>OY728140.1:1454886265-1464886265 GCA_963277665.1 Viscum album | reverse complement strand
AGTTTTTCAAAAAATTACCAAAAATTCACCCTAGGCTATATTTGATATTCCGAATTCAAAAATGATGTCTATTTTACAATATTCAAAACATATAAGTTGCATTAATTAATTTAATAATTAATTCCCGCTGTCAAAGCAAATAGCGTGTTTTTAAGAAACAATATCTATTAAAAGATTGACACTAGATTAAGTCCAATTTCAAAGTGAAATTAATTCCAACAACGAATATTGGATTAAATGGTAAAAATATATTCTAATTTCACTTTAAAACCAATTCAAAAGATAATCTAATCATATAAATAAATTAGATTAAAAAGTGGTTTTGAATTAAAATACAACATCTTCTACTATTCATTAAAAAATAAACTTTATCGGAAAGATACAAAAAATTTACACAAATTAAATTTTGATGTCCCAATTCTAAATAAGAATTTTATTTTGTCAAATATAACACATAAAATTTTCAAAAAGTGGATTTAAAAGAGGTTCGCCATCAAAAGGCGGTTAATCGACCTTTTAAAGAATATTTGAATGTTTACGCTTAAAATTGGATTCATTCGCATTTTTAATCCTCTAACATTTATTGTAAAGAGTAAAAATATTTTACAAACATATATTACCATTTTTTAGTTATTTCTGTTCATTCCTGCCATTACAACGGCTAGGCGTTAACTACCATTTAAAATAATATTATTTTATTATTAGAGTGCAACGTAAGATTCCCAAGAAACTCATTGTTGCGTATTGGGTATGCCATCAAGAATAGCATCCCCCTTAAAGTAATATTAATGTTTTATTCCTAAATATGGATAAATATAAAAATGCCATATTCTTTATTTACCTGGGGTGTTACATCCTTCCCCCCTTTTGGGAATTGCGTCCTCACAATTTTAAAATTGAGCTTGGAAACAACCTTGAAAGTCCCACATCGGAACAGGAGTCGGTATAACAATCACTATAAAATAAAGAAAGATAAGTACATAGGTCACCCGAGTTAACCCATACTAGGATTCCATGTAGGAAAACATAGACAAGGAGGAGAAAACAGAGGGTCATGTTCTGATGGAGAGTGATAGAAAAAACATGTTTAAGAGAAATTTAACCACAAGAAAATCACAAATTTGTGATGGGTTAAACGGTATTCGATTCCCTAGTAGGAAAATTTAATAGACAACATTTTTGTTTTAAGTTACTTTTTATTGAGGAATTTATTCATAAGGAAACATAATCACTTATCATGTTGACTTTAAACTTTTATTAGATTCCTTACACAAACTCATATTTTCTCCAAAAGACGAGTATTTAGGAAGACTTGTTCACATTAAGAGTACTATAATCAACTTCTAGAGAATCACCTAATCCACAAAAGAGAACTATATACTTCCCATGTCTTTAGACTTTAACAAAAACCAAAACCAAGAAGGTTAGTACAAGATCAGATAATCTAGAAAAGGAGAACCGTTTATAAAAAGAAAATCTATTCTTAATCTCCAAAATTTGTCCAACAAAACCCCAAAGTTCAACGAGGACCATTCAATAAACAATTTGTCCATAAAATTATTCAAAGTAAACCAAGCTAAGATTGAAACACAAATATTTGAAGGATTTAGTCACATAATCTTCCAAGTTAAATCGTAACATTTATCTCCAAACAACATCAGTTGCTCTTAAAGTCTCATATTGAAAATTAATTAACCTAATCACATATCCACTATGATAGGTTAATAAATTTCCATAGATAACCCAAAATCAACTTACTGTTAATTCCTAAAATCATCTAACTAAAAAGAATCAGTCAAACTAACCAGGGACTTCACGTAGTCCAGTGGTAGGCGATAAATACCAGTCACACTTTGGTTGTGGGTTCGATTCCCGCGGCTTTGTCCGACGTGACGGGTTGTCACACAGTCTACGTGTTGTCCTTTTTCCATAACTATATAATTTTAAAACATTCCCCAAAATGAGATAAAATCTTCAAAAATGATCATAACATATTTTAACCTCAAGTTTATCTCATGCCTTTCATTTTCCAGCATATCATATAATAACCCATAATTACATCAAAATTAAGGATCATATAAACTCTAATGGTTACCTTTATAATTATTGCCTGAACTTCCACATTGATTGGTCATCTCATACATGATGCATTACAGAACATACCAAGGTTCAAGTGGTTGATCGTGAATCCTTGATAGCTGGTTTAGAACAACCATGAGTTTCCTCATTGAATCCCCCATTTTATCTAGTATCTTAAATAGAGAACCACCACAGTTTCCTTCAAACCTATTGTCTCTTTAGTGCCTTCTAGATCCATCCATTCACTAAAAACAGAAATGTCAGTGTGAGTATATCAACAAAACCATCATGTACTAATGAGTAAGATAAATACTAATATATACTTACTCATTCACTTTATCTAAAACTAGGACTCTTTCTGAAATCCTAACCATTATGGTAATGTCACTTATGCTTAGAGGATACCCTAACCTCTAAAGTTATCTAAAATGACCTTTGATACCAACTATAAGGTCCCAGCCTTAAACCTTACTTAATATTGAATTTAATGAATAATTCACACTAAGGATCTTTTTAGGTTTAGAGTTTTAGAGAATTAGGACATAACTATTACATCTCAAAAGATTGCAAAGTAGAAACTTCTACTAAGTTTCCATAAAATAAAAACTCTTAAAAAGAAACATGTCTAGTTCCATGTTTTAGGTAGCATGAATTTCCCTTGATCCCATCCTTGACCCTATTCCACGTTAAGTCATGTGAAAAACATTTCAAAAAACTTTGGATGAGCATAAAAAGCTCAGTATGGGATACACAAAGAATAAAAACTGTTAGTTTTTCAAAACAACAAGTAAACCATGTATACTTTATCAAATAAATAATTTTAACCTTTTCGAAGAAGTAAAAACTCTTCACTGAATAAAAGTTCATTACATACCCTTCTATAACCAAAAGATTACCATAAAACCCATATAAAGATCACATAACATATAAAGGTAACTTGGGACATAAACATAATTAAGTGGAATAACCATAAGGTCGACTTCCACGCATATCACTTAATGGAATAGCCATTCGGCCAACTTCCATACATACTTAATGGAATAGCCATACGACTGAATTCCATACCCAATGCATTGGAGGTTATAACGTAACCACCCATCCTGGTATTCACGGCACCACCCGTCATATGGTTTATCACGTAACCACCTCTAAAATTTCCAAGTACCATTATAAAATTATAACACCTAAAACCAATATAAAGGAATGATAACATTTACACATTTCAATAAAAATATATCATTTAAATATATTGACATAATAGAATCATTTATCAAAACCATTTTCAATACCAAAATACAAAAAAAAGTATATGGTATTTATTTTATTTTAAAAACATTATGGCTTGTTGAGGAATCCAAAGATCAAATAATAATCGCGGCAGCGGAAAAGGTTGTTGTCACCGCGTACGTAAAAAGAAATATTCTTTTTTTTCGTTTAGTCAAACGATTCATAGATAAAAGATTCCTTTTGAATAAACGTAAAAGTCAAAGGGGTTTATACATCGTATAAAAGAAGGCTGTGTATAAAACAAAATATGCCTCAATGAATGGGGATTGAGACGAAGTCCCTTACAAAGATGGTATCCTTGTTTTAAGGATAAATCAATTACATAATTATGTGTGACAAACTAATACACCCAATATAAGTGGATATTAAGTGTAAAACAATCATAGGTTATTCACACATATTCATATAATGACATATTCGAGGAGTACAAGATTATCCCAAAGAATCAAATTTGGGTTAAGAAGTTCCCTTGCAAAAATATGACAGCCTAACGGTATCACTACAAAATTCAGAAAATGAGTTGATGAGAGATAAAAAAAGGTATCTCATCACATGGAAATAAAATTTAAATCAATAAGGATATAGAAGAACATATCCCAAAATAATAGTATTTGAATTAAAAGACATAACAAAAGAAGTCTTTTAAAAAGAGGAGGGTGAAAGGTTCCCTTACCGACTTGGGTAACTTTCGAAACATACACCCCGTGAAATAAGGACAATACAACATTGATGTAAATACTCATAAATGAAAGTATATTACACAATGAGTAAAATAATGGGCAGTACATACACCACTCAAAAGAAATTGTGGAAAATGTAGCATAAATCTCACGGGAATAAAAGTGAGATGAAAAATCCCTTACAAAAACTCGGCAGCCTAACGACACAACATAAAACTTACAAAAATGGATTGATGAGATCAAATAGGGTATCTCATCATATTAACATAGTGTTTATAGAAAGAGTAATATAAAATAAGATCCCCCAACATAACCAAGAGGATCTTAAAAGAAGTGACATAATGGAGAGTACTTAAAAAGAAAGAGAGAGGTTAGATCTCTTACGAAAATTCGGCAGCCTAACGGTGCCACTCAAAACATTCAAAATGGATTGATGAGAGAGAATAGGGTCTCTCATCATATGAAAAAAAAATTACAGTAAGAGTAATATAAAATATCATCCCAATAACAAGAAAAATTATCTTTAAAATGAATGACATAAAAGAGCGTACTTAAAAAGAAAGAAAGTAGTTGGATCTCTTACTTGGGGTCCGACTTGACTCGATCGTTCTTTAATCTCCTCAATAATAAACTTGAGTTAATTTCTACTTGCTTAAGAACATTTTTAAATTTCCTTATTCCTTTTATATCAATTATTGACATGTTATAAACATTATGTAATCATTTAAGTTAATAATGTTTGTTTTGTCGATATTTGGTTCTTAAGTCAAAAATGGACTTCTTACAATTACATGATGTTCGTGTGGTCAAAGGTTCTTTATATCCAGAATGAAATTCCTGATTTGGATATCATATATATCATATATATCCATCATATACATGTCTTAATAATATTACATAATCATTTAGAGGTAATAAATGAAATGCATCGTTCATGGAGACGGTAAGCCTTACGTACGCATGAACGCTACTTTCATTTCTATGTCATATTAATGGAATTAAAACTACATGAGATATGTGTATATTTTTAATTCCAGAATTATATTAATCCTTTATATGTATCATAAATCATATATATCCATTATATGTACTTATAATAGTACATTACATTTGAGGATATGAAATGAAATGCACCGTTCATGGTGACGGTAAGCTGTACGTACGCATGAACGCTACTTTCATTTATATCTCATACTTTAAGAGAAATAAATAATAATGGTTTAGAGGTATATTATAATTCCAGTATAACATCATATATAATAACTTTAAATCCATCCTTTATACGTCCCACATATGGCATTAACGAATCAAATCACTTTGAGGGGGCGGTAGTCCGCACTTCCTAAAATGAAATTATCGTGTTTACCCACAATGGAAACCATAAAAGTATTCCCAAAATGAAAAATACAGAAGCTTAAGGAAACCATAAACATATTATATATCATATATAAATAGAGTGACATCTTAATGGCCACCTTTGAAGGTGTTAAAATAATGTTGAACAATCATCATTTCGAGAGGCGGAAATTCGCTATCCACGGAAACCGTATGTTCCTTAACCATTAGATGTAGGTGTGTGTAAGTGTATCTCGAATACTTCTTATAAAAACATCCTAGTATATTTAAGATACTGGATTTGTTACAAAATAAATGAATAAAAAGAGTTTAGGGGGTTGGAGAAGCAAAATAAAACAAAAGGACACATGTGAAGACATTACCTTTAAATCGGGTAACTTCCTTTGATTTGAGCTGAAAGGCTTCATTGGAAAGGATTCTTCCCAAGTAAGGTTTCAAGGAGTTAGAGAGGGATGTGGAGAGATGAAATGGGAAGAGTTTGGCCGATCCAAAGGCTTTAGAAGTGTGGGTAAAGAGGTAGAGGTGGGGGCCTTTTATAAGAGGAGAGGAGGGGCACTCTTGGAAAGTGATAAAATGTTACTTTATTTTCAAATGGTTTTAGGATTTTAAAGGTCCCACATTGATGTGTTTCGAGGATAAGATGATAAGGGTTCTAAATCCACCCATACAATAGGTTTTGGACATGTTTAGGTCTTATATTTTACATTATCTTTCCGTTTTATTTAAATCGTTAAATAATGAGGTAATCGTTCCATCATAATGATGTCATATATAATTAAATTTATTTAATTTATATAAATTATAAAAAAAAATATGATGTAGGAAATCTTTTTAGCTTTCCAATTACTATTTATAGTCAAAAATCTTACTTCTATAACCCCACTTAAAAATTGTTTGAGTAAAACAACCCATGTTTGTGTCATTTTAATTTTAACATTAAATAAAAAGTTATTTATATCATTTTCCAACCAAAGTGGCTCCATGGGGTCCCCAAGTTTACCCATGGGTTGTATTGGTCGGCCATGACACATCCAATGAGGTTAGGATATGTGTCAAGCTCATCTCATATTATTAAAACATTTTTTTACCTTCAACTACACTAATTACCTCTAATCACGATTAAAAACTTAATAAGTTACTATTCACCAAAAAATTATTTTATTCCCATTGAACCACATTCTACTTAATTACAACCATTTATGTCAGATTTTTGAAATTAAAAACACATAGATGGAAAAATTTCATTTAAACGGAAAATCAGTTTTTATAATTACCACTTAGTTGTTTCACTATTAATCAAAAATTGAAGTTTTTCAGAAAATTACCAAAATTTCACCCTAGGTTATATTTGATACTCTGAATTAAAAAATGATGTCTATTTTACAAAATTAAAAACATATAAGTTGCATTAATTAATTTGATAATTAATTCCCGCTGTCAAAGAAAATAACGTGTTTTTAAGAAACAATATCTATTAAAAGATTGACACTTGTTTAAGTCCAATTTCAAATTGAAATTAATTCCAACGACCACTATTGGATTAAATGGTAAAAATATATTCTAATTTCACTTTAAAACCAATTCAAAAGATAATATAATCATATAAATAAATCAGATTAAAAATTGGTTTTGAATTAAAATACAACATTTTCCACTATTCATTAAAAAATGAACTTTATTGGAAAGATACAAAAAATTTACACAAAGTAAATTTTGATGTCCCGATTCTAAATAACAATTTTATTTTGTCAAATATAACACATAAAATTCTCAAAAAGTGTATTTAAAAGAGGTTCGCCATCAAAAGGCGGTTAATCGACTTTTTAAAGAATATTTGAATGTTTACGCTTAAAATTGGATTCATTCGCATTTTTAATCCTCTAACATTTATTGTAAAGAGTAAAAATATTTGACAAAACATATATAATCATTTTGTAGTTAGTTATGTTCATTCCTGCCATTACAACGGTTAGGCGTTAACTACCATTAAAAATAATATTATTCTATTATTAGAGTGCAAGGTAAGATTTCCAAGAAACTCGTTGTTGCGTATTGGGTACGCCATCGAGCATAGCATCCCCTTTAAAGTAATATTAATATTTTATGCACAAATATGGATAAATATAAAAATGTCATATTCTTTATTTACCTTGGGTGTTACATCCTTCCCCCTTTTGGGAATTGCGTCCTCGCAATTTTAAAATTGAGTTTGGAAACAACCTTGAAAGTCCCACATCGGAACAGGAGTCGGTATAACAATCACTATAAAATAAAGAAAGATAAGTACAAAGGTCACCCGATTTAACCCATACTAGGATTCCATGTAGGAAAACATAGACAAGGAGGAGAAAACAAAGGGTCATGTTCTGATGGAGAGTGATAGAAAACATGTTTAAGAGAATGTTAACCACAAGAAAATCACAAACTTGTGATGGGTTAAACGGTATTCGATTCCCTAGTAGGAAAAGTTATTAGACAATATTTTTGTTTTAAGTTACTTTTTATTGAGGAATTTGTTCATAAGGAAACATAATCACTTATCATGTTGACTTTCAACTTTTATTAGATTCCTTACACAGACTCATATTTTCTACAAAAGACGAGTATTTAGGAAGACTTGTTCACATTAAGAGTACTATAATCAACTTCTAGAGAATCAACTAATCCACAAAAGAGAACTATATACTTCTCATGTCTTTAGACTTTAACCAAAACCAAAACCAAAAAGGTTAGTACAAGATCAGATAATCCAGAAAAGGATAACCCTTTATAAAAAGAAAATCTATTCTTAATCTCCAAAATTTGTCCAACAAAACCCCAAAGTTCAACGAGGACCATTCGATAAACAATTTGTCCATAAAATTCTTCAAAGTAAACCAAGCTAAGATTGAAACCCAAATATTTGAAGGATTTATTCACAAAGTCTTCCAAGTTAAATCGTAACATTTATCTCCAAACAACATCAGTTGCTCTTAAAGTCTCATATTGAAAAGTAATTAACCTAATCACATATCCTCTATGATAGGTTAATAAATTTCCATAGATAACCCAAAATCTACTTACTCTTAATTCCTAAAATCATCTAACTAAAAATAATCAGTCAAACTAACTAGGGACTTTACGTAGTCCAGTGGTAGGCGATAAATACCAGTCGCACTTTGGTTGTGGGTTCGATTCCCGTAGCTTTGTCCGACACGACGGGTTGTCACATGGTCTACGTGTTGTCCTTTTTTCCAAAACTATATAATTTTTAAACATTCCCCAAAACGAGATATGATCTTAAAAAATGATCATAACATATTTTAACCTCAAGATTATCTCATGCCTTTCATTTTCCAGCATATCATATAAAAACCCATAATTACCTAAAAAGTAAGGATCATATAAACTCTAATGGTTACCTTTATAATTATTACCTGAACTTCCACATCGATTGGTCATCTCGTACATGATGCATTACAGAACATACCAAGGTTCAAGTGGTTGATCATGACTCCTTGATAGTTGGTTTAGAACAACCACGAGTTTCCTCATTGAATCCCCCATTTTATCTAGAATCTTAAATAGAGAACCACCACAGTTTCCTTCAAACCTATTGTCTCTTTGGTTCCTGCTAGATCCATCCATTCACTAAAAAATGAAAGGTCAGTGTGAGTATATCAACAAAACCATCATGTACTAATGAGGAAGATAAACACTAATATATACTTCTTCTCCTTCGAGAGATTGCTGAGTTGGCCCACACCAACGGAAGACGAAGGAAGAGAAAAGACCGAGAAGCTCCTGCGCCCAGGAAAGGTGGCCCTAGAGGGTCGCTGCGGAGTGGCCTCTTCGTCTCGGGGCCTGACAACATTCCCTAAAACAAGGGAGAAGGGGGGTCCTGAGGAGGCCCCAAGAGAAGACATACCTAGAGCAAACCACGAGAATTCAATGTAGGACTGGACATAACTAAACATTGTAGAAGGTCCCACCGGCATGAAAGGAATCAAATCCATGCTGTGGGGAACTGATGCTGGCTAAAGGAGGATCCAACTCCAATGGAGGATTCACAAAAAATTCCCCCACAGCCTCATAGAGGGGAAATGATAACGCCCCAGGAGGAAGAACAGAGCCCTCCGACCAGATCTCCCCAGACGAGGAAGCACCTGAGCCTACAGGAGGCCCCATGGGGAAAGCCAACATGCATTTCCTAGACACCTCATGGCATTTCCTCCTGCATGAAGGAAGCGAGTGTGCGTGGAGATGAAAAAAGGAGTAGAACCTCAGCATCACGGGGTAGACAAGAGATTGGCACCAGTCGAAGCATCCCTGAATCCGCAGCTGAAGCTTGTCTGGAAGAGGGAGTGATAGATCCAATTCCACAAAAATGTGAGCCATGGAGGACTCCTCCATGAGAAGAGTCTGGTCTGATGCATAGAGGAAGCCCCCAAGGGAGTCACCAATATCCTGGAGGAGAGAACCGTTCTGGAAGGGGAGAGGGATGCCATGCAGGGATATCCACACCGGCTCCCGCGACAAGTCCCTGCCTTTGTGAACCTCAATGCCCCACCTCATCAAGGAGAACCTCCATCTACCCACAACCTCGGGGGCTTTGCACCATGCCAAAATTAAGTCCACCTCATAGCCCAGAAAAATGCAGAAGGACTTACAGTTCTGGGATGAGATCCAAGAAGGAAAACCTAGATTCCACGAGTCGATGAAGCTACAGAACAAGGAGTGAAGAGGCCGATCAGCGCCAAATCTGGCCACCAGGGTCCAGCAGAGGAACTCTGAGGCTGCAACAAAGGCTTCTGGTGGGATGACCAGAGAGAGGCCAGGGCCCTCCAGCCGAGAGGCTGCAATGGAAGGGGAAATCTCCGGGAAGCAGGGAACGCGCCTCGACTGTCGCCCGCAATAGGTGTCCCTGAAAGAGAATCCCTTCTGGGCAGGGAGCGAGCCAACAACTTTCACCGAGAGAAAAGGAGTATGAGCTGCATAGGAGGAACCTGGATCATGTTGGGGCACAACGGAGGTGCGTGGTACATCAAACATACAAAAACGAGGATGTAAACGGAGCAACAACAAATTTACGTGGTTCGGTCGTATGACCTACGTCCATGGGAGAAAGGGTGTTTTATTCTCTCCATTATCATCAGAGGATCATACAATCACAGATTACACCACACACACCTTCTATTTATAAATAAAACAGATTCGGCAATGTCAAGGGTTGGTGCATCAACCCTTTGATGGTTCTCCCGCCGGCTGCCACTTCAACGAAGGCTATAGTCCATCTCGTCGGCTTCCCACCATGAGAGAAGTCTTCTGCCGACAAAGGAGACTCCCAAATAGGGAGTGGCCCCCACAAATCTCCCCCTCACGACCAATTTGGGGTAGAAGCTTGACCTGAAGTCTCCTTGCAGGTGTTGAAAACTTCATCAGCAAATCGAACACACTTCTTCATGCCATATGACATGGAACTTTCCCCATCTTTACTCGATATCGAGCTGACTGCGGTCCCCATCAAATGATACAACCCTTAGGACTCCTTCCCAGTAAACATCGTTGCATCCCCACATGAGACTTCCAATACTCCACCTGATATGGAAATCTTGAACCCTCTCGCAACGAGCCTACTCCATGATATTACGTTCTGTCTCATCCTTGGAACCAATTTCACGTCAGCCAGTTTACGAACTCCCCCATTGGGCATCTTCAATCTCACCGTCCTGACTCCTCGAACCTCGCATGTTGACCCATCACCAAGTCGCACCGAGTCTCACACCTTCTGAAAAGTATCAAATGTACCTCTTGTCATACATATGTGTTTCGAGCTCCCCGAATCTAGAACCCATCTATCTTCCTTTGGATTTTGAGTCTGCCCATTCTTCCTCTTTAGAAAACGGCATTCCCACTTCATGTGACCATATCTTTTGCAGTAATGACACTGCACTTCTCCCCGTTTAACTCACTCATCTGAGTGCATGCTTCCCATTGTCACGCAGATTTCATCATCTGCATATAATCCTGTGATGTTCACATCCTCCTCTTCAACTTTCTTCTTGACAATAAAGTACCGTTTTCACTCTTCACAATCACTTTTATAGAGACCCTTCTTCTCACCCCAGAAACATGTTATTTCTCTAGGATCACGTCCCCTGGATTTTGGCCTCCATTCTTTACCTCCTGACTGTCGATGTCGGCTCCTCCCATGCTGATCATCTCACATCGCCATGATTTCCTCTCCTGAATACATCACGGGTTTTCGAAATGCCTCCGAATCTTAAAGAAACTCCATCACATCGTCCAACTTCAGTGTCTCCTTCCCTATGAGAAATGTAGTCACAAGCCCATAAAATGACCTTGGTAGTGATGATAAAAGAAAAAGTTCTTTGTCTTCCTCTTCAACCTTCACACCGAGCCCCAATAACTGTGTTAGGAATTTGTTGAATTCATTGGTGTGATCCAACAAATTCGCTCCCTTGTCCATGCGCAATTGGTACAATTTCTTCTTCAGGAACAATTTTTTGGTCAGCGACTTCGCCATATATCCCTGCTCTAACTTCTTCCAGATCTCCTTCGGGGATGTCTCATCCAACACCAAGTACTTTACCTCATTCTCCATACATAGCCGAATTGTGTTGACGACCTGCATCTTGAGTTCTTCCCAATCATTGGCACTAGTTGTCTCGGGCTTTTCTCCGATAAAAGGTCTTATCATGCTCTGATTCACCAAAATATCTTTCACAATGCTTTTCCACAAGCTGAAATTATTTCGACCATCGAACTTCTCGACATCAAATACTGGCAGTGCTCCTCCACCCGTCATCGTCGTCGTTGAAAAATAGGATCACCACCATCGATGTCTCACCCTTATTAAATCATCTGATAGAGTGCGAATTTCGATAAAATAACCTTAAGTATGTGTCCGAAATGGTCGAAATAGTTGGAATCGACTCCTGGATCACCGAAATCAGACACCAATTGACCGAGATATGGTCAAAACATGTTCAACAGTCCAGATCACCCGCTGACGCGGCGCTGACGTGGTGCTGACGTGTCGATGACGTGGCATGCCGGAATTCCCACCGGAATATCGCCAGAATTGGCGCTGGTGGTGTGAACAGTGTCATCTTCTCCGGCACAGTGGTACTCTTCACCCGCGGGTTTGACTGAACATTGACCGAGCCTACCGAGCTCGTTTCAACTCCATTTTCATCACCGTTTTCGCCGTTGGAATCGTCTCACCACCCACTTCACGGATTTGGCGTCGGAAAAATTTTCCGATGACTTTTAATTTTCTGGCCACCAGAAAATTTGACTCCGCCTCAACGTCTCACCTCCATTCACTCCGACTCACCTCTGATACCACTTGTTGTGGCACAGTGGAGTTGTGTGGTACCTCAAACACACAAAAACGAGGATGCAAACGGAGCAACACAAGATTTATGTGGTTCAGTCGTATGACCTACGTCCATGGTAGAAGGGGTGTTTTATTCTCTCTGTTCTCATCAGAGGATCACACAATCACAAATTACACCACATACACCTTCTATTTATAAAGAAAACAGATTCTGCAATGTTAAGGGTTGGTGCATCAACCATTTGAAGTTTCTCCCACCGACTGCCACTTCAACGAAGGATGCAGTCCATCTCATCGGCTACCCACCATGAGAGAAGTCTTCTGTCGACAAAGGAGACTTCTAAATAGAGAGTGTCCCCCACAGATCAAAGCATACCGAAGGCGACAGCGCCGACGCCGAAGGAGTAGCCAGAGCAGGACTAACGATCGAAAATTTTGAAAGAGAAGGAGGCGCGTGTGGCACATTCATTTTCCTATCAATTGACACATTTTATTAATTCGTAAAAACCTATAATAATAATAATAATAGGTTTAATAATAACACTCCTTCAAATGTGGTAATCAATGTATGCAACCCAAGCTTCATTATCACATGTCATTATAAATTATGATCATTCAAACACTAATCACAAATGTCCATAAATGGTAAAGTGTGTGGCACACATTCAGTGGTGTCAAAAACATATAAGAAAAATTAAAATCAAGAGAGTGTCATTTTGTATTTATCCATTACTCAAAATTATATAAATGTAATTGTCAATGGAATTTAGAAATAAAAATCCATATTCTCATATCTAGAATGGATTTGATAATGTAACGCCCCGACCCCAGCTACCCAGAGTCGGTGGATTACTTCGTAACATTGGCATGATCATAAAAGATCAAGTCTCGAAAGAACGATTAGTTTAGTAGCCTTGGAAACACTAGATACATTCATAAGTCTTACATTACATCATAAATTAAAAAACTAATAACAAAGTCTTCATATTCCACACTCATATCCTCTTCTGACTATCCTTGCAGGTCATTCATAAAATACTTCTTCACATCCTGGAAAATATTAAAACATTGAAAGGGGTGAGCTCAGATGCTCAGTAAGGATAACAATATAGCGGAAGCTTTCATCAATAAACATAAACATTTAAGGCAATGTATAACTAAAACAAAAGCATTTTAAACTTGAACTTCAACATAATATGGAAAAAGTAAAATGAAATAATGCCATTTACTCATTCACATTGATATTCTACTAATCGAATAATCACATGCAAAATCACTAACCACTTTCATAATGTTGGAATGCATAATGCCAGACTATCATAACCACATAGCCAAGGCCTCATGCCAAGACTACAAATAATATTATGTCAAGGCCTTGTGCCAAGACACTAGTTTGTCTCATTAGACCTACCGATGCATCGAGGAGCTATAGCGGGCTCCACCCGTCACATATTAAGTCCAATGCATTCCCATATGAAAAGGTTTAAACATAACATAAACATTCATATTAAAACTAGCATACGAAATGTCAATAGTTTCACCATAAACTATGAATGTTATAAAATAGCACATCCACAGTCAAACATATCACAAAACCTTCAATACAATATAGAAGTTTTGTATTATAATAAATCAACTTCAAATAAGCGTAAAATCCATCAAAAGATGTTGTCATAGATGAAATCAAAACACTTTTTAGAGAAATATCTCTTTCTATTTTTGAAATCATTTAAGAGCCATATAAAACAAAACATTTTCATGAAAATATTTTTATAAGCTTGTAAGGAAAACTTTGAAGATTTTATATCGGCGGAAAATAACCGCACCCGCCGTATAAGTTAAAAAAACATTCTTACCTCAATTCTGTCGAAAAGGTTAAAAAGGACCTTGTTTTGAAAATGACGGAAAGATTCCTCTTATAAAAGTCAAAAAGTGTATAAATGACTTTAACCCATATTCTTGTAAATAATAAGAATGTTTTGAAATACATTTTGAAGAAACATGGATGCGGATGATAACGAGGTCCCAATAGATATTTACGTAATAACAACCTTGGATAATGAAGAGGTTGTGAAGTAAACCCTTACCTTGTACTTTTCCTTGGTTGGGGTAGGTTAACCTCCTGTATAATAGTGAAATAATTGTTATTAAATTATATAAGAATCATATACATTCATATGATATCATATATGATCTTTTAACATTGCATTGTTAACAATATCTTAGATTTATCGTTGTTTTGGGTGTTAACTTACTCGTTTTCTTTTATATGTTTTGTTACGTAAGTCGTGTTTTTCATGGATAGGTTGTATCTTATTCATATCCATAATGATATCATGTCCTTAAACATTATTTTTAAATCATCAAATGATAATTATACTTGAATGGATACGACGGAAAATGAATCTCATCGCGTTCGTGGAGACGGTAGTCCGTACGTACGCACGAGCGACAATATCATTATTTTGATATTAAAATAATATATAATTGGATAGTATATCTTATATAAAGAATCATTATTATGTTATATTTATTATTTACATGAATTACATATCATTATTATACCCATCTAAATAATAATATATTGAATAACAATTACACCACGATGTGGAGACGGTAAGCCGTACGTACGCACGTATGGTGACATGTCATTCAAATGATGGGTAGAATACTGAATATGGTTGTTCCATATTTATAATAACATCACAGTATATATAATATACTGGAGTTATAATTTTAGAATTGAAATAATAAACAAAGAGGGAGTGGAAGAAGAAAGAAACTTGAAAGAGGGTGATGCAAATGTTACCTCTTCTTCGGGTTCTTCTTTTGATTTGATCAAAAGGACTCCTTAGGATGGCTTTCTGACTAAAGTAAAGCTTCTAAGATGAAGGGAGAGAAGTTGGGAGAGTATTTGGGCAGAGTTTTTCCGAACCAAAGGGCTTGAAAGTGTGAATAAGGTGGTAGAGGTGGGGGCCTTTTATAAGTGGAGAGGAGGGGCACTTTTGGAAAGTAATGAAATGTTACATTATTATACAATGATTTTCGGATTTTAAAGGTCCCAAACTTATATAATTAGTGGCTAAGGTGATAAGGGTTCGAAATCTACCCATCCAATAGTCTTTGGACAAGTGTAAGCCTTGGATTTTACATTATCTTTTAATTTTATTAAAATCGTTAAATAACGAGGTCATCGCTACATCATAATGATGTCAAAAATAATTTACTTTATTTAATGTCTAAAAATTATAAAACAAAATACTATGATGTAGGAAATATTTTTATCTTTCTAATTAATATTTATAGTCAAAATTTGGAATTGTGTAACCCCACTTAAAAATTGTTTTAGTAAAACAACTCATGTTTGTCTCAATTTAATTTTAACATTAAATAAATATATATTAATGTCATTTTCCAACTAAAGTGGCTCCATGGGGTCCCCAAGTTGACCCATGGGTTGTCTTGGTCGGCCATGACTCATCCAATAGGAGTAGGACAAGTGTCATGCTCATCTCATATTATTAAAACATTATTTTTACCTTAAACTACACTAATTACCTCTAATCGCGATTAAGAACTTTAAAGTTACTATTCACAAAAAAATTATTTTGATCTCATTGAACCACATTTTACTTATTAATGACAAACATGTATGTAGGATTTTTGACAATCAAATCACAGAAGTGGTAATATTTCATTTAAACGAAAAAAATCAGTTATTTAACTACCACTTAGTGGTTTCACTATTCATCAAAAATTGAAGTTTTTCAGAACAATGCCAAAATTTCACCCTAAGCTATAATTGATATTCCGAATTCAAAAATGATGTCTATTTTACAAAATTCCAAACATATAAGTTTCATTAATTAATTTTATAATTAATTCCCGCTGTCACAACAAATAGCGTGCTTTAAGAAACAATTTATATCAAAAGATTGGCAATTGTTTATGTCCAATTTCAATGTTAAATTAATTCTAATGACCAAAATTGGATAAAATGGTAAAAATATATTCTAATTTTACTTTAAACCCACTAAATAGTATAATTTATCACTATAAATTATTTTGATTGAAAAACTTGTTTTTAATTATTTTTCACTATTCATAAAAAATTAGAAGTTCTCAGAAAAATACCAAAAATTCAACATAGGATAATTTCGATATTCCGAATCCAAAAATGAAGTCCATTTTGAATTATGAAATTTCCATAATTTTAAAAAGTGGTTATTACTATTCATAACGGCTACTTTGATTAGTCGCGGTGTTTTAGAACTCGAAGTTGTGTACAATGCAAGGTATTGCATTATTGAATGAGAAGCGTATCGTGGAAGCTCGGGGTGTTACATTCTCCCCTCCTTCAATAAATTGTGTCCTCGCAATTTGAAATTTTTTCTTTGAAAATAAAAGGTTGAAAAGCGAAAATACCTTTGTGGAAAACCCACATCGGAAATAAGATTAATAAAATTTAGCCTTAATAAGAGGGAAAGGGAAATGAAAATGTCGCCACCCAATTATGATCTAGATTAGGAGAACATTGGTGGCAATTAGAGACATATAATTGGAGGAAACACGTAAATATTCGTAGGGAGTGATTGAGGTCATCAATCACAATCAACTGTCAAATTGAGGGCCTCAAAGTCTTCAATCTATGTTCATTTAAAATATCATCAGTTCAACAAGACATAATGTATTAGGATAACACATTTTTTTGTTTTAATATCCCTTTACTAAAGTTTAAGAATTAATTTATTCATTGAATAAGAGATAGGTATATATATATTTATTCTTGACAATTAGAGTTTCAACCTTCAACTCATCTTTCACTCAAAAAGATAATAGAACTCAAAAATATTATACTTATCCTAATTGTATAAGGATCGAAATGTTAACACATACCATTTAGATTAGTAAAATTATTTTGTAATAACCAGGGACTTCCTGTAGGCTAGTGGTAGGAAATAAATGCCTGTCGCACTATGGTTGTGGGTTCGATTGTTGCAGCTTTGTCCGACACGATGGGTTATGCCCCACCCTGCAGGTTGTCCTTTTCCTAAAACTATAGTATTATAATTTTCCGAAAATAATCTTCATAAATTTTTCAACCTTAAACAATACTATCCAAAGATCAACTTAATCCACTCCAACCTTTATAGTTATCCAAAATACCTCTGTCCAGAATTTCTCTAAAAGGTCTCTTAATTCCAAAATCAATTTATCAGATTCCCCAAACAAAGTAAAGTTTCTTTTATTGTCACATACTAAAAATATAATTACCTTCATCATATTAAAACCTTACTGAAATCAACAAGTACTGCAGTACAATCCTTATATATATATCACATTATTCTAATAACCAAAATATAATCCATGATTTCAAAAGCACCAATACATTAGTTATTCTACTTCAACTATAGTAACAGCAAAAGATTTTCCTTGATCCCTTGGCCTTTTCTGAGGTAAGTTTCCCGAACGCTTCGGACATTCATTTGAATAATGACCCATTTCTCTACAATTTTAGCATTCAACTTTGATAGCCTCTTTCTTTCCCTTGCAATCACGAGCTTGGTGACACTTTTCTACACATTTATAAAAAACTCCCATTCCTTTCAGGCAAGTACCAGGGTGATTCTTCCCACAATTATCACATAATGGAAAATCCTTCTTTCCCTTTTTTCCTTTATCTGTCTCTTGTTCCACTGTTCTCTTCTTCTCTTGCTTTACTTTGTTGTCATAAGACTTAGAGAATTCCTTTTCGGTCTTGATAGCACACGAGACAATATCTTCGTATGATGAGAAGGATTGTGATACTATATCTCGACGGAGAAATGGTTTTAACCCATCAAAGAAACGATCAATCTTACTCCTTGGGTTACGTATATAATCAGCAGCATGCCTCCCTAACCTTGTAAAGTTAGACTCATACTTTGCGACATTCTCATCCTCCTTCTGCCTCAGACTCAGAAATAGCCTTTCCATATCTTCTCGATGGTCACGAGGAAAGTATTTTTCTAAGAAAAGCTCTTTGAACTCCCTCCATTCCATATTCGATACGTCATCATCTTCCTTTGTGTTTTGAATCAGCGACCACCACTGATCGGCATCTTCAGTGAGGCGGTAAACTGCCATGACAACTTTCTCCCTTTCACTGCCCCCCAAGGCATGGAATATTTTCTCTAAGGAATTTATCCATTGCTCAGCTACTATAGGATTTGTACTCCCATTGAAGGTTGGTGGTTGTTGCCTCATGAATCGATCTAACATTGATCCTCCACGTTGTGGATCAGGGTGCTCCATACGGGTAAGGTTATTATTCATAACCTGAGTAAGTTGTCCCAGTATGGTGATTAGCTGATCGGCACCAGTTGCATCACCAGCCCCACTATAATTATCTTGAGCAGGAGGGCAATCCCTACATGGAGTGCGTGCATTGATACGGTTTCCATTTCTTCCACTAGGCGCCATTTCTAAACAATGGCATAATCTAGATCAGTTTATGAATCAAAATACATAATCCCATACTTATAAAACACTTAACATAAATTTAACTATTTATGGATATAATCCATAATCATAAAAATGTTTTCTTTGAGGAAGTATATACTCATAAACCCTTCATAATGATTTGTAAAGAAAATGAGAGTTATCCTAAGCATATCCCCCGGGAGTGTCGTAACCAAGAGTGCAGCAAGACCCGTTGTCGTGCACCAGTTCCTGTTCGAGTCTAGCTCAAAGTGGTGTTTTCGGGTTTTACCCCTAGGAACATCTGTGCCAGAGCCGCCTCTACCTGCTCGTATCCAGACAGGGATGTTTTGCTCGGAAAACTCACAAAACTTCTACAATACCAAAATTCTAGGAAGTTCTTCTATACTAATCCTCAAAGTTCATCTTAGGTCTATGTGCTCTAATCAGAGTTTCTCTAAATCTAGCTTCCAAGGTTTGTACTAAACTTCCCCTGATACCAACTGTAACGCCCTGACCCCAGCTACCCAGAGCCGGTGCGTTACTTCGTAACATTGGCATGATCATAAAAGATCAAGTCTCGAAAGACCGATTAGTTTAGTAGCCTTGGAAACACTAGATACATTCATAAGTCTTACATTACATCATAAAGTAAAAAACTAACAACAAAGTCTTCATAGTCCACACTCATATCCTCTTCTGACTATCCCTGCAGGTCATTCATAAAATACTTCTTCACATCCTGGAAAATATTGAAACATTGAAAGGGGTGAGATCAGATGCTCAGTAAGGATAACAATATAGCGGAAGCTTTCATCAATAAACATAAACATTTAAGGCAATGTATAACTAAAACAAAAGCCTTTTAAACTTGAACTTCAACATAATATAGCAAAAGTAAAATGAAATAATGACATTTACTCATTCACATGGATATTCTACTAATCTAATAATCACATGCAAAATCACTAACCACTTTCATAATGTTGGAATGCATAATGCTAGACTATCATAACCACATAGCCAAGGCCTCGTGCCAAGACTACAAATAAGATTTTGTCAAGGCCTTGTGCCAAGACACTAGTTTGTCTCATGAGACCTACCGATGCATCGAGGAGCTATAGCGGGCTCCACCCGTCACATATTAAGTCCAATGCATTCCCATATGAAAAGGTTTAAACATAACATAAACATTCGCATTAAAACTAGCATACGAAATGTCAATAGTTTCACCATAAACTATGAATGGTATAAAATAGCACATCCACAGTCAAACATATCACAAAACCTTCAATACAATATAGAAGTTATGTATTATAATAAATCAACTTCAAATAAGCATAAAATCCATCAAAGGATGTTGTCATAGATGAAATAAAAACACTTTTTAGAGAAATATCTCTTTCTATTTTTGAAATCATTTAAGAGCCATATAAAACAAAACATTTTCTTGAAAATATTTTTATAAGCTTTTAAAGAAAACTTTGAAGATTTTATATCGGCGGAAAATAACCGCACCCGCCGTATAAGTTAAAAAAACATTCTTACATCAATTCTGTCGAAAAGGTTAAAAAGGACCTTGTTTTGAAAACGACGGAAAGATTCCTCTTATAAAAGTCAAAAAGGGTATAAATGACTTTAACCCATATTATTGTAAATAATAAGAATGTTTTGAAATACATTTTGAAGAAACATGGATGTGGATGATAACGAGGTCCCAATAGATATTTACATAATAACAACCTTGGATAATGAAGAGGTTGTGAAGTAAACCCTTACCTTGTAATTTTCCTTGGTTGGGGTAGGTTAACCTCCTGTATAATGGTGAAATAATTTTTATTAAATTATATAAGAATCATATACATTCATATGATATCATATATGATCTTTTAACATTGCTTTGTTAACAATATCTTAGATTTATCGTTGTTTCGGGTGTTAACTTACTCGTTTTCTTTTATATGTTTTGTTACGTAAGTCGGGTTTTTCATGGATAGGTTGTATCTTATTCATATCCAGAATGATATCATGTCCTTAAACATTATTTTTAAATCATCAAATGATAATTATACTTGAATGGATACGATGGAGAATGAATCTCATCGCGTTCGTGGAGACGGTAGTCCGTACGTACGCACGAGCGACAATATAATTATTTTGATATTAAAATAATATATAATTGGATAGTATATCTTATATACAGAATAATTATTATGTTATATTTATTATTTAAATGAATTACATATCATTATTATACCCATCTAAATAATAATATATTGAATAACAATTACACCACGACGTGGAGACGGTAAGCCGTACGTACGCACGTATGGTGACATGTCATTCAAATGATGGGTAGAATACTGAATATGGTTGTTACATATTTATAATAACATAACAGTATATATAAGATACTGGAGTTATAATTTTAGAATTGAAATAATAAACAAAGAGGGAGTGGAAGAAGAAAGAAACTTGAAAGAGGGTGATGAAAATGTTACCTCTTCTTCGGGTTCTTCTTTTGATTTGATCAAAAGGACTCCTTAGGATGGCTTTCTGACTAAAGTAAAGCTTCTAGGATGAAGGGAGAGAAGTTGGGAGAGTATTTGGGCAGAGGTTGTCCGAACCAAAGGGCTTGAAAGTGTGAATAAGTTGGTAGAGGTGGGGGCCTTTTATAAGAGGAGAGGAGGGGCACTTTTGGAAAGTAATGAAATGTTACATTATTATACAATGATTTTCGGATTCTAAAGGTCCCAAACTTATATAATTCGTGTCTAAGGTGATAAGGGTTCGAAATCTACCCATACAATAGTCTTTGGACAATTTTAAGCCTTGGATTTTACATTATCTTTTCATTTTATTAAAATCGTTAAATAATGAGGTCATCGCTGCATCATAATGATGTCATAAATAATTTAATTTATTTAATTTCTACAAATTATAAAACAAATACTATGATGTAGGAAATAGTTTTATATTTCTAATGAATATTTATAGTCAAAATTTGGACTTGTGTAACCCCACTTAAAAACTGTTTTAGTAAAACAACTCATGTTTGTCTCAATTTAATTTCAACATTAAATAAATATATATTAATGTCATTTTCCAACTAAAGTGGCTCCATGGGGTCCCAAAGTTTACCCATGGGTTGTCTTGGTCGGCCATGACTAATCCAATAGGATTAGGACAAGTGTCAAGCTCATCTCATATTATTAAAACATTATTTTTACCTTAAACTACACTAATTACCTCTAATCGCGATTAAGAACTTAAAAGTTACTATTCACCAAAAAATTATTTTGATCTCATTGAACCACATTTTACTTCTTAGTGAAAACCATGTATGTCGGATTTTTGAAAATCAAATCACAGAAGTGGTAATATTTCATTTAAACGAAAAAAATCAGTTATTTAACTACCACTTAGTGGTTTCACTATTCATCAAAAATTGAAGTTTTTCAGAACAATGCCAAAATTTCACCCTAAGCTATAATTGATATTCCGAATTCAAAAATGATGTCTATTTTACAAAATTCCAAACATATAAGTTGCATTAATTAATTTTATAATTAATTCCCGCTGCCACAACAAATAGTGTGTTTTAAGAAACAATTTATATCAAAATATTGACAATTGTTTATGTCCAATTTCAATGTTAAATTAATTCTAATGACCACCATTGGATAAAATGGTAAAAATATATTCTAATTATACTTTAAAACCACTAAATAGTATAATTTATCACTATAAATTATTTTGATTTAAAAAGTTGTTTTTAGGTATTTTTCACTATTCATAAAAAATTAGATGTTCTCAGAAAAATACCAAAAATTCAACATAGGCTAATTTGGATATTCCGAATCCAAAAATGAAGTCCATTTTGAATTATGAAATTTCTATAATGTTAAAAAGTGGTTATTACTATTCACAACGGCTACTTTGATTAGTCGCGGTGTTTTAGAACTCGAAGTTGCGTATAATGCAAGCTATTGCATTATTGAATGAGAAGCGTATCGTGGAAGCTCGGGGTGTTACAGGTAAAATAACACATATCCAATACGTTAATTGGAAATTTTAGGGATATTTTTAGGCCTTATCTAGAAGTTTTAATCCCATTTTACTCTTACTATAGAGACAAATATTTACCACTATTACTATTCATAATTAAAAAAGGTATCAGTTTAGGAAATTAGAAACACCTAATTCCAAATTATTGATCCATTTTTCAATATTATGTTTATATAAGTGTAAGAAATATATTTTAATATAAATTCCTATAATTCAATGAAAAATTGTTTTTAAGAAATTTAGTTGTTTAATATAAAAATAATCTTATACCAAAATCAAATATAATATTAATTAATATGGAATTATTTAAATTATGTTTAATAAAATTGATCTTATTTTACTTTAAAATATAATCCAAAACATAATAGATCTTTTTAATTAATTTTTTTAATGAAAATAAATGAAAATTCTTACAAAAAATGGCATTTTTTCACTATTCTTTGAGAAATTAATTTTTTAGAAAATCCAACAAATTCACCCTAAGATAATATCGACACATTGATTTAAAAAATTACATTCATTCCCCCAAATAAAATTTATAAAACTGTTCTAAATTAATTTTAATGTCCATGCACAAAATATAATAAAAACAATTTTTGATGAAAATAAAATTTTGAAGCATAAAATGACTTTATTGAAAATTGAGAACTTATTTATTATAAATTAATCAAAACATTTTAATTATTTAAAACCATTATAAATATTCTTCATAACATGGTTATTTCTATTCATATCATCCAATTTAATGGCGAGGTAATAATGATCACATTTAAATAATAATATTTTTATTGTAAATCACTTTTCACTTAAAGCTTGTAATTTCATGTTAAAAAATCTATAAAGCATAGTATTATTGTTAACTACATTTATGGGGTATTATTAAAATAGTGAATGCACTTCTTATTAGTATCTCATGGAATAAAAAATATTTATCTAGATAGTGTTCTCACCCAACTCCTTTTTCAATGTCACGTTATGGCCAATTATAATTTTCTTAGTTGTTTTAGAGAGGGGTAGGCCTATAATGATAGGTGATTTATATGGGGTTATATTATATTCATTTTTAACTCATATAAGTTAGCAGAGAATATTGAATTATACACTCTGACTATAACATATTACAAAAACCCAATTGGGAATTCGGTGGATTTGTTAGCAAGTTACACAACCACTATTATTAGTACAAGTTCTCCAATATTCAAGGAAGAAAATAAAGTGTCATAACAATAATAGATTATCCTAGATCACGTAAGGCACATGAAGGTTCCATTTTTTTAGATCATCGGGGGAGGGGGGTAAATTAGTGATATCTTGTATGGATTCTTCCATTTTAATACAACATCATAGAATAATTAATGTATCAATCCTCTCATCTTTATGTTCCTCAGCTTCACCTAGACTGTAAGATCCTGGTTTTTGGAAAGGTATGTTTTGTTGTGGTTTGGGTTGAACCCATTGTTTTTGTGGCGTTAAAAGGTTTATTGAAAGTGTGAGAGGACTTGGGGGTGTACTAGGGGCTCGGGGAACGGAATAAGGGAAGTCTGGACAAAGAAGACCAAGGCGCACGACCTGCGCACGATCATCCAAACCATGCGGCCTGCCCAGGAGAAGCCGTGCGACCCGCCCTCTTCTAGACAGAAGTGAGCGCATGGTTTGCAAAGGGTTTTCTAAACCGTGCGGCTAAACTATGTGACTCCTCCTCCTCCGGGCAGTGGCATGCGCATGGTTTGTGAACGGTTTTCCAAACCGTGTGGACAAACCATGCGGCCACTTAAAGTTGATAAAATTTACAAAATTGCTACCCCGGGCTTTTTAAACCCCCCTCGAGATTTTCCTCTCTTCATCCTCTCTTCACCTTAGGCACGAACCAAACCTCCCAAGGACTTCAAGAGATCAAACTCCTCCAATTCTAAGGCATTTTTGGTGTCGTCGGTTGCGGATCGAAGCTCCGGGTATGGCTAATCTCATCCTTGGTTCTCTTTTTGGTTTAGGGTTTTCATCTTATCTCCCTCTCGCTTCGAAGCTCTAAAACCCTATCTTTTGGGTGAATTTTAGGTTAAAGCTCCAAAGGTTGGTCGGATCGAGGTCTAAGGACTCGATTGAGAGTGTGTTCAACTGCGGTTTCGAGGTAGGTGGTCTACAAGTTATATCCCCCAGTTATTTAGGGGTTTGTGAATGTTTACTTGTGTTATTGTTTTCCCTAGGTTGTGTTTTGAATAACCTAGGGATTTTGGTGCTTAAATTGGTAAATGGGAACCCTCACGATCCACATGGTATGTGTTTGGATTGACTTGACCAAATTTAGCATCATCCATGGGATGTGTCGGCTTTTGTCGGATTAGGGTTTGATATTAAACAAGCGACCTTATTGTAATGAATTGTAGATCCCTTGATAACTACGTTGGCATGATTGGTTGAACATAGAATATAAGTTAGGTGATGCACCTAGAATTAGTAATAACCTAAGTGTTAAAGTGGAATGGGTTAAATGTTGATTCATGGGAATGATGAACGGGTTAAATGGGTTATTGTGTAAACCAATTAAAGACCGTAGTGGGATAGATTAGGGGTTTAATGTTGAATGATTAGTGAGATAGGCATAACACATGGGAATTGGGTGAATGGTTAAATGATGTGAAATGGTAATGTGTTAATGGGTTAAGGCATGATGTGGTTCCCGATGTGGGTTGGGGTGAATAATGTTTGCTAAAGGGCAATGGTTTGGATGGTTGATGGTTACTTATATATAAGCATCTGCACATGGCTTCATAGAGTGGGGTATGACATGAGGATCTACGCCCATGGGTCGAGTGAAGACTGAGGCTCTAAACTCCACCCTAAATGAATGGGTTAGGAAAGGGGGAATGAGGGTCTATTCTCCTAATGGTTGCATCCACCCAGACGGAGGCTTCGAGGTGTGGATACGGTTCCTATGAGGGAGTTAGTCCTAGTAAGATAGGATAACGATGTGTTTACCCTCTTGCATGTGATTTTTGGCCTTAGAACCATGTAACATAATGTTTGTGGTTAACCCATGGGAATGTGATGAAATAGTTAATTATGGTAATTGGTGTGAAATGAAAGGTAATAGAAATGGTATTGGCTTTGGGATCTAAACAGGTTAATGGCACCTTAAATAATTACTTGGAATTTATCATTCATTTTCTTTTTGCATGCACAACTGCTTATACTGGATATTTTGTAGATAGCATTGGTGGTGGCCTACTGAGTTATACTCACACCCTACTCGGGCCGCCGTTGGGTACCCGAGCAGACTTCATGTTTGCATGTCAGGACAAGGGTAAGGGTCCTTGCTAGTTAGATGAGTGGACATGAGTAGCACCTGGTGGAGGATCCAGACTTAGAGTTGGGACCATTTTGGTATTTTGGATATTTTCTTTATTTTGGGCTTTTTTTCACTCTCACACTGTAGTATGACATGACATATTTATTTTTGGAAAAGGTTTTTGTACTTGTTTCCATGTCTGTTGTTATTGTTTCTTCTATTTGGTTGATTCCATTGTGGCTTACTCTGATAAAAAGAGGGTATAGTCTCCCCACTTGACCACATAGACCCCTGCTGCCAGTCAGCAGCCTTTGGCGTACGGGGAGGTGCGCTTAAGGTCATGTAACCACCCGGCTCAGAGCACCGATTATGTGGCTTCCGGGTCAGGGACGTTACAAAGTGGTATCAGATGAGGTCTTTCTTCTCCTTCTCCGAGGTCTTATTATTTGGGATTGGTAGCCAAGGGTTAGGATGTGTCAGGACATGGTAATGAGCTCGTTCTTGGGAGTAGCTAACCCATGTACGAGGGAAAATCCATGTCACCCTGGGTGGGGATTGTTGTTCTTGGTTGTGTGTTGTTACAGTTGATGATATTTCACCGTTGGGTGATGCACATGTGGTTTGATGTGACTGTTTTGTGATATTTGGCTTGTGGCCTTAATGGCATGAGGATTTGTATTCATGAAACATTTTAGGCACCTAGGCAGATAGGTGACATGCATTGTGTTAGGCATACTCACGGGGTGGGTGTGTGAGGCAGGAAGGTAGGGTGCATAATGCATTTTATGAAACCAAGAAATAATGAGAAAATGAAATATAAGGGTTTGAAATGAAGTGGAAAATGTTGTGTAAAACGTTGTGTGAGTTTGGTGGTAGTGTATTGTTGTCTACCCCATATGGACCATGGCCCGCGATAGGGATGGTTGGGGTGGTTGTAGCTAGTGAAGAGCTTTTGTTGTAATTGTGAAATTTTATGGTTCGCGTTCTAAATCTCGTGCTTGGAATTATAGAGAGATGCCACCACAGCGTCGATTTCCCGTTGGGAAATGAGAGGATGTTGATGAAAACACTCCTCTAGTATAGAAGCAATAAAATGTGGTGATCAATGAAGGTAGAGAAGACCAGTACTGAGAGAACATGGCTCGCTTGATGCAGATAATGGATCGAGACCCTGGGTGGGTTGCACCGAATATGTTTGAGCTGACCAGGGAATTCCAGCTGCAGCACCCTCTGAATTTCACCAGATAGGGTGGGACATAGGCAGCGGAGTTCTGGTTAAAGTCCATCCAGACGATACTGGATCATCTGGAGACTCTGGTTGAAATGCGAGTGAAGTTGGCCTCTTATATGTGGCAGGTTATAGGCTAGGCGTTGGTGGGACAGTCAGGCTCAAATCGAGCAGGATAAGGGAATGTCATGGAAGGTTTTTCAGGAAAAGTTTCTGGAGAATTTCTACAGAGAGAATTTGAGGCATGAGCGGGCTTTAGAGTTTATGAGCCTGACTTAGGGATCACTCTCGGTGATGGACTATGCAATTCGCTTCACTGATTTGAGGCGCTTTGTCCCGGTGTTAGCAGGGGATGAGGCAGTGGTAGAAAGACGTTTCTAGGATGGTCTGAGACATGAGATCAAGTATCAAGTAAATATCTTCCGCTTGAAGAGGTTCACAGAGGTAGTAGATCAGACATTGATCTCAGAAGGAAACCTGAAGGGAGCTTCGGGTAGTGGGCTTGTAGTGCCAGTGGGGCAGAAGAGTAGTGCAGATACCGAGGGTTGGAAGTGACTCCATGAGAGCTCATAACATGGCGGAAGTTTTCAACGTGGCTGGAAGAGAGGGTCCACCTCTCAGAGTGGGGATCAGGTGTTCTGCTATCAGTGTGGTAGGTCGGGGCAAAGGCATGGTCCGTATCCTCGACCTCCAGTTGAGTTTCATTCGTGTGGCAGGATGGGACATGTGGAGAGGTTCTACAGGAATCCTTGGCAGGTAGGTGAGCATGATGGTGGAAGGCAGGTACCAGATACAGGAAGGGGATCAGTTGCCCCATATCAGGCAGGCATTTGGAGCTCCACGGGCCGTACTAGTAGGGGCGGTGGATGTGGAACTCCAAGTCAAGATCGCTCATGCCAGCAGGGCAGTGTAACACAAATTACTCAGGCTAGATCCTAGGGTAGAGGGGTAGGTCAGCTTCAGGAAGTTTAGTTTGTGCCTGGTGATGGAGAAGCTAGACCATCAACTATTCGAGGTACGATCCTTGTAGCTTCTACATTTTCTAGTGCGTTGTTTGACATAGGTGACACACACACTCATTTATATCTGCTCAAATTGTGGTAGTACTGGGTTTACCTGTAGAGGGAGTGTGTGGAGTGATTTCAATTGATACCCCGTTGGGCGTGCAGGTTGAGGATATCAAGCAGTGCAAGGAATTCACCTTGGAAGTTGGTGGGTATCGTTTTCTGTGGGACTTGTTTGTTCTCGAGATGTCATAGTTTGACCTAATCTTGGGAGTGGATTGGTTGGTGTTGTATCGGGAACACATAGGCTTTTATCATCACAGAGTATCATTCAGGTCTCTTGATGGAGACTCTTATGTCCTCCGTGGTGAATGGGATGCTGGAGCAGGGTCTGCGGGGCCGTTTTGTCAACATATTAGTGGACTCAAGGCTCAAGTGGAATGTCTCATGCTTGATGATGATGAAATAGGGAAGCAGTATGTTTTCCCTCCTATGGTGGATCAGTTTCAGGATGTGTTTCTTGAGTATTTATCAGGGTTACCACTCGAGAGGGATGTTGAGTTCACAATTGAGTTGTTGCCGGGAGCGGAGCCAGTTTTTATTCCGCCATACCGAATGGCACTGGCAGAACTCCTGGAACTAAAGGTTCATCTTGAGGAGTTGGAGCTTAAGGGGTTTATCCGTCCTACTACATCTCCTTGGGGATCTCCCATGATTATTACAGAGAAGGCCGATGGGTCGTTAAGGCTGTGTGTTGACTATCAAAAGTTGAATCAGATGACGGTGAAAAATCGGTACCCTCTTCCTAGAATTGATGAACTATTTGATTCGTTTAAGGGTACATCAGTGTTTTCTAAGATTGATCTGAGGTCGTGTTATCACCAGTTGAGGGTGAGGACTTCCGACATATCGCGGACAGCTATCCGGAGTCGGTACAGGTTGTTTGAGTTTGTGGTAATGCCTTTTGGCTTGATCAATGCACCCGAAATGTTTATGGATTTGATGAATAGGATCATTCATCCCTATCTAGATCAGTTTGTAGTTGTCTTCATTGACGATATCATAGTGTACTTGAAAAATCACGACGATCATGACCATCATCTTGGCATCATCTTGGGTACACTAAGAGAGCACCAGTTATATTCCATGTTGTCAAAGTGTTAATTATGGATAAGTAAGGTTCATTTTCTAGGTCACATCATCTTGGAGGTAGGTATGTCTATGGATTCAAAGAAAGTGCAGGAATTTGTATCTTGGGAGCAGCCCAAGAGTGTTTCTGACGTTCGAAGTTTTCTAGGTTTGGCCAGCTATTACCGAAGGTTCATTCAGAATTTCTCTCACTGGCCAGCACCACTCTCGGGCTTGAACAAGAAGGGAATCAGGTTTGAGTGGTTTGAGGCTTGTGAGAATTATTTTCAAAGGTTGAAGAATCGGTTGACGACCGCACCTGTCTTGATCTTACCTAAGCTGGGTAAGAAGTACATCGTGTTTTGTGATGTGTCCGGAGTCAGAATTAGGGCTGTGTTGATGTAGGATGAGTGGGTTGTGGCTTATGGGTCAAGGCAGTTGAGACCCCATGAGCAGAATTATCCCACTCATGACCTTGAGTTGGCTACAGTAGTGTACGCCTTGAAGTGCTGGAGGAACTATCTATTGGGAGAATGGTTTACCATGTTTAATGACCATAAGAGTTTAAAGTACATCATCTCACAGTGGGATTTAAATATTCGGTAGTGAATATGGGTTGAATATCTCTAGTCTTTTGACTTCGAGATGGTGTACACGCGAGGAAAGGGAAATCGTGTCGCTGATGCTCTGAGCAGGAAGGTTCAAAATCTGGTGTTTTAGGAGTCCAGCACCGAGTGGAAGGTGATTTATTTGTTTGTAGAAATGCACCTAGAGGTGCAGGAGGAGAATGGTCAGGTCACTCTTGCTTCCTTAACGATGGAGTCGATGCTCTTGAGTCGAGTTAAGGAAATTCAGATTGATGATCCTGAGTGTTTGATCATGAAGGAAAAGCTTAAAGGTGGGGAGCTACCTTCTGGATGTTCCATTAGTGAGGACAGTGTTGTTTGCGTTTGTGATCGTGTGGTTGTTCCATAATGTAAGTGGGAAGAGTTGATGTGTGCATTCCATGCTCAAAGTGGGCAGTGCATCCTGGTCTGACCAAGATATACCGTTATCCTTGAATGCAGTTTTGGTGGCCTGGAATGAAGAAGGAAGTTGCGGGCTTTGTGGCACGGTGTCTTACCTATCAAAAGGTGAAGGCCAACCATCAACACCCAAGTGGTTTATTGCATCCATTGCCCATTCCGGAATGGAAGTGGGATTATTTAACGATAGATTTTGTCATGGGTAGTCCTAGGACGCTGCGAAAAAATGATTCAATCTGGGTAGTTGTGGATCGGTTAACGAATGTGGCTCATTTCTTACCGATTCAGGAGACCCATACAGTCGACCTGTTGGGTGAACTGTATGTTCGGGATATAGTGCAGTTGCATGGGGGGCTGCCAACCATAGTTTTGGAATGAGATCTGCGTTTCACATCACATTTATGTCAAGGGTTGAAGAATGTGCTTGGTATGTAGGTATTTTTGAGTACGGCTTTCCACCCACAGACAGAAAGGTAGTCAGAACGTACGATCCAAGTGTTGGAAGACATGTTGAGAGCCTGTGTCTTAGACTTTGGTGGTTCTTGTGAGAGGAACCTATCATTGGTTGAGTTTGCCTACAAAAATAGTTTTTAGGCTACAATTCATATGTCACCGTTTGAGGCGCTTTATGGGAGGCCATGTAGATCTCTGTTGTGTTGGCTAGAGGCCGGTGAATCTGAGTTGTTGGGGCCAAGTCTCGTGAAGGAGACTTCCGATGGAGTTAAGTTGTTCAGGAAGCGGATGGCTACGACTTAGAGTAGACAGAAGTTGTATGCAGATCGGAGGCGTAGACCTCTTGAGTTTGGGGTGGCTGATAAAGTGTTTCTTCGGGTGTCACCAAGGTTGGGGCACCGTCGGATTCGAAACCAGGGTAAGTTAGAACCCATGTATGTGGGACCTTTTGAGATTGTGGGGAGGATCAGACCAGTGTCTTACTGATTTTCTCTTCCACAACGATATGGTGGGATGCATGATGTGTTTCGTGTGTCACAACATTGATGGTATCACCCTGACCCATCTCATTTGGTTGACGTTGAGGATGTGGAGCTTGAGGCAGATGCGTCCTTTGAGGAGCATCCAGTTCGTGTGGTGGATCATAGTGAAAAGGTCTTGTGAGGCAAGGTTGTGCCATTAGTGCGAGTACTATGGCAGCATGGGAAAGTTTAGGAAGAAACTTGGGATCGAGAATCAGATATGCGGGCTCTATGGCCCAAACTCTTCTCTTTTTTGGATCGATGATTCTTGGAAACTTGGCTCAAGGACGAGCCATTATAACGTGGGGAGGTTGCAAGATCTCAGTTTTTGGAAAGGTATGTTTTGTCATGTTTTAGGTTGAACCCTATTTTTGGGGGCTTTAAAAGGATTCTAGAAAGTGTGAGAGGCCTTGGGGGTGTTCTGGGGGCTCGAGGCACGGAAGAAGGGAAGTCTGGGAAAAGAAGACCAAGGCGCACGACCTGCACACGGTCATCCAAACTGTGCGGCCTGCCCAGGTGAACCCGTGCGACCCTCCCTCCTCTGGACAGAAGTAAGTGCATGGTTTACGCACAGTTTTCCAAATGGTGTGGCTAAACCGTGTGAATCCTCCTCCTCCGGGCAGTGTCATGCGCATGGTTTGCACACGATTTTCCAAACCGTGCAGACAAACCTTGAAACCAGTTAAAGTTGATAAAATTTACAAAATTGCCACTCCGGGATTTTTAAACCCCACTCGGGATTTTCCTCTCTTCCTCCTCTCTTCACCTTAGGCACGAAGAAAACCTCCCAAGGACTTCAAGAGATCAAAATCCTTCGATTCTAAGGCTTTTTTGGTTCTGTTGGTTGTGGATCGAAGCTCCGGGTAAGGATAATCTCATCCTTGATTCTCTTTTTGGTTTAGGGTTTGCATCTTCTCTCCCTCTCATTCCGATTCTCTAAAACCCTATCATTTGGGTGATTTTTAGGTTGAAGCTCCAAAGGTTAGTCAGATCGAGGTCTAAGGACACGATTGAGAGTGTGTTCAACCACGGTTTTGAGGCAGGTGGTCTAGAAGTTATATCCCATGGTTATTTGGGTTTTTTTGCATGTTTACTTGTGTTCTTGTTTTCCCTAGGTTATGTTTTGAATAACCTAGGCATGTTGGTGCTTAAATTGGTAAATGGGAACCCTCACGATATCCATGGGATGTGTTGGTATTGACTTGACCAAATTTAGGGCCATCCATGGGATGTGCCGGCTTTTCCCAGATTAGGGTTTGATATTAAACAAGTGACATTGTTGTAATGAATTGTAGAGACCTTGATAACTATGTTGTCATGATTAGTTGAACTTGGAATAGAATTTAGGTGATGCACTGAGACTTGGAAATAACCCAAGTGTTAAAGTGGAATGGGATAAATGTTGATTCAAGGGAATGATGAACGGGATAAATGGGTTAATGTGTAAACTGATTAAAGACCATAATGGAATAGATTATGGGTTTAATGTTGAATGCTTAGTGAGATAGGCATAACACATGGGAATTTGGTGAATGGTTAAATGATGTGAAATGGTAATGTGTTAATGGGTTAAGGCATGATGTGGTTTCCCATGTGGGTTGTTGTGAATAATGTCTGCCGAAGGGCAATGGTTTGGATGGTTGATGGTTACTTATATATAAGCATGTGCACATGGCTTTGTAGAGTGGGGTATGGCATGAGGATCTATGCCCATGGGTCGAGTGAAGACTGAGGCTCTAAACTCCACCCTAAATGCACGGGTTAGGAAAGGGGGACTGAGGGTCTATTCTCCTAATAGTTGCATCCATGCGGACTGAGGCTTCGAGGTGAGGATATGGTTGCTAGGAGGGAGTTTGTCTTAGTGAGATAGGATAACAATGTGTCTACCCTATTGCATGTGATTGTTGTCCTTAGACCCATGTAACATAATATATGTGGTTAACCCGTGGAAATATAATTAAATAGTTAATGATGGTAATTTGTGTGAAATGAATGGTAATGGAAATGGTATTGGCTTTGGGCTCAAAACAGGTTAATGGCACCATAAATAATTACATGGCATTTATCATTAATTTTCCTTTTGCATTTAGAACTGCTTATACTGGATATTTTGTAGACACCGTTGGTGGTGGCCTACTGAGTTGTACTCACACCCTGCTCGGGCCGCCGTTCGGTACCCGAGAAGACTACATGTTTGCAGGTCAGGACAAGGGAAAGGGTCCTTGCTAGTTAGCTGAGTGGACATGGGTAGCACTTGGTGGAGGATCTGGACTTGGAGTCGGGACCATTTTGGGATTTTGTCCGTTGTCTGTATTTTTGGCTTTTGTTCACTCTCGCACTATAGTATGACATGGAATATTTATTATTGGAAATGGTTGTTGTACTTGTTTCCTTGTCTGTTGTTATTGTTTCCGCTATTTGGTTGATTCCGTTGTGGCTTACTCTGATAAAAAGGGGGTATAGTCTCTCCACTTGACTACATAGACCGTCACTGCTAGTCGGTAGCCTTTGGCGTACGAGGAGGCGCGCTTAAGGTCATGTAACCACCCGGATCGGAGCACCGGTTATGTGGCTTCCGGGTTGGGGACGTTACATGGACTATTCAATAAAGAAAGGCGCAAGAAAAAAAAAGGATTTACAAGGTTTGGAATTGAAATCCTACTCCTTACAATGATTAGTTACTCCTCCCAACAATGTATTTTATACAATTAGCACATGTGGTTACAATGACATCGTCTGACACTATGTTTACATAACATCCCATCATGTGATATATAGTCTAATTAAAGGGTATTTATACTAAATAATATAGTTACCAGCTTCCCACAACATCTCTTATTTTCTTTCACAACTTGATACTCACAAAAAATTGATTGTCTCAAATAGTCAATGAATGGATCCTTTCATAGACAACTAAGCAGGACCTTGACCACTCTTTTTTATTTGTGTAGAAAAAGAAGAAATTGGTATTCTTCAAAGTTAAATTCATCAAAACATATTAAATTTCATTTTATAACACAGTTGTTTCAGAGTCCTCCTTCTTCTTATCATTCTTTTTCTTCCTCGATATTTGTAGGTGTTCTTATTTCAGGTACAACATCAGGTCCACATTTGTCGAATAATCATTGTTTCTTTCTGAATAAATTAGCATCAAAGAATACTCAACTTCTCTTATAAATAATATTTTTATACTCAAAGAATCATGAATAAATTTTTTCTATATTTTATTTGGAAACTCTTCAATCCATCATAATTGGTGTTCTTAATATTGAAATACAGAATATATTTTCTAATTTTTAATTTAAATATAAATAATCTAAAAACCTTATCAAATATTTGTATTTAAATCATCTTTAATAATGAGGTTGATTTTATTTTTTAAATATATAAAAATATACATCATTTATATCTTATAAAATCTCCATCCTTGTGAGAATGGACTCATGTAGTATAACCTGGGATTATCGATTTCAATGTGGAACCCATATAAATAAAATATCTTTCCTAGAATGGATTCTTCATGAATAAATACCTAAATAAAAATAATTTAAATCTTATTATGATAATTAAATCAAGATGAAAACGTCAGTAACATTTATCAAAATAATATTTTTTGGAATAATTATTTTTGATAACTCAATTTTTAGACTTCTTGAATCTCCAAATTTCCTAAAATAGTTTACTATTCAAAAGTCTTCATTTACTTTTTCAAACTCCCTTGTTACTCTTCCAATGTCAGCAATGAATTTTCCAATATTGGGAGTTAATCTTCCAAACTCAAATTTACTCTATTGAATTATCCAGGTACTCTTTGGAAGTACTTGGATACTCTTATAAACTAAGTGTTTACTATTCCAAAGTCCATCTATCACTCTTCCAAATTCATCCTAAATAACCTTCTAAAGTCCCATTTTCTCCTTACAAAGTAATGACCGATGAAATGTTTGAACTAAATATAAATATTTTGATCTAATATTAAATAATACTATGAATTATTCAATTTAATTTAATGGCTTATCATTTACTTAAAATTAACTCAAATCAATATCAAAACCAAGCTTGTCTCCTCCTTCTAAATAAAGTCTTTAATATCTTAATTTTATTAACCAAAGTCTCATTTCCCATTATGATGTAAGAACCTAATATTTTCTTCTATAATTCTATAACAATCATTGATAGTATTATTATCATCATGGTATCCCTCCTTGTTGATAACAAATATAAACCACACAAGTGTTATTTAATCACCCCCTTTGTATTTGATGGAAATACTATAAAAAGTAAGATATCAATATGTTTTTTTGAGATCATTAATTCTCCCCTTATTATCAGTAAATGAAAAGGAATATGTGGGATGATATCATCTTCAATTACCTTCAATGGTTTCATAAAACAACATTTTTTCCCACTTTCATTCATAATTACAAGTACCTTTAAATTATTTAGAGAGGGATGACATTGTAAGTACCTAAACAATGATATACTAGTAATTTTACTCTAATTATACATGGAATAACATATTTTAGAAAATAAGGTGAAAAAATAGACATAAATACTATACATTAATCTATTTAGTATGTGATGCCACTTTAACTTTTTAATTTTAGGATCTGAACCAAAAACAAATTTAATAATATTTTCATCTTGATCTCATATATAAAAAATACATTCGAAATTTCAGGTGAATGACTAAAAATTATACTTTATATTAGATTAATCATTAAACTATACACCTCCTTTATAAAAATGTTTGACAAATTCAAAACCAAGAGTGAAATTGAGATTTTCATACCTAAAATTCATGATTTAATTAACTATTGTTTCTAAAATTTATAAAAGAATACCTACGGTGGCCTTCACTATATATTGTATCCATATCAAGGAATATACCTTTATAAATATTATTCATGGATGTTCAATTTTTCTATGATGGGCTCTTTTTTCTTACTATATACTATGATTACCACACTCACTAACTTACTGTTTAGTTTTTCTCATTCAAATTTTAGTCAGTTAGTATAAAAAATAAGAGAATAAGAAGGAGAGTTTCCTTGTTCATCAATAATAGTAAAGACATTGAGAATTACCTTTCAACAAAGATATCTCATTATTTAAAGCATTGAAAATTATATATACCTTCATGAATGATTGAATTTTGTTTTTCCAACTATGAACTACCTGTAGAAGAAAAGAAAGTTTCTTCTTAATTTTTGATATCTTATTTTAAGGGGTAATTATTTTATCGGTATCCACTATGGAAAATGTATTACCTAGTATTTCAAGAATTGTTTCTATAAAATAATTTTGTGTTTGTAGAATGGTAAAAAAATATTTTACACCATCTTTGTCTTTTTCACACCATCCACACCAATTATCTCAATATTTTGGGTCATTAATTTTAAATAACCACTCATGTAATTCAACCACTTCATGTGGACTAAATTTTATCCCTTTAAAATTAAGATCAACTTATGATTTCTCCATTTGAATAGACATATCCTATTAATCCATCAAAATTATTATGCATTATTTCATATAAAATTGATATTTCATGATTTTTTTAACATGGTTTATTTATAACATCATTATTTAAATTTTTAGGTAACTCCTTCATTTATTATTCTAATATATCAATTTTCAAACAAATAATTTTATCCCTATCTTGGATTTATTCTCTTTGTGATTCATCTTTATTCCTATAATCAAAATTTCCATGGTCTATTTACAATGATCCATGGTGTGTCCCATTTTCCAACAATAATATTATCTCAACTTCTTTGTTGAAACATCATCTACCACATTCATCTTTGAATCCTTGGAAAAATATTTCTCAAATTTCTTATTTTGATCGCATTTTTTTACATTATTTTATCCAAAGGGAAATGTATATTTCTATACAACCTAATTCAATATCTATTATGGAATTTTTTTATAAAAAATTACTTTTTATTTGTTGGTACATACCAATGCTCATCAAAATCATAGAAATATATATTCCAAAAATCACATAAATTTCCAAAAAATTCAAATATTTTTTAGTGAAAAAACATTTATTTTATTCTGAATCTTGATAATACTCAATAGTTCTTCTCCTTTATTCGTCAATGCTTCACCTTATTCCAAGACATCTATTTTTACAGTGAGTGAAAAATTATTACAACACTTTATTTCTTTATGCCCAAATTCCTAATAGAACCATTCATAGACAATTAACCTCATTATTTTTATTGTTTAATTACTCTATAAATATTTATTTAGTTGTTGTTTTTGAGTGGAATTATTAATATTTTGGTCTATTCTTGATGGGATAATTACCTTGGATGTCCTAGCATCCACCTTTTATGTGTTGGTGCAATTCTTGGAATTTGTATCCACCCAATATTATTTATGTTTTAATTTATAACTTATAATATAATCTAATACTATATTAGTAAACATATATTTATCTAGATTTTGGTTTACCTTTTTCGAAGAAATTTTTATGATTTTAGTAACGGAAGATTCTAATATCTTAATTACACAAATATGTGACTTATTGTTTCTTTTCTGTGAATCTCATTTGAAATTTGTGTGGTACAATATTTGTTTCTAATAAAATGGGATGTATCAATTTATATTGGATCCATATTACATTATCTCACCTCTAGCCCATGACACTTTATATTGAGAGAGTTTTTACTATCCTCAACTAATCTCCTGACGTCTTCTAAAAAATTCATCAACATATTGATTTATTTTTCTTCTATTTTTGTTTATTCATGTAAATATTTATCAAGATATTTTATTTATATTTATTTAACATGCATTTGATAATCCTTAACATTGATAGTTGTTTCATAAATTTTCTTTGAATGCATGGATAACTTCTAAAGAAAATATTATCGGAAACACCTTCTCACAAACATAACATTGTAATTATTCTTCAGATATGATAAATAATTAATTTAAAATTGAGATCAATATTTCCTCTACTCCTACAACATCTCTCTTCCCTATGAAACCAATCTATGCCCATGCCAATGGTCTCTATTGTACCTTAGTCATGCCTCTCCGAACACCATAGGCTGCCGACTAGAGGTGGGTGTCTTAGGAGGTATCATAGAGAGGATATAACCCTTGTATTAGAGTATTAATCATAGATAAAAATAAACATACTATCAAACACAAAAATAAAATTAGAGTCCATACAAATAAAAAAATTAACTAAACATGCTATAAAAAAATAATGATAGATATGAAATCATAAAAGACTGAATGCCCACTGAGACAATAAAAAAACAAAAGGAAATAAAATAAGGTAAACGATAACTAAAACAAAATATAGGAGGCTCTACTAAAATATCAGGACCACACCTCATCCTAATATATGATTCCAATATGAGCTGTTCTATCTCGATCATGCAACCTCATGCCTCAGTTAAAACTAGACCTGCAAAAAGTAAGGGTTTCTCGAGTGCCCAAGTGTTGTGGAATCCTAAGCATGTTATGAATAAATAACTCAGTAGGGAACAAACAATTAAGTTCCATAATATACTATTAATATAGTTATAAGATCAAGTGACATCCTTAGAGTAAATAAAAAACAACCGGAAATTTAATAATCAACCTTCCAAAAACACATGCTTCGACTCAATGCCATAATGTCTCTAAGAACATCGTGTGGACCATGGAAAACCATGTACCATATACCATTATAAGTCCTTAGATCCATGACTCTAGTATACCATACCTAGTTTATCTAGTTATAGGGTGTATCTAGGAATGTTACAAAGACCATGCCTCCATAAAATATATTTTGGTCTCCCAAGTATACAAATCAAGTAACATAGACCATCCCTACGAGTGTTTTATTAGCCCAAGCATAAACAATATGTATTAATGACCTTGGTAATGATCCTATAAATCTCTATATTTGTATACCAAATTTACCAATGTTTCTAAATCCATTAAAATTCCCCCAATAGTATCATGTACCTCTACTACAAATGTTTTCTTAGGAAATAGTAACACAGAACTCCCATATTAGAGTTTTATTAACCAAGGGAATATTACCATAAGTACTATATAATAAAACACTACCAATAGGGTATTCTATATACATTATAAAAGACATCCCCTATGGGATCCTTATGAAACATAAATTAAACCACCCTGAGGGCATTTATAAAGCCCGAGATAAATGAATGAATAAACTTTAGTTGGTTGAATACCTAACCCACTATCACTAAACATAACTCATCACACCAGTTTAGGGCCAGTATATCATTGGGGATCCCACTAAGCCCCCATTGAGTAATTCAAATAAAAGGCACCACACTTCGGGTCCTGGTCTAATGCACATGCCTCGAGGAAATCCCCACCACATTGATGTTATGCACCCTAGACAAGCCCAGACATCAACTATCCAGGGTCACAACCATCATGCCACACTAGAAGACCTATAAAAGATGACACATGACCCAAATTAGTCCTTCAAGTGTGACAAGGTAGTTCTACTCACCCAACTCGTTATCTTATGGTCTATCTACCTTGGCTAAGTACATCTGAAGGGTCCTTAAGTGGCCTACATGGGCCATACAACAAATTTCAGGCCACACCTCTATATAGAGGTGTCCACATGATCCTAACCAAGGTAAACTATGTCATATTAATCATATTCACACCTCTCAAGGGGTATAGAAGTCATAGGGGATATATTTAAATCATGGCCTCGATCATCGGTAGTAGAGGCCAATAAGCCAGTGTAGATGGCCAAAGTGGCCAAGGAAATTTTCTAGTTCATTATGGAATAACATTTAAAAGTAAAAAAATTAATTTCTATTAAATAAATAACATAATTTATTAATAATATTAACACCCTCAATGGCATAACTTCTCATCAGATGAATTTTAAATAACAGACATTTTTCAATAGGTAATGTTCTAAGGACCACCAATCTCCCTTAAATATTTTTCCAATTTTAATTCCAAGGTAAAAATTAATTATAATGCCTACAGAGGCCCATCTTAGCTCATCCAACCATCTTCAGTACTTTACTCAAGGAATATATCAACAAATTTTAATTATAACCATTTATAATTAATTGTACCATTTATTAAAAAAAAGTGAGACCATTGAAAATTCACTAGGTGTTGAATGATAGATAATTATTCATAAATTGGAGTTATAAACACCCCCAACAAGCCCTAAAATTCAGAATATGATAAATAACCAACCTACATTTCCAATTGAATCGACAAATAAATTTAGTTCTAAATGGAAAACTAATGAAAACCCTATAACATGGAATACGTTTGACAAAATGATGAATAATGATTGGAAAATTTAATCTGAGGACGTTCTCTACCTGGGTAGAAAAAATCTCCATTAGAATATAATGAATCCATTAAGAGCAAGGGAATGTATCTCTAAACCAAAAAATAAAAGGAAAAAATATAGATAAATAGGTTATAAATAATCAAATGTGGCCTTCTAAATTGATATCGTACTTAAAATAATTTAGAAACTCTATTTATAACACGCTTAATATTGGGTTTTATGGAGAATATCAAAGGGGAGAGGGCTCCCTATGGTGTGAGATCAAATGAGGGGAAGGAGAGGGATACCCCTCATAAAATTTGATAGGGGTAGAAATATATATTTTTTCTCCATTTTAAATACCACCATCTAGCTAATACTTGTAAATAACAAGCCAGTATCCACATATAGAATGCATGTGTCACTATCCATCCCACCGATGAGATGATATGGGGACATCGACAGGACAATGGTGATAGATGGTGACATGGGATACTGTATATATCAACGGGATGGTCAATGGTTTTCTATACTCTATAATGTACGAAACAATATGGACACTAAGAGGGTACTCTTGAATCACTAATATATCTTCCATGATTCATTACCAATCCAAAAACTTCCTTTTATTATAACTAAACTCACAAAATATTATTACAAATCTTGAACATCAAAAGAACCATCCAAATTTTTTTAAAAAAAATCCAAATTCCCAATAATCTACATGCCTGTATAGATATAATCATTAAAAACACCCCACAATAACACTTCTCATCCTCAAGAAGTCTTGGTGGTCAACTAGCCACCTGACCTGACCTACAACACATTCGAATTTTATCTAAGAGGTAGTTTCCCATTCTAGAGAACCCAAATCACATCCAATGAATAACCCATAATCAAATATTCTCAAACTACACCAAAAAAATAACCCACATTCGTTTTAATAATCAAAACACTACGATATCACTTACTCAATCATGTCAACCCCAAGAATTGATTATGTATTTATATAATTTCTCATCAATATATGGTGATTCCCACCATAATCTCCAACTCAAAAAAAAATTCAAAGCCTTGGTGTCACCCACTAATTGAATTTCATAAAAAAACATCCACAGTGGTCTATCGGCTTGCCCGATGCAATCTCTAACTCACCGCACCTAGATACATTTAGGAATACCATTATTATATAGGTAATTAAGCTCATATCATATTCTAACTAAATTGGATTATTTTCAATTACCCAAGATAAATGGTCGACCATACCTAATCTCCCTTTAGTTTCTCAAACCAACACCCAAACACACCCTCCATGACCTAAAAACATACTCGATAAAGTTTCAAGCTCACTGTATCCAATTACAAAAAAACACATGTTGAATATTCTCTTGCCGAAACTTCCTAAAAACACTTAGGCCTAACCACTAATGTAACAAACCCAAATATATTAACTGATAGATAGATGTTAATTCATTAAATTTTCATTACATATAAGATATCACATCAAGAGGGATCAAATAGTTTATTATTCTTGGAAAAATGGATATATCATTGGATAGAAATCAAAAAATGGTATATAGTATCATATTTGAAAATGTTATTACTATTTCTAGAATATCCTTGCATATCTATCTAATTACAATTCCATGAAACATGAGGAAAAGAAAAAGAATAATGGTTTCCTCAAATGATCAACAATGGATTTCATAAAATGGAAACTAACATAGAATAAATTAGAGATGAATAACATGGAAGGAATAAATGATGATTAAATAATTTCTTTCAAATAATCACGTGACCTTAAAACATATCCATATATAATATAAATATTCATAAAATCACTTGGAAATCAATAACTGATTTCATAATGATTAGAGGTATACTGTTGAAGATCTAAATCTTACCATCAAGGTCACATACAATGAAATATTTTATAAATAGGAACAACATAAGGTAAGTATCTACCTTTTTTTCACATGATACATATAAATTAAACTAGGGGCTATGTAATTCCAAGCCCCACCCATCACTTAATAATAATAAGGCATTAATTATATGAATAAACAATAAAACATAATCAATATGCCTTAATAATCAACGTCTGTTGGTATTAGAAGAACTATCATATTGATTGTTTATAATTTTCCCCATTAAAATGATCATAAGACATCCATAGAAATATGGAAGATGAAATCATTATATATTATCTTTAATAAATCATAATATTTATCAATGGATATTGACATAGATGTAACTAATTTTAATATATCACTAGAACATTTTTTAGGAAAATACCATTTTCATTTTGATATCACATATTTAAAATCTAAACATTTCCAAAATACAAGAAAAATAATTTAATATAAAATAAATTCTTTAAAATTTTAAATAGAACATTAAATAAATTAGTTTTCATGATTTTAGGAAAGGTTTTTATTCATTTTATATTAAAATAAAGATCATATTCAAACCTTTAGTAAAAAAAATGCCTCATTCGAAAAATGACAAGAAGATTCATTTTTACATTTTTTATAAAAATACTAGCATGTATAATAAAGAATTTAATTAATAATTTGATATTAGTAAAAACATTATTGATTTATTTTAAAAAAACATGGTTATAAAATAAATAATATTTACAATCGAAGATAAATAATGTCATCTTTCCTTAAAAGCATTCTTTCATACTTTTGATTACTTACAGAGAGGAAAACCAAGAGAGAAAACTATAATATCTAGTAATAAACATAGGTGAAGAAAATATATGGGGTTTAAGATAGAAATATCATATATATCCCCTAATTGAAACATAAACATAAACAATCCAATATAAGGATGAGATTGTGAGAAAAACCATTCCCTATGGTCTAACTTGTTTCTTAAGTTCTTTCAACCTCCTATATAATAAATTTAAATTTATTATAGTTATATATGAGAACCATATATATAATTATAATATAATATAAGATATAATTATAACATTTATACACCCATTTATTGATAATAATTTATTAGAATCATTATTCCTGAGTGTTAATTGTTTTGTTTTTCATGTATGTTTATGATTGTTTATTCCAGTCTTTGTAGAGAGTTCATAGTTCCATAATCTCAATAATTTTAATCATGATTTTATTATCATATATAATCATTATATAGACATTTTGAATAATCACAGAAATACATTAATGAAAAATGAATATAATCACTTCCTAGAGGTGGTAGCCCCCACATATGCCTAAGAAATTTTATCTTTTTAAGGGGTGGAAGTTGAAAGGACCAATCAGGATCTATGTGATAACTGAGAGAGAGGTGGTGAATTAGTGATTTATTCATTTTATATTTTCATAAAAATTATAAAAAACTTTTTCCTCTTATTAAATATTTATTTCCTTGTCGACAACAAGCACATAAGTACATTATACATGAACATAATTATTTACACGGTTCACTACACAACAAGAGTATCTAATCCTTGGAATTGTTTGGAAATAATAAAATAAAAAGAAATCCACAAGAAAACAATCCCTTTTATATTTTTATAGAAATAGGGGAATATCATTACAGATACATATCACTGTAATTAAAAAACAAGGCATGTGATCCACACACAAATATAAGATTTAACTAATATTTTTATAACAACTGTTAGAAATCATCATCAACAGAAATTGGTATTTTGTCACAATGATACTTATAATTATTCACAAATTACATTTTTTTATGTAAAGTTTCCCTAATTTCATTCCTATTAATATTAAATAACTTCCCTTGTGGGATTTTGTATAAAACATCAATATTTTTTTCTCTATTTGTTTTACTCTATCCATTTTTCTCTATTTGGGCATCTTTCTAAGAAACATCTTTTAATTACTTCTGAAAAATGGTACTACATTCTTATACTCTATTCATACAATCTCATTGGCACACTGTCTATCCAAGAACACCTAATAGGGAAACACTATCTATTTTATTTCCATTTGATGCCTCTGATCAGAACTTCTCATTTCAATTGACACTTCATCTTTCATTAAGAGATTCCTTGGTTGGAAAATTTCCCTATTAAAACGCATGTTTTTAGTTTTTCATCTAGTATCTCTATCTAATATTATTTTTTCATAACATAATCTTTTACAGACATGAAGAGTGTGACACCTTCCAGGTCACTTGTATGTTTTTTCTTTTGTTTTCTTTATCCTTGAGTGAATTCTAGGAGTTCCTAGGTACTAGGAATTGAAACCTGTAGTTTTTGGGGAGAAATACCAGAGCACATAGTTAGTGAATGTTTTTTCAAAACCACGTGCTAACCATGAAAGGGGAAATATTATTTTTTATAGTGAAATTTTTCATAGTTTGAGCATGTTATTCAAAATCATATCATAACCAAGTGAAAACTGTGAAAATCATTTTGGGTGGATAGTGGCACTTGCATAGTTGGTACACAGTTTTCTTAACTATGTGGCCAAACACTGTGACTATGTCCATCTCATTAAAAATCATAAAATTACCGAATTACCCCTATCATTTTATTTTTATTTTTTGAAGTTATTTTTTATCCTCCAACATTTTGAGCCATTATACCTTCTCTGTGTATCTCTCCCCTTCCTTACTTGGTGGATTTCCTCTTGTTTCTTAGTGGTTTTACTTTAGTTAAGTTGATTTCTCCTTTATTTATTCTTCTTTTCCTTTAATCAAGCCTTTTTATTACATTTTTTTTTATAAAATTATGGATCCCTAGGGATGGTTTTGTATGAATTTATGATTTTTAATATGATTTATTGTTTTATATAATGTGGATTAGGTGTATGAGGCTTGGTTCTACCTATTATAGGTGGTCTTCATCAATGGAGGTAATCTTTGTAAATAATACAGTGTATTTGTATCTATTTAAAGGAATTTTACATTCCATATGATTTATTCTTAGAATAAATTCCATGTTTTACAAGTTTGATTGATTTTTTTTATAACATGGGTATTTAAAGTGGGGTATTCCTAATAGGCGAGGCTTGTATGACAAAAAAGTATTTGATAAAATGGAACAAATAAGTTTTGTGATTATAAATAGAATTATAAATTGGTTTATAGATTATTTCTACCTTTAGAAAGGTTTTTTAATAAAATTGGACATGCTTGTTTATGAAATGGATTATGTTATATCTTGATTGATATGGGAAATTATCTGTGGATGTGTTGGAATAAGAGTACCACATGGGTTAACTAGGGTTTTATTGATATGTTTATTTGAGGTACAATATAATACTTAATAGGGAATATTAGGTGAGCATTCATATTGGGTTATTGGATTGGTCATCTATGCCATTGGAGGGAAGACTGTGTGAGCCACCAATTTGGGTTTAAAAGAAAAAAGAGTGCCTTTTTGTTAGAATACCAGGTGAGATTCCTTGTTGGAATAGGGGAAGACCAAGTGAGATTAAATTTCTTAGATATATAGTATAATTGTTTACTCACTCATGATATTAATAATGGTTAGAGCCCTTAGGTGTATATTACTCATGTCAGATTGGTTTTATGCTTTATAAATTTTATTATTTCCATTTTGATGTGATGAGATGTATTATGACTTTTTTTCTTTCCCTTTATATGGTAACATGATGCTGATGTTGTGATCAAATTTATTCTACTATTTAGTTATATTTTAGCATGTTCTAACTTTTGGACATGTGTATTTATCTTATACATGTTTGGATCTTTTTTTTGGAAAACCAAGTTTTTTTTGAAGGTAAAATAAATTCTAAATTGAAATTAATTTCTTTTCATGTGGTTAAGTTATGATTTTTTTCAAAGTAGTTTATTGTTTTCATGGGTAAAATATTTAAATAGACTAATAGTGGTATCCTACTGGGCTTAATGCCTCCAACCATCTTGGGCACTTTTTAGATGTTTATAGATTTTATTTTGTAAGAAATAGGTAAATGAAAGGGAACTATGTTCTAGAGTGGATAACCATGATTATTAACATCTAGTGTTTGTGTTGGAGAAGTGGTCTCACTATGATGGGCTCATGTGGAGTATTTTTCTGTATTTTTACCAACTTTTTGTGTTGGGTATTTGATATACCAGTTATGTGTATGTGTCATTTTATTTCATGGTTTTCCTATGATGTATGTTATAGTTTATTGTAGAATGGTGCCCGACGACGGAGACGGCTCCTGATGATGGTGCACAGTGATGAATCCTAGCAGCAAGCCCAAGATCATGATTGTGGATGCATTCCCCACCCCCTTACTAAAGGTGGGATAGGGGAAGAGGTTCTTCCTTGACCTTTGAATTCAGAGGTATCTTTTGTACCTTTCACTAACCCTATATTTCTTCCGGAATTTCCATCAATTTTTTTGAGTCCGAAGGTTCCAGATTTGCATCATGGGGATAATCAACTTACGATCTCATTATCGGAGTTCTCGGGGATGTCGAGTCTCCTGAATTTGACCCTGGTGGCTCACTTTAATCACCGAAGACCTTTAGTAGATGATTTCGACATATTTGTGTTTAGTAATTGGGACCTGAAGGATCGTGCGGTGGTGGGTTTGATTGATAAGAGCCATATGATGATGCAATTGTCCTCAAAAAAAGATTTAATTTTTGCTTGTTCTAGATCTCCTCGACGCAGCAGTGGATGCTGGTTTTTTCTTCTCTGGTGGTCTTATGATCTTTGCATGAACTGGGACTCACCCTCTGTTGCAACCTAGGTAAGCTTTCCCCATATTCCATTTCTCTTTCAGAATCCAGTGATTATCCATATGTTAGGGAATCTGTTAGGGCGTTTTCTCTACAATGATGACCACACTTCATCGGTTAGTCACCCTATAAATCCATGACTATGTGTTGAGGGGGATTCTTAAAAGGTGCCAGTGGAATGGATAAGGATTACAATTTGGGAGGAGTATCGCAGGAAGAAAGTGGTGGTCTTTGAATCCCAGGTTGATTACTATCTGGGGTGTCATCGTCTGGGTCACCGAGATGATCAATGTCAAAGTGGAACCTTCTCAGTTCCAGCGAAAAGGAATGGTAGAGATACTGGTCAGGGGCAGAAGATTGTTGGTGTTGCAAAGACTAGAGATGGTGTGGCTGGGCTAGTCATGGGAAATCCATCTGTTGCTGCAGTGTTTGAGAGACTGAAGTAGGACCTCAGGGGTGGTGTGCATCATGTGGATGCTGCTTCTTCTGGTGGTGGCGCTGTGTAGGACTCTGTTGTGGCACAACCTGAAGGTGGTTGTGTTGCTTCTACTTGGCATGGGGATAGTGGAATCAAGCGGTGTGTTGCTGGTGCTGGGTTTAACTGTGATGGTCCGAATGAGGGGGGATGCTTTCAAATTCATAGGGTCGTGGGCAACTGAGAGACGCCACTCCATGTCTTAATAGTGAGAGGTATAAGGTACAGCTGAAACTTGCTGCCTCAGGAAGTAATGTTGATACCTGTAATCGGTCCCAATTATTGGAGACTGAAGTGGTATTCCAAGTGGAGGTGGGAAATTCATTGAAAGAAGGTTACAATATGTAGTGTGTTTTAGTTGATGAAGTGAAGGAGGTGGATTCTAGCCAAGAGATTGAAGGGAAGTTTGAAGAGCTTGGTTCAGTTAATGTAGCGAAGGTGGTGGATGTTAACCAAGTGATTGAAGGGCAGCCACAATTTTTTCCTGTGATTGACTGTAACAAGTGTAATGAACAGGCCTGAGGGGTGGCTGATGGTTTCCATGATGACCTAGTAACTAGAAATTGGGGGGACATCTCAGAAAGTGACAAGGAAAACCATAGTGTGATGGTTAGGCCTTCCTATTGTGAGGTTCTCAAGGACGGGAAGGGGAAATCTGGACAGGAGGTGACCACCACAACAAGCAGAAGGATGAGAAAAGACTACTCTGATTTGCCGAAGCTGCTATCCACTAGGTCTTCTTTCAAACAATCTTCACAGGACTTGATATCTTTTTAGAAATTAAACCATAGAAGGATGTCTTCCAAAATCCTAAAACATTATGAAAGCTCGGAATGGGAGGCGGCCACTACGGAAGGAGGATCTCATGGGGGTTGTGATGGATATGATGTTTATGATATGTAATATTTTTTCTACATGCTTGTTGTACTTTTATTTTTCTTTAATAAATATTCAGGGCCTACCTCTGACTGATTTTTCAAGTCTTTTCTGGTCTTTATGTTATGGTTTATTGTCTCGATTTATCTCTTTATATTTAGTCTGATGATATTTGTGACGATATCCTATTTTTAGGGATTGGAAATATCGGTTTAACTATGGTGAAGTCATTCCCAAGTGATAGATGGTTATGACCAGTGCTTATCGCTAACCAGTGGTGACCAGGAGTGTGCTTCGGGCCATGTGGTGGGACAACTTAGGTGAGGAGTTAGGTCGAACCAAATTGGTTCATTATAAAATGGTATCATATTAGGTTATTATTTGAGATTAATTGGTATTTTGGATCTATTACCATCAGTACAATAGTGGTATGAATGGGTTAGTACATAGGAAACTCTTCTTTCTGTCAAAACCTGAATTTTAATGGTCGGTTATGGACATTAGTTATGTTTTTGTGCCTGATTATGGGTTTTTAATGATATTTCGATGTGTTTCATGATTAGTGACAATTAATGGGGAAAGACCAAGGTCCATATTGAGTTTTGGGGGTTAAACAGGGAGTCTTAGAGGAGGTTCAATGTTAGTAGTAACCATGAACATCCCATGTATCTTTGGCTCCTACTCTAGTGAAACATGCACAGTTGGCGCAAGGTTTTCCAAACCATAAAATAAAACTGTGTAGTGTTGTAAATGCTTGTAATTTTTGATGTTTTAGTTACTTACTCATTTGTGGTTTCTTGTGATGTTATTTATTATTTTTTATACCCATTTTGTGGGTTTATTTGGGAACCTTTTTTAGCTTGATTTTTTCTTGATATTGTTTGTGTTTTTGGTGTCTTATAAAAAATGCCTCATTGAAGGAAATCCTCTTTCCATAGATAGGGCATTAGGGAGAGTACCACATAGGTAAAACTACCTTTTGATCTTGATTTAGTGGAGTTGGTGATCCATATGATCCTAAACCTGGGCCTGGAAGGTGGTCATGAGTAGACACTGACTATTTACAATGCTTGTGTATATTCATAGAAAATTCCACTCATGATCCATAGTGACCAGGGACCCAATGATCCCAAGAACTGGGTTGATTATATTTAATGGATAATTGAGTTCATAAAGACCCCTAATACCTCTAATGTTGTATTTTAATGTATATTATAATAATACTGGGTCGGAAGTGGTGGGAGTCTATAGCGCTTTCGAGAAAGAATGAGGATCTCATGTGGAACAATTTCAAAGTGAATTTTAATCATGATTAATTCCCAAATACCTTGAGAGAGAAAAAGGAACATGAGTTTATGAAGCTACATCAGATTGATTATTTGGTAATGGAGTATGCTACCTAATTTACTGAGTTATTTTATGTATCTTTGGATCTTCTTGTGAATGATTATCTTATGTATCAACATTTTTAGATGGGAATGATGCACTAGATCATATATATGATCATTATTATATGTATACTGAACTATTCAGGGGTGGTGGAAAAGGTAGTGATGAAAGAGGAATAATTGATGAGAAGGATATGTCTCAATGGTGTTCCTTATATGGGCAGTATCCATAGTTCTTCATCAAGATAGAATAAAAAGTGGTATAATTATAAAAGAGGCATTGAAAAGAGTGTATAACCGTCTTCAATATCAGATCCTATGGTTTATATGGGGTTTATACCAGCTGTCTGTTATCAGTAAGAAAAAACTAGACGTACTAGCCCTCAGTGTGTAGATACTCTAATGAAATACCACCATTGTGGAAAGTTAGGGAATATCTAGTTCTTCTGTCTGATGTCATCATGTGTTATTTGTGTAGTATCCATTTTCTCAAAGGGATCTTAGGTCTAATCAGAGGCTTCTAAGGCTGGAATATCTCCTCCTCATGAAAAGGGGAATTATAAATAGGGGAATAAGGCAATGGGTAAGTCTGATAAATGGCCTATCTACGAAGCATAGGTTATGTCAGAGGGCTCATATTTAGGTATAACCATCATTCTATGTATCATGTTTATTGATTCTTCAATTGAATCATTTTTATTTGAAATTGGTGCATCCCATTATTTCATTTCACCTAAACAGATTGATTCCTTGTATACGTGAGATATGTTGATACCATATGTTATAGAACTTATAAATCCATTTGGTATGAAGACAGATCAAGGTTTTAAGTTCCATGAGTGACATTTTGTGGTAGCTAGCTTGTATGTCTTATGAGAATTCATTTTTTTAGACATTGATGTGTTCAAAATCATTATCATTATAGATTGGTCAATAAAATTCATTGAACTAGTAAACTATTATCACAATAGGGTCTAGTTACTTACTCTTAACAGAATTACTAATGTATTTTAGGGTGATTGGTATCCTCAACCAGCATTGAATGAACCAATTGCTTCTGAATTGGGGTTGTACTTATGCTAGTTTTATAGGTTGTTTCTTGAGGTTGTTCAGTTGCGTTCTTTTAGAAAACTTCCAATTTTCATAGATAGTAATCATGAAGTGTTTTTATAGTATTTATTAATATTACCTTCACAGTGATAGGTTAGTTTTACCAAGAATCTACTCCCCAAGATGAGACCAATTTTCATCCAATATTATCGAATGGCTCCAGCTGAGATGAAGGACCTAAAATTTTAGCTAGAGGATACTAAGGGCAAGGGTTTTATTTTCCCTAGTGTATCACCATGAGATTCTACATTTCTATTTCCAAATAATGTGGATGGAAACCAATAACATTTTATAGAATATCATAATCTTTACCAAGTGATAGTAAATAATAAATATTCATTTCCTAGAATTGAATATCTATTTAATCATCTTAGAGGGGACTATTGGTTTTTTAAAATTGACTTATGGAAGGGGTCCCACTAGTTGGGGTTGGTGAAGAGGATGTTCGAAAGTAAATTTTTTGAAACCATAATTGAAATTTTGAATAATTGTTCAAGACTTTTGGTCTTACAAGTGATTTTTATGTTTTTATGGATCTAATGAACCATATATTTTATCACTTTTTTACTTCTTTATGGTCATGTTTAGAGAGAAAATATTGGTGTATTAAAAGGTATATGAGGACCACAATATCCATCTAGAAATCATTCTGTGTGTTATGTGAGGGAATAATATATATGAAAAATTCCCCAAGTGCATGTTTTGGATTTAGTAAGGGGTGTTTTTGGGTCACATGATCTTAATGGTACGAGTTTAAGTGGATCTAGATAAGGCTTGAAAAGTAATGTCTTATGATCATCCCAAAAATGTGTTCGAGGTCCATAACATTAAGGGCTTGGCTGAGTATTGTAATTAATTTGTTGAGGAATTATCCTTGCTAGATTATCCCTTGATAGATTTGACTAATAAAGGGGTGAAGTTTTATGGGGTTGAGATGTTATAGAGTGATTTGGAACAGTTGCAGGCCCATTTGACATCCACTACAGTTTTGATTATACCTGAGCCTAGGATAACTTATGTATTGTACTATGATGATTTCAGTGTGGGTTTGGTGTGTGTGATTATACAGGTCAACCATGTAGGGGCCTATAGATTACATAAAATGCTCCCACATGAGTGTAATTGTCCCACCCATTACCCGTAATTATAAGGTGTTATGCAAGCACTAAAGACGTAGCGACACTACATCTTCGAGGATAATTTTACAGCGTACTTGGATCATAAGAGCCCAATGTACATTTTCACATAGAGGGACCTAAACCTCAGACATATTAATGATTAAATTTTCATGAAATGTAAAATTGGTTATGATTTAAAGATGACTTTATAGTCTTGGGAAGACCCTAGGTCATCACTTAGGGAGCATTGATGGGTTTAGAGTGTGAATTTTCATCATGTTTCTCCAAAACAAAATAAAAAATGGGGGGGGGGGGGTTAATTATGATTTAATAAAAATAACATTATTTAAAAAGTTAATTAGTTGAAAAAGTTAATTTTTAAAAATATATTATAATTATGTGATCATTTCTAAGTTACTACATAACTGTAAACGTTCAAAAATAATTGATTATTATGTTTTGGTGTAATCATCTGGTTGAGGATTAAAAAAGATATTGGGTTCCCAAAAACCTCTAAAATGATTAAAATAAGATTAAACATGACATAACAATCGTTTTTATGTTACAACCCATAATCATTCTTTATGTTTTTTCAAGAAACACCGAAATATCAAATAATTGGGAAATAATAGGATTCATTTGTTTTCCAATCAGAAAATCACAAGTCACAATATTAGAATAAAACTTTTTTCAATTTAATGCCTCAAAAAAAGTTAAGATAAATCTAAAAGAAAAATTCAAAACCACAATATGAACCAAACTATTAGAGAATTATGTGTCGAAACTCCCTCTTCAAGTGTGTATCTCCCTTGCATTGATCACACAAAGTTTAGCATGCCATCGAGAGGAGGAGAAAGCTCACATGGAACTATGAATTAACTTTAGCTCTCTTTGTGAGGATGGGGAGATATAGAACCTCTAAATAGATTATAATACTCATTTTGGGCTCCAAAATAGCAACAAAAATCCTCTTTTTCAAACTCCCAAACGAGGTTCCTAATGTTCCCCTTTACTGCAAAAATGTGATGTGGTTTTGGAAATCCATTATTGGAGACACGAATTTTTTCTTGGTTTTGGGTTGATAAATATCCTTATCTTGACAAATAAAAAATAGATGAGTTTTTCGATGGAATTGTGATAAAATAATGTAAAATGTGGTGGCCATTGGACAGCTGGAATAGGTTATATACTCAGAATACTAAACCTATCTTTTGACTTTGACCAGATTCACTTCTCTGGATAGACCAGTTCTATTGGAAAACAAAATAAATGAATTTTTAATTTGAGCATTTATATGTGTTGTAATCCATTGAGTTTTGGATCAGTGAAATTTTTTCATCCCATTTTGATGAATTGATTTCAAAAAACATATAAAATAGTAGACATATGTCCTTGGGCTTCCAAGCAGTTTAGTCCATTCATCTTCTATACCATCTCTGGCCCTCCTAATCACCTACTACTACAATGAAATCATAATAAAAGTAAAATTTTACTTTCTAAAAATGATAAGGATTTAAAAAATTAATCAAATATGAAGTGAAATTTATTATTATATTTTTAATTTTCAATATAAAACAAGTTAATCATTATTGTGTAAGGGTGAAGTAAAATAGTGAATCGCGGTGCGATTACACCCCCACACCAAAATACTATCACTCCTAGGAAAATACTTATTTCATGAAATTATGCATTGATATATTACCAAATTAAAAAAGATTTTACATTAAATGAAAATTCAATTCATGAAAGAAATGTGATCAAAGAAAAATAACACTAAGAAGTTATTCTCATGGATCATATAAAAAGATCTCTCATGAATTGTATTAGAATAAAATTCAACGAGATTAATGATTGCAATTTTATAAAATAATTAGAAAGTAAAAAATGTCACTAACTCTCCATGTGTGTGTGTGTGAAAACAATTTCATGAAACTCTTTCCACTTTAAATCTAGTGAATATAGATTATTATAATTTTTTTTTCTTATATGAATTTTTACAAGGAAAGTAACCTAAATAATTTACAATAAAATTTCATGACCCACTCACTTAGACATTCTTATAATTAGAAACATTATCTCCCAACCCGGATATCTCCATATTTTTTACATTTAATTACTCACCTCATTTATTATTTTTTATTTTTTTCTCAAAAGGTTCACTTAAAAAAAATTTCATAATAATATCTGAAACATTTTTTGATCTCTTAAAAACAAAAAAATTTATAGTTATAACAAGATCAAAGGATTAGGAAGATCTTTTTATGGCCTACCCATGTTCAAATTATATTTTGGTTTTTTATTTTTTATTTATTTTTTTTGATTTTTTTATGGGTGTACAATAGTTTGATAATAGGAACACACACAAAGGTATATCTTGTATAATAATGAAAAAGATCATATAAAAAATGAACATATGGAAGAATGATTTTGGATCTCTAATAAATATTTACCTAACTTATAGAAACCTTCTACTATGTAAGAGATATTCACACATCATGATTGGGTGAAAATATGTGTGGAGATATTTAGTGTCACAATTTTCCCATAAAAACTCACACAATGGGTTTCAATATCCAAAAATGTTTCAAAGTGATAAGACCATTTATATCATCTACACACCTAATTTTCTATAAAAAGTCACACTTCAATGTTTGTTTCATACAAAAACACATATTACATCATTGTTTTTTTTAAAATGTTAAAACAAATTTATATAGGGAAATTGCTAATCCATTTTCAAAAACTCCCATGATTAACTGGGCATAAAAATTAAAATTAAAAAATAAAAGTGAGGGAGTAAGGGGGAGGTTAAAATATGGCTCAATAAGAAAAAAAGAGAAAAAGAAGAGAGATAATGAAAATTCCTAACTAACCCATGAATATACAAACCCCACACTGAGAGTATGCAATTTCCTCACTGTAATTAATGCTATATTGGTAAGGAAGGATACAACCTCGTGGTTTTCATTAGTAGGTTTATTCTTGAACATGGAGTTCCTCCATCATGTACTCTAGAATGGATTCATGAATGTGCTTCAATAACTGCTCATTAATAGTGAATGTCTATTTTCGGTCTTTATTTTGAACTTGAACAACACCAAATAGATAAATAGCAATAACAGTGTATGGGCCAAACCTGAGGGAATAATTATTTCTTAGATGCAACATTAGACTTGCATGTAAAAGGAGGACCGTCTTCCCAGTGTGGAATTGATGATGATGGACAAGGCAGTCACCAGAAGCATTGGTTATCTTCTTATAAATCTAGGAGTTCTCATAAGAATCTCTTTCCATTTCCTATTGATCCTAAATCTATTACATAATTTCAGAGCCTATAAAAAAATTATAATTTCCTTATTTAATCTCCCAATAGGCCTAATTCTCTCTCTCCATAGGTAGGTGAAAAATCTTTCAAAAAACTAAATGATATTATGACATGACAATGGGGGTTTTGAAAGAAGTACGGTAGGCCTATTATGAATCATCGAGTCTAAGACTCGAATTTTTTCTATTGGTTTGAAATATTTTTTTAAATAATTTGTTCTACCTCTCTATTTGAAAACTCATATTGACCACTGGTTTGTGGGTGATATGCACTAGAAACTCATTCCCCAACCCCATACCAATGCAAAAGTGAGTTATTTTTTCATTTATATAAATAATATCCCTATTCAATAATGATAAACTTATATAATACAAACCTATAGAAAATTTGGGTTCTCAAAAATTTGAAAACATTCTTTGAATCATCAATCCTGGTGGTTCATTCTACTACCTATTTTGAAACATAATATACTACCATAATAACGTAATTTGTTTTCAAATGGATTGGGAAATGGCCCCATAAAAGAAATGCACCAAACATAAAACATGTCATGAATGAGAAGGGTTATTTTGGAATATCGTTTCATTTAGAGACATTCCACTTTATTTTATAGTTAGGAAAATATTTACATTATTCATGGACATCCCAAAATTGTGTTGTCCAAAAGAGACCTGAATTGAGGACATTGAGACCAGTTTATTATGGACCAAAGTTTCCTTCACAAGAAAGAGTGTGGAAGAAGATAAGGATATACTGAAACTCACTATCGGGTTCACAACACCTGAGTAATTGATCACTACATGTTTTCCAAAGCTAGGGGCTGTCCCGGATGTACCAAAGGGACTTATGATTCAATGTATCATCTTGGTTTTTGTTGAAATCACCAGGAACGAATGATGATACCAAATAACTTATAATTTTATCATACCATGGAATAACATATTTCAATCAGAATAATTTATCATCAAGTGACATTTTATTTATATGAATATAGGGGGATGAGTCAATGATAATGGATTGTAGGATCTGACTAATATGGTTAGCCACCACATTCTATACTCGTTTTTTATCACTAATTTAAAGATTAAATTTCTTAAAGTAGGAGCATACTATGAACGAGGCATAGTTTTTCTTCTATTTTCTTAAGGATATATTAGAGGAATTTATTGTTTGAGAACAAAATTTTTTTATACTCTAAAACGCATGCCATCAAATTATCAAATAAAAACACAATGAAAAGGAATTATTTTTTTGTGGTGTAGTTTTCTTGGGATAATTCCACTGTGTGTGAGAAATTGGCTATGACATGTGGAGCTTGATCGACCCATTGTGACAAGACTTTCCCTACTGTATAGTAAGAGGCATCACACATGAGCTCAGATGGTTAATCCCACTGAGGTAGTTGGATTAACAAGGGTGATGTGAGACTCTATTTGAATTTGTTAAAATATTCTTCATAGTTTTTATCAAACACAATCTCTTATTATTTTTAGATTAATTGGGAGAGGGGAAAAGAAATATTACTAATGTCTCAAATGAAATGTTGATAAAATCTAGCATAACATAAGAAAGCCCATACAAACTATACATTTTTAGGGAATGGTATGGAATAAATGATGTCTAATTTTGATATTTATACTTTTATACCATCCCCATAATTGACATGTAAGTACTGTACCTTGTTGACTCATGGAATAAAATTTATAATAATTTAATACATTATTTATTCCAATAAAACAACATAAGATAGAAATATTACTACTCAATCATTGACTAAAAGAGGATCCATATATAGTTAAATCATCCACAAATACTTCCATGAAATTATCCAGGTAATCTGAAAAAATCACTAACCATGCATCGCTTTAATGTACATGGAGAATTATATAGACCAAATGTAATACTCCTATATGAAAAAGTTTCAAAGAGGAAATTAATGGTTTTCGTTCCCTAATCCTGAAGGGAAATATGGATAGGAAATTATATATAATACCAATAAAGAAAAAATTAGTGGGACTTCCCTACATGCCTCTTTATTATTTGTTCAATGAATGGCAATGGGAAAAAGTCCTTCAAAGTGTATTGGTTTACTCAATGATAGTATATATAAAACCACCAACTATTCTACACATAGGTTGTAATCAGTTCATTATTTGAATTTTTTATTATCATTGAAAAAGTTTTTTTAGGAACTACATGCATGTGACTAAACTATTGGCTGTCAGATATGGGGTAAATGATTTTAGGAGACATTAATTTGATTACCTCCATTTTAAAAATATCTTAGAGTATTGGGTTTAATCAATGTTGTTTCTTAAACACTAGTTTAGCCTCATCATTTAATAATATATGATACAGGTATGTTGATGGGATGATACTAGGAATGTCATCAAGTTTCTATCCATGTTCTTGTTTATACTCCATCAAAAGGTTAATCAATTATAATTCATGTTCTGGAGGGAGTGAACCAGTAATTTTGATATGTAAATTGGTTTCATTCTCATGATATGAATATTTAATGATTTTAGGAAATAGTTTAAGTTACAAGTTAGGTTACTTTGGATAGATGGGAGTGAATGTAAAATTAATAGGTCACTGATCTCAACTAACCACCTTATGGTAACATTCACACATGAGTAATAACCTTGTACAAGTTGATAAGTTTCATCAATGGCCATAGGATCCTCAGAGCCAAGAAACCATCAATTAATATACATGAAAATAAATTTTATAGGCCACTAAAAAATTAAATGCATGATACCTTACCTAAAATTTCTATCAATGATGAAAACTCAAAATGTGGTCATGGAAAAGAATATAACTTTCTTTTGGGAAAGGGAGTACATCAATTAAATTAACTGAAAGGGATGAACTGCCTTCTGAGTGGTGCTTCATGGAATAAAGGATGTTTCAGTGGATAATATCACCACTGAAATCCATATATAATAAATAATTTTCAACATTAATTATGGATTTCATAGTTTTCAGTAAAGGAATTCATATTATAATAAGGGTGTGTCCATTCAACCTATTATCATCCATTTTATGCACAAAAAAAATAAGAAGTGAAAATTAATTTTTTAACCCTCACAAGAACATCCCCTAACACAATAGAGGGGTTTGAAGTACTCTAGTTTTTCAGCTGAAAGACTATTCTAGTGGGCTTTAGTTTCCCAAACTACAATTATGAGAATATTGATTAAGGTATCACATTTATATAGGAACCCAAATAAAGTATATCATCAGAAAATAAATGCACACTTTTGGTGAAAAAAATCAATAATGTTCCAAGATCATTGCATTTGGTGAGCTTTGATGACTCTATTAATGAAGATACATTCCTCTCAAAACTCACATTTTCATGAGTTCAAAGTCTCCTTTAGTGTGTACACATCTCCTTTAGAAACTTATCATATCATGTCATTTTATTCATAACATAAATCAAGGTGATATTAACTCAATTTTTTTTGAAAGTTTCCATGATTTATTTATCATGTTCAGTTTTTTTATATTTTCTTCATTGGGTTTACATTAGGGAAAATGGTAGAGTAATGGTTTGGACTAGTTGATCATTAAATGATACTCTATTTCCTTTGTAATGTCTTCTCACAGGACAATGTTTTTCACCATTTGGATCATTTTCAATGATTAGAATAGTATTTTCCTTAAGATGGGATGAATATAATGGTGTAATTATTTGGATTTTAAGTTGTGTGGAACTCTAAAGGGTGAAAAAATTATCATTTCCCCTATCGCTAGGGTAAACTTGTGGTTGAGAAGAAATTTTACCCAAACCATGATTTTAGATTTCATCCACAGTGTTGAAAAGTTGGCCTAATTGAGTTTTTAGGTCTTGTATGGATACTTTGGTAGTTTTTAATAATTGGAGATTATTTTTATCCAGTTGTGTCATCATGTATTCTAGGCCAGGCACTAGTTTTGGAGGTGGTTTTTGGAAAGGAATTTTTAGTCATTGAGGATTTCTAGGTGGTGGTGGTGGATGACTACTCTTACCCAGTTAGTCCCCTGATTTTTGAGGTTGGTCTAGATACCCCCTTTCCTATAATATTTATTTTCATTCCCTAGATAGTTGGATTGATAGTATGGTTCTTTCTTAATGGGTTGGTTATAGGGAAGACCTAGGAAGATTGACTCACAACTCTCATAAGTTTCTTTTAGTTGAGGACATTTTTCATAATCGTGGGTGTTGGAGGCATAAATACCAAAATGAATTGGAGGAGGTGGTTGGGATTTAACTTGGGTAAGTGAAAGATATTAGAGTAATGTTCTTACCTCTTCAAACTTTGTGTCCACCATATTCTCAAACTCAGAACAATGTTCCTCATGGACACCTCGAATGGGTATACAAGACCTTGAAAAAAACTATTGTGTGTTCTTATCCATATTTTGGATTATGGTTCTTGCAGCAATTTGGGTCTTATCAACCAGCGCACCACCTAAAATAGGATCATTAACATTACAATAGATAAGAATTAAACCGTCATAAAAATATTTTATTAAAAGTTGATCACTTAATTGGTGGTGTGGAGAGCTTGAACATAACCCTTTAAATCATTTCTAGTATTCTTGAAGTGTTTACCCTTGTGATTTACTTATACCACATATATATTTCCTTATAGTTTCAGTTTGAAAGTATGGGATGCATTTTTCAAGTAAAATGATTTTCATGTACGCCAACATCTGATCGAGAAGTTGACATAGTATATCCAATATTTTGTAGTGTCTTCTAATGAGAAACGAATGGCCTAATATTTAATTTTTTTAATCCAAATTTTTTGGTTTTAATGATGAACACACAATGTGAAATTATTTTATGTTACTATGTGTGTCTTCTTCAGTGAGTCCATGGAATTTTGGTAATAAGTGAATTAAACTAGATTTTGGATCGAAGTTTAGTGCTTCAACTTGTACATTAATATACAAAGGTTGGATATGAACATTAGATGTTTTTATTTATTTTATTTTTCATGTATTTTCAAGAATTTTTTGAATGTTATGTTTAGTTTCTAGTTTGGTTCCCAAGATGTGGGGTTTAGAAATGTCTCACGGTTTATTGTGTCTTCCTTCAAAGGGTTATCTTGTGTGTCTCGGTGTCATCGGCATAGGATCCTATCCAGTTCAGGTTCAAAAGGTGGTAAATCTCCTAGAGTAGAACAACTCATGAATATAACCTACAAAAAAAAAACTCATAAAACAAAATATATTTAATGATAGAAGATAAAACAAATAAATATTCATAAAATTTATAAATACCGTATAAAAAACACTCACTAAAAACTGAAGCGCACCCTGGAAACAGTTCCAAAATTTGACTGAGTTGTCATGAAATGCCAAATTTATTATGAATTAAGGATGATTTTATAGTCCCTGAAAAACCCCTTATCTTATCCTATGGAGTATTTATGGGATTAGTGTGTTAACTTTTAATATTTTCATAATAAAAATAGAAAATCAGGGGTGTTGAAGGATGATTTAAAAAAATAACCTAATTTGAAGAGTTTAATAGTTGAATAAATGACTAGATTTTGAAAAATATATGATAATTATGTCATCATTTGTAAGTTACCACAACACGTTAAAATATATTTATTCTTAATTGATTATGAGGATTTGGTGTAATCCATTTGTTGAGGGTTAACCAAGATCTTGGGTACCCACAAGCCTCTAAAAATATTAAAATATGGAAAAACATTGACAAAAATATCATGTCGTCAAGTTCCAAACCATTAGAATTCTTTATGGTTTGTAAAGGAAAATTGAAATCTCGAATTTTTGGGAAAGGAGAAAATTTTATGTTGTCTAATTTAAACAATACATGTCACACACTTAAAATTACTCACTGATTAGTTATGAAATAACTAGTGTTTCAATTTAAAGAATAAAATAAAGTTAAGTTAAATATAAAATAATAATTAAAAACCAAAATATACACAAAAATAGGAGATAATTATGTGATGAAACTACATATTCAAGTGTTTATCTCCATCATAATGAATAGCCATTGTTTATCCCATCCTTGAGAGGAGGAGGAAGCTCATGTGGAACTCGGAGTTCATCTCATCTCTTCCTATGATGATAGGGAGATCAAAAACCTCCAAAATGAATTATATAAATCCTTTTGGACCCCAAAATAGTACAAATTTTCATCTTAGTATAAGTCCCAAATGAGGTTCCCAAGGTATCCTTTAATAGCCAAAATTGGAGGACCTTTTGGGTACCATGATTTAGAGATACATTTGTGTGTCAGTTTTGAATTAGTAAATGGTCTTATCTATACTTGGAAATAAATTAATTGATCTCGTAAAAAAAATTTAATCTCACCATGTTAAATTTTGTGACCATTAGACACATGAAATAGGGGATATAGTTAAAATACTGAACCTATGTCTTGACTTAGAGAATATTATCTTCTCTAGAAAGACCAATTTTTTTGGGCCACCAGATGAAAGAATTTTGATTAGGTGTCTTGATATGAGTTATATATAACTTATTTTTTTTATCATATCACAAAATCTCATCCCATTTTAATGTTCTAATTTCATTGAAAATGTAAAAAAAAGGACGTGTATCCTTGGGATTTCATTCAGTTTGGACAATTTTCCTTCTACATCATCCTTGACCCTTCAAATCCCCTCCTCCTACAATGTAATCATAAAAAAAAGTAAAATTTACATTTTTGACAATGATAAAAATTAAATAATTGAATCAATTGTGATGTTTAATTTTGTTATTATATTTTTTATCATAAAAAACTAGTTTAACACAGTGGTATAAGGGTAAAATTAAATAGTGAATAGTGGTGTGATCAAGACATTGAGTGTAGTAACTTTAGAATTTTGATTTTGATATTTAATATATTCCCTGGAAGAGAAACATGGTCACCAACATGATGAGTGGGAAACATCTAGTATAGGTAGTTTGGAAATAAATAGATATGCGAGGTTTGATGTGATTGTTTCTTGATATGATAATAGACTTGTTAGAGGATAGAGGGAAAGTATTATTGGACATTTTTTTATGTTACTCCCTCTATCTTTGACTGGGTTAGGACTGATATGGTGTTTGAACATGTGTTACAGAATATTATCAGTTCCTTAAATTGTGGGGAGACCTCGGGGGATTATTCTCAGTCAATTGATGGTTCTCTGCTCTTATGAAAGTGTCTGGTTATTCCTTTGTGTCTGAGGTAGGAGGTTATGTTGGAGGAACATATTTATAGTTGGATTATTCACACTAGAGTGATCAATTTATTTCATGCCTTGATAGAGGTAGGTATTTGCGTACAAGGATGATACGTGTAGTAGAAAACATTGTTTCTAGATGCTTGAACTACTAAAGGATCAAAGCTGAGCATCATAGAAAAATTTGGTATTATAATAACTTCCCATGTTAGTGTGGAAGTGAGAAATGATCTGTATAGAGATCATGATCAGGATACCTCATACTCTGAGTGGGAAATATTCCATATGGGTGATTTCTGATTTTTGGATGAAATTAGTCAATTTATACCCATCAGGGAGTCAATAAAGTTATAAGACATAATATATATGTATGTTCGAGATATTTTTCAGCTTCATAGAGTTCCCTCAGAAATAATTTTTGTTCAAGATTCCCATTTTAAATCTCATTTTTAGAAAGGAATCCATGAAGATTTTGGAAACATGTTGAGGTTGAGTACTGCATATCTCCTGTAGATTGATGGATAATCAAAGCGGACTATCCAGACACTTGAAGAAATGTTGAGGGGATGTTTTCTTGATTTCATTGGTTCATGGGAAAGGAACGTACTATTGAACAAGTTTTCATATAATAATCGATATCGAGACTCAAACAGGATAGCCCATTTTAGGCATTATTCTAGTGGTTATTCCAATCCTCTTTATTCTGGGTTGAGGTAGGAAAGAATTACATGGTTGTACCAAGACTCATCTAGGTGATGAATGAGATAGTGCTTCTAAATTAGAAATGTATAGTGATAACTCATAGTCACCATAAGTCATATAAATACCTTCTCCGTCATCCATTAGAGTTTCAGGTTAGTAATCTAATGTTTTTCTGGGTATCAATTCAGTTGGCCCCTCATCATTTTGTAATGAATAGGAAGTTGACACCATGTGATGTTAGGATGTTTTGTGTTTTATATTATATTGGGATGGTATCCTACCATATAGGGTTTCCACCATGGTTATCCTTGATTCATAAAATCATAAATTCTTCCAAACTGAAAGAGATACCATTCAATCCAATCTCATGTGTTAGAGTGGGAAGATTTAGAGTTAGATCTTGATACTACCATTACAAAGTAGACTATTCATATTAGGGATGTTATGAACAAGGTTCATTATGGGAAGGAGATCATATTGTTCCATGTTCTCTAGTAGTTTTTTGGTAAAATCCATGAGACATAGTAGTAGAAAAAATTTTCTAGGGATTAGTGGCCTTGCCTGTTTTCTTATAGTGAAGCCTCAGGACTTTCTTGGGATAGAAAGTGGAATGGTGTGGTGTTTGGGACACCCTATGGATAATTAGTATGTTTTTTAGTTTTATTTATCCTTGAGTGAATTATTAGAGTTCCTGGGTCTTGGGGGTTTAAACCATGAGTTTTGGGGAGACATACTAGGGCTCATGGTTAGTGAATGATATTTACAAATGGTTTGGAAACCGTGCGAGGGGTAGTGCAGTTTTTTATAGTGTAGTTTGACATTGTTTGAGAACTTTTTTATAAACTGTGCAACATCCTAGAGAGAATTGTGTGGCCTCTTTTTGGTGGATAGTGGCACCTGCATAGTTGTCACATAGTTTTCCTAATCGCGTGGAAAAACAATGTTACCCTCTTCATTATTTTAAAAATGGTGAAATTACCCAAATTTCCCTATCAATTTTTTTATTTTTTTGGGTTTCTTTTTCCTCCTACATCATATTCAACCCTCTTTCCTTTTCCATGGAGATTTAACCCTCTTTTTTTGGGTTAACTCTTGGTTTATTGGTGTTTTTTCTTGAGTTTTGTGGATTTATCCTGGATTTCTTTTTTCCTTTACCTTCCTCAAGTATTGTTCATCAATTTTTATGGAATTATTGATCCCTAGGGGTGTTTTTTGATGTATTTAGGGTTTTTAATGGTGTTTTCTTTTATTTAATGTTGATCAACTATTTGTGTCTTGGTTCTACCTTTTCGGGGAGGCCTTCTCCATGTGTGATAAGATTTAGACCGAATCCTATGTATGTGTCTCTATTTAAGAGTTTTTTCCATGGAATAAATTTAAATTTCTAATCAAATTTGCTTTTTTCATTTACATTTTCATCTATATAATTTATGCATGGTGAAAATTACTTATTTGACGTGTTTGATGGATTTATATGTCAATTTCGGTTTTTAATGTGGGGTTTTTCACATGAGTGTGGGTTGTATTCCCACCACATGTTTGATAAAATTTCTCAAAGAGATTTTGTGATTTTAAACAAATTTACAATGTGGTTTGGTGTTTAGCTTTGGAAAGGTGTTTTATAAAATTGGAAATGATTTTTTATGAAATGTATTCTGTTATTGCTTTATTGATATGGGAACTTTTTTATGGATGCGTTGTAATTGGAGTAACACATGGGTTAACTAAGGTGTGAGGGATATATTTGTTCAAGGGACCGTGTGAGACATTAGAGGGAAGGTATTGAAAGCTTCCATATTGGTTTTTTATAGTGGTCATATTTTCCATAGATGGGAGGATTGTTTGAGGCTCAAATAAATTTTCCAAGGGACTGAGATAGCCTTTGGGTGGGAAGACCATGTGGGCTTCCATGTTTTAATTGGGGAAGACTGTGTGAGCTTCCATTGCATATCTAGATATAATAATTGTTTAATCACTCATGATATCCCTGATGGTTCGATCCCCTATGTTCAGATAACTCATACTGAATTGGTTTTATGATTCATATATTATATTAGTGTCACTCTTGTGTGATGATATATATTATACCCATTTTCAATCCCATTTATATGGTTACATGATGTGGATGTTTTTCCCACATATATAATTCCATTTGGTTATATTTGTTCATGTTTTTACTAGTGGACTTGTATATTTATTTGATCCATGGTTGTAAATTCTAATAAAAAACCGTGTTTTATTTTATAAAGGAAAACCAAAGTGGTTTTAAAGGATTACATGAAATTTTTTCTTTTCAAGTGATTTAGTTTCGGAAAATATATTTTCCAAGCTAGTTTATTGGTTTTCCTTAGTAAAATCCTTAAATAGATTTAGGTTTTTATCCTACTTGGATTATGCCTCACACCCTTCATAAGCCCTTTTTGGGAGTTTACATATTTTGTTTTGTAGGACACAGGTAAAGGCAAGGGAACAATGTTCCAAATTGGGACTTTTGTATAACTATCACCTTGTATTTTTTGGAGGAGACATGGTCTCACAGTGATGGACTCATCTAGATTATCTTTTTGTATTTTGTACCCTATTTTTGAGTTGGGTTTTATTTTTTAGATAACAAGTTTGTATATGTATCCCTTTATAGAATGTTTTTCAATGATGTTTGTTATGATTTACGATATCTGTTTATCTTTTTCTGTTTAAATTGATGATATTGATGTATTCATACCATTTTATGAATGGTCCATGCTAGTTTACCTGTAGATAAATCATTAAAAAGTGACAGTTTTTATACCCAGTGCTTGTCTCCAACCCATGATTTTAGGAATTTTCTTCAGGAAGTGTGGAAGTATGACTCGAGTAACTAGATAAGTTGACCCATGTTGATTCATTACAAATAATACAAAACTCCATACATTAATTTTACCCTATTTATGTGTATGAGGAAATATTGGGACCCTTTTTTATGTTCCTACTTAAAAAATCACAAATATAAGAAAATATTTCTCTTAATAATTCAATAAACTTTTCTCAAAACATCTACAGAATTCTACATTCTTCTAACAGACGTGAGATTTCACTAGTTTTAACAAAAAATCTTATAGCTCATTGAGAAACACTGATCTTTCTTCCATGATATTTGGAACATTGAAAGATCATCTTTGCATCATCAAATTGATATATTTGTGGAATTTTTATAAATAACTTTGAACTAGTAAAACAGTATACCATATATTCATCTAGTAAAACGTTGTTCAAATTATTCCTTCAAAGAGACACCATATGATGTTCAAATATTAACCTTATAAGGAAATTTTAGAAACACTTCCTCTAGAATCATCCACTATCATATGAATTACATTAGAAAACATCTCCCATCACTTTTACAAATCATCCTCTATATGATGGAATTTATACAAAATATCTATATGATGATATCAACTAGAACATTTTGTTTCATAACTTAGAGCATTCCATTTGATATTAGATTCATCCAATGGATTTTTCCCTAAGGAATTAATCCAATCAGATTTTGTTCAATTGGACATAGTATGATGGAATTACATTATATTTTTTCTCTTTTAATTTAATAACATTACTTGATTTGAAAAAACCCAAAAACATAAACCATAATATTTTCTCAACCAATCTTCTATCTAATTCCATTTTCCCAGTGAATCCAATTGAACTTCCTTTGAACTTCATATTATGATCTTTATACATACAAATAAATTTACCCAGATTTATACATACACTAGTATTATAAGATCTCTTGTAACTTGTGCTGTTATAAAATTAAGAATAACCAAGAATTTTGAGATTCAAACATCACCAAAAAATATGTTTGATGAACTTTTTATTTGAAAAGATAAAACATTTCATGAAAAACATCATCAGAAACCCTTAATCCAATAACATTCATCTGATCATCTCTATCTATTTCTCTATTGTGGAAAGAATTAGAAGGTAATATGATTTTCTATTTGAACATAAAAAGACAAAATTTTTGTAACATCTTATATAAAAACATCAAAAATATTTGAAACACATTCAATCAACATGGTCATAACAATCTATCCCATGGGATTTTTTTCATGCAAGGAAAAAATCATTAAATATTTGTAACATAATAAAATAATTAATTAGCCAATATTTATAAGCCTACGTGAGAAAAAATGGTGTAGGAAACATGAATCATTAAAAAACAATACCATACTGATCATATGTAGTGACTTAAGAAAAATTTTCAAACACATCAGAAGAAACATTTCTTCATATTCCACTTCAAATTTTCATCGCAAAAAACATATTCATCCTATTTAATAATGTTTCCTACTACTAGGTCAAAAAATATCAAAATAGTTTATACACACTGGAATCAAAAATTACCCCTTTTAAGAACTCCCATAAATACATGCTTTTCATAAAAATGTAAAACAAATACCAACAAAATGATTTATGTTACAACATTTTTATACCCCTGAAAAAAAAATAAAACAAGACAAGATTGTTGGAACCAGGTTCTTCAAAGCATGATTTGGTGTATGGTTTGTGTTTGTTGTCAATCCTTAGTGGAAGATCAGGGTGTGTACCAACAAAGCGATCATACCGTTAAAGCAGAAAACAGTAGTGAAGGTGGCGCTGTTTCCCAGTGTTTGCCAAATTTTTGGGCCTAAAAATCGGCCAATAAAGTAAAGTGTTTTTGGAAAAGGTACTTGCGCGTCGTGCTCTTGGAGGATAAAAGACTTGCGCGCCATATGTTTTTGAGGATCAGAACATCAAAATTTGGCTAAGGAAAGAAGTTCGCACAAGTGTTGGTTGGGTCGCGCAAGTGAGTTGCGCGACAGAGTTTATTGAAGACAAGACTTGCGCGCCGTCGAGGGACTTGTGCGCCGCCGCGCAGGGGGTCTAGTTTGCCTATAAATACTGGACCACCCCTCCTCATTTGGGACGAAGTTCAAGGCCGAGAGATTGTTCGAGCTCTCGTCGCGCAGGTGGTTGAGTCGCGCAGGTGGTTGTTTTGTCGCGCAAGTAGAGCTTGCGCGCCGGTTTTTGGCTGTCTGCCAAAGGTGGTTTGGAAGAGAAAGGAAGTGGACCGCGCATGTTTGAAGTTTGGGAAGGAAGAGTCATGCATGTGTGTTAATGACACTTGCGCGCCAGTTTGGACTTGCGCGCCGTAGTGGGACTTGCGCGACTGTCTTGGAGAAGCGCGTCTGGTTTTGCTGAAGCCCACCAGCGTGTTTGGAGCTGCACGAAAGCCGAGAGACTAGTTGATACATTCGAGGAAAAGTGATATTCTTCTTCTGGTGAGAATCAGACTTCAATAGAGCATCTACATACAACAAAGGATGCACTCTTATGAAAATGAAGAAGAGACCCTCACGTCTATAAACTGAGTGGGACTTCACCAACGGCAGTGAGCTAGGGGGAGTCAACGGGAGTGACCCGAGGGAAGTAGTGAGCTATCCTTGAATCTTTGTAAAGGAAGTGAGCCTGGGACAGAGCGACTGTACACGAACATTTGTAATCTACAGCTAGTGAAGCATAGTGGATTTTGGTACGACCGAAAACCTGTCGGCGTATGCTCCTTGGACGTAGCCCTTAGTGGTGAACCAAGTAAAAATGGTCGTGTCTTCTCTGTGCTTGTGAATGTTTTCTTTCTGATCATAATCTTCACACAGGTTCAACAAGTTCCTACCAACGTGGGAACAAGATCCATCACATTAAAAGAAAAAGTGGTCACCCTGATTCACCCCTCCCCTCTCAGGGTGTCCCGGGGTCCTTCAAGTGGTATCAGAGTGTAAAGGTTGCTGGTGTTGAATCTGACCTTCTTCGTCATGGAAAACGCCGTCAATGTCAGGGGAGTCCCTCACTTCGATGGAAGAAATTTCCAGATCTGGAAGAAAAGAATGAGATCTCATCTAAGATCTCTTGGAACGGAAGTTCTTTTTTCTACTGTGAAAGGAATACATGTCACTGATCCAACAGGTATGGCTATGACTGAAACAGACAGGAAACTTCTTGATGCAGATGCTAAAGCACAGAATGCTCTCACTGCAGCACTTTCTGATCAGATTTACCTGAAGGTGATGAATTGCGCCTCAGCAAAATCTATGTGGGATAAAATTGAGAATATTTATGAAGGTGATAGAAAAGTGAAGGAGGCGAAACTACAAGTACTACACTATCAGTTTGATGATCTGAAGATGCATCCAGACGAGAATGCAGACTCTTTATTCAATCGAATTACTGAATTGGTTGGAGCAATTCGGGGTCTAGGCGAAGAAATCAAAGACATTGATATTGTAAAGAAAATATTAAGAAGACTTCCACCTCTGTATAATGCGAAGGTGTCAGCTCTTGAGGAAAGAGATCTTTCCAAACTTTCTTTGGATGACTTACTGAGCAGTTTGGTAGCATATGAAATGAGAGTCAAACCAGAAGACGCTACAACTAGGGTGAGCAAGGAAATGGCATTCAAGGCCATGGATAAATTGAAAATCTCAAAGGATAGTAGCGGTGATGATGAAGAAGAGAAAGAAATTCTTTCTCTCATTGCAAAGAAGTTCCAGAAGGGAAAAGGGAAATTCAAAGGCAAGTTACCTCTCGCATGTTTCCGTTGTGGAAAAGTTGGGCATATTGCCTCTCAGTGCTTGAAGAATATCAATGAGGATGACAGTGAAGATGAAAACTTCAAGAAGCCTCAAAGAAGGTTCTTCAAAAAGGGAGACTTCAAATCTTGTAAGAAAATGCAAAGGAAGAGTTTTGTCTGTGAAGAGGAAGAAGATGACAATGAATTCTGTGATGAAGAAGAACCAGAATTCAAAACTGGGAACCATGCTTCTATGATGGCCACTGTTGAAAAGTCAGAAGATACTGATGGTGAAAAACAACTGAGAACTTGTGTAGATCCTGAGGTGCAACTTAAGGAGGCAGTTAGTAAGCTTAAGATTAAATGTAAGAGCTGCAATAAGTGGAAATCAATTGTAGAAGAATCAACTGAATATGTTGATCAACTTGAAGCTGAAATTGAACGACTGGAAGAATTTGTGAAGGTACAGTCTAAAATAATTGAAAGCAATGATGATGTAGTTGATCTGAAGCTGAGAATTGAAGAGCAGGAAAAGGTCATCAATGACCTCACATCCAGACTGGATGAAAAATCCAAGACTGTTGAGGGTCTTGAGGAGGAAGTAGTTACTCTAAGGAGTAAAATGGAGACAGAATCAGTTCCAAAAGAATCGAGGAAGAAAATACAGTTCAGAAGATTCTCAGATGCAGAATTACTTGCAAGAGCCAAGTGTGGTTCAGATGGGGTTGGAAAAGTCTTGGGTGATCAAAGACCTGCTTGCATGGGAAAGAGTGGAATTGGCTGTGAGGCTGAGTCATCAACTGCTGGAAGTGAAAAGATCCAAAAGAAAGACAAGATGAAAGTTGAACATGATGAAATGTTACCTAGAGTGATGAAAAAGGAACCCTCAATCCAAACTAAAAGGAGACCTGAAAATTATCCTCAAACATTCAAAAATGACAGACAGTCTTACTATTCTCCCAAGGAAGAAGGTATAAGGAGAAATTCAAGTGAGAAGACATTTCCTCTCATGAAGTGTCAGTTCTGTGGCTATCTGGGCCATACCATGTCTTATTGTGAAGAGGCAAGAAGCTATCTGAATGGAGAAGATATAGATGCTCAACAAAGGAGAACAATCTCATATCCTAATTCTCATAGAAGAAATAATTTCTATGGATATTGTTTTTGTTGTTCTAACTTTGGTCATAAGGCCGTTAATTGCAGGCAGAGAAGAGACATAGACACCTCATACCGAAGTTCAAGACAAGTCAAGTCTCGTCAGCAAGACGGTGTTGCTCTTTTAAACAGGTTCTCACCTCTCACAGAAGACTTTGACTATGAAGAACCTGGGTATGCAGAAGAGATAGTTGAAAGGCCATCAGTCCTATATACTCAATCTAATGTCTCATGGAAGGAAAGGAAGAAGATTGATAAATCGAACCTTGCAGAGGTAGCCCTCAAAGCTACAAAGAACAACAGTACCTGGATTCTGGATAGCGGTTGTTCATCTCATATGACGGGTAATGCCGGCCTACTAAAGAATATCATAAAGAATGTTGATGGTACAGTAAGATTTGGTAATGATGGGGATCTGAAAATCAAAGGGAGTGGAAGTACCCAATTAGCTAATGGAGAACTAAAGAAGACCGAAGTCCTTTACGTAGATGGCCTACGCCATAATCTCCTTATCGTGAGTCAACTCTGTGACTCAAGACTTATAGTTACTTTTAATCAGAAAGGCTGCACCATCAAGGGAAAACCCGGCAATTCACTTATGAAGGGATGCAGAATAGAAGGCAACTTGTATCAGGTTGATAGTGAAGAAAATGTATGTTACATGACTGTTGAAGAAGAAAACAATTTGTGGCATCGGAGATTGGGACACATCAATCAACAAGACATGGAGAAAATATCAAAATTGATAATTTTCATGGACATCCCCAACCTGAAGCGTGAGCGTGAAAAATCCTGTGATGCTTGTATTCGTGGGAAGCTGGTCTGTAGTTCATATCGTCCAGAGAAGAAAAAGGCATCTCACCTTCTTGATCTTATTCATACAGATGTTTGTGGTCCAATAAATGTTGCCGGAACTCATGGAGAAAGGTACTTTGTCCTTTTCATAGATGATTACAGTCGAATGCCATGTGTGATGGTCATTCACCGGAAACGACAGGTCCTTGACTGCATGAAAACATATCGGCGAATCGCAGAGAATGATACTGGACGAACAATCAATGTGTTGCGATCTGACAATGGAGGAGAATACACGTCCATTGAATTTGAAAATTATCTGGAGAAGCATGGGATACAACATGAGGTAGCTGCTATGAGAACTCCACAACAAAATGGAGTTGTTGAACGAAGGAATCGACAGGTGAACAACATGGCACGAACTATGCTGATTGAGAGTCGTATTCCACGACATTACTGGAAAGAGGATGTTCAAGCTGCAATGTACATTCAGAATCGAACATGACTTTATATGGGTGAGACAAAGACACCATATGAATTGTGGCATGGACGGAAGCCTTCTCTAAAATACTTTCGTGTCTTTGGAAGTAATTGCTTCATCAGGAACAAAGAAGGAAATCAGGGGAAATATGGTGACAACGCAGATGAAGGAATCTTCCTCGGTTACTCAATGAACAGCAAAGCCTACAAATGTTTCAACAATCGTTTGGGAAGGATTGTGGAAAGCAATGATGTTAAGATAATTGAAGATAAAACCACAAATGCTTCACGGACGTCATATGCTGATGTGATAGAATGTCATGAAGAATGTGGACATGAAGAAACTACAAATGTAGAAATAGAGGAAGCTGTTCAAAACACTCATCAATCACATAATGATGTTGACTCAGAAGAAGAATCTGAAGAAGAAACTATGGCTGAAGAGAATACTACTGAACCTCACAGGAGAAATCGAAGAGTTGAGATTGATCCATCCAACATAATTGGGGATAGGAGTGCACCCACTCAAACCAGAAGGATGAGGAATACCACGCAATCTGCATTTCTATCAGTTGTAGAGCCATCCTCATTCGAAGAAGCTGCAAAAGATGAATCTTGGGTGAAATCCATGAATGATGAATTAGATCAGATTGATAAGAATCAGACATGGGATCTTGTCCAGAGACCCGAAGGTCACAATGTGATTGGTACCAAATGGATCTTCAAAAATAAGTTTTATGAGCATGGAAGTGTCATCAGAAACAAGGCACGACTGGTATGTAAAGGATACTCTCAGATTGAAGGCATTGATGTTGAAGAAACCTTTTCTCCAGTGGCTAGACTGGAGTCAATCAGGCTTTTCCTTGCCATGGCAATCCAAAGAGGATATAAAGTATATCAAATGGATGTCAAGACATCATTCTTGAATGGTGTACTCGAAGAAGAAGTCTACATTGAACAACCAGTGGGCTTTGTCTTGGGTACCGATGAAACAAAGGTCTGCAAACTAAAGAAAGCTCTATATGGTTTGAAGCAGGCACCACGGGCGTGGTACTCACGGCTAGATTCATATCTCAAGAAGTTGGAATTCAAAAGAGGAGGAGTTGATCACAATCTCTATGTGAAGAATTCTCCAAAAGATCAATTCATGGTTCTTGTCTACGTTGATGATATCATATTTGGTGGCAGTAGGAAGAAATCAGTGGATGAATTTGCCAACCACATGAAATCAGAATTTGAAATGTCTATGATTGGGGAGCTCACATATTTCTTGGGGATGCAAGTGATTCAAAAGAAGGAATACACATTCATTTCTCAGGAAAAATATGCAAGAGAGCTGCTGAAGAAGTTCAATATGCAAGACTCCAAACCAATGTCAACTCCGATTGCAGTTGGAACTAAACATGGAAAGCATGAGGATGGGAACTCTGTTGATCCCACCATGTACAGGAGGATCATTGGAAGCCTACTGTACCTAACAGCGACAAGGCCAGATATTGTCTTTGCAACATGCCTTGCGGCCCGCTTTCAGAGTAATCTAAAGGAGGAACATATGGCAGCAGTAAAAAGAATCATGAGGTACATTCAAGGTACACATAACTTCGGGTTATTTTTTGCTGCAGGCAGGGACAGTGAATTATCAGCATTTTCTGATGCTGACTGGGCTGGTGATGTCATAGATAGAAAGTCCACTAGTGGTGGAGCTTTCTATATTGGGCAGAAATGTGTTGGCTGGTTGAGCAAGAAACAAGAAAGTACTTCTCTTAGTACTGCTGAAGCTGAATATATCTCCGTCACAAAAGCATGCACTCAACTTCTTTGGATGAAGCAGCAGCTAAAAGATATTGGTGATAAGGTGCAGCAACCAATGGTGATTTATTGTGATAACAAAAGTGCAATTGACCTTACGAAGAATCCGGTTCAGCATTCTCGTACAAAACATATTGAAATACGGTATCATTTTATCAAAGAAAAGGTTGAACAAGGCGTGATTAAAATGGATCATGTTGGAACTAATGAGCAAGTGGCTGATATCCTAACCAAGCCATTGTCCGCGGCTGTGTTCGAGAAGCATCGGTTGAACCTCAGTGTTCGACCACCTCCTACTGCATAAGGAGGCTCCGGAAGTCCCCTCTCCCCGTTTGTTTTAACTGTTTTTATCTGCTTATGGATGTGATGCAGGTTTATGGGGGAGATACTATCCAGGGGGAGTATGGCTTGAGCTGAATGTTGAACAAAATTTTCGGTCTTTGGTTTTATTGTCAATGGGGGAGAAAGGAATAAATTCAAGGCAAGAAATTCTTCTGTGATGAGAAGTGTAAGATAGTGATGAGAAGTTTAATAAGGATAACATCGGGCGTCATGGAGAATTTCAAAACACTAAGACCCAATTCAAGATTTCTCTCTTGTTTTCTACACCGAGCATTGCTCACGTAGACTTAGAGTGTTGGCTGAGTTGATTCTTGCGTTTTGGATTTGCTCATGGTTGGAGATCTATTGAATTTATTCTGATTGCCAACAAACCCAAAGGGGGAGATTGTTGGAACCAGGTTATTCAAAGCATGATTTGGTGTGTGGTTTGTGTTTGTTGACAATCCTCAGTGGAAGTTCAGGGTGTGTACCAAAAAAGCGATCATACCGTTCAAGCAGAAAACAGTAGTGAAGGTGGCGCAGTTTCCCAGTGTTTGCCAAATTTTTGGGCCTAAAAATCGGCCCATAAAGTAAAGTGTTTTTGGAAAAGGTACTTGCGCGCCGTGCTCTTGGAGGATAAAAGACTTGCGCGCCATATGTTTTTGAGGATCAGAACATCAAAATTTGGCTAAGGAAAGAAGTTCGCGCAAGTGTTGGTTGGGTCGCGCAAGTGAGTTGCGCGACAGAGTTTATTGAAGACAAGACTTGCGCGCCGCCGCGCAGGGGGTCTAGTTTGCCTATAAATACTGGACCACACCTCCTCATTTGGGATGAAGTTCAAGGTCGAGAGATTGTTCGAGCTCTCGTCGCGCAGGTGGTTGAGTCGCGCAGGTGGTTGTTTTGTCGCGCAAGTAGAGCTTGCGCGCCGGTTTTTTGCTGTCTGCCCAAGGTGGTTTGGAAGAGAAAGGAAGTGGACCGCGCAAGTTTGAAGTTGGGGAAGGAAGAGTCATGCATGTGTGTTGATGACACTTGCACGCCAGTTTGGACTTGTGCGCCGTAGTGGGACTTGCGCGACTGTCTTGGAGAAGCGCGCCTAGTTTTGCTGAAGCCCACCGGCGTGTTTGGAGCTGCACGAAAGCCGAGAGACTACTCGATACATTCGAGGAAAAGTGATATTATTCTTCTGGTGAGAATCAGACTTCAATAGAGCATCTACATACAACAAAGGATGCACTCTTATGTAAATGAAGAAGAGACCCTCACGTCTATAAACTGAGTGGGACTTCACCAACGACAGTGAGCCAGGGGGAGTCAACGGGAGTGACCCGAGGGAAGTAGTGAGCTATCCCTGAATCTTTGTAAAGGCAGTGAGCCTGGGACAGAGCGACTGTAACTGAACTTTTGTAATCTACAGCTAGTGAAGCATAGTGTATTTTGGTATGACCGACAACCTGTCGGCGTATGCTCCTTGGACGTAGCCCTTAGTGGTGAACCAAGTAAAAATGGCTGTGTCTTCTCTGTGCTTGTGAATGTTTTCTTTCTGATCATAATCTTCATACAGGTTCAACAAGTTCCTACCAACGTGGGAACAAGATCCATCACATTAAAAGAAAAATTGGTCACCCTGATTCACCCCTCCCCTCTCAGGGTGTCCCGGGGTCCTTCAAAGATAAATACAGGAAGAATACACATAACATGGAATTGATGAGATAGAGGTTGTACACCCATTTTCAGCCTCAACAAAGGAAATCAATGACCTGGTCCCAGCCTCAAAATGAGTATCCAACATGCTAGATCAAGGAATTTGTGAAGGGGTAATTGTTCACCCTGAGGATGAATGGGACATTTATGTTAATAGTTTAATGTATTTCTTTTTTCTTTTGTTTCATTTATTTTTCATCATCAAACATCACTAATCTTGATGGTATTTCATTTTGTTACTTGAAATCATATGAGTATTATCATGAAAGGTTCCTGGGTCACCAATGTATGGTTCTATAGGAACCCCTATTGATACACTGGATGAAACCCTTGGATCTCCAGAACATTCAATTAGAGGAAAAAACTTGATAGAGGTAATGGTTAGAGAAAATAAAAAACCATTACCACTAGTTTCTATTTCTAAGAAAATCAGTACAATATCTCCATTATATTATAAAAAGAAATGAAAGAGATCATTGAAGATGGTCCGACTAGTACTCCAAATTGAGTATTCACACTGTTGTCATATCTTACAACCTTCTTGAAATAAATTTATGACCATGTTTTTTTACAGGATCTATATTAATTTGTTCTATTAATGAATTTGATAATGGTCCCTCAATGACTATAAAGGAAACCCCCAGAGAACTAAATATTTGTGCTGATAAATATATTACTTTAACAGATGAAGTAACAATGGATGTAGTCGCATCTACTCCTGTTTCTACAGAGAGATATAAGTGTCATGGTATTGTCAGATGCATTCTTTCTGGATATCATATGTTGTTTCTAACATTATTTTCTCTATAACATGTCAGATCTATTGCCCGTGCGGGAGGATTCTGTGATAATCAATGTTGATACTTTTATTTCTCTAGAAGGATGGAGCGAGGATCCTGGGTAGTCTGTGGTAGGTGTTGTTACTGATCTAGATTTTCCAATGCCTAAGGACATTGTACTAGTTAAAGATACAATAGAATATAATGTTAGAGGATCCAATTTGGGCATCAATCATTCTTTTTTGGATACCTTAAATGGTGAGTGTGATATGATATAAAAATCCATATATACTAAAATGAATGAAAATCTTAATCTAGAAATTAACATTCTAGGTTATATTAAGGAGTGTGGGGACTTAAATGAAGAGTTGAAAGGTCGTAATTTATAATTTTTTAATTTAAAATATGTAAATTTTTTTATTTGATATTTCACATCAAATCTCAATTCAGGAAGCATTTTTTGCAGAGAACGTTGAAAAGGACCCACATGAATGGAGCATCCCACTCCATCCTGTTTTCATTGACGTCAGAGAAGTACCAACTGAGAATCCAAAAGTGGGAGATTATCTAGCACCTCTAGTTACTGTGACTGCGAAGGATCAATATAATTCCCATCCCTAATTAGTAATTTCAGAAAATACTAAATCTAAGAATACTTTGGAGGAATCTACTCAAGCATTCGACTTATTACCATGTAATTATCATTGACATTCTTGACCATGCTTCCTTATCACTACATGTTTGGAGAAAAAAATCATTATAATTCTTTATTTGGGGATATCATCTCCCAAGGTTAATTTTGAAGGAGATTCCTCTGTGTGGGCTCAATCAACAACCATATATGAATCATTTCCTACTTCGAATGTATGAGATCTATGAACTTCTTGAGTGATCTGATTCTTGAATATGTTCCGCCTCATGGAAGTTATTATAATTCAAACTTAGAGCTTCAGGTTGATCTCGGTATCATGCATATCAAGATAGGGTAACCATATGCAAGATAATCTTTGATAATCCTTTTTATGAGCTTCCCTCACATTTTATAAAACATCCAACAATAGTTATAATACTGGGATTTTGTGGGTTTCATTATCACCCAATTTATAATACAGTGAAAGAGACCATTCACTAGAGGGAGAAAGAACAAATACATCAAAAAAATATTGTAAAGGCCAAACTGCTCACCAACATTGAGGTTCTTAGAGCTATAGTATCTTTGGTGGAATCCAACCATATAAAAAAGATGACAAAATTCAATAAGAAAATTAAGGAGACAATGATGGAAATGATGCATCTTTAGCAATAAATGGATGATGTTCAAAATATTCTTGAGAAAATGATTTTTTTTGTGATAATACCAATTGAAATGGATAAATACTATTTCAACCAAAAGATGCACTTAATAAGGATGAGGAGGTATAAGCTTATAAACTGTTGGAGCTTCAACAAGCAGTTGATAGGGCTCGCGTGGCTGTTCAAAAAATAAGGAGTCTTGCTAAAAGCATCTTATAATATATGAAAGAGAGACTCCATTCTGTGGATGTTCCAATAATTTTTCTATATCAGTGAAATGTATTTTGTATCCAATCATACGTATAAGTCTTCATCCCTTCTTTATTTCTGTAATTTCAATATCATAGCTAATTTTCATAACATTGCATCTTTACATAAGATAATCATAATTACAATGACATGGATTGGGGGAAGTCTAATTTTTATCTAATACAAGTGGGTTCTTAAGCACAGTTTTACTATTTATATAGTCACATGGACAACCCTAAAAACATTTTATCTTTTAAAATTATTGCTTAATATCTCCTAAACCATACAAAATATAGGTCTAGAGAGTTGAGACTCAAATTTTTCTAGAGTTCCCTTTGCAGGATTTCAACCTAGTGAGTGCTATGTATTTTTAATAGTTAGTTTAAAGTCATTAATGTCAGAATAATAAAGCTAAATATTTTAGGTCGAATAGATTTTAGCAATAAAATTAAAATTAGAAACCCAAACAATGGTGGATGGATAAGAAAGTCCCGATATTCCTTAGATAATTCCAAGGAGAATCTGGAGTGATGATTTTTATGGAAACCAATTATATCACATGAAGTATAATAATAGATGAGATCTATTATGAGAACAAAGTTACCTCCATTTGACCAACCAATTATTAAGACTTTATTATGGAGGGACAATAAGGGCATGGGTTGCATGAACAAATAGTGGCATACTTAGGCTGACAAAATTTTTATGTGGGAAATTTATGCAAGGACAACTGGGGAACATAATAAATAATCAGGTAAAGGAGTTCCCATGAATTATGAAATTATAATACTGATAAAAAAATGGGTTTAATATTTGGAATCTTAAATACCACAATAGTTTTCTGTTCCATGTAAAGATATTTGAAAATAAAGGGTGCTATCTATGTTGATATTGGCCATGAATGAACCACTACTGCTTGAATTTAGTGTATGGAGAAGTGTATATCTATTAGAAATGAGATTTAGGATATTTCACTATTCCGTTTAAAGTCATTTAGTAAGGACATTAGGTTGTGCAGTTTCAAGTCATGGAGCAAGGATATTAAGGGTTTTTAATAATAATATATACAGTTTATGGTATTGCAGCAAAGACATTAAGGGGTTGTGTAGTTTAGAGTCATGCAACAATTACATTATGTGGATGTATAGTTTAAAGTCATGCAGTAAATAATTTATGGTTATGTGTTGTTTAAATTCATGTAGTAAAGATATTATGAGGTTGGGATGTTTAATTTCATGCAAAAAGAAAATTACAGGGCTATGTAGTTGCAAGTCATGTTGCAAGAAATTATAGGGAATTAATTTAAATTATTTATCTCTAACCATTGATTTGATGGTTTTCAATTTCTTGGTGATTATTTCGCAGTTCCTTGAAATGTGTATTCTAGTTTTAAAAATAACTACTTCAAGGTGGTTTCCATTCGATTTATTTAGGGAATTGGAAACATCCAATAGTTCTTTATCCAAATCGGACCACTTTTTTAAAGGTATGCATTCATTAAGTATGAACTTCATGATACATAAGAACATGCATTGGTCGAGTGGATGGGAGGTTAGACTCATCACACCCTTTTGGGGGGAATTGTTGTCTACACTGGGCCTCTCTTAATAATTTAAGATATTTTCATGAATCCTTATAAATTCACCAAGTATATCATAAGTATCCCTATGAATTTTCAATTACTTATTTAGAATGTTAAAAGTTTAAAATCATCCATATGTATTCGAGGTTCTTCATTAATGGAGATATCCATATGTATTCGAAGTTCTCAATCAATGGTATCCTCTCATATACATCTTAGAGATTCTTTTAATCATGGTTATGATGATATTGATTTTTAAGACACTCATTTGGGCACTCTGTAATTTATTTTTATCAAGGGAGATGAAGGTTAGGTTTGATCTTGGTATTGTGCCCATAAAATGGGCTACCATAATATCCTTGTAAATGGATTCTGAACCCTCGTAGTTTAGAGCCACTGAATGGTACAAAACATACCTTTCAAGATCATGTGATAAGGACCTATCCATACTATTTAATGTCATGTGGCATGGACATCTAAGCAGAAGGTTCTTAGTCAAAACATAGTGTGGAACTTATGCTGAAGTAACCTAAGGAACATGGAAAGGATATGGGTTTCCAAATAAGATCAGACCCTATTGGGAATATGGACCTAGGAGAACAGGTTTGATTTAAGGCATTGGGTTTCAACCTCAAGGAGGCTTCCTGCGTATCCCATATAGAGGGGAATCAAATACCATGAAGTTCAATAAGTCTTATTGGAGAGTATATTCATTTGATAGAAATGAGTTTGGGCTTACATATTGAAAAGGATTCCTTGGTGATTTGAGGATTTAATTTTGGGCTTATTCCTAAGGAGGATGTCCAAATTAAGGGAATTAGGGTTGGATTCCGAAAGAGTACATCCAGTGAGCTCGGGCCCTGATAAGGAATCCTGTGTATCCCAATTTTTCTGGGAATCAGAGTTCTTTTAGTTCATTAAATTGTGAAAATGTTGTCACCATGACAAATATTTAACCCATGTGATTCATGTTCAGTGTGGGAAACAAGATAATTTCAAAGATTCAACAAAATAATCCACACTATTCCACTTCCACTAATAGAAAGGGGAGCACCAATGGTAGTGATAGTGGCAGAGGGCGAGGTGACCATGGAAGAGGGAGAGGCAAAGAGCCTGTAACGCCCCGACCCCAGTTACCCAGAGTCGATGCATTATTACATAACATTGGAATGATCACAATAAAGATCAAATCTCGAAAGACCGATTGGTTTAGTAGCCTTGGAAACACTAGATATATTCATAAAGTTTTACATTACATCATAAAGTGAAAAACTACTATAACAACATAGTATCCATATTCCACACTCATATCCCCACATACTATCCCTGCAGGTCATTCATAACTTACTTCTTCACATCCTGGGAAAAAATAAAACATATAATAGGGGTGAGCTCAAATGCCCAGTAAGGATAACAATATAGCGGAAACATTCAAAAATAAGCATAAAGATTTAAGGCAATGTATAACTAAAACAAAAGCCTTTTAAACTTGAACTTCAACATAGTATGGAAAGAGTAAAATGAAATAATTCCATTTACCTATTCACATGGATATTCTACTAATCGAATAATCACATTTAATATCAATAACCACTTTTATAATGATGGAATGCATAATTTCAGACTATCATAACCACAAAGCCAAGGCCTCGTGCCAAGACTACAAACAAGATTTTTCCAAGGCCTTGTGCCAAGACACTATTTTGTCCCATGAGACCTACCGATGCATCGAGGAGATATAGCGGGCTCCACCCATCACTTACTAAGTCCAATTCATTCCCATATGAAAAGGTTTAAACATAACATAAACATTCGTATTAAAACTAGAATATGAAATGTCAATACTTTCTCTATAAACCATGAATGGTATAAAAATAACACATCCACAGTAAAAAATATCACAAAACCTTCAATACAATACAAAAGTTTTTTATCATAATATATAAACTTCAAGTAATGTTAAAATCCATTAAATGATGTTGACGTAGATGAAAATAAAAACTATTTGAGATAAATATCTATTTTCTCGAAATCATTGAAAAGTCACACATTTGTAAAGGAAGTAATTTAAAAGAGATTTTTGAATCAAAGTGTCACATATCACATTGAATGTTTTGAAAAGAAAAATCATTTCAAAAGATTCATTTCCATATAAATAAATCCTTAAAATCATTTTGAAAACATTGACATTAATTAAAAATATTTAGAAAGATAAATCTTTAAATCATTGAAAATTCTTTTTTTTGATAAAGAGTACCTTTCATAAATTATTAAAATATTTATTTTGGAATCATTTAGAAGTCACGTAATTATAAAATAAAACATTTAAATTGAATGTATTCTTATAAGCTTGTAAGGGAAGCTTTGACAATTTTATAATCGCGGTAAATAGCCGCACCCGCCGTATAAGTTAAAAAAAGACATTCTTAACTTAAATTTGTCGAAAAGGTTAAAAGTGCCTTGTTTGGAAAATGACAGAAAGATTCCTTTCAAAACACATAAGGGTATAAATGACTTTAACCCATTTCCTAGTAAATAGTAAAAAAAATGTTTTGAAATACATTTTTAAGAAACATGGATGTGGATGATAAAGAAATCACAGTAGATTATTACGTATAAACAACCTCGGATAATGAAGAGATTGCGAAATAAACCCTTAAATTGTACTTTTACATGTTTGGGGTAGGTTAAACTCCTGTATAATGGTGATATAATTGTTATTAAATTATATAAGAATCATATACATTAATATGATATCATATATTAACTTTTAACATTGATTTGTTAATAATATCTTAGTATTATCGTTTTTTCGGGTGTTAACTTACTCGTTTTCTTTTATAAGTTTTATTACGTAAGACATGTTTGTAATGGATAGGTTTTATATTATTCATATCCATAATGATATAAAGTCCTTAAACATAATTTTTAAATCATCAAATGATAATTATACTTGAAGGGATACGATGGAGAACGAATCTCATCGCGTTCGTGGAGACGGTAGTCTGTATGTACGCACGAGCGACAATATCATTCCTTTGATATTAAAATATTATATAATTGGATGGTAAATAATATATAAAGAATCATTATCTTGATATATTTATTATTTACATGAGTTAAACATAATTATTATACCCATTCAAATAATAATTTATTGAATAACAATTACACCACGACGTAGAGACGGTAAGCCATACGTACGCACGTATGGTGACATGTTATTCAAAGGATGGATAGAATAGTGAATATGGTTGTACCATATTTATAATAACATCACAGTATATATATGATACTGGAGTTATTATTTTATAATGGTAACAACAAATGAAGAAGAAGTGGAAGATGAAAGGAACTTGAAAAAGGGTGGTGAAAACATTACCTCTTCTTCGGGTTCTTCCTTTTGATTTGAACAAAAGAGATCCTTAGGTTGGCTTTCTGATCAAAATAAGGCCTCTAGGTTGTATTGACGGAATTTGGGAGAGTATTAGGGCAGAGTTTGGCCGAACAAAAAGGCTTTGAAGGTGTAAAGTAATGAGAAAGGGGAGTGCCCTTTTATAAGAGGGGTGAGGGGCACCTTTGGAAAAGCTAGAAATATTAATTTATAATAAATTAATATTCAGTTTATAATGGCTCCAAAGTTGATTATTGAAAGGTTAAGGTGGGGATGGGTCGAAAACCACTCAACCAATAGAATTTAGACAGGTTTGGGTACTTATATTAACCTTATATTTAAGTATTAACTCTAAGTTAATTAGTTTCACTTTTACAATGTCTCTTTGTATTTTTATATTATATGGTTAATAAACATACTATATACATCCAAGAGACCCCCAAGTGGTCCATTAATGATAAAAATATCATGATATAAGTCTCTTGGCCGATCCTTAGATTTTTGAGAATTTAATATCAATTAATAATATTATATTTGTTTTAAAAACTATTTTATGTCAATTTTGACACTATTCAATAGTTGATTTTTGTGAAACTCATAACAGAATGATTACTTAGGAAAAATTTAATTAAATCATTTATAACATGTCATGTGAACTAAGAAAATTAGTGTAATTCATAAAAAGTCTCAAATTATATTTATTTGTGTATTTATAATATCAATTATTTTAATTTTTCACTATTATGGTAATTACTGCATCATCATTGGGTTATAAATAAATTAAATTATTTAAAGTATAAAAATTATAAATAAAATATAATTATGTAGGAAATATCTTTATCTATATAATTAATATTTATAGTCGAAAATAAAACATATATAACCCTATGTAAAAATTGTTTTTCTAAAAGATATATGCTTATGTCATTTTTGTACTTATTTTAACTTAATTAAAATTAAGTGTCCCTATCACCTACAAGTGGCTCCATGGGGTCCCAAAATCAACCCAAAGATGCCTATGGACGAACATGTATTAACCAATAAGTCTAGGACACGTTTTAGGGTAATTTAGTATTATTATAATATTATTGTTTAACCCGTATTTACCAGATTTACCCTTAACCATGGTAAATAAAATATTTACCGAAGTAATTATTCAAAATGTCAAAAAATAAAAGTTACCTAATTACAAAATTTGAATATCCTGATTCCAAATATGGAATCCATTTTTCCAAATTCAATACACAGAATTGGAATAAATTAATTTAAAATTAATTCCTGTTGTTAAAACAAAAAGCCTGTTTTTAAGAGATAATAACTATCAAAAGATTGACACTTGTTTATGTCCGGTTTAATTGTAAAATTATGTCCAATGACCTAAATTGTATTAAGTGGTAAAAAAATATTCTAAATATACTTTAAAACCACTAAAATTCATAATTTATCACTATTAATTATTTTTATTAAAAAAGTTATTTTTAATTAAAATTTAGTAATTTTCACTATTCATCAAAATATTAAAGTTATCCGAAAAGTAACAAAATTTCACCTTAGGATAAATTAGACATTCCGAATCCAAAAATGAAGTCCATTTTGAAATATAAAATATATATAATTTCAAAAGGTAGGTATTACTATTCATAACAGCTAGTTTGATCGGTTGTGGTGTGTGTTAGAACTCGATGTTGCGTACAACACACGCTATCGCATTATTCAAAGAGAAACGTACTGTAGAAGCTTGGGGTTTTACATTCTACCCTCCTTCAAATAATTTCATCCTTGAAATTTCTAGAATACTTATCACATGAAAAGACTTGGGTGGTTCTTCATCATAATTTCCTCGGGTTCCCACGTTGCCTCTTCCATCTTATGGTTTCTCCACAAAACTTTTACCAGATGCGTCGTCCAGTTTCTCAGTAATTGTTCTCTAGTATATAGAATCCTGATGGGCTCTTTGCAATAAGACAGATCAGGTTCCAGTTCTAATTCCTCATAGGTGAGTACATGCGTTGGGTCAGGCATGTATTTCCTCAACATAGATACGTGGAACACATCGTGAACTTTGGAGAGACTTGGAGGCATTGCCAATCGGTAAGCTACAACCCCAATTCGTTCTAGAATTTTGAAAGGTCCGATGTACCTGGGACTCAATTTACCTTTCTCAACAAAACATATGACTCCCTTCCATGGAGATACCTTCAGGAAAACATGATCACCGACTTGAAATTCCAAATCCTTCCTTCGATTATCGGCATAGCTCTTCTGCCTACTTTGAGCTGCTTTGATGTGATTTTGGATTACCTTAACCTTTTCCATCGTTTCCTCCACCAGTTCTGGGCCTACATGTTTTCTTTCACCAACGTCATCCCAACAGGTTGGTTTACGACATCTCTTAACGTATAATGCTTCATATGGTTCCATCTGAATACTTGAATGGAAGCTATTGTTATAGGAAAATTCTAATAGAGGTAAATATTGATCCCATATTCCCTGAAAGTCAAGTGAGCAGGATCTCAACATGTCTTCTAAGGTTTGAATAGTCCATTCTGATTGTCCGTCTGTCTAAGGGTGGTAAGCAGTGCTCAAATGAAGTTCAGTATCCCGGGATTTCTGAAGACTTTTCCAGAACCTTGAAGTAAAACGGGGATCACGATCAGAAAAAATCGATAGGGATACTCCATGAAGTTTCAAAACTTCATTAATATATAGTCTTGCTAGACGTTCCAGTGGTAGATCTTCTCTTATTGCATGAAAATGTGCTGACTTGGTAAGACGATCAACAATAACCCATATTGTATCGTTCCTTCTAGGAGTCTTTGGTAGCCCCATGACAAAGTCCATCATAATATTTTCCCATTTCCACTCCGGTATGGGAAGAGGTTGCATGACTCCTCCAGGTTGTTGCCTTCCAGCTTTCACTTGTTGACAAACCATATATCTTGACACAAAATCAAAAATATCCCTCTTCATTTTGTCCCACAAAAAATGTTCCTTCAAATATCTATACATTTTGGTGCTCCCTGGGTGTATAGAGAAATTGGAACTATGAGCATCATCCAGAAATTCCCTTTTTAGATCAGGTATATCGGGAACACAAAGTCTCTTCCCGAATTTCAAAATTCCATCTTCATACGAAAATTCCCTCAATATCCCATCATTCACAGCTTTAATCTTCTTTTGAAATTCTTCATCATCAGTCTGAGAACTCTTAATCCTTTCTAGTAAAGATGGTTTGGAAACCATTTGAAAAAGCATTGATGTTTCATCTTCCCTGGTTATTCCCATGTCCATCTTCACTTGATCCATCAAAATTGGATCCCTTTAAATTCTCACCACATTCAAAACTCCATGGTCTTTTCTTCTCAAAGCATCTGCCACCTTATTTTCTTTCCCCGGGTGGTAGTGTATCGTACAATCATAATCCTTGAGTAATTCAAGCCATCTCCTTTTCCTCATGTTGAGTTCTTTTTGTGAGAAAATATACTTCAAACTCTTGTGATCGGTATAAATCTCACATTTTTCACCATAGAGGTAGTTCCTCTATATCTTCAAAGAAAAGATCACAGATGCTAACTCGAGATCATGAGTAGGATAGTTTTGTTCATGAATTTTCAACTATCGTGATGCATAGGCAATAAATCTATCATTCTGCATAAGGACACAACCAAGTCCTTTATTTGATGCATCACTATAAATAACGAACCCATCATTCCCCGATGGTAGAGTAAATATTGGAACATTGACTAATATTCTCTTCAGTTCTTCGAAACATTCTTCACACTCTTTTTTCCAAACAAATTTAACCTCTTTACGTGTGAGCTTCATTAATGGTTTATCCAATCGGGAAAAATTCTGGAAGAAACGTCGATAATAACCTTCCAAACCAATAAAACTGCGTACCTCAGTTATACTCGTAGGTGTTGGCCATTCTTGGATTTCCTTGGTCTTAGAAGGATCAACAGAGATTCCATCATTAGAGAAAATATGTCCAAGAAAAGAAATCTCCTAAAGCCAGAATTCACACTTTCTAAACTTCCCATATAATTCATGTCTTCTCAGAGTCTTCAGGATAATGCGCAAGTGATTTTCATGATCTTCATAGCTTTTGGAGTATACCAAGATATCATCAATAAATACCACCACAAATTCATCTAGATACTCCTTGAAAAATCTATTCATCAGATCCATGAATACAAAGGGTGCATTAGTGAATCCAAAAGGCATTACAGTAAACTCGTAATTCCCGTACCTGGTTCGAAATGCTGTCTTCGGAATGTCTTCCTTCTTCAGACACAACTGATTGTATCCAGATCGAAGGTCAATCTTTGAAAAGTATTGATCTCCATGTAGTTGGTCAAATAAATCATCAATTCGAGGTAGGGGATACTTGTTCTTTATTGTTATAGAATTGATCTCCCTATAGTCGATACATAACCTCATAGATCCATATTTCTTTTTAACAAAAAGAACATGGGATCCCCATGGAGAAACACTGCGGCGAATAAATCCCTTATTACTCAATTCCTCTAGTTATTTTTTTAGTTCAACTAATTCTACAGTGGCCATTCTATAAGGGGTCTTTGATATATGCCTTGATCCAGGAATTAAATCAATGGAAAACTCAACTTCTCGTTCTGGAGGATGTCTAGGTAAATCTTCCGGAAATACATCTACAAATTCTTTCACAACAGGTACATCCTCTATTTGAACATTAATTTCCTCACCCACAGTTATTTCATTCTCTTCCTCCCCAATAATTGAATTTAGTTGAGCTATTGGGGGTGGGTCTAAATAAGAATTAGGTGGTGAAGATTCTGCTCTAAAGATAAGGTGTTCCTTATCATTATCATCAAGAATCATAACCTCTTTCTTCTTACAATAAATATTCACATCATAGTCCGAAAGCCAGTCCATACCGAGGATTATATCAAACTCAATCATAGGTTTGACGATTAGATCAGCAGATAAAGAACATTTATGTGCTCTAATGGGGACTAATTCACAAAACTTTGTTGCAATGATACTTCCCTTTGGAGTTTTAACTAACAACTCCCTAGTTAAATAAAATTGGAAATATCTAATTTTCATAGAAAACTGGGAATATATGAAACAATGCGATGATCCAGAATCAAATAATGCATTTGCTAACCTTGAGGAAGCCACTAAATTACCTGCCACCACGTCTTTCGGAGCTTCTACCTCAGCTGTAGTGATAGCATAAGCTTGGCCTTGATCCCTTGGCCTTTTCTGAGGTATGTTCTCCTGATTCTTAGGAAATTCATTGGCATAATGTCCCATCTCCCTGCAATTGTAGCACTGAACATTGGTAGCTTCCTTCTTCCCCTTTCAATCACGAGCTTGGTGGCCTTTTTCACCACACTTGTAACAGACACCCATTCCCTTCAAGAAAGTACCGGGGTGTTTCTTCCCACATTTACCACAGGATAGATATTAAACCTTTCCTTTCTTCCCCTTACTTCTATTCCCAGATTGATCAGCAGTTCTCCTCTTCTCTTTCTTTGCTTTAAAGTCATAAGACTTAGAGAATTCCTTTTCGGTCTTGATAGCACATGAGACAATGTCTTCGTACGACGAGAAGGATTGTGAGACTAATGCTCGACGAATAAATGGTTTAAACCCATCAAAGAAACAATAAATCTTACTTCTTGGGTTACGTATATAATCTCCAGCATACCTTGATAACCTTGTAAAGTTAGCCTCATACTTTGTGACATTCTCATCCTCCTTTTGTCTCAGACTCAGAAATTGCCTTTCCATATCTGCTCGATGGTCGCGAGGAAAGTATTTTTCTAAAAACAGATCTTTGAACTCCCTCCATTCCATATTTGATACTTCATCATCTTCCTTAGTGTTTTGAATCAATGACCACAATTGATCAGCATCTCCAGTGAGTCGGTAAACTTCCATGATAACTTTTTCCCTTTCACTACTCCCCAAAGCCTGAAATATTTTCTCTAGTGAATTTATCCATTGCTCAGCTACTAAGGGATTTTTACTCCCATTGAAAGTTGGTGGTTGTTGCCTCATGAATCGATCTAACATTGATCCTCCACGCTGCGGATCAGGGTGGTCCATACGGGTAAGATTATTATTCATAACCTGAGTGAGTTTTCCCAGTATGGTGATTAGCTGATCGACACCAGTTGCATCACCAGCTCCACTATAATTATCTTGAGCAGTAGGGAAATCCCTACATGGAGTGTGTGCATTGATACGGTTTCCATTTCTTCCACTAGGCACAATTTCTAAACAATGGCATAAACTAGATTAGTTTATGAATCAAAATACATAATCCCATACTTATAAAACACTTAACATAAATTGAACTATTTATGGATATAATCCATAATCATAAAAATGTTTTCTTTGAGGAAGTATGTAATCATAAACCATTCAGAATTATTTGTAATGAAAATTAGAGTTATCCTAAGGATATCCCCCGGGAGTTTCGTAACCAAGAGTGCAGCAAGGCCCGTTGTCGTGCACCAGTTCTCGTTCGAGTCTAGCTCAAAGCAGTGTTTTTGGGTTTTACCCCTAGGTACATCTGTGCCAGAGCTGCCTCTACCTACACGTATCCAGATAGGGATGTATTGCTTGGAAAACTAACAAAATCTCTACAATACCAAAATTTTAGGAAGTTCTTCTATACTAATCCTCAAAGTTCATCTTAGGTCTACGTTCTCTAATAAGATTTTATCTAAATCTAGCTTCCAAGGTTTGTACTAAACTTCCTCTGATACCAACTGTAACGCCCCGACCCCAGTTACCCAGAGTCGGTGCATTAGTACATAACATTGGCATGATCAAAAGAAATATCAAATCTCGAAATACTGATTGGATTAGTAGCCTTGGAAACACTAGATATATTCATAAAGTTTTACATTACATCATAAAGTGAAAAACTACTACAAAAACATAGTCTCTATATTCCACACTCATATCCCCACAAACTATCCCTGCAGGTCATTCATAACTTCCTTCTTCACATCCTGGGAAAAAATAAAACATAGAATAGGGGTGAGCTCAAATGCCCAGTAAGGATAAAAATATTGCGGAAACTTTCAAAAATAAGCATAAACATTTAAGGAAATGTATAACTAAAAAAATCCTTTTAAACTTGAACTTCAACATAGTATGGAAAATGTAAAATAAAATAATGCCATTTACCTATTTACATGGATATTCTAATAATCCAATAATCACATGAAATATCAATAACCACTTTCATAATGATGGAATTCATAATGCCAGACTATCATAACAACATAGCCAAGGCCTCGTGCCAATACTACAAATAAGATTTTTCCAAGGGATTGTTCCAAGACACTAGTTTGTCCCATGAGACCTACCGATGCATCGAGGAGCTATAGCGGGCTCCACCCATCACTTACTAAGTCCAGTGCATCCCCATGTGAAAAGGTTTAAACATAAAATAAACATTCGTATTAAAACTAGCATACAAAATGTCAATACTTTCTCCATAAACCATGAATGGTATTAAAATAACACATCCACAGTAAAAAATATCACAAAACCTTGAATACAATACAAAAGTTTTGTATCATAATAAATCAACTTCAAATAATCTTAAAATCCATCAAAGGATGTTGACATAGATGAAAATAAAAACTATTTGAGAGAAATATCTCTTTTCTCGAAATCATTGAAAAGTCACACATTTGTAAAGGAAGTAATTTAAAAGAGATTTTTGAATCAAAGTGTCCCATACCACTTTGAAACTTTTGAAAAGAAATATCATTTCAAAACATTCATGTCCATATAAATAAATCCTTAAAATCATTTTAAAAACGTGGACATTAATTAAAAATATTTAGAAAGATAAATCTTTAAATCATTTAAAATTATTTTTTTATAAAGTGTACCTTTCATAAATTCGTAAAATATTCATTTTTAAATCATTTAGAAGTCACATAATTGTAAAATAAAACATTTAAATTGAAATTATTCTTATAATCTTGCAAGGGATGTGTTGACAATTTTATAACGGCGATAAATAGCCGCACCCGCCGTATAAGTTAAAAAAAGACATTCTTACCTTAAATTTGTCAAAAAGGTTAAAAGTGCCTTGTTTGGAAAATGACGGAAATATTCCTTTAAAAACACAAAAGGGTATAAATTAATTTATCCCATTGTCTAGTAAATAGTAAAAAAATGTTTTGAAATACATTTTTAAGAAACATGGATGTGGATGATAAAGAAATCCCAGTAGATTATTACGTATAAACAACATCGGATAATGAAGAGATTGAGAAATAAACCCTTACCTTGTACTTTACATTGGTTGGGGTAGGTTAACCTCCTATATAATGTTTAAATAATTGTTATTAAATTATAAAAGAATCATATACATTAATATGATAAGATATATGATCTTTTAACATTGATTTGTTAATAATATCTTAGTATTATCATTGTTTCGGGTGTTAACTTACTCATTTTCTTTTATATGTTTTGTTACGTAAGACATGTCTGTAATGGATAGGTTGTATATTATTCATATCCAGAATGATATCAAGTCCTTAAACATCATTTTTAAATCATCAAATGATAATTATACTTGAATGGATACAATGGAGAATGAATCTCATCGCGTTCATGGAGACGGTAGTCCGTACGTACGCACGAGTGACAATATCATTCTTTTGATATTAAAATAATATATAATTGGATGATATATCATATATACAGAGTAATTATCATGTTATATTTATTATTTACATGAGTTAAACATCATTATTATACCCATTAAAATAATAATTTATTTAATAACAATTACACCACGATGTGGAGACGGTAAGTCGTACGTACGCACGTATGGTGACATGTTATTCGAAGGATGGATAGAATAGTGAATATGGTTGTACCATATTTATAATAACATCACAGTATATATATTATACTGGAGTTATTATTTTAGAATGGTAACAACAAAGGAAGAAGAAGTGGAAGAAGAAAGGAACTTGAAAAAGGGTGGTGAAAACATTACCTCTTCTTCAGGTTCTTCCTTTTGATTTGATCGAAAGGGCTCCTTAGGTTGGATTTCAGATAAAACTAAGGCCTCTAGGTTGTAGTGAGGGAAGTTGGGAGAGTATTAGGTCAGAGTTTTGCCGAACCAAAAGGCTTTGAAGGTATCAAGTTATGAGAAAGGGGAGTGCCCTTTTATAAGAGGGGTGAGGGGCACCTTTGGAAAAGCTAGAAATATTAATTTATAATAAATTCATATTCGGTTTTTAATGGCTCCAAAGTTGATTATTAAAAGGTTAAGGTGTGGATGGGTAGAAAACCACTCAACCAATAGAATTTAGACAGGTTTGGGTACTTATATTAACCTTATATTTAAGTATTAACTCTAAGTTAATTAGTTTCACTTTTACAATGTCTCTTTGTATTTTTATATTATATGGTTAATAAACATACTATATACTACCAAGAGACCCCCAAGTGGTCCATAAATGGTACACCTATCATGATATAAGTCTCTTGGCCGATCCTTAGATTTTTAGGAATTTATTATCAATTAATAATATAATATTTGTTTTAAAAACTCTTTTACATCAATTTTGACACTATTCAATAGTTGATTTTTGTGAAACTCATAACAGAATGATTACTCCGAAAATATTTAATTAAATCATTAATAACATACCATATTAACTTAGAAAATTAGTTTAATTCATAAAAAGTCTCAAATTATATTTATTTGTGTATTTATAAAATCAATTATTTTAATTTTCCACTATTATGGTAATTACTGCATCATCATTGTGTCATAAATAAATTAAATTATTTAAAGTCTAAAAATTATAAATAAAATATCATTATGTAGTAAATCGTTTTATCTTTCTAATGAATATATATAGTCTAAAATCCAACATATATAACCCTATGTAAAAAATTGTTTTTCTAAAATATATATGCTTATGTCATTTTTTTACTTATTTTAACTTAATTAAAATTAAGTGTCCCTATCACCTACAAGTGGATCCATGGGGTCCCAAAATCGACCCAAATATGCCTATGGTCGAACATGTATCAACCAATAAGTCTAGGACATGTTTTAGGGTAATTTAGTATTATTATAATATTATTTTGTAACCCTTATTTACCGGATATACCTTTAACCATGGTAAATAAAATATTTACCGAATTAATTATTCAAAATGTCTAAAAATAAATGTTACCTATTAACACAATTTGAATATCCTGATCCCAAATATGGAATCCATTTTTCCAAATTCAAAACACAGAAGTGGAAGAAATTAATTTAAAATTAATTCCCGTTGCTAAAACAAAAAGCGTGTTTTTAAGAGATAATAACTATCAAAAGATTGACACTTTTTTATGTCCGGTTTAATTGTAAAATTATGTCCAATGACCTACATTGTATTAAGTGGTAAAAATATATTCTAAATATACTTTAAAACCACTCAAATTCATAATTTATCACTATTAATTATTTTGATTAAAAAAGATGTTTTTAATTAAAATATAGTAATTTTCACTATTCATCAAAATATTAAAGTTATCTGAAAGGTACCAAAATTTCACCTTAGGCTAAATTCGACATTCCGAATCCAAAAATGAAGTCCATTTTGAAATATAAAATATATATAATTTTAAAAAGTATGTATTACTATTCATAACGGCTAGTTTGATCGGTTGTGGTGTGTGTTAGAACTCCATGTTGCGTACAACACACGCTATCACATTATTCAAAGAGAAACGTACCGTGGAAGCTTGGGGTGTTACAGATCCTTCCCTATGTTCTATTTACATTGGACAAGGGTCTAATTTAATGAGTAAGGGATGAAGTTTAGGGAATTACACTAGCAGGGCTACCCATGGACACAGAGCCCAATGGGAGAGGGAAAGGATAACAAAATTCCATATTCCCATATCCCCTCTGATCTTTGGCACTGAATAAGAAAGGAGGAGCAATGATGCTACCTCCTGAATGAAAATCTAGGGGATTACTTCGGGACGGTTTCCTTAAAATTGATCCTTGTAGGGGATGGATACTTCTCCATTTCTTAAATATAAAAGAAAGTGTGAACCCTACCTTACCTACCAAAGACCCGAGGTTCTAGGCCGTATCTTTGTGAAGGGAGAGGTTAGGACCCAAACCCTCCTCCAAACAGGAAACTTTCCAACACTGTTCTTGGGAGAAAGGCCCATGTGCTTGTGGATATACAAACCCATAGACATTCCATGTATCCAAAATACCTTATAAAACAAATGTTGGGAACCTATGACTGTGGAAATACAAACCCAAATTTGGGACACACTGATGTGCCTTTCCCAAAGGTTTGATAAATCGGGAGGTTTTGGTGGAGATCTCAATATAATCCATTTTTGAAAAGGGATCCAAGGAAGAAGAAGCATTACCATGAATGGATTTGATGAAGTCTTGAGGGCCTGTAAACTGACGAGAGTAAGTGAATAAAAAAAGGGTGCTCAAGTAGACAAGGGTGCGCATGTTTGGGTGCACAAGTAGACTTGAGTGACTTTATATTCACATAAGCAACGAAGAACCTATATGGTAATACTTGGGAAAGACTTGGATCAAGCCTTTAGAAGTATTCATAGGTAATCCCAGAAGTGGGGTGCTCAATTTCCTATAAAAGGAATAGGTGGGACACAAGTGTTTCTGATTTGTGGAGGTTGGGCACTTTAGGTGCGCAAGTGTTATGGTCTTCAAACAATAAAATGACTTAAGTCCAACTACCCTCATTTAAATCCTCCAATCAAGGGGTTAAAGAACTACCATGAAAGTTCAAGAAGACTTGGGTGAAGTACTAGGGTGACCAGAGCAACAATTGGGATTCAAGGATATATGTCTGTCTCAAATGGAGGCCCCAAGGGTCTATTTATAGGAAAATATGGGACCTTGGAAGAAAGGAATTTGGTCACACAAGTTGGATGTGCAACATTTTAGGGGGTGGAAGTAAGCTGTGTGCCAACCCTCTTTTTTTCTGACTAAGGTGACCCAAAACTCATGCCTTTAAAAATCTTGATTTTCATCATGTATTTTCCCTTTTTTATTTCCAAAGGGATTCCCTTTTTCATTTTTTAGACTCTTTGACAGAATATAGTGTCAACAACCCCCCCACCCCCTTAAAATTGGATCTGAAAAGAAAAGAGGATCCTATACTGAGGTAAAGTAATGAAGGAGAAAGAAAAAAGTACTGGTGCATGCAAGTGTTATGCGTGTTGAGCAACTGGTCATGCAAGATTGCAGTGCGCATAAATCTGGTGTGTAGGGTGATATGCATCGCCTATATTAACAACTTCACTTTGGATAAAAATCCTCGAGACTTCTGAAATTTCAGGTCTTAGTGTGCAAGTCTTATTTGACTCAAAAACTTCTATTTCATCACCCTTATTTTGTATGCTTTTTAGTTTCACACTATAACTAGGTCTCCATACTTGTTCACTGAATTATACTTGCACACCAAGTTTCTACTTGTGGGACTTAATTCCTTTTCCTAATTTCCTGTAAAACACCAAAAATAAACTTACTTTAAAAGGTCATTTTTATCTTTTTGCAGGTTCAATAGATCCCAAATGAATTGGAACTACTGATGAGCTTTCCATCAAGAGGATTGATGACATGATGAATGCCATTGGTCATGATTACTTTGACGTTTAAGACATAACCCTTCCAGACATAGAAAGATATTTAAAGAAGTTTCATTTCAACTTTCCTCTAAGCACCTATCTGCCTTTGTATAGCGATGGCCATTTGCAGGAGGTTAATATTCAAAATTCAAATAACTATGTCCAACATTCTTGGATTCAATATTATACCAACTTTTTGTCAGCCAATGATTCTGTTGGGGGCACTTTTTCTAATACTGGGACAATAGAGAGAGCTCATATTATACATCATAGCCTGTGTGCACCAGATTTGAAGGAACACACACTAAGATGAATCCAAATTGTTATTCACCCATATTTCAGGATGCTCAAATGATCTGTCCAAGGGTTGGAAGAAAAGTTGGGACTTCATCTTAGGAGGTGGTGTAAAACCTACATGGATGTGGGTACACTTGGTATGTAAGACCTGTGTTTAATTTACCGTCATTTTGAAGGGCGTCAAGATTTATGAGGCTCTCTGGGTTAGACAAACATATATGAACATGAATGATGATTTCGTGCTGGAATTATTTAGCCGATGGAGCCCTGATAATAATTCATTCCATTTAACTCATAGAGAGTTAGGCATCATCTTTTGGGATGTTTATAAGAATTCTGGAGCTCCAATCCCTGGAGACATGTATAATGAATTTATTCCACCCAAGGTGACATGGAATGACTTGGAGAAGACACCAACTTTGGTTCGTGAGTTGATGAAAATATTTAAGAAACTTGAGAACACAACCACCATGAAATATCACACCCACAAGGATATTCATCCGAATGAATGGATGGAGATATTTTGGATAAAGAATATGGAAAAGGGTGTAACTTACACCATTCTGACTAGATGTCTAAGGGTAGATAATAGAGGTACCCCTGATACTTTTTGGACAACATTGGAGAAAGAATAATTTGATAAATGTGGATATGAAGTCTACCCAAAAATTCCTAAAAATATGCCTCTGGAAGTTTTCTTGGTATGTAAGACCTATGTAGAATTTAAAAATAGGGTTATCCACTCCTATTTTGGCCAAGATTATTAATAATTTTTTACACATTTACCAAGGGAATTATTCCTTTAGAATATCGGATCCATTCCAAGTGTTGCGGGGATGGACATCTACTCACATCAGAACATATTATGTACAAAGTGGAGGTATAGTTCTTGAATGTTCTTTCTGTCCATCTATTCAGGATTTTTCTGGTATTTCACCCTTATCTTTGAATTCATACGACAATAAGGCTATATTGAGCATGCATACAGAGTTCCATTTTATTCCTAATGGGAATCTTCCTATGGGGTGATTTTTTGATGATGGGATGGCCAATTTGGAATTGAGGTCATATATGCTAGCTTGTAGAGATGGCGTGTTGGAAACCAGAGTCGATGGAGGAACCATATGTGAGGCCTATGCTACTTATAGATTTGTGCATCAATTAAAATGTCTACCATAGAATATTTTATCCCCTCTTGTTCATGTTAGATTAAAGAAACACCGAATGGTTGCCTGAAAACTATGGTTCTTTACATTTTTATAGAATACTGTGTCAGTATTTTATTTACCCGTCGCTGATGTAGTAAGCAGATTGACTATCTGGTATACCGAAAACTTGGATGAATCTTACCTTGAAGGGGTATTAAATCATGTCTTCCCTTGAGTGGGGGTAAAAAGAAATAACAGGAGGAAACCCCTTCATTTGGGGGATAATTATTCATTATTAGGGGCCGAATCACAAGAATCAGAGGGTGGATGTGATGATGCTCCAAATTCACAAAAGAGACCTCATGCCAGATATAACCCTCATTCTAGAATTAAGAGATCCACTCCTTAAATCCCAAATGAAATTGAATTGAGGTGATCTGGATGCCATCATTCTGAATAGAAGTGAGTTCCATTTTCTAATCCCTCATCCATGACTTTGGGTGTTGCAAAGAAACTCAAATACAAGGTTGTATGATCCTCTTCAGAACCCTATGACATAAATTTAGAATATATAAAACCAGAGGATGTTCAATCAGGGCTGAGTCTGTACTGTGATGCTGAAACCATGTGGATGAATCTTTGTGAAGGAATTCATATTCCAGGAGTAGGGGATTTCAGGATTCTTCTGACATTCATTTTAAGTATACATCTAATGATTTGAGGAACTATATTCAAGAACTATAAATTATCATATATGACATTGTTGTATCAATTCCTACCACAAAGTGGGTGATGTAAATGATAGATCGTGGTACCAATGAAGGGATTAATCCTTCATTAGATGATGAGTGGTGTGACATTGTTGATCCCGAGGATCAATGTTTCCTTTATCTCTCATTCTCATCCATTTTTGCAACTTGAAATTTAGTCAAAACATATTTACTTAGGAGAAATATAATCTTAACTTACAGCCATGTAAAGGAAAGACAACTGAAGTTCATTCACAACAGTATAGCCCTGGAGGCACTGCTCTTGGAGCTACTGGATCAACCCTTGAATTGAGAGAAATATCTATGGGAAAACAAGCCATAGATGATGAAATAGAAACAGTATTGGAATTTCTAATACCTTCCATTAGAGATGATGATGCAAGCCCTCCTATAAAGGTGAATAATTAAAATCACTGATGAAAGAGAGCCATGTTTTAGTGCTTTCTTAGTAGTGGAAAGTCTCCGTGATTATCAGGAATTTTAATTCTTATTAATGTAAAAGTTTTTAAACTTATTAGGATTATAGGGGCTTCTTATGTTTCTTCTTTGAAAGAAACTATTGATAAGGTTCAAGTAACCACAGAGGGTGTTGCTAAACAAACACAAATTCTTATAAATCTAGTGAATTCTAAAGAGTCATTAAAGCCAAAAAACTAACATCTGTTCCCAGTACTGCTCGTGTTCCTTCTATCAGAGGAAAGGAGGCTTCTAGTAAATCAACAATACTTCATAAAGCATAAAATGTAAAAACAACTAAATTTCACTCTGTGATACTTTTAGGTTCATCACATGCACTAGAACATCTTGAAACAACTGATGTTAACCCCACAACTGTTGTTGAGGAAGCTATTTAGGGTCAAAGGTTTCCGGAGGAAGGTTGTGAAGAAAACATGCCAAGTGCTCCCACAGGTGGGACTATCCTGGGATCTGAGACATCACTGAATGAAATGATGAACCTTGGAATGTATTTGGAAGAACTATTAGATCATGTTAAAATATCAAATGCTTTAGAACATTTTGGAGTTCCTTGTATAGAATCAACTGGACATGAATTCTTATTAATCATCCTTTTAATATTATTATGATTATCCTTCTAACCATGGTTGGTTAAAATATACAGTTCCATCTAAAGAAACTGATGCCTCCACGATACTTGAAAGAAGTTTTGATATTAATGTCAATCCCACCATTGCGGAGAAATTGGCTTGGGTGGATCTTGAGAAAGCAAATCTTCTTGATATTCACTTGTAATATTCTGAACATATTAACGATAGCACTCCTCATCCAGAGACATCAAAAAAAATGATGAAACTAAGAATATTGGGGAGGATTCTTCTCAAACATCTCACCTACAGTTAGGTAAGATATACTGATATTGTGATTGCCTTCACTTTTGATTTCTCTTCAATATAACCATAACTATAATTCTTAATTTACCATATAGGGTTATCATATTTAATGGATAGATCTTGAGGTGAAGCCTCTGCATTATCCCAAACAACAATGGAAGGTGGAGCAACCATTGTTCATGAAGGAACAGAAAAAGTCACATCATTAAATATATTAGTCCTAGAATATATCCCTCTTTATGAAAGTGATTTTGAATTGGACCTAGAACTACAGAAGGCTCTTCATCTTTCATGCCACAAGGCATGTGAAAACATCTGGAAGTTAATATCTTAGATTCCCCTTGAGGAAATACCTTCGAGAATTCCACGACATTAATTTATGGCAGTTTTGAATACCTTGAAATTATTAATGTGGTGAAAGAGTTTATTCAGAGGAGGGAGAAAGAGAAAAAGATCCAAAAAGACTTGATAAAAACCGAACTGTCGATCAATATTAAGGATTTCTAAGAAGTGATGTCCTAGGATGAGGCTAATCAAACTGCAAAGCTGAAGGGAATGAAGCAGATAATTAAAGAAAATATTGTTCAACAGTTGTGCCTTCAACGGGAGTTAGATAACATTACATGGAAACTTGAATAGCATCATACAACATTATGAGAAGTCCAGAAGGATGGTGAAAAAGCCATTGTTGATGCTATATAATCACTTCATCATGCTAAAGAGAGTGAGGTTGGTCAAATAAATGAGCTTCAATAGGCAGCTGATGAGGCTCAAGAGCCTATCAAAAAAATGAGTAATTACTTAGAAAATCTTTTATAATTTTTGAATTTTGACAAGGGAGAGACTCCAATTTGTGGATGCTCCTCTATGAAAAATTTTCATAAATGAAAAGTATTTTGTCTGTAATCATTTTTTTCACTTTCGCTAACTGATTTTGTTTTACATAATCCATTGGGCCTAGTAAGCATATTTTTATTTTTTCTAGGGTTATATAAACAACCCCACAAACTTTATATCTCATGAATCTTTATTTCCCATTATTACCTAAATCATACAAAAATGTTTGTTTACTGAGATGGGACTCGACTTTTGTTCAGAGTTCCCTTTGCGGGTTCTCAATCTAGTGAGTACCATGTCTCTTGTTTTTGGCAGTTTAGAGTCATTCATGTTGGGCTATAAAGGGCTAGTATCTATGGTCTAATAGCTTTGACCATAAATTTTGAAATTAAATCCGAAACAAGACTCTATGGATAAGAATTTATTTAATATTCTTTAAATATTTCCTAGGGGAATATTTAGTAATGATTTTTATGGTCACCAAATCTAAAACTTGTATCCACATAAGGGGAGTCCCCTCCAACAACAAAGTTACCATTATTTTCACAGACTCGTTATTGGGGTTTTATTGTGCAGGGCCAACTAGGGGCATATGCTGCATAGGAAAATAGAGTCATCTTCTGACTGACAGGCCCATTATGTAGGAAACTTATGAGAGGTCCCCTTAGGTCATGTACGACATAGTCAAGAAAATGAGCTCTTTAGGAATTTAACATTTTTCTGCATATAGATAGGGGAAAATAATATTTGGGTGACTCAGGACCACAATGGGTGGTTTTTCCATGGAATGTAATTTTAAGAATGAAAGGGATATTTTATACCAACATATGTCATGAATAAGAAAACCATTTCTTTTCAAATTTGGTGTATGGGGAATGGTTAAAATTTATCAGAAAAGGGAATTTATGATATCATATTATGCAGTTTTAAGTCATGTATTGAGGAAATTTGTACTGTGCAGTTTTAAGTCCAGCAATGAGGAAATTGGTACTATGTAGTTTTAAGTCAGGGAGTGCAGACATTGGTACTGTGCAGTTTTATGTCATGCAGTGAGGAAATTGGTTCTGTGTAGTTTCATGTCATATAGTGACGACGTTGTGTGGATTTAATATAATACATTTATCTTTGACCAAAGGTATGAGACCCTCTAAATTTATTGATAATTTTTTCAAAAATATACTACCATATCTAGGTATGGAATGAAAAATTGTAAACTGTGATTTATGGATTATGGAATCCAAAGGATGATATGGGAAAAGGGATAAAAGCATTAGAGGAAGTCTCTTTTTTTCAAGAACAAAGTTACCATTATTTTAAAAACCTTCTATGGGTGTTGTATTATGTAAGGAAAACTGGGGAATATATTGCATAGCCAAATAGTGTCATCTTTTTACTGACAGACCTGTTATGTAGGTAACTTATGAAAGGCCACCTAAGGGCATGTGCTACATTGTCTAAAAAAAGATATCTAAAAAACCTAACATTCTACTGCTAAAAGCTGAATAAATTTTATGGAGATTCAAATTTTCCAAGGCACATAGTATGGTTTATGGAGAAAGGAACCTGTATATGGAAAGGGTATTTCCAGCCATGATTTCCAATGAATCAAAAAAATAGTAATTCTAAGAAGGTATGTCCCAAACATATGAGGTGTGGTGTTTGTAGTTTTAGGTCATACAACTAGGAAAAGAAATTGAAACAATATGTGATATGTGGAGAAGTGGTTCCAAGGTTATTTTATATTGCACTGAACAAACGGAGAGAAAAATTTGTAAAGTATAGTCTTGAAGACTTTCAGATCGACAGAAAGATAATGGGACAAATATAACTGAATGACTATTTTAATATAGATTCCTGTATATTCCCATCAATGTTTTAATGGGACAAAGACACTATAACCAAGAACAAAATTACCATTATTTGAAAAACCTTTTATGGGGGCTGTATTTTGCTGGGCCAACTAGGGCATATGTTGCATACCCAAATAGTGGAATCTTTTAACTAACAGGCCCATTATGTAGGCAATATATTCATGGCCACCTAAGGGCATGTGGGGCATATTCAGCCAAAAGAGTTATTAAATATTATATATTCCATCACCAGATATCATAAGAAATATTATGAATATCTATAAATATACAGGATTAAGAGTGTGAAATATAGAAGGAGGTTTTGCTCAGTGCCCATGAGAAACATTTGAATCAATATTGTCCATTAGTTTGATGTCCTTTACATAGATCTGACTCATATGTAAAATGGATACATTCCATGTTTTTTTGGAATTAATATTATGATGTTAATTTTTAAGTCATGTAGTGAGGAAATCTGTCACTCTACAAGGAATTAAAACTCCTCATTTATATAAAGGAGCCTTTTACCCAATTCCTAAGTCCACTTGAGCTCTTCTTGGTGTGAGAAACAAGGAGTAGTAAGGGTTTCTTCAATAATACAAAGGTGAAACATGTGAAGAATGTGTGTGTTAAATTTCAATTTAGTCTTAATGTCATGCGATGAGAATGAAGATGAACCAATGTGAAAAATAATGACATATTGTAACTAGACTAGGAATATGACCCATGTTTCACAATGTGTCTTAATGAAGGCAAGAATCAAGTCATACATAGTTCTTACATCATTACCTATGCAGTTTTGATTCTTATATGAGGAATAAAGGGTTTTTTATCACAGATGGGCCATATATTGGAGATCTATGCATCTCTATGTATATCAAATAGATGAGAATCAAGCCATAGATGGTTCTTTAAACAATCATTCCTCATGCCAATCGAGTTTGACATGAAGAATGGGGGCTTTTGACATGTTCTGAGAGAATGATAAATCATAAGGCATAAAATGATATAAGGATCAAATCAAATATCATATGGAAGCACTTTGTATAGATCTGATTTATATATAGGAGGATACAAGAAAATAAGATGATTTTGGGACTACAGCTAGGCCCTAAATTGGAGATTTAGGAATCTTTACTTATCTCGTTGAAATAGAGAATCAATCCATACATAGTTCTTGAAATGATGTATCTATGAAGATCTGACTTAGACATAGGAAACAGAGTGACTCATGTGCTACTAAGGAGTTGTGATGATGTCAATGATGTTTGCTTATGGAAGCTTCTAATGTCAAATAGGGAAAACATCAGTCATACAGTATAATGTCATGAAACGAGGACAAATGTTGTCATTCAGTTTAACATCGTGCGAAAAGAGTGAAGATTCTATGCCTTTTAACGTCTAGAATCATGGATGCATATGGTTGTTATGTTGTTCAATTTCTCGCAAATAGGACATTATATTGTGGAGTTTTTAGTCTTACAGTGAGGACATAAGGGTTGTGCAGTTTTTGTCTTGCATTGAGGACATACGGGTTGTGCATTTTTTAGTCTTGCTACAAGGACATGTGGGTTGTTCAGTTTTTAGTCTTACAACAAGGATGAAATGTACAACTACACAAAGTATTTCTTTAATAATCTTGCATTGGTTGGAGTTGTAATAATCTCTACATCTATTGAGATTAAGGCATAAGCTCCATTTGAATAGACCTTATGTATGGAATAAGGTCCTTCCCACTTTGTCTCAAGCTTTGGTGGTTTCTTCCCTGGTATCATTGGAGTCCTAAGGACCAATACCAATTCTTCTTGAAGAAATTAATGGAGGTGGACTTTCTTGTTAAAATCGTGCACTAATCTATTCTGATAGACTTCTAAATTATGCAAAGTATACAATATTTTCCCGTCTAATCATTCCAAATCATTGAACTATTTCCGAGACCTATTATCTATAGAAAACTGATCACAGATTGCAATTATGAGTGAAGGAAATTTCATTTCAATTGGAAAAAGTGCTTCAGTTCAATATACCAATGAATAAGGAGTTTCTTGGGTGGTGCTACGAGTAGTTGTCTGATAAGCCCATAAATCATTCAAAAATTTATCAAGCCATGATTTCTTATCTTTATCCACAATCTTTTAAAGTATATTTGATAGGGTCTTTTTAAAGGCCTCTATATTTCCATTGGCCACTGCATGATAGTGAGATAAATGGTTGGATTTGATATTATTCTCCTGATATAACTTCTTCACCTCAATCGATAAACAATTGGCACCATTTCCCATAAATATAGTATGAGGGACACTAAATCATGTGATGGTGTTAGTTTTCTCAAAACTAAAAATGATTTTGTCTCTAATTTCTTTGATAGGTATTGCCTCAACCCATTTAGAAATGAATTCAGTAATAGGAAGGATATACTTGAACTGCTTAACTGTAGCTGGAGTATAAGGCACTACTACTTCCATTCTTTATGTGTATAATGTCTAGGAGTATTTAGAAATATGTAGAAAATCAGAGGGTTGATGAATTATTTTGTCATAAACATGGCATGGATAACTTTTCTTAGTGAAATCTGTGCAATCCTGCATTATTGAGGGACAAAAGTATCCAAGCCTTCATTTCTGATTAGAGAGTTTGTGCCAAGACTGGTGGGCACTACAAGCTCTTTAATGTACTTCATTCATGAAAACTACATCCACTTATCCATCAATACATATGAAAGAGATTCAATAAAATCCTCCCTTATCAAGGATCTTTTGGTGGTCTAGACAATCTTAAAGAGAAAAATTAGATGCTCGTTGCTGGATCGATTATTTTCCAGCCCTATTTTGTGGAAGTACTTCATTTGGAATATATTATATGATGGATGTTCTCCATCATATGGTATGACCATATGGAAACGAAATAGGGGTAATTTCATTAATTTCCACAATTTTGGATTGAAAAAAAGGTGACACCACATAATGATGGGCTATGTTAATGTCTGTCTCATCCTGATTTGGATATGCCAAGGCTGTAGCTTCATTAGCCAGTGCATCTTCTTGGGAATTTTTTGATCGTAGGACATAAGAAAACGTCAAATATGAGGTAAATTCATCTATTAACCATCTGACATAATCACAAAAAGGGCTAAAATCTTCTTTTCTGATAGAATATTCTCCATTTATTTGAATTATTACCAATTATGAATCACCTTTTACCTTCAAGCGATTCAATTTCAACTGAAGTTCCAATTACATACCCGTAATGAGAGCTTGATACTCCACCTCATTGTTGGTTATTCCTTCCAATAATAGGAAGGAATAAGGCAAAACATCCTTCTCTGGGGAGATATGGACAATTCCTAACCCATCTTGGTTGGGTGTAGGGTTTTCCATTCTTTTTCCCTGTTGGAATTCTAGAAGCACCATCAAAGTACATTTCCCATGTTTTGGAATTATCCTAAATAGCGAAGAATTATTCATCATGAAGTCTAGTATTTAATGATGTATCTTTTACAGATGGATGCTTAGCTAGGAAGTCGGCTAGATCTTGGCCATTTATTGCCTTTCGAGGCACACACTAGATATCAGAATCTTGAAAAAAAAACTGCCAACCGTGCCAGACACCCTGTAAGAATATGATGACTGAGGATAAATTTGAGAGGGTTATTTAAAGATACCAATTGGACCTCATGATTTTGCAGGTAGTTCCTTGATTTTTGAACTAAAAGTATTAATTCTAGCCTTCACTTTTCAATACTTGAATATCATGTTTCTGCATCAAGAAAAGTTCGACTGTGATTGTAAAGGTTGTTTTTATTCCCAACATCATTCTTTTGAGCATGGAATGAACCCAATGATTTCTTTAAAGATATAACATAAAGAATAAGAATCCTTCCTTCAATAGGTGGAATTAATACTGGTGGACTCAAGAGATATTTCTTAAGGGCATCAAATGCTTCTTGACAGTCTTCAGTTCATTGGTAGGTGAATCTCGTCTCCATTAATCTGATGAAGGGTAAACACTTACCTGCAAAATTGGAAATAAAGTGTAGAATATTGGAAATGTGTCCTTGGAGTCCTATTAATTCATTCAAATTTCAACGAGGTGACATACCAAGGATTTATTTTTTATTAGGATCAACTTTGATACCATAATGGCATACAATGAATCCTGAAAACTTTCTTGAGGTTACCCCGAAAGCACATTTCAAGGGGTTCATCTTTAAACCGTGTTTCCAGAATATGGTCTCTAAATCCACCATGTGATTGGAAATTTGTCTGTATTTGACCGCTAAATCATCCACATAACATTCAATAAATTTCCCTATGAAGGGTTTGAAGATATGATGAATGGCACGTTGGTATGTTGCTCCTGCATTCATTAAACCAAAGGGCATTACCCGATAGCAAAACACACCTTGAGGGGCTCTGAAGGCTGTATATTCTTCATCCTCTTGGTCCATACAGATTTGATTATACCCAAATTAACCATTGGTGAAGGAAAGAGATTCATATCCAGCAGTTTCATTAATTAAAATATCTGTAATCAGAATTGGAAAATCATCTTTAGGACAATGATGGTTAATATATCTAAAATCAACGAAAACTATAATATACCAATTCTTCTTTTTCACTGGGGAAATGTTGTCTAGCTATTTTGGATATTTAACATCCCTAGAAAATTTATCCTTTATAATCTTTTCAACTTTAGCTTCAATTTTAGAGGCATGAGTTGGTTGTGTTCTTCTGGCTTCTTTCTTGAAACCACAATATTCTTCTGGAAAACCCAAATGATAGGTGCCTACATCATGATCAATTCCTAGAATTTAAGTATAATTACAAGTAAATATATCTTGATATTTCTTTATAAATGATGTGTACACCCCTTTCACTTTAGAGGTCATGGAAACACTAATTAGTGCGGGGGCATGGATCTTCTTCTATACCCAAATTTATTTCTCTGAGCTCATCCATGATGGTAGAGACACCTTCCTAAAATAATAGAGGAGCATCCCCAAGATCTTCCTCTTATTCTTCATTACTTTTTACCTCTTATGTTTCCATTTTCATAGTATATGATGAGGAAAAACTCCCAGAGATAGATGGGGAGTCAGTATTGGAACATCCAAAAGAAGTGGCCACTATATCTTACCCTACTAATGATGAAGGGTCTTCTTGTGGTAATAAAGAGGAGATGATGGATTGAGAATCAACATATTTGCCTTCTTCTATAATTGCTACAATTTCTTATACTCTGATTGATGAAGTAGTGGCTTGATGTAGTTCAGTAGATGAAATGAAAACATCTCCATTAAGGATTCCATCACTACTTGGGGAATCACTAATCTCTCCCATGCTATCAAGCTCTATTTCCACAATTGAAATTATGGAAGTTATTGAATGATTTATCGGATTTGGTTTTACCATTTAAATTTGATTGATGGGTATCACATAATTTATACTCAAACATATGAATGGATTTTAAGGGATCCTTTCCAGTCCATATGGAGCATTAACTCTGGTTATTTTTTTTCATGGACTTCATTCCTTATGTGTGATAAAACACTACCTCAATGTATTGAGATCCACATGTTTTGAATGGATCGTTGTCACCATAAAATGTCCCGATTTGACAATTGAAATAGTATATAAGAAATTAGTGGTATGACAAAGGTATGGGTGCATGTTGATGCAGCCAAGGCCATCCAAGTAGAATATTGAAGGCTATGTCTGACAAACAACCATGAAATTTGAATTGGACACAAGATCTTCAAACTGCGTCTTGAGTGTAATATCACCGAGAAGATCTTGTTCATTATTGTTATATCCTTGAAACATTAAAGTCTAAGGAGATAATTTAGATTCAGTTAGGCCTAATTGAAAAAGTGTACGAATAGGAATGAGGTTGACTTTGGAGCCATTATCATTGATGGCTCATCAGATGTCTATATCATTGACATTTCCATAAAAATACAAGGGTCTAATATGTCCTTATACAACATCTTCTTCATCTTAATCTATAAAAGATAAGACTGCATGACATTTTGTAGGATCATTCTCTATATGGTAAACCTTAGTAGTAACAACTTTAATTTTAAACTCTTGAGGACTTGATAAAGCATCAACGAGTGCTTCTCGAAGATATTTTGACAGATTCAAAACATCCATAATTGATAACTTGTCTGGTACATGGGAAAATTATTTCAATACATCATTCTTTTGGCTGAGAGGTTTTCATTTTCAAGCATGAAAAAGCAGTTTTGCAGGTGCTTTGGTAGTCAATTCTTCTCATTTAGACGTACCCTATGTTGAAACTGAAGTTGAAAATACTCCTCGACTTGGTATATTAAATTGACTAGGTCTATTCATTTACTGAGAGGAAGACAATGTGACTTCTAATAGGACCTCCAAAATAATCATGTAAGAACCAAACTTGTCTTGCATGTAAGAAACTCCTTGTTATTATTGATCCCACAGAAGGTATCTTCCAAGAGTTTCTACGGCATATATGGTTCGAGCAGGTGTAGAGTTAAAATGTTGGTTTCTAGAATTCCCATTTGTTCCCACATATCCTCTACCCTGGTCACTTCCTCTGGTTCCCCAATTAGTTATAATGAATTTTGGCTCATTATAATCAAAATCACCATTGGCATAAGGATCCATTAAATGGATATCATTTATAGAACCAATGATCAATTCTTCATCTGATAGATATTATGCCTGAAAAGTTAATTCTGATTGTGTCTTTTGGTGGGTCAGTGCCCGTGCTTTTGAAAAGATGGCATGAAATCTTCTAGGGTCAAGGACAACTATGACCTTAATGTGAGCTCATCTTCTTATGACTGCTCTTTTTTCTTTATGATCAGTTCACTTATTTGAGGAACAACCTTTTGATGAAGGTGGTTTTTTATGTAAATAGTGGAAGAAGACACAATTGGTTGTTTTAAATGTGTTTGTAAATTTGCATGAGTCCAGTTGATCATTTTTCCAATCATCCAATCATCATATTTATTCACATTTTTACATTTGACTTCCTGTCATTCATCTTCATCCTCTTGATCAGTAGCGGTAACATATGCTACTTGATCTGATGAACTTTTTAGTTTCACATGTCTAGATTCTACCATATTTTTAAAGAGGTCCTTGAAAACAAAAAATTCCTTCATGGGATGCCCTATCATCTGGTGAAAGTGAAAATAATTCAAATGATCTTCATCTCCTTATTTATTTGGTTTCATCAGTATTGGAAACCGAACCAAATTATTTTCCAGAGTTGAGATGAAGTAACCAGGAACATGTTCATTCCGGAAGGAATAAACTTTGTTCTTTAATTATTCAAACTATTTCCACCTTTGATATCATTGATTATATTGATGAGGAGGTAATTGCTGATGATTCTCAGGAGGTGGAGCCCTTCAGTATGATGGAGGTCTTGAAGTAGAAGTAGGTACATGCACCTACTTGAGTGTAACTATTGCAGCTTCTTCCTTTACTATCCTCATTCTTGGAGCTAATGGAATTACACAAGTTTTTACCTTAGTTTATATAATAGAGTCTTTTATCTATTGAGTGATTGAAGTAAGGTCTCAAAACCCTCATTTGTATTTCAAAGGGATCAATGGTGTGCGTAACTCATCATGTATATTTTCCACACAAAGTGGCAGTAATTTTTCATTAGGGAGTGCTAGACTTAATGAATAAGTTAATCCATTCCATCGTGCAATGAAATATGAAACTCTTTCATTCTCTCATTGTTTACAATTGGAATGATAAAAAATTGTTGTCTTTTGTAGCATTTAGATAAATTAAAGAAGGAATTTTTGATGGACATCTTCACATCTTGTAATTGATTGAGATTGTAAACTAGTATACCAAACAAAATATGGTCCCTGTAATGACTGCACAAAACACCTAATATTTACTACTTCTTGTTTTTGATGTGTTCCAATCATGGGATCACAATGAGAAAGAGAATTTGTTAAGTGTTGTTTTAAATCTTCCGAACCATTTTGGATTGGGAATATGGTATTCCAAAAAATTGGTGTGGGAGGAATTGCATCCACCTATTCTGGGTAATCTCTCTTTTCCTGCTAATCTAGTGCATGTTGTCCCTCCGTAGCTTCCAATAAAGTCATTAATGCCTCAGTGGTATTCATAAGAATTTGGGAAATATTTGGATGAGCTGGAACCTATGAAGTTATAGAAACTGGAGCTTGAGTTTGTGCAACGACCAACAAAAGCACTGATAGTGGTGCTGATATTTGCCTTGGATAACCCATGGGAATTGGAATATCAGGATGTGTCTCGTCCTACCTTGATGGTGTACCCAGTGGAGGGAATTCATTATCTACATATATAGTTACTACAAATTCTCTTTGATGAGGAGATCCTATAAGATTTGGAAGTGGAGGACCTGCTTGGGGAGTACATCTAGAAGAAATGCTTCACTGAAGTAACTCTGTATTGAGTCTTTTCAACTACATCATTTCCACTTATTATCATGAAAAAAATTCAACAAGTGAAAAATGTTGACCTTATCCAGTGGAAAAGTGAGATTCAATCTAACCTTTTCTTTTCCACTTAATAGATTCATTTGAGAGGGGTGGGAGTTGGTTATTTGAAAGCATACCAAGATACTGGGTAAGCCTCTGATTTCGGGTACACACACCTTTTTTATTTGCCTCATTGTGTACTGTATTATAGACAAGAACTTCATCTTCTAGTTCCCCTGAACTGGACTCATTTTCTATAGGATATTCTTCAATAGTATTAATGACATTCACTGACGCATAATGCATTGATAGCATTCTGTCAATATTTTTGTAAGATGGTCTCCCTCTGTATCTTCTATGAGACTCTATTATCTTATATGATATATTCCCAGGAGCTCTTTGGAAGATAGTAACATGAATAAAATCCTCATATAGTTTAGTTGTACACTCTCCTTGTAGCTTCTTCCCTAATCGCGAGAATACAAACTTCTGTTGAGGAAGGGATTGAAGATGTGATAAATCCCCCAGACCTATAGGCTTGGGCTATTCATGTTATTATTCTTAAAATCAGCGAACTTTTTTTAACGAATTTAAAGGATAAATTAAATTATCCCCTAGCCTTGAAAGCTGGGGTGATTCTTGAACAGTTATATATGAAATTCATGAAACCTTTCTTCTCAATTTTTAAATTTTAGTTCGAACATTTGCTGAGAAAATTATCCAACAACCACTCAAATCACCTATTTCCAAATATTTCTTTTCTATTTTAGACATTTACATTCTATAATGGCTGACATCCTCTAAGCGAGATGCCTTCTCCATATTTTCATATGTTTGATTTAAGGTAACTCAACAAATTATTTGGTTTAGAAATGACTCAGATGAGATCTAGTTGAGGCCTGTTCTTAAGGGTACATTTTATTAAATACAAAATCAATTGATTGTTTCTAACCAAGGGAAATAAAATGGCCTGAGACCACTTTTCGCAGACTTTGTGGATTTTGGAGTGTAATGAAATGGAATGCTCTATGCGCACCCTATCCTCTAATATGAACACTATATGGGAAATCAGAAATTAACTATCGTAGCCTCATTAGTGAATTGAGTCATGCATGCTGGAGGATTCTCATATGTGTTTCAACCTTTGGATGTTGGGAAACTGAGAGATTTTCCAAGTCAATTTGGTGTGACAACCCCTCTACTACCTTTACATGAATTTGATATTCATCATATGGTAATACTTTGGTTTTCAAATGATGAAGAGAATTTCATAGGTTGAGGTGGATATCATGAATGCAATATTCTACAAGAAATTGTGGAATTTTATACTGAGAATTTTCCAAAGATGAGAACATGACTGGTTCTTCTCCCTTAGCCAATTATTTCCTCATGTGTAACACATCTTCATCATATTTCACTAGAGGTTTCTCCACTTGGTTTGTCGAATGTGGATGATATGTATTAGAAGAAAAATATCCCAAGGGAGGTTCAAATAATGTCTGTTCCCTTAAGATGTCTTCAGGATGAGAAAGTGTTTCACTCTTCAAGGACATGGCATCAGACAAGACTGTCCTTGTGTTTTCTAGTGCCTCGAGATAGGAGGGATTTCACATCACTACATTTTCAATTATTGAATTGTCTTGAAAATGAGAAAGACTAATCCATAGAGTCCTTTGGAAGATAATTCCATCATGGGGTGAATAACCATGGTGGATTATAGTAGGGGATAAATCTACTTCCTCCATGGTTTTATGGCCAATCAAATAGGTTGTCACGGATCTCATCCAAGGATAGACACTCTGGATTGACAAAACTATCATCATACAAGACTTCATGATGAAGTGTTCTATGAGGAACTTCAAAATTACTACTACTACTCCCATAATTTTGTAATGATAGGATAAGATCACGAGCTGCAACAGATAAATGTCTGCTGGATTCAAGAACTCCATCATTAAGAGGATCCAAATCATAGATTGAATCTTGATTTTCAAATAGTGCTTGGAGATATTTCTTCTGGGATGTTATATTATACTTAGTTGGGGCCACTTTCCATGAAAAGTAGTTATCATGTTTTCACTTTCACCATTGATAAGTTATGTTTGGTGACTTCAGCATCCAGAACGGGAAGAAATGTCTATTTCATATCTGGAGTAGTTGTATGTGCCCACTCCTATCCTCCTTTTTATGTCAATGTGTATTAATAGTAATCATGTATGGGGGAAGAGAGTTGGGTCTGCCCCAAATTTTTCGTTGAAGCTTTCTGACTAACTTCTCTGGGTGCTACCAAATGATACTGTTGGTAGGTGTGATGGGCATTGGTAGGTCTATGTGCCAGTAGGATGTTTCCCATCAAGTATGGTTGATGGACTTACTTCAATGCATGAATATGAGACTCTTGGCAAGAATTAGTGATTTAAAATAGGTGTATGTCTCTGTTTACCATTTTACCCCACATTATATTGGTGGGATTCTTTAAATACAGTTAGATGATCCTACTGACTGGCTGATAACTTGTAAGCATATTTATGTGCTTTTTCAGGGTACTCCATCATATTTATCTGGTAGTATTGGTGGGTTGATACCAGACGAGTCTATTGGACAAAAAAATTTGGATGGATGGTTGTATGTTCCCATTCTTTGTGTGCCATCAAGTAAGTTTGATGGGCTTCTCTGGAAGGAGTAGATGTAAAAACCTACTCCATGTTGTCTGAACTTTATCCCCAGTGGTTCATCTTTCGTGCCCGTGTTTGAGAGACATGGGTCAAAAAACTACTCCATATAGTTTAATGTCATGCGGTTTGGACACCTAATTGGAAGGTGCTTAGTCAAAACATAGTGTGCGACTTATGCGGAAGCAGCCCAAGGAACATGGAAATGATATGAGTTTCTGAGTAGAATCAAACCATGTTTGGGATATGGCCCAAGGAGAATAGGGTTGATTTAAGGTATTGGGTTTGAACCACAGAGAGGCTTCCTACATATCCCATATAGATGGGAATAAAAGCCAACGTAGTTCGATAAGTATCATAGGAGAGTATTGTCCCTTGAGAGAAATAAGTTTGGGTTTAATTTTTGAAAAGGATTCCTTGGGGATTTTATGAATTAATTTGGGGCTTAATCCTAACGAGGATGTCCAAATTAGGATAATTATGGTTGTATTGCTCAAGAGGACATCTACGGAGCTCTGTCCCTGAGAAGGCTTCCTACGTATCCCGATTATGGTGGGAATCAGAGTTCTCGTAGTTCATTAAATTGTGAAAATGTCATGAACATGATAAATATTTATTCCCATGTGAGTCATGTTTGGTGTGATAAAAAAGATAATGTCAAAGATTCAACATAAGAATTCAAACTTTTCCTCTTCAACTGATGGAAGGGGGTGCACTTATGGAGGTGAGAGTGGACGAGGTTGAGGAAAACATGGAATAGGGTGAGGCAAACATGGAAGAGGGCGAGACGACGAGCCTTCCCTCTGTTCTATTTATATTTGACATGGTTCCAATGTAAGGAGGAAGGGATGATGGTTAGGGGAATACACTAGGAGGCCTTCCCATGGTGACAAATCTTAACAGGATAGGGAAAGGGTAACAAAAGTCCATGTGCCCATCTCCCCTCATATCATTGGCACTGAAAAAGAAAGGAGGAGCAATGATGCAACTTCTTGCAAGAAAAGTTCGGGGATTACGTTAGGATGGTTGCCCTAAAATTTATCCCATTAGGGTAGGGAGACATCTCCTTTTCTTAAATGGAAATGAAAGTGTGAACCATACCTTCCCTACCAGAGACCTATAGTTCCGGGTAATCTTTTTGAGAAAGGAGAGGTTAGGACCCAAACCCTCCTCCAAACCAGGAACATCCAAACACTGTTACTAGGATCAAGTCCATCTGACTATGGATATAAAAACCCACAGACATTCCATGTATCCTAACTCCCTAATAAAAACAAATGTGGGAAACCTCTGACTGTGGAAATACAAACCCAAATAGAAGACATGATCATGGGCCTTTCCCAAATGTTTGATAATTTAGGAGGTTTTGGTGGATGTCTCCAAAGAATCCCTTTCAGAAAAAGGATCCAAGGAAGGAGAAGACTTTCCATGCATGTCTTTGATGAAGGCTTGATGGATTGTAAATTGAAGAGAGTAAGTGAATCAAAAAGGGGTTCCCAATTAGATAAGGTCATGAAAGTATGGGTTCACAATTAGACTTGAGTGACTTCATTTTAACATAAGTGATGAACAAATTGTATGGTAATACTTGGGTGAGACTTGCCTCAAGCCCTAAAGAGTATTTATAGGTAATCTCAGAAGTGGGGTGCTCATGTTCCTATGAAGGTAATAGGTGGTGCACACATGTTTCTGATTTATAAAGGTTGGGAACTTTAGGCCTGCAAGTGTTCTGGTTTTCAAACAATAAAAAGAATTAATTCCAATGATCCTCATTAAAATACTTCGCTCTAGGTGTTGAAGAACTACCTTGAATGTTCAGGAAGACTTGGGTGAAGCACTAGGGAGACCAGAGCAGCAATTGGGCTTTAAGGAAATTCATCCATCTCAAATGGAGGCCCCAAGGGTCTATTTATTGGAAAATATGGGACCTTGGGCGAAAGGAATTTGGGCGCGCAAGTAGGCTGCACGAAATTTTGGGGCGCACAAGTAGGATATGCGCCGAAGCTCTTTTGATCAGACTAAGGCGACCCAAAACTCATGCCTTTTCAAATCCTCATTTTCTTCATTTATTTTCCCTTTTTATTTCTAAGGAGATTCCCTTTGTCATTTTTATACTCTTTGACAGAATGGAGTGTCAACAATGATTTTTCTAGAAATGTTCTACCATATTCAGGTATGGAAATTGAGAATTGTAACCTGTGATTTTGAGATTTATGAATATGAAAATTGATATGGGAAAATGGGAAAAATTAAATTAGTGGAGGTCTTTTCCAAGAACGAAGTAACTGTTATTTTAAAAAACCTGTTATGGGGGCTGTATTATGCCAGGCCAATTGGGGTATGTTCCTCATATCCAAACAGTGTCATCCATAGGTTGATATGCCCATTATTTAGGTGTATTTTATGAAAGGCCAACTCGTGCATGTACTACATAGTTAGATAAAAGATATTTCAATAATTATGACATTTTATTTGCTAAAATCCAATGTTTTTTTGGAAATTAAGATCTTCCCTAGCATAAAGTTTGGTTTTATGGAGAAATTTTCAAGAATATAGAATGGATATTTCAAATTATTATTTCCAAAGAATTATATGTATAGGTTCTCTATAATGTTCTGACCCAAACATAGGATTTATGGTGCTTATAGTTTTAGGTCATACGACGAGGACCATAATATTATTGAAACAAAGGAGGATACGTGGTTGATTTGCCCAAGGTAATTCTAATATGCATTATATATAGGGAAAGGGAAAATCTAAACCATGTTCTTAGATACTTTAAGGCCAGGATAAAGGATATGAGACAAATACACAAAGGACGACCACTTCAAATTGTGGGTTCCAACATACTATCATTTAAATATTAAATGGACAATAGAAGATTCTCCCAATAATGAAGTTTATACTATTTAAAAAAATCATTATGGGGGTTTTATTATACAGGGACAACAAGGGAATATGATTCATATCCAAATAGTAGCATCTTTTGACTGATGAGCACATTATGTAGGTGAATTTTATGCAAGGCCAACTCGGGCATATACTACATAGTTAAGTATAGGAGTTACTAATAATTCTAACATTATGTCTCCAAAAAACTGATTTAATATTATGTAGATTTGAATGTATTCATGATTAGGAGTATGAAATGTGAAAAGGTTAATGTCCAATGCACAAGGGAAGTATTTTGACCAATATTTTCTATGAGTTTGGAGTCCCTTACATTGATCTGACACATATGTATAATGGGGACATATTTATATTCCTTGGTGGGATCTCTATGGAGAGGATCCAAAATATAAGTTTCATCGTAGAATTTTGATTATATACAGGAGGGGGAAATCTCATTAATCATGTGGTTAGGACTAGGATCTATGGCCTAGTCTTCACTACATATCTCTATGGAATGAGAATTAATCCATACATAGTTCTCTGGGTAACATTCAGTTTAATGTCGTATGATAAGGACATTATGTTGTGCAGTTTAGAGTCATGCAATAAGGACAATAGGGGAATTTTTATGAAGAGTAATTGAATATTGAGGCTGTACAATGGTATTGAGCCCATGTGTCACTACGTATCTTGTCAAAGAATGAATCAAGTCACATGTAGTTCTTAAATAAAGTTTACCACACCCTAATTTAATTATCAAGTGGGGAATTGCAACACCCCAATCTTCCATGATACACTTCTCTTTCAATAATTCAATAACTGGCATTGTACGCAAGTTCGAGATTCTAACACACCGCGACTAATCAAAAATGCCATTATGAATAGTAATACCCACTTTTTGAAATTATATATATTTTATATTTCAAAATGGACTTCATTTTTGGATTTGGAATGTCGAAATTAGCCTATGTTGAATTTTTTGTAATTTTCTGAGAACTTCCAAATTTTTATGAACAGTGAAAAATACTTAAAACAACTTTTTAAATCAAAATAATTTATAGTTATAAGTTATACTATTGAGTGGTTTTAAAGTATAACTAGAATATATTTTTTCCATTTTATCCAATGGAGTTCATTAGAATTAATTTCACTTTGAAATTGGACATAAACAATTGTCAATCTTTTGATATATATTATTTCTTAAAAACACGCTATTTGTTGTGACAGCAGGAATTAATTATAAAGTTAATTAATGAAACTTATATGTTTGGAATTTCATAAAATAGAAATCATTTTTGAATTCGGAATATCAATTATAGCTTAGGGTGAAATTTGGTATTGTTCTGGAAAACTTCAATTTTTGATGAATAGTGAAACCAGTAAGTGGTAGTTAAATAACTGATTTTTCGTTTAAATGAAATATTACCACTTCTGTGATTTGATTATCAAAAATATGACATACATGGTTTTCATTAAGATGTAAAATGTGGTTCAATGAGATTAAAATAATTTTTGGTGAATAGTAACTTTTAAGTTCTTAATCGCGATTAGAGGTAATTAGTGTAGTTTAAGGTAAAAATAATGCATTAATAATATAAGATGAGCTTGACATATGTCTTACCCTCATTGGATGTGCCATGGCCGACCAAGACAATCCATGGGTCAACTAGGGGACCCCATGGATCCACTTTAGTTGGAAAATGACATAAATACCTTTTATTTAATGTTAAAGACACAAACATGAAATGTTTTACTAAAACAATTTTTACATAGGGTTATACAAGTAATATTTTTTACTATAAATAGTAATTTGAAAGCTAAAATGATTTCCAACGTCATAGTATTTTTTAATAATTTTTAGACATTAAATAAATTAAATTATTTATGACATCATTATGATGCAGCGATGACATCATTATTTAACGATTTTAATAAAATGAAAAGATAATGTACAATACAAGGCTTACACTTGTCCAAAGACTATTGTATGGGTATATTTCGAACCCTTATCACCTTATAATCTAACTATATAAGTGTGGGACCTTTAGAATCCGAAAATCATTGTATAATAATGTAGAATTTCTTTACTTTCCAAGAGTGCCCCTCCTCTATTCTTATAAAAGGCCCCCACCACTCCCACCTTATTCACACTTTCAAGCCATTGGCTCATCCAACCTCTGCCCAAATACTCTCCCAACTTCCCTCCATTACTCCTAGAATCCTCACATTGGGCATAATTCTTCCCAAGGAAGCCTTTGGCTCAAATCAAAAAGACTTACCTGATTTTTAGGTAATGTCTTCTCTAATGTTGTTTTATTTTATTTAGCTTCTCCAACCCCTTAAAATATTTTTATTCATTTCTTTTGTAACAACACCAGTATCCTCAATATACTAGGATGTTGTTATAAGAAGGATTCGAGCTACACTTACACACACTTACATCTAATGGTTAAAGAACATACTGTTTCTGTGGATGGCGAATTTCTGCCTCACGAAATGTTGATTGTTCAACACTCATATAACACCTTCAAAGGTGGAAATTAAGATGTCACTATATTTATATATGATATATAATATGTTTATGTTTTACTTATGCTTCTGTATTTCTCATTTATGGCATACTTTATGATTTCCATTATGGGTAAACGAGATAATTTCATTTTAGGAAGTGCAGACTACCGCCCCTCAAAGTGATTTGAATTGTTAATGCCATATGTGAGATGTATAAAGGATGGAGTAAATGGTATTATACACTACATTATACTGGAATTATATTATAAATTTATATCACTATGATTTCATTCCATTAAATACGAAATAGAAATGAAAGTAGCATTCATGCGTACGTACGGCTTACCGTCTCCATGAACGGTGCATTTCATTTCTTACCTCTAAATGTTACGTAATATTATAAATGAATGTATTTACTGTATATATATGATATATTTGATATCTACATCACGAATATAATTCTGCATATAATGGATATTTCACCACATGAACAACTTGTAATTATAAGAAGTTTATTTTTGACTCAAGTACCAAAGATCGACAAAACGACCGTTATTAACTTAAATAATTACATAATGATAATAACATGGTAATAAGTGATATAAAAGGAATAATAAACATGAAAAAGGTTCTTAAGTAAATAGAAATTAACTCTAGTTTATTATTCATGAGGTTAAAGAACGGTCGAGTCAGGACAGGACGCAAGGTAAGGGAACTTCTTAACCCAATTTCCATTCTTTGGGTTAATCTCCTACTTTCAAATTATGTCATGATATTATTATGTCTTATTTTGTATTCATTATGTGTACCTATAGTGAATACACATAATAGATCTATTTTATTTTAAAAATGATCTTTTTAAGGACTTCGTCTCAATCTCTTTTCATTGAGACATATTTGGTTTTATACACAACTTTCTTTTATACGGTGTATAAACCCCTTTGACTTTTACATTTATTCAAAAGAATCTTTTTTATACGAATTGTTTTACTAAATGACAAAAATGGAATGTTTTTCTTTCCATACATATGCGGTGACAACGACCTCTCCGCCGCCGTGACCATTATTTGTGTTTCGGCTTCCTCTACAAGCCATCTTTTTTTTAATGAAAAATAAATACAAAGTTTTAACATTCTTTTATTTTGGTATTGAAAATGGTTTTTAAAGAGTTTTTATCATATCAATGTGTTGTATTGATATCTTTTGACTGAAATGTGGAAATGTTATGTTTCCTTTATGCATGTTTTATGTGATACGATTATGTTATGGTTTATGATATGTTTAAAACTATTCATATGAAGAATGAATTGGAATTAATAAGTGATGGGTAGAGCCCGCTATAGCTCCTCGATGCATCGGCAGGTCTCATGAGAAAAACTAGTGTCTTGGCACGAGGCCTTGAGAAAATCATATTTGTGGTCTTGACACGAGGCCTTGACTACGTGGTTATGATAGTCTGGAATTATGCATTCCATCATTATGAAAGTGGTTATTGATATTGCATGTGATTATTCGACCAGTAGAATATCCATGTGAAGAAGTAAATGGCATTATCTCATTTTACTTTTTCCATATTATGTTGATGTTCATGTTTAAAAGTCTTTTGTTTTAGTTATACGTTGCCTTAAATGTTTATGTTTATTTATGAAAGCTTCCACAATATTGTTATCCTTATTGAGCATCTGAGCTCACCCCTTTCAATGTTTTAATATTTTCCAGGATGTGAATAAGTATTTTATGAATGACCTGCAGGGATAGTCAGAAGAGGATATGAGTGTGGACTATGAAGAATGTGTTATTAGTATTTCACTTTATGATCTAATGTAACATTTATGAATGTATCTATTGTTTCCAAGGCTACTAAACTAATCGGTCTTTCGAGACATGATCTTTTGTGATCATGCCAATGTTACGAAGTAATGCACTGACTCTGGGTTGCTGGGGTCAGGCCGTTACAGTTGGTATCAGAGGCAGTTTAGTACTAACCTTGGAAGCTAGATTTTGATAAACTCTGATTAGAGTGCATAGCCCAAAGATAGACTTTGAGGATTAGTATAGAAGAACTTCCTAGAATTTTGGTATTATAGAGATTTTGTGAGTTTTCAGAGAAATAAATCCCTATCTAGATACGAGCAGGTAGAGGTGGCTCTGGCACAGATGTACCTAGGGGTAAAACCCGAAAACACCGCTTTGAGCTAGACTCGAACGGGAACTGGTGCACGACAACGGGCCTTGCTGCAATCTTGGTTACGACACTCCCTGGGGATATGCTTAGGATAATTCTCATTTCTTTAAAAACCACTATGAAGGGATATGAGTATATACTTCCTCAAAGAAAACAATCCTTTTTATGATTATGGATTATATCCATAAATAGTTCAATTTATGTAAAGTGTTTTACAAATATGGAATTATGTATTTTAATTCATAAACTAATCTAGTTTATGCCATTGTTTAGAAATGGTGCCTAGTGTAAGGAATGGAAATCGTATCAATGCACGCACTCCGTGTATGGATTTCCCTCCTGCTCAAGATAATTATTATGGATCTGGAGATACAACTGGTGCTGATCAACTTATTACCATATTGGGACAACTCACTCAGGTTATGAATAATAAACTTACTTGTATGGAGAACCCTGATCCGCAACGTGGAGGATCAATGTTAGACCGCTTCATGAGGCAACAACCACCAACATTTAATGGGGGTAAAAATCCATTAGTAGCTGGGAAATGGATAAACTCCTTAGAGAAAATATTCCACGTATTGGGGAGTAGTGAAAGAGAAAAGTTTATCATGGCAGTTTACCGGCTCACTGGAGATGCTGATCAATGGTGGGCATTGATTCAAAACACAAAGTAAGATGATGACATATCGAATATGGAATAGAGGGAGTTCAAAGATATTTTCATAGAAAAATACTTTCCACATGACCATCGAGAAGATATGGAAAGACAATTTTTGAGTCTGAGACAAAAGGAGGATGAGAATGTCGCAAAGTATGAGGCCAACTTTACAAGGTTAGCGAGGTATGCTACAGATTATATACGTAACCCAAGAGGTAAGATTGATTGTTTCTTTGATGGTTTAAAACCATTTCTCCATCGAGCTTTAGTATCAAAATCCTTCTCATCATACGAAGATATTGTCTCGTGTGCTATCAAGACAGAAAAGGAATTCTCTAAGTCTTATGACAACAAAGTAAAGCAAGAGAAGAAGAGAACGGTGGAACAACAGACTGATAAAGGGAAAAAGGGAAAGAAGGATTTTCCATTATGTGATAATTGTGGGAAGAATCACCCTAGTGCTTGCCTAAAAGGAATGGGAGTTTGTTATAAATGTGGAGAAAAAGGTCACCAGACTCATGATTTCAAGGGAAAGAAAGAGGCTATCAATGTTGAATGCTACAATTATAGAGAAATGGGGCATTCTGAAAATGAATGTCCTAAGCATCAGGGAAACTTACCTCAGAAAAGTCCAAGGGATCAAGGAAAATCTTATACTGTTAATACAGTTGAAGCAGAATAATTAATGTATTGGTGCTTTTGGACTCATGGATTATATTCTGGTTATTAGAATAATTTGATATATATATATAAGGATTGTACTGCAATACTTGTTGATTTCAGTAAAGTTTTAATATTATGAAGGTAATCATATTTTTAGTATATGACAAAAAAAGAAACTTTAATTTGTTTGGGGAATCTGATAAATTGATTTTGGAATTAAGAGACCTTTTAGAGAAAGTCTGGACAGAGGTATTTTGGATAACTATAAAGGTTGGAGTGGATTAAGTTGATCTTTGGATATTATTGTTTATGGTTAAATTTTTTTTGAAGATTATTTTTGGAATATTATAATACTATAGTTTTAGGAAAAGGACAACCTACAGGGTGGGGCATAACCCGTCGCATCGGACAAAGCTACAGGAATCGAACCCACAATCATAGTGCGACAGGCCTTTATTTCCTACCACTAGCCTACAGGAAGTCCCTAGTTCTTACAAAATAATTTTACTAATCTAAATGGTATGTGTTAACATTTGGAACCTTATACAATTAGGATATGTATAATATTTTTGAGTTCTATTATCTTTTGAGTTAAAGATGAGTTGAAGGTTGAAACTCTAATTGTCAAGCATAAATATATATACCTATCTCTTATTCAATGAATAAATTAATTCTTAAACTTTAGTAAAGGGATATTAAAACAAAAAAATGTGTTATCCTAATACCTTATGTCTTGTTGAATTGATGATATTTTAAATCAACATAGTTTGAAAGCTTTGAGGCCCTCAATTTGACAGTTGATTGTAATTGATGGCCTCAATCACTCCCTACAAATATTTACGTTTTTCCTCCAATTATATGTCTCTAATTTCCACCAATGTTCTCCTAATCGAGATCATAATTGGGTGGTGACTTTTTCATTTCCCTTTCCCTCTTATTAAGGATAAATTTTATTAATCTTATTTCCGATGTGGGTTTTCCACAAAGGTATTTTCTCTTTTCAACCTTTTATTTTAATAGAAAAATTTCAAATTTCGAGGACGCAATTTATTGAAGGAGGGGAGAATGTAACACCCAAATCTTCCATGATACACTTCTCTTTCAATAATGCAATAACATGCATTGTACGCATGTTCGAGATTCTAACACACCACGACTAATCAAAATAGCCATTATGAATAGTAATACCCACTTTTTGAAATTATATATATTTTATATTTCAAAATGGACTTCGTTTTTGGATTCATAATGTCGAAATTAGCCTATGTTGAATTATTTGTAATTTTCTGAGAAGTTCCAAATTTTTATGAATAGTGAAAAATACATAAAACAACTTTTTTAATAAAAATAATTTATAGTGATAAGTTATACTATTGAGTGGTTTTAAAGTATAACTAGAATATATTTTTACAATTTTATCCAATGGTGTTCATTAGAAATAATTTCACTTTGAAATTGGACATAATCAATTGTCAATCTTTTGATATATATTGTTTCTTAAAAACACGCTATTTGTTGTGACAGCGGGAATTAATTATAAAATTAATTAATGCAACTTATATGTTTGGAATTTCATAAAATAGACATCATTTTTTAATTCGGAATATCAATTATAGCTTAGGGTGAAATTTTGGTATTGTTCTGAAAAACTTCAATTTTTGATGAATAGTGAAACCACTAAGTGGTAGTTAAATAACTGATTTTTCGTTTAAATGAAATATTACCACTTCTGTGATTTGATTATCAAAAATACGACATACATGGTTGTCATTAAGAAGTAAAATGTGGTTCAATGAGATTAAAATAATTTTTGGTGAATAGTAACTTTTAAGTTCTTAATCGTGATTAGAGGTAATTAGTGTAGTTTAAGGTAAAAATAATGTTTTAATAATATGAGATGAGCTTGAAACATGTCCTACCCTCATTGGATGTGCCATGGCCGACCAAGACAATCCATGGGTCTACTTGGGGACCCCATGGAGCCACTTTAGTTGGAAAATGACACAAATACCTTTTATTTAATGTTAAAGACACAAACATGAAATGTTTTTCTAAAACAATTTTTAAATGGGGTTATACAAGTCATATGTTTGACTATAAATAGTAATTTAAAAGCTAAAAATATTTCCTACATCATAGTATTTTTTTTATAATTTTTAGACATTAAATAAATTAAATTATTTATGACATCATTATGATGCAGCGATGACCTCATTATTTAACGATTTTAATAAAATGAAAAGATAATGTACAATAAAAGGCATAAACTTGTCCAAAGACTATTGTATGGGTATATTTCGAACCCTTATCCCCTTATCCTCGAACTATATAAGTGTGGGACCTTTAGAATCCTAAAATCATTGTATAATAATGTAAAATTTCCTTACTTTCCAAGAGTGCCCCTCCTCTCCTCTTATAAAAGGCCCCCACCACTCCCACCTTATTCAAACATTCAAGACATTTGGCTCGGCCAACCTCTGCCCCAATACTCTCCCAACTTCCCTCCCTTACTCCTAGAAGCCTCACTTTGGGCAGAATTCTTCCCAAGGAAGCCTCTGGCTCAAACCAAAAAGAGTTACCCGATTTTTAGGTAATGTCTTCTCTAATGTTGTTTTGTTTTATTTAGATTCTCCATCCCCTTAAACTCTTTTTATTCATTTCTTTTGTAACAACACTAGTATCCTAAATATACTAGGATGTTGTTATAAGAAGGATTCAAGCTACACTTACACACTCTTACATCTAATGGTTAAAGAACATACTGTTTCTATGGATGGTGAATTTCTGCCTCACAAAATGATGATTGTTCAACACTCATATAACACCTTAAAAGGTGGACATTAAGATGTCACTATATTTATATATGATATATAATATGTTTATGTTTTACTTATGCTTCTGTATTTCTCATTTATGGCATACTTTATGATTTCCATTATGGGTAAACGTGATAATTTCATTTTAGGAAGTGCGGACTACCGCCCCCTCAAAGTGATTTGAATCGTTAATTCCATATGTGGGATGTATAAAGGATGGAGTAAATGGTATTATACAATATATTATACTGTAATTATATTATAAATTTATATCATTATGATTTCATTCCATTAAATACGAAATATAAATGAAAGTAGCATTCATGCGTACGTACGGCATACCGTCTCCATGAACGGTGCATTTCATTTCTTACCTCTAAATGTTACGTAATATTATAAATGAATTTATATACTGTATATATATGATATATATGATATCTACATCATGAATATAATTCTGGATATAATGGATACTTCACCACATGAACAACTTGTAATTATAAGAAGTTTATTTTTGACTCAAGTACCAAAGATCGACAAAACGACCGTTATTAACTTAAATAATTACACAATGTTCATAACATGGTAATAAGTGATATAAAAGGAATAATGAACATGAAAAGGGTTCTTAAGTAAATATAAATTAACTATATTTTATTATTCCATAGGTTAAAGAATGGTCGAGTCAGGACAGGACGCAAGGTAAGGGAACTTCTTAACCCAATTTCCATTCTTTGGGTAAATCTCCTACTTTCAAATTATGTCATGATATTATTATGTCTTATTTTGTATTTTTTATGTGTACCTATAGTGAATACACATAATATATCTATTTTATTTTAAAAATGATCTTTTTAAGGACTTCATCTCAATCTCCTTTCATTGAGACATATTTGGTTTTATACACAACATTCTTTTATACGGTGTATAAACCCCTTTGACTTTTACGTTTATTCAAAAGGAATCTTTTTTATACGAAGCGTTTTACTAAACGACAAAAAGGGAATGTTTTTATTTCCGTACATATGCGGCGACAACGACCTCTCCGCCGCCGTGACCATTATTTGAGTTTCGGCTTCCTCTACAAGCCATCTTTTGTTTAATGAAAAATATATACAACGTTTTAACTTTCTTTTATTTTGGTATTGAAAATGGTTTTTAAAGAGTTTTTATTCTATCAATGTGTTGTATTGATATCTTGTGATTGAAATGTGGAAATTTTATGTTTCCTTTATGCATGTTTTATGTGAGACGATTATGTTATGGTTTATGATATGTTTAAAACTATTCATATGAGGAATGCATTGGACTTAATAAGTGACGGGTGGAGCCCGCTATAGCTCCTCGATGCATCGGCAGGTCTCATGAGACAAACTAGTGTCTTGGCACGAGGCCTTGACAAAATCTTATTTGTGGTCTTGGCACGAGGCCTTGACTACGTGGTTATGATAGTCTGGCATTATGCATTCCATCATTATGAAAGTGGTTATTGATATTGCATGTGATTATTCGACCAGTAGAATATCCATGTGAAGAAGTAAATGGAATTATCTCATTTTACTTTTGCCATATTATGTTGATGTTCAAGTTTAAAAGGCTTTTGTTTTTGTTATACATTTCCTTAAATGTTTATGTTTATTTATGAAACCCTCCGCAATATTGTTATCCTTACTGAGCATCTGAGCTCACCCCTTTCAATGTTTTAATATTTTCCAGGATGTGAAGAATTATTTTATCAATGACCTGCAGGGATAGTCAGAAGAGGATATGAGTGTGGACTATGAAGACTTTGTTATTAGTATTTCACTTTATGATGTAATGTAACATTTATGAATGTATCTAGTGTTTCCAAGGCTACTAAACTAATCGGTCTTTCGAGACTTGATCTTTTGTGATCATGCCAATGTTACGAAGTAATGCACCGACTCTGGGTAGCTGGGGTCAGGGCGTTATAGGAATAATTGGGAATTATTAAATATGGGTTCAAATATAATATGAGAACTCATATTGATCTCCACATATAGATCTGAATCATACATCGGATAATAGAGGAATCAATTTCATGTTGTTGTAGATGGGTCTAATATTGAATGTCTAGACATCACTACATATCTTATATGGATGATAATCAAGACATATGTAGTTCCTAAAAGGGTTTCTCGTGAAGGTATGATCCATTTAAAGGGAGTGGTGAATTTTTCATCATTGTATCTAGACCCAAGATAGGAGATCCAGGTGTTATTACATACCTCAATAGAACACGAATCAATCCACGGATAGTTATTTGTACTTCCATATATTTTAACATCATGAAATAATAAAGGAGGTGAACTAACATGAAATGAATAATATCTCATGAAAAAAAGATGATAATGTAGTGTATCTTCATGTGATGAGAAAATATATTGTGTTTTTTAAGGTCATACAACCAATATCATTGATAACCCCAAATAGGAATTGAGTTATCTTATTTATAAAGATAAGTTTTTTTACGCAATTCATAAGCCCATGTGAGCTATGCTCAGTTTGAGAAACAAGGAGTAGTAAGTGTTTCTTCTTCCAGATAAGGGAAACACATGCGATGGATAGGGGTATAATGATCACATTTTGGATGATATTAGTTATAATAATGGGCGCACTACATATTTTTTTGGAGAAAGAATCAATCCATACATAACTCTTGAAATTGTTAACCATATCAATGACGTTTTGATATGGGGAAGAGGTTTTTTTATAACTTCCAGACTAATGGTTGTTCCTAAAGAACGAATTATAGGTATCACTTAATATATTATTGTAATAATAATTAATCCAAATGTACTTTAAGATATCCATATGTAGATCTGACTCATGCATGGGGAAAAGGAAGGGGTTTTCTCTTCCAAAATCATGGTTGGGCCTAGGTTTAAAGATCTAAGTGTGAGTACATATCTCAATGTGTCAAGAATCATTCCAGAAAATGTTCTTGAAGGTACTCCCTATGCATTTTTTATACACACATGGGGTGAAGGGAAATTTTCATCAATGAGGCTGGACCAAAGTTAGAAAATCTAAATGTCATTACATATCTTCCAGGTGAAATAATCAAGCCATATATAGTTCAGGAAATATTCCCTAAAGGTTAATGTCATGTGGTAAGGATAAAGATGAACCAATTTAAAAAGACAAAAAAATTGCATCTAGTCCAGGGTTAACACCCATGAATCACTACATATCCTTTTGGAGTAAGAATCAAGCCACAAATAGTTATTAAAATATTCCCTATGTAGGTTTGATTTATACACATAAGGAATACTGGGTTTTTTAAATTATTACTGGACCCAATATTGGAGATCAAGGAAACACTATGTGAATCATTGGAATGAGAATCAAGCCACATATAGTTCTTAAAAAGATTATTCCCCACAACAACTATGTTTAATGTGAGAGACACGGGCTTTTGATACATTAAAGAATAATAGTTAAGCTCAATACACATGATGGTATCAGAATAAAACCATGTATTCATGAAGAGTTATCTAAATAGGTTTAGTTCATATATAGGAATAGAGGAAATGGAATTTTTTATTGTTGTTTCCAGGAAAAATATTGGAGATCTGGGCGTCATGTCGCATCTCATTGGAATGAGAATCAAGCCACATGTAGTTCATAAAAAACCATGCAATTTAACGTCTTGTGACAAGGTCACAAGTCAAATTATGTGAAGAAATATTGCATCTGGACCATGGAATAAGACCCAGGTGTCACCATGTATCTTTCTAAGGGTAAGAATCAAGCCACACATAGTTCTAAAAAGAGGTCCCTATACATATCTGATTCAAACATATAAATAAATGTGGCTCAAGTGACACTAAAGAGTGGTAATGATGTGAGTAATACTTGCTCATGGAAGCTAATCATAATTTAAAGGACCAAAATTAATGAAAATTTGTTGTATGTTGGAGAATTTATTAACATAAAATTTAGGAGACATTAACCATAAATTTTAATCATGTATAGGAAGGAAAAATGGTGTCATGTAGTTTAATGTCATGTATCAAGGATGAAGGCACTATGCAGTTTAACGTCGTTCAACATGGATGTGTATGGTGATATGTAGTTTAACATCAAGTGGTTTAGATGATTTTTTCTATAAAGTATAACTTCTTGAAATTAGGGCATGCTCTTTTGGATTACACAATGTATTTTCTTCAAGAACCTTGTGTTGGTTGGAGTTTAATGAGATCTTTGTCCATTGATATTATGAAATAATCTCCATTTGAGTGAACATTATATATGGAGTAAGGTCCTTCCCAATTTGGATCAAGATTTGGGGGTTTCTTTCCTAGAATCATCGGAGTCCTAAGGACTAATCCCAATTATCCTTGAAGAAATGAATATAGGAAAACTTTCTGGTTAAAATCTTATACTATTCTGTTTTGATAGACTTCTAGGTGATGAATGGTATGAAATCAATTTTCAAATAATTGCTCTAGATCATCTAGTAACTTCTCAGACTTCTCATCTGTAGATAACTAGTCATAGGATGAAACTCAGATTGAAGGAAAGTGGACTTTACTGGATAGGTCTGCTTTTATTTCATATTCATATGAGCATGGAGTTACTTGTGTGGTAGTATGGGTAGTTGTCCTATAAGCCCACAAGGCATTAATGATCTTACCAGGATAAAACTTTTTATCCTTATCCACCATCTTCTGGATTACATTCGATAGGGTCTTGTTGAAATCCCTTATCTATCCATTGTCCATTGCATGATAGATTTGATATTAAGCTTGAGATATAGCTTCCCTACCTCAGTAGAATAGAAAATTTATTCCATTATTCGTCAATATGTTATGAGGGACCCCAAATATAGTGATGATATTTTCATTGAAAAAATCTAAAAATTCTTTTGGCCCTGACTTCTTTAATAGGTATTACCTTATCCCTTTTAGAGAATTAATAAGTAACAGTAAGAATGTACTAAAACTGTCATATCCATAACTGGAGGATAAGGTCTCACTATATCCATTCTCCATGAAGCAAATTTCCATGAGTATTTAGCTATATCTAGTAAATATGGGGGTGTACAATTGAATTTTGGATACACCTAGCATGGATGAGACACCATAGTGAAATCTATGAAATCCCATGTCATCGAAGGTCCGAGTATCCAAGCCTTCATATTTGATTAAAAATCTTTTTCCCAGACTTGTGGGAACCATAGGATCCTGAATGTATTTCTTTCATGACACCTACAATATCTTATCCATCAATACGACTGAGAATAATTCCATTAAATCCTCATTTTTATAGGATATTATAGTGATCTGGTCCATCAAAAAGAGTGAAATTAACTACTCGTATCTGAATCTTCTCTCTTTCAGCTCTATCCAGTTGAAGTACCCTATTTTGGAGATATTCTATGATGGGTTCCATCCATCCTGTGGTATGACCATATGGTTAAGAAATGAGACAAATTTCATTTATTTCTTCTGTTTTGATTTGAATAAAAGGTGAAACCCCATGATGATGAGCAATGATAATGATAGTCTCCTCCCGATTTGAATATTCAAGGGATGTAGATGCATTAACCAATGCATAATCTTGTGCAGTTTTTGATTGTGGGATGTAAGACAATGTTGGATATGAGGGAAATTTTTCTATTAAACATCTCATATAATCATATATGAGAATTGGATCTTCTATTCTAATAGTGTAATATCTATTGATATGTTTTCTTAACAATGATAAATCACCTTTCACTTATAGGTGATTTATTGGTACATTGAGTGCTAATTCTAGGTTTGTAATGAGATCTTGATACAACACCTCATTATTGGAACCACCTTATGATAATAGTATGGAATATGAAAATACTACCTTCTCAGGGGAGATAATAACAATCTCTAACCCAACATTGTTTAGTTGAGGGTCTTCCATTCTCTTCCCCATTGGACTTGAATAAGCACCATAAAAGTAAATTTACCATATTAAGGGAATGTCTTAACAATAGAATATTTCTTTATCAGGATTTTTAGTATTCAATGATATCCCTTATGAATATGGGTTCTTAGTAAGGAAGTCTGCTAAGGCTTGTCTTTTTACAAATTTTTGAGGCACATACTGTATATCAAACTTCTACAGAATAAACGCCCACTATGCCAAAAGACCTATAAGCATATGATGATTGAGGATAAATTTGAGTGGGTTATTGAGATATACAAAGTGGACCTTATGATGTTTTAGATAGTTTAGTAGTGTATAAATTGTAATGATTAATGTTATGAATTTTTTTTCAATATATGAATTTCACGTATTTGCACCAAGCGTGGTTTGAATGAGATAGTAAATACTGTTTTCATTCCCAAAATCATTCTTTTTTTCAAGGAATATTCCCAAAAATCACTCCAAGACTATCAAATAAAGAATGAAAATCTTTCCTTCAATGTGCTACATTAATATCTATGGACTCAATAGGTATTTCATAATGGTATCAAATGATTATTGGTAGTAATTGGTACATTGATACATGACCCATTTTTTATCAATTTGCTTAAGGGAAAAAAGTTACCTTCAAAATTTGCTATGAATAACTAGATGTAGCCCAATTTTACTTAAATTCATATGAACACTTTCATGTTTCACGGAGTTGACATGATAAGAAAAGATTTAGTTTTCTTGAGATCGACATCGGATTTGTGATTGTATACAAAAAAATTGACAAATTATTTTGAGGTTACCCTGAAAGCATATTTCAGGGGGTTCATCTTCAGATTATGATATCAAAGATTACTGAATATGGTCTCCAAGTCATTCAATTGATCAGAACATTTTTTAGATTTCACTGCTAGATCATCAACATAGAATTCATTGAATTTCCTCATGAAGGGTGTGAAAATGTGGTGCATTGAACATTGATATGTCACACCAGCATTCTTCAAGTCAAATGGAATTACCTGATAGTAAAATACTCCTTGAGGAGATATGAAGGATACAAAATTCTCATCTTCTAGGAACACCTAGATTTGGTTATACCAAGAGTAGTCATTCATGAAGGATAGAGATTTTTATCTAGTTGTTTCATCAATAAAGAGTTATGTGATTATAACTGAGAATTCATCTTTGGGAAAATGTCAGATGAGATCTATAAAAGAAAAGAAAACTCTGATTTTCCCATTCTTATTTTTAAGAGGTATAATTTTGGCTAACCAATTTGGATATTTCACTTCTTGAATGAAATATTCTTTCATAAGCTTATCGACTTTAACCTCAATCTTGGAGGCATAAGTATGATGTTTTCTTCTTGCCGATTTTTTATCCACAATGATCTTCTTGTAAGTCCAAATTATGGGTGGCCACATCAGGGTGAATTACTGGAATATTTGTGTAATTCCAGGAAAATGCATCCAAGTGTTTCTTTAAAAATGAAATATACACCTCTTTCACTACAGCAGTAATGGACACACTATTCAAAGTGGGGCATGGATCTTCCCCTATACTCGGATTTATTTTATGGAGTTCTTACACACTAGTGGAGATGCCTTCCTAAAATGATGGAGGGGAATCTCTATGGTATTTCTTTTCTTCATCTTCTTCATGTATTGCATCATCAGCCTCTTCTTGAAAGGTAGGTTCTAAATAATTACTTTTAGAGCTTGGGTAGGAGTTGTTATTTGGACATCTTGAAGGAGAGGCAACCATATCTAACTCAACTAATGATAAATGGTCTTCTTGAAGTTCAAAAGAGAAGCTGATGGGATAAGAATAAGCATACCTATCTTTTTCCATGATTTTAATAGATTCTTCTAGCCTGGATGATGAATATGTGATTTCATGATTTTTAGTAGATGGAATTCAGACATCTTCATTTAGGCTATAATCATTGTTTGTTGAATTAATGATTTCTCACATATTATCAGGATCAGTTACCAAAACTGATATTATGGAAGCCACTAGATGAGTTCTTGGATCTTGGCCAACCCTTCCAATATAATAAATGGGTAATACATAATCTACAGTAATATGATTCAATGGGTTATTTGGGATATTTTTCACAATATTCGAAGCATTGGTACTAGTAACATTTTTTTCCATGGACTATTTTTCGTTTGTATGATAGAACATTTTATCAATGTACTAGGACTCACAATTTTTTAATGGGGCCTTATCACCCTCTAATGTCCCAATTAGACCATTGAAAAAATATTTGAGACATTGATAGTATGACAAAGGAATAGCCACCTGTTGATGTAGCTAAGGTCTCCCCAATAGAATGTTGAAATATTTGTCATGCCAGAAAACTTTGAACTCTAAAATATAAATGATATCTCCAAATAGAGTTCTGAGTGTAATATTTTTGAGAGTTTCTTTAAAATTCTTGTCATAAACCTATTACTTCAAACTGGAGGGAGATAAATGGGATTCAGTGAGGCCCAATCGATGATGTTTTTGGATGGGAATGAGGTTTATTCCTTATCCATTATCAAAGAATACTCATTGGATATCATTATCATTAATACCAAAATATGAGTAAAGGGTCCTGAGGTGTCCTTGTATGAACTAATCCCCATATTTATCAATAAATGATATGAATTCATGACATTCTGCTGGGTCATTATCTATATGGTAAACCTCTATTGAGGAAACTTCAGTTTCAAACTCTAGAGGGCTTGAAAAATCCTCAATTAGTGCTTCCTAGAGATCCTTTGAAAGATTCAGAGCATCTAAGATAGATATATTAGATGGTACTTGGGCCAGTTTCTTCAACACATCATATATCCAGTCTAGAGACATTCAGTTTTCCACATAGAGATGAACTTTTTCATATTCCTTGGGAGCTGATTTTGCTGACATGGGTGGACTATCCTTTGATGTATGTCTAAAAAGTTCTTCTACTCATGGTGTATTATGCCATTTAGGCCTTCCCACCCACTGATGAGACTGAGACATATCCTTAAATTGGTGTTCCAAGGTTATTATGTCATGGAAGGCCTTGTCATATGTGGGATTGTTTCCCTATTTCTGTTGATCCCACTAGAGGACTCTCCCATAAGATTCTGCTATATAAACTGTTCAAGTAGGGATTTAATTGAAATAGTGTATTCTAGAATACCCACATCTTCCTCTATATCCTTTACATTGATGAAATATTCCCCCAGTTCCTCTATAATGTATAGATAACTCAGGTTCATAATCAGAATCGTTATTTTTATAGTGATCTGTTATGTGAATAACATTAAAGATCCGAAGATCAACTCTTCAACTGATAAAGATTCTTCCTAAAAAATAAATTCATGTTATTCCATTTGTAGGTTTAGTGCATGTGCTTTTGAGATAGTCGATATGAAATATTATAAATTCAAGGACAACATTGGCCTTGAAACGAGCTGATATTATTATGAAAACTCTTTATATTTATGACCATGACTCTTATTTGAGGACTAGCCTTTTAAGGATTGATATTTTGATGATGATGGTTTGGATACAGATGATGTGGATGGTTGCACAGTTGGTTGTATCAAATGTGATCGTAGAACGGAAATAGTTCGATTGATTGTTTTCCTGACCATCCAATCATCAACTTTTACACATTCTTCCTTTTAACTTCTTGCCACTCACCTTCCTCCTCTGAATCGATATCAGTAACACATGATACCTAGGATGGCCGACATTTACGTTTCATTTTTTTTAGAGTCCACCATCTTTTGTAGAAGATCATTGAATACAAAACACTCATGTATTGGGTTCCCCAACATTTGATAGAAGGGGTAGTAGTTTGGGAGATCCTAATCACCTTCTTTGTTCAACATCTTGGACCTTGGTAACTAGACTAATTTTTTTCCCAAGGATGAAATGAAGTATTCAGGAACTTTTTCATTTATAAAAGTGTAGAATTTATTCTTTAACTCCTAAAACATTCTACAAATTTGATTTTTTATCAACGTGATGGGGTGACTGTTGTCTTTGACGCTCGACAAGTGGATCCCTATGGTATGATGAGGGAGTTGAAGTAGTAGTGGGTACATGTGCCTATTTAAGTGTTACTATAGAAGCCTCTACATTTCGTACTCTTCTTCTCAAAGATTATGTGATTACTAGAGATTTTTCCCTATTATATGTTATAGAATTTTCCACTTATTGAGAAATCAAATAAAAATAAAAAAACAATCCTATGTATATAAAATGGATTAATGGTGTGTGAAACTCATCATGGAAGTTTTAAACCCAAATGGGTAGAAATTATTCTTGAGGAAGTGGTATATTCAAGGAGTATGTTAATCAATTCCATCAAGAAATAAAATCTGGAACTATTTCATTATCCCTTTTCTTATACTTTGTGAGATCGAATACTATTGTCTTCTACTACATCAAGCTGAATTGGAAAAGAAATTTCTGATGGAAATCTTCCCATCCAGTAATTGATTGAGACTGAAAACTTGAATACCAGATGAAGGGTGACCACTGTAGTGATTTTCAAAAAATATGAGTTTTACCACCTCTTGTTGTTCATGGGTTCCCATCATAGGATCACAATAAGAGAAAAAATGTGTCAGGTGCTGCTTTGGATCTCCTGAGCCATTTAAGATTTGAAATTTGGGATTCCCAAAGGTTGGCAGAGGAGGGTTCAGATCCAACTATTTAGGATAAACCTTCTTTTATAGTTTTATTTGTGCACTCCATCCTTTAATAGTGTCCAATCGAGTCAGCAAAGACTGAATGGTATTTATAAGAATTTGAGTAATATATGGCTAAGTAAGAACCAAGATAGGTGTGGTGGCTAGATCCTAAATGGGTGCAGCGACCAGTTAGACTACTGGTGGTGGAAGAACTAGTATTTACCTTGGATAACCAATGGGTACTGGCTGATTAGGATGTTCCCGAACCTATTTTGGTTATACTAGAAATGGAGGGAATTCATTACCCACATCAATAGTTGAAACAAAACCACTTTGCTGAGGTGTTCCTACTAGAAGTGCAAGCAACGGATTTTCTTATGGAACATGCCTTATAGGAACAATACCTCGGCGTAACTCTACATTGAGTCTTCTTAACTCCTTCAGTTATTTTTACTGCTGTGAAAATATTTTTTCTAATAGAATGGGTTGACATTTTCCAAGGGGAAGGTGAGACATAGTCCGACATTTACCTTTCTACCAATTAGGTTCCATATGAAAATTCGGAAGTATGTTATTTGAGGGGATTCCTTGACTCTGAGAGGCCTCTTATTTCTAGTTTCCACATCTCCTTTATTTTCTTCAGTCTAAACCATATCAAGAATATGAACTTCCTCTTCTAATTACCTTGAACTAGACTCATGTTCTAGAGGATATATAGCAATGAATTTAATGACATTCACCGATTCATAATGAATTGATGATATTTTGTCAGTATATTGGGGATATATCCTTCTTCATTGCCCTCTATGAGGCCTTGTCTTTCTATTTGTTGATTCCTTAGGAATTTCCTGACAAATATTAACCTGGAGGGAATCCTATGATAGTTTAGTCATGCATTCATTATGTTTCTTCTTCCCTAATAGGTAAAAAACAGACTTCAATTGAGGAAGGGAATTTTAATGTGAAATATCCCCCAACCCTGTGGGATGGGGAAATTTCTATTCTTCTTTATCAACCCTTTGGGCTCTATTTGTTGTCTCTAAGGGTTGGATTAAAAATCCCCTAGGCCTATGGGTTGGGGTGGCTTCTAAACTGCTAAGGATGATATCAATGCAAATTCTCTTATGATTTTATGAATTTTGGTCAGAGTGTTGGCTGGTTTAATTATCTGACACCGACTTAAATTGCTTATTTCGGAAGATAGTTATGCTATTTCTGACATTTTTATAATCTGATTGTTGGTATTCTCTATGTGGGATCCCTACTCGATGTTTTAATATGCTTGATGAAAATGTGAATTAATATTTTTCTATATTTGGTCCGGAATTTGGTGGAATCCATCCAAGGCCAGTTCTTTCTAAATATCTTTTCAGTCATGAGTAGAATTTTTTTATTCTAGCCAGCCTGGGGAAATAACATTTCTTGAGACCACTTTTGGAAGGCTTTGCTACCTTTTTATTGCAATGAAATGCAATGCTCCTTGTAAACCCCATCCTCTGATATGAACAACATATGGGGTTTTGGTGATCAATTATCACAATATCTTTAATGCATCGTGGTATGCACGTTGAATGGAATGATGTTGGTTCTCGATCATTGCACATCAGTAAACTTGGAGAGATTCTAAATAAATTTGGAACTACAACCTTATTATTTCATTTACAAGACATTGATATTCATCATATGGTAATACATTTTCTTTCGGATGATGAAGAGTCTTCCATATGTTGAGGCTGATAAAATGAATAAAATATTCTTCCAACATCTCTAGAATATTGTATTGAGAGGTGGAAAAAGAAAAAAACATGCCCAATATTTCACCCTTATCTAGTTGTCTCCTCATGTTTAACATATCCTCCTCATCTTTTTTTAGAGGTTTCACAACCTGGTCCAACCAGAGTGGAAGCATCCTAATTACCTTTCTATAAGAAATGGGATCATTTGGTTTTTCCTGTGCTATATTAGAAGGTAAATGACCCAATAGATGTTCAGATAATGATATCAGATTAGGCTATCTTCTGGATGAGAAAGTATTTCACCTGCCAATAACAAGGAATCAAACATGAATGGCCTAACATTTTCTAGTGACTTAAGAAAATAGGGATTTCTCACCACTATATCGTCAGTTGTTGAATTATATTGACAATGAGAAGCACTATTATAGAGAGAACATTCACAGTGAATGCCATCATGGGGAGAACCACCATGGGGGATTACAGCAAGGGGAAACTCATCTAACTCATTGGTCTTCCGGCCACACATAGGGTTTCCTTGCTTTCATCCAGATATAAGTTCCCTATATTGATCAAATTATGATGAAGAAAGCCTTAATGATGAAGGGTATGATGAGGAACATCCAAATTACTTCTACGTATCCTGTAATTTGGTAATGGGAGGGTAAGATCTTGAGATAGAATATATAAATGTATGAGGGCTTCAAGAACGCTGACGTTAAGAGGATATAGATTGTAGTCCTAATCATGATTTTCCAACTATATTTAATGATAATTTTTATTAGACTCCGTTATACACATAGTTGGGGAAATTTTCCAGGAGAAGTGGTTATCATGGGTAGGTGTATGTGCCTTCCTTGGAGTGGCCATCAGAATATGCCAATTATCATTGATTGAAACAAGTGTATGTACTTGATCCGATTGTATGTATGATATGGGGGATTGTTCCCCAAAACAATATTGGACCAGAACAACGGTTTATATCTTCTCTGGGAAGTCATGCTAATGATTCATTATAGGTATGGGGAAATAATTATGTGTTTATCCCTTTGGTATTATTGAAGTTTTTTTTATGATATTATGGATTGTTTTTAGGATAAGGGAAAGAATTTGTGTCTTCTATTTCACAATTTACAAAAAAAAAATTGGTGAATTTAGTGGAGTAAATACTAATATACATATATTATGTATCTAGAGTAAGGTTATGTACTTTATCCTACCCTCCCTTTCCTATTAGTGGATATTGACAGTTCTTGTGTGTGGGGGTTGAGAGTGGAGTCTGCCCATGGTTTCTCTTCAGAGCTTTATGACTAATTTCTACGAGTGCTGCTAAATAAGAGAACTATAAGGCCTGATAGGTGATGGTATGTGTATTTACCTAGAAGATATTTTCCACCAAGCATAGTCGGTAGACTTCTTTAAGTGCTACTAGATGAGACTGCTGGCTTTCTTGGTGGGTGTAGATAGGTGTATGTTCCTGCTTGAAAATTTCCACTACATTTGATTGGTGGGATTCGTTGAATATAGTGAGATTATTCTTCTAGAAGGTTTAATGATTCTAATTAGGTTTATGTGTCTTATCATGGTACTCTACTATAATTTAATGATGAGATTGGTTGGGCACCATGATATGAGTCTGTTAGCCGACATAATGAAGGCAGATGGGTGTATGTGATCGTTCTCTATTTGCCACTGAACTATGTTGGTGAACTTTTCAAGAGGGGGAAAAGGTAGGAAACTAATCCCTATTAGCTGGATGTTGGACCTAATGGTTCTTTTTTCATTATCGATCATGATGGACTTGGTCTGGATTTCCTAAGATAACACCCTTCTCATGTTGAGGGTTTGATGTCGTGCAACATTGATAGTGGTGATTGATGATAGGATTCCTTATAAATGACCCCTGTGTCTTCAATATGAGGGTGTAGGTGGCCTCTTTATCGACCTCCATAGAATATATGAAGGATTAGTGATTTCTTTTTGTGGATAATATCCCAAAAAGGTTGAAGATGGTAGTCAACACTATCTGTTTCTGGACCACCGGTCATTGTTGACCGGATGACTAGGGGTTATTCAAAGTTTTGAGGGATTTTCATGAATCCAACAAGGTTGGGATTGTTCCATGTTGATGATAATATAAAAACAATGAATTGGAGACCCAACATTGAAGATGCTAAGTTGGTGAAGGCATCCTTTGAGCGGATGAGTATCCAACATGAGCCGCAGATGGGGAATTCACAGGTGTAAACATGAAGGAATCCATTTGGAATGATGGGAGTTTTTGGAATAATGTTCATGTATATATGAAAAAAATGAACTATAAAAAATTATAATATTTAGGATGAACTCATACATGATTGATTTTCTTGTCTATCCCTATTTTATCTATAGATAGGGGTCTTATAGATGGGTAACACTATCATATTGGTTACAGATTCATGTTGGGGTCACCATTTGTTTCTCCTGGAATGTGTGTTCTAGTAAGGAATAACTATTTTTGGATGGATTACAATGGAGTTTTTTTTATGGAATAAGAAACAAACAACAATTCTGTATCCAAAGGAACCTACTTTCCAAAGGCAAGTTCTTATTAAGGATTTTAACCCATGATTCTTAAGAACTCACATTGGTCAAGAGGATGGGAAGTCTGGCTCATCGCACCATTTTGAGGGTTATTATTTCCTTCTCCAGGACTCTATTATATATTTACGATATGTTCATGAATCATTATTAATTTACCAAGGATAATCTAGGATTACATGACATTTTTCAATCAATTATCAGCAAGTATTGAAATTAGAATCATCGGTATGTATTCGTGGTTCATCATCAACAACAATATCTTTATGTATTTGAGGTTCTTTATCAATGGGATCCTCTCATATATTATATATATATTATTTGGTCATTATTAATATAATTCTAGTTGTTAAGCCACCTATTGGGGAACTCTAGAATTTATAGTCATATAGGGAGACATAAGTTGTTTTTATGTTGGGATCAAACCCATAAATGAGCTTCCTATGCATCCTTGTTAAGAGAATCAGAACCCACATAGTTTGGTGCTGCTTAATGGGATGCATCATACCATTTAAAGATGTGTGAAAAAGACCCAAACATACTATTTAACAACATGTGGAAAGTACATAGAGGTAGAAGGTTCCTAGTTAATGTTTGGTATGAGACTTATACCAAAGCATCCCAAGGAACCTGGAAAGGATATGAGTTTCCAATTTGGATGAGACCATATTGGGAATGCGGCCCAGAGGGAACAAGGATTATTTGGGGGTATTGGGTTTGATCCTCAAGGAAGCTTACTATGTATCCCGTTTATATGGGAATACAATCCCACATAGTTCGGTAAGTCTCACATGGAAGTATGACCCCTTGAGAAAAATAGGTTGGGGCCTACTCTTAAAGAATACTCCCTTGTAACAGGGTCCACAAGATATATATTAACTCATGGAGATTTAGGAACAATTAATTTGGGGATTATTAATAAAGAGGATTCATGTATTAAGGGAATTAGTTTTAAACTCATAAGAAGGATTTCAAGTGAGCTCGGGCTCTAGGTGAAGGCTTCTTATGTATCCTAGTTATGGTGGGAATTAGATTTATCATAATTCATTCAATCAGGTGGATTGTGTGGTTGTTATCATCATTAAAAATATTTAAGCCCATGTGAGTCATGATCGGTGTCAGAAACAAGAGGATGAAAAAGATTAAAAAAATTCACACACTTTTCATCCTACACTAGAGGAAGAGGACGTGCCTATGGCTAAAGATGTTGGGGCGACCGTGGATGAGGGCATATTGAAATGATCCTATCAATGTGAAGTGATGTTGAAGGTCATTAGTTATAGCTTGAAATTATAGGGTATTATTCAAGAGATGATTCTCTAAAATGGGTCTCGTTGTGAGGAGGGAGACTTTTACATTGTCAAAAAGAAAATATGGTGTGAACTATACCCTCCCTACTAGTGATTGAAGGGTCTGATTCTTAGAGACGAGGAAAGGAGGACATAGTCCTATCCCGAGAATCTGATATTGGGAACTACCCAACATTGTTTTTATATTAAGGTTCCACGTGACCATAGATATATAAATCTATGGACATCTTGAGGATCCTAACTCCCTTAAAAGATGAATTGGGAAACATCTAACTATAGAAATATAAACCCATATTGTAGACATGGTTATGTTCCTTTCCCAAAGGTTTAGTAGATCTGGAAGTCTTGGTGCAGGTTTCAACATGATCTCTTTCAGGAAAGGGATCCAAGTAAGGAGAGGATGTGTCATTAGCGGTTTAAAATAGGTAATAAAGGATATCTTGTGTAGGTGGTCTACACAGGTGTGTACTATAGGAATGTTGTGTATGTATACTGCATAGGTCCTAGGTGGAACTGAAAAATGATTAACATAAGAAGGATAAGCATATGAAATCTTGATATGGATTACAAAATGGAATATCTAGACAAAAGAACTTCGCTGAGGTTTTTATAGAAGTACCTTGGGTTTCCCGTAATTTCCTTGGAAGAATACCTTGTAGGTCATTACATAAAGGACCTTTCATATGTGACTTCTTATTATGAAATGAGAGGAATCAAACAAGTATCTTGTATTTTAGACCCTAAAGGGACTTTGATCTTTTTTTATCCGTTTAAATTATCTCTCCCCTCATGTTTTAGAGTGCTACTGGAGAGAATTCAGGGGACCTAGGTGAAGGATCTACACAATGAGATCTTTGAGAGTTCTTCCGACTTTTTTTACTTAGAGAAATGGGAAACCCAAGGGTCCTATTTATAGGCAAGGAGGGGACTTGGTCATAGGGAGGTTGTCAGCATAGTTTATAGGTGTAGATCCTCTATGTAGGTCCCTCACATAGGGGTGTAAAACATATACTTCCATGTAGGTCCCCCGACATTGGTCCCCTATGTAAGTCCTCAATATAGGGGCTATTCCTTTAATCTGTACTGTAGGAGATGCACTGGCCTTCTTGTGCGTAGGTATGCTGAATAGGTCCCTTTGACCATATTTTTTAACATTAAATTTCCTTGATGATTTACCATATCCAAAGTTCACTTCATATTATTTTTTCCTTCCTTTATTAAACATTAGTGTAAATAGTAGTCTATATCATGCCTCGCTAATTTTGTAATGTTGGATTCTTACGTAGGAAAAATTTCACCTTCTTTTCTTCTCAGACTCAGGAATTTTCTCTCTATATTCTCTTATTTCTTTTGATGTAAATATTTTTCCATGAAAACCACCTTAGAATAATTCCACTCTATGATATCTATAACAACCCAATAATCATTAAATAAAATTCCATTTTTTTAAATGAATAGGTGACTTATTTATGTAATGCAATTATAGAAAACATATTCACTAATTTTGTAATTTTAGACCACTATATCCTAGATGATTTAAAATAAAATTAAGAATCATAAATTTTGATAATATAGAAATATAATAGTGATAATTTAATCATAATATATTATGGGTTATGATAAATTCCAATTTACATAGAAGGAAGAAACGATGACCTCAACTAGTAGGATCATACCCAACGAATCCCACTCATCAAAGCTTATTATGGAGATATCATCACTAGTATTTGACCGTGAATAAGACCAATATGAAAATAAAAAACTAAAGCATGAGTGAAATTGATGATGGGATAATTTCAAGATCATATAGATCACAACCAAAACCATCTATTCCAAACTACCCCATGAGAATCTCACCATCGCACACTTTAACTTTAGGGTGTTCACTAGTCTAATAAAGGGTTATGTATCTAGACCCTAATAATATGATTTGTATATTATTTTTTTAATTAATAGTAAATTATATATTTTTTAGTTTTATTAAAAAAAAATTAAATTTTTAATTATTGTTTTTAAATAAATAAATAAATTTTGATATGATGAAACACAAAATGTATTTTTGGGAAATATATTGCTTCAATCAAGTCACTCTTCTTGAGTAATTAATGAATTTTTAAATTAAATGTTAATTTAATAAAATAATATTATTAATTGTTATTTATTAAATATAAATGATAATTTATTTTTTTATGTTGTGAAAATTTAATTTTTATAAGTGTGGGGATATTATTTTTTTCAAAAACTAGTATTTTTAAATAAAATGGGACCCTGCTTTAAAAGTTTAATTTATCATATTTATAAAATTATTTTGATAAATTAAATGGGAACCAGATGAATATTATTTAAAGTGTAATTTAAAAGTGGAATCATCATGTTAAAATTATCCAATTGTGAAATTTTCTCATTGTTCTGAGCCATTTGAATTTTCATCTAAAAATTAAATATGTTATAAATATATGTTATATATTGTGACATCATAGGGAAAAAACCTTTTGTATTATGTCTTATAAAATGAATACTTTAAAAAATATCTATTTCTTATCTTGAAAAGTTTTTAGTTTATGTTATCTTATTAATTTTATAAAGCCTTAATTAATCCACCAAAACAGATATTATATAAAATCAATTTTTTAGAAACAAGACTCTCTTCCACATCAATTGTGGTAATATTTTAATGAGTTCGGTTCATAGAATTATAAAATAATTAAAACCACTTCATTTTTTAGAAATCGTCGGAAGGTTTGTGTTTTTGATTAATTTATTGTATATAATCCAAAACCTAAGTTTGAGATATAATAAATAATTCCCCTCTATTCTCCTATATAAACCCACCCAATCTCTCATTCCTGTTCACTCAAAAAACCATATAGCATGACCTTAATATTCACTTATTACTCTAAATACCTCCCAAGGTTCCCCCAATCTCTTAATAAGATCCCACAATGTTTTTAGAAGCACCCACTCATGGTTAGGGATCCTCTCCTTCTCCACTTTAATCAAACATCTCCTATATGCTATTCCTTTTGTTTTTAATTTTGAATCTTAGGATATGTTCTCACACATACCTCTTGTTAATATTATGATTTACAAGTGATTATATACCACTTTATACCTAATTAATCAATCCACTGAATCATTATATACTCTTGTTATACTACATAAATTATCCTTTTATTTTTATATGCCAGACATTTGTATTATGTATACCGATTTCCATTTACACTCAATAATATTAACCTAGATGTACCTATCCCTTATTTAATGGGTAATTACATGTATATAACCCACACTCATTTATCCTAAGATTAATTTTTTTTAAATATATCCTTATGTTGAATGATCTATGTGGCACACATCATCATGTACATATTATTATTTGTGCACATGGATAGTGCGTCAATGCATTGGGTAAGGTTTTAGTCTCACAAGTCATCATTTATAAAATTATAGAGTAATCCTAATCCATTTTGAGACTTTTTCTACCATGTTTTGATGTCTTGGTGTTTATCCTTCACCTTTGTTTACGATATCCTATTTAATGTTTTTGCTACATTATTATGTTTCCCTCAAGCTATCTTGTTATATCATGCTTCATTTTTCATGATTGTGATTCACACCCTTCTTATATTACCTTGATATACCTATTAGATCACATTTAACGATTTACCATATTCTATGATTTTATTATTACCTTACTGGGCTTTATTTATAAACCCTTTCTCCTGTACATTCCCAGGTTATCCCATGCAGTTTTAGAAGACCCATGGAATATTAGCGCATGTTCTAATGTTTTTATTATAATTTTGTTGTATCCCATGTTTAGGTTGTTATCCTAGGTAAGTAATTACCCAAAGACACTAGTCCTCACAATCATCTAGGTTGTATTACGTATTCCCTTATATAATAAATCATGAAATAAAAGGTATTAAAATATGTGTTGTCATTCTCATTAGTTCCTCAATGTCCTTAGTGTTTTTGTATCAATTACCACCATTGATTAGAATCCCCTAGAGATGATAAACTAACATGAATTACTTTTCTCTTTCATTACTTCCCAATTGAGAAATATCTTATTTGGATAACATATCCATTTCTCAACTACTAATGGATTTTTGGTTCCATTGAATGAAATGTGATGTTGTCTCATGAAAAAGTCTATCATTGTTACTTCTTGTTGCACTTTAGTAAGTTTCTCCATATGGGTAGGTTATTGTTTATAACACGAGTCTACTATCTAATACAATTATAATTTTTCTATTCCATATCTTGCGGTAGTTTTATTTTTGAGACCACGAGGGAAGTCCCTACAAATATTACATAAATTGATATGGTTTCCATTCCTTCTCTGAATATATTTTAAAATAATGGCATACCTTGATTAGATTGTAAAATTATATATCATAATGAATAATTCAAATTTGGTGGAACACTTATATAAATTTAAAATTTATGAATATAAGATATCATAATCATAAGAACAATATCATTGGGAATATTATTAAATCATAAAAAATATTTTTAAATATTTCAAAATGCTTTGTAAAGAAAATGTGAATTAACACAAGCATATCCCTTAAGAGTGTCAAACCAAGTGTGAAGTAATATCAGATTCACCATGAACCATTATGATGGCTAGGATATACTCAACTAACTCCTTTTGAGGTTATTATCCCAAGATGCATCTATTCCAATACCATGCCGACTTGTAATATAATTACTGAGGATGTTTTTCAATGAAAACCCATAATATATACCTTCTGAAAAACATTGATACATAATCCTATAGTTAGACATATCCTTAAATTCTCTTATATGGTTATGTTCCCTAACCTATTTTTTCATAAACCTAGTTCCCATGTTTTCTACTAAACATTCTATGATAACAACTATAAATACCACACCAATAGTACCATAGAGTCAGTAGTTACATTAATAAATTATAACTATATACAAACTATCACATCCCATGGAACTTAATTGGTTAGCATTATTCTAAAAATAGATACAATCATTATTCTCACATTACATTTTAAAACATAAAATAAAACATAATATTTTATTTTTGAAAATTATTAATCCCTCTATAATATCCTCACATATCAATCATAGTAAAATTCCTAAAATCATTTGAAAACGAAAAAAATAAAAGGGTGAGCTCAGATGCTCAGTACGGGGATACGTAAAATAAAATATATCATAGAATAAATATGAAGTGAATAACACGTAAGGAATAAATGATGATTTTTTCTAATTATTTCTCACTAAAACGTGCATCGGGCTATTTTACCTATTAGTCCTTCTTTCCAATGACGGGTAGCCTCCACCACTATGGCTGGTGATGTTGGAACTGTAATCAAAATGAGATGACTAGATGTCGGTTCCTCCTTCCAAGGATTACTTCTTGGAGATAATATCCTATACAAGGAATTCCTTCAAAGATTTATTTCATGAATTTGAAACCCATTATTGATTCTATATTGAGGTGGAAACTAGTTAATTGCATTTCTTATATCTCAATAGGGAAGAAACTCGAGGTCAGAGTATACGATAATGTTGGGAATGTATGAGAATTTTTAGAAATTGGGAGTATTGGGAACATATTAATTATTCCTCTATTGGATCACATCTAATTTATAAGGAATCATAGGTGCATAATCTAAGGGATATCGGGTCATCTTTGGTGTAGTTGTCACTAAGGGAATAAGGCTTATGAGCCTTTTTACCCTGTGTATCCCATGTTTGTTTTATTGGTAAAATATTCAGGATTGGGTCACATGTTTAACATATTATGAGGATATGTTGGTGTTTAAGTGTGTCTCTAAGTGTAATATGGTCATACATGAGGGTTTAGTTACGTTTGTCCCAAGGGGGGAAGATAATCACAATTTAGGGTTGTTATCTCCTGGGGAGGAGGCACACAAATTTGATTATAATGTTGTGGTTTCCAGATTAAACCTCAAAGAGGTATCCCTGATGTGTTGAGAAATAGGGATTTAACCTCATGGATGTGTCCTACATACCCGATTTATATATATGGATAAAAACCCATATAGTTCGATGCCCTAGTTTAAGGTTGTATGATAAGACCAATCAATGCGGTTTAACACCATGTGGTAAGGACTCTCATGTCATAGAAAGAGTGTCAAAGGGGGATGGTGTGTTGATTATTCATGGAAGCCACACAAATTCCAAGGACCATCCCATGATCATTTTATAGGGGGGTCATAAATTTATCACACATGGTAGGACTTATATTTTAACATCATTTTTGAGGAATTTGTCATGAAATTTTACATCGTACATCTAGGACATTGGGATAAGAAGTATTATGTCACACAATTTATAAAATTGTTAGGGAATATACCCAGGGATACCATTTCCAGACAGGATAGAAAGACCTATAATAATACCATCCTACAAGGAAAGGTGGAAAGTATACCTTGATGATTACACCTTTGTGTCTTACTTAATCACTGCACATGCACCTTTGGGTGGTGCATGGAGTAAAAATATCCAAGGATGATTGAAAATCAGGGGTTCTAACATTAGGGTGCCTATGATCACAAGAAATAGGGATTAAGGTATCTTTTATAAAGAAAAAAAGAAAATAAAAATTTATAGGTCGTTCTAGGTTCAAAGGGTGCCACACGTGAGGGTTGGTGGTACCAGTCCCCCAGAATATTGAGGCATAGATAAACTGGTTCAACATGGGGTGGGGTACCTGGTCAATCAACATGTGTAAAAATATGTTTGGATTAAGGAGATATTGAGTCTAGTACATGATGGTTACTGTGAAAAAATATATAGTTATTTATGAAAGTGGAGTTGGGAGAACCATGAGTTCTAACATAAGATCACTAAATATATTTTGGTGGCATAGGCTCAAGAAAATTTGGTGGTTGCTAGAAACATCGGGTCGTATGAAGGTAGATTCTATTTTATGAACACAAATATCTTTAGGTTATGTTGCATAAGGGACTATAAGACACAGTTCAAGACATCTTGGGGCCTATGGAAGGTCAGTCATGCATGTTCCCTACCATATAGAACACCTTTGTTTTGGAGTTTCATGATATCATAGTAGAATTGGATGCATGAGAGAGAGGTGAAACTTCAACATCCAAATATCCCACCAAAGCGGGGGGGGGGGGGGGGGTAGATGTGGTTCTATTTATAGATAAAATGGGTGTAAATGGGAACACAACCCTAATGATTTTTCATAACTATGTTTCACACTTCAAATTCCATTTCTCCTGGGATGTGATCATGAAAGTAGATTGTTTGAGATCATGTTTCTCATAAAAAGTGTTGTTTCATGACAATGTTAGGATTTTATGCATAATGTAAAAGTTGGGAATAAGAACATTTCCCAATGTTTAGGGTTCTTGGAGTTCCAATTTTTTTTTTATATTTTTCACATTATTTCTCATGAAAAATGGATGTGGAGAGGACACGAATGTTGTGCATGTGTCATGATAGTAGTGCACCATAGATTCCTTGATTTTAGATTGTTTATTTGGCCAAATATTCATGTTTGTTTTAGAAAAAACTATCCTTATGGTGTTTTAGACATATTTTCATCACCAACAAATTCCACCCTTCGAATTGGAGCTAGAAGGAGTCCAGAAGGATGTGTTTTGAGGGAAACACTGAAGTGGAAGATCAACTTCCACTGCATCAGGTTACATTATTATTTGGTCATGTAACCCACTTGCATGACTGGGGAACCTCAGGGGGTCCAATACTTATAAATAGATTGAAATTGGGGGGGGGGGGGTATAGTCCCCTAACTTTTCAATGTGGGATAAGTCCCTTCTAAGACATAAAACTCAATACTTTTCAAGAACTCCTGAACTTTCATCCGTTATGTTCATGAATATCCTTATTACATAACTAATATTCCATTCTAAACACATAATTTTACCCAAAATTCTCCATTTTTTTAGGATAAAAAACATTTTTCAGGAACTACGACCCATTTATGTGATCTAATGGTTTTGAATCCTCCAAAAACTTTAAGAATGGCCAACCTTGCTGATCATGCTATTGCTAATGTTGCTACTACTACTTCCCATAGGGTAGAATTGGTTGTCAATCCTGAAACTACCCATGAAAAAAGGATTGTCTATTAGAATATAGAGATTATAATCTTGTTTAATGAATCACATAAGGAGTATTTTCTAAATAATCACAGCCCTCTTGACAATTTATAATGCATGGATGATGTTCTTATATTTTCCATGGAACTCAACACACTACGATTACGGTTCACCTGTCTTGATGAACATAATCACTAAAATATCACAGCCACATATCATCTGAATGGGGATCATGAAGGAATTTTTTTCTATACCATTATTAGATGGAATATGATTACAATGAAGAAAAAATAGGCACATGAGGTGTTTTTATGCACTAGAGAGAATCATCTAGTAGATTGTCCAAAACAAGAACATTAGCTGGTATGAGGATTGGGACCTATGAGTGAGGGGAAATTTGTTGACATGTGAGTGTGAGAGTTTTTTTTCAATATTCGCATATTAGGAGTATGGGGAGGAGATAAGACACAATGGGATATATGTAGTAGTGTTCATATCCCAATTCCACATCTACTGACAACATGAGCTACTTCCAGAGATTCTTAGTCCATGGTCCCCAAAACCAACATCTTCCACCTACATCATGGGGATGTGGGAATCATCCTACATGATCTCTAATTCAATGAATTAATCCCACTGATAGTGTTATAATACGAACAATTCCTTCTAGTTCCCAAAACCTAAGGAAATAGGGATCATAACCCCATAAAATCCTATATTCTTCTGTATGGGATGACCTAGGATTTGAAGCATCCCCCTCCTTTACAATGGGAAATTAAATTCAAGAATTAGCTGGGAATGTTCTTGAATTACCCAGCTATCAATATGTTAGGGATGATAAATAAATTCATTGTGGAAAATCTTGGAATATGGTCAAGGTATTACTGGATGATTCAAGATGAAGCACATTACTAGGAATGGGGTTATATCATAAAATATTGGAAATCTAAGATCAGATCTATAGTGTTCTTATCATCCTTCCTAAGAGGTTGTAAGAATCCATTCAAAAATTTCTTCATGGTGTATTAGCCGAAGAGGCTGGTGATGGAATTGATCATGGTGTTTGTATGGAAGTTAAATTCAGGATTCCTAGCATTGGACCACCTCAAAATCTAACTATGTCATGTCACGAGAGGATATATGCCTAGGGGAATATATAGGTTGTTATAATTTCTACATGGGAGTATCATGGAAAAAATGGGGGGTAATAATTTCTTAATTTAATAATTCCCATGAATGTTGTATTTTGGACATTACTACTAAACATTATTGGGGTTCAATCGACAACTATCAATGAAATAGGGGTTGTGGTCAACATTGGTATAGCTGGGAACTTTAACTTTAATTCATTTCAATCCCACTTTAGAGAGATGGTTGATAATTTAGAGGAAAAAATAGAGTAGAAAGAGTACCTTATAGACTTCCAAGTAAGATTTTTGGTTTCTAGGATAGGTTAAAAAACTTTTTATGAATCATACACTCAGTCTTAGTTTTCCTGGCTATTCAGATGAATTCAGCAGCCGACATAGAGAGTCAACACGGGGATCTGTGAGAAATAAATCCATACATTATTCATCAACTATAATGGATGTTCATGGATAAAGGAATAGAGGAGGTCATTTTGCCACTACCCAACAATCTCAGTGTCATCCTTTCCTAAAATTATACTAGAAATTTGGCGAAAACATATCCAAGAACAATCCTACATTAGTGCATGGGGAGGGTTCTGTCAGCATAAGAGATGAAAGAAGAGCCATGATATAGATGTAATGATCTAAAAATTTCCCTCCAGGAATCATGAAATCAATATAGAGTAGCGGTAGGGGTAGCTCAGGGTTCTACTACACACTATCCCATAGCAATGATGGGATCATTATTATGCTTCTATGAGAGCAGGAATAGAGATGATAATATGGGATAGGTACGGTCGGGGATTCTCTAGGGAAGTAATTATGGTATCTAGTATAGATATTCATTGATCCCACCTTTCTAATGTTCTATGTGGCATGAGGAATGTTTAATTCAACCCTGATAGTACATAAAATACAGTGGAGGCTCACCCAAGATGGGATCGAGGGGCCATATGTTGGGATCACTAGGATCATGACCAGTGTAAACTTCCAAGATGTATTTTCCTACTATGTAGAGATGTATTCCTTCACAAACTAGTGTGGGAAGGGTGGTTCTACCACCAAATGGATTATGATGAAGTTCAGTGCGATGCCTGAAGAGTTATCATCTGTTGAGGTTCCAACCTATGATTCATTTGTCCTTAACACTAATATGTTGCCACTACTGCAGAAAAAGTTTTTAACGTCACCATTTGTTATGTTGGTTATATATAACCGACGTGATAATCTGGGAAATGGGGTTTTTTACGTCGGTTATTTTATAACCGACGTAAAAAATGCAGAGTGTAAATTTTTAACGTCAGTTATTTTAATAACCGACGTTAAAAATCTTGTGCGTTCGTTTTTAAGGTCTGTTATAAATTAACCGATGTAAAAAACCAAAGCACAGTGTTTTTTTCGTTAGTTATCAAATAAAGGATATAAAAAACAAGGTATCTACGAATTTTTTAAGTCGGTTATAAAATAATCGACGTAAAAATACATCTTTTAAGGCCTTTTTGAGGTCGGTTATTTGATAACCGACGTAACAAACCAACCCGAAGAAGTTTTTACGTCAGTTATATTATAAATGATGTAAAAAACTGTGATTTCTGATGTATTGTTTACATCGGTTAGTCTATAACCGACGTGAAAAACCAACATGTGGATTTTTTTTACGTTGGTTATAAAATAATCGATGTAAAAAAAGTCATATCTGATACATTTATAACAATTTTTATTATAATAACTGATGTTATAAATTTAATAAAAATAGTTTATAACGTTGGTTATTAAATAACCGACGTTATAAAACATTTAAAATATTAACACGCCCCATGGATTGTCATTTACGATTTTTCGATCGACAGTCCGACGACTCGTCTCTCTTGTGTGGAAAACCCTAATCGACTCGTCGATCTCGTTGTATTAAACTCATTTTCCATCATCATTTATCATCTCTACTCTCCTCAGATCTATTATCTCAACATTCAACACTCAAGTAAGCCACCCACGACTTTATTTCGTTCGTTTTTTTTCTCGGATAGTCTATATTTACGTTTTCTGATTTTTTTGTTTAAATTAGTTAAGATTCTTCGATTTCAAACCCTCTTACCTCATTGTTCCATCATCATCTTATTTATTATCCCCAGATCTATTAGATCAAATCTCAATATTCACGTAGGCCTCACCTACTTCTATTTCGTTTGTTTTTGTTTCACGAATGCTCGACATTGATGGTAATTTTTGTTGTCATTGACAAATAATGATCTCATTCACCTATATTACTGCAATTTATATGTAAACCATTGTGATACACCCATTCTGTGTACCAGGGTGATTTATTTTATAAGTATATATATGGGTTTTCATGGTGGAATGTTTGTTTTGGATCATTGGTTGTTTCTATTTTGGGTATCACTTTTTTTTGTTCCATAATCTATTTACGTCGCTTATTTTCGTGTACTATTATAAATCTTCATATGCTATTAAAATCGGATTCATTTCACAATAGAGAATTTTAGACTAGTAGGAGATACAATTCATGGTTCTCATTTTGAATAATGGCATGATACCAAAACCAGTAGCTTGAGGTCAAAATCTCTAGATATGCCAAAACTAGTAGCTTGAGGTTAAAATCCCATGGTTCTGGGGGGGCTTTCAAGAGGGTTGGTGGCTGTCCAGGGGGGTTGGGGGCTGTCCAGGGTGTCCATGGAGGTGGGGGGGGGGGGGGGGGCAGTCTAGGGGTTTGTGTGTGTGTGTGTGGGGGGGGGGGCTATCCAAGGGGGTGGGGGCCTATCTAGGGGGTTTGAGGGGGTTTCCAGGGGGTGGGGCTGTCCAGAGGGTTGGGGGTGTCCAAGGGGGTGTCCAAGGGGGTAGGGGGTGGGGGTGGTGTCTAGGAGGGGTGGGGTGTGATTTCTAGTGCGGTGGGGGCTTTCTAGGGGGTGGGGGGCTGTCCAGAGGGTTGTAGGGTTTCCAGGGGGTGTCCAAGGGGGTAGGAGGTGGGGGGTGGTGTCAAGGAGGGGATGTGGGTGCTGTCTAGAGGGGTGGGGGGCTGTCCAGGGGGTGGGGGGCTGTCCAGAGGGTTGGGGGATGTCCAAGGGGTGTTTAAGGGGGTGGGTGGGTGGGGAGGGTGTCCAAGGGGGTGGAGGCTTGTCCAGAGGGTTTGGGGGATTGTCCGGGGGGGATGTCCAGAGGGTTTGGGGGTGTCAAGGGGGTGTCCAATGGGGTAGGGGGAGGGGGTGGTGTCTAGGAGGGGTGGGGGTGCTCTCTAGAGGGGTGGGGTGCTGTCCAGGGGGGTGTCCAAGTGGGTAAGGGGTGGTGGGTGGTGTACATGAGGGGTGTGGGGTCTTTCTAGAGGGGTGGGGGCTATCCAGGGGGTGCGGGTGTCCAAGTGGGGTGGGGCTATCCAATGGTGTGGTGGTTTCCATGAGTTTTCCAAGGGGGTGGGGGTGGTGTCCAGGGGTGGGGGGCTATACAAGGGGGTTGTGGTGTCTAAGGGGTGTCCAAGGGAGTGGGGGATAAGTGTCATTTGAGATTGAATATTGCATCGTGGTTTATGAGATTATGACAAGATGATTGTGCCGTGATTATTGGCTCTACATTGTTATTTTCTCCAACTGATTTTTTTAAATTTGATTTGATTCCCAAGTTTAATCCATTTTCTCCAATTTTCTATCAACCATTGTAGGCCCCATGGTTTTCTTTGATTCAATGGAATATAAAACTGTTATATCTAACTATATATTTTTTTAAAAATAATATTCAAGGATATTTTTGTAAATACGCATAGATTTGTTTTATATTTCAAAATTTTTTTACATTCAAATTATGATTTTTTTCATATAAACATATATATTTATTATCTTAAGAATATATATATTTTTTATATTTGTTATAGGTAATAATGAGTTGAAGTTGAATTAAGGAACATCAAATGAGAAATTAATATGAGGAAGGTTTTGATGCCTTTTTGGAATTTTATAAACGAAATGTTCCAAGTAGTGACATTTTTTTCTATCCATTCCTGAAATGTTTGAATATGAAGAAGTTGAAAAGTAGATAGATAAAAGATCATATGATTTGTCATGGTTTAAATCCAAGTTACAGCCCTTGGATATGGCATGGTGAAACTGGAAGGAATGTCACTGATGATGATGATTCACAAGATGGTAACTCTGATGGAATTGAAGAAATGATTCACAATATTGTAGCATAACAAATTGAGATAGAACCGACAGTTTCACGTCTATATGGCGATGCTGAAAAAACATTATATCCTGGTTTTATAGATTTTACAGTTTTGTTGTTGGTGTTAAGATTGATTAACTTGAAGGTGAAACATGGATGGAGTTACAGAAGTTTTACAGATTTGCTACAATTGATGAAATACATTCTTCCAAAAGATAACAATCTTCCAGATTCACATTATAAGGCCAAGAAAATATTATGCCTGATGGAATTGGGATACAAGAAAATACATGCATGTCCGAATGACTACATTATATATTGGAAGGAATATGAATTTCTCTCAGAGTGTCCTAAATGTGGGACATCACTGTATAAGGTGAAAGAAAAATCATAGGCTGATGTAGATATTACAAAGTTCCGTTCACAGGTATTTTGGAATCTTCCTATAATTCATCTTTTCAAACGTTTATTTGCTAATTAAGATGATGAAAAAAGGTTAATATGGCATGCTAATGAGTGGGTTTGTGATGGAAAAATATGTCATCCTGCTGATTTTCCACAACGGAAGAAAATTGATGCGCAATATTCTACATTTGGAAATGAAATTAGAAATCTCAGACTAGGGTTGTGCACAGATGGTATGAATCCAAACTGAACCCTCAGTAGCACACATAGTTCATGGCCTGTTTTATTGGTAATTTAAAACCTCTCTCCTGAAGTTTTTATGAAGCACACATATGTCATGTTGAGTATAATGATCTCTGGTTCAAAGCAACCCAACAATGATATTGATATTTACTTGTCACCGTTTATTGATGATTTGAAACTGTTATGGGCTGATGGTATTAGGGTGTATGATTCTTACAAAATGGAATATTTTCAAATGCATGCAGTGCTTCTGTTCACTATAAATCACTTCCCAGCGTATTTAAATTTTTCTGAATACACTGTTAAAGGGCATAAAGCATGTCCAATTTGCAAACAACAGACTTCATATTGTCAATTGCATCATGGGAGGAAAAAAGTGTACATGGGTCATCAGAAGTTTTTGCCTATGGATCACCCTTATAGAAGACTAAAAAAGGCATTCAATGGCTCACAATAATTTTATACTGCTCCGAAACCTTTATCCCCAGATTTTTATTTTGAGATATTGAAAAACCTTGATGTGACATTGGTAAAGACACATAAATCTTGTAATGATAGACATATTTGGAAGAAAAGGTCAATATTTTTTGAGCTACCATATTGGAGGTATCATGAAGTTAAACATAATATTGATGTCATGCATGTGGAGAAGAATATATGTGATTGTTTGATTAGAACACTGTTAGATATTAAAGGAAAGAAAAAAGATGGGTTGAATGAAAGATTAGACTTACTATCAATGGGAATACGTTTGGATTTAGCTCCCACTCTTAAAGGAAGATGAACATTTCTTCCCCCGACTTGTCAAACATTATCGAAGAGGGAGAAAATTAGCTTTTGTTAGTGTCTTCATGATATCAATGTGCCTCAAGGTTATTCTTCAAATGTAAAAAAAATTCTCATTGAAGGACTTGAAGTTGATAGGTATGAAATAACATGATTGTCACATCATGATGCAACAAATCCTACCAGTTGCATTGCATGGAATATTTCCCATCCGTTTCAGAAATAATATAATGAAGTTGTGTTATTTTTTCAATTCAATTTGTAACAAGGTGATTGATGTGAATGCTTTAAACATTTTGGAAGAGGATTCAATTTTTATACTTTTTCAACTGGAAATGTATTTTCCTCCAACTTTTTTTGATATAATGGTGCATTTAATGATTCATCTGGTTCGAGAAATAAAGCCTTGTGGACCTTTATATCTTTGTTGGATGTATCCTTTTGAAAGGTATATGAAAATATTAAAGGGGTATGTTAAAAATCCATATCCACCTAAAGCATCTATTATTGAAAAGTATATTTCTGAGGAGGTAGCAGTGTTTTGTATGAGCTACTTGGCTGCGGTGAAACACATAGGTTTCCTTCCATCTCTCCATGAAGAAGTTAATAATGAGGGAAAGGGGATTTCTGGCTTGAATGTCAAATCATTGTTGGCTGAACAGATGAAGAAGTTAGAATCATACATCTTGAATAACATTGCTGATGCTCAACTGTATATCACATTGCATATTAATGAGTTGAAACATTGTCATCCAAAGAAGGAAGAAATGTGGATTTAGAATGAGCACAACAAATTTTTTTGTCATGGTTTAAAAAGACCTTGCTTGGTAGATCAGATGTATCAAAGAAATTAAAATGGATAGTGGGTGGTCCATGTTTAAATGTGATAACATGGTCTGGATATGACATTAATGGCTATACATTTCATACGAAAGCCTAGGAAAACAGAAGTGAAATTCAGAATAGTGGTGTATTGGTGTTTGCAGAAGCAATGCGTTTTTCGAGTGCTAAGGAAAAAACCCCAATTTCTGCATCAAGTGCATATTATGGAGTGATTGAGGACATATGGGAGGTTGATTAATTTAAAATTAAAGTTAATTTTTTTAACTCTAAATGGTTTATCGGTTAGAACAGTGTTAGTCACGATGAATTTAGAATGACACGTGTTAATCTGAATAGATTGGAAGACACAGCTTATTCTTTTATAATGGAAACACATGAAAAAAAAATTCTATGTATTAGATCAATCAGATATGTAGTGGGTTGTTGTTTTACAAGGGAAAAAACAATATGTTGGTGAGGATGAACTTGATGAAGATGATGATTTATGTGAGATCCCTACTTCCATGGAAAGATTAACAGAACATAATGATGAGCATGTTGAAGACATGGTTTGTTACGTAAGGAACGACCACGATGAAGGAATTTGGGAAAACAGTCCATTTGTACACTCCTAAAATTACATGTAACATATGTTTATTTCTTCTTTACATTTATTTTTTTCATAAAATGTTAGATATTGTAAGTTCTTTCTTTATTAAATCTTGTATTAAAACAAAATAAGTATATGTTTTTGTTTTTTTAAGTTTGTTTAGTTTACTTTATCATGTTTACCATTACATGAATTATATATCAATTATTATTGTTCAGTGACAATTACTTTACCATGTTTACCAAGTTTACCAGGTTTACCATGATTACCATCTTGACCATCTTTACCATATTTACCATTTTTTAACATGATTACCATATTAACAATGTTAACTATTATGTAACTTAGTACACTTTTCTATTTTCAAATTATAGTAGTATTAATATATTTGAATTTTTCTATTTGTGAACTAATGTTTGTTTTTTTAATTTTAAGGATAATGATAGATCATTCAGTGGATCAACCACATGATTCTGGAGATGAGCATATTGGTCATACCTCTGGAGAGGAACATTCACATGATCATCTTGATGTTCCCCAATCTTCATCATGTGCTCTTATTACGAGAAATAGGTCAATGGTTGGTAACCATGGGTGCACACGTTTAACAAAATTAGAACTTCCCAGTATGTAGGATCAGAGGATACTCTTTGATTTTGATGATGATGATATTCCTAGAGGTCCAAATGCAAAAGATTTTAAGAGTTTTGTATCAACTCAGGCTAAGAGAAAAGTAAGCATTCTATATGATGACTGGAGAAGTGTGGATAAAGTGATAATCTCTTAGTTGTGGGAGACAATTTTGGTAAGATCTTTTGCTATTTTTTGACTATTCTTTAAATGTTTCTAGTATATATAATATGTTTAACCTCTTCTTTATCATATGACATTTGATATTCCTGACACTGGAGGAGTCAGGAAGAAATGATTATCGTTGGCTACTAGGAGATGGAGGGGTTTCAAATCATCCCTCTCATCTGATTTCATTTATGGTCATAGGAGTCATGAAAATCCAGGTCGTATATATCCTTTTATAGATGAAGACACATGGAGATAGTTTTTTGAAAGTAGAAGAAAAGAGTCATTTTTGGTAAGGGAAATGTAAACTTTTATAAGATTTCTTATATAAATGATCTTATTAATGTTTTGTTAATGATTTCTTATTCTTAATTTACAGAAAACAAGGAAATCTCATCAGGAGATCCAATCTAAAAATTTATACCCTCATAGTTTATCTCGGGGAGGGTATGCAGTTTTGGAAGACCAAATGATGGCGGAAAAATTTCAACAACTAAGAGCCGAGTCTTCAAGCTCTGGAGAGGTGGCCCCTCCATCCCCTCCATCTAGACATGAAAAACGGAAGAGAGATTGGATAGGAAAAAAGGGAAATATCATTCAGAAGAATCAAGAATCGTAGCTGAGATAATTGTAAGATATCTATTTTATTTATTTACCTATTTTCTTCATATAATTTCAATCATTACAGAAATGTTAAATTAATTAATACAGGACTCTCTTGAGGAGAAGAGTTCACAGGGGGCATTTACGGCTACTGGGAGGCAAGATATTTTATCTATAGCATTGGGAAAGCCCGAACATCCTGGTCGTGTAAGAGGATATCCAACAGCTATATCGGTAAGAAAAGTGTTTCCACATTCTTCAACTTCTATCGTTGAGGGGGTTTATAAAAAAAATAGAATCCTTGGAGGCTGAAGTTTATAATATTAATGCGATGAAGGAGGAAAAGATTAGAGCATCGGTACAGTCTATGTTTATAGACATGCGAATACAATTTCCGACTACAGCTCTCACTCCTCCACCTCCCTCTGCAGACCCCCTTATTTATCCTCCACCTTCGCCAGTAGCTCCCACTCCCCCACCTTAGCCAACAGACCCCATTTTTTATCCTAATCATCCGCTGTAGCTTCTTACATATTGGGATTTGTATTTTGATGATCCTCAACATCATATAGTTGCATATGGGTTGGTATATTGTATAGAAGATACAGTTCATCATCAAAAATTAGAGGTAGAGAATCATAGGGTCACTATACAAGATATTATAGATAGATCAGCTTGAGTACCATTACCTACAGATGAGGTGACGATAGTTGGACATAGTATCGACCATTTTTTAATTTGGCCATCCATACTTCTTTAACTCATTACCATAGAGGTATGAATGTTATATCATTTATTTTATTTTTTATTAATGTTGTTTTATCATTTGAAAAATTATATATTTTTTCTATTTATTTTTACAGGAATACTTCAAAGGTAAAGAAATACTGTATAGACAACAACAAAGACAAATGGCTATGACATCAGATACATATTCTAGTAGTCTTGACAGATTTTAAAGATATTCAAATTTTTTGGTGGGTCATTATGAGTTTCCTATGGAATCTCATGTTTTTGGACGTGCAATAAGTGTGGGGATTATGAAAACTGATATCATGGATCTTGTTACTAGAGATAAGTTAGGAATCAACGTAGTGAATTTTTTTTCATATAAGTCTTAACACCTTTTCCCTACATTATATTTATTAAAAATGTATACTTATGTCTATTTTTTATTAGGTATCTTTATAAAATTTGTGAGAGGAATGAGCTAACAGATGTATATGGACTCATGGAACTGCAATTCATTTCCCCTGAAGTATGTGCATTGGATGAGGAACAAAGAATGCTTTATATTGCGGAAAGTCTTGAAAAGAATATAGTCACACAATGTTGGATGATGCCATTTTTGTGAGAGTTATGAAAAACATATCTCTCAAATAGTTCATAATCTTTTAACATAAAAAACCACTAACCTTAAATTTCATTTTATCAGTGATCATTGGATGTTAGGGGTTTTTTGCCCAAGGGAGAAAGCACTTTATTGGATATGCGATGTCCATGATGATGTGAGGGAAATTTTTAAGAATATATTGGAAAAGTAAGTTTCAGTTTCTCAATAGGTTTATATATTATGATGAATTTTAAATTTACCGCATTCGTATTAATTTCTAACAGGGCACGAGTCTACTTTTAAAAAAACACAAATAAAAGGAGTGCAAAGATCAAATATGTAAATGCGAAGGTAAATATCCATTTATAATTTTTACTTTTTTATTTATGACATAAAAATAATATATTGAATTTATACTCATTCAAACAAGATTTTCATGAACAACAAGGCGTCATCGAATACGGATATTATATGTTAAGATTTATGTATGAAATAATGACAACTGGGATAGTTGTGAATTTTGACCTGGTAAGATTTCCTCTTAAACATTTCCATAATATGTCAATTTTATTTATTCATTATACACATTAACTACTATCCTTTTAATTTGTAGCTTTTTTATGACCCTCAACCCTATACTCCTGAATACATCAAACACTTACAAGTGGAGTGGACAAATTATTTTACAGGTTTGATTGAATTTTAGTTTTTTGTAATGTAAAATGTAATATTGAATATTGTTGGTGTAATTGTGTATTTGGTAGTCGTTTAGGTTGAATTTAGTGTTTTTGAAGTTGACAGTGTATGTTTTGAATGTTATATATGTGAATGTTTAATTTTTATCTACTTATTGTTTTGGTCTACTTATGATGGTTTTTCTGGTATGGATTCTGGTTTGGGGGGGAGGGGTTCCAAGGGTGTGGGGGGGTTGTTCAATGGGGTGGGGGTGTCCAGGGGTCTAAGAGGGATGTCTGGTGGGGTGGCGGTCCTGGGTGTCCATGAGAGTGGGGGGGGGGGGGGGGTAGTCCTGAGGTAAAGAATTTTAGTGAGGGTGGAAGGGATGTCCAGGGGAGTGGGAGGCTGTCCAGGGGGTGTGTCAAGGGGTGTGGGGGTGTCTTGTGGGGTGAGGGGGGTTTCCAGGGGTGGGGGTGGTTGTCCAGTGGGGGGGTGGGGTTCATGGTGTCCATGGGGATGGGGGGGGGGGGGGGCAGTCCAGGGGTGTGGTGGGGGTTGTCTAGTAGGTTGAGGGGGTTCTGGTCTATTTTTGGTAACTTGTTGGTCTGTTTCAAGTGTGTGGGAGGGCTGTCCAGGGATGTGGGAGTGCTGTCCATGGGGTGGGGGTCTACAAAAGGGTGGGGGGATGTCCAAGGGGTTGTGGTGATGTCCAGGGGTGTGGGGGGGGGGGGGGGGGAGTGTCCAGGGGTGTGGTGGGGGCAGTCTTGTGGGGTGAAGGGGTTCTGGTTTGTTTTTGGTAACTTTCTGGTCTATTTTAGGGGTGTGGGAGGGCTTTCCTGGGGTGTGGAAGTGTTGTCCAGGGGTGGGGGTATACATGGGGGTGGGGGGTTGTCCAGTGGTGTTTGGTGCTGTCTAGGGTGTCGGGGGGCAGTGCAGGGGTGTGGTGGGGGCTGTCCAGTGGGGTGGGGGAGGGCTGTCCAGGGTGTGGGGGGGTATACATGAGGGTGGGGGTTGTCTTGGGGTGTTTGGGGCTGTCCAGGGGGTTGGGGGCAGTCTAGGGGTGTGGTGGGGGCTGTCAAGTGGGGTGAGGGGTGCTGTTCAGGGGGTGGTGGGAGGGTTTTCCTGTGGGGTATGTTTAATATGTTATCAATGTAAATGCTTAATTTTTCTTTAGTTCTTGTTTTGATATACTTCTTTTTTTGTGGTACAAATTCTTTATTTGGTTTCTAGTTGTTTCTAGGGGAGATCAGAGGACTGCATTCGATTTTTTTTAAAAAAATTGTCTTCCACGTCGGTTATTTTATAACCGGCGTGATAAAGAAATCGGGAAGGGTTTATCACGTCGGTTTTTTGAATTACCGACGTGATAAACAGCTGTGGAATGGTTTATCACATCAGTTATTTAATAAACGACAAGATAAAAGTCCTTGGAAAAGGTTTATCACTTCGGTTATTAAATAAGAAACTTGATAAAAGTCTTGGGAAATGGTTTATCATGTCGATTATTAGATAAACGACCTGATAAACCATTTATCAGGCCTTTTATCACGTTGTTTTTTAATAATCGACGTGATAAGCCCCACCCTGGACTGGTTTAGCACGTCGGTTATTATATAACCGATGTGATAAACCATTTCCCAGGGGTTTATCACGTCGATTATTAAATAACTGATGTGATCAACATCCCCCATATGGGTTTATCATGTCGTTATATAATAACCGACATGATAAAGCCCCTTATTTTATCCTGGAGGTTAGATATTAACCGACGTTATAAACCCCCCTCAGTTTTGCATGTCAACTATTAATTAACCAACGTGATAAACACCGTGATGTTATGTTTTTTACGTTGGTTTTTAAATAACCGATGTAAAAAACGTTATTTATAACATCGTCCGTATTAACGTCGGCTAAAAACAGACGTAAAAATGAAAAATAACCGATGAAAAAAACTTTTTCTGCACTAGTGTGGTTTCCAATGATGATGAGTCATAAGGATAATCTGTTTGATAGAAAACCTCCTAGGATATTGGGGAGGACACTCTTGGGGGTGATGACAAGACCAAGATCTTATTCAGTGAGGTATTTTTCTAACATGATCACTTCTTCCAGCCTTTCCCTCTTTTAAGGGGAATAACCCAAGATTCTGTCTCATGCTGAATGTAGCCAATGAAAACTTAGGGGAATCTATGGAATTCTCCTCGTTGGGCACCAGAAAGAACACTTTAGAGTCTATCCACAAGGCTTCATCTGGAGAGGTGTCTATTGAAGATTCCAAAATGAAGTCTCCAAATACATTGGTCATTCTAATAATCTTTAAGGTACAAAATCACAATATTCTTATGGAATGCCACACTACTTGTGAGTTTTATCACTTGGGTCATCTCATCATCAAGATCACCATTCCTTAAATTAAGATGATATCTCAATTATCCTGGTCTTTTTCGACCCCTCACAAGGTTTTCTGACTCCCATAAAAGACATTTTTTTATATACAACTTCTATATTGTGATATTGAGAGTCTTAGTGCCAGTCTTGTAGTTCTAACAGGTGCTGAAGGGCCCCCAGTGATGGAATTTCCCTTATAATCCTTGAGAATTGATCTTATCCTAAATTTAACATCTTTTATGTTTTTTATATTAATTAAGTAATTTTCCATTATTTTTTTCATAGTCCAAAATAAATTTCATTTGTTTTTTTTTGAAACAATACTCAAGATATTTCTCTCTCCACATAAATACATAGTTATGGGAGTTAGGGAACTTCCATCGATAGTCAAACCAACCCTCAAGGATTCATCTCTTCAGGGTGAGTCGTTCTTGATACTAGGAGGGAAATATTTTTTAGATATAGATATGACTATGGGGGAGTCCAAACTTAGTGTTGGAAAATGTGTTTACCCTATAGAAGTGTCATACCAAAAATATTATCCTCTTGATATGGAGCTCAGTCCATTTGAGAGGATCCCAGAGAAATTCCCTAATTACTCTATACTCATGGAATTTCTAGAGTATAAGACAATGCACCCCAAATAATTAAAATATTTTGGGAATGATATTACTGAATAAAAAATCATTTTTCAACCTAGGTAATGGAGGACCATGAATAATGTTATCACTCATATTCTATAGTCGAAGTTAACAAGTTGGATGGGGTGTCTCCCCGTCAGGATACAAAACATGAGAACTAGAGCGGTATATTCTCAAACCATCCATGTAATGGCTCATGATTATCTTTACAAGTGGGTACATTTGGAAAAAAAAGAGTTTAATGTTTTCTAAAACAAGGATAAATATAAGGGTAGAAAGTATCTCTTGGATTTTGAACAAGAAACTGTGTGGTGAGAAGAGCAAGATCATGATCACATAACCGCCATTAATGATAAATTAGATATCATAATCCAATTAGGGTATTAGTTATTGGTGTCATAGTTTAAGACAGAAGGGGAGACATCACTGGTGGTTGAGTTCCAAGATAAGTTGGAAACGGTGTGAATTCAGGAAAATAGAGCTTGTTCGGTGGATGACGAGGAAGAAATAGAAATTTTTAGGTTGTAACAGAATTTGGAGGCCATATTTCAGAGGATAGATTGGTTGGGTAAATTGGTTTCTGAGGTGGATCCTTATAGAGAACTAGTTTGGTTTAAATAAAAGAGAGGTCCTAATATGTGGATGATCCTCCCAAACTTTTCATTTTTGTTTTCATTAAACTCAATATATTCATGAATTTGTTTCTCTTTACTACAACTCATTCACATCAATGATGCAACAAAAATAATAATCCCTAAGACCACAAGAGTCATTATCATTGTGGGAAATAAAAAGAAAACAAGTGATTTCCCACTTACCTGAGAGTGTTAGATAATGACTAAATACTTAAGGTCTTAATTGTTCATTAAACATTGAGAGTATCCTAACCAATATATATTTTTTTAGAGAGTGGGAATCTCAACCCAACAAACTTTTTTTCTCAACATGTGTAGGTTCATGAATGTGGTAATTCTATTGGAATTGAATTTTTACTTAAAAAGTGGGTGATGAAATGTTTTACTCGGGATAACTCGGATTTGCAGCACAAAGGGGGTTATATAGAAATAGAGGATAACTGTTGACCATTTTCAAAACATAGAGTTCAATATCATTCCATCATAGATGGTGAAAATGAGGGTTGGATTTTGACCATGTTCAAAAAATGGGACCTTTGAAATTTTTATCATAAGTCATTCAAAGTGAATTCCTTGGATGAAAGGTGAGCCAATGTGGATAGGAACTATTTTAATTAGGGAAATTCCATTCAGAAATGGAAGATAATGGGGATCCAAATAAAAGAGGGAACAAAGTGTGGGGATGAATTGAGCGGATGTTCTAATGGATTTTAACACCCATAAGATTAAAATAATATGTTTATGAGAACAATGATTTAACATATCAGTATGAAAAAAGTCTAGTACCATCCATTAATGGGAACATAATCTCAAGTGCTAAGTGACGGTCAAGGACATCAAATGGTGTGACAGGTGAAAAACACTAAAGTGGGAAAGGGGTCCACATGTGGGGTCCTTAAACGCTTTGAAATTGTATGTTGTATAATGAGGACATAGGTAATGAATCATAATGGATTACAATGATGACATTTATTGAACAATATAGAATATTACAATGAGGATGATACATCATACAATTTAATGTCATATGTCTAGGATCTTCATAGCATAGTTTATCATCTTGTGATCAAGATTTTGAACTGATTTGAATAAATGATACATTTTTAGGTTATTAGGATCCATGAAAAGTAAACACAATGTGAAAAACCTAAAAGATAATCTCATGAAGAAAATGTTTATAATATTTAGTTCCAACATTTTCCTTAATAAATAGGGTCTAGTGAGTGTAGCCTAGTATTTGAAGGGTTCATGGTGGGTCCCAATGGGTTTGTATTTCTTTATTCACACACTATTTTTTTTATCCAAGTCACATCAGAATATTGGAGGGATTATGTTGGAATTTGAATTAGATTTTTCCTACGTGTTATCATCATGATATATGTTTCTACCATTATCCATGGGTATGTTAAATTCATGACAATCGGACTGGGGTCACAAGTTCTGTGTCATGTAGCTTGGACTAGGAGTTAAAAAAAGTTTATGTTCATAATTCTTGGACCAAGAGTTGGGGAAGTGTGTTATAGGAATGCTCATGTGGTCAAAACTAGTAAAAACCTAATATAGAGAGAGGGGAAATGGGGGATCTATTACACGCAATTCATATTTGATACATTTTACAAATAGTTTAATATCATGATTATTGGACCATAACTCCTAGTTTAAGGTCCTAGAGTTTGAACCAAAAAGTATCAAATAGTTTAAGGTCATATTACTTGTACTTAGTAGGCGTGAAAATAAAAAAACAAAGTGTGTGGAACAAAAGAGAGGTAAATCAACATTAATTATGGGCCAAGGAGGACAAGTGCCAAATAACACATTCCCATAGTGAATATCATACACTTTTAAATTAATTATTATCAATATTGGCCTCATTATTTAAAGGTCATAGAGTTTATTCTAAAAATCACATCATTTAATTTTAAGGTCTTCCCATGTATCTCAACCTTATTTAGGAAAATCCATCTCTGACTCTTGATATCTCTTAATTCATGCTTTGTGTGAGAAACAATGAACATTCATGAAGTTGTCATTTTCATAATGGAGATCACAATAAGGGAGAAAAGAATCAGACTTGAGGAAATCCAAACGGTGTTGACTTACTTAATCACCATATGTGGGCATATGAGAGGATGATACATAAGGTGTTAAGATTCCCACCGTATTGTATCCCATGTCTCTTGATTAGATGGAATTTTCAAAGGAACTTGAAATTTCAATTTGGTGGATGCGAAAATTATAGAAAAAGATTACGAATTAAATTCTGAGATTTTTTAGAATCAAATGTGTTGTTTTCAGACAAGGTTTAAGGTATGAGAGGTTTCTAAGGCTCCCTGTTGAATTTTGGGAGCACTAGACCCCAAAATCGGAATCCAGAGATGGATGAGAGAGGCACCTAATTTTCCTAAAACCATGGGACGCTCCAATGGAAACCATATGGACTGATAAGATTGAATTACAATGTAACATGATTTTTTCCTACCATGTATTCTATGCTTCATGGCCATGCATGTGCTTCAGACTTTCTCATAGTGGGATTTTACATGGGCTACGCATTGTTAGTCAAACCATGTGGCTAGCCCATGTGAGGGGGTTCCTTGGGATGTTTCATGTAAATTTTTAGGAAAAATGTGTGGCCAAATATTTTTCATTATTGATGGGGATAAATTTATCCTTTTTACATCCATCCCATATTTATTTTCTCCCCCGATTCTCTTTCCCCTTCATGTGCACTAGGATCATCCGTTCAATCTCCGTCTTATCATCTCTTGGTTTATATGTATCTCCATCATCTGGTGTCAGAATAGAGCATCGTCAATATCATTATACGAGTATGGATAACATATTAGTTCCTATAGAACCTATCCTTGTTTAATACTCTCTTGGTGGAGTTTTTTTGGTTAAATAAAATTCTCTATTTTTCAGGGAGGTCGTGTGTTTCTTTGATTTCTCTCAATCAAGGCCAAATCAAGACTTAATATTGGCCAAATAGAATGTCATTAGTATAAGGTTTGTGTTCTATGGTGGTTTGCTTTTAAATTGTCTCAGTTTATAAAGTGAGTCATTATAATGCATTCCATAATTTTCATGCAATGCTTATTAACTTTGATATTTAATTTATAGAACTTAAATCCCTAATTCTAACAGCCCTTGCATATGAAATATGCATGGTTTTGGGTATTGGACCTCAAGTTTTAACCATTTTAAATAGTGTGTCCCAGTGATGAATTTAATTAATTAATTTTTTTCTAATAAAACAACTCATGGAGGTGCTCTATCTTATAAAATTTAATTGTTTGATTAATTTCACGGTGGAAGGGTGTAACACTCCACTATAATATCTCTTAGGGACTGAACCACCAAATAATGGGGTTGGAGGCTTATCATATTTGATTAATATGATTATTTTTGTGTGGTAGGATTACTATCATGTCCTATTTTATAACTCTTACATGTAAGGTGTTAATTGTTTGTGTTAGTTCACCCAACCCTCATAATTCTAATGATGTAATGAATCAAATAATAAAACTAATAAAAATTATTGAAATGGTAAGCAGTAATGATACTCTTTATTTTTACATTACTTTTTTGTGGAATTTTTATAAATATGGACAATCAAATCATATATAAATGGATTTTACGTATTTAATCTTTTGTTTATGTTATTTGAATGAAAATGTCTGGAAAGGTCATTACATGTGTTGCATAAGTATGATATGTATTATATGTATTGGGACACCCAAGCTTATGTTGGATTAAATGATTATAATTTTTATAGAGGTAATGCCTCATTATTATTATTATTAGACTATGGTAATGGTCAGTGAACAATTGTTAAGGGAACTTTTTAGCATGGAATATCACTATACCTTATGTTGGGTGTTGGAAATAATTTCTTACAGTGTTTTACTTTTATTCAAGAGATGGGAATGATGTTTTAGGTTCCCTTTATTTGGGTGTTGGGAATGAAATGTCACCCCACCATCTTGAGTGATGGGATATATGTCTGGAATTTCAATGAGCTTCAAGGATTATACCCTTAGAAAAGCCATTGGTTCATTAGACTAATCATAAACATTTGATTCATTCCTCTGTTCTAGATAGCACCTTGTATCCATGTATAATCCTATTAATGTCGTCACATATACAGTTCATATAGAATTATACATATTATATATATATATGAAGATTATATATATGCAGATATAGTTTAGACTATTTCATCTTGGACGAAAGAAGGTAGGGTCGACCATGTGTCATTGAGAAACCTAATCCTGACTTGTTATATTTATTTATTTATTTATATTCAGTTCATTTATTATACCCAAACAATGTTATATTTTTTTATCACAAACAATATTATTATTAAACACCATTGGCAGTGAACTACTGAGTATATCTAACACACTTCTCATTCCATCATTTTATTTGGGTACCTTATTAGTCCTCATGTTCATAGGTCCTTAGATTATTTATTATGTTGTGAATTGTACTTGGGAGCTTAGGAGCACAAGACTAAGCTATTACTCAAGATACTCACAGAGATGGATCATTTGGATTTTGGTCTTTTCTTTTTTCTTGTATTGTATTTCATTCTTTATTATTTCCTACAATGTATTTTTCTAGAATTATATATACATACATGCAAAGATTGATATTTAGAATTCACCACTTCTTTTCTTTATCAGCGATTATATTTATCCTATATTGCTCTATCCTTATTTAGACTACTTCTGCTATTTTCTGTTGATTTCTTATTATTATACCATTGTGCTATTATGATAATGAGGGTATATTATCCCCCTGGTACCATCATTAAACCGTCACTACTAGTTGGTTGCCTCTTTCATAGAGGGATGTGTTCTTTAGGCCATGTACTAACCAGTTCATATACCGGTTTCACATTTTTTCGGGCTAGGGCATTACAATTTGGAATCAAAGTAGTTTTATTTTCCATTTTCTTACTATTAGGTACTAGTAAATAGAATACTATTAATGTTTTATCACTCTGTTAACAACAATTCCTAGGAGTGATCAACCCATGCATGGGGAATATTCCATGTAACCAAAATTAGATTTTTTATTATATTGTTCACCATTATAGTTGATTAAGATTTCACCTTGAGTGATTGGTGTACTTTCCACTCCCTACAGATTTATGAGATTTATGGAATTTTTCCATTGGATCAGTATGAAAAGGAAGTAGTATTACATGAATCTTTAATGGAACATTGAGATTCACATTCCATGAATATTCTATTTCTTGTAGATTTCTTTGTTAGTCTATTTGAGATTTATTTGTGTGCCTTGTGTGTTTACTAGAATTTCCGATATATATCATGTTAGGAATTTTTATAACATTATTATATTTTTACATTCTTGGGTATTTCCTTAGTAATTTTTTATATAACATTTTGTGTATTTTATTATCATGTTCATATATAAACCATGATTATGTGTTTCCCTTGTTTATTTAGTGGCATACCATGTTAGTTCATCATGGTTCAATGCATATTTCTATGTTTAACTGTTAGTCTTGGGTGCTTACTTTTCACATGTACCTTTATTAATAAGTATTTTTTATCATTACTAGTTATAAATTTTAAATAAAATTGCTTTTTAAAGTTCCAGCACCAACCTAAAGAGTGTTCCCTATCATACGTTTAGGGTTACACCTTAACCAACCAATTTGGACACGTTTGATCCATGTACCACTGGTTGTATGGGATGAAGCATTCAAGGTTATGAATAAATGGGGAAATAATAGAAATTTAAGAGATTTATGGGACTTTATAAAATTGGGGAGGGTTAAATATTTAGTCATATAATTACACACAAACTTATGATATTATGAAATCAAATCCAAAAATGTAGTTGTAGTTATTTGAATTCTAATTGTAATTTATAAGGGAAAATTTGTTTATAAATTTGGAATGTTAATTCATCTATATCAATAATTGTTCTTATATGTGCATCCTAATTAAAAACCATACATAAAATGGTTTCCTTATAAAGGAATGTATTGACCAGTCATGGTCATGATGACCTATATGACTAAATTCATATAAAGGCATAAATGGACCCAAGTAGGTCAGTTGGGCAATGTTTCTAATTAGATAACCCACTAGAGGTGTTTTAAAACATGATGATTAATGTGTTTTGGGTAAAATTTTGATGAACCCAAATTGACTTAATGGGACCCTCATAGGTATCCATATCTTTTAACGTCCTAGTATTTAACCCCATGAGGGTATGCTTATGCTATATAGGGATGGTCATTTAAAGTGTTTCCATATAGCTATATGGTTTCACACATAGAAATATGGTGGAATCTTACACCACCAATTCCTATTTAATTAATAACATACCAGTAATATTCTTTTGATCTTTTCTTATATGAGTCGTTAGTCACTTAAAATGCCAATTAAAACCTAAATGGTGTTTTCCTCTATAGATTAGAATTGACATTTTACATTAACTAAGCACAGTTCTGTGACCATTATTGATACAGAAAATGGATAAAAAAATTTAAATGATAATTTTCATAATCATGATAGGTTATTGGTTGACTAATTAATTTTTTAAAAGTACTATTGAGAAAAGTTTCATGTGTGCCTTGTGGATTATCAAAATAAAGTTTCAGATATTATTTTCTTATGACTATTATTAGATGTTCATTAAAAATAAACCTTGAAATGATTAATTACTAAATGATAATTGGTGTAATTACAAAAAATGGAACCTTAATGTGTTACTAGCTTGACCCTCACATAGGGGTATTAAAAACTTTTCTTTGAGTTTTTCCTTGAAATAAGAACATGAACATGTTCTATAGGCCTCTTCTTCTATAGTCTAAATCTAACGGATAGAAAAATGGTCCTACCGGACATCTTAGGTGTGACCTCTTGGAAGGATATGTGCTTTATGTTCAGTGGAGTTATAACCCATAGTAGGAATCACCCTTAAAATTTTAAATCATTTCTCTTTTCTCTGATGATTTTTTAGATGTGTGGTGTCATTTGGGTATAATTGTCATATATAAGACCCTTTAGTTTTCAAAATGACACCCGTGTTAGATGGGTGGTCATGTGATATTTTGACCTATTTTTTAGGCATGAAAATATTTTAATTCTTAGTTATGTTATGATTTACATACATAGGGAATGGCTAGATACTGAGTAGGTTGTGCAGCCCTTTCTCTTATTATTATTCTTTAGTGTTGGATGACTCAGGAGGTCCTCAACATGTTTTGCAGTCGTATGGGATGGTGAAACTCTATGATGGTTATATTTTTGAGCCATAATATATTGTTATGCATAGGAATGATAATCCTATGAATAGTATCATTGATTTTCCATTTTGCTCATGAAACCTTGGGATGGTATATATTGATACTCACGGTACCCATCGAGTTTCAAAATGGTGAGACCAACCATTAATGTTTGGTAGTAATTGTTAAGGAATTGAGCTATCGTTCTAAATTAATGGTTATTATTAGAAATAGAGTGACTACAGTATGAATGGAATTAGATTCATCTCAATTCTTGGAATTAAACCTTAAAGGATTCGGTGTTTCAACATAATGTTTGGTTGGTTTTTAATTTTATGCCTGATGTTATGACATGTGTGGATGTAAATCGGGAGGACTGAAATGTGTTAATATAAATTAAATCTATCCTAGTGTTATTTTAAGTGGATATTATATCTCTCATTTTGGTTTAATTCTTGATAAATGAAAGTTGGAAACCTATTGGACCCACTACCCGTGGTCAATGGAGCAGGTTCCATGGGATGAGTTCCCATTTTTAGTAAACGATAACCAGGTAATTCTTAAGGTGGGGAGGATCGTAGTCGTCTAGGTAACATGTGTTTTTACTAGTAGGAGGAACACAACCTATAATGACCACTTATAAATGTTTAGTGCTACTTTTAATTTTTCATGAGGCAAGTGGCATTCAATTGTGTCGATGCTCGTGAAGCAGTATCATGATGAAATGGTTGGTTCAGTACACAACCCTTGAAAAAAAACCTTGGTTAATGGATGAATTTTGTTGATTGTGATTTAATAATCACAAGATGTATCGGTTGAATGTGAATCATGGTCAGGATAGGATGACACATCGGTAGTCGAGGCTAATCACTTCCAAAGGAATTAGGCCTGAGAGGTTTAACTGACCTTTCTGCATAGAGTTGTTATAGTTGGTCTTAAACCATACTAAAAAATTAATATTTGATGAAGTGGGAGTGTCTCATTACCTTTTTATAAATATTCCATACCCTATTTTTGTACATTTGGTTTATAGATAATCATTTCTAATATGATTACATAATTCAGGTACATTGAGAGAGCATTGGTTATACACTATGATAAATTTAAAATCCATTGGGATTGATAAATAAACTCCATGAGTGTTATGTTCTTGTATGTGTAGTGGTTATTGAGGAATGGTTGGTACCGAGTGATACTTTGTTTCCAAGTAAGAATAATGTGGATGGAATCATGGACACCAACCAACCCATTATCCATACTTCCCAACATTTGCCTCTTTGGAATTAGTCAACATTTTTGAGTTGTGGGCATAGACTTAGTATCAATGACTCACTTGTAAAAATTTGAGTATGTTTGGTAGGTAATGATCTACTTTGACTCCTATTAATTATTCTATGGCTACCCTATACTTTAGTATGCCTTAGATTAGATGATTGAATGGGTAAAAATCCAAGTATGTTGGATCATGTATATGTCATGTTCATAATTGGGACTAACTATATAAATGGATGTTTTGGATAAAGGCATCACCAGAGGTGAGTGTTCTCAGAGAAATTATCAATGTGACTTCGTGTAAAGGCACCGGGTCAAGATTTTGAAATGAACTAGCCATCTATTCCATGTTTTTTGTGGGTATTCAACCACAGACATATTAACTTGATATATATCTCTCTTTCCATATGTGGTCAGTGAGGAAACCATTCACGACACATCATCAGCATGAAATGGGTGTGATGTAAAATTTTAATCGGTTTTTTATGAAAAAATATCTTTACCTATCTAAATAAGGTCAATTTAGAATTGCCTATTCGATTGAATTAGGAATCATGTCATGAGCATCATTAGAACACTACGAGAACACCAAAGTGTAAAATTATAATAGTAGTGATACCAAGACTTAGAAATGAAATTTAAAATGATAGAACTTATAATGGAGAGTTCAATAGGTAAGGTGATTAAAGTGGACATGACTTGATTGTGTCTTGGGATAGATGGGAATGGGTAAGACCCATCTCAATGTTTCTGTTTATGACATGAGTTTGGGATCAAGTTTCTATGTCTTACGTACCACACTCAAAGGAAATTCTTGGAGGTTTATTGGGAGTTTAGAAACACAACATGACTATTTTTATAGAACTTCACATCCCAAGTAGTTCATATGATGTTTTTACTGTTCCCAAAGGATTCTATTGTATGAGAATTTTTAAGGTGGAGAGATTGTAGTGTCCCATGTTTTTTGACTAGATGAAATTTTTGAAGTAAATTTATCATTCATTTTGGTGGATGGGAAAAATTGTAAACTAAGATTCGAAATGAAATTATGAGAGTTTTAAAACACAAATATATTTTTTAGACTTGGTTTAAGGAACGATATTTTTCATGAGCATCCCATCAAGTTTCGGGTGCACTAGAACTAGAAATCCAAATCTGGAGAAAGCTCTTAGGGGGAACACAATTTGTTTGATGCCATGCCACCCTCTAGAAAATATTGTGTGGATTTCTCAAAGGGGATGTGAGTGTCACATGTTTGGTCTAACCATGGGCACTATTATTCACAATCATGAGGGTATTGTAGACTTATTTATAGTTATATTTATCATGGGTTGTGCATGGTTATTCAAACTGTGCATCCAGCCCATGTGAGGGAGTTTCTTGGTAAGTACTTGGTGCATGGTTAGAGAACAGTTTGGCTATCCATATGTCCAAACTATGTGCCTCAATAAATGGGAAAATTAACCTTTTTTCCCTCTAGAACATATTTCCTTTCTCCCATTCTTTTCATTATCCTTCATGCACACTAGGGGTAGCCACTCGAGATCCCTCTCCTCTTCTCTAGGATTCTATGTATATCCAATTTCCAATGACAAAAATTAGCTCCATAGGTCTTGTGGGATCCATACGAGTATGCACTTCATTCATCTTGAACATCTCATTATTTAATCCTCTCTCAATGGATTTATTTTTGTTGGATGATAATTTGGCCTATTTATTGTCTGTTCATTCGTTTTTTCGATTATCTCAAACCAGAATGAATCTAACTTCGATATTGGACTAGTAGAATTTACTTTCTATAAGGTAGGTAGTATATATACTTTCCACTTAATGTCTTGTTGTTAATTAAGTGTTACATTTTTTCATGAACATAAATTTTCACGCGACTCCTATTAAATGTGATATTTAATTTTTATAACTAAATGACCTAATTATTATATCCCTATCATATTAAATTGTCATGGTTGATAATATTGGACCTCATGTTTCAACCACCCTTAAATATATGTCCCTTGAATTCCCTTAATTAATTTATTAGTTTCTAATACAAACCCTCATTAAGTTTCACTATCTTATAAAATATAACAAGTTGATTAATTGTAAGGTATAAGGGTGTAAACCTCCACTATAATATCTCTCAGTGACCAAAACACCACCTAAGGGGGTTGGGACCTTATATTATTGGTTGAAAATGTAGATTTTTGTGTGGTATTATTGTTATCATGGCCTATTTTATACCTCTTTCATGTATGGTGTTAACTATTACGGATAGTTCACCTAACCCTCACATTTCTCATGTTATAATTGTAAAGACCCGTAAAATTCAAGGAAATTTTTTTCTTAATTTTCTTTAGAATTTTACAAGAGTGCGGTTTCAGACGGCACCTGATTCCGGGGCCCGGAGTGCGCGGAATCAATTTCCGAAGTTTGGCTCGGGTACGTTCAGTGAACGAACGAGCGGGAATTCCTAACTTTTGATCCGGTGCTCGGAATTGAAATCCGAGGGCACCGATGAACTCGCAGCGGCGAAATTCGCTAAAAGAGACCTTTTCGGAAGTTGCGTTTGTTGCGGGTTGAAAGTTAGTTTTGGGGTTTTTCGTTTGAGTTAAATAAAATTTGTGAAGACAAATTTTATTATAACTTGATAAAACCTACCAAAGGGGGTTGGAAGTGGGACCCACTCCCACTTAACCTCCCTTGGGAGGATTAAGTCTGGTGGGGCCCACACGAACCCCTAAACCTTTCATATTCTCCCAACTCCCTTAACGCCTCATTAAATGACTTGAGTTACTTATTTAATTTTGGGAGTTAATCCTTTTGAATTTCAAACATTTGAAATTCTAGTGTGTTATGTGATAATAAAATAAGATGTTGTCTTATTTTATTTTGGTTAAGTGTTTGTCTTCTTGAGAGGTGGAGAGCATTTCCTTCTTCTTCTTCATCTCTGACGAAGATCACGAAGAACGCTCAACATCACGAAGAACACTCAACTTCACGAAGAACGCGGCGTCCTTCTTCCACGATGTCGGACTGCAACGCGTTGGTTTTCCTCCACGACGCCGCAACGCATCCTCTCCGCGACGTGCTTTCCGCGGCGAACCTACGTCCGACGCCGCAACGCACTTTCCGCGACGTGCCTCTCGCGGCGAACCCACATCCGTCTACCGCGACGCCATAACCGCGATGCCGACGACGTCTTCTTCCGTGACGACCGACCTCCGCGACGTCCGACCTCCGCGACGCTCAACTTTCGCGGCCGTCAATGAACGTCGAGCGATGAATCAAAGGTAGGGGTTTTCTCTTGAATAACCTTTATTCAATTCTACTTTGATTTTAAATAACCGACTGCTATCGGATTAACGGAAGGAGGCCGGACCGCACAAACACGGCTGACCTCCTTCCATGTGCTTGAAATCATTGTGCTTTGGTGCGGGATAACACAGTGCCGTTGCACCGCAAGAAAATGTCAAGGACCGCAGCCGGAGTGAGTCGCGGCGGTAGCGCGCGACGCCATCGCGCCGCGCCAGAGAAATGAACCAGTGAATGACAGTGGTCGGAGCGGCCTACGGCAGAGGTGCGACGAGTCGGACAAGGCCGCGGCCATCAGACGTGGCAAGCGGCAAAGACTCTGCGGAGTAGCCGCGGCCCTACGGCCGCGGCGGAGCAGCCAGAGGCGACCGGCCTCGCCGGCCGCCGGAGAACAGAAGAGCCGCGGCCCTTGCCGCGGCAGAGAAGAAGGGGGCGGCCGGCTGTGCCAGCCGCCGGTTTGCTCGGAGGCGGGACCCGCAGGTCCCGCGGGTGGACAAACGGCCGGCTTCAATGCCGGCCGTGCATTAATTTCCGGGGGTTTGAAACCCCCGGAAGCCGAGGAACGGGCCCCCCTCACGTGGGGGGGGGGGGGGGCGTTCATTGAAGTCACGGGGGGGCAGCGCCCCCCGTTTCGCGCGAAACCACGCGCTCGGCCGGGCCGGGTTGCGCAGGCCGGGCCGGATTGTGCCGGCTGGGCCGGACCGCCCAACCGGGCCGGGCCGAGCCAACTGGGCCGGGCCACGCTGAACCGGGCCGGACCCGGACCCGGTTCGGGCCGACCCGGATCGGACCGGTTCAGGGGGGTACTGGGCCGGGCCGGGCCGGGCCCAGACCCCCCGTTTTCGGACCTTTTCAGTCAAAAGCTCATAACTTGAGCTGTAGACCTCCGATTGACGAACCGTCTGCGGCAACGCGATCCTTGGATCGAGACGGTCGTTTCGGTATATCGGACTCAAGGTTTCGGATTACTTTGAGTTCGGCTGGGTTGGTTCGTTCACGAAACCAACCGGGCCCTCGGAGCGGAAACACTTATATCTTGAGCTACGGACGTCCGAACGGCGTGCCGTCAGTTCTGATAAGTTCCTCTTAGTGAGACAGATCTTTTGGTATACTCCGCCTGAGGTTTGGACGCAGGTGGAGTACGGCCGGGTTGGTTCGTTCACGAAACCAACCGGGCCCTCGGAGCGGAAACACTCATATCTTGAGTTCCGGACGTCCGATTGACGTGCCGTCGACTTTGATGGAATCCTCTAAGTGGGAAGGAACTTTTGACATACTCCGCCCGAGTTTTGGATACAGTTGAGATATGGCCGGGTTTGGTTCGCTCACGAAACCAACCGGGCCCTCGGGACGAAAAGGCTAATAACTCACAGACCGGGCGTCCGATTGACGCGCCGTCTGTTGCGTTGAGACTCCTTTGACGAAGCGGACGTATGTGGCACTTCTTCGTTGGACTTTAAGATACATGGAGTATCGACCAGTAGCTCGTGGAGTGGACCCTCCCGGAGACGAGCGGGCGGGGGAGCGCTTGGGTGTAGCGGCGGACCCGTGGTACTTGACAGTGGTGGTGCGCTTGGATGCAGCAGCAGACCCTTGGCGGTGGAGCGCTTGGTTGTAGCGGCGGACCCGCGATACTCTACGGAGTGTGTGCGCTTGGTTGTAGCGACAGACCCGCGACGGTGGAGACGAGCGTGCGGAGTACGGAGACCGTGTAGCCGACTGAGACCTGACGACTGCTTGACCGACTCGACTTGGAGTGAGTCGACTAGCCCAGTGGACGGAGCGCCCAGTAGTTGGCAGCAGACCCACGGCGGACGGAGCGCCTGGTAGTTGGCAGCAAACCCGCGGTACTCGACAGGAGGAGTACCTCAGTAGGCTATTTGGGTGAGCCCCCGGTATTTGGCGACAGACCCTCAGCGGACGGAGCGCCCGGTAGTTGGCCGCAAACCCGCAGTACTCGACAGGAGGAGTACCTCAGCAGTCTTAGGTTAGTGAGCAGTACCTCGGAGTCGTGACAGGACCACTGTACACTCTAGAGACGGAGATCTTCAGTAGTTACGGTTTCGATAATAAAAAATCCTGGTTTGAGCTGAGTCAATGATCTTTGTGTTTCCTCATGATTGAGATGGGTCGCTTGATAACTTAGGTATATGTATGGGCATATACCTGGGTAATAGTTATCCGTTGATTTCATAAACTTGTTATAAACTGTGTGAACTTGTACTGTTATCCTGTGTGGATTTACTGTTTACTCTTCTTGTGGATTGGGTTGTTCTCGGGCTCGGTGTTGGAGCCGAACGGAAATTGGTGACATAGGTATATGTATGGGCATATACCTAATCAATACTGGATGTTACTTCGTGATTTTATTCTTCATGTGGTTTATCCTTTGTGGATTTTGGGAGACCTTCGAGGGTCTCGGGGTCCCTACTGAGTATCTTATACTCACCCCTGCACGGGCTATGCCTGCACATCGTTGTGTTGGTTGCAGATGACGGACAGCGCTGACTGTGGTTGAGGCTTACGGAGTAGGTCGGTACCCGGAGGAGGACCACTGAGCGGGACGTTCTCGGAGCGGACAGTTGGACCCGAGGAGTTGTGGAGCTATATGTACCTACCCTTCAGGTAGGATCCGTGGTGGACGATCCAGGAGCTGAGCCATCTGTACCTACCCTTCAGGTAGGAATCGAGGAGGACATCCCAGGAGCCGCTTGTACTTTCAGTTGCTGTTTTCCCTTTTGAGTTGTACTTTACTTTACAGTTGGGCTTGTATTTCCGGCCCCTTTACTTCAGCCCAGTTGTTCTAGTTTTGTGTACTGCTTTACTTCCGCTTGTTACTCTGAGGTGCTTGTTTACTTTATTAAGGCAATGCCTTCCCTTTTTACTGGGATTTTACGCCTTGGTGCTAGTCGCCAGCCCCTGGCCTATGGAAGGCGGGGTTGGGGTAGTCACGACACGGGCCCCGAGGGCGGGTCGTGACAAATTGGTATTAGAGGAGTTCGGTTCTACCGCAAACTCTGATCTTTTCTATGTGAAGCAATAATGTTTAGCGTATTGAGTGTGGTTATCAGTCCAGGGAGTCCAGTGTTGGTGCGGCGGCCGACGTATCCGGACACCAGGACCCTGACATCTGATTTCCGACATAATGCACGAAAACATTGATTGCGTGTGTGTTTCCCAAAAGGTTTAAAGTCATCTCAAACCAGGTCAACTCACCAGGTATAAATCGTTGACCGTGACACATCTGTTCAGGATGTCACCATGCAGATAGTTAGCTAGAGTTCCGAGAGAGTTCTCGATGATGGCCCACCGAGCAGCGAGACTCCGGTGCAGGGCCCTTTTTCAGTGTTGGCACCTTCGGGTGGTGTACCAGCAGTACCACCACCCGTTAGGCAGAGGATGCCACTAGCTGACGGTGCACGCTAGCAGAGCGCGATGCACGAGTACCAGCAGTAGAGGCCTCTGAGGATACGAGGCGAGACAGATTTCCCAGGCAGCAGTGGACTATATGGAGGCAGTTGCTAGAGTTCTATGCCTAGCTTGGATACTAGTAGAGCGGATGATGATCTTAGCTCCTGGTGTTTCCAGTGAGTGACCATGAGGTTGGTCCTTTTAGAAATGAGGCTTCGGTACGCGAACCGATACCTGGGATAGTACCTACGGGTAGTGCGCCAGCTATGTCACTACCTGTTGGTCAGCAGACACTACTGGCAGTACCGGTAGTAGAGACTCACAGGCTTAGTGCCTTACATATGTTTTAGCACCAGATATCCCTCAAGTTTCGAGGTGAGCCTGACTCGTAGGCGGCTGAGGACTGGCTTGAGGAGGTGGTTGTGAGTTTTCTGGAGCTAATACAGCTTCGACAGTACGACATGTCGGAAGCAGAGCACTCAACGTGGCTTACCAATCAATCTTGGTACTCGTTGATTACGTTGTGATCAGTTCTTTAGACTTGAACTTCTGAGCGAAGTGTGTCTAAAGGACATCCGAACCATTACTTTTCCTCTATGCATTCCTACCTATGCTAGGATGCTAGAGAGAACCTTTGTGGTTGTGAACGTTAGCAGTGAAAGGCAGGAAACTAGCGCCAGTCTCAGAGACTCGGGCGTGTAAAATGTTTCAGGAGGAGGAAGTTCTAAGGACAGATGAATCTGCAGGGTAGCAGACGTAGAAGCGGAGCTTGGAGAGCAGCATGTGGTGGTGTACATTTCGACATGTTACGACCACCCGACTTAGTAGTCCCCGCCAGGCTCAGGGAGCAGGAGGGCTGGGGAGGAGAGTAGCTGCATTGCGGTCAAGGAGTGTGACCCAGGAGCTCTAAGAATGATTCGGGGTACGAATTATGTCTACTACGAGCTGCCATATCTATAGACATAAGAACCAATCATTCTACCCTTCCAAGAATCATGTCCCAGACCTAGAGGTTCCGGGTAAGCCGTAGACTTGACCCTCACGTCTGTAGATACCTTTGGTAGGAGACTCGATAATCACACTTACGCCGACGGTGTGATTTGACCTCGAGGCGAGAGTTTCGGTTGGAATCTCTTGGTGGCAGCGTAGAGGCCTTACGATGTTGATCTGGGTATGGTTTTGATTCACAAATCATACCCCGGTTGACTGTTTTAGGCAAACGTCGGAATGGGTTTTCCTTGGTCGGCGAAAAGGAAACCCTGGGCAGCATATGTTAAACTCAGGCATAAGAGTGTGTGACCGATCACTCTTGAGTTGGTCAACCCTACCCTTGTGGCAGCAGGAGTTTTGAGTTTCAGTTCTAACCTAAAAAGGGAAACCTCTTGAGTTCGAGGGTGACGAACACGTTCTTATACGGTCTCACCCCGATGAGGTTTCGGAGTTGTGGCCGAGGCGGCATGTTATCTCTGAAGTTCGATGGACCTTTTGATCTTCAGCAGGGTAGGCGAGGAGGTTTACCGCTTGACCCTACCACCTCAGTCGCACCGGGTGCATAATGTCCACCACGTGTCTCAGCTGTGGAGATACGTGTATGTTTCTTCACACGTCATCGACCTCGGGGAGTTGGACGTCGATGACAGGGCGACAAGCACAGAGGTTCTAGTAGAGAACGAGGATCGACAGGAGCAGGTTCTATGTGAATGGTTGCTTCCTCTGGGGTGCTTCACGGGTAGCATGAGATCTTCAGGTGAGCATATGAGAGCGTAAAGCTCAGTTGCGTGCTCAGTACTACTTTGTTTCCCTTAAGTGTGAGTTGAAGCTTTACGAGGACGTAAAGCCCTGAGGTGGGAGTAATGTAAAGACTCGTAAAATTCAAGGAAAATTTTTTCTTAATTTTCTTTAGAATTTTACAAGAGCGCGGTTTTAGACGGCACCTGATTCCGGGGCCCGGGGTGCCCGGAATCAATTTCCGAAGTTTGGCTCGGGTACGTTCAGTGAACGAACGAGCGGGAATTCCTAACTTTTGATCCGGTGCTCGGAATTGAAATCCGAGGGCACCGATGAACTCGCAGCGCCGAAATTCGCTAAAAGAGACCTTTTCGGAAGTTGCGTTTGTTGCGGGTTGAAAGTTAGTTTTGGGGTTTTTAGTTTGAGTTAAATAAAATTTGTGAAGACAAATTTTATTATAACTTGATAAAACCTACCAAAGGGGGTTGGAAGTGGGACCCACTCCCACTTAACCTCCCTTGGGATGATTAAGTGTGGTGGGGTCCACACGAACCCCTAAAGCGTTCATATTCTCCCAACTCCCTTAACGCCTCATTAAATGACTTGAGTTACTTATTTAATTTTGGGAGTTAATCCTTTTGAATTTCAAACATTTGAAATTCTAGTGTGTTATGTGATAATAAAATAAGATGTTGTCTTATTTTATTTTGGATAAGTGTTTGTCTTCTTGAGAGCTGGAGAGCATTTCCTTCTTCTTCTTCATCTCTGACGAAGATCACGAAGAACGCTCAACATCACGAAGAACACTCAACTTCACGAAGAACGCGGCGTCCTTCTTCCACGACGTCGGACTGCAACGCGTTGGTTTTCCTCCACGACGCCGCAACGCATCCTCTCCGAGACGTGCTTTCCGCGGCGAACCTACGTCCGACGCCGCAACGCACTTTCCGCGACGTGCCTCTCGCGGCGAACCCACATCCGTCTACCGCGACGCCATAACCGCGATGCCGACGACGTCTTCTTCCGTGACGACCGACCTCCGCGACGTCCGACCTCCGCGACGCTCACCTTCCGCGGCCGTCAATGAACGTCGAGCGATGAATCAAAGGTAGGGGTTTTATCTTGAATAACCTTTATTCAATTCTACTTTGATTTTAAATAACCGACTGCTATCGGATTAACGGAATGAGGCCGGACCGCACAAACACGGCTGACCTCCTTCCATGTGCTTGAAATCATTGTGCTTTGGTGCGGGATAACATAGTGCCGTTGCACCGCAAGAAAATGTCGAGGACCGCAGCCGGAGTGAGTCGCGGCGGTAGGGCGCGACGCCATCACGCCGCGCCAGAGAAATGAACCAGTGATTGATAGTGGTCGGAGCGGCCTACGGCAGAGGTGCGACGAGTCGGACAAGGCCGTGGCCATCAGACGTGGCAAGCGGCAAAGACTCTGCGGAGGAGCCGCGGCCCTACGGCCGCGGCAGAGCAGCCAGAGCCGGCCGGCCTTGCCGGCCGCCGGAGAACAGAAGAGCCGCGGCCCTTGCCGCGGTAGAGAAGAAGGGGGCGGCCGGCTGTGCCGGCCGCCGGTTTGCTCGGAGGTGGGGCCCGCAGGTCCCGCGGGTGGACAAACGGCCGGCTTCAATGCCGGCCGTGCATTAATTTCCGGGGGTTTGAAACCCCCGGCAGCCGAGGAACGGCCCCCCCCTCACGTGGGGGGGGGGGGGGGGGCGTTGATTGAAGTCACGGGGGGGGTGGCGCCCCCCGTTTCGCGCGAAACCATGCGCTCGGCCAAGCTGGCCGAGCGGATCTGAGCGGCCGGGCCGGGTCGCGCAGGCCGGGCCGGATTGTGCCGGCTGGGCTGTACCGCCCAGCCGGGCCGGGCCGAGCCAACTGGGCCGGGCCACGCCGAACCGGGCCGGACCCGGACCCGGTTCGGGCCGACCCGGATCGGACCGGTTCAGGGGGTACTGGGCCGGGCCGGGCCCAGACCCCCCGTTTTCGGACCTTTTCAGTCAAAAGCTCATAACTTGAGCTGTAGACCTCCGATTGACGAACCGTCTACGGCAACGCGATCCTTGGATCGAGACGGTCGTTTCGGTATATCGCACTCAAGGTTTCAAATTACTATGAGTTCGGCCGGGTTGGTTCGTTCACGAAACCAACCGGGCCCTCGGAGCGGAAACTCTCATATCTTGAGATACGGACGTCCGAACGGCGTGCCGTCAGTTCTGATAAGTTCCTCTTAGTGAGACGGATCTTTTGGTATACTCCGACCGGGTTGGTTCGTTCACGAAACCAACCGGGCCCTCGGAGCGGAAACACTCATATCTTGAGTTCCGGACGTCCGATTGACGTGTCGTCGACTTTGATGGAATCCTCTAAGTGGGACGGAACTTTTGACATACTCCGCCCGAGTTTTGGATATAGTTGAGATATGGCCGGGTTTGGTTCGCTCACGAAACCAACCGGGCCCTCGGGACGAAAAGGCTAATAACTCACAGACCGGGCGTCCGATTGACGCGCCGTCTGTTGCATTGAGACTCCTTTGACGAAGCGTACGTATGTGGAACTTCTTCGTTGGACTTTAAGATACTTGGAGTATCGACCAGTAGCTCGTGGAGTGGACCCTCCCGGAGACAAGCGGGCGGGGGAGCGCTTGGGTGTAGCGGCGGACCCGTGGTACTTGACAGTGGTGGTGCGCTTGGATGCAGCAGCAGACCCTTGGCGGTGGAGCGCTTGGTTGTAGCGGCGGACCCGCGATACTCTACGGAGTGTGTGCGCTTGGTTGTAGCGCCAGACCCGCGACAGTGGAGACGAGCGTGCGGACTACGGAGACCGTGTAGCCGACTGAGACCTGACGACTGCTTGACTGACTCGACTTGGAGTGAGTCGACTAGCCCAGTGGACGGAGCGCCCAGTAGTTGGCAGCAGACCCACGGCGGACGGAGCGCCTGGTAGTTGGCAGCAAACTCGCGGTACTCGACAGGAGGAGTACCTCAGTAGGCTATTTGGGTGAGCGCCCGGTATTTGGCGACAGACCCTCAGCGGACGGAGCGCCCGGTAGTTGGCCACAAACCCGCAGTACTCGACAGGAGGAGTACCTCAGCAGTCTTAGGTTAGTGAGCAGTACCTCGGAGTCGTGACAGGACCACTGTACACTCTAGAGACGGAGCTCTTCAGTAGTTACGGTTTCGATAATAAAAAATCCTGGTTTGAGCTGAGTCAATGATCTTTGTGTTTCCTCATGATTGAGATGGGTCGCTTGATAACTTAGGTATATGTATGGGCATATACCTGGGTAATAGTTATCCGTTGATTTCATAAACTTGTTATAAACGGTGTGAACTTGTACTGTTATCCTGTGTGGATTTACTGTTTACTCTTCTTGTGGATTGGGTTGTTCTTGGGCTCAGTGTTGGAGCCGAACGGAAATTGGTGACATAGGTATATGTATGGGCATATACCTAATCAATACTGGATGTTACTTCGTGATTGTATTCTTCATGTGGTTTATCCTTTGTGGATTTCGGGAGACCTTCGAGGGTCTCGGGGTCCCTACTGAGTATCTTATACTCACCCCTGCATGGGCTATGCCCGCACTTCGTTGTGTTGGTTGCAGACGACGGACAGCGCTGACTGCGGTTGAGGCTTACGGAGTAGGTCGGTACCCGGAGGAGGACCACTGAGCGGGACGTGCTCGGAGCGGACAGTTGGACCCGAGGAGTTGTGGAGCTATCTGTACCTACCCTTCAGGTAGGATCCGTGGTGGACGATCCAGGAGCTGAGCCATCTGTACCTACCCTTCAGGTAGGAATCGAGGAGGACGTCCCAGGAGCCTCTTGTACTTTCAGTTGCTGTTTTCCCTTTCGAGTTGTACTTTACTTTACAGTTGGGCTTGTATTTCCGGCCCCTTTACTTCAGCACAGTTGTTCTAGTTTTGTGTATTGCTTTACTTCTGCTTGTTACTCTGAGGTGCTTGTTTACTTTATTAAGGCAATGCCTTCCCTTTTTACTGGGATTTTATGCCTTGGTGCTAGTCGTCAGCCCCTGGCCTATGGAAGGCGGGCTTGGGGTAGTCACGGCACGGGCCCCGAGGGCGGGTCGTGACAATAATGAATCAAATAATCTAATTAGTGGCATGTATTAAAATGGTAAGTGGTCATGATACAATTTATTTTTATTTTACTTTTGTTGGAAGATATTTATAAGGATGTACACTATAATTATTTATAAATGGATTTTCCTCAAAAAAAATAACTTGTTCATTTTAGTTGAATGAAAGTGGGTGGTGAAGTTTGGTCACATGTGGCATAATTATGATATGGATTATATGTATAGAAAAACCCAAGGTTATGTTGGGTTAAATGATTATAATTTTTATAGATCTAATCCATATTTATTACTATTATTAGACCATGGTAATGGTTAGTGATGAATTTTTAAGGGACTTGTTGAGTATGGCATTTCATCATCCCTTATGTTTGGTGCTGGGAATGACGTCCCACACAATTATACTTTTATTTAGCTGAAGAGAACGACGTTCCACATTCAATTTCATTGGTTTTTGGGATTGAAGTATCTCCCCTCCATCTTGAGTGACATGCAAGATGTATGACATCAATTTTTAATTCAGGTCTTGTACCCTTTTCGATTCTATTAGCTCGTTAGACTAGTCATGGGTGCTTGAGTTGTACCACATGTCTTGCTAGCACCTTTTAGCCATGCATATGGCTATAAATGCCCTCACATATATAGTGTATATAAATTTATATTATATATATACATATATGATAATTACATATATATGGTTATATTTTATACTATAACAACTTAGGCCAAAGTAGGTATTGTTGACCAGGAGTCATTCAGGAACTTGAGCCTAATTTGTTATATTTATCTATTTATATATCTTTAGTTAATATATTATACATTCACACTAAATTATTTATTATAAAATATTGAATTTTGCATTATACCCCATTGGTGTGGACTTACTATGTATATCCCATACCCTGATCCATCCTCTGTTACACTGGTGTACCTAAGAAGACCTCATGTTCATAAGTTATTAGAATATTTATTATGTTTTTAATTGTATAAGGGAGATTTAGGATCACATGAATGAGCTAGTACTCAAGATGATCTTGGATATCACCCATAGTTATTTAGTTATTTTCTCTATTCTTGTATTTTATTCCCTCATGTACTGTTTCCTTTTTTGGATTTTATTAGAATCATCTAGAAATGAAAAAATAGATTGATATTTGGAATTGGACAAATATTTTTTTGTAAGATATTATATTTATATTACATTTTACTATCCTTTTTGACACTACTTATTCTATTTTCTATGGATTCATTATTCGTATATTTCTATGCTACTCTGATAATGAGGGTATAGTATCCCCAACATACCATTAACAAGCCATTTCTTCTAGTATAAAATCTATGGCATATGGGGAGGCTTACTCGAGGCCATGTGGTGATTGGTCCAACAACTATTTTCATAGTCATTCGGGCTAGGATGTTACACACCAGGGAAATGTAGGTGGGAAGAAATGTATATTGGGACTTCCAAGAACTGGATTAAATAAATTGGTGACATATGGATGTGGAATGTCTATTGAATATGTTCAAAACATAGGTTCTATATCCACAGTACATGATGAGGAGAAAGAATGTGGTATCAACCGTTGAGCATTTTGAAACACGAGAACCGTCATCTATTTCTAATAATGTTTCAAGTCATATTCCAAGGATGGTAAGTGATCCAATGTGAGAAAGTGCCATTTCTATTAGGGGACTTATTAATATTGGGAGGATGGAGAGGATTTACATTGAAGGAAGCACTATATGTGGAATTGTATGTAGAGAATGTCCTGGGGTATATCGAATTCTCTGGGCATTATCATTCAACCCACTTACACATGTCGACTGAACACATTGGAAAAGATCATGAATAACGTTGATGATGAATACCCTAATATGTGTTGGTAGTGGAGTTGGTCCCAAGATAACAGATTCATGCATCCCTGCATATCTCATGGGAATTTGGAATCAAGCCACACATAGTTCTGGAATGCATCTTGGTAGGGTACCAATGCTGAATAGGTGGTTTCCTCTCAAGAGAGTATAATTGATAATATCATTGTTATCATATAAGGAATATCAATTTTATACAGGTAAAGTCTATGGTTTAACTTCATGTGATTAGGACATTGGTCTTTGATGTTAAAATTCATACATCTTGGACAAAGGTTGCTGATAGATTAATGTCATAGAGCTTGGACTATGGGATAGAATAACTGCTATTAGTTTAAGGTTATAGAGCTTGGACTATAGTGGTGGGGTTTTTAAAGAGGATTGTGTGTCAATAATGAGTGATAAACCAACATGGAGGGAGATCCAAGGACACCTGTTTCCATGAAATATTCCAATTAAAACTGTACACAAGTTAAGGTTATGCTTATAATGGTGAAAACATAACAATGAGTGGACGATGGGGGATGGGGGTGGGGGTGGGGGTGGGTACATGATATGAGATCTAGGAATCACTATGTATCTCATGGGAATGAGAATAAATTCACACATAGTTCTATAATACAATAGTGTGGAAAACTGATGCTATAGGTGTGTTTTCCTCTATGATGAGGACATCGAGTCATCCAATGATTATCATGGGAAATAATATGTATATCACATAAGTTGAGGTTATAATTTAATTTTATGTGTCAAGGATGTTGGTTTTGGTTATCTCACATTTTCTATATGAGTAATCCTATGTCCACCACATAGTTTAAGTATATAGTTTAACATCACGTGTAGAGGATGTTTGTTGTGGTCATCTCATATTTAACGTTTGAAGAATCATTTTTCCACAACATAGGGTAATGTTGTAGATTAACATCATGTGAGGTGGAAATTGGTTTTTTTCATCTCAAATTTAATATATGAGGCATCATATGTTCCTCACATAGGGTAAGGATTATGTTTAATGTCATGTGTAGAGGATGTTGGGATTTTTAGTTTAGAGGAATTCAACTTAGAATAAGGTTTTTTCTAGTTTGAGGTCATCAAGCTCAGACCGTGGGAGAAAATAGTTTAAGGTCATAGATTTGGACTCGGTGTATGTTCTTATTTCTCACATGATGTATTGATTGAGGAAATTGGCAAAAGTGAGAAGTGTGATATGCTCTCCATATATGTTTATTGAAGATCATAAACCATTAGATTAGATTTTATGGATAATGTAAGTTACATCACAATTGGGTTACAAATTCGGTGCTTTCTTACCATGCATAATTGGAAACTTAAGAGCTATAACCATATCACAATGAAGTAATGATCAGAAGATAAATTTCTTATTCAATGGTCACTCTACCTTGAAATAGTGTATCTCCAAGATATATAGCGCCTGGAGCCTAATTTCCTCGCGGGCCTATAACATATCTAGATAGACTTCCTCTATTAGATATGGTGTTTAATGGTCAAAAATGGCTATTTGAAATGAAAAAAGTAAACCACCATAGGGAAAATCACTTTTATTCCATACACATAGGATTATAGGGTTTATTGGGCAGAGCTTTGAGTCACCATCAGATCAACCATAGGTCATTAAGGAATTTTTAGGAAAACAATTATTAATCAAGACAACTATATTCTACAGAATTTTGTAGAGGGTTTATTGAATGCCTAAATCTACCCATTCTTCTGTGCATGAGAGAGGGATGTGTTATTATATTGGATATTTTACTTGGAATTAACCTTCTTTAGGTTGTAATCTTGGAAGTTGGTTCCACTATCTATGATAACAGTGAAAATAACACTAACCCAATTAATGATGTGTGAGCTGACATATTCAATTAGGAGTTGAGTTTTAAATTCGTTTAAGGGAACTACCTTTTCCCAAATTAAAAATATTATTGTTTCATTCAAAATGATCCTAAACTATTGATTCATCACTGGTGGGTAGGGACCTACAACATCAAAACCTCCAACTAAAAATGTCAAAGATTATTTTTTGGTGTATAGAAGCTCTAGTGGTTGGTGCAAACATTTGGCATGGATCTAAAATGACTAACACATATTGGGAAGTTCAATGCATTTATAAACAATGAAATGATAAAAGAAACCTCACCTGTAAATTTTTTGGGATAGTTTCAACCCTTCTTGATGGGATCCATAGGATAGAAAATAGACCCCTTTCATGTCCTATGGTCTCTTTACCTTTTATTGAATGGTTAATAATTCCACCAAACCCATTCCTATAGAGGGGTTTCCCAAGGATAGGGTCATTTTAGAGGATGAAAGGTACTACACAATAGCATATTCACTCATTATAATCTTGTCTTGAGGTGGGGATGTCATGCTAAAGATACTCAACAAATGGTGTCATCTAAATAAGGCATTTCTTCGACCATAGGGATATTTCTGTACCCTAGTGCATAAGTATTAGTGGCAGATGATATACATCATGGTTTCTATCATCTAAAGTGATGGGGGAATGACCCTCCAGTGTGACACATGAATGACCAAATCATCCTTTCCAGGCTCAACAAGGTATGAAACTAGTCTTATTAAATCATTGGATCAACCATTTTACAACTAAGGTACATGGGTCACCAACGGTTGGGAAGGGAATTGGTCCATTAGCTGAAAAGTCCATTATAGAAGGGGCACATGTTCTGTTTTTCTGATGAAATAGTCTCCCATGATTTTCTTGATGACCTGCTCAGAGTATCCCTTCATATATAAATAGAGCACCTACTCAAGATCAGTATAAAGTTCTTAATATTCTACATCAATGTTAGTAAAAACTTTCAACAATATGAATGAGTACAAAAATATGGAATGTGTAAGAGTGATGAAGACAATTACCATGCCTAATCTATTGAGTTTGGAGTCATTGAGACTTATACTGGATGGGCTATGAGATGCACCTTCAAAATTCAGCTTCCATCATGGTAAAACCTGATCCACTAAAGGAATGGATTTATATGGGAACTGAACATCCCTGGGATTTTTTTAGGTGTTGGGTGTGTGGCCAGTAATTCTACCAGTGCTTGGACTTTGAAAATCTTTTTGTAAAAAACGTAATGTAAAACTAACAAAGGATTACTACCATGTGTTCTAATTTCCCTATAATCATGTGGTGGTTGTGAATGTATTAGCGGGTCAACATCAGACACCATATTTATCTCAAAACACTACAAGTAATGTCAAAACAACTACACCAAAAAGACCAACATGAGTCACCTCTTCTTAATGGGGGAGCATATAGTCTTTGTGTTATGCAGAATTTGGTTGAGTTAGTTTATCCTATTCTCCCCACCCTCATTGTTTTTTTGACTATAAGGGAACTAAGAGGTCATTATAGGGTGGTCACATAAAGGGGCTATATATTTCTTGAGATGGGTGGAGTTAGACAGAAATGATGTAAAAGGAACATCTTAATATCCCCAAATGTAGTGTGGTATTCCTCATGCCATTGGTAGATTACACCATTCTTTATAAGTCTCGATAAGGGTTACACATTCTAGATAGATTCATAGTAAATTAGTAAATATATGGTAAGTGGCCTTGGAGGCCTCTCAACTCCCCATGGATATGAGTAAAAGGAATTTAGTTGGTAAACTTTATTTTCTCTTGGTCGATCGTAAGTCCTATATATCTTATGACAATGTCATGAAAATTTCTATCGGTAACCACAAAGATACATTTCAAATGGATTATCTTAAATTCACGGTAGAAGAAAAATCAAAAAACTTTCTTAAGATCTTTGAGATGGTCATAAGATTGGCAAGATCTGACCACAAAATCATTGAGATGGAACTCCACCAATGTACTGAGTATTGATTTGATGATGTGGTGTATATCATGCTTGTATGTAACCATAGTATTCTTCAAACTAAAAGGAAAAAAATTGATGTAAAAATTCCCTTGAGATACCCTAAAGGTTGTGGACTCTTCATCCCCATGGGCCATATGGATATGATTATATGAGGAATATATATCCATGAAAAAGAGGACCTAAAAGTAATAATAGAATAGATAAACTACTCTATAATTGGGAGAGTGAAATAATAATTCGGGTAGTGGAAGTTGAGGTCATATAAGATGATGTAGAACTAGATATGTTAATTTATCTTACTAACTGGGATAATGATGGACAGCTGTTTGGGGTACTGGACCACTCTAATGATGTTTTACCTAACAAGATTATCAACTTCATTCTAGGACATGGTATAGTGGGAAGGTTTCATTTTTATTGGAAGATGTTTGAATCCATGATAACCCACCACAAGGCCAAAGTGATGAACGAAAACCTAGAGATCAATCCTAATAATGTTTTTACATATATATGAAAAAGAAAATACTATTCCATTTTAGGAATTCCACATGTTGATATTGGTCCTCTAGAGACATGGTTGTGTTTATTAGTGTCAAATTTAGACCTTATTCAATGATGGGGTTAACATGATTCAACCCATAAATAGTGGCGGTGGATCCATCTTCAATGTTAGGAGGGGATTCATCCAGATCCTCTTCTTTATCTAATATTGTGGGGTTATACGAAGGAGGATACTCTACCAGACTGGTTATCCTAGTGGGAGAACCGGTGTTTGATTTAGTTGGTATGAGATTCATGAAGAGGGATTCCTATTCTAGAGAAAATATGTAAATAAATTCTTCGGATAAAAAATTTATTTCTTTTTGACCAAAAGGCCCTCTCCTAACATCAAACCCAATTATGGGATGAATTTCTTCAATTTATCCTCTCTTTGTGGAACATGCAAGAATGTTGTAGACCAGTGTCCATGGGGTGAACCTCTCAGTATTTTACAAGGGTAGGGTTTTTTTAGTATTGATATAGCATATCCAATGTAATAGTATAAGGTAATCTATAATCAATACTTCTTTGAGACATTGAAACAACTTCCTAAATATTGGGTTGAGGGTTCTAATTAATGAATTAATAGAATGAATCTATCTTTCATATATATATATAAAGATCTAAGATAGTAGATTTCATATCATTGGCAGTATTTTTATTCTTAACCCCATTAGTCTATATTTTCCCCCTCCATTTTATATACTCGACATATAAATATTAAGACTCACAATAGTAAAAGTGGGATGAATCAATATAAAGTACCCATACTCGACAATCAATGGAGTGTTTGAGGAACTTTTGGTATGAAGAAATCAAGGACTTAACAATAACACATTATAAGTAGTATTCTATTATAAGTCTCTGAATTCAGTTCTATCTACCAAACCACTGAAAAGAGTATGTGGCGGAATCATTCCATGTGAATTTTTCTTGATTTTATCATACCTTAGAATTTTCAGTTTAGAGGGAGTTAAATCTACTTATGTAATCCACTATGTATGGAGTGTCTAGGCTGGGATGTAGTGGATCTCAAAAATAGTATCCATTATAAAAATATAGATTTTTACTCTATAGAACTAGCCTATGATATAAAATGGGTGTATGTGACCCTTGATAGAAATGACCTCATCCTCTCTAGAAAATGAAATGATGGCCTAACATTCTTCTCATTCATCTAATTCTTTGTTATATGCCTCGGTGGTAGCTACCTATATCTCAAACTCATAGGGAATATTCATGGATTCAAAAAGGGCCTCACACATTTACATGGATAGGTAGAGGACCTCTAGTTTTAAGAACCTCACTGGAATACTGGAAAGGTGTTTCAGTACCTCATATGTTCATGCAAGGTACATACTTTTTCTTGAAGAATGTAGTTATTTTATAGGGTTCATTAAAGGAACCACTGGATCGAAAGATGGGGTCCTTTTGGATAGTGATATATGTACCCTTATATTGGGTAGTTGGTCTCCTTTACAAACCTTATAGTAGATTATCAGGCTAATGAACACCAGATGGTGAAGGTTGGATCCTAGCTGGACACAGCTGGTCAGGACATGGTTTTGGCTGAGTCACATGGTCTTCCAATATAGTTGGTTAGGGAGGCGTATTTGACAGAGTGAATTCGAAGGGTTGTGCTTTCTAATCCCTATGTGACGATTTCTATTGGGTCTTGGTTTCATGAACAGACTAGTTTGAAACATTATCACAAACATTATTCCAACCACTACATTCCCTTCCTCTCATTCGATTTTGATGTTCAGAGAAACTGAGTGGGTCACATGGTCCTCTTCAACACTGTGCACCATGAAGGGATATATTAGTGGGAATAATTTTGTATAGGTATATTCCTACTCTTCATATGTGTAATATTCTAGGAAAAACAATCTTATGCTGCATCTCCCAATTTAGGAGGCTTTAAGTCACCAAGAGCGTGGGATGGATTCAACACTAATGGGGGTATATGATTTATTTTATGCTATTGATGCATAATCATCTTAGATATTGTGGTATATGATGTAAATGTAGAGGTAAGAACTAGGGGGAATATGGTAGATTAAAGAGGTTCTAGTATTCTCAAGTAGTAATAGATGATACCATAGGGGTAAGAAATTGTATTTCAAGTCAACCAGTTATTGTACTTATATGTTTTGTAACCAGGGGCTTCCTACTACTGATTAGAGTTCTCAAATTCACTATTTGGGTCCAAATGGATGCTTAAAACCTATTTTAGGACATGAATTAATTTTAATAATGCATTATACACATAGTTTTAGATCCAATATTTTAATAGAAAACATTATTTGATGGTATGTCCAGGGATCCTACGGTACATGCAGTAATTGGTGTGATCAGTAAGTTCAGCCTCTTAGGGTCTCTTACATTATGAAAACATCAAGATACACTTATCTAAGGAACATATAAAATATATTTGTATGTGTGAATCCATTAAGGAGTAATTCTTATTGCAACACCCCATTATTTTATGAAATATGTTTTTCTTGAATAATTTTTTTCTTCAATAACATTCACTACACACAACACAGAGTTTTAATGGACCATAATATACAATTTATATTATTATTTAACATGGACTTTAGGACCTAGTTTTTAAATTTTTTGATATGAATAATAATAAAAATATTTTAAATATTAATTATAATTATTTTTTAATAAATAAAACGTTTAGATAAAAAAGTAAATTTTTGGTAAAGTCTTTATCTGTTTTAAAACTTCTATTTTCACAAAAATGATTTTGTTATATTCTCTAAAAAAATAATAAAAGTAATATTTTTTTCAAATACTAGATAATTTAGATGAAAAAATGAACTTAATTATTGTAATTAGCATGTAAAAATTATGTTGGGGTAATTGTTTTGGATTTTTATTAAAATATTATTTTTTTGATGAATTTTTGATAGTGTTGGTTTTTATAAAAAAATATATTTTTGTTTAATGAAGTTATAAGGTTACAATTTTTTGAAAATGTTTGTATAATTAAAAATAATTAGATTATATTAAACTAATAGAGTTAATTGGAATCAGTTTCATATTGAATTTTGATATAAACACTTTTTAATGTTTTGGATGTTTTCCCTTTGGAAGACTACTTTTTCATCACCTCTGTGAGTTTTATTTTAAATTAAATTATGAAACATATGAGCATAGAATTTAGGAAAATATATTCCATATTTGGAATAATTATAATTAATATTATATAATAAGGGAAACATGATTTTTTTAACCATAATGAATAGTGAAAATAGTTAAAAACAATTACTGTGGTTAAGGTTTAAATGGGTTCACCGAGGGTTAAAATAACTATATAAGGGGAAAATGACCTAGAAAAACAAGTACAATACCCATTTAATGACCTAATTTATACCTATTAACCACTATTTTTTTTATCATGGAACGTTTTGCATCCTTTTGGAATGTGAAAAATGCAGTACCCTTTATTTATTTAAAAGACTTCACGTGTGTCCTCTCTTCACTTATAAAAGGTCAACTTCTCTCATATCCTATTCATAGTTCCAAAACCATTTAGATTGAAAAATATCTTCCCAATTACCTGATTAATTCACTAATATCATCTTATAGGCCTTGTTTTTATTTTAAACCCCTCCTAAGAAGACATTGGTTATAAACCTAAAGAGGCTCTGCAAAGTAGAGGTAAATTTATTAAAGTTGTGTTTTTGTTTCATTTCTTCCACCACCTCCTTAAACTATTATTAGAACATGATAATATTATAAAATAAATATGCACCATATAATAATTTTTAATTATGTTAGTATGATTTCCTAACTCATTCTCTTCTTCGTTAAAATTGGAAACGAAACCACTGATCATGTGTACGGTAGACCACCGTCTCGCAAACTGATGTTATTAGTTTTCAAAAACCACCTATCATACATGGATATAATTAAGGATAAATTTTTTTATATCTTATATTTATGATATTATTATTCTTATTGAATTATTATATCATAAATTACTTCCAACATTTCATTCTTTGGGGAAACGGTAACATCACTAGTGTGTACGGTGGACTACCACCTCACAAAGTGATGTAATTGTTTTCAATAAATCTTTAAATGGAAGAAAATAAAGATAAATTTAATGAATATATGTGATATATATGAAATAATAATGGATTTTTAGAGGTGAAATATTACTTACCTACCTTTATTTCAATCCATCGATAAAATGGAAACAATGTTCATGAGTATGTATGGCTTTTCGTCTCCATGAACTGTGTATCTCACTTTCTATATACAACATTAATGGACTACTATAAATACATATATAACAATTATATATGATATCTATACCATTTTTTAAATTATTTATATAATTTTACCATTATGAAAATAAAATGATCAAGAATTACAAACCAAAACATACATGAAAATTGAAGCAGTTATTTCCCAAAATGTGATTTAAAAAAAGAATTCTTGATAAAATATTAATAAAAAGTCAGAAGTAAATAATATTTTTTATGATACATATTATTATTATTCTATAGTAAATATATAATAAACTTATTTTTATAATATAAAAGGTTTGACCATGTACCAATGATGTCAATACATTGGGTTTGAAATATTTTTCTCATTTTTTCTTCTTTGGGACATAAATTATGTTATACACATATATTATTTTATGACATGTATATATAGATTATTTTAAAATGTAATATCAAGAATTTATTTATTCTAATGATATTTTATATTTTATTATGTTTTATTCTTCATGGGTCTTATGATTCAATATTACCAAAGTGATAAGGGTTTTATGATTCAATCTCATCATTATCAGGATTGTTTATGTCTATGATTTTGATGATGAAATATTATGATCCATCTCTCAAAAAAATTATTAATTTTACTCAGTTTATCTTACTAGAATAAATTTTTCCCTTCATTTTACTCTATTTACAAACTCAATAGTTCAATATAATGTTCTTAAGAAAACTCATTGTTATCTCTCTCTTTGACCAGAAATACTTTTCCTACCATATAGATGTTTTCAAAAAAAAATTACTACTCTCCAAAAATTTTATAAAAAAATGACTACAATTTTTATTATTTTTTACACAAAAATAAATAAATATTCAATCCATTTTACAAAAAAGGCCCACTTAGATTTTATAAAAGATATTAATGGAATCTCTATTTTAACATGTATAATATGAACAAAATTTTCTACTATCATGAACACACAATGTTTTAAAGATTCCATTATATTTATAAAGGTTTATTTTCAATGAATATTATTTTTAAAATGTTTAAAAATATTTTATTTTTTAAAAGTATTATTTTCAAAGTGAAAGTGTTATTTTACTCAAGAAATGTTCTAAGTGATCTTTCAAAATAATTTTCCATCTAAGATGAAATCCTTTGATGTTAATTACACTTTATTATGGATATTACCTAAGGATACCATTATTATTATTTCTCTATATGGGTTATGTTTATAATGAAAATATATTTATGAAACCCATTTCTCTATCATGGGTTATATAATGATAAAATGCATTGGAAACACACTTATTTTTCAATGGGTCATTATTTGATGACTTAAAATTAATTTTTTATTAGAAAAAACTTTTATGGAAAAGTGAGAAACCACATAGTTCAACAAGGAGGGTAACCCTCATAATATGTGACAAGATTATTAAAATAAAATTTAATCCTATTAGAGAATTCCTCCCTAAAATATTTCCAGAAGATAGAGTGCACCTAAGCATCAAGCTTGTCAATAATGAATTCTTCAAAGAGATCAGCCAACTTGTCCAATGTTTGATCATATTACTCTTTAATTATATTTACATCTTAGAAACCCCTTATTAGAATAAGGTCATGCATTTTGGCCCAAAAAATCTACTCAATATTTATATCCACCCTAAGTGTCATACCACTCATTTTTCTACCTCTTCTTGTTTAGTAATGATTAAAAAAATGCATCCACTATCTGTTCTTCTAAGTGAAAAAGTAAGGAGTTGTCCACAGGACTCCCCAGAATATTAACAATGGTCTCATGCCTACATTCATACTCTTTATATTTAACTTCATTACCTGACTTGTTCTCTATTGGCTTTGGAAGATACGAATAATTCATGAACCCTTTGTTCCTCTTCCATAAAGTCAAGATGCTATATCCCGATTCCTAAACAGGGAGAGAATAATCCATAATCTCACCCTCTATTCTTTGATATTCAATTAAATTCACTTGTTATTGGGATAGGTCCTCCACACCTGCAAACCAGTTATATATTTTTATGGCCTTCGGTCTCTAACACTGGCCTGTGACCCAGTTCCCCACCAACTCCGAGTGGGTTCCCTCCGTATCCAACATCCTATTAGAATCATTTAAAATCCACTCATTAACATGTATTATACAAGAATATACATAATTTTGTCCTTTCATGTTCACAAAATAGCCCTGCTTGGGTGACGCATTACAATCTATAATAGTTTCCACTCTTGATTCCAAAGTAACAACTTCCTCCCATTGTCAAAAGTTTCCCTCCTATAATCCACTACTGCCATATATGAGGCACCCAAGGATTTAGGAACTTCCTCAGATTGTGTCTTGGATTGAGGCTCTAATACAGAATTCCCACTTCCACCTTGAGGGCCATCAGGAACCGGAAGGTCCAAAACACTAGAATCCATCTCCTCTCCAAAAATCCCATTCTCCAACATAACTTCAATCGGCTGCTGAGTCGACTGATCCATACTCACTTGACCCCAGATCCTTGAATAAGGAACATTGCCTTTGTCCCCAACATTGTCATGTTTCCTAGACCCATGCCTACAGGACACCAAAGAATGCCCCAACTGATTTCAAGCAGAGTAAGAATCAACCCATGATTCAAAGACCACCTGTTGCCGACAATGATATTCTTCCTCAACTAAGATTTAAAATACATTAGGAAGTACCATGAATGTATAAAATTAAACACAATCATTAGGTTTAACCATATGAAACACATATTTGGTGTTTCTATCAGATAATAGGTACCTCCCTCAAGGTTCTCGAGCATGATAACAATATAAGGGTTTTGGAATCGAAGGGGATGGTTTAGAAAAATCACCCATATGGATACCAAATGAGACTATCTCTTCATGTGGAAGTTGTAGAACAAACTTATTAGGTAGAAACAGGGACCATCACATTTTAGGGGTTCACTAGACCTTGCATTGATTAGATCCTCCCCTGATGCGAAACAAATCATTATGTACTTGTTTTCGAGCAAGCCTATGGAATCCCTTTCCCTTAAATCATGTTTTCCGAAAACAATCTATCGAAGGAGTCAACGGATGGTCATAACTTGACCGTGATTTGACGTAATGATGAAATGATTAAGAAACCTCTTTCTTTTCCATGGTTTATTATCTTATTAAATGTTTATGAAAACCATTTCTTTTCAAGGATTCTGATATGTTTAATGTTTAGTGATCTTATGCCACACATTTGTATGATTTTCATTATATTATGGGTAAGAAATATATCTCCCACAAATACATTAGGTAAATATTGAAATCTCATGAGATAAATATGACTAGAATATGGAGTGAACCTAGTTTAGTAAGGGACTTTGTACAATATGATAGTATAGAGTGAGAACCTTGACTACTATGATGGTTTGGGGAATCAACCTATTCCACTATGATAGACTTGTAAATTAGCCTTGAATGTTATGGAAATGATTTTCTATGCTTATGGGTATGAAAAAATTCTATGTGTAATATCATTTTATGCTCTCATGGATCATTTTTTTTATTTCCTTATGATTTGTTCCTTAAGAACTACCAATCTTTATGTCTGGAATCCTAATTTTGAACATTGATATATAGGGTGTGGTTTTCTTTTCTTATGATCATGTTCTCATACCCTTATACTCATGTTATGTTTACACATTTCACTTATTTAGCCATACTAATAATCTATGATCACCCTTTATTATTTTTATTTTTCTTAGGTTATGATGATAGTTATTACATGTGATATGTCTAATAAGGATTATAGTTATGAGGAACTAAGTGGGATATGATGTAGTTCACTTATGAACAAGTTGTTTATGTTTCCATGATTTCAAAGCCATTATGCCTTTACAATCCTCAGACATGTGTTTGTGTCATGCAATGAATGTTTATCAAAAAATATGTAATATCTACATATGAAAATCCTTGGTCCCTATTGATTGTGTTAGCAAAATATTTAGTTAACCTTTGTAAACTAGTATGAGAAAACTCTAATGATAACCCTTAGGATAAGCCTATGAATAGTATAACATCCTAAAGATTCTGTGAGTAAGGGATTATGTGGGTTACCTTATAATACATCCCATTCAAGATACTAGAAGTGGATTTTGTTCTGGAATAGATGTACTTAGGGTTAATATCTCTAAAATATGCTAGTCATGCTTTACTTGAGAATTACACAGTACATGAAAATGCGCCTTACCATGCACATGGTTTGACACACTTAGGGGATATGATTTAGATAATATAAATTTTATTTATAAATCTTCATGAAGGATTTTAATAGATTATGAAAATGGATAAAACTGTATATACCTTAGGAATAATGGATTTAAAATAAGGTGTATTGATATAAATGTCTTATAAATTATTTCTCAAGACTATGTGTTTTACCACTGTGATATTTAATTATCACACTATTCTATTTGTTTTTTATTCAATGGATGGAACCTAAATCAAACTTATTAATGATAAATTCAATGTAAAATGCAATGAATTTCCTATTGAGAAACTAAATGTTATTAAGGTGGGAATACAAAATCTTAATACTACACTCACAAAAAATTTTCAAGAAATGAATCATGTTGAACATCCAAAAGAGAGGAGGGAAAAACATTATGTTGATTCCTTTATGAGGAAACATCCACCATATTTTGTTGGTTCCCTAATTCACTAGTTTAATAGAAATAGATCAGTACTAAAAAATATATATTTTCCATTCTCTAATTTGTGGAAGATGAAAAAGCCATTTTGGTTATCTATTTTTTTGGAAGGTGAAGAAGATCAATAGTGAAATGTCATCAAGGATATAAGGAATCTATATGATTTTGACTCCATGGAGTGGTATGAGTTTAAGAGATTGTTTTTCATTAAGTACTTCCCTTTAATTCTTTTTATGAAAATGGATGAGTAATTCCTAGAGATAAAGATGAAAAATGATGGATATGTTGTTACCTATGAGGAAACATTTGCAGGACTTGTGAGGAACTCTGTTTTAATTATCATCCAACAAGAAATTAAGGTTGATCGATTATTTAGAGGTTTAAAACCTTGTCTCATATGGTTGTTTTACATAATTTACTTTATTATCTATATGGATATAATTTGATGTGATCTCAAGGTGAAAATATATGTTGTCTTTACCTGTCAACCACATAGTTTTACAAAGAAAATAAATATGAAGGTATAGTGAAACATTATGAACCACAGAGTGAAGAACATGAGATTTACCTTGTGATCAATGTGTGGTAGGAAATATTGAGAAACCTATCTTATGGGGATTGGTAAATATTTTAAATATTGAAGGGATGTTTATCAGGTAATTGAACATCAAAGTGATGAGATGAAGCTATCTTATGATGTTAATAGATAGAAATATCCACAGAGTTCACCACCCACATTTTAGTTTTTAAAATGTGAGGGGTTTGGGAAATATACTTACAAGTTACCAAATCTTAATGATGATGATCGATGCTAGCTACCTCTTAAGATGATGGAAGGGGAAATATCATGCTATCACAATTTATAATGAAGGGTGCGATAACGAAGTGATGAAGGGTAAAATTAGCATCCACTATAGAAATACTAATATGTTATTTGACTATAGATCTAACCATCATTTTACATCATAATAATTTTATAAGGGTATAAATATGCTACCCATGTGGTTAGATATAGAATTAGTAGTGGAAACCTCCAATGGAATGATGATCACATCACAAATATATGATTCATATCTGATTGAATTTTGTGGGAATGTGATTCCTATAAATATTTTCATAATTCCTCTAGTATAATTTGATGTTCTATTAAGTATGAATTGGATTTATATACCTAAAAATCACATCTATTTTCATGGAAGGGGATTCATGTTTTAAATTCAAAGCCAACCTATTATCATCTATGAATAAAAAATAAATACGTACTTCTGATGGAAATACCAACCATTTTATGGGTTTTTATTCCTATTAAAATATGTAATTTATCTCATATGTTTCGGAATAAAGTTAACATCGATGAGGTGAATTTTGGGTAGGACATTTTTGATGCTTTTCTGGAAGAGTTTCCTAGTCTTCAAATGAATTGTGAAGCTTTGTTTTTATCATAAACCATACCTTGTTCCACACAAATTTCCAATACTCCATACCGAATGGACCCAATTTAGTTGAGGATTTAAATAATCAACTCTAAAAGAATTATGACAATGGATTCATTCAGCCAAGCATGTCCCATGTAGGTCCACTCATTTACTTTGTCCAAAAGAAAGATTGATCGATGAGACTTTTCATTGATTATCATGAGTAAACAAGATCAAAATCAAGGAAAATGATCATCTACTCCGTATTGATGAATTTTTTATCAACTGCATAGATCTCAAAATTTTTCTAAGACTGACCTTCATTATATATATCATCTACTAAGGTTCACGATGGTGGGTATACCCAGAATTCCTTACAAGGTATAAACACTATGAGTATATAGTGATTCCATTTGGTCTTACTAATCCCCCCACTATCTGAATGGATTTAATTAATATAGTATTTAGTGATTGACTTGACCAGTTTTCAATATTCTTTATAGATTATATTATTACATATTAAAAGGTAATGCAATAGTATGAAGATCCGTTGTGGATTTTATTATGACACTAAGGATAGATAATTTGTATACCATATTTACAAGGTTTTCTTTTTTTTTTTACCACAGGATTTATATTTGGGTCATATAATCTCAAGAAAGGGTGTATTGTTGTATCCATCAAAGATGAAGGCTATTTAATGTTGGACCATAGAAACCACAATAATTAATATCTAATGTTTTCTTTGTTTAACTACATATAATTGAAATGTTATGGTGAATTTAGAATTAATATCTAATCCTGTCAATAAGTTAACCCCAAATGGATCCAGGTTCTTTTGGATAGAAGAATTCAAGGAATATTTCAAGTAACTAAAGAGAAGATTAGTTAGTGAACCTATGATTACATTACCTAATAGCGTAGAAGGGTTTGAAGTATTTAGTAGTTATAAAAATAAGGTAATGTGATTCCATCTTATGTAGAATAAAATGACTATGGATTATGATTGATGATAATTGAAGGTTCATGAAAACAATTACCCAGCACATGATTTGGAGTTAGATATAGTAAGTTTTGTATTTAATATCAAGAGTAATTATCTTTAGGAGGAAATGTTTGATATATATACTGACTAAAAAAATTTAAAGTTTATATTCACAAAAAAGGAGTTCAAAATTCTCCAGAGGATATGGTTATATTTTGTTAAGGATAATGACTTATCAATACATTACCACATGGGAAAGAGAATAAGGTGGATGATTCGTTGGGTCGAAAGGATCATACTATCATATTCATGAAGAGGTTTACAAGAGATCCAATATTTATATATTTTCATAGGTTAGACATTAAAATCCAGAATTACGGGGAGAAATATTATCTTTCTCAATTGAGTGTTGAACCATTTATCCATGTGAAGATTAAAGAGCTACATATGGAAAATATTGAGTTTTAGAGGAAGGTGTGAAATTTTAATGAGTTTAACCTTGATTGTGATGGAATGTTAATGTTCAATAATAGTGTATCTTTTCCACCCATACCATATTTGAAGAAGGGTTTGTTAGAAGAGGCTCATAGTCCTTATTCTCTATTCATCCCATAAGTACAAATATGTATAGATATTTGGAAGAGTATTTATAGTGGTATCGAATGAAGAGAGATATCATAGAGTTTATCTCTCGATGATTTCTATTTAAAAAATTTAAGTCTAAGAGAAAAAATTATAATGGGATGTTATATTCACTACCCATTCCAAAATGGAAGTGGGAAAACATTTACATTATTGTGTTATCATACTCCCTAAAAAAGACAAAAAGAACAATATTTTATGGGTTGTATGGGACCACCTTATAAAGTCATCAAAATTCATCAATATAAAATAATAAGTATTTTTGGATCATCTTTCATGGATATATATTAATGATGTGATAAGTTTTCATGGAATAAAACACTCCATTTTTTCAGATCGGGATGCAAGGTTTACCTCAAATTTATTTTAAAGCATTGAGTAAGATTTTGATACACAATTGAGTATCAACACAACATATGATCCTCAGATAGATGGAAAGTAAAATATAAATTTTCAAAACCAAGAGGATATGTTAACAAATTTTTTTCTGGATTTCAAAGATGATTGGGATCAACACATTACCTTAGTTGAGTTTTCAAAACATAATCTATTTCACTAGAGTATTCTAATGGATCCTTAGGAATCCCTCTACAAAAATATGTATAGAGATCCAATTTATTAAAATAAAGTTGGAGGGAAAAAATATATTGGGACCATAGGAGACTGATTAACTCTATGAGAAGATTTGATCCACTTATCAGTACTTAATGGAGGAAGAAATTTCTTATAAAAGTTATGTTGATAATAATCAATGTGACCTAGAATTTGAATTTTTTTAAAAAGTGTTTCTAAGAATTTCTCCATGTAATAAATTAATTAGATTTATAAATAAGGTAAAAATTATTCCTAAGAATATTGGTCCCTTTAAAATTCTTGATCATATCATTATGTTAGAGTATCAATTGTAACATCAATCAAAACACTCTTAAATCAACGATGTGTTCCCATTATCTATTCTAAGGAAGTGCATACCGGAACCTTTACATGTACTGAACTCAGTGGTCATACCACTATAGAAATATCTTTATAATGAGAAAAAACATATAGAGACTCTAGATCGTATAGAGAATGTTCTATGAAAAAATTCCACTCTCCTTTTCAACATTTGTTTGGTCAAACCACCAGTTTGAAGAAGCTATTTGAGAACTTGAGGATGTAATAAGACATAAGTATCCTCAGTTAATTGTACCAAAGTGATGGAATTTTGAAGGAGAAATTCATTTTATGGGGAAGTAGAATATAAAACCTTATGATTTTGGGAAATATTCTTTCCTTATTCAAAATTAGATTCATTGATTTCTTTCACAACACAAAACACCAAGTTATAAAGAACATTAATATAATATTTATATTATTATTTAACATGGATATTATGAAATATCCATTAAACATGGAAGTATGAATAGAAATAAACAGAATTTAAATATTATTTATAAAGTTTTTTTATAAATAAAACATATTTATAATAAATTACATATCTTTTGGTTATGTCCATATATCCTTTGAAAATTTTATTTTCTAAATAAAGGTTCTTTTTATTTTTTTGACAAAATTAATAAAAGTAATTTTTTAAAATTTTATAAAATTTATTTTAAAAAAATAATTTCATATTTGGAGCAAATATGTCAAAATTACTTTGGGGGGAATTATTTGTATTTTTTTAAAGATTAATTTTTTTTGAATAGTGAAAATACAAGTTTTTTTTGAAAACTAATTTTTTTAAAGAAATTATAATGGTAAATTTGGTTTTAAAGTGGTTTTAAATGAAACATTAGTTCAATTATATTAATCCAATATATGACTTTTTAATCTATTTTATATTGAATTTTTATATAATGTTTTTTAAACTTTTGAAGCACTTCTCTTTAAAAACATACTTTTTTATCATGTATGTGGGTTTATTTGTAAATTTAATTCTTCCAATTATATGAATTTAATTGATAAAATTGATTTTTTATTTTTAATAATTATAATTAATATTATCTAATAATGTAAAAATAATTTTTTTAACATTATTAATTTTGAAAACAATAATAATTAATTATTGTGATTAAGGTTAAAATGGGTTTATCGGGGGTTAAACTAAAATAAAAAGATGTAAACTAACCTATAGAATTTCCAACACCAATTTATAGCCATATGTAGACCTTATCACCTTTAAGGTTCTATAATGAACCATTTTGGGTCCTTTTGGTTTGTTTAAAATGTTGGTATACATTATTGTTTTAAAAAAATCCATACGTGTCCTCTACCCCACTTTTAAAAGGCCACATCCTATCATCTGTTTTTCACACATAAAAAACCATTTAGATCAAAAAATAATTTCTAAATTCAATTCTATTCTTATATCAACTCATCTTAGATTCATTACATTTATTATAAAACCCTCCTAATAATGTGTTACATATAAACCAAATGAGGTTCTTCGATGAAGAGGAAATATTCATAAACATATGTTTTTGTTCAATTTATTCCTACTCAACCTTAAAATATAATTAGATATTAACAATATAACAAAATTATAATATGAAATATATTTATATGTTATTATGTTAATTTAATAATATTCATTTTTCCACTTCCCTTAAATGGGAAATGAAACTGTCGACTCTGTGTACGGCGGACTACCACCTCACAAACCGATATTATTCATTTTTCATCATCATCTATCACGAATGGATATAATGATGAATTTATTATTTCTATATTATATTTATGATATTATTATTATTATTCAATTATGACATCACATGTTCATTCTTACATTCCCTTCTTTGGGAATCAATAACATCACTCATGTATACAGTGGATTACCGCGTCATGAAGGGATGTGATTAGTTTTTCACTAACTATTTACATGGAAGGTAATAAGGATAAACATTATAAATATATTTGATATATATGAAATAATAATTACTCTATAAATTTGATATATTATTTAACTTCATTTCTTTCCATACATTGAGAAAATTGAATCAACGTTCATGTTTACACACGACATACCATCTCCATGAATGTTATAATTCATTTCATATATATAACATTAATGGATAACTATAAATGAATATATATTTTATTTATATCTTGTTTTACATTCTAGAGATGATGGAACCATTATCAAATTAAAATAATCAATAATAAAAAACCAAAATATACATGAAAAGTAAAACAGTTATTACCCAAAATGAGATTTTAACAAGGAATTATTGATAAAGGGTTAATAAAAATTAAAAGGTAAATAATATATGGTGTGATACATATGAGTATGTTTTTTAATGTATGTTTAATAAAACAATATTTACTATACAATGGGTTCTAACATGTATGAAGGAAGTCTAGATGTAAGGTAAAGGATTTTTGTCTCAATTTGCCCTCTTTGGGACATAAGTTATGTTATGCACTTATATTATTTTATAAGGTGTATATAAATCCCCCTTGACATTTAATATAATGAATTTATTTATTCTAATGATAATTATATTTTCAGATAATGTTTTTTTCACAGTTCATATGATTCAATGTTACCAAAGGGGTATGTGTTTTATGATACAATTTATCATTTAACGGGACTATTTATGTTTATGCTTTGATAATGAAATATTATGAAACATATTTTAATATTTGAATTAATTTTATTGTACTATAGTTATTTCAATAGAATAATTTTTTTTCTTTTTTTCCCCTTTCTTTATGTACTCAAGAGTTCAAAAGAATGTTTTTAAGAAAAATGAACTTTATCTTTTTCTTCAATCAAAAAACCCTATTTTTCAAAAACCTTATTTTCAAAAAGTAATTTTTTAACGAAATTTTATACTACTATCCAATTATTTTAGAGTCTTTTTTAACCCTTTAAAATGTTTAAAAAAATTTAATGTAATCTTAATATAATTTTTAAAACAACACCTTTTAAATTTTACCAAAAATGTGGAAGGAATATTTGTTTTAACATGTATGACATGTAAATAATTTTCCACCATCATGACCAAAAAATTTCTTATTATTCCATTATAACATTCAATGTTTATTTTGAAATAAAAGTATTTTCAAAATGATTTATGAATATTTATTTTTTAAAAATGTTAATTTCAAAGTGAAAATGTTATTTTCCCTAAGAAATGTTCCAACTGATCTTTCAAAAATAATTTTCCATTTATGATTTCATCCTTAAATGTTACTTATGATTTACTGTGGATATAAAAAAAGGATACCATTATTATTTTTTCACTGGATTGATTATTTTTATTGTGGAACTATATTTATGAAACCAGTATATCTTACATGGGTTATACCATGATAAAGTTCTTATGAAACACACCACTTTTTTACATGTGGTATACTTTGATGAAATATTGAAATGATTATGAAACATGTTTCATTTACAAAGGTTATTATATGATGAAATTTTTAGGAAATCCATTTATTTTCATGGGTTCTAATATATTGAATATTTTATGATATTGTGGCACACATTAGTAAGATTTTCATTATGTGATGGGTGCGACCTATACCTCCATCTAATTCATTAGATAGATATTAAAGACTCATGAGATAAAAAAGAATAGAATGGGGAGTAAACCTAGTTCAGTAAGGTACTTTTTTCAAATATGATAGTCTTCAAAGTGATCCTTGACTACTATGATAGTTTGGGTAGTGAACCCATTATACTATGACAATCATGGAAATTATGCTTTATTACTATGGAAATTATTTTCTATTCTTATGTGTATGCCCCTATTCCATGTAATATGAAAATGTTATGCTCCCTAGGATCATGTTAATTGTTTTTTATGGTTCATTTCTAATAAACTACCAGTTTTAATACCATTACTCAAGATTATGATATTTTATATGTTGGGTATGGTTTTTATATGTTATTCTCATGGTCTCATACCCTTATACTCGTGTTATGTTGATATATTTACTTTTTTACCCTTATTGATAATTTAAGATCAAAATTTCATATGTTTTGTTCCCCAGTTTATGATGATAGGTATTGTGTGTGATATATATAAGAAAGGTTCTTTTAATGAGGAATAGAGTGGGAGATGATATAGTTTACTTTTGAACCAGTTGTTTATGATTCCATGTTTCTAATGTAACCACATATTAACAATCCTCAAGTGTGTGTTTTTATAATGTAATGAATGTTCATAAAAAATATAATGTATTTGTATGAAAATATGGAGTCATTATACTTTTTTTTACTTTATATGAAAGAATATTTTAGATCCTGGTCCTGATGGGATTAAGGGGCAGTATTCTCTTGGTGAGGCTACGGTAGAAGAGGTTGCACCTGGTTGAGGTTACAGTTTGTGAGGCTTCTCATAGCAAGGATCATTCAGAAATGGGGCATGCAGGTGAACCATATAAGGAGGTTCTATATTCTTGGAAATTACTGTTTCAAATTTCATAGCCCTTCTCATAAGAGATAGATGTGGTAATGGAAGTGACAGTTTCTTGGTCCGCTGCAAGTATTCTTCCAGACATTGATTTTTCCATAAAAATTCCCAAAATATAAATAAGTAACTTAGGGAGATAAGGGTAGGTATAATATCATATTTAACATTTTATATACATATTTTTATATTCTTCTCCTAATAAATATTCATATACAGTGAGTATGTGAGCCTATTTCTCCCAGACAATGAAATCAACAACTCGATCGTGAGGTATTGTTTTTAATTTAGATATATCTAAGATTCTAATCATGTGCACAGAGAAATTAAAATAGTAGAATAACTATCTATGAAGATCCTCCCAATCATCTTTGTACCTTGAAAGAAACTATTTTTACTAGACAACGGTGCCCCCTTCAAAGTCTGGATGAAATAAAAGAGCTTATTTAATTCATGTTATTCTAGAGTCCCCATAATTCGACTACACTATGAGGGGGAGTGAGTTATACGTTATAGTAGATCACCTATTCTAAACAATGGGGTGAATCTTGGATTTATTAATTCTATAGGTGTGCGTATATAGTCTACCCATGATTGATATGGATTTCTTTTAAGTGGAACTAAAACCTGTCTTGTTTCCAAAACCTCAATGTAGGTAGTGAGAGCAATTATCATGTCATCCTGATGAGGATTTCTGGTCACCAGGGCCCAAGATAACTAATCATCCTAAGAGAAAAGGTGACACTAATCTCAAGGAAGATAGGTTTGCATCTCAAACATACTAGGTAACTCATATCATGGCCATTTTCCATATACAGTAGCTTCTATCTTAATTGGATGTGAAAGGACACCTTTTTTAACCTATTCACTTGGGTAAGAAGTACTTGGTGTACAACTATTGGAGAGAGAGAGGTTCCTTATTGATGTTTTCATAACTCTAATGGTGATAAAAAATATGCTATGTAGTACGCCTCTTGTAACACTCAAGATTATGAAAAAAAGCATCTATCCTGGAGTCTGACTCAGTTTCGATAGTGATATTAGATAGACTGATGGACTTATCATACCCCTTTCCATTTTTTCTAGAAATCATTGGGAAAGAGGTAACATATTATTAGGGGGCTCCCATGACCAACACTATTCTCCGCTGATGAATGTAAACACTTATCGTGGGATCCACTTTGTACTATGCTATCCTTGGGGTGGGTTCTCCATATAATGACCTATTTCAGTGGCCCGGTTCCCCTACATCTCAATAGGGTCAATGGTGAGGACATTTACCATTGTAATGTTTAGAGAAAAAATTTATCCTTAGTTGGTGGGACAGACTGATTATCTCATCATTTTCATGGTATAAGGCTAAAATTGAGGGCAATGTACTGACCCCAGACACTTATTTGTATGTGTTTAGATTTATTTTCCATGAATCACTAAATAATAGTGAGTATTTTTATGTAGGTATATTCTAATTTCTTATGGTATTCATATGATTTATGGTTCTAAGATACTGGGATCATAGTGATGTCAACCCTCTTTTACTATTGGTGGATGAAATTAATATGTTTTTAACTTCCCAAGTAATTCAACAAGCGGTCTTGAAATCAGGTGAGAATCATAAAAATATCATAGAAGAATAATGAAAAAATTTCTTAAGAATGGGAATCTATGATTGAAAATTTTGGGGTGGTAGGTGGAAAAATCTTGACTAAAAGCATGTTAGTGGCTAGGATTCCCCATAAGTTTTCTTTCTCATAACTAGTAAGATGATCTTGTTCATGATCAGACCAGAAACCAACTTGAACGAGATGGGAAACTGGCAGTGGACCTAATTACAAGGTGATTAAGGGTACAATCATTCATTAAATATTGGGATGTATATTAGTGATGAGGCTAACTTCAAGATCATATCCATGTAGGATTGGGTGTTCAAAACTTCCCCATGAATGATAGCGGTAACATATCTATGAGGATCTGTGGAGTTTTCTCTATAATCTTATGGTTATAATATATTACGATATGTCTCTACCACTTCTAGTGTGGATTTTGAGATGAGGGAGGATAGTGAAGGAAGCAATAATATCACTATGAGTTATGGGAAGGATTTTAGAGCATCATCAACCTTTAGGTATCTTCAAAAGTATTTTTGGATTTTGTAGGCCACTTCTTTATGGATCGTTAAACACAATTGATGAAATTATACCCCCAAATATTGAATCAATGTTGTAGAAACCCTCATTAATTAATCCATAATATATGGGTTTGACAGATATATAGTGAAACTATATTTTCTATTGTCCTACCTATGGTGGAACAAGATATATCTAGGTTGCATTTTCATGTAGTCGCTTCAGTATATCTCACATGAATTATAGACTATGTCATGGAAATAACCCTCATGGGGATTTTTTATCCTCATGAACCAACATTGTTCTTTATATAATGTAATTTATTTTTCATGGGAAGAACCTACGTGTCAGTTAGTGGTAGTGTAGGGAGGAACTCCTAAGTGAAATTCATCATTATGTGATGGACCATAATGGTTATCAGTGGAAACCATGATAGGGAGAGTAAACATGTCCTACCTAAGAGGTAGTTTGAGTCTCAATCCAAAGAGGAAAAATACAGGGCCCTATGAAATGGTTGTAGGGGAAAGGTGAGTTGTGTTAGTGATGGATAGAGCCACTGGAGCTATAGAAAAATCCTCTTTATGGGAAGGGTTTATGGAATAATCTTGTAATAAGTGTTGTGTGTTCTGAACCAAGGATAGTGGAGTAGGGGTGAGATAGATCTGTTCATTGACCTATAGATCCAACTGACATTGTTAATGTGGCAAAGTGGGATCACTTTTTTGTGGTTCCCAATTTCTGGTCATTGTAGGTGCAACCTATGTATTCCCTATTACATCAAAGTAGGGGAGGAAGCTATTAGGGAATTCCAGAGAGAGAATCTTTAAATTATTCTTCATCATGATCAGGGGGATTTCCCATAGCGTAGCTCTTGTTGGAGGTAGTGATAGTGTGATTCTAGGGCTTCCATGTCTGGTCAAGATATATCACTAGTTTGGATGACACATTATTTTAATGTATTAATGAACATGGGAATTGATGACCCTTCCCTGGTTGAGCTTACAATGAAACATGGGTAAAGGGAGACTAGTAGTCTTGGAAGCATTGTCATTGTGGTAAGATCATGGTGGTATAACATTTCCTCATTGTTAGCCCCAACACCCAGACATGTTTATGGTGAGTCATCTCATGTTTATTACAACTTGTTTCTTGTTGAAATATATGGAACCAACCATTAGTAAATAAACCATGAAAGGGATGACCAATGTTCCCAATGTCATTTTTCCTTCTCCAAGTTGAATGAGTATCCACAATTATTATTCCTCATACCAAGGATTTCTAACATCTTTTTATTGACCTAGTTATAGGTGATGAGTTCCTTACTAGGACCATAATTTGTTTAGTGGGATCCTAGTCCCAGATTTATGGATCCGATCACACACAAATATGTTTGTTCCCAATATTACTAACACTACTACAAAAACGGGCAAGAAAAGCACCCCCTTATATCAGCGCTAAGAAAAACTGCTGATAAAGGTTACCCTGTATCAGCGGTAAAATTTTAGCGCTGATACATGTGTTCTTTATCAGCGCTTGTCTAGAGCTGATACAGGGCATCTTTATCAGCACTTTTCTTGCGCTGATAAAGAGGCCCTGTATCAGCGCTAAAATTTTAGTGCTCATACAGGGTAACCTTTATCAGCGCTAAATAAGCATTGATAAAACAACCCTTTATCAACACTAGAAAATCACTGATAAAGACTCTATATATTAGTGCTAAAATTTTAACGCTGATACATGAATGATTTATCAGCTATTTTTTAGCACTGATAAAGAGTATCATTATCAGCGCTAAAAATGTGCTGATAAAGGTTACCATTATCAGTGCTAAAATGTTAGCGTTGATAAAGGTAGTCTTTATCAGCGCTTTTTTAGCGCTAATAAAACCTTAGTCCATTTTTTATAGAGTCGGTCACACAGTGACCTCGTTTTATCGCGACCTAAAGTTCTCGCGGTACTGGAACCCTACGACTCCCCTCTGCCGCCCGGTGAGTTCTCGTTGCCGGAACTCCACCACCCACGCTTCTCTTTTCCAGTCCTCCGCCGCCCGCAACGCCCTTCAGTTCCCCATTCCTCCACTGCCCGCAACGCCCCTTCGGCTTTCCGGACCTCCACCACCTGCAATGCCCAGCTTCTTGTTGCCGGACCTCCGCCGCCCTCGGTTCACATTGCCGGACCACCGCCACCCGCAACATCCTCTTCGGATTGCCGGAACTCCACCACCCACAACGCACTGACCTCCCTTTAAGGCATGCTTTCCAAATATTTTTTTAATATTCTTCTTGTTGTTGGTTAAATCATTTATTTGGGTTAAATCTTTATGGTTATGGGGTTTAATTGCATCCTTATGGCCTTTCCTTAGTTCAGTAGGTGATTTCATTCTGATTTTGTGAAGATATCAAGAAATAGGTAGGTTGTTCCATTATTTGACATTGTTTTAGGTGTTTAATATGATTTATTTGGTTCTAAAATGGTTTTATAAATTGTCTGGGTTGTGGGAAACATGTTTCCCAATTTTTTGTTTTGCATAAGGGTTTGATAATGACTTGACTATTGTAAATAGATGTTTGTCATGTGTGTTTCTATTGTTGGAAGTGTGATTTTATAAAATAGATATAATTTTATATAGGGGGTGGAATTGAGCACAATGGAATTCTGGTTATCTATGTGGGTATACTAGGTCCAGTATATTAGGTGAATTAGTCAGGCCGATGATTGGTCTTCTTAATAAAGATATACATAACAATACTAACTAAACATTCATGTGCTAGGGATTGGAGGCTCAAATAGGACCTTCATGTCATAGAGATGTGATCAACAAGAGTATGAGGATCCTACGACCCTAGTAACCCTAATACCTTGGAGATTTTCTATAGAGATCATACTATTCTTACCATTATCTTGTCACATTAAATATCTCTTTTATTTCAAAGAATGATTTATTTAAATTGTATCTTCCTTTTTCATAAAAAATAACATGTTAATGTTTATCATAATTTAATTACATGGAATCTATTTTTGTTGTGTCCTACTAGGTATGTTGGCTCACACCTTATATACACCCTAATGTTTATGTAGACCTTATTTTGTTTTACCCAGTTAAATTCAAGGTTCCCTTGGTTGTGATGGTGCATATATGTGCTAGTAGTTTCCCTTTTGGTGACTCTTATTGTTTGTGGAATGGGGATGTTGACCCTCATGTTTCATGGAGGATTGGTTGTATTGTTGGTTCCCTTACCTTTTTTTTGTTATTTTGGTTTTGGTTGAAATTTTTAAATGCTTATCCCCTATTGCAGTGTTATCTTTTGGTCTATTATATTGTTACATTTGGTTATGATATGGTGTTTGATTATTATGTAATATTTATGGTTTTTGACATGAAAAAACCATTCCCAAAGGTGTTACTCAATGCCTAGGCACTAGTTACAACCCTTGGGGATTGGTAATTTCCTTTGGACATTCCCACGAGTTGGGTCAGGTGTCAAGTGGGATGGCAACCTGGCCTAGTTCATGACAAGAAGTCTACACCATAGTATGGTTGTCTAAATCCTTTCTGTACCGTGTCCATGGGAGGTTGCAACGTGGTATCGTTTTTTATAGTCTTAAATTCAATGAACCCCATTTTATATTCTTTTTTCTTCTACACAACTCTCAGTTGAAATCTTGATTATTTAAGGATTACAAGAGTCATTTTAACTCCTCCAAACTCCCTTCTTCTCATATAGAAGCTCCAGTGGATGCATTTGGTTTTTCTCTGATAAGGGGATCTCTCATCGATCGTAAATCTTCTATCTCCTCTTATATCCTCCTTATAGAGTGATAGATCATCATATTTTTAGTGAATCTAATATTCTTTTTTATGAATCTTTATTATATTTTAGACTACTTGATATCCTTATAAGGAAGTGGTTCTCTTATAATGTATTTAGAAGTCCTATTTTGTGTACATGAACCATAAATACTAATATTTGAGATTAAAATAGGATGAAGATGAATAAGGATTGGATGGATGCTAATCGTTTAACAATAGATAATGAGAACGGAGTGAAAGAGTTCATCAAGTTTGCAAAGGATCATGCAAAGTATCCTTCTCAAATCATTTTTCCATGTTTACGTTGTTGTTATTATAGACTACTTACTCTAGAGGAGTTAGAAGAACATTTGATATGTCATGTAATAGATCAGAGTTATAAATGTTGGAATAAACATAGAGAAAAAGTGAATGTAGCTACTGGCTGGGATAAAACTGCATTTTATAGATCATCAGATATGAATACAAATATGGTTAATGAAGAAGACCGTATGTAGGATGTGATTACATATTTCAATGATGATGAAGATCGTATTGAAGAAATGACAAAGACAATTAAAGATGAACTCCTTGATTGCCCAAAATTGTTTGAGAAGTTAAAGAGTTGTGCAAAGACACCATTGTATGCTGCTTGCACTATGTATACAAAATTTTCAGCTGTACTGAAGTTGTATAAATTGAAAGTAGGAAATGGATGGAGTGATTTTAGTTTTACGGAACTACTTTCTCTCTTGAATGATAGGCTCCCATAAGGTAATGAGCTCCCAAGACGGACATATGAAGCTAGACTAATGCTATGCTTGATGGGAATGATTTCTAAAAGAATACATGCCTGCCCAAAAGACTGTATATTGTTTCTCAAAGAGAACAAATCACTTACAGAATTCCCAAAGTGTGGTGCTTGTCGATACAAGAAAAATAAATCCAATCCTACGAAAGTTGTATAGTACTTTCCAATCATTAAAAGGTTTAGGCATCTATATGGAAGTGAAGAAACTGCAAGACAATTATCGTGGCATACAGATAAAAGAAATAATGATGGGTTATTACGTCATCTAGACAACTGTCCTCAATGGAAGAAAATTGATCATGAGAATCCTGAATTTGGAAAAGATCTGAGAAACCTTCGTCTTGCGTTATCTACAGATGGAGTGAATCCTTTTGGTTTTCAAACCAGCACTCATAGTACATGTCCTTTTATGTTGGTAAATTATAACTTGCCACCCTGGTTATGCATGAAGCATAAATTCATCATGTTATCTATGATTATATCAGGACCAAAACAACCAGGTAATGATATTGATGTTTATCTAGATCCTTTGATCGAGGATTTGAAGTTATTGTGGGACTCGGGTGTAATGTTGTATGGTTCTTATAAAAGTGAATACATCACGTTGAGAGCGATGTTGTATGGGACAATAAATGATTTCCCTACTTATGGAAATTTTTCAGGCTATATCATTAAAGGAACTCAAGGGTGTCCCGTGCCTAAAGAAGATACATAATCAATTAGGTTGAAACATTCATCGAAATTTTTGTTTCTAGGAAATCGTAGATTTCTACCTCGTCGGCATAAGTACCGATCTTGGATGACATCATTCAATGGAAGTTCATAAAAACATGCAACACCATCTCCAATAACAGGTGATCAGCTATTTGAGAAAGTTAAATATCTAAAAACTATTTTTGGTAAACCATTTTCGAAAAACCTTACAAAATTCGGTTGGAAAAAGAGATCAATTTTTTTCGAATTACCATACTGGTATTGTTTGTACGTCAGAAATTTTCTTGATGTGATGCATGTGGAAGAAAATGTATGTGACAATGTTATCAGAACGTTGCTAAATGGCCATGGAAAAACAAAAGATGGAATTAAGGAAAGGTTGGACATGGTTGACATGGGAATACGAGAAGAGTTGGCTCCCGTGAAGGGTGAAAATCTAATGTTTCTTCCTCCAGCAGCTTATACTCTTTCTAGTTCGGACAGATATCAGTTTTGCAACTTCTTCAATGATGTAATGGTTCTAGAGGGGTACTCATAAAATATCAAGAACATTGTGTCAATGAATGATTTGAAGTTAAAAGGTTTGAAATCACATGATTTCAATGTTTTTATGCAAGATCTAATTCATATAGATTTACGCTGCATTTTTTCCATGAATGTTCTTCATACGTTAAAAAAACATTGTTTCTTTTTCAAAGCTATATGTAGCAAAGTTTTAGACCCGGGGAAATTTCCACCTACGGAAAAAGAAATTTTCATCATATTATGTGAATTAGAAATGCTCTTTCCGCCAACATTCTTTGATATGATGGATCATTTGATGATTCACTTGGTGAGAGAGATTCGACTTTGTGGTCCTGTGCACTATAGATGGATGTATCCGGTTGAACTATATATGAATATTTTTAAAGGGTATGTCAAAAACTGAAGTCGTCCAGAGGGTTGTATAGTGGAGTGATACATTTTTGAGGAAGTCGTTGACTTTTGTACTGAATACCTATCTGATGTGGAAAGCATTGGTCTCCCAAAATCTCATCACACTGGACGCATTGATGGTGAGGGAATTTCTGGAAGAGAAGTTGTGACAATTAGTATTACAATTCGAAAGAAGCCTCATCTTTATGTTTTGCATAACAGTTGGGAGGTTTCTCCATATATTGAAACTCACAAAGAAATTATTAGGCAGTTGAATCCATCGAGGGCGGAAAAATGGTTATCAGGTACACATAATCACCGGTTTATAGGATGGTTTCAGGACCATATTTTTAAGCAGTTGGATGAATATCCGAATTTAATTTTAGAACGACATCGATGGCTAGCCGCTGGACAAAGTGTGTATGTATAATCTTATAATGGTTATGTAATTAATGGTTATACATTCTATACAGATGAACATGATGAAGATAGTACCATACAAAATAGTAGAGTTACACTATTGGCTGAAGCGATGCATGTTTCTGGTAGTAAGGACAGAAATCAAATTTATGAAAATATGTCATACTTTGGAATTATCAAACTAGTATCGGAGTTGGATTATACGACATTCTAATTGCCTATTTTTCAATGCAAATGGATTGATAACAACAGTGGTGTTAAAATAGATGAATGCGGATTTGTGAAAGTTGATTTTAGTAAAGAAGTGTACAAAGAAGAATAGTTTATAATGGCATCAAAAGTGATACAAGTTTTTTATGTTCCAGATCCCGCAAACAGAAAGTGTTCGATTATTCTGTTATTGTCCAAAACTACTGAATGTTCTGATGAAAATTCAGTTGAGGATGATCCTTTTAGTGGTATGTAGCAATAATTTCAGAGTGGTCCCAATGAAGATGATGTTTTGTATGTTAGAGGAGACCACAATGAAGGTATTTGGATAGTCGATAGAGGTCTCAAATCCCATCAACCTTTGAAAAAAATAATGAAAGTTCAGTAAAAATGTTATATTTTGTTTGTAATATAGATCTTGTTATCTCATGTTATTATCTTATCATTACTGAATTTATGTAATCTGAATTAACTGTTCAACCACTTTTATAGATAATGACTTCTGTACATTCTGGTTCTCCTAAACATGAGGATGAACAAGTCTCTCATGCAGTTGTTGTTGCGGCTGCTGCTGCTCCTGCAGCTCATGCTGCTGCTGCTGTTTCTCCTGCTGCTGCTCCTGCAGATGCTGCTGCTGCTGTTGCTCCTACTGCTGCTCCTGTTGCTCCTGCTGCTCCTCCTGCTATGGCTCCTGCTGCTCCTGCTGTTGCGGATCCTACTGCTCTTAGTGATGAGGTCCAACAACCATCATCACATGCCGTTGATACCATTCTATATGAACATATAGATGATGTTGATATCGATGAAATGGTCAGGAAGGAAGGACCAAAATCGCAGAAAACATAGGTGCGTCGTAGTATGACGGTGTTAGCTGAAATTCTTAAGGTGAAAAGAAAATGAATCAAATTTGAAGTCGGGTAGAATGCACAAGGGCAACATGTGAATCCCAACAAGGCTATGTTTAGCAGCTACACTGGAGTTGTAACTCGACAATGCGTGCCGATTGACATAGATTCATTGCACCACATTGTGTCCAGGCTGAAGGCTGTGATCTAGGAAGAAGTTACGGTAACATTATCAATTTATTTCTTTAATTTACAATAAAATAAAATGATGAAACAATGTCTTACTCTTCTCAATATCTTGCAGAGTACACTTTTAGTAGATGATTCACACAAGGATTATGTACTAAGGCGTGCAGGAATGATTCATCGAGGTTTTCACACTATTTTAACAAGATACCACCTGAAAGATTTTGAAGGTAAAATAAACCCACACCCACCCATTGTCTACGATCACCTAATATCCCAAGAAGCATGAGATGAATTAATTGGCCGTCATGGGGATGAGAAGTTTCAGGTACATTGTGGGTGATAATACGTTGTTTGAGGATACCTGTATTCATCAATTTGATTGTCAATATTTAATTTATGAAACAGAAACTCTGTACTGAAAATATGGAACGTGCATCAAAACCAACATACCCCTATCATAATTCAAGGATGGGGTACACTTCATTAGAAAAGAAAATGGTACGTATTTTAAATTTATAGTAATATTGTTAGGTGCCAATAAACAACATCATAATTATCTTTCTATGTTTATATGTAGATTGATGAGTCTAAAAACAAATGCACTTCCATCCCACATCATGTGCTATGGAAGGAGGAATGTGTGAACAAATAAGGGAAGTTAGTAGATGAAAGCACACAGAAAGTGTAGGAAATATGTGTAAGTATGACACGACGATAAAAAAATTTGTTTAAAATTGCTATTACATAAAAATAATTAGTTATTTTCCTATATTTGACAGTCAAAGGAATCAGATACTGTTGTAGCTGATACGGACCTATTATCAACGGATTTGAAGCAGCCAAAAATATATGGTCATGGCATAGGTGCATGGTTTGGGGTGACAACTCGAGTATATTTTGAGAAGAAGAAAAAAAATGGATGATACAGATGAAAAATTGGAACAAATGAGCAAAAAAATAGCAACCCTTGAAGAATGATTGCAATGGAAGGGAGAGTTTCTAGCAACTTTTATGGGTGGGAAGCAAAGGGAAGACACAACTCAGGAACAACCCCCACATGAACATCCCAGCCCACCCCCACCCGCTTTGAGGTGAGCCATTCGCCTCAAAGAACTGTCTTAGCAATGGTAATCAATATTCTAATAATTGTTCCGATGAAATATGAATCAGAAAAACACTGATAATTTTTATGTACTGATCTTCTACAGGGTGATAATGATTTTGATTTATATCTATAAACACCCACCTATCATTTTGTAGCAAGGGCTACCATGTTCAATATCCCAGATGCCACACTGCATAATAGACCAATTCTGAAAGATCATCTGAAAGTGACAATTACTGTCGATCATGAGCCAAATGCAAAGCTACCTATTCCAACTGATGACGATGATATTCATACAGTTGAAAAGGCTATTGGGACATTCATTTCATGGCCGTCGCAACTTGTAAGAGTACATGCGGATAAATTGGTATTTATTTCCTTTTCTTTTCAAGCTAAACCCTTAACAATTAATGAAAAAAGGGTCTGAACCAATGATTATTGTTATAGATGGAGAAAGGGAAGGGGGTGACAAACATCAGCTCAAAACCATCTAAATGATTGACCAACCAATCCCGAGGAGCTACTAAAAGCACAATAACACCACATGTTCTCTATCCACATTTACTAGCATTGAAGACTCATGTGGATACGAAGCTAAAAGATAGTAATAGTCATATAGTGGTTTTTGAAGAGAATATATATGGAGAGGAAAGTCAATATTTTGTTGCTACTGAAAATGTAAATGAAATCCTTGAAAACGGTTGGATAGGTGTCATAGTTGTAAATGTATATATGAGGTATGTTTCCATGAGTTGATTTTCTAAAAGCAGATCTAATGTGCTGATTATGACTAAAGGCATTTTATATTGTTGACAGACACAGTTATGAAAAATAGTTGAAGGATTTTTCCCATGAGCCATGATTTGGACTGGTTAGTCCTCATATCACAACAACACACCTAACCAAAATAGAGCCATAAAAAAGGGATTCCATAGTGAACGGCTTGCTGAAAACATTTGAACGCACGATTACAGATGACATACTTTTCCTAATACCAACCATGCAGGGGTAATACTCTACGATTAAAGAATATCAATTATATTTTTACTTCTTTTATTAATTATTTTTTTGTGTTTTTAGGCAACATTGGTTGCTAATTGCAGTGAACTTGGATACTCCAAAGTTTTATTTTCTAGATTCAAAGCCAGGATATCTATCAAGCCGACCACACATGATAAAGTTTGTGAATCTGTAAGACACTACATCTTACATTTTAGGTCTAAACGTCATGTAATATAATTTATATTATCTTTTACTGAGGATTATATTATGATAGGGTGGTGTATCATTATCGTCTAAAAAAAGGAATGAGTACAGGGGCTAAGCATAGGGAGGTGAGCATGTACTACGTATGGACAAATATCAGGGTATATATAATAAAATTTCACTATCCAAAAACATCTCAACACAAGTTAGTTATTTTCCTAATGATCAATTTTTTTTCAATGTCCAAAACAAACAAACAATAATGATTGCAGTTATTATGTTGGTAAATTTATGAAAGAGATTGTTTTTCATCAGCAAACTAGAATCCCAAAAGATGTATTTTCAAAAACAACTACTAGTTCGTTTTAGTTATTTATTAATTCTTTATGTTTTTATTTTGCAGTACTACTCTGACTGCCGAAAATCCTCATACTCACAAGACGATATAGATGTGTTCAGAAATGAGTGGGCCACATACCTGATGGCAGATTGTACACAAATACAATGAAGATATGACTTAGGGACATGTACAATTGGTGGTCAATTTTTAGAGGGGTTAAGGGGATCAAAAGATGAAACATTGTTGAATGTAAATGTTTGTAGGAAAATTGTAATTGTTATTAAATAAAACATCCTTTCTCCAATGAGTCATTTTCCTATTTTAACATATGATTCGCACCAGCAACATGCCAAAATGCTGAACCACTCAAAGGGTCTCTCTTTTGTTTAAAATGGACACAATTTTAATTGAAAACAATAACTGACATATGAAAATCCGACCAAACACATTTTGATTTCATTGTTCTTTTATAAGAATGATCCAAGGGTCCTTGGTGATGTGTATGAGTCAACCATGCCTAAATTGGAGGCACAGTGTGACCGATATCACTCAAAGGGTCTCTCTTATTTTTTAAAATGGACACGATTTAAAGTGAAAACAACAACTGAACTACGGAAATCTAACCAAACGCTTTCGGATTGCCTTAATATTTTATAATAATGATCCAAGGGTTCTTTTTGACGTGTAAGAGTCATCCCTGCCTCAATCTGAGGTACGGTGTACCCGCTATCACTCAAAGTGTCTGTCTTTTGTTTAAAATGGACACGATTTTAAGTTAAAACAACAACTGACCTATGGAAATCCAACCAAACGCATTCAGATTGCCTTGATATTTAATAATAACGATACAAGGGTCCTTGGTGATGTGTAAGAGTCAACCTCTCATCAATCCGAGGCACAGTGTGTCCTCTACCACTCAAAGGGTTTCTCTTTTGTTTAAAATGGACACAATTTTAAGTGAAAACAACAAATGACCTACGGAAATCTGACCAAACGCATTTGGATTGACTTTTTTATTTATAGGAATGATCCAAGGGTCCTTGGTGACATGTAAGAGTCATCTTTGCCTCAATCCGAGGCACTTTGTGGCTGGTAACACTCAAAGGGTCTCTCTTTTGTTTAAAATGGACACGATTTTAAGTGAAAACAACAACTGACCTACGGAAATATGACCAAATGCAATTAGATTTTCTTGGATCATTTATAAGAACAATAAAAGGGTCTATGGTCACATGTACGGGTCATACCCGCCTCAATCTGAGGCACAGTGTGTCCGGTAACACTCAAAGGGTCTCTCTTTTGTTTAAAATGGACACGATTTTAAGTGAAAACAACAACTGACCTACGGAAATCTGACCAAATGCATTCTTATTTCCATTATCTTTTATAAGAACGATCCAAGAGTCATTGGTGATGTGTCCGAGTCAACCGCGCCTCAATCTGAGTCATGGTGTGACCACTAGCACTCAAAGTGTCTCTCTTTTGTTTAAAATGGACACGATTTTAAGTGAAAACATCAACTGACCTACGGAAATCTTACCAAACGCATTCGGATTGCCTTGATATTTTATTAAAATGGTACAAGAGTCCTTGGTGACGTGTAAAAGTAAATTTTACCTCAATCCGAGGTAAGGTGTGACCGCTATCTCTCAAAGGGTCTCTCTTTTGTTTAAAATGGACTCGTTTTTAAGTGAAAACAAAAACTAACCTACAGAAATCTAACCAAACGCATTCGGATTGCATTGATATTTTATAAGAACGTTCCAAGGGTCCTTCGTGATGTGTACGAGTCACTCTATCCTCATTCTAAGGCATGGTGTGACCACTGTCACTCAAAAGGTCTCTCTTTTGTTTAAAATGGACACGATTTTAAGTGAAAACAACAACTGACATACAGAAATCTGACCAAACGCATTTAGATTGACTTTATCTATTATAATAAATATTAAAGGGTACATAGTGACGTGTTAGAGTCATCTTCGCCTCAATCCAAGGCATGGTGTGGCCGGTAACACTCAAAGGGTCTCTCTTTTGTTGAAAATGGGCACGATTTTAAGTGAAAACAACAACGGACCTACAGAAATTTGACCAAATGCATTCAGATTTACTCGATCTCTTATAAGAACAATCCAAGGGTTTTTGGTGACATGTAAGAGTCATCCTTACCTCAATCCGAGGCACGGTGTGACCGATAACACTCAAAGGGTCTCTCTTTTGTATAAAATGGACACGATTTTATGTGAAAACAACAACTGACCTACGAAAATCAGACCAAACACATTCAGATTGCCTTTATCTTTTATAAGAACAATCCAAGGGTACTTGGTGACGTGTAAGAGTAATCCCTGCCTCAATCCGAGGTACGGTGTGGCCGGTAACACTCAAAGGGTCTCTCTTTTGTTTAAAATGGACACGATTTTAAGTGAAAAGAAAAAGTGACCTACGAAAATCTGACCAAACGCATTCAGATTGCCTTGATCTTTTATAAGAACGATCCAAGGGTCCTTGGTGATGTGTAAGAGTCAACCACACCTCAATATGGGGCACGGTGTGGCCTATATCACTCAAAGGGTCTCTCTTTTGTTTAAAATGGACACGACATTAAGTGAAAACACAACTAACCTACAGAAATCTGAACAAACGCATTCGGATTGCCTTGATCTTTTATAAGAACGATCCAAGGGTCCTTGGTGACATTTACGAGACATCCCTGCCTCATTAAGAGGCATGGTGTGACGGCTATCACTCAAAGGGTCTCTCTTTTGTTTGAAATGGACACGATTTTAAGTGGAAACAACAACTGACCTATGGAAATCTGACCAAACGCATTCAGATTGCCTTGATCATTTATAAGAACAATCCAAGGGTCATTGGAGATGTGTAAGAGTCATCCTAACCTCAATTCGAGGCACGGCATGGCTGGTAACACTCAATGGGTCTCTCTTTTGTTTAAAATGGACACAATTTTAAGTGAAAACAACAACTGACCTACATAAATCTGACCAAACACATTCATATTTCCTTGATATTTTGTAAGAACGATACAAGGGTCCTTGGTGACGTGTACGAGTCCTACCCGCCTCAATCCAAGGAATGGTGTGGCCGGTAACACTCAAAGGGTCTCTCTATTGTTTAAAATGGACACAATTTTAAGTGAAAACAACAACTGACCAACGGAAATCCAACCAAACGCATTCATATAGCCTCGATATTTTATAAGAACTATCCAAGGGTCCTTGGTGATGTGTACGAGTCAACTGCGCCTCAATCTGAGGCATAGTGTGACCGCTATCACTCAAAGGGTCTCTCTTTTGTTTAAAATTGACACGATTTTAAGTTAAAACAACAACTGGCCTACGGAAATCTGACCAAACACATTAGTATTGTCTTGATCGTTTATAAGAATGATCCAAGGGTACTTGGTGATGTGTATGAGTCAATTGCACCACAATACGAGGCACAGTGTGACCGCTATCACACAAAGGGTCTCTCTTTTGTTTAAAATGGACACGAGTTTAAGTGAAAACAAAAGCTGACCTACAGAAATCTTACCAAACGCATTCAGATTGCCTTGATATTTTATAATAATGATTAAAGTGTCCTTGATGACGTGTATGAGTCATCCCTGCCTCAATCTGAGGCACTGTGTGGCTGGTAACACTCAAAGGGTCTCTCTTTTGTTTAAAATGGACACGATTTTAAGTGAAAACAACAACTAACCTACGGAAATCTGTCCAAACACATTCAGATTGTCTTGATATTTTATAAGAATTATAAAAGGGTCCTTGTTGACGTGTAGAAGTAATCCCCTCCTCAGTCCAGGGCACGATGTGACCGCTCTCACTCAAAGGGTCTCTCTTTTGTTTAAAATGGACAATATTTTATGTTAAAACAACAACTGACCTACGGAAATCCAACCAAACGCATTTGGATTTCCTTGATATTTTATAAGAACAATAAAAGGGTCCATGGTGACGTTTACGAGTCAGGATCTATTCAATCCAAGGCATGGTGTGACTTCTACCACTCAAAGGGTCTCTCTTTTAATAAAATGGACACGGTTTTAAGTGAAAACAACAACTGACCTACGTAAATCTATCCAAACACATTCAGATTGCCTTGATATTTTATAAGAACGATTTAAGGGTCCTTCGTAATGTGTGTGAGTCATCCCTGCATCAATCCAAGGCACGGTGTGGCCGGTAACACTCAAAGGGTCTCTCTTTTGTTTAAAATGGACACGATTTTAAGTGAAAACAACAACTGACCTATGGAAATTTGACCAAACGCATTCATATTGCCATGATCTTTTATAAGAATGATAAAAGGGTCCTTGGTGATGTGTACGAGTCATATCCATCTAAATCCTAGGCACGGTGTGGCCGGTAACACTCAAAGGGTCTCTATTTTGTTTAAAATGGACAAGATTTTAAGCGAAAACAACAACTGACCTACAAAAATCCAGCCAAATGCATTCAGATTGCCTTGATATTTTATAAGAATGATCCAAGGGTCCTTGGTGACGTGTAAGAGTCATCCCCGCCTCAATATGAGGCACGATGTGACCGCTATCACTCAATGGGTCTCTCTTTTGTTTAAAATGGACACGATTTTAAGTTAAAACAACAACTGACCTACGGAAATATGAACAAACACATTCAGATTGCCTTGATATTTTATAAGAACGATCCAAGGATCCTTAGTGACGTGTACGATTCAACCACTCCCCAATACGAGGCATAGTGTGACCGCTATAACTCAAAGGGTCTCTCTTTTGTTTAAAATGGACACGATTTTAAGTTAAAACAACAACTGACCTACGAAAATCTGACCAAACGCATTCGGACTTTCTTGATATTTTTTAATCAAGATCCAAGGGTCATTGGAGACATGTAAGAGTTATCCCTGCCTCAATCCGAGGCACTTTGTGTCTTGTAACACTCAAAGGGTATCTCTTTTGTTTAAAATGGACATGATTTTAAGTGAAAACAATAACTGACCTACAGAAATCAGACCAAACGCATTCATATTGCCTTGATATTTTATAATAACGGTCCAAGGGTCTTTGGTGACGTGTATGAGTCATCCCCGCCTCAATCCAAGGCATGGTGTGGCTGGTAACACTCCAAGAGTATCTATTTTGTTTAAAATGGACACGATTTTAAGTGAAAACAACAACTGAACTACGGAAATCTGACCAAACGCATTCGGATTGCCTTGATCTTTTATAAGAACCATATATTAACTAGAAATATATTAATACATAGTCAGACCCCATTTTTTTCCATGTTCAGGTAGTAGTAAATGAATAGAACGTTATTGTACATATGTTATGTTAAAGTATATATATTGGACGGATATTTTTATGTATACACCGTTTACTCAAGGTACATGTACTGTACTATTCGCTTATTACATATTTGAGGATTCAGGGTGATTTTTCACCCTAGATTCAGAATTGTGAAAAATTGGAGTCCATATTTAGTATTTATCTATATAGATCATGATGGTATAGTCATTAAATTATTTTTTAGTACTTTTAAGAGGTGATTCAAGGGCATCAATTTATAATAGAGTCTTTTTCCTAAGTTAATTGAATATGATGGTATCCTAGGAGTGAGACTTGGTATTAGAACTAGAAGAGGTTCATGAGAATGGTTGGAGGAAATGGAATGGGATTTCCAAGTTCCTCTAATGGAGTATCTTGGGACAACCCCAAGAAAAAGGGACTAGGTTGTGACTTGAGGAGGTAGATAGGTTTGGTGTTAAATTCAACATAGAGTAACTTATAAAGGAAATGGACTTGAGGTCATCTCTCTTATGATAATATATATATTTGGATTGTGAGGATAGGATATATTAGAGATTGGGTTGTTGAATGTTTTACCACCAAGATATTGAAGTTGGTCCAAGGGTTATTATTAAGATCAAGGACCCCAAATGGGGTGAATTGTTATATGATGACTTAGGGGACCCTAGTAGGTTCAATAATAACTTTTTGTCCCTAGTGAGAAAGAATCCATGAGAATGGGTAAATTCAATTATGGGTATTTATTAGGTACCAAAGTCAATGTGTTGAGCTTGTTGGGGTTGTAACCACATGGGTCACACTCTTGAGAGTCTATCCATGTTGTTAGGGTGGATTTTTCATATGAACACTCATAATAATTTATATATATATATATATAGGATTTTTATATAGTAATGGATATGAGTTTTTATGAATTAATGGAAATTATCATGGAGTATTAGTGATTTTTTGATAGGTTTATATGTGTTTTAGTCATGTTTTTAGAGTGATTCTTTATGTGATATCTTGTAAAGGGTATTTAAATGGGGGGTCATGGAATGTGATCTATCAGCGGCCTCATATATATCAAGTCATGGTTGGCCTGGTATACTAGGATGATCATGTGTTTGGGTCTATGATACTTATGGGCTTATATCTGGATGAAAATAATCCCATACGGGAGGGTGGATGTACTTATGGGTCTTATTCCATAAATGAGAATACTCTCATAGGGGATGGATGAGATGAATATAGGTATTATTCCATAGATGAGAATACAACCATAGGAGTAGGATGAGATTCTTATCAGGAATATTCACTAAATGAAAATATTCCCATAGGGGAGGGCTGAGATGATTATATGGATTATGCCTCAAATGTGAATACACCCATATTGGAGGATTGATATGCTTCTAGGGATTATTATTTGGATGATAATACTCCCATATGGTAAATAATATATTCTTATTAGTATTATTCCCTAAATAAGGGTAATCCCATAGTATAGGGATGAGATCCTTGTAGGTCTTATGCCTTGGAATTGGAAGAACACATATGGGTGGTCTGAGATACTATTGAGGGTATTCCCTAGACGAGAAAACTCCCATAAGTGGATTTCCATGATGGAGTATATATAAAACTCACATATTGGAGGTTAATTATAATTATGTATATAGTGGGGAGACCAAGGTATATTATATGTTTTGTATGGTTCCTATGATGTACTCATGGAAACCCTAACATTGGATGAAGTAGGTATGGTTGATCAAGATTTAATACTTGAGGATCAATGTGTCTTGATGTAGATGGTTTAGGACTTGGTCAAACTATATTTTTATAATGTCGACACGATCCTTGTGACATGCTCGGTAAAAGTTCAGCACTTGGAAAATTAATTTTGGTTTAACCATTTTCATGGATCTGAGGATCAATGATGATTTTTTATTAGTTTTATTCTAGTTATTTCTCATCTAGGTTGTGCATACTGCCTGATCATGCACTTACAATACCCTATTGCATGTTTAATAATGGGGGTTTATTAATGAGATTCATCCCCCCCATGTATGTGCACCTCAGTGTGTGTTCAAACCTTATAACTTCTTTGAGGTTGAGAACATGATGTATAGTGGATATAGAAAAGTCCAAAGATTTATGTATTGATAAAACACACCCATGTGGAGCCTTAGGATTGAACTGGAGTAGGATTCTAAGCTTTTAGAGAATGGTTATATTGTAAAGATCATATTTTTTAGTATTATTTTACTTTTATTTATTTTATTCATTCATGTATGTGTTTTTGAACTGGTGGATGGAAAATTGATGTGTATAGAATGACCATTTGAGTTGTATCTGAAATTTCATTTAATTATAGTATGTTAAGTTTAATTATTCTACTTACTCTATTGTGTATGATTAATGGTCATTTTATTTTTATTGTGCACTCTAATAGGGATGTATTGTATCCTTGGACACCAATCCACCCCCCGGGACACCAATCCACCCCCTGGACACCCCCACCCCCTGTAAACCCCCCCGACACCTTCGACACTAGCCCAACCCCTGGAAAGCCCCCCAGACACTCCCTATCCCCCTTGTACAGCCACCCCAAACCATTGAACAACCCCCAAACCCCCTGAATTATGAATTGAATTCTTTATGTACATAAATAACTTATGAATTATGTGTTAATGGTGTACGGGTATAATTGTTGTACGGGTATACTTGGTGTAATTAGATTATAATTTATGAATTAATTTTTTAGGGGTATAATTGCTTTAATTAGCTTATTGAGATGCTGATTTTTTTTATGGTGTTTGGGTGTGCTGCTTCAGATTTATGGTAGCAGCAGAGAGGTCATTTATCAGCGCTCTTTTAGCGCTGATAAATCATGCTTTTATCAGCACTAAAAAATCACTGATAAAAGATGAGTTTATCAGCGCAAAAGGAGTGCTGATAAAACACTCATTTATCAGCGCTCGTTTAGCACTGATAAAGGGTTGTTTTATCAGCGCTGATAAAGTCTACCTTTATCAGTGCTTGTTTAGCGCTGATAAACGTTTGTTCTATCAGCACTTTGTTAGCGCTGATAAAGTACCCCTTATCAATGTTGATCTTTACAGCACTTTTTTAGCACTGTTAAAGCCCTCTTTTAGTGATGTTAATTCATGTATTTGTAGTAGTGTAACTCAATCATTATTAATAGAGGAGTTTCATTTCAGGTTCACCATTTCTTTCCGACTCTTTCTCACCAAGGTGCCCCTCACTCTATTTTTTACCAACATTCCCATTTTCCAATGGTGGGTCTCCTCTTCCACCATGGTATGTAATGTTGGATCCATGATCTAAATGATATGATGGGATGTTTTTTATTCATTCCATGGATTCATAATTAGAGCTCATTTAAAATTTTTTTCCTCCCTCATTGATTTAATTCATGTTCATGAAAATCATTCCCTACTCCATCTAGAGGTGGAAACTAGTTAATTACATTACTTCGGTCTCGAGGGGATGTTTTTTATTCATTCCATAGATTCAAAATTAGAGTTAATTTCCAATTTTGTGCCTCCCTCAATGATTTAAGTCATGTTCATGAAAATAATTCCCTACACCATCTTGAGGTGGAAACTAGTTAATTACATTACTTCGGTCTCGATAGGGAAACAACCATCGATTAGAGTATATTGTAATGTTTGGATTCTATGAGTATTAATAGACATTTGGTGTGTTGGGAAACTATAAAGTCTTACCCTATTGGAGTTTGTATCATGTGTTAGGCATCATAGGAATGGAACCTAATGCATCCCATGTAGGCCACATGGTAGTTTATGCTAGGGGAATAAAATTTCTGAGGATTTTTACACTAAACCCCCATGTTTATTGTATGTGGTAATTGATATAGATTAGGTCATAGGTTTGACATCTCATGGGGATAGGTTGGTGGTTATGTGTGCCCCTGGTAGGTAAGATGATTACACTTGATGGTTTGGTTAAGTGTGTACCTAGGGGGAATATTGACAAACTTGAGGGTTTGGTTAAGTGTGTCCCCAGAGGGGAAGATGATCATACATGAGGGTTTATATATCTGAGTGAGGAGACACATATATTTGATGGAAATATTGGGGGAATATAGTCTGAACCTATAAGAGGTATCCCATATTTTTTGAGATGTTGGGATTGAACCTCATGGAGGTTTTCAATATTTCCTTATTAAGTGATAGGGATAAAAAACACTTATTTTGTTACCCCAGATTATGGTCACATGATAGGACAAACCCATGTAGTTTAACATTGTGTGGTAAGGATACTCGTGTCCTGGAAGTGGAATCGATGAGGGATGGTGTGGTGCATATTCATGGGAGCCACCAAAAGTAGAAGGATAATACCATGCCAGTGAAGAAGGTTTCATCCCATGGTGATCTTACATGGGCCATCATGAATTTATCACATAGGGTAATACTTAGAGTTTAACACCATGTTCTTTAGTCGTTTTGATGCAGTTTTGACACCATTCAACTAGGAAATTAGGCTATGCTGTTTTGCATCATGCACATCAGATGTTGATGGATTTTACCCCCATGTAGAACAATTTCAAGTAGGAGAGAAATATATGGAATAAGACCTACCTACCCTAGATGGTGGTCATTTCCCCTTGATTATTCTACCTTTGTGGATTATCCATCTACTACACATGCACCATTGGGTGGTGCATGACATAAACACTAACCTGGAGGATGGAAAATCATGATTCTTGATGTTAGGGTTTCTATTATTAGGATAAAAATATGTTAGAGATCATATTATTACTATTAAAATTCAATACAACCATCTACACCATGATGGACGAAAAGTTTGATGGTCTTAATGGTTGGTGGTATAGGTCACATAGAAGATCAACCTACAGATATACTGGTTTGACATAGAGTGTGGTACCTAGGAACTCGACTTGAGTGAAACAATGGTTGGTTGAATGAGGTATGGGGGAGAGTGTCTTTTGGTTATTTTATGAAACTCTATATGTATGTGTGCAGGTTGATTCATGTGAACTATGATTTTTAAAATAAAGAAACAGAATTGATTTTGGAGGCATAAACACACACAACTCCTAAGGTTGAGCACAATGTGGAGTTTCATGAAGGAAGATTCTCTTTCACGAACCCAAATATCCTTAAGGGAAAATTCATGAGGGGCTCCAAAACAAATTTCAAGACATGTTGGTTTTCATGGGAGTTCATTTGTAAAATTTCACTACCTTAGTGAATCCATGAGTTGCAGAGTTGTGAGATTTCCTAGAAGAGGAGATTGTATGAGTGAGAGATGATTCCTTTACTTCTGGAGATCCCCCAAAAGTGTGTGTGTGGGGGAGGGGGTGAGGTTCTATTTAAAGTTGAAATGGTTAGACAGGGGTGAAAAAACTCAAGGGGGTGTGACCGCACTATCGTAACAATCAAATTGATTATATTCATAAAGTTGATTTACAGTCTAGGGAATACCCTGGGCCATCTCTCAAGGAGCATTGGTGGGCTTAGAGTGTGTGTTTTTAATAAGAAGTACTACAAGAGGAGTGGTTTTAAAACAATTTAAAGAAAACGAGTTGATTTAAAGAGTTTAATATTTGATAAATAAAAGGGATGTTTTAGAATTATGAGATAAGTAGATCAATAAAAGTTCACTACACATCTTGGTGAGTTCATCATTCTAAAAAATACACATGGTTTAATGGAATATTTTGGTTGAGGGTTGTCAAGATCTCAACTTCCCTCTTGCCTCTTAAATGATGCTCAAAGAACCACCCCTTGACACAAAAATCATGTTGTCCAGGATTGGGTGTCAATCATAGAGAAGAAAGTGTACCAAATCATACTGAAATATTGTGTATGTGTGAGATAAATATGACTCTTTTCTTGTCCAATCAGAACAACCCAAGATTCCCACATGAAATCTAAACCCAATCAGTGTTGAAATAAAGTGTTTCACTTAATTTTTATAATAGAAATGAAATCAGAGGAGAATAATGTCAAGATAAGAAATAAGTGAAATATTTAGCACACTAATTACCCAAAACTAGAAGAAGAATAAGAATTGTAATTCCCTCCCAAGTGTGTGTAGCCCCCTCGAAATGACCATCTCCGATTTTGCTCGACATCAGGAGGAGGAGGAAGCTCAGGTGGAACTTCTCCTTCACCCTTGAACCACTATGTGGTTAGGGGCCTCCAGAACTCCTTGGATGATAAGAGGACTCCATTGGGTCTCCAAAATACCAGATATTTGCCTCCTGGTTGAACTTACAAATGGGGAGCCCAAGGTGACATTTTATAGGAAAATGAGAAGGTGGTTTTGAGCACACAGATTTCATAAAACTATTTGTCACATGAATTTCGACCTCCAGATAGACTTATATCACTTTGGGAAAAATAAAAAAGTTGAAGACCTGCCTCTTGGATGTCTCCAATGAATGTGTGGCACAATGTGGACAAGTAGAGCCTAAGATATGGATAGATTACAGAACACCACTTTTGACATTATGCAGATTCGGTGTGTTGGACAGATCAAGTCTATTGGGCCACTAGATGGCTTAATGTGTCTTTAGATCCTTTAGATTAAATGTATCCAAATACATTTTGGACCATTCCGCAAAATTTCATACCATTTGGATTCACGGTTCAGGAGAAGTGTGCGGATGAGCCCATTGGTGTGCATGGATCTTGCACAGTTCGGCCCATTTTTCTTGGACATCATCATGGGTCCTCCAAATCCCCTCATATTAAAATGGAATCATCATAAAAAGAAACCTTTATATTTTTACTAGTGATAAACACAAAATAACTAATTTAAAAATGGAATTCAATTTTTTTTATTTTTATAATTTTCAATATAAAACAAGATTAGAACAGTGGCGTAAGGGTGAAAATGAAACAGTGAATCACAGTGAAATCAGGGTGGCACAACTAGGTTTATTGATTCCCATGAATTTTTTGGTGGTATGAGACTACACAAGTCTATAGTTTAACATCACCTTTCCCATTCAATGGTTTTTATAACAATATAAGGATATCGTGATTTCTACAAAATATTTGTGCAAGAACATTTTCCAATGTTTTAGGGTTCGTAGAGTGCACATAAAATATTGATATTAATTTTCACATTTTACCAACAAATTGGTGGAAAACATGACATGAAAGTTACACACAAGACAAGTTGCGTGTACTTGATTCCTTGATTATAGAATGGTTCTTTTTCACAATCTGTACATTTATTTTAAAACAAACTGACTTTTCAAAGGCTATAAAATATTTTCAATGATAATAATGATAAAACAATTCCGTATAAATAATCACTTGATCTGGAAACTTATCCATAGTTGTCATAAATATTTAAATAATCACATGAACATAAATATATTATTTCATAATAATGGAATTCATAAGGTCAAACATCTAAAACATACTATCAAGGCCTCGTGCAAAGATATTTCACATAAATGGGAATGTAATAAGCCATATAACCAATCCATTTTTCTCATGATACTTACTAGTGCATCGAGGGGGTATGTATGTTTGGACCCCCACCATCAATTATTAATTCCAATGAATTCGTCATATTAATAATTAATAAAAAATAATCAACATTCCATCATAATAAATAATTTTCAATATTGGAAGATCTAGTATATAGAATGAAAATTATTTACCTCATAAAAAGGATTATAATACATCTAGATAAATATGATTGATAGTATCATTAGAGTATATCATAAATAAATCATAAGATTTATCAATGTAAATTGACATAGATAAAAATATGTTTAAAAGAGCATTGGATTTTTTTTATAGAAAATTCTATTTTCATTTTGAGATCACTTATTTAAAATATAAAATTTTCCAAAATATAAGTAAAAATATATTATTTTTAATGAACTATGAAAACATATAAAGTATTATTCAATGAAAATAATTATCAATATGAGGGGAAAACTATTCATGTGCTGTATGTTAAAACAAATGTTTTGTTCAATACTTTTGTAAAAAGTCACTAATTTAGAAAATGAAAATAATATTTATTTATAAATATTTTTATAATGAGTCTAAAATGGGTAAAAATTAATTTAATCAATCATTGGAAATTCATAAAAAATACAGATTACTTTTTTAAAAAATATGGATGTGGAAGAAAAAGGTTTTCTGATCGAAGAGAGAAATAATATTGGTTTCCCTACAAATATTATTTAATACTTTTTATTACTTAGAGAGAGGAAAATGGAAGGAAATATTTTAATTTATAGTAAAAAAATTGGAGATGAAAATATATAGGTTTTAAGATAAAAAGATCATATAATCATATAACATAAACATATATATAAACAATCTCAAATAAGGATGTGATTGTGAAATAAATGCTTACCTCTGGTCCAACTTACTTCATAAGTTATTTTAAACACATTTATAATAAATTGAAATATATTATAGTTATATAATAGAATCATATATCATATATGATCAACATATAACCTTTCAACTTTCATTTACTAAAAACCATTTATTGAAAAAACGTTTTTGTTTGTTAAATGTTTTTTTTCATGTATGTGTTGGTTTAGTATTTTTGATACATAGGTACATATCATGGTTAAATAATATATCTATTGTTAATAATTATTTAAATATAATATATATTAATTATATAAATATTTACTATCATCCAAGAAATGAAAACATGAAAAATTAATCGCATCCATTCATGGGGGTGGTAGTCCACACGTACTTACAATAGACATTGTCATTTTTTAACAGGTTTAAAGGTAAGAAGGTAAATGATATATTATATTACTATAAGAATAATTAAATCATATATATAAAATATGTTCATTACTTTTATCCTTATAATCATACATGTATAGTGGTGATGAAAAATGAATTACTCTGTTACATGGAGATGGCAGGTCGTACGTATGCAAGAGTGATATTTTCTCTTTCTATTGGATTGAAATGAAGTTGAAAGTGGTTTTCCTATAATGATAATAACATATAGATATATTTATGACAATATATTAATTATTTTAGTTTGGTTATAATATATTTAAAGGATAAAGAAGAAGAAATAAACTCAATAGAGTACATAAGGACAATTACCACTTCTTTAAAAGACCACATTTGGATTACACCTTAAGCCTTGAAAATGTGTATTAGGAGAAGACCAGGGGATCTTGGATTAATATAATAAATATTATAAGGTAATATGTTATGGATTTGATGAGTTATAAGGCTCAAAATTTGTGAATATGGTAGGGAATTAGGTACCCTTTTATAATTGATGAAGGGGATACATATGGAATTTCTAAAAATATATAAATATAATAATTTTATTCCAGAACTATAATGATTTAAAATTAAAAAGGATTATAAATATTATAATATAAGGTTTAAATATCAATAAAATATAAAAATTATATAACTATATATAGAATATTAAACCTTATCTCTTGGTTTAACCGATGGTAAACCTGTTTTAGCCTTAACCATGGTAATTTTTTTAGTACTATTATTATTAAATATGAAAAAATTTAAGTTAAACATGTTAAATAGTTTTAATTATAGTTTTTAATAATATTAAATCCATTTTAAAAGATTCATTTTTTATAATTGGAAGAAATTAATTTTAATATAAGTTCACAAAATGCATCAAAAATAATTATTAGAATTTTTTTATTTTAAGAATAAAAGTAAATTTATAAAAAAATAAAGTATAATGTCGACCCAAATGTAATTGATTGATTTTTTTTAATTTAATGGATACTTATTTTTTTTAAACCAACCAAAACATAATGGTACATTGTAAATACTTTATTTAATGAAAATAATTAAAATATTAATTATTTGAAGAACAAATATATCAAGATTTTCAAAATGTTAAGCTTATATATCTAAGTTATAAATTATAGTTTTATAAGTTTTATATTACTTATTTAATAAATATTTATTCCCTAATATTATTTCCTAAACTTTCATGTTATTAATTTTTTTTATAATGTCATAAAAGTAACTATTTTATAAAATCAATATTTTTCACTCATCTAAAAAACATCTACTTCTATAAAATGTAAAAAATTAATCATAATAAATTTTGGACATGATAAATTAAAAAATGAAATTTATTTCATAAAACTATATTTTTAAAATTTGATAATTTATGTTTAAGCTACATCCTTGAATAAATCTATGTGCATTATTCTTTTGTTTATTTTAAAAAAGTCAAGATTACTCATTATAATTGAATCTCATGTGCTAAAATTGTTGAGTTTTCAATTTACCTATCAATGATTCCTCCAAACATGGAAAATATCCATGGTCATTACATCATGCATACTAAATTTCAAACCTTAATCTCACTGTAAAACACACAGTTTGATTTGGAACCAACAGATTAAACTATCAATTATCACTACAAGCATCAATGGACCACCTAAATGATTTTTCATTAAACGCACTAAATTTCATTTTGATTCCAATTTCAAGGTATGGGATCATTTATTCATCACATCCAAAAATTTTCCTAGAATCCAATGATAAGTCCTATTAAAATTGGGTTCATTTTCTCACATTCACCCTTATGTCAAATGATATGTCCCATTATATATCTTATAGCATCATTGTCCCCTCCCAAACTGGTTTATATCTTCCATGAAAAATACATTTCTCCTTCTCCCAAAACATAATTAGGTTAAATACCTAAAAAGGACAATGTTTCGCTTCCCACCAAATGAATTCTCACAAACAACTACTTGCGATAATTAAAAAGAGATTCCCATAACAGACACATGCCGCTCCTCGGGTTCCACAACTATTTTATCCCAAGAAAAACTTTCCATTAACTAAAAAATGATTAACCAATTCATTACACCTAATTCATTTCCAAAATATCCTACACTAAAAGTGACACTCCTCGTTTCCATCAGACATTGGGTAGCCAAGATAGTAAGTGTTTCCTTTATTTTATCATTCCTTTTCTTGCACCTAGCCACTCACTAATTTACAATTTAAATTTGTTCTGTGTAGAAATGTTACATACCATTCTCATTTCATCATATCTACCAGGTGTAAAATCCTGTACCACCCAATCCATCACCTGATTGATGCTCCCTTGAGTTGTACATCATTAAACTTGGGTATTTTTTCTCAATGGAATGTCAACCGATCAAGACAAGATTATCTAAAATTCTCTCATCCATGGGAATGATATCCCACCCTTGTCGAGGCTTACTATACACATATCTTCCATATGAAATCATTTTAAGTCACAAGAATCTACCCACACTCCCATGTAGCTCAAAATAACATTCACATCACTATAATGAGGAAAATTCTTCAATAAATATAATGAATCACAATGCCTATATCAACCATTTGATTCCAAATTCACCCATTAACAAAATATCCCAAATTACACACCCATTCTTCTTTCCTTAACGAAACCCATATACTTGAGACAACCCTTAACATGAGTTTTCATCATATCAAACACAAATCATCAAATCACTAAACACTGAGTCATATCTCAAGGTCTCCAGGTCCACTAGCATATCACATACCAAGGTCTTACTAAGAGTCAAGCCTTCAGGTAAAATATCAAGTTCCTATCTATAGCTATATGGCATTCTCATGACATCTCCCTCGAAATGGTCCCAAATACATAGGTAAATCAAAATAAAACCCAATTACCTACCACTTTATTGATTCATAATAACCATATATTAATAGGACTTCGCCCTTGGGAATAAAAACCTCAGGATGATCATCCCCCAATGACATTATCCTAGATGATCCATGTCAAGGATCTATAGTCTCCTGGTTCAATTAATCCATATTGAAAAACAATAAATAAGATTTTATGGGAACATTAAAAAACAAAACCTATAAAATAATCATCCATGATAGGTTTATTGTCAGGTTATCAATTCCCGACACCAACATACTTGGGTTAACACATATATTTAACACTGAGGGACTAAATTATCACCACCACCCTCAATTATCTCTCTATAGGATCCACATGAACTATCATCATAAAGAAATTTATATACATATTGGTTGATGAAATTATAATTCCACAAAGTAAATGTATGGTAAAAATTCATATGAGTAGTTTTTGACACAATAATTAGTTGAACTACTCATCTTTGATAAAAACCACACTAGAAGACCCCTGTATGTCACGTGAATCCCTCTGAGGGAAGTATGATGCATGCATATATGTATATTTACTAAATATAAAAAGATAAAATAATATGATAACTCATAAACCATACATATAAAATCTAATGTATTCCTTGATTGGTAAAAATCACAAATAACCATATCAATGAAAGCTAAAAACATTAATCTCATACCCTTGGTTACCTAGACTACCACCAAAAAGGTTTTTTTCATGGTACTAGTTATGGTTTTATCACAAGTTCCAAAACATTCCTACAACTCTAGTCTACGAAATCCAAAATATTACTAAAACAAAATAATCTATGTTACCACTATATAACATCCTACCACCCTGGAATAATAATCAATGCTCGAAATGATGGTTTATATTATGCCTCTGGCATGCCTCCCAGAATGCCAGAGGATGAGAATTGTAGTATTTTTTTAAGGAGGTACCATGTGGAGGGTATACCACATGTATTAGAGTATCAATTATAGTTGAAAATTAACTTGTAATAAAACACATCCATCACATAAGATTCCATAGAGATAATAAATAAACTAAACATTCTTTAACAAAATGAAAGATAGATATACAAGTATACACGACTGATCACCAACAAGGTTGTTCATAATTATAGAAGGAAATAAAATAATACAAATGAAAACCAAAAAAAAATACAAGAATATCCACTAAAATCATTGAGCCTTACCTTACCCCAATCTCTGAACCCCATCTGAGCTACTCTATCTCAATCATGCAGCCCTGAGCTTTATCCCAACTTGGGCTTCAAACATGTGATGGATGCTTTGGTACAGAGATGTATCGGTCTTATAAGCACGGTGTGAGTACATAACTCTATAGGGAACCACCAATATGGTCTCATACTATATCATCATTGCAATGAAATGTGCATATGACATGATCATAATAAATAAATAGACTTCTAAAAAAACCTACCAAAAATATCTACTTCGACCCGATTCTAAAATGCATATGAGAAAGACATGTGAAATGTTCCAAAACATGTATCATTTACCATTGTTGGTCATAAGGTCCATTAAACTAATAAAATATACCCAATTCATCTAGTTCCAGGGTGTCTCTGAGAAATTAATGATGACCATGCATCCATATAACATATCCGAGTCTCCTCAATGTACCTATCATGTAACACATAAATCCTCTATAAGAGCTTTATTAGTTCAGGAATACCTCATAAGTATCAAATTCATAGAGGATTATCTAAGAAACCTCAATCCTAGTATACCACATCAACCCTAGGATCTAAAAAAATGGCTTCTACACAAATAGTATCATAGTCATTCTCTATAAGTGTTTTCTCATCCATTTTTAATGCATACATCCCCTACATGAGTTTTCTCAAAGAAGAACAAAATTCTATTAGTATTATATAACTCAACACCACCAATTGGGAATTTAACATACAATATAAAATACCTCCCCTATGAGAGTCTTTTGAAAAATAAATGAAACCACCTTACAGGCGTATACCAAGTCCTAACAAAAATGAAACAATGAACTAGGTTTAGACAAATACTGAATCGACCCTTACTAACCACATCTAATTTCACCTGGTCATGGTCGATCTATCAGTATGGAACAATAATGGGTCACCATAGGTAATGAATTATAGTGGTACCCCATTTGAGTTCCTCAGTATGATGTGATGGACTTGGGAAAGTTCCCCCCATATAGGGGATACACTGCCCTAAAAACAGAGTAATTTTTTAGCCTCATGGAAACATCATCCATGCATCATTGACAACCATGTAAGAGATAGAACATGGTCCATGTTGTCCCTTAAGGTCTCAATAGGTTGGTCCTATGAATTAATCCACCGTCCATATCCTATGTTTTATTCATCTCTGTTATGTAAAAGGTTCCTCGCATGACCTACTAGGTATATCTAAGAAAATTGTTGCCACTCCTCTATAAATAGGTCACCATGGGCTCCTACCCAAGGGACACTAGGTCATATCGAGGCCATTCAAACCACTCTAGAGGTATAAAATTTACATGTAATTCATTTAAATCATGACCTAAACTATCATTGGATAAGGCAATAAATACATTGAACAAAGCTAAAGTGGCCTTCGAACTTTGTCCAGTTCATTAAGGCACAAAAATTAGAAATAAATGTTTAATTTATGTTGAATAATTTAATGAATTAATTAAATTGGGAAACACCCTTGTTGGTGTGAATAATCGTTATAAGTATCATAAATAACACACATTTATACATATGTAAAATATTAAGGCCCACCTACCTATCTTGAAGGGTTTTCCCATTTTAATTCAAAGGCCAGTAGTTATTCCATGGACATTCAAGGACCATGTAATCTTTTCAAACCATATGGATCTAATAAATCAAACCCATAATTAAAAACTAATTTATTATAAGAAATTTTAATTAATTATAATATATATTCAAATATGTAATAACCATAAGAAATCAATAATCATCAAATGTTTTCTGGTTCATCGATCAAATTAGTGTTGGATTTACCGATCACAGCCTTAAACCCAAACCAAGACAAAGCCCCATCCTATGCCAATAATTACATCATTAAATGAAATTAGTTATAAATGGAAAACTAATGAAAACCCCATGGTGTGATATAATTTAGTAAAATATGAATAATGATAGAAATTTGTTGTCTCGAGACATCCTCTACAAGGGTAGTGAAAAAACCCCATCAATCCAAGATTATTCTACCAAATCATGGAAAAATCATCTCCAAAACCCATAAAAAACAAAATAATTAGAGGAAGGGGGTAGAGAAGATCAATGTATGAATTTATTGTTGTGACTATATCAATAATCATTGATAATCACCATTTAGAACACCCTTCTTGGAGGCTTTTAAGGAGGAGAACCACAAGAAGAAGATCCCCTTTTGAGTAAGTTTAAATGAGGGGAAGGAGGGGGGCTAGCCCCTCATAAAATTCGAGAGGTAGAAATATATTTTCCCAAATTTTAAAGTACATTATCTAGAAATAACATGCCACTAGATTGTTGGTATCCCTAAAAATAATGCATGTGGATCTGGTTCTCCCACAATCTTGTGGGTACCTGGCCACTAGTGAGCATGTGGTGATAGAAAACAATAAGGGTTGTTGCCTACAACAACTATCTAGATATTGGTTTTATGTAGTCTACACAACATCAACCACCCTGGTAACTCTTATGGACCTCCCAAGATACTATTATGCCTCCCAAAATTCATTATTTAAATAGAAACTTGATTTTGACATTTCTAGAATACCATAATTTTATTCTGAATCTTGATCCTCAACATGAAACCATCACAAAAATCTAAAAAAAATAAAATTTCGTCTGGACATTTCACACATATACTAACAAAGTTTTTATAACTCCCATATGGTTTTTGATAAGAATTAACTTTTGAAACTTCATACTTGGTGAATTACCCATTTATTAAACTTCCTCTTCTAGTTGTACCTTTTAATTAAGAAGTTCCTTTATAACACCAAATATACATGTGACCAAATCTTTTGGAACATTCCCTAAATGTATTTGATTTCAATGTTGAGATCTTTAATAGTATTTAAAAACTTTTCTTCATCATACTTTCCTTATATTAATCCTATTTATTCAAAATTATCATGCTCAATTATTTTGGTAGATGTATATTTATCACATTGAGAAACTTTCATTAGTGATATATCCTTATTTCCAATTGATAATGTTTTCAATTAAATTTTCTCCATTTTCTTTTTAACTAATATCTTCATTTCAGCTTCAATTTGAATTGATACAGAGTTATACATTTGAGGCATCACAATATATTAATAAAATCTGCAATCCATGGAGTTATATTAAGGAAACATAAATATTTATCCAATTAGAGGATACTTGGTTAGCTTTGACACAAATTGATGTTCCCATATTAAGTGAATGACTTGGGGGAGTGAATTAGTGATTTTTTTAGAATTATTAAACATTAATTAAACCACTTTGATTGATTAATGTCCCAATATTCTTATTTTTTTCACTCAGCCTCACCCATATTATGCAGAAAATAATGTCATATCAACATAAGTGTTTATAAGGTTCATCCTTGAAATCCAACTCCTTCCCTAATTGTTTAGTCCATCCAACAATATATTCATCTATGGTGAATGAATGATGTTGTAATGACATAGTCTTTCATTTCGATTACATGAAATCACATCATATTCTCTGCAGTCCCAAAAGTGGATATTTATGATATATTTTATAGTTACTAGCTTTTCACTGGTTCTCCTACTATCTCACACAACATAGTACTCATATCTAGATTTATTTCCTCACATAGTTGGTGAAAAGAACCCTTTACAAAATTTCATGCAGTATTTTAACTTCTTTTTGTGGGTGTGGAACATGCCATCCCTACACTTCCTCATAGTTTTGTTTTTATACCTTAGTTGATCACGTTCTGAAATATAGTTGTATCATAGCCCCCTCCTCATTATCCCATTTATTATTTCTAGTTATCAGCTGGTGTTCTTTTCTCAGAAATAATATTGGGTTCAACTTATTCAATGTGTTAGAGTTTCATATGAAGATATTAGTGTCGAAGAATACACAACTTCTTCTCCAAATTCTCATTTCATATTAAAAAGTTCATAAATAATTTTATTTCTATATTTAATTTTGAAAATTTTCAACTCACGATAATAGGAGATCTCAATATAAAAATATGAGAGATATTTTCTTTTTTGGAATTCTTATTTAAACCTTCACAAAACTATGTAATATATATCCTTTAAAATGATCCTTATGATCGAGTTTATTTTATATTTTAAATATTAATTAAATCAACTTCATTCAATTTTTTTGAAATTTCCACCATCATTTTCATGGACTCGTCCAATATGCTATGGAAGTATGGATCCTTGCATGTAAATCATCTTAATTCCAACTTATTATTTATTTGGATCCCCCTTCAGCATATATTTGAATAGAAATGATTTTAATGTGATTATGATATATAAATCGTAAAGAAAAATCTATGATTCTCATTAGGGTCATTTAGACACACCTGATAGGGATGAATCAGGTGTTACAAATTTGATTATAGAATAATTTTATTTTCATGAAATCATTTTACCAATTTTATATTAAACCACTAATGTTGGTTAATTATGATGGATATATTAGTTTTTTTTCCTACCATACACCTATATGAAATGTATATGATGAAAGTGATGTGGCACACGTAGTTTTAGGTAGTTTAGTCTCAATGTGATCATGCTCCTTGCTACAGTTGGTTATTGTCCCATCCCACTAATTTTTCCACAATAAATATTATTATCAATACAAGTGTAAGGGGATTTTTTTAACCTAACCCACTCTTTACTTATCTCATAGGAAATTATTTCCAGAATATTTAAAATGTAAACATATGTTTTATCCCAGAAATTGTCTTGAAACTAATATCCAAGTAGCTAGACTTTCATTCCCCCTCCTGTAGAAGTACATCATATAATTTTCACTAGTGATGTATCTTAACCATATAAATAAGACTGTATTACTCAGTAACATAGATACATTTACTGAATAATTATATTAAAAATAAAAACATTCTATATATCCTATAAATTTCTACCCACTCTCAGTTCTTTAATGAATTTTTTTGTTGGACTCTTTCTTAAATCAAACTCAAAGAATATAGCCCCATAATAATCTTACCTGTAAAGTATATAAGTAAATACAAGATTCCATAATCATTCCTAGAGATTACACAAAATAAATACACTAGACTAATATTAGTCACTACTTAATATTTTTATTAATGTATTTTTCATTCAATACAAATATATTCCTTCATATTTTGTCAGTTCTCACTTTAATGTAAATAGGTGGGCTCAACACACTATTTTATTATTTTCTATAAGTTACAAAAACATATTATTATTATCCATTCAAGAGGTTCTTTTTATTATACTTGACTAAATATCTTATTAATTCTTTAAGAGACTTGTATTTGATCTAGACCCACTCATATCATTCTCATTCGAGAGTTTTTGTTGATACTCTCAATAAATACACTTGTTATAGCTCTATTGACCCTTAGAAAAAATTATTTGTTTTTTATTAATTATTTATTTTCTCAATATATCTTGTTCATGTGAATCTATATTAAATTTCTCATATAATTAATAATATATATAAATGTCATTCTTATGACACTTATTGTTTCCATCCAAAAAACATGTTTATAAAATAATTATATTTTGGTTCCAATAATTTTTTTTAACTAGAAGGGTATTATAAAAATATCAATAATCATTTCAACTAAAATGGATGAAACAATACTAATTTTATTCATTAATAGAATTATTTTTATCTTCTTCCTCAAAAAAACTCTTCACTACAGCAGCACAACTAACTCTTCAAGTCTGTATAACAAAAACTAAAGCAGTAGCATGCGTGGTAAACTTTCATTTGGATTTAATGGTTCCATGAAGAATAGAATGAGTCCATGTTAATTATATTCAAAACATATTTCAAATTAGCATCTATAGTGAATCCGGATTAGCATACATGGATATTACATCATTTAAGATGAATATTTATCACAATACAAAAATACATTCCTGGGGACTATAATAGTTTAGTGTATTTGGAGAATTAGAACAAAATATTCTAAATTAGTGAAAAATATTCAATGTTACAGAAAAAATATATTCACATTTTTTACTTCAACTTAAAACATTTCTTCATATCTATGGGAAATGAAACATAAGAATGGGGTGAACTGAAATGGTCAGTAAGGGTAAACAAGGGAGATATGTAAGCATTACATGACCCTAAGGGTATGAGAACATGATCTTAACTTTAGAAAATCATACCCTATATATAATAGATCATAATAAAGAGTCATGGAATAAATATTAATAGTTCATAATACATTAATAATAATGAAATCTAGAACATAATCATTGAGGTCAAAACATAATAATAAGGTATGTGATTTTGGTAGACACATAAACATATAATATTTTTTCTTGGTTGTAAAGGATTAACTTCAAGGTCATATTAGTGGAATGTTTTCACTCCCCAAACCATATTAGTAGTCATGTTTCACTCCAATAACCATATTAGTGGAAAAAGTCCCATACTGAGTTGGGTTCACTGCCCATTCCGACCCTATATTACGGAATTTGGTTCATCTCCTGTTCCTTCCCCGTATTAATAAACTGAGTTCACTACTCGTTCTAGCCCTGTATTACTGAATTGGGTTCACCTCCCATTCAAGCCATATATTTCTGGACCATGTTCACTCATTTTTCTAGCCCTATCATAATAAACGGAGTTCACTCCTCATTCTAGCCCTGTCATAATGAACCAAGTTCATTCCTCATTCTAATCACGTCATACTGAACCGATTTCATTCCTCATTCCAACCCTTTTATACTCGTGAGGTTTAAATAACTAACCAATTAATTGGATGGAGATATAGGTATATCCCATCACATAATGAAATCATACACAGGTATGTCATAATATAATAAAACATTCATCCTAATATGACCCATAAAAATAGAGGGGAATCCTAAGCATTTATTATAACACATAAAATGAAATGGGTATCATAAAATTTTCATCATATCTATACCTAAGAAAAATATATTGGTCCCATAATCATTTTCTCAAAGAATAACCCTTGAAAATTACTGTGTTTTAGGATAATATTACCTGTGAAAAGAAATGGGTTTCAAAAGCATATAAATCGTGGAAGAGAAATGGGTTTCATAAAAATAATTCCATCAAAACATAAACCATTTAAGAAAAAATATGAATGGTTTGTGGGGACAATATCTCCATTAATCTATAAACTATAACAAATCATTCCATATTTTATAGAAAATTATTTTTACGTATCAAATGTAACATTCTATAAGAAAATATCCATTCATTGAAAATACCTTTCATAAAATAATTTCAATAATAATTTTCTTATAAAGAAAGATTGATAATTTTATATAAAGAACTTCTTGAGTAAAATGTATTTTATTCATTGAAAAACAATTTTTAAAATATCAATAATTTTGAAAGCATTTTTCTTTAAAAATTGTTTTGAAAACCTATTAAAAAAGAATTAAGATATTTTAAAAACTATTTTCGTTGAATATTTTTAAAAACCTAGAAAAAAGGATTCAAATAATTTTTTATTTTTTCTTGAAATATTAAAAAACAATATTGAAAATTTTTAAATAATTTTTTATACATATAAAATTTTTTAAATTTTTTTAGACAACATGATTTTTGAAGAACAAACATTCCTGACAGAAGCTAGAGATAAAAACTGATTTTATAAAATAAAATTTATTAATTGTCTTATGTAAAAAAGAGTGGAAAGGTAAAAATATATGATTATATAATAAATAAAATTAGGACAAAAAATTCATGAGTGTTCTTAAGATATGTATCATAATAATTTCTCAAGGGAAGCATAATCTTAAATAATCCCAATAAACGATGAGATTGATGAAATAAACTCTTACCACTACGTAACATGGAATCATAATCCCCATGTAAGAAAATTAAATTACACGAAGGTTGAAATATCATTAAAATAATGAGTTTTATTATATAACAAGTCAAATTATAGAATATAAACCTCATAAAATAATATAGGTGCATAACAAAACATGTGCCAAAAAGAATGAAAATTAAGACAAAACTACCTTACTGATTTGAATACATTGAAATGTAAAACACCATGAAAGAGAGATCATAAAATGGATATGTAAATAAACCTAAATTTAATTATAACAGTCATATAAAATATTCCTAGGAAGTATATGCATGACTCAAAAGAAAAAATTGGTCAATAAGGTATAAATCTCACAGAAATTAAAAGTAAGATGAGAAAACCCTTACAACTTCAGTAACTTTAGAATCATGATACCCATGAAATAATAATATCTTAAAGCATTTAATATCATTAGATATATTAAATTAATTATATAACATGTCATAAGGCATTATATAAACCATAAAATGAAGTGAGTGGTGAATATGGCATGTATCCCACCAAAATAAAAAGTGAGATGAAATTCCCTTATCTTAAACCTCGACTTTCCTCATACACATTAAATCCTCATGTATAATAAATATAATTTTATTATACATATATAAAAACAATATTATTATATTTAATTACATATATTATATTTTAGGATTTTATATTACCCGTTTATTAATAACTCCATGTTAATGCTACATTTCAAGTAATATCTACATAATTTTTCCTATATGTTTTGACTTAATATTCTAGATCCACTTAAGTATATCAGGATTTACTTATTAATAAAATTTTAAGCATTATATAAGTATAATATATATTAATTATATAAATATTTATAATAATCTATAATGTATAGAGGTATGAAATTGAATACACCATCTCTGGAGACGGTAGGCCGTACATAAACATGAATACTATTTCCGTTTTGTTGTTGTATTGAAATAATGAAATTAAATGAAATATATGTGAATATATTTATTATCATTAAAGTATCATTTTTTTGTTATATATCATATAATTTCGCTAAATTTTTCCTTAATACAGTCAATGTAAATTGTGAACTAATCACATCCCTTTAGAGAGGTAATAGTCGAAACGTCCACAAAATAAGTAAAAGTATTTACAAAAAATGTAAGGCTTGAATTTATATTTTATATAATTATTTCAAAAGAATAAATAAATCATAAATATCCTATATATCGTATAAAAATAGTTTACAGCATAATAACCAGCCATGATAGGTGGTAAAGGAAAAGTGAACAACATCGTTTGGTGAGGTGATAGTCCATCATACAGAGGAATGGAATGTTCATTGACCATTAGATGGATGTGTGTGTATGTTTTAGTAGAACCCTTATAAAAAATCAGTATATTGATTATACTGAGGTTTTTAAATAATCATATAATAAAAAGAGTTGAGATGGTGGAGAATGATAACAAAACACAGGAGCTTGAGGAAGGATGTTACCTCCTTTTTGAGTAACTCATTTTGGTTTTCACCAAAGTGATTCCTTGGTTGGATTTATTCCCAATTTAAGTATTATAGGTTTAGAAGAGGTATTTTTTAGATGATTTTGGAAGGTTTTAGATTATTCAAAGTGTCTTGAGAGTAGTGAGGAAATTGGGGGGGGGGGATGAGTTCCCTTTTTTAGTTGAAGAGGGATGACATTATTGTGAATATAAAAAGGTAAACACTATTGAGAGGTCTTCCTTACTCTTATGATTAATGTTTAACTGTTATGTAATATTTTATTTACCTTAATCACTGTAATTAATTTTAATTAATTTCAATAAATTATTGGCTAAAAATCTACGTTAAATTAATTATACATTATAACTTATTCTAATTCCAATTATGGAATCCATTTTTTTAAATTCAATTCACATTAGTGGCAAAAATTAATTTAAATTTAATCCCATATATGGGATTAAATAAATGGTTTTTTTAAGAGAAAGGGGCCAAAAGATTGAAATATTTTTATATCCAATTTCAAGGTGAAATTGGTTATAATTAAATTAATTTTATTAAGTTATTTATAATCGATCAAATTAAACATTTGATCAATATTAAAACATAATTTAGCTAAATAAATTACTTTTTAAAAAACAATTTGGTTTGAATTAAAATTCTGTGTTTTTAACTATTCATTAAAAATGAAACATCACAGAAAAATAAAAAAAATCACCCAAAATAAATTTTTATATTCCACATCTAAAAATGAAATTTATTTTTTCAAATAAAAATCATAAATGTTTCAAATATGAGTCTTAGAATGGGTTCTCTATTAAAAGATGTTAAAATCCCCTTTTTGAAATAAAATCATCTTTTTATTCATTAAATTGGATTTATTATTATCTTATACCTATAAAATATATTTCATGAGTATAAAAAATATTGATTGAATATTTAGTATATTATTTTATTAAAAAAATTAATCACAATTGGTTTTATTAATTTATTGATATAAAATTGTATTTTTACAGAGAAAAAATGTTTTCTGATGAATGTAATTTATTTATTTTCAAGTAGTTATTTTATTCACTTATACTAATTGAAAACCAAAGTGTTATGTTTATACACCTACGTAAATAATATTTTTATAATTTAATTAATATCATTCATAACGTCTGTTTCAATATCTACGAGGTAGCAATAAAAACATTTTTTATAATTATATTAATAGTATATTGTAGTTAAGTAAAACTCATATGTGTGTATAATGGATGAAGTCAAAGGGACTTAGTATTTTGTGTAATATAAGTTACACCTAGTGTTTGGTGTTCCAAAGCTAATCTAAGAGTCGCATGTAGTGAAACATTAACATGGTTTTGTATATAATGAAATCGGAAGTTAGTTCTTTAATATGAAAAACTACATTTACTATAGAATGAAATGAAAAATATCCAAAAGATTACATTAATTTGAAAAAAATAACTCAAAAAATATTAGGATGTTATATTATACCCTCTAGAAATGATTTTTTTCCTCTAAATTAGTTTGGGTTATCAAAGGTTTAATACTTTAATGTTATTTTCATAGAAACCCACATCACAAAAATGAATACTAAAACTTCCTTTTAAAAAGGATATTTGGAACCATAATGGTTACCTAGAGTAACACATATCTTGGTTTCCACATAAGAGAACATAGAAGGAAAGAGAAAATATATATATGGAAGAGAAATATAACTATCAAGTTCTGATGGAGAGTGATAGAGAACGTGATTATGAGTAATTTAAAAATCACAAATCCATAACCCAAAGAGGCTTGAAAAGGATATTGATATCATAAAAAATGATGAAAACCTGACAATGTTTTATTTCCTTACCCTCTTTACTAAATTTGAATAATTTTCATGCAACGATATAATTTCATGATTTCATTACAACCTTACCATTTTTTCCTTGATAAAATTCCCAACTCAACTCTTATTTCAAGAAATGAAGTTGAATTTTTCATTTTTGAAAAACAACATATCATGAGATCCATAAATAAAATGATAAGTAATTCCAGATATCTTTTGTTAAATGGGATACACATGGTATCCAATATGCATAAATCCTAATATGGTTATATAATACATTAATCTATAAAACCTCATACGATGTTTAAAATAAAACATTAAATAAATAGATAAACTTGTATCTATTTGGAAATATGAAAAACAAAAAATTTAGAATGAAGGTAAATAAATTTCTCAAAATCAACATAACATTGATCCCCCTTATATCATAAAGTAGATCATGTTTTTCACATAACAAACATGTGAAAACCTTTATCATCCATTCTCTTGAAACATGGTAATAACTTAAATTACCATAAAACCTTATTAAAAACATTCATGATAACCTTTTCCAAATATTGTTGGATATATTCCTTAAATCCAAAAATTTTTATCAACATTATCCAAAATAACATAGATTAAATTTACAAAAAAATACCTTTATTGGTTTTTAGATCATAAATACTACCCAACTTGTTTTATTTATATCATCTTGTAACCTCCCAAACCGAAAATCCACTAATCGATTCCACAATTTGGCTCACCAGGTGACCTCAAGCACGCCACCCCATATACCAGAGGTTTCAAACTACCAGTGAGGGTCTAATGGATCATATAGGCATAATATACCATCTTTATCAATGTAATCCACAATAGACAAGAAAAAAATAATGGGATCAATAAACAAAAAACAAGTCATGCGTTCCAAAACATTTCCCAAACCTTGGTACAAAGACAACCTTATAGTAAATATTCCATGCCATGATAGTAGTTAAAATATTGGAGAAAACCCTAAAATAAAGTCTACTAGCCAAACCACCAAAAATACCCCTAACTCCAAGTCAGGATCCCCATCCATGTACATCCTAAGCCCAACTCAACCCTCTCGTACATGGCCTTTTCCATGGTCTAAGATTTCAACCATGAAGTCAGTTCGAGTACCCAATGGTGGCCCAATGAGGGTGTGAGGACAACTCAATAAGCCACCACCATTGTTGTCTACAAAATATACATTCTACGAAGATAGTGTATCCATGAACTAATATATAACAAGTAAACATGGATTCATAAGATTTCAATAGAAAATCATTATTTAACTAGACCATTATCATCATTTAAATGCATGGGTTCGGTGTTCCATTTAATTCACAACAACCTACGCCGGTCAACAACTATGAGTATGTTTATAATTCAAGTCCCATATCTCACTAGGGTGAACACCATATAAGCCATTTATTTCACACACCTTGGACTGTCAGTCTAGGCAATATCAACCAATACCATCACACATACCTTGGATAGGCAGTCAATGTAATCATCCAATGCAACTATTGGAGGACTAGAGCATCAGTCTGACTCCCTAAATCATGCATTCTATTAGTAGGATTTAGGGACACAATCCAACCCATCCTATGGGAGTAGAACATCATTCAACACCAAAAACTACCAAGACATGTGCAGAAGCATCAAGTAACCATTAACCACATTTAAAATATCAAAAAATTAAAATTAAAATCTGTTCACATAACATTAAAAATTCACAAACCAATCAAAATATCAATTAATCATCATGCCTTCACTCGTTAATATATTCCTAAATAAAACCATGATTCATTTTTCACCATCACTTTAATTCATTTAACCTATTCACACAATTCCAACAAACTCTTATTTAATTATCAATGTCTAGAATAAATCACCATTAGTTCCGTTCATAGTTTAAACAAACTTGTTAACAGATATATCATGGGATCTACTTTTTCAAAACAACTCCATGTTCAACTTTAAAAATTCCATTTTTGGGATGATGGAACACCCCATAGGTGGCCCTAAAATCATTCTAAACAAGCTCAATGCATCCCGTGGGGATCATGAGGGTTTCAATTCAACATTTAGTCAAAAAAATTATCAAATCAAACTAAATGAATCAAATGATAAAAAAAAGAGGACCAATAACACAAATATACATGACCAATTTAGCATCAAGACTATGGGATATAACTTGTAGACCACTTATTGCAATACAAAAGATGAACACATGCTTAAACATAGCCTTTGACTTGGATCCAAGCACCCTTTAAATCCCTAACCTATAATACATGGGAAAAAGAGGCATTTACTACTTCAAAAGAAGAAAAACAAAACCATAATCCCTAATCTAAAAAAGAGAAGGAAGAGGATCATTAGACTTCCCTAGATCTTTGATCCACACCCAACGACACTCTAAATTGACTATAATCGATAGAGATCAACAATTATGAAGCCTTGTACAGTTTGGTACATAACTTGGGTAGATAGAAGAGAAATGTGGAAAAAAATTATGTAGAATACATAAAATACCGAACAAGAAAATGGTAAAATCCAATATTTTAAAGGGGTGCACGGATGGCCAAACAATACGCCAACCACTTTCTAAGAAGGGTCCAAGTCACACGTTTACCTAGGGATCTCATATCGTTTGACAAACCATGCCACAATTGTAAAGAATGGATCTTTCACATACCACATGGTTAGTCCTACCTTATTACATGGTTTAATAAATTGTGCACCGATCCTCTTGGAAAGTAAATTTTGGGCACAAAGTTACCAATAACCATGCGCCAACCATGAAACATTCACAAGATGGAAAAATATTCATTTATTTTATGTACAAAACCCCCTGGACACCCCTGATCTTCAACATACACCTGTTAAAAATTCAATTAACCAAATTTATGTGATTTAATCCAAAATTTAAAAAAGTACACACCTCCATGAAGTCTTGGATCTTACAACCTCTCCAACTTATAATGGTTTTTCCTCAATCCGCTCTTTTGAAGAATCACTAAGCTTCCAAGGTAAATAGATTGGGCCATTGGGCCTAAAAATTCATCTCTTTCTCCCATGTTTCTTCATGAGCATTAACATGCCACCAAAAAACTTGATCCAATGGTATAGTATTTCCCCACAAGACATTCACACTTGGATCCAAAATACAAAATGAACACTCTTCAAAGGACGCATCATCGTAAATATTAAAATCATCAACATAAATCACAGGATATGGTTTAGGGTGATACTGAAGAAGTTGTGATACATGGAAAACATCATTCATACCATAATACTAGTATAGAAGATCTAATCAATATGCCACTGGTCAGACCCTCTCCACAATATCAAATGGACTAATGAACTAGGGTTCTAAATTTCCCTATTTCTGAATTTTATGGTGACCTAATGTGTGTGAAACCCAAAGAAACAAATGACCACCCATTGATAAACCAAGTGGTATGTGATTTCGATCTCTATATAAGTTTTTACCACTCTGAGTAATTTCTGAAAATATCCTAATCAACTAATATTTTTCTGACATATCTAGAATGAGACTCGGTCCAAACAACTTTGTTTCAATACCTTCCATCCATCACAATAGAGATTTGCAAGGTCTACTATTGAGTGCCTCATATGGTTCCATATGAATCAATGTTTGTTAGCTATTATTGAAGGAAAAATCAACATGTTCCAAATGTATTTCCCATGACCCACCAAAAACCAAGACCCAATCCCTCAACATATCCTCCATTACCTAAATAGTAATGTTTGACTGCCCATCCATCTGTGGGTTGAAATCCATACTGAAAAAATATATGTATGAATAACCTTCTATAATCCCTGCGAGAAGAATGATATAAAACGTGGATAACAATATGAAACTATAGTATGATACACCCCATGTAACCGCATCGGCTCCTATACACATAGCTCACCCAACTGATCAATGGTAAATGTCTCTCAAATAGGTATGAAATGGGCCACCTTAGTCAACTGATCCAAAAATAACCATATCGAATCATTATTCCAAGATCTCCTCAAAATAAACACCATGAAATCCCTCATTACATCATCCAATTTCAATTCTAGAATGTCAAATGGATGTAGAAAACTACCAGATCACTAATGCTCAACTTTCACCTACTGATTGGTAAGGCATCGTGCCACAAAACATGTGACCTCCTTATTCATCCTGGGCCACCAATACTATCTATAAATATCATGATACATCTTTTTCAACCATGTAGGCATTTTTGATTTTGATTAATAAAATTCATGCATCAACTCTTCCCACATACATATTGGCACAGGCTTACATCCACGAACATAAACAATTTCATGATCAATGATAGTCCAACTAGAAGGTGGATACACACCTTTAAGACCTTCCCTCAAATCCAAAAATTCATGATGCTCGTGAATCCTCTACTTGATCATGATCAAAATTATGGACTCCACTAAAAAGCATACTGGGTTCAACTACCACTTTTTATTCTACACTTCGAGATGTATCTTAAAAACATTTTCCATCATCCACCACTATGGAATAGATTCTTGAACTGCATGATTTTGAGCCTTTTCACTCAAAGTATCAACAACAGTATTTCACTATATCGATGTGTAAACCAACTCACTATAAAAAGAATACAAGTACTCAAGACATCTTTGTAGCTGAATAGTCAAGTAACTTAGAGAGAATAAATACTTTATCATTTTCTGATCAGTATACTCCGTGAACCAATCTCCCATCAATTAATGCCACCAACACATTAGATCATAAACAGATATGACCAACTCAAGTTCATGAGTAGGGTAATTTATTTAACTATGCTTAATATATAATGAACCATACTCAACCACCCTATCATCCCACCATAATTCCACCCCATGAACAACATTTAATGCATCAAAAAACCGATTATACACCTTGCCTTGATTGGGTAAGATCAGCATCGGTGTGGTTTTCAACCACTTCATTAAGTCATGAAAAGAATTTTCACAATCCCCAGTCCATTCAAACATGACTCCCTTATTGGTTATTTCTAAAAGTGGTGATTCTAAATAGGAAAATTCTTTAATGAACCTTTAATAATAATCCTAGAAAACATCAAACATCAGAAACATTCTTGGGCTACACCCATGATAAAATTTACTGAACTTTGTCTTGGTCTACTAAAACATACAGAGATGACGTGACCTAAGAAATAAACCCCTTAAAACCAGAATTGAATCTTTGATATATTAGTGTATGGCCTATGTTGTATTAATGAACTCAGGATGATGTCATGATGTTTGGTATGATCATCACATGTTTTAGAGTATTCCAAGATTTCATTAACAAATACAACTAAAAATTTATCGAGGTGTGGTTGAAAGATCTAACTCATTCAATCCATAAAAATGATTTCTTTATTGTTAAATCCTAATAGAATCAAAACAAACTCATATAACCCATACCTACTCCTCAAAATCAGTCTGTAGTACATCAAAAGATCTCAAACTTATCAGATAATTCCTTGATCTCAAATAAATCATAGAGAACACTGAATTACCTCTTAGTTATTCAAAAAGAATATTAATTATTGGAAGAGGTTATCAGTTCCCATCTTTCATTTGATTTAGATTCATATAATTGAATCAAAATCAAAACAAACCATTAGCCTTCTAGTCAAACAACACCAGAGAGGCCCCAAGAAGGTGTACTGTGGTGAAGGAAACGTTTATTCTCCAACTCCTCCTGGTATGTTTTGTGTTCACGAATTTCTTCCTGTTCCATTCTATATAGGGAAATTGACACCAGTTCTGCTACTGGTAGAAACTCTATCATAAAATGAACATTTCCATCGACTGGAAGCCCGAAGAAGTCCTCTAGAAACACATCCTGAAACTGGTCCCCCATTGGAGGAAAGATGCGTTTCTCTACTCCCCCATAATCAAGAATAAGAAAAACATCCTGGGTTGTGGGAGAACCCAATTACTGATAAACTATCCCTGCATTGTCTGCCCAAACATCCCATTCTTCGAAATAGACATAAGGGTCTCCCTTAAGGGATATGAATCTTATCACATGATGATAATAGACAATTTGGGACTGTAATAGAATTATCTAATCCATGCCCAAAATCAGATAAAAAACTAACATCTTGAGCACAAAAAGGTCCCATAGGAAATAGTACCCACTGACTTCAAGAGAAAACACTTTGCACTACTTTATATTTTATACTCGTACCCCTATTGGTGTGTTAATCTAAATAACCCCAAACATAAATTTCACCAGTAGACCCGAAACAACAACAAAATAAATATAAATGAAAGATTTTGAGGAACCAATATCAATTAAAGAACTATCAAGCTTATAAGATCCCAGAATTGAACCTCGAAAATTGAATGTCCGGACCTATTCATCCCCAAAAGAATGTTAAACTCTATGAAGCTAACATTTCCCTATTCCTTGGGTTATGGTATGAGTTCATGGTGCTTCAGTACCCTGTGGATAAAGAATCCCTGTTTTTGGAGAACCATGCCCACTTCCCTGAATGGTATTGTCGGTAGAGCTCCAATTTCTTATCATATATGGGTAACCGATTCCCAATTACATTCTACAAAAGCATCATCTCCCTATCATTTCCCACCTGTAGAGGGTTCCTACAAAACCTCTGAATGCTCTCTAACCTACCACATGTTTGAAACTCCAATAGTTGATAGGGACATTAAGCCTACATATGTCCCAACCTATCGAACTAATAATAGAAAACTCTAGTATTTTCCAAAAAAACTAATTCCATTTTATGAAAACACTATCAACTACTACACTAGTAGAGACTATGAAAACAATTATTCTTACCATTAAAATTTTCACAAAAGGATCTCTCAACTAAAACTATATATCTACCCCTTGAACCATCATTGAGGTTTACCTATGAGATATGGGTCTAATACATCACCTACGTAAACATATTTAAGAAGAATATATTTACCTAGGTCACAATTTCATTCCTAAGTCCATCCTAGAAACGTCTTTCCATAGATGACACATCCCTTTCCAATTTTGGAAAAAAACATTCAATGTCAGTGAAATAACCTACATAATCCATCACCAACATTTTACCCTGGGTCAAACATATAAACTCCATATGTTTTTATTTACTCAAGGCCTCTAGATATTATTTCTCTATAAAAGTTTCCAGGAAACACTTCCATGACATACTCTCTACCTCCTCAGTCTGAAACAAGATGCCCCACCAATGCTTTACCTAAGCTTGCAACATGTACATTACTAGCTTGGGTATCTTATCAGGAGCAGTCTCTATGTGATCAAGAATTGTCTTTACAGACACTATCTAGATCTTAGATGACTATGGAAAACCCTCTCTAGTAAAGGTCGGTGGGTCCTGTAGCTAAAACTCTCTAGTAAGCTCAGAAATGTTTGGCACAACCGGACCTCGATCCCATTCCATCATCTTCATGAAAGTATAAAAGTTCTCTTGGTACTTATCCTATCATATATTTACCTAGATCACTATGGCCTCTTTCTCACCTTCTGGGGGAGCATTCTCAGTGATATCCAATTTTCCCCCAACTAGAACACATTATCATGGTGAAATTTCTCTACAATTTCAAACACTAGTCTTAGAAAACATAACATAAGTCCTTTATAGTTTACATAAAAGAAGGTGATCCCCAAGCCACAAATAACCCATTTTTCACACACTATCCCAAAATACATCATCACATATAGAACACTACCCTTGACCATCCCTACCACAGGTCATGGTCAATTTGGGGTAAACCAACTTACATAGACATGATCCATTTATTAGCCACCCTTTACATTTAAAATATTTTCACAACCATGATTTTAAGTAATGCTTAACTTTTCATTAAACATAATTATTTAACCATTCATTCACATATTTCAATTATACTATTTACATAAACTTTATTAGACACCATTTTCTTCAAATTTTCAAGGAAGTTAAATGGTTTCTACCCTTCATGTCCCACACATCCATCCCATATGTTCCTACCATTATGCATGCCACCTACATCCCTAGGTTCCTATACTGACGCATGAATTAAAATACTCATGCCCTCATATCAACAATAAAAATACCATAAATAGTCACATCACCTAAATAGTGCATCACCCAATGGTTAAATACAATTCAACTATAATAACACACATTAAGAAAAACAATATCCACCCTTACTACCTGGGTTTCCCTCATACATGGGATAGATACTCCCATGAATGATATAATTTCCAAGGAACAACACTTCTTAATATCTTGTATACCATCCCAAAATAGCAAGGCATATAAAAGACCTACTATGATACCACTTTTTAATGCCCACAACATGAAATACACTACCCGGTATCCTGAGTCGGGTGGCCACATGGCCTCAATCATGCCTCCCCGTATGCCAGAGGTTGCCGATTAGTAGCAAGGGTCTAATGGATCACAATGGAGACTATAGAATATTTATGTGAGTAAGAAATAATAGATTGAAATTGAAATAAGGTGAAAAATAAACAGAAAAAAGACATGAATTCCCAAATATTCCCCCAAATTTGGTACAACGAAAACCAACCAGAAAATATACCATGTCATGCTAATAGTTATAATTGTGAAGAAAAACAAAAAATAAATACAAACAGATAAGCCCTCAAAACTGGACCTATGTCCAAGTATAGATCCTTACCTATGCACATCCCAAGACCAAATAAACTCTCTACCATAAGGCCTTTTCCCTTATCCTGACCTGAAACCCTTAAATCTACTCAGGTAGCCAATGGTGGCCCAATCTGGGTGTGAGTTCAACTTAGTATGCAACCACCAATGGTGTCCAAAAAATATCATGTCTAAGAATTCAGTAATATATAACAAGGGAACAAGGAACCACAATATGATATTAGTAAATATTTATTTAATTAGACTATTATCATCATTTATATACATTGGTTTGGTGTTCCTTTTAATTCACAACATCCTACATCTGTCAAACACTACGCAAATTCTTATAAATCAAGTCCCGTATATCTGTAGGGTAAACATCACACATGAAATTAATTTCTCACAACATGCAGCATTAATCTAGGAAATCTCAACCAATTCCACCACACTTACCTTGTAGATGTAGTCCAAGTAATCATCTAATGCAACTATTAAGGTCCTAAAGCATCAGTCAGACTCTTTAACTCGTTCATTCTAGTGGTAGGTTGTAACACCCCGAGCTTCCACGATACGCTTCTCATTCAATAATGCAATAGCTTGCATTGTACGCAACTTCGAGTTCTAAAACACCGCGACTAATCAAAGTAGCCGTTATGAATAGTAATAACCTCTTTTTAAAATTACAGAAATTTTATATTTCAAAATGGACTTCATTTTTGTATTCGTAATATCGAAATTATCCAAAGTTTAATTTTTTGTAATTTTCTGAGAACTTCCAATTTTTTATGAATAGTGAAAATTACTTAAAAACAACTTTTTTAATCAAAATAATTTATAGTGATAAATTATACTATTTAGTGGTTTTAAAGTATAATTAGAATATATTTTTACCATTTTATCCAATGGTGGTCATTAGAATTAATTTAACATTGAAATTGGACATAAACAATTGCAAATCTTTTGATATAAATTGTTTCTTAAAAACACGCTATTGTTGTGACAGTGGGAATTAGTTATAAAATTAATTAATGCAACATATATGTTTGGAATTTTTTAAAATAGACATCATTTTTGAATTCGGAATATCAATTATAGCTTAGGGTGAAATTTTGGCATTGTTCTGAAAAACTTCAATTTTTGATGAATAGTGAAACCACTAAGTGGTAGTTAAATAACCGATTTTTCGTTTAAATGAAATATTACCACTTCTGTGTTTTGATTTTCAAAAATCCGACATTCATGGTTGTCATTAAGAAGTAAAATGTGGTTCGATGAGATTAAAATAATTTTTTGGTGAATAGTAACTTTTAAGTTCTTAATCGCGATTAGAGGTAATTAGTGTAGTTTAAGGTAAAAATAATGTTTTAATAATATAATATGAGCTTGAAACTTGTCATACTCCTATTGGATGAGTCATGTCCGACCAAGACAACCCATGGGTCAACTTGGGGACCCCATGGAGCCACTTTGGTTGGAAAATGACATTAATATATATTTATTTAATGTTAAAATTAAATTGACACAAACATGAGTTGTTTTACTAAAACAGTTTTTAAGTGGGGTTACACAAGTCCAAATTTTACTATAAATATTCATTAGAAAGCTAAAAATATTTCCTACATCATAGTATTTTTTTTTATAATTTTTAGATATTAAATAAATTAATTTATTTATGACATCATTATGATGCAGCGATGACCTCATTATTTAACGATTTTAATAAAATGAAAAGATAATGTAAAATCCAATGCTTACACTTGTCCAAAGACTATTGGATTGGTAGATTTCGTACCATTATCACCTTAGCCACGAATTATATAAGTGTGGGACATTTAGAATCCGAAAAGCATTGTATAATAATGTAACATTTCAATCTTTCCAAAAGAGCCCCTCCTCTCCTCTTATAAAAGGCCCCCACCTCTACCACCTCATTCACAATTTAAAGCCATTTGGCTCGGCCAACCTCTGCCCAAATACTCTCCCAACTTCCCCCTATTACTCCTAGAAGCCTCACATTGGGCAGAACTTTTCCCAAGGAAGCCTTTGCCTCAAATCAAAAAGAGTTACCTGATTTTGAGTTAATGTCTTCTCTAATGTTGTTTTGTTTTATTTTTCTTCTCCAACCCCCTAAACTCTTTTTATTCATTTCTTTTGTAACAACACCAGTATCCTCAATATACTAGGATGTTGTTATAATAATTATGCGAGCTACACTTACACACACATACATATAATGGTTAAAGAACATACGGTTTCTGTGGATGGAGAATTTCTGCCTCACGAAATGATGATTGTTCAACACTCATATAACACCTTAAAATGTGGCAATTAAGATGTAACTATATTTATATATGATATATAATATGTTTATGTTTTACTTATGCTTCTGTATTTCTCATTTATGGTATACTTTATGATTTCCATTATGGTTAAACGCGATAATTTCATTTTAGGAAGTGCGGACTACCGCCCCCTCAAAGTGATTTGAATCGTTAATGCCCTATGTGGGATGTATAAAGGATGGAGTAAATGTTATTATACACTATATTATACTGGAATTATATTATACATTTATATAATTATGATTTCATTCCATTAAATACGAAATAGAAATGAAAGTAGCGTTCATGCGTACGTACGGCTTACCGTCTCCATGAACGATGCATTTCATTTCTTACCTCTAAATGTTACGTAATATTATAAATGAATGCATATACTGGTTATATATGATATATATGACATCTAAATAATGAATATAATTCTGGAGATAATGGATATTCAACCACATAAACAACTTGTAATTATAAGAAGTTTATTGTTGACTCAAGTACCAAAGATCGACAAAACGACCGTTATTAACTAAAATAATTACATAATGTTCATAACATTGTAATAAGTGATATAAAAAGGAAAATGAAATTAAAAATGTTTCTTAATAAGGTATATATTAACTCTATTTTATTATTCAGGAGGTTAAAGAACGGTTGATTCAAGTCAGACACGAGGTAAGGGAACTTCTTAACCCAATTTCTATTCTTTGGGTTAATCTCCTACTTTCAAATTATGTCATGATATTATTATGTTATATCTTGTATTTTTACATTATTTATGTGTAATTATAGTGAATACAAATAATAGGCCTACTTTATAAAAAAATGATCTTTTTAAGGACTTCGTCTCAATCCCCTTTCATTGAGGCATATTTGGTTTTATACACAACTTTCTTTTATACGGTGTATAAACCCCTTTGAATTTTATGGTTATTCAAAAGAAATATTTTTATACGAAGTGTTTTGATAAACGACAAAAGGGAATGTTTTTCTTTCCGTTATTATGCGGCGACAATGACTTCTCCGCCGCCGTGACCATTATTTGAGTTTCGGCTTCCTCTACAAGCCATCTTTTTTTAATGAAAAATAAATACAAAGTTTTAACTTTCTTTTATTTTGGTATTGAAAATTTTTTTGAAAGTGTTTTTATTATATCAATGTGTTGTATTGATATCTTGTGATTGAAATGTGGAAATGTTATGTTTCCTTTATGCATGTTTTATGTGATACGATTATGTTATGGTTTATGATATGTTTAAACCTATTCATATGAGGAATGTATTGGACTTAATAAGTGACGGGTGGAGCCTGCTATAGCTCCTCGATGCATCGGTAGGTCTCATGAGACAACTAGATGTGGAATTGGCCGAGTCCCTTTCCCAATATGATTTATGGTTTTGGCCGAGGCCTTAATCATTTTAGACGTCTTGGCCGAGGCCTTGACAAAACGTGTCAGAATATCTGGCATTATACATTCCCTCATTATGAAAGTGGTTTTTGATATTGCATGTGATTATTCGACTAGTAGAATATCCATGTGAGTAAGTAAATGGAATTATTTAATTTTATTTTTGCCATATTATTCTGAAGTTCAAGTTTAAAAAGGCTTTTGTTTTAGTTATACATTGCCTTAAATGTTAATGTTTATTTATGAAAGTTCCGCAATATTGTTATCCTTACTGAGTAGCTGAGCTCACCCCTTTCAATGTTTTAATAGTTTCCAGGATTTGAAGAAGTATTTTATGAATGACCTGCAGGGATTTTCAGAAGAGGATATGAGTGTGGACTATGGAGACTTTGTTATTGTAGTTTTTCACTTTATGATGTAATGTAACGTTTACGAATGTATCTAATGTTTCCAAGGCTACTAAACTAATCGGTCTTTCGAGACATGATCTTTTGTGATCATGCCAATGTTACAAAGTAATGCACCGACTCTGGGTAGCTGGGGTCGGGGCGTTACAGTTGGTATCAGAGGCAGTTTAGTAGTAACATTGGTAGATAGATTTAGATAAACTCTTATTAGAGCACATAGCCCAAAGATAGACTTTGAGGATTAGTAAAGAAGAACTTCCTAAAATTTTGTTATTGTAGAGATTTTTTGAGTTTTCCGAGCAATACATCCCTGTCTGGATACGAGCAGGTAGAGGCGGCTCTGACACAGATCTACCTAGGGGTAAAACTTGAAAACACCGCTTTGAGCTAGACTCGAACGGGAACTGGTGAACGACAATGGGCCTTGCTGCACTCTTGGTTACGACACTCCCGGGGGATATACTTAGGATAATTCTCATTTTCTTTACAAACCACAATGAACGGTTATGAGTATATACTTCCTCAAATTAAACCTTTTTATGATTATGGATTAAATCCATAAATAGTTCAATTTATGTTAAGTATTTTACAAGTATGGAATTATGTATTTTGATTCATAAACTAATATAGTTTATGCCATTGTTTAGAAATGGTGCCTAGTGGAAGGAATGGAAACTGTATCCATGCACACACTCCGTGTAGGGATTTCCCTCCTTCTCAAGATAATTATTGTGGATCTGGAGATACAACTGGTGCTGATCAACTTATTACCATATTGGGACAACTCACTCAAGTTATGAATAATAACCTTACTCATATGGATCACCCTGATCCACAACGTGGAGGATCAATGTTAGACCGCTTCATGAGGCAAAAAGCACAAAAATTTAATGGGGGTACAAATCCGTTAGTAGCTAAGTAATGGATAAACTTCTTAGAGAAAATATACCATGCCTTGGGGAGTAGCGAAAGGGAGAAGGTTGTCATGGCAGTTTACCGCCTCACTGGAGATTCCGATCAGTGGTGGTCGCTGATTCAAAACACAAAGGAAGATGATGAAATATCGAATATGGAATGGAGGGAGTTCAAAGAGATTTTCTTAGAAAAATACTTTCCTCGTGACCATCGAGCAGATATGGAAAGACAATTTTTGAGTCTGAGGCAGAAGGAGGATGAGAATGTCGCAAAGTATGAGGCTAAATTTACAAGGTTAGCGAGGCATGCTGCCGATTATATACGTAACCCAAGGAGTAAGATTGATCATTTCTTTGATGGGTTAAAACCATTTCTCCGCCGAGCTTTAGTATCACAATCCTTCTCATCAAACGAAGATATTGTCTCGTGTGCTATCAAGACAGAAAAGGAATTCTCTAAGTCTTATGACAACAAAGTAAAGCAAGAGAAGAAGAGAACGGTGGAACAAGAGGCAGATAAAGGGAAAAAGGGAAAGAAGGATTTTCCATTATGTGATAATTGTGGGAATAATCACCCTGGTACTTGCCTAAAAGGAATGGGAGTTTGTTATAAATGTGTTGAAAAGGGTCACCAGGCTTGTGATTGCAAGGGAAAGAAAGAGTCTATCAAAGTTGAATGCTACAATTGTAGAGAAATGGGTCATTATGAAAATGAATGTCCTACGCGCCAGAGAAACTTACCTCAGAAAAGGACAAGGGATCAAGGACAATCTTATGCTGTTACTACAGTTGAAGCAGAATAACTAATGTATTGGTGCTTTTGGACTCATGGATTATATTCTGGTTATTAGAATAATGTGATATATATATAAGGATTGTACTGTAGTACTTGTTGATTTCAGTAAGGTTTTAATATGATGAAGGTAATTATATTTTTAGTATGTGACAAAAAGAGAAACTTTACTTTGTTTGGGGAATCTGATAAATTGATTTTGGAATTAAGAGAACTTTTAGAGAAAGTCTGGACAGAGGTATCTTGGATAACTATAAAGGTTGGATTGGATTAAGTTGATCTTTGGATATTATTGTTTAAGGTTAAAAAATTTATGAATATTATTTTTGGAATATTATGATACTATAGTTTTAGGAAAAGGACAACCTGCAGGGTGGGGCATAACCCGTCGCGTCAGACAAAGCTGCAGGAATCGAACCCACAATCATAGTGCGACAGGCCTATTTTTCCTACCACTAGCCTACAGGAAGTCCCTGGTTATTAAAAAATAATTTTACTAATCTAAATGGTATGTGTTAACATTTGGAACCTTATACAATTAGGATAAGTATAATATTTTTGAGTTCTATTATCTTTTTGAGTGAAAGATGAGTTGAAGTTTGAAACTCTAATTGTCAAGCATAAATATATATATACCCATCTCTTATTCAATGAATAAATAAATTCTTAAACTTTAGTAAAGGAATATTAAAACTAAAAAATGTGTTACCCTAATACCTTATTTCTTGTTCAACTGATGATATTTTAAATCAACATAGATTGAAGGCTTTGAGGCCCTTAATTTGACAGTTGATTGTGATTGATGACCTCAATCACTCCCTACAAATATTTACGTTTTTCCTCCAATTATATGTCTCTAATTTCCACCAATGTTCTCCTAATCGAGATCATAATTGGGTGGTGACTTTTTCATTTCCCTTTCCCTCTTATCAAGGCAAAATTTTATTAATCTTATTTCCGATGTGGGTTTTCCTCAAAGGTATTTTCTCTTTTCAAGCTTTTATTTTCAAAGAAAAATTTCAAATTGCAAGGACGCAATTTATTGAAGGAGGGTAGAATGTAACACCCTGAGCTTCCACGATACACTTCTCATTCAATAATGCAATAGCTTGCATTGTACGCAACTTCGAGTTCTAAAACACCGCGAGCAATCAAAGTAGCCGTTATGAATAGTAATAACCACCTTTTAAAATTATAGAAATTTTATATTTCAAAATGTACTTCATTTTTGTATTCGTAATATTGAAATTATCCAAAGTTGAATTTTTTGTAATTTTCTGAGAACTTCCAATTTTTTATGAATAGTTAAAATTACTTAAAAACAACTTTTTTAATAAAAATAATTTATAGTGATAAATTATACTATTTAGTGGTTTTAAATTATAATTAGAATATATTTTTACCATTTTATCCAATGGTGGTCATTAGAGTTAATTTAACATTGAAATTGGACATAAACAATTGCCAATCTTTTGATATAAATTGTTTCTTAAAAACACGCTATTGTTGTGACAGCGGGAATTAATTATAAAATTAATTAATGCAACTTATATTTTTGGAATTTTTAAAAATAGAAATCATTTTTGAATTCGGAATATCAATTATATCTTAGGGTGAAATTTTGGCATTGTTCTGAAAAACATCAATTTTTGATGAATAGTGAAACCACTAAGTGGTAGTTAAATAACTGATTTTTCGTTTAAATGAAATATTACCACTTTTGTGTTTTTATTTTCAAAAATCCGACATACATGGTTGTCATTAATAATTAAAATGTGGTTCTATGAGATTAAAATAATTTTTTGGTGAATAGTAACTTTTAAGTTCTTAATCGCGATTAGAGGTAATTAGTGTAGTTTAAGGTAAAAATAATGTTTTAAGAATATGAGATGAGCTTGAAACTTGTCATACTCCTATTGGATGAGTCATGGCAGACCAAGACAACCCATGGGTCAACTTGGGGACTCCATGGAGCCACTTTGGTTGGAAAATAACAATAATATATATTTATTTAATGTTAAAATTAAATTGACACAAACATGAGTTGTTTTACTAAAACAGTTTTTAAGTGGGGTTACACAAGTTCAAATTTTGACTATAAATATTCATTAGAAATATAAAAATATTTCCTACATCATAGTATTTTTTTATAATTTTTAGACATTATATAAATTAATTATTTATGACATCATTATGATGCAGCGATGACCTCATTATTTAACGATTTTAATAAAATGAAACGATAATGTAAAATCCAAGGCTTACACTTGTCCAAAGACTATTGTATGGGTATATTTCGAACCCTTATCACCTTATCCACGAATTATATAAGTTTTGGACCTTTAGAATCCGAAAAGCATTGTGTAATAATGTAATATTTCAATCTTTCCAAAAGAGCCCCTCCTCTCCTCTTATAAAAGGCCCCCACCTCTGCCACCTCCTTCACACATTCAAGCCATTTGGCTCGGACAAACTCTACCCAAATACTCTCCCAACTTCCCCCTCTTACTACTAGAAGCCTGACTTTGGGCAGAACTCTTCCCAAGGAAGCCTTTGGCTCAAATCAAAAAGAGTTACCCGATTTTGAGGTAATGTCTTCTCTAATGTTGTTTTGTTTTATTTTTCTTTTCCAACCCCCTAAACTCTTATTATTCATTTCTTTTGTAAAAACACCAGTATCTTCAATATAATATGATGTTGTTATAATAAGGATTCGAGCTACAATTACACACACCTACATCTAATGGTTAAAGAACATACGGTTTCTGTGGATGGCGAATTTCTGCCTCACGAAACGATGATTGTTCAACACTCTTATAACACCTTCAAAGGTGGCCATTAAGATGTCACTATATTTATATATGATATATAATATGTTTATGTTATACTTATGCTTCTTTATTTCTCATTTATGGCATAATTTATGATTTCCATTATGGGTAAACGTGATAAATTCATTTTAGGAAGTGCGGACTACCGCCCCCCCCAAAGTGATTTGAATCGTTAATGCCATATGTGGGATGTATAAAGGATCGAGTAAATGCTATTATACACTATATTATACTGGAATTATATTATACATTTATATAATTATTATTTCATTCCATTAAATATGAAATAGAAATGAAAGTAGCGTTCATGCGTACGTACGGCTTACCGTCTCCATGAACGGTGCATTTCATTTATTACCTCTAAATGTTACGTAATATTATAAATGAATGTATATACTGGTTATATAAGATATATATGACATCTAAATAATGAATATAAATCTGGAGATAATGGATATTCTACCACATAAACAACTTGTAATTATAAGAAGTTTATTGTTGACTCAAGTACCAAAGATCGACAAAACGACCGTTATTAACTTAAATAATTACATAATGTTCATAACATTGTAATAAGTGATATAAAAAGGATAATGAAATTAAAAATGTTTCTTAATAAGGTATATATTAACTATAGTTTATTATTCAGGAGGTTAAAGAACGGTTGATTCAAGTCAGACACGAGGTAAGGGAACTTCTTAACCCAATTTCTATTCTTTGGGTTTATCTCCTACATTCAAATTATGTCATGATATTATTATGTCCTATCTTTTATTTTTACATTATTTATGTGTAATTATAGTGAATACACATAATAGGCCTAATTTATAAAAAAATGATCTTTTTAAGGACTTCGTCTCAATCCCCTTTCACTGAGGAATATTTGGTTTTATACACAACTTTCTTTTATAAGGTGTATAAACCCCTTTGACTTTTATGGTTATTCAAAATGAATCTTTTTATATGAAGCGTTTTGCTAAACGACAGAAGTGAATGTTTTTCTTTCCATACTTATGTGGCGACAAAGACTTCTCCACTGCCGTGACCATTATTTGAGTTTCGGCTTCCTCTACAAGCCATCTTTTTTTAATGAAAAATAAATACAAAGTTTTAACTTTCTTTTATTTTGGTATTGAAAATGGTTTTGAAAGTGTTTTTATTATATCAATGTATTGTATTGATATCTTGTGATTGAAATGTAGAAATGTTATGTTTCCTTTATGCATGTTTTATGTGATACGATTATGTTATGGTTTATGATATGTTTAAACCTATTCATATGAGGAATGTATTGGACTTAATAAGTGAAGGGTGGAGCCCGCTATAGCTCCTTGATGCATCGGTAGGTCTCATGAGACAACTAGACGTGGAATTGGCCGAGGCCCTTTCCCAATTTGATTTATGGTTTTGGCCGAGGCCTTAATCATTTTAGACGTCTTGGCCGAGGCCTTGACAAAATGTTTCAGAATGTCTGGCATTATACATTCCCTCATTATGAAAGTGGTTATTGATATTGCATGTGATTATTCGACTAGTAGAATATCCATGTGAGTAAGTAAATGGCATTATTTAATTTTATTTTTTCCATATTATTCTGAAGTTCAAGTTTAAAAAGGCTTTTGTTTTAGTTATACATTGCCTTAAATGTTAATGTTTATTTATGAAAGCTTCCGCAATATTTTTATCCTTACAGAGCATCTGAGCTCACCCCTTTCAATGTTTTAATATTTTCCAGGATGTGAAGAAGTATTTTATGAATGACATGCAGGGATTGTCAGAAGAGGATATGAGTGTGGACTATGGAGACTTTGTTATTGTATTTTTTCACTTTATGATGTAATGTAACGTTTACGAATGTATCTAGTGTTTCCAAGGCTACTAAACTAATCGGTCTTTCAAGACTTGATCTTTTGTGATCATGCCAATGTTACGAAGTAATGCACTGACACTGGGTAGCTAGGGTTGGGGCGTTACATAGGTTTTAGATCCTCAATCACACTTTTATCGTGGGAGTGGAACATCAGTCAACACCTAACAACTACCAATCCATGTAGACATGATTCCTTAAACCATTAATAACATTTAACATATCAGAAAACATATACAATCATTTAAAATAACATTCAAAATTCATTACTCAATCATCATTTCAATTCATCTTCATTCCTTAACTCATTAATATATTCCCATTTCAAACCATGATCCTTTTTTCACTATAAAATTAATTCATTTAAACCATTATCACTATTCCAACAATCCCTTATACCATTATCAATGTATAGAAAAGTCCACCATTAGTTCCCTTTATAATTTAAACTAACTTTTCGATTAATATATCAAGAGCTATACTTTATCATAACATTTCCCCATTAAACATTATAATTTCAATGTTTGGGATGATGGAACACCCCATGGGTGGCCCTAAAACCAGTCTATCCAACCTTCATGCATAATATAGGGATCATGAGGGTTTGAATTCATTATTTAGACAAAAAAATAAAATAATACTAAAGACATAAAATTAGCAATAAAAGAGAACCAAAACCACAACCGCACATGCACAAATCAATATCAATTCTATGGGTATAACATATAGACCACCAAAATTGATTCTAAAGATAAACAAATGCTTAACCTTAGAAATTAAATCAAATTCAAGAACCCCTTGAAGTCCCAACTTATGATCCTCTAGAAAAAAAGGTCTTTAGTGATTCCAAATAATAAAAACGAAACCAAAGACCCTAATCTAGAAATAAAAAGGAAGAGGATCGTCAGACGTACTTGGAGCTTTGATCCTCACATAACGACACTCCAAATGGAAAAGAATATAAAGATTTTAACACATGGAATGACTTGTTCATTTTTTGGTTTTTCACTGGGGTTGTTGGAGGAGAAATGCAGGAGGAAATCCGGTAGAATACATAAAATCTTTAGGGGAAAATGATAAAATCCCACTTTTTGATGGGGTGCACAGTTTGGCCGCACAGTTATCCAAACCATGGTCTATCCATTATTCATCCTCTATCCAAGAGTGGTCCAATTCACATGGTTACAATGGGATCTCAAAAGGTTTGACAAACCATGTTCTAACCTTTCATGTTGGATTTTTCCCATGTAGCATGGTTTTACCTCCCCTATTGCATGGTTTACTAAACATTCCACCCCACCTCTTGGATATCATGGTTTGGGTGCACAATTACTAATAAACATGAACCAACCATGAATCATGCACTTGATGGCCAAAGTTTCCTTTATTTCATGACTTGAACCCCTGAGACACCCATGTGCTTCCTTATACACCCGAAAACTATTCAATTAACCAAATTTTAGTCATTTAGACAGTAATTTATATGAGAAATCACCTCCATGAATTTTGGGATCTCAAACGTCATCTCTTTATCCTTATAATATATATATTTTATTATCCTTAAGAAAATGATAAGGGTTAAATTCCCTTAATGTAACCTTTCCATTAAATCAATTTTCTAGTTAATTAGTATCATTTAACACATTCTTGAATATACCTAAAGAAAACCCTCTACAAAAAATCATTATATACTTCAAAATTTATAAAACATAATTTGTGAATTTGAAAACATATACACTTCAACCACCAAAATTTATTCTTAAACCATTACTCATGATTCATCATCTTATTCGTAATACATCTTTACTAGAGTATAAAATACGAATCATGTCTTAAGGTTCCTCTCTTTAATCAGAATTTTTACATTTAATGTAAACAATACTACTAGAACATCCCATACCTTTAACATGTCATTTTCACTCTCTTTATCTTAAGCAGTATAACCAATACTCGCACAATCTTCCAAATTCTTATTATGATATTTCCACTTATAAAATCTATTTTTATAGTTCTCATACATTCAACATATGAAACATTCATTGTTAACCCACTTCCTTCTAGTTCCTACTATTGAGTAAGACTAGAAACCATAGTGTGAGAAACACTTATCATAGAAGAAAGCCACATAATCATGAAAAATTTCATGTAGTATTCCTAAATCACAAAACCTAATTTTAAATCAATGATACCTTAGAATTGTCCATAGAGGAAGCCTTATAAATATCTTTATAAATATCTAAAGGGATATCACTAATATTTTTTCCATCCTAGTTTCCAAATGTGACTAAACCTATAATTTGATGCAAATTATAGTAACCCATACTTAACATACATGTATATTACACCATTTTAGATGAATATTCAGAAAATTACAAAAATACATGCCTGATAACCATAATATTTTTCTGTCTTTTGAAACTTGAAACAAAATCTTCTAACTAGGTGAATGATCTTCTATGTTTCCAACAATGATCTTTTCATTTAGTACAACTACATAAAACATTTCATTATAACATGGGGAAAGTAAATAGATGAAATGTGTGAGATCAAATGCGGATTAAGGGTAATCAATGGAGATATGCAATCATAAAATGAGAATAGGGGTATGGGAACAAGATCATAACAATATAAGATCATACCCTGCATACCAAAACTCATAATAAAGTGTCATGGAATAAATATTTGTAATTTATAATACATGGATCATAAATAATTAAAGATAATAATCCATGAGATCATAACAAAAGAATAATACATGTGATTGTGGGAGACACATAAATATATTAAATTATTTTCAATATAGTCAAGGATTAACGTCAAGGCCATCTTAATAGAATATTTTCACGTAAAAAGCCATCTTAGTAGTCATGGTTCACTCCGAATACCATAATAGTGGACAAATTCTTTTACTAAACTAGTATCACTCCCCATTCTAGCCCTGTAATATTGAACTGGGTTCTCCTCCTATTCCAGACCTATATTTCTAAACTGAGTTCACTCATCGTCCCAACCTCATATTACTAAAATGAGTTCAACTCCCATTCCCACCCTATATTACCGAACCATGTTCACTCCTTATTCTATCCCTGTCATACTAAACCATGTTCACTCTCTATTATTACCCAATCAAATTGAATAAAGGTCATTCCTCATTCCATCACTATCATTAAAAACCGAGTTCATTACTCATTCCATACCAATCATAATCAAGATATATTAATCATTACCCAATTTAACGGAGGGAGATATATGTACCGCCTGTCACATAATGAAATCATACATACGTGTGGTACATGATGATAAAACATTTATCCTATCATGACCCATAAAAAGAGGTCGGTTTCATAAAATCCATATTAAAACACATAAAATGGAATTGGTGTCATAAAAAGTTCTCATATAATTACCTATAGAAAAGGTATAGTTCTCATTATCATTTTATCAAATCATATAACATGAAAGTAAGTGGGTTTCAAAAGTATATAACCCATGAAAAGAAGAGTGTTTCAGAAAAATGTGTAGGATCAAATATGTAAATATGAGATTCTCAAATACAAGAGGGGGGTGAATTGTGTTATTTAAAAATCCCTAAGGAAATTTTCCATAACCAAAATTCACAACACCTCTAGTTTCTAATAACTGGCTTGATTCTGAAAAAGTGATTCCAGAAATGAAACTTAAAAATAATTTTACAACAACTAAGATTCTACATTAAAATGTATAGAATCTAACTAAATCAGAGTACAAGTATAAGGAATTATAAGATAGTTATACTTTCCTCAACAATAAAAATGCAGAAAAAAACTTGTAACAAAACAAGTAACAAGTAGTAAATATTTTAACCCAAGGTGAAGGGTATCCAACAACCTTGGATAAAGGTCCCTTGATTTATAATTTCAAGAAAATCTATCCTACCCACACCAGGGTAAGGCCTCGATACAAAGATCAGAGTCTGTCTTGCTATCCCCGCAATCCCTCAATTTCAAGGTAGTAGGCACCTCTGTCTTCCTATCCCCAGAATCCCTCGATTGTACACAGCAACAATTGGAGTCGCACGAAGCAATTCTGCATGAAGCAAAGTTTGAACAAGCCGTTCAAAACTTCTGCACGAAGCCTGAGACATTATAAGAGGCTCTCTCTCTAGAAATCACTTTTGAAAGTTCTGAGCTTCAAAAATTCCAAATGTTCCAATAGTCCCGAGCTCTTTCAAAAGAGATCCTATTTATAGGAACGACTTCAATGGTCAGCTCCCTCCTCTAATGGTCATATTTTCCTTGAATTTCAGAGGGACCTGTACAAGTGTCACTCAAACAATGTTTAGTGAGTAACTGAAAGCAAGAAATCATTTTATAACAAAACAAGTGTAAGCTTAACTATAAACTGATATTCGAAATTTAAGAAAATGAAAGTTTGAAGACTAACCAAAATTGAATTTAGAGTTTATAATACAAGGATATTCAGATTCTGTTTTCTAGGAATTCAGAACCTGAATTCTATAGAATTCTAGAGTCTGAATTTCATGGAAATTCAGAATCTGGATTCATAAGAATTCAGAACCAGAACTCACAATGTTCGGAGTCAGAGTTCATGGTAATTTAGAGTCAGAACTCATGAAAGTTTATAACCAGAACTCGTATTCATAATTCAGAGTCAGAATTCAAAAAGTTCGTAACCAGAATTCGTATTCAGAATTTAGAGTGAGAACTCAAAAAGTTCATAACCAAAATTCTGATTCAGAATTCGGAGTCAGAACTCGGAAATATCCCAACCAGAATTCTGATTCTGAATTTAGAGTCAGAACTCAGAATAGTTCATAACCAGAATTTGTAATTAGAATTCAGATTCAGAACTCACAAGAGTTCGTAACCAGAATTCTGAGAATTCGGATTCTAAAACAGAATGCTTTGTATCTATGTATTTCTAAGATTCTGAGGTTTTGGTTTCAAACCGAATTTTACACCTAGAAAAATTTTTATATGAGCAATGAAAACATGATAAGGATAAAATTTCATGGAAAGGAAATGTTTACTTATATAAGTAAAACAAAGGGTAAAAAGATATTTTCCTTAACATAAATTGTTTGTGATTTTCAAAACAAGAAGAAATTTCAAAGTCATATGGAAACATTTTTGACTAAACAATCTCCCCCAAGTATGAAGAAATGGAAAAGTCCTAAGAAAAAACCTTATTAACTAAACAATCTCCCCCCTTTTGGAAATCACAAATATCCTTATAAAAAAGAATACAAGTACATAGAAAAAATTTTCTAGACTTTGAAAGTAAAACATATCTCCTTTTATATATGAAAAATGATGAATATGACTAACTTTCCCCTAGGCTTTGGAACACTATGAATTGTATTCGAGATTTCTGGAATAAGAATTTTCATTTGAATATTGAAATCTTCGTAATGAGAACACCCCCTTCGATAAAATCCCCCTTAGGGATATTTATTCTTTTACTTAGAATTATTTTTCTTTATCCCCCTTTGTGATTTTCAAAAATATTTTGAGGGAATGGAAAAAAATATGGTACCAAAAATAGTAGCACAAACTTCCAAACAAAAAAAAGAAACCAAAATTTTATTTGGATTGGAAAGATTTGTACAAGGATAAATAGTTACAAAAAAGGATCGGATGTGGATCTATTTTGGTTCTTTTTTCTTGGGTATCAGATTCATCACAATGGTTTTCAGCTTCTTTAGTTCTTTGTGATTTTCCATTGCTTGCTTTTCTAAGGTCGTGATCCTATCATCTTGAGACTTCAGGGCCTCTATCTGAGCCTTCAGAAATTCATCTTGCTTCACTATATTTTATTCCATCTTGATACAGAGATCCCTTTCTGTTCTCCAACATTGGACAGTATAATTCGGCTTCCCATTCAGATATTTGAGATCCTGAATCCGAGTATTTTGTTCAAGAGTTAGCTTTTTTTTTCAAATCTATTTGTATGATCCTTTATTTTGGTGTCTTCAATATCAAAATATTCCATAAAATCTTCTTGAAATTGATCAAGCTCTCTCAAATCATCAACAATATTCTTCGACCAGGTGGTCATTTTATTTCAAGATTTTCTATGGGCTTCATAGTTGATAAAGAAATTCTTGTGTTCAGCTTCAACCTTTACACATTTATCCATCACCATGGATATAGAGTCTAATTTATGATTCATTCTATGATAGATCATCTGGAATCTAGAGTTAATTGTTGGAAAGATCGGAACGATGTCCACTAGATTCTTCAGGGACTGAACGACAAAATCATGTTCTGAAGCTAATGATTCCAAATATAACATTTTACTCGGTGATGGTTCTTCCTCTAGCTCGACCAGCTTCCTCTTAGAAGTTCCACCAGATACATTCTTCCTCAAAATTTCCATTGTTGGGGTATCAGCAACCACTTGTTTTCCTTTACTGATTCTCAGAATAGCTTCTTCATCGGGAGATTCATGCTCACTTCTAGAAAAATGTAAAATATTATCTTCATAGATTTTCCATTTTTCAGCTATTGCCATAATGTCTTCAGGAAGAATGAAGTCATGATTATGACTCTCTTCCTCAGATAACTTGTTCACTTCCTCTTTTTCATCCATCTCATCAACTCCAGGAGTAGCATGTTTCGAGGATCCCACTTGAGAAGTCCGGATTGACAACTTTTGGGAAGAACTTTCTTTTTCATGAAAGTCTTCTACTTGCTTTATCAGATCAGCTGTAACTTTAGTGCTTTGAGCTTACTAAACTTCTTCCACATCTTCCATTTCAACATCCTTCTCTTGGGCTTTTTCCAGAGTCATGTACTTCATCCCCTGTGTCTCAGGTAATGGTTCGACTAAAAAAGTTTTCGGTACGGGAATGTCCCCGGATGAAACTTCAGTAGCCTTAAAAAAAGATTGCAGAATCTCTACCTATGACATCTTCTTCTTGATCCTTTTCTCTTTGGCTTGCTTCTCAAGCTCCTTAGTAGTATTCTCTTTCAAATATTTGGCCTCTGTAGGGTCTAGGCCAAACTGTGTTTCCCCTTTCTTCCAGTTCTTCATATCCTCCCTCCATTTGGAAACCACTTCATCCGGATAGGCTTTCTATTTCTTGGGTTTTTGAGGTGTGTATTGAGCTTCTGTAGCATTAGGGGTTTCACCTTCAGCTTCTAATTCCTTCAATTTACTTTTCTTTCCAGCATTCTTTGATGGTTCATCCTCTTTTACGTTTATTGGAATGGATTCGGCTTCATCCTATGGTAGATCATAAAAATCACCTAACTCCTTAAAAAACCAACTTTCATTCTCTTGAGTGTATCATCACTAATAAGCATCACCTTAAAATTCCTCCACTTGGAACTGCAAGGGATCTTGAAAGATTCAAGACACCGAACTATCAACTTGGAAGGTAGAGTAAGATACATGATTATCTAAGCTCTCAGATTCCCATTCTTGATATTCTCTATCATAATTAGAATATGATTCATCATATTTATTTTCCTTAGATTTACCAAAAAATCTAAGATATACATATCACTTTTCTTAAGAGTGTTCTTTTCACCCTTTCTCGGTATGATAAGACCCTCAATCCATAACTGTAAGATCCGATTGTTGGTAGTATAGTGAGAAATCTTTGTGGTCTTGACATCAGTAAGTCCAATGAATTCCATAGACTTCAACTTTATGAAAATTCCTTGAACATCTGGAAGCTTGTGGAAACAAAATTTGACTTCCCCTTATATATGACAGCCCCACCAAGCTAGTAGCCTTGGTGTAAGAGGCTGCATAAGTTTTACCATAACTCTTGAAGGATAATTTTTCACTACCATCTTCCTTGAAAAAATAGGTTGATTCATAAAACTCAATGAGGATATCTGGATATACAACATCCTGAGCTCCTGTCTTCAAAATGGTTACACTCTCCCACCCATTAAGCCTTATATTCTTTGAGATAATGGAGTCATTATAATTGAAGAAGTTCGGATGCACCAACCTCTCCCGTTATATTTTCCACTCTAAAATTGGCTTGATAGAAGACATATCTTGAGAAGGAATTTCAGTAGACATTCAGACTTGTGAAAACTCTAAAAATCCGGAACGGGCTTTTGAACTTGGGCAGAGCTTTGATACGCAAAGTCTTAAAAACCAATGTGGGACAACCATTGGACGTCCCCTTTTATAGTTGTTGGAGTGATGGTTCATCATCTAATTTTAATCCAATGGCTGAGAAATGTTCTAATCTAATCGGAAGGTTTGAAATGATAGCCTTAAGGAAAATTTTGTAAGATCTGACCTTTTTAGGTTTTTAAAGGAAAACAATCAGATTTAAGGAAACTATAATCCGATAAATTTTAAAAACAAAAGAAAATAACAACAAGTAAAAGGTTATTATGAAAACTCATGAAAGAATCATACCTTTCAGATTGTCAAGAGAATTATTCATATTGAGGAAAATTATTGTCGAAGGACTTTAGATTCCAAAAAAAACATGAGTATGAAAAAAAACTTCAAAATGAAAAAACATCACTACGAATGATTTTGGGTACAGAAGTGTTCATTACAGAAATTTTAATTATAAATATCCATTATGAAAATTGTGAGTATGAAAATCTTTATTACGAATAATTTTGAAAACTTCATTAAGAATTTTTTTTGAAAACTTCATAACGAATTTTTTTGAAAACATCATTATGAAAAATATGAAAAACTTCATTAAGAAAAATATGAAAAACATCATTACGAAAAATATGAAGAACTTCATTACGAATATACTCCCCCTTTTAAAAGAAGTTTATTACTGTAAGGATATTGGTTCAACAGGAAGTTAATGAGGAAGATTAACTTACGGTTATCATTCCTAACTTCTGTTTAATGTATTTAAATCTATCAAAGGGTAAATATTTTGTGAAAATATCATCAAGTTTATCTTGTGTTCTGATAAATTGAAGAATGATATCTCTTTTTTGTATGTGATCCCTAAGAAAGTGATTCCTAAGATGTATGTGCTTTTCATTAGAGTGATGCACATGATTTTTAATAAGGGCAATGATGGTTGTATTATCACAAAAAAATTGTGTTTTGGTAAAACTTATACCATAGTCTATGAGTGTGTGTTACATCCACAACACTTGAGCACAACAACTTCCAGCTGCTACATATTCAGCTTCAGCAGTGGAGAGTGCTACTGAGTTTTGATTCTTGCATGACCAAGAAACTCATGAATCTTCTAAGAAATGACAAGTTCTAGATGCACTCTTTCTATCCATTATACATCCACCAAATTCAAAATCTCAAAAACTTTTTAGGATAAAATCATTTCAAGAAGTATAAAATAGTCTTAAATCCATGGTTCCCTTTAAGTAGCGAAAAATTATTTTCACTGCCTTTAAATGAGATTTCTTAGGATTGGATTGATATCTTTCACATAAGCATACTAAAAACATTATGTCTGGATGACTTGCAGTCAAGTAAAGTAGACTTCCTATCATTCCTCTAAAAGATGTTTGATCTAATGGTTTCCCAGCTTCATCGAGATCAAGTGAATTTGAGGTACTAATGGGAGTACTTATACATTTAGTGTTTTCATTTCCATACTTTTTAAGAAGTTCCACTACTGTAAAAATGACCTATACCCATGGTTCAAAACCATGGGTATAGCCCCCAAAACCGTGGGTATAGCCTATACCCATGGTATTGGGAACCGTGGGCTAGAAAGGCGTCAGTATTGGGGTCTTGACCTATACCCACGGTTTTTGGAGAACTGTGGGTATAGGGAAGTCAGATGTGGCACAACATTGTTACAAAGTGGAACACAACTAACCCCACGGTTTTCAAAATGTGGGGAATTTAAATCCAAAAATTTCGGCACTGGGGGGAATTGAACCCACGCCTCACGCTACACCTAACAGGCGTGCCCCAGCAACCGACCAACCAGGATGTTAATCTTATTTGATATATAACCATATATCCGCGTATATATATTCATATAAACCTGCACGGTATTTAAATTTCAAAAAACGCAGCCCGAGAGAATCGAACCCGCGTCTCATGAAACACTTCATAGCCGCGCCGCACAAACGCACCAACCCATCTGCGACATTTAACTGTTATGTATGAATATATATTTGTATATATATTAATATAATCTAGTGCAGTATTTAAATTCAAAAATCACTATTGAAGGGATTCAAAACTGCGACATATAGATCCCGCACAGAATACTTTACCAATGGATCTAATGATTTTTGAAATAATATATCTATATTATTTCTAAATATATTAATCTTGACCATGAAAAAATGTCTTCCCCACCAATTTTTTCTGTGTCCTGCCTAGTTTTCTTTCCCCGGCATAATGTGGGAAATCTATACCCATGGTTCTGGAGAAACGTGGGTATAGGTCCTCAAAAAAAACCCCAATACCCACGGTTTGGAAGAACCATCCGTATAGGTCTTCGGAAAATACCCTATACCCACGGTTTGGCCAAACCCTGGGTATAGGGTTTGAAAAAAAACACATATACTCACAGTTTTTCAAAACCGTGGGTATAGGTGTTTAAAATAAACCTATACCCACGGTTTTGAAAAACTGTGGGCATAGGGGTACTCTATACCTATAGTTTTTTGTAATACCGTGAGTATGGCACCATTTTCCAGTAGTTATTTTCAACGTACTTATGTTGGGATATATAGATTCTTTCTGGTTTTTGAGATATTTAAAAACCAAATAAAAATATTAACTCACACATCATACTCATTTCAAACTCATATTTCATTAGATCTGCAAATGAATTGATTAAGGATTTCTGAGTTGAACCAAATATAATGTCATCAATATAAATTTGAACAATCAAAACATTTTTCTTATCTTTCTTTATCAAAAGGGTCGGATCTGCATTTCCCTTTACATAATTATTTTGAAGCAAAAATCTTGTAAGTCTGTCATACCAAGCTCGAGGGGCTTTTCTAAGTCCATAAAATGCTTTGGTAAGTCTAAAAATGTAATTATGATGTTTTGTATCTTCAAAAAACAAGAGGTTGTTCAACAAAAAATTCCTCTTGTACAAAAAAATTAAGGAAAGCACATTTAACATCCATTTGAAAAAGTTTAATGTTGAAGAATGCTGAAAAGGCAAGTAAAATACGAATATATTCTTGTCTAGATAATGGAGCATAGGTTTCTTCATAGTTTATTCCTTCTTGTTGAGTATAGCCTTTAGAAACTAATCTAGCTTTATTTATAACAATGATTCCATTTTTATCACACATATTTCTGAAGACCCATTTCACTCTAATAACAGAAGTTTCCTTAGGTCTTTCAACCAAGGTCCAGACTTTATTCATTTTGAATTCATTTAGATCATCTTTTATGGATTTAATCCAATCATTATCACCTAATGATTAATCAATGCTTGTTGGTTCTAATTGGGAATGAAATGCTAGATATTCTACTTCATTTCTTAAGGAACCTCTAGTCCATATAGGTTTATTCGCATCACCAATAATACTATCACTAAGATAATTCTTTAGAAACAACTGATTTGGGTTTTGTAAAACCTGTTCATCAACATAGGGTAGGAAATCTTCTGGGATACATGCTTCAGAAGTATCTTCTTGGAAATTTTCCTTATTAGAAGGATCAATATCAAAGGTTGATAATCGGTTTTTGAAAACACATCCAAAGATGTAGGATGGGGTTTTTTAAAAACAAAAGTATCTGTTTCATCAAATTTCACATGTACTGTCTCTTCAACGGTAAAAGTATTTTTGTTGAAAACTATATAGGCCTTAGAATTTGTGGAGTACCCTAAGAAAATTCCTTCATCAGATTTTGGTGCGAATTTATGAAGATTATATTTAGTACTCAGAATGAATACCTTGCAACCAAAAACCATAAAGTAAGAGAGTCTAGGTTTTCTACGATTCCATAACTCATAAGAAGTTTTATTAAGAAAAGATCTAATCAAAAATCTATTTATAGTATACAAAGAATTAGTTATAGCTTCAGCCCAAAAATGTTTGGCTACAGAATACTCACACAACATGGTTTTAGTTATTTCTTGAAGAATTTAATTTCTTCTTTCAACAACACCATTTTTTGAGGTGTTCTAGGTGCTGAGAAGTTATGAGTAATTCCTTTTCTACTACAAAAAGTTTCAAAATAAGAATTTTCAAATTCTCCACCATGATCACTATGAATATTTTTCAATGGAAGGTTTTTCTGATTTTTAACTTGGGCTCTAAAAATTTTGAAATACGAAAAATCTTCAGAATTATTTTCTAGAAAATAGACCCATGTAAATATAGTGTAATCATCAACCAAGAAAAATACAAAATATTTTCCCCCAATGATTCCAGTTTTTGTAGGACCAAAATGATCAATATGAACTAGAAGTAATGCATCAGAAGTTGAGACTTCACTGACTGATTTAAAACATTATTTATGTTTCTTTCCATATTTACAAGGGTCACAAACTTTTGTGGAATCAAATATAAGCTGGGGTAGATCCTTAACTAATCTTTTCATATAAAGTTTTCACATGTTCTTAAGGTTACAGTTTCCCAACCTTCTATTCCAATACCAATAATGATCTTCCATTGCACTAAGGAAAGATAGATATTGGTTTCTAAGGTCTTCTAAATTCAATGTGTAAACATTATCTTTCCTATGGTCATAATGAATGAACTCTTCCTTGGAATTGTGTACTAAGAACTATTCATTTCTAAAATTCACAAGCTGTCATTCATCACATAATTGGATTATGCTAATGAGGTTTTTCTTAAAACCATTAAATAATATAACATTTGAAGTAAAAGTTTTTCAGAGAAGAACAATGTTACCTACACCAATAATTTCTCCCTGAGCATTATCTATGAAAGTTAATTTTTCTCCTTTCGTCTTGATATTCTTTTCAAAATAGATTTTGTTACCAGTAATATGCTTGGAACATCCACTATCCATGTACCATGCATTTCTGTTGGCACCTTCTCTGTTTTGTAGTAAATAAGAAAAAGTTGTGTTTTCGGAATCCAAACTTTCTTGGATCCGGAATTCATAGAAAGAAAAATTTTAGGCCCCCACATCTTTTTAGAAAAATAGGCTTTATGAAATCCTAAAGACTGGGTTTTGTTTAGAGATACATTCTTTTCCCAATGTCCACCACACTGACTCTTAGTATAGAATAGAGCACTTTGAGGAACAAAGTAATTGTTACTAATAATTGGTTTAGAACCAGTATAACCAAAACCAGAACTATTCCTCAGAGGTCGGATTTGGGAATACATTTTATCAAAATTTTCCTTACCTAAGGTAAAGTTTGACAAACACTTCCTCAAGGAAAATATTTCGGATTTGAGTTTGATAACTATGTTATTGTCTTCAAAAACATTTGATATTGAACTAGAGCTCGTCTTGAAAACATTTTTCTTAGAAATTAAATTTTCTAGATCTTTAGAAAGTTTATTCGTCTCAGAATTTACTTCTTCAAGATTTTTTGAAATACTTTCAAAATCAACATTTTTCTTATCAAGATCTTTAGAAAGATCTAATATTTCCTTAGTATGAATAGTATTCCTAGATTTTTTCCTTATCAAGTTTTTTCATGAGATTTGAATTCTCAATATCAAGAAGTTTGGAAAAACTATAAACTTCTTCATAGGATGGTAAAGTATTATCTTCATCAGATGAAGATTCTTCACTCTAAGAGTCATAGTATTTACTATCATTATAATTCAAAGAAACATTAGTCATTGATTCAGCATTGTGTACCTTAGCCATTAAACAATAATTTTCAATAGGTAGTCTGGCTATTAGAGAAAAATTATTTTATCCAGAAGATTCATAATCTGAAGATTCATCTGAAGAGTCTCTACCTCTGGCACTCCAGGTGTCATTAGCTTTCAAGACTTTCATAGATTTATCCTTGTAATAATTATTTTTGATTCTCTCAGAATTATTTTCCCTTCTTTCTTTTCTCTTAAGCATAGAACAATCAGGTCTTATATGTCCATCTCTCTTGAATTCACAACACACACCTTCTGAATCTTTCTTATAGTTCCTTTCTTTCTTTTTTATCTGGATTGAAAGTTCCTCTGTCCGAGTGTCTTGTTCATTCTTTGAGAAAGGTTTCATAATTTATTCTATGAGGATTCAATTCCACTAGATTCGTATTGGATAACAACTTTCTTATATTTAGATCTAGTAACTCTCTCAGGATTTTTGGATTTCATATGATTTGAAGTAGTAGTAAAAGCAACACTGCCATTTCTTTTCTTCTTCTTTACGTTATCAGCATCTCCCTTCATTCTAGTCTCATGCTAAAGAAGAGTTACAAATAGTTCATCTAAGGAAATCTATGTAACCTTTCTGTTCTCATCAATATCATTCCTCATGGATTCCCAGTAATTGGGAATGATGTCTATGATATTTTCAACAAGAGATTCATCATCTAATCCTTTCTCACCCATGGATTGTAAACTATTCAAAATAGTCATAAATCTTTGATGTACATTACATATGGGTTCTCTATACGGAAAGTTAAAACCATGATATTCAGCTCTGAGCATGGATCTTCTTGTTTCAATAACTTCAGAAGTTCCAAAGTGAGTAACTTTGAGTATCTTCCATATACAATTTTCTGCTTCACAAGATGAAATTTGGCTATATATATTTGTAGTCATAGAGAAAAGAAAAGTATTGTGTAACTTATAATTCAGTATATATTTATGCTTTTCTTAATTGGTAAATGTACTAACTTCTTTGTCAGGGATTTTATATCTTCCAGTAAGAATAAAAAAATTATCAACTCCAGTATTAATACTGAAAGTCTTCATGCGATCTCTCAAATATTTGTAATAATTTCCATAAAATATAGGTGGTCTGGTTGGATTGAGATTGTCTATGGAACCAACATGGATTCTTGTCATCTTAAATAAGATTCATTCCACAAAAACTTGTTAATAGAAAAACTTTGTAAACAAGGAGAATATTCCTAGGCAAGGAAAATATAGAACAAGAGTATCTCTAAGCAAAAAATAATCCGAACTATACGTGTCCGAAGAACTGATTCCGAAAAAGTGTGAAACTGGAAATTCAATTCCAAAAATAATAAGAAGGAAAATTCTCTTCTGAATATAATCATGAGATTAATTCATATTGAACCAATACTCTGATACCAATTGTAGGATCAAATATTTAAATATGAGATTCTCAAATACAAGATGGGGGGTGAATTTTATACCTTAAAAATCCCTAAGTAAATTTTGCATAACCAAAATTCACAACACCTCTAAGTTCTAATAACATTCTTGATTCCGAAAAAGTGATTCTGGAAATTAAACTTAACAAAAGTTTACAAAAACTAATATTCTACCTTGAAGCGTATAGAATCTAACTAAATCATAGTACATGTATAAGGAAGTATAAGATAGTTACACTTTCCTCAACAAAAAAAATGCAGGGGAAAACTAGTAACAAAACAAGTAACAAGTAGTAAATCTTTTAACCCAAAGAGAAGGGTATCTAACAACCTTGGATAAAGGTACCTTGATTTATACATTCAAGAAATTCTATCTTACCCACACCACGGTAAGCCCTCGATACGAAGATTGGAGTCTGTATTGCTATCCCCGGATGCCCTCAACTTCATGATAGTTGACACCTCTGTCTTCACATCCCTGAAAGCCCTCGATTGTACACAGCAACAATTGGAGTTGAATGAAGCAATTCTGTATGAAGAAATGTTTGAACAATCCATTCAAACCTTCTCCATGAATCCTGAGAGTTTATAAGAGGTTGTCTCTCTATAAATCACTTCTGAAAGTTCTGAGCATCAAAAATTCCAAAAGTTCCAAAAGTCTAAAGTTCTTTCAAATAAGCTCCTATTTATAGGCACGACTTCAACGGTCGGCTCCCTCCTCCAATGGTCATATTTTTCCTTAAATTTAATTGGGACCTATACATATGTCACTCAAACAATGGGTAGTGAGTAACTGAAAGCATGACGTCGTTTTATAACGAAAAAACTGTAATCTTATCTAAAAACTGATATTCAGAATGTAGGAAAATGGAAGTTCAGAGTCTAAAAAAAATTGAATTTAGATTATATAACAAAAGGATACTCGGATTCTTTTTTCTAGGAATTCGGAACCTGAATTCTATAGAATTATGGAGTCTAAATTTCAAGGAAATTCAGAATCTAGATTCATAAGAATTCAGAACAAGAACTCCCAAAGTTCGGAGTCAGAGTTAATGGGAATTTGGAGTCAGATCACATGAGTGTTCGTAACCAGAATTCATATTTAGAATTCCGAGTCAAAACTCAGAAATTTCGTAACCAGAATTCATATTCAGAATTCGGGGTGAGAACTCAGAAAGTTTGTAACTAGAATTCTGATTCAGAATTCATAGTCAGAACTCAGAAAGTTCGTAACCAGTATTCTGATTCAGAATTTGGAGTCAGAACTCAGAAGAGTTCGTAACCAGAATTCGTAATCAGAATTCAGAGTTTGAACTCAGAAGAGTTCGTAACCATAATTCTGAGAATTCAAATTCTAAAACAGAATGCTTCTTATCTAGGTATTTATATGATTCCGAGGTTTTGGTTTCAAACTGAATTTTACACATAGAAAAATTATGATATGAGCAATGAAAACATGATAAGGATAAATTTTCATGGGGAAGGAAATTTTTCCATATAGAAGTAAAACATAGGGTAAAAAGAGATTTTACTTGAGATAAGGTGTTTGTGATTTTCAGAAAATGAAGGAATTACAAATTCATAAGGAATCCTTATTGACTAAACAATCTCCCCAAGTATAACGGAATGTAAAATTCATACAGAAAACCTTATTGACTCAACAAAATGTAACATGTGGAAGAGAAATGAGTGTCATAAACATCATTCCATTAACATATAAACCATTAAAGAAAGAATATTGATCGTATCCTTGGATTATATCCCCAGTAAAGAATAAACTATAATAAAGTATTTCATATTATATGGAGAATAAGTTTTATGGATGACATGGAACGTTTCTAAAGGAAAGTAACATTTATTTGAAAACACCTTTCATAAAACCATTTGAAAAATCATTTCCCTATAAATAAATCATCAAAATTTCATTTAAAACAATTATTGAATAAAATATGTTTTCTTATTTGAAAATAACTTTTTAAAAAACTAAATAAATTTTAAATCATTTTTATTTTTACAATAGCTTTAAAAACTTATAAAGGATTCTTGAAGATATTTTTAAAACCATTTTCTTTCAAAATTATTTGAAAACATATAATGATGTATTAAAATAATTTTAAAAACCTTTTTATAAAATATTATTAAATAATATTTAAAAATTTTAAAATAATTTTTAAATATATAATAGTATTGAAAACCTTTTTCAGAAAATAAGATTTTGGAAGAAAACAAATTTATGATGGAAGAGATTGATAAAGTGAGATCTTCCTAAAAACACTTTTTTAATTATTTCAATTACCAAGGAGTGGGAAAAAGGTACCAATAAAATAATATGGGATTTATAATACTAGTAGAATGAAATTAATTTCTGTTCATGAGAGATTGATCGTATGAATTTTTCAATGGGAGCATAATCATAAACAAACTCGATAAATGATGTGATTGTTGCAATAAACTATTTCCACAGGGTAACATTGAGTCATACTCCACATTTAATAAAATTAAATTATATAAAACATAAAACATCATTAAAATAATTAGATTCATGATATAACAAGTCAAATTATAGTATGTAAACCTCCCAAAACAATACATGTGCATAACAAAACACATGCATCAATGAAGGAAAATTGAGACAAAACTATCCTACAGATTTGGTAAATTTTGAAACATAAAGCCCCATGAAAGTGCGATCTTAAAACGGATATTTAAACTCCAAAAAATATATGCAAAATATTAATATAAAATATTAATGGGAATTGTATGGGCTACACAAAACAAATTAGCATTGAATAAGGCATAAATCTCAGATAAATATATGTGAGGTGAGAAAATGTTTACCACATGAGTCACATTAGAATCATGATTCCCATTAAATAAAAACCGAAATTTAAGATTTTAATATAATTTAATGAAGATAATTAATGATATAAAATTTTATAGGGAAGTATATACACGAAAAAAATAAGCATGTGGTGAATATGGCATGTATCTCACAAAAAATAAAAGTGAGATAATATTCCCTTACCATAAGCCTTGAATTTATTTACACACGTTAAAAAAATTAGAATAAATAAAAGTTTATTATAAAAATAAAAAAGAATCATATTATTATTTATAATATTATATATTAATTTTTATGACAATATATTACCCATTAATTAATAACACCATGTTAATGTTATCTTTTAGGTAACATCCGCTTTATTTTTCGTATATATTTTGACTTGTTATTCTTGATACGCTTATGTAGATCGTGATTTACATATTTAAATATTTTGAAACCTGATATAAGTATCATTTATAGTCATAATTTAGATATTTATAATATTATATAAAATATAGTGCTATTAAATGGAACCATAGTTCATGGAGATGGCAAGCCGTATGTACGCATGAACATTGTTTCTGTTTTTTTTTGAAAGAAAAACAGTAAATGAAATATAAGTATATATATATTATAATTTAAATAGAATTATTATTTAATATATAACATTAACTTTTAATAAATCCATCCTTAATACATTCCATGTAAAGTGTGAATGAATCACATCACTTTGAGGAGGCGAGAGTCCACAAATACATAAACAAAGTTATCATATTTAAATGAAATTAAATACATGAAGGTATGTTTTATATAATAATTAATAGAAACAATATATCATATAAACACTGAGTTTACATTATAATTATTACCCTTGATATGTGGAAAATGAATAACAAACAACATCGATCATGAAGTGATAGGCCACTGTACACGTGAATGGTAAGTTTGTTCTCCATTATATGTAAGTATGCATATGTGTAGGTAGAAAAAATTGAATAAAAACATCTATGTATATTTAGGAAACTTATTATATTATCATGTAAAAAAGAAGATTTTTTTGAGTTGATAATGAAAATAATAAAATGGAGATTTCAGAAGAATGTTACCTATTCATTGAGTAACTTCTTTTGGTTTTCAACAATGGGATTATTTGGTTGGATTTATTCTAAAAATGAGGCTCCTAGGTTGATATTATGGATATTGGGATCTTAATTGGTAAGTTTATTCATTATCCTCATTGGATTGAGATTTATGAGTTTTTGAGGATGGGGGGAGTACCCATTTATAGTGGAGGAGTGGCATTCCTTTAAATTTAAAAAGGTAAACACTATTGTGAGATCTACCTTACATCATGTACCTCAAGTAATTTATAAAATTAGATATAAGAGATAAATGGGACAAATTATGTCCATAAGAAGGATTTTTTACATGTTTTGGGTCATTTGGCCTCTTAGGATAAAAGTTTTACAATTATGTTATCTTATTTTTACCTTAATCATTGTAATTAATTTTAATTACATTAACTAATATTTAAAAAAAAATTAGTTGAACTTATTAGAAATTATAAATTATTTTGATCGAAAATATGTAATCCATTTTCAAAAATTCTAATCCAAGAAGTGGATGAAATTAATTTAATTTTTATCTTGAAAACGGGACGAGACAATGTTTTTTAAAAGCGAAAAGGTCCAAAATATTGAAATGTTTTTATACACAATTTTAATTTAGAATTGGTTCCAATGACATAAATTAGAACAATTTAAGTATAATTTATCTAATTATACTTTAAATACAAATTAGGAAATAATTTAACTATATAAATAAATTAGGTGAAAAATAAGTTCTGAACTAAAATTCAGTGTCTTCACTATTCATCAAAAAATAAAACTTCATTGAAATTAACAAAATTAGCCTAATTAAATTTTAATATTACTCTTTAAAAAATGAAGTTTATTTTTTCAAATAGAAATTACAAATGTGTAAAAAATTTATATTTAAAATGTCTTCTCAATTAAATGGCGGATAAATTCCCTTTTAGAAAATTTTATCATTTTATTCATAAAATTGGATTTATTCTAAAATTATACTTATAAAATATATTTGATGAATATAAATTTTTTTTATTGAATCTATAATATATAAATTTTATTAAAAACATTAATAAAAATTGGTGCTTTAATTTTTTGAGACAAAATTTTATTTATTCATAGGATAACTATTTTCTTAAAAACCTAATTTCATTATTTTGGAATAGTTCTTTCATTAACATATACTAATTGAGAAATAAAGGATTAATTTTACAAACATATGTAGGTATTTTTAAAATTTAATTAATATTACTCGTAATGTCCATTTCAATGGCTAGGTGGAAGCTATAATAATATTTTAATAATCATATTTGTACAATATTGTAGTTTGATAAAACTTGGTCTTGCATGTAATGAAAGGTATTAAAGGGACTGAATATTGTGTGTAATACAATCCAAAAATTATGTTTCATTTACATTAATCTAACATAAGTGATACTTATATTACATAATTAGATTGGTGTTTTATATAACACATGCCAAAATTAGTTCTTTTTATATAAAAAACTATATTCAGTGTTGTATGAAATTGAAAATATAAAAAAGAATAATATAATTAGAAAAAAATATTTCACAAAATATCAGTGTGTTAAAGCATTATAATCTTATTTTCAACCTTAAAACACAATTATTTAAGCCCTAAAGTATAACTCAATGATACAATTTCCTTCATATTTATTATTATTTAAAAACCATGAAGTTCCATTTTCTTTATCAAGTGAAAATTCTAATTAATTTTCTCAAAAAAAGATTGAATCTTGGAACAACTACCATCACGATTATTTTAAATTCAATCACACATTTAGAATCTTTAGATGTTATTTTCTGTAATAATTATAAATTATTGAATCTCAAATTTCAATCTTTAAGAAAGTTTTTCCAATTAATCTCTTCCTTTGATATTCTTATCAATGGCTTGAAGATAAATAAATTAATATTCAATTTTTATATCACACAACATTTTAGGTCTTTGTGTTGTTTAATACCATGATTATTAGAATGGGAATCATCCCTTCTTAATTATATCTTTATATTTTAAATATATAAACTTATGTTTTTACCCAACAGAACACTCATTTAATTTATATGTATGTAATGACTCATACAAAAATCTCGAAGATCCATACACAACATAAAAGGACCCATGAAATGTTATAAATAACTATGAATAGATCTGGATGGCTTGTTTATATTATTATATGATTTATACTCATTTTATAATGACTCAAACATAGTTCCAATTGACTTGGGAATTTCTTCGAATCACTTATGGAAAGTGTGAATATGACTATTATTCCGACTAGAACAAGCATAGTTTTTAGTGATTATTAAAGAAAATACTCATAAAAAACATAGGGAAGAATCATATATATTTCTAGAATTACCAATTGTTGGACTGAAACATCAAAATATATTTGATTATTTTAAGTTTAGAATTATCCAGATGTCATATCTAGGGCTTCTAAGACACATCCAATCATCTTAGAAAAACATCGAATAATATAATGTAATTATAAATGAAACCAAAAATTCTTCAATTGGATTCTAAGATACTTTATATCATGTGAACACTCTAAATAAAGTGTTCAAATAATATGAATTTACCTCTATTTTATCCATAAAACATCCCCATATAATTATATTAATCACTAATTTCAGTTTGAAACATTGAATATAAACCATGTATGATTCATCTAACTTCATCTACATTATCTGAAATAATTTGAAATTATTTAACACTTTTCTAATACATCTTATAAAATAAATATAGATTATTTTGGGATTCCAAATCCACCTTCATATCTTCATATAAAATGTAGTTTTTATAAAAAAATATTCTTTAATATTTATAACTTATCATTGAAACTAGGACCAGATCTCAAAATATTTAGGTGTATATAGTTTATCATAAAGTAACTAAACTCATAACATGTATTACATAACCAACCTCTTCACTTACTTTACCTATAATATAGATTTTTCCTTTTCATGTATAGTGACAACCAAATCATTATTCCATAGAACACATTTATTTAGTTAACATTGAAAACAAATAAAATTCCACATTCACCATATCAATGTGATCTTCATGGAAAGAAACATCATCTGAATTAAAATTTCATTAGAATATATATATTGTAAAAAAATCCAGACTTCAAGAATCTACAAATTTCAAAATGTATTTTACTATTATTAACTCATACTATTCTCTTCTAAAGAATAAAATTAATCTTCCAAAGATCTGAGATATACTTCCAAACTCATATTTACCTTTATTTAATCCACTAGAAACTCTTTTGAAGTATTCCTAAAGAATATTTTAAAGTTACAATGTACTCTTTTAATGTTAGGACTTAGACATTTTCAACCTCAATCAAAAGATTCCAAAATTCAGTTCAATATTAATAGGTCTTATTTATTTAAATTTTAGTGATTATAAAACAAATAAAATAAAATCATATAAATATCATATCAAATATTGGATTTTTATTTTCAATGAAGGTCTTCAATCAACCATTTGGATAACTAACTCCCCCATTACAATTTATGATGGAATAACCTTATCTTCACTTCTATATTTCTGTAAATTTAATTTAATGTATTCTTATAATCATGTAATAATTATTTATTGATAAATAATTCTATAAAAAATAGAATATTTAACATCAGTAAAAGATATGGAGCTAATATGACAATAGTTTGAAAATGTCTTAGATCATATCATTTGGTTGGAATTTTTGGTATGATCATTGCCAAAATACTTCATTCCATATTTAATCTTTCATTCACATATAATATTATTTTATTGGTGAAAATATCTTTTAGGAAATTAATATATTTTTGAAATCTTTTTAAGAGCTTCAAGAAATGGTATATTGATCTCAACCTCTAGAAAAGTTTCCAAAATCACTTTATTTGATTTCTTCCTCTTTAATTTTCTTTAATTGGGTTTTTAATGAGGTAAATATTAATGTATATTGTTTATTTTATCTAATATATTTTAGTAAATGGGTTTATAACATCTTATTTATCTTTTAATCTCTATATTTATCTTTTGTTTCTTCATTCTCATTAAGTTGGATTCAAGATTTTTTTAGATTGCCTCTCATTTTCTCCATATATGCCTTTTTTCCCTTTTTAATATTATGATAGTTTTTATTTGAATTATATTTTCAAGTATAGTGAATATCTTTTCCTATACATTTTTACCAAATTCACACAACATTTTGTATTTGGAAAGGGATGGGATGGAAATTTCACAAAACATTACACCATTATCTCAATAATAATTCATATATGACTTTTCAAATCTCCCATGTCATTTTTTAAATTTTCGAATCCTAAAATATTATTATTTATCAACATTTTATTGTGAAATGGTTAAGGGATTCTAAAAGGGTTTTCTTAGATAAAAAATTGTGAGTTTAAAGGTTTTTTATTTTAAGACTTCTTGAAAGGTAGTTCGAATAGTTACGGTTATTGAAATTACTGCTGAAAGGTTGATCATGATTGCTTTTATGGGTTAAGAAATCAATATTATACTTTGTATGAATCTCCAATATTTTTTTTATTGTAATAATTTTTTAATATGAAATTTTATTGTTTTAAATTTCTTGTACATGTTCAGATTTATCAGTATAATGAGTTTTAGAATAATAAAGGTTGCAAATATTAACTAATGTTATATGATCAAATGATTTATTAAATCGTACCTATATAACAATACTAAATAAATCCTTAAGTTAAGAATTAGGTATGTTTAATTAAATTTATCTTACCTCATTCACTCCTCTTTCTTTGGTACCTCTAGTACCATACTATTGTGAATTTTAAGAAATGTTTTTAATCACTTATTTGGCATAAACATGGAAATTTTTTATTAAGGTTCCTTATAATGATGCATCAAGAAAATATAGATTACTATGTAGTATAATTTAAAAGAATAAAAAAAATAAATTTTGTTCCTCAATTACTTGATGTGATAAAATTTTATATATGTGTTCAAAAATTTCCATGTACTCATAATTTTTCTCTATTGTAACTTGTATTATAGCATAAATCAACTTTCTTAAAATAGTTATGCTTTATTTTGGGAAGAATATTTGAATTAATTTATATTAATGATAACCCCAATAATTTAATTATTTTGGTAATAAGAATTAAAACCATTATTTAGAAACTCTAATGAAAAACACAAGAAAAGATCTAGATTTGACATGGTTTTCATCTACTTCCATCAACTTTATTATAGCACAAATAAAGGTGAAATATTTTATATTCTTGATGGGATCCTCTCTTGGAAATAAATAAAAATTTAGAAAAAGTTGAATCAGTCCATTTATCAGTACAAAATTAGCTTGATATATTATCATTTCTTTTTCATTTCTTGTATTGGTGGAATGGTGTATAAAAAAAACTAATAGATCTTTATATAGATTTTTATCCATGTTCACAGATTCAAAATGAGTAATTGATCATCCACTTGAGTTTTTAGTTCAATTTTTTCAAAATATGATTGAATATTTATGTTTCTATGTTTAGTTAGAACATTTCTCACAACCTCTGGATCATGAGAGTAAAGAATATCATTGTTAGAATAGGTGGTAAAAATTATTGTTATAGAATTTTGTAAGAACCGGGTTCTTATTCTTGAGGTATTGGTTTATTATATTCCTTTTTCCTTAAGTGTTTTTGAGAAAAAAAGGGTAAATGTGGGAAAAATCTCAAATTTATGGGTACACACCCTGTACTTTTTGTATACATGTCGTGTACCTCGGCTGTGTGGGATGAGAATATAGGGCACATAGGCTTGTCGATAAAAACAAACTACACGCCGTGTACTTTGGTACTGTGGGATGAGAATATAGGGCGTATAGTCTTGTCGGTGATTAAGGGTGTAAAAAATAACTACACGCCATGTACATTGTAATACACACCATGTAATCTATTGATAGATTAACTGTTCTGTGGTGGAAAGTAGCCACCAGAGGAACATTTAAAAAAATAGTACACAACATGTACTTGATAGTACACACCATGTAGTCATGTTTTTTTCATTAAAAAGAGGCACTAGACTCCTCATTCTGCCGAAGAGGAAGAAAAATTACATGGAGCACAGAAGAGAAGGCCGAAGCTTAGAGGAGCTCTCGACCACACGCCGGAACTCCGATTCTTCTGCTGTCGATCTTTTTTGAACCGTGTGGGTAAGGTATTCTCTCTTCTTGAACATTGCCTTCCAATGCTTTCCATAAGGGATGTTATTTACATTTGAACCGTTAATATTTTATCCCAGATCTATGTTCTTCTTGGTTGTTTTAGGAGGCGTCTTTCACTTATATCGATCAGAGGAGATCGAGGTAGGTGGTCTTGTGTTTAATTACAACTATCGAGTTGATTTTGTGTACCATTGTGCCACCAGCCCATGTTCGGGGTGTCGTGTGGTTAAGACCTTAACAATTGAGATACCTAAAATTTCCTAGCTGATCTAATGATTAAATATAAACTACTATTTGGGATCATTGCATTGATCTAGGGCCACTGTGGGTGTGTTTCCCTTGTTTAGCCATTTGTCCAGGATACCTGTGGGCATGCTGTGATTATAACATGTTTTGAGTTTTTTTAGAGGAAACATATTTGAATTGATTGTTTGTGTGTGGGTATTTTCCCGGTTACTTGTTTTTCCTATAGAATGCCTGAGGGTAGTGTTTTTTTTTTGCCTAAGGGAAACTTTTCTTATGTCTAAGGGCAGTAACTTCCATGCCTGCGGTCAATATATCGTATTCCTAAGGGAAATATTTGTTATACCTATGGGCAGTCACCTAAGGGATTCGATTCTTTTTTCCTAAGGGTAAGGATTTTCATGTCTGAGAACAATGTATACTTTGAATATTCAATGTGGTGATTTCTTATGTTGTACCTTCCAAGCTAAAGCACAATATTAGAATTGATAAATAATTATTAAAATGGCTATGTAACTGGTAGAGATAGTTACTTATGAGTACTGCCTTGTTTAATTCATTTTATTATTGCACACTACTGTTGCACATTTTCACTAACAGTTGGGCATGGGCCTTTCATGGTTGCCTACTAGGATTTATTTCTCACACCCTGTTTGGGTCATGTCTTGGGCCCAAACAGATTATATTTTTGCAGGTGATGATAAAGGAAAGAGTTCCTACACAAGTACATGATTGTTGCAGATGAGTAGGAGATCAAGGGAATGAGCTTAGGCTTGCGATGATACTGCATTCCTATTTCACTACTTTAGTTTTTTTGTACTTTTTACCTGATGATATATTGTATTAGATTACAGTTTCCTATTTTGGCTGCTTTCTTAGATTTAGTGACATGTTGTATCATGATATCTATATGACTACAAGTTATTTTTTTTCCTTCTGTTGTCCATTTCCGGTTTATATTTTCTACTGCTTCCACTTTGGTATGTTTATATATTTTATTTCCCTATTCTACACTTTGAATAATTAGATCATAGTGTTCCCACTATCAGTCCTTATCCCTCACTGCTAGTCGTAAGCCTATGGCCTTTGGGTAAATGCACTTGAGGTCATTTGACCAACCAGGTTCGGGGAACCTGTTGTGTGGCTTTTGGAACCGAGACGTTTCAAAGTGGTATCAGAGGAGTTATTTTCTTCTTGACTTTCTGTTAGGATCCCATAGCTTGGAATATGATATAATATGTACTTGGTAATAAGTTGTTCCTGGGAGTAGGTAAACCGTGTATAGGGAAAAAGCCAATTTACCTTGTGTGGAAATTTTTCTAATTTTACACTTTTACTGTTGATTTGATTTTCACCATTGGGTGACGCACTTGTGGTGTGCTGTTTATATTTTTTTTAACTGGATTATATTTACTCATAACCCGATGAGATGAAGGTATGCCATCTCATGATTCATTTAGGAACTTGTTAGAATCACATGTCATGCATAGTTTCCATGACATGTAGGTGCATTAGAAATTGCATGTTGATGTGATAGATGTTGTTCTAGAAAGGCATGTGGTTGTGATAGGTAACTTGATAGATACACCTACTATTGATAGGTTATTGGTACAAGTTATGGTTGGGTTATGGATACTAAACTTTGGTTCCTAAGAAGTATGGGCTCTCTTGGACTGTAATTTAGTGGATCATGATCTAGCCTTTTGTTGTGTTTTGTACTATAATGTGAAAGGTCAGGTGCTAAACATTGGTTTGCTGGTAGTATGAGCCCCCACAGATTGGAATTTGGCATACCGATGCTTGAAATTTAAGGAAAAAGGGGCTCTAGAGTAGTTTCTTAGGTCTAATGTTCAGAAACCCAGACAACACGACATGTGGTTCTACGAACCCACACCATGTACTCTTCTGTTCTGGAATAAATGAAATTTTTTTAAGTACACACCATGTAACTTATGTACACTCCATGTAGTTTCTTACCATTTCATGGGTCGTGTAGGAAGAAACATTGGATGAGAAAACTCTAAAGGGAACACGTCGTGTACCGGTGGTACACGCCCCGTCATGTTGACCTTGTGTCCTCCTGTGTGACTGACAAAACGGATGGAGAAATATTCTCTTAAACAAGCCCTTCCACTTCCGAACACTCCTTGTAGTGTAATATGGGAATCCGGTCATGTAACTAACAACACAGGTCGGTGTAATCCTTTCTAGTACACGCTGTGTCCATCTGAAACATGACATGTAGTGTGAGCCATGTATTCGGTCGTGTCATGAACGACACGGGTCGGTGAAGCTCGTCTAGTACACGTCGTGTACTTGTAGGAAACGTATTGTAGTCTTGAATAGTAAGAGACTGTGTAGACTTGGCCATGTGGCTATAGAGAAAGAGTGGTGTAGATGCCATGTGTGGGTGTAACACGCCATGTACTGAGCGTTGAGACACGCTCGGGCCAGCATCAGAACATGACCATGTAAGGGCTTATGGGTACATGCCATGTAGACCTTATAAACACAATACAGTCTCTTTTTCCTAGTTTTTGTGGAGTTTGTTTTCCTTTTTATTATCACTCTTAACCGGGAAAAAGAAACCTCGACAGTAAATTAAACTAAGGCGTGTGTTTAACCTTGTAGAGTCATGCCACCGAGATGACCCTGAGTTGTTCGCCAAGAGAGCAGCAACACTTATACTCTAGAGATGGTAGGCCATGGGCTACTAGTGGATCCTCCAGTAATGCCAGCTGCAGCGCCAGCCGTTATACCTGACGCAGGCACAGATGTGAAATTTCATGAAGGCTTAATGCAGTTAATGCAGACCTTCCGGGGAGCACCGCACACTGCCACATCTTTGGAAGAGGTAACACTTATATTCGATCCACAACATCCGCCTGCGTTTTTAGGTGATGTAGGACCACAGGCTGTGGATTAATGACTGGGTTCTATGCAGAATATCTTCGAGCATCTAGATACGCCTCCTAGGAGTAGGGTCAATCTCGCTACTTACATGCTGCTTGATTCCGCCAAGAGATGGTGGGATGTTACCACACAGTCTGAGCATCACCAAGACATGGAGTGGGAAAATTTTCAGGCAGTATTCTATTAATTTTTCTTTCTGGAGATGGTAAGGGAAGATCGAGCTTGAGGGTTCATGAATCTGTAGCAGGGCGCCATGTCAGTGATGGACTATTCTGACTGCTTCACCGAGCAATAATTGTTTTCGCGGGTGGGTGGTGAGATGTTGAGGGCTAGACACTTTGAGGATGGTCTTCAATATGACATCCAAGAACTAGTGAATGTTTTCAGGTTGCATATTATGCATTCTATAGTAAACTAGGTGTTGATAACTGAGTGGAACCTACGGGAATCTAGTGGTGAAAACCAAGGTGGTTCAGCACCGATTTCTCGTACTATTTATAATGGAAAGAGGAAGAGGAGGATGGATTTCTCTCAAGGTGGAAGTACTAGACAGAAGAATTGATCAGGTGTCTAGGTCATGTGCTACTAGTATGGTAAAGAGGGGCACAAGAGACCTCAGTGTCCACATGACCCAGTGGAGTGCCGAGCTTGTGGAAGGATGGGTCATCTTTAACATTTTTTCAGGGCATTTCAACCAGTGACTAGTGATAGGGGTTCTGTGCAAACTCCACGTGTGGGAGTAGGTTCAGCGACTTTTTACCAGTTATAGAATTGGAGTACGTCAGGACGTTCAGGACTAAGAAGTAGTTGTGGCCATGGTATCCAGACACCAGGATCACAATGATAGCAGGGTGGGTCAGCTCAGGGTAGTCAGACTGTGTCATAGGGTCATGACACTAGGCAGATATATATAGTGCAACAGACCCAATAATAGTGGGATCCTAGACCTTACACTCTCAGAGTTACTATTCTAGTTGTATCTGTTTTATCTTCATAACTTTTCGATACTGGTGCTGCACATAGATTTATATCTGTTCCCATTGTGGAGATCCTTGGGCTCTGTGTTTCTTCTTCTTCAATTATCATGATGCTAGACACCCCTTTAGGAATGATAAAAGCAGGTGTGCGTCAGAGCAAGGTGTTCCCCCTTGAGGTTGGTGGGTGTCACTTCTTATGGGACCTCTATGTCTTAGATATTATAGCCTATGATTTCATTCTTGGGATGGACTGGTTGGTACCCTTTCGATCCTTTGAGGATTGCTATCATCGCATGGTGAGTATCACATCACTAGAGGGTAGAGAGCTTTTATACAAGGGTGAATGGGATGTCCAAGAAAGCCGATCTAGACCCGAGCATCGTGGGTGAGTTGGAGTGATAGCAGAGATTGCATGTATATATCTGGATGACTAGGGAAATTTTCATATAGATTTTCCTCCAGTGGTAAATTGTTTCAGGGATGTCTTCCCGGACGACTTTTTAGGTCTATCTTTAGAGTGAGAGGTGGATTTCTCTATTGAGCTTGTGCTAGGAGTGACATCGACATCCATTCCTCTTTAAGGGATGGCTATACCATAATTGAAGGAGCTCAAGAGGTAGTTAGAGGAGTTATAGGCAAAGAGTTTTATTCGACCCATTACTTCTCCTTGGGGTTCTCTTGTATTGTTTGTGAAGAAGGCTGACAATACCCTCAGACTCTGCATGGATTATCAGAAGTTGAACCAGTTGACAGTTAATAACTGATATCCCTTACCAAGAATTGATGATCTTTTTGATAAAATTCGAGGAGCATGAGTGTTCTCAAAGATTTACTTGAGATCCGGATATCATCAGTTACATGTTAAACCATCAAACATACCTCTTATAGCCTTTCGGAGTAGATATGGTCTATATGAGTACATGGTCATGTTGTTTCGACTCATAAATGCATCATTAGTTTTCATGTCTCTGGTGAATCGTGTGTTCCACCCATATCTGGATTCTTTCATGGTAGTCTTCGTTGATGATATCTTGGTGTACTCTCACACTCAACACGACCATGACACCCATCTTGAAATCATACTGAGTACACTGAGAGAGCATTAGTTATATGCTAAGCTCTCAAAGTGCCACTTTTTGATGGACCAGATACATTTCGTGAGTCATATTATCTGATACAAAGGAGTTGTAGTAGACCTAGATAATGTGAGGGTAGTAGTATCCTAGGAACATACTAAGAATGTGTTTTCAATACGGAGTTTCTTGGGGATGAATGGTTACTACATGTTATTTATACCGGACTTCTCCAGCTTAACAGCATCGTTGATGGGTTTGACTAAGAAGGTTATGAAGTTCATTTGGTTAGAAGCCTGTGAGATAGACTTTCAGGAGTTGAAGGGAAGGTTGACATCAGCACCAGTCCTAATACTTCCAGATCAATGGAAGATCTATACAGTTTATTGGGATGCATCAGTTATTGGGATGGGAGCAGTGTTGATACATGGAGATCGAGTAGTTTCATACAAGTCTTGGTAGTTGAGGCCACATGAGTGGAATTACCCAAATGCATGATATTGAGTTGCCTGTAGTTGTTCATGTGTTACGATGTTGGAGACATTATCTGTTGGGAGAACATTTTGTGGTGTTTACGGACCACCAAATTCTGAAATACATCTTTACCCAGCGTGAAGTGAAATTGAGACTGTAAATATGGGTGGAATACCTTCAGTCCTTCGACATCGATCATTATTATACACCTGGTATAGGTAATGCAGTAGCTGATGCACTGAGCAGAAGGACTCAGATACAGGTAGTGTGGCGGCCAGTGGTGAGAGGCAGCTTATGGCCTTGTTCTCTGAGATATATTTGGAGGTGCATGATAGTCAGGGGCGAACCAATATTTCATCCTTAGTTGTGACTTATAATCTCTTGAATAGAGTGAGGATGATACAACTATAAGATTCAAAAGGCCTAGTTCTATGGGAGTCGGTGGCAAGTGAGGACCCTCCTCCTAGTTGGAGGATAGGCGATGATGATGTACTACATATCCATGGATGAGTGTGAGTTCTAGTGGATATACGCAAGGGTTTGATTCATGAATTTCATGATTCATCTTGGACTGTGCATATGGGAGTTACCAAAATGTACAGGGACATGAGACATCAGTATTGGTGGCCGGGTATGAAAAGAGAGGTAGCTGGTGATCTTACGAGATATTCCACCTGTCCGCATGTGAAGGCGGAGCATAAGAGGCCAGCCAGACTGTTACAATAGTTACCCATTCCGGAGTGGAAATGGGATGATTTCATGATGGACTTTGTGACCGGGTTGCCGAGGTCACCTTGAGGAAATGACTTCATATGGGTTGTTGTGGAAAGACTTATGAAGGTATCTCACTTTTTTCTAATCAAGGAGACCTTCGGTGTTGACAAGCTTGAGAAGTTGTATATCCAAGAGATAGTACGTCATTATGGGGTCCCTCGTTCTATCATTTTAGATAGGGATGTATGTTTTACATCTCATTTCTGGATGAGTTTTTATAGGGCACTGAGTACACAGGTGCTTCTGAGCACAACTTACCACCCTCAGACCGATGGCCAGTTAGAGCGTATAATACAGGTGCTAGGGGACATGTTGTGTGCATGAGTTCTAGACTTTGGGAGCTTTTGGGAGAAGCACATACCCCAGGTCGAGTTTTCCTAAAATTATAGTTTTTAGGAAACTATGAAATGGAACCATATGAGGCTTTATATGGTAGTTCATGCCGATCACCCTTGTGCAGGTTGGAGGTAGATGAGATAACTTTATTGGGACCACATCTCATGCAGGAGACTTCAGAGCAGGTCCGGTTGATTCAGAAGCAGATGGGTACTGCACAATCTCGTCAGAAATCTTATGCAAATCGCCATAAAAGACCCTTGGAGTTCTTGGACGGGGACCAGGTTTTCTTGCATGTTTCACCTAGGTTAGGACATAGGCGGATTAGGATAGAGGGTAAACATTCAATGAGGTATGTGGGGCCTTTTGAGATTCTAGAGAAAGTCGGGCCGGTTGCCTATCAGTTCCAATTACCACAGAGGTATTAGGCCTTGCATGACGTCTTCCACATATATTAGTTGTTCAATTATCACTCAGACACGTCTTACATTTTTCAGCCCGAGGAGGTTAAACTTAAGGTAGATGCATCCTTTGAGGAGTATCTGATTCGTATTGTTGATAGAAGAACGAAGGTTCTCTGTGGTCGGTCAGTTCCTCTCATATGAGTGATATGGAAGCATGGTTGAGTGAAGGATGAAACCTAGGAGCTGGCGACTGATGTACATGCTCAGTGGTCAGAATTGTTCACACCTTTAACTTCACCACCCTTGTAAGGGAAATTTGGGGATGAATTACTTTAAGGGGCGATGTTTTTAAGAACCCAGTTCTAATTCTTGAGGTATGAGTTTCTTCTTTTTATTTTTCCTTAAGTGTTTTTGAGAAAACAAAGGGAAATGTGGGGAAAATACCAAATTTATGGGTCCATTCCGTGTACTTTTTGTAAACACACCTTGTACTTCAGTTATGTCGGATGAGAATACAGGGCATGTAGGCTTGTTGGTAAAAACATACTATACACTATGTACTTCGTACACATGCCATGTACTTTGTCCATGTGGGATGAGAATATAGGGTTTGTAGTCTTGTCGGTGATTAAGGGTGTAAAAACTAACTATACACCCTGTACTTAGTAATACGTGCCATGTAATCAGTCGACAGATGAACAATTCAGTGGTGGAAAGTAGACAATATGGGAATAGTTTAAAAATAGTACATGTCGTGTACATGAGAGTATATGTCATGTAGTCATTTTTTTCCGTTAAAAATAGGAATTAGGCTCCTCAATCCACAAATGAGGTAGAAAACTCACCCGGAGCATGGGAGAGAAGGCTGAATCTTGGAGGATCTCCCGACCACACACCAGAACTTCGATTCATGCACCTTCAATCTCATTTAAACCATGCGGGTAAGGTCTTCCCTCTTCTTGAACTTTTCCTCCCAATTCTTTCCCTAAGGGATGTTATTTATGTTTGAATGGGTAATCTTTTATCCTAGATCTATGTCGTTATGGGTTGTTTTAGGAGGCTCCATCCACATATATCGATCAGAGGAGATTGAGGTTGGTGTTCTTGTGTTTAATTACCACTATTGAGTTGATTTTGTGTATCGTTGTGCCATGCACTCATGTTCGGGGTGTCGTGTGGTTGAGAACTTAACTATTAAGATACCTAGAATTACATAGGTGATCTAATGATTAAATATAAACTGATGTTTAGGATTGTTTCTTTGATACAGGGTCACATGTGGGTGAATTTCCCTTTGTTTAACTCTTTGTCCAGGATACTTGTGGGTATGTCGTGATTATATCATGTTTTGAGTTTTCTTGAGAGGAACCATATATGAATTTTTTGTTTGTGTGTTGGGCTTGGCCCAATTTCTTGTTTTTCCTACGGAATTCCTGAGGGTAGTGTTTTTTTAGCTTGTGGAAAACGTTTCTTATGTCTGAGGGAAGCAACTTCTGTGCCTACAGGAAATATATCGTATTCTTGAGGGAAATATTTATTATTCCTGTGGGTAGTCACCTGAGAGATTCAATTCTTTTTGCCTGAGGGTAAGGATTTGCAATTCTGAGGAAAACATTTACTTTGAATATTCACTGTGGTGATTTCTTATGTTGTACCTTCCAAGATAAAGCACAAGCTTGGAAGTGATAAATAATTTTTAAAATGGAAATGTAACTGGTAGAGATAGTTACTTTTGAGTACTTCTTAGTTTACATCATTTTGTTATTGCACACTATTGTTGCACATTTTTATTGAGATTTGGGCACAGTCTTTTGTTGGTTGTCTACTAGGATTTATTTCCCACACCCTGTTTGGGTCATGTCTTGGGCCCAAATATATTATATTTATACAGGTGTTGATAGGGGAAAGGGTCCCTACACAGGTTTATGATTTTTGCAGAGGAGTAGGAGAGCATGGGACCGAGCTTAGGCTTGCGATGTTGTTGTGTTCATGTTGCACTGATTTAGTTTCAATTTTTTGTACTTTATACCCTGTTATGTATTGTATTAGATTGCATTTTCCTGCGTTGCCTGCTTTATTAGAATTAGTGACATGTTGCATCATGATATCTATATGACTATAAGTTATCTTTTCCTTCTATTGTTCATTTCTGGTTTATATTGTCTATTTCATTCGCATTGGTATGTTTATATATTTTATTCTGCTACGCTACACTTTGATGAATGAGGGTATAGATTCCCCACTATCATTCCTTGGCCCTCACTGCTAGTTAGCAGCCTCTACCGTTTAAGGAAATGCGCTTGAGGTCATGTGACCAACCGGTTTTAGGGCACCCTTTGTCTGGCTTCTGAAACCGGGATATTACAGATTTGATGCCACCTCCCATGAATTGATGTATTTTTTTGACATACCTACCATAGAGTTTATAAAATGAAATTAATTTCCTATAGTTAATCTATAGTATACCAGGGACCAAAGAAAGTCTATAAAGTGGGGTTTAAAATTATAGTTTTCATAATTATTAATTTGAACTGGGGGTGATTTGAGAAAAATATGAACATTTTCAAGGAAACCATAATTTATTGATTCTTATGATAAAATATAAAATGGGTTTAGGGGTTGGAATACCAATTTATATTATATCCTGGTATTAAATTGATTAGACATTCTAATAAAAGTTGATAAAATATATAACTCACAATTTATCCATCTCTTGTCATGGGGTTGTAAAGAATGAAGATAAATTATGATGTTTTTCTGAAAAAGTTTTTTATTTATGGAAAATTTACTTTTTTTAAATATTTTTTTGTAAAATATGAATAGAAGAGTTGCTGGAAGTTAATAAAATTTTGTTATGAATTTTCTAGATAAGAGGAAATTTCAAGAGATGCACAAACACAGATCATTTATCAGATATAATAAATTAAAATGTTTTGTAGGAGTTGAATTTCAGAAAGTTTTTCATGTATAGAAAAATATAAAGTTCTATAGATAAAGAATATCAAAAAAATTTAGAAAGTTATAATATTCTAGAGATTTAGAAATTATGGAAGAGAGAAAGCTGTAAGATAAATAAAGTTAAAAACTATGGAAGTTAGGGAATTTGTTGAGATGAATAAAGCTAGATAGTCTAGATGTTAAGAAAGTTACTAAGATGAATAAATTTATAAATTATGTAAGTTAAAAAAAGATTCTAAAATTAATTAATTTAGAAAGTAAAAATGTTATAAAATTTATTGAAATGTGGAAATTTTGAAAGACAGGAAGATATGAAAGTGTTTGAGATTAATCAATTCGAAAAGTAAAAAAGTTAAAAAAAATATACCAAGATAGATAAATTTATAATTTCTAGAAATTATTAATGTTACTAAGATAAATAAATTCATACTTTCTAGAAGTTAAAAAAATATGTTGAGATGAAGAAAGTTTGAAACATTTTGATATTAGAATGTTACTGGGATATAAAAATTATGAAATTAATGTAGTTAGAATGTTTAATTTGTTTCAAAACTTTATTAAAATGTTATATGATGATATTATATTATTTTAAGTTCCTAAAAAATCATGTAGAAGTCTTGATACGATATATAGTTAACAGATTAAAAGAGAAGTTGATATTTTTATAGTTTCCAAAGTTATTGTTTCTAGATGATCTTTTTGTTTGAATGTTTGTTATTAATCATAAAATAAACAATGAATCACACATACTTTTTCTAAACAAGGATTTTAAATAATGATTTATAAGAATGTTTGGTATTTCAAGTTTTATAATGCTCATATTGGATGATATTTTTCTAATCAGATGGAATTTTTTGTAATCGGATGTAATTTTTCTAATCAGAATATCTTTTATAATCATATAGAATTTTGTAATTAGACGACCTTTGGTTTCACGGATGAATAGTAAAATGAGATGAAACATATGATGTAATGGATAATATGATCAGATATAGAATGTACATGGATAATGTGATATGATGGAGAATGTTTTCCAAATGTAAAAAGTAAGGGTTTTCCAGATGATAAAATTTTACAATTTTCCGTAAGTTTAAAAGTTGTAGTTTTCTAGATGTTTTAATTTTTTAGTTTTGTAGATGTTAAAAATTTTCATTTTACCAAAATTTTCAATTATTCAGTTTTATAGAAGTTTCAATATTTCAGTTTTCTAGATGTACAAGGTTGGGGTTTTCTAAACATACAATTTTTGGTGATACAAAGTATATTAAAATCATCTAGAATATTATTGAATGATTAAAAAGGATCTAATTAAATTATTTTTGGTGATTGTTTTGAATTTTTTTTAGTGTGGTAGAAAAAGATTTTATTTTAACCCCTTTATTATTTTGGGAGAACTTATAAATAGGTGTGAAAAAGTACTCTGTACTTGAAATTATTTACATGTGAAAATGGTTTAAGTGCTTTAAAGTATATGTTAGAGTGATTTTCTAACCAAATTGGAGTATCTTGTTAAAGAAAATTAGATGGAGTGAAAATGATAGATTTTTCAAGTAGAAATTTTGTTAGGAATTTTGTTTTGTAAAATAAAATAGAATTGAAGATTCTATCAAGTATATGTTTAGAAAAGGTGCATAGATAGAGATTACTAGATGTATACACACCAGATTTAAAAATAAGACAGAGTAACTAGGTAGACATTCCATAGAAAATTTATGAAAGAATAATTCATAATGTCAAATTTTTTGTGGATATTATTTTGTAAGAAAACATGGTAAACTAGTTACAATTTGTAAAATCATACCCATTGTGAAGTATAATGAGGCTAATGGGAGTTAGCTCGAATTTTATATTTTTTTCTTTCTAATAGTGAATTTACATCGACCCATAGGTGTGTCCATGGTAAGGGTTTAGTTTATCACAATAAGGTCAAAAATTATAACTTTTATGTTCATTGTTTAATTTATTACATTTACATGATTGTATGTTTCTTATTAAAATTGATAAGGAAGGTAACTCTAACAAATAAAAGAGGTTAAATTTCATAAATATGTAAATTTGTGAAAACAAAATCAATGATTCCCCCCAAAACTATGTTTTTCATAGATCATTAGTAACTTTTGTTTGTATTATAGAATGGTTCCCTTATTAAATAATTATCATGGAAAATATCAATTTTTTAAAAAATAGAGGTATTTATACCATCAATGTGAAAAAATTTCATGGTTGAAAAAATAGAATGATTCCCTATCATCTATTAGTTGTCCTGAACATTGATGATACTCCTGTAATTTGGTTTCAACCCATTGAGAATGATGATCCTATAACCTTTTTTGAAAATAGTAAAAATAAACTCAATGTAAAATCTACAAATGATTATTATTTCTCAGTTAGAAACAATTTTCATTAAAGTGATGGGTCTCAAAACCACAAAGGAAATTTTGGAAAGACATGAAAGTTTCTCCGAAGGAAACATGAATGAGAAGGAGGAAAAGTTCAAAAACATGAGAAGAAAGCATGAACATATCAGAATGTGCAATAAAGAAAATTTTTATGATTAATTCAACCTTGTAAATGAAGTTTTATACGGAAATATAGTTTTTCTAGATTTCTTAAAGATTATAAAATTATAAAGAAACTAATGACAAATTTTCTTGAGTTGTTTTATTATAATTTCTCATATTTAGATGAAAAATATGATTTATCTCCTGATAAAATTTAAAACATTCTTATGGCCCGAGAAATAAAAAAATATCAAACGTTGAAATTAAAGATCAAAGATGATCATGATTTTGAAGCTATGAAGACATTAAGAACCCATGATTCTGAGAATATTAATATTAGTTATTTATAAGATAAAGAAGATAATGAAATGAATTAAAAAATCATCTATCTTTTCTTCAAAAATGATTGCAGATGTAGATGACATTTTAGATGGAAAATTACTCTTAAATATTTCAAGTGAGGAGGTATATGAATTTTTTATTTGAATCTCCCCAATAATAATGTTGGTGAATTTGAATATAATACTAAAGAAAAATCATACTGGGAAAATAATGGAAAAAAATATATGGTTGATAATATGTAAAAAACTTGTATGAAATAAATTTATTATAAATAAATAATCATGTTTAATAAGAAATTTAAATCATAATCTAATGATAATAATTATTCATATGTTGAATGTCCAAAAAATTTCAAATATTTCATTGAAATTATTGAAAAAAGATGATGATTTATTAACTAGTGAAGTAGAAGGATGAGGAGAAGAATCTTACAGAAAATACCAACTTAGAAATGAATTGTTGCATGTATTGAAAATGATAAAATATCAAAAAATAATTAATAATATTGATGAAATAATCTGTAAAATATTGTAAATAATGAAATTATATTCTTTAATAAGATGATGAGTATATTTAAGAAGTTGTAAAACTCACTCTGAGAGTTTCCAAACTTGGAAAAATGGTGTACTATCATAGTAAAAAACATTTTCTTAATGAAGAAGAAGTTTTTAAAAATTAGTCAGATTATATTGAGGTTGAAACTAACATAATAAAAATTAATAAATGTTTTAACAAATAATTATAAGTTAAAATTGAATCATCTCAAGTTGAAAAAAAACTCACTTCAAGGAGGTGAAATATGCACCCACCCAAGGTAAAATCTAATATTATTTCACTAACAATGCAGTTGTTAGAAAAAAGGATGGAAAAGATTAGGTTGAGTAAATATTTGAAATATCTATCACATGAAAAAATGTTGAAAATTCCCCCAAAATAATGTCTTCCCATGCCCAGAGGAAACTAAAGTTGAAAAATGTTTTGGACCATGAAAATCATACCATAGGGAAAGATTTTATTTTTATAGAGAACCATGGTTTGATGGTTCCTATTTTTGTTGTGGTGTGTATGGGAATAAATATTACAACTATTGGAGAAAACATGTCATTACTCATAAATAGGTAGATTTTAGAGGAAGTTGTAAACATATCAAGATGTTAGAAAACATGTAGTGAAAATTCAATATACCAGCTTGTAGAAATTTTTTGGAAGACGAGAAAAACTAGGTCTCCTTATGAGGAATGTTTAACAAATCTCATGGGACAAACTTCTTATACTATGAAATTTATGGTGGAAGGAATGATAATAGTTGTACAAAGTCATTTTTTTGTTGAGATAAGCCTAAAATTATGAAAAAGGAACAAACTATGGATTATGGATTGCATTTTTTCTTCACATATGAAAGGTGATTTAAAGAATGATATCTCCATAAAAATTATAGGAAATTGAAAGGTTGAGATTAAAGTAGAAAAACTAAATATAAGGATGTTCTATTCGTTGATGGGATCAAACATAACCTAATTTGTGTGCGAAAACCCTGTGATGATGAAAAAGAAGTAATATTAAGAAAAGTTTTTATAAAAGGTTCACGTATCATCAGAAGTGTAGATGATATTAATGTTTTTATAAGAGGATAAAAAACTAGTGGAAATCTATTTTAAATTGGGGAACCTTGTAACACATGTTATTTGAGTGATAAATATGAAACCAAATTGAGAAATCATAGCTTTATGAATATTGGCATGAAATGTACGAATAAGCTTTCTAAATTAGACTCCGTTAGGAAATTTTCATTGTTTAAGATAAAGGAAGATGTTATTTGGATAAAATTTTATAAAGGTAATATGGTTAGTAAAATCAATTAGAAAAGGGGATTTTTATTCTATTAAACCTCTTAAACTTATTCAATCTGATATTTATGGACCGATGGTATGTCAATCAATGATTGACTATTTCCAATTTATTACATTTATTAATTATTTCACTCGAATAAAAAAATAATGTCTATGAAGCACACATATGAGGTTTTATAATTGTTCAAATTATTTAGAAAGATGTTGAGAGATAAATTGATGTGTATATAATAATGATAAGAGCTAAAAATGGAAAAGAGTTCACATAAAGTTATTTTTAATATTATCTAAATAAGAATTGAATTTAAAATCAATATAAATTTTCATACACTTCACAACAAAATGGATTAATTGAAAGGAAAAAATAAAATTTTGGTGAAAATGTAAATAAGCATATTATTAGAATACAAAATTTCAATAATTTTAATATGAGAGAAGATTTTGGTACCACTATAAATGCAGGAAACCAATTTTTTTAAGTTTAAATCTAAAATTAATCCTATAAGATGTGTTACAACAAAAAATATTCAATTAAATATTTCATTAATTTTGGAATTCCTTATATACTATACATTAAAAATTGAGATACTGTAAAATTTGGTGAAAAAGATGAGGGAGGAATTTTTATGTGATATTCACCCAATAAAACAAGTTAAATTTTGTTTCAAAAATATTTAAAAAAACAATGGATACCTATGATGTTAAATTTTTTGAAAATCCAAATTCTATACTAAGGGTTTTTATAAATGTTGTAAAAGAAAAAAAATTCAAACATAAAACTTCAAATAAATTTTTTAATGAAAGTGAGCCTAAACAGATACATGAATATTCAGAGGAATCATGAAGTGAGGAAAGAGAAGCGGAAATAAAACCTCTGAAATTTCATTCCCTTCAATAACACGTGTAATGTGATAACATTATTGGAAATCCTAAATCTCCAGTTCTTATGAGAAAAAAGTTGAGATTAGAAGATCAAACATCACTAATCCTACAAGTTGAACCATGATCAGTTTTAGATGATATTTTACCCAAATAACATGTAAAAAATTAATGAAGAGTTATATAAAAATTATCAAAATGAAACATGGGAACTTATTCCCCATCTAGAAGGAAATAACACTATTAGAACTAAATTGGTGTTATGAAACACGATTAATGATCATGTAAAACTTTTAATAAACAAATATCATATATTTTGCAAAGGATATTCATTGGTGGAATGTGTGAATTTTGAAGAAACTTATTCCATGGTTATATAATTTGAAACTATGTTAATGTTCTCTGATGTGTGTCCACATAATTATGGTAGAAAACTATATTGAAAAACCATGTGGATTCATAAATGAAAGAGATCTAACCATGGTTTGTAAACTCAAGAAAGTATTTTATGGGAAAAAGCAAGCACCATAGGTTTTTTATTCCAAACATGATAATTGATTTAAGAAGTTGAAAATTTATAATGGAAATGTGTATAGAAAATTATACGTGAAATAATCGAGATCATGTACTCTCATTTTAATTGTTTATATTGATGATATAATATTTACTATATAAAGTGGAAAATCTTGTGAATAAATTGATAAGGAAGTGAAGAGGAATTTTAAATGTTAAAGATCAAAGAAATGACCTTATTTTTTAGGGTAAAAGTGTAACATAAGGAAAGATATATATTTCAATCACAATATTATTATGATAATGATTTGATAATAATGATTGGTATGGTAGATTCCAAGGAAGTTTCTACTCCTACTTCAGCTGGCATGAAGATGAGTAAAGATAAATCTTGGAAAAGTGTGAATCAACGGATTTTATAATGTTGATAGTAATATTGATATATATTATAGAATCAATCATTGACATCATATATGTTGTCTATTTGTGTTTCATATATCTCGGTGATATGAAGGAATCTCAATTTTTTTTGAAAAAAGGATTCTGAGATATGTCAAAGTAACCTCTTCCTATAGAAATTTGTCTAAAAGAAGTTATGAGATGAAATTTATTTGTTATAAATATTCTAATTGTAATAATGATTACACTGATATAAAATCAACATCAGGAGGAAAATGTTTCTTGGGAGAATGTTGTGTGAGATGGAATGGTATAAAAAAGGGTTTAGTGACTTTGAGCACAATAGAAGAAAAATGTGTTACTTCCACCAATTATTATACACAAATTATTTAGATGAAAGTGAAACCGGAAGATCTGAAAGAGAATTTTTCACTAACATTGAATATTCATTGTGAAAATCAAAGTGTTATTTATATTTCCAAAAATCCTGTACAAAATTAAAAGTCAAGGAAAACATATTTTAATTATCATTTCATTAATTAGAATCTTTTTGGTAGATATGTGATGGAGGTGTAACATACCAAGTAAGTAATGAATAATAGATATTTTTATATATGTCTATTAATGATTAAGATAGTGTTTTAGAGTCTTAAAATGAAAATAAATCCAATCTTAAGCATGGAATACACTAATATTCCTAAAAGATTGTTTTACCGCCTTATAATGGAAAACCCTTTTTAAATATATATTTTGACAGTTTTATAAACAATGTTTGTCAAAATAAACTTATTCTTTATGATTGGGACATCAAAATTTACTTTGTGTGAATTTTTGATATTTTTCTGACAATGTTCATTTTTTAATGAATAGTGAAAAATACTGCATTTTACATCAAAACTGCTTTTTAATCTAATTTATTTATATGATTAGATTATCTTTTGAATTGGTCTTAATGTGTAATATTAATATATTTTTATCATTTAATCCAATGGTGGACATTGGAATCAATTTCACTTTGAAATTGGACTCAAACTAGTGTCAATCTTTTGATACTTATTGTTTCATAAAAACACGCTATTTGCTCTGACAGCGGGAATTAATTATTAAATTAATTAATGTGACTTATATGTTTTTAATTTTGTAAAATAGACTTCATTTTTGAATTCGGAATATCAAATATAGCTTAGGGTGAATTTTTGGTAATTTTTTGAAAAACTTCAATTTTTTATGAATAGTGAAACCACTAAGTGGTACTTATAAAAACTGATTTTCCGTTTAAATGAAATTTTTCCATCATTGTGTTTTGAATTTCAAAAATCCGACATACATTGTTGTCATTAAGAAGTAAATTGTGGTTCAATGAGATTAAAATAATTTTTTGGTGAATAGTAACTTATTAAGTTCTTAATCGCGATTAGTGGTAATTAGGGTAGTTTAAGGTATAAATAATGCTTTAATAATATGAAATGACATAGACACATGTCCCACCCTTATTGGTTGTGTCATGGCCGACCAAGACAAGCCATGGGTCAACTTGGGGACCGCATGGAGACACTTTGGTTGGGAAATGACATAAATAACTTTTTATTAAATGTTAAAGTAAAAATGACACAAACATAATATGTCTTACGAAAAGAATTTTTACATGGGGTTATAAAGATCAAATTTTTGATTATAAATAGTCATTGGAAAGATAAAAAGATTTCCTACATCATAGTATTTGTTTTATAATTTTTAAACATTATATAAATTAAATTATTTATGACATCATGATGATGCAGTGATGAACTCATTATTTAACGATTTAAATAAAATGGAAAGATAATTTAAAATCTATGAACTACACATGTCCAAAACCAATTGGATGAGTGGATTTTGAACTCTTATCACCTTATCCACGACTTATATCAATGTGGGGCCTTTTAAAACCGAAACACATTTTCAAATAAAGTAATATTTCTTTACTTTCCAAAAGTGCCCCTCCTCTCCTCTTATAAAAGGCCCCCACCTCTACCTCATTTCACACACTCCTCAAGCCTTTGGCTCGGCAAACCCCTGCCCATTTACTCTCTCCACATCCCTCTCCTCATCCTAGAGGATTCCCTTTGGGCATAATCCTTTCAAAGGAAGCCTTTTGGCTCAAATCAAAAGGAGTTACACTTTTAAAGGTAATTCATTCTCTCATGTTCATTTGTTTTATTTTGTTTCTCCAACCCCCTAAACTATTTTTATTTACTTCTTTTGTAACAAAACCAGTATCTTAAATATACTAGGATGTTTTTATAAGATTTATTTTAGCTACACTCTCACACAACTACATCAAATGGTTAACGAACATACAGTTTCCGTGGATGGCGAAATTCTGCCTGCCGAAACGATGATTGTTCAATACTCATTTAACACCTTCAAAGGTGGCCATTATGATGTCACTATTTTTTTATGTTATATAATATGTTTATGTTTTCCTTAAGATTCTGTTTTTCTCATTTTGGGCATACATTTATGGTTTCCATTATGGGTAAACACGATATCTTCATTTTAGGAAGTGCGGACTACCGCCCCCTGAAAGTGATTTGATTCGTTAATACCATATGTGGGATGTGTAAAGGATAACGTTAATGATATTATATATGTTATTATACTGAAATTATAATATACTTATATATCATTATGATTCCATTCCAGAAAATACGAAATAGAAATGGAAGTAGCGTTCATGCGTACGTACGGCTTACCGTCTCCATGAACGGTGCATTTCATTTCTTACCTCTAAATGTGATGTAATATTATAAATACATGTATATGATGAATATATATGATACATATGTTATCCAAATCATTAATATAATTCTGGATATAATGAACCTTTGACCAAATTAACAACATGTAAGTGTAAGAAGTCTATTTTTTGACTTAAGAACCAAATACCGACAAAATGAACATTATTAACTTAAATGATTACATGATGTTCATAACATGGTATAAAAAGAATAATGAACTTGAAAAAGGTTCATAAGCAAGTAGATATTAACTCAAGTTTATTATTCAGGAGATTAAAGAACGGTCGGGTCAAGTCGGATACGAGGTATGAGACTTCGTCTCAATCTCATTTCATTGAGGCATATTTTATTTTATACACAACTTTATTTTATACGTTGTACAAACCCCTTTGACTTTTACGTTTATTCAAAAAGAATCTTTTTTATACGAAGCGTTTACTAAACGACAAAAGGGAATGTTTTTGTCGTACGTATGCGGCGACAACGACTTCTCCGCCGTCGTGACTGTTATTTGAGTTTCGGCTTCCTCTACAAGCCATACCATCTTTTTAAAAGAAAAATAAATACCATGTTTTACTTTTCTTTTATTTTGGCATTGAAAATCGTTTTCACAATGTTTTTTGTGTTGTATTAATATCTTGTGATTGAAATGTGGAAATGTTATGTTTCCTTTATGCATGTTTTATGTGATATGATTATGTTATGGTTCTTGGGCATTATTATGAAGACGGGTGGTTCCGTGATAAACTAAGGGTGGGTGAGCCCGTTATAGCTCTCCAATGCATTGGGTAACATGAAGGAGTGAAACGTTAAGGTTTCTCCGAAGATATTTAGGGAATATACAGTGATGGGTATTCCAAACGTAACCAAGAGGGTTACTCCCTACGTAAGAATGTTATGGATGCCTCAAGTTACCTTTATGTCTTATGTTTTCTATGATTTACTCATGATTTTATGAGGTATGTTAAAGTGCTTATGTTTTATGGGTAAAGTATGATTTCATTCTTATGTATACATGTACCCATGTTTCCTTTCCATGTTTTTATAACCCATACTAAGCTTTTTATGATCATCCCAAGTTTTTTGCAATGTTTTTCACAGGTCAAGGGAAAGGTACATGATATGATGATAGTGTCAAGGAAGTGTCAAGAAAGAATCCATGTTTTATTTTAAATATGTTTCTATTGATGGGAATAAATAATACTATATTTATGTAACCATTTTGTTTATATGTGGAATGTAATGCAAGTTTTATGATCTAATTCTCTAAAACTCTAAACCCAAAAAGATCCTCAATGTGTAATCTTGTAATAACTCAAGATTAAGTAAGATTTAAGGCTGGGGCCTTATACTTGGTATCAAAGGGAGGTTTAGAAAACTTTTGGTGTTAGAATTCTATTAAATTATTATCCAAAAATATTTTTTTTGAAATGATATAGAATTTGAATATTACCATGTTGCTTCATCTAAGACATGTTTGTTCAGAATGGTTTTCCGCAGAGGAAACAGGGAAGCAGTTCTAGGAAGGCATACAGAAGGAAATAAACTTCCGAATCAGCATCCTGAGATGGTCGGAATTGGAACTGAACAGTTTTTTGCAGTAATGGCGCAGTTGACTCAGGCTATAAATGGTGGTGGTATCCATGCACGAGATCATCCAGATCAACCGTAGAGGAACATGTCAGTGGTGGAACATTTCATGAGGCAACATCCACCATCATTCAGAGGATCATCTGACCCTGTTCTAGCTGAAGGGTGGATTAAAGCACAGGAAAATATTTTTGATGTCATGGGGTGTTCAGACAATCAAAAGGTTAGTCTTGCTATTTACCGTTTGGAGGGTGAATCAGATCAGTGGTGGTCTATGGTTAAAAATATCAGGGACACCGATGAGATTGATGCTCTTGACTGGGATGAATTCAAAGGTATGTTTCTTGAGAAGTATTTTCCTAAAGCTGTTCGACTTAGGATGGAAAAGAAATTCTTGGAATTGAGGCAAGAGGAAGACTCAGTGGCTGCCTATGAAGAAAGGTTCACTCGATTAGAAAGGTATGCTCCAAATTTTATCTGAGACCTTGATAGTAAAATCAATCATTTTTACTCAGGATTAAAGCCAAAATATCGAAGGGAATTAGCTTCTTGTAAGTTTAAAAGTTATGAAAAGATTGTTCAATGTGCTGAGAAGGTGGAAATGGAGTTTGCCGATGACCAAGTGTTCTATAACAACCAGCAGAAGAAGAGACCGAGGTGGCAGGAGAAATGTAAGAATTCTTCAAAAAAGTCTGATGGTAAGAGAACTAAGTTTCTAGTTTGTGATAAATGTGGAAAAAGGCATGATGGGGAATGTCTTCTGAATTCTGGAAAGTGCTACTGATGTGGTAAGATGGGACATAAGGCTCGTGATTTCACTGAAAAGGATCAAGGTGAAGGTAAGAAAAAATTTGATTTACAGTTAGTGAAATGTTTTAAGTGCAATGAGATGGGTCACTATGCAAATGAGTGTCCGACAAAGAGCTTGAGTGATGGGAAGTAGTTAGACTACAAGCAGAAAGGGGTGGTGAAATCCTTTGCAACTACTTCAGCAGATGTCGGGCCATCAAATGAAGTGTTATCAGGTACTTTGTTGGTTTTTTCAGATTATGCCAATGTGTTGTTTGATTCGGGGTCTACACATTCTTTCATCTCTGAAACCTTTTCTAGTAAAATGGGAATACCATCTCATGAAATGACTTCATGAACTTTTGGTAAAAACACATGGGGGAAATATTTAGGCAAAAAGAATTTATAAGAATCTTATTATCCTTATCTGTGGAAAGAACCTAATTTCAAACCTTATTGTTCTACCTCTAGTAGAGTTTGATGTTATCCTGGGTATGGATTGGCTCTCTATTTACCATGCTAAGATTGACTGTAGAGCTAAAGAAGTTTCTTTTCAGAAAGACTTTCAGTTTGTTTACAAGAATGAACCCTTACTTTTGATAACCTATCAAGAGGATGAGAAACTTGTAAAAAATGTAAATGAATGTTACCTTGCACACATCGTTGAAAATAAAGGAACTGTTCAGATTAATGATGTGCCAGTGGTAAATGAGTATCCTGATGTTTTTCCTGATGAGTTGCCTGGAATAATACCAGATCGGGAAGTTGAGTTTACTGTTGAATTAGTTCCTGATGCTAAGCAAATTTCAAAACCCCCTTATCGAATGGCACAAATTGAACATTTAGAGTTGAAGGAGCAATTGCATGATTTATTAGAGAAAGGTTTCATTAGACCTAGCATATCACCATGGGGTGCTCCTGTTTTATTTGTTAAAAAGAATGATGGTTCTATGAGACTTTGCATTGATTATAGAGCCTTGAATAATATCACTGTTAAGAACAAATATCCTTTGCCTCATATCGATGATTTGTTTGATCAGCTCTAGGGAGCTCAGTTTTTTTCAAAGATTGACCTGAGATCGGGGTACCATCAGCTGAAGGTAAAGGAGGCAGATATTCTGAAGACCGCGTTCCGTATGAGATATGGCCATTATGAATTTGTAGTAATGCCTTTTGGGCTAACCAATGCACCTGCTGTATTCATGGACTTAATGAATAGAATTTTCCATGAGTTCTTGGATAAGTTTGTGGTGGTTCTCATTGATGATATTTTGGTGTTTTCTAAAAGTAAAGAGGAGCATGAAAGACATTTAAGGGTTATCTTGCAAACCTTAAAAGAAATGAAACTGTATGGGAAATTCAGCAACTGTGAGTTTTGGTTGCAACAAATTTCATTCCTTGGTCACATTGTTTCTAAAGATGGAATAACTGTTGATCCTGCAAAAACAAAAGTTGTGGAAGAATGGCCAAAACCCACAAATGTAACCGAGATTCGTAGATTCCTTGGTTTGGCGGGCTATTAACGAAGGTTTGTTAGAAATTTTTCACGGTTATCTAGTCCAATGACTAAGCTAACTCGGAAGGGTGTTAAGTTTATCTGGACAAAAGAATGAGATGATGTTTTCAGGAATTGAAAAGAAGATTGGTGAATGCTCCAGTTTTGGCACTAACTTCCAGGGATGGTGAGTTTGTTATATACAGTGATGCTTCATTGAAAGGACTTGGTTGCGTCCTAATGCAGAATGATCAGGTAATTTCTTATTCTTCACGACAGTTGAAAACTCATGAGGTAAATTACCCTACACATGATTTGGAATTAGCTGCAGTTGTTTTTGCTTTAAAAATTTGGAGGCATCATTTTTATGGAGTAAAGTGTGAAATATATACTGATCACAAAAGTTTAAAGTATATATTCACTCAGAAAGAGTTAAACATGAGACAGAGGAGATGGCGAGAATTAATCAAGGATTATGATTGTACAATTCATTACCATCCGGGAAAAGAAAATAAAGTGGTTGATGCTTTGAGTCGAAAAAGTAATACTTCATTAACAATGTTTTGTTTGGAACGTGATCCTTTGGTTAAGGATTTGATGAACTTTGGCATAGAAGTTGTTGGTGTAGGAAGTCCTTCTGTTTTGTTTCAGGTATCAGTGAGATCTTCTCTATCAGATAGAATCAAGCAAGCACAGAAGCAAGACAGTGAGTTGCTGAAAAAGGTAGAGCTGGTTCAGAAAGGTAAGTTGCCTGAATTCAACATTGATAATGATTTTGTTTTGAGATTTGGGAAGAGATTGTGTGTGCCTTGTGATTCACAGTTGAAAAGAGAGTTGTTATGTGAAGCTCATAGTTCTCCGTTTTCAGTTCATCCGGGCAGTACTAAGATGTATAGAGATCTGTGGGAGTATTACTGGTGGGATGGAATGAAAAGAGACATTGCTGATTTTACTGTGAAGTGTTTGACATGTCAACAGGTTAAAGCCGAGTGGCAATTACCGAAAGGGATGCTTCAGCCATTACCAGATCCAAAGTGGAAATGGGAGAATATATCCATGGACTTTGTTGTTGGATTACCCAAGACATCTCGAGGTAATAATGAAATCTGGGTTATTGTTGATCGCTTGACTAAATCTGATCATTTCCTTGATATACGAGATACTTTTTCCCTGGATCAAATTTCCCGTTTGTATCTTAAAGAGATAGTCAGGTTACATGGAGTTCCTCTCTCCATTTAATCGGATCGTGATCCCAGGTTTACTTCTAACTTTTGGAAAGGACTTCAGAAGTCGTTGGGTACTGAATTAAATTTTAGTACAGCTTTTCATCCTCAATCAGATGGGCAATCAGAATGAACAATTCAGACATTGGAGGATATGCTACGTTCTTGTTCTATGGATTATCAGGGAAGTTGGGACCAATATCTTTCTTTGGTTGAATTTTCATATAATAACATTTTTCATTCCAGTATACAGATGGCACCATTTGAGGCATTATATGGGAAGCGGTGTCGAACTCCAGCTTTCTGGGATGAAGTGGTTGAAAGGAAGTTGATGGGACCCGAATTGGTAGAAGAGATGGCAGAAAAAGTTCAGCTAATTCAGAAACACATGAGAACAGCTCAGAGCAGGCAGAAGAGTTATGCGGATAACCGGAGGAAGGATCTATCTTTCGAGGTAGGTGATCATGTTTTTCTCAAGGTTTCTCCTTGGAAAAGTGTGATGAGATTTGGTAAGAAAGGAAAGCTAAGTCCAAGGTTCATTGGACCATATGGAATTCTGGAGAGAGTTGGATCAGTTGCATACCGAGTGGCTTTACCTCCGAGTTTATCTCAGGTACACAATGTTTTTCACGTTTCGATGTTGAGAAAGTATATGCCAGATCCATCTCATGTTTTGAGTCCAGAGGTAGTTCAGCTGGAAGAGAACCTATCTTATGAGAAACAAACGGTCCAGATTCTTGACCACAGGGAGCAAGTGTTACGGAATAAGGTGATTCACCAGGTAATGGTTTTGTGGAAAAACCACATGATTGAAGAGGCAACATGGGAATCTGAAAATGCAATGAGGGATAAGTACCCCCATTTATTTGATAAGTAAATAAATTACAGGGACACACTTTTTTAAAGGGGGAAGGATGTAACATCCCAAGTAAGTAATGAATAATAGATATTTTTATCTATGTCTATAAATGATTAAAATAGTGTTTTAGAGGCTTAAAATGAAAATAAATCCAATCTTAAGTATGGAATACACTAATATTCTTAAAAGATTGTTTTACTGCTTTATGATGGAAAACCCTTTTTAAATATATCTTTTGACAATTTTATAAACTATGTTTGTCAAAATAAACTTATTCTTTACGATTGGGACATCAAAATTTACTTTGTGTGAATTTTTGACATTTTTCTGACAATGTTCATTTTTTAATGAATAGTGAAAAATACTGCATTTTACATCAAAACTTCTTTTTAATCTAATTTATTTATATGATTGGATTATCTTTTGAATTGGTCTTAATGTGTAATATGAATATGTTTTTACCATTTAATCCAATGGTGGTCATTGGAATCAATTTCACTTTGAAATTGGACTCAAACTAGTGTCAATCTTTTGATACTTATTGTTTCATAAAAACACGCTATTTGCTCTGACAGCGGGAATTAATTAGTAAATTAATTAATGTGACTTATATGTTTTTAATTTTGTAAAATAGACTTCATTTTTGAATTCTGAATATCAAATATAGCTTAGGGTGAATTTTTGGTAATTTTCTGAAAAACTTCAATTTTTGAGGAATAGTGAAACCACTAAGTGGTACTTATAAAAACTAATTTTCTGTTTAAATGAAATTTTTCCATCATTGTGTTTTGAATTTCAAAAATCCGACATACATGGTTGTCATTATGAAGTAAAATGTGGTTCAATGAGATTAAAATAATTTTTTGGTGAATAGTAACTTATTATGTTCTTAATCGCGATTAGTGGTAATTAGGGTAGTTTAAGGTATAAATAATGCTTTAATAATATGAAATGACCTAGACACATGTCCCAACCTTATTGGTTGTGTCATGGCCGAACAATAAAATCCATGGGTAAACTTGGGGACCCCATGGAGACACTTTGGTTGGGAAATGACATTAATAACGTTTTATTAAATGTTAAAGTAAAAATGACACAAACATAATATGTCTTACGAAAAGAATTTTTACATGGGGTTATAAAGATAAGATTTTTGATTATAAATATTCATTGGAAATCTAAAAAGATTTCCTACATCATAGTATTTTTTTTATAATTTTTAGACATAAAATAAAATAAATTATTTATGACATCATGATGATGCAGCGATGACCTCATTATTTAACGATTTAAATAAAATGGAAAGATAATGTAAAATACATGAACTACACATGTCTAAAACCAATTGGATGAGTAGATTTCGAACACCTATCATTTTATCCACGACTTATATCAATTTGGGACCTTTTAAAACCGAAACACATTTTCAAATAAAGTAATATTTCTTTACTTTCCAAAAGTGCCCCTCCTCTCCTCTTATAAAAGGCCCCCACCTCTACCTCATTTCAAACACTCCTCAAGCCTTTGGCTCGGCCAAAACCTACCCATTTACTCTCTACACATCCCTCTCCTCATCCTAGAGGATTCCCTTTTTGCATAATCCTTTCAAAGGAGGCCTTTAGGCTCAAATCAAAAGGAGTTACACTTTTAAAGGTAATTCATTCTCTCATGTTCATTTGTTTTATTTTTTTTCTCCAACCCCCTAAACTCTTTTTATTTACTTATTTTGTAACAAAACCAGTATCTTCAATATACTAGGATGTTTTTATAAGATTTATTTGAGCTACACTCTCACACAACTACATCAAATGGTTAAAGAACATACGGTTTCCGTGGATGTCGAAATTCTGCCCCCCGAAACGATGATTATTCAATACTCATTTAACACCTTAAAAGGTGGCCATTATGATGTCACTATTTTTATATGATATATAATATGTTTATATTTTCCTTAAGATTATGTTTTTTTCATTTTGGGAATACCTTTATGGTTTCCATTATGGGTAAACACGATATCTTCATTTTAGGAAGTGTGGACTACCGCCCCCTGAAAGTGATTTGATTCGTTAATACCATATGTGGGATTTGTAAAGGATAAATTTAATGATATTATATATGTTATTATACTGGAATTATAATATACTTATATATCATTATGATTCCATTGCAGAAAATACGAAATAGAAATGGAAGTAGCGTTCATGCGTACGTACGGCTTACCGTCTCCATGAACGGTGCATTTCATTTCATACCTCTAAATGTGATGTAATATTATAAATACATATATATGATGAATATATATGATATATATGTTATCCAAATCATTAATATAATTCTGGATATAATTAACCTTTGACCAAATTAACAACATGTAAGTGTAAGAAGTCTATTTTTGACTTAAGAACCAAATACCGACAAAATGAACATTATTAACTTAAATGATTACATGATGTTCATAACATGGTATAAAAGGAATAATGAACTTGAACAAGGTTCATAAGCAATTAGATATTAACTCAAGTTTATTATTCAGGAGATTAAATAACAGTCGGGCCAAGTCGGATACGAGGTATGGGACTTCGTCTCAATCTCCTTTCATTGAGGCATATTTTATTTTATACACAACTTTATTTTATACGGTGTATAAACACCTTTGACTTTTAAGTTTATTCAAAAGGAATCTTTTTTATACGAAGCGTTTACAAAACGACAAAAGGGAATGTTTTTGTCGCACGTATGCGGCGACAATGAATTCTCCGCCGTCGTGACCGTTATTTGAGTTCTGGCTTCCTCTACAAGCCATACCTTCTTTTTAAAAGAAAAATAAATACCATGTTTTACTTTTCTTTTATTTTGGTATTGAAAATCGTTTTCAAAATGTTTTTTGTGTTGTATTGATATCTTGTGATTGAAATGTGGAAATTTTATGTTTCCTTTATGCATGTTTTATGTGATACGATTATGTTATGGTTCTTGGGCATTATTATGAAGACGGGTGGTTCCGTGATAAACTAAGGGTGGGTGAGCCCGTTATAGCTCTCCAATGCATTGGGTAACGCGAAGGAGTGAAACGTTAAGGTTTCTCATTAGAGATTTAGGGAATATACTGTGATGGGTATTCCAAACGTAACCAAGAGGGTTACTCCCTACGTAAGAATGTTATGGATGCCTCAAGTTACCTTTATGTCTTATGTTTTATATGATTTACTCATGATTTGATGAGGTATGTTAAAGTGCTTATGTTTTATGGGTAAAGTATGATTTCATTCTTATGTATACATGTACCCATGTTTCCTTTCCATGTTTTTATAACCCATACTGAGCTTTTTATGCTCATCCCAAGTTTTTTGAAATGTTTTTCACAGGTCAAGGGAAAGGTACATGATATGATGATAGTGTCAAGGAAGTGTCAAGAAAGAATCCATGTTTTATTTTAAATATGTTTCCATTGATGGTAATGAAGAATACTATCTTTATGTAACCACTTTTTTTATATGTGGAATGTAATGCAAGTTTTATGATCTAATTCACTAAAACTCTAAACCCGAAAAGATCCTTAATGTGTAATCTTGTAATAACTCAAGATTAAGTAAGATTTAAGGATGGGGACTTATAGGTGGTGTATATTTCTAAGAAATATAATATTAATTTTGATTTCATAAAAACTATTCCTAGGAGAGTTCTAAATAATTATGCCAATAACTTCATGTTTATCCTCCTCCAAATACTTCTTAAAACATATTAAGGATGTCCACCATTATTCTTTTTATTATGTTTATAAATGTGGAAAAAAATTAACAAATTTTTATGAAGTTTTGACATTTTTTTAGATAATGGATCTAAAGTTATTATTATTATAAAATGGTGAAGAGAAAATAGGGGGAGAGATAAGAATTGATATTTGAAAAATAAAAAAGATAAAAGTGAGGTGGGTTATATTAACATGGTCACAAATATTCTTATCATAGAGGGATGAAATTCCTTCAAAACAATTACATTTTCTATATGTTTTGTGTTTGGAAACTCTCTTTTATGAAATTACATGTTTTTGTTAAAAATTGGAAAATGATGGGTTAAGAAAAATTCTGAGTGATGAAAAAGGATGGGTGTCAAAAATTATAAAATAATGTTGTCCAGAAATAAAAAGAGGGATATTAATGATCTTTTGTGATTTTTTTCTAAAAAAGTTTTTATTTATAAAAAACTAAATTTTATTAAATAATGTTTTTTAAAATAGAAAAATTAAATTCATTATAAGTTAAAAAACATTTTTCATAATGTATATTCATAAGAAGAAAGTTCTTCAGATGTATAAACTCAGGAAGTCCTATAGATATAGAAGGTAAAAAATTTATGAAACCGTAGAAATTCATAAATTTATACAGATGTATAAAGTTAGAAAATTTTTTGGATGATGAAATTTAGAATAGTTAGAAAGTTAGATTGTTTTGGAGATGTTGAAAGTATAGAAGTTAATAATGATTTTAAGATGAATAAAGAAGGAATGTATGGATGTCTATAAATTTTTATAGATGAATAAAGATAAAATGTATGGATGTTAATAAATATTATGATACAAAGAAAGTTAAAATGTTTGTAAGTTAGGAAATTTTTTGAGATGAATAAACTTGGAGATTCTTGATGTTATGAAATTTACTAAGATAAATAAATTTAGAATGTATAGACTTAAAGAAAGTTATTGAGATGAAGAAAGATATAATGTCTTGATGTTATAAAATTTAATAAGATGAATAAATTTAGAAATTCTATGAGTTAGGAATGTATATTTGATAAATAAGGTTTAAAAGGAAATAAGTTAATAAAGATTATATGATTAATAATGTTAAAATTTCAAGGAGTTAATTTTTTTTAGATATATAAAGTAAGATATATCGGAACATAGAATGTTTACTTTGTTAAGAGTATTTCTTATAATGTAAAATAATGATATATTGTTCTTTCAAGTTCCTAAAACATCAAAAAAGAGCCATGATATGTGATAAAATTAGTATCATGAAAGAGAAGTGAAAATTTCTAGATTTTATACTGTTTTAGTTTTAGAATTTTTTATTATAATTTTTTTTCTATGTCATTATATGAATAGTAAATCAAATGGAAATTTTCTGGAAAAAAAATTCTAAATAATGACTTATAATATGTTCTGGGATTTCATGTTTTAAAAAGTGCCCATTGGATAAAAGTATTATAATCAAACAATTTATTTTAATCAGAGGGATTTTTTTATTGGATGGAGTTTGGTAAAAAGATAGATTTTTGTAATCAGATGAATTTTATTCTTTATATAAACAATACAATTGGATGAATAATATGATTAGGTAAATAGTATTACTAGATAGAGAATTTACTTTAATATTATGATTGAATAGAGAATGTTTTCCTGATGTACAATGTTTTAGTTTTCTAGAACATATAATGTTGCAATTTTCCAAAAGTAACAAGGTTATTGTTTCCCTAATGTTACAAAGGTTCAATTTTCTAGAAGTTACAAATTTTCATCTATCCATAAGTAACCCAATTTTATTTCACTAGATTTTCAATGTTTTGGTTTACTAAAAATATAAAGTTTGTTGATTTGAATTTTGTAAAAATATTCTGTAATATTTTATAATTCTTGAGAAGCATCCAATGAAATTGAGTTTAGTGGGAGTTTTAAAATATGATTTTAAGAGAGAGGGAAACATAATTTAGTTCCTCACATTTAATATGTTTCGAGAACTTATAAATTAGGTTGATAAAGTACATTGTACTTTACTCTATTCATGTGTGTGAAGATTTGACATTTAGTAGAGTTTTTGTTAGAGTATGATTCTAAATGATGTTGAGTTTCTTGTTGAATAGTTCTAGAAAGAGTTAAATAGATAGAGTTTCCATTAATAAAGTTTGTTAGACATTTTTTTGGAAAATCAAATAGAACATAAGTTTATATCAAATGTATTTTTAGAAAATGTACATCTGACACAGATTACCGGATGTAGGAATAGTAAAAAAAGAATTTAGGTTCTCACACAGATGGGAGTCAGTATAATCATACATTTTAAGAGATAAAAGGTGACCAATGGGAGTTAACTCAAAATTTTCCCACAATTTTTTCTAATAGTGAATTTCTATGGTCCTATAGGAGTTTCAATGGAAATAATGTAGGTTCACACATTGATTTCAAACCTTGTAAATCTTGTGTGCCATGTTTACTCTGTTATTTTTCATGCTTTGAGTTTCTTATAAAAATTGATATGGAACTTAACTCTAACAAGTTAAAGGGTTCAAATTTGATAAAATTAGATTATTTTAAAAGTAAAACCACATATTAAACCCCCCTTGCAATGGTTTAATGATACATAGGAACTTAAATGAGTGTGAGTTTCAAATATATAGTGACCACATCCAATGAATCCACTTACCAATGATTGTGAATTATAAATAATGGTCCCTTCACATATTATCCAAGAGTCACCTGATATGTTGAAGGACCACCTGAGTAATAAAAAAATATCTTCTGACATCCACACTCGTATTAGTAATCACCTAATAGATCCCCATAAACCATACATTTTCTAGTATATAGATAGAATCAAGTGGATGGAGAAAAATTAATGTCACCCAAGTAGTACATAGTGAGTAAAATACAAGCTAAACACAATCACATTCAATTAGATATAACAACACTAGAGTCCAATATTAAATAATAAAAAATTTCTTTCTATTAATATTAAAACTCAAGAAAAATATATTTTTTCTACTCACCATTGTCACAATCACAAAAAGTTTTTTATAACTCCCTATTTATGGTTAAAACTAAGAAAGTAGTGAAAAAATAAAACAAAAAATAAAATCAAGGACAAATATAAATATTAAAACATCTAACACTCATGCACCATCTTACTTATAAATATCTTCTCCCCATTTCCACTAGTAAGATCCATAAGTCAATAAAGAATCATTCTTTCATGTATTCCTCTTATTAAGAATCTTTTTCGAAGTGAAAATAACATATATTTATTTAAATTTGCATCCTCCCAAGATGTTTAATTATTTTCATGTGATATTTTTAATGTTTTCATCTGATTGAAATATGAAATCATTTAAATGACCATAAGAGTTGATTATGGGTCTATGTATTTTCATAACATTAACAGATGTCACACTATTAAGGGGTATTTCTTATAGAGTGATTCTAATTTTACCCCCCTTATCACAAATTATCCATAGATCCTTCATAAAAATAGGGAATAGAATGGAGGATAGGTTTAGTCCTCCTCGAAAAACCTAGTGAAACTCACCACGAGCATAATACCCACTATGTTCTATAACTTCATTATTTTCTATATGCATGTAGCACAATAATTAAGGTCCCAAAATAACATTCTAATGTTATCCATGGACTTATTCTTTAAACCATGTCTATATTCTACCATTTCATGCCATTATACTTTTCAACTCCCCAACCATTCTTGGGTTTATCTCATGGATACTCTATATTACATGTTGCATTTCTTATTTTTTCCAAAAAAGTATAAAATATTATTCGTCAATTTTTAAAAAATATTATTTAGAGTAGAAAATATTATTCAACCCTTGTGCTATATCAAAATATATCATATATCCCTTTATTAAAAGTAAAAAAATTTAAATAGTCCTATTTTAAACTAAAATATATATTACATATGAACTAGATATAAAGGAAAATTTTATAAAAACTCTTCATCTATGAAGAATATCATACACATCACCATAGTTTCATCAAAATCACTCTATTAGTAGGGTAGAAAATGTTATTAAACTCTAGGGAACTCTAGATAAAAATCTAATATATCAGTGCACAATATTTTATATGGGAAATTTTCTTCAGTATTAAAGGAAAAACATTAAACATCCCGATATACTAGTATACAATTACATTTTCTTTAACATCTTCAAAATATACCTCATTTAATATCAATTTCTCATCAATGAAAAATAAAAACATATTAGGTTACGTATAAATATGCTACCTATCTCTTTTAGATCCAATAATTTTCTAATTTCTCAAAAAAAAATTTCAAAATTTTACATTTAGAACGACTTAACCATGTTTTTTAATTTTTTTATATTACTACCAATAACATATAAATTTATTACATTTATCGGAAATAACCTATAATCACCCTAAGATAACATACAAACATCTAAAATCCAATATAATATTTTTTCTTATAAATATAATATTAATTGAATATATTAAAAAGTAATAATTAATACATTTTCACATTAAATATCAAAGATATCCTCACAAAATAAATAGAATGAGATTTACCTTAAAATATTAAAATGGTGAGAATTAAATCGATGAACTCTGAGGTAAAATAATTTAAAATTTATGTTATATCACTACCATATCTAGGTAAAAATATTGTATGAAAAAAGAGTCCCTATATTATATGGGATAAATAACTGAATGAAGTCACATTTTCAATCACTATGGTTCAAATAATGTATGACTATGATTTATGAAAGTAAAATCAATTATGAAACAAAAATTTCACTGATTGAATATATAAGAAGTATCTTAATGTTTATATGAAAGAATAATATTCATATTATGAAGATATATCAATAAAATATTACAAATAAGTGATGATTTTTGAAACCTTAAATTATTGTTGGGAAAACAATAAAAAATTAGTGAAGGGAAAAAATTTAAAACTCGTCAAATATGAATTTCTATTGAATTTTTTCTATGTCATAAATATTTACCCAAGTGACGAAATTGATGAATTTTTTTAATTGGATAATTGATATAGTCAGTATAATGAGAGTACATAGAGAAAATATTGTATATTTTGACTGAATGGACTGAAAATTATATTTTTTTATTTTCAAAACATTTTTATGGAAAAAGTGAGAAACCCCAAGTTTATCCAGGACTTTCACTGAATGAAAAAACATAGCTATTGAAATGAAACTTGAGCGTATCAGCATTCTTATCCAAAAATATTTTCCAGGATAGGGAAGTTATCAGTGTTTCTGGAGCAGCATCAAGCAGGCCTTCAAAGTGAGACTCCATCTGATCCCATACTTTCATGTACTCCTCCTGCGTGATATTCTTTTCATTGAAACCTCTTACTATAATCAGACTCTACTTTTTAATCCACTCTCCCTGTACATTTTTAGTATGCACCCGAATTGGCCTTCCCATCATCTTCTCAGCATCCATTACGGAGGCATATATCACAAGAGATTATTCTTCCATATGCTCTGCAGAATGCAGAATCAGCTCTAATGGACCCACCGCCTGATCATCCCTAAGAATGCCTACCCCAAAACCCCCTCCTCCAAACTAACCAAGATTCCATTAGGATTTGAAAGATTACCCTTCTCCTTTTCTTTAACTTTTTTAGAAGCTCGAGTCTCCATAGGTGACGGTAAACATGAATAATCCTCGTGGCCTTTCTTACTACCTTGCCGCCCCATCCTCCTCCGCTGATCACATGTATCTTTAACATGAAACTCTATCTCACTGTCTTCATCAAACTGATCTGATGACTCATCATCAAACCCCTCCCTGGGAAAATCAACATCCTTATCAGAACCTTCAGCCTCCAACCCGCAACGCGGTTACCCATCTTAATGCCTGGAGACCCACTCCTCATACGAGACCTGTTCCTTGCCTCAGACTCTTGATGATGGTCTTTTCTTGACGATCCCATACTAGTCAGGACTGCCTCAGTATACGAAGCAGGCTTCAAGGTTTCAGCAATTCCAGCCTCCCCAATGCAATTATCCACTAGTTCGCCCAAGATAACACAGGAACCACCATTCCTAGGCACCAGAAAGTTGGGAACATCCAAGTCTCAGGGAATCCTATCAATGAAATTGGCTACCATTGAATTATATTGGGTTTGAAGAAGCTTCTCCAGTGTGGCATGTGCACCAACAGCTAGATTAGGACCTTCCCTTATCAAATCCTTCTCAGTAAGACCCATCCCCACCTGCTGACTACCTGAACCAGATGCCACAGAGGGCAGCGGTTCCTTAACCAAATTACGATTACCTTCCCTGCCTCTACACAGTTCCACTTGGTGTCCAATTCACATACAATGATTACAGTAATCAACCCACTATTCAAATATAACTAATTGTTTGTATCGGAATACCTCACCAACAGTAACGATGAAGGACTCCACCGGGGGATGAGAAACATCAACCTCTACACAGATTCTCGGTGAAAAAGGGTGGAAAACAACCCTAGTTCTACTGTCGGAGCACATGTACCGGCCCACAAGATTTCCAATCATACGCAATATAGCTGTATTTTGAAATGGAAGAGGTAATTCAGGAAATCGTACCCAAATCGTTGTGAAAGTCGAGTCGCGACGCATATGAAAATCATAGGACCAGTGGAAGAGGGAAAACTTGGCACCATAGCAAGATCTAGGGGTGGCCAACCATGCTAAAATCAAATATTCTTCAGATGCAAACCAAATCATCACATGCCTGGATCCAAGAAGCCTAATGGTGGCATGCTCCTGTAGACCCCTAGAATTAAAAATGTAACGGTCGAAGTGATCAATCGACAGACGTCACTGTTTGAAACGCGCAATCAGAGTTAGGTTATATAGGGAGGACACATAAATGAATTCACGAGCTAAAATCGAGAGCTATGGGATCCCGTTGTAGATCTGAGGAACCTTGGGAGATATAGGAATCTGAGGAAAAGAAGGCAGGAAATCAGGATACGAGAAGGGTGAGAAGGATTGACGACCACCACTGTGAGGCAGCGAAGGTCCCTCCCCCACCAAGGGGCGAGGGACGTGCTCGGAGGCAATAGCCGCCTAGGTCGGCAGAGGTCGACACTCGAAACCCTCCGCAGAACGACCCCTCATTCTATATTTTGAAATTAAAAATAATAATATATAGTGACTTCCACCACTATATAAAATAAATATTTTTAAAATAGGGTAAAGGGATCTACATATGGTGAATTTTGATTATTTTCAATGATACATGATGTAATATGAAATTAATATTAATATAAAAGTAATATAAATTCATGGACCATGAAAATAAATTCATTTTAATTTAATGTAAAAATTGTATCTAAATGAAGAGGTTGAATAAACATGTGATGAGTTCCTGAAACCTTTTTCAAGAATATTAAAAATAGCTAAGAAAATAATCCAATATATACTACCACTAGTGTGGTATAAATTCCAAAACGTTTTTCACATTCGAACAATATTTTCTAGATTACATGTACATGATTAACATGAGATATAATTATCAAATAATGGTAAAATATGTTCTCCGCTAATAATTATTATAATAAATCTTCTTTCTAAAAACAACCTAAGAGAAAAATTTATAGGATAATCATTATGATAATTAAGGATTATTATGATGATTCATTATATGTAGAGGAATTAAATGATTTAAAAATATATTCAAAAATATCAATTGCATTTAATGGTCAATATAAAAATAAATGATAAAATTAAGGATAAAAAACAAGTAATTTTTTATTTAAAGGTTGAAATTGGAGGTAAATTTTAAGAAAATTAAACTTATAAGAAAAAAAATAATAAAATTAATGGTATGTTGGGACAATAAATTAATTATATTATACATATAAAGGATGAGATCACTAGAATCAAACAATTTATTTAAGAGAAATAAATAGTGAAATAAAATAAAAAACCCAGGAAATAATTATTCTCCAAAATTAAAGAGTAATCTAATATCCTTAGTAAAATTTATAGTTGTGTTAAAGATATATAAAAAATGGTTATATTTCTATAGGAATAAATTTCAAAATATTGAAAAATATGACAATGAAATATATTCTAGAAAAAAAACTAAATAAAGTCATTTTTAATATTCTTATAGGGATAACAAAAAAAGACCGATGAAGCTAAAAATCATCTCGTATAATGTTGGAAAAAGAAAAGTTTCATTAACATGATAAATATTGTACTTTGATATGATGTTAAAATATAATATTCATAAGTTAAAATATTATTCCAAAAAGTTATAAAATCAATGAAATTTTACCCTAGAATTGAGGGATATTCTATAAAAACAATGAAAATTATAAAATTCCTTCCCCATGATGAAGTAACAATTATATGGGTACTTGGGTTGAACCATTATACAAAATAAGGATGAAAAAAATTATTTAAAAAATATATATTTTAAAAAAAGAAAATATTTCCCATAGAAAATCTCCTTTAATGGAAATGAAATATATTTTATCAGTATTTATTTATAATATTATTTTATTCCAAAATTCTTGGGATTTCAGGGTCAATAAGAGTAAATAAAAATGTTATTATGAGTTATGTAATATTCAAAGAATCTATGATAAATCTATTTCATTGATTTTTTTATGTATTAAATAAATAAATTGTAGAAGGTATTCCTTATGATACTATGAATAATAAAAGGACACTAAATAATTTATGAAATAATGACATTTTCTCATGGATCCTGAAAATAAGATTGAAAATGTAGTTTTGGTTGAATCATCAATAATATAAATCACAAAATATTGCACATAAGTTTTTAATGGTGATTATTCATCTTTGATTATGTAAATTAGTAGTTTTTTATAGTTTACTAGATGGAATGATTTTTTTGGAAATGAAGGTACCTTAAATAACAAGTGTGATGAGAAAGAGAATATAATTGATGATGTGTTAAAGCGGATAAAAGTTCGCTTTTTTGGATAGAATTTATACAAAATTTATTGAGTGTGGATCAATTATGTGACTCTTGATTTAAATATAGATTAAAAACGATTTGGTTTTCAATTTATGAAATGTTTTAAGGATAATTAGTTCAATGAAGGATAGAAAATGATAAATTATACAATTTTAAAAATATATAGAACTAATGTTTTCAAACAATGTAAGAATAAAGTAATTTGTGTAATAGATGGTTGGGATATGTACATTAGAAAATCATTAATAATGTCATAAAATTAAGGATTTCAATGACAACTAAATTCAAATGATAAAAGAATAATTTTTTTGATGAATTCATGCAAGATTAAATAACACGAAACAATTAAAAAAATAATTAAAAGAGGGCTTCCCACTTTTTATAAATAAATTTCAAGGAAGTATGTAGACAAATGACACATGGTGGGAGCTGAAAAATATTTTTTTTCATTGACGTTTATACTAGGAAAATGTTCATAATGAAAATTTTCACTAAGAAGAAACTAACATGATGTAGAAATAGATTATAAATTTTTATTTAATATTAGGGTATAAAGATAATCAAAACTTTTTAATTGGATAATGTAATATATTTTATATCCATTGAGCATAAATCACTAATAGAAACACAATATAAAACATAAAAAATTAATTATTAAGTACTCTTAAATAGAATTGAGTCATAGAAGAAAGGAATAGAATAATAAAAAAACATGGAGAAAATATTTTTTATTAATTGTATCCAATTAAAGGAACATTAAAAGTAAAATGTTTCTTTGGGTTTCTATGTTCAAAATAGATATTTATTAAGCCCCAATGAAAAAATTAATTCTTATGAGATTTTTAATGACTATAAAATAACTCTACAATATCATATTGAAATTGTATGTAAATATTTTATCAAGAAAATATATGTAATTTGGATAAGAATACAGATATAATGGATAAAGATATACTATTTAATTAATCAATAAAAATTAATTCATACTAATGACTTAATAATACCAATAATATTAAAAATTAATGTTGAGATGTGAAATTGGTGGAATAAAAACAAAAAATAAGTGGTTCACATCACGAAGATGTAAATGAATATTGTAAATAGCAAGATAAGATATTTTAAAAACATCATTATGAAGGATATATGTGCCCTAAAGCCTTTTTCATATTATTCATAGGCTATATCACAATATATTATTGGGGCATGTCATAATGTAATGAAATTATATTTCATTTCATAAACTTTTCAATCATATATTATTATTGAAAACATGTAATAATGTATAAAATATGATTTCTTGAAAATTTATTTCATATAATTGAGTGAAATAAGTCTTACCATAAAGGGGCCACTTGGATTAGCTAAACATACGATTTACATATTGTTTGGAATATTTTTGGAACTATATTTGATATATTTGGTGGTAAAATATTAATATTTTACATTCATTTTTATGTTATCTATCATCAAAGGAAAATTATACTTGTAGAATTACATGGGAATTTCATACGTGCATGTTATTCACGAATGAAGCTGGGGAATTTACTCATACATTGTAATGCTTTAATAAATGATACAAAAACCAAGTAGTATTCTATAGGGGCTTATAAAGTGAATTTTCAAGTGATAGTGGTAGGTATGCGAGCTCGATGCTTGACTAAAATCCTTAGCTCTTTGGTTCATGTTTCCTTCTTTCCTTTCCCACCTCTTCACTATTAGGTTCTAGAACATGTTGGTTTGAAAATTATTTCCATATAAACATTGTATGATTCAAAATTCTATGTAAACACCAAAAATGTGGGTTATTTTTATTTTATTTTTATCCACTCTAAGAAGATGAGTGAATATGGATGTTTTAGAGGATCTTCAGTGTACGGTACACGACTATTAATCAGTTCTAGTTTCTGTATACTTCATGAATATTATATTTAGATATTTAGTATATGATTTTAGTCACTCTCACTTATTATAATATGTTTTTCTAGACACCATTGAATCCCAAAAGTGGTATCAAAGATTCCCATGTTTTTATTTTCATGAAATCGGATAGGAAATGATTTTTGGTATATCATATTGGTACATGTAAAATATGATTAGTTATATTATTCTATGGGTTATATATCATGACAAATGATTAGAATATCATAATCAATGATAATGTTTAAAACCATGAATCATCACAAGTCATATTCTTCGACATCCATTAACTATAAAACATGATAGCCTATGATGAGTTTATAAAAAATAAAGCATCACATAGACAATATAATTTATTTTTATATCATAAAATACAATATCTAATATCATAAATGATGATGTGAGTATTACATGTAAAACATAATTGATAATTTAAACTTTTTTTCTATCAATGATATAAAAATCCTTCTCCATAATCATTATATATGATTACAATCATTTCATATGATTCAGTTTATGTCATAGAATATGACAATGTTGGAAAACATTATTTATATTTATATTCAATTAAGTGGTGAATTTATCATTTATAAATTTTTTATAAATATTGATAAAATGTATTTTTGGGATATTTATCAATTTTTAGTGTTTATAAATTAATTAAATTGTAATGATTTTATGATTAATTAGTAATTTTTTATGAAATATTTGTCAATAAGTAATCCAAAATATTAAGTGTTAATATTTAATTAACATTTATCAAAATTATATGGGTTTCCTTATGGATTATAAATAAAATTTTATTTAGTATTCATAAGGGGTAATTTTAAAATAGTTTATAAATTCAGAAATTAACTCCAAAATATAATGTATTTATATTTGAATATTATGGATAGTTTATGATACTTAAATTTAATTTTTCAAATTAAGGGTCCTTATTTTGAAATTATTTATACCCCCTCAAAAAGTTTTATAAGATTGATTTGATCAAGGATTAAATAATAATAAGAATGTGATATTTAATATTTTAAAAATATTTACATAATATAAATTAATATATAAAATTCATACATTTTATGAAATACTATTTTCTTTGAATAAAAGTCTATATTAAGAATAATATGAAATGTTCTTATTTTGAAATGATTATAATGTGTTTATAGTCAAAATTATGGAATGTATATAATAAATAAATCTAAAATTATTAAATGTTTATAGCTAAAATTCTATTTATGAAATAATCTAAAAATATTTATAACAAGTTTATATATTTGAAATGTTGATTTATTTAAAGGTTATTCCTTACTTTATTAATAGTTATAAATTGTTTATATTATGAATATGTGTATACTTTAAATTTTGTAAACTATTTAAAAATTATTTTTATAACCAAAGGCACACTAAGAGGGGATGAATTAATGTTTTTCATAAATTAAACTTTTCTCATTAATTAGTTGAACTTTATTTAGGATCTTGTTCCTATATTGGTAGGAACCATATTTAATCTATCTATATCAATTTTGTATTTATAGAAAAAAAACACAAATAATAAATAATATAAAGAAATAATACAACAAAAAAATTATTTATTTTCCTCTTATGGGATAATCTAAGGATCATACACACGAAATTATGTCGATGTACTAGAATCCAATTATTCACTCATTTTTGGGATACAATATTGTGATTGTGGCTATTTTACTCCAGTATCACTACCATAAAATGATTTTTGGTTCATACAATCATCACCCAGGTTTACACCCTCTTCTTCACCTCTGATTACTATATCAATGAAAGATATTTTGAACTTTATTAGCTAGTAGGTCTATCTAAAAGATAATACATGCGATGGTCTATCTATGTTCAATGTTAGATTTCTCTTGCATCAAAAATCCAACTTAAATGCACTGTATACTCAACTTTTGTACACCATCCTTATTAAATTAAATTTGAGATTAACTCCAAAAGGTGAGAATTAATTTTATTTATTCCATTTATCTATCTAAAAATATGTCTCTCTTCATATGAAGATAATTTTTACACTGTTGTGATCCTACCACTTTCATCATCATCAACTACTAGATGGGGCACTCATATTCTTCTTTTGAATCATCATCATCTTCCTCTAATACTAGTTTATTTATAGATTCTCTAATGTTCTCTTATATTACTAGAACACACACTCTATATCTTCGTATTAAAAATAACTTCTTGAATCATCCTTAAGCTATGAAACCACATGGTACACTATTCATTACATATTCCCCTTCACATACCACACATTGCACTTTACCAAAATCCCTCACAGGCTACCTCTATTCACCATGTAACAAACTTGCATACCATATATAACACATAGAGGAACGTGAACTATTCTATATAGATAACCCACATGTGATTCCTTTTCATAGATCCACCTCATAAACTATCTTCATGCGTTTCTATTCTCAAACCAACCACCTGGTCATCGCTATCTTCATTTAGGGTAATAACTGCTGCACAAATCGACATCACAGTATGATCCCCATGTTTTGAATTTATGTATCCTAATTCAAGGAACATACCTCATTAAATTCTCCCATGGAATTGACCTCATGGGACAAGATTCATAGAACAAGTCCCCTATAATCCCGAACGATTTTAGTAATTACTTTTTCTTTATTAAATACCATGCCAATAGATTGTATTTCACTCAACACTAATCTAAATGGATAAAATGTGGAACCATAATAAAATTATTAAATATTAAACTTATATATTATAGGTATTAAATTGAAGGGTATCAGTTGAAGCAGCTGCTTAATAAAACTGTAAAAATTGGTATAATAAAACAATGGTCATTTTATGCAAAAAAGATATATATATATATATAGTAAATTTTGTTTTTATGTGTTACATATGCTTATATTAAAATTAGTTTTTATTACTATTAGAAATTAAAAGGGATAAAATTATTTACATACTTTAATTATCATAATATGATTATGTAAGGTCTTCAATTTCATTTCTTAGATTAAAATTATGTTACCATGATAAATATTAGTTACAATATAAAAATAATTATTTATTTAATTATAATTATATAAATGTTTTGTTTTTAAAAAATGGATATATTTTAAATTAAGACTCTAATATTATTTTTAATCAATTATAAAAAATAATTAAACCTCATTATTTTATAATAAACATAAAATAATATTAAGAAGACATAATAATTAATGAAACATTTTTTTCTACAAAAACAATTTTTAAAACTTTTATATATTTTAGATTAAAGGTTAATTTTTTTATATTTTGATATTTATTTAGATTAAATTCAGTAAAAATTAAGATAAATCATATCAAAATTTGATAATAAATTTTACATTTTGTTTTTAGTTATAAAATAATTACCATCATTAAATTTTCATCAAGATCAATACATTTTAAAATGTATAATATAATGAGGATCAAATTTTACTCAATCAATTTGACACATAGAACATATATAACTAATATTTTATGTTTAAAATTAATAACAACATTTCTGAAAAATATTTATCCACCTAACGCTCACGAAATTCCACTCTTACCCCTTACCCACAATTAATTTATAAATATTTGTCCCTCTTTTCCCCAATAAAATGAACTCACCTACACCCTTTTCAAACCACAAAAATGGTTAAAAATTATATGAAACTCTAAAGAATTTACTACTTATAGATTCAATCTAAAATTTTAGAATCCCCTATCTTCAACCAACTGCCTCACGTCCTTTATTTTAAAGGATACTTCACGTGAAGATCAGAATCTGCAACATAAGTATTACTTGTCCTTTTAACTCCATTATTTGTCACTCTCCTCCACCCTCATCCAGACCATTATAAAAATATGTATATAATTACATTAGAATAATAAATAATATGGGATTTTATTATATTTATGGAATAGCGATTATCTATTCCCATCACATTTGATCGAAAAATGAAAACATTTCTCATGTGTATATGTGGAATACCGCCTACAGGCACAACACATTTTTTTTATCCCCAAAATTAATTTATTGTTAAATAAATGGTTTTAGTTAATATATATTTCATTTATTTCTTTATTTATATTCTTGAAATATAATATTTTCATTATATAAATTAAATTATCAAAAAATGAGCATTTTAAAACTTATAGTCGAAAATTAATATAGAAAAAGGAAAATAGGTTTCTTTTTATGTGAAAATATATTTTTCAGTTTTTATTTTCTAATAAATTATACCAATTACAATTCATAACATCAATAAAATATAAATTATTTATATATACTATTTTATAGTGATATTATAACAAAATATTCTCTTCTATTTCTATACTCACACATAGATTAATGCATATTATTTTTGGGTCTGTTTGACAACCAAACTAAAAAAATTATATAAATTTATATCATGTATGGAATTCGAAACATAATATTGGATATTAAAAAATAAATAATATTTTTTGGGGATATATAATGATAATATAAACATTAATACCATATATTTTGAAACCACTATTAATATGTTAAAAATCACCCAAACATGCTTATATATAACATCATCTAGAAGAAATGTATCTAAAACTATCAAAGTGAAATTATAATTTTACAAAATATTATAAATAATCAATTTATATATCATATATTATATGTAAATGATCAAATTTTTTAAAATAATTAATCCCAACAACTTGATTATTAAACTAGTCCAAAATGACTATGATTTCTCACACCTGATATTGAAAATAGATAGTAAGAAACTAATATACATATAAGGAATGGTTATAAATGAAGTTTAAAAATATTTAAATATATGAATATGATAGTTTGTTTTTTATATAGGTTGTTAGAGTGTGATCAACTAAGTGAGAATTCAATGTAATGATTTCATCGAGTCATTTTTTGATTCATTGGTTCATATCCATTCATATATGAATATACTCTTCAAGATTTAATTGAACCTACCATTTTTCTATTTTATATACTATTTTATGTTTTTTATCTAGGGAAATTACTTCTCATCATTAATAACTAATTATTTTATAATATTATGTTTAAATTAAATGAATAACATTGGTAACAATAAATCCCATTCTAACTAATGAATCATACTTCCATAACTATGTTTTCATTCCTAACACTGTTCACCTCTATTTTGGGAAAGATTATATGGATAATTTTCTATTGTTCTCAAAATTATTTTTACCAATTTTCTAATGGAAAATTTAAAATTCATTTTCTGATATGTCTTTTCAAACAATGGTATTTCAAAATAATTTAAAAATAGGATTCTGTTATTTGAAAATAAAATGATTAATCTCTAATGGCACATCTTTTATTATGTTTATGTATTTTTGGGTTATTTTATTTTTTACTATTTATAATAATATTTTGAGAAGGTTTATATTTCTGTTGAATTTTATTTGGAAAATGATTTTTTAATTTATATTTTATTAGAATGTTTGAAAGGTTTTCTGACTTTTTTTTTCACAATTACCCCCCCCCCCAAAGTATATATTTCTTGAATTGATGTTTTTGGTCACCTTAATTATATTATTATAAAATTATTCCTTTCGAAAAATGATATATTTTATTTATTATTATTATTGAAATTCATGTTAGTTATATGTTTATATGATTTAATATTTTTTCCATGGGTGCATTAATATATGTTTTTTATTGATATTTAGTGGAATAGATATGTGTGAATAATGATGGGTAGGGTCCTAAATCTCCCTCCAATGTATTTTTATAAGTTTAAATCTCATGAGATAATCATGATTATACATACACATTTTGTTTACATAAGCATATGCTGGATCAATATGCTCACATTTCTAAGAATGGACATAATGATTTTGTTTACAGAGGTTTGGGAATGATGTGTTTGCTCATAAACGTTATTATATTCTTATTTTTGTGTAATATTTCCACATTTTTATAATCTAATTCCACATTTATAGGTTCATTATCAAGTTATGAGACACATTTCCATGTTTTTAATCAAGTTATTCAAAATTTTAAAGAAGAATTTCATTTCAATGAATTTCACAACCCATCCCCCATGGCATGTGCTATGACTACCCTAATCCCTCCTCCCAAAGGAAAGGGGCTGGCGACTAGCACCAGAGGCATTATCCCACGAGTGTACAGCATTTTCCAGAGTACATGTATGCACACACACAATAACAACCACATCACAAATTGTTGGAAAGGAAAACATGCATTAAACTAAACAACCACTGAGTAAAGGTACAAGATGTAAGTAATTTGTGCAAGAATACAAACCCAAAAAATGAAAAACTGAAAATACGATATTACAAAAGATCTTTGTAAGACATCCACAGAATAGCCCACCTAAAGGGTAGCCATGTAGTGGCTATAGGAAGCTGTGGAAGTACATCCTGCCTATTGAATCTCAGTCAGAAATTGCCTGGTCGTGAGCCTCCGAGGTCCCTATCAAATCACCGGTCATCTGCACCTGATGTAACACATCTGGGAAAATCCCATATAGGGGAGGGTAAATCAATACTTAATAGGGGACCCCGAAACCCCAAAGATAAATCATAAGAGAACAACCATGAAGAAATGTATTGTCATCTCTACTCAGGTATATGCCCATACATATACCATGAACATCCCTACATACTCGTCCCAGCCACTATAAAACGTGAGGTCCAAACCCAATAGCTAGTATTAGTATTCTCATTGAAGGGTCAAGTCATCAAACACAAACAAGTATATCAAACTCCACAAGCTCTGCCATCTTTGGTGGAACCTTTCTGAGAGATACACTCCATCCAAACCATTCTACTATGTCCAAATCTAGTGTCAGACAATAGAGGTACAGTCATTACAGTCTTATTCCCAATTCAAGACTAAGGAAACCCAAGTGAATAGGCCCACCCCTCACCACTACACAGAGTTGAGGGATCACTACTCTAGAATAACCTATGATACCTCAGTCTTTCCTCTAATGAGTGGACCGCACATCACTCTCATAGAGGGAGCAATTTCTCCTACATAGGTATTGATTCTCATTTAGTTGAGGGGCCCCATCCTCATAGTTTTGTTCGACAGTCAAGGGAGCTCCAACTCCTATAGAGTACCTGATCCTCATTACTACTCAGATACAGGGGAGTACTACTCTGTACATGAGGACCCACACCCTGGTTCCTGTAGGGGCTTACTACTCTGGTATAATATATTTTATGAGTAGTAATATCGTCAGTAATATCACCAAACATCTTGGGATACTCGGGTACACCTTCCGGATGAGTACTGTAGGTATGTTGGGTCAATAAGAGCCAATCCTCCCTGTGGGCCTACCGTTTCACACAGACCTTCTTCCCACTATACTTGGACTAATGTGGTACTCATCCCTAATAAGTACCATGGGTATTCAGGGTCACATAGAGTCTCTACCCAATGTGGGTCTGCATGGTTAAACCAAGTCACTTCCCACTTTTTCCATCATCCAAAGGTACTCATTACTGATGAGTATCGTGGGTCTTCAAGGTCACACAGAGCCTCTCCCCCCACATGGGCATTCTGGGTCACATATATCCACTTCACATTGATCAATCTTAGCAGATCTATATAGGGTGTATTACTAGCAGTATTTTGGTCTCAGTCAACAGCAGGGTTCCCACACATAGTGTGATTGATTCCATGAGAAACTGATCATCAATCTATTCATTATATTCCATTGTTCTTTAAATCTTTCATAGAGTATGCCAAAATATATGAATCGTCGCGAGAGTTTCAACATCGCAAATAGCTTGTCAATCAGATGCCCAGTTTGAGAGAAAATAATGTATTAGTATACAAGGACCAGTGGAGTCTGGGCCTAGTCCATCCCAGTGAGACAGAACCAACCAACCTGGCCTGGATTCCCCTCAAGCCTTGGCTTGGATTGAATTACCCGACCCGACCAAGTTCGAGTCTGGGACAACATGGACCGACCTTGAAACTAGGTCAGTCCCACTAGGCAAGGCCAATTGGACCTTGCTAGACCTGTCCCAGTTCGACTAGGGGTCTAGTCCACCAGGCCTCTAAACAACCCAATTCCATCTATCCCGGCCTGCAACAGGTAGGCCGGCTATTCCTAGCCTGAGCTACCCAGCAGCCCTGTGTTATCCTACTGACCTGGCCAACAATAGCGGGTTGACTTAATCCAACCAAAGCTGACTTATGGCCTGTTTCATGCCCCAACCCTGCTACTTAGTGGCCGACTTCTTTCAGTATGGTGGATGCTGTTAGTGATCACACCACCCTTCTCCCAGTAAACATGAAATAAGCCACATTGACTTGCTCTCAATGGCAGGTTTCCACATGGGTTCGGCCACAGGACGAACGCGGTCGGCCTGCGATCCATGTGACCGGTCAGCATGGCCAGCACTAACCCATGGTGTTGTTCTAGCTTCACCTCCCCCTATTTGTCACGGCCCGTAGCTGCTGCCTGTGGCTTGGGTACCACGACCCTGCTGCCACTATCCACTGACCATGGTGTCAGAGGCCCTTGTTTACACCGCGTCTAGTGTTTCGTGTCCCGGTGCTTCCACCGCGGCTGGTCTCCGTAGTCTTGTATCACTAGTGTCGCGGCCTGCCTAATCGCAATCCTTTCACCTGAGACTTCCTCAGATGATGCATCATTTCCACTACGCCATGAAGAACGGAGTAAGGGAGAGAGATATTGGTCAGACAGAACACACAGTGAATGATCTAGGCCTTTGTTCGTGGAAACCAGGATGCATCCTTATTAGTGGGTCATGAAAAAAAGTGTAATAATCATTAAGACTAGATATCCCATTTATCCTAAATCAGTAACCATCCTGCACAAACAATCGATCTGCGGGTTAACTTGTTTGTTGGTTAACCTCTGTTCATTATTTTATTGAAATAAAGAGGAATTTAACTCACACAGAAAGCATAAAACCCCAACCTATAGAAGGTTCATCATTGGTTTCAATCCATTTGAAGCCATCAATGTTCTTTAATCTATTAACTTGGATCCATTCTCCATGGTGTCTTCACCGCTATTTGATTCACTTGCATTCTCCATCGGAGATAAACCCTTCGCCATTCATCAGAGAAATTCCCCCTCTAATTCACCAACCAAATATTCCATTAAAATAAATACATGCTGTAGCGTTTTTATTACACTACTCCATCGCATCATTACACTGTTTCATTAGTGAAATAGCTTATCTGTTATGCTTCCATTAATGAGATGTTACGCTACTCATTTAAGATCCTCATTAATAGGGTTCATCACTACCTCATCACCACACCACAGTGTTGGGGTGCCAAAACTCAATGGTTGGGAAATGAAAATAAAATAACTTTTTTATGATTATTTTATTTTTCTTAAAAAGGATGAAAATTAACCTTTTCCATCAACCTTCAGAGGTTATGGTTAGGTCCATTCTTAGGTAACATCATTGTTCTGGATGTAACTATGTCCTCAAATTTTCAATCTTGGCACCTGTTTGGATGTTTCCAAAACCACACATAGCATTTTAATTTTCATAAAAAAATCTCAAAAACTATCCTTCAACCTCGACCCGCGCTAATCGAGGTGAAGCTATGCCTAAGGGAAAATTGGCCACACGATCTCAATGGTACTCTTAGATTTCCAATATGAGTTATCATTTAGGATTTATAATGATTTAAAAATAAAATAATTTTTACTTAATTATTTTATTTATAGCCCAAAACTTACTTCCACTATTGGCCCACATCGGCCAACGTTAGACCCATTCTAGGTTAATCCCAATGCTCTGAGTTCAACGGTGCCCTCATAGTTATGATATCATCACTGATTTATGAAATATAAAACCCCATTCACTTGATTATTTAATAAAAATTAAAAATGTTCAAAAATCCATTTCGGCCGCTCCAAGACTCAGATTTACATGCTGTCTCAGAGCCATGCCTTGAAAAAATCCCATTTAATTAAAGAAATGTCTACGAATTTTTGGGACATTACATTCTCCCCACCTTAATACTTTCTTACCCGAAAAGCAAAAGCCTAAACTCAAGGGAAGTAAATTATGTTCACCAAGATCCCATGCACTGCTTACAAGAACACACCTCGAGGAACCATCAACATCGACCACTCTATTGTCTAACTTCATCTAGGCCAATATCATACAATAATAGGCTCATGTTTGATTAGATATGACAAGTGGGAAATCCCCAAGAACTATGATCCATATGCAATCATGGTGTCTAGTAGCTCACCTCCACGCTAACCTAACACATATATAGATATAAACCCATAGTTCATAGCCACCCTTGGATGAATTGTGATAATTCCTCCAAAAGGGTTACACTTTCAGGGTTGACACAAAACATGCAGGGGTTTTTACGAATGAAATAGTTCTTCCCAAGAGTGAACTCTAGGACTTTCTAGGCCCATTATCTAAAACCTACAATGACTACACAAATGTTTCATAATAGGCACAATTCCACACTCACTAGTGGTATTCTAGCTGAGTATGGATGGTTAAAAAACAGTCCATACTACAGAAACATCATGGGGTCTAACTCTTATAGAACGAAATGATCCCAAGAATGACTCTTTGCTAGAGTATACTTCGTGATGCCCAAGATTACTTCTCAACGTAAAGGAAAAACCATTTTCATTTTCATGGGAACACCATGCCCTTTTATTAATATAATCAATCTAGTTATAAATGGGAGTGGTATATACCAAGAAAGATGTTGTAAGGAATCGACGCCATGACTACGAGATACAAACCACAACTATAACCTCTAAGAAGTTAGGTCACACTCCTAGCACTAGTGTGTGACCAACAGGCCCCCTATAGCAGGAGTCTCTATGCTTGAGGGTCAAGTCCATTGTCCAACTGGAACCTTGATGCCTCAAATAGAACTCATAGGAAAAAATAGAAAAAATAGAACCTATCTCTACTTAAAATTGAATTCAAAAGAAAATAAATAGATCATTCCTTGAATCTATCCTAGAGCCTTTGGGTCACAATCCATAACTTCATATATCTCTCCTTACCCACATCCTACAACTCCCTAAGTTGAGCATGGACTACCTTTTGGTGGTGGTGGAAATGTTGTGAACTTTCTGCCACCCCCTACTGCTTGTGCATCTTCTCTGCCTCATATGCCATCTTTCTCAACTCTTTGCTTCAAGTTTTGTCTCTACCAGGTGGGTCATCATCCGGTTCCCTCTCGACGACATGATGGGTAAGAAAATCTTTACTGATATGCCCCCAGCTATTGCAAGAATAACACCACCTCTCATGCGGCTGATCTAATCCTTGGCGTGGCTCCTGAACCATAGACCCATGTGTCTATGTTCAGGCATGGGTATTCCTCCTATGCAGTGATCATGTCGCCAATCGTTTGTTATCCCCAACAGATGGATCTACCTCGTGACCACTGATATAGGTCATATCCACATACTCCTTTACCGGGAAACATTCCACCACTAGGTCCTTATCCAGCACCCCAGTATATGTCATAATGCTTAGGGGTATCACTAACACCCTTATCTCCTAGTGTAGTCCCTACTCGAAGGTCAATGCCTAGATGTACAGGTCTCAACCCATGTCCGTTGAGTAGTAAGAATTATCCATGAATCTCACCGAGTATTCTTCTACTGTCACGATGCCCTACTATAGGTGCATCAGCACTTGTATACGCACAAATCATAATGTCACCAAAAAGAACTTCTCCTCAAAGAGGCGCTCAAAGTATAACCAGGTGAGGATCAACTCATCATGCTTATGGATCACTAGGGTCCACCATCTTCCCACCGAGACTTGACAAAATCATGCAGCTAATATCATCATCTAGTCGAGAGGTGTCCTCCCAAGTTGGAAGACTCGTATAACCACCTAAATCCAATCCTAGGCTACCTGAGGATCTATCTCACCTCTGAACGTATGAGGTATCTTTCTATGTAACTCATGTAGTTAAATCCAACAGTGCGCATCCCCTTCTGATAGCATTGGTATAAACTTATGATCGATGGGTTGTGGCATCACGGGTGCACCACCACGAGGTGACACCTTATAATTAGTTCCCTATACTGAAGACTCTATTCTGGGTGGATCTTCATTACAATAATACTGTATAATCCTATATATATATCATTATGGATGCATCCTAAAATGAATCAAGATCAGCCACTGTTAAAAGAGTATATCTGGGGAGCTAACTCAAGAAGGAAATGGAAATCATAAACCATTCCTATATGTTGAATGTACCATTTATTTACCCCAACTAGTGTTTCGATGTACCAATCCAGAAAGAAGGTGTCCAGAGTCATGGTGTATGTATACGTCGGTCGTTGCACTAACACTAGATTCCTAGCTTGAATGCTAAACCTGAATCACATAGAAATATTTCCCCAAAACAAAACCATAGAATCTCGGCCTTTGAGGAAGAACCAACCTCACTCTGATACCAATTTTCCCTGACCCATCCCTATAGGGCGTGCTCCATGACAACCCCAAGCCCACCTCTCAAAAGCTAGGGGCTATCGACTAGCACCAGAGGCATTATCCCACAAGTGGTAGGCATTTTTCAGAGTACCTGTATGAATGCACAGTGAAAATACCTTGTCTCAAATAGTTTGTAAGGAAAACATGCATGCCACTAAACAAACACTATGTAAAGGTACAATATGTATGTCAAATGGGCCAGAATACAAACCCCACAAAAGAAAAACTAAAAAAATGAAAGTACAAAAGAAGTTTATAAGACGTCGGTAGAAGTCCACACCTGACGGGTATGCATTGAGTGGTTGTCAGAAGCTGTGGAAATATATCCTGCCTATCCTATCTCACGGGGCTCTACCATGGTCTCGGTCTAAGTGCCTATCGTTTTCACCATACTCATCACATGCGAGAAAAGCCAATGTTGGGGACAGTAAAACAATACTAAGTAGGGGACCCCAAAACCAATAAAATAAATCAAAAGAGAATAACCTGGAAGAAATGTAATGTCAGATCTACTCAGGTATATTCCCATACATATACCATGAACATCCAGATATACTGGTCCCATCCACTAAGAAACATGAGGTCCCAAACCCATATCTAGCATTAGGATTCTCACTAAAGGATTAATTTGTAACACACAAACTCGGAGATCATACGCTACAAGCTCCACCATCTATGGGGGCTCCCTTATAAGAGATACATACCATTGGGAACATTATAATTGGTCCATCATTCATTCCCAACACTATTGGTATATTCATTACAGTCTTGCACCCAATTCAAGTCTATGGAAACCCAAGTGAAGAGGTACGCCCCTCGCCCCAATGTGGATTTGAGGGAGCACTATTTTAGAATAACCTGTGATACCTCAGTCGCTCTTGTAAGGAGTATCCCACACCTCAGTCTTGTCGAGGGAGAACATTTTCTAACCTTGGTATCGATTCTCATGAAGTGGAGGGGTCCACTCCTCGAAGTTGTGTTCGATTGTCGAGAGACCTCCAACTCCTATAGAGGACCCAACTCTCGTCGCTACTTAGAGATGGGGGAGTACTACTTTGTACGTGAGGACCCACACCCTAGTTCTAAAAGGGGATTACTACTATGGTATAATCTAAAGTATGGGATGTAATACCATCAGTTGTATCACCAAACACCATGGGATGTTGGGTTACTCCTCCTGGATTAGTATGATGGGTATGCTGTTTCATACAAAGCTGCTCCCCACCATGGGTCTACCGGGTCACACATACCCTCTTCCCAGTATCCATGGACTATTGTGGTACTCATCCCTAATGAGTACCATGGGTATGTTGGGTCAAATAGAGCTGTTTCCCACCATGCTCTTGTGGGGTCACATAGAGATGCTTCCCACTTTGGTCATCTTACTGAGATATTAATCACTGAAGTGTTTTGTAGGTCCTCCGGGACACACTGATCCACTACCCACCATGGGCCTACCGGGCCACATAGAGCTTCTTCCCATAGGTCCATCTTAGTTAATCCACAGAAGGTCAATTTCCAGCAGTATTTGGGTATCATTCAGCCATAGGGTTCCCCCACGTAGTACGCTTGATTCTAGGAGAAACCTTTCCTCAAGACATTATTCATATTACAACGTACTTGAAAGCCTTCATAGAGTATTCCAAAAGATCCAACTCACCTCTAGGGTTTAAATTCCACAAACGGATCGTCAATCGGATGCCCAGTTTGAGAGATAATGGTGCTTTAGTAAATAGGGGGTCGGTTGTGTTTGGGCCTGGTCTGACCCACTCAGACCGACCCAACCAACCCGGCCCGATTCGACCGACCAGACATGAACAATTCTAGTTTTGGGTCAACCCAGTCCATTACGGGCACTAGACCAAGCCCATTGGGCTTTGCTGGACCCATCCCAGTTCAACTGGTGGTCCAGCCCACCAGGTCGCCCAGTGGCCCAGTGTTATTCCGCTGGCCCGACTTACAATACTAGGCCAGATTAATTCATCCTATGCCACTATATAGCCTAATCCATGGCCCAACCCTACTGCTTGAGTGTCTAGAATCCTCTAGCGGGGAGGACCATGTTAGTGACAACACTGCCCTTCTCCCGGTCAATGCGGCATAAGTTGCGTTGACCTGCTCCCCACGACTGGTTTCCGCGGGGGTTCACCCATCGGAAAAATGTGGCTGGCCCACATTCCACGTGACCGACACGCATTCCACATAGCTAGTCTATGTGGCCTGCACTGAACTATAGTGCTGATGTAGGTCCGCCTCCCCCCTCTTCTGTTGCAGCTTTGTGCCACATCACATCACCCCACCCTTGGCTTGCGTGCCGCAGGTTCCTCCTCTGACGTGGCCTGGGTGTCATCGCCCTGATGCTTCCATCCGTAGGCCTGGGTACCAGTATCCCTTATTGTCATCGCTATGTGCTTCCAGGGAACCACATCCCTCCTTCTACCGTGGTCGGGGTGACATGGCCTAGTGCAGAAGCTATGGTTGGTCGCTGTGGTTTGGTGCCACCGGTGCTGCGGCCCGCCTGGCCGTAGTCCTTTTTCCTGGAAGTTCTTCAACTGATGCCTCATCAACACTGTTCCACAAAGAAATATGTGAGGGAGAGAGAGGGGTCACAAATAACACCCAACGAATGATCCGGGTCTTAGTTCATGTTGACCCAGATGCGTCCTTATTAGTGGGTCACTACGAAAAAGTGTAATAATCAATAAGGAAATATATCCCCTTTATCTTGAAAAAATACCATCTGACTAGAATGATTGATCCATGGGTTAAATTATCTGTGGGTTAACCCACATTCATAGTTTAACAAATAGAACGAGGATTGTAATTCACAAAGAAAGCATAAAACTCCTACTTGGAGATGGTTTGCCATTGGTGTCGATCCATTCGAAGTCATTAGAATTCGTCAATCTCTGGTCCTAAATATGTTCTCCAAGGATTCATCACCACTTTCTAAATTTCCATCATTCTCTATTGAAGAGATATCCTTCTTTGTTCATTAGAGAAATCCCCCTATAATTCAACAACCTATTATTCCCTTAAAAGAGATACGTGTTGTGGCGTTTCTGCTACACTGTTTCATCACATCATTATGTTGTTTCATGAGTGAAATAGTGTATCTATTATAATTTAATTAATGATTTATTATGATTCTCATTTAATATATTCATTAATTGGGTTCGCCGCTGCCTCATCATCGCACTATAGTGCTTTCATGCCACCACCCAACGAAGAGGAAAATAAAATTAAATAACTTTTTAAGTTTGTTTTATTTTTCTTTAAATGGCCAAAAATTATCTTTTTCCCTCAACCTGCACCGGTCATGTTTAGTTCCCTTGTTAGGTAATATCGTCATTTTGGACATGATGGTGGCCTCAAATTATCAATCTGGGCATCATATTGGAAGTTTCCAAAATAGCACATGCGTGTGCCATTTTAGTTTTCTTAGAAAAAATATCAAAAACTATCTTTCACCGTCGACCTGCGCCGGTTGAGGTTATGCTCCATCTAAGGGAAACATGCACTCACGATCTCAATGGTACTCTCAGATTTCAAATCTGAGTTACCGTTTATGAGTTATTAAGATTTTAAATTAAAATAATTGTTACTTAATTATTTTATTTATGACCAAAAACTAACTTCCATTTTTGGCCAATGCCGGCCAACATTAGACAATTTTTAGGTTAATCTTGATGCTCTAAGTTCGACGGTACCCTCAAATTCATGATCTATGCACTAGTTTAAATAATAGAAAAACTCGCTCGCATGAATATTTAATAAACATTAAAAAATGTCTGAAAATATATTCCGGCCACTCTAAGACTCGTAATTATGTGATGTCTCAGAGCATGGTCTTGAAATAATCCCATTTAAATAAAAATATATCTTAGAATTTCTAGTACATTACAATAAAATTATATAATTCTATTATTAAGCATTAATTTTATAGTATTTCTTACTTTTATGTCATGTTTAAATGTTTTATGATTATTGAGATGTATTCTGAGCCATTACATATCGTTTGTGCTTCCATAATGACCTTTTTATGATCTAATGTAACTCTTAAAGGTTTTATTATTATCATTTATGATTTTATGATTTTTAATAAGATATTTAACAAATTCTAATATAATACTCCATGTTTATGATCAGATACTATATGATATATTTTCCCTTACTGAGCATCTGAGGTCTTTCCATTATTATTGTTTCATTACCAAAGTTAAAAAGATAAATATATCATATGATTTATCTTAAATATGGTATAGAGTATCAGGATTATAGAGATATATTCAAAATTTCGTTAAAATAATACATTTATATTTATAATATCCTAGATGTTAAACTATTATATTCCCATGTTGTGTGACTATTTGATTGATTTTTCATTTAAATCCTGAAATTAATGTATTATTTTTTTGTCGATCTTTGGTAACATAACATGGCTTCAAAGTAGTGTTTAGATTTTTTCAAGATCATTCTAGTTATTTTTTTCATTAGTTTAGAGATATTTAGTGAATCCATAGAGATAATTCTATGTATATTATAACATCCTAATTTTTGGTATGGTATATATTGTGTCGTTCACCTTGAAATTACATCCATGTCTAGATTCTAAAAGTGTATAAAGGATATAACATAATATTAAAAAGGGTTAGTAACCCTAAAAATAGTTGGTTAGGTTTTAACTAAATCTCCACATGGTTCATGGAAAGGAGGCATAAATGCACATTTGGTTTGATGCTCCTCGGTGATATTATTTGTTTAATAACATTATATTTAAAAAACATAATGAATGATTTGATTATGATGTCAACCAATTAGGCTAGAGGAGATAATATTAAAATGACCATGTATAAACTAGATTGTACCTAGAAATTCATATTCTAACATATACACATCATTTATGAAATCATTATTCTAAGTTTATAGTTTTTATTTATGTACGTTAATTAATTTATGTATGCTCATTCCAAAATTTAATTTACTTATGTTAATGGTGGGAATATGAAGGAAACCAATTAAAAATTGGTGAATTGGAAAATTTGATGATTATCCCAATGGGAAACCTAATGAGATTGAGTCTTGAATTGAAAATACCATGGAAATGATCACCTAAATAACTCAAGCTATAAGAAAAACCCAAATCATTTTGAGATCCCAAACACACAATAAAAGGATTAATAAACTATGAAGTCATTTATGAGTAAAAATCCACCCTATATTAGCTGCTCTTCTAATATACTGGGTTTTGAGAAGTGGGTTTGTGAAATTGAAAATATAGCTTCCATTATCTAGTGTTTGGACCATGAGATGTTCATTTTGGTATTTAATCATCTAGAAGGTATTGTTGACTAGTGGTGGATTATCATTAATAATACCATATAAAATGAAGAAGTATACTATATGTAATGAGAATAGATCTTGAAAATATTTTTCACTAAGTATTTTCCATGGAATTTTTACACAAAATTGAGTATGAATTCATGGAATTGGAGAAAAAGATGATGAATCGATTTGAACATATGATGAAAAATTCACAAGACTCAAAATGTATGCCTTTATCTTCATATATGATGCTGAGAGAAAAATCGATCACTAATTGAATGGATTTAAGACAAGTCATCAAAGGGTGTTATCCATATGAAACTGTTGTAGCTATGAAGATATTTTTTGATGGGATTTTAATATAGAAATGAAAACCAGGACCTCTCAATCTTCTATAAAAATTAAAAGGAAAATGGAGTATCGAGGAAGATTCGACGATAAGACACATGGTGGGAAGAAAATAAAATTTTCTATATGAAATCATTGTGGGATAAAACACTCAGGAAATTACATCAGAGAATTGGGGAAACGTTTTATGTATGGTAAAGTTGGACATCAAGCCTATAAATGTTAATTTAAGGGTAAGAGTCTGATTAACACAACATAATAGAAGAAGTTCGGGACAAATTATCCACCTGAACTATAATGTTTCATGTGAAATGAGATCATACATTTTTCGAATGGGTTTTCTAAGCCATGTTCCAATGAATAAAAATTGAATTAGAAACCTACCAAACTAAGTAAATAAGGATGGTAATTCACAAAAACTAATATTGAGGTAGATACAGATAATAAAGTCATATGAGGTACACATGATCTATTTTTTATATCTTCTATTACATTATTTTATGCTAGTTCATCACATTATTTTATATCACAAAAATTTTCTATGGATGTGGAATCGCCACCCCAAAAAATGGATATTATAATTTCTATGAAAATTCCTAGTATCATAGTGATCATGTACTAGATATATAAATCTTCTCTGATTATAATTTATGGGAAGATACTCCCTATAGATCAAATTATTCATCCTCAGGTTTAACATGAAATAATTTTGTGTGTGTATTTTCTTCCCCAACATAAATCACAAATCAAATTTTGGGATATGGAAATAACATTTCATATCCTAAATCTTCATATTATCAAGTATCAATGAATGGGTGATTATAAACTACCTATTGATAAAAATTCTATAATATGGGTCATGATACCCAAAAATTAGGGTCTTTAGACTCAGTTGATTGGGGAGGATGTCAATATACAATACATTCCTATTACGTGGGATTTTGTAGATGAATTTACAAATGAAATTATTACTCTTTCACCATAACATGAGGTTGAGTTTTCAATCAAACTCATACATGTATACATGCCTATATATATATATATAATAGCTCCCACTGAATCAATGCAATTAATGAATAAACTACTAGAGAATTAGGAAAATGGTTTTATACACTCTAGTGCTTCACTATGGAGAACACCAGTCTTGTATGTCAAAAAAATATGGATCAATTCATATTTTCATTTATTATCAGGAGATTATTAAAATATTTTTAAAAACACGAATTTAATATCTTATTTTGATAATCTATTTGACCGACTCCAAGGAGGTCAATACTTCTCAAATGTTGACCTTAGATCTAGATACCAACCTTTACGGTTCAAAAGGGAGTATATTTAATAGAAAGATTTCATATAAGGTATGTAAACTATGAATTTATAGTGATTTATTTGGACTTATAAATTATTCTATTATATTTAAATATCTTTTGAAATATGTCTTTAGAGAATACCTTAATCAATTTATGGTTTTCTTTATTGAAGATGTTATTATAAATTCATTGTGAAAAGAAGAAAATAATGATCATTTGAAAACAATGTTAAAGACTTTAATAAAATGTAATCAATATGATACATTTAGAAATTATGAATTCTAGTTACCTAAATTATTATTATTAGGTTATAAAATTACATGAAAGTTCATATGAGTATATTGATTAAATATGGAAGTTATTGGGAAATGTCCCAAACCAACCATTGTGACCAATATCCATAGTTTTCATGGGTTGGTTGGATATTACAAATTCATTGTGAGAAATTTCTCATAGCTATTATATCAACTAATTTAGTTAACATTGATGGGAGTGAAGTTCCATTATAGACATGAACATGAAGAAAGTTTTAATGAACTAAATATGAGTTTGGTCACTTCTCTTATACATAAATTAAGCTTCAGTGGGGAATGGTTTGTAATATGTTTTGATTCATCAAAAAAATGTATTGGGTTGAATTCTCATTAATAATGATAAGATATTTTCTTAAAAATCATGCCAATTATAGATTCATGAGAATAATACATGGGAAATGATTTGGAGTTGGCGATAGTGATCTTTCCCTTTAATATTTAGAGGAATTATATCTACAGAGAATAATGTGATATATATATATACTGATTATAAGATATTTAAATGTATATTGAAACATAAAGAGTTGAATAGGATCCAAAATAGATAGTTGGATTTGATAAAGTATTGTGATTTCTCTATAAATTACCACTCAAGGAAGAAAAATAAGGTTTTCAAAGCTCTAATCATGAGTTCATAATAATAGAAAATAAATAATATCTTTCGAAAATAACTTCTCATTTTTCTATCCATATAAAGATTATAGAATCCCTAGAAGATGATGTATATCTATAAAAAATGTAGGTAATATTCTAGATTTTAACTTCGATAAAGAGTTTGTTATAAGGTCCGAACCCAAATATATGTACCATCAAATCCAAAATTAAATAAGGAACATTGAAGGATCAATATATCTCATAATTCTACAAACATCTGGAATGTATTTATATATAATTATCTAAAAGAAATCTGGTGGGATAACATGATGTATGAAGTTGAAGAATTCAAATCATGATTCATTTAATGCTAGATATTTACAGTCGAATGAAAAAAGTCTAAGGGTATGTTGCAACTGTTGCCCATAATGATATGGAAATAGAAAAAAATCACAATAGAATTAGTCATAGTACTCCCCAAAATTTCTCATTCCATAATGTTATTTTTTTTTGTATTCAATCACCTTATAATGTCTGCGCACTTAATTTCCATCAAATAAGATTTATCTCTTGACTAAATATCCAAGATATACATAAGATATTTGGTAAGGGTTCATGGAGTATGACTTCCCATTGTAAATGACCTAGATCTTTGGTTTACCTTTATATTTTGGAGAAGTATTCAGAAATAATTAGAGACATATCTGAGTTTTAGCATTGCTTAGTATCTGCAGATAGATGGATAATCAAAGAGGAAAATCAAAACACTATAGGATATACTAAGGCATTTTTAAATAAACTCATAAGAATTTTAGGATCTCCACCATCCCTTGGTAGAGATATTATATAAAAATAGTATCCATTTTATCATTAATTAAAAACAAAAAGCGACTCATTATGTGAAGATATATAGGACACCAATATGTTGGGATGAAGTTAGAAAGTGGAAATTGACAGGTCTTGAAATTTTATATGAAATTATGGAGAAGGTTCATAGCATTAAATGACATATAAATATTGTAAAAAGTTGAAATAAGTTTTATAAATATAATTTTCAATGATATATTGAGTTTGAATTTGGAGATCCAGTGATTCCTTGAATATCTATATGGAATCATTTCATGAGATTTAGGGGGATGGGGAAGCTGATTCCTAGAAACATCAGTCCCTTTGAGACCCTTGATTGTGTCTGGGTCATATCATATCAGTTAGTGATCCCTCCACACCTATCTCAAGTGCACAATGTGTGCCACATATCACTTTTAAGAAAGTACATACCAGATTCATCACATTTAATAAGATCAAAAGATATAAAATTATAATATACCCTTTGATATGAAGGAAAACCTTTTGAAATATTGGAATAAAGATACAACTATTATATGGAATAATACCACCCATATAGTCAAAGTATTATGGTAAGATCATAAATTTTAGAAGGCTACATGGAAACTTTTGTATGTGATGGGAGGTAGGTACCCTCACGTTTTGTCCTATATGTAAATAAATTTCAAGGAAGAATTTATTTTTATTTGGGGGGGGGGAGAAAATTATGATACATGGTTTAAATAATTAATTTTCCCTAATTAAATACCACGTGAATATCATGTCTTTAATGAAACACTATACTAAATGAAAAAAATAAAATACCATAAATAAAATATTAAATTTTAAAATTATATTATATCCATTAAATTAGTGGGTAATACAATAAGTAATTTCTTTATAAAAACTATATAAATGGGTATAATAAAACAATTTTCATTTTATTCTTAGAATATATATGTTTCTTAAAACTATTTTTATGATTAATATGTGATTATATTAAAATTAATTTTTTACCATTTTTTTAAATTTAATTGGATAAAATGAATTAATTATTTGAAATTAGCAGGATCAAATTCTATAATTTCATCCATTTCATTTCTAGGAAAAAAATTACGTTACTAGGGTAAATTTTAATTAATGCACTGAAAATATATATTATTTAAAATAATATTTTTTTCTAAATATTATGTTTTTCATTAAATGGATATATTTTAAATTAAGACTCTAATATTTTGTTATATATATATATATAATTGTATTAATCCTCATTTAATTAGTAATCAATGTTAAATAAGATTATTAACACTTATTGATTAAAACAACATTTTTCTATAAAAATAGCTTGTTAACACATTATATGTTTTAAATAAAAATTCAATTTTATAATATTTAGAAATTTATACAGATTAAATGGAGTCAATATTAGGATTCATCATGTTGAAATTGGTAAGAAGGATCATCTTATATTTTTAGTGATAAAATAAATATTTTTGGTTACATTTTAATCAGGATTAATAAGTGTTAACAAGGGAAATATGACGTGGTGTCAATTTAATTAAAAAAGTATGATAGATAGATCCTATATAATAATGTTTTTATATTATAAATTAATACCTACATGAATTACTAATATCTTAACACTTAAATCATGAAATTCCATTCTCACCCCTTACCTGAAATTTTTTTAAAATTATTTTCCACTCATTTTCACCTATAAATGGATCTCACTTACACCATTTTCAAGACACACCTCTAGTTAAATATTCTCGTGAAACATTACCAAAATTACTTATTTTAGAGTCCATTATCACATTTTTCTTCCTCTATCCTCAACAATGTGTGACAAGTCCTTCATATTCAAAGGATATTTCAAAATAAAATCTGGATCTCTAACATAGGTATTACATAAATCCATTATTAATCAATCTCATCCACCATACTCCAAACAATTGAAACCACATGTATTTACCTAAAAATTATAATTAATATAATTTTTTATATATTTATGATATAAAATTTATTCATACCCCTCACGTTTGATCGAAAAAATGTAAATATTGCTCATGTGTGTGTGCGAACTATCACCTCCATGAATGACACATCTTTTTTTTATTACCAACATTAATGGATTGTTTTAGAAATGGATTTATTGGTTATATATGTTAATTATATAATGACTTATATTATATATATATAAATTATACATTATATAAGTAATTTTAGAAATAATGTTTCATTATAAAACCAGTCGTCTAAAAGAAATATTCTAGGAGGAAATTCAGTTAATTTTTAAATGAACACTTTATTTTAATTTTCCATCAAAAAATATTATAAATTAAGATTAATATCCAAAATAAAATCAAAATAATTTCATTATACATTTACTATATAGATATTATAAAAAAATTATCTCTTCTATCACCATTATGACACAAGATTGATGCATATTCTTATTGGGTAAATTTTACCACCAACATGAAAAATGATATAAATGTCTATCATGTTTGGAATTAGAGACATAGTAATGGAGATTAATAAATAAAAAATTATTATTTTTGGATATTTAATGGTAATATAATCATTAATATAATTAATTAATATACTACCATTCATTTTTAAAAATCTCTAAAACATGCTTGTCCCCGATTTCATCTATAAGAAATGTAACTAGAAATCTCATTTAATGAAGCTATATCTTTAAGAAAACTACGAAAAATATGTTATAGTAACATATATTGTCATTTAATTTATTAACATTTCTAGAATAATGAAATACAATGTCATGATTATTAAATTAGTTCAAAAAATTAAGATTACTCACCCCTAATATAGAAAATAGAAAATAACTGAATAATATGAAAATAGAGAATGATTATAAATGAAGTCCTTAAAATATTATGAATATGAATAATTTTTTAAAATAGATGATTAATAAAGTTAATTTTATATATAAGTGGTTATATTTTCATCACCTTTGTGAGAATTCAAGGTAAGGGTTTCATCAACTCAATTTTTGATTTATTGGGTAACAATATTTCATACATGAATATATGTTTACAATTTATTTTATCATACCAGTTCCATATTTTATACGATGGATTATTTTTTATCAATAAAAATTAATTATTATCATAAATAACTATATATTTTATAAAGTGAATTTTGAATTAGAAATGTAATGTCAGTAAGATTTACACCATTTCTTAAAAATGAAACTTTCTTAACAAGTATATGTTTTCAATCCTTCAAAATTTATTCTATATTTTTGGGAAGTATTAAATATATAATTTTCTATAATTATCATAATTACCTTTACCCAGTTTCAAAATAAAAAATTAATACTATTTTTTATGATGTGAGTTTTCAAACTAAGGTATTTCACAATATTTTCAAAAAGGGTTTTCCATCCTTTCAAAATAAAAATTTTTATCTTCCACTCTACATTATTTTGATAATATTTATTTATTTTCAAGGATATTTTATTTATAAATATTTATAATATTTTTTTGAAAAATTATTTTCATTCCCTTCAAAAAAAATTATTGTAATTTTTATTTAGTCATTTATAATAATGGTTAAATTGATTTTTTGAAAAATTTGGTATTTTCTCTTTTATTTTCCAAACAATGCATATCATTCATGAAGTGATAGTTTTGACACTCAATATATGTTATTCTGATATGATTCCTTTAAAAAAAATATTTTTGATATCTTATGATTTCATAAGTTTGTGTTGTGTAATAAGTTTAGGAAACCTAATATTTTTTCATTGGGTTCATTAGGAAATGATTATGATTTATTTTATTTGGCACATATATATACGGATGATGATGGGAAGGATCTTATATCACCATCCAATGCATTGGTTTATTATTATATATCATGATATAGTCATGCATAGATATATTGTTTTTTTTACTCAAGAGTTGGCATACAATATTAACTTACATTTTCAGATGTTGATAGAATGAGTTTGTTCACATATACATGGGAATGATGGATTTAATAATGTGATGGTGGAATATAATTAGTTAATGAAGGAGAATGGGGAAGTGGTGATGTATGCAACATTGGGCGGTGTTGATGGTGTGTTCTGGGCGACATCAGTGTCATGAATTCGATGCAAGTGGGAATCTAAGAAGGGCGGTAGTGGAGTTTATAGAAACCATGGTTTTGGATAGTGATGATCATGAACATATTTTTGGAAGTAATCAAGGAGGGAATAAAATTTCCTTACATTTAGTGACATTGATTTAACATTGGATGGTGTAAATATATTTTCTTTGGAGCTAGAGATGGTTAGAGAGGGTGGTGGCTGCTTGGGAGGATAGGGCGATGAAGGTAGCCGTAAAAAATGAGGTTGTCAATTTATGGTTTCTATAAACCTTGGTAAATTGGGAAACATAAATTTCCTTGGTCCTTTGGACCACCATGACTCTAGGATATCTTTCAAGGTTCCTGGTGACACGAAGAGCCTATTTTTTCTATGTACATTTGGGAGGAGATGAAACATTTAATGTTAGTGGTCTAGGTTGGAAACCATGAAAAACTGATGGGTGTGCTGAAACCCATCCATCATCCATTTCATTAATTCTAATGTGTGGTGGATGGGTACCCACCCTTGGAGATTTCTGTACTATTTTTTAGTCTGATGATGTGAATCATTTGGTTGATAGTGTATTAGGAGACTCACTATAACTATTTTGTGGGATTCTTGAAAGGGAGATAGGTGTGTTAGAACCCATAATCTTGTCATCCCCCCATGCAAATGTTGGATAGAGGGGTTCTCTAACATGTTGTGTTAGACTATTATAACACAGATCTCAGTGCTGGGGGGGGGGGAGGATGGTGGAATAATGTTTTACTAATAGAACTTGTATAGTTTTTCAAGGGGGAGATGTTTGACTAGAGCATGGAATTAATCATGATTCCACAGTTCCTTCATGTTATCTTCTTCATACCTATGGGTCTTTGGGACCTTTGCACTGTGACTAGGTCTGTAGGGCATTTATTCTCAGGCCTATTGGCCATGTATTGGGTCCCCTCTTTACCTACTTCTAAAAGGGGGTTTCTTTTCTTGTTTTAATAATTTAGGTCTTGACCCTCAACATATTTTTAGAAATATATTTCAAACTTTTTTATAATATTCACATGTTATATGATTACTGAGAAGTATTTTTTGCCATTTCATAACTTTAATGCTTCATTAATGATATTTTTGGATCTTATATTATTCTAAAATGTTTTATGACTATCATTTATGGTCTTATGATATTTTAATAGGATATGTATTATCTAATTCATGTTATCTATCATGTTTATGATATGATGAATTATGATATATTTTCCCCTATCACGCATCTAATATCACTATTTTATTATGCTTCAAATCCAAAGGTTATGATAATTATTATATCATGTGAAATATCTAGTAAAGGTCCAAAGGAATTTTATTATCGAGAAATATTACCAGGTGTTGTAAAATAATATTTTTATATAGATAATATCTAATACACTTAACCTTTTGATTCATATGTTGTGAAACTATTTGATCAATGTATTATTTAAATCACAAAATTAACTTTATTATTTAGGTTATGATTATCTTGGTAACATTTCCCTCATACTATATGTAACCTACATAATGTAAGATCTAAACATCATTGATCTATATATCTTATTTCAGTTATAATCAATCCTTAATCAATGGATTAGTGAGGTTTTTATAGAAAAAGACATTCAAAAAACTAACTATCTTTAGTAATTTCCATTCAAACCATTGTTAAATAACCTATGTGTACTCAACTCATGTTGTGTTCATAGTGAATTTCTTTCACAAACTATCCTTCATAGACCACATACTTACCTATGTGAGTGGCCAAAAAATCTCTTTTGTGAATTTTTTTTACTACTATGAACACCACATTTTTCCCTTCACATCCATAAAAAAATATCTTCTCTAATACCATGAACCTTTTAAGAGAACAACATACTCAACTTCACAAGCTACAAAAAACTAAAGAACCCCTATCACAAACTCTATTATTGGCCATATACTTCCCTCTCGAGTCACGTATATGATCACAAAGGTTGTGTACTTAACCAAATGTTTCACATAAAAAACTCCTTAACTTATTTATTCCACCTCAAAACTATTGTATAACATAACCAAAATCTTTCTATTATACACCCAAATTTTTTGAAAACTTATGAAAATAATGACATTTAGTAAAAAATTATAAATTTCGGTATTCCATTTTTTAAAATGTCTAAACGTTCAAATTATATGAAAAAACTCATGAATTTCACCATGTTACTTAAATGTGATTCATTTATCACAATAATTTGAGTAATAAATTTCATTAGATACACAAATAACTCAACTTCGAATGCTTCTCATTCCACAAATCAGTTACTCGATATATATATATATATAAACATTAGAGTATCTATTTTCATTGTCTCCATTAGAACTAACATGTACACCTCTTAATTTTATCATTAATGAACATCCACACATCACCAGGTATTCAATTTCCATACTCACCTCAGCCACATTTAAAAAAACCACATAAAACCTCTTGGTTTGAACATTCCACCTTTATATTTTTTTGAAAATAATAACATAAAAAATAATATAATGTTTTATTCAAAAAAAAGTAGAACATTGAATATATTTATAGTTTATTCAGTTCATATACCCTTTTTAAAATAAATGAAAACGGTCCCTTGTATCTAGAATTATCCATCATTATCCCTCCCTTGAAATTGTTCCCCAAATCTACCATACCTCCTCTTTTCCATAGAATTACATAAGGAACTCATCTCAACATTACTATCCCTTATTGAGATATTTACATAATGAAAACACTTGTTTGTAAACATAGATTTTGTCTCCCCCTATGGAATAGAATATTACTACTAACATATAGTGCCTTTGTTTTCACTGATCCACTCTTCCCTTTTTCCCACACGTTCTTTTCAGCCAATTTAAAACTAGCCTCAGGATTTGAACAATTGATATCATTTTCAACCACTACATGTTTGGGTTCTCCCAACAGCCTATTAATTGATACTTTTCAATTTTCAAAAAACATTTATCATTCTAGTTTTATTAAACAATTATACATATATTTTCAATGAGTGGATTTACCACATGGAATTTGAGTCGTTAACATAAACTCTAAGTCTACTGAGTCATAACCCAGTGTGTAAAACTAAATGAAACGATATCAATATCAAATAAATCCTTGTAAATAACATACATCCATAGATTATAATAGAAATTAATTTTTTCATTCTCCCTCACATATTTTAAATTCAATCACAAAAACACCAAACCTTGAGTGGATAAGAAATGAAACACAAGTGTGTTTGAAATACCACATATAGGATCAATTTATAGCAGTCATTTTTATAAAATCATGATACAACATAAATAAAATATAAATTATTCATAGGGATACTCCCACAATAAATATTTTAATCTATGATCATCCTATTTGTTGAAAAATAATTACAACATGGGGAAATATTTTATGGATGTACTATATTATTCCAGTAGATTCTATTTATCTTGTAAAAATTCAAGTGATAAAACATTATTAGAGTATAATAAATAAATATCAAATCATAAGATTTAGTTCTTATTCATAAATTTTTATTCTACCATTTCTAGTGGCCTTGTACAACTTTTCAAATAAAATTATATCACTTATCAATGTCAATATGATACTAATAAGTCCTTCTGATGTGTTTACACTATTTCCCTTCTATCAGGCTCTACATTATCTGAACTTATTTGTTTCAACATATGACTTTCATATTTGATTTTGAAAAAAATAATGTGGTTTTTAAAAACCATATTTTGAGTTAGATTCAATCGTGAAACCACATTCATAGTTTTTATACAAATTGTAAATTTTAGTAAATTATAGATAAAAATTATGAATTGAAATCCTTCAAACTTCTCTATTCAATCATATCTACTTTTAGAACAACCAAATGTCCATTTTTCATCACATAAAAACATTCCAACTCATACTTATCATTTTTAAACTTCTTTACACCATGTGGATCATATTCCCCTTAATATTGTTCCACTTAAAATAGACATTTGAAACATTTCACACATGGGGATAGGGGTACATATTGAATCCTAAAGTTGATGATTGTGGTTTTTCATAGTATACCAACCCTTGAATTCTGATTATTTTATGATCTGTCATCATGATGCTTCATTATAAAAAATTACATATTTATTTTTAGATTTTTTATTTGAAATTCACTTTTATGGGATTAGGATTATTTATAATATTAAATAAATAACTATGATTCTATTATTGATTAATTTTTAAAAATAATTCCAATTTATCTAATAATATGATTAAATATTTATTTCATACATGATCAACCTATGTGTGTGGGTGTGGACCCCTTATACATAGCCTTCTTAGAATAATTAGGGATATCTTTGTCTTCCCTTTAATTCTCAGCTTATGGAATGACATGAAAAACCACTATGTAATTATTTATGATTTTTCTGTTAATTACCATAACCACCAAGTCCTTTTTTATGGAGAGTATTTCTTTGGGTGTATATCCTTCTTACTCTAAACTAGATAAATTAATATGTTTTATTATAAATTTTAATTTTTAATTCTAAAAATATTATTGAGACACTAACATATTAGGTTCTTATAGAACCCTTATTTTTTCTCCATGTTTCCCTCCATAATAGTGAACCTTTTTTCTATCTCAATGTGTATTATTCTAGTAAAAACTTTATTTATAATTCACATGTGTGGAGGTCATCTTTGGGACTTACCTTATTTTTTCCATTTATAGTTCCTTTCCATGTAACATGGGTTATCAAAAATAAAATATCTCCCATTAAACACATACCACTGGTAGTTATTTATTACTTTATATGTCTATACAATAGACATGATCTCATATTTGGGCCTCTTGGATTAAGAAAACATTCTTATGATGTTCCCAAGTCATTTAAATCATATATTTTTACATATAGTTTCTTCTAAAATTATTTGTTTCTATATTTAAAAAGTGAAATATTTTTGTATGAAAATTATATATTTGGAAATCATTTCCGTCCACTTACTGAGGCTTCCATAAAAAAAATATATCTTTTCTTTTCTATATGAATATTTTAGCTTTGACCCCAACTCTTTGATCTTCTAATATTTTTCCTTTAATTGGTTATCCATCTACTTAATTCTAGTGTCATCTTAATTTTATAATTTTCACCTATATTTATGATATTTCTCAAGGGGGTTAACATATTACTTCAAATATTTCTATATTTTCACATTTTTTCTAATTTATTGGGAAAATTATTTATACAAATTTCTTTTTTTCATTAATAATAACACTGATATCATTTTTATTTACATTAAAGATACAAGTACTCTCCTAAAACACTTATTTCCTATGTACATATCTTCATTTATTATACACTATACCTCTCACATAATATCATATTGATCCATCCTTTCTTGAAGTTATTATATATTTTATTGGTCTCTACATGCACTTTCTCTGAAATGATGACTAGATGTTGTTTTCTATTTTTCCATGGACTATTTACTTATTTCATTCCTTGAAGAGAAATTATAATTCATATATTTAAAAGTTTTATCCTATTAAATTTCAAAATATTCTTAATCATGAATATTGATCCAACTTACCTTAATGGTTGTCTCCTTCTTAAGAGTACTCTTATTCTCATTATTCTTCTAATTCATTTATTTAGTTATAATGAATACTTATGAATTATTTATAAATTTAATATCATCTTAAATAGTTTTGAAATTATATCATGAGGTAGATATTACAACCTCCTTTGATACTATAGATTTTCCATAAAATGATTCCAAGGTATTCCATATATCGAAGGCTCGAACACTGTAAATATTTCTTATAAACCTCATCAGATAATTATATTGCCCAGATTTTTTTTATCACAGTATTTAAAATCCATTCCCTATGATTAGTATGATATATATCTTGAAGAATATACTTGAAAAACACCTTTCAATAAGCTTATAAGAATATTAGAATTTATTTTTCATAGAAATAAAAGTCAGTATCATAAAAATATGGAGGCTTCATCATATAACCCATAATGAAAAAATCTAAAAAATAAATTTTATGGTTATCATCAAGATAAACCCTTTATAATCTAATACCACTTATTATTACTCCAAACACCTTTAGAGGGGGTGAATCAGGGTGTTATAAAAATGAATTTTTTTCCTTCATATCTTTAACTTTCATTAGAGTCTTATTCCCATTTTTACTAGATTTGTGTTCAAAGTTTCAATCACAATAGTGAATATATCAATATAACCACAAATATGTAATAATTCAATGAAATAAAAATTAATAGAGATTTTACTTTATTAACCACAAAGGTATAGCCTAACAATACACATAGAGTTATGTTGGTATACCATAATCCACTAATCAATTATAGTTATATGGATACAATGTTTCTACTATTACCACTCCATGGAACGCTCACTACCTTTACAAGATTCTGGGTTCATACACTCTTCACCTAAGGTTAATTTCCTCTTCTTCACCACTACTGACTACATTGATGAAGTATCTTCCATATTTTATATATTTTTAGTTATCTTTAATAGATAATGGATGTGATAGATTGTCTCTAATTAGAATGAGACTTCACTTGCATTATAGATCTTATTTAAATGATTCATTTTACTCAAAATTACTAAAATATCCTCTTAAATTATAGAAAAGATCAACTAAATAATGTGAGTGTATATTATATTTCTTACGTGATAAATTTTTTTTTGTAATACTCTCTCTATAAGAGCATAATTTCATACTAATATTATCTCTTCTCTTTCCTCCACTTCAACTACTAGATTTGACACTCATGTTATTTTTTTGAATATCCTTATCTATCCTCTAAAATTGAATTTTTATAAATGGTCTGATACACTCCTTGATCTCCATAACACCTAATTTTTTTTCTTTAAGTAATAAATTCTCACATGAATCTTCTTCATTTGATGAAACAATCTGGCATAAGTTTCTCCACATACTCACCACATAGACCACAAAACCCTTTCATAGACCATGCACTATACATCAAATAACTCCCTTGTGGGTTATATCTATTCATTATGCATTGAATATTTGGACCAAATACTACACATAGAGCACCAGAAAGTATGATCCATAGTGCACTATCATATGATAACTTCACTAAAATCTACGTCATGAAGCATCGTCACATATTCCTATTTATAAATCAACCATACAAGCTTCACTAACTTCTTTTTGGGAAATGAAAGCTTCACGAACTAATTTTTTTGTTTGATACCCATATAGTCACTTAGTATATCCTACGTCATGGAACTAAACTTATAGAATATTCCTCAATGATTTATCATTACAATACTTAATTCAGAAATTTTTTCCATGTGTACTTACTACACGAAACATACATCATAGATTATTTTACCTTCATTGAGCTCAGAATATTCTTTCACATTTAATATATCATTAATGAATATATTTGTAAGGTACTAAAAGTTATATACCTTTGATAGATTCAATATCAAATAGAATTATCATTTATATTTTTCTTAATACCCTCACCGTACTTACAACATGGCATTCCCGCCGTAACCCTCCTTTGTAAACCATCCTTCACAAGGCACAAACTTTACTTCATAAGTGGAAGAAAATATCTTTATTGAGAACAAATATTCACATGTATACCACATTAATCCCTTCACAGTCATCAAAAAATATCATATCTAACACCATAAACATTCCAAAAAGATCACATACATAACTTTATTGGGTTTTAACTCTGTTATAATCTTATCATGAAATGTCTTTATATCTATATAATGCCTTAATGGGCCACATAAATTAACATTTGGGTCATATAATTCACCAAATAGTCTATGTAAAGACTAAAAAACTACCTTCATCCACTTTAATACCTTTATATAACTTCTCTGAAACATACATCCTTTTAACCTAAACATTTGGCAATCACTATAAAAAAACAACATTTGAAAAAAATTCTTCCATTATGTTCTTTCAATTTTCAAAACATATAAACCTTAAAATTATAATGAATGGCTCTGAAATTAAATGATGTTCATTTAATAGGATTCATTTAACATCAGACGTCGATTTCCACATATCAACAAATATAAAAACAGCACTACGTGGAATTGTTTTCATGATAAAACATGACCCTTAATATATATATATGATGGTATCTCATTGCATTATATATACTGGAAAAAATGTGAAATTAATTATATTCATATAATTAATGAAAATCCTCACATATCATGATATTAAATATCTATATCTAATTCAACTACGTTGTAAATAAATAAAACATAGAAACTTTTATCTGAAAAAATTATTATACAAGAATTTAAGACTTACATTCTTAGAGTGAATAAATAAGATTTAGTTTTCACAAACCCTGAACATGGATTTATATTAAATCTATTATATTGACTATATTAATTAAATTTAGTTTATAATTATTATGTTTTAGAGTTATGATATATTGGATTCACTCTTGAGTAATGCATCCCGAGGTAGAGGGACTCTAGATTGGACTTCCCACTATACTAGAGGCATATGCCTTATTTTAGAAAGGTGGATGTTGAATATTTATGGCTATGGGATTACTATTAGTATTATTTTTAATATCATATAATTAAATGATCTACATAAATAGTTCATGTACCTTATGCATGAGATATATTTCGATATGTGTAAATATATTTGGCTTCTAATTTTGGGTTAATAGAAAAACTGGGTGTTGTGTAAAGCGTTACACAATAATTTAGTTTGAACATATTAATTTGATGGATAGAATAAAATTCCTATGTTAAATAATTATAATTATGAATAAATAATGGTACTAACTCAGATAATATAGTTATATTAAAACCTGTTTAAAATAATAAGTTCTATATTCCTTCTAATGTGGAACTTCTCATGTCCTTAATTATCCAATTGGAAAGTTTCATTCCAAATCAAGGTTCTCCTAGAATGTCATGTGTAATAAAATAATGTAATGAGGTTAACATAATAGTTAAGCCCTTTTTCTTGGTGTTTTTTGGGGTTAAATATAGCTATGAAACTCTAATGGTTAGAGTACTAGATGAATATATTTAAGTGAAACCATATGATGGATTTGGATATATACTTATCCACTCTACAATCCATGAATCATAATTATTTTGATTGAATGATTCCACACATAAATAGCATGGTGATACAGTGGACACTAAGATAGGTTTAATTCTTAGTGAAATATATATCTTGAATCACTAATAGATGTGATGATATTAAAAGGGGTTATCAAATTAGTAGGATCCTATTTAATAAAAAATCTTATTAAGTGGTAATAAAACATGATACTCATTTGATAAAAACTTATGTTATGTATAAAAAAATATCATTATTATTAAAAAAATTAGGTTATTTCGTAGTAAAGATGAGTTTAATATAATAATATTCTATGACTGGTAACAAAATAATAGTTTTAGGGTTAGGATAAATTATACATGTTAGATAAATACCACCCCGAATAACCAAACTATTGAAGTTATTCAATATTGGGAATCTAGATGCTTATGAATCATTGAATAATTCACATAGGGTTTTAAAGGTATTATATGAAAAATTATCATTGGAACTATAGTCTTATATTCTAATTATGTGTAACACCATGATATATTGAAAGAAAAACATTGTGTTCAATACTCTATACGACACCCAACACCTTGTTTAAATGAACCATTAAATATTATTACATAAATTATAACCCAAATGTTCAATTTTTAGGTATAAATAATTTTAATTTAATAATAATATATACATAAATACATATATTTATTTATAAAATTATTAGGATATAATCACTAGTTTATTTATAAAGTCAATTTATTCTTCAAAAATATGTTTTCTTCGAAAATTATTTTTATTGATTTTTGTGAGAAAATAATATAATGATTATATAGAAATTTTATAAAATTTATTTGAGAAAAATAATTTCATTTTTTAAATAATACCTTAAAAATTATCTTAGGGTGTGATTTGCGGTTTTTTTTCAAAAAACATTTATTTTTCAATAAATAGTGAAAATACTATTTTTTGTGCGTTTATTGTAAAACATTAATTTAGTTTAACCATAATAGAAAATTATGATTTTAATATTAAAATAAATTGAAAATATTTATCATTTATTAATAAATAATCAACTTATTTTTATAGTAATAATAATTATACTTGATTTTGTTAAAATTTCATTTTTGGGTTTAAAATACAGTTTTTCTAGATATTGTTTTTCATTGTCTGATACACATTTATATTAAAATTAATTTATTTTACTTATATGAATTTAAATTTATTCAATGGTATTTATTTTTGTATTCATAAAATAAAATTTATACTAGGATGAATTTTTCAAAGTTTTCCAAAGAGGTTAATTTTTTTGGTGAATAGTAAAAATGTAGTGTGTGAAATTCAATATCTTTTATGATATCGCCAAGAAATAAACAATATTTTTTTTGAAAAAATATGTATTTTATAAAGTATTATAAAATAACAAAAATATCATACCTAAATAATTAAAAACATATAAATTAGCATTTATTTCTTAAAAAGTATAAAAATCATTTTCAGTGACAATGTTATGCTTGTGTAACACTAAAAAAGTCAAATATTGTGTCCTAATGAAAAGAGATGAGAAGATTGAACTCCTGGATATAATTGGTTATTAAATATTAATTATTATTGATAATTTATATGTTTATATATTAATATTTTAGTTATATAATACATTGATTACCCAAATTCATGTGTAATGCTTGCGTAATGCTAGAAAAGTCAAAATAACATAATAAATAAGTTGTCATTACATTTATGTGAGTAAAAAACAAATATAATGAATAAAAATATTATTTTTAAAATTATTTATTTATTTTGATCATGTTATTTTATTTTTATCTTTTATTTATTGTATAATCCACATAAATGCTTACACAATGCATAAGGAGAGCTTGTGAAAATAGTAGTACATCGATTAATTTATTTTAAAAAACTGTAAAAAACTATTGTATTTTTTAATTAAACATCACCAAAAAAATTCGATGATCAATTTGACATATTTTTATTATTTTAAATGACTAAATTTATGTTGATATTTTTATTAGTTTAGTTAAAGTCAAATTAATTGAATAATGTTAAAAATGACATTAATAATATTTTATGAAAGTATCATTATATTAGATGATTTAAAAAACAAAAAAATTAAAAGAGGAAATTTTTTATAATATATGGTTCAAAATTCCATAAATGTTCTATTTATGCGCCAATTGAATCATTATAATTATAATTATATCCTTTTAAAAGTAAAAAATACATTATCGTGGTTAATTTTATAATAGGTTAAATATGATGTTTAACCAAAAGATAAGTTTTAAAAAAACACATAATCCTATAAAAATTTTATTAGTGATGGGATTTTATGCACATGATAAAATATTTTTAGATCCCTATACATTTTGAACCATATTTCTAGATAATGACTGTTATATTTTAATCTTTTAAGAAATCACCCATGTACCCATCACCTCAATTATAAAAGGGAACCCCTTCTTTACCTTCATCACATAACTTTTATCCCTATATATAGATCGAAACCTAAAAAATTATTTTCTAAACTACATTATTCATATCATAGAGTCGTTTTTATTCCCAAAATAACAACCCTAGGGTCCTTAAGAGGATACGTAAAAAAGGTCCTTCATAGATGAGATAGTCACGTTAACTGATAAATTTCTTTCTAATTATTATTTAAACTCATAAAAATCTATTAAATTAATAATTAGATAAAATATTCAATATCCTAAATATATAAAAAATATTATTATTTTTATGAAACCACTACAATAAAACCTCATTGCCATAAAATGAAAATTGAAAGTATCCCTCGTGTGACTGTACAACTTACTATCTCCACATTGTAATACAATTTATTTTTCATCCCCACATTTTATGGATGAGTATTGTGATTGTTTTATAAATTATATATGATATTTATGGCATATATTTTGTTCAAAAATGATAATATTAAATCTATCTTCTTAAATTCCAAACCATTGAAAAATGATAACGTTGTTTGTGCATACATGTGGACTACCACTTCCATGAACCGATGTGATTTTATTTGATTTATGATTTACATGGTTGGTAATAATAATTTATTTTATGAATATAGAGGAATAATATGATATAATAATTATTTTTTAATGATTAATTTTTTAGTTACAGTTCCTTCTTTCCATCTATCAAAATGTGAAAAAATGTTCATGCGCACATACGAACTATAATATCCTTAGACAGTGTAATTCCTTTTTTATATCTATACCTTTTATGGATGCCTATATATATAATTAATATATATTATATTAATGTAATTTTTTAAATTTTGGAGATTATGGAACCCTAAATAATTCGTTGATATTGAGACTGTTTAACCAAAACATATGTGAAGAACGAAATAGTTATCACCTAGAATAATGATTTTAATAAAGAATTGTTAATAAAAGGGTTATCAGATGTTATATTAATATAATATATGATATGATATATATTATTTTTTAAGAAATAAATTTATTAGAAATTTATATTTGTTATACATTATTTTTGAATGTATATGAAGAAAGATGAGTTTTGAGGTAAGGGTTTTTTCACCACAAATAGTTTTCTTGGGGACATATGATATGTCATGATCCTATATTCTTTTATGAAGTTTATATTCAAAAAACATGAAATTTTATATCATGAATATTATTATTTTCATGATATTTAAATATTTATTTTAAGTTATTCTTTCATGGGTCATATGATTATAAAGTTACAATAATGGTAAGGGTATTAAATTGAAATCTCATTAATTTTCATGTTTTCTTATGATTAAGTTACATTTATAATATTTTATTATCAACCTCTAAAAATTCATGAAATTTTTTGACACGACCCATCCCTCGGGGCCCATATCATGACTACCCCAAACCCGCCTTCCATTGGCCAAGGGCTGGCGACTAGTACCAAAGGCGTAAATCCCTAAACAGGGAAGGCATTGCCTTTATAAATGTAAAAAAACATATCAGAGTACACAACTGGAAGAAAAACACTATGTAAAACTGTATAGAAAATAAGTGTTGGAATGTAAAAGGTGTCAGAAATACAAGCCCAATAGGAAAGTACAAGTACAATTGAAAGCAAGTACAATTGATGAAAAGTAAATCAGCTACTGGGACATCCTCTGAGGTTCCTACCTGAAGGGGGGGGGGTACAGATGGCCTCCTCATTTCTCTCATCCATCCGTCTCCTCCATGTACAGTCACACCGAGTGGTCCACCTCCGGGTACTCTCCAGTCCTGCTACTCTCTGCCTCAGTTAGCGCTGTCTTCCATCTACAACCAACACAACAAGGTGCAGGCATAGCCCGTGCAGGGGTGAGTATAACGATACTCAGTAGGGACCCCGAGACCCTCAATGTCTCATAAAATCCAATATGTTTAAACTATAAAGTATGAAATCAACGGATAACCATTACTTAGGTATATGCCAATACATATACCTATGTTATCTATTAACCCATATCAATCATGAGGAAAACACAAAAGTTATTGACTCAGCTCAAACCAAGATTTTTATTATCGAAACCACGACTGGTGGTGTAATCCTACTCTATTGAGTACAGTGGGCATGATGCGTTACACAGAGGTGCTTCCCATTAACCTTGGACTGCTGAGGTTCTCCTCTAGTCGAGTATCGTGGGTCTACTGCGCTCACACAGAGGCACTCCCCACCACATGTCTGCCACTCTCATACAGAGGCGCTTCCCCTAGTAGCCTACTGAGGTACTCCTCCTGTCGAGTACTGTGGGTCTGACACACTCACACATAGTCTCTCCCCACCATGGGTTTGAAGCACTCACAGAGAGGGGCTCCCCACTGGGCAAGTCGAGTCACTCCGAGTCGAATCGGTCAAGCAGTTGTCAGGTCTCAGCCAGTTGCTAGGTCTACGTACTATGTCTGATCGACTCTGGAAGGATCCTCTCCATAAGCAACTAGTCTATACTCCAACTTCCATGAATATCAATGAGGAAGTATCTCAAATATCTGCTATGTCATAGGGGTCTCAACGCAACAGACAGCGCGTCGATCAGACGCCCGGTCTGTGAGTTAATAGGCTTTTTGTCCCGGGGGCCTGGTTGGATTCATGTACGATCTAACCTGGACAGTACTCAAATATACCATGAACTCCATTGGGGTATTATCATAGGTACGACTTCACTCTAAGAATACCGACGCCGCGGACGGTTCGTCAAACGGACGTCTGGTGCCAAAGTTATAGCCTAAGAAGGTAATGGGCCAGTAATGGGCCTGGGCCTGGTCCAACCAAGTCGGACTGACTCAGCCTAACCCAGTCTGGGCTGACCCACATTGTCTGGCCTAGCCCATTAGGCGGGTCAACCCATTAAGTTCACCCTGGTTCGCTGGGCCAGGTTCAACGGACTGCATGGGCGGTTCGGCCCGGTGGTCGCCATGTAGGTGACTTGGCCCGAAGGCCCAGGCCGGTTCGGCCAACACCACGAGGGGCACAACTTGGGTGACTCAGCCCAGGAGTTTGGGTCGACCGGGAGGCCAGCGGGCATGCCATGTGGAGCATGGGCAGGCCGGCTGGTAACCGGGTAGGACGCGGGGGTGCTGGGCAGGCCGCGGGGAAGCCGACAGGGCGCCGGGGGGGCAATGGGGGCACCGGGCAGGCCGCAGGGGCACCGACAGGGCACTGGGCAGGGGGTAGAGGCACCGTGAAGGCCGCTCGGGTGCCGGCACGGCGCTGGGCAGGGCGCGGGGGCATCGGGCAGGCCGTGGGGCTACCGGCATGGCACGAGGGTGCTGGAAGGCCACAGGGGCACCTTCAGGGTGTCGGGAAGGGTGCCGGAGGGCTGCGGGCAGGCAGACCTCTTGTCGGGCAGGGCATCGGTAGGCTGCAGCCAGGCGGGCCGCATGCCTGGTAGGATGCTGGGAGGCCGCGGGTAGGCGGGCTGGGTGCCGCTTGGTTCGATGGTGGTTGGTCGGAAGCATCGGTGCGCCGCGGGGGCAGCACGATTCGTGAAGGCTGTGGGTAGCGCAGTCTTCGTCGTTGTCGCCTTCGTCGTCGTCGCCTCATCGTCATGCCGTAGAACGCCACAAAAAGAGAGAAAATGACAAAGGATGTCGGGCCATGTTATGTTGTCCCACACCCTCCACATTTAGAAAGGTATCAATTGGCTCATGATGAGAAGAAGATGATAAATAAAATATTTCTGCATCAAAACAATTTTATCCAATGATGAAGATAAGAAAAACGGTATAACATCATCAAACATAAACCCCGTACCTCGTATCGATGATCGCTCGTTGGCAGAGCCGCGGAAGGAAGACGATAAAGACCGTCATTCATCACGCCCGCCACACGTCCCCAATTCCGAGCTGTGTCGGTTCATTGACAACGTCACGGAGGATCCGAGGAAAGAAGTCGAAGAAGGTTGTTGGAACCTTTCTTCCCGTTCTTCATTCTTCATTGGTAGGCCTTTTTTTCTCCCATGATCTCCTCTCAATCTCCCCCCAAATGAGAATTTATATGCCAAAAATAATATAAGTTATCTATTATTTTATTGGAACAACAATTTCAAAATGTAGGAATAAATGAAGAGGCTCCCCTTAATTAAATTACATGCATTGGCTCAATTAATTAAAATAGAAAGGTGCCACCAATTAATGGCAGAAGAGGTCAAGGGACTCCCCCCTCATAATGAGTGGAGTTGGGAGATTTTCCACCCTCCCATTAATTGGGGGGTTTTAGTCTTGTGTGGTCCCCATGATGTAACCTCTCATGGGAGGTTATGTTTGGGTGGGCCCCACCACCATAACCTCCCATGGGAGGTTAGGGTGTGGTGGTCCTACCTCCAACTCCCAAGTAGAGGTTTTAACCAAAAACCAGTTAAACTCATGGCAGCTCAAAATAAATATAGTATTATAGACTTTATTTTATTAATTTTTTTTACAAAAATCCAAAAACAAAGTTTTATTCTCGACCAACTGCCGTCCAGGTGAAGGTCTTCTTAAGAAAATACTGGCACTGCAATTTCAACGGTGCCCTCAGATTTGAGTTCTGATCACCGGTTCAAAAATTATAAAAAACCTGCTCATACATTTACTGAACGTACCCGAACAAAACTTCTGAAATTGATTTCGGGCACACCGGATCTCATAATAAAGCGCCGTAAAAATTCGCGGGCTCGTAAAAATTCCATAAATTTAAAAAAATTCAATTGAATTTCCTGGTCTTTACATTCTCCCCACATCAGGGCTTTATGTCCCCATAAGCTACAACTCGAAATATGGCAACAAATGGGGGTACTGAGCACACATATGAGCCTCCCGCTCCCATGTGCTCTCCTGGAGGTTCTCGTGCTGCCAGTGTACTTGCACTAGAGGTATCTACCATCCACGTTTGACCCACTACTGTCGATCCTCTATCTCCCCTGTAACCTTCGTAAAATTCATCCCATCATCGACGTCCATCTCTCCATGGCCAATGATGTGGGAAGGGTCATGCACGTATCTCCTCAGCTGAGTTACGTGGAAGACATTGTGCACCTGGTACAACTCAGGTGGAAGAGCTAAGCGGTAATCCACCTCACCTACTCTACTGAGGACCATGAAAGGTCCAATGAATCTCAGAGATAACATGCCGCCTCGGCCAAATCTCCACAGACCTCATCGAGGTAAGACCCGTAGAAAAACTAGGTTACAATCCTTGAACTCCAGAGGTCTCTGTCTCCTGTTAGCATACGACTTCTACCTGCTCTTTATAGTATTCATCTTCTCCAGGATGATCTGCACCTTCTCTATAGTAGCTCGTACAATCTCTGTTCCCACTAGTGCTGACTCCCCAGGGTCAGTCTATCACAAGGGTGATCTGCAAGGTCACCCTTAAAAGGCCTCAAAAAGTTCCATCCCTATGGCAGAGTGATAACTGTTGTTGTAAGAAAACTCCACCAAAGGCAAGTTATCATCCCAGCTGTGACCAGAGTCGAGTACACATGCATGTATCATGTCCTAGAGGGTCTGAATGGTTCACTCATTCTGACCATTTGATTGAGGATGGAAGGCGGTGCTCAAGTGAAGTTATGTCCCGAAAGCCTCCTACGACCCCTTCCATAGCCAGGAAGTAATCCATGTGTCACAGTCAGAGACAATAGAGGAAGGTAATCCATGTAGTTACACAATCTCCTGCTCATAGATGTGTCCCAAGCGCTCTACCGAACAGTTCTCTACGATCGGTAGGATGTGGGCCGACTTGGTGAGTCGGTCGATGATCACCCAAATCGGGTCGTGACCCCAAGATGTACGCGGAAGACCCATCACGAAGTCCATGGTTATCCCATTCCACTTCCACTCTGGGACCTCTAAAGGCTGAACCATGCCTGCTGGTACCTGGTTCTCTACCTTCACTTGCTTACTAGTGAGGCACCGTGAGACAAACATCACTACTGCCTTCTTCATACCTAGCCACCAGTGCTGTCATCGATGGTCCTGGTACATCTTTTCCACTCCTAGATGTACCCTTAGAGTGGATGTGTGGAACTCTCTCAACACTTCCTCCTGACATGCCACCAGTACCAAAGTACATCCTACGAAGAGGATGATGTGCTCCCCACCTTCAGAAAATCTGTCAGGCTCCTTCCCTATGGATATCTGAGCACGTCGTGTCTCACAGTCAGTGTCCCCATATTGTTCCTCCCTGACTCAATGAAGAAGTGGGGGACTGACCAAAAGAGACTGAAGGAATGCTGCTCCATCTCTATCCACAAAGCATATTTGTAAAGTAGTTACCTGCTCTGTCGCCTCTCTTAGAAGTTGTATACCAGTCCTCCTACTGAGCACGTCTGCAACAACATTCCCCATCCCAGAAGTTTAGACTATCTCAGAGTCATAGTCCTGGAGGAACTCAAGACAATGTCGTTGTCTCAGGTTCAGGTCCTTCTGAGAGAAGATATACCTAAGACTATTGTGATCATAGTACACAGTAAAATGCTCACCCATCAGATAGTGCCTCCACATCTTCAAGGAGAAGACCACTACTGTTAACTCTAGGTCATGGGTAGAAATTTTCTGCTCGTGCGGTCTCAGCTGTCGAGAACCATAAGCAATCACTGCCCGCTCCTGCATCAGGACACACCCAAGTTTGGTCCCTGATGCGTCGTAGTAAACTACATACCCTACACCCTCCTCTAGAAGCCTCAAGATGGGGTACTAGTCAGCCTCTGCCTCAGCTCCTGAAAGCTCTGATGGCATCTCTACAAACAAAAAAAGGGTTTCCACTTCCTTGTTAAGGCTGATAGTGGTTCTGCAACTCTTGAGAATTATGGAACGAACCTCTGATAGTATCCAGCCAAACCCAAGAATCTTTATACCTCCATCACACTCCTGGGTGGATTCCAAGAAAGTACCGCCTTGATCATTGTTGGTTCCACTGTAACTCCATCCTCCGAGATGACATGTCCCAAGAAGTGAACCTCTCAAATCCAAAAATGGAACATTGAGAGATTACCATAAATCTGGTGCTATCAGAGTGTGTCCAGTACTACCCACAAATGGTAGCATGATCCTCCTCTATAGTTTAGTAGATAAAAATGGCATCGATGAAGAAAACGACAAAGTGATCAATGTATGGCTGGAAGATAATGTTCATAAGTCCCATGAACTCTGCTGGAGTGTTGGTTACACCTAAGGGAATAAAAAAGAACTCATAGTGATCGTACCAACAACTGAAGGTCATCTTCTGCACATCCTTGTCTCGAACTCTTAGCTGGTGATAGCCTGATATGAGGTCTATCTTTGAGAACCATCGTGCTCCCTTCAGCAGATCAAAGAGGTTGTAAATCGTCAAAAGTCAGTACTTTTTCTTCACGTTCACCTAGTTCAGGCGATGGTAGTCAACACAAAGCCTCAAGCTCCCATCCTCCATATTGGAGAACAGAATCAGTACTGCCAAGGGAGAAACCCTAGGCCGGATAAATCCAATCCCCTGCAAGTCCTCCAGCTATACCCGCATCTCAGGAAGCTCAGCGGGAGCCATCTGATATGCTGGAGTACATATCGGTGCCGTCCCGGGTTACAAGTCAATGTAGAAGTCCACCTCTATACGATGAGGTAGTCCTGGAACATTGTCAGGGAAAACATCCACATACTGTTCCACCACTACATGATAACTCAGACTCTCCACATCAACTGCTCTGAGGGCAAGGCAGGACAGCTGATGAGTGATCGGCTGCACCCTCCTCCAAGTAAGTCTGTCCTGTGCGGAAAAGGTTCCCTTCTCACCGGTGAAGGTAAACCTGGTCCCATTCGTGAGGACACACCGCACATTTCACCTAATACAGTCAATCTGAGCTTGGACTGTAGATAACCATTTTATACCTAAGACAACGCCGTAAGGCCTCAATGCCACTACTAAGAGATCTCAGACGAACCTCTCGCCTCCAAGAGTACGCTCGCACTACCGGCACTAGTGCATAATCATCGAATCAGATATCATAAGTGTCTCTAGCCATAAGTATCGAGGCAACGACTCCTTTAGAATCTCCATGCTCCAAATGAGGGACGTGGCAATGAAAGAGTGACTGGAACCTCTGTCTATAAGAACCGCAGCTAAGTTGGTGTAGACACAGATCATACCTTGAATCATCTTTGGAGTTCTGTGATCATAGGCCTCAGTTGCCTGAAGTTGAGCTCTCCCCTATCCACCCGCTCCCTATGGTCGGGGTGGGCCACCTTGTGGTGGTGGTGGTAACACCTCGTAACGTCGTCCACCACCAGCTGCACTTCCAGCTCCTCTGCCAGTTCCTCCTCCTCCCTACAGACCACCTTGTTCGAACCTATACCTTTGCATGGGAGGTCTCTAAACTGTATAGTGATCATCTGAATGGCGGGTTTACAGTCACGAGCCATGTGACCCTGCCCGCCGCATGAGTAACACTCCATGATACTGGAATGTGTGTCTCTGCTCTGTGTGCCCTGCACAACCGATCCTGGGTCATGCGGTCGACCACCTGTAGGCCTGGTCCTCTTGGACCTTTGGGACATCTGTCTACTTCTAGAAGCAGGAGACTCCGCTGCTTATCGTCTAGTAGTGGGTCTCACTACTGGTGACTGCTCAGCAAAGAAACTCTCCACTACGAGGTCTCTCTCTAAGACCCATTCCTGCATCGGGATGCTGAGGGAGATCGTCGATGCTGTGATCTCTCACCTGAGCCCCTGCTCGAAGGTCTGGGCCCTGAAAAATGCATCTTGCACCATATCTGTGGCGTAGCGTGAGAGGTCAGTGAACCTCAATGAGTACCACACCACAGTCATACTACCTTGCTCTAGATGCAGTATCTCTTGTATCCGCATTGCGCAGAGAGTGTCTGGGACAAACACAGCCCGAAATAAGTTCTCAAAGTCTACCCAGAATAGCATCGCCCTGTCATGCACATGGAGTATCAGGCTCCACCATCTGCATGCTTCTACCTGATGGAGACTCGCGGCAAGGAAGACGATAAAGACCGTCATTCATCGCACCCACCGCACATCCCCAATTCCGAGCTACGTTGGTTCATTAACGACATTGCAGAGGATCCGAGGAAGGAAGTTGAAGAAGGTTTTTGGTGCCGTTCTTTGTGTTCTTCGTTCTTCGTTGGGAGAACTTATTTTTTCCCAAGCTCTCCTCTCAAGCTCCCACCAAATTAGAATTTCCAAGCCAAAAATAATATAATTTATCTATTATTTTATTGGCACAAAAATTTCAAAATGGAGGAATTAATTAATAGGATCCCCTTAATTAAATTACACGCCTTGGCACAATTAATTAAAAGGGGAAGGTGGTACCAATTAATGGTAGAGGAGGTCAAGGGACTCCCCCCTCATTAATGAGGGGAGTTGGGTGATTTCCCACATTCTCATTAATTGCGGGTTTAAGTCTCGTGTGATCCCCACGATGTAACCTCTCACGGGAGGTTATGTTCGGGTGGGCGCCACCACCATAACCTCATATGGGAGGTTAGGGTGTGGTGGTCCCACCTCCAACTCCCAAGTGGAGGTTTTAACCAACAACCACTCACACTTATGGCAGCTCAAAATAAAATAAACTTTTGTACACTTTATTTTATTCTTTTTTTTACAAAGATCCAAAAACTAACTTTTATTCTGGAACAACAATCGTCACGGTAAAAGTATTCTTAAGAGAATACCGGCACTATGAGTTCAACGGTACCCTCAGATTTTACTTCCAAGCAACGGTTCAAAAATTAAAAAAAACTAGCTCATACGTTTACTGAACGTACCCGAACAAAACATCAGAAATTTATTCCGAGCACACTGGGCCTTGGAATCAACCACTGTAAAAATTTGTGGACTCGTAAAAATCCCACGTATTTAAGAAAAAAAATCCCACATAATTTCCAGGTCTTTACATATTTTAACCCATTTTTATTTCTTGAGAATAAATGTTTTAATTTCATTTTCCATACTTCAATTACTCAAGATACTATAATAACATTTTAAGGAAAACCATCATTTTTATCCCTTTGGCCGGAAAACCTTTTTATTCATCCTCCATGAATTATAAAAAATTTCTCAAGAATGTTTTAATATTATAGTATGATGTTTTAAATTTATATTACCAATTATTTACTTTTTTTCAAAAGGATTAAATGGAATTTTCATTCCATTTTGCAAACAAGGTACTTTATTAATTTTTATAAACATATGAATGGAATATTTTTCTTTTAAATTAAACGTCATAAACTAAATTTCATCCCATTATAACTAAAAAATTATTTTAATATTTGTTTAATAGTTTCAATTTTCATTATCGAAAAAAATGTTTTCCATAATATTTGGAAAATTTTCATATTTGAATGAAATTATTTAAAAATTACCAGTGTATTTTCCTCAATAAATATTCCAGTGATATTTTAAATAACATTTTCATCCATGATAATATCCTTTGATGTTAAATTTGATTTACTTTGGATATGATCTAGTGATTCAATCTATGTTATTTCTTATAGTGATTTATGATTATTATTATGTGATCTTTACCAAACCCATTTAATTTCCATGGGTTATGATAGGATATTATGATTTATAATCTTGTAAAATTTATATGTATTGATTATGATTGTGTGATGATTTGTTTTATTAAATCCATTTAATGAATTGGCAAATATTGATAACTCAGGAGGAGAATATGTTATTTATGATCCTAATTTCATGTTCACAATTTAATGCACAGATCCGGTTTTCATAATCATAAGTTTTTAGGTGGGCCTTTATTTTATGTTCATAAGCTTATCTACGGATATGGATTTTATGGCCATAGTTTTATTCATGGGCCAGAATTTCATGTGTTTGATTTAATTTTTTGACCTAGATTTCATATTCATGAATTTATGTGTGGACCTGCCTTTCATATCCACATGATTTTTTGTGGACTTGGTTTCATGTCCATATGTTTATATGAGGGCTAGATTTCATGTCCTTAACTTAATGAGTGAACTATTTATATTTATACATGTTAAATAAATTATAATTTTATGTTTTTACCTCATTCATATGTCTTGTTCATACTCTCATAGAACATATTATTTTATTCCTTTATGATTCATGTATTTTGAACTTCTAAAATGTATGTGTTGATTTCTTTGTTTTGTACCCTTACTCGGCATCTATGCTTATCCTTTCTTATATTTCCACTTACCATGTTTTCAAGAGAGTTTTTAAGTACACTATTTCAAATAAGGGGTCTATTTAGAATGAATATTGGTGGTGATTTTGTAGATCCCATATGAACATGTTGTATATGTTTCAAAGATTCCAATTTCACTAGAACTCTATGATTATAGCTTGGATCATAATGTTATGTAATGAAAATTAATCTAATAATATGTAATATCTATGTATGTAAATAATAGGTCACTATTGTTTTCATAAGATAACGGTTTAGTTAACCTTTGTAAAATTAATATAGGAAAACCATAGTAATAACCCAAAGGATAATCTTACATATAAGTGAAATTACTATGTTATCATAAATAAAAGAGTTTTTTTATAAAAATCAACTTTGTCTGAATACTAAAAGATGTTATGGTTTTGGAACAAGTGTATATAGGGATAATAACAATAAAAATAGTTGGTTAAGTAAATATTGACCATTATTTGGGTTCATAGTGAGTGTTACCTTACTATGAAGTTGGTTTGACAATCATAGTAGATATGTATAGGTTAATTCACATTTCCTTTATTAACATTTATGATGGATTTGAATATTATGATGACCATGAATGACCTAGGTGTCACAATTTAGTGTATATCACAAATTACTTTTGTGAATATGTGATTGTTCAATTGAATTTTGATAACATGATTCTTGTAACACCAGGATGTTTTTATGAATAATTTTCTTCAGATAATTTTTCTTCTTTAGTATCTTGCCTTGCAAAAAATCATGAGTTAAAAAGAACCGTGAGATTACCTTATTATAAAATTATAGTTATATCCTAACCATTATGTTATAGGGAATAATTATAAATAAATTATGAAAATGCATTATGAATTAATTGGCTATTAATTACTTATGAAAAATGTAAATCAATTAGAAATTTTAATTTCTTATAGAGTAAATTAACATTTTTAATGAAATTAATTAGATATATATTTGTTATATACTTAATAAAATATTTTTTATATTTATATGATTGATATTTTAGTAATAGGGAATGAATAAAACCATATTTTATGTATAAGAACCTTTTCTAAAGGTTAATTTTGAACCCTTTGATTGGAAAACCCAATTTAAATATAGATTCTGAAACATTAAAAATTTATATATGACAAGATAAACATGTTATTTTGAAGAATAAAATAAAAATTTCCTTTGGATAAATTTCTGATAATTTTTTGATAACTTTCATAGTTTTCATGAATAGTAAAAATACGCTAAATTTTAAATAAAAAAAAATTTCCATTGAGATAATTTATATGGTTAAATTATAATAAGGAAGGGATCTAATGTATAAATACAAAATATTTTTAACGTTTAATATAATGTATGTCATTATCATTAATTTTTCATTGAATTCATAGGTAAAAACATTTCATTCTTTGTTTTCCTATTTCAAAAATAAGAATAATGTTAAATTAATTATTACAACTTTTATGTTTTTAATTTGTATAAATTGAATTACTTATTTGGAATCATAAGGTCAAATTTTTTTGAATAGTAATCTTTTATTTTGGGACATTATGAATAGTAACATCAGTATTTTTTTATTTATCATCTTTAAAGGGTAAATCTGGTAAATAACGGTGATATAATAAGAATTAAATAATATAAAACTACAGTAAAATGTGTTAAAATCTAGTTTTTTGATATATTTCAGACCATGTTTATCCTTGGTTTGATTTTGGGACCCCACAGATTAACTTGGATGTGAAAATGACATTTTATAAGAATTAATTTAAAGTAAAGATAATTATAACATAAATATATATCTTTGTCAAAATAAATTTTAAAATCATGTTATATAACAATTATCTATCTCTATAAATATTCATTACCAATATAAAATTATTATGGAAATAATGGTATTTTATTTATAATATTTAGATTCTAGATAAATATATTTATTTACGATACAATTATGATGTAGTGATTACCATGTTAATGAAAGATTCAAATAAATTAATTTATAAATTTTAAAATAAATTGTTTTTTAATATTTTGATGTCATCCAATAATTTTTTGGATTATACTAACATACTTGGGATGAGTTAATTCCTTTTATAAATAATAAGGTTGTTATGATTTGTTTAAAAAGTCATGTATTAATAGTGTCCAAAATTGACATCGTTTATAACTTAAAACATAAAATAGTTTATAAAATGATATTAAATTACTAAAAATATTATATTTATCCAAATGGTTAATATAAGTCCAAATATGTCAAAAATAAATATTTATGGGTCATTTGACATGATATGTTAATTACATTAACCCATCATGTTAAATTAACATGATATCACAATAAGATTGAAAAAGGTAAAATAAGGTTTAATACAAAATGATAAGGATAAAAAAATATTCAAAACTTGCCTCAAAATTATTAGATGATGGGTATTCAAACCAAAATCATCTAATATTATAATTAAAAAAAATTGTGTCTTTTTTAATTGAAATTGAATTTATAATAAATTAATATTTTGAGAGTTTTCTAAAGTGCCCATCTCCTCTAATAAAAGGAAACCACCTCCATCTCTTATTAATTCCATTTTGACCCTTCAATCTCAACCAAAACATAACCATTTCTTTTCTCAACTTTCCTAGTCACATTCTTGAGGTGTTGGTCTTTCAAAATACCAACTCTAATTCACTAAGAGGAAATTTGAAGGAGGCACGCCGAGGAAGAGGTAATCACTTCTACCGATTCTTTCAAATTTATTTCTTCTTCCACTTCCTCTTATTTAGTTGTTCCAATATAAGGTAATAAAATCAGTAAAATCATATTATTATATTTTATTATAAATATTAAACAAACCTTTTTCACCTTCAATCCATCTTACGGAAAATTAATTCAACACGTGTTCTTATGCACGACTTACCGTCTCCAAAATGTGGTGTAATATGTTTTTCACCACCACCTTACATGGATTGGTATAATGGTAGAAATAATAACTATATATAATTATTATAAAATCATACTAATTCTGAGAAACTATCAACCATCCACTTTAAATTGGGTTATATTTCTATCGCTGTTATTAACATGATTTTATTTTGTTTATGGTCGAATTTTATTTAGGAAATCCATTTTTTTATTAATTATGATCGAATGTTGTTTAATATACCCATTTTATTACATGGGTTATGTTAGTGTAATTTTTTTTATGTTTTTTGTGGAACACGTAAGAATGGTTTCATTATGAGATGGTTGGGACCTATATCTACCTCTAATGCATTGGGTAAAGATTAATATCTCAAGTGATAGACATGGATGGAACGGTAAGTAAATTTAGTTAAGTTATACATGTCTGGAACGAGGGGTGAACTTAGTTTTGTTATTGAATTTGTCTACTATGATGGTCTTAGAAATGAGCCTTCACTAATATGAAATGATTTTATATTCTTATGTGTGTATGACACAAAGTTTTTGTATTATGTTTTGACTATTGGGCTTACATTGCACTTTTTTAACTTATCCCATGACATGCTATAATAATATTTTAAATGTAGGATAATATTTTCAAATTTTAGGTTCTTATAAATATGATATGATTGATTTTTACCCTGTCTTCCATTACGGAGAATTTATGTTTACCCTTTTATATGATTTTTTTCCCCAGGTCATGAATAAGCGTATTAAGTATGATATGCCAAAAAGGAGTCTAGTTATGATGAAATAAATTGGATACAATGTAGTTGTTTTAAGAACCAGTTTTTTTTATGTTTCCTAGTTTCTAAATACAATACACATATTCGGTCCTATCATGGTTTTTTCCTATGTGCTAATAATTATACTTCAATTATGAAGTAATATCAATGTTTGTAAATAATGGGTCACTATAGTTGGTATCATAGGAAAGGTATAGTTATCCTTTGGAAACTAGGATAGGAAAGCCTTAAGGATATGTATATGTATAGGATGCAATCCAAGTATTTTAGAAATGACCATGAATAACCTATGGTAAAACCTAAAGTGTCTTAAATTGAAATTTTATTCCTGATTATGTGGTTTTCTTGTCATGATTAGTGTTTCTCACACTATTCTTATTGGTTTTAGTCAATGGATAGAACCTGAAGGAAACGTGTTAATACTAAATGTGATGGGAATTCAGTGATTATCCCCCTAAGAAACCAAATGTTATGGGATATGTAATAAAAAATCATGTATCCATGCTCACACAACTTTCTCAAGCTATAAATCATGACAGACATCAAAACGAGAAAAGGAGGGAGTAACATTATATTGAATACTTCATGAGGCAGTGTCCACCTTCATTCAGCGGGTCTTCTGATCCATTAATGGATGAACAATGGATCAGTACCACTAAAAAGATATTTTCAGCTTTATAATGTTCTAAACATGATAATGTCGTCTTAGTAGTATATCATTGGGATGGTAAAGATGGTCCGTGGTGGAATCTAATAAAAAATACAAGGCAATGATATGAAATTTAGTCCATCAAATGGGATGAGTTCAAGAACATATATTTCAATAAGTACATTCCTTGTATTATTCAAACAATGATTGAGAAGGAGTTCCTTGAATTTAAGCAAAAGGATGATGAATATGTTGGTACCTATGATGAAAATATTAAAAGACTTTCAAGGTATGCTTCTAGAATTATTATCCAACCGGAGAGTAAGATTGATCGATTATTTAAGGGCATAAAGCAAAGTCTCCTAAGGTAATTAGTAATAAGGGACTTCAATAGATACAAGTAAATTGTTTATTTTTCTCTTGAGGTTGGGATGGAGACTGTAGTGACTCATCAGTCATATTCATTTGATAATAAAAGTAAAATGGAATTCAAGGTAAAATCTAAATACCACAACAAAAAGAAGATGAGTTTTCTATTATGGTCAAAGTGTGGAATGAAACATATAGGGAATTGTCTTAAAGGTACTAGTAAATGTTTTATGTGTGGAAAAGATGGTCACTATGAAATTGAATGATGATGTGATGGAAAAAAGATGTATAATGATGCGGACAAAGAAAATGCTACATAGAATGCACCTCCTACACTTCAACGTTACAAGTGCAAGTAAATAGGGCATTATGATAATAAATGACCCAATCCAAAGGTTATTTATGATGATCAATGTCAAAAAAACTTTTAAGGCCGAAGACAAAGGAAAGTCACATGAATTTATGATCGGTGATGTGGGGTACGATAATGAAGTGGTGAAAGGTACACTTACCATCCACTCTAATGTAGAAAATGTTTTATTTGACTATTGATCCACCAACTCTTTTATTTATAAAAAATTTGCTATATTTATTACTGTATTACCTAAATAATTAGATGTTGTGTTAACTATGATGACTCATAATGTCATAAAAGTCACATAAAAAGTTTATAATTCTCCTCTGGTTGATGTTTGCAAGAAGGTGATTCCTAAAAATATTGTGAAAATTCCTATAGTATAATTTGATGTGATTTTTAGCATGTATTGGATTTAATTATATATTGCTCATATCAATTCCTAAATAAGGGAAGTCATATTTCATATTTTTGATCAATATATTATCATTTATCTATGAAAGGATGAATATAACCATCCTGTATAAACTTTATCCATTTTATGGGTCTTTATTCCAATAAATTAAGGTTATTTATATCAAATTGTTGTGTAGAAACTCATGATTAAGAATATTCCCATTGTATGGGAGTTTGATAATGTCTTTCCAGATGAATTTCTAGGTCTTCTACCAAATCATGAAGTTGAGTTCTCAATAGAACTCATACCAAGTTCTATGCCTATTTCAAAGTCACCTTATAGAATGTCCCCAATTGAGTTGTCGGAATTGAAGAAGCAACTCCAAGAGAATCTTGATAAGGGATTGATATGCCCTAGTGCATCACCTTCGGGATCACTAGTTCTTTTGGTGAAGAAGAAATATGGATCAATGAGACCATGCAATGATTATCAAGATCTTAACATGATCACTACCAAGAATAAATATCCTCTCCCACGTATTGATGACTTATTAGGCAAACTACTTAGAGTTTAATACTTTTATAAGATTGATATTCATTCAGGAAATCATCAATTAAGGGTCAAAAATGAATATATTCCAAATATGGCATTCTGTACAAGGCATGTACACTATGAATTTACTGTGATGCCTTTTGGTATAACTAATTCCCCTACTATCTTGATGGATATAATGAATTGAGTCTTTAGATAATATTTTGATCAATTTATGGTAGTATTTATAGATGATATTCTTGTATATTCAAAGAGAAACAAAGAACCTAAATATCACTTGAGAATTATACTGAAGACCCTGGGAAAGGATAATCATTATACCAAATCTACCAAGTGTGAGTTTTGGCTTCAAAATGTTTCATTTTTGGGTCACATAATATCAAGAGAGGGGATATATGTGGATCTAACAAAAACAATGTTTATTGAATGATGTCTGAGACCAACAACAATAACTGAGATCCAAAGTTTTCTTGGTTTGGCGGGATATTATCAACTTTTTTTGAAATATTTTTCAATATTATCCAATCCACTCTCCATGTTGACTTAGAAAGGAGTTATGTTCATTTGGATGGAGGAATGTGATGAGAATTTTGAAGATCTAAAACGAAGGATAGCTAGTACACCTATGCTCACACTTCCTTGTAGTGGAGAATGGTTTGTGATCTATATTGATGCATCCATGAAAGGTATGGAATGTGTTCTCATGAAAAATGATATGATGGTATCTTATTCCTCACGGTATTTGAAACCCCATCAGAAAAATGACCTAACTCGTGATTTGGAGTTATCTGTGGCAATCTTTGCATTTAAAAAATGGAGGTATTATCTTTATGGTGAAAGGTGTGATATTTATACTAATCATAAAATTTTAAAGAATATTTTCTGAAAAAAGAAGTTGAATATGCACCAAAGAAGATGGTTAGAGTTGATTAATGATTATGACTATTCAATACATGACCACCCTAGGAAAGAGAACAACATGGAAAATGATTTGAGTCAAAAATAAAATACTAGCTTATCCATTATGAGGATAAAAAAAGATCAAATATTTATGGATTTCGAAAGTTTGGATCTTGAATTTTTAATGGAAGGGAAGAAATATTATCTTTATGAAATAAATGTTCAACCATCTATACAAGTGAAGATTAAAAAGGCATAGAAGGAAGATGGAGAGTTACAAAAGAAGGTGAGGAATGTTCCTGAATTAAACCATAATGGTGATTAAATAATAAGGTTTAGTAACCAAAGTTTTATTCATCCCATACCAGAACTAAAGAAGGATCTATTGGATGAGCCTCATTGTTCTTCATTTTCTATTAACCATATATGCACAAATATGTAAAAGGAAATGAAAGATTACTTCTTGTGTGATGGAATGAAAAGATATGTCACCGAATATGTCTCTTGATGATTGGTTGGTCATCAAGTTAAGGCTAATAGACAAAAGTCATTGGGGATTTTATATCCATTACCCATACCAGAATGGAATTGTGAAAATTTCACTGTGGGCTATGTTATTGGACTTTCCAAAAACATCCAATGGAAATATTGATATCTGAGATATATTTGATCATCATACGAAGTCAGCATACTTCATTACTATTAGATAGTATTTATCTCTTGATCATCATGGCATGACATATATAATGGAAGTGGTAAGATTTCATGGAGTACCACATTTCATTATATCTGATCGGGATCTGAGGATTTCCTAGAAGTTATAGAGAATCCTTCAGTATGCTATGGATACAAATCTATATTTCATAACATCTTATCATACTCATAAAACTATCAGTCTGAGAGGACAATTCAAACTCTAAAAGACATGTTGAGATCTTTCTATATGTATTAAAAGGCAGTTGGGCTCAACACCTACCATTCCTGGAATTTTCATACAATAATACCTTTTATTCCATTATTCATATTTCTCCTTATGAATCCCTCTACAGAAATAAGTGTATAACTTCATCTTTCTTGGATGAAGTCAGGGAAAGAAATTTATTTGGACCTGATCTTATTGATAAAATGGAAGAAAAGGATAGATCTATTCAACAACACATAAAAGCAGCTCAGAGTTGACAAAAATGTTCAGGTAACAACAGAATAAAAGACCTAATGTTTGAAGTGGGTGATAAGGTGTTCATACGAAAATCTCCCAGGAATACAGCAATGAGATTTGGAAAGAAGGTCAAGCTGAGCCCTACGTATACGAGTCCTTTTTAAATAATGGATTGTGTTGGGAAGGTATCATACAGATTGGTGATTCCACTAAATCTCTCTCAAGTTCATGATTTGTTTCATGTACATATCTTGAGAAAGTACATACCCAATCCTTTACGTGTACCAAGATCAGAAGTTGTACCACTGGAGAAATATATTCCTTATAAATAACAACTGATATGGATTATGGATCATAAAGAAAATGTTCTACGAAACAAGACAACTCATTTGGTTAATGTTTTATGATGGAACCACCAATTTTAAAAAGATACATTGTAAGTTGAGTATATGTTGGGGGAGAGGTATCCTTATCTGTTTGTTTCCAAGTGACATATTTCGAGGGATCAATTCAGTTTAAGGGGGGTAGAATGTAACACGTAGATGTTTTTATGAAAAATTTTCTTTAAATAATTTTTATTCATCAGTATCTTGATTTTCATACAATCGTTAGATTAAATGAACCACGATATTCCCTTAATATAAAATTATCATTATAGCCTATCCATTAGGTATGTGGGAATAATTATAACTAACTTTTGAAAATTCATCATGCATTCATTGGCAATTAATTACTTATAAAAAATATAAATCAATTAGATATTGTTATTTTTTTTGAGTAAATTACATTTGGTAATGAAATTAATAAGATATATATGTGTTATATACTTAATAAAATATTTTTGATATTCCTCTTATGGATATTTTAGTCATAGGGTATGAATAAAACCCAATTTTTTGTATAAGAACCTTTTTTTAAAGGCTAATTTTTTCACCATTGAATGGAGAAAGCATATTAAATTAATATTTTTACAAATTAATTATTTCTATATTACAAAATAAACATTTTATTTTGAATTATAATATAAAATTTTACTTTGGATAAATTTATGATATTTTTCTGATTACATTCATGTATTGATGAATAGTAAAAATATGGCAAATTTTAATTAAAAAATAACGTTTTTCATTGAGATACTTTATATGGATTAATTTTAATATTGAATGGTTTTAAAGTATAAATAGAATACATTTTTACTATTTAATATAATTTATATCATTATCATTAATTTTACATTGAATTCATAGACAAAAACATTTCAATGTTTTGTAATGTTTTAGCTTTTAAAACTCATTATCTCACTTCAACACTGAGAATAATTTTAAATTAATTACTGAAACTTATATATTATGAAATTGGAAAAATGGATTATGTATTTAGAATAATATGGTCCAAATTTATTTAATAGGTACCTTTTATTTTTGGACATTATGAATAGTAACTTCAGTAGTAATTTTATTTACTAGGGTTAATGGGTAAATCTGTTAAATAATGATAAAAAATAATTTAGTAGTATAAAAATACCCTAACATGTCCTAATCCAATTTGAATATATATTTCCGACCATGGGAATCTTTAGGTAGATTTTGGTACACCATGGATTCACTAGGATGTGAAAATGACATTTTATAAGAGTTAATTTAAATTAAAGATAATTAAAACATAAACATATATATTTTACTAAATAGATTTTAATATAGGGTAATATAATAGAAATATAAGCCTATAATAAGTAATTAGAAAGATATAAAGATTTTCTATAATATGGAATTTTTTTTATAATTTTTAGACATTAAATAAATATATTTATTTATGATACAATTATGATGTAGTGATTACCATATTAATGATTGATTCAAATAAATGAATTTATAAATATTAAAATAAATTTAATTTGAAACTTTTGATTCCATAAAATAAAATTTTGGATTAAATTAACATATTTTGTATGATTTAACGCCTTTTGTTGTAAGTAATTAGGATTTTATGAATTGTTTAAAATGTCAAGTATGAATAGTGTCCAAAACTGACATAATTCATAAATTAAAACATAAAATAGATTATTAAATGAAATCAAATTCCAAAAAATATAAAATTAGTAAAAATGGTTAATGTAATTACAAATATGTCATAAATAACTTTTTTTGTCATTTTACATGGTAAAGTAATTACATTAACTCACAATGTGTAAATAACATGATATTTGGGTAAGAATTAAAAAAGGGTAAAATAAGGGTTAAACCAAATAGATAATGATAAAAAATATTCAAAACTTGTCTAAAAATTATTGTATGAAGTTTATTCAAACCATAATTATCTTATATTATATTTAAATAAGTTGTGTACCGTTTTTAATGAAAAATAAATTCAAAATAAATTAATATATTTAGAGTTTCATAAAGTTCACCTCTCCTCTCTTTAAAAGGGAACCTCCTCCCTCTCTTATTCACACCATTTTGAGATTTGAATCACTGAAAAACCTTTCTCATTTATTTTATAAAAATCACTTGTTAAATTCTAGAGGTAATATTTTTCTTAAAAGACCATCTCTAGTGCCCTAAGATGATATTTAAAGGAGGCATGTCGAGGAAAAGTTAATATCTTCTACCGATTCTTTCAGATTTATTTATTCTTATACTTCCTCTTCATTAGTTTTGTCATTATAAGGTAACAAAATGAGTATCAATAATATAATTATATGTTATTATAAATATGAAACAAACCTATTTCACCTTTTATCCATCCTATGAAAAATTAATTCATCGTGCCTGTGTATGTACTACTTACCATCTCCACGTCATGGTGTAATCAGTTTTTCACCACCAACTTACATGAATGGGTATAATGGTTGTAATAATAACTATATATGATTATTTTAACGTGATACTAATTCTTAGATACTATACACCATCCACTTTAATACCATTCAACAATAATGGGAACGATATCGCCGCTCATGCGTACATACGGCTTACCGTCTCCACGGTGCGATGTGATTCATTCTACATAATCATTATTAAACAATGATTATATAAATGAATTTAATGAATAAATATGATATGTATTATAATAATATCATTCTTTAATTGATATAATTATAACCTAAAAATTGGAATAATATCTTATCCGACAAAACATACATAATAACATAAAACACTTAATACCTGAATAACGAGTAACAATGAAATATTTATAACAAATGGATAAAAATATGATCATGAATCTTATTATAAAAATTATTATGATTATGGAATATATCATTAGAATTATTTAAATCATTATACATGTGTTTCAAATACATACTAAGAAAATCAGACCTAAGGTAAGGGTTAACTTTTCAAATATCTATTTTATCTTAGATTGTTTATTAATAAGTATTTACGGGGGTATATATATCTTCCATATCCATGATTCACAAATATATATTTTAAAATATTCCTTATATAATTATAAAATAGTTTAAATACAATTTTACCCACTATTTAATTTTTACTAAATTGTATGAATGGAATATATTTTCATTCTCGGTATGAGGTAGAATTTGACCTTTCTGGAAAAAGTACAAGATTATTTTTTAACTTATATAGCATGAATGAATTTTTATGGTTTCATGACATCTTATTTCCAGGAATATTACTCTACATGATTTCAAGATTATTTTTAACTAAATTATTTTCTTTTAAATTGTGTGGCATTTTATGAAAACAAAATATTTTTTTTAAAAAAAATAAAAGATATTTTCCTCGGGAATTAATTTCAAGTGTTTTCTCAAAATTATTTTTGATAAAATATGTCACTCATTAAATATGGTTATATTTCTATCCCTGTTTATAGAATTTTTTTATTTTTTTATTATGGAATGTTATTTAGTAAATCCATTAGTTTTAAATTAATTATGATGGAATGATGTTTAGTAAACCCATTTTATTTAATGTGTTATGCTACGGTAAATGGTTTTATGTTCTTTGTTGCACACGTTAGAATGGTTTCATTATGAAATTGGTGGGACCTATATCCCCCTAAAATTTAATGGGTAATGATTTATATCTCATGAGATATATATGGCTGGAACGACATGTAAATATGGTTAAGTGATACATGGATGGAACGAGTAGTGAACTCGGTTTAGTAATGGACTTTGTTCACTATGATGGTATTAGCAATTAGCTGTGACTAATATGAAATTATTTTTTATGATTTTGTGTGTATTCCACAAAGTATCATGATTTATGTTTTGGAAATTGGGATTATATTCTACTTTTATGATTTATTCCACGACATGGTATTGTGATATTTTATATTCATTATAGGATTTTTAAATTTTATGTTCTTATGAATATGATATGATTTATATTTATTTTTATTAACCCTAATGATCATTTGAGATCACCATTTTATATTTTTCTTCTTCACAGATCATGAAGAAGTATATTAAGTAAGATATTCCAAAAAGGAGCCTTATTATGATGAAATAAATGGGTGACAATGTAGATGATTTGTGAACTATTTGTTTATGTTTCATAGTTTCTAAAGAAACTATACATATACGATCCTATAATGTTTTTTTTATAAATTGTAATAAATATATTTCAATTCTGAAGTACTATCAATGTATGTAAAGAATGGGTTTCTATAACTGTTACTATATTCTTTTTAGTTAAAGACAATAACCTAAAGGGATTTGTAAACAATTAATGTAACAATTAAAGCAATGACAATCCTCAAAAGTAACAATATTTCTCAAAAGTTAGGATGAAATATTTTATGACCATACTCACTCAAATATCTCAAGAAATAAGTGATGAAACTATTCATATTAAAATTTTAAATTTAAAAAATATAGTACAACATTTCATTAAATATTTTTGAGACAATGTTAACCCTCATTAGCCAATGAGCCTGTACGTGAGTGGTAATAGCTTTTTCTTGGAATCCAAGTGACCCGAGATCTAATTTTGGTGGAGATGAAGTACTAGGTTATTATAGTAGTACTATAACAGGTACTATTTAATACTATAGTAGTTAGTACTATTCATTGGATTTGGGGCTTTGGGTCACTGGTTTGGGCCCATGGGTCTCAGGGCCTTCGGGCCAATAAAGGCCTTTAGGGAACCAAAGGAATTCTGGCCATAGAGACATCAAGTTTTAAGGGCCTTTGGGAAAATGATGGCTGTTATACCAAAGGGATTTCAGGCCACATAAATGAACAAGAAGCAACTTGAGAAGACCACACATGAGCATGCCTATAAGAGGATTTATAGAAAAAATAGAAACCACCAGAGAAGATAAAACCATATTGGAAGAATGAGAGGGTATAGAAACTACCATTAGGACTAGGCACTATGAAGCTCTACACGAGGCAATGATAGATGATAATCCATGCAAGTTGAGGAGATAGGTTCCCTCAAGATGCAGATACTGGGTAGGTAATGTTTCAAGTGAGTCGGGTCTTGGGCCTTAAGGTCATGTATTGGGTCATGTATAGGCCTTGTTCCTTGGGAATACTGGTCATGTAAGGGTTAAACTTCAACCCTTAAAAGGGGCATTGTCCAAAAACATATAAAAACGGCCTTCAGGTCAATCATAAAAAATGTACACCCTCATTATATTGGAAGTTTGATCCATTGGTTACTAATTAGTGGATCAATTTGAAAGAAAAAATATTTTTTTCTAGTGATCAGACCGTGGAAAAGTTATCCTAGAAATTTATTATTTGTAATGTGAATCAGATCAATGGTGGAATATTATTATGAATATGATTCAAGAAACAAAAATTTACTCCATGTAATATAAAAAGTTTTAAAAGATATTTTTTAGATTGTACTTCCCTCGTATTTTATGTAAAAAATAGGGATATAATTCCTTGAGTGTAAGAAAAAGGGTAACTAATCTATTGTGTTATATGAGGAAAATATTACAAGGAATTGAAAGGTATGATTCTAGTAGAATCATCAACACTAAAAGATTATTTTAGTTATTCTTTAGTGTTTTGAAACCATGTCTTCGAAAGGAAATATCCATAAGGGACTTTTGAATCTATGATTAAATCATTTGATGTGCACTCAAAGTGAAAATGGAAGATTGAAACCCTCATGGTTCTAGTGATAATAAATGGAATATATTGTTACATTGATTCTCTAGTGTCATATCACATGGAGGGAAGAAAACATTTCAACCTTTTACTTTTTATAAATGATGGAAGGAATAGTTATACCAATTCCAAAAAGGAAAGTAGAAGATGTTCCAAGTGTGGGTTACTATTCCATCGATCAAAATACTATCGAAGTATTGTGAATAAGACAATCAATTCAATGAATAAAGAAATGGTTAAACATAATACACTACCCAAACTTTAGTGCAATAGATTCTACTAGTTTGGGAATTATGAAAATCAATGTCCTAATACAAGGTCTAATGTGGATTATAATCCACAATATCCTATAATGATAATTGAAAAAGGAAAAGACTATGCAATTCCACTAGCTGAATTGAATCAAGATAATTAGGAAACACTTATAGTCCAATCCACTATTTTGAATTTTATTTTAGAGTTTACATGAATGAGTCCTATAAAAATATTATTATTCATACTTTAGTGAAATTTAATGCGATTCTTAGAATGGATTATCTTTGTCTCTATAGATTATGGAATACAGAAATCATATTTGATATTTTGAACTATCTTATGATCTTCTTTGGTTCATGGATGAACTCAGACTTCCAATGGAATTTTTCATCACTATGATAAGAGCTTATTTAAAGAATAAAAGGTGAATTATGTTTTGGATGAATATATAGTATATTGTGACCTTATTTTTGGGAAATTATTAGGGTATATACATTTTAGTATGAGACTTAAAGAGTGATTAAAACTATTTTTATGTTGATTATGGAAGGATATGAGATGAAATCATTCTAATCTTTGGGATTCAATTTAGTTAAGTCACATTTTTGTAGATCATTAGGACTATCTATCTATGGAATGGATTAAGTTAAACATTGTATGTTATTGGTAAACTTTTACTAGCCATTTTTGTTTTGGTAAATATTTTGATGTTGGAGTAATGACTTATGGATATTATTATTCATTAAAAGCTAATTTTATTGCTTCATGCATGAAAAATTCAACTTGAATATCCATTTCTTGGAGCAAGAGATGAGACATAAGTGGAATTGATCGAAGAAAACCCAAAGGATGGAATTTTATTAATAAAATGGAAAAAATAAAGTAATTATATTTTCATGATTACATTATCCTGATAATATATTAATCCCTCAACTTCAAGAAAATGAATTTTTAATAACAACAATTATTTTTTTACTTTCATTTCTGATAAATCAATGATCTTTTAAACCTTTGTAGATTTATAGTTTTTTTGTGGTTAACTTTTTCATGTACACATTCTATATCACTACATATTAATAATTGGTCATTATTATTCTCTCTCTATGTCTATATTTTCACTTCCCACTAATTTCCTCTTATCTAGAAACCTAATTTTTTGTTATTTTAGATGAGCTTTAAATTTTCCTTTCAATATTTTTAAGGGAAAGTTTTTTTGACACCTTTTATGAAGTGTTTTTTCAAAAAAAGTATTTTAAAATTTCAAAATCATGATTACTGAGAAAAATTACAAATTACAAGGAGAAAATATATTAAGGAGGGAGAATGTAACACCCCAAGATTTTAAAAGTTGAAAATTATGTTTGAGAGCATATACAACATATAACACCGAGATTAAACGAACCATGAAATATTATTATTTAATTTGTAAACAAGACAATAAATATGAAGGTATGAAGAGTGTTAACATATTATATATATATATATGTATAGATATTTAAAATTTTATAGGAAATAAGAACTCAATTTTTAGTAAGGTTAATATAATCTTCAAAAATAAGTTCTCATCAAAAATGATTTTTATTTTTTTTAGAGAAAATATAATAATTTTATACATAAATTATATAATATGAATTTTATAAAATTAATATCATTTATTAAATAATCATATAAATAATATCATAGCGTGATTTGTTTCTAAAAGGAATGATTTTTTCTGTGAATAGTGAAAATAATTTTTTAGGTTTTATGTAAATCTGTAATGTATTTTAATTTATATGTACCATTATGATTTAAATTTGATATTAAAATAATATAGGTATACTTTATATATAAAAACTTTAATTAAATACAAATGAATTTTAATTATACTTTATTTTAGTATAAGATTATTTTTGGGCATAAAAATGCATTTTTCTAAAAACTATTTTTTATTGTGTTTTACGCATTAATATTAAAATTGATTTTTGTGAGTTATATGTATTGAATTTTATAAACAAAATTAGACTCATAAAGGAAAATTTATCCTATGAATAATTTTTAGTATTTTACTAAAAAGGTAAAATTTTGGTGAATAGAAAAAAAATATTTTTTATGAAATACAGTACCTTTTATGATATCGTGAAAAATAAAAAATATATAATAATTTATGAAACTTATGGAATGAGAAAATTATGATAAAACAATAAAAATATAATATATAAATAACTAAAAACATAAAATCTATATTCTATTTTATGGTTAATATAAAAATCATTTTCAGTGCCAACGTAGTGCGTTCACAATAATTGAAATGTCAAATTTTGTGATATAAAGATAATAATAATGAAGGAATCAGTACATAATCTAATTAATTATTAAATATTATTTCATATTGATATTTCTTATCGGTATATTTTAATTTTTGAGTCATATAATAGGCGACTCATCCAAATGCTTGTGCAAAGCATGCGCAAGGCAAGAAAAGTCAAAATAGAATATTAAATAAGTTTTCATGCTATAGATGTGAGTAAAAATAGATTTTTAGTGATTATATAAATTATTATATTGTAATTAAATATTTTATTTTTATTATGGTATTTTATTTTTAAAATTTTAGTGATGAAATAATTACCATAAATGTTTATGCAACGCTAACGCAATGTTTGTGTAAGTAGTAGAAAAATCAAGTAATTTTTTTTAAAAACACGAAAATAATATTTTCTCAATGAATTAACGTGTCCCATAAATTTTTCATAAAAAAATTTCCTATTAAATTTATTTTAAAGGATTATATTCAAATTTAATTTTTTTTATTTTTTATTTAATGTCAAGTTATATTAATAGTGTATAGAATGACATTTATAATATTTTTGGAAAATAATATTATAATAAATAATTTAAAAATCATATAAATATTAAAATAGGTCAGTTCGGGTAGGATATAGTAAAAAATTTCATCCCTTGATAATTTATGATCTAATTTTCTTCTTATAATTAAAATTATATCCCTTTAAAATTGAAAAAGATGTTACTCTAGTTTTTGTAAAAATAGGTTATCTAAGGGGTTAAGAAAAAATACAATGATTAAAACAGCACATAAACACAAAAATGTTTTATTTTTTGATGGTATCTCAACCCCATCAGGCCTTATATTTTATTCCCTCTAAATTTGGGTTTATTTTCCAAGATGATGACTTTATAATATTATAATCTTTAATAAAATCCCATGAGTGCCCCTCCCTCAGTTATAAAATTTAACCCCTCCTTTCTCTTTTTTCACAACAATTTTATCCTTCTAAATTTACTAAAATATTGAATATTGTACTATTAAATCCCATATACACATTATATATGATCTTTTCTTATAAAAAACCTAACCTTGTAGCCCTTAATATGAGATCTATAGGAGTTGTTTCAAAGATGAGGTAATCACCTTAACTGAGAACTGTCTTTTTAATTATTATTTTACCTTATATAAGTATGTTATATTATCCCTAAAATAATTAATTAAATATTATAAGTATACTAAAATTTTATTTTGATTGTAATACCATCTTTATTCACCCCCATTCCCATCATATGGTTAGTGAACATATTTATGCTACATATGTACGAATTTTAGTCTCTATATAGAGATAAAATTCATTTTTCATATCCATATTTTATGGATGAGTATTTTTTTTAAAGTTTATATATTATATTTATTAAATAATTATTTTAATTAAATGATAATATCATATCTAACTTCTTAGCTTCTAAATCATTGGAAAACATTAATGCTGCTTGTGTGTACATGTGGACTACCACCTCCATGAAGCGATATCATCTGTTTTTCATTTTTGTCTAAAAATGATTGTAATAAAAATTTATTTTATGAATATATATGAATTATATGATATAATAATGATTCTATAATGTTTAATTATTATTTACATTTATTTTGTTCCATCCATCAAAAAGTAATAACAATGACCATGAATATGTATGACATACCATCTCCATGAATAGTGTAATACATATTTTTTATCTCTACCTTATTTGGATGGATATATATATTTATTTATATATATATTTCATGTTTTAAATTATGAATATTATGGAACCATGACCAAATTATAAATAACGATACTGCTGAACCAAAACATGCATGAAAAACAAAGCAGTTATCACTCAGAACAATGATTTTAGTAAATAATTGTCCAAAAATATGTAATAATATTTAAGAAGAAAATAATATATCATATGATATATATTATTATTATTCTTGAATATATTTATAATAAAATTAAGTTTATTATATGATATTTTCTAATGCGTATGAAGAAATATGGGGTTCGAGGTGAGGGTTTTTTGTATCAAATAATTTTTTTGGGGAATATGTTATGTTATGCACTTATAATATTTTACAAGTTATATATAAAACCAATTTAACATTTTATATTATGAATATTGTTTCCCATAATATTTAAATTTTTATTTTATGTAACTATTTAATGGGGTTATGATTCTAAATTTACCGAAATGGTAAGGGTTTTATATTGCAATCTCATTTTTTTATCAGGATTATTTATGATTATGTTTTGATGATGAAACATCATGATATTCTTATCATAAATTTCACTAAATTTATTATACTTAGGTAATTTATTGAGAATAAATTTTTTCATTGGATTTTACTTTCGTTATGTACTCAATATATTGAAGGATCATTTTTAAGGAAATACAACTTTTTTTCTCTCTTTGGTCTAAAGTCATTTTTCTCTCATGCCCATGTTTTCTAAAAATGTTTTCAAGAATGTTTTAATAATATAATATAATTGTTTGAAGTCCTTTTTACAACTGATTTAGATTTTTATAAAATGATATAAAAGTATTATTTTTGTTATTTTTTGAAATCGGTAGTTTTTTACATTTTAAATAACTATGAAAGCAATGTCTTTTAACTTATACAGCATGAAAAGAATTTCATGCTGTCATGACCGATCAATGATTTTAATCGTCCTTTATATGTTTCCATGGTTATTTTTAATTAAAATTTTTACCATAATATTTTTCAAATTTTTATATTTTTAATACATTATTACAAAATGAAAATGGTATTTTCCAATAGTAATATCCTAGTGATATTTAATAAAAATTTATTCATGATAATATTTTTTGATGTTAATTATGTGTTACTGTGGATATGATCCAATAAAACCATACTTATTTTTTGTCATGTTTCTTTATTAATATGATGATGAGATGTCTACCAAATCCATTTTTATGGGTTATATTGTTAACTTTTTATTTATGTTCCTGAGTAATTTATGTGTATAAATTTTGATTATTTGACTATAGGGTCTGTTAGATCCCTCTAATGCATTTGTTAAAGAATGATAGCTTGTGAGGTAAATATGTTATGTTTGAACCTGATTTCATGTTCACCATTTGATGTGTGGACATGGTTTTCTACTCTATAAGTGTATATTTGGACCTGGATTTCATGTTTAAAAGTTTATGAATGGACCTGGATTTCATACCCATAAGTTTATTCAACGAATTATCTTTCATATCTATAATTTTCTTCATCGAACAAGATTTCATATTCATATTCATAAATTTATGTGTGGATCAGGCATTCATATCTAAAATAGTATTCATGGACATACATTCATGTCCCTTAGTTTATGTGAGGCTTTAATTTCACGTTCTTAACATAATGAGTGAACATGATTCTATTAATATATGATCACTAGGTTTAAATATTATGATTTTACCACATTTATGTGTCTATATTATGATGTCATGGAAAATATTCTTTGATTCCTTCATAATCCATTTCTTAAGAACTACCATGATTTATTCCATGATACAAGATAATGATCTATCATAATAAACATATGGATTTTCAAATGATATTATCATGTTATCATACCCTTAGGACCATATTAAATTTAAGTGATCCCTGATATCTCCCTTGTTTACCCTTATTGAGTAGTTGAGCACACCATTTAATATATTTCTTTTCCTAGGTTTTCAAGAGTAGTTTATGTAAGATATATCTAAGAAGTATTTGTGTTTTGATGAGAATAGTGAGATATTATGTAGATCTCATATGAATAAGTTATTTATGTATCCTAGAATCTGAAGGAAGTAGACCTATATAATTCTAAATGGGATCATAATGTTTTATAATTAAAATTCATCTAATAAGATATAATATCTATATATGAAAATATTTGGTAACTATAATATTATTGGGTATGTCAATGATACTCAACATGATTATGTTTTCTAGTGACTCAGAGAGACTAACAGTTTCCTTAAATCTTGTTTTGGTTGAGGAATTCATCCTTTATTCATATAAAGAAATGTTTGAATAATATGAATGAATTGAAATAAAAATATTTCTAATATAATCAAGAGTTGCAAATAGATGCACTGGGCATATGATATATAAGATATGGTGTTGTGAGATAGAAAAGGTGGATAAAAATTCAAACCAAAATAAGAAAAATTAGTTACTGAGTTCAATGACGTTTCTTTAGGTAACCATTTAATGACATTTAAACCTAAAGTTGATATAAATAATTAGTAATGATTCTATAATAAAAATAATTAGATACCTAAATGAGTCTCTAAAAATACATTAAATGTCCATGTCATGTATTGATGTTATAAAAATATATTCATCATTTTTAAGTGTATGAGATACCAAATGTTTTCATTATAAGTGTTGAAAATGTAAAAGAGTTCAACATCGATGGAATAATTGCTAGATCTTATATTTTTCATTCAAGTGATGAATCAAAGAGTTTTTACATAAAATATTAGAGTCTAATGATATTTTTTAAGTTCAAATGGATCTAAGAAAATAATGTGAATCTTTATCTCATTCCACTTATATGATAAGATAAGTTGTTATTTAAAAGATTTGTTATAAGAAAATAGATAGTTATTTGTATACATAGGTTTTATGATTCAAAAAATCTATAACATATTTAGAAAAGAAGATAAGGATAAAATTATTTTACTTTATTTTTTTACATTATGAGGGATCATTTTCACATCACCGATCAGTGGAATATTTTGATAAATATAGTTCTTTTCATAAGAAAAATATCTATGAATTTGAAATACCATATATGATATGAAAACAATTGTTTATTTATTAAATATTCCCACTCAAAATAAATATGATTTATTTCATAAAAAAATTGTTTCTGTGTCTTTTCATTCTATTAAGAAGAAAATATAGTTTCTGTGATGCTGTTAGGAATATATTTGAACTAAGTGGAATTAAATATTGACAAATAAAGAATTATAGTAGTTTAAAATTATTTCCACTTATTGTACTAAATATTTCTGGATTTTTTTTGTGGTAAACAAATATATAAACGTTATACCTAGTTAATGTAATAAACATATCATTAATATTTCCTAAAATATTATTCCAATTAAAATTTCACTTAATATCCTAAAAGAGTTATAGGATATAGCAGTAAATAAAAATGAAAAGAGTTAGATTTAGTTACCATAACAAAGTTAATGTCACTTTATCCTAAAGGATTTTTGGATGTAATGGTATGTATTAATGTAAATAGTTACTTTATTTACCAAATATTTAAATGTAAAAGTTTGATGAAATAGGTTTGATGGATGAAAGTGTTAGAATTTGATAGATTTTTAAGTAAGAAAAAAGAGGTTGACATCATAACATTTGATTTTGTGGCGTTGAAGAGTCTTAATATCTTTAAGGATTTGAATGTTAAAAATATGATCCCTAAATATCCCAATTATTCAAGATTTTTTTCTTCGAATATGTTACTCAACAAAGATTATATTGGGAGGATTTTATCATATTTTGACATATAGATGTGGAAGGAATTATGTAAATATATAAGGTGTGACCAAAACCCCATAAATTTCAATAAACATAAGGATTATCTAGTATTATATCATGTCTTATATGAAATAAAATTTATTTTATAGGGTTTTTTAAGAATTATTAAAGGATTTCAACAATATAAAATATATAATATTAAAGGAAATATCCATATTATAATTATTTCATGTTGGATGCATACATGTAAATATTTATATACATTCCGTGATGTGTAATGAAAATTGACCTCTCAAAATAAGTCATTGAGTTATCATTAACAGATTTCCTTTATGTGTTATTATAGATTATGATGAAATGTTAAGGTTTCATTTTGTATATTTATTTTTGAGATTCAAAATGTGTTCATGAAGCACAGAATGTGTTTTGGTGTGCTCTAGGTCCCACTAAGTAAACCACATAGAGTAAAATACTTTGTGCCTTTGGTATACTAGAGCCACAATGATCTTATAGGAGTCCCCATTACCTATGGTTTGTGAGATACCCATCTTAATAAAAGTTATATTTTGATACCGTTCTTATACAAGAAATTGAGGATTATATAGCTAGGGGTGATTGGTTGTGTTTTTGGTCATTAAATCAATATGAGCTCAACCAATACAGGTTTTTTCATCTCTTATGAAGAGCATCATATTTGGGTCTTCAATTAGGATATATTGTGGAGTATGCTGTTGCACATAAATAGTATTTATTGTTTAATTATCTCTTTGGATGAGTGGAATATTGTGTACTAATCTATAAAGGTGAATAAAACGTGATGTATTCATCAAATATGTTAGTATATACATGGATAAACAAGAAGTTTTGAGTATAATATATGGGATTGACATTCTCCTTGTCCCATTTAAAATTGATTTCATACACAAATGGTACATATGATGATGTATGTAATCACGATATTTGACTAGTGGATTTAGGTATAAGATACATGTGTTTTCTGGACACTATACTAGATCCTTATATTTCATCAGTAGCATTGATTTTCTAGATTCCACTCTTTTAGTACATTTATGGGTCTAGGGATTCATATTTGTTATCAAATCTATAAAGGCACATGTGGTTATACCTTATGGTTGATTAAATTTGGAATGAGTTTGACTCAGAGAGAATCACTAAAAGTGTTTTAAATGAAATTAAAAAGAATTTTGGATGAGTATTCAAAGGGTATTCCATATTATACAATACATGATGAAGTTAATGATAGATTTACATATGTTTTTTGGAAGATATCCAAAAGGATCTTGGATGTGATTTCTTTTAAAAAAAACCCCTCTTAATGGTGATTTTTGGTGGACTGTGTCTGTCAAAAATGATTGAAGTTGTTGAAGAAGGGCAGTTTTAAACCAAGGCTTGTAGAGTGATCTTGAATGTATGATCCCATTAAAGGTTGAAATGTATGATCTCATGAAAGAGAGAAATTTTTGAAGTGAACAATATCTAATCTCATGAAAGCAGAAAATTCATGATCTCATGGTAGAGTGAAATGCATGGTCTCATGAAGGTGTGAATGTCTGGTCTATTGAAGAGAGTATGTCTGAAATGATCTCATGAAGAATGAATTTCTAAATTTATCTCATGGAGCATGAATATATGAATTAATCCTAGATATCACTACATGTTTTTTAGAAGATATGACATTGATATTAAGTAAATCATGATAATCCATCACACTACCCAAAAACAAGATTTTATCACCACTAAAAAAGGCCTTTATCAGAACTAAAAACTGATGTTAATCAAGACTCTATTAAAGGGGGGAGTTACCCTTTATCTAGACTAAAAAAATGATAAAGGGGGTCAATTATCAGCACTCAGAAAAGCACTGATACATGCCCCCCTTTATCAGTGCTATTCAAAGTTCTGATAATGTCTCCATTTATCAGTGCTTCAACTAGCATTGATAGAGGCTTCCATGTTTTGGCATGCTGTTTATATGACAGCACACCCATCAACCTAAAAAAAATAAATAATTATGCGACCAAAAAAATAAAACCCGAAAAAATAAGCTACACAACCCAGTATAAACCTCCTAAAAAATAACCACTCATAGTATATATATATATAAGAACCACATAAATGATGAAAATGATAGAACAACAAGAAACACACACAAAAGTTTTGAAAAAAATGTTGCATACATTTAATTGTCATCATGAATACAAAACTATTCACTCATTTTATATACCAAAAAACCCTTCTATATAAATTTTGAACAATGTTTTATAAAATTACATTTACAGATATCCAACAAACAATTAAAAAAATTAATGTTTTCTCTTTTGTCATCTATGGTCACCTCTATAAAATTTCCTCTGATAGTAATAGTTTCCAAAAAAATCATCCCACATCAAGAAAAAGGTTATGCATATATAATAAAAGAAATATTATGTTAGTAATACCATATTGAAATAATTCAAACATTAATATGAATAATACAATAAAAATTTACAATTTTTAATAAAAAAGACACATTTGGAGTCATATCGGTGACACCGTGCATCATATTGAGGTATGAATGATTCCTACACATCAAATAGGACTGATGGATCATTTTTCTAAAGTATCAAAAAAACCGGAATGTATTTCCCCATTTTTCAGTATTTTAGTTGTGTTTTTTAATAAATGTCATTTCCACCCGAAAAAATGCAATGTGAGTCATACAGATCACATCGTCTGTTGATTTTATGTGAGAAAACTTGATACACATCACTAAGGACTTAATTATTTCTATGCTTAATTTTGAAGACAATCAGTGTGTGTTTTAATTGTTTTTAGTGAGTGACATGTTTTAAATTAAAATTCCAATTTTATGATCATAACAGACACTTTTTGACATACAGATCACACAGTGCATCAAATTGAGGTTGAGTTGATTCCTATATGTCAAAACAGACTCATGGATCATTTTCCTAATGTATCAAAACAATCCAAATGTGTTTTCTCGGTTTTCAGTATGTCGGTTGTGTTTTTTCCTTGAATTAATGTCAATTTGATATAACAAGACACATTTCGAGTCATACCAGTGACAACATGTGTCAGGTTGAGGTGAGGATGATTCCTAGATATCATAAATTACTGATAGATCATTTTCCCAATGTATCAAAATAGTTGGAATGAATTTCATCAGTTTTCAATATGTTAGTTGTGTTTTTTTATTTGAATTAATGTCAATTTTAAATAAAGACTCATTTGGAGTTATACTAATGACATTGTGTGTCAGATTGATGTGTTATTGATTCCTACATGCGAGAAATGACTCATGGATAGTTATCTTAAAGTATAAAAAAAATTAGTAAACTTTTTAACCGAAAATCAATGCACCCTTTCCTCTGAAAATGAAAAAAGAGATATGACCTGATCAATATTCTCAATCTACCCATTTAAGAAGTATTATGGAAAAACATTGATCTCTATATGGTTGACAAGGAATAACATCCTTCTTCTATAGTATAGATTTACTTATCCCAGTGAGGAACCACATATCATATACTAAGGACCTATGAATGAATATATGATGGTTGGTTCTTCACTGGGTCGACTAAAGAGGGGAACTGCCAATGTTGCAGATAAAATCAATGTTTTTTTAGGGAAAACCCTTCTCGTTGTTGAAAACAATTAGAGTGGAGTAATATCATGTGCCCTTTATGTCTCAAGATGTCACAACAAACTCAAGGGATGGGGAAACCCCTCCTGTATACTCGTTATCTTTTGTGGTCTATCAAAAACACACATACCCTATAAATGAGGACCACCAATTTATTTTAAAAAAATAATCAACATGAAATTAATTTGGGGTGCAAACAAGTACCACCAAAGGCCATGATTTTCAGCGGGGTGTTTATCCCATACAAATCACAATATTAACATAAAAAAGGAAAGATAAGGCAAACATGATTATTATAGTCGAAATTATTTGATAGGTCTAATATCTTCATTATATATTTTTAAATTATTTCATCAAGTATGTTTCCCATTCATTTCGAATAATATCTATATCATATTGTGAATATGACTATTTCCATTAGTCATGGTAATACTGAAAAATTATAAATACACAAAGGATTAATAAGTATTTTAAATGAAATACAAATAATGTATGAAAACACCTATTCAAGGATGTTGTTTTGTTCATAGAATATAATCTATTTGATAAATTTACAAACATAATATCCACAACCATTACCATTTTTTTGTTTTGGGCACTACAGAATCATTGAGAAAAATAATTAATTTATTTGTTGTTTAGATAGTGAAATATGATTATATATACCCTAATTATTATCTAGTCGTAGTACTTGTAAGGTTTCTTATCCTTTTCCCCTAGCTTCATTCCATGATGTAGATGATATTCACGCACCTCCCTATATTAATAGAATCTTCATTAAAATATAATATAAATTAAATAAATGGATGTTTAGTTATAAAATTTTGGATGTAGTGTATTAAAAATTGAAAAACGCCATCTTATTTGGTTGGTTAGTCGGATATCCATTCATTGAATCCAGAAAATAAATCTTTGGAGTATCCAAATTGACTATAATGAGCATCCAATTCTACCTATGAACATAAAAAATAATAATTATGAAATAAATTAAAATATATATGATATGATAAAATTGTATAGTTTTACCATTATATCATTGGTATTAATAAGAGTTTATCATCTATAAATTTGTTGTTAAATGATTAGAGTTGTCCTTCAACTATTTCACCATGTTTCGTTGCAGTTATATCTTATTGTTCTGTAGAGGTGACATGAGGACTGAGTACATATTTCTATTCATGGGGAAATACCTTCAATTGTTTTTCATATATACTTCTGTGAAAAATATAAAATGTATTTAGTCATAATTATCATTTTATATCATCTTTTGGAAAATCAAATCATGAAAACATACTTCTTGTAAACATTTACAACTGAACCGTCGAACTAATGATTTTTGAAGATTTTAGTTGCACTCTCAACACTAATGAAGTCTGGATCTTACCCTTCATAAATATTTTATTCAAAATAAATTATGTGATTACCACTATCATTCAACTTAATATCCACATTATCCTTTAATGATAATAAATATTGATATAAAATGGGGGGGGGGGGTTAAGGTGCTTTGGGTAGATCTTTTTGATCGGTTGGTTGATCCTTGAGATGGTTCTGAACCTGTCTTTCATATCACCCCTTACCTTTGTCCATTTTTAATAATTACATTAATTCAGAACTTTCTTCATTATATTTTTAATGTTTATCTTAAAAATTAAATTGTAAAAGAATACATCGTTGTCGATATGTTTTTTACAAGATGTGACGGCCATGTGATTAATGTTCCTAGAGCTTGTTCAACCGTATGAATATTTGCATCATCAATTGGAACAGGTTGCTTGACACTCTTCTATAGGGCTACAGTAATTGAAATTATGATATGATCTATTTTTAGTGGTCTATTCTATAGCATGTCATTCTGAATATTGAACATTGTATCCCTCACTACAAGGCAATGGGTGGGTGTTGATAGATATAAATCACAATAATTTTCAACTTATATAATATCAGTATAGGAAAGGTATCAGTTTTTAGTGTCTATATGATTAACATTTCATAGAAACAATTATTAGAAAATTGACTAACTCTAGATAAGAATTATTTTAGGGGAATGGCTCTCCTCAAAACTGGTGGGGGTGGGGCGTGATCTTTACACACAAGATGTTCTTGAGTTGTTACTCCTCTTTAACTCCCCCTATAAAACTTTCTAGAATATCTCTTTAGTATTTTAATTCTTCATGAAACATTTCTAATTTTTCCCTCATCTTTTTCATTTCAGTATTTTGATCCTCTATTTGTTTTTTTCCTCAAAATATGGTCTGGGTGTCACCCAAAAACCCGCACCTCTCACATTGCCATACTTTTCTGGCTGCTTCAAGGACACTTAATTTATGTCTGCATCCATTGTTGGTGTTGTTGATTCTTATGATTATGTTAAATAGAAAATATAATAAAATAAGTAATAATTGTTATATAATACAAATTCAAATCATTTTTTATTATTATGTCATACATACACTTGTTCCAACACTTTTTTTGTGTTTTCATCTATCAGATTTTCATCTTTAGTTACATCAGCCTCCTTCCATGTCTCATGGTGTGGGATGGAAGTGGTTGTTGATTTGGAATCTTCAAGGTATATATAAATAAAATAACATAGTTATTAGGATGTTTTATTTCAGATAAAAGTATTGTGGTAGATTCAAAATACATACTTTATTTTTATCAAGTGATTCATACCCCATCCTTACTTTATGGCAGGGGTACGCTGGTTTTGATTCCCATTGTTTATTTTCAGCACTCAGTTCCTGTTTTATAAATAAAACACATTAAATCAAAGTGATTAATATATTTATCTTCAAACAACGTATTACTAGACACAATGTACTTGAAAAGACTGCTTCGCATGACGACCATTAAAAGAATATCACGATGCTTGGGTTAGTAGGTGTGCATAAATCAGAGGTGGGTATAGTTTAATTTACCCTTCACCATCTTTAAGATGATAATTTGTTAAAATTACGAAAAAACCCCAGTGAATCCTTCCAGTAACCCTTAATACATAGTCTATGTGCAAGTCATCTACTATAAATGCACTCTTCAAGAGATGATGAAGTGTAAGTAAATGTTTCATTGTTTAATATTTAGTAAATTAAAAAATTTTATCATAATGTTATTGTAATATCTCCCCACATCAGTGTCTTAATATCAGACACAACATAGTGCTATGAAGTTACATCAATCTCCACACGTTACTGAGTGACAATTCCAATGTAACTACTGAACATAGACTTGTTAGGGTTAACATGTCGGCCTAGATTATTCCATCCAATATTGTATTTTATGACTTTCTCATCAACCTTAATGATTTTTGCTAACACCTTGAAACTATGAAACTCCAATTTTTTTCCTTTTTGGTGTTTCATCACCTTTCATTTCCCTGGATCCACCAACATCAATATCTTCCTCCTTCTTTGGAGGGATAGAATCAGCATGTGCATATGGTGGTTGTACTTCAGCACCGAGAGCAGCAACAGGTTGAGAAACTAGTTGTTCGTCTGCACTGTGAGCAGTAACAGGTAGACAAACCTATTGGTTTTTGGGGATTGGGTGCATCATCATGGGAAAAATTCATTATTTGTAATAGTTATTTAACATTTATTCATATAACATAAAATCATCAATGAGAAGATATTAACAAAGGGAAACAGTTTGAGGAACCTGTTGTTTATCTACATTGCGAGTAGTAAGAGGTTGAGAAAACTATTGTGCCTTGGGATTGGGAGAAACATCACATACAGAATTCATTATCTAAAAATGTGGGTTAACATTTAATTTATACAACATAAAATCAACAACAAACATATATTAATATAAGGCAATATTTTGAGAAACATGTTGTTCTTCTACACTACGAGCAACATCATGTTGATAAACCTATTGTACCTGGGTATTCGGAGAATCATCACAAAATGAAGTAATTATTTAAAATTTTGTTTAAATTTTAGTTTAGATAAAAAAAATGAAACGGTGAATATATATTAATATAAAGTAACATGATGTATATTATAAAAAAAATAACCTGATTATTGAACTGTTTTTTTAATGGTTGAAGGGATTTGACCCCTCTATCAACTATCCAAATCCCTTCATTGTGGTCTCCTGTGACATAAAAAACATTTTCTACACTGGGACCACTGCTAAATTATTGAGACAGCCCAATGAAAGGGTCATCCTCCATTGAATTTTCATCTGACTCTTTAGTGGTTTTGGTCGATAACAGAAGAATTGACCCGTTTTTTGTTTGCATGATCTGGAACATAAAATACTTTTACTACTAGTGATTCCATTATAAATGGTTCTTCTTTATACACTTCATTACTAAAATAAACTTTCAGAAATCTCAACTCATCTATTTTATCAACACTTCTATTATCAACCTACTAGCATTGAAAAATCGGCACTCGGAATATTGTATAATCCAACTCCCATATTTTTTTAATGATGCCAAAATATGTCATATTCACGAAAATTTTATTTCTATCCTTATTACCAAAAACATGCATCACATCAACCACAAGTGAATCCCAACTATTCTGTCTGGTGATCTATTCGTCATTACATTAGTATAGATTATATAACCATTAATTACATAAGCATTGTATGAAAATATGTGAAGACTCAGTTATCCGACTAGCCATCGAAGTCATTCTGAAATTGAGTCAAGATTTTCATTTGACTCCTTAAAAATATGGTCCTAAAACAATCCAATAAACTATTTATTATGTTTATTTTATATCCATTTTTTATCCCTTGATAGATTCGAATGCCTAATAATTTATTTGTGGGTTTCGGCATGTGGGTGAATGTCAAACTGTTATGAAAAACAAAAAGGTGGGCCTACTCATGATCTGTAATATTGATTGTGATGAACTCCTTTCTAGATTTTCCTTCACCTACAAGTCTCCTAGTGTGACAAGATTTCATTAAACCGATGCTTTGCACACTAAATAGGCATTCAGTATAGAATTAAATGGGTTCCTCAATAATATATAGCTCTACAATACAACCCTATGGCCGACTTCAATTTTTGACATACCCTTTAAAAATCTTCATATACCATTCAATGTGGTGCATACATCCATAGTGCACATGATCACATAGGTGAATCTCTCTCACCATGTGAACCATCAAATGAACCTTCATATAAAATAATTTCATAGGGAAAAACACTTCCAATTCACATAATATGGTGAATATTTCACTTTCTGTGGTTGGAAATTTCATTGGGTCTATAACTTTTCTACATATAACTTTCATGAAGAAATAAAGATTCATTAATGAATGATGGACATTCTAGTGAAAAATACAATATAAAACTATAAGAATTAGATCTTGCATCAAAACATGGCGTTCATGTGATTTTAGACCTTTTAACTTTAATTCGTGCATTGAAATGATGATCTAGATATTCAATGAATACCCCTATAGAAAATTTAAGTCATTCTAGAAGTTGAAAACCCGATTTCTCTCCCACCTAGAAAGAGTGTAAGCAGTAGGAGGAAAAAATGTTCATTTTTCGGCCTTCACTAGTGCCAACTCTTCTCGTATTCCCATTTCAACCATGTCTAACCTAGCCTTAATTCTATCCTTGGTTTTACCAGGTGAATTTAGCAACATTCTGATGACACTATCACATACATGTTTTTAAACATTCATGGCATCAAGAAAATGTCTAACGTGCAGAAAAATCTAGTATGGAAATTAAAAAACAGATTTTTTACCAATAGGATTTTGTAATGTTTTTCCAAAATAGTTTACCAAAATCAGTGTCCATATCATTAACTTTCTCAAACATTTGATCCAATGTTAGTGGATATGGTGGTGTACATTTTTTTGTGCTTCCATCGAATGATGTCATCCAAGATTGATAGTTATGTCATTAGGTTATAAATCTGTGATTTCCTTGATATAACATTTTCTATGAATGTTTCAACCAAATTTATTGTGTACCTTGTTCGCAATCAGGACACCCAAGAGTTCCTTTAATGCTATATCCTAAAAAATTTCCAAAAAAAAGGAAATTCATTTATCATCCCATATAATATGGATCTAAATGTGAAATCTTCATTTTGGTAAGTATCATACATCAAAACACCTTAATCCCACAATAATTTCAAATCATCGATCAATGGATCCAAATAAACATCAATATCATTTCCCAGTTTTTTGGTCTTGATATAAGCATAGAAATATGATTATTTTCATTTCATGCATAAACACAATGAAAATTTATAATTTAACAATATAACCATCCATGTACTATGAGTTCTTCTTTGAAGACCAAAAGGATTCACCCCATCTATAGATAACACAAGATGAAGGTTTTTCACATTGTTTCCAATGTCGGGATAGTAATGATCATTTATCTTCCACTAAGAAGAGTCTATTGGATATCGTAGTTTTCCATCTTTATTTCTTCTTTTTTCATGTGTTGTCAATTTTTCTGTAGTTTCCTCACTTAGATATAGATTTCTAAAAATAGGAATGATTGGAAAGTACCATGCCACTTTCGTAGGTCCAGATTTATCTTTCTTATATCTAGAAGCACCACACTATTCGAATTATCTATGTTATTTGTGGGCCTTGAAAAATAGTATACATTCATTCAAGAAAGCATGCATTATTTTAGAGATCATACCCATCGAGTGTAGCATTCTTTTGGCTTCATATGTTCAGATCCAGAGCTCATTGTCTTTTGGGAGCATGTAACTCAAGAGAGTATGTAATTTCGTTAAACTGGCATCACTCTATCCATTTCCTTAATTCAAATTATACAACCTTAGTATGGATAAAAATGTTTTATATTTAGTGGAACCATCACACAATGGAATCTTTGCACTACTATTTAACCACTCAAACTGTTTAGGGAAATCAAAAATTTCATATTAAACAATCCTTGTCATTTCCTTAATACGATCTTCATCATCATGAACATCTATAATCATGTCCTCAATACATTCTTATTCAATTATATGCTTATAATCATATCAAATGATCCATAAAACATGGTGTTATCCCAATCAATAGCTACATTCAATTTTTCCATGTGTTTATTCCTACATTTCTAACTTTGATCTATTTTGTGAGAGATCAAGTGTTCTTCCAAGTCCTCTGGAGCAAAGTTTCTAGAATAACAATAGTATAATCATAAACAATGTATTTGAGAAGGATCATATGCATGTTATTTTTCAAACATGATGAACTGTTTCACTTCAGATTCATACTCTTTTGTCAGACGATTGGCATCCATCCATTCTTTATTCATATTCATCCTATTTGATTCCATGATATTAATATTTAACATGGAAAATACACAAAAAATTGATATAAAAATATACCAAGGATAAAATCATTATAGAATTTAAATCTCCTTTTAATACTATTACTAAAATCATAGTTGAAATCCCATTAAAACCCCAAACATTTACACAAATTCCACTTCAAAATAACAAAAAATTATAAAAATAAACCAATTAGTTTGAAGCATTCTTTCTCAAAACCCCGCTTCTTTTTTTAATCCATTTTAAATCAATTAAAAAAAGGGTATGTTGAATAGATATAATTTGTTAAGAAACATTTAAAAACACTTAAATAATTTTAAAAGTGAACCCCTGACAAAATCACTAGACATCATTGCTACTTCCCTCTGTATTGAAAATGTGGATCATTGATGGTCGCATGCCTTATATGTCTCATGAAACCCCCTATTTAGCTCTGATCACTAGTTTTCAGTGTTCCTCACATCAACCTTATGGACTAGCCAACCCATAACTGATGGGAAAACTCTTTTTCCAGTGTTCTGACCCCCCACCAGCAACTCAAAACCATATTCACATTTAAATTTATTATTAGTGATTAACACCCTCACACTCACCCATGAAAATAGAAAATTGTTAACTTATTCACATGTATTATTATGAGTGGAGATTAATGCAATCACACTCACCCTTTTTGAACCTATATGCTTACTAAACTATTCAGACAACATTTATATATCATGATATATAATATTTTACCCAATGCATTGGTGGGTAATAAAGGTACTACCCATTTTATAATACAGAAATTTGTTTTCCACATAAAAATCAAACATTCATTATCTCATAAAGAACCCATATCAACTGGAGAAAATAAATTCACAATGAATAAGGGAAACATGTTATCAGGGAACAATATAATAGTAAATAAAACCAATATTATTAGTTACACTAATGAAACAATAATAAGGGGGATGTAATTAGTATGATAATTTAATATTATATATAGAACCACTGATTAAGGAACAAAATGTCATGGGATATACCCTAGGTATTTGTGTGTGACGATCCAAAATGGAACTACAACTAGAGAGACCAACATCTGATATATGATTCATCCAATAATAACATGGTCCAACTAATTAAACCATACTTGACTCATCATAATGGAACCTTCCAATTATCCTTGACTTAAACACAACTCTGAGGACCATAGAAGTGTGTCTACCGACTTGGGTAGCGTGAATCAAGGCCTTACACCCAAACACCCAAGTTACCATAAACAAACAACCATTGAGGTGAGAATGAAATCAATATAATTACTAAAAAAATGTCTCGCACCTCACCTCCAACACCATCACATAAAACATTTCTTTTTCACAACATACATCTATAATATAAATAATCAATAACCCATAATTTGTGTAAAAATAATAAATTAAATCATTTAGGGTCATATGAGAAATAAACCATTACCTTTTTAAAGTGAAAATGGGTCTCCACATGAAATCCAATATTTTATGTAGAGTCTCACTCCCATTCTTTAAAGTCTCATCATTTCAATGATTTTGGAAGCACATGAAAAAAACAATTTTTCTTTCCAAAACATTCTCCAAGAACATGAAAAATTCCTTTGAAAACACAAAATAGGTAGAAGACATAAATTTACTATAAAAATATTTAAATTATCCAATTAACTTTTTCAAATGTTCTTTTCATGAAGAATTAATCTAATTTAATCATAGTATATAAAATTACATTGTAAAAACCCCTTATACCAAACATATAATTTAAGAAATAAATTTATAATTTCAATCAAGAACATAAACATTAATATAATTTAATTGAAAATAAATTTACAAATTATACACATTCCAGGAATTATAAAATAATGGAAGAGAAAACAAACACCTACTTTAAATCGAATGGTAACCAATAGAAAACATTTCACCTTCAATGGAAACTAGTCAAAAAACCTAAAGGCCTAAATCCTCATGAAAATTGAATTTTAATTCCTAGGAGAATTAGAAACCTATGGGAAATAGAGAAGAGAAGATGGATAAGGGAGATAAAAGAGAAAGAGTGGGAATAATTCTAAAAATGGAAAAATAATTGTTTTCTTAAATAATTCAAAAATATCACATAACACGAAAATAAAAATTCATATAATTTTATAATTCTAATTTTCCAAAATAAATCATATCATAATAACATATAAATTGTGACTAAAATATCAAAACATGGAAAACAATCCTATGAATATAAATATATGTGAAAATACAAATATTTTCACAAAATTTTCTTAAAATATTAAATTGAAAATTATATTTAATTTTTTTTGAAGGGAAATAAATTACTATTGAAAATATTATTATAAATATTTCCTAATAAAATGATAATAAATAGACACAAAGGTTTTAAAAATTAGATGTAAAAATATTTGAAAATGATTAATTTTAACTGAATCCTTAAAAATTAAAACTTGAAAAATCCATAATGTATTCATGGGGAAATGCCTATGTAATGTGGTAAATAAGAGACCCCTAAGTCATGGTGTTGTAGGTGTGTGATAAAATCATTTATTTTGGGGAATGATTAGTTAATTATCAAGGGAAGAGTAGTGTGGTGATGAAATCCAGGTTCGGAAATTTTTTTTGGGTGTTCGATCGTCGTGATTGTTTGTAATTTGAGTAATGATTAGTTATTATTCATCAAAATCTTATAATTTTTTACTTCACTAACAAGATCAGGTTAGTATGTGGAGAGTAAAACTGTAAGATTCATGTCTGGTTAAGTGGATGGGTCCTTGATTTATTCAATTGGGTTCAGTGATGTGAGGATGTCTGGTAGTGGTTGCAAATGACTGTGAGTGTCAATATTCTACTGATAATGATATATGTTCATGATTATGTTTTGGTAGTGATAGAATTTCTTTGTTCTCATTAATAGTGGTGTGTAGGTGAACCTAACCCATATTTAGAGGTGGTTGGTTTTTTGTGTGCACATAAGTGGATGTGTTTCATAGGTAGATGGTATATACTTATGTAATGGTATCAATTAGAGGAGATAAATAATGAATCAATGATTTCAACCAATAGAGAGGGTCTTGGGTTGTTAGGAGAACATGGTGATGGGAGATAGTATGGGTTTTCACTTTGTTCATGGGTTGAATCATGTGAAAAAATAAGAATGACGTTTTATTTGGACATCTACGCTTGGAAATGTAAGAAAACAAGGTATTATTTAGAAATCATTTGAGAAATATATATAATATGAATTAATGATTTGAATGAAAAGGTATTGAGAAGGTAGACGGTTCCTAACATTTGAGTTTTTTGAATTGTGGGCATATTCAAGAAGAATATTGGAATCGAGATTATGATGCACAAGCTTAGTGGCACAAGATGGTTGAGAAAGACCTCTATAGAAACTTCTCAGGGACAATAAGTCCTTATATGGGGGATTGTAATGTACTCAGACATTCTAGGAGTGTGATTTCTTATTTTAAGCTTTTCTTTTAAGTGATTTTAGTAATCATCTTTTAGGGTGAAATTTTTCCCATAGTTATGTAAGGTGATACCCATTTGGTTATCGCCACCCCATAGTGATCTGGAATTGGATTTAGGCCTTGTAATGAGCCATATTTGGTGACATGTCATATCGACCCATGTAAGGTTGTTACACATATTTACTTGATTACTTCTGAGAATGAACATTTTCATCACCGTATAAATCTCATTCTCTTCTGAAACCATGATCAATCTACTACGTCATGTGATACATTTTATAATATATTGTAATTGTTAAAATCAAAATTTCATAGCTAACATAGAAAAACATGTTATGTAGAATATCACATAATTATCCATTTACTAAAGCATGAAAAAATGAATTTATCCATCATAGTGTGTTCACATGGACTCTACGTATACATAATAATTCATATCATGATGTCTTATATGGCATGGAAATAACAATGTAGTTATAACCACCATGGTCTTCCTTAGACACTTCATGAAATGTATAAACTCCCCATGACAAGAATAACTCTTACATATTCCCCTCATAGAGAGGCCATTATTACCATTACATGAACAAATCTTATATATAAATATAATTATATATATTCTAATTAAAAAGTTCATGAATATTTATAATCTATCACAAACATGTTACCAATAAATCCAATACTAAACCATATCCAATAAATCCAACATTAACAGATTTCATATAAATTCAATACCAACACCAATTTTAAATTAAATCCTAAAAATATCCCGTATTAATTCTTTGGAACCAATACCATGAATTCAAAACATCATCACACCATGATTCGTACTCCTCATTTAAGGAACCAATAGATTCATGGATTCATCATGATCCCTACTACCCATTTCACAAAAAGTCAAACAAAAACACTCAATATCAAGGAAAAAATATAGTCTTTGATAAATACTCTACCTTATTAGAGATATAGCGAATGAGAGGCATGAAGGAGGAGATCGACTAGTGGAGGAGAGGTGCGAAGGAGTAGATCTATGTGGTGAAGCACAGTTCACAGCAGCGGACGAGTAGGAGGCCAAGGAGGAGGAGGAGGCGCAAGAGGAGAGAGGAGAGGAGGGAGGAGAGGAGGCGGTGGCGGTAGTGGCAACGATGGTAGTGGCAGTGGTAGAGATTGGGTTTCAGAAGATCTTCAGGGGTGCGAGGAAGGATGAGAATATTCAGGTTTATTTATAAAACTCGGCGACACTTTTATCTGCACTATGGAAAATGAGCTAATAATTGAATGTTTTATTAGCGCTAAAATTGAAAGTGTTGATAAAAAATGCCTTTATCGGCACTTTTTTAGAGTTGATAAACGCCTGTCATTATCATCACTAAAAAGAGGTGATAAATGCATGTTTTATCAGGTCTACAATTGAAAGCACTAATAAAATATGCCTTTATTAGTGCTAAAAAAGCGCTGATAAATGGATGTTTTATTAGCACTTTTTAATTAGAACTGATAAATACTACCATTTAATCATAATTAAATATTATAACTAATATATTTATTAAATTTATAATTTTATAAATATATATAATGAATATATTTATTATAATTTTATGATTAAAATTATAATGATATATATATATATTTATATTTATAGTGTTTGTTTATAATTTATATTTAAATATATTTATATAATCTTATAATATAAATTAAAATTAAAAATATCTATATAATTTTATAATTTCAATTTATAATTATATATATATATATATATTGATATATTATTTTCAATTTTAATTTCATAAGTATAAATATATATACATATGTTTGTGTCTCTGTATATATTCATTAAAGAACAATGTTTATAAATAAATATATTGGAAATGTATTCATAAATATATATTTAGTTTTAGTTTTTTTTATTTTATAATTATTTAATCGTATTTATATTTTATTATCTATATATAGTAAAAATATTTAGAATATATTTAAAAATTAAATAATTATATATAACTAAATATATTTTTAAATATAATAAATACATTTATTGTTTATTTAAATATATTTATTGTGATTTTAAGTATTTATGGGAAGATAAAACTTCATATATATAGTAAATTAATGAATACACCAAGTATATATAGTACTATAGTATATATGACCAACAATAGGGTAAAAAATGAACAAAAATTATTGAAAAGAATGTAAGCATCAATTGACCTACACATTCATTTGGAAACATAATTTTTTAAATATATATATATATTTATTTAATAAGTATGTGTGTATATCTATATATTAAAAATTATTTATATATAATATTATAAACATATAGTATAATAAATATATAATAAAGATATAACTAAAATTAATAAACATAATAATTACAAATAAAACATAAACATAATAAATATAATAACAATGAGTGCTTATTTAATGAATATATATAAAAATTCTTTTTTAATATAATTAAAATATTCGTATATAAAATAATAATATTTTCCATGAAAAACTTATATCAGTGATATTATTAGGGATGATAAAGTTGTCTTTTTATCAGTGCTTTTGATTAGCACTGATAAAGGGGGGGGGGGACTTTATTAGCGCTAATATTAGCACTTATAAAGGGTAGATTTATCAGCGCTTTTTTTTTGATGATAAAAGTCCCCCTTTTATCATCGCTTATTTATTAGCGCTGATAAAACCTGAGCACTTCCCTTTCCTGGATTTGTGGTAGTGTCACATGATTGTCGAAGGATATTGTGTAGAGATCATGAAAACACATAAAGACAAATAATGATTGTAATAGGATCTCACAAAATGATCATAGGAAGTACATAAAAACAATGGCTTATTTTTAGATGATCACATAGAGAGATCTTGTGAAGGGAATGAATACAACAAAAATAGAAATCATGGAGATATCTCACGGTCATTCAAAATATCACAATCACATTATTTTATTTGGATCTCATGATATGGTTACATGAATCACTATAAGACAATAGTTCTATCCACATGAATGCCTTTGGATCATTCAATAAGACCATGCGAAGAGCATGATTGTTTGTGGATATCTTAACAGATCTTGTGAAGTGCTATAAGAAAATAGCACTGGACATATGATTGTATTTGGATATCATGATGGATCATGAAAGGTGCTAGAATGAAATTTCATTGAGAGCTGCATGATTTTATTTGGATATCATGATGGATCATGTAAGTCACCAGAATTCAATTCCACAAAACACTTCATAATTTTCAATTGTTCTCGTGATAGGATCACACGAAGCATGTGATGATAATTATTTAGGTGGGGGAATGGATGGTTGTGTTTGATTTGTGGAGTTAAGGTGATGGAAATTTTCTTATAAATACCCAATGATTTTTCCATAAGGGGTTCCAATTTTTTTATTAAATGATTAATCTAAATAAAATTACATATAAGGGGTTTCACATGATACGATGGAGAATACACTATTGACATTGCATTAATGTCTCACATGAGCATAATGAATTATTGAACTTAAATCATATGATCCACATAATCCTTATATAGTCTCACAAAAGGATTTCAAGAAGGTTTATTATGAATTGATGTATGCGTCGAGTGGTTTAACACATAATCAGACCCACTAATAACTCGTGATCCTCATGAACTGAACCATTTATCATGATCCGCATGAAATAAAGATGTTCTTTTAATTCATATGAACTAATCATGATTTCATGAGCTACATGAACAGAAATAGAGATCACAATACAGATGATCTAAACATGGTATATGCAATCTACATGATCTGCATAGGATCTCACACAAGGGTCTCATGTCAGGTTCACATGGAGGGTTCTTCCCCTACGATCTTGTGCATGGGTTTTACATTAGGATATCGTATAGGGGATATACACCAAGGTCTCATTCAAGGGCTATAACATCAATATCTCATGCATTGGTTACATGCTAGGATCTAATGAAAGGGTTTTGCAAAATTATATTATGAAAGGGTTAAACAGAATGATCTAGTGCAAGGGTTCATGCACTAGGATCTCTTTCACGGGGTCACATTCCAAGATCTTGTGGAAGGAGTGACATTCCAGGGTCTCATGAAGGGGTAATAAACTCAGTTTTTGTGCAAGGAGATATGTTCTAGGTTTAAAAACTTATCATTATCATTTTTATGTCTATATTTTGAAGAAGTACAAGTATATGCACCATCCGAATATATTTGCAAAAGGGATTTAATAACTAATTTTTCCAAGGAAGTGAAAGGATGACTTGGAAATTCATTAATATATTTATAGATCTAAAGATGAGATGAATTATATGTCTATAGTAAAGAGATGTCTATTCCCATTTTCTAGAAAATATTAGTCTTGCATCAATTTTTTTTTCACAGAAGTGAATGATCATCCCAAAAATAACTTCAATAGAGCATCAAACTGCAATTGCGGATCCATTAAACATTAATAATAAAGGTAACAATATATCTATAAACTATGAATGAATTTGTTCGAGAGTAGTGAGAAAAATAAGAGGTATAAGGTGATATTTTCCACCATTAGTGATCCATCAAAAGAAATATTGGGGGTGTGACCCTCAGGATATTATGAGTTACTCCAAAATCTTGTAAGGTAGTGAGCCAGTGTATAGAATTGATATATCCTGAACCATGTATTGGTATTGAGAATTAGTGGATTTAGTGCATCGTTACATTTGTATCATATGCTTCTTGGATGTAGCATAGTGATGGTGAAGAAAGTAAAAATTCAGGTGTCATTATTCTTTCTTTCATTCTTTACATTATATTCATTAATGTCAGATAATGTATGATGGGATAAATTAAAAATAAGAAATAAATAAAAATAAATGTGACCCTTATAATGAATAGGTCAAGATTAAGTGGGGAAGAAGAAGAAAAAGAATATTCATACCATGATTCACCCCTCCCCTCTCAGGGTATCTAGGGCCCTTTTGTTCCTAACTATTGGTATCATATAGTAGTATTTTTCTGTTGGATTTTTTTTCTCTACAAAGGTTTATTATACTTTTGGAATTGAGGATTGAGTATTCTTTTATCCCAATGATCCATGGAATATATAAGAACTTCAATGAAGAAACAGATGTCTAATGGTATTCCTCTATGTGGATATGACTATGGAAAGAATGTTATTCTGTTAAAGGAAACAAAAAATATAGTAAATAAATGTTTGGTTGAATTAGAAATAGAAAAAACTTACACATTTAATTATAATATATGAATTAGTGAAGAACCAAAAATTCCAAGTTATGTGGGAACTATTGATTATGGAGAAATTCCAAGATGAAAGAAAGTGGATGTTGACAATATGAGAAAATAATTTGATCATAAATTAAAAGAAGAAAATAAGTCTATAACTATCTGTAACCAGGTTCAGAAGATTAAAGTGAACAAGCTAAAGGGTTTAAATAAAAGACTTGTATAATTGTCTATAGAACTAAAGGTGAATAATGATTCCTATGCTGAAGAACTGAATGTGATGTCCATAATGATATAAAATCTCAAAGATTATGAATAGTGAATTAACCAAAATTCAAAAGAATGTAACGATTTAGAATCTAGGAATGATGGTCCTGATATAATCTAGTCAAAATTAGTTTATGAGAATGCATAATTTAAATTTTATATAACAGAGAAGAATTCTAAAATAATGGAGAAAAAAGAAATGGTGGATAATCTCTCTCAATAATTAGAAGATGAGACAACTAGTGGGAGGACTCTCAAGAGAGAACCTAATAATCAACTTGAATTTAGGAATTAAAACATTCAATAATAAGGAGGAGATCTATAATCCATCAAGAAATATGTTGAGAAATATAATGCTATTGTCAAGCCCTATATGATGGATTCTTATCATTTATTATTTGAATATCCTTCGGCAACTAATAATGAAATGAAAGCTAAATATATTATTTTAGAGAGAAAAATGAAATGATTGTTTCAACCCAAAGGCCAGGTAGTTTGGTAAAATATAGTATTAGATAAAATTAACCCACTCCCAATAAAGAGAGAAAGTGTTCCATTAATAGTTCCAATAATAGGTAAAATCATGTAGGTGTTGGAAATGAATTTTATAGGAAGCAATGTCAATATGTGCCATTTAGGTGGGATACATCATCATATTTTTTGTTTTTTAGGTCTTAGAATATATTACATACTATATATAAAGAAATATTTCTATATATGATAATAATTAAAAGATTCTAGAGAATTAAGAAATAAGAGTCTTTCAAAAGAAATTATCCATGAAATTATCTTATTGTGGAAGATGGGGAGACACCATGAGTATGTATTAATAAGACCTGGTGATCAATGTTAGAATAATAACTCTTCTTATATCAAAATATCGACTAATAAATGATGAATCAAGGTATGTTTCTAATAGGATATGTTTTATATGTTCTAATCATGGGATTTTATCCAGATATTATAGTTGGAAGAAAGTAGGTAAGGTAAAGGATCCTTAAATGAGATATCAAACTTTAGTCATGTATAGTGAGAATTAATTTACTAGAAGACAACCAGATATGTTGAAAAATAGGTTTAGATTCTAGGAGGAGATAAAATGATCTCAATTAATGGTTTACCAAAAACCTCGTCTTTTGTACTCAAAACATCTCACCAGGATATAATTTGAATGAACCTAGAAGAAAATAGAAGGATATTCTATAGTCATAGTTAAGAATAATGTTCATTCAGTGAAAGACTCACTCCTAGAACATCAGGGTGATTTGACATAGATAACTGATAAAAGAAAACTAAACAAATAATTCATCAATAAATTTACATGTCATAAAAGAAGTCAAGATGTGAAGGAAGATATAGATACCTCTAATGGAGGAAAAATTAAGATTATATGACTAGTGGGAAGATTCATTCTTTAACAATGAATCATGATGAATGGAATATAAGTGGTTCATTAAAGAATAAAATTTTTACTACTGGGTATAAACATAAAATTGATAAAAAAGTATAAGACAATATAACATACACATCAAAATAATTCTAAGCATGGATGTAAAAAATGTCTAGTTATATGACCTGAATAATTAAAGTTGTATGAGTAGTTGGAACATGCAGAAAATGAGTATAATTATTTATATTAAAATATCTAAGGTTTGGTCCATCAGGATCTACCACAATCTTCTTCTTGAAGATTTTAAAGGTACCCATCTTCTGGTATATTAACATTTTCTTATATGTGATGGAAGTTGTGGATGACTAAGGGGAAGATACATTTAATGGGGTGTGTGTGTGCTAAAAGGGAAGGGGTGCATAATTTGAATGGAGATACCTATTTCAAGAAGAATATGATCTCATGAAATTAAAATATGGTATCAGATTCAACAATTGGTGGTACACAACAACCATATTTTTTAAATCTATATATGATTAAGAGCCTAATGTGAAAATGGAGAGATATTAAATCTATACATTAATAATCCATTGGTTCCATGTAACATTGAATATTCCACAATTGTTGTCAGGTCTTAGTTCAAGTGTGTTTTTCCAAAAAGATATGATAGATTATAGGAGAAGAAAAAACACTCATCTATTTCAAGTTTATATTGTTTTTTATAACAATGGGTATCATCTATCTATTTTTGTGATATCGATGAGATATAATAAAAAATCAACAATGTCTCCTACAAGAAGTCTCCCCATTTTGTATAATAATTCATCATTTGGATTCAAATAAATAATCGGTATTAATAATCTATACAAATCCAAATACTGATTTTTATAGGGAGATGTGGTGAAAAGAACTCTAGGAGATATAGTCTTATATGACAGGAGATTCCATTAATTAATTGATGAAAGTTATGTTGCTTGAATCCATGAAATTATGTGAGTGACATGGAAGAAATTGGAATTTATTGGATTAAACTCTTGATTCCTACAAAGAGTTCTGTCTTAGTAGGCTTAGAGGATCTATCAATGAATCAATTCCATGTGGTAATTTCACTTGTTAAAAATCATTCAGTATTGTGAATCTATAATGAATAATATGAATCTAATATTAAAAAGTTCTAAAAGAATAAATTTTTTAATATAAAGTTGATAAATGGAGTCCATAATAAAATTGAATATAATTGACATAGCCTAGTGGTGTTCAACTGTTAACCTATTTTGTCTCATGGGATAACCAGAAGATCATGAATAAAGAAATAGAATATGATATATAGAAATCATTAACTAGTGGAGTGTAAATTCTTAAATGAAGAAATCCCCTATAATATTCAATAATAATTTTTGAGATTTAAGTGAAGTATCTAATTAGTATAAATTTTTATATTTCTTGTGTAGTAAATATTATAAAAAATCCAATTCATCGTTCAAGGACAATGCACATTAAAATAAAATACCACTTCATCAAGAAGAATGTAGAGCATGGGATTCAAAAAATAGTGTATGTGCTAACTAACCAGTAGGTTACAGACATTATAATAAAGTCCTTACCCAAAGAAGCATTTAAATAACATTGATTAGTTCATTGACTTCACTCAACTCCCTAAACATAAACATTGTAGATATGGGACTCCCTCTCCCAGAGGTATGCTGTGTTTTCCCCTATATAATGATATATATTTATTACCATATTTTAGAATAGATACGATTTTCCTTTGGGTTCAAAACAAAGGGGGAGAAAATGTCTTAATCTAGATAGAGTAGAAGTTGATAGAGGGGGTAGTGAAACATGTGGAGTTTTAAATCTGTTGATCATAAAACTTTTCTATCAACTATGTTAAATCATGAAAGGGAGTTTCCTTTGGTTTATGATACAATAAAAAAACATTTTCAAGTTAATAAGTGATCTTAAAGGGTTATCTAGTTCTATATTTTGGTATTAAGAAGGTTTCTAGTGGAATATTGGGGAATGAAGTTATTCATTAATTAAATTATCCTTATACTATTATTTATAATGTTGAGATTGACTCATGGTGGATTAGAGTACATGTTAATAAAGGCCTTGATCACTATCTTGGGTTGTACTATAAAAATAGTTTCATATGAACATGATTTTCCAACATGTTAGTTCTTGAATATTTTAAGTGTTCAAAAAACAAAAAGGGGAGATTGTTGGAAAAAATCTCTCATTGTGGTGCTTTTGGGTTTATTTTTTTATTGACAATGTTTGTGGTTTGTTGATAATTTTTGGTTGTCAAATGAGGCATGAAAAGAGAGGATAAATGATTGATCCCAAGAAATCATGAAATGTATGATCTATTGAAAGAAAAAAATGTATAATACCATGGATGAACAACTTGTATAATTTCATGAATGTTCATAATTTATGATATCATAGTAGCATGAAATTTCTGATGAATATATAATCTCACAAAGACTGGATAGGTAAACTGATCCCACAGAGCATGAATGTCTAAACTGATCTCATGGAGTGAGAATGTCTAAACTAATCTCACAAAGAACCACACAATTTTCATAATATCTATCATTGATATTATGTGAAGAACAATAAGACATCACATGATTATCATGGTATCTGAAAGAGAGATAATGTGAATTGAATGAAGAAAAATCTTGATTTTTATTGGATATTGCAGAAAGATCACATGAAGAACATGAAGACACATCATGATTGTCATAGGATCTTTCATAGAGATCATGTGAAGAGAATGAAGACAAGGTTCCTATAAGGGATGTAGGTATCTCACGGTCATTCTTAATCACACGATCATATTATTTTTCATTGTATATCAGTATAGGGTCACCTGAATCATTCCAATATAATGGTTTTATCCGCATGATATTCTTTGGATCTTGTGATGGGATCATCGAAAGTGCATTATTGTCACTAAATATTCTGATGTATCATGAGAAGTGAAACAAGAAAATAGTTATATCCACATGGTTATCATTGAATCCCATGATGGATCATGTTAGTAGATATAAGAAAATGTCTTTGGCCACCACATTATCGTATTTGGATCTCAGGATTGATCATCAAAATCACAAGAAGATAGTGTCACTGAACACTATGGTATTGTCAATTAATCTCATGATAGGATTATGTGAATTGTGTGATGCCGATTTATAAGGTGGGGGGAATATATGACTTCCCATGATTTGTGAAGTTAAGGTAGTGGACATTTCCCTATAAATACCCAATGAACTGTCCATAAGAGGTGATGAAATTTTTCATAAAATATTCATCTAAAGAAAAGTACATAGAAGGTGTTTTCCATGATGGGATGGAGAATATGGGACTGAAATTATTTAACTGTTTTTTATGAGTAGAATGATTTTTTTCATTAGAATATTTCAATCTATGTAATCCATATATGTTTCTGAGAAAGGATCCTGTAAAGATGCCTCATGAAGTGAAGTATTCATAGGGTGGTTGAACTCATAAGTAGGCCCATTGTTATCTCATGATCCATATGAACTCCACAATATATTGCGATTTGTATGAAATAAAAAAGATCTCATGATCCTCATAAATTGAGAAATATTTCTTGAGCTCCATGAACTAAAAAAGATATAATGATCTACATGATCTCAATAAGGTCTCGTGATCTGCATGATCTGAACAAGATCTAATGAAAGGTGTCTTGCATCAGGATCTCGTAAAGGGGTCTCTCACCAAGATCTCACGCAAGGGTTACATGTCAAGATCGCATACAAGGATTATGTTTCAGGGAATCATGAAAGGGGTCTAGAATAAATATCTCATGCATGGGTTATGTGATATGATCTCACTCGAGGGTTACATGTCATGATCTTGTCCAATGAGTCTCACACTAGAATATAGGGAAAGGGGTTACATGTCAGGATCTCACAAAAGATGTTATGGGATAGGGTCACATGAATGGGTAATAAAACATGGTATTTCATAAGGATATATCCACTAAGGATAACCAGTGAGCAATATAATTTTCAAATATATATTTTCATTAAGACCATGTATCTTCACTATCCTACTATACTTTCATAAGAAGTTTATTCACTACTATATTCATTGTAGTGAATGGAATACTTGGTATCTCATGAATATCTTGATTGATCCAAATAGGAGGTTATTGTTATGTCTATTGAAAAGATAATTCTATTCCAGTTTTTTGGAAAGTGGAAGTTTTGTGTCAAGGGGTTTTCACAGAAGTGAAATAGATTCCTATACAGAAAATAAATAGAAAATCTACCTATAAATGAGGATGCATTAAATATTTTTGACGATGGGACCAAGGTGTCCATAAAATTTTTATGAATCCTTTCTATAACATTGATCAATGTAAGAGGAAAAAGTTGATCCTTTTTAATAGAAGTGAGTCGTTGAATGAAAGATCATGGTATTATCCCTTAGGAAGCATCGAGTTTTCCTTAAATCTTGTAAGGTAGTGAGTCTGGGTATAAAAGTGATATATCCCGAACATTGTATTGGTAGTAAGCCTTAGTGGATTTGGTACATCAATACATTATTATTGTATGATCCTTGGTTGTAACCCAATGATATTGAACCAAGTAAGAATATATGTGTACTTTTGATTTCATTATTTTTTTAATTTTTATACATCATCATCAGATAAATTTTAAAAAGAATAAGATCAACATAAACATTAAATATAAAATGAAGTGACCCTTATAATAAATAGTTCATGATCCAGTGGAGTAGAAGAAGATAAATAATATCCATACCCTAATTCACCCCCACCTATTAGGGTATCTAAGCCAATTATGTGAAAAAACAATTCACATGTTATTGTATATAATTAAATATAAGGTTAAGTGGAACATAACCATTTTAGGATTTAGTGAAATTTGGAGAATTATGTAGATATATAACATATGTCCTTTTTCATGTGATTATTAGGATATATAATAGCCTATGATTAGGAAATATCATAAAGGTATGAAATTAAATTTCATCCCATACCTTCTACAATCATATTGTATGATTTAAAAAAATTCATAATGAATGAAATATGATTTCATGCAACTTCCTTTTCATTCATAGAGTAAAATAAGGAATATTGTAGGATGGCCACTCGGATTATTTATAACAATTAATCTTCTTATTATAAGGAATATATTTACTACTACCATCAATATATTTGTGTCCAAACATTATGAGTTAATGTTAATTCCCATTTTTCCTATCAGCAATGTCACATTTGAATAGTTTTAATTCATGGTGGTTTCTTATATGGATGTGATGCTTGAATAAAGATGAGTAATTTACTCATGAGTTATTATGCATGAGTAAATGAAACAACACTCAAGCAGAATCTATGAGGTCTATATAATGCGAAATTCCAAGTGATGGTAGGGGTATGATGGCTTGATTATTGGTTAATACTCCAGGGTTTAGTAGTCCTCATTACTCTCATTCTATTTCCACCTTTTTACTATGGGGTGGTAGTACACCCTGAAATTAAGATGAGTTGCATCCAAATGATTAAGGATTCAACATCCAATTGATACCCCAAAGTGGAGTGTTGTTTTTTCCTATATGATGTTCCATTTCAAGCGTAGGAGTAAAGATGGATATGAAAAATTCTCCTTGGTGTAAGGTAAAACAATGTTATCCATCTCTAGTTTATTCACATTTCATGAATATTTTATGGAGATCATTAGTATGTGATTTTAACCACTCCATATTATTCTAATTAGTGATATTATAATTCCTTGAATCCTAAAAGATATATTAAATCATCCCCTATTTTTAGATTCATAAAATCATGTGGGAAATGTAATTATTGTATATCATATTCCCTATTATATTGTAGTCATAAAATTAAAATAGTTAAATTTTTCTATGGGATTTATATTAAAACATATGGTATGTGATATCATATAATGTGACATCATTTACAACTATATATATTCTCTATGAATACATTATTACTTCCCCCTTTCATAAAATATTTTAGCCTATATAAATTTTATAAAAAAGAAAATTGCATCAACAATATAATATATCTGCATATCATAAAATATGATATCCAATATCATAATGGATGATGTAGGTATTAGTCAAAAAATACATTTGTAACATGTGGTTTTGTTTTTATAAATCATATAGGACTCCTTATGACAACCCTGCTTTTTTTATTACAACTTAAACACGATTTATTACATAAAACATCACTTGATAAAAAAAGAATATCGAGAGGTTTAGTGTCTTTGGGGATTAGGATCATTACATAAAAACTTAAAACATGAAATACAACATCTTTATTGAAAACATCCTTTACATGACCACTAAATTCCCTCGTACTTAGCATTGCATGGGATAACCTGAGGACATGCCTAAGAAAATGGTGAGCTATAAACCCCAGTAAGGGAATACACATGGAATAACATGAGGAGTACAATACATGTTAGAAATTATTAATATCAATATATCACAGAAAAAACATGAACATAAAGGCATGATAAAGCATGATAATCATAACATGGAAATGTGGCAACAAGACTTAACATGGAATTAGCATGAGCCAAGGCTCATTGCACATGGAGCAAGAGTAAATCCTCATTACAAATGAAGCACATGTAAAACCTTCATTTCACTTGAATTAGAATTATTCAACACTCATTACAAATGAATTATCATGATACTATACCTTATCCAATGCATTGGAGCGCTATAAGGGCGCACCGTTCTTAAACATTTCATTTCATGCATAAGTGTGCCACATGGATCATAAAACATGGATTCATAAAACATAATCATTTATTCCATGATAAAGGAATGTGGAATTAATACATGAATCTTTATAATCAATAAGTGAATTTTCATAAAGGTTAATAGACTTGATGGAGAAATTGGCATGGTATTCACTACACAATGGCATTGGCTTAGAAAATCGGTGTGATTTCAGCAGCATAACGACGTCACATAAGAATTATTAAAAATGGTTGATGAGAGAGAAAGGGGTTACTCATCATATTTACATGCAATTTAAAGTAATGGGGTCATATAGATACATGTCCAAACAATTTTATTGCAATTTACATTCATGATACAAAAGTATTGCTTGAATGTAAATGAGGAGAGAGAAGTTCCTTTCGGAATTTCGGCATAGTAACAGGTGTACATGGGAGGCATTTAATGAGAGACAAAGGGGTCTCCCATCATTCAAAAATAAATAGGGCAGTATGAGGGAGGTTATAAACCATACCCCAACATTCATAATTGGAATTAAAATGCAAAACAACTTAATGAAAACTGGACAAAAATGAGAAAGAAAGAAAAAACCCTTACTTGAAGGTGCGCATCCAATGGCTTGAGAGAGGCTTGTGAGAGGCTTCTTGGAAGCTTGGGGAACATTGAGAGGATTATAGAGAGAGTAGGGTAGAGTTTTGATGAACTCCAAAGGCTTTTAGTGAGGAGGAAGTGGGAGCTTGGGTGGGTTTATATAGGAAAGGTGAGGGAATTCTTTATTATTTAGGTTTGGGACCCCTTATATTAAATTAATCCAAACCAAAAACCATACCATGGTTTATGCCCATGGTTTTTAGAAAAGGGAAGAGGAAAAAAATATTTTATAAGTTAAAAGTCTGAACTTCTTAAAATAATTGGGTTTCTTATGTGGAGGTGAGTCACACTCCTGGGGAAAATAATTTAGAAAGACAAGGTGTTTAATAAGTCTTGAGGGGTCCATTAATACTTTGAAAAGTAAGTTAAACAAACCCAAAATCACATTATTTTAATGGTAAAACATATATTGGTCAAACATAAATATTATAGTATTTTATTACATCTCTATTGGGCCATTATGATGTCATAAAACACATTATATATTTAAACGTTATTTAATTTTTACCCAAAAATTTGACTATCTCAGAAAATTATAAAAAATTCACCGTTGGATAATTTCGACAACCTGATTCAATAAATATCATTTATTTTATCTATATAATTTTCTAAATATGTTAATTTTGACTTTTTAAATAAAAACCAACATTTATCGAAAATTCACAGGTTTTGACAGAAATGGCTTTCAAACCTTAATAAAACTTATTATTGCATTAATAAAAGTATATGATCATTTATATATAATTAAATTAATTTAATAATAATAATAATATTTTATTAAAATATTATTTAATTTAAAAATATATTAATTTAATAAAATATATTTCTTAATTAAATAATTACAAAAAACACTATTTTTACTTTAAAAACTATTTACAATGTATCAATAATGACAAGAAAGTATATACATTATTATATACAAAAAAAATAATGTACATGAACATAGTACTATCGATTTGTTAAATAACCCCTTAAAACAGCCGCATAAGACCTAAGGGTAAGGTGTGCGATGGTGACAGACTCTTGGGGTGGCTCGGATAACATTGCTTGGGTGGTAATCTCTATCAACTTCCACTTTCCCCGTAGATGGTCTCATTCGAGCTTGATATGATGAATCTCAGATTGCTCTTGGTGAAGAGCAAAGCCCAAGGATTCCACCTCTTTTCCGAGCTCCGAAAAATGGGCTTCGTATAGAGCAATTCTATTGGATGAGGTCATCGCTTCCTTTGTCTGAGTAAATTGGGTTTGTTAAAGCCCAATATTTATACTAATCATGCCATCACTGTTCAACGACTATAAATGTAACGGTCACAATTCTTAACATAAAACATAAGAAGTTGAAATTTTATATAAGCATAAAGCGACATTTAATTAGATCAAGAGTGATTTCCATTAATTAAACATTGGTTCGTTACAATATTCCACCCTTAAGAAGTTTCCCCCTCGAAATTTCCTCTTCCCACACTAAAACATATGTTGGTAACTCAGCTTCATCATTTCCTCCGATTCCCAAGTCGCTTCTTCAAACTTGTGGTTTCGCCACAACACCTTGACAAGGGGAATTGTCTTATTTCGTAGAAATTTTTCTCTACGATCTAAGATCTTCACTGGTTGCTCCTCAAAAGAAAGATCATCTTCCTATTGCACCACCTCAGAAGAGAGTACATGTGAAGGGTCTAGTATTTACTTCCTTAAGAGGGATACATGAAATACATCATGTACTTTGGCCATGGTAGGTGTAAGTGCTAGTCGATAGGCCACAACCCCGAAACGATCAAGAATGTCTAAGGGGATGATGTACCTTGGACTTAACTTCCCTTTTTTTCCAAACCTCATGACCTTATTCCATAGAGATATGTGTAGAAAAATCATGTCTCCAACTTTAAACTCAAGGTCTCGTCGACGATTATCTGCATAACTCTTCTGTCGACTCTGTGCTGCCTTGATATGTTTCTGAATGGTTTTCACCTTCTCCACCATTTCCTCTACCATTTCCGGTCCAAGCAGCTTACGTTCACCGACCTTATCCCAACATGTCGGTGTTCTGCACCTTTTTTCATAAAGGGCTTAATATGGTGCCATTTGGATGCTTGAGTGGAAACTATTGTTGTAGGAGAATTCGAACAGTGGAAGATGTTGATCCCATCCTTCTTTAAAGTCCATTGTGCATGCTCTCAACATTTCCTCAAGTGTTTGGATAGTCTGATCGGATTGGACATCAGTTTGAGGATGATAACCCATACCGAAGTTCAGTTCAGTATTCAGAGCATGTTGAAGACTCTCCCAAAACTAGGAGGCGAATCTTGGAAATCAGTCAGATACAATAGATAGCGGTACTCCATGCAACCTTAACACTTCCCTGATATATATCAGTGCCAGTTGATCCATAGAGAAATCCTCCCGAATAGCAATGAAGTGTGCAGTCTTTGTAATACAATCCACAACAACCCAGATTGCATTGTTTCCTTTGGATGTCCTCCGAAGTCCAGTGAAAATGTCTATGGTGATGTTCTCCCATTTCCATTCTGGTATGGGAAATGGTTTCATCATCCCCTTAGACTTATGCCACTCTACCTTCACTTGCTGACACACCAGCCACTTTGATGTATATTCAGTGATCTCCTTCTTCATATTATCCCACCAAAAGTTTTCTCAGAGATCTCGATACATCTTTGTGCTCCCTGGGTGAATAGAGGAATTTGAACTACGTGCATCATCCAAAAGTTCCTTCTTCAGCTCCGGAGTTGATGGAACACATAGTCTTTTCCCAAACCGCACAATTCCTCCTTCATTAACATTAAACTCTGAGGATTTCCCTTTTTCGAAAGCTTCCATTTTTTTTGAATTCTCACATCATCCTTTTGAGCATCCTTTAACCTTTCTAAAAGATACGGTTGAGAAATAATTTGTGAAAGGATTGATGATGTTCTCTTCTTTAAGATTCCCATGTCCATCTTCATCAAGTCAAAGAATATTGGGTCCTTCTCAAATCTCATCATTTATAGAATCGTTGGATCCTTTCTACTTAGGGCATCTGCCACCTTGTTTTCTTTCCCAGGGTGGTAATGTATTGAACAGTCATAATCCTTGATGAGCTCTATCCATCTTCTCTAGCGTATATTAAGCTCTTTCTATGTGAATATATATTTATGACTCTTGTGGTCAGTATATATCTCACATTTCTCCCCATAGAGATAATGCCGCCAGATTTTCAAGGTAAAGATCACCACCGCTAACTCCAGATCATGCATTGGATAGTTTCTCTCATGGATTTTCAACTGCCTTGAGGCATAGGATACCAATTTATCATTCTGCATCAGCACACAACTTAAGCCCTTCTTCGAAGCATCACTGAATACCCCAAAAATTTCCCCACTTGTGAGTAAAGTGAGCACGGGCACAGTGATATGCCTCCTTTTCAACTCCTTGAATATTTCTTCGTATTCATCACTCCAAGAAAAAATTACTCCCTTTCGAGTTATCTTGGTAAGAGGGTTGGAAAATCATGATAAATTTCTCACAAATCTTCGATAATATCCATCTAACCCCAAGAAGCTACGAATATCCGTTACCGAAGTTGGCCTCGGCCAACCCTCAATTGCATCCAATTTGGAGGGATCCATAGATATCCCATTGCTTTTGACGATATGAACCAAGAATGAGACCTCCTTCAACCAGAACTCACACTTTTTGTACTTTGCATAGATATTCTCCTTGAGCAAAGTCTCTAGTATAGTTCTTAAATGCTCCTCATGATCCTCCTTGGTTTTAGAGTATATTAGAATATCATCTCTAAAGACTACCAAAAATTTTTCAAGGTAATATCTAAAGAATCTATTCATCAAGTACATGAAGATTTTTGGAGCATTAGTGAGTCCAAAAGGCATTAATATGAATTCATAGTGCCCGTATCTTGTACAAAAAAGCAGTCTTGGAAATATCTTCCTTCTTCACCCTTACTTGATAATATCCCGACCACAAATCTACCTTAGAAAATTATTGTGCTCCACGCTGCTGATCGAACAAGTCATTGATCTGTGGTAGAGGATACTTTTTCTTTATCGTGATTTTGTTATGTTCACGATAATCGATACAAAGCCGCATTGACCCATCATTCTTCTTGACGAAGAGGACTGGTGCACCCCATGGTGAAGCACTTGAGCGTATAAACCCTTTATCCAGATTCTCCTGTAGTTTTTTCTTTATCTCTTCAAGTTCCACGATAGTCATTCTATATGGAGTCTTGGATATTGGTGGTTCCCCTGGTATAAGTTCAATTGAGAATTAAACATCTCTTCTAGGAGGAAGACCAGACAGTCCCTCAAGAAACACTTCATTGAATTCCCTCACAATAGGAGTTTCTTCAAGGATGGTTTCTTCCTTGGACTCAATCATCTGATCCAGATACGCCTGCTCGTAGGGCAGTAATATCCATTCTTGAGATTATGGAGCTAAAGGAGATTCATCTTCCTCCTTACACTTGTAAAGAATCAGGGGTCGATTCTCTATATGGAGTGTGATTTCCCTTTCCCGACAATTTATGTTGGCTCTATATAAGAAAATCCAATACGTGCCAAGAATTGCATCAAATTCCACCAGAGGGAGTATGAAGAGGTTCTACAGGAAATTCAATCCACAGATTATAACATGGGAGGACTTATATTCCTGGGATGCAATGATTGCCCCATTTTCCGTACTCACCGACATTTTCACTTCCATGATTTGTGGTGGTATTGGGATTGTTCTACTAAACATTAGAGTTATAAAATAATGCATAGAACCTGAATCAAAAAGTATGTTCTCTATTCTTGAATGAATAACTAGCGTACCTATCACCACTTCGTTTTCGGGGATCACTTTGGCGTAAGGGATGGAAAAAGATCTTCCTTGCTACCTTGGAAGTTGTTGGTTGCCTCTAAAAACCCTTAGATTAGGGCACTGATTTAAAAAATGCCCTGGTTCATTGCATTTGTAGCATTGAAGAATGAGTTGAGGTTCAAACAGAGTGTTCCTCTCTTCTTCCCCAGCCGCGAGTCTTTCTTGATGATAGTTAATAGCTAGGTGCCCTTCTCTTCCTCACCTAAAGCATTTCCTCGCCCCCTTGAGACAATTTCCAGGGTGCTTCTTTCTGCACTTTTGGAAAGTGGGGTGCTGAATATTCTTAGCACTGTTGTATTTATCCATCGGACTACCAGCATTGAAGTCCACCTTACGCTTCTAGTTCCATGATACCCCTGTGATTCCCCGATCTCCATTTCGACCTTGAGGGAAAATCGGAAAATTTCCTCATAGTTGTCGAAGTCATAGATCGCCAATTCTTTCCACAGGCTAGGCTTCAACCCCCCAAAGAAGTGGTCAATCTTGCATTTGGGGGTAATGACAAAGCCGGAAGTGTATCATGCAATCCATGTGAAGTTTTCCTCGTATACTCTAACAAATTCTTCGTCTTTTTTCTTGAGGTAAAGGAAGTCCCTTTCCATATTAAGCCGGAGGGTGCACGGAAAATATTTATAGAAAAATATCTTCTGGAAATCCTTCGATTCCAATGCCTCGATCTCCTTCTCAGGCTTCGTATTTTTTATCAATGTCCACCATTGATCAGCTTCACCGTCCATATGATAAGCCTCCAGGAGAACCTTTTCTTGTTCAGAACATTGAAGGATGGAGAAGATCTTCTCAAGGGAGTTGATCCATTGTCCATCGATCGTGGGATCGGTTGATCCACTAAAAGTAGGAGGCCTTTGTCTCATGAAGCTCTCGATAGCGACTTGTTCTTTCTTAGGGGGGGTTGAACGTTCCTCTTGACCTGTGTTTCTATTCAAATCTTGAGTTAGCTGAGAGAGAAGCGTGAAAAAGTTCATGATTCCCGCTCCCATTGGATTGGGAATCTCATTAGTACAGTCATTACACTGATATTCACATCAGTTGTTAGCTAGAGTCCTCCTATTACCGGCCATTGGATGGAATAAAATGAAGGTTAGGGGTAACACATAAAGGGTAATCCAAAGGAAAAATTTGATGACTTATAAATAAACTATTATTTCCTTAACTCATGATTCTATAGGCTTGACTTTTCATGATCAACTTTCTAACATATATTCTTAGGGGTTTATTTTATTCCCTTAATAAGGGTTCATACTAAGCTTGTGAATTTAGCAATGAATATCCCCTGAGAATGTCGTAACCAAGAGTGCATCAATGACCATTTTTGTGCACCATTTCCCATTCGAGTCAAGCTCAAAGCGCTGTTTTCGGGTTTTACCCCTAGGATACATCTGTGACAGAGCCGCCTCTACCTGCTCGTATCCAGACAAGAATGTATTTGCTTGATAAACCATTTGCTCAATACTCACCAAAACTTAGGGATGTCTTTATTGTACATAGTAGTGTATCTAAGGATTTACTAGGGTTTTCTAATCCTAATCCCAAAAATAACTAAACCTCCCTCTAATACCAACTATGACAACCCAGCTTTTTCTTAAAACATAAACATGATTTATTACATAAAACATCACTTGATACAACAAATAAAATCGAGAGGTTTAGTGTCTTTGGGTCTTATGATCATTACATAAAAACATAAAACATGAAATACAACATCTTTTTTGAAACCTTCCTTTACATGTCCACTACATTCCCTCGCACTTAGCATTGCATGGGATAACCTGAGGACATGCATAAGAAAAGGGTGAGCTATAAATCCCATTAAGGGAATACACATGAAATAACATGAAGAGTACAATACATGTTATACATTAGGCATATCAATAGAGAACAAGATAAACATGAACATAAAGTCATGATAAAGCATGAGAATCATAACAAGGAAATGTGGCAATAACACTTTACATGGAATTACCATGAGCCAAGGCTCATTGCACAGGGAGCATGAGTAAATCCACATTGTACATGAAGCACAAGTAAAACCCTAGTTTCACTTGAATTATCTTGAGTCAACACTAATTGCACATGACATATCATGATACTATACCTTACCCAATGCATTGGAGCGCTATAAGGGCGCACCATTCTTAAACATTTCATTTCATTCATAAGTGTGCCACATGGATCATAAAACATAATAATTTATTCCATGATAACGGAATGTAGAATTCAAACATGAAACTTTATAATCAATAAGTAAATGTGCATAAAGGTGTATACCCTTGATGGAGAAATGGGCATGGTATTCACTACACAATGGCATTGGCTTAGAAAATCGGTGCGATTTCGGCAGCGTAACGACGTGACATAAGAATTCATAAAAATGGTTGATGAGAGAGTAAGGGGTTCCTTATCATATTTATATGTAATGGAAATTAAGGGGTCATATAGATACATGTCCTAACAATTGTAATGGAATTTAGATTAATGATACAAAAGTATTGCTTGAATGTAAATGAGGAGAGAGAAGTTCCTTTCGGAATTTCGGCATAGTAACGGGTGTACATGGGAGGAATTTAATGAGAGAGAAAGGGGTCTCCCATAATTCAAAAATAAAGAGGACAGTATGAGGGAGGTTCAAAACCATACTCCAACATTCATAATTGAAATTAAAAGGCAAAACAACATAATGAAAATTGGACAAAATGAGAAAGGAAGAAAAAAACCCTTACTAGAAAGTGTGCTTCCAAAGGCTTGAGAGAGGCTTGTGAGAGGCTTCCTGGGAGCTTGGGGCACCTTGGGAGGATTCTAGAGAGAGTAGGGAAGAGGCTAGATGAACTCCAAAGGCTTTGAGTGAGGAGGAAGTGGGAGCTTGGGTGGGTTTATATAGGAAAGGTGAGGGAATTCTTTATTATTTAGGTTTGGGACCCCTTATGTTAAACTAATCCAAACCAAAAACCATACCGTTGTTTTTTCCAATGGTTTTTGGTAAAGGGAAGAGGAATTTTTTTTTATAAGGACAAAGTCCGAACTTCTTAAAATAATAGGATTGCGTATGTGGAGGTGAGTCACACTCCCATGGAAAACAATTTAAAAAGACAAGGTGATTAATAAGTCTTGAGGGGTCCATTAATGCTTCGAAAAGTAAGTCAAACAAACTCGAAATCACATTATTTTAATTGTAAAACATATATTGGCTGAACATAAAAATTATAGTATTTTGTTACATCTCTATTGAGTCATTATGATGTTATAAAACACATTATATATTTAAACGGTATTTAATTTTTACCAAAAAATTTGACTATCTCAGAAAATTATGAAAAATTCACCGTTGGATAATTTCGACGTCCTGATTCCAGAAATATAATTTATTTTATCTAAATAATTTTCAAAATATGTTAATTTTCACTTTTAAAATAAATACTGACATTTATCGAAAATTCACGGGTTTTGAACCTTAATAAAAATTATAATTACATTCATAAAATTATATGATCATTTATATTTAATCACTACGGCAAAAAAGGCACTTAGCGGCAGTTTTTTTCGTTTCGCAGCGGTTTAAACCGCCGATTAATCGATTGGCGGCGGTTTTGAAAAACCACTACGAAATCGTGCGTCGGGAAACTAATCGCGGCGGTTTTTTTATTTTTTTATTTTTTTTTTATTTTTTTTTAATTTTTTATTATATATATATATATATATTTATTTATTTATTTTTCGTATTTATTTATTTATTTTATTTATTTATTTTATTTATTTTATATATTTATTTTATTTATATAATTATTTTATTTATTTATTTTATTTATTTTATTTATATAATTATTTTATTTATTTATTTTATTTATTTTATTTATTTATTTTTCGTATTTATTTATTTATTTATTTATTTTTCGTATTTATTTATTTTATTTCGTATTTATTTTTTATTTATTTTATTTATTTAATTTCGTATTTATCATTTATTTATTTTATTTCGTATTTATTTTATTTTATTTATTTATTTCGTATTATTTTATTTACATTATTTATCCATGCATGCACATCCCATGCACATGGACATGCACATCCCATGCACATCCCATTCAATATAAAGAAATTCTGGGTTTGGTGAGATTTGAACCCCTAACCTCTTGCATATTTTCCAAAGACTTTACCACTCCACCATGCTCGCCATGTGGTTAATAAACAGAATTTAATATACTTATATATATTAATTGAAAAAACAAATAATACATAAATAATAGATATAAGCTCAATAATAATAAATAATAAATAATAAATAATAAATAATAAATAATAAATAAATATAAATAACAAATAATAATTAAATATAAATAATAAATAAATAATAAGTAATAAATAATAAATAATAAATAATAAATAATAATTAATAAATAATAAATAAAGATAAATAATAAATAATAAATAATAAATATAAATAATAAATAAATATAAATAATAAATAATTAATAATTAATAATAAATAATAAATAATAAATAATAAATAATAAATAATAACTAAATATAAATAATAAATAAATATAAATAATAAATAATAAATAATAATTAAATATAAATAATAAATAATAAATAAATATAAATAATAAATAAATATATATAAATAATAAATAATAAATACATATTAATAATAAATAAATAAATATAAATAATAAATAATAAATAATAAATAATAAATAATAAATAATAAATAATAAAAAAATATAAATAACAAATAATAATTAAATATAAATAATAAATAATAAATAATAAATAATAAATAACAAATAATAAATAATGATATATAATAAATAATAAATAATAAATAATAAATAATAAATAATAAATAATAAATAATAAATACTAAATAGTAAATAATAAATAATAGATAATAAATAATAAATAATAAATAATAAATAATAAATAATCAATAATCAATAATAAATAATCAATAATCAATAATCAATAATCAATAATCAATAATAAATAATCAATAATCAATAATCAATAATCAATAATCAATAATAAATATTAAATAATAAATAATAAATAATAACTATTAAATATTAAATATTAAATAAATAAATATAAACAATAAATAATAAATAATATATATAAAATAAAAATAAAAAATAATAAATATAAATAAATATAAATAATAAATAAATATAAATAATAAATAAATATAAATATAAATAATAAATAATAAATAATAAATAAATATAAATAATAAATAATAAATAAATATAAATAATAAATAATAAATAACAAATAACAAATAATAAATAATATTAATAAATAATAAATAATAAATAATAAACAAATATAAATAATAAATAATAAATAATAACTAATAACTAATAAATAATAACTAATAAATAAATATAAATAATAAATAATAAATAATAAATACTAAATAAAAAATAAAAAATAAATATAAATATAAATAAAAAATAAAAAATAAAAAATAAAAAATAATAAATAATAAATAAATATAAATAATAAATAATAAATAAATATAAATAATAACTAATAAAAAAATATAAATAATAAATAATAAATAAATATAAATGATAAATATAAATAATAAATAATAAATAATAAATAATAACTAATAACTAATAACTTATAAATAATAACTAATAAATAATAACTAATAAATAAATATAAATAAAAAATAAAAAATAAAAAATAAAAAATAAAAAATAAATATAAATAATAAATAATAAGTAGTAAATAATAACTAATAAATAAATTAAAGTTTATTAGAAATAATAAATAATAAATAATAAATAAAAAAACACATGAAAAAGTATCAAAAGACGTGATAAGGGATGAAAAATCATGAAAACGCATGAAAAGGGATGGAGAAGCATATGAAGAATTAGGCATTAGAAAGAATGAGAATGCATGAAAACTCGTGACAACTCTGAAAAACTTCTTAATAATTCAAAATAATCATCATAATAACCCATAAAAAACCATTGATATAGATAACAAGTCATGGAAACCCAAATAAACAAAAATAAATGGAGCTACCATTAAAACCCGTCAAAACAGTCATAAAGAGACAAAAACATTGGACTCACATTAACGGAGATAACTTATGATCCGAGAGTCCGATTTAGATCCGCGACCTGTCAAATCAATGATCCTGAAACGATCTTCGACCTGAAAGGTGAAAGGGTCCGAATGGACAGGCAGATCAGAAGTTATGACCATTTTAAAAAAAGCTGCCGGCAGACGGGTGCTAGAAACGAGGCATTGAAAAACATAAAAACCCGATACCCACTAAAAAGGATATAACATATGATCTAGGAGTTCATGTGGGTGCCGCGTCCAGTCAAACTGAAGCTCATGGAACGAGCTATGATCTGGCAGGTGGAGGAGGCCGAACTGACACGCGGATCAAAAGATAGGTCTGTTTGAAGACAACTTCGACGAGACACCGGTGACAGAAACAGGGTGTTGGAGGCCATCGAAGGGGTTTTGGGGTCGAAAAGACTGACAGAAGCTTGCTTCTTTCCATATTTTGTGTAGATCTCTTCGCTGGCTTCGATTTAATATGTGGTAGACCCCAAACGGAGACCCGGAGCGAAAGTTATGGTCGTTTGAAGTTGGAGAACTTTTTTCACCTTTTTTATAACTCTAATATCTTCAACACCTTAGACCGTCTCAAGTTTTTGATTATATGTGCATCTAGATCTCTTCATGAGATTCGATTTGACTGGTCGTGGTGCTTCAACGGATGCCCGGATCAAAAGTTATGGTCGTTTTAGTGATTTCGGGGTTTCTCGTGTTTTTTTATTTTTTTCATTTCATTTCGCGGTGGTTTTACCAAAACCGCCGCTATTTCACGGTGGTTTTTTAAAAAACAGCCGCTAATCCTCGAATAAAATTAAAAAAATAATTAAAAATAAATTAAAAAAAGTTAATTTTTTTGCCGTTTAGCGGCGGGTTTTTCGCGGCGGTTTCATAAACCGCCGCGAAACGGCGGCTCAAAACGCGTTTCGCGGCGATTTTAAAAACTGCCGCGAAAAAACCGCCGCTAAACGGTGGTTTTCTTGTAGTGAATAAAATTAATTTAATAATAATATTAATATTTTATTAAAATATTATTTAATTCAAAAATACCTTAATTTAATAAAATAGATTTCTTAATTAAATAATAACTAAAAGCACTATTTGTAATTTAAAAACTATTTACAATGTATCAATAATGACAAGAAAGTATATACATTATTATATACAAAAAAATTAATGTACATGAACATAGTACTATCGATTTGTTACATAACTCCTTAAAATAGCTGCATAAGACCTAAGAGTAAGGTGTGCGATGGTGAGAGACTCTTGGGGTGGCTCAGATAACATCGCTCGGGTGGTAATCTCTATCAACCTCTACTTTTCTCATAGATGGTCTCGTTCGAGGTTGACATGATTAAGCTCATCCTGGGCTTGGTCAAGACTGAAGCCCAAGGATGCCACATCTTTTCCGAGATCCGACAAATGGGCTTCGTATGGAGCATTTCTACTAGATGAGGCCATCGCTTCCTCTGTCTGAGTAAATTGGGTTTATTAAAGCCCTATATTTATACTAATCATGTGATCACTGTTCAACGAATATAAAAGTAACGGTCACAATTCTTAACATAAAACAAAAGAAGTTGACATTTTATATAAACATAAAGCGACATTTAATTAGATTAAGAATGATTTCCATTAATGAAACTTTGGGTCGTTACACTCCTCATCCTTGGTGGTTAAATATGATTGTTGTCACATACTGCAATTCAGTTTATATCATCGATTATTTTTTGGTGGGAAAAAAGCATTTTTCATTATTTTAAATTAAGAATTGTAATTATTATATATAAAATTATCATATATATTTATAAAAGTAATTTTTGGGATATTTAATAAATAATAAATATTTAATTAATTAATTAAGAGTTTTTGATAAATTAATAGTTGTTCAATAAATATTTATTAATAAATATTTCAAAATATTAAGGGTTAATATTTAATTACCTTTTATCATATGACAAACAATATGAATTAAAAATGAATATTCAATTTATTATTCATAAGGGATAATTTATAAAGAGTTTATAAATTTAAAAATAATACCAAAATAGAAATGCATTATATTTTATGATTATGAATATTTTGTGATACATAAATTATATTATTCATACTAAGAGGCCGTATTTGGAAATTATTTCAGCCACATCAAAAAGTATTTTATGATTGATTTAATCAAAGTTTAAATAAAATATATTATAAGATATTTATATTTTTAATTGGATTCCATAAATGAAATTAATATATAAAATGTTTATATTTTATGAAATATCAGATACATAGAGTAAAATTCTATACAATGAATATTAAGAAATGATTATATTATGATATAAATATAACGATTTTATACCAAATATTATTAAAAGTTCACAATAAAAATATCCATAATTATAATATGCTTATTGTTAAACGTTTATTAATGATTTTTTCATAAATTTAAATATCAGGTTTAAATGGTTGAAATTTCCATTTATTTAAATATTATTCCCCTCTTTTGACATGACCTCACCAACCGAAGCCCCTCTCAGACAGATTGTAAGTTAAGAGTTTCACCCCAATCCCACCTCTAATAGGACAAAATCTAGTGACTTACACTAAGTAGGCATATCTCATAATATTAGAGCTATTATCCAATATAAACCTACAATATATACGTATCTCCGATACACAAGGTAAACCTAATATACTAATTGTAGATATGAGATCAACAGAACTATATACAATGCATTCTGGATGAAAAATGAACTTATAAATCCCATAAATTAATTAAGATGGAAACAAAAAAATTATCCAATTCTTTAAAACACAAATCCTTGAGAATCACAATTAAGATGTATGTAGTTCTGAATTTCTATCCAACCACATTGGTCACCTTCAAAATTATAAATCACCCTTCTCTATAATATGTATCCAAGAATCATGAGGTATTAACTCTGAATAGGCCACACCATCTCAAAATCTACCCAACCCATATCTAGACTCGTGCATCATCTGCATATACACAACAAGTGTGGGAAAAATTCCTCTACGTTTCTGATTATAAACATACCCAATATGGTGAGTCAAAAAAATTAATAGAAAAATAATGAAAAATTTCATCTCAAATCATGGTATGAGTGGTGACATAAATAAATACTGAGAGGAAAAACATACACTATGTCAAATAAAAGCTAGTAATGTGAAATGGTAGGGGTTGGGTATGGTTGTCCAATCCTACATAGGCTAGAACCCAAAAAATACCACATTTAAATTTTATATATCTATCATGCCTACCTTACCCCACAAAAGATGTGGGAAATCCAAAATGATACCCTCATTGATTATTTTTTTTAAAATTTTAAAATTTTTAATAAGACAATAAAACCTTGCATGTAAAATGTGTAAATCTATCTAGATTTCCGCATAATGAATGTAATGATTCCTGAGATTCCTTATTATTTTTATAATTTTATAGGTTTTAATAGGTATCCTCTGGTCTATAATGGTTTGGAATCCCACAAATGGTCATGAAAAAGTAAACAAATATAAAACAAAATTATAAAAAATTATTGAAATATTACTATTAAAAATTCAACTAAATTATAAAATTATATAATATTAATATAAAAAAGTTCAAAATATCACACTCAAAGTAAAATATATATAAATTTAGCATACAAAACATAACAAAAATAGAGAATGAGAGTGATCACATTCTCATGTTTATTCTCCAACATTACATGTTCACTCATATTGTTTCATGTTTTCTCCAAAACCTATAGCGAAAGACAGTTATAAATAAATTTAAAAGAAAATATGTAATAAAAGATTTTTATGAAATTATTGTATTTATATAATTAAATTTGATTAAAAAATTATGAAAATATTTCAATAAATGTAATAGATCATTGTAAATTATTCAGAACACTTATATTCTATAAATCAAAGGAGTTCCTTTCTCCACATATATAGTTTTAAAAGAAGAATATTCCTGTAACTGAAATTATTGTGTTTCAACATCAAATCATAAAAATAAAATTTAATATAATTATTATATATCAAATTGATAAAAAATTATCATTATAAAATTATAATTATGTTCAATACCATGAAACCAAACATAATGACAAATTAATAATTGAATATTTTTAAGTGGAAGATGGCTCATTTATTTGTTCAACACTATCCCTCCAATACTAAAATAATATTCTGAGGCAATCATGGTAATGGAAATGCTCAAAAAATCATATTACATGATTGATAAAATAAAGTATTCTAATTCCATTCTTTTACCATTCAAGAACATTTAAATTTCTATAAGTTGACATTTAAACCTAGTTTTGGAAGTGAAAATCGAATCATGTTTCAAACTATTTAACTAGCTTTGGGAATGAATGGGGAAAGTATACTTAGTTTGGAAAATTTTGGTATTGTCTTTGTAACTCTATTTTGAATGTTTCTATGTCAATGCAATACTTCATTCCTTTATAAAATGACATGTCAGCCAATAGAATCTCCTAATAGATTTTTAATTGAGATTTTTCAACATTTTTACCCAATATATTATTTTTTAGATCAATCAACATTTAATATATAGATATATATATACATTAACTTTTATATAAAATTAAATACATAAATAATAAATTAAATAATAAGAGTTTAAAGTTAGGTCAAATCCATGATATTTCTCCACTATTTTATAACTTAGAGAAGAAAAAGATATAACTATTTTATTAGTTACCAATGACAAAACAAAAGAGAATTAATTTTCATACTATTTATAATGATGATATAGATTGAATTGCATTATAGATGCCTTCTCCTAGGAAGGAAATGGATCCAGACTTTGATAACTAAATTAAAACATTAATAACTTGATTCGAGGATCAAACACAACTAACATTGAAAATTCCAATGTTTATAAAGTTTCTTCATCATGAAACAAGACATTGATCTAATGACATAATCTATCACGAACCAACCCATGTTGACCCTGAACCGGTCACCTGATCCGGTCCGTGAATTGGCCCGAGAGGCGTTCCCAATCCTCTCGGGCTGGCAACAAGCGCTAGGGCATCAACAGAGGCTGTGGGAATTATTTCACCCAATATAAATAAATAAAGCAGCAGAAATAATACAGAGAAATGAAGAACAAGTAAACCAAACCAAACTACCAAACATGAACAAAAAGAAAATTAAAACTAACCAAACACGACGTCCAAACTAACTCTGTGAGACCTGGCGGGTCACTCTCCAACTCAACAATCAAGCATCACCCAAGGTGAGCGCACTCATGCTGTAGCCTGCACAAACACTAAAAATAGAAAAGGACTATAGGCTTGAGTATTAAAACTCAGTAGTCTAGCCCGATATCTATTCCCAATGCACTAAATTTAAAATAAAAGAAACACCATTACAAGTTTGAACTATAATTTATAAAAGTAGGGTTTTCTATATGATACTCAAAAACAAAGTATGAGTCATTTCTTTCATTCATTTCTCAATACCCAAGTCATTATTTTAGTGAGACATTTGCATTTTCAAAGGGAAAGTGATGTTTACATTTTCAAATTTGTACAAAGAGGATTAAATACTTTCATTTGAAAACAATTATTAGAAACCAAGTCAAAACCAATTTATCACTTTCCAAAGAAAACAACTCACAAAGTATGTACACAACAAGGGAAATGTAAAAATACATTCAAGTACCAAAACATCACTGCAAGTAACTGAAATCCAATAGACATAGGTGAACCTAGTAGATCAAGAATAAACCAGAAGACACCAATACATGCGAAATCATCCTCGTTGACATGTCACACATAATGAAATAAAAATGCCCAATACGCTTGATCATCCTTTCTCAGGAAGGCCGAATGCAAATCCCATAGTAATAAACCCACTATGGGCCACTGGTCAGTACAATAAACTAACAGTGCAGCAATCATTCTTAGAATATTCTCTCAATATGCCTGATTCCCATGTCTCATGTGTTTGGAAAGGGGGTGATCCAACCAATGCAAACCGAGCAACGAATCACATACATATACATATATAATCATAATGTGCAACAGGCATCTCCCTGAGCCACTCCATAGGATACCCTCTTGCCATTAAACTACTCAAGCACCCGGGAGCCTCTAAGCACGACCTCCCATCAACCAGTTGCAACCAAGGTAGGAGAGTTATCCTAGTAGGGTTTTCATCAAAAAAAATTCATCACATTCCTTAAAGTGCCAAACGAGAAATGAAAAAATTTCACGATCACAACTATTAAAAAAAGTAAAACTTCTTTATAAGAACAAAACCAGTTTAAAACCATTTAAGGAGCCCCAAAACACTACTTCACAGGCTGCCAATATTTTTATAAAACCAAACCAAAAAATTTTATTTTTCCAAATAAACTGTAAGAGCCAACCGATAAATTTATCATGTGAACTAGAATATTTTTTCACGCTTCCGAAGAAATCATTTATCATTAAAACCACAACATTACTTGAAATTTCGTCAATTATGTTTAAAATCCAAACGAGCACTCTTTCACGATTGTGCATCTGCTCATCAAGAAAATACTTCAAGTGTTGTGTATAAAATAAATATCCCTTTTTTACATCAAGTAATTATTTAAAAAATAATTATCTAATACTGTTAAATATTTATTAAAATTAATAAAATAATTAATCGAACAATTGGAGGGTGAAAACACAACAAAACGACACCATTTTTACACCACAAGAATTGAATTATAAATTTTCATACTGAATGTACTAATCTTAAGTTGCACAATAATATTTATCACACACACATATATATATATAGGGTGAAAGCAACATGAAATAAATGTAACTTAAATTTTTAAAAGCAGTGCAATGGGAACCTACCTCAAGGTCAGTGTGCGACGATAACTCAACCTCAGAACCAAGGCGCGGCGACAATGAAACTTCGGAAATAAGGCACGACGATATCAACGTGTGTTAGCAACCACGCGGAAAGGTCCAATGTGCTGAAAAATAAACACTAACGGCTTGAAAACATACAAAAACCTCAACTAGTGTATGCAAAACCTAGTGGTGGGAAGAAACACTCACCTCGAAACTGAACCGTGACGACGACGCAAACCCGATACCGCTTCGTGAGGGTTTTAGAACATCAAAAACCTACCAAAATAATAATTAAACCTCCAATCTAACTGAAATAAAACAACAAAAGAAGTTTATTATACCAAAGAGGAGGGTTGGTTGGAAGGAGGGTGATGACTGGAAAGGGTGGCGTCGGTACAGTGTGCGACATCCGGCAGCGGGTAGCTGAAGGAAGGGTTGCTGCTGGACAAGGGGTTTGCCGGAAGAGAAAAGAAAATAACATGAATTAAAATTAAAACACTGCATAAGGGGGGTCTATGACGCTGAGAAAGGGAGGCCGAGGGCCGGTGCTGGTGCAATGGAGGAGTCGGTTGGGAGTTGCAGACAGAGGAGGCTGGGGCGCCTGCTGAGGTAGAGGGAGACTGTGGGCCGAGGATGGGTGGAGGACGGTGCTTAGAGAAGGAGGCGGTGTCTGAGGTCTTTCCACCTACAGGGATCACAACAGAGAGGTAGGTTGTAGGAGGGGGAACACCACATGTAGGGGAGGCTATGATCGGAGGCACAATGCAAGTGGGAGTGGAGGGTTGCGACCGGGAGTGAATTTGGCTTCGGGAATTTGGTCATGTGGCGAGGCATTGTAATAGAGGAGGGATCCTTGGCAGCGGGGTGATGAGGCGCTATGGTGTTTCCAGGCTGGTTGGGAAGCACCACGAAGCTGCTAGCTGGACGAGGAGAGAAGGTCGACATCTCTACAAGGGGTGGGGAAGTAGCCGGCTTCAGAGGAAGAAGCAGCGAGGGAGGAGGTGGCGGGGTCACACCGCACACAGGTGAAAAGAGGGGGGGGGGGAGTAGTGCATGATAGTGTTTAAAAAAAGGATTCATAAAAGAACTTAATAAAATATAAACAATTAATAATAATAATAATACTAACACTAAAAATAAAATCATGATGATAATAAGAGTATTCATATAATCTTAGTATTAATAAAATCATAAACAAAATAAGAAATATATTAAATGACACAAACATTAATGTGCGCTCTAATTAAAAAATACAATTATTTTAATTTATTTATTTAATTTTTTTAGAAGTTGGCAGGTCGTACAAAGTCCATAAGAGTCAAGTGGGGGGTTTCACAACGTGCTGCGCCCAAGTACTAATGATGTCAAACCGAAATGCACACATTTCAACATAAACTCAAAAATCGTGTCTGAGACTAAACAAAACCCCCAACAAAAAATTTAAATCCAAAGAAATCATAAAATAAAATAAACTCACATGTCAGGGTGTGACTATTCTCCCCACAATAATGATTTCCACCCCCGAAAAGCCACAACACTATCCAGATGATCGATCAAAACCTAAGAATTCCACACAACACGATCCAACCTCTTATCACATGGTCACTCCATCGACCACCAATGGGACTCATCCTCATTTTCCGAAACATATCACTAGCAGAGGAGAGGCCTAAATTGACTCCCCAACATAAGAATTCAAATAGAATTCTATTAAGGCATAAGAGAAACCCCAAAGAGATGGTGGGACTAATCACCATAATGGACCAACAAAATAGCGACCAAAAGGAAACCCAACTTAGACTGGAACCGGTCATTACTCGAACTAGAAAGAGTGCAACAAGGACATTTAAACCACTCACCCTCGTCCAAAAGGGATAACAACTTAAATGCAATTTCTGCACCAACTAAAAACCCTAACCCCATGGGCGGGGAGGGAGGTCCCAAGGATTGGATCAATGAAACTACGACAGACAACTACTCACGGCTCACCACTTCAGGATGGACACAAACAAAAGCAGTAAATGATTTAAATCGGTGGTCCAGGCAAGGCCACTAATTGGCGACTGACATCTCAAAAAATGCACCATTATTGACATTGCATGAGGGATAAGTCTATCACACCGCTTTTTTGATGATACAAGATTTACAATGATAGAAAAACCGCAACAGAAACGCTAAAACTGTCTCACCGTGACGATAGAGGCACGACCTTAACTAGACGCCCTAAATTTCACCGGGGGTTCCTGAGTACGCGATGGCTTCACTCTGAGGCCTTTGGCTGGAGCTCTGATGGATGAGGTGTCTCCTGCCTCGCAGTAAGGTTTTGATAATCCCAATAAGAAACATACATCTTTTGATTCAACAAGAGAAAGGACAAGATTTTAAAATAAAAGTCATACTGACATTGAAAACTGTAGTTCATCAAAAAACCCACGACATCCTATACATGTCAAAACCCAAAACACCATTAGTACAACAACAATGATAACATATCCCTTAAAATAAAAGGAATCTTACACCAAAAAAATGGACAAAAACCCAACAACACATCACTTCTGAGAACTTCATCTGTGACACTTTCTAGCAACGCGCCGACAGAATCGCCGCAAGTAACCCAGGTGTCCATATGCCTGGCAGGGCTTCGGAGCGCTTGGACATGACGACTTTTTGTGACCCAGATTTCCACACTGATAACACACGATGATCTCCCGCTCTGAATAAGTTGATGATAGATCCCAAGGCCTCTTGATTCCTCGACCTACTCCATCCACTTTAATTTTCTTACTCATCTCTTTTCCAGAATCTTCACCACTACTCATAGGGATCGAAGGATGGAGATCTACTTGAAGCACTCATGCCATCGCAACTTCAACATGAAAATCTTGTCTCGCCACATCGAGAAATGAAGTTAGGTTGGACTCTGACACCTTCGACTGTAGATCAGGGCGGAGACCTGTTGTGAAACGTCGAGACTTCATGGAGTCATATGTGGCATACCCTGAATTAGAAGGGGCTATCTCCACAAAGAACTCGAAATATTCCAACACGGAACCATCGCCCTGCTGCAGACAACACATCTCCATCCCTTTCCTCACCCCTTTCTTCTTTAGAGAAATACTGTCGAATGAACAAAGCCTTGAAGAACTCCCATGTAAGCTCTTGACGGGGCTTGTTCCGAGACACTGACTTCCACCACATCAACGGTGAACCTTCAAGCATGAAGGTTGATAACTTGACCTTCAATGAATCGGGAAACTCAATGAGGTTAAATTCCCCTTAAATCTTCTGCATCTACTGCTCTGCCACGGAATTTTATGTTTGACCATAAAAGAGAGGTGGATCTAACTTCCAAAACTCAAGCATAAAATCCTTAGGTTGATCAACCACACTATGATCACCCATCGAAGCTTCAAAGGAATAACCGCTTGACAAGGAAAAGTCAAAAATCCAATCAAGGATATCTCAATGAGTGAATAAAAACCTCAAAATCAAACACTGCGTAGGTGACGAGCTCGAAACCCGAGGAAACAAGTTATCATAAAATCAAAAAATTTCTCTTTGAAAACATCTTTAATTTAAAATAAGCTTGGTGGGTTAACCCTTGCAATTTTTTTTCCTTAGAGTCTAACTCACATGCATGTATCTGTGCCACCCCAAGCATCCATCCACCATACCAAAAATCCGTCCACATTTCAACATACCACTATGCATGTGAGCACCCATAGGAACACCATGGCCAAAAAAAAGCAATTTCATTTTTCAAAAAACAAATCATTCATATCACTTCTTTTAAAATAGTCCAAAAATTTAAAATGTCATTTAAAACAACCATTTTTTTAAATCAAACCACTCTCAGAAGTCACAGGAGACCCAAAACATCTCAAACAGGGAACTAGTGTTAGTGGGAAACTTGACTATATGGTTGGCGTCCATATGTCAATCACGTCACCGACACGAAGAGTCTTTTTGGACCATTCCCCTTGCTCCACATGGCTTGCCAGGCCATGCGACTTAGGAATATTAGCCCAACTCACTTTTTTGTATCCCAATCGCAAAATATTTCCAAAAAAACCCAAATAAACAAATTAAACCGGACTTCCCATGGAAACCTGAGGATCCATATGGGCAAGAGATCGCGACGCTCTTCCCACACCTACACCTCGAGCCCCGACAGTCCTACTCCATCTACCTTGACATCCCAAAAAACAAAGGGTGCTTGGAAAATAGAGGTTCGTGAAGAGATAACTTCCTATGATACCATTTTGTCACAAACCAACTAGGGTTGACCCTGAACCGGTCACCCAAGACGGTCCACGGCATGGCCCGAGAGGCGTTCCCGATCCTCCCGGGCTGCAGACAAGTGCCAGGGCATCAACATAGGCTGTGGGAACGATTTTGCCCAATATAAATAATTAAAGCAGGAGAAATAATACAGTGAAATGCAGAATAAGTAAACCAAACAAAACAACCAAACAAGAACAAAATAAAAATAAAACTAACCAAACATGACATCTGAACTAACTCTGTGCGACCTCGAGGGTCACTCTACGACTCAATAATCAAGCATCTCCCAAGGAGAGCACACTCAAGATGTAGCCTACGAAAACACTAAAAATAGAAAAGAACTATATGTGTGAGTATTAAAACTCAGTAGGTTAGCCCGATATCTATTCCCAATGCACTACCTTTAAAATAAAAGAAACATTATTTCATGTTTGAACTATAATTTATAAAAGTATGGTTTTCTACATGCTACTCAAAAACAAAGTATGGGTCATTTCCCTCATTTATTTTTCAAAACCCAAGTCATTCTTTAAGTGAGAAATTTGCATTTTCATAGGGAAAGTGATGTTTGCATTTTAAAATTTGTACAAAGAGGATTAAATACATTCATTTGATAACCATTATTAGAAACCATGTCAAAACCAATTTATCAAATTCCAAGGAAAACAATGCACAATGTATGTACACAACAAGGTTAATGTAAAAGTACATAAAAGTACCCAAACATCACTGCAAGTAACTAATAACCAATAGACATGGGTGAACCTAGGAGATCAAGAATAAACCAGAAGACACCAATACATGAGAAATCATCCTCATTAACTTGTCACACACAATGAAATAAAAACGCTCAATACGCTCGACCATCCTTTCTCAGGAAGGCTGCGGGAAAATCCTATAGTAATAAACCCAATATATCCACCTACTATGGGCGATGCTTGATGTGACTGATATAGGAGCTAGTCTCCATAGGATAATGATTAATAATACCTTTTCATTATATAGGAACTAGTCTCACATCAATCTGACACATGATGTGACTGATATGACTCAAAGTGTGTGTTTCCAATTTAAAATGAATATTTAGTAAAAAAACATTACATAACCAAAACCATGAAAAATAATTCAAATTGTTTTTATAAATTCACAAAATGATAAATAATTTATCTTTGATATGTATTAATAAAAATCACTTAAATTTAATGTACAGTGCAATATAAGTGACTCATATTGTTCGTTATTAGCTGGAAATAGGCATTTTAGTTCATAAAAGAGTGTCACTCACTGAAAAAAAAATGAGAAAATGGACTCTTATTGAATTTATAATTTAGAAAAATGATTAATAAGTCATTTTTGATGTGCATTAATTAGTTTCACATAAAACCAACACATTATGTGATAGTTATGACTCAAAGTGTTTGTTTCTAGTTTGAAATGACTTTTTAGTAAAACAATCAAGGGACATAATAAAAAATAATCAAACAAATTTTGATTACATTGATACAATATAAAAATTATCCGTATTTATTTTTTAACATGATTTAATCTCTGTACCATAATTATATGCACGATGTGACCGATATGACTCCATGTATGTCATTTTATTTAAAATTAAAATTATTTTTGTTATAAATAAAAAGTGACATACTCAAAACCAATAAAAAAATTTGTTTTAATTTGATAATTTAGTAAAATTATTCATATTTCATTTTTGAAATTTAAGAATCCAAATCACCACAATCTAGTGAATGGTTTCACTGATTTGACTCCAAGTGTGTCTTTTTTTTTAAATTGACATTAATTCTAGTAAAAATGACATCTGACATACTCAATACCAATAAAACACATTAGTATTGTTTTGATACTTTAGGTAAATGATCCATAAGTAATTTTTTACATGTAGGAATTGGATAATCCTCAATCCAATAAATTTTGATCCCAGTAATACTCAAAGTGTACGATATCAATTTAAAATCCACAGTTTAGTTCAAAACTTGTCTCACTTATTGGATTCCAATAAAACATTATACGATTGTCTTGGTAATTTAGGAAAACTATTTAAAATTAATTTTTCATGTGTAGGAATCATTATCACATCAAAATAACACATAATGTGGAAGTATAACCCAAAGTGGGAATTTTCAGTTTAAAATGACATTTTTGTAAAAAAACGCAAGTGACATTCTCAAAACTGAGTATACACATTAAAATTGTTTTAATAATATTTGAAAATGATACATATGTTATTTTTTATGTGTAGGAATCAACCTCATATCAATCTGACGAACGATGTGAATGATATGACTCCAATTCTGTACGTTTATTTTAAATTGACATTTTTTGTAAAAAATAAATGTGAAATAATTAGAAATGAGAAAAATAAATTGGATTGTTTTGACACTTTCAGTGAATAATAAATAAGCCATTGTTTACATATATGAATCCGCCACACATAAAACAGACACATGGTATGCCCGGTATGACTCAAAGTGCATGTTATCAGTTTAAAATTGACATTTTAGTTCCAAATGTGTTTCACCCACTGAAAACCATGAAAAGAAACTTAGATTCTCTCAATACATTAGTAAAATGACTCATAAGTCATTTGTGAAATGTACTAATCTGTCTCACATCAAACTAACAAATGATGTGTCTTTTATGACTCAAAGTATGTGTTCCTATTTTTAAATGAAATTTTAGTAAAAATACAAGTGACATACTCAAAAATGATCAAATATATTCATATTATTTAGATACTTTTGGAAAACGATCCCTAAGTCATTTATAATGATTAAGAATCATTCCTACCTCAATCTGACACATGATGAGACTAGTATGACTCTAAGTGTGTCCCTTTATTTAATATTGGAATTTTTTAATACATTGTATTGTATTAATGCTTAATTTATTTTATTATAGTGTCGCTAAAAAAATATTTTTTTTCATATACATATGTATTATTTTTCTCATGTTGGGGTGGTTTTCTCAGTTACTGATACTATGGTAAGGATTATTTTGAGAGGGGGTTACAAGTGGATAATAACTGAAAATGTAATTATAAAATACATAGTTTGAAATATGTATAATAGTTTTTTATTTTTGATGTAAAATTTATTTCAATTAAATTATGTATTTGTATACAGGTTTATTTTCTATAGTGTTCTGTTATTCAAAAAACACACTATAAAAATGGGTCCTTTATCAATGTATTTTCTAGAACTAATAATGGTCACCCTTTATCAGGGATTTTTTAGAGCTAATAAAGGCCCAACCTTTAATGATTGTAAGTTTAATGTTTCTTTGTTAGTGTTGTTAAAACCATTTTCTAAAATTTTAATGGGTCGATCTGTTGTAGTGAGGCGAGGGTTGAGAAGAAACATGGACAATGTTGGTATGGCCAGGTAGGAGGCTGAAAAGAGGTGATGATTGGGGGAATAAAAGAATAACATCTGTGATGGTGGAATATAAATGGAATGAAGGGGGAATGGTTTGAAGGAAGATATAAACGATGTCAGAAATCATGTTATGGGTTATGAGGGAAGGAGGTAGGGTTTATGGGATGGCATGGACAACATCAGTGAGGGAATATATGGGACTAGGAGGAGGAGAGACTAGAATATGATTTGGACGATGTTAATGAGGCATGACATGGGACCGAAAGGAAGAAAGGGTGGGTAAATGATGTCATTGAGGGTAGGTATGGGGCTGGAAAGAGGATGGGATGGTAGATGATATAGAAGACAACGGTGAGAATTGGTACTTGACTATAAGTAGGTTAGGGCTGATAGGAGACATCGATGAGGGTTGGTATTGGCCACACATGGATTGGAGGGAGAGAGTCATGGTGACTTATAGGGGCCTAGTGTATCTGGTTAGAATTTGAAGGGAGGTCATGGATAAAAAGGTTTGTAAACTAATAAAATTGACATGGGGACTGGGAGAATCTGGGTTTTTCCATCCTATCATATAGTTTCCATGATAAGGGAGGGAAATAGAAGTTAGAAAAAAATTGATGAAATGATGTATAAATAAAATTAAAGGAATAATACCTTAGTAATAAGAGTGTGGAGCCATTCTAGTAGTGGGGTGGAGGTTTCACATGCAGGGTTCACACTATGTGGCATCTAATAACATGAACATTATGAAGTGAAAATGAGAAAATGAGTTTATTTTAAATAAAATTAAAATTAATGGCTCACAAGCTAACTTGTTTCTAGGTAGGTAAACCGGTATAGGTTGGATGCCTATGTGTGATGTTCATATAGGCCTAATTTATATGATAATTTATTTAATAATCCCACATAAAACCAAATCTAAGCCCTCTTGGACCATGGTTTCACTATTCATTACACACCATTATTTTGTGGTCAAAGTACTTAACAGTAACTAGGTGAATAACTAGGATAATTTTTTTATTATTTATTGAAATAATTCTCAAGGATTCTAGAAATGTCTCAACCATCATCACTAACACCCTTAGTAATCATAACACACAATAATACATGAAATGTCTTAATAATAAACAATCTACAAAGATTGATGTAAATAAAAACTATATTTAATATCATAAAGGAAACCTATTGGGGTGGTAAGGAGTCACAAATCTAAATTATTTCCACATAGTTAAATTTCTCTATCTACCACACCATCATTAGAAAACATGATGAAGAGAAAAATCATCGTAGAATCATGATCATCAAATGAGATAGAAAAACATCTTTTGGTCTAGAAATACCACACCATAGATCTAACCCCCCAACTGTATAACTAATCCATGTAACATCTCTAGAATGGTGTTAGGGGCTATGGGAATCACTAATAGATACACATTGGTTGAGTGGATACTAACCTAGATTTTGGATCTTCATCCCAACTGAGCTCTAAGATATGGGATACCAACCCTGTAAATAAAGAACTCATGTCCCATGTGTGTATGGAGGGATACTTACCATATATTTATTACCAAAATGGGAGACGAATGACCTAACATTGCCATGATATCTGGGAGGATACAGACTAGAATATAATGATGAAGATCACACTCTCATCTTGTTATCAGTCCTATTGTTCTAAATAAAATAAACTACATATATTTCCTAGCAAATGATATCATATAAAAAAAGTTCATTCCATTGTAATCTAAATAAAAACTACTTCAGATAGACTATTCATACATTATAATAATGCATCATATTAAAAACACACATTCCGTCTTATAATAAAAGATAAATGATATTTGAGCTTACCCAAGGAAATTTCCACAAACCAGAATTATATATTAATAAATAGTCTTGAAATGTATGATGTGATGTCTATTTTATAATTAAATAAATTGACCCCTTCCATGCCCCTTTTCCGATCACACCACACCTCTCTACCCTTATCATTTTTCATTTTAATTTTAATTTATTAATAATCACTTTTCTATTTTCCTTTCACTAACTCCCTTAACACATGTTTCTTAAAAAATAATTGCATTTTCATGGCTACTTCTTCTGTAATACATCCCTCATCAATGATCAAAAATCAATGACCAAGATTTTCTCTTATCATAACCCCTATCCTTCACCCCTCATCGCATATTTCATTCTAATAAATTCTATCATGCCCAAAACCCCATTATCTAGGTTGCTACCCACTCTTAAAAGTCTTTTCCTAAGCAAGAGAACTTCAATGTCAGTGCTCTCCGAGTCCTATCCCCCATCATCTGATTGAAACTCCTCCTTATTAGAATTTTTTGAAACCAAGGCATATTCATTATATTTTACTGCAGGGATATGTGCTTTGCCTAAAATATTTTTTTTATTATTTCACATTTGATAGAATATTACCCTTATCTTAACCTTATTTCACCTCACTAGAATAATCGATCATACCAAAGAACATAAGAGTATTCACCTACACATTTCTTGGAACTTCTCATGTACCTTTCATATCTTTGGGTGAAAGATCATGTAAAATTTAAGGTAGTATAGAACCAACCTTCTTTCACGTAGGGGGCATGATAGAAGATCCATATAAAGAGGTAGAATCATAGGGTCCAAGACCAAATTACCAGAAGAGACATTAATGGAATCACGAAACGTCTTATAAGAAATATGTTTGGACATAAAAAACGAATCCAATTGGAAACCACCTTCATCCACTAACTTGGATGAAGATTCTTTTTTTATTCTTGATCAAAAGCCATATGAGCTGACCCGTTTTTATTGGAAGCTGTAAAATTAACATTTTACTTCATGGTGAACCAATTTGGTAGTGTATTGATTAACATGAGTGGTGTAAGCCAATTCCAAGGGGCTACTGAATTTGTTACCATCCAATTCCTAACCCTTATGATAGGCTCATTGATGTCTGTTTCAACCAATGATTACGTAGGTAAATGGGAGGAAACCACAATCATCTTGAATTTACCCTTATTTTTTGAAGTAACTAAAGCATGTTCATATAATATTTCTCTATCCTCCTAATTTTGGATTGAAACTTCAAACTCCGACTGAACATGTATATCATAATCATGAGCAATATCTTCTTATGATAGTGGAATGACCCATTCCCCAGTTGCAATGCCAGCCAAAGACCTCTTACCTAGAGTTGAGAATGTGACTTTACAAATATTGTCACCCACATCATTTGGGACATTATTAAAATATGTAGAAGTGATTAAAGAAAAGTCCATACTTCTGTTAACTGAGGGATAACCTTTGACAGTAGGAAAATTATTCTATTTAGCCATCATAGTGGACTGAGGTAGTGTAATATTGGTTAAATCAACAACATTCCCCTATCCACATTCGAAGGACAACCCATAAGTGAAGATGCAAATTGCTCGTAGACTCTAGGTATAATAACAATTGGAGTAGAGTGTTTTGGTTCACTTTTCAAAATTCCCCCATAGTTGATGGAATTCCACAACCTCGCATCTACTCCAACCTAAGGTTCACAGGAAGACTAGTGTACTGCACATGTGAAACCTACTTATTGAATGAACATTATTCATTCCCAAAAACTGAATAGAAGGAACAACTTAGAACTCATTTATAGTTCAATAAATCACATTCAATCATCTTACATTCCATACAGAACCACGATAGGCCTATAATTGCTAACACATCTCTATTTGTCTAGTTTAATATGAACTCTAATTGCTTCCACAATTTCATAAAGGAACTTTCGGATGCCACAATAACTAATTTAGGCCTAATATTTTAAACCACAATTGGATGGATGAATTACATACCTCTATTAGATTCAAATTATTATCCCACTATGAGATATGCATAAAACTATGCTTGAGGGAGATCGAGATGAGACCCAACGCCCACGTCTTCCTCTATTTTATGTGGAATAGGATATGAAAAATCCTCAACCCATCGAGACACATCTCTATTTGTCAAAACCTTACACCACTAAAAGTCACAAGACCAGATCTACCACTATCCCCTATTTGGAGACCATGAGAAAAATAATTCGTGCAATAATAGAGCTCTTACCAGTTTTTTGGCTTTCCGACAGCACCTCATAATCAATTTTGACTTGGATGATGTTACATGTTTGATGAATCACCCCAACTACAGAGTCTTTATAAAGAGATAAATAACTACTGCCTGTGGCTGTGGAAGGTGAGGAGACCGATTTAAATTCTCCTCGATAAACCCTATAATCTTCCAATCTGAAAGTGGAAGGCTTGTGTGAGTCAAATAACCCTTGATCCAGAAATCATTCATCCATCAATGGACCGAGTTGAATCCCCATAATGAAGAAACCCTAGAAATCAACATCGAAATGTAGGATAAGGGACTCACGAGCAACCGTCATCCTCCTCACACACACACAAACACAAACACAGACACACATACATATATATTAATGAATATAAATAAATATTCATAAATATTAATAAAAAATAAATAAATATCAATAAATAATAATTAAAGATTCATCATTATCAATAAAAATATAAATAATTCCTAATTAAATATTAATGAATATTAATATATATTAATATATATTAAAAATCAGTAAATAAATATTAATAAATATTCATAAATTCAAATAAATATTTCTATGTATTAATTAAATATTACTTAAATGTATATAAATATTATTGAAATATCAATAAATTTTAATAAACATTGATTAAAAATTCATCAATATTAATAAAATATAAATTAATCTTAATTAAATATTAATAAATATTAATAAATTTTATGTGAATTTTAATAAATATTTATTGATGTTAAAGAAATATTAATAATTGTAAATTAACATTAAATAATCATTAATGAGTATTCATAAACTTTCATAAATATTAGTAAATATAAATAAAGAGTTATTAACTAGTAGATAAAGTTTAATTAATTATTCATATGTATATATATTAATTAAATATTCACAATTTTTTTTTAAATACAAAAAAATATTAATAAATGTGGAAAAAATATTAATCATTTTAAATAAATATTAATAAATATTACATATATAAAAATAAATATTAAATAAATGTTAATAAATGTTAATAAATTTGAATAAATAATAATTAAAAATTAATTAAATATTAATAAATATTTATAAATACTAAAAAATTAATAAATATCAAATAAATACTAATAATCATTAATAAATAGGTGTAAATATTAAAAAGCATTAATAAATATTACTATATGAAAGTTAAATATCAAATAATTTTTTAATAAATATTAGTAAATATTCATAAATATTAATAATATTCATTAATATGAAAAAAAATATTGATAAATATTAATTGAATTAAATAATTATTATAAAAAATAAAAAATATTAAATCAATATTAATAAATGTTAATAAAAATTAATAAATAATGACAAAATATTAAATAATTAATCATTATTTATAAATATTGAGAAATATTGAGAAATATTTTTAAATATTAATAATGATAAATAAATATTAGTATTATCAATTAAATATTAATTAATATATATATAAATTAATCAAATATTTAAAAAAATAAAAAAATATAATTATTAATAAATACATATTAATAAATATTACTAAAATAAATATGAAATATAAAATAATAAATAAAAATTAATTAAATACTATTATATATTTTATCATTGATTTTTCGATTACAACGCACCACACCCAACTCACGACTTGATTATGTGACATCAACCCTAAACCCCATACATCCTTCCCACCCTAGCTACCCTATGGTGGGGGTGACAGGATAAATAATAAATAAATATTAACTATTATTAATATTTTTTTAATATTTTTAATATTAAATTAATATGTAATTAGTTTAGTTGTGGTTTGGTTTAGTGGCAAGCACCTCATAATACTTTATCAAGGATGAGGGTTCAAAACCCTATGGGAAGATGTTACTATAGAAGCAGCATAGCAGTACTGTATAACTGGAAATACCATAGCGATTGTGAGCACTGTAGCAGGAGCTATCACTACTTGAAATTTTCCCTATACCCATAGTTTGAAACCCTGTGCATAACCCTTAAAACCATGGATCATGAATATACCTAGGGTTTCAAGGAACCATGGCCTACCGTGGCATCGGTATAGCCCTTGAGCTATACCCACAATTTAAGAAACTGGGGGTATAGGTCCAGTCGACCGTGTCACTCACCATTCCACAGTGTCATTCACCTATACCCATGGTTTTAAAACTGTGGGTATATCTTTGAGAAAAAAGTGTGGATGCGGGATTCTATCCATGGAATCGCTCGTTTATTCCTCTCGTTCCTAACAACTAGCCCATATGTATTGTTGGTATATATATATATATATATATATTTATAAACTATCACCTAATGTAGAAAACCATAGGAATGGGTGTTCTCGTGATATGTTTTTTGTGTCCCGAGATTTTTTTCACACCATATGGTCGGAAAGCTATACGCACAGTTTTACAAAACCGTGGTTATAGGTCTTCAAAAATCAACCCCATACACACAATTTTTGAATAACCGTGGGTATAGGTATAAAAAAACTAATATATACCCACATGAATTTTTAAAACTATAGGTATTGGGGAGACTACACCAACAGTTTTTGGATACCGTGTGTATAGGTTCCCATACTATAGATATACCAAATGTTTTTCCAAAATCATGGTTATGTGGGAGCCTATACCCACGGTTTTGGTAAAATTGTGGGTATAGGTCAATTTTCTAGTAGTGTATAATAGCAATTGTACTGTAACAGAGATTATAAAAGCCCCAATGACTATAACAGTACTATTCACTAGTGGGCCTTTGGGCTAGAAATATGGACCTTCAAGGCCATGTAACGGGATTTAATGCCCAATGGTCCTATGAACCATGTCATGGGTTTCCTCTACCGAAAATGAGGTCATTTGTTCCAATTAAAACGAGGTTTTGGACCCATTTTGTTTTTTAAAAAATGAATATTTAATTAGTATTTTTTAATATTTATTAATACTTAGTAGATATTGTGTAATATTTATTTAATATTTCTATATTGTAATATTTATTAATATTTATTTAAAACATGTTAATATTTAATTCTTATTTATTAATATTTACATAATTTATTTACATTTTTAAGTAATAATTTTTTAATACTTATTAGTATTTTTTAGTATTTATCTACATTTATGAATATTTATTGAATATTTATTAATTTTTATTTAATATTTCATTAAAATTTATTTAATTTTATTTATTTATTATTATTTTGTAGCCTTTATGAATATTTAATATAAATATGTGTGTGTGTGTGTGAAAATTTAAATAAAATTTATAAATATTTAATTACTAGTTATTTTTATTTTTTAATAATTTTTATATACATTAATATTTAGTTAATATTTATGAAAATTAATTTTATATTTATTAACATTTAATCAATGTTTACTAATATTTATTTAAAATTTATAAATATGTATTAATATGTATTAATATTTATTAATATTTCATTGATGTTTATAAATATTTGGTGAATTTTTAATAATATGTAATTAAGACTAATTGATATTTTATTAATATTGATGAATTTTTAATTCATATTTATTTCTATTTGTTTATATTTAATTAATATTTATTAGTATTTATTAATATTTATTTGTTTAAATGAATATTTATCAATATTTATTTAATGTTTATTAATATTTTATTAAAATTTAAATATATTTATTAATATTTAATTATGACTAATTGATATTTTTTTAATAGTGATGAATTTTTAATGAATATTTCTTGATATATAGTTAATATTTTTTAATGTTTATGGATATTCAATAAATTTTTGTTACCTTTTATTATTATTTAAGTTATATATATTTATAAATATATATTGGTAAAAATATTTGGGTGTTCTTGAATTAGGATGCTTCGGGATTGTGAGATATTCTGTAGCGATGAAGATGATGATTATATTTTCTATGAAATCATGTGATTCTTTTCAACCTGGGTTCCAAGCTATTGTCAGAAAGGTCATCTATGAAAAAGCCTTCTATACAAAAGGCCTCCATGAGGTCTATTGAATGTCCCATGGTCCATCACAAATGATCGAGGAAGCCCCCATTTTTAATGATGTTTACTGGTAACCACCTACTGGATTCTTTTATGAAATCCTCCACTTGAAGAATACTCGAAAAGGCGGAATTGCGCATGTTGATGCAAAACTAGAAGCCTTTTTCGGAAAAGTTATCCATGGGTAGAAAATCCCTAGTTGGAAGGATTTTCAACCTTGAAAGAGATATGTCTTGAAAGATTGACGACTTGATTTAATGGATTTCCTACTTATGGGATTTCTTAGATTGGATGTTCATTTCCTAACATCATGGATTTTTCCACTGTATTTTTTCATCAGGCGAAGACATACTTAGTGCATGGATCTATAGTTACCTTTTCTTAAAACTGAGAGTTTTTCATCTACACGAGTGGTATATAGACATTAATGACACAGAGGTGAGAAATACCTTTACTCAAGTATGGTTTAGGTCAGATGGTCTTAATTAGATCCTTTGGCACCCAAAGATATAGCATGATATGTCGATGAAAATTGGGACACCCAATCATCTTTTCATGGAGACTGAACATGTGAACACCCACCATTAGACCCTAATGCTGGTAGATGATGACCTTAGATCCACCCTCATTGATAGTGTTATTTTCACTACACCCAATGATGGTATTCAAATTTGTGTAGAGTATGAGAAGTATCCTTCCTTTTTATCCAATATCTTATCTGTTGGTCTCTCAATAGAGGTCTACTACAAGAAGCATCTATGTGATGATTTTGGAATGAAAGGGTATTTGTTAAAATTTTAAAATAGGAGGGACGGATTGAAACATATAGTTTCAATGGCCATTGTTGTTTTAGATTGGCATCTTGCTACCATGGGAACTATTCAAAACATGAATCTAGATTTGGATAAGGGGAAGGAATCCCTGGAGAATGTTAATTTTATATAATTAAAAGAGAAACTTCAATCTCATTCAAAGGACTGGGAATACATTACTAAAGGGAAAGCGTTGAGGAGGTTAATTATGAAAATTATCATTATACTAATGAATATATACTACATTACGGTAGGGCTGATTAAACACTTGTGATGAAAAACACATTTTTATATGTTTATTTACATGATTTAAAGGATTCTGAAAACTATACTCAGATCACTCATTTTTACCAGGAATAGATACATTAACAATAGAAAAGGTTGTGACTTTGTAAGATAAATTTTTTTATTCTGAGGCTCAGACCTATTTGTGGAACGATAATGGTTATGAGACTCTTTTCATGAAGAAATATCATAATTCACCCCTTATCTCAGGGAATCTAATTAAGGAGGTAGATGGGAAAGAAACTTTCTCTAGTCATGGTGTTTTGGAAGATCGCTCAATTGAATGTGAGAATAAGATATCTTTTAAAAAATGATAAAGGAAGTGATACTCATGTTAGGTTAATTACTCAGAATTGGGATCTGGTGTGGCTAAACACTCCATATAAGGAGTTTTGTGGTAATAAATCACACTATAGTAAAGATGTTTCTTATGTGGATATTTCTATAGCCTTCACATTTTTCGTAAATGCATCTTCTTCTAGTCAAGATGCTTTAGATATAACTTGGGCTAGTGACAGTTTCTTCCAGGATGTTCCTCAGTGCAGCTTTGGTGAGCTGGATAACACAAGCCTTTCTAGAACTCTTGATGTCATTAATGAAGCTAGTGACACACATTTTAACACTATAGTGTCCATAGGGTTACCTCTAGTTCCTCTATATAATAAATCAGCTATGTTGACTCTATTTTATTGGGTAAATCACATGTAACAACACATAACTCTTTTGGAATTGTTGAATCTTTGAATAAGGATAAGGTTGATATGGTTCAAGTCGAAATAGTATAAATATTTACAACGAAAGAAAAAGTAAACACTACTCTTAATGATACAGCTAAGAGTGTAGAGGCTTAACCTGATTTAGAGAAATCAAACTCAGAATATAGTGACATTGAAGTCCATTGGAATGATGTAAAAACCTATAGGAGAGAATGGAATCATAGAGGTCATGGTCATGGATGAGGATACTTCAACATGAATGAAAATCATGATGAATAATGTCATATTGTATCTAATAGTATGAAACAATTATGTCTTGATTGACTTTGATGAGGGCCATTTTTCCATGCCTAACCCCATCCTTTTATATGACTCTATTTTTTTCATTCAATAAAAGGGAACTGACAAAACCTTCCAAAAAAATAAATAAAAAAATTCATTAGGAAGAGTGAACGAAATTCTCTCTTCCTTAAAAGAAGATTACATAGGAAGCGTGAATGCCGTTTAAACATCCTTGAGAAAGGATAAGCTTGAACAAGGTTCACACCTCCCTTAAAATTTTTTTATATTATAGTAAAACCTACTCCCTTTTTGAATTTTTAAATCGTAAAACCTCTTTAATAAAACATCAAGTGTGGTAGGAGAAGAGAGAGAGAGAGAGATATATATATATATATATATATATATATGGGGAATTGAGGGTGGATAATGACCAATATAATTCATCTCCATTCGTCATACATCCAACCACATTTCTTTAAGTTAATAAAAATTAGGAATTAATAATTTTACCCTATATATCCCATACCATAGGGGTTTAGAATACAAGAACCAAAATTTTTATGATTAAAATTGTTATTTGAGAAGATAATTATAATAATAAATAAATAATACCTCTTATAACAAGTAGAACAGATATTTGTTTCAAAAGACTATCACGAGATCACTAGTAATGAGGGAACCATTAATACAGATCGTCCTATATACAACACTAGAAAAGTACTTTTATACTGATAAAAGAAGTATATTATCCTTAGAACTCTTAAAAGACCCCCCATTTATCATCAATTTTCATGAACTGATAAATGTCATTTTGACCAGTGCTAGTAATAAATATGATAAAGGTAATACTATATAAATGTGTTGTCAAAATTATAGCACACTACAACAAAAAATAAGTGAATATGAAAATTTATAATATAACTAAAATAAAAATTACATAAAAAATACATGAAAACACACAATATATTATATAAATTCCAAAAATAATTTTATACATTCACATTATCAAGTAAAATTTAACAAATTAATTAAAAAACCTTAATCGTTTTATTATCTTTGGCACCCAACCCCCTCTAAGAAATTCCCGATCATGGTATTAGTTTTTAAACAAACCATTCAATTTAGGGAAAAAATACACCTAAATAATAAAAAAAAAATTATTTTAGTAATACTAAAATTAAATATATTAAAAAAAATTATGTAACAATATATTAATAAAATTCCATTTTAAAACTAAAACCACAAAATTAGAGACATATTGGTCATAGTGTGTATCATACTGAGTTACAAATAATTCTTACACATCACAGTTGACATAAAGATGATTTCCCTAAATTATAAAAATAATATGATTGTATTTTATCATTTATTAGTATAAAACTTGTTTTTGTAACTAAAATTCCCTTTTTAAAATCAAGACACACAGTTTGAGTCATACAAGACAAAATGTGTATCAAATTGAGGTAAGGCTGATACCTACATGTCTAAAATTACTTATGGATTGTTTTATGAATTTATCAAAATAATATGAGTATGTTTTCTTTTTTTTGACTGTGTGACGTCGATTTTTAACTAAAATTAAAATTTCAAAAAAAAAAGATACAATTGGATTCATACCGGTCACACAATGTGTTATATTAACATTTCATTGATTCCTATACGTCAAAAATGACTCAAGGACCATTTTTATAAAGTATAAATAATAATCCAATTCTGTTTTCTTGGTTTTGTGTATGCCATATCTCTTGTTTACCAAAATTTCATTTTAAATTTAAAACAAGAACATTGAGTCATACTAGTCACATCATGTGTCAATTTCATTTGAGTCTCTTTCCTATATGTGAAAAATTACCCAGGAATCATTTCTTAAAGTATCAAGAAAATCTGATTGTGTTTTCCAAATTTCCAGTTATTGAAACATGTTTTGAACTAAAATATAAATTTTATATTGATACCAGACAATTTGAGTCATATAGGGCACACTGTGTATCGAATTTAGGTGCATATGATTCCTACACAACAAAAATGTCTTATAGATCATTATAATAAATTTTGATAACAATATGAATGTTTTTTTCACATTTTTAGGTATGTTACATGTGTTTTGAACTAAAATGTCAATTTATAATAAAAAGACTCACCTGGAGTCATACCAGTCACACTATGCATTAGATTATCATAATGTTGATTCCTAAATGTTCAAAAATTACATAAGAATAGTTTTTTTGAAGTATGAAATCAATCCTAATGTGTTTTCTTAGTTTTTATTATGTCATGGGTCTTTTTTTACTAAAATATCAATTTAAACCAGAAGCACACACATTTAGTCATACCGGAGACATCATGCGTGGGTTTTACATGAGCATAATTACTTAACATCAAATATGACTTATTAATAGTTTCCCTAAAATATTAAGAAAATATGAACTTTTTTTTATTAGTTTTTAGTGAGTGACACAAGTTTTGAACAAAAATGTCAATTTAAAAATGATAACATACACATTGATTCATACCTGGAAAACCATGTATCATATTAATGTGTGGATGATTACTATAAATTAAAAATTATTTATGGATTGTATTACTAAGGTATCCAAACAATCAGAATACATTTTCTTTGTTTTTAGTTTGTGAAAAGTGTTTTGAACTAAAATAGGAATTTTAAATAAAAAACACACATTGATCCATACTGGTCAGATCGTACCTCAAATTGATGAGAAGTTGATTTGTAAAAAAAATGAATTAAGTATCTATTTATAAATTTATAAAAATGATCTTAAAGTGTTTTCATAGTTTTCAGTATGTCACATTACTTTTTTATTAAAATGAAAAATTTAAACTGAAAATAAACACTTTGAGTCATACCGGTCACATCATGTGTAGGTTTGACATAAAAATAATCACTACACATCAAAAATTACTTATAAATAATTTTAATAGAGTATAAAAAAATTACAGTTCATTTTTTTGGTTTTGAGTGAGTGAAACATGTTTTTCTCTAAAATGTAAATTTTAAACAAATAAGACACACTCTAAGTCATACTGAGTAAAAAATATATCATATTGAGGTATTAATTAACCCTTCAAGTCACAAATGATTTAAGAATAGTTTTTATAAAGTATCAAAACAATTATAATGTGTTTTCTTAGTTTTGAGCATGTGACTTGTGTTTTGAACTAAAATGTCAATTTTAAATAAAAAAATACCTTGAGCTATACAGGTCACACCATCATCAGATTGATGTGTGATTTATTCCTATAAATCCTAATTGACATAAGGATCATTTTAATAAAGTACCAAAAAATTATAATGTGTTTTTATTGTTTATAGTATGTCATGTTTCTTTTTTACTAAAATGTCAATGTAAATAGAAAGCATGCACTTTGAGTTATACCGATCAAATTGTGTGTTGTTTTGACATGAGATTGATTAATATACTTCAAAAATGAATTATGAATCATTTAAATAATGTATCAAGACAATATGAGTAAGTTTTCTTAGTTTTTAGTGAGTGACCCTTGTTTTGAACTAAAATTTCAATTTTATACTGATAATATACATTTTAGGTCACGATGGGAAAATCTTGTATCAGATTTAGCTACAAATGATTTATATAAGTCAAAAATGAATTATGGAATATTTTTATAAAGTAAAAAAAAATCTAAATTCATTTTATTAGCTTTTAATATTTATATTTTGTTTTGAATATAAATTTAAATTTAAAATAAAAAACACTTTGGGTCATTACAGTTATATCATGCGTCAGATTCATGTGAAATTTAATTCGACATTTCACAAATGACTAATGTCTCATTTTGATAAATTATAAATATAATTCAAATTAATTTTCATTGTTTTTTTTACATCACATATCATTTTACTAAAATTTCAATTTAAACTAAAAAAACAAACATTGAGCGATTTTTTCCTCATCACTTGTTAGTTTTATGTGATAATGATTCATACAATTTAAAAATGCCTTAGGAATAATATTCCTAAATAATAAAGAAAATAAATGTTTATGTTCACACTTTTTAGTGAGTGACACATGTTTTTAACTAAAATATCAATTTTAACTCATAACGGGCACATGGAGTCATACCAGGAACATTATGTATCAGACTGTTGTGAGGATGATTCCTAAACATAAAAAATGAATTTTGTATCATTTAACCTAATTTATTTTAATCATAGGAATACATTTTATTGGTTTTGAGTATGTGATGCATGTTTTGAAATAAAATGTCAAATTTAAACTGAAAACATGCACTTTGAGTCATATCAAACATAACTTGTAGCGTACTAAGTTGCAATTCATTTCTACACATGAAAATGAATTATGGAACATTTTACTAATTTATCAAAACCATATTAATGTTTTAGATCAGTTTTAAAAATGTGATGTGTGTTTTGATATTAAATTTAAATTCTAAACTAAAAACATACACATTGAGTCATATAGAAAACACTATGAATCCTTTCGAGGTGCGCCTGATTGAGTTGTGGAAAATTCCAACAACCTTCAAGACAAGGTTATTTAAATAAATTTCGGGAAGTCATACTTTTCCATTCAACTATTACAATCTTCCATGGTAAATGAATCCTTATGATTCACTTCACTTTTTAGGCAACATGTTGTTTCCTCATCCCTTGAGAATGAATTTATCATCTCCTTTATGTCTAGATGTAGATAGTTGAAGGAAAAGTATGAATCCCAAAATATCTTTGAAAAAAATAACTATCAAATTAAATAGATATGGAAATTAACATAAAAATAGTAGATAAAATGATGGAAAAATTAACTAAATAAGTAGTAGAAATACAACTCATTATGAGGTCTATATACTTTCTTTACCCATTTCCCTATCAACGGTGTCTCAGTTGCATCCTTGAATTACAATAAATTGTGATCATGAGTTGCTTCCAACATGTTTCTAGATTTTTCATACTGGACACAACATTTATTGGATGGAGGTGTTTCTAATTCATAGACATCAAAAATTAATTATTAATCGTTTTCTTAAATTATAAAAATAATATGAACGTGTTTAATAAATTTTGTGTATATAATGTGTGTTTTGAACTAAAATTTCAATTTTAAACAAAAAACATAAAAATAAAGTTTTAATAGGAAAAAATTGTATCATATTGAGGTGTGGTTTATTCATATGCGTCATACAATGTCTTTTTATTATTCAATGCATTCAATATTCACGGTTATCTGAAAATAATACCTTTTGAAAAAATAAAATGTTGCGTTCATTGAATAATAAAAATAATAGTGCCTAATACCATATGAATCATTATTGTTGATTGTATGATATCTTTGAAAATTAACAAAATAAGTATCAGATAAAAATTATATGGAAATTAACCAAAAAAAGTAGACAAAATGATGGGAAAATTTACTAAATAAGTGGTAGGAATTCACTTCCTCATGATGTTTGTATACAATATAACACCATGTATTATTCACATTTATTTAAAAAAATCTATTTCCTCTAGTGAATATATAGAATATAGAACTTATGAGTAGTATTGAAGATGTTTTAATAAATAGAGGATTAAATTTTTTTTAAATGAAATTATAATTATCATCAGAAATACTTCTTCAAGTGTAACGACCCAAAATTTTATTAATGGAAATTACTCTTGATCTAATTTATTTTATTATTATGTAAAATAAATATATATTTTTCCTCAATTACTTGGTATTATGTTTTTATATTTCACAATACTATTATGAACTGTTACTGTTGCTACTATAGTTGTTAAAAAGTGATCACATGATTAGAATAAATATAGGGATTTAACAATTTCAATTTACTTAGACAAAGGAAGAGATGAACTTGTCTAATATAATTTCTCTGTACGCAGCCCATTTGTTAGAGATTTTAAAGGAGGTGGCATTATTGGGCTTCTCTCTTGAACAACCCTAAGACGAGCTTTTACACGTTATGCTCAAAGGGAACTGCCTACGCGAGAAGTGGATGTTGATAGAGATTACCACTCGAGCAATGTTATCTGATCCACCTTAAGAGTCTTTCTCCATCACAAACCTTACCCTTAGGTCTTATGTGGGTGTTATAAGGGGTAATGTAACAAATCCTTAGCACCAGGATTATGTGCATTATTTTTTTATATAATAAAGAAAATACATTCATTTTATTATTGTTACTTAGTAAATGGGTTTTAAAGCACAAATAGTTTTTTAGTTAATATTAAAATAAGATATATATTATGGTGAATTAAGTGATTTTTGAATTAAATAATATTTTAATACAATATTATTAATAAAGTACTTTTTATTAAATATAAATGATCATATAATGTTTTGGAATCCAGTTGTAATTTTTATTAATGTTTGAAATCTGTTTTTTGTCAAAACCCAGGAATTTTTTATAAATGTCTATTTTTATATTAAAAGTAAATAAATTAACATATTTAGAAAATAATTTAGATAACATGAATATTATTTTTCGAATCAGGACAATGAAATTATCTAATGGTTAATTTTTCATAATTTTCAGAGACAATCAAATTTTTGGGTGAAAATTAAGTACCGTTTAATTAGATAATGTGATTTATGACATCATAATGTCCTAATAGTGATGTAATAAAATACTAAAATTGGGTTGTTCGGACAATATATGTTTTATCATTTAAATAGTGTTATTTGATGTTTGTTTGATTTATTTTACAAAACTTTAGTGGACCCCAAGGATTATAAAATATTTTAACCTTTTAAAATGATTTCCTCAAGAGAGTGTGACTCAATTTCACATAAGAATGACTAATATCTTATGTAGTTCGGCTATTTTCCTTATAAAATAATTTTTTCCACTCCCTTTTGGAAAAAAACATTTTAAAAAACTCTAGGTAGGTTTTTTTTATTAGTATAATGTGTGGCGGCCAACCTAAATAATAAATATTTACCTCTCTTTTCTTATATAATCCCACCCAATACCCCAGTTCCTCTTCACTCAAAGCCTTTGGTGCTTGACCAACATATGGAATCCTCTCTCTATGATCCTCCTAAGGCACCCCAAGCTCCTAAGAATCCTCTCCCAAGCCTTTGGGATCACACATCCCAATAAGGGATTTCTTCCTTTATCTTTTTTTGTCAAAATTTCATTATGTTGTTATAACCTTTTAATTTTAATTAAAAATGTTGGTGTATGTTTTAAAAACACCCACATACTTCCGTCCATATTTTTAAGCAATGAGAGACCCAATTCACATTCATTAATGCATCCCATGTACACCTGTTACCATGACGAAATTCCGTAAGGGATTTCTCTCTATCCGTTTACATTCAAGAAATTCTTTTGTATTATGAATTTAAATTCCATTACATATTTTGGGACATGTCTCTATATGTTCCCTAATTTTCCATTTCGTGTACATATGATTATCCACAACATTCTCTCTCATCAACCATTTTGATGAATTCTTAGGTCACGTCATAATACTGTTGAAATTGCACCGCGATTTACTAATCCAATTCCATTGTGTAGTGAATACCATACCCGTTTCATTATCAAGGGTATTCAACATTATGAACATTAACTTATTCATTATAGTGTTTCATGTACAAATTCCACATTCCTTTATCATGGAATGAATGATAATGTTTCATAAATCCATATTATATGATTCAGGTGGCACACTTATGCATGAAATGAAATGATTAAGAAGGGTCCGCCTTGATAGTGATTCTATGCATTGGGTAAATAATTGTATCATGATACGTCATGTGTAATTAGGGTTTACTCATGAAAATTCATGTGCAATTAGGGTTTACTCATGCACGAATTGAAATGATCCTTGGCTTATGCTAATATCATATTAAATGTTGTTGTTACATTTTCATGTTATGATAATCATGCTATATCAGGCCTTTATGTTCATGTTTCTATTCTAATCAATTGATATTCTTATTTCCTAACATGTAATGCATTTTTCATGTTATTCCTTGTTTTATCCCTTACTAGGCTTTATATCTTACCCTTTTATTATTCTTGTCCTCAAGTTATCCCACGCAATACTACGTATGAAGGAATGATGTGGTCATGTAGAACAAGTTTTCACTAAGATGTTTAATTTTATTTTTTAAGTTGTTATGTAATGTTCCTAAGCCCCAAACGCACTATAACTCTTGATCTTATATGTTGTGTCAAGTGATGGTTTTATGTAATAAATTATGTTTAAGTGTGGAATAAAGAGAAGGGTTGTTATAGTTGTTATCTGAGGGAGGTTTAGTTATTTTTGGGATCAGGATATATGAAACCCTAGTAAAAGAATTAGGTATAAGTCTATGTATAACAAAAACATCTCTAAATTTTTGTGAGTATTAATTAAGGGTTTTATCAATAAAATACTTCCCCAAATGGATATGAGTAGGTAGAGATAGCTCTGTCATAGATGTATCTAGGGTTAAAACCTGGAAAAAAACCTTGAGCACGAATCGAACAGGAACCAATGCATGAAAATAGGTCTTGCTACACTCTTGGTTCTGACACTCTCGGGGGGATATACTTTGGTAAATTCATAAGATTAGTACAAAACAATATTAATGGAATAAAATAATTCCCCTAAAAATATTTGTTGGGAATTAGATCATGGATAACTTAGATTTATTCCTACTAATTCATTAGTTAAGGAAATCCCGGGGAGGAGATCAAGGCATTGGAATGGAAGGAATTATGGAAAATGTTTTTCGACAAATATTTTCCTCGCACCCTATGACTTAATATGGAAAGGGACATCCATGCCTTCAAGAAAAAAGATGATGAATCTATCAGAGCATACGAGGAAAACATTACCAGGCTTGCACAAAACACCTCTGGATATGTTATTACACCTAAATGCAAGGTTGACCACTTCTTTGGTGGGATCAAACCTAGTATATGGAAATCCCTAGCGATTCATGACTTCGAGAGTTATGGGGAAATTTTTTGATGTGCCCTCAATGTCAAAATGAAGATCATATGATCTCAAGTGTATCATTGGGATAAGAAGAATAAGGTGAACATCAATTCTAGAAGTCTGATAGATAAATCCAATGTTACTAAAAAAATACCGCACCCCACTTGCCAATGGTGTGGAAAGAAGCACCCCAAAAATTTCCGAAAGGGGATGAGGAAATGCTTTTGGTGTGGAAGAGAAGGGCACCTGGATATTAACTACTGACAAAAGAAACTCACGGATGTAACATGGGAGGGGAACACTCCCTATGAACCTCAAGGAATTGTTCATTTCGTGAACTGTATATAACTGAGGCACTTCGCAAACTAGTTCCCTAAGCCAAGGGTTTTCAGAAGCAACCAACAACCTCCAAGGCAGCAAGGGTGATATTTTTCCATCACTACTGCTGAAGTGAACCCCAATAATGAAGTGGTGACAATTACTCTAGTTATTCATTCAATAATAGAAAATATACTTTTTGATTATGTTTCTACACATTCTTTTATATCCCGAAAGTTTAGTAGAATAGTCACAACACCACCATAAGTTATGGAAGAGAAGATGTCGGTGAGAACGGAAAATGGTGTTATCATTGTATCCCATGAATATAACTCCTCCCCCGTCATAATGTTTGGATGAAACTTTCTGAAGAACCTCGTCATACTCCCTTTGGTGGAATTTTATGTTATTCTTGGCATGGATTGGATTTCCATATATAGGGCCATCATAAATTTCTGTGAGAGGGAAATTACTCTCCATATGAAGAATTGACCCTCGATTCTGTACAAGTGCAAGGAAAATAATGAATCTTCATTATCACCATTTTCTCAAGAATAGATATTACTGCCCTACCAGCATGCATATCGGGCCTAGATGATTGATTCCAAGGAAGCCACCATCCTTGGTGACATTCCTATTGTGAGGGAATTCACTGATGTTTTTCCAGAGGAATTTTATGTTCATACTCCAAGAAGATATTTTGAATTCTAAATTGATCTTATAGATGGGGCATTGCCAATATCCATGACCCCATATAGAATAGCTATTTTGGAGCTTGAGGAGCTGAAGAAACAACTCTAGGAGAATATGTATAAAGGGTTTATACATCCAAGTGCTTCACCATGGAGTTTTCCAATCCCTTTCATCATGAATATAGACGATTCAATGCACCATTGAATTGATTATCGTGAGCTCAAAAAAATAACGATAAAGAACAAGTATCCTCTTCCCCAAATTGTTTACTTGTTTGATCATGTACATGGAAAAAAATACTTATCTATAGTTAATTAGATGTCGGGATATTATCAAGTAATTCTGAATAAGGAGGATATCCCCAAGACCGCTTCTTGTACAAGTTACAAACACTAGGAATTCATAATAATGCCTTTCGGACTCACTAATCCTCCATCAATCTTAATGGACTTGATGAATAGAGTCTTTAGATATTACCTCAGCAAATTTTTGGTAGTCTTTATAGACTATATTCTAACATAATCCAAAACCAAGGAGGATAATGAAGAGAATATAGGAACTATACTTGAGAACATAAAAAGGGAGAAGCATTATGAAAAGTACCGCAAGTGTAGGTTTTGGTTGAATAAGGTCTCATTCATAGTTAATATCATCACAAGAAATGGGATTTCTATGGATCCCTCAATGATAGATTCCATTGAGATATGGACAAGGCCAACATCTATGATAGATATCCGTAGTTTCCTGTGGTTAGATGGATATTATATCTGATTTTTGAGAAATTTATCTCGATTTTTGAACCCTCTGACAAAGCTAACTCAGAAGGGAGAAATGTTATTTTGAAGTGATGAATGTGAAGAGAGCTTAAAGGAGTTGAAAAGGAGGCTTATCACTGCACCCCTTCTCACAGTACCCACAAGTGGAGAACTTTTTGTGGTGTTTAGAGATGCTTCGAAAAAGGTCTTGGGTTGTGTGTTGATGAAAAATCACAAATTCATTTCCTATGATTTAAGGAAATTGCATGTTCATGAGAAAAAATATCCAACACATGATGTGGATTTGGCTGCAGTAATCATTGATTTCAAAATTTGATGACATTACCTCTTTGGGGAGAACTGTGAAATATACACAGATCACAAAATTCTCAAGTATATATTCACACATAATGAGTAGAATACGTGCCAATAAATATGGTTAGGGATGATCAAAAACTATGAACACTCAATCCATTACCTCTATGTAAAAGAGAACAAGGTGACATATGATATATGTAGAAAGGACCCAACAATTCTATCATTGAATTTAATTGAAAAGATCAAATCTTATTAGATTTGATGATGATGGGAAAGGGAATCATAAATAAGGGAACATCATCAATCCTTTCACAAATTATTTCTCAATCGTCTCATTTGGAAAGGATAATGAATTCTCAAAAGGATGATGTGGGAATTTAAAAGAAACTAGAAACTATCAAAAAGGGAATTCATAGAAGTTCAATGTTAATGAAGAAGTAATTTTGAGATTTGGGTCAAGATTATAAGTTCCATCAATTCTAGATTTAAAGAATGAACTTTTGGATGATAACATAGTTCTAATTTCTCTATTCACCAAGGATACCCAATGATGTTCTGAGATCTACGAGAGCATTATTGGTAGGATAACATGAAGAAAGATATCACAGAGTATACATAAAAGTTCTTGGTATGTCAGAAAGTGGAGGCTGAGAGACAGAATTCTCAGGGGATGATGCAACCATTACCCATAACAACATGGAAATGGGAGAACATCACCATGGAATTTATCACCAGGCTTCTAAAGACATCCAAAATAACAGTGTTATATGGGTTGTTCTGGATCTTCTTACAAATACTTCACACTTTATTGCAATTAGAGAGGATTTCTCATTGGATCAACTGGCACAGATATAAATCATAGATGTGGTAAGGATTTATGGAGTAACTTTATCAATTTTATCTGGTTGAGATCCAATATTCATCTCTATGTTTTGGATGAGTATTCAACATGCTCTGGATACTAAGAAGAACATCAGTACGGCTTATCATCCTCAAAGTTACGACCAATATTAGAGGAATTTTCAAACACTTGAGGACATGTTGGGAGCATGATCAATGGACTTGAAAGTAGTATGGGATCAACATATTCATCTGGTAGATATCTCATCCAATAAAACTTTCAACTCAAGTATAAAAATGGACCCTTATGAATTCTTATATAGGAAGAGATGAAAAACCCCAACATGTTGAGATGAAGTTGGGGAGTGAAAACTCCAAGGTCCAGAAATGGTCTATGAAATGGTGGAGATGGTTAAGACCATCCTGCAACACATTAAATCTGCTCAGAGTGGAAAAAATAGCTATGTTGATAATCGTCTAATAGACCTATTGTTTGATGTCAGAGACATGGTATTCCTCTGCATATCACCATGGAAGAGAGTTATGATATTTGGGGAGAAGGTAAAGCTTAGTACAAGGTACATCATACCATTTTATTTCCTTGATTGAATTGGATGAGTGGCATATTGAGTAGCACTCCCAACAAACCTATCTCAAGTTCATGATGTATTACATGTATCACTCTTGAAGAAGTATAAACCTGACCCATCACATTTACTCAATCTAGATGTGGTACCATTAGAGAATGACCTCTCCTACGAAGAGAAGCCATTGAAGGTCATAGATCATAGGGAAAAAGTTCTACAAAATTAAAAAATTACTCTCGTAAAGGTGATGTGGTGTAACAAAATGTTTGAAGAAGAAACTTGGGAATTGGTGGAAGTAATGATGCAGAGTTACCTGCATCTGTTTTAGTGTGGGAAAATAAAATTTTGAGGGAGAAATTTCTTATGGGGGGGAGGGAGAAGATTTTAATGAAACAAAATTTTATTAATGGAAATTTATCTTGATCTATTTAAATGCTTTATTATATAAAATGGATATATAATGTATGAAATTTTTTGGTTTTATGTTTCTAGATTTAAAAATACCATTAATAATTGTTATCATTCATAATATATCCATTGAAAATTGATCACATGTTTAGAATAAATATAGGGCTTTAACAAATCCAATTTACTCAAACAAAGGAATCGATGTCCTTGTCCAGTAGAATTTCTCTGTACAAAGCCCATTTTTTGGAGCTAGGATAGGATGTGGTGTCATTGGTCTTCTCTCTTAACCAAGCCCAAGCCAATCATTAACATGTTATGCTCAAACGGAACCGCCTACGTGAGAAGTGGAAGTTGATAGAGATTACCAACCGAGCGATGTTATCCAAGCCACCCAAGAGTCTCACACCATTGCACAACATACCCTTCGGTCTTATGCTGGTGTTATAAGGGGTTATATAATAATACATTAGCAATATGATTATGTTAATTATTTTTTTTATAATAAATAATATACATTCATTTTATTACTGTTACTTTATAAATTGTTTTTAAATCACAAATAGTATTTTTAGTTAACATTATATTAAGATATTTATTTTTATGAATTATATGATTTCTGAATTAAATTATATTTTAATAAAATATTATCAATAAATTACTTTTTTATTAAATATAAATGATCATATGATTTTATATAATACAGATGTAATTTTTATTAATGATTGAAAGCCATTTTTTTCAAAACCTATTATTTCTTTATAAATGTCGGTTATTATTATAAAATTTTAAATTCACTTATTTAGAAAATTATTTAGATAAAATGAATACTATTTTTGTAATTAGGATATCTAAATTATCCAATGTTTAAATTTTCATAATTTTCTTAGACAATGAAATTATTGGGTAAAAATTAAATGTCATTTTATTATATAATGTGTTTTATGACATCATAATGACCTAATAGTGATGTAATGAAATACAATAAATGGGATTTTCAGCCAATATATATTTTACCACTAAAATAATGTGAGAAAAAATCCATAAAAAATCCATAATGAGATAGTCCAATCAAAAATGGAAAAGAAAACCATTTTATCTCTAACCTATGGACATGTACTAGTCATAAAAGGAAGAACCAATCCTTGAAAATTGTGGGTCCAACAATTATTACTTCTAGTGGAATCATTTACAATCAAGTGAAAGAAAACATCTAGTGTAATTACACACACTTTGAGTGAAATGTCTATTACCGATGCACTCAAGGTTTCCCAATGTTATAAGTTTCTCAAAAACAATTTAAAAATACATGATCAAAATTTATAAAACATTTTCAATGAAATGAAAATATTCTTCACTGCTTAAAAAACAATCTGTCAACTCAAACCCAATATTGAATCACATTACTAGACACTTTCTGTACATAACTATTTTTAATGAAAATAATCATTAAAAACTTTAAAATTTCCCAATAGAATGATTCTAATAAAAAATAAAATCAATTTAATTATTAACCAAACATAATTTAAAATAAAAAAAATCAATTCATAGAATTATCCATTTTTATATAAGAAAATACATCAAGAATAAAGGTAGATATAATATCATTTGAAATCGTAGATGAGGGAAGTGTAGATCAGGTCCTCATTATACTATATTTAAAAGAAACACATAAATACTATATCGAAACCCTTATATCCTACATATAAGAAAATTATGGGTTTCACATGATGAGAGGCAAAGAGATCCAATGAGGATATATGAAGAAAAAGAAAAAAACATGATCAAAACACAACATACCATGTGTTGATCCATCAAGTATAATGGAAGTATGCATAGAATGTTCTCAAGATTTCAAACTCACAAAAAGATAAGGCAACTGCTACCTAAAAAATGACTCCCACTCCCATGTCTTATAGATGTATTTTCATCACTATCATAATACTAAAAGAAAAATAATTATTTAACCACACAATATATTATCCAGGCTATCCATTATCTAAACTGGTTGCTCAACCATAGTGACATCAGGCTCAAGTTCAACATCATGACATTCTATCAAATGGGAATGATCTGGTTAGTACCACCACAGCTGTGAAACGTGAGATAAATTATGAATTGAATTCAATACATATGGTATGTCCAACTGATACACCACCTTTCAATGGTGTTCCATGATCTCTAAGGGTACAACAATCCTTGGAACCAACTTACCTTTCATAACCAATCGACTATGTCCTATGTTTGGTGAAACTATGAGAGAAACCCAAAACAAAACACTAAACTCTATAGGTTAATTAATATTGTACTCAAAATATTAATGATCACTCTATATTGTGACCATCCTCTTTTAGATCAACTGCCCATTTTTTTCATCCCTTGAATGAGACTGAGCTCAAATAAGGACTGATCCCCCAGCTCTACTAAGAACAAGGGTGATCTCTATGGACTACCATAAAATGATTGAAAGGGTTCCATCTTTATCAAACCTTGATGACTATTATTAAAGGAAAATTTGTCATGAGGAAAATTATTTTACCATGATCCACCAAAATCAAGAACATAATCCTAAATCATATACTCAACAACATGGATATGTATCTCTGTCTATTCAAATGTGTATGATAAGACATGATCAATTACTTTTGGAACCAATTGACTCTTGAAAACATTTCTAGAATCTTGATGTGAACATAGGTTAAGAATTAGAAACAATCACTAAGGGAACCCCATGAAGTCTCACAATATCTTAGATTAACAAGTCTCCAAGATGTTTGACTTTCATTCTCTGAATGGGTGCTAAGAAATGATCCTATTTCATAAGTCGACCAATGATCCCCCAAGTTGTATCCTTCACACTAGGATTATTTGGATAACCAATGTTAAATAAAATAGAAATATCATCCCACTTCCATACCGTAATGGATAAGTTTTGCAACAAACTAAGATGTGTGTGGTGTTCCACCTTAATTTTCTGAAAAAATAAAACATTGTGACACTAAATCTTCAATCAACCACTTTATCCATGGACACCAATACAGACACCAAAAATCATGATATATCTTGGTATCCTTAGGGTGTATAGACCCACATGATCGGTGCCCACTTTCAATGGAATAATACCTAATAGATATCAGAACTACCAACCTATTACTGGAGAAACAAATCTCTACTGGAAGACAAAGATCTCTCACTCATGATCTCCAACCATAAAAACATTTACCTAACCATTTTAACATACTTTCTATCACATGATCGATCCTAAATCACCCATAAAAATAAAATCCATCTTTAATTGATATTAACAATACCTATCCACCAACCCCTATCATCTCTAAGATCAATTTAGTAAAAATAATCATCAAAGATGAAACCTCAACTGATTCTTTCATAGATTGTGTCATTAATTTTCTACTCAATGAATCAACAATGAAATTCTACGTATAAGGAGTATATGTAATATAAAAATAAAAATCATAAAGATACCCCCAACATCTCTGTCATAGGTTCACATCCCTCTGAGTATAAATATATTTTAGGATCCTATGGATGTAATACACTGTAAACTACAACCCAAAGATATAGGGATAAATCATTTTTTGTGCATGAATAACTAATACCAAATAAATATAAATGGTAGGGTATTTATTCTCATGATGGAATAAGTAGAGTGAGAAAAGGCCACCACCTATTTCCCCAACATCAAGACACATCCGAATCCCATATCAGAAGGACCATATACAACAATATAACCTGAACCAAGTTTCAAAAGAATCAAAACTAGTGGTGAATTCAACCACAATTTTATGTCCTCAAAATATATCAAAATTGTTTGATTCAATTAAAACTGTACAACCTTATGGGTTAAAGCTATCATCAATTATCTGAGTTTGGAAAAATACTAAACAAACCACCTATAGTTACCAACCAAACCCAAGAAGCTACAGATCTCAAATTGATTACTAGGATTCTCCCAGGACATGAAATCCTATATTTTCATATGATACACAGAGATTACCCTTTATAATATTAAATGAGATAGAAATATCACTTCCTAGATAGAAAAATCAAAATTTTGAATCTTACCTTATAGATGATGTTCCTTCAAAGTTGAATAATGATATCCAAATGATTTTTATGATCCTCCACTGACTTGGAGTACACCAAAATATCATCAATGAAAAAAATTCCTTGAACTGATAAATCATTTTCTTCGCCGAAGACATAAATACCACTAGATCATTATTGAGACCTAATGGTATAACTAGAAACTCAAAATTTCCATACCATCTCATAAAATATGTCTTAGGTATATCCTCTTCTTGGACTATCAACTAGTCGTACCCCGATGAAAGGAACATTTTTTAAAACCAATATTCCCCTCTAATCTTATGAATGAGATAATCAATCCTAGGAAATGAAAATTTTCCCTTAACAAGAAAATACATCAACTTTTTATAATCCATGCCACTTATGAGACTCTTGTATGAATTCATAGAAAGCATAAAAGTGAAACACATGATGACATTATAGTATGAAAAAATCCCATAGTCTATAGGTCCTCAATATTGAAATTATGTTCCACCAACATAGTATGTGACATCTGATAAGATGTGATAGAAATGGTCATCTTACAAAGGAGTATGTCAATAATAATCTCAACCTATCTCTGTAGTGGTAAACTAGAAAAATAATTTGGAAATACCTTGGGATATTCATATGCCACTACAAGAAGTAGGAAACTAGATATGAGTTAAAAACATCACGAAAAATCTATGACAACTTGAAATAGATTATAATATAATAAAGAACAATAGGAACCAACCTTCCCCATATAGTCCACCACTCACCTTGAAAAACATAAGTGACCCCATCGATAGATAAAAACTAAACATGATGATGATAATGCTATATTAATGTTTTAACACTGATCATCCATTATATTTAAAGCATCTAGTTGATGATTTCAATATCACGAAATTAAAATCACCACACCACCTTGAAGTCAGCTGTCATCAGCTGACACATATGAAATTTGGAACCATGTTTGGAACTATTTCCCAAATGAATGGAAAGGAATATTAGGAACAACATAAGCTCTAAATGTAATCCAAATATGACAACTAACTTTTCAGATATAAAAAATGAGTAACACCTATATCACACCAATCCCACACCATAGAAGATGAAATAAACACCGTACCTATAATGGTTGGTAGGCCTATTTTAGATTCCTATAACACACACACCAACACATAAATCCATCCAGTCTTAGCCACATGAACATCCACCTTATCATTAGGATTTAAATATCCACCCTTGGAAGAATTGGTCTAAACCTACAAATCCTTAGATAGGGAAGATCCATCCTTACTATACTTGGATATCCTTTCACAATAGTGTCTCTGATGGCCTGATAGTCCAAAAAGATGACAAGTATTATGAGCCTCCATATAGATAGGCTTGATATTTTCATTCCTTCTAAATTGGTATCATGAAAATATGATACTGTTATAATGAATCCCCTAAAATTTCTCCATAAGAAAACTGACCACCCTTGTGCTTCCTTTCATACCTGAAGACACACAATAGATACAAAATACACCAACTAAAGGGCCTCCCAATCTAGTCTTTCCAGCTATGGAATATTTACCCAAAGATAATTTGTAAACAAAGCCCCTAATGGTAGGAAGACACACGAGAATAAACATCAAATTAATATTAGGCCTCAACCCCAACTCAAACCTCTATGCTTTAGGTACCCATTGGTGACAAGGTCTGGTGAAAAATTCACCAACTTAGAAAAATGGGTAGAATACTCTAGAATAGTATTATTTCCTTTATCCATGGTCTGAAAATACTTGGTATTTATTTCACATAACATATCTCAGAAAATAAATGATTAAATATTTTCTTGAAGGAATTATAAGTGAAAACCTCATTAAACATAGCTTTCACAATAGAGTCCCGCAATATCCTTCCTGGAACCTTGATAATGTATGTCAAAAAAACTCCATTGGGTCCTTATAAGTGTTCACGAAGTTAAAGATACTCTCAATCTACTCAATAATGTCCTTCTAAATCAAGGTTACCATGTCACCAAAAAATATGGGTGAAATGCACTTAGGTAATTTCAAGCCCTAATCTACTATACATCTTGAGTTCTCGACAACAGCATGACCCAACGTCTGAATTGTGTTGATTACAACATGTAAAAAATAACGTTTCTCCAGAGGAATTTCTATCAGAACTTATCTCATAGTGTACTCACCAAATTTATAATATCTCTTCTAGGAGGGATCATTTAATAAATACATGGCACAAAACAATTATCTTTTTGAGAAAAATTTAAAAATAATTGGAACAACATAATGATTTTGTGTCAATGACTTAATATAGTAAATATTTTAAGAAATATGAATTCTACCAAATAACTAAAAACTATAAAATTTACTAGTTCCATTTAAGTAAACTCCCTATTAAATTCATTGAAATAAACTCAAAATCCACATCTCATACTTGGTAAAAATATTCTGAACCCCCGTGGAAACTTGTGTTCAGACACTGATGTGAACTGGACAAGCACTCTACCACACTAACTAACCATATCTTGATGGCCATTACTCTTATCTACCCAGCCCACTAAAAATGCCAATACATGTTAACACACATCAGGTAGATTATCCATTTATATCATTCTATAGAAAATCATGCTTGGTCATCTAGACAAGTCACCTGACTTGGACCATCATAGCGGTTTGGTGAAACAAGATAACGAAAAATTGTATTATATATAAGAAAAAATAAGAAACAACTAGTGTAAAAACTGAATGAAAAATTTTCACCCAAGATCTATATAATACAATCCAAACTAGTCAAACCAGGAAGTCCAATAAGACTATACTCACAAGTATCTATGTGACCAACCGTTTCCTCTAATCAAACCTACTAGAAAGGAAATGGTGAGAAGAGAAGTCAACAAGAAATAAGATTCCCTTCCCATTAACTACATCCTAAAAAATAATGTCTCAAAACACACAAAGAAAAAAAGTAGGGTGCGATCATAAATCCTAGTAGGATTATACCACAGAATCGATACAGAGTCTAATATTAATAATTTTATAGTTTTAGCTTTAGAAAAAATATATTTTTACATGTAATTTTAATAAATCAAATCTATTTGTAAATAATCCCTTGGGTTTTCATAAAAGAATTATATATTATCAAGACCATGAATATGTAAATAATAAGTAATAAATAATGAGGGAGTAAACAATACAATCCATGAATACACTATAATGAAGACATGTGATCAAATAACCATAACAAATCAATCATGTGAAATAAAGTGGGAAAATAACCATGAAAAATCCATTATGTGATATTTTAATAAAAATGACAAAGAACACCTTTTAGGATCTAACATATGGGTAAAAATAGAAGACAAAAAAAGAATCCATAATCTAGGCCTATGTTTGATCCAACTAGTATTACCTATAGTGGAATGACACAAACAATAGTTAATGAAAACTGAATGTCTCATTACATACACAATGAGTGATTTATATTCCCAATTTACCCAATGTTACACAATTTGTTATGTTTTTCCAAAACCATTCAAAATCCATGATACCAATTTGTTATGTTTTTCAAAAACCATTAAAATTCCATGATCACACATTATAAAAATAAATCAATGTAATTAAAATTCATTTCGATTGTTGAAATCCCATTTTTCAAATCCAAACAACAATTGATTCAATTTATCAAACACTCATTGAAAATGAACTATTTTTAATGAAAAGCTATTTAAAAACATAAACTTTTAAAAATAAAAAATTTAATTCACAAATCAATACAATTCAATGAAGAAACAATATTAATTTATAAGAATAATAAGTAACTCAATGAACTACCAATTTATATATAAACACTTAACTCAAGAATAGAGGAAGACCCAATTTGCTTCAAAATCCGAGACCGAGGAGAAGTAGACCGAGTCCACATCATCCTTGATCCATAAGAAACACATAAATACTATGCAATCCCCCTTATATATTTCATAAAAGAACCACTGTGTTCCACAATATTATAGGACAAGAGATCCAATGAGGATCTAAGAAGAAGATGAATAACTAGATAAAAAATTGACATACCTTGGGTTGATCCATCAAGAAAAAAATAAATCCTCCTTGAACCCAAAGGAGTATTAATCTTGATAAATAAATAATGATTAGATTAATAAAATAGAAGACTATGGGTTCATTAGAGGTTAAAATAGTTTCTTGATCATTTTTCATAATAAATAATAAATATTAAAAGTCTTCACACATGGTTTGTGGGAAAGGGTGAACTGTTAGGAGTAACCATTCACCCTATATTTTTTTTGTGGTGCACATTTTGGATACATGGTTAATTTAACCATGCAAAAAACATGCATAACCACTCAACATAGAGGTTCATAGTTTGGAGAGGTGGACACATGATTTGGACAAACCATGCATCGCCTTCCAGTGGACCATGCTATACTGCATTATTTCCTAGCCCCAACCACATGGTTTTCCCAAACCACATGACAAATATGAACAACACCATGGTCTACAAAGGTTTTCTAAAAACACTCAAAATGAACCCAAAGTAATTCACAAACAATTAATAGTCAAAAAATGTGTCAACAAGTACATATAAGAAATTAAATGAACCCTACACGACATTATGGGTATTAGAAAGAGTCTTCTAGATGAATGTTTTCTTTAAAAAATCGTGGATAATTTTTAAAGAATTAATTTAATTTGCTTTGGTTTTAATGATAATAGTTGCGTAAATGTGATGGGAGGACTAAGGAGTCGAAATTTCTATGCACACGGTTTTCCCTTTAAATTAAATTGATATATGTGCCTATAAAAATTATTAATAACCTTTTTTTATAATTAACAATTTAGATCATCTATTGGAAAAAAATATTGAAAACACACCTCATGTAAACATTTATAACTAGGAAAATTATTCATTTATTCATGAGGATTTCATTTACATTATTTAAAAAATATACTCTGTAATGGCATATTCATACATTTCTTCTTAAAAATAAATTATGGGTGTATTACCACTTACTACTATTATATCCGCATGAACGATAAGTGTTTGTAAATGAGAATGTTGAATAGGAAGGGAAAAGGTTTTTTGTGAAGATATATTTTATTGGTTAGTTTATAATTTAGATTGTTTTGATTTGACCTTATATTTCAAACCCTCTCTTTGTCCATCTATAATAACATTCATCCATTTAAGACATTTATCCTTAATTGTTAAAGGTTTTTCAGATGAAATAGATTGAAAAAGAATACCTCTTTTTCTACATTTATTTTTACATGATCAATCAACCATGTGATGAAAGTTCCAAAAGCATTATATATTGTATGAATATCCTCATCATGAAGTGGAGTAGGTTGTTTTAAACTCTACTCATGAGAATCAGGAATCCCTAATCATACATTACCTATTAGGAGTTATCTACTGTGTAAAATATCTCGTTGGATATTTTACAGTGTAACCCTCATAGAAAGGGGATGAGTGGGTATTCATAGAAATAAATCACAATAATTATAAACCCATAGAATATCAATATAGGAAAGGTATCATTGGATTCCTAGTTCACATTACATTGAAACAATTATAAAAATATAGACTAACTCTTCTTAGATAACCCTTCGAGGGGAATGAATCACCTCAAATATGGTGGGGGTTGGGTGGGGGTGGGGTGTCTTCACGTAGTGGTGATTATTGTGTTTTTTTACATTTGTTTCCTTCCCATAACATTTTGTAACAACTCCAAAAACCAATTAAGTTTTTATTCAAGAGAAAATAATCAGGCATGAAGCTCTTCCATTTTTTTTATCATTATCTCCCTATAAATTTCTTATTTCAAAATATGATCGGGGTGACCCCCAAAACCAACACCTTAGACACATAAATACTGTAATGGATACTTCAAGGACACTAATTGTAGATATTAATCAGGTATATATGATTATTATTCATTCATATAACTCATATAAAAATATAGGAAAATAAGTAATCATTATTCTGTATTACTTATTTAAATGTTTTTATTTCATATATACAACTGCTTTATAGAATTTTTGGGTATTTTAATCTATTAGTATGACATATTTATTTAAAAATACTCATTATATAACTCATGATGTGAGATAGAAGAGGCTTTAGATTTTGATTCATAAATTATTATATAAACAAAGGTACATTATTATGTTTTTGTTTCATGTCACATAAAATTATTACTATTGATATATGATACACAATTTTTTTTCCAAATGAATCATACCCCATACATGATTTATGGTATAGGTATATTAGTTTTTCTGCAATTTCCTTATTTTAAGCACTAAATTTCTATTTCATCAATTAGAGATTATTAATGGAAGTGATTGGTACACTTATTTTTAATAAATTTATTACTAAAACAATATACCTACAAAGATGACACCACATGAAGGTCAATAAATTATTCCCATGTTTTTTGGTTTATCAGGCATTCGTACATATGTGGTTGCTGTAGGTTTATCTTACCTTTAGTATCATTGAGATTATTCTTCATAAGAATTTTCTAAAAGCATGAATGATCCTTTCTAATAATCATTAATAAAAATTTCATTTGTGAGTCATTTTCTATAAATGTACTATTCTGGGGATAATAAACGGTAAATCAACAATTCATAATTTTATATTTTAGTAAAATGTAGACAGTATATCATATGATGTTATCCTAATATCTTTCTAAATTAATTCCTTAAGTGTGGAAACAACATTTTTCTACAAATCTACATCAATCGCCATGCACATTCATGTGGTGATCCAAATGTAACAACATAACATGACCGGTTTGTGGTTAATAAGATGGATGCATACATTATATCTAAATAAGAATTTGATGCTCTCTCACATTAATAATGTTTGATGACACCATCCTACTATTAAGCTCTTATTTTTTTCTTAGAAATGGGGCTTTCACCATCTACCATTTCCTTATATTCAACATCATCAATATTTTTTCATCTATATTGAAAGCATTGGAATGTAAAGAAGCATGATGTTATTATGAGTAATGATAATCAACATGTTGAGGAAGATATTGTCCCTAAGGACTGGGAGCATCGATAAGTGAAAAAGTCATTTTATATAGAAGTGGATGAGAATTTAATTTAGAATACATTAATGATGTAGTAAATATATAATACTATGAGGTAACTCAATGTATATTGAATAAAATATAACTTGATTATTGAACTAAATTTCTTCAAGGTAGAAGGGATTTTACCCCTCTATCATGTATCCAAATCCCCACATTATGTTTTTATCTGACATACAAGACCCCATCTATACTAGGATCATTGGAAAATTATTGTGATGTCCCAATGAAATGATCAACCTCAATTTAATTGACGGTTGACCATTTAGTAGTTTTTCTTGATAACAAAACAATGGAACACTTTTGGTTTGATGGATCTGGAAGATAAAATACTTGTACTGACTATCATGCCATTATAAACGATTTATATATTTACCATTCCTTACTAAAACCTACATTCATGAATCCCAATTCATATATTTTAACTTCACTCCTATTATCAACCCACAAGCATTGAAAAATCCTCTCTTGGAATATTGTATAATCTAACTACCATATTTGTTTGATGATACTAATGTATGAAATATTCATATAAATTGGATTTATGTCCTTGGTACTAGATACAATCCTCACTCTAGCCTCATGTGTATTTTAACTATTTTTAATGGTACCTCTTTAATATTTTTTAATTTAATACAGTGTAGAACAATTACTTACCTAACCATTATATGATAATACATGCACACTTGGTCCTCAGGATAACCATTAATTTTTTTATAAAATTTTATCTAGATATGCAGTTGAGTCTTTAAAAATATAGTCTCAAAACATTCTTATAAAATATTTAATATGTGTATTTTATATCCATCTTTCAACCCTTTATGGGCTAAAATAAAAAATAATTAATTTTTGGGTTTCAAAATGTGGTGAAACCACTAAAATTTTATGCAAAATTTAAAGGTCAGATTATTATTTCTATGAAATAATAATTGTGACAATAACTATTCTAGTAATTATTTTACCCACAATCTTCCTGATGAAATGTGATGTTTATAGAATAATGATATCAACATTGGATAGGTAGTCAGTATAATGATCAATGACTTCCTCAATAACATATCACTCAACAATACAACTTTTTGGATCCCTTTGATTTTTGACATACCCAATAAAAATCATTATATAGCATTCAATGGGGTATATCCATCTATAATTTATAGGACCACATAGTGAAATCTTTATTACCAAGAGAACCATTAAGTGAACCATCATATCAAATAATGTTGTGGGGAAGAACATCTCCAATTAATATATTATGACAAAAATTTTATTTTCTATAGCTGAAAAATTCATCGTGTCTATAAATTTACAACATATTGATTTGAAAAAGAAAAAGAGATTGGTTAATGTATGGTGGACATTCTAGGGTAAAATTCAATGTAATGGTATATTCATTTGTTATTGCATCAAAACATGATATCCATGTGATTTCAAACCCATTATCTTTAGGCCATTCATTGAAAATATATTTATGATATTTTATGAACACCCCTATAGAACCATTACATCATTAAATAATTGAAAAAACCGACATTTACCATTATCAAAATGTGTGTAAGCATATGGAGGAAGAAAATTCTATTTTTCACTCATCATTAAAGCCAAATATGTTTTGTATCTTCATGTCTATCATGTACAAACTAGCCATAATTATATCCTTTATTTTTTAAAGTGAATTTATTTGAATTCCAATGAAACTATCACACAAATTTTATCCTCATGGACAACATCTATAAAATTCAAGACACACATAAAATTCTATTATGGTAATAAAAAAACATATATCTTTTTTCGTTTAGTTTTTGTAATGTCTTTCAAAAAAGGGTTAGGAAAAGTGGTGTCCATATTTTTTACATTCTAAAAAAATAGATCACTTATTAGAGGAGGCGATGTTATACCTTCTTCATAACTCCCATAAAATGATGTCTTCCATGATCAGTACTTTTGTATTTTGGGTAAAAATAAGTGATTTTTAAGAAAAATATTCTTTGATAAATGTTTCAACCTAATTGACTGTTTATGTTATTCAAAAATGGGAGAAATTTTATTTCATTTAATACTATATAATGAAAAATTTCCATAAGATGTAAAGTAAATATCACCCCCTAAGACTTGAAACATAACATAAATTCTTTATTTCTGTAATCATCTTACCATATAACACCTTAATCCCACAATAAATTCAAAACATCAATCAATAGATCCAAATAAAAATTGATATTATTACCAGGTTGTTTTGGTATTGGTATGAGTAGAGATAACAAAATGTATTTTGATTTCATGAACGACCATGAAAGTAAGTTATAATTCACTAGCATAATTTTCCATGTACCATGAGTACTTACTTGAAATCCAATGGATTCATTCCATCTGTAGGTAGTGGAAGATGGCTATTTCTTGGATCATTTGAAAATTCAAGACACTCATTATCATTTGTTTTCCACTAAGGATAGTCTTCTAGGGAATGATGTTTCCCATATTTAATTATTTTATATGCATGGAACTTCAATTGACTTACAACTTCCTCACTTCCATATAGTTTCTAAACCATATTATGATTGGAAATTACCATAAATTTTTTGTAGGACTCGATTTATCTTTCATGCATGGAGAAGAACTACCTTTTAGGTACTTTTATGTGATTTTGTTTTTATGAAACAGTATACACCCATTTGGATTGGAATTAATTCTCTTAGTGATTATACCCATTGAACGTACAAATAGTTTAGCATCATATTTTTTTCAAGGAATCTCTTTATATACTAAAAGAATGTCATTCATTTGATTAAGTAGTTAAATAAAAATATATTCAGTCCATCCATTGACTTATTATAAATTATATAGCTTCACTATTGATGAAAGTGATATATATTTAACATAACCAAAATACAATGGTATCTATTCAGAAATATTTAACTTCTCAAAATATTTTGGGTAATCAATAAGTTCATATTTAACTACCATTATCATTTATTCAATATGATCTCCATAATTATTCACACATATAACCATGTACTCAATACAAGATTCATCATTATTGTCATTTGTAATCATAATATATGATCAATAAAATGTTGTGTTATCATAATCACCAGCTACATTCAGTTTCCCCCCATGTTTATTCCAAAATTTATAACTTCGATATATTTTTTGACAGATCAAGTTTTGTTCAAAATTCTATAGACTAATTAGTCTTGAATAAAAACAACATAAACATGGATAAAGGATTTGAGAAGGTCCATATGCAATATCTTTTTCAAAATTTATGAACGCTTTTACCATATCCTCATAATCTTTTGTTATATGACTGGCATCCATCAATTTTTTATTAATATTCATCTTATTTTATTCAAAAATAATAATATTTAAGAAAATAAATAAATAAATAGAAGTATGAGATTAGAACCCATGAACAGTCATTTTTAATGAATCATTTAAGTTGTAATAAGTCATTGTTATGAGATAATTAGAGTTGAATAATGTTTCTTGATATGTTTTTTTGTAGTGTTGAGAATCATTGAAGTAATGGAATGTGTTATATCAAGAATGATACAATGAATCTAATTAAATTTTCATCTATTGAAAACCATAGTGATCAAGGATAGTTTCTGTTATATTATTAGGTAAGAGAGAAAAATAAGGTAGGAGTTGATGTTTATTCATTTCGTTACTAGTTATGTGGTGGGCTAGGCGGGGTTTTAGTGATAGGCTTTTTAATAGAAAAAATCGTCATTTTTCATATTATAAAAAACGTAATATATTCTAATCACATGGTATTGAGAACCAATTTTAAATTTTTTTATAGAAAATTAATGTGAAAATGAATATGATTTAATAAGAAGTTCACATAACAAGAAAAATAAAAAGTTTAGCAACCTAAAACATCCCTCATAGATAATGGATAAGAATTTAAAAACACTAAAAACATATATTTATTATCTAAATTAGATTATGAAGAAACTAGTGATTATTATAGTAAAGTTGAAACATTATGTAAATTAGATGAGGGGTTTATTTTATTAAAAAGTGAATGATGTTGAGTTCTCTAGAGATAAAGATAATGGTGATGAAAATAATGAAAAATATGATACAAAAAGTTTCATGTAAGATCAGTATATGTTTACTGTATTGTAAATATTAAAATGATTAAGGTTCTTTTTTCTGTAATAGAATAAAATGGGAAATTTGGTTTTATTTTAAGCCATAAAAGCATGAAGGATACTAATAAATTGGCTTATTCTCCCTTTCATTTGATGTTTCATCCAATCCATTACTCCAAAATTACCTCAGGATATAAAAGGAGTGGAATGTTTGGGTGACCGAATCTTATCAGTGATAGAATGTCACATATAACAAGTATCATTCACCCAAAAGTTTACACTCCTTCCAAATGATATGGTGAACCAAGTGATAGCCATGTAGTGTGTGATGGTGGTATCATATCATGTATGTGTAAGGGAGGTGGCGCATAATTCAAATCCTTTGGGAAAATTTAATATAAAAAAAGAACTAGAAATGTCGAAAGCTTGAATGGTGGTTAAGAAGTCACATACTATGGGATTTGAAAGCCTCAATTCATCTAAGGGAGAGTGAAGAGATCAAAGGAGAGTGAGGGAAAATACTCAATGGTAATGGAGAGTGACGACTAGGGAGGGAGAGTGGTGATGAGGGAGTGTGGCAACAAGGTTTCTGTCCCATGAGAGCTTTAATAAAGTGAGGGAATTAGTTCAACTAGAGTCAAATTTATAAAATAGTGAAGGGTTTTATCAGCACTTTTAATTTAATGTTGATAAAGAGGGATTTTATAAATTCTTTTTCACAACCTTGATAAAGTTCGGTCTTCATATGCATTAGAAAGGCACTGGTAAATATTCAATAATATAATAAATATAATTAAAAAAATTCAAATGTATATAATTATATGTAATTATATCTATATATAAATGTTAATAAATATTTATATAATTATAAATATATTTAAATATTTATAAATATTTATTTATAATTATAATTATAAATAAATTTAAATTTATTTAATTATAAATAAATTTAAATTTATATAATTATAAATAAATAATTACTTATATAATTATAAATATATTAAAATAATTATAAATAATTATTTACAAATATAAATATATATATTATTATAATTATAATTATAAATAAATATATTTATAAATATTTGTATATAATTATAAATATATTGAAATATATATATATATATAAATATATATATATATAATAATAATAAATTTATGAAATATAGTTATAATAAATTTATAATTATTTAAATATATAATTAATTATTTTTAATTATATAATTACTATTTCTAAAAATTATATATATTAATATATTTCTAATTATAAATATATGATTTCTTAAATATAGTAAATTTATATTTATAAATATATTTATATATCTATCTATATAAATACTTATTCATTAACGTATTATTAACATTATTAATGAATATATATAAATAAATGAATTAATAATGAAAATGAATAATAAAATTAAATAAATTACAATAACATATAAAAAACCGAATTCTTAAAATCTACATAAATGAGTGACACATAAAAATGAAAAAAAATGAATAAATATATGATATTAATTATGAAAATAACAAAATTATTAAAAATGAATTATATTGACTATATGAAAATATTAATAATTAAATTAAATCAGAAAATTAAATCAAATTAAATAAAACACACAAATTTATTCATGGTAAATAGATTAAAATAAATATATATTAAAGCTGAATCAATATTAAAAATGAGTAAATACAAAAAATACCAAAAATTAGGGAGATATTATAAATGAATAAAAAAATATTAAATCAATAAATACACTTGCGCATACACATACATGTACACATGAAAGACATACATATGTAAAAATACACATCTCCACACACACACACACATATACATACTAACATATTCAGAAATACACTTACATGCATATAGGTATACATATATGTATATTTTAAATTATTTAATATATATATACATATATTAGGTGCTTGGGGTACAATTACATTAAACACACATACACCACACACACAGAACAAAAAATGCAGACCACAGCGCCCCCAAGGGATAACCCACCCGTTAATATAAATATTTTTTAAATAAATATATTCATTTATATATATTATATATATATTTTTAAAAATATTCATATATTTTATTATTTCAGTTATATAAACATTTTTTAAATAATGTATATCAATATAATATGGAATATTTTGACAAATATAAATTTGATTATTTATATATATAATTATGAAATTAAGGCTCATTTGTTAATAAAAGTTATATATATAATTTTTATATATTATATTTACATATATATACTTATTATAATATAAATCCTATTTTTAAAAAAATATATTTATTTATATAAATTAAAGTACTCAATACGACCCTTATTTGCACTAAACATCAAGCAACGATAATGTTGTCACTTTTATCAGTGCTAAAAAAGCACTGATATGGGGGGGTTATGAGTTCTAAAAAAACACTAAAAAAGGTTAACCTTTTATTAGTGTTTTAGCACTGATAAAAGATACGTTTATCAGTGTTTTTTGCGAGCACTAATAAAAGTCCCCCATTTATCCGTGTTTTTTGTATAGTGCTGATAATGTCCATCTCAAAATACCATGAAATATATAGTAGTAGACATGAAAAAATACCATTCCTTAGGTAATGTTTGATCCCTGATGAAGAACCCATTCTCACTAGGCGATGACAATGATTATGATGACAAATTCCATTGAAAGATCATGTTATTTAATCCATTGTCTGCTCTACCAAGAATCACATCTCTCTCCTCCTCCACTCTCTATGGATTTTAATTAAAATAATAGATAAACATAGAGGGTAAACATAATAGGATATTTATAGATAATGGATTTAGGGTTTTCTATAAACTCATTAATTAATTAATTAATTAATTAATTAAATCAATTGGAATAATTAATTAATCCCCCCGTGAGGGAAAAAACCCAAGGGTCTCAATGTTAATCAAAGTTATATTATCCCTAGGGTAAAAACCATGTTTCAAATGAAACTGATGTATCAAAGTTTCCATCAATGTATCCATTTAGTGGATATAAGTAATTTTTCATAGTCATGTCATTGTGGGTAAAAAATAATATATTTTTAAACATAATATATTCTTATATAGTCCCTTTCATGCCTAAAATATTTTACCATCACTACGAGTGGATAAAAAATACCACCCAAAATCAATAAAACCATCAAATGATTTTTTAAAAGTATTCTTTGAGGGTAGATCCTATTAATGGTCCATGGACACTGAAACCCAAAATTGAGCCAAGTCTTATTTAGGAAAAACCATGGTGTTTACACAATCCACACCTTAAATCATTTTCATCCCAAAATAAGAAATAATAGGAGGGTATAAAAAATAAAACTCATATATCCTCATGTGGAGAACAAAACCCCATCACAGAAACTTCATTCTTCATTAGGGGTTACATCTTAAGATTGGCTGGTATACTACCAACTAATATGGGAATATCCTTTCCCATAATCGATTCATTTGGCTCCATCTCATGTCAAGAAATGGATTGATAAAATAGAAAAAAAGTCTAAGAGATTCATTACATGACCTAACAAACAAAAACATATACTTATACAAAGGTTTTCCCACCATATGAAATGAAATTAAACCAAGAACAATGAAAACCAATCCCAAAAGATACAATTAAAAGGTTATCACGGGTGGGAGTGATTCCATCCCAATATTTAAGTATAATTATTGATGGACTTTCTATGAGGAAAATCCATAAATTCTAGAAATAACACCGAGTGCTTTAGAAAATTATTCAATGACATTAGAAGTGTTGAAAAGATGCAAGATCACTTAGATTAACTACACCATCTTCAATAATCCTCCATCTATATCCCAATCTCTAAGAAGTTCTAAAACTCATCCTTATAACTCTTAGTTATGTTGTCATTTATCTTTCTAAAAAATTGAACATGTGAACATTAGTAATAACACTAACTTCATATAACTACTCAACATCACACCACTGTCATCAAGTGGCCCAATCCACTATCATCCAAAGAGAATGGAAATTACCATTCATATTACCATTATCCATAGGCTATAGACCCTAGGGTAACACCCACTAAACTAGAGATATCACAAACTATAACCAACTAAAACCATTTATTCCTCCACCCCATAGTGATGGTTTTCATGTGATGGGAACAACAATAACAAATATACTAGGAATACCATAATGAGACAAGAAATATACTAAGGACGTGTCCCCTCAAGGAACCTATATTTGTAATCACTATGAACACAATAGAAAGATACTATTCTCATACGGATATGGTGGACATACTCCCTATATTTAGGAAAAACCTCCAGGTCCATAATTAGAAAATGATCATTCATTTGGGACTGTAGGTCGATGATACAAAAATATTAATCTATCAAAGAATATATGTAATGGGGATACTAACCTTTATTAAAGGTGATAAAAACCTCCCTCTTCACTCTATAAATAACAGCTCTGAAACTAGCTTCCCAACAGACCCCTTTATCACTAAAACAGAGGTTCCTTCACCAGATACATCAACAACCACGTTAGTAGAGCACAAATAAAATCTCATACACTACCATGATGGATTATCCTAAACATATAATGCATAAGGATATACTTGTTACCATTCCATTTAAAATGAGGGCCCTTGAAAGATGAAAATGAGTTGTACCCCAATATACTACTATTGACTTATAACTATCGGCAACACGTATTCTCATCATCCAACAACCCTAATTGTTAGAACTATATTTTGAAAAATAATTAACCAATGGTGGTGATTAGGGGAAGACGATAGTTATGTCTCCCACCACCATTTTTTCTCACACCACCCAATACCTCACTAACTGACCCTCTTGATAACCATTAGGTTTCACATCAAGGAGTATCCTGATTTTATCACTACCTCCAATATTAATATCCATCCACGAAACTAATCTAACAATCTCTATTGAATAACGAACACATTCCAATATCCTAGGTGAATATTTGTAAATTATTCTCAATCCACCAACACTCTCTTGGGTGGTTTTGTCATTAGTGGTTAAATAGAAAGGAATAGAAATAGATTATAATATAATACTCTTGAGTATCTACTTAAACCACTATGATTTGTAAAATAACCACAAACATTCCTAGGAATGAGCTCTTAAATACTAAAGACATTAACACAACCCCAAAATTGGTCATGCCACTAAGAAAAGGTTCCAGTGTCCCTGGTTAATACTATAAACCAAAGAAAGATAAAACTCTATCCACAATAAAGCTTTTTTATTGGGAGTTTGAAAAAAAAATCCACCCCATAATGTATCATTGATCCATACAGGGAACTAAAAAAAGAACCAACATCCGATTAATTAATATTAGATCTAGATTAAAAAAATTTAATCTGAGACTCCAACTAAATATTAATTACCCAAGGATCAGAATATTCTAAAAACCCATGATAACTCTATCATCATAATGCCAATTCCTCTATAGCCTACAATTAGTCTTTTATAACTCATAGAAAACTACCATCCACCCTACATGAAATAATATAATACGAAATATATGTAGAGTCAAGCGCAGAATGTGTATTTTTCATTATATTCATTGAAGTAATGCCTTATCAAAAAATAATCATTGGTGAGAGACCTAACCCTAAGAAATGGTTTTATCATGACCTTATCTCCAAATTCAAGAAACATATTAATAGACATCACCCTCCATTAGATAGGATGAACCCACAAAAATTGAGCATTTTTGGAAGAGATTACTCAGGAAGGACTTGAACGATCATAAATAACCACTATGTGATACATATAATAAAATTTTAATACAAATTAACAATTTTTTAGATATTTGAGTTGACAATTAAGAGATCTGAGTCTTGTTTAATGCATATATCTGCTATTACACCAACATTATTCTAACTGGCACGATATCAAAACTCAATACCCCCTTAAAATATTTTCAACAAATTCTCAATATATTATTATCAGGAATAATAACTCCAAATTCGGTCCCTAGTACAAACCCAATTTGACATCACAATTACTTGAACTAAACCATTAGAACACTACTTGAGACATCAGTAAGATTATAGTTCCACCCCAATCTTGCATCCAATAAGCTAGGGGATGGTGATTAGCAGTAAGTAAGAATAAATTATAATATAGGATGTGTTAGCATATATCAATAATAAATACATACATATATCTAATACAAATGATAAACATAAAATACTAGTGTGTAAAACTGTAATCAAATAAACTCTACATAATTTATACAAGACACAGAAGAACAAATACATCTGACAAAGTAAATAAAATTTAAATAGAATACCCAAAGGGTCTATTAGATAAAAATATTTGAAAAGATCTTCCCTGCACCATATTCTCCTAGATCACTCAATAATAATAATAGTCACTACCACCACCAAAAATTATCGTACAACATAATCAATCACCAAACATCACCATATGTCAACTCGAAATAAGAAACAAAAGATCCATGTCCACCAAACCCATTTATAAACCTATGCATCATCCATATAGACAATACTTGTGAGGGAAAAATTATTACATAAGGGTGAATATAAACATACCTATTAGTAAAATATATAAATCAAAAGGGAAATAAATAGGAAAATTTCATCTGAAGTTCTATTATGAGTGGTGACTAGGAGGAAGGAAAAAGAAAAAAATAGAAACCAAATTTACATAAAAATTTAGGTGATTGAGAGTAACTAGATGAATATAATGGAACAAAAACCTTATATAATATACAATAATAATTCTAAAGGAAATTATAAAGGTATTAATCATCACCACTCCAACCCTTGATAATCATACCACATGAGAAAACAAAGAAGCTTAGAATACTAAATATTTCACCAAACCAAAAACAGATAGAAAGTTGTATACCATATCTCAAGGGTAACCCTATGGGGTGTTAAGAAGTGTCTTGTCTAAAATAATAAAACATATTTTAACCACTATATTTAACACACTGATATCATAAACTATTATGCTGAGCTAGATCATCACTAATGCCTTCTCATTAGACATCACAGTACTATACCCTCTTGTCCATCTATACCATACTATTTATTCATCATCCAAAATAACCAAGTTATAATTCAAAGTAACCTATCTAGAATTATCATGGGTGAACCATTCCTTACAAATAGATACAAATGTTTGACGGGATATTGTTCTTGGAGGAGGAACTATATCCCACAAAAGATCCTAGATGAGGGGATATAAAATCTACAGATAGAGGACTCATGTTCCATGTGTGTATGGGGGATACTAAACATATCCACATAAATAAAGTAAGAGACTGACACCCTAACATAACCATTACTCCATGGGATAACAACCATAGAATCACACCAAATATCACATCTAGACCTCATCATTATTCATAGAGATCTAAATAATAAAAATTTAAAATCATCCATTGTCATGTGACTAATCTAATATGGATGTAGTTTTAGATCTTGATTTATTTGGTTGATGACCTTGTATATTTGACCCCCCCCAGTAAGAAAAATTACCATGTTCAAGTACACATCATGGTTAGTAGTCCTTGAGAGGTTTTTTATAGGAATGTTTTATTGTGAAATTAATCTAGGTGGTTTGTGTGGAGACTTTGAAGGAGGATATTACATACTATGGATGAAACTTATAGAAACCCCACATATGATAGTGTTACCTAGAATAACAATAACAGATTTGGAATTTATGGAAAAGATGTGTCCTAGTTGTGAGGTAAGGCTACCATTTCACCTAGAGATATCCAAATAAATACTATGGAAACCTACTTACTTAAAACCCAATTTACTATTAGTAGGGTTCGGTGGGGAGGGACCAGATCGTGTGAGAGTAGTTGTTGATAATCAACTTATCAATAAACTCACTAATCACCACATTTTGTTGATTCTTTTTCAGTGAACAGTGATATCTTTCAAAGTTGTAGATGGATGAGAATAGGGGGTAAATATGGTTAGGAATCCTTGGGAATCATTAGGTTATAGATTGAGATCATTCATCCTGGAACATCATACTGGTCATTTCTAGAATAATTTATTCATCATTGAAGTTATGTTTAGATGTTATAAATTCTTGCAGAACTCTTAACAAGACCATGGATGATTAGAGAATTTCTTATGGTGCTGAATGTTATTTTCTCCAATGTTATAGTGCAGTGAGTCTATCCTTAATGAATATTGAGGTTTATTTAGAGATCAATACTATAAGATATGTGGTGTTTTGGAACCACTTCAGTATTAAATAGTTACCCATAATTAGTACCGTAAGGTGTTAGCAATTGAATAGATGATGTATATTTTATATCAAACATTGAGAAGAACCCCTCCCTTAGGAATAGGGAATAAAGTAAACCCGATAGATATTAAAAAATCTTACCATTACATAATAATAATGGATTTTTTATTAGTTTATAGATGTGATTTTTTTTCTTATGAATGTTGAAAAATGTATGAGTGCATTCGAAGGGTGGAATCTTATTGACCTCTAATGATGGGTTAGTGTGTGCAGATAAATTCATTCTAGGGATGGATTTTTAATGTCTTCAAATAGGATGATGAGATACTATATAATTCTATTGGATCTTTTGAGTTGAAATTTTCATAGTGAGGGTTCTAAGAGGATCGTATTAGTTTATGGAGAATATTTATAACCTTCTTATGAGATTTATAGTTGGGTAGTTAACTCTTGAATGGTGAGATATAGATCTATTGATTATATATTAGATTACCTAAATCTATGTCCATGAATTATGGTAATATATTAGTCATATAGTAGTGGAATATTTATTAATTCATCTATAGGGGACTCCATGTTTAAATGACAGAGGAGGCAATTGTTCATTTAATTGGAAGATATTCTTTATAAAGATAAGAGGGAGGTGTTTCCTACTATCAATTGATAGTTTTAGCCCCATACTCATATATTATGTGATGGATGACTCAATGGTGATGGTGTTGTTTTGGTGATTATTCATTAGGAAATTTCCTCTAACATGTACTAGAAGGGTTGTCCTAGAGGTAGGGATCATGTACACCACTTGGATGGTGGTTTTAGCTTAGTGTTGGCAGTGAATATTGGGACGTGAATCCAAAGTGGAGACCACCATAGTGTAATTCCACCATTAGTGTGGAATACATAGTGGATTCATCATGGGTTTAACCACTATATTAAAACCCTTTACATATGATAGTGTATGAGTTTTTCTCAAGAGGTTGTAGTTTTTGATCACCAAGGCATGTTTTATCCTGTAGTTTGGAGTTAATAGAGTTGGGTCATCTAAACTGAAATGATTATCTACATAATATTGTATAATATTGGACCACCTGATGGAATTTGGTGCGATGACAAGTAGTTGGATGAGGATGGTGCTAGTTTTATGAGACCATAAATACCTTTCATGATTGGGTGATGTCAGAAAAAGTATACTATCATGGAATGTAAATGTAAAAACACTTTTGGATTGATATACAGATAGAGGATTATCATTAATGATGAGGTTGGATAAAAATTCCAATAAAAACTTTGTTCTATTTTTAAGTGACAAATTTACTCTTGCCATGCAGGTAGGAGATGATGGAGAAACTAATGTCAAACCAGGGAGTTTATTTCTCAGTAACCCTTTCAGTGTCAATGTGTAACTTTGTGACACACTCAATTTTTTGAGTGTCATGGATTGGTTATTTATATATGATAACCATAAAAATGATTTCAAAAATTTTTAAAGTGAGGTTCTCCAACATATGATAACCCTGTTAACATACCATTTTTAGATATGGGTCAATGTTTCATGGTTTTGTTTTGGTAAAAGTGATCGAGAAACCTTTGGATGGAAAAAGATTTTGGGTGTTGAGTTATGGAAAGGTTCACTCAAAATTTTTTATGGGATATTTTATGTCCTTTAATTAAGATGCATGGATATTATATTCTAATGGATTGAAGATGATTTTTTGTTCCTAAGTGGTTGATTTTTTATTATGTTTAGATCGTGAACCTCTATAGATAATGAAGTCACATGTGACAATGTTGGTTTTTCTCACAATATAAATTTTTAAGTATCCAAATTTTTTATCCCATGTTTTTTCCTTTTTAGGGATGAAATTGGGTCATAAGGTTGGGAGGATGTAGTGACTTGAGTTTTTCTGAATGGTACTTAGCTCAATTCATATTTTTTTCAGTCCTGGGATCTCATAGGGGTAAAATGATAAATTTTTCCTAGTTGATGACCTTGAAAAAATCATCAAATGGTGCCCTTGAATCTGGGGTGTGGTGTTTACCACAGGATAAGCCATCATAGAAAAGAGAATGTGATTGGGATTTGATTAAAAAAATTAAATAATAAAAATATTTTCTTTCCATGCACATTTATTTTCATGAATTCTGATTTTATTATAAGTGGATCATCATATGGGAAAACATACACCATAATTGTATATAAGATGTTTATTTTACCCTAGGAGTCATATAAATTCATTTTCACTGGAAATACTAAGGTCAAACCATCACCATTGGATTGATTAATTAAACTAATTTAATAAATTAATTAATTAATAGAATTATTATTAAGTTTTGATATAGTTTTTATCTATAATTTATTTATAACCTTCTCTAATTATATGGTTTCTACCCTGAAAATTATAAAATTTTGATCTTTAAATATAATTACTAGAATTCAGAGAATCCATAATATTATATGTGGTAAATTCTAATTGATTCAACTATAATAAAGAAATTGAACATATAATTGACCAATTATTGATCCCAACCAATGGTGGGGATTATTATTTCAAATTTTTTTACTCTGTTCATCATTATTTTCATTTTGGAATTGTGAAGAGAACCAATTTTCTTCACCCAGGAACTATAATGAATTATTTTTGAATCAATTATTGATTATATTTTTATTTTGGTAATAATTGGTGACCTAGTTGTGATTATGGAATTACTGATTCTTAGATCCCAAAAACATGGATGATACATTTATTGACATCAATTTTCTAATACTTTAGTTGTTCTTGAATCCTCACGATGAACTCGATTATGATCACTGAAGATTGATTCAATCTAATTATATCCCTCATCTCTTTGCTCTTCCCACATACATTTATCTAAACTCTCTCATGTATTTAAATATGCATTATTCTCATGATTACTGTATCAAATAACTATCCATCGCTAGTAGCATTTGATAAAAAGTCATGTTATAAGAGAGGTGGTAGCATGCAGTGCTAGTGTTGTATGTTGTAATGAGATTAGAGAATATTGTAAGTGTAATGGGATTACATGAGAAGAAGGAGAATATGGGGATAAAGATTACTGATAGTGGTCACATTGAGGCTAGAAACATCCATGGTTAGTGCAATTGGAGTTTTTGAATCTATGGATTCCTCGATGTAAGAAACATCCATGATGTATGAAGTACAATATAGAGGGGGAGGGAATGTAAGAAACCATTCCTCCATCAATTTTACAATTAAAAATATATTTATTATAAATTACTAATAATTACTAGTGTTTCATGCTAGGTATAATGACATATGTTTTATTTTTCATATACTTTTACATCAGTTTTTAATTAAAATTTTATATTTAATTGAATTTTTGAATATAGTTTATACATATTAGGTTTTTGAGATATTTAGAGTTGGATTCTATCTCAGAAAAAATATTTACAGGTATAAGGGATTTTGATTTGGATATCCCATAGTCTTAGAGTCTTATTCATTGATTGATAAAGGTTTGGTTTGGATCTTTGTGGAATTGGATTCGGTTCTTTTAATATTTTCAATCTGAAATAATTATAAAGCATTACACGAAGATTTTATGTGCCTTATGACTGAGATGTATTTGGATATTTGTGTTATAACCCATATATTTTTAGTTGATAAATTTAAAGGTAATTTTAGTTTTTAAATTTTTGGAAATCAAGGGGAGGGTTAATTTTGTAAATCGATAGTTTGATCAAGAATATGATATTTTACGCATTATGTTATGTTGTTTTGGAAATGGTTTGAGGTAAGAGAGGTGGCTGTGTTTCTGGATTTAGTATTAGGAGATTTGGGTTATGTTTCAAAATATTTTGGAGGTGTTTATCTAGATTTCACAATATAGTGTGAATTGTTTAGAAGAAACCATGCGGCACCCTGAGCTTGAAAATATTTTTTAGTTCAATTTCCATGGAACATGATTGATCTACCTGATTTAGAAAAAACCATGCAGATTCAAGGTAAACCTTGTAGGTGACTTGTAATTGGTGTGTGGTGTATAGTTGGTACATAATTACTAAAAACCTGTATGAAAAGATACTAATTGAGGAAATGTTGATTTTCACAGTAGGTGTATGGTTTAGTAAATTGTGTATTACAAACATTATAGAAGTGTTTTCTTATATATTACATACCATATGATGATAAAATATCATGGAAAACAGTGATTCCAAAATATCCAGCTCATTAAAATGGTGGAATTACCAACCCCTATGATTTTAGGACAGGAACCTCCCAGTTTTCTCATCCCCCTCTCACACGACTCCAAATCAGCTGAACACTTCATTCCTCTTTGATTACCCTTGATTTTTTGTTTTTTAGATTCCTTATTCAATGATACCAAATAATTTATCTTCTCTTTATTTTTAATCATTTTCCTCTTTTGGTGTACTTTTATTTGGTATCTTTGGTTAGGATTTTGGTTCTAATTACACAAGAGTATGATGGAATTGACTAGTTATGAGGGGGTTTTTATTTATCCTAGTGAGGGAAAATCCAATGATGGTATCTACAAAATATTCTCATTGTTTCATTATGGTAAGTCATTCTTTAAGGTAATCATTGGTTTTGGGTTAACTTAAATTAAATGGGAAGTTACGTTAGTTTTATATTTTAAGGATTTCACCCGGAATTTTGTTAGGAATACATTATAGACATCCTATGTTCTTTTAGATCATATTTTGGTGCAACAGGATCATCCAATAAGATTTCTAGAGTAATGAATAACTGAACTAAAAATTTAAAATAATTATAAATTATTAAAATGAATTGAATAATTAATTTTAAATTTTTTATAATTATTTAGTCATTATTTTTGCATGGGTTAGGTCCACGGGTGGTTTGATGATGGATGTTTGAAATGGACGAGTCTCAGTGAGTATAGTTTGACAATGATCAAATAAAAATGGGTTGGTATTAGTGTAAGAATTCTTCTATACATAGACTATGGTGTTTATTCATGGATTTATATAGAATTTTGTATGTGGGAATTCCAAAAGGGGTGATGAAAATTATAAAATAAAATTTTTTATTTAAAAGGAAATATATGCATAGATAAATTAAATAAAGATCCAAGGACATTAAGGTCATTTGGTATGGGCTTGATTGCATCAACTATTGATGGTTGAGACCTTTATTAGGATTGTGTATGAATTGCTCCCTGAAGACTCCCTGCAGGGAGTTTTTTAAATTTGATGAGATTATTGTAGTGGCTCAAATGCAGGATCCCCTAGAGACCTCTAGGTAGAGGTGAGTGATGAATTAAGATGTTTATTGAGAGAAGTGCCCAGGTGGGCCATTGAGATACCATAAATCCATAAAGCTAATAATATATCCTAGGGGAGAGTTCCCTACTCCATTTATATCTGATTAGATATAAAGTTAATACCTAAGAAGATGGATAGATAGGTTGGGAGTTATGTCTGACAAAAAGTAACTTGGAAAGGGAATGGGTTTAAGGCTATCTCCCTTGTGATATTTTATTATAAGACTAGGGAGGCCTTGTTGAGAATTTTGAATACTGAGGGATTTATTACTCAAGAGGTATATGCATTAGATAGAGAGTTGAGTATGAGAGAGGGGGACCAGGGTGAGGTTTCTGTGTTTATAGTGTGACCCAGGCGACCCCAGTGGGCACCCCAGTGAGATGATAACCCTAACAAGAAGGTGTATATAGTAAATGGTTAGTGATATTGGTGGGAGTCACATTAGAACATTAATCACTGTTTAGAGATTTTGATGTCTATTATGATTGTAGTATATGCACTTGAGAGGCTAACACTGTCTATGTGAGATGAAAATTGGTAGATATCCAACCTTAATGAGACACATTCATGAAATTTCATTGGAGGTGAACTCTACCCCTTTGAGATGCATGTTATGTCTTTGGTAATGGGTTAACGTTCTAGAGGAAGGAAATGAACTAGAGGTAATGTATGTATATTAATTTATTCTTCGTATGGGATGTGACCCCTAATGTTCAAAGATATGTAATTCTCATAATGTGATTTGACCCTGAGGTTTGTCATGGTTTTGGGTAAAGGATGAAACCCCTTATGTCAATAGATAACATATTAATGAGTAAGGGTTGTCATACTCATCATATATTGTGATTCCTTAAAAAAATTTCTTAGATATATGGGTATTGTTTGTGACCCCAACATTTATTATCGTACTATAGACTACACTAATTGGGATTCTACTATTGGGAATGTTTAATGGGGGGTCATCCTCTGGGTGTTTATCTTCTACATACAGAGGTGGGTCAACCCTCATATCATTAATTCATATATACATGATTTTTTCATCCCCTAGTACTTATCTTTTACATACCGGGGTTAGTCAGACACTAGGGTGATTATATTGGTTTAATATTACATGATGTTTCTGAAGACACTTTTTCACTGACCAAAATAGGTTTTGATTTATTGGGGTTCCATTACTGAACCCAAGGATTGATGTTTTTTATTTATTTACTCTTCTGTATTTTTTTCATTATATTTTGAAAATATAATAATTATACACCATATTTACTAGTTATTTATGGTATCAAGTTGGTGGTTCCGAACTTATTTTTATTTACACCTTACTCAAGAGGCCATATAACTTGGGTACCTGAGGAACCTTCAATGATTTCAGGTTCATCTTGGGAAAAGGCCTATGTTTATATTGTTTATTGTGATAGTTAAGATAGTATTGGATATCAAGAGGAGTTGAGGTGCAAATTCTGATTTAAATCTATTATATTTGATTCTTTTTGTTTATTATAATTAGGTGACCGGTTTAGTGTATGGTTAATGGTTTTATATTTCATTTCATTTTTTGCTAGAATTCATCCTATTTATGGATTTATATTATTCCATTTATTATTATTAAATGATGTTTTTATTATTCATTTATTATTTCTCCCTATGATATTAAAGTATAATCTACCCATTAAATTTCCCAAGACCTCTACTACTAGCTGGTAGCCTTTGGTGTATAGGGAGGTTTACATTTTTTCCAGTTAACCTCAATCCAATTATTGATCTAGGTGATTCGGGTTAACGAAGAATAGTGGTATCAAAGTGATTATGTAACTAATATTATGAGTGAATTCGAGTTTTTATTCAGATTTCAATATGTGGGGAGATAGTTTACTCGATATAGTAGGATGTCTCATATCTTGTGACAGAAACTGAAATTGTGCTTCATATACACATTATCCTATGTAATTCCAAGTTAATAGGCAACCGAATTTCAATTAATGGTTTTAGATTTCACAGTTGTGTTATTTTCACCAAGCATGACACACTTGGGTTTTGAGATTTATTGAAACTTCAATATTTTTTATCTTATCTCATAGTGGAAATAGGAATATTTTATCATCATTAATGGAACATAAGTTTCACATGTTATTCTCTTAATTGTGTGTGATTTTTTTGACATTGTGAGTTCCACTATTTTATGTGTAAAAAATAATTTATACTGTGTTTTCCCATATATGTTCTTAGTGGAATTATACTTAGCTGAACAAAATTTATTTTAATTATTACAATTCAATTTGATATATTTTTATTTATTTCATAATTTTGGATATATATTCCATCTTATATGGGACTTATAGAGACCCTTGGAAGGTCAGTAAAAGAATTGTTTCCTTGATGGATAGCCCATTTTGGGTGATCTTGATTTTGGAAATGTATAAGAATACGGTATCAATTTTTTAATGTGGCTGTAACAACCTATATGGTATTTTTCCATATATATTGTAATGAAATTATACATAATAAACTAGAAAAATATGTGGTATTTGGTATAGGTCATCATAGGTATATGTATATATATATATGAAATGATCATACATAAAGTAGTCTGATGTGTCGATGCTCAAAGTGGGTGAATTCCGATGGACTGGGTGGTTTATTTTGGAATGTGATTACTAATGTGTAACTATGATATCTGGGATGGGTAAGTTTTCACAAGAGCTTCCAGTATGACATGTGAGATATGAGTGGGATACTGGTCGAGATTTTGATTAGATGAGTGGTGATAATGTGTGAAACTTGTTTTATAGGATAAGTGGGACAAATTATTTACCCATTAGATGTCACTCATGATTTGGTGTTTTGGTGAGGTAAAATGTGTGAGTGTTACCCATGAGAGGGTTTATCCTAGCCTTTTTAGTACCATCAAGTAAAAGAGAATGATTATATTCTTGTATATGACGTTGATGCATGGGTTATTCTATTAGCCAGTGGGTTTCCATGGAGATGCCTTGAGTATAATATTATGGGAAAGGTAGGACAATGTAATGTGACTTGAATTTTACAACAAGTTTTCTTGAGGATGTGATTACCCATAGATGGGTTTGAGGTAAGGAACACATATTCTTTTAGTTGACTTAGTATCGTGGTTGGGGTTTCAAGGGTATGATTAGTGGAGTTTCTTAGTATAGATATTATGGTTGTGCTTCTGAGCACAATGAGGTCATGGGAAAATGATTTAGATATTTGGAACAATTTTGGTTGTTAGGGAGTTGTGGGATAAATCCTATAACAAGTTAATTTCATGATTTTTGATAGTATTGGTGTGTGTGGTACTGGATTGATGAGACTGAAATGTGGTTGGGGAATTGGTTTTGGCATGTGATCTTAGATCCAATGATATATGACTCATGTGATTGTGGTTCATGTTTTATGATCAGGATTCAAAAGAGTGTGAATCCATTTAATTTTGATGAGATGGATGATTCAATCATGTACTAAGGATTTGGTATCCGTTTTTATTATGTAATGGGTTGTATGAGATAATAAACTCATTAGAATAATGTTAAATCAAGGAGGTGCATGTTGGAATCATATGGTTCCCATAAAAATTTGATTCTATGAGAAGTTGTTTGTGGTATGATGATTTATGCAAACATGATGAGATTCTTGCTGGTGTGGAGGCCAGAAATCCATATAAAATTATTTATGTCCCTACTATGAGAGGAAAATCGTGAATGAAATGATATGTGATCATGTATCAGGGGGATTAACACATGGTAATTTATTTGGAACCGGTTGAGGTTGTGCTTAAGGAGCGGTGTAAGAGAATTCATATAGAGGGAGTGAACCATTATCATTTTCAGGGTATGACCCTAATTTCAGAAGAAAATTTAGTGGATGTTGTAATGAAAATCCAGGTGATCTAGTCACATGTGGCTCTTTGGGGATCATGTTAACATTCAGGTATGAGAGATATGGTCATTTCTAATCATTAAATTCAATTATTGATTGATTGTGGGCTAGGATGATCAGTTTTGGTTCAATGGAGTAATGATAGATGTAAAACCATGGCGGGGAGTGTCAAATTAGGCCAAGGTGAATGGCGCTCTTATCAGAAGGGTAGTGGTTTATTGATATTTGTCTGTATATGGTCAGAATGAAATTTGTGGTGTTGGTGTGTAGTTAAATATGAACATAACTATTTCAATGGAGATAAAAAGATATAGGATTTAGATGTGATTTTTGGAAAGAGTATATTAACCAAAAATTGCATGACAACCCAAAATATTAAAATATGATTACCTTTAATCAACTCAATATATTTCAAATATTTTTTCTTATAAAACACATGACTTAAACAAACCCAAAATATATTTATAAAAAATATAAATATTTACATATGAAAATTAAATCATTACTATTTAATTAGTGATAATGAATATGAGTAACTTCATTATGAAATAGATGTATAAATAAAACAAATGAAACTATTAATACGAATGAAATTCCATTATCTTATATAAAATGAAAAATAATATAATTTACTTTTTAAATAAATATTTTTCTAAGAATTTCCTTTTTATTGGATATGAATTTTAATTCAAAGAAATGTTTGACTAAGTTTTATAAATTATGTTAGATGATAATGATTGGACTACCCCAATATACTTAATAAATGATATGAAAAAACGAATAATAATATAAAATATTTAAAAATATCATTTTCAAATAATTTTTTTATTATATTTTATATTTTTACTTAAAAATTTAATTTATAAATTTTAGATTTTTAATTTTATAATATGGGAATGATTTTTAAATTTATAAAAAAATATCAACTTAAGATAAAAATATGAATTTTTCCAAAAAGACTGATTTTAAGTCGAGAAATACAGTTTTGTGAAAATTATAATTTCTGTTATTTTACTATGTAATAGTATCTCAAAATTTACCAAACATTTAATGTAACGATATATTAATTTAAGGAATAATTTTATCTATTTTAATATATTATTTGAAATTATAAATCTAGTGTCCAACATTTTTAAGACTAAATTAAAATATTAGTTTAATGAAAACTATTTTTAGTATTATATTTGAATCAAGTATTTTCATGGTAATATACATTTTATCATTCCATGAAATCCTAATACCATTTATTTTTTTATAATAGACTAATTCATGTCATGGGGATTTATAATTTTAATAATTATGGCTTATATGAAAATTTTATTCAAAAAAATTTCTTTGTCTAAAAATGGTTTTTATTTTTTATTTCTGCTAATATTAAAATAATATTTCAAAAACCATAGAAAATTTATTGAATTAAATAATTTCAAAAAATTTAATTATAAGGTTCCTTTTTTGTAAAAGGTTCAATAATAATTTTTTCAAATAAAATATTTTACTACGGTAAAAAATTAATTACCAAGGTAAAATTATATCAATATAAACGGATAAAAGTAAAACAAATAGTGTTAAAAAACTAAAATTTTCATCCCAAATGAGTGTTTGAGGATATTATATACTAATAATCACATTGAACACATGTTTTCTACATTTTCAATACATTAATCTTATAATAGTAACATCACATCTATTATATATACAAATCTTGGATTTCTTGCTGCCACCTATCATGATTATGTGATTCCACCTCCCTTTTCTCTTATGTTCCATTTTACCAATAATTCACTTCACTAGAAAAACCATTCCCCCCTCCAAAAAATGTGATTCATATCACACCTCTCCCCCTTCAAACCAGTTCATGCAGTCCTCTCCCAATGCATCAGCTAGGGTTCCAGAAACCCACTGACTCCAAACCCAAAGCCCCTCTCTATTTTGCATCTTCAACTACGGTTCCAAGTACGATTTCACCTACCCTCATCTAGCTCTTCCAGCAAGCCACCATCGGAATCCTCCTCTCCATTTCACTCTGCCTCTACATCGGGTCATCCTTTACAATCCACTGTAATCATCATACCGTTCCTGCATCCGATGTCTGGTGTCCCATATCTTATGTTTCCTCGTATTATTCTTATCCTTCGAGATCTACTGCCATTATCCAATATTCTAATCTTCCTCCCTCCTCCATCAACCCCTCAAAACCCCTCCTCTCCCACTCACAAAATTCTTCGCCATCTCCTATGGTTCTCAATAATATGTGTCTCCTCTGAGATCTTTAGTGGTGAAGAATTCCCCTCACCCACTTCTTCATTCCATTCACCATCATAAAAACATACTTTTTTCTTTGAAAATCTATCTCCCTATTCTGTTTCGTTGCATTAATAGGCATGGGGATAAAAATTTCCATAAGCATAGATTCATCCAACTCTCAATGCATCTAGAATATGGTATTTACTCCTCTATAGCTTCTCTGTAACATTACGATCTACTTTATAGTTTTGCATTTCATTATGTACATACTAATTTAAGAGGTTGTAATACAATACACTACTTCACAAATGGTAGGTTCTCATAATTTTCAAGAGAAGTTTTCTGTTCTCTCTAAGAATTTGTTTTTCCAACTACATATGGATTATTCAATTATAAATATGTTACATCTCCTATTTTGATTCACCAATCATTGCATGTACATATTTTTCTCGGTCAATATTTTTGCATCTAAATTTTTTGTCATGGTTGATATGGTTAGTTTGATATGTGGTATTAGTATATACTAAATGAATCCCTATAAGATATGAGGTTTTACTACATAATATGGCCCAGGTAATCTTTATTAGAATGTCTTCTTATTTTTAAAAATTATTGTATCTGTATGTAAACATGTAGGATGATTTTTTTGGTGCTCGAAATCCAGGATCTTTAACACGTATTCCAACTATTCCCAATTAAATTTCATATATCATGTGTTTTATTTCAGTAGAGGTACTATTTTCATAACACTTGATTAATACCCTAGTGATTTATTCTTCTTTTATATTGATATTTCATGGATTTAAGAAGGGATATCGATTTATTTATTTTGAAATTTCATATGTTAATTAGTGTCCATGCATGATCATTGACCGGATTACTCCACTATGAATCTAGTTCTTTTTATGAATCGAATTTGGAACTATTTTAATTTAAAACCAAAAAGAATTTATGATTAAATTTGATGTGTTATAAATGAAATCATAAACATTTACCTCATGTCATTGAACATTTGAGAAGAAGAGTGAAAGGTTTTAATTCAAAGGTTTTTTATTTGATGAAGGTATTGTATTTGTTTGTGAGATTCAGGAAGTAGAAGAAGTAAACGAGGCCTTTAATTGATGAAAGTACAAGTTATGTTTGTCAATTTTCCATCCTATTTGTTGCAATTTATGCATTTTATTTACAACTACGATGTTAACAAGGAAGTTTTGGGCTACTCTACATGTTATTCCTTAAGGTATTCAATTCCTTGTGAACTAAATTTGGTAGATTTAGTGATAATGAAATTTGATTCATGGTATATAATCATCATGTATAGTGTAAATTATTTGTTCAAATGTTTCATGCACTACAAGATTATTAATTTTGATGATCCCAATTGATCTATAAATTTTTTTGTTGCATTATGTTCAGCATGTGATATTCCAAAGGTTGGAAGAGGACCAAGTATTCAATCTAATACCAAGTATTATTATCACATCAAAAGGCTTCCCAGACATTTCTACAAGGTTTTTCTTACAGAACATTGTTTTAATTTTTATATCATGAAAATATATTATAATGGTTTTTACAATTTATTAATTTATATTGTATGGTTTTATAATTTATCAAAAGTCAATATATCTAGTGCTAAATTCTGACCCTCAAAAACACCAAGATAAGGGTCAGTCATCAAGTTGTAATTGGAAAATAATTTTAGTTGAGTTTTTCTTAAATGCACCATAAAAAAATGACTCAAATTGAGAATATGTGTTAAATAATTGTAGGGAATTTAATTGCTTATAATTGATGGAAATGCTACAATTTTCATCTGTATTTATGTTAAGACTCATTAATTAGTGATAAAGGGGATTATTCTCAATTTTACCACTTCAAATGATACTTAAGGGCTTCATTTATCATTTTTTTCAATCTTTTGGATTAATATAATGTTATATATTCTCTCCTTATGAATTATTTTTCCATAACTCATCAGTAACTTATTCATTGAATCACAATAACCTCAAGCAAGTCCTACTGTCACAGATCTTTACAGATGAAAAGTAATCACTCCCCTACATTTATGTTCTAGAATCAAATATGTTTTGGAAAAAATATGTTATGAAAACACCCAATATTGGGTCACAAAAACATAACATCAGGGAACAAAACTAGTATGTTTTCTGTTACAATTTGTTTGGTATTACAGTGACTTGTCAATCTGAATTTTTTGATTATTTTTGGGTATCCTAATGAATGTAATGGAATTTTTTAATAGATCACATTAGCTTACCAGAATCGCATCTTCAATCAAATTAGTTAAGGGAAAAATAAAAAAACTAATTTCTGTTCAGACTAATTTAAAACTCATAGTAAGAGGTTATGGCCGATTGAAAAATATTGTTTAGAATGATTGACAATTTCTGTTCAGGCTGACTGAAAATTTATATTATTTGGGGTTTCTGAACAGAACTGAGACATGTATGTTTCCCTATGGTTGTTACAAGGGTTCTAGATTTTATAGTTAAGGTAATGTTGAAACATGTATATTTCCCTTTGTTGATTGAAAGAGGTTCCAAATCTATTTCAAGATGTTCCATATAGTGGTTACAAAGGTTCTTGATTTGATAGTTCTGTTGCTAAGACATGTCAATTTTTATTATAATCCATGTGGTATTGTAGTTATTTGTCAATAATTTTTTTACTACTGTTTGGGTTTTTAGTTTACTATAATGGAATATTATTTTATCTTCTATAAAACAACTCCTTTCCATTTTCTTCCTATTCCTTCTTATTCTTCTCTTTTGTATTATATTTCTACAACTCACTTTTTATGAAGGTATATTTTTGTCTAACTTTTATATCCTGCATTAAATTCCAGTTAATCCCATGCCAATTTGGCATCATTTACTATTGTAAATAAATATTTCATTATTATTTTATAAAATTAAACTAATTAGAGGCTAATGTAGATATTCCATGTTTTCCTTGAACAAAAATAGATTTTCAGTTTTCCAGTGCAGTATAGGTTTTTCCATATCTTTATCTACATTTCCATTTATTAATTTCCTCCTTTCTATACTCTAGATAAAATTATGACTGTATCAAGTAATTTTTTTCTCAATTTTTAAAATTTCATTTATAAATATAGAAAAACCATTTAATTTAAATAATTATTTTATCATTATTTCCAATATACTTCAGAACAATGGATCTTTATAACTATGAAGTTGAACTAATGTTGGTTTCGTTAAATCAACCTTGTAGAATTGATCCACTCAGGTATATATTTATACTACTAATTGAATATTGTTTTTATTGCATGTTTATGATTAAAATATATTTATTATTTCTTCAATTCCATTTGATTGGATCATTTTCCCTTATTTTCTATATTCGTTAAATTATATTATCAACACAGTATCCTTAGACATAAATCTATCTACTGGTTGTCTAAAGACATGAAGCGCCGCAATACACCTACTACTATTCCACCATCAAGTTACCTCCATCGCTCATTGGCCCTCTCTTGTGCCCATCCGCACTTCACCCGTCATCAATATCATCAAGTGCTATTCTAGAGATCATATGTAACATGGTGTGCTTCCTAGGCCCTACTTCTTTCCCAGTCCATGCATCATTTCCCATGAAGAAACCAACATCCATATACACATTTTTCACCAGGAATATATGCCCAATGGTTATCTCCTCAGTGCATTTAGCCACACATGTTATCTTTGTTCCCCCTATAGCTTCTTGAATCTCTACAACATGCATATCTGGCCTCCTACCCCACTATCTAATAGCCTCTATGATTTTCAGCACCATGTGATCACTCTCATTCATGTTATCCAGATGCCCTAGAAAACACATATGGTGATGATACATGTGATGAAAATATCAATGCTCTGATTTCTAATAGTTCAACTATAGAAAACAAAACATTATTTTCCTAAGTATGCTTTGATTTTTTGTTCTTGCATGTAGTATTTTTCCTGGGTATATGTGTTTTTTCATGAATATAAACACATACATATTTTTTATCAATTGTTTATTCTATACCATATTACTTATGATTTATTTTGAACTTTTTTCTTTACTGATTGTAGGAAAAATATATTCTTAAAAGAAAAATAAATATGCATCCAATGTATTATTAAGGCACCATTCTACTCGACGGTAACATTTTTGAATACCCATTAGATTATCATTAGCATACTATACCTTTTATATTGAGAGTTTTCTTTTGACATTATTCAATCATGAGGTTTTCTATATTGAAATTCTTGATAAATACTTTCATACCATTATCTGGATTAAAAACATTGATATGCCATATTTCATTTTTTTATTTCTTTGTGGTTTGTGATTACACAATTAATTCATTATACTTATTTAGGTAGTAGTAGAACAGTAATTCATGGCTATAACATTTGTTCTTTATAAAATCTTATATACATGAATCTGCTCTTATGTTATATCTTGTTTAACATTTTGGGTCATAGTTGATTATTGATTAGGAATAGTAACTTAAGTAGTCCCGTTGATGCTAAAGGGGGTGCATACCGGGAAGAGCTACGGAGGGGTCTTAATGGAAATCGTATTGACTTCACTCATGTTAATGTTCAAGTGGAACTACAATCAACACTCAATAGAAACAAGATGTTGTAGTTCCTACAATGAAGACCACACCTGCTAATGGAATTGGGTTGATGTGCTGGAACTGTCCTGACATGACTATAAATCCATGATTTTCATTTTCTGCACAACTGCATTCTAAACAATAGATTATACTCTATGAAAATAATACTTAACGAAAACGATACTTTCAATATATTTTTATTATTTCATTTAGTTGTTTTTCTATTTTATAATAATTTTTTGTGTTTTTGGGTAGGAAAAAAGTTGGACAAAACCTCACAAACCTATTGAAGATTGAATCATACTATTGTTTGAAGTATAAAAAAATATCCAGGTTTCTCTTTCTACTTTGTTTTCAATGTTTTTGATGTTTTTCGCATTCCTCTTTAAACTGTATGCAAGACATTTCCGTTATAATTTGCAGGTTTATCTAAAATAAATTTAATGTGTAGGCTTCAATATTGAGAATAAATACAAACATGTACTGATCGTATCATGAATTATTTTCACTCATTTCCATTTTCCATAATCTTAACATCTAGTAAACATCATAATAACTAAAATCAGGTACGGATCTTAATATCTTTTACTATAGAAATATTAATGAATGTTCTTTTATTTTATGAATCCCTTCAAGTTTATACCTTTATTACTTTTAGTTCTTGTTGGTTTCTTTCACCAAAACGTGAATTATATGATGATACAAAATACTCAGTTCCTGTGATTTTTGTTGTTGTATAATATCCATAGGACATATACTAAAACATCTTATTTTTCTATGCAGACTGTTCCTAGATAATATTAACAGGATACGTTGATATTTGATTAAAATGTTTTGTTTTTTCTTGGGTTAGTCGGATGAATCATGAGGCAGTAGACAAGGCATCCACTGTATGATTTTTCTAGGTGGTAAACTAACCTTTGTGGCATTCTTGGTGAAGGAATTCACATGATTATTTTTTGGTGGTCAATTAACCATTGTGGAAGTTTCATTTTACATTCTTCTACAAATAACCACACCAGGTGAGTTGTAATCTCTTCTTCCATTTTATATTCATTTTATTAATCATTTTATAGATCCATTATTATATTAATATTATTAATCTATAGATTATATTTGGGTTATTATTATTCTATATACTCTTTATTTTCCAATAAATATTTCATATCCATCACATGCATATTACATATTCATCTTTGAAAAGATATACATTTTTACATTTACCACCATCATAATTCAGACTCGATGTTATCTCTTACATTTTCTTTATGTAATATGAATTCTAGCTCGCTAAATCCATGTACACACTATTTTTTGGGTTCTAGTCATCGATTATATTTTTTGTTTTCTGCCATTAGTTATATTGTAATATTCCCTTGATAGACATTATCTATGCATGTTATGGTGTCAGGATTTCATTAATACACACAATCTCAAATTTACAGATTTTGAGTCTTTCATCCACCCAATTTTTTATGATATTTGGGACCCAAATATATGGTTTCCAAACATCTGTTTTTGTTACTATTCAAATTCAAGCCTCATGAGTTGAAGGGTGTATCATTGGTGCTGTCAAATTTTATTCCATAACATGCAAGGAGTCAATGCGAAGTCTTGAGATTTTTAGTATGGTTTGGTCACTGATATTTCTATCACAATTTAAAATATGAAAAGTCAATGAAATGATATAATTTGTAATATAAACTGAATTAAAAATTATTTATTAAATGTATTATATAATATAGAAGTTTTATATCAGTGATTTATAATCTTATATACATCTATAACCAGTATTTTATAAAGTGTTATCTAATATGGAATTTTAGTATAATATACCATATATGATATCATTTATAAATTTTCTGAATATGGATTACATTATATAATTTTTATTGTAATCAATATTATGGAATCTAAAATCTTTGTCTATTCATTATATGAATTTTTATGTGTAATAATTGGTTATAATGCTTCTCAAATCTGAAATCTATGTGAAAAAATTCACACAATGAATCTCTGGTGAATTTGTGACAAAGTTTCCGCTTCCCTCATTCCATATTATTCTATATACATTATTAATGGTTTCACTCGATTTTCTTTTTTCACAAATAGCCCACTCATACAATTTATTTTTAATTCAATTACTCCCACATGTCTCATTTTTATTATTGCAACCACCGTCTTATCTTTTATTTATCTTTAATTTTTTATTTTAGTTCACACTTTTATATTATTGTGATTGTTGAAGTTGGAAATGTATTCAATTTTCTATCCCCAAAATTAATATATTCATATACTTATAATCTATATTTTTCTTTATCAACAATTTAAATGCTATCACTATATTTTATGCACTCTTATTCTATTATCATAAACCATTACATTCAAATTAAAATTTATTCAACATTATTGTTTCCTATAAACATTTATAAATAATAATCTCTTATTAAATGAAAAACAAACAATCTGATTTTTAGTGCAATAGAACGGCTGGGTACTAGTTATTGGAAATGTTAAGGGTGCCTCAAAAAGTGACATTCTCTTCATTTATAAAAGGTAACCCAACCACCACTTTGAGACTCAACATTGCTTAAAATTTCAACTTGATAATATTAAAATATTATACTATTATGACACTCTCTGACATTATAAATATCTATGTTATCATTAGTTAGAATGATACATTCATTTCCAAGGATAATTCCAAGGAAAATTCAAGTACCCACATTTAGAATTATCAACCAATTATATTTTATTCTTAATAATAGTCATCAATTTTATTATATAAATATTAATATAATGATATTAGTATCATTTATATAATTTAATATTACTATATTAATGATATTATCATTATCTATTCCTCTATCCCATTCATTAAGAAGAATAAAATAATCATTCATGTATATGTGTGGACTACCTCTACCACATGAAATGAATTTCATTTTCATCACCAACCATCATAAATGGTTATTAAAATGTATTTAATGATGTAATATTATATCTATAATATCATTATGGTTATATTATGATATTTTTATAACCAATTAATTATATGATCATCAAGAAAAAACATTAATTCAATAGTTCAAAATGAGCGAAATAAGAATAAAATGGTCTATTCTTTACAAGTAATGAATTTATATACATTATGTTATATGAATAATTATTTATAATTATTATATATTATAATAAAAACACTAAATATTGTAATTATTCTTCTTGTATAAATATATTATAACTGAACCATCCCATAATCATACATTAATCCTCATAAGTTCATATTTTGGTCAGTTTTAGAACATACATGAAAAATACTATACACTTATGTAATGGATGACTATGTAAAATTATTTACTGGTATAATATGATATAATTATGTTAACACTGTTTTTTTGGTTTTAATATTATATAAAAATTTAGCTAAATAATTAAGAAAACACTTTTTGTTTGTTATGAATCATTGAAACATGATCATCATCAATTTCATCTTTGTGGTTCTTAAAAAAATTACATGAAATGAAATTATAGAATTGTAAACTATCTTGTTACATCTATTAAAGTTCCTAATATGATCTAATAGTAATTTAATTTATAAAAAGAATACATACCAACCATAATTCTATGAAACTAGTTCAAATATAAAAAATTACCTACACTAAGTATTGAAGATATGTAAAAAAACTAATATAAATATATATACAATGATTATAAATAAAGAGTATAAATGGTTATAGTTATAAATAATGTTATTGGATATGCATTTAATGAACACAATTTAATTATTTGGGATATTTTGTTCAGGTGCAGAATGAATCATGACCAAAGTATGGGTCTTCTTCTCAAAATTATCTCATTGAAACATGTTTGGTATTCTAAACATAATTTCAATTATTTGGTTTAGAAAATACCTATTTGAGATATCATATCAAGAATTATATTTGAATTATTTTATTTTATGTTCAATTATAATCCCCTTATTTATATGGGTTTTTATTTTTATGTTACTCATGAGGCAATTGTTTTCTTAGTCTCAATTCTCGCTCTTTAAGACACATTACATTTTATAAACCATGTCACATTTTTATGGTATTAATTATATTAAACATACTATCAATATTATATAAATTATTTACTTGTAATTAATGTGACAAACTAATTCAGATAATGTGATTTCTTTAAAATTTATTTGGAATTATGTGTTACCCAAATTGTAAGAGTGTGACTCAATTTTTATCAATGAGATATGATCTTTCACCTGAACATATTTCACATATGATGGGTAAATTCTAATCATTGATTTTACTATGTGTTATTCTCTCATTTTTTAAATGTTTACCACATTAAACCCCTTTTAAATGTTTTATTCTTTATAGAGTTTGTTTTCTCATAGGAAATATTGATAACCAAAATCACCTTTTTTGGGTTATAATTTTTCTTCGTGAATAATGATTTTACATGCTTGGTTTCTCCCATACTAATTTTTTATATAGTATTTTATAATACCTTTTGAAAAAATATTTTTTAATACTAATTATTGTTCTGTTACTCATCTTATAATGTGTGTTCTATAGAATGGTATTTTTAAAATAAAAAAGTGGGGTTTCTTTTCACGTGTTTTGTATTCCTAGAATCATTTATACAAGATAAACATTGTGTATTTTCAAGGGTATATTATTGCATATTATTTTTGAATGTAATGGTTTTGAAAATATTTCATGTCACCTTTTCAAATGTTAGCTTTAAAAGAGACATATGAATTTTTACTTTATGTCAATAATAAAAATCTTTTTTAAAATCTATTTTATGTTTTCTTTCATTTCCTTTATCATTTTAAATGGATTTATCCTAATGTTGTTCCTATTTCCTTATATATCCTCTAATATATATATGTTAACATTTTGGGTATTTAAATCATGGTTTCAAACAATTCCATTCTTAATACCTTCTTCTGTGATATCATTCTAAGCATTGTTTATATGAGGGTTTTTTATTTATGTTAAAACCCTCCTATGTTTCCCTGTTACATAATTGATATGTTATTTTTCATCCATAAACGTTATTTATTTTCAAGTCTTATGATCATGTTATTCCATAAATTAATTAACAATATAATTATTATACTCTATGGAATAAAAATCACATTTAATAAATTCATAATGTAGGATCTTTATCAAGAATTATTTTATATTTATTTAGATTCGAAAAACTATTAGCATTCTTTGTTGTTATTATAATACAGATGATTATTGGATAGATTACTGTGTATTGTTTGATCATCCACCATCATTCATTTGATGATTTATGATCATGTTATCCCTTTTATTAAAAAGAGGGAAATTATTATCATTATTGATGATTGTTGACTTATAAGATAGGTTTATTATGTATTAAAGTTATATATCATTCATTTTGTAGATATCATTGTTTTTATTCATCTGGAGGTTTGTTATGGAATGGTATAGAATGTTTTTTGGAATCTTAAAGTGAATTAATTGTATATAATCTAGCAACAAATGGGGATTGTAATTACATAACCCTTTGATATATTGACATGTCTCAGAAGTTAAGGTTGGTTTGGTTGTGATGTATATATATTCTATTAATAAGATAATGTCTTAGTATAAGGACTTGAAAATAGATTTTTGATGTTTAAAATTATTTATTTCATCAATATAACATTAGTATTATTTGTATCCATGTTTTCATTAATTTTCATGGATATAGAATGCTCTCAGTTTCAATTAATTATGAAATTGTTTGGAATATTTATTCCTTCCATACCATGATTACTTTTTTGACAGCTTAAGTTGGATGTTACTATTATGGGTCATTTGATCTCACACTTTATTATGCTTATATTCCCCATGTTATGAAGTAAATTAGAACTCACAATATATTTAAATGGATGGTATGTGTGGAATAAATTGTGGGAGATATTGAGGACTCATTATGGATTACAAAATTTTGTATATAATGTAATTAATTACTATTTTATATAAAGAAAATGTGATTATATATATATATATATATTTTTGTATAAATTATATAAATATATAATAATTAAAATATCCTTAGTTTATAAGAGTTAATTTTTTTAAAGTATATATTTATGTCACTAGATTCATGAGTGTGGGTTAAGACCCTCACAGTTGGTATATGATCACAATTTATATATCTTTAGAGATTATAATTTTTGTTGAGGATAATTTAATGGTTTATAAGTTATGTTTTATCAAAATATAAATGTTATATATAACCCTTTGGGAATCTATATGAATTAATGTTAAGCTGGAAATGAAAATATTATTTGGGGATTAAGGTTAGAGAGACTTTGTAAAAAAATCTATTGATGAGTCTAAGAATAAGATTATGTCAAAAAATATAGTTAAAGTCTTTAATTGGTGTATTTACAAGATATAAATCCATTTATGGATATTGGTATGTGGATGCAACTATGAAACATATGAACCTATGGTTAATCACCCTAAAAATGGTTGGTTGAGAATTGACCAAATCATTACTCTTATACATGATGAGTGGGCATAAGACTACAAACAAGGCTAGAAACTCATTGGGGGATATTATTTTCTTGATCACATGCCCTTTAAAAAACATTATGAACAATTTATATCCTAATTAATTTAAGGTATTATGGTGAGAAATAAAATAGAACCAAACTGAAATCAAATTAGATAGAATTAGAAGTATCAAAGGATTAAATGAAGGTGTCACTAGAGAAGAAATATTTGGATTCATTTTTTACATTCATATGTTAATTTAATATAATTTTATTAATACCCATTTTGGGTTTTGTATTTGGTAATAATAGGTTCATGAAACTGAGGTTGATAATGGTATGTATCTAAAAACAACTCTGTATTATAACTGAAAAATAGAAAATACTCGAAGTTGTTAGTATATTGGTTTAATCCTCTTATTATGGAAAAGTTTAGTTCCATAGTCGTACCTATGATAGTTATATTGACATTTTAATGTAATTTAATACCTGAAACTCTAAGATGTTAACATTAGTGAGTGATATTTATCAATTATGTTCTGGTATATTATAAATGTTATGAGAATTATGAGAAACATTTAAGGACAGTTCTTTATCAATTTTTCTTTAAATATTGGGAAACATATATTAAATGGTTTAAATAACCCTGTAAATTGATTTTATGATAATGCTATATTATTTGGGATAACTATATAAGAACAAATGATTAAGGTATGGATACCTCTTAAGATTAATATATACATTATGTTGATTTATTAAAGGGTTGATTTATTTTTAGAAAATTTATCAAGATAATGTTGATAACCTTGAATTTATTAATTATTTAATAAAAAATAATTCATGATATTTTTTTGTGATGCTTATCTATGTTTTGGGATTATGATATATACATACCCATATATGAATTTATGAACTAGTGTTTGAAGATAATAGTTAATTTTTAGAGTAATGTATAATTTATTTGTGGTTTATTTACTTGGATATTCAAATTTTTTTCAGAAATGTATGTTATAAAGATTATATGAATAGGGTATACACAAAAATTTGTATATGAATTTAATGATGGATATAATTCTTTAAAGAAATACAGGTAACTTGATTATCCTAATAGAATATGCTAAATATTATATTAGAGGTTATACCTCGAATGATGACTAAATTAACAATACCCTTACTTACATTCTTCAATGAGTAATAAATAAAATTGTGTGAAAAAAATTTATTTAAGTGAGGGGAACATAACACCCTAAGATATTAATATATGACTACCTTTAAATAAGTTAATATTTTTGATAGGTTTCTCCCCATGAAACCCATGAGAAAAATCATGATATATTAAAAAAAATATAAATATTTAACTGTAAAAAATTAAACATAGATATTGAATTTGAATAAATAACTATGAGTTTCTAATATATGAAATATATGTATAAATAAAATAAATAATACTATTAATATGAATGAAATTCAATTATCTTATAAAATATTACTACTGATATCATTTATTGTTTAGAAATTTATTTTTCAAAAAATTATCCTTTTAAGTGATATGAATTTATAATTAAAGAAAAATATTATTAATGATGATAAATTCTATTTGATAAAATTGATATGAAATTATAATAATAATAGATAATATTTGGAAATACCATTTTACAATAAAAATATATTTTCAATATATTTTATGATTTTATTCAAAAAATTGAATTCATTAAAATTATAATTTTAATTTGACAATATGTACATATTTTATGTTTTATAATAGAAATATTTTCATAATATGATATTTTGGTGGGTTTTTCCAAAAATTTGATTTTTAGTTGAGAAGTATAGTTTTTTTAGTAATAAGTTTTTTTGATTTTACTAGGTAATAGTTTCCATGAAGTACAAAAAACCATTTATGTAAATAAATAGGTTTTTAATTAATATATATATGTATTTTAATATATTATTTGATCTTATAATAACAATTTACTTATTTTTTTGAACAAAATTAAATTGTTTTTTTAATATAAAAATTTAATTTTTTTTAAATAAAGACTTTTCAATGTGAGATTTGAATTTATCTTTCCCTAAAGGCCTAATATTTGTTTATAATAAAAAAATTAAATCCGAAGAATTTATAATTTTAAAAACTAGGTTTTACCCAAAAATTTTAATCTTAAACACATATTGTTTCTAAAATGGTTTTTACACATTAGGTATGATAACTTTTCAAACGCTTACAAATTTTATTTGAAAAATGATTTATAAATATGAAATAATATTTTCATGTTTCATAAAAAGGGAAATATTAATATATTATATTAAAATTAATTACTATGATTTAAAATTAATTAAAAAGGTAAATCTAAATTTTGGAAAAATGATTAAAGTAAAAATAAAAGCATTGAAAAACTAAAAGACTTCTCCAAAATAAGTTATTGAGGTGACTTTATATCCACACTCACTTGAACCACATATTTTTTCCATTTTTAATCTATTGAACCTGGAATAGTAATATGACATTATTGAAAATGTTAAGTACACTTCCAAAAATTCCCTTCTATTCACTTATAAAAACTGAAGCCTTCAGCCACTTCAGGACTCACCGTAACATCAAATTTATAATTTTAAATTTGGTAGATTTATCTTTTTTATCCACATACCATTTTAAAAATATTATTTTCACTATTAGTTATCATAAGGCCTTTATATCAATGTTTAATTACATGTAAAACTCAAGTGCCTGATTCATTATGAAAAATGAAATCATCATTTATGCTTACTTTAAGACTACTTCCCCACACACAATGAAATTAATTTTTACGAACCAAACATCACTCATGTTTTCTAGAATGGGTTTAATGAGGAAATATGATCTTTATAATATTATTAGAATTATATTATAAAAAATTAGAGAACTTGTTAATGATATTATCAACACATGATTGTCATCAATTCAATCATTTAAAATGAGCATACTAAAAGGAAAATGATATCTTCTTTCAACGTAATGACTTTATATAAAATATATTAACATTATAATTATTTAAAATTATTATATATCACACTAAAAAAAACTAAATAATATAATTATTCTTATAGTATAATTATATTACAGGTAATTTATATAATAATAATCTATTAATCATGTTAGGTTTATGTTTGGGTTGGTTTAACCACATACTTGAATGATACTCTACATTTATGTCAAGGATGACTATGAGAACTTATTTACTAGTATAATATGGTCTAAATATGTAAATAATTTATTTTTAGTTATGGTAGGGTTATATCAATATTTAACTCATTAATTAATAAATAACATTTCGTTCATTAAGAATCCCTGAAGCATGATCATCACTGATTAGAACTTCATGGTTTGTAACAAAAATCAACTTAAATATTACTTACACCTAGTGTAAGTGATAGGTAAAAACTAAATAATATATATAGGTATAGAATTATTATAAATTAAGTGTATAAATAGTTATAGTTATGAATATTTGTCTCTGGTATGGATTTTATAAACATAATATATTATTCAATACATTTATCTCAATTGAAGAATGAAACATGACTGAGGTAATGGTTTTCATCTAAAATTCATATCTTTGAGATTTGTTTGGTATTTTTCACATAATTTCATTTATATGGTTTATATATTTCGTATTATAGATATAATATCACTAAATATACTTTAATAATTTTAATGTATGTTTAATTAGAAGCCACCAATTTAAAGTGGGTTTGATTAAAATGTTACTCAAGTAGCAATGGTTTTCCTGGTCTCAATTATAATTCTTTGAGAAAAATTATATATTAAAAAACATATTTATTTAGTATAATGAAACATTGATTTACTATAGTATAAATATTACATAAATTATATCTTTTGATTCATGGTATATACTATTATAAATTATTTTCTTTCCTTAAAATGTTTTTTGAATCAAGAGTTACCCAAGTCATTTAGTAACTAAATTTTCATTCAATGAGATATGATTACTCATATTATTATTTTTTCAAATAAGATGGGTTTATGATAACCTTTGATAATGTTTTGTGATATTCTATCATTTTTTATATTTTGGCCAAATAAACCCAATATCAAAATTTTCACACATCGTGGAATATGTTTCCTTTAAAGATATTAATAACTCAAATATCATATCTTTCAGTTATAATTTTTCATCTTAAACATTGTTTTTCTATGATTTGGTTATCCCATCCTAAAATTTCATTATATGGAATTTTATATTCTACTATTTAAAATTTAATTTTTAATTAAATTGAATTTTTTTCTATTTTTCTTATTATTTGAGTTTTAAACTCAGGTATTTTGTAAATAATAAAATGGGTTTTATAGTTTAACTTTCACATTCATTGTCTTCTTCTCATCATTTATCCATGATAGACTTTAATTGTTTTATAGGCTTGATTATTAAATATTTTTTTAGGATTAATTGTTTTCAAATATTTTCACTTCACATTTTCAAAAGATTCAATTGAAACATACATGTGAATTTTTATTTTATGTCAATGTGAAAAATACTTCCTAAAATATATTTTTTGTTTTTCTTCTACTACCCTAATATTTTTAAAAAGGATTTCCTATAATAGGGTTTATGTTCTGTGGTCCATCCTCTATTATATATATGTTTTAGTTTGTTGGAATGGACATGTGGTCTAAAAAAATCTGATTATCGATCTATTCTATTGTGATACCATTCGAATAACAATTTTTTTTATGGTGTTTTTCATTTATGTCAACAACATACTATGTTTCTATTGTCCCGATAGAGTTCTGTTATTTTGAAACTACCAATATTTTACATCTAGATGGATTATGATAATACCATTCCATCATTTAATTTAACATATAATCATTACCCTATATGGTGTGAACATATAATTTTAAAAATCTAGATTGGAGGATATTTTCCTAGAAATAATGTTTATTTATTGAATGGTGAAAAAATATTAAAATTTTTTATATTGTTATTACAATATCGTTAATTATTGGAAAACTAAATATGTATTTTTTTAGAAATCTATATTATTTCTCTAGATGAATCCTAATCATTTTATCTCTTTTATTAACACGGGGAACTGCATTTTCATTTTAAGGATTATTGATTGAGAATATAGGTTAATTATATATTATCATTTTTTATAGTTTAATTTATAGATATCCATGTTTTTATTCAATAAGAGGTTTCTTAAGTAAGGTTAAAACAATTCTTGTTGAATATTATAGTGAATGCATTGGACATAATTTGGGGATGAGTGGAGAATATAATTATATATCCCCTCCATTCATCAATAATTCTCATGAGAAAAATAAGGTTGGGTTTTGGTGTATACCTTTTACCATAATAGGATAGTGTATTGGAATAAGGCCTAGACATCTGGTTTTTTTGTTTGACCTTATTCATTCCTCCACTATTAGAACAAAATTATTGATATCCAAGTTTTCATTAATTTTTAAACATATAACATGTTCATAGATTTAGTTGATTTTGGAATTATTCTTATTATTTATTCCTACCATACCATTATTATGTATTTGACAGATTTAGTTACATATTTTAATTATAGAGATTCCCTTACTATGTATTTCTACTGACCTGTTTCTTATATATATATTCCCCATGTTTCAAAGTAAATTAGTACATGTGACCAATTTAGAGGTAGGTAATATGTGGAAACATCATTGAGAGTTGTTGAAGAATCATTATCGATTAATTAGTTTCATATATAATGAAAATATGTCTGTTTGATTTTAAGAACAATAAATTTGTGAGTAATTTTTTTCATTGTCAGGAACCAACCCACTAAGGCCAATTTAGCAGATAGAAATACCAATTTGACACCCCAAGACCTCCTTTAATAGGCTAGGGGCTATTGACTAGCATGGAGCAGGCATATAAAAAGCATGTGATTCCTTAGCCTAAGGTACCTATATAGACACACACACACATATCTATAGAAAATATTACAATGAATAAATGAAAAAACTGATACCCAATATGTATTAATAGAATTCTTCCCAACCCAGAGTACAACACAAGTATGTGAAGGATAAACGGTAAAATACAAGGCCACCACAACAGGAAAAGAGTCCAACATGGTAGTAAAAGGGAACTACTACCAAAATGTATCTCCTCACAAAGATTATTGAATATCTATAAAAAATATTCTCCAATTAATCACATTCATCCTTATACAACATTGATATTATTTTCATTTTGATTATACATGACATGTGCATATGGATCCAATGCAGGGATGTTTATAAAGACACCAAACAAGACACCCTGAAATCACAAAATAAAAAGATTCAAGGATAGTTATCTCATAACATAGGTTTGTAACATCCTTAACATACTTAATATAGACCCGATGTCATAATGTATAGTCATAACTGCACTAATATCCTAGGATTCTTCTTGTGGATTCGAAGTACTTCTCATTCGAGATAACTCACTCCTTGGGTCTTGCTAACACTGATTGAACTTATTTGAGGAGTCATTCCCATTAAGACTCTCTATTAATCAGTGCATGTGATAACATAGAATATGTTGATACATAGATATAGGATCTCACTTAGGGCCGATGGGGGATACCTAACATTACCCAAAGTAATCCACTGGGATTGGAGATCACACGCCCAGAATATCAGTAATGGGATACCTAAGAGAACCTAGGGATGAATCACAAAGGACCACATGACATTCCAGATGGAGGGATACACGATTCCATCCTGAGCTAACCTGTAGAATGGATTAATTATTATATGCTCATGACAGGATGCCTCATTATACCCTCAGACAGGTTGATCAAGGTAACACACCATAATAGAACTCAACTAGAATGAATGATAATGGGGATTAAACCTAACCTGTAAGGAGTACATTACATATATAGTTAATATGTGACATGTCATGGTTTTCCCAAGAATGATTGAGTATAAAACTATGCCAGTTTTTCTTCATCCCATGCATGGGTACTCTGCCTGTTCCCATTTACATTGGTCGTTCCCTTGTACTTTGGCCTTGTGTGAGTATATTTGTCATGTATGTGGCTATGTAACCTGGTGTTAAATTCCAATTTTCTAATAAAGTTCCATTTAACATGTCAAAATTCACATGATGTGTAATATTTTTTTTACACATAAACAACTTCTAAATGGAAGGTTGATCTACACAATGTGTGTTTTACCAAACATCAGGTTGTGTATGTCTAGTTTTCATATAATGTAATGAAATCACCCATGTATTCACCCTTCCCTCCACCACCTCTAAATATACTATATAATAATCCATAGATCTTATATCTATGGTTGAACATTCTCTATCCAACTAATGTTGCTAGATTCCATCCACCTATTTTCTTAGGAATGTGTATCGTTACACCGCATCACTGTAACACTAAACCGTGGATGAAAAATTTTCATTCCAACTCCTAATATTCCATTTTTATCATAGTATCATGACTTTTACTCCAATATTAAATAAGAAAAAAAAGATCCATTTACTCAAATACTTATTACGTAATAATTTATTTTTTGGAATACTTGAACAACAATTCAAATGGAATAACAATGATGAACATTCAAAGAATTAGGGTAAAAATAATGAAACCAAAAAAGTGAGAAAATGAACATCGTCCATTATTTAGGTTGAAATTATACCATTTATAAATAAATTAAAAAACAAGTAAGAATAAATATTGATCAATAAAACTTTTTTAAACATCTAATTTAAGGATGAAAAACATCATCCAGAAGTTAATGATTAATCTGTGAATTATTTTTCTAAAATAATTAATTCATGTCAAATATGGGTGAATAACAAATGTGGATGAATACAAAATAAAAAACACAGTACCTTTTTATTAGATCACTTATTTATGAAGATCAAATTTTATATCATTATCATTGGAGAGATCGAAGAACATTGTTGTTGAAGAAAAACTCCATAGTAAATTGATCATCGATCCATGATCTGACTTACTTCCACCAAGAATATCCTCAGTGGTCCTCTCTAATATCTAGGGTAACATGGATAACCATAGTATTTGATCATAACAAATGATTAAATATAGTATGAATTAGGCCTTACCCTTTTAATAACCAATGATTTATTTGATTAACTAATTTTATTATTGCACCCATGAGTGCTCAAAAATAAGACACATGATTCATAAAAAGATTATGTCATTACTAGGGTAAAACCTATATTGTAGATTTAATGGAAGTATGAATTTTCGCATTTAAATCATAATTTGGGAGATATTTCATTATTTTAGAAAAAATATGTTCATGTGATATATTATATTTAATATTTATATTATGTAAAAAGACAAGTATCTAAATCCCATATAAATATATATTGACTCTGTACCTATCTCAGAAAATATTATTTAAAATATTCCAATGTAATATAAGAAAAAACAAGCTTTATTACATTCTCCACACATCAAGGATTTTTTTCTAAAAAATAATGAAAACATACTAAAAAGATGAGGGTATTGAGCTTACACATGGTTTTATCAAAACTAGGTTCTCTTCTAGAGGATCCTATACTTCCACCAGACAAAAACCAAGGGATTATCTCAACCATGAAAGGTATTATTATACTAAATCTCAATATATATTGGATACTATGGAAAGGTAACTTTATCCCTGATATCCATATTTCCATAGTCAGTAACATGAGACTTGTCATGCATATACCTCTTAAGTTGTGACATGTGGAAGATATCATAGACCTGTTCAAACTCTGTTGAGAGTTTTTGTAAGTCTTTTTATTGGTCTAAACTGTCCACATATAATCATGTATGATCTTCATGTTTTCAATTAATGACCACACCAAATTTTCTCCAATGAGTACTGACTCCCCAGGTTTAGTACCAAATAGTGGTGACCTACAGGGCCTATGGTATAAGGCCTATTTTGGCACTGTACCAATCGTGGAATGTTAATTATTATTGTATGAAAAATCCACCAAAGGTGGATGATCATACCAGATGTGTCCAAATCTCAACATGTATGCCCAAACCATGTACTCTAGAACATGAATGGTATACTCTTTTTGGGGGTGAAACACTATTCTCTTCCATAATTTATTCATAAAGGTCTCAGGTAGTCCTACCAATAACAATGATGTGAAGAGAAAAGCATGGTATTGATATGATCATTGAGGGAACACTATGAATCAAGAGTATATCATGCACATAAAGGAATTCCATGATCTCCACTAATATCTACTCTTTAATGGCTTGGAATTATGTTAACTTATTGAGTTGTTCTATGATCACCTAGATATAATCAGTACCTCTATATGATCATGTAGTACCATAATGACGTATTTGAAGATTCTATCCCAGTTCTAACTAAGAACCTCAATGGTTTGATCTGAACCCGGTGGAACCTGGTGCTCATCCTTTACCCACTAGAAATTAAGGCATCATGAGAAAAAATCCACTATAAAACTTTCGATCATTGGACTCTAGAACAAATGATTTTGGTTCACAAACACATTTTTCAATCTTGTATGTAATTATAAGGTGGATGTATAAATATTACATAATAACTCCCCCACAGCATGGGTGTTACCATCATCCATCCATGGGAAATGATGATGCACATACAATCATTAAAAAATCCATTTGGAGCACATTTAGTGGATATCTGGCCATGAAAGGTCCGACAATCGATATCCCCAAGACGATCCTTCTTAACATGATAATGTAGTTGAGGGGTAACAACCACCGACTAGTGGTAATATTCATCATCCTCATCCTATAAGGATAACATCAATGATTCCAACTGCTCTAATGCCTCACTTAGTAACTACCAATAAGATTTCCTACTAAGAGTTTCTACTATAACATTTCCCTTTTGGGGAGTATTTACTATCTAAAAGTTATGATACTATAGGAACTATATTCATACGCTTTGACTCGAGTTATGATATCTCTATAAAATATATACATAAGACTATTTTGATCAGAATATATGATAAATCACTCCTCTAAAAGGTAGTGTAACTACATTTTCCAGCATAAAACCATTGCTTCTAGATCCAAATCATGGGTTGTGTAGTTTATATCAGGGGGTCTCATTAACTGAGACCCATAATTAATCACCATATGTATCTTAATTAGATAATATCCAATCCTAGTTCTAATAATTTTAGAACCCCACATACTCATCACTCTCCTATGTAAGTATCAATATGGAGGCACTCCTCAATCTCAAACCCACATATTTATCCACATGAAATGGTTCCCATTTTAAGTGAAGGTAGTAAAGGATATTTATATTCTCGAGAAACTAGGCACAAATATCTAATATTACCCTAAAGAACCAATAAATCTCTACACCACAATCACACTCTTGCTTTGCTCCGAAGCTAGCACTACATCAATATTTTCAAGGTCCTCTGTTACACTCTCTTTTGAGAGGACATGTCAAAAAAAAGTGGACATATAAAATCTAGAACTAACAAATTAATAGAATTATATAAAACTAGTGCTATAAAATTATTCCTATGATCATCATTTAATATATTATTTTCTCATCCTCTATCACTGAGTACGCAATGATGTATTTAGAGAAGACTACCATAAACCTCTCCAAATAGGGTTAAAATATCCGGTTCATAAGTCCTATGAACATGAATAAGTAAATTTTTCAGGATGAAGAGTATCAATAAATAAAATTAGTGGAAATAGTAATATCAAAATGGTTTTTTAGTACATTCTCCCCTTGAACTCAGTGATAGAGATAGCCTAACCCGAGACAATCTTCCCGAACCACCTCACCCCTTTAAATTGGCCATAAAATAAATTGATTCTATAAGGTGGATACTTATTATTTATGTTCAATTAATTTATGATATGTTGATATAAACATAACCTTAGGCACCCATCCTCCTTGGTGAACAATACTAGGGCTGAATAGGGTTACACAATGGGTCTAAAAAAGACCATCAACTATAATTCCTCCAACGACAATTTTTTATGTCAAATATCTATGGGGAATATCCAATTTGTGTGTATATATTAGGGTAGTACCAAGGTGATGGTATATTTATAACTTGATCTCATGTATGGGTGGTCAGACCACACATCCTTAGGGTAGAGTTTCTCAAACTCCACCACTACAGTTAGAAACTGAATTTTTTTTATCATTCATTACTCGTAGTGTAATACATGGAAAATGGGGATTAATCATATATATCCAAATTCATATGAGACAATACTACTCTTCTAGGGTTTCTTTCTCAAAGAGGGTTGAAAAAATCATCCCATCAATATAGACATACCACACCCGTCACTAAAATAGTCAATCAATGCATGAAATATGGGGATCTAGTATATAATTAGAACGACATCATAAGGCCTCATAGATACCATGAAAAGATCCAACATGAATCTTTCTCCTCCCAAAGATATGTAAAAATATCAATATAAGTGTGTTATAATTGAATCTTTCCTGATAGGAGTCTCCAAATAAAGAGGTCAAGGCAAAGCCTCCACTGGAATCCCTAGATATCAAACAAGGGGTGTGGTGAGAAAAGAGTGTTCATGAATATGTTAATCAATAAAGTAGATAAAGTATAGAATACATATACATTACCTCAAATAATCCCTATGTCCTCCGGTTCATAAGCCTCCACTACCTTCAACCGACCACATCCCAGACCACATACTCCCTATGCCTAGCTTGGGATGCCTAGGGGTGGCAGTTGTAATAAACCAAAGCATCAACCACCAATCATTTCTATCCCAGATTCTATAGCATGTATAATACCCTAAATATCTCTTTAATCATTTTATTTTCTCTAACATGGTGTTCTCCGAACCTTCTCCTTGTCTGGATTATAGTGGGACATAAAATCATACATGATATTTCCTCTCCCATCACAAGAGTAGCATCACATCTCCATTGGATGATTGGAACCATATTGAGGTTCTTTTACATTAAATCATTTGTCTTGTGAATGTATCCAAAAAATAATTTCATGTATAAATCCATGAGTCTACCATCCACTTCATGTTATTGAAGTCTCCTCTTCTGAGTTCCAACTTCAATAACCTACTACGAGTGGTTTCTAAGATAGGAAAATCTCCACCAATAAGGAATGCTCCAAAACCCTATTATAATAAGGAATAAAAATAGATACCATACTAGATTGAAAATACTATAGGAGTCCATGAAAGAATATCTATTCCTGAATGCATGATTCATAAACCATATCCTTGGAGTATTGTGATAGGATATTGAACATCAATGAAATCTCTACTATTGACACGATGCCTTTATAAATCTACCGAATATCATAGATATGTAATTCTCATCATGTAGCTGGCTAGAACATCTCCCTAAATATATACTCAAAATATTCCAAACTAAGATTCACCTCATTATCTGTCAAGGTGACAATAATCAACCATTTTCTTTTGAATCCATAGAGAAGGCTCATCACTAGGATCAAAATTGACCTAGATGGGTCCTAACAAGATAGAATACACTCCCAACTACCTCGATCCAGTACTCTATCTCCTAATTTTTTTGATTGACCCAAAACATGGGGGTATCTACCTCTATAAATCATGGATAATTAATTAACTATACCAATCATATACTATTAATATTTGGTAAATAAACTACAAAACGGGTGGAGGTAAGACATGAAAACTAACTAGGGGTACCACCTCCAAAACAAGATCCTAAAATGAAGCCACATAACCAAGAAGATCATTATCACAATCTTGTTACATAATCCCAGATGGTTATTATTTGGGAGTCCAACTGAAAAATTCAGGATTCTCCATGGTCAAAGAGAATATCTATAAAGTTGACTCAAGAAAGACATTGAAACCACAACACATTCCTATATGTTTTGTGTTCCAAAATTTTTCTACAACCAGTTCTAACATATATTGAGTCAACAATCACGTTATTATAGTCTTAGTGAATGGATATAGTGGCCAACACAAAATCAAAGGGTTTATTGGCATAAGATCTAAACTCAAGAGACTTTAGTATAGGTTCCATATTTCATAAACCAAGCCTCAAAGCTATAATATCTACATAATCCAATACTAATATAAAATTCGTTGATTGAAATCTGTTATAAATTCATCAAATAAAGTTTATTGATTAAGAGGAAAGCTGATATTGACACCCCAAATCCACCTCAAATAGGCTAGGGGCTGGGGACAAGTTCCGTGTATGAAAATTAGACACATTGGAGGCTTTATCCTAATGTAATTGTACACAAAAGCATATAAAAACACTATAAAAATTTAGAAAGGAAATACCAAACTTATAAAAAAATATTCATGCATAAAAATAATCCCAAAATACAGTATTCCATATGTATAGGAATGAAAATGGGGCAAATAAAAGCCTACCAAAATTAAAAAAGAGTCCAACCTGGTAGTAAAAGTGGAATACTATCAATATGTATCTCCTAGAACCAACATCATTCTATCTATTGAAACTATAATCTACCTTACCATAGTTCTCCCATGACTTCTTTTAAAATCCTATCAGTAGCATAATATTCATCATGTTTGGGAAGATCCATCCATGGGTGAGTTTAAACATTCCTATTAGGACACCCAAAATCTTCATACATAAATTATTGAGGTGAGAAAACACATAATAAAAGATAATAAAAAACATAATATACTCTAGATAGATAGTAAGCCTCAAATTATGTTCAAAACCACACTTCCATCCAAGGATTCCACTCTAGTATTCAATGTAATTCTCATCCAAGAGAACTCACTCCTTTTGTTTTTCTAACACTGATGGTGCTCATCTTATAGGTGACACCCATCAGGAATCTCCAGGATGAAGTTCATAATTAACATTATAATATGTTGATACATATATATATATATTTATGTTCACAGCTAGGGCCTATGGGTGATATATAAACATACAAAGAGTAATATATTAGGATTGGGGATCACACACCTTGAATATCGGTAATAGGATACCTGACACAACCTAGGAATGAATGGTATAGTATCATACCAAAAGACACACAAATGAATAATTGAATGTACACAAAAATTTACATATATAGGATCAATAATCTATGCTTAGTATGGGATGCCCCATTTTACATTCATGGGGGTTAACCAAGGTAATGAACCTTATTGGTACTAAACTAGACTGAAGAGGGAGGGGGATTCATCCAACCCAAGAATGAGTACACAATGTGTATTGGTAATACACAATGTATCCTGGCTATCCTATGAATTAATGACTCTATTCCCATGTGTTTTTACTTCATCCTGTGCCATTTTACAATACCCATAACCATGTACACATGCTATTATTGTCTACTCTAGTTGTGTCTAAGTACACTGGTCATGTACCTTTCGGTGTCCCCCGGTGATAAATGCCAGGTTAATGATCATGGGTCACAAGGATTATGAAAAGCCCCAAAGTGTGGTGTCTAATTCTTCATATAAACCACAACCACCATATAAGGGCTCTCCAGATTTAGTGTGTTCTTCATAATTTTATACAGTGTATGCCGAGTTATCACAGAAAGTAAAAAACTAACATGTGTCTTAAAACATTATACCTATGTCTCTGATTCCCCCATAGAACCCACTATAGATATCATATAAAAGGTTTAATGTTCTTGATCCATCACTAGTGGTTGGATTCCAACCACCCATGCACTTTGAAATTCCTCCCATTGTACCACATCACCACAAATCCAACCCACAGACAAGAATCTCTTGGTACAACTCATGACACCTTATCATTATAATTACACCACGACCGTGGCTTCAATTATAAATCAAAACCTATAGAAGCAATTAATTTTATCAAATATATATTTTTTAATGATCGATTTCTGGGTAGAGTAGAACTGTCATTCCAACAGAATACCAGCGATGAACTTTTGATGAATGATAGGAGAAAATAATGAAACAAAAAAGTGTGGACACAAATATTATCTATTTTTTCCATTATACATTTATAGAGAAATTTATATAAAAAATAAAAATTCCAAAAAAACATTTTCCAATATCTAATTCAAGGAATAAAAACATTATTTTTAAATCAATAATCAACTTTTGAATTAATTTGTTAAATTAATTAATTCACATTCGATAGGGGAGAATAAGAGGGGGGAATAATACAACAAAAAAACATCCCACCTATTTATTGGATCAATCACTTATAAAGATAATATTATTCATAAATATCATTTTTGAGATCCAAAAACTCTATTTTTGATGAAAAACTAATTGGAAAACTAATCATTGATCCACAATGCCGCTGACAGCCACCAAGTATCTCCTCATAAATTTATCCAATATCTACAGTTATACATATAACCCAAGGTTTTGGTCATTAGAACATTTAAATAGATTAATAATTAGGTCAAAAATATTTATAACAAATAAATAATTTTATTTATTTATTTTATTATTCCACCTGTGACTTCTCTTAAACCAAACACCCAATGCTTACAATGATTTTTTCAATACTAGGGTAAACCTCACATTTTTTATTTAATGAAGGAATTATGTTTTCCACATGAAATATCATTCATTATATATTTTATTATTTCATAAAAAATGATCGAGCATGATATATTAAATTTAATATTTTTTATTTTTTCATCATAGAGTTTCCATGTACCCCAGAATCCCATACTGAATTCATGCCTAATATTGAAAAAATTATCAAAATGATTAAAAATAATTTCAATGGAAAAATAAATAAATAAAATTCATATTTATCTCTATATATAAACCTAAAAAGTTATGTATGTTGAAAGATATTGAAAAACAATTCTTGATATTTTCATTGATGTATGGAATTATCCAAGAATTTATAGATGATATCATTTTGAATATGTAAATTTTGTGTTTATGAATCCTAGATTATGTGAGTGGTTTTAAGGAATACTAGTAAGTAATGTGATGGTGTTGATATGATCCTAGTTTATGCCATATCAAAGATACAACATTGCTCATGAGGGATAATGAAGACTAGGTTTGTCAGTTGATGATCCAACAACTGAATTACACAAGAAATCAATATTGGAATTTTTTGTTGGTTCTTATATGGTCACAAGATATATTTGGTTTCTAGGGAAGAATGATTTGTTTTTTGACTGCATTTCTATGGATTGATCCAAAAACAAAAGGAATGGTTCAACCAAATGAGGTTTTACTGATACATTTTCATGTAATTGGATAAAAAAGATAGAAACTACATCAGGGACATTATGTTCAATATATTTTTTTAGTATAGGTAATGTCTTTGTGATGAATGTATGGTGTACTTAGGATAAATAATTGTGTAGTGAAGGCTCATCTGATTTAGTTCTGAATTAGGATAAGGAGTGGAATTAGATATTCACTGGTAATTCTATTTGGATTTGGGTGTGGTGGGTTTAAAACCTTATAGAATGGGTTAGTGAATAATTGTTAATCTGATTTGATAAGATATATTAAAATTATAGAGTATTTTGTCTTTGAAATATCTATTATGAGTTGTCTTCATTGTTTGATAGTACCATAAATCTAAACATGAATCATTTCGTGACACTGTGATGCCTTGATATGGAAGGGTGTAGTCATGCACCATCTTCGTAGTATTCTAATTATTGTAGGTAGTAGAAAGAATTTATATGAGTTGGGTTTTTTTCTCCGAGATATAATATGGGAGCTTGTTTGAAATTCAGAGTAGTAATTCAAGGAATTCATAAGGAATATCAGACCCAAGTAGGCAGATATTTTTAGATAAAATGATGATGAGTCTTATTTTCGATGAGAAGTGTTACAATGGATTGTTTTTAAAACCCAAACCATTATTTGTGTTTATAAATACAATGGAATTCACTTTTTTGTGTTTTTAGAAATATAATTAATGGAATATTTGGTAACCAAAAGTTAGAATAATAATATGAGAATTTTAGAATCTCAAGATGATGTTTTTTATTATCGTTTGAGTGATGAGTGGTTCCTAAAGAGCTCAGATGATTCATGGTTTGTTTTGATGTTTTTGTAGGTTTTTATATAAAGTGTATAGTTTAGTGCACATGATTTAGAATAAACCATATTAATCCCTGAGAATAGAGAGGGTTTCTATTAAATTCTTAGACACATGGTTGATCTTCATAGTAAGAATATGATTTTGGAAAAACCATTTATACTCCAGGGTAAATTGTGTGTGGTGAATTGGACATGGAGAATGATGTAATTTTTGTTGATGGTTATTGAAAAACAATGAATTATTTTTGAACAAGGTAGTTTGGATATTCATGGTTAGAAGAATATATGGTAAACCATGAGGTCTAACCATACGAGAGGGGTATACTTGAATAGATAATACCACACAATGGTGGAAAGGTTGGAAAACCATATATCTCATTAAATGTTGTGAATTTCCTTTTTAACTCAATAAATTTAAAAGGTAACCCCCCTTATTTTATACTCTTCCATCTCATGTGATTCCAATCAATCCAAACCTTATCATTCTTCATCGATTTCAATTACATTGGGGTAAATATTGGAAGGTTTCATGGAAAATTCTAAGTATGTTTAATCATAAAACATTCAATATTCATTTCCTATTATGGTTTCCTTTGATTTTGGATTTTTTGGTTAGGATTTTGGTTCCAATTCCATTAAATAATGGAGGAATCAATATATATTATTGGTCTTTCATGCATCCAAGTGAGTGTACAATTTGGAGTAATATTTTTAGTTTGTTTCTCAACATTTCATTGAGGTATGTATATTTTTGTTTTTATATGGTTTTTGAGTTAATTTAAATTAAATTAAATGTTTAATTAGTGTTTTGTGTGATAAAGTTTACCTAAAATTGTGTCTGGAGTATGTTTTGGAATTCTCACATGCATTATGATATAGTTTCAATTTAATAGGAGCGTCTAGTGTAATTTTGACCATTACGCCGAATTGAACTAAAATTTTAAATAAATTTTAAGTTGTTACAATGAATTGAATATTTAATTATTAGTTATTTATAATTAATTATTCGATTTCATTAATGTGTTAGGTCTTTGGGTGGTTCTATGATAGCCTATATAATTGCACGGGTCGTTGCGAGGAAGGTCGAGTGATGAACATTGCGAAATGTCTTGAGATTAAGGTAAGAGGACATCTTTAAATTGCATATGGTATTCATATATGATTTATATGGCCTTTGATTTTTATTCTTATCATTGAGGTACATTAAACTTATTACATGTAATGTTTTATTTAAAAAAATTGTGGATTAATGATCAATGTTCCAAGTCCATATGGGTCATTAGACACTAGATTGACTTTCTCAACTTTTGATGGCCAAGGACTTGATTATGATTATTTATTCCTTGGGAAATGGAGGCCCCGCTAGTGGTGTTTATTAAATTCGAGGAGAATAATTTATTGAACCTAATTTAGAATACCATAAATAATTCTTAGGAGAAGTGACTGATAAATTAATATGGATGTCTTGATAAGTGTCCATGTGGACCATTGGGATGCTGTAAATCCTTCGAGGTAGACAGATGTATGGGGAAGGGTGGGTGGGGTGGTGAGTGACCCTTCAACACATAGATGATATTACCTAGGTGTTTCATACCTGATAGGATGAGTATATAGGTTAGGAGTCCTGACTGAACTAGAGCAGCTTATAAAGATAATGAGATTAAGGGTATCCCCCAATGTAATTTTCCTAGGAGGCCAATGAGGTGTCATTAGGACATATTGATTATATGGGATGTATTACCCCTAATATATGAGCATTGAACCAAATGTAGAGTATGTTATTGAGGGAACATGGTGAGGTGTCCGTGTTTATGGTGTGAGCTAGGATACTCAGGCAGTACCCTAATGATATGTTGACCATAATGATAATGTTTATATGGGAAATGATTAATGAAGATAGTCAGTTTCACATTATAACATGAATAAAAGTTTTGATAATGTAAGTGTTGTGATAATTATAGGTTTTTCACTTGAGAGGATAACCCTGTTTATTAATTATGGTATTGGGTAGATGGTCATCCCTGACAAGACATGTGCATGGGATGTTATTGGAGAGACATTTTCTCTGATCAAGTAGGGGTGGGTGCAGATTATTTTAGTTGTTATTAATAAATAAATAGACTACAATTTGTAGTTAGGTATTTATATATAAAACCATTTAATAATATTTTGGTTTGAATAATTTATTTAAAAACCAATAACATAAGGTTTTTTTTACTTTATATTTTGAATTAACTATTTTTTGAAAATATCCTAGATATTGAATCATGTGGTTCATCACTTTATCAATTTATGAATTCCACCCATTAGTAGCTATGGTTTCTTATTATCTCTCATTACCAATGATGGTTTTTCTTCATCATTTCCTTCCTGTTGCTCAGTGGGGAGTAGTTTTTTTCTCATAATATTACATCATGGTGATCACATTTCCTTTTATGATTCAACAGGTTTTGTTTCATTTTGTCTTCCTCATGAAACATCAATATAATGGTACTAATTTCTACTATTTGTTCCCATATTTTTAATATCTCTCATCCAAGATTCCATATCATTAGTACATTATTTGATTTTTTATCTTTATTGTTCTACAATTTAATCTTGTGTTCCCCCATATAGTCGGTTTTTACAAGATCACAGATGGTTTAGATTCTAGCTAAGAGCAGTGCATTTTGGTCATGGTTATATCGATCTCCCTTATCAGTGTTATCTCTATTCTTTTCTTTCTGAGTATCTCAGATCTAAGTGGAATTGAGATTATTTTAACCCCTTATATGTCTATAAATTCCAATTTTTTCTCTATAACAATGAGGATTTAAGGTTCATGACATTGGATTTTTAGTATTATTCCAGCCTTTCATCAGTGTTGTAACTTGATGGTTAAATTAATGATTGTATAAATTGATACATGAAGGTTCTAAATTTCATAATACATTATAATGTGTGTTTTATAAAATATACACAAAAAATATTAGTAAGTAATTTCACTTTTCATTACTTGGAATTGATAACACTAATGTGTAATATTAAATTTTAATAACTAGGTATATATTTTTTATTTTGTGGTAGAAGAATGTTAGTGACCAATATGATGTTCATTTTTGTAGTTGTAGCAGTTTTTAATTTCTTTTATTTTCTCATTTGAGTATTTTTGTATACTGCGTTTCTTGTACCTTTATATAATTTTTTCCATTTTATTGGAATAAATAAGTATGTTGTAATATTTGTAAGATAAAGGTTTCATTATGATTAGTTTTTTAGTTTTTAGGGTATAAGTGAAAGTCTATTTATTGGCATTATGTTTTGAGGATAGTGATTGTTATCTTATTATTTTGACTTAAGGATCATCTCTACTATATTGGAGGTTCTAGGTGTACGGGTTTTTATCATTGAAAAACTGTTTTGGTCATGAAGAATTGATGTCAGTGGGGACTTAATTCAACTAATGGTGTTGTTTTTCCATTGTTTAATGTGGGTTTCCATTTTCATCTATGTATCTTGATCATCACTTATGTTGATTTCAAGGGAATAAATTCAATTTAATAGATGAAATTTTGGGAAAAAAATGTTTTGGTTGTCTTTAGTGGTGTTTTGATATAGCTTGACATAATTGTTTTTGTTTGAGGGAATATGATTGTTTGGTCTTTACCTTTAAATTAATATATGTTTCTCATTAAATGATAGTGTCATTTTTATAATATAAAAATGTGATTAGATATATTAATGATATTTTATAATGATTGACTAATAATTTGCGTAGAACTTATGCATAGTAATCAACATAAAAAACTAATATTCCTCTTTATTTTTATGAAAGTGAAACCTATATTCAACAATGGTGATTGAAAATAAAATATTAATGCGGGGTCTGATTACATAATTTACGCATGGAGTGAGGTGATAAAGAAACCAAATTTTTTAGTTTTTAAAATAGTTGTAGTTAATTTTAATAGGTATGGTATGATTTTGAACATGAACTAAACCATAAACTACAAGGGTTAATTCAATCTACCCCATAAACCAAACTATAATAAAAAAATCCTAATCTTCTGTTTGGTGTGGTTTGATTTGCAGTTTGGTTCAGGTTGAGTAGTTTTTTCCCACCCCCACCTTCTAGATATACGTGATGCCTATATTAATAGGTTTGGGCACCTGGGGTAGGATGTGAACCTCTAGTAATAGTGGCCTAATAATTGCTTCTGATTAGGGTATGATACCTCCCTAGGTGGGTATACATGATATTTCAGATAGGGGATGTAACCCCTATGTGTGTGATTGTATGTTGTAGGAGATGAGGCCCATTGAGTTGATGGATATGAGATTTACAGGCAAGGAATGTGACCCTAATCAACTTGGGATGAATTAGATATTCTCCTTAGATCATTGAATAGTAAATTATTCCCCCATATATATTTTGGTACTACGGAATTCCATTATTGGGATTTGACTGTTAAGCCTAGATAACTGGTGGGTCATCCCCCAGGTGTGTATCTTATGTATATCAGTATGTGTAATACCCCATGTATTTATTTAATTTAAACTTGTTTAGGGAAACCATCAGGAATTTATCTTATGTATAATTCAGAAATTCATAACCTAGGTAATTATATTGGGTTTCATGATTACACAATATTCTTAGAGACTCTTCGATAGTAGCCAAATTAGGTTTTGGTCAATTATGGTTCCCTGGTTGAACCTGAGGACGGATGATGGTTATTTATTTAAACATATGGATTGTGTTTTATTTATATTATAATAATTTCACATATGTATACTTCATTTACTATTTATATATGAGAGCATATTGGGGATATCATAATTATTTGTACACACACCCTTCTTAGGAATCCTGGGAACTAAGGTACCTGAGCATTCTTCACTGATTGTAGGTTTAGGTGTGGTAGAGTCCCAATATTAGAACAATCATCAAGATATCTTGGAATGGATTTGAGATGAGGATGTGGTTAGTAATAAAGTTTATTGGAGAGACTCTTTAATTTCATTCCTTTAGAAAATTGGGTATGTGTGACTGGGCTAATGAGAGGTAAATGGTTATATGATTCATTTCATTTTATTGTAGCATGTTTCTCAATAATAGTTTCCTATTGTTATTTTTATTATTTATGGATTATTTTTCATTTATTTATCTATTATTATGCACTATGATATAGGGTATATTATCTTAATGGTATTACCATTGACATCTGATGCTAGTCAGAAACCTCTGGAATATGTGGAGGTGTGCTTGAGGCCCAATCTCCTTCAATCTAGTTAATATTTAGAGGGATATGATTTGTGGAATGATAATTTGTAAGTGTGTTTGGATTCTATTTTTAGGTGGGTAACAAACAATATATGTTGTCAAAAGTGTTTCACAATAATATGGTTTAAACATATTAATTTGATAGATATAATAGTATTCCAAAACAATAATTAGAAAAAGTCCATATATAAAAGAGAATAACATGAGATACGATGATGGGCGTAAAACCCATTAAAAATACTATGATTCATATTCCATACAAAGTAGATATTATCACGACATTGATCATATAATTGGGGGTTTAATTAAAAAACTAGGTTCCCTGGATCATTTTAGATAATAAAGAACATTATGAGGTCACCATAATTGATAGTGAATTGTTTATGGGGTTTTCTTTGGGTTACACTTAGCTAAGAAACCCTAATGGTTATGTTTCCAAAGAAATAAATTTGAGAGGTTACGTATGATGGATTTGGATTATGTGTTTTTGAAAAAACTATAATATAATCATAATTTTATCTATTTGGAATATTACTTACCTAAATAAGTATGTAATGAGATGAACTCTAAATTTGACTAAAAGTGTAGTGAAATATGGACGTTGGTCCACTAATGGATATGATGAGATTAAAAGGGGTTATAATATTTATGTGATCCAATTTAATATAATTACATATTAATTGGAAAGAAAACATGATACTCATATGATAAGATATTTTATTATATATAAATGAAACCATCATTTTCAAATTGGCCTTTGGTATGAATCCTCTATAAGGAGATGCTTGAGGTAGGCAGCTCCTGTGACTGGTAACTTAAAAAGTGTTTTTAAGGAAGGAAAAATTTTATGTGTTAGAGAAACACCTTTATAAATATCCAAACCATTGAAATTATTTAAAAATTTAATCTTGATGCCTATTAAAAATAGAAATATTCACTTAGTGTATCAAAGGAATTAGATGAAAAATAACCTAAGGAGTTTAAGTATCATATAATCAATATTAATGTGTTGGTTAATGATACTCGTAAAACAACAAGACGTTAATATATGTTTCTATTTAAATTAATACAATGATAAATAGCTTGTATTACACACAATAATGAACTAAATTAAATCATGATATATTTTATAGTGCAATATAAATATTAGTACATTATTATAAAAAAATGTGAAAAGTAATTAACACAATTACAAGAAGAGTAAAACCTCACGTAAATAAAAAAATAGTCTAAATTAATTATTTTAATTCCATAAATATTATTATTTTTATCATTTTAAATAATAATTTCTTGTGTTATAATAATAATTAATTTAATAAATTTAATTCATAGAAGATAAATAATTAAATTCAATCAGATGTGATTAAAACCATTTAGGGTTAAAAGCCTATTTTTTTATGAATTATATTTATCTTATTATAATGTATTTTAATATTAATAAATTAAATTAAAAAATTAAATTTATTATTATAATTAAATGTTCTGATGAAAAATAATAATATATTAACACTGATTTAATTAATAAGTAATATAAAATAACATTAAGAACAATTAATGTTTAAAAAGACATTTTCATTAATAAAAAATGTTTTATATTATATCATTTAAATTTTAAATTAAAAAAATAGAATTTTATTTTTATGAAAAAATAATAATTTTTTTGAATCATCATGTCAAAAATTTCATAGAGTGAAATTTTTAGATTTTACTCATCAAGATGAATTTTGGGCGAATAGTAAAAAAATATATTTTTTAACAAATAATGTTTGTTTTATGTAATTATCATGATGTAATAATGATTTAAAATTGATGAAACACTTTTCATAACCAAATATGTATTTAAGGAGTAAAATAATTCACTTAAGAACAATTTTTTTAATTTATAAGCTTATATTTTATGTTTTGGAAACTAAGATATATTTTAATCTAAAAAAATATTATTATAGATTATTTACACCTAAATATGTATTTACAAGGTCCCATTTTGTTTATTTAGGGTTTTAATGTAAAATAATCATTATTTATTTAATTATATACCAATAAATTTTGTGTAAATCTATACTTTTCAAATTGTGTTGGCATAAAGGATAAAGGAATGATTATTTTAACATAAAATGCCCCCCCCCCTATTGAAGTATAAATATTACCTATCATTTCCCTTGGAATATCACTTCTAATTAACTTATGAATGATCAATATTTACCCATTTTTCATATCATAATTCTCCTAGTACCCTTAGGGGTGTTTTGGAGATACCCAACCCCAAGCCATAATGGCTTTAAGAAAGGTGTTAATTTTCATCCAATAGGTAACCTCGATTATCATTCAATGTTTTCTCTATTAAACGTTCAAAACCCCAAAATTAATTTTATATTTTTACAATTATGAAAATTTTAAGATAAAAATATTTAATATATTCATTTTATTATGATACAAATTTATCTATTTTAATCTATTTATACCTTACTCTCTCTCTCTTACTAATCTCTTTTGACATGTCCTAATAATGACTGATTTCATCCATTTATGAAGAAATTTTTAATACATTACTTATCATTTCCTACATGGATAGATAATATAGACTATTTTATTAAAATGTCTTTTAATTTATTCTATTCTTCTATAAGTAATTTTAAGAAATTATAAATTAAAAAATAATTAAAATCATTAGATCTAAATAAAATGGTATAATTTAAAACAAAATATACCTTCAAGAAATTCTTTATAATTCCTTATTTTATTAATAAAATGATTACTTTAATGAAACTGAAACCCATATAGCTTCCATAAAACAATAAACATATATATTGGAAATATTTTGTAAAAATATAATTGGTTCCCTTCTCTATATAGAAACATAGTACCTCCCTTTTTTTTAATAATAATTATTTTTATTTCTTAAATTCAAAGACATGAACAAGGACAGTGAGGAGACAAAACCCACTGACCCTATAAGCAATGAGGCCAATAGAGCCAACTGAGTCAAAAAACAAAAAAGGTAAAGGGGGCCTGAAGAAGTGAATCCCCAGAGCATCCTTAATAGCGACGTCCACACCAGTCGGAGGAAAAGACCCAAGGGAGTTAAAAACCAAAAGAGGGTGGTCGTGGGATGCCATAGAAGCCAAAGCGTTAGCCAACCGGTTACCCTCCCTCCACATGTGAATAACATCAGTGTCACTAGAAATCAACGCACTGCATTTGCGAATGATGTAGGTGATCTACATAGTACTTACCTTGGATTGCGTTTGATTGACCATGTTCAAACGAAAAATCACATGATTAAAAAGTCATCTTGTACCAAAAAATAATACTTATTCATTAAATATATCCTTCCCCAATCTAATATCATTTTCTCATGGTCCTCTTCTTTATTATGTAGTTCATCCTAATTCTAATATATAAAATCTGAATCAAAATTCCCATGTAGAGGAGTAGGTGATTATTTGAATGTCCATTTAATGAATTCCTCTATGTGTGAACAAAAACCACCCTTATAGGTTACATAACTAATGAAAAATGGAATATTAAGTGCAATCATCTTCAATATTAAACAACTTTGTACCAACATTTCAATAGAGGCTTGTACACCAAATGAAAGTGACTCCAGGACACTAAAATGGATATTAAATTTTGGTTCCCTATTTTTAAGATTTAACATATACTTCTTACAAATATTTTCTTGTATTTTAGGTCTATAAAACTTTGGACTATCCTGAATGAATCAGGTTTTACCAATGTCTTTCTTAGGTTTTTTATTTTTTTATTATTCAATTTTTGGGCCTTCATGTCATAATCTATTCAAATGAAATTTTTATATATAAATTCAAATCATTATGAATAATAGAGATTGAAAAGGGAATATAATTCACTAATTTATTTAGGTTTTAATAAATTTAATATTATTATATTGGTGAAAAAACATGATGAAATAAAAAGGGACATAAGGTAGGGGTTCATTGAATGAATTTCAATTCCTCGAGATATGTTCTTATTTCACACCATGTTTTAATATTTATGGAGTAATTAATAAATTATTTTATTATTATATAATAACATACTTTTATTTTTTGAGATTTTAAAGGAAATTCTCTGATAATTTATTTATATTCCTTTGATTTATACAAGACCAATGTTGTAAAGGATTTTCCATCTCAAATTCCCTTCTATGATATATGTTTCATATTATTACCCTATTTTATTTTTTATTGTTTTAATATATACTATATTAGATATTATATATTGATATATATTTATTCATAGTATTTAAAATTCCATTCCATGTTTTCAATTTCATTATCCTTTTATCTAAATTTTATAAAACCGAAAAGGGTTATAATCACACTTTTATTTCAAGATAATTGATATCCAAGTTGTTATATCATGGAATCATATGTGGTTTCATAAAATAAACAATTTATTTTATTTTCACAATTTATTTCTCATATTTTTATGACATCTTATCATTTATGTTCTTGTTGGTACAAAACTCAACCCAAAGGTTTTTAATAATTAAAACTAACCTTATATATATTTTTTGGTTTGAAATATTTATCCTATATGTCCAATTTATTTTTATTGCTTCAAAAATGTTATTCTATATACCTAAATAATTATTTAATTCTTTTTTATTCTACCTTTTATTTTTTTAAAAGGTGTATGAAGAATATTTTTAATGTTTTATGAATAGATTATTTTTGTATTTTCATTGCAAAACATTGAAAATAATATTTTTTAAGATTTACAACATGATTTCCTTTTGACACATTAATATCCATTTTTACAAATGATGATTCCTCTTAATTTTTATTATGTTTTTATAAATTTATCTTTATTCTCATTTATTTGAAATTGTTTTCAAAAAACAAAGGTTATTATCTATAAGAATAAATAATCAGATTTTATTCTACTTATTTATATTTTTATCTTTCACACGAGATTCATTATCTATAGCTTCATTTTTTTCAAGGATTCAATATTAATACTTTTTTAAAATTATGTTTTTCAATATCCTATTTTCTTCTCATTGAAATAGTTTTTTAGCGACTTATAAGTTTATTTTTGTGAACTAGTTACAAAATTCAATATGAAAATTCTTTTTATATTCTTACTTCCATTTCCTCTAAAAATTTAAAATATGAATGTACATGGAGTTATGTTTCATGTATTACCTAATAAATTATCATATAAATTTTTAGTTTATTCCTCACCTTGTTCGTAAGGGTTATGTTCTCTATCACTATTCGTCTCCCACATGAATTTATTTTTATCTTTTATATCATTATTCTATAATTTCATTGATATATTCAATTTGAAATTATATAATTAATTATTTTATTTTCAATATATTTTTTCTAGTATTGAATCAACCATATACCAATTATAATATATGATTTTGTATTGAAAGTTACTTACCGATAAAGTAATTTCATTTATTAACTGGGGAAATATAGACATCATCTATACTTTTTATTTCAATAAAATTTTTATTTATTTCTATAAAATATTGGTTATATATTATATCTTATATTCATTATTAATATAATTAATAAATTCTATATAATTAGTAATGGTTGGGAGACAGAATTATTTTTCCCATAGATTAATCAATTGATCACATTGTACAAACTATCTTGGGTATTTGGCATAATCTTGAGTTGTTTATGTAGGATTTCATGTCATAAGATATTAAAGATGTGTTTATGATGTATAATAATATACATTCCATCACGATAAAGTAATTTATTGTAGTTAATGTGAGTATTTACATTGTTATGTTATTTATGGATAAATTATATGGTCATATTATTAGTTACATGGAATTATTTGATTATTAATTATTACTACAATATTTTTATTGCCTTGTTTATTCTATGATAGCATCTATTATAAACTACCCCTTATTGGGAATTTGATGTCACCCTTATTATATTTATTTTTACCGGGATATGAATAATATTATTAATTATTATTTATTTATACGGATATCAGGTGAGGATAATTTTTATTGTAGATGTTGAAGACTTATTAAAATATGATGAATTCTATTTTGGGTGGAAAATATCTCCATTTTGGGGAAAATATTAATATTATTTAGGTAATGGTTATTTATCAATATCGAATACCATGAACCTAAATTGTATTGTTAATTAAATTAACTGCATATTTGTTATAGATATTAATATTAAGGATGATTATTTTTGGGCCCCATAAAGTTACTATAAAATGTTTTCTGTAATGATTATGTTTTTAGGACTAGATATGGGAGTTTCAGTCTAGGGTATCTCAGTTGGTATTAAAAAGGGTTTAGAAAACTGTGGAGGTTTATATGTAATTAGATGAGGATAATTTGAGAGTCATCAACACCATCATTGGTTAATATGTTTATGGATGGAAATAAGTTTAAATGCATATAAACACCATTATTTCATTTTATTTTAGGGTTGTTAATGATATTTTAGATATTTTGGGAATATATGTTGATAAGTATTTATAACTATTGGGGGTGGTATTTAATATGGGTATAATTAAATTTTGGTTTCTTGATAAAATACTAATATCATTTTGAGAGTATATATGAATATGTTAAATATTAACTAATATGTGATGTTATATTTTTTAGGGATTATAGGGTATGCAGATTTAAGGTAGTATAGGTTTCCATGAATTTTTGGCTTAGAATATATTAAGAATTATCATGATAAATTGTAGTTCAATTATTAATGGGAATTAAAAATACGATACATTAGTGGAAACCTTATGAAAAAATCTATTACTTTAAAAAATCCTAAAATTTTGTTAAATTAATTATTATGTGGTTTCCTAATCATTATATTCATGTATCAATATTTAAATTGGATGATTCTTCAAAATATCTTTTACCTAGGGGTAATAACCCTAAAAAATGCTAGTTGAGTATTAACTCAATCTCCACTTGGTACACAACACTAGGGACTGAAACCATGAATAGTTTAACACTCTGAAGGGATATGATTTGGATGTATCATGTGAACATTTTAAAAGATTTTAAACAATTAAAATACATATCAGTAATCTTGTAATTATTTAAAATATCCTCATCTATTTTATTTGTTCAGAGAAACTATAATAGGGATTATGGAATTTATTTGAGGGGATAGAATGTAACTCCCAATGATTTGAGTTTCTGAATTCCTTTAAATAAACACAATGTTGAATGGATAATATATTACACAATACGAAACAAAAAATATATATGATAAATTTTATAATTTAAGACAAATATTAGTACAACTTGAGAATAAACGTCAAAATATCCTTAAGAAAATTACAAGAATTGTAAAACAAAAAACAAATAAAAAGAAATTTTTAATGATTTTTATTAATTTCATGCATGCTATTATTATTGTTTTAGAGAATAATTTTAGGTGTTATAAAAATATTAATTTAATAAACAAAATTAGAAAAAATAAATAATTATATTTGATGATATTTTTTAAAAATATTTTAGTGCTAAAAGGAAAATTTCTCTCCATAACTGTATTTTTCTATATGTCAAGTATTTTTATCCTAATAATTTTAAATAAAAAAATTAAATTAATTTTATAATTTAATTTCACAATGTAATAAATAATATATTAATAGCCACTAAATTAGTAACATATGTGAATTTATACTAAGAATAATTCATGTTTAAAATAATTTCCTTTAATAAAAAGAGTTGTTCATTATTTTATATATTTTTATTTAAAATTTAAATTCCTAAATTATATAATTTTAATATTATAAAATATAATTATTGTTTCAAATCAACATGTAGATATTATCTTAGCATGATATTTTGGCATTTTTCTAGAGGAATATATTTTTTTATTGAATAGTTAAAAATAATGTTTTTTATAATTACCACAACTTTTATAACAATATTCTGATTTAAGAAAGAATTAAAAATTTACTACACCTTTTTCTATAACCAATATGTGTTTTGGGAGTAAAATAATTCATTCAAAAAATTATTCAATTTAGAAACCAATGTTGGATGTTTTAGAACATATGATAAATTTTAAAATAATAAAAAAACTATTATTGATTCATTAACATTAAATAAGTATTTTAAAGATTCCATTCAGTTTTTTCCTGGTGTAAATGTTAAATAAACCAAATTTATTGAATAATAAAACAATTATTTCGATGTAAATAAATAATTTACAAAATTCATTGTAAAAAATGATAAATTAATCAACATTTAAACCCAAAAATACCCCACTCCTCAAGTAGAAATACCTAATTTTCCTTGAAAAATAACATCATATCCACATATTAAAGCCAAATATATCCCATTTCCCCGATCATAATCCTATTATTTTCCTTAGTGAGGTTTTATTGTTACCCAACCCCAAGAATTCATGGATTTAACAAGGGTGTAAATATTCAATGAAAAGGTTACCCTGATTCCCATTCATTATTTTTTATCCTCTACCTTTAACTCCCTGAATCAATATCCATTTCTATACCTTTCAAAAATATTTCACATATATGTTTATAATATATAAATTTTATTTTGGTACTAGTATAAAATTTTAATCTATTTATAACATACTCTATCCATATCACTAATTATAATGAATCTGGTTTTATTGGATTTGTCCTTTGAATATTTATATAAATATATCTGGATTTTTTCTCAGATTATGCATAATGTTTTGGTCTATTAGGAATATAGAATTAATATTTTATAAATATTAATATTTATAATGCATGAGTGGTTATTATTTAAATATAAATAGCTTTCCCATTATTATAGATATTGGATGGGAAATCAAGGACCATGATTGAATTTGGAATATGGGGTTTAACCTAGGTGGCACATAATGTTGGTCGGCACTGGTCATTCTGTTGAAGAAACTGTTGGAAGGTATGTTGAGTTGATTAATTATGTAGTTAAATTAATTAATTAATTTAATTCCCATAACCTTATTCTCTGTATAAATTCTCTATTATAAAAAATCACTAGGTATAACTGCATAAATTAGGGGGATTTAAGAGGATGAGCACTGTTCTTCATCAGAAGATCAGGATTAGATGATGAACAACAGTTGTATTGAGGTGGATCAAGAGGAAGTCAGTGAGTGAAACAAATATTCATTGTTTGCGAACACTTTATTCACCAATGATCAATCATAAATTGAGTAATGTCAAGTTATTTATGGATTTTCATCCTATTTTGATTTAATAAGATTTTATTATTGTTATCTTCTCATTTTTTTGTGATTACCCATCTACCACATGATCTAATTGAAAAGTAAACTATAAAAAACTGGTTTATATTTGTTATTCCATGATTTAACCCTTTATCCCACACTTTATGACCATTTTACAGAAGCACATTTACCCATGGTTTTTATCACTTTGTTCATGTTCTTTTACCCCATTATTCTTCATGTTCTTCGATATTGGCCCATAGGTTAATGGTTTGAAATTTTTTAGGATTGGTTCGAGCATGATCGGGCCCCCATATTCATGGAAGTAGTGTAAAAAATTAACAGGATGGTGGTTTTTGGTAGTATTAGGATGGATTTAGTGGGTTGAGTTATGGATTTGAGTTTTAGAACACCAAATTAGTGGTGATGCTCAACAGAATATTTTACAGTTGATTAGATTTCAATTTATGGCCAATGAAGTCCAAGAATTAACTACCAGAGCAATTTCTCATTGATTTTAGGTGACCAAACTATCTGATTTGAGGTAGTGATGAGGAATATTGGATCCACATGAACTAATTGAGTTTTCTTCTAAAAACCCAACTATATAGAATATACTTTGAAGGATACATTTTCTATAATACCATGGTTGTCAAATCTATGTTTTCATTTGAAGATAAATATCACACCTAATGTGGGTCCACTAAAAACTATGTGGTCATATGCTATCATCCTAGAGGGTACTATAGGAGTACATGTTTATAGACACAACTAGGCACACTATCAAAACCAGAGTACACATAATTGACCTGGATACCCATAATTGACCATGTACATGGGAACAAGTCTATTTACATGGGAACATGATGAAATGATGAGGTTAGGTACTAGGTCAATGAGACATTCTGTGTACAACTATAACACACAATGTAGTGTGATATGGATTTTTTAGCCCTGTAGAAGTGAGAACACATGAATGTGACATGGTGAGGTAACACACTATGTGACCCCATGTACACAAATTGTACTTCTATCAATAACTTCTACCTTAAATATTTCATTATTTGGACAAATTTTTTATCCCATGAGTAGCCTATCCAATGTATTTTTTATTTCTAGACTGTGATGGTGGACTTCATTGTGGATTATAAGATTTGATACAAGGATTTTTGAGCAATATGCTTCTTTAAGTCACACTCGATGATTGCAGTGATCAGTGTTGGATGATCGAGTTATTTCAGGGTTAGTATTCCCCTATTGCACTTGGAATAAGTTCCCACACACACTTCACATATTTATATTTGATATCCCCCCCCAAAATTTATCATGACATGGTTATATTATCTACAAAGTTTAATTCCACTGTCTTCGAGATTAAGCATGGAGTGGGTCCTCCATTGGGGTTTTGGATCCCTCTGCTGTGGAGCACTACATCAGGCTACATTCCACTCCACAAAAATTCTTTCAAGGTATCAGATGATTCCAATCTAAGGATATGGATGTTGGTATCATTTGGAATACTAATCTACATTGGATTGTATGTGGTATGGAGATCCCCTTTCTATGTTTAATGGGTTTATTTATGATTATATATATAAATATATATATGTTTTGGGTTTTCATTTCACTCTTTCTAAAGGTTGAGATGACTTCTACTGTATATTCCTATTTATCCCTCTATTCTTTTCATAAATTCCAATTGGGTTTTTATATACTCAACACTGCATGGGATATGACCACATGTGACATTTACAATAGAAGCTGCGACATCGATGAATCTTAGTGATACTTTGGTTCACTGACCAAGTTCAGCGGTGAAATGTATAGATCAAGAGTTGTGCACTCTCTATTTTCCTATTTTATAGTTTTTTTAGGATGGGAATTTTTTTTGGATGGGCATGTATTTTTTACCATTTCCACATTGGATTTATAATTTCAAACTTTGATTTATTTACTATTGGGTTTTGGAATGCATGGTTATACTCAAGAGGTTGTAGTATTTTTTTTATTCTGATACACCTTTTCATAGAGATTTCTCAGTTTGTGAATACCTGAACATTTCTTAAAGGCCTTAAATTTTATTTAATCATTTTATATGATCATCACATGCACCAGCCTATTTTAGGTAGGCTTGGGGTTTACACACTCAGTCTTCTACTGGCCAGGTGGTCTGTAGTGGGTTGGGTTGTGTTAGACTGCTTCTAGAGTAGGTAAATCATCGATATGGTGTTTTGAGTTATACCATTTGTATTGATTGGTTGGGAACTAAGGTAAATGATGGAAATGTGTCTTTAGTGTGTATTTTAGGACAAGAAACCTAGTGGTGGTGCAATATACAATGTATCCATTCAACATGACACTAATTTTCATACTATCAACTCAGAATATCACGAAATAGGTTGCAGGGAACCATTGGTACATGCATCATATAAGATTGATTCTTTTGACTATCCTTATTGAGTCAACTCCTGATATATATTCTTATATAACCATGTTATGCATTGATCCATTTCAGGATTCCTTTATGAATATATCAAGCAAGGTTACATATAGATGATCATGAAAATTTTCAGTTCAGTGATGAGGCCTCCATTCATGGGCCATTTCTTGAGTAATTAACACTATGTGGGAAGTGAGAGTCATCCCCACATTTCGAGAACATAATTCCAATATTTCTTGATGATGATACATTTAGGATCAATATGTTACATAGGATCCATCATCATATAATAATGAGGCTCTAGGTTGAGACAAACCCATAGGTAGCAAGGTATTGGATTGGGTCGGTGGTCTGAGTCTTTAGGCATGTTTAGAATCTAACCAATCATATGGCTATGATTGTAGCTATCCTTTTTAATTAAATAATAGTGAAATTGTAGAGTCGTGTGAAGAAGACCCTGGATGATACGTGACTCTCATGTTTATGAATCTAGATACTTTTTTCCATCAAGTATTACCACTAATTATTATTCTCCATGTGGATTTATGGGATTCTCACACTTTAGTAGGTTGACTTGATAGTTGCTGATTACACTGAGAGGTTCCCTATCCACACTCATTACTCCGTATATATGGTGTGGGATGGTTTCTTCAAAGAACATAATTTCAATTAGGTTATCCATAGAGACATTTGGGCCATCATAGTCTCCTTTTTCCTTCAAACCTATGTTGGAGTTCTAGATCAATCATTGGAGAATGAGAGATTCCTATTAGAGGGAAACAAAGTGGTTGGATAAAGTAGTGAAAATCATAGGGATGATTATTCTATAGTGGAAATAAGGAATAAAATATAAAGGTCATGGAAGGAGAAGTATTCTCATTATCATACTCAAATGCACTTATCTATGGATCAGGGATCACATAGAGGTTCCAACCAGCCAATAGAGGGTCAATGATATGATTATGATAAGAAGGGTTACATAGAAGATGATTTCCTAACCCATCATTATTTTTGGTAAAGTTAGATGGGGGATAGACTACCATGGATGATTCATTTCCCTGATTTGGGATATCCCATGCATTGTCCAGGAAGCCCCAAGGAGGAAGTGTAGATAGATGATGAGGTGGAGATCTGAATCGATGATCTTCTTATGAAGATTGATGCTATAATATACATCCACCATCAACACCACCAGGAATCCCATTCTAGGATCATTGATAATTTTTTCACGTCCATGGTACGTTATAAGATATGGAGGGATATAAGTAGGCTACATACGAGAGGATTGGAGATATGATATATTTCATTTCTAATCTATCCCCAGTATTACAAGACATAGGAGTGAGTCATTCCTTTATCACGTTATCCTCTATGAGAATACAAGATCTTATAATGGAGAATTTTTCTCAACAAGTAATGATATAGGTTCTTATATGGAGAAATTCATATAAATTTCATATTTACTGGAAGTGCAAGATTGTGCTTAATGAATAGAGTTTCTCATGAGACCACCTCATCAATGCGATGAAACCTTATGATGTCTTGTTCAGAATGGGATGATAGTCCATGGTTTATAACCAAATTGATTATAAATTAATATGTGTTAGAATCCATTAGGTAGATGGGATGATATTCTCCTTTGTTGGAGAGATAGATCTCATTGGTGAGCAAGTGGGTCATTATGAGTGGAAACTGAAACATACCACCCATCAGTTAGTGTGTTTTTTTCCTTGGTATAGTGGGCTATTCGAAAATCCTAATACATTCGATGGTGGAGAAATATTTGGAAACATTCCTTGAGGGTGTTATGAGACTACCTCCACTGTGTGATATAGAATTATACAATGACTTTCACCTCAGTACGACACCGATATATTTTGTGGCATATCATGTGGCACCCATAGAGCTCTCAGATAAGAGGGTGTTGTATGAGTTCCTTCAATAGAAGTGTTTCATCAAATTCAGTGGGTATCATGGAAAGATCTATTATTATTCTTTAAAAATGATGATGGGATCTTGGGGATTAGTGTTGATTATCATCACCTAAACCCGAAAATGGTAAATAAAAAGAACCACTTTTTGAGGCTTTATGACCTCTTCAAATAGTTGAGAGGTTTGAGTTGGTTCTTGTAGAGAGATCACAAGTGTGGATATCACCAGTTGAGGGTTCACAAGGAATATATTATAAATGTTTTATTCTAATCATTCTACCGACACTATGAGTTCCTTGTGATACCTCTTAATGTGAAGAATTCCCCCACTATGTTTATGGATCTTATGAACTAGATCATACAACCATACGTGGACCAATTTTTGGTTCTCCATGTTATTGAAATACTCATTTAGTACGAATTAGGGGAGGAGTATGTAGAGAATAAGGGGTTGGTCCTAGAATTACTCTGAGAGAACCATATTTTTGGAATGCCATTGAATTTAATTTTTGTATCTTCATTGTTGAGTTATTGGGGAATGTCCAATTTGAGAATGTCTTAGCTATTGACCTAGCGAATATTGTTGATCTGCTTTTTTGGGATCCAACCAAGAGTGCCTCTTAGGTTTGGAGTTTCCTTAACTTTGTGTGGAAAATACAATAGGATCTTTTTAGACATATCTAGGATTAAATCTCCTTTGACTACCATTTAAAATAAAGTGAATTCATTTTACAAGATCAAGAAGTGTAAGAGAGTTTTTAAGGAGACGAGGAAGAGGTGGAATGGTGATCCTATGTTGATACTTCTATATTAGTGTGTGAAATAAAAATTATTTTTCAAGGCCTCTAGATATGTGCTCAGTTTCAAGTTGATAGAGATTCCATCATTGATTACACATGATATTTGGTTGTTGAGACCCGAAGATGACAACTACTGGACAAATGACCCAGAGTTGTAAGCGATGGTCTTTTCATTGAATATACAGATGCACTAATTTCTAGGTGTGATTTTTTTACTTATACCATCAGAGTCACTGATAGATATTCACTCAGAGAGATATTAACATGAGACATAGGCACTGGTTGGAGTTCTGAAAAGACTATGGATTCAAAATAGTCTATACTCTTGATAAGTGAAATGTGGTGGAATATTCCCATAACAGGAAGTTCCATTATCACTTAGTAGAGGATAAATATAAATATTTTTTTCATTTCAGATATCCCTCATAGAGGAGATGGGTAAAAAATTTATTCAATCGACGATGCTGACACACCCACATCCTAAGCATGCGAGGGAGGCTCAATTATGAGACATCGAGGGTGAATTTATATATGACTAGATATCATTATATGATTCACCCAATGGATTTTCAGAAATAAGGGATAATATCATTCTTTTCATGGGACAAATAATTATTCCCATTACATTGTGTGAGGAGGTGATGAGGATGTTTCACACTCCCCACTTTTTTTTACATATAGGTGTGGAAAATATATAAAAATATCTTCAAAGGTAGTTTTTTGGGATTTAATGAGGCATATACTTGTTATTTTCATCTCTAAATGTCTCACATGTAACCAAGTAATGGATGTGAAATAAGTTCTGTTAGGTTTGAAACATCCTCTTGAGATCCCAATGTAGAAATGAGATGGAATATCCATTGTAATTGTGAAGGGTATTCCATATATAGTTAGAGGACATGATGTTATTTGGGGATTTTTGACAAACATAGTACATGTTCACACTTCCTTCAAACCAAGGGGCAGAGTTTTGTTGTGATTTATAGGCAAATGTATGTGCAATAAATCTTCCAACATCACTGGGAACCTTATATGATTGTCAATATTTGTGATTCTTGGTTCACATCATGGTATTGTAGAGGATTACATGATACCATAGGTAACTAGTTGAGGTGGAGTATAAAATTTTACCACTCAAAGGATTGAATGTCCAAGAAGACTATCTCAGTGCTAGAGGATATTCATAGGGCCTATGTGTTAGACTTCAATCGAAGTTGATTGGATCAATTTATATTATTATAGATCACTTATAATTACATATATCATTATAATATAGAAATGAATTTTTTTTTGAAATTTTAAGGGAGACCATACAGGCCGCCCTTATATTGGACTGAGATTGGAGAGACATATCTTATTGGTCATGATATAGTACAAGCAATTTCAGAGATGGTTGAGGTGATCTGTGAGCATATGAGCATAACTTAGAGAAGACCGAAAACTTTTGCAGATCAGTCTGATTATCACTTGGTGATCGAGTAGTGAGAATTTTTTTATTGAGAGTCTCTACATGATGAGGATTATGCGGGGTTTGATGAAGAGGCAAGCTATCTCTATTGTTCATTTATCATTTTGAGATTCTAAGAGTGTTGGTGAGGTTTATTATACCCTGAAATTTCACCTATAGTTCGATGATGTTCATAGAATATTTCACGTGTTACAACTGAAGAGATTCATAGATGAACCTATGAACAATATTGTTGGAATCAATGTTTTTCTTTTCTAGAAACAAAGTTTATTATTTTTCAGTCTGCAGTATGGTTGATCGTGGAGTTTTCAAGGAATTTGATCTTATTATGGATATGGATTCAGGGTTGAAGGTGGCATCATTTCCCTATGTCTCCCATATTTTTGGAGCTTAAAAATTTGATGAATGGTCATGCTTTGTGAATGGTTAATTTCCTGGACCGAATCTTCTCAAGTATGGTAAAGGAATAGATTTAAAAAGGTTTAGTGTTTCCAGATGGTATGGAGATTTGGGAAGGGATAAAATGATGTCGAGGATCAATAGTTAATGAATTTATGATGGGATGATGGTAAATCAACACGACTATGAGAAGCTTTGAGAACGTGTAAAATTTCACTGGAATATTGAGAAGAATAATAGCTTCGTGAACATGAATATAGAGGTTCATGAAAAGGATACCGGGAGATTGGGATATTCGTGAAGGGATGAGTCTCTAAATTGGGGACCACACTCACTTAATTTTAAATAAATATAATTTTATAAATGGTTGAATATGTCAAAATTTGGGAAGGTTGGGAGATTATCAAATCAAGAAAACATTGAGAGATTGAGCATCAATAAAAGACATGTTAAGTCTTAATTGATGCTAATGCTTTTCACAAAGGTTGTTTCAAAAAGACATTATGTTTTGTGAAGAATTAATATTCCATGAACAGTGGGATCTTTACAATGTTTTGGAGGATCTCTAAAGTACTTGGGTTCATGAATGATGAAATTTATTTGAAAAAAGGTGTTTTAAAAAGGCTTGGTGCTTTTCAAATGGTTTTTTTAAACATCTCTTTTACATAAATATTGACATCAAGTTCATCAAATTAGTAACATGGTGCATGAAGAGTGTCATACTAAATTGGGATAAGGACTTAAATTCCGAATATACATATGAAAACCTCAATTCATCAAACTAAGTAATACATCACCAAAGAAAGTGGGCTATGGGGAGTTAATGGAAGTATTCTGAGAGAGGGAATGTGCATTTCCAAAAATTCTTGTAAAGGCAGTGTGCCTAACATAGAGTGACTGTGTTAGATATTTTTCACAGAACACTAACTAGTAATTTTTAGTTGATTTTGTTATGAACAGAAACATTTCGGCGTATGCTACTTGGACACTTCCATAGCGGTGAAGAAGTAAAACATATTTGTTATCTATATTCATATAAGTGTTTAATAAATTCATGATTCCATAAAACAAGTTTTAAAAGTTCCTACCTTTGTGGTAACAAGATATATCACTTCAATAGAAAAAGTTTACACTCAAACTATCCCCTCCACTCTCAGGGTGTTATAGAGTCCTACATGTTTTATCAGAGCATATAGGTTATTGATGTTGAATGTTTACTATATTGTTTGGAGAATTCAATTAATGTTAGAGGGGTTTTACTATTTATTGGAAGAAACATTTATATTAGGAATAATAGAGTGATATCTCATCTGTGATCCCTTGGTATGGATGTTCTCTGTACTATATTTTATGGTATTCATGTCACTAATACAAAAGGTATTTCTATGACTAAAATAGACAAGAAAAGTCTTTATGTATATTCAAAAGATCAAAATTCTCCCATTGCTTATTTATCTGATAAAATATATTTCAATGTGATGAGCTTCACTATAGACAAGTCCATTTTAGAGAAACTAGAAAATATAGATGATGGATATAACAAATTAAAATAGGCCAAACATTATGTCTTGAAGAATTATTTTGAGGATATGAAAATAAATATATTGGAAAATGTAGATTGTTTCATTAATTGTATATATGAAGATGTAGGACCTATTCTAGGAATCAGAGAAGAAATTAATGATATTTAAATTTTAAAGGAAATCAAAAGAAAGAACCTACCTCTGTATATTCCAAAAGTTTCAGTCCTTGAGGAAAAATAATTTTCTTATCATTCCCATAAAGATTTCATAATTTTTTATGTGGATTATGAAATGAGAGTCAAACCCGAAGATGATAAAACTCGAGTAAGAAAGGAAATGGAATTAAATTACATGAAAAAACATGATATTTCAAGATTAAATAATGCCGAGGAAGATAAACATCGTCATCCTTTCAGCAAAAATGTAAAGAGAGGAAAAAATAAAATTTGAAGGTAGGCTTCCATTGGAATGTTTTTGGGTTTCTGGAGTATGGAACATTGAATTTCAGTGCTAAATAAATTTATAAGATGTATAAAGTGAAGTAGGAATCATGAAAAAGAATAAAAAAGCTTCCATAAAAAGGGAGACATCAAATTTGGAATGAAATAACAAGGAAAGATATTTATTTTAAAAGAAGATTAAGATGATATTGAATTTCTAGAGGATGTTTAATTAGAGTTTAAATATATACCTGAATCATCTATGATGGATACAAATGAAAAGTTAGAAACTTAAAAATATGAAGATAAATACTTGATTTTTGTGGTTGATCTCAAGGTGGAACATGAGGGTTCTCTTGTTGAGCGTGAAATTCAAAGAAAAAAAATAGAAAAATGAGGTCTGTGCTGAAAGAGTCATCTGATTATTTTGATCATCTTGAATCCAAAATTAATTAGATAGAAGGAAAGGTAAAAGAACATTTAACAACTCTTTAAAGCTTAAAAGAGGTTGTGTAAATTAAACAAATGATTTAGGAATAGGAAATGGTTAAAATGACTTGACTTTAGGACTGGAGGAAAATGGAATGATATTTGAGGGACTTGAAGAATATTTTGTAACTTCATGAAGATAATTGGAAATCATGTAAAAATCATGTGAAACAATGAAAAAATATATTTTATAATATTTTTAAATATAGAGCTGTTAGAAATAGATAAACATGATTATGAAGGTTTATAAAAAGGCCATGAATAATTATAAATCATCATTTATGGGAAAACATGGAATTTTATGTGATGTAAAAACATTGAAGGCAAGAACCCGGATGAGAAAACATAAAAAAATGAATAAATTGATACATATAAAAAATTTCATGATTTCCTAGTAATAAAAGATTTTAACCAAATAGAACATAATGTTTAAAATAATTCTCAAGTATCGAGAGAGAATATTTGGTCAAATACCTTTAAAAAATAAGGGGACATGAGGAGAAAGGGAAGTGAGAAGATATGTTCCATTATGAATTTTCAATTACATGGATTTCTAGTTCATACGATGTCTTAATATGTAGAGTTAAGGATCTGTCTAAATCGGGAATCAAATAGATTTCAAAAAAGGATAATGATACTTAATCCTTCATCAAATAGAAAAAAATAGTTTCTATGGATATTTTCTATCATTATTCTATATGTGTCCATAAATATATTCATTGTTTGTAGAGGAAAGACCGTAACAATAGTTATAGAACTCAAAGATATATCAATGACCATCAACTAGGAAGAGTACCTCTAGAAAATAAGTATTCTCCACTAGAAGAAGAATATTAATTTGATAAACCCTTGAATATTTAAAAGACATTGGAATTTAAGTCTTTAGACTACACTCAATCAAGTATCTCATGTAAGGAAGACAAGAAGAATAAGAAAGATAATATTATTGAAATATCTCTCAAAGATACAATTAATAGTATCACATGGATTCTTTATAAAATATTCTCATTTCATATGACATAAAATGTATATTTTTTTAAGAATTTTTAGTGGAGGGTTGATTTCATAGTGGGATTCAGCAATGATAGTTCTTAAAGATCAAATTTAGTGGAAATACATATCTAGGAAATGATGAGATATGAAAAATAATAGTTATATGGATAGACAATTTGCATCACAATCTCCTTATTGTGATACAAATATATAAATAAGAAGTGGTAGATAAATTTAATCAAAAGGGTTGAAGTATCAATGTAAATACATGTAATTTCATCATGACATGATGCATAACAGATGGAAACTTATACCCATTTGACAGTATATAGAACACTTGTTTCATAACAATTGATGAAGAGAATAGATTTTGCAATAGGAGGTTGGGTCACCTTAATCAAAAGATCCTAGAATACTTATGAATCTGTAATATATTTATGATATTCGAAATCTTAACTATGATAGAAAAATGGAATATAATGAATGCATGTGAAAAAACATGGATGAGACGTCATATCATCCAATGAACAAGAGGGCATCAAATCTTCTTGATCTTATCCACACAGTAATATGTGGTCCAAAAAATATAGCTGGAACATATAGAGATAAGTACATAATTTTTTATTGATGATTATAGTTTAATAAATTGTGTGATGATTATATAAATGAAATGGAATGTTCTTGATTTCCAGAAGAGTTATCTTTAAAGATACGAGAATGAAATAGGCCGCACAGTCAAGATTATGTTATTTGACAACGGAGGAGAATATACGTACATTGAAGATGAAAATTACATCAAAAAACATAGAATAAAGAATGAAACGTTAGAAGTGATAATCCCTAAACATAATGTTTTTGTTTAATTCATAAATAGGAAATTGAAAATATGTATATAACTATACTGATTGAGAGTTGTTTTTCTCATCATTACTAGAAATATGTTGTTCAAGTAGAGGTGTACACTCAAAATCAAATAGGGATTTTTATAGCAGAGAACATTATTCCATATGAGATGTGGTATGGCATGAATTCATATCTTATTTTTTCATGTTTTTGGAAATAAAATTTTCATCTAAAATAAAGAAGGCAATCAAGGAATGTATGGTGAAGTATTAAAGCCTTCAAATGTTAATATAATTATCTTAGAATGATTGTTGAAATAAATGATATCAAAATCATTGGGGATAAACCCATAATTAGTTCAAGGAGAACACATATTTATTTGGTTGGAGATGAAGAATAAAGTGGAAATGGATGGAATAAAATGAAAAAATAATGGAAGTCGTGAAAAATATTTAGGACTCACAAAACGAAGATTATTCAAAAGAATAATAAAAAGAAGAAACTATTTATAAAGAAACATCATATGAACTACACAGGTGAAATAGAAGAGAATAAATTCATAAATCCAAAATTATTAGGGGTTATATTTCACCTATATAGAAAAGTATAGCGAGGAATAAAACACATTATTCATTTCTATGAATTGTGAAACAAAAGTCATTTGAAGAATAAATGAAGGATGAATCATGGGTTAAGGCCATGAACGAATAAATGGTTCATATTGAAAATAAACATACATGGGATCCTGTTGTGATGTCTAAAAATAAAAATTATATTGGAACAAATTGGTTCTTTTAAAAAAAATATTGATCAAGGAAATTTGATCTGTAAATAGGTATGCTTGGTGTGTAAAGGCTATGAATAGTTTGAGGGAATGAATGTTGAAGATATTTTTTATCCAATATATATACTATAGTTGATCGGGATCTTTGTTTCCATGTAAATTAAAATTGGGTATAATTTTTATCTAATTGATATCAAAAAACAAATTGTAATTGGTGTTCTTGAATAATAAGTCTACATTGAACAATTAGTATGATTTCAGATAAGAAATGATTAGATGATGGTTTTTATATTAAAGAAGGACCTTTAAGGACTAAATAAGGTATCCATAGCATGGAATTATTATCTGGAATCTTATAATAATAAGAATAAATTTGAAATAGGATGTGTTGATCATAATCCCTATGTGAATATTTCTAATAATGATTAATTTCTGGTTCTTGTGTATGAGGATGATATTATTCTTTGCGGAAGAATGGAAGGATACATGGAAGAATTTTCTATTCAAATGATATATAAATTTGAATGACCTATGATTGGTGAACTCACATACATTTTGGGGGTTCAAGTGGTTCAAAAGAAGTATTATACATTCATTTCTCAGAAATAATATACAAAACAACTATTGAATATATTCAACATTCATGACTCCAATCCAATGTTTACTCAGATTATAGTTGGAAAGAATATTGTAGACTCAAGGATATAAAATATATATATTCCACCTTCAATATAATGATCATTGGAATTTTATTATACATAAATACAATATGGTCTTCATTGAAAAATGATTAGAGTCACACTTCTAATGTAATATGAAGGAAGATCATTTTAAAGCTATTAAAATAATCAGGGGGTGTGTTAAATGTAATCTAAATTCTGGATTATACATTGTAGATGGAAGAGAGAATGAATTGTTATGATTTTTTATGTTTAATGATGTGGATATTATGTGGATATAATGTACCCAAGTGGTGGGTCATTCTTCATTGAAAACAAGCATTCAGGCTTATTGAGCAAGAAACAATAATGTAGTTCTCATAGTATAGTATAAATAATATATATATATATATATTCTACAAAAGTCATGAACATAGTTATTTTAGATTAATTAAAAATTTAGTGATATTTATGATGACGTAAAACAGCCAATGGTGATTCACTCTGATAATAAGAGAATAATTTATTTTATGAATAATATTGTTCAACACTCTTGTACCAAAAATATTGAGATCAGATATCACATTATCAAATAAAAATTTGAACAATGTGAGATTAAAATGGATAAAGTTGGAACTCATGATCAAGTGGATTAAATTCTCATTAATCAAATAGAAGCACATATATTCATGAAATATTGGTTGAACCGCATTGTTTAGCCACCTCCCAATGCACGAGGAGGTTGCAATTTGTCCCCTGTCCCCATTTTTAATAAAAATTTATTTTTTATGTGGATATGATGCATGTTTATGGGAGAGATATGATCAAGGGGGAGTTTTGGAATCACTAAAAGTTTACACATAGATTCTATGGGTTTATTTACAAGTGGGGAGATATGTTAAATTTAATGAACTGTAGGTTTACAGGGATTGTTGGTGGTTGGTGATATTTCAAGTAATTTAAGATCTCTTTTACCACTTTTATTTTCAACACCAAGATCTAATAATGTGGACTTAGAGTGATAGATTATTTATTTCTTGACTATTATTTTATTTTTTCAAAGGGTGGTACTTTATTCGATTTACCTACATATTTCTCATAGAACCAAAGGGGTGATTATTGGAACCAATGTTGTTAAAATATGGAAACAAAGCATATTTTCTAATTATTTTCAATCCATTCTAGGGTTGATCAATGTATTTTCAAGTCAAGGGTTCATACAGTGTTGATGTATTCATTCTTGAGGGTGGAATCATTTCCAAATGTTTTCCAAATTATTGGAGCTCAAAATTTTGAGTAAGGGGAAATCTTCATCAAAGGTGATTTTCTAGGACTGAATATAGTCAAATATTGTAATGGGATGGATTTTTTGTAAATATTTGATTTTTGTGAAGGTATGTATCTTCTTGAAGGAATATTATTTCATAATGTTTGGAAGGCTCATTAATTCATGATAACATGATGGTAAATATTCATGAATAAAAAAAGATTCATGAATGGGTAAAATTTCACAAAATATTCATGACGACTGGGATTTTGATGAACATGAATTTTGAGGTGTGTAAAAAGATTGTTGTGTGGTTGGGATCTAGATGATGGGATGATTCTATAAATAGGTAGCCAAGATCAATTCATTTGACCTGATGAGAATTTAATAAAAGGAGGAACCACTCAGAATTAATGAATGTTGGGAGATTTGAAAATTAGGATTTCTTTGTGAGATTTAGTATCATGAAAAGTACTACTAAGTGTAAAACAATACTGCGTCTTTTCAAAAAAGTTAGTTTCCCAAAGACTATAATTTTTGTTAATTAATTGTGTTTCCTGAAGGATGTAAGCAATGAAAAGGTTGAGACATTTGAGAAATTATGTGGGTTCATGACCATTGTTATTTATTTGAAACAAAAAGAGGGATTCAGAAAGTCTAGGAGTTTTACAATCTGTAGTGTTGAACATATGGATTATATGAATAGTGAATTCAAGTTCATAAAATTAGGACTACAATGTATGTAGTGAGCTTTGCTAATCAGGAAAAATGATTTCAATTCCTAATCCACTAATGGAAATATCAAGTCATTAAATCGAGGAAGAATTCACCCATGGTAGTGAGCTAGGAGGAGAGGATGGGTGTGTTCTCAGGGATGCAGTGTGATATTCCTAAATTGTTTGTAAAGCTAGTGTACTTGACACAGAGTGACTGTGTCAAAAATTATGTACACCACAAAAACTAGTACGCTTTAGTAGATTTAGGTATGACTGAAAAACTATCGATGTATGCTTTATAGACTATACTATAGTGATGAAAGAATTAAAAACTCTTATTTTTCTATTTATATGTTAATATGTAATTAATATGTGATTCCATTAGATAGGTTTTACAAGTTCCTACTAATGTGGGAACATGATCCACCACTTCAAAACAAATGTTGACACCATAATTCACCCCTCAAATAATAGGGTTTTTAGTGTCCTATAATTATCAGCTGGGGTGACTAGGCTCGAATATGGATACACTTTCATGGAGTACCTAATGGTGATAGAGGATTTCTAGGATAAGATCTTGTAAATATGGACCATCGAGTGGGTTTTTCTGCTTTGGCAGTACCAGAGTATGCATGAGAGCTCCTAGAATATTGAGATTCATATGAGGACTCAGTAGCCCCACATTTTTTTAGTTTATACTTTTTAGGGTGAATATCCATGAATGAGTGTAGAATTTAAAAAATATTTTTATAGTATTATTTCTATTAATATTTCTGTAAATAAATATAAATTTATTATCCGATTTGGGACTGTGTTTTGGTGTCTTAGGGCCCCATAATTAATATGTGAGAAATATACTTATATTTTAATGCTCACATGTGTTTCATATTTGTATTAATGTATTTACCATTATTATATAACATGTATGGGAAACATGAGACCATGTTATAACAAATAATGTGGGGTTACCATATCTGTGACATAATTTTGATTAGTGTTGGACGTTTAGTTGAGGCCTTCGTTGGTGGGAACATTAAGTGGATCAATTAATTTAATGAATTCATCTAATACTGAGATTTGAATTATATTTATAAACACCCTATTATAAAAAAATTATAGTGTAGTTTAATACCCTTTAGATTAGTTGAGTGTAGGAGAATAGTTCATCAATTTTAGATCGGGATCAGATGATGAATGATGGTCAGATAGAGGTCGATTGAGAGACATAGAGTGAGCATAGTGGATCTTCATCACTGGAAAATGATTCCCCCAAAAATGATTGATCTTAAATCAACACACGACACATTATTTAAGGATTTTTGTCTAATTTTATTTAATAAACATCAGTTGTTGTTATCTTTTTTAAGATTACTCATCCAATGCATGAGGCGATTGTAAATTATATTGTTAAAACCCAGTTTATTTTTTATTCATTTCTTCACCAATTTCCCCAAAACATTATGATCGGTGGACATGATCGCATCAGACAATGATTATTCTGAGTTTTTTCCTATAATTTTCCTCAATTATACTCCATGTTCTTCTCTATTATCCTACACGTTCATGTTTTGACATTACAGGAGCAGGTTCGAGTGTGATCGAACCCACATATTCCCAATGGTTGCAAAAAGGATGGTCATGATTGCAATTTTTTGTTAAATAAAGATGAATTATTTGTTGGATGTAATGAATTAACGTTTTAGAACATTGTATTATAGTATATTCCAGAAAATTTCCCATGCAGGTGATACAATTATGATTTCTAGCCATTGGAGGCCATAAATCAATTGTTGGAGGAATTTCCATTCAATTTCTAGTAGTAAAATAGATGGAATCAAAGAGGGTGATGTTGGATATTGTATCAATGTGAAGAAATATGATTTTATTTTGAAAGCCCAAATACATAGCTTATACTATGGAAAAATAGGCTTCATGATCCATGGCTATGGTAGATAGGGTTTCCATTGGAGATAAATATCATATGTCGTGTGGACTAACCACATGTTGTGTGACCCTATGTTGGAGGATAGTCATATACTACTAGAGTACATGGGCATGGGAACATCTAGGCATAAATACATGACCAGAGTACACATTCATGTAATTATACTCGGACAATCTAGGGAACTCATACATGACCATGTACATTATCACAATCTGATGTACAAAAGCACATGATGGGAAGACAAGGGAAGGCATCTAATTTCTAAGAAACATTGTTTCTAACTAATACATTAATATTTGTAATGAATTGATTTCTAATATGATTCAATGGTTGAAAATTCCCTAGTGATGGGGTGAGGCCACACACCATTTGATCCTATATACATAGAGTTCAATTCCCCCAGTAAATTCTACCTTTTGTATCTCCTTCTTCAAGACTCATATTTGGGTCCCTGAGTAGTGTATCATGAGTTTTTTATGCATAGAACATGAATATGACCTTATTTGTAGAATATGAGATATTATTTGAGGGTTTTCAAGTGTTATTCTTATTTAGGGGATTCACAATGATGGAAATGGTCGGGGTCATATCTTCAGAGTGATGGTCAGGGTGACAGCCCAGTGACATTAGAGAGTGAGTCCACAATAATCTTTATATAGGTAGATTTGGTACTCCCCAATAGAAAATTAGGGCATTATTCCTCTATATATAAATAGGTACTATCCCATCATCGATCGCTGGTGATGGGGGGAGGGGGGCTGGTCCACCACTACAGTTGTGGCTCTCTTGGATGTGGAGTGTAATGATGAGGTGAGAGCCACTCCACAAATATTATTGTAGGTTTATATGGGATGATGGGTATCAAAGATGAAATTTTTGAGCTTTAGGTTGACGCATTGTCTTTGTATTGGCTATGAGAAATAGATCCCTTTCTACACTCTAATGGTTTTAAATTTGAATATATATGTGTGTTTGTGTGTGTGTGTGTGTGTTTTGGTTTTTTTCCCTATTTCAATGGGATGACATAATTTCTTTTGTGTCTTGCTATTTATCTCTCTTCAGTTTTTAGTTAAACATATGGGGTATTTATATACTCACTCCTTCATGAGATTTTCCACACATTTCATTTCTTATGAAGGTGAAAAGAATATTTTCATTGACATTAGTGGATCATAGTGACACTGTGGTTCATTTATGATGTACTGTGGAAGTACATAGAGATCAATAGCTGATCTCTCTCAATTTATCCTTTTCTTTACTAGTTTTTTCATGTTTGGAAATATTTTGTGGTTTGGAATGTATTTTACCCCATTTTCAATTTGTATTTATACTATCATACTCATATTTATTTCATGTTGATATTTTTAAACTTGGTTATACTCTTGATGCTGAAGTCTTTTTTCATTCCCATTAACTTTTCCATGGAGACGGTTGAGTGCATTCATACAAGTACATTAGGAAAAAGAGTTAGCAATATAGTATTTTCTATGTATGACTTTTAAATATTTCTATGAATACTTTCGAATCCAAGAGATGAGACAGCACATGATTCTAGGGTTTATAGAGCCTTGATGTGGTGATATTAAAAATAGTAAATACATTATATCTTATAGAAATATATTATTTTCTAATATAGAATAAATTCTATGTTGAGTCTTGAATTTTAAATCTATTTCAACGGTTGAGTTTTTAACGTGGCATTTTCCCCAGGCACAACATAATGTTTGTTGACATTCAGTGCTTAGTTAAGGGGGTGTTGGATGATGAGATGATGGTTTTTGATTATTAAAAAATAATAATATCATTCCCCAACCCCTTATCATACAAAAAATGGGAGATGAGGAGATTCCCCTTGATTGATGGATGACTCAAGGATGAATCGAAGTGAGGAGGTGTTGTTGATCCTTTTTTAGGCTGATTATCACTAGACCAAGTTATAGTAGCTTTAGAGTGCCATTTATCACCTAAAGATTATATATTTTACCAATAGGTTGGATGACTTGTGTTTTAAGTCATGAACCACCATTATATGTGTTTTTTTTATGGTTAGATCCATTATAGGATAGCTAGTTCTCCCTTGGGGTCAATCTATGGGTTTCAGTGGAAAACTGGGTATTTTGGATAGCTTGTAGGATATTACCATTTAGAATTCCTGATCATGTGATGTGTAGTGTAGAGAAAGATTTTGTGTGATCATACCCTTTATGAAATATAATGTCTGGGTACTACACACGGTGTACCAGGGTTACACCCTATTTAGTGATCCTAGGTCATGAGGATAAGAGACCTGGTCGGGGATGATATGTCAAGGGACATGGATGTGTGTGGGTACATATACAATGTACATGGAAAAAAGGTGTCATATGTTGGAATATAATGAGAAAACATACAAGGGACCATTTATCTAGGGCACACCATGTAATCGAGAGTTTACAAAATGTTATAGACACACTTGGTTGATCTGTTTGGGGAAGGACATAGACAGTTGCCTTGGTGAGGCAAGATGTGTCATGTAAAACCTATACATTATGTGTATGCTCATATATCAAGAAAATATATGCGTTAGAGGATGCATACCATTTCTTAGGAAGGGTCACATGACATGTTCAATTCTTTGGAACTTCCTCCTTCTGCATCTCCTTCGTCGATACGAGGGTTAGGACCTGTGAGTAGCTTATCACGAGCAGTTTTCTATGTAGAATGTGATGCTAGAACTTATGGTTGATTAGGAGATATTAGGCGGAATGATTCAATTATGACACTAAATTTTAATTTTATATATCCTGAATAGTGATCATAGTGGATTAATGGAGAGATTTTAGGGTCTTTCCCCTTCCCTGTTGTCTAAGGAAGCATGACTCGTATATGATTTGGGCTATTAGAGTGGTGGTACCCTTCTATTAGGGAACATTTCCCTAATAATGGTAGTTATGAAATGTGAGGGTTGAAGAGAATGATGGATATGGATCTACCCTATCATATCTGGGTGTGGTATCTCCATACTCATTGTTCAAATAGATTTGGAACTCCTGTATGGCGCTAGGGTGTGGGTCCTCTATCCATAGAGTCAGAACTCCCCTATCATACAAGGGTATCGGTCCACCATACATGATACTTCGGTAGAGTTGGTTCTCCCTTATCATACCATTGGGAAGGTCTTATATTAATTGATTCAGTACTCCCTGTCACACCATGGTGTGGGTCCTACATATGATATTTTTAGATATAGTGGGTACTCTCCTATTCTAATAGGGTGTGGTTCCTCTATTCTCTGAGAAATTACTTCCTTGTCATACCATGGTGTGAGTTCTTTCTTCTTGGTTCAGTAATCCCCTACCAGGTCTGGTTATAGGTCCCCATTCTAATAAAATTTGTAGATATGGAACACCCTTATACACAGGTTGTATATCATCAAACTACAAAGTGGTACTCCCCCAGCTTTGAGTACAAAGGAGATTAGGTCCATCACTGTAGTTGCTTCTACCATGGATGTTGATAGCAGTTACAAGGAGAATTATACTAGACTTATTATGTGTGTGACCTGGTTAGATTTTAGTGCTCCCTTGATGTGGTGAGTTTCATGCCTCTTCATTAGGGTATTGAAGAGATTTTGAGATGTTTAATAGTTAGTACTCCCTCATCTATGGGGTTGATGAGAGGTGAAAATCCCAATGTTATCTCCTTATAGAGGATACACATGGTTCATGGTCTCTATTAGTTCTCCATTGATTACATGTAATGGTGAGGGTAGTCCTCTTCACTTGGGTTCATAGGAGATTGCACTAGTTGAAACACAACAGTGTTAGGATCTAAGGTGTCTGGCACTAGAGTTGGACCTAGATAGGAGTTTAAAATGGATTGTGTTCTCTCATATTGGTAATCATGGTTGGCTTAGTTTTCCCTAATAGAGTGTAACTCTTAGAAGAGTTCCATAATTGAGATAAAGGATCATTGAGTGTGTTATAATTAAGGATAATTACCTTTAGTACTTGAATAGAATCATATAACTGGATATGTGGTCAGAAACTCATGATACATTGAGTCTGAGAAAATTATATCTGGGTGTTTTACGAGATTCCTTGTTGTATTTTCACACATCTTGGTTTGAAGCACCTTGTTTACTAAGATGAATAGTCATGTTTATCCAATGAGTGGATGAGATAAAGTCTATTTTTTTCTCTCATTTGGGTACCCCCAGGCTAAGTTGAGGGGAATGTTGCCTTTCAGTTTCTCCATTTTTTTGGGTCGTTTGGGTGCTTAATGTCCCAAATGTCCCGAAGGCCTTCATTATTATTGATTTTGATAACCCCCATTAAATGGATTAGGTGAAACCCTTACAAGGCCCATAGGCTCAGAGATTACCAGGCCCGTAGGCTTAGGAGATTACATGACTTGAAGGTCATAAGAAATTCAACCAGACTATCTACAAGGAACTACCCCTCCCCAACATCTGTGTCATGATAGTAGCTCTCCACCTTTGAATGTTAGTCTAGCTAGGCTTCCCATGCAAGCACAGTGTTGTCCCGATGGCATAGCCATACCCTCTTATTCTGAAAAATCCATTTGGCTCTGCTCTGGTAAGTGCACCTGCACTGAATCCTCTTCTAGGGCTACTCCTTTTTTTGTAGTGTGTCTGGGGGAACTTCATGTGTCCCGAAGGCCTTGAGGTGACCAAGTGACTTAAAGGTGGCTTTAAATCCATATTGACCTGAATTCCAGGGTGGCCTGAAAGCCTTATGGACTCCAAGCCCAAACTGGTGGCCTAAGGTGAATAGTTCCAACTACTACAGTGCCGAACAGTACCTGCTCCAGTACCTGCTGCAGTACCCGCACAATGTAATGTTTTGCTACATTACCGGTACCATGTACAGTCTGATACAGTACCACATAGTGTATAGTTCATACTATAGTGCCTGCTACCGTACTACTACAGTACCCGGAAACATGCCTCTACCTGGTTTTGAGCCTGGGTCTTGTGGATGCACTTAAGGATACATCACCAACTGGGCTAAGGCTCATGTACTTTGGGTGCTTAATGGGTATTTCTATATTCACCACTACATAGGATTTTACCACAGATGTCATGTATTGTGTATGTATTAGTAATTTTGATGGAGTTTTTGGAGGACCCAGGGCAGGGAAAGCTTAGTGTGCTTGACATACCGAGGAGTTTTCCAATTCTTAGACAAGTAGATTCTGGAAGTTTCATTTGATAGAAATCTCCATTTAAAGAGACAATTTGAGGCATCTATAGTTTTTATTGGGATTTAATTTTTCCATTTTTTTATTTTCATTAATTCCAATTTACTTTAATTGTGGAATAGTTGTATACATTCATTTTAGTTTCTATAATTTATCATTGTACTATTTCATAGAGATATATGCAGGTCCTTGTGTAAAGTTACCCTAGGATAAGGCCTCCCATGTGTTTGATGGGACTACTCAGTACTAGTCTCTATCCCCTAGCCTTTTAGAGGTAGGATTTGGGTTTTCATAGCTTTATTCTTAGTGGGTTGGGTCATGAAAAATTGGTATCTGTGTAGGTCCTTCCATAGGACTAGATCCAATGAGCTCGATTTGGGTTTCATAGAGAATGTTTCAAAAAAATTGAGTTTGTATTTTCCAATGAACTTTAGTGTTGGTGTGATAACTTATGTATCCATTCACTAATACTCTACTATCCAGTCTGTTCACTCAATACATTACAGAACTTTTCAATGGTTATTTTTGGTGCATGCATCATATAGGAGTGGGTTGTGTGTTCCATGTCCTTATTCAGTAATCTCCCCAGATATTATCTATGACCGTGTAACATCTTGATTTTTATTTCAGAATGACCCTATGACAACAGAAATACATGGTTCATCAATGGGATTGAGATAAAAATTTTCCTTAGTAAGATGCTCTACTGTTGGGAATTGGGGTGGAGAAAGTACCTTCGAGTGGTCTCCATGTTGAGACACCAACTATTTATCAGCAGTTTGTACCATCTTTTCAGCTTGCGGATGTGTGTAGGCTAAGTGCACTACATGATTACTAGAGGTATCCACCCTTGTGGAATTGGGGTGAGCTGGACCATTAGGCAGCTGAGGAATGTTTTTAGGCAGTCGTGCATGTTTTTTACCCTATGAGGACTCCTCTTGATCAGATGGTGGTCCTAGTGGAGAGTCCCTTGAATGACTTATCCAGATGATGGTAGAGTCTTGTGATATAGAACCATGATGAGGTGATGCTCACTTGGGAAGAGTTTGAACTGCTCTTCAGGGAAGGGTTTAATCTATCCATGTTTACGTCGGTGTGTATCCAAGTGATTTTGTATCTTTTCAAGGGTATTATGTCCATGGTAGAGTATTTGGAGAGGTTCAAATACCTTTTATGATACTCCTTGGACATGGTTCGACAACTTTTTTTATGGTCAAAGACCATGGAGAAGGGAATCTGCAGAGCCATATGAGAAGGTGTGCCCTCTTTATGCCTTCCTTCTTTTATGATGTTGATTGAGTGATATGTTGTGATAGAGAGCTTCCTAGAGGAGGGTTAGGAGGATGTAGTTGGGAGTGAGGATCATGAGGGTGATACATATGTAGTATTTGGAATTCACAAATAGACGTGATCATGGTGTAGGATTCATACTCATTCCCAAACACAAGCACATGGGTTTAAAATGTAGGATTTCTGCTAGATATCTTCTCATCCATAGGAGAGGCGGTGTTTCACATATGATGATCAGTGAAATAGTGTGTGATATTTTCTTACCAACTATGGTATATAAAGGGATATGGTTGATCAACCACACTGTAGGAGGAAATATCTGGTGCATGGAGTCTTTTATAATGGAGGACGTGGCATAAGAATAGGGAGAGCAACATTAGGTGTAAAATGGTTCGAGATATTTCCAAAACCACTCATAGGTGGTCTATTCCATGATCAATAAGATGGAGTATGGGGTGAGGAAATATTTAGGCCATACAGGCCTATGAAACATATGTTTAGAGGATGATTATAGGTTAGCTCTATATCCTTTCTACTTTTTTTTCAAAAGTAATTGATAGACACTATTTGGAGGTGCCTTATTATTTCCACTTCATGATCGAGGATTATATAGGGTGACATGGGGTGTTGGTAGAACCCTATTATGGGGTTTTTGATATAGTATTGGAATCATGAGGAATATGGATATTTCCCCCAACAAGAAGCATTATTAGGATGCGATACAAAACCATGAGGGTATTTTGGGGCTTCAAAAAGAGGATAATGTGGAGGTGTGGTGGACGAGTCCCCTTGAGTTGTCTATTCATGGTGGGGTTATGTGTGGGAATGTTAGAGTTGTGTATAGGATGCTAGAGGTTAACACGGTGTAGTTAATTGAGGGGAAGATGAAAACTACTGGGTTGCATCAGTATCTCTGTCAAGTTAGCGAGGTAGTGTTCTGCTAGACCCTATAACTACAGATGGATTGTTGTGCTTGGTTTTGTTCCACATGTAATAGTTTAGGAGGCATGAGACCAATTTGAAACCTAATTTAGACATAATTATGATGTATGTTGGGGATTGTGGACTTTTTGGTTCCCTTGAGTGCATGTTTTTAAATAGCTAGAATTTTTCTTATTGAGCTCAGTAGGGTCAGTGTCCTTAGTGTCCCAGTTGATATAACAGTTTTTATTCATGTGCTTGGGATTTTTATTTTTGGGGATGAAAGGTATTAAGGTGGGGAGAGTTTAGCGACATAGGTATTTCTCTGTATGACATTGAAATACTTCTAATAATATTTCCCAAGGTAGGCACAGAGTTGTGGTGGGATTCTAAGGCCCATAAAGCCTTAGTGTGGTGATATTAAAAATATTTTATCATGCATATTTTTTTTGTAGAAATGGAAAAAATACTGAGTAGAGTCTTGGATCATTGATGTGAGGATTTGTTTGAGTTAAGAACATTGTGTTTCCCCTAAGATTTACATAATGTTTTTTGGTATTAGGTGCTCATTTGAGGACATGATGGTCCTCAAGATAAGGATATTAGTTGACTAAAAATAAACAAATATTATCCCACACCCCATTATAATGTGTATAAAAGAGATATGAGTAGCTTCCCCTTCAACAACAGATGGAATGAGGTTGAAATGAAGTAAGGAGGTGATGTTGATCCCTATTTTTGATGTTGGTCATCACCAGATTGATATACAGTAGCTTTTAAGCATCATTTTTCACCTGAAGAATTGGCATTTTTCAACAAGGTTGGTTTATTTGGGTTTTATATTCATTTCGGTGGTGTTTAGATCCCTTTTATGACCTCTAGTGATCTTCTAGGGGTGGACTAGTAGAATTTATTGGAATATAGGGAGTTTCAGGTAGCTCATAGGGAATTCCCATTTGGAATTCCCGATCACTTAATGATTAGTTCATAGATACACTCTTTGTGTTCTTCCCTTTTGGGGAAGATTAAATTTTTGGACTACATATTGTGCACAAGTGTTAAACACCATGCAGGAAGCCTATGTCATGTGGCTTAGGGACATGGCTAAGGATGTTGTGTCAAGTGACATGGTAGTGTGGGAGTACATGGTTAGAGGACACATGCACATGGTGTCCTAAATAGGCATGGGATAAGGACAAGACCAAGGGTACAATTAATTAAGAAAAGATATGAACCAAATGGTAGATTACATGTTGTAGACATAATTGTCATGTTGTGTGGGGAAGGACATGGATAGAGGGTCCAAGTGGGGAAATATACATTATATGCACCAGGTACATGAAATATAATCTCACATGTCCATCCAATCCATGTGGAAGAGGAAACAACCAGGTTTTAATCAAGGGTTACATGATGTGTGGACCCCATTACATGTTGTGTGCTATTCTTAAGAAATTCTACCTAACATATCTCATTGTTTAGTACTTTGATCCATTCTTGGGAGTATCCAATCATGCTTAGTTTTCTTCATATATTTCAATGGTAAACCTCATGGTGGATTGGGATATACTAGGTGGTGTCATTAAATCACAATAATATAGTTTCATTTCTAGATAAAAGGTCATAGATTTGGGGGATAATTGGAGAGATTTTCGGGTTTCTACCCTTCCCTATCATCTCTGTAAGGGTGTCACCAAGTCACCTTAGTCCAGTATATCAGTGCTCCCCTACTATCAAGGAGTGGGTCCCCTACATGTGGAAGTGTTGTGATGTGAGGTGTGAAGAGCGTGATGTTACTTAGTGTTACTTGACTGATGTTGTATTTTTTTTGTTTAAGTAGAAATAATATGGGAATAAAATTCCCATATCATACCTATGAACATGTTCCCATCACCTCTCAGATCGTTAGAGAAGGAACTCTTCAATAGTGGACGTGAGTCCTCTAACCCAAGACTAGTTCTTTCGAGTTCAGTCATCCCCAAAGAGACTAGGTTTCGGGTTCCCCGTATTGTTTTTGTAGATAGAGATAGAGTTTTCCAATCATATTAGGGTGTGATCCAACCATATTCATTGTACAGATAGAGTTGGAACTCCCATGTGGTGCAAGAGTTTGGTTCATATATCCTTGGAGTCAAATATCCCCTATAATATACGGGTGTGGGTCCTCCATATGTGATGCTTTGATAGATCTGGTTCTCCACTATAATACAAAGACACGTGTCTTTTATCAATGGATTCAATACTCCCCAATCACCCTAGGTAATGGTTCCTCTATGTGATATGTTCAAATAGATTTAGTACTCCCCAATTACATGAGGGTGTATGTCCTCTATTCAAAAAGTTGGTACTCCTCTCTCAAAATAGGGTACAAGTTATCTATTGCGAGTTTTGTACTCCCCAATCATGTAAGGGTGTGGGTCCCCCATTACAATCATAAATATAGAGACATAACCCCCCAATAATCATTATGTGTGTCCACTATCTATGGAGTGGTACTCCCACTGTCTCGAGTAGTGGTGTTGAGAGGTTCCTCCATATGATTTAATGCTTCCTAATCCATGTTTTTAAATTACAAGGAGAGGGACCCTACACTTTTTATGGTCAAAAAATAGTTAGAAATTATTTATCCTTAAATTTGGTGAAGTGAGGGGATCTCCATATGTTCACTACAATGGTTTCAATGGATAGTTAGAATTTAGTACTCTTGAGCTATAGGATAAAAATGAGGTGAAGGTCCCTTTTATCTCTCTTTAGAGAGGATGGATGTAGTGCATAGTTTGAAGATATTATCCCCTGACGTTGTGGAGTGGTGAGGGAAAGGCCTATCCAATTTGGTTTATATGTTCTTGCACCAGGTGTAATACAATGGTGTTAAGGCCTTTGATGTTGGGCACAAGTGTTGGACCTAGAGCATAATTCCTCATGAAGCATATTATCTCAGAATATCCATCAGGGATAGAAATGTTTTATCTAATGGACTATATCTATCATATGAGTTTCTTATGTGATGTAAGATATCATGGAGTGTCGTATCATAGATGAGAGTCACTTTTGATCTTCGAATAGAATCATGTGGTTGTCTATGAGTTCTTAACCTCATGAGGCATAATGTCAGATATGATTATATCTGGGTATTTTATTGGATTCATTTTTGTGTTTTCAAATATCTTGGTTGAAACACCATGTCAATTGAGAAGAATCAATGTTTATTGTTGAGGATTGGTCAATATGGAGTTTTTTATTCTCTATCACTTGGGTTCCCTGTTACGGGGTTGAGAAGACTGTTTCTTTTCAGTTGCCCCATTTTATTTGGTTGCCTACTTGGTACAATTATACTAACCCTTGCATGGGCTTTTCACACACATGACATGTCTTGTTCATATGATATGATTTCTATAGATTCCTTTTTGGACCTAGAATGATCGTAGCATTGTGATATAGACTAACTGAGGTGTTTTCCAAAGGATTCCCATGTAACACCTCATGTTTTTATGGACCATTTTTTCTCTTAAAATGAATTAAGTTTCATGGATTTCATGCTATAAACTATGTAAAACAATACTTTAACATGGAACCAACTTAGGATACGTTAAATGGAATATTTAATTGGAGAATGTTATACACAACAATTGACTTGGTGTATGTTACACAGAACATTGATGTTTCAATGAAAAATAATTTTATTATTATTGTTAGGAAAATGAGGTAATTATAAGCCACCTGTTAAACATAGTTATATGAATAGTAATAAATACTTCTCAAATATTGATTATAATTGTTTTATATAAATAACATATATTCATAATGAAATATATAATTTTTGGTAAAGTCCTTATATGTTAAAAAATACTATTTTCTCAAATGAACTACTTTTAATGACCTCATGTGAAAAATAATAAGATTAATTTTAGTCACTTTTATAAAATTAATTTGAAAAAATAATCTTTATTATTGAATTTAAAATTTATAAATTATCTAAAGGAAATATTTTGGGATTTTTTTGAGAAACTTCATTTATGGATGAATAGTAAAAAAATTACTGATTTTAATTCAAAAAAGCATTTTAGTCTATTTATTTATAAGGATAAATTATATTTTAATTTTTTTACCAATGTTTAATTATAAAATATTTTTATCAATTAATCTAATTTATGTCATTTGAATAAAGTTCCCTTTGATCCTGGGTATAAAAACATAGCAGACTTCTGAATTTTTTTACTATAAAAAAACACATTGTTGACCCAACTAAGAGATTAATTTTAAATAAATTTCTTCCAATTATGCTATTGGAATTTTAAAAATTATATTCCATTTTTGGAATCATCATAATTTTTAATTTTTAATAATTTTGACATATTTTTTACCAAAATGACTAGTGAATGTAATTAATATTAATTACATCGATTAAGGTAAGATTAATCATAACTATGGACTAAACCTTTAAATTGAAACCTAAAACGACATATAAAATTTTCCAAGAACCACTGGATGGACATATTTAGATATTACAATACATTTTTTGGTTTTTTCTATTACTGGTTTAACTTGACATGTGAAGGCATGTATGGAATTCCTTTATAAAAATATTACATGAGTGTCACTCCACCACTATAAAATGGACACTAATCTTACACTTAATTACAAATATCATACATCTTAGGTATGAAAAATATATGCTCCAATATCCTTCCAAAAATACTCCCTTCCTTCTTGAATCCTACCCTAGGAAGATATCCTTCCAAGGAATCCCTTTGGTGAAAACCAAAAAGGAGTTACCTGATTAAGAGGCAACACCCTCCCTCAAACGCTATTCTTTTAATTTCATTATCCTCTCACTAAAATATTATTATTCCATGATTTTATAACAAAAATTGTATTATCAATATACTATTATGATTCTATTTTATTTTTCTGACATACACTTACACAAACTTCCATCTAATAGGTAACAAACATAATTTTTTCATGTATAGTGAACTAACGCCGTAGTAAACAGTGATTGTTCATTTTTACGTTATCTCATATCATGGTGGGAATTATGATGTAAAATATATTTATATATTCTATATATTAAATTTATTATTTCTTTATGATTATTTAATTTTATTACTACTCATATTATTATATTTTCCAATCTGTGTGAATAAGATAATTTCGTTTGAGGAAGAGTGGGCTACCGCCCCTCCAAGTGATGTGATTTGATCATACACTATGTGGAATATTTTAAGGATTGGTTTATTGCGTATATAAGATATATATGATATAAAAAATCAAATTTAACAATTATATTTATGCATATATATACATATATGTTATTTAAGTACATTATTTCAATATAACAATAAAAACGGAAGCATCGTTCATGCGTACGTATGAATTACAGTCTCCATGAATGGTGTATTCCATTTAACATTTCATTATTATATTTATTATTATAATATAAATATAATTAATAACAATTATATTTAAATAATTTTTATATTCTTTAAATCATGATATAAGTATAAATACCAAAGATATAACAAATTTTGACACAAGCAGAAAACAAAGAGAATATTACCCGAGGTGAAACTTTAAAATATGATTATTACGAAGAAGATAATATAATTTCATAATAAAACTATATAAGGTATTAGATATAAATAAATTATTTTATAAAATATTTATAATAAACTTATATTTATTATAAAGTAATCTTGTATGAGTATGAAGATAGTCGAGACACAAGGTAAGTGAAATTTCATCTCGCTCTTTATATCCATGACATACATACCATAGAAACCACTATTTTATATTATGTGGTTTATATACATCCCATTAATTTATTGAATTATTATTATTAGTAAATTAATGTAAATTTACCTATAAATTATATGATCTTTATTTCATGGGTTTAATTTTTCAAAAGGTACCAAATCGGTAATATAGTTTTTTCTTAATTTGTATTCATTGTGACACATGTTTTTTATAGAGATACATTCTTTTCTAAAGTGTATATACATCAATTTGACATATTATACAACAGATCCCGTTATTTTCATGATATTTTAATCATCATGTAATTTATTTTTCATACATGGAGAGTATAATCCCATGTTACCATGTAGTAAGTTTTTATTGAAATGATCTCGTCTCTTTTCAATATTGTTAATGATTAAGATTACCTTGATGAAATATTATGATCAATCTCTCAAGAATGATCATGATTTTTCTTATCCTATATTTACTTAAGATATCTCCATATATTAATACCTTTTTTAAACTCTTTGGTACTTAAGATAATTAATAAAATTTTCATAATAAAAATATGACTATATTTATCTCTTTGGTCGGAATTCTCTTTTATTTTAGAAATCATGTTTTTGAAATTTATTTACTAGAATGTTTTCAAATGATCCTTGAAGTCCATTTTAAAAGAAAATTGTTTTAAAAAGGTTTTACGTTTTAAAAAGTTTATTTTAATGTAGAAAGGATATTTCCCTCATGAAATGTTTTTAATATATATTCCAAATTTATTTCCCATCTAAGATGACATCCTTTGGTGTGACTCATGCATTTCCGGAAAAATGAGTTAATGTTTCCATTAAAATTATTTCAATGAATGTTTTATTTTTTAAAGGAATGGTGTTTATGAAATTAGTATCTCTTTCATGGGTTATATTATTTTGAAACCTCCATCTTTTAATGAGTATTGATTTTGATGAAATGATTATGAAAACCAGTATCCTTTTTCAGAGGTTATGATATGATTACATTTATATGAAACCCATTTTATTTCTTGGATTTTGATATGATTTTTGATTATTTTTTGGCACATGTATATATGATTTCATTACTATAATGTTGGGACCAATATCTCTATTCAATGCATTGGGTAAAGATTTCAATATCATAAGATAGACATAGATGGAATGAACAATGGACTGGGTTTGTTATTAAAGTGCCAGAATGGGGAGTGAACTTAGTTCTATAATAATGGGATAAAATAGGGTGTGAACACAGTTCAGTAAAAGAATTTTTCCACTAATATGTCCTTCAAAGAGAAGAATTGAATACTATGGAAATCATTATATATTCTTCTGTGTCTGCCACAATTTTACATATTATTCCTATGTTAGGATTTCATGGAGTTTTTTCATTATTAACAAATGATTCATGTCTTAAAAACTGCTTAGATTTATTCAATGATTCATGTTTATGTTATTTGATAAGTAGGGTATGATATACTATTTTCATGAACATGTTATCATACTATTTTTCTCATGATTATTCATACATATCTTCCTTGTTCACCCCTACTAAGCATCTGATCTCACTACATTTTATGTTTCCTTCCACCAGGTTATGAAGATATGTTTTATGTTTCATTTTTCTAGAAAGGGTTATAATAAATATTAACCTAGTGTGAGATAATGTAGCTAATTTATGTACTAATTTTTATGTTTCCATGTTTCCAAAGTCACTAGACTAGTACAATCTTTGGGCGTTAATTTGTTTTATGTTTTAAGTATTAGTCAAATGTTTTGTAATGTTAATGTATAAAAAGAGAGGGTAGATCTATGTACATGGTTCATTCTCAATTTTTTATTTGATAGTGTTCTCCAACTTATAATTAGGATGGACACTTTTACAGTTTTTGGTGGGGTTGTTTTTTTCCATTTTTTATTTTGAGTACTTCTTTTGTACTCTGATTGTGGAATAGAGGTATGTATGAAATTTAGTTTCTAGATTTTATCTCTTCACTATTTCCTAGTTATGTATGTGGGTTCATTATTATAGGTACCATATTTTAAGGCCTATCATGTTTTTTATATGCCTACTTGGTACTAGTCTCCATCCCTTGGCCTAATGAATGTGGTATTGGGGATCTTGTGGCTCAAGACACAGTGGGGCATGTCCTTAAAAAGGCCTCCCATTTCAGTTATTCCATATTACTTCTCATTTGTATCCCCTATCATAATGAATTTAGGATTTAGGATGTCACACACATCCTTTCTCTGACCTGGATGGAATCAGTGCTTCAGGTCATAACACCCATCACTTTTGACACATCTTGAAAGTGGCAAATTTCATCCTCCTATAAGGATTTTTAAATACATTAATTATCACCACTTAAGTGAATGTTTAGTGTATATTATAAAATATAAATATATTTTAATTTATTATAACAATATTTAAATAAATATACATAATTATAGTTTACTAAATAATCAAAATTATGAACTTGAATAAAAACAATATAATTCAAAATAAAACATGTCTTCAAATGATTATCTCTTCAAATTTTATCATAATAAATAAATTAACATGATAATAACATATCAATACTAAATAATTAATAGAATTAATTTCTATATTAATGTTTTAATAAACTTAATTTTATAATATATGTTGCAAAAAAATGATAAAATTAAACTATTCTTATAGTTAGGGTTCTTTATCTGAATTTCAATTCCATGATAAATTTTCTTATTTCTCACCATTATTTATTAGATATTGTATAATTAATTCCCAATTGAAAAAGTGTATAATTAAAATATTCTATTTAATGAGTTTTTTAAGACTATATCATGATCTTCTTTCTTTGTTCTTTTCATTCATACAACACTTAGGTTGTAAGAGTTTTATCATCTAAAATTCCCATATTTGAAATATTTTTGGTATCATGAGCCTTTTTATCTTATATATGGTGTATCTATAGAATATTTTTTAAATTAAATTTTTATTATCTCTTAATTAAATTTATTTAATGTTACAATCCATTTTCTCTATTTCATTATCCTTTGATAAAAATCTTATAATTTTTTTAAGGTTTCTTTTCTAATCACACATTTATTTGGAGATTGTTTATGTCTATGTTCCTAATAGAGGAAATGTTTTGTTAATTTTATCTAAAAAACATTTATTTACTTATTATATTATTATTTATGTTTTTTATATTCCTTTATAGATATTGAAATCCATTTGATTCAAAATTGTACCCAAAGGTTGTCCATAACTTAAACCGAAGTTGTGTTTTCTTTTCGGTTACGAATATTTCTCCTCCATATCTGAATTACTTATAATGTTTTAATATTATAAATTTATATACTTCAATTATTCATTAATGTAATTTTAAATTTTCTTTTACAATAGTTTTGATGTTTTAAGAGGAATATTTTAATGTTCTCTACATGGTTCCTTTTTGAACATTCATTAAAAAAATTGAGCAGTCATTTTTTAATGTTTACTACATGAATTAATTTTCATAATTATATCTATTGTTTTCTTAATAAGGCCACCTATTGAATATTTAATTTTTTTAAAATGTAATATATATACCTATTTTTATATAAATTTTTTATTTAAAAAAAATAGTCAATGTTTTGAAATAATAAATTATGTGATTTTATTCAACTTATGTATATTTTTCCCTCCCTCCAAATTATTTATATTTAAAATAATTTATTATTAAGGAATAAATATTTTAAATATTTTAAAATTAAGGTGTGAAATATCATGTTTTCTTCCAGTTGAAATGTATTTTTTAAGTGATTAAAATGATAGATTTTACAACCATGTAATTAAATCTTTATGAATATTATTTTTGTAATTTCACATCCAAAATTCTCTAAAAATATAAATGATATATCTCTATGGGACTATGTTTCATGTTTTACCCTATAAATTACATAATTAATTTATAGTTCATACCTCACTTATTTTGCAAGGGTTATATCTTCTATCACTCCTTACCTCTTTCTTGAATTCATTTTTGTCCTTCATATTTATATATTTTAATTTAAAGGATGTATTCAATATCACATATACTATTTCTATATTTTATTCTCAATTATTGTCATAACTATACACCCATTACTTTATATGGTTTATGTATTAATAACCCATACCAATAATGTTATCCTATTTTTTAACATGGGAAATATTGAAATTCTATATAATTGTTATTTCAATATTGATGTTTTTGATTACAATGTAACGTTGGTTATATATTATTATTTTTTATTCATTACTTCATATGATTAATTAATTATTCATAATTACTGACTTATGGGTAGAAGAATTATATAGTCCCTCAATGAATTAGTAGGTATTTTGAAACCATATATCTTGTGTATTTTGTGTAATGTTTAACTTCTTTTGTATAATGTCTTATCCTGAGGGGTCATTTTTTATGATATCAAGTATTATTAATTCCATCCCTATCAAATCAATTAATACTTTTCAAGTTACTTTTTAAATTGTTATTATTTCAATACATATGTTATATACTGGAGTTATCCGTCAGATTTGAAAACCCATAACATGCATATGATTCTATCGTTAAAGTGAAAAGTGGAATTCAATGTCTTCATGGGGATGCTTAGAGGTAGATTGAGTATCCACCCACCAAAGAAGAAGAGTTATCTAACCTAGAATACCTGAATATAAATATTATAGTGGGATTCCCAAAAATCATATAGTTGAATGAGTTAAAATTCATAGTTTAATTTGACTAGGTATTTGGAGTAGTTCCAACACAACCTACAATAGGTTAGGATGTCATGATTGTTGGAAAAATTAATGTCATTAACAACTTTTATAACTAGTGTTGAAGAGTCATGATAATCGTAATATTTGGAGTCACATGAATTGGGGAGAGGCTACCCCAATATGCTTCCATTTTTTACTATTGAAATAATTGTTTATAACACTTTCGTGTAGTTTTTTGGATATAGAATATAAGAAGTTATGTTCTTGAGGATACTCTCATATGAGTATATTTTCTATGAGTTCTTGGCAGTTGTTCAATTTTCTTGAGGAGTCATAAATTCTCAATGGGGTTTCTAAGGTTCTTATAAGTTGATCCTAGTTGATGTAGATATTTTGGAGAATATTTGGATTTAAATTATATAAGTATGAAATTATGGGAAATTTTAAAAGGATTCACAAATGTGTGTATCCATGTATTCATATTCACATATGGGAATTTATTCACATAAGTGACTTCAAAAACATGATGCACCACATATTAAAATATTTTACGTATATGAAGATCAAAATAAGGGGATTCATCTATGTTTGAAAATTTTTAGAAGTAAATTCATCCCATATAGGTAATTCATCTATGTAATTGATTCACATTAATAGCTGAGTTGACATATGGGAATTCAAAAACATATTTAATTTCATTCAACAATATATGTCAATAAACATATATTAAATTTCACATAGATAATAACAACGATATAAATGAACCTATGTATTAAAATAGAAAATCACATAAGGAAATATGACATATATACTCAATAAAATTCTACAAATTTCGATAATTTATATTATTAGAAGAAATTCGATTATGGTGATGTCAAGAAAAAAATAAAGGTTCTAAATATCACAAACACCAATTAGATGGTGTGATTTAGTCTTGAGATATTGAGTTAATTATCTAATCTATATGAGAGAATAAGATCTAATTTCTATAAAATTTATAGAATCATTTAAAATGATTTATTTATTTGAAGTGATTCTAGATTAAATGAAAAGTGATTCAAATGATACTTAGGATTTTTTAACTAGATTTTTAATATCTTGATTAAAAATTGTTCATGATTCATGACAAGTATGAGGGATGAAAATATTAGGGTGATGATGGATTCTATGACGATTTGACCACAGTAAGAGTTGACTATCATGTTGTTTTTATTACAAAGAATTCTTTAAATGTAGTAGTTTTTAGGTAAAAGGGATATGCAGTTTTTTAATGAGTTTAAATGAGAAAATAAATTAAGAATTGGTTGACCAAATTATTTGTGTGAATATAATCTACCTTCAAAGAATCTTGAGATGATTAATATTAATTTTTTAGTAAAATATTGATGATATATATTTATCCAAAATTAGAAAATAAGATTAAATGAAAATGGAAATCCTATAAAATTATAAGACACAACTGTTAGATGTAATGAGAATATTGTTATCATGGGAGCATCCCGTGTATGATATTTTGGTGTAGTTGTAAAAAAAATGGGGTAATGGATTTTTTGAAGATATTATTAATTTTAAAATAAAAGCTATTATTATTTCATGATATATATATATATATATACATAAATAATGAGAGACAAGCGGTGTTTGAAATTTTACCCATGAATGAGGATAATAAAAAATACATTACCACTTGTGAAAAAGAAGAATAAGGATTTGATACTATGCTGATACGTTTTGAATATTTTGGTATTAATGTAGAAGTGAGAAGAAGAACATATAGTAATATATTTTGTTGTAGATGATTGAGAAATCAAAATGTGTAGTATATGTTAATACTTTGTGAAGAAAATTTATAAATAAGGACTGACTTGGATGTAATATACTAAGAATATTGTATTAAAGAAAAATCCCTTGTGAAAAATTGAAGGAGATATATTTCATGGAGGTAGAGACAACCCTATACTGATTAGATACTGCATTCAAATAATGATAACATGGTAATAAATTTTATATACACTATAAAAATCTATAAATCTTGTCTGACTCATGATATACAGGTATAACACAAGAAAGAAACTACGATTGGTGTGTGATGATAATTGTGCTGAAGTCATATGTGAAAATAATATTTTTATGTCAAGAGAGATTCTAGAATCTTATGTGTGGAAAAAATCTATCCCATTATAGTCACCATAATTATAGAAGAGAATATATGATTCTGGGGAATAACCATTCATGGTAAGGGGTAAAACATTGAGTTGAGCATTATAAATCCTTGTCTTCATGTGACTTTATTTACTGTATTATCCATTTGGAGATATGATACAAAATAGTTAGTGGATTGATACTAAACAAGTCTTGGAGTTTAAATTGATTAAGAACTAATTTTTAAAAGTGAAAAAAAATTCACCCCTCCCCTCTAGGTGGTCTATCGATTCTATGGGAGATTCTATTATTATTTATAAAATCAAAGGTTTGACCAAAATGATTCAAATTAATTATTTATTTTATATGTTTGAATAATATTATAATATCTATAATTATATATCTACACATGCTCTATCGTAAATGTGAATTTCCTCTAAGATAGTTAAAATTATATAGAATAAAAGAACAAAGAAAAAAAAATAACATCTATTAAGAAAGAAATAGATCAATCAATAACTGAATTTTTATAAAGTGGTATGTTTTCATTAGATAATGTTATTGTTAAAGATCCTTTTAATAACTCTTAGTTCACATTGTGATTATGTAGATAATATTCAAGATGATGACCATATATAATGTGTGGTTGTGGATTACTTGAAGAATGTTCCACATAATGTAGTTAAATAATATTTGAATATAATCAAGATCATGATTATGAAATATAATTTCTCAAGGAATAATATGATTCCATTTGGAAATTACTATCTATAAAAATTGAGGTATACATCACCCTAAAAAATTTGGTTAATGTTAAATGAAAGATAGCTGAGATATTTAATGAAAACCATTCCTTGGTTATTGAATAATTTTAACGGATATTTTTATGAAAATTTTAATTAAGGTTGATGTTTATGAAGTGTTACATACACTTCAAAATCTACAGATGGTGTTAATGAATTTCAAGGATAAACTATTGTATATGAACAAAAAAAGATGAAATAACTTGACAATTCACTTTAAGAGTTTATAACGATATATTAAAAACATTTTTAGAAGCTAAAGGATGATTGGGAAGGAATGTTATGAACAATATTGGATGATAAATACATTACTAAAATGAAATGGTTAGAGTTAGAGGATAAATTGATAGATCATGAATCAACCCAATATAAATGTTTCCAATATACTATAAAGAACAAAGAATTTTACCCTCATATTTTAGAATTTATCTCTCCACTAAAAGGGACTCATAGTTGTAGAAAAGTGACACTATTATTTTTTTTTGGAAAATAATCCACCTCAAGCTCATTAGAAATGGTAACTCACTACCCAAACATGATATATTCATAAAAATCCAATCTCAAATAAATGTGTAGGATAAATGTTAAAATATCTAGAAAATTTTATGGAGAAAATTTCTAAGAAACCAATCATTAATTTTACAATGTCTCTCATAAGGTGTATGAGTTATAGATCCGAAAACTGATCCAAAAAAGGTTATAAAAAAATCAAAAATAGAATGGTCGTCAAGTGAAAAAATCTATATGGATTTCATCAACACAAAAAATAAATGAGTTTTTTACTTATTGTTGGTGTTACTTATAGTTCAAACTCATTGACATAGATTACTGGTATAATATTTATATATACAAAAGTCACCAGTTGACTAAAATAATGGGGGTGATAACATTGAGAACATACCTACTGTATAAAAGAAATATGTTTCACAGAATAGGAATAATTTATCATTGATGAATAGATTTGAAAATCCTAAAAGATTCTATGACTCCTAAAACATTTAAGGAAATATATATAAATAATGTTAGGTATATATTAAACTAATATAACTACTATGTATAAAAGATAAGAAAACCACAATATCAGATAATGATTAAAAATAAATGTTTGTTTACCATGAGGAGTGAGAAGGTGAATGAATTTAATGGAAACACTCCTAAGAAGTCATTGATGAAAGTTAAGAATGATTTCACACTAAACATAATAATATTCTTCTATTTTGGGAAGAGAATAAATTTTTTGGACCATCACAAGTAGGTATGGAAAAAAATTAAAAAGTGAGAAATCTAAAAATATATAGGAATTCAATCATAGAGAAGGATAAGAATATTATAAAGGTGGAATAAAACATTGAGGATGACACTGATAAGATTACCCAAATGATATGATTGAGACTAATAATGATATGTGTGGAATTTTTATACAATTTGTTCAATGTGTTTTCGGATTTATGAAATGAATTGCTGGTTAAAAGGATCTCAAAAGTGATAATTTTATTAACAGGTGGTTTCTATGTCTTTTGAAATAATGAATAAGTCCACAAATTTGATCAAGGGATATTTGTTAAGAAGGAATACTTAGTTATATGTCCTGATTAGCTAGAAAATTCAAAGAAGTTATAGAAATACCCAAATAGGGGAAGTGCATTTCTCACTCACAAAGTGAATCCCATTCCATCTGTGGAACAAAATAATGCTGTGAAGAAGAGTATTCTTGTTAAATGTGAACATACCTAGAAATATATGGGATCATGCATGTATAATATTGGATATTAATGTGTCCCAACCCTCTCATATAAGTTTTTGAGTAATTATAGGACCAAACGTATTCCCAAATCATTCTAAATGTGATAGAATATTGGAAATTGAATGTAACGATTTTTGGGAATAATAGCATAAGGTGGAACTAGAAAAAAAGTTTAGGTTTCCAAATAATTCAAATGTTCTTAAAATCATGAAACTAGATTTCCCCTGAATTACTAAATTTTGGGTAAGATATTCACTCCCATTTCCTTATTATGAGGTAAAATGGTTATATTTGTTAATACGTATTTTTTGAATAAAGAAAGGATGAATCCTTTTACTTGCACTTGAATATTATTATGTGTTTTGTGAAGATGACTATAATTTTAGATAAAATTATTGAAAATACTATTGTAAAAACCCGAGGAAATAAATATTGAAGATAGAATCATTGTTAGAGAGTTTATGGATATAGTTTGTGTCTATGTTATAAAATACTATTTTTTATAATAGGTTCTCCCAAGTAGATTAATAATGATTAACAAATGACTCATTACTAAGAAATTTGTGGCATCCATACAATCATTAAAGTGTTTTAGGTAGAATTAGGGAATGAAAATGGGATAATGAATTTTATATGATGTGATCATCCTTACCATAAGGATAAATACACATTTTCCCATTTTTTAATTTTTTCATTTAGGGGGTGTAATAAAAAATTGACTCTAGAGTTAATGTGCTATTGAAAACACAACCAAAGGGTGATATTGAAGTAACCAAATTTATTTTTGATGTTATTGTTGTATTTTTTTGTTAATATTAAAAGATTAGGTGAATGTATATACATATAATCTGGGTGAAAGATTGAGTTTATCCAAAAAAAGAGGAGTTGGCTACCCATGAATACCAGTCTAGAAGTAGGTATCCCAAACATTAGATGATTGAAGGAGATGAAAATTATGGTAGAACATGAAAATTTTAGATGATAAGTTATTATACTATATATAGTAAGTCGGAACATCAAGAGTGTGGTATAAAATGAATAATGTGAACAGTTGTTATAACCACTATTAAAGAGGATAGATGATGGGAATCATTGAAGACCCATGATTTGAGGGAAGGAAAATCTTTGGTACTATTGTTTTTACTAATAAAATCAATGTTTAAAACACATATATAAATGTTTTATTATGAATAGAGATTATAAACCATGAAATTATTCAAGATCCTCTCACATGATTATATATGTAGTGAGTTCAGAGGAATTGTTATGAAGGCTTGAGAAGTTATAAATCTTTGAAGGTGTTGTTTTTTGTATTTATGAATTCAGAAGAATGGATTTTGAAAATTTTTATAGGCCTTAGTTTGAAATGATCTAAGTATGAGATTATAGTAATAGGGATATGTCTTAACATACATGAATATCCAAGTATAAATATTCATGATTGAAAAAATAATTTGAATAGGTGAATTAATAACAACTTAGAATCATGTATGAAAATGTTTTGTATATGTAATGCTTGATGTCAGATAATTCATCCATGAATGATAATTGGTATATGAAAATTAATCCCACATATTAAATTAAACAACTTACATGCTTCATGTAATTGACATAGATGATTTACAGGAACATATAAATGTATGTAATTTCATTCATCCACATACATAAATATACATGTATGAAATTTCACATTTCTAGATCTAGAACATATATTAACCCGCAGATATAAGAAAAAACCACATAAGGGAATTTCAAATATATACTGGGTACGATTATTTAGATTTATAAAATTTATATTTGGAAGAGAAATTGAATTTTGGTGATGCCAAAGATGGTATTTAAGGTTCTAAATATCAATATGATTATAAAGGGTGTGTGATACATGCTTGGAATATTGAGTTGTTTATTTTTGAGCTAAAAGAGAATAAGATCAAATATATATGGAATTTCTGGAATCATTTATAATTATGGATTTATTTGAATAGATTCAAGATTAAATGAAAAATTATTTGTATAATTATTTGAAATTTTTACATTATGATTAAATGTTATGATCAATAAACTAATCATGATTAATTCCATCGATAAACAATAACATTCCAAGTCCAAATATGGATGCTGAAATGAGTTTGATGATTCAAGAAGAGACCATCATGTTACAATGATTACATGTAATGATTTAAATATAGTTTTTTTTAGGAAATATGTTATTTGATATTTGAATGAGTTTAAATTTTAAAAAAGAGAAGTATTATATCCAATTTAGTTCTGAGAATCCCATCTACCTTTGATGAATCTACTGGTGATGAAGAAAAATTTTATACAATAATTGAGTAGATATATATATATATATTTGGATGGAATAGAATATTAGATGAAAATAAATGGGTTCTCCTATAAAATCATACGATAGAACCATTGGATGAAAAGATAATATGGAGATCATGGGAGCATCCTACATAAAAACAATTGGATCCGTTATGAAAACCATTGGGCACCAAATTTGTGAATATATTTGTTATTTTAAAATGGAGGATATAATTTTAGGGATAACATTTTATTAATATAAAAACAAGAAGAGTAAAAAGATATTCAAATTTTAATATATGACGAAAAATAATACAAATATTATATAACTCTTGAGGAATAAGAAGAAGAAGAAGAAGGATCTAATACCATGATGAGATATTTTAATAATTCAGTTATCAATGAATAAGTAAGTTGAAGATGGTCATGTGAAATTATTGGTTGATGAAGGTTATGAAATCCAAATGAGATTTTTTTGAAGATCTATCAATCCTAGATGTCAATAGGGATTGTTTTATATAAATTACATTTAGATGGTCTACTAGGAGTTGAATTCCTTTTATGAGGTGAACGATATCTATTCTATTGATATGGAGACATCACTATGCTGTCATAGATCAAATTCAAAGAAGGAGAATAAAATAAATCACTTTCACATGGATGGTACAAAGACGTATATCATGTGTCACTCAGGATATGCAGTGATAACATAGCTTAAATATGTGATTATATTGTGAAGATGATTGTGTGGAATCTTTATTTGAAATAATATTTTGTATGTCTAGTGATACTCTAGAATTTTAGGTGTTGGAAACATCAAACCCATTGCAGTCACATTGTTTATTAAAGAGATTCTATGACCGGAGTGAATAACCAATCATGAAAAGGAGCAAGACATAAAGTAAAAACATTTAAATTTTCATGTTCTAATGATATTATTTACTACATTATTTATGTGAGCAAATGAGACAGAAGAGTGAGTGGATTGAGACCAAATAAGGCTATGAGGCTAAACTAATTAAGAAAGAATTTGTAAAAGTGAGCACATAGTCACCCCGACAATATTAGTGGTGTATTATTCATCTTGTTATTTCAATATGGAATTATTTGATGATTATTTATTCCTTCTATATTATTCATGATGTTTTTTCCATGATAGTTTTTATTTTATGCTACTTCTTAATGAGCATTTGAGATCACCCTTATTATGTTTCCTTTTCCCAAGTGAGGTAGAATTGTATTAAGTATAATATGCCTATAATTATATCAAGTGTGAATAATTTTTATATGATATTTTGAAGGCTTACTATAAAATAATAATTCTTATTTTAGTGGAAGAAATTTACATTTACTGAAAAAAAGATATGATTTTTATTAGTCATTAATTATTTTAAAAATTCTCTAAAACTAATTGAGAGGTCGTGGGTTTGATAAGGTCTCAATATTTGTAATATTTATTATAATTGTGAATTGTTAACTATAACATCTTGGATCTGAGTGTTTCCCAATGGTTCCCCATACCCGGTTGGTCACATGGCGTCAAGTTTATTTCCCCAAATGCCAGAGGCTTCTGAATAGCAATGAGGTCCAAGGTATGATAATGTTGAAATAATGCCATCATTAGTAGATTATACATAACATATAACAATAAGTGAAAATTGAGGAAGCAGTAATACATAAGAGAATTAAACAACGGAAGAATTAATGTAAATCCAAAAGAAGTCCCAATATATATCTATGATTCATAGAATATGTATCTATGAAAATAACCAAAAAAGTCACAATGCTGGATGCAATAAAAATAAATAGAAAAGAAATAGAAAACTCCAAAAAAATCAAAAGCCTCAACTTGGTCTAAGCATATCTATATACAATGTATATCTGGTACCTGATGAAGAAGGGTTCTTTCCCTTATCTATACCTACAACCATATAATCTGTTTGGGTCAAAAAGTATAACCCAAGCAGGGTGTGACATGTATCCTAGTAGGAAACCACCAAAAGTTCTATTCGTAACTATCATTCGATATATATAATAGGAAATATGAAAAAAATAAAGTAATAAACTAATAAGTACTCAAAATAAACAATCCTATATATTTCAAATACATTCATTTACACTTATTATTCACTGTTGAATCATGTAATCTTAGGATCTATCCTAATATATGTATCCCTCTATGTAATAGTGACAAATATAAATCTTAGATGAACATCTAAACAATCAAGTAATACAAAGTCCAAGCTTGTGATTTGGCTTGGCAGACCTATCACAATCATTCAATTATGAAAAAGAAAACCCTTTGGGAATGTTGTCATAGTCTAATCCCCCTGGTCCAACATAACAAAAATCCATTTAATAATGAAACTCTATGAAAGATATCATGCCCTATCCTATTTGGTCTTAATATTCTATAAAAAATTTATAAATAACCACCTAGTCATTCTCTCATGGTATAACCCATTGGTCTATTATAATATCAAACAATTATAAATAACCACCCAGGAAATCTATCATGGTCTAAACCGCCGGGCTGATGATCACCTAGAAGCTCTCAGAGTCAATACCCATGGGTCATCATAATAGTAAAAAAAACATTAATGATTCTCCCTTAGTAAGATATCAAAGCCTAATCCCTATTGGTCAAAAATTCATAATACATATCCCAAGAATCTCATATAATCAATAGTTCCATCACAACAAGACAAGGAATGGAAGACATGGAAAGCCTAACATGAATCCTATCCCAAACAACCATGAACAATCCAACAAGGTTAACACACCCATGGGGTGTCCTGTAACAAAGTATTTAAGTATACTCACATGAAAAACCCTTTATGAAGCCATCAAACCATAACATTTAATAAACAATGTTATGCTCCAAATCAAACAATACCCCAATCATGGGTATGAGGAAATTTTAGCATATATAATCCAAAGTAGAAAAATGAAATCCATAAACCCCCTAACATGATATCACACAATCAATATACTTGAATGTCAATCCTTGAATCCGCCTAAATCAGTGTAGATCTTCAAAATGTTCAGAAACTCCCATCCTTGATAAACTAATGATAGAGGTGGAATCAGGATGGAAGGCTTTAGAGGAAAAGAGAACTCACTGCTGGTATTCCAATACACCCAACATTTTCTCAAATGGTAGTTGGATAGAGAATTAGGGGTTCGATCTTCGTTTATCATTCCCGATCACTTCTGTATGAAACACTAGAAGAAGAAGTCAGTTCTGGACACAAGATAGGACCCAACTCTGGTATATCAAATAAAAAAGAAAACTACATGGTGTGTTTATTAAATTTTCACGCCGTGTAGTAGAATAAAAAGACCTCTAACTTAAGAGGTCTTCCTGGTCATCATAGAACCCTGTACTCAGTTATTACATATCATGTACGTGGAAATTGGGTACTTGACGTGTACCCATAAGAACATGACATGTAATTAGAAAACCCAATTTCCTCTATTTACTAAAAATCCTCAAATCATTATCCATACCTAAAATGGAGATACAGGTTCTTAAAAACACCCCCTTAATGAAATTCATCCCAAAATTTCTCTTACAAGGGTGGTGAATAAGAATTTGTGAACAACTCCAGCCACATCGATCACAAATCGACCTCCCTCTCCCAAGTCTTGTTCTGAACATGTCTAGTGCTGCCATAGAACCCATACCAATGGAATAGACAGGCCTGATAGAACCTTCATTTAGTGATCCACATTCTGAGTATGGTGATACTCAAATGATGAATCCACCTCAAACTCAACCTCCTCAGGTTGAAAATATGAGACGGGCCTGAGAAGTAAAGTTGTCACTGAAAACATGAAAGGAATTATGCATATCTTGGTACCTATGAGGTAACTACAACTGATATGAAATCGGCCCGAATATCTCCAAAACCACAAATTTCCTGACGTATCTTGGTAAAGGATTTCCCTAACTACCAATCCTACAATGTCTCGACCTCTGTGTGACATTCACGAAAACCTAATCTCTAACCTCGAACTCTAGAGGTAAACTCTATCGATCATCATAAAATTTCACCTGAGACCATGTAGTATCCATCCAATTCTGAATTAACTCCACCTACTCAGGGGTCTCCTGGACAAGACAAAGTCCCGACATAGCTACCTCTACTACCTCCTACCAATATAAGGGTGATCGCCATGGATTACTGTAGAAATCCTTATAAATTCTCATCTGAATCATTTCCTAAAAACTGTTATTGTTGGAAAACTGCATCAGGGGTATGTGTCTCTCCCAGGAGACCAAAAAATCCAGAACGCATGCTCGAAGAACTTCCTCCAAAACCTGAATTGTGCACTCTGACTGGCCATCTGTCTGGGGATGGTATGCTATACACAAAAGTACATATTAACCCAAATCCTTCAGTATTCCTTGAAAGACACGAGAAGTAAACCAGGCATCCCTGTTTGAGAAAATAGTGTACAGAACCCCATGAAAATGTACTATCTTTTGGATGTACATCTTTCCATGGTCATCAACAATGAAGGTTTCCTTAATCAGTAAAGTATGTGTAACCTTCACGATTGTGTCCACAAAAACCCATAATGCATCATTCCCTCGAGGAGGCCTCAGTAAAACTATCACAATATCCATTGAGAAATCATTCCACTTCCACTCAGGAATGGGTAACCAATGTAATAGCCCGTAAGGTCGCTAATTATCATGCTTCAGTTACTGGCAGGAGGAATATCTCATAAAAAACCTAAAATATCCCTCATTAGGCATATCTAACAACACTGACGATGTAGATCTCGATACATCTTGATCACACCAGGATGAACTATCAATAAAATCCATGAAAATCATGAAACATCTCCCCGTATATATCTGCGGACACCCATATCCATCTATGAAAACGAAAATCCACATCCTCACCTAGGTCCATCTAAGAGTAGGGTCCTTGCGTGACCCAATCTCTCTCAGGGATAGGCCTTCAGAATCAAATAGATTCCTCATTATTACTCAATCTAGTTGAGTAGAGGTAAAAACTATTAATGAAATAACATTCTGACCCTGTCTGTTATACACCTCCAAATTAATCTTAGAGAACAGAGCCATAAACATTCACTCAATACTAGCCTCCCAAACTACATGTATCTGAGTTCTCCTACTCAATGCATCAGCCACTGTTTTCCTTTCTCAGACATGTAGGAAAAGAAAAAGTATAAATATTGAAGGTATTCAACCCACATTCATTGTCTCAAATTTAGATCATGCTGATTGAAGATATAAATGGGGAATTTTTGTTCAGTGTATACCCCAAAATTCTCACCCAAAAGATACTATGTCCAATAATGAAAAGAATACACAACTACAGCCAACTCGAAATTGTGTGTCAGGAAATTCCTCCGAAGTGCCCTCAACTGCTGAGAGCAGTAAGCCACAACTCCTTCCCCCTGGCTAAGTACTACTCCCAACCAAATACCTGATGTGTAAAAGTAAATGGTGTAACTTTTCCCGACTCTAAAAAATCAATATTGGTGCTGAATTAAATCTCCCTTTCAACTCCTAAAATGATGATTCATAAAAATCAATCCACATGTACATAACACCCTTCTTATTCAGTCCATTCAGTGGGGCTGGTAAGCGTGAAAAGTCTTGAATAAAGTGTAGGTAGTAACCATCCACCCCTAAGAAACTCTATACCATAATGTATTTCTTCTCCTACTCCAGGGAAACTACTGCTCTCACCTTTTCTAGGCCTACTGATATTATTGTCTCTGAAATAAAATGACCTAAGGAGTGAATCTAGTCCACCCAAAAGTGGCATCTTGAGATCTTGTCATATAATTTATACACTCTCTCTATAGTCAATATGATCTCAAGATAGATGGAAAGGTCATGTTGAGTGTGAGAGTACACCAAGATATCTTGCACAAAGACTACCAAAAAATAATCCAAGTATGGATGGAACACATAGTTAATAAATTACATGAAAACTATTGGAACATTCATGATACTGAACAGAATAACCAAGTACTTTTACATAACATACCTGCTCTGAAAAGATATAATAGTTATATATGAAGTTGTAACTCTCATTTGATGATTACCAAATCTCAATTCCATCTTTGAGAAAACCTGGGCTCCTTGAAGCTGATCAAAGAGATCATCAATCCTTGACAAGGGATATCGGCTCCTGACCATCAACTGGTTCAACTTCTGATAATACTTACAAAGTATGAGGGTACCCCCTACCTTCTTTTAAAAAATTAAGGGAAAACCCCAAGGATAATTATTGGGTTGGATGAAAACCTTTTCCTGAAACTCTTATAACTACTCCTTGAGCTTCTGTAACTCTAGTGCACCCAATAATAAGGATGAATCGACAATAGTGTCACACCTAGAACAATCACAATAGATATATCTGCCTCTCTCTTCAGAGGTAATCCTCAAAATTCATCTAGAAAGAAATATCTGAAACAATCCACCACGGGAAGAAAGTACATATGTGAAGTACCTTGATCATCATGATGTAATCTAGAATTCCGGGTTGTAATTCCTCCGAACCCATAATGGTTGGGTCCCACTCTGCTCGGTTGGAAATACCATTCACTCTTGTTTAGAAACTACTCACCCTATGGTGACATGGAACTCACCCTATGATGATAGCAGTCAAAAAAAGCCTAAAAGGAGACCAATCAACACATTCCGAGAATGAAATCGAAACATGTCATCTCTAAGACATAGAAGTCCCATAAGAAGTGTCACCAACCAACATCAAGAGATAACTCCTTGAACTGACGTACACTATCTGTTCTAATCCCCAACATAGTGTCTAAATTCATAATGTCATCAGATGTTAATATAAATATCCCAAGTCTCTCAATAATGAAAACCTATATAAAACTATCGGATGCCCATGTATCAAAAAGATAAGAAGATAAAATGGAGGCAAATAGAATCATACCTCTAACCTTAGAGGGTCTGAGATCCTTCACCTTAGGGGTATGTTCCATCACAAAAGCCTAACCATTACCACATATCTGTGACCCATACATACTACCCTGAGCGGGTCTACCTAGCAATCACTGAGAACATGTCATCTAGATACCACATCCACAACCACCTCTTCATCCTAACGAACCCCAATTCCCTAATGGATGAGAAAATTGTGGTCCATCTCCGGAATATAGAGTCACAAAAGATCACCTCGCACTCACTTCTAGTGAGAACATCCTACAAAAACACTAAATATGACCAATCATTCCGCAATATTGGAACACTAATGGGTATCCGTGGCATTGTAGTCTTGTGTGCCAACTTCTTATGCACTTGTAGAAAACCACTTGTCTACCTAAAAAAATCATGCGAGAGATCCCTACGACGCTTCCTGTTATCAGTCGAAAGAATACCAACCGTGGATACTAAACCACATTGGCACATTTCTCCTAACTCCCTCAGATTGTGATCAGTAATCAGCACTTTATTTACTACAGTAGTCATCGATGTCAGCCAAAAAATATTCACCTACAATTAGATTTCGTACCTATGACCATCATCAAATTGCCTAGCTAGTGATAAGTCGTCACCTCCCAAAATAGGTTTGAAGCTTTGTAGCACTATAAAATGATAAGATTAACCCATCACTGAAAGAGAACCCGAGTCCAAATTCATGAACTCTTGGGATTGGTTTGTCATCAATGTCTCGGGGTTATAGTAATCATAGAAGGTCCTCTAAAACTCTTCCAATGCAATATCAAAATGATGTCCTGCATATGAGATAACATCCCACCATATATTGGTAGAATCATCTATCATGTAAGTCATATGATTCACTATCCTCTCTAGAGGTGTCTCACGTTAATCGATGTTAGAATGCATGGCCTTAAACCGTGACTCTACAATATGTGGTCCCCATCCCCTGAAGTAGTGGGAGGATGTGGTTGCTAGAACACCCGAGTCATATCTAGCATTGTCAGGGAAGGATGTGGTGCTCCCTGAAAAGTCCTAATAATCCTAAAAATATCCTTCACAGAATTGTGCATAATCACCTGTGTCCTGTACAACATATGGTTCAAAGATGGGCATGATTGGAGGATCTACTAGTAGTACATGATCTACCATTTAAAGTGTCTAATCATCACCCTGCACTAGGCGTAAAACTGGATGATTCCTTGGTGGAACATTTGTGTAAGGTCAAGCGCACACCTCAATACGAGATTAACGAAAACTAAAAATCAGAAGTGTAGGAATGGAATAGGTGAATTAAAGAATTAATGTTTTCAAAAATATGGTTACACAATGTATAGAAACACTATACATCATGTTTCTTTAAGCTTTCACACAGTCGTGTACCTCTGCCAACCTGGTCATGTAACACCCCCTATACACAACGTGTTGCTCATGAGAAAGGAATGTACATGAATATACCCTCTGTCCTTAGTACTTATACATGAATATAATTAAACGGTTCCTCTTGTAGTAAAACTACACAGCGTGGTCATCCTAAACATGGTGTGTAAAACCCAAGTTTAATCCACTAGTGTCGTTAGTCACAAGGCCAGATACATGGCCTTTTTCAACACGAAAAGTACTCCCAGTACATGACATGTTCTACCAAATGATTATCAACCCCAGGTCTCTGCTCACACTGGTAGTCACATGGTCAACAACTACAAGACATGTACATACTATACATGGCATGTACTTAACAAAGTTATTTCTTCTAGAACATAAGAACACCTGAAGTGTGTTCCTATCATCACATGTCGTGTTGTATGGGTGTCCAGATTGTAATCCTCTGAAACATTTCTGAATCCCCCAAAATATTAAATTTTTTCAAAGGAATGTCATGTTCTGATCCATGAGATCCTATACTCCCTGCTAATGAATGTTTGGCATCCTTATTCATATCCTAATTAGATAGAATTAAATTAAAGGTCAATCATGATCCACAAAATTCCAATCCAAGAGGGCCTATAACACCACATGAACCGAATCTTGGTGTTCATCCAAATAAATAATTACATATACCAATACCTTATCAAAAGTGTACTTATTTTTATCATGACATCTATCACAACAACATGAATATCTGGAACAACATCTATTAAAACAATATGAAATAAGTAATGCACACTAAATGGAATTCCAAGAATGCATGACATGTGATCTATAACAAGTACCTATATGATTAATGAGATGTCACACCCTCATCCCATCAGGATGCAATAGAAATAGAACCAGACGATATCAATCACAACATCACAAAATAAATGAATAACCGAATGGTGATATAAAATCAACTTAAGGAGTTGAAAAACCAGAATGATTGCAATATTTTAGGTAGCTTGGATTTTCCCTATACACGGGTTAGCTACTCATGAGCACAACATATTACCAATGAACTATTCCTTCTTATACCAGTCTATAGGCTCCAAATTGCAAGAAAAAGCAGAAAATAAACCCCTTGGAAACCATTTTGTAACTTCCCAGATCTGGGTGCTGCCTAAAGGTGCCCCATACCTATTTGGTAACATTATCTCATGTGAATTTCCCCAAACACATGAGGCTGCTGACTAGTAGTGAGGGACAATGTCTAATAATGGGGAAACTATTCCCTCATTGGCAGAGTATACACAAAAGATAATAATTAGTAACAATAACAGTATCAATAATACCAAAGAGAAATAAATAGCATAAGACCGAAAGTAAATCCCACATAAGCCAAAATATATATATTTATGATTAATTGAATATATATATATGGAATATCCAAACAAGTCACAATTCTGGAAAACAATATAGAAACCAATACAACAGAAAGAGTAAAATCCAGTAGCATCACAACCTCAGCTTGGTCCTATGCTCTCCAGCTCCATTGGAAATCATTTATCTGATGAAGATGGGAACTTTCCCTTATCTATCCCCACAATGATATAATCTATTCGGGTCCAAAAGCATGAACCAAATAGGGTCTGTAACAAATCCATGTAGGCATCCACCATAAGATCTATGCCTAACTATCTGTGAATATATATAAGAGGTAATATGAAAAAAATAAGAAAAAAACAAGGACGAACTCAAATGAAACAATCCTTCAGTTTTGAATTACATTCAATGACACTTATTAGTTACATTTGAATCATGTAATATCAAGATCAATTGTAAGATCTATATCCCCTATTTAATAGTAATAAATATTCTTCTCATAATACCATCTAAATAATCATGTAAGATCGAGTCCAAGCATGTTATTTGGCTTTAAAAACTGTTGAAAATAATTCAATTATTAAAAAAACCCTTTGGGAATGTTCTCGTAGTCTAATCCCCCTTAGCCAAACATGACAACAATCAATTTAATAAAAAACCTCTTGAATTTTGGTCGTTGAATCAACCTAAATTGACATAGATCTACAAAAAGTTGAAAAACACTCATCCATGAATAACTCACGAGAGAGGAGGAAATAAGAAGGAAGGCTCTAGAGGAAAGGAGAACTCACCGGTGTGATTTCAACGTACCTAATGACGTCTCAATCATATGTTAGATGAATAATTAGGGGTTTTATATTTGTTCGCCTTTCCCAAGGACTCATGTATGAAGCACATGAAGAAGATGTAGGTTTTGGAAATGATACAAGACCTCACTCCGATATATCAAATAAACAGAAAACTATATGGTGTGTTAATTATATGTATATGTCATGTAGTATCCTTAACCGACCCCTGACTTAAGTGGACATCCATGTCATCATACGACCATGTACTCGACTATTACATGACCAGTACATTGTTTCATGTGGAATCTGGGTATATAGTGTGTACACAGAAGTACCCAACATGTAATTAGAAAAACCTCATTTCTCCATTTTCCTAAAAAACAACCCGAAATCAAGATATGTTAATGAAATGAAGATCGAGGTTCTTACATTATGATTGGGTTTCTTGAATTTTTTTCTCTGAAAACTAGTTTTTAATGATTATATCTTAATAATAAGATCATGGAGAGTGATTATGGGGAATCTTAATACTTACCATGATTTAGTATGCTAATGATTTGGGGAGACAATAATGTTTCCTTTAAAATTAATCTCATTATAGAATCCATCATGTTTATATCAATGGAAATGTTTTAAAAATTTGAGTAAATTATAGAAAAAATATACTTTATATTCTCCATTGTTGAGAATAGATAATTTGGGAATGTGATATCTAAGTTATAGGGCTATTCAATAAGTTGAAGTTGGTAAAAGTTCAAGCTGAAAGAAGAATAATTTGTTATAATTCCCAAAAATATTTATTTTGGTATGTAGTTAGAGTCACTAAATAGAAAAGGTGAAATAATAAGTGATCAATGATTCCATGTTATATAATTTTCATGGTACCATATGGTGTTTATGAAACTACATGGAATGTCCATGTCACTTATCAATGTTATAGAATTGGACTATTGGATTCAAAATGGTATTAGATACCAAATATATACTATATATGTTTTTAAATACATAAGAGTTTAAAACCAATTGAAAAATTTATTTATCTTATAGTTATCATTCAAAAAATTATTTATAGGGTTATTATATACAATATTAGAATGTAAAATAATTTTCCATGTTCAGATGGATATAAGAAAGTGACATGTATCTTCATCTCATTCTGATTAGTTGGAATGTGATTTTTCTTGGGAGAAAATTATTTTTATGAAAAAATTAGGTTATTATTGCACACATATGGTTTTAAATTCCATATATTATAAAACATGTTTGGAAAAGGTGAAAATTAAAAGAGTATTTTATTGAGATATTCATTAATGTATAATGAAAGGTGTTTCTATCACCCATTAGAAGAATATTTGGATAAATATTTTTTTAAGAAAATGATTTTGGAATATAAATTGACATATATGATAGGAAAATAATAGGTTATTTGTTAAATATTCCTAATAAAATTAAAGAAGAGTTATTTCATAAACACGGAATAGTTTCTGTCTCTTTGGAAGAAATTATGCAGAGAATATAGTGTCTAAAGAATCTAATTAATGTTTTTTTAAAAGGTTGGGGCTGAAGCCTCATTTTATTACTAAATCAAATTGGAGACCTCTTTAACTAGTAGAGGGAGACCCATTACATAGCCTAAAGGACTAGTGGGAATTTAGTCCATCAAATGGCCCATAGGCCCATTTTTTATGGCCCAAGGCCCATTATGTGAATAGTACTGCTACAGTACCTTTGTTTCTACAGTACAACACAATACCCGCCACTGCTACAGTACCCTGCTTCCACTACTATAACCTACCATTGCTACAGTGCCCACCATTATTGTAGTGCCACCACTACTATAGTACTACTATAGTAGTTGGGCCCAATCGGTTTTGAACCCCCATTTTTCAGTTAATATCATAAATCATTTAAGATATGTTATGGTAAAGAAAAATATAAAATTTACATTTAGTTACCACAAGAATGAGATCATAAAAATTACCAAAATGAATATTCTAGTTAAAATAAAAAGTAAATTTCAATCAATATAACATAAATGAGTTTTGTTATATAGATTCAAAGATAAATGTAGAGAGCTATAGGTTGTTTCCATATAAAAGTTAATGTCACTTTGTCCTAAAAGATTTTATGATTTGATGGTATATATTAATTAAAATAGTTACCTTATTAACCAAAATATATTATGAGATTGTTTTGATGAAAATGGATTTGAGGTTATTTGTCTTAGGCATAAAAAGAGTTCTAGGAAATAAAATATAAGGTATCAACATAACAATTGATGTTGTGGACTAAAAAAGATTAAATATGTTCAAGTATTTGAACATTTGGAATATGATTCCTTATTTTCACAATTAATTAAAATCATTTTCTTCATATATGTTAATCACTAAAGAGTTTAGTGAGTTATTTAATCTCAATGTAATACAAATAGTAGTTATGGATTGAATATAGATGTAATGAGTTAATAAAACCTCAGAAAGTGAAACAAACATAAGGCTCATTTGATGATCTATCCTGTTTGATATGATAAATTGGTGAATATATAAGTATTTGTTAAGAAATCTAAATTATTTTGAATATAAGATGTTTCATATTTAATGATATCTCTAGTTTATCATTATTTATTATTGGATATATAATTTAATATATTGATATAAATTTCATGAACTCTAAAATTTTGACATTCAGTTATACCTAACCGGCATTCTATATTTAGTATTTTAAATTAAGAAGTAATATTCACATTAACAATAGTAATATTATTTTCAGAGATATGAAATTTTATCATGATGTTGAAAAATTATAATTATTGTGTTGGGTGACACCGTAAGTATTTCACATGGAGTGTCACACACCATTTAATTTGTACATTGGGGTACATAAATCATATAGTAGTCCCCATTATAACATTTTAGTTAGATAACCCAGCCATGGAACCTTCATAATTTAATATATTTATTATAAAATACATTGAGGTTTAGTCAATCAAGTGATTTTAATAATTATTTTAATCAATGAATATGTTGGAGCTCAACCAAGATGGGATTTATCATGTTGTAAAATTATTATGACATCAAGGCCATAAATTGAGAGAAAACAAGGGTATTCATTGACCATGTTAGAATATACTCAGAATATCGATAATGTTTGAGTAGGCTTTATGTGATTATAATATTGTGTATCCCAAGGTCACATGATGTCCAAGAAAAATGGAACACATGAGAATGAATTATATTATGATATACCGCTGGTGGACATAGGTATGATGATAGATATTTTTGATATAGACTAGGAACTATTTCTTTATATATTGAGTAGTATTTACTTATTTCAAGAGGCATTTATTTTCTGAAATTTTCGGATTCAATGATTAATATATTTTTTCAATTCAATAATTGATAGTGGGATCACAATTTTTAGTTTAATGAAATGGGATTGAATATGAATTATATAGATTATCTAAAAATATATTAGAGTTATTCCAAAATAGTTTTTGATGTGTATTCACTAGGTATTATGTGTCATTCAATACACATGGAAAATAATGAAATATTTTCAAATTTTTTTATAGAAGATATCCACAATTGTTTTTTATACGATTTAAAAAATTATTTCATAAGATAAATTATACGGTGAAATATAATATAATTATTATAATATTTAGTTCAAGTGGGATATTTAAGGGGACAAATTCCTTAATGAAATTTTGATGTGAATATCAGGCTATATCATAGGAAAATATTGATACATATTGTAAAGGAATGAACATATAATTAATTTCATACATCCATCAACCTCATTGTATGATCTAAAAAATTTCTTTATATAAGAAATATTATATCCTAAAATAATATTTTTAGTCATAGAGTATGATACGATATATTGTAGGGTGTCCAATTTGATAAGACAAGTTATACAATTGTCATTTTGTTTTGAATATTTATTCTACTAACTCTGATATATTGAGAAGGTGATTTTTAAGTGTTATCATTCATTACCATGTTATCTATCATAAATTTCATGTTAAAAGAGTTTTATTTATGGGATTTTATTACATTTATAGGAGGCATGAATAAAGATGAAGAATCTTATCATGGGTTATAACACATGAGTAAATATATATGACCCAAGGAGCAACCTAAAGGGAATTTTTAAATTTATTATCATCAGATGGTAGTGGGTTTTCTAGAATGATGACTAACTGATACTCCCAGGTTCCCTGGGTCCCATTACACTCTTTCCAATTTATCATTTTCATTATAGGGTGTTAGATTATCGTGATATGAATGATCGTTCCATCCAAACATATGATTATTCAATTAATCATTGATACACCACGAATGAGATATTTGTTTCTTAAAATGTTATCAATATCAAGAACACATGTCAGGATGGATATCATTGAGTCTCTTTAGCATAATATACACCATTGATCATAATTATTATTTTATACATATTTTAAAAATCTTTCATGGATATTTAGGGTTTGGTATTTTAAGAACGTTATCTTTTTCTAATATGTGTTATTAGACCCCAATGAATCCTGACACATTTTAATTCACATGAGGTTGATTCTGATGTTGAATCGAATGATAAATATGTTTATGATGAAAAAAAATCATTTGCACTATTTAGAAATCCCTAAAAAAATGCTGAAATTTGTTATTCAAATATTATTAATTATAATTTAAAACCAATTCAAACATTTGGTACGAATAATTTAATGAATAAAACATTGTAATACCATGTGTAACTATGATTTTTTTAATAATCACCAATAGATGATTCTTGGATCAAAACAATGAATTAATAAATTAACCTAATTGAAGAGAACATGACTTAGTAGTTTGTAGAGAGGCTACATTGGTAAAACATAATTGTAATAGAATGGATTTACATAATAAACATGATGGAAGTATAACATTGGTATTAAAGAATAAATATATTATTGGTAAATTGTATAAAAATTTAAGGGTATTAATATTGATTGGAAATTTTCATTCAAGGAATCACCAAATGCATTATAATTTTTCCTATATAAATTAAATGAAAATTTAAAAAATAGTTTTTATTTGGAGATCTATTTTATGAAATGAGTGTCTAAAAATGAATTATATATTGATCAATTATATTGTTATCAACTTAATGATGAAAAAATCTAGGTATGTTGGTTGAAAACCAACTTTATAGCACAAAAAATTCCCCTCATGCATGGTATTTAAGACTCTATTTAGACTTTAGGAAGCCAGGATTCAAAAAATATTGTTTTTAAAATAATTTTTAAGAGAAAAGTGTGAAGTAATAATATTTTATGAAATATTTATACGTGTATGCAATTATATTTGGAATATGTAAATTCAATTCATATGAATAGTTTGAAAATTTAGTTAGATCAAAGTTTAATTTTGAAATGAATGTGAAACTAAAGTATTTTATTTTTTTATAATTGAATCAAATGTTGATAACCCATTTTTTCACAATTTGAATATTTTAATGGGGTTTTAAAAAAAACTCCACAAGCCAGAGGGAAATAATATTTCAAACCGTATTTTAATTTGAATTAATTTTGTAAAATTAATTCCTTTAAATAAATGTATGGAACACTTTTCTAGAAAATTATTAAGGGTTTTTTATTGACTAACAAAAACTTATCTGGAAATAGTTTATAAAAGATGCTTGGATTTATGTTTTTGTAGTGAATTATAGAATGAAATACACATTTATGTGAATAAAATTATATGGAATGAGAAAGATACTATTGATTATGGATTTATTTATACACTATGAAAGAAAAAAAATACTTGGTGGACTACAGTGATGTGGATTCAAATAAAGATTCATAAGAGATAAAATACAAGATTATATATTCATTACCTAATTTAAAAAGGTATATTGGAGGGATTAGTAAAAAATAATAAGGTTGTGTACTTAGTTATAAATAAGAAGAATATATTATGGGTAAAAATTCATGAAACTACTTGATCTGGATGAATAAATACATATTGAAACTTAGTAAATATGTCATGTTATTATCCTCTACTTTAAATGAGTTGACAGTGTAATTTATCTTATAATAATCCTACCCAATACTCATGATAAAATCATATTGAGATCTAATACAACATTATCAAGAAACAAGTCGAGAGGGATGTTTTCATAGTGGAAGTGATCAAATAAATGATCAAGTGTTTGACACGTTTACTAATATACTATCAAAGTCAGTGTTTAAGAATAACTATTTGAACGATAATGTTCATATACCCCTTTAATCTTAATGAGGAATGGTATCACCTCTCATTATTATTTTTTGGTCATTAGTATAAATATTTTTAGTGTTAATAAGTAAATTCACTCTATATTTTTAAAGGAAAATAGTCATAAAAATAGTTAAAGAGAAATAAAAACATATGAATAATGGAATAGACATCAAATTAGAAGATAAAATCAAAGGATATTTATATTTATGTGGTATACTTTTTTAATTCTTGGGGAGCTATATGAAATTTCGAAGTGTTATAATCAAAAGATATTTTTTTGAGATTTTATTACAAATTCTTATAAATATTTTCAATCAATATTATTTACAACATCAATCTGGAATAATATATCATTAGACTTAATAAATTTAATTTTATATGATATTTGGAATTTTGGAAGTCATTTTACTCTTGTGGTTTCACGTAGGATTGCTGTAAAATCAGTGGAGGTGGATTTTGAAATACCCCTGGGTAATGATAATATGTGTTGTGTTTCAATGAAATTAGAGTATAAAATATATTTATAGATATTTTGAGTATTTAGAGTTTATTTAATATAAAAAAATTGATAAAAAAGTGAAAAATAATGAGCTAAATCAATGTGTAAATCAAGAACACTGTGTATAGTATGTTTAATCGATGTTTTTATATTGTTTGGTTGAAATTTTAAAACACCCATTTTTTAATATGTAAACACATTGGAAAAAATATTTACTTTTATTTTTATACAAATTTTATATATACAGACCATGTATGAGACTTTTTTTGGGAAATGGAAGGACTCTTTCTAAAAGAAATGATGGGATAAAAAATTCCATTTCACTGACAGTCATTTTTTCCAGATGATAATTATATCCATGAATGAAATAATATTATAAATTGTTTTATAATGTAGTGATGGTCATTATAAATAAGCTATGAAATAGACACCTTAAATTTAATGGAGTCAAATTAACACCCATATTAGGGTTTAAATTTTTTTTTGGAATAAAATTTCATGAATAAATTTCTTAAAATATTATTTCATTAGTTTTTACTGTATTTAAAAATTGTGCATCTATAGATGGGAATCAAATTATGGAAAAATAGTCAATGTTGTTTATATTAAATATAGATATATGGTAATATGAAATATTTTCGTAGAGGTTTTTATTAGATTTGTTTTGATATTCAATTCAATTAGTGTCAAATAATTCACGATGATAATCATTATATATTTGTTTATGTAACAAAAAACAAAAATAAAATTTTAAATGATCATATTTTTTATGAATGTATAAAATAAGATTTTTTTATATATTTTGACTTTGATGAAATTATTTGATAATTAATTAATATAGTTTACACATGTAATTATCAAGAAAAACATTTATGATTTAAAGAAATCTTACCCACTAATTAGGGGTCATGGAGATGGAATTAAGACAATATATAGATGTTGTGGCTGAAGTGGACGGTGTGGAGAATACATTTTTCTATAATAATTAAAAAATATTGATAAAATAAGATAGATTTCATCATTACAAGAGTTTTAATTAAATATATAACACATTTCAAGGAAATTATAATTATGTGAATGTATTATTGATATTGAGAATAAATTATTTCAATTATTTAGAATAATAAAAATATTAAAAAACGTGGATCTACTCTAGATTAAGGACAAATATTTTATTGTTTCTTTAGAGGGTATTTAAGATATAATTAAGATCATTATTTAATGAAATTAGTTTATTTTATTGTCATCATGTTAACAATTTATATATTGAATGTATATGAGGGATGAATAAGTTTAATGGTTTTATAGATAGTGACAGAGAATATCAAATCAAAAATTCTAATTAACAATGAGATATCTGATACAAAAAACTTAGATACCACTATGTATTTATAATGGGTCTTGTGAGATAGCCTAAATACATATTCATAATTTCTAGACAATTTTTTATGATTATATATATCAAATAAAATTTTAAAATGCACTCTGAGAACATAAGGAATTAGTAACCTAAGATATTATTAGTATATATTTTTTATTTGACAACACAATATACATCTCTTTTATGAATTTTATTACAATAATTCCATTATAACCATTTTAATTCATAGGAAACCCAAATAAATATTTAAAAAATTAAAATAATATGGTAAATAGTATTTTGACAACCCATCCTAGCGGGGCCCATGCTATGACTCCCCATTCCCACCTTCAATAGGCTAGGGGATGAAAACTAGCACAGATAAGGCATATCACTAACTTGATAAGATTTATCCGACATACATGTATAGACCCACACAACTACTAGAATATACCATGCTAAAATGTAAAAACAACTGAACAAACATGCATGCATAATTCCAAATCTCACCTCTAGAGTATGATAGGGAGTAAAGGATTGTAAATATTAATAAATAAAAGACCACTATAAAGTCTGAAAGTAGGTCTAGAATTAATGTAAAGGGGCTACTGTCTAGATACCATAGAAACACATCTTAGTAGGTCCAGTCTCTCTAAGCACCATTTGGTCATGTTACATCAAGGACATCGTCAAAAGGTCGATCATCTGCAGAAGACACAACACGTGTGGAAAAATTCCATGCACGAGTGAGTGTTACAATACCCACTAGGACACCCTAGAACCAAAAATCATACAAAAAAGGAAATATAGTTATCTCTATATAGGTTTATCTATATAATAAAAAAACAATAACATATATATATTCACAAGAAAACGATATAGTATAAATGTAAGTCACAACCATAGTATGGCATTCTAGGATTCCAGTATGAAGATTACACATGGTAATCATTGGGGAGAACACACTTCTACGTATGATAACATTGATGATGTTTGTATGGAAGGTAATTCTCATTGGGTCTCTCTATTATAAGTACACACTGATGTTCTGAAAAGATACAATACAATGATTATGATAACTCCCAAGGCCATGGGGTGATAAGAACAAATCAATCTGAATTAAACTAATAATTATAGGATTGACGCCAGCATACTATTGGTCATGATGATACCAAGAGCTCCACCTAGGGTGTATATATGAATATAAGATCTCATTATGAGCATCATAGTGGGATTCAAACAACTCTATATAATAATTTTTCGGAATGGATTTTTGTTCATAGTGTAAGAGACACTTCCGTACTAATAGTTAGGGATATGATATGCATAACACGCCTTAACAAAAATTATCCAATACATAGAGGACAAGGTCTCTAATCCATGTATATTAAATTACATGGTGTGTAGAAAGGGTTACACGTTATATTCCTTAACCCCATGTCCTACCCTTGTAAATGACTCGTGTCTCTTTCCCATGTGTGTGTATAAGTACACAGTGTGTCAGTTTCCCATGTACTCTACCTGTGTTATAGTACATGACTTAGACTATGTACCCATACCTCTATACTAGTACTTGGTTTTCCTATTTTAATCAAGTATAGCCAGGTTCTGTATAGGTTTTACATGGCATGGTCAAAACCATGTACTCCAACCCATGCTTGTGTACCCTTTTAGGTACATGTTGAGTTTCAAGGGAGAGGCCACACATGATGTGATAGGTATAAAAAAACTTTTGATACTTAATTATATCCCAAAACCCTATCCACCACATAGGGTGGCCCACACAGTGAGTGGTTCCACATTACACATCATGTTATGTAGTCTTTTTCAGATCCTCAGATCTAGTTTTGGTGTTTGGATCCATGCCTCCCACCATCGATCCAACAATCTATTTTATATGAAATCATTAATTGACCCTCATTCATTCCTTTCCATTGATAAACAACAAGTCTTGACCGTAAAATATGTTTAGAAAATTTATTTCAACATCATTCTTCCTTGCGCGCCGAAGAAAATGAAATTATGTATTCAAAGATGTTCAAATCACCTTAAATCCCATAATCTCACCACTATCATGTCATGTTGATTCCATATCTACAATATCATATTGTTTTAATAAGAATCATGAGTGAAATAGTCAATTCTTTGGGATATGTTGAACCACAAACCAAATAAAGATTGCTCGTGATTAACAAAGAAATGGGGGAGAATAGAAAAATAGAAATAATAAGGAACAATCCTCAATCTATGTTCATGTGAATATTGATTCTTTCTAGGAGAATAACAAAGAATAAATCAACAATCGCAAATTTATTCTCCCAAAACCTGATTAATCAAGCCAGTCCCACATGATGAGTAGTCCAAGAATCAGTCTGTTGTCCGATTGATTAATGTTCATTATAGAAGCTAAAAATAAAGAAAATAATCCAAAAAAAAATCTTACCCTACATTGGATCAATCATTGATGATGTAAAAAACAATGTGTTGTGATTTTTGGTGATATCCTTTGATTCTGTTGTGCATCGATTGTCGATCCATGATTCAGTCGCCATCCATCCAAGAGAGATCCTCTAGTGCTCTCTCAAATAGCTCTCCAACAGTTCCAGGTTTATGTGGATAACCCTATGATTTTTACATAATATTATATTTAAAGAAACCTTAATCCATGCATCAATAATTAAAAATTAAGTAATTTATTTAATTATTTTATTCATTTCCATGACCATAATGACTTTTCTAGAAATTCCTATTAATGAAAAAGGTTGTGCCGCACCTATGAAAAAACCCACATTTGGAAACAAATGGTTCCCTTATATTTATAATACGATAATCCTTTGAGATGTAATTATATTTTTTATGGAAAACTACAAGGGTGTTCTATTTAATATAGTTAATATATTTTAAACATTTATTATAGGTACACTAGGACACTGAATCACATGTCATCTCAACACTTGGTCTCAAAAAAAAATACATATAATATCAAAAAAATAATACATGGATAATATGAGTCATTAAACTCTCCCCAACTTGTATATTTATGTCCTAAAATATAAAATAAGGTCTACATAAAGACATGTTGGTACTAAACTCAAATATTAGCTTCCCTCTCCCATGAACTCTCCAAGAAATTTTTATACTCCCCCTAGACATACATTAATTAAATCAATCACCCACAAAGGATCATATCCTCCAAATCCTCAATCTAGATCTTGTAATCTTCAAAGGTATCTACATCCACGATGTCCAACACACCTCATTCTATAAATTAATATGTGTCATGCATGTACCTCCTCAGGTACGACCCATGGAATATGTTATGTACACGGTCTAACTGTAGAGGTAGAGCTACGTAACACACCACCTTGCCAACTCTATGGAGTATCTGGAATGGGATAATAAATCTTAGAAATATCCTTCCAACCCTACCAAATATTTGTAATTCACATCAAGGTGAAACTTTTAGAAACACCTGGTCTCCTTCCATAAACTCCAATAGCCTCCGTTGTCTTTTAACATAAGACTTCTTATGGATCTTTGTAGTCTTCATCCCCTCCAAGATGATCTTCACATATTTATTATTTTCTTTCACAAACTCTTTCCTCAAGAGTTCTGGATCTCTCCAGTCAGTTGAGACAAATGGGGACATGTTTGGTAATGCATACAACGAATTTAATGGTGAAATTATAATATAAAAAATGGTATCTGTTATTGTACGCAAACTCCAGAAGTGGTAGGTCACCCCTACTATGGCCAAAGTTCAATATGTAATATCACAACATTTAATCTAGATGTTGAATGGACCGCTTATTATGGACATCATTTGGGGTGTGAAACACTATTCTCAAGTGTAACTATGTCCAAAACACCTCGTATATTCACTTCCACAACAAGGATGTAATGTAATAATCATAGTTAGAAACAATCATCGATGTATGTCACGACCCGTCCTCGGGGCCCGTGCCATGACTACCCCAAGCCCGCCTTCCATAGGCCAGGGGCTGGCGACTATCACCAAAAGGTGTAACCCTAATAGGGAAGGAATTTCCTTTAAAGTTGTAACACACACAGTCTGAAACGGAAGCATTAGTAAAAAAAATATTTTTATAGTAAGAGTTCTGAAAGTAAATGGGCCATTATAAAAAACCCAAATGATGTACAAGTGTAAGTAAAAAAGGAAAAATGGCTCCGAGATCATCCACCGGGGAAATCCTACATGAAGGGTAGGTACATATCTCAAACAACTCATCCCTGAGGTACGTCCCGTCTAGTCCAGCTCCGAGCAGCCTCTCGTCCATCTCCTGTAGCCTTGGTCACTACTGACCGTCATCTGTACAGAACACAACAAGGTGTGGGTGAAGCCCGTGTAGGGGTGATTATAATGATACTCAATAAGGGACCCTGAGACCCCCGAAGGTCTCCTAGAATCCACTAAAGATAAACTACGGTAGTAAGATACATAAACGAAGTATCAACCATCCCTTATTTGGTATATTCCCATACATATACCTATGTTACCAATTACAGTCTTACTACAACATTATATCCCAAGAAGAACCCATTCCACAAAGGATGTAAAGTCATTCATCTCGATGATAACAACTTAAAGTCAAGAATCAGCTCACACATTTATCTAACTCAAGTAGAGGGGTAGAGATGATTAGATGTAGTCACTGAATCATCTCCTCTGTCGAACCCGCATAGGATCTAGGAAAATTATCGGCACTGTTGAACCCATGGAGGATCTCGATACAGATGTCATCGTTGTCAAACCCATAGAGGATCTCGGTCCAGTATCATCTCTGTTGAACCCACAGAGGATCCTAGTCCAGTATCATTACTATCAAACCCACAGAGGATCCTGGTCCAGTATCGTCGCTATCGAACCCACGGACGATCTTGGTCCAGTATCATCGTTTTTGGACCCACGGAGGATCCTGGTACAGTAGTAGGTCCACATAGGATCTTTTCAGCTCAATCGCAGCCAGCCATTGGGTTCCCGCACACAGCACGGTCGATTCCGAGAGGGTCCGCTCCTCGATCCAAGTGTAAATATATCAACTACCATGAAGTCTCGAGTTGATGTATCCCATAGTTATGTCTCATCATAAGGAAACCAACATGAGAGAAAACACATCAATCAGATTCTTGGTATGTGAGTTATTCCGTTTCTGCTCCAAGGGACTGGTTGGATTTAGGTTCAATAATACCCGGGCATACCCTAACTCCGTCCAAAACATGAGTGGGGTAATCCAAAAGAACCCCCTTCCTCCAAGATTTCTGTCACCATATAGGGTTCGTCAATCGGACTCCCATAGCTTGAGATATGGGTGAAAACATGAATTAGGTCAAACCTGGGTCTGGGTCAGGTTCGGGCCAGTCGGACCAACCCAGCCCGACCTATCCTAGGCCAACCCGACCTGGGTCTGGATACGGGCCGCGGTCCGACCAGGTCCAGGGGTCCGACTCGGCCCATCAGAACCGGCCCGGCCCGGCCCGCGGAAACCGGCCCATCCCACGACGGGCGGCCTGACCCGCGTGGCTGGGAGGCGGTTTGCCATCCGAATCCAGCAGGTGGTTGTGCATCGTGAGACCTTCACTAACCTAGTGATGGGGGGGGTTCAGCACCCCCTGTCTCCCTGTAATGGCCAATTCGTGGCACCAACACGGTAACCGCAAGACCCTTCAGGTCCCGCCTGTGGCGCACCCACCGATGGCTGGCTCAGTCGGCCGCCCTCCTCCATCTGCCATGACCCGCTTGGCCACGGCTTTGTGCAGTGCGATGGTGTCGTGCCCACCGTCCAACCTCCATATCCCTCCTAGTTGCGGCCCTTTCACTCGCATGGCGCGACGGTGCCACGCCCCTCCAGCATCCGTCTGGCCGCCTTGCTTCGCCGCGACCTGCGCTGGCCGCGGCTCGGTCCTCCACGTGGAACGATGGCGCCGCGCTCCTACGGCGACCCAGCGGCTCTTGCACCACCGGTTCCTTTCATTGTCGGCCCATCGCTGGCCACCATTGCTCCACCGTCATCATTGAAAAAATGAATCAAATAAGAGGGGGTTAAGAAGTTTTTGTTCGTCCTGTGCCCTCCGTGTTAGGGTGGTAGAAATCGGCCATTAACAAAGCTCAAGAATGATGAAGAATGAAGATCGAAATCAATCAAAATGACCCCTACCTCGTATGAAAATGATCGTTGATGATGTCGCCGAAAGGCATCATCAATTAGTCAATGTTGGAAAAGGAAGAGGATATTCTTCATTGCCGGATGAGTGTTTGGAGGTGACGAAATCAAAGATGGCATTCTTCGCGATCGACTCCTTCTCTTTTGGCACGGTTGAATATCGTTCTTTGTTGGAGAATTAGTTTCTCTAAAGGTTCTCCAAGTTCATCCAAGCCCTTTCTCTAAGCTCCACCAAATGAATTTCCAACCAAAAATAAATGGTTAAGCTAACCCATTATTTAATTTTTTGGCCTTAAATATTAAAAATAATTCAAAAACTATTTTAATTAAATGAGTTATCTCACTTAATTAAATTGGTGTAGTTGGCTCAATTAAATGGTGGGGAACGTGAAGAGTTTTCTCCCCCTTTACGGAGAGTTAAGGGGGTTTAAAGACCATGTGGTCCCCACCAAGGATTTTATCCCAAGGGAGGTTATGTGTGGGTGGGCCCCTCCACCATGACCTCCCATGGGAGGTTAGGGTGTGGTGGACCCCACCACTATCCACCTCTTGGAGGTTTTAGCCACCTCAAAAATAAAAATAAGCTAACACTTATTTTTATTTATCTTTATTAAAAACCCCAAAATCTAACTTCCATTATCGACCATCTGTCATCAAGGAAAAAGCCCTCTTAAGTGAATACTGAAGCTGCTAGTTCAACGGTACCCTTGGATTTCAGCTCCGGGTGATGGGTCAAAAGTTATAAAATCCCACTCATACGTTTTCTAAACGTACCCGAAAAATAACTTCATAAAAACAATTCGGGAACTCCAGGCCTTAGAATCACGTGTCTTCAGAAACTGCGGACTTGGAACAATTCTATATAATTTAAAAACAAATTACATGGGATTTTCTGGGTCTTTAAAATGGAACTCCGTGGAGTTGTACTATTTATTTGACGTATAGGTCTCCCAAGATCTCTAATGAACTTTTCTCCAAAATTTCCATGAAGTCAATCAACTAGGTGAGTCGGTCTACAATAACCTATATGATGTCATGCCCCTATAAATACGAATTAAATCCATCATTAAGTCCCTAGATATCCCATCCCAGTTCCACTATTTCACCTTAATGGTTTGAGCTAAACCCACTATAACTTGGTTCTTGACATTCATTTTCTCACAAGGCATCAAGATACAAACTATGCAACCACTTTTTTCATCTCTATACACCAAAACTGACAATGGAGGTCATGGACATCTTTTCCACACCTAGATGTACCACCAAAGGAGATATATGAAACACTCTCAAAAACTCCTACTATAATTCCACTAGTACCATAGTGTGACCATTGAAAAGAACAACATATTCCCAACCATTATTAAATACATCAGGAGCATATACCATGGATATATGAGTATGTTGGGTCTCACAGTTGATATCCCTAAGATGTGCCTCCCTAAATCACTAAATGAGTGGAGGTATGACAACCCAAAACTAGTGGTAAGTGGGTCCATCACCATCCACAAAGGATAACTGCAATGAGGCCAACTTCTCTGATTCCTTGTGTAGTAACTGTGAACAAGATCTCATGTTTACAGAATATGCCGCCACATTCCCCTTTATAAGATTATAGGCAATCTCTATGTCTTAATAATGGAGGAACTCTAGACACTACCTATTACTCAAGTTACGATCCTTATAATAGAAGTTTAAAATGAGACTATTTTGAACATAATATACCAGAAACTACTCTCCCATTAGGTAGTTTCACCACATCATTAGTGACAATACTACCACTACTAACACCATATCATGGTTTGGGTAGTTCTTCTTAGGTGATCTCAACTAACATTATCAATAAAAAATAAAAACCTTCCTCTAAGTCAAAACAAAACCATGTATGATTCATAATGCTTCATAGAACACTATTTACATGACCCTATCCTCTATGAATATATATATGGGAGCTCTCGTCAAAATCTACCTCAACTGATGCAAATTATACAAGAACCTCTCTATCTACATGAATGGATACCCCTCTCGAGTCAATGATGAAATTGGTGTTGATATCCTAGAGAAATCAATTATATATATATATGGTAATAGCCTCCATACCAATGAAGCTACACACCTCAATCACTCGATTAGGTTCCTCCAAAGATAAAACTACCCCAACCTTTGTTTGGTGCACTATTAATCAATATGCCATGATAACATGTCCAATACAGTAGACCACCAGAATCCATAATTGAATCTTTGAGAGATTTTTGTAAATATGGTGATCTTACAGTACATATATAATGATCTAGAAGTGTCTCATATGCTCCTCCTCGGATGATGAGTACAAAAGAATATCGCCGATGAAGAATATAGTGAACTGATCTATGAAAGGATGAAAGATCTAGTTCATGAGTCCCATGAACACTGATAGCGATTTCTTCATGCCAAAGAAAATACCAAAGAACCTATAGTTACCATAGAGAAATTTTAATTCCATCTTTGGTATATCCTTGTCCAGTACTCACAATTAGTGATTTTTGGACCTGATGTCATCCTTTGAGAACCATAGATCCCCTCTCAACTAAGAAAAGAGGTCATCAATTCTTGATAGTGGATAATTGTCCTTCATGGTCACCAGGTCCAAGAACATTGTTTTCCACACATAACCTCAAGATCCTATATTCCTTCTTTGTGAAAAAACAGGGGTTACCTAGGGTGAAACACGTGGTCTAACAAATCCCTTCCTATAAAATTTATCCAACTGCACACTCACCTCACAAATCTCTTTGGGATTCATATAATATGATGGAATATATATCAATGATATATTTGGTGTGGATGAATGCATACATTTATATATATGTAGGGTGGTAAACCTGGAACATCCTCATAGAAGACATTATAGTGACCCCACTTTTCCTATATGATTATTAGATCATTTTAAACATAAAAACCTAAAATGTTACTCATCCAAAATAAAATGGTTTTGTATCATGAGAAGATTAAGACCATACAAACATTTTAAATAATAAAAACAAACATTTATTGAATTCCATTGACTATATATTCTTAGGGGCCCTCATGATCTTTTTAGTACATGTATTTACCAGATGATATACTTCAAAAGAATGGGTGACCTAAAATCATAACAATGGGATAAATAAGATACATGAAACATGGGTGATAATAATCATCATTATCATAAAATAATAAAAGTATCATCATCATACTCATGAGATTAAGTAGTAGATAAAATCATGAATGAAGAAATTCATAAAAATAAAACATCATGTCTTTGCGGTCAAGTACCACACATAGTTGGGAACAAATATATCTTCATGTTCACTAATATTTAACATTATCTGATGATAAAAATCAAATTAACTAATTAATTGTAGCAATATATAATTCAGGCTTCACCTAACACATTTTCATGCACAATATAATTCTGTACACCCCCATCACTTCATAACATTTACATTATCATACATTCAAGATAGAATGTATATTAATCTTTGAGACGAGATAACTCATGGATAAGAATATGTTTCATTTCATAAAGTATACATTCCTGAATAAACATTGGGGTTAAAAAATTATATAGTTACTTTCTCACATGGTATAAGAATCATCAATCTTGAGTGAAGAAGAATAAATTTCAAAAGAAGTAAAAGATGTGTTTTTAGAAGGAAGAGTTATTCTGAAAAAATATATAAATATTTCATAAAACCATATTGGAAAATATTATATCATAAAAAATAAAAGGGTGGAAAAATAAATTATATTTAAAGAAGTTTAAAGGAGCATATATATTGAAAATGAAGTGAAAGAGGAAAACCCCAAAGCCAGATAGTGGGGTTCCAGAATCCACTTACCTTATGTACGAATTATTTATTCACTTTATTATCCTAGATAATTAAATTAAATAAATTAATTAAGAAATATAGCACCTTTTATATATTAATTTATTTAATTCACATTTTATTAGTTTCATTTATGGGATTTTACATGAGTTATAGAGTTTAATTTGATCATTTAAGGGAATTTTTTCCTAGTTTTCCTAATCATTTCACTTTTATACATGTACAACTGATTGTGTCATATTAGGATAATTATAAAGAATTATAATTCAATTCTATTAAGTAACTTTTAGAAAAATAAATGATCTTATATATCATTTGGTTATATTATATGTGGATGATATAATTTATTAAAAGTTAATGAAAATGATTTAATTAGTTTTGGTGGTTTTACAACCATTATGAGCATATATATATTTATTTAACATCATGTTTATATATTAGTTCCATAAAATTATATAACATATAATATTTATAAAAAATTATATTTAACAATAATGATTGTTTTTTGACCATCCTTGAATCCGTTATTGAGAAATGGAAATGCATCGTCAACAGTGGTGGTAAATCGACAGACCACAGTTAATATTTTCATGTTCAAAAAAAAGGAAAAGGGAAGATCCATCAAGATGATTATTACATGAACATAATAATATTATAGTATATAAATGATATTGGAGTCATAATTCTTCTTGTATAGGATGATGTGAGGAGAGTATAATAAAATAATGAATTTGAAAATATAATAAAAGAAAAAGATTGAGGATTTTGCCTCTTGAATTTCTCTACCTAAAGAACCTCCTTAGGGAAAATGGTTTGGTATTTTGAAGAGACCAAGGGATTCTGGATGTAGTTGAGGGTATTGGGAATATTATTTTTTAGAATTTGGATAATTCTAAAATCTTTGAAGGTGTGAAGAGAAGTGGTTGTGAGGTGTGGTATTTATAAGGAATGAGAGGGGTGTTTTCTCATTATTTTAGTAATTAGTTTATTATTCTGGATCAAGACTATGAATTCTTTGATAATTATTAAAAAATTATATTAAAATAATGAAGGTAAGTTTTAGATTATGGTTCTTACATCATCAATGACTCAAGGAATGGTGTTTTTATCTTATAATGTATATATATTCCAGAAATTACTATATTTCACTATTCAAAAAAATAAAGTATTTTAGGAAAGTACCAAAAATTATCCTTAACATTTTTTAAAGGTGTATAATAAAAATCTAAACACTATTTTATAGAAATAAATTTCTAAATATGAGAAATTTAATTTCCAATTAAAATCATCATTTACATTGAAAATATCAATTTAAAAATTATAACTTATTTAAAACACATTGAAAAATTAATTAAGGAATTATAATATTATATTATAGTCATAATACAAAAAAATATTATTTTATGAATATATTTTGTGAAATTAAATTTTCATTTATGTTATTATATTAATATTACTATTGTAAATTAACATTTATATTTTTTTAAACCAACACATAAATAATACTTTTTAAAATATTTATTTACTTATACAATGATATAATAATATCATATTGATAAGATACCAAATGGTTATTTTTACTTCCATACATTATCTTAGTATTCAATTGGCCTCTTTACTTTTCCAAATGAAAACTGTTGGACTCCTCATGTGTTACTCAAGTTTTAATTCTCACAAATCTTATTACTATTAATTAATCTCGATCTACATTGCATATCTTGCTAATGCTCTTCAATATCTATAATAACTACTCATCATGTTTTAATGATAACAAATATTATGGATTTTAATTACTCTCTTTACTATTTACAAGTCTCATGCATGATCACAAATCTCACATATATTATCAAGCCTTTATGTTTATGATTCAAGTTCTATTACTCTCTAATGGTTTAACTTAATCCATATTCTGCATATTACTGTTTAAGTCCAAATAAAGATATTTGTTTAAGTATGGACTCACCGTGAAGGACTCACTGTGACCCAAACACCGTAAAGGACTCACCGAGACCTAGACATCGTGATGGACTCACCGTGAAATAGACACCATGAAGGACTCGCCGTGACCTAGACACAGTCAAGGACTCACCATGACCCAGACACCGTGAAGGACTCACCATGACCCAGACACCGTGAATGACTCACCGTGACCTAGACACCGTGAAGGAATTACCGTGAAGCTCATACCGTGAAACTCATACCGTGAACATCATACCATGAAGAAGACACCATTTACTTAATCACTGTGACACTGTTTCTTAAAATTTTTTAAATATTATTTAAATAATACTAACGGTCATATTTGATGTTTTTAATGCAATTAATTTTATTTAATGATAGTTGTTGGCATGTCATGAAACCGTATCTCGTACCTATAAAAAGAGAATCATTCCTACCGCCAGAACTCTTGGAAGATAAGGAAGAATAAGATGCAGTACACTATAATAGAACAAAAGTGAGGTGTGCAAGTGTGGATATACAACGAGAAGAACTTACATACACCTGAGAGCACTGTGCTGAATAAGAAGAACAATCCTGAGCAAGAAAGAGATTTCCAGACTTTCAAATAGTTCTCATGAATGCAATACAACACCACTGAAGAACACACGACGAATCAAGAGATATTTTTCATTCCTAAAGTAGAAAATATGACTACGACACTCTGTTTTTCAAGAGAAAAATCAAAGAAGGAATCAAAAGCATTCCTGCTGAATCCAACGAGTCCAGAGTTTCATTGATAATCACTGGAAATTTCTAAACTCTTATCTGCCCTCTCTAAGTGATTTATTTATTAACTTTCGAGCAGTGTGGTGTACTCTATATTTCTTATACACACACTATCTCTTGCACTGAACTAGAGGATATCAAAATCCTCACTCAAAATCTCTTATCTCTTCCTTACCCACGTCAACTATGGAAGAGGTCCTTGTGTGGCCTGGTCTTTGTTTTGTTTCCCACGAAGAACAGTTGTAGAGGTCCCTGTGTGGCCTAGACAGTTTTGTAAACTGTTGTTAACCCCGATCTAGGATGTGGATCAAATTTTATATAAATTTTAGAGGACTAAGTATCGGCTTGAGACTGAACCTCTTGTTATATCTGCTTTGCACTTTTAGTTTAAGTTAAAAGTTTACTTTATATATCTTATTTATTCTGCTGGTGTTACTTTGAAATACAAAACTATTTTAAAGCTACTTTGATAGTAAAATTAGCAAGTGTTTACACTTATGGTAAATCAATAGGTTAGTTTCAAAAGTTAGTTAAATCTTGTGGTTAAATTAATTGAGACCTAATCAATCTTTGAGAAGGTAAGTGAACATTTACAATCTGTATAAATTCACTACAGATTAACTTGTTTTATAAATTGAGGTATTTTAAATAAAAAATATTTTAACAGAAAGTTTAACTGGAACTCAATTCACCCCCCTCTTGAGTATCCACTCCGACCAACATTTGGTATCAGTGGTTTTGTTTTTGTTTAAGGATTTTTGAAATACTCTGTTTTTCAACTGTGATTTTAGTTGCATCATTAAAGATCTTAAATTTCTGTTAGTTCTAAATTTTATCTCTTTAAATTATCTTTCTAAAATCTAGTTATGGATAATAAACTAGAGGGTGCTTCTACTAACATGCCACCTTTCTTCAGTGGTACAAAATATGCTCAGTGGAAACTAAAAATGAAAATTCATTTAGAAAGCATGGGTTTTGATATCTGGACTGCTATAGAATCTCAATATAAAATTCCAGAAAATAAAAAAATAACATAGGATAAACCTACAAAGACTGCCTACAATAATTATTTTAAAGCTATAAATGCCATGTACAGTGCTATAGGAGATGAAGAGTTTAATAGAATTTATGCTTTCAAAACTTCTTTTGAAATTTGGGATACTTTGGGTGTTTCTCATGAAGGAACATCCAATGTTAAAGAAATGTGATTGAATACTTATACTATTAAATATGATAATTTTAAAATGAATACTGATGAACCTATTTATGATATGTATCTTAGGTTTAATGAGATAGCCAATATAATGAATTCACTTGGAAAGGTTTTTCCAGCAAAGGAACAAATTATGAGAATGTTGATATGTTTACCAGACCTATGGAGAGGCACATCTGTTTGAATCAGAGTGTTATGTGACATTGCTGCTCTGCCTGTCAAAGAACTCATTTGTAAGATCGTCATGTATGAGGAGGAACTCAAGGTGAATAAAGAGGAAGATGATGAACCTAAGAGAAAATATGTGGCTTTCAAGACTACTGATTCAAAGAGTAAGGACAAATATAAAGCTCAAATATAAATTGATAGTTCAACCAGTGAAAATTCAGAATCTGATAGTGATGCTGAAATGGCTCAAATAGCCAGAAGGTTTAAGAAATTTTATAGGAAGAAGAAATTTTTCCAAAAATCTAACTATAAAGGAAAATATGACAACAAGGGACACTGGAAAAAGGACTGGAAGAAATCTGATAAAAGTGATGAAGTTGTCTGTTATGAATTCAAAAGAAAAGGACATATAAAAGTAGACTGTCCAAAGCTGGAATACAATAAGTTGTATGAGTACAAGGACAGTAAGTACGAAAAGTCTATGAAGGCTACCTGGAGTGCTTCTGAAGACAGAACAAGTGAATCTGGAATGTATGATTCTGAAAGAAAACATTCCAACATGTGTTTCATGACAAACACATCTGAGGTAACATTACATACTCCTGTTTTAAATCCTTACTATTTCGGAAATGATGTAGAATCTGATTCTGATTCTGAAAACATGATAGGTGAGAAATTATTTGAATATTTTAATATGCTAGAAGAGACATACAATGAACTTAAGGATAAATACAAATCATTAAAGAAACAATATGTTCACACTACTACTGTTAAAACCGAACTTACTGTTGAAAAAGAGAAAAATGATCAACTATTAAAGGAGAACACTAAACTGAAAATGTATAATGAGCAACTTAGAAAGGGCTTATATAAATTCACAAATGGAAAATATACACTATCTCAAATGCTAGTAAATCAAGTTGCACCAAAATACACTATTGGAATAGGCTACAAACCTGGATAGAGACAAATTACCAAGAATAGATTTATTCCTAAATCTGGATAGAATACTGGTAGTTCTAGTTCTGGACATTTATATGTTTCAACTAGTTATTAACTTAGTTATAAATCTAATAGATTTTATCGTAAAAAATCTTTTGATTCTGTAAATTATATGAGACCCATAAGACAAATGTGGGTACTGAAAGCTCTGATTGCTAAACTGTCTGGACACAAGAAGATTTGGGTACCAAAATCATTTCCTATTTAAATCTGTTTTGTAGGAAACCTGCTTGAAGAGTTACCACAAGAAGACTTGGTATCTGGATAGTGGATGTTCAAGACATATGTCTGGGGATTACTCGTGTTTCAAAAGATTAATAAAAGTTAATGGAGTTCATGTCACCTTTGGTGATAATTCTAAAGTAATGATCATCAGCCTAGGTCAAATTGGAAACACTGATTGAGTTTTAATTTCTAATGTTTAATTTGTTGATCGAATTAAATATAATCTATTAAGAATTTCTCAATTATGTGATGATGGTTTTAATTTCAAATTTTAAAATGATTCTTGTAATGTGTTTAATTCTAAAAACGTTTTAGTCTTTCCTTCTATAAGAAATGAAAATTTTTATACTATTGATTTAAATTACTTAGCTAAGCAAAATGTTACCTATTTAAATGATTTTCATAAAGAGTCCTGGTTATGGAATAGAGGATTAGGAAACTACAATTTACACTCACTTAGAAAACTATCTAGGAATAACTTAGTTAGAGACCTACCTAAACTTGAGTTTCCAAATGACAAATTTTGTAATCCCTGTCAAAAGGGAAAGCAAGATAAGGTTTCTTTTAAATAAAAGACAGAAATTTCAACTTCTCATCCTCTTAAGTTGGTTCACATGGATTTGTTTGGACCATCTAGAGTTTCTTTCTTAAATGGGAATCACTATGTCTATGTCCTAGTGGATGAATTTTCTAGATATACTTGGGTATACTTCTTAGCTCACAAAAGTGAATCTTGTTCTTACTTTGTTAAATACTCCAAATCTGTAGAAAATAATATTGGTCATAAGATTAAAACCCTAAGAAGTGATCATGGTCGTGAGTTTGAGAATCATGAGTTTCAATCCTACTGCCCACAAAATGTCTATAGTCACAATTTCACTGCCCCTAGGACACCTCCACAAGATGGTGTAGTAGAAAGGAGAAATAGTTACCTACAAGAAATTGCTAGAACTATGCTTCATGAATATGACCTGCCTAATTAATTTTGGGCTGAAGCTGTCAATACAGCTTGTTATATCAATAATAGAGTTTTAATTAGACCAGTTCATAAAAAACCCCATATGAGTTGTGGATCAATAGAAAACCAAAAGTTAGTTACTTTAGAGTCTTTGGCTGCAAAGTCATTGTTCTCAATACAACAGATAATCCCGATAAGTCTGCTTATAAGAGTGATGAAGTAATATTTTTAGGATATTCTTTAACCAGCAATTATTATAGAGTCTTTAATAAGAGAACCAAGTGTGTGGAAGAATCTGTTCACATCAAGTTTGATGAAACTGATCCACATGAGCCTAAAACCTCTCTTGAAAATCTTGATGAAGATTTATCTATTCTGGACCTGAAGGACAAATCTAATGAACCTGCTATAAAGACAACCAGTTCTGGACTTATTCCAAAATATGTTCCTAATGAACCAGATCCCAGATAAGAACCTGAAATTTCTATTCCTACGTTTACTAGATCAACTAGAATTCTAAAGAATCATTCTTTAGATGCTGTTGTAGGAAATCTTGATAGAGGGACACAGGCTAGAGCTTCTATTAGAAATCAGGTTGAACATAAAGAATTCTTGTCACAACTTGAACCTAAAAACATTGATGATGTTATTAATGATGAATTTTGGGTAATTGTTATGCCAGAAAAACTCAATCAATTTGAAAGAAATAAAGTTTGGAACCTTGTTGAAAGACCTAAGGACACTTTCACAATAGGCACTAAATGGGTGTTTAGAAATAAAGTAGATGAATCTAGAAACATAGTTAGAAATAAATCTAGGCAAGTTGCACAAAGATATAGTCAAGAAGAAGGTATTGACTATGTGGAGACTTTTTCTTCTGTAGCCAAATTAGAATCTATTAGGATTTTACTTGCTTATACTGCTCATCTAAATTTCAAACTATATCAAATGGATGTCAAGAGTGCATTCTTGAATATATATATTGCTGAGGATGTTTTTGTTGAACAACCACATGGATTTTCAAACCCCCATTTTCCAAATCATATTTTTTAATTATGAAAAGATTTATATGGTTTAAAGAAAGCTCCAAGAGCATGGTATGATAGATTAAGTACTTTTCTAATTTCTAAAAGTTTTACAAAAGGAATAGCTGATCCTACTATGTTTATAAAACTAATTTATAAAGATGTGTTAGTTGTAAAAAATTTTGTAGATGATATTATTTTTGGATCTTCAAAAACTACATTATGTACTGATTTTTCCAAAATGATGAAAAATGAATTTGAAATGAGTTTAGTGGGTGAACTTAAATTCTTTCTTGGATTTCAAATCATTGAAAATGATGATGGAATTATTTTAACTCAAAGTAAATATGCTAGATATCTTTTAAATGTTTTGGATTGGATAGCCCAAAAAGTAGTGACACTCCCATGAGTACCACCTGTAAGATGGATCTTGATGAAAATGGTAAATCTGTTCATCAAACCACTTATAGAGGAATGATTGGAAGTCCACTCTACCTGACTGCTAGTCATCCTGACATTATGTTTAGTGTGTGTATGTGTGCTCATTTTCAAGAAATCCCTAAAGAGTCACATTTAAATGCTGTAAAGAGAATTCTCAAATACCTTAAGCATAATCCCAATTTAGGACTGTACTATCCCAAAGGACAATCATTTGAATTAGTTAGTTATTCTGATGCTGATTTTACTGGATTTAAGTTAGATAGAAAAAGCTCCTCTTGAACGTGTCACCTTTTAGGCAAGTCACTAGTATCCTGGTGTAGTAGGAAATAAAATTCTGTTGCATTATCTACTGGAGAAGCTGAATACATAGTTGTTGGCAGTTGTTGTGCACAAATTTTTTGGATGAAACACACATTACTAGACTATGGATATCAATTCAGACATGTCCCAATAATTTGTGACAACACAAGTGCTATTAACATTTCTAAGAATCGTGTTTCTCATTATAGGAAAAAACATATTGATGTAAGACATCTCTTTTTGAGGGATCATTATCAAAAAGGTGATATAACTTTGGAATTCATTGGTACTGAATATCAACTTGCTGATATATTCACTAAAATATTAAATTCTAAAAGATTAGACTACATCATACATGATATTGGTATGATTAATCATAAGTAAATATCCTACTAATCTTAATGTTTAATACTTTACTATATTTTAATTTACAGTTTCATGGTCACTGTTTATAAGTTAATGTTTTATGTTCATGGTCTCACTGTCACGACTTTATGCTCACAGTCTGTCAACTTACTGTCTCACCGTGACGACTACCAACTGTCTCACTGTAATGACTAGTTTTCATCACACTGTAACGCCTACTCACGGTCTCATCGTGAAGTTTATTTATATTCTTATTTTAACATGTATCGCTTAATTTTTATTTTACCAGTATTTAATTTCCTACGTTTTTGTTTTTATGACATTTGACATTCCCAAATGATAAAACTTAAGGGTCTCCTTCGATTCCTTACCTGAACTCTCTCATGAACCTTCTCTTCCCTCTTGCCTGAACCTTCAGTGGATGCCAAGGATGAATTGTTAATTATCACCCTCGTCTAAGATGCGCCACTCTATGAAACAGAAGAGGATATCGAGGATAGCTCCCGAAGGACCTCTAAACCCAAACCTGCTAAGACGTACAGTTGTACATGAAAAATAGGTTTGTGCGGAGTGGTTTCTGTCTAGAAGATCTTTAGTTTTGAATGTTTTAATAGAACAAGGATGGCTTGGATGGTTCACTGGACAGAATAGACTGATTTACCTAATATTGGTATCTCAATTCTATTAGTATGTGAAGTTTTCTTTTGAGATTGGAGAAAAAGTTATGGTGAAAAGATGGATAAATGGTCAAAAGTGCTCTTTCTCTTTGAGGTTGTGGGCTGTATGCCTAGGGATTCCCCATGATGGAGTTTGTGAGGATTACCAGAGAGACCCTCCTCCAACAACCGACATCTTTGACATGGAGACTGCTTTAGAGAACCTGACTAGAAATGTCACAAAGAGAAGGGCCATAACTGCTGAATTAGATGGGGAGACTAGACTTTTATTCAAGTTTGTTCAAATTTTGATTAGCCCGAGAAAAAGAGATTAAGCTGTGATGAAGTATCAGGATGTGTTATTGATTCATCTATTGAAGAATGGCCATATGATCAACCTATGAAAGTATGTTATCAACCATATCTATGAGCTGATCAAAGTCACATCCAAATCCACCACCTTGTTTTACTCAAGGATGATTTCAGCTATGTTAGTTGCCAAAGGGATGTTTGGACCGAATGAAGAAAAGTTAGAGGACCTAGATTTCTACCTATCCATTCCTATCATAAGAAGGATGAAGATTAGCTGGAACCCCTGGAAGAAGAATTGGGTTGAGGATATTGATCAAGTGTATAAAAGGTTTAATCCTATTGACTATCCAAGAAGGCCTAAGAATCTATCTGATCCTAGTTTGGAACCCGATGTAGTGGCTGAGTTTTCAGAAGAAGAAGAAGAGGAAGTTGGTGTTAATTTGAGAGAAGATGAAGCTCCGGTTTCTAGTGCGGATGTAAATCTAGAAGCTCATCCTAATGCTGCAAGGAAGTTGGTTTTTCCTGATTCAGAACAACAAGTAACCTTAGAGGCAGATCCTATTGAAGAGGATCTTTCTATGGAAAAATAAGCAAGTCTGGAAGTTCAACCAGTGGAACAATCGGTTCCTGAGATTATTCCCTCTACTGAAGAGAGGATGGAAATTACCTTTCAGTAGGCAACAGAAGAGTTTTCTGAAGAGATCAGGGATGATCATGTGGATCTTGTCCATGTTACTGAGCATCAATAATCTGAAAGGAAGCACAATTTTAGGGAAGGAACCTCAAAAAATTGAGATTACAGAAGCTGGATATGCTGAAGCTTCTCAACCTTCTGTCTCATACTCTGTGGACACCCGTTTTGTTTTTCCAAGCATTTATGATGTGGATGAGTCAGAGCAAGTATCTACAACTGGATGGGATCTTTCTTCTCTATTTCAACTGAAGTCTGTAGCTCATTCAAAACTAGAACCAGAGCCCCAACCTCAATTCTAATCAGAAAAAGAGTCTGAAGATGACTTTGAACCTCAACCAGAATATGAACCACTACCGTTACCTACAACCTTACCCGAGCATCACTCCTTTGTGACTAAAGATGATCTGAAGGTTTTTGGAGAAACTTTGTTAGCTGGAGTTTAGAAAATTTTCTCCACTCAACCTCGTCTAGTAACTCAGTTAAGTCATGAAGATGCATCAATTTCTTGGAAAATATTATCTTGCATATTTAACCAAGGATGATCCAAGAAATTCGAGAAGTCAGAGTTGAGAATAAGCTTCTAATTATTGATGTTGAAAATCAGAAAAATATTATAGAAAATTTTTAGAATGAGTTATCTTTGAGATCAGAGCCTGGTCATGTTTCTGCTCCTCCACCAGTTGCTACTTCTCCTGAGACATCTGATTCCCTCCTTGCTAGAGATATTGTGTCTCATGTTCATCCATACCTACTTTCTATTGATGAAAATATTGGAAGAAGACACACCATGATGCTAGAATTCATGAGAGAGCTTGTGGAAAATCTGAATAATCTTACAGATGAATACATTGGATGCCTTAAAAAAGTGTTGAAACAGCTCAAAGCTCTAACCGAAGCTGTTAAGGCTTCACCTTCTTCTGGTCAGACCTCCACATCTTCTTTAGATGATTCTATGCTGAGATCCATAATCAAGTAAGAACATCAGTGTGCCTTCAGTGGATTGGATCTATCTTCTTTGTCAGAAGTGGTTAAGAACAATGATAGAGCATTGGTTTTGGTTTGGATTCATTCTAAGATATCCAATGATACTCAACAAGAGATAAACAAGAAAATAGATCTTTATCTCTCCCGAATTTTCACTAAAAGTGATATGACAGATCACTTTAGATATCTTGTTGAAAATTTGATAATCCCTCTGGTGACTCAAGCTTTTAATGCCCAAGTTCAGAAACTTACAGAGTTCACCAGATTGTTGGAAAAGTTTATGAAGAATAAGGATGATTTTAAAAAGGTTGTGCAATATGGTGGTGAAATCATTACTGATTTCATCAATCTTTTGAAGCCTTATCTTCATGTGTAGAGTACTGCTATAGTTTCTCCAGCTACAGCACCCCTTAGACCTGGTCTAACTGCCATAGCCTCAACTTCCATGAGAGTCAGCTAAGCTCTTTCTTAGATCCGGCCAATCATTTTTGACCAACCTAAGCCTAGATCTTCTACTACTCCCACTTTGGCTCCATCTGTTTTTGAAGTTCTACCCTTACCCTCTTTGTCTACTACATCTATGCCTTCTTCTACTTCAGCACCAGCTCCTGCTGCTGTTAAAGGCAAGGAAAAGATGGTTCCCTGAAGAGTCTAGCGACTGTTTTCTTTTTGATGGGATGTCATTTCTTGTTTACTGTTTGTACTTCTCATGTATGTTCTATTATGAACTCTTTGTTTAATGAAAAATTCCGAGTTTCATTTCTTTTTCTCTACTTTTTTATAATCCCAAAAGGGGGAGAAAAATCTACAAGTATAAATGGGGGAGAAAAACTAAAAGTGTCAGTTCTATAATGTTTTTTTACTATGCTAGTATCTTTAATTCTACATTTCACTTATATTATGACTAAATCTGATTTGTGATTATCAAAAAGGGGGATATTTTTGGACTCCTCATGTGTTACTCATGTTTTAATGCTCACAAATATTATTACTGATAATTAATATTGATCTTTATTGCACATCTTGCTAATGATCTTCAATCTCTATAATAACTACTCATCATGTTTTAATGATAACAAATCTTATGGATGTTAATTACTCTCATTACTATTTACAAGTCTCATGCATGATCACAAATCTTACATATATTATCAAGCCTTTATGTTTATGGTTCAAGTTCTCTTACTCTCTAATGGTTAATCTTAATCCATATTCTGCATATTACTATTCAAATCCAAATACAGATATTTTTCTAAGTATGGACTCACCGTGAAGGTCTCGCCGTGACCCAGACACTGTGAAGGACTCACCATGACCCAGACACCGTGAAGGACTCACCGTGACCCAGACACCGTAAAGGACTCACTGTGACCCAGACATCGTGAAGGACTCACCCTGACCCAGACATCGTGAAGGACTCAATGTGACCCAGACACCGTGAAGGACTCACCGTGACCCAGACACCGTGACTGACTCACCGTGACCCAGACACTATGAAGGACTTACCGTGAAGCTCATACCATGAAGCTCATACCATTCACCTCATACCGTGAAGAAGACACCATTTACTTAATCACTGTGACACTGTTTCTTAACTTTTTGTCAATATTATTTAAATAATACTAACTGTCATATTTGATGTTTTTAATGGAATTAATGTTCTTTAATGATAGTTGTTGGCATGTCAGGAAACCGTATCTCGTACCTATGAAAAGGGAATCATTACTACCACTAGAACTCGTGGAATATAAGGAAGATTAAGATTAAGTACACTATAATAGAACAGAAGTGAGGTGTGCAAGTGTGGATATACAATGAGAAGCACTTACATACACCCGAGAGCACTGTGATGAACAAGAAGAACAATCATGAGCAAGAAATAGATTTCCAGACTTTCAAATATTTCTCATGAATGCAATCAAACACCCCTAAAGAACACACGACAAATAAAGATATCTTTGTTACTCCTGAAGAAGACAAGCTGAATACGACACTCTGTTTTTCAACAGAAAAACCAGAGAAGGACTTATAAGCATTCCTGCTAAATCTAATGCGTCCAGAGTTGCATTGATAATCACTATAGCTTTCTAAACTCTTATCTGCTCTCTCTAAATGATTTATTTATTAACTTTCAAGCAGTGTGGTGTACTCTGTATTTCTTATACACACACTGTCTCCTGCACTGAACTGGAGGATATCAAAATCCTCACTCCAAATCTCTTGTCTCTTGTTTACCCATGTCAACTATGGAAGAGATACTCATGTGGCCTGGTCTTTGTTTTGTTTCCCATGAAGAATAGTGGTACAGGTCCCTGCGTGGCCTGGATAGTTTTTTAAATGGTTGTTAACCCCGATCCAGGGTGTGGATCAAATTTTATATAAATTTGAGAGGACTCAGTCTCAGCTTGAGACTGATCATCTTGTTATATTTGTTGTGCACTTTTAGTTTAAGTTCAAAGTTTACTTAATATATCTAATTTATTCCGGTGCTGTAACTTTGAAATACAAAACTATTTAAAGCTACTTTGATAATTAAATTAGCAAGTGTTTACACTTATTGTAAATCAGTAGGTTAGTTTCAAAAGTTAGTTTAATCTTGTGGTTAAATTAATTGAGACCTAATCAATCTTTGAGAAGCTAAGTGAACATTTACAATCTGTATAATTTCACTACAGTTTAACTTGTTTTATAAACTGGGGGATTTTAAATAGACAATATTTTAATAGAAAGTTTAATTGGAACTCAATTCACCTCCCTCTTGGGTATCCACTCCGACTAACAGAAACATTACTATTCTAAAGGCGATGTTACAATTCTATTGGTAAAGGTTCTTTAACATCTAGAAATACCTCTTTTTTTGTTCATTATTTATTTTTAACGTTTTTATTATTTCCTCAATTAGATATTATATCGTTTATACTATATGAAATAATTATAAGAAGGTAATTTCCATTGATAAAATTTTGGGTTGTTACATTCTTCCCCTGTTATAAAATTTCACCATTAAAATTCTATTCAATGTTATATTAAGGAAATAGGTGAGGGTACATCTCCTTCATCACTACCTCTTGTTCCCATGTTGTCTCTTCATACTTATGGTTTCACCATAGTACCTTGAAAAGGTGAGTAGTCTTGTTGTATCTAACTTTATCTCTATGATCTAAGATCTTAAATATATTCTCCTCAAAAAAGCGTTCATTTTACAACTATACCACCTATATATTAAACACATGTGAGGGATCTTGTATGTAGTTCCTATAGATAGATAAATGGAATACATCAGGTATTTGTGACATGGAAGGTGGATGTTCCAATTGATAATCCACATCTCCAACACAATCAAGGATATCTACTCGGACGATTTACCTATAAATCTTCTTTCCCTTCTTACTAAATCTCATGATCCTCTTCCTTGGAAATATATGGAGGAATATCATGTCCCTAGCCTTAAACTCTATGTCCTATCGATGATTGTTAGCATAGATATTCATTCTACATTGGGATACCTTGATGTGACACTGAATGGTTTTCACATTTTCCACCATTTACTCAATCATTTTAGGTACTAATAGCCTACGTTAACTAACATCAACCCTGCACATTAGGGTTCTATTTCTTTTGAAATAAAGGGCTTCATGTAGATCTATTGGATGCTAGAGTAGAATCTATTGTTATAAGAGAACTCAACTAGAGTTATATGGTGTTCCCATCCTTTTTTGTAGATCATAGAACATTCTATCAACATGTCTTCCAGTGTCAAGATAGTACATATAGATTCTCCATTACTTAGAGGATGATAATCCGTATTGAAGTTTAGCTCACTGTTTAGAGAATGTTGGACACTTTTCCAGAACATTGAGGTAAATCTCAGATCCCAATAAAATATAATTGTTAGTGGTACTCCATGAATCCTTAATATTTCTATGATATATATATATGATTTTTGATCTTATGAGAAATCCAATTATATTTCATGAAATTGAGTTTTCATCATAATACAATCAAAAATGACCCAAATAACATTGTTTCCTATATATATCTATAGAATTATTGTAACACTCCAAGATTTTATAGTGTGTTATTTTTCAAAACAATTCAATAACTTTCACTACACGCAACACCAAGTTCAATCGCACCATGAATTAACAAACAAGCTGTTCAAAAGAGGTTATGAATAGTGTTAACTAAATTTTAAACTTTATATAATCCTTATAATTTTAGAATCCATATTATGAGTTTCTTAGACATAATGTAAGAACAAATTCATTTTCAGCATTTCACTTTTACCAAATTTTAATAGTGAACCCTTTTTAGATACTATATTTTAAACTTTTTGACTAAATGGGGACATCAAAAATTTAAAATGAAACATCCCAAGCTTCCACGGTACGCTAGCGTGTGTTGTACGCAACACCGAGTTCTAACACACCGTAACCAATCAAACTAGCCGCTATGAATAGTAATACCTACTTTTTGAAATTATATATATTTTATATTTGAAAATGGACTTCATTTTTGGATTCGGAATATAGAATTTATCCTAAGGTGAAATTTTGGCACATTTCGGATAACTTTCATATTTTGATGAATAGTGAAAATTACTAAATTTTAATTAAAAACAACTTTTTTAATCAAAATAATTAATAGTGATAAATTATTAATTTGAGTGGTTTTAAAGTATATTTAGAATATATTTTTACCATTTAATATAATGTTTGTCATTGGACACAATTTTACAATTAAACTGAACATAAACGAGTGTCAATCTTTTGATAGTTATTATCTCTTAAAAACACGCTTTTTGTTTTGACAGCGGGAATTAATTTTAAATTAATTTCTGCCACTTCTGTGTTTTGAATTTAGGAAAATGGATTCCATATTTGGAATCAGGATGTTCAAATTGTGTAAATAGGTAACTTTTATTTTTAGACATTTTGAATAATTACTGCGGTAAATATTTTATTTACCATGGTTAAGGGTAAATCCGGTAAATAAGGGTTAAAAAATAATATTATAATAATACTAAATTACCCTAAAACGTGTCTTAACCCTATTGGTTGATACATGGTCGACCATGGGAATCTTTGGGTCCATTTTGGGACCCCATGGATCCACTTGTAAGTGATAATGACACTTTATTTTAATTAAGTCAAAATGAATACAAAAATGACAGAAGCATATATCTTTTAGCAAAACAATTATTACATAGGGTTATATAAGTTGAATTTTAGATTATAAATATTCATTAGAAAGATAAAAGGATTTCCTAAATAATTATATTTTATTTATAATTTTTAGACATTAAATAATTTATTTTATTTATGACACAATGATGATGCAGTAATTACTATAATAGTGAAAAATTAAAATAATTGATATTATAAATACCCAAATAAATATAATATGAAACTTTTAATGAATTAAACTAATTTTCTAGGATAATATGATATATTAGGATTGATTTAATTGACTTTTTTCGAAGTAATCAATCTGTTATGAGTTTCACAAAAATCAACTATTGAATAGTGTCAAAATTGACATAAAAGAGTTCTTAAAACAAATATTATATTATTAATTGATATTAAATTCCTAAAAATCTAAGGTTCGGCAAAGAGACTTATATCATGATAGGTTCATCATTAATGTACCACTTGGGGGTCTCTTGGATGTATATAGTAAGTTTATTAACCATATTATATAAAAATACAAAGAGACATTGTAAAAGTGAAACTAATTAACTTATAGTTAATACTTAAAGATAAGGTTGATATAAGTACCCAAACCTGTCTAAATTCTATTGGTTGAGTGGTTTTCGACCTATCCCCACCTTAACCTTTGAATAATCAGCTTTGGAGCCATTAGAAACCGAATATGAATTTATTATAAATTAATATTTCTAGCTTTTCCAAAGGAGCCCCTCACCCCTCTTATAAAAGGGCACTCCTCCTTCTCTTTTCTTCACACCATAAAAGCCTTTTGGTTCGGCCAAACTCTGCCCAAATACTCTCCTAACATCCCTCAATACAACCTAGAGGCCTTAGTTTGATCAGAAAGCCAACCTATGGAGCCCTTTTGATCAAATCAAAAGGAAGAACCCGAAGAAGAGGTAATGATTTCACCACCCTTTTCTAAGTTCCTTTCTTCTTCCACTTCCTCTTTCTTTGTTCTTACCATTCTAAAATAATAACTCCAGTATCTTACATATATTGTGATGTTATTATAAATATGGTACAACCATATTCAGTATTCTATCCACCCTTTGAATAACATGTCACCATACGTGCGTACGAACGGCTTACCGTCTCCACGTCGTGGTGTAATTGTTATTCAATATATTATTATTTGGATGGGTATAATAATGATGTGTAACTCATGTAAATAATAAATATAACATGTTAATGATTCTGTATATATGATATACCATCCATTTATATATTATTTTAATATCAAAAGAATGATATTGTCGCTCGTGCGTACGTACGGACTACCGTCTCCACGAACGCGATGAGATTCATTCTCCATCGTATCCATTCAAGTATAATTATCATTTGATGATTTAAAAATGATGTTTAAGGACTTGATATCATTCTGGATATGAATAATATACAACCTATCCTTTACAAACATGTCTTACGTAACAAAACATATAAAAGAAAACAAGTAAGTTAACACCCGAAACGACGATAATTCTAAGATATTATTAACAAATCAATGATAAAAGATCATATATGATATCATATTAATATATATGATTCTTGTATAATTTAATAACAATTATTTCACCATTATACAGGAGTTTAACCTACCCCAACCAAGGAAAAGTACAAGGTAAGGGTTATTTCACAATCTCTTCATTATCTGAGGTTGCTTATACGTAATAATCTACTGGGATCTCTTTATCATCCACATCCATCTTTCTTAAAAATGTATTTCAAAACATTTTTATTATTTACAAGAATATGGGTTAAAGTCATTTATACCCTTGTTTGACTTTTTATAAGAGGTTTATAAAGGAATCTTTTCGTCGTTTTCAAAACAAGGTCCTTTTTAACCTTTTCGACAGAATTAAGGTAAGAATGTTTTTTTAACTTATACGGTGGGTGTGGCAATTTTCCCCTGTTATAAAATCTTCAAAGCTTCCCTTACATCTTATAAGAATATTTTCAAAGAAAATGTTTTATTTTATATGGATCTTAAATGATTTCAAAATAAAAAGAGATATTTCTTTAAAAAGAATATTGATTTCATCTATGTCAACATCCTTTGATGGATTTTAAGATTATTTGAAGTTGATTTATTATGATATAAAACTTCCATATTGAAATGAGGTTTTGTGATATGTTTGACTGTGGATGTGCTATTTTTATACCATTCATAGTTTATGGTGAAATTATTGACATTTCGTATGCTAGTTTTAATACGAATGTTTATGTTATGTTTAAACCTTTTCATATGGGAATGCATTGGACTTAATAAGTGACGGGTGGAGCCCGCTATAGCTCCTCGATGCATCGGTAGGTCTCATGAGACAAACTAGTGTCTTGGAACAAGGCCTTGACAAAATCTTATTTGTAGTCTTGGCACGAGGCCTTGGCTATGTGGTTATGATAGTCTGGCATTATGCATTCCAACATTATGAAAGTGGTTATTGATTTTTGCATGTCATTATTCGATTAGTAGAATATCCATGTGAATAAGTAAATGGAATTATTTCATTTTATTTATTCCATACCATGTTGAAAGTTCATATTTAAAAGGCTTTTGTTTTAGTTATACATTGCCTTAAATGTTTATTCTTATTTATGAAAGTTTCCGCTATATTGTTATCCTTACTGGGCATTTGAGCTCACCCCTTTTCTATGTTTTATTTTTCCCAGGATGTGAAGAAATAAGTTATGAATGACCTGCAGGGATTTTTATGAGGGGTTAATAGTGTGGATTGTGGAAACATTATGTTGTTGTAGTAGTTTTTCATTTTATGATGTAATGTAAAACTTATGAATATATCTAGTGTTTCCAAGGCTACTAAACCAATCGGTCTTTCGAGATTTGATCTTTCTTGTGATCATGCCAATGTTATGTAATAATGCACCGACTCTGGGTAGATGGGGTCGGGGCGTTACAGTTGGTATCAGAGGAAGTTTAGTACAAACCTTGGAAACTAGATTTAGATAAACTCTGATTAGAGAACGTAGACCTAAGATGAACTTTGAGGATTAGTATAGAAGAACTTCCTAGAATTTTGGTATTGTAGAGATTTTGTGAGTTTTCCGAGCAATACATCCCTGTCTGGATACGAGCAGGTAGAGGCGGCTCTGGCACAGATGTACCTAGGGGTAAAACCCGAAAACACCGCTTTGAGCTAGACTCGAACGGGAACTGGTGCACGACAACGGGCCTTGCTGTACTCTTGGTTATGACACTCCCGGGGGATATGCTTAGGATAACTCTCATTTTCTTTACAAATCATTTTGAAGGGATTATGAGTATATACATCCTCAAAGAAAACATTCTTATGATTATGGATTATATCCATAAATAGTTCAATTTATGTTAAGTGTTTTATAAGTATGGGATTATGTATTTTGATTCATAAACTGATCTAGTTTATGACATTGTTTAGAAATGGCGCCCAGTAGAAGGAATGAGAACTCAAGAAATGCACATGATCCAAAGAGAAGGAAGGATCATATATTTCATGGTCTTAAGCTAGAATTTATAAGAGAAATAGTCTCCCATGTATTATCATCATTTGAAGAAATAATATCATGTGTTGATAAAATAAGTAAAGAGTTTACTGAGTCCTATGGCTTTGAAGGGAAGCAAGAGAAGAAAAGGATGGAAGAGAGAAAAATGGATAAAGGGAAGAGGGAAAAGAAAATTTTCCCATATGTGGTAACTGTGGAAAGAAACACCCTGGAAATTGCCTGAAAGGAATGGGAGTTTGTTATAAGTGTGGAGGAAAAGGGCACAAAGTACATGACTGCAAGGGTAAGAAAATGGTTTCAAATGTACAATGCTTCATTTGCAAGGAGTTTGGACACTACGCGAACCTATGTCCCAGTCATCAGACTATGCCGCAAATGATGCTATTGGATAATAATCAAGTTATGATACTACCACAGATGAAGAGGAATGATTAGAGTTCTTATGTTGATTATGTCAATTGAGTGTTGTATCGACAATGTACTTGTTATAATAATTATGGAGTATATAAGGATTGTACTGCAGTACTATTTCATTAAGGACTTGAGATTGTGTGGAACAAAGAAAAGTGACTCAATAGAAGGTTAAATTTTTGGAAAATATATGGTTGAGAGAATGATAAATCATAATATAGTTCTAATACTGAGGTAGTGATTTTGGAATAATATGTGATTATTTTGGATAAATTATATTGGATATTCTTGACTACCTTGGAACTGATTAATGATTTGTATATTCCATCATTGTTGGGGTTTAAAACATTTTTGGATTAATGAAGTATATCCATCATTCTATATGGAATAAGGGAGCATGAATGTAATCAATAAGGAATATGGTAATACATGATGAAGGTATTCATATGCTATTACGGGGTAAAAGGATCTATATTATGTTTACCTTCCTTATAAATGTTGGACTGTGAGTTTGGACACAAGTATTTTGGATAGTTCTAGTTTGGATTATTTTGGATTACCATAAAAGGACAACCCAGAGGTCGGGCGGCAACCCGTCGCGTCCGGCAAGCCTGCGAGACTTGAACCCGCAACCGAAGGGCGACAAGGGTGTATCACCTACCACTAGCCCATGAGATGTCCTGGATTAAATAATGTAGTTTTTATTAAAGGATCATGTAGATGAATTATAAATTCATTTATTTTGGAACCCTATAAGAATAGTATAAATAGAATTTTTTTTACGAGTGAAAGATGAGTTTGTGGGAGAAATTTATTAATGGACAAAACTCTAATTATAAAGTATATCTCCATATGATCTTATCCAATCTCATAAATAAATTCCTCAACATTAAGAAAAGGAACTTAGAACAAAAATTTTGTCCTAGATAGTACCTTAAATCATCACTAATTTATGGCTTTGGGATTGTTGGCCTTTTCATAGCCATGTTCTCTACCACTCTCCATCAGATAATTGATGGTTAGATTTTTCTTCCATATCCATATTTTCCTACATGGAACCCTAGTATGTGTTATTTTCGGTAATCTTCATACTTTCGACTCTTTATTTTAAATAGAGGCCTCATTAATTCATTTTTCGATGTGGGATTTCAACTAAGATATTTTGAAATGTCAAAAATGTGTTATCCTAATACCCTATGTTTTGTTGAACCGATGGTATTTCAAATCATCATAGATTGATGAATTTAAGGACCTCAATTTTATACTTGTTTGTGATTGATGACCTCAATCACTACCTATAAATATTTACGTTTTTCCTCCAATTATATGTCTCTAATTGCCACCAATGTTCTCCTAATCGAGATCATAATTTGGTGGTGACCCTTTGATTTCTCTTTTCCTCATATTAAGACTAAATTTTAGTAACCCAATTTCCGATGTGGGTTTTCCCACAAATATATTTTCTATTTTCAACCTTTTATTTTCGAAGAACAATTTCAAATTGCGAGGACGCAATTTATTGAAGTAGGGGAGAATGTAACACCCCAAGATTTTATAGTGTGTTATTTCTTCAAAACAATTCAATAACTTTCACTACACGCAACACCAAGTTCAATCGCACCATGACTTAACAAACAAGCTGTTCAAAAGAGGTTATGAATAGTGTTAACTAAATTTTAAACTTTATATAATCCTTATAATTTTAGAATCCATATTATGAGTTTCTTAGACATAATGTAAGAACAAATTCATTTTCATTATTTCACTTTTACCAAATTTTAATAGTGAACCCTTTTTAGATACTATATTTTAAACTTTTTGACTAAATGGGGACATCAAAAATTTAAAATGAAACATCCCAAGCTTCCACGGTACGCTAGCGTGTGTTGTACGCAACACCGAGTTCTAACACACCGTAACCAATCAAACTAGCCGCTATGAATAGTAATACCTACTTTTTGACATTATATATATTTTATATTTGAAAATGGACTTCATTTTTGGATTCGGAATATCGAATTTATCCTAAGGTGAAATTTTGGCACATTTCGGATAACTTTCATATTTTGATGAATAGTGAATATTACTAAATTTTAATTAAAAACAACTTTTTTAATCAAAATAATTAATAGTGATAAATTATTAATTTGAGTGGTTTTAAAGTATATTTAGAATATATTTTTACCATTTAATATAATGTTGGTCATTGGACATAATTTTACAATTAAACTGAACATAAACGAGTGTCAATCTTTTGATAGTTATTATCTCTTAAAAACACGCTTTTTGTTTTGACAGCGGGAATTAATTTTAAATTAATTTCTGCCACTTCTGTGTTTTGAATTTAGGAAAATGGATTCCATATTTTGAATCAGGATGCTCAAATTGTGTAAATAGGTAACTTTTATTTTTAGACATTTTGAATAATTACTGCGGTAAATATTTTATTTACCATGGTTAAGGGTAAATCCGGTAAATAAGGGTTAAAAATAATATTATAATAATACTAAATTACCCTAAAACGTGTATTAACCCTATTGGTTGATACATGGTCGACCATGGGAATCTTTGGGTCTATTTTGGGACCCCATGGATCCACTTCTAAGTGATAATGACACTTTATTTTAATTAAGTCAAAATGAATACAAAAATTACACAAGCATATATCTTTTAGAAAAACAATTGTTACATAGGGTTATATAAGTTGGATTTTAGATTATAAATATTAATTAGAAATATAAAAAGATTTCCTACATAATTATATTTTATTTATAATTTTTAGACATTAAATAATTTATTTTATTTATGACACAATGATGATGCAGTAATTACTATAATAGTGAAAAATTAAAATAATTGATATTATAAATACCCAAATAAATATAATATGAAACTTTTAATGAATTAAACTAATTTTCTAGGATAATATGATATATTAGGATTGATTTAATTGACTTTTTTCGAAGTAATAAATCTGTTATGAGTTTCACAAAAATCAACTATTGAATAGTGTCAAAATTGACATAAAAGAGTTCTTAAAACAAATATTATATTATTAATTGATATTAAATTCCTAAAAATCTAAGGTTCGGAAAAGAGACTTATATCATGATAGGTTCATCATTAATGTACCACTTGGGGGTCGCTTGGATGTATATAGTAAGTTTGTTAACCATATTATATAAAAATACAAAGAGACATTGTAAAAGTGAAACTAATTAACTTAGAGTTAATACTTAAAGATAAGGTTAATATAAGTACCCAAACCTGTCTAAATTCTATTGGATGAGTGGTTTTCGACCTATCCCCACCTTAACCTTTGAATAATCAACTTTGGAGCCATTAGAAACCGAATATGAATTTATTATAAATTAATATTTCTAGCTTTTCCAAAGGTGCCCCTCACCCCTCTTATAAAAGGGCACTCCTCCTTCTCATTTCTTCACACCATAAAAGCCTTTTGGTTCGGCCAAACTCTGCCCAAATACTCTCCTAACATCCCTCAATACAACCTAGAGGCCTTAGTTTGATCAGAAAGACATCCTATGGAGCCCTTTTGATCAAATCAAAAGGAAGAACCCGAAGAAGAGGTAATGATTTCACGACCCTTTTCTATGTTCCTTTCTTCTTCCACTTCCTCTTTCTTTGTTCTTACCATTCTAAAATAATAACTCCAGTATCTTACATATAATGTGATGTTATTATAAATATGGTACAACCATATTCAGTATTCTATCCACCCTTTGAATAACATGTCACCATACGTGCGCACGAACGGCTTACCGTCTCCACGTCGTGGTGTAATTGTTATTCAATATATTATTATTTGGATGGGTATAATAATGATGTGTAACTCATGTAAATAATAAATATAACATGTTAATGATTCTGTATATATGATATACCATCCATTTATATATTATTTTAATATCAAAAGAATGATATTGTCGCTCGTGCGTACGTACGGACTACCGTCTCCACGAACGCGATGAGATTCATTCTCCATCGTATCCATTCAAGTATAATTATCATTTTATGATTTAAAAATGATGTTTAAGGACTTGATATCATTCTGGACATGAATAATATACAACCTATCCTTTACAAACATGTCTTACGTAACAAAACATATAAAAGAAAACAAGTAAGTTAACACCCGAAACGACGATAATTCTAAGATATTATTAACAAATCAATGTTAAAAGATCATATATGATATCATATTAATATATATGATTCTTGTATAATTTAATAACAATTATTTCACCATTATACAGGAGGTTAACCTACCCCAACCAAGGAAAAGTACAAGGTAACGGTTATTTCACAATCTCTTCATTATCTGAGGTTCCTTATACGTAATAATCTACTGGGATCTCTTTATCATCCACATCCATCATTCTTAAAAATGTATTTCAAAACATTTTTATTATTTACAAGAATATGGGTTAAAGTCATTTATACCCTTGTTTGAATTTTTATAAGAGGTTTATAAAGGAATCTTTTCGTCGTTTTCAAAACAAGGTCCTTTTTAACCTTTTCGACAGAATTAAGGTAAGAATGTTTTTTTAACTTATACGGTGGGTGCGGCTATTTTCCCCTGTTATAAAATCTTCAAAGCTTCCCTTACATCTTATAAGAATATTTTCAAAGAAAATGTTTTATTTTATATGGATCTTAAATGATTTCAAAATAAAAAGAGATATTTCTTTAAAAAGAATATTGATTTCATCTATGTCAACATCCTTTGATGGATTTTAAGATTATTTGAAGTTGATTTATTATGATATAAAACTTCAATATTGAAATGAGGTTTTGTGATATGTTTGGCTGTGGATGTGCTATTTTTATACCATTCATAGTTTATGGTGAAAGTATTGACATTTCGTATGCTAGTTTTAATACGAATGTTTATGTTATGTTTAAACCTTTTCATATGGGAATGTATTGGACTTAATAAGTGACGGGTGGAGCCCGCTATAGCTCCTCGATGCATCGGTAGGTCTCATGAGACAAACTAGTGTCTTGGCACAAGGCCTTGACAAAATCTTATTTGTAGTCTTGGCATGAGGCCTTGGCTATGTGGTTATGATAGTCTGGCATTATGCATTCCAACATTATGAAAGTGGTTATTGATTTTTGCATGTGATTATTCGATTAGTAGAATATCAATGTGAATAAGTAAATGGCATTATTTCATTTTATGTATGCCATACCATGTTGAAAGTTCATATTTAAAAGGCTTTTGTTTTAGTTATACATTGCCTTAAATGTTTATTCTTATTTATGAAAGTTTCCGCTATATTGTTATCCTTACTGGGCATTTGAGATCACCCCTTTTCTATGTTTTATTTTTCCCAGGATGTGAAGAAGTAAGTTATGAATGACCTGCAGGGATTTTTATGAGGGGTTAATAGTGTGGATTGTGGAAACATTATGTTGTTGTAGTAGTTTTTCATTTTATGATGTAATGTAAAACTTATGAATATATCTAGTGTTTCCAAGGCTACTAAACCAATCGGTCTTTCGAGATTTGATCTTTCTTGTGATCATGCCAATGTTATGTAATAATGGACCGACTCTGGGTAGATGGGTTCGGGGCGTTACAATTATAGTGAAAAAGTGTATGGGGATGTTTTCCAAATTCCATATCGGTATGGGTAATGGTTTCATCAACCCATTGAATTTTTCCTTTTAGACATTAATTATTAACATACCAACCACTTAAATGTATTTTCTATGATCTCGTTATTCATATTTCCAAACAAATAGTTCTCTTGGAGATATAGATACATATATTTTCTCCCTGGGTGAATAGAGAATGTTTATATATGGGTGTCATTTTGATACACCTTATTTATCTCTAGATCAGTTGGTACACATATTCGTGGCCCAAATCATACAATTCCCTCATAAATTTTTTTTACTCATAGGATTTTAAATTTTTCATATCTTTGACCTTCTTTAGAATTTCAATGTCATATCAGCAACCATACTTTATTTACACTATGAGGGATGGTTGAGAAATCACTTGTGAAAGGATTGATGATTTTCATTCCATAATGATTTCCATATACATTTTTTTAAACATAAGAAGATTGGATAATTATCAATTCTTGTAATTGATAATGTTATATGTTCTTTCAACATAGATCATCGACCACTTTATTCAATTTTCCATGATGGTAGTGGATTGAGAAGTCATAATCCTTGACAAGATCTAACCATCATTACTAGAACATATTAAACCACATTTATGGGAATATATATTTGATGCTTTTCTGGTCAAGATATATTTTCACACTTCTCCCCATAGAGATAAGGCTAATATATTTCCAATTCAAAGATAATAGCTTCCAACTCTACATATTGTGTTGTATAGTTCTAAACAAGAATTTTCAACTACCTTAAGGTGTAGGATAATAAGTTATCATTTTTTAATAGTACACATACCAATAAATTATTTGATGAAACTATGTATACCACAAATAGTTCCCCACTTATTGGGAGTGTGATTACTAGTGTGGGGATAAGCCTCCCTTTTAACTCTTTTAAGAAATCTGTAATGAACCAGTCTTCATATATACAAACATTACATCACTTTTCCAGAATAATTAAATCTTTATACAAATATATTCCCAAATATCATATTAGTTTGGTGATTTTGGAAACATAGAAGAATAAATAAGGATACATAAAGGAGATACATTGTCTCCCACTAGGTTTTTCATGACTAGCACCCTTCTTATACACATAAAACATAATACATGTCTTCATAAACTGTGAATGGAAAAATAAAAATGAGTGAGCTCATATTCACAATAAGGGTAAATTGGGATGATGTGTAAGCATAATCATGAGCATAAGGGTTTGAGAACACGATCAAGAAAATACATGAGCATACGGTTCATATCAAATATCATAAAGTTGAATCATGGTATAAATCTTGAGCGTTTATAAGAGGTGAATCATAAAGAAATAAAGAGAATAATCCATGCAATAATAACATATGAATAAAATTTGGAATTATGAAAAATACATAATCATTTAATATGATTTCCATGTAAGCGAAGGCATCGCTACCAAGAAGATCATTGTAGTACGGGTTCACCTATGATATCATCTTGATGGTTCTTTCCCATGGCCATATCAGTAGCATGAATTCACTCCCAATACCATATCTTTAGTCATGGTTCACTACCATGGTCATCTTAGTAGTCACGGTTCACTCCCAAGACCATCTTAGTTCATCTCAATATATATACATCATTAAACAATGCATTCGAGGGAGATATAGGTCCTAACCATCTAATAATAAAATCATAAATACATGTTCCATAAAATCCTAAAAAATCAAATCATTACTCATAAAATGAAATGGGTGTCATAAACATGTAATCATATCCTATACTTTGGAAAAGATATAGGTTTCATAATCATTTCCTCTTGGGGTAACCCGTTAAATGAACTAGGTTAATAAGTATACAACACATGTAAGAGAAATAGATTTTTTAAAATATCATACCATAAAATGTAAAACATTAGCGGGGATAATATTAATGGAAACATTGTATCATTTCCATATAAAGGTTGGAGTAACACTAACATATGTAATCTTATATTGGAAATAATGTTGAAAGGTCTTTTAAAAATGCTTCAAGAAGAAATTACCCTTTATCCTTTGAAAAATAATTCTTAAAAACATAAAACTTTTGATAATAATTTTCCTGAAAACAAACATGAAAAATTATAAGGGAATTACTAAAAACTTTTTTCAAATCCTTCATTTTTTTTAAAACATGTATAGGACCTTGAAAACATTTTTGAAAACTCTTTTCCTTGAAAAATACTTTGAAAACATATAAAGAAATACTGAAAACGATTTGAAAACCATTTATTTTAATGAAAATATTATAACAATATTATAAAAATATAAATTTTAAAAATTAAATGGAAATATCAAATAAATGATTATGGGTAAATCTGTACATGCCGTATGAGGTAAAATGAATATTTATTTTTCATGGTAAAAGGTTGGAAAAATTCCTTGATCAGAAAGTGACAATAATATTCGTTTGAAAAAATTGGTAAAATAAAAAAATTGTTAAAATTTTCCATTAATGATCACTAGATATTATTATAATATTCTTGTAATTAATTTTTAGAAAACATGGTTTTGATGGAACATAGATTACCAGCTAAAGAGAAGGTAAAGTCATGTTTTATTAAAAACATTATTTACTATCTTTTGTACCAAATAGTGGAAAATGGTACCAATAAATTAATAAATCACGAATAAAAGGATGATAATAATTTTCATGGGTGCTCATGAGAGATGGATTATAAGATTTTATCAAAGGATAAATAAACAAATAACAATCTTGAAAAATGATGAGGTTGTTTTATTAAACTCTTTCCACTTTGTTACATTGAACCATACTCTAGATTTGTGAAAATGAAGTTACATGATGCTAAAAATATCATGAAATTGTGGATATTAATTATATATACCTCATGGAAAAATATAGGTCCATATCATGGAACCTGGCTCAAAGAATGAAAATTGAGTGAAAATTACTTTACCGATTTGGTATCTTTTTAAAAATAAAACACCTAAAATAAATATCATAAAATGGTAATTTAAATACCAATATATTTAATTATAACAGAAATAAAATAATTCCATGGAATATATATACCACATAAAATAAGTGAGTGGGGAATAAGGCATGCATCTCACGAAAATAAAGAGTGAGATGAAATTCACATACCTTGTTTCTTGACTGACATCATACTCATTAAAACCTCATTTATAATTAGTATAAATTTATTAAAAATATATAAAATAACAATAAAATTACTTATAATATCATATATTATTTGATTATGGATTTATATATCTCTATTGTTAACAATTCTATGTTAAGGTTTCACTTCGAATAATATCCTCTATGTTTTTCACATTTTTCATAATTTGATATATCAGCGGTCCTTATAATTATATCATGATTTCAAGAATTTAAAAAAATATTTAAATATATGTTAAATTTAGTATATTTGTATTATAATAATCTATATAATATATAATTATGAAACATAATATCCCATTCCTGGAGACTGTAATCCGTACATACACATGACTGCTATTTCAGTTTAATTTTCATGTCGAAAGAAATAAAGTAAGAAACTCATATGTATAAATATGTATATATATCATTATAAAATTTAGTTTATAATATAATATATATCATATATATTCACTAACACCATCCATAATACATTCCATGTTTTTTATGAACAAATCACACTGCTTTGAAGGGGCAGTAGTCTACACTTCCTCAAACGAAATTATCGTTTTAACCCAAAATGGAATGTATAATTTCATGTAGTATAAAATAATTATATTATAATAAATAAATAATAAATATATTATATAAATATATAAATATTTTTTCAATCATAATTTCCACCATGAGTGGTGGTAAAGGAAAATTAAGCAAGCATTGTCTAGTGAGGTGGCAATGGTCTGTACACGTAAACAATATGTTCTTTACCCATTAAATAGAACTATGCATAAGTGTTGGTAAAAAAACAAGTAATAAATGAATCATATTATATTTTTTATTGTTTTTTTGTTTTTTATAAGATTATAGAATAATAATATTTTTTGGAGTAGAGAAATAAAATAAAAGGAAGGAGTTTGAGGGAGGGTGTAACCTGTTAATTAGGTAACATCTTTTGGTTTCCACTAAATATATTATTTAAAAGGATTTATTCTAAAATTTAATATTAAAGGAAAAATTTATTTATTTTTTTGATATATTTTTGAAGATTTTGGTTGAGAAAAAATAGTTGGAGAGGTGTGAGTAATTGGACGAAGAGGAAGCCTTTTATAATGGAGGAGAAGTGACATTGTTGTAACATTGTGGAAAAGGGAATCCCCACTAACGTTTTTTAATTAAAATGGATAAAATAACGGTAATAATTAGATAAAAGGGATTATAGATTATAAATACTTCCATAATAGAGATTTTGGAAAATTTTATAGGTTGTTTTGGGTCCAAAATGTAAGGTTTAATCCTTGGTAAAACATAATTTTACCTTAATCAATATCATTTCTTTTATTACATTCCCCAATAGTTTTGAGAAAAAATAATTTGACCTTATTATTATTTAAAAATTATGATTATTCCAAATATAGAATCCAATTTTCCAAATTCAAATCATATAAGTGGATGAAATTAATTTAAAATTAATCTCGTAGTTGGGTCGACAATGAGGGGTTTTAATGTAAATCCATTTAAACATTTGATAAGTTATTATACCAAATTTCAAAGTGAAAATGATCCCAATTACCTAAATAATATTAATTTATTATAATATTATCTAATTAAACTTTTAATACAATTTTAAATATAATTTATCCTTATAAATAAATTAGATGAAAATGAAATTTTGACCTAAAATTCTATATCTTCAGAATTCATTAAAAAATGAAACTTCATAGAAAAATACAAAAACATTACCCCAACCTAATTATTATATTAAAAATCTATAGATGAAGCTTATTTTTAAATATAAAATCAATAGAAGTTAAAAAAATAATTTATAATGGGTTCTCCATTAAAAGTAGGTGAAAATAAAAATATTTGGGTTTAATCATAAAATTGGGATTTTCCTTATCTTATATCAATAAAATATTTTGGATGAATATCATAATTATTTCATTGAGTTTATAACATATATATTAAATTAATATCACCCATTAATTTTAAATAAATTCAAATATTAGGGAAAAACAACATTGTAACCATCAAAAAATAATATTTCGCAATATATTCAATAGATTTTCATATTAATTTTTATTTAATTAGTAATATATGAATTTTTATTATGTATTTTAAAGGATATATTTCCATAAAATAGTTAATAATTTTTATAACCACTAATTTAACATCTATTTTATATCTTATTATATTAATTAATATCATTTTAATGTTTTAAAATTGATTAGAAAAACTCAGTCTTATGTGTTACACAATCCATCAAGGAAATTAATTATTCTGTATAACCCTATATAACCTTAGTGTTCCTTTTATAGAATGATAATGTTTCTGTTTCATTTTTTGAATTATTAAAACAGAATTTCATGTAACTCAATCCAATCATAATAGATAAACTATCTTCACTGTTGCGTGAAATGAAAAATATCAAAAAGGTAAAATTAGTTTAAAAAAACAAAATTAAGAAAAGATCGATGTGTTCCATTATACCCACCTTAAAATTTATTTCACCCTTGAAATTTATTAGGGTTTTCAATGGTTTAATACATTAATTTTTCTTCTTTAGAATCCCACATATCAAAAATGGATTTTAATGCTTCCCTTAAAAAAGGGATATTTATAACCATAATGGTTACCCAAATTAACATATAATTAGGTTTCTAAATAGAAGAACATTGGTTGTGAGTGAGGATTGTACATGGGGGAAAGTCATAAATATTTATAGGGAGTTATTGTGTTTATCAATCAAAAACAAGTGAATAATCAAAGAAAATTTTAGGGCATCATGTCCATAAATATTTGATGACCTAAAAGGCCAGCAATTGAACAGCATTTAAGGTATTAGAATAAAATTTATTTTTTAAAACATTCAGAACATTGAGTAATACCTGATATATTTCTATAAAATAAATTTCATACTTTTGTAGTGCTTTTATAAATTTCTAATAAATCCATTTTCTCAAGGAATGAATGTCCTGAAATTAAATTTGATGCATATGAAACAAAAATACACTTTTAACAGATCTTATGAACTATAAAATAATTAAATGAATAACTATTTGTATCATCAAAATCAATATTCTGTAATATATAAACATAAAAATTAATGGTACTGATTCATAATTAATATTTATTGTTTAAAATTAACTATACATTTACAAGGACATCAACTTGGCCAATGGTAGGTGTTAAACCCTTATCATCATTCAGTCATGGGCTCAAGACCCATGGCCTTGCTAGACATGATTGGTTATTACTCAAAATATATGTTATAATTTTCTAAAACTACCATTATACAATATCTAAAATAAGATATAAATCTTCAAAATAAGGTTGATCAATATATATACATTTAACTATAGTTTTTAACACAACATTAATACATAAATACAACATCTTACGTTTATATTATAATTTCCATGAATAGATAACCATATAACCCTTCTAATATATGTAAATTCAAATATTTAGAAAGCAACTAATGAAATTATATTAACATTGATTCCCCCATATATCATAAAGTAGTTCTTGTTTGTCACATTCCAATCATGTGAATATCCTCATCATATATTTTATTAAAACATGTTAATAACCAAAATAAATATAAAAAATTCTAGAAAACATTCATGATTCATTATTCCATATATTATTGGATATATTCCATAAATCCAAGAAGTTGTAAACTTAACCCATGATATCATAGAATACTTTATTAATAGATCCTTTATCAGTTCTAAGGTAATTAATACCATCAAATTTACTTATATACAACATATATTTATCCGAAAAAAATTATTGTCACATAAAAAACATATTAAGGATTATATTTCCATTAATTATATATATTCCCTGGATATCACCTTGATATTAAATAATTTTTCTATTTTATTGGATCTATTAAATTTATTTATGTAAATCATTGGAGAAAAAATTAAACACTACAATTCATATATATTTCACATTTCATATAACTTAATTTTGGAATCCAAATATACAAAAATATTCATTATTCCACATTATAATTTTTCCATTAATAAAACCACCTCATCCTACAAAAAAATTACTATTTCCTTCAACATTTCATTTGTACTCACGTCATCATATGCAATATAACCATTACTCGCACTACCTTGTTAATTTTATTCAGGAGATTTCCTCTTTGGACATTGAGTGTAAAGATTACCATTTATTCCAAACATAAAACACTTATCTTTTTACAAAGAGTTTGGGAGACCAATAATACCATCCATTTCAATAACGAAACTCTTCATTTTTCCCTTGTAGTCACTTTCTTTTTGTCCATATTTTCCACTATCAAAACATTTTATTGTTTGTATAAGACATTCACTTAACGGATTGTTTCCACATTCTTGACAAAAATGAAACCAGATATTCTTTCCATCGAGGTCTCTATTACAAGAAATATCAGAGAACGCCTTCTTTTTCTTCTTTGGGGTGTTCAAGTGTTGGTTAATGTACACATATTTTAATCACGTTGCATGAAAAATGATTAGGCATGAACACAACATATTTCACTCTATTGGTCATCCCACTTGACTTCTTATCAGAAAATTGTCTATAACATTCAATGATAACCTAATTACTCTTAGTTGTCACCTTTGACTAATGAGAGAAGCATTGTTTGAGTATTACATGTCATAGTTGAAACCCAAATAGTCAAGAAAAAAAATTACATATATGATGCCTCATAAATGACTTATTTTAATGGTATTTTTCATTTAATTTACATTCTTTCTTTGTTTTGGGGTTTACCATACATTTTCGGAGGAAATTGTGAGTTTTCATGATTTGGGCGAAACTATGAGCCCATTTCCAGATTTAAAAACCAATTTTGTTTCTTTTATAACTCATTCATTATTTAACATTTTTCACCCATTACACTTCCAACCTGGCCACCCCTAACCTATTCACACCACCATATCAATTTGTACCCTCTAAGAATCCGTAATCATGGTGGATTTGTGTTTTTATGAAGGAATTAGGACATCCCGTAAGCCCATTTCCTTTTTTTAAAAAACATTATTTAATATATTATAATGTTTTTACTCTTTTTTAGTGATTACACCTCCCACTCGAATTCAATATCCCTAGCCTCACCCCAATATTCTTGTCTCCCTCTTTGGAGCCGATTTTCTTCACGGATTTGGGCGAAACATCTCAAGCTTTCTCAAATCATCCGGATTTGAAAAGGTGCTTTTCTTCTTTTATAAATACTTCATTTTTTATTATTTTCCCCCATTACTGTTTCTAAATGTCCTCATTATCCTTATTCTAACCTCATTATAATTTCTTTATGTTTTGAAATTCAGATACTGGTGTATTTGGGGCTTTTATTCAAGATATCTCGAGTAAGTGGGTTTTGTCTCAGGTTCCTCCCATTTGATCAGGGTTTCGTCAACTTTTCGAGGGGTTCTAAAATAACTAAAAGTTATGGTTCATATCTAGGGTTTTATATTGTGTCATTTTGGTGAAATATTGTGGATTAGGGCTTTATTACACTTCCATGTGGTGTTGCGGTAGTGCGATTGAAGTTTTGCACAATAGTTTGCAGTTTTTGGCACAAATAGTAGGTGATTCCATGTGTATGAGTTATTATATGAGTTAGATTTTCTTGATTTATATTTTTACCATGATTATATTCCATTGAGTTTGGTGCAAAAATTATATTTGGTAATATTTTTTAAGCGGTTGGATTTAACGTTTCTTTTTGTACAAAAATGAATATTTTTTATGTGTGTTCCATGTTATGTTCATTAGGGTTGTTTTAGGATTCATGTAATTATTTTATTAAATGATTTCATGTCATCAAAATACGTTTCTATGTGATATTGGTATGATCTTTGTCATGAAAGAGGGTTTTTAGAAGTATTTTATGTGAAAAACATGGTTACACTCCATAGAATTGTTTTGCGGAGGTTTTAAATGGTTTCTTGATTTATGATAGAGGTGAAACAATGTTTCCAAACTATTTTGGTAAGAGTGTAATGTTTAGATTCTATATTTTAAAGTTAAAGGGATGCTATGTGATGTGTACTATCTTGTAAAAGCTTTATAAATTTGGTTAAATGATTTTTTGAAGTGTGGGAGAGAGGTGAATTGTGTTGTGGTCAGTTTTGGTGTGAGTATGATTACCAAACTGAATTTGAATGAAAAATGGGTTCATGTGACAGGTGTTTGGGATGTTTGGTTTGTGTAACCTAGAAGTGGTATTTTCATGTTCAAATTGTATTTCATGTCTTGTTGAACTTTTTTGAGCATAAGAGGGAACACCTGGGTATCTAGGAGGGTTGACATGTTCTTGTATGCTAGTGATACAGTGGGGTTTTGCCCCAATTTCTTATAGAAAGTTTGATGGTGAAAACACTAACTAAACATTGAGGATAATGATGGTATTGGGGAACTAATAGGTTATGGGTATAATCCCTACTAGTAGCTCATGTTCATTAGAACATATAATTGAATGGTTATTTTCATAGAGTTTGAGGTACCTAAGAACCACCGTGAGCTAGTGCCTATGTTTTTTTTCCATTACTAGTGCTAATTTGAAAATTTATACTTACTATTGGAATATTATATGCGAGGATAGATAAATTCAGTATCTTTTTCATTCTCTTTAAAACTATTTATTCGTTTTGAATTAGCCCACTTAAAAACTGATTTTATCTAAAGTGTAATCTTCTGAAGATTTTAACTAGATTTTCTTGTTTACAAAACATGAAATAGTTTTTTATTACAATGATTATCACATGGAATCCTATTTGTGGAATCCTAATTATATTTGGATCACACCCTATATACACATTTCTGTGTAAGTATACATGGTTATCTTTTTCACAGGTTTGGTAAAGCATTTATTGCTGGTGGTCTAGGTTTCTAGTGGTCCTTCGTGATGTAATGTTTTAGAGATGGCTTGTAGGAGTTCCCCCTTGTAATAAGGTTGTTCATGGGATTTCCTTTTTCATAGTTTTGTTTATTTTTTAATGGTCTTTAAACATTGTTTTAAACTGGGTAACACAATTCTAAAATTTTGAATAAGATAATTTTGTTTGAAAAATCCATATCTCTTTTATTGGATTCATTTGTTGTTTTATGTTTATAAACTTTGGTAAATCATTCCCAATTTTTATTTAATGATACATTGGAACCATTTTCAGCCCATAGGGATTAGGGACGATCTTCATGTCTTTCCATGGACCGGGTTGGGTGCAGGTTTTGAAGGAAACCAGATCTGGTTCGTGACAAAATGGCATCAGAGGGTCAAGTTCACTCTCTTGGGTCATGTTATTTGGGGAGGAGTGTTGGTAGTACAAAGAAAGGGTTGTTGGGACTTGACATTCTAATTATGAGTAGAGTGTCTGGCTAGCACACCTCGTGATGGGATTGAAGTTACTAAGGGATGTCAGGTTTTATCTGAGTCCTTCTCTTTTCATTAGTCATCGATGATTGGGGAAATGAAAAGAGAGTTGGGTCAATGGTCTCAAAGATCTTTTAGGGCATATAAATCCATGTAGAGTTAGTTTTATTGTCTAAGAACACTCTATATTATGGTTAAGTGATTTGTGTATGGCCTCCAACCATATTTCAATGTTACCCACTAAAACTAGTTTCTTCTAGAATTGTATTGTGTCCTTTTGTTTTGGAATCTCAGAAGCATGGTTTTAAATTTATAAATAAGTCTTGATTTATGAAATGTGAACTTTTAATAAATTAATTATCAGTAAAGCGGAAGTGTCTTGATTTTTAAAATAGTGTAAATAAATTTTCAGAACTATTTTGAAATGGTAAATGGTGTGTTTACACCTCTTTTACAAATATTAATTATGTTACAGTGGGTTTTCAACATCTATTCCAAATAGACTTTTCTGAATTATTGACAACTGTTTTGAGTAGAATGATGTGTTTTGGGAATTTATGTGTTGGGTTTTAAGATAAATTTTGATGTGGTCACTAGTAAGAATTTTAAAATATTCATTAATCATTGGAATATTGTTTAAATAAAAATAGATGTGTTTTAAAATGGATGGGTGTTGATGAAAGGGAGTTTTTTATAAAACTGGGAGTGTTTTGAAATAGGCTTAAATGTTTTGAAATTATTGTACGTCTTGAAATTGATTTTTTATTTGAATGATTTATGTCTTCCTGAAATGTTTTTTAATATGTAAAAAAAAATTTATTCTGTTGTTAGTGGTTTTTAGAAAAAGGGATATGTCGGTTGAATGTTTTGGTTTTGAAAAGTGCAAGGAATTTTTCTAACCTTTGGTATTTCTATGAGCGACCACATGCATGGGGTCATATATGATGATGGATGGTAAATGAAATGAATAGATGAGTGACGGTATGGATATGAGGAGGGTTCCTGGTGTGTCACATTAACAAGCATGTGTGAGGCCCATAAGATACCATGTGTGGGTATGCTAACCATCGACCCATTTATTTTCAATAAAGTGACTTCTTTTAAAGGAAAAATTGATGTCTTGATGACTAGTTTGGGTGGTGTTTCTTATGTGTTTTTGTAAATATTATTGTCAATTAATGTAGTGAGTTCAATAACCCCTATTTTTTGGATGATTTTTTGGTTTTGTGTTTTGTCGGTATGTTGGGTTGAATTTCTAGTTAGAGGTCTATTTTGAAAAATGTTTGGGATTCCCATGTGGTGGCTCACCACAATTGTTCAGTTTGGACTAGTGATATTTTTTTGACCAATGTACTAGCATGGATATGTCCTTGGGTTATCTCGTTGGATAGGGTACACCCCCATAAAGATTTAATGCATGACTGAAGTGCATCCCAGATTGCATATCCGTTGGAAATTCCTCTATTTGATCAATCCAAAGAGTCTTTTTCTAATGATTTGGAGGTTGAGTTCACAATATTTCCATTAATAGTTTTTTGGATCCTATTTTAGTGGGAGAGTGGTTGTTGAAGGTTGAAAAAGACCTCAGTTCCATAAGTTACATGTGTTACCAAAGGTGGAAGTGGTTCTAGGTTGTCAATTTAAAATGTTGTCTAAGAGGTCCTCTCGGTCATTCATCAGTCTCTCAGAAATGAGGCTTCTTGTTAAACCAACAGTGTGGGAAATATGATCAAGAGAGGCTAATATGTCCATTTTTAAGAAACCATGTGTTGTTTGGGACTCAACAATGTTCCCTATCCATATATTGTTTTTATCAGTTGCAAGGGTCATGTCCAATGACACATTGTGATATCATGTGCTCACTAGACTGCAAAAGTGAAGGTTTTGAAATGTTTTGAGGGTCTCTATAATGTGTTTCTAGATGAAGGTGTCTACATATGTCATTTAATCTTTCTATTTTTTCATCTAATGAAACAATGTGTTATGTGTGTTGATCTTCTAAGCTCTGGTTTTGGCAAAATATCATGTTTTGGTAAAGTGAGTTTGGATTGTGTTGTGACTCGTTGAACCCATCTAGGATCACAATGTAGTTTTCATGGAACCGAAAGGAAATGTTCCATTTGGGGGGTTTCCAAAGCCTAACTATGAGGCCAATGATGCTTCAATCATTTGATCTCCATCCATAGGTCTCGGAGTGAACCCGACGTGTAGATAAGAAAAATCCCAGGGCCATTCAAGCCCTTTTACAAAGTCTTATTCGTAGTATGAATGATGGGTATAGTTTAAACCTCCTATGTCATCATTTTTCATTTGTTTTTCCTATATGGTAGATTGTGGTGCGAGGACCTCATGTTCATGTTATCTCTCAATGTAATTTATTCCCGTATTTAGTTTCCATTGAGTTTTTGGAGAAAATTTTGAAATTTGATTTGAAAGGATGAGAACATGATTTTTACACGGTTTGTAGTAACCATTCCCCTTAATACCATGAAAATAGAAGTATTCACATAGTTAACGCATGGTTCCCCAAATCTTTCAGACAAACCATATGGTAGTGCCAACACTTTAAATTTTTGGGTTTTTTCGTGTCATCCTATTCTAGTGGGTTAAGATGGTTGGTTCTTATGGAGGGGAGACTCACTATGGCTATCATGTGATTTATTTTGATAATTTATAATAAATGTATACCCCTTTTATCAGAGATTACATTTGGGCCTCCACCTGTTAGTCTCTTGATTTGGTCTTGGGAAAATTTAAGTTGTCTCTTATAGTGGGGATCCCATTTGTGGTTTGTCATAATAGTAACTAGGATTTTTCAGTGGTCTTGGATTAGTGATAAGTATTATCTTTAGGATCAAAATAAATACAAAAATATTATTTGGGTAAACTTTGGTATTGGAGAGAACTAAATGGTTTATTTAAAGTATGGTAGTGGTAACCCTATTCGATATTTTTGCTCGTTCGGGTAAGTTGCCTGAGTTTCGTTCGGATAGGGTTTTAGGTGTCTTGTTTTGGGATGTGGTTTGAATATTCATGATCATTTTAGGAAGTTATATATGTTTTTTTTGTGAGATTATTTCTTCTTTATTGATCAATTTTAGGTTTTTTTGAACCATTTTAGGAGTTAAAATCTGGAAAAGGAGACCATTTCGACCTTTCTGTTGGGTTTGGTTTATTCTTTTGGCCTTATTGTAGCTTTCCGAGTGCAGAAGGTTTTATGGTGGGGATAATTTTCACATAACTAACTTATTTTAAAATTATTTTTCATTTAATTTCCATTATTTTTGTTTTGTTTTGGGGGTTTCCCATACATTTTTTTGGTGGAATGGGTGAGTTTTCATGATTTGGGCCAAACCGTGAGCCCATTTCCAAATTTAAAAACAAATTTTGTTTAGTTTTATAACTAATTTATTTTTACAACATTTTGAACCCATTAAACTTCAAACATGTCTTATACTAACTTATTAACACCACCATATCAATTTGGACCATCCAGGAATCCATAATCATGTTGGATTTTGGTTTTCATTTAAGTAATTAGGCCATCTCGTAAGCCCATATTCAGTTTTTTTAAAATATTGTTTATTTAATATCTTATTCATTTTTACTCTTTTTCAATGATTCCACCTCACAATCTAATCCATGATTCCTATAATCCCCCCATCTTCGTGTCTCCCTCTTTGGATCTCATTTCCATTGTGGATTAGGGAGAAACTTTTCTAGCATTCTCAAATCATCCTATTTTGAAGAGGTAATCTATTTCCTTCATAACTCCATAAGTTTTCACTATGGTTCCCCTTTCTGGTTTCTAAATGTCCTAATAAGCCTTATTCTAACCACACTATAATTTTTGACAACATTGAAATTCAGTTACTGGTGTATTTGGGGCGTTTAATTCAAGATATCCCACATAAGTGGGTTTCCTCTCATGTTCCTCCCATTTTCTAAGGGTTTCTTCCACTTTTATTGAGGTTCTAGAATTTCCAGTATATGGGGTTCATATATAGGTTTTTTGTTTGTGTCATTCTTTTGGAATATTGTGGATTTGGACATGATTTTACTTCCTTTTGGTGCGTCGGTGGTGCGATTGAAGTTTCTCACAAAAATTTGGTCTTTTGGCACAAATGGGGTGATTCCATGTGTAAGAATTATTGGATGAGATAGTTTTTCTTGATTTATATTTTTGTAATGATTCTATTCCATTTTTTTTGGAGAAAAAATTATATTTGGTAGAATTTTCTAAGCGGTTCGTTTTATATGTGGAATTGTTTTTGCAAAAATGAAACTTGTTTATGTGTATTCCATGTGGTGTTTATTGGGGTTGTTTTATGATTGATTTAATAGACATATTAAATTATTTTATTGGTGAAAATTATTGTTTGATGTGTTATTAGTGTGATTTTAGTAATAAAAGAGGGGGTTTTGTAGTATTTTATGTGGAAAACTTGGTTACACTACTTGGAATTATTTTGTGATGGTTTAAATGGTTTATTAATTTATGTTAGAGGTCCAACTATGATGACAAACTATTTTGGTAGGAGTTTACTTTTAAAATGGTATATGTTAATGTGAAATGTCTGTTATGTGATGTGTATAATCTTTTAATGGTTTTATAAAATTGTTTAAAGGATTTTTTTGATGTCTGAAAAAGAGGTGAAACCTGTTGTGGGCTGTTTTGGTGTGAGTATGATTTCCAAATTTAATTTGAATGAAAAAGGGGATCTTGTTACGTGTGTGTGACTTGGAAGTGGTGTTTTATAGTGAAAATTTAATTTCATGGCTTTTGTAACTTGATTGATCAGAAGAGGGAACACCTGAGTACATAGGTGGGTGGACGCGTACTAGTATGCTAGTGATCCCATGGGGTTTGGCCCCAATTTCACATAACAAGTTTGATTATGACAACACTAACTATACTATGATGATGATGATGATGTTGGGGAACCACTAGGGTATGGGTATGACCCCTACTACTGTCTGGTTTTCACAATAACAGATATATGTATGGTTACTTTCACTGAGTATGAGGTACCTAAGACCCACAACAAGATAATGTCTATGGTTGTTTTCCCATTGCAAGTGGTCATTTGATATTTTATACTTACCATTGGCATATGATATATTTGGATTGTGAAATTATGTATATTTTTCATTATATTCAAATGTGTTGTTTTCTTTTAAAGTATCCTACTTGAAAAATGATTTTATTTAATGTTTCATGTTCTGAATATTTTTACTATAATTTTCTTTTTATAAAACATGTATGATTTTTTCCTTATAATGATTATCAAATGGAATATATTTGTGGTGAAATCCTACTGGGTTTGGATCACACCCTTACTAATCCTTTAGATGTATGTAGATTGTGTTATATTTGTCTCATGTTGGGTAAATATTTTAGTGTTGGAGGTCTGGGTTTCTAGTACTCCTTCATGATACGATGTTTTTGAGATGTCTTGTAGTCGTTTCCCCATGTCATGAGGTGGTTTGTTGGATGTACTTTTTTTTTCTTTGTAATAGTCTTTAAAAATTGTTTTATTTTGTGTAACTCAATTATGAAAATTTTTAATACTTAAATTGTTTTAAAAAATCTAAATTTATTTTATTGGATTAGTTTGTTGTTTAATGTTTATAAACTCTGGTAAATAATTCCCAAATTTGATTTTATGATACACATGAACTTGTTCCAGCCTGTGGAGATCAAGAATGCCCTTCGGGACTTTCAAAGGAAAAATTCGGTTGTCGTTTGTGAAGTCGACCAGATCTGGTTCGTGACAAAATGGTATTAGAGGGTCAGGTTCGCTGTTTTAGGTCCTGTTATTTGAGGAAGAGTCAGGATAGTTTGAATCTAGTGTTTTCAGTACATGACCTTTCAATTACTAGTAGGGTGCATTCCAAGCACACCTCGTGATGGGATTCATGTCACTAGGGTATGTAAGGTTTTATATGAGTCTTTTTCATGGGTCATCAATGATTGGGGAAATGAAAATAGAGTTGGGACAATGGTCTCAATGAGCTTGTAGGGCCTAAAAAGCCATGTGGATCATGTGATATTGTCCTAGAACACTCTCTGGTATTGTGTAGTGATTGGTGTATGGACACCAACCGCACGTCCAGGTCACCCACCAAAACAAGTTTTCTCTCACATTTCCTTGTGTCCTTTTTTTGGTATCATGGAAGATTGGTCTTAAAATTATAAATAAGACTAGATTTAAAAAATGTGGTCTTTTATGAAATTTTTTTCAGTAATGAGGATGTGGATTGATTTTTAAAATGGTTGAAATAAATTTTAGGAACTATTTTGAAATGGTAAATTATGTGTTTACACCTATTTTTAAATTATGAATTATGTTAGAGTGGGTTTTGAAAATATATTCCAAATATACTTTATGGAATTATTGAAAACTGTTCTGAGTTGAATGAAATGTTTCAGGAATTTATGTGTGGAGTTTGAGATAAAATTTTATTTAGTAAATAGTAATCATTTTAAATTTTTTATCAATCATTGGAATATTGTTTAAATAAGAAGAAATGTGTTTTTAAATGGATGGGTGTTTATTAAAGGGAGTTTTTTTCAATAAAATTGGGTGTGTTATGAAATAGGGTATTTTTTTAAAATTAATGTATGTATTGAATGTGAGTATTTATTTGAATTATTTAGGCTTTCTCAAAGGTTTTCTAAGATGTAAATTAAGTATTTATTTTGTGGTTAGAGGTTTTGAGAACAAGGGAAGTGTCACTTGAATGTTTTGGCTTTGAAAAGTGGAAGGAATTTTTGTTTTAACCTTTTGTATTTCCATGAGGAACCACATGCATGGGGTTATATAGGATTATGGATGGTTAATGACACAAATGGATGATTATTGGGATGTATATGAGGAGGGTTCCTAGTGTGGCACATTAAAAATCATGTGTGAGGCCCATAGGATACCATTGGTGGGTATGATGACGACCGACTAATTTATTTTCAATGATGTAACTTTATTTAAATTTAAAATTGATAACTTTATTAAATTTTTGGGTGGTGTGGATAGTGTATTATTGGGAATTTTGTTTTTATGGTATGATTTTAGTTCAAGAAACCCTCTTTTTTGGATGTTGATTTGGGTTTGTGTTTGGTCGGCATGCTGGGATGAAGGGATGGTTAGTGGTTTATTCTGAGAAATGTTTAGGAGTCTCATGGGGTGTATCCCCTCATGTGTTTGGTTTTGACTTGGGATATTTTTTGGACCAATATACTAGCATTGTTGGGTCATTGGGTTATCTAGTTTGATAGGGTACTTCCCCATAATGATTTAACGCACAACTGGAGTACATCCCAACTTACTTCTCCATTGGAAAGTCCTCTAGTTGATCAAGGTAAGAAGTTTTTTTCTTGAGAATTAGAGGTTGAGTCCACACCATTCCCATTCTTGGTTTTTTTGGATTCTCGTGTAGTGGGAGAGTGGTCGTGGATGGTCGAAAGAGGCCTTAGTTCCTTATGTTACTTGAGTTTCCAAAGGTGGAAGAGGTCTGAGATTGTCTGTGTAAAATGTTTTCTAAGAGGTCCTCTCGGCCTTTCATAAGTCTCCCAGAAATGAGGGTTCATGCTAAACAACTAGTGTGTGGAATATGGTCAAGAGAGGATGATATGGCTATTTTTAAGAAATTGTGTAATGTTTGGGACTCATCATAAGTTCCCTATCCATATATTGTTTATATCAGTCACAAGGGTCATGATCAATGACACATTTCGATGTCATGTGCTAATTTGATGGAAAAAGTTAAGGTTGTAAAATATTTTGGGATTCTCTATAATGTGAGTTTAGAGGAATGTGTTTGCATAAGACCTTTCCTCCTTTCATTTTTGTATCTGAAAAAAAAATGGTAATGTGTGTGCATCTTCTAAGCTCTTGTTTTGGAGAAATGTCTTGTTTTGGTATAGTAAGTTTGGAGTGTGTTGTGACTCATTGAACCCATATGGGATCACATTGTAGTTTTTATAGAACCTAAAAGAAAAGTTCCATTCATAGGGTTTCTAAAGCATAACTATGAGGCTAAATATTTTTCAATCATTTGAGCTCCATCCATATGTCTCGGAGTGAAGTTGGCGCATAGTTAAAAGAAAACCCAAGGTCTTTCAGGCCCATTTACAAAGTCCTATTTTCTGTATAAAAGATATGAATAGTTTAAACCAATGGTTTCATCATCATACTTCTGTTTTTTCCATTCCGTGGAAGGAGGTTAGAGGACCTCATGTCCTTGTTATCAACCAATGTCATTCTTTCCCCCCTTTGGATTCTATTTAGTTTTTGGTGAAAAACATGACATTTGAGTAGAGTGTTTTAGTGCATGGTTTGCACACGGTTAGTAGTAATCGTTTCCCAGAAAACCATGCAGATAGAAGGATCCACATGGTTAGCACTTGGTTTCCCTAACCGTGCGGGCTAAAAATCTAGCCATGCCGACTCTTTAAATTTTGGGGTCTTTTCGTGTCGTCATGTGCTAGTCAGTTAAGATAGATGGTTCTTATGGTGGGGAGAACCATTATGGGTCACATGTAAGTTATTTTTTGAAACTTATAATGCAATTATACCCCTTTAATCAAGGATTCCATTTAGGCCTCCCCCTGTTAGTCTCCTGATTCTATCTTAGGGAAATTTACGTTTTCTCTTATCGTGGGGAACCCATTTTTGTCGCCCCATATTAGTAACTCGGATTTGTTCATTGTATTTTATTGGTGATATGTAGGATCGTTAGGATCTATCTAACTAGAAAACTCTTCCTTGTGTAAACGTTGGGATTGGAGAGAACCCAATGGTTTAATTAAACTAAGGTAATGGTAACCCTCTTCAATGTTGTTACTCGTTCTGGTAAGTTGCTTGAGACTTGTTCAGATAGTGTTTGAGGTATTTTTTTTGGGATTTATCTTGAATATTCTTGTTCATTTTATGATGTGGTGTATGTTTTGGTTGATGAGATTATTCCTTTCATGAGTGATCAATTGGTTGTTTTTGGGCATTTTGGGGAAGGAGAAACTTGAAAAAGGATTCGAATATTCTTGTTCATTTTATGATGTGGTGTATGTTTTGGTTGATGAGATTATTCCTTTCATGGGTGATCAATTGGATGTTTTTTGTGCATTTTGGGGAAGGAGATACTTGAAAAAGGATTCCATTTCTTCTTTTTAGTTGGGTTTTATTTTTACTATTTGGCTTGTTGTGGCTTTCCATGGGCATACAGATTTATAGTGGGGTGAATTTTCACATACATGAATTATTTTAAGGGTATTTTTCAATTAATTTCCATTCATTCATTGTTTGGGGGTTTCCCATACATTTTTGAAGGATAGGGTGAGTTTTCATGATTTGGGGAAAACCGTGATCCCATTTCCAGATTTAAAAACCATTTTTTCTATTATTACTCTTTCATTTTTCAACATTTTCACCTGTTATACTTCCAAAATGTCCTCCCCTTACCAATTAACACCACCATATCGATTTTGATCCTCTAAGAATCCATAATCATGGTGGATTTGGTTTTTTATTTAAGGAATTGGGCCAACCTGTAAACCCATTTCCAATCATTCCAAAAAATTGTTTATTTAATATCATATTCATTTTTTAATATTTTTTGGTGATTCCAAATCCCACAAGAATACAACTACTCTATGAGCTCCCCCATATTTGTGTCTCCCTATTTGGAGCTCATTTCAATATTGGATTAGGGAGAAACATCTCAAGCATTCTCAAATCATCTATATTTGAAGACGTAATTTGTTTCCATCATAACTCCTTCATGGTTTTCTATTTTTTCCCATTTTAGTTCATACATTACCTCCTCGGACATATTAAAACCTCACTAGAAATTTTTTCTATTTTGAAGTTCATCTAATGGTGTACTTGGTGCGTTTTATTCAAGATATCTTAAGTAAGTGTGTTTTCTCTAATGTTCCTCCAATTTTCTTAGGGCCTCTTCTACCATTCATGAGGTATTAAACTATCCAAAAGCTAGGGTTCATACCTAGGGTTTTATTTTTTTTCATAATGGTGATATATTTATTATTGGGGCTTGATTTTACTTTCTTTTTGTGTCTTAGTGGTGCGATTGAAGTTTCACTCAATAGTATGGAGTTTTTTGAAAAAAAAATGATTGGTGATTCTATGTTTAAGAATTATTGGATGAGTTAGTTTTTCTGGATTTTTATTTTTAGCATTATTCTAATCTATTGTTCTTGGTGAAAAAATTATTTTTTGTAGAATTTGTTAAGAGGTACTGGCATTTTTTTGCAAAAAATGAATATTATTTTTTGTGTATTACATGTTGTGTTTACTAGGTTTGTTTTATGATTCATGGAGTAGTTTTTTTAAATGATGTAATGGCTTCCAATTATGGTTTGATGTGATATTGGTATGATTTTTGTCATCAAACTGGTTTTTAGAATGATTTTATGTGAAAAAAATGGTTACTCTCCTTGGAATATATTTGCGATGATTTTAAATGTTTTTTTGATTTATGTGAGAGTTGCATCTATATTGACAAACTATTTTGGATAGAGTGTACTTTTTTAATGGTATATTTTAATGTGAAAGAGATGTTATGTGATGTGTACTATCATTTATCAATTTTATATAATTGTTTGAATGATTTGTTGAAGTGTGAAAGAGAGGTGAAAGATGTTGTGGGATGTTTTGCTGTGAGTATGATTTAAAAAATGAATATGAATGAAAAAGGGGATCATGTGACTTGTGTGTGTGCTGTTTGGTTTGTGTGACTTGGAAGTGGTATTTTCATGTTCAAATTTTATTTCATTTCTTGTGTAACTTGTTTGGGCACAAGTGGGAACACCCATGTATCTAGGTAGCTGAATGTGTACTAGTATGCTAGTGATCATGTGAGGTTTGGCCTCTATTTCACGTAGAAAGTTTGACGATGACAACAATAATTGAAAAATGATAATGATGATGATTATGGGGAACCACTAGGTTATGGGTATGATCCCTACCAGTGGCTCGTGTGCACAAGAATGGATATTTTTATGGTTACTTTCACCGAGTACGAGGTACCCAGGACCCACAATGAGGTAGTGCCTATGGTTTTTTTCCATTTCTTGTGAAAATTCAATATTTTAAACTTACCAATAGGTACTATATGTTTCTCTAGATAAATTCAGTATATTTTTTAATCCATTTAAAAGTGGTGATTTCTTTTAAATTATCCCACTTAAAAACTTATTTTTTTAAAGTTGCATCTTCTAATGATTTTTACTAGAATTCATTTTTTAGATAACTTGCAATCTTTTTGTGTTATAATGATAATCACATGGAGTATTTTTGTGGTGAAATCTTACTAGGTGTTGGGCCACACCCTAATTATACCTTTGGGTATATGTTTACATGGTTATCTTTGTCGCACATTGGCTAAATCTTTCAGTGCCGGTGGTTTGTGTTTCTAGCAGTCCTTCGTCATGCGGTATTTTGGAGATGGCTTGTGGGAGTTTCCACTTATAATGAGGTTGTCCATTTTCTGTACTTTTTTTGGTTTTGTTCTTTTATAATGGTATTTAAGAAATGTTTTAAATTTTTTAACTCAATTCTTTAATTTTTTAAAATATAATTTGGTTTGGAAAATCCAAATTTTTTTATTGTATTTGTTTGTTGTTTTTTATAAACTTAGGTAAATCATTCCCAAATTTTATTTTATGATACTAAGGCATTTTTTCCAGCCTGTAGGGATTGGGAACTCCCTTCAAGTCAGGAAACAGACTGGGTCAGGTGCCAGTATTAAAGAAAACTAGATCCCATTCATGACATAGGATGTCTAAACCCTAACACCATCCATATTCTATGACACCATTGGTTTATCCTAGGTTATTCATAGAAATATTATATTTAATTCCTTTATGATGGTTTATAAAGAGTTTTGTTAATTACCCAAGCATATATCATTGGGGTTCCAAACCATATGTGTAGTAAGACCCATTTTTATGTACCCGATTACACCGAGTCGGTTCTGGAACATCTTTTCAGAGTTGTTACCCATAGGTACAACTATTCTAGAGCCACATCCACTTATATTATTCAGATAAGGATGTATTTTTAGGAAACCACTCATCAAATCCTTCTACAATATTCTAGGATATATTCCTAATTGTTAACTCATCCTTATACTTATCTATTTTACATACCATGACATATCTATAGAAATATACATAGGGATCTGACTGATGTTTTCACATCCTAGTTTTCAATGATTAACTAAAAATTTTCTCTGATACCAACTATAAAAACCTAGTTTTGGCATACATAAACATTACATCATTTTTTTAGAATATTTAAAACAATATACAGACAAATACATTAAGATTGTATTAGTCTAGTGCCATTAGAAACATGAAAACATATAAACTGGTACACAAATGAGCTACATTATCTCCCAATAGTTTCTTCTTGAAAATCACCCTTAGTAGACAAATCATAAATTATATATATCTTCACAACCTGGGGAATGAAACATAAAATGTGGTGAGGTAAAATACTTAGTGAGGGAAAATAAGGGAGACATGTAAGCATACTAATGAGCTTAAGGGTATTAGAACTCGATCAAGAAAATAGAGGATCATACCCTTCATATCAAATATCATTAAACTGAATGAGGACATAAATATGGATAGTTCATAAGACATGAATCATAAGTAAATAAATAACATAATTCATAAAATCATAACATAGGAATACAACATGGAATTGTGGAAAAAAATAACACATAATATTCTTTCTCTGGTTTTCAAGGCATCACTTCCCTAAAAAACATAGTAGTATGGGTTCACTGCCCATACCATCTTGGTAGTCATGGTTCACTCCCTTGTCCATCTTAGTTGCATGAGTTCACTCCACTTTCAATCCTAATAGTCATGGTCCACTCCCATAGCCATCTTTGTTTTCAAGGCTCACTCATAAGACCATGTTAGTCTAACTCATGAGATATAAATCATTAACTAATACATTATATGGAGATATAGGTCCCCAAAATATCATAATGAAATCAATAATATAAGTTCCAAAAATTCATAAACAATCATATCATAACCCATGAAATTAATTGGGTGTCATAAACATGTAACCATATCATAACCTATATAAAATAGATAGGTTTTATAATCATTTCAAAAAATCTTAAACCATTAAAATAAGTAGGTTCATAAACATATTACTCATGAAAGAGGAACAAATTTTGTAAATATCATACCAGAAATTGCAAAGCATTCAGGGAATGAATATTAATGGAAACATTGAATTATTTCCCTAGAAAAACAAGAGTAACACCATTGGATGTTATCTATATATAGAAAATAATTTTAAAAGATCTTTTAGAAACACTTCCAATGTAAATTATCCACTATCCTTTGAACAAACTCCTTAAAATATTAAAACCTTTGAAAATAAGCTTCTTGAAAATAAGCATGGAAATTTATTTAGTAATTATTGAAAACAATTTGGAATCATTTTTTGAAAATGTGTAGATGTGATTAAAAACCTTTGGAAAAACAATTTAATTAAAAATTACATTTAATAATTATAAATATAACATGAAAACTATTTGAAAATATTTTCTTTGAAATTTATTTTTTTTATAAATTATTTAAAATTAACAATTTAAAAGTCAAAATTTCACATCAATGAAATAATGATTGGTAAATTCCTACTTTTTACACGAGGTGAATGGAATATTCCTTTTTCATGGTCAAAGTTTAGAAAAACATCTTTGTTACAAAAGAGACAACAATATTCCATTGTAAAAATTGGTAAAATAAAAAAAGGGTGAAAATTTATAGTAATGATCATTGGAAATTTGTATAATATTATAGGAAATTATTTTTAAAAAACATGGTTTTGATGGAACACAGATTTCTGACCAAAAAGAGGGTAATGTTGGGATTTATTAAAAAACACTTTATTAACTATCGAATATGAAAAGGTTAAAGAATGGCACCACTACCTGAATATATAATGATTTAATGGAGGATAATAATTTTCATGAGTTTTCATTAGAGATGTATCATAATATTTCCTTAAAAGAATCATAAATATAAATAATCTTGAAAAATAATGAGATTTTTTATTAAACTCTTACCACTAGGCACCTTTGAACCATACTCATCATTTATGGAAGGTAAATTACATGAAGATAAAAATATCAGGAAAAATTGTATTCATGAAATAAAATTCCAAAGGTAGTATATTAACTTTGTGGTAAAATATAGGTTCATATCATGGCATCTGTCCCAAAGAAGGAAAATTGTGACAAAATTACATTACTGCTTTGGTAACTTTGGAAACATAAACCCCATAAATGGAATATCATATCATGGTCATTTAAATCACAATATTTTTATTTATAATAAAATATACTACATTAATGGGTAATATAAGGACCACTCATAATAAGTAATCATTGAATAAGGCATGTATCTCAGGAAAATAAAGAGTGAGTCCCTCACCTTGGGTCTTGACACTCATCATACTCACTCAAACCACATATATAATAATTTTAAATCTATTATATACCAATAAAAGAATCATTATATGACTTATAATAGAATATATGGTTTTATTATATATTTATATTACCCGCTTTTTAATAATTCTCTGTTATATTTTCACATTGGGTAATATCCGCTTTGATTTTCACATGTGCCTAAATTTGTAATATCATTGGTCAGATAATTATATCATCATTTAAAAAAATTAGAACATTATATAAACATAGTTTATATATATTATGTTTTAATAATAATAATACATAGAATATATATGTATTAAACATAATACACCCGTCCTGGAGATGATAGGTCATACGTACAGATGAACCCTATTTAAGTTTAATTTTTTTGTTGAAAAAAAGATAGTAAAATACATATATGAATATATATATATATAGAATTATTATAGTAGATTTATTATATCATATATATCATTTATATTCACAAAACCATTTGTAATACATTACAAGTAGTATATTAATGAATGACATCACATTGAGGGGGTGTGAGTCTATACATTCTCAAACAAAATTATCATATTATCAAAAAATGGAAAGTATGAAGAAATTTGATGTGGAAGAATTAAATAAGATAAATGTAATAATAAATATAACATATAACATAAAACATAAGAGTTTCAATCTTAATGTCCACCATGAGAGGTTGTAAAGTAAAAATGAACAATCATCATTTTGTGAGGTGGTAGTTCGTCGTACATGTAAACATTACATTCATTACTCATTAGATTGAAGTATGTGTAAGTTTTGGTAGAAACCTTATCATTAAAAAATCCTAGTATATTTAGGATATTGTTTTATACAATAATTGAATAAGAATATTTTATGTATTATAGAAGTAAAATAATTGAAATGAGTTTGATGGAGGGAGTAAAATCTTAATTGGGAATCTTCTTTTGGTTTTCACAAATGGGAGTCCATAGAAGGATTTATGTAAAAATATAAGATTAAATTAGGAATTTCTGAATTTTGGGGATTTATTTCTGTATATTTTTGTTGATCTAAAGTGTTTTGAAAGGTGTGAGATAGTGGGAGGAGAGAAGGCATTTTATAATTGAGTGGCACTCTTGGAATATTTTGGAAAAGGGAAACACCACCGACATTTTTCATACTGAAGTTGTTTCAAATAATGATCAAAAGTAGGTAAAAAGGAGGATATGGTATAAATATGAAGAAAAAATATCTTTTTTACAAGTTCATATGAAATTTTTGGTCTTAAATTTAATTTTAGTCTTTAATAAAGCTTAATTTTACCCAAATCGATGTAATTAATTTTTATAACATTTACTAATATTTTTTTTCAAAAGGAAATTTGACTTTATTTTATATTATAATGTTTCATGATTCCAAACATGGAATTATTTTTTTCAAATTACAATAATATATGTGGGAGAAAATAATTTAAATTTAACCCCCATGTTGTGTAAACAATGTAAGGTTTTAAACTAAAATCATTCAAAGTTTTCTTTGATTTTATTTACCATTTCAAATTGAAAGGGATCTAAATGAAATAATTTATATTAATCAATAAAAATATTATTTAATTAAACATTAACATCATATTTAAATATAACTTAACTTTATAAATAAATTATATGAAAAAGTATATTTGAATTAAAAATCATTATTTTCACTATTAATTAAAAAATAAAACATCACAGAAAAATAAAAAAAAATTACCACAACCTAGTTATTATGTTATTAGTTAAAATATGAAGTTAATGTTTACATATAAATTATATAATAATTAAAAAATTGTATTTTAAATGGGTTCTCCATTAAAAGGTGGTAAACAAAATAAAATATTGGGTTTTGAGCATAAAATTGTGTTAGTTCTTATCTTATATCATTAAAATCTATAAGGTTAATATAAAAAATATTTTATCAAATATATAACATATATATAAAGTTAATATAACTCACTAATTTTAGTTAATTTAATTAATTATGGTAAAACACCTTTGTGACAATAAAAATAATAATATTTCCCTATATATTCAATCTGTTTTTATATTCATTTCTAATTAATTATTATACTATAAATTCTTATTATATTTGTGTTAACTCAATATTTCCATAAATTAGTTAATAATATTCATAACCTTTAATTTAACATATATTTTATATCTTATTATATTAATTAATAATATTTTAATGATATATTATTTCTTGGTAAAACATAGTCTTGCGTTTTACACAATCCATCAAGGAAAGGCATTATTGTTTTTAAAACAAGCTAACATCAATGTTGAATATCGAGAAAGATAAAGTTTATATTTCATGTTTTGCATGATTAACATGGTATTGTGTATAACCCAATATTAGTATATAAAATAAACTATCTTCAATGTTGTATGAAATGAAAAATATCCCAAAGGTTACATAATTTAAAAAAATTCCCAAATATCGAGGTGTTACAAAATCATCACATTCACTGGTCTAGACAATATTTTTTTCTTTCCCAGTCATCATGCTTAGTGGGTCTCAAAATCATGATAATTTCTTCATGAATTACTAGTAATACCTAACTAGAGTATGGAAACTATAGATATATATTATAAATTTTGGCCTATGCCACTCTTCAATTGCCAATTTCTTAGAAGGGTACATATATATTCATTTATTGGTGATACCATGACCCAAAAATGATAATTCCTATATCCAAAACTCACATTTACTATACATTGATTTTATTTTACCCTTCCCAATGTCTTTAGGGTAGTATTTAAATTCTCCTCATGTTACTCCTTCTCTTAGAGTATATTAGAATATCATCGATCAAGACTACCACAAATTTTTTTAGGTAAACTCTAAAAAATAAATTTATTAATTACATGAATATTTAAGGAGTATTAGTGAGTACCAAAGGTATCTCTATAGACCCATAGTGTCTATACCATGTATGAAATCCATTATTTGGAATATCTTCCTTCTTCACCACTAATTTGTAATATCCTGACCGAAGGTCCACCTTAGAGAAATACATGGAACCACGTAATTGATTGAACAAGTCATCTATCGATAGAAGGGGATACTAGTTAATTATTCTCATATAGTTTAGATCTTGATAATCAATACATAAATGCATTGATAAATAATTATTATGGATAATGAGGAATGGTGAACCCCATGGTGAAGCACTCAGGCATTTAAAACCCCTCACCGTATTATCTTGAAATTTATTATTCAGTTCACCAAAATCAATGGTGGATATTCTTCAATGTGACTTTGATATAGGAAGAGATCCAGGAATAATTTCAACTGAGAACTCAACCTCTTGTTCAGGAGGAAGAATTTAAATTTGTTCAAGGAACACATCATTATTGCCCATCATAATGGGCATGTCTTCAAGTAAGATTCCCTCATTTGACTCAATTATTTAAACTTGGTATGATAGATCATTTTAAAATAATATTCACAATTGAGATGATGATTATAATGTAGATTCATCCCCCTCCTTACAATTTTATGGAATTGGAGTATTCCTTGGGCTATGAAGGGTGATCTATCTTTCCCTATAGTTGATGTTGAATTTGAATAAAGAGAGCCTATCCATTCCCAAAATAGCATCAAACTTCTCCAAAGGATATAGGAAAAGATTTAATGGGAGATTAAATCTACAAAAATTAACCAAGAATTGGTTACTTACATTGGATAAAATAACTTCTTCATTTTATATTCTCATAGATAACTCGAAATCTATATTTTTAGGTGATGTTTGAATATTTCTTCTATACTTAGAAGATATGAATGAGTGCACAGAACTAGAATCAAATAGTATATTCTCTTTTATTGAATGAATAACAATCATTCCTATCACCACATCTTTTTTAGGAACCACCTCAATAGTAGTGATGGAATAATCCTTCCCTTGATCTTTTATCATTGGTCGTTGATGATGTTGATTACCCTCGAGGACTTATGGTTCAGTGCACTGGTTTTTATAAGGCCCTTTCTGCTAATAGTTATATCATTGAACCTTTGGTGGTTCTCTACATTATTCTATAATATTGGTTGTAATTTTTTATGTATATTCGATATTTATGATCTTGGTGGCCTCCTCTCCCACACATACAACATTCCCCCATTCCATTAAGGTAGTACCCATGATTCTTCTTCCCACATTTTGTACATGTGAGTGGTTGAGTTTTCTTTCAACCTTTCTCATTATATCCTCCAACATTAAACATCACCGTTCATTTCATGTCAGAAAATCCAAGGTACCGTTATTGAAACTCAATCTACACATTGGGAGAACATTGAAAAACTTCTTCATAACCCCCAAAATCTTGAATTTTGAGATCATTTTGAAAGTATTATTTTAAACCACTACTGAATCTATCAATTTTGTTATCATTATTATAACAAAACTTCAATCAAACCTTTCCATCCTTATGAAATTTTCTTCATAGCACATGACATATTTGCCTTACTTTTTCCTCAACTAATTTAATTCTATCTCCATCATTGAATGAAGAGTTCATGGGAAATACTTGTTAAGAAACATCATCTTAAAGTCTTCATACTGTATATAGTTAATTTCATCCTTCATTTTGGTGTTTTAATCAGTTCATACTATTTATCGGCCAATCTATCTAGATAACAAAGAGAAATATTCACCATCTCATTCTTAGAATTGTAGAGCACAAAAAATATCTTATCTGAGTTGACCAAATATTCCACAACTAGAGGATTGTAATATCCTCTAAATGTTTGTGGTCCTTACAGTATAAAATAATTGATAGTTAGTTTATACCTTATATATTAAGGAGGAAATGTCACATTATTCATGTTATTTTTCGAAGACAGAGATTGCCGGGTAAGAAGCACTATGAAATTGTGAACTCCACCTCCCAAGGAAGTAGGGATATTATTCGGGAAATCACTACAATGTACCTCATAAGGGTTATTAGAATGGTATCCCCGGGTTCCCACCATTTTCTAAAATATAAAATGTTTGGAAAAAACAATTATAAAAAATCCCAAAATAAGTACTATATTCATTTTCATAATTAACTATAAAGGCCCATCTTGTGGGATCCCTACATTTATAATTTCTTTAAAAAGAATATTCTTGGGTGATTACATATACATAGTCTTATACTATGGGTTTTAATTATGGTTATATAATCATAATTCTGAGATTAACTAAACCATGCCCCGATACAGAATTTATCAACCCTACTTTTCTTACATGATTATAACATTATTTTGAAGTTAAAAAACATAAAATGTCACACATATAGTATCCAAAGGCTTAGTATGTTGGGAAAATTATGACCGTACATAACATTTACAAAATTAAATAAAAATTTTTATTTAATTATTTCTTCGCTAGATTCTTTGTGACCCTAATGTTCTCCTTAGTACATGTAGTCACCTAAAGATATACATAAAAATATGGGGTGAGATAAAACCTTGATTGGAGGATGAATAAAATACATGAAACATGGTTGAGCATGATCATTATTATCATAACATAAGAAAAGAATCATCGTTATAATCATGAGAGAAAACATTACAAAAATTCATGGAATGTGACAATGCATAAAAATTATACATCATGTCTTAGTGGTTAACTTAAAAAAAAAGTTTTGAACAAATATAGCATCGTGTTCATGAATATTTCACTTTATCGCATGAGATAGATCACATTAATCAATGCATTGGAGAAATATATAGTTGCTGGCACACCAACATAATTATAACATTTTCACAGGCTATATAATTCTAGGAAAACCTATCATATCATAGCATTTAAATATCATGCATGCCACATAGAAAACATATCATTCATGGACATAAAATAACACATGGAGAGGATTGGGTTTAATTTCATAAAAAATATATAAATGATTAAAATTTGGGTTTCTAAAATGAAGGAGGGAATATCAAAAATGGTATAAGAATCATCTATCTTGAGTGCATAAGAAATAATATCAAGTGAATTAAAAGATGTGTCTTTTAAAAGAGGAGTTATTTTGAGAAAGTCATTACTTTTTCACAAAACAAAATTCCTATATTGTATGTACAAGAAAATAAAAGGTAATAAAATGAAATTATATTTAAGGGAAATTAAAGGAACATATTTTCTAAAAATTGACTGAATGAGGGAAAACACAAAGAAGGGAGTTGGGTTCTATAATCCCCTTACCTTATGTAATAATTCTTTATTCACATTAATTTCCTGAATAATAAAATTAAATCAATTAATTTTAAAATATAGAACCATTTATACATTCATTCGATTCATTATAGTTTAATTATATTCATTTATAGGCTTTTATATGAGTTATAGTGTTTAATTTCATCATGGGGGAGTGTTCGTTTTCTTAGATTCTATGTTCTGCTCACTTATATACATGCATGGATGATTGTGTAAAATGAGGTTAATTATCCAAAATTTAAATTATATGTTATTATTTAAATTTAAAAATATTAAATGATCATATGTATCATTTGTTTATAGGGTATGGGGATGATTTATTAGATTAAATGTTATTGAAAATGATTTAATTAGTTTTGGTGGTTTTACGACCATTATGAGCTTATATAATTTTATTTAACATTATGTTTACATATAGCTTCCAGAACATTATATAACTTATAAAATTTCAAGTAAAATATTATTTACCAATAATTATTGTTTTATGAACATCCTTGGAGGTGGTAGTGAAAAATAGAAATACATTAAACATAGTGGTGGTAAATCAACAAACAACCGACAATGTTTTCATTTATAAAAAAAATGGAAAAGGGATGTGAATTGAAGATGAATTATACCATTAACATAATTATATTGTATTATATAAAAGATATTGGAGTTATCACGACTCTGGGATAGGTTCATGTGGGGAGTGGATAACAAAATAATTAAATTGAAAAGAAAATAAAAGAATAATAGAGAAGATTTTACCTCATTAATATATAATACTTGAGAACATCCTTAGGAAAAAGGGTATCATATTTTTACGAGACTAAGGGATCCTAGATGTGGGGGATTAGATTGGTAAGTGTATTGAGTATAATTTGTACAATGATAAATGTTATTATGGTGTGGGGATGATATCTGGTGATCAGTGGTATTTGTAGAGTATGAGAGGGGTGTTTTCTCATTATTTTATTCATTGGTTAATTATTTTGGATCAAGAAAATGAATAGATTCATAATTAACAAAAAATATAATAAAATAATAATTGGAAGAAGATAACATGGTTCATAAATCATCTATGACTCAAGGAATATTGTTTTTATCTTATAATTTATATATATACATCGTAAATTATCGTATTTCACCTTTCACCAAAAAATTAATGTATTTTACTGAAATACAAAAATTTTCACCTCAAAATATTTTTGACATCTACAGTTGAAAAATGAACTCTATTTTAGGAAAATAATTTTCGAAATATGTGAAATTTAATTTTTAGTTAAAATCATCATTTACGGGGAAGATATCGATTTTAAAATTGTAACTGATTTTATAAAACATTGAAAAATTAATTATGGTCTCATAAAATTATATTATAGTCATATTAAAACAAAATATTAGTTTATTAATGTAATTTATGCAAATAAACTTTCATTTAAATCAATATATTATTAATAAAATACTAAATAAATATTTATATTATATAAAAATTCCAACATTTAAATAATTATTTTTAAAATATTTATTTACTTATACTATATTATAATGATATCATATCACAATTTATAGGATTCATATTTTTTTATTCTTTTAAAAATAAGTTTACTGATTTATTGGCATATTTATTAATCCTAATGGTCACATTACAATTCCAAAGGCCAGGTTACTATTCCATTGGTAAAGGATCCATAAATTATAGAAATAGATCTTATTTCATTCATTATTCATTTATAATGTTTATATTGTTTCCTCTATGTGATTTTATGTGGTTTGTAATATATGATATAACTATAATAAGGGACTTTCCATTGATAATTGTTTGGTCATTATAGTCATCCTCATACTCCGACGCCACTTTAAGAAACTAGGAACTCATAACATCGACTTCACCTAAGGTTAGTCTAGCCAAATGATGAGTGATCATCTACTCACTCCTATATATGAGTTCGTTCTACACTACCTGGGATCCGTTTTCACCAAAAAAAATTGAGACCCTAGTAACGTCATGGCAGATACACCCCATCCTACACCTGTAACATTAAATCTTGGTAAGAACTATAGATAACCAGTCTATACCTAAGATGAAGTCACAATACCTCATCACTAATACAAAGATATTCCAATAAAATGTATCATCTCTAAGAGTTAATTCACATTGTTGGAATAAGTGGTTGATCATTGAGTCTTTTACAATAAGTGTCTCCCATTATAGGGTTCGACCCAAGCGCTAAACTAGAATCTATAAGTCTCTTACAAGGTATGTGAAAAGAAATGAATTAATAGAACCATTGTCCATAATTACTAAATCTGAAGTCAAAATGTCATAGATTGTTCATAAAGTTACTCCAGGAGCCTCTAGGACATATTATTTGTCCATTAGAAACTTCCCCTGGCCCTATCCTGTAGCTCTATAAGTATAGTGTCGGCCACTAGGCGGTGGTGGTGGTAACAGGTCAAAGTTCCTACCACCTCTCGCTACTCTCTGAGATCCTATGTCACACCTACTGCCAGAGAACATTCCTTATCATGCAACTTCCTCTACGTCGGCGACCCATCCATGGTATCTATTTCAGCTGTATGACAGGTCAGACAATCTTGTACAAGACGCGCCCTTCCATCACATGAGTAGCACCACCTTTCCCTCAGATTAATGGACTAATCCTGAGATCCTTAAAGCATAGATACTATGTTGTAATACCTCATCCTGAATTTCCTCACACATCTAGGTCCAAGAGACTAATGTTGGTTCCCTTCTACCAAGGTCTTTTCCCTTGTATAACTGCCACACGAGACCACATGATGTATCTATTCATCCAAGAAACTCCCAACCAACAAGTCCCACTCTACAACCCTAGCATAGATATCAATGCATAGAGGGATAAAACTAGCTCAGATGATATTATTCATCCCTCAATCGAATGTCTGATCCATGAAAAACTAGCCAAGAACTATATCCATAAAGTACCATGAGTTGATTTTAAACATAGATTTATACTCAGATACTATCGTGATGCCCTTATGGATCTAAAAAATATCCTAGATACATATATCACTCAATATAGATAGAGGTAACTCCTCTTAAAAAGGTAATAATTATTTTTCCACATAAAAGTTTTCTCATTATAATAATGGGTCACTAAACCCCACCATCACCCTGATGATCAATGATGAAGGCTCACTTCGAAGATGTCCATATGCTTTGCATGTGTCTGAGACAAATGGATAATTCTGGTCACCACCTCAATCCAATCCACAGTCACCTATGCGTTGGGCTCACCTTAGAACCTGAGGGGTACCTATCACTGAAAATCCGGAAGTGTTCTCAGCTGGTTCTCCTCATACACTTATACTACTAGTAATATAATTTTCTCAATAGGTGGTGGTATAGTTGGTGCACCACCTGGAGATCACACCACTAGAACATGTCCCTATATTGATTCCTCATCAATAAGATGATCATCCTCATGACCAAGATGTTGAACCACAGTTGGAATATGTTATAGAGGCATCTTGAAAGTAAACAAGATGTAACTTTGTCAATTAGAATATTTAGAGAGCTAACCCAAGATGGAAATTGAAACCACAACCCATTCCAATATTATTTGTGTACCATTCTTTTCCCTTCAACCAATCTTTCCATGATTGAAGAAAGAAAGATAGTTATCAGTGTACAGGTGTATAGATAAATCAGCCGTCATACCAACTCTAGAGTCCCAGGCTTGAAATATGTACTTGAAACACTTAACACAATTGCTCATAACCAATCTCAAAGACCCAGTCCGAATGTAGAAAGGAAAAATCTAATACCACTCTGTTACTACATGTCCTAGTGAGGCCTGTTCCAATACATTCCACACCCACCTATAATAGTCTAGGGGATGGAGACTAGAACCAAGAAGGCATATCACTATCTTGGGAGGCATTAGCCTAAGTACCTGTAAAAACACACACATCTCCATGCCTATACAATGCTGAAATGTAAAAACCACTTAAAACCATGAATGTATACAACTAATTCCATCAACTAGAATATTATAGAGAGTAAAGAAATTTAAATATGTATAAATAAAATCCCACTACAATGTTTGAAAATATTTCCAAACTTAACATAAAGGGACTGATGTCTAGATACTGTAGGATCACACCTTGGAATGTTTGGTATCACTAAGCACCATATGATCCTTGTACAAAAACTACTCTACAAAAATGTTGAAATTCTATAGAAGTTAGGACACATGTGAGAAAATATCACACATGGTTGAGTATAAAAATACCCAATAGTACACCTCAAAACAATAAAAATCAAAAAAGGAAATATAATCAGCTGATAAAAGTTATATGTCTACAACATACATAATAAGAATATAACGATATACTCAATAAATACCCACAATATAATGGAAAGTAAAAACCATAATAAGAAATCCTAGGATTCCACCATGAAGATTCCCCATATCATTCATCTGAGAGAAAACATTCCAGAGTTTGATAACACTGATGAAGTCCACCTGAGAGGTAATGATCATCGAGTCTTTCCATTCGAAGTACATGTTGAAGGTTTGGTGAGATATGATACACAGATGAGGATTACTACCAATGCCATGGGGAAATAACAACAACTCTATATGGAGTATACTGATAAGTATGATATTAGAGAACACATGATTTTGGTCCCGAGGATAACAATAACACCATTTAGGGCATGAAGATGAATATTGGATATCATTATGGGACTCAAAGAGTGTAATGACCCAAAATTTTATCAATGAAAATTCCTCTTGATCTAACTAAATGTCTTATTATAAAAAATGGTTATATAAAATATAAACTTCATTGGCTTTATGTTTTTGGATTTCAAAATACTGTTAAGAATTGTTACCATTGCTAATATATTCTTTGAATAGTGATCACATGATTAGTATAAATACAGGGATTCAACAAATCCAATTTACTCAAACAAACGAAGAGATGGCCTAATCTAGTAGAATTTCCCCATAAAAATCCCATTTGTCAGAGCTCGGAAAGTAGGTTGCATCATTAGGCTTCTCTCTTGACCAAGACCAAGCTGATCTTCAACACGTTATGCTCGAGAAGAACCGCATATGGGAGAAGTGGATGTTGATAGTGATTACCACCCGAGCGATGTTATCTGAGCCACCCTAATAGCCTATCATCATCGCACACCTTAAAATTCGGTCTTATGTGGGTGTTATAAGGTTTTATTTAATAAGACCTTGGCATAATGATTATGCACATTATTATTTTTATATAAGAAATAATATATATTCATTTTATTACTATTATGTTGTAAACAGTTTTTAAAGAACAAATAATACAATTAGTTAATATTCACCTAAGAAATATATTTTGATAAATTAATTTATTTTTTAATTATATAATATTTTAATAAATTATTATTACTATTAAATATAAATGATCATAAATTTCTACGAATACAATTGTTATTTTTAATAAGGTTCGAAAACTATTTTTGTGAAAACCTATGAATTTTCGATAAATGAAGGTTTTTATTTTAAAAGTGGAAATTAAAATTTTTATAAAATTATTTTTTTAAAATAAATATTATTTAGGGAATCCGGATGTTTTAATTATCCACTGGTGAATTTTTCCAATTTTTTTGAGACAGTCTATTTTTTGGGTAAAAATTAAATAACGTTTAAATATATAATGTGTTTTATGACATCATAATGAACCCATAGTGATGTAATAAATTAATCTAATAATTATTTTCGGATAATATATGTTTTACCATTAATATAACTTGATTTTAGTTTTGTTTTATTTATTATACAAGCATTAGTGGATCCATCAAGACATATACAACATTTTAGCTTTTTAAATTGATTTCCTTGAGAGTGTGACTCAATTCCACATATAAAACCCTATTATTTTAAGAATTTATGTCCTTGAACTTATAATATATTTATTTACACTCCCCTTTGGAAAAAACCATGGGAAAAAACAATGGGATGGTTTCTGATTTGGATTAATTTAATATGTGGTGTCCCAAACCTAAATAACAATGAATTTCCTCACCTTTACTATATAAGCCCACCCAAGCTACCACTTAATCTACACTCAATGCCATTATAGTTTGTCCAAACACTGTGATACTTTATCAAGAATCCTCTCAAGGCTTCCCAATCTCCCAATAAGCCCCTCTCAATCATATCCCAAGCCATTTTTGTCACACTTCCATGTAAGCGATTTCATCATCTCTCATTTTATCCATGTTTCTTAATATTCTTATGTCCTTTTATTTTCAATTATCAATGTTGGGTTATGATTTATCTCCTCCCCCATACATACCTATCAATGTTTAATGATTATTTTCCCTTTTTCTCCGTCATTAATTCCTACCATGTACACCTGTTACCATACCGAAATTTCGTAAGGAATTTCTCTGCCTTCATTAACATTGAAGCAATTATTTTGTATTATGTATCTAAATTCCATAACATTTGTTAGGGAATGTATCAATATGACCCCCTTACATTAAATTTCATGTACATATGATGAGACACCCATTTCTCTCTCACCATCCATTTTTATGAATTCTTATGTCACGCCATTATGCTTTCAAAATTGCACCACAATTTTCCAAGCCAAAGTCATTGTGTAGGGAATACCATGCCCATTTATTTCTGAATGGTATTCCACTTTATGAAAATTTACTTATTTATTATATATTTTCATGTATGAATAACACATTCCTTTATTGTGGAATAAATGATGATCTTTAAATATTCCATATTGTATGATCCATATGGCACACTTATGCATGGAATGAAATGTTTAAGAAGGGTGAGTCCGGATAGCGCTCCAATGCCTTGGGTAAATATTAGTATCATGATATTTCAAGTTCAAGGAAGATTTGATCATGTGAATTCAATTGAAATGAGGGTTTACTCTGGCTTCATGTGCAGTGAGCATTTACTCATGCTCCATGTGCAACGAGCCTTGGTTCATGCTAATATCATGTTAAATGTTGTTGCCACATATCCATGTTATGATTATCATGCATTGTAATTCCTTTATTTTCATGTTTCTCTTGTGATCCATTGATATTACTATTATCTAACATGTATTGTAGTCCTTGTGTTATTCTATTTTTATTCCCTTAATGGTCTTTATAGCTTACCCCTTTCATATGTATGCCCCTATGTTATCCCATGTAATGTTAAGTACGAAGGAATGTTGTGGTCATGTAAAGGAGTTTTCAATAAAGATGTTGTATTTCATGTTGGAATTTGTTATGTAATGATACTAATCCCCAAATATGGAAGACCTATCTACATTATGTGTTGTATTAAGTGAAATTTCATGTAATAAATTATTTTTATGTGAGAAAAAATAGGGTTGTTATAGTTGTTATCAGAGGATAGGTCTAGTTATTTTTGATATTAAGATTTGAAAAACATTGGTAATGACTTAGGGATTGGACTAAGTGCAATAAAATCATCCCTAAGTCCTATTGAGTATTGATTAAGTGGTTTATCAAACAAATACAACCCAGTCTGGATACGAGCCGGTAGAGCCGGCTCTAGCACATATGTACCTAGGAATGAAAAATCCGACAGGGAGTTTCATGCTTGACCTGGGGTATCCTGGTACACCACAATGGTCCTTGTTACACTATTGGTTACAACACTTCTAAGGGATATGATTTGGTAAATTCACAAGCTTTGTATGAACCATTATTAATAGAATTAAAAAAATTCTTCTTAGAATATTTGTTAGAAATTAGATAATGGATAACATAGATTGAAGCCAATAGATTCAAATATTAAGGCAATATAGTAATTTATAAGTCAACTATTTTGTCCTTGGATTACCCTTTATGTGTTACCCCTAACTTTCATTTTATTCCAACCAATTGCCAGTAATAGGAGGACTCAGGCTAACAACCGATGAAAATACCAATGAGATGAATGTTCTAATGAGATGACTAATCCAATGGGAGCAGGAATCACACACATTGTCATGACACACTTTCAGTTAACTCAATATTTGAATATAAGTATTTCTCAAGAGGAATGTTAAACCCTCCCCCCTCCCCAATAAAGAACAAGTCTCTATCAAGAGCTTAATTAGAAAAAGGAATCCTACTTTTAATGGATCATTTGATCCCTCAGTCACCGAATAAGGGATCAACTCCAGTGAAAATATATTCTCCATACATTAATGTTTTGAAAAATAAGAGGTCCTTATAGATTATTATCATATGGAGGGTGAATCTAGTCAATGGTGGAAATTGATCAGAAGCCCGAGGAGGAGATCAAGTCATTGGAATGAATAGATTTCTGGAAAATGTTTTTTGATAAATATTTTCCCCACACCCTTCGGCTAAAGAAGGAAAGGGATTTCCTTCCCCAAAAGAAAAAAAGATGACAAATCAATATTAGAATATGAGAAAAACTTGAAAATTATTACACGATACACCTCCAGTGTAACACCCCAATCTTCCACGGTGTGTTTCCCTTTGAATAATGCAACGGCTTACGTAGTACGCAACTTAAAGTATTAACACACCACAGCCAATGACACTAGCTGTTATAAATAGTAATAAACACTTTTAAAATTTTATAAATTTTAATTTTCTAAATGGGATTCATTTATGGATTTTTAATATCAAAATTATCCTATGGGAAATTTTTGGTATTTTTATGAGAACTTTCAATTTTTGATGAATAGTGAAAAACACTATGTTATGGGTTAAAATCGACCTCTTATTTAAATAATTATTTATTTTATTTTAATTTTTTAGGTCAAAATAGATACATAATACAAATTTATGTTCAATATACTTCATTGGATTCATTTTATAATAAGTTTGTATATATATAATTTTATTGTTCTTTTTACCGTCTTTTACCCACCTTCTAGGAGCATTTTTAAATTTGTATAAAACTTAATTTTACCACTTCTGTGAGTATAATTTCAAAAATCCAAGAGACACGGTTGATGTTAGTATGTAAAATTTGGTTCAATAAGATGAATATAATTTTTGGTGAATAGTAACTTTTGTCTTTTATTTACCAGGGTTTAATATAAATAGGGTAATTAAGGGTTAAAATGATATTACAATTACCCTAACACATTTATTATTTCTATTGGATAGGAGTATTTAGACCAAAACCAACCTTAGGAATAAAAAATGATCATTTAGGTCCACTTGGATATGATTCAGATATTTATTATTATTTTATTTAAAGAAGAGTTAAAAGTGTTAAATTCAAAGTTTAATATCTAAACCATTTTTATATAAGGTTATACATAAGATAAATTCAACTATAAATATTAATTAGAAATATAAATAGATCTCCTATATAATGATATTTTATTTTTAAATTTTAGACATTAAATAATTTAATTTATTTTTGACCCAATGATGATGCTATAATTACCTAATTAATGAAATATTAAAATATTTGATATTATAAATATCCAAATAAATGTTATTTTAACTTTGGATGAATTAAACGAATTTTATAGTTTAATATGAAATTTCAGGGTTGATTGAAGAATTTTTTTTTGATGTGATCATGTTGTTATAATATTCACAAAAACCAAATATTAAATAGTGTCAAAATTGACATAATTGGGTTTTGAAAACAAATACTATATTATTAATTGATATAATATTCTTAAAAATAGAAGGATCATCCAAAGGACATAGATTAGGTTATATATATTAATAATGAACCACTTTGTGTTGTTTTGGCTTGTTATAGTATGTTTATTAACCGTATAATACAAAAATACAAAGAGACGTGGTAAATGTCATACTATTTAACTAAGAGTTAAATATAAAAGATAAGGTTAATATAGTGACCGAAACCTATATAAAACATATTGGATGAAATTTTTTTGACCCATCCCGACCTTTGCCTCAAAATAAGTCATTTTGGAGGCATTAAGATCTGAAAATGTTTTTATTATAAAATAATATTTCAAGCTTCTCCTAAAGTGACCATCACCTCTCTAATCAAATGGTACTTCTCCTTCTCTTAATTTCACACCTCCAAGGCCATTTGGATCAGCCATACCCTACCCAAATATCCTCCCAACTTCCCTCACATTATCTTGGAGTCCTTAATTTGATCAAAAAGCCAACCCAGGGTTCCCTTTTGATCAACTCAAAAGTAAACACCTGAAGAAGAGGAGGTTAACATACCCTCGGCCAGAGAGAAGTACATGGAAATGGTTAATTCTAAATTCTCATTACTTATCTGAGGTTGTTAATACATAAGTATCTACTGGGACCTCTTTATAATCCAAATACATTTTTTTAAAATATATTTCAAAACATTTTTACTATTTACTATACTATGGGTTAAAGTCATTTATACACTTATTTGACCATATATGTTTTGAAAGGAATATTTCCATTGTTTTCTAAACAACGTAATTTATGAACATTTTTGACAAAATTAAGGTAAGAATGTATTTTTTTAACTTCTACAGCAGGTGTGGAAATTTTCTGTTGTTATTACATAGTCGATGCTTCACATACCATCTTATAAGAATATTTTCAAAATAAATTTTTTCTTTTATAATTATATAACATTTATAAGATTTCAAAATAGAAAGAGATATTTCTCTAAAAAAGTTTTGATTTAATCTATGTCAACATCCTTTGATATATTTAATGCTTGTTTAAAGTTGATTTATTATGATATAAAACTTCTATATTGTCTTGAAGGTTTTGTGATATGGTTGACTATGGATGTGTTATTTTTTCCGCATTCATGGTTTATGGATAAAGTATCGACATTTCATATACTAGTTTTAATACAAATGTTTTTGTCATGTTTAAACATTTTCATATGAGGAATGAATTGGACTTAGTATGTGATTGGTGGATCCCACTATAGCACCTCGATGCATTGGTAGGTTTCATGAGACAAACTAGTGTCTCTAGACAAGGCCTTGACAAAATATTACTTGTAGTCTTGGCACAAGGACTTGACTATATGGTTAGGATGTCTGGAATTATGCATTCCATAATTATGAAAGTGTCTATTGATATTGCATGTGATTATTTGACTTGTAGAATATCCATGTGAATAACTAAATGGAATTCTTTGATTTTTTCCTTTTCCATATTATGCTAAAGATTAAGTTTAAAAGGCTTTTGTTTTAGTCTTATACATTTTCTTAAATGTTTATGCTTATTTATGAAAGTTTATACTATATTGTTATCCTTGATCTCTCCCCTTTATATGTTTTATTTTTTCAAGGATGTGAAGAAGTATTTTATGGTTGACCTACAAGGATTGGATAAGGATATAAGTGTGTTCAAAAGGGGACAAAATGTTGTTGATGTTTTTATTTCATGATGTAATGTAAAAATTATCAATGTATATAGTAATTCCAAGGCTTCTAAACTGATTGGTCTTTCTGGACATGATTCCTTGTATCATGCCAAAGTTATGTAATAATGCACCAATACTGGTAACTGGGGTCGGGGAATTATAGTTGGTAACAGAGGATGTTTAGTACAATCCTTGAAAACTAGATTTAGATGATAACTGATTAGAGAACATTACCTTAAGATAGAATTTACGGATTGATATAGAAGAACTTCCTAGAATTTTTGTAATGTAGAGATTTTGTGTACTTTCCAGGAAATACATCCCTGTTTGGATAAAAACAGTTAGAGGCAGCTCAGGCACAGATGTACCTAGGAGTGAAAACTCCGACACGGAATTTCAGGCTTGACCTGGGGTATCCGGGTACATGACAATGAGCCTTGCTTCACTCTTAGTTACGACACTCCTTGGGGATATGATTTGGAAAATTCATATCTTCATTATAAACCATTATAAATGATTTATGATTATATAACTCCTAAAAACATTTTTTTATTATGGATTATATCTATAAATTGTTCAATTATGTTAACTATTTTACCAGTTTGGAATTATGTATTGTGATTCATAAACTAATCTAGTGGATGCCATTTTTTAGAAATAGATCCTAGTGGATGTATTGTAAAACATATTAACCAATGAAATCCATGTTGGTATTTTACTCCTACTCTTGATAATTATAGTGGAGCCGGTGATACAACTGGTGTTGAACAGCTTATCACCATATTGGGACAACTCCCTCAGATTATAAATAATAAACTTATCTGTATGGAGCACCGAGATCCATAATACGGAGGATCATGGTTAGAAATATTCATGAGGAAACAACCAACAACATTCAATGGGTGTAAAAATCCATTAGTAGCTGTGAAATGGATAAATTATATAGAGAAAATATTTCATGCTTTGGGGAGTAGCGAAAGGGAAACATTTCATGGCAGTTTATCACCTCACAAGAGATGCAGATCAATAGTGGTCGTTAATACAAAACATAATGGAATATGAATAAGTATCCAATATGTAATGGAGGTATTTTAATGATATTTTCTAAAAAAATACTTTCCTTGTGACTATCGAGTGGATATGGAAAGACAATTTTTGAGTCTGAGGCAAAAGGATGATGAAAATGATTCAAAGTATGAGGATAACTTTACATGGATTGCAAGGCATGAAAAAGATTATATAAATAACCCAAGGAGTAATATTTATTGATTCTTTGATGGGTTAAAACCATTTCTCTATAGAGCATTAGTCTCACAATCCTTCTCATCGTATGAAGATATTTTCACATGCACTATCAAGATTGAAAAGGAATTCTCTAGGTATTATGACTTTAAAGCAAAGCAAGTGAAAAATATATCTAATGAACACTCTAGAAATGGAAATATGGGGATAAAGGGAGAACCTAAATATCCATCATGTGGTAAACGTGGGAAGAAACTCCCTGGTACTTTCCTGAAAGGAATGAGTCTGTTACAACTGTGGTGAAAAAGGCCACCAATCTGATTATAGTAAGGGGAAGAAAGAGGGTATCAATGTTGAATGATAAAATTGTAAAGAAAAGGGGAATTATACAAATTATTTTCCTAGTATCCATGGGATCATACCTCAGAAAAGTTCAAGGGAGTAAGGCCAAGCTTATGCGATCAATACTACTAAGGTTGAAGCTCTAAAAGATGTGGTGGTAGGTATTTAATGGTTTACTCATGTTTAACCAATGATTTATTTTATTCTTTATCCTCTCATTTTTTTGTATCTTCCTATTTTGCTAAAAAAAATTAGATATTTTCAATTTTACTTAAAAAGGGAGTTGTTAGTCAAAAGACCTTAAGGGAAGTATCACCACAACAATGTTTTGTGAATTAGTTCCTATTATGACATATAAATGTTCTGTATCTGCTGATCTCAACATCATAACCATGATTAAATTTGATATAATCCTTGGTATGGATTGTCTTCTGGACCATCATGTGAAAATTTTGTTGTAAGAAGAAGGATGTTACAATTCATGATGATTCTAAGGAGTACGTTATCTTTAGAGTAGAAACGTCACCACCTAATTCTTATCTACATCCACCCCACTAGTTCAACTAAATTCTGTTGTTGGGTAAGAAGAGAATGAAATAAATATAGGTGAGAAAAATAATATTTGAATAGATGATGTATCTATTGTGTAAGAATATGTTGATGTGTTTCCATAAGATTTACCTAGACAACCTCCAGAACGAGAAATTGAGTTTTTCATTGATTTAATTTCTGGTTCAAAGCCCATATCAATTACCCCTTATTGAATTACCACTATGGAATTAGTGTAAATATGGAAACTAATAGAGGAATTGAGTAAGAAGGTATTTATTCACCCTAGTGTCTCTCCATGGGGTGCCTCTATTCTCTTTGTTACGAAGAAAGATGGATCTATGAGGTTGTGCATTGACTATTGGGATATAAATGCTATAAAAATAAAAAACTAGTATCCCCTACCTTGCAATGGTGATTTATTATATCAAAATCATGGAGATCAATAGTTTTCAAAGATTGACATTCGATCGGGATATCATCAGTTGTGTGTGAAGATGGAATACATTCAGAAAATAGCATTTCGAACCAGGTACGAGCATTATGAGTTTACACTACAGCCTTTTGGGATGACTAATGCACCCTCTGTCTTCATGGATCTGATGAACATAGTTTTCAAGGAATATATTTAGGAATTTTAGTACTATTTATTGATTATATCTTGGTATACTCAAAAAACTATGAATATCATGAAATTCAATTGTGCATTATCCTAAGGACTCTTAGAAGAAATGAATTATATGGGAAGTTTAGAATGTGTGAATTCTGGATTCTGGAGATTTCTTTTCTTGGAAATATTGTCTCTAAGGATGGAATATATGTTGATAATTCTAAGACAAAGTAAATCCAGGAATGGCTAGTGCCAATGAGTATAACTTAGGTACACCATTTAATTGTTTTAGTAAGTTATCATTGACGTTTTGTCCAGAATTTTTCCCAATTGGCTAACACATTAACCAAACTCACCTATAAAGGGGTTAAATTTGATTGGAAAAAAGTGTGTGAAGAATGTTTTAATTAACTAAAGAGAATATTATTCAATGATCCTATCAAGGCTCTATCATCGGGTAATGATGGGTTTGTAATTTATACTGATGATTCAATGAAAGGGCTTAGTTGTGTCCTTATACAGACTAATAGAGTTATTTCCTATGCATCACGACAAATAAAAATTCATGAAAAAAACTATTCCACTCATGATCTAGAGATAGAAAATGTAATATTTTCTCTAAAAATACGGAGACACTATCTTTATGGTGAAAAACGTGAGATTTATAAAATCACAAGAGTTTGAAGTATATTTTTTCACAAAAGAACTCAACATGAGGAAAAGGAGATTGCCCGAACTACTGAAAGATTATGATTTCACTATACACTACCACCAAGGGAAGGAAAATAAGGTGGTAGATGCTTTGAGTAGAAATGATCAAGGTGTTTTGAAGAAGATGAGTGGTAAAAGGGATCTTATTTTCATGGATCTAGTAAAGATGGATATGGTAATAACCATTGAAGGTGAAACATCAATACTTTTCCAAATGGTTTCCAAAAAAAACTTTACTAGAAAGCATAAAAATTTCCCATACTAATGATGAGGAGTTTCAAAAGAATATTAAAGATATAAATGATGGTAGATTGAATGACTTCATATATGAAGATGGAATTTTGAAATTTTGGAAGTGACTTTGTGTTCCCGATATACCTGATCTAAAAAGGGAATTGTTGGATGATGGTCATTGCTCCAATTTCACTATACACCATGGGAGCACCAAGATGTATAGAGATTTGAGGGTAAATTTTTGGTTGGACAACATGAACAGGGAGATTACTGATATTGTGTCAAGATGTATGGTTTTCCAACAAGTGAAAACTGGAAGGCAAAAGTCTAGAGGGGTTATGAAACCTCTTCCCATACCTGAGAGTAAATGGGATAATATTTTGATGGACTTTTTCATGGGGCTACCAAAGACCTCTAGAAGGAATGTTGCAATATGGGTCATTGTTGATTGTCTTACAAAGGCATCACATTTTCTTTCTATAAGATAATATTTACCACTTGAACGTCTACCAAGTATATATATTAATGATGTTTAAGACTCCATGGTGTACCCCTATCAATTGTTTCTGATCGTGATCCATGTTTTACATCAAGATTATGGAAAAGTCTTCAGATGACCATAGATACTGAACTTCATTTGAGCATAGTCTACCACACTCAAACCGATAGACAATCAGAACATACTATTCAAACCTAATAAGACATGTTGAGATCTTTCTCACTTGATTTTAAAGGTTTGTGGGACCAATATTTACCTCTGGTAGAATTTTCCTATAACAATAGCTTCCATTAATTTATTCAAATGGCACCATATGAAGCATTATATGGATAGAGATGTCACACACCAACTTTTTGGGATGATTTTGGTGGAAGAAAACTCATTGGCCTGTAACATGTTATGGAAACAATGGAAAAAGCAAAGATTATCCAAACCCACAAAAAAGTAGCTCAAAGTAGGAGAAATTGATATACCGATAACTAAAGGAAGGATTTTGAATTTCAAGTAGGAGACCATGTATTATTGAACGTATCTCTATGGAAGGGTGTTATACCTTTCAGTAAGAAAGGTAAATTGAGTCTCAGGTACATCGATCCTTTCAAAATTATAGAATGAATTAGAGTTATAGCTTATCATTTAGCAATGCCTCCATGTCTCTCAAAAGATCATGATGTGTTCCACGTATCACTATTGAGAAAATACATGCATGAACCAACACATGTACTCACCTATGAGGAAATTGAACTGGAACCTGATCTGTCTTATTGTGAATAGCCTATCAAAATTCTCAATACAATAGAACAAGTGCTTAGAAACATGACAACTCTTCGGGTAAAAGTACTATGGAGAGACCATAAGATTGAAGAGGCAATGTTGGACCTGAAGAACATATGAGGAAGAACTAACCGAATCTTTTTATATTGTAATATTCAAGAAATTTTGAAGGAAAAATCATTTTATGTATTAGAGAATGTAACACCCCGAGCTTCTATGGTAAGTCTCCCTTTGAATAATGCAGTAGTTTGCGTTGTACGCAACTTGGAATTTTAACACACCACGACCAATGAAACTAGTCTTTATGAAGAGTAATACCCAATTTTTAAAATTTTATAAATTTTAATATTCAAAATGGTCTTCATTTTTGGATTTGTAATATCAAAATTAGCATAGGGTGAATTTTTAGTATTTTTCTGAGAACATTCAGTTTTTGATGAATAGTGAAAAACACGGCGTTACTGTTTAAAAATATCTTTTTATTTTAATAATTACTTATTTTATTTTATTTTATTTTATGTCAAAATAGATACATATTAGCTATATATGTTCAATTTAATTCATTGGAGTCATTTTATAATAAGTTTATATATAAAAGATTTTAACGAACTTTTTACCGTCTTTTACCCACCTTCTAGGAACATTTAAAAATTTGTATAAAACATAATTTTACCATGTCTGTGAGTTGAATTTCAAAAATCTGAGAGACACAGTTGAAATCAGTAAGTAGAATTTGTTTCAATAATATGAAAATAATTTTTGGTGAATAGTAACTTCTGACATTTATTTTCTTAGGTTAAAAGTAAATAGGGTAATTAAGGGTAAAAATGATATTATAATTACCCTAACAAATTTCTTGATTATATTGGATAAGATTATTTAGACCAAATAAAACCTTAGGAATAATAAATGAACCTTTAGGTCCGCTTGGGTTATATTAGAACATTTATTATTATTTTATTTAAAAAAATGTTAAAAGTGTTAAATTCAATGTTTAATATTTAAACCATTTTTAATATAGGGTTATACATAAGAAAAATTCGACTATAAATATTCATTAGAAAGATAAAGTATTTCCTATATAATGGTATTATATTTATAATTTTTAGACATTATATAATTTCATTTATTTATGTCACAATGATGTTGCAATAATTACATTATTAATGAAATATTAAAATATATGATATTATAAATATCCCAATAAATTTAATTTTAGACTTTTCTGGAATTCAAATAATTTTCAAGGTTATGATGACATGTTACGGTTGATTAAATAATTTTTTTTGATGTAATTATGCACTTATGATTTTCACAAAAACTAAATACAAAATAGTGTCAATATTGGCATAATTGAGTTTTTAAAACAAATAATATATTATTATTTGATATAATATTCTTAAAAATATAAAGTTCGTCCAAAGGACTTAGATAAGGTTATATATATTAATAATGAACCACTTGGGGTTCATTTGGTTTGTTATAGTAAGTTTATTAACCATATAATATAAAAATACAAAGAGACGTGGTTAATGTCAAACTATATAACTAAGAGTTAAATCTAAAGGATAAGGTTAATATGGTGACCGAAACCTATATAGAACATATTGGTTGGGTGGTTTCCAACCCATACACACCTTATCCTTGAAATAAATCATTTTGGAGCCATTATAAACTGAAAATTATTTTATTATAAAATAATATTTCAAGCTTCTCCTAAAGTGACCCTCACCTCTCTTCTCAAAGGGTACTTCCCCTTATCTTAATTTCACACCTCCAAAGCCATTTGGTTCGGCCAAACCCTGCCCAAATATCCTCCCAACATCCCTCACATCAACCTAGAGTCCTTACATAGATTAGAAAGCCATCCTAAGGTACCATTTTGATCCACTCAAAAGGAAACACCCGAAGAAGAGGAGGTTAACATACCCTCGACCAAAGAAAAGTACAATGTAAGGGTTAATTATACAATATCATTACTTATCTGAGGTGGTTACTATGTAAGTATCTACTGGGACCTCTTTATCATACACATCTGTGTTTTCTTAAAAATGTAATTCAAAAAAATTACTATTTACTATACTATGGGTTAAAGTTCTTTATACCCTTATTTGACCATTTATGTTTTGAAAGGAATATTTCCATCTTTTTTCAAACAATATAAATAATGAACGTTTTGAAAAAATTAAGGTTGGAATCTTTCCATAAAAGCTTATAAGAATATTATCAAAAAAAAATTTCTTTTATGATTATAAAACATTTAAATGATTTCCAAATAGAAAGAGATATTACTATAAAAAAGATTTTATTTCATCTATGTCAACATCCTTTGATTGATTTTAAGCTTTTTTGATGTTGATTAATTATGATACAAAACTTCTATAATGTATTGAAGGTTTTGTGATATGTTTGATTGTGGATGTGTTATTTTTACACCATTTATGGTTTAAGGATAATGTGTTGAAATATTTATGCTAGTTTTAATACGAATGTTTATGTTATGTTTAAACCTTTTCATATAAGGAATTCATTAGACTTAGTAGGTGACCGGTGGATTCCGTTTAAGCTCTTTGATGCATCGGTTAGTCTCATGAGACAAAAATGTGTTGTGGAACAAGGCCTTGAAAAAATCTTATTTGTAGTCTTGGAACAAGGCCTTGACTATGTGATTATGAAGTCTAACATCATGAATTCAATCATTATGAAAGTAGCTATTGATATAGAATGTGATTATTCCACTAGAAGAATATCCATGTGAATAAGTAAATGGAATTATCTGATTTTATATTTTCAATATTAAGCGGATGTTTAAGTTTAATGGATTTTTTTAGTCTTATACATTGCCTTAAATGTTTTTGTTTATTTATGCAACATTCCGCTATATTGTTATCCTTACTAAGCATCTGAACGCACCCCATTCTATGTTTTATTTTTCCAATGTTGTGAAAAAGTATTTTATGGTTGATCTACGGGGATAGGCTAAGAATATAAGTGTGTTCAAAATAGGACAAAATGTTGTTGATGTTTTTAATTCAGGATGTAATGTAAATTTATGAATGTATCTTGTACTTCCAAGGCTACTAAATTGATCGGCCTTTTGAGTCATGATTCCTTGTATTGTTCCAATGTTATGTAATAATGCACTGAATCTGGGTAACTAGGGTCGGGGCATTACATCTGTCTTTGTCGTTACACCTGAATACAAAGTTGACCGCTTCTTTGGTGGGCTGAAACCTAGCATGCGGAAATCCCTAACCATCCGTGACTTAGACAGCTGTGAGGAAATTGTCCGATGTGCCCTCAATGTCAAAATGGGGATCAACCAATCTCAGGGGTATAATGGGGATAAGAAGTTTCATGACCCACCCTTGGAACCCGTGTAGTGACTACCCCTAGCCCGCCTTGCATAGGCCAGGGGATGGTGACTTGCACCAAAGGCGTAAATCCTGATAAAAAGGGAAGGCATTGCCTTTATATAAGTAAACAAACACAACAGAGTATGAAACAGAAGAAACCACTAAGCAGAACTATATACAAAAGTAAGTGATGAAAAGAAAGGGGCTGGAAATATAATCCCAACTGTAAGTAGAGTACAACTGAAAATCTAGAACAACTACAGTAATGTAAAACAGTAACCACCGAGTCATCCTCTAGAAATCCCACCTGAAGGGTGGGTATAGATGGCCTCCTCTGCACCTTGGGTCCGGCCGTCAGCTCCATGTATGTCTCGCCATGTGGTCCACCTCTGGGTACCGTCTAGCTCCACAATCCTGCACCACGATTAGTGTTGTCTGTCTTCTGCATCCAACAAAAGGTAGTGCGGGCATAGCCCATGTAGGGGTGAGTATACGATACTCAGTAGGGACCCCGAGACCCCCAAAGATCTCCCAGAATCCACGAAGGATAAATCAATGAAGAAGATACAATCAAAAATTATCAACCCACTATACTTAGGTATATGCCCATACATATACCTAAGTTATCAATCAGAGTTCGGATCCAACTCTCGAGCCCAAGCACAACCCATTCCACACAAGAAAGCAAGTCGATCACATCGATGATAATGATTGAAAATCAAGACTCATCTCACACCAAGTATACACAACTTAAAGAGAGTAAGAGTTGATTAGATGTAGATACTGAATCATTTATCACTATCGATCGGTAGATACCTACAGAAACCTAAAACAGTAGTATCTCATTGTTGTCGAACCCACAAAGGATTCAGTCCAGTCTCATTGCTGTCGAACCCATGGAGGATTCTAGTACAGTTGTCGTTGCTGTTGAACCCCCGGAGGATTCCAGTACAGTTGTCATCCCTGCCAAACCCACAGAGGATTCCAGTACAGTTTTCGTCACTGTTGAACCCACAGAGGATTCCAGTAGAGTTTTCGTTGCTGTCGAACCCACGAAGGATTCCAGTACAGTTGTCATTGTAGTCGCAGCCAGCTCTAGGGTTCCTGCACACAACACGCTCGATTCCAGGAGGGTCCACTCCTCGAACCAAGGGTTCGATACATCAAATATCATGAATTCCAGATTTTATGTATCCATAAGTTCCATCTCGTCAAAATAAACCCAACGTGATAGACGGCTCGTCAATCAGACGCCCGGTCGGAGAGTTATTGGTTATTCTGTTCCAAGGGCCCATTTGAAATACACTCGTTCCAATATCCGGCTATTTCCCAAAGTTGTCCAAAACTCACTTAGAGTATTCCAAAAGGACCTCTTCATCGCGAGGGTCCCAACGCCGCAGATGGTGCGTCGATTGGACGCACAGTCTTTAAGTTATTTTCATTTAAGGGAAGGTGAAGGGTCTGGATTCATGTGGGCCCCACCACAATAATTCCTCTCATGGGAGGTTATGTGGGTGTGGTCTCCACCTCTAACTCCCATTGGGAGAATATATCCACACCTAAATAATAAAATTGTCTACCAACATTTTTATTGAGTATGAATTCTTCCAAATATAACTTTCAACCCACATAAAACGCAACTACAGTGAAGGTACCCTTAAGAACATACCGGTGCTGCGAGTTCATCGGTGTCCTCATATTTCAATTCCGAGCACCGGTTCAAAAGATAGAAAAACCCTCACATACGTTTACTAAACGTACCCGAAAAAAACTTCAGAAATTGATTCCAAACACACCGGGCCTCAGAATCAACTGCTGTCAGAAACCGCAGACTCATAAAATTCCAAAGTATTTACTAAAAAAACATTTCCTTGAAATTTCCAGGTTTTAAATTACCCCCACCTCTAGGCTTTATGTCCCTGTAAAGCTACAACACACACTAGGGAAACAAATGGGGGTACTGAGCTCACATCTAAGCCTCCCGCTCCCATGTGCTCTCCTAGAGGTTCCATGCTACCAGTGAACCCGTACCAGAGGAATCAACCATCCACGTAGGACCTGCTCTTGTTGATCCTCGATCTCCACCAGAACCTCCTTGAATGTCACACCATCATCGATTTATAGCTCCCTAGGGTCGATGATGTGGGACGGGTCGTGCACGTATCTTCTCAGCTGAGATACAGGGAAGACATCATGCACCCGGTGCAACTGAGGTGGTAGAGCCAAGCGGTAAGCCACCTCACCTACTCTGCTGAGGACCTGAAAAGGTCCGATGAAATGCATAGATAACATGCTGCCCCGAAAAAATCTCCATATACCTCATCGAGGTGAGACCCATAGGAAGACGTGGTTTCCATCCTCGAACTCTAGTGGTCTCTTTCTCCTATCAGCATATGAATTTTGTCTGCTCTGTGGAGTCTTCATCCACTCATGGACGATCTGCACCTTCTCCATCATAGCCTGATTCATCTCTGGTCATACAAGTGCTGAATCCCCTGGGTTAGTCCATCACAATGGTGATATGCATGGTCGGCCATACAACGCCTCGTAAGGGGCCATCCCAAGGGTGGAGTGGTAGCTGTTGTTTTACGCAAACTCCAGTAAGGGTAAATGATCCTCCCAACTATGACCAAAGTCAAGTAAACTTGCACGGAGCATGTCCTCGAGAGTCTGAATGGTCCTCTCAGTCTGACCATCCATCTGAGGATGGAAGGCGATGCTCTAGTGAATTTGCGTTCCAAAAGCCTCCTGTAACCACTTCAATAGCTGGGAAGTGAAACAAGCATCTCGATCGGAGACGATATTCGATGGAACACCATGAAGCTATATGATCACTTGAATGTAGAGGAATCCCAATCTCTATACTAAGCCATGCTCTCTGATCGGTAGGAAGTGGGCCGAATTGGTGAGTCGGTCAATGATCACCCAGATAGAATCGTGTCCTCTAGATGTACATGGAAGCCCCGTCACAAAATCCATGGATATCCCATCCCACTTCCACTCTGGGACCTCTAAGGGATGTACCAGGCCTGCAGGTACCTGGTACTCTGCCTTCACTTGTTGACAACTGTGGCATCATAAAATGAACTCTTATACTGCCTTATTCATACCGAGCCACTAGTGTTGTCTTCTGAGGTCCTAATACATCTTCGCCAATCTTGGATGTACCACTAGAGGGGAAGTGTGGAACTCCGTCAACACGTCCTCCTGTAGTTCAATTGGATCCATGGTACGTCTCTTAAAGGGGATGGCATGCTCCCCTCCTTCAGAAAATCCATCAGGTGCTTGTCCTGAAGATATATAAGCACGTCACGTCTCACAGTCAACGTCCCCACGCTATTCCTCCCTGAATCGATGAAGAAGTGGAGGAGTGAATGTGAGAGACAGAAGATAGGTCGCTCCATCACTATCCAAAAAGGATGTCTGCAATGCTGCTAGCTACTCTGTCGCCTCTCCTAGCAGTTGAATGCCCAATCTCCTGCTGAGAGAATCATCTACAACATTCCCCTTTCCATTAGTATAGACTATTTCTAAGTCATAGTTCTGGAGGAACTCAAGCCAACATCACCGTCTCAGGACCAGGGCCTTCTTTGAGAAGACAAACCTGAGACTTTTCAAATTAGAGTAAACTGTAAACAATTCGCTCAACGAACTATGGGTGTGACTAGCCATTTTTAAAGAACTCGACTACACCCTTTTTTACTTACGTTCTAAAAGATATGCTAAGATTTATCCTTTTCTGAAAAGATAAATCTGTTCTCATCCCTTGGATGAACCACATTCTTTTTCTAATACAGTCAAACCTGACATGAACGGTACTGTTTCATGCCATGGACGAAGTCATAAGGCCTCAACACTACTACCAAGAGAACTAACTGTTACTCTCACCTCCAAGGGTTGAGTCACACTGTAGGTAGCAGTGTGTGGTCCCTGGGTCTCCTCTAGAAGGTATCTCGAAAGTGAGGGTCCAGGCAACAGTTTTAACCAGAAGCTCTCAGTATCAACCACATAAAAAGTACAGGGAATCAAACTTCACAAGAACAACTGTCTATTATTACTACAGCTCAAAGTACAAAGACACAAAGCATCCACAAACAATGACATCAACGATTATAGAAGCATCATAAACAAAGGCCTCCATGTCTAGAGCTAGTCCCGCTTCTATCCACTTGTTGCTCGACCAGCTCCTCTGCCACGTCCGCCTACTCCCAGCAGAGCTCCATGGTCAAACCTCTACCTCTGCTTGAAAGGTCCTTCTACTTCCTACTTCTCATTTGTAGGATGGTTTGGGATGTCTTGAGCCAAGTGACCATGCTCGCTGTATGCATAGCACTGCCTGGTCCGCTTATGACTTGCTCCAATTCGTTTTATCTATAAAATCATAGCTATATCCTGGGGTTTCCCACCTGTTGGCCTAGTACTCTTGGAATTCTGTGTCATCTGTCTACTGCCAGCTGCAGAAGACTCTTCTACGGTCCGAAATCCCTGTAGATAGAGCGGTAGCTCCAGAGCCCGCATAGAGCGTAGGGTTGCTGGTACAAACTCCACCCTGAAAAGACCCTCGAAGTCCCCCCAGGTGAGAGTCACCTCAGCATAAAACTGGAGCATCAGACACCACCACCTCTCAGCTACTCCATAAAAGAGACTAACAACTAGGTACACCATCAAGTCGGCGGGTGTCCCAACATTGTGGAAAACTCGTTCTATAACATCCATCCACCACCCGGCTGTCTGAAAATCTGTCTCGCCTAGAAACCTCGGAGGCCACTATCACTGAAACTCGTGCAATGCACTCAGGCGGCGTGGAATATCAACTTCTGGAGATGGTGGCATCGGTGGTAAAGTAGGTAGAGGTGACGCTAGTACCTCCGTTCTGATGGGGCCCTGCACCAAGGCCTCGTCGCTCGGTGGGCTACCATCTCGTATGTAACTCGGAACCCTAGTTGGATCCCTTCGTGGGGCCATCCTGAAAAGGAACAGGTGCGCCATGGTTTAAATAGTATGTTTATCCAATATACCCGGTGAGTTGACAAAAAGTAATCATGAAAAAAAAAATTTCAAAGGAAACACACATGCAATCAGTGTTTTCCTACACTAAGACGGAATTCAGAAATCAAGTTCCTTGTGTATGGATACGTCGACCGCTGCACCAACACTGGACTCCCTAGACTGAAAACCACAATCAATACTCTTAACACTATTTCTTCATAGTAAATAAAGATCAGAGTCCTTAGTTCTGCAGTAGAACCGACTCTTCTGATACAAATTTGTCACGACCCGCCCTCGGGACCCGTGGCATGACTACCCCAAACCAGCCTTCCATAGGCCAGGGGCAGAAGACTAGAACCAAAGGCATAAATCCTGATAAAAAGGGAAGGCATTGCCTTTATGAAAGTAAACAAACACAAAAGAGTACGCAAAAGAAGAAATCACTCAATCGAACTGTATACAAAAGTAAGTGCTGTAAATAAAGGGGTCGGAAATACAAGCCCAACTATAAGTACAAACCAACTGAAAAACTAGTACAACTGCAGTAAAGTAAAACAACAACCACCTAGTCATCCTTCAGAAATCCCACATGAATGGTTGGTACAGATGGCCTCCTCAGCACGTCGGGTCTGACTGTCGGATCTGTGTACGTCTCACCAAGTTTTCCACCTCCGGGTACCGTCCAGCTCCACAAGCCTCCACCTCGATCAGTGTTGTCTGTCGTCTGCATCAAACAAAACGGAGTGTGGGCATAGCCAGTGCAGGCGTGAGTATACGATACTCAGTAGGGACCCCAATACCCCAGAAGTTCTCCTAGAATCCACGAAGGATAAACCACAGAAGAAGATATAATCACGAAATATGAACCAAATCTACTTAGATATATTCCCATATATATACCTAAGTTATCAATCATAGTTCGGCTCCAAATCTCGAGGCCAAGCACAACCCATTCCCCACAGGAAAGCAAGTTAATCACATCGATGATAATGATTGAAAATCAAGACTCAGCTCACACAAGGTATACACAACTTAAAGAGAGTAAGAGATGATTAGTTGTAGCTACTGAATCATTTATCACTGTCGATAGGTAGATACCTGCAAAAACCTTAAACAACAGTATCTTGTTGTTGTCAAACCCAATGAGGATTTAGTCCAGTCTCGTTGTTGTCGAACCCATGGAGGATTCCAGTACAATTGATGTCATTGTCGAACCCACAGAGGATTCTAGTACAGTTTTCATCACTGTCTAACCCATAGAGGATTCCAGTACAGTTGTCGTCACTGCCAAACCGACGGAGGATTCCAGTACAGTTGTCATCGCTGTCAAACCCACGGAGGATTCCAGTACAGTTGTCGTTGCTATAGAACCCACAAATGAGTACTATACATTCGTCGTCGTAGTTTCATCCATGGAGGATTCCAGTATAGTTTTAATCACTGTCGAACCCACAGAGGATTCCAGTACAGTTTCCGTTGCTGTCGAACCCATGAAAGATTCATGTACAGTCGTCGTTGCAGTCGCAACCAGCTCTAGGGTTCCCGCACACAACACACTCGATTCTGGGAGGGACCGATCCTCAAGCCAAGGGGTAAATACATCAACTATCATGAATTCCATAGATTATGTATCCTGAATATCCGTCTTGTCAAAAGAAACCCAACGCGACAGACGGCGCGTCAATCGAACGCCTGGTCTGAGAGTTATTGGATTTTCCATTCTAAGGGCCCGGTTGGAAATACGCTCGTTCCAAAACCCACCTGTTTCCCAAAGTCATCCAAAAATCACTTAGATTATCACAAAAGGACCTCTTCGTCGCGAGGGTCCCAATTCCACAGAAGGCGCATCGATTGGATGCACAGTCTTTATGTTATTCGAATTTAAGTATAACGGGCCCGACCCATCAAGCTCAGTGGGCTGGCGGGTCGGCCCAACCTGGTTGGGTGGGTTTGACCCGGCATATGGCTGGACCGACCCAGTGAAGCACGCAGCCCAGATCGGTGGGTCACAGCCCAGCCCAAGGGGGCGCGGCCCGACCCTGCTGGCCGAGCGCTGTGGGGGAGCGCGACCCCCCGATCTCCCAAACCGGTGACGCCAAGCGGGGCCGCCCTTCTGTCTAGCTAGCCAAAGCCACCTGGTCTTCCTGGTGCGAGCGGCCTGCACGGTCGGGTCGTGGTCCTTCGGCGCGGCACCTGCGGGTGCCGCAACCCCTTCATCCCGGACAGCTAACGCACCGACCGATTCACCGCCGAAGAGGCCCACGGATTGCGGGCTGCGGTTCTCCGCAGTGCGGTACTCCTTATGGCATCGCAGTCTCCCTTTGGCCTAGACGACTTTAGCCGGCCGATTCTCCTTTGGCCAAGCAGCCCGCAGTTGCGGGCCACGGTTCCTCTCCATGAGGCCGACATACGGTCGCCGCTTTCTCCAATCGTCGCCACCTCTTCCGTCACCATTGCCATCGAAAAAGAACAAGGAACAACAGAGGGTCGTTGGGCCATGTTCGTTCGGTCCCCGGCATCCGTATTAGGCAGTATCATATGGCCGAAGATTAAACTTGGTTTCAAAGAGAGACGAAGAACAATTTTATTAAATTAAAATTGTAACAAACCCCCTACTTTGATTAAGGTTCGTTCGTCAATGAGCCGCAGAAGACGAGCGTCGCGGATGACGGTGTCATTCCATCAACGTTGGATAAAGAGGGAGGTAGGTAGCATTCTTTGTGGTGTCACCTCCTTCTTTGACCCAGTTGAAGTAGTGGAGGAAGTTGATCGTGTCCCTTGCATTCTATGTCGGATTTTTTCGTCATTGAAGAATGGTGCTCTTCTTCAAAAGAAGAACACTATTCTTCTCTTGAGCTCTCCCCCAAAACTCTCCCAACACAACGAGTGACAAAATAAAATAATATCTAAGTCTATTATTTTATTCACACATGCATTTCAAAATTCAAACACATTAATTAGTTAATTGAAGAGTTCAATTCATTAATTAAAATGTGTTGGAAAATATTAATGAGAGATTGAGGGAGGTGAAGAGATCACATTCATTAAGGGGTAGTTGTCAAATTAATAAGGGGGTGTTAATTGAGAGTTAAGGGGAGGTGAAGGGTTTGGATTTGTGTGGGCCCACGACACTAATTTCTCTAATGCGTGGTTATGTGGGTGTGGGACCTACCTCTAACACCCCTTCATAGGAAATAACCACAACTGAATAATAAAATTGTGTACCAAAAATTTTATTAATTTAGTATGAATTCGTCAAAATATAACATTCAACCCGCATAAAATGCAAATACGGTGAAGGTCCTCTTAAGAGAATACCGGCAATACGAGTACATCAGTGTCCTCGTATTTCAATTCTGAGCACCAGTTCAAAAGATAGAAAAACCTGCATGTACGTTTACTGAATGTACCAGGAAAAAACTTCAGAAATTGATTCCAGGCACACCGGGCCTCGGAATCAAGTCCCGTTAGAAACTGCGGACTCGTAAAATTCCAAAGTATTTAAGAAAAAAATTCCCTGAAATTTCCAGGTCTTTACAAGAAGCATAATTTGGACTTTAATTCTACCGGTCTGATGGATTAATCATACCTGGCAAAGAAAATCCAACACCCCACTTGTCAAAGGTTCAGAAAGAAGCACATCAGAAATTTCCTGAAGGGGACCAGGAATTGATTTAGGTGTGTAAGGGAATGGAACCCAGATATTAACTGCTGATAAGAAAATCCCACAGCAACGATAGTGGAGAGGAACACTCCATTCGACTCTCAATACATTATTCATTGATTCAACTACAATGAACCACAGCACCTTGAAAATTAGTTCCCTAAGCCATGGGTTTTCGGAGGCAACAAACAACCTCCAAGGTAATAAGGGTGAGCTTTTCCTGTCACTACCGCTGAAGTGAACCTCAACAATGAAGTGGTGATAAGTATGCTAGTTATTAATTCAATAATATTGAACACAATTTTTTATTCTAGTTCTACGCATTCTTTTTTATCCCAAAATGTTTGTTGAAAAATCCCAAAACCACCACAAATCATGGATGTAATGATCTCGGTGAGTACGGAAAATGGGGAAATCATTGTATCCCATGAATATAACTCCTCCATTGCCATAATTTGTGGATTGAGAATCCCTACCAACCTTATCATATTCCCCATGGTGGAATTTGATTCAATTCTTGGCATGAATTGGATTTCCCTATATAGAGCCAACATAAATTTCAGTGAGAGGTAAATCACCCTCCATATGGAGAATCAACCCCTGATTCTATTCAAGTGTAAAGAGGAAGATGGGTCTTCTTTAGCACCTTCATCTCAAGCATGGATATCACTGCTCAATGAGCACATGTGTCTGGATTAGATGATTGAGTCTAAGGAGGAAAAAATCTTTCAAGACATGCTTATTTTGAGGGAATTCACTAATGTGTTTCCCAAGGAATTGACTGATCTTTCTCCTAGAATAGATGTAAAATACAAAATTGACCTTATACCTGGGGCATTTCCAATATCCAAGAATCCATATAGAATGGCTATTGTGGAGGGTGGGGTGTTGAAGAAACAACTACAGGAGAATCTAGATAAAGGGTTTATATGCCCAAGTGCTTCACCATGGGGTGCACCAATCCTCTTCGTCAAGAAGTATGAGTCATTGCGTCTTTACATTGATTATCATGAACTCAAAAAAAAGCATGATAAATAAAAAGTATCCTCTGCCACAAATTGATGAATTATTTAATCATCTACATTGAGCACAATACATTTCCAAGGTGGATTCATGGTCAGGATATTACCATGTATGGGTGATGGAGGAGGATATCCCCAATACTTCTTTTCATACAAGATATGGGCACTATGAATTCATAGTGACACCTTTCGGACTCACTAATGCTCCAGAATTCTTCATGTACTTTATGGATGGAGTCTTTATAGATTAACTCAAAAATATTTTGGTAGTCCTTATTGATGATATTATAATATACTCTAAAACCAAGGAGGATCATGAGGAGTATCTATGAACTGTACTAGAGACCTTATGGAATGGGAAGCTCTATGAAAAGTAAATCAAGTGTGAGTTCTCATTGAAGGGGGTCTCATTCATGGATCAAATCATCACAAGTAATGGGATATCTGTGGATCCCTCCAAGACAACTGCAATTGATGGATGGATGAGGCCATCACTAGTAACAAATATCTGTAGCTTCTTAGGGTTAGTTGGATATTGTGGCCGATTTGTGAGAAGTTCATCATGATTTCCAAACCCCCTTACCAAGCTAACTCTAAATGGAGTAAATTTTTCTTGAAGTTTTGAATGCGAAGGGAGATTCAATGATTTGAAAAAGAGGATTATCACTTCACCCATTCTCACACTACCCACATGTGGAGAAATTATGTGGTATTTCGTGGTTCTTCAATGATGGTTCTGGGTTTTTTGTTGATGCCGAATGATAATGTGATAGACTACACCTCATGGTAGCTGAAAATAAATGAGAAAAAATATACAATGCATGATCTGGAGTTGGTGCCTATGATCGTTTCATTCATAAACTAGTGGAAATATCTCTATGGGGAGAAGTGTGAGATATATACGCATTACAAAAGCCACAAATATATATTCACACAATAAGATCTTAATATTCACCAATCAATATGGATAGAAATCATCAAGTAATATGACTGCTCGACCTACTACCATCTTGGTAAGGAAAAAAAGGTAGTGGATGCTTTATGTAGAAAGTATCTGGCATCTTTATCAATGATGAGAATTGAAAAGGATCCAATCCTCTTTGACTGCAAGGGATGGACATGGGAATCATTAAGGGGGGATCATCATCAATCCATTCTCAAACGATTGATCATCCATCCCTTATAGAGAAAACAATGGATTCTCAAAGAAAGGATTTGGAAATTATAAATAATGTGGAAGCTATCATAAATGGGAAATCCTCAGAGTTTGTGGTTGAAAAGGATGGAATTTTGAGATTTGTGTAATGAATATGTGTACCATCTGATCTAGAGATAAAGTAGGAGCTTCTAAATGATTCAAAAAGCTCAACCTTATCTATTAACCTAGGGATCAAAAATTTAAATTGGGATTTTTGAGAAAAATATTTGTGGGACAATATTAAAATGGAGATTGGTGATTATACATCAACGTTACTAGTATCTCTAAAAGTGAAGGCTGAGAGGAAAAAGACTAAGGGGATGATACAACCACTACCCATACCAATATGGATGTGGGAAAGCATTACTATGGAATTTTTCACTGGACTTCCAAGGACCTCTAGATGAAACAATTCAATATGGGTTGTTGTGGATCATCTTATGAAGACAACTCAATTTATTGCGATTTAATAGGACTTATCATTGGATCAATATTCACAGATTTAAATCAAATAATTGGTAAGGTTTCATGGAGTACCACAATATATTGTATCTGATCGTGATCTGAGATTCACCTAGAAGTTATGGAAAAGTATCATATATTCTCAATGCACTAAATAAAACATCAGTACGGCCTATTATCTTAAAAATGATGGCCAATTAGAGAAAACTATTCAGACACTGGAGGAAATGTTAAGATCATGTTCTATAGACTTTAATGGAAGATGGGGCCAACATCTTCCACTAGTTGAATTCTCCTACAATCACAGTTTCCACTCGAGCATCCGAATGGAAACATATGAAGAACTTTATTGGAAATGGTGTAGAGCACTAGCATAATATGATGAAGTTGGTGAGCGTAAGATGCTATGACCTGAAATGGTCGATGAAATGGAGGAAAATGGAAGAAACATTTATTAGCATATCAAGGTAGCCCAAACAGGATAGAAGAGTTATTGAGATAACCATTGACGAGACCTTGAGTTCAAATATGGAAAACTGGAATTTCTATGCATATCTTAGTGGAAGAATGCCATGAGGTTTGGATATAAAGGGAAGATATGTCTTAGGTACATCATCCCCTTCAATATTCTTGATCGTGTCGAGGTTGTAGCCTATCGACTAAGACTTCCACCCACCATGGCCAATGTACATGATAACATTAATGTATCCCTATTAAAGAATTACATACCAAAACCATCACATTTACTCTCTTCATATGTATTAAAGTTATAGGGTTATCTTTCTTATGAGGAGAAACTAGTGAAGATCATAGATAGTAGAGAAAAAGTTCTATGAAATAATACAATGCCCATCATCCAGGTGTTTTGGTAAAACAAAAAGTTTGAAGAAGTGAAGTGGGAACTAGAGGAAGTGATGAAGCTAAGTTACCCACATCTGTTTTATTGTGGGAAAAGAAAATTTTGAAGGTGAAATTTTTTATGTGGGGAAGACTGTAATGACCCAAACATTAATCAATGAAAATATCTCCTCATCTAATTAAATGTCATATTTTAAAAAATTGTTATATAAAATATGCACTTCCTAGAATTTATGTTTTTGGATTTCAAAATACCTTTCAAAATTGTAATCATTGCTAATATAGCCATTGAACCTTAATCACATGATTAGTATAAATATAGGGATTTAATGAATCTAATTTACTCAGACAAAGGAAACGATGACCTCATCTAGTAAACTTTCCCCATTCGAAGACCATTTGTCAGATCTCAGAAAGGACATGGCATCATTGGGATTCACTTTTGTTCAAGACCAAGCTGATCTTTAACACATTAATCTCAAGTGGAACTTTCTATGGGAGAAGTAGATGTTGATAGAGATTACCACCCGAGTGATGTTATCTGAGCCACCCAAAGAGTCTGTTACCATCGTACACCTAACCCTTCGGCCTTATGTGGGTGTTATAATGGGGTTATATAACAATACCATATCCCTATGATTATGTGAATTATTTTTTTATATAATAAATAATATACATTCATTTTATTATTGTTACATTGTAAATTATTTTTAAATCATAAATAGTAATTTTAGTTAATATTCAACTAAGAAATATATTCTGATAAATTATTGAAATTTTTAATTAAATAATATGTTAGTAAAATATTATTATTATTTAATAATCTTTTACTAAATATAGATGATCGTATAAATTTTATGAATACAATGGTAATTTTTATCAAGGTTTGAAAGCTGTTTTTTCCAAAACCCTTAAATTTTAGATAAATGTCAGTTTTTATTTTAAAAGTAAAAATTCACTTATTTATAAAATTATTTACATAAAATGAATATTATTTTGGGAATTCGGATGTTAAAATTATCCAACGGTGAATTTTTCCATAATTTTCCGATACAGTCGAATTTTTGGGTAAAAATTAAATATCTTTTCAATATATAATGTGTTTTTTGATATCATAATCACCCAATAGTGATGTAATAAAATAATCTAAACATTATTTTACACTAATTCATGTTTTACCATTAAAATAATGTGATTTTATTTTTTATTTATTTTAAAAATCTTTAGTGGACCTTTCAAGACTTATAAATGATTTTAGCCTTTTAAATTGATTTCCTTGAGAGTGTGACTCAACTCTACATAAGAAACCCGATTATTTTAAGATTTTCGACCATTGGAAATATAAAATTTTATTTTCCACCCCCCATTTTTAAAAACCATGCTCAAAAACCATGGTATGGTTTGTGGTTCTGATTAGTTTAATGTGTAGTGTCCCAAACCAATATAATGATGAATTCCCTATCATTTCCAATATAGCCAACCCACGCTCCCACTTGATCTTCATTCAAATCCTTTGGTGTTCATCCAACCTATGCCCTAATATTTCTATAATCCTCTCAAGGTGCCTAAATCTCCCAATAATCCTCTCTCAAGCCTCTCCCAAGCCTTTGGGATCACACTTTCAAGTAAAGGATTCCATCCTTTCTCATTTTATCCATGTTTCGAAATATTTTTATGCCCATTTATATTCAATTATAAATGTTGTGGTATGATTTATCAACTCCCCCATACTGACCTATTAAATGTTTAATGATAAGAGATCCATTTTCTCTCTCATTAAAGCCTCCCATGCACACTTGCTACATTGCCGAAATTCCATAAGGAATTTCTCTCCCCTCATTTACATTCAAGTAAATCTTTTGTATTATGTATCTAAATTCAATTAAATTTTGTGGGACATGTATCTATATGACCCCATTACTCTCCATTTCATGTACATATGGGGTGACACACATTTCTCTCTCATCAATCTATTTTATTAATTCTTATGTCTGGTCGTTATGCTGTGAAATTGCACCGTGATTTTCAAGACAAATTCATTGTGTAGTAAATACCATGCCCATTACCCTTTAAAGGGTATTCACATTTATAAACATTTACATATTGACTATAGAGTTTCATGTATTAATTCCACATTAATATATTGTGGAAAACTTTTTGATCTTTAATTATTCCATGTTGTATGATCCATCTGGCACACTTATGCTCAAAAAGAAATATTTAAGAAGGGTGTGCCCGGATTTCTCTCCAATGCATTGGGTAAATATTAATAACATGATACGTTAAGCTCAATGAGGATTTACTCATGCTAATTAATGTTCAACAAGGTTTTACTCATGGTTCATTTTTTATGAGGGTTTAACATGTATTTTATTTCTCATGTTTTTCCTTGTTTATTCCCTTATTGGGCTTTGTAGCTCACCCTTTTCTTATGTATGTCCTCAGGTTATCCCATGCAATGTTATGTACGAAGAAATGTTGTGGTCATATAAAAAAAGTTTTCCATAAAGATATTGTGTTTCATGTTTTACATTTTTATGAAATGACTCTGATCCCCAAAGACCGTATAAATCTCAATATTCTATTTTTTATTAAGTGAAGTTTTCCTGTAATAAATTATGTTTAACTGTGAAATAAAAATCAGGGTTGTTATATAGAGGGATTATAATGACTATATCCAAGAAGTACTGCTGGAGTGATCAATGTCCTGAGTGTATGAGGGAATTCCATAGTATCCTTCAAGAAAAGGATAAGGGTAACAAACCCAAAATAAACTTTTCTAGGTATCATAATAAATGGGACTCAATATAGTTATAATAAAGTACACAATATGTATAATGGGTTATTTGTCGTTTTACATGACTCTAGGTCCACCCTATATAAATGGATTAAGTCCCTTTCTGATGTATTTTTATAAGTACACGACATGTTGGCTTCCAATATACTATACCCATGTGCCATTACATGTCTTGGAAAATGTATCCATGGTCGTTTACTTATACATGGATTAGCCTATATAATATGGTTTAGGCCACATTTGTGTAGTATAGTATAGGGTATTCTCAAACTGGTGTACTCTAATCCATGTCCATGCACCCTCTGAAGTACATGACATGTCATCGTGGTGAGACTACATTCCATGGGACAGAGGTCACACACCATGTGATACTTAGGTATCTCCGAAATCCCTAGCCACTACACAGGGGGAACCTCCTGGTGTGTTGCTTCATATTAAATGTTATGTAATGTAGAATTTTCTAGATTACCAAATATGGTTTCCACGTTCATACCCATGCCTTGGTCTTTTATCTGGCAACCACCTTGATGGGAAATCGTTAATCAATCCATTTATGAACATTTCCATTGAAGAATAAAAAGCTTCATCCCTTAAAAATATTCCGAAAATAGGTTTATATGATTATATTAATTGTAATCTAATGGACGCAAAATTAGGTATTTAAATCACTCTGAATCACCACCACTCATATTGTTCCTCTACCTCCATGTCGTGCCAATACTAGATCCACAATATCAAATCGGTGTGCCAAAAAATGGGTGTGGAATGATCGATTGATCATGATATGTCAAACCACAAGCCAAAAAATGATTTCCCATGATGAATAAAGAATTATGGGGAGCAAATTACAAGAAAAATAAAGTTGAGAAAACCTATAGCGATGTCCAATTCAATCTTGATCCATTGATATTAGAATATTAATGAAGAAATAAAAAATCAAAAAGTAATTCTAAAAACACTAATTAATCTAACCCACCCTGTTAGGTGTCTAATTTTTGAATCAATCGGTTGGTTGATTGATTCACATTCATATTAGAGTCAAAAAATGGGAAAAATAAACAAATAAAAACAAACCTCATCTCTCTATTAAGAACAATCTCTGATAAAGAACGATCATAATCCAAGATCATTGGAGAGATTCATTGATTTTGTTGAGAGTTGATCTTTGATCCATGATTTAGAAACCATTTTTCTGAGATAGACCCTCTAACAATCTATCCAATTAATATCCAGTGGTTCTAGGGTTATGCAGATAACCCTAGTATTTGTCTTTACAAATCTATTTGAATAAACCATAATCATTGCATCAAGAATTAGAAATAAAATAATTTATTTAATTATTTTCTTCATTTCTACATCCTAAATTAATATTATACAAATTCATCATGATGAGAAAGTTTAATCCATATATAGTGTTAAAAACATGTTCTGAACTCAAAGGTGCCCTCATATTTCTCATATGATACTTTGTTTTGATGTTATTATACTTTTTCACAAAAACTGCGTATGTGAGCTATTTAATATTTTTTGAACATTTAATATGGGAACACCAGGCCATAGAATCCAACACTCTCTATACACCATGTCTCAAAAATAATCCAAACAATGTCCAAAAATAATTCATGGAAAATCTGAATCACTACAAGTGTAGTAAGAAAAAAACACATGTGATACCAACAATAGAATCACGGGTGATCATTAGGACTATCATAAAGGATGCGAGTAAAAAAAATATAAGTCTGAGAACACAATCAAGGTAAATTTTATAAAAATTAGTAATTTAGATCGATTTGATCATTAACTTTCAAAACTACACCATAAAGAATACAATATAAGTATGGCCCACACATATGTTATCATAAACATAAGTAAATGAAAACCACTAAAGAATTCATAAAATTATGGGATGGGATAAAATTATTTATTCCATAACATATTGTACTATGATAACCACCCATATCCCATACAGAATAATATCATGTGATATAAAACATTACCAAATACATTGGTGAGGGATATATATTTCAAAGACTAACTGGTACATTAATCATCCAATGGAACATATAATCATTTTAATACATAACAGTAGACATCATAAACATATCATAAAGGACATATTCAAATTCATCCTTTATAAAAATTAATGATGCTCCCATTATCATATTTTGGTATCCTCTAGTGACTAATAGGTGCACAAATCAGATATATTATTTTGGGTTTACTCATCAATTAAATCATCCAAATCAATTTCAAATATTTTAAAGTTGTAATAAAAAAACATATAGATACAATGATTAATAGCCAGTGATTGTATTTAGAAGGATTTCATTGAAATGATAAAGGGATATATGGTCATATAAAAAAAATTCAATGTTAATCGAATGATACACTTTTATAGGTGATTAAAATTCAATAAAAATAATAAAGTATATGATATTAAAATTGTAAATTAAATGGAATGAGAATATTAGAAATATTTCATTCGTACATAATTTATGACGAGGAATGAAAATAGTAGTGATTAATGAATCCACTCATATAGATCTTGTTTCCACAATACCATACAAATGAAAACTGATAATGAATCAAGGGATCACTTAAAAGAAGTAATTAATTATGAAGGGATTAAAATTACAAAGAGTATAACATAATTAATTTTCAAAAATTTTAATAAAAAAGTGTATTTACAATGATGATATTTAGAGGAATAGAATAGTTTTTTAATGTTTACAAAATGTAACTCCCTATTTTTTTTGTTAATGTTAAAATTACCACAAATACGAAAAATAAAATTTTCAATAAAAAATAAATTAAGAATATTTTCATAATAAAATTTTATTTTAAGAATGACCAATTATAAAAATATTTAATAGGAATTAATCACTTGAAATTGAATCTTGTTAAGAAATATAATAAATTTAAAGAAATATTGAAAGAAATATCATTAGTATTATTCATAATTTATGAAATATATATGAAATAAAAGTAATTTAATATAATGAAAATAAAAAAACGAGATAAATTGGAACAAAATAATATAAATACTTATTAATAAATAAAATATAATGAATATTGGAATGGAATAAAAAAATAATATTAAGTGTAAAGCAACGAAAATTAACCCCATGAAAATGTTAAAATAGATAAGTAGGAATCCGTTTGAGGGAAATTAATTTTAAAAACAATTAATATAAGAGAATTAATAGTGCTATTTCATTTGAATGTTTACAGAAATTTTTTAATGTAATATTATGCATAGGGAATTGAAAGTGTTGAATGAGATTTAGGAGATGACCATTAAAGAGTTTGTAAAATTTAAGGTATAAATTAAGGATTAATAAATGAGAGAATATTATAGGGAAAGTTAAATCATAAAAATATAAGTAAAACTAGAATAATATAATTTTATTGGATAGTATATAAGTAATATAAAATAATTTATATAAATAATATGGAATATAATTCAAAAAAGAATGATTAAGACATGAGTCTCTCCCCAAATTCCATAATGGGTGATATATAAATCAATCATTGAAATATTTATGAAAATCCCATAAATGAGGTGAATAAAATTTATATTGGGATTTAATTGAAAAGAATATAAAAATAACATAATGAAATATTATATAATGATAATCTTAAATATGTATAGAGATCAATAGAAAAAAATCAAAATTAGTAAACTATAATGTAAGATAAAGTCAAAGAGAGTTTTAAAAGGGAATAAAAATAAAAATTTAAATCAGATAAATTGGATTTTATAGACATAAAATGTTTAAGAATATTTTATATGTGATAATATGGAGAAACAATATAATTTTATATAGTATGATTAGAAATTGAGAAAGAATAAGAAAAAAATTTCATAAAATTTTATTAAGGGATAAAATGGACATAAACGAAAGAGGGTAGTTAAATGATATGTAAATAAAACTGATACATATAATATTTTTTATAGTATTTTTATAATATATTCAATAATAAACTTGTCAATAAAATGAGATAAATTATTAAGTGAGATAACGTTTAAGCATAAGAGAGAGAGGTTTGACTACAACCTCACAGTCAATAAAATTTGGGAAAATAAAATGAATATATATATATATATATATATATATCATCAAAGAATAGAAAATAGGAATAATATACATATAAAAAAAATTATATTGTACATAGAAAATATAGATCATGAAATAGATATTTTAATCCCAAGAGAGAATATCGAGAGTGAAAATTCAGGAAGAATATTTTATAGTGTAAATTGAGTATATATTAAATGTGATAAAAATATATTTATATGTAAATTCATAATAATGAAAAAAATTGGAAATATGATATATTAGATAAAAATACAAAATAATTATCTAATTAAATATAAGACATAGATAATCTCGAATATGAAGACATATTATGAATGAACTGCTTACCTTAACATTCGATTCAGTTGATTACAATCTTGATATCTATATAATAAAAAATAGTTTACTATTTAAATATTTGAAAAATTCATTAATATTTATTTAGTTAAATTTAATTATTAAATATTTACTAGTTAGTCATAGCCCATATCGATCATCAAATATTTCTAGTTCCAAATGTTACGTTTTTTCTTTAGTCTACCAGTGTTAGTTATAATTACATATTAATTAGTTCATAATATATAAAATAATTCTACAAAAAATAATAATTCTACAATGATTTTTTAAATTTATTTTCATTCCACAGTAGGTATGAGATTGTTTTATAAGTAAAATTAAAATATTCATTCATTTGAGGTGATTTATTAATTATAAGTAATTTCATAATATTGAAATTTATTTGTGTACATTTATTATATAACCATAAAAAATATAGATTTTTATTAAATATAATATATATATTAAACAAATATATATTTTTTAACTCTTCATAATTATAATTAAAAAATGAGGTAGTATCATTCAGGTAGGTAGTTGAATCATCCCCAACACAAATGTGCTACAAGGAATGAAAGATAATAATCCCATAAATATTTCTTTATTATATCCATGTTATAAAATTTTATTCATGTAAATTTTATTTAATTATATAGACTACTTTTAATATTGAATGTTCTAAATGAAAAGATAAATAAAATAGGTAATGAATAAGGTGCTACTTACATTGAAGAGATTGAAACATCATTCAGTGGGCATTTTGTTTTTAATTCATTAAGGATCCTTCTCATGACTATGGGATCCAAAAAGTGATTAAAAAATCTAGGGGAAGGGGTTTTTATAGAGTAGTAAATGGAAACCAAACTATATCTGTTTTTTGAATGGGATAAACATGGTTCCTTTTATTGATAATGTTTCATTATAATTATTTTTTCTAATACTCATTCATTAATGATCAAGGAATATAATTTTGCGTGGAATGAAACTCATAAATAGAATAATGAAAATTTAGTTGTGTATTAATAATCTATACAAGATCATTATAATTTTTTTATGATTTTATATTAATTTATAAATAATTTTTACAATATATATACCATATTTATTATATTTTCATGTGCATTTTCACAATTTACCTTATAAACTTTTTTTTTGAAACAAATGTTATTAATTCTCTTAATTATTTTCAAAATTCTGTTTTAAAATACAAAAAACAAGTTATCATTTTAAAAGTCTATTTTTGAGAAATTTTACTTGTAAATAAAAACTCATAATATATAGTAAAATTTATTTATTGAATAAAAATATTTATTACTTATTATTTATTTCTTATCATCACATATTTATTAATTAAATTTTATTAGTTCATTAATGTAAGTAAATATTTTATTTGTAATTAATTAGTTACACCTAAATTATAAATTTATATTTGTTATAATAACATTAATATACCCATTAGCTATATGTATACCCCGTGAAAATATAAATCCAACATTCATAGAATAGTCACTTTTTCCATTTACATTACTTTTCATAATCTCAAAGACTTATAAAATCATTTATCATTTTCCCCTATTCATAACTCTTTTGTTTCATGCTTCTAAATTTTTTTATGATTTTAATATTTATACATGGGTGATCATGAGGAAGAAAATTTCAATAATATGATCTTTTTATTTACTTATATTTACTATACATCTATTTTTTCCATAATCATATCACACATATGTTTCTTATAAAAATATTGTTCTCTTAAGTTTTTATTATAATATTCCATCTTAATGAAGAAAAGAATTATTATTTTTGGATATTTATTGTGCATGAATTATTTTATACTCAATTTAGTTTCCATTGAAAACTAATGATTAAAAAAATATAATTTAAAGAATGAAATTGGACATGAAAAACTGAGATATTAAACCACCAAAAAATCCATTGAAATTTTAATTTTAAGTCACCAATAATAAATTTGTGAGCATATAAAAATGATCTAAATATAAGTTATATATTTAATTAAACCACACCATATATGGTAAGACTAAAAAAAATATCACATTTCTTCAAAATATGCATGTCTTTATATTTTCAGTAGTCTTAACCATTTTTCCATGTATTTTTTATGTAACAAAAATCATAAATGTGAATGTGTTTAAAATAGATTAAACTGAATTTATCTAATTCATGGCATAAAATTCCTATTAATTCATCATCCCTTTTTAGTTTAAATAATTCAATCACCTATTTCAGGTGGAGAATAATAGAACAATATTTATTAGAAATAAATTCTTGATTTCATCCCATTACTTGGCCGTAGTTTTATCCTTTATTATTTTGTTCATTTATTTCCCACCACAGATTCAATTAGCATTCCAGAAGAAAATAATCTACGACTAATCTTTCATACATTAATATAAAAAAAAAATCTATCATTTCTTATATTTATTTCTTATTAATGTATCAATATATCAACTAAAGGTTTGTATTTCTCATTACATAAATCATTTATGAAATATTTATTCCCCTTATTTGCATCCATGTTTTTAAACTAACCTTATTAGTTTGAATAATGTTAATACCCATTAACATTAGTGAAAAATTCATATGAATTTGAAAAATTAATCTTCTGATGAGATAATCTATGAAATAACCAGTTCAATCTAGGTTTTTTCTATTTTATCATTTTCTTTATAATAATGTAATCCTAAATAATAACTAAACCATTATATGATATAAATAGAGTAGAAATAAAATACATATACATATATTTTTCATAATTCTACATGATTATATATAAAATATAGTAAATTGAAAAATTAATTATTATTCTAAATGTTTTGAATCATTTAATATTAACATTTTATCTATCATATTATACAACAAAATATGCAATTATTCTATATAATTCTTCACAAATGATTGCATCTATAATATATCATAGGATAAGAAACCCTTGGTAAAGACGTAAATAATGAATGGAATGGTAAAAAATCCCTTACATGAAAATAAATATGATTTATTTTTTTATAATCATAGGTTATCATAAAGAATATCATAAAGGAGAAAGCATAAAATGATTATTGTTTCTAATGAGAAACTCTAAAAATGATCATATTAATGATGGTTTGATGTGAGGATACGATTACGGGCCTGCTATTTCATTGGGTACAATTTTTTCTAATGGTTAATTATAAGGGGATCAATATAGTTTTATATTCAATTATGTCATTTTGGATTATCTTTAGAAACAACCAATGGTTCCCACATTTATAACATATTTGGGGTCTTCTTTCCAAAGGAAGGTGATTATAGGGTTTTTTACCAATGACACATAGGAACTCAAATTGGTTGAGAGTATGTGAGACTGATCTCATCACACCTTTTTAGGGGAATTATTTATTGAATTGAGGATCTATTTTAGTTTTAAGACATGTTCATTAATCTTTCCCAAGTACTGGTACTTTCCTAGTTAGTATAACAATATAACCTTGGGTCACATCCCCTTACATATTTGAGGGGGTTATTGTAAAGAAAACATAAATATCTATCATAGGTTATCAATATTGTTTCCCATTATTTCTTAACAATTAGAGAATAATTATACATTGAAGTCATATGAATAGGTACTTTGGAGTTTACTTCCATCTAGGGAGGTGAGGGATTTTTCGTGATTGGGGTTGAACTTCTAGGAGACAATGTTTTTATCATATGAAAAATGGATTCCAAAACTAAAAATTTCATGTAGGACCATGTCGCACATTATTATTTCATATGAAAATAAAATATATGTGGGAATTTAGTCATTTAATATAGAACATGATCCTTAGGAGGGAATCTTATATATCTTATTCCTGAAAAAAATTAGAGACCTCAAAGTTCAATAGTTATTAGTTTTTATATCATAAAAGGTTCCGTAATAGAGATTTGAGATTGATTTATATATAAAAGGATTCCCTATGATTCCTCTTTGGGATTATGGACCTTCAAGAGAATATAATATGTAATCAAACATATATGTAGATGGAGTCCCATATTTTGGCATTATTCTACCACTAACGGCACAATAATCTATGATATATAATACCATATGATTCATGTTTGGTGTGAAAAATAATAGATAGTGGAAGATTAAACACCTCACATGAGAGAACAAAATTGAACTTCTATCGGGATTATATACCGAGATTTCCTTAATATTTGGATGGGGATTACTTACTGAGGTCACCCTACTATTTTGACACGAATTATACACTAAACGTACCCCTGATGTTCGGTTAGTGATGACAAGACAAGGTCACATAGATATTTGGACAAGGATTACACACAAAGATCACCTTGATTTTTTCTTTGGTATTATGTCTCTTTGAATAAAAGGAAAATATCATAAAGGCATACACCTTGTGGGGATGACTATAATGGAGGATTTTCATTATGATATTTTAATAATAATTTAATGTCCCTAAGAAAAAGTGATTCATTCTACGTGCAAGAAATAGGAGATAACAAGGGGTCAGATGCACTGCTAACAAGCATGGGACTTACATATCGAATTAGCAGTGATGAAGTACAATTAGAAACCTCATGATATATTTGAACGCATAATGAAAGGAATGATATTCATGTTTGATATAGAGAATACAATATAGGAAGGTTTCATATATATCCTACTTGTAGTAAGAATTAGATTCCATATAGTTCACATACCCTTCACACGCTGTTGATAAAGGAATCATGGTTTGTTTTATAGAAATCATGACCCTACTAGTCCGAGTGTTTTGGGGTTTATTTAAAACAATATAGACATTATGGGAGCAGAATGGTCGAGGTGAGATCAAGTGAAAACTATGGGGATCATGTAGTTTTGTTTAATTGATAAAGGAATGTTAGTCTCGTTCTTTGTGTTATCCAATAATAGCAATGTGATCCATATGACCTCTTTGGATTCTCAAGAATATGAATGTGTGAGAGTACATAATCATTTCATGATGGATTTTGAGAAATAATTAAATTGAATGGAATAGGGAATGTGATTTTGTCATCCATTCAGATTCATGTGAATTGTCAATAATTAAAGGGTCATACAATCTGATGACTAATGACATGTTAGATGATCCTATAGAATAGTCACATGAAAGAGATCCTAGGTCACAATTGTATGATTTTTAAGTGACCAATGAGTTGTCCTATTATCATATTCCTATCACATGATCAATAATCCATCTAATGATTGACTCTTACTCAACTCAATATCCTCCTTTTTTCAAGTTACTAACTAATTGTTGTTAAGAATAATTCTATTTGCGATCTCATGATCGTCAAATTTGGAATGTTATGTCCCTTCCATGGGTGTTCATTATTCATCCATTGAGGTTTTTATGGGTATCCACACCACTTTATATATATTTATTTACATATTGAACAAGACAAGTACATAGAACTAATTATATAGGAGGACTATCAACATAATTTAGGAACTTCTTATGAATTTCTCACAAGTGGTCCATGCATCATTTGTAACATCCATCTATCAACACATGATAAATAGTGACTGCACAATCATTCCATCATTACCATCCTCCTTGATTTAACAATGCTTTTCCGTGACATTATTGTAATGTAATCGTTCTCACAAACTCAAGAGAGAATCATTTTATGTTTAAGATGGACATGTCCAAGGTCTTTTGCATAATTAAGATGACATGTGCAAGGTATTTTTCATAATTGAGTCAACATGTACAAGGGCCTTTCTGTGATCAGTCTAACATTTCATGTGGTGTTCACATAATCTGGATGACATGTCAATGGTTCATTAAAAACCAATCAGACATATCAAATGGAATTCACATAATCAATGAAACATGTTCAAGATCTTTCATGTGATAATTTCCAAATGTACAATGGAATTTTCACAATCACAAAGACATGTATAAGGTTATTTTAATGATTGATTTTACATTCCCAATGTAATTCACATAAACCAAATAGCATGTCTGAGGTATTTAATATGATCTTGCTAATTTGACCAAGGGAGTTTACATAATCATACTAGTATGTCTAGGGGTATTCACAAGATCAGGCTGACATGTCATTGGTATTTCAAGTGATCAGACCACCATGTCAAATGGACTTCACATGATCAGTCTAACATGTCCAAGGGCCTTTTGATGATTACACCGATAGGTGTGAGGGAATCACATGATCTTAATGACATGTCATAGGGTGTTCACATGATCAATGAAATAATCACATGAACTGTATAATCCCTTCACATGAAAAATTTCATAACTTCCATAATGTAATGATTCCATCATTTATAGATTTTATTACATGATAGCATTTATGATTGTCAATCATTTTACATGAGGACATCCTGTGATTAAGCTTAGATTATCACAATAATTTCATAAGACCTTCACATGAACCAATTTTATTGATATTTATTAATTGATTTATAATGAATATTTAACATAAATGTTGATGGATCATGAATTTACATGAAACTATTTTCATAGAAACACTCATCTGGATTTTATTTAGGGAATCATGTGATCCTTCAAAGTTATATGATTGCAAGCCTCTGAGAGGGTCACACAATCACATAACCTATGTGCTTACCCAAAATTTAATCATTCTGCTTTCTTTTCCATTTTTTGGAAAATTAAATTCCTTCTTTGAGAATTTAAAACTAAATTTTGGGAATTATCATTTGGTATGAGTTAAAAAATCCTCCCATTAGAAGTAATTTCTGAAGGGTATAACAAGTACTTGGTTCCATGGAAGTAAATTTTCATCTTGAATCCATTGGTATTCTATAGGTTGTATTCCTAAGTGTCTCTTGGCCTTTCAAGAGTAATTTTTAATTCCGTAATATTCCATTATAGACTGAGGGGATGGGTTTAGCTATTTTACTTATGACTTAGATATTTGGAGAGATCCATGTTTTTTTACATTTGCATGATTGCATTGTCAGGCTACATCACATAACCCCATCAGGAGAACCCTTTGTGTGATTATATCACATAAATTCACCTAATAACAACCATTTCTACAATATATTCCAAACCAATCTACTAAATAATGAATTATAATTTATTTAATAATTGTTTTATATACATGGATGTGAGGTTACATCATATGATTTACATGGGAATCACACTGTCAAATTGTGTTTTATGTGATTCACATGCCCTTCCATGTTCATGTTATCACAAGAATAATAATGGATCATGTGATAACAATATTCAAAATAGATCATGTGATCACAAGAATTATAATTTACAGTGATCTCTACATGATTCCTTCCAAGCCATATTATTTTTCATTCAATTCACCCATTTTTAAGATTGGGTATTTTTTAAATTCATATATTTTATGTCTTGTTCTAGATAGATTCAAACTCTCAGACTTCAACTAAATTGGCTGACCATAGGACAATGATCACTAGAGAACATAATGCCAATATCTATTTTCTGGCCTTCTACGAATACATTGTTTTAAAGGGTCTTATTTTTATTGATCATCAGAACCACCATATGTCACATATGCTCCCTCTATATAAATTTGGCCTTCCATAGGATTACACCATCCCTTATCCCAACTCTAATATTATAGGTTGTTGTTTTCATAGTCCTTTTATAGTATAAAAGAAAATATCTATAATCCTAGCCACGAAATCTTGGAGCCATTTTAGGGGCTATCCAACACATTGATTCACTCCTCTATGAGCCAAGATGGTTTTGATATAGCTTATAAACAGATTTTATATAGTTACTCTAATATACATGTATCCTCTTTATGCAATATAAAAGTTTAAGGGAGTTTGAAATAAGATCTATACCCTCGATGAAATGTTTCTCTTATGTGGGAATAGTCGTTCTCAGTTAGACAGAGCTGTAAAAAAATTCTGATTAACATTGTTCTATCCAAATATATGAGGTGAGTTGGATTTTTCAATTCATCATGTATAAAAAAATAGTTTATTAATGAAAAAAATAGACATTGATGTCTTGAATCCAACTCCTTTCACATGAACTGAGGATAATTAACAACTAACCTTTTGAAATTCCATCCTATTGGGGGAATACTTCCTCTTTGGGAGATGTATAATAAATTTATCCCTATTTAAAACATATGGTATGTTCCAAAATAAAATATCACATTAGCTCAATATATACTCACTATTGTGAGGGAGATGAGGAATAAGGACAAAAAACAATACTCAACTATCTCCTCTAGTGACAGGATAAGCATCTTTATGTATCAAAGAAGGGTCTGAATAGCTACTGTAAATCCTCTTAAATACCCATATCAATATTATTGATATAGGGATGGATATTATTGTAAAATTATATAGGTGGGGAGTACACTTCATGGGGACAACTATTGAAACTATGAGTGTCTCAAAGTCTTCATTTGGTGGGATATATAGGCATGCTCTAAAACAAATGTATTTTCTTACCCAAAGACATAGGTTTTGGCATTATGGTAAGAACGTTGGGTATATAAGAATATATGGGAGAAGGGATGTCATTTAGCATAGTTTTTCCAAACCATTCTTGTATTTATCAACTACTTATCAACATTCAACTGGGTAATACCCCTTACCATATTAGTGATCCCTTACAGTTTCTATATATCATTATAAAATATCACTTCTTGTGTTACTAATATTATAATATCATTAGAATCCATATTTATATGTTCCACAGAAAATTACTAAATGTCCTTGAGGTTGAGGTAACATTGTCATATTTCCATGATGCGGACAATACGCTGATTAAACACAACTAATTAAATTTCATTCTATACACCACTTCTTATGGGAATATATATGATGATAGAAATGGGTCTCTCAATGATATGTATTATAATGTTTCATTCAAGGATGGGGTTCTTATTCCTCATTTATAAAAAAATATATTCATCTATGATTCATATACCCATTATAGACATTCTAGTATTTTTTCCCTAGAAAAGTGCCATCTATTCCTTTTGCTGGCATGTGAGGGGAATTAAATCCCAAGATTGTTATCAATTTTATATTATTATAGAGTTCAATGATACTAATGAGAAGAGTTACTTTCCACTATCTAATTCGTCTACTAATCTCGGTCAAGAGTATGCCCAAATCTTGATGGGATCTTACCTGGTCGATTTTCTTATCCTACTAGTTTAATGGGTAGATACTATTGTGCATATCTGAACCCATTAGTTCATTCCTCAATGGAACTAGTTTTGGACTTAGGATTACAATTAAACAAAATCCCTCATAATGGTAAAGAATACTTAGGTCATGAGGTATTATTGATTAGAGAAACAAACTCCACTGCACCAATAGAAGACGACATGATAATCGAAGGAGAGTTAGACTATGCCATTGGTGAATAGAGAGTATTCTCATCCACTCCATTTATTTTTCATCAGCTTGGTCATGTATTCCTTTGAAGGATTTTATACATGAATATCTCCCAACCTTTGTTCCTTGTTTGAACACATCATTCAAAATGGCTGCTAAGAGTGGGATAACATGAACAATAATATGAAACCAGATTCAGACCTTAATTTTTGAGACTCTGTTGGAGGAATTTCATGGTCAATGGGAGAAACTCCCAAATTATTATATATCCTTTTTGTAGGTATATTAAACTATTAAATTTTATATGAAATTACAATATAGATAATCCTATGATGGAATAACCATCTGACCATTAGAATTTGTTTCATAACTCTAAAAATTAATGTTCGTTGCTCAAATATATGTGGGATGTGTTAGAAGTGGTGAATAAAAATGTTTTACATAATCCATTTTCCATGATCATATGAGTGTATTTTATGCACATGTTGTATATTATGAAGAATTCATATCTCACATGATGGATGATTTCACAACGGTGTCCATTTTATTGGACACCACTCAAAACCAGGATTAGGAGTTTTCCTCCATGATTAAGAATCATCTTCTACTTGATATGATAGAATTAGTGGAGTGGGGGACACGTATTCATTCAATTTTTTCCTCACATTGAGAACATGGAGATTTGGACAACTTAAAAGACTAATTTTTATAATGATCATATTGTATTTCCTCTAGGGAACTCTATGAGAGACTCTAGACTATGGAGTTTCCCCCAATCCTTTGTACACCATCAATTAATAGATCTTTTAAATTTTGTGACTTTTAATCATGATGTCTAACTTTTATCATATTATATGTTCTCTAGTGGCTTAATATCATAAATATTACCAAATAAATAAATATTTTTATAATTCAAAGAAAACCAAAAATCTGAACCCAAACACTTGAATCATAATGGACTCTTTTTTCATAACAGATCACAGATGAAAAATAGCATTAACAAAAATATTGTTGCTCAGGTTGATTTTTTTATCATCCAGTTCTAAGGAGGAACTGAGGTTATTGTTTCTCGAATAGAGAGAGAGAGCTCTATTTTTTTCCTAGGAAAATGGAACTACCAAAGAAATGATGGATTTCTCCCTGGGATAGATAATAGTCCATGTAAGCTTTGTATCTCCTATTTTTAGCCCTAAATTTTTCTGAAGTCATTAAAGGAGAGTCTTAGTGATCATGGAATTGGATTTTTGTTTCTCAGGACTCTCATTATAGATTTTAATCCAAATAATTATTACATGTTTTCCATTACATAAGTGCATAATTTTCCATAGATCACACAATGTGTGTGTCTAACAGGAAAAGACTCATATTTTTTTATAGGATTCCATTTGTAGGTTTTCATCATAGAGTGTATTGTTTATCATTCAGTTGGATATGTAAGGTATTATAATAAAAACTTATTGGGACATCCAATATTATAACAAAGATTCTGAATAATGAATATTCACTATTGTATCTAAAACCCTACTTTCTTATAAGAGTTATGAGGGATGAGTATTTATGAAGAGTTTTGACACTTTAAATCCATTCCTCAATGGTACAATGTATATAATGTCATAATGTTAGGGATGTTGAATCAAAATTGGTATTTTGATTGTGGGTTGTGAAAATCATGTCCCAGAGAGTTTGAGCCAAAGGTAATAAGATTAGGCATATATTATGGTGATGATCATGAAAATATCTCTGGTGTCAGGTTCTATAAAAATTATTCTAGGGATCATGAGGATACCAGGACCATTATTGGAAGGAAGAGACTACTATATTTGAAGGATCAAGGCCCCTTATGCGTGATCCCATTAGTAATTACATGCATATTAAATAAGGGGGATCTTGAATCCTTTCTAATAGAAATGATAGGTATGTGATGATTCAATCCATTGGGTAATGAAATATGATAAGTAGAAAAGGATATAAAATAATGGTTATGGATCCCCAGGTATATTTTGGTTTATGGTCAGGAAGCTTGGTCCCAATACCACATAGGTATTAAGATCACATAACAATGACTTATTAGAGGTTCAAGAAGAAATAACCAAATTAATTCATTGAGAATATTCACAATACATGTGAATATAACACAAAGTATGATGAATCAAATTGAATATATTGGTCATAAGAATATTAAATAATGTTCTAGGAATGTCCATGTCAATGAGGAATGGAGACTGGAGGGCACAAGTCAAATCTAGTATAACACGAAACCATAGAAATAGTTCATAGATTTATGGGAAATGTTTCTTCCGAGACCAAAATAGACCCTAAGAACAATATCTAAGGAGTTGCTTTATTAATCAAGGAATCCTAGTTGGGTTCCTTCAGGGAAGGTAGTATGTATTAAAAAGTATATATATGAATGATCCAAGGAATTAGTCAAGGCTATAGGGTTCTATTAGAAGTAAAACAAATCCATGAAATAGCTAATATCAAATTATACTTTAAACTATGAAAGATAGTTATAGAAAATATGATATTCAATATGGTTTTGAGAACATTAAAAGTTATATTTCATCTTAAAGGACATGTAATAGATATCATCCTAGAGCTCTCACTCCCAGATCTTATGTTGAAATTATAAAATTTAATTTTCTGGCTTTGATAATGATAATTATTATCTAGTTTCTTCTCTAAAACATTACACCATCCACAGGAAAAGTTTGATGTTTCATTATTGTGGAAATTTTTGTATTAGAGTTTTATAGAATTAGAAATAACTGAAACATACACAATACCCATGTTTTAAAATCATAATTTCTCCCACATAAATCATATTTTCTTATTTCTCATATGGTCATTATCATCATCCATATTAAATACCTTATAGACTTAATTTGTTCGACATCATTCATTATAACCTGTGGGATAAAGAAAACATAATATTTTTATCTCAAATAATCCATATGGGTAAAAACAATATTAGAAATTGAATTTTCTATATGACTAGAATACATGAATAGTAAAATGATATCAGGATCTGATTTCATGAGTGATTCATAAAATAAATAAAACACATCAATACCTAGATCATCAAATAATTTAACATGGTAAAGAGACGTTTCCTCAAAATCAGAAATAGTGATCTATTTGATAACAATACTAATCCTAAGAAACATTATTCACCAATATCAATATTAAAAAAATGTGTAGGAATTTTGTATAATTTTTCTAATTAACTCATGTTAAACCCTTGTCATAATTAACTGGAGCCTAGTTAAATCCATAGGGAAAAGACTCAGGTAACCATATCCTTCTTTCCAGTCAATATAAGGTACATTACCCAACGAATTGGAGCACTATCTAGATGAAAAAATTAATTAATATATAATGGTCTCACCCAATGCTATCTGGGTTGCCCCCTCATATATGCTTTAACATGATCAATTGATGTTATCTAGGCCTCCTATCATATAAGTTGAAAAGGGCTAACCCATCATTATTCGGGCCACCTCATTATTTATGTAATGTCCAAGAACCCTAAAATTAATAATGTATAATGATAATTTATATCTTTATAAAACCCATAAAATAAACTATTATTCCTTTTAAAACAGTATTAACCTATAGAAAAGAATCATGTTTCACAAAAATATTGTTTATAAATCATTATCCCAGGGGAAATAAATGGGTTGCATAACAATCTCTTTGGAACAATCTTGATCTATCTTAAGAAATAAGGAGGATGGTATAATTACCCAATATCCCTATTGGATAATAAGTAACACCAAGGTTTTTTGAAATTGATGAATTCAATTTCCATTAAAATAAAATTATATAATTTTTTTAGGAATATACCTTTTTCATTTTAAAAATCAATTTTTAAAACATAAAACATTTTGAAAATAATTTTCCATAAAAACAACCTTAAAATATTATAAGTGTTGTTTTGAAAAATAATTTAGAAAGTTTATTAAATAATATATGATTCTGGATTTCAAAAACACATCTTATTACTTTTTTTAACTCATCTTTATAAAATATTGTTTTGGAAGAAAATTATTTTTTGACAAAAAAATGATTTATCAAAAAAATATTATTTTGATCGATCAAGTATATAAAGAGAGGATAATGGATGGAAAAAATTCATTCTCATGATATAAAAATAAGAGAATAAATTAAATCATAATTATTTTGAGGTTGATCATAAAATTTTAACATTTGAGACTTAATCACAAAAAATTATAAGAAATGATGGGATTGTTACATAAAACACTCATCGCTTTAGAAACTGTGAATCATAAAACCCATGAAAGATAATAATTAAATAAAACATATGATATCTTGGATAAAATGAAATTAATTATATAACCCATCAAATTGGTATTATATAGGCCTCATAAAATAATAAAGTTCTGTAATATAACATATCTCTCAAAGAAGGAAAATTGTGACAAAAATCCCTTACCACTTTGATAACATTGAAATCGTAAACCCCATGAAATAGATATCATAAAATGGATATTTAATTACCTATAAAATTAATAAATATAATCATAAAAATAATTAATGGTTTGTTTATACCCCAACCAACCAAAATATTTGGTGAGTATGAAATACATCTCAATTAAATAAAAGTATGCCGTGAAACCCATACATCGAGTTTGATTCATCTAACCTGTTCATTATATTACTAAATAATAAACTTATTTTAATTATTTAATTTAATTATAATCATTTTAAATTGAATTATTAATTTTATTTCACTCATAAATATGATATATATTATTAAAAAATCAATTACGTTTATATTGGATGTTTTGACCATATTCAGCTTATCTGTAAAAAATGACTTTGGAAGGTTGACTTTGGTCAAATGGGAAATTATTTAAAAATATCAATAATAATAATAATAAGGGTATAATTATCACATTTATACACTAATTATAATTTTAAAAACAATAATGAAATATGGTTATGAAAAGTGAACAATGAATATAATAATGGAGATGGTAGGTTGTATGGACACATGAGTAGCATCTCAGTTTTTCAATAATCATTATAAAAAAAGGGTAACTTAAATTTATCATTATAGAATGATCATAATATAGTAAATAACATATTATTTAACTATATATACTTATATATATCATTATTTTGATTCGGTTATTAAAAAGGAATCACATCAATTGTTTGGTGGCGGTAGTCCACACATCCATGAACAACGTTATGATTTTTTATAGTGAGTGAAAAGGTAAAAATAAAATGATATATTAAATTAATATAATTATAAATATGTCAATAATATCATAAATATTTCATTAATATAAAATATATTTATTATCATTACCCTTATTACCATCCACGTAATGCGTTAGTGAAAAATGAATCACATCGCTTCATGAGGCGGTAGTCCACCATACACATGAGCACATTATCATATCAATTATAGAAAGAAACATAAAAGGGTATATTTGATATAATTACTACATAGGTATAATTATTCAATAAATATGATATATAAAATTTATATCCATCATCATATCCAACTATAATAGGTGGTAATGTTAAAAAATAATTACATCATTTCGTGAGGTGGTAGTCTGACGCACACACAAATGAGGATTTTTTAACCAATTTGTTGGAATTATGCGTGGTTTTAGGTCATAAAATTAAAATATAAAAATCTCAATAGATGTAATAGTCTTAGTTTATTATATCTTCATGTTATAATAATAATTTAATGTGGTGTAAAATTAAATAAAATAAAAATTCTCATTGACGAACCATACATCTTCTTTGGGTATCTACTTTTGGTTTTCACCAAAGGAATTCCGTGGTTGAATTTATATTGAAATTAATTAGTATAGTATTGTGGGATAGAATTCGATTAGAAATTTGGTTTTTTCTTGTAGAACCAATTGTTTTTTAATGTTTTATGATAGAAGGATTGTGTGTGGCATTATATATGTGAGGTGACTCGTACAATTGTAAATAATTTGATGGAGGGAATCCCACCCACATTTTTTACATTTCACTAAGACAAAATAACGGTAAAATTTCCATTATATAATGAATAATGTCTAAATATTTCTATAATATGGGTTTATAACAATTTTTTAGTTTATTTTCTTCCTTACGTTTAATGTTTAGTCCCTTGGTGAACTCATTTTTACATTAATAACTATGATTAATTTTAACTATTTTGACAATTTATTATGGTAAAATGTTATACTAGACATATTTGAAATTATAAACTATTATTATTCACAATATGGAATAATCTTCACCAAATGCAATTGAATTTATTTTAAATTTTTAATTTAATATTAATCTTGTGGACATGGAAAGACAACAGGTCTTTAAGATGAGTATTTTTTGAGAAAAAGATGTTACTTTATTAACTCTATGAGTAATAATAATAATTATATGAAAATATATTAATATTTTTTTACATGTAATATATAAAATTAATTTAAAATATTACCCATTAGGTATTACCTTTATTAATTAAAACAGAAAAACATTATTCTTTTTAAAACATTTTTTAGAAAAAAACTTGTTTTTAAATAAAAAAAATCATACTAAAGACCAAAATAATGTTTATTTAATGTAATTATATTGAACTAATATAACTAAAAAATAATTATGTTACTGGAAAAAATATTTAAATCATATTAGTACTTTTATATTACTAATATATTGAAAAAAAAACTCTTTACAAAAATCAGTATTTTTCAATATCCACTAAAAATAAATATTTTTCAAAAAGTCCCAAAATATCATCCAATATAAATTTTGTTATTTTTATTCCAACGATTATGTTTTTTTATAAGAAAAATTTTGTAATTGTTTTAAAATTTTATTATAATATTTTTTTCCACGAAATGTAACAAATATTATTTTTGAACAAAAAAAAATTTTGAAGAATAAAACCACATTACTAAAAAATGATAGATTATTTACAAAAACTATTGTCTATAATTTATATTGATGAAGAAATATACATATATATATAATAATAATAAATTAGTTAATACTATTGATACCCACTAATTTAATGATTAGGTTATAATGGTAATATATATCATGGGTCATTTCTGTTTGGTGTTGCATGTTGAAAATGCTATCAAATATAAAAATCTCAAAGTTCCATGTAATGAAAGATAAATTGAGTGTTGTTTGTAATGAATGATGAACATAGTGTCGCATTTAATGCATGATAATGTCAGTTTTGTGTTCTATTTACACTATGAAATGTATTTTTCTTCTTTTAAAATCATTGGTTGTTACATACTCCCCCATTAATAAATTTTATCCTCTCAATTTTTACATTATCTTAGTTATCAAAGGTTAGACATTTGAAAAATCTTTTATTGTAAATCCAAATTTTAAAACCCATCAATTAAACATACTCTTAATAGAAAATAAAGGGAAGTTAAATGGTCATATGGAATAGGCCACAACTATGTTTCCACATAAGATAACATAGATGGGTAGTGATTATTTAGACATGGAAGAAAAATGTAAATACCGAATAATGATATTGAGTGAAAGAGATCAATAATCACTATAAATTGAATGGTCAAGATATATTTGACAATCAATAAAACCATTAACCATGGGTTTTTAAGATGTTCACTGAAAAAATTTGAGATGATCGTAAAAGGATGAATTTTTTGTTTCAAGAGGCTTTTCCAAGAGTTTATGAAATCTATTACCATTTTGAATAAGATAATATATAAATATAATTACATGATTAGAAGATTTTATTACATTAATATATTTCAACAAAAATATTATATTTTTATATTAATATTGTGTATTCAAGTTGAAATTTTTTAATTCAAGATGCACTAAAATAAACATTCAAAGGAAAACATAGTACAAAAAAGTATAACAAGAGATTCTACCTGTATGTATAAATTAAAAAACCAAAATATTTAGAAAATAATAATATATATTCCACAATAAAACCTCTTTCATTAATCTCTGAATTTCAAAATTAATACACTAAGTTCATAAAAAATCATTCCATGAATTACTATCCTTAAAATTATTCAATGATTTACTTACTGTGTTTGAAACCAAATGGTTAGAAGTATTTGATCAAAAATTCTTCCAATAAAATTAAACAATTATTCCTAAAATAAAATCCCATTTGATTCTACAATAAAATTAATCATTACATGTAAAAACTTCACACTGACTAGGACATAATAGAGGCCAATGGTAGGCAGGAAACCCTTTTCGTTCTTCGGTCATGGGTCCAAGCCCAACAAAATTTTTAGATATGACATGTTGTCACCTAGGATACGAGTTTTCATTTTTTTCTCTAATCATGAAAAATAATTCCTCCAAAAATAACACATCATGTAGATTCTATGGGTTTGAAATACCTCAAATGAATAAGGAATCTCTAAAATTTTCATTAATCACTTTAATATCTCATCACTTAAAACCTAAAATGGGTGTGTAAGGCGTTGAAATTTTGACCATCCTTATGCTTATAGACCTATGAAGGTATACATTGCACATAATATAACATCACATGAAAAAATACTAATCTCCATGGTTATCGAAACTGACCATTAATTCCAACTATAATAGCCTAAAACATGCAATCCCAGATCCAATGATGAAATCATAAAAATTTGATCTCCTTATTTTACTCCAATAATTGTTCCCTATTATTTCATGAAAATCATAGAATAGAAAAAGGGAGAATTGGATCACTCACATTCTAGAGGAAAATTTAGGTTTATAGTTTCATAGAAATGGTAAAATCTAATATATAAAAAATACTAATTTCATCATATGAGTATTTAACCCCCATAACACATTTTTTCTTATTTCATATAAAGTCATCATCATCATCAATATTACATCAATTAAATAAATTATTTATTCAACTTAATTCATTATAACTTACTGAAAAGGAAACATAATTAGGGAGACTTCAAATACCATTTAAGGGTAAATATAAGAGTTCCCAATTAAATATAATTATTAGAATAATAAGTCCATAAGGTAATGAAAACATAATCACTGTTTTTGAGAGATTACTAAAAGAAGAAATACCCGTTAATACCTTTATCATCAAATATTAAATGATGGAAGATGAAGGAGTCATTAGAATAAATTAGCATGATCCATGTGATATCAATCTTAATCATAAGAAGAATTATAAACCCAGTGAAATAATAAAAAATTTATTGTTTTATTGATACAATTTTCATCATAACTAATGTTAAACAAATGTGATAAATAATTGGAGCCTAGTTAAGTCAATAGGAGAAACACTAAGGTAACTCCCTCTTTCTTAGCTCTCAAGAAAATATATATATCCCAATGAATTAAAGCTCTATACAGACACACCCATAATTTTTTCTATAATGGTATAACATAGTGCTATCTATTCATCCCATCATATAATTTATAATGGCATCACGTGATGATACCAAGTCCACCCCATCCTATATTCTCTATCAGTATCCCCTGATTCTCTATAGGAATCCCCAATATATAAGTAATTTCCAAGAATCACAACATGAATAATGTAAAAGATCATTCATATCATAAAAACACTCATAAAATCCTTCATTATTCCTTTTAAAACATGAATAACCCATAAAAAAGAAATTTGTTCCATAATAATATCATTGGAAAATGATTAACCCATAGAAAAGAAATGGTTTCCATAACAATATCATTAAAAAACTATTAATCCATATAGAGAAACAATGAGGATATAATCCTTAGAAAAAATACCAAATAGATCATAAGAAACAACAAGGGATTTTTTATGTTGGTGGATATAAATAATCTTTACATATAAGTAATGGTATTTTAAGGAATATAACCTCTTCACTTTGAAAATAATTTTTTAAAACATATTTTTTTTAAATCATTTTAATTAAAAATAAGGTTAAAAAATTATAATAGAATATTTTTAAAACATTTTAAAACATTTAATGAGGAAAATAACCTATCTACATTGAAAAATAAAATTAAAACATTTCGAGAAACATTCTTAAAAAATCTAGTTTTGAAAGAAAAAGTTTTTTCGAATGAAAATATAATTTTTCATAAAAATGTTATTTTGAACTCTTGCGTAAATAGAGTAAAATGAAGGGAGAAAATTGTTTTTCTTCAAATAACCATATTAGAATAAATTGATGGGAATTATTTATAGGTAGGTCAAAATATTTTAGCATTATAGACTTAATCACAAATAATCCCAATATATAATATGATTCTAACCTAAAGCTCTTACCACTTAGGTAATTTTAAATTGTAATCCCCATGAAATGATATCATTAAATGGAATATTTAATGTTACACAAATAATTATATTCATGATATAACCTATCAAAGGTCATTTATATACACCACATAAAATAATATTGTGTAAAACACAACATAAGTGACAATGATGGAAAATTTAGACAAAAATCCCTTAATGATTTGGTATCATTGAAACCATAAACCACATGAAATATAGATTCAAAAATGGATATTTAATCTAAAATTAATTTATTGATATAAATCATAAAATAAATTTATGAGAACTATATACACCACATAATAAAAGTAAATGTTGAGTATGGAATACTTCTCATAAAAATAAAAGTGATACAGGAAAACTCATACGTTGAGTTAGATTCATCATGGTTGTTCTTTATCATCCTAAATAATAAAATTATGTTAATTATTTACCTTACTTATAAAAATATCCATTTTTATTATTAATTTTTTTCACTTATTATTATGTCATATAAAATTACTTAATTAGTTATGTGTAAGTTTGATGTTTTAACCTTATTCATCTTACAGGTCAAAAATGTATTTGGTAGGCTAACTATGGTCAAAGAAGATAGTATTAGAACAACTATAGAATAATTTGAAATATAAAAATATCAAATTTATATTTCAATTATACATTAAAAACCCATAATGAAATATGCTGACGAATAATGAACTAACATTATGATAATGGAGACAGTTAGTCATACGTATAAATGAGTAACAATATCATTTTTCAATGATCAGTACGGAAAGATGGTAAGAAAAATATAGTTTTAAATATTTATAACAATATCACATAATATAATATTATTTAATTATATATAATTATATATATCATTCTTGTTATGTCTTCCTGAAAAAAATGGAATCACCTCACTTAAGGGAGGTGGTATTCCAAACAACCACGAATGATGTTATTATTTTTTCAAGGGAGTAAAAAGGTAAAAATAGAATGATATATTATATTTAAATAAGTATGAATATGTAATTAATATCACAAATATTTCATTCATATCATATTTATTATGTTTACCCTTATTACCTTCCACGTAATGCATCAGTAAAAAACAAATTTTATCGCCTCATTATGTGGTAATCTGCTGTACATATGCATGTCATTATCGTATCCCTTGTGAAATTAGAAATAAGAGTGTATATATAATATAATATATCTCGAGGTATAATTATTTAATAAATATCATATATAAAATTTATATCCATTGTCATATACAACCCAGAGAGATCATAATTGAGAAACAAATGACATCGTTTCACAAGGAAATAGTCTGCCAAACAAACGAATGATGATTTCAAAACCCATTTGATGGATTTGTGTGTAGTTTTTTTCATACAGTTAATAAAAATTCATATAATTATATTTAATACAGTAATATTTTTATGTGTTAGTGATATAAAACTAATTTAAAGGATGGATAATGAAATAAAACCAAAACCCTCGTTGATGAATGCTACCACATCTTCGAGTATTTATTTTAGATTTACACCAAAGGCCTTCCTTGGTTAGATTTTATCACAATTTAAGGATTAAATGATAATTTAAGGAAAATAGATAAATTATTTGGATAGTTATCTTAATAACCAATTGGGTTTTAAGGCTTGAATAGTGGAGGAGAGAGGGTGGCCTTCTATAAGTGTGGTGAGTGGAAACCTTATAATGTTTTTGGAAGAGTGAATTACACCAATGTTTTCCAAGTAAAAGGAAACCATAATTTCCATTTATATCTAATAAAATAGACAAGGTATAAATATGTAAATAAAATTTGTATTGGAGAAGTTTCTAGGTCATTTTTGCATAATGTTTAATTTTAATCCATTCTTAAACTCATTTTTAGCTTAATCGATGTGATTATTTTTAACTGTTCTCCCTAATCATTATTCAAAAAATTGATGTTATAATTATTTGAAATTATAAATACGTACTATTAAAAATATTTAATATTATTTTTTAAATTTAACTCACATAAGTAGAAAAAATTTAATTTAATATTAATATCATAAAAGTAGTGAGACAACAAGTTTTTAAGATGAATATTTTTGGATAAGATGATGAATATATATTTAAAATATAAATAATATTAATAAATGTATGAAACTAAATTTTAATTTTTTTATATATTATGTAAATTTCATTTATAATAGTCCCCATTATGGATAATTTAAAATAATTAAAAAGGATAATCATTTGGAATTTTAAAATAGTTTTTAGGAAAACTGGTTTTTAAAACAAAAAACAATCTTTTACTAAAAAACAATATAAAGTTGATTAAAAGTAATAAAATAGATTAAATATAAATAAATTTTACTTAGGATAAATTTAAATTGATTTGTAACATAATTTTAATTTTAAATTCCTCAATTTATTGAAAATAATTTTTTTTTCAAACATCTGTATTTTTTTACTACGAACAGAAAAATATTTTTTTTTGTAAAAGTGACCAAATATTATCCAAATTATATTTTGATATTTTGAGTCCAAAAATTTTGTTAATTTTATAAAATTAACATTATAATAGTTCAAAGTATTAATTAATATTTTTTTGATGAAAACAAATAAGAATCGTTTTTTTAAGAAAACATAAATTTGAAAAATAAAATCACATTACTTAAAATTTATAATTATTTACGAAAACAATTTCAATAATTTGTATTGATTAGGGAATATATATATTTAAATATTTTATAAAGATGTTAAAATTATTAATACCGATAAATTTAACTACTATATTGTAATGGTAATATATATGATAAGTCATTTAAGTTCGTTGTTGTAGGTTGAATATTCTATCGATCATAATAATATCAGGTGTTCAGGTAATAAAATGTAAATTGAGTGTTTCATGTAATATTATATAAACATAGTTTTCTGTGAAATGAAATATGAAATATGTGTCACATACCAATTATTATATCTAATATAATTTTCTTCTTTTAAAATCATAGTGTGTTCCATTATCATAGCTAGGGAATTCAATAAATCATTACAATAATTATTCCTAGACTTGAGGGGTCCAATGAAAATTGATCACTTTTTTATGGACTATAATATAATTCTTATGAGAATAATTCCATTTTTATTTATGATATATATTTTTATAAACTCTCTTTATGAGGATCTTACTGATAGGAGACTCATCTTTTACTCAGACAACCCTCTGTGGGTTTTCTTCCTAATAATATTTATGTATCATTTCCAAATACTTTAGGGCCCTGTAATTTGGACAATTAGAGGATTGGGTTTAAGGATTCATATCATTGAACACGGTGAACATATTTTACAGTCCCGGTACATTGACCAAATATTAGAGGAGTATTAAAAAACCACTTAATTATGATTCACATGGTCAATAGTAATCCAATACCATTTTAGTTAAAGATTAAGGTGAGGTAAATCATGGTTCAATGTTCTTGAATCATGATTTATTTAATGATACATTCATGAAAAGTGCTATTTTTAATCAAACTATTGTTATGAGTTCTACATAGATGCTTTTAAATACCATAAGGATCAGAAGTCCCTTCATATAAAGATAATATAAATCTAGTTGAAGGGTATAAGGCCCTTATGAATATACAAACTATACATGGTCAAACAGAGAGATCATTCATCCTTTAAATGGTCTATGAATGGTTTGTAGCAATTTTATATGACTAATAAAATATTTATGATTTTTGGGATTAAGGATCTTAGACATAATACATGGAACATGGTCATGCTCTTATGGTCCTTTCGTAAGAGGTGATGATGGATGATGGACCATACTGTTTAATATTATGTAGTGGGTACACACCTTCCATGTATTTTAACATCATGTGATGAGGATATAATTTTCATACATTTCAACATAATGTGACTAAGACATATTTCTTTCTTTTTAACCTCACAATATACGAATGTGATAACAGAAATGAAAATATTAAATGTATCCATAGAGAAACACCACAATGGTCAGGGGAATTCGAATGTAGGATGCATTCACTATCATTTATTAGGTTTACTAATAGGTATCCATACACAGATATTCCTTTCATGAAGATCTAACTCACAAACAAGTAGAATTTATATTAGTATGACTCATATATAGGCAGAAAAAGTCAATATATTTAAACCATACTTATGTAGTTTAATGTATTCCGAGGTGTACCAAAGATTCAAATAATTTTAATTTCAATGATAGTACATATCTGGGTTTCAATTTTCAATTTTAAGGGTATGAATCATGCCACATTCATGTCTTTCAATATACCCCCTACATGGAACTATATCATACATGAAAGGTGGAAGAGCCATTTTTTATTTTCTTTTGAAACTAGTCCCTAGTTTGTAGTATACAAGGAATAACTATGTATCCTATTAAAATAGGAATCAAGAATCACATAGTTCTCATAATCAATCGCAACATAAATTTATCACGTATATAGAGATAGTATAATTGTTACCATCCCTTTGTGAACCTTTATATTGTATTATGATAAAGTGTCCTTTATAAATATTGATATCATACAAAGGGAATGAGAATTTACATAACTTATCATAATATAGGGATGAAACAGTCATCCCTATAAAAGATTTATAGGTAGGGGATACATATACTTTCATTTATTTAGATCTCACATTGGGAGAGAGTCTGAAAAGACTAGATACTCTAAGTAATTTTTGGCCTTGAAATATGGACCACATGGGATTTCTGAGTGGAATGGATCACACAAGGTATTTGGGTTTTTAGATGAATTTTATAACACAAAATGAAATTGTACATAGATATAGAGTTTAATTTTCCGTTGACAATGAGTATGAGGCATAGATATATAACATCAACCATTTTGAAGTCTTATTGAATAGTTAGGTTATGGGAAGTTTAAATCATTACATAAGAATACTCATGTCAATTGGGAATGAAAAAATATGTGTAAAATTCAATCATTAATAATCATAGAACCCTATATCCCAAGCACTCAAGACAATAGATCCATGATTAATGGGCCCCTATCCTCTAGAAATGATAAATCCCCTATGAATAATCAATTATATATAGTCTTATTCACCAATGAATCATAGAGGTTCCCTAAATTTTATCCATCCCCTATTACCAATACATTATAATGGATAACCGATATCATGTTGGTTTAATGTCCATCGGGTTCAAAGAAAACTATATCAACATAATTAATTGGTTATAGTTAACATAGATATGAATGGTGTGAAGTCTCTTCATGGATAACATATTATCTAAGAAGGGTTTAGGAACCCTAAAGGTTTTGTCAATTTGTTTTGATCTTTTTTTGGTAGTGAAGGGGTAAACAAATTATTCGTGAGAATAAAGAAATTTAACATAATGAAACAAGTACATGATGAGACATGTAATGAAAACATTGGTTCATGTATTGAACACATTGGTTGTGTCATTATGGGGATAACATATTTAATTTTAATACCTTATAACAAAAAATTTAACATAATAAAAAAAGTACATGTTTCCATACTATTGAATAAATTCACCTCGATCGTGCTAGAGAGAGAAGCTTTCTAGGTTTCTTAAGATCATATGAGTCATTCTTAGTATGAAAAATAATATTTAACTAGGTAGATAATTGAGATATGTGAGTGTTCATGACATGGAATATATGGTGGTATTCACATTTTGATACGAGTAGGAATTACTACACCAATTTGGTTCTTATATAAGAACATAGTTAGATATAACAATAATACATGTCTAGGCATAAAATGAATGATCCAAGTGAAACATCATATTCCATGACAACAGGAATCAATCCACTCATAGTTCAAAGAAATAAAACCATAGACATTGGTCTAGATAATATGTAGGGAGGGGTTATTTTTATAAATTATGTAGGGCCTAGGATTTATATTTCTGGTTTCACTTTGTATCATAAGGAAATATAAATCAGGACATTAGTGGTTATCATATAGGACCCCTTATGTGGATTTTAATGTCACATAGGGATGTAGGAACCATAATTTATAGAAATATGTGAATCATGTATGATAAATTTTCCTTGAATAGGTATCTTGGATTGATAATTAATGATATATAATTTGAGTGAGGTTTTGGTTCTAGGATAAATATGGGACCATTTTTTCATATTGATGGGTTGAAGAAAAATCAACATGATATGGTAAACCAATACCCATGATTATGTGTGTGTGTGTGTGTAGATATGTTTTATGCATAACAAGATGAGGTAGTTCCCACAAGGTGACTATGTGTAATAAAATTTAACATCATTTCATGAAGATGATGATGTTCTATTTAATTTCATGAGACTATGATGTAGATTCCCTATAGTTTATATTCATGTGATGTGGACCTTGGATGCTATGGAGTTCAAATTATTTTTTTCTCAAACTTGTGTGGTTTTGTAGTCTAGAATCATGTGACAAGGATATTTTTTCTACAATTTAACATCATATGATAAGAACACCCTCCTTGTAATTTATAGTCTTGTGGAAATGATGTTTTTTGTGATGTTTAACTTCAGGCGGTAAGGACTTCAAATTTTGTGTAATTTAATGTATTTTGACTAAAACTATTTCTATTGTTTTTTAACATAATATGATAATGATATGGAGTTTTGTATAGTTTAATGTATTTCAACCATGAATTTATTCCTGCAGTTTAACACCATGGTGTAAAGAAGTGTTCCATGTAGTTTAACTCCATGTGTTAAGGACATGTAATGAAGTATTATATATTTTATTTTCACTAATACATTTTCTAAGGGTAGAATATATGAAAATAATTTCATAAGAAACCTCACGTTGGTGGGAAATAATGCATTCTACATCTATTATGTATAATGAGTAATCCACATTTCAATATGAAATATGTATGATGTAAGGACCATCCTAATTGTGTTATAACATTTGTTGTTTGTTCACTAGTATCATTTGGTTCGGAGCACCAGTACCAATTATTATAGATGTATTCTGCTGAGGTGAACCATTTTATTGAGGGATCACAAAATTTAATTCTGATGGACTATGCGGTTGTGAAGAATATGTCGTGTTTTCTCATCGAGTCATTATAACACACCCATGTGCCTTTGTGATTGATCTTAATTTAGACTTTGTGCACAAAATATCTTTTTTTAGTGAGTGAAAATAGGATTTTATTGCCAATACTACCTCTATTCCATAAACAAATGAGTATGAGGTCACTTGAGTGGAAGAGTGGGCTATGGCATAATAAGTCTATAAGACATGAATGAGTTTATCAATCCAAGACATCATTCCATTTTACACTATTTTATTTACTAAATTCAATAATGAATTGTTAAAGTCTAATATCTTTCCATTTTCCACTGTATGATAGAGTGAAGAATGGATGGTCTTGATTTTATAATACTAAAATCCTTTTCAATTCAGATAAATATTAGTTGGTGTGGTTTCCTCCTAGTATTATTTGAGGGACACCAAATATGGTAATGATATCATCCTTCATAATGTTGGTGATACTATTTTTCTTGAATTTATTAAATGGCATAGCCTTGAAAAATTTGGAAAAGTAATGGATAGTAGTATGAATGAACATATACTAAGTAGTTTTTACTGGTGGATATGGAACCCCAATATCCATTACCCATATGTTGATTATCCTATAATATTGGGCAATATACAACAAATATAGGGGATGAAGGATGATGTTTTCATGGATCCGACAAGCATTAATCATTCTGGTGAACTCCATTCATTCTTGTATCATCTCCTGTTATAAGTAATGAAGCCCCAAATCATTGTGGGGGTTCCAGGTTATGGACTAGTGAGAACTGTATGAGCCTTCATAGACATGCATAATGATAAAACTGGAATCTCTTTCTATAATTCATATGTGGAGGGTTCCATTGAATCCTTATTTATAGAGATATTTCATCTAATTCATCTAGTACTGAATGGTTATCTTCACTTCCTAGAATAGAGTCTATTCACATTTCACTCGATTTGATCTGGGGTCCCTTTTTCATGGTTATTTTTTATCAGATTAATACATTTAGTGATGGATTTTATCTCATCATTCTATCTTTTATTGTAGATATAATTGATGTATTCCATTTTATATTTGATGATTAGTGACACAACCCATAAATGTGTGATCCATAAGACTACCTAATCTTGATTAGGATTATCCAAGACTCTGAATTCATTATCGAGTGCAACAAAACCTACATTCTATCATTGATGGACATGATGTAGTGATGGATCAGAATAGAATTCCACCATCATTAGAATCACGTGACAGATTAGAGGGTATCGTTCTCCCTTCTTAATGTAATATTCACCGTTGATCTTTTTGATTACTAGCTTTATGTCTCCTATGACATTCAGATAAGTTGTGTGTATCTACAAGGTCAGCTCTAGGCCTTCAGTAAGGGCTTGATATTCCACCTCATTATTAGTGCTTCATTCATATAATGAGAATTAGTACGGAAATAATTTCATGTATAGGGGAAAATTAAATCATTATAAAAATTCGATTGAGTTTTGGGTTTTCTATTTTATTTCCAATAAAACTTTTGGTTGTGAAATCAAAATACATATCCCACATTTTTTGTGTGTTATGGGCATAGAAAAACTCTTCATCTAGATGTCCAGTGTCTACTAGTATGTCTTCCGAGGTAGGATTTTCTTCAAATAAGTTAGCTAGTGTCTTCCCTTTGATTGTCTTCTAGGACATGAACTAAATGTCATAATGTTACAGAATAACAACCCATTAGGCCAACCAACCTGTTAGCATATGGTGGATAAGAATATACATGATAATCTCGATATAAGGGACCAAGAGTACTTCATGATGCTTCATGTAATGACTATACATTTTCATTGTGAATATGAGTGTTAGGTTTTTTCTTATTGATATCAAAATATGTATCTTAGAATATAGAAAATTTCAATTGATATACAAGATATTATTTTTATTCCCTGAATCATTTTTCATTTAAAAAAGGGAACCTAGAGATCATTACCTAGAGACCCTATATTGGATTTGTGTATTCCTATCATTGGGATACATTAAGAATGATGGATGTCCCAAGTACTACTTGAAGATATTGGAATCATGTTACAAGTCCTCATCCCATTGGTAGGCGACTACCATCTTCATCCACATAGAAAAAGGGTGAAATCTATCAGCCAAGTTGATTATGAATCCCCAAATAGAAGTGAGGCTCTTTCAAGGGCCATATTTATTTGGATATACCCTAAATACCCATACAAAAAGGATAGGGCTTGGATTCTAGCAGTTTCACTGATCAAAATTTCCAGTATTGGTACTAGGAAGTCATATTTTAGGAACTATCAATTATGGTCCCTATAATCAATGCATACCATAATCATCCTATAATTTTTCTTAATTGGAATGACGTTGGAATGTAATTTTTTGAATTGAACCTTTTGAAAAAATATGCATTTGATCAATTAATCAACATTTTATTGTACCTTAGTCACATGAGAGTTGGGAATTCTCATGGTTGGATATTAGAAACCATTATGATCATTTGGAGATCAAGAAAGACCGATATCCAAATAAGGGATTGGTTTAGGCATCATCGTATAATTATAAGTGAATACGTATTGATGATTTTTTTTAAAATTAAAATATAGATATATTGCTCTTCAAGAGGCATAGAGTTACTAATCAATATAGGATTTAGTTCCTCTTATATTCCTAGATTCACATGCCTAAGAATATTAACGGTGTTATATATTCATTCCTCAAATATGAGATTGTTGTTCCTAAGGTCATGCACTTCCTCTTCAATTTATGTGTCAGTGGGGGAATCTATAGGAATAGTGTAAAACATGAGGCTATCATTATATCTTTCATAGTATGAGAGGTAATAGGAAAAATAAATGATATCCAAAACTACTAGAGTCATTTTTAGGGCTTCTGAGGTTGCATTTATTCATTTATTTTACTATGAGGGGAATGATTGGTATGGATATATAGAGTTATAGGGTTTTTATTTGGGAAATTTTTTAATTTTTGATAACTAAAAGAAGTAAATTTTTTATCATGATGGATCAAGAGTGTAGTATTCCTTTCATGAACCTAGTTTTGCTGATGAAATTTTTATCTCATAAATATGATCAAAATATGTTTTCGGTTTATAATTTCCCTCTGGGACCGAGTCTATTACCCAGATTAGGTTTAAGGGTAGTACATAATCTCTGATGAGTATAATCCATGTATTTTCAGTGGAACATCCTATGAAATTGTTCGTAAAATTCTACATGTAACCCTATATCATTAGTGTATATACTTCCCTCTTGTAGAAAATCACCTGGATAAAATCATGAATCATAATATTCAAAAGAGAACACTATCATAACATAGTATTCAAACCATCTCATTGAATGAGTATTTCAAACTTTGTTGAATTGTTGAATGTACTGTGACGTGGCTATAAATCCAAGGTCTTATGAGAAGTAAAATATATGTTGTATCTCATTGAATAATAATGAATTTTAAATTATACAATAGGCCTTTCACGACCCGTCCGCCGGGGCCCGTATCGTGACTACCTCAAGCTCGCCTTCCATAGGCCAGGGGCTGGCGACTAGTCCCAAAGGCGTAAATCCCTAAACTCGGAAGGCATTGAATTTATAATAGTAAACAAAAATAATAGAGTACGCAACTTGAAGTAAATAACTAAGTAAAACTATATAAAAAAGAGGGTGCTGAAAGTTAAGGGGCCGGAAATACAAGCCCAATAGTAATGTACAATACAACTGAAAAGCTAGTACTGCTGTAGTAGAGTAAAAGAATAACTATTGAGTCATCCTCCGGGATTCCCACACGAAGGGTGGGCACATATGGCCTCCTCATAAACCCATGTCCGTCCGTCCTCTCCGTGTATGTCTCGCCAAGTGGTCCACATATAGTATCGCCCAGCTCTACAACTTTCTACCTCGATCAGCATTGTTCATCGTCTGCAACCAACACAACAAGGTGCGGGCATAGCCTGTATGGGGGAGAGTATAATGATACTTAGTAGAGACCTTGAGACCCTCAATGTCTCAAAATATCCAACAAGGATAAACCACAAATAAAGATACAATCATGAAGTATTAACTAACCTTACTTAGGTTTATTCCCATACATATACCTAAGTTACCAATCATAGTCTGGCTCCAAATCTCGAGCCCAAGCACAACCCAATCCACAATGGAAGTAAAGTCAATAACCACGATGATAATGGTTCAAAGGCATGACTCAGCTCACACAGGTATACATATTTAGTATAGAGATAGAGATGATCAGATGTAGTAACTGATTCATCTAAGATGTCGGACCCACACAGGATAGAGGACCAGCTAAGTTGTCAGACCCACACAGGATACAAGACCAGCTATGATTCATCTAAGATGTCAAACCCACACAGGATACAGGACCAGCTAAACTGTCGGACCCACACAGGAGATAGGCCAAACTTTGATTCGTCTGAGCTGTCATACCCACATAGGATATAGGACCAGCTACGATGTCGGACCCACACAGGATACATGACCAGCTTTTTTGTCAGACCCACACAGGATCCAGGAACAGAAGTCAGAACTGTCAGACCCACAGAGGATCCCGGTACAGTAGTCATCACTATCGAACCCACGGAAGATTCTGGTATAGTAGTCATCACAGTCGAACCCATAGAAGATTCTGGTACAGTAGTAATTGTTGTTGAACCAATGGAGGTTTTTGGTACAGTATCATCTCAGCGAGCCCTAGGGTTCCCGCACATTGCACGCTCGATTTCGAGAGGGTCCGCTCCTTGAGCCAAGTGTTCATAAATCAACTACCATGAAGTCTCATGTTGATATATCCTGATGTTTTGTCTCATCATAAGGAACCCAACGCGATAGACGGCGCGTCAATCTGACGTCTGGTCCGTGAGTTAATAGATTTTTAGTCCCAAGGGCCCGGTTGAATTTGTGTACGATCCAACTCATCCAAACTCCAACTTTATTTGAATTTCAAATGGAGTATCTCAATAGAATCTCCTCGTCTCAAGGATTTTAGCACCACAGACGGTTCATCATTTTGACACCGTATGAGGGGGTTATGTCGGATACAAGATCCCACAATAATAATATTAACAATATTATTGGGTGCTTCTTGGACCCAAGCCATGAACCAGAATTTAGTATCCAACATTAGAATTGAATCAACCATATTAATTACATTATTACATCACCACTGACGGCAAGTCAATCGGACATCTCACACAGATGTTGTGGTGTGTCATAGATTTAATAATAATAATATATTATTATTATTTAAGCGTTCTGAGTACTCAATCCAAAAACTCGAAAAAGACATCCAATATTGGACTTGGAATTTCCTTCTCAGAATCATGGTCACACCACCGCAGACAGTTCATAAAACCGATGTTGTATGGAGAATTTGTAGAAAAAAAGGTGTTTTATCATCAAAAGTAATAACAACAATATTTTTTTTATTATTTTATTTACTATTCCTAACTCCAAAATCAATCCACATTTTTGGAGCTCTTGCTGCGTTCTTGAACCAATCTACACCAATTATTTCCTTTCTTTTTATTATTTATTCATCAACTTATACTTTCTCTCCCCAATCTATCACTTCCTTCACGTTTTAGCCCCTCCAACCCAACCTCCAAACCCTATCGGCTAGCCCTTCACGCGGTGACCTCTTCTGCCGGATCTGCTGCCACCTTCCCTATATGCCTGCCATGCACCGACCACCCCAGCGACGTGGTCCTCCCTCAACAGTCTCATACCCCGTGGCCTGGTCACCTGCTGCACACTCGGACTGCTGGCCGAAGCCACCTCGGCCTCACCGCAGACCGCAATGCTGCCTTTTTCGTGCTTCCTTGCTTTCCCAGAGCCACGCTGACCACCACAGTATGTCGCACTGCCTATCTCACACGATGTTGTGCCTTGAACACATGCCGGAATCACACTGTCGTGTCACCCCTTCTGTGGGTGGCCTTATCTTCGTTCCAAGCCCGAAAATTGCGACGATCGCAGATTTGTGATCCTCGGGTCCAGATCTTCGCATCCGTATTTTGAGATCAAGGAAACATTGAGTTTTTAGCGCACATAATTATTTGGAAATAAAGAACACATGAGGAATGAAATAGGAAAGGATCATGGTCTATGTGCGGATCGATGACCATGTTTTTTCGGCCATCATCATTGAAATTCAAGAACAAGAGGAATTAACACAATGATATTTATCATACTTCAAAATAAAACCCCTACCTCGATCATCGATGGAGGTGGCATGAGGAAGAAGGTAAAGTCGATGAAGGTGGTGTTGTTGGGGTTTGTCACCCTTGAAAGACGCTCCCGATCCGGGATCGAGCGTCGTCCTTGTTTTTCATTGGATGATATTTCTCCAAGGGTTCTCCCAAGCATCCACCCCTTTGCTAATTCTTTTCCCGCGAGGGGTTCGGTGCCAAATTAATAATATTGAGTTTATTAATTTAACACATAGATTTGGTACATTAATTATGTTGGAGTCGGCCCAATTAATTTTGGAGGAGAGAAACCTAGAGTCATATCACATTCAAGAGAGGGTTCAAGGGAGTTAAAGGGGAGTTAGAGTGGTCGGGTGGGGCCCACCTAATAATCCTCCCAAATGGAGGTTCGGGTGTGGTGGCCCCCACCCCCAACCTCCCCTTGGAGTTTTCAACCACCATCATAAAATAAAGTTAAATATTTAACTTTATTAAATTTAATTAAAAACCCCAAAAAACTAACTTCTACTCATGATAAAATGCAACCGTAGTGAAGGTCTCACTATGCAATTACTGATTCTACGAGTTCAATGGTTCCCTCAGATTTCATTTCCAAGCACCTGTTCAAAAGATATAAAATGACGCTCGCACTTTTACTAAACATACCTGAAAAAATGTTCAGAAAATTAATAACAGCCATCCTTGACCTACTGTGGTCGAGTTTAGGCTCTGACTTGGTGAAACACGCCCCAACGAACCCAATAGTATCCTCAGATTTCCAATCCAAGTTACCATTTAAATTTTATTAATTTTACAATAAAATAATTATCAATTAATTATTTTATTTGCGGCCAAAAACTTTCTTTCTCTTTTGGTCCTCACCGACCCAAGATAGTATCTGCTTAAAGAAATCATACCCTCACAAGTTCAGTGGTGGTATCGGGTTTTTAATTCGAGTTTCCATTTGTGAGTTACAAGAATTTGGAAAATTAAATAACTTTATTTAATTATTTTATTTACAGTTATGCAATTTTTGGGGTTTCTCACTGGAGGCTCGCGCAGACTAAACTTAAGTCATGGCTAGGGTAAACCCACCATCTTGAGCACAACAGTGGCCTTGGATTTATGATCTCAGTAACCGTTTAAGAGTTATTCAAATTTTTCAGGAAAACTGCATACATGCATTAATTTAAACATAAATAAACATCGACTGATCATTCCAGGCACTCCGGGCTTCATAATCACGCTCCGTCAAAAACAGAAGGCTCGTAAAATTCCCAAGAATTTCAAAAAAAATATCTATGGAATTTACGGGTCTTTACATTCTCCTCACCTTAGGGATTTACGTCCCCATAAGCTACAACTCACTCTAAATAAACAAATGAAGGTAATGAGAATGAATATGAGCCTCCCGCTCCCATGTGCCCTCCTGGAGGTTCCCGTGATGCCAGTGAATGCGCACCAGAGGCATCGACCGTCTATGCAGGAACCACTCCTGTCGATCCTCAATCTCCACCGGAACCTCCATGAATGTCATCCCTTTATCGGTATCTAGATCCCCATAATCAATAATGTGGGAGGGGTAATGCACGTATTATTTTAACTGGGATACATGGAAGACATCATTCACCCGGTGAATCTGAGGTGGAAGGGCTAAACGGTATGCCACATCAAAAACTCTACTGAGGAACTAGAATGGTCCGATTAACCTCAGAGATAACTTCCTGCCTCGACCAAAACTCCATAGACCTCATTGAGGTGAGACCCGTAGAAAGATGTGGTCACCATCCTCGAACTCCAGAGGTCTCCATCTCCTGGATGTACATGGAAGACCCGTCATGAAGTCCATGGATATCTCATCCCTCTTCCACTTTGGGACCTCTAAAGGCTGAACCAAGCCTGTTAGTACCTTATGCTCTGCCTTCACATGATGGCAAGTAAGGCATCGAAAGACAAACTCTGATACTGCCTTCTCCATACCTGGACACCATTGTTTTAATCAACAGTCTTAGTACTTTTTTTCCACTCCTAGATGTACCGCAAGAGATGAAGTGTGTAACTCCATCAACACTTCCTTCTGATGTGCAACTGGTACCAAGGTACATCCTCTGAAGAGGATGACGTACTCCCCACCTTTAGAAAATCCATCATGTGTCTTCCCTGTGGATATCTGAGCGCATCACATCTCACAGTCAACGTCCCCACACTGTGCCTCTCTGACTCGCTGAAAAAGTGGAGGAGTGACTATGAGAGACTGTAGAAAGGATGCTCCATCTCTATCCACAAAGGATATTTGCAACGCGGCCAGCTGTTCCATTGCCTCTCATAGCAGTTGAATGCCAGATCTCCTGCTGAGAGAATCTGCTACAACGTTCCCCTTCCCAAGAGTATAGGCTATCTTGAAGTCATAGTCCTGGAGGAACTCGAGCCATCGTCGCTGCCTCAGGTTCAGGTTCTTCAATGAGAAGATATACCTGAGACTCTTGTGGTCAGTGTAGTCTGTAAAGCATTCGCCCATAAGATAGTGCCACCACATCTTCAAGGTGAAGACCACTACTACTAACTCCAGGTCATGGGTAGTGTAGTTCTGCTCGTGTTGTCTCAGCTGCCGAGAACTATATTTGATCACAGCTTGTTCCTGCATCGGGACACATCCAAGTCTAGTCCGAGATGCGTCGTAATAAACTACATACCCTACACCTTCCTCTGGAAGCCTCAAGATAGAGGCACTAGTCATCCTCTGCCTCAGCTCTAGAAATCTCTACCGACATCTCTCCGACCACACGGAGGGTTGCCCCCTCTTCTGAAAAGCTGATAGTGATGCTGCAACGCTAGATAAGTCTGGCACAAAGGTAAGTCTGGTCGACTCATGAGTGATCGGTCGCACCCTATTATGCATGATTCCATCCTGTGCTACATGGGTTTTCCTTTTTTTCTGAACAAGGAAAACACCATCCCAACGTTTTAGATAAACCACAACCTTTTTTCCTAATACAGACAATTTTTGTAAGAAGTGTGGTTGCCCAGTCCATACCCAAACTAACGTCGTAAGGCCTCGACGCTGCCACCAAGAGGTTACAACCAAAACCCTCGCCTCAAGGGACAGATCACACCATCAGTGAAATTTTGATTATTGAGTATCCTCCCAAAGGTATCTCCAGACGTGAGGGTCAATTCACCAGCTTTACCAGAAACTCTAGGTCAGGGAAAAGATTTGTAGAAGGAAGGAATGATTGGTACTTATGTCCATTGATACAATAGCTAGTAGTAGATAGAAACCATAACTCAAATAAATCCTAGAGCCCTTGGGTCACACTCCTAGAACGCATTTATTTATTATCTTCCCCTTCCCTCTAGCTCCCTATGCCTAGTGGGGACTACAAAGGCTGGTGGTTATAACATGTCAAAATGTTCACCACCTCATGTTTCTCTCCTAGCTCTACTACCACATCTACTGACCTATAGATTCATCTTTCCTTAAGACTTCCTCTTCTTGAAACATCTCCCATGCCCAAGTCTCTGAGACTGGCACCTGTTCGCAGCTTCCCAGTGCTTGCATTCACTGGCTGTATCCACGCAGCCAAAGAACATTTAACGACAAAGGTTTTCTCTAGCACCCTAACATAAATAGGAATGCATAGAGGAAAGTGTTTTGCCTCATATATCCTTAAACACCCCTTGCTCAGAGGTACGAGCTTTAAAACACTGATCGTATCATATTCATCGAGTACCATGAAAGACTGTTATGCCTTGAGGAATACTCAACTACCGACATGTCATCCTACAAAAGCTGGATAAGCTCTAGTAAACTCTCATCCACCTCCTCAAGCTAGTCATTATTTTCCTATGGGTCGGGCTCGCCTTGGAACATGAGGGATATCCGGTGCTGAAACACATGTAAGGCACTAAGCCTGCAAGTTTCCTCTATCGGTACCATCGGTAGTGTCTGCTGACCAACAGGCAGTGATATAGTTGGCACACCGCCCGAAGGTACCATCTCAGAAAACGGTCCAAGTACCAAAACCTCACCACTATGCAGACTATCCACATGCTCACTCACTGAAAAAATATTAGTAGCTATGATCAACATCTACTCTACGAGTGTCTCAACTAAGACAAAAAATTCATTAATCACCTCCATCTAGTCCTCTTATGTCTGGGAAGCTGTCTCGCCTCGAAACCTCGGAGGCCTCTACCGTTGGAACTCAAAAAACACGCTCAGTCGGCGAGCATCGTCTGCCAGTGCAACTGGTGGTATCTGCTACCCAACGGGTGGTGCTGCTGCTGCTGCACCACTCGAAGGTTCCAATGTAGAAAGAGGGCCCTAAACCGGAGCCTCGTCGTTTGGTGGGCTATCATCATGTACTCTCTAGGAAACCCTAGCTGGATGTCTATGCAGCGGCATCCAGATAAGGAATAGGTGTGCCACGGTCAATAAGTTATTCCTGTTGAACTGACTCAAAGAGTTCATAAAGGAGACTCTTGAAAAAACGCTCTTAATTAGTGTTTTCGTGCACTGAGAGAGAAATCAGAAGTCATGGTCATGGTGTATGGATATGTCGGTCGTCGCACCAACACTAAACTCACTGGACTAAAAACCACACCCAATACACTTAACACTATTTCATCATAGTAAGATAGATCAGATTCCTATGTTCTATTGTAGAAACGACTCCTTTGATACCAATTTGTCATGACCCGTCCCCTGGGGCCTGTATCGTGACTACCCCAAGCCCGCCTTCCATAGGCCTGGGGCTGGCGACTACCACCAACGAAGTAAATCCCTAATCTGGGATGGCATTTCCGTTATAACATTAAACAAAATAACAGAGTATGCAAGTGGAAGTAAAAGAGTAAGTAAAACTATATACAAAAGTGGGTGCTGAATGTAAAGTGGCCAGAAATACAAGCCCAACAGTAATGTACAATACAAATGAAAAGCTGGTACGACTGCAGTAAAGTAAAACAACAACTATTGAGTTGTCCTATGTGATTCCCACCTAATGGGTGGGTACAGATGGCCCCCCTCAACACCCCAAGTCCGCCTATCCTCTACGTGTATGTCTCGCCAAGTGGTCGTCCTCCAGGTACCATCCAGCTCTACAACTCTCTACCTCGATCAGCGTTGTCCGTCGTCTGCATCAACACAATGAGGTGCAGGCATAACCCTTTCAGGGGTGAGTACAACGATGCTTAGTAGGGACCCTAAGACCCTCAAGGTCTCATAATATCCAATAAGGATAAACCAAAAAGAAATATACAATCATGAAGTATCAACTAACTGTACTTAGTTATATGCCCATACATATACCTAAGTTACCAATCCCAGTCCGACTCTAACTCTCGAGCCCAAGCACAACCCTGTCCACAAAGGAAGTAAAGTCAATCACCATGATGATAATAGTTGAAAGACATGAATCACCTCACACAGGCATACATCTTTAGTAGAGAGATAGAGATGATCAGATATAGTCACTGATTCATCTAAGCTATCAGACCCACACATGATACAGGACCGACTAAGTTGTCGGACCCACACAGGATACAAGACTAGCTATGATTAATCTGAGATATTGGACCCACACAGGATACATGACCAACTAAGCATTTGGACCCACATAGGATACATGACTAGCTATGATTCATCTGATCTGATGGACCCACACATGATATAGGACCGGCTAAGCTATCAGACCCACACAGGATACAGGACCAGCTTTTTTGTCTGACCCACACAGGATTCTAGAACAGAATTAAGAACTGTCGGACACACAAAGGATCCTGGTACAGTAGTCATCACTATCGAAACCACATAGGATTATGGTATAGTAGACATCAATGTCGAACCCAAATAGTATTTCGGTACAGTAGTCATCGTTGATGAACCCACAAAGGTTTCCGGTACAGTATCTTCATAGCCAGCCCTAGGGTTCCCGCACACAACACGCTCGATTCAGGGAGGGCCCGCTCCTCGAGCCAAGTGTTGATACATAAACTACCACAAAGTATCAATTTGTTGTATCCCGAAGTTACGTCTCATCATAAGAAACAGACCGCGACAGACGGTGCGTCAATAAGACACCTGGTCTGTGAGTTATTATCTGTTTAGTCCCGAGGGCCCGGTTGGATTCGTGTGCGATACAACTCGGCCAAACTCCATCATTCATCGAAATTCACATCGAGTATCTCAAGAGGATCGCCTCGTCTCATGTATTTTAGCACAATAGACGGTTCGTCATTTTGAAACCGTATGAGGGAGGTATGTCGGATACAAGATCCCACATTAATAATATTAATAATATTATTGGGTGTTTCGTGGACCCGAGCCACATTCCAAAATTTAGTATCAAATATTAGACTTGAATCGATCATATTAATTATAGGATTACATCGCCACTAATGGCGAGTCAATCAGATGTCACATGCAGGAGTTGTGGCGTGTCGAAGATTTAATAATAATAATATATTATTTTTATTTGAGTATTCCATGTACGCAATCCAGTGACATGAAAAAGGAATCCGATATTGGACTCGGAATGTCCGTCTCGGAATCCGGGTCACACCGCCACAGATGGTTTGTAAAACCGAGGTCGTACAGAGAATTTTCCGAAAAAAAGGTGTTTTATCATCAAAATTAATAACAACAATATTTTAATAATATTATTAATTATTTGTTTATTTACTATACCTAAATCCAAAATCAATCCACATTTTTGGAGCTCTTGTTGCACGCTAGAAACAATCTGCATCAATTAATTCCTATCTTTTATTATTATTTCGTCAACTTATACTTTCCCTCTCTAATCAATCACTTCCTTCATGTTTTAGTGCCTCCAAACCCTATTGGCCAGCCCTTCACGCGGTGACCTCTTCCACCAGATTTGCTTCTTTTTTCCCTGCTTGTCTGCCATGCGCCGACCACCCCAGCGACATGGTCCTCCCCCGATAGTCTCATACCCCACAGCCTGGTCACCTGCTGCGCACCCAGACTGCTGATCGAAGCTGCCTCAGACTCACCATACACCGCCAGACCTCCTTTTCCTTGTTGTCTTTCTTGCCTGGAGCAACGCTGACCACCGCAGTACATCTCACTGCCTATCTCGCTTTAAGTCGTGCCTTGAACACACGTTGGAATCACACCGCCGTGTCTCACCTTCCGTGGATTGCTTTATCTTCATTCAAAGCATGAAAATTATGACGATTATAGATTCGTGATCCTCGGGTCAGGATCTTCGCATTCGTATTCTGCACTCAACGAAACATTGAGTTTTTAGCATGCTTAATTATTTGTCGATAAAGAACATGCGAGGAACAAAATAGAAAAAGGGTCATGGTCTATGTGCAGATCGATGACCATGTTTGTTTGGCCATCATCTTTCAAATTCAAGAACAAGAGGAATTAACAATGATATATTTATCATACATAAAAATAAAACCCCTACCTCGATCGTCGATGGAGGTAGTGTGAGGAAGAAGATGAAGTCGATGAAGGTTTTGTCATTGGCATTCGTCACCCTCGCAAAATGCTCCCGATCCGGGCTTGATCATCGTCCTCATTATTCATTGGAGGATATTTCTCAAAGGGTTCTCTCAAGCCTCCTCTCCTCTACCAATTCTTTTCCCGCGAGTGGTGCGATGCCAAATTAATAATATTGAGTTTATTAACATAACACATAGAGTTGTCACATTAATTATGTTGGAGTTGACACAATTAATTTGGGAGGAGAGAAACCAAGAGTCATCTCACATTCAAGAGAGAGTTAAAGGGGGTTAAAGGGGAGTTAGAGAGGTTGGGTGGGCCCCACCTAATAATCCTCCCAGGGGAGGTTCGGGTGTGGTGGCCCCCACCTCCAGACTCTCGTTGGAGGTTTCAACCACCAACATAAAATAAATTTAAATCGTTAATTTTATTCAATTTATTTAAGAACCCCAAAAAGTAACTTTTAGTCATGATAAAAGGCAACTACGGTGAAGGTCTCACTAAAAATTACCAAGGCATCAAGTTCAATGGTGCCCTCAGATTTCAATTTCGAGCTCAAGTTCAAAAGATATAAAATGGCGCTCACATGTTTACTGAACGTACCCGAAAAAAAGTTCAGAAAATTAATAACAGTCATCCTTGTCCTACTGTGGTCGAGGTTCGGCTCCACCTAATTTAAACACACCCCAAGGAACCCAACGGTACCCTCTAATTTCCTATCTGAGTTACTATTTAAAAGTTATGAATTTTAAAATAAATTAATTGTCACTTAATTATTTTATTTGCGGCCAAATATTAACTTTCTCTTGTGGGACTCGCTGACCCAAGATATTATCTGCTTAAAGAAATCCTATACTCATGAGTTCAGGGGGAGGTCTCGGATTTTTAATTCAAGTTACCGTTTGTGAGTTATAATCATTTGAAAAATTAAATAACTTTATTTAATTATTTTATTTAAGGTTATTCCATTTTCGGGTTTTCTCACAGGATTCCCGCACCGACTAAACATAAGTCACGCCTAGGGTAAACCCGCCATCCTGAGTGCAATGGTGGCCTCATATTTCCGATCTAAGTAACCGTTTAAAGTTATTCCAATTTTTTAGGAAAACTGCATACGCGCGTTAATTTAAGCTTAAAAAAACATTGATGGATCATTCCGGGCACTCCGGGCCTCAGAATCACGTGCCATCAGAAATTCCGGACTCGTAAAATTCCCAAGAATTTAAAAAAAATCCATGGAATTTTCATGTCTTTAAAAAGTCACTATATTGGACCTTGATATTAATCTTTCTAAGGGGATTTTTCTCAGTTTTTTCGTACTCATAAATAGTTAATTTCATTGGAGACAAATCATCCTCTCCATATCCTAAACATTAGAGGGTCTCGACCATGATAAAATTTACCAGATAACCATTGTCAACCAGATCACTTAGGATGTTGACATTAATGTGATTTATGAAAATGAACATGGTTTTTATATGTTCTTGTATATATTTTTCATTTTATTTATTTTTGGATGAGATGGTTGTTGGAACCAAGGTAGTTCTATGCTGAAAATGGAGCTCGGTTTGTGTTTTTTGTTAATATACTTTGTGTTGATCATGGATTGTGTTTGTTAAATGTAACACCCCAAGATTTTATGAAAGATATTCTTTTTAATTTCATGTCTTGTGTTGTACGCTACACCAAAAGGATCTTGCACAAAATACATCCTTGACTTGCCTTGCATTACACGTAATCGCGACCTTCCTCGATAGCGTGTGTAGTACGCAATACCGAGTTTCACTAAACAACGATATGCTATTAAAATATTATTAAAACTAGCCGTTATGAATAGTAATAAACACTTTTTGAAATTTTGTAAATTTTATTTTTCAAAATGGACTTCATTTTTGGATTCAGAATATTAAAATTAGCTTAGGGTGAAATTTTGGTACTTTTCGGATAACTTTCATATTCTGATGAATAGTGAAAATTACTAAATTTTAATTAAAAACAACTTTTTTAATAGAAATAATTAATAGTGATATATTATTAATTTTAGTGGTTTTAAAGTATATTTAGAATATATTTTTACAATTTAATACAATTTTGGTCATTATATGTAATTTCACATTTAAACCAGACATAAACAAGTGTCAATCTTTTGATAGTTATTATCTCTCAAAAACACGCTATTTGTTTTGACGATGGAAATTAATTTTTAAATTAATTAATGTAACTGATATGTTTTAAATTTGGTAAAATAGACGTCATTTTTGAATTCATAATATCAAATATAGCTTAGGCCTAATTGTTTGCATTTTTCCGGAAACGTTCATTTTTTGATGAATAGTGAAACCACTAAGTGGTAGTTAAAAAAACTGAATCTTTCATAAAACTTAATTTTACCGCTTCTGTGAGTGGAATTTAGAAAATCCGAGAGACACGGTTAATATCAAGGACTAAAACGTGGTTCAATGAGATGAAAATAATTTTTGGTGAATAGTAACTTTTGACTTTTTTTACCACGGTTACAAGTAAATAGGGTAATTAATGGTAAAAATGATATTATTATTAACCTAACACATGTCCTAATTCTATTGGATGAGTGTAATTCGACCAAAAACAACCTTAGGAATAAAAATTGACCATTTAAGCCCACTTGGATTAGATTAGGACATTTATTTTTAATTTATTTAAAGAAGGGTTAAAATAGTTAAAATCAATGTTTAATAAGTAAATTATTTTTAATATAGGGTAATACATAAGATAAATTCTACTATAAATATTCATTATAAAGCTAAAAATATTTCCTACATAATGATATTTTATTTGTAATTTTTAGACCTTAAATAATTTAATTTATTTATGACACAACGATGATGTGGTAATTACCTTTTTAAGAAAATATTAACATAATTTATGTTATAAATGCCCAAATAAATTTAATTTGAGACTTTTTATGACTTACACTAATTTTCTAGGTTAATATGACATGTTATTGTTTATTTAAAAAAAATGTCGAACATATAATTCTGTTATGAATTTCATAAAAATCATGTACCAAATAGTGTCAAATTTGACATAAATTAGTTTTTAAAACAAATATTATATTATTAATTGTTATTTTATTCCTAAAAATCTGAGTTTAGGCCAAATGACTTATATAAGGTTATAAATATTAATAATAAACAACTTGGGGTTCGTTTGGCTTGATATAGTACATTTATTAACCATATAGTGTAAGAAAACAAAAAGACACGGTAAAAGTTAAATTATTTAACATAGAGTTAAATCTAATTGATAAGGTTAAAATAATAACCTAAACTTTTCTAAATCCTATTTGATGAGAGGGTTTAGACCCATCCCCACCTTAGCTTCGAAATATATCAATTTGTAGTTATTTTAAACCGAAATTGACCTTAATAATAAAATAATATTTTTAGTTTTCCCAAAGGTGCCCCTCTCCTCCCATATAAAAGGGCACCTCCTCCCTCTCCTCCTCACACCAATTTGAGCATTCAAGATCCACTAAACCCTGCAAAAATATCTTCTCCACTTCCCTAGTATCATCGTAGAGGTCCTGGTCTTCTTCAAAGATCAACCTTAGTTCTTTATGTGGAGGTTAAGAAAAGGCGCGTCAAAAAGAGGTAATATACATTACCCATCTTTTTCAATTTCTTTCTTCTTCAACTTCTTCTTCTTTAGTTGTTTCATGATAAAGTAATAACATCAGTATTTCTTATATACTGATATGTTATTATAAATATGAAACGACTCTAATTAACCTTCTATCCATCCTACGGAAAAAGGAAATCACCGCGCGTGCGTACGTACGGAATACCGTCTCCACGCCGTGGTGTAATCTATTTTCTGCCACCACCATAATAGGATGGGTATAATGGTGTAATGAGTAACTATATATGATTATTATAATGTTATATTGATACTGAAATAGTATACATACACTTCAACACAAGTTCACGATCATTTGAACGATATCATCGCTCGTGCGTACGTACGGACTACCGTCTCCACGACGCGATGAGATTCATTCTCCATGTTAACCATTTAAAAATGATTATAAAGTATATATAATAAATAATAATGAAATATATGAAATTATAAAGCTACTGGATTTATGTATATATGTATGTCATATACTTACTACCATTCAATACAATAAGGAAAGGAAAACAACGTTCATGCGTACGTACGGACTACCGTCCCCATGAACGGTGTGTTTCATTTCATTTATCTATCTATTATATATATATATATATATACTGAATATATATGATATATAAACCATGTTTTATATTCTGGAAGTTAGTAAATCATGATATAAGTAATAATAATGTCAAGAACAACAAGTCCAAACACCTACGATAAATGAAACGATTTTACCCAAAATGCTTCTTTAACATGGAATTTACAAAAGTACGGGTAATATAAAGTCATAAGTGAACCATATATGATATCATAACAATGAATATTATTCTGTAATAAGTTAATGACATTATTTAAATCATTATATAGGAGGTTCAGATACGTACAAAGCATATCAGACATAAGGTAAGGGAAATATCACAATCTCATTTTTATCCGAGATTGTTTATAGATTGGTATATACTAGGGTGTATTTTATCATCCACATCCATGTTTCTTCAATATGTAATTTTATTTATATCCTTATAAAATAGTTTATATCAAATTTTACCCATTGGTGAGTTTTTAGTAAAAGATATGAAAGGAATCTTTTGTCGTTTTTCGTACGAGGTACTTTTTGACTTTTCCGACAAAAGTACAAGAAGAATGTTTTTTTTAACTTATACGGCATGAATGGATTTTTTAAAAAATATTTCCAAGAATCTTCCTTTAAAAGTTTTCAAGTTTATTTTTAATCAACTTCTTTTTAAATTGTATGACATGTTAAGAAAGGAAAATGTTTTTGAAGTTGAAAGGATATTTTCCTCAAGAATGGAGTTCAAGTGTTTTATCAAAATTATTTTCCATCTAAGATAATATAGGGTTCTGTTTATATCCCTATTATTACATTGATATGATTATGTTGTGATGGATATATTTTTATGAATTCCTTTATCTTATATGAATTGTTTTATGATGTCATGATGTTTAAGATTCCCATTTTTATTACATGGGTTATGCTATGATGTATGGTTTATGATTTTGTGGCACACATAAGAATGGTATCATTATGAGATGGGTGGGACCTATATCTCCCTCCAATGCATTGGGTAAAGATTTTATATCTCATGAGATATACATGGCCGGAACGGTAGGTTATACCACTTCAGTGAAACAGGACTGAAACGAGGGTGACTCGGTTCAGAAAAGGACTTTGTCCACTAAGATAGTCTTGGCAATGAGTCTTGAATAATATGAAATGATTCTCTATGATTTTGTGTGTATTCCACAAAGTTTCTTTTTTTAAGTTACGACTATTGGGATTACATTTCACTACTATGATTTATCTCATGTTATGAAATTATGATCTCTTTTGCAGGTTATGATTTCCAATAGATATGTTCTTATGAATATGATGTGATTGATATTTCTTTTGTTTACCCTTACTGAGCATTTGAGCTCACCCTTTTATGTTTTCTTTTCCCCAGGATATAAAGAAAGGTTTTAGGTAAGAAAAAAAAGGAAGATCTTTATGGTAGATGTTGAAGATCGTTCACCATGATTAGATGATTACATTCTGAGTTTCCAAAGACACTAAAATATTATGGTCCTTGTGTGTGTGTGTTTGTAATGTAATAAGTATTCCACAATAGTAATGTAATGTCCATGTACGTCAAGCTTCGGGTCTCTACAGTTGGTATCAGAGGAAAGGTTTAGTCAACCATTGAAACTAGGATGCGAAAACGTTAGTGAGATCCCTAGAGATATTTCTATGGTATGTCTAGGGATGTCCCTAAGGATAAGTATACGTATAGTATATAGTCCTAGAACTATGGTAACAATATTAGATAAAACCAATTATGTTAGATATTGAAGTTACTCCCCTTTTATTATGAATTTTTCCTCTCACACTATTCTTTTTGGGTTTTAGAAAATGGTTGGAAACAAGATGATTCACGATAATGGAAGATATGATGGACAATGGAATGATATTCTTCAAGAGAAACCAAATGAAATGGGATTTGGAGGTCTAAACATCATTATTATGCCGAATCAGAAATCTCATAATATGATCAATAAAGTAAAATTTGGTAAGTTCCCTGACTCGGCTAATAAGAGAAAGACGGAGTTTCAAGATGATCATAGAGGAAAGAATGTTCAATTTACCCTATGTAAATCATTTAGAAAGAGTCATCAAGGAGAATGTTTCAAAGGAACTGGAGGATGCTTTGGGTGTGGAAAAGAAGGACACAAAGCTAGTAAGTGCAAAGGAAAAGGTTCAGTTAACACCAGGGATGAGGATAATGGTCTTTCTACGACATCAACAATGGTTAAATGTTTTAAATGTGGAATGTACGGGCATTATGCAAACCAATTCCCTAAGGGAAAGTCTCATGAAGAGAATCAATATGGTCATATGGGTAGTATTTATGTTGATGTTGATGAAGAGACTACAAATGATATGTGAGATGAAATAATTGTTGAAGCTCGGTCAATGGTTTAAGAAGGTAGTGGAATGATTACATGTTTATCAAGTGTAATGTTGTACAAGTAATCTCATGGTACTATTGAATAAAGAGACATCTAAGGATTGTTACACTGTTGTCTTTCCTTGAGTTTTGAAATTGTATGATTAATGGTACTGGTATCCATGAAAGGTTATTCAGATATTTTTTGAAAGTAGATGATATGCACATAATGAATGGATAAGGAGAAAATTAAATGTTTGATAGTATTCATGAGATCAAGACTGATATAAAGAAATAGTTATATCATAGTTTGAGTATATAGAATTTTGAGGATTTTGGTATGTGGAAAGAATTATCTTTTGACAACACTCATGTTTTCACTAAGATTCAATGGGTATTCATTTTTTTCAAGAGAATACATGATTATGGTATTCACATGACTGGAATGTGGCGAACAAGATATATGAGGGATAAATGATGGCATTCACGTGATCATTTTCTCTATACTATGAGCTTGGACAGAAGTATTTTAGATAAGCCTAAATATTGGAATGGATTATGTTGGACATAAGTTAGTATTGTTTAAGGATAAGACTTTTTTTTATATTGTTGATGGGATGTTATAGTAATATAAAAAGGACAACCTGCAGGATGGGTGACATCCCATCGCGTCGGACAAGGCTATGAGAATCGAACCCACAACTGAAGTGCGACTGGCCTTTATCACCTACCACTGGCCTACAGGAAGTCCCTGTTTAGTAGAAACTAGTTTTATTATATTAAGAAGTATGATATATGACGTATATGTCCATTTTAGGAACCATATATGATTAATCTCAGTATAGATGGACTTATGTATTTTTTGATAACTTTTCTAACCTTTTGTTTGAGACAGATGTAATGACCCATCATTCTATCACATGATCTGCTAACACATCATGAATGACAAATTCAATTTCATTTCTTTAAGAGATGAAGTGTAAATTGTCCAAAGAACGACAAACAGTGAGACTATACCAAAATCATGAAAGAATTTCTTCTAATTCCAATTTCATCATCTTTAAGGAAATGATCTAAAAAACCAAAAATGTTGTCCTAGTGCTCTTATATCTGATGAATCAGATGGTACCTTAGATCGTCACAAATTTATGGCTGGGTGATTGCTGGCTTTTCCATAGCCATGTTCTCTACCACTCTCCATCAGAACATGATGGTTATCTTTCTCTTCCATATCCATATTTTCACCTATGTGGAAACCCAATGATTAGTTTATTTGGGTAACCGTTACGTTTCATACTTTTGTTTTTAAAGATTGGTTTTGGTATTCCTTTTTACGATGTGGGTTTCTATTAAAGAAACTTTTGAATAGTAAACCATTTATAACACCGATGAATTTCGAGGGCGAAATTCATTTTTAAGGGGGGTAGAATGTAACACCCCAAGATTTTATGAAAAATATTTTTTTAATTTCATGTCTTGTGTTGTACGCTACACCAAAAGGAGCTTGCACAACACGCATCCTTGACTTGCCTTGCATTACACACAATCACAACCTTCCTTGATAGCGTGTGTAGTACGCAATACCGAGTTTCACTAAGCAACGATATGCTATTAAAATATTATTAAAACTAGCTGTTATGAATAGTAATAAACACTTTTTTAAATTTTATAAATTTTATTTTTCAAAATGGACTTCATTTTTGGATTCCGAATATTAAAATTAGCTTAGGATGAAATTTTGGTACTTTTCGGATAACTTTCATATTCTGATGAATAGTGAAAATTACTAAATTTTAATTAAAAAGAACATTTTTAATAGAAATAATTAATATTGATAAATTACTAATTTGAGTAGTTTTAAAGTATATTTAGAATATATTTTTACAATTAAAAACAATGTTGGTCATTGGATGTAATTTCACATTTAAACCAGACATAAACAAGTGTCAATCTTTTGATAGTTATTATCTCTCAAAAACACGCTATTTGTTTTGAAGACGGGAATTAATTTTTAAATTAATTAATGTAACTGATATGTTTTGAATTTGGTAAAATAGACGTCATTTTTGAATTCATAATATCAAATATACCTTAGGCCTAATTTTTTGTATTTTTCTGGAAACATTCATTTTTTGATGAATAGTGAAACCTCTAAGTGATAGTTAAAAAAACTGAATCTTTCATAAAACTTAATTTTACCGCTTCTGTGAGTGGAATTTCGAAAATCCGAGAGACACGATTAATATCAAGGACTAAAATGTGGTTCAATGAGATGAAAATAATTTTTGGTGAATAGTAACTTTTGACTTTTTTTTACCACGGTTAAAAGTAAATAGGGTAATTAAGGGTAAAAATGATATTATTATTACCCTAACACATGTCCTAATTCTATTGGATAAGTGTAATTCGACCAAAAGCAACCTTAGGAATAAAATATGATCATTTAAGCCCACTTGGATTAGATTAGGACATTTATTATTAATTTATTTAAAGAACGGTTAAAATAGTTAAAATCAATGTTTAATAAGTAAATAATTTTTAATATAGGGTTATACATAAGATAAATTCGACTATAAATATTTATTAGAAAGCTAAAAAGATTTCATACATAATTATATTTTATTTTTAATTGTTAGACATTAAATAAGTTAATTTATTTATGACACAATGATGATGCAGTAATTACCTTTTGAAGAAAATATTAACATAATTGATGTTATAAATGACGAAATAAATGTAATTTGAGACTTTTTATGACATACACTAATTTTCTAGGTTAATATGACATGTTATTGTTGATTTACGTAACTTGGTTTGAACTTATCATTCTGTTATGAATTTCATAAAAATCATGTACCAAATAGTGTCAAAATTGACATAAATTAGTTTTTAAACAAAATATTATATTATTAATTGTTATTTTATTCCTAAAAATCTACGGTTTGGAAATATGACTTATATAAGGTTATATATATTAATAATAAACAACTTGGGGTTCGTTTTTCTTGATATAGTATGTTTATTAACAACATAGTGTAAGAAAACAAAAAGACACGGTAAAAGATAAATTATTTAACTTAGAGTTAAATCTAATTGATAAGGTTAAAATAATAACCTAAACTTGTCTAAATCCTATTGGATTAGAGGAATTAGACCCATACCCACCTTATCTTCGAAATATATCAATTTGGAGCTATTTAAAACCGACCTTGACTTTATAATAAAATAATATTTTTAGTTTTCCCAAAGATGCCCCTCTCCTCCCTTATAAAAGGGAACCTCCTCCCTCTCCTCCTAACACCAATTTGAGCATTCAAGCTCGGCCAAACCCTGCCAAAATCTCTTCTCCACTTCTCTAGTATCATCCTAGAGGTCCTGGTCTTCTTCAAAGTCCATCCTTAGTTCTTTAAGTGGAGGTTAAGAAAAGGCGCGTCAAAAAGAGGTAATATCCATTACCGATCTATTTCAATTTCTTTCTTCTTCAAATTCGTCTTCATTAGTTGTTTAATGATAAAATAATAACATCAGTATTTCTTATATACTGATATGTTATTATAAATATGAAACAACTCTAATTAACCTTCTATCCATCCTATAGAAAAAGGAAATCACCGCGAGTGCGTACGTACGGAATACCGTCTCCACGCCGTGGTGTAATCTATTTTCCGAGACCACCTTAATTGGATGGGTTTAATGGTGTAATGAGTAACTATATATGATTATTATAATGTGATATTGATACTGAAATAGTATACATACACTTCAACACAAGTTCACGATCATGAGAACGATATCATCGCTCGTGCGTACGTACGGACTACCGTCTCCACGACGCGATGAGATTCATTCTCCATGTTAACCATTAAAGAATGATTATAAAGTATATATAAGAAATAATAATGAAATATATGACATTATAAAGCTACTGGATTTATGTATATATGTATTTCATCTACTTACTTCCATTCAAGACAATAAGGAAAGGAAAACAGCGTTCATGCGTACGTACGAACTACCGTCTCCATGAACGGTGTGTTTCATTTCATTTATCTATCTATTATATATATATATATACTTAATATATATGATATATAAATCATGTTTTATATTCTGGAAGTAAGTAAATCATGATATAAGTAATAATAATTTCAAGAACAACAAGTCCAAACACCTACGATAAATGAAACGCTTTTAAACAAAACGCTTCTTTAACATGGAATTTACAGAAGAACAGGTAATATAAAGTCATAAGTGAACCATATATGATATCATAACAATGAATATGATTCTGTAATATGTTAATGTCATTATTTAAATCATTATTCAGGAGGTTCGGATACGTACAAAGCATATCAGACATAAAGTAAGGGAAATATCACAATCAAATTTTTATCCGAGATTGTTTATACTTTGGTATTTACTATGGTGTATTTTATCATCCACATCCATGTTTCTTCAATATGTAATTTTATTTATATCCTTATACAATAGTTTATATCAAATTTTACCCTTTGGTGAGTTTTTAGTAAAAGATATGAAAGGAATCTTTTGTCGTTTTTCGTATGAGGTACTTTTTGACTTTTCTGACAGAAGTACAAGAAGAATGTTTTTTTAACTTATACGACATGAATGGATTTTTAAAAAAATATTTCCAAGAATCTTCCTTTAAAAGTTTTAAAGTTTATTTTTAATCAACTTCTTTTAAAATTGTTTGAGATGTTAATAAAGGAAAATGTTTTTGAAGTAGAAAGGATATTTATCTCAAGAATGGAGTTCATGTGTTTTATCAAAATTATTTTCCATCTAAGATAATATAGGGTTCTGTTTATATCCATATTATTACATTGATATGATTATGTTGTGATGGATATATTTTTATTAATTCCTATATCTTATATTAATTGTTTTATGATGTCATGATGTTTAAGATTCCCATTTTTATTACATGGGTTAGGCTATGATGTATGGTTTATGATTTTGTGGCACACAAAAGAATGGTATCATTATGAGATGGGTGGGACCTATATCTCCCTCCAATGCATTGTGTAAAGATTTTATATCTCATGAGATAGACATGGCTGGAATGGTAGGTTATACCAGTTCAGTGAAACAGGACTGAAACGAGGGTGACTCGATTCAGAAAAGGACTTTCTCCACTAAGATAGTCTTGGCAATGAGTCTTGACTAATAAGAAATGATTCTATATGATTATGTGTGTATGCCACAAAGTTTCATGTTTTAATTTATGACTATTGTGATTACATTTCACTACTATGATTTATCCCATGTTATGAAATTATGATCTCTTTTGCAGGTTAAGATTTCCAAAAGATATGTTCTTATGAATATGATGTGATTGATATTTCTTTTGTTTACCCTTACTGAGCATTTGAGCTCACCCTTTTATGTTTTATTTTTCCCTGGATTTAAAGAAAGGGTTTAGGTAAGAAAAAAAAGGAAGATATTTATGGGAGATGTTGAAGATCTTTCACCATGATTAGATGATTACATTTTGAGTTTCCAAAGACACTAAACTATTACAGTCCTTGTGTGTGTGTTTTTGTAATGTACTAAGTATTCCACAAAAGTAATGTAATGTCCATGTATGTCAAGCTTCGGGTCTATACAGTTGGTATCAGAGGAAAGGTTTAGTCAACCTTTGGAAACTGAGATGCGAAAACGTTAGTGAGATCCCTAGAGATATTTCTATGGTATGTCTAGGGATGTCCCTAAGGATAAGTATACGTATAGTATATAGTCCTAGAACTATGGTAATGATATTATATTAAACCAATGATTTTAGATATCGAAGTTACTCCCCCTTTATTATGATTTTTGCCTCTCAAACTATTCTTTTTGGGTTTTAGAAAATGGCTGGAAACAAGATGATTCATGATAATGGAAGATATGATGGACAATGGAATGATATTATTCATGAGAAACCAAATGAAATGGGATTTGGAGGTCTAAACATCATTATTATGCTGAATCAGAAATCTCATAATATGATCAATAATGTAAAATTTGGTACGTTTCCTGACTCGGCTAATAAGAGAAAGATGGAGTTTCATGATGATCATAGAGGAAAGAATGTTCAATTTCCCCTATGTAAATCAGGTGAAAAGAGGCATCAAGGAGAATGTTTCAAAGGAACTGGAAGATGCTTTGGGTGTGGAAAAGAAGGACACAAAGCTAGTAAGTGCAAAGTAAAAGGTTCAGTTAACACTAGGGATGAGGATAATGGTCTTGCTACGACATCAAAAATGGTTAAATGTTTTAAATGTGGAATGTATGTGCATTATGAAAACCAATTCCCTAAGGGAAAGTCTCATGAAGAGAATTAGTATAGTTTTATGGGTAGTATTTATGTTGTTGATGATGAAGAGACTACAAATGATATGTGAGATGAAAGAATTGTTGAAGCTCGGTCAATGGTTTAAGAAGGTAGTGGAATGATTACATGTTTATCAAGTGTAATGTTGTATAAGTAATCTCATGGTACTATGGAATAAAGAGACATCTAAGGATTGTTACACTGTTGTCTTTACTTGAGTTTTGAAATTGTATGATTAATGGTACTGGTATCCATGAAAGGTTATTCAGATATTTTTGGAAAGTAGATGATATGCACATAATGAAGGGATAAGGAGAAAATTAAATGTTTGATAGTATTCATGAACTCATGAATGATATAAGGAAATAGTTATATCATGGTTTGAGTATATAGAATTTTGAGGATTTTGGAATGTGGAAAGAATTATCTTTTGACAACACTCATGTTTTCACTAAGATTCAATGGGTATTCATTTTTCAAGAGATTACATGATTATGGTATTCACATGACTGGAATGTGGTGAACAAGATATATGAGGGATAAATGATGGCATTCACGTGATCATTTTCTCTATACTATGATCTTGGACTGAAGTATTTTAGATAAGCCTAAAGATTGGAATGGATTATGTTGGACATAAGTTAGTATTGTTTAAGGATAAAACTTTTTTGATATTTTTGATAGGATGTTATAGTAATTTAAAGAGGACAACCTACAGGATGGACGATAGCCCATCACGTCGGACAAGGCTCTGAGAATCGAACCCACAACCGAAGTGCGACTGGCCTTTATCGCCTACCACTGGCCTACAGGAAGTCCCTGTTTAGTAGAAACTAGTTTTATTATATTAAGCAGTATGATATATGAAGTATATGTCCATTTTAGGAACCATATATGATTAATCTCACTATAGATGGACTTATGTATTTTTTGATAACTTTTCTAACCTTTTGTTTGAGACAGATGGAATGACCCATCATTCTATCACATGATCTGCTAACACATCACGAAAGACAAATTCAACTTCATTTCTTTAAGAGATGAAGTGGAAATTGTCCAAAGAACGACAAACAGTGAGACTATACCAATATCATGAAAGTATTTCTTATAATTCCAATTTCATCAACTTTAGGGAAATGATCTTGAAAACCAAAAATGTTTTACTAGTGCTCTTATATCTGATGAATCAGATGGTACCTTAGATCGTCACAAATTTATGGATTTGTGATTTCTGGCTTTTCCATAGCCATGTTCTCTACCACTCTCCATCAGAACATGATCGTTAGCTTTCTCTTCCATATCCATATTTTCACCTATGTGGAAAGCCAATGATTAGTTTATTTGGGTAACCGTTACGTTTCATACTTTTTTTAAAAAAAATTGGTTTTGGTATTCCTTTTTACGATGTGGGTTTCTATTAAAGAAACTTTGGAATAGTATACCATTTATAACCCCGACGAATTTCGAGGGAGAAATTCATTTTTAAGGGGGGTAGAATGTAACACCCCAAGATTTTATGAAAAATTTTCTTTTTAATTTCATGTCTTGTGTTGTACGCTATACCAAAAGGAGCTTGGACAACACACATCCTTGAATTGCCTTGCATTACACGCAATCGCGACCTTCCTCGATAGCGTGTGTAGTACGCAATACCGAGTTTCACTAAACAATGATATGCTATTAAAATATTATTAAAACTAGCCGTTATGAATAGTAATAAACACTTTTTGAAATTTTGTAAATTTTATTTTTCAAAATGGACTTCATTTTTGGATTCAGAATATTAAAATTAGCTTTGGGTGAAATTTTGGTACTTTTTGGATAACTTTCATATTCTGATGAATAGTGAAAATTACTAAATTTTAATTTAAAAAAACTTTTTTAATAGAAATAATTAATAGTGATAAATTATTAATTTGAGTGGTTTTAATGTATATTTAGAATATATTTTCACAATTTAATACAATGTTGGTCATTGGATGTAATTTCACATTTAAACCATACATAAACAAGTGTCAATCTTTTGATAGTTATTATCTCTTAAAAACACGCTATTTGTTTTGATGACGGGAATTAATTTTTAAATTAATTAATGTAACTGATATGTTTTGAATTTGGTAAAATAGACGTCATTTTTGAATTCATAATATCAAATATAGCTTAGGCCTATTGTTTTGAATTTTTCTGGAAACGTTTAATTTTTGATGAATAGTGAAACCACTAAGTGGTAGTTAAAAAAACTGAATCTTTCATAAAACATAATTTTACCGCTTCTGTGAGTGGAATTTCAAAAATCCGAGAGACACTGTTAATATCTAGGACTAAAATGTGGTTCAATGAGATGAAAATAATTTTTGGTGAATAGTATCTTTTGACTTTTTTTTACCACGGTTAAATGTAAATAGGGTAATTAAGGGTAAAAATGATATTATTATTACCCTAACACATTTCCTAATTCTATTGGATAAGTGTAATTCGACCAAAAACATCCTTAGGAATAATATATGACCATTTAAGCCCACTTGGATTAGATTAGGACATTTATTATTAATTTAATTAAAGAAGGGTTAAAATAGTTAAAATCAATGTTTAATAAGTAAATCATTTTTAATATAGGGTTATACAAAAGATAAATTCGACTATAAATATTCATTAGAAAGATAAAAAGGTTTCCTACATAATAATATTTTATTTTTAATTTTTAGACATTAAATAGTTTAATTTATTTATGACACAACAATGATGTAGTAATTACCTTTTTAAGAAAATATAAACATAATTGATGTTATAAATGACCAAATAAATGTAATTTGAGACTTTTTATGACTTAAACTAATTTTCTAGGTTAATATGACATGTTATTGTTTATTTACGTAACTTGGTTCGAACTTATCATTCTGTTATGAATTTCACAAAAATCATGTACCAAATAGTGTCAAAATTGACATAAATTAGTTTTTAAAACATATATTATATTATTAATTGTTATTTTATTCCTAAAAATATAAGGTTTGGCCAAATGACATAGATAAGGTTATTTATATTAATAATAAACAACTTGGGGTTCGTTTTTCTTGATATAGTATTTTTATTAACCAAATAGTGTAAGAAAACAAAAAGACACGGTAAAAGTTAAATTATTTAACTTAGAGTTAAATCTAAATGATAAGGTTAAAATAATAACCTAAACTTGTTTAAATCCTATTGTATGAGAGGATTTAGACCCATACCCACCTTATCTTCTAAATATATCAATTTGTAGCTATTTAAAACCGAACTTGACTTTATAATAAAATAATATTTTTAGTTTTCCCAAAGGTGCCCCTCTCCTCCCTTATAAAAGGGCACCTCCTCCCTCTCCTCCTCACACCAATTTGATCATTAAAGCTCGGCCAACCCCTTCCAAAATCTCTTCTCCACTTCCCTAGTATCATCCTAGAGGTCCTGGTCTTCTTCAATGACCATCCTTAGTTCTTTAAGTGGAGGTTAAAAAAAGGCGCTTCAAAAAGAGGTAATATTCATTACCAATCTTTTTCAATTTCTTTATTCTTCAACTTATTCTTCTTTAGATGTTTCATGATAAAGTAATAACATCAGTATTTATTATATACTGATATGTTATTATAAATATGAAACAACTCTAATTAACCTTCTATCCATCCTACGGAAAAAGGAAATCACCGCGCGTGCGTACGTACGGAATACCGTCTCCACGCCGTGGTGTAATCTATTTTCCGCCACCACCTTAATTGGATGGGTATAATGGTGTAATGAGTAACTATATATGATTATTATAAAGTTATATTGATACTGAAATAGTATACATACACTTCAACACAAGTTCACGATCATGAGAACGATATCATCGCTCGTGCGTACGTACGGACTACCGTCTCCACGACGCGATGAGATTCATTCTCCATGTTAACCATTTTAGAATGATTATAAAGTATATCTAAGCAATAATAATGAAATATATGAAATTATAAAGCTACTATATTTATGTATATATGTATTTCATCTACTTACTTCCATTCAAGACAATAAGGAAAGGAAAACAGCATTCATGCGTACGTACGGACTACCGTCTCCATGAACGGTGTGTTTCATTTCATTTATCTATCTATTATATATATATATATATACAGAATATATATGATATATAAATCATGTTTTATATTATGGATGTAATTAAATCATGATATAAGTAATAATAATGTCAAGAACAACAAGTCCAAACACCTACGATAAATGAAATGATTTTACCCAAAATGCTTTTTTAACATGGAATTTACAAAAGAAAGGGAAATATAAAATCATAAGTAAACCATATATGATATCATAACAATGAATATGATTATGTTATAAGTTAATGAAATTATTTAAATCATTATACAGGGGGTTCGGATACGTACAAAGCATATTGGACATAAGGTAAGGGAAATATCACAATCTCATTTTTATCCGAGATTGTTTATACTTTGGTATTTACTAGGGTGTATTTTATCATCCACATCCATGTTTCTTCAATATGTAATTTTATTTATATCCTTATACAATAGTTTATATCAAAATTTACCCTTTGGTGAGTTTTTAGTAAAAGATATGAAAGGAATCTTTTGTTGTTTTTCGTACGAGGTACTTTTTGACTTTTCCGACAAAAGTACAAGAAGAATGTTTTTTTAACTTATACGGAATGAATGGATTTTTAAAAAAATATTTCCAAGAATCTTCCTTTAAAAGTTTTCAAGTTTATTTTTAATCACCTTCTTTTAAAATTGTATGACATGTGAAGAAAGGAAAATGTTTTTGAATTAGAAACGATATTTTCCTCAAGAATGGAGTTCAAGTGTTTTATCATAATTATTTTCCATCTAAGATAATATAAGGTCCTGTTTATATCCATATTATTACATTGAGATGGTTATGTTGTGATGGATATATATTTATGAATTCCTTTATCTTATATGAGTTGTTTTATGATGTCATGATGTTTAAGATTCCCATTTTTATTACATGGGTTATGCTATGATGTATGGTTTATAATTTTGCGGCACACGTAAGAATGGTATCATTATGGGATGGGTGGGACCTATATCTCCCTCCAATGAATTGGGTAAAGTATTTATATCTCATGAGATAGACATGGCTGGAATGGTAGGTTATACCGGTTCAGTGAAACAGGACTGAAACGAGGGTGACTCGGTTCAGAAATGGACTCTGTCCACTAAGATAGTCTTGGAAATGAGTCTTGACTAATAAGAAATGATTCTCTATGATTATGTGTGTATGCCACAAAGTTTCATGTTTTATGTTATGACTATTGGGATTACATTTCACTACTATGATTTATCCCATGTTTGGAAATTATGATCTCTTTTGCAGGTTAAGATTTCCAAAAGATATGTTCTTATGAATATGATGTGATTTATATTTCTTTTGTTTACCCTTACTGAGCATTTGAGCTCACCCTTTTATGTTTTCTTTTCCCCAGGATATAAAGAAAGGTTTTAGGTAAGAAAAAAAACGAAGATCATTATGGGAGATTTTGAAGATCTTTCACCATGATTAGATGATTACATTCCGAGTTTCCAAAGACACAAAACTATTACGGTCCTTGTATGTGTGTTTTTGTAATGTACTAAGTATTCTGCAAAAGTAATGTAATTTCCATGTATGTCAAGCTTTGGGTCTCTACATTAATGTCCTCTCTTTCATGGAAGATCATATTGATTACATGGAAAGGGGTCAATTAGTTTGATCCGAAAGTAGTAATGAAGGTGTCGTCGTTCTCCAGTGTTAGCCAAATTTTTAGGACTGCAAATCAGAAAATGCAGAAATGTGTTTTTGGCAATGGAAGGTGCCTGAATGATTTGACGTGTTCATGAAATATTGGTTTTTTCATGCCAGATTGATGGTGTTTTTAGAACTTGTGCGCAAGACATGTTTCAGGATCAAAACATCAAAAAAATGGCAAAGTCATGGAGTGTGCGGAAGATGATGCTGCACGAAAGGTTTTGCGCACCCAATGCGACATCAAAAGGAGTTATGCACAATCATCATGAAACTTACATGCACCGATAATGGAATGTCATGATCTTGTACCTAGGGACACCAAGCCCTATAAATAAGAGCATATCCCCAATTTAGACTTAATAATTTTCCAACAAAAATATTGTTTCTCATCCACATGAAAGATATGTGTGAAAAAGATTTGTAGAGAGTAAATCTTGAACGCAAGGTTTTCCTTTGTTCTGAATTGACCAGGTGAACCCTTTGGTGCAGTTACACAAAATATAACGGTTGCACCAAATATAGGTGTTACACTAAAGGAATATTTCACAACAATTCTCAAATATTGTGTGAATGTTGGGGTATTCCATGCCAGTGTTGTGTTATTCAACTGATAGGCTCATGAATATCCTATTCATTAGTTCAATGCTTTCAAGTGCATCAATTCAAGACTTTGATTCAGGTTGTGTCTCATACTGAATAGAGACAAATACATCAATCCAAATCTATTGAACAGTCCATCATGTAGATAAATTGAGTTTGACTTCTTTCAAGGCAGTGAGGTAGGGGGTGTTGATGGAAGTGATCCAAGGGATGTAGTGAGATTTACCTAATCCTTTTTAAAAGAAGTGTGCCTGGAATAGAGTGTCTATGACTGAAACTTGTAATCCATAAACTACTGAATATTAGTGGATTTTGTTATGACAAACTCACTGTTGGTGTATGCACTTTAGACATAGCCCTTTGCGATGAACCAAGTAAAAGTGATGTGTCATATCAATGAATTCAATTTTTTGATAGATTTAACAAGTTACTAAGAACATGGTAAAAAGGTCATCTACTTTAAAAATAAAAACCTGACACCCTGATTCACCCCTCCCCTCTCATGTTGTTTTGGGGTCCTTCATGTTTTATCCGTGTGAGGTTAACTGGTGTTTGATCTGTCTTATACCGTTATAGAGAATTAAACCAATATCAGGGGAGTTCACCTCTTCGATGGAAGTAATTTTCAGATCTAGAATAACAAAATGAGAACACCTCTACGATCTCCTGGAATGGAAGTCATATTTTCTACTATGTAAGAAATACAATTCAATGATCCAATAGGCCAGGAAATGACTAACACAGACAGGAAAAGTCAAGATGTAGATGCTAAAGCACAGAATGTACTCACTGTATCCCTTTCTGATCAGATCTATCAAAAGGTGATGAGTTTCACCTCATCAAAGTCTATATGGGATAAACTTGAAAATATTTGAGAAGGAGATAACAATGTGATAGAGGTGAAACTACAATTCCTGCACCATTGATTTGATGATCTCAAGATGCATCCTGATGAGAATACAGACTCCTTGTTCAATAGAATTACTGAAGTGGCTGCAGCAATTCGGTGTCTAGGGAAAGAAATCAATGACATTGATATTGTAATGAAAATATTAAGAAGACTTCCACCCCTGTACAATGCAATGATTTTATCCCTTTAGAAAATAGATATTTCCAAACATTCTCTGGATTATCTGTTGAGCAGCTTGGCAGCATTTGAAATGAGAGTCAAACTAGAAGATGATACCACTCGAGTGAGCAAATAAATTGCATTCAAGGCCATTGAGAGACTGCAAATTTCAAAAAATCGTAGAGGTGAATATTCTATGCAAAAATAAATTATTTCTCTCATTGCCAAGAAGTTCTATAAGGGAAATGGGAAATTCAAAGGTAAGTCGCCTATTTCTTTCTTTCATTGTGAAAAAGTTGGGCACATTGCCTCTCAGTACTTAAGAAAGATCAATAATGAAGATAGTGAAGATGAAAACATTGAGAAGCCTTAGAATTTTTTTTCAAAAAATGGAGACTTCAAATTTAGAAAGAAGGTACCAACGAAGAGTTTTATCTGTGAAAATGAATATGATGATAATGAATTATGTGAAGAAGAAGAACCCAAATTTGAAATTGGAAACCATTCCTCCCTGATAGCCACTATTGAAAAATAAAAACCATCAAAAGATAATGGTGGATAAAATCTAGAGAAAACTAGTTCCAATCCTGAGTTTCAACTTAATGATTTTTTTAGTAAGATTAAGATCAAATGTAAGAGTTTTAATAAGTAGAAATCAGTTGTATAAGAATCATCTGATTATGTTGATCATCTTGAATCAGAAATTGAACTACTAGAATAATTTGTAAAAGTACAGTATAAAATTCATGAAAACACTAATGACGTAGTGGATCTATATCTAAGAATTGAAGAGTAGGAAATGGTCATCGATGGCCTCACCAACAGACTAGAAGAAAAGACCAATACTACTGTGGGTCTTAAAGAGGAAGTTATTAAACTTATTTGTAAACTTTTGAGTTATTAAATTTCAAATGAATCAATTAAGAATATATAGTTTGGAAGGTTCTTAGATGATGAGCTATTGGAGAGAGAAAAAAATGGTTCTAAGGGAGTTGAAAAGTTTTTGATTGATCAAAGACCTACTTAACTGGGAAATAGTGGAATCGTTTGTGAGGTTAAATCATCAAAGGCTTCAAATAAAGGTGACCAAAATAAATATAAGTTGAAAGTGGGTGATGTGGAAAAATCACCAGAAGTGCTGAAAAAGAAACCCCAAATTCAAACTGAAATAAGAACAGAAGACTATCCTTGAATCTCTAGGATTAAGAAGAAATGAAAATATTATCCCACGGAAGAAGGATTGTGGATAAACAGAAGTGATAAGAAATTTACTCTCAAGAAGTGTCATTTTTGTGGATATTTATGCCATAACATGTCTTATTGTGAAGAGTTAAGTATCTATTTGAATGAATAAGAGATGGGAGTTCAAAAAAGGAGAAAAAATTCACATCTAAATTCTTCTAGAAGAAAAAATTTCTATTGATATTGTTATCCTTGTTCTAAAATTGTTCACAAAGCTAATTATTGTAGGATAACGAGTAAAACAGACACATCATATTGAAGTCAGATAAAATCCAATGTTCATACAAAAGACTATGTTGCTCTTGCAAATAGGTTTTCCCCTCTAGAAGAAGAGCTTCTGTATGAAGAACCCATGTACAGGGAAGAGAGATTTTCATGTCTGGAAATTTCCTACACTCAAATCAATAGCTCATGGAATTAAAAGAGGAAAATTGAAAATTCCAATCTTGCCGAAGTAGCCCTAAAGGTTAAAAAGAATAATTGCACCTTTATTCTTGATAGCGGATGTTCATCCCACATGACTGGTAATGCAGACCTAATAAAAAATGCAACGAAAAAGGGTGATGGAACAATGTCGTTCGGTAATGATGGTCTTATGAAGATAAAATGTTTTGGAAGAACTAAGCTAGCTAATGGAGTTCGGAAGAAAACTGAAGTTCATTATGTGGATGGTATGAGACATAATATTATATTTGTGAGTCAACTCTATGAATCTGGACTTATAGTCACTTAAAATAAGAAAGGATGAACTATAAAGGGAATGATGGGAAATTCACTAATGATAGTATGTAGAATAGAAGGAAACCTATATCAGTTTGATAGTAAATAAAACATTTTTTACATTACTTTTGTACAAGAAAATTACTTGTGGAACCATATACTGGGGTACATCAATAAATAAGACACGGAGAAAATATCAAAACTAAATATTGTCATAGAAATTCCCATTCTGATGCATGAACGTGAAAAGTCTTGTTATGCTTGCATTTGTGGGAAGCTGGTCTACAGTTCATATCATCAAAAGAAGAAAAAGGAATCTAATCTTTTTGATCTCATCCATACAGACGTAGGTAGCCCAATAAATGTTACCGTAACTCAGGGAGAAAGTTACTTCATCCTTTTCATAGATGATTACAATAGAATGGCATGTGTGATTGTTATAAATAGGAAACAACAAGTGCTTGACTACATTAAAACATATCATCGAATCTATGAGAATGATACTGGACGAACAATCAAAGTGATGTGATTTGACAATGGATGGGAATACATATCCACTGAATTTGAAAACTACCTATAGAAACATGGGATACAACATGATGTAGTTGCTGTGAAAACTCCATAACAAAATGCAGTTGATGAATGTAGGAATCGACATGTGAACATCATGGCACAATCTACGTGGATAGAGAGTCGTATTCCACAACATTACTAGAATGAAGTTGTTCAAGTTTTAGTGTATATTCAAAATCGAACAGAGCTTTATATGGGAGTGATGAAGACACCATATGAATTGTGGCACAGTATGAAGAACACTTTGAAGTACTTTCATGTTTTTGGAAGAAAATGCTTCATCCGAAACAACGAAGGAAATCAAGGGATGTATGGTGACAATACATATCAATGAATTTTAATTGGATACTAAATGAACAACGAATCCTACATGTGTTTCAACAACTGATTATGAAGGATTGCGGAATTTAGTGTTGTAAGATCATTGAAGAGAAAAATACAAATGAGTAAAGGATTTGATATTCTAATGTAATAGAAAGTGAGGAAGAAATTGAACATGGAGTAAATACAAATACATAAATTGAGGAATGTGTAGAAAACACAAATGAGTGACATCATGATGTTGTCTCTGAGGAAGAATCTGATAAGGAAACCAATACTGGAGAGAATTTTATTGAACCTCCTAGGATAAATCCATGAGATGAGATTGATCCATCTATCATAATTGGGGACATGAGTGCACCAACACAAACAAGGAGGATGAGTAATAATACACAAAAACATTTCTATCAGTTGTAGATCCATACTCATTTGAAGAAGTGGTAAAGGATAAATCTTGGGTGGAATCCATGAATGAAGAGTTAGATCATATTGACAAGAATCAGACATGGGATCTAGTCAAGAGACTCGAAGGTCACAATGTGATTGGTAACAAATGGATCTTCAAAAACATTCTTGATGATCATTGAATTGTTATTAGAAACAAGGCACGACTGGTATGTAAAAGATATTCTCAGATTGAATGTGTTGATGTTGATGGAACCTTTGCTCCAGTGGCTATACGAGAGTCAATCAGGATTTTTCTTACCATGGAACTCTAAAAAGAATATTAGTATATCAAATATATTTCATGACAACATTCTTGAATGGTGTTCTTAGAGAGGATGTTTACATTGAACAACCAGTGGGTTTTCTTCTTGGTACTAATAACAGAAATGTTTTCAAAGTAAAAAAAGAACTCTATGGCTGGAAACAGGCACCACTGGCGTGGTACTCCCGGATGTATTCTTATCTCATAAAGCTACAATTCATATGAGGGGGAGTAGATCACAATCTCTATATGAAGAATTCTTCAAAAGATCAGTTCATCGTTCTAGTTTACATTGAGGAAATTATATTTTGTGGATGCTGGTTGAAATCAGTAGATGAAATCCCCAATCACATGAAATCAGAATTTGAAATGTCTATGATTGGGGAACTCACATATTTCTTGGGGCTGCAGGATATCCCAAAAAAGGATTACACATTCTTTTATCAAGAAAAGTATTCAAGAGAGATGATGAAGAAATTTAATATTCATGACTCTAAACCAATGTCAACTTTGATTGCTGATGGAACCAAACAAGGAAAGCATGAGGATGGGACCTCTATAGATCCCACAATGTATAGAAGGATCATTGGGAGCTATTTGTACCTGAAAAAACACAGCCAAACATTGTATTTGAAATGTTCTTAGTGGCCCTCTTTCAGAGTAATCCAATAGAGGATCATATGGAGAAAATAAAAAGAATCATGAGGTACATTCAATGTACTCATAAATTTGAGTCATATATCATTTTAGGATGAGATAATGAATAATCAACGTTTTTTAATGCTGACTAGGTGGGTGATGTAGTGGACAGAAAGTTCACCAATGGTGCAACATTCTATATTAGCAAAAATGTGTTGGCTCCTTGAGAAAGAAACAAGAAATTACTTCTGTTAACACTGATGAAGCAGAGTATATTCCCACTACAAAGGCATGCACCCAGTTTCTATGGATGAAGAAACAACTGATAGATATTCGTTAATAGGTTAAATGACCAAAGAGGATTTATGGTGATAATAAGAGCGCAATTGATCTTATGAAGAATCTTATTCAGCATTCTTGTACAAAACATATTGAAATCAGATATCACTTTATCAAGGAAAAAAGTTGTGTAAGGAGTTATTAGAATGTATCATGTGGGAACTGATGAAAAAGTGACTGATATCCTGACCAAGCCACTGTGAGTGGATGTGTTTGAGAATCATCAGTTGAAGCTATGTGTTCAGCCACCTCATATGGCATAAGGAGGTTATGAAATTACCTTATCCATAATTGTTTTAATATTTTTTTTGTAATTTTATCAAGTTTATTGGGGAGATACGATCATGGGGGAGTGTGTTTTTTGCTCAAAAATAGATGATTATATTTCTTTGGTTTTACTGCCAATGGGTGAGAAATGGATAAAATGTGGTCATTCTGTATGAGAGAAGATAGAGAGAATCGTGGTGGAAGATGGACTGAATTGTGAAGGGAGAAACATTCCAAGATCATTCATTTAAACACACGACAACACAATTCATGTCTTTTCTCTTGTTTTATTCACTGAGAATTGCTCACATAGATTTAGAGTGTTGGCTGGGCTAATTTTTGTGTATCAGGTTTTAATATTGACTGGTGCCTTTTGACTCTTTTTGGAGATTTCCAAAAAACCCAAATGGGGAAATTGTTGGAACCAAGGTTGTTCTTGTAGGTTCCGAGTATAGCAGAAGCGCTTTGGTGGGTTTTCCCAACATTAATTTTAGTGTTAAACAACGTTCAATCCGAGATCCATCATAATAATAAAACTCCAGATCTTCAAAATATTACGAAGAACGAAAAAAAGGAAAGTGTTTGGGAACCATCAAGAGGATCATCATATGTTGGTTATAATTAATTTAATTAATTGACATGAATTACATTGATGGAATTATTTCTTCTTTGATGTATTCTTGTCACGTTTTGTTGTGTTTTGTCATTGCATCATATAAGCTAAGTGTAGACTTCCTCTAGTGGTGATCCACATGTGCACCACGTATCTCTAGACGTTACCAAAAGAATCTCCATGTGCTATCATAGAGAAGCCTATGCGTGCATTATACACCTTAGATAGCCTTGATTTTATGGAGGAGGATCTCTCTCAGTCTTGAGAGCGTTCTTAGAGGAAGGAGTTCTCTCGGCCTTGAGAGTATTTTCTAGAATTTTTGTGCACAATGATTCTTTGAAAGGTGTTGGGGTTGTGAGGATATTTATAATTGGGACTAAGGTTATAGAGTTATGACAATAAATAAATTCCTTAAGAATTTTATTTATTTTATTAACTCTTATTGAAAACCCCCATGTCAAATCATTAATTCCTCGACATGTTCCCTCACTGATTATAATAAATATCATCTAATAAAACAATATTATTTCCTCAAAATTCCAACTGAAAAAACTACACGGTGTGTAATAATTAATACACAATGTGTATTTGTTTTTCATTTCCTTTCCAAAATAAAAACTACACGGTGTGTACATTCAATGTACATATCATTTATATCCTGTTTTTCAATTTATTCTTCCTCTAACATTAAAACAATTTCGGATTCCTTGAATAATTATTAAACCACATTTGGGAATAATCTTTATTCTACTTGAGATACATGGTTACACTAAGTGTGGGACCCTCTGGGCCTATTTCTTGTTGGAATTAGGTGGGATTTCCTAAAGTCCAAGATTAATGCCTAGAAATGGGTCAAGGCACCCAAGAGAAAGAAGTTGACACCACATTGACATGTCACCTCATACAAATGCTTACTGTGTAATTTAATCCCTTAGTCTTGATATCCCAAATCAAGGGGGTTGCATGCAAGTGCTATAAACCCATGTGCTTGATTATTCTTTCTTTGACATCCTAGAATTGAACCCACCCATACCTTACAATGTCATGGATTTATTTAGGATATATCAGTTCCATCAATGGGATTCAGATATCTACATCCATTATGGAATAGAAGGGACCAATCCTTTCTCAAATTATATATTAATGTAATATCACTCATGGCGCACCCAACATATCCTACCTCACGACGAATAGTGTGTCATCACAGTTTTTGTCAATACATCTATGTGGGTGAGTTGTAATACACATTAATATTAATCATAAAGTCTAAGGACCTATACACATGTCCGCAGATAGGAACATCCAATGAAACTATGAAATTTTGATTTCCTACTAGCGGGTCTCGTTCTTATAATATCCTCCTGGATATTACGAAGGGTGCAGACCATGAGAAGGTGACTCAATGTTTTATGAGTCCTCACCTATAATGGCATGTATTATTTGTGTCCCTCAAACAACATCATCCAAACATATAACAAATATTCAAGTACAATGTTATGGAACTTACGGGTTCTCATCATAGCAGGGATCTGCTATGACCCTTTAATGCAACTGATGTCCTTAGGACCTTATGACATGCATTGTCACGCAGAAGAACAATCAATATGTGATAAGGTATTTATTAATGAATAATGTACAAAGTAGTTTGTTCTAGGCCACCGACTCCAATAAACTCCCAATTGGACTAGAGCCAAATGTTAACAAAATTTAGCCCGCTAACTCTCGTATGATATTCATGCTTCTACTGAGATAGGCCTTTAGTCATGTGGTCTGCCATGTTATCGTTTGTAGACACTCTGCTCACTGAAAATTCACCCCTTTCATAAAAATCCCTCAAGAGGTGATACTTCTGGAGTATGTGCTTTGTACGTTAATGTGACCTTGGTTATTTTTCAAGAGCCACCGCTGCAGTATTATCACAATAAAACGTGATAGGATCTTTACTGCAAGGCACCACATCAAGATCCTAGAAAAAGATCCGAATCTAGATGACTACTTTGGATGCATCATAAGCCGCTATATATTCGGACTTCACTATAGAATCGGTGACAACTAGCTGGTTTGAAATCTTCTAGCTCCCAAATCCTCCATTGAGACAGAAAAAACATCCAGATTGTCACTTCAAATCGTTCTGATCTCTTTGAAAACTAGCATCAACATACACTTTGATGACATGTTCTTCATAACCTCCATGCACCAAGAACATACCCTTAGTTCTTCTCAGTTACTTAAGGATATTCTTAATAGCAGTCCAATGTTGTTCTCCTAGATCTTCTTGTTATCTTCCTACCATGCTCAATGCATAGGCAACATCAAACCTAGTAAATAATGTGTCATACATGAAGGATCCTATAGATGATGTGTATGAGATATTACCCCATTATATCTTTCTCTTTCTGTGTCTGAGGACACATTTTCTTGTAAAGATGTAGGCCATGTGACATTGGATCAAATCCCCTCTTGGATTGTTCCATATTAGTCTCTTTAGTATCTGGTCAATGTATGTACCCTGGCTTAGTCCAAGAAGCCTCTTGGATCTATCAGTAATTATCTTGATCCCTATAATATAGGCTGCTTCACCCAAGTCCTTCATAGAGAAACACTTGTTCAACCAATCCTTAACTCACTGTAAGACTGATACATCATTTCCAATAAGCAATATGTTATCAAAATATACTACTAGAATAATGATCGCATTCCCATTAAACTTCTTATAAACACAGTTCTCACATTCGTTCTTAATGAAACCAAATTCCTTTATGGCTTCATCAAATTGAATGTTCCATGACCTGGATGCTTTCTTTAATCCATAAATGGATTTCTGCAACTTGCAAACCCATTTGGCTTCACCTGGTGCCATAAACCCTTCTGGTTGTGCCATATCGACATCTTCCTGAAGGTTCCGGTTAAGGAATGCTATTTTGGAATCCATTTTACAAATATCATAGTCATAGTAGGCTGCTATGGAATGTATGACTCTTATGGATTTATTCATGGAAACTGGCGAGAAGGAGTCATCATAGTCAATTCCTTACCATTGTGTGAATCCTTTAGCCACTAGCCTTGCTTTATAGGTGCTAACTTGACCATCCATGTCTAGTTTTCTCTTGAATACCCATTTCCATCCAACAGGCTTTACATCAACTGGCACATCGACCAGAACCTATACTTGGTTCAAATACATGGAATCGATTTCAAAATTCATATCTTCTAGCCATCTTGTAGCTTCTGAGCTTTCTACTACTTCCTTGTAGGAGAGTGGATCGTCGTTGTCTAACAATAATGATTCACTATCCTCGGTGACTACGAAACCAAATCTCCCTGGTTCCCTTACCTATCTTGAGCTCCTACGCAGTACTTGTTTTTCTCGAACCTCTTATATGGGGACCTATGGAACCTGTTCCTATACCAACTCTTGTGTATCTTGTGCATCAACTTCATCGAAGCCAATATTCCTCCCACTATCCCTTTTGAAGATGTGCTCCCTCTCAAGAAAGATAGCTTTTCTGGCGGCCGTCACTTTCTTGTCTTGAAGGTTATATAGGTAATATACTTTTTTCCTTCGGATATCCTATAAAGATTCACCTCATTCCCTAGGGTGATAGTTTGTTTCTTGATAAGGCCTTAAAAATGACTCGCATCCCCGTACACATGTATGCAACAAAATGGGTTTCTTTCCATTCCATAACTTTAAAGTAATTCCATTTTCTGCCTTAGTTGGTACATAGTTTAATGCATGTGCTATAGTTTGTAATTTATATCCCCAAAAGTATAATGGAAGATCTTCATGACTCATCATTGACCTCACCATGTCCAACAAAGTGTGGTTCCTCATTTCACTAACACCATTCCACTATGGTGTATAAGGAGTAGTGAGTGGATATAGAATCCAAAACTCTTGTAGATGATCGATGAAGTCTTGGTTCATATATTCTCCACCTCGATCTGATTGAAGTTTCTTTATCTTTTTACCAAGCTGATTCTCGACTTCATTCTTGAATTCCTTATATTTCTCTAAGTCTTATAACAGATACCTCATTATGTAGACATAGCCATATCTACTCAAATCATCAGTAAAAGTAATGAAGTAAGAATATCCACCTCTAGCATCTACTTGAAATGGTCCACACACATCTGTGTGCACCAATCATAGAAGCTCTATGTCCCTTTCACCTTGTCCACCGAAGGATGGCTTGGCCATTCTACCTTGTAAACAAGCATGACATCTATCAAGTGGTTTTAGATTAGTATAGTCCAAATAATCATCTTGGTAGAGCTTTGTCACGCGCTTCTCGTTTACATGACCAAGACAGTGATGCCACAACTGGGTGATGTATGAGTCATGTGAGTTTGTTTTGTTATCGATTAGAAACACATGGTTTTCATAATTTAATACATTCAAACCATTATTTAAATGTTCCATACCATAAAATATGTTGTTCTTATAAAAGAGACTACCCTTATTTTCCAACATGAAAATAAATCCATCCATATCCAAAAAAGATATAGAAATTATGTTCTTGGTAACACTAGGCACATAATAATAGTTATGTAATACCAAAATCATCACAGTTGGCAATGAGACGTGGTAATCACCAATAGACAACGCAACCATCCTTATGCCATTGGCAGCTCGAAGATCCACCTCTCCTCTATAAAACTTTCTAAATCTACTTGGTTCTTGTATTTGAATACAGATGTGAGCCCCACAAGCTATATCTAATACCAAATGTGTAGAAATGGAAATATTACACTAGATAATGAATGCAACTTTAGAATCCCCGTGATTCTGAGTGCATTTCCTCTTCCAATGGCCTTGATTTCCACATGGAAAATATACTACCTCCCGTTCCTTGCCTTGAGCTTAGATCTTCCCCTACTTGGAGGGACGATTCTCGGGGGCATCAGACCGTTTATAAGTCTTTGGCCCCTTTTCATTGTCCTTCCTTTTATTATTCACCATAAGGAACGCTGGTTTGTCACGCCCCATGTCCTTATCGACATGGATAATTATGGTTAGAAGTTCTATTAGACTCTTCTCATTGTTTCTCATGACATAATTGACTATGAAGCAAGATAATGTCTAGGGCCGTGTTGATAGGATGAGATATGTATGCAACTCATCCGGGAATTTAATCCCCAAGATGTCTAAATGTTCAATGTAGCCAATAATCTTGACTACATGAGGCCCAACTGGCGCAGACTCTCCATGATTTGTTGTAAACAATGCTTTGGAGATCTCAAATCTCTCTTGTCACTCCTTCTCTTCATAGAGGTCCTTAAGGTGGGACATCATGCGATACCCATCCATGTTTTCAAGTTGCTTCAAGAGCTCGTTAGACATGGAATATAGCATGAATCACTGGACATCTATGGCATTATCCATATGTTTCGCATAGAGAGATATTTCATCATAACTAGACCCTTTCCAAGGCTCAACTGGAATATGATCTTCCAACACATACGATTTCCTCTCATGGATAATGATGATGCATAAACGCCTCTGCCGCTCTTGGGAATTGGTGTACGTGAGAAGGTTTTCCTTCCCGAGTATGGTTCAAAATGATATGATTAAAGTCATTTTTCTTTTCGTTTCTACAAATTAATTTGAGCAAAGGTTTTAGTACTTTATAAAACAAAGACAAATAAATAAATTAATACTTATTATTCTCCCACTATTTTATAAAAATTTAATAGCCCTCACTATTGACTTCAGAATATTATGTCTCTGGAATATTCTACTGGTAAGGATCCATATTAACCTTCTCATTACCCTAAATAGGGTTGGCCAAGCAACTAGAAGGGTTCTTAGTTGGAATTCCAAATTCCAACTACATTAACTAGCAGATCCTTGATCCATTGAGTGGACTCCCAAATCCTGAAATCCTTTTATTTTTGATTTCCTCAACCTTTTCCTTTTTGTCACACCATGTCCTGCTGTCGCAGTCAACCCTCGATGCGAACCAAGTCATGTAAACCCAAACCCTTGAATTAGAATTCCCTGATAATTGAAAGCACCCCAACTAGGGTTGGTCAAGCACTTTGAACTATGGTTCAATTCTAACTAAGTTTATGGAAGGCTATACCGACTTAATATTTCTTTTAGGGATTTTATTATCTTTTATTACATGCTTGTTAATATTACCTAGGATATTCTAAAGTGATTAACCATGTCTATGATAATATTTACGCATAATCTGGTCTTATTTTTGTTCTGTCCTGCTTGCTTGTTTAATTCATTAATTGTGTGATCGTGACAACACACCCACAATAAATATACCATGAAACTCACAGAAATAAAATAAATGGTATGATCATGAGCATGTTCTATTGGTTAGTTTATCTAGCGGTTGATAAACTAACCAAAGACCTAGGGGAGAAAAACCTTGAACCTTTCGGGTTTGTGTTTACAGCTTTCCACATATCCACCTTTTTCAAGTCCTTGGATTGGTTTTACCATGGCTCCTGAAATGTGCTGCCTCCACTAGCATGGGAGCTCCATCCATTACACATGAATTTATCCCACACACAGGTGAGGGATAAAAGGGGATTTTATATAAAATAATCCTTGGGTGTGCAGGCCCTACATATTAATGAGGAGAAGTCTCGCATGCCAACAAATTTAATTTAAATAAATAAATTAATAGAAACCATTCACATACAAAGGTCTTGGTCTATCTCATGATCATCCATACATGCAACGATGTCTACACATAAATAGAACTAGCATTCAATTATTTAATTGTTCATGCTTAAGATAAATCAAGCTCGAATCAATTAATTGTCTTTAATTAATCTATCCTTTTATCTTATATCATTTTCTAAATTTCCATGAGATTCATATCCATAATAATTTTAAACAAATAAATTCATTTAAAATTATCTTTGTACGTAACTTGTACCTTAGAGGTAACCCGGTGAATTCCCAGTCATTACACAGATGTTAAATAAAACACATATATATAAAACACCTATCACATTTTGTGCCTCAGCTTTACGCATGCACCATGGTACACGTCTCAAGGGTGTGTATAATATAACAATAAATTTTAATAAATTTTCATAATTTGTATCAGTACATGGCATGTAGTTAAAACTACACGGAATGTACTTTTCTTCACCATCCATCTGAATTACACGCTCGGGGATATGGGGTGTAGATGTAATTTGGATATTTTTGGAGTACCCGACGTGTTCACTGGGGCACACACCGTGTAGTATCCACATTACAGAATTTATAGTTGTCCAAGCTGTGTACGGGGTACATGGTCCAACCCTAACCTGATGGGACTACATGCCGTTTTCATTGGACCTGACGGTGTCTAATCAGGAAACTGTCTACCAGCCGTCCCTATTCAACACATGGTGTTATTGATGACTTAGGTATACTCTAATACACGACCTGATTTGGAAGACCAGTCCGATGCATTGAACCTAGACTACACGACATGTACTTCCGAATACACACCGTGTATTATTGTGTTGTACGACTAGGAATGTTTGGCTCCTCTGGATGAGATCCTCTAATTTATTTTAATAAAATTTAAAAGAAAAATTTGTTTCTCTAAGGTGAACGAGAAATGAGAGAGGAGGAACAGATCTTGAGATTCTGATTTAAAGAACAAATAACTAAAATTGAAACAATTAATTATTAAATTTTTAAATCACCAACGAAAATATAAATAATTATAATCAACAATATGACCCCTTTGATACAACTAGTAGGTTCCAGGAGTAGTGGAAGAAAATTTGTGTGTTTCCCCAAATTTAATTTTAGCGTTAAAGAACGTTCAATCCGAGATCCGTCATGATAATAAAACACCAGATCTTTGGAAGAGAACAAAGAATGAATAAAAGATTAGGGTCCCAGAACCATCGAGAGGATCATCATATGTTGGTTATAAATAATTTAATTAATTGACAAGAATTACCTTTATGGAATTCTTTCATTGTTGATGTTTTCCAGTCATGTTTCGAAGTGATTTGTCGTTGCGTCGCAGAATCCAAGTGTAGACTTCCTCTAGTGATGATCCACACATGCACCATTTATTTAAAGACGTCGCCAAAGGAATCTCTAGGTGCTAGCGCTGATAAGCCTTTTCTTGTGTTGTCCACTTTAGATCATCTTGATTTGATGGAGGAGGATCTCTCTCGGTCTTGAGAGCATTCTGGGAGAAAGGAGTTCTCTAATACATGATATAAGTTTCCATAATTTTTGGGCACAATGATTATTAGAATGTTTTTGTGGTTGTGAGGATATTTATAATTGGGATTGAGGTTATTATGGCATCCCGACTTTTTATTACATAACATTTCATTACATTTTACAAATAGAGGATCTTTAAAGTCTAGTATCTTGGAAATCAGGAACAAAAAACATGATAACAACATAAAAAATTCTTCTAAACCAATTTTAAGGCTTCATCATAGGTTTATCCTATGTACATTTTCTGCATCTCATATCCTGGAGACATACATCAATGGAAAGGGTGAGCAGAAGGCCCAATAAGGGTAAACAAGGGAATCAGTTTACTTGTGTTATCAATAAGAACTTGAATAAAAATATAAATAAATGAGAAATGGAAGAATAGGTATATCATAATGAAAAGAACATGGAATATAACCTGAATTTGTGGATACAACATTTCATTTATACATTCATTAACATATCACCAAGGTCCATCCCCAAGGTGTGATAAAAATTACCAAGGTTATTCACTAAGGTATCATAAAACGTTTCATCTCTGAGATTAATTCTTTACCCAATGCATTGGAGAGGTATAAGGTGTCTTTAAATTCATGTGATACACATATATCATAATCAAACATTTCATAAATAACCCAAATAGAATCAAAGTAATGGGTTTCATGACAAAATCAGGATGTTTAAAAAGAGATTAAAAACAGATCATTATGTAATTTATAACCCATGGAAAGGGAGTGAGGGTTATATGTATGTCAATTACAGATTCAAATATATCATATTTATATATTTATGAACACCCATGGAAATGAAATAATTTTGGGTATTCATATAAATAAACAATATAATTTCTTGAGAGAAGGAGATAGGAATTTTGAGACGAAATTTCTACAGCATAACGACTATATAACATGGTTTAAGAAAACATTGAAAAGAGAGGGGAAAAGGGTCACCCACCCATAAATAATTCATAATATTGTATAGGTATTGAATAAGATCATTTTATGGGTATATTAATGACATAAAACATGAGAATGTAACATGAAAGAAATAAGAAGATGCGATTTCTTTTACGAGAAATTTGGTAGCCTAACATCGTCACTTAAAAATTTAGAAAACAAATTGATGAGAGAGGAAAAAGTCTCCCAAAAATTAGACATGAAATGGAAAGAAATGAGAACATATAAAAACATACCCTCAACATAAAGAGATGAATATTATAAGACACAACATAATGGAAGTCATGACTTAACAGGGGAGGGTGAAAGGATCCCTTACCTTGAAGTGTAGCTTTGAAAGATTGATGGTTCGGACCTTGGGAGGCTTGAGTGAACCTTGGGAGGACTCCTTGGGAGGTAAAGAGACCAGAAAATCATTGGGGATTATTTGGAAATGAAATTAATGTGGGAATGTCTTGGTATTTATAGGATAAGTGAGGAGACAAAGCATTAATTGCCAAGGGACACCTCATCAGTGGTATTGGAAAACCATGGGCATACCAATGGTATTTGCCTATAATATTGGCCACTTGGGACGCCTCATACATTATCTTACTATTCATATGTCGACCAGAATTATTTCATAATTATTACATCCATAATGATATCATTAAACAACCTAAACTCAAAAACTGTATTTTCACTATTCATCGAAAATTCAACTTTCTCAGAAAAATCCCAAAAACTCACCTTAACCAAATATCGATGCTCTGATTTCAAAAATCAACTCTATTTTATGAAAAAAAAAATTCTAAATAATTTTTTTTTATTTTTTAATTAAAAACACTATTCACTAAAAATTCAACTATTTCAGAAAAATCCCAAAAATTCACCTTAAACAAATATCGATGCTCTAATTTCTAAAATGAACTCCATTTTATGAAAATAATTTTCTAAATATTTTTAATTTAATTTTCAAATAAAAAAACACTATTCACCCAAAAAACTAATACTTCACCAATAATTTCTGAAATAATTATTTACCTACTTTATTGAATCGTATTACTTAATCAAGGTGCCTAAATTATATTAATACATTCTTAAGTGAGGTTAATTAATCCATTTTTTCACATTAGTAATCATAAGTGTAAAATTACTATTCATAATTTACTATTCATCAAAAATTATTTTGATCTTATTAGACTCTAAATTTCTTACTAAACATAACTGTAGAAGACCATTTTTTGAAAATAATTACACAAAATTAATTTTATAGGTTTACATAAATATTTTCAAAATATCCCTTTTCAAAAATTCATCAATAATATGAATACTATATTTATCTGGACATTTGCAAATTTAAAAACTTCACCATAAGAAGAAATCTCAATTTTTATTTAAATCAAAGGATTACACAAGGAAGTTGTGGTCTCGTCACATAACCCCTTATAACACTTGCATGGGACCTAAGAGTAAGGTGTGCTAGGGTGATAGAATCATGGGGAAGCTCTGCCAATGTTTCCCGAGTTGTGATTTATATCAGCTTGTACTTTTGACGAAGGTGATTCTGTTCCACCTTCACAAGATGAAGTTCGGCTAGGATTTGGTCCAGTGCAAAGCCCAAAGGTGCTACCTCCTTCCCGAGTTCCGTCAGATATTCTTCGATCTGCCCGAGACAACTGGATGGGGCCATCGAATCGTCTTTTTGTATTAACCAAGATTATTTGTATTTATAGAAAATAATTGTAACAATTAGTTTCCAACGGTCATATAGACCAATGGTCATATAACAGTCGAAACCCAATGGTATGATTTTAATTATACAAATTTTATTAAATGAAATAGTTTTTTGAGTATAAAATAAAATAACACACAAAATTAGGAAACAAAAATTAATAAGACGTTCAGGTCATTAAATTCTTCCCCCATTAAAAAACTTCATCCCTGAAATTTTTAACTCATACCCCCAGGAAAAAAATTTATGGGTAATTCTGCCTCATAGACTCCTCTGGTTCCCACGTGGCTTCTTCATATTTGTGGTTCTTGCACAACACCTTATCAAGGTGGGTAGTCTTGTTGCGTAGAACCTGGTCTCTATGATCCAAGATCTCTACCGGCCACTCCTCCTAAGAGATGTCATGTTCCAGTTGTACCACCTCTGGGTTTAGTACATGTGAAGGGTCAGGTATGTAATTCCTCAAGAGGGATACGTGGAAGACATCATTAACTTTTGCTAGATTTGGAGGAAGTGAAAGATGATAGGCTACTGCTCCCACATGATCAAGGATTTCATAAGGGCCAATGTACCTAGGGTTGAGCTTCCCTTTCTTCCCAAAACTTATGAATCTCTTACAAGGTGAAATTCTAAGAAAGACCTTGTCACCGACATCAAACTCCAAGTCCCTTCGATGGTTGTTAGCATAGCTCTTTTGCCGACATAATGTTTAGTTGGATGGAATGGACTTTTTCTGTCATCTCTTGCACAAGATGAAGCCCAAGAATCTTTCTCTCACTAGCTTCGTCCCAAAAAGTAGGAGTTCTACATCACTTCCCATACAGAGCTTCGTAGGGCGCCATTTTAATGCTCTATTTGAAGCTGTTGTTGTAAAAGAACTCAACTAAAGGAAGTTGTTGATCCCATCCACCTTTAAATTTCATTGAGCACGTTCTCAGCATGTCCTCGAGTGTTTGAATAGTCCATCAAGATTGGCCATCAGTTTGTGGGTGATAGGCAATACTGAAATTCAATTCAGTGCTCAGAGCATGAGGAAGACTTCTCCAGAATTTTGATGTAATCCTTGGATCAAGATAAGATATGATAGAAAGTGGAACTCCATGTAGCCTTACCACTTAATTTATGTAAATCCAAGAAATTTTATCAAGAGATAAATCTTTTTTAATGGAGATAAAATTGGAAGTCTTGTTGAGACTGTCCAAAATAACCCATATCACATTGTTTCCTTTGGAAGTTCTAGGAAGACCAGTGACGAAGTCCATAGTGATATTATCCCACTTCCATGCTGGTATGGGTAGTTATTGCAATAACCCTTTAGGAAGTTGTTTCTCTACCTTTACTTGCTAACATACTAAGCACCTTGAAGTGTAGTCAGCAATATCCCTTTTAATATTATCCCACAAAAAATGATCACGAAGGTCCCTATACATTTTTGTGCTTCTAGGATGTATAGAGAAAGTAGAGCTATGAGCTTCATACATCATCTCCATCTTTGTTTCCTGAATAGATGGAACACATAGTCTTGTAAGAAATTTCATTACACCTTCTTGATCAATATTGAACTCAGGAAACTTCCAAACCTTCACAGCTTCCAAATTCTTCTGTAACAAAGGATATTATTTCTGAGCATTCTTGATCTTATATAGTAATGACGGTTGAGAAATAATTTGGGTTAGGGTTGACGATATCCATTACCTTATAATTCCCATGTACATATTTACTAGGTCATTGATCAAAGGATCTTTTTGAATCCACATCATGGAAAGAACAACTCGGTCATTCCTACTTAATGCATCAACAACTTTGTTTGCTCTTCTGGGATGATAATGAATTGAACAATCATAGTATTTAAGAATTTCTAACCATATTCTTTGTCTCATGTTGAATTCATTTTGTGTGAAAATATACATCATACTTTGATGGTCTTTGTATATATCACATTTCTACCCATAAAGATTGTGCCTCCATATCTTCAGTGAAACAATGACCGCAACTAGCTCCAGATCATGCATAGGATAATTCTGTTCATGAGTCTTCAACTATCGAGATGCATAAGCAATGACCCTGTCATTTTGCATGAGGATTCACCCAAAACCTTTTAGAGATGCTTCACTAAAAATAACGAATCCTTCTCCACTTGAGGGAAGAGTTAACATAGGTGCAGAAACAAATCTCTTCTTCAGCTCTTGGAAACTTTTCTCACACTCATTTGTTCAGATGAACTTGACCCCTTTGAGAGTTAACTTGGTTAATGGATTATAAAGTCATGAAAAGTTTTTCACAAACCTCCTATAATATCATGATAATCCAAGAAAACTACAAATCTAAGTAATTGTTGTAGGTTGATGCCACTCCTCTACAAATTTTGTCTTTGCAGGGTCAACTGTGATTCCTTCATTGGTAACAATGTGCCCCAAGAAAGCAACGTTTTGTAACTAGAATTCACATTTACTGAACTTCCCAAAAAGCCTCTCCTTCTATAGTGTTTGTTAAATATCCCTTAGATGATCCTTATACTCCTTGTGACTTTTGGAATATATCAGAATATCTTCAATAAAAACTACCAAAAAAGTTATCAAGGTAGTCCTTAAAGACTCTATTCCTCAAATCCATAAAAATAGCAAGTGCATTAGTCAGTCCAAAGGGCATAAAAAATCATAATGCCCATATCGTGATCGATGGGCAGTTTTTGGAATATCTTCTTTGTTCACCCTCAATTGGTGATAACCAAATAGAAGATCAATCTTAGAAAATAATTGAGCCCCATGATGTTGGTCAAATAAGTCATCAATTCTTGAAAGAGTGTATTTTTTCTTCACTATGATCTCATTCAATTCTCTATAATCAATGCATAGCCGCATCGATCCATTTTTCTTCTTCACAAAGAGAACTGGTGCTCCCCAAGGAGACACACTTGGTCGAATAAACCCCTTCTCCAAAAGATCTCGGAGTTGTTTCTTTAATTCATCCAGCTCCATATTTTCCATCCTATATGGGGTCTTTGATATTGGATGAAATCCAGGTATGAGCTCAATAGAGAACTCTACCTCTCTTTCAGTGGGGACGTCCAGGAAACTCCTCGGGAAATACATCAACATATTCCTAGACGATGGGGACACTTTCTATTCTTAAACTCTCATCATCTCCTTCAACTTCACCGATCAACTCCATAAAGAAGGATATAGGGGGTTCTTTTAGAAAAAGATCAAGTTGAGATATCTCTCCTTGGAAAATAACTGTAGGTTTTCCATTCAATACTACTGATATTTCCTTGCATATACAATTGATCTTTGAATTATTCTTTGAGGGCCAGTCCATCCCTAGAATAATGTCGAATTCCAGCATGGGAATGACTACTAGATTTGTGATAAGATTGTGCTCACTAATGAAAATACTAGAGTTTCTAAATAATGTTGATGCCTGGATAGTCCCACCAAGAGTCTTGACTGATAACTCTACTTTTAGAAAATCGGGGGGTTGAATCTAAATCCATTGAAATCTTGGTTGAAATAAAGGAATGCGTAGAACCAGAATCAAACAAAGTATTTTCTAGTGTTGAGAGGACAAAAAGAGTACCTGCTACCACATCATTTAGAGCTTCAATATTAGCTTTTGTGATAGAAAAGAACAACCTTTCTCCCTTGTCCGTTATGGAGGGTGATGGTGGTTCCCCTCCAGTTCCCTCAGATTTGGACAATGTTTAGAATAGTTCCCACGTTGTCCACACTTGAAGCACTGGACATTAGGTTGGGTCTGTACCATCTTCCCCTTGTCGTTTGTGTTTGGAATTTGAGGTTTCACCTCACCATGACAATTCCTCGCAATGTTTCCATATGTACCCCACTTGTAGAACTTCCCACTCCTGAGAATCCAGTTCCCTGAATGCTTTTTCCTACATTTATTACACGCGGGATGTTTAACTTGCTTTCCTCCTCTCCCCTGATCAAATATCCTCCCAAATATGGGATCCATTGATCTCTTATTTTCGATTGATTTATGTGGCCACTGCATCTCACCAAACTCTATCTCAACTTTCATCGCACTCCGCACGATCTCCCCGTAGCTATCATAGTCTCAGTTGGATAGATTCCTCCACAGATGAGGTCTCAGTCCACTGAATAATCTATCAAACATACCATTTGGATCAATGACAAAGCTAGGTGTATATTATGAAATCCTTGTGAATTTCATCTCATAACTTCCCACAGATTCATTCTCCGTCTACTTCAACTCAAGAAACTCCTTCTCCATTATTTTTCTCATGGTGTAAGGGAAATACTTACTAAAAATCATCCTTCTAAACTCATACCACTTCATATCATCAAACTTCAATCTTGGCATTGTGTTTTTTATCAGATCCTACCACTGATCAGCTTCCCCCTCTAAGTGATAGACAGCCAAGGTGACCTTCTCTTTCTTTGAAAAATGGAGCACAGAAAAGATCTTCTCGAAGGAGCTGATCCACTGCTCAACAATCAATGTGTCAATTGATCCACTGATGGTCGGTGGTCGTTGATGCATAAAAGACTCAATAGAATGATGTTCTCTTCACAGTGAGATTGGTCTCTTACAATGATTCAAGTTATTTCTCATAACTTGAGTCACTTGGTTCATCATTCGCTGGAATGTTTCCATTCCTGCTTCCATTGGAGGGTCGTCAGCACGTGGTCCATTATGGTCACCATTTGAACAGTTCCTCCTATTTCCCACCATTTTCTAAAAGAATAAATCCTTCATGAGAAACTTATTTCATTTTCGAATCTTTTAATTGTAAAGGATTTTATGTCTTAAAACATCATGCTTAAAAAATTATATTTCTATATAATTCATTCATAATGATTCATAAAAAGCTTACTATTAACAAAACATATCCCCCATGAGTGTTGTAACCAAGAGTGAAGCAAGGCCCGTTGTCATGCACCAGTTCCCGTTCGATTCTAGCTCAATGCAGTGTTTTCGGGTTTTACCCCTATTTAAATATGTGCCAGAGTCACCTCTATCTGCTCGTATCTACACATGGATGTATTTGTTTGAAAAACCACTAACTCTATATTTAAAAAAAATACAAGGAATTTTTCCTATATTTAAACTTTTATATAGGGTTCTTCCTAATGTTTCATAGCCTAATTTGTATAAATAATTAAACTATCCTTTGATACCTACTTTGGCGTCCCTCATTTTTATTACATAACATATCATTACATTTTACAAGAATATGATCTGTAAAGTCAAGTGTCTTGAAAATCAGGAACATAAAACATGAGAACAATATAAAACATTCTTCTAAATAACTTGTAAGGATACATCATAGGTTCATCCCATTTACATTTACTATATCTCATATCCTGGAGACATACATCAATGGAAAGGGTGTGCAGAAGGCCCAATAAGGGTAAACAAGGGAATCAATTTACTTGTGTTACCAATAAGAACTTGAATAAAAACATAAAGACATGAGAAATGAAAGAATAGGCATATAATAATGAAAATAACATGGAACATAACTTGAATATATGGCTACAACATTTCATTTATACATTCATGAACATATCACCAAGGTCCATCCCCAAGGTGTCCTAAAAATTACCAAGGTTATTCACTAAGGTATCGTAAAACATGTCATTTCTAGAGATTAAATCTTTACCCAATGCATTGGAGAGCTATCAGGGCACACCCTTAATATGTATTTTCTTTCATGTGAGCCACATAGATCATAATCAAACATTTCATAAATAACTATAATTGAATCAAAGAAATGGGTTTCATGAGAAAATCATGATGTTTAAGAAGAGCTTAAAAATAAGATCATTATGTCATTTATAACCCATGGAAAGGGAGTGAGGGTTATATGTATGTCAATTAAAGAATCATATATATCATCTTTATATATTTATGAACACACATGGAAACAAAATAAGTCTGGATATTCATATAAATAAACAATATAATTTCTTGAGAGAAAGAGATAGGAATTTTGAGACGAAATTTCTACAGCATAACGACTATATAACATGGTTTTAGAAAACATTGAAAAGAGATGGGACAAGGATCACCCACCCATAAATAATTCATAATATGATATGGGTAAAGAATAAGATCATGGTATGGTTATTTGAATGACATACCACATGAGAAGGAAACATGAATGAAAAGAATATATGTGATTTCTTTTACTAGAAATTCGGCAGCCTAACGATGTCACTTAAAAATTCAGAAAACAAATTGGTGTGAGTGGAAAAGGTCTCTCAACAAATTGACATGAAATGGAAAGAAATGAGAACATTCAATAACACACCCTCAACATAAAGAGATGGAAATTATAAGACACAACATAAACGAAGTCATGACTTAAAAGAGAAGGGTGAAATTATCCCTTACCTTGCAGAGTAACTTTGAAAGATTGAAGGTTGGGACCATGAGAGGCTTGAGGGAACCTTGGGAGGACTCTTTGGGAGGTAAAGAGACCAGAACTTTTTTGGGGAGGATTTGGAAATGAAATGAAAGAGGGAATGGCTTGGTATTTATAAGAGAAGTGAGGGGACAAAGCATTAATTACCAAAGGACACCTCATCAGTGGTATTGGAAAACCCATGGGCTTGCCGATGGTATTTGACCATGTTATTGGCCACTTGGGACACCTCATACCTTATAATACTATTCATAAGTCGACCAGAATTATTGCATAATTATTACATCCTTAATGATGTCATTAAACACCCTAAACTCCAAAACTGTATTTTATCTATTCAACTAAAATTTAACTTTCTCAGAAAAATCCCAAAAATTAACCTTAACCAAATATAAATGATCTGATTTAAAAAATGAACTCCATTTTATGAAAATAATTTTCTAAATTTTTTAATTTAATTTTTAAATAGAAAAACTATTCACTGAAAAATCAACTATTTCAGAAAAATCCCATAAATTCACCTTAACCAAATATCGATGCTCTAATTTCAAAAATGAAACCCATTTTATGAAAATAATTTCCTCGATATTTTAAATTTAATTTTTAAATAAAAAAACTATTCACTTGAAAAAATTAATACTTAACCAATAATTTTAGAAACAATTATTTACATATTTTATTGAATCACATTACCTAATCAAGGTGCCTAAATTATATTAATACTTTCTTAAGTGAGGTTACCAGATCCATTTGATCACATTACTAATCATAAGTGTAAAATCACTATTCATACTTTATTATTCATCAAAAATTAAGTTGAAATTATTAGACTCTAAATTTCTTACTGAACATAATTGTAGAAGAAATTTTTTTGAAAATTATTACACATTATTAAATATATAAGGTTTACATAAATATTTTTAAAATATCCTTTTTCTAAAATTCATCAATAATATGCATACTATATTTATCTGGACATTTGAAAATTCAAAAACATCACCATAAGAATAAATCACACTTTTTATTTAAATCAAAGGATTACACAAGGCAGTTACGGTCTCGTTACATATCCCCTTATAAAATCAGCATAGGACCTAAGTGTAAGGTGTTCTAGGCTGATATAATCTTGGGGTGGCTCGGCCAACATTCCTCGAGTAGTGATTTCTATCAGCTTGAACTTTTTGTGAAGGCGATTCCATTCCAGCTTCACACGATGAAGTTCAGCTTGGGTTTGGTCAAGTGTAAATCCCAAATGTGCTACCTCCTTCGTGAGTTCCGTCAGATGTTCTTCGATCATCCCGAGAAAACTAGATGGGGGCATTGAATCTTCTTTCTATTTTAACCAAAATCATTTGTATTTATAGAAAATAATTGTAACATTTAGTTTTCAACGGTCATATTGACCAACAATCATATAACAGTTGAAACCTAATGGTTTAATTTTAATTATTCTCATTTTATTAAATGAAATAGTTTTGTTGAGTATAAAATAAAATAACACACAAAATTAGGAAACAAATATTATTAACACATTAGGGTCGTAACAGTTATAGAGTTATGATAATAAATAAACACATTACACATTTTATTTATTTCATTAACTCTTATTGAAACCTCCTAGTTGAATCATTAATTCCTTGGCATGCTCCCACACTGATTATAATAAATATCATTTAATAAAACAATATTATTTCTCTAAATTCCGACTGAAAAAACTACATAGTGTGTAATCATTAATACAAGACATGTACTTGTTTCTCATTTCCTTTCCAAAATTAAACCTACAAGGCATATACATTCAATTTACATGACACATGTATTTTATTTTTCATTTTATTCTTCCCCAAACATTAAAACTATTTAGGCTTATTTGAATAATTATTAAACCACATACGGGAATAATATTTATTATACTTGGGATACTTAGATACACAGAGTGTGTGACCCTCTTGGCCTCTTTCTCGTTGGAATAAGGCTGGCTTGCCAAAAGTCTAAGATTACTATCTATAAATGGGTCATGGCACCCAAGAGAAAGAATTTGACTCCACATTGACGTGTCACCTCATATGAATGCTTAACTTTTAATTTAATCCCTTTGTCTCGATATCTCTAATCAAGTGGTTTGCATGCTAGTGCCATCAACCCATGTGCTTGATTATTCTTTCTTTGACTTGAAAAAATTGAACTCGCCCATAACTTACCATGGCCATGGATTTATTTAGGATATATTAATTCCATCAAACGGCCTAAGATATCTACTTCCATTATGGAATAGAAGGGAAAAGTCCATTCTCACATTATCTATTAATGCAGTATCACTCAGGATGCACCCAACATATCCTTCATCGCTAAGAACTATGTGTCATCATAGTTTTCATCGATACATCTATGTTTGAGAGTGTTAATACCCATTAATAATAATTTTAATGTCTAAGGACCAATACACACGTCCGCCGATAAAAACATCCAATGACACTATGAAATGTGTATTTCCTACTAGCGGGTCTCGTCCTCATAATATCTTCCTGAATATTACCAAGGGTGCACACCATGAGAAGGTTCCTCAATGTTTTATGATTCCTCAACCCTAAAGGCTTGTATTATTTGTGTCCCTCAAATAACATCATCCAGTCATAGAACATATATTCAAGAATAGTGTTATGGCACTTCTGGGTTCCCATCATAGCAGGGATCCGCTATGACCCTTTAATGCAATAGTTTTCCTTATGAAATTATCAACTGAATTATGATGTAGTAGAACAATAACGATGTGATATGGTATTTATTAATGAATAAAGTGCAAAGTAGTTGGTTCTAGGCCACCAAATCCAACTGTTATTTTTTGAAAAAGGATTTCAGTTTGTGTTTTTTGTCAATCTACTTTGTGTTGACCATGGTTTGTGTTTGTTATTGTCCTCCCTTTCTTGGATGATCTCAGAGATTACATGGAAAGGGGTCATATAGTTTGATCCAAAATTTGTATTGAAGGTGTCATCGTTCCCCAGTGTTTGCCAAATTTTTGGGACTAAAAATCAAAAAATGCATAAACGTGTTTTTGGAAAAGGAATGTGTGCAAAGGATTTAAAGTGTGCATGAAATATTGGTTTTTTTGTGCCAGATTGAAGGTGTTTTTGGAACATACGCAAAAGACATGGTTTAGGATCAGAACGTTGAAAAATGAAAAATTCATGGAGTGTGTGGAAGATGATGCTACACGATAGGATTTACACACCCAATGCGATGTCAGAAGGAATTTTTCATGCTTAGAATGAAACTTACATGCACCGACAAAGACATGTTGGATTCATGCATGCAGGGAAACCGAGGCCTATAAATAAGAAACTACCCCCACATTAGACTTAATAATTTTCCAATGAAACTATGGTTTCTCAGTCGCATGAAAGATATGCGTGCAAAAGATTTGAAGAGACTAAATATTGCGCACAAGGTGTTCCTTTAGTATAAAGAGACCAAGTGAACCCTTTGGTGTAGTTGCATGAATGATAAGGGTTGTGTGAAGTATAGGTGTTGAGTGAATGAAATATTTAACAACAATTCCCAAATATTGTGTGCAAGTTGGGGTATTTCATGCAAGTGTTGTGTTATTCAAATAATAGGCTTATGAATATCTAGTTCATTGGTTTAGTTCCTTCAAGTGCATAAGTTCAGGACATTGATGCAAGCATTGTCTCATGCTGAACAGAGACAAAAACATCAATGCAAATATATTGAAGAGACCTTCAAGACGATAAATTGATTTTGATTTCACTAATGGAAGTGAGCTCGGGGGTGTTGACGGATGTTATCCAAGGGATGTAGTGAGATTTCCCTGAACCATTGTAAATGATGTATGGCTTGAATAGAGTGTCTGTGACCGAAACATGTAATCCAAAAAATAGTGAAGATTAGTGGATTTTGGTACAACAAACACACTGTTGGCGTATGTTCCTTCGACGTAGCCATTTGCGATGAACCTAGGAAAAGTGATGAGTCATCTCCCTAAATTCAATTGTTTGATAGATTTAACAAGTTACTACCAATGTGGTAAAAAGATCATCAACTTTAAAAATAAAAAGTTCACACTATGATGCACCCCTCCCCTCTCAGGGTGTTTTGGGGTTCTTAAATTGGTATCAGAGTGAGTTTCACTGGTGGTTGATCTATCTTATACCATTATGGAGAATTCAACCTATGTCAGGGGAGTCCCCATCTTTGATGGATGTAATTTTCATATCTGGTAGAACAGAATTAGATCCCTACTAAGATATCCAGGAATGGAAGTCCTGTTTTCGACTGTGCAAGAAATACAAGCCATTGATCCAATAGGCCTAGGAATGACTAACATAGACTGGAAAATTCATGATACGGATGCTAAAGTGCAGAATGAACTCACTATAACCCTTTTTGATAAGATCTATCGAAAGGTGATGACTTTCACCTCATCAAAGTCCATGTGGAATAAACTTGAAAATATTTAAGAAGGAGAAAGAAAAGTGAAGGAGGAGAAACTACAAGTCCTGCACAATAGGTTTTATGATCTGAAGATGCATCCTTATGAGAATTCATAGTCCTTCTTCAATAGAATTACTAATGTGATTGGAGTAATTCAGTGTCTAGGAGAAGAAATCAAAGAAATTTATATTTTAATGAGAATATTAAAAAGACTTCCCCCCTTGTAGAATGAAATTTTGCTGTCCCTTTAGGAAAGAAATCTTTTCAAACTTTCTCTGGATGGTCTGTTGAGTAGCTTGGTGGCATATTAAATTAGAGTCAAACCAGAAGATTCTACGACATGAGTGAGCTAGAAAATTCCATTCAAGGCCATTGAGAAATTAATATTTTTAAAGGACAGTAGAGATCAATATTTGGAGGAAAAATAAATTATTTCTCTCATTTCCAAGAAGTTCTAGAAGGGAAATTGGAAATTCAACGGGAAGTCACCTATTGCATGCTTTCGCTGTGAAAATATTAGGTACATTGCCTCTCAGTACTTAAGAAAGATCCATAATGAATATAGTGATGATGAAAACATTGAGAAGCCTCAGAAAATGTTTTTCCAAAATGGAGACTTCAAATATAGAAAGAAAGTACCAATTTTTTTTTATAAGTGAAAATTAATATAATGACATCGAATTATGTGAATTAGAAGAACCCGAATTTAAAACTAGAAACCATGCTTCCCTGATAGCCACAATTGAAAAATCAGAACCATCAAATGTTAATGGTGGGGAAAATCATTTTAAAACTTGTTCCAATCCCAAGATGAAACATAAAGATTCTTTTAGTAATCTTAAGATCAAATGTAAGAGTTGTAATAAGTGGAAATCAATATAAGAAGAATCATCTGATTATGTTGACTATCTCGAAGCTGAAATTGAACTACTGGAAGAATTTGAGAAAGTACAATATAAAATTCTTGAAAACACTATTTATGTAGTGGATCTAAAGCTACGAATTGAAGATCAGTAAATGATAATCAATATCCTCACCACCATACTAGAAGAAAAGACCAAGACTACTGAGTGTCTTGAAGTGGAATTTATTACTCTTATTTGTAAACATGAGGGTGAATCAATTTCAAAAGAATAAAGGATGAAAATATAGTTTGGAAGGTTCTCAGATGATGACCTTTTGGAGAGAGAAAAACATGGTTCTAATGGAGTTGAAAAGATTTTGAATGATAAAAAATTTTCTTAAATGGGAAACAGTGGAATAACTTATGAGGATGAATTGTCAAAGGTTGCAAATAATGGTGACCAAAATAAAGGATAGAAGAAAGTTGGTGATGTGGAAAAAATCACCAGAAGTACTGAAAATGAAACCCCTAATTCAATATGAAATATGAATAGAAGACTATCCTCAAGCCTCTTAGATTAAGTGGATGTCAAAATATTATCCCACATAAAAAGGAATGTGGATAAATAGAAATGAGAAGAAATTTACTCTCAGGAAGTGTTAGTTTTGTGGATATCTATGCTATAACATGTCTTATTGCGAAGAGGCAAGAAGCTACTTGAATGGAGAAGAGAGGGGAGTTCAAAAAAGGAGAAAAAAATTCATATCCAAATTATTTTAGAAGAAATAATTTCTATGGATATTGATATCATTGTTCTAACATTGTCCACAATTCTATTTATTATAGGCTAATGAGTAAAATAGACACCTCAAATCGAAGTCAGAGAAAATTCAATGTTCATCAAAAAGACGGTGTTGCTCTTGCAAATAGGTTTTCCCCTACAGAAGAATAGCATTGGTTTAAAGAACCCATGTACAAGCAAGAGATAATTTCATGTCTGGAAATTTGTAACACTCAACATAATAAGTCCTAGAAGCAAAAGAGGAAAATTGGAAAATCCAATATTACAAAAGATTCCTTTAAGGCTACAAAGAATAACATCACGTGGATTCTTGATTGTGAATGTTCATCCCACATGATAGGTAATGCCTAACTTTTAACGAATGTAATTAAAAAGTTCAATGGAACAATGTCGTTTGGTAATGATGGTGCTTTGAAGATAAAAAGTTGTGGAATAACTGAGCTAGCTAATGGAGAGTTGAAGAAACCTGAAGATTTTTATGTGGATGGTATGTGTCATAATATTCTAAATGTGAGTCAACTCTATGACTTTAGACTTATAGTAACTTTAAATCAGAAAGGGTGAACTTTAAAGGGAAAGATGGGGAAATCACTAATTCTAGTATGTAGAATAGAAGGAAAACTGTATCAGGTTAATAGTAAAGAAAACATTTGTTACTTGTCTTTTGAAGAAGAAAATTACTTGTGGAAATGGAGAATATGGCACATAAATCATCAAGACATAGAGAAAATATCAAACTGAATATTGTCATAGACATTCCCAACCTGAAGCATGAATGTGAAAAATATTGTGATGCTTGCATTTGTGAGAAGCTGAACTGCAATTCATATAATCCAAATAAGAAAATGACATCTCATCTTCTTGATCTCATTTATACAGATGTATGTGGCCTGATAAATGTTGTTGGAACTCATGGAGAAAGGTACTTCATCTTTATCATTGATGATTACGGTAGAATGGCATCTGTGATGGCTATACATAAGAAACAACAAGTGCTTGACTACATGAAAACATATCATCGAATCGCTAATAATGATACTGGACAAACAATCAAAGTGCTTTAATTTGACAATGGATGGGAATACACATCCATTAAATTTAAAAAATACCTAGAGAAACATGGGATACAACATGATGTAGCTGCTATGAGAACTCCACAACAAAATAGAGTTTTTGAATGTGGGAATCGAAACATGATCAACATGAAACAAACTATGCTGATTGAGAGTCTTATTCCATGACATTATTGGATGGAGGTTTTTCAAGCTATAATGTATATTCAAAATGGAATAGAGCATTATATGGGTGAGATGAAGACAACATATGAATTGTGGCACATAAAGAAGCACACATTGAAGTAATTTCATGTTTTTTGAAGTAAATGCTTCATCAAAAACAAAGAAGGAAATCAATGGAAGTATGGTGACAATACATATCAAAGAATTTTAATTGGATACTAAATGAAAAACCAAGCCTACATGTGTTTCAACAAACTATTATACAGATTTGTGGAATGTATTGTTGTAAGATCATTGAAGAGAAAACTAAAAATGATTAAAGGATTTAATATACTAATGTAATAGATGGTGTGTAATGAAGTGAAGATGGAGTAAATACAAATACAGAAATAGCAGAATGTACAGAAAACACTAATGTGTCACATCATGATGTTGTCTTTGAAGAATAACTTGAAGAGGAAACCAATGCGGGATAGAATGCAACTGAACCTACTAGGAAATATCGAAGAGCTGATATTGATCCATCAATCATAATTGGGGACATGAGTGCACCCAAAAAACAAGGAGGATGAGGAATAACACACAATATATATTTTTGTTATTTGTAGAGCTATCCTCATTTGAAATAGCAGAAAATGATGAATCTCAGGTGAAAGCCATGAATGAAGATTCAGATCCGATTGACAAGAATCTGATATGGGATCTTGTCAAGAGACTCAAAGGTCACAATGTGATTGGTACAAAATGGGTCTTAAAGAGCAAGTTTGATGAGCATTGAAATGTTATTAGAATCAAGGCACGACTGGTATGTAAAGGATATTCCCAAATTGATGTTGTTGATGTTGATGAAACCTTTTCTCCAGTGGCTATACTGGATTTAATCAGGATTTTCCTTTCCAAGGAAATCCATAAAGGATATAAAGTATATTAAATAGATTTCAAGACAACATTCACGATGGTGTTCTTGAAGAATATGTTTACATTGAACAACCAGTGGGTTTTCTTCATGGTACTGATAAAACAAATGTTTTCAAACTAAATAAAGTACTCTATGGTTGGAAACAGGCTCCACTGGTGTGGTACTCTAGGATATATTCTTATCTAATGAATCTAGAATTCAAAAGAGGAAGATTAGGTCACCATATATGTATGAATAATTCTATAAAAGATCATTTCATGGTCATAGTTTACGTTAATGACATTATATTTGGTGGAATCTAGAAAAAAACCATTAGATGAAATCCCCAATCACATGAAATCATAATTTGAAATGTCTATGATTATGGAAATCACATATTTCAAGGGGCTACATGTGATTCCAAATAAGGATTACACGTTCATTTCTCAGGAAAAGATTGCAAGAGTGCTGCTAAAAAAATTTAATATGCATGACTCCAAACTAATGTCAACTCCAATTTCTATTGGAACAGAACATGGAAAGCATGAGGATATGTCCCCTATAAATGTACAAAATGATCAATGGTAGATTATTGTACTTGACAGAAACATATCCAGACATTTTATTTGAAACATACTTAGTTTCCCACATTCAGAGCAATCCGAAGGAGGAACATATGGTGGAAATAAAAATAATCATGAGGTACATTCAAGTTACTCATAAATTTGGGACATACTTTTTTGTGGGAAGGGATAATGAATTATCAGTGTTTTCTAATGCTGACTGGGCTGGGGATGTAGTGGATAGAAAGTCCACAAGTTGTGTAGCATGCTATATTGTGAAACATGTGTTGTCTCTTTGGGAAAGAAACAAGAAAGTACTTCACTTAGTACTATTGAAGCTGAGTATATTTCCACAACAAGGGAATGCACTCAACTACTATGGATGGAGAATCAACTGATAGATTTTCATGATGAGGTGAAACCACCAATGATTATTTATGGGGATAATAAAAGCACAATTGATCTTACAAATAATCTTGTTCATCATTATCGTACAAAAAATATTGAAATTAGATATCACTTTATCAAGGAAAAAGTTGGGTAAGGCGTGATTAAAGTGGATCATGAGAGAACTGATAAGTAAGTGACTAATATCCTGACCAAGCCACTGTCAGTGGATGTTTTTGAGAATCATCTGTTGTACCAATGTGTTCATCCACCTCCTTGAGAATAAAGATGTTACAAAATTCCCTTATACATAGTTGTTTTAACTATTTTAATATGTGTTGTGGATGTGTATCAGGTTTATGGGGGAGATATGATCTAGGGGGAGTACGTTCTGATCTAGAAAATAGATGATTATATTTCATTGGTTTTATTTCCAATAAGGGTAGAAATTGATAGAATATGTTGATTCTATATGAGAGAAGATAGAGAGAATCATAGCTAAAGGTGGAGGGAATTTTGAAGAGAGAAACATTCCAAGAGCATCCATTTAAACACACGAGAATACAATTCATGTATTTTCTCTTGTTTTATACACTGAGAATTACTCACATAGATTTAAAGTGTGGGTTGAGATGATTATTGTGTATTAGGTTTTAATAATGACTGGTGCCTTTTGACTCTTTTTTGGAGATTTCCAACAAACCCAAAGGGGGAAATTTCTGGAACCAAGTTTGTTCTTGGCTGAAAAAGGAGTTTGGTGAGTGTTTGTTGCCAATCTACTTTTTGTTGATCATGGTTTGTGTTTTTTATTGTCCAACCTTTCATGGAAGATCAGGGAGATTACATGGAAAGGGGTCATACAGTTTGATCCAAAAGTAGTATTGAAGGTTGTCGTCATTCCCCGGTGTCTGCCAAAATTTTGGGACTGAAAATCAGAAAATGCAGAAATGTGTTTTTGGAAAAGGAAGGTGTGGGAAGGATTTGATGTATAACTGAATGATTGGTTTTTTCATGCTAGATTGAAGGTGGTTTTGGAAATTCGGCAAAAGACTTGTTTTTGGATCAGAACATCGAAAAATGGAAAAGTCATGGAGTGTGCGGAAGATGATGCAGCACGAAAGGGTTTTCACACCAAATGTGACGTCCAAAAGAGTTTTTCACGCTCATCATGAAACTTATGTGCACCGACAAAGAAGTGTCAGAATCTTGCACATAGGGACACTGAGGCCTATAAATATGAAACTAACCTCACTTTAGACTTAATAATTTTCCAACATAAATATGGTTTCTTAGCTGCATGAATGATATGCATGAAAAAGAGATGAAGAGATTAAATCTTGTGCACAAGGTGTTCCTTTAGTATAAAGAGATGAAGTGAACCCTTCAGTGCAGTTTCATAGAATGTAGGTGTTTCCCGAAAGGAATCTTTCGCAACAATTCCCAAATCATGCGTGCAAGTTGGGGCATTGCGCGAAAGTGTTGTGTTATTCAACTGATAGGCTTATAAATATCTAGTTCATTTGTTTATTGAATTCAAGTGCGTCAATTCAGGACTTCGATGCAAGTAGTGTCTCATGCTGAATAGAGACAAAGAAATCAATGCGAATCTATTGAAGAGACCATCATGTTGATAAACTGAGTTTGACTTCTCTCAAGGCTATGAGCTAGGGGGTGTTGACGGAAGAGATCCAAGGGATGTTGTGAGCATTCCCTGAACCATTGTAAAAGAAGAGTTACTGTAATAGAGTTTTTGTGACCAAAAGATGCAATCCATAAACTAGTGATGATTAGTGGATTTTTGTATTACAGACACACTACTGGCGTATGCTCCTTGGACGTATCCCTTTGCGATGAACCAAGTAAAAGTGATGTTTCATCTCCCTACTTTTAAATTGTTTGATAGATTTAAAAAGTTACTACCAACGTGGTAATAAGATCATCCTCTTTAAAAAAAAAGTTGAAACCCAGATTCACCCCTCCCCTCTTAGGGTGTTTTGGGATCCTTCAAGGGGTATCAATGCAAGTTTAACTGGTGTTTGATCTATCTTATACCGTTATGAATAATTCAGCCAATGTCAAGGGAGTCCCCCACTTCGATGGAAGTAATTTTCAGATCTGGATAAACAGAATGAGATATCATCTAAGATCTCTTGAAATGGAAGTCCTATTTTGTACTATGCCAGAAATACAAGCCCCTGAACCAATAGGACTGTTTCATGACCCGTCCCAGTAGGGCCCACTCCGTGACTCCCCAAGCCCACCTCCAAAAGGCCAGGGGCTGGTGACTAGCACCCAGTAGGCATATTACATGCATGGGAGGAATTTACTATGCACCTGTACACACACACATCTCCAAGACCATAATGCTAAAATGTAAAAACCACTAAGGAACAAAAATGGATGCATACAACTAAACCGAACCAACAATGTACGATGAAAGGTAGAGTACTAAAAAGTAAACTGGGCTAGAAAACAACCCCACCAAAAACAAGAGTCTAAAAACTGAAAAGTCCAACCAGTAAACACAAACGGTACTGGAATTGCTGCTCGTAGCCGTAGGAACGCCACAACCTGTAGGGAACTCAGACAGATCGGTCCTGTCCTGGCCCGCCCTAGACTCTTTCAAAAGGCTGCTCGTCTGCACAGGACACCAGACGTGAGAGAAAATCCCGTGCATGGGTGAGTATACAATACTCAGTAGAGGACCCCAAAAACCACTAAACAGTACACAGAGTAAAGGCACAATCAGCTATGAAAAGTGTATGTTTCTAGAACATAAAGAAAAAACTACATATACTAAAAACCTAGACCCGTATTCTAGATACAAGTCACACAACTGCATACCCCCATTAGGGATTCCGTTCGAAGATTCCGCGAAGCATTCGTCCTAAGAAAACACACTCCATGAGTCTCATAGCTCTGATGATGTCTGTCTGAGAAGTACCATTCGTCAAGAACTGTCACGAGAGGTTGTCACACTCATTACGGGAGACACACTCCTCAGTGGGAAAGATCATGATGCAAAGATGATTATCACTACGAAGGCCATGGCGGATACCGTGTCTCATCAGGATTCACTAGCTAGGTAGAGGATCAAATCCTGGTAGAGTTGGTCACGTCGATTCCTGACTCTACCTAGGGTCAGAAATGGATAGAGGATCTTGATCTGGGTCTCTCAGATGGATACCTGACTCTATCACAGAAAGTCCCGCTGAAGGGATCATACTCATGTGTGAGTAAATGATGCCTGACACTCAGGGGAACGAGAATAAGGGGAACTAACCCAAACTAAGGGTGTCCGAGATATGGTGAACAAGTGGACTATGTCATTTTCCAAAAAGTACATGGCATGTAGAAAGGTTACACATCATGTTGTCTGACCCCAGGTACGGCCTGTGTACAATGAACAGTGTCATGAGGCTGGTTGTGTAGAAGAGTCAGTACACGGCATGTAGTACTGTGTACACACTGTTTCCGAGTGCCTGGGATTGGCTCCCTGTACACTGGCCATGTGTCCGTACACGGTCTTCAACCCGTGTAATCGGTACACGAGGTGACCCTCGTTACTGGCCACGCTTGGCTGTGTGATGGAGTACATGGTCTTGTACTCCATCCCATGTCTGTGTACCCACTAGATACATGCCGAGCCCACGTAGACGCCTCTGCCATGCTGTACACGCCGTGTCGCCTGAAGCCGTGTAGATCATCCCATGTCTGTTTATTTCCCAAAAAACACACTCAGATTCTGGGAAAATCCGACACGCCGTGTGACCAGGGTCACACGCCCTGTGATTATTCTCTAACCCCCAAAAACCTAGACACCACCAGTAGTACACAACACGCTCTTCGGAAGTACACGTCGTGTATTATAGAAATTTCTAGAAACACGTACTTCCACCATCACACCCCAGGTGATGATCCGTTCGTCGATCCAGCCATCCGATCGCCATGAAACTTCCAGGTTTTGGTCACCCCGACACCATGAAGATTCTATAGATGTTTTAAGACCACTTATCATTTTCGAAAACATGATTTAATCTTCTTGAGTGAAGAACGCTCGAATAACTCCCTTTTTAGATTCGGTCTGATTTGTCATCCGCCATCATTGCTACACCTTTTCAAGGTCATTGTGGTGCTGAACCATCGATTTAGGATCTTTTCATCGCAGAATGGATGCCCAACGATCCGTTGTTCTTCGTCTCACGAAGAACAAAAATAACAAGCAAGAAAAGAAGGGGGTGAAATCCAATAAACAAAGTGAGGAACGAAACCCCGCCATCATTCGTCACGGCGTTGATCTGCTCCCGTCAGTAGGCTAAAACAGAGCAGGATCAAACAATAAAAGAAAACATGGATCAAATCCATGAGATCATACCAATGAAAAATCCCTCACACAAGAATGTACAAATCTATGGATCCACTTGTTCGTGGTTGATTTGCATTCTTCATTTTAAATCAAGAACGGGGAAAAAGGAAAATTAAATAACAAACCCCTACCCCAAATGGGATCGATCACTGACGAAGGTGTCACACTGCCACCATCATCGAGATCCTTCAACGTCGTTGGTGAAATGATTCTCAACTCCAATCTGTCGTCATTCTCCATTGAGGGTTTTCTCCAGCACTCCGCAGATCCTCCAACGATTTCTCCCAAAAGTTCTTCAACGACCACCAATAGCTTAACCCATTAAATGGGGAAACATGATTGGCATTTAAGATATGCTGCAGTATTAATGACTCCATATTTCCATTCTTGATTCATTATGATTTGTCATTAAATATGTAAACATATGTCAAGTCGCTGCGCTACAACAGATGTTTCCATAAAATAAAATAAACATTTAGCAATTTATTTTTTTTTTTACTAAAAACATCTGAAAATAAACTTTTTCCCTCGACCTACATCGGTCGAGGATAGACTCATTCTTAAGTAAAGTCATCGTCTCGAACGCAACAGTGCCCTCATATTTTTAATCTGGGCATCTGTTTGGAAACTGCCACAACCGCACACAAGTGCCAACTCTCTTAACATAAAAAAGTTCAAACCACCATTCCGAGCTCACTAGACCTAGGAATGATGTTCCTTCTTCACACCCAGTCTCGAAATAATTCCATATAATATTTAAAAATAATACTCGGAAAATTTGAGACATTACAGCCTGGCTATGATTGAAACAGACAGGAAAATTCATGATGCAGATGCTAAAGTGCATAATGCACTCACTACATCCCTTCCTGGTCAGATCTATCTAAAGGTGATGAGTTTCACCTCATCAAAATCCAGGTGGGATAAAATTGAAAATATTGAATAAGGAGATCGAAATGTGAAGGAGGTGAAACTAAATGTCCTTCATAATAGGTTTGATGATCTGAAGATGCATCCTTATAAGAATGTAGACTCCTTCCACAGAATTACAGAATTGGTTGGAGAAATTCGGTGTCTAGCCGAAGAAATCAAAGACATTTCTATTGTAATGAAAATATTAAGAAGACTTCCACCCTTGTACAATGCAATGGTTTTATCCCCTGAGGAAATATATCTTTTCAAACATTCTCTGGATGATCTATTGAGCATCCTAGTGGCATATGAAATGACAGTCAAACAAGAAGATTCTACGACTCAAGTGAGAAATGAAACGGCATTCAAGGACATTGAGAAACTGAAAATTTCAAAAGATAGTAGAGGTGAATATTATGAGGAAAAATAAATTATTTCCCTCATAGCCTAGATGTTCCATATGAGAAATGAGAAATTCAATGATAAGTCACTTATTGCTTGCTTTCATTGTGTAAAATTTGGGCACATCAGCTCTCAGTTCTTAAGAAAGATCAATGATGAAGTTTGTGAACATTAAAACATTGAGAAGCCTCAGAAAAGGTTTTTCGACAAGGGATAATTCAAATAATGAAAGAAAGTACCAAAGAAGAGTTTTATCTATGAAAATGAATATAATGATAATGAATTCTATGAAGAAGAAGAATGATAATTTCAAACTAGAAACCATGCTTCCATTAGGCCGCCATTGCAAAATCAGAACCATCAAAAGAAAATGGCGGAGACAATCAGTTGAAAACTAATTCTAATCCTGAGTTGCAACTTAATGATTCTGTTAGTAAACATAATATCAAATGTTATAGTTTCAATCAGTGGAACATAATGGTAAAAGAATGATCTGATTATGTTGATCAGCATGAAGCTGTAATTGAAATACTCGATGAATTTGTGAAATTACAGTATAAAATTCTTAAAATCACTGATGATGTAGTGGATTTGAAGCTGATAATTTAAGAGCAAGAATAGGTCATCAATGAACTCACCCCCAGACTGGAAGAAAAGAAAAAGACTACTGTGGGTTATGAAGAGGAAGATGTTACTCTTATGTGTAAACTTGAGAGTGAATCTATTTTGAACGAATCTAGGAAAAAAATAGAGTTTGGAAGGTTATCTGATGCTGAGCTATTGGAGAGAGAGAAATAAGATTCAAATGGAGTTGAAAATATTTTGAATGATCAAACACCTTCTTACCTAGGAAATAGTGGAATCAGGTTTGAGGCTGAATCATCAAATTCTTCAAATAAAGGTGACGAAAATAAAATAATGAAAAAAGTATGTGATGTGGAAAAATCACCTGAAGTGATGAAAAAAAACCAATTCAATCTGAAATAAGATCATAAGAGTATCCTAGAGCCTCTAGGGAAAAGAGGTAGTCAAAATACTATCCCACAGAAGGAGGAATGAGGATAAACATAAGTGAGAAAAATTTTAATCTTAGGAAGTGTTAGTTCTGTGGATATCATGGCCATACCATTTATTATGGAAATGAGGCAAGGATAAATCTAAATGGATAAGAGATGGGTGTAAAATAAAAAATATCAAATTCATATCGGAATTCTTTTAGAAGAAAAAATTTCTATGGATATTGTTATCAGGGTTCTAACAATGTCCATAAAGCTATTTATTGCAGGAAGAGGAGTAAAATAGACACCTTATATCGATGTCAGAGAAAATTCAATGATCATAAAAAATACAATGTTGCTCTTTCAAATAGGTTTTCCCCTCTGGAAGAAGACCTTCAGTATGAAGAAGACATTTACACAGAAGAGAGAGTTGAAAGGCCAAAAATTTCCTACTCTCAACATAATGAATCATAGAAGCAAAAGAGGAAAATTAAAAATTCTAATCTTTCAGAAGTATCCCTCAAGGCTAGAAATAAAAAGAGCACCTGGATTCCGAATAAAGGATGTTCATCCCACATAAATAGTAATGAACGTTTATTAATGAATGTAAAGGAAAAGGTCGATGGAAAATTGCGGTTAGATAACGATGGTACTTTGAAGATAAATCTTTGTGGAAGTACTGAGATAGACAATGGATAGATGAATATAACTGAAGTTCATTATGTGGATGGTCTACGTCATAATAATCTAAGTGTGAGTCAACTCTGTCACTTAGGACTTATAGTCACTTTCAATCAAAAAGGCACCACTTTAATGGAAAAGACAATAAATTCAATTATGAAAGGATGTAGACTAGAAGGAAACTTTTATCAGGTTGATAGTAAAAAAACATTTGTTACATGACTATTGAAAAATAAAATAACTTGTTTCATCAGAGATTGGGTCACATCAATCAACAGGACATGAAGAGAAATATCAAAACTGAAGATTTTCATAGACATTCTCAACCTGAAGCATGGACCTTAAAAGTCTTGTGATGCTTGCATTCGAGGAGAGCTGGTCTTTAGTTCATATTGACCAAAGATTAAAATATCATCTCATCTTCTTAATCTCATTCTTACAGACGTATGTGACTCGATAAATTTTTCCGAAACTCATGGAGAAAGGTACTTCATCCTTTTCATATATTATTTCAGTAGAGTGCATGTATAATGGTTGTACATAGGAAATGACAACTGGTTGACTACATGAAAATATATCATTGAATCACTGAGAATGATATTGGACAAACAATAAAAGTGTTGTGAACTGACAATGGAGGTGAATACCCATCCATTGAATTTGATAACTACCTAGAGAAACATGGGATACCATATGAGGTATATTCTACGAGAACTCCACAATAATGTTGTTGTTAAATGTAGAAATAGACAGGAGAACAACATCACATGAACTATGCTGATTGAGGGTCATATCCCACAACATTTCTAGAAAGAGGCTGTTCAAGCTGTGGTGTAAATTCAAAATCGAACAAGTCTTTATTTGGTGGAGATGAAGACACAATATGAATAGTGGTATGGAAGGAATCACTCTAGGAAATACTTTCACATATTTTGATGTAAATGCTTCATCAGAAACGAATAAGGCAATCAAGGGAAGTATGGTGACAATGTAGATGAAGGAAATTTTCTTTGGATACTAAATGAACAACAAATCCTACAATTTTTTCAAAAAAATATTAGAAAGGATTTTGGAAAGTAGTGATATTAATATCATTAAAGGGAAAACCACAACTTCTTCAAGGATTTCATATACTGATGTAATAGAAAGTGAAGAAGAAACTGAACGTGGAGAAAATACAAAAATATAAATATAGAAAGGTGTAAAAACACTAAGGAGTAAAATCATTATGTTGACTTAGAAGAAGAATATGAAGAGGAAACCTTTCTGTGAGAGTATGAGACTAAACCTCATAAATGAAATCAAAGAGTTGAGATTGATCCATCTAACATAATTAGGGATAGAAGAGCAGCCACAAAAATAAGGAGGATGATGAATAATACAAAATCTTCATTTCTGTCAATTGTAGAGCCATTATAATTTAAAGAAGCTACTAAGGATGAATCTTGAGAGAATTCCATGAATGGAGAGTTAAATTAGTTTGACGAGAATCAGACATGGGTTCTATTCAAGAGACCGAAAGATAACAATGTGATGGGTCCACAATGGATATTCAATAAAATGTTTGATGAGAATTGAAGTGTTATTAGAAATAAGGAATCACATATATTTATAGGATTTTCCTAGATTCAAGGTGTTGATGTAGAAGAAACCTTTTCTCTAATAGATAGACTCGAGTAAATCAAGATTTATCTTTTCCATGGCACTCCAAAGGGGACATAAAGTATATCAAATGGATGTTTGGACAACATTTTTGAATGGTGTTCTTGAAGAAAAAATTTACATTCAACAACCATTGGGTTTTTTCTTGGTACTAATAAAACAAATGATTGCGAAATAAAAAATCACACTATTTCTTGAAGCAGGAACCGTGACTGTGGCACTCCTGAGAGGATTCTTATCTCAAGAAGTTTGAATTCAAAAGAGGATGAGTAGATCACAATATCTATGTGAATTATTCTCCAAAAGATCAGGTCATGGTTCTAATATAGGTTGATGAAATTATATTTGGTGGATGTAGGCAGAAATCAGTTGATGAATTCACCCAACACATTAAATCAGAATTTGAAATGTGTATGATTGGGGAACTCACATATTTATTAAGGAGCCAGGTGATTCAAAATATGTATTACACATTCATTTCACAGGAAAAGTATTCGAGAGATCTCCTGATGAAATTTAATATGCATGACTCAAAACCAATGTCAACTCCTATTGCGGTTGGAACCAAACATAGAAAACTTGAGTATGTGACATCTATAAATCCCACAATGTACAGAAGGATCATTGGGAGCTTATTATACCTGACCGCAACATGACCATACATTGTCATTGCAACATGCTTAGTGGACCACTTTTGGAGTTATCCAAAGGAGGAACATATTGTGTCAGTAAATAGAATCATGAGGTATATTCATAGTACTCATAATTTTGGATTATAGTTTGCTGCTTGAAGGGACATTGAATTATCAGTGTTTTCTAATGATGAATCGGTTGGTGATGTAGTGGACAGAATGTCCACCAGTGGTGGAGCATTCTATATTGGGAATAAATGTGTTGGATTGTTGAGCAAGAATGAAGGAAGTACTACTCATAGTACTAATGAAGATGAGTATATTTCCGCTATAAAGGTACTCACTTAACTACTATGGATAAAGCAAAAACTGGCAGATATTAGTGATGAGGTGAAACAATGAATGGTTATTTACTATGAGAACAAGAGCACAATTGATCCTACGAAGAATATTTTTCACCATTCTCGTACAAAATTGATTGAAATTAGATATCACTTTATCAAGGAAAGAGTTGAGAAAGACATGATTAGAATGGATCATGTGGGAACTGATGAGTAAGTGACTGATATCCTAAACAAGCCACTATTAGTGGTTGTGTTTGAGAAACATTGGTTAAACCCTAGTGTTCAGACACCTTCTAGTGCATAAGGAATATACAAAATTCCCCTCTCCCTAGTTTTTTAACTGTTTTAATCTACGTTGGGGAAGTGTTTAAGGTTTAAGGTGGAGATACAATCTAGGGGGAGTAAGTTCCGAGATCAACAATGGATGATTATCTGTCATTGGGTTTATTTCCAATTGGGGGAGAAATGGGTAGAATGTGGTTTCTCTGGATGAGAGAAGACAGAGAGAATTGTGGCCAAAGATATAGAGAATTTTTAAGGGAGAAACCACTCTAGGAGATTTCATTTAAACACACCAAACCACAATTCATATCTCCTCTATTCTTTTCTACACTGATAATTTCTCACATATACTTTGAGTGTTGGCTGAGTTGATTATTTTGTATCAGGTTTTAATGTTGACTGGTATTTTTTGGACTCTTTCTGTATATTTCCAACAATCCCAAAGGGGGGAAATTTTCGTAACCAAGGTTGTTCTTTTCCAAAAAAGGTGTTTCGGTTTGTTTTTTTTGTAAATATAAATTAAGTTTATCATGGTTTTTTTGTTATTTTCCTCCCATTCATGGAAGATCTGGGATATTACTTGGAAATTTGTCATACAGAAAACTAGAAATGTAGAAATGTGTTTTCGGCAATGGAAGGTGCATGAAATATTTGAAGTGTGCATGAAAGATTGGTTTTTGTGCACCAGATTGAAGGTGTTTTTGGAACATCCACAGAAGACATGTTTTGGGATTAGAAATTTGAAAAATGGAAATTCCCTAGAGTGTGCAGAAGATGATGTTGTGCAAAAGGGTTTTCATGCCCAATGAGACATCAAAAGGGGTTTTGCATGCTCAGCATGAAAATTACTTGTACCGATGAAGGCGTGTCTGAATCTTGCATGCAGGGACACTGAGGCCTATAAATATGAAGCTACCCCGAATTTAGACATAAAACTTTTCTAAAGAAAATCTGGTTCCTCAACAGCGTGAAATATTTGTGCTTGAAATATTGAAAGAGAGAAAATCTTGTGGGCAAGGTATTCCTTTAGTTTAAAGAGACCAAGTGAACCCTTCAATATAGTTGCGTGAAAGATAAGGGTTGCATGAAAAGTAGGTGTTGAGTGAAAGACATCACTCATGACAATTCCGAAATCTTGTGTGCATATTGCGGTATTGCATGAATGTGTTGTGTTATGCTTCAGATATGCATATGAATATCTGGTTCAGTGGTTTAGTGATTTCAAGTGCATCAATTCATAACTTTGATGCAAGTAGTGTCTCATGCCGAATTGAGACAATGAATTCAATGAAAATCTATTGACGATATCTTCTTGTTGATAAACTGAGTTTGACTTCTCTCAAGGGAGTGAGATAGGAGTTGACAGAAGTGAACTGAGGGACGCAGTGAGCTTTCCAAGAACCTTTGTAAAGGATGTGGTCCTGGAAAAGAGTTTCTATGACTAAAACTTGTAATCCATAAACAATTGAAGATTAGTGTATTTTTTAATGATAGAAACACTGTTGGAGAATGCTCTTTGAATATATCCCTTTGTGATGAACCAAGTAAAAATGTTGTGTCAACACCCTTCTTTCATTTTTTGACAGATTTAACAAGTTTGTACCAACATGGGTGAAATATCCACATATTTAAAAAGAAAAGTTTGACACTCTGATTCCCCTCTCCCCTATCAGGGTGTTCTAAGGTCCTTCAAGGGGTATCAGAGAGAGGATAACTGGTGTTTTATTTGTTTTATACCATTATGGAGAATTCATCGATTATCAAGGGAGTCCCCCTCTTCCATGGAATTAATTTTCAGATCTGGAAGAACATAATGAGATCTCATCTATGATCTCATGGAATTGAAGTCCAATTTTCTACTATGAAAGGAATACAAGTAACTTATCCAATAGTCCTGGTTATGAATGACCCATACAAAAAAATTCATGATGCAGATAGTAAAGCACAAAATATACTTACCGCTACCCTTTCTGATCAGATCTATCCCATGGTGATGAGTTTCACCTCAACAAAGTATAGGAGGGATAAACATTAAAATCTGTATGAAGGAGATAGAAAACTGAATGAGGAGAAACAACATGTCTTGCACAATTGGCTTGATGATCTTACGTTGCATCATGATGAGAATACAGACACCCTCTTCAATCGAATTACTAAAGTGGTTGGATCAATTCCAGGTCTAGGTGAAGAAATCAATGGAATTGATATTGTAAAGAAAATATTAAGAATACTTACACCCCTACGAAATGAAAAGGGTTTAGCCCTAGAGGAAAGATATCTTTCCAAAATTTCCCTAGATGATCAGTTGAGCAGCCTGGTGGCATATGAAATGAGAGTCAAACCATAAGATGCTACGACTCGATCGAGCATGGAAATGGCATTCAAGTCCATGGTGAAACTGAAAATTTCAAATGATAGTAGCAGTAACGATACCAAGGAAAAAGAAATTATCTCTCTCATTTCCATGAAGTTCCATAAGGGAAAAGGAAAATTCAATAGGAAGTTACCTCTTTCTTGCTTTTGTTGTGGAAAATTTGGGCACATTGCATCTTGGTGCTTAAGAAATATCAATGATGAAGATAGTGAAGATGAAAACATTTAGAAACCTCAGAAAATGTTTTTCAAAAAGGGACACTTCAAATATAGAATTTTTTTTTCCAAAAAAGTGTTTTATCTGTGAAAAAGGATGATGATGATAATGAATTCTATGAAAAAGAAGAACCAGAATTTAAAACAGAAAACCATGCTTCAATGATGGACATTATTTAAATATTATAACCATCAAAATATAATTGTGGAGACAATAAGTTGACAACTAATTCCATTCTTTAGTTGAAACATAAATGATTTTTTAGAAAGCTTATGATCAAATGTAAGAGTTGCTATCAGTGGAAATCAATTGTAGAAGAACCATCTGATTTTGTTGATCAGTTTGAAGCAGAAATTGAAAGAATGGATTGTGCCTTGATATTAATATTTATAAGGGCGTTTTCTCATTTTTTGTACCCATTAATGGTAAATTTCATTGGATAAAATCATCCTCTCCATATCCTAAATTATGGAGGGTCCAAACCCAGATAATGTTTATCCCATAACCATTATCAACTAGATCACTTAAGATGTTGATATTTATGTGTTTTCTTAAAATGTATAGGGTTTTGATACATCCTTGGATATATTTTTCATTATATTTATTCTTTAATGAGATGGTTGTTGGAACCAAGGTTGTTATTTTCTGAAACAGGAGTTAGGTTTGTGTTTTTTGTCAATCAAATTTGGGTTGATCATGGTTTGTGTTGGATATTTTCCTCCCTTTCATGGAAGATCGAGGAGATTACACTGAAATGGGTAATATATTTTGATCATAATGTAGTCTTGAAGGTTTTTTCATTCTCCTGTGTTTGCCATTTTTTTTTCTAAACATATGAAAATAGAGAATTGTGTTTTTGGACAAGGAAGGTGCACAAAAGATTTGAAGTGTGCATGAAGGACTGGTTTTTTCATGCTAGATTGAATTTGTTTTTGGAACTTGCATAGAAGACTTGTTTCAGGATTAGAATGTCAAAATATGTAAATGTCATGGAGTCTGTGTAATATGATGTTGTGCGAAAGGGTTTGTGCGCCGAATGGGATGTCAAAAGGGATTTTTCGTGCTCAGCATCAAACTTACGCTCACTGACGATGACGCCTCAGAATCATGCGCATAGGGAAACTGAGGCCTACAAATAGGAATCCACCCCCACTTTAGACACAATAATTTTCCAACAAAAATCTAGTTACTCAGGCACACAAAATATTTCATGTGAAAGATTAGAAGAGAGTAAATCATGCGCGCAAGGTGTTCCTTTAGTCTAAAAAGACCACGTAAACCCTTTGGTGTAGTTGCGTGAAAGATAAGGGTTTCATGGAAAGTAGGTATTGCACAAAAGGAATATTTCATGACAATTCCCAAATACTATGTGCAAGTTGGGGTATTGTGTAAAAGTGACGTATTATGCTTCTAAAAGGCTTCTAAATATCCTGTTTAGTGATTCAGTGACTTCAAGTGCAAAAATTCCGGACATCGATGAAAGCAGTGTTTCATGCTGAATAGAGACAAAGAAATCAATGAAAATCAATTGAAGAGACATTCAAGTCGATAAAATGAGTTTGAATTATCTCAAGGCAGTGATCTTGGGGTTATTGACCTAAGTGATTTGAGGGATGTATTGAACATTCACTGAACCATTGTAATAGAAGTGTGCATGGAACAGAGTGTCTGTGAAAGAAACATATAACCCATAAACAAGTGATAATTAGTGGATTTTGGAACAACCAACCCACTATATGCATATTCTCCTTGGATGTAGCCCTTAATGGTGAACCAGGTAAAATTGTTGTTTCATCTTCATACTTTCATTTGTTGGACAATTTTTACAAGTTCCTACCAACATTGGGGCAAGATCCTTAACTTTAAAAAAGAAAATTTTTAACCCCTAATTCACCCCTTCCCTCTCATGGTGTTTTGTGGTCCTTCAATGGTGGTACATCATTTTTTAAGATTTGTTTCCACTCAAAAAACCTCATCTATGGGAACATATGGGTTAAACTCATGGAGACTCTGGATGTATATGATAAATTCCAATATATTCTATTTTTAATTGGTGGATATTATACATGATTGGGATTTAGGTTTTTCTCAACATTCAACTATTTTAGAATATCATATTTTGCTGCCATATGTTTTTTCTTCCCAGGGTGGGGTTTCTCCATAGCATATGGGTTAAGAGATGGAGTTTTTGAGGAAGATGGGACATGTTCTTAGGAATAGTTAATGGGGTTATCTTTTGAAAATGGTTTGAGGTATTCTTGGTTACCCCTTTTTGGGATGATCAGTTAATTTCACCCTCACCAATTGGTCAGATAAAATAATTAGTTTGAAACAACCACTAAAATACTCTAATATATTACACTTATCCTATTAGAATTGTAAAGGAGATCTCACATGGGTTTCAACGACATACGTGGATTAAACATGGATGTCGCCTGGATATTGGGTTTGTCAATGACCACACCATTCCTTGTGCCCTTGTCTTTCATGACCTTAGTGACCATCACCCTGATTGGGTACAAGGAACACATATTCAGTGGTATATTCATTGTCAAATAATGGTTCTTAGTTTTTGAAGAATATTAATTGTCTAAAAAAGGATTCATTATCTGATGGGGATTCAGTTTAGTGGGGTGGAACCAATACTCCAAATTCTAAAGGAAGGAAATCAGCATGAATCAAATCCATTGTATCTTTTACTGATACTATTTTAGTTGAGACTTTTCTATCATTTCACCATTATGTTTTCCTCTAAGGGGATGATTTAATATGGTCTCCCAAGGTAGCAAAATCGTGACTACTTTATGAATATGTAATCAATGGGTGGGGTGAGCTCAGTAAACATTCATTCAATTCATCAATTTATCAAATATCTATTCTTGGCTATCCAAAACATCTTTCAAGTATCCCATCCTTCTAGTCAGGTGGATGTCACATAAGTCACTTACCCAAAGAATTTTCACAATATCATTTTCCAAGAATCAACCATACATAGAGGATATATTTGAATATAAATCAATCCTAGATGGTGTGACCTTATAATCTATGAAATGTGTAATAGTCAGAGAAATCACTGAGGCTGACATCATTGGGTTTCCTAGGATATTGTATCGTGACATGATTGATCTTGATTTATATAAAGAAATAAACAGGAACCCACAAATTTATTTTGGATTGTACTTCATTCTTACATTCCTCAAATCATGGGTGAATCTAATATCTCTTTACCTTCAATTGAGGGAAATTTTTTCTGCTGCTATAACTTGATGGGAGACACCAGGTTATTTGGGGCCTGCCTGGGTGTTCCGTAGGGCACATTTACTGGTTCTAGTGTGACATAATATGTTTCTAAATTTGCAAAAAAAAATCCTATTTGCTATCAGAATATGATGATTATTGTCCCTATTTCAAAAAATGAAATTTTTTTAAATATGATACTTTTATATCAACTTTTGGAATAGAACTGGGTATTTTGTCAAGATCAAAGGTGTTTGCATCTCGACATGGAGGTTCACATTATAATTCTCCCCCACCACTATTATGAGTGTGGGATTCTTATTGAGTCTATTGGACCCTTCCATCCATCGATAATGATGAAAAATATATAATTTTCACCCTATTTTTAATTTTTGTGGTTGACAATCATCATTTTATTTAGTGGGGAGACAAATTGGTACATTAATTGACAATGATGGTTTTCCCAACCAGCGATGGATCCTGCTGGAAGGATGATGTACCAAATTAAATCTATCACTACCATAGTTTGTACAAATCATCTTACATTTTTTTTCTATTGCCGATATTGTGTGTAAATCATCAGGCCATATCAGGACATCAAGTGTGTGAGATACTTTTTTTGGATCCCTCATTCCATTGATGTTTGATAATATTATATTTCAAACACTGGATGGGGAAAAAGTGTCATCCACCAATTTTGGATACGAATAGCTATAAAAATATATAGGACTGTTTTGTCCCTACATGGATTCCAGTTGAGTAGATAAAGACTCAATGATGTTAATTATATATGGAGATACAAATTTCTGGAGAACCTCCCATGAATATGGAGTGGGAATAACCTAATGTGGTTTCTCTAATTTCACATATTTATGATTTTCAGTTCGTCATGGGGATAGATGATCACCCAAATAATGAGGATGAAGTCACTATAATGGAGGAAAATAAAGGCCACCCACAATTTCAGTGTTTATGTAAGCGATTTGTTTGCATCTAGATCCAACCTGATGCTTGGATTCATACCTCAAAGGAGGATAAATTCCCCTCAAACTTGTGATAGGAGGGATATACATTTTCGCATGATGGTGATACCTTGTGTTTTGTTGAACATGGTTATTTCATAATAGATATAATTAAGGTTTTTTATCCCACTACCACATTGTTCCAATTATTCCTCTATGTATTGTATTTTATCCCCTATATGTGATGAGTAGGGTGAATCCATGCATTTTCTTTTTTCCTTTGTATAATGTTGTTGTGGAGGTGTAAAACTCATCATTCAAGGGTCCCAGGTTCTAATAAATATTTTTATTCAATATAAAACCTGCCTTAGTATATCAATATCACCTACCACTCAAGGTATCCGTTTTTCATTGTGCCTTTTTTCACTCATGTCTCAGTCTGTATCGTATTGTAGATTATTAGTGAAAAAAATTTACTGAGGCATACTGGGTGACAAAAGTCACCCTATAATTGACCAAATAGTAGGAATTCTTTGTACCACCTATTTCTCATTCGGATGTTACATGGGTGTAACACCCCGAGCTTCCACGATACGCTTCTCATTCAATAATGCAATAGCTTGCATTGTACGCAACTTCGAGTTCTAAAACACCGCGACTAATAAAAGTAGCCGTTATGAATAGTAATACCCACTTTTTTAAATTATATAAATTTTATAATTCAAAATGGACTTCATTTTTGTATTCGGAATATCAAAATTATCCTAAGTTGAGTTTTTTGTAATTTTCTGAGAACATTCAATTTTTTATGAATAGTGAAAAAATACTTAAAACAACTTTTTTAATCAAAATAATTTGTTGTGGTAAATTATACTATTTAGTGGTTTTAAAGTATAATTAGAATATATTTTTACCATTTTATCCAATGGTGGTCATTAGAATTAATTTAACATTGAAATTGGACATAAACAATTGTCAATCTTTTGATATAAATTGTTTCTTAAAAACACGCTATTTGTTGTAACATCGGGAATTAATTATAAAATTAATTAAAGCAACTTATATGTTTGGAATTTGGAAAAATAGACATCATTTTTGAATTCCAAATATCACGTATAGCTTAGGGTGAAATTTTGGCCTTATTCTGAAAAACTTCAATTTTTGATGAATAGTGAAACCACTAAGTGGTTGTTTAAAAACTGATTTTTCGTTAAAATGAAACATTACCACTTCTGTGTTTTGAATTTCAAAAATCCGACATACATGGTTTTCATTAATTAGTAAAATGTGGTTCAATGAGATTAGAAATGGAAGTTGGTGTTACATATCCATCTCATGGTTATGACAAGAAACGAAAGATGGAGTTCAAGGAGAAATCTCATAATAATGGTGAAAAGAAGATGAATGTTTCCTTATGCACAAAGTGTGGAAAGAAGCATGGTGGAGATTGTCTTAAAGGGACTAGAAAATGTTTTAAGTGTGGAAAAGAAGGTCATCGAGCAGCTGAGTGTCGAAGTAATGGAAAAAGGGTTTCTAATGATGTGAATAAAGCAAACACTGCAGAGAACGCACCACCAACACTTCAATGCTTCAAGTGCAAGGAAATGGGGCATAATGCTAATAATTGCCTCAATCCAAGGGTTAGTGATGATCAACATGAGCAACCAATGAAGTCAAAGGACAAAGGGAAGTCACATGCGATCACTATTGGCGATGTTGAATATGATAACGATGTGGTGGAATGATTAAGTGTTTATGTAATGGGATTCCAAAATAATGTTGTATCATGGATTATTGGAATATTTATGTATTGGTTTAATGTGGTATTCAAAGTGATTGAGATATTTTTGGAAATAAGATGATATGCGCATAATGAAGGGAAAACAAGAAAATGAAATGTTTAACAGTATTCATGAGCTCATGATTGATATAAGGACTAAGTGATATCATGGTTTGAGTATATAGAATTTTAAGGATTTTGGTATGTGGAAAGTGTTAACTTTAAACTGCATTCATGTTTTCACTAAGGTATTCAAGAGAATACATGATTAAGGCCTTTGAATGTTTAGAATGTGACCAACAAGACATATCTTATGGGGATCGACGATGGTGTTAAATCTCTGGTAATCGTTTTCACTATGTTATGAGAGTGGACTGCAGTATTATGGATAATCCTAAAGATTGGAATGGATTATGTTGGACATAAGTTAGTATTGTTTAAGGATAGTAGTTTTCTCGATATTATTGATGGGATGTTATAGTAATATAGTTTTAGAAAAAGGACAACCTGCAGGACGGGCGACAGCCCATCGCGTCGGACAAGGCTGTGGGAATCGAACCCACAACCGAAGTGCGACTGGCCTTTATCGCTTACTACTGGCCTACAGGAAGTCCCTGTTTAGTAGAAACTAGTTTTACTATATTAAGAAGTATGATATATGAAGTATAAGTCCATTTTAGGAACCATATATGATTAATCTCACTATAGATCGACTTATGTATATAATTGTTGATAACCTTTTGTTTGAGACAGATGGAATGACCCGTCATTCTATCACATGATCTGCTAACACTTCACGAATAACAAATTCAACTTCATTTATTTAATATATGAAGTGGAAATTGTTCAAGGCACGAACAACAATGAGATTGTACCAAAATCATGTAAGTATTTCTTTTAATTCATCAACTTTAGGGAAATGATCTTGAAAACCAAAAATGTTGTCCTAGTGATCTTATACATGATGAATCGGATGGTACCTTAGATCGTCACAAATTTATGGATTTGTGATTGTTGGCTTTTCCATAGCCATGTTCTCTACCACTCTCCATCGGAACATGATGATTAGATTTCTCTTCCATATCCATATTTTCACCTATTTGGAAACCCAGTGATTAGTTTATTTGGGTAATCGTTACATTTCATATTTTAGTTTTTAAAGCCATGTTTTGGTATTCCTTTTTACGATGTGGGTTTCTATTAAAGAAACTTTCGAATAGTAAACCATTTATAACCACGACGAATTTCGAGGGCGAAATTCATTTTAAGGGGGGTAGAATGTAACAGCCCGAGATTTTATGAAAAATATTCTTTTTAATTTTATTAATGTATTGTGTTGTACGCTACACCAAAAGGATCTTTCACAACACGCATCCTTGACTTTCCTTCCATTACACTCAATCGCGACCTTCTACGATAGCGTGTGTTGTACGTAACACCATGTTTCGCTAAACAACGATATGCTATTAAAATATTATTATAACTAGCCGTTATGAATAGTAATAACCACCTTTTAAAATTTTAGAAATTTTAGCTCTCAAAATGGACATTATTTTTGGATTCGGAGTATCGAATTTAGCCTAAGGTGAAATTTTGGTGATTTTCGGATAACTTTCATATTTTGATGAATAGTGAAAAATACTAAATTTTAGTTAAGAACAACTTTTTCAATCGAAATAATTAATAGTGATAAATTATTAATTTGAGTGGTTTTAAAGTATATTTAGAATTTATTTTTACAATTTAATACAATGTTGGTCATTGGATGTAATTTCACATTTAAACCAGACATAAACAAGTGTCAATCTTTTGATAAATATTGTTTCTTAAAAACACGCTCTTTGTTTTAACAGCGGGATTTAATTATAAAATTAATTAATGCAACTTCTATGATATGAATTTGGTAAAATAGACATCATTTTTGAATTCAGAATATGAAATATAGCTTAGGATGAAATTTTGGCATTGTTCTGAAAAACATCAATTTTTGATGAATAGTGAAACTACTAAGTGGTAGTTAAAAAAATTAATTTCATCATAAATCTTAATTTTACCGCTTCTATGAATGGAATTTCAAAAATCTGAGAGACACGGTTGATGTCAGTAAGTAAAATGTGGTTCAATGAGATGAAAATAATTTTTGGTGAATAGTAACTTTTTACTTTTATTTACCACGGTTAAAAGTAAATAGGGTAATTAAGGGTAAGAATGATATTAATATTACCCTAACACATGTCCTAATTCTATTGGACAAGTTTATCTCGACCAAAAACAACCTTAAGTGTAAAATATTATCATTTAGGCCCACTTGGATTAGATTAGGACATTTATTATTATTTAATTCAAAGAAGAGTTAAAAGAGTTAAAATCAAAGTTTATTTACTAAAACATTTTTAATATAGGGTTATACATAAGATAAATTCGATTGTAAATATTCATTAGAAATCTAAAACGCTTTACTACATAATGGTATTTTATTTGTAATTTTTAGACATCAAATAATTTAATTTATTTATGACACAAAGATGATGCAGTAATTATTTTATTAATGAAATATTGACATAATTGATGTTATAAACACCAAACTAAATGTAATTTTAGACTTTTTATAAATTCCACTAATTTTATAGGTTACTATGATATATTAGTATTGCTTTAATCAACTTGGTTCGAACATATAATTCTGTTAGGACTTTCACAAAAATCATATATCAAATAGTGTCAAAATTGACACAAAATAGTTTTTAAATCAAATATTATATTATTAATTGTTATTTTATTCCTAAAAATCTAAAGTTCGACCAAATGACTTAGATAAGGATATATGTAGTACTAATAAACAATTTGGGGTTCGTTTGGCATGTTATAGTAAGTGTATTAACCATATAGTGAAAGAAAACAAAAAAAACACGGTAAAAGTTAAATTATTTAACTTAGAGTTAAATCTAATTGATAAGGTTAAAATAATACCCTAAACTTGTCTAAATCTTATTGGTTGATAGGATTTCGACCCAACCCCACTTTAGCTTCGAAATAATACCCTTTGGAACCATTATAAACTGATTTTGACATTAATACAAAATAATATTTAGAGGTATTCCTACGGTGCCCGTCTCCTCCCTTATAAAAGGACACCACCTCCCCCTCCTCCTCACACCAATTTGAGCACTCAAGATCGGCCAAACCCTGCAAAAATATCTTCTCCAGTTCCCTAGAAACATCCTATAGGTTCTGGTCTTCCTCAAAGACCAATTTTAGTGCCATAAGAGGAGGTCTCAAAGAGGCGCTTCAAAGAAGAGGTAATTACCGTTACCAATTCTTTCATCTTTATTTCTTCTTCCACTTCTTCTTCGTAGGTTGTTTCATTATGAAGTAATAACATCAGTATCAGTCATATACTGATATGTTATTATAAGTATGAAACAACCCTATTTCACCATCTATCCATCCTACAGAAAAAGAAATCACCGCGCGTGCGTACGTACGGAATACCGTCTCCACGCCGTGGTGTAATCTATTTTCCACCACCACCTTACATGGATGGGTATAATGGTGTAAAGAATAACTATACATAGTTATTACAACATCATATTTATTCTGATATATTTTATAATCCACTCCACTCCAATTCAATATTTATAGAAATGATATCATCGCTCGTGCGTACGTACGGACTACCGTCTCCACGACGCGATGAGATTCATTCTCCATGTTAACCATTTAAGAATGATTATAAAGTATATATATAAGAAATAATAATGAAATATATGACATTATAAAGCTACTGGATTTATGTATATATATATATATATGTATGTCATCTACTTACTTCCATTTCAGGACAACAAGGAAAGGAAAACAGCGTTCATGCGTACGTACGGACTACCGTCTCCATGAACGGTGTTTTTCATTTTATTTATCTTTCTACTATATATATATATACTGAATATATATGATATATAAATCATGTTTTATATTCTGGAAGTAAGTAAATCATGATATAAGTAATAATGATGTCAAGAATAACAAGTCAAAACACCTACGATAAATGAAACGATTTTACACAAAACGCTTCTTTAACATGGAATTTACAAAAGAACGGGTAATATAATGTCATAAGTGAACCATATATGATATCATAACAATGAATATGATTCTTTAACAAGTCAATGACATTATTTAAATCATTATACAGGAGGTTCGGACACATACGAAGCAAATCGGACCTAAGGTAAGGGAAATATCACAATCTCATTTTTATCCGAGATTGTTTATTCTTAAGTATTTACTGGGGTGTATTTTATCATCCACATCCATGTTTCATCAATATGTAATATTATTTCCATCCACCTACAATTGTTTAAATCCATTTTTTTTACCCTTCGGTGAGTTTTTAGTAATATCTATGAATGGAATCTTTTGTCATACGAGGTACTTTTTGACTTTTCCGACAAAAGTACGAAAGAATGTTTTTTTAACTTATACGGCTTGATTGGATTTTTAAAACATTATTTCCAAGAATCTTCCTTTACAAGTTTTCAAGTTTATTTTTAATAAACTTCTTTTATTTTAAAGTTGTATGACATGTTATGAATGGAAAAATGTTTTTGAAGAAGAAAGGATATTTTCCTCAAGAATGGAGTTCAAGTGTTTTATCAAAATTATTTTCCATATAAGATAATAAAGGGTTCTGTTTTTATCCCTATTATTACATTGATTTGATCATGTTGTGATTGAATTATGTTTTATGAATTCCTTTATCTTGTATGAATTGTTTTATGATGTCATGATGTTTAAGATTCCAATTTGTATTACATGGGTTATGAAATGATGTATGATTTATGATTATGTGGCACAAATAAGAAAGGATTCATTATAAGATGGGTGGGACCTATATCTCCCTCCAATGCATTGGGTAAAGATTTTATATCTCATGAGATAGACATGGCTGGAATGGTAGGTTATACCGGTTCAGTGAAATAGGACTGAAACGAGGGTTACTCGATTCAGAAAGGGACTTTGTCCACTAAGATAGTCTTGGCAATGAGTCTTGACTAACAAGAAATGATTCTCTATGATTATGTGTGAATGCCACAAAGTTTCATGTTTTAAGTTATGATTATTGTGATTACATTTCACTGCCATGATTTATCCCATGTTATGAAATTATGCTCTCTTTTGCAAGTTAAGATTTCCAAAATGTTATGTTCTTATGAATACGATGTGATTGATATTTCTTTTGTTTACCCTTACTGAGCATTTGAGCTCACCCTTTTATGTTTTCTTTTCCCCAGGATATAAAGAAAAGTTTTAGGTAAAAAAAAGGGAAGATCTTTATGGGAGATGTTGAAGATCTTTCACCAGGATTAGAAGATTATATTCCGAGTTTCCAAAGACACTAAAATATTACGATCCCTGTGTGTGTGTTTTTGTTATGTACTAAGTATTCCGCAAAAGTAATGTAAAGTCCATGTAAGTCAGGCTTCGGGTCTCTACAGTTGGTATCAGAGGAAAGGTTTAGTCAACCTTTGGAAACTAGGATGCGAAAACATTAGTGAGATCCCTAGAGATATTTCTAAGGTATGTCTAGGGATGTCCCTTGGGATAAGTATACGTATAGGTTATAGTACTAGAATTACGCTAACGATCATAGAATTAAACCTAAGATGTTGGATATTGAAGGTACTCCCCCTTTATTATGTTGTTTTCCATAGCATGATTTTTGCCTCTCACACTATTCTTTTTGGGTTTTAGACGATGGCTGGAACCCGAAAAAACCGTGTTGATCAATGCAATGGACAATGCAATGATTGCCCTCCTGAACAAACAAATGTTATGGGAGATGGAGTGCAAAATCTTATTGCTATACTTACACAAGCTATGAATCATTCTGGACTCCCAAATGAGCAGAGAAGGGAACAATATTCTATTGAGTCCTTCATGAGGCAACGTCCACCTTCTTTCAGTGGGACTTCTGATCCACTTGTTGCTGAACAATGGATCAGTACCACTGAAAAGATATTTTCAGTTCTTCAATGTTCTGAACATGATAAATTCATCTTAGCAGTATATCGTTTGGAAGGTGAGGCTGATCAATGGTGGAATCTTATCAAGAATACGAGGCCAAGAGATGAAATTGAGTCCATGGAATGGGATGAGTTCAAGAACTTGTTTTTTAGTAAGTACTTCCCTCGTATTCTTCGAACAAAGATGGAAAAGGAGTTTATTGAGGTGAAGCAGAAGGATGATGAATCTGTTGATATATACGAAGCGAATTTTACAAGACTTGCAAGGTATGCATCTGGCATTATCATCCAACCTGAAAGTAAAGTTGATCGATTTTTCAGTGGCTTAAAACCATGTCTTCGAAGGGCATTAGCTATAAGAGACTTCAGTAGCTATGAAGAAATTGTGCGTTGTGCTATCAAGGTAGAAATGGAAGTTGGTGTTACATATCCATCTCATGGTTTTGACAAGAAACGAAAGATGGAGTTCAAGGAGAAATCTCATAATAATGGTGAAAAGAAGATGAATGTTTCCTTATGCACAAAGTGTGGAAAGAAGCATGGTGGAGATTGTCTTAAAGGGACTAGAAAATGTTTTAAGTGTGGAAAAGAAGTTCATCGAGCAGCTGAGTGTCGAAGTAATGGAAAAAGGGTTTCTAATGATGTGAATAAAGCAAACACTGCAGAGAACGCACCACCAACACTTCAATGCTTCAAGTGCAAGGAAATGGGGCATTATGCTAATAATTGCCTTAATCCAAGGGTTAGTGATGATCAACATGAGCAACCACTGAAGTCAAAGGACAAAGGGAAGTCACATGCGATCACTATTGGCGATGTTGAATATGATAACGATGTGGTGGAATGATTAAGTGTTTATGTAATGGGATTCCAAAATAATGTTGTATCATGGAGTATTGGAATATTTATGTATTGGTTTAATGTGGTATTCAAAGTGATTGAGATATTTTTGGAAATATGATGATATGCGCATAATGAAGGGAAAACAAGAAAATGAAATGTTTAACAGTATTCATGAGCTCATGATTGATATAAGGACTAAGTGATATCATGGTTTGAGTATATAGAATTTTAAGGATTTTGGTATGTGGAAAGTGTTAACTTTAAACTGCATTCATGTTTTCACTAAGGTATTCAAGAGAATACATGATTAAGGACTTTGAATGTTTAGAATGTGACCAACAAGACATATCTTATGGGGATCGACGATGGTGTTAAATCTCTGGTAATCGTTTTCACTATGTTATGAGAGTGGACTGCAGTATTATGGATAATCCTAAAGATTGGAATGGATTATGTTGGACATAAGTTAGTATTGTTTAAGGATAGTAGTTTTCTCGATATTATTGATGGGATGTTATAGTAATATAGTTTTAGAAAAAGGACAACCTGAAGGACGGGCGACAGCCCATCGCGTCGGACAAGGCTGTGGGAATCGAACCCACAACCGAAGTGCGACTGGCCTTTATCGCTTACTACTGGCCTACAGGAAGTCCCTGTTTAGTAGAAACTAGTATTACTATATTAAGAAGTATGATATATGAAGTATAAGTCCATTTTAGGAACCATATATGATTAATCTCACTATAGATCGACTTATGTATATAATTTTTTATAACCTTTTGTTTGAGACAGATGGAATGACCCTTCATTCTATCACATGATCTGCTAACACTTCACGAATAACAAATTCAACTTCATTTATTTAAGATATGAAGTGGAAATTGTTCAAGGCACGAACAACAGTGAGATTGTACCAAAATCATGTAAGTATTTCTTTTAATTCATCAACTTTAGGGAAATGATCTTGAAAACCAAAAATGTTGTCCTAGTGATCTTATACCTGATGAATCGGATGGTACCTTAGATCGTCACAAATTTATGGATTTGTGATTGTTGGCTTTTCCATAGCCATGTTCTCTACCACTCTCCATCGGAACATGGTGGTTAGATTTCTCTTCCATATCCATATTTTCACCTATGTGGAAACCCAGTGATTAGTTTATTTGGGTAATCGTTACATTTCATACTTTAGTTTTTAAAGCCATGTTTTGGTATTCCTTTTTACGATGTGGGTTTCTATTAAAGAAACTTTCGAATAGTAAACCATTTATAACCACGACGAATTTCGAGGGCGAAATTCATTTTAAGGGGGGTAGAATGTAACAACCCGAGATTTTATGAAAAATATTCTTTTTAATTTTATTAATGTATTGTGTTGTACGCTACACCAAAAGGATCTTTCACAACACGCATCCTTGACTTTCCTTCCATTACAAGCAATCGCGACCTTCTACGATAGCGTGTGTTGTACGTAACACCATGTTTCGCTAAACAACGATATGCTATTAAAATATTATTATAACTAGCCGTTATGAATAGTAATAACCACCATTTAAAATTTTAGAAATTTTAGCTCTCAAAATGGACTTTATTTTTGGATTCGGAGTATCGAATTTAGCCTAAGGTGAAATTTTGGTGATTTTCGGATAACTTTCATATTTTGATGAATAGTGAAAAATACTAAATTTTAGTTAAAAATAAATTTTTCAATCGAAATAATTAATAGTGATAAATTATTAATTTGAGTGGTTTTAAATTATATTTAGAATTTATTTTTACAATTTAATACAATGTTGGTCATTGGATGTAATTTCACATTTAAACCAGACATAAAAAAGTGTCAATCTTTTGATAAATATTGTTTCATAAAAACACGCTCTTTGTTTTAACAGCGGGATTTAATTATAAAATTAATTAATGCAACTTCTATGATATGAATTTGGTAAAATAGACTTCATTTTTGAATTCGGAATATGAAATATAGCTTTGGATGAAATTTTGGCATTGTTCTGAAAAACATCAATTTTTGATGAATAGTGAAACTACTAAGTGGTAGTTAAAAAAATTAATTTCTTCATAAATCTTAATTTTACCGCTTCTATGAATGGAATTTCAAAAAACCGAGAGACACGGTTGATGTCAGTAAGTAAAATGTGGTTCAATGAGATGAAAATAATTTTTGTTCAATAGTAACTTTTTACTTTTATTTACCACGGTTAAAAGTAAATAGGGTAATTAAGGGTAAGAATGATATTAATATTACCCTAACACATGTCCTAATTCTATTGGACAAGTTTATCTCGACCAAAAACAACCTTAAGTGTAAAATATTATCATTTAGGCCCACTTGGATTAGATTAGGACATTTATTATTATTTAATTCAAAGAAGAGTTAAAAGAGTTAAAATCAAAGTTTATTTACTAAAACATTTTTAATATAGGGTTATACATAAGATAAATTCGATTGTAAATATTCATTAGAAAGCTAAAAAGCTTTAATAGATAATGGTATTTTATTTGTAATTTTTAGACATCATATAATTTAATTTATTTATGACACAACGATGATGCAGTAATTATATTATTAATGAAATATTGACATAATTGATGTTATAAACACCAAACTAAATGTAATTTTACACTTTTTATAAATTACACATATTTTATAGGTTACTATAATATATTAGTATTGCTTTAATCAACTTGGTTCGAACATATAATTCTGTTAGGACTTTCACAAAAATCATATATCAAATAGTGTCAAAATTGACACAAAATAGTTTTTAAATCAAATATTATATTATTAATTGTTATTTTATTCCTAAAAATCTAAGGTTCGGCCAAATGACTTAGATAAGGATATATGTATTACTAATAAACAATTTGGGGTTCGTTTGGCATGTTATAGTAAGTGTATTAACCATATAGTGAAAGAAAACAAAAAAAACACGGTAAAAGTTAAATTATTTAACTTAGAGTTAAATCTAATTGATAAGGTTAAAATAATACCCTAAACTTGTCTAAATCTTATTGGTTGATAAGCTTTCGACCCAAACCCACTTTAGCTTCGAAATAAGACCCTTTGGAACCATTATGAACTTATTTTGACATTAATATAAAATAATATTTTGAGGTATTCCTAAGGTGCTCCTCTCCTCCCTTATAAAAGGACACCTCCTCCCCCTCCTCCTCACACCAATTTGAGCACTCAAGCTCGGCCAACCCCTGCCAAAATCTCTTCTCCACTTCCCTAGAAACATCCTAGAGGTTCTGGTCTTCCTCAAAGACCAATTTTAGTGCCCTTAGAGGAGGTCTCAAAGAGGCGCTTCAAAGAAGAGGTAATTACTGTTACCAATTCTTTCATCATTATTTCTTCTTCCACATCTTCTTCTTAGGTTGTTTTATTATGAAGTAATAACATCAGTGTCACTCATATACTGATATTTTATTATAAGTATGAAAAAACCATATTTCACCATCTATCCATCCTACGGAAAAAGAAATCACCGCGCGTGCGTACGTACGGAATACCGTCTCCACGCCGTGGTGTAAACTATTTTCCACCACCACCTTACATGGATGGGTATAATGGTGTAAAGAATAACTATACATAGTTATTACAAAATCATATTGATTCTGATATATTTTATAATCCACTCCAATTCAATTCAATATTTATAGAAATGATATCATCGCTCGTGCGTACGTACGGACTACCGTCTCCACGACGCGATGAGATTCATTCTCCATGTTAACCATTTAAGAATGATTATAAAGTATATATATAAGAAATAATAATGAAATATATGACATTATAAAGCTACTGGATTTATGTATATATATATATATATATATGTATGTCATCTACTTACTTCCATTTCAAGACAATAAGGAAAGGAAAACAGCGTTCATGCGTACGTACGGACTACCGTCTCCATGAACGGTGTTTTTCATTTTATTTATCTTTCTACTATATATATATATACTGAATTATATGATATATAAATCATGTTTTATATTCTGGAAGTAAGTAAATCATGATATAAGTAATAATGATGTCAAGAACAACAAGTCAATACACCTATGATAAATGAAACGATTTTACCCAAAACGCTTCTTTAACATGGAATTTACAAAAGAACGGGTAATATAATGTCATAAGTGAACCATATATGATATCATAATAATGAATATGATTCTTTAATAAGTCAATGACATTATTTAAATCATTATACAGGAGGTTCGGACACATACGAAGCAAATCGGACCTAAGGTAAGGGAAATATCACAATCTCATTTTTATCCGAGATTGTTTATTCGTAAGTATTTACTGGGGTGTATTTTATCATACAAATCTACGTTTAATCAATATGTAATATTATTTCCATCCACCTACAATTGTTTAAATCCATTTTTTTTACCCTTCGGTGAGTTTTTAGTAATATCTATGAAAGGAATCTTTTGTCATACGAGGCACTTTTTGACTTTTCCGACAAAAGTACGAAAGAATTTTTTTTTTACTTATAAGGCTTGAATGGATTTTTAAAACATTATTTCCAAGAAGCTTCCTTTACAAGTTTTCAAGTTTATTTTTAATCAACTTCTTTTATTTTAAAGTTGTATGACATGTTATGAATGGAAAAATGTTTTTGAAGAAGAAAGGATATTTTCCTCAAGAATGGAGTTCAAGTGTTTTATCAAAATTATTTTCCATATAAGATAATAAAGGGTTCTGTTTTTATCCCTATTATTACATTGATTTGATCATGTTGTGATTGAATTATATTTTATGAATTCCTTTATCTTGTATGAATTATTTTATGATGTCATGATGTTTAAGATTCCAATTTGTATTACATGGGTTATGAAATGATGTATGATTTATGATTATGTGGCACACATAAGAAAGGATTCATTATAAGATGGATGGGACCTATATCTCCCTCCAATGCATTGGGTAAAGATTTTATATCTCATGAGATAGACATGGCTGGAATGGTAGGTTATACAGGTTCAGTGAAACAGGACTGAAACGAGGGTTACTCGATTCAGAAAGGGACTTTGTCCACTAAGATAGTCTTGGAAATGAGTCTTGACTAACAAGAAATGATTCTCTATGATTATGTGTGAATGCCACAAAGTTTCATGTTTTAAGTTATGATTATTGTGATTACATTTCACTGCCATGATTTATCCCATGTTATGAAATTATGCTCTCTTTTGCAGGTTAAGATTTCCAAAATGTTATGTTCTTATGAATACGATGTGATTGATATTTCTTTTGTTTACCCTTACTGAGCATTTGAGCTCACCCTTTTATGTTTTCTTTTCCCCAGGATATAAAGAAAGGTTTTAGGTAAAAAAAGGGAAGATCTTTATGGGAGATGTTGAAGATCTTTCACCAGGATTAGAAGATTATATTCCGAGTTTCCAAAGACACTAAACTATTACGATCCTTGTGTGTGTGTTTTTGTTATGTACTAAGTATTCCGAAAATGTAATGTAAAGTCCATGTATGTCAGGCTTTGGGTCTCTACAAACCTACATCTAATGATTAAAGAACGTACTGTTTCTGTGGATGGAACATTTCTGCCTCACGAAACGATGATTGTTCAACACTCATATAACACCTTCAAAGGTGGCCATTAAGATGTTACTATATTTATATATTTTATATAATATTTTTATGTTTTCCTTATGTTTCTATATTTCTCATTTATGGCATACATTATGATTTCCATTATGGGTAAACGTGATAATTTCATTTTAGGAAGTGCGGACTACCGCCCCCTCAAAGTGATGTGAATCGTTAATGCCATATGTGGGATGTATAAAGGATGGAGTAAATGATATTATATATGATATTATACTGGAAAAATATTATACCTTTATATAATTATGATTTCATTCCATTAAATACGAAATAGAAATGAATGTAGCGTTCATGCATACGTACGACTTACCGTCTCCATGAACGGTGCATTTCATTTCTTACCTCTAAATGTTACGTAATATTATAAATGAATGTATATACTGTATATATATGATATATATGATATCTACATCATGAATATAATTCTGGATATAATGTATATTTCACCACATGAACAACTTGTAATTATAAGAAGTTTATTTTTGACTCAAGTACCAAAGATCGACAAAACGATCGTTATTAACTTAAATAATTACATAATGTTCATAACATGGTAATAAGTGATATAAAAGGAATAATGAACATGAAAATGGTTCTTAAGTAAATAGAAATTAATTCTAGTTTATTATTCAGGAGGTTAAAGAACGGTCGAGTCATGACAAGACGCAAGGTAAGGGAATTTCTTAACCCAATTTCCAATCTTTGGGTTAATCTCCTACTTTCAAATTATGTCATGATATTATTATGTCCTATATTGTATTTTTACTTTCTTTATGTGTACATATAGTGAAAACATATAATAGATCTATTTTATTTTAAAAATGACCTCTGTAAGGACTTCGTCTCAATCTCCTTTCATTGAGGCATATTTGGTTTTATACACAAATTTCTTTTATATGGTGTATAAACCCCTTTGACTTTTAAGTTTATTCAAAAGGTTTTCTTTTATAATTATGTGATTTTTAAATGATTTCAAAAAAAGAAATATTTCTCTCAAATATATGAAAATCTAGTGAAAATGTATACGTATTTAATGCAAGCTTAAAAATGTTTTCAGAAAACCCGACTCTCGAGTGTGGTAGACAGGAAGGGATTGGGCGTGGACCAATCATGGCCTGTAATTAGTCGAGAAGTCACAAAATTAGCTATTTTGTTTTCAGAAGCTTGTATATTTTTTTTTAGAAAAACTCTGGAGTATATTTGAGCAATTTTAAACGTAATTATCTTCTAAAAAATTGCATCGGTAGGTCTCATGAGACAAACTAGTGTCTTGGCACGAGGCCTTGACAAAATCTTATTTGTGGTCTTGTCATGAGGCCTTGACTAGGTGGTTATGATAGTCTGGAATTATGCATTCCATCATCATGAAAGTGGTTAATGATATTTCATGTGATTATTCGACCAGTAGAATATCCATGTGAAGTAGTAAATGGCATTATCTCATTTTACTTTTCCCATATTATGTTGATGTTCAAGTTTAAAAGGCTTTTGTTTTAGTTATACATTGCCTCAAATGTTTATGTTTTTTATGAAAGCTTCTGCAATATTGTTATCCTTACTGAGCATCTGAGCTCACCCCTTTCAATATTTTAATATTTTCCAGGATGTGAAGAAGTATTTTATGAATGACCTGCAAGGATAGTCAGAAGAGGATATGAGTGTGGTCTATGAAGACCTTGTTATTATTTTTTCACTTTATGATGTAATGTAACATTATTAATGTATCTAGTTTTTCCAAGGATACTAAACTAATCGGTCTTTCGAGACTTGATCTTTTGTGATCATGCCAATGTTACGAAGTAATGCACCAACTCTGGGTAGCTGGGGTCGGGGCGTTACAGTTGGTATCAGAGGCAGTTTAGTACTAACTTTGAAAGCTAGATTTAGATAAACTATGATTAGAGCACATAGCCCGAAGATAGACTTTAAGGATTAGTATAGGAGAACTTCCTAGAATTTTGGTATTATATAGATTTTGTGAGTTTTCTGAGCAATACATCCCTGTCTGGATATGAGCAGGTAGAGGCGGATCTGGAACAGATGTACCTAGGGGTAAAACCCGAAAACACCGCTTTCAGCTAGACTCGAACGGGAACTGGTGTAAGACAACATGCCTTTCTACACTTTTGTTTACGACACTCCCGGGGGATGTGCTTAGGATAAATCTCATTTTCTTTACAAACCACTATGAAGGGTTATGATTATATACTTCCTCAAAGAAAACATTCCTTTTTATGATTATGGATTATATCTATAAATAGTTCAATTTATGTAAAGTGCTTTACAAATATTGAATTATGTATTTTAATTCATAAAATAATCTAGTTTATGCCATTTTTTAGAAATGGCGCCTAGTGGAAAGAATGGAAACCGTATCAATGCACGCACTCCGTGTAGGGATTGCCCTCCGGCTCAAGATAATTATTGTGGGTCTGGAGATACAACTGGTGCTGATCAACTTATTACCATACTGGGACAACTCACTCAGGTTATGAATAATAACCTTACTCGTATGGAGCACCCTGATCCGCAACGTAGAGGATCAATGTTAGAACGCTTCATGAGGCAACAAGCACCAACATTTAATGGGGGTACAAATCCATTAGTAGCTGAGCAATGGATAAACTCCTTAGAGAAAATATTCCACGCCTTGGCGAGTAGTGAAAGGGAAAAGGTTATCATGGCAGTTTACCGCCTCACTGGAGATGCTGATCAATGGTGATCATTGATTCAAAACACAAAGGAAGATGATGACATATCGAATATAGAATGGAGGGAGTTCAAAGATCTTTTCTTAGAAAAATACTTTCCTCATGACCATAGAGTAGATATGGAAAGGCAATTTCTGAGTCTGAAACAAAAGGAGGATGAGAATGTCGCAAAGTATGAGGCCAACTTTACAAGGTTAGCGAGGTATGCTGCAGATTATATACGTAACCCAAGAGGTAAGATTGATCGTTTCTTTGATGGGTTAAAACCATTTCTCTGTAGCGCATTAGTATCACAATCTTTCTCAACATACGAAGATATTGTCTCCTGTGCTATCAAGACAGAAAAGGAATTCTCTAAGTCTTATGACAACAAAGTAAAGCAAGAGAAGAAGATAACGGTGGAACAAGAGATAGATAAAGGGAAAAAGGGAATGAAGGATTTTCCATTATGTGATAATTGTGGGAAGAATCACCCTGGTACTTGCCTAAAAGGAATGGGAGTTTGTTATAAATATGGAGAAAAAGGTCACCAGGCGCTTGATTGCAAGGGAAAGAAAGAGGAAATCAATGTTGAATACTATAATTGTAGGGAAATGGGGCATTATGCAAATGAATGTCCTAAGCGTCAGGGAACCTTACCTCAGAAAAGGCCAAGGGAACAAGGAAAATCTTATGCTATTACTACAGTTGAAGAAGAATAATTAATGTATTGGTGCTTTTGGACTCATGGATTATATTCTGGTTATTAGAATAACGTGATATATATATATATAAGGATTGTACTGCAGTACTTGTTGTTTTAGAAAGGTTTTAATATGATTAAGGTAATCATATTTTTAGTATGTGACAATAAGAGAAACTTTACTTTGTTTGGGGAATCTGATAAATTGATTTTGGAATTAAGAGACCTTTTAGAGAAAGTCTGGACAGAGGTATTTTGGATAACTATAAAGGTTGGAGTGGATTAATTTGATCTTTGGATAGTATTGTTTAAGGTTAAAAAAGTTATGAAGATTATTTTTGGAATATTATAATACTATAGTTTCAGGAAAAGGACAACATGCAGGGTGGGGCATAACCCGTCGCGTCGGAAAAAGCTGCAGGAATCGAACCCACAATCATAGTGCGACAGGCCTTTATTTCCTACCACTAGCCTACAGGAAGTCCCTGGTTATTAAAAAATAATTTTACTAATCTAAATGGTATGTGTTAACAATTGGAACCTTATACAATTAGGATAAGTATAATATTTTTGAGTTCTATTATCTTTTTGAGTGAAAGATTAGTTGAAGGTTGAAACTCTATTTGTCAAGCATAAATATATATATACCTATCTCTTATTCAATGAATAAATTAATTCTTAAACTTTAGTAAAAGGATATTAAAACAAAAAAATGTGTTATCCTAATAACTTATGCCTTGTTGAACTGATGATATTTTAAATCAACATAGATTGAAGGCTTTGAGGCCCTCAATTTGACAGTTGATTGTGATTGATGACCTCAATCACTCCCTACAAATATTTACGTTTTTCCTCCAATTATATGTCTCTAATTGCCACAAATGTTCTCCTTATCGAGATCACAATTTGGTGGTGACTTTCTTATTTCCATTTCCCTCTTATTAAGACTAAATTCTATTAACCTTATTTATGATGTGGGTTTTCCACGAATGTATTTTCTATTTTCAACGTTTTATTTTCTAAGAAAATTTCCAAATTGCGAGGACGCAATTTATTGAAGGAGGGGAGAATGTAACACCCCGAGCTTCCACGATACGCTTCTCATTCAATAATGCAATAGCTTGCATAGTACGCAACTTCGAGTTCTAAAACACCGCGACTAATCAAAGTAGCTGTTATGAATAGTAATACCCACCTTTTAAAATTATATAAATTTTATATTTCAAAATGGACTTCATTTTTGTATTCTGAATATCGAAATTATCCTAAGTTGAGTTTTTTGTAATTTTCTGAGAACTTTCAATTTTTTATGAATAGTGAAAAAATACTTAAAACAACTTTTTTAATAAAAATAATTTATTGTGGTAAATTATAATATTTAGTGGTTTTAAATTATAATTAGAATATATTTTTACCATTTTATCCAATGGTGGTCATTAGAATTAATTTAACATTGAAATTGGACATAAACAATTGCCAATCTTTTGATATAAATTGTTTCTTAAAAACACGCTATTTGTTGTAACAGCGGGAATTAATTATAAAATTAATTAAAGAAACTTATATGTTTGGAATTTGGTAAAATAGACATCATTTTTGAATTCGGAATATCAATTATAGCTTAGGGTGAAATTTTGGCCTTATTATGAAAAACATCAATTTTTGATGAAAAGTGAAACCACTAAGTGGTTGTTAAAAAACTGATTTTTCATTAAAATGAAACATTACCACTTCTGTGTTTTTAATTTCAAAAATCCGACATACATGGTTTTAATTAAGAAGTAAAATGTGTTTCAATGAGATTAAAATAATTTTTTGGTGAATAGTAACTTTTAAGTTCTTAATCGCGATTAGAGGTAATTAGTGTCGTTTAAGGTAAAAATAATATTTTAATAATATGAGATGAGCTTGACACATGTCCTAACCATATTGGATGTTCCATGGCCGACCAAGATAATCCATGGGTCAACTTGGGGACCCCATGGAGCCACTTTAGTTGGAAAATGACATAAATACCTTTTATTAAATGTTAAAGTAAAAAATGACACAAACATGAAATGTTTTACTAAAAAAATTTTACATGGGGTTATACAAGTCATATTTTTGACTATAAATAGTCATTGGAAAGCTAAAAAGATTTAATACATCATATTATTTTTTGTATAATTTTTAGACATTAAATAAATTAAATTATTTATGACATCATGATGATGCAGCGATGACCTCATTATTTAACGATTTAAATAAAATAAAAATATAATGTAAACTCCAAGGCTTAAACTTGTCAAAAACCTATTGGTTGAGTATAATTCGAACCCTTATCACCATAGCCTCGAATTATAAAAGTGTGGGACATCTAAAATCCAAAAATCATTTTATAATAAAGTGACTTTTCTTTACTTTCCAAGAGTGCCCCTCCTCTCCTCTTATAAAAGGCCCCCACCTCTACCACCTCATTCACACTTTCAAGCCATTTTTATCTGCCAACCTCTGCCAAAATACTCTACCAACTTCCCCCTCTTACTCCGAGAAGCCTCACTTTTGGAAGAACTCTTCCCAAGGAAGCCTTTGGCTCAAATCAAAAAGAGTTACCTGATTTTGAGGTAATGTCTTCTCTAATGTTGTTTTTTTTATTTTTCTTCTCCACCCCCCGAAAAACTTTTTATTAATTTATTTTGTAACAACACCAGTATCCTCAATATACTAGGATGTTTTTATAAGAAGGATTCGAGCTACACTTACACACACCTACATCTAATGGTTAAAAAACATACTGTTTCTGTGGATGGCGTATTTCTGCCTCACGAAACGATGATTGTTCAACACTCATATAACACCTTCAAAGGTGGCCATTAAGATGTCACTATATTTATATATGATATATAATATGTTTATGTTTTCCTTAAGCTTCTGTATTTATCATTTATGGCATACTTTATGATATCCATTATGGGTAAACGCGATAATTTCATTTTAGGAAGTGTGGACTACCTCCCCCTAAAAGTGATGTGAATATTTAATTCCATATGTGGGATGTATAAAGGATGGAGTAAATGATATTATATATGATATTATACTGGAACTATATTATACGTTTATATAATTATGATTTCATTCCATTAAATACGAAATAGAAATGAAAGTAGCGTTCATGCGTACGTACGGCTTACCGTCTCCAAGAACGGTGCATTTCATTTCTTACCTCTAAATGTTACGTAATATTATAAATGAATGTATATACTGTATATATATGATATATATGATATATAAATCATGAATATAATTCTGGATATAGTGGATATTTCACCACATGAACAACTTGTAATTATAAGAAGTTTATTTTTGACTCAAGTACCAAAGATCGACAAAACGACCGTTATTAACTTAAATAATTAAATAATGTTAATAACATGGTAATAAGTGATATAAAAGGAATAATGAACATGAAAAAGGTTCTTAAGTAAATATAAATTAACTCTAGTTTATTATTCATGAGGTTAAAGAACGGTCAAGTCAGGACAAGATGCAAGGTAAGGGAATTTCTTAACCCAATTTCCAATCTTTGGGTTAATCTCCTACTTTAAAATTATGTCATGATATTATTATGTCCTATATTGTATTTTTACTTTCTTTATGTTTACATATAGTGAATACACATAATAGATATATTTTATTTTAAAAATGATCTTTGTAAGGACTTCGTCTCAATCTCCTTTCATTGAGGCATATTTGGTTTTATACACAAATTTCTTTTATACGGTGTATAAACCCCTTTGAATTTTACGTTTATTCAAAAGGTTTTCTTTTATAATTATGTGATTTTTAAATGATTTCAAAAAAAGAAATATTTCTCTCAAATATATGAAAATATAGTGCAAATGTATACGTATTTAACGCAAGATTAAAAATGTTTTCAGAAAACCCGACTCTCATGTGTGGTAGACAGGAAGGGATTGGGCGTGGACCCATCATGGCCTGTAATTAGTCGAGAAGTCTCAGAATTAGTTATTTTTTTTCAGAAGCTGGCATAATGTTTTTAGAAAAACACTAGAGTATATTTGAGCAATTTTAAACGTATGTATATTCTAAAAAAATTGCATCGGTAGGTCTCAGGAGACAAACTAGTGTCTTGGCACGAGGCCTTGACAAAATCTTATTTGTGGTCTTGGCACGAGGCCTTGACTACGTGGTTATGATAGTCTGGCATTATGCATTCCATCATTATGAAAGTGGTTAATGATATTTCATGTGATTATTCGACCAGTAGAATATCCATGTGAAGAAGTAAATGGCATTATCTCATTTTACTTTTTCCATATTATGTTGATGTTCAAGTTTAAAAGGCTTTTGTTTTAGTTATACATTGCCTTAAATGTTTATGTTTATTTATGAAAGATTCCGCAATATTGTTATCCTTACTGAGCATCTGAGCTCACCCCTTTAAATGTTTTAATATTTTCCAGGATGTGAAGAAGTATTTTATGAATGACCTGTAGGGATAGTCAGAAGAGGATATGAGTGTGGTCTATGAAGACCTTGTTATTAGTTTTTCATTTTATGATGTAATGTAACATTTATGAATGTATCTAGTGTTTCCAAGGCTACTAAACTAATCGGTCTTTCGAGACATGACCTTTTGTGATCATGCCGATGTTACGAAGTAATGCACCGACTCTGGGTAGCTGGGGTCGGGGCGTTACATGGGGGTCTGACCTCTTTACCTTTGTCTTGTTGGGCCATCTTGGATTATCATCCTTACTTAGTCTTAATTTCATTGAAAATAGTTCCCTTTGTCTTGGTTTGTGAATAGTGACCTTGAGGTCATTTCTCAATATGGTTTCCTAGTAGGCCTCAAAATCCATGGTTATATTGCATGATAGGAGAAATAACTGGGGTACCAGCTATTGGTAGTAGTTACCGATCACGAAGAATATTATCTTCCTTTTGGATGATGATAAAAAATTCCACCAGCCCAATGGGATGGGGTTGATTTTAGGCATCCACAGATAAACATTGATCATATTTATAATAATTTTATGATTCTTATGATGTCATTTGAGATATTAAACCCCCCATCAATGTAGGATGGGGATGTTTTAAAACCATAATCCATTTAATTTGGACCCTCATGTGGTTTGATTACCATGGGGGTGGAGGAAGTAATAAAACATTCCCAGCTGTGTGTAATGGTATTGTCCATGATGAATAACATGGAGGATTCCATTAATATCCACAAAATTTTATGACATTTTGTTCTTTTCTATTCCAGGTATTTTTTTACTTGTGTGTTGTGTCACTTTCAACAGGGAGATATCAAGAAACCAGAGACTCCATATTCTTTATTTGATATGTGAGACCTTTTTATTGTGTTTCCTAGATGAAGAGATAGTTAGTGCCCTATTCATTCACACTTAATGATTTTTCATTTTAACAAAGGGGGATGGTATTTGGTTTAAAAATCTAGCCTACACATTAATTGGTATGATGAGCCTACTTGTGGATATGACATTATAGGGAACCATAGCTCGGGTGATTTACTATCCTAGGGGTGGGGTAAAGTGTAGTACTCCATACTTTACCCATCCTTAGATATATAATTCTAATGGGGATTCAAATATTAGTTTCCAATTAATCTTCATGATATGGAGGGAATCATATCATATAGTTTTACTATGCCTTTTAGATCTCGGTCCACGAGACATGGAGAAAGTGGCCAAGTCTTTCAAACATATGAGTGTGTTTATGTCGTGTAGGTGACCCAGATATATGTAATAACAGAGTTTTATATCCTTCAACCACTAATATTTCACCCATTAGTTATGGTATAACTAATTCATGTTCTCCTCCTTCAACTCATATTGGACATCATTATAAGAAGTATAAATGAGAGAAAACATTTTTTAGAAGTTTTGATTTAAAATCTACTTCCATATATCCATGGAAGCCACCTCTCCATCAATGGAATATTCTTTTACCTGGCCAAAACATAGAGGTCTCTTCTCTAGGTCACATGGTGATCAAGAAAAGGTGTTACGGCTGGTTAATAGGGCATTATATACTATTAAACTCGATATTTAAAACTCCTCTATGTACAAAGGTGAATTGAAAAGGGTTTTATTTTCTTATCCAAGAGATATATATCTATGGGGTGGTTTTTATCATTGGATGTCTGTTTTCAGGTACCTATAATCCATCTATATACTACCATGAGGTGGACTATCATGGTAGTTATCAACTTCTTCGTTAGAAAAAGTGTTGATGGAACCATGAGGTGCTTAAAATATTCCTTGTACAGTATCAAGGACACCTGAATCAGGCCGAGTATGAATAAGAGCCTCATCCTATATCATGACTAGAATATGATGATCTGACTTTTTTGGGTTGAGTAGGAATATGAGCCTACTATATAAAGGAATTCAATATAATATGATGAATATATATTTTAGTGGGAAGATGATCCCACCATTTTGTAGTTGTAGGAATATACAAGAGAGCATTTATTTAATGATTGGGGATATAAGGTATACTTTAAGTGGTTTCTATAATAATTTGGTTAACCTTGGTTGATTTGGGGCTAGATTCCTAGTTTGAATATAAATTCCCTAGGGGAATATTCCAATGGACTATTGGAATGAGAGAAGGAATATGGGCCTCCTAATATATCACCTTTAAAGGATACTGGTGTATCATTTTATCAGAAAGAGAAGAAATATATGTCTATCTCTTTTAAGCTGTTGGAATATGATGAGTAGATACTATATTATATATATGATCCTGGACTACGGAAATTTCCAAACTATGTTGATGGACCTCTATTAGAGCTGGGATATGTGTAACATCATTACATGACTCACCGCTAACACAATGTCCGGACCGGTCGCCACATGACCTTAAACGTGTCTCCCCGTACTCCACAGGCTACTGACTAGAAGGGATGGTGTAAGGATAGACAGTGGGGAGACTATACCCTCTTATTAGAGTTGTGAAGTGGTATAACAGAGTAAAAACAAAATCAACTGTTAAAGTAGTATTACATAATTGACAAAGCATCAGAAGACAATTTTCATATAAATGAACAAAAGTGGCCAATTCCAATTTATACAGTAGATAAAGGCATGAAATGTTTTTGATACATGAGGAGAATAAGTAACAACACAAAATGTATTTCAGTACAATAAAATAAATTAATCGTGTAAATAAATGATCTTAAATCCCAATAGAAAACTCCACGAGCATCCAAAGCTCCATCTCAGTCCTTTGTTCCTAACTCACATGTACAAGAAAACAACAAAAAGAAAGGTCTGAGGCCCTGCAAATAAGAAAATTATACTCAGGTATCCCAGTGCAATGGTTTCCCAATTATGGTGTGGGATATAAATATCCATATTCCAACTCCACTGTTGTCCAACCCAATCCCGATAGTGTAATACAAATTAAACATTGCACAATCATGCATAAATAATGTAAGAAACACAATGTAACTAGATACCAATGTACCTACTTAAGCCCTCAGTTGGTGTCTGGAAATGTAATCAGTTCATTAATTGAGAACTTCTAATTACGTATAAGTTATATTTGAATAATTCACCTACCGAGTCTAAGAAGACTTATTTAAGGTAAAATGGGGCTAAACAATGACCGGGTCCAATGGGCTTTAACAATGGAACCTACCTGTCAATGCTGGACCCAAGGAGTGTATCTACGGAATCATTTGATGGTATTTATTAATAAATTCCAATGGTAATAACAAATGAAACTACCTCGTGATAGTATAATTAGTGAAGGTCCCAAAACATAACAAGGCAACCTAACAATGATATCCAGGGAGAAAGTTCTAGGGTAATAACCATGGTAATGTAGATCTTACAAAACACTAACCCCATATTATCTGGATCTAGTTATGGGGTTTGTGTGTAATTCAAGGAGATTAGTCCAAGGAATTTTATGATGAGGTGCCTACTAAGTACAAAGAGTTCATCCACGGTAAAACGAGGCTAAGAAAGGACAAATACCTAGGAGTGTATCAAAGGCACATACTTCATAATGCTAGATCCAAGGAGTGTATCCAAGGAATCCTATGGTACTACATAGGGACCCAACAGTAGTATACCAGGAATCCAGGGATAATACAAGGAATTAGGTTTAGGTGGGTATTAACATTAGCAACCCTTCCTAGAATTTGGAATGGGGTACAGAAGTGCTTAAGGTATTCTCTAATCTAAAACCAATAAAAGATTGAGTCTAGCCATTACTATTTAATAAGGATGTCATGTAATGATTCATTTTGTTATAAGACTTTCTATCCATTGGTGTAGGATGTAAATTAGCATCGAAACCATTTATTTATTGGTTCAATACATTCTAAAATTAGTTTGGAAAGGTCAAGTAGCATTGCAACCATTAATTTAATGGTTTAGTTCTTGCCTTCCATTAGTGTAGAAAGGTCAAGTCGCATTGTAACCATTTAGTAAAATTCATTAATTCATATTAATTAATTAAGGTTAACATTTCTACCTCCCATCAACATAGAAATGGTGATATAAAAATTAAATGTCTATTAAATTACTCTTAATAAGGCTAAGTGATACACTCATTATACACGCCAATTCAAATTTCACATTTAATTATCAATTCAAAGCATTTACCATAGGCAGGTAATGTGATGAGAATACATGGTATGTTCTATTATGAGACTCATAGGACATGTTTACCATTTAATATATAAGGAATTACATTTATAAAGGTTATTCATGGTACACTTGAATGGTGGGTCGAATGTGTCAAAAAACCTAGATGAAAATATGGCCAACATGGCACATGGTTAAATACAATTCAAAGCTGGGACAAGAACTTGAACAGTTCCTTGGTCCTTTTAATTATTTCAAAAAGTTAACTTTGTTTTATAATTCTATTAAGGCCTTGTCCTAAAAGTTTCATATTTCAACACAACATCAAGGAATAAGAATTATAAACACAACAAGTCAAGAAAGAAAGGTCTAAAAACTAGTTTTTATCTTGAAGGAAGCGCACCTCCGTTGGAGTGATTTTATTATAAAATCATGATATTACTTATCACACAAATAATTTATCACATTTATCATTTTAAATATGAAACATGATAAAAAAATTTGAGAGCTGTCAATATAGATTCTTCACTAAATGAATTTAAATTCTAACTCAGTGCAGAAAGTAATTAATTAATGCATTTATAGAATCAGACGACATGGAATGGGACCCTACCTCAAGTGGAACTAATCTATCTAATATAGCTCTTAAAACATTCTAACTACAAGTAGCTGCTACTCCACAATGCATATTCACCTTTGTATACATATAAGGAGACATATCCCCTACGCACACAACGGTATGGCCATGAGTATGTTCAAGGGGATCCTCACATGTTTGATTATATGAATACACTAGCATCCTCTAACCTAAGCATGAATTTTCCATATATAAGCATAGGCACACCTTCCCCCATACATCCAATTCATTTCCATGTGTAAAATTACATGTAACGGGGGGACCTACATACATATATATACATATCTATGCATCCATAGGTGAGCCCCCCTTTACTTGGAGACTTGAAACCAACAATAAGGGACCAAATCACTACAAATTTTACTCCAAAAACCTTAAAATAATTAAATAATGTAATTTAAGTGGTATGAGACCAATAAAAAAAATGTAAACCCTTACCTTTGGTATCAGCGAAGAAAAAAAATGAAGCAAAACCACCTGAAACATCTCAAAGACCTATACATTAATTAATTGGGAGTTAAATGAACTTAAAGGACATATTTAAGGAGGTGAAACCCATGTATAAACCACAAAAAAATCACCTAATAAAAAAACTGGTGGGCTAAAACACACCGAACTGCCTCACCTTTGGTGGAAGTTACTGGAGCACATTCCAGCACGCCTATAGAGATCATTTAAAATACCTATGATCGAAGGGAAACCAAAATCAGGTCATCCAAATGAATCTAAGGTTCATAAAAACCCTATTCACTAATAAATTGGATGATAAAAAGCTGGGAACTGAGAGGATAAGGGAGAAAAGACTCAAATTGATGGATTGTGTGAAGAAATCAGAAGAAAAACTTGACATATTGAAGGTGGAAGTGGAGGTTGAGGAGGGGTATAGTGCATGTTGAGAGGGGATATCCCAGGGGATGGTGTGTCACGATTAGAGTGGTGTGAGGGAGAGTATAGGATAGGTTTTAATTTATAATTTTATTTTGTTTTAAAATTAAATAAACTCTTAAATAGTCCCAATGAAATAGTTTAACCTATATGGTTATCCAAACTGTGTGCAAACTGTGTAGAGTCTACTGCTCTCACAGGCGTGGTGAACATGGTTTAGGAACCATGGTGTAGAACATACAAAAATCCGCAATCCCATTTAAAATATGGATGCTTGGTTTCCTGCAATGGGCCTCATGATTTGGTAGACTGTACGCGAACTCTGTGGCCCCCTTTTTCTTCATACAACACTTGTAGTTTTTAGGTCCAACACTCCCAAAACATCTCAAGCCATGCCAGAAACTTATAAGGCCTATAGAAATGCCAAATAACATCACATGGTATTGATCCAACTCTCATAAATATTTTTAGAAGCATGGTTTTATATCCGACCCATCCAGAAAAAGAAGAAGATCAAAAACCACCTTACCTTTGTCCAATTCAAAAACACTAGATAGTAAAATCTACAAACCATAAAAACTTGTCATCCCTGAGAATCCTTTCAGATCAATATGAACACCACCCATCCTATGAGGGTTGTGATGTTTTAATCAAATAGTTACATTGCATTCCCAACGTACGATGCACCATAAGCATTTCTTAAGAATTCTGCACTTCAGCCATTACCACTCTATTCAATGCTCAAAGTTCATGTAAGAAATGGATCTTACCTGAGCCCATTCATATAAATACATGATCACATCATCATCTCGATAGTCATTTGATCGATGGTGGTCACCACCATTGGACATAACTTAATAAGGGGAAAATTCCATGCCACGGTACCTCCACTAATTGAATGTTTGTACAAGGAACAACTCTATGTTTTATTTTGACACTCCGGGCATGATATCATTAAAAGGAAATGGTATAATTCACATCGACCTAAAAGAACTGGTTGAGAAATCACTATCAAAAACCACTATAGACCATGATATCACACATTCCTTCACATGCCAACGTGATTTAAAATGACCCTTAACACCGTAAACATTGAACTAAAAGAAGAGAGAATGAATCAAGCCACTTGGCCAACATATCCTGAAGAATTATGGCATAGATGGATGGATGAATTCAAAAGAAAGGGCTAGAGTTTTTGATTCTATAGAAGGATTTCATACATGGGAACCTAGGAATTTATCAGGACTTACCAAGCCTCGATCAGAACCACATTTTTCATGAAACACTAACAAAAATCCGCCAAAATGATCTACAGCTTTTAATGAATTAGAGTGGCGTAAGACCGATACTCTCCTAATGAATCGAGGATGAATTCAATGTAGGGGAAATTTAAATCTCATAATAAGAGTACACTAGGAGGATACATGATGGGGTTTCTAGTTAAACACGCTACAAAAAATGGAAGAATAAAAAGATAAACCAGATCAAAGTCGTGTTTCCAAGAAAGCACACACTCGATTAAAGACTTGAAAGCCTCAAGTATAATCATGAAATAAAAAACCATTTACCAATGGTTATCTTAGGTGTTCATTCTACATGTAAGGGCACGTTTTCCAAGTTCATTAGGACACTACCCACCATAAAAGTGTCCTAGCCAAAAAGGATGGAAAACTAACCACTCATAAGCGCCGTAGATTATAACTATGAGGTTTGCATGTCAAAACACCCGAGTCTTTTTAAAACCATCTCGATTATTAGAATGAAACTCATTCATTAATTCTCAAGTCACTACAAATGGAGATGACTGAAGAATGTACTTAAAATTCCAAGAAACTATATTTCGGAGTCATATTTCCTCATATGACTATTATCTGGGATTATGCCACACCAAGTCATCCATTTCTATGAAGAATCAAGGGTCAAAAAACAAAAAAGCAGCCGACCATGGCCACAACACATCTAAACCGATGAAAACGATCATTAATCGATGATAGAGCCCATAATAAGGTCATGAAAGACAAGGCCACCCTTCCAAACTAGGGTGTCACTAGAAAATGAAAGTCCTACTTGGTACAATGACACATAAATGACACCGAAAGTGAGAAAGGTCACAACAATAGGAGGGAATTAATGTTCTGAGGGTGCCACCTAACACGAGTTATCCCCTTACTAAGAACAAGGTTAAACACTATCACTGGGTCGTGTTAGACAAAATTCACTAGGCTCAAAAGCTAATTATAGAGCCATTTCTAAGGGAAAGAACACTTACTAAAAGTACTCATTCTTCTTTTCTGAGGAAACTCAATGTGAATCCCGAACAACCCTTACACAAGGGTTTTAAATAGTGGATACCACTATAGGTTCCATTTCCAACACAAAAATATTTAATCACGTTTAATAATTTATCATCAATAAATTAAATCAAAACATCAATGTTCCATTTTGAAAACAAATCACAAGTTACATGATTTTAACTAATTCCCGAAGTTCAAAACTTGAATGTTTTATAAAAAATCATATTTAAACATTTTCATTTCTAACTATTCCATCATAATTGGAAATTTAGCTTCCAAATTTCTTTTAGTAATTAAGGTGACCTACAAGGGAACCACTAATTCAATATGGGTTCATTATCATGAAACCCAATATAATTTATTAAATATCATTAAAATTTTAAACAACCAAATGGGTCATCTCATAAAAACATTCCTCCACTCACCTACTTGGGTTCAGTAGTTTTTTTAAAATCAAAAAATTTGATTATAGATCAAGTTAAACCTCTTTCACATTTATAATCATTTTATGAAGTATAAACCAATTCATTAAATATGGATTGGAATTTCCAAATAAATGAAGAACACATACACTCCATGGATTGAAAATTGGCTCCCAATAATTAGTAAAAAATTCAATTCAGAATTTAACATGATCAAACATAATTGTCCAAATTATATGGGTGGCGATATACCAACCTGAAAAGTGCCCATACACTTTACAGTTTAGCATTTGGGTCTCTTCAATCAAAACCAACTTACTTTAGTAAATGAATTTAGCAACATTTTTACAATGGTTCAATTACACAAGATACCTTTCCCAAACTATATGGAACCAATATAATAAGAAACTAAAAATTACCTCCCGTCATAACTGAAACCAATAACATATCCCATGAAACCACTTACATATATCAAAGTATGCTATCATGTCACTACAAGTAGCTACCACAATGAAACAAGGTGAATTCACTAATGCATGGAATTTTAATCACAAAAATATTCTAGAATAAGCAGTAAGAAGAGAAGGCATGCTAATGTATTACCTCAACGTGTATAAATCTAAACACGGATTATCTATAAGGCACAAAATTATACATAACAGGAAACCAACTAATGCAACTACATGGCATGGAACATATACATGGAAAGTGAATATCCATGTGCCTAACATGATGCATGTATGTTTCATCCCTTCCCTAACCAACCAAGCGTAATATTCAAAACCTTTAAAATCATAAGTAAGGGAATGTACCCCAATCACTCTAGGTGAAATCATATCGATTGTAACAACAAAAAATATAAACAACAATCCTAGCCATGGCCACTTGGTCATTTCCAGGACATGGGGTGATCAGTACTAAGCACGACTATTATCCAAGCACTGACGCTTTCCTAGTAACCTGTATACTAACCGAAAATAGTAAGACAAAATGAAAAAACTATTTCTATGACTCTGTAACATCCTGACCCGACTAACCACTAAGACAGTGGTCGGACCGGTCACCACATAACCCCAAGCACACCTCCATGTATGTGAGAGGCTTCCGAATTGTAGAGAGGATGCAAGGATAGTTTTTAGAGAGATTGTACTATCATACTAGTCTTGTGAAATGGTGTAGCAGAGTAAATAAAAATCAAAAGTGGAAGCAGTATTATATAATTGATAAAGAAGTGAATACAGATTTTATATAAATGAACAAAAGTGGCCAATGCCAGTTTACTCAGTAAAATAATTCATGACATGTTATTGATACATGAGGTAATTTAGTAAAAATAAATAAACCCCTTATAAAAAATTAATGGAAAAAAACAAAGAAAATATCTTAAATCCAAAAATAAATCTCCACGAGCATCCTGAGCTCTAGTTCAGTCCTTTACTCCTAACTCCTGGGTACAAGCAATGAACAATAAGCAAGGTCTACAGCCCCATGAATAAGAAAGGTCATTTAGGTACCCTAATTCAATGTAGGCTTGAGTAGGGTGTGATATATATATCTTAATGGGCCAAAACCTAAAGTTCCAACCCAATCCCAATAGTGTAATATAAATAATACATGGTGGAAGCATGGATAAATAATGTAAGCAGTACAATGTAAATAGATTACCAAGTACCTAATTCAACCATCGGATTATGTCTGGACATGTAATCCATTAATTAATTGAGTAATTAAAATTACTTATAAGCCACATGTGAATAAGTCACCAACTGAGTTTCCTCCAAGGTAAAACATGACTAAGCAATAACTGGGCCCGATGGGTTTTAACCATGGAACCTACTTGTCAATGGTGGACTTAAGGAGTGTATCCAAGGAACCATGTGATGGTATTTAGTAATAAAGTCTCATGGTTATAACCATGGAAACAACCTCATGATAGTATAAGTAGTGAAGGTCGAAAAATGTAACAAGGAAACCTGACAAATACATCTAGTGAAGGAGTTCCAGGGTAATAACCATGGTAACATAGATCTCAGAGAACGCTAACCTAGTAGTATCTGAAAGTAGATATGGGGTAAGGGTGTAATCCATGGTGCGTAGCCCATGGAATTCCATGATGAGGTTCCTACCATGTCTAAGGATTGCATCCAAATTAAAACAGTGCTAGGCAATGACTGGGTCCAAGGAGTATATCAATGGAACCTACGAGTCAATGTTGGATATGAGGAGTGTATCCAAGGAATCCTTTTTTACTATATGGGGATGTAATGCTAGTATATAGGGCACCCAAATATAATACAATGAACTAGGTCTAGGCCAGTCTTATCCTTATCCACCCATCCTTGAATTGGGAATGGGATACACAAATTCTCAAGGTATTCTTCTATAAGAAACGTAGACATGATCGATTATAACCACTATTATTTAATAATGAAGTCATGTAATGATTCATTTTGGTACAATACATTCCATACATTAGGGTGGTATGGTAATTTATCATTGAAACCATTTATTTATTGATTCAAGCCTTGCCTTCCATTAGCGAGGAAAGTTCATGTAGCATTGAAACCATTTATTTATTGGTTCATGCCTTGCCTTCCATTAGATTGGAAGGTCCAGTAGCAATGCAACCATTTAGTAAAATCAATCAAGGAATTTTCATTAATCAATGTTCACTCCACTACCTTCTATCAATAAGGAAGAGGGTGATACAAACATGAAACCTTTATTCAATTACTCTTAACAAGGATAAGTGATATAATAATTATACAGGCCAAATCACATTTCATATTAAATTTTCAATTAAATGCACATAACAAAGGTGGGTAATGTGATAAACATACACGGTACATTCTATTATTTTATTCATAGAATAAGTGTACTGGTTAATATATAAGGTATTACCTTTATAAAGGTTGTGCGAAGGTACACCCGAATGGTGGCCCGAATGTGTCAAAAACACTAAATGACAATATAGTGTACATCACACATGGTTAAATACAATTAGAAAATAGTCCAAGAACTGAGATAGTGCCTTTTCCCTATTAAGTATTTCAAAAAGTTGACACTGTTTTTCTAATTCCATTAGGGCCATGTCTTAATGTGCCATATTTCAACATAATATCAAGGCATAAGAATTATAAACACAACAAGTCATGCAATAAAGGTTTAACCACTAATTTTTGGCTTGAAGACATCACACCTTCATTGGATGGGTTTTATTATAAAATCTTGATATTAATTGTTACAAAAATAATTTATCACCTTTATAATTTTAAATATGAAACATTCTAAACCGTATTTAAGAGATTTCAATATAGATACTTCACTATAGGAATTTAAATTATAACTAAGCGAAGTAAGAAATTAATTAATGCATGTATAGAATTAAATGACTTGGAAGGGGAACCTACTTCAAGTGGAACTAAGACTTCCAATCTAGCTCTTAATGCTTTTTAACTATGAGCTGCTACTCCCTCATAAAGCATAAGATCCTTCGTATACATATGAGGACACCTATCCCATATGCATACACTCGCATAGCCATGATCATGTGCAAGGGGAACCTCACTTATATGCTTATATTCATACACTATTCTCCACTCACCTTTGTCTGAATGTTCTATATATATACATAGCTACACCTTTCCCCATACGTGAAATTCACTACCAAGTGTGAAATTACCTGTAATGGGGGAAAATATATATATATACGTACCTATCCATACACAGGTGAGTCACCCTTGACTTGGCGACTCGAAACTAACATGAAGGTACCCACGCACTACACATTTAACACTACAAACCTTAAAATAATTTTAGAATGTAATTTAAATGGTATCAGACCAAGGGAAAATGGGAAAACCTTACCTTAGGTATCGATGACAAACCAAAACGAAGCATAAACACCTGAAACATCTCAACACCCTATCCATTAATTAATATGGAGTCAAAGAAACACAAATACATTAATTCAAGAGGTTAGAAACAAGTAGAAACCACAAAAAATCTCACCTAAGAGAAAAATAAGCAGGCTAAAACACACTAAACTGCCTCGCCTTTGGAGGAAGTTGTCAGAACATGCTCTAACACGACATTAGAGATCATTCACACAACCTATGACCATAGGGAAAGAAAAATCGGGTCATCCCAAAAAATATAGGGTTTTTTCGAACCCCTATGGGGTGACGAATAGGCCGATGAAAAACTATAAATAGAGTAGAGAGGGAGAGAACACTCACTGTGATGGATGCTGGGAAGAAATCAGAAGGAAACCTGACCCGATTGAAGGTGAAAGAGGAGGTCGAGGAGGGGGTTTGTGTGCACATAGATGGGAGATCCCAAGGGATGGTGTGTCATGATTAAAGGGTGTGAGATAGAGTATAGATTGGTTTTTAATTTTCAATTTCATATATTTTGAAAATTAATTAAATTCTTAAACTGATCGAACCATAAGGTTTGACCGCAAGATTTTCCAAGCCGTGTGCAAACCATGAGGAATCAACTACCCGCGCGGGCACAAGTCACACAGTTTTGGAATCCATATGTAGGACATGCGCAACACCACTATACATTTCAAAACAAAGCCACATGGTTACCTATAGTGGGCCACATGGTTTGGAAGATAGTGAGAAAACCGTGCGCCCTCTGCTACTTCTTAAAACACTTGTAGTTTTTCAAGTCCAACACTCTCGAAACTTCTCATGCCACTCAAGAAGTTAATCAGGATTTCTTCCATGCCCAGAAAAATCACTTAGGAGTTATCCATCTATTGAAAGTATGTTCTGAATCTTGGTTAAAAAACAATGGGTTTAGTAAATTAAAAAGTTCAAAAACCTTCATACATTTTTATGATAAAAAACATGGGATTCTAGAAAATGGTCCCAATGTTGATTGGACATTAAAATTAGCTATATGATTTTTTCAATATATATATGTGACTTTTTAGAGGTGATTTCCAAACCAGTATGGAAAATCCCATTTAGAATGTGAATAGAATCTGGGTACTATTCCTCCTCCTTTATCTTAATAAGAGCGTAATACTTTTAGATAAGAGTAAGAATATGTTCTTGTTTCAAAGTATCTATTCATTCATGTTTTCCTTGTTGAAATGATAATATGGATATTAGACATGAATATATTCTTATACATGAATCTTTTTTGGAAAATTCTGGGGATGTTTCTCTATCGCTAAAAAAATATAATGGAATTTTAGAATGGTGTAACTTGGTATATATGTGATCATTTACTTGGTTTCTATGAAATATAAATATAATTATTTGATTGAAGTATTGATATACCCCCACTTATAACCACTTTATGACATAAGAATATTATTATGAGAATAATGTTTTGGTGTGAGGATATGTTCCTCCCCATTTTTTTTCATGATATGGTGGTAGACTTAGTCTTGATAGTTAGGAATATAAACCTACATGCATGCCACTATTAGAATATTCTATTTGGGATCATTTATAGAGGGGGGATATGAGATTTCTCCCCATATGCAATAGATTTATACAGTTTGAAATATATTTTTTGTTCATGGGTATGATCATTTAGTGTATAGAACTATCTGGTAGTACCATTAGTAGGTGACTGAGGGGAATTGGTCGGATTTAGTGGGTGGCGATAGTTGACAAGATCCCTCTTGCATGACTCCTGAATGAGAATTGATTTTTATAATACTCCTTATTCCAAATTCATAATGTAAGGCGGATTTTTATTATTTTTATCTAGGTATGGGCATCTAAAGTGGTTGTTTTTGTTGATAGGAATTACCAGTTTTGGTACAACATTCCTTGACTGTGGTTGGATTGTAGGAATTAGTGCATAGAAATACATGTGTGCAATCATAATAGTTTAGATCACAAAAAATCTGTATTAATAATTTACCTTTGTTTTTTTCACATGATGGGTGATAAACATTCACACTACGTTGAGGTTGTTGATGCAATTGGGGTTCCAGATCATTTTATTATTACTGTCATGGTTTGAGTTCTAGGTGAATTTTGTGAGTAATGTATCTATAATCATAGGGAAAATATTAAACAAGGTTACTAATCATACAATATATCAAGTGAGAAATATTACTAAATAGATATTCACATTGAATCCATATATCTATTTTCATTAAAATTTTATCCAATTTTCTAAATTAGAAAATTCAAAATGTAATGGAATTTCCCCTAGAAAATCTTATTAAATTTAATTATAATAAGATTAAATTTTGGTTATCCATTTCTGTTTAATATGGATTGATTAGTGATATGGTTTATTTTTCTAAGATTAGCATAGTTTCAAAATATATTACATTTTTAGGCATTATTTGTTGAAACACCCAATTATTCTCACATCTATAATGAGCTATGACCCTATATTCTAATGTTAAGAAATCACTTTGGGTTTTCACTTATTATATAATGGAACTCACATTGGCCAAGGGGATGGGAGGTTTGGATCATCACACCATTTTGGGATGAATTATATCTTACTCCTGGAATCTCTTATAGATTTAATATATTTTCATTATTATTTTCAAAATTATGATATGCTACTGGTTTCCATAAAAAATGACTGGTTATCGAATCTATAAACATGTCGGAGAGGTTCTACCAATGAACCCATCTGTATGTATCATTAGTTCCCCATATTAATACCTATTATTTATTATAAAATGATGGAATTCTTATTATTTGAAGTTGTATTACTAGGAAATCTTGGGTTTACTACCATCGAGGGAGGTGATTGGTGTATTCATATTGGGATTGAACCTATAAAAGGTATCTAATTTATCTTGTAAAAAATAGGAATCAAAACCATTATAGTTCTTATACGACCATGTTATTTAGTTTACCGTTATATAGAGTGGATTTATAGGAGTGATTTTAATAATTGGATATGGATCATGGTCCTTATGATGGAATCATTGAAATTTTATTTATAACAAGAATTAAGGACCTCAATGTTAAATAATTGGGCTTGTCTATAACATGAATGGTATAATGACAGAGGTTTGATCAAGAATTATGTATATAAGGATTCCTTGATCTACATTTTTGGGATTATGGCACTTTCAGTTAAGAGGATATGAGAAAAAATGAACAATAAAAAAATCCATACTGGGGTATTATCCACTTGGTAATGGAACAATTTTCACTTATCTTTATGCGCATATAAGTCATAATTGGTGTGAGAATCAAGAGATTATAGAAGATTAAACACATCACCTAAGAGAATAAAATTAAAATTATATTTTGATTAAATATAGAGGTCACGGTGATATTTGTACATCTCTTACACACATAGGTCTCACTGATGTTTAGAAAAGGATTACACACTTAGTTCACCTAGATGTTTGGACTGATGTTACACACTGAGGTCTCCTTGATATTTAGATAGGGGATTTAACACTATGGTTTCCTTATTGTTGTCTTCATCTTGATTATGTACCTTTATGGAAAAAATAAAATATTGAAATGGATTACACCTTATGTGGATCCCCATACTAAGATATTTTCAATATGATAAATTGATGATTGTTACAAGTACATAAGATCACATGAGTCATGCTTGGGGTGAGAAACATGAGATATCAAGGAATCTGATGCACTACCTATAAACATGGGAATTAAATTTTTTTATGATTCCATGATGGAATATAATTAGAAACCTTGTGACAGATATGACTCCAAAAATAACAATATTATAATCCTATTATATATGCTGATCGATAATTTGGAATGTGTCTTATGTATCCTTCTTATAATTGGAATCAGAGTACTCACTATTCACATAACATTCACCAGCAGATGTGAAATGAATAATGGTAGGGTTCGTCGACATATAAACCGTTTTAGTTTTTTTATTATTAGAGTGTATTAAAATTTATATGTAGTTTATGGGAGGATAAGGGATTTGGAGATCTCATGTGACAACCCAAGTGGGGGGGGGGATAATGTAGTAATTCACCATGTATAAATGGAAGATGGTTCCATGCTTCATGTGATCCATTTTGAGTGAAGCACTTTACATGATCTATTTAATGTCACAAGAACAAGAAATGGTGAATTTTCATAGGCCTTGCATGAAGTAATTAGGGAAATGTAGAGGCATCAAGTAGTAGGGAATGTGATTGTATATTGGTAGGGTGGTAATGTTATCTATGTGAAGGGAATGTATACTCACACTTTATTTTATTTCTTCAGAGTCACAAGTATGTCTTGTTCAAATTTTCAAGGGGTTTTATTGCAATTTTATGGTTTTCAAATGACCAATGATTTAGATAGCTATCATATGTCTATCAAATGAATAATAATTTACCTCATGATCATCCCTCATGTAACTAATTCACTTTTTATTTCCTCAAGTTATTCACTGTTCATAGTTAAGTGAAGGACTCTTTTAAATCACATGTCCACTCCACAATGTAAGGATTTGTCTCATATTCGTGTGTTAATTTTGTTCTACAAATGGGGTTTATCAGCATAATCACCCTTATATCTATGTCTCTTTACAAAGTGATCGAGATGTGTACCTTGGATTAAGTCAATTGATGGAACATCCACATAATTTTCCAACATCATATACACTTTTCATGATTGAGCTATACATCCTTAGTGAAATCCTTCCTTCATCACATGATAAACCTCAACCACATAATCAATCCACCATTATCAGAATCCTCAATTCCATAATCCCTTTGTGTGACCTGATTGGCATGGAATTGATTTCATGACATCAAGGGGATATTGCATGATGTTCAATATGGACATGTACGAGGGACATCATGTAATTAAGATGATATATAGAAGGGTTTTCAAATAATCTTATTGGATGTCCTAGGTCCTTCATGTGATCTGGAAGACATGACCAAGGGAATTCGTGTACTCTAATAGATGTGTCCATGGGGTTTCATGTAATCATGAAGACATGACCATGTGTGATCACATAAAACCCTTATTAACCACATGTAACAAACAACATAGATTCCATCACATAAGGATCATATAGTTAACATATTTTATTACATTATCTCATCAGTGATTATCATGTTTTTGTACACTAGGGAGTATTTTGATCAAGTGTTTCTAATCACATTAACCACATAATCCATTCACATGACCTGATTGTTGTGGTGTTTGTAACACCCCAAGATTTTATGAAAAATATTCTTTTTAATTTCATGTCGTGTGTTGTACGCTACACCAAAATGAGCTTTCACAACACGCATCCTTGACTTGCCTTGCATTACACGCAATCGCGACCTTCCTCGATAGCATGTGTAGTACGCAATATCGAGTTTCCCTAAACAACGATATGCTATTATTAAAACTAGCCGTTATGAATAGTAATAAACACTTTTTGAAATTTTGTAAATTTTATTTTTCAAAATGGAATTCATTTTTGTATTCGGAATATTAAAATTAGCTTAGGGTGAAATTTTGGTACATTTTGGATAACTTTCATATTCTGATGAATAGTGAAAATTACTAAATTTTAATTAAAAACAGCTTTTTTAATAGAAATAATTAATAGTGATAAATTATTAATTTAAGTGGTTTTAAATTATATTTAGAATACATTTTTACAAGTTAATACAATGATGGTAATTGGATGTAATTTCACATTTTAACCAGACATAAACAAGTGTCAATCTTTTGATAGTTATTATCTCTCAAAAACACGCTATTTGTTTTGACGACGAGAACTAATTTTTAAATTAAATAATGTAACTGATATGTTTTGAATTTGGTAAAATAGATGTCATTTTTGAATTCATAATATCAAATATATCTTAGGCCTATTTTTGTGTATTTTTTTGGAAACGTTCATTTTTTGATGAATAGTGAAACCATTAAGTGGTAGTTAAAAAAACTGATTTTTTCATAAAACTTAATTTTACCGCTTCTGTGAGTGGAATTTTGAAAATCTGAGAGACACGGTTAATATCAAAAACTAAAATGTGGTTTAATGAGATGAAAATAATTTTTGGTGAATAGTAACTGTTGACTTTTTTTAACCACGGTTAAAAGTAAATAGAGTAATTAAGGGTAAAATGATATTATTATTACCCTAACACATGTCCTAATTCTATTGGACAAGTTTAATTCGACCAAAAACAACCTTAGGAATAAAATATGACTATTTGAGCCCACTTGGATTAGATTAGGACATTTATTATTTATTTATTTAAAGAAGGGATAAAATAGTTAAAATCAATGTTTAATAAGTAAATCATTTTTAATATAGGGTTATACATAAGATAAGTTCGACTATAAATATTCATTAAAAAGATAAAACGATTTCCTGCATAATGATATTTTATTTGTAATTTTTAGACATTAAATAATTTAATTTATTTGTGACACAACGATGATGCAGTAATTATCTTATTAATGAAATATTGACATAATTGATGTTATAAATACCCAAATAAATGTAATTTGATACTATTTATGACTTAAACTAATTTTATAGATTAATATGACATGTTATTGTTGATTTAAGTAACTTGGTTCGAACCTATCATTCTGTTCTGAATTTCATAAAAATCATGTACCAAATAGTGTCAAAATTGACATAAATTAGTTTTAAAACAAATTTTATATTATTAATTGTTATCTTATTTCTAAAAATCTACGGTTCGGCCAAATGACTTATATAAGGTTATATATATTAATAATAAACGACTTGGGGTTATTTTTTCTTGATATAGTAAGTTTATTAACCATATAGTGTAAGAAAACAAAAAGAAACGGTAAAAGTTAAATTATTTAACTTAGAGTTAAATCTAATTGATAAGGTTAAAATAATAACCTAAACTTGTCTAAATCCTATTGGATGAGAGTATTTCAACCCATACCCACCTTATATTTGAAATATATCAATTTGGAGCTATTTAAAACTGAAATTGACTTTATAATAAAATAATATTTTTAGTTTTCCCAAAGGTGCCCCTCTCCTCCCTTATAAAAGGGCACCTCCTCTCTATCCTCCTCACACCAATTTGAGCATTCATGCTCGGCCAAACCCTGCCAAAATCTCTTCTCCACTTCCCTAGTATCATCCTAGAGATCCTGGTCTTCTTCAAAGACCATCCTTAGTTCTTTAAGTGGAGGTTAAGAAAAGGCGCATCAAAAAGAGGTAATATCCATTACCGATCTTTTTCAATTTCTTTCTTCTTCAACTTCTTATTCTTTAGTTGTTTCATGATAAAGTAATAAAATCATTATTTCTTATATACTGATATGTTATTATAAATATGAAACAACTATAATTAACCTTCTATCCATCCTACGGAAAAAGGAAATCACCGCGCTTGCGTACGTATGGAATACCGTCTCCACGCTGTGGTGTAATCTATTTTCCACCACCACCTTAATTGGATGGGTATAATGGTGTAATTAGTAACAATATATGATTATTATAAAGTGATATTGATACTGAAATAGTATACATACACTTCAATACAAGTTCATGATCATGAGAACGATATCATCGCTCGTGCGTACGTACGGACTACCGTCTCCACGACGCGATGAGATTCATTCTCCATGTTAACCATTTAAGAATGATTATAAAGTATATATAAGCAATAATAATGAAATATATGACATTATAAAGCTACTGGATTTATGTATATATGTATGTCATCTACTTAATTCCATTCAACTCAATAAAGAAATGAAAATAGCGTTCATGCGTACGTACGATCTACCGTCTCCATGAACGGTGTATTTCATTACATTTACTGATATATTATATATGTATATTCTGAATATATATTATATATAAATATTGTTTTATATTCTGGAATTAATTAATCATGATCTATGTAATCATATGAATAATTACAAGTCAAAACACGGACGACAAATGAATCGATTTTACCCAAAACACTCTTTAACATGGAATTTACAAAAGAATGGGTAAAATAAAGTCATAAGTGAACCATATATAATATAATAACAATGATTATGATTATGTAATAAGTCAATGAAATTATTTAAATCATTATACAGGAGGTTCAGACACTTACGAAGCAAATCGGACCTAAGGTAAGGGAAAATCTCGCAATCTCAATTTTTATCCGAGATTGTTTATACGTCATAATTTACTAGGGAATATTTATCATCCACATCCATGTTTCCTCAATATGTAATATTTATATCCTTATACAATAGTTTATATCCAATTTTACTCTTTGGTGTGTTTTTAGAAAAAGATATGAAAGGAATCTTTTGTCGTTTTTCGTACGAGGTACTTTTTGACTTTTCCGACAAAAGTAGGAGAAGAATGTTTTTCTTAACTTATACGGCATGAATGGATTTGTAAAACATTATTTCCAAGAAGATTCCTTTACAAGATTTCATGTTTATTTTTAATCAACTTCTTTTAGTTTAAAATCATATGACATGTTATGAAAGAATAAATGATTTTGACGTATAAAGGATATTTTCCTCAAGAATGGAGTTCAACAGTTTTATCAAAAATATTTTCCATCTAAGAAAATATAGGGTTATGTTTTTATCCCTATTATTACATGGATTTGATTATGTTGTGATGGAAATATTTTTATGAATTCCTTTATCTTATATGAATTGTTTTATGATGTCATGATGTTTAAGATTCCCATTTTTATTACATGGGTTATGCTATGATGTATGGTTTATGATTTTGTGGCACACATAAGAATGGTATCATTATGAGATGGGTGGGACCTATATCTCCCTACAATGAATTGGGTAAAGATTTTATATATCATGAGATAGACATGGCTGGAACGGTAGGTTATACCGGTTCAGTGAAATAGGACTAAAACGAGGGTGCCTCGGTTCAGAAATGGACTTTGTCCACTAAGATAGTCTTGGCAATGAGTCTTGACTAATAAGATATGATTCTCTATGATTATTTGTGTATGCCACAAAGTTTCATGTTTTAAGTTGTGATTATTGGGATTACATTTCACTACTATGATTTATCCCATGTTATGAAAATATGATCTCTTTTACAGGTTAAGATTTCCAAAAGATATGTTCTTAGGAATATTATGTGATTGATATTTCTTTGGTTTACCCATACTGAGTATTTGAGCTCACCCTTTTATGTTTTCTTTTCCCCAGGATATAAATAAAGGTTTTAGGTAAGAAAAAAAAGGAAGATCTTTATGGGAGATGTTTAAGATCTTTCACCATGATTAGAAGATTACGTTCCGAGTTTCCAAAGACACTAAACTATTACGGTCCTCGTGTGTGTGTTTTTGTTATGTACTAATTATTCCACAAAAGTAATGTAATGTCCATGTACTTCAAGCTTCGGGTCTCTACAGTTGGTATTAGAGGAAAGGTTTAGTCAACCTTTGGAAACTAGGATGCGAAACCGTTAGTGAGATCCCTAGAGATATTTCTAAGGTATGTCTAGGGATGTACCTAAGGATAAGTATACGTATAGGATATAGTCCTAGAACTATGGTAACGATATTAGATTAAACCAAAGATGTTAGATATTGAAGTTACTCCCCCTTTATTATGATTTTTGTCTCTCACACTATTCTTTTTGGGTTTTAGAAAATGGATGGAAACAAGATGATTCACGATAATGGAGGATATGATGGACAATGGAATGATATTATTCATGAGCAACCAAATGAAATGGGATTTGGAAGTCCAAACAGCATTGTTATGCTGAATCAGTAGTCTCATAATATGATCAATAAAGTATAATTTGGTAAGTTTCCTGACTCGACTAATAAGAGAAAGATGGAGCTTCATGATGATCATAGAGGAAAGAAAGTTCAATTTCCCCTATGTAAATCATGTGGGAAGAGGCATCAAGGAGAATGTTTCAATGGAACTGGAAGATGATTTGGGTGTGAAAAAGAAGGACAAAAAGACAGTAAGTGCAAAGGAAAAGGTTCAGTTAACACCATAGATGAGGATAATGGTATTACTACGACATCAACAATGGTAAAAAATTTTAAATGTGGAATGTACAGGCATTATGCAAAACAATGCCCTAAGGGAATGTCTCATAAAGAGAATCAGTATGGTCGTATGGGTAGTTTTTAAGTGGATGATGATAAAGAGACTACAAATGATATGTGAGATGAAAGAATTATTGAAGCTCGGTCAATGGTTTAAGAATGTAGTGGAATGATTACATGTTTATCATGTGTAATCTCATGGTACTATGGAATAAAGAGACATCTAAGGATTGTTACACTGTTGTATTTCCTTGAGTTTTTAAAGTGTATGATTAATGTTACCAGTATCCATGAAAGGTTATTCAGATATTTTTGGAATGTAGATGATATGCGCATAATGAAGGGATAAGGAAAAAATGAAATGTTTGACAGTTTTCATGAGCTCATGATTGATATAAGGACTAAGTGATATCATGGTTTGAGTATATAGAATTTTTGGATTTTGGTATGTGGAAAGAGGTAAATTTTGATTAAATTCATGTTTTCACTAAGGTTCAATGGGTATTCAAGAGAACACATGATTAAGGCCTTTGAATGTTTGGAATGTGACCAATAAGACATATCTTATGATATATGTGGATCAACGATGGTATTAAATCTCTGGTAATCATTTTCACTACATTATGAGAGTAGACTGCAGTATTATGGATAAGCCTAAATATTTGAAATGGACTATGTTGGACATACGTTAGTATTGTTTAAGGATAAAAGTTTTTTTCGATATTATTGATGGGATGTTATAGTAATATAGTTTTAGAAAAAGGAAAACCTGCCGGACGGGCGACAACCCATCGCGTCGGACAAGGCCGTGGGAATCGAACCCACAACCGAAGTGAGACTAGCCTTTATCGCCTACCACTGGCCTACAGAAAGTCCCTATTTAGTATAAACTAGATTTATTATATTATGCTGTATGATATAAGAAGTATAAGTCCATTTTAGAAACCATAAACGATTAATCTCACTATAGATGGACTTATGTATTTTTTGATAACTTTTCTAACCTTTTGTTTGAGACAAATGGAATGACCCATCATTCTATCACATGATCTTCTATCACATCATGAATGAAAAATTCAACTTCATTTATTTAAGAGATGAAGTGGAAATTGTCCAAAGAACGACAAACGGTGAGACTATACCAAAATCACGAAAGTATTTCTTCTAATTCCAATTTCATCAACTTTAGAGAAATGATCTTGAAAACCAAAAATGTTGTCCTTGTGCTCTTATATCTGATGAATAAGATGGTACCTTAGATCGTCTCAAATTTATGGCTTTGTGATTGCTGGATTTTCCATAGCCATGTTCTCTACCACTCTCCATCAGAACATGATGGTCAGATTTCTCTTCCATATCCATATTTTCACCTATGTGGAAACCCAGTGATTAGTTTTTTTGGGTAACCATTACATTTCATACTTTTGTTTTTAAAGATTGGTTTTGGTATTCCTTTTTACGATGTGGGTTTCTATTAATGAAACTTTTCGAGTAGTAAACCATTTATAACCTCGACGAATTTCGAGGGAAAAATTCATTTTAAGGGGGGTAGAATGTAACAACCCAAGATTTTATGAAAAATATTCTTTTTAATTTCATGTCTTGTGTTGTACCCTACACCAAAAAGAGCTTGCACAACATGCATCCTTGACTTGCCTTGCATTACATGCAATCACGACCTTCCTCGATAGCGTGTGTAGTACGCAATACCGAGTTTCAGTAAACAACGATATGCTATTATTAAAACTAGCCGTTATGAATAGTAATAACCACTTTCTGAAATTTTGTAAATTTTATTTTTCAAAATGGACTTCATTTTTGGATTCGGAATATTAAAATTAGCTTAGGGTGAAATTTCGGTACTTTTCGGATAACTTTCATATTCTGATGAATAGTGAAAATTACTAAATTTTAATTAAAAACAGCATTTTTAATAGAAATAATTAATAGTGATAAATTATTAATTTGAGTGGTTTTAAAGTATATTTAGAATATATTTTTACAAGTTAATACAATGATGGTTATTGGATGTAATTTCACATTTAAACCAGACATAAACAAGTGTCAATCTTTTGATAGTTATTATCTCTCAAAAACACGCTATTTGTTTTGACGACGGGAATTAATTTTTAAATTAATTAATGTAACTGATATGTTTTGAATTTGTTAAAATAGGCGTCATTTTTGAATTCATAATATCAAATATAGCTTAGGCCTACTTTTTTGTATTTTTCTGGAAACGTTCATTTTTTGATGAATAGTGAAACCACTAAGTGGTAGTTAAAAAAACTGAAGTTTTCATAAAACTCAATTTTACCGCTTCTGTGATTGGAATTTAGAAAATCTTGGAGACACGGTTAATATCAAGGACTAAAATGTGGTTCAATGAGACAAAAATAATTTTTGGTGAATAGTAACTGTTGACTTTTTTTTGCCACGGTTAAAAGTAAATAGGGTAATTAAGAGTAAAAATGATATTATTATTACCCTAACACATGTCCTAATTCTATTGAAAAGTGTAATTCGACCAAAAACAACCTTAGGAATAAAATATGACCATTTAAGCCCACTTGGATTAGATTAGGACATTTATTATTAATTTATTTAAAGAAGGGTTAAAATAGTTATAATCAATGTTTAATAAGTAAGTAATTTTTAATATATAATTACACATATGATAAATTCGACTATAAATATTTTTTAGAAATCTAATAAGATTTCATACATAATGATATTTTATTTGTAATTTTTAGACATTAAATAATTTAATTTATTTGTGAACAACGATGATGCAGTAATTATCTTATTAATGAAATATTGACATAATTGATGTTATAAATACCCAAATAAATGTAATTTGAGACTTTTTATGACTTACACTAATTTTCTAGGTTAATATGACATTTTATTGTTGATTTAAGTAACTTGGTTCGAACCTATCATTCTGTTATGAATTTCACAAAAATCATGTACCAAATAGTGTCAAAATTGTCATAAATTAGTTTTTAAAACAAATATTATATTATTAATTGTTATTTTATTTCTAAAAATATAAGGTTCGGCCAAATGACTTATATAAGGTTATATAAATTAATAATAAACAACTTGGGGTTCGTTTGGCTTTATATAGTAAGTTTATTAACCATATAGTGTAAGAAAAAAAAAGACATGTAAAAGTTAAATTATTTTACTTAGAGTTAAATCTAATTGATATGGTTAAAATAATAACCTAAACTTTTCTAAATCCTATTGGATGAAAGGATTTAGACCCATCCCCACCTTAGCTTATAAATATAACCAATTTGAAGCTTTTTAAAACCGAACATGACTTTGTAATAAAATTATATTTTTAGTTTTCCCAAAGGTGCCCCTCTCCTCCCTTATAAAAGGGCACCTCCTCCCTCTCCTCCTCACACCAATTTGAGAATTAAAGCTCGGCCAAACCCTGCCCAAATCTCTTCTCCACTTCCCTAGTATCATCCTAGAGGTCCTGGTATTCATCAAAGACCATCCTTATTTCTTTAAGTGGAGGTTAAGAAAAGGCGCGTCAAAAAGAGGTAATATCCATTACCGATATTTTTCAATTTCTTTCTTCTTAAACATCTTCTTCTTTAGTTTTTTCATGATAAAGTAATGACATAATTATTTATTATATACTGATATGTTATTATAAATATTAAACAACTCTAATTAATCTTCTATCCATCCTACGGAAGAAGGAAATCACCGCGCGTGCGTACGTATGGAATACCGTCTCCACACCGTGGTGTAATCTATTTTCCACCACCACCGTAATTGGATGGGTATAATGGTGTAATGAGTAACTATATATGATTATTATAAAGTGATATTGATACTGAAATAGTATACATAAACTTAAACACATGTTCACGATCATGAGAACGATATCATCGCTCGTGCGTACGTACAGACTACCGTCTCCACGACGCGATGAGATTCATTCTCCATGTTAACCATTTAAGAATGATTATAAAGTATATAAAAGCAATAATAATGAAATATATGACATTATAAAGCTACTGTATTTATGTATATATGTATGTCATCTACTTAATTCCATTCAACTCAATAAGGAAACGAAAACGGTGTTCATGCGTACGTACGGCCTACCGTCTCCATGAACGGTGTATTTCATTCAATTTACTGATATATTATATATGTATATTCTGAATATATATTATATATAAATTATGTTTTATTTTCTGGAATTAAGTAATCATTATCTATGTAATCATATGAATAATTACAAGTCAAAACACGGACGACAAATGAATCGATTTTACCCAAAACACTCTTTAACATGGAATTTACAAAAGAATGGGTAAAATAAAGTCATAAGTGAACCATATATAATATAATAACAATGATTATGATTCTGGAATAAGTCAATGACATTATTTAAATCATTATACAGGAGGTTCAGACACTTACGAAGCAAATCGGACCTAAGGTAAGGGAAAATCTCGCAATCTCAATTTTTATCCGAGATTGTTTATACGTCATAATTTACTGGGGAATATTTATCATCCACATCCATGTTTCCTCAATATGTAATAATTATATCCTTATACAATATTTTATATCCAATTTTACCCTTCTATTAGTTTTTAGTAAATGATATGAAAGTAATCTTTTGTCGTTTTTCGTACGAGGTGCTTTGTTGACTTTTCCGACAAAAGTACGAGAAGAAAGTTTTTTTTAACTTATACAGAATGAATGGATTTTTAAAACATTATTTCCAAGAAGCTTCCTTTATAAGTTTTGATGTTTATTTTTAATCAACTTCTTTTAGTTTAAAATCGTATGACATGTTATGAAAGGATAAATGTTTTTGAAGTAGAAAGGATATTTTCCTCAAGAATGGTGTTCAAGAGTTTTATCAAAATTATTTTCCATCTAAGACAATATAGGGTTCTGTTTCTATCCCTATTATTACATGGATTTGATTATGTTGTGATGGAAATATTTTTATGAATTCCTTTATCTTATATGAATTGTTTTATGATGTCACGATGTTTAAGATTCCCATTTTTATTACATGGGTTATGCTATGATGTATGGTTTATGATTTTTTGGCACACATAAGAATGGTATCATTATGATATGGGTGGGACCTATATCTCCCTCCAATGCATTGGGTAAAGATTTTATATCTCATGAGATAGACATGGATAGAAGGGTAGGTTATACCGGTTCAGTGAAACAGGACTGAAACGAGGCTGACTCGGTTCAGAAATGGACTTTGTCCACTAAGATAGTCTTGGCAATGAGTCTTGACTAATAAGATATGATTCTATATGATTATGTGTGTATGCCACAGATATTCATGTTATATGTTGTGATTATTGGGATTACATTTCACTACTATGATTTATCCCATGTTATGAAATTATGATCTCTTTTGCAGGTTATGATTTCCAAAAGATATGTTCTTATGAATATTATGTGATTGATATTTCTTTTGTTTACCCTTACTGAGAATTTGAGCTCACCCTTTTATGTTTTCTTTTCCCCAGGATATAAATAAAAGTTTTAGGTAAGAAAAAAAGGCAGATCTTTATGGGAGATGTTGAAGATCTTTCACCATGATTAGAAGATTACGTTCCGAGTTTCCAAAGACACTAAACTATTATGGTCCTCCTGTGTGTGTTTTTGTTATGTACTAAGTATTCCAAAAAAGTAATGTAATTTCCATGTACGTTAAGCTTCGGGTCTCTACAGTGTTGACTATATTATTATAAAAGGGACCATCACATGACCATTGATGGATCATGCATTGATATGGAACTCTTTTCATAAAAAAACATCTATAGTTTTCTTTGCTGAATCTTGTGATACAACATGGGTTATACAATCGCAAGCCTATGAGAGGGTCACATGATAAAAAACCTAGGTTCTTAACCACCATTAAATTTTTATTTGTTCTTTTACATTTGTTTGAAATTTATACACATTATTTGAGTATTTTTATCTATAATTTCTTAGTGCTCATTTGGTGGGCATCAACACATACATTCCAAACATAGGTGGTCATTAGGGTTTCATACAAAAGAAACATCATAATGTTTATTGTTGAGTAAGGTGGGTTATCTAGCTCATCTATCCCATTTATGGTGGAATTGTTTCATTCTATTGTACTCTCTTACAAAATTTATAAATATTCAGGAATACTTTCAAATTCAAAATGCACGAAAACATAGCAATTTTACTGAAACTAATCATTAGAATGATTTGATTACATGTTTTTTATGAATCATACCCAGTTTAAGGTATTCGTCTTTTCATCCTAGTAATATAAGGAACTATGGTGGTTTTTTTTGTTTGGGGAGTTCTGATGAATTAGTGAAAGAGTTTTGGAGTGGTTTAAAATTTTTGGGTTCACCATAAAAAGAAACACACATTTTTGGTAGGTGTGTTATACTGGGTGTGTTCCTATGCAACATGAGGAGACGAAAATAGTTTTCCACTAGGCGTGGTTTGGTTAAAAGAACCTTAGGAAGATTTCTATGAACCATTTCCTAAGATGCATCACCATGTAGTGGTCTAAGAAATAGTCTGTGTAAAATGATTGAGCTTTGTTAAACATGCCATGGTGGATGGCCATGTTTTGGATCCTAGGTGTCAGGTGATCAAAGTAAACATTCCATGGTGAAAATAGATAGTCCATGGTTATAATCAAAACCATTTTAAAAAAAAAATCCAATTCACATTCTTATCATTGAGGAGGAGTGATTTTTCCACATCTAATTTTCTGGGAGGGATTTTAAAGTGGTTTTCAATTTAAAAAACCACATATAACCTTCATATTCATCCTTTAATAGGTTATTTATGATCTATAATTTTAGGGTGATCCACAAAAACATATAAAAAAGTAATTATTATATCTTTTAGGATTGTTTATTATTGGTATAGTTGTCAATTCTCTCACATTCAGCATAATTTTTAGGGTTCATTTGACTTGATATAGGTTTCTTCTCTATCACTATAATATTTCTAGAATTAAAATGATTAAATTTATAAAATATCGTGATGTTATTTTTGGAAACATTAATTAACATTTTCATGAATGACATGGTTTTCATCTCTTAATGTAATTCATATTAATTTTTTGTTAATTGGTTTGTGGCTCAAATAATTTTTCCTAAATCTCTTGGATGCCATGTTTTTATTATTCTTGTAATAAAAATAAAATTATGACAAATATAAGAAATGTTTTGGTTTTTTTATAAAAATAAATGTAGAATATGATCTTCGAATATATAGATGTTTGTGTTCATTAGCATTGTATGAGGTCTTGTTGGTACGAATAAGGTGTTGCGTACAAGACTCAACGGAAGTGGGTATTTATCACTTTGTGATGACTTAATGAGGTATGTGAATCCTATATGAACTATAGAACTATCACTGGTCATGGATTTGTGTGTGTTTGAGAAACACAGTATTGGTATGCGAACAAGATGAAAAAAAGGAACAATGTGTTTAAGTTTAATATTATTTCTTAAATTATATTTCTAATGGGAAAACACAATTTTATAATGTCACACACTATTTTACATAATATATAATATAACTTGTTTCAAGATTTATTGTCTTGTGTTGGGAATAATATTAGGTAAAGTATATAGGGTACAATTGGTAATCTCATACATATGCACTCTGGTGAAATTATAGGTGTTATTCTTTATACCAAAGTTACATGAAAGTTCTCTTATTTCACTAGTGGAGATTCATGATACTACTTATTCTCGATGATATCTAGATCATGGAGTGTCTATAATGAAATGTTTGGACTGATTCCAAAATTAGGTTGTTGTGTTAGGATTTCCTTTAATTTTCTTGAGTAATCTTGTCACACCTTTTTACCACTACTCTGAATATATTATTAATTTGTCTTTCATTTGAGTTTTATTGTTTATACTCACGAATCATGATGTTTTTTGTTTTTTTATTTATAAATGTATGTTGGTATTTATTTTAAAAAGTTAAAAATATCCCAAAATGTTCTGGTAATCCCTTGGAATTTATTTCTAGAATTTAGTGTCCTGTGGAAATCACCTAAAGTAAGTATCACCTAATACCCAACTCATGAAAATGGGTTAGGTGGGGGAATTTCCCTATATGTATAAAATATTCTATATTAATGTGAAAATTTGTACATATACAAGGTAATTCATTTATGGAAAACTTTTTAATATGTTAGAACTTATTAATATTTCTCTATTTGGTTTAAATATGTGGTTATTTAATGCCATGTTTAGGAACTATAGAGTTATTTTCCACTAAGGGAGTCAGTAGGTGTTTGTGGTCTTTGTTTCGAGATTAGAAGAATGGATTCCAATATATCTATATGAAGGGAATATGAACCCATGAATTTTATTTTTATTTAATGACACATGTAATAAATTTTATCGTTATGTGATATGGACCAACCCATGTAGTTTAACTCTAGGTGTAAAGGAAAACATGTTGAAATGTTACTAACAATAGTTATTGTGGGACATATACATGAGTATTCATTTCTGGTTGATAAAAATGGAATATTTCACAAAGAGTATGAACATATATACTCATGACAAATATATCCTAACAATGAAGTATGTAGGTGGTTATGGAGAGGGGTTTGGACCTTATGTAGGCATCATGTAAATTCTACTGACACAAGAATCCAATACCACATAGTTTAGTTTTATATTTTAGGGTCTTGTGGGGCGATTTTACTACGAAGAAAGGTTATTGTTTTTTGAAATTTTACATTTTTATTCTAGTAAATCATTCTATATAGTTCAATATCTGGTGAATAATACCTCTATATCATTAGTGGAGATTCAATAGGGAAATTATTGGGGCTTACATGTGGGCCACTCTGGTATGAATTTAGATCATTAAGAAACCTTATAAATGATATAATTAATGAGAGAATTATGTATTGGGGATTAAATATAAGGGTGAATGAGAAGTTCTTTCACCTAATATCCATTGGGAAAGGCTGAATGACAACTGGACTCATGGTTAATGTGGACCTATAATGAAAAATTGTTAAGGCTTACACATGATCTTTCCCTGATTTCTCTCAAAATATGGGAGAGCATGAATTGTGATTACAACGTGGAAATGTTCCTCCCAAAATGTTACATGTATCATTGAGTGGAAAAATGTGGGATCCCTTGATGAGTCCATGATTTGGGATTACACCTAACAGAAGTCCCAAAATATTTCTCAGCTACATGCATAACACTAATGGAGCTTTCATATTGGTTCCTTATTCTTAGATATTACTTTCCTTGAATCCTTAATTGTTGTTGGTGATGTAATAATAAATGGTTACATGGTTTAGGATTAGACATATGAGGGAATACCATAGCCACATTGGAAACTTGAATGGGCCATCTTTTATATGGGAAGACACTCTACTATCTTCATGATAGAGAACCTCACTATAAATAGAATCTTGGATTTTGATCAATCCAATAGTTATACCAATCCCAAATGAAAATTCCAGAGTATCCTTCTTTCAAAGAAATAAATGATCAAAGGGGTTAATGTCAATTTACATGCTTTAATCATGTATGTTTAGTGGATTTATAGGAGCCCATGTTAATTGGAGGCCTAATAAAGAGGTATAGACAAAGGAATGATCCAACATTGAGGTTGGGGTGTTTATAGAACCATGATATAGGAACACAATAATATGGTTAACCCTTTTAAAGTACTTCTATGAAGCATTTAACTAGTAAGGGATAAACAAGGTGTTTCACCTGAGTGACATTAGGGTGAAATGGTGCCCTTATGATACTAGGGTGAATTGGATCCCTACTCAAACTAGGGTGAAGGGTAAATTTTATAATACTTGGACAAAGTGGTTCCCTAAAGACACTAGGGTGAAGTGATTATATAATTCTAGAACATGGGTAAAGCTTCTTTATAGTGGTAGAGGGGGATCCATAGATTCTTTTGGATGAATGATGCTTAAGTATATTGATTGGTAAGGGTCCTACAAGATAATATCGATTAAATATGGAGGATGTGGCTTCTAAAATAGTTTTATAGATGTATTAACCTTTGGAAAACCTAGTTAACCATAATTTTGAAAAATTTACAGTTGTTTTTGGTTTATATAAGATTATTTTAGGGAGTAAGAGATTTGGGTGAGAGACTAGGGTGATAAGATATATGAGCCATATCTTCATCATTATAAAGGAAAAAATGATAATACTTGGCATTATATTGGTAGTAAAATATGGGAACCAATGTGAGTATAGATTTATAACAAAATTAGTGCACATAATGTTACTCACACACACACCATTGCATTGTTAGTTAAATTTAGTGTGTATGTTGGAAAAACCTTAGTGGTTCTAGGAAAATTATGGGTGCCTTTACAAGTAAATTTTACTCCATTAAATAAAAGTATTCATCACTTTTCAAATTATTAATTCTTTTATAAAAATAGTGTACCAAAAAATATCCCCTCAAGAATGGATTTGATTAAAACATGTAGGATTTAATCATGACTTCTATGTGATAGTAGGGAAAAATAATCATACAAAAATTTAACTCTATTAATTTTTAGTCTAGATTAGTTTCTAATATTATAATTAATTAGTATTGTGCACTGTCCACCTAATTCTATACCACCTTGTATAACCTATAAATATTATGGGGGGCGGGGGTGAGGGTCTTTGTGATATATTTATGTAATGAAGAGAGACTTTAAATTATTTATTGTGTTATACTTTTTTTGAAACGAATGAAAATAAAATTTGTTACTCGCATTTTATCATTCTTCTTACCACTATTAAATTTTGATTATAAATTTATAATAACATGAGAAATTATAAATAGAGGCATCAAGACAACATGAAACAATATTAGTGTTGAATATGAATGGATTAGGAAAATCATGATTTTCAACAAATTTAGTTAAAGATATTTCATCATAGGCATGGCTCTCGAATATGTTTAAGAATAAATGATATAACTACAGCACTGGATTTGGTACATTTTTATTTGAAATGAGCACCTCTTTGGAATGGATCATGAATAGTTGTAGTAATATATATCATAACTATAACACTAAATTTTTCCATCTGAATATAGAATATGGTCCTCATCAACATGGATCAAAAATGAGTATATGTGTAAATTCCATAAACATAGCACTAGAGTTAGTCCTTTTGGAAATAAAATGAGTTGAATTAATGTGTTTATGACCATAAAGGGTAAATTTTAGAAGGAGGATTCCTTTTTTAAAGAGGGTTCAGAAACCTTGATATCTCATCCCCATGGATTTCTCATAGGTATTAATGTAGATATGTCCAGTAACAAATAGTTATCTAATATTTTCATCATCTATAGAACATAGAAATCATAGATTGACCATTGACAGTTACATAATGTGGACCAAGATAATTTGTTTTATATTTTTTCATTAACCCTAAATTTTTCATATATATCATTTGTTGGAACATAGATGGGAGGAAAAAATATTTTCCCTTGTCCAAAATTTATGGGATTTTGGCCAAACAAGATGTATTTATTTCATTTTAAAATGAATAATTATGATAGGATCATCATAACATCCCACCTTTTTATCACATAAACTTTCATTACATTATAAAAAACTGAGGATCATTAAGGTTTAGTGTCTTGGAAACTAGGAACTTAATACATGAAAACAACATAAAACATTCATCTTAAACACTTGAGAGGATTATTCATTGTTAATCCTATGTTCATTACAACATCTCATAACCTGGGAGCATAAATCAAAGGAATGGGTGAGCAGAAGGCCCAGTAAGGGAAACAAGAGAAACATTTTACATGTGAACTTGATATACATCAATAAAGTCAAGATAAATAGCTTTAAGGAATGAGAAAGAGATCATGAGGCATATCATAATGGAAATAACATGATTCAAAACTTAAATATGTAGCTAAAACATTTAACTTAGACAATCATGATCATATCACCGAGGTCCATCCCCAAGGTGTCATTTGAAATTACCAAGGTTATTCCCCAAGGTATCGTTAAAATTGTAATCTCTAGTGGTTACATCATTACCCAATGCATTGGAGCACTATTAAGGTGCACCCTTAATTTGTATTTATTATCATGGGAGACACATATATCATCACCAATAATTTCATAAACAACCCATATAGCATAAAATCAATGGGTTTCATTTCATAGTCATAACATTTTAAAAACTTCTTTAATGAAATGATCTTTATGTCACTATAAACCCACAGAAAAATGGAAGAGGGTTTCATGTATATAAGTCACATAATTAAAATAGAACATTTTGATATATATATGAATACCCATATATAATAAATATCTTCTAGTATTCACTTAATAAAATAAAATAATCTGAGAAAAAAGAGGGGGACATTTAGAGATGAAAATTCTGCAGCATAACGGCTATGTTATAAGGTTTTAGAAAATATTGAAAAGATATGGGACATGGGTCACCCACTAATAAATGATCCATAAAATAGTATAGGGACAGAATATAAAGGATATAAGAAAATGGTAATGAAATTTGAAAGACATACCATATGAAATGAAAAACATTGAAGGAAGACAAATATAAGATTCCTCTTATGAAAATTCAGCAGCCTAACGACATCACTAAAAACTTCAAAAAAATGAATTGACGAGATCAAATAGGGTCTCTCATAAAATTAAAATAAAATATAAGTATTATAGATATAGAGATAATACCCCAACATAATAAAAAGTAACATGAAAGACTTGACATGAAAATTGATCTTGAAAATGAGAAGGGTGAAAGAATCTTTTAAAAATTCGGTAGCCTAACGGCGCCACTTAAACATTCTTAAATAGAATTGGTGAGCAAAATAGGGGGTCTATCACAATATGAACATGAATATAACAGTAGGATGAATATAAAAAACATCCCGAAAATAATAACATGAATCTTAAATGAAATGACATTAAAGAGATTACTTGGAAGGAAAGAGAGAGGTAGGATCCCTTACCTCAAAATGTAACTCTTAAAACTCAAAGGTTGGGACCTTGAGGGGCAAGAGCGCACCTTTTGAGGACTCATTGGGAGGTAATGAGATCATAACTTTGTTGAGGATTATTTTGGAATGGAAAATATGAGAGACTGGCTTGGTATTTATAGGGGAAGTGAGGGGACAAGGCATTAATGGTCATGGGACACCTCATTGGTGGTATTGGAAAAACAAGTGGTATTTTCTCATGGTATTGGCCACTTGGGACACCTCATACCTTATATTAATATTCAAAAGTGGACCATCCCTTAAAATATCTCATGAAATCATCATGATGCAGTTATGATGTCATTAAATATAACGAAACCCTAAAACTGTATTTTTTCTATTCACTGAAAATTCATTTTTTTATAAAAATCCCCAAAAATTTCCTTAACATATGGTGGCAATAAAAATAATCATGAGGTACATTCATGTTACTCATAAATTTGGGGCATACTTTTTTGTGGGAAGGGATAATGAATAATCAGTGTTTTCTAATGCTGACTGGGATGGGGATGTAGTGGATAGAAAGCCCACAAGTTGTGTAGCATGATATATTGGGAAACATGTGTTGTCTCTTTGAGAAATAAACAAGAAAGTAATTCACTTAGTACTATTGAAGCTGAGTATATTTCCACTATAAGGGCATGCACTCAACTACTATGGATGAAGAAACAACCGATAGATTTTCATGATGAGGTGAAACCACCAATGATTATTTATGGGGATAATAAGAGCACAATTGATCTTACAAAGAATCTTGTTCATCATTATCGTATAAAAAATATTGAAATTAGATATCACTTTATCAAGGAAAAATTTGAGTAAGGCATGATTAAAATGGATCACGAGAGAACTGATAAGTAAGTGACTAATATCCTGACCAAGCCACTATCAGTGGAAGTGTTTGAGAATCATCAGTCGAACCAATGTGTTCATCCACCTCCTAGGGAATAATGAGGTTACCAAATTCCCTTATACATAGTTGTTTTACCTATTTTAATATGTGTTGTGGAAGTGTATAAGGTTTATGGGGGAGATATGATCCAGGGGGAGTACGTTCTGATCTAGAAAATAGATGATTATATTTCTTTGGTTTTATTGCCAATAAGGGTAGAATTTGATCGAATATGATGATTCTATATGAGAGAAGATAGAGAGAATCATAGCTGAAGGTGGAGAGAATTTTGAAGAGAGAAACATTCCAAGAGCATCCATTTAAACACATGAGAATACAATTCATGTATTTTCTCTTGTTTAATACACTGAGAATTACTCACATAGATTTAAAGTGTCGGTTGAGATGATTATTGTGTATTAGGTTTTAACAATGACTGGTGCCTTTTGACTCTTTTTTGGAGATTTCCAAAAACACCCAAAGGGAGAAATTTTTGGAACCAAGGTTGTTCTTGGATGAAAAAGGAGTTTGGTGAGTGTTTGATGCCAATCTAATTTTTGTTGATCATGGTTTGTGTTTTTTATTGTCCACCCTTTCATGGATGATCAGGGATATTACATGGAAAGGGGTCATACAATTTGATCCAAAAGTAGTATAGAAGTTTGTCATCATTCCCCGGTGTTTGCCAAATTTTTGGGGCTGAAAATTAGAAAATGCAGAAATGTGTTTTTGGAAAAGGAAGGTGTGTGAAGGATTTGATGTATAACTGAAAGATTGGTTTTTGCATGCCAGATTGAAGGTGGTTTTGGAACTTGGGGGAAAGACATGTTTTTGGATCAGCACATTGAAAAATGGCCAAGTCATGGAGTGTGCGGAAGATGATGCTGCACGAAAGGGTTTGCACACCAAATGTGACGTCAAAAAGAGTTTTTCGCGCTCATCATGAAACTCATGTGCACCGACAATGACGTGTCAGAATCTTTCACATAGGGACACTGAGACCAATAAATATGAAACTAACCTCACTTTAGACTTAATAATTTTCCAACATAAATACGGTTTCTTAGCTGCATGAATGATATGCATGAAAAAGATTTGAAGAGAGTAAATCTTGTGAATGAGGTGTTCCTTTAGTCTAAAGAGATGAAGTGAACCCTTCGGTGTAGTTGCGTAGAATGTAGGTTTTGAACAAAAGGAATCTTTCGCAACAATTCCCAAATCTTGCGTGCAAGTTGGGGCATTGTGCGAAAGTGTTGTGTTATTCAACTGATAGGCTTCTAAATATCTATTTCATTTGTTCAGTGATTTCAAGTGCATCAATTCAGGACTTCGATGCAAGTAGTGTCTCATGCTAAATAGAGACAAAGAAATCAATGAAAATATATTGAAGAGACCATCATGTTGATAAACTGAGTTTGACTTCTCTCAAGGCTATGAGCTAGGGGTGTTGATGGAAGAGATCTGAGGGATGCTGTGAGCATTCCCTGAACCTTTGTAAAATAAGTGTTCCTGGAATAGAGTTTTTGTGACCAAAACTTGTAATCCATAAACTAGTGATGATTAGTAGATTTTGGTATGACAGTCACACTATTGGCGTATACTCCTTGGACGTATCCCTTTGCGATTAACCAAGTAAAAGTGATGTTTCATCTCCCTACTTTTAATTTTTTGATAGATTTAACAAGTTACTACCAATGTGGTAATAAGATCATCCACTTTAAAAAAAAGTTGAAACCCAGATTCACCCCTCCCCTCTCAGGGTGTTTTGGGATCCTTCAAGGGGTATCAAAGCAAGTTTAATTGGTGTTTGATCTATCTTATACCATTATTAATAATTCAGCCAATGTCAAGGGAGTCCCCCACTTCGATGGAAGTAATTTTCAGATCTGGATGAACAGAATGAGTTATCATCTAAGATCTCTTGAAATGGAAGTCCTATTTTGTACTACGCCATAAATACAAGCCACTGAACCAATAAGACTGTTTCATGACCCGTCCCAGTGGGGCCCGCTCCGTGACTCCCCAAGCCTGCCTCCAAAAGGGCAGGGGCTGGTGACTAGCACCGAGTAGGCATATTACTTACATAGGAGGAATTTAATATGCACCTGTACACACACACATATCTCCAAGCCCATAATGCTGAAATGTAAAAACCACTAAGGAACAAAAATGGATGCATACAACTAAACCCATCCAACAAATTACGACGAAAGGTAGAGTACTAAAAAGTAAACTGGGCCAGAAAACAACCCCACCAGAAACAAGAGTCTGAAAACTGCAAAGTCCATCCTGTAAACACAAACGGTATTGGGATTTCTGCTCGTAGCTGTAGGAACGCCATGACCTGTTGGGATCTCAGACAGCTCGGTCCTGTCCTGGCCCGCCCTCGACTCTTTCAAAAGGCTTCTCGTCTGCATAGGACACCAGACGTGCGGGAAAAGCCCGTGCATGGGTGAGTATAACAATACTCAGTAGAGGACCCCGAAAACCACTAAACAGTATACAAAGTAAAGGTACAATCATCTATGAAAAGTGTATTTTTATAGAAAATATAGAAAAAACTCGATATACGAAAAACCTAGACCCGTATTCTAGATACAAGTCACACAACTGCATACCCCCATTAGGGATTCAGCTCGAAGATTCCGCGAAGAACTCGTCCTGAGAGAACACACTCCATGAGTCTCACAGCTCTGATGATGTCTGTCTGAGAAGTACCATTCGTCAAGAACTGTCACGAGAGGTTGTCACACTCATTATGGGAGACACACTCCTCAGTGGGAAAGATCATGATACACAGATGAGGATCACTTTCAAGTCCATGGAGGATACCGTGACTCATCAGGATTCACTAGCTAGGTAGAGGATCAAATCCTGGTAGAGTTGGTCACGTCGATTCCTGACTCTACCTAGGGTCAGAAATGGATAGAGGATCTCGATCTGGGTCTCTCATATGGATACCTGACTCTATCATAGAATTTCCCGCTGAAGGGATCATACTCTTTTGTGAGTAAATGATTCCTGACACTCAGGGGAATGAGAATAAGGGGAACAAACCCAAACTAAAGATTTCCAAGATATGGTGAATAAGTGGACTATGCCGTTTTCCAAAAAGTACACTGCGTGTAGAAAGGTTACACGCCGTGTTGTCTAACCCCATGTATGGCATGTGTACGATGGTCTGTGTCGTGAGGCTGGTTATGTAGAACAGTTGGTACACGACATGTAGTACTATGTACATGCCGTGTCTGAGTTCCTGGGATCGGCTTCGTGTGTGCTGGCCATGTGTCTGTACACGGTCTTCAACCAGTGTACTCTAACCCATGTAATTGGTACATGGGGTGACCCTCCTTACTGACCACGCATGGCCGTGTGATTGATTACATGGTCGTATACTCCATCCCATGCCCGTGTACCCACTGGATACACGCCGAGTCCCACGTAGCCGCCTCTGCCATGCTGTACACGTCGTGTTGCCTGAAGCCGTGTAGATTATCCCATGTCTGTGTATTTCCCAAAATACACACTGAGATTCTGGGAAAATCTGACACATCGTGTGACTACGGTCACACGCCCTGTGATTATTCTCTGACCCCAAAACCCTAGTCAACACCAGTAGTACTCGACATTCTCTTCGGAAGTACACGTTGTGTATTCTGGAAATTTCTAGAAACACGGACTTCCACCGTCACACACCAGGTGATGATCCGTTCGTCGATCTGGCCATCCGATCCCCATGAAACATCCAGGTTTTGGTCGCCCCGACACCATGAAGATTCTCTCAATGTTTTAAGACCTCTTATCATTTCTGAAAACATGATTTGATCATCTCGCGTGAAGAACGCTTGAATAATGCCCTTTTCCGATTCGGTCTGATTCATCGTCTGCCATCGTTGCTGCACCTTTGCAAGGTCATTGTGGTGTCGAACCCTCGATTTGGGATTGTTGCATCACAGAATGGATTCCCAACTATCCGTTGTTCTTCGGCTCGCGAAGAATAAAAATAACGCGCAAGAAAAAAAGGGGGTGAAATCCAATAAACAAAGTGAGGAACGAACCCCCGCCGTCATTCGTCACGGCATTGATCTGCTCCCGTCAGTAGGCTAAAACAGAGCAGGATCAAACAATAAAACAAAACATGGATCAAATCCCTGAGATCATCCCAATGAAAAATCCCTCACACAAGAATTTAAAAATCTATGGATCCACTTGTTCGTGGTTGATCTGCGTTCGTTGTTTTAAATCAAGAACGGGGAAAAAGGAAAATTAAATAACAAACCCCTACCCCAAATGGGATTGATCACTGACGAAGGTGTCAAACTGCTGCCATCATCGAGATCCTTCAACGTCGTTGGTGCAACGATTCTCAACTCTGATCTGTCGTCATTCTCCGTTGAGGGTTCGATCCATCACTCCGAAGATCCTCTAGAGATTTCTCCCAAATGTTCGTCAACGACCAACAATAGCTTAACCCATTAAAAGGGGAAACATGATTGGCATTTAAAATATGCTGCAGTATTAATGACTCCATATTTCCATTCTTAAGTCATTATTATTCATCATTAAATATGTAAACATATGTCCAGTCGTTGTGCTACAGTGGATGTTTCCATAAAATAAAATAAACATTTAGCAATTTATTTTATTTTTATTTTACTAAAAACATTTGAAAATAAACTTTTTCCCTAGACCTACATTGGTGGAGGATAGAATCATTATTAAGTAAAGTCATCGTCTCGGACGCAATGGTGCCCTCATATTTTTAATCTGGGCATCCGTTTGGAAACTGCCACAACCACGCACAAGTGCCGACTCTCTTAACTTAAAAAAGTTCAAACCACCATTCTGAGCTCACTGGACCTGGGAATGATCTTCCGTCTTCGCACCCAGTCTCGAAATAATTCCATATAATATTTCAAAATAATACTCAGAAAATTGGAGACATTACAGCCTGGCTATGACTGAAACAGACAGGAAAGTTCATGATGAAGATGCTAAAGTGCAGATTGCACTCACTACAGCCCTTCCTGATCAGATCTATCTAAAGGTGATGAGTTTCACCTCACAAAAATCCAGGTGGGATAAACTTGAAAATATTGAATAAGGAGATTGAAATGTGATAGAGGTGAAACTAAAAGTCCTTCATAATAGGTTTGATGATCTGAAGATGCATCCTAATAAGAATGTAGACTCCTTCCATAGAATTACAGAAGTGGTTGGAGCAATTCGGTGTCTAGTCGAATAAATCAAGGACATTGATATTATAATGAAAATATTAAGAAGACTTGCACCCTTTCACAATGCAATGGTTTTATCCCTTGAAGAAATATATCTTTTCAAACTTTCTATGGATGATTTACTGAGCAGCCTAGTGGCATATGAAATGAGAGTCAAACAAGAAGATTCTACTACTCGAGTGAGAAATGAAATGGCATTCAAGGACATTGAGAAACTAAAAATTTCAAAAGATAGTAGAGGTGAATATTCTGAGGAAAAATAAATTAGTTCCCTCATAGCCTAGAAGTTCCATATGAGAAATGGGAAATTCAATGAGAAGTCAATTATTACTTGCTTTCATTGTGTAAAATTTGGGCACATTAGCTCTCAGTACTTAAGAAAGATCAATGATGAAGTTAGTGAACATTAAAACATTGAGAAGCCTCAGAAAAGGTTTTTCGACAAGGGAGAATTCAAATCCTGAAAGAAAGTACCAAAGAAGAGTTTTATCTATGAAAATGGATATAATGATAATGAATTCTATGAAGAAGAAGAATGATAATTTCAAACTAGAAACCATGCTTCCATTAGGGCCGCCATTGAAAAATCAGAACCATCAAAAGAAAATGACAGAGACAATCAGTTGAAAACTAATTCCAATACTGAGTTGCAACTTAATGATTCCGTTAGTAAACATAATATCAAATGTTATAGTTTCAATCAGTGGAACATAATGGTAAAAGAATGATCTGATTATGTTGATCATCATGAAGCTGTAATTGAAATACTCGATGAATTTGTGAAATTACAGTCTAAACTTCTTGAAATCACTGATGATGTATTGGATTTGAAGCTGATAATTTAAGAGCAAGAATTGGTCATCAATGAACTCACCCCCAGACTGGAAGAAAAGAACAAGACTACTGTGGGTTATGAAGAGGAAGTTGTTACTCTTATGAGTAAACTTGAGAGTGAATCTATTTCGAAAGAATCAAGGAAAAAAATATAGTTTGGAAGGTTATCTGATGCTGAGCTATTGGAGAGAGAGAAACATGATTCAAATGGAGTTGAAAATATTTTGAATGATCAATGACCTGCTTACCTAGGAAATAGTGGAATCAGTTGAGAGGTTGAATCATCAAATTCTTCAAATAAAGGTGATGAAAATAAAATAATGAAAAAAGTAGGTGATGTGGAAAAATCACCTGAAGTACTGAAAAAACAACCAATTCAATCTGAAATAAGATCATAAGACTATCCTCGAGCCTCCAAGGAAAATAGGTAGTCAAAATACTATCCCACAGAAGAAGGAATGAGGATAAACATAAGTGAGACGAAATTTACTCTTAGGAAGTGTCAGTTCTGTGGATATCTTGGCCATACCATTTCTTATGGAAATGAGGCAAGGAGAAATCTAAATGGATAATAGATGGGTGTTAAATAAAAAAGTTCAAATTCATATCTGAATTATTTTAGAAGAAAAAATTTCTATGGATATTGTTATCAGGGTTCTAACAATGTCGATAAATCAATTTATTACAGGAAGAGGAGTAAAATAGACACCTCATATCGGTGTCAGAGAAAATACAATGATCATAAAAAATACAATGTTTCTCTTTCAAATAGGTTTTCCCCTCTGGAAGAAGAGCTTCAGTATGAATAATCCATTTACACAGAAGACAGAGTTGAAAGGCCAAAAATTTCCTACACTCAACACAATAACTCATGGAAGCAAAAGAGGAAAATTAAAAATTCTAATCTTGCAGAAGTATCCCTCAAGACTAGAAATAAAAATAGCACCTGGAGTCCTAATAGAGGATGTTCATCCCACATGAAGAGTAATGAATGCTTATTAATGAATGTAAAGGAAAAGGTCGATGGAAAATTGCAGTTAGATAACGATGGTGCTTTGAAGATAAATGTTTGTGGAAGTACTGAGATAGACAATGGATAGCTGAATACAACTGAAGTTCATTATGTGGATGGTCTACATCATAATAATCTAAGTGTGAGTCAACTGTGTCACTTAGGACTTATATTCACATTCATTCATAAAGGCACCACTGTAATGGAAAAGACAATAAATTCACTTATGCAAGGATGTAGACTAGAAGGAAAATTTTATCAGGTTGATAGTAAAAAAACATTTGTTACATGACTATTAAAAAATAAAATAACTTGTGTAATCAGAGACTAGGGCACATCAATCAACATTACATGAAGTGAAATATCAAAACTAAAGAGTTTCATAGACATTCCCAAACTGAAGCATGGACGTGAAAAGTCTTGTGATGCTTGCATTTTAGGGAAGCTGGTCTTTAGTTCATATTGGCCAAAGATTAAAAGATCATATCATCTTCTTAATCTCATTCTTACAGACGTATGTGACTCGATACATTTTTCTGGAACTCATGGAGAAAGGTACTTCATCCTTTTCATATATGATTTCAGTAGAGTTCATGTGTAATGGTTGTACATAGGAAATGACAACTGCTTGAATACATGAAAATATATCATTGAATCACTGAGAATGATATTGGATGAACAATAAAAGTGCTGCAAACTGACAATGGAGGTTAATACAAATCCATTGAATTTGATAACTACCTAGAGAAACATGGGATACCATATGAGGTATATGCTACGAGAACTCCACAAAAAATGGTGTTGTTAAATGTAGAAATAGACAGGAGAACAACATCACATGAACTATGCTGATTGAGAGTCATATCCCACAAAATTACTGTAAAGAGGATGGTCAAGATGTGGTGTAAATTCAAAATCGAACAGGTCTTTATTTGGTGGAGATGAAGAAACAATATGAATAGTGGCATGGAAGGAATCACTCTTGGAAATAATTTCACATATTTTGACGTAAATGCTTCATCAGAAAGAAATAAGGAAATCAAGGGAAGTATGGGGACAATGTAGATGAAGGAAATTTTCTTTGGATACTAAATGAACAACAAAGCCTACAATTGTTTCAAAAAAAATATTAGAAAGGATTTTGGAAAGTAGTGATATTAATATCATTAAAGGGAAAACCACTAATTCTTCAAGGATTTCATATAATGATGTAATAGAAAGTGAAGAAGAAACTGAACGTGGAGTAAATACAAAAATAGTAATAGAGAAATGTGTAAAAAACACTAAGGAGTAAAATCATTATGTTGACTTAGAAGAAGAATATGAAGAGGAAACCTTGGCTGGAGAGAATGAGACTGAACCTCATAAATGAAATCGAAGATCTGAGATTGATCCATCTAACATAATTAGGGATAGAAGAGCACCCACACAAAAAAGGAGGATGAGGAATAATACAAAATCTTCATTTCTGTCAATTGTAGAGCCATTATAATTTGAAGAAGCTACTACAGATGAATCTTGGGAGAATTCCATGAATGAAGAGTTAAACTAGTTTGACGAGAATCAGACATGGGATCTAGTCAAGAGACCGAAAGATTACAATGTGATTGGTACACAATGGATCATCAATAATAAGTTTGATGAGAATGGAAGTGTTATTAGAAACAAGGAATGACAGATATTTATAGGATTTTCCTAGATTGAAGGTGTTGATGTTGAAGAAACCTTATATCTAATGGATAGACTCAAATAAATCATAATTTTCAATGCCATGGAACTCCAAAGGGGACATAAAGTATATAAAATGGATGTTTGGACAACATTCCTGAAGAAAAAATTTACATTCAACAACCAGTGGGTGTTTTCTTGGTACTAATAAAAGAAATGATTGTGAAATAAAAAATCACACTATTGCTTGAAGAAGGAACCGTGAGTGTGGCACTCCTGGGAGGATTCTTATCTCAAGAAGTTTGAATTCAAAAGAGGATGAGTAGATCACAATATCTATGTGAATTATTCTCCAAAATATCAGGTCATGGTTCTAATATAGGTTGATGAAATTATATTTGGTGGATGTAGGCAGAAATCAGTAGATGAATTCACCCAACACATTAAATCATAATTTTAAATGTGTATGATTGGGGAACTCACATATTTCATGAGGCGGCAGGTGATTCAAAAGATGTATTACACATTCATTTCATAGGAAAAGTATGCAAGAGATCTCCTGATGAAATTTAATATGCATGACTCAAAACCAATCTCAACTCCTATTGCGGTTGGAACCAAACATAGAAAACATGAGTATGTGACATCTATAAATCCCACAATGTACAGAAGGATCATTGGGAGCTTATTATACCTGACCGCCACATGACCATACATTGTCATTGCAACATCCTTAGTGTCCCTCTTTTAGAGTAATCCAAAGGAGGAACATATTGTGTTAGTAAATAGAATCCTAAGGTATATTCACAGTACTCATAATTTTGGATTATAGTTTGCAGCTTGAAGGGACATTGAATTATCAGTGTTTTCTAATGATGAATCGGTTGGTGATGTAGTGGACATAAAGTCCACCAGTGGTGGAGCATTCTATATTTGGAAAAAATGTGTTGGATGGTTGAGAAGTAAAGAAGGAAGTACTACTCATAATACTAATGAAGATGAGTATATTTCCGCTATAAAGGAACTCACATAACTGCTATGGATAAAGCAACAACTGACAGATATTAGTGATGAGGTGAAATAATGAATGGTTATTTACTATGAGAACAAGAGCACAATTGATCCTATGAAGAATATTTTTCATCATTCTCATACAAAATTGATTGAAATTAGATATCACTTTATCAAGGAAAGAGTTGAGAAAGACATGATTAGAATGAATCATGTGGGAACTGATGAGTAAGTGACTGATATCCTAAACAAGCCACTCTTAGTGGTTGTGTTTGAGAAACATCGGTTGAAACCTAGTGTTCAGACGACTTCCAGTGCATAAGGAGGATACAAAATTCCCCTCTCCCTAGTTTTTTTAACTGTTTTAATCTACGTTGGGGAAGTGTTTAAGGTTTATGGTGGAGATACGATCTAGGGGGAGTATGTTCCGAGATCAACAATGGATGATTATCTGTTATTGGGTTTATTTCCAATGGGGGGAGAAATGGGTAGAATGTGGTGTCTCTGGATGAGAGAAGACAGAGAGAATTGTGGCTAAAGGTATAAAGAATTTTTAAGGGAGAAACCAGTCCAGAAGCTTTCATTTAAACACACCAAAACACAATTCATATCTCCTCTCTTGTTTTCTACACTGAGAATTTCTCACATATACTATGAGTGTTGGCTGAGTTGATTATTTTGTATCAGGTTTCAATATTGACTGGTTCTTTTTGGACTCTTTATGTATATTTCCAAAAATCCGAAAGGGGGAAATTTTTGTAACCAAGGTTGTTCTTTTCCAAAAAAGATGTTTCGGTTTGTGTTTTTTTGTTAATATAAATTTAGTTTATCATGGTTTTTTTTTGTTATTTTCCTCCCATTCATGGATGATCTGGGAGATTACATGGAAAGTTGTCATACAGAAAAATAGAAATGTAGAAATGTGTTTTTGGAAAGGAAGGTGCATGAAAGATTTGAAGTGTGCATGAAAGATTGGTTTTTGCGCACCAGATTGAAGGTTTTTTTGGAACTTCCACAGAAGACATGTTTTGGGATTAGAAATTTGAAAAATGGAAATTCCCTAGAGTGTGAACAAGATGATGTTGTGCGAAAGGGTTTTCATGCCCAATGAGACATCAAAAGGGGTATTGCATGCTCAGTATGAAAATTACTTGCACCGATGAAGGCGTGTCTGAATATTGCATGCAGGGACACTGAGTCCTATAAATATGAAGCAACCCCGAATTTAGACATAAAACTTTTCTTAAGAAAATATAGTTCCTCAACTGCATGAAATATTTTTCCTTGAAATATTTAAAGAGTGTAAATATTGTGCACAAGGTATTCTTTTAGACTGAAGAGACCAAGTGAACCCTTCAATATAGTTGCGTGAAATATAAGGGTTGCATGAAAAGTAGTTGTTGAGTGAAAGACATCATTCTCGACAATTCCCAAATCTTGTGTGCATATTGGGGTATTGTGTGAATGTGTTGTGTTATGCTTCAGACATGCTTATGAATATCTGGTTCAGTGGTTTAGTGATTTCAAGTGTATCAATTCCTAACTTTGATGCAAGTAGTGTCTCATGCATAATTGAGACAATGAATTCAATGAAAATCTATTGATGATATCTTTTTGTTGATAAATTGAGTTTGACTGATCTCAAGGGAGTGAGATAGGAGGGGTTGACAGAAGTGATCTGAGGGATGCAGTGCGCTTTCCAGGAACCTTTGTAAAGGATGTGGTCCTGGAACAGAGTTTCTATGAATAAAACTTGTAATCCATAAACATGTGAAGATTAGTGTATTTTTTAATGATAGAAACACTGTTGGATAATGCTCTTTGAATATATCCCTTTGTGATGAACCAAGTAAAAATGTTGTGTCAAGACCCTTCTTTCATTTTTTGACATATTTAACAAGTTTGTACCAACATGGGTGAAATATCCACATATTTAAAAAGAAAAGGTTGACACCCTGATTCACCTCTCCCATATCAGGGTGTTCTGAGGTCCTTCAAGGTGTATCAGAGAGAGGATAACTGGTGTTTGATTTGTTTTATACCATTATGGAGAATTCATTGATTATCATGGGAGTCCCCCTCTTCCATGGAAGTACTTTTCAGATCTAGAAGAACATAATGAGATCTCATCTAAGATCTCTTGTAATTGAAGTCCAATTTTCTACTATGCAAGGAATACAAGTCACTTATCCAATAGTCCTGGTTATGACTGACGCATACAAAAAAATTCATGATACTGATAGTAAAGCGTAGAATATACTTGCTGCTGCCCTTTCTGATCAGATCTATCCCAGGTGATGACTTTCACCTCAACAAAGTCTAGGAGGGATAAACATTAAAATATGTATGAAGGAGATAGAAAACTGAATGAGGAGAAACAACATGTCTTGCACAATTGGTTTGATGATCTGAAGTTGCATCATGATGAGAATACAGACACCCTCTTCAATCAAATTACTGAAGTAGTTGGAGCAATTCCAGGTCTAGGTGAAGAAATAAAAGGCATTGATATTGTAAATAAAATATTAAGAAAACTTAAACCCCTATAAAATGAAAAGGGTTTATCCCTAGAGGAAAGATATATTTCCAAAATTTCTCTAGATGATTAGTAGAGAATCTTGGTGGCATATGAAATGAGAGTCAAACCATAAGATGCTACGACTCTATTGAGCATTAAAATGGCATTCAAGTCCATGGTGAAACTGAAAATTTTAAATGATAGTAGCAGTAAAGATACCAAGGAAAAATAAATTATCTCTCTCATTTCCATGAAGTTCCAGAAGGGAAAAGGAAAATTCAATGGGAAGTTACCTCTTTCTTGATTTTGTTGTGGAAAATTTGGGCACATTGCATCTTAGTGCTGAAGAAATATCAATGATGAAGATAGTGAATATGAAAACATTGAGAAGCCTTGGAAAATGTTTATCAAAAAGGGACAGTTCAAATCTACAACGAATTTACCAAAAAAGAGTTTTATCTGTGAAAAAGGATGATGATGATAATGAATTATATGAAGAAGAAGAACCAGAATTTAAAATGGAAAACCATGCTCCAATGATGGACATTATTTAAAAATTAGAACCATAAAAAGATATTGGTGGAGACAATAAGTTGACAACTAATTCCATTCTTTATTTTCAACTTAAATGATTTTTTAGTAAGATTATGATCAAATGTAAGAGTTGCTATCAGTGGAAATCCATTGTAGAAGAATCATTTGATTATGTTGATCAGCTTGATGAAAAAATTGAAAGAATGGATTGTTCCTTGATATTAATCTTTATATGGGACTTTTCTCATTTTTTGTACCCATTAATGGATAATTTCATTGGAGAAAATCATCCTCTCCATATCCTAAATTTTGGAGGGTCCAAACCCAGATAATGTTTATCCCATAACCATTGTCAACCAGATCACTTAAGATGTTGATATTTATGTGTTTTCCTAAAATGTATAGGGTTTTGATACATCCTTGTCTATATTTTTCATTATATTTCTTCTTTAATGATATGGTTGTTGGAACCAAGGCTGTTATTTGCTGAAACATGAGCTAGGTTTGTATTTTTTGTCAATCTACATTGGGTTGATCATGGTTTGTGTTGGTTATTTTCCTCCCTTTCATGCAAGATGGAGGAGATTACATTGAAATGGGTCATATAGTTTGATCATAATGTAGTATTGAAGGTTTTTTCATTCTCCAGTGTCTGCCAATTTTTTTTCTAAACATAAGAAAATAGAGAATTGTGTTTTTGGACAAGGAAGGTGCACGAATGATTTGAAGTGTGCATGATGGACTGGTTTTTGCACGCTAGATTGAATTTGATTTTGGAACTTGCACAGAAGACTTGTTTCAGGATTAGAATGTCAAAAAATGTAAATATCATGGAGTCTGTGGAGGATGATGTTGCACGAAAGGGTTTGTGGGACCAATGGGATGTCAAAAGGGATTTTTTGTGCTCAGCATCAATCTTACACTCACTGACGATGACGCCTTAGAATCATGCGCATAGGGAAACTAAGGCCTACAAATAAGAAGCCACCCCCACTTTAGACACAATAATTTTCTAGCAAAAATCTAGTTACTCAGGCGCACAAAATATTTCATGTGAAAGATTAGAAGAGAGAAAATCATGTGCGTAAGGTGTTCCTTTAGTCTAAAGAGACCACGTAAACCCTTTGGTGTAGTTGCGTGAAAGATAAGGGTTGCATGGAAAGTAGGTGTTGCACGAAAGGAATATTTAGTGACAAATCCCAAATCCTATGTGAAAGTTGGGGTATTGTGTCAAAGTGACGTATTATTCTTCTAAAAGGCTTCTAAATATCTATTTCAGTGATTCAGTGACTTCAAGTGCAAAAATTCCGGACTTCGATGAAAGCAGTGTTTCATGCTGAATAGAGACAATGAAATCAATGAAAATCAATTGAAGAGACATTCAAGTCGATAAAATGAGTTTGAATTATCTCAAGGCAGTGATCTTGGGGTTATTGACCTAAGTGATTTGAGGGATGTATTGAACATTCACTGAACCATTGTAATAGAAGTGTGCATGGAACAGAGTGTCTGTGAAAGAAACATATAATCCATAAACAAGTGATAATTAGTGGATTTTGGAACAACCAACCCACTATATGCATATTCTCCTTGGATGTAGCCCTTAATGGTGAACCATGTAAAATTGTTGTTTCATCTTCATACTTTCATTTGTTGGACAATTTTTACAAGTTCCTACCAACATTGGGGCAAGATCCTTAACTTTAAAAAAGAAAATTTTTAACCCCTAATTCACCCCTTCCCTCTCATGGTGTTTTGTGGTCCTTCAATGGTGGTACATCATTTTTTAAGATTTGTTTCCACTCAAAAAACCTCATCTATGGGAACATATGGGTTAAACTCATGGAGACTCTAGATGTATATGATAAATTCTAATATATTCTATTTTTAATTTGTGGATATTATACATGATTGGGATTTAGGTTTTTCTCAAAATTCAACTATTTTAGAGTATCATATTTTTCTGCCATATGTTTTTTCTTCCCAAGGTGGGGTTTCTCTATAGCATATGGGTTAAGAGATGGAGTTTTTGAGGAATATGGGACATGTTCTTAGGAATAGTTAATGGAGTTCTCTTTTGAAAATGGTTTGAGGTATTCTTGGTTACCCCTTTTTTGGGATGATCAGTCAATTTCACCCTCACCAATTTGTCATCTAAAATAATTAGTTTGAAACAACCACTAAAAGACTATAATATATTACCCTGATCTTATTAGAATTGTAAAGGAGATCTCACATGGGTTTCAACGACATATGTGGATTAAACATGGATGTCGCCTGGATATAGGGTTTGTCAATGACCACACCATTCCTTGTGCCCTTGTCTTTTAAGACCTTAGCGACCATCACCCTGATTGGGTACAAGGAACTCATATTTAGTGGTATATTCATCGTAAAATAATGGTTCTTAGTTTGTGAAGAATTTTAATTGTCTAAAAAAGGATTAATTATCTGATGGGGATTCTGTTTAGTGGGGTGGAACCAATACTCCAAATTCTAAAGGAAGGAAATCAGCATGAATCAAATCCATTGTATTTTTTACTGATATTATTTTAGTTGAGTATTTTCTATCATTTCACCATTATGTTTTCCTCTAAGAGGATGATTTAATATGGTCTCCCAAGGTACCAAAATTGTGACTGCTTTATGAATATGAAATCAATGGGTGGGGTGAGCTCAGTAAACATTCATTCAATTCATCAATTTATCAAACATCTATTCTTGGCTATCCAAAACATCTTGCAAGTATCCCATCCTTCTAGTCAGGTGGAAGTCACATAAGTCACATACCCAAAGGATTTTCACAATATCATTTTCCAAGAATCAACCATACCTAGAGGATATATTTGAATATAAATCAATCTGAGATGGTGTGACCTTATAAGCTATGAAATTTGTAATAGTTAGAGAAATCACTGAGGCTGACATCATTGGGTTTCCTAGGCTATTATATCGTGACAAGATTGATCTTGATTTCTATAAAGAAATAAACAGGAACCCATAAATTTATTTAGGATTGTACTTCGTTCTTACGTTCCTCAAATCATGGGTGAATCTAATATCTCTTTACCTTCAATTGAGGGCAATTTTTTCTTCTGTTAGAACTTGATGGGAGACACTGGGTTATTTGGGGCCTGCCTGGGTGTTCCGTAGGTCACTTTTACTGGTTTTAGTGTGACATAATAAGTTTCTAAATTTGCAAAAAAAATTCCTTTTTGCTATCAGAATATGATGATCATTGTCCCTATTTCAAAAAATGAAATTTTCTTAAATATGATACTTTTATATCAACTTTTGGAATAGAACTGGGTATCTTATCAAGATCAAAGGTGTTTGCATCTCAACATGGAGGTTCACATTATAATTCTCCCCCACCACTATTGTGAGAGTGGGATTATTAATGAGTCTATTAGACCCTTCTATCCAGCGATAAAGATGAAAAATATATAATTTTCACCCTATTTTTAATTTTTGTGGTTGACAATAATCATTTCTTTAGTGTGGAGACAAATTGATACATTAATTGACAATGATGGTTTTCCCAACCAGTGATGGATCCTGCTAGAAGGATGATGTACCAAATTAAATCTACCCCTACCATAGTTTGTACAAATCATGTTACATTTTTTTCTATTGCCAATATTGTGTGTAAATCATCAGGCCATATCAGGACATCAAGTGTGCGAGATACGTTTTTTGGATCCCTCATTCCATTGATGTTTGATAATATTTTATTTCAAACACTTGATGGGGAAAAAGTGTCATCCACCAATTTTGGATACGAATAGCAATAAAAATATATAGGACTGTGTTGTCCCTACATGCATTCCAGTTGAGTAGACAAAGACTCAATGATGTTAACTATTTGTGGAGATACAAATTTTTGGAGAACCTCCCATGAATAAGGAGTGGGAATAACCTAATGTGGTTTCTCTAATTTCACATATTTATGATTTTCAATTCGTGATGGGGATAGATGATCACCCAAATAACGAGGAGGAAGTCCCTATAATGGGGGAAAATAAAGGCCATCCACAATTTCAGTGTTTATGTAAACCATTTTTTTGCATCTAGATACAACCTGATACTTGGATTTATACCTCAAAGGAGGATCAGTTCCCCTCGAACTAGTGATAGGAGAGATATACATTTTCGCATGAAGGTGGTACGTTATGTTTTGTTGAACATGGTTATTTCATAATTGATCTATATAAGTTTTTTTATCCCACTACCACATTGTTCCAATTATTCCTCTATGTAGTGTATTTTATCCCCTATATGTGGTGAGTAGGGTGAATCCATGCATTTTCTTTTCTTCCTTTGTATAGTGTTGCTGTGGAGGTGTAAAACTCATCATTCTAGGGTCCCAGGTTCTAATAAATCTTTTTATTCAATATAAAACCTGCCTTAGTATATCAATATCACCTACCACTCAAGGTATCCATTTTTCATTGTGCCTTTTTTCACTCATGTCTTTGTCTGTATCGTATTGTAGATTATTAGTGAAAAAAATTTACAGAGGCATACCGGGTGACAAAGTCACCCTATAATTGACCAAATAGTAGGAATACTTTGTACCACCTATTTATCATTCAGATGTTACATGGGGGTCTGACCTCTTTCCCTTTGTCTTGTTGGGCCATCTTGGATTATCAACCTTACTTAGTCTTAATTTCATTGAAAATAGTTCCCTTTGTCTTGGTTTGTGAATAGTGACCTTGAGGTCATTTCTCAATATGGTTTCCTAGAAGGCCTCGAAATCCAAGGTTATATTGTATGATAAGAGAAATAGATGGGGTACCAGTCCTTGGTAGTAGTTACCAATCACAATGAAGATTATCCTCCTTTAGGATGATGATACAAAATTCCACCAGACCAATGGGATGGGGTCGATTTTAGGCATCCACAGATAAAAATTGATCATATTGATAATGATTTTATGATTCTTAGGATGTCAGTTGAGATATTAAACCCCCCATCAATGTAGGATGGGGATGTTTTAAAACCATAATCCATTTAATTTGGACCCTCATGTGGTTTGATTACCATGGGGGTGGAGGAAGTAATAAAAGTTTCCCAGCTGTGTGTAATGGTATTCTCCAAGATAAATAACATGGAGGATTCCATTAATATCCACAAAATTTTATGTTATTTTGTTCTTTTCTATTCCAGGTATATTTTTTACTTGTGTGTTGAGTCACTTTCCACAGGGAGATATCAAGAAACCGGAGACTCCATATTCCTTATTTGATATGTGACACCTTTTTATTATGTTTCCTAGATGAAGAGATAGTTAGTGTCCCTCTTCATTCACACTCAATGATTTTTCATTTTAAAAAATGGGTATGGTATTTGGTTTAAAAACCTAGCCTACGCATTAATTGTTATGATGAGACTACTTGTGGATATGACATTATAGGGAACCATAGCTCGGGTGATTTACTATCCCAGGGGTGGGGTAAAGTGTAGTACTCCATACATTACCCATCCTTGGATATATAATTCTAATGGGGATTCAAATATTATTTTCCTATGAATCTTCATGATATGGAGGGAATCATATCATATAGTTTTACTATGCCTTTTAGGTCTCGGTCCATGAGACTTGGAGAAAGTGGCAAGTCTTTCAAACATATGAGCAAGTTTATGTCATGTTGGTGACCCAGATATATGTAATAACAGAGGTTTATATACTTCAACCACTATGATTTCACCCACAAGTTATGGTATAAGTAATTCATGTTCTCCTCCTTCAACTCATATTGGACATCATTATAAGACGTATAAATGGGAGAAAACATTATTTAGAAGTTGTTATTTAAAATCTACTTCCATATATCCATGTAAGCCACCTCTCCATCAATGGAATATTCTTTCACATTGCCAAAACATAGAGGTCTCTTCTCTAGGTAACATGGTGATCAAGAAAAGGTGTTACGACTGTTTAATAGGGCACTATATACTGTTAAACTCGATATTTAAAACTCATCTCTATATAAAGGTGAATTGAAAAGGGTTTTATTTTCTTATCCAAGATATATATCACCATGGGGTGGTTTTTATCATTGGATGTCTATTTTCAGGTACCTATTATCCATCTATATACTACCATGAGGTGGACTATCATGGTAGTTATCAACTTCTTCGTTAAGAAAAGAGTTGATGGAACCATGAGGTGCTTAAAATATTCATTGTACAGTCTCAAGGACACCTGAATCAGGCTGAGTACGAATAAGAGCCTCATCCTATATCATGACTAGAATATGATGATCTGACTTTTTGGGTTGAGTGGGAATTTGTGCCTACTATATAAAGGAATTCAATATAATATGATGAATATATATTTTAGTGGGAAGATGATCCCACCGTTTAGTAGTTGTAGGAATATACAAGAGAGCATTTATTTAATGATTGGGGATATAAGGTATACTTTAAGTGGTTTCTATAATAATTTGGTTAACCTTGGTTGATGTGGGGGTAGGTTCCCAGTTCGAATATAAATTCCCTAGGGGAATATTCCAACAGACTATTGGAATGAGAGAAGGAATATGGGCCTCCTAATATATCACCTTTAAAGGATAATGGTGTATCATTTTATCAGAAAGAGAAGAAATATATGCCTATCTATTTTAAGATGTTGGAATATGATGAGTAGATACTATATTATATATATGAGCCTGACCTAAGGAAATTTCCAAACTATGTTGATGGACCTCTATTAGAGCTGGGATATGTGTAACATCATGACATGACTCACCGCTAACACGGTGTCCGGACCGGTCGCCACATGACCTCAAACGCGTCTCCCCGTATGCCACAGGCTACTGACTAGAAGGGAGGGTGTATGGATAGTCAGTGGGGAGACTATACCTTCTTATTAGAGTTGTGAAGTGGTATAAAAGAGTAAAAAATAAATCAACTGTGAAAGCAGTATTACATAATTGACAAAGCATCAGAAGACAAATTTCTTATGAATCAACAAAAGTGGCCAATTCCAATTTATACAGTAGATGAAGGCATGAAATGTTATTGATACATCAGGAGAATAAGTAACAACACAACATGTATTTCAATACAATAAAATAAATTAATCATTAAAATAAATGATCTAAAATCCCAATAGCAAACTCCATGAGCATCCAAAGCTCCATCTCAGTCCTTTGTTCCTAACTCACATGTACAACAAAACAACAACAAGAAAGGTCTAAGGCCCTGCAAATAAGAAAAGTCTACTTAGGTATCCTAGTGCAATGGTTTCCCAAGTATGGTGTGAGATATAAATATCCATAGTCCAACACCACCGTAGTCCAACACAATCCCGATAGTGTAATATAAATTAAACAATGCACAATCATGCATAAATAATTTAAGAAACACAATGTAACTAGATACCAATGTACCTACTTCAGCCCTCAGTTGGTGTCTGGAAATGTAAGCAGTTCATTAATTGAGTACTTCTAATTACGTATAAGTTACATGTGAATAATTCACCTACCGAGTCTAAGAAGACTTATTTAAGGTAAAATGGGGCTAAACAATGATCAGGTCTGATGGGCTTTAACAAGGGAACCTACCTATCAATGCTGGACCCAAGGAGTGTATCTAAGGAATCATGTGATGGTATTTATTAATAAAGTCCCAAGGTAATAACCAAGGAAACTACCTCATGACAGTATAATTAGTGAAGGTCCCAAAACATAACAAGGCAACCTGAAAATGATATCCAGGGAGAAAGTTCTAGGGTAATAACCATGGTAACGTAGATCTCACAAAACACTAACCCAATATTATCTAGATCTAGTTATGGGGTATGTGTGTAATTCAAGGAGATTAGTCCAAGGAATTTTATGATGAGGCGCCTACTAAGTACTAAGAGTTCATCCACGGTAAAACGGGGCTAAGCAAGGACAAATACATAGGAGTGTATCAAAGGCACATACTTTATAATGATAGATCCAAGGAGTGTATCCAAGGCATCCTATGGTACTACATGGGGACCCAATAGTAGTATACCAGGAATCTAGGGATAATTCAAGGAATAAGGTCTAGGTGGGTATTAACATTAGCAACCCTTCCAAGAATTTGGAATGGGGTACAGAAGTGCTTAAGGTATTCTCTGATCTGAAACCAATAAAAGATTGAGTCTAACCATTACTATTTAATAAGGAAGTCATGTAATGATTCATTTTGTTATAAGACTTTATATCCATTAGTGTGGGAAGTAAATTATCATTGAAACCATTTATTTATTGGTTCAATACATTCTAAAATTAGTTTGGAAATGTCAAGTATCATTTCAACCATTAATTTAGTGGGTTAGGCCTGGCCTTCCATTAGTGTAGAAAGATCAAGTAGCATTGCAACCATTTAGTAAAATTCATTAATTCATATTAATTAATTAAGGTTAACATTTCTACCTTCCATCAACATAAAAATGGTTCTATAAAAATGAAACTTCTATTAAATTACTCTAAATAAGGCTAAGTGATACACTCATTATACATGCCAATTCACATTTCACATTTAATTGTCAATTCAAAGCATTTACCATGGGCAGGTAATGTGATGAGAATACACGGTATGTTCTATTATGAGATTCATAGGATATGTTTACCAATTAATATATAAGGACTTACATTTATAAAGGTTATGCATGGTACACTTGAATGGTGGGTCGAATGTGTCAAAAACACTAGATGAAAATATGGCCAACATGGCACATGGTTAAATACAATTCAAAGCTGGGACAAGCACTTGAACAGTTCCTTGGTACTTTTAATTATTTCAAAAAGATAACTTTGTTTTATAATTCTATTAAGGCCTTGTCCTAAACATTTCATATTTCAACAAAACATCAAGGCATAAGAATTATAAACACAACAAATCAAGAAAGAATGGTCTAAAAACTAGTTTCTATATTGAAGGAAGCGCACCTCCGCTGGAGTGGTTTTATTATAAAATCATGATATTACTTATTACACAAATAATTTATCACATTTTTCATTTTGAATATGAAACATGATAAAAAAAATTTGAGAGCTGTCAATATAGATTCTTAAGTGAATAAATTTAAATTCTAACTCAGTGCAGAAAGTAATTAATTAATGCATTTATAGAATCAAACGACATGGAATGGGACCCTACCTCAAGTGGAAATAATCTCTATAATCTATCTCTTAACACTTTCTAACTACAAGTATCTTCTACTCCACAATTCATATGCACCATTGTATACATATAAAGAGACATATCCCCTATGCCCACACCGGTATGGCCATGTGTATGTTCAAGGGGATCCTCACATGTTTGACTATATGAATACACTATCATCCACTAACCTACGCATGAATTTTCCATATATAAGCATAGGCACACCTTCCCCATACATCCAATTCATTTCCATGGGTGAAATTACATGTAACGGGGGGACCTACATAAATATATATACATATCTATGCATACATAGGTGAGCCTCCCTTTACTTGGAGACTCGAAACCAACAATAAGGGACCAAATCACTACAAATGTTACTCTAAAAACCTTAAAATAATTAAATAATGTAATTTAAGTGGTATGAGACCAAGAAACAAATTTAAACCCTTACCTCTGGTGTCAGCAAAGAATAAAAATGAAGCAAAACCACCCGAAACATCTCAAAGCCCTATACATTAATTAATTGGGAGTAAAATAATCTTAAAGGACATAATTAAGGAGGTGAAAACCATGTATAAACCACAAAAAACTCACCTAATAAAACAATCGGTGGGCTGAAACACACCGAACTACTTCACCTTTGGTGGCAGTTACTGGAACACATTCCAGCACGCCTGTAGAGATCATTTAAAAGACCTATGATCGAAGGGAAACCAAAATCAGGTCATCCAAATGAATATAAGGTTCATAAAAACCCTATGCAGTAATGAATTGGATGATAAAAATCTAGAAACTGAGAGGATAAGGGAGAAAAGACTCAATTTGGTGGATTGTGTGAAGAAATCAGAAGAAAAAATGGATTGATTGAAGGTGGAAGTGGAGGTTGAGGAGGGGTATAGTGCATGCCGAGAGGGGATATCCCAAGGGATGGTGTGTCACGATTAGAGTGGTGTGAGGGAGAGTATATTATAGGTTTTAATTTTTAATTTTATTTTATTTTTAAATTAAATAAATTCTTAAACAATCCCAATGAAATAGTTTAACCTATATGGTTTTCCAAACTGTGTGCAAACTGTGTAGAGTCTACTTCCCTCACAGGCGTGGGGCACATGGTTTAGCAACCATGGTGTAGAAAATACGCAAAGCCGCAATCCCATTTAAAATATGGATGCTTGGTTTCCTGCAATGGGACTCATGATTTGGTAGAATGTACGCGAACTCTGTGGCCCCCTTTTTCTTCTTAAAACACTTGTAGTTTTTTAGGTCCAACACTCCCAAAACATCTGAAGCCATGCCAGAAACTTATAAGGCCTACAGAAATTCCAAATAACATCACATGGGAGTTATCCAACTCTCATAAATAATTTTAGAAGCTTGGTTTTATATCTGACCCATCCAACAAACGAAAAAGTTCAAAAACCACCTTACTTTTGTCCGATTCAAAAACACTAGATAGTAAAATCTACCAACCATAAAAACTTGTTATCCCTGAGAATCCTTTCATATCAATATAAACACCACCCATCTTATGAGGGTTGTGATGTTTTAATCAAATAATTACATTGCATTCCCAACGTACGATGCACCATAAGCATTTCTTAAGAATTATTCACTTCAGCCATTACCACTCTATCCAATGCTCAAAGTTCATGTTAAAAAAATGGATCTTACCTGAGCCCATTCATATAAATACATGATCACATCATTATCTCGATAGTCATTTGATCAATGGTGGTCACCACCGTTGGACTTAACTTAATAAGGGGAAAATTCCATGCCACGGTACCTCCACTAATTGAATTTTTGTACAAGGAACAACTCTATGTGTTATTTTGACACTCCGGGAATGATATCATTAAAAGGAAATGGTCTAATTCACATCGTCCTAAAATAATTGGTTGAGAAATATCTATCAAAAACCACTACAGACCATGATATCACACATTCCTTCACATGCCAATGTGATTTAAAATGGCCCTTAAAACCATAAACATTGAACTAAAAGAAGAGAGAATGAATCAAGCCACTTGGCCAATATATCGTGAAGAATTATGGAATAGATGGATAGAAGAATTCAAAAGAAAGGGCTAGATTTATTGAGTCTATAGAAGGATTTCCCACATGGGAACCTAGGAATATATCCGGACTTACCAAGCCTCAATTAGAACCACACTTTTTCATGAAACACTAACAAAAATCCGCCAAAAAGATCTACAGCTTTTAAAGAATTATAGTGGCGTAGGACCGACACTCTCTTAGTGAATCGAGGATGAATTCAATGTAGGGGAAATTCACATCTCAAAAGAGGAGTACACTAGGAGGATACATGACGGGGTTTCTAGTTAAACACACTACAAAAATGGAAGAACAAAAAGTTAAACCAGATTAAAGTCATGTTGCCAAGAAAGCACACACTCGATTAAAGACTTACAAGACTCATGTATAATCATGAAACAACAAAACATTTACCAATGGTTATCTTAGGTGTTCATTCTACGTGTAAGGGCACATTTTCCAGGTTCATTAGGACACTACCCACCATAAAAGTGTCCTATCCAAAGAGGATGGAAAACTAACCACTCCTAAGTGTCGTAGATTATAACTATGAGGTTCGCATGTCAAAACACCCGAGTATTTCTAAAACCATCTTGAGTATTGGAATGAAAATCATTCATTAATGCTCAAGTCACTAAAATGGAGATGACTCAAGACCATACTTAAAAGTAAAAGAAAATATATTTCGGAGTCATATTTCCCCATATGACTATTATCTGGGATTATATATGCCACACTAAGTCATCCATTTCTATGAATAAACAAGGGTCAAACAACCAAAAAATGTAGCCGACCATGGCCACAACACATCTAAACCAATGAAAACGATCATTAATCGACGATAGAGCCCATAACAAGGTCATAAAAGACAAGACCACCCTTCCAAACAAGGGTGTCACTAGAAAATGAAAGTCCTACTTGGTACAATGACATATAAACAACACCGAATGTGGGAAAGGTCACAACAATAGGAAGGCATTAATGTTCTGAGGGTGCCACCTAACATGAGTTATCCCCTTAAGAAGAACAAGGTTAAACCCTATCACTGGGTCACATTAGACAAAACTCACTAGGCTTAAAAGCTGATTATAAAGCCATTTCTAAGGGAAAGAACACTTACTTAAAGTACCCACTCTTCTGTTCTGAGGAAACTCAATGTGAAGCCCGAACAACCCTTACACAAGGGTTTTAAATAGTGGATACCACTATAGGTTCCATTTCCAACACAATTATATTTAATCACATTTAATCATTTATCATCAATAAATTAAATCAAAACATCAATGTTCCATTTTGAAAAAAAATCACAAGTTACATGATTTTAACAAATTCCCGAAGTTCAAAACTTGAATGTTTTATAAAACATCATTTTTAAACATTTTAATTTCTAACCATTCCATCATAATTGGAAATTTATCTTCCAAATTTCTTTTAGTAATTCAGGGGACCTACAAGGGTCCCACTAATTCAATATGGGTTCATTATCTTGAAACCCAATATAATTTTTTAAGTATCATTAAAATTTTAAACAACCAAATGGGTCATCTCATAAAAACATTCCTCCACTCACCTACTTTGGTTCAGTAGCATTTTTAAAATCTAAAAATTTGATTATAGATAAAGTTAAACCTATTTCACATTTATAATCATTTTACGAAGTATAAACCAATTCATCAAATAAGGATTCAAATTTCCAAATACATGAAGCACCCATACACTCCATGGATTTAAAATTGGATCCCAGTAATTAGTAAAAAATTCAATTCAGAATTTAACATGATAAAACATAATTGTCCAAATTATATGTGTGGTCATATACCAACTTGAAAAGTGCCCAAACACTTTACAGTTTAGCATTTGGATCCCTTCAGTCAAAACCAACTTAATTTAGTAAATGAATTTAGCAACCTTTTTACAATGGTTCAATTACACAAGATACCTTTCCCAAACTATATGGAACCAATAAAATATGCAACTAAAAATTACCTTTCGTCATAACTGAAACCAATAACATATCCCATGAAACCACTTACATACATCAAAGTATGCTATCATGTCACTACAAGTAGCTATCACAATGAAACAAGGTGCATTCACTGATGCATGGAATTTTAATCACAAAAATATTCTAGAATAATCAGTAAGAATAGAAGGCAAGCTAATGTATTACCTCAACGTCTATAAATCTAAACCTGGATTATCTACAAGGCAGGAAATTATACATAGCAGGAAACCAACAAATGCAACTACATGGCATGGCACATATGCATGGAAAGTGAATATCCAAGTGCCTAACATGATGCATGTATGTTTCATCCATTCCCTAACCAACCAAGCATAATATTCAAAACTTTTTAAATCATAAGTAGGGGAATATACCCCAATCACTCTAGGTGAAATCATATCGATTGTAACAACAAACAATATAAACAACAATCCTAGCCATGGCCACTTGGTCATTTCAAGTACATGGGGTGATCAGTCCCAAGCACGACTATTAGCCAAGTGCTGACACTTTCCTAGTAACCTGTATACTGACCGAAAATAGTAAGACAAAATGAAAAAACAATTTCTACGACTTTGTAACATCCTGACCCGACTAACCACTAAGACAGTGGTCGGACCGGTCTCCACATGACCCCAAGAACACCTCCATGTATGTGAGAGGCTTCCGAATTGTAGACAGGATGCAAGGATAGTTAGTGGAGAGACTGTACTATCATACCAGTCTTGTGAAATGGTGTAGCAGAGTAAATAAAAATCAAATGTGGAAGCAGTATTATATAATTGACAAAGCAGTGAAATACGGATTTCATATAAATGAACAAAAGTGGCCAATGCCAGTTTAATCAGTAAAAGAAATCATGAAATGTTATTGATACATGAGGTAAAGTAGTAAAAATAAAAAAACACCTTATAATAAACTAATGGAAAAAAATAATGAAAATATCTTAAATCCAATAAGCAATCTCTACGAGCATCATGAGCTCTAGTTCAGTCCTTTACTCCTAACTCCTGGGTACAAGCAATGAACAATAATCAAGGTCTACAGCCCCAAAAATAAGAAAGGTCTTTCAAGTACCCCAATTCAATGGAGGCATGAGTAGGGTGTGATATATATATATATATATTAATGTGCCAAAACCACAAGGGCCAACCCAATCCCAATAGTGTAATATAAATAAAACATGGTGGAAGCATGGATAAATAATGTAAGCAGTACAATGTAAATAGATACCCAAGTACCTGATTCAACCATCGGATTCTGTCTGGACATGTAATCCATTAATTAATTGAGTAATTAAAATTAATTATAAGTCACATGTGAATAAGTCACCAAATGAGTTTCCTCCAAGGTAAAACATGACTAAGAAATAACCGGGCCCGATCGGTTTTAACCATGGAACCTACTTGTCAATGGTGGACCTAATGAGTGTATCCAAGGAACCATGTGATGTTATTTAGTAATAAAGTCTCATGGTTATAACCATGGAAACAACCTCATGATAGAATAAGTAGTGAAGGTCGTAAAATGTAATAAGGAAACCTGACAAATACATCTAGTGAAGGAGTTCTAGGGTAATAACCATGGTAACATAGATCCTCAGAGAACGCTAACCTAGTAGTATCTGAAAGTAGATATGGGGTAAGGGTGTAATCCATGGTGCGTAGTCCATGGAATTCCATGATGAGGAGCCTACCGAGTCTAAGGATTGCATCCAAATTAAAACAATTCTAGGCAATGACTGGGTCCAAGGAGTATATCAATGGAACCTACTAGTCAATGTTGGATCTGAGGAGTGTATCCAAGGAATACTTTTTTACTACATGGGGATGCAATGGTAGTATATAGGGCACCCAAATATAATACAATGAACTAGTTCTAGGCCAGTCTTAACCTTATCCACCCATCCTTGAATTGGGAATGGGATACACAAATTCTTAAGGTATTATTCTATAAGAAACGTAGACATGATCGATTATAACCACTATTATTTAATAATGAAGTCATGTAATGATTCATTTTGGTCCAATAACTTCCATACATTAGGGTGGTAAGGTAATGTATCATTGCAACCATTTATTTATTGATTCAGGCCTTGCCTGCCATTAGTGAGGAAAGTTCATGTAGCATTGAAACCATTTATTTATTGGTTCATGCCTTGCCTTCCATTAGTTTGGAAGGTCCGGTAGCAATGCAACCATTTAGTAAAATCAATCAAGGCCTATTCATTAATCAATGTTCACTCCACTACCTTCTATCAACATGGAAGGGGGTGCTACGGAAATGAAACCTTTATTCAATTACTCTTAACAAGGCTAAGTGATATAATAATTATACAGGCCAAATCATATTTCATATTAAATTTTCAATTAAATGCACATAACTTAGGTGGGTAATGTGATGAACATACATGGTACATTCTATTATTTGATTCATAGAATAAGTGTACCGGTTAATATATAAGGTATTACCTTTATAAATGTTGTGTGAAGGTACACCCGAACGGTTGCCCGAATGTGTCAAAAACACTAAATGACAATATAGACTACATCACACATGGTTAAATACAATTACAAAATGGTCCAAGAACTGAGATAATGCCTTCTCCCTTTTAATTATTTCAAAAAGTTGAAACTGCTTTTCTAATTCCATTAGGGCCATGTCTTAATGTGCCATATTTCAACATAATATCAAGGCATAAGAATTATAAACACAACAAGTCATGCAATAAAGGTCTAACCACTAATTTTTGGCTTGAAGACATCACACCTTCATTGGATGGGTTTTATTATAAAATCTTGATATTAATTATTACAAAAATAATTTATCACCTTTATAATTTTAAATATGAAACATTCTAAACCGTATTTAAGAGCGTTCAATATAGATACTTCACTATAGGAATTTAAATTTTAACTATGTGAAGTAAGCAATTAATTAATGCATGTATAGAATTAAATGACTTGTAAAGGGACCCTACTTCAAGTGGAACTAAGACTTCCAATATAGCTCTTAATGCTTTTTAACTATGAGCTGCTACTCCCTCACAAAGCATAAGATACTTCGTATACATATGAGGACACCTATCCCATATGCAGACACTCGCATAGCCATGATCATGTGAAAAGGGAACCTCAATTATATTCTTATATTCATACACTATTGTCCACTCACCTATGTCTGAATTTTCCATATATATACATAGCTACACCTTTCCCCGTACGTGCAATTCACTACCATGTGTGAAATTACCTATAATGGGGGAACCTATATATATATATATATACGTACCTATTCATACACAGGTGAGTCACCCTTGACTTGGTGACTCGAAAGCAACATGAAGGTACCAACGCACTACACATTTAACAGTACAAACCTTAAAATAATTTTAGAACGTAATTTAAATGGTATCAGACCAAGGAAAAAAGGTAAAACCTTACCTTAGGTGTTGATGACAAACCAAATCAAAGCATAACCACCTGAAACATCTCAACACCCTATCCATTAATTAATATGGAGTCAAAGAAACACAAATACATTAATTAAAGAGGTTAGAAACAAGTAGAAACCACAAAAAATCTCACCTAAGAGAAAAATAAGCAGGCTAAAACACACTAAATTGCCTCGCCTTTGGAGGCAGCTGTCGGAACATGCTCTATCATGACTTTAGAGATCATTCACACAACCTATGATCAGAGGGAAAGAAAATCGGGTCATCCCAAAAAATATAGGGTTTTTTTTGAACCCCTATGGGGTGACGAATAGGCCAATGAAAAAATAGAAATAGATTAGAGAGGGAGAGAATACTCACTGTGATGGATCCTGGGATTAAATAAGAAGGAAACATGGCCCGATTGAAGGTGAAAGAGGTGGTCGAGGAGGGGGTTCATGTGTGCAGAGATGGAAGATCCCAAGGGATGGTGTGTCATTATTAAAGGGTGTGATATAGAGTATAGATTGGTTTTTAATTTTTAATTTCATATATTTTTAAAATTAATTAAATTCTTAAACAGATCAAACCATAAGGTTTGACCGCAAGATTTTCCAAGCTGTGCGCAAACCATGAGGAATCAACTACCCGCACGGGCACAAGTCACAAAGTTTTGGAATCCATGTGTAGGACATGCGCAAAAACACTATACATTTGAAAACAGAGCAACATGGTTACCTACAGTGGGCCACATGGTTTGGCAGATAGTGAGAAAACTGCGCGCCCTTTGCTACTTCTTAAAACACTTGTAGTTTTTTAGGTCCAACACTCTCAAAACTTATCATGCCACTCAGGAAGCTAATCAGGACTTCTTCCATGCCCAGAAAAATCACTTAGGAGTTATCCATCTCTTGAAATTATGTTCTGAATCTTGGTTAAAAAACAATGGGTTTAGTAAATTAAAAAGTTCAAAAACCTTCATACATTTGTCTGATAAAAAACATGGGATTCTAGAAAATGGTCCCAATCTTGATTGGACATTAAAATTAGCTACATGATTTTTTCAATATAAATATGTGACTTTTTAGAGGTGATTTCCAAACCAGTATGGAAAATCCTATTTAGAATGTGAATAGGATCTGGGTACTATTACTCCCCCTTTATCTTAATAAGAGGGTAATACTTTTAGATAAGAGTAAGAATATGTTCTTGTTTCAATGTATCTATTCATTCATGTTTTCCTTGTTGAAATGATACTATGGATATTAGACATGAATATATTGTTATACATGAATCATTTTTGAGAAATTCTGGTGATGTTTCTCTATCGCTAAAAAAATATAATGGAATTTTAGAATAGTGTAACTAGGTATATATGTGACCATTTACTTGGTTTCTCGGAAATATCAATATAATTATTTGACTAAAGTATTGATATACCCCCACATATATCCACTTTATGACATAAGAATATTAATATGAGAATAATGTTTGGGTGTGAGGATATTTTCCTCCCCATTTTTTTCATGATATGGGGTAGACATAGTCTTGATACTTAGGAATATAAACCTACATGCATGACACCATTAGAATATTCCATTAGGGATCATTTATATAGGGGGATATGAGATTTCTCCCCATAGACAATAGATTTATACAGATTGAAATATATTTTTTGTTCATGGGTATGATCATTTAGTGTATAGAACTATCTGGTAGTACCATTAGTAGGTGACTGAGGGAAATTGGTCGAATTTAGTGGGTGGAGATTGTTGACAGGATCCCTCTTACACGACTCCGGAATGAGAATTTATTTTTATAATACTCCTTGTTCCAAATTCATAATGTAAGGTAGATTTTTGTTATTTTTATCTAGGTATAGGCATCTAAAGTGGTTGGTTTTGTTGATAGGCATTACCAGTTTTGGCACAACCTTCCTTGACTGTGGTTGGATTGTAGGAATTAGTGCATATAAATCCATGTGTGAAAACAAACTAGTTTAGATCACAAAAAATCTGTATTAATAATTTACCATTGTTTTTTCCCATGATGGGTGATAATGATTCACACTACGTTGAGGTTGTTGATGCAATTGGGGTTCCAGATCATTTTCTTATTACTGTCATGGTTTGAGTTCTAGGTGAATTTTGTGAGTAGTGTATCTATAATCATAGGGAAAATATTAAACAAGGGTACTAATCATACAATATATCAAGTGAGAAATATTACTAAATAGATATTCACATTGAATCCATTTATCTATTTTCATTAAAATTTTATCCAATTTTCTAAATTAGAAAATTCAAAATGTAATGGAATTTCACATGGAAAATATTATTTCATTTAATTATAATAAGATTAAATTTTGGTTATCCATTTTTTTTTCATATGGATTGATTAGAGAGATGGTTTATTTTTCTACGATTAGCATAGTTTCAAAATATATTACATTTTTAGGCATTATCTGTTGAATCACCCAATTATTCTCACATCTATAATGAGCTATGACCCTATATTATAATGTTAAGAAATCACTTTGGGTTTTCACTTATTATATAATGGAACTCACATTGGACAAGGGGATGGGAGGTTAGGATCATCACACCATTTTGGGGTGAATTATATCTTACTCCTGGAATCTCTTATAGATTTAATATATTTTCATTATTATTTTCAAAATGATGATATGCTAATGGTTTCCCTAAAAAATGACTGGTTATCGAATCTATAAACATGTCAGAGATGTTCTACCAATGAACCCATCTGTATGTATCATTAGTTCCCCATATTGATACCTATTATTTATTATAAAATGATGGAATTCTTATTATTTGAAGTTGTATGACTAAGAATTATAGGGTTTACTAGAATCGAGGGAGGTGATTGGTGTATTCATATTGGGATTGAACATATAAAAGGTATCTAATGTATCCTGTAAAAAATAGGAATCAAAACCCTTATAGTTCTTATACGACCATGTTATTTAGTTTACCGTTATATAGAGTGGATTTATATGAGTGATTTTAATAATTGGATATGGATCATGGTCCTTACGATGGAATAATTTAAATTTTATTAATAACAAGAATTAGAGACCTCAAAGTTAAAAAATTGGGATTGTCTATAACATGAATGGTATAATGACAGAGGTTTGATCAAGAATTATGTATATAAGGATTCCTTGAGATACATTTTTGAAAGTATGGCCCTTTGAGTTAAGAGGATATGAGAAAAAATGAACAATAAAAAAAATCCATACTGGGGTATTATCCACTTGGTAATGGAACAATTTTCACTTATCTTTATGCCCATATAAGTCATAATTGGTGTGAGAATCAAGAGATAATAGAAGATTAAACACATCACCTAAGAGAATAAAATTAAAATTATATTTTGATTAAATATAGAGGCCATGATGAAATTTGTATATATCTTACACACTTAGGTCTCGCTGATGTTTAGAAAAGGATTACACACTTAGTTCAACTAGATGTTTGGACTGATGTTACACACTGAGGTCTCCTTGATATTTAGACATGGGATTTAACACTATGGTTTATTTATTGTTTTTTTCATCTTGATTATGTCCCTTTAAGGAAAAAATAAAATATTGAAAGGGATTACACCTTATGTGGATCCCCATACTAAGATATTTTCAATATGATAAAGGTATGATTGTTACAAGTACATAAGATCACATGAGTCATGATTGGGGTGAGAAACATGAGATATCAAGGAATCTGATGCACTACCCATAAACATGGGAATTAATTTTTTTTATGATTCCATGATGGAATATAATTAGAAACCTTGTGACAGATACGACCCCACAAATAACGGTATTATAATCCTATTATATATGGTGATCAATAATTTGGAATGCGTCTTATGTATCCTTCTTATAATTGGAATCCGAGTACTCACTGTTCACATAACATTCACCTGCAGATGTGAAATGAATTATGGTAGGGTTCATCAACATATAAACCGTTTGAGTTATTTATTATTAGAGAGTATTTAAATTTATATGTAGTTTATGGGAGGATAAGAGATTTGGATATCTCAAGAGAAAACCCGATTGGGTAGGGGGATAATGTAGTAATTCACCATGTATAAATGGAAGGTGGTTTCAGGCTTCATGTGATCCATTTTGAGTGAAGAACTTTACATGATCTGATTAATGTCACAAGAACAAGAAATGGTGAATTGTCATAGGCCTTGCATGAATTAATTGAGGAAATGTAGAGGCATCAAGTAATAGTGAATGTGATTGTATATTGGTAGGGTGGTAATGTTATCTATGTGAAGGGAATGTATACTCACACTTTAATTAATCTCTTCAGAGTCACAAGTATGTCTTGTTCAAATTGGCAAGGGGTTTTCTTGCGATTTTATGGTTGTCAATTGACCAATGAGTTATATAGCTATCATATGTCTATCAAATGAATAATAATTTACCTCATGATCATCCATCATGTAACTAATTCACTTTTTATTTCCTCATGTTATTCACCGATCATAGATAAGTGAAGGAATCTTTTAAATCGCATGTCCACTCCACAATGTAAGGATTTGTCTCATATTCGTGTGTTTATTTTGTTCTACAAATGGGTTTTATCAGCATAATCACCCTTATATCTATGTCTCTTTACAAAGTGATCGAGATGTGTACCTTGGATTAAGTCAATTGATGGAACATCCACATAATTTTCCAACATCATATACACTTTTCATGATTGAGCTATACATACTTAGTGAAATCCTTCCTTCATCACATGATAAACCTCAACCACATAATCAATCCACCATTATAAGAATCCTCAATTATGTAATACCTTTGTGTGACCTGATTGGCATGGAATTGATTGCATGACATCAAGGGGATATTGCATGATGTTCAATACGGACATGTACGAGGGACATCATGTAATTAAGATGATATATAGAAGGGTTTTTACATAATATTGTTGGATGTCCTAGGTCCTTCATGTGATCTGGAATACATGAAAAAGGGAATTTGTGTACTCTAATAGATGTGTCCAAGGGGTTTCTTGTAATCATGAAGACATGACCTTGTGTGATCACATAAACCCCTTATTAACCACATGTAATAAACATAAATTCCATCACATATGGATCCTATAGTTAACATCTTTTATTACATTATCTCATCAGTGATTATCATGTTTTTGTACACTCGGGAGTATTTTGATCAAGTGTTGCTAATCACATTAACCACATAATCCATTCACATGACCTGATTGTTGTGGTGTTTATTATATTATTTTAAAAGGGACCATCACATGACCATTGATGGATCATGCATTGATGTGGAACTCTTTTCACAAAAAAACATCTATAGTTTTCTTTGCTGCATCTTGTGATACATCATGGGTTATACAATTGCAATCCTATGAGAGGGTCACATGATAAAAAAAACCTAGGTTCTTAACCACCATTAAATTTTTATTTCTTCTTTTACATTTGTTTGAAATTTATACACATTCTTTGAGTATTTTTATCTATAATTTCCTAGTGCTCATTTGGTGGGCATCAACACATACATTCCAAACATAGGTGGTCAATAGGGTTTCATACCAAAGAAACATCATAATGTCTATTGTTCAGTAAGGTGGGATATCTAGCTCATCTATTCCATTTATGGTGGAATTGTTTCATTCTATTGTACTCTCTTAAAAATTTATAAATATTCAGGAATACTTTCAAATTCATAATGCATGAAAACATAGCAATTTTCTTAAAACTAATCATTTGAATGATTTGATTACATCTTTTTTATGAATCAGACCCAGTTTAAGGTATTCATCTTTTCATCGTAGTAATAAAGGATTTATGGTTGTTTTTTTTGTTTGTGGAGTTTTGATGAATTAGATAAAGAGTTTTGGAGTGGTTTAAAATTTTTGGGTTCACCATTAGAAGAAACACACATTTTTGGTAGGTGTGTTATACTGGGTGTGTTCCTATGAAAAATGAGGAGACAAAAATAGTTTTCCACTAGGGGTGTTTGGGGTAAAAGAACCTTAGGAAGATTTCTATAAACCATTTCCTAAGATGTATCCCCATGTAGTGGTCTAAGAAATAGTCTGTGTAAAATGATTGATCTTTGTGAAACATGCCATGGTGGATGGCCATGTTTTGGATCCTAGGTGTCAGGTGATCAAAGTAAACATTCCATGGTGAAAATAGATAGTCCATGGTGATACTCATAACCATTTTTAATAAAAATCCAATTCAAATTCTTATCATAGAGGAGGAGTGATTTATCCACATCTAATTTTATGGGAGGGATTTTAAAGTGGTTTTCAGTTGAAAAAACCACATATAACCTTCATATTCAACCTTTAATATGTTATTTATGATCTATAATTTTAGGGTGATTCACAAAAACATATAAAAAGGTAATTATTATATCTTTTAGGATTGTTTATTGTTGGTATAGTTGTCAATTTTCTCACATTCAACATAATTTTTATGGTTCATTTGACTTGATATATGTTACTTCTCTATCACTATAATATTTCTAGAATTAAAATGATTAAATTTATTAAATATCATGATGTTATTTTTGGAACCATTAATTAACATTTTCATGAAAGACATTGTTTTCATCTCTTAATGTAATTCATATTAATTTTTTGTTAATTGGATTGTGGCTCAAATAATTTTTCCTAAATCTCATGGATGCCATGTTTTTATTATTCGTAGAATAAAAATAGAATTATGTCAAATATAAGAAATGTTTTGGTTTTTTTATAAAAATAAATGTAGAATATGATCTTCGAATATATAGATGTTTGTGTTCATTAGCATTGTATGAGGTCTTGTTGATACGAATAAGGTGTTGTGTACAAGACTCAACGGAAGTGGGTATTTATCACTTTGTGATGACTTAGTGAGGTATGTGAATCCGATATGAACTATAGAACTATCATTGGTCATGGATGTGTGTGTGTTTGAGAAACAGAGGATTGGTATGCCAACAAGAAGAAAAAAATGAACAATGTGTTTAAGTTTATTATTTTTTCTTAAATTATATTTCTAATGGGAAAACACAATTTTATAATGTCACGCACTATTTTATATAATATAAAATATAAATTGTTTCTAGATTTATTGTCTTGTGTTGGGAAGAATATTAGGTAAAGTATATAGGGTAAAATTAGTAATCTCATACATATGTACTTTGGTGAAATTATAGGTGTTATTCTTTATACCATAGTTAAATGAATGTTCTCTTATTTCACTAGTGGATATTCATGATACTACTTATTCCCAATGATATATAGATCATGGAGTATCTATAATGAAATGTTTGGACTGATTCGAAAATTAGGTTGTTGTGTTAGGATTTCCTTTAATTTTCTTGAGTAATCTTGTTATACCTTTTTACCACTACTCTGATTATATTATTAATATGTCATTAATTTGAGTTTTATTGTTTATACACATGAATCATGATGTTTTTTGTTTTTTTATTTATAAATGTATGTTGGTATTTATTTTAAAAAGTTATAATCATCCCAAAATGTTCTGGTAATCCCTTGGAATTTATTTCTAGCATTTAGTGTCCTGTAGAAATCACCTAAAGTAAGTATCACCTCATACCCAACTTAAGAAAATGGGTTAGGTGGGGGAATTTCCCTATATGTATAAAATATTCTATATTAATGTGAAAATTTGTACATATACAAGGTCATTCATTTATGGAAAACTTTTAATATGTTAGAACTTATAAATATTTCTCTATTTGGTTTAATTATGTGGTTATTTAATGCCATGTTTGGGAACTATAGAGTTCTTTTCAACTAAGGGAGGCAGTAGGTGTTTGTGGTCTTTGTGTCGAGATTATAAGAATGGATTCCAATATATATATATGAAGGGAATATGATCCCATGAATTTTAGTTCTATTTAATGATACATGTAATACCTTTTATCGTTATGTGATATGGACCAACCCATGTAGTTTAACTCTAGGTGGAAAGGAAAACATGTTGAAATGTTACTAACAATGGTTATTGTGGGACATATACATGAGTATTCATTTCTGGTTGATAAAATTGGAATATTGCACAAAGAGTAGGAACATATATACTCATGAAAAATATATCCCAAGAATGAAGTATGTAGGTGGTTATGGTGAGGGGTTTGGACCTTATGTAGGCATCATGTACATTCTACTGACACAAGAATCCAAGACCACATAGTTTAGTTTTATATTTTAGGGTCATGTGGGGTGATTTTACTATGAAGAAAGGTTATTTTTTTTTGAAATTTTACATTTTTATTCTGGTAAATCATTCTATATAGTTCAATATCTGGTGAATAATACCTCTATATCATTAGTGGAGCTTCAATAGGGAAATTATTGGGGCTTACATGTGGGCCACTCTGGTATGAATTTAGATCATTAAAAAACCTTATAAATGATATAATTAATGAGAGAATTATGTATTGGGGATTAAATATAAGGGTGAATGAGAAGTACTTTCACCTAATATCCATTGGGGAATTCTGAATGACAACTGGACTCATGGTTAATTTGGACCAATAATGAAAAATTGTTAAGGATTACACATGATCTTTCCCTGATTTCTCTCAAAATATGGGAGAGCATGACTTGTGATTACATCATGGAAATGTTCCTCCCAAAATGGTGCATGTATCATTGAGTGGAAAAATGTTGGATCCCTTGATGAGTCCATGATTTGGGATTACACCTAACAGATGTCCCAAAATATTTCTCAGGTACATGGATAACACTAATGGAGCTTTCATATAGGTTCTTTATTCTTAGATATTTCTTTCCTTGAATCCTTAATTGTTGTTGGTGATGTAATAATAAATGGGTACATGGTTTAGGATTTGACCTATGATGGAATACCATAGCCACATTGGAAACTAGAATGGGCCTTCTTTGATATGTAAGACACTCTACTATATTCATGATAGATAACCTCGCTATAAATAGAATCTTGGATTTTGATCACCCCAATAGTTATACCAATCCCCAATGAAAATTCCAGAGTATCTTTCTTTCAAATAAATAAATGATCAAAGGGGTTAATGTTGTTTTACATGCTTTAATCATGTATGTTTAGTGGATTTATAGGAGCCCATGTTAATTGGAGGCTTAATAAAGAGGTAAAGACAAATGAATGCTCCAACATTGAGGTTGGGGTGTTTATAGAACCATGATATAGGAGCACAATAATATGGTTCACCCTTTTAAAGTACTTAAATGAGGCATTTAACTAGTAAGGGATAACCAAGGTGTTTTACCCGAGTGACATTAGGGTGAAATGGTGCCCTTATGATACTAGGGTGAATTGGATACCTACTCAAACTAGGGTGAAGGGTAAATTTTATAATACTAGGACAAAGTGGTTCCCTAAAGACACTAGGGTGGAGTGATTATATAATTCTAGAACATGGGTAAAGCTTCTTTATAGTGGTAGAGGGGTATCCATAGATTCTTTTGGATGAATTATGCTTATGTATATTGATTGGTAAGGGTCCTCCATGCTAATATCGATTAAATATGGAGGAAGTGGCTTCTAAAATAGTTTTATAGATGTATTAACCTTTGGAAAACCAAGTTAACCGTAATTTTGAAAAATTTACAATGGTTTTTGGTTTATGTGATTATTTTATGGAGTAAGAGATTTGGGTGAGAGACTAGGGTGATAAGAGATATGGGCCATATCTTCATCATTATAAAGGAAAAAATGATAATCCTTGGCATTATATTTGTATTAAAATATGGGAACCGGTGTGAGTAAACATTTATAAAAAAATTGGTCCACATAATGTTACTCACACACACACCATTGCTATGCTAGTTGACTTTAGTGTGTAGGTTGGCAAAACCATAGTGGTTCTAGGAAAATTATGGGTGCCTTTAAAAATAAATTTTACTCCATTCAATAAATGTATTCATCACTTTTCAAAGTATTAATTCTTTTCTAAAAATAGTGTACCAAAAAATATCCCCTTGAGAATGGATTTGATTAAAACGTGTAGGATTTAATCATGAATTCTATGTGATAGTAGGGAAAAAGAATATTATATAAATTTAACTCTATTAAACTTAAGTCTTGATTAGTGTCTAATAGTATAATGAATTAGTATTGTGCACTATCCACCTAATTCTATAACACCTTGTATAACCTATAAATATTGTGGGGGTGGGGGTGAGGGTCTTTGTGATATATTTATGTAATGAAGAGAGACTTTAAATTATTGATTGTGTTATACTTTTTTTTGAAACGAATGAAAATAAAATTTGTTACTCCCATTTTATCGATCTTCATACCACTATTAAATTTTGATTATAAATTTATAATAACATGAGAAATTATAAATAGAGTCATCAAGACAACATGAAACAATATTAGTGTTGAATATGAATGGATTAGGACAATCATGATTTTCCACAAATTGAGTTAAAGATATTCCATCCTAGGCATGGCTCTCGAACATGTTTAAGAATAAATGATATAACTACAACACTAGAGTTGGTCCATTTTTATTTGAAAGGAGAACCTCTTTGGAATGTATCATGAATAGTTGTAGTAATATATATCATAACTATAACACAAAATTTTTCCATATGAATATAGAATATGTTCCTCATCAACATGTATCACAAAAGCGTATATGTGTAAATTCCATAAACATAGCATTATAGTTAGTCCTTTTTGAAATAAAATGAGTTGAATTAATGTGTTTATGACCATAAAGGGTAAATTTTAGAATGAGGATTCCTTTTTTAAAGAGGGTTCAAAAACCTTGATATCTCATCCCCATGGATTTCTCATATGTATCAATGTAGATATGTCCAGTAAAAAATAGTTATCTAATATTTTCTTCAACTATTGAACATAGAAATCATAGATTGACAATTGACAGGTACATAATGTGGACCAAGAAAATTTGTTTTATATTTTTTCATTAACCCTAAATTTTTCATATATATCATTTGTTGGAACATAGATGGGAGGAAAAAATATATTCCCTTGTCCAAAATTTATAGGATTTTGGCCCAACAAGATGTACTTTTTTCATTTTAAAATGAATAATTATGATAGGATCATCATAACATCCCACCTTTTTATCACATAAACTTTCATTACATTATAAAAAACTGAGGATCTTTAAGGTTTAGTGTCTTGGAAACCATGAACTTAATACCTAAAAAAAACATAAAAAATTCATCTTAAACACTTGAAAGGATTCTTTATTGTTCATCCTATGTTCATTACAACATCTCATAACCTTGGAGCATAAATCAATAGAAAGGGTGAGCAGAAGGGCCAATAAGGGAAACAAGAGAAATATTTTACATGTGAACTTGATATACATCAATAAAGTCATGATAAATAGAATTAAGGAATGAGAAAGAGATAATGAGGCAAATAATAATGGAAAGAAAATGATTAAAAACATAAATATGTAGCTAAAAAATTTAACTTAGAAAATCATGAACATATCACTGAGGTCCATCCCCAAGGTGTCATTTGAAATTACCAAGGTTATTCCCCAAGGTATCGTTAAAATTGTAATCTCTAGTGGTTACATCATTACCCAATGCATTGGAGCACTATTAAGGTGCACCCTTATTTTTTATTCATCATCATGTGAGACACATATATCATAACCAATAATTTCATAAACAACCCATATATCATAAAATAAATGGGATTCATTTCATAGTCATAACATTTTAAAAACTTCTTTAAAGACGTGATCTTTATGTCACTGTAAACGCACATAAAAAGGGAAGAGGCTTTCATGTATGTAAGTACCATAATTAAAATAGAAAATTTTGATATATATGTGAATACCTATATATAATAAGGATCTTCTATTATTTACTTAATAAAATAAAATAATTTGAGAAAAAAGAGGGGGGCATTTAGAGATGAAAATTCTGCAGCATAACAGCTATGTTTTATGGTTTTAGAAAATATGGAAAAGAGAGGGGACATAGGTCACCCACTCATAAATTATCCATAAAACAGTATAGGGACAGAATATAAAGGATATAAGAACATGGTAATGAAATTTGAAATACATACCATATGAAATGAAAAACATGGAAGGAAGACAAACATAAGATTCCTCTTATGAAAATTCGGCAACCTAACAGCGTCACATAAAACATAAAAAAAATGAATTGACGGGATAAAATAGGGTCTCTCATAAAATGAAAATAAAATATCAGTATTATAGATATAGAGATCATACCCCAACATAATAAAAAGGAACATTAAAGATTTGACATGAAAATAGATCTTGAAAATGAGAAGGGTGAAAGAATCCTTTAAAAATTCGGCAGCCTAACGCCGCCACTTAAATATTCTTAAAATTAATTGGTGAGAGAAATAGGGGGTATATCATAATATGAACATGAATAGAACAGTAGGTTGAATATAAAACAACATCCCCAACATAATAACATGAATCTTAAAAGAAATGACATTAAAGAGAGTACTTGGAAGGAAAGAGAGAGGTAGGATCCCTTACCTTAAAATGTAACTCTTAAAACTCGAAGGTTGGGAACTTGAGGGGCATGAGCGCACCTTTGGAGGACTCATTGGGAGTTAAGGAGATCATAACTTTGTTGAGTATTATTTTGGAAGGGAAAAGATGAGAGACTGGCTTGGTATTTATAGGGGAAGTGAGGGGACATGGCATTAATGGCTATGGGACACCTCATTGGTGGTATTGGAAAAACAAGTGGTATTTTCTCATGGTATTGGCCACTTGGGACACCTAATACCTTATATTACTATTCAAAAGTAGACCATCCCTTAAAATATCTCATGAAATCATCATGATGCAGTTATGATGTCATTAAATATACCGAAACCCTAAAACTGTATTTTTACTATTCACTGAAAATTCATTTTTTTAGAAAAATCTCCAAAAATTTCCTTAACATAATATCGATGTTCTGAATTCAAAAATAAATTCCATTTTATAAAAATAATTTTCTAAATATTTTTAATTTATGTTTTAATTAAAAAACACTATTCACCCAAAAAAACTAATACTTGACTAATAATTTCTGAAATAGTTATTTACCTATTTTATTGAATCACATTACTTAATCAAGGTTCCTATGTTATATTAATACTTTCTTTAAGTGAGATTCCTAATCAAGTTGGCCACATTACTAATCCTAAGCGTAACATCACTATTCATAAATTTCTATTCACCAAAAATTATGTTGATCTTATTAGACTCCAAATTTCTTACTGAACACATTTGTAGAAGACCATTTTTTAAAAATCATCACACATCGTTAATTATTTAAGGATTATAAAAATATTTTAAAATATCATTTCTTTCAAATTAATCAAAAATATACATCCTACATTTATCCAAACATTTGAAAATTTACAAACTTCTCCATAATAAGAAGACACAATTTTATTTATCTCAAAGGATTACACAAAGAAGTTACGATATCCTTACATAGCCCCTTATAACCCCAACATAAGACGTAAGTGTAAGGTGTGCTAAGGTGAGAGAATCTGAGGGTAACTTTGCCAACATTTCCCCAGTAGTAATTTCTATCAGCTTGAACTTCTTTGGAAAGCGATTCTGTTCTAGCTTCACATGATGAACTTCATCTAGGTTTTGGTCCAGAGAAAAGCCCAGTGGTGCTACCTCTTTCCCAAGTTCTGTTAGATGGGCTTCAATTGGCCCGAGACAACTAGATGTTTCCATGGATTTTTTTTTCTATATTAATTAACCAAGATCACTTGTATTTAGACAATAATCGCAACATTTAGTTTCCAACGGTCATATTGACCAATGGTCATATAACTTTCGAAACACAATGGTATCATTTTAATTATTCTCATTTTATTAAAAGAAAAAGTTTTGTTGAGTATAAAATAAAATAACACAAAAATTTGGAAACATAAATTTATTCAAAATTTCTGGTCGTTACAATCATGAAAAAAATACAAGTCCAGTTAGTGAATACTTGAATTTTGTCTTATCTTCTATATGAAAGCCTTCAAACTAGTGTATTTTACATCTCTTTGCTTGTGGATTATTTGGTCTTGTAAGTTGGAATATTGTGCCTAATGTTTTAGTTTGACCAAGTATGACCAAATTTTATCTATGGTTTAAGGATAGAAAAATAAGATCAATATGTGAGTTGAAATATCTAGAAATAGAAGGAAAAAACATGATGTGAATGGAGAACCTTTTCTTGGAAGTGTAAACTATCCCATGTATGGATTTATATGGTTTAAATACATGATACTCATACCATTATGTCATGTAGTTTAGGGTTATGTTGTGAGCACCATTAGTGGATCATAGTTTCAAATCCATAATCATGGAAAATAGATATAATTCATAGGCGATTATCATTAGATATATTTAAATCAACTTGAATTGATGGATTTTGGAATGTATAATAAATATATTTGGAAACTTGACTTAGTGTATGGTGATATTGAGTAGGTATATAGGGGTTAATTCATATAATATTTGATTTTTGGGTTCCACTAAAATGCTATAGGTGAGTATAGAGGTAAAAGGGCCATCCCCATAGGGTGAATATGACATTAGTTGATATGAAATATTGGGGGTTTAGATAAAAATCCAATCGAGGTCATTTATTAATAGTCAAATAGTGGAATCCTTTATTTTAGAATACAGTTGTTTATGATAAATGTTTATTTTTTTCAATGATTAAAACTACAATGAATGAATTTGGTTTTAGGAGAATAAAATATTTGAGAGGGGTCCAAACTCCCCAAAGGTTATGTCACCATGTATTATCACACTCTCAAGGTGAGAATTATATGTCACAAGATCATTCAGACCATGGATATAACCATAGGGTCTGGTGACCATATCCTATATTCTTCTAGAAATAATGGTCATATTGTTTTGAAAAAATGTGACATGATATTATAGTTGGGATTTGGATATGATAGCCAAGAATCCGCACATATCTTTGGGAAATAGGAATCAATTCATACAATGTTTTTTTATAATACGTATCCCATAAAAAGATCTTTCTCAATCACAGAGGAGAGGCATTTGAATATTTTCATACACAATTAAAAATTAGAGGAGTCTCATAGTTTTATTCATAGCAATTATACAATTAATACCCGCCAATAATTTTAGGAACAATGGTAATGATAAATCGAGGAAATGTATTATATATCATGCATCCTTACACAGATATGGATCTCATGTATGGATAGGTGATTCACATCACAGAATCCATGTTGAATAGATTAATTCCATGTAGGATAGACTGAATATTTGTATATTGGATCATGATAAATGTTCCATGCATTATAATGTATCCATTATGGATAATAATTAAGAATATATTATTCCTATAGTGTAATTTTGAACATGGACACTAAGAAAGATCCAACATGAGTAAACTGAAACACTAGGATTTGGAATTTTTATTTAGTTTGGGTCTTATATTAAGTGAACTGTGATACCTAGGTTCCTAAATGTGACTATTGTTATAGTGTTACTATAGAATGGAGATATCCTATGCAGGATGAGCTCATATGTACAAGGAAAACTTTTCATAGTGTATGATTATAGAGGAACATATTGTAAAGGATCCTATATAGATCTAGATCATATATTGGAGGGAGGGAATTTTCATTTCACCAAGGATCCATGGATAGAGATCAATTTGATGTTGAAGATCATAAATTGATATAGTTCTCATGTATGAAGATTAGGATATTCAAGTTAGGAAACTCTATGAGGATTAAGGTATTGTTTAGTTGAACATAAGTTATATAGTTTAATATTATTTGATAAGGTGTTAAATGCGGAAGATTGAGGAATATATAGATCATGCATAGAATTTCATGGAGACATCTTAGTGTTGAAATTCATACATGAATAAAGGGGTCTAAATAGTATACTAGAGCGAGGATTTGATGGGGATTTGTAGTTATACCCAAAAAAAAGTTTATAAGGTGTCACTATGTATATGAAAATAACAATAATTAAGCCACACATACTTCTTATAGGCTCTATAAGAATAGATTAAACACATTCATAGTGGAATAAAATTGGTATCACCTTAATAGACAGCTATTAAGACAACTTAATGTAGATGGGGAGGCACAAACACTTAGGTGAAGGGAAAATTATTTTACATAATTGTTGAGTGGGCCTGACATAAGGGAAATATTATGACAATTGGAATGAATCAACCCAGAGTTATTATGAATTGATTCTATATAGATTACAGTCCAATATAAGGATGAAGTGGTGTTTTAGTTTAGTTTAGTTCCATGGAAAGATGATACCATATGTTTGAGTTTATCATGTTGATCATGCTCACACTTGAAGTATCTAGGTAGAATAAAATTTTATTCTATAAATATTTTGAGGTTGCAAATGATGGACCAAAAATAATGCAATTATACATCATGTCACCAGGACTATGTTTCCTGCCTTAATACAAGGTGCATCATAGTTATGTTAATTGAGGAAATAAAACAAGACATCTAAGTTCATGTGATTTATACTATATGGGAAACAATATTTTTTACAATACTTCTCATATTTTACCAGATAACAAGTTAAGGTAACTTTTGAAACACACCATAAAATTTAGTGTCTTATTGGGTAGAATATTTCCAAGCAGTTTTACATCATGTGACTAGGATGAAATACATAAAAACATAGTTTCTTATAGCTTGGAGTAAGTTTTGTTGTTTAATATCATTAAACTTGGAACAAGATATGGAGTTAAACATTGTGCAACTATGATGTGTTCTAAGAAGTATTAAGTCATATAGAAGGGAATTGCACTATACAATTTATTTTTTAAATCTCAGATTACGTGAAATTATGGGAAAATTAAGAAAAGTACTTCTTGAGAAACCATTCATTGATGGTAGGTGTGATGTGCTCCTTGTATATGGTTATCAAGGAATATTTTTCATTTTATTACAACTTGTGTACAGAAGAAGGACCTTCCCATTTCAGTTAAAAAATTTGAGGCTTCTTCATCAATATCATCAGAGTTCTAATAACCGATACCATTTTTCCATGGAAGATTTATAATAGGTGAAACTTCTTATTAAATTCTAATATAAAGAAATGTTGATAAAAATATAATTTGTGTACTGCACCTAATCATTTCTTATGGATCCATTATATTTCATCCATTCTCTTTCGAGACTGATCATATTTTAAATTATTTTTTGCAGACAACAATGTAGAGTGAGGTCTCTAGGACATTGATGGGAATGAATGGCTCTGTATAGTTTAAATGTGAATATTGGGTCACCTGTGTAGAAGTATGAGTCATGTTTTAATAATAAAAAAAATCATATAAATGTTTTATAGGGAAATAATTTATGTATTTATCCACATTATTTTGTATTATATAACACATGTTTTTAATATAATTCCCTATCTATCCATTTTCAAGTATATAGTTACAGAATAAGTGGGTTGATGGAATTTTATAATGATGATACAACATCTTCAACTAAAAAGAGTATAAATTGATTCCATTTTATATCAATATAGTTTTATGGACACCAAAGGTGGAAATGGTATTATACTTAATGATGTGGATGATAAACCTCATTCTATCTTCCTTAAGGGATATAAGATTTTTAACATAGAGAAGAATCCATTGGTAGTATGTATGTACTTGAAAACATTATATGTGAATGGTGAATATGGATAAATTAAATATATCATATAAAAATAAAAACACCCTAAATATTTGGAATTATGAAGAAATAAAGGGTTCGATAAATGAAATTGGCATGTATTTCCCAAGCATGACATTTTTTAGTGAACCAGACTATTACGACCAGATTCTTATTCAACCCGTAATACTGTGTTTTAAATAAAGAGTTATTTTTCATTCAATCCTAGATACCTTTCTTGGTTTATATTTTTTGATAATTAGTTCATAACTATAACATAATGTACTTATAAATTACAATTGGAAACATCCATTTAGTATCTTTTTTTCCCAATATAACACTTTTAAAATGAAACACATTTTACTTTCATGACGAATCTTCCTAATTTTCAGCATGACATAATGATTGTTGAAAATCATCCTTTAAAATTAGGATTTTTTTGAAAATGTGTTAATGGAACAAACAAATCAGAAAGGGACATACAAAAAGGATGAAAAAACCCCATTAGTCCATTTCAAAACAATGAGATCATATAAAAGTGTCATCCTTTAATGTAATAAACCTTAAGCTCAAATAAGCATTTACCTACTAACGAAATCAAATTTATTTCCCAATTTGTATGATAAAATTATATATAATGAAGCATAACTGAAAAATGATAATCATGACGGTTTCTTAGAAAATGAAAATATCAACGAAATTTTTTTTTCTAACAAATACACCTTTTAACCCTTAAAAAGGTGTAATCATTCCTTTAAATAAAATACCATGTTAATATATTTTGAAATAAAATGATTTTGATGATAACTCATTATAAATTATATAAAATTAATAAAATAACCATATGCCATAATATTCATATAACACTTATAAGATCCCTTAAAAGAACCCATATAAGAACACATACAAAGAGAATAACATACATGGCTATTCCAAAATTTTTCTCCGGAGAACATAATCATTACTCATTTAATTGGAGAGATATAAAAACTAAAATTTTTATCATAATGAAATTAAAAGTACCCTAGCATGCATGAAATATATAAAATATTTCATTTTCATCATCGTAATCTTATAATATACTTTAGATTCCTTACATAAATAATTTTTGGATATTGATATATGCCATTCATCTAAAATACCAATTTCAAAACTATAATACCAAGAGTAAAGGGAAATGTTACTTTCACTAAATAAATCAAGGAAAATTAGAATAGAATTAAAAAGGAAAACAATTTATGGGGAAACGAAATTTTTTTCCTCATATTAATTAAAATAGAATATTCCTTATTCCTTTTATAATTAATGTCAAATAATTCTATATAAAATATGTGAAGGGATTCCTTTTTCAAAACCATTTAAAAATTATAAAAAGTGAAACAAATTATTTTAAAATTTATTTATGTGAATATAATTTCATCCAAAAAATAATTTTACGAATATAGACATGGAGTACAAATATTTTTAATATAAATCATCAAAACGTTTAAAATGGGGTTTAAAAATAATGCCTCTCTTTCCTCAATTCCATATTGTCATGTATGATATTTATTATCTTAAATAATAATCTTATATTAATTATTTACTTTCTTACTAATATTTTTTCATGTTTATTTTTAATTTGATTTCTATTATATCTATTTTATACTTAATTATATAGTTAATTAACTTGGTGTTTGACATTTTGAGAACATGATTCTTATGAGATAGAAATGGATTTTTTAGTTTGAATGTAGTAAAATGTATAATAATTATATAATTAATTGAATATTAATAATTATATAGGAATAATTTTTATAAAATATATTTAATTTTATAACCAACCATGTATTGTGGTTATAAATAATGAATTATGTTACTCATTGGAGAATGTAGTTCATTTATACACATAAATATTATTTCCATTGTTCAATGAATGTGAGGGAAAGAAGATAAGTATTATTTTATATTTATATAATTATAATTATATTATAAATATCCTAATTTTTTTAAATACACCTATATATACAATCCATGTGAGGTTGTGATGAAAAAAAATACATCAATTAATGAGGGGGTAGTTCACACATACAGATTAGTAAGGTTTTTATTTTTTTTGTTTGGTAATGAGAGAATATATTTTACCGTTAAAAATGATATATATATATATATATTAAATTTAATATTATTTTATTTGGATAGTTTATTGTAACCATCTATTGAAGTTAGTGATAAAAATTGAAATATATCATCCCATGAGGCGGTAGTCTTGAACATAGAGACATGTGATGTTTTTTATTAGTAGTTATGTAGAGAATAATGGGTTATAACATATAAATATATTTTTTATATCAAATATAATTATGTTATTACAAATAAAATTTAAGATATTTTTTATGGAGGTAAAAGAAAAAATAAATAGAAAACACATGGAAAACAACTATACATCTTCTATAGAAAATTTCATTACGTTAATACCTATAAGCATCGCAGGATGGTATTCCAATAAAAAAATACATCTATGATGTTTTGAGGGATATTAGTATAGTATTTTTCTAGGTAATTAATGATATAAGAGGAAAAGAATGTGTGAATGAGGGAGGAATTTTGGAGTCCTTTTATAAGTGGGGGAGAGGTGAAAATTGGATTTTTTCAAGAGAGTGGAATAAATTATTATTTTTCTCTTGTAAAATAACTCTAAAATGAAAATTTCTCTAAGAGGAGATAATATATCTTCCAAATGAGGACATTAAATTGTATTTAGAAATGATTTTAGGTACTTTTTAACCTTATCATTTTAGTTTTACCCATTTTAACTTGTTTCAACTTTTACTATGGACGTTGTATTTTTTTACAAATAATGCTATTCATAATAGAAAAAATGAAAATTTCAATATTATAAAATTATTAAATGATGGTTCAAATTAAGGTACTCTTTTTAAAAATTTAAATTTCTATAAGTTGAATAAATTATTTTAATGATAAAATGTAAAACGTGATGAAACTTTATTTTCCAGAAACATAATTTTATGTATAATTTAAAAAAACAATGTTTAATATTGATCCCAATTACATTTATTGGACATTATATTATAGAAAATTTATTAAAATCTTAATCCAATACAATTTGTAATGATTATTTTTAAATACATGAAAATAAAATATAGGATTCATAAAAAATAAGTATTTTCTACAATTCACCCAAAAGTCATTTTTTTAAAAAACCCAAAAAATAATCTAATTTAATATTTACATTATTATTTAAAAAATTATTTTAATTTAATAAAATAAAATTAAAAAAAATGTAGACGTTAATTGAAATTTTCTTGTATAAAATGATTTGAATTTATTTTTCATGAAATCATATTTTTGAAATATTAAATGACTTTACTGAAAGATGATTAGTAGTTTATTAATAATTAATAAATAAAGATTATTTATATAAAACTATGAAATGAATTATCTATATTGTGTTTATTCATAACAATATGATAAATTTAACTGCATGTTTATAATTACATCTTTTAAATAATGAAATTTTTATAGTATATCACAATTTTCTTAAATCTCATTGTTTCATGTTAAGGAATCTATCAACAATATTATTATGTTTAAAAAAACTTTTTAATGTTACATCATACCCCTTAAAGAAGTTTTTTAATCCCAATTTTATCACATTACTAATCAAAGGGTTTAAAATATTTTTTATAAATTTAATTCCATAGAGTTGAAGACAAATAAATGATCATGGAAGGAATGTTTTTAATATTTGAAAATAAATTTGTTACAAAACCACATAAAAATTTGATAATAAAAAACACTATTTAAAATATGAAAAGATAAATATGAATGTCACATAAAATTTTACATAATTGGGTTTCCATGTGAGGACAAAATTGGCAGGAAGTGAAATTATGGACATCGAAGAGAAACATAAAAATCAAGGAAAAATAGAGAGTGATATAAAATAATGTCATGTTAATTTTAATGAACAAAAATCCATAAATCAAAAAGAGATAATTAATAACATAAATTATTCATACATTAAGGCAATATGATATAATTTTTTACTTCAAGATCATTTTTCATAGAGTTGAGGGATTCATTTTTTATAATGATAGAGAACCTGGGAAAACATACTTAATTGATTTATTTCCATTACAAAAGAATAATTTCATTATTTTTCCTTCCTTTAATAATTTACTACAATTTTATCTCATCAATTAATCTATAAAATTTATATTTAAGATGAATTGTTTCTATTCCCAATGCACCAAAATTAACTATATATGGATCAGAAGATCTACCAATTCATAGCTTGTTATTCCTACTATATTTCGTAATTAATCAAAACCAAAATACTTAGAAAAAGAAAATATATAAATCAATATGTATAAACATTCATATGATAGAATTTTTCATTAATATTCAATGGCTCAACATCAGTACCAAAGTTCAACTAAAATCATTTAACATATATATATCCTTAAAGAGATTAAAAATATTTTTGAACAATTCATAAACCCAAAAATAAGAAATATTTGATCACATATTATTGTATGAAAAACATAAAATTTATCTCTAAGTAAAATTAATCACTCCAAAATTTACGTACACAAAAATTTATATTCCCTATTCGTATGATAATATTTCCCAAAATAATCCATAATTACCATAAATTCACTATCAAATTATATAGGTTTCTATAAATTATCTAAATACTTATTCCTAAAAATTTACTAATATTAATCATATAATGTTCCCAAAATAGCAGGCCTAGTGAAATATAACATTAATGATATAGTCAAAAAATTACTTTTCAATCCCATAGATATGTATATAATTAATCATATATTCACAAAATTATAATAATTCTTTTACCCCAAATAACCATAATTACATCATCATTAAAGACCATATTAAATCTAAAGGTTATCAATGCCTTTTAAATTAAATTCACTAAATATATAAATAATTCTTCTTCAAATGAAATATTAACAATAATAAAAGGTAAACATAAGGGTTATATATAACCCAAAAATTTATTTTAAGTTAATAAATGTATCTGAAAGTACTCCCATAACATGATGCTTTAAAAGAGTATTAATTATTTGAAATTGCAATAATAATTATATTTATCAATATTTATTAACCCTTTAATCACTATATATTGACACTTAAATCATTAAACATATTTTTTAATCTATTAAACATGATTTTCCATATTATTCCATAACACTTCTTTCCCATGATCCGATAAATGAATCATGTCTTAAGATTAATAAATATCAAAACATAAGAATAAATATAATCCAAACCATTTATATATTATTCATAATATCATCAAATTCAACTATAATGAATTATACACTTCAAATTATTTATTTATATGGTCTATGAAATAACCTCCATTAGATTATCCCCTAGGACATCAATTTTTATAATGAACACACTCCCCACATTTAAAACATTAAATAGATACATTTTGAATATCATTATTCCAATTTATAGAGTTTTTGGAATTTTTTTTTCCTAGGTAGTTTATTACTTGATACCCTCATTTAAAACATATAAAATATATTACCATTACTCTGAGACATTAACATAGGTTCTTCTTCCCAAATTATTGACATTCCATACATTGGGTAGTTTTAAATTCTTGTTTTTATTACCGTAATTTCCATGGAACAACAATTTTATCTTATTAGGTGTATTAGGAAATGCACCAAGTTTATGGTTGTAAATTATAAATTTTGAAAACTAGTTAATAATAAAAATATTTTTTTTCACAATACCTACCATCCCATTTAGTTTCTCATTCATAAGAGAACCAACTTTTCATTCACATCCATTGCTAATTTGGTTCTAGTCAGTTCTATCAATTTACTAAAATCAGAAAGGTTAGTGTCAGTATATTAAAAAAATAAAAATAGAATATCTTATATGGTGGGTAAACATGAAAATATCTATAAAAATTACTTCTTTTGTTTAGGTGTTTTTATTTATCCAAAATTACCAAAATTGTACTTAACATACTGTCATTTTTTGTTATATACGACTTTTAACTTATGATCAAATAACATCTTTACCTCTAAATTTGGATAAACACTACTATGATAACAAAAATAATGAAACAATCTTTATTCAACCCACAATATTGAGTTTTAAATGAATAATTTATTTCCATCCATTCTTGATTTTATTAATAGGTTTATAATTTTAGAGAATTAGATCATAACTCTTATATAATAAAACAACACATGAAAAAGTGGACACCTCAACATAGTATCCATTTTTTAAGAACAAAATACATTTTAAATGAAACATGTTTGTTAATGGAAAATATTTTTGATTTTATACATGAATTTTAACAAACCAACTAGGGCCAATTAGAAAAGCCACCCAAACCAGACTATCACATGATATGGGTAAAAATGGAGAAATAAAATCTAGTATTTGTTATATTAAAAACAATACATACTACCAGAGTACAAAGTTAAAATAAAAAATATACCAAAAACATATAATCCAGTCAAAATAGGATAAAATAGAATGTATATCATGTCCCAACATGGAAAATGGTCACCTCTAGATCAACCTGAACTAAAGTAAATAATAATAAGAGTAGCCATCATGATACAAGATAACATTTCATTTACAAAAATAATAAAATAAAATATCTTCAAACTCACAAAGGGACAAATAAAAAATGATCCAAAGACTAGTATGAAACCAAAACAATTTATATAAAATTTAAATTATCTAGAATAAAAAAATCCAAGCATTAGAGAAAACAAATTGAAAAGAAATTTTCATAACACCAAACCTCTTGGAAATCATTCTGTCCTTTTCTTTATTCCGTTTTTATAAAGTATTTCAAATTATCAAACTGAACATTTGAAAAGTAGAAGTGAAAAATATAAAATAAAATCAATGCATCAAGATGTAAATAGGAAAACACATATCCATGAATCATCATATTATGTGAATCTATGTTATAAAACCTCATATAATAATCTCTGAGAAACTATCCATGATAAAAAAACATTAATGAGATAAATAACCATATATAAAAAATGAAAAATCACCTCACATATTGGGAACAAGCCTATAGGGCATGATGTATTACACACTCAAAATCCTAAATTGGAATATTATGGATCCAAAAGATATCAGGTCCTGCTAGTCTATATAAAAAAATGCTACCACCTTATGGTACAACACACACTAAGGATACCAGGGTCGCTATTACTATGTATACAAGGTTTTTATTTTGAAAATTTCTAATAATCTTTCAAAACCATGCTCTCAATTTCATTAATTTTTTTCTATTCCAAGATAATCTAATTCAGAATTTGAAAACCCATTTCAAAATCAGGTAAATCCATTTTCAAATAAAAACCGTGTATTGAAATATTTTTCCTCTCTAAGAATTCATTTGAAACCATTTATCACTTCAAATAAAGTAGAAACCCACATAAAATAATAAATAAAAATAATAAATTCATAAAATTAACAAAATATATAGAAACACCTACCTCATGATGGTAGAAACATAGATTCTTTTGACAATGGTGACTGAAAACCAAGAGATCGACCACATAAAGAAATTGAATGCTAAGAATATAAAATTTAGGGATAAAAAATACCATCTAATCAAAAAACATACAAAAAACCGAAGATGATGCCAAAAACTAAGAAGAACTAGAAGGAACAGATACCCAAAATGAGGAAATCCAACCCCAACAGTGATCAATCGTTTAACAGAGTGATCTATGTGAAAAGGAATCATCTAAAATCACCTAGGGAGCACTCTATACTATGATAAGGGAAGATATAAATTAATGAATGAATTAAATTTATTCAAAGAACAAAAAAATTATTTTCAACCATTACATAGATTGAAACCCATTTACACATCATTTATTACATAAGGCTTAGATACAGTGAAAAAAATTTCACTCATTAATTGAAAAATGTATTTTCTCAATACGCAGATTGTACCTATTACATGGAATATATCATTGAAAACCATGTATGAATTACATGACATCCTCCCAGTAATGATTACTTATCATGTACTTCCAATACACAGTGTATAAATCACATGAATACTACAAAACTACCGGTTTTTGGATGGAAGTTATAATTTTATTTTTACTTCTCCCTTAATGGTACCCTACTAACTTCTTCCCAGCATTAATAAACCAAAAAAGAACTAAAAACTAAAAAAATGTTTAAAACATCCCTGAGTGAAAGGAAATGAGATATTACTATCTCCCGACTATAAATGATCTCTTCCACAAGAAAGACCATAAGATCCAGTATCAGAAAATGAGAAGGCCACTGCTGCAACAAAAAACACTCCTACTCCAACATCTCATAAATGTCATATCTTCACTGCCATAGTACCTAAACCAAGGGGACCATTCTACCACAAATTACTTTATCTAGATGATCCATAATCTAAACTATCTACTCATCCAATGTGGTATTAGGATCTATATCAACATCCTCCCATCTAATCACATGGGAAGGATCTGGTATATACCTCTTTAACGGGAAACAAATGTAACATGTCATGGATTGATGTTGAGGAATATAGTAAAAGAAACTAGTAGGACACCCTCCCCAGACATACTATGATCTTAAAGGGCCCCATAAAACCTTAGTGAAGATGTACCATTATTGACTAACCAATGATGTAAAAAGAAACAATAAACACTGAGAATGACCTTATCACTATCCTCAAAATCTAGTAGCTGACGTCGATAGTTTACATTTGATTTCTGAAGACTTTTTCTATGATCAAAAGAATCCAGATCATGTGATCCACCACCATCACCTCCAGAACAAAACTCAACCCAATCAATGGCTTTTACCCCAACTCATCCCATTGTAAGGGAGATCTACATGTCCAGCGATAAAATCCAAAAATGGAACAATATATATATATATATATATATGATTTATAAATATTATTATTAGAAAACACTACCAAAGCAAAATGAGGTTTCCAAGATACTCTGAAATCATGCACACATGCCCAAATCATATCCTCTAGAACCTGTATAGACCCCAATAATTGTACATCAATCTATGAATGATAAGATTATATTAATTTAATATGGAACCCATCAATTCCTGTAATACATTTTAGAATATAGATGTGAACCTCAGATATATATTCGAAACAAATATATAAGCAAACATGTGATGTATCACAATATCTTAGACATACAAGTCCCTAACTTGTTCCACATTCATCACCTATTAGATAGGTAGAAAATGAGTTGATTTCATGATTCAATCAATGATCAGCTAAATCGCCACCTTCCAACTAGGATTCTATGGAATACCAATGAATAAATCACTAGAAATTACATCCAACCAGTAAACTGGAATGTGTTGATGTTATAACAACCCCATAGGTCTTGGGTTCCCCACCATAATTCTCTAACTAAAACAGCACTACAAACCAAAATATGTAATTAAATATCTAATCCCAATCCACCTATACAGATGCCACATAGCATGATACATATTGGTTTCCCAAGGGTGTATAGACCAACAAGAATGGATTCCATTATCCAAAAAATCTTGTCATAAGAAAAATGGAATAATCAAACTTCTAAGAATGAATAATACTCCAATGGGAGACCATGACCAGTCACATGAGGACTCCCCAACATTAACATTTTTTTTAAAGTGTTGTAACATTGTTTCATTAACCTAATCGAGTGACACCTGATCATCAAAATATGAGTCCACTTTTAATGAATCCAAGAACCCAAGTACACCATCCTCTTCCAGTCCCAAGATCATTTGAGAAAAATAACATACTAGAGACCACTGATCAACTGATTTCTTCATTTCTTTTATTTTCAATTGTTTTCTCTACACATTAGAAACTAAATTTACATTTCTAAGTGTATAAGATATATTAATATAAAATGTGTAAAGATACTCCACCTAGAATATATGTTTATATTTCAAAATCAACATGAGTAAAAAATATATATTCATGCTCTTAAGCTCATAATATATGATAAAACACTCCCTAAAAAGATATTTACACCACTTTAAGCCAACATATATAAAAAATTCCAACTGAATATCATGGGTAGGGTTGTTATTATTTTTATGGAGCAATTGGTGTGATCTATAAGATAAAAATTGTTTCCCCTATATCAGGAATCTTTTTAATCATTTTCTAGAAACATCATAGAAAACACCAAAACCAGACCCCAATTCTGGAAGAATCAAAACCAGTGCTGAATTCAACCTTACCATTGGATCCTCAAAATATATCTAACAATTATTATTCCATTAAAACATGAGACCGTTATGGGATAAATTTTTCATAGAGGATACAAGCTTGGAGAAGTCCCAAAAAATCATTTATAGTAAATAATAAATGCCAAGAAACATCAGATGTCAAACACATTTTTGAGCTGCTTCCAGGACACAACTATATATGCCTTTATAGGATATAATGATATTCCTCTCTTATATATCATTTGAACCCTAAATTTAAACTATATAATCCAAAACTCACAGTAGTAATTCTTACCATACAAAATAAGCTCCTTCAAGATTATATTAATGATATCCAAATAGACCATGTGCTCATTTTCTAAATTGGAGTACACTAAGATATAATCCATGAACACAATAATAAAATATTCCAAGAACCAATGAAATATCTGGTTCATAAAATCTATAAACACAATAGGATCATTAATAATACTGAATGGTATAACTAGAAACTCGAAAAAAATCAATATCGACTACTAATTGTTGTCTTAGGTATATCAAAATCTTGGAATCTCAACTGGCGATACCCTGATCACATATCAATGCACGAAAAGCAACAAGCCCCTATAACCTGATCAAATAGATCATCAATCCATGGAAAGGTTTATATGCTCTAAATGGACACCTAAATCACCTTTTGATAACTAATATAATATCTAAGGCTATGGTATTCCCTTTTAAAAAAGATGATAGATGAGGTCCACAGTGACCCACTAGAAAGAATAAGTCATTTAGACTTTAGGTTTTAAAGATCAAGCTTAAGTTCCCTGAACAAAGTAGGTTCATTATAATAAGATGATATAGAAATGAGCATCATACCTGGGAGAAGGTCAATAGTAAACTCAACCTCTATTAGTGGTGGTAAACCAAAAAAATCATTTGGAATGTCCTCAAGGTACGTACACTCAACTTCAGAATTTTTATCACCCTATAAAGGGTAAAATACATCAACAAACAACTCTAAAAACTAGTATAAGATTACCCTATCAAATGGAAAAATGTTCCCTTCACTTCCTTGTTAAGAGTCCCACTCACCCTGGAAACCATGAGTGAATCCATTGGCATATAATAAATGAACTCATTGAAGATATCAGTCTATCTGGGACTCAACACTAATTATCCAGAAAATGATGATAATAAAGTCAAATATTTCAAGATCATGTAATAACAATTCCCATTACAATTCACAGCCAGGTTTCACCACCTAACTCATGGGACATCTAAAACCTTATTCAGGACTCTATCTCTATGTTTTGTAAATATCAAACAATAAAGTTGTACGTTTTTAATGTAAAAACAACATGTAGACTACATTTTATTATATAAAAACAGAGTAACATTTAGAAAAATATAACACCCTAGAAGAATAAGTGAACATTTTACCTCTAACAGTAACTTGACCTACTTAAAATTTATCCAGTGAAAAATCCACTATATAATGTTGATTGGTCGTAGCCATAAGAATAGATACCTTAGAACAAGAATTAGAACCACCACCCTTGGGAGAATCTTCATGAACCTACGAACCCTGGGGAAAAGAGGATCTTTCCAAACTACCCTGAGATGTCTTTTGTCAAAAGCATTTTAGATGGTCAGATAATCCACAAAGATGAAAAGCCTTAGGATCCTCCACATAGTTAGTCCTCATATGACTTCACCTTTCTCAAAGGTAGCAGACAATCATATGTTGTCCTATCATTTTCTCTGGGACTGATCTTTAGGAAAACTTACAACTCTTACAATTTCTTTTCTGGATAGATGATACATCTTAGCTAACCATTGAACTGACTGAATCTCCACCCAAACCCATCCTTCCAGCTATGTTTTCCTGAGATAAATCTACTATTTCAACTACCTTAATAATGTTAGGAAGGAACATGAGTATTAGCATGAAACAAATGTCATAACTCAATCCTAACTCAAACCTATGATCCATTATGTGGTAATGAGTGGGATTATTCTATCCAAATGTACAAAATCGACAATATAGGTAGAATAATGCTAAATGGTATGCTACCCTGTGCTAAGTTTTGAAACTCCCAGGAATTAACAACATGAAATATATTAGGATAAAACTATTTTTCTTCTAGAATTAATCATAATTAATATACTTATTCAACATAACTTGATTAATAGAGTCCAATTGTCTCCTTCGTGGCCTATCAAGCATATACCTCGAAAATACCGCCCTAGAGTCTTAATTACTCTTCACGAAGTTTAAGATCATATATATCCTATAAAGTAACTCTATGAATTCTTGGTGTCCTTTATAACCATGAAATAAGGGTGGATTATGTATAGTAAATTCCTTACCATGATCCACTATGAATCCTAGGTTCCCAACACCCACTTGACCCTTAGTCAGAATAGTGAATATAATAGCTTCTATCAAGTAAGGGTCTACTATAGGAATTGACTACAGAACTCATCTTATAACTTCCTCTATCATATTTGGAAGAGCTATTTTTAGATTATCTTTATAATAAAAAATTATTCATGAAAAATTCCCAAAATCATTGGACCAACTTTAGGTAATGATAATAAATCTTTAAAACATTATGAATTTAAAGAAACAAAGAAAACTCATAATTAAAGAGGTTAATTTTAATTTGAATACACATCTATATAGTTTATTAAAATGAACTCAAACATTATATCCTAAACCCATTAAATGTCCTTGACCACCCATGGTAACTTTGTTTCATCCATGGAAGTGGGATAGCCGTGCCACTTTTCCACACTTAATACCTGAATTATGATTGTTCTAAATAGGGTAAACCCAAGACATAGATCAAAATCTAGAAAGTTCTAAAACACTTATAAATGAGCATACTATTTGAATAAAAAATTTTAATGAACAAACATGAGTAAACAATAGAATCCACCCAAACAGGCCTACCACATGATATGAGTAAAATAGATGAAAAATACACCTTTCTTGATTATAAGAAAAAGATTACATAAAACCATTGTATGATGAGTAAAAAAATATAATCTATAAAAAAATTAAATCCATGAAAAATAGGCTAAATAAAAAATTCATTTACCCATGTGACAAACATTCACCCTCAAAACAACTTAAACAAAAACCAATAGCAACAAGATAAGAATTCATTCTACCTAATTTTATTCCATTTAATAAACTCCAACAATACAACATCTAAAAACCACCAAAGAACAATTAGGGTGCGATCCAAATTCATGTAGGCCTAAACTATGGTTTTTATACTAGTTCTAATGTTAATAATGAAACAAGCCAATATTTAAAAAAATCAAAGTATTTTTTAAAACCCAACCCCTTTATAAATAATTTACCATTTTTATTTCTTTTGTTTTCATATATTCTTTTATATTCTAAAAAAAGTAATATAACAAGTACAAGTGTAATAATAGGAAATCATATCCATGCATCAAGAGGTAAACATGAAAACACATATCCATGAAACTTCATATCATACAATGCAATGTTATACAACCTCATGTAAAAATCTATGTGGACTAATCTATGATATAAAGAAAACGATGTAATGAATAAAAAATGAAAAATAAAAAATCACCCCACATTTTGTGCTCAATCCTATGGGGCACTCCTCACTAAACACTCAAAATTCTAAACAGGAATACATTGGATCCAAAAGATATTTTTTCTTACCAATTGATGTAAAAAAATGTTACCTCATAGTATTGAAACGCACACAAAGGATACCTTTGAACCTATCTTGACACACCCAAGATTCCCAATGTGAAATTGTAAAAAGAATTTTCAAAACCATTCCCACATTTTCATAATTTTTTTTAAATCAAATCCAATTTTATTTGGAGTTTATAAACACATTTCCAAATCAACAAAATCCATTTCCAAATAAAAATCCATTTTCAATGTCATTTTCCATTCAATGAAATCTTTTAAAACAATTTATCACCTAAAATAAAAGAACTAACCAAAGTATTTAATCAAGAAAAATATGAAATTCATCAAGTTAACCCATTGTATAGAAATAACTACATAAACATGGTAGAATCCTAGTATATTTCATAAATAGTGACTATATACCTAGAAAATGACCTTTCAAAGAAAAGGGATTCCAATATGCTAAAATAGATCAATTGATAATGCTATCCAATCAAAAATATAAAGCTGTTATGGAGCCACAATGAAAACCTATGAAGAACCAGAAGGAACATTTACCCTAAAAATTCAATAAAAACCCAACAATGTTCAATCTGTGAATAATGAAATTCGTAACGAAATGAATCACTCTAAATAAACAAGGGATATATCTAGGTCAAGTGAAGGGAATATTAAAATGAATGGATTAATTAAACATATGAAAATCACCCTAAAATAATGAATCATGCCTATTACTGGCTGAGTAACCCATTCACATGTCATGTATTCCAAGATTCTTAAATACGGTGAATAAAAATCTCTTTCTAATTGATAACATTATTTTTCCATGTACACATCATGTACTAATTAGAGAGTGAGTGAAGTTTCATTATATGTATCCATTTCACAAAATATTCTTGATGATGATGACACAACATGTAATATTATTTTATGGTTTGTAAACCCCAAGAAGACTATAAAAAATTCATGTTTTATGGAGATAATTCAAAAAAATTCATAACTTCACCATTACAGGTACCCACCCAAATCCATTTTGGCATTACTCAACTAATGAAAAATTAAAACCTAAGAAATGATAAAAACATACCTGAATGAATTGTAATGAGTTGTTACATGAATTAATAAACCTTTCTTATAATCCTTAAACTATATGAAAAAATATTTGAAAAAGTAGGCTTATAATAAAAATATCAACATGGAACACATAAACATTAAAAAGATACTCATTAATCCATTCAAAATAATAAGATCATATAAGAGAGCTTTAATTTAACATAATAATCCTTGATCCTAAACAATAATTTACCTACACATGATACTATCTTAAATTACCATGGACATTCATAAAACACATTGAAATAAAACATAAATAAAAAACCATATCATGAGGTTTTCTTTAGAAAACATGAGAACCAATGAAAATCATTTTCTTTAAAACATAGCTTTTTACCCTTAAAGGGAAATATAACTCATTTAAACGAAATATCCTTCTATTACCTTAGTAAATAAAAATAATTCCCTTAAAAATCATTATTAAGCATCGTAAATTCATGTAGGTTCCTCGGGACATCATCTTCATAGAACCCTTATAAGGACCATTATAAATGTAATAACTTACGTGGTCAATTATAACAAAATTCATCAATAAATATAATCCTTATCCAATGAATTAGAGATCTAAAATAAGATTATCCATAATTATAAACAATTTAATAGGACTATAAAATACATGAAACCCATAAAATCATTAAATTCCATCATAAAACGTATAAAAATATACATTTGAACCCATATGAAATTTTTATGCATATTGATATATAACATTAATTTAATATCATATATTCAAAACTAAAATACCTAGAACATTTCAAATAAGGGTTTTCTTTGATGTAATTATAAAATATTATCATTTAAGTCAAACATCAAATAATGGTCATAGTGGTTGGAAAATGTATAAACATCATATATGATAAAATAGAACATTCTATTTTTTCCATCTTTGAATAATGTCAAAACATTCCAAATTAAATACTTAAAAGGTTTCATTTTAAAAATATTTGAATAAAATTCAAAAGTGACATAATATAGCCTTAATAATTAATTTATTTCAATACAAATACAACCATAAAATATTATTATGAATGATTAAATGGGGGGAAATTATTTTGAAAATATATCTTTAAAACAATTAAAATGTGGTTTTAGTGCAATGTGTTTCTTTCCTCAAGTCCATCTTGTTCACATTGATAATTTGTTATCCCAAATAATAAACTTATTTAAATTTTTTACATTCATAATTACATTTTTCATGTTAATTATTACTATAATTTCAAATATATCAATGTTATTCTTAATTATTTACTCACTTAAGTTCACATCAAATGTTTGGAGAACATTCTGAAAATAATTTATGAACATATTAGAAATGTTGAATATTGGGAAAATGAATCACTATTATATCATTTATAAAATATAAATCATTATGTAATTATAAATTTATAATTTTTTATATTTTAAAAAACATCCATGAATGATTTCATTAAAAATTATCTATGTAACAACATAGAGAAGGTAGTCTGTACATATGCATGAGAAACATTTTCATTTTTCAATGAATATGTGGGAATCAAAGTAAGTATTATTATATATTTCTATAATAATAATTATGTTATAAAATCATATTATTTATTTAAATACACACACATATATATATAATATGGGAGGTAGTGATGAAACATAAAATACATCGGTTCATAAGGTGGTAGTTTTCACGTCCATAAGGTTAATGCTTTTATTTTTCGTTGGATATTAAAAAATAATTTTTATACAGCATTAAAACATTAAATTTATATCATAAATATCATGTTATTTCATTTTCATCCAATATAATTACCATATATAATATATGGTTAAGCGAAATGAAATGCATCATCACGTGAAGTGGTAGTCTACACATACGTTTGAGTGATGTTTTTATTTTCTTTTCATGGTTATGTTTATAAAGTGGGTTGTAAAAAACCCAAATAATTTTTTTATAATATATATATATTTTTGTTATTATATCACAATTTATAATAGAAGTTTGAATAAAGTAAATATAATAAATAAAATAGAAAACACTCAGTTAAAAACTATACAATTTTTTCAAAACAACATTCATAGTTTTATACCTACACCATTTTCAAGAGGTATTAATTTAAAAATAATAGGTAGGATGTATGAAGGTATCCTATAGTGAACAAAACGTTTCCTTAATAAACAATACATCTTATTAGATTAATATTATCTACACATCATTATGATCCATCCCAAAATCATAAATGTTTTTTGTCTTTAGAAACTTTGATACATAAATTTTGGGTACATAAAATGTCTACAGTATCCAAAACAGTTCTTCAAAACTATATTCGTTTTAGGGATATCATATATAAAATCATTCTTCATATCCTAGGATAAAGAAAATGTAATAAAGGCTGATATGAGATGCTTAATAAGGGTAAAAAACAAGATATCAATGAACATTTATGAATGAAATGATCATAACGATACAAGAACATGAACTTGGTATTTTAAAACCATACCAATTAATTCATAGATCAGAATAATGAGTCATAGAATAAGAAATGTTATTTTATAAGTAATGATTCATAATGTAATCAATTAATATAAACCACGAGAATATATCATTATCATAAGATCGTATCATAGAAGAGTTGCATAATTCATGTAAAAAATGATAGTCATATAAATATTTTGTGCATACTACCCACCCACACATTCATCACTTGTTTTTGTTTGGATAACCACCCATGTACCAATATCTAGGTTCAGAATCCTCTTAAAAACCCTCTTTTAGGTTTCGGATAAACTCATGTGTACCACCTTTCGGTATTGAGATGATATCCTATGTACCCTCTTTCTATCCAAGGGTAACCTCTCATATACCAATTAATATTATAAAGAATTAATCTATAACCAATGCATTATAGGTATATATTATTCTTGTACCACCCATTACACATTCATAATCTATTGATATGTATGTTATAATATTATGAAAAAATTTATCATTCAATAATATCTTAACATGTTGAAACATTTAATGGGTTTGATTAATAATTAATTATAATAACCTTAAACCATATATAGAAATACTTATTATTTTATCATATAATCATATCTCGAGTGAAGTATAAGTAACATAATTTTTTTTATCATAGATGAAATATTATTTTTAAATATCACTGGAAATTTTATTATGAAAAAAAATTCATTTTTAAATACCTTATTTAAAATCTAAAAATTTCTAAAATATTAAGTAAGAATTTTTTTTTGAAAAAAATCAGGGAAATTTTTAATTTAATCTTTAATGATAAAATCAATCATGACATATGGAATTTTTTTTGATTCCATAATCATATGAAATAAATAGTCTATTCACAACATCAGTAAAAGTAACTCATTCAGAACATAAAAAAAATTAATTTTTTTATAAGTAATGCTTGGGATAAAATGAATTTAAAAAATAATTAGAAGATATTAATAACATTGATTAAGACATTTATAAAACATGGATATGTAATAAAAAATATTTTTGACCAAAGGGAGAAAAAATGTGTGTGTTCTTTAGAAACATTATTTCAGTATCGTGAGTACCCAAAGTGAGTAAAATAAAAAGAAAAAAGTCATTATCCATAAATAAATATAGGATTATAAAATACATTCAATTTTTTATATAATGATCTTATAAATTCATCATAAAAAATTTAGTATACACAATCCCATTAAAAATGAGATTCTGATGTAAAGTTATTACCACTTTTGTTACATTCAATCAAAAAACACGTAAATGATATAATTTGAATTTTATATTTATATATCATGAATTAAAAAGAATACATGATTTAATTTTTCAATGGATCAATAAATACACCTCATAATCATAAATATATTCATGACATCATTGATGTATTAACAAAACAAATTGAGATGAAGTACCCTTATATCAAGTATAACTTCATTTTTAAGCTATTTAACATCCTTCATAATAAAATGATATATGTCATAATTATACACCAGAAGAATAAAATACATATAATATATTATATGATCATATTATAACTTTTTAACACCCATTTATTAATAATTTATTTTTAGAATTATCTTTTTAGGGTGTTATCTTTTTCATTTTTGAAGAACATTTTGGTTAGACGGTTCAATTACTTGCACATTAAAAAAATTTCCATTATATCAATATTTATTATAATTTTATAAATATTATACATATTAATTATATAAAAATTTATAATTATCAAAACAATTATAGATATAAAAATTAATTAAACTATTCATTGAGAAAGTACTTCATAAGTATGCATGAATGATATTTTCATTTTCTAATTAAAATAAATAATGAATGAAAAATAATATATTTTCATTAAATAATCATAATTATATCGAAAATAATATATATAAACATTATACCCATTATAATAATCATCCATGAATTATTGTGATGGAAAATGAAGTATATCACTGATTGGAGATGATAGTCCACACACACCCACAAGGGAAACATTCATTTCCCATTAGGTGGAAATGAGGTAGAAAGATAATGTTCCATCATCATAATAAAAATTAACCATATTTCATATTAATTATTAATTATTTTTTAATGGATAAAATATATTTAGGAAATTTAAATTAATAAATAAAATTTAAAGTACCCATATGAGAGCAATACCTCATCACAGAGAAATATTGTTTGACTAAAACATTAATCCATAAAAAGAAGGAATTATGGTTAAAACCCAATAAGAAATAGGGGGATTTTAGTAAGCTATTGGGATAGGTATTTGGTGATATAAAATTTTCATGTGGTGTGGATAAGATAGGATAAGGGTGTCTGTTTAAAAGTGATGTAAAGGACACACGTAGATGTTTTAAAAATATTTAAATATAATAAATTTCTACTCAAGGAAAATGTTTTGAAATGACTCAGATTTGAATATTATATGATATAGGTTATAAATATTTGTATTAAATAGATTTTAAATTTTTTTGTGGAAGTTACACAATGAAAACCGGTTTCTGAAAGACTCATTTTAAAGCATAAAACTGAATTTACATACATTTTTAGAATTTTAAGAACCATAAAATGATTTTAAATATAATTTATTGAATATAGAATTTTAACATATTTTAATTAATATATAATATATTTTTTTCATTAAAATCATTAATTAATAATAATTTATTTAATTTACTAAGATAAATACACCTTTCACGTATAAAAACCATTTCTAGAGAAAAAGTTAGTTTAAACCAAAAAATGTACTTATACCAAAATCATGTGTAATGATGATTACTATGTAATTAATTAAATTATTTATAATTAAAGATTTTTTATGTATCTTGAAGATGAATTTCATAACATAGCATGACTATTAGTTGAAATGAAATGATTGTTTTAAAAAAAATGACATTTTTAAGTGTTGATTGAGAAAAATATTTTAATAAAAATACCAATATTTCACCTTATGATAATTTTGGATTAATAATTTGTGAAATGATATCATTTTTTATGGAATAATTTTCCTAAATATAGATAAATTAATAATAATATCGACATACAAAATTTAATAAAAACCATTTTTGAAGAATACTTATTTTTCAAGCATAAAATGACATTACTGAAAATTGAGTACTTATTTAATATGAATTAATAATTAAATAAACCTTATATAAATCAGTTCTAAGTATTTTTCATAATGTGGTAATTCTTATTCATATCCCTTATCCAATTATAAGGTTATATTGATAAACTATTTCATAGTTCATTTTGACTTGGAGATTTTATAACGTTAGATATCGAATACTTGAAGATTATTTCATATGGAAAGCATATAAAAATATGATGTGTTACTATATAATCCCTTTAAAATTATTTTTTTACCTCAACATACCATTAATTTTACAAAACCTAATGAGGATATATTTTAACTATTTTATCACGAGGTTCCCATATAGCTTATTTGAATCTTTGATTCTTTAGATAATAGTATCCATAATTGTATTCTTATTCCATAACAATTTTTCTATGTGATACATGATTTATATTTGTTTTTATTAAGATTAAAAATTATTTTATTGTGGTATGAACTCTAAATTAATTACATGTTAAGGGTAAAGTATGTACTTCCTCAATAGAGATACATGGAAAATATCCTGAACATGAGAGAGATTTAGTGCAAGCACCATGAAATAGGTAACCCTTCTAATACGATCAATAATTTATAAGGGACCGATATATATATATATAGTGCTCAAATTTATCTTATTTCCTAATCTCATATTCTGTTTCTAAGGTTATATTAATAATCATATACTCACATCAAATTTAAACTACTGATATGGTCGATGATTGTCAATATAACTTTTCGATCGACTCCGAGATTCCCTAATATTATACATGATAGTTCTAAATATTTATTCTTTTTATTGATTTATCTTATGTCCAAATAGTTTTCATTATCCAAATTTATCTAAATACATTACAGTTTCACACTTCTTTCAACAGAGTCATTTAGAAATATCCAACTGAATGTTGGAGTGAAAGATCTTGTCATACAAAACTCAAATAAAGAAGGTGATGATCCCAACCATGTTTTAAATCTATATAATAGGATTCCAATATATCTTATAGTGTTTGAATGGTACTCTCATTCTAGTAATCTATCTTTGGAATATATTTTTTACAGAAAACTGACTCTGCATCCATATTTTACAGAGAACATTTCATAAATATTAAATAAAACCTCAAAACCTGATCAAATATAATATAATTTTTTACACCATGATACCTTATTATTTCATTATATATATTTTAAATATACTTAAGAGATACATATTCACTAATATATATTATGTGTGTTATAATAATAAAGTGATCGACTATGACCCAAAATAATATCATATCCCTTAGATGTTTTGGGGAGTATGATAATGAAATCTATGGTGATATTTTCACATTCCCATTATATTATATGTAATTGTTGTAACATACCAATATAATTCTATATATCCACCTTAAACTAGTGATGTTACATGTACCAAGATACATATTAAAAAATATCCCTTTTTATTTTATCCCACACAAATACACTTCCAGATCTCTATACATCTTCTTACATCTTGGATGAATAGGGAATGGTGAAATATGTGATGAATCCAACATATCCTTCTTAAAATATAGTATTTAAGGTACACACACTCATTTATTGAACATTATCTTTCCATTACAATAAAATTTAAACACAAATATATTTCTCACCTTCTTTATAGCCCCATATCCCCCTTTTTTATATCAATAATATACACATGGATAGATGAATGAACTCTCATTTGATAAATATATGACTTATCCCATTATATTAGGATTTCAAGGTTAAACAAATTAAAATCCATAATTATTAGATCTTTTTTATCCTCGTTATATATAACATAACACTCTCTTTTTGAATAAAATCATCAACCATATTATATTCTTTCTGATGCTATAAATGTACCAAGAAGTCATAATCTTTAAACTAATCCAACCATATTTTCTATAGAAATTTAAAATATTTCTAGGTAAATATATATACATTAAAATTTTATTATCAGTATATATGCCACAAAATTCCCCATATATAAATTTCAACTATAGCTTTAATTGAATGATATAAACTACTATCTACAGGTTGTGAGTTTTTTCATTTTTCTCTTAAAACATCAGTTGGTGTGAGGAATAATCTATCACTATATCATTCCACATGATGATTCATCCCTTTTACTTGTTTGATGTATCACTATAGATAAAAAAACCTTCTCCTATAAAATTTAATGTAAGTATTGGATAACCTAAAATTCTATTTTTGAGGTCCATGTAATTTTTCACACATTCATCTATCAAAAATAACTCTACTACAATACTAGTAAACATACTAATATGATTATATATACATGATAAATTATTCAAAATTCATCAATAATATCCAACAAAACAAACAATTCTACATATTTAGGTCCCCATGGTTTATCTAGTCCCACTTTCAATAATATATGTATTATATGGATCATATAAACACCCTAAAATGAGATTACATGATAGAAAAAATGAAATATTATATAGAAAAAATTCACACTTGTTAATTTTTTCACAAATATTCTCCTTTTTTAAGACCATTATTACAACACTCAATTGGTCTTCATGATATCAATTAATCATAAAATATATAAAAATATTGTCTATAAATATTACCAACAAAATGTTCAAGGTAATATATAAATAATATTTTCTTTAAATCCAGGAATATTGTAGGGAAATTATTATTACCAAATGGAAACACTATAAATTCAAAGCTTCCATACATCATAAAAACATTCTATTGGGTCTGTATTTACTTTTAAACCTTAATTGAAAGTATTCATATTGAAGATAAATGTTTGAAAAATATTGAGAAATGCATAATTGATCTACCAAATAATCAATATAAAGGAGAGGATACTTATTATGGACTGTGATCATGTTCATTTCACAATAATCAATGTAGAAACTTGTTGATCCATTTTTCTTCATAACAAAAATAATATTCAATCCCCATGGTGATTTACTTGGATTAATTATCCCCTTATCAATATTCCCTAAGAGATTAGAATTTAATACATGAAATTAAATTATGGTCATTCATTATGGAGTCTCTGAAAGAGTAACAACACCAATTATGTGTTATATTAAAAACTCAACTCTATAATTTGGAGTAAGAATATGAAACACTTCCAAAAAAATCATCAAACTCCTAAACTATATGAATATCAATGATGTTTAGATTATACCATACCATCTATGATAGACACCCCATTTTAATAAGAATACAGACCCTTGAAATTGTTGTAATTTATTTTACAATTTCATAATTTTACCTACAATGATAAATGATCATATGTTAGTTCATAATTTTAATTAAAAATTCCCCTACCTATAAATTTGTATATAATATAAATAAATAATGAAATTAAATTCCAAAAATAATATCAAATTCAACTAGAGGGAGAACAAAAATATTTATAAGAAGAATATTCCCACAAAATATAAGTAGGGGAGATTCACCTACCTAAGAAGAAATCAACACACAATTAGAAGTTTCCACTTATAATTAAATATATAATTACAGAGGATAGGAATTAACACTCCTATAAATATTTCCTCATATAGAAGAATTCATATAACTATGCTAAAAAAAGGGTACTTCAATATTTGAGAATAACTATTACAACCTTACCTTCATCTTTCTACCATCGTTCTCTTATTAAAAAGAAAAGGATTAGTGTGAACATTATGAATCATTAAATGAAATCATAAATAATTCAATTATAAAAAACATTCAAAGAATTTCTAAATCATGACTCTTTATTTGAAATCTATGATTCCTTAGGTTTACCATAGGTCATCTTGGTCATCATCAATTCAAATAATTCATAATAATTCATAAATATAATATAAATTAACCCAAGAATACCCTCCAAAAATGTCTATATTTTTGTGTATTTTGGCTTCTATGACATGTACCAGCTCATGGTTGTGTTAGTACCAAAAACTCTCTCTTTGGTGTTTTTACCCCTAGGTATGATTTCTCTAGAACATATATTGAATTCTCAGTATCTATTCATGGATTTATTTTCTAGTAAAGAACAACCCCTTATTTACCATTTCATAGGATTTTGTCCTAAACATATGCTTATTTTAAGAGTTATCACTAATATTTTATTATCATATTTTCTAAAAATGATAGCACATTGCTATAATAAAACCTGTAGTGAACCAAACATTTCACACATAAATATTAAATCTTATTATATGAATATTAACTACATATCATTACAATCAATGACTGAACTATAATGGGTTAGTGTCTTTAGTAACATGGTTAAATAAAAAAATTTACATAAAATATATACACATTCTCCCAGCTATTTCTTTATATCTATGACCATTCATTGACACACCATACATAAAAAATTTCATTATATATTTTAGAAAAGTAAACATAATAATCGGTGAAATAAATACCTAATAAAGATAAACAAGACTGATATCAATGATCATTTAATAATAACACGAGCGTAAGTGTATGAGATCATGAGTTTAACATTTGAAAATTATACTCAGTAATTAAAAGGCTATAATAATGATTCATTGAATAAATCTTTGCATTTCATAAGCCATGAATTATGATGGAATCACATAACATGATCTATAAATGAACAATATTAACATTATATCATGTTATAAAATAGTTTCATAATGTGTGGTATAATCATAATAACGAAAATATTATATCCAGGGTACCCACTGAGACATTAACCACATGTTAGGCTCATGATTAAATTTTGTGTTCTACCATTGGAATTGGAATAAAATCTTATATAGCCTCATTTAAGCTTGGGATGACCTCCGGTATACCATTTTTGAGGGTTTTGGTAACCTCTTATGTACCCTATTTTGGTATTGGAATAACATCTCTTATACACATTTTCCTCATTAAACATCAATATTTACCTAATCCATTAGTTCATTATATAATTCCATCATCACCCTTCCGAAATTCATAATACATTCTTATATATATATATGGGACAATATCACAAAAACATTAATAATTCAATCGTAACTTAACCCCTACAAAATAGGTTTCCTTAATATTTAATCATTATAACCAGAAACCATACATAGAAATATGTCCCCATAGAATCATAATGAACATTAATAGAGGTTATTGAAGGCAAAAAATTCCTTTCAATGATCTCCAAAACATATCTTGAGGAAAATAAGATTTTAAAATTTCAATCACATAACTAAATAAAATGTTTTTAAAAAATATTAAGGAACATTTTTTCATTTGAAAAAAATGGAAACATGTAAAGTAATCATTGAAGAATTCATCATTCACGATGGTGAGAAATATTGTTCACATAGTAATAGTTTAAAACACATATTCTCATCACAACCTTTGTAAAATATACCTCATTCAAAAAATAAAAAAAAATATTTTACAAAAAAATTTAAAAATGTTAAAATGAGTAAAAATTAATTTTTAAAATCAATTTTGATTAATTATTTTTTTATAAAAAATGGTTTTCAAAAAAAAAATATTATAGGTGGAACCAATAAATTAAGTCGATTTCTAATAAAAGCATTATTTTAATCTATTGAGTACCTAAATTGATTAAAATAAAAAAGAAAACATGAAAAATCTAGAGAATACCATTAGAAAAGAAAATACATTTGAAAATTTAGAGAAATTAAATATAAGTTCCTCATCATAAATTTAAGCATAAAAAATCCCTATGAAAATGAGATTCTAATGTAAACCCCATAAAACATTTTTAACTTTATTATAAAAAAACACATCGATGTAATAAGTAGAATTGAAATTTTACATACCATGAATTAAGAAGGATATGTTGTATAACATTTCTATGTATTTTTATAAAAACCTCATAAACCTAAAAAGGGGCATGATATCAATCATTTATCACTGAAACAAATTTAATCCTAATAAACCTTACATTAAGTTCAACTTTCATTGTAAGAACAAAAATTCATGTATAATAAATTTAAAATTGTTATAATTTTTTAAAAGAACGATATTAATAATTATAATAACTTATATTATCAAATTATATCATTTCAATTAGAATTTATCAATAATTCCTTATTGAAATATACATATTTTGGTATTGACTTTTTCAATTTTCATAAATTTTTTGGTCTAGATAAATCAATACATTAACCTGATCATGGTTAAGAAATTTCAAGAATGTTTACAATGGTATAACTATCATATATATTCATTATATACATATTTATAATCCCCCATGAAAATTACATATAAAAAGTTAATTACATCATTTTTGGAGATGGTAGTTCCAACGTACACTTGGACAATGTTTTCATTTTATAAAAAAATGAAACAACGATAAATAATATATTATCATTTTAGAAAAATTGTAATATAATATATACCATATATAAAAATTAAATAAAAAATAATATATTAAAATTAATTATTGTGACGGTAAATTAATTATATCGCTACGTGGAGGAAGTAGCCCACACAAATGCACAAGAGGTACATTGATTTCGAATTTGATTGAAAGGGTGTGGAAAAAGGTGTTTCATAATCATAATAACAATTATTTATTTTTTATATACTATATTTATTATTTTTAAATATATACCAGAGATTTATGGTAAGTATATGAAAAAATTAAATTTAGAGTATAACTTTTAGGGTTATACATCTTTGTTGAGAAACTGCCTTTGGCATACCCATTATTCATTGATCAATTGACATTGGGATAGAAAACCCTATAAGATGTGGGTACAGATGTTAGGAAGGTATTCAGTTTTGGATTTTTTGAGAAATAATGCACATGAAGTTTGAAGAAGAGTGGATAATGGGTGTCCTTTTATATGTGAGGGAGACGACACAATAGAATTTCTTAAAATATTAAAATGTAATAATGTCATACCAAAGAAAAATGACTCCATATTACTCTTATTATAATATTAAACGATATAGGTTCTCAATAAAACTAAAAAATTTTATTTATAAACGATAATGTGGTAGTTGTATCCTTATCTATTAGATTAATCCTTAGTAAACTAGTTTTTACATTAATAGTGGAAATAAATTTGTAGTGTTTTTACTATTCAGAATGAGAAAAATTAAGTTTCAACTATTAAACTATTTTAATTAATATTATTAAAAATATAGGAAAATTTTTACAAAATTCCATTTCACAAGTAGGAGAATCTGATTTTAAATATGTTCATGGAAGACAATAAAAACACAATTTTAGAAAGATGGATTTTAATCATAAATATTAATTTTCATACATTATTTGCCATGTAAGAACCACAAAATGAATGAAAAAAATAATTAATTCAATATATAATATATAAATATAATAAAAAATTAATTATTAATTATTTATATAATTTTTCAATATAAAAAAACAATGTTCCAATAAAAATAATTTTTAGAAAAAATTTGTTTTTAAACCCAAAAATAATCTCATACAAAAATCATTAATAATAGTGATTCCTTATAATTGAATATATTATTTATAATTAATAGATTAATATTTAAATTTATGATCATATTAAATACATAGGGGACGTTTTATTTCATATGAAATTATAATTTTTAAAGTAATCATTTTTTTCTATATTAACTGAACAATTAATCTGTTCAAATAAAATATAATAATATCACCTTAAGATAAAATAAAAATTATATTTTAATTTTTTTATACGTTTTATAAACTAAAAACCCTAAATTTTTTATAAATTATTTTTAATATTTCTCCAAAAAATCATTAAAATATATTTTTGAAGAATAAAATGACTACACTAATAATCAATTACAGATTTATTATGAAATAACAAATAAATTAGAATCATATAAAACCATTACATATATTTTCCATTATAAAGTTATTATTTGTCATAAAATCATTCCAACATCTAGGTATTAAAGAAATACATTATCACTATTCAACAGTAATCAAGTTTATGTATAGAGAAACCTATTGAATAATTGAAGTTTATTTCAAAGGAAATATGTAACACCCCAAGATTTTATGAAAAATATTCTTTTTAATTTCATGTCTTGTGTTGTAAGCTACACCAAAAGAAGCTTTCACAACACGCATCCTTGACTTCCCTTGCATTACACGCAATCGCGACCTTCCTAGATAGCATGTGTAGTAAGCAATACCGAGTTTCACTAAACAACGATATGCTATTATTAAAACTAGCCGTTATGAATAGTAATAACCACTTTTTTAAATTTTTTAAATTTTATTTTTCAAAATGGACTTCATTTTTGGATTCGGAATATTAAAATTAGCTTAGGGTGAAATTTTGGTACTTTTCGGATAACTTTCATATTCTGATGAATAGTGAAAATTACTAAATTTTAATTAAACACAATTTTTTTAATAGAAATAATTAATAGTGAAAAATTATTAATTTCAGTGGTTTTATAGTATATTTAGAATATATTTTTACAATTTAATACAATGATGGTCATTGGATGTAATTTCATATTTAAACCAGACATAAACAAGTGTCAATCTTTTGATAGTTATTATCTCTCAAAAACATGCTATTTGTTTTGACGATGGGAATTAATTTTTAAATTAATTAATGTAACTGATATGTTTTGAATTTGGTAAAATAGGCGTCATTTTTGAAATCATATTATCAAATATAGATTTACCTAAATTTTTGTAATTTTTTGGAAACGTTCATTTTTTGATGAATAGTGAAACCACTAAGTTGTAGTTAAAAAAACTGAATTTTTCATAAAACATAATTTTACAGCTTCTGTAAGTGGAATTTCAAAAATCCGAGCGACACGGTTAATATCAAGGACTAAAATGTGGTTCAATGTGATGAAAATAATTTTTGGTGAATATTAACTATTGACTTTTTTTTACCACGGTTAAAAGTAAATAGGGTAATTAAGGGTAAAAATGATATTATTATTACCCTAACATATGTCCTAATTCTCTTGGACAAGTGTAATTCGACCAAAAACAACCTTAGGAATAAAATATGACCATTTAATCCCACTTGGATTAGATTAGGACATTTATTATTAATTTATTTAAAGAAGGGTTAAAATAGTTAAAATCAAAGTTTAATAAGTAAATCATTTTTAATATAGGGTTATACATAAGATAAATTCGACTCTAAATATTCATTAGAAATATATAACGATTTCCTACATAATTATATTTTATTTGTAATTTTTAGACTTTATATAATTTAATTTATTTATGACACAACGATGATGCAGTAATTATCTTATTAATGAAATATTGACAAAATTGATGTTATAAAGACCTAAATAAATGTAATATGAGCCTTTTTATGACTCACAATAATTTTATAGGTTACTATGAAATGTTATTGTTGATATAAGTAACTTTGTTCGAACCTATCATTCTGTTATGAATTTCATAAAAATCATGTACCAAATAGTGTCAAAATTGACATAAATTAGTTTTTGAAAAAATATTATATTATTAATTGTTATTTTATTTCTAAAAATCTATGGTTCGGCCAAATTACTTAGATAAGGTTATATATATTAATAATAAATAACTTGGGGTTCGTGTGGCATGATATAGTAAGTTTATTAACCATATAGTGTAAGAAAACAAAAAGACACGGTAAAAGTTAAATTATTTAACTGAGAGGTAAATATAATTGATAAGGTTAAAATAATAATCTAAACTTGTCTAAATCCTATTGGATGAGATTATTTAGACCCATCCCCACCTTTGCTTCTAAATATATCAATTTGGAGCTATTTAAAACTGAACATGACTTTATAATAAAATAATATTTTTAGTTTTCCCAAAGGTGCCCCTCTCCTCCCTTATAAAATGGAACCTCCTCCCTCTCCTCCTCACACCAATTTGAGCATTAAAGCTCGGCCAACCCCTGCCAAATTCTCTTCTCCACTTCCCTAGTATCATCATAGAGGTCCTGGTCTTCTTCAAAGACCATCCTTAGTTCTTTAAGTGGAGGTTAAGAAAAGGCGCGTCAAAAAGAGGTAATATCCATTACCGATCTTTTTCAATTTCTTTCTTTTCAAATTATTCTTCTTTAGTTGTTTCATGATAAATTAATAACATAATTATTTCTTATATACTGATATGTTATTATAAATATGAGACAACTCTAATTAACCTTCTATCCATCCTACGGAAAAAGGAAATCACCGCGCGTGCGTACGTACGGAATACCGTCTCCACGCCGTGGTGTAATATATTTTCTGCCACCACCTTAATTGGATGGGTATAATGGTGTAATTAGTAGCTATATATGAATATTATAAAGTGATATCGATACTGAAATAGTATACATACACTTCAACACAAGTTCACGATCATGAGAACGATATCATCACTCGTGCGTATGTACGGACTACCGTCTCCACGACACGATGAGATTCATTCTCCATGTTAACCATTTAAGAATAATTATAAAGTATATATAAGCAATAATAATGAAATATATGAAATTATAAAGCTACTGGATTTATGTATATATGTATTTCATCTACCTAATTCCATTCAACTCAATAAGGAAACAAAAACATCGTTCATGCGTACGTACGGCCTACCGTCTCCATGAACTGTGTATTTCATTCCATTTACAGATATATTATATATGTATATTCTGAATATATATTATATATAAATCATGTTTTATATTTTGGAATTAAGTAAACATGATCTATGTAATCATATGAATAATTACAAGTCAAAACACGGACAACAAATGAATCGATTTTACCCAAAACACTCTTTAACATGGAATTTACAAAAGAACGAGTAAAATAAAGTCATAAGTGAACCATATATAATATAATAACAATGAGTATGATTCTGGAATAAGTCAATGACATTATTTAAATCATTATACAGGAGGTTCTGACACTTACGAAGCAAATCGGACCTAAGGTAAGGGAAATATCACAATCTCATTTTTATCCGAGATTGTTTATACTTTAGTATTTACTGGGATGTATTTTATCATCCACATCCATGTTTCCCCAATATTTAATATTATTTCCATTCACCTACAATTGTTTAAATCCTATTTTACCCTTCGGTGAGTGTTTAGTAAAAGATATGAAAGGAATCATTTGTCATTTTTCGTATGAGGTACTTTTTTGACTTTTTCGACAGAAGTAGAAGAATAATGTTTTTTTAACTTATACGGCATGAATGGATTTTTAAAACATTATTTCCAAGAAGCTTCCTTTACAAGTTTTCAAGTTTATGTTTAATCAACTTCTTTTAGTTTAAAATCTTATGACATGTTATGAAAGGATAAATGTTTTTGAAGTAGAAAGGATATTTTCCTCAAGAATGGAGTTCAAGAGTTTTATCAAAATTATTTTCCATCTAAGACAATATAGGGTTCTGTTTCTATCCCTATTATTACATGGATTTGATTATGTTGTGATGGAAATATTTTTATGAATTCCTTTATCTTATATGAATTTTTTTATGATGTCACGATGTTTAAGATTCCCATTTTTATTACATGGGTTATGCTATGATATATGGTTTATGATTTTGTGGAACACATAAGAATGGTATCATTATGAGATGGGTGGGACCTATATCTCCCTCCAATGCATTGGGTAAAGATTTTATATCTCATGAGATAGACATGGCTGGAATGGTAGGTTATACCGGTTCAGTGAAACAGGACTGAAATGAGGGTGACTCGGTTCAGAAATGGACTTTGTCCACTAAGATAGTCTTGGCAATGAGTGTTGACTGATAAGATATGATTCTCTATGATTATCTGTGTATGACACAAAGTTTCATGTTTTATGTTGTTATTATTGTGATTACATTTCACTACTATGATTTATCCCATGTTATGAAATTATGATCTCTTTTGCAGGTTAAGATTTCCAAAAGATATGTTCTTATGAATATTATATAATTGATATTTCTTGTGTTTACCCTTAATGAGAATTTGAGCTCACCCTTTTATGTTTTCTTTTTTCCCAAGATATAAAGAAAGGTTTTAGGTAAGAATAAAAAGGAAGATCTTTATGGGAGATGTTGAAGATCTTTCACCATGATTAGAAGATTATGTTCCGAGTTTCCAAAGACACTAAACTATTACGGTCCTCGTGTGTGTGTTTTTGTTATGTACTAAGTATTCCGCAAAATTAATGTAATTTCCCTTTACGTCATGCTTTGGGTCTCTACAGTTGGTATCAGAGGAAAGGTTTAGTCAACCTTTAGAAACTAGGATGCGAAACCGTTAGTGAGATCCCTAGAGATATTTCTAAGGTATGACTAGTGATGTACCTAAGGATAAGTATACATATAGGATATAGTCCTAGAACTATGGTAACGATATTAGATTAAACCAAAGATGTTATATATTGAAGTTACTCCCCCTTTATTATGATTTTTGTCTCTCAAACTATTCTTTTTGGGTTTTAGAAAATGGCTGGAAACAAGATGATTCACGATAATGGAGGATATGATGGACAATGGAATGATATTCTTCATGAGAAACCAAATGAAATGGGATTTGGAAGTCCAAACATCATTATTATGCCGAATCAGAAATCTCATAAAATAATCAATAAAGTAAAATTTGGTAAGTTTCTTGACTCGACTGATAAGAGAAAGATGGATTTTCATGATGATCATAGAGGAAAGAAAGTTCAATTCCCCTTATGTAAATCATGTGGGAAGAGGCATCAAGGAGAATGTTTCAAAGGAACTAGAAGATGATTAGGGTGTGTAAAAGAAGGACACAAAGCCAGTAAGTGCAAAGGAAAAGGTTCAGTTAACACCAGGGATGAGGATAATGTTATTGCTACGACATCAACAATGGTTAAATGTTTTAAATGTGGAATGTACGAGCATTATGCAAACCAATGCCCTAAGGGAAAGTATCATGAAGAGAATCAGTATGGTCGTATGGGTAGTATTTATGTGGATGATGATAAAGAGACTACAAATGATATGTGAGATGAAAGAATTGTTGAAGCTTGGTCAATGGTTTAAGAATGTAGTGGAATGATTACATGTTTATCATGTGTAATATCATGGTACTATGGAATAAAGAGACATCTAAGGATTGTTACACTATTGTCTTTCCTTGAGTTTTGAAAGTGTATGATTAATGTTACCAGTATCAATGAAAGGTTTTTCAGATATTTTTGGAATGTTGATGATATGCGCATAATGAAGGGATAAGGAAAAATTGAAATGTTTGACAGTTTTCATGAGCTCATGATTGATATAAGGACTAAGTGATATCATGGTTTGAGTATATATAATTTTTGGATTTTGGTATGTGGAAAGAGTTAAATTTTGACTGTATTCATGTTTTCACTAAGGTTCAATGGGTATTCAAGAGAACACATGATTAAGGCCTTTGAATGGTTGGAATGTGACCAACAAGACATATCTTATGATATATGGGGATCAACGATGGTATTAAATCTCCGGTAATCGTTTTCATTATATTATGAGAGTAGACTGTAGTATTATGGATAAGCCTAAAGATTTGAAATGGACTATGTTGGACATAAGTTTGTATTTTTTAAGGATAAAAGTTTTTTTCGATATTATTGATTGGATGTTATAGTAATATAGTTTTAGAAAAAGGACAACCTGCAAGACGGGCGACAGCCCATCGCATCGGACAAGGCCGTGGGAATCGAACCCACAACCGAAGTGCGACTGGCCTTTATCGCCTACCACTGGCCTACAGGAAGACCCTATTTAGTAGAAACTAGTTTTATTATATTAAGAAGTATGATATTAGAAGTATAAGTCCATTTTAGAAACCATATACGATTAATCTCACTATAGATAGACTTATGTATTTTTGGATAACTTTTCTAACCTTTTGTTTGAGATAGATGGAATGACCCATCATTCTATCACATGATCTACTATCACATCACGAATAAAAAATTCAACTTCATTTATTTAATAGATGAAGTGGAAATTATCCAAAGAACGACAAACGGTGAGACTATACCAAAATCACGAAAGTATTTCTTCTAATTCCAATTTCATCAACTTTAGAGAAATGATCTTGAAAACCAAAAATGTTGTCCTAGTGCTCTTATATCTGATGAATCAGATGGTACCTTAGATCGTCGTAAATTTATGGCTTTGTGATTGCTGGATTTTCCATAGCCATTTTCTCTACCACTCTCCATCAGAACATGATGGTCATATTTCTCTTCCATATCCATATTTTCACCTATGTGGAAACCCAGTGATTAGTTTATTTGGGTAACCGTTACGTTTCATAATTTTGTTTTTGAAGATTGGTTTTGGTATTCCTTTTTACGATGTGGGTTTCAATTAAAGAAACTTTTCAAGTAGTAAACCATTTATAACCCCGACGAATTACGAGGGCGAAATTCATTTTAAGGGGGGGCAGAATGTAACACCCAAAGATTTTATGAAAAATATTCTTTTTAATTTCATGTATTGTGTTGTACGCTACACCAAAAGAATCTTGCAAAACACATATCCTTGACTTTCTTTGCATTACACGCAATCGCGACCTTCCTCGATAGCATGTGTAGTACACAATACTGAGTTTCACTAAACAACGATATGCTATTATTAAAACTAGCAGTTATGAATAGTAATAACCACTTTTTGAAATTTTTTAAATTTTATTTTTCAAAATGGACTTCATTTTTTGGATTTAGAATATTAAAATTAGCTTAGGGTGAAAGTTGGTACTTTTCGGATAACTTTCATATTCTGATGAATAGTGAAAATTACAAAATTTTAATTAAAAACAAATTTTTTAATAGAAATAATTAATAGTGATAAATTATTAATTTGAGTGGTTTTAAAGTATAATTAGAATATATTTTTACAAGTTAATACAATGATGTTCATTGGATGTAATTTCACATTTAAACTAGACATAAACAAGTGTCAATCTTTTAATAGTTATTATCTCCACGCCGTGGTGTAATCTATTTTCCACCACCACCTTAATTGGATGGGTATAATGGTGTAATTAGTAACTATATATGATTATTATAAAGTGATATTGATACTGAAATAGTATACATACACTTAAACACAAGTTCACGATCATGAGAATGATATCATCGCTCGTGCGTACGTACGGACTACCGTCTCCACGACGCGATGAGATTCATTCTCCATGTCAACCATTTAAGAATGATTATAAAGTATATATAAGCAATAATAATGAAATATATGACATTATAAAGATACTGTATTTATGTATATATGTATTTCATCTACTTAATTCCATTCAACTCACTAAGGAAATGAAAACAGCGTTCATGCGTACGTACGACCTACCGTCTCCATGAACGGTGTATTTCTTTCCATTTACTGATATATTATATATGTATATTTTGAATATATATTATATATAAATCATTATTTATATTTTGGAATTATGTAATCATGATCTATGTAATCATATGAATAATTACAAGTCAAAACACGGACGATAAATGAATCGATTTTACCCAAAACACTCTTTAACATGGAATTTACAAAATAACGGGTAAAATAAAGTCATAAGTGAACCATATATAATATAATAACAATGAGTATGATTCTGGAATAAGTCAATGACATTATTTAAATCATTATACAGGAGGTTCGGACACTTACGAAGCAAATCGGACCTAAGGTAAGGTAAATATCACAATCTCATTTTTATCCGACATTGTTTATACTTTAGTATTTACTGGGGTGTATTTTATCATCCACATCCATGTTTCCCCAATATGTAATATTATTTCCATTCACCTACAATTGTTTAAATCCTATTTTACCATTTGTGAGTTTTTAGTAAAAGATATGAAAGGAATCTTTTGTTGTTTTTCGTACGAGGTACTTTTTTGACTCTTCCGACAAAAGTACGAGAAGAATGTTTTTTTAACTTATACGACATGAATGGATTTTTAAAACATTATTTCCAAGAAGCGTCCTTTAAAAGTTTTCAAATTTATTTTTAATTAACTTATTTTAGTTTAAAATCGTATGACATTTTATGAAAGGATAAATGTTTTTGAAGTAGAAAGGATATTTTCCTCAAGAATGGAGTTCAAGAGTTTTATCAAAATTATTTTCCATCTAAGACAATATAGGGTTTTGTTTATATCCCTATTATTACATGGATTTGATTATGTTGTGATGGAAATATTTTTATGAATTCCTTTATCTTATATGAATTCTTTTATGATGTCACGATGTTTAAGATTCCCATTTTTATTACATGGGTTATGCTATGATGTATGGTTTATGATTTTGTGGCACACATAAGAATGGTATCGTTATGAGATGGGTGGGACCTATATCTCCCTCCATTGCATTGGGTAAAGCTTTTATATCTCATGAGATAGACATGGCTAGAATGGTAGGTTATACCGGTTCAGTGAAACAGGACTGAAACGAGGGTGACTCGGTTCAGAAATGGACTTTTCCCACTAAGATAGTCTTGGAAATGAGTCTTGATTAATAAGAGATGATTCTCTATGATTATGTGTGTATTCCACAAAGTTTCATGTTTTAAGCTGTGATTATTGGGATTACATTTCACTACTATGATTTATCCCATGTTATGAAATTATGATCTCTTTTGCAGGTTAAGATTTCCAAAATATATGTTCTTATGAATATTATGTGATTGATATTTCTTTTGTTTACCCTTACTGAGCATTTGAGCTCACCCTTTTATGTTTTCTTTTCCCCAGGATATAAAGAAAGGTTGTAGGTAAGAAAAAAAGGAAGATCTTTATGGGAGATGTTGAAGATCTTTCACCATGATTAGAAGATTATGTTCCGAGTTTCCAAAGACACTAAACTATTACGGTCCTCGTGTGGGTGTTTTTGTTATGTACTAAGTATTCCGAAAAAGTAATGTAATGTCCATGTACATCAAGCTTCGGGTCTCTACAAAATACATATAAAATAATAGATTTTGCCATATTAGAAGTTGATTTTTGTATGAATTGGATAATGTAATAGGATCATGAATTTTGAAGATTTTATGAGAGGGGGTTTCCTTTGATATGTAAGGGAGTGGAGACCCATGGAAATTTTCGAAAGATTTAAATTTGATAAAGACTTACTCAATCCAAAAGGCTCCAAAATAGAAAAATTTCAAAAAGTAGATAATATATGATCAAAATATAACTATGAAATAGGATTTAGAAAAGGTTTTTGGTCATTTTAAACCTTATAATTTGAGTTTTACTACTTTTAAATTATTTTAACTATTACAATGGTAATTAATTTTGTTTACCTAAGTTGTTATTTGTAATGAAAAAATTAAAAGTGACATTATTAAAAAAATTAGGACATGATGATTCCAAATATGGATTCTATTATATCAAATTAAATTTATTTAAGTGGTATAAATTGTCATAAAACCCCAAAATGTGACGAAAATTAATATTATTGGAAAATAAATTTTTGAGAATTAAAATATTTTTATATAGAGACCATGTGTAATATTGAACCCAATGATATAGATTAGGTAATGTTTAATAAAAAAGATCCAGTAATTTTTTAAAAAATTCCTAAAATATTATGTGAATTGTTAAATAGAAAAAATTAAATGAATGTTTTTTTAAAAAAATGACATTAATTTTTCCACCCAAAAATATATTTTTTGAAAAATTCCAAAACATCCATGTAAGTTAATATTGAAATTATCATTTGTAAAACACTATTAATTCCCTCAAATTGAATTTTTTTTTTAATTAAAACTGATTTATTAAGAATAAAATTAATATATTATAAATTGAGTACTCATTTATTATGAATTAATCAATAACATTAAATTAAAAATACCATAATATATATTCTCAATAATGCATTTATTCAAATTCATACCACCGACTTAATGTTTTTTTAATGGTAACATTTTAATAATAATATTGTTATAGTATATTTCAATTCCCAGTAATCTCGGTGTTTCATGTTAAGTAAGATATCAAGAATAGTCTTATTTTTAACTAAATAAATAAAAAAAGGCCATACAAAATGTTTGGAACCATTTTTATAGGCCCCAAGACATTAGTAAAGGCTATATGAATCGTTTGGAAGGCTTTATGATTGACTTCCATCATTATATATCTATAAAAATAATATCCTAATAGTTTTAGGAAAACATTATTATAGGTGGCCTAAACCAACAGTTACCAAACCATTGGTATAGTTAAAAGGAATTTCCAATATAACACCCCAAGCTTCTATGGTACGTTTCCCTTCGAATAATGCGATAGCGTGTGTGGTACGCAACCTCGAGTTCTAACACACACCACAACTAATTAAACTAGCCGTTGTGAATAGTAATACCTACTTTTTGAAATTATATATATATTATATTTTAAAATGGAATTCATTTTTGGATTCGGAATATCGAATTTAGCCTAAGGTGAAATTTTGGTACTTTTCGGATAACTTTCATATTTTGATGAATAGTGAAAATTACTAAATTTTAATTAAAAACAACTTTTTTAATCAAAATAATTAATAGTGATAATTTATGAATTTGAGTGGTTTTAAAGTATATTTAGAATATATTTTTACATTTTAATATAATGTTGGTCATTGGATATAATTTTACAATTAAACCGAACATAAACAAGTGTCAATCTTCTGATAGTTATTATCTCTTAAAAACACGCTTTTTGTTTTGACAGCGGGAATTAATTTTAAATTAATTTCTGCCACTTCTGTGTTTTGAATTTAGGAAAATGGATTCCATATTTGGAATCAGGATGTTCAAATTGTGTAAATGGGTAACTTTTATTTTTAGACATTTTGAATAATTACTGCGGTAAATATTTTATTTACCATGGTTAAGGGTAAATCCGGTAAATAAGGGTTAAAAAATAATATTATAATAATACTAAATTACCCTAAAACGTGTCTTAACCCTATTGGTTGATACATGGTCGACCATGGGCATCTTTGGGTCTATTTTGGGACCCCATGGATCCACTTGTAAGTGATAATGACACTTTATTTTAATTTAGTTAAAATGAATACAAAAATGACACAAGCATATATCTTTTAGAACAACAATTTTTACATAGGGTTATATATGTTGGATTTTAGATTATAAATATTCATTAGAAATCTAAAACGATTTCCTACATAATGATATTTTATTTATAATTTTTAGACATTGAATAATTTATTTTATTTATGACACAATGATGATGCAGTAATTACTATAATAGTGAAAAATTAAAATAATTGATATTATAAATACCCAAATAATTATAATATGAAACTTTTAATGAATTAAACTAATTTTATATGATAATATGATATATTAGGATTGATTTAATTGACTTTGTTCGAAGTAATCAATCTGTTAGGAGTTTCAAAAAAATCAACTATTGAATAGTGTCAAAATTGACATAAAAGAGTTCTTAAAACAAATATTATATTATTAATTGATATTAAATTCCTAAAAATCTACGGTTCGGCCAAGAGACTTATATTAGGATAGATACCTCATTAATGGACCACTTGGGGGTCGCTTGGATGTATATAGTAAGTTTATTAACCATATTATATAAAAATACAAAGAGACATTGTAAAAGTGAAACTAATTAACTTAGAGTTAATACTTAAAGATAAGGTTAATATAAGTACCCAAACCTATCTAAATTCTATTGGTTGAGTGGTTTTCGACCTATCCCCACCTTAACCTTTGAATAGTCAACTTTGGAGCCATTAGAAACCGAATATGAATTTATTATAAATTAATATTTCTAGCTTTTCCAAAGGTGCCCCTCACCCCTCTTATAAAAGGGCACTCCTCCTTCTCATTTCTTCACACCTCTAAAGCCTTTTGGTTCGGCAAAACTCTGCCCAAATACTCACCCAACATCCCTCACTACAACCTAGGGGCCTTAGTTTGATCAGAAAGCCAACCTATGGAGCCCTTTTGATCAAATCAATAGGAAGAACCCGAAGAAGAGGTAATGTTTTCACCACCCCTTTTCCAAGTTCATTTCTTCTTCCACTTCTTCTTCCTTTGTTGTTACCATTCTAAAATAATGACTCCAGTATCATTTATATACTGTGATGTTATTATAAATATGGTACAACCATATTCAGTATTCTATCCACCCTTTGAATAACATGTCACCATACGTGCGTACGTACGGCTTACCGTCTCCACGTCGTGGTGTAATTGTTATTCAATATATTATTATTTGGATGGGTATAATAATGATGTGTAACTCATGTAAATAATAAATATAACATATTAATGATTCTGTATATATGATATACCATCCATTTATATATTATTTTAATATATCAAAAGAATGATATTGTCGCTCGTGCGTACGTACGGACTACCGTCTCCACGAACGCGATGAGATTCATTCTCCATCGTAACCATTAAAGTATAATTATCATTTTATGATTTAAAAATGATGTTTAAGGACTTGATATCATTCTGGATATGAATAATATACAACCTATCCTTTACAAACATGTCTTACGTAACAAAACATATGAAAGAAAACAAGTAAGTTAACACCCGAAACAACGATAATACTAAGATATTATTATCAAATCAATATTAAAAGATCATATATGATATCATATTAATGTATATGATTCTTGTATAATTTAATAACAATTATTTTACCATTATACAGGAGGTTAACCTACCACAACCAAGGAAAAGTACAAGGTAAGGGTTATTTCACAATCTCTTCATTATCCGAGGTTGTATATACGTAATAATCTACTGGGATCTCTTTATCATCCACATCCATGTTTCTTAAAAATGTATTTCAAAACATTTTTACTATTTACAAGAATATGGGTTAAAGTCATTTATACCCTTTTTGACTTTTTATAAGAGGTTTATAAAGGAATCTTTCCGTCGTTTTCAAAACAATGTCCTTTTTAACCTTTTCGACAGAATTGAGGTAAGAATGTTTTTTTTAACTTATACGGCGGGTGCGGTTATTTTCCGCCGTTATAAAATCGTCGAAGCTTTCCATACAAGCTTATAAGAATATTTTCAAAGAAAATGTTTTATTTTATATGGATCTTAAATGTTTTCAAAATAAAAGGAGATACTTCTTTAAAAAGAATTTTGATTTCATCTATGTCAACATCCTTTGATGGATTTTATGATTATTTGAAGTTGATTTATTATGATACAAAACTTCTATATTGTATTGAAGGTTTTGTGATATGTTTGACTGTGGATGTGCTATTTTTATACCATTCATAGTTTATGGTGAAATTATTGACATTTCGTATGCTAGTTTTAATACGAATGTTTATGTTATGTTTAAACCTTTTCATATGGGAATGCATTGGACTTAATAAGTGACGGGTGGAGCCCGCTATAGCTCCTCGATGCATCGGTAGGTCTCATGAGACAAACTAGTGTCTTGGCACAAGGCCTTGACAAAATCTTATTTGTAGTCTTGGCACGAGGCCTTGACTATGTGGTTATGATAGTCTGGCATTATGCATTCCAACATTATGAAAGTGGTTATTGATTTTTGCATGTGATTATTCGATTAGTAGAATATCCATGTGAATAAGTAAATGGCATTATTTCATTTTATTTATGCCATACCATGTTAAAAGTTCATATTTAAAAGGCTTTTGTTTTAGTTATACATTTCCTTAAATGTTTATTCTTATTTATGAAAGTTTCCGCTATATTGTTATCCTTACTGGGCATTTGAGCTCACCCCTTTTCTATGTTTTATTTTTCCCAGGAAGTGAAGAAGTAAATTATGAATGACCTGCAGGGATATTATGAGGGGTTAATAGTGTGGATATGAAGACTTTGTTGTTGTAGTAGTTTTTCACTTTGAAATGTAATGTAAAACTTTATGATTATATCTAGTGTTTCCAAGGCTACTAAACCAATCGGTCTTTCGAGATTTGATCTTCTTGTGATCATGCCAATGTTATGTAATTAATGCACCGACTCTGGGTAGCTGGGGTCGGGGCGTTACAGTTGGTATCAGAGGAAGTTTAGTACAAACCTTGGAAGCTAGATTTAGATAAACTCTGATTAGAGCACGTAGACCTAAGATGAACTTTGAGGATTAGTATAGAAGAACTTCCTAGAATTTTGGTATTGTAGAGACTTTGTGAGTTTTCCGAGCAATACATCCCTGTCTGGATACGAGCAGGTAGAGGCGGCTCTGGCACAGATGTACCTAGGGGTAAAACCCGAAAACACCGCTTTGAGCTAGACTCGAACGGGAACTGGTGCACGACAACGGGCCTTGCTGCACTCTTGGTTACGACACTCCCGGGGGATATGCTTAGGATAACTCTCACTTTCTTTACAAATCATTATGAAGGGTTTATGAGTATATACTTCCTCAAAGAAAACATATTTATGATTATGGATTATATCCATAGATAGTTCAATTTATGTTTAGTGTTTTATAAGTATGGGATTATGTATTTTGATTCATAAACTGATCTAGTTTATGACATTGTTTAGAAATAGCGCCTAGTGGAAGAAATGGAAACCGTATCAATTCACGCACTCCATGTAGGGATTTCCCTCCTGCTCAAGATAATTATAGTGGGGCTGGTGATGCAACTGGTGCTGATCAGCTAATCACCGTACTGGGACAACTTACTCAGGTTATGAATAATAACCTTACCCGTATGGAGCACCCTGATCCGCAGCGTGGAGGATCAATGTTAGATCGATTCATGAGACAACAACCACCAACGTTCAATGGGAGTACAAATCCCTTAGTAGCTGAGCAATGGATATTTTTTCCCTAGAGAAAATATTTCAGGCTTTGGGGTGTAGTGAAAGGGAAAAAGTTACCATGGCAGTTTACCGCCTCACTGGAGATGCTGATCAATGGTGGTCATTGATTCAAAACATGAAGGAAGATGATGAAGTATCAAACATGGAATGGATGGAGTTCAAAGATCTGTTTTTAGAAAAATACTTCCCTCGCGACCATCGAGCAGATATGGAAAGGCAATTTCTGAGTCTGAGACAAAAGGAGGACGAGAATGTCACAAAGTATGAGGCTAACTTTACAAGGTTAGCGAGGTACACTGGTGATTATATTCGTAACCCAAGAAGTAAGATTGATCATTTCTTTGATGGTTTAAAACCATTTCTCCGTCGAGCGTTAGTCTCACAATCCTTTTCATCGTACGAAGACATTGTCTCATGTGCTATCAAGACCGAAAAGGAATTCTCTAAGTCTTATGACTTTAAAGCAAAGCAAGAGAAGAAGAGACCTGCTGATCAATCTGGGAATGGAAATAAGGGGAAGAAGGGAAAGGTTGAATATCCATCTTGTGGTAAATGCGGGAAAAAACATCCTGGTACTTGCTTGAAGGGAATGGGAGTCTGTTACAAGTGTGGTGAAAAAGGCCACCAAGCTCATGATTGCAAGGGGAAGAAGGAAGCTACCAACGTTCAGTGCTACAATTGCAGGGAGATGGGGCATTATGCAAATGCATGTCCTAAGAGTCAGGAGAACTTACCTCAGAAAAGGCCAAGGGATCAAGGCCAGGCTTATGCTATCACTACTGCTGAGGTAGAAGCTCCGAAAGACGTGGTGGCAGGTAATTTAATGGTTTCCTCAAGTTTAGAAAATGCATTATTTGATTCTGGATCATCGCATTGTTTCATATCTTCCCAGTTTTCTAAGAAAATTAAATATTTCCAATTTGATTTAATAAGGGAGTTGTCAGTTAAAACTCCTAAGGGAAGTATCGTTGCAACAAAGTTTTGTGAATCAGTCCCCATTAGAGCACATAAATTTTCTTTATCTGCTGATTTCATCGTCATACCTATGATTGAGTTTGATATAATCCTCGGTATGGACTGGCTTTCGGACTATGATGCGATGATTTATTGTAAGAAGAAAGAGGTTACGATTCTTGATGATAATGAGAAGGAGCACATTATTTTTAGAGCAGAATCGTCACCACCTAATTCTTATTTAGATCCACCCCCAGTAGCTCAACTTAATTCAATTATTGGGGAGGAAGAGAATGAAATAACTGTCGGTGAGGAAAGGAATGTTCAAAAAGAGGATGTACCTATTGTGAAAGAATTTGTAGATGTATTTCCGGAAGATTTACCTGGGCATCCTCCAGAACGAGAAGTTGAGTTTTCCATTGATTTGATTCGTGGATCAAGGCCTATATCGAAGACCCCTTATAGAATGGCCACTGTAGAATTAGTCGAACTAAAGAAACAACTAGAGGAATTGAGTAATAAGGGATTTATTCGCCCTAGTGTTTCTCCATGGGGAGCCCCTGTTCTTTTTGTTAAAAAGAAAGATGGATCTATGAGGTTATGTATCGACTAGAGGGAGATCAATGCTATAACGATAAAGAACAAGTATCCCCTACCTCGTATTGATGATTTATTTGACCAACTGCATGGAGCTCAATACTTTTCAAAGATTGACCTTCGATCTGGATACCATCAGTTGTGTGTGAAGAAGGAAGACATTCCGAAAACAGCATTTCGAACCAGGTACGGGCATTACGAGTTTACTGTAATGCCGTTTGGATTGACTAATGCACCCTCTGTATTCATGGATGTGATGAATAGAGTTTTCAAGGAGTATCTCGATGAATTTGTTGTGGTATTTATTGATGATATTCTGGTATACTCTAAAACCTACGAAGATCATGAAAATCACTTGCACATTATCTTGAAGACTCTGAGGAGGCATGAATTATATGGGAAGTTTAGCAAGTGTGAATTCTGGCTTCAGGAGATTTATTTTCTTGGCCATATTTTCTATAAAGATGGAATCTCTGTTGATCCTTCTAAGACCAAGGCAATCCAAGAATGGACAGCACCTACGAGTATAACTGAGGTACGTAGTTTTATTGGCTTGGCAGGTTATTATCGACGTTTCGTCCAGAATTTTGCCCGATTGGCTAACCCATTAACGAAGCTCACTCGTAAAGGGGTTAAATTTGTTTGGACAAAAGAGTGTGAAGAATGTTTCGAAGAACTGAAGAGAAGATTAGTCAATGCTCCTATATTGACTCTACCATCGGGGAATGATGGGTTCGTTATTTATAGTGATGCATCAAAGAAGGGACTTGGATGTGTCCTTATGCAGAATGATAGAGTTATTGCCTATGCATCATGACAGTTGAAAATTCATGAACAAAACTATCCTACTCATGATCTCGAGTTAGCAGCAGTGATCTTTTCTTTGAAAATATGGAGGCACTACCTCTATGGTGAAAAATGTGAGATTTATACTGATCACAAGAGTTTGAAGTATATTTTCTCACAAAAAGAACTCAACATGAGGCAAAGGAGATGGCTTGAATTACTTAAGGATTATGATTGTACGATACACTACCACCCAGGGAAGGCAAACAAGGTGGCAGATGCTTTGAGTAGAAAAGACCATGGAGTTCTGAACATGATGATAATTGAAAGGGATCCAATTTTCATGGATCTAGAGAAGATGGACATGGGAATAACCAGGGAAGGTGAAACATCAATGCTTTTTCAAATGGTTGCCAAACCATCTTTACTAGAAAGGATTAAGAGTTCCCAGACCGATGATGAAGAATTTCAGAAGAAGATTAAAGCTGTGAATGATGGGAGATTGAGAGACTTTGTGTATGAAGATGGACTTTTGAAATTCGGGAAGAGACATTGTGTTCCCAATATACCTGATCTAAAAAGGGAATTGCTGGATGATGCTCATAGTTCCAATTTCTCTATACACCCTGGGAGCACCAAAATGTATAGAGATTTGAAGGAACATTTTTGGTGGGACAACATGAAGAGGGAGATTGCTGATTTTGTGTCAAGATGTATGGTTTGTCAACAAGTGAAAGCTGGAAGGCAACAGCCTGGAGGAGTCATGCAACCTCTTCCCATACCGGAGTGGAAATGGGATAATATTACAATGGACTTTGTCATGGGGCTACCAAAGACTCCTAGAAGGAACGATGCAATATGGGTTATTGTGGATCGTCTTACCAAGTCAGCACATTTTCTTGCTATAAGAGAAGATCTACCCCTGGAACGTCTAGCAAGACTATACATTAATGAAGTTGTGAGACTTCATGGAGTACCCCTATCGATTGTTTCTGATCGTGATCCCCGTTTTACTTCATGATTTTGGAAAAGTCTTCAGAAATCCCTGGATACTGAACTTCATTTGAGCACTTCTTACCACCCTCAGACAGACGGACAATCAGAACGGACTATTCAGACCTTAGAAGACATGTTGAGATCTTGCTCACTTGATTTTCAGGGTATGTGGGATCAATATTTACCACTAGTAGAATTTTCCTATAACAATAGCTTCCATTCAAGTATTCAGATGGCACCATATGAAGCATTATATGGAAAGAGATGTCGTACACCAACCTGTTGGGATGACGTTGGTGAAAAAAAACTTGTAGGCCCAGAACTGGTGGAGGAAACGGTGGAAAAGGTGAATGTAATCCAAAATCACATCAAAGCAACTCAAAGTAGGCAGAAGAGCTATGCCGATAATCGAAGGAAGGATTTGGAATTTCAAGTCGGTGATCATGTTTTCCTGAAGGTATCTCCGTGGAAGGGAGTCATACGTTTTGGTAAGAAAGGTAAATTGAGTCCCAGGTACATCGGACCTTTCGAAATTCTAGAACGAATTGGGGCTTTAGCTTACCGATTGGCAATGCCGCCAAGTCTCTCCAAAGTTCACGATGTGTTCCACGTATCTCTGTTGAGAAAATACATGCCTGACCCAACGCATGTACTCACCTATGAGGAATTAGAACTGTAACCCGATCTTTCCTATTGTGAAGAGCCCATCAAGATTCTTGATACGAGAGAACAAGTGCTGAGAAACCGGACGACGCGTCTGGTAAAAGTTTTGTGGAGGAATCATAAGATGGAAGAGGCAACGTGGGAACCCGAGGAACTTATGATGAAGAACCACCCGAGTCTTTTTATGTAGTAATACCCTAGAAATTGCGAGGACGCAATTATTTGAAGGAGGGGAGAATATAACACCCCAAGCTTCTATGGTACGTTTCCCTTCGAATAATGCGATAGCGTGTGTGGTACGCAACCTCGAGTTCTAACACACACCACAACTAATTAAACTAGCCGTTGTGAATAGTAATACCTACTTTTTGAAATTATATATATTTTATATTTTAAAATGGACTTCATTTTTGGATTCGGAATATCGAATTTAGCCTAAGGTGAAATTTTGGTACTTTTCGGATAACTTTCATATTTTGATGAATAGTGAAAATTACTAAATTTTAATTAAAAACAACTTTTTTAATCAAAATAATTAATAGTGATAAATTATGAATTTGAGTGGTTTTAAAGTATATTTAGAATATATTTTTACATTTTAATATAATGTTGGTCATTGGACATAATTTTACAATTAAACCGAACATAAACAAGTGTCAATCTTTTGATAGTTATTATCTCTTAAAAACACGCTTTTTGTTTTGACAGCGGGAATTAATTTTAAATTAATTTCTGCCACTTCTGTGTTTTGAATTTAGGAAAATGGATTCCATATTTGGAATCAGGATGTTCAAATTGTGTAAATGGGTAACTTTTATTTTTTGACATTTTGAATAATTACTGCGGTAAATATTTTATTTACCATGGTTAAGGGTAAATCCGGTAAATAAGGGTTAAAAAATAATATTATAATAATACTAAATTACCCTAAAACGTGTCTTAACCCTATTGGTTGATACATGGTCGACCATGGGCATCTTTGGGTCTATTTTGGGACCCCATGGATCCACTTGTAAGTGATAATGACACTTTATTTTAATTTAGTTAAAATGAATACAAAAATGACACAAGCATATGTCTTTTAGAACAACAATTTTTACATAGGGTTATATATGTTGGATTTTAGATTATAAATATTCATTAGAAATATAAAAAGATTTCCTACATAATGATATTTTATTTATAATTTTTAGACATTGAATAATTTATTTTATTTATGACACAATGATGATGCAGTAATTACTATAATAGTGAAAAATTAAAATAATTGATATTATAAATACCCAAATAATTATAATATGAAACTTTTAATGAATTAAACTAATTTTATATGATAATATGATATATTAGGATTGATTTAATTGACTTTGTTCGAAGTAATCAATCTGTTAGGAGTTTCAAAAAAATCAACTATTGAATAGTGTCAAAATTGACATAAAAGAGTTCTTAAAACAAATATTATATTATTAATTGATATTAAATTCCTAAAAATCTAAGGTTCGGCCAAGAGACTTATATTATGATAGGTTCTTCATTAATGGACCACTTGGGGGTCTCTTGGATGTACATAGTAAGTTTATTAACCATATTATATAAAAATACAAAGAGACATTGTAAAAGTGAAACTAATTAACTTAGAGTTAATACTTAAAGATAAGGTTAATATAAGTACCCAAACCTGTCTAACTTCTATTGGTTGAGTGGCTTTCGACCTATCCCCACCTTAAACTTTGAATAGTCAACTTTGGAGCCATTAGAAACCGAATATGAATTTATTATAAATTAATATTTCTAGCTTTTCCAAAGGTGCCCCTCACCCCTCTTATAAAAGGGCACTCCTCCTTCTCATTTCTTCACACCTCTAAATCCTTTTGGTTCGGCCAAACTCTGCCCAAATACTCTCCCAACATCACTCACTACAACCTAGGGGCCTTAGATTGATCAGAAAGCCAACCTAAGGAGCCCTTTTGACCAAATCAAAAGGAAGAACCCGAAGAAGAGGTAATGTTTTCACCACCCCTTTTCCAAGTTCATTTCTTCTTCCACTTCCTCTTCCTTTGTTGTTACCATTCTAAAATAATGACTCCAGTATCATTTATATACTGTGATGTTATTATAAATATGGTACAACCATATTCAGTATTCTATCCACCCTTTGAATAACATGTCACCATACGTGCGTACGTACGGCTTACCGTCTCCACGTCGTGGTGTAATTGTTATTCAATATATTATTATTTGGATGGGTATAATAATGATGTTTAACTCATGTAAATAATAAATATAACATATTAATGATTATGTATATATGATATACCATCCATTTATATATTATTTTAATATATCAAAAGAATGATATTGTCGCTCGTGCGTACGTACGGACTACCGTCTCCACGAACGCGATGAGATTCATTCTCCATCGTAACCATTAAAGTATAATTATCATTTTATGATTTAAAAATGATGTTTAAGGACTTGATATCATTCTGGATATGAATAATATACAACCTATCCTTTACAAACATGTCTTAGGTAACAAAACATATGAAAGAAAACAAGTAAGTTAACACCCGAAACAACGATAATACTAAGATATTATTATCAAATCAATATTAAAAGATCATATATGATATCATATTAATTTATATGATTCTTGTATAATTTAATAACAATTATTTAACCATTATACAGGAGGTTAACCTACCAAAACCAAGGAAAAGTACAAGGTAAGGGTTATTTCACAATCTCTTCATTATCCGAGGTTGTATATACGTAATAATCTACTGGGATCTCTTTGTCATCCACATCCATGTTTCTTAAAAATGTATTTCAAAACATTTTTACTATTTACAATAATATGGGTTAAAGTCATTTATACCCTTTTTGACTTTTTATAAGAGGTTTATAAAGGAATCTTTCCGTCGTTTTCAAAACAATGTCCTTTTTAACCTTTTCGACAGAATTGAGGTAAGAATGTTTTTTTTAACTTATACGGCGGGTGCGGTTATTTTCCGCCGTTATAAAATCGTCGAAGCTTTCCATACAAGCTTATAAGAATATTTTCAAAGAAAATGTTTTATTTTATATGGATCTTAAATGTTTTCAAAATAAAAGGAGATACTTCTTTAAAAAGAATTTTGATTTCATCTATGTCAACATCCTTTGATGGATTTTAAGATTATTTGAAGTTGATTTATTATGATACAAAACTTCTATATTGTATTGAAGGTTTTGTGATATGTTTGACTGTGGATGTGATATTTTTATACCATTCATAGTTTATGGTGAAATTATTGACATTTCGTATGCTAGTTTTAATACGAATGTTTATGTTATCTTTAAACCTTTTCATATGGGAATGCATTGGACTTAATAAGTGACGGGTGGAGCCAGCTATAGCTCCTCGATGCATCAGTAGGTCTCATGAGACAAACTAGTGTCTTGGCACAAGGCCTTGACAAAATCTTATTTGTAGTCTTGGCACGAGGCCTTGACTATGTGGTTATGATAGTCTGGCATTATGCATTCCAACATTATGAAAGTGGTTATTGATTTTTGCATGTGATTATTCGATTAGTAGAATATCCATGTGAATAAGTAAATGGCATTATTTCATTTTATTTATTCCATACCATGTTAAAAGTTCATATTTAAAAGGCTTTTGTTTTAGTTATACATTGCCTTAAATGTTTATTCTTATTTATGAAAGTTTCCGCTATATTGTTATCCTTACTGGGCATTTGAGCTCACCCCTTTTCTATGTTTTATTTTTCCCAGGAAGTGAAGAAGTAAATTATGAATGACTTGCAGGGATATTATGAGGGGTTAATAGTGTGGATATGAAGACTTTGTTGTTGTAGTAGTTTTTCACTTTGAAATGTAATGTAAAACTTTATGATTATATCTAGTGTTTCCAAGGCTACTAAACCAATTGGTCTTTCGAGATTTGATCTTCTTGTGATCATGCCAATGTTATGTAATTAATGCACCGACTCTGGGTAGCTGGGGTCGGGGCGTTACAGTTGGTATCAGAGTAAGTTTAGTACAAACCTTGGAAGCTAGATTTAGATAAACTCTGATTAGAGCACGTAGACCTAAGATGAACTTTGAGGATTAGTATAGAAGAACTTCCTAGAATTTTGGTATTGTAGAGACTTTGTGAGTTTTCCGAGCAATACATCCCTGTCTGGATACGAGCAGGTAGAGGTGGCTCTGGCACAGATGTACCTAGGGGTAAAACCCGAAAACACCGCTTTGAGCTAGACTCGAACGGGAACTGGTGCACGACAACAGGCCTTGCTGCACTCTTGGTTACGACACTCCCGGGGGATATGCTTAGGATAACTCTCACTTTCTTTACAAATCATTATAAAGGGTTTATGAGTATATACTTCCTCAAAGAAAACATATTTATGATTATGGATTATATCCATAGATAGTTCAATTTATGTTTAGTGTTTTATAAGTATGGGATTATGTATTTTGATTCATAAACTGATCTAGTTTATGACATTGTTTAGAAATGGCGCCTAGTGGAAGAAATGGAAACCGTATCAATGCACGCACTCCATGTAGGGATTGCCCTCCTGCTCAAGATAATTATAGTGGGGCTGCTGATGCAACTGGTGCTGATCAGCTAATCGCCGTACTGGGACAACTTACTCAGGTTATGAATAATAACCTTACCCGTATGGAGCACCCTGATCCGCAGCGTGGAGGATCAATGTTAGATCGATTCATGAGACAACAACCACCAACGTTCAATGAGAGTACAAATCCCTTAGTAGCTGAGCAATGGATATTTTCCCTAGAGAAAATATTTCAGGCTTTGGGGTGTAGTGAAAGGGAAAAAGTTACCATGGAAGTTTACCGCCTCACTGGAGATGCTGATCAATGGTGGTCATTGATTCAAAACATGAAGGAAGATGATGAAGTATCAAACATGGAATGGATGGAGTTCAAAGATCTGTTTTTAGAAAAATACTTCCCTCGCGACCATCGAGCAGATATGGAAAGGCAATTTCTGAGTCTGAGACAAAAGGAGGACGAGAATGTCACAAAGTATGAGGCTAACTTTACAAGGTTAGCGAGGTACGCTGGTGATTATATTCGTAACCCAAGAAGTAAGATTGACCGTTTCTTTGATGGTTTAAAACCATTTCTCTGTCGAGCGTTAGTCTCACAATCCTTTTCATCGTACGAAGACATTGTCTCATGTGCTATCAAGACCGAAAAGGAATTCTCTAAGTCTTATGACTTTAAAGCAAAGCAAGAGAAGAAGAGACCTGCTGATCAATCTAGGAATGGAAATAAGGGGAAGAAGGGAAAGGTTGAATATCCATCTTGTGGTAAATGCGGGAAGAAACATCCTGGTACTTTCTTGAAGGGAATGGGAGTCTGTTACAAGTGTGGTGAAAAAGGCCACCAAGCTCATGATTGCAAGGGGAAGAAGGAAGCTACCAACGTTCAGTGCTACAATTGCAGGGAGATGGGGCATTATGCAAATGCATGTCCTAAGCGTCAGGAGAACTTACCTCAGAAAAGGCCAAGGGATCAAGGCCAGGCTTATGCTATCACTACTGCTGAGGTAGAAGCTCCGAAAGACGTGGTGGCAGGTAATTTAATGGTTTCCTCAAGTTTAGAAAATGCATTATTTGATTCTGGATCATCGCATTGTTTCATATCTTCCCAGTTTGCTAAGAAAATTAGGTATTTCCAATTTGATTTAATAAGGGAGTTATCAGTTAAAACTCCTAAGGGAAGTATCGTTGCAACAAAGTTTTGTGAATCAGTCCCCATTAGAGCACATAAATTTTCTTTATCTGCTGATTTCATCGTCATACCTATGATTGAGTTTGATATAATCCTCGGTATGGACTGGCTTTCGGACTATGATGCGAAGATTTATTGTAAGAAGAAATAGGTTACGATTCTTGATGATAATGAGAAGGAGCACCTTATTTTTAGAGCAGAATCGTCACCACCTAATTCTTATTTAGATCCACCCCCAGTAGCTCAACTTAATTCAATTATTGGGGAGGAAGAGAATGAAATAACTGTCGGTGAGGAAAGGAATGTTCAAAAAGAGGATGTACCTATTGTGAAAGAATTTGTAGATGTATTTCCGGAAGATTTACCTGGGCATCCTCCAGAACGAGAAGTTGAGTTTTCCATTGATTTGATTCGTGGATCAAGGCCTATATCGAAGACCCCTTATAGAATGGCCACTGTAGAATTAGTCGAACTAAAGAAACAACTAGAGGAATTGAGTAATAAGGGATTTATTCTCCCTAGTGTTTCTCTATGGGGAGCCCCTGTTCTTTTTGTTAAAAAGAAAGATGGATCTATGAGGTTATGTATCGACTACAGGGAGATCAATGCTATAACGATAAAGAACAAGTATCCCCTACCTCGTATTGATGATTTATTTGACCAACTGCATGGAGCTCAATACTTTTCAAAGATTGACCTTCGATCTGGATACCATCAGTTGTGTGTGAAGAAGGAAGACATTCCGAAAACAGCATTTCGAACCAGGTACGGGCATTACGAGTTTACTGTAATGCCGTTTGGATTGACTAATGCACCCTCTGTATTCATGGATCTGATGAATAGAGTTTTCAAGGAGTATCTCGATGAATTTGTTGTGGTATTTATTAATGATATTCTGGTATACTCTAAAACCCACGAAGATCATGAAAATCACTTGCGCATTATCTTGAAGACTCTGAGGAGGCATGAATTATATGGGAAGTTTAGCAAGTGTGAATTCTGGCTTCAGGAGATTTATTTTCTTGGCCATATTGTCTCCAAAGATGGAATCTCTGTTGATCCTTCTAAGACCAAGGCAATCCAAGAATGGCCAGCACCTACGAGTATAACTGAGGTACGTAGTTTTATTGGCTTGGCAGGTTATTATCGACGTTTCGTCCAGAATTTTGCCCGATTGGCTAACCCATTAACGAAGCTCACTCGTAAAGGGGTTAAATTTGTTTGGACAAAAGAGTGTGAAGAATGTTTCGAAGAACTGAAGAGAAGATTAGTCAATGCTCCTATATTGACTCTACCATCGGGGAATGATGGGTTCGTTATTTATAGTGATGCATCAAAGAAGGGACTTGGCTGTGTCCTTATGCAGAATGATAGAGTTATTGCCTATGCATCACGACAGTTGAAAATTCATGAACAAAACTATCCTACTCATGATCTCGAGTTTGCAGTAGTGATATTTGCTTTGAAAATATGGAGGCACTACCTCTATGGTGAAAAATGTGAGATTTATACTGATCACAAGAGTTTGAAGTATATTTTCTCACAAAAAGAACTCAACATGAGGCAAAGGAGATGTCTTGAATTACTCAAGGATTATGATTGTACGATACACTACCACCCAGGGAAGGAAAACAAGGTGGAAGATGCTTTGAGTAGAAAAGACCATGGAGTTCTGAACATGATGATAATTAAAAGGGATCCAATTTTCATGGATCTAGAGAAGATGGACATGGGAATAACCAGGGAAGGTGAAACATCAATGCTTTTTCAAATGGTTGCCAAACCATCTTTACTAGAAATGATTAAGAGTTCCCAGACCGATGATGAAGAATTTCAGAAGAAGATTAAAGCTGTGAATGATGGGAGATTGAGAGACTTTGTGTATGAAGATGGACTTTTGAAATTCGGGAAGAGACTTTGTGTTCCCAATATACCTGATCTAAAAAGGGAATTGCTGGATGATGCTCATAGTTCCAATTTCTCTATACACCCTGGGAGCACCAAAATGTATAGAGATTTGAAGGAACATTTTTGGTGGGACAACATGAAGAGGGAGATTGCTGATTTTGTGTCAAGATGTATGGTTTGTCAACAAGTGAAAGCTGGAAGGCAACAGCCTGGAGGAGTCATGCAACCTCTTCCCATACCGGAGTGAAAATGGGACAATATTACAATGGACTTTGTCATGGGGCTACCAAAGACTCCTAGAAGGAACGATGCAATATGGGTTATTGTGGATCGTCTTACCAAGTCAGCACATTTTCTTGCTATAAGAGAAGATCTACCCCTGGAACGTCTGGAAAGACTATACATTAATGAAGTTGTGAGACTTCATGGAGTACCCCTATCGATTGTTTCTGATCGTGATCCCCGTTTTACGTCAAGATTTTGGAAAAGTCTTTAGAAATCCCTAGATACTGAACTTCATTTGAGCACTTCTTACCACCCTCAGACAGACGGACAATTAGAACAGACTATTCAGACCTTAGAAGACATGTTGAGATCTTGCTCACTTGATTTTCAGGGTATGTGGGATCAATATTTACCACTAGTAGAATTTTCCTATAACAATAGCTTCCATTCAAGTATTCAGATGGCACCATATGAAGCATTATATGGAAAGAGATGTCGTACACCAACCTGTTGGGATGACGTTGGTGAAAGAAAACTTGTAGGCCCAGAACTGGTGGAGGAAACGGTGGAAAAGGTGAAAGTAATCCAAAATCACATCAAAGCAGCTCAAAGTAGGCAGAAGAGCTATGCCGATAATCGAAGGAAGGATTTGGAATTTCAAGTCGGTGATCGTTTTTTCCTGAAGGTATCTCCGTGGAAGGGAGTCATACGTTTTGGTAAGAAAGGTAAATTGAGTCCCAGGTACATCGGACCTTTCGAAATTCTAGAACGAATTGGGGCTGTAGCTTACCGATTGGCAATGCCGCCAAGTCTCTCCAAAGTTCACGATGTGTTCCACGTATCTCTGTTGAGAAAATACATGCCTGACCCAACGCATGTACTCACCTATGAGGAATTAGAACTAGAACCCGATCTTTCCTATTGTGAAGAGCCCATCAAGATTCTTGATACGAGAGAACAAGTGCTGAGAAACCGGACGACGCGTCTGGTAAAAGTTTTGTGGAGGAATCATAAGATGGAAGAGGCAACGTGGGAACCCGAGGAACTTATGATGAAGAACCACCCGAGTCTTTTTATGCAGTAATACCCTAGAAATTGCGAGGACGCAATTATTTGAAGGAGGGGAGAATATAACACCCCAAGCTTCTATGGTACGTTTCCCTTCGAATAATGCGATAGCGTGTGTGGTACGCAACCTCGAGTTCTAACACACACCACAACTAATTAAACTAGCCGTTGTGAATAGTAATACCTACTTTTTGAAATTATATATATTTTATATTTTAAAATGGACTTCATTTTTGGATTCGGAATATCGAATTTAGCCTAAGGTGAAATTTTGGTACTTTTCGGATAACTTTCATATTTTGATGAATAGTGAAAATTACTAAATTTTAATTAAAAACAACTTTTTTAATCAAAATAATTAATAGTGATAAATTATGAATTTGAGTGGTTTTAAAGTATATTTAGAATATATTTTTACATTTTAATATAATGTTGGTCATTGGACATAATTTTACAATTAAACCGAACATAAACAAGTATCAATCTTTTGATAGTTATTATCTCTTAAAAACACGCTTTTTGTTTTGACAGCGGGAATTAATTTTAAATTAATTTCTGCCACTTCTGTGTTTTGAATTTAGGAAAGTGGATTCCATATTTGGAATCAGGATGTTCAAATTGTGTAAATGGGTAACTTTTATTTTTAGACATTTTGAATAATTACTGCGGTAAATATTTTATTTACCATGGTTAAGGGTAAATTCGGTAAATAAGGGTTAAAAAATAATATTATAATAATACTAAATTACCCTAAAACGTGTCTTAACCCTATTGGTTGATACATGGTCGACCATGGGCATCTTTGGGTCTATTTTGGGACCCCATGGATCCACTTGTAAGTGATAATGACACTTTATTTTAATTTAGTTAAAATGAATACAAAAATGACACAAGCATATATCTTTTAGAACAACAATTTTTACATAGGGTTATATATGTTGGATTTTAGATTATAAATATTCATTAGAAATCTAAAACGATTTCATACATAATTATATTTTATTTATAATTTTTAGACATTGAATAATTTATTTTATTTATGACACAATGATGATGCAGTAATTACTATAATAGTGAAAAATTAAAATAAATGATATTATAAATACCCAAATAATTATAATATGAAACTTTTAATGAATTAAACTAATTTTATATGATAATATGATATATTAGGATTGATTTAATTGACTTTTTTCGAAGTAATCAATCTGTTAGGAGTTTCAAAAAAATCAACTATTGAATAGTGTCAAAATTGACATAAAAGAGTTCTTAAAACAAATATTATATTATTAATTGATATTAAATTCCTAAAAATCTAAGGTTCGGCCAAGAGACTTATATTATGATAGGTGCCTCATTAATGGACCACTTGGGGGTCGCTTGGATGTATATAGTAAGTTTATTAACCATATTATATAAAAATACAAAGAGACATTGTAAAAGTGAAACTAATTAACTTAGAGTTAATACTTAAAGATAAGGTTAATATAAGTACCCAAACCTGTCTAAATTCTATTGGTTGAGTGGTTTTCGACCTATCTCCACCTTAAACTTTGAATAGTCAACTTTGGAGCCATTAGAAACCGAATATGAATTTATTATAAATTAATATTTCTAGCTTTTCCAAAGGTGCCCCTCACCCCTCTTATAAAAGGGCACTCCTCATTCTCATTTCTTCACACCTCTAAAGCCTTTTGGATCGGCCAAACTCTTCCCAAATACTCTCCCAACATCCCTCACTACAACCTAGGGGCCTTAGTTTGATCAGAAAGCCAACCTAAGGAGCCATTTTGATCAAATCAAAAGGAAGAACCCGAAGAAGAGGTAATGTTTTCACCACCCCTTTTCCAAGTTCATTTCTTCTTCCACTTCTTCTTCCTTTGTTGTTACCATTCTAAAATAATGACTCCAGTATCATTTATATACTGTGATGTTATTATAAATATGGTACAACCATATTCAGTATTCTGTCCACCCTTTGAATAACATGTCACCATACGTGCGTACGTACGGCTTACCGTCTCCACGTCGTGGTGTAATTGTTATTCAATATATTATTATTTGGATGGGTATAATAATGATGTGTAACTCATGTAAATAATAAATATAACATATTAATGATTCTGTATATATGATATACCATCCATTTATATATTATTTTGATATATCAAAAGAATGATATTGTCGCTCGTGCGTACGTACGGACTACCGTCTCCACGAACGCGATGAGATTCATTCTCCATCGTAACCATTAAAGTATAATTATCATTTTATGATTTAAAAATGATGTTTAAGGACTTGATATCATTCTGGATATGAATAATATACAACCTATCCTTTACAAACATGTCTTACGTAACAAAACATATGAAAGAAAACAAGTAAGTTAACACCCGAAACAACGATAATACTAAGATATTATTATCAAATCAATATTAAAAGATCATATATGATATCATATTAATGTATATGATTCTTGTATAATTTAATAACAATTATTTCACCATTATACAGGAGGTTAACCTACCACAACCAAGGAAAAGTACAAGGTAAGGGTTATTTCACAATCTCTTCATTATCGGAGGTTGTATATACGTAATAATCTACTGGGATCTCTTTATCATCCACATCCATGTTTCTTAAAAATGTATTTCAAAACATTTTTACTATTTACAAGAATATGGGTTAAAGTCATTTATACCCTTTTTGACTTTTTATAAGAGGTTTATAAAGGAATCTTTCTGTCGTTTTCAAAACAATGTCCTTTTTAACCTTTTCGACAGAATTGAGGTAAGAATGTTTTTTTTAACTTATACGGCGGGTGCGGTTATTTTCCGCCGTTATAAAATCGTCGAAGCTTTCCATACAAGATTATAAGAATATTTTCAAAGAAAATGTTTTATTTTATATGGATCTTAAATGTTTTCAAAATAAAAGGAGATACTTCTTTAAAAAGAATTTTGATTTCATCTATGTCAACATCCTTTGATGGATTTTAAGATTATTTGAAGTTGATTTATTATGATACAAAACTTCTATATTGTATTGAAGGTTTTGTGATATGTTTGACTGTGGATGTGCTATTTTTATACCATTCATAGTTTAGGGTGAAATTATTGACATTTCGTATGCTAGTTTTAATACGAATGTTTATGTTATGTTTAAATCTTTTTATATGGGAATGCATTGGACTTAATAAGTGACGGGTGGAGCCCGCTATAGCTCCTCGATGCATCGGTAGGTCTCATGAGACAAACTAGTGTCTTGGCACAAGGCCTTGACAAAATCTTATTTGTAGTCTTGGCACGAGGCCTTGACTATGTGGTTATGATAGTCTGGCATTATGCATTCCAACATTATGAAAGTGGTTATTGATTTTTTCATGTGATTATTCGATTAGTAGAATATCCATGTGAATAAGTAATTGGCATTATTTCATTTTATTTATGCCATACCATGTTAAAAGTTCATATTTAAATGGCTTTTGTTTTAGTTATACATTGCCTTAAATGTTTATTCTTATTTATGAAAGTTTCCGCTATATTGTTATCCTTACTGGGCATTTGAGCTCACCCCTTTTCTATGTTTTATTTTTCCCAGGATGTGAAGAAGTAAATTATGAATGACCTGCAGGGATATTATGAGGGGTTAATAGTGTGGATATGAAGACTTTGTTGTTGTAGTAGTTTTTCACTTTGAAATGTAATGTAAAACTTTATGATTATATCTAGTGTTTCCAAGGCTACTAAACCAATCGGTCTTTCGAGATTTGATCTTCTTGTGATCATGCCAATGTTATGTAATTAATGCACCGACTCTGGGTAGCTGGGGTCGGGGCGTTACATCCAATACCAACGGTTTTGAAAATCATTGTTATAGGTAATGTAATAAAAATATTGACTTGTTTTGATCCCACCACCTTTGACTTAAATTTCGACGACCTAACCACTAACCTATAATGAATTATTTGAGAATAATATGATACATATATAAATGAATATTTAAATTAATTTAAATCATGATGTGTTCAGTGTTATTTGATTAAGGAATCCATAAGAAATATGAATACCTATACAAGTAGTTTTTGAATGCATTGGTATATAGATTCATATATTTGTGACCTAAACCAATGGGTTTTCCAAAACCATTCTTATAATGTATTTTTATGGTAGATATACCAAGGTTTTTTTTCAAATTTTTTGCATATATATCACCTATACAAATGTTTGGTCAAACGAATTGATATAGGGTCATTCATTGGTACCTATAAAAATAGATTTATCATAGAATTTGGTATATTTATCAAGTATACCAATGGTTAGTCCAAACGATAGGTATTAAGTACCTCTATGGTACCTATACCAATGGTTTTGGTCTGAACATTGGTATTATTCTATTGGTGTAGCTCTAATTTCTAGTAGTGATTTTTTTGGGGTGTTACATACATATTTTCTTTTTTAATTGAAGGACAAAAGTATCCATGCCTATTAATCTAATTGGATGTTATAGTCCTTAATTGAAAAGAACTACATACATTATTGTAGTCATCTTATATAATAGTGAGTCACTAAACTACATCAATGAATACGAGGTGTAATCTATCAAATCCTTATTTATAGTATGCTTTTGGATAATTTAAGACAGAATAAAGAAATATGTTTATTACCCATAGTCTGAAATTATTTTTCTTGGTACAGTTTGACTGAATAATCCTTACCGGTGTATATTATATTATATGGTACATAAATACAAAGGAAGTATCATTTAATATGGATATCTAGTTATATTTCTTAGGTATGGAATTAAATTCATTGATCTCTTCTATGTTGTCATATATGAATGGAAAGACCACCTTGTGGTGTGCGATGGTAATAACAATATCATATCTATTTGGATTTGTGGGAGTTATAAAAATGTTATCCAATTCATCAATTTAGGCCTTATGCGAATATGAAATGTGAGAAAATTTCTTCTTAGAGTTTATGTTATCCATCAATCTTTGTATGTAATCAAGATGCGGAATAAATTATTCTTTCTTGATGGAATACTCACCGTGGACATTCTTGAACACCATCTATAAATATCATTCGATAATTTTTTATACTAATAGTATTTAAAAATATAATTCCAAGACTACAATGGAATATTGGTAAAAGTATTCATTTTGTTTGTTGTGTTTTGAAAATAGGAAGGAATATATAAATACATCCATTACTATAGAAATGTGAGAAATTCCTAGACCCAGTCGATTATGTTTTGGCTTTCCAATTATTCACTCATTGGGATTTGGAAAGAACTATAAAAATAAATATCCCATATATGGGGAGTTTTTTTAACAGGAAAAAATAATTCATCATGTAGTTTTATGTTTACTAGTGTGATTTTTGGAGTGTGATGTTATAAAAAAAGTCTACTAATTATTTCCCTTTTACTACTTTCCATGATATTAAACAGATGTCAAATTGTTATAGATTGACCATCCACCATTCTTGGAATCTATTAACAATTATATGAGTGTTCAAATATGAGATACCTAGTGTATCATTTTATACTATAGGTATTGTATCCGATTCTGAATTGGGATAATTAATTGAAGATAATTCCCCTTGATGTCAAAGTATAGAGTCTCATTGTCTAGTATAATTCTGATATGTTAATAAAGTCAATTTTTCTTACATGCATCATTTTCTTGAATGGGAATGGTGATAAGTTATTATTATAATGTTTTAAAATATATAATGTGTGTCTTTCCTTCTATGGGAATTTTTTTTCAGTGGGGTCATGTCATATTTCAGGACATTTCCAAATTATTATTGATAATATTCAGCCCACTATTAGGTGACTATTTTATTATAATTTTGTTGAAGGGTAAGAATTTTCTTGTAAGGTTTTATATATATAATATTATGTATTGTTTGTATCCTAAAATTCATATTAAATAATTTATATTTTAAGGTTTTTGAATATAAAAGATCACGTTTTTATTTTCAATGTTGAATTTGATTTAGTGATGGTATACCCAAAAGCCACCAAATTTTCCAAATGTTACCCCAAAATCAAATTTTAAATAATTTTTTTAGTATATGTCAGGATATATTATTTAAATAATATATTGAAATCAGAATTATGGTCAAAAAATTGTTTTGATTTTGACACATAATCATTAACAAATAATTATAGTGTTTCCCTCGGAAGGGAATGAATTTTTAGGGAATGACTTATTGATATGTTATTCTATTGTTATTTAATCCAAAGATAATTATTTTATATAAATATACCCCTTAGAGTTTCATAAATTGAGAGGCCTCCTCATCAATGGGAGCCATATTACTATGGTTATATATTGAATCATCATCCATAATGGAGTTAGTAGGGAAACCAACTATTGAATTGATCAAAATTTAAATGATTATGTTGAAGATTTTGTCTTTTGATTATTGCTGACTGCTATCCCAAATATTGAAAAAACCTTGATTTTAAAATTATTCTTCTTGATTTGGATGATGTTATAAATCTATTTTGGTTACATAAACTCCCAAATGAACATGGATTCAATTAAATTTTCATCTTTAGCAACCACCTTGGTATCATGAGTAATATTCATTCTCAAGGTTGCCTAATTATGAGCACGACGATCCTTAGTAATACTTAAATAATGAGTGTCTAAAACAAAATGCAATTAAATAATTTTGGTGTAATTACATGAAATGATATATCAATTATTCTACAACAAATACATTAATATCTTATTCCCACCCCTATCATATGTGGAAAATAGGGTATCATAATCATGTGATTCTGGGAAATACATAAGGGATCTAGTTTCCTCAAGGGATATAGATGTATCATTAAATCCTTATAAAAATTCAAGGAATTCATTAGGTATTAGAGAAAAAAGTAAGAATATTTTTCTTGGATAATTTTCATCATTATTGGGACTATTTCCTTCCATGTGGTTTGATTTTTCCAACTTGATGATTATCATGAAGAAAGGGGAAACATGCCAAAAACCAATGTTTAGGGGCAGTAACCCAATTGAACTCATCCATCATTAAATTATTACATTCCATTTGGTAGAATAATATATTATGTATTAGAATTAGAGTGACATGGATGGAAAATATCAAGTATATACCACTCAGAACTATCCATCGAGATACTACTTGAGGCACAAATAATATGACGAAGGAATTGCTACATGGAAATGAAGATATAACTATAAAAATGAAGTGTTAATGTCCCTATAATAATATGAAATAATGAAATAAAAATAGGAGATACATAATTCATAGTGGGATATAATAATGATCTATCTAATTAGATTCTTCTTTAACTTTTAATACCATTGGATTATCATGGTAGACAGATAAAAATCAAATTTACCATAACCAAATCACTGGATAGTTTGGAACAATATGTGATTTTTGACTAAACCATTATAAATGGGATAATGATAGAAATTAATGTTGTTAAACTATTTTTATACTTACAAGGGAATGATATGTCCCTATATTGAAGTCTCCCTATCATGTTATTTGAAGGACATGACTATATACAATTCATTAGGGAAAGTCTGAGCATGATAAAAATAAATGGGTGATCCTTAGATTAAAACTACCATGGGCTTAATAGGACATAAATTAGTTCTTATTAGAGATCAATTGACAAATTATTGGAATAGATGATTGAGATCATTGATATGAGCAAATGTTTTTTAGAAAAGATTATACATTTTTTATTGGATCAAATTATTTCCACTTGGTGTTCTCTCCATTATTTGAGTATTGGAAGTTGACGTTACCTATGTTATTGTTTATTTTCCCAAAATAGAGTTTGTGGGAGTTTTTTTATTTATCTTCCATATTTAAATAGCCTCTATACAAATTATTGTTGAAAAAACGAGTTCATGTTTTCCAAATATTCTACTAGTATCATTGGTAATGAATTTACTCTCGGTGATTCAATAGTGGATTAGTACTCCTACTGGGCCCACTGAGTTCCAATCACTAGGAATATATATCATATATGTATTTAGTGGATATATGACATGGAAATTGAGATCAATGATGACATCATATCCCTCAACCCCAATGGTCACCATTACCCCTCCCACCTTCTACTTTATTCAAGAAGGGGAACTCATGATTGCATAAAAATTCAATATTAAAAAAGGTATTTTCAATTTAATCACATTTAAAAAAGAAAAACTAATATTATTCTTCTAAAATTAATCCTTTTTGGCTGGGTTCTACCCATTAGATAATATTTTGGGATGGTTCTTGTTGGAACATTTGGTGGGGTGGTGCCTATTGGACTATTTAGTGGGATAGTGCTTTCCCTCTAAATTCCTAAGGCATAAGTCTTGAAGAGATTATACTAGTTTATGATTCATTTCAGGACCATATTCTTCTATCATGTACTTTTTATATAAATAAAACTGGTTACTTGAAGACTGACTCTTAGAGGATTATAGTTCCAAATAAAATAGTTCAATTTTTAGGGAGGGAATTGGGTTCCCAAATTGTTGATTCAATTTCATAGTGAGGTTTTCATTCACTGGACTGATTAGTTTTTATTTATTTAATCCATAAATTTCATTATTAACATGTATATGACTAACTAACATTCATCTTACTCCTCTAATGGAATGATAAAAATAGAATAAAATATCTCCATTGGCTTGTATAACTAGATTTAACCCGAATTAACCATCTTTAGAAGAAATTAATTAATGATAAATAACTCCTAGATGATGTGTCCCAACATTGAGTATAAATATTAGTAATTAAGATGGTTGTTGAGGTAAATATAAAATGTTATTCATATATTTTTGAAATTTTATTATATCATCCTCATCGTCATAATTTATATATTTATTTATGGAAAGGGAAATAATACAATCAACATAGCGGGAAAGACCAAAATATGTAAGAGCCTAATTTGTCCTAATTTAATGTAACCCACAACATCCCCTCTAAAAAATTCTCCTCTTCAGGTTTGAAAATATTCACATTTGAGAAGCAGTAAACATTGGTGCCCTGTTCGGAAAATGATGCAATGTGATCCACCACTTGGTTACCTTCAAGCCATTTATATAGCACTGTGATGTTATTGATGAGTATAACACTACATTTTCAAATGGTGTAAAATATTGAACATGGGATAGATCCAAATCCATTCAAGGAATAATGTAGCATTATGGAGTTTGTTTCCACTTAAGGGATAACAATGCTCACCTATCTGCACAGAGATAAGCCAGTAAGGGAAAACTTAAATTCTACTTGGATAGAGAAACCATATACCATATTATATGAGAATTCCAAGATAACATACCCAAGAGAATTAAAAATAAATACTCCTCCTCTAATGACTCTCTAATTACTAGAACAATCAATGATGAGGTTCAGACCAAAGGCTGGTAGAAGCCAACACACCAAAACAGACGTCGAGCAATTAATTTCAAGGTGTGTCCGATTATTACTGAGAATAATAGAGTAAAATGTTGGAGAATCATTACAATAATTAATGATCATAAAAATATCAATTATAATGTTCCAGGTACATGCAATGATAGAAATTACTAAGGTATGAGTTCCCTTGTATCTTGACTTGTTCTGAGCATGTCAAAGACACCAACAGCCTGAGTGAAAAACAATAGTGTGATCCATTTTTTCGCCGACCCAAGTCAGGCACTCTGTAAAACCACTTATCTTGGAATGGATAATTGTAAATGTGATGGGCATAAGAAGTAGTGAACTCGACAAAAATGTTCCAGACATCTCAGACCCATTCGCCTTTAAATAATATATGATCCACATTCTCTTCACGATACTCTTTACAATGGGTTCCTCTATACTAATTTTTTTTTCACTCATTTATAGGTTTCAATTTTTTTTTCTACCAATAATGTGGGAAACTATATGATACTATAGAGTTTTAGGTTCTTATTTAAGAACAGTTGTTTCTTTTCCACTATTCCAACCCTCTATCCTTGAGTTATGTGGGTTCAATAATACTTTACCTTGGGGAACTAAAATATATATTCCTATATTTCAGAAACTAAAAAAATCCCCCATAATCAACTGTGGTGTTTTAATAGGATCAATGATGTTTTAAATTCATCATGAATATTTTATTATTCTAGTTTTTTTATTATATTTGAAATTATTTTGTTGAGAAATATACAATTGTGGCTTTCCAATCATGTTAGTAATCCGTCTAATAGGTTTCCAAACCATAAAAATACTGGTACTTCCAGGTTCCACTAGAGGTATATGATCATTGACTCTTGTTAATTATTGAGTGATACCGTCATGAAAAATGACTGAGTCATGGAATGATTATGGATATTCTATGGTTATTTAGTTCATTTAATGATTTTGAAGGACATATTTCCAATGTTTGGTGGTGGGGGAGTTGAATGCACCTGCTCTGGGTATAACTTAATTTTCAATTACAATAGTTCATATTGCACAATCATGGAAACCATTTGAGTTTAAAGGGTTTTAATGGACTTAATATGTTTTGATGAAATTGTTGGTTTGAAAAATATCTGAGTATAAGAAGAGACCATATCTTTAAGAGGTCATCTTACTTGTTTTTTCCATTGATGTCTAGTGTGATTCATCATAGGGTATATCATCTTACATGGATAGGTATACAATCCTAGTAAGCGGAACTATTGATACCCACCCGTAATTAAGGTTAATTATGTTGGATTAAAAATTGACGAGATGGTCAGATGAGTAGATTTTACCATTTATAATAGATAAATTTCTTTAAGTTGGGTGACATTTTTAAGAAGGTAAATGTGATTCTCTGATTCGAATTTATTAAAGTGGGGGAATTTACCCCCAATAGTATAGTTTTTATCCAATTTAGTTCCTTTATATCTAGTCTATAGAATGAAATTCTTACCTCAACATTTTGTGGTTCAACCTCTTCAGTTGTGGGGTGGGATAAAACAAAACTCATCTCATTTTATTTAGTTAAAAATCACTAATAGGTGTAAAATTTTCATTCAGGGGAACCCAAAAGTTTTCAATCCATCATGGGCATGAGATTCATAGTCCTTATTTTATTATTTTGGTATATAATATATTTTAGATAGAGTATTAATCATAATTTTATTATGTACAAGAATAATTCTCTATGACATTTGTGGGGACAATAGGGATGAAATTCACCGAAGCCTAATACATTAGTGGAATTATATACTTATTAGAGAAAAGGGGGATATATCACTTATTGAGTGTTTTTAAATTAATAAAATGTAATCACCCACAACATTTCTCTTCTTAGAATTTCATTTTGGCATGTGACCCATATAAGGGTTCAATAACACTCCACAATGCTCTCTAGGAAGTGACATTGATAGTGTAATCATGGTGGAATCCGTAATTATCTTTGTCGATTAGGCCCCTTGTGATGTGGGAAGATCACATAGTGGGAGGAACTATGAAAGAGTTTATTTTGAATAATCTATAGAAGACTTATTAGTGGAGAAGTATGTTGAGATATAAATACCCTCATCTTTACTGGTTGGGGTTCCCTTGGATTCACTATCATAGAATAGTATACCCTCCATTAATTTTTTTATCAAAGGGTGGTGAAATTAGAAAAAAATCCCCTGCATTTTGGGATGGGGTTTTTCCATGGAAGATAATATCTCTTCACTTTTGATCAAACCGGATTTTGTCGGAGTAATATATAGATGTAGTTCATATTTTATGCTTGAGATAAGCACTATTAATGTTGGTAATCTAGCCATGGGATTGAATTTTCCTATGTAAGAGGCTTCTTCAATTTTTTTTGGATTCTTCATATCATAGAATATAAAGGGATTTATCCCACTAAGCTTTTCATTTATGTGATTTAATGATGGTGGTATTTTTATACATTAACTTTTATCATATTGGAATCCTTGTCCGTAGACTCGGTCTAAGATAATGAAATTGAACCATGTCTTATTCACCGGGATATAATGACTTGGGAGAGGTGTGTATTTATTATACCAATTAGTTTAAATACCCTGAGGGGGGGGGGGTGAATCAGGGTATGATAGATTAAATAACTCCCCCTTTAAATCTTTTCAACCCATAAAAAACACACTTTCACTTTATCCCATAGAAAAATCTGAATAGAAATGAAATAAAGAATGAGACATAGTGATTTTTACTTAGATCACTCCCATAGGGCTACGTCCATGGTGCATACAATGATAATGTTCTGATTGTAACAAATCCACTAAGGCTCACTTAAAAATTACAAGGTTCAAGATAGATCAATTATATGCTTATACTTGCTACATTTAAAATATTCAGGGTTATTTCGATGCAATCTCATGGGTGGCTTCCTATGTCTCTTTATCTGGATCACTATTGGTGGTAGGGATCACTGTTTTCCTCTTCCTTTACTCACTTCATTGGAATGGATCCACTCAAAGTTTATGGACTTGTATGTCCATTAATTATCATGAAAGCACCCATCCCCAACTATAGATGGATGCTATGTTGAAGTACTTTTATCACCCATATATGAAATTCTATTTTCTCCGTACTGTTAGTTAGAAAAAATTACCTTCATGAATTGTTTATTTCCCTTTGTGAACAGTCTTTCTTCCTCCATGAACTGAGCTACACCACATGGAATTAGTGCTTCGTGGACCACCTCTTCCATGGACTGCCTCTTCTCCATGGACTATCTCCACTTTCACATACCACCTTCGAGAATCTCCTCTACATACCACCACTGTGAACTACCCCCATGAAATTCTCCATCTTAAAAACTTTTTTTTCTCCACTAACCAATTTTTTTTCTAAATATTGAGTCGTAAAAAACACTTTTATGGACTATTCCCACGAACTACTTCACCCTTCATGGAATACTCCCTCTTCAACCACTTTACTTAGTGGAATCCATCCTAATGAACCACTTTAGGACTTTTCTGAATTCTTCTGATGAAATAATATGTTCTAACGAAAGTAACTTTATTTAATTATGTAATTTTCAGTATTTATATGGGGAAATATATCCGAAAATTCCTATTATCCATTTTACTAAAAATATGGATGTGGTACAACCTTAACCGTATACTACGCTCCTCCCATGAACCATTCTTCTCTTTGCAGTTTGTGTACCATATTTCCTTCATCATGAAAGCATATTCCTTCTGACAATGATTCACCACCTCTTCATCACAAATGATAAACCACCCACATACCATTATCCTCCCACTAACCATGAGCCTCCCCACTAACCGTTTTCCCTACCAAGACCATGTACTACGCTTCACAGTACACAAAGTGTTGCTATGTAGAAATATTCCCCAATTGAAATTCCTTCATCATTCTATGTACTCCCTTAAAAGTACATGAACTATGCTATGTTCTCTATGAAAAATGCACTCATATGAGTAAATTGTTCTTTTCCAAAAACAAACTCCCGATTTTGAGGATCGAAAATTTGGAAGTCACTGGGAAACAATGCATCCTTAACAACCTGTTTTGGGAACATCAACCAAAATAATTCAAGGCCATCTGGCTTTGTAAAAAAACAAAATCTCACCCCAAAACACTGAGAGGATTTCTTGAGAAAATTATACCCATGAATATACCCATTTGGGGTTGTTTACAACTATTTCATAATTTGATACATCGTTAAAGGTTATTCTATCTTCCACCAGTATATACTTCTTTCATTTAATATAGATATCATAAATTTACTCAAGCCACACTCTAATACCCCATGAAAAATGATTGTAATAAAAAACAAGAGTATAATGAAAATATCGTCAATAAATCTATTCTTTCTATTCCTAAACTACTCATCTGCCTTAATCAAAAACCTCCGCTATCATAAAATGTATCCTTTGATTGATCAATATTAGCGTCATCTGATTTAATACTCCCCCCTGCATCACTCCTCCTGATAACTGCTTCAGCTCCCCATATCTCACTAATTCACCTATAAACTTCTCCCTAGGTCTGGACTAAGACATTTTCTCCCATTGAATAGACACAATTTTCCCCTTCTTATCAATGAACCCAAAGAACACTTCATTATTGTATGACACAGGGTAAAAAACACAAATCAATACATTTGAGAAAAACAAACCATACCTCAGTGAGGGAGAGGTAGAACATAGATACTCTTTTACAAGTATAGGGTGATAATTGAACTCCCAGAGCTAGCTGATGTCTTTTGATCAATTATTTGTGTAAGGACATTGTCAAAATGGCCACACCCTAATGTTTTTTAGGCAAAAACTTCCACATCACAATCCCTTGGTCCAACTTCAACATGATAAAATTATACTTTATTTCAATGTTCTTTGTCCTTAACTGAAGGACTAATTTTTTTTGAATTATAGAACATGAATTACAATAATGGATTCTAATCAAAAGCATCACTTCAATTCATATTCCATAAATATTTTGCTTCATCCATAATAACAACGTAAATTTTTTATAGATGATATATATTCCTCTTATGAAGTGATCAATGAATTGAAATAATTTTTCTTTCTTAACAAAGAAATATGCATTATACAATGATATAATACACCACCTATTGTTGATTTTCTATCATCTTCTAAACTATCACAATCTGTATATATATATCCAAGTTGCTCTTGTTGATATGTTTCATTGTACATTAAACTAAATTCCATCATTCCCTTTATACACCACATTATACCTTTCTTAGATTGAAGGTGATGTTTATTGGGTTTTCTTTGATATAATACATCTTAGCATGTGGAATAAACAAAATTAGGTCTTGTCACTATCAAGAATAATAGAATTATAATTATTTTCCCATATTTTGTGATGTTGACAAAATTGCCTCCATAATCCAATCAATGTTTCATATAGGAATCCATTCAAGATTTCATTTCTTTGGAATTATACACTCCAAATATTTTCATAACCTCCATATCATATTTGGGTTAAGAAACGAATGTCCCATTCTTTTTTTAGGCCACCTATAAATTAATAAAAATTGTAAACTCACTGATAATTGACATTTCAAATTCATTTTTCATCAATTATGAATGTTTCATAAAATGAGATTCATCTAATACACCAAATATTATATCATCAACATATACCAACACCATCATCCTTTTATTAATATCATGGTTGAAATATATATTGTAATCAACTCCACCATTCTAGAAACTAAACATTTTTGGAAATTGATCTTGTATTGAAAACCATAGACATGGTGATTTCTTCAACCCATATAGATCCTTCTATAGACGAAAAACACTATTTTCATATTCATGAATTGGAAAATCATATAACTTCATGATGTAAACATCTTCTTCATGAACACATTTTGAAATAATGATTTTATATCCATCAGGAAAGCATTGAACTTTTATTGCACTACTATGGCTAAGAATAATCTGAATATATCTAGACTTGAAATTGGTGTAAATGTTTCATCAACATTTATAACCTGTACTTGGGAGTACCTTTTTCACACTAGTTGTGCTTTATTTTAAATTACCGCACCATATTCATTCCTTTTATTAGGAAAGACCCATTTAATCCCAACGAAATTCTTATATGTTGGCCTTTAAACAATATCCCTTGTCTGATTCCTCTAAATTTGGTCAAGATCTTCATTCATATCCTGAAACCAATTTATATCTAGAGCTACATAAATAAAACATTTAGGGTCTTTATACGATATGTATGATTCTTGTTGTAGAGGGTTCATCCACCTTTTCTATAATGGAGCATTCAAATCACTAATTAATTTTTTATATCAATTTTAGATCTTCTCTATTTTTTTCTGTAGTTACGGAATTGTGCTCATCCTTTTCATTATCTAAATCTTATTCTGAATTAGCCTTTAGAACTAGAGAATCCCCAGGTCTTCTTATATATTCATTACTATACTCATGAAATTGATCTTGTATTTTGCAATGATTCTTCTCATTATGGACTGTAGTTACATTATGTATTCCAACTACAATTCCTAGTTTCTTATTGAAGAATTTACATTCATTTATTTTCATGGAGTAGCTATGAAATATCCCTTCATCTCCATGATATTAAAACTTCCTACGTTACTCTTTATAGATAATGAAACACTTACCTTCGATGTCACAAAAGTACTTCAATGATGGATTATTTCCATAACATAGTTCATATATAGTCTTCTATTCTTCTAGACATAACAAAAATCTATTTTATTTGTAGATTTATGTCATGACTAATTCATAACAAATTTTTTTCATGAAGGTATTTCTCAATCAGAATTGTTCTCACCAAGTTGTTGACATTTTGTTTTCTTGTCTCAACTAATCCATTCTGTTGTGGAGTTATTATTTCTGAAACATGGTTCCTTATCCCATGATTCTTGAGATAATACTTTACTTGGATACTTGTGAACCATGTTCCACTATTTATTATTGGATTATAGATTTTCTGATATTGCATCTTTCCAACTTCTCATTGATATCGTGTAATGAAAATAAAAACCTCAGACTTTTGGTTCATGATTAATACACACACCTTTTAGATAAAATCATCAATGAAGAGTACATATTATCTCCTCCCATCAGCATCTCTTGGTGAAATTGGTCCACATAAATCAATATATACTAGCTCATTAACACTTGTTGAAATTTTATATTTTCTATGAAACACACTTTTTGTGAGTCTTCCATATCTCCATAACAATAACATCTAATGTGAGCTACCTTCCTATGTGAAAATACTACAATACTAGTTCTCCCTTGGGATCTCTAAGTAATCTAATTCTGATTCAGATCCAAATAAAGCTTCCGTCTCAAATTTGGTGCTTGTGGTCTAAGATCAACCATTACTACTTTCATTTTATGATTATTTTTCATACTCGATGTATTATTCTGACCAGTCATTTTATTTTACTCGAATTCCTTTTTCATCATCACTAGAATCAACAGTCCCTATAGATATTTAATTTTTCATAAAATACTACAAATGAAATCTCCAAGGTATTTAATATGTTTAGTTCGATCATTTTTAGTATTGGCTGTAAACAATTTCACTCTTTTCGGTTCATCAATTTGGATTTTGTACTCATCCACCTTTTATGATATTTTTGGCCAAGAAGAATTCATTTTTTTCAATTCATTTATTCATCATAGCCTTATATTATTCATACTACAGAATATAAATTTTTCTATCATTAACCACTTTGATGTATTTATTTGATTTGGATCTATATATATATATATATCTTTTCAATAACATATTCTAAATCTACCTAAAGTTAAACTCTTCCTCATACTTCTCTCTCATTATTTTCCCTTTTTTAATTTTCTGGAAATTTCCCACAACTGCCAAAATAGCATCTTCTTCATAATCATTATATTACTCCAACTATTCTACCTTATATTTTTCTGAACAGTCATCTTCATTTGGAAACATATTCTCCTTTTGAATGTAAATTATTATTTTTGAAGAAATGTCTCTTATAACTTCTCCTTACATTCACATTGTTTGAATACTTCTTCTAAAGAATGTCATCATTTCATTAATCTTCATCTTAAAACTTCATACGTCACTTTTCTATAAAATTTCTAATCATTACATATCAATATCATGAATGAGGTAGTTTACAAATATAAATTTCCTCTTCTTCTTTGTAGATTTCAAAAGAGAAATGGAAAGACCTCATCCAGATTGTCTTCTTCTAGAACACCTTCAATAGAGAGTTTCCTTATGTTCATGAATTCCACTTCTTTATAATTCCCCTTTTCCACAACATCATTATCACCATTTATTATTTCACATGCAGTTAGAGTACAATGCAAGTTATCCAATGTTATATCTTTTGGATCATTGTATTTCAATACATAAACCAGTAGATAAAATTGAGGTGGATGTTTTCACAATATACACTTGAAAATCTTTATATATTTAATAATTTATCAATGACTATGCCGGTCTTCCAAAAAAACATTCTCCGAAACATATAATGTATCAAGAGACTCATTAGGGTGCATTCTGAGATCCTCATATTTGTTCTATAAAACCTTAATATTTTCTTCTATGACTTTTGAGTCATCCACATAAATTTTCAAAAGATTTTCCCACACGTCATGTGATGTTTTACATGAAATCACCTTCGTATAGATTTCATTGGTTATTGTTCCCCCAAAAGAATTATCCCCTTTAGAATCAACATCAAATTCTCATATATCAACTTTTGATAAATCACCACTATCAATATTTTCTAATATTCCATGCATTGCTACTGTGAGGACACCCATTCCTAATGATCAGAAGTAGTGCATCATTCGGTTATTCAGTAATCAATTTTTTTATCAATGATCAAAATCCATTTTTAATTAACAAAATCCATTTATTCTACTATGAAAGATCCATTGAAATTAAAATTTCCCATATAATATCAACTATTAGACCAATTAGGTTAAATAGCATCTGAAGGGGGGGTGAATTAGCGTATGATAGATTAAAACAACCCCGCCTTCGGATCATGTTTCATTTTAAAAAAACCTTATTCTCACTTCTTACTATAGAATTATATTAATATAAATGAAATAATGCATGAGACACAGTGATTTTTAACTGGTTCACCCCCACTGAGCTATGTCTAAGGAGCAGAAAATGACACTGTGTTGACTTTAGAATATCCACTAATTCTCAATGCTAGATTACAAGGTTTGGTAAAGATCACCTCTATGCCTCTAATCACTACCTTTACACGATTTAGGGTCTAGTCACTATATTCCCAAGGTTCACTCCTTATGTGTCATTCCCTGGATCAATTTGGTTGTAAAGTATCACCATATTCCTCTCCCATCACATACTATTATTGGAAGGGATCCAGTCAACTTTTATGGGATTGTAGGTCGCTTAATTTTCATGAAAGAACACAACCTCAACTATTGTTGAATACTCTATCGAGGTCTATTTTTCACATGTAGATGAAATCCAATTTTCCTTGTAATGTTAGATACTGTAAATTTCCTTTGTGAACTATTAAAGTCCCTTTACAAACTAGGTTCATTCCTCTACAAACTGAGATGCACCATGTGGAGTGAGTTCTTCGCGGATCCCCTATTCCATGGGCCACCTCTTCACTACAGATTTTCCCTACCTCTATGTTCCACCTCTATGTACCGCCTCCATGTACTGCCTCTTTAAACTGACCATGCAAACTGCTTCTTCTCCATAGATATTTTCTTTTCTTCAAATCAATTTTCTTTGTGAGCATCTGCATCCTAAAAAAACAAATTCACAGACTATTGCCACAAACTACATCACCCTCTCTGGAATACTCCCTCGCAAACCACTTCACTTTGTGGAATCATTACTTATGAGCCAATTTCAGAACTAGTAAATTTCTTCCAGAGAAATAATATATTCAATTGAAAATCCCTCTAAGTTATGATGATATTATAGATTCATATATTAGAATATACATTTTTAAAATATACTAATCAATTTTACTCAAATCCATGATGCGGTTCACCATGCACTGCATACTACACTTATCCCATGTACCATTCATCCCTTTGTAGTTTGTGTACCATCATTCATTCCTTGTGGTGCATGATTACTTCTGTAAATGATTATCCTCCATTGCACTATGTTACATTTTCCTCTCTCAATCCATGAGCCTCCACGCAAACCATTCCATGTTAAACCCACTTTCTGATGTTTAATCTAGAAAGAGAATCAATAAATATTTACTATAGAGTTCTCAAAGCAATGTGACACACATATTATTGAGATTGGCATTTGTTTTGTGTTTTTTGGTTTTGTGCAACTGAAATGGATACCAAATCAATAAAATGGTAGAGTTATCCCATTTCCTTGACATATATATCACACACCTCATAATTTTGATTTTTTACCTCTAAGAAAATATGATTTTTTTCGTAGATTAAATTGTTGGTAATTTATACATTATATAACTAGTATCTCCATACCATCATACAGAGATGTGAAACTGGTCTAGAAAATAATTATTTTGTTATATTTGGATAGTTATTTTCTAATTATAATGGATTTCTATTCATAATATAAGATATATTTCATTACCAGGTTTTACTAGAGTTGTCATTTTCTATCATCTTTACTCAGGGGTGTAGTACTGGTCAAAATATTTTATAATATATTGAAGAGAAAATGATCTATGTTGGTATTAAGGGTGATTATTTACTCATAATATATTTTTGTTTATAAGCGTTATTTCAAATTATATAAGTGATTCTTAGTGTAACTGTCCATAGTCACATAAGGTTTTCATGATATGAGGGACTACTAAAAGTAACTTCTATAAATGGGGAAATTCTTATTGAAAGAATATGTTTCTCTGGGGAAGAACATCATAGTGAATTATATATGTATGAACTTAATGGTAATATTCATTCCCTCTAATATTTATAAATCATCTATTAATGCATGATTTCCTAACAGTAATGTGGATCTATCCAATATATTCGATGGGGTGGAAAAACTGGTTGAATGGTATGGTTCCCCCAAAGAGGACCATTATAGTGACTATTTCATGATGTAATAGTTATGGGGGGACATTCATTACAAATTATATTGAAATTAATATGAGTATTATTATATGTTGGACCAAGATAAACGTTCTCGTGATCAATCTTGATGATTCCACTAGAAGTGAATTTGTGGAAGAAACAAATATTAGTGTTTTACCCCTCTATATAATGGTGGTTTCATGATCATAGACACCCACCTATGTATGTATAATCTTCATTTTATTTAGTTTGAATCATTACTTTCAATTCCATATTATAAAATTTAATGGAATCTTAGATTTATTTTGATGTTTTGTAAGAGTCATGAGAATATCTCTTATCATGTATAAACTGTAACATCCAAGAAATTTATAGAAAAATACATTTTCATATCGGTTAATATTTTGGAATTTAATAATAAGTTTTGTTTAAAGTGTAAACTATGTACTATAGTGTACCTTACCCATGAAAATGGGTTTCTCTGAAATTTAACATTACACACAACATTAGTTTATACCGAAAAATAATACAATAATAATATTATCATATTAAATGGTAGTTAATGCCTAAATGTTGTATATGCTAGAATGAAAATAAATAACTATATTATAATGTTACATATTTATCAAATTTTTATACATTAATCCAATTCATATTATAGTATTAAAATGAGAATGAATCTAATTTTAATCATAGATTACTCTAATATTTTTAAAAGGTCATTTTACGGCTTTTTGATGGCAATCCGTTTTTAGAAATATTTATTTCACATTTATATGTTATATTTGATAAAATAAAATTCTTCATTAGAATAGGGACATCAAAATTTACTTTTTGTATTTTTTTAATAAAATCCATTTTTTAATGAATAGTGAAAACTGGATTTTAATTCAAAACTACCTTTTCATCATATTTATTTATACAGTTTGATTATTATTTTAGTTTGGTTTAAAGTGTAATTGGAAAATTTTTTATCATTTAAACCAATGAGGATCATTGGATGTAAATTTATTTTTTTTAATTCCACATAAACACATGACAATATTTTGATAGTTTTTACTTCTTAAAAACATGTTTTTCTGATTTTGACAATGAGAATTAATTTGAAATTAATTTATCACAACTCTACATTTTGAATTTGGAAAATTGGAATACATATTTGGAATCAGATGTTCCAAATAATGAAAATACACACCTTTCATTTTTGGACATTATGAATAGTAACTTTAATAATTATTTTCATTTACCTTCGATTAATGGTAAATTAGAAAATTAAGGGTGAAATATTATATTTTAATAATATATAATTACCCTAACACTTATCCTAATATTATTGGATGAGTCATAGGTGACCAAAAAAATACTTAGGTCAATCGTTTGGTATTTTGGAGCCACATGGGTGTGAAAATGACGTGATAAAATAATTAATTTAAAGTAAAGGGAAATATAACATTCACATGTATCTATTTACTAAAACAATTTTAATGTTGGGTTTTGTAAGTGATCTATGAAAAAATAAATTTTAATTGTAAATATAAAAATATTTCCTAAATCATGGTATTTTATTTAAAATTTTTAGAGAATATATAAATAAATTTAATGATGACACTATGATGATGTTGTGATTGTTTAATTAATAATGGATTCAAATAAATTATATTATAAATATTAAAATAAAATTAATTGGAAAATTTTGATGCCATACACGAATTTAATGGATTAATATGAAATATTATGTTTGATTTAATCCATTTGGTTCAATAGAAGTGAGTTTTTATGACTTTATCAAAAATAATTTACTAAATAGTGTGAAAATAAAAATAAATGAAATTTTAAAACAAATACAATTTTATTAAATGATATAGTAGCCCTAAAAATCTAATATTTTCCTAGATAACAAATATAATTTTAAAAATGTAATTAATGATCCACATGAGGTTTTATTGTCATTTTAATGTAACTATTGTAAACATATATTATGAAAAATACAAGAAGACGTGGTAAGAGTTAATGTTTTTAACTAAGGGGTAAAGACAAAAGATAAGGTTAATTTTATTACATAAGCATGTTTAAAGACTATTTTTTGAGATTATTTAGACCCATCATAATCATATACTCGAAATATAACACTTAGGAACTATTATAATTTGAAAATAAATTTATAATAAAATAATATTTGACGACTTTACTAAAGTGTCCCTCCTACCTTTTATAAACGGGCATCGCCTCTACCCACATTCTCAAGCCTCTCATTTGGTTTTATCATCCAAATTAAACTCAAATAATCTCCCAACATTTTCCATTTACCCATATAATCATTTACATGTGAAGAAGTAAATTCCAGAAAACCTTTTTGATTAAATAAAAAGAAGTAACCAAATTTAGGGGTCACGTCTTCTCTCAAGTTACTTTCCTTTATTTTCCATATCTAATCCAAATGCTCATATTATTATATTATTAAATAACAAAAATAGTATCATAAATATGGTAGGTTGTTATTATGAGAAGTATATAAACTACACTCACACACACCTCCATATAATGTATGTGAACATACTGTTTTAGTGTATGAAAAAATATTGTCTCATGAAATGAGGATTGTAAAATATTCTCCTACAACCTCTCATGGTTTCCATTATTATGACACTTTATTTATATGTGAAATATGTTATATATATTATATCTCTATTCTTATATAATATTTATTTAAACCATTATTTTATGCTTTCGATTATGTGTATATATAATAATTCCATTTGAGGAAGTGTGGACTATCACCCTATCAAAGGGATATGACTCATCCATTCCATACATTGAACATATAAAATATGGAGTAAATGAAATAACGATACATATATTACATAGATATTATACTAGAATTTAAATATACCATCTTATTATTTAGTTTTAACTCAATTAATTTGATAATGAAATGAAACTTGCGTTCATTCGTACGTACGACCTACCCTCTCCATGAACGGTGCATTTCATTTATTATCTCCAAATATTATAGATATAATAAATATATATATAATTTATATATATTATAGTTAAATCCAAAATAATAGTATTCTGGTGATGATGGAATTTTGACAACATGGACAATTTACATCAAAAGAAGTTCATTTTCGACTCAAGTACTGAATATCCACAAAACAACCGATATGAACTTAAATAGTTATGTAATTTTTATAACATGGTAATAAGTGATATAAAAGGAAAAATAAACATGAAAAGGATATTAATAAAGTGGAAATTAACATATGTTTATTATCCATTAACATAACAATTGTTCGTGACGAGTCAGACTCAGGGTAAGGGATTTTATAAACTAAATTTCCACTCATTTGGTTTTACGCGTACATTGTTGATAATATTATGCCAAGATTATGTGTGTAATGAATATTTATTAAATTATGGTGTAATTTATACTTCCAATTTTTTGTTTATACTATTTCTACACATAATCACCCAATTGATAAATTCTTATGTCATTTAAAGAAACATAGTAAGGGAAATCATAACTCAATCTTCATTTATTGAGTTAAATTTCCATGTCAATTGTTTTGGTATTCCATGAATATGACTGAATGAAATCTAATTGTTTTACTATGAATATCCATTTATATTGGGTGTATTAACTTTTGTCACAAATTGTCACGACCCGACCTCGGGGCCTGTGCCGTGACTACCCCAAGCCCACCTTCCATAGGCCAGGGGCTGGCGACTAGCACCAAGGCGTAAAATCCCGGTAAACAGGGAAGGCATTGCCTTTATAAGAAACAACCACCACAGAGTCAGCAAGCGGAAAGTAAAGTGCAGAAAAGTAAAGGGGCCGGAATACAAGCCCAACTGAAAGTACAACTGAAAAAGTAAAGAACAGCAACTGAAGAAAAGACGGCGGCCTCGTGTCGTCCACTGGCAATCCCACCTGAAGGGTGGGTACAGATAGCCTCCAGGCTCCTCGGGTCCCACGTCCGCTCCGAGCACGTCCCGCCCAGTGGTCCGCCTCCAGGTACCGTCCTGCTCCACGCCCCAACCGAGATCAGCGCTGTCCGTCGTCTGCAACCAACACAACATGGTGCGGGCATAGCCCGTGCAGGGGTGAGTATAAGCTACTCAGTAAGGACCCCGAGACCCCCGAAGGTCTCCCGAAATCCACAAAGGATATAGCACAAAATAAAGATGCAATCACGAAGTAACATCTGACTCGACTTAGGTATAGGCCCATACATATACCTAAGTCCCCAATTCTAGCTCTGATCACGAGCTCAAGAACAACTCAATCCACGCAGGAAAGCAAGACTCAAATCCACAACGGAGTGTAAACAGTAAATCCACATAGGATAGTTCAACACAATCCACAAAGAAGAGTAACATAAGATTCAGCTCAACAAGGTATACTTTTTCAGATGACGTCAAAGATGATCACTGATCCATCTAAGTCGTCGGACCCACGAAGGATCGATAGGTACTAACCCCCGCAAAAGACCCACACAGGATCGGGCTCACACAGAACCTGTAGGCAGTGGCTCACACAGAACCGGTAGTAAGGACCCACATAGGATCAGGCTCACACAGAACCTGTAGCACTGATCCACGTAGGATCGCTGAGTGCAGTAGTCGACGCAGTCCACTGAGGATCTCTGCACAGTCGTCGCCGCAGTCCACGGAGGATCTCTGCTCTGCCGTCGTCGCAGTCCACGGAGGATCTCTGCTCTGCCGTCGTCGCAGTCCACGGAGGATCTCTGCTCTGTCGTCGAAGTCACAGCCAGCGCTAGGGTTCCCGCACACAGCGAGCTCGTTTAGGAGGGTCCGCTCCACGAGCCGAGAGGCTGATACATCAACTGACATGTAGTCCGAAGTTGATGTATCCAAAAGTTCCGTATCGACAACAGGATCTCAACGCAACAGACGGCGCGTCAATCGGACGCCCGGTCTGAGAGTTATTGGCATTTTCGTCCCAGGGGCCCGGTTGGTTTTTAGGGCAAAACCAACCCGACCGTACACCGCCTGTGTCCGATCCTTGGGCGGAGTATGCCAAAAGTTCCGTCTCACTTAGAGGAAACTACCACAGCTGACGGTACGTCGATCGGACGTCCGTAGCTCAAGTTATGAGCGTTTCCGCTCCGAGGGCCCGGTTGGTTTCGTGTACGAACCAACCCGGCCGAACCCAAAGTCTTCCGAAACCTTGAGTGTAATATACCGAAATGACCGCCTCGATCCAAGGATCGCGTAGCCGCTGACGGTTCGTCAATCGGAGGTCCCAGGCCCAAGATATGGGCAAAAGACCGAAGAAGGCCCGAAAACGGGGGTTCTGGGCCCGGGGCGACCCGGCCCGAACCCCCCCTGGGTCGGCCGAACCGGGTCGGCCCGAACCGGGTCGGCCCGACCCGGCTCGAACTGGCTAGGCCGGGTCCGGTCCGGCCTGGGCGCGGCCTGGGCGTGGCCCGGCCGACCGGACCGGCCGGCTGGGCTTCGGCCGAGCGGCCGAAGAGGCGCCGCGGGTTTGACCCGCGGCTTAGGTGGAACGCGGCCCCGCGGGGGGCCGCCTGTCACGCGGACGCGGCCGGGCCGCCGCGTCCCTCCCCGGTTCCGCGCGGCCGCGGAACCGGCCGCCTCCGCCGTGGCTTCAGCCGCGGCGGATTTCCTCCACGGCGGCGCGCCGGGCGCCGCCGCCGCCTTTCGCGGGCCGCCGGTGTTGCTCCGGTGGCCCGTTTTGCCTCCCGTCTGCGCCGTTGCTCCTCCCGAGGGCCGATCTTCACTGCGGGATCAACGGATTGCCCTTGCAGCACGGTTCGTCGTCGTCCGCCAAATCCGCACAACAAAAGATCGGCGGAGGGTTGCCGGGTCTTGTTCGTTAGACCCACACCCTCCGCGTTAGTCATAAACTCAACGGGGGGAAAAGAAAATAATCAACAACAATTTTAAATAAATTAAAATTTTTCGGAGATCAGGTTCTTTATTTTAAAAGAATAAACACGGGAAATAAAATATTCCAACAACCCTTACCTCGAAGTCGCTGTCAGACGTGAGGTCGTCGCGGAATCGCTCGTCGTGGAAGGAGGGGATCGTCGCGTCGTCGCGGAAGAGACGTTTGTCGCACCGCGGGAAAAACGTCGCGCCGACGATCTCCGGATCTAGAACAAATGGATTTAATTAATTAAATCCGTTTTCATTGAAATTAAAAAGGGAGAAATAAACGATCCGATTCTCACCTTAGTTGCCGAACGAGGATCGGCCGCGGAAGAAGAGGCGTCGCCGAAGAACGTCGCGGGTAGAGCTCGTCGACGTCGCAGATCACAGTGTGCGTCGTCGAATTCCGGTCGCCGGCGTTCTTCGCGTTCTTCGCGTTCTTCGCGGAGAGGGTGGAGGCTCAGAGGAATTGCACAACAAAAGCAATCCTCCAAAATAGACAAGTTTGTCTATTTTATTATTTTGCCAACAAACGCAAAACGTGTAAGTAACGACACATTAAATTCGTTGAATTAATTCAACGAATGAAACAGCCCATTTAATTCACGAAATAAACCGCCCAATTAAATGGTCTGTTAAGAAATTAAAGAAAACGCGTCGGTTGACTTTTCAGTTACTTTGACGGGTTTTCGCGGGTGCGTTACTTAGCGAAAGAAACGGCGGTGCTCGTGCGGGCCCCACCTCACAAATATCCTAACAATGGGTAGGATATTTCCGGATAGCACCCTATCCGCTTTAACTCAGTTCAAGTGGCTTCCAAGTGACTTCCAAGCAGCTTAAGTGAAATAAAATAACGTTGTCGCACAAACTTTATTTTATTTCTGACTTAAAGCCCCAAAATTAAAAAACCACGTCTGAGCAAACGCAACTCCGGAAGAGGCATTTCTAAGCAAATACCGGCGCTGCGATTTCATCGGTGCCCTCAGAATTCGATTCCGGGCACCGGTTCAAAAGATAGAAAAACCCGCTCGTCCGTTCACTGGACGTACCCGAGCCAAACTTCGGAAATTGATTCCGGGCACACCGGGCCTCGGAATCAGGTGCCGTCTGAAGCTGCGCTCTTGTAAAATTCCAAAGAAAATTAAGAAAAAAATTTCCTTGAAATTTGCGGGTCTTTACATTACTCCCACCTCAGGGCTTTACGTCCCCGTAAAGATACATCAAAAACTAGGGGAACAAATGGGGGTACTGAGCACGCATCTGAGCCTCCCGCTCCCAAGTGCTCTCCTGGAGGTTCCCGTGCTGCCATCTGACGCGCACAAGAGGAATCGACCGCCCACGTAGGACCCGCTCCTGTCGATCCTCGATCTCCACTGGGACCTCCGCAAAAGTCGCCCCATCGTCCACGTCCAGCTCCCCAAAGTCGATGATGTGCGTTGGGTCGTGCACGTATCTCCTCAGCTGAGACACGTGGAAGACGTCGTGCACCCGGTGCAACTGAGGTGGTAGAGCCAGGCGATAAGCCACCTCTCCTATCCTGCTGCCGAAGACTCCGCTACCTGCCGCCCTGCGCTAGGTCTCGCCGCTGAAGAAGGCTCTGCCAGGAAGCTCTCGATCAGGAGGGCTCGCTCCAGCACTCCCGCCTGGGTCGGAATGCTGAGGGAGATCAGCGACGCCTGAATCTCCTGTCGCAAGCCCTGCTCGAAGGTTCGGGCCCGGAAGAAGGGGTCCCGTACCATGTCGGTCGAGTAGCGAGATAGGTCAGTGAACCTCGCCGCGTACTGAGCGACCGTCATGCTGCCCAGGCGCAAATGGAGAAGCTCCTGGATGCGCACCGCTCGGAGGGTGGCCGGGACGAACTCAGAGCGGAAGAGGCTCTCGAAGTCCTTCCAGAGCAAGGATGCCTCATCGTGAACCTGGAGCATCAAGCTCCACCATTGTCATGCCGCCGCCTGTAGGAGGCTCGCCGCGAGAATCACCATGAGATCCGCTAGTGTCCTCACTAGCCTAAAGATCCGTACCACCGCCTCTAGCCAGTCCTCGGCGGCCTGGGGGTCCGACTCACCGCGAAACCTGGGCGGTCGCTGGCTCTGAAACTCAAGCAGTGCCCTGAGGCGACGTGCATCGTCAGCGTCTGGTACTGGTAGCATCGGTGGCTCGGCGGGTAAAGCTACCGCCGGTGCCACTGCTGGCAAAGGGCCCTACACCGAGGCCTCGTCGCTCGGTGGGCTGCCGTCGCGCCCTACACTTGGAACCCTAGCTGGCTGTCGTCGCGGGGTCATCTTGAAAAGGAGAACAAGAGCACCATAGTCAGAACAGTATACCTGGTGAGCTGGCCAAGTAATCACAAGGAAAACTTGAAACTTTCATGAAGCGGATCAGTATACCTGGTGAGCTGACACAAGTAATCACAAAGAAAACTTGAAACACACAGGCAATCAATGTTTTCATGCATTAAGTCGGAAATCAGGAGTCAGGGTCCTGGTGTACGGATACGTCGGCCGCCGCACCAACACTGGGCTCCCTGAACTGATAACCACACTCAATACACTAAACACTATTGCTTCATATAGAAAGAAAAGACGATCAGAGTCTGCGGTAGAACCGACCAGCTCTGATACCAATTTGTCACGACCCGACCTCGGGGCCTGTGCCGTGACTACCCCAAGCCCGCCTTCCATAGGCCAGGGGCTGGCGACTAGCACCAAGGCGTAAAATCCCGGTAAACAGGGAAGGCATTGCCTTTATAAGAAACAACCACCATAGAGTCAGCAAGCGGAAAGTAAAGTGCAGAAAAGTAAAGGGGGCCGGAATACAAGCCCAACTGAAAGTACAACTGAAAAAGTAAAGAACAACAACTGAAGAAAAGACGGCGGCCTCGTGTCGTCCACTGGCAATCCCACCTGAAGGGTGGGTACAGATAGCCTCCAGGCTCCTCGGGTCCCACGTCCGCTCCGAGCACGTCCCGCCCAGTGGTCCGCCTCCAGGTACCGTCCTGCTCCACGCACCAACCGAGATCAGCGCTGTCCGTCGTCTGCAACCAACACAACATGGTGCGGGCATAGCCCGTGCAGGGGTGAGTATAAGCTACTCAGTAAGGACCCCGAGACCCCCGAAGGTCTCCCGAAATCCACAAAGGATATAGCACAAAATAAAGATGCAATCACGAAGTAACATCTGACTCGACTTAGGTATAGGCCCATACATATACCTAAGTCCCCAATTCTAGCTCTGCTCACGAGCTCAAGAACAACTCAATCCACGCAGGAAAGCAAGACTCAAATCCACAACGGAGAGTAAACAGTAAATCCACATAGGATAGTTCAACACAATCCACAAAGGAGAGTAACATAAGATTCAGCTCAACAAGGTATACTTTTTCAGATGACATCAAAGATGATCACTGATCCATCTAAGTCTTCGGACCCACGAAGGATCGATAGGTACTAACCCCCGCAAAAGACCCACACAGGATCGGGCTCACACAGAACCTGTAGGCAGTGGCTCACACAGAACCGGTAGTAAGGACCCACATAGGATCGGTCTCACACAGAACCTGTAGCACTGATCCACGTAGGATCGCTGAGTGCAGTAGTCGACGCAGTCCACTGAGGATCTCTGCACAGTCGTCGCCGCAGTCCACGGAGGATCTCTGCTCTGCCGTCGTCGCAGTCCACGGAGGATCTCTGCTCTGCCATCGTCGCAGTCCACGGAGGATCTCTGCTCTGTCGTCGAAGTCACAGCCAGCGCTAGGGTTCCCGCACACAGCGAGCTCGTTTAGGAGGGTCCGCTCCACGAGCCGAGAGGCTGATACATCAACTGACACGTAGTCCGAAGTTGATGTATCCAAAAGTTCCGTATCGACAACAGGATCTCAACGCAACAGACGGCGCGTCAATCGGACGCCCGGTCTGAGAGTTATTGGCATTTTCGTCCCAGGGGCCCGGTTGGTTTTTAGGGAAAAACCAACCCGACCGTACTCCACCTGTGTCCGATCCTTGGGCGGAGTATGCCAAAAGTTCCGTCTCACTTAGAGGAAACTACCACAGCTGACGGTACGTCGATCGGACGTCCGTAGCTCAAGTTATGAGCGTTTCCGCTCCGAGGGCCCGGTTGGTTTCGTGTACGAACCAACCCGGCCGAACCCAAAGTCCTCCGAAACCTTGAGTGTAATATACCGATATGACCGTCTCGATCCAAGGATCGCGTAGCCGCTGACGGTTCGTCAATCGGAGGTCCCAGGCCCAAGATATGGGCAAAAGACCGAAGAAGGCCCGAAAACGGGGGTTCTGGGCCCGGGGCGACCCGGCCCGAACCCCCCCCTGGGTCGGCCCGAACCGGGTCGGCCCGAACCAGCCCGAACTGGCTAGGCCGGGTCCGGTCCGGCCTGGGCGCGGCCTGGGCGCGGCCCGGCCGACCGGACCGGCCGGCTCGGCTTCGGCCGAGCGGCCGAAGAGGCGCCGCGGGTTTGACCCGCGACTTAGGTGGAACGCGGCCCCGCGGGGGGCCGCCTGTCACGCGGACGCGGCCGGGCCGCCGCGTCCCTCCCCGGTTCCGCGCGGCCGCGGAACCGGCCGCCGCCGCCGCGGCTGAAGCCGCGGCGGATTTCCTCCACGGCGGCGCGCCGGGCGCCGCCGCCGCCTTCCGCGGGCCGCCGGAGTTGCTCCGGTGGCCCGTTTTGCCTCCCGTCTGCGCCGTTGCTCCTCCCGAGGGCCGATCTTCACTGCGGGATCAACGGATCGCCCTTGCCGCATAGTTCGTCGTCGTCCGCCAAATCCTCACAACAAAAGATCGGCGGAGGGTTGCCGGGTCTTGTTCGTTAGACCCACACCCTCCGCGTTAGTCATAAACTCAACGGGGGGAAAAGAAAATAATCAACAACAATTTTAAATAAATTAAAATTGTTCGGAGATCAGGTTATTTATTTTAAAAGAATAAACACGGGAAATAAAATATTCCAACAACCCTTACCTCGAAGTCGTCGTCGGACGTGAGGTCGTCGCGGAATCGCTCGTCGCGGAAGGAGGGGATCGTCGCGTCGTCGCAGAAGAGACGTTTGTCGCACCGCGGGAAAAACGTCGCGCCGACGATCTCCGGATCTAGAACAAACGGATTTAATTAATTAAATCCGTTTTCATTGAAATTAAAAAGGTAGAAATAAACGATCTGATTCTCACCTTAGTTGCCGAACGAGGATCGGCCGCGGAAGAAGAGGCGTCGCCGAAGAACGTCGCGGGTAGAGCTCGTCGACGTCGCAGATCACGGTGTGCGTCGTCGAATTCCGGTCGCCGGCGTTCTTCGCGTTCTTCGCGTTCTTCGCGTTCTTCGCGTTCTTCGCGTTCTTCGCGTTCTTCGCGGAGAGGGTGGAGGCTCAGAGGAATTGCACAACAAAAGCAATCCTCCAAAATAGACAAGTTTGTCTATTTTATTATTTTGCCAACAAACGCAAAACGTGTAAGTAACGACATATTAAATTCGTTGAATTAATTCAACGAATGAAATAGCCCATTTAATTCACGAAATAAACCGCCCAATTAAATGGTCTGTTAAGAAATTAAAGAAAACGCGTCGGTTGACTTTTCAGTTACTTTGACGGGTTTTCGCGGGTGCGTTACTTAGCGAAAGAAACGGCGGGGCTCGTGCGGGCCCCACCTCACAAATATCCTAACAAGGGGTAGGATATTTCCGGATAGCACCCTATCCGCTTTAACTCAGTTCAAGTGGCTTCCAAGTGACTTCCAAGCAGCTTAAGTGAAATAAAATAAAGTTGTCGCACAAACTTTTTTTTATTTCTGACTTAAAGCCCCAAAATTTAAAAACCACGTCTGAGCAAACGCAACTCCGGAAGAGGCGTTTCTAAGCAAATACCGGTGCTGCGATTTCATCGGTGCCCTCAGAATTCGATTCCGGGCACCGGTTCAAAAGATAGAAAACCCCGCTCGTCCGTTCACTGGACGTACCCGAGCCAAACTTTAGAAATTGATTCCGGGCACACCGGGCCTTGGAATCAGGTGCCGTCTGAAGCTGCGCTTTTGTAAAATTCCAAAGAAAATTAAGAAAAAAATTTCCTTGAAATTTGCGGGTCTTTACACACATAATCTTATCATTGATTTATCCTTAATCTAATGATAAGATCTTTATAAGGGACTTGGTCTCAATATCCTTTCATTGTGGCATATTTTGGTTTATACATGACTTTATTTTATACAGTTTATAATAGACACCATTAAACATTAATTTCACTAAACATTTTTCAAAATAGAATCTTTTTTAACAAAGTTTTTTACTAATTAACCAAAGGAATGTTTCTTTTAAATGTTGGCAGCGACAACGACCTTTCCACCGCTGTGAGAATTATTTGATATCTGGATTCCTATACAAGATGTTATGTTTTTAAAAAGAAAAGTAAATACCTCATATAGTTATTTTGGTTTTGAAAATAGTTTTGGTAATGTACTGATTATATAAATCTCTTGAAATAATGTTTATGATTGGAATGTGTAAATGTTATTTTCCTTTATGCTTGTTCATGTGTTATGATTATATTATGGTTCATGGGAATTGCTTATGTATATGGGTGGTTCTGTGACAAAATGAGGGTGGGTGAGCTAGTGATATCTATCTAATGAATATGGTAATGCAAAAGAGGTAAATGTTATGGTTTCTCCTATGAGATTATGGGAATATACTATGATGGGTATTCCAAATTTAACCATATAGGTTACTTCTTATTAGTTGTGAAAGCTACAATGTAAGTATGTTATGAAGGCCATAATTTACCAACGATTTATAATTTCAATGAGTTATTATAAAATATTATGATTTCAAGAGGTATGTTAAAGAGAATATGTTTTATGAGGGAAACATATGACTTCATTAGTTTTTATGTATTCATAAGATAATGACTTCTTTCCTTATTTTATATCTCTTGTTGATATTTTGATCCTCTCCCCATGTTTTTGAAATTTGTTTCACATGGTATTAGGATGTAAAAGAGAAAAAAAGAATACAGGATGATTTTTCAAGAAAATAATACATGTTTTATTTTAAGGAGTTTATTTTGTGAAATAAAATAATAATAAGTGGAACAATCAAATTTTTAAATTTTGAGTTGTTATTTAATAGTTATGGCCTAATTATCTAAAGAACTAAACCTGAAAAGATCCTCTATGTGAAATAATTTCAATTTATTGACCTAAATCAAGAATACTGGATGTTTATTGCTGGACAATTATAGTTAGTTTCTAAGGCATGTTTGGACATATTTTGAGATTTGGATGTTTTCATATAAATTGGGAATATTATCATGGGTTTATAATTTTAAGGTTGATCAAAAGATAAATATCATAGAAACCCCTTCTGAGGATTCCTTATTTGAAATATTAAGGAGAAAAAAAATCGATAAATTATGGGTTATTTGTTTTTGGAATGAAAAATGTAACATATAAAATTACCTTTGGGGTTAAAATATGTTATGATCATTTTTGAGTTGTTTATATTATTTGTGTTAATGTTATAAAAATTATATAGTTTTTTGAATAGGACTACATGAAGACGATGTGAAAACTCGTCACGTTGGATAAGGATTTTGGAATAGAACCCACAATCAGTGTGTGACGAGCCTTTATTACCTACTACTAGACTATGTGACGTCCTTGGAGAGTATATCTTATTATTTTTAGTTAAATGATATTATGGGACAAGAATAAGATTATTTTGGGATCTAATGTTTTATAAAATGGATATAATTAGTATTTTAAAATGATTATGTGATTAATTTATAAATGTTATTTTGGAAGAAATTTTCCCTTTTGGGAGCACTATATGCCTAAAAAATAGAATACTATAGGATTTTAATTGGGGAGTAGTGGTTGAAATTTGTAATGAATGAATAGTTTTTCTATTGTGTGTATATGGATATTCGGGTTATTTATGGAAATTATTTACCTATCATGGAGATTATCTGATTAGTTTAATTACTTTTAAGTATGAGACATTAACAGTAGTCAATGTTTTTTGGAGATAAATGATAAGATTTATCATGGAATACTATGTGATCAAATCCATCCATATTTTGGGTTTCAAGTTCATTTTGTAGTATTTTCAAAGAATTTAAAAGGGAATTATTGTTTGAATGGTTTTTATTGTACTTTGGGTATTGTTTGTTGAATTTTGGTGATTTAGAAAAGTATTTATTTTCATAAAAGAATTATTCCATTGGGGGGTTATCTGATATTTTACGAACTATTTTCATTTTTGGTTAATGTATAAAGACAAGAGGAATACATAGTTCAACATTTGTGGATTATGGGATTATATAGAAGTTGATTTTAGTGATTTTGGATTGATAAAGTCAGATTTAATACTCATCGTTTGGATAAAAGATGAGTTTTTGGAAGATATTTATTAAAGGATGAAACTCTTCTTGAGAAGTAAGTATATTTCCTTATGTTTTTATTCTATGTAGTAAAATAATTTCTCAACATAATTAAAAGGATATTAAAACAAAAAATTATTCCATTTACTTTTCATGTTGTATAATAGATGAATGTTTAACCCATGAACATTTTATGGTTTTCTGGTGGTTAACATTATCCTGATCATGTTTTCTATCACTATCCGTCAAAACAATATTGTTATTTTTTCTTATATATACATGTTTTCATAAATGGAATCCTAGTATGTTTTATCTCCGGTGACATTTATTAATTCTCTTTATTTCTTCAAAGATATCATTTTATAGACTCTTTTTACGACGTGGGACTTTCAATGATGTTTCCATGTTAAATTTTAAAATAGTAAGAATGAAAGTTCCCAAAAGGGGGAATGATGTAACATCTCAAGAATTTATAGAATAATAAATTTTTATATCTATTAATATTTCTGAATTTAATATTAATTGTATTTTAATGGGGAACCTATTTAATATACGGTGCCCGAGACGTTACTAAGGGTTTCTCCGAAATCATATATTGAATACAACATTGAGTTAAACCAAAAAATCATACAACAACAATATTATTATATTGAATGGTAGTTAATTCCGTGAATTTGTCATTGTGAAAATGAGTAGAATTAACTATATTATTATTTTTCATATTTATTAAATTTTTATACATTTATCTAATTAATATAATAGGCTTAAGATGAGAATGAATCCAGTTTTAAGTGTAAAATACTCTAATATTTTTAAAAAGTCATTTTACTACCTTTTAATGGAGAAACCTTTTAAAAAAGTATTTTTATAATTTATATATATTATATTTTGGTAAAATAAACTTCTTCTTCAGAATAGAGACATCAAAATATACTTTTGATGTTTTTTTGATAAAATTCAATTTTTAATGAATAGTGATAAATACAGGATTTAAATTTAAAACATCCTTTTCGTATAGTTTATTTATATAGATATATTGTACTTATATTTGTTTTTAATGTGTATTTTTATTAGGTTTTTATCATTTAATTCAATTTTTTTTCATTGGAAGTAATTTCAAATTTTAATTGGACATTAACACATGTCAATATTTTGATAGTTTTTACCTTTTAAAACCCTATTTTTGGGTTTTAACAATTCGAATTTATTTTAAATTAATTTCATCCAATTATATATTTTTAATTTAGAAAATATTATTCAATATTGTGAATCAAAATATCCAAATTATGTAAATAGGTACCTTTTATTTTCTGACAATATGAATAGTAACTTCAGTAATTATTTTTATTTACGAGGGTTTAAGGGTTAATCTGGAAAATAAGGGTAACACAATAGTATTATACTATTATAAAATTTCTATAACACATTTTTTAATCTTATTTTTGAGTCATGGGAGACCCAAAAAATCATTAGGCCAAAATTTTGGCATTTTGAAGCTACTTGTGTGTGGAAATGACATGTTATAATAATTAATTTAATGTTAATGGAAATATAACAGATAAACGTATCTTTTAACTAAAATAATTTTATGGTGGGGTTCTATAAGTGACATCCCAGACTACAAAAAATATATATAAACTTAAAATAAATCCTACATCATGTTCTTTTATTTATATTTATTATAGATTAAATAAATAAATTTAATTATGACACAATGATGATGAAATGAATGCTTCATTAATAATGGATTCAAGTAAATGATATTATAAATATTAAAATAAATGTAATATAAACATATTGATTTCATAAATTAATTTTCTAAATTATTATGACATATTATATTTAATTTAATTCTTTTATTTCAAAGGAATAATGTTTTTATGAATTTTACAAAAACCAATTACTATATACTGTAAAAATTGACATAAATGAGTATTTAAAACAAATACAATTTTATTAAATTATATAATATTTTTAAACATATAATATTTGGACAACATACTAATATACTATTATAAATTACATTAATGATCAACTTGTGGGTCTCTTCACGTTTAATAGTAACTATAGTAACTATATATTAGGAAAATACAAGAATTCATGGTAAGAGTTAATGATTTTAACTAAGGGTTAAAGACAAAAGATAAGGCTACTTTTTGGACCTAAACATGTATAAAATATATTGGTTGAGATTATTTTGATAGATAATCATATAATCCCCAAGATATATCACTTTTCAACTATTATAATTTTTAAAAAAGTATAATAAAATAATATTTGAGGACATTCCTAAAGTGCCCCTCATTCCTCTTATAAAAGGGAATCATGTCTACCCACTAACTCACACCTCTATAACCCCCTGGATCATTCAAATTCTTCTCAAATAATCTCCAACCTACCTCATTTACTAATATAATCATTAAATTTTGAAGAATGATATTCGACAAATCATTTTGGTTCAAATCAAAAGAAGTTACCTGATTTAGAGGAAACTTCCTCTCTCAAGTTCCATTCCTTTATTTTCATCCTACACTACCAATGATCTTATTATTATATGATTAATAAAAACAATACTATCCAAAATATACTATTATTTTTGTAATATAAGTATTCAAACTACACTCACAAACACCTCCATATAATGGATATGAACAATCTTTTTCTGTGTACTGTGACCTGCTGCCTAACAGAACGACGATTCTTCAACTTTCTCCTAAAACCTCTCATTATATCCATTATTATGGAAATATATTTATATATAAAATATATTATATTTATATTTTATCCATTCTTCTGTAATATTTATTCACAACATACCTTTATTCTTTCCATAATGTGTAAATAAGATAATTTCATTTTACGAATTGTGGACTACTAACCCCTCAAAGTGATATGACTCGTACATTCCATACATGGAACATATAAAGGATGGAGGTAATGAAATTATGTAACATATGTAACATATATATTATAATTTAGTTACAATATACCTATGTATCATTTAGTTTCCAATCCTTTAATATGACAAAGAAATGAAAGTCGTGTTCATGCATACGTACGACCAACCGTCTCCATGAACATTGCATTTCATTTTGTATCTCCATATATTATGAATATAATAAATACATATATAATAGATATATATGATAGTTAAATAATGAATAATAATATCCTAGATATGATGGTAATTTGACTACATGGACAAATTACTTCAAAATAATTTCATTTTCAACTCATGTACCGAATATTGACAAAACAATTGATATGAACTAAAATAATTATGTAGTTTTTAAAACAGGGAAATAAGTGATTTAAAAGGAATAATAAAATTTAACAAAAATTACCAATAAAGTATAAATTCTCCTTAGTTTATTATTTAGGAACATAATGATTGTTCGTGACGAATTGGACTCAAGGTAATGAAATTTCTAAACTCAATTTCCACTCATTGGGTTTTACGCATACTTCATGGACAACATTATGACAAGATTATGTGTACAACCACTATTTAGTTATTTATGTTGTAATTTCCACTTCCCTTTGTGTGGATACACTTTTAAAACACATAATCACACCATTGATAAATTCTTACGTCATTTATATGATCTTTGTAAGGTAAATCTTAACTCAATCTTCATTCATTGTGTTAAATATCTATGTAATTGTTTTTTTCATGAATATGTGTGAATGAATTAAATTTTTTACACTGAATATCCACATATATTGGGTGTATTTATTTTTTCCACACTTAAATATGCCATTTATTTATCCTTAATATAATAATACCGTCTTTTTAAGGGACTTCATCTCAATATCCTTTCATTAAGGCATATTTTGGTTTATACGCAACCTTATTTTATATGATTTATAATAATCCCCATTGAATTTTAATTTCATTCAACAGTTTTCAAAATCGAATCTCATTCTACGAAGGGTTTTACTAAATGATAAATGGAATGTTTCTTTTTATCATACGCAACGACCATGACATTTCCGCCACATCAAGAATTAATTGATATTTTGGTCCCTCTATGAGCTATAATGTTTTTAAAAAGAAAAGTAAATAAAATATTTAGGTATTTTGGTTTTGAAATTTTTTTATAAAATTGATTTATTATGTCAATATCTTCAAATGATGTCTTATGATTGGAATGTAGAAATGTTATTTTTCTTTTACGCTTGTTCATGTGTTATTAATATGATATAGTCCTTCAGAATTGGATATGTATATGGGTGGTTACATGATAAAACGAGGGTTGATAAACCCATTATAGCTCTATAATGCATTGGGTAATGTGACAATGATAAAAATTAATATTTCTCCTAAGTGATTTAGGGATTATACTATAATGGTTATTCCAAATGTAACAATGACGGCTACTCCATATGTAGCTATAAACGCTACAATGTAATTATGTTATGAATACCACAAGTTTCCTTTATGATTTATAATATCTATGAGTTATTAATAAATGTTATGATTTCATGAGTTATATTAATGATATAAATTTTTATGAATGGAAATAATGATTTCATTAGTTTGTATATATTCATGGACTAAAATGTTTGTTTCCTTATTTTATACCCCTTACTTAGATTTGTATGCTCATCCCATGTTGTTGAATTTTTTTTCATAGGGTGTAAGGATGGGTAAGAGAAAGGAAAGAATAGAGATGATTTTTTTTCAAGAAAAGAATTAATGTTTTATTTAAGGAGTTATATTTGATGAAAAAAAATTATAGTGAGTGGAAGAGTCATCTTTGAAAATTTTGAGTTTTTATGTAATAGTTATGGCCTAATTATCTAAAAAACCAAACCTGAAAAGATACTTTATGTGAATTAATGTATAATTATTGACTTATCTTAAAATTATTTAATTTTTAAGGATATATAATTTAATAAATAACACATAACCATGTTTTAAAATCCATGGAATTAAATATGAGTAAGTTTAAAAGGATCCACATGATGTAAGAGCAGTGCAGACTGCACTGACTCACTAGTCCAGGGCACCGGCCGACCAGAGGGATAAAGGAGGCTTCCTAGATATCCTGATGGCCATCAGTCCTATTATTGGAGCCCCACTAGCTATCATGTAGTGAAGGAATGTCTGATATGTTTCTCCATATTCTTATCTTCTAACTAATGGTGGTGCACTGAATAACCCATGGGGGACATCTAGAAGCACCATGTACCTTGCAAGACACTAGCCACCATGTGGTGGCTACTGGGTATCGAGTAAGATTAATGAAGCTAATCTAAATCATCATAAAATGTGGTAAAAATGATCATAATAGGATTATTCATAATCATTATTATACTATATGACTTATAATAGAATCCTGGTCATTTGGAGGTTATAAAAGCAATTCCTATGACTCTTAGAATGAACAAATTTCACCCAATAATGTTTCTGTAATGATTTAATGTTGAATGTTTATGTTATCATAAAATAAATCAAATATTTATTATATGTTATCAATAACACATGGATTTCAAACCATTCTATCAAATATCAAATCCCATTTATAATCATACTTTTATGATATTGGTGAGAAACATTATTACATGTATTTTCAAGGAAAACCATCTCTTCTCAACTAACATTCTTTAATGGGTTCTCACTCTGAAAAAGAAAGGGACTGATTTGTTAGCTACTGAAGAAGCTCAAGAGGGTTCTAATAAACTATAATTGTGAGGTGTAGGTTTCTTGATCACTTCCAATATTAATGGATTAATAATATAGAGCCCATATGTCATGGGTTGGAGAGTTATGGACTCCCATCAAGCTATTTCTAACATCCTTATCAATTTTGTTTCATACCTATTTACTTTATATCATTTAATGATAATTCATCTATTAAATTACATGCCTAAATTTTAATTTCATCGTCTCAACTATTCATAAAAAAATTATTAATATTGATGTTAACTTATTAACATGGATCAATGATTTCTATCCTCAATCAAATAATTTGTTTTGTTTATAACTATTTTATCTCGATATCATTTATTTAATTTATCCTATAAACATTAAATTGATGTATTTTTTTAAAATGGGATTATTAACGATGCACCATTTTCTATATTTATATGACCAATAGGTAGGACCAAAATTGTTTTTGTTGAAAATGTCATTACAAGGACCTATGAAACTATAATTGATTTATATTTTTATTGATCAGAAAAACATTTTTTGGGACAATATTGAGATATTCTAATGGGACTCAGGAACACCTGTGCTGATTATGGAAGTAATATCTTCTTACTTTGATGTTTTGTGCTTCACTTATTAAGAATTATTACTAGATTCACTCTACTGAGATGTTAGAGTCCTAAATTATGAAAACTACCTTTATAGGTGGGATTCCTTATAGGTGACCCATATGGTTAAATAAATGTATGCTGACAAACATCATGAAACTATGTAGGAATATGTGCCCTCTCCCTTCTAATTAGTTGAATATACTGATGAGATTATCTATGAAAGGTCGTAATATATGGACACATTTTTATTATTTCTAGGATATATTGAAAAACGTCTTAATACTAAAGTCGTTCATTAATAGGTGCATTCATAAAAGTGACCAGCATTATATTTCATTTAATTTATTTGACTTCTATGAGGATTTGATCCTACCATGAAGTCATTGTTATCATACAACAATGAGATTCAGTCTTAACAAGAATATTAGCTCAATTGTTCCCTTTATCCTTCACTATGATGATTCAACAAGCCTTAGGAATAAGAGAATGAATTTATGAATTATTTTGAGTATCTACCATATTATAATTGAGATATTATTTATTTATTGGTGTTGGAATATATGTGTTCACCCTATCGACAACAACAAAATGACAATAATGGCCTTATGTTGCTGCTGCAAGAATATGCTGACAGTCTAGCATGGAATGATAAGGGATTTAAATTTTCATTTCAAATAGTACTAAACTATAATTATATGTATCTCTTATAGAAATAGAAATATTGAATTTCTATTTGAAGTGGGTTTGTGAACCCATATTAATTAATATAAAAAATGATTCAATTCTCTTATTAATACCATAAAATTATATTTATAGGCATAATAAGTGTAATTAGGGATATGAAATGGTTCTTTCTCCAGGATAGACTAATGTATTTCATCAATATGGTCTGTGATATGGGAATGATTAGTATATCTGGGGGTCTATCACTCACAGATATATTTATTTATGAGTTTCCTTTTTTGAATGGTTAGTGTTGGGATCTCTTGGTTTGTCTCCTCAACAGACCTTTAAAGGGATGAATCCAAAAAACATTGTTGGTAGCGGTTGTTGGTCCATAGAGAGCTCCCTAGTGACTCTCAAGCGATAGTTACCTGCCATCAGCCTATTCTAAGTCCTCTCAAATGTAGGTCTGGTATACATCATTAAATTCATGTGATAGGATCTCAACATGGATGGATGTGGTCACATGTACAAACTCTTTCTTTATATCCTATTATATAGTGGATAAAATATTGGTATTCATGTTCTGGAGAGCAGTACATATCATATCCAGAGTTGGGATAGTACCATTTAAGACACTAATTTTAGGAAATTGCATTTGACACCAGTTTTTGTAGATAATTAGTAGGATACATCATCCACTAGTACAGTAAAGACACGCCATTTGTGTTAGATATGGTATAGTTTTGACATGTTAATTATTCCATCAGTTTTTTTTGTAGGGTAATATTGTTAAGAATGTCTATAAAGAAAAAAAATATAAGACTTATCAATATTGTATCATATGTAAAAGTATGCTAGAATAATTTATTATAATGTTAAATAATTGATTTTGGGACCACATTTATTGTTTATGAATTAAAAATGTAATTCAAGACCACATAAAAGATATATTTATGTTAGTATGCCAAAGAAGGCATTCTTTCCAAAGGCTTGTGAATTATTGTATTTCTTACTACCAAAATAAAAAAAATGGTTGATAGGGTTGGAGGTTAAGGTTATCCACCCATTTTGAGGGATATTATTTCATACTTCTGGACACTACAACAGATTTAATAATTATTCATGAATCCATACCAAATCAAACTATTTGACTTATTTCCCTCGTGCCCGTGGACGACCATAAAATTGTTTTATTATTACTTTTAAAAAATATTATAGCTTCTCAATCAATGTGACCATATTAATGTATCATAGGATATATATTGATGATTCCACATTTATGTTTGATACCCTCTTCATATTTTAATTATTCTTTTAATTATGTTCTTGTAAATTTCTTATTGTAGAACAGTAATGTTTATTTTAACACATAAAGGTGGTATGTGTTTATGATGTTGGTATTAGATTCATACGAAGCATTTCCTCTGTATCCTTATAAATGGAATTGTAACCCAAATTGTTCGATACCAGTTAACAGTACATGTTATACCATTTATGGTCATGTGACAAGGACTATGCTAGAAAGGTTAATTTCATGTGGTAAGGAAGAATAGGAAAATTGTTACTAGTAATGGCTAGCAAGGGAATTCATGATGAGGTACACTTTATAGTTGATTTTGAGAGATATATGGGCCAATAATTAATGAATTATGAATTAATGAGGAATATGAAATAAAAATAGAGTACATTAGTGGTTATTTTTTTGGTTTTAAACCTTCGGGGGGGGGGGGAATCATATAATTCCTACTAAGACTAGAATCCAATCCAAATAAGTCTGATTTTCGCTACATGTGGTCATATGATGAGACCACACCATGTGGTTTAATGTCTACATATAGGGAAGTTATCATGACGTACTATGTTATACCACTGGGATATCTAGAAATATTGTTTAACATCATGTTACTTAGATATCCATTGAAGTGCCCAGATCAGTGTGAATCAATGAGAGGGGGAGGGGGTGAATCAGTGACCCCTTAAAACTTTTTACTAATTGATTCTTATCAATTAAAACTCTATGGCTGGTTAAAGCCTCGATCCACTCTTCTTGTATCTCTCACCTTTCCTCGAATGATGCAGTAAATACAAAGGCATGGGACACAAGGATTTACAAGGTTCGGCACCAAAGGCCTACATCCTTGCCATGCTCTCCCAGCATGGATTCTCCATTATAACCTGTTAAAATTACAATGGTCGATACAGAGTCCCACTGTATCTCTCCTGATTCCCACAGGATGGTCTTTATACTGCGTCCCACAGTGTTACCAGAGTCCCACTGGCCTGCTCCAGAATCCCACTGAAGACTTCTTCTCCCTGAGTCCCACAGGGTCTTCTCTTGGCTCCTCGAGTCACACGAGTAGCTCTTCTTCACTTTATGTTCTTCAAGTATCCTCAGCAGCCTGGGATAAAGGCTGCTGGCCTTGCTCTTCTTCTGATCACTTGTGGTGAACATGTCTTCTCGTCTTGCTCAGGATTTATCTCCTTCTTCTAAGGATGACCTGGCTTTTCTCTTCAAGAATCTTCAATAGCCTCTGAAAAGGTCTATTGGTCTTGCTCAAATCATCTGATCACTTCTGTTGATCAGGGTCTTCTCAAATACTGAAAACTCAGACAACTGATATCTCTCTTTTCAGTTTGGCTCAGTCTCTGGATGGCCTTCTCAATACTTCAAGATCTTCTGTCTTGGACAACTCAATTGCACACCACTGATTTGGCTCTGTTCACGTGTGCACGTGCATGCATGCATGCATGCACTCCTCCTTTCCTCTTCTTGGTGCAGTAGACCCACAAAGGGTGTAGTCACTTTAAGCACACACACCTTCTTCCTCCTTCACACACTTTAACCAATTTGTTTACACACTTAGAGTGTGTTCTACTTTTGTGTGGGTCACTCCTTATTTTACTTCTAGGTGTTTACACTTTTAGTGCACACACTAGGTTCGGCCTTTTAGTTCTTTTGCACACACAAATGCCTATGGCCTTCTTCCCTTCTTGTTCACACACCTAGGCTTTGGCCAACTTCTTGCTCACTTTGTACACACACTTAATGAGTGTGGTCTTCTAACCACTTGGCACACACTTGGCCTTCCACTTTATCTTGCACACAAAAGGCACTATGCCTCGGGTCTTCTTGCTCTGCACACCTACTGCCCGTAGGGTGTTCCTCTTCAATTTGCACACACACACACTCAAATGAGGTGTGGTCTTCACTTCACTTAGCATACACCACTTGGTGTTGTTCTTTGTGCACACACATGGCCTCGGGTATTCCTCCTTCACTTGGCACACAAGCACAAGTCTCGGGTCTTCTCTTTCTTTTATTCTTCTTTGCACACACCCAAGCCAAAGGCTACGGCCTTCTTCTTCAAATGCACAAACAACTGCCTCAAGCAAGCCGTGCAAGAGGGTGCGGCCAATTCTTCACTTCTTGTCCGCGCAAGCACAAGCCACAAGGGTGCAACCAGGCGCGCAAGTGACACTGCCGCGCAAGTGTGCAAGGTGCAACACCGCGGGCACACAAGTGCAAGGGCACAAGCGGGCCGCACAAGTGCCTACCGCGCAGGGGGCGCGGTGCACAGAGGGAGTGCGCAAGATCGCGCTGCCCTTCCTCCTTCCTGTCGCGCAAAGGATAGCGCGTAGGGGACTCCTTCGGGCCTCGAGTGGCACCGAGAACAACAGCCGCGCAAGTGGGATGCGTGGGGCTTCAAAGCTTCGCAAAGCACAGGGTGCTCGCGGGACTCTCTTCAAATTTTCAGTGCATCAGCAAGACAAATGAGAGCCTCTGGCTCTTCTTTTATAGGCAGAGGGAGATGCCATATCTTCCGCGTGAATTCCCGAAGTTTTCGGGTATTCAAGATTTTTAGAAAATCTTGAATATTTCTTACTGCCGAACGCGGGATCCATTCCTTTTTATTTTCTTCACGTGCATGCGACTTAGAACGCATGCACAACCTTCTTTAAGCACTGCCCATGCGAATCATAAACCATCCATAGCCTCGGCAGATTCTCTTGCCTCGGCCGAACTTCGAATTCTCCTCTCGTTCCATGCAAGCCCATTTTTAAGCATGGTTCGGTTCGGTGTGGAGAGACGATCACGAGGGACACCTCAGCTTCGAAAATGGTGGCCGCAATCTCGAAAACATCTTGCAGAGGCACCACTGGTTCAGGCAGGGGACGTCAGGTGGAACGGGATGTCCTCGGCTCAAGCTCGAGGAAGGAGATGCCTCGGAGCCGTCGGATCTGGCGTTTGATTGACATCGGACGGCCGTGATCAGAAGATCTCGCCGCGGATCAGATGTGCGGCCGAGATCTGGCACGCGATCGATCGTGCGGCCAGGATCTCTCCCGCGACAAAAATGCGCATCCCACATCGAAACCTCTCGCGGTTTTCACGCGGCTTATAAATATGCCGCTGCCACAACCCCGCAATTGAATCTTCTCCCTCCACGGTGCCGCCCCGCACCGTGTTCTCCCTGTGGGCGCGCTCTGCGCCCTCTCTGCTCCTGCGGGCGCGCTCTTAGCGCCCACTATGCATCCTCCGGGCATGCTCTGGCGCCCATGCTGCGTAGGCCTGATCCCCTGCGTGGCTCGGGGCTTACACACGCCCCCCTGCCTCTCGGGCTGGCCACATGGGATCCCCCCTTGGGCGTGGCGCCTTAGGCCCACATGTGCCTTGGGGGTTGAACCCTTAAGGCTGGCCCTTGGTGGCTTATTTTTTGCAACAAAAACACTAAGTACTTTGTTAAACAGTGTGACCAAGTGTAACATGCCAAGTGACACATCTTCATCTTCTTATCCATCCTCCCTTATTCATATCTTCTCTTCTTCTTAAGAATTCCTCAAACCTTCTTAACAAATAATCTTCAATTAGGAGGGAAATTCTTGAAGGTTCTTCATCAACTGAGCTCCTGAATCACATAATATTCAATTTTCTTCATTGATCTAATCAGAGATCAAGTTGGAACTTCTTCTAATTCACATGCACTAAGTGATAGTGCATGGACTTCATTAATCTACATCATCCACTTAGTATTTGTGGATGGAACTCCTTTCAACTCCTCATGCATTGTCACTACAATGCATGGTCTTATAATCATGTTGTGACTTTGTATCATCTTGATACAAGTTCTATGAACTTATAGAGCAGCTCAGCAATCGTCAGATTTTGCTAGAGAATGTTTCAACCACATCTCCTATGCCACTTAGTGAATCTCCTAAGTGACATGCATCTTAGTACCATGGCCATTCTCCTTCACCACCAACACCATCACAACCTTTGTCATTCACATCTTGACATTCCCTGACTTCCATTCATTCCAAGACAACATCATGCCTCATTGACAACAAATCCAACACAGTGCACTTCAATCTCCCCCTTTGTATTTGTTGTCAATACACTCCTTCAGCACATATGAATGGGTCAATATGTGTGCCAATATTTCTCCCCCTTATTGGCAATCAAATGCAATGGTGTGGTGTGGTTCTCTTTCAAAAATATCTTCCTCCATTTGAATAGCATATTCTTGAAAATCACTAAGAGAGGGATGATGCCACATGTTCTTCTTTAGCAAATAACCTTTAGTAAATCAACTCTAAGTCTACTTGGGCTAACCCGGTGTAGAAAACAAGAGTGATATAACCAAGGAATTCAAAGCTGTCCATAATTCTCTACACATGTGAGATCATGCTTCAGGGGTTTGAAATTTTCAGATATTCAATGAATTTTCTAAATCCTGCACAACTTCACAAAACTCATTAGAAAGTTCAGTGCAATGATAAAGCTCCCCCTTTCATCCATTTGTCTTCAATCCATACTCCCCCTTAATTGTCATGATGAATACAATTAAGAAACAAGGGATGAAAGTATGATTGGAATACCTTCACTTTTCTCAAGATGATATTAATTTCAGAACATCATCTTCTCCAGATTGGCTCCCCCTCAAGGGGTGCACTCCATTCTGTCCAAACCATCCTCCAGTTTAGAATGATCATCATCTTCAATTCCCTGCAATGTCAGCACATGTAAATACCAATAGTATAAGGGAATAAGATGGAACCTTCTTGGTTCATCAATGTGAACAACAAGGTTGAGAAGATTATCTCAACCGAGATGTCCCATTTTCACCAGTCTTCACACTTGCACATTTGATCTTCATTGATGATTGTGTTGGTGTGGTTCTCAAAACATCTTCATGTGAAACCTTCTTCTTCCCTTTTTCTTTTGCAATTTCCAGAGCTTCATCTTCAACTCCTTGTAGTTCTCTGGCAAGTTGCAACTGATGTGGCCATATGACTAGTAAATCATTTGGAAGAGTGGCCTCAGTTTTGGAAGTTCCACATGGTTCTTTGGATGCTTCTAAGCTACCTCTCTTAGGCAACTTATTTTCAATCAATCCCTTCTTCTTCTGGATTGATTGTCTTTTGGAGTTTAGTCTGCTTCTATTTAGTTTCATGGCTTCTTTACAAAGGTCCATGATGTGTCCTTTCTTTCCACATTAGAAGCATGTTTTCTTGGTGGTCCTTCTGGATGCATCACCCTTCTTGGATTTAGACTCCAAGGACTTCTTTTCCTTTTTCAAGACCTTCTTGGGAGCATCTTCAACTTTCTTCTGTTTGCTTCCCAAGGATCCTTTCTGTGCCAGGTTCTGTGATCTTTTCTTCTTTTGAGCTCTGGATACAGTTGGAGATTGACATGTATCTTTTTGACCACTTTTGCAATCATCCCAGATGTTGTCAAGTAATCCAAATCTATTTGCAGTAAACAGATGTCTCTGGACCTGTGGATGCTGCTTCTTTTCTTCTGGCTTGCTCCCCCTAGGCATGGGCTTCCTCTGTGCTTTGGCATTCAGTGGATTGTACCAACAATCCTTTGCACAATGCCCATACTTGTTACAACACCAACATTGACCCACAAATCTTGACCTCTTCAGTCCTTTTGATTGTTGAGTACTTTTCTTGACCTATTGTGCTGTTTCAGGAGAGCTCTGCTTCTTCATTTTCTTCATCCATACTTGTTTGGAATTATTTTTCCATCCTGCACTTTTTGTGGAAACACAATTAGAAGCATCAGTACAAGATGGTATGGATGGTACCTTCTTTCTAGAAGATGTTGCCCTTTCATTAGAGGATGTCTTTCTTTTAGAATCATCCTTCTGAAAGCACACTTGAGTAGCAACATTTCTTCTTCCAGTTGTCTGGGAGGATTTGGCTTTGGGTGATTGCTGATTTTTCAATATCACCTCAAATTCTAAGCATTTCATGTTAAGGGAGTTCTTCTCATCCTCAACAATTCTTAGCTTTCCTTCCCAATTCTCCACCAGTTGTTTCATCTGGTCTTCATGCACCTTCTTCAGTTCTAGTAATGAATTGTCAAGCTCCTTCACCATTTTGACTTTGTCTTCGAGTTCAGCATTTCTGACATTCATTGAAACTTTGTGCCTCTTTTCCAGTGCATGGAAAACATCTTTGAACACAGTCTTAAAGATTTCTTTCTCAGAAAGGCTTCTTTGCAATTCTTCAGCAGTGTCTTCATATCTTTCATTGCAAAGAGAAACGGTTTCATCTTTAGCCTTCACCAGCTTTCTGAGAGTGTTGGTTATGCCAACCCTTTTTGCCAACTGATCTTCCATTGCATTGGCTTCTTCTTCTAACTGTGATTTTTCTTCTTGAAGACCAAGGATGCCTGTAGCTATACACATTGCAACTTCCTTGGGGACAATCTTCTGAAGATATTTGAGTGCATTTTGAAGATCATTCATTATTCCAACTTCATCACAGCTAGGACAGGCTTTCTTCATCTTCTTGGCCTGTTTCTTCTTTCTATTTCTCTGAGTCTTGGCAGATATCTTCATTTGAGGCTGGTCGCTCATTTCCTCAAATCTGCACTTCATAAAGACTCCCTTGGATCTTTTAGAGGTAACCTCCCTCTGATACCAATTGAAGTGCCCAGATCAGTGTGAATCACTGAGAGGGGGAGGGGGTGAGTCAGTGATCCCTTAAAACATTTTACTAATTGATTCTTATCAATTAAACCTCTATGGATGGTTAAAGCCTCGATCCACTCTTCTTGTATCTCTCACCTTTCCTCGAATGATGCAGTAAATACAAAGGCACGGGACACAAGGATTTACAAGGTTCGACACCAAAGGCCTACATCCTTGCCATGCTCTCCCAGCATGGATTCTCCATTATAACCTGTTAAAATTACAATGGTCGATACAGAGTCCCACTGTATCTCTCCTGAGTCCCACAGGAGGGTCTTTATACTGCGTCCCACAGTGTTACCAGAGTCCCACTGGCCTGCTCCAGAATCCCACTGAAGACTTCTTCTCCCTGAGTCCCACATGGTCTTCTCTTGGCTCCTCGAGTCACACGAGTAGCTCTTCTTCACATTAAGTTCTTCAAGTATCCTCAGCATCCTGGGATAAAGGCTGCTGGCCTTGCTCTTCTTCTGATCACTTGTGGTGAACAGGTCTTCTCGTCTTGCTCAGGATTTATCTCCTTCTTCTAAGGATGACCTGGATTCTCTCTTCAAGAATCTTCAATAGCCTCTGAAAAGGTCTATTGGTCTTGCTCAAATCTTCTGATCACTTCTGTTGATCAGGGTCTTCTCAAATACTGAAAACTCAGACAACTGATATCTCTCCTTTCAGTCTGGCTCAGTCTCTGCATGGCCTTCTCGATACTTCAAGATCTTCTGTCTTGGACAACTCAAATGCACACCACTGATTTGGCTCTGTTCACGTGTGCACGTGCATGTATGCATGCATTCACTCCTCCTTTCCTCTTCTTGGTGCAGTAGACCCACAAAGGGTGTAGTCACTTTAAGCACACACACCTTCTTCCTCCTTCACACACTTTAACCAATTTGTTTACACACTTAGAGTGTGTTCTACTTTAGTGTGGGTCACTCCTTATTTTACTTCTAGGTGTTTACACTTTTAGTGCACACACTAGGTTCGGCCTTTTAGTTCTTTTTCACACACAAATGCCTATGGCCTTCTTCCCTTCTTGTGCACACACCTAGGCTTTGGCCAACTTCTTGCTCACTTTGTACACACACTTAATGAGTGTGGTCTTCTAACCACTTGGCACACACTTGGCCTTCCACTTTATCTTGCACACAAAAGGCACTATGCCTCGGGTCTTCTTGCTCTGCACACCTACTGCCCGTAGGGTGTTCCTCTTCAATTTGCACACACACACACTCAAATGAGGTGTGGTCTTCACTTCACTTAGCATACACCACTTGGTGTTGTTCATTGTGCACACACATGGCCTCGTGTATTCCTCCTTCACTTGGCACACAAGCACAAGTCTCGAGTCTTCTCTTTCTTTTATTCTTCTTTGCACACACCCAAGCCAAAGGCTACGACCTTCTTCTTCAAATGCACAAACAACTGCCTCAAGCAAGCCGTGCAAGAGGGTGCGGCCAATTCTTCACTTCTTGTCCGCGCAAGCACAAGCCACAAGGGTGCAACCAGGCGCGCAAGTGCCACTGCCGCGCAAGTGTGCAAGGTGAAACACCGCGGGCACACAAGTGCAAGGGCACAAGCGGGCCGCACAAGTGCCTACCGCGCAGGGGGCGCGGTGCATAGAGGGAGTGCGCAAGATCGTGCTGCCCTTCCTCCTTCCTGTCGCGCAATGGATAGAGCGCAGGGGACTCCTTCGGGCCTCGAGTGGCACCGAGAACAACAGCCGCGCAAGTGGGATGCGCGGGGCTTCAAAGCTTAGCAAAGCACAGGGTGCTCGCGGGACTCTCTTCAAATTTTCAGTGCATCAGCAAGCAAAATGAGAGCCTCTGGCTCTTCTTTTATAGGCAGAGGGAGATGCCATATCTTCCGCGTGAATTCCCGAAGTTTTCGGGTATTCAAGATTTTTAGAAAATCTTGAATATTTCTTACTGCCGAACGCGGGATCCATTCCTTTTTATTTTCTTCACGTGCATGCGACTTAGAACGCATGCACGACCTTTTTTAAGCACTGCCCATGCGAATCATAAACCATTCATAGCCTCGGCAGATTCTCTTGCCTCGGCCGAACTTCGAATTCTCCTCTCGTTGCATGCAAGCCCATTTTTAAGCATGGTTCGGTTCGGTGTGGAGAGACGATCACGAGGGACACCTCAGCTTCGAAAATGGTTGCCGCAATCTCGAAAACATCTTGCAGAGGCGCCACTAGTTCAGGCGGGGGACGTCAGGTGGCACGTGATGTCCTCGGCTCAAGCTCGAGGAAGGAGATGCCTCGGAGCCGTCGGATCTGGCATTTGATTGACATCGGACGGCCGTGATCAGAAGATCTCGCCGCGGATCAGATGTGCGGCCGAGATCTGGCACGCGATCGATCGTGCGGCCAGGATCTCTCCCGCGGCAAAAATGTGCGCCCCACATCGAAACCTCTCGCGGTTTTCACGCGGCTTATCAATATGCCGCTGCCACAACCCCGCAATTGAATCTTCTCCCTCCACGGTGCCGCCCCGCACCGTGTTCTCCCTGCGGGCGCGCTCTGCGCCCACTCTGCTCCTGCGGGCGCGCTCTTAGTGCCCACTATGCATCCTCCAGGCGCGCTCTGGCGCCCATGTTGTGCAGGCCTGATCCCCTGCGTGGCCCGGGGCTTACACACGACCCCCTGCCTCTCGTGCTGGCCACATGGGATCCCCCCTTGGGCGTGGAGCCTTAGGCCCACATGTGCCTTGGGGGTTGATCCCTTAAGGCTGGCCCTTGGTGGCTTATTTTTTGCAACAAAAACACTAAGTACTTTGTTAAACAGAGTGACCAAGTGTAACATGCCAAGTTCCACATCTTCATCTTCTTATCCATCCTACCTTATTCATATCTTCTCTTCTTCTTAAGAATTCCTCAAACCTTCTTAACAAATAATCTTCACTTAGGAGGGAAATTCTTGAAGGTTCTTCATCAACTGAGCTCCTGAATCACATAATATTCAATGTTCTTCATTGATCTAATCAGAGATCAAGTTGGAACTTCTTCTAATTCACATGTACTAAGTGATAGTGCATGGACTTCATTAATCCACATCATCCACTTAGTAGTTGTGGATGGAACTCCTTTCAACTCCTCATGCATTGTCACTACAATGCATGGTCTTCTAATCATGTTGTGACTTTGTATCATCTTGATACAAGTTCTATGAACTTAAAGAGCAGCTCATCAATCGTCAGATTTTTCTAGAGAATGTTTCAACCACATCTCCTATGCCACTTAGTGAATCTCCTAAGTGACATGCATCTTAGTACCATGGCCATTCTCCTTCACCACCAACACCATCACAACCTTTGTCATTCACATCTTGACATTCCCTGACTTCCATTCATTCCAAGACAACTTCATGCCTCATTGACAACAAATGCAACACAGTGCACTTCATCCATTTTTTAAAAGGAGCGTTAGTTGGGGATTGGCTGGGGCCTATACCTGCCCTGCCAAGGTATAACTGTAAGTCATTAAAAAGCATAAAAATGATATCATTAATTACGGAATAATGTATTTATGATTAATTTTATGGTTTAATACCATGAAAATTTCATTTACTTCCCATGCTTTGGTGGATATTGAAGGATGACTAGAACCATGGGAATATGTCCATTTGAGGAGGATGTTTTGGGGCTTACACATGAGCTACCCATAATGATACCAAGTATTTAGAAGATAATATGTGGGTATTATTCATGTATGTTTTCTACCCATATATGGGAATGTATCAACGATTAGAAAAGGTTTAGTTACCTTGATAAAGCAATGATCGGTTCATAAACCCAACAGGAGGCTTGAAATGATTCTTAGGGATAAAAAGAGGCTTAAAATGGGTTCATTCTACCCATATTGTAAGATATTTATATATAATATAAGTAAATTGTAAAATAAATATCAATAAAATATTAATTAAATAATTCCGCACCTCAGATATCGTATACAATGACTATTTCACAAGATTGAATTTATGGGGAGTAAGTTATGCATTGTAGTGATGAAGGATTAAATGACCAAATAGAATTTAATCATGAATTTTAGGACATGAATAAAAGCATGTTCACTAAAATATCATCCTTGAAGTATTTATAAAGAGGAATCCTCCATGAGTTTTTGATCATTTGATCTTACCCCAGTCAAAATTGAATCCCTATTCTTTTTAGAGGCATCTCCCATTCACCCATTTCTATGAGAGGAACTATAATTCCATAGGATTTTAAAATAATTTTACCCATGGGGTGGTTGATTCTCATTATCTTATAGATACATCACTTAGAGAGAATGATTTATATTTCTCTTTAGTAATCATTATCAACCATAGTGATTGAATATCGAGACCTCGTTGATATTTACTTAATGGTGTACAATGTACATGTTCATCATTTTATATAAATAATAGTTTTTAGTTTCATGCATGGTGTGAAATACATGAGATTTAAAATTATATTAATGTCACGACCTGTCCCTTGGGGCCCATGCTGTGACTACCCCAAGGCCGCCTTCCATAGGCCAGGGGTTGGCGACTAGAACCGAAAAGGCATAACCTTAAAATTAGGAATCCATTTCCTTTATAACATATAATCTCACACAAACATGCACACAACAAGATACAAGTGAAAATTAAACTATATAGTAAACAGAGTGAGTAATGTAATTAAAAGGGGTCAAAATACAAGCCCAAATGGAAAGTACAAGTAAAACTGAAAAACGGCTCATGCGAACACCTACCAAGGATCCTACCTGAAGGGTAGGTACAACTTTTGAACGGTCGCCTATGCAGACCATATTGCCTATGGTACACCACCGAGCAGCCACTAATTTGGGTACCCTTGTCCCCGATCAACGTTGCTCGTCACCCACAAAAGACACAACAAGGCACGGGCATAGCCCGTGTAGGGGTGAGTATACCTATTCTCTATAGTGACCCTGATACCCACCAATGTCTCTCAAAATCCACATAGGATAGACCACAAAGCATGGAAACAACAGTCAATCCTACTTAGGTATATTCCCATACATATACCTATGTTATCAAATATACCCATCTCATTTATGAGGAAACACAATACCCAACTCATTTTCCCAAAGATCAACTATTCCACCAAGGAAAGAATACTACGCAGGTAACAACATAAAGGTATATACCATAAGGTACACTAAATTGAATAATACCACACAGGTATCACCCTGAAGGTAAGTACCACATAGGTACGCCACCCATAAGATTACCACAAAGGTAAAGACTCAGCTCACCCCAAGTATAACTTAAGTATAGAAGTACAAATGATTAGTCGAAGGATAGATCATCTTATCCTGTTAAGTAGAACTAATTCTGACCCACAATAGATTTATAGGTAGCTAACCCCTACTGACATGCATAGGATCGATAGTTAACTAATCCTCTGTGACCCACACATGATCTGATCCACTGAGTATTGGTATGCACTGACCCACATAGGATCTTTGAGCGCTATCCCACACAAAATATGACCCACACTAGATCAGTATATTCTGACCCACACAGGATCCCAGAGTGCTGACCCACAAATGATTGCTATGTTATGACCCACATAGGATCTCTGAGCGCTGACCCACATCGGATCTGATAGATGTTTACCCACATAGGATCAATGTTCTTTCTTCACGATACAACCAGCCACAAGGTTCCTGCACTAAGCCTGCTTGATTCCGAGAGGTTCCCCTCTTTAATCCATCAGTTGATACTTCATCTTCCCAGAAGACCCATGAAGAAATATCTCAAAGGTCCGTCACGTCTAAAGGGACCCAATGATGATAACAGAGCATCAATCGGATGCTCGATCTATAAGTTATTGGGGATTCAATTCCGAGGGCCCAGTTGGATTTAGGTTCGGTCCAACCCGACCGTACTCTGACTTTATCGAAAACTCAAGTGGAGTATACCAAAAGGACCGCCTCGATCCAATGATCTAGGTGTTGTATATGGTTCTTCAAATGGACATCATGATAACAAGATATGGCCAAAAAGGCGAAGCATGGTCCAGATGGGCCCACGTCCAGTCTGACCTAGTCCGAACCTTTTTGGGTCTGGTCTGGTTGGGATGGACCTCGGAGGTCCTGGCCCCCTGGGCTGTGGTCCATCCCAGCCTACTAAGAGGACGACCTGACCCGACCTGATGGGAGTGCCCTGCTGGCATGGCCCAGTGGCATGGCCCGCTGGGTAGCGCGGTCCACCTGAGCTAGCACCGAAGGGGAGCATCCCCCTTTTACTCTAAAGGTCAAAATTCAGTACGATTAGGAGCTTCCAAGTCACCATGGGACCAAAATTTGTCCCATTGATCCACCACGGTGGGCCGGGTTCTCCGGTCGTTCCTCCTCCTAGCGGTGCTGTCGCACGCCACTGCTGATGACCACTCTTTGGCCTCCACCATTTCCAAGCGGTTGTGATCTCCTACTCATCTAGGAGTGCAGACACGCACTACCCTACCTTCATGCGGTCAGCCGGTGTGTCGGCCCTCCTCCTCTTACGTAGGTCACCGCATCTTTGTTCTTTGCTCGAAAAATAAAACGATCACATATTCACGATCCTTAGGTCGAGGGCTCCACATGCATATGTCACAGTCAACAAAATATTGTGCTTCTAGCATCATTAATTATTTTTCATTGAAGAACACACATAAAACTGGTGGACAATCAAAAGGGAAGAGGCATGGTGAACGTGCGGGATGATGGACATGTTTGTTTGGCCATCGTCATTGTGAAACCAGAATATGAAGAATCAATAAATAAATTCAATCATATATAAATCCCCCACCTCAATTTTCCATTGGAGGTGGTGCAAGGAAGAAGACGAAGTCATTGAATATTGAGGTCGACGTTCTTCACTCCCACGAGATGCACCATGGTTGGTTCCTTGTTCATCAATTCCGTAAGGTGTTCTTCATCGAAGGATCTCCTTTGATGGTGAAATATCTTTCCAACTCTCCAAAGATCTCCCCTCATTTTCCAATCCCTTTTCCCGTGAGAGGTGTGGTGACAAATTAAATAAGATTAAGCAATAATTTAATAAATGTTTGTAAATTAATTAAATTAACTTGGAACATTTTATTGGGAGAAATCCATAAGTTTCCTCCCATTAAAAGAGTTTTTCGGGTGGTCCCCACCACTAAATTCAAATGGGAGGTTTCATGATCGGGTGGTCCCCACAACTAAACATTAAAATGGGAGGTTTTAAAAATAAAATAAAAGTTGTTATTTTTTTATTTTTATTCATTTAACTCTCCCAAGAAATTCTGGGAAACTAACTTTAACCATAGACCAAATGTGGTCGAGGTAAATGTCACCTTAGGTGAATATCGACACTTCGAGTTCAACGATGCCCTCATATTTCAATTCCTAGCACTGGTTCAAAAGATATGAAAACCCACTCGCACGTTTAATCAACTTTCCTAAAAAAAGTTTAGAAATTATTTTTGGGCACTTTGGTCCTCAGAATCACATGGTGTCAATTTTCACGGACTTGTAATTTTTCCATATTATTAACAAAATTCATCGAAAATACTGGTCTTTACAATCTCCCCAACTTAGGTCTTTGCGTCCCCAAAAGTCACAACAAAAACTAGTGAGAACAAGTGGTGGTACTGAGCATGAATATGAGCCTCCCGCTCCCATGTGCTCTCCTGGAGGTTCTAGTGCTGCCAATGGACGCTCACCAGAGGTATCGATCACCCATGAAAGACTCTCTCATGTCGATCTGCAATCTCAACTGGATCCTCCAAAAACATTGACCCATCGTTGATGTCCAGATTTCGATGGTGGATGGTGTGAGATGGGTCATGCAAATATCTCCTCTGTTGGGATACATGTAAGACGTCATGAACCTTCTCCAACTACGGTGGAAGGGATAGGTGGTTTGACCCCTCACCAACTCTACTAAGGACCTGAATGGGTACGATGAACCTCAGAGATAACTTGCCACCCCAGCCAAATGTCAGCATACCTCATCAAGGTGAGCCATGTAGAATGACATGGCCATCATCCTTGTACTCTAGAGGTCTCCGTCTCCTATCAGTGTAACACTTCTACATGCTCTATATAGTCTTCATCCTCTCCTAGATGATGTGTACTTTCTCCGTGGTAGCTCGTACCATATCTGTTACCACGAGTGTGGACTCCCCTAGGTCAGTCTAACATAGAGGTGATTTGAAAGGTCACCCGTACAACACCTAGAACGATGCCATACCGATAGTGGAGTGATAACCGATTTTATGTGAAATCCACCAACTGAAATTTATCCTCCCAACCGCGGCCGAAATCTAGGACAGATGCACGCAACATGTTTTCAAGGGTCGGTATGGTCCACTCTGTCATGCCATCTATCTGAGGATGGAATGTGGTTCTCAACTGAAGTTGTGTCCCGAATGCTTCTTGCAACCCCTTCTATAGCCAGGAAGTAAAACATGTGTCATGATTGGAGACAATCGTAGATGGAACTAGATGAAGCCGTAAAATCTCCTGCATGTAGAGGCATCCCAAGACCTCTACTGAACCCTGCTATATGATAGGTATAAATTTATCCGACTTGGTGAGTCTGTCATTGATCACCCAGTTGGAATCATGCCCCTTGGATGTGCGTGAAAGTCCCATCACGAAGCCCTAAAAAAATCCATCCCAAATCCTCTCTCGCACCTATAATGGTTGAACTATGTTGTGGTTCTGTTGTTGTAGTTGTTTCTGGAATTTGGGTTTGCTCTATTTTCTGGAATCCTTAATGACTATGGAGGCTATACCGGTTTGGGAGACTCTGGTTTGGATTTTTTGTTCGCGAAGAACTGGTTTTTTGGAGTTTGTATTGACTTTTTTGAATTTTATAGAGCATGTGAAATTATTGTGAATTAGTGTGTAATGTTTTGGGTTATTGTCTCTGATGTTGGTGATCTGTTTGTGGATGAATCTAGTTCGAATCTGCTATGAAGTTTTTATGTGCTTGTAATTGGATTTCTACAGGTATCTGCTCTAGACGAGGTTCAGAGCAAGAAGCTTCCACCTACGCATGCCATTTGGATATGGAAGTTCGATATGAGGTTCATAGCAAGAATCTTCCACCTGCGCATGCCATTTGGATATGGAAGTTCGAGAGGGTATGGATTTTCCATCGGTTTCATGCCCGTTCAATTCTTCACGGGACTGCTAGCCGAATGGTCATGTGATGGGGAATATTTTCAGAAGGTGTAATTGCTAGGGAGGAGAAGATTCTGTATCCTTGATTTGTTTTATCATTTTAATGGTTTTTGGTTGTAATGAGGGTTTTGGTGGTTTCTCACTTTCTCCTAAAAAGTGTTTTGATAATAAAAAGCGTTAATTTTCAGTTAGTATCTGCTACTTAATTTCCCTTCCCATGAGTTTAAACAATCTTGAAGTCATAGTCCTGGAAGAACTCAAGCTAATGTCACTATCTTTGGTTCAATTCCTTTCGAGAGAAGATATACATGATACTTTGGTGATTAGAGTAAACTGTAGAATGTTCTCCCATCAAGTAATGTCTCCACATCTTCAAGGTGAAGACCACTACTGCTAACTCTAGGTCATGGGTAGTATACTTTTTCTCATGTTTTATTAGATTTCAAGAACCATAGGTGATCACTGCTCTCTCCTGCATCAGGACACCTCCAAGCCCAGCTCCTGATGCATCGTAGTAGATTGCGTACCCAACACCCTCCTCTGGTAGCCTCAAGACGGGGACATTCATCAGTCTTTTCCTCAGCTCCTAGAAACTCCATTGGAATATATCTGACCACACGAAGGGTTCCACTTCTTCATTAAAATTGATATGGGTGTGACAAATCCAAAAAAACCAGGGAGAAAAACTATAGGAAAACGGGCGTTTCACGACATTTTTTAAAACCGCCGTGAAATAGCTTATGGGACGGTATTTCGCGGCAGTTTTGAAATCCGCCACGAAAAAACCACCGCGAAATGTGTAATTTCTTTATTTATTTATTTCGAAGCATAGCGGCAATTTTTTATAAAACCGCCGCGAAATCGCGGTGGTTTGCGTAAAACCGCGGCAAAATGAAACGAAAAAAATAACAAAACATGAGAATCCCTGAAATCACTAAAACAACCATAACTTTTGATCCGGGCATCCGTTGGAGCACCACGACTAGTCAAATCGAAGCTCATGAAGAGATATAGAGGAATGTATAATCAAAACCGTGAGACGATATAAGGTGTGGATGATATGAGAGTTATAATAAAGTTGAAAAATGTTCTCCAACTTCAAATGGCAATAACATTGGCTCCTGGTGTCCATTTGGGCTCTACCATATATCAAATCGAAGCTAGCGAAGAAATCTACGCACCAATTTGCCACAAGAAAAATTCTCTTGTGTTTTTAGACCCCAAACCCCCTCAGATGTCCTCAAAAACCCTGTTTCCATCTCCAATGTCCCATCTAACTTGTCTTCAAACAGACCTAAGTCTCGATCCACATGTCAATTCAGACTCCTCCGCCTTCCAGATCGTAGTTGGTTCAATGAGATTAAGTTTGACTTGTTGCGGCACCCACATCGACTCCTAGATTATATGTTATGGCTTTTTTAGTGGGTATCAGGTTTGTTATGTTTTTCGATGCCTCGTTTCTAGCACCCGTTCCCCGTCTATTTTTTTAATGGTCATAACTTTCGATCTGCCAGTCCATTCGATCTCTTTCACCCATCAGCTCGAAGATCATTTCAGGATCTTTGATTTGACTGGTCTCAGATCTGGAATGAACTCTTGGATCATAAGTTATCTTCATTAATGTGAGTCTAATGTTTTTTTTACTTTATGACCATTTTGAAGGGTTTTAACGGTTGCTCCATTTATTACTGTTTATTTGGGTTTCCATGACTTGTTATCTTTATCAATGGGTTTTTGTGGATTATTATGATGATTATGTTGCATTCTTAAGGGGTTTTCTAGGGTTTTCATGAGTTATCATGCGTTCTCATGCTTTTTAATGCTTCCTTATTCATGCTTCTCCATCTATTTTCATGCGTTTTGATAATTTTTCATCCCTTATCACGCCTTTTCGTACATTTTCATGTGTTTCATTTATTATTTATTATTTATTATTTATTATTTATAACATACGTTAATTTATTTATTATTTATTATTTATAATATACTTTAATTTATTTATTATCTATTATTTGTTACTGGTTATTTGTTATTTATTATTTATATTTATTTATTATTTATATTAATTTATTATTTATTTTTATTTTTTATATATTATATATTATATATTATTTATTATTTACTATATATTATTTATTATTATTAATCCAAATAGTTGTTACTGGTTATTTTTTATTTATTATATATTATATATTAAATATTAAATATTAAATATTAAATAATATATATTATTTATTATTTATTATATATTATATATTATATATTATATATTATATATTATATATTATTATTTATATATTATTATTTTTTATTTTTTATTTATTGTTTATTGATTATTATTTATTATTTATTATTTATTATTTATGATTTATTGTTTATTATTTATTATTTATTATTATTATTAATAATATTTTATTTATTATATAATACATATTATATATTACATTATATATATTGTATATTGTATATTATACATTATATATTATATATTATATATTATATATTATATAATATATATTATATATTATATAATATATATTATATATTATATATTATATAGTATGTATTATATATTATATATTATATATTATATATTATATATTATATATTATATATTTTATATTTTATATTTTATATCAAATATTAAATATTAAATATTAAATATTAAATATTAAATATTAAATATTAAATTTTAAATTTTAAATATTAAATATTATGTATTATTATTTATTTATTAATTATTTAGTCTTGTTTATTATTTATTATTTGTTATTTATTTATTTATTATTATTATTATTATTTATTGTTATTTATTATTATCTATTATTAATTACTGTTTATCATTTATCATTTATCATTTATTATTTATTATTTATTATTTATTATTTATTAATTATTAATTATTATTTATTATTTATTATTTATTATTTATTATTTATTATTTAATATTTTTTATTTAGTATTTATTATTTATTTAGTCTTGTTTATTATTTATAATTTGTTATTTATTTATTTATTATTATTATTATTTTTTATTGTTATTTATTATTATCTATTATTAATTATTGTTTATCATTTATCATTTATTATTTATTATTTATTATTTATTATTTATTATTTATTATTTATATTTATTAATTATTAATTATTATTTATTATTTATTATTTATTATTTATTATTTATTATTTATTATTTAATACTTTTTATTTAGTATTTAGTATTTATTTATTATTTACTTATTTATTATTTTTTATTTTTTATTTTTTTTATTATTATTTATTATTTATTGTTTATTGTTTATTATTTATTATTATTTATTATTTACTATTATTTATTATTTATTATTATTTATTATTTATTATTATTAATTTATTATTTATTATATGTTTATTATTATTTATTATTTTTTATATATTGTTTATTATTTATTATTTATTTATTATTATTATTTATTATTTATTATTTATTATTTCTTATTTATTCTTTATTATTTGTTTGTTATTGTTTATTATTATTTATTATTATTTATTATTATGTATTATTATATATAATTATTTATAATTATTTATAATTATTTATAATTATTTATTTTTTGTTTTTTATTATTCAATATTTAATATTTAATAATTATTAATTATTAATTTTTATTTATTGTATTATTATTTTAATGTATTATTATTTTAATTTCGTAATTTTATTATATTATTAAAATATTTACATAATTTTATAATATATGTAAATATTATTATAATTTATTAGTTATTTTTTGTTTGATATTTATTATAATAAACAGTAAATAACAATAAAAAAATAAATAACTCAATAAATCAATAATTATTAATTATTGATTATTGATTATTAATTATTGATTATTGATTATTGTTTAGTTATTATTGAGTTTATATCTATTAGTTATGTATTATTTGTTTTTTCAATTAGTATATATAAGTATGTTAAATTCTGTTTATTAACCACTTGGCGAGCTTGTTGGAGTGGTAAAGTCTTTGGAAAATATGCAAGAGGATAGGGGTTCAAATCTCACCAAACACAATATTTCTTTATAATGCATGTGCATGTGCAGGAGCATGTGCATGGGCATGTGCGTGTGCATGGGCATGTGCATGCATGGATAAAATAAATAAAGTAAATAAAATAAACACGAAATAAATAAAATAAATATGAAATAAAATAAATAAATACGAAATAAAATAAATAAACACAAAATAAAATAAATAAAAACAAAATAAAAAAAATAAATACGAAATAAAATAAATAACTAAGAGATAAAATAAATAAATAAATAAATAAATAAATATATTAAATAAATAATAAGTAAATAATAAATAAAGAATAAAGAATAAATAAATAAAGAATAAAGAATAAAGAATAAAGAATAAAGAATAAATAATAAATAATAACGAATAAAGAATAAAGAATAAAGAATAAAGAATAAAGAATAAAGAATAAAGAACAAAGAACAAAGAATAAACAATAAAGAATAAAGAATAAAAGATCCCTACTGAAGCTCTCACCACCTAGAGTTGGCCCACACTGTCGACACGAGGGTGTAATTATCGAATACCCTCTCATAGGAGTCTCTAGACGCAAGGATAAAGCCAATGGCGCCACCGGTATCTCCGAACTCCAAATGAAGGCCGTGTCAATAAAATAATGACTGGAACATGTGTCTATAAGTACTATAGCTAAGGTGGAGTAGACATAGATCATACCTCGAATCATCTCTAGAGTACCATGATCGTAGGCCTAAACATCCTGGAGCTATGCTCGTCCCTATCCACCTGCTCCATGAAGCCGGAGTGGACCACCTAGAGGTGGTGGTGTTAGAACCTCGAATTGCCAGCCACCAGTTGTCGCACGGTATGGTCCTCTCCCACATCTACCTCCTACCTACAGAACTCCTTGATCGAGTCTTCACCTCTACCGAGGAAGTCCTTCAACCGTCTACTGGTCATTTGTACGACGGGTCGGGCAGTCACGAGCCATGTGACCCTGCCCGCAGTACGTGTAACACTACCTATTCCTCTCCCATCCTATGTTTTCATGAGAGCCCTAGACCAAAAAACCTATATCCTGTAGTCGTCGACCCATAAGATTGGTCCTCTTGGACCTCTGTGTCATATGTCTTCTACCCATTGTAGATGACTGTGTTATGTGACGTCTAGTGGGGGGTCTCGCTGCTAGTGATTGCTCAGCAAGGAAACTCTTCAATAAGAGCACTCACTCTAACACCCCCTCCTGCATCAGGATTCTCATAGAAATAATCAAGGCTCTAATCTCTCATCTGATCCCCTACTCGATGCTCTGGGCCCTGAATTATGGGTCCCTCACCATGTTAGTTGAGTAACACGAGAGGTCGGTGAACCTCGCCGAATACTGAGATACGGTTATGCTACCCTGCTGCAAGTGTATAATATTCTGTATATGCACAAAGCATAGAGTCTCTTGGACTAACTCTGCCCTGAAAAGTCTCTCAAAGTATGCTCAGATGAGAGTCAACTTGTCATGGACTTGGAGCATTAGGCCCCACCATCTGGTTGCTACTTCCTGAAGAAGACTGGCAGTAAAGATCATCATGAGATTAGCGGGTGTAACCACCAGTCAAAGGACTCTAACCACGACCTCCAGCCAATCCTCAGCTTCCTGTGGGTCTATCTCGCCCTAGAACCTCAATCACATATGGTGTTAGAACTCATAAAATGCGCTCAAGCGGCATGCACCCTCTATAGTTGGGGCTGGTGGCATTAGTTTTCCAATATGTAGTGGTGCTACTTGTACACCACCCGATGGTACAGCTGCCATATGGGGGCCCTGCAAAGATGCATCATCTCTCGGTGGGCTATCATCACGTACTCTACCCAGAACCCTAGCTGGTTGTTTGCGGGGAGGCATCCTAAAAATAAACAGGTGTGCCACTTTCAATATGTTATACCTGGTGAGCTGACTCAAAGAGTTCACCAAGAGAGAATTGCAAAGCCACACACACACACAATCTGTGCTTTCGTGCACTGAGTCAGAAATCAGAACTCAGGGTCCTAGTGTATGGATACATCAGCCGCCGCACCAACACTGGACTTCCTGAACTGAAACCCACACTCATTACATATAACCCTATTGCAAATTCAAAATATCAGTGTTCTAGTTCATTGTTAGAACCGAACTCTTCTAATACCAATTTTTCATGACCCGTCCGCCGAGGTCCGTGCGGTTACTACCCCAACCCCGCCTTCCATATGCAAGGGGTAGGCGACTAGCACTGAAAAGGCATATCCCTAAAACCAGGAAGGTATTTCCTTTATAACATGTAATCTCACACAAGAAAGCACGTAGAATGATACAAGTGCAAAGTAAACTATATATTAAACAGAGGGAGTACAATATTTAAAAGGGTCTGGAATATAAGCCCAACTGGAGATGTACAAGTAAAATATAAACACAACTCCTGCGAACACCTTCCAAGGATCATACCTGAAGGGTAGGTACAACTCTCGAATAGTCGCCTCTACGGGGCGTCTCTCCAAAGTTCTACCTTCAAGTAGCCTCCAATACTGGTACCCTCGTCCCCGATCAACTTTTTCTTTCATCTGCACAAGACATAACAATGTGCGGGCATATCTCGTGAAGGGGTGAGTATAACGATACTCAATAAGGACCCTGACACCCCCAATGTCTCTCATAATCAACAAAGGATAGAACAAAAAGCATGGAAACAATAGTCAAACCAACATAGGTATCTACATGTACATATAACTATGTTATCAAGTATACCCATCTCATTCATGAGGAAACACAAGGCCCAACTCATTAGCCCAAAGCTCAACTATTCCACGAAGGAAAGAATATCGCAAAGGTAAAAACCCAAAGGTAATTACCAGAAGGTACGCCACATAGAATATTACCACATAGGTATCACCATGAAGGTAAGTACCACACAAGTACGCCACCCAGAAGATTACAAAAATGGTAAAGACTCAGTTCAAACCATGTATAACTTAAGTATAGAAGTATATATGATTAGTCGGAGGCCAGATCATCTTATTCTATTAACTAACACTGCTTCTGAACCACATAAGATCGATAGAAAACAAACCCCTGCTGACCCAAAAAGGATCGATATGTAACTAACCCCTACTGACCCACACATTATTGGAATGCACCGACCCCCACAGGATCACTGTGAGCTGACCCACACAGGATCTGACCCACACATGATCAGTATGCGCTGACCCACACAGGATCACTGAGCGCTGACCCACACAGAATCTAACCGATACAGGATCGGTTTGCACTGACCTACATAGGATTGCTGAGCTCTGACGCACACAGGATCTGATAGATTTTGACCCACATAGGATCGATATTCTTTCTTCGTGTTACAACAAGCCATAGGGTTCCTGCACTAAGAATTCTTGATTTTGGGAGGTTCCAATCCTCAATCCATCAGCCGATACTTCTTCTACCATGAAGTCCCACGAAGAAGTATCCCAAAGGTCCGTCACGTCAAAAGGGACCCAACGCAACTGACGATGTGTCAATCGGGCGTACGATCATTAAGTTATTAGTATTTCCGTTTCGAGGGCCTGGTTGGATTCTATTTCGTTCCATCCCAGTCATACTCCAACTTTATCCAAACCCCATGTGGAGTATACCCAAAGGATCATCTCGATCCGAGGATCCGGGTACCGTAGATAGTTCGTCAAATAGATGTATGGATCACAAGTTATGGCCTAAAAGGCGAAACTGGGTCTGGATGGGTCTAGGTCTGGTCTGACCCAGTCTAGGTTCGATTTACCTATGCTCGTTGGGCTTGGCCCACTGGGCCGTGGTCCAGCTCGGCCCAGTCCGCGTTGTGTGCGGCCCTGTGTCATGTCCTGAAAGTGCGGCCTGGTGGCTAGCGCGGTCCGCCCAAGCTGGCGCTGAATGGTAGTAGCCACCTTCTGCTCTGAAGGCTAAATGAGAGTTCCATTAGGTGCTACCATGTCACTGTGGGACCCATGCGGGTCCCTCCGATCCTCCACGACCGGCCAGGTGTTTTGGTCAGTCCTCCTCCTAGCGGCGTGGTCACACGCTACTGCTCCACTACGACCTGTCGGGTGCCAGCCACTCTTCGGCCTCCACCACAGCCAAGCGGCCATGGTCTTCTACTAATTCGGCAGTGCAGACGCATGCTGTAACACCCTGACCCTTGATTCCCAAAGTCGGTGCATTATTTTAATACATTGGCATGATTATAAGGAATCATGTCCCGAAAGACTGATCTGTTTAGATGTCTTGGAAAATCAATTATATACATGAACATTACATTACACTTTCTAACATACAACACACAAAAAATCCTTTGAGAATACCATTTGTCCCTTATCATAACCCTACGTATCAAACATAAAACACTTCTTGGGATCCTCGGAAAATGAAACATAATAAAGGGGTGATCTCAGATGCTTAGTAAGGGTAAATAATTTAGTGGAAGCTATAATCTTATAAGGCAAGATGTGTAATAAAAAACAATAGCCTTTTAAACATAAACTTGAACTTAATATGGAAAAAATGAATCAAACATTCCCTTATAAACATGCACATGGATATTCTACTTATCAAATAATCATATGTAAAACAAATTTCATAATGAGGGAATGTATGGTACCCGACTATAATTTTTGTGTCAAGGCATCGGGCTGGGACCTATGGGCTAACTATAACCGGACCCAAACCCAAAGAGCCTCTGTAACTGGACTCCATCCCAAAGAGCCTCTGTTATCGGACTCCAACACAGAGGTTCTTCTCTATCTAGACCCCAACTAGGAGGGATTAATTTTATTAGTCCCCAACCCCGAACATGCTAGTCCAATACATTCATCATAAGAAAAGATTGAAATATAACATAAACATTCATATAAAAAGTTTCATACGAAATGTCAATACTTAATCCATAAACCATGAATGGTATAAAATAACACATCCAAAGTCAAAAATATCACAAAACATTCAATACAATATGGATGATTTTTATCCTAGTAAATCAACTTCATACAAATTAAAAATCCATTAAAGGATGTTGACATAGATCGAAATGACCAGTAAAATTCTTTGAGAGAAATACCCATTTTTCATGAAATCGTTTAAAATTTTCACAATTTATAAAGGTAGTCATTTAAAAGGAATTTTTAAATCATAGTGTCCCATAAAAATTTGTAACTTTTTCAAATAATTTTCATTTCAAAACATTCATGTCCATATAAATGGATTCATAAAACCATTTTAAAAACATGGACATTAATTAGAATGGTTTAGAAGAATAAATCATTCAAAGCATTTAAAATGATTTTTTAGTAAAATAGTCCCTTAAAAATAATCCCTTTGAAAATTATATTATGAAACATGGACAATTATAATTAATATGTCCCAGTAAAAACTTACACATAATCAATCTCAAATAATAATCAGATTGGGGAATTAACCCTTACCAATTTGGTAACTTATGAAACATACACCCCATGGAATAAATATCATACAAGAAGATTTAAATAAACATAAATTAAAGTCTATTACACAAATAATACAATTATGGTCAGTATACACACCACAAAAAATGAAATAGTGGGAATATAGCATGAATCTCTCTGGAAAAAGGGGTGAGATGAAAACCCCTTACCTTGCATTTTCCTTTGGTCGAGTGTACGTTTAACCTCATGTACAATGACCATTGTATGTTATTAGATTATAATATAACCATATTCATATTTATTATTTCCTACATGTTTCATTTATGACTTTATACAACCCATTTAATAATGATTTTCATGTTAAATTAACATTTCAGTTAATAATCTCTTTCTTTATCATACGTATTTTAACTAGTTATTCATGACCGTATCATTTAGATCATGATTTATACTTCTAGATTACAAACCATGACTCATATATCACATATATTGGTAATTTAAATATTTATAATATATAGAAATATGAAATGGAAAACACCGTTTATGGAGACGGTTGGCCGTACGTACGCATAAATGCTGTTTCTGTTTTCTTATCGTATTGAACAGAAGTAAGTGAATAAGATATATATTAGTACATAAACACACACACAAAGACACACACACACACACACACATATATCCCGTAGAATTATTATTTCATATATTACATACTTATTAGTAATATATATTTTTAAAATCATCGATGAATGGTTAACGTGGAAATGAATCTCATCGCGTCATGGAGACGGACATCCCTACGTGCACACAAGAGAAAATATAATTTCCTTATTGGTGTGGAATTGGATGGTATATTAATTTTAAAGAGACATTATCATTTTATTTTCATTATTTATATACGTATTACTCATCATTTTATCCATCCAAATAACATACGGTTGAATAACTAATTAAACCAGGACGTGGAGACGGTAAGTCGTACGTACGCATGCATGGTGACATTATCATCCATAGGATGGATAGAATAATGAATATTGTTGTGAAATATTTATAATAAGATCACAGTATATAGAAGGTATTGGAGTTATTATTTTGGTATGCTAATAACAAAGAATGAGTTAGTGGAAGAATAAAAGAACATGAAAAGGGGTGGTGAAATCATTACCTCTTCTTCGGGTTCTTCCTTTTGATTTGATCAAAAGAGCTCCTTAGGTTCGCTTTCTAACTAAATGAAGGACTATAAGATGAAGGTAGGATAATTGGGAGGATATCTGGGTAGGGTTTGGCCGAGAAAAATGGATTTGATGTTGTGAATTTTATAGAAGTAGAATTTCCCTTTTATAAGAGGGGTGATGGTCACGTTAAGAAAAAACATAAAATTTTATTTTATAATAAATTACATTTTGGATTCTAATGGTTCAAAAATGAATTATTTAAAGGATACGGTGGGTATGGGTATAAATACACTCAAAAAATAGGTTTTATATAGGATTTGGTCAAAATATTAACCTTATTTCTTAGATTTATCTCTTAGTTAAATAGTTTGACATTTACCATGTCACATTGTATTTTTATATAATATGGTAAATGAAATTACTATAAACATCCAAGAGAACCCCAATTGGTTAATTAATGAAATATATAATATTTTTTATTCCCTTTGCCATAAACCTATATTTTTGTGAATATAATACCAATTAATAATATAATATTTAATTTAAAAACTTTTTTATGTCAATTTTGACACTATTTGGTATTTTGTTTTCGATAAATTCATAACAGCATTATTACTTCAAAATAAATTCATATAATCCACTCTTATATGTCATATTAACCTAAAAAAGGTGGAATTTATAATAAGTCTCAAATTACATTTATTTTGGTATTTATAATATAAATTATTTTAATATTTCATTAATAATGTAATTACTTCATCATCATTGTGTCATAAATAAATTAAATTATTTAATGTCTAAAAATTATAAAAAAATACCATTATGTAGGAAATATTTTTATCTTTATAATTAATATTTATAGTCGAATTTATCTTATGTGTAACCCTATATTAATAATTGTTTAGTTTTTAAACATTGAATTTAACACTTTTAACTCTTATTTGAATTAAATAATAATAAAGGTCCTAATCTAATCCAACTAGTCCTAAAGGATCATATTTTATTCCTAAGGTTGTTTTGGTTAAATTAAACTTATCCAATATAATTAGGACATGTTTTAGGGTAATAATAATATCATTTTACCTTTAATTACCCTATTTACTTTGAACCGTGGTTAATAAATGTCAAAAGTTACTATTCACCAAAAATTATTTTTATCTTATTGAAAGAAATTTTACTTACTGATATTAATAGTGTCTCTCATATTTTTGAAATTTAATTCACAAATTCTGTAAAATTATGTTTTATACAAATTTACAAATGCACCTAGGAGGTGGGTAAAAGATGGTAAAATTTCAACAAAATTTTTATATATCTAAACATACTATAAAATGACTCCAATGAATTACATTGAACTTATATAGGTATAATATATCTATTTTTACCTAAAATAAATTTAAATGAAATAATTAATTATTTAAATGTAGAGTCGGTTTTAACCAACAACACAGTGTTTTTCACTATTAATGAAAAATTGAATGTTTTCAGAAACATACCAAAAAATCACCCTAATCCAATTTTGATATTATGAATTCGAAAATAATTTCTATTTTAACAAATAAAAAACATAAAAATTTCATTTATTAATTTAAAATTAATTCCCGTTATCAAAACCAAAAGGCATATTTTTAAGAAATAATAACTATCAAAATATTGACAGTTGTTTATGTCCAATTTTGATGTAAACTTACTTATAATAACCAGCATTGGATTAAATGGTAAAAATATAATCTATTTATACTTTAAAATAGTTAACATGTATAATTTAACACTATAAAATATTTTGATTAAAAAATTTGTTTTCAGTTAAAATATAGTATTTTTCACTATTCACCCAAATATGAAAGTTATCAGAAAAACAGAAAAAAAAATATTGAAACTAAAATCTTATGTCCCAATTCTAAAGAAGAAGTTTACTTTGTCAAATTAAATATATAAAAGTTTCAAATATTTTATTTAAAAAAGGGTTCCCATTTAAAAGGCGGTAAAATTTCATTTTTTGAAAAATACTTCTTTTATATGAAAAAAATAAATTTGTTTTTACAATATGTCTAAGAAACTCATAATACGGATTCTAAAATTATAAGGATTATATAATGTTCAAAATTCAGTTAATACTATTCATAACCGCTTTTGAACGACTATTATGGTATGTCGTGGTGCGCTAGAACTCAGTGTTGGGTGTAGTGTATGTTATTAGATTACTTTGAAGAAATAAAGTTCTATGAACTATTGTGGTGTTACACATGCCACCCAACCTTCATGTGGTCGGCCTGTGTTCCGGCCCTCCTCTTCTGTGGGTCTCCACATCTCAATTCTTAGCCCGAAAAATAAAATGATCATATATTCGCGATCCTCAGGTCAAGGGCTCTACGTCCATATGTCGCACTCAACAAAATATTGAATTTCCAGGGTCATTAATTATTTGGAATTAAAGAACGCACGAAGAATGTGAGAAGAATAAAAATGGAAGAGGCCAGTTATAAGTGCGGGATGTTGGCCATGTTTGTTTTCCCATCATCGTTGTGAATCCAGAATATGAAGAATTGATAAATAAATTCAATCATATATAAATCTACTACCCCAATTTTCCATTGGAGGTGGCATGAGGAAGAAGAAGAAATCATTGAAGATTAACATCGACATTCAACACTCCCACAAGACGCTCCAAGGTCGGTTCCTCATTCGTCGATTCCAGAACGCTTTCTTCATTAGAGGATCTCCTTTGTTGGAGAAGGTTCTTTCTAACTCCCTAATGCTCTCCCCTCCATTTCCAATCTGTTTTCCCATGATAGGTGATGTGATAAATTAAATAATCTTAAGAAATAATTTAATTAATGTTTTTATATTAATAAAATTATGTGGTCACATTTAATTTTGAAAAAAGAAAAGATTTTCCTCCCATTAAAAGAGGGGTTCAGGTGGTCCCCACCACTAAATTAAAATGTGAGGTTTCAGGCTCGGGTTTTTCCCACCATTAATTATTCAAATGGGAGGTTTTAAAAATAATATAAAAGTCATTCTTTATTTTATTTTTATTCTTTTAACTCTCCCACAAAATTCGGGGAAACTAACATTCACCTTCAACCTACTACGATAGAGGTGAAGGTCTCCTTAAGCGAATATTGGTGCTACGAGTTCAACGGTTCCCTCAGATTTAAATTCCGAGCATCGGTTCAAAAGTTACCAAAAACTGCTCACATGTTTACTGAACGTACATAAAAAAAGTTCAGAAATTCATTCCAGGCACCCCAGGCCTCAGAATCATGCGCCGTTAATTTTCACAGACTTTTAATATTTCCATACAATTAAAAACATTACATGTAAAATCTGGGTCTTTACAATTATTTTTAGGATTAATTGTATATTAGAATCTTTTTTAGTGTTTTGAGGATTTTTAGTTGCTTTTGGAAGCTATAAATTATATATCAGGGAGTTGTGGGAACAAACCTATAGCTTTGTGGTGATGATGTGCCACCAAAAAGTTGGCACGTTTCACTAGGTAGTTGGTGGAAGTTAAATAATAATAAGAAAATTCTTGGGTGCAACAAGATAGCAGGTACAAAGCCTCTAGTAGGTCAGTGGATAAGGCAATAGCACAAGATAATTCATGGGGCTACTGGCTAGCTGATTGGTTGGTATTTTCCAAACAACCCAGTTATTAAGGGAACATCCGTAATATTTCCCAAACATTACATTCTGATATAACTATTTCTATTTATAACCCCAAATCATAAATAATGACCCAATGACCCCTTTTTGATGGATTTTTCTGAATCCATACCCAATTTTCAATGTTTTTATATTGTATTGATCTATTGGCTCCCAAATTCTATATTCTGACCATTATAGATGAAATTATATAATTATATTAATATTAATAACAAATATAATCCTTATTATCTTTAAATATAGATCCCATTTTGATCTAATATAGAATTATGGTTAGATTTATGTAAAAAAATTTGAAATATATAATTTTAATCCTTCCCTTGAAAAGATATAGTCTTACCATTAACAATATATCTTCTTAGGTATGTTGATCTATCTCTAAGAACATGTCATGTTCTCATAGTTAAATCATAATTCTAGAATAATGTTTTTTATGAATTTGGATTTTTTCTAGGAATATTTGGTGTTTATATATGGTTTAGTGAGAACTGATGGATTTTAACATTAGTGCACACTAAGAAAGAATTACTTTCCATAAAGGGCCTTTATATAATGGGGATTGGTATAGTTGGAACATGTGTTAATTCATGCATAGTGACAATAGCCATTTTGTTATAAAATATTCTTTCATTTTTCATATGGGTTTCATGTATCGAATGATGACCTATGAATTATATTCTTAGATTGTTTCCATAAATGTGGTTCCCTGTTGAGATTAAATGGATGGCCTATAGAGGGTTATATATGGCATCAAAGTGATTGAATGGATCATAATTTATTGGTTTTCTCAAGAAGGGGAGTATGTGTTAATGTGATGTGAAATGATGACGACAATTAGACATGTAGATAGGTTTGGGGTGTGATGACCTTAGGGATTGGTCAATGGTATAGATGTGGTATAGAGGCCTTGTAGCATGTACCGAGATATAGTATTTTGTAAAAAAACATTATAAAAATTCCTAGAATTATAATGGGAAATGACTATGTATCCATACCTGAGGCTAATCTATGTATGCTCTTACCTTGTGGCCCAAACAAGTAGAGTAAAGGGCATGATAACATTGTGACCTAACTCGAGGTACAGATAGGGGTACAATGGACCTATGACCGGACCTGAGTCTTATTAGATGTGGGTCATGATTTAAATCATGTGTTGGACATGCTTCCTAATATAATAGGTGATGATCTATGTGAAATACCGTATTACTTGGAGGAAAATAAGGTATGACCAGAGCTCATTGAATATGAATTATCACTATGTACACTGATATATGATCAGATACTTATTTTTACATTTATTATCCACATTGAGGATCACCATTATATAAATTGTCACTTTATCTGAAGGATTCATTAGATGTATCCTAATAACTAATACTCACAACCTACATGGGTATCTTGATGTGCGTATATATTTCATGGTCAGGGATTGCATCGGGGAGCGAAGAATGTTTATATGGAGGATTGATGTGATTTCGAGATGGAATCTGAACTATTGTTGAGGTGTTTTTATTTATTTTCATTATTCATAATTCATTTGTTGACCTACTACATTTGTTGAATTTAAGTATTTGTTATATGTACTAGATACGATTCATTAGAAAATGCTGATATTCATTTGGTTTCTACAATATTATTCTAGGTTGTTTTTGGGAAAAAATTCCTCAAGGTAACACCGCATCATTTTTGGGTTGATTGTGTTAGTTGACATAGAAGGTTTCCATGGTTAATTGTCAAGTTCTAGATATTTTGTTGAAAATACTTGTTGACAATGAACCATGACAAAGGAATCGACAATCTGAAGGTGGTACAAAAAGAGAAGTACAAGTTTGGGCCATTTTCCAGTGTTTTCCAAATTTTTAGGGTCCAAAATTTGGAGGTAGGTGAGAATTGCAAAAAGTGGATATCCTTGAAGAGCTAATTTAAATATGGAAAATGCATGAATTTCTTGAAGATAGGCTTCATGGATTGAATTTCATGAAGACAAGGAGAATGTTGATGGTGTTTTTTCACGATGACGTCAATCTTTGCGAATGATAGAGGTTGAAGTGCATCGCGGCGGTGAAGGGCTTTGCGAGGGAGATTCGTGGTGAAGGCATGAAGGGAATGATGGAGATGCTCCGCAATTACGTCAAGCTTCATGATCGGAAAATTTCCATGGTGCTTCGCGAGATTTAGATATTTTTAGTAGAAACATCGGAGCTTTTTGATTTTTGATGATGTGGCATTGAATTCGCACTGAAAGATCGAGGGTCGGTGGAATCACCTATAAATAGAGTTCAACCCCATCAAAAGAAAGAGAGTGAGTTTTTGAAGAAAATATTTTTCTCTCGGATCGCATAGGGGGTTCACAAAGGTAGTGTGCTTTACGAAAGAGAGGTGCCTCACGACGGCTAATCTAGCTCCACGAAGGAAGTGTGCTTCACGAGGCCGCATACTCTAAAGAGTGTGCTTCACGAAATAGGAATGAGCTTTACGATGGACTATGCTTTGAAAAGGCTTGAGCTTCGCGAAAAGGAAAGAACTTCTCAAAGGCCTTTTTGTGCTTCACGAAATTTGGAGTCTCATGAAGTAGGGTGCTTTGCGATGGTGTTTCCAAAGTGAGTTTCTCGGTGTTCAAGGGAAAATGGGTATTCATCAGTGGATGAAAGTTATACTTCAACCGAGCATCTATCAATAGTTGAGGATGCATTCATTAGTGATACTAAAGAGACCTATAGTTCTATAAACTGTGAGTGGATCCCTTCCATGTGCAGTGAGTAAAGGAAGAGGAAGAAGGTGATCCTCTCCACCAGAAGTGAGCCAGAGAGAGAGAAACAGGGAGTGACCATTGGGAAAGTAGTGAGGTAACCCTAAAAATTTTAAAGGCACTGATCCTGGTCATAAAAGAAAACCTAGCCCGAACCATATTGGCAGTGAGCCTTAGTGGATTTGGTACAGCGGAAAATCACCGTTGTATACTCCTTGGACGTAACCCAGTGAGGGTGAACCAAGTAAAAATCTTTGTGTCTACCTGCTTTCTTCCCTGCATTGCATTCAAAGCATCATCATTAGATAAAGAAGAAAAGAAGTGGTCATAATGAACACCCAATTGAAAAAAAGAGACCATTGTAATAAAGAGGTCAATATCTGGTGGGGCAGGAATAATTTAGAAAAGAATATCCATAACCTGATTCAACCCCCCTCTCAGGGTATATTGGCCCCTATTGGTCCTAACAATTGTTATCAGAGGGATATGTTTCTTTAATCAGATTTGTCTTCTCTGACATGGTTCAGTCGATTGATTAAGTTAAAGATTCAGTATTTTATTATCATATTATTCCATGGAAAAGGGAAGAACATCATAGAATAATCATAAGTTAGGTGATATCCATCAGTGTGGAAGTGTTTATGCAAAAAGTGTGATTCAACTAAAAGAATCAAACAACTTATTGAAGGAAGGCCTGGCTAAATTTAATTGGGAAAAGATTGATTCACTTAATCATGATGTTTTAATGAGTGACATACATGAACATCAATGTGATACTGAAACAAATGTTGGTGAAGACGTTTTAAGAAGGAGGCCACCGGTAGATGTTATCAACATGATAAAGAAATTGGATCAGAAATTGAATGAAGAAGTTAAATCTTATGATATCCAGATCGAAGTATTGGAAATTGAGGTCAATAAGATAAGAGACTTAAATCAAAGGCTTATTGATGTGGATACTAACCTAAGGGAGAAGAATGATTCTGAAGGTGAAAAACTAAAAAGAACGGCATAAATGAAAGGAAAAAAAGGATGATGATTATGAAGAGAATCAAAAGTCAGATAAAGTTCGGAATCTAAAAGCTAGAAATGATGATCTAGGAATACATTTTTCTGATAAGGATCAGAAAAATCAAGGGCTACCACAAGAGAATGCTTGTTGTTCTAATTCTATTGAAGAATAAAAATTTAATGTGAATGAGAAAAGTGACATGGTGGAAAATCTCACATGGGAACTAGAAGATGAGTTGAGTAGCGGGAAAAATCATATAAAATAACACAATTCACAACTTGAATAAATAGATAAAAAGATTCATCAATTGGAGGAAGAGATAGAAAAATATAAGAAGGAAATGGAGATATTAAAAGAAAAAGGAAAACCTAAGTCGAAGGATGCACAAAACTTACTATTTGATTGTCCTTCGGAATGAGATGATAAAATGAAACGGAAGTATGACATTTCTGAGGAGAAGAAAAAAATACTTTCTCATCTCATAGACCATACAGTTTTGAAAAAACTGGCATTGGATTTGATTAATCACCTCCCATGCATGATAAAAAGAGAGTTGTGAACAGTTCCAGATGTGGAGAAAATTTTGTTGGTGCTAGAGATAGGCCTAAGGGGATAGTCACAAGAATAAGTGACGACATGTGTTATTTCTGTGGGATTCATGGTCCCCCATCATGTTTTTGTTCAGAGGATCTATATTAAAGTTCAGGCTATGAAAATAGAAACATTATTAAATTTGAGAATAAGAAGAAGCATCCTGAGAAATTAGAGTGCATAATCTCTTAGGGGAAAGCATTCATTAAATGATATTACTGTGGAAGAATGGGACACACCATGAATATGTGTCAGGAAGCTCAGGAGCTCAATGTTAGAGGAAGAACTCAAACTGCCTCAGCATCTCGACTGAGAGATGATGAAATGAGGCATGACTTTAATGGAAGATGTTTCATATATTATAATCATGGGAATTTGGCAAGAAATTTCATCAAAAAGAACTCAAGAATGGAAAAGGAACTCAAAAGTTGATTCTCAAATCCAGGTGTGCATGATAAGAAATTATGCACAGGAAGACAAAGTGAACAGCTCTCGTGGAGAGAATGTGAGCAAACCTGGATTATTAAGGGGAAATTTACTCCGGCTGTGAGTAAGAAGAAAGAACATTCAGTGGAAGAATCACCACCAGTGAAAAACAGTGTGGTGACTCATATATCTGATAAAAGATAGATAAACAAAGATTGCGTTAAAAAATTCACATGTTGTGTGCCACTGAGAGAAGTGGAAGAAAAAAGAAAAATCCCTACAACAGTGGAAAAAGCAAAGGAAGATGACAAGCAGAGAGATTCCTACTCTGAGAAGGAATCAGGAGAAGTGGCATATTGGTGGAACATCAAAGAAGTAAATTTCTACCAATGGGTTTAAACCTCAATGTTTGAGGAAGGCCAAGACTACCAAATCTAAATATCATAAAAAGGCTCAGAATATGGGTAAAGAATGCCTAGTCATATGGCCAGAACAGTTGATATTGGCTAGGAAGCTAGAAGAAGTGAAGATGGAGTGTGATGCTCTAAATGAATAAATCAAAGGGTTCTCCCATCAGGATCAACCAAAATCCTCTTCTTGAGGATTCCAGAATCACCCCTCTCCCTATGTATAAATGTTGTTAAATGATGATTCATGTGTTTTAGGTTATAGGGAGATACGATCTAAGGGGAAGTGGCATCTAAAGATGCAATGTGGAGAAGTGATATTTTTCAAAGATCTGATTGACTCAAATCAGGTACCATTGTGGAAGAAGAAAGGGAGCAATAGATCATAATAGGAAGTGATTGTGTTATTAACTTTGTCTCTTGTTTCCTACACCGAGTGATAACTCAGTAGGATTAGAGATTTTTTTAATGGCTCTATTCCATGTGGAATATAAGAATATATGATGTAGGAGAAGAAGAATTTTTATGGGTCTAAAAGGTGGGAATAATCCTAGGAATTGTTGCATAACATGGGGATAGAATTAAATATCATAATAATATGCAAGATCTATCAAAGAAATAATTGGATGACCAATTTTTGGTGTTTTCTATCGAGAGAAGATATATTTCCAGAGAAGTAGAAGAAATAATGCATCTCATGCTTATCAATTTTTTTTTCTAATAACGTTGTATCAGCTAACTATTTTTAGGATACCATGAAGTTGTGAGAGTGTATAAACAATGTTTCAACAAAAAGATCAGAAAAGTATTTCAAAGAAATGGCATCATTGAACAATGGCATAGTGATTAGATTTCTATTCAAAGTGAGGAAGTGTTAAGAGATTCTGGAGGAGTAAAAGTGGTTGATACTGATTCAGAAGATAATTAGACTTGGGAGATAGTTTTGATGACAACCAATAAGAATGTCATTATGGATAAATGGGTCTTTTTCAACAAGTTGAATGAAGATGGAACAATGATTCGAAACAGAGCATGACTAGTGTGCAAAGGATACTCCCATATAGAGGTAATTGATGTCGATAAGATATTTGAACACGTTTCAAGGTAGGGGACCCTCAGATTATCCATATCCATTACACAACAACCAAAGATCAAGGTGTTCTAGATGTGTGTCAAATCTGCATTCTTGAATGGGGTTCTAGAGGAGGAACTGTATATTGAGTAGCCAGATGGTTTTATCATTCATGAAGATGAGAACATGGTTTGAATACTGAAGAAGGAATTGTATGGTCTGAAATAAGAACCAAGAGCATGGTTCTCAAGGCTTGATCAGTACTTGAAAAAGATTGGTTTTCAGTGTGGGGGAGTTGATTACAATCTCTATTTCAGCAACGACCGTAATCAAAGAATGATGGTGTTGGTTTATGTCGATGACATAATATTTGGTATATTAGATGAAACATAGTGCATGAAATTTTCTGAATTCATGAAACATGAGTTCAAAATGTCTATGATTGGTTAGATAAAGTTTTTCATTGGTCTACATGTGATACAAGGAAGGAATGGAACATTCATTTCACAATCCAAATATTCCAAGGAGGTTTTTAAAAGATTTGGAATGGAAAATTACAAGGAGATGAAAACTCCAGTAGCTACCCAGATGAAATTTTCTAAGAGATGATAATGGCAAGGCAATTAATATCACAAAATACATGCAGCTCATTGGGAGATTATTGTACCTTATAGTGACAGGCCTTGACATTGTATTTTCCACATGCCAAGAAGCACACTATCAATGAAATCCCAAAGAAAGACGTATGATTGTAGTGAATAGAATACTTTGGTATATCAACGGAACTGTGGATTTCAGTTTGAAGTATACTAACAAATCTGATCAAGAGATTTTGGAAATACAGATGAAGATTGGGCCTGATCAGTAGATGATAGGAAATCAACATCAGGAGGTGAATTCTATCTTGATGGTTTATGTATTTCTTGTTTAATGAATAAGAAAGATTTCATTTAATTGAGCACCGTAGAATATGAGTATATTTCCGCCACTCAATCTTGCACATAGTTATAGTGGATGAAGCAGTAGCTTGATGATATGGGCATTGAAGTGAAGTCTCCTATCGGAATTCAGTGTGATAACTCAATTGCTATCAATCTCAGCAAAAATCCCATCCATCACTCAAAGACAAAGCACATTGAGATAAAGTATCATTTTATAAAGGAGAAGATTGATCAAGGAATTGTGAAGTTGGAGTATGTGCCTACAGAACTATAGGTTGCATACATTATGATGAATGCCTTACCCAAGAAAGCTTTTGAGTGGCACCAAATGGCTCTGGGAGTCCAGTCGTCTTCCCACACCTGAAAAAATGTGGATATGGTACACCTCATCTCCCTGAGTTATTTCGTGTTTTTCTCTAATGTGCTAATCTGGGTTATTTCCAATGTTACAGCCGCAATGTGGTGACCTTTGGGTTCGTTGACAATGGGGGAGAAATATTGACTCATCAAGGGGGAGAAACTATGGCTATGTAAGGGAGAAAATGTCTTAGTAAAAGACACGGGGAGAATCTGACAAGTGGGGAAGCAAGATATGGGGATAGAAATGAGATAGGGGGAGAGTATTAAATCTAACAATGCTAGAAGTGATCGATCAATGATTAGATATCACGATATCTGAGGATCGTGATAAAAGATGTACAGTGATGATGGAATGGGGTGAGAAGGTTTCTAGCTATCACGAATTGGTATTAGGGTGGTTCAACAATTGGAATCAATTTAGAAATTGGTATCAGTTTGGAATCGACAATTGGTATATGATATGAAGTGGTTAATTGATGAACTTTTCCTACTACTCCTGTTTATCATGCCCAGCATTGCTCATGTGGACTTAGATTACGTGTTAAGTGAATCCTTGAACTCTATGAGAATCGCAAGAGGAAAATGGTGGTAGTGTCAAGAAGAAGATTCAGAGAGGTATCAACATGAAGAAAATCATTCTGAGAAGAATGGTCAACAAACCCAAAGGGGGAGAGTGTTGGGAAAAAATCCGTCCAGTTACCATTGCAGCATTTTTGGGTTGATTGTGTTTGTTCACAAAGCAGGTTTCCATGGTGAATTGCCATGTTCTAGAGATATTTTTGACAATACTTACTGACAAAGATCAATGACAAAGGAATGGATGATCTGGAGGCGGTACAAAAATAGAATTACAAGGTGACACCATTTTCCAGTGTTTTCCAATTTTTTGGGGTCCAAAATTTGGAGGTAGGTGAGCATCACAAAAAGTGGATATCCTTGATGAGGTAATTTAAATATGGAAAAGGAATGAATTTCGTGAAGATAGGCTTCATGGATTGAAGTTCGTGAAGATAAGAATAATGTTGACAGTGTTCTTCGCAATTACATCAAGCTTCGCGAAAGGTAGAGGTTGAAGCGCATCACGGAGGTGAAGGGATTTGTGAGGGAGCTTCGTGGCGAAGGTATGAAGGGATTGATGGTAATGCCCCGCGATTTCGTCAAGATCCACAATTGGAAAATTAACATGGTGCTTCATGATATTCAGTGAATTTCGGCAGAAACATCGGAGCTTAGCGATTTGTGATGACGTGGAATTGACTTGCGTGGAAGGATCAAGGGTCGGTGGAATCACCTATAAATAGATGTATACCCTCTCGAGAGAATGAGAGAGAGAGTTTTCGAAGAAAATATTTTTCTCCCAGTTTGCGTAGGTGGTTCACAAAGGTAGTGTTCTTCGCGAAAGAGAGGTGTCTCACGGCGACTAATCTAGCACCGCGAAGGAAGTGCGCTTCGCGAGGCCGTGTTCTCTAAGGATATTTCTTCACGAAGAGGCAGGAGCATCATGACGGCCTTAGCTTTGCAAAGGCTTGAGTTTCGCGAAAAGGCATGAACTTCACGAAGGCTTGTTTGAGCTTCATGAAATTGGGAGCCTCACGAAGTAGAATGCTTTATGAAGGTGTTTCCAAAGTGAGTTTCCCGGTGTTTGGGGGCAATGGGGTATTCATCAGTGGATGAATGTTATACTTCAACAGAGCATCTATCAATAGTTTAGGATAAATTCATTAGTGATAATGAAGAGACCTATATGTCTATAAACTATGAGTGGATCCCTTCCAAGTGCAGTTAGCAAAGGAGGAGGAAGAAGGTGATCCTCTCTACCGGCAGTGATCCAAAGAGAGAAAAACAGGGAGTGACCCTTGGGAAAGCAGTGAGCTGACCCTAAACATTGTAAAGTCAGTGAGTCTGGGCATAGAAGTAATCAAGCTCGAACATTACTGGTAGTGAGCCTTAGTGGATTTGGTACATCGGCACATCACTATTTTATACTCCTTGGACATAACCCAATGAAGGCGAACCAAGTAAAAATATCTGTGTATGCCTGCTTGCTTCCCTGGATTGTATTCAAAGAATCATCATTAGATAAAGAAGAAAATAAGTGGTCATAATGAACACACAAGTGCAAACAAAGCGACCCTTGTAATAAAGAGGTCAATATCTGGTGGGGCAGGAGTAATTTAGAAAAGAATATCCATACCATGATTCAACCCCCCTCTCAGGGTATATATGCCCCTATTGATCCTAACAGTTGTTTATTAATACATTGTTGTGATTCTGGTGTATAGTTAATATTACCAGGGTATTTAACTCATTGATGATTTTATGAATTTTTTTAATTAAATTTAATTCTTCAATATATTTATTTTTATGCTATAATGTGTTTAAACGAACCAAGAGATTACGTTAGTGTATAATTATCATTATAACCTAGATATTTTAATAGAGAAATAAATATAAAAAACTTTAAAAATTTATAGTGAATTCATTGGCTACTAATTATTTATAGAAAATATAAACCATTTAAATATTTGTGTTTTTCTGTATAAATAAATTATGTGAATTACAATTAGTAAATGAAATTAATAAAATATGCATTTTATATAATTAATAAAATATTTTTTATATTCATCCAATAGATATTTTTTCATTGGATATGAATTAACCATAACTTATTTATAAAAACCTATATGTTTTAAAAGGGTGATTTTACCGCTATTTAATGGTGAACTGTTTTCAAAGTAAAAGATTAACACATTAGTAATTTCTATATGAAAAAAATCAAACTCTTATTTGGAAGAAGGATATAAATTTTTTTTTCTATTTTTTTGATATTTTTCGAATATCTTTCATGTTTTGATGAATAGTAAAGAACACTAAATTTTAATTGAAAACAACTTTTTCATTGAAATAATTCGTAAGGATAAATTATATTATTTAATTGTTTTTAAGTAAAAAATGGAATATATTTTTATCATTTAATATAATTTAGTTAATTTTCATTAACTTTATGTTGAATTTTGATTTAACAAATTCAATCTTTCGCAATGTTTTAACTTTTAAAACCCATTTTCTCATTTCGAAAATGAGATTAATTTTAAAATAATTAATGAAACTTCATTGTTTTGAATTGTAAAAATTATATTCTGTATTTGGAAGCATTATATATAAATTATATAAATATATTTATTTTATTTTTGGGCATTATGAATTGTGACATTACTAATTTATATTAATATGGTAAAATGGTAAATTCGATAATATTGGGTAAAAATAATATTATAAAATTATTCATACTTGTACTAATTTAATTAGATAAGTATTTATCTACCTAAATCATACTTTGGTTGAAATGGTGTCCTTTGGAAGATACTTGGATGAGATTAGGACATTTAATTTATTTTATTTAATGAAAATCTAAAAACTTCTAACTCATATTTTAATAACTATAAGTTTTTTATTATAAGGTTATACAAAAGATACATAAAATTATAAATTCATTTTAAAGAGAAAATATTTTCATTTATCCTGATAATTTATCTTAAAGTTTTAGAAAATAAACAATTATATTAATTAGTTATAAATTATTTATAAAAAAATATTTAATTGATGAGAAATAAAATAAAATAATTATTATTAATGTAATAATAACAGTTAAAAGATCTAAACACTTGGAAAAAATATTATTGGTCATGTATATCATGAACATAACCATCAATGGGTCGAGTTATTTACCATTTGGATATCTATAGTAGAGATTATGAAACTCATATTACTTATTTAATGTGATGATAAACCATTCACATTAATGTTTTAATATGTATAATATTTTTAATGTCAGATCCTTCAAAAATATATATTAAAATAAAAATACAATTATTAAATAAAGTAGATTTATATTAATCATAGTACTTTAGTTTTAATATAAAATAAATAAATACATGTATTAAAAAATTACACAAAATTGATGTTGTAATTATTTTATTAATGGAGATAACAAAAAAATGTAATTAACATATTTAAAAAAATATTATTTATGATAATTAATATGTTCAGTAAATTTAATAGACTAACTTTACCTCTTAAGTATATAATTATTTTTTTGAAGTTACCCAATTATTTAAACATTTTTAAATATCAATGAATTGAATAGTTTCAAAATTGATACAATTGATTATTTATCAAAATAAAGTTATTATATATTTTTAAATGCATAAAACATTTTATTAAAAAAATAAAGTAATTATGATATGGTCTAAAATGTTATAAGGTATGAATTTATTGTTTAATTGACATCAAATAAGTAAATATTGCACCCTTTTATTATTGAAATATTTGTTACCCTAGTTAAAAATTTAATAGAATAACTATGTGTTAATTTAAATGATAAATACTAAATTGACCATATAATTTTTCTAAAATTTATTAGTTGATGAGTCTATAGCACTATCTCATCTCTATTTCAAATTTGGGAAATTTGATTTGTATTTTTATGGGGGCTTATTTTAAAATAAATTAATATTTTTGGAGATCCTAAAAGTGCCCCTTACCAAAATTATTAAAGGAATCCTAATCCCTCGCCTCTTCACAACACATTGAGAACCAAATCCTAGAAATCCCCTATCATTTTACTTTATAAACATCCATAGTTACATTATATATGTTTTAGTCTTCTTCAGAGACATCATCTAGTTCTTTAAGCGGAGATTTATATGGACCACGTTCAAAAAGAGAAAATCTTATCTACCGATTATTTCAAACTTATTTCTTTTATAAATACTATTGATGATTTGTTTCATTTAAAAGTAATATCTAAATTATTGAATATATATAGAGATTTTCTTATGATTATGAAACAACTATATTCTGTCCTAGGAAAAATAAAATCACCATGCCTGTGTACGTATGACTTACCATCTCCATGATGTTGAGTAATCTATTTCTCATCACCACCATACATAGACAGTTATAATGATAGATATAAAGATTTTATATGATAATTATAACAAGATATGGATTATAGATTTTCATACACCATCCACTTTAATACCATTTTGAAATTATGATAATGATATCATTGCTTGTGCGTACGTAAGGCCTACCATCTCTACGAAGCGATGTGATTCATTATACATGAGATTAATTAAAGAATGATTTTCTAAATTATTTTAATGAATAAATATGATATATATTCCACTAATATAATTCTATAAATTATATTATTATAACCATGGAAGAGGAACAATAACTTATCTGACACAACATACGTAAGAAAATAAGCAATTTAACGCTCGATGGATGAGTAATAATGTTACTAACAAACAGATGATAATAGAATCATATATGATGTCATGAAAATAACCATTATTATGAAATAATTAAATGAAATTATTAAAATTATTACAAAGGTGGTTTATATATATAAAAATGAAATCAATCCTAATGAAATAGATAATTTTTCAATCTCAATATTATCCGATATTGTTTCTATGTAACAATTTACTCAGGTATACTTATAATACAAATAAATCTTTCCAAAATATGTAATATTATTTATATTCTTATAAAATTTTTTCATGTCAATTCCACCCAGTGGTGAATTTTTAGTAATTGGAATGATTGTAATTTTTTGTTTCTCTATAATATGAGGTACTTTATTACTCATCCAACAAAAGAACGAGAAGAATGTTTTCTTTTCACCTATACAACATGATGCATTTTTACATTTTTGTAACACCATATTTTTATAAAGATTACATTACAATATTTCATTGTAAATTTGGAAAAAATTATCATATTTTAAAAATTTTGGAAATTTTGAGAAAAGAAAATTTATTTCTATGAAGAAAGTATATTTTCCCCAAGTATTAATTTCATGTGTTCAATCAAAATTATTTTCTATTTATGATGGAATTAATTAATAGGGTTTAGTTTGAAGAATAATTTTAGTATTGTTATTATAATTTTAATATTTTTTATCAAATGATATTTATGAAAACCATTTGTTTTACAATGTTTATGTTAATATGGAGTGATGCTTAAGAATACCATTTTATTCTTAGGGTTATTTATGATGAATGATTTATGTTTTTGTGGAAAACATAAGAATGATTTCATTATAAGATTGGGGGGACCTATATCTCTCTATAATTCCATAGGAAAGGTTTATATCTCATTATATATATAGGGTTGCAATGGGAAATGTTCTCGGTTCAGTAATACAATGTTGGAACAAGGAGTGAGCTTGGTTTAGTATTGGACTATGTCCGCTATGATGGTCGAGGAAATGAGCCTTGAATAATATGAAACGATTTTATTTTCTCTTGTGTATACCAAAAATTTTCATATTTTAGGTCATGACTTTTGGGATTACGTTCATTGATTTTAATGAAATTTTCTGATTAATCTAATGGCATGATATCACATTCATTCATAAGAAGAATAAGATTTTAAAATTTTATGTTTTTATGTCCTATGATTATGTTATGATTGATATCTACCTTGTTCACCATTACTGAGCATCTGATCTCACCCATTTATATGTTTCTTTCCCCTATATCATGATGGTGGGTATTATGTAATAAATATCAAAAGGGGCCATGTTTTGATGAAATAACTGGGTGACAATGAAGATGTCTTATGAACAAGTGGTTTATGTTTCCCAATTTCAAAATACATTTTACCACAATGGTCCTTTCATTTCATTATTACATTTTGTAATGAATATAATTCAATATTGATGTAATTTCAATGTACATAAAGTATGAGTCGCTATATTTGGTATCAGATGAAAGTTATAGTTAAACATTAGAGACTAGGATGATAAAACCATATGATGGACCCTAAAAATATGACAAAGTATATGTTATAATCCTATTGTTTTGGTAACTATCATGAATTACCTAGGAAAAAACCAAAAAAAGTCATAAACTGTAATTTTATTATTTATATAGGGTTTTCCCATTATTTTTAGTGTTTCTCATACAAATCTTCTTTAGTTTAAGTCAATGGATGTAATCAGGAGTAAAAACATGAATACATAATGTGATTTTAAATGCAATGATTGTACTCATGAGAAATCAAATGTTATGGGATCTAGAATTGAAATCCTTGTTGTTATCTCAAGATATTAATTCTGAAAAACTTCCAAACTAACAATGGAGAGAACAAAATTATGTTTAGTCATTCATGAGGTATCATCCACCTCTATTCAGTGGGTCTACTAATCCCCTAATGGATGTACAAAGGATTAGTAGCACTGAAAATATATTTTCAGTTCACCAATGTTCTGAACAAGATAATATCAACAAATTAGTCGATCATTTTGAAGGTGCATCTGATCAATGGTGTAATACTCTCATGATTAATAGTCTATGTGATGAAATTGAATCCATTGAATGGTATGAGTTCAAGAACATATTTTTCAACAAGTACATTCCTTATATTCTTTAATTAAATATTGAGAAAGAGTTCTATGACCTTAAGAAAAAGGATGATGAATCTATTGGTAGTTATGAATAATGTTTTACATAATATGAAAGGTATTCTTATAAAATTATTACCCAAATTGATAGTAAAATTGATTGACTCTTTAGTGGCTTAAAACCAGGTCTCTTAAGTGAATTAGCCATAAGGTACTTAAATAGCTATGAGGATATTCTTCGATGTACTCTTAAGGATGATATAAATATTGGAGTAACCCCTCAGTCCAATAGGATTGATAAGATGAGAAAAATGGAATTCAAGTAAAATTATAAAGAACGAACTGAAAAAAGATGAGTTTTCCCTTATGTACAATGTGAGGAAAGAAACACGGGGGGAATTGTCTCAATGGGACTTGAATAGTTTTTATGTGTGGAAGAGAAAGTCATCAGGCATTTGAATGTCAATGTGAAGTGAAAAAAAATGTCTAACAATGCCAATAGTGAAAAGGGTACTTACAATGATCCTCCCACACTAAAAAGGTACATGTTCAAGGAAATGGGGAATTATTACAGTCAATGACATAATGCAAGGGTTGTTAATGAAGATCATTGTATTTAATCTCTTAATGCCAAAGACAAAGGCCAGTCACATGTGATAACAATCAGCAAGTTTGAGTATGATAATGAAGTGGTTAGAGGTACACATTTCATCCACTCAAATGTAGAAATTTTTTTATTTGATTATGGATCCAACCAATATTTTATTTTTGATGAATTTTCATATGGTATATCTGTATTACCTGAACAATTAGTTGTTGAGTTAGCTATAAAAACTCATAATACCACAATGATAACATTAAAAGTTTATAATTAATCTCTAGTTGATGTTTGTGGAAATGTTTTCCAACAAATCCTGTGATCCTTCCTATAGTGAATTTTGATGCGATTATTAGCATGAATAGGATTTCTCTGTATGAAGATCATATCAATTTACATGGAAGGGAAGTCAAAGGTGATATTCTATATCAGAATATTATTATCTATCGATACAAGGATGAATATGACTATCTAGTAGAAATTTCATCCATATTATGGGTCTTTATTTCTATAAATGAAGGATAATTATCTAAAATGGTTGTGGAGAAACTCATTATTAATAATACACCCATTTTATGGGAGTTTGATGATATCTTTCTAAATGAATTTCTAGGTCATCAACCAAATCATGATGTTAAGATTTCAATTGGACTCATATGGGTTCTATTCCCATTTCAGAGACACCATATAGAATGGACCCAATTGAATTTAAATTTTTAATGAAGAAAATACATGAGAATATTGACAAGAGATTCATTTGCCCTAGTGAGTCACCTTGGTGTGAACGCGTTTTTCTTGTTAATAAGAACAATGGATCAATGATACTCTTCATTGATTATCGAGAAAATAACAAAACCACAGTCAGGAAAAAATACCCTTTTCCACAAATTGATGAATTATTTGACCAACTACATGGATCTCAATACATTTCCATGATTGATCTTCTTTTAGGATATCAGTAATTAAGGTTTATGAAGGAGGATATACCGAATATGGTGTTCTGTAAATGTTATGAACACTATGAATTTATAGTGGTGTATTTTGTTCTTACTAATTTCCGGCTATATCTTCATGGATATAATGAATAGAGTATTTAGAGGCTATCATTATCAATTAGTGGTAGTCTTAATAGACGGTATTATTATATATTTGATGAGAAATATAGAGTATAAAAATCAATTGAGAATTGTACTAAAGACCATATGAATGGTGATTCTTTATGAAAAATTTACCATTCCTGAATTTTGGAATTAGAATGTTTCATTTTTTGGTCAAAAATTGATTAAAGTGGGGATATATATGGATCTAACAAAAACAGAAGTTACTGAATTTTGTTTGAGACCAACAGTCTTAATAGAGATACGATGGTATCCTGGTTTTCCTAGATATCATTGACTTTTTATGAAATATTTTTCAAGATTATCTAATCAACTCAATAAGTTGTCTTAGAATGATGTTATGTTTGTGTGGAAAGAGGAATGTAAAAAGAAATTTCAAGAGGCAAAAATAAGGTTTCCCAATGCACCTATCCTCACAATACCATGTAGTGGAGAGTGGTTTGTGATCTAAAGTGATGAATCCAAGAAGGGTATGGGATTTTTTCTCATGGAAAATTTTATGGTGAGAGCTTATGCCTCATGATAATTCAAAATCTAGGAGAAAAATTAACCAAATCGTGATTTGGAGTAAGCTACGGTATTCATTACACTAAAGAAATGGATTCATTATCTTTACGGAGAAAGGTGTTATATTTTAACATTTCATAACAGGTTAAATTATATATTAAAAAAATGGAGATGAATATGCATCAATGATGTTGGTTTTAGTTTATTACAGATTATGACTTTGTAATACACTACCACACTAGGAAAGAGAACATGGTGGAAGATGCTTTGTGTTGACGGGATTGCACAAGAATATCCGTGATGAGGATCACAAAAGATACAATTTTTATGGGGTTGAAAAATATGGATCTTTAAATTTTAAAGGAAGGAGAGACATCTTATTATTCTCAAATTAATATTCAACCAAATATAATAGTGACGATTAAGTAGTTGTAGAAGACAAATGTTGTTCAATAAAAGATGGAAAGAAATGTTCCTGGATTCTACCTTGATTGTGATGGAATAATAAGATTTAGGAACATGTTTTGTATTCGTCCCATACTATAATTAAATTAGGATATATTGGATGAGGACCATAGTTCTTAATTATTTATTCATTCTAGAAGCACTAATATGTAAAAGGACTAGAATGAGTATTTCTGGTGGGATGTAATGAAACAATATGTTTCTGAATCAATCACTCAATGCTTGGTTTTTCAGCATATTAAAAAATAAATAAAAAATTCTATAGGGATAGTATAACCATTACCCATACCAGAATTGAAAGGGGAAAATATCACTATGGACATTGTCATCAGACTTAAAAAAAATTATAAAGACCATAACGATATATGGGTTTTAAATGATCATCTTACAATATTGGCACACTTCCAAGATAGTAAAGAGGATTTATGTCTTAATAATCATTCCCTGATATATATAAATGAAGTGGTAAGATTTCATGGAGTACCAAATTCCATTATATCTCATTAGGATGATAGGATTACCTAGCAGTTCTAGAAATTTCTTCACCAGGAATTTGATACATAGTTATGTTTCTACCCAACTTATCATCTTTAGATAGATGGTCTTTCAGAGAGAACAATTCAATCTCTCGAATTCTTGTTGAGGTCTTACTCTATAGAATTCAATGGTGGTTGGGATAAACAACAACCATTGGTGGATATTTCTTACAATAATTGATTTCACTCCTGTATTCAAATGGCTCCTTATTAACCCATCTATGGAAGGAAGATCAATAAATCTCACTTGTTGGGATGATGTTGTGGAAAGAAATCTATTTGGACCTGATCTGGTTGATGAAATTGTAGAAAAGGTCATATCTATTCAACAACACATAACAGATGCTTGAAGTCGACAAAAAAATTATGCTAACAACCAATGGAAAGACCTAGAGTTTTTAGTGGGTGACATGGTGTTTCTATGAATAACTTCATGGAAGAGGGTAGTAAGCCTTAGAAATAATGGCATTCAAAACCCTAGGTATATAGATCATTTTGAAATTGTAGGTCATATTGTGAAGGTAGATTACTGATTGGAACTTACCCCAAATATCTCTCAAGTTTATGACATGTTCCATGTATCACTCTTGATAAAGTACATACCATATCCTTCACATTTACTAAACTCAGAAGTGGAAGTACTAGAGAATGGTCTTTCTTATGAAGAACAACTAGTATATATTATATCTTATAATGAAATTGTTCCACAAAACAAGACCAATCGCTTTGTTATAGTTTTATGGAGGAACCACCAATTTGGGGAAGCTATGTGGGAACTTGAGGATTTGATGTGATAGAGGTACCCTCATTTATTATTATCCATGTGTTTAATTTCTAGAGAGAAATAAATTTTTAGGGGGGTAGAATGTAACACATGAATGTTTTTGTGAAATATTTTAAATAATTTTAATTATTCAATAGTTTTCATTGTACACAACCGTGAGTTTAAATGAAATGTGAGACTCCCTTAGTATAAAATGAAAATTATAACATAACTATTGTTTTAGAGGGAATAAATAAAACTAAATTATGAAAATGTATGGTGAATTCATTATCTTCCAATTATTTATGAAAAATGTAAATCAAATATATATTTTAGACTTTGTAAAAATTAATTGATTAAATTGATATAATTAAATGAAATTAATGAAATACATATTTTATACACATAAAAAATATTTTTTATTTTCAACTAATATATATATTTTTCATTATTTATGAATAAATCCTATTTTATGTATAAAAACTAATATTTTTAAAAAGTGTAATTTTACTTCTTTTAACGAAGAACCCTTTTTAATGTAAAATTTTGACACATTAATAATTTCTATATAACATTATTAATATATTCTATGGAAAGAGGATATAAAAATTTATTTGGATGATTTTTTGATTTTTTTTCTCATAACATTCATATTTTTATGAATAATAAAAATGAAATAAATTTTAATTGAAAATAACTTTTTTCATCGAAATAATTTATATGTATAATTTATTTTACTAAATTGTTTTAATGTATAAATAGAATATATTTTTATCTGTTGATATAATTTAGGACATTGGAATTAATTTCATACTGAATATAGATTTTAAACCATTTCAATCATCTGCAATTTTATATTATTTAAAACACATTTTCTCATTTTGAAAACATGATTAATTTTAAATTAATTACAGAAACATTGGTTTTATTGAATTTTGAAAAATAGTTTCCATATTCAAAATTATTATGTTAAAATTATTTAAATATCTTTACATTATTTTTTATCTTTATGTATAATATGTTTGGTAATTTTTATTAATACGATAAAAGGGTAAATCAGCTAATTAAGGGTAAACATAATATTATAAAATTACACTAACACATGTACTAATATCATAGGATAAGTTTTTTGACCTAAATAATTTGTGAGTCAAATAATTGTCTTTTGAAATCTACTTGAAAGAGATTTGGACATTTATTTTATTTTATTTAATGAAAAGTTAAATATGTCTTATTCAAATAGTATTTACTAAACCCTTTTAATATAAAGTTATACAATAGATAATTTATATTATATATACAAATTTGTAATATAATTTGTATTATTTATCATGCTAGTTTATTTCTAATTTTTATGAAATAAATAATTACCTGAAATACTTATACTTTAATGACGCAGAAACTATTTAATTGATGATAAATCAATAAAATAATTATTATTAAAGGAATAATAACAATTATAAACCAAAAAAATATGAAAAATATAATTGGTATAGAATATATTAAACATAAACAAACAAGGGTTGACTTTTTGTCAATTTTGAGTCTTATAGAAGAGATTATGACACTTATATTATTTTATTTAAAGGGATGATAAACTTGTCCCATTCTTGTTTTAATATGTTTGACTTTTTTAGTGTCATATTTTCAGATGATATATTCTATTTATGGTATTATTATAAAATTAGTAGATTTATATTCATCATAATATTTTATTTTTAATTTTCACCAAACAAATAAGTGTATTAAAAATTACACAAAAATGATGTTTACTTATTTTATTAATAGAGATAAAAATAGCTGTTATTAAAATATTAAAATAAACATAATTTTAGATAATTAATCTATAAAATAAATTTTATAGATGAAATTTTCCTCTTATTAATATAATATTCTTATTTAAATTTATCTAGTTATTTTTATTTTTTAAAATCAACAAATTGAATAGTGTCAAAATCGACACTATTTACTATTTATCAAAATAATGTTTTGTTAAATTATTTAAAAATAATAAATTTTTTAAACAATATATAATAATTATTATAGGTTCTATAATTTTCTATGATATTTATTTATGGTCTAATTTATATCAAATAAGTAATAATTGAACCCTTTTAATGTTGAAATATTTGTTACCCTAGTTAAAAATTAAATAGAATAACTAGGTGTTAATAAAAATGATAAGGTTTAAATTGTTAAAATAACATTTCTAAAATTTATTGGCTTATGATATTACAACCATATACTATCTCTTAATATAAATTGAGATATTTTTGAAGTGTTCTATGGGGTTTTATTTTATTATAAAATAATATTTTTGGAGATCCTAATAGTTCCACTCAACTCAATTATTAAAGGGCACATAATCCCTAACATATTCAGTCCACATTGAGCCATGAAACATATCCATAACCTTCAATTTTAATTTCTAAAATTATTTATTTGTATCCATACGTTTTTTTCTTCTCTATAGACCATCTCCAGTGCTTTCTGGGATGAATTTGAGGGAGCACATTAGAGAAGTGGTATTCTACTCTACCAATTCTTTGAAAATAAACTCTTCATATACTTCCTCATACTGAGTTTAATTATTGTAATTTATTATCTATTGTATCACTTATATTATTTTATTTTATTATTATTATGAAAAACCATATTCCATTATCTATCCATCCTACAAAAAACAAAATCACCACTCATGCATAAGTACATATTACTGTCTCCACGCCGTAGTGCTATGTGTTTTTCACGACCACCTTACATGGATGAGTATAGTTTTGGATGTAATATATATATATATGATTATCATATCATGATATTGATTCTGAAATATTTTACTCCATCCAGTTTAAAAATATTCATAAATTATAGCAATTATATTGCTACTCGTGCAGACGTAGGACCTACCATCTCCACGATGTGATGCGATTCGTTATACATAATATTAATTAAAGCATGATAATATAAATGAATGGAATGGATAAATATGATATATTTTATAATAATATCATTATGTAAATTATATAACTATATCCTATGAATAGTAACACGTACTTTTTTGACAAAACATGCGAATGAAAATAAAGAAGTTAGCACCTGATGGATAAGTAATAATGTTACAAAAATAGATGATAATATGTTAATATGTGGTATCATATATATGGTTATGATTCTGAAATAAGTCAATGACATTATATAAATCATTATACATGAGGTTTGGATAAATACAAAGGAAATCATACCTAAGGTAAAGGATAATTTTTCAATCTCATCATTATCAGAGATTGTTTATACATAGGTATTTATGGGGGTGTGTTTATCATCCACATCCATTTTTCCTCAATATGTAATATTATTTCAATTCTTCTATAGGTTTTTTAAATTCAATTTAACCCATTTGTTAATTTTTAGTAAAATTTATGAATGGAATCTTTTTTCATTTTTTCCCAAGGTAATTTATGACTTATCCGACAAAAGTATGAGAAAAATTCTTAATTTTATCTTATATGGAATGATGAGATATTAAATTTTCATAAAATTTTATTTCCATGAAGCATACTTTAAAATATTTAAATATTATTTTCAACGCAATTATATTATTTTCAATTTACATGGAATTTTGAGAAAATAAAATGTTTTTAAAGAAGAAGGGATTATTTCCTGGAGAATTAATATCAAGTGTTCAATAAAAATTATTTTCAATCGAAGATGTTATTATTACAGAGTTTTATGATTCAAGTATACAATCCATATTAATATTATTGTTTTGTTATTTTTTTTTTGGAATTATATTTATGGAATCCATATCTTTTACCTGGATTATGTTAAGATGGAATGATGTTTAAGAAAACATTTTATTCCATTGATTATTTTATGATGAATGCATTATTTTTTTGTGGAACACATAAGAATAATTTCGTTATGAGATAGGTGGTACCTATGTCTCCAACCAATGAATTGGTAATGATTTATATCTCATTATACAATTTGGGCTATAAGTGGAAATGATTTCATTTTAGTAATACAAGGATGGAATAATGAGTGAGCTGAATTCAGTAATAGACTTTGTCCACTATTATGGCCTTGGAAATGAGCCCTGACTAATATGAAACTATTTTTTTATTCTTAGGTGTATTCCAAAAATCTTTTGTCTTATATTATGAATTTTGGGATGAATTTCATTGAGTTTTATAAACTCTTATGATTTATCCCATGCCATTATGTCATGATCTTTCATATACAGAATAAGATTATCAAATGTTATATTCTTATGTATTATAATTATGATATAACTTATGTCACCCTCGTTTACCCTTACTAAGCATCTTAGCTCACCCTTTCATATGTATCATCACCTGAGTTCATGAAGAAGGGTATTATGTAAGATATTACTAAAAGGGGTCTATTTATGATGAAATAAGTTTGAGACAACGAAGATACCTTATTAAATAGTAGTTTATGTTTCTTAGTTTCTAAAGATACTCTACTTTTGCGATCTTGTCATAAAATTGTAGTATTTTTATTCAATGTTTTCAAAATTTTATTTATTATAAATGTATGTAATGTAAGGGTTTCAATAGGTATTTTATCTTGTGAACACTTTTGACTATTTATTCTAGTCAAAAACTTCTTGTATATGTGGATGTATTCCTGAGGTTATATAGAACTTTGGACCAGATTATGTTATTTGGGATGGGTTGTTATAAATTCTTTTCAATGGATAGTTTTCCTTTTATTTTTCTTCATTATATTTGTGAAAACATATAAAAGAGATAGGTTTTTAGTAAATTGGTATGGGGAGACATGTAGGTTCTTGGATATATCATATACTTCAGAACTTATATTTTCACATGATGGAAATTTTTACTATTTCTTCATTAATAATTTCATTCCAATCTATAGTATTGTTTCAATATAATAGTTCATAAGATTTGGGAGATTTTATGAATAATTACATGGAATATATTCAGAAACATAATGAATATAATTTCTTGTTATAGATAGATTCTTAAATAATTATATTCTAGTTGTACATTTTGTGATGTACATCTTGGTATATTTTAATATATATTAAATTATTTGATCTTAAGAATTCTATAATTTATTACCTTTTTTTTCTGTGACTCATGATTTGGTATTGACAACATAGACATGATCCACGAGTAGTTGTTAAGAATTATGTGTAAATTTATCATCTGCATGTATTTTCTTAATTTAGTCTTTTAAAGTGATTTTAATGGTTAAATATTATTGGAATAAACAATTTAAAATTTTTTAAATATATTTTATTATCTACATGGATTATGAAATTCTTAGTGAAGATGAAAATTATAAAAGGGTTGTTGTTAAATGATATTATCAATTGTGACGGGAAATTTGACTCACATGGCTATTAATTTGATAAAGTGATGTGTTTTCATAAAATGGCAACAAAATGTGATAAATAGGTGTATTTTCTCAATGTGTTTAAATGAAAACAGAATTTTTATATTAAAAGGTAAATAAATTCTATTGGGACACAACATTAGGTGAAAATAAATGTGTGGTTTTCATTGTATTCTCATGTGATAAGGGGGTTTATGAATATTAAATTACTAAAAGTATTTTCCAAATTCCATTATTTGAAAATGTGATTTTAAATTTAATATTAAATGATATAAATCGATATGTTTATTGAACCATGATTTTGTTAGGCCTATTTGGTACTTTTTAACTGGATTTTTATAATATGCATGATTGAACCTTTTTAATGCATCTTGTTGCTGTAATTGATATGAATTGAGGTTGAAGGCAATGTTCTGTTTTTTTAGACTGGCATATGTTGTGATGTTAGGAATGTCTGTGTTGGAAAATAGTTTCTTTAGGGAATGAAATTTGAAGTGGTTGACTAGTTTGGATTTTATAATATACTAGTAATGGACTATTAAAAGGGATGTTTGTCTTGTGATGTGTTATGTGATGAATATGTGACCCTCTCCAATGTATGTAGAGTAGGGTTTTGAGGTATAATTTTTTTTTAAACATTGAGTGAGATCAAAACCACTTAAACGATTGATCTAGTGGGGTGTTGTTTTGGGAAAAGAATCACATGTTAAAATGGATAATGTATGATGTAACCTAAGACAATTGATATGTGGATCTAGTTGTGAGAACAAAATTAATAGTTCTGAATGGATGACAGATTCATTTTTGGGCCAACATTTATGTTCCAATTAGTGAAACGTTCATGCTTTGCAAGACATGGGAGCAGTGAGAATAAAATTTTCTACTTTCAATTAGGGGGAATTGAGATAGTGTGTTGGTTTTGGGTGGATAGAATTTTGTGGCCTAGGGTAAGAGACTCTTAAGTGCAAATGATAGACCAGTATGTGACTGACCATATGGCTTGTCCGACACTGGTTCAATGGTATAGATTGTGATCTATGTGAGCGAATTATTACTTGGGGAAATTCATAGATGGGTTTGGGAATTTAGACTAACATGAAGTTGATTTAATATTTTCTATATAGGTTTATGAAGAGAATTAGGTATATAGTGTCTAAAAGAATCACCGTATTGTTTTTGAAGAATGTTTATGTTGTGGTTTCTATTGGGAAATCTATGTTGTGCCTTGGATTAAAATGATACCACTATTTGTTTCCTAGAGTGAATGAGACTTGTAAATATAAAAAAATCATGAATATATATAAAAGGTAAGTTCATAAAGAAGAATATCAGAATGATTTTGTAGTTTTTAGTTGTAAGGTTTATTTTATCATAGTTTTTTCTAACGGATCACTAGAGAATGGCTTAGATATTAATTGATGATAATAGCATGAAATTATTCTATATTGTTAAACAAAGGTTAGTATTAATGGTTTGTAGTGTATCTAATGGTTAGTGTATTCATCAAATAACCTAGGAGAATATGCTTTTTGAGTATATAAAGCTCTCATTGGTGTGTTTTTTAGAGGAATATAATGTAATTCCATATTCATTCCCTGGAACTTATGTCAGGTTCTTGAGGATGTGAGTGATAAACATGATGTATTTTGATAAATCTATAGTCAAGGTGTCAGGAACAACTAATGCATATAAATTATGGAAATTATTAATAAATTTAATGGGACATTTATGTGGCTAACTTCCCTTAGTTTATGATGGGTTAATGGGTAATTACCGATAGAGGGATACTAGAATGATAATAAGGATTGTTGATTCTTTTGTGAGTAGACTAAACATAGTGATATATGGGGTGTGTGGGTAAATCATCGAAGACCACTGATGTTCATTACTATGGATATATGGATTGAACAATTATGTTCTATTGTTTTCTTATGTTTGTATTGGAATTATGGAGGAGGATTATATAGGAATGGTGCATAATATTTACTTTTTGGCAATATAAGTAACAAAATTTATAACCTTGGGTAATGGATTCTATGTTTCTAGAGAAATATTTTATGAGGGGAACCCCATGAAATTCTAATACATAGTAGAATGGTTTTTAAAAAGTATGTTCTAGTAATTATACCGTAGGATTAAGATTCAGGCTTGTTATCCCTTGTCCCAAAATGGAGTAAGTTTATGATATTATTTGATGAATAATTGGAGGGTGTATATGTTGATCAAGGGGTGGTGGAATGTTCCAAATTATTTATCACATCATCATTTGTGGATATGGTGATGACCATACGAATGTTATATTATGATTTCATAGTGATCTGGTAATGGATAGTGGGTAAAAAATATATTCCAAGAGAGTATTTAAATGGATAAAACATGATCTGTTATCCTGGGAAAGTTTTGTGCTTTCTTCTATTAGAGAATATTTGATGATGGACTCACATCCTTTATAGTAGGTAATGCACAAGAGATCAGTGGAAATATATTGTGATATTTGAAGTTAGTTCTAGTGGTCAATCTTGAAGATATAAAGCATAGTTCTTGTCTTTGATTGTCTTACATGATGGAGTATTATTACTGATCATAACTCAAAAGGTGGTTTTTTTCATCCTCATCTCATGAACATGTGGAATTAAGAATAAGTGACACTAGAATTTTCCAGGTTTTCCTGACACATTGGGAGGTGAAAATGGTTTGCTATTTTTGAATAATTAGCTCATTAAAGTGGAACATTAATTTTCAATATGCATGACTCAGTCTATAGATGATCTTGTAAAAATATGTGTTTGAGAGATAGAGTCACTGTATGGAGTGAATATCTGATTTGAATTTTATCAAGATATTCCTTTCAAATCAATGTTTATAAAGGCATTAAAAAGGATATCGGGAAATAATCAGAGCTACGTGTAGTGAAATAATAAAAGTTTGATGTGAAATTTGGGAGGATGATAAAACTTTTAAAGGCTATTATTTAGTAACTAATCCAATATTTTTTTTGAACATGGGATGATCATAGGGACTCTTTAGAGTATACATAAAATAAGAGTCACCGGTCTTTGATTTAGATACCCCCATTAATGGTACATTATGGTTTACCTTGTTATTCATCACTGTGTTGGAATTAGGTAGATGAGAAATCTTATTGGGTCTAGTTTATTTGAATGGATATGGTTACAACTTAGATTTGGAATTGATTATAATAAGTCTATTGGAGAAGAATCTTGTAGTTCATTGTGGATGATCATGGTTTCTTGATTGTATCACCTTATTTAGTGAAACTACATTTATAGAGGTAAGGAATGTTAGAACTATGGTTCATTTGACAATATGATACCATCGAGTGTATAAGAACTGTTGATTTTGGATTAAAAATTCCACCATTATTTATTTTCATGAATAACATATTCTATATGTCTCATCATTGGAAGTATGATCCAAATCCTACATATGTGATCGACACTAAGGGCATTGAATTGGAACTAGATGCATTATTTTTGGAGGGAATGGTAGAAATAGTGAACTAATGAGAGAAGGATTTTAGGAGGAAGATGATACAAATTTTTCAATTTCACTTGTATCATGGTTGAATAAAAGAGAATAATTGGGATGGGGCGGAAATATTTTGGAGAAATAGCCAAATTTTGTTTTAGTAGAACTGTTAGAGAAACTTATTGAGAAAGACAAGTCATTACATGTGTATATTTTTAATAACAATGAACTTAAAAGGTATATTAATTTTATATTTTTATGTATATTGGATTTATATTTCATTATTTTGAGGCTTTTAAGAGGAATTTGGATGTCTAAAATATAAGTGATTGGTATAGGGGAACTAACTAGCAGCTTGGAGCTTTTTGTGTTCCATTGGCTAGCCAGTACAATTCCAGCAATTAAAAGGTGGAGGTGGAAGATTCAAAATAAACCATCTTAGTGAGAATGACTAGGTAGTTTAAACCCATAAACTAGTCAATGGATGAGATTGTAGCCCATTGATTATGTTGTCGAGGACCTCAAATTAGATATTTATTTTTAAATAGAATTTCAATTGTATAGTAGAAACCATAGGTCGTCTCTCAAAGAAGCCTTAGATTACTAAATAAAAAATGAGGTTTTTATAAATAATCTTAAATGGGAATGAGGTTTTATAAAACATAGGATTTTTTTCTTTAATAATTGATATTGAAAGTATATTAGTACATAGAAAAACGGTTGGAGAAATCGTGATCAACCCGTGTGGGTGTCCCTTGATGCTCAATCCGTCATCACTCTCAAGGGAAAGCGAAGAATCATTGATTAATTGATTTTATAAATATAGAAACAAGTAATGTTATATGAGTTATTAATAGGTTACCCCCTATGATTTTATTGATCAACGATATTGATTATTGGAAACCGCTCAAAATCAAAAAACTTGAATCAATGTAAAAAACGAAACTCGATCATGGATTTAGATCTACAACTTAATGAGATGACCAGATTTGTGTCAATGATAAAAATATTACACAAGAAAATAAAATTCATATTCAAAGGTTCAAGATCTAGGATTTTATCAACCGATGCAATCCATTTGCACACTAATGAAAGGGAGGGGTGAGAAAAGAGGCAACCACACCCAATTCAACACAAGATCCGGGTTATGCATGGAAGCAAGTGGATTCTTGTTCCTTTTATTTGTATTTGACCATACTATAATAAACACAAATTTAGAAGGTATAAATGAAGAACAATTGATACCAAACATGGAAATCAATTACCTTATATGGAATATCAGTGTGGAGCTCTGGATTACAACAAAGGACACTCCCCAAATTGATCACTATGAGGTTTAGAAGTACATGAGGGAGAAGAGAAATAAAATGAGTTAAGGGAACTCTGCAATTAGACTAACCATCACCCCTGGTCCTTCCACATCAGATAAAGAGGGGTACGAGTGATTTTATAGTCAAAAACACCACACAATACTCAAAAGAGGTCACGTGCCTAAGGGAATAGGTCACTATTCAGAATAAAATATTTAATCATATTTTATCAGGAAGTTTGTTTGACCAAAACACATTCAATTATCATGAAATTCAGGGGAAAGTTTTTACTTCAAGGTAGATGTCCATGGGAGTTGGGATTATCCATATTGCATAACCGAGGCCTGAGGTATGGTCTAAATAAAGAAGGGTGGTCCTATCGGGCTCACCCAGAATTTCTTCACATCGTGGGCCTATTATAGGCCTCCAAATGGATGCATTGTGATTCATGATCTTCTAGAAAAATGTATCCCACATTGTTTTTCTTTCATGAACCAATTTTTATCCCAATTGGATGCACAGATTATCCACAGTATAAATCATTATCCACATGCATTCTTGGGATTTTGTGCATTTTGGGCCATTTTGATTGAATTTCAATACGAGCTCTCCAAATCACCTCCTACTACAATGTAAACACAAAAAAAGTAAAATTTCCCTATTAAACAGTGATAAAAATGAATTCATTCATTAAAAAATAATGTGAAATTTATTATTATATTTTTAATATACATTACAAAACTAGTTTAAAACATTGGTATAAGGGTGAAATAAAAAAGTGAATTGTGGTACGATCACACCCCAACACCTAAACATTTGCACTCATGGGAAAAGTATAATATCCTAATCATGTATCATTCCTAAATCATAGGTGTAGAAACATCCATGATTCTTTTGAATTGAAATTCATCATGTCTAGTTTATGGAATCAATTTTTTATATCATAATTATTTTCTCACATTCTAATTTGTTCAACTTCATTTGTTCACCCATGCAACATGTCGTAGCGTACCTCACTTAGAAATTTTTCCTCATCACTCAAGGAATATATGAAAGTGAAGTAACTCTCTTTTCCCAGAGTTCATGTGATCTTTAAATATGCATTCCAAGATTCTACATTGTCTTCTCGTAGAAATTAGAGTGACACTCAAGAGGACTTCTAACAACTTGTTATGAGGATCAAGGGTTGGTTGGATTTAATGTTTATAAATATGAGGCAGAAGAGGAGTGTCTGATATCTTATGTACAAAAGATTTCAATACCTAGAAAGTGTTCCCAATTAATTTAAACACTCAACCCCTCACAAAGTATATCAATTCCAACTCACTCCCCCTACTATCCAACTTTTTGGGTCACAACCAATCAGTGAATAATAAGGAGTAAACCTCCTCTTTTCTCCTTTTTTTATTGTGTTCTGTTTTTTCATTCAATTTTCAGAACTATTTTTTAAGGTGTAATTTTTTTGGAGTTAAATTGGGAAACATGTGTAAAAAAGATGTAATATGGCTTGTAAACCCATTACCGAAGGAAAATGTGGGCACCCTTTATATCAACTCGTAACAATGTTTCTATCCATATAATTACCATGGAAACACCCTCTCTAAAACACAATATGAAAATAAAATAAGAATATAAAAAAGATATTGGTAGTTAAGGATATGATAGCTTATAACGTGGCTACTTAATAGGAATTTCATTGTCTATAAGGCTTTAGATGGATAAAATGTAAAGGTAGTCAAAAATAGAGGATAATTGTACAAAGGGATTTTCAATGAACGATTGCCTCTATCATGAATGTATCATACATGAATCTAATAGTTTTTAACATAATCAAGGAATGTTCTAGTTTCTCTACAGTATCCGAGACTCTCAACAAAGTAAGTAAAATGATGAATATGGAATAAATGGCTTATAATATCTTTTAGGTAAGGGATTAAAATATTGGTCAGTGCTAATGAGGCAAGGGATTCAAAAATAAAATAAACACATAAGAATGATTTTAAAATAATAATTTTAAGAAAAATTCTATATCAAATTTAATTTGAAAAACATTTTTCTGAAATCAATGTAATTTTTCATACAATCGATTCAAGCATGAAAAATGATTTTGGATATTCTTTTTTAGATAAATTTTTATCTAAAAACACAAAATAATATAATAAAAAACAAAAACTCATTTTAATTTTTTTTAATTTATATTTTTAATTTTTTTAATCCTAACTATGACATGTCACCCTCCCCCACACCTGAATGTTACATAGTCCATAATAAAACTATTTTAAATAGATATAATATAAATTAAAGTTGGTAGAAGGGAAAACATACTAAGTGGTGTCATATGTGGAATCTATCTGTTCGATTTCAGCCATGAGTTTCTTTGGAAGATCCTTAAAGAAGTATTTGAGCCTCTACCCATTGATAGTAAAAATTTATCCATTATTCTCATGAAAAACCTGTATAGCTTCAAAAGGGTAAACATTAGTAAAGGTATAAGGAACGAGCCATCGAGTATGAAACATACCAGGATGAAGCTTTACCTTTGAATTATACATGAGAACCTTCTCACAAATATGAAACTTTCACTGATGATTCATGGTATCATGGATGTCCATTGTCTTCTATTTTTAGATATGGGAGTTCTCATAAGCATCATGTCAAATTTATTCTCACTATTAAATCTGCAACTTCCCATGGTCCCCTGCATTTGGAAGATTAAAATTTCATTATTTAACAGCCCAATAAGCATGGTGTTATACTTCCTCTCGGAGGTGACAAGACTTTGCAATCACAATTCTGTATGGTGACATTCCGACTGGGGTTTTAAAAGATATATGGTATGCTCAAAGTACACCATCCAATCGCAATCTCCAATCATTCCTGTTGGGTTGTACTATTTTTTCCAGGATTCTCTTAACTTCCTGATTTGATATTTCTGTTTGTCCACTAGTTTATGGGTGATATGTTGTAGAGAAATTATGAACAACACCATACTTAGAAAGAAAATATTTCGTGTTGCGATTGAAAAAATGTAAACCCTAATCACTAATTATGAATCTCAGTAAACTTAACCAACTAAAAATTTGGGACCTCACAAAATCAAGAAACACTCAAGAGTCATCAGTCCTAATGGCCTTTTCTTTCCACCCATTTAGATACATAGTAAATAGCTAATAAGATGTACAAAAAGCTAAATGAATATGGAAATGTCCCCATCAAGTCAATGTCTCATGCATTGATGATATCAAAGAATAACATGAGCTGTTGGAGAATTTCATTCATCTAAGAGATATTCCCTCTGAATTGACAATGATTACATGACATACAAAATCGATGGGTATACCTATACAATTTTGGAAAATAATGTGTTGAGTCAAGGACCTTGCGAGCTATACATTGAGAGCTAAAGTGGCCCCCACTAGCCAATGTGTGACAAAATGTTAAAACAAAGGTGAAATCATGGTCAGGGACACACTGACAAACTATATGGTCACCAGAAATTCTCCAGAAATTTGCGTCATCCCAAATGTACCATTAGGAATCATGTAGAAGTCTCTAAGATTGGAAAGTGCTGAATTCTATGGAAACCCTATATGTTTCTTGAAAATTCACTATGTATTCATACCCTGGGGAAAGGTCAACAACATCAGAAAGGTTCTCATGATTGGATAATTCTTCAATGGGGATGGGTGAGTCTGCATAGTGTTCTAATGATTTAGAAATCCAACTAATGTGGTCTGCTAAAATATTTTCAACTCCCCACTTATCTCTAATCTCAAGGTCAATCTCTTGGAGGAGGAGAATCCACATTATGAGTCGGGGTATAGCATCATTTTTCTTTAAGAGGAATTAAAGGGCATCATTGTCAGAAAAAAAATCACTTATGACCCAAGAATATATGAATGAAAATTTTCCAAGGAAAACACAATAGAAATGAGTTCTTTTTTAGTGGTAGTGCAGTTTACCTGGGTTGGATCAAGCGTAGGTGAACATACACAATGAATGAGTAACCTTCAAAACACTTTGTGATAAAACTTCCGCAACTGCAAAGTTAGAGGCATCACACATAAGATTTAAATGTGATATCCCACATTAGTGGATAGATGATGGGAGGTGATATGAGACTCCATTTTAGTAAATCGAATACATCCTCACAATTTTTATCAAATAAAATCTCATATCCCTTTTGTAATAATTGGGACAAGGGAAGTGCGATTTTACTAAAGTCTTTAATGAATCAACAGAAAAAAGAAGCTTGACCCATGAATGATCGCACCTCACGAACACATTTTGGATATAGAAGGGTTGAAATTATTTCAATTTTTGATATATCCTCTTGAATCCACTCTTCCTAAATAACATTACCCAGAAATATCCCTCGGCCAACCATGAAATATAATTTCTCATAATTTTATACAATATCTTTTTCTATGAAACGACGGAGGATAGAACCTATGTGGGACAAATAGTCATCAAATGAAGTTCCATAAATCTTGAAATCATCCATAAAAACTTCCATGGAATTATCTATGTACTTAGAAAAAATACTCAACATACATCAATGAAAAGTACCAAGATCATTATATAGACCAAATGGCATCCTTCTGTTTGAAAATGTGCCAAATAGACAAGTAAATGTTGTATTTTATTGATCCTCAGGGGATATATAGATTTGAAAATAACCCGAATGGCCATCAAGAAAACAATAATGGGACTTAACAGCAAATATTTATAGAATTCTATCAATGAAAGGTAAAGGAAAATGGTCTTTCCGCGTGGCTTGATTCAGTCGATGGTAGTCAATATAGACTTGCCAACTATTTTTCACAAGTGTTGGACCCTACTCATTCGGTTAATTTGAAATAACTATTATTCCTATTTGTAGGCATAATTTTCCCTTTTCTAACCTGTTTACTACCAGATATAGGATAAATGATCCCCGCAATAAGTAATTTACTAACGTCCAATTTTACCACTTCAAGGAGAGTGGGATTCAACCAGAAATGAGATTGTCTTACGTGTTTAGCCCCATCATACAAAATTATATGGTGCATACAAATATATGGGCTAATCCTGGGAATATAAAACAATATCCATCCTATTGGCTTCACACACTCATTCAAAATCTTGATCATTTTTTATTCTAGATGTTGAGAGAGGTTATTGGAAATAAGGATGAGAAATTGGTCCATACCATCAAGATAGGAATATTTTGAATTAGTTGGAAGTGGTTTTAATACCAACACAAGGGGTTTTAGGACTGAGGGAGGGAATTTAGCGGGATTGTTGTCTATTAAACTATATATATGCTAATGTTTATTCTCTAAAGATAGATAATCTACTAAAATGATATTTGTAGAATCATCAACGATCATGGGTAACTCAAAATGAACACCCTAATCAATTAAATCACAAAATTTACACATTTCAGAACCCACACAACACTCAAAACTCGAATCAAAACTAAAATCATCCATGGGTGAAAAAGAGGAAAATGAATCAAAATATGGGTTAAGGTTAGAATTTTTCTTCTGTGCATCATTTGAGAGATCTTCCATCGAATATATAGGAAGAGTGGAGTTCTCTTCAATGGGGTGTTTCATATCCTCAAGGAAATTAAGATATACCTTTTCTATTATGAACTCCATGGACAATGAACCATTGTGAACATTGATGACCATATTTGTTGTTTCGAGGAATGAACTCCCAAGTATGAGAGGAGCATGCCCTTGGGTTCATGTATCTTCCATCACAAGAATGCAGAAATTAGCAGGGAAGATGAGATTCTACACCCATGCAAGGACATCTCAATCACTCATGTTGGATGCGTAGTACCCATATTGGAATGTTTCATGATAATTCCTATTGGTTGAAGTTCTCTAGCCTGTAGATAAGTATACATAGAGTGAGGCCTTACATTAATGGAATCACTTAAATCAACCATAGCATCTGAAAAAAATGTCTCCCCTATGGTGCATGATATTGTGAATGTTCCCAGAATATTGAATTTGGTTGGAATTGATTGTTGATTCAAAGGATGAAACATTCCTTTCCATTTTGACTATCCCATTCCATTTCAGCCTCCTTCTATGTGTGAAAATCTCTTTGAGAAATTTTGAATATCGAGGGATTTTATTAACTGCATCAATTGATGAATGTTAACTTAAATTTCAGTAAATGTATCCATTATTTCTTTATCAATCACATTAAAAAAAATTCTTCTTAGATTTAGAGAGTCTTTGGGTAAAAGGAAGAGGACTGGATTTTTCAATTGAATCATCAATGATAATTTGATTTCCCTTTTTATTTTATTTTTTCATTACATCAAATTTTTGAGGGTTGGTAAAGAGTGTTTTCAAGAGGGGACATACCTTTTGTGCAGGATTAGTAGAAGGAGAGACTTCTTTACCACAAAAAAGTGTAATTGTACATACATTACCTTTGTCTATTGGATTGAAAATGGGTTGGGATGGTATTTTTCTAGAACCATTCAACTTAAGATCACTGATGGTGTTTTTTAATTTTCCCACCTGAGTTCGTAGGTCTTAAATTAATGATTGTGTTGTTTGTTGGAAATGGATGTTTTGTGATGCCATTTTTTTCACCATGTCCTCATGTCTTGGTTCAAAGTTTGGAGGAGGAGGTTTATTGTTTTGTGTAGTTGAATTATAATAAAGATATATACCTTGTCCTTGTGGATACTAATTCTACTTCAGGTAGCAACAATATCCTAATTGCCGGTACTAGGGTTGTGCCTACCTCCCGGGGTTTGGACATAGACTGAATGGTTCTTACATTAAGGTAGATGCTTGTTGGAATGGATGAACTGGGAACACGGATGAATAAGATTTAGGTGAATCTTGATGTTGTGGGAATTGGTGAGAAAAATTAATATTTTCAGAACAAATACCACAATGTAATGGAAAAAGAGGATATTTTGAGTTGCCTTGTGCATGAGCTAATTGCCTTAGTAAGGTATGAATCTCATCAAGCTTGTTATCTACCATTTGTTCAAGATATGAATGAATTTCCTCATGAACTCCTCGAGTTGGTTCAATAGGTCATGTACCAAATTGTTGTGCATTTTGAGCCATGTTGGCTATTATGTCACGAGCAGCGGAAGGAGTTTTATCAACCAAGGAACCACCTGCTATTGCATTAATCATCCACAATCCATGGGGATAAGTTCCTCATATTGGTATTGGATTAATAGTTGTTCACTAATCTAGTGGTGGGGGTAGCTCGAGCAGAGTCATTTGAATCTCTTCCAGTATTCATGAAGGGTCTCTCATTGGGATTGCCTATTTCCACAAATTTCATTCCAAATTGATGTTGTTCAGGAGGTTGGGATGAATTTCTCTAAAAATAGTCTTTTCAGGTCATTCCAACCCCCAATTGTGGTAGGAAAATAGTATATCCAATCTTTGGATACACCATCAATGGAGAAAGGAAAGGCCCTAAACATAATTAAGTCCTCAGAGAGATTTTGGGGTTTCTTGGTGGAGTACGCTATGTGAAAATCCCTATGTTGTTTTTGTGGGTCCTCACCAAGATGACCATGGAATTTAGGATGATGGTGGATGAGTCTTGATCTCAGAGCAATGTGGGCTTCTTCATCGAGATATTGGATGTATGCAGGTTGGTACTCCACATCCAGGGTGGTCAGTTCATTTATGGTTCGATTATTTTAACCATGTTTTCTTGGGTTTTACTGAGTTAAATTGTTGATTAGTGAATTAAAACATGAGGTTACCAAATGGGTAGCTTAGTGTTACTCGATCTACCTTCTCTAAAGGTCCTAATTTGAGTGTGAAGTGTCATTTCAATTTTTGGGTCAATTTCAAGTAGTTTATCATTTTTTGATCAGGTTATGCAAATAACTTGTGAAGTTTGTTTTTTTATGATTGAATCAGGATAAAATCAATTAATAAGGTTGAAAGGGTAGTATAATGTTATAATACAAAATTATAGAGTGAGAGATGGAGAAGTAGAAGAAAGAGGGAGAGAGAGGAAGAACACAAAAAAACAACCAAAAAAAGAAAAAAAACCAAAACAAAAACATTAGAATGGGGGGTTGTGTATAGAAAGGGGTACTAATTAAAAATTAAAATAAATAAAAAATATAAATAAAGAAAAAAATGATCTTTGATCTATGGAAACAATGCCAAAATTTGATCACGTTGTCGAGCATGTCTAATTAGATGTTTATTTTAACTACAATTTCTGTAGTAAAGCAGCATCCCTAGGTCATCTCTTGAAGGAGTCATAAATAATTAATTACAAAATGAAGTTATGATTAAGAAAATAAAATGGGAAAGGGGTTTATAAAACATGGTTTTTTTCTTTTATTACGGAAATTGAAATTATATTACTACTGAAAAAAACGGTTGGAGAAATTTTGATCAACTTGGGTAAGTGTCAATTGATGCTCAATCCGTCATCACTCTCAAGGGAAATGAATTGATAATTGATTCATTGATTTTATACATCTTGAAACCAATAATGGTATGTGAGTTATTAATAGGTTACCACATATGATTTGACTATCAACGATATTGATTATCGGAAACCATTCAAAATCAACTAACATGAATCGATGTAAAAAAATAACTCATTCGTGGAATCACGTCAAACACGTGAGGAAATGAAAAAATTTATGTCAATGTTAAAAATATTCAACAAGACATGATCATGCATACTCATTGGTCCAAGCTCCTGGATTTTATTAACTGACACAATCCACTTGCACACTCATGAAAGGGAGGGGTGAGAAAAGAGGAAACCACACTCAAATCATCACAAGATTCAGGTAATTCATGGAAGCATATGGATTATTGTTCCATGGATTTGTATTTGATGATATCAGAATAAAAAAATAGAAGGTTGAAATTAATAACAATTGATAACAAACCTGGAAATCAATTACCTTATAAATATTACTTTTGTGGAGCTCAAGATTACAAAAAAGGACACTCCCCAAATTTATCACTAAGAGGTTTAGAAGTACATGAGGGAGAAGAGAAATAAAATGGGTGAAGAGAGCTATATAATTCGGCTAACCGACAACCCTGATAGTTCCACTTCAGAGAATCAAGGGTAGGAGTGATTTTAGAGACAAAAACATCACACATTCCAAAGAAGAGGTCAAGTGCCCAAGGAACTAGGTCACTATTCACGATAGAATATTTAATCCTTATTTATCTGGCTGGTTGACTAACCAAAAGGCATTCAATTGTCATGAAATTAGGTAGAGTGGTGTGAATTCTAGGTAGTTTTCCATGGGATGTAAAATTATCCCAATTGGATCTCTAAGGACCGAGTTGTGGCCCAAATATAGAAGGGCGATCCAATTTGGCCCGCCCCGAATTTCTTCACATTGTGGGCCTATTTTGATCCTCCAAATGGACGAATTGGGATTCGCGATCTCTTATAAAAATTTAGCCCACATTGTTTTTAACTCTAACACCAATATTTATACCGACTTGAGTAAATAATTATTAACAGTACAAATAATTTCCCATATGCATGCTTGGAATTTCATGTAGTTTGGCCCATTTTTCTTGAATTCCATCACGGGCACTCCAAATAACCTCCTCCTACAATTTAAATAGCAAAACACGAGAGCATAACCTATTAAACCGTGATAAACATTAATTCATTTATTAAAATAGAATTTAAAATTTATTATTATATTTGTAATATTCATTACAAAACTAGTTTAAAACATTTGTATAATGGTGAAACAAAATAGTGAATCACGGTAAGATCACCCATGCTTCTACCTAGAGTTACTATTCATTTTATGGAAACCACCAGCTTGATGGGGTGCCTAGATATCCTGATCATTAATGGAAATTCCCGAACATTTTTGTAACATTCATTTTTACATAATTATCTCTATATATAAATTTTATTCATAAATTATATGACCAGGATTTCACTTTCAGAGGATTTATATCTCTTCCTCCCCTCTCTTCTATGTTTAGTGATTAGATAGATTCATTGGTTCCCAAATGGGATGTTTCATCTATTCATGAAAAAAATCCTGTATTAATCTTGAAATTAATCCCAAATATATATATATCTATTATATCTTGGAAAGATATATGTATCCATTATTATCTAATAGAGAATTATTGGATTATTTGTGTGTAGATGTCAGATATTGATAATGTCCATCATCCCCTTTATTAGATATAGATGCACATTTATTGGATGACCTCATTGGATAATTTTATCAGTATTGAATCCCATTTCACCTTATCCTTCATTAATATAAAATCAAGATTATTTATTTTGATGAATTGGTATTGGTTATAAGAATCATGGGGGGATAGAATTAGTTTGGTGATGGATACTGGAAATTGACATATGTATACTCAAGGGAGAATGTCTATAACACATATGGCCTTTTTTTAATGATAATAATAATGTTTGTCATGTGGATGTGTGTTTTGATAACTATGAGGGGATTTTTGTGATATGTTATACTTAGGTTTTCAAAATGATATTTTTAGGGGCCATGAGACCTATACATTATGTGCTATGTTTGACGATTTATGTGTGATCTCTTGTGTAGGGGTGATGTAAGGCTTGTAGAGGATTGTATCTAGTATTAAAGTGAAGCTTTATATTTTAATTGATTATTTAGTCCCAGAGGAATATCATGAAAATGTTTAACTAGAAACGATGTAGATGATGTGAACATGAGCAAGGTAGGGGTACTATGAAATTGTTTCCTGACTTGAGATAGGTGATGGTGTACAAAAACCTTATAGCCAGATGCATGAGAGTGTCTGGGGTGCAAACACCTTTTTAACCCATGAAATATATGAAGGTTAATGATCATGTTATTTCCTGACTTAAGGATGTTCAAAATATGTGATCACCATGTAGACTGACCTAGTAGAGGTAGGGTAATGATGAACGTATGGCATGAACTAAGACTATAATGGGGGTGTGATGGCCTTGTGGACCAAATGATGGATTGATTGGATATTTTATATGATTGGAGACATATTATGTCCACCCAACCTAATCTACTTGGTGATGACATATTAAACTTACATACTGATATATAACAGAAACATGTAATCGTAGGGTTCGTGGTAGTGTTGTTAGTGCAAGATCACCCAACAGAGGATTGATTTATTACTTGTGAATTTAAATTCCATCATGAAAATAAACTTTATATACATGTTTAAATTATGTTTATGATGTATTGGTAGTATCATAATAGGTTATACTCGTACCTCACAAAACTATCTCTATGTGACCAAAATTTTCATGGTTAGGGATGTAATTAAAGGAAAAGTACATTCATTGGGGATATGTGAATATGGAGACTGAAGGATGGAGGTGATTCTACAATGAAAAACAGACTACTGTTCTAGTGTTTTAATTAATTATATTTGGTTATTATTCATTGTTTGACTGACCATGTGGGGGTATTTTGTTTCTTTACTATATGTCATGAATGAAATTATTTATAGAGAGATGGTTTGTTGTTAATTTTTGTTGTTAATTTTTTTCTTTTTTATAATTTATATATGATTATAGTGTATCATTGTTATTACCCACATCATTATCTCCCCAAAAAACCATTTGGACCATCAACAATATTATATTGAATATTGTGTATCGGGAGTCATACATGAGGTCATGTGGCACATTGTCCTAGAATGAGGTATCAAATTAATGTCATAACACGTTTCACATTAAGTATTTTGGGGTTATAGTTTTTACACTACATTGAATGATTGTAAATCAATCCATAGAAACAATAAGAAATTTCATGTTAGGGATTTAATTAATGTCTCTAATTTATTACAACATGGCCTTTTATCATTCCAAAATGATCATCCATATTATTCATTGAACATCCATGGAATATAAATTGAACATTAGTAATTGGATATTCAATTTTAATTCTCTATCATTATCATCCATGATATCCATCACTCAACGGGGAAATATATTGGCTAAAATGAATGGATTAAACCATATGGATTGTAGTTTTTCTGAATGTATTTTCAATAATAACTTAAATAATAATACCTTACTGTTAGGATGAAATTAATTACTATTTATTACATGATCATGAATTTTCTTATTGCATTAATTGTAATTGTAAGTGTTATCATACACTTTTATTTTTAATTATTAATTATTCGTAATAATTAACATCAATATCTCTCTATAAATAATTAAATCAATGTTATGGTTATTAATTCCACAATAAGCCTCAAACATTAGTTCAAATAGAAAAAACATGGGTTTCCTGAAAAAAAGTAGAGTGGGGAAATGCCAAGCAGAGTTTATTAAGCATCTTTTAAGAATATAAGAACATTTTCAATAGACTTTTATTTAAATCCCAATTATTGAACACCACTTGTTTTTTGGACTGATGTTGTTAAGGTGTCATGATGTTATACATCACATTATACTTCAATTTCTCACTAAAAAGTATGTAATTATCAAAAATTTAGCCAACTAATGAGAATTATAAGGCCATTTAATGGAGAAAAATATTATTCTTCAAAAATATGAATCTACGTTTTCTATATTATGTATATTTTTCATGATTAAAATATATATGGATTCATAGTATATACATATCAATATAAAAACATTGTTTTATAATGGTGGGAATTGTACCATGTAATCAGTACCCAAATCATTAAAGACATTAAATTCAATAATGGGATATTATTGAATTTATAAAAAATTTATATTATTTCACATGAATTGGACGCTATCATATCCAATCACAGATATTATGGATTCACTATACATGGTATGATAAATAAACCTAACTAGAGGACCATAATAATTGTTTGACTTGAGTAATGATTTCCTATAGATGGGGATAAATGGTAATATTATTGAAGATTTCTAATTTTAGATTTCATTACATGTATTTATACTATATTATTTCAAAAATATCAAAAATAATAATATCTTTGTGGATGTATTTCTTAAATTCTACAAGAATCAACATCGATTAATGGAGAGAAAGAATGGTTTAGAAAAATCCCATTTCCATGTTGATAGAAAATAAAAAATACGGTGGAAGTAGTTCTTGTTTACCCATAAAGAGATTCTCATCAATGATATTTTAATAGATTTATCTATCATATTCTTACTCTATATGGGGTAATTACAACATTAAATTATAATCCATTACCAACTATTAATTCAATTGTTGTCTCAAATTTTTATTTCAGACCCCACTAGAAATAATACATAAAAAATTAACAAAGTGTTTTCATCTTTCTTAATCAACCTTGAATCATACATGGTATGTGTAATGAATTTTCATGGATGAAACTAAATATGTTATAAAATGAAAAAAGTAAAAACCACCAACACTAAAAACACCTTTTTAGTGGTGATATAACAGAACTAAATTCAATTTATTATATCACCCATATAGAATATTAGATGGATGACACATTCCAATCACAATCCAATAATTACCTCATGAAAAAGTCACCCATATCATAAATTATGTCAAATAGATCACTACAATTGGGTGGTTCCATTATCTTATTCTCAACCGAAATCATTCTGAATGAATAAAATTATTTATAAATTTTTAATCACATTTAAAGATGATACATTATAATCAAAATTTGGTTAATAGTTGATAGATGTTTTATATGAAATTAAAAAAATTGAAAAAATTATGGTCTAGAAAACATTGATTCCCATATAAGAATGTTGAGATTCGTATGTTTACTATCAGCTCAATTTTTTTTCAAATACCCAAAATTTACCACATTATATTTCCTGTGGCCCAAAATAATTTTACTATGATACATGTAGTGAAGATTATACTAGTTATAAACGATATATTGATGTTAATATATTTCTATAGAAAGACATAACTTATTTAAAAATGCATAAAAAAGCAACTTTAAAAAAATCATTTAAAATATTTCAATAGGTTTTCTTATATTTCAAGGAATACTGCAATCACACCCCATTAAAATATGGTCAGAGTGTTTAATATTATTCAACCTTCATTGGATTGTGAATGTATCATAAGTAAAAGTAAATATAATTCTCCATTGATCATTGGGGGAAATATAAATTTTATTATAGAATGAATACCCATTCAGAAAGTAATAATTCTCTCTCCAAACAACCCTATAACATTTATTCAGTGAATAGAAGTTGAATGCGATATTTTTATGTGGCGTCATTCATCTTATAGTAGTGAAAACAATCTCTTCATCTACTGACAATCCATATTGGAATAAACAAATTAATTTAATTTTGATCTTATTTTTACTCCACCTTTCTATAGAATAATTTTAATAGTATAACCCACAAACTATATAATATCTAATTTATGATTCCAACATCATGAAATTTGATAACTACTTTTTTAACCGTAAATTTAATTGGAACAATTTACCTAATTTGAGGTTGTAGGGATTACTTAAACCCCATTTAATGGACTTATTATGAGTATACATTCACATAATGATTACATTGATTACAAAAACCATCCATATAACGTAGTTATTCCTATTCTATAGGAATTATATCAAACACACTTCCTATTAATCATTCATAGATAAATTATAAATAACTATTCATATAACTATTTACCCTTAAAAAACATCAATGTGTTGGTGAGAATATTAAATTCAATATTTGGTACCTTATTAATAAAAGATATAATTAGAGTAGTCTTTTATTACTCTATGATATTATAAACTACATGTCTATAAAAATTAAAATTTATCATGATAGATATAAATTACACCCACTATAAATACTATTCCATATCTAAATTCAACAAAAAATTTCTCTTCCACTATAATATTAAATTATATTTTAGTTTCCACGAACCTCACATAACATTCCAAATTGTTTGTAACATATCAACAGTTCAATTCCATGAGAGTTAATTATTTCATTAAATAAATAATATTATAGGTAAACCATTGTTTCCAACTAAAAAAATAAATTCACCATGATGTAATTAAATTAGAACCATTAGGGTTTTATGGAATGGATTCCTAATGATATTAGTGAACTTATCATCATCCTCTATGTCTAAGATGATGATGTTCATTATAAAAATGAAATTTTCAACATGATCCAAATGTTATATAAAAATACATTTGTTTATTTCACCAAATGAACATCTAATTGAAGATAAATTTAAATGGGTTTAAAATTTCATAATTTTTATTTTTTATTAGACTAATGGGTATAATATTTAATCATTTTCCCAAAACATATAGATCATTTCAAAATTCATATATTCCAATCATTCATGGGATAAAAGATCTTCTAGAGTATTATAATTTTTGTGGGATTTTATATTACACAATAACTAATAAGTCCTTAATTAGAGAAATAATAACCAATTATTATAACTTACACAAGTTATAATGTAACAATTTTATCAGATATTTATATTTTATCATTTGATAATGGCCCTCTATAAACTATATAATCAAATAAAATTTATAAAAACCATCAAAAATCATTATAAACTTTTAATCAACATTTTTCTCTTAATTAAAATCCAAAAATAATAATGGACACATAAAATTAATGTGTACCATCCTTTAGTTCTCTTGGAAAAAAATCTATCACCTTTATGGAAATTTATATGGATTATATTTATCCATTTCAACCACATTATTTTATTATTTTTATTTATATCCAATTTATCACCTTTATCATTTTTGTTAACCTTCTTTGTTATTGTATGAACATTCCCACTTCCCATGGTTTCCAATTTTTCTTCTTATCTTAGTTTTTTTGAGTGACTTACCTGGGATATTTCCAATATCTCCTTATGATATATGATTGAAATGCCTTTTGATCATTAAATAAAATATTAAAATAAACTATTAGTGATTTTTAGAATTATTTTTCAGTGTTTATAAGATTTTTGGTCATTATTTCATAAAAAAATGGATGAGGGTCCTTTTTTTGTTAATGAGTAAGTTATGCAAGATGCTAGTTTTGGAACCCTTGTTGTTTTTTTTGTTCGTAGAAATTTATCATCATCATAAAAATAAAATGATGTTTTTGATATTGGAAATTATTATATCTTGAGTGTTTTTAAGGCCTATGCTACTATACTTGTTATTGTTATCCAACCCAGTGGAAATTTAGATTCTATTTCTACATGAGTTTTTAAATTGCAGGAAAAGGGATTAGGTGTCATTTTATGTGATAGAGTTTACCTTTATTATATATAAGTTGACAGTTTTATGTGTAAATTCTTTATTTTATGATTAGAACCAAAATAAATATAATTATAGTGTTCAATAACTTTAACCAGTTTCATATAATAGATTTTCAACACATCCAACTCTTTGGATATTGTGTCTAACAATGAAAATTATATCTCAATAAAGATAATGTTATGAATTATAGTATGTTTTTTTCACACTATGAATCTCATTAGAAATTATTAGCAGATATGTTGTAAAAAGATTCAAATATTTCATCAGGTTTCATTACTGAAATACTTCCACTCAAAATTATGTTAAAAATGAACATCATCTTCAAAACTAATTCAATGTATAAATTTTAAATTTGAAACCATATTGGTTATAAAAAGTGTGAGAAATTTCTCAATAGCTCCTTTATATGTTTTAAATCCTAATAAGAAATTCAATTTTAATTTTTTTTAAATTTTAAATATCATTATATTACATAAATATTATTTCTAATAAAATTAATTTTCTAGGAATGGTTGTGCTAAATCCTCCAAAGTTTCAATAGACATTTTATTGGACTATTTATTCAAGACCTCTCTTTATTCAAAAATGAGAAGGGAAATAATAATCACGATGCATATTTTTAAATTATATTTAATACAACTATGAAAAATCATCAAGAATCATGATAAATGAGAATTAGAGGTTCATTCAATAAAACACCCAAATTTAACTATATTGTGAATAATATAAAATACTATCTATTTTATTTAAATATTGTTCTTCAAAACATGAGTATAAGAAATATTATATTTTTCAACAAGAATGGATGTAAAAATTTACTTGAGGAAAATATATCAATAAGTACTTTTCCATTATAGAATTATGGTAATTAATTTCAGTTATTTCACTTGAACATGAAATGGAAGAAATTTACATATCTATTTTTTCTCATTACATGAGAATAATTTAATCCAACACCTAGAGAAATGATAAACGGATTCATTATGTTTTTATAGACATTGTTTTGTGTGTACTCTCCCATTAGTGAATGATGACCCTTATTCAAATTATATTTTAAATATAGATAATAGATTAATATCATTACAAATTTAACACTACTTGGATGTGTCCTGTGATGACTCATACACTACTATTCTTATAAAAAATATAACACATGAATAATTAAAAAATAAATCATATAAATAAAAAATGACGTTAATTTTTTTAGAATGTTTAATTTTTATTTTCATATTAACTAGGTCTATCTTGATTAATAACACACCATTATTATTGATGTGATTAGATCCAAAATATAGTATTCATCTTAATAAAATATAGTTTTCAAGAGATCAAACTTAGATGAAAAACTTAATCTCTATATTTTATAAAATAAAATTATCTAGATTAATCCCATGAAGAAGAATATGTAACTGATAATAAGACACGTTAATCAATTATTTTAAGACACAAGTTATAGTACTTCATTATAAATTATGGTTATGAATTTCCCAAATCATTTAAAAAACATAAAATTATAAAAATGAGGTTACATTAATAAGAAGAAGAATCCAGTTTTTATATTATAATGTGGGTCATTGTAATTATTTTTCACATAGAGTAGTTGAAAAAATTATTATTGAGTAACTACAACGATATAAAAATGTTATAACTTCATTTGTATATTAGTATGTACATTTTTGATTTAGAATCAATTATTTTTTCTAATATTTTAATATGAAAAATATTATAAAACTAAACCCCAAATTTTGATAATTAATTCATATAATGATCAAAAAATTTTATTGTAATTACCTTGGAGATTCTTACATATATTTCACTGATCTGACTCAATGGATTTAGGAAAATAATATTTTAATACACCAATAAACTATAAAATATAATAATCAATGACCTAATCATACAAAGGTGATTAATGATAATAGTGACCATTTATTATCATTTACCACCTCAATGAAAAATTTTCACTAGTTCAATAGAGAGATAGTACAATAAAAATGAGGATAAATACATAAATTGATGAAAAATGAATAAAGGAATAAAAATGAAATCAAAATCATGATGGAATTTAAATACTCTAGTTTATTAATACTCTCCAACAATATATGCTCCCAAAATGATCAAGTTTCTATAAAAAAATAAATTAAACTTTGTTCTTTATATTATATTTCATAGTGAATAAAAACTCATGTCATGGGCTAACTATGTTGTGGGATGGTATATGAGGTTTTTTCATGTATATGGAATGTTTTGTCACAATGATTATTTAGATCATGTAACCAATAGTATGAACTAATCTTGTAAGAAACATTGAATAAATGCTTTAAAATACTATGTATAAAATAGTTCATGATCTTCAATATGTGAAATTATGATTTACATGTTTTATATGGAAACCTCACAATACATGCATACATAAAATTGTTTCTAAATGAATCTATTCTTGTACTTTATTGTAGATATTAGGTTTATTTAAATAAAACCATCATTGTTTCATTTTAAACTATTAGATGATAGTAATGATAAAATCACATCAATGGTAAAAGTGGTCACCCATTTATGGAATTAAATTTCCATAAAAATAATGCATGAAATGTTATGTTAATCAATCAAAGATAGAATTTGGGTAGGATTGTGAAATAATAAAAATAAAATAAAAAATAGAATGATTTACTTTCATAGGATAATATATACACAACATATAATAATATAGAAAAATAATATAATACATAACTCTAAGAAGTGTTAGGAGGAGAAGAATCTAACAATATGCATCGTAATGGTTGAAGTATAAATTAATAAGAGGGACAATACATTTAAATACAAAATCTGAGAAGATATATAGGTTATAAATATCTAATTATTAAGTATATAAAAGTATTCATTTGAAAATATTCAAGATTTAGAGCCTCAAATAAGAATAAATTAACCATAAATCTCTTACAAAATCAATTACATATATGGTAAAAAAATATTAAAATTCATATTAAAATTATATATAAAATTATTAATTGATATATTAGAGATTAAGAATTCATGAAATAAGATAATAAAAAAATATTAAAAATATATTGGAGACAAAGATGTGAAATTTAGGACAACAGAAGAAGGAAACTAGTTAGTAATTTCATAAGATGTAAAATAGATATTATAAAAAATATCTAGTGTCATTAAATGAAGATAACCATGATATAAAAATAGAAATCATTAAATAAATTCATGATATATTATTTAAGAAACTTCCCTTGTATGTTTTAAAATGACCCGAGAAATAAAATAAGATAAATAATTTTATATATTAAAAACAAAATTCATATTTACAAACTCATTATAAATCCATGATAGGGTAACAAAAAAAATATATCATATAAATGAAAACTAATACGGTCTAATATAAATCCAAAGGATATAATTTTCAAGACATAAATTATGTTAGATATATGAGAAGAAAATTTGATCACAAGTGTGAAAATAACATTGGATCATCATATGATAAAGATTTAGATTTAATTAGTTTGAAAAAATTATTGGAATAATCTTAAAAAAATTATCAAAAGAGAGGAAATAGTTTTTTTAAACCTGAAAAATTCCTCTAATGTCATATAATATATTGAAAATATCATTTATAAATAGCTATTGATAATTATTCACTTACCAGAAATTTTCACTTGCTTTAATACACTATAGATATTCATATAATAAACATTATATTTATTGTTAAACTTTTAAAAAATATTATATATATTTATTTAATTTAATAACAATAAATTATCATCATTTATTAATTATTTCTTATTTATTGATATTACATATCGATCATCAAATGTTAGTAATTCAAAATATTCAATATATTATCTAGATTGGGGTTATTATGTATCGTTCTATGTTTATAAATCCATAATCTAAAAAATCATCAAAGAAAAAAAATCACAATATCAAAATGATTTTTTTATTTTCTATATAATTCAATAGTATGGGAATGGATTGTAAATAACGTCTAAAAATTCATTTTTAAGTCATTTTATCAATCACAAAGAGTTTATTAACAGTGAAATTCATTTGGTTATTTTCGTTCGAGAACCAAAAAAATTATTATTAAATAAAAAAAATATTCAATATTTATGTTTTACAAGGAAATTATAATATATTATTACCATTAAATAATTAAATTTTATTAATTTATTTCTCAACATGCAACACCAAACATAAATGAAACCACATTACATTTAGATAAAATAGAAAATTTATGTAAGACCTATATAACACAGACATTCAATTCTTCTGAAATAACATGAGAAACCACTTTTTGAAATATATTTATAAAAATAAATACATCAATTAATGTGAATCAAATTTAATTTGAGTACATAAATTGATATATAAGATCAGATATTGTTTTTAAAAGTATTTTTCTAAATAATTTTTTTTATGTGATATGCATTTCTATTTTCCTAAAAAAATTATTAATGATAAATTTTGTTTGATATTAATAACTTATTAAAAACAATTCTGTTGCTAAATAATATTAAATATTAATGAAATCAATTATTATTTTAAAATATTTTTCTGATAAAAATGGCTATTTATTATATTTTAGTATTTTATTCAAAAATTTAATATATATGTTTCAAAATTTTAATAGAATAAAAATTAAAAACATTTTTGAAATTATAATATCAAATTTGAATTATCAAATATTATTGATCATTTTATATAAAGGTAAATTTTTTGTGAAGAAATGATGGAATTGTAGAAATTATAATTTATAAGATTCTATCAGTAGGTCAGTATTACCTATAATATAAAAAAGCATTTAGGTTAAAAAATATTGATTTTAGGAATATAATTATTAATTTCAGTATAATAATTGAATATTGAAATCATATTGTATATGTTGTTATAATTTAAATGTTATTTAGTATACAAATAATTTTTCCTATTTTCCTTAAATAATGTATTTTCAAGGTGTGGTTTAGTTTTGGATTTCTAGGTAAGCATGATGACTTTTATTCAATTAATTAGAAATAAATTCATTTTATTAAAATTAGTAACAATTAAAGTATTATATTATATATAAATTAAATTTATAAAGATGTTATTTTATTAATTTGTTTTTACAAGTGTAAGGTTTCCTACATTAAAATTAATTTTTCACACATTTAAAACTTATATTTGATAAAAATATTTAAAATATTTATATAATAAATATAATGTTATGTAAAATGGTCAATCCTAATTTTTTCCATGAAAATTAATTTCTAGGATTATAAATTAACTACCATGGTAAAAGGAAAAGGGGTAAATTGAGTTTATCATAGTGTAGTAAACCTAAATCATATTAAAAAAACATGGCTTTAAATAAATTTTTTTACTTTTATAGTCAAATAAATGCATATGTTACAATTGTTCCCACTTTTTATCCATTGATCTAAGAATAGTTTCTTTAAAATATTAAAAAAATTAACAGCTTTCCCAAAACAACCCATTCTATCACTTATAAAAAGTAAACTTCTTCCCCACCTAATGTAAAACAATAATTTAGAATTACTAAATGAAACAATAAAATTTGAATCTTCCTAAATCCAAATCTATTTAAAATAAACCGTTGGTCAATAATAGTTATCCCAAACCCTTCAAATTGAATGTGACTTTTAATAAAAAAGACAAGTCTCTGACGTGAGTATTATCAACAACATAGTATTTATTATTAATTATATTCATTAATATATATTATTTAGAAACTAATATAATTATATAATACTCATTTAAAAATTTAATGGTACTATATTAATGGTATTATCACTATTTATTCGTGTACCCCATCCATTAACAGCCCCAAATCTGTTGTTCATGCCTTATGTAGACTACCACCGCCAAAAAGTAACGTGTTTTTTTTCCTTAAGAACATCTAAATTTAGGATTTAAGCATGATATTAATGAATTAATATTATTTTTTGATATCATTATGTTTAAGGTATAACAAATTATAAAACCTATTATTTATGTGATCAAGAAACGAGCATCATCAATTTAATGGTTTAAATAAAGTGTGCTAGGAGAATAATCTTCCATTAAAACTTTATAATGTTTTCATATCCATTTAATATTTATATAATTCTTTACAAATCAGATATATCACAATAATACTCACCAAATAATACTAGTATGAATATTACATAATGAAATTATAACTTAACCCCGTTTTTATCATTTATTAGATGGTATGTTCATGTCTAGGATGATTTAAACACCTAATTGAAAAATATTATGAATTCATATCATGAATTTCTATGAAACATTATTTATAATTATAATATTATATAAATCATAATATATATATTATTAGTAAGGTTATAATAACATATGAATCATGAATTAAGAAAACACCATTAATTCGTTAAGAATCACTGAAATATGGTCATCATCAATTTCAATTTCAGTGTTCAAAACCAAAAGTTAAATGAAATTAAATTATGAATTTATAAAATATCATCAAACATATATTAAAATATATTATATTATATACTAATCCGAAAATTTTAAATAAGAATAATCACAACCATTTTTGTTATGGTAATAGTACAAAAAAATTAAAACTATAAACCCCTCATATGGAAATTTAATATAATTCCTGTAATGAATGAAAAATTATTATGATTATAAATGATAATATATTGGATTAAGGTTACGAATTAAATAAATATGACATATATTTTTTGTGGAATAGGAGTTTAAATTTTTTTTATAGAAGCCAGGACATAGAGGCAAGGGTTTTCATCTTGATTTCCCTTCATTGAGACAAATATTCTTTTTATGAATTTAATATAATATATTGATGTCTCATGTATTATTGGTATTTGAGGTTAAATTTCATGGAATATCTTTCAAGGGGTTCATTCAAATGTTTCTAATCCATAAGGATTTCCTTGGCTAGAATTTGCATTCATTGATACAAAATACATTTGTTCCACCGCATAGCCTTTTTATGTTGTTATATTGATTAAATATCCTGTGAATTTTATTTTAGTTTAATTAAATGTTATTTAATATCCAAATTATGTCTCTTATCTAATTAAATAGTGATTTAGTATTTTTTCCCTTAGTGAGGATATTCAGTAACTCAATTTTCATTCATTCAATTATGATCATTTGTTAAAATAATTTTATATATGTTCAGTACATCATATCCATTGAATGTATTTTTGTGTAATATAATATATTTTTGAATAGAAATTATTATAGATTAAACCATTTAAAAAATATCTTCTAATTATTGGGACTTGTTCTTTAGAAACCATCGAATTTTATTCATCAAATGATTTATGATCATGTTATTCATGTATTTTCTTAGAAATATACCCATTGCTCTATATGGTCTGGGAAAAAAACATTTTACAACTCATATTGTATAATGTTCATGTAAAAATAATTACATTCAACTTTCACTAGGAAAATCACTAGAATTAAAATACATATTATTATTTTCTAGTTGATGATGTGTTGTTTATCAATCCAAATTCATGCTCTAGATTAGTTATGTCCAAGTTATCTGTTTTATTGAATTATGGAATGTATTGGAATTTTATATTATCTGTTTTAAATATGGATGATTGTTTATAAGATTTATTATGTATTGTTTTTTCATTTTCTGTTATGGTGAAATAATTAGATTAAAACAATTGATGAGTGGGGTATGATAGTATATAACACCTTAATGTATCGATAGATTGCATGAGACAAAAAATGTTTGGTTTTGTTTCTTTCCCCTTATGATAATAATATATTTTCTGGGAAAAAATAATTCACAGTGGGAAAAGTTTACTTTATCTTAATGGAAAGTAAAGTGTCTTGGAACAATACCCTGATAGGATGTTTTTAATGTCCATCATTATGAATTCCATTAGTATGGGATAAATACTATTGATATCAATGTTTTAAATTATTTCCATGTATATATATTTCTCTTTGTTTCATGTTGATTATGGATTAATGGTGTCTAACTATTCCTTCTATAATACTTCTGATATGTTTATGCAATGTTTTTTAGTTATATGATTCCCTTTCCTACAATTTTTGAATGCATGTTCTTGTGTATTAATTTCCCTAAGTTATGGAGAAATGTTGAACATGTGACATGTTTATAAGGGCAAAACACATTATATAATTCATTTCTCACATTATAGAATTTAATTTAATAAATTAGTTTCATATATAGTAGTAAATATTTCCATTTGTGACAAATAAAATTGGATTTATCAGTTTAGGTTATGTACTAATTACTTAAACATATAAACTGGAAAGGATCCTTCAGATATTATATATTCATTAATCATTATTTATTTTTAATTATAGATGGATATATCCAAGATTTTATAGCCGGTATAACATCATGTATCTAATGTATGCATCAATGAGAACTAGATTTGGGGGTGTGGGTCTAGGGCTTCATAGATGGTATCAAAGGAAATGATTAGATAACATTATATATTAAGATATTTATTGGGGATAATTAAAGGATAAATATGATATTTTTAATCAAAATTTTAATGTTATAGATAAAACATTAGAATATTATTTGATTTGATGCTAAGGTAATAATGAAATTTTTTTAGGTATTGGGGTTAGAGGAACCCAATGTAAACCCTATGAATAATTCTATGTACTATATAAAAAAATTACGTATTATTATTATTTTGAGTATGTGGTTTTAATCGAAATATATCCATAACTTGATAATTGAAGGTGGATACACCTATGGAAAAAGATGAACTAATGGTTAATCAATCCAAAATGGGTTAATTGAGCATTGAACTAATCATCAATATGATGCACAATGAGTGTACCTTAGAATGAACACTCAGTGAGACACACTAAGGTATTGTGGTTTGGTTAATCACATTCTTCTTATGAAACATTATGAAGTATTTACTAATGAAGTTAAATAAATAGGTTATAAAACATAACAAAAAAACTACAATGGATAAAAAATGATAGAACAAAGGAGTTATAGGTTCATCCAAATGCATCATATGTTAAAATAAATGGTTCATAAGGTAATAAATATGCATATTTATGTTTATAAATACATATTTTGAATGATGTCATATTGTTTTAAATAATTCGATGAAATATGATTATAATGATAAAGCTGATAAAGGTATGTAACTTAAAAATAGAATGTATTATGACCTAGTAAGGGGGAATAGATAAATGGTTATAAATTTTAGTATATACCTATTATAATAAAATATGATAGTTTCATCTCCTTACCAAAGGTAGTAAGATTGACATAATCTTGACATCTGTTATCTATTTTTAGTGAGTGATTCTTTTCAATGATATTCGGAAATAATATATATGTTTTTAAGACAAAGTTAATCATATAAGAAAAATTATTTATTAGTTTTTCTTTAAATTTATCATGACATATATTAAATTTTACCAATAACCATGAAAATAGATTTTATATCAAGGTTATATTTTTTGGAATAACTGATGGGGAACACACGATTTAGGTATGGATAATTGTTATGTTTAATATAAACATGATATTGAGATAGTAATGGGTAGTTTAATTTTGAATAATTATGTTTGGAAGAACATGGTAACCTTGGGATTACTAATTGATTTTCGTTTTTTTTGTAAAATTTTATCTATTTTGTGGGATTAGGATATATAGTGACTAGTTTATGTAAATATAAACTAGTGGATTATACCATAATTGTATGAGAACATGATATCAGTACGGGAAAACTATATCCTATATATATTATCAAAATCTTGAGTCATGTAATAAATATTCATTGTTCATATGTCATGAATCATAAAATAATCATGTATAATGATTCATAAGAGTATAACATTGACATAAGATCTAGAATTTTGGAAAACACATATGTATAGAAAATTATTTCCTTATTAATAAAGCCACACTTGAATGATTGTAATAGTGGATTAAAATTACTCATCAAACCATCATAGTTTTCAAGGTTCACTCCCAAAACCATCACAGATGATGGAGTCCCTTACTAAAAATGGTTCACTCCCTATTCCTGTCTGATTTATTACATGAGATATCAATCTTTACCCAATACACTCAAAGGATGTATAATTATCGTTTTACCAATCACATAATGATAAAAAAACATATTTATTCCACAATATCACAAATAATTTATCATATTATAAAACATGAAAATAAATGGGGTTAATAGAAATTTCATTATGGAATAACCCATGTAAAAGAAACAAGTTTCATAAGCATTTCACAATTTTTTTATAGTATAACCCATGGAAAAAGAATAGGTTTAATAAAAATATTATTATCATAAAAATATTCCATCTATAGAAAGAATAAATATAGTACCAATGTATCATATCCACATTAAATAATTAGTAACATTAATGGATTTAATCTTAGTTTAAAATGCCTTTACAGATCTCATAATATATTTCTTGTGGAAAATATCTTTTTCAATTTTAAATCACTTCTTTAAACTTTAATTTTTTATAAATACTATGGATATTTTTTTTAAAATAACCACAGAAACATGTGATGTAAAATTCAGTCTATTGATTGGTTATTAGAGTTGAATATTCGATTCATTATGTAAAATTCAAAAGAAAATATTTGACTCAAGCCTCTATAAAAAATGTACAAAGTAACTACTTAATAAAATTAAAAGAAGAATAATTTTAAACTATTTTTAAACAATTCAAACATGGGTAAAAATGAATTTTAAAAATAATGGGAAAATAGTAAACACCAACTTTTAACATATTTATAAAATATTAATATGAAATAATTTTTTTTACCAAAGTGAGGAATAAAGATGATTTTCCTTAAAATCATTCTTTCAGAATATAGAGTAATTAAACATGAAAAATGAGAGGAAAACACATAATTTAAAGAAAACAACAGTGGATAATAAATATCATGAGTATCATTAGAGTTATAACCTAATATTTTATCATCATAAAGTAAACAAAAACAATCATGATTAAAAATGATATTATAACATAACACCCTAACTTCTTTTCAAACATTTGAATCATAAGACCTGTGAAATGATAAAATTAAATGAAACATTAAATATCATAAACATAATGATAATAAAGACATAAAATTTAAAATAATGTAATATGAACCTCATAATATGAGATTGGTTCGTAACATAACCTATGTCAGAGAGAAGATAATTTGAGATGATAAACTTTTACCTCATGCCCGACATCATTAATTTGTGTTCACAAATCTCATATATTAAATAAATATTTATAATACAAACATTACAAAAAATTACACATAAAAAATCATAACATATATTATTTACTTAAAACATTTTATTTCCCGTTTATTAATAATTCAATGGAAAAAATCAATCTTATGTTTGATATCTGATTTATTTTTTACATTTGTTTTAGTTTGGTAGATATGAACCATATAAATTAATCAATGATATATATTATAAATAATTTTATTAATGATATAAATATCATATATATTCATAATATATATATATTCCCATTAATCTATAAATGTTAGAGATAGAAAAATTATTGACACTGTTTATTAACATGGTAGGCCATATATACATATGAACCCTATTTTATGTTAATTTTAGACTGATGGAAAAAATAAAAGTGATTAATAATTAAACATTATAGAATAATTTTATATCATATATATAATATTTATTCCTTAAATTCATTTTTATCATAATCTATGTAAAAAAAATTAAAAACTAATCATGTCGCTTCAAACCAATGCATGAGCGACATTAAATTTTTCCAACAGTCAGAAGGTAAGAAGGTAGATAAAATATTATCACCATAAAATCATAATTCTTTCCAAAATATCATATAATATCATTAATAACATCCTAGAAACCATCCATTATTGATGGTTATGTAAAATTAATTATATCAATTGGTGGAGACAAAAAGTTGTATGTACGCAGGAACAATACTTTAACATAATATTGGATGGAAAGTGTGAATAATGGTGATTTCATATTTCTAATAACATTTAATTTTATTTAATATACTTGATTTATTATGTTATGAATAATATAATTTATTTTTAGTAGGTTAATGATGAAATATAATGAAAATGATCGGTTAAGGTGATAACCAATTCGTTTAAATAACTCATTTAGATCTCCTATTAAAGATCATAGGGATGATATTTTTAGAATATTAAAACGTATATAATATGTATAAGTAATTTTTGTGGGGTATTTGGTAGGGTATGGTAATTTTGAAGGCTCAAAGTGGTGTGATTAAAAGCAAGAATGGGTTCCCATTTACAATTTAGCTGAGAGGCACTTTGGGAATTTCCCAAAAAATTAAATTATAACAATATCATTCTCAACTAAAATGATTCCAAATAGAAATATATTTTATGATAAAGCGTTATGTGGTAGTAATAACATAAATGAGAATAATTTTTTTGTTTAATTGGTGTTATGAAACATATCTTTTGATTTAACCCATTTTTAACCCATTACCACTTAAACCACGATAACATGATTTTCATTATTAAAGGGTTATAATTTTACTTATATGTTTAATATTTGATGATAAATTGAAATGGGATATAATTATAGATCATATATTATCTAAATATTCCTCTTTCAATAATTTTATCATTTCTAAATAATTTTTTTAAAAAATACTTTTTTTAGAAAATATCATTAATGAAAATACTGAAAATAGTAATTTATTTATAAAATAACATAAAAAAAAGTTTGAATTAGAATTTAATTCTTTTACAAATTAACCATTATTTTTTAATTTGTCATGAAATTCCCTAAAAAATTATACATTACTCAAATGATATTAATTTAAATATTTTTGAAATCATTTATTATATTTTTCTATTATTTGAATAAATATATTTTTAGCATTGCACATTAATTTTTTGTAATTATATTATCAAAAAAAATTATTAATACATAAATATCTTGAATATAATTTCATTATTCACCAAATAGAAATTTTTATTTTATCATCACATTATTTTTCCCTTACAGGAACACATAAGATGTATTTAAAATTAAGAGAGCTATATTTTATAAATTTGATTGATTTAAATATTATATAAGTGATTTTTTGGAAAATTTTCAATTAAAAAATATATTTAGAGACTGAATTAAGAACATATTAATTCCCTTTTTTCAATGAGAATTAGGAAGAATGTATGGACTTATCTATTAGTTTTAACTAATATTAATCCAATTTACCCTTTATCGATGTGATTAATTTTTCTTAGGATTACTATTCATACTAACAAAAAATTCAAAGAGCTATATTTACCAAATTTATACCTCCTAATCATAAATATGGTATCCATTTTTCATGATTAAATTTCTACAAGTCAATGGAAATATTTTTAAAAATAATCACACAAAACATGACAAAAAACACTTTTTATAAAAATTATTTAATTATAAAAATTGATTTCGTCATATTCAATGATTAGAAAATTATTAGATGAAATATACTTTTTTATTCAATATAAAATATATAAATTTAATTAATATAATTCAACAATAAGGTTTAGTTTAATTTATTGAAATAGAAATACATTTCTCGCATAAAAGTGTAATTCATAAAGTCCCCGTTTTAATTTTAAAATTATATTTTTTTATTTCTAATTAATTTATAACCAATGAATTAATTTTATAAGTTTATGAATATATGTTATTTCATGATTTCATTACTAATATTAATTGCCTCCATTCTAATGTTTATGTGATAACTAGCACATAATAAAATTTCAAAATTGTATCTTGGTTTCGATCAAATTGGGTTTTCATGTAAGATATGTTTTTCGAGAATTAAGATAATTAAAAAAATATATACATTATAAATTATATGGTTGTTACAATCATTCCACTTCAATTCCCTAATACTCAACAAGAAACTACAATACAAAAATACCACCTCGAGAATCAAAATCGTATCCATCAGTATATAATGTATCAACTTATAAAAATCCATATTGGATAGAAATATTCACATTGTTAAGTAATATTCTTCAAAGAATCAATAAGGGAAAACACCATATTGGTTATTGATTAATCATTACGTAACAATATAAATTATTTGAAAATATGTTTCATAATCACCTACTTGATGGTAATCATGATGGAATTCAATTCCAATGAAAATCTACTAAGGGTTACTATACATCACATACAATGAAAGACTACATTGTGATCATCAAGAAGTATGGATCAATAATATTGACAAGATTTATCACTGTAATAAATACTATATGGTTAAACTATGTATAATTCCACTAATAATTAAATGGAAAAATTCCTTATAAGTTGTTTTTTGAGACATTACAAAATTATACCCTCTGTGAGCAATGATGTTAGTCATACATAACCATATATATTACATGTGAATCATATGTACCATAAAATGACGCATATACATGTATCTATTACCAATTAACCAAGGGGAAAACCACAATAGAAATATATAATACACACATATTACACAACTAAATAGATACATCATAATAGTGATAACTATGCCCAACAATCCCATATCCATGGTAACCTATACATACAATCAATTTTATTTCACAATTTTCGGTTTGAGGTCTATGATAAAGTCCAACACTTCCTTATTACCTATATACCTTATTCAAAAATGTTAAGACAAACAAAAAAGGCACTCTAATATAAAATTTTACGAAAATTGACCGATTCATTCTATAGTAATTAGATTTTTATTTTATACGACATCAATCCCACTTCCCCATACACTCTAGGATATTGATTAGTAGAGAGTGTCTAATGTGGTACCATTGCGACACTGTACCCTCATATATGAATAAAAAAGTGAAAAAATAACCAACAAATTTCAAAAATAATAAACAAATAGAGTACAGATAATCAACAAAATTAAAATGCTATAAAAAATATAATATAGAATCATACCATTATACATCCCAACATATCACGCACAAGAATGATCATGTAAAAAATCAAAATATATAAAATATAGAAATGATATACTCCTATCCCTAAGCCTTGTTCCATCATGATCACCAAATTCTTATCCATGCGATCCTTTTAGAGTATTAGATCTCATGCCTATTACCTTTATAAATCTTTTATAACAGAGGTTTTCTAATGTACTTTAGTTCAATGACCACCTAAGTATTATGTTACTACAAATAATAAGGGAACCACCATGGAATCCCAAATAGAAATAGTAGATATTTTTTTCTTACTTGTGATAAGCTAAGATTATCTTTTTTTTAATAATTTAGTAAAATAAAATAATCAGCATCAATCTTTAGGTTTTAAGGAGTCACCCCAAATTAACTATAACTATTTCATCTAATGCAGGAGTGACTCTAATAATGTTATGTAACATTAAGGGGATACATGTCATGTCCCAAAATCTCAAAAAGGTGTATAAATTAGCATATATGATCTCTCATGTGGAAAAATAAATCATATGGTAAGAGTGAACCACCGTATAATATCAAATAAATGATCACTTCACGGGGTAAATCAACCCTCCAGAATAATCTTTTGAAATCATATATGGGGGGGGGGAATCCCCAATTAATCCTAATAATAATATATATTGGGAATGGTCCATGAATTTGACTAGTCAAATATATAATGTGTTTGATGAATATAATTCAGCCCAAATAATATCGTATACATTGCCTGGGGGATGTCTGAACCACTTGGATATCTCAAATAAATTAAACAATACCTAGGGGAAGTGTATCCCACCATGAAATTTCAAATAAGAAAACAATGCATAGGATAATAGTGGGAGTTTAAGGGATATTAGATATATGATACATATTAGAGAAGTGTTGCCTAACCTGTAATCCCCTATAACATTTAGGGGAAGTAGCATCCTCCTCAAAAATATCCCTTATAATTATTAATGGAAAAAATAAACCTGGTAAACTCATGTATCTATCTAGGTTCCATGATCCAATAGGTATTATATTATATAATCGACATCCTTATATGGTTTGTACTATAACCATAACCCATCACAATTCTCTTATGTTGGATATTCAAGCACACAAACAATCACAATTACAAAAATAGTGTTAGGATGTCCTTGTAAATCCTTATGTTCTAATGTGACACTATTGATCCATGATATAAACTACCATTCTCAAAATCTCTCAATGGTAAACATAATACTTGGATACCCACTAACGTCCCCTATGTGTCATTATATTACAAATACTCTATATGGGATGTACTATTAAATTTCTTATTCTCATGGTCAAAACCATCACTGAGAGACCCAAAAATCCTACAATATCACTATGATCACATAATATCATCAACATAAATAAGGTAAAAACCATACTAGAATCACTCTAGAGAGATTAATGTTTTCCCATAAAACATACAACTTAATATTTTGATACCATCACACCTTACCTGTATATAATCCAACCAAGGGAATACACACCTAGGTTTTCAAATAATAGTGGGTGAGACCTCCAGCCTGAATCTATAATAAAAATTCCCAAATGGTTTATGTTATCTCGAGGTTCCATCATAGCCTTATTGAGATAATAACTATTATTCCAATACTCTTCATTAATCTATGGGAACTAAGGGAACCTAGAAGAAGGTTGATTTCATTTTATTCATTTTATTTATACCCATATTCAGTCACTATATCTAATATAACAAATTTATAAATAACCCCATAGTTTTTTGTAGTCGAGGAACTAACTAGAGTCCAAGGGTCTCTCTTGATCCTTGATATTTTTTTATTTCAAGGATGTAAAATAAATATTGAATTTTTTAATGAAACTGTTAATCACATAAAAGTAGAAAGACTTCAAATCAAATGATATATAAGAATTTCTAAATAATCAGGAGGATATAAAAGGAACCACATACCTCATATTGTGTTAATGATTTTAATAAAATCTGGAAAACTCCCCAAAACTCATCCACACCTCAAACAAGATCTAATAAACCACCTTGCCTGTGTATCATAAAAAACACCAAACATAATTTTTATATAGTTTTATAATCAATTACTAAATATAATTTTTCTGTTAATAATTCCTAGAAACTCACATGGAAATATTTACACATCAAAACCATGTCCATCTACAACCATAAGGTGTGGGACCAAATTATAACATCTTCCTAAATAAAAGTCATATCTTTCAAAAAATATTCAATGGATATTTTTTTCTAATTTAATCAAAAAACATAAATGAAATCATCATGTGAAGTATATCACCTAAAATGATGAGAATAAATGTGCATTAATTATTTCCGTAAATCCATAATACATCTCATGAAAAATTCGCATTATATTGATGGATTTCCACCAGGATCCAATGAATATCACTTCCAAATAAATAGGTATGAGAAATCTAAATTAGAAGACATAGAATGACAAATAATAATATAGGAATGAGAAATATGGGACATAGCTTAATATTTAATTTAATTTAAAAGAATCCATACCTCTACATGGATGTTAGAAGCAGTGAGGGAAAGGGAGGATATTCATTGATATAGTTTGGGTCAATCAAAAAATAGAGTGGGGAGAAAAGTCCCCCCCTTTAAAATATAATGATGAAAATTTTAATTTCATAATTTTAAAAAGAATATATCGAATAAAATGTTTTCCACATGGTTTGAATAACTCTGTGACAAATATGCGACTGACATAATCTTAATCCACACCTCCTTCAATAGTTTTACTGAACAACTTTCCAAATCATGAGCTAACCATGATGCACCATTCAAAATATTTTAACACCAAACATGGGTTTTACTACATTATTTTTTTACAATTTTTAAAAAAATTTACATCCCACTCAAAGGAAAAATCCTCTAAACATGGTCTCCCTAACATATAAACCTTGTTTTAAATAATATTTTGGTGTCCATTAAATAAACTCAGAAACTTTTCAAAAAAGGAAATCCAACCCATTGACCTCCATGTTAACCTGAGAACTCAATACCTCTTTTGAGCTTCAATCCATATCCAAAAACGTCTATTTGATATAATTTTACTAATCTAATTTGGATCTAAATAACAATTATCAAAATAGACTATAATTTGTGGACAAAAAAATTAATATAAATTAAATTCTATAACCCACAAAAATGTCGATATTTATAATGGGGAAATCAATCCCTATCCTAGTGGAAATCATACAACAACACTAAAAAAGAGACATAAATATATTTCCCACTCAAGAACCAGGCCAAGAATCTAATACACACTCACGTGTCTATTCTAGATATTTTTTATATGTTCTATGATCCAACCCATATCCAATAGGATAAACCCCTACATACCTACCCAAATACCAATTGGAAACTATCCTAGGAAATGAACATATCATTTTCAGCCTATGAACCATCCCAAGTATCATGTGATCTCAACATGAATTTTCAACCATTTGTAAACTTAGTATCTTGGTGAATCCATTACACACAATTATTAATAAATGAACCCACTCAAATGCTATGAGTATAATATCCACAATATTTCTATTTCCAATATCTCATTGAAGTAATTAACTTATATCTCTCTGGGGGTAGATGTTCCACATAACCTATATGAATAGTTGAACACGCAAATATCAATTATTAGGTTATTAATGAACTGTTAAGGTTCCATCATAGAATAAGAAACATTAATTTATTAATTGATGTTTTGGAAAAAAATTCATTATCAAAATATATAGTCAATTTGACATGTTTTTTCTAACCACATATAACATGCACATAACATGATGCATTATCTTTAGAGACATGTTTGGGGACCACCTACCTCATCCTGACGTGACCCTCACCCATCACTGTTTAGTGAGTCCCATTATTCTAAATAAAAAATGGGGTCCACCCAACCATGCTCTGACATTTTTCTGAGAACTCAAACACCTCTCAAGACTTAATCCATATCAAAAAACACATCGTCAAGATGTCTCAACTGTGGAAATCCTTATCAGAATCCTAATTCAGAAAACATCCCCCACTATGGGATTTCAAAAACTTATAACAATATAGGTTATTATAAAAATTAATACATTACTATTTTTAATTAATTCCGGATGAATTGTTGATTTATTTTCATCAATTATGTATTTATTATTTACATACTATGTTTTTCATAATTGATATTCTTGTCTTAATCATTTTTTATAGGTCATAATATTTGTCCTCTAATGTCTTTATTCTATGATTATCTTATTTTAACATTATCTATCTTAAATAAAAATTTATCTTCGTATTTGGAGGAAATTATATTATTCATATCATATTCCTCATCATTGATTAATTTTTATTATAAAATATGACATTGTTAAGTGTAATTTCCCTCCACTTTTTACTATGTTGTTCTCCATGTTATACTATTTTTTTAGAAAGTATTTTCCTTAATTATTTTTAAAGTTAAATATATATTCACTTAAAAAAATTCAATAATCCCATTATATATATTAAATGGACATCAGTATGACTCTTTTATCGATGATGGAACACTTAAATCTATCAATAAGACAAAATGTTATTTCATATCACATCTATTTATTTTCATATACTATTATAGAAATTATAATTTTAGCATTATTTACTTCCATGGTTCCAATATTGGGAATTATTTTTAAATTATGGGTTGAAGACATATTTCACCATTGAATTGGACTTTGAGTGTGATTTATAACCAAATTTTTTGCGTTAATCTTATAAAAATACTAAAAAATTTCCTTTTATGAGTTTGTATCCATATTTTCCTCAGCCTCAAAAATAACTATCCTCTTGAGATTATGTTTCATTAATAACCCATATATGATCTCATGATATAAAAAATTTATGTGATTTAATTTTCTGTATTAACTGATTTAATTCACGAATACATCTTTTGTGAGGCCTTTGGAAATCATTATATAACCTATAGAGATTATGTGGTGTTTTAAGGATAAAATTAATGATTTTCTTCCATTGGAACATATATTATTGATGCATTATAATGAGAAATGTTGTACAAAAATTATATATCCCCTAGTATATTGATTAATAGCTAATATCTCTAGGGATCTCAATGCATGATCCGGGTGTTTGTATACTTATAAATAATAAAATATGTGAACATGTTGCAATTTTTATTCACAAACAATGAAATAATATATGAACAAAGATTAAATTCATTATTGTGATGTGGTCATTTCCCATATTCAATGTATATAATTTCACCAACATGTTATTAAATCATTGAAGTGATACTAGACCCATTTTTATGATGACATGAATTTTGTTTGTGCCAAATTACAATGTGTTTCATGATAACTATGATTCAATGAAAACTAATATTTTATTCTATATTTCATCAAATTAATCAAAATTAATACTACAAACTCTCTTAATATATCAACCCATTTTATGTCATAATTTATGATTATACTCTGATGATTCATTTTCACATCATAAAATTTGATGATATTAGTCATTTAATTATTCCATTTCTCCTATGACAAAGTGTGTAAATATTTTATGATCAATGTATATTCGTTAACGTTTTACCACTTATCAATCATTTGTTCTCCATACATTATTATGTCTCCCCATGGCCCAAGATTCTCTAAAAAGCTATATGAATGAGAGAGAAGTGTGTCTGAAGAATTGTTTTTGATAAAATGTTCATTATATTGAGTGTGAATAAAAATATATATTTAGTTTCTAAAGACATAAAACATTTGATTTTGGGTGTCTGTTTAAATTCATTTAATATATGAAGAGTATATATTTTAAGCACAAGATCATGAAATAAGAGCCTGTGAATCTATATTCTCAATAAAGTAGAGTTTTGTTTTTTTTGGGATTTATACAAGTGTAATATTTGTGTATGAATCATCAATTTTTTAACCCTTAGTCCTAGAGAACTTGGTTACGTATAAATACATTAAAAATATAGATTTAATGTTTCCCAATTATTTTTATCATGTTATACAATGAGCCTAATATAGTTAATGTTTTTGATAACATAATGAAATAATATTGTGGTCCATGAAAAAGGAAACATTGTCCATAAGTGTTTATCAATTAGTAAATTTGGAAGGATGTTAGTTATTTAGGGGGAGAATGTTACAACCTATTTTTGCCTCATGTTATCATTGGTTTTTGAATTCTTAATCATTTTTAAATAATATATTTGTTGTATTAAATTATAAGAATCAGAATAATAATTATATTGTAACATAAAATAAAATAATATTATTAAATTTATTACATAACAAGGGAAACAATACTACATAATATTTGTAAAATTATAATAGGATAATAAAAATTCATCTAAATTAAATGTATGATTACACATCATTGTGATCCCCCATGAAGATTATTCCATGAAAGATAATTTTAGAAATAAACAAAATAAGGTTAAATGTGGAAATCATTTTGGGGATCAAATGAAATAATATAATGATTGGTTTTAATATGGAAAGATTCTAAAATATGAAAATTTAATTCGATAGTGTATGTGACACACAACACTAAGCTTATTCAACCAACAAAATATACTTCCCTAAATTTTATATCTTCTAAATATTTCAGAGCATGAAACCTCAAGTCAAAATAATCTATAATAATGTATACCATTATAACACATATATTAATTTGGTCGTTATGAATAATAAAAAATAGGTCATTAACATATTTTTATATATTTATTAAGAAAAAAATAATAATCATTTAATAGAAAAATGAATGTTTTCTAAAAAGCATATATATTTTTAAAAATAATTTATTATCACCCTACACACATAATTTAAAATCAAACTTTACAGAATTAATTTCTTTCCAAAAATTAAACTTAAATTTTCAACTAAATATATAAAAATTAGCTTATTGTTAATTTTTTTAATTATTCTGAAATATTTCATTTTTCAATGAATAGTGAAAAATACAGAATCTTGATTGAAAATATCCTTTTCATTTAAATTATATATAAAGTTGAATTATATTTTTCAATATTTTTAGATGTAAAATTAGTTAAATTATATATCTATTAATACAATTTAGGTAATTGGAATAATTTTCAAATTTTATTTTAATATAAAAACCTATAAAACTTTTGAAAATTTTATATTGGAAAATTAGTTTTGTTATTTTGTTAATGGGATTAGTTTAAAATAAATATTGGAAAAAATGTATGTTGAATTTTATAAATTGGATTAAATATTTTTAAAAATAATAATATATTTTTTCAAATAAGGTAAACATTAATTTTGACAAAAAATGAATAATGTAAATATTAAAAAGTCTTTACTACGGTTAAGGTAAAAATAGATTTAGTAGGAGGTAAAAATAAAAATTTGTGGGGTAAAATGACCCAAAAAATTGAATAAATTCAATTTTTTGTACCTATTTAAAAATTACCATTTATAAGACTAAATAATAATATATTTAGGGCCCTTGTGTCATATGAGAAATTTGGTAAAACATTTTCTTATAAAACATTACAAGAGGGATACTCACCTCACTTACAAAAGCCACCCCTATCATCTCTTCTTCACACATTCAAAATTTTAGGGCCAGACAATACCTACTCAAATAACAACAATATTTCTATTCTATAAATCTAAAATAAATATTTTGTTCATAAATCTTTCATTGTAAGGATTTTGGGTCAAATCTATGTAGTGTACCTGAAAAAGAGGTAACATTCCTCAAAGAGAATGTTTATTTAATTTCAATTTCCACCTCCATAAATTATTATTAATCCATAATTATATAATAACCATAGTATATACCATATACTAAGATATTTTTATGTTAAGATCATTTCCTACAACAATCCCCCTTCCATCAAATGGGTTATAAAAACCACCATTCATGTCTGTGACATACAACTACCTCACAAATCGACGTCATTCATTTCTCAATTGCCACCTATAATGGTTGCATATGATAATGGATCTAAATTATATATATATATATATATATATGTGAAATTAATAATATAATTATATATATGGGTTCATTATTTTATATAATCGTATTTTTACTTTCCATTCCACATGGGATATAATAAAGTCACTCATGTGTACGGCTGACTACCGCCTCACGAAGCGATCTGATTATTTTATCACTATCACTTTAAATGGAAGGTAATAAGGGTATATATAATAAAAATATCTGTTATAAAGGACATTATTGTTATATTAAGGAAATATTTCTCACTATGAATATGTTAAATATCATTTTATTTCCTACATCTTTACTCACTAAATGATGATTACATCGTTTGTGTACATGTGGACTACCGCCTACACGAAGTGATGTGACTCTATATCCATAACCAAAACACATGGATTATATATAAGTATGTTTTAATTAATAATATGGTATTTAGGTAATAATTATCATTCTGTTAATATGGAATAATACTTTGAAACATTCTATATTGATCATTAAAAAATGAAAACGTTACTCATGCATATATATGACCTACCATCTCCATGATCTTAACATACATAATTTCTCAAAAACATATTTCATGACTGGTATTTAAAACTATTATTTATTTATAAATTCTATATTTATTTCATGATAATTATTTCGGATATTATGGAACTCTATAATATTCATAAGAACTAGATCATTCATGACAAAATAAAATTGATTAGACAAGGCAATTAACATATTAAATAATGAAAATAATGAATGATTACAAATGAACTTGTAATATGTTGTTATAAAGGATCATATATGATTTTATAAATATTAATATGGTTCTTATATAAGTTATATACATGTTTAGGACAACTATATATGAGGTTAATGAATTTCCGACCAAAAGGAAGCATGAGGTATGGGATTTCTTAACTCAATTTTCACTAACATTGTTAAACATATACATTATTGATTATCTAATGCTATCATCCTGTTTTTAATAATTTAGATTATTTTATGACCTATTTGAAATTTTCTTATGTTGATTTATATTTTATAAACATAATAAAATCAATGTTTAATCCACACATAAATGATATGATCTTCATCTCAATTTTCCTTCATTGAGGAATGTTGTAATGTTATGCACCTAATTTCATTAATATAGTTTTTATACATGCAATTTGACATGTAATATCATGATTCCTTTAAAAATAATTGTATTTGCAGTTTCAATATGAATTTTTATATCCATTTTTATTTGAATTAAGAGTTACCATGTGGTAAAGAATTTCATAAATCAATTCCATTCCATTGGGTTAGATTTCTTCTTCATCATGTTTGATATTCTAGGATTACTTGTGAAATTAATTTGGATTATATTAGGATAAAATTCAAGATTTTTTATCTGAATTTATAGTTGATACACATAGTCAATTCATTTATTAATTCTTACTTCAATGATATGATATTTGTAAGGGTTTATTGCACAATTATATTTTAATTGAGATTATTTATTCTTGAATTAATGTTGGAGGAAATTATTTTAAGAATTTCTAATAAAAAAATTAATTTTATTAGAATCTGGTAACTCAATGTATTTTCAAGTAATACTACCATTTTAATCCTTTTTTACGTAAATGTATTTAGATTTTTTTTAAAAACATGGCATCATTTCTCTCGTCGATGGGAAATCTGTTTTTATAAAAAATAATTTTTTCTTCATAAACTGTGATTTCTATAAATGTTTTAATATTTTTGTTAAAATTATAAAAAATATTAATTAAATAATTTTTTAACCACTTTCTTTAGTTTTTTAAATTGAATCATCATGTTATTTCAAAAATATAGCCTGTTTTGATTTTAATGAAAATGTGATTGAATTTTTTTGTTTTAATGTACTCAGCATGTACAAAATTTCTTACATCATGACCAATAAATGTATTAATGAATATAATATATGTTTTAAAAGAATATTTTAAAATAACAGTATTTTCAATTTATTTATATTTTACATTCAATGTATGATCATCAAAATAAAAAAGAATATTTTCATCAAGAATGTTCATAATGATAATTTTATTGTATTTATTTTCATCAACAACAGAAACCATTTATTCATACTCCAATGGTTATATAAAAATATTATCATATTTAATGTTAAATATGATAAATAATAAATTATTTGACTTTAAATTTTTGAATACTAAAATTAAACAACAATTTTATTATTCAAATGGTTACTCAAATCATGAAAATAATGTGAAAAGTTCATATGATATATTAAATATTTTTTCTTATAAAATTTGAAAATAAAATTATTATTAAAGGTTTTAGATAAATATAATTATGAAATACAAATTATATTTAAATTAATAATTTATGTTATAAGTTAAATATTATTAAAATATTCAAATATGGTTATCCAGCACTGACGCAACACTTATGCATAGAGAAAAGTTGAAAGCATGACTAATTTTGGATTATTTATTGTGATTGAAGATTTTTATACATAAAAATAATATTTATGAAATTATTTAATTATTTATTTATTATTTATATATTTATTTATTTTTTATTATTTCCAAACTAATATAATTATAAAAAAATTGATTTAACTAGAATTTGATGTCCAAAAATTAGTTTTAAATTCATTACGATAATGTAAACTATTTTTTTTGTAAATAATAGTTGATTATTAGTTTAAAATGTCATCTATTTTACATTTATGAGACAATTTTTATTATAAATGTCCAATTTTAATAATTAAATGATGGATATTTACCAAAAAACCATAAATTATTCTTATAAAATCAGACTGATTATGAATATTCCAAAATAAATATACTTATACATTATATATATATATATATTAATCTTAATTACCTCTATTGAAATCCCTTTGTAACATCATAAGGTTCTGGCCTAGAGAATAGTTTATTCCATGAAGGCTCTAGACTCAAACCAAAGAAGAAATATCCAAGAGCATAGTATGGGTTTTGATGCCTCATTTTCATTTCCTATTTTTGAATTTTTTTTAAAAACTGTGCTAAATTATATATTATTTTTCATAAATGATTCAATTATCATGATATTATTTTACTTATTGTTTATAAATGAGGACAAATCACACATTACCTCTCACCTAACTCTTTCTATAAGTCATTACATCATCAAAATACATGTTTTCCAAAGACTATATTTTCATTTCTATTAACCACATAATAATTTTAAAATTTTAATTATAACGGTCTCTTTTATAATATAATGTTTCATTAAGAACAATTTATTTTGTTATTCACTATTAATTATTTGGAATAACATCATTCACCTTGGTAGTTTTATAATATCAAATTGAACAATGATGTTTTTGAAATATTTTTACTTATATTCATTAATTTTAAAAATTATTTCATGGTGGAAAAGGAACATAATATTGAATATTATAATGTTTATGACTGTTATAGGGTAAAATATTCATTATAATAGTTAAATAAGAAGAAAAAACTATCAATTTTAACCATTAAAAACATGACTTTGAAAGAATATTTTATAAATGTGTATTAATTACTAAAATAATAGACATACTAATTTATATAATTATATATATAATATAACTTCAATCTTGTGAAACAATATATAACCATTTTACATATACTATAGACAATTATAATTATATTATATATATTTAGAATATTATTAACCATATGACCTTAGAACCATTGACCTAAAAAATATTAATTTAGTTAATCGATGAAACATGAAAATAAACGAATGAATAATAATTAAATTAATAATAAAATAGTCCAAATAATGTAAATAATTAATATAATAAAAGAATTTAAAATCTTACAGACATACTAAGTGACTCGGGTATCTAGGTGGGTATTTTCTTCCTATGTTTCAAATCTTTTTAGGTATTATAATATTATTACATATGATATATTCTATGTATCAAATACATGAACATGAAATGAATATATATTTTTTATCTCAATTTAATCAATTTTTTCCTCTATTATTTATACATTTTTAATTCATTTGATGAATTGTTTGTATCAATTTTTCTGAACTTAATTACTTTTTCCTCTGTCATGATTTTATTAAAATGACATCGTTTTTATATTATTGTTATACTTTGAAATTATAAATATAATGTGTTATTTTATATTTTTTTTTGAAATATATATTATTTGGTCATGTGCCTCTTCTCCGATGATTTTTTTTGATAAAATGTTTCTTTTTTAGAATAGTTTCCTTGCACTTTATTTAGTTTTTTTACTCCATGAATATGTTTATATTTCTATAAATCCTTTATTTTTATCATTCTGAAATATGAATATGTATTCCTTTATGAACAATTCACAAAACATATTATATTTATTCAAATATATAAGTTATAATTATTTTAATTATGTGGGTTTCCTTAAAACCTTTTTATAATCCAAATAGTTATTTTTATCCCCTTTAGTATATTTTTATCTTCCACTCTACATTTCATATATATATATATTTCCTTTAAAGTATATATTATTAGTTTATATTTTGAAATTAATAATTTTTATTTCCATTTTAACACATCGAAATTATTTTTTATTGTTACTTATAGATTCTTTTTTATGAAAATATTAAAAACTAATTGGCCAAAATATATTTTTTAATTGTATCCCATTTTCCTTTATATATCAATTTTTTCAATCACATATGGTATTATGTTTCATAAATCCTAAAAATACATTCTCTAATTTTATACAGCCTTTGGGTGATTGATTTGTTGGTATCGACTGATCTAATTATTGATTTCATCTTATGTGACACCATTTGGAATTGTTATGTTACTCATATTCACTCCATGGATATTCCAGATAAAATATATAATTTACGTGATATTGAAAATATATTATCAATCTATTACAGTTATATGGGTGGGTAAAAATTATATATCACCCCTATCAATTATCTAATTCTTAATATCTTACAACACACATGCCATGTGTTAATAGCATCATACATAAGGAAATGTCTGAAACTTAGGATAGATTTGTTCACATTCTATTTATTGAGATTTGATAAAATTTCAAAATTGTGAGTGGGATGTTAGAGTTGATCAATTTCCATTCATATACTTTATCCACAATGTTATGCTGTCTTTTAAGAGAGACCTGGACTATGATAACAACATAATGCCCTATAATTGTTCTATATTCCTATGTTTTTAATGATAAAATGATACTATCAAATTTTTTCACTTATTCTATGTTTATATGGTTTTTTACATGTTATGATTATTTAATATCTTAACACCTCACCAAATTTATATATTATAATTATATTATTATGATATCATTCCTTATTTTCACTTCTTATGATTTCATGATATTATTCCTTTATTAATTAAATTCCCTCATGATCAGGCATCTCAATTGGTTATAATATACATCTATTTAATAATTTTATGAACTATATTGGTAATATTAAATTACTCCTTACGAAAATATTTTTATCTACAAAAAATATCTATAAATGTATATTTGTAGGATTGATGCATGTTAGTGGAATTATTAATGAAAAAATATACATTATATGGAGAGGTATGATATAAATGATCCTACTTCCCAAACTAACGTGACTCACATAAATCATATAACCTTAAGGGTAATTGGTTTTCCCAATATGGACTCAAAGACATAATGAAAAAAATTCAAAACATCAACTCCACATTAAGGTAGACTTTACATCCACCAAGATGACTTCTCCAGTGGTATAATATTATAAAAAATTTAGTCCATTCCATTCCTTTTACACTATCATAATGAAACTCATCCTCGTTTATTCCATGATAATAAAAATTTGAGTCCATCACTCATAGCTATTTCCCACTCCCCTTTTTGATGAAGTTTTGGGGAAATCATAACTATCACGACCCATTCCATAGGGCCCGTGCCTTGACTATCCCAAGCCCGCCTTCCCTAGGCCAGGGGTTGGCGACTAGCACCAAAGGCATAATTCTCTAAAACTATGAAGGAATTGCCTTTATAACCATTAAATGCACACAACAGAGCACACATATGGATACAAAACACTAAGTATACTTTATAACTAAATAGTTCTGAAAAGTAAAAGGGGCTGGAAATACAAGCGCAACTATAAAGTACAAGGAACTAGAAGCACAAGTAAAACTAAAGAAAGGAAAAAGAGCTACTGGGTCGTCCTCTGTAATTACTACATGAAAGGTAGGTACAAATCGCCTCCTCCGTACTCCACGTTTGTCTTTCTCTTCTCTGTACTAACACGCAGTAAGGTCTACCTCCGGGTACCATCCAGTCCTAGTACTCTCAGCCTTGGTCAGTGTTGTCTGTCATCTGCATCCAACACATTGATGTGCGGGCATAGCCTGTGTTGGGGTGAGTATAATGATATTCAGTAGGGACCCCAAGACCCTCAAGGTCTCACAAAATTCAACATGTATAAACCAAAAAGTATGAAAATTAACAGATAACCCCACTTAGGTATATGACCATACATAAAACTATGTTATCAAGTAATCCATTTGAATCACGTGGTAAATACATACGTAACTGACTTAGATCTACCAGGATTTTATTCACATTATCAAAACCAAGGCTGTTTGATAACTCCTCCTCTGTCGAGTATAGTGGGCCTCCCGCGACACCAAGGTGCTTCCCACCAACCTTGGACTGCTGAGGTACTCCTCTTGTCAAGTACTGTGGGTCTGCTGCATCACCAAGGCGCTCCCCACCATGGGTCTTCCTCCACAACCAGACACTCCCCCTAATAGCATGTAGAGGTAATCCACCTGTCGGGTACTGTGGGTCTGCCACCACCACCAGGCGATCCTGCACCATGGGTCTGCTGCCACAACCAGGCGCTCCCCACTGGGGTAGTCGAGTCACTTCGAGTCAATTGGTCATCAGTCGTCAGGTCTCAACCAGCTACTAGGCCTCTGCACTCTGCTCTTCGTCACCGGAAGGATCCGCTCCCTGAGCTAATGGTCAAAACTCCAACTGTTACGAAGTCCCATGAAGAAGTATCCCAAAGGTCTCCCATTTCATAGGGGTCTCAATGCAACAAACGACACGTTTATCAGATTCCTGTGCTGTGAGTTAATAATCTCTTAATCCCGGGGGCCCAGTTGGGTTCGTGCATGATCCAACCTGATCGTCTCTCCACTATACCCAAACCACAAGTCGGTTATACTCAAAGGGACCGTCATGCTTCAAGATTACCAGCGCCATATACGGTTCGTCAAATGGACGCCCGGTGCCAAAGATATGGTCGAAAGAGCGTAAATGGGTCATAGTGGGCCCGAGTCCGGTCTGTTGCGGTCGGGCCGACCTGACTCGAAAAAGTCTGGGCCGACCCGGTTCATGTTGACCAGACCCATTGGGCGGGCCAGCCCATTGGGTTCATCCTAGCCAGCCGGGCCCTGCCCGGCAGGCCGCGAGGGCCTATGGAGGGCCATGAGGGCGCTGACCGGTCGTGAGTCGACGTGAGGTTGGTTCAGCCTGGAGGGAACCCCATGGGTGGCTTAGGGACCCTAGGGTGCCGCGAGGGGAGAGGTTGGCTTGGGGGGTAGGGGCACCATGAGGGGAACAGGTGGCTCGGGAGGCCGGGGTTCCATGAGGTGCACAGGCGGATTGGGAGGCCGGTGGATGGCACGAGCCAGGGCGTGGGTGGGTGGAGAGGTCGGGGAACTGCGAGGGTCTTCGGTGGCTCAGGAGGATGGAGGGAAGTGTGAGCCTAGGCGATTCGGAGGGATGGTTTTGGCGTGGCCGGTGCGGCTCGGAGGGCGGTGCGGCCAGTGGGTAGCCTAGCCAGGGCGGCTAAGCCGGCCGAAGGCGCGGCCAGGGCGACTCGACCGACGGGCGTGGGGCTGGTTCTTCCAGGAGGATGGAGCGCCGCGGGGGAAAAGCGGGTCGTAGTGACCGCACGTGGTAGTGACATTGCCTTCGTCTCCTTCCTTCATTCTGAATAACACCACAAAGAAGAATGACGATGGGGGTTCAGGCCATGTTATTTTGGCCCTCACCATTCGTGTTTAGAATGGAAGAAAACGGTTCACAAGTACGAAGGAAAGAACGTCAACCATGATCTTCTGTAATTTAATCATTCCCAATCCCGCAGAAGAGAATGTGGAAGTTGATAATAAAAACAATTAAACCCCTACCTTGATCATCATTTGTTGAAGTTGGCGTGAGAAGGAGGTTGTGGATTCGTTGTAGATGAACATGTCATACGTCGGAGGAAGTCCCGAGGAAGAAGGTTGAAGGGAGTCAGCGTTCTTCGTCGGTGGAGCGTTCTTCGTTCGGGGGCATAATCCTCCATGTGTTGGGCGTCATGTCACATTACCGAATAATTGTTGCTTGGTGAAGCTATCCCAAATCCTCCTCCCAAGCTCAATATATATAGGAGAGGGGAAAAGTAGGTAACTATTATTGGAATTTATGACGGTTCATTTATTTGGAACTTTCCTAAATTCCAATGACACTATTACATAATTTAAATAAGAGGGGAAAGGCAAATAAATAAGTTGGCACAATTAAAGAGGTGCATTAGCATGATTAATTGTATAAAAGTTTGTTAAATTAATGTGGGGGAGGTAAAGAGACTCTCCCTTATTAATTGTGGTAGTTGAGGGTTTCTCCCAATTATAAGGGGGGTTTTATCCCGGGTGGTCCCCACCACCATAACCTCTCATGGGAGGTTATGGTTTGGGTGATCCCCACAACCTTGACCTCCCATTAGAGGTTACGTTCTGGTGGTTCCCACTTCCAACTTCCACCTAGCGGTGTAGTTCTAGTATACCCCACCTAAAATATTCACATGGAAGCTCAAAATAAAACAAAATGAAGTTTATTTTAGTTTATTATTTGCATGAAAAAACCCAAAAACTAACAGTCACCCTCAACCATCTGCCATCGAGGTGAAATTCTCCTTAAGAGAATATTGGCACTGCGAGTTCAATGGTGCCCTTAGATATCAATTCCGAACACCAGTTCAAAAGTTACAAAACACCTCTCGTGAGTTTACTAATCGTACCCAAAAAAATGTTCGGAAAATTATCATCAGTCACCCTCGACCTACACCGGTCGAGGTTAGGCATTTCCTTGGTGAAACACATGACAACGAGCCTAACGATATTCTCATATTTTCAATCTGAGTACCATTTAGAGGTTATGAATTTGACAACAAAATAATTGTCACTTAATTATTTTATTTGAGTCCAAAAACTAACTTTCTCTGGTGGCATGTTCCATCCAATGTTAGTATCTACATAAATAAAGAATAACCTCATGAGTTCAGTGGCGGTCTTGGATTTTTAATCAGATTTACCATTTCTGAGTTATAATCATTTGAAAAATAAATTATTTTATTTAATTATTTTATTTACGATTATGCCATTTTTGGGTTCTCTCACAGGAGGCCCACGCCGATTAATATTAAGTCGCACCTAGAGTAATCCCACCATTCTGCGCACAACTGTAACTCAGATTTCTGATTCGAGCAACCGTTTAAGAGTTATTCCACTTTTTCAGGAAAACATCTTACTCATGTTAACTTAAGCTTTACAAAATTTCGACGGATCATTCCGGGCACTACGGGCCTTAGAATCTCGTACTGTCAGATTTCCCGGAGTCATAAAATTCCCTTATATTTAAATAAATTTCATGGAAATTCTGGGTCTTTACATTATCTTCATGAACATTGGCTGGAGTTATCATTATTGTAAATAAATATCCTTCCTATTATAACATAAAATTAGAAACCATTGGTCCAAATTTATGATACCTTACTCCAATCTTGCAAAAATATACATTCTCCAATACATACATGATACATTTAGTTATATAATATAGGGACTTCCTTTTTGATAACGGTGTTAACCCATAATAAAATATTGATGGACATCATCAACACAGACTATGCTTACTAAAATCCATTATATTAAACCCTATATCCAAATAAACCATGAATAAAATTAATCATAATAATATATAAATTATATTAATATATTAATTAGTGTATTATAAACTCCGAAAACACATCTGGTAACACTATGAATCCATAACCAAAAACAATATTTTTTAGAAAACATATGGAATGCATTTGGATCTCTTATAAGCAGAATATTTACCATTCATCACTGGATCATTGATGAATTTTATTTAATTAATTCTGAACCTCTAAATAAATTCATAGAATAATGAAACTGATGAAATAAAATAAAATAATATCATGTGTTCATCAATTTTTGATTTCTCATTCCATCACAATATAAACCCTTTGATATTGGTTATTTTTTACAATTCTATAACGGAATGTGTTATAATGATTGATATTGAATCACAAAAAAAGTGGGAAACCAAGATGAGAAGGAATATATGAATAAAAAGAGGCATGTGAACTTATTTGAGTGCATAAAATCCCTTTACATAAACCCATATTAATGATAGTCTATAAGTGTGAGAAAGTGGGATAAGTCAAGAATAAATTTCCTCCTCCAAGTACCCAATACATCTAAAATGAGAGGGAGAGGTGAAAATAAAATCATGTTTTTGGACCCATTATTAAAAATGGGAAATAGATCTATTGATTACTCCGTACACCTACACTAACCACCCATATACTCCTCTTATGATTCATCACAAACACCAATAATTTTTTGAATAACGTACCTAATAACACTTCCAAATATTAATGTCGAAAAACAAATGATATCATTATTTAGTCCTACAATACCTTCTATCAAATGAAATATCATATCCCCCACACTATAGATCTATCTCATTGTATAAAATAATTCCAAAACTCCAAGATCATAATGAGAAAATATAACTACCCACACATGGTTCTAATCAGGACTTATAGTGTGATGTAATAGATTACATATCAATTTACACAAACTCACTTACCAAATCCTCTCATGAATAGAAACAATCTTGAATATGTATCATTATTATGTTTTTTTAATTTTTCTCTGACTTTGTCTCCCAAAATAATAAAATTAATTAAACACCATAGGTGAATTTAAAATTTGGGTTTTCCCAAGGAACCATATGAAATTGGTATTCTTATACACTAATCTTAAAGGTGATATATCAACCACATACTGAATCAACCCACAATAAGTTTTTTTACAAAATATATCCCACTCCAATGGACTAAGAGGGTGATCCCAATAATAGTTCTGTTTATATATTCTATCAATAAATTAAAATATCCTATTTCTAAATTCTATATTTAAGTAGAAACCAAAATGCACTAACCAATAGAAACTCACCTTTTTTAATGTGATTAGAATCATCTAACAACCCATCCATGGTGTTACCACATTTTCCTACTACATTGAATTAATTATAATATAATAAATAACATTATATCCAAGCGTTTAATTGATATAATAAAATCATCTACCAATTCCATTACCACAACAATTATTAGTTCTATTATCGATGGATCACTCTCCACTATATATCATAGTCCGAAAACATCATGGTGCTTTACAATAAAACCACCACAAACAAAACATTCATCCTACATAACACCCAAAACCTATAGATGTTCCAATTTTTTGAATTTTTTAATAACAATCATGTAACTCTCATATTTGTTCCATAATGAACTATAACTAAATATAATGTCCAAAATTTTACACATGTGATCTATCGTACTCCGGACAGAGATACCATTTGATTTATATTCAAATTGAGTCCCTTATTAGAAAACAACATACCCTCATAGAGGCTATATTCTTTCTTGGTTCATTTCCAAATATTTATAATGGATACTCAGTTAAAAGTGTTGATATCATATTTCCATCTAAATTATTGGTTTCGCCTCAATATTGACTTTTCTTGGTCTTCCCTAACTCCTTGACTCTTTAATATCCCATTATTTAATATTCTTTAACATCAGTGGTTGTTATGTTACCTCTATTTTATCATCCCTCATTAATAGTTCTTCCCTAGTTTCAGTTTATTTATATTCTACTCTAGATTGGTGCTTCATATAACACCTAGTGATTTTTTTATATATTTCCCTGTAAAAATCTACTGTTTTTGCATTCTTATGACACACAAAATAATAACCTAGAATGAAAAATATCTTCTTTAATTAATTATTTATAAAATAAGAGGGAAATACATTGCAAGATTACTAAATGAAATATAACTAGTAAAATTAAAATAAAGAATTAAAGAAAAAGTAAATAAAAATACAAAATGGTTTAAATTCTCATCAATATGATATTCTATGAAGATCATACCACTAATGAAAAATATAGAATGAAAACAAGATGTTAGGAATATGATAAAAATAATGAAAAAATCATATAAGAAGATGAAGTATTTTAGATATACGTATAATGGTATATATTGTAATGTTATACGACTATTATATATGTTTTCATTGGTTATATAGTTGTTGGACATATGGTAATAAGATATATGGGCACTGAATTTATGGTCCTTATATATACTTTTATCTGATAATATTATTAAGGATTTATATTTATTAGTAAAATGATTAATAAAATATAATTTTAATATATTAAAACATTATAGAAATAAATTAATAGATAAAAATGAATTAAAATGCACTATTATGAAATATATATTTATATTCATTACATATTATAATAATAATAATTATTATTTTTATTGATAAATAATGATTTTAATTTTTATATAATTAGGTGAAATATTCTAATACCAATAGATTGATAAATCGTAATGATTCAAATATAAAAAATTAATATTAGTGTAAGGAGAGTAAAATCATTTAATGTCTAAAATTTTAAAAATAAAAAATTATTTTCTATACGTATTGTTTATTTTTATCTCAATAAACTAAATTGATCATTTTTAAAGGGTGATTACTATAAAATTTTGTTTTTCTATGTATAAATAAATAATTTTACATTTATTTAATTTGTAACTGATCGAAAATAATTTTTAAAAAAATTAATTTCTAGCAATGTAATTTTTCTATAAAAACAATTTTTTTATATATATTTTATGTTTCCTATACAAGTAAAATTTATCATATTTGAAATTTTAATTAGAAATTATATATTAAAAAAATTTAACTATCGTGGTTAAATTTTGAAAATAAGGTCTATTTAATTTTTGTATGAAAAACAATTACTTAGTTAAAAATTGTTCTACCACGGTAACAGTAAATTAAAAAAAGGCTTATAACTAATTGTAAATGTTATAAAAATATCTATAAAAATATCTGTATATTGTTTTCCGGAGGGAATTAATTACTTGTGACCAATATATTTCATCATTGGATATACTTTAAATGTAAAATGAAAAACATAATTTTTAGGGAATGAATATTTTGGAAATGCCACTCAAAACTCACCTATAAAAGGAACCATATTGTGGCCCTATAAAATTAATCTTTTATAATGGTTAAAAATACAATACCTACCCAATATACTTTTTATAATGTATTATTTCAGGTTTTTATGCCTCTAGTGTTGAGGAAGAGGAATAAATCCTTCATTCTAAATAAACCCATTCTGAATAGTGAATTCTTGAAAGTATCCTACACATAGAAATATTTTTCCATTAACTTATCATATAAAATGTATATAAAAATAATTATACAGTCAAGTTATGTTATATAAATAGCATAATGCTTCTATCAAATTGGAATTTCCATTATATAACTCTATTCTCAAACTCATTCATTAGAAAAAAAGGTTTTTTTATTCAATTCAACAACTGGAATGAATAGTTTTATACCAACACCATCATTTTCATAGTGGATAATTATAACCAAATTAATAATTGTAATATATAATTTTAAAAAGTAACATATTTCACGAATTAGTTAAAGAAGGGTGAAACAAAATTGAATAGTCTTCACAAAGTAGAATGTTTTCATCAAAAAATTACCTAAAACATGCCTTCCATATATTTTATTTCCCTAAACCATACCCTTAACTTCCATATAATGAACATGAGAATGTTCAAATAATTTTAAAACATAATTCAACAACATTGAAAAATACTATAATTATTAACCTGTTATCAAATAATATATATTGGTATCTATAATAAAAAACATTAATAAAAAAACAAAATTACCTCCATGAGCCCATTTATTTTATGTGAATATGTTTATTTTTATCATTCACATATATTATTACCATTTTAGTTGATTTTAGATATTACTTAACCTAAAATTATTCTTGTAAGTTGAATAGAAATCATAGCTACACTTTATTCTAGATTCATCTTCTTCATCTTCAATGTATTTTCACATTTTTTTTGTGGATGACCATGTGCCTACATCTGTAATAGATTAATTTTATTTTATATTTAATCTAATATTCTTTACTAAAAAATTAAAGGACTTTTTTTTAACTTTTTCTACTAATCCACTTTCTTTCACGCTTTCCTCAAATTTCTTCGTGAAGCTTCCATTCAATTTTTATAGCTCTTCAACATAATTTTGAGTAATTTTCTAATTATATCAACAAATAAATTGAATGACAAGTTTTTCAATTTTAAAATAAATTTTATTAAAAATTTAAATGATTTTTTTTAAAAAAATTTAGTTATTTTTTAATGTCATGATAACTTTTTTCCATCAATAAAACAATCCATTATGGTTTCTTAGGAATCACTATAAATATTATCTAAGGATACCCTATAGCCTATTTAATGGAATTTATTCTGATCACTAGATGCGAAATTTTCATGAAAATCATTTATATGTCATATTTTATGTATAATATAATAGAATTATGAATGTTTTAATATTCATGTTCGAAACATATGTATTATTTTTTCCTATGTGTCATTTGTTCTCAAAATTATATAGACTCTAAATTAATTAGATAGAGATTTATATCTCATGATATAGGATATATGGGACTATGGAGTGAACCAATTATATAATGTTTATGATATTGGGGATTGAACCCATTACACTATGTTAAGGGACTCAATCAATTATGTGATGATGATTTTAGTAGTGAGATTTGATAGAAGAAAGGTTTTTCCATATTAATGATTTTTCCACATTTCAATATCATGCATCATTTTTACGTTAATTTTCCATATATTATGATATTTTCTCATGATTCCAAATTAGGTTGGCTGATTTTTCATGTGATGTCAAAATCCATAGGCCATGATTAATTATTAATAATCCATGTTTCATTGGGTATGATTTACTAATGTTATTATTATGTACCATGTATATGCTATCATATCCACATGGTCATATTTGGATCAATTATTATTTTTGATTGATATTCCATTATTGATAATTTGATCTCACCCATTTATATATTTCCATTCCACAAGTAATAAAGAAAAGTATTATATGCGATATGAATGAATTTGTATCACATAAAGAGATTATTTGTGGGATATATTGATGAATGTTTATAAAATATGATGGTAATGACCCAAATCTAAAATGATTTTAATCGTATAGGTTATAGGGTAAGATTTATTAAAAGATATATTGCATATAATGGTAAAATGGTGTAAAATTTGTGTATGTATTTTATTCTTAGGTCATCCCAGTTGTTATCAAAGTGTGGTTTAGTTAATTTTAAATATGATGTTAGGAATAATAATAGGATGAAACTTAAATAAATCAATTTAGTACTAAAATTCTTTTTAGGTGAAATAAGAAATTCATAGGGTACACCTATTATGTTATCAGTGAAAATAATGATGTAATAATTTAAGACATGCTAGGATTTATCTTCATTTTCATCTGACTATTTACTATAGATATTATTGTTTTATACTCTCACTAACTATTTTTTTATTGTAAGGAAATAAATACAAAATAATGAAATTGTTATGGTAATATGTACATGAAACATTGAAAACATATTATTTGATCTTAGTTATATTATTTAAAATATATGTTGAACAATCTCCGAGACTATGGATTCATATTACTGATTATTGTATATTTAATTATTAGTGGAAACTCCATGTCAAATAATGATTGTATACCCTATCTACAACTCCCCCTTGATAGAAATTTTTTACATTTATTATTCCATCATATATTGTTATTCTATATTTTTTATATTTGGGGTGATTATTTGAAAGGATTAACTGTCTATATATAGATACCGTATTATTTATAAGTTTAGGATAATCACACATCGTATAAAAAATCAACCAATGATTTTCTATCATTAAAAGGGTGACAATAAACTCTATATGGATGTTACATACCTTTTATAGGTATTTCAACATAATATTAATAAAAACTACCCCAAATGGTGGGAAAAAATAAATATTAAATATATTACTATTTTGTAAGAATATATTAATATTAATAAAAAATAATTTTAAAATATTCTCCCAGATCATGGGGTTTAGTTATTAATAAATCGTGCACCTGGTTTAATGTACATCAAGCATTCCTTGTAGAACATACTTGATTTAAATTGAGTAATAGATGAAGAAATTGTAAATTAATATGAATAAGAGTTTAATATCTCCATGTGGTTCACCATGGTGTGAAAATGTAATTTTTATTCGGAATAATGATATATCAATGCATCTCAGTATTGATTACCATAAACTAATGAAGTATTTGATGATGAAAAATTATCCCCTACCTCATATTTATGACTAGTTTAATCAAATGTGATGGGATCAATTATTATTAAATAGAAACATTTGGTATTGATATTATCAATTAATGAGGAAAATTAGGGATATTAATAATTATAAAATAACATGATGTATGGATACATTGAGTTCATATTGATGAATTTTAATATAGAACAACATCTTTTATCTCTATAGATATGATTAAATGAATATATTAATATTAACTCTATCGATTCCTGGAAGTATTTATAGATGATGTACCCATATATTCAATGATAATGTAATAACATGAAGCCTGATTCAATATTGAGCTAATGTTCTTAATAATTCATAAATAATATTCTAAATTAAGTAAATTCACATTATATATTCACATAGTATCATTATTGGGTCATGTAATTAGAAAAGATGGTATATTCATGGATCCTTCTAAGATAGAGGTTATCGAAGAATATCCTAGACCATCTACTAAAATAATGATCCTTAGTTTTCATTGTACTTGTTGGATAATATCAATTATTAATGGGAATTTTTTCATGAATATCAAATCCACTAACAAATATAAACCACAAGAGATTCACGTTAGATCAGGAAACATGAAGGTGAAGAAAATTTAATGGAGATTAAGTGAAGGTTAGTATCATCACCTCTACAGATTGTACCCTATAATTAAGACTATCTTTTAATATATATTAAAGAATCAGTTATGGTATTTGGATGTTTCCTTATGAAAAATTACATATTTTTAACTTATTACCCACCAAAATTAAAGGATCACATGAAAAATTACCCGACACATGATATTTAAATAGTAGTATAAATTCATGAATTTATGATATTAAGGCATTATCACTATAGTAAGAAGTGTGATATACATATTGATCAAGATATATTGATGTTTATTTTCATATATATATAGTTGAATATGCACCAAAGGATATGATTGTACTTGAAAATGGATTATGACTATTCAAAAAATAACAAACAATGGATGGAAAACATGGTGGATGGTGATATATTTATGAAAGATCATGCTACCTTATCGAAGATTAGTATTGAAAGAGACCCACTACTCATAGATTTGAAATTTATGGAGATGTGGTTTTTCAGGGAAGGGGGAAATCCTATCATTCCCAAATAGCTGCTTAATTACACATAATTGTAAATATAATGGAGGTCTAAAAAGAGGATATATAGCTATTTAATATTGTAAAGAAATATTTCAGTTTGCTTTATTGACAGAAATGATGTTATAATATTTGTGAAATGAATATATATTCCTTCAATATAATAATTGAATAAGAAACTATATGATGTTGCACATTGCTCACCATTCCCTATCAATCACAAAAGAAAAAATATTTATACAAATCCTAGTGAGTATTTCTAGAAGGAAACCAAAAACGGGGATACTAGAAAGTATAAATCACCATTCCTGGTATTCCAGTATGTTAAGTAAGAATGGCATAATATAAGGGGATAATGCAATTATTACTCTTATACGTATAGAAATTGGTGAACAATAATGTTGATTTTATTTTAAGTAGTCAAAATGCATTGAAATCCATTCATCTATTGATTTATAGATTATTCGATTATGGAGTTTGAATATTCTAATGTTATTAGAGATTATTTCTTCGTAGATCAATATTATAACATAAACATAATAGAATTTGTAAGGCTAAATAGATTACCACTCCTAACTGAATCTGATTGAGATATAATGTTTACCACAAGGTTCAAGTGAATACTTTATAAATATTAGGTACAAAGTCGATGTAAGGTCCCATAAACCCATGTAATTTTTTTTAAATATAATTGTATTATTTTTAGACCAAGCATGGAGATGTCACGTGATTCAGAGGCCTGGATTAGACAAACTTTATTTTCAAAAAAAATTAATCTTAATTTAAATAAGTGTACATGTAGGTTTTTCTAACATTAAAACTAGTGACCAAATCAAAAATCATAGAGCACTGTTGAACTCATAGCCTCATGATTTTATTAAGAAGGGCCTAACATTGGCCGATATGGGCCAATAGTGGATTTAATTTTTTGACATAAAAATATTAATGGAATAATGATTATTTAATTTTAAAATCCTTATAACTCATTAAATGTAACATAAATTAGAAATATGAGAGTACTGTTGAGCTCATTTGGGTGTACATCCCTTAGGAAGAGCCTATCCGCAGTTGATGTGGGTTGAGGGTGAAAGATAATTATTGGATGTTTTAATGGAAAATGAAATAAAATTTGAAAAGTTTTATTTTAATTGTTTCATATTTTTGGAGTGACACATCATCGTTGCAATGAGGAAACACGATGATGGTGATTCTAATTAATGAAATACATTAATGAATCAGTGCGACAGTACTGTAATTATTAGAATCTCTTCTTTATTTAATTAAAAATGGATTCAGGGTTGAAAAACAACCCTGTAATTCCTTAACGAAAAACAAAGGAATCTTCTCCAATGAAGAACACTGATGAATCAGAAATCTATAACGACACCCATGCAGAGAATATTCAAGACAGGAGATCAATAGATGACAACAGATGATATTCCTTGACAAATCCTCTTTTTCCCTGGAAAGGGATTAATTTTTTATGTAATTACCTTCTCCCGTTCTTCTTCATAAACTATGAACACAGGTTAAATCCACTAATAGATTTACCCATGGATCAGTCTTCTTTGTGAGAAATTGGAATTTGCATGCAAAGAGTTATAGGAAATTCGATAATTTTAGATGCATAAAACTCCTTCAAAACTGTTTACGAGTTCCAATACGGAGAGATCGGGCCGGCATGAACAAGGCTTAGATCCCTCTGTTGCAGGAATTCTTGTGTTCTTTGTGACTAAACCCCCCAATCGACAAGAAAGAAACCATAAACCTATAGTAGTGATGATGATGATATCAGGTTCCTAGAGGTAATCACTGGTTGGAAAATGGACCACAAGAGCGAGCCTTGTGTCTCACGGAAGGAACCACAGGCACGCCAATGCCTGTGGCAGCGCTGATAGTTGTTGACATTGGTTGTGGGTGGGAGGCAGTGTGATGAGGTGGTGGGGGCCACAGCGAGTTGCAGCCGCGACGGTGCAGGGGGCAAGCACCGGTTATGCGCCACATCAAAGGGAGAGGCCTACGGGGTGGGCTATGATGTGCAATGGCCCATGGTCCACACTGGACTACAAGCAGAGGGAGGAAACTTCTCTCATCCAGCCGTGTTGTTGCGCGATCTTGGATTCCAGTGGGCATCTAGGATGGACCCAAGATGGCACACCGACATGGGATGGGCCTGTACAAAAATCCATGAAACTCAGAGGCCTGGGTGGGATAATAGTTGGACCGATTATGCATGCCATACTAGATTGAAAACTGGGCCACTATGGGGCCCAATGTGAAATAAACTTGTCTGACTAAATTGGAACAGGGAAGAAAATATGGGATAGGTCGCTGGGTGACCCAGCGGGCTAGACCCATGAATAAATCTGTATGAATCTAGTAATTTCCACTGGGCTTGGCCAATGGGCCAGGCAGGACGAGGTTGGCCCAGACTCAAGTGGTTCAGGGTGGGTCACCCAAAACGGGTCGGGCCCAGTGTCCCCCCCCCCCCCCGCCCGAGATGGTTGATTCATCCCAACCATGTTAGACTGGGCCCGGAAACAACCAAAACCTATTTTTGAAAACAATTTTATCTTTTAGGCCAACCATCTGATTGATTCGCACACTCTATTACGTAGGGACGCTTGCGACATCGTGGTCCTTGGATATTCTACATGGAAGTTTTCATTGTATTCCAAATACAACCTATGGATTGAGTACTAGAATCTCCCAATGTCAATCATAATTGAGAGTGGGAATCCTATGGCTAGCTGTGACATTAATTATATAATGAATGGACCTCACTAGTCTAGTAGCTGAGAATACCTCAATTGTCTAGTAGCTGAGTAGACCTCAATGGTCCAGTAGACAAGAAGACATCAGTGGTCCTGTAGCTCAGTGGACCTTAGTGGTCTAGTAGCAGATCATACCTCAGTGGTCCAGTAGTGGAACAATACTCTAGGATGATCCACAACACTAGAAAAATTCATATTCCAAATGTTTCATTCTACTCGATGAACCACAACCACCACCACCCTCAGATGAGACCTACTTAATACCATGGATCTCATTGATGGTAATATCAATAATTACGTTTGGTTCACAATATCTTAAATGATGATAGGTGTAATATATTTACATTAATGTTGATCTCATATCATATTCCCTCTGCAAAATTATTATCCCTAGAGGTCTAATCTCTATTTAGGTTTGGTGAAAAATTCACATGATATCTAAATCGTGAGGTATAATCCATAACTGACATGCCCTACTATTTGTAAACACATAAAAACCCAAGAAATTGTTGATTTCACGACCATGGGGAAGATGTAACTAAAGGATTGGGTATGAATGTTTTCCCATTTCAACCAAACATGTATTTCTCCATGGTCAAAGACATACCACTAACATCACCCTTCTCAAAGAAAAAATATATACCAATAATCACCATCATGTTATATTTTCTCTTTATATGGTCAATAATAGTCAGAATAGATTCCATCCAAATTTCCGATTCATATGGACCTTCTATGCCTGTGAACAACAATTGATGTTATCAATGAAATTAAAGTGTAAAAATTGACATAGATGGTTCAGTTAAAGGGGTACCCCTCCCCATGGGATAAACAACATGTAATAGGCACTCCTGAAGAAAATCCACCACAGTCGGTCCTATCATTGAAGGTGGCTCCAACCCACCCTTTATGGCCGAGGGGGTGTGTTCACAATCTCCATAATAGTGAGATACCACATATATCATGGGTTTAATGTCAATTAAAATCCAATACGAACACTTTCAAACAACATTATAGGTCAACTATCAAAGAACAAATTAAGTAAGATAAACATAAAACTTGTTTCTATATCAAGACCATTGTACTATGTTGGGCCATCTATCATCACATTAATGAGAAATTTATAATTTATTCTTCAAACGGTACATCAAGGATTATCATTTAAATAAATTTATATTTTGATATTTTGATATATCAGTAGCCTTTAAACTCCGAATATTTGGTTTGATGAAGTTTAATTTCAATGATATAAGAGAAAAAATTATATGATTCTCACCGTCACCTCATTTAACCAATAAAAAATTTACAAAATTATTTATAACAAATAATTTCATTAAAATATAATCAATGATCTTATCATGTTAGATTCCACTATATACATATATAGAAAATCACAACATAACTCATATCTAGCACAAAAAATGACTAAACCATTTAATACACAAGAGATTATATATAAAACATTCATTTAATCATAGACAATATATGATTAGAATATTTTTTTTATTTCCATAGAATGATTAATTGATGTATATGCTATCTATTTACCTATTAGGACAAGGGGAAACATCCCAATAATCAATAACAACACCATCTAAATTTCTCAATCTTAAAATAAAATACATCTATATCAAAAAATTATGGTAACAAGTCCAATGACTTAAACCATTGGTTTTCCACAGTATTTGTGTTAGATATCTAAACATTGATATCAATACGATTCTTTGAAAATATCATACTCTTTGGTCTACCATGAAAAATAAATAATAAAAAATAAAATAAATGCTCTAATACGAATTTGTAACATCTTAACCTAAAACTAACAAAATCATTACCCCAAACTAGTGGCACTGCATGAGCTCAGGCACCCATCACCTAATTATGGAGGATTCTAGTTTTGGTTAACATCTGTGAGATTACTATGGAGAGACTTAACCTGTATCCATAGTTATAACACCGTAGAAAATAATGGAAATATCATACATAACAATATATCATAGTTGAAAACCATAGAAAGTTCAAAATTCTGAATCCTAAACAATGCATCATCAATGATGACAGTAATATGAGTTAGGATTCATACATACATGTCCATCATAACCAAAAGGTAGTAAATCATATAATAGAAAAAAATTCCAAAAAAATTAATGACACATTGAATATGTGTGAAAAAAAATCTAGACACTCATATCTCAACTACTCAAAAACAAGGAGATAATACATTCATCATAGGAAACTTTACCTTGTCCAAGAATGAAACCATGAAGTGTACTCAAGTAAAAAAATGAATTCCAAAGCATGTTATAAGTACAGATATTATATCCACCACCAATAATTTCCCTAAAACAACATGTCAAAATATATATGTGCACGATGAATGACTAATAATTAATAGTTAAACAGTAATTTTTTTAAAATGTTTAAATAAACTAAATGTCCCTGAAACCCATGTTCTATGATGAAACCTATAGTTATACATATATAATTTAGCTAGTTATAGATTTCTATACATATTTTGTGTTTACATGTAAACCCAAATAACCAAGTATTATCATGGCCATCGACATAGGGAGTTTTCACAACCACCCATAAATGGTGAATTCACAACTACCCCTAAATGGTTTATTTCCAATAACTAACATGGTGTGAATTGGAGACTAGCCAAAAGGGTGTTTTATATCCAACACATAAATCAATAATTAAAATTGATGATTTCACTTGATACTCATATCAAGTCCAAACTCATTCAATAATGGACCAAATTGATGTATATAATATTTGAAACATAAATCTCTATTTACCCCTTTAAATTTTTTACAATATTTTAATTCAAAAATAATTAACGTTAAAATCACTTTTTTATGTAACAAAACAAACTACCATTTTGATACTCCAATTTATAAGTAAAATGAAACCGTCTTGATTTCCATTTTCTAAATTATAATCCAAGTCCCTTATATATTCAAGGAACTCACATGTAATCACATCACCCATTATGATTTTACATTTTTAAAGGGATTTAAATAATTAAAAAATTATATTTAAAAGTTATATTTTAAAATTTTTCGTAATACTCGGAATAATAGGATATGGTACAACATAATAACTAAAAAATAACAAATAAAGGATAAAAATTAAGAGCTGTTACCTAATTCCTAGAGGATCTCACATGTCGCATGTCATCCTTCAAATCAAGATAGAATGGGAGAAATCAAAAAGGTGGATAGATTTATTTAAAAAAGGGAATATTGGATAAACCAAGTAGAAAACCACTTAATGGTGAGATAAAGCAAGAATATAGGGAAGGATACTTATAGATATAACTCATGCTCTTAATGACACTAAATAGAAGTTTATATAGATAGATGTTGAATAATTTTCACCTTGGAAGTGGTGGATATGGTTTAGAGGATGCATATGGTAGTTGTACATAAATGAGGGACAATGTTTAGGTGAGATGTATAAGAATAAAATGGGGCTTAAATTGAAAAACAACTACATTGAAAATTCAATATTGCCTCCACTAGTTGAATGGGTCCCTCTACTTATAAGTGGATGGGGAATCGAAGAGATATCCTAGGCTCAAATTTTTGTTGGTGAACCTAGTATCTGTGTAGTGCTACTAGTTAACTAACAGACTTACGGATGGAATAGTAGTATAATTATAAAGTCTCATTTTAGAGGCCAAGGACTCAAATTCACTCCATCCACTCTTTATAAATCTATGAAAATTCATAATAATACCTAATAGGTAGTTTTATGTCTGACTTTATATGGGATCAGACATTAATAAAAGGATTAGTTCTTAAATAAATCCATGAAAAAACTGAAATTCCAATTCCTCTATATGATTATGTCACTGTTGAATGGGGATAATCCTTTATAGTGGGGGGAAATCAAGAACTTTTTAGGTTGAAATAAATTTACCATCTATTTAATTTAATATCTAATATCATTCTATTATATAAAATATAACCTAAGAACATAAAATATATCTCATATAGGACCCGCCATTCTGGACACAACTATGGTGTTATTATATTTATATTAGACTTCATTAAGAAGGAACCAAAATTATCACACATGAGAAAAATATTTATTAATTATGAAATTATTCAATATCCCTTAAATTCAAGTAGCTTAAAAAAATCAACCAAGTGTAACCACCATGTCCCAAGTCTAAGTAAATTATTAGAAATCTTTCTATAATAATCTACAATAATGAATTTATCATTTTACCACATTTAAAAGGATTGTAATCTGAAGCATAAGAATGATCCAAATCATTCACAATGGATATACTAGGACATTAAATAAAATAAAAAAATATTATCTATATAAAATGGGACTGGATCTTAGATAATCCATGGAGTACCCTTATTTTTTGTTAACAAATAATTGTTAATTTTTTCACTTGTGATTCATGAAAAACATAGAATTATTTTTTACTTTATGATACTGATAAAAAAAATTTATATAGATATTTATTAGGGATCTAAGTAGGTATGATTAGTTTCCTAGGGATATTTTTCATCACCCAAAAAATTAATATGTTTGTTATTTTGTTTATTTTGTTTTCCCATGTGTTACAATTTTTTTATATTAAACTCTCTTCACTTATTTTTTAATTTATCCTTATATGATCCTCATTTTATGATAGATTGGTAAGGGTATAGTGGTATCCTATTATCATATATGATGTACTCACACACTGAACATATCCCCCTAGAGTCATGTGGAACTTGTGTTAGGTGATCTAGGTGTGGTGAAATCAAAAGGGCATAAAGTTTTATTGGAAAAAAATTATGGATTGGTGTTACAAATCATTGATTATTTGATAGTAGACATAGAAAAGGGTTTATATTTCTTCGATAGGTTCTTTTTTTGGAATATTTCATATATTGGACTTTTTTATCACCCAATAGTGTATTTTTCTAATTTCCCCCATGTTTAGGTCTTCTCTAGAAATCCATTTTGGCCACCATTTTATATTTTTTTTTTGCTTTTTTTATTGTCTTTTAAGGGACAATTATCACTTAATCAACCAAATAGAATCAATAAGTTACCTCATTCCCCAAATCTTTCATTATTAATAACTAAACCCATATATAAACTAAAATAAATAACACATGTTTACCTTGAACCAATGTCCACCATTTCTACTATCATTATAAATATTATTGATGATGATCCATAAGAGGTACCCTAGGAATTCCCTCCTCTTTGGTTTATCTATACATTGGAAATGAATCTCTCATCATATGGGTAAAACCTTATCATAACCCATGTCGTGATAGTGAATCATAAACTAAAGAGAGAGAAAGGAATAAATCTTAAAAGAAAAATATTTTGAATTCATTGACCATCACCAAGGAATTTCCCTATTTATATTATCCATGATGACAATCCGAAATCCCTATGAAATTACTCTTGTGTTTCAAAATGCACGAGTAAATAGAATTTTGATAGAACATCATATACCCTTTTGGCCATGCACAAAAATATTTAGTGAATCATTTATACATAAGTAAATTTTTAGTAATAAATATGAAAATAAAAAATGTTAATTATTTAAAAATTAGGATCCTCAATAATCAAACTAAGTGTAATGATAGCGTAAACCAATACTAAAATTATGCATTTATAATTCCATACAATATACTTTAAAATTGAATACAATGTGACATTTTTCATTCAATATGTATCATATGACTTGATCAGATCATTAAATATGACATCGAATTATGTTCATATCTATTCTAATATCCCACTTGTAATAAATCCTCACAGACAAAGTGTCATTTCCGATTTTATATTATCATGTTTATTAACATTTGAAACCATATCCAAAACTAATTTTGAAAATAATATAAATTTATTTATAGAAACTCCCCATGTCAAACTCAATCCCCATTCAATCATCCAAAAATCTTAATCCCATAAACCATTGTAGAATTGAAAACAAAGAAAAATTTCTCAATTGAAAAATATAGGCAAACTCTGGACACTACAAACTAGAAATGTTACTGATGTTACAATGGGATATAATATGATACCTATATAATAGAGTTATCTATATGCATGGTTCCTCTAGATACACTATATTAAATAACTCATTTTTTGTTATCTATTTGTACAAGACAAAAAGTTACCATAGAACATAAAGTCTGTTAATCCAATAAAGTTACACATTTGTTATCAATCCTCTATGTAAACTATATATTATTCATTGAATACTACACATACAATTCACCAGTATGAATGACCACATCACATGGACCTCACCAATTAGATAAGATAATTACATGCCCTATCTAGTTTTGGGTATACCACCTCAGTCTATCTTAGTCAATAACCTAGATGTTATACTCTTTATACAAGAGTAAGAATACTATCCGGGTTGCTCCCCAACCCATAAGATGATAAAAAACATACCCAACCACCCGTAATTAGCAATGTATCAAGGAATTCCTATGAAAGGTATCAATGTATAAACATTATCCTAATAGGTATATCACCAAACTCATGTATGTGGAAATGAAAATATGAACCATGCACCACAAGTAGAATTATTACATAGTGTGTGACCCTCTATATGGTTTACATGTGAGGATAACCATCTAAAAAATAATTTTGTGCATCAGGGATATATTTCATACATCTTTAAGAAATCCCAATCGCACATAAATTTGTAATTCATATAAAATTATAATACACCATAATGAATATCAGTTGGTGATAACATAAAATAATATATTTAGAGTTTAATTTATATAATAATTACAACCATCAAGAAAATGCATAGACATAATTTTTTTATTTAATGCTGAATTTGTATACTTTTGATCTTTTAATAACACTAAAAACCCATATATATGCACCTATTTAATCATTTCCCATTTTATAAACAACAATATTTTCATTCTACATTTATTGTTTTTTATACTCATTAAAACTATATGTAATTCCAGCCACACCATTATGTGATGTTCTTATAAAACCCTTCCACTAAAATCCTTTATTGAGTAACATAAAAAATTTAAGAAAACATGAATACTTTAGAGAGGTAATATTAATTTTACAATATGTTAATATCTAATAACATAGTTTTCAAACTTTTTACCTTTGAAAAATAATATATTTCAATGTTAATAATTTTTTTCCTACTTATTATTATTTTTATGTTTATCATCATTATCATTCATAAAACCCTTTACAATATTTTTATCACTTTAAATCCTTTTCTATCTAATGAAAACATGTTTATTCATGTATCTTTACCAACACCTCCTAATATTATTGATGATATAAAATTATATTCACTTTCTTTTGGTGACTAAATGTATCACTCAATAATTCTATTAATATAAATAACCTAAACATCTTGAGGATATTAATTTAAATTCACATTGAATTTTCCAAATATAAATATTTATTATTTATAAATCAAATTATGATAAAACTAAAACATAAAACAAATTACATTTCAGAAACTATATTCACTTTATTATATCATAATAAAATATGAAAGCTCCATTATTTTTTTTCGAAATAACTTTTATTTCCAATAGTTGTAATTTTTAAAAAATAAACAACCATATAAATTTGTTATATGGTATTCTATGTGATTAGATAATTATATGAAATGAAATACATTATTTAAAAAAATTTATATTATTTTTTATGATCAAAGACATCCTATTTTTACAAACACCTATATAAACAATTTTATCCTTGATAATTTTTTTCCTTTTCTAATTTTATAACAGGTTATGAAATATAATGTATCATAAACAAAGGCTTTGGAATCCACTATATCATATTGTTTACAAAAAAAACTTTTTCAATGAATAAATTCTATTATATTATAAGTTAAATGATATAACTGTAATTTTTTACTATAATCTATCTAATCTTGAAAAATTTATTTTCATCCACTTAATGACACGTTAACCATCTATTTTATCAAACAATAGAAAAAATAATATCCACCAAAATTTTACATTATTTTGAACTCATTTACACTTACAATATAGGTAAAATATGCATTCAGAATCATATACCATTTCAAAATGTGTAATTTATTATTAAAACACTAGTACCAGAAATCGATTATCCATTGAGTTTATCAAACTACATTATGTATTATAGAAAAATTCCATCACATGGAAACAATTTCCTCCCTTCTTGGTTTTCCCTTTATATTTAAATAACCAAGAAATTTTAGATGATGAAACATTAGTCGACATTCCATGTAACAAACCTGACTCCAGTATCATAGAAATAGTTGTCAAATTATTAAATTAGAATTATATAAAAGCTATTAAATTTCAAGGTTTTAAATAGTTTAGTATTCTATGAAAACTACATAGATGCCTAAATCCCATATTACCTATAAAAAATTAAAATGAAACATATTATCTTTGAATGAAAGAATATTTTTACCTTAAGTGTTTTCTTTTATATCAATCATATTATACTTATTTGGATAAAAAAAGTCAAATAATCTTCGTGATCAAATTATTTGTAATTGAATGCATAAAGATGAAGCTAACATAGAAAAAATAAGCCATAAATAATATGGTAGGAAAAAATTATGATAAAATAATATCATAAAAATAACAACACTAGATTGAATCTTATCCATAGTCAACATAACTATTCAAACAATCACATGGAAATCAATAACTTATTTTATAATGATGGAATGCATAATGTCCATAATTTAATAAATAAAATTGATTCATAATGCCATGTTATATTATATAAATGGATAATGAATAAGCCAAATACATAACCCATTTGGTCTCATGAAGCCTACCAATGAATTAAGGGGATATATAATTCAATATAGATCCATTAATTAATAATTCTAATGAATTAATTATTTGAATAAACAATAAAAACTAATCTTTATGCCTTAATAATCAATAGTTATCCAAATATGAAGATAATGTATTTGTAATCTAAATTATTTCCATAGTAAAAATGAAGAAAAATATATACCTGTTATTATAGGTTATGTTATTTCAAGATTATATCCTTAATAAATATTTAAATTCATATAAGGATATCTAATTAGATGAAAATTCTTTTAAAATATCATGGGAGTATTTCTTAGTGAAAATTCCCATATTTTTTTGAAACGAATTATTTAAAAATTATATTTACACAAATTATTCTGAATTTTTTTTCTATAGAATGTTCTATAGAAAAATGCCATGTAATCATCAATGAATATTCTGGTTATAATAGTTTAAAAATCCATTTGGGTGGTGTACGTTAAAATAATGACTCCGTTCAAACTAGCAGTAAAAATATCCTCATTCAGAAAATAAAAAGCATTTTCATTTCTATTTTTTTATAAAATAAAAAACATTTGTAAAAAAACATTTAATAAATGATTATAGAAATTTTCAAAAAATATAGAAAATATTTCAAAAAACATGGATATGGGATAAAAAGTAATTTAGACTGAAGAAAGAAATAAATGTTTATTTCCTTAAATATGTTTTGTATACTTTTGAGTACATTGAGGGAGTATAATGATAGGAAAACTGAAAATTTATCTAATAAAAATAAAATAAGAAACAATATTGGGTTAAATATAAAAATATCATATTAATCCTCCAATACATACATAATGATAACAATCTAGAATAAGGATTCCCATGTATGATTTTCATTCTAAGTAATTCTAACCTCCTATGTAATATATTACAATTTATTATAATTATATATGAAAACCATATATATACTTATAATATCAACTATGATATAGTTTTATCAATTTTACTCCAATTTATTAATAAAAATCTATTACTGTCATCATTTTGGAGTGTTAACATTTTAAATTTTCATTTAATTCTTAGATCATTAGTTTTATTAATTAAATATTTCCCATATTTAAAAAAATCTAGAAATTGTTAACCATGATTTTAATATCATATATTTTTATTATACCAATATATATAATAATCCATGAGATTTGGAAAGGAAAAACTAATCACATCACCTCATGGTGGTGGTAGTCCACACATACACACAAGGAACATTTTAATTTTTCAAATGGTGGAACAATTAGAAGGTAAATTATATATTTTGTGTATGGAAAAATAATTATTTAATAAATATAAAAAATTTAATTACATCCATATTTTAAACCATACTTTTATTTTGGTGGATAAAAATGAATTACAACAATATTTGGAAATGGTAAGTTGTACGTACGTCCATGTGATGTTTTAACATTCCATAGGTTGCAACAGAGGTGGAAAATTGTTTTCCGAAAATCGTAATAAAATATATGTATATCTATAAACAAGATTAGTAGTTTAATTAGGGTAACCATATATTTTAAGGAACTGTAATAAAAAAATAGTCATTAAAGAGTCAATAAGAGAATTACCTCCTCCTTGGAAGGCCTCCTTTTGATTACACCCTAGGCCTTGAAAAAATTTGTAATTTAAAAAAACCATTGGACCTTGAATAAATGTAAGGAATATATGAATGTAATAGATAATATATTTTAAGATATAAAATCCTTGATATTTATTAATAAGGCATGATATGAGGATCCCTTTTAAAAGTGAGGGAGGGGACAAACATCAAATTACCAAAAAGATTTATAAATAATTAAGGACTATATAAAGTATAATGAATCAAATGAAAATGGATTTAATGAAAGAAAATATATTTTCTATATATCTTCATGTAATAAAAATTATACAATTTTGTTCATTAATATTAAACTTATATATTAGTTCAAACCCACCCCACCCTTGAAAAACATATTTTATCATTATCCATTACAACAAAATTTTACTTTTTTAGTAGTAATTATGACTATAAAGTATGTTTTAATTATTAAAAAATATTATCTTTTATAATTCCAAATATTTAACTCTATAAAAATATTAAATTTTTATAATTGGAATAAATTAGTGTTAATATTAGTTCACAAAATACAACCAAAATGTTTTATAGATAAATGTATATTTTATGAATAAAAATAAATTTATAGTAAAATAATGTATAATGTCAATAATATGTTATTAATTTTAGTATGTTTATTTAAATTAGAATTAATATTATTTAATATAAATTAATTACAGAAATTTATCTTTTAATTACATTATTTAATGAATTAAACTAAAAGAAATTTTTATTTGAATAACCATAACATTTACATTTCCAAAATGATAGGCATATATCTGTAAGTTGAAAATTATATTTTATAATCATTATATAAATTAAATATTAAAGTATTGGTCTAAAAATTAGTTTCATAAACATTTATTTTATCTTTATATCATTATAATGTCACAAAATTTACGATTTTATAAAATTATTGTTTTTCACTTTTTGCAAAAAAAAATTATTTATCAAAAAATCATAAATTCATCATAAAATAATTTTAACATAATGATATTGAAAAATAATTTTATTTTAGAAAATGAAATTTATAAAAAAATTAATCTAGTTTTTAATTTCATTCTTCAATAATGTGATGGTAATTATACTATTTTTCAATTAAGAAGAAAGTTGTATATATTATACCTGAATCTTTGGTGTAACATTATTAACTTATTTAAAAGATTTATCTAATGAATTTCAAGAATATTACTTCATGGCCATATTTGGGTAGTTATTAATTGTAAATTTTATTGGTACCCATATCAAAAATTCTTTCTAATTATTTTTTCAATAAACCTTTAATAGAAATATAATCCAATTCAATAGCACATATTCTCTAGTGTTAGGAATCAGGATGTGATTTTTATAATAAGATAAATTAAGATTAAATTCAATTTAATCATAGATGATCACATTCATTGGGTCTAAAAATGTATTTTTTAAAAAGATATACGCAATAATTCATGAACCTTATAGAGGAAATGTGTAATTTCAAAAAGATTAGATAGATTTTCTATTAGTTATATAATTTCTATATTTGTGATATACTTGGGGCTCAATTTAAATTTCATACCTAATCCTGTAACACATTTCCATGGGGATACTTTCATGAAAATGATATCTCTCACATAAAATTACAGTAATTTTATTTGGTTTTAATCATTAAAAAATTTCATTTTTTAGCTGCTTCAAAATGGGTCTTAATAATATTTACCATAGCCAGTTTCTCCTCAACATGTTTTAGGTTTAAAATATTCTATTAACCAACTCTGTCCCAAAAAGTTAAAGTGTTAAATCTATTTTCATATGATTCTTCATACGATGCCCATCGAATACTTGAATAGAATGTTTTATAAAAGAATGACTCCACCAAATGAAAATAATAATCCCCCCAACATTGAATGTTATGTGACAATTACCTCAAAAGGTATTCTAATTATCGAGTAGTATTATTGGATTTTTCATCAGTTTAATGATGATAGGTGGTTCATAAATGGTACTTTATATTATTAACCTTTTGAATAATTTTCCAAAATTTCATTTTAAATCATGGATCATGATTACACATAATTGAAAGTGTTTCACCACAATTTCTAATAAATTAATTAAAATATATTCATTAAATATGATCATGTTTTAAATATTTTCATATACTAAGGATGTTTTTAAATTTTGTATGTGGATCAATAGTAACCCATATAAAAATTTTTTTATAGGATTATTTTGAAATATATTTAAAATTTACTCAGTGATAACATCATATATATATATATGAATAGATATATGTTGTCTGAATACTCATTCTTATTGGATATCAATCTTCAAATATTTAAAAAATAGTATTTTGATACAAAATCAGAAATTTCCAGCTTAATAGTATACCACCAAAGTGTTTCTTTCAGATCCCTAAACATCTTGGTGATACCAAGGTGTATAGATAAATTCATTCATATGAATCATATAATAATTTCATTCTCAGCTCAGGTATATATTGAAGAGAAAGAAACATCCCAAATTTCAGAACAATGCCTTCAAAAATGATGTCGTCCAACATCCGATCACTCACAAATTTATTTTTATTTTGAAAATTCTCACCATCGAGTTGAGAAATTTTTATATTTTATAATAATTTTGGTTTTGATATCATTATAAAATGGAGTGATATTTTTTATTAAATAATAATTCTCATATCTGTTTATACCAGGTCCCTGAATAAGGAATCCATTCCAATTCTCATTATAGTCAAAACACACTGATGATTCCTACTAAATGAATCGACTTCCTAATTATTTGTGTTGTGGTGGTAGTGTAATGAGAAATCATAATACTTGAGTACCTATATCCATATAATTTATATAAAATGGATATATTTCTATAAATAGATAGATTATATGATATTTTATTTGTACATAACTCACACATATCTCTATTATGATAATACCTCCAAACCATCTTGGAAGAAATATGGCTACCAACTCAATATTAGGGGTTGAATAGTTCTGCTTCTGGATACATAACTACCTTGATAAATTGGAAGTAACTTCATCATTATTCATAATGAAACATCCAAGACCAATATTTTATTTTTAAATATATATTAAAAATTAATCCCCTCTTAATGACAGTGTCAATGATGAAATATTGATCAACATCCATTAATTCAAAAAAAAACATTCTTTACAGTCCTCTATCTGTTGGAACATAAACCCTTTAATTGTCTACCCATATAACATGTTTTATAATCTGGAAACCTTTTTTTGGACAAATACCCTTTAGTAGAAAACTAATTAATGGAGACTATGAACCCTATTTACGTTTTTTGGTGTAAGAAATTCTCTAACTAACATTTTCCTTGATAGATCAACTGAAGGTCAATGTTTAGAGACAATATGTCCAAGAAAAAGAACATCTTATAGCTGAAATTTACATTGGATAAATTCCTCACATATCTCTATTTCTCTAAGAGTCTCAATAATGATTCATAAAATATTATTATGTACTACATAACTAAAGGACTACACCATGATATCATCGATAAATATTCCACAGAAATCACTATGAAATTACTTGATCACTCGATTGACTAGATCCATAAAAATAGAGGGTTAATTAGTCAATCCAAGTAGAATTACAATAAACTCATAAAATCCACACCACATATAAAATGTTTTCTTTAGAACATATTCCACCCGTACTCGCAATTTATTATTTCTATAATACATATAAATAATTGAATAATTTTTCGATCCTTAATGTTGATCAAATAGGTCATCAATATGATGCATGTGTAACTTTTTATTTTTGTGTAATGGAATTGAGTTCACTAAAGTCAATTCCCAGCCTCATAGTCCCATCCTTATTTTTAAAAAAAATAATATGAGCCCCTAAGGTGAAAAACATGGTTGTATGAATCCATTATCATAAAATCTTCTAGTTGTTTCATTAAATATTCAATATCAACTTGACGAAATTTATAGGGTTCTTTAATATAGTTTTTTCACTTGGGATAGGTTCAATAAAAAACATATCCTCATGCTCAGGTGGATGTAACAATAATTATTCAGGAAACACATCGATTTATTCATACAAAATAAGAACATATTATATCATACGGGTATCTTACACTTATCTAAGTTATGTATTCTCTTAATCTCTTATAATTATAATATTTAGATATATTAGGGGTATATCTTGTAATTATTTAGAATATTATGTGTCCATTATAATGATAAGTAATTATAAATCTTCATTACAAATCATTGCCTCTTTATCTTGGAAATAATTTTATTCTTTATACATTGAAATCAAACCCATTACAATGATTATATCAATGTCTACCATAGGTATATTAATAAAATTCATGAATATGGTACGCATGTGTGTCATAATTGGGATTTATTGATAGATCAATGTATTTATAGTATTACCTCTATATTTCTTGGCTAATAACACCCTTGTTAATGTGTTTGAATAATGTTTATTTTTTTGGAAACCAAGTTAGATATAAAAGAGGGAAAATATCTAGAATAAAATATTTAATTAGGATCCTTTGATGTTATGATAAAATTAACTATAACAACATCACTATGAAATTCACCATCAGGTATAGTAGATCCATAATCATGGATTTCTACCCTTTGACACTTCCGTGGAATGTTTCATTGACATATTTAGAATTTTTTTGTATAGTACCTCATATTAATGTAGTTAAATCATTTTATGGTACTAGATTATCTGTCAACATTGCATTATTTATCCATATATCTTTTTTATCCATATGTGAAGAAAACCATTATTACCTTCTAAAATGTACCATTTTTCTTCATTTCATAGGTTCCAGATGATATAAATTCCTTTTTGTCTTCTTCCCCTTATCAATTTTTTTCTTTGTGAGTTTCTCATTCATCCAATTATTCTCTATCCTCCCTTATAAATTATAATAAATATTGAAATATTTCTTTTTCATGATAGAAAATTATTCTATATATTTATAAAATGATATTTTTTAGGGTATTAGGGACCATCGAATGATTAGATTTATTAAATCAGAAAAATATTCAAGAATTACTCTTTACATTAGTTATGTAGTCTATACAATAAACTTCTAACCTTATAATTTTTACCTCCTAAAAGGAAATATTTTCAACATACCATTTTCTTATACCTGGGATTTTTCTCCCTATATCCAATTATTCCTCCTCTGGATGATATTTTTTAATGAAAAGTACCTTAAAATACTGCCACTACATGTTCATTATTTTATCCAAATATTTAGTTTTTAAAATCAATTATATCTAATTATCCACATCCCATATGAGTTGATAAACTACCTTGGAACTCATTTCATGTTTATTACTTCCTAAATCGAGAAATTTATTTTAAAAATAAGTAACCCAATTATAAGATTAGAATGTATTTGGGGATAAATTTAATGATGTTTTTTTCACATGAAACGATATGATATTGTTACATAATATTCTGGATTAGTAGGCCTCTTTATAGGGAAAATTTTCTTGGACTTAACATAACATATATTCCCCAATATAGATATAATTTGTTCTATTCTAACTTCTTCTCTAGCTTCAATTCCATTTTTATTGTCTTGTTGAGGAGGCAAAACCCTAAAAAAATTATGTTCATTTATACTCTTTTAATTAATTCCTCTAGGTACCATTTATAAACAATATCATATGACTAATTAGAATATAACATGATAAATACAAATTTATGTTACTAAAAATTTTAAAACACTTAAAATAAATTAAAAAAATTTCATAGATAATCTGGGAATCATATGTATTGGATAATTAGGAATATTCTAAAATCATAAAAATATTTTCAAATATTTCCTAATGATTTGTAAAAAATATGTGATTTACCCATGAATATCCCACAGGATTTTCAATATAGGGGTGTAGTAACGACCCATTGATCATTCATCAGAATGATAGGAAAAATAAAAATCAGAATATACTTTTTGGGTTATTACCTATAGATTCATCTATACCACAACCACATCCAATTTTAGGATCCATATATGGATTAACTTCTCATAAAACTATATAATCAATTATTTAAAAACCATTATGATAAAATATTATAAATATAAATATATTCAAATTCTGTTATAAGTTTATGTTCCCTACTATTGGATTTCAAAAAACTAGTTCCCATGGTTTTTATAAACATTATCATATATTAAATGTAAAAACACAAAGGCTGTTAGCCTTCTAATGGTTGTTACATTACTAAATTACAGTTAGATATAATTTATCAAATTTTGATGGATTTGATAGTTTTTTAGTCATGAATGAATATATACATGCATGTATCTCACATTAAATTAGAAAATATGAAATAAAACATAGTGTTTTCGTGTAAATCATAAATATTACCACTAGTATATCATTTTATATAACTCATAGTACCCTTCATGAAATCTTGTGTAACAGAATCCAATAAAATTTTGAGAAAACATTCCCTATATGTTAATGTGTACATTAGAGGATTTCAAAGAGTAAATAATGATCGAATAATATGGTAAAAATTAAGGTTAATAAAATAATTCTACGTATATAATCACATGATCATGAAACATATCCATAGATGAAATAACTACTCAAATAATCATATAGAGATAAATAAATAATTTCATAAAGATTGAATGCACAATAAGGGACATCTATAACATACCATTAAGGCCTCATGCCAACAAATTTGATCGAAATGGGTAAGGCATAATTAAAATACCCATCCTATTTTTTCTCATGATATTTATCAGTGCATAGAGAGACTATGTAACTTTTGGACCCACCCATCACAACATAATTACAATAAATTCATCGTAAGATTAAAAAACAAAACTCAATAAATATGGCTCAATAAAAAATAACAATCCATATTTAATGAAGTAGTATAATAAATTTCAATAAATTCCCCAATAAAAATAGTTAGTCTATTCAGATAAATATGGTGGATAGATTTATTATATTTTATCCACAATAAATAAATATATTCATCAACTGATGTTGACATATCTAAAAATACTTTTAAAATATAACATGTCATTTTTTTGAGGAAAATAACCTTTTAATTTTGAAATAACTTATTTAAAATAAAAAATATTCCTAAATATTAGGGAAGTAATTATATTTTTAAATAACTATGTAAACTTTTAAAGTAGGCTTAACAGAAACAGTATTCCAGATAGTGGAAAAAACTATACATGCAGTGTATAATAGAACAATTATTTGGATTATACATTTAATAAAAAGTTAATGATTTAGAAAATAATGATAATTTTAATTTTTAAAACATTTAATAATAAATAAAACATCGTAGAAATAAAGTTATTAAATAATTTTATAGTAGTAAAATCATTATTTAAAACATTAAAAACGATATGGAATAAAAAGTTGTTCTATACGAAGAGGGAAATAAATTATGTTTTCCTTGCTAACATTTATTTAGGTTTTTGATTACATATTTAGAGAAAAATGAAATTGAAACCTATAATTTTTTTGTAATAAGTATATGATAAGAATAAATATGGGTATTATTATATATATAACATATAACTCCCACAACAAGAATATAAACACATGCAATCCCATATAAGGAAGAGAATGTGACATAAACACTTACCTCGGGTCCAACTAGATTCATAAGGGATTTTAGCCTATTTTATAAAAAATATAAATTCATTACACTTATATTAAATAACCATATATATACATATAATATCTTATATTATTTAATTATAACATTTCAACACCCATTTATTAAAAATCTTTTATAAAAATCAATATTTCTGTGTGTTTACTTTTCATTTTTATGAATGTTTTGTTTTGGTATTTTAAGTATTTTCATCTTTATAATGGTTCCATTATTTCCATGGTTTTAATAATGATTTAAATATCTTTGGGATTTTGGGCCTCCATCTTCTATTGCCTAAGTGTTTAATAGCTACAATATATTATCATTTTCTATGACTAACCAATATCATCCTTGTTTGGATAGAAGAAGTGACCGGCCTCAATCACTTGTTGTTAAGGAAGATCTTACTCTACCTTAGTTCACTCATACCTATCCAATATACTATTTTCTAGATCCCAATTTATAAGACATCTAATAGATTCTCATTCTGGAGGCAAGGGCTTACATTCTTTTGAGGCCAGTTCCTAGCACCACGTTTTCCAACAATGTATCTTATTATCTGGAATGCTTGGGGATTGGGAGTCTGGGTAAGATCAGAAAACCTATATAATAGGTATTAAAAAAATAATTATTCTATTATCGTTGTTGTCGATCCATGAAATACCTCAATATTGGGGACATCTCAAAGATATTTGGCATGCATGATTATTTTCACGATGATACGATTCATCAGAACATATGCGTCTTATTTAACACTTTATTGAGAATTTGTTATGGATTGGGAATTGGATCAGAATCTCTTGGTCTAGATTCTAGCTGGAGAGTATTTTTTTCCTTTGGGTATACTATGTGTTATCCAATACTTTTTGAGTCATTATCAAATGATAAAAATGTTTTCAATCATAGGGAGGATGTGAGGATTGTTTTAGGTGACTTAAACACTATTATTTATGTCTCTGAGAAGAAAGGTGGGGTCTTCTCTTTTCACATGTATATGCATTTTTTTCCTCCTTTACAGCTCATGAGGGACTCATGTATTTTGTATTTTTTTATGGAAAAAGGTATATTGGGTAATAATTACTAGCGCATTCATCACATGTGTTGTAGACTAGACCACTGCCTTAGAAACCTTCATGGTATTTTGGCATTCCCTAACACAGATATCACCTACCTAGCTCCTGTTCTTTCAGAACACCTAATATTAGTTCATCTCAAATTAGACCAAGCTCATGGTTTCCAACACATATCCACTAGTTATTCGCTACATAACCAATGATTCCTTGCATGATTTCTGGGTAATTTTGGAGAAACCAATCAAAGGGAGGTACTAGATTCAACAATATGACAAGTTTTGTCACCTAAGAAATAATCGTATAGAATGGGTTAATTACCTTCCTTCTCCGAAACATTATTTAGTATATCTTAAACTGGAGATTGATAAATCTAGGTCAATATGAGAAGAATCCAAGGATGATTATCAGTATTATTTTCATGGGATGAAGAAGCAAAAAATTAATGTAACTTTTATGGCGTAGGAATGAATCATGAGTGAGAGATCCCACGCCTCTTGGATAAATGTAAGTAATAGAAGCTCATGGTTCTTCCACGCTGGTTTGAAAGAGAGTATTCATTATAATTATCCTATTATATGCATGAATGTTGGTTCCTTTACGAAGTATCCAATGGTGATTGATGGTACAATTACCTCTCATTTTTATTATCTCATTTTCTTTCCTATCTATGGTACGTATAATGGTTATAGAGCTAGTCAAGAAAATATTTTTAGACTTATAACAAGCATTATTCTCCTTGTTAATTAATGTATGAAGATAATTCAAAAGTATGAAGATATCTACGCAGCTATCAAGTCTATCAAAAAATAAAGAACCCTAGGCCCAGAAGGATTCTTGGGGTTATTCTATGTTTGTGCCTAGGATATTATTATAGAGGATCTCATTTTGGAAATCCACATTTTCTTATATGGGGGGATCATCCTCCAATTAATTTATTCACCACTATGGTTCCTATAATTTTGTTAAAGTATCCATCATCCATATCTCAATATAGAACAATCAGTTTTTACAATGTTCCCTATAAAATTTTGTTTACCATAATCAATAAAAATATCTTTCATTTCATTCACTATAAGGTATTAGAGGAAAACAATAGTTCATAAAAGGTCATTCTATCCAAGGATCCATGTGTATCAGTATTGAACTGGTTTTTAGAATTAATATAATGTTTATAGGCTATAATATAGCAAGAAATATTAACATGGAGGAGGCGTATGATCACGTCGAATGGAAGTTCATTCTCAAGGTAATGAAAATATAGGGTTTCTTTAGTTGGGTTGTATAATTTATTTTTTGCTGCTTTATATTTCCTTGGATAAATATCAATTTCATGTGGAGGAGATGTGGATTTACGAAACATTTATGGGATCTATAAAGTCAACCATCTTTCCCCCACAGTATGTTCATTATGACCCATGATGTACTTGGAATAATTCTAAGCTAAAACATTCAGTAAGCCACCATCAAGACTTATCTATGTGGAGCTCATTTTACCAAGGTCTCCTGTCTATTCCTCGATGATGATATAATGTTTTTCCTTAATGGATCTAATGCCTATATCATAGGATTTATCAAAATCCTGGAAGAGTATACCAAGGGGAGTGTCCAAATCATCAATAAGGATAACATCTATGTGATCATCTATAAACTATATACAAAAATGACGTAGGAGAAATATTGAATCATTTATAGGAATATAAAAGAAGTTATTTCAAATGGATTTCTCTTAGGAACCTATTTCTTCATGAACAATACTTATCAAATATTATTATGTCATTATTTTTTATATCAAAAATATAATTAGAAACTAGAAAAATTTGATTTCATTCATTTTGAGATGATGTTTCTCTAATCCATAGTGTGATGCAATCTATTCCCATGTACATATTGTAAGTAATCAAGGTTCCTAAACCAGACACAATTTTTTTGATATAATTATAAATTCTTTCATGTGGGTTGATCAGGGAAAGGGAAAGTATCATATGGATTCTTGGATAAAACTTGAAAACCTAAGGGATAATGAGATAATTTGTGTGAGAAATTAGGGTGACTCTATACATTTCATTTATAGTTAAAAAAGACAGAGAAACTATTAAATTCCACTCTTTGTGGGGAATATTCATTAAGGGAATGTAGAAAAATATTCTAGGCCCGATCAGAGGGAACTTGTATCCTCTATTAAAGTACTTTTTTTGTCCCATTAAAGAGCTCAGATGCTGCTCTCTATGGATCCTTGGCCAATGAGACATATGTTTTTGGAATCTTATCAAGATTGGTGAATTCATCAGCTATCAAGGGTTCCCCACACCTGAATTAAATTTTAAATATGACATTTCTATGGAATCCTATATTAGTTCAATTCTCAATCCAATCTAAAAATATAACTATGATATAATTTACCAGGAGGAGTCTCAAGTTACTTGAATTTTAATGGCTATCTCATATGGTTCATTTTCATCCAAGGCTTATATGAAAGTCCCATACCTTTAAAATGATAGTGATCATTAGGTGAGATCTTTTAGTGTAGGGTCCTCCCCTAAAATTTAAAATTTTTGTTTATAGGGTTCCAAATAATTCTTTTCCTATAAAAATCAAGGTTAATCGGAAAGGTATCCATATTTCTTCAAGATGAACCCGATGGAAGGATGAAAAGAGGATTTTGCATCCAAACATTCCCCCCATAGCGATTGGGTCTATAAAATCTATGGTGTGCTGGGAGAATTAATTATTTTTATCATAGTGGACGTTCTGCTAGAAGAATTATTTCAGTAGTAGTTTAGTGAAAAAAATAATAACAAACTTGAATAGAGGTACCATTCCATTCTCTTTGTGGATAGATAGTGGATCATATGGTAGAGAAGGAACCAGGAAAGACATAAGACCCCAACCACTGATGTGGATCATTCAGTTAAAACCAGATGTTTAGTGTCAAAACATGCTAGTATTTTTAGTTAATGGGATTAAAAACCCTCTCTTAGGATTATATTTTCCAGACAACACCACTTCACCTCACTCAGTCTCTGACCTATAGGATAGTGGGTGAGACAGGATCCCCCCTTCCCAAGGTCTCAAATGGAATATGGATTGTTCTTGCATCAAAGGTTCAAGTATAGTGGAGGAGTTGTTCATGACTCATGGGGATCTGGGTTACTCGCATTTCACTCCTTTTATGGAGTTGGGAATTCACCCAAGCTTGAAGTAGAATCCATGCTTAGTTGTCTTGAAATTTTCTATGATAGGGGAATCAGTTTAGTTAATGTGGAAATAGAATAAAAAAATATCTCAAACACATTGAATGGTATTTCCTCAACTCATTCAGAAATTATTGTTTTTATCTGTATATGTAAAGCCCTCCTTTCAACTGGAATTGATATTTCTCAAACATAGCGGGAAGGAAATCACATGACTGGTTTTATGGAAGATATGGTCTCACAAGAGGTCCCAAGAAGGGTGTTCAATTGTTTTTGGCACTCTTCCCCTAGTGGTTACTGATGTTTTCATTGTTGATTCACATTTACTATACTTTTTTCGAAACACTTCTTGTTTTTTACATAAATCCTTACCTCAAATAAAAATTATTTGTTTTTGTATTTATTCATATTTCATTAAGGAGGTGGTAGTCTACACATATGCATGAATGGAAGTATCAATTTTTATAGGGAAAAGGGTTAATAATGTAAATGAGATATTAAATTTATATAAAAATAAATTTATCATTAATATCATATATACTAATAATTTAAATATTTATGACCATATAAGTATTGTATTGATGAAAAAAAATAATTAAACCATTACTTGGAAATTTTTGGTCATACAAAAAAACCAAGAAATGTCTTTGATTTTTGTAGGATTTAATAGAGGTTTGATATATTTTTACCATAACTAGAATTACATTTTATATATAATATGATATTGGATTCTATTGGGACCATGATGACATGAAGTTGTTTTTATGAAGCTATAAGATGTATGTGCTGATGGAATTGTCTTTTGTTATACTATGAAAATAAATCACATCAAAGCGAAAAACATGGTGATCTATCAAAAAATCATAAATAGGTGATCAGGTAAAAAATTATTTTCAAATATTATTAGTTCGAGAATAATATTTTTGGAAGAAAGGATCATAAGAATCACTACAGGTCAATAAGAATATTTCGATCATATTGAGAAAGTAAATCAGAGTTTGAATGGATTTGATGAAAATATAATGATGATTTGATGATCGTAGAGTCATCATAAATCAAATTTTTTTGGGAAACATGTGATGAAAGACATATAAAAGAAATAGGGAGAACTAGTACTGCTATTCATATTAGAGTTTGGTAGGTAATAAATAATTTTCTAGAAGATTGTGAATTTTAAATTCTTTCAATTATTAGTAAAATGATTAAATATTGATCCTAAACATTCTAAAAGTAATGAAAAAATATTTATGAAATGAAGGTGTTTCTGGAAGAATAAATTTGAAGTATCGTAGTCTTAGTTTATCAATGTGAGATCACCAGATATAGAATTGTTTGAAGGCTGAAAGGTTTTGTTTAGAATATGAGAAGGTGAAGTTGCTGATTTTCATCCATAAAAATAATCCAAAAAATACATATATTTATATAATTATTTTAGAGGTTATTTGTAATCCGAAAATGAATGAATTTGATGCAGACATTGATTTATCAAATGTGGTGTGTCATCAACCATCAGATTAATCTTGTCATTGATAATATACAATTGTAATGTTTGAAAAAGGGAATCAGAGTAATAATTATTTTATTAAGATTTTTTGGAACTACTGAATATGAAAATAATTTGTATTTTTTTTGGAACTAATGCATTATGGGATTAAATATCAATAAACAATGTATTTAACTATTTTTATTAGTTAGATTTGTTGAAAAATTGGGTCAATAGAAAAATAATAGAATTGTTCAGTGATTTAATCAAATGGTTCAATAGTCATCAGAATAGATTTGTGTGGACTACAAGACTTGCGTTGACACCGATCCATCAAAGGAAGACAATTTCCAATTCATGAAACATAGGCTGACACTGATATTATTCATTGAACTCTAAAATTCATCAGGTGATGGATCATCAGTCAGATGACAATATTAAAAGATGAACATTTTCAAGAAGCTAAAAAATTGTTTTCAATGGGGGTATTGAAAGGTTGTTTTCTGATTTTGTTGAATGTTTTTGTATGAATATGTTTTGATGATAATACAAAAGTTAAATCGAGAGGTTTTGATTTCATTAGTATATGTTACTATGTTTATCGAAGATTGGTTTTAAAGAAATTTTAATCAATTAATTATTACCAAGAATAATAATGAGATGTCATCTGTTTCATGTCATCAATTTGTATTAAGATTCATAATGAATAATCTGATGCTTTAAATATGTTTTCATCGTATTGAAGAAATAAAAATAAAAATTTGAATTAGATTGTATAATGGCAAAAAATTATGAGGAGAGATGAAGTCATGAGAAGATTTGATATTTTTTGAGAATATTATAGAAGAGATAATATGTAATAACTAATTTAGAGTTTTAAATGAAATGTAAGGGAAATTTATCTTTTGGGGAATTTGGTAAAAGTTAGAAAACGTTTTAGATTCCTTCCTAAACCACATTTTCTCACCTTTAAATTCTAGGTTGTACATTGTACTTTTTGAGGCGTCTATTATTCACTATTGGAGATAGGGAAGGTGAATGTTCATTAGATTTTAAGAGATAAGGTGTTTTTTGAGCATTCTTAGGGGTGTTTTATGGATAGATGATGAAGAAGAAGAAATATCATATTTGGTGGATTGTCGTTCAAGAATGGAAAATCAAACTAGGAAATTAGAATGATATTTTTCGAATGAAGAATATTTATTTTAGAATTGTTTTAGTTGAATTTTAGTAGAGTTTCTTTTGAGACTGAGGAATTAGAAGTCGAATCGGGCTGGGGAATCAGACCGAGTATCATTACGATGTCTAGATAAGTTCTTACCAGCTAATGGGAAAGAAAGTGATGAATTTTTTGAAGATAATATTTGTGAATGTTGACAAGGAACAATAGTAACAAGTTTTGAAGCATATGGTGAATGTTTCTTAAACTGTTACAACAAAATTTATTACAACTTTTCATGATACATAAAGCACATGCATTGTTGTATTAAACCTAATGTTACACAAGTGTATGAGAATATGCAACATGTTGTATCCACACAATAGGATTAATTTCTAGTGTGTTGTGAATTACTGGATTGTTTCTATATAATATTAAGGACATATCTAATTTTAAAGATTAGTAAAACTTGTAAATTTTAATGTTCATGTTGATGTGTGATTGTTTTTTCAGTAAGGCTATATTTTTTTATCATGAGAAAATTATTGTATTAAATGTAAGGAAACGTAGAGGAAAGATATTCCACTAATTAAACCCTCCCCCTCTCTGTGATACATAAATCCTAACTAGAAAATATTAATTTGTTTCAGAGACAAGTTTCCCTTCATATACTCTTTTCTAATGTTTTTGAAGAGATGTTGTGATGGACAATCTAAATTGTGTGAATAGTGAGAGGATTCTGGTCATTTGTGTTAAGAACAATCATATCTAGAAATATAGAATGATTCTTTTTCTTATATCTCTTAGGTATGATTTGCATTATGATGCAATAGCTAGATTTCCTCTTATAGGGGAAATATTTCCTCTTACATCTATTGGAAAAAACAATCTTGAGAATGATGGAAGAGATAAGAATTATTTACTCTCATCACATTATAAAATTGATTTTCAATGTGTGAAGGAATTTTCCACTACTAAATATATATAGGATGTGCTGAATAAATGTTATAAAGGAAATTAAAAAGTGAATAAAAGAAAATTTTCAAATATGGAGCAAAGGTATAAATATCTAAAATAGATGATTATGAATCTTTCAGAAACTTCATCACAAAGGTGAATGAATTTGATAGAAACATCGTATGTCGGGGAGTAAAGTTATAAGATTATAATATTTTTTAAATGATCATGATAATTTTTTCTGATAAGTTTGATACATATGTTTCTTCATTGAAGAATATAGATCATAAAATTCTCTCTGGATGAACTTTATAGTATCCTCAATACATATTTAATGATAAGGGAAAATATTATGAAATCTGATAAAAACATTGATTGAGATATGTACATCAAGGATGATAAAAACAGAATGTTTGAGAAGGTACTTGAGGAAGAATATTTTGTTGACTCTAATTCCAAAAAGAGTAATGGAAAAAATATGATGAATTTAAATCCCAGTTTTCTAAAAAAAAATTAATAGGTCATATAAAAGTATATAAGTATTATTACCATATAATTATTAGAATGTCGATCTATCGGGAAATCTTCAACTAAATGTCTATGAATAAATATATAATAGGATTTTTATGAAGATAAAATGGCTGAAAGGATTGTAGAAGTAACTGGGTGTTAAGGATAAATCTTATTCCAACGTAATAGATAAAATATTCTATAAATCCAAAAGGAAAAGATTTTTGTATTAAGATAATAAAGAATAATAAATGATTCTAAATAATAAAAGTCTTCATTAAATTCTATTGAGAAAAAAATCATTTTAATATTTAATAATGAATAGTTCAGAAGCAGTAGTTCCGAGGAAGAAGAAACTGAATTATAAATGAATCTGAAAGATGAATTGAAATATTGTATAAAAATATTTAGAGGCATTATTAATAAATCATTAATTTTATAAATTAATGTTACTCAATAAAAAATAATGAATGTATTTATGATGAGATATATAACATAATGTAAGAAATTTATAATTTATATAAATCAATTGAGAATGAAATGTATCAAAATAAAAAACTCGATGAAAATTTGAATAAAAAATAAGTATTGTAGGCAATTTTTAAACAAAATCATTCTAAAGATGATCATATGGTTATTTGTAGCATGGATTCTATCCCTAAAGTTGGTGAACCAACTAGGATGGATAAGCATAATACGAATAAAAAACAATACCTTCAATGATTCTAAAAATGTAAAAATTATTCCAAATAAAAATAAAGATTAGATATTTATATACACGAAAAATATTAACAATGTGAACAATTAATAAGTCTATAAAAATTATGAGTTCGCAAATTTTCACTCAAATTCTAGTCCAAATAAGGATGAAAATAATCAAAGACTAAAAATGGTGGTTCTAATTGATAATAGAATGGATGGTGGTCAACAATGTTCTGATAAAAAGTTTGTTAAGAAACAATCTCACAAATATGGATAGTATGGGGTTAAAGTGGAAAATGATCTTTTTTGATACTATTATTAATGTGGTGGATTTGGGCATGTTGAACATACATATTGGTTTAATGTCATGACCCGTCCCCCGGGACCCGTGATGTGACTACCCCAAGCCCGCCATCCATAATCCAGGGGCTGAAAACTAGCACCAAAGGCGTAATTAAATTAATAGTGGGAAGGAATTACACTTATAACATGTAAACACACACACAGTCAAGCATACAGTTAGACGAAACACTAAGTAATTTGTATAGAAAAAGAGTGCTGCATATAAAAGGGGCCAGAATACAAGCCTAACAGTAAAGGGACAAGTACAACTAAAATGCAATACAACTAAAAAAAGATAAAATAAAACTACTGGATCATCCTCTGGGATTTCTACCCGAAGGGTAGGTACAAATAGCCTCCTTAGAACTCCACGTCTGTCTGTCTCCTCCGGGTACCGACTCGTCGTATGGTCCACCTCCGGGTACCGTCCTGTCCTCGTACTCTAAGCCTCCGTCAGCGCTGCCCGTTGTCTGCATCCAACACAATGATGTGCGGGGGCAACCCATATAGGGGTGAGAATAACGATACTCAGTAGGGACCCTGATACCCTCAAGGTCTCATTAAATCCATCAAGGATAAAACACAAAGTATGAAATCAATAGATACCCTTACTCAGGTATTTTCCCATACATATTCCCTAGTTATCACGTGATCCATCTCAATCATGAGGGAAAACACCGAAACAAAACTAACTCAGCTCACAGAGGTATACATATTATGTAGAGAGATAGAGATGATTATATTTAGCCACTGAATCATCTACTCTGTCGAACCCACGTACGATCTAGGAACAACATTCAGAGCTGTTGAACCCACGTAGGATCCAGAAATAGTAGTCAGAGCTCTCTAACCCACATAAGATCCATGAAAAGTAGTCAGAGCTGTCGAACCCATGTATGATCCTGGAACAGTAGTCAGAGCTGTCGAACCCACACAGGATCCATGAATAGTAGTCCGAGGTGTCGAACCCACACAGAATCCAGGAACAGTAGTCAGAGCTGTCAAACCCACATAGGATCCAAGAATAGTAGTCAGATCTGTCGAACCCATTTAGTAGTATCGCAATGGTCAGCCACGTCATAGTGGTCTCAACGCAATAGGCGGCGCATCAATCGGACGCTCGGTATGTGAGTTATAAGCCTTTTAGTCCCAGGGGCTAGATTGGATTCGTGCACGATCCAACCTAACTATATCTCAACTATACCACAAACTCTAGTGGTATATACTCTAAGATAATACCATTCTCCTTGAATACCAGTGATGCTGACGGACCGTCAAATGGACGTCCGGTGCCAATGATATGGCCAAACAAAAGTAAAGGGTCGGTAGTGGGCCGGGGTCCGGTCTGACCCGGTCCGACCCTGTCTCGGCCGACCCAGTTTGGGTCGACCCAACCTGACCCGTTATGTCTAGCCCAGTCCTTTAGGTGGGTCTTCCCATTAGATTTGGCCCGTCCGGCTGGGCCCAGCCGAGCATGCCATGAGGGGTCGCGAAGGGTCGCGAGAGGGCGGACCAGTCATGAGGGCACGGACTGTCTGCGGGTCGCCGTGAGGGTGGTTCGACCTAGATGGCACCTCATAGGTGGCTCGACTCAGAGGGGAAGAGCCGGTTCGGTCTGGAGTGTCTCGGGGGCATGGTCAGGGTGGCTCGGCCAGGGAGGCTAGGGTCGGTTCGGCCTAGAGTGCCATGAGGGATGCGGTTCGGGCAGATCATCCCAAGAGGCCAAGTGGCCATCAGGCAGCTGGGATCCAGGTGGCAAGGGCTGATGCGGTTTGTCCGGGGTGCACTGGAGGCCAACGGTGGCTGAAATTCGAGCTATGCGGGCTGGAGCGGTTCGGCCGGGGCGCACTAGAGGCCGGTAGTGGCTGGTATACGGGAGGACGGGGGGTGGCCGGACAGCTGAGAGGCTGGCAGGAGGCCGAGCGCCAGGAGGGCTGGGGGTGGGATGGTGCTGGGAGACCGAAGGGTGGCCGACCGAGTGGAGTCCATCGGGCGGCTATGTGCAGGGAGGCCGGCAGGTGGCCGGGTCCCGGGTTTTGGGAGGCCGATGGGCGGCCAGGTGCAGGGACCCCGGCGGGCGGCTGGGTGTCGGGAGGCTGGCAGGCGGCCTAGTACGGGTAGGCCAGCGGCTCGAGCCATCAGGGGGGGGGGGGGGGGGTTCGGCCGTGGTGGTGGAGTCGGTGCTGCCAAAGCGCCGCATGGGCAGCGCGGTTTGCGGAGACCCCGAGTAGCGCAGTCATTGCCTGTCTCCTCATCGTTTCATCGCCATGTCAAAAAATATCACAAAAGATAATCGACATAGGGAGACGGGCCCTGTTAGTTTGGCCCACACCCTCCACGTTTGGGGTGATTTCAATCAATTCATAAGAACGAGCACAACAATCCACCCACAAAAGGAAAACATACTCATTCTTTGTTTTTTTGAAAGAAATGAAGAACAAGGTAGTTAAATGAAATTAATACCCTACTTGTTCATTGTTCGTTGACAGTGTCGAGGGGAAGAAGACAGAGTTGTCGTCGTTCGTAGCATCCGCCACACTCTTCCAATCCAGAGCTCATGCATTGGTTCATTGGCGACTATGAGGACAGAAGTTCGGTCAAAGACGTCCCATGTTGTTAGAAGTCCATGGATGAATGTCGAAGGAGTTCGTTCTTCGTAGTCGAAGGAATTCTTCATTTGGAGTGTTCTTTGTTGGTGAGAGATTTTCTCTCAAAAGCTTTAATCCTCATTTTCCAATATTTTGCCAACAAAAGAAGAGGAAGCCAAAGTAATAGATTATATAATCTATTATTGGCTTAAGAATTCAAAGAGGGTGTATTAATTAAGTTGGATCCACTTAATTAATTCACGAGGTAAGAAAAATAAATTAAAGAGGAGGATTTACCACATTAAAGGAGGGGGTGGAGAGACTCTCCGTCATTAATAAGGGGTGGGTGGAGAGGTTTTCCTCTCCCACTATTGTTTGGGGATTTGCCCCAGGTGGTCCCCACATTGTAACCTCTCGCGGGAGGTTAGGTTTGGGTGGGCCCCACAACCATAACCACTCATGGGAGGTTACGTTCGGGTGGTCCCCACACTTCCAACGTCCATGTGGAGGTTTTAACCAACAATTAAAAAAACATTGACAACTTTATTTCTATTTACTTCATTCACTAAAAACCCAAAAAATTACTTTCGCCCTTGTCTATTTTCCGTCGAGGTGAATGGCTCCTTAAGCGAATATTGTCGCTGCGAGTTCAACAGTGCCATCAGATTTCAATTCTGAGCACTGGTTCAAATGTTACAAAACACTGCTTGCGCGTTTAATGAACGTACACGAAAAAAAGTTCTGAAAATTATTATCAGTCACCCTCGACCTACACCGGTCAAGGTCTGCCTCTGCCTAGGTGAAACACGCCTCATCAAACCCAACGGTACTCTTGGATTTTCTATCTAAGTTACCATTTAGACGTTATGAATTTTACATTAAAATAGTTGTCACTTAATTATTTTATTTGCATTCATATTCTAAATTTTTTCTCATGGCACGCACCGACCAATGTTAGTATCATATTAAATAAAGCATGCCCTCTCGAGTTTAGTGGTGGTCTCATATTTTTAATCTGATCTTCCATTTGTGAGTTGTAAGTATTTGAAAAATAAAATTATTTATTTAATTATTTTATTTACAGTTATTTTAGTTTTGGGTTTTCTCATAGGAGGCCCGCTAAGACTAATCTTAAGTAATGCGTAGTGTAAATCCACCATCCTGAGTGCAACGGTGCCCTCAGATTTCTGATCCGAGTAACTGTTTAAGGGTGATTCTAATTTTTCTGGAAGACTACTTACACACATTAACTTACTCGAACCGGAATGGCCTGAAGGCCTTCATTTTTATTTTATTATGGACAATCCCCCTTTTAAGGGTTGAAGGGGAACTCATACATGACCCGTATGCCTAAGGCATACGGCCTAACAAACCCGGAATACAAGACCCAAAGTCCCAGAGAAATACCATGACCAATACATGACTCGTAGGCCCAGCCCACTTGAACTACCCCTCCCCAGCTGTCTGTGTCATTGATCACCTAGCTCTCCACCTTGCATTGCTGATCAACTAGAATTTCCCCATACAAAGTTGCATGGTTCCTAGTCCCGATGGCGGCTTCCATACCCTCTCATTCTTCCAATATGGTTACCTCTGCATCTGGTAGATGCTACTCCTATTTCTATGATCCTCTTCTAGGGACTGTTCTATGCGAACTGGGCTACACCATGGTCTACGTGGCCCGAAGGCCCTGTGTACCGAAGGCCATTGATGACCCGAAGACCCTTGAGACCCATAGGCCCAAATAGGTGGCCGAAAGGCCCAAATAAGGTGAATAGTTATGGATGCTACAATACCGAACAATAACTCATACAGTTCCTACTACAGTACTGCTACAGTAACTGTTACAGTACACCCGAAATTCACCTCCTCCCAGTTTTGAAGTCGGGTCTCTTTGATGCCAGTAACTGCTACGCGAGTTAACATAAGCTTAACAAAACTTCGACAGATCATTTCAGGCATTTCAGGCACTATGGGCCATGGAATCGTATACCGTCTGATTTCGTTGGCTCGTAAAATTCCCAAATATTTAAAATAATAATTTACATGGAAATTATGGGTCTTTACATTCTACCCACCTCAGTTCTCTATGTCCCCATAAGCAACTAATCAAACTAAGGAAACAAGTGGGGGTACTGTGCACGAATCTGAGCCTCCCGCTCCCGTGTGCTCTGTTGGAGGTTCCTATGATACCAAATGATGCACTACAGAGGTATCGACCGTCCATGAAGGACCCACTCTTATTGATCCTCAATCTCTACTGGAACCTCTGTAAAAGTCACCTCTTCATCAACATCCAACTCTATGTGGTCGATGACATGAGAAGGGCCGTGCACATATATCTTCTTCTGGAATACATGGATGTCTTCGTGAACCTAGTGTAACTGGGTGGAAGATCTAATAAGTAATCCACCTTTCCAAATCTAATGAGGACATGAAAAGGACCAATGAATCAGATATAACTTCTCGCCTCAGCCAAATCACCATAGACCTCGTTGGGGTGAGACCCATAGAAAGACGTTGTCGCCATCCTCTAATTCCAGAGGTCTCCATCTCCTATCAGCGTATGACTTCTGCCTACTCTGTGCAGTCTTCATCCGCTCCTGGATGATCTGCATTTTCTCTATAGTATCTCTTACCATCTCAGCTCCCACAAGTGCTGACTCATCTAGGTGAGTCTAGCACAAAGGTGATCTGCAAGGTCGCCGGTATAATGCCTCAAAAGGTGCAATCCCAATGGTGGAGTGATATCTATTGTTGAATGAAAACTCCACCAATGGTATAAAATCCTCCCAGCTGCAATCAAAGATGATGACAAAATCATGTAGCATGTCCTCGAAGGTCGGAATGGTTCACTCAGTATGACCATCCGTCTGAGGAATGAAGGCGGTGCTCAAATAAATCTTCGTCCCGAAAGCCTCCTACAACCACTTCCACAACCAGGAAGTAAAACTTGCATCACGATTGGAGACAATCATAGAATGTACTCCATGTATCTGCACAATCTCTTTCACATAAGGGCGTCCCAAGGTCTCTTCTAAACCCTGCTCTTTGATCGGTAAGAAGTGGGATGACATGGTGAGTCAGTCGATGATCACCCAAAACAAGTCATGTCCCCTAGATGTACGTGGAAGTACTATCATGAAGTCCATTGATGTCCCATCTCACTTACACACTGGGACCTCTAAAGGATGAACTAATCCTATAGGTACCTGATGCTCCACCTTCACTTGCTAACATGTGAGGCACCGAGAAACAAAATTTGTAACTACTTTCTTCATTCCGGGCCACTAGTGTTGTCGTCGGAGATCCTAGTACATCTTCACCATACTTGGATGTACCACTAGAGGGGAAGTGTGGAAATCCATCAAAACATCCTTCTGAAGTAAAACTGGTGCCATGGTACGTCCTCTGAAGAGGATGACATGCTCTCAACCATCATAAAATCTATTAGGTACATGTCCTGTGGATATCTGATCTCATCGAGTCTCACAGTTTTCATCCCTATGGTGTGCCTCCTTGAATCTCTAAAGAAGTGAAGTAGTTACTATAAGAGACTAAATAAAAGCTACTCCATCTTGATCCACAAAGGATATTTTCAAGCGGCTAGCTACTCTACCACCTCAATAACCAGTTACAATCTAGACCTCCTACTGAGTGTGCTTGCTACCATGTTACCCTTCCCAGGAGTATAGACTATCTCAAAGTCAACATCTGTTGCCACGAGGGTGAGGTTGGATGACTCACGGGTGATTGGATGCACCCTCTTATGCATGAGTTTGTCATGTGCCTCATGGGTTTTATTTTATTTCACAAACCAAGGAAAACCCCATCCCAGTATTGTAGATAAAACAAAAATTTTTCCCTAATATAGTCAATCTGAGCATGAACTCTGGATGTCAATTACATACCCAAACTAACGTCGTAAGGCCTTGATGTGGCCACCAAGAGGGTCCAACCGAAACTCTCGCCTCAAGGGTCAGATCAAACCATCACTGTATGTGAGATTATTGAGTCTCCTCCCAATGGTATCTCCAGACGTGAGGTTCAAGTAAATGGTTTAAACAGAAACTCTAGGTCCTGGACAAGATTCATGGGAGGAAGGAATGATTGGTACCTAGGTCTATTGATACGGCAACTAGTAGTAGACATAGACTGTACCTCAAATCATTTTTAGATCCCTTGGGCCGCAATCCTTGACCGCATGCAACAACTCTCTTACCCTTTCCTCCAGCTCCCTATGCCTGACAGGGTCCACAAAAAAGGGTGGTTGTAACATGTTAAATATAACACCACCACATGCTGCTCTCCTAGCTTGGCTTCAATGTCTGATGCCCTCCAGATCCATTAGTCCCTAACACATCCTCCTCCTGAAACATTTCACATTCCCAACACTTTGATACTGGAACCATTTTAATTATTTCCCATTTCTAACATTAACTTGTTGTATCCGCTCATCCAAAGAACATTCAACCACAAAGGTTCTCTCTAGAACCCTAACATAAGTAGGAATGCTTAGAAGAGAAGTGCTAGCATGAATGTCCTTTAAACATACCTTTCTCGGAAGTTTGATCATTGAAGCAATGGTCATATCGTATTCAACGAGTACCAGGAAAGATAAGTACAGCTCGATGAATACTCAGCTACTGACATGTCATCCAGCTGAAGCTGTAGAAGTTCTAGAGAGCTCTCATCCACCTACTCAATCCAGTCCTTAGTAGTCTATGAGTCAGGATGGCCTCAGAACCTAAGGGGTATCTGATGCTGAAACACGTGTAAGGAACTAAGCCTAAATGTGTCCTCTATTTGTACTGCCAGTTGTAACTGCTAACCAACAGGTAGTGATACAGCTAGCACACTACCCGAAGGCATAATCTCAGGAAACAGTCCACATACCAAAGCCTCATCACTAAGCGGACCATCATCATGGTCACTCATTAAAAAATATAAGCATGTAAAATCACCGTATGCTCTACTGGTGTCTCAAATAAATGGGAAACTCTGGAAATCACCTCCAGCCGGCCCTCAACTGCGTGGTAATATGTATCGCCTCAAAACCTTAGAGGTCACTACTTTTGGAACACAAGTAACATGCTTAGTATGCGTGAACTATATTCCATTGTGGCTGGTGGTATCATCTTCCCAATGTGTGGTGGTGGTGCTAGTACACCACCTGATGGTGACAACATAGTAAGAGGGCCCTACACCGGAGCCTTGTCGCTCGGTGGGCTGTCAGAGCATACAACTCTCAGAACCTTAACTGGATGTCTATGTGGAGGAATCCAGAAAGAAACTGATGTGACATGGTCAAAAAATTATACCTGGGGAGCTGACTCAAAGAAAACTTTTTAAAACACACACACAATCAGTGTATTCATGCACTGAGTCGGAAATCAGAAGTTAGGGTCCTGGTGTATGGATTTGTCGACCGCCACACCAACACTGGACTCCCTGAACTGAAAACCACACTGACTACACTAAACACTATTGCTTCGTAGAAAATACCAGAGTCATATGTTATGCGGTAGAATTGACTCCTTTGATACCAATTTGTCACAATCCGTCCCCCGGGACCCATGCCATGACTACCCCAAGCCCACCTTTCATAGGTCAGGGGCTAGCGACTAGCACCAAAGGTGTAATTCCCTTAATATTGGGAAGTAATTTCCTTTAAAACTTGTAAAAACACACAAAATTAAGCATACAGATAGACAAAACATCAAGTAATCTATATATCAAAAGTTTGCTGAAAGTAAAAGGGGCCAGAATACAAGCCCTACAGTAAAGGTACAAGTACAAATGAAATGAAATACAACTGAAGAAAGATAAAATACAGCTACTAGATCATCCTCCGAGAATCCTACCTAAAGGGTAAGTATATATAACATCCTCATCACTCTGTGTTCGTTCGTCTCCTCCGGGTACCGACACGCCGTATGGTCCACCTCTGGGTACCGTCTAGTCCTGGTACTCTCATCCTTCGTGAACACTGCCTGTCCTCTGCATCCTACACAACGAAGTGTGGGAATATCCTATGCAGGGGCGAGTATAACTATACTCATTAGGGACCCCGAGACCCTCAAGCTGTCACTAAATTCAGAAATGATAACCACAGAGTATGAAATCAATAGATTACCTTACTCAGGTATAGGCCTATAAATATACCTATGTTTTCAAGTGATACATCTCAATCATGAGGGAAAACATAGAAAAACAACTAACTCATCCCACAAAAGTATACAACATATATAGATAGATAGAGATGATTAGATATAGGTATTATATCATCTACTCTGTTGAACCCACATAGGATCTTGGAACAGTTTTCAGAGTTATTGAACCCACCTAGGATCCAGGAATAGTAGTCAGATCTATCGAACCCATACAGGATCCAGGAAAACTAGTAAGAGTTGTTAAACCCATTTAGGTTCCAGGAATAGTAGTTAGAGCTATCGAACCCAAAAATTATCTAGGAAGAGTAGTAAGAGCTGACGAACCCACAAAGGATCCAGGAACAGTAGTAAGAGCTGTCGAACCCACAAAGAATCCAGGAATAGTTTTCAGAGCTGTCGAACCCAAACAAGATATAGGAATAATAGTCAGAGTCATCGAACCCCTGTAGGAGTATCTCAATGGTCTTCCACATCATAGGGGTCTCAACGCAAAATACGGTGCGTCAATCGGATGTCCGGTCTATGAGTTATAATCGTTTTAGTCCAAGGGGGCCGGTTCGATTCGTGCACGATAAAACCTACCTCTATTGCAACTATACCCCAAAATCCAGTGGGGTATACTCCATGGGGCATCCACGCTCCATGAGTACCTGCGACATTGACGGTTCATCAAACGGACGTTCAGTGCCATGGATATGGCCAACAGAAAGTAAAGGGTCGGTAGTGGGCCTGGGTCCGGTCCGACCCAGTCAGACCGACCCTGCCCGACCCAGTCTGGGCTGACCAGGTCTAGGTTTACCCAAACTAACCCATTGTGTCTGGACCAGCCTATTAGGTAGGTCTTCCAGTTAGATTGGGCCCGGCCCACTGGGCCCAGCCCACCAGGCTGTGAGGGGTTGCAGAGGTCTGCGAGAGCGCGGATTTGTCACGAGGGCATGGACCAGACATAGGTCAGCGCGAGGGTGGTTCAGCCCAGAAGGCTCTACATATCCGGAGTGGGCGGGTTTCATGGAACCGGTTCATTCCAAAGCGCCACAGGGATGCGGTCCGAGAGGCTCGACTAGAGAGGCTAGGGCCGGATTGGCCTAGTGTGCATTGAGGTGTGTGGTTCGGGTGGCTCGCCCTAGGAGGCCGAGAGACTAGTGGGCAGTAGGGAACTGAGAGGCACGGTCTGGCGCAGTTTGGCCGAGGGGCACACGAGGCCAGTAGGTGGTCGGAGCACACGATTGTCCGATGGGCGGCCGGACAGCCAGGAGGTCGGCCGGCGGCCGGGAGGCAGGCGGCTCGGGACTTCGGGGGGAGCGGTTTGGCCGAGGAGGCGGAGCCGGTTCGGCCGAAGTGTTGTGAGGGTGGCACGGGTTGCGGAGACCACAGGTTGTGGAGACCACGGGTAGCGCGATAATTTCCTATCACCTTCATTGCCTCATTTTTTTATCGCCAGGCTGAAGAATATCACAAAAGAGAATCGACAAACAGATATGGACCGTGTTAGTTTGCCCCTCACCCACTGCATTTAGGGTGATAGTAATTGGTTCATAAGAACGAGCACAAAAATCCACCCAAAAAAGAAAAACATCCTCATTATTCATTTTTTGAAATAAATAAAGAACATGGAAGTTAAAATAAATTAGACCCTTATTTGTTCGTTTTGATTGACAGTGTCACAGGGAAGAAGACAGAGTTGTCGTCGTTCATCGCGTCCCCCGCACTCTTCCAATCCCAAGCACGTGCGTCAGTTTATTGATGATGATGTGGAGGGAAGGTCGGTCAAAGATGTCCCATGTTGGTAGGAGTCTGTGGATGAAGGTTAATGGAGTTCGTTCTTCATAGTAGAAGGCGTTCTTCACTGGGAACCTTCTCCATTGGTGAGAGCTATTCTCTCAAAAGCCTTAATCCTCCATTGCCAAACCTTTGGCAACAAAAGAATAGGAAGCCAAGGTAATAGATTAAAAAATATATCTTTGGCATAAGAATTCAAAAAGGGTGAATTAATTATGTTGGATCCACTTAATTAATTCACGAGGTAGGAACAATAAATTAAATAGGTGGATTTGGCACATTAAAGGAGGGGGGTGGAGAGAATCTCCCTAATTAATGAGGGGAGTTGAGTGGTTTTCCTCTCCCACCATTATTAGTGGGTTTTGTCCCTGGTGGTCCCCACATTGTAACCTCTCGCAGAAGGATAGGTTCGGGTGGGCCACACCACTATAACCTCTCATGGGAGGTTGTGGTTGGGTGGTCCCCACACCTCCAACTTCGATGTGGTGGTTTTAACTGGAAAGTAAAAATAAAGCTACATAACTTTATTTTTATTTAATTCATTCACTAAAAACCCAAAAACTAACATTCTCACTCATCCATTAGCCTTCGAGCAGAATGTCTCCTTAATCGAATACAGGCGCTGTGAGTTCAATGGTACCTTCATATTTCAATTCCGAGAACTAGATCAAAAGATACAAAATTCCGTTCATGCGTTTACAGAACATACCTGAAAAATATTTTGGAAAATTATTATCAGTCACAATTGACCTCTGCCTCTCAAGGTTAGGCTCTTCCTAGGTGAAAAACAATGCAACGAACCCAACAGTACTCTCGTATTTTCAATCCGAGTTACCGTTCAGAAGTTATGAATTTTACAATAAAATCACTTTCATTTAATTATTTTATTTTCTGAAAAAAACTAACTTTTTATGGTGGCCCATGCCGGCCAATATTAGTATATACATACATAAATCATGCCCTCACGAGTTCAGCGATGGTCTCGAGTTTTTAATCCTAGATACCGTTTGTGAGTTATAAGAATTTGAAAAATAATATAATTTATTTAATTATATTATTTACGGTTATTCCAATTTTGGGTTTTCTCACAGGAGGCCCGTGCTGTTACACCCCAAGCTTCCATTGTAATTTTCCCTTTGAAGAATGCAAGAGCTTGCATTGTACACAACTTCGATATTCTAACACACCGTGACCAATCAAAATAGCTGTTATGAATAGTAATACAATCTTATTAAAATTTTATCTTTCAAAATGGAAATCATTTTGGGATTTGTAATATCAAAATTTTCCTTGGGTGAAGTTTTGGTATTTTTTGGAAAACTTTCAATTTTTGATGAATAGTGAAATTTAATAAAATTTAATTAAAAACAAAATTTTTAATCGAAATAATTAATAGTGATAAATTATGAATTGGAGTGGTTTTAAATTATATTTAGAATTTATTTTTTCCATTTAATACAATTTTTGTCATTGGACATAATTTCACATTTAAACCGGAAATAAACAAGTTTCAATCTTTTAATAGTTATTATTTCTTAAAAACACGCTTTTTGTTTTGACAACGGGAATTAATTTTAAATTAATTTTTTTCCATTTTTGTGTTTTGAATTTGGAAAAATGGATTAAATATTTGGATTCAATATGTCCAGATTGTGTAAATATGTAACTCTTATTTTTAGACATTTTGAATAATTACTTCGGTAAATATTTTATTTACCACGATTAATGGGTAAATTCGGTAACTAAGGGTAACCAAATAATATTATAATAATATTAAATTACATTAAAACGTGTCATAACCATATTCATTGATACATTTCTGACAATTGGAATCTTTTGGTCAATTTTGGGACCCCGTGGAGCCACTTGTAAGTGATAATAACACTTTATATTAATTAAGTTAAAATAAATACAAAAATGACAGAAGCACATATTTTTTAGAAAAACAATTTTAACATAGGGATATATATGTTTTATTTTTGAATATAAATACTCATTATAAAGATAAAAATATTTATTACATAATGGTATTTTATTTATAATTTTTAGACATTGAATAATTAAATTTATTTATGACACATTGATGGTGAAATATTTTCCTTATTTATGAAAGAATCAAATAATTGGTATTATAAATGTTAAAATAAATAAAATTTTAAAGTTTTGATGACATAAAATAATTTTATTGGTTAATATGACATGTTAGGATTTCATAAATGAAATTGGTTCCAATTAACAACGTTTCTAAGACTGTAAAAAAATCAATTATTGAATAGTGTCAAAATTGACATAAATGAGTTTTCATAAAAATTATATATTATTAATTGATATTCTATTCCTAAAAATCTACGGTTCAGCCAAAGGACTTATATAATGGTAGGTTTATCATTAATAGACCACTTGGGGGTCTCTTGGAAGTATATAGTAAGTTTATTAACCATATGATATAAAAATACAAAGTGACATGGTAAACATCCAACTAATTAACTAAGAGTTAAAACTAAAAGATAACGTTAATAAAGTGACCCAAACCTATCTAAAACCTATTTTTTGATTTTTTATTGACCAATACCCACCTTATACTTTGAATAATCCTCTTTGGATCCATTAGAAACCTAATTTTAATTTATAATAAAATAATATTTTAGGTTTTTCCTAAGGTGCCCCTCACCCCTCTTATAAACGGGAACTCCCTCTTCACTCTAATTCACAACTTCTAAGCCATTTGGCTGGCTCAAACCCACTGTAAATACCCTATAAACTATCCTCCCTTCAACCTAGAGGCCTTATTTTGATCAGAAAGCCATCCTATGGAGCCCTTTTGATCAAATAAAAATGAAGAACCCGGAGAAGAGGTAATGATTTCACCACCCTCTTTCAAGTTCTTTCGTCTCTCAATTCATTTTCATTGTTGTTTCCATTATAAAATAATAACTATAGTATATTATATATACTGTGATGTTATTATAATTATGTTACAACCAAATTCATTATTCTATCCACCCTTTTAATGAAATGTCACTATACGTGCGTACGTACGGCTTACCGTTTCCACGTCATGGTGTAATTGTTATTCAATACATTATTATTTGGATGGGTAAAATAATGATGTGTATTTGATGTAAATAATAAATATAACATGATAAGGATCCTCTATATATGATATAACATCGAATTATATATTATTATAATATCAAATGAAACATATTTTTGCTCGTGCGTACGTACGGATTACCGTCTCCACGACTCGATGAGATTGACTTCCATGTTCACCATTTATCGACGATTATAAAAAAATATATTTTGAATAAGTATGTAATATATGACATAATAATGCTACTGGAGATATATATATTTTTATATATAAGTATTTATGTACTTATATGTATCTTATTCACTTACTTCTGTTCAATACTATATTAAAACAGAAATATCGTTTATGCGTACGTACGAACTATCGTCTCCATAAATGTTGTTTTACATTTCATATATACATCTATTATACATATTTATATTCTAAAAATATAAGATATATTAATCATGTTATATATTCTGTAAGTATTTAAATCATTATCTAAGAGATACAATCAATAGTAACACGTTTAAACCCGTATGATAAAGAAAGCGATTATTACCCGAAATATTAATATAACATGGAAATTATTATTAAAAGGAGAGTATAATGTAATAAATTAATAATGAATGATATCATAAAAATTAATATGGTTCTGGAATAATTTAATAACATACTATATTTTTCATACAAGAGGTTAAACGTACCCTCTAATAAAGGAAAGTGCAAGGTACGTGGATTTCATCTCACTCCTTATTCCTGTGAGATTCATGCCACATTGCCACTATTACCTTTTGTGTGGTGTATTTACTACCCATAATTGTATTATTTGTGTAATACAATTTAATATATTTGTATTTAAATATTCATTGTATGATACCTCTTTCATGGGGTGTATGTTTCGTAAGTTACCAAATTGGTAAGGGTTAATTCCTCAATCTCATTATTATCCGAGATTGTTTATATGTAAGTATTTACTGGGACATTTTTATCATCCATGTCCATTTTTCATAAAAAATGATTTCAAAATGAATATTTTAAGTATTTTTTGAAAGGTAATATTTATCAATATGAGAATTTTAAATGTTTTAATGATTTATCATTCTAAATATTTTTAATTAATATCCATGTTTTCAAAATGATTTTAAGGATTTATTTATATGGACAAGAATGTTTTTAAATGATAATTATTTTAAAATGTTTCAAAGTGGTTTGGGAATCGTTGATTCAAAAATCTCTTTTAAATTACTTCCTTTATAAATGTGCGAATTTTAAATAATTTTAAAAAATGTTTATTTCTCTCAAAAGATTTACATAACATTTTCAAATATGTCAGCATCCTTTTCTGGATATTATTTTTGATTGAGGGTGATTTATTATGATACAAAACATCCATATAATATTGAAGGTTTTGTGATATTTTTTACTATGGATGTGTTATTTTTATTCCATTCATGGTTTATGGATAACGTATTGACATTTCATATGCTAGTTTTAATACTAATGTTTATGTTATGTTTTAACCTTTTCATATGAGGAATGCATTGGACTTAGTATGTGACGGTTGGAGCCCGCTATACCTCCTCGATGCATCGGTAGGTATCATGAGACAAACAAGTGTCTTATCACAAGTCCTTGAAAAAAATATTATTTGTAGTCTTGGGACACGGCCTTGACTATGTGGTTATGATAGTCTGGGATTATGCATTCCATCATTATGAAAGTGGTTATTGATATTTAATGTGATTATTCAACTAGTAGAATATCCTTGTGAATAAGTAAATAACATTATTTCATTTTATTTTTTCCATATTATGCTGAAGTTCAAGTTTAAAAGGCTTTAGTTTTATTTGTACATTGACTTAAATGTTTATTCCAATTTATGATAGTTTCCACAGTATTTTTATCCTTACTGAGCATCTGAGATCATCCATTTCAATGTTTTATTTTTCCTAGGATGTGAAGAAGTATTTTATGAATGAACTACAGGAATAGTATGAGGGGATATGAATACAAGATGTTGTTGTTTTTTTCACTTTATGATATATTGTAATACTTATGAATGTATCTAGTGATTCCATGGTGACTAAACTAATCGGTCCTTTGGGACTTGATTCCTTGTAATGGTGCCGATGTATTAAAATAATGCACTGACTCTGGGAAACTGGGGTTGGTGAATTACAGTTAGTATCAGAGGAATTTTAGTAAAAACCTTTGAAGCTGGATTTAGATAAACTCTGATTAGAGCACATAGCCCTAAGATAGACTATGGGGATTAGTATAGAATAACTTCATAGAAATTTAATATTGTAGATATTTTGTGTGTTTTATGAGAAATAAATCCCTATCTGGATACGAGCATGTAGATGCAGATCTGGCACTAATGTACCTGGGGGTAAAACCTGAAAACACCACATTGAGCTAGACTCGAATGGGAACTAGTGCACGACAGCGGGCCTTGCTGCACTCTTTGTTACGACACTCCCGGGGGATATTCTTAGGATAATTCTCATTTTCATTAAAAACCATTATGAAGGGTTTATGAGTATATACTTCCCCAAAGAAGACATTTTTATGATTATGGATTATATCCATACACTGTTTAATTTATGCTATGTGTTTTACAAGTTTGGGATTAGGCATTGCTATTCATAAAGTAATCTAGTGTATGTCATTGTTTAGAAATTTTTCCCAATAGATGGAATGAGAACTCCAGCAATACGCATGATCTAAAGAGTAAGAAGGATCAAATCCTTCATGGTCTTAAGCTTGCATTTAGAAGGGAAATAGTCTCCCACATATTATCATCATATGAAGAAATACTATCATGTGTTGATAAGATAAGTAAAGAATTATCAGAGTCCTATGCATTTTAAGGGAAGCCAGAGAAGGAAAGGATGGTAGAGAGAAGGACAGATAAAACGAAGAAGGTAAAGAAGTATTTTCCCATATGTGATAACTGTGGAAAGAATCACCTTGGAAAATTCATGAAGGGAATGGGAGTATGTTAGAAGTGTGGAGAAAAAGGACACCAATTACGTGACTGCATGGGAAAGAAAATGGTTTCAAATGTACAATGCTTCATCTGAAAGGAGTTTGGACAATATGTCAACCAATGTCCCAGTCATTAGAATATTCTGCAAATGATGCTATTGGATAATAATCAAGTTATGATACTTCCACAGATGAATAGGAATGACTAGTGTTCTTATGTTGTTATTTTGGAATTATTTTATTGAAGTGTTGTATCAATGATGTACTGGAAATAAATAAGGATTGTACTGCAGTACTATTTCATGGAGGATTTGAGATTTTATGGTACTATGAAAAGTGAATCTAAAGCAAGTTAAACATTATGGAAATTACATGGCTGAAGGAAATATAAACCTTAATATAGTCTTAATATTGTGGTACTAATTTTGGATTAAGATATGGTTGATTTTGGAAAATTATATTGGATATTATTGAATGCATTGAAACTGATTAATGATTTGTATATTCCATCATTATTGGAGTTTAAAACATTTTCGGATGTATGAAATATATCCAGTATTCTATAAGGAATTAGGGATCATGAATGTAATTAATAAGTTTTTATGGTAATTCAGGATGTTTCAGTGTTTTAAAAGAATACATGATTAAGGTATTCACATGTTATTACGGGGTAAAAAGGATCTACATTATGTTTACCTTTAAATGAAATTTTGGACTAAGAGATTACAGAAGTATTTTGGATAAATATAAAGGTTGGAATGGATTATATTTTACATTGGATACTATGGTTAAAGTAATTTTTTGATATTTATAAAAAGGACAACACGCAGACCGTGTGACAACCCATCACGTCAGACAATGATGCAGGAATCGAACCCACAAGCATAGTGCAAATAGGATTTATCACCTACCACTAGACTAAGTGATGTCCTTGGAGTGTATAATGTAGTTTTAGTTTTTTAATAGTTCTCATAGATAAATTATAAAATTATTTTTGGAACCTGATACGGTTAGGATAAATAGAATATTTTTGAGTTTTATTACCTTTTGGAGTGAAAGATGGGTTTGTGGTAAAAATTTATTAAAGAATGAAAGTGTACATGACAATTAAGTATATTTCCTTACTTTCTTAGTAAATATCATAAATAAATTCCTCAACTTCATGAAAGCTAACATAAAACAAAAACCTTATCGGTTAACTTTTCTTACTGGGGAATCAAAGACCGTTTAACCAATCAAAAGTTTGTGATTTTCATGTAGTTAACATTCACCTAATCCTGTTTTCTACAACTCTCCATTAGACCATGATGGTTTTTTTCTACTCCATATCCATGTTTTCATAGAATCCTACTATGGGCTATCTCAGGTGACCTTTGTACTTCTCTTTCTTTCTTTTAAAGTTATATTTTTGTTAACCCAATTTCTGTTATGGGTTTTCCACAAAGGTATTTTCTATTTTCAACCTTTTATTTTCGAAGAACATTTTCAAATTGTAAGGAAACAATTTATTAAAGGAGGGGAGAATGTAACACTCAAAGCTTTCATGGTACATTTCCCTTTGAATAATGCAATAGTTTTCATTGTACACAACTTCGAGATTCTAACACACCGTGACTTATCAAAATAGCCGTTATGAATAGTAATACCCTATTTTTGAAATTTTATCTTTAAAAATGGAATTAATTTTTGGATTCAGAATATCGAAATTAGCCTAGTGTGAAATTTTGGTATTTCTCTGAAAACATTCAATTTGTGATGAATAGTGAAAATTACTAAATTTTAATTAAAAACAAATTTTTTAATCGAAATAATTAATAGTGATAAATTATGAATTTGAGTGGTTTTAAAGTATATTTAGAATATATTTTTACCATTTCATACAATTTTGGTCATTGGACTTAATTTAACATTTAAACCGGACATAAAAAAGTGTCAATCTTTTGATATTTATTATTTCTTAAAAACACGCTTTTTTTCTTGACAACGAGAATTAATTTTAAATTAATTTTTTCAACTTCTGTGTTTTGAATTTGGAAAAATGGATTCCATATTTGGAATCAGGTTGTCCAAATTTAATGAATAGGTAACTCTTATTTTTAGACATTTTGAATAATTACTCCGATAATTATTTTATTTACCATGGTTAAAGGGTAAATCCGCTAACTAAGGGTAAAAAAATAATATTATAATAATATTAAATTACCCTCAAACATATCCTAACCCTATTAGCTGATACATATCCGACCATTAGAATCTTTGGGTCGATTTTGGGACCCCATGGAGCCACTTGTAAGTGATAATGACCCTTTATACTAATTATGTTAATGTAAATACCAAAATGACATAAGCATATATCTTTTAGAAAAACAATTTTTACATAGGGTTATATTTTTTATATTTTGGAATATAAATACTCATTATAAAGATAAAATTATTTCCTACATAATGGTATTTTAATTATAATTTTTAGACATTGAATAATTAAATTTATTTATAAAAAAATAATGAATTAATATTTTCCTTATTAATGAAAGAATCAAATAATTGGTATTATAAATGTTAATATAAATATAATCTGAAATTATTGATTCCATAAATGACTTTTATTGGATAATATTAAAAATTATTATTTCTTAATTGAATTTTTTTCGAATTAATAATGTTTTCAAGACTTTATCAAAAATCAATTTTTGAATAGTGTCAAAATTGACCTAAATGTGTTTTTAAAACAAATATTATATTATTAATTGATATTCTATTCCAAAAAATATAATGATCGGAAACAAGAATTATATAATGATAGGTGTATTAGTAATGGACCACTTGGGGGTCTCTTGGAAGTATATAGTATGTTTAGTAACCATATAATATAAAAATACAAGGTGACATGGTAAATGTCCAACTAATTAACTAAGAATTAAAACTAAAATATAAGGTTAATAAAGTGATACAAACCTGTATAAAACCAATTGGTAGAGTTTTTGTCGACATATACCCACATTATAAATTGAATAATACACTTTGGAGCCATTAGAAACTGAATATTATTTTATTATAAAAAAAAAACTTTAAGTGTTTCATAAGGTGCATGTCACCAGTCTTATAAAAGGGCACTCCCCCTTCACTCGAATTCAAACCTTCTATGCCATTTGGATCAGCGAAACCATTCCCAAATACCCTCTCAAATATCCTTAATTAAACCTAGAGGCCTTAGTTTGATCATAAATCCAACCTATGGAGCCCTTTTGATCAAATCAAAAGGAAGAAACCGAAGAAGAGGTAATGATTTCACCACCCTCTTTTAAGTTCCTTTCTTCTTTCACTTCATTTTTCTTTTTTGTTTCCATTATAAAATAATAACTCTAGTATATTATATACTATGATGTTATTATAATTATGTTACAACCAAATTCATTATTCTATCCACCCTTTGAATGACATGTGACCATACGTGCGTACGTACGACTCACCGTCTCCAAGTCGTGGTGTAATTGTTATTCAATACATTATTATTTGGATGAGTATAATAATGATGTGTTTTGGATCTAAATAATAAATATTAAATGATAAGGATCCTGTATATATGATATACCATCCAATTATATATTATTTTAATATCAAAAGAATGATATTTTCACTCGTGCGTACGAACGGATTACCGTCTCCACGATGCGATGAGATTCATTTCCAAGTTCACTATTCATAAACGATTATAAAAATATATATTTTACTAATAAGTATGTAATATATGACATAATAATGATAATGGAGATATATATATTTATATATATATATATAATAATTTATGTACTTACATATATCTTATTCACTTACATCTGTTCAATACTATATGAAAACAGAAACAACGTTTATGCGTACGTACGGACTACCATCTCCATAAATGGTGTTTTCCATTTCATATATACATATATTATACATATTTATATTCTAAATATATATATTATATAAACCATGTTTTATATTCTCAAATTATTTAAATCATTATCTATGTGATACAATCAAGAGTAACATGTTAAAACACATACGATAAAAAAGAAATTATTACCCAAAATATTAATATAACATGGAAATTATTATTAAATGGATAGAATAAAGTAATAAATGAATAATGTATGATATCATAAATATTAATATGTTTCTTCTATAATTTAATAACATACTATAGTCTTCATAGAGGATAAACGTACCCTCGACAAAAGGAAAGTGCAAGGTAAGGGGTTTCATCTCACTCCTTATTCCCGTGAGATTCATGCCATATTGACACTACTACTTTTTTGTGGTGTATATACTACCTATAATTGTATTATTAGTGTAATACACTTTAATTTATGTTTATTTACATATTCATAGTATGATACCTCTTTCATGGAGTGTATGTTTCATAAGTTACCAAATCGGTAAGGGATAATTCCTCAATCTCATTATTATCCGAGATTGATTATGTGTAAGAATTTACTGGGACATTTTTATCATCCATGACCATTTTCCATAAAAATTATTTCAAAATGAATATTTTAAGGATTTTTTGAAAGGTACTATTTATTAGGATCAAAATTTTAAATGTGGTAATTATTTATCTTTCTAAATATTTTTAATTAATGTCCATGTTTTCAAAATGATTTTAAGGATTTATTTATATGGACATGAATGTTCTGAAATGATAGTTATTTTCAAAAGCTTCAAAGTGGTATGGGACAATTAGATTCAAAAATCTCTTTTAAATTACTTCCTTTTAAAATGTGTGACTTTTAAATAATTTTACAAAAAGATTATTTCTCTCAAAAAGTTGTACTCATCATTTTCAAATATGTCAGTATCCTTTACTGGATATGAATTTTTATTGAGGTTGATTTATTATGATACAAAACATCCATGTAACATTTAAGGTTTTGTGATATGTTTTACTATGGATGTGTTATTTTTATACCATTCATGGTTTATGGATAAAGTATTCACATTTCGTATGCTAGTTTTAATACGAATGTTTCTGTTATGTTTTAACCTTTTCATATGAGGAATGCATTGGACTTAGTAAGTGACGGGTGGAGCCCGCTATAGCTCCTCGATGCATCAGTAGGTCTCATGAGACAAACTAGTGTCTTGGCACAAGGTCTTGAAAAAAATCTTATTTGTAGTCATGGGACATGGCCTTGAATATGTTGTTAGGATAGTCTAGCATTATGTGTTCCATCATTATGAAAGTGGTTATTGATATTGCATGTGATTATACGACTGGTAGAATATCCATGTGAATATGTAAATGACATTATTTCATTTTATTTGTTCTATATTATTCTGAAGTTCAAGTTTAAAAGGCTTTTGTTTTATTTATACATTGAATTAAATGATTATTCCTATTTATGAATGTTTCCATAGTATTGTTATCCTTACTGAGAATCTTAGCTCACCCATTTCAATTATTTATTTTTTCCAGGATGTGAAGAAGTATTTTATGAATGACCTACAGGGATAGTATGAGGGGATATGAAGACAAGATGTTGTTGTTGTTTTTTACTTTATGATGTAATGTATGACTTATGAATGTATCTAGTGATTCCAAGGTGACTAAACTAATCGGTCCTTCGGGACATGATTCCTTATTATCGTGCCAATGTATTAAAATAATGTACTGACTCTGGGAAGCTGGGGTCGGTGCGTTACATGCACCAACTAATCATAAGTCATTCCTTGGGTAAACCCACCATCCTGAGTGCAATGGTTCCCTTGGATTTCTTATTCGAGTAACCATTTAAGAGTTATTCCTCTTTTTTAGGAAAACTGCTTACCGTGTTAACCTAAGGTTAACAAAAAATCAACGGATCATTCCGGGCACTCCAGGCCTCGGAATTGTGCACCGTCTAATTTTGAAGACTTGTAAAATTCACATATATTTAAAAACATTACATTTAAATTCCAATTATTTACATTTCATCCAAAATATTAATACTATTATACAAATTAAAGATGTAAACTATTGAGGTGCATTTAATCCCCTCAAATAATGAATCTGGAGAAGGAAGTTTCGAATAAATTTGAGACGGTCAGTGTAAAAGTTTAAAATAGGTCCCTAACTATAGAAATTATCTATGATAGATGTGAAAAACCTAGATATCATATAAAAGGGTGTCATCTATTGTTTCCATCACAAAAAAAAAGTTTCATTACAATTCTCAGAAGACGAATTTCAAGGTTGATAAAGGGAAAGATAAGGATCATATTGTTTAAACCAACTCAAATCTACAAAAGGAGAAGGAATTGAGATATCAGATAGTGGATGTTCTTATCATATTATAGGAAAATTAAAACTGTACAATAATTTAAAATACATCATAGATAAAATAGTTACATTTATAAATGACAAACCTCTCAGAATCAAAGTTGATTGATCATCCATCAATAGGGAAGACAAGTTGAAATATATAAAATCATTGTTTGTTGAAAAGGTTAAACACAACATGTTGAGTTTTTTAAAACATTTTTATGTTAGTAAAATAGTTATTTTATGAAAATATGTGTTTTTATGAAAAGGTAAAAATATGGAATGATAATTGCATGAGGCCAATGTAAAAAAGGAAACTTATTCCATGTTGGTGAGGATTAGAACATGTGTTACTTAAGAATGATTTAAGAATGTAATTTGTGCCATAAAAGGATAGGAACCATGTGTTATTGGAACATGAGAAAGTTATAGAAGAAAGGTATTGTCTGTTGTATTCTTGATATTTAAAAAAAATATTGATGTTGTATAATTTCTAAAAAATGAATAATTTCACACTCTGTATATAATAATATTTATATTTGTTCAAAAAAACCCTTTTACCTCATTCATTATAATATTTTTCAGACAATGAGAAACAAAAATCAGAAATATATGTTCTTCATTACTTTCATAACTGACTTTACATGCATTACTTGTGTTATATATATGAAACATAACTTTGATTCACTAAAATTGTTTAAAATGTTTAAGAGGAAATATGATGAGGAATGTGAGTGTTATGAAATAAATTTGACAATATAAAATGATGGTGAATATGAAAATGATGTTTTTAAAATTTACCTTGAGGATCATAGTATTTTACATGAGTCCAATACACCATAAAATCCCCAACATAATAGTGCCCCTGAAAGAAAAAAATTGATGTTTGGATGAAATGTGGAAAACTATATTTTTTAAACATAATCTCTCTAATTTGTTTGGGAAGAAATCCATGATCCTATTGTTTATATTCAAAACATATGATTCTACTATTGAGGTTCATATATAAATGCAAATAAAATATTTTGTAATAAAACTCAGAGTGTCAAACACTTCATATTTCATTGGGAGTCTATGAACCATGAAGAAGGGAGTTGAAATACTTGGGATGTTTGACTACATAGATAAAGGTATTGTTTTTCATAGTAATTCTCAAGATATCAGATCATATAGATGACTCGAAAAAGTGAAAAGAATATTTTTTGATTATTTTGATTTGAAACTTATTGAAAAACATGAGGAATCAATCCAAAAATCTTTTTTATATTGGGAATATTAATAAGTTGAAAAAAAAATTCTTAGAGATTGTGATAAGGATCCAAACAATTGTAATCATACTCATGAAGAAGAATCAAACTCAAATATTTCAATTGACAAGAAATAATCTCAAAAATATCATGCGGGGATTTGAAACAATGTAGAAAATAAAAACATTATTGGTGATCAAAATCAAATGGTTCAAACTAGTGGAAAATAAAATGCCATTAACATAATTCATTGCATTAAAAAGTTATGCTGAAAGATTTTAAGGAAGATTTTGGTCATTCTGAATGGGTTCATGATATGAATGAAGAGTTGGATCAGATTAATATGAATGATAATTGGGAACTTGTTCCAAATACAAATAATAATAAAAATTGGTACAATTTGGGTTTTCCGAACAAGCTAAATGAAGATGGTGAAGGGATAAGAAACAAATAATGATTACTAAGAAAAGGTTAATCACCTATTGAAGTAACTGATTTCGATGAGACTATTGCTTCAGTAGGAAGGGTAGAAATAATTAGATTTTTTCAAGCTATTATTTCATAATGAAGTTACAAAATAATTCCAATAGTTTTTATGTCATCATTTTTTAATGGAGAGCATGATGGGGAATTTTTTATTGGGAAACATTGTGGAAACGTTATTGGTGTGGATGAATTCTATATGAATAAATTAAATAAATCCTTGTATGGGATAATGAAATCATTGACATAAATGTATTCCAAATTCTATACCATCTTAAGAATGTTGTGTTTTAGGATATGATGATTTGATAGTAATCTGTATGTCAATGAAATTCAAGAATTTTCTATTATTATAATTGATTAGGTTGTTGAAGCTATATTTTATTGGTATAATGAAATAACCCATGAAATATTTTCTAAAGAGATGAAAAAGTAGTTTGCAATTTTGATGTAGTGTGAAATCAACTATTTTCTCGTCTTAAAATAACACTATATAAGAAACACATAATTATCTCTCAAGAAACCTATTCTAATGAACTTATTATGTATTTAGGAATGGAAAATTTGAATCTTATTTCCCAAAAAATATTAGTGGTATCCAAGCTGGATAAATATAGAGAAGGTAAAGAAGTTGAATATGAGGTGTTGTAGAATTATATTGTATGTTTTATATATTTTAATTCCTTAGTACATGAAATTTTTAGTGTTGATACATTATGTGAATTATTATAGAGTTATTAAAAAGAATCCCATCTATTTGGTGGAATAAAATTCATTTATACATCAAAAAAATTCTAGATTCATGAGTGATACCATATAATGTATCATAATGTTTTCGTATTTGGATGATTATTGGGTTGAAATGATGATGATAGAGGATCCATATCTGGTGTAGTTTTCATTATGAGGAATTTTTTTGTAAGATGGAATAATATGAAGTAAAATTAAGTCACTTTATCATGAATTAAAATGAGTATGATTCTACCACTCAAGCGGTTTTCCAATTTATGTGGATGAACACTTGGTTGGAAGACTTATTTTTGGTAGTAAAGATAAATTTTCTCTTCATTTTTCACAATAAATGTTTCATAAAAAATAGGGAACCCAATAAAACATTCTCATTAAATGATATTGATATAAAATATCATTTCACCAAATTATTTGTGGAGAAGAATGAATTTAAGATGGAGTGTGTTACTACATCAAAAAACATGGATAATATTTTCTCTAACCCATTACTGAAGGAATATTTTTATAAACTGGTCTTGAATGTGGGATTGAAACCTATATGCCATAATGGTTAAGGTATATTCTTTATCCCCACTCACATATTGTCTTTGGATAGTGTTTTTAATGGCGTAGAACTATTTCCTAAATCTACCCATTGATATGTGATGAACATTTTAAGGAAGAATAAATGTAGGGGGGTTTGCAGATAAGTTTTGAACTCATCGTGTAAATATTTAATCTATTCTAATAGTTTGTTGGTGTTGTTTTATGAAACATTTGTTCATAGGAATGTGGAATAAATGATGAAAATTTTGAGGAAAAGATCAAGAAGTTTCATGAGTCACTAAATGTGGGCAACAAGGTATTGTTGTCAATGATTCTTGTTTTCAATAATGACCTGTCTCTCATAGTCTTATAATTGTTGATTTTTAATAAATATATGGAGGTTTAAATGTTTCCAAATTTATGAACCTTGGTTGAAAAAAAAAACAAAGGGGGGAGATCGTTGGGGAAAAATTGATAGGAATTTTTTTTGAATGCAGGAATATTTTTGTGCTGAAGGAGTTGTCTTTTTTTTTGTAGGAAATTAAATCACCAAACTTTTTAAAACATTGTGATCCAACTAACAATCATAAATAGTTGTTTAGAAAAAAATGAATATTAAATCCAATCAGATCAAGAATAAGTTTTATGGGAGAAAAGGTTCATTGGACTCAATTTTGTTTAGGGATGATGTTTCGATCATAACGAGTAATTAACTAAGAGTTTAAATGACATTGATGTAAATTTTACCACACTATTATGATCTTGGAGTTCTCATATATCATAAGTTTTCATGGAAACATGTAATGAATGACTTATGAAGGTAAGGGTAGAACCGATACTACCAATCAGATTGAATCTTGTTATGAAAGAAAGAAGTTTCATGAAGGATGGAAAGTTACAACACATTATATTATTATTTAAAAGATGTTAGGTTTATCTAAAGAATCTTTATTATAATGAGTAATTCATTAACACAAAAACAAGTTGTTGGAAGAAAAATGTTAAGACATTATGGTCTCAGTTCATTGATGTGAGATCAATGGACTCCGAATTGTTTGAAGGCTCTATTGTTTTGTTCAAAACGTGAGAAGATGGAGTTGATTTTTTTATTTATAACAATAATATAAAAAATAAAAATCTTCATAGAAATATGAAGGATGTCATCTAAAATCTGGAATGGGAAGAAGTTTCTACCAACACTGGTTTATCATATGTGGTGTGTCAATAATCATCAGAGTAATCCGAACACCGACCACCAGATATAGTGACGGTTTGAAGATGCAATCAGAGGTTGAATTCATTTATTAGAAGTTATTGAATCCAGTGGGAAGGAAATGTAAGTGGAAGTCGTTGGGAATGATTCAAGATTGAATCAGAGATCTATAAATAATGTTGTCAACCATATCCATCAGGTTCAATTGTTTTAAAATTAGTTCAATAGTAAAAGAAAATAATTGTTCACTGATTTCATCAAATTGGAAAAGATTCATCAGACAAGAATTGGTGCTAAATACTATACAGGAGGTTACACAGATATATAATATAAATACATAGGCCAATTTGTTAGATATAGTCTAGAACCAAGAAAAATCATCATAAATTGAACCTCATCTCACACAGGATCTTTGGTCTAAGGAAAATAATAGAAGAAAAATATAATAAATTAATAATGGTCTCAATTATATACAAAAATATTGTCAATGGGGATTTTGAAAGGATTTTAAGTGTTTCATGAATGTGTTTTTTAAAGACATTTTTAATCTAATACTAATGTACTTCTCAGAAGTGTTGATATCTATTGATGTTGAAACAATAATTATGGAATAATGGTTTCAGAGATTGGTTATCTTTTAATTGGCACTGAGGATAATAATGATATTTCAACTTTTCTATATCACAGGTTTGTTTGGAGAAATGTAAAGAGGAATCTGCTGTTGTAGATATGTCATCTTCATAATGATGAAATCGAAATTGCAGTAATAATTATATATAAGAATGGTTAAATTTATGAAGAGATATGTTATGGTGAGAATATTCAAGAAGTTTCATGAATATTTGAGAATATTTATAAATTGGTGAAAATGTCAATGATCTATCCAAAGAGTATCGAAAATTTAAGTCTTAGTATATTTTGTTAAAGTGGGAAAACCTTTAATATTATTGTCTAAAACACATTTGAATCACCTATAAATAGTTGGAACTACATTATAATTTCTTATGTAAGTATAATTCATTGCTCGAGAGAGAGAAAGTGAAATTTTTGGATATTTTAATGGAGAACGAGTTTCAAGTTCAATATCTCCCAAGGATTATTTCTGGATATATTAATAAGGAAAATGAATATTTAATTTAGTGGGTTATCAAGCCAGATTGGATAATCAAACTGGGATATCAGACAGTGATTTATGGACTGAGGAAGAAAATATTGATAATTATTCCATCAATATTTTTCTAGAGATTTATTTATGGATGGAGCAATCTGACTGATGAATTGGACATGGTAATCAGACTGAGTATCATTATAATGTCTATAAAAGTTTTTACCTACTTCTTGGTAGGAAAGAATGAATTTTTTTGAAGATAGTATTTATATAAGTTTACAAGGAATCATAATAACATCTTTGGAATAATCTTGGGATATTTTCTAAAATTTTTACATCAATTTTGTATTATCACATTTTATGTTACATGAAACACAAACACTTTTGTACTGATCATATTTTTACACATGGGTATGGGCATATCCTACATGTTGTATCCTCAAAAAGGATTTTTTTTCTAGTTGATTGTGTGGTATTGTATTTTTTCAAACCATTACAAGGACATAACTACACTTTTTTGCGTAATGAAACTTGTAAATTATTGTATTCTTGTGTGTAAATGATTGTATTTTAGAAAGGTTATAGCTCATTAACTGGAGGTAATGGTAGTTTCTAATCTTATGAAACATAAATGAAAAATATATCATTGATTCATCCCTCCCCTTCTAAATGATACCTTATCAAAACAGAAAAATATATGCCTCAATATTTTATTATGGTTATTAAAGATTTAGATAATGTAGAAGAAGAAATTTTTTTCAATGATTGGTTAAGAATGACTAAATATTCTTTCAAAAACCACCTTTGGATTAATACTTATGCCTTAAATTTTTTTATTTAGTGAAGAAATGGGTAACTAGGATGAATGGATGGAGTATAAGAATTTAATATGTCATGGTTTTTCGGATATTGAGGATAAGAGAGGCCCTTTTACACTTCTGGGTGAGGTCACAAATGAAATTACATAAAATATTTAAATATAATTAATGAATTTATCAAGAATATTTCTTCAAAAATGTATAATAAATTGAGTGAATATAATATAGTGATGAAATATAATCTCCAAAAAATAACATAAGGTGTTTATGTGGAGTTTCAACCCTTGAACATAGATTACCCCTTTAATGAACTTGTTTTATCTTTAACCAACGTATCAAATTTTGAATTTTTTTTACTTCTCATTATGAATAAATAAATAATATGAAAACGTTACCTACTATTTTTTTGTAATTATTAAAAATATTTAATCTATTTTAAATGAATCTATTTCTCTTATTTGTTGAAATTATTTTTAATATATGTTTGAATAATTCTATAAAACCAATTTTGAAAAAAATGATTCTTTTAATAAAAAATATGATGTTACCATAAAATAAAGTATAATGTTGATCAAATGGGATTAATTATATTACTTCAATAAAAACAAGTCTTGTCTTCTATAAAAATAATCCACTAATAAATTATACCATGTATCTACTGGATTAAAAGAAAATAACTAAAACGATTTTTTATTTGAACATTAACATTATTTATAATACAAAATTTTTAATCATATATCTCTATGTTCAACATTTAGTTATATGAATTATATTGACTATTTTATATATAGTTGGGATATACTATTTTTTTATACAATTAATTTATTATAAATTTCATAATTTCATAAAAGTGATAGTGGTCTAAAATTTTCCAATTTACAATTCACCTAAAAATTAATTATTTCAAAAAAATATCAATAATTCATCCTTATATAATTTTAACAATATTAATTGAAAAACTGATTTAATAAAGTTATATAAATAATATTTTAGTTTTTAGTTTTTAATCACATTCTTGAATAAAGAAATATGCATTATACTATTATTGTATTTAAGATGAAATGATTTAATACCATAATTGAATCTCATGGGATAAATTCATACTAATTTTTATTCTTAGTGTATGAACATTTGCCCACTTTTACTATCAACACAACTCCTGAAAATGGAAATCATGTTTCCAAAATCATATTTAATATAGACATTAATAAAAAGGGCTATAAATTTATCGAACTAATAACCATTTTATGAACATTTATAACAATGAAATCCTAACCTATATTGAGAATTAAAGGATACATCATTCACATCAAGTCAAAACCAGAGACAATAATAGTAAGATTATAGTTGGAGAATAAATTTCCATTGTTCATGTAATAACTAGTTTATTTAAAATATCAATTAAATCATTACATTTATAAAGGAAATGTTATAATTATTGGTTTGAGAATCCATTTTTTTATCTAAAACTATAAACTATTCTTTTATATTAATGGATTGATTTTTTTCAGGTTTTACTATAAACTGTTTCAAAAAGATATTCAATTTTGGTTTATAGTACAAACTTACGCTAACGATCTGATAGTGATCATTTTTCTATGCATATTTTTGGAATTTTAATCTTATTTGAAACTGATACAAAAAATAGATCTTCAGTGTCAGTTTATATAAATAACTGATTCTGAAGACCCACTATTTATTTTATAAATGATTCACCATTGGTTTTTTATAAAAACAATGATGAAAGATAATGTTTTTTAAGAAAAATCATATATTTCACACACTAAAAAATTTCATAATCCCTGTAATAAAAAATATATATATACAAAAACAAAACACCGTGTGTGATTATCTAAAATTCTTTAAAAAAACTAATTTAACAACTTGAAAAAAAATAATAATTACATTATTATATTTAAATATTAAATTAATAGACATGTACCTGATAATTTATGACATAATTATTTGTTGTTATAGAATAATTATTTTGATATCATTTGTTTCAAACCCCTATTATAACAAATGAATTAGTTTTTTTAACACTTATTCTTTAGGAAAGGTAATATTAATAACAAAAATTAAAATATACATACCTTAAACTGTAATTATATGTATGAAATAGTTAAAAAGCCAAGATCATAGAAGGGTAAGTTCAACATTCCTATACGGGTCGACATCATTGAACAAATATGATAAAAATGAAGGACATAAGATTTAAAAATAGAATACTGTGACATAAAATATATGATAAGGAATATAACTAACCTTATAAAATTAGTCATTAACCCAATTGTGATAATCTCATACATGAATAAAAAAATATAATGACTAAATCCAACATTTCATTGATTACAATGAAACTACATTTATAAACCATTAACATGATAATAAAAACAAGAATATATTTATAAATATCCAAAATTAGAATATTTTCTAATATAAAATATAATTACAATTACTTCCACATATTGGATTTGATTTGGGTTGTTTCATGACAAGTGATCTTAGTTAAACATGTCCATGATTTGTATTTTCATATATATATATCAACTAAAAACATTTATAGACAATAATAATTATATTTTATAACCATATAAAAATAATGAAATAAAACTTGTTTGGAAAGGTACAAAATTGTTAATGAACACCACTTGTTAAAGAGAAAACCCATTATAATGTGCATTCACTTGGGAAAAATATGCCTAGCATCCTATTACCTCTACAAAACAAAAATTCTATATTTAATGATATTATAATAAATATTTATTCATAATTACCATAGTTTTCTTACCCATCAAGGAATGGAAAAAAACAATTCCCAATCCCCATCTTTGAAAATATATCTCATATATATGTGACTCTATCAGCAACCATCAAATAGTTTACACCCATTTAAATGATTTTTGGATCTATAAAACCATAAATTCTAGTGGTATCATTTTGAATTATAAGTGTGTGTAGATATATAAATAAATAAGTAATATAGTATGTCCTGTAAATCCATCTATTATTAATGAAATAGATTCAGAAATGCAAATATACTTATATAGAATTCAATAACAACATAGGAATTCTTGGTTCTTAAAAATCAACTAGTTCCATGATGTATTTTCTGAATATTCATAATGTATATTTTCTTCCTCATATAACAGAGGTCATCCAAAAATCCCATAAAATATCAATGGAAGAAGAAGCCTTAAAGAATCATTGTTTCATATAAGAAATATAATAAGTATCTAAAGGTTATTCCAAAGATTATTTTTTTCTATATTCAAATTCTTTATTATTTTATATACACTAATATAAATTAAATGTTTGAAAAAGGTATAACTAATTTTCAATAAATTTTAATTAATATTAATAAAATAATACCTGGTATGAAAGATAAAGAATAAGGATTGATTGTACCATACAATCCATAACTCCGGTTACCCCCTCTGTAGGCAATAGTAGTAGAGCATTAGGAACAATAATATCAAGTACTTATATTATGACCAGACCCATCTGCATAAGGTGGTGATATACAGAATCCATGATAATTTTTTTGACTACATGCAATAAAACGTGTAAGTAAAGATCTACAATATATAAATCATAGTATAAGGTAGTGTCTAAGAGAGGAGGTGGGGGATCTGACTAGTTTGGCAATGCAGGCTTCTCTGGATGGGCTGGTTGTAAAAGTTGCACACCCAATTGGGAAGGATAGGGAAGAATGAAAAAATAGTGACTGGATCATCAATTATTTTTACATAACTACCACATCTGATTGAATTTTATCTCCCATATACTATTTAATACCATTTAGCTCATTTTTTACGTATTTGATTTTGGGTCTCTTGATTTCTTACTTTGATAAATAAACTCATTTTGAATACTAACACTCACCTCATATCCTTATATGTGGTCAGCGTGTCATGGATTTTACAATGTAGTGGATATGATGTCCACACTACCCTTTGGGGAAAAATTTCTCTATGTTGATTGGCCTCGAAGTTCATCCTTATATGAAAATACTAAATGGTATATTAGTGTAGTTAATTTATAAAATTAAAAAATTCAGGAAGAATAAAAATAATTTACTTATATTTTTTAGCTAAATTTTTTTGTTGATATGTAGGATAAATTTCATTTTATGTTCTTTTCGTTCTGTTCCATTTGTTATGGTAGTTGAGAGGAGATGGGGGCTTGATTGCACCTCATCTGAACCACTTGTAGTGATATCTCTTAAATCATCAAACATTTATTCAGTCATTTTTTCCTCAAATAAATCATACCCCTCAGGTGATAAAGTATGAGGTTATACATTATATAACTCGATCTATTAATGATCTTTTCTAGAGTCATATTATAGAAAAACCAGTTACTAGATGTTTAGGTAAATATATAATAAATTTTACAATATAAAAAAATCATTATACCAAAAATGTTTCATCTTGTAACTTGGAAACTAATTTATTCCATGCACCTGCATCTAAAAAATCATACATAAGGAATGGGTTTATGTTTTGTTTCTTTTCAAAACACTAATTTTTATCAATTTTTTATTGAAATATCTATGTTGAACCACCTCTAAGGAAAGACATCTTTTCTTAATAACATTCATTTCATCATAACTGAATGTCATTTGTAATTGTCTAAAGTAAATATTATTTTTTAAAAATATATATTATTTCAAAAATGAGATAAAATAAATCAATTTAATTATTTTAAAATTACGACCTCCAAACGCTGATTAATCTTCATCTTGTCAATAAAATTCCAATTTGGATATAAAATGTTAATCCTGCAATATCTCTTCATGGAGATATAGATGAAATCTACATAGAATTTGGGAAAGTTTATTTATTATTATATTTGAAAATAATATGAAATCTCATGTCACCAAAAGTAATTGGTTAGTTTGGTAAACATGTAATGGAACGTTTTCTAATTGAAGAAGTCAATTTTGGAATATTGAAAAGAGAGGACTCCACCACTGATGTCTCATCAGTTTTCCTGCAATTATTTTTTTTGTAAATGAAATTTCTTTTTCATTAAATAATTATATTTATGAATATTTAATAATAATAAAAAATACATATACATCGACATGTTTCTCTTGGTCTATGTGTATATATTTTTAATTGAAGAAGTAAAATGTAATGAAATTATTCTGTACCAGAATATTATTAGGCAACTGATTAATTCAAAAAATGAAAAAATGTATATTAAAAAGTGTCACACATGTGTATTTTTAAAAAACAACTAATGATGTTCTTTTTCTTAGAAAATAAATATCCTTGGTAAAATTATATATATAAAAATTACTTCTAAACTGGTAGAACAATTTATAAATTTAAATATCAATGTTCAAAAATGTGTTTTCATATTCATAAATGTAATCTAAAAATAATATTTGACGTCACATATTTCAGTGAAAAAATGTTTAACGATAATCGTGGAATATAAATGTTAACATAAGAAATCATAAAAATAATAAAATAGATATAATTAAACATCAACTAATTTATTAAATATACGGTATTTACACATGTAATTTTTTTAAAAAGTAAATATAATATAAATATATACCCGATTAATTAGGAGTGTAGTTTAATATTTCCCTATCCCTTTGGCATGATAATTTTTCATGGCATGGACTATGACTTAATTTTAGACATTATTATTTGGAAATCATGTAATAGGAAAAGAATCATCTTATAAATTAGTTGTATTATCATCACTCTCATCATCCAAATGGATTATTTTCACTTGAAAAATTAAGGACCGTTTATCATTTTATAGATCAATGATATAAAATATTTTCTTTTCATTTTTCTCTATGAAAAATGGATCCTCATGCCAACTAAATATTCTCAAATCAAGTTATTGAATCCAATATTCATCATGTTACCCACCACTATTACTAGAAACCAAATTACACTAAAAAATGTGGAATCAAAATTTAGTATAATAAATTTCCCATATGTTTTAAAGAACTCTAAAATATTTTGTTAAAGACAAAATGAATATTTATCATTTTAATTAAAAAAATAATGTGCCTCAGTGATGACCATTACACCCATATTTAGAATGGTACTCTTATCATCCAGCTTTTTTTAAAATGTTTACGCATTAATAACAAAACCTTACCATGTGATCCCGTTAAGAGATGGACCCCAAGAAAACAATTTCAATGTTTCTGATGCAGATATATTTATGATGAATTTATCTTTAAAGCATTAATAAAATGTCTTTTTATGCTCAATAATTAACAAATTATCATTTCATTTTAAATATATTACGTTTAATTTATAAATATGTGATGATATATATGATTGAACCTCATATGTGTTGTTCAAAATGTATAAATGTCCATGAATCACTTCATCATGTGGAATAAACTTTAATTTTAATCATTAATCCCATCTAACTACACTATCAAGAGTCATATGATGAGATATAGGGATATTGATACCCTCATATTTATAAAAATAATCAATAAAAAACTCAATCACATCATTAGGTATATACTTTTTGGAAAAAGAGGCCTTTATATGAACCTATTTTTGGAAAATACCTACAAAATTTTTATATATATTTCAAATGATATATACATTACATAATTAAACTGGCCTACATAATCTTTCTCATGAACCAAATGAAACAAAAGATGAACCATTATATCAAAAAACATAGTTTTGGAAAACATTTCTAGCTAAAAACAGTAACATCATATTAATTTTCTAACACATCAATCAAATACAAATGATTTTGGAAAAAAAATACATAGCCTGATTATTTTCTTTTTGATAGATAGTAGAAATATACCAAATAGTGAGACTGTTAGATGTTTTTAAATCAATTCATGATAGTGATTATATTTCATACCTATTATTATAAAATCTTTCAATGAAAAAAAATTATTCACATTTTATGAATATCCACTATGTATATTAATACCATGAATACATTGAAATAATTCATCATCATAATATTGCTTAATGTGTGAAAATATAAAGCTAAATATGTTCAGTTTTCTTCCAATATTACAGCTAACTCAAAACATATTTCCATTGATATTATGTCTAATAGAGAATTCAATCCCCCATTTTATATCCTTTTATGTATAAAAAGGTTCCAATAATACTATCACATTTATTTCCTCTACATGACTCACATCGGTGTTATGTCTTATCACTAAAAATATACAATAATATAGTTTAGTAAAGATAGATTGTTTCTCTTGGATATATATTGTTGTAGACCATTTCCTTTTTTAAATACTGAATCAATATTTTTCACCCTATTGTAATATTCCTCAACTGAAAATGGTATTCGGGAAATATTGTATTCAATCTCCGATTAGGACGATCAATTCACAAAATGATTTGATGTACCATGTAAATTATCTTTCTTCAATTCCACAATTTATTATATGAATTCTCTTCATCACAAATTGTACATGATTTAGGTACCTTAACACTTTATCATTATAAGTATCCATATATTGTAAATTCGTTTATATTGAATATTATTATAACATAAAATTGAAAATACTATTTCATGTATGAATCAAAAACATAGTCACGTGTCTCCCATAAATGATTTAAATAACCAATAAATTGTGAATGTTACACAAAAATATCATTTATCGGGTTTTTGGTCTAGAAATCATCAATGTCATCATAACATTTTTTCTCTTCATACATATCTATGGGAAAATTATTTAAACTACCAAAAATAGGCCATTAACAAGGTTGGATAGTGAGGCTCTTTTGTAGATTTATTACATTTTTACACACTCACATTATGATATTTCAAAATTCACTTTAAAAATTAGGAATTTTTTTATCAAAACATTTCCATTTGCTGGAATCAGTTGGGTGATGTAAGTTACTATGAAAGATGCACTCATCTAAATTTTATATTTACATTTTCTAGAAAATTTATTTTTTAAATAGATACTTCAATTGAGTAATTAATGGATGTTACCAAATTTCATTAGCAAGAGATTTGATTCTGGTACATAAGAATGAATCAGTGTAGATTTTTTGTAATTATGTTAATGGAATGTTAGAATGAATTATTTAATTTAGAATGTTGATAGATGTTAGTACCTAAGATTGAATCTGATTTGAATTTTTCATCCATTATATAGCATGATGTCTCACACATAGGGCATCTTAAAAAATATTCACATTCATTCATATAAAACACACAATATTATTTGGGATGCATTTATTTTCTAATACTGCATTGCCATTGGGGAAAAATATTCTTCGCCATATTATTTGAATCATGTAGTCTCTTTCCATTAGGAAGTAGCTCTTCTAAATGATCAATTATTTTAGAGAATCTTTTATCAATACAACCATTTATTTCATTCAAGATACATAATATAAAAACAACTAATACAACAATATATTGTTTTTATCCCAGTAATAATAGTTTCTAAGAATATCTAAATAATCACTAATTTGTTTTTCTGACGGTGTAACAACTAATTTGTGAATTATTTATTTCATATAATATACTTCCAAGAATATATTTTTTCTTAATTTATAATGAAACGAATAAACCACAAATTTTAATGCATAATTAAAATTTAAAAAATAATAATTTCTTATATATTATAATTATCTATACCGGTATATCATAATATATGACTGATCAGATAGAATTCCTATATCCCTTTAGTTTATCAACAATATTTTATGAAATTTAACAATAATTTTTTCATATAAATTCCTTGCATAATATTAACCCAAAAACATGGCAAAAGTTGTATAATTCAACTAGGGTCTTCATAATAGTAATCTTGTAGGGAATCATATTTTATGATAATCCATAATATATATTTCTATAATATGATTCCGTGTATTGTTTCATGATATCAGTGCTACCACAATGCACCATATCCTATATAATATTTTATGTTATGTACAAATTGATGTGTTTTAACTAGTCTGCCACCTATGATTTCACTTACCTTATGGTGTGGCTTCGCCCCTGATTCAAATATATCATGTTGCTAAAAAAGTCATGGAACCAAAATTAAATCATATTTTTTGATAGATAATATGATAGTTGTGTAATATGATACAATCATCATTTTTAAACATGACATTGATAATAAAATGATCATATCATGTCTTTGATAAAAATAATAGGTATCTAATACTCTATTAATACTTAATCAACACAACATAAACCAAAATTTGCATCATTCCCAAGATATACCATAATTCAAAATTGAAACAATGTATAAAAAAATAATAACCCTTTAGTAACTTTAACCATTAATCGCCATTGTTACTTTCTTACTCAAATAAATTTTAATGAATACCACTAAGGGGAATCTATTTGATTATTAGCACCATGGTTTATCCATGGGTTGTAACTTTACCACCCATCAAAAAGGTTGGAACGTCTCGTCATCCATTTCATTCTAGTCCCTCTAAATATAAAGGAATAAAAAATAAGGAATATTCAAGAGAAAATATATGGAATACATTGACTATATTCAGATACATTTCCAATTTATTCATACCTCTTGGATATAAAGTAATCAGAATGTATAAATCATGTGCTACCCAATGCACGCATAAATAGAAGATAGGTGCAATATTTTATAGTCCAATGGTTAGAAAATTACATCTTTAGTGAATTGATTCTCAAGGAGTTAATGATATCTACTTTTCAATAGAATATTAAATTTATCTATTTACAAATCAGATATCTCGTTAACACTTGGAAGATTCATGATATTGTATACAATGAATTATGGTATCCCATTATAAAGGCATATGAAATGCCTTACCAAGGCATACAATATCCCTTATATCATGAATTTTGTACCATAAAACATTACCATATTATATAATATGATACATTGTTTAGGTTATATATTATACTTTTAAAATTTCCTCATACATTTAATGTTTTGTTTATATAATTATAAAGTTATAAAAGGTATCTATTGGTATACCGACTTCCACACTTAGTGGAAATGTGTCAATTTTTATTTTTATTTTTATTAGGTTTTAAAATATTATTCTTGTATTATTGAGGGATTATATTGGATCTTAATTAAAAATCATGGTTAGTAAACCACCCCTGAAATCGTTTTTATTGTTCATTGAGATGTGTAATATCTTTTAACTAATGAGATGTTCGTCTAAAGTGATTTAGTGTGATTTTTTGGGCCAATGGGCCATCTATATTGTCTCCAGATATGTTTTGTGGCTCAATAATTGAAATATACTCTCTAGAAAACATTAAAAATAATTTCTCCCTATTTAATCAAAGCTTTAAATGATTTTTGGTACTCAAACACAAAGTGTTCTATGTCATAAATCAATGATCTTACAAATATTCTATAAAACATCTTCAAATTTTATGAGCACAAGGAGAAGATATTGCATTCACGTTTTTATTTATCTAAAACATTAAATTTTTTCAATGGTATTGGAACATACCATAAAAATTAATCTATCATTATAAAAAGTAATCAATGTTAAAACTCAAATTAAAAAAAATGTTTTGTGAATTCTACATAAAATCATCTATCCTTGAATAACATTATATGAGGAATTTAAATATCATGAAAATTATTATTTTTCAATATTGATATATATTACTTATCATTATCTTCTACTTTAACAATTAATAACCTAAATAATTAATTTGTTTAAGTAAATCATTAAGTGAATCATACTTAATTTTTTTTGAAGTCTTCAAATTTTTTTACCAAGGTGATTCTCTAGCACAAATTCTTTATCAACAATATTGGGAGAAATTTAGGAAATAGTCTAATACATTTTACAATTCTTTTTTAACATATGTGTTCACTATATAAATTATGAAATTCAAATATCATTTCTTTATTTAAACTTCTAATTTTATAAAACTTTTAAATTTTTTTAATAATCATGTTAATGAATAAAATTTTTAGAATATTCCTTACATTTAATAAGATACATATTAAATGTATTACCATACGAATTCCATGGCCTAAATTAAATTTTATATTAATCGAGAATCACTCTAACTCATGTGTTTTATAATGTTTGTCCATTTCCAGTATGTTAAGAAATAGATGTGAAATAGTCAAATTCAATTATTTTGTTTATATATGAATCCTATTAATTGTAATACACCAAAAGAGGGGTGAATCAGGGTATATGAAATTATTTGTTATATAATATTATTATTCACTTTTTTTGAGGGACACTTCAATTTCTCTCAAACATACTACTCATTAAGGGATGAATGATGTAAAAAAAGAAAAAGATATTTTACTTTTTTCACCTACATGTGCTCTGTCTATTGACTATGCACATCAATGCACCTATTCACTTAATTTACTAAAATACCAATGACTTATAGTTAAAATTTTTATTGGTCTGAATAACCCTCTAGGTTCGCTACCACAAATTTTAGGAGAAGTCACTGCTCTATCCATTTATTTTTATTTTTTCACATATAAGTATGATACAGACACAAAACAACAATGGTGGTTCCCTCCATCACAATAATTTTGGTTTGTAGTAATGATGAGACTCCTAGAAGAGAACATTCTTTGAACTCTATCATTATATTTTAGATTTAGAACAAAACCTACGAGGTTCAACCATTCCTCTACCTGTGATATTTCATTTTGTTGTATGTGTGTTTTTTAAAAGAAGCATTCTCATATTATTATATTTTTCCAATGGATATGATCAGTCACTCTAATTATTTGACTATTCCAAATGTACCATGTTCTAATTGTAGGTATTACGAACCATCAATTTTTAATTTACAGTTGGATGTTTCATGTAATTAAACATTTTTTATTCGAAACTATATTAGACTGGTTATAGTGTGGGCATTTTTTAACCAGGGTAGAATCCCCATTTTTTCAAAAACTATGGTATGGATTCCAATTCTATTTTATATCCATGAAATCCTATACTCTTCCTGTATATTTTTCCAATGAGTAATGATGTGGAGTCATCTTGTAGATGAGATAAAATTTTATAAGTTAAAATAAATACTATTAACCCTCGTTATAACTTCTAATAACCTTGAGTAGTGTTTTTAGAAGGTGTGGGTTGTGGCATAGATACCTATAGTATGGGGATGTCAAAAATAAATGGTTCTGTTATATTGTCACACTCCACACTACAAAGTGATTTTGCAGTGTGGAGCACTCCTATTTCAAATGGGTTATGGCATATCCCTTCATGCTGCCACATTGAAATCTTCCCTTGAATCTTCTAGTGGCACTAAAATTCATCGTAGAGCCTTTCTTCCATTGTAATATTCAATATAGCAAGGTGAGAAAAAAATATTTTCCCACAATGGAATTTCATTGGGAAATATCATTGATTATATAATTTTCTATTCTACTTTACCCTCGAGTTGATAGTGGGATTAAATACCGACAAAACCATGAAAACACAGGCTTTGCAGACATTGACTCAGATGTTCCACCCTACATTCCCATTCCATGTTCTTTCTCTGAAGCGCATGATCTTATGAGATCCTTGGTCAGATGTGTCTAGTTACACAAGAATGGCCTCATTTTTATGGAATAATCCTAAAATATTTGACATAGTCCATAGACTATGGCGTATCCTTTGTCAAATAAACAACACACCTATTAACTCTTCAAATATTACTTATTAAACATGTAAAAAACCATTGATAATTCCAAAGTCTTTTCTTCCAACTATCCATCACGTTGAGGTTTTTAGAAATACTCAAAACACTTCAACTACAAGTAAATTCAAAAAGTGTATCAAATAACCATTAATCATCAATTATAATCACACATGAGAAAAAATTGGTGTGAGAAATAAAAATTAATTGAAAATTTTTTCATGCTCAATTCAAACTCCATCATCATAGCATTGTTTTTTCAGTGACATGATCTCCCCATTTTCATTTTGCCTCTACATTATTCACATCTTGGTTCTCCCCCTTTCTAGTATATATAGATATTTTCCCTCCCATTTAATGTATCCCAAATAGTTCAACACTCTAAAATGTTCTCATGATGGGCTTATAAGGCCAATAAATTGAGGTAATTAGACATATCTTTCTTATAAAAGAAACCATGGGGAGTGGGAATTCTATCCTAAAGTCAATAATGTAGATGAAAATAGTTGGACTCCAAGATCTATCAAATGATTTTCATATACTTCTTTACATAGATCCTTTGTAATGATATCACCCACTTGATCTCGTATTGAAAAATACTTTAAAATAAAAACTCATTGAACAAATATCTCCTTTATAAATTTATAATTGTTTTCAATGTTCTTGGTCTATGAATGTTGGGTATTATTTTCTCTAAGATTGATCTCACATGTTTTTTCACTCATAAAAGGTGTGAGATAACTCACATTTACACCCACATCATCAAGATACCATTTCATCCATATTAATTGTGTACAATACTATGTGGAAAAAATATACCAAACCTCATTGGTTCTTAAAGAAATGTATTTTTTTTATTCTCAAATTTTCATGAGATATATAAACTCCCAATATCAAACTATGCCCCATAACGTGATTTTTGATCATCTACTAAACAAGAAAAATTCAAATAAGTGAGTTCCACCAAATTTTATCATGAATAATTATCATATAATAAACCATAGTCAGTCATATCATGATTATATGAATGAATTATATTCATCAATTTCATTTGTCTCTCAATAGAATTAATATAAATCCGAACAAATTGATAGGTTGAATATGATATCTTCGGCCATGTACCTATCAAATAAAATAGAATTCCAATAAGATACTAATAAATGGTCACATAAACCTTGTTTCCAAGTACATATTTTTATAATTTATTTTGTGGCTCCATTATAGTCATCATGGACCTTGAATCATCCATATTAAAAAACTTTTACATCCTCCTTAACAGTTTCCGAGAAAAATTTCCCATCTTCTATTTGGGCTTCATGAAAGCCATATAAAATGATTTTTCACCAATTAGATATATCTAAAATTCACACCACATGAGTTATGAAAAATTATTTCTTTATTTTTCATCCAAGCCTCAAAAAATGTAATCATCAATATGGATGAGCACCACTCAACACTATTTATTTTAGTTCATTATATAAAGATAATGATCAAAAAATCATTTATTAATATCTAGTTTCTTTAGGAATTAGTGGAATCTAGAATACCAAGTCTGTTGTGCAAGTTTTAGTCCATACAAGGCCTTCTGTGAATGACACACTTTGTCATCATCTTAATCAATGAGAAATCTATCTAGTTTCCTAATATATAATTCATCATCAATGATATCATTCAAGAATGTTGATTTTATATCCATATGATATATTTTGAATCCCTTATGAATTGACGTTGATAGAAATAATTGATCAGTATTTATCCAAGAATGGGGTGTATATGTCTCATTGATATCATATCCTTAAATTTTGGAGGCCCCTTTTCACTCAATCCATGATTTCTTCTGAATCACCGAACCAACTTAATTAAATTAGTTTTAGAACACCGATTTAGTCCTAATGAAATTATTTTCACATGCGCTTAGAACAAATTACCAGGTTTTATTTTATGATATTTACATAAGAACCTCATTCATTTCCATGGTCCAATTAATCTCATTTTTAGCTTATTTAAAGGATTTTGGTTCTTGAAAAAAAAAGGATACTAATTTCTGAGGCTTCGTTCTTCTGTAAATGTCCGATGATATCAAATATCCAATAATATTTCATTCACTAAATTCTACCCATCATGTTTGTCTTTAGGAACCTATCAAAATTTACGACTTTAATTCTGTTTGGTCTACTAGGTCATATACCATAAGAGGAGGGGGTGGGTGTAAATCAGGGTATGACATATTAAAACAATTTCCACTTCAGATCATTTATCATCATTAAACCGAACACACTTCTCTCTTTCTCATTTAGAAAGGTATCAACAAAAAATTAAGTCATTCACAATACACATCAATTTTACTTGGTTCACCCACACAAGTATACGTCCAAGGAAAATACATCAGAGATGTATCTAATTACCAAATCCACTAAGTCACACATCCAATATCATTGTTAGAAATAGATCTCTTGTGCCTAAGATCACTTCCTTTACAAGGATTTGGGCCTGGTCACTAAATTTCCAAGGTTAACTTCCTATGTCTCATCCTCTGTCTCACATCTTGTGGGAAGGATCACCTTTTTCCTCTTCAATTTCTCACTACTCGTATAATGGATCCCCACATTGTTTGTGGACATGTAGGTCCCTTAATTTACATGAATGAACATCACCTAAACAATAAGTAGATTATGTATTGAAGTCCCTTTTCCATATGTAGATGAAATCAACTTTTCATCATACTCCTAGGTAAGATGAAATTGATTTTGTAAACTATTTTTTAAAATTTTCAATCTTCCTAGATTCCTCTATGAACAACATAGCTTCTTCCATGTACCAAATTTCTTCTTGATAATACTGTGTAGTGAGAATGATTTATATATCACATCTCCATGAACCACATCCTCTTCTTCCACCATATACAAAATTCAAGTACTTCCTTCATAAACTACCTCTCCATAATAATTTAGCCAATGAATTTTGCATAAAACTTCCTCATCTTTAAAATTCATTTCTTCCATGGACTGCTTATTCTACGGACCTCTTTCTTCCATTGTGTACATCAGTTCTATGAAAATACCCATTCATGGAATCACATATAAAACTGATTCAAAATTCACATAATCCTTCATCATGAATGACCTTTGGACTTAGAAAAACTTCAAGGGAAATATGTTTTCATATAAAAATCGCTCTTAATTAATGGTGGGATTAGTGCTCTATATATAGGAAAATAGATATGAAAAATACAGTAATACCAGATTCTCCAAAGCTTCAATGTGGCACCAATTTTACCACATATTGTAAATATTCCCCAAACTGAAAAAGTCCCATAATCCATTTTCTCTAAGCAGTCCATATACTGCCTCTATTCGTACGAGATGGGCCAAATCAGCATCCTGTTTTCTCCAATGTCTCCCATCATAGTTTCTCAAATCACCACCTTTTTCCAAGAACAACATGTTATCCAACATAATCCATGCCTTCGATATTTCACATTCATTCTGCAAACAACATGTCTTTTTATTACCATATTACTTTGCCATGACTGCATTCCATCCCGCTAACCACATCAGCAAACTATTCCCCATTCTCGAATTGTGTGCCTCCCCCAAACCATTCTCTTACACAGTATATGAACCATAATTCATGGGTCCATTCCTTTTTTTATTTCCATTGAAGATTAACATAACAAATTTTCAATTCATGAACTATGTGCCATGGTTAGTGTACTATGTTACCCTCTATGGAAATCATACATTTCCACATACCAATATCCCTCTTTTGAGGCCCAAAATTTGGAAAACACTAGGATATTGTGCACCTTAAACCCCAACATTGGAAAACACCATTCATACTCATTTACAGTCATGTGGATTTTTCATGAAACACAAATACACCCAAAATATACTAGGTAAACACCACGGGGTATTGATTTCCAATAATATTAATTCTATGAGTATTTATCATAGAATATTCATTATTTTTTACTAACCAAAAACCATGCATTTCTTCATGACTCTCAGTTTTAATGATTTGGATATCATCAAGAAAAATCTTCCTATCTTTTGTTTTCATGTGTACATATTCATCCACCATGACATCGATAGATTCAATTAGATATTAAAAATGTTTATTGTAACATCAATGTGAATATATATTTGATGAATATCCCTAAAATATTACTTCATCTCCCAAATTGATAATTTTTAATAATTTTTTCTTTTTGAGAATATATCATTCTATTCCAAAATCTCAAATGTATTTAACTATAGCTATATTTATGTAGCACATCTCACATGGATTTATGTATTTGTTTTTACAAATAAATTCTCAACGGGTGATATAGAACACCAATAGAACAACTTCTATCCAATATTTTTTTGAAATATATTTTTAACCAACATCATTTGAACCATGTTTTTTGTCATAATATTTCTTCTTTCCAAAAATATATTTTGATGGGGTGTTCATACATGTGATACCTGATGTTGAATTCTGATATTTTCTATATTTTCATTAATTTAATTATTTTTTAATTTGGTCTCACTAAAATTTTTAATCATATGGGTCTTTATACTAATAAAATTTTAATATCTCCTTCAATATAGCGTGTCCCAACTATGTACCTCAGTCTTGTGAGTCCTGAGAATAATCCATGGAATTTTTTTATTCAACTATAAAATACACACAATACATATTTACATCTGTTTATTTGGGTGAAATTACTCAACAAATTTCAACCTAAAATGATCAATAAACATTTATTATATCATATTCATTTTCTTATAAGGCATTCAGATAATGTTCCCCATTTAATAGGAATCACACATATAAGTGTGATCATATATGAGATGATGAATATACTGATTTCCATTTCTCTTTACAACATCTCAAAAAACGTTTGGATCAAATGTATAAGTCATTTAAAACATAACCCATTCCCTTTTCATATGGAGAACATAAAAAAACTTCTCCCCCAAAAGGTGTATATTTCACATAGATAATATTCCCTAGATAATGAGTTATCATTTATTAGCATTGATTGTATAATCCTATTTTTCAATCACTATAATATGTCATTTATCACCCAATTGGATGTTAGTATGATGATTATTAATCAATCCATTTACTAAGAGAGTTCCATTTTTCATGAAGTCCTTTCCAAAAAATTTGGATTTTAAAGGACCATAAATTTTAAGAATTTCATCGTCACCGAAATGGGAAATTCTATCATTAGTACGTGTGATGTTAAAAATGTAGTCCTTATTTCTATTTATATGTGATGTGAATCTGATATCCATAATCTTTGAAGATATATTTTCTTTTTCCTTATATGAAATTTATGATACAAATATCATTATATTAGAATCCATTGATCACACATGTTGTTGTTTCGTATACCTACATAAAAGATTGCTCCATAGTCTCATATTCATATTACAAAACTGAAAGCCTATTCTAAGTCACTACAAATTTGGATGAACATTCCAGCCTCAATTTTTCCCCCTTTATAGATTTCTATATTACACTTATTACATTAGAGAATCATATTAAATTGAATTATTCCCATATAATTCACAAGAAAAATAATTTCCATTAAATGGAATAGAATTATTTTAATTTTTGGTTGTCTAGTTAGATTGAGGTTTCTCCTAAAAGGTCCACCTAAAAACAGATCCTACATAAATAGTATTTTCCAATATTATATAGGGAAAATCCTTATCTATAACACAATGGAATTCATCCTGATCACATGTTATGATTTCTTTTAATAAAGGATAAGATCAACAATCTTCTAGGGAATTACTGCTTAAGGCATTGAAATATTCAATGATTTTACACTATTTTTAATCCCTAAACATGAGGAATAGACATGAATTATTCCTCAAAAATATCCTTTTATTTAAAAGATAATGATGAATTTTTATTTATTGTCATCATTTTTGTTTTTAATAATCATTCTTAACCTTCACCATTTTAACGCCAATTCAAAACTTATTCTTTTATCTATTTAATACTGTTTTCTATATCACTGATAGTTTTTTCAAAATCATCATTGACATCAGTTATTTACTCAATTTTATACATCAGTTCATCTTGAATCCCTAAATTTTCTAAACATTTATATCATATTTAATTTATTTTGTGACAAAATAATTAAAATTTACTATTCTTAATGTTGCCTGTAGATCTTTCAATCATGCACCACGCCATTGGAATTCATGGTATTTTTTCTCCACAAATAAATTTCTTCAAGGGCTTCATATAGTTCTACATTCAAATTGACACTTCCAATAACTCCTCCATTGTCATTATCATTATCATCATTTATTATGTTATTGTAAAGAACCAATAGTAACACTTTATCTTTACAGTATTCAATCTCTTATATCCCTCTTTCACCACACTACCATGAAATCAGTATTTAACAATGCCAGTATTTTTTAGTACTAGCAAAAAGAGCGGATAAATGGAATTTTTATTTGTGCTAAAGAAAGTGCTGATAAATTTTACCATTTAATAGCGTTTTATTTTTAGAGATGATAAAGGGTCCCATTTAGCAAGGCATCATTTTTAGTGCTGATAAATGATATCCTTTATCAGTGATTTATTTTTAAGGCTAATAAAGGGTACCCTTTTTCAGTGTTATATTTTCAGCACCTCTAAAGGAGTCATTTATCAGAACTTTTTAGCAATGATAAAGGTCCGAATAAATAAAATAAAATATGAAAATTATTAAAAAATGAGTTTATTGAAAAAATATTACTAATATTAACAATTAAATAATTATTGATTAAAATGAATAAGTTAATTATACTTTATATTAATTATAAGTACCAATACATAGTATGTATTAAATATATTATTGTGAAAAATGAAAATTAAACAAATTAAAATTAAAATTATATAAATTGATGAAACTATTAAACATTTTATTAATTAGATGATTGTTAATAATGGTAATAAATAATATATATTAAATATATAAATATATATTAATTTACATAAATACGATTTATATATTAGAAAACATTTACCCACTTTACATTAGATAGTTGTATATTTAGTGAGTAATTCTGATTAATTGCATAGAGTAATGGACATATAATTGGACGTTGTTTGATTTTTCAATTAAATATAGATCAAATGTGTGTTATAATGATTTCAAAAATACATTATCAAGGCATTTTTATATAAAATTCACACACAAAAAAACATATCCATTTTCCCAATATTATAAAAGAGTAATTATTTTTAATCTATTCAAGTTCACTCATTTTTAACAAGCATACACTTAAAAGAACATATACATTAATAATGTTAATAATATATTTGTAAATAAATATATTCATAAATAAATATATATAATATTTTACAAACTATATTTATAATCATAAATAAATAAATACTTATTAAAAGTATTTATAAAATTATAATTAAATATTTTATATATTTAAATAATTATTAAATTTTTAATTAATTTACATAAAAAGAAATATATTTAATATATTTTTATTTATTTTTATTTTTTAAATGTATACATGTATATAATTATATAAATATATATTGATATAAATATTATTTTATTAAAATGTTAACATAATTATAAATAAAAAATTATATATTTAAATTTTTTTAAAATTTTAATTAATATAGTTAAATAAGAAATATATTTTTTGTATTTATATTTATATATATTTATTAAGTATATATATTTATAAATTTTTTATCTATAATTATAATTATAAATCCTTTACTAGTGCTTTCTTTAGCGCTAATAATCATTCCAATTATAAATGCATAAATAATAAAGGCTGATAAAAGTACTCATTAATAGGGATTTTAAAATAGCACTAATAATAGTGGCCTGATCTAATTAAAAAACCTCACCTATTGCAATCCTTTCACGATATAAGAATCTTTCTACGGAAGCCTCCAATTATCGATGCTCCTCATGGGTGAATTGATGCTCAAATCACAAAAACCCACTCGAATCACAGAAACCCACTGCCTTCAATTTTTTGAACATCATCTATCTTCTTGTGTTTGGTTGCAGTTAGGGTTTCAAAATAAAACATTAAATTTTGGATCCAAGGGTCTCAGATATTTTTAAACATAGCCCAATAGTCATGTGTTTTCATTTTTAGATTATAATTTTCATTATGTATTTATCATATTGACATTTGGAACTGAGAGTTTCTGATTTTCCTTTATAGGATCAGATTTTCATTCAATAGTTGTACTCTGGTTGCTGTATTTTATTTTGTTTAGGATTTACTGTTTTCTTAACTACTATTTTGAATTTCATAATTTGGTCTTTTTCACTTGTTGGTTTGAATCATGTTTCTTGACATTCTACATCTATTACCCTTCTTGCTCTTTTTTAGAATAAATTCTTTTTGTAGGTTTTCAGAAAATTAATTTAACAAACATATTATAAGTCAGATGATGGTTTAAAGAAGGAATTGAATATGATTTTATGCAATTCATGTAAGGGAATTTATTGATTTAAAATTTGTTTTAATATTAAGATATAAGGATTTTTCCTTAAAAAATTATTTTCATATAATTGTGATGTAATGTTTAAAGAGAAATCTTAGTAAGGGGGATACTGTATTTATTTATTTTCAATGGATGTCTATTTTTAAAATTACTATGGTGTTGTATTTATTTTACAATGTCATGGTATTCTTCTTTAAGGGTTACAAATATACTATTATCAATTTATGTTTATTTTATAAACTCAATTACACATAAAAATATATATAAATATATATTTATATATATATATATATGCATTCTCAAATAAAATAATGTAAGGGCGATATTATAAATATTTATTCAAAAATTATGCTTCTGGATTTCAAAATTAGGTAGGGATTATTTTTATTTTAAAAAAATGTATGTTTAATTGTCCATTTTTAAGAATTTTTCTTTTATAAACTACTTGATATATATATATATATATATTCAAATTTTATGGGTTGAACGTTGTAAGGGTTGGTGTGTTTCACCCATTATTTTTGATATATCTTATGGAGGTGTATTTGTTTTATGCCAACTTCATTAATGACCCCTAGAGACTCTCATGGATGGTTCAATGCATATTTGATAGCCTCCATACAATCCTTCAGTTTCTACATCACTTGTTCCAAAAATATATTATTGAATTTATCAAATTCTATATATTAGATATTATTTTTAGTACTTAATCATTTTACTTCAATATATACATTTAAATAACATAAATATAATTTATACACAAATAACCAATAAAATATTTCAATCCCATGTTACTTTCAATATTATAAAATTAGGTTACTAGAAATATATATAAATATATATTTAAAAAAATTCAACTTTAAAAAATTTATAAAATTATTTTTTAAACACAATTATCCTAAATAATAATTATTTGTATTTAATAAAATTGAAAAGTTATTTTTAACATTATTTTTTAGACTATTAGAAAAAATATTAATATATATATATATAGATCAAAAAATATTTTTTATTTTTAAATAAATTTATATATTTTAAATAATATATATATATATAATTATACTCAAATAATTATACTAATGTAATATATATATAACACACATATATATATAATATTTAGGTATATTAACTTTATATATCCATGTATCGAATATGGAGTGACCTTTATTTTATTATATTTGACAGTGGAAGGTGTGAACCCCAATTAGGTTTATATTCTATTGGGGAATGTTTGAATGAAGTTCAAACCTCCATTGACCCCTTTTTACAATTATATAAAACTCTATAATTTTTTATAATATAAAACCTAACAAAAACTATGTTTTAACCAAAAAATATAAAAAAATCCACAACCAAGTATTTAATTAATGTTTTATTTGGATCCTTATTGGTAAATTCAACGATATAAATGAAATTAATTCCTTATTTACTACACCACCACATCAAATAATATAATTTATTATTAGTAACATATAGTCAACAACTAAAATTACTCTGTAGAAACCCAAAACCTTGGGCTTCATAACACTACACATCTGCATTTGGATTCTTCCATCTCCACCCTCCCCATTTCAATCACACCCTGTACTATATCTTTCCTCTGGTAGGGTGGAGATATTACAAGGAAGGAGTCTGTGAAAATGGAGGCGTTGAGTTAATAACTAGTATCAATGGTGTAAATATAACAATTGGTAGGCATTACACCTTTTGGAGAACACAATGAATTAAATGGGAAGCATTAGCCGTTTTACTTCATTGTGTTCTCTAAATGGTGTAATGCCTCCCATTTGTGATAATTACGCCATTGAAACAAGTTATTAATTCATCACCTCCATTGACACCAACCCCTTCTAGAGAAAATCAGCACACAACTAGAGAGATGATAGAGTGAACAGAGGGAAGGAAATGGATAGGGTGGGGACGTAAGAATCAGAATACAAAACAACATTATTCCACAACCCAGTGGTCTTGGGTTTCTACAGAGTAATTTAAGATGATTAGTGTATCTTACTGAAATTAATTTATTTTATTTGACAAGGAGGCATAGTTAATTAATAATTAATTTCAATTTATCCTTGAATTTAACCATAAGGATCTAAATAAATTTTTCATATGATAACTGGTTAATAATTTTATTTATATTTTTTTTCAATAAAACTTTGTTATTTTAGTAGGGTTTTTTTATTTAAAAAATTATAGGGTTTTATATTATTATAAAAGAGTTAGATGGAGGTGTGTTTATAGTTCACCCATATGGAAATGATCCATAAGTCAGTTGAGATGTGTAAGAATCAGACACTCGTCAATTCAATGCATTGTGAGACCGCTATAACTCAATGTGTCCATTCTAAGTTTAAAATTGATAGTTTAGTTCCAAAAATGTGATTAACTAAAAAAATAAAAGGTGATAATATTTTATTTACAATTTATGAAATCAATTTATATGTATTTCATGATGTGTATGAATTTGTATCATGTCAAAATGATATACGATGTGATCGTTATAGGCCAAAGTTCTTTTTTTAGTTTAAAGATAAATTTTAGTAAAAAAACATTTGATGAACTCAAATCATAGAAAATGTATTTGGATAGATTTCATATTTTTTGGAAAATGTTCCCTATGTAATTTTATATTTTTATCAGTAATCTATACCTAAATCTAACGAATGGTGTGACCGGTATGACTCGAAGTGCATATTTTTATTTAAAAATGTCAACTATTTTAATAAGAAGTACAACTAACTTACTAAAAAATGAGAAAAAGCATTCAGATTGTTTTGATACTTTTTGAAATTATCCATATTCCATTTTTGATTTCTAAGAATCTGTTACACCTCAATTTGATGCACGGAGTTACCATTATTTCCCAACTGTTATCAATATAAAATCAACAATTTAGTTGAAAAAATGTCACATATTGAAAGATGAGAAAATGAACATTAATTTTATTGATAATTTATGACATTGATTCATAAGTCACTTTTGAAATATAAGAATCAGTATCACATAAAACCAATATGCGTTTCGATTTGTCTGATTCAAATTGAATGTTTCAAGTTTAAAAGAAAATTATATTAATAGAGACAAGTGTCATACTAAAAACCATGTAAACTCATTCTTATTGTTTTGATACATTATTAAAATGATTAATAATCCATTTGTGATGTTTATGAATTATTTACACCTCAATCCAATATATGGTGTAGATGATGTGACAAAAGTGCATCTTTTTATTTAAAATTAATTTCAATTTTACTAAAAAAGGAAAACTAACATAATAAAAACTGAGCAAAAACATTCATATTTTTATTTTATAATTTTTTAAAATGATTCATAAATAATTTTTGATGTATTGGAATTATCTGCACCTCAATACGCCACATGGTGTGATTGGTATTAATCTGACTTCTTCTTTTCAATATTTATGTATCTTTTTTGTTTAAAACGCACATCAAATCGCCCAAAAAGATAAAATGAACCTAGATTGTTTTCTATTCATTTAATTTAGCTATTTAATAGTAGAAGATACTTTCATTGGGAAGTCAAGATCAATATATACCAGTCCCATTGTATATAATATCATGTATGTTAGAGGGGACCACAAATAGTGGATTTGGAATCTCCATAGAGGAACAAAATCCTTGAAACCTTTAAAAAATAAATAGAGTTCAATGAGAAGCTAAAAATATCATTTAATATATTATATTTTTTTCTCATAATATTATATATTATCAATTGCGTTAACAGAATCTAAATTAAACATTTGAATTCACAATGAAGAAAACGTCTTCTAAAAACGATGATGTTTCTAGTCCCTTTGAAGAACAAACAATTATGATGAAAACTCTTTGGAAACATATAAGAGTAATGTTATTGTATACCTTGTCTATTTTAATGAAAAATTATTTAGTGAAACATTGACATAATTTTAATTATTTCTTATAGTGTTTGTTTATTTTCAAAGATTTTTTTTCATGTGTCATGTCGTTTTAAGAACAACAATGACACTATGTCTGCTCAATCATAGAGGTAATATTAATGTTTACACAGTAAAATAATTATCCATAGATTTAAGGAATTGATTCAAATTTTGTTAAATTTATCTATTTTTATTAATAATCACATAATAATAATTTTCTTATACAAGTGGAATATTTTGTTTGATCTGGGGAGTTTTTCCATCTATCATGCCTTTTTACACAAAACATCCACATACTTGTTCTCCCAAAAAATATTTTCACCCTTCTAGTGTTGAATTTATCTCATTCATTCATTTTACCTCCACTACCTTTGTTGGAAGAGAGAAAACACTGCCTCTACTCAATTAAATAGGTAATCATGTTTTTTAATAGTAAAATCATTTTCCATTGATATAAGGTATAGTATCATATTTATGTTTAATTTATTTCTTTTTAGTATTACTCACATAATAATTATTTTCTTAAAGATATGGGTTTTTTTATGTCCATGTAGTATGTCCATATTTTATTACTTTTGAACCAAAACATCCACTAACTTTTTCTCCCTTAAAACCATTTCACCCATATAGTGGTGCATTTATAACATTTATTCATTTTACCACCAATACCTCAGTAAGAAGAGAAATGACACTACCTCTACTAATTACAGAGGTAATAATGATGTTTTAACATTAATATAATTTTACATAGAATATATGTATTATATTATATTTATGATTAATTTATTCTTTTTTAGTATTACTTACATAATAATTTTTTTCTTATATAGGTGGATTTTTTTATTTTAGTTGAGGTACTCAATCCATCTTTCATGCAGTTTGGCACAAAAAATTCTACTGAATTATTCTCCCTCAAAACATATTCACCCCTATAGTAGGGGTTTTATCACTTTCATTCATGTTACCTCCACTATGTTTATAGGAAGAAAAATGACACTACATTATCTCAATTACTGAGGTAATATTGTTGTTTCCACAGCAATGTAATTGAACATATTAATATATTTAATTCACCCTTACAATAGTGTATTTATAAAAAAATGTAGTTACATCCATGGCCTCTTTCATAAGAGCAATGATGCTGCCTCTACTCAATTATAGTGGTAATCTTATTTTTTTTCATGATAAAATCGTTGTCCATAAAAATAATTTATTGTTTTTATATTTATGATTCATTTATTTCATTTTAGAATTACTGACACGATTTTTTCTTATAAAGGTTGATTCTTTTCTTCGATTTGGGGTGCTCAATCCATAATTCATGCATTTTACACCAAAAACATCTGCAAAACCTTTCTCCATCAAACCGTTTCACCCATATAGTGTTGAAATTTATCAATTTCCATCAATTTATCTCCAATTCCTAGTCATAGAGGTAATCTGTATATTTTCACAATAAATTAGTTTTCCATTTATTTAATATATTAATTTATATTTTTGTTTAATTTTGTTTTTAAGTATTTAACAAAAAAAATTTCTTATTGAGGTGTATTTTTTTTCAAGTTGGTGTTGTTTGTTTGATGTTGATCAAGAAGTTCCAGTTGTTTAACAAATAATGTGAATATAAATCATGGTAATATTAATAGTTATATTTGTTTTGAGACTTTGGGATATATAAAAATCCATCAAACCTCAATCCGACACACGATGTGACTGGTATGACTCAATGTAATTATGTATATTTAAAATTGTCATTAATTTTAGTAAAAAATAAAAAAGACTCAATGTGTCCATTATTGTTTAAAAATTTTCATTTTATTTAAAAATGTGTCAATAACTGAAAACTGATCAATAATACTCAGATTTTCATTATAATTTTGGTAAATGAATCATAATTAATTTTTGACGTCTGGGAATCAGTTTCACGTTAAAATGATACATGATGTGATCAGAATGGGTCAAAAGTGTGTGTTACATGTTTAAAATTTAATTTTTGTAAATAATATAAGTGACGTATTCAAAATCAAGAAAAGTCATTCAGATTTTTTTGATACATTATAAAAACAATCCACATTTGATTTCAAACATGTAAGAATTAGCCGCACCTCAATCCAATGCATGGTGTGACTTGTATGACTCTATGTGTGTATTTATATAAAATTGAAATCAATTTTAGAAAAATCAAAATGACCGACATAAAACTAAAAAACACTTTCATATTTTATTTATACATTAGGAAAATTATACATACATGATTTTAGATGTTCATGATTCAACAATGCCTCAATATAATGCACGGTGTGACTGGTATGATTCCAACTGTGTGTTTTTTTTAAAATGAAATCAATTTTATTAAAAATACCAATTGACCTAATCCAAACCGAGAAAACACATTCAAATTCATTAAATAATTTGGAAGAAATTATACATAATTTATTTGAGATGTGTATGTATTATTCAAACCTCAATAATATACACAATGTGATTGGTACGAGTGAAAGTGCATGTTTATAATTTAAAATTACATTTATTTAAAGAAAAGTGACATACGCAAAATTGAAAAACCGATTAATATTGCTTTGATACATTAGTAAAAAAATCTAAAAGTCATTTGGGATGTTTAGGAGTCAATAAAACCTCAATACAATGAATAGTGAGACCGGTATGACTCAAAGAAAAACTTTTTATTGAACATTCTCATCAATTTTATTAATATGGACCATTATTATACTCAAAAACAAGAACACACAATTGTATTGTATTGATTATTTATTAAAATGAAACATAATTCATTTTTGATGTGTAAGAATGAGACACACCTCAATCTAATACACAATGTGCCTGATATGACTAAATATGTCCATTACTAATTTAAAAATGATTTTTTGAGTAAGAAGTTTCACCCACGGAAAATAGATCAAACACGATTTGATATTCATGATAATTTACTAATATGATTCATATATAATTTTTTACCAGTATGAATCCAGTTCACATCATAACGAGTAATGATTTTATTAGAATGTATAAAAAGTGTGTTTTTCAAATTTAAAATGACATTTTAGTAAAAAAGACAATTAAGGTACGCCAAACTTACCAAACACATTCATATTGATTTAATAATTTAGTAAAATTAATTAAATTTCATTTGAAATCGTCTTGATGTAGCCTCATCTGAATTTGATGAATGGTGTTATCGATATGTCTCTATGTACATCTCTTTATTTAAAATTGACATCAGTTTTAGTAAAATTAACACTTTCTTATAATTTATTTCTTTATATTATTACTAACATTATAATTTATTTCTTATACAAGTGCAATATTTTTTCTTGTAGGGGTGGTTTGTTCAGCAATATGATGTGTCAGGTAGTGACCAAAAAAAAAATGGAACATTGATGTTTTTGAATGTATGTAATAATTTGTATTTATGTAATTTTATAATCCAATGATTGAAATGTATTTAAAATAGTATTATTTTTATGTGTTTTTATGTAAATTAGATTGAATTTAAATTCTATATTTTGACTTGTTTTTGATAATGTTAGGATGGTTGTGGGTGTTGTGGTGTGTTGTGATAGTACACAATAGTATATCCCTTTATCCATGCATTTAAAAGTGCTAATAAAGGTATACTTTATAACAGATTCTATGATTTTTGATAAAAGGTTCTTTATCAGCACTTTCATAAACATGTGTAAAGCTGAACATTATCATTGATTCTAAAATCACAGATAAAATACCCTTTAATAGCATTGATAAAAGATGAGGGATTTTAATCACTCTCATGTAGTTAGTTATTTTGTTACGCTGATAGAGGTAATTTCTATTGCTGTTAAAGGCCTCTTTTTAGTAGTTATAAAAATAGGTTCTTTATTATAAAGGTGATTTTTTGTTTAGTAATAACTAAATTGATTATTCTTTAAATGTTCTTTTATAATATTTTTGAGAATGTTTTCTTCTTCTTAATCCTCTAGCTAGTTCTTAAGAAATTTTTAACAAGATGTTACAGCATTTCAAATATAAATCTAGGAATGGGAAACATACCATTAAACAACCTTATTTCTCTTTTATGATTAGAGGAAAAGAATGAAATCACTACATCAACATCATTACCTCTTATGTTTTCCATGATTCAGATTATTTTCATGGAATCAAATGCCACATCTTGAGTCCGTTCCATAATTATTGACTCAATTTCTATAATTCTCATTTTATACACCACCAGAGTTCTATGGAAGCTATTAAGAGATATCAATTTTAGATATTTTCCATATTGAACAAATTTTTTTTGTTAAAATGAAGTTTGTGACTTCTAAGGATTAAATTCATGATATTTTAATATTTGAAATCCTCACTATGATGTCACATATCATCCATAAGAATATTTATACAATCAAAAAAGTAATGAGTAATTCCATTTTCATTGAACCTCAATTATCTCTAAGTGTTCAATAGAACCTATTGTATGGACTACCAAATCATTGATTCCAATTAATAAATATTAAAATTATATCCCTACATAACCTAAGATGTTTTAAAAGACATTACCTACATATATATGAGATTAGAATTAAAATTCCTAAAGTATTAATGGATTTGGGAACCATATCCAATTATTGATGATCTATATTTTTCAGGGTATGGATTTTGATATTTGTAGTGATTCTATAGATGGAAGATGTGTAAACATGAAATATACCATGAATTTATATCATAAAAAAATTATATATATTGATATTTTTGAATTTAATATTAATTTTAGTTTAAAGGGGACACTATATATGATAGCGTACTCAACACACAATAACGGGTTTCTCCGAAATGTTACGTTTCACACTACATTGAGTTATACTGAAAAATAATACAATAATAATATTATTATTTTAAATGGTAGTCAAATCCATGTTTTTTTGTTGGAGGGAAAGAAAAAAATTAATTATATTATGATTTTACATATTTATAAATTTTTTCTACATTTATCCAATTAATATTAGAAGAATAAAATTTAAATAAATCCAATTTTAAGTATAAAATAATCTAATATATTTGAAGGGCCGTTTTACCACCTATTGATGGAAACCCCATTTTAAAAATAAAATTTTCATGTTTATATGTTCTAATTGATAAAATTAAATTTCTATTTAGAATAAGGTCATTAAAATTTACATTTTTTTATTTTTTTCTCATAAAATACATTTTTTAATGAATAGTTTTACATATTTTATTTTAATTCAAAACTACATTTTCATCATATTTATTTATATGGTTAGATTTTATTTTTTTGGTTTTAATGTGTAATTTGATTATTTTTTTATCATTTAATATAATTCTGGTCATTGGATATAATTTCACATTTTAAATGGAGATAAAAACATGTCAATCTTTTGATATTTTTCTTCTTAAAAGCCTGATTTCTGCTTTCAATGGTGGGAAATAATATTAAATCAATTTTTGCCAATTTTTTGTTTTTTAATTCATAAATCTGGATTCTATATTTGTAATCACAATGTATAAATTATATAAATATGAACCTTTTAATTTTAGAAATTATGAATAGTAACATGAGTAATTATTTTAAAATTAGCTTGGTTTGAGGTTAAATCTAGTACATAATGAAAAAAAAACAATATTATAAAAATATAAAAATACTCTGACACATGTACTAATCTTAATGTATGATCCTAGGGTGACCATAAAATCCTTAGTATGAACCTTTGTAATTTGGTAGCCACATGGATGAGAAAATGACATGTTATAACAATTAATTTAATGTAAAGGGAAACATAATAAAAACATATATCTTTTTACTAAAACAATTTTAAGGTATGGTTATATAGGTGATATAAAACACTATAAATATTAATTTGTAATTTAAATCGATTTCCTACATAATAGAATTTTATTTATATTTTTTTATATTAAATAAATAAATTTAATTATTAGACAATGATGATGCAGTGATTGCTTCATTATCAAAGGATTCAAAACAATGATATTAAAAATATTAAAATAAATTTAATTAGAAATTTTTATTCAATAAAACAATTTTATAGATGATTATAACATATAATATTTTATTTAATTTTTTTTCAAAGGAACAAATTTTATGTCCATAACAAAAATCATTTACAAAATAGTGTCTAAATTGTCAGAAATGAATTTAAAAAAATTACAATTTTATTAAATGATGTAATAGTCCTAAAATTCTAAAATTCTTCCAAATGACTTATATAATGTTAAATTTTTTATCAATGATCCAAATTTTGTTTTCATGTCATTTTATATTAAACATAGTAGCCATATATTACGAAAATACAAGAATACATGGTATGAGTTAATTTTAATAACTATGGGTTAAAGTGAAAAGATAAGGTTAATTTTATGACCGAAACATATCTAAAACCAATTAGATGAGAGTATTTCGACCCATAATCATATTATACTTTAAATATATAACTATATAACATTTATAATTATAAAATAAATTTATAATTAAAAAATATTTGAAGGATTTCCAAAAGTCCCTCACCTAACTCTTATAAAATGGAATCACTTCTACTCAATTAATCAAATCTCTAAATCGCCCAAGATTAACCAATTTCTTCTCAAATAAACTCCCAATATCCATAAATTACTCATAAAAGCCTTATCATTATAATAAGGCAATTAAAGAAAGCCTTTGTTCTGAAATCAAAAGAAGATACCCGATTTAGAGGTCACATCTTCCCTCAAGTTAATTTCCATTATTTTCCTTCTCAACATCCTATACTCATCTTATTCTATGATTACATAAAAAAACAATTTTATTCAATATAAATGGTTTTTTATGATAATTATTATAACTACACTCACACACACATCCGTCTAATGGATTTGAAGATATTGTTACTGTGTTCAATGAACTATTGCCTCACAAAAGGATGATTGATCAATTTTCTCCTACCACCACTCCTGGTGTCCATTCTAATGGAAAAATATTTATATATGTCATATATTATATTTATATTTTCTATATTCTTCTGTAATATTTATTTACTACATCCCTTTATTCATTCCAAAATGTGTAAATACGATAATTTCATTTGAGGAAAGGTGCGCTACCACCCCCTCAAAGTTATATGACTCGTTCATTCCTTACTGGGAATGTATAAAGAATGGAGTTAATGATATTATGTAACATATATAAAATAGACATTACATTGAAATTAAAATATTCCATTGCATCATTTATTTGTCATTCCATTAATATGACAATGAAATGAATGTAGCGTTCATGCGTACATACGGCTTACTGTCTCAATGAATGGTGCATTTCATTTAATATATTCAAATATTATGGATATAATAAATGCATATATACTTTATATACATGATACTTAGATAATGAGGAATAATATTCCAGAGATAATTTAATTTTACTTCAAAGAGAATTTACATCAAATTGAGTTCATTTTCGACTCTAGTACTGAATATTGACAAAACGACCGATATGAACTTATATAATTTTGTAACATTTGTAACATGGTAATAAGTGATATAAAAGAAATAATAAACATGAAAAATTATATTAGTAAATTATATATTGACCTAATTTTATTATTCAAGAACTTAGTGATTGTATGTGACATGTCAAACTCAAGGTAAGGGGATTAAAGAACTGAATTTCCACTCATTGGGTTTTACTTATACATTGTTGATTATATTATGCCAATATTATGTGTCGAATAACAGTTTATTTATTAATGTTATAATTTAAATGTTGCTCTTTTGGATATATGGTTTCTACAAATAAACACCCAATTGATAAATTTTTACTTCATTTATACGAATTTTGTAAAGGAAATCTTGACTGAATATCCATTCATTGAGTAAAATATCTGTGTCATTGATTTAGTTTTTCCAAGAATATGTGTAAATAAAATTTGATTGTTTTACACTGAATATACACTTATATTGGGCATATTTATTTTTTCTCACCCAAAATTATTTCATTTATTTATCCATAATCTAATGTTATGATCATTGTAAGGGACTTCGTCTCAATATCCTTTTATTGATGAATATTTTGGTATAAACACTACCTTATTTGAAATTGTCTACAAAACACCCCATTGAAATTTAATTTCATTCAATGGTTTTAAAATGTGAATCTTTTTTATGAATAATTTTAATAAATGTTAAATTGAATGTTTCTTTTTAATGTACACGTCGACAACAAACTTTCAGCCACCTCTAAAATTATTCGATATGTGGCTTCCTCTACAACGTGTAATGATATTAAAAGAAAATTTAATCATAATATTCAGGTATTTTAGTTTTGAAAATAGTTTGGAGACTGGATTTATTATATAAATATATTGAAATGATGTATTACAATTGGAATGTGTAAATGGTTTTTTTATACATGTTCATGTGTTATGACAGTGTTATAGTTCTTATATATTGATTAAGTATAAGGGTGGTTATATGATAAAATGATGAAGAGTGACCACGTTATAGCACCCTAATTACTTGGGTAATGTGATAGAGGAAAATGTTATGGTTTCTCCTAATGGATTTAGGGAATATATTGTGATTGGTATTCCAAATTTAAATATAAAGGTTAGTCACCAAGTTATTATGAAAGCATAAATATAACAATGTTATAAATGCCACAAGTTACCATTATGATTTAATGTTTTTAGAAGTTATTAAGAAATATTATTATTTCAATGGGTATGTTAATGAGATTATGTTTTATGACTAAATATTATGATTTCAATAGTTCATATGTATTAAGGGACTAACATTTTCATTATTTATTTTATATCCCTTACAGAGATTGTATGCTCATACCACATTTTTGAAATGTTTTTCAAAGGGAATAGGGATTGGTAAGAGAATGGAAGAATTAAAGAATAGTTTTATCAAGAAAATAATTTAGGTTTTATTTACGGAGTTTTATTTTGTAAAAAATAGATTGTGAGTGGAAGAATCAGCATTGAAAATGTTGAGTTGTTATTTAATAGTTATGGGCTAATTCATTAAAACTATAAAACTAAAAAGATCATAAATGTGAATTAAAGTCAGGTTATTGAATTAACATAGTATTTTGTAATGTTTATGGTTCGGGCCTTATAGATAGTATCATAGTTTGGGTTAGACAACAACAGATGTTAGGATATTTTCTAAAGAGTTTGGGATTTCATCATGCGTTTATAATTTTAAGGTTGGTCATAAGATCAATATATTATAAACCCCTTGATAGGCTTTATGATTTTAAATATTAAGATGACTAATGATGTTTTTGTTGAAATTATGGGTAATTAGTTTTTGTAATGAAAAATGTGAGGTATTAAATAACTATAGGATTAAAAAATATTATGGTAATTTTTGAGATCTTTATACTAATTTTCTAATTATTTTAGAATTTTATAATTTTTGAAAAGTAATAACATGAAAACGGTATGACAACCCATAACTTTAGACACGGCTATGGGAATCGAACCCCCCAACCAAAGTGCGAAGGACCTCTATCACCTACAACTGGACTTCAGGATGTCCCTAGTTAGTATGAATTTTTCATTTTAATTAAATGATTTTCTTGATCAATAATAATTTGATTATGATAAATTATGTTTTATCAAATGGATATCCTTAGTAATGTAAAATCATTAGTTGATTAAGTGATAAATGTTTTTTTGGAAGATTTTTTCTATTTCGGAAGCACTATATGACTAAAAAAATAAAGTACCTGGGGAGTTCATTTGAGGAATAATGTTTGAATTGTATTTTGAAATAATCTACTTTTCGATTATAGACAGATAGAAATTTGGGTAATTTATAGAAATGATTAATCTATCATGGAGAATATATGATTACGTTATATACTTTTATCTTTGAGACTATAAGAGAAGTCAATGTTATTTGGAGATAATTGTTAAGATTTATATAGGATGACTATGCGATAAAATCCTTTTGAATTATGGGTTTCAATTTTTTTGGATTATATTAAAGAATTTTATGGGGAATTTTTTTTAAATAGTCTTAGATGAACATTGGGTACTATTTTTTGAATTTCTTATATTAACTGTATTATTTCTTTATATAAAGGATTATTATTTTTGGGAAATTATATTATATTTTAGTAACTGTTTTGGTTTTGGATAAATGTCTAAATATATGGGAAGTTAGTGATTCATCTTTTGTTGATTATGTGATTCTATAAAAGTTTATTCTAGAAATTCAGGTGTCACCAATTCATCTTGAATACTCATCATTTTTAGAATAAAAGAGTATGTGGTTGATATTTAAGAAATGAAGAAACTCTACATGAAAAGTATGTATGTTTCGTTATGTTTTTACTATATGTAAAAAAATATTTACTCAACTATATTAAAAGGATATTAAAAAAATATTTTTTGTTTCATTTTCCTACTGGGAAATGAGCTACTGTTTAACCCATAATAAGTTTATGGTTTTTTAGTTGTTAACTTTCACTGGATCATGTTTTCTAAGACTCTTCATCTGAACAAGATGGTTAGTTTTTCTTCCAAATCTACATTTTCATACATGGAATCATAGTATGTGTTATCACAAGTGACCTTTTTAATTATACTTCATTATTTTATAGTGATAATTTAATTAACTCTTTTTCTATTGTGGGATTTTCAATGATGTTTCCCTACCCTATTATAAAATTACGAGGACACAATTTCCAAAATGGGGGAATGATGTAACATCCCATGAATTTATTGAATAATACATTTTCATATGTATTACTTTTTTTAATTTAATATGAATTTTAGTATAAAAGGAACTTTGTGTATGATAACGTACCTGAAATATAACAATGGGTTTCCCTGAAATCATACTTTTCACACAATATTGAGTTATACTGAAATATATTACAACAATAATATAATTATTTTTTATGATAGTTAACGGAAAACTGTTGTATTGAAGGGAATTAATATAATTATCTATATTATTATTTTAAATATTTACTAAAGGTAAATACATTTATCAAATGAATATTAGAAGCTTAAAATGGGAATATATCTAATTCTAAACATAAAATACTCTAATATTTTTAAAAGGTCGTTTTATGGCCTCTTGATGGATAACCCTTTTTAAAAATATATTTTTTCACTTTAATATTTTCTATTTGATAAAATAAATTTATTATTTAAAATATGGACATCAAAACTTACTTGTGGTATTTTTTTGATAAAATTCTTTTTTTCAATGAATAGTGAAAAAATTGGATTTAAATTCAAAACAGCCTTATTGTATATTTTATATATATAGATAGATTGTCGTTTCAATTGGTGTTAAATTCAAATATGATTATGTTTTGATAATTTAATACAATTGTGGTAATTGGATGTAATTTCACATTTTAATTGGACTTAATCACATGGTAATCTTTGGATAGTTTTTACATCAAAGAAACATGATTTCTGGTTTTCACAATAAGAATTAATTTTAAATTAATTTCTTCCAATTCTATATTTTGAATTTGGATAATTAAAATCCATTTTTGTAATCATAAGGCACAAATTATGTGAATTGGTAAAAATTATTTTGGGACTTTATTAATAGTAACTTTAGTAATTATTTTAATTTACAATGCTTTAAGGGTAAATCAGGTAAGTAAGGGTGTAAAATAATATTATAATAATATAAAATTACTCTAACACATTTAATAATATTATTATATGGGTTATGGAAGACCAAAACAATCGTTAGGCCTAAATGTTGGCATTTGGGTTCCACTATGGCATTAAAATGACGTGTTATAATAATTAAGAAATATTATGATATCTAGAGGTATGTTAAATAACATATGTTTTAGGAGTGAAATGTATGACTTTTTTAGTTTGTATGTATTCAAGAACTAATATTTTATTTTCTTATTTTATACAACTTAATGATGGTTATGTTCATCCTATGTTTTAAAATGATTTTAATAGGGTATTAGTATTGGTAAGAGAAAGTAACTGTAACGCCTTGACCCTAGTTACCCAGAGTCGGTTCGTTATTTCATAACATTGGAATGATCACAAAAGATCAATTCTCAAAAGACCGATTAGTTTAGTAGACTTAGAATCACTAGATACATTCATAAAGTTTACATTACATCATAAAATGAAAACTACAACAACATAGTCTCTGTAGTCCAAACTCATATCCCCTCAGAATATCCCTACATGTCAGTCATAAAATACCTTTTCACATCCTGGGAAAAATAAAACAGAGAAAGGGGTGAGCTCAGATGCTCAGTAAGGACAACTATATATTGGAAACTTTTATAAATAAGAATAAACATTTATAGCAATGTATAACTATAACTAAAGCCTTTTAAACTTTAACTTTTGCATAATAAGTAAGAAATAAAATCAAATAATTGCATTTACTTATTCACATGGATATTCTTCTAATCGAATAATCACGTGAAATATCAATAACCACTTTCATAATGATGGAATGCATAATTCCGGACTATCATAACCACATAGTCAAGGCCTTGGACCTAGATTACAATTAAGATTTTGTCAGGGACTTGTGCCACGACACTAGTTTGTCTAATGAGACCTACCGAAGCATCGAGGATCTATAACAGGCTCCACCTGTCACTTATTAAGACCAATGTGTTCCTCATATAAACTGTTTTAAACATAATATAAACATTCGTATTAAAACTAGCATACGAAATTTCAATAAGTTCTCCATAAACCATAAATGGTAAAAAATAAAACATCCACAGTCAAACATATCACAAAACCTTCAATACAATATGGATGTTTTGTATCATAATAAATAAACTTCAAATAAGCTTAAAATTTATCAAAGGATTTTGACATAGATGAAATCAAAACTATTTGAGATAAGTATCTATTTTTAAATCATTTAAAATTCACATAATTATAAAATAAAACATTTACTTTGAAAATATCCTTATAATATTCTAAGGGAAGCTTCAAAGATTTTATAATGGCAGAAAATAGCCGCACCCACCGTATAAGTTAAAAATGACATTTTACCTTAATTTTGTCAAAAAGGATAAAAATGACATTGTTTGGAAAACAATGGAATGATTCCTTTATAAACATCTTATAAAAAGTAAAACAAAGATATAAATGACATTATCCCATAGTTAGTAAAATATTAAGAATGATTTGAATTAATTTTTTAAGAATCATGGATGTGGATGATAAAGAGGTCCCAGTAGATAATTACGTATAAACAACCTCGAATAATGAGGAGATTGTGAAATAAACCCTTGCCTTGTACTTTTCCTTGGTTGAGGGTAGTATGACCTACTATATAATTGTGGGATAGTTTCTATTAAATTAATAAAGAATCATATACCTTAATATGATATCATATATGATCTTTTAACATTGCTTTGTTAATAATATATTAGTATTAACGTCGTTTATGGTGTTAACTTATTCGTTTTCTTTTATATGTTTTGTTACATAAGTTATGTTTGTTATGGATATGATTTATCTTATTTCTATCCATAATAATATCAAGTCCTTAGACATTATTTTTAATCATCAAATGAGATTTTTTCTTGAATGGATACGATGGGGAATGAATCTCATCGCGTTCGTGGAGACGGTAGTCTGTACATACGCACGAGCGGCAATATCATTGTTTTGAAATTAAAATAATATATAATTGGATTATATATCATATATATAGAATAATTATCATGTTATATTTATTATTTAAATTAATTAAACATCATTATTATACCCATAAAAATAATAATGTATTGAATAACTATTACACCACGACGTGGAGATGGTAAGCCATACATACGCACATCTGGTGACATGTCAATAAAAAAATGGATAGAATACTGAGTATTGTTGTATCATATTTATAATAACATCATAGTATATAGAAGATTCTAGAGTTATTATTTCAGAATGGAAATAACAAAGATAGAAGATGTGGAAGAAGAAAGGAACTTGAAAGAGGGTGGTGAAAACATTACCTCTTCTTCGGGTTCTTCCTTTTGATTTGAACAAAAGGGATCCTTATGTTGGCTTTCTAAAAAAACTAAGGACTTTAGGTTGAAGTGATGTATTTTGAGAGAATATTTTGGAAGGGGTTGGCCAAGCCAAAAGGATTTTAATGTATAAATGTGAGAGAAGGTGGAGTTCCCTTTTTATAAGAGTGGTGAGGGGCACCTTAGAAAAAACATAAAATATTATTTTATAATAAATTAATATTCGGTTTATAATGACTCAAAGGTGAATTATTTCGAGGATAATGTAGGTATGGGTCGAAATAATTTCAACCAATAGCTTTTTGAAAGGTTTGGGTCACTATATTAACCTTATCATTTATATTTAGCTCTAAGTTAAATAGTTTGACATTTTCCATGTCTCTTTGTATTTTTATATTATATGGTTAATAAACTTACTATAACAATAGAAGAGAACCCCAAGAGGTTAATTATCAACATATATATATATTTATCTAAGTCATTTTTCCTAACCTTGTATTTTTAGGAGTATAATATCAATTAATAATATAATATTTGTTTTTAAAAACTCTTTTATGTCAATTTTGACAGTATTTGGTATTTTGTTTTTGCTAAATTTATAATAGCATTATTAATTCAAATAAAATTCATCTAACCAGTCATAATATGTTATATTAACCTAGATAATTATTTTAATTCATAAAAAGTATCAAATTACATTTATTTTTATATTTATAATATCATTTATTTTAATATTTCATTATTTTGGTAATCACTACATCACCATTGTGTCATAAATAAATTGAATTATTTAATGTCTAAAAATTATAAATAAACTACCATTATGTAGGAAATATTTTTATATTTCTAATTAATATTTATAATCGAATTTATTTTATGTATAACACTATATTAAGAATGTTGGAAATATTAAACATTGATTTTAATTCTTTTAACTCTTCTTTGAATTAAATAATAATAAATGTCCTAATATAATTCAAGTGGACCAAAGAGGTTCATATTTTATTCATAAGGTTGTTTTTGGTCGAATTATACTTAGGAAATTGAATTAACACATGTGTTAGGGTAATAATAATATCATTTTTACCCTTAATTACCCTATTTACTTTTAACTATGGTAAATAAAAGTAAAAAGTCACTATTCACAAAAAAAATTATTTTTCCCTTATTGAACCAAATTTTACTCCTTGATATTAACCGTTTCTGTCAAATTTTCTGAATTCCAGTCACAGAAGCTGTAAAATTGTGTTTTATGTGAATTTGAAAATTCTCCTAGGAGATGGGTGAAAGACATGGAAAAGTTCAATAAAATTTTTATATATAAAAAATTATTATAAACTAACTCCAATGAATTAAATTGAACATATATAGGTATTACGTATCTATTTTTACCTAAAAGAAATATAAATAAAATAAAAAATTATTTAAATAAAAATTCTGTTTTTAAACTATAACTCAGTGTTTTTTCACTATTCATCAAAAATTGAATGTTTTCAGAAAAATACCAAAATTTCACCCTAGGCTAATTTAAATATTATGAATCCAAAAACGAAGTCCATTTTGAAATATAAAATATATAAAATTATAAAAAGTGGGTATTACTATTCATAAAGAATAGTTTGATTGGTTGTGGTGTGTGTTAGAACTCGAAGTTGCGTACAACACACGTTACTGTATTATTCAAAGAGAAGAATATCATGGAAGCTTTGGGTGTTACTTTCTCCCCTCCATCAAATAATTTCATCCTCAAAATTTCTAGAAAATTACTGCATAAAAAGACTTGGGTGGTTCTTCATCATATGTTCCTCCGGTTCCCTCATTACCTCTTCCATCTTATGGTTTCTCCATAGAACATTTACAGGACGAGTCGTCCAGTTTCTCAACAGCTTTTCTCTGGTATCAAGAATCCTGACGGGATCTTCGAAATAAGATCGATCAGGTTCTAGTTCTACTTCCTCATAGGTGAAAACATGCAGTTGGTCAGTCATGTATTTCCTCAACAGTGATACGTGAAATACATCGCAAACTTTGGAGAGATTTGGCGGCATTGCCAAACGATAAGCTACAGCCCCAATTCGTTCTAGAATTTCGAAAGTTCTGATGTACATGGGACTCAATTTACTTTTCTTACCATAATTTATAACTCCCATCCATGGTGATAACTTCAAGAAAACAAGATCTCCTACCTGAAATTCCAAATCCTACTTTCAGTTATTAGCATAGCTCTTCTACCTACATTGAGCTACTTTGATGTGGTTCTGGATTACCTTAACCTTTTCTATCATTTCCTCCACCAGTTTTCGGCCTAAGAGTTTTTCTTCACCAACATCATCCCAAAAAGTTGGTGTGAGATATATCATTTTGTAGAACTCTTCCTATGGTGCCATTCGAATACATGCATGGAAGCTATTGTTATAGGAAAATTATATCAGAGGTAAATATTGATCCCACAAACCCTCAAAGTCATGTGAGCAGGATCTCAACAAGTCTTATAAGGTTGGAATAGTCCATTCTTATTATCCATTTGTTTAAGGGTGGTAGGCCATGCTCAAACTAAGTTTAGCATCCAATGCCTTCAAAAGTGTTTTCCCGAATCATGAAGTAAAACATGGATCATGATCAGAAACAATTGATAGTGGTACGCTATGAAGTCTTAGAACATCATTAATAAATAGTCTTTCTATACGTTAAAGTGGTATATCTTCTCTTATAGAAAGAAGATGTGCTGACTTGGTAAGACGATAAACAATGACCCATATTATATCGTTCTTTCTAGGAGTCTTCGGTAGTCCCATGATAATGTCCATCGTAATATTATCCCATTTCCACTAAGGTATGGGAAGAGATTTCAAGACTCCACCAGGTTGTGGCCTTCCAGATTTCACTTATTGACAAACCATACATCTTGACACAAAATCTGGAATCTCCCTCTTCATGTTGTCCCACTAAACATTTTACTTCAAATCTCTATACATTTTGGTGCTCCCAGGGTGTATAGAGGAATTGGATATATGAGCATCATCCAACAATTCCCTTTTTAAATCAGGTATATCAAGAACACAAAGTCTCTTCCCAAATTTCAAAATTACTTCTTCATACACAAAGTCACTCAATCTACCATCATTCATAGAATTAATATTCTTTTGAAATTCTTCGTCATCGGTATGAGAAATCTTTATACTTTCTAGTAAAGATAGTTTGGAAACCATTTGAAAAAGTAATGATGTTTCAACTTCTATGGTAATTCCAATATCCATCACCACTATATCCATGAAAATAGGATCCTTTTCAACTCTCATTTTTTTCAAAACTCCATGATCTTTTCTGCTCAAAGCATCTGCAACCTTATTTTCCATCCCTTGGTGGTTGTGTATCGTGCAATCCTAATCCTTGAGTAGTTCAAGACATCACTTTTTTTTCATGTTTGAGTTATTTTTTTGAGAAAATATACTTCAAACTCTTGTGATCGGTATACATCTCACATTGTTCACCACATAGATAATGTCTCCATATCTTCACAGTAAATATTAAAGAAGCTAACTCAAGATCATGGGTAGGATAGTTTTGCACATGAGTTTTCAACTGTTTTGATGGATAGGCAAAAACTCTATCATTCTGCATAAGGACACAACCAAGTCATTTCTTTGATGCATCACTATAAATAATGAACCCATCATTCCCCGATGGTATAGTCAATATAGCAGCATTAACTAATATTTTCTTCAGTTATTCAAAACATTCTTCACACTCTTTTGTCAAAAAAAATTAACCCCTTTACCTGTGATCTTCGTTAATTGGTTATCCAATCTGGCAAAATTCTGGACGAAATGCTGATAATAACCTGCTAAACCAATAAAACTGCGTACCTAAGTTATACTCCTTGGTTCTGGCCATTCTTTGATTGCCTTGGTCTTAGAAGGATCAAAAGAGATTTCATCCTTACAGACAATATGACCAACAAAAAAGATATCTTGAAGCCAAAATTCACACTAGCTAAACTACCCATATAACATGTCTTGTAAGAGTCTTCAGGATAATTCGCATGTGATTTTCATGATCTTCATAGATTTTGAGGTATACAATGATATCTTCAATAAATACCACCACAAAATCATCGATATATTCCTTGAAAAAAATATTCATTAGATCCATTAACACATAGGGTGCATTAGTCATCCCAAAAGGCATTACTATAAACTCATAATGCCCGTATCTGGTTCCGAAATGCTGTCTTCGGAATGTATTCATTATTCACACTCAACTGATGGTATCCAGATCAAAGGTCAATCTTTTTAAAATTATTGTACTCCAGGAAGTTAGTCAAATAAATCATTAATGCGAGGTAGGGGATACTAGTTCTTTATTGTTATAGAATTTATTTCCCTGTAGTCGATACATAACCTCATATATTCATCTTTCTTCTTTACAAAATGGAAAAGGGATCCCCATGGAAAAAAAACTAGGTCGAACAAATCCCTTATTACTCAATTCCTATAGTTGTTTCTTTAGTTCAACTAAATCCACAGAGGCCATTCTATCAGGGGTCTTCGATATAGGCATTGATCCAGGAATTAAATCAATGGAAAACTCAATTTCTCGTTCTGTAGGATGTCTAGGTAAATCTTCCGAAAATACATCAACATATTCATTCACAATAGGTACATCCTCTATTTGAATATTCATTTCTTCACCCACAGTTATTTCAATCTCTTCATCCCCGATAAATGAATTTAGTTGAGCTACTGGGGGTGGATCTAGATAAGAATCAGGTGGTGATGATTCTGCTCTAAAGAAAAGGTGTTCTTTATCATCATCATCAAAAATAGTAACCTCCATCTTCTTATAATAATTTTTTGCATCATGGTCCAAACTCCAATCCATACCAAGGATTATTTCAAATTCAATCACGGGTATGACGATTAGATCAGTAGATAATGAACATTTATGTGCTCTAATGGGGACTAATTCACAAAACTATATTGCAATGATACTTTCCTTAAGAGTTTTAACTAACAACTCCCTAGTTAAATCAAATTGGAAATATCTAAATTTCTTAGAAAAATGGGAAGATATGAAATAATTCAATGATCTAGAATCAAATAAATCATTGGCTAAACTTGAGGAAACCATTAAATTACCTGCCAATACATCTTTCAGAGACTCTAACTCAGCAGTAGTGATATCATAAGCTTGGCCTTGATCCCTTGGCCTTTTCTAAGGTATGTTTCTCTAACGCTTAGGACATTAATTTGCATAATGTCCCATCTCCCTACAATTTTAGCATTGAACATAAGTAGCTTCACTCTTTCCCTTACAATCGCGAGCTTGGTGGCCTTTTTCACCACACTTGTAGCAGACTCACATTCCCTTCAAGAAGGTACCAGGGTGTTTCATCCCAAATTTACTGCAGGATTGATATTCAATGTTTTCCCTCTTCCCCTTATTTCCATTTCCAGAGTGATCAGCAGATCTCTTATTCTCTATCTTTCCTTTAAAGACATAAGACTTAGAGAATTCTTTTTCTGTATTGATAACACATGAGACAATATCTTCGTACAACGAGAAGGATTGTGAGACTAATCTTCGATGGAGAAATGTTTTAAAACCATCATAGAAACGATCAATCTTACTCCTTGGGTTATGTATATAATTTGCTGCATGCCTCACTAACCTTGTAACGTTAGCCTCATACTTTGCGACATTTTCATCCTCCTTTTGTCTCAGACTCAGAAATTTCCTTTCCATATCTGCTCGACGGTCATGATGAATGTATTTTTCTAAGAAAGGATCTTCAAAATCCCTCCATTCCATATTTGATACTTTCTCGTCATCCTTTGTGTTTTGAATCAATGACCACCATTTATCAGCATCTCCAGTAAGGCGGTAAACATCTATGACAACGTATTCCCTTTCACTACTCCCAATGTGTTGAATATTTTCTCTATGGAATTTATCCATTGCTCAGCCACTAATAGATTTGTACTCCCACTGATTGTCAGTGGTTGTTGCCTCATGAAGCGATCTAACATCGATCCTCCACGCTGCAGATTAGGTTGCTCCATACGGGTAAGGTTATTACTCATAACCTGAGTGAGTTGTACCATTATGGTGATAAGCTGATCAGCACTAGTTGTATCAATAGATCCACTATAATTATCATGAGTAGGAAGGAAATATCTATATGGAGTGCATGCATTGGTATGATTTCCATTCTTTCCACTAGGCTCCATTTCTAAACAATGGCATAAACTAGATCAGTTTATGAATTGAAATACATAATTCCAAACATTTAAAACACTTATCAAAAATTAAACTCTTTATGGATATAATCCATAATCATAAAAATGTTTTCTTTGGGGAAGTATATACTCATAAACCCTTCATAATGGTTTGTAATGAAAATGAGAATTATCCTAAGAATATCCCCCAGTAGTGTCCTAACAAATAGTGCAGCAAGGAATGTTATCGTGCAGCAGTTCCTATTTGAGTCTAGCTTAAAGAACCGTTTTCAGGTGTTACCACTAGGTAAATCTGTGCCAGAGCCGCCTCTACCTTCTCGTATCCAAACAGGGATGTATTGCTCAGAAAACTCAAAAAATATCTACAATACCAAAATTATTGTAAGTTCTTCTATACAAATCCTCAAATTCCATCTTAGGTCAACGTGCTCTAATCAGTGTTTATCTAAATATAGCTCCCAAGGTTTGTACAAAACTTTCTCTGATACCAACTATAATTCCTCAACCCCAGTCACCCAGAGTAGATGTATTATTACATAACATTGTAATGATCACAAAATATCAAATCTCAAATGATCGATTAGTTTAGTATCCTGGAATCACTAGATACATTTATAAAGTTTACATTACATCATAAAATGAAAACTACAACAACATAGTATCCATAGTCCAAACTCATATCTTCTCAGACTATCCCTCTAAGTCAGTCATAAAATACTTCCTCACATCCTAGGAAAGATAAAACACAGAAAGGGGTGAGCTCAGATACCCAATAAGGATAACAATATTGAAGAAACATTCATAAATAATAATAAAGATTTAAGGCAATATATAACTAAATTTTTTTAAAAATGCACTTAAGCATGATATCATAGAAATAAAGTGAAATAATTCCATTTACTTATTCACATGGATATTCTGCTAATCGAATAATCACATTGAATATCAATAACCACTTTAATAACGATGGAATGCATAATGCCAGACTAACATAAACACATAGTCAAGGCCTCGTGCCAAGCCCACAAATAAAATTTTCTCAAGGCCTTGTGCCAAGACACTAGATTGTCTGATGAGACCTACCGATGCATGGAGGAGCTATAGCGGGCCCCACCCGTCACTTATTAAGTCAAATGCATTCCTCATATGAATAGGATTAAACATAATATAAACATTCATATTAAAACTAGCATACGAAATGTAAATACTTTCTCCATAAACCATGAATTGTATAAAAATAACACATCCACAGTCAAACATATCACAGAACCTTCAATACAATATTGAAGTTTTTATCATAATAAATCAACTTCTAATACGCTTAAAATCCATAAAAGGATGTTGACATAGATGAAATCAAAACTATTTGAGAGAAATATCTCTTTTTTTTAAATCATTTAAAAGTCACATTATTATAAAATAAAAAATTTACATTGGAAATATCTTTATAATCTTTTAGGGGAATCTTTGAAGATTTTATAATCTGGGAAAATATCTGCACCCGCCATATATGTTAAAAATTACATTCTTACCTTAATTTTGTCGAAAAGGTTAAAAAAGACCTTGTTTGGGAATCGACGGGAAGATTCCATTATAAAAATCTTATAAAAATTAAAACAAGGGTAAAATGACTTTAACCCATAGTCTGTAAAACATTAATAAATATTTGAAATTCATTTTTAAGAAACATGGATGTGGATGATAATGAGGTCCTAGTAGATAATTATGTATAAACAACCTCGGATAATGAAGAGATTATAAAATAAACCCTTAACTTGTACTTTTCCTTGGTTGAGGGTAGTTTAACCTCCTAATAATGGTGAAATAGTTGTCATTAAATTATTAAATAATCATATACATTAATATCATATCATGTATTATCTTTTATCATTGCTTTGTTAATAATATCTTAGTATTATCATTGTTTCAAGTGATAACTTACTCGTTTTCTTTTATAAGTTTTGTTACATATGCCATGTGTGATATGGATAGGATGTATCTTATTCATATATAGAATGATATAAAGTCCTTAAACATTATTTTTTAATCATCAAATGAGAATTATTCTTGAATGGATATGACGAGGAATGAATGTCATCGCGTTCATGGAGACGGTAGTCTGTACGTACGCATGAGTGACAATATCATTCTTTTGATAATAAAATAACATATAATTGCATGGTATATCATATATAAAGAGTCATTATCATGTTATATTTATTTTTTAAATTAATTACACATCATTATTATACCCATCCAAATAATAATGTATTGAATAAAAATTACACCATGACGTGGAGATTGTAAGCCGTACGTATGCACGTATGATGACATGTCATTAAAAGGATGGATAAAATACTGAATATGGTTGTACCATATTTATAATATCATCACAGTATATAGAATATACTGGAGTTATTATTTTATAATGGAAATAACAAAGAAGGAGTGGTCGAAGAATAATGGAACTTGAAAGAGGGTGGTGAAAACATTACCTCTTCATCGGGTTCTTCCTTTTGATTTGATCAAAAGGGATCATTAAGTAGGATTTCAGATCAAACTAAGGCCTCTAGGATTAAGTGAGGTAAGTCGAGAGAATATTTGGTCAGTTTTTGGCCGGTCCAAAAGGTTTTGAATGTATGAATGTGAGAGAAGGGGGAGTGCCCTTTTTATAAGAGGGGTGAGGGGCACCTTAGGAAAACTGAAAATATTATTTTATATTAAATTCATATTTGGATTATAATGGATCCAAAGTGACATATTTCTAGAATAAGGTGGGGATTGGTCGAAATCCTTTCAACCAATAGATTTTAGACAGGTTTGGGTCACTATACTAACTTTATCATTTATATTTAACTCTTAGTAAAATAGTTTGAAAATTACCATGTCTCTTTGTATTTTTATATTATGGGGTTAATAATCATTCTATAACAAGCCAAGATATCCCCAATTGGTTCATTATTAATATATATAACCTTATCTAAGTCATTCGGCCGAACCGTAGATTTTAGGAAAAGAATATCAATTAATAATATAATATTTGTTTTAAAAACACTTTTATGTCAAATTTAACACTATTTGGTATTGTGTTTTTTCTAAATTTATAACAGCATTATTACTTCGAAAAGAATTCATTTAACCAACCCTAATATGTTATATTAACCATGAAAATAATTTTAGTTCATAAAAAGTCTCAAATTTCATTTATTTTGATATTTATAATATCAATTATTTTAATATTTCATTAATTAGGTAATTACTGCTTCACAACTAAATTAAATTATATAATTTCTAAAAATTATAAATAAAATACCATTATGTATAAAATCTTATTATCATTCTAATGAATATATATAAACAAATTTATCTTATGTATAACCCTATATTATAAATGTTTTAGCTATTAAATATTGATTTTAACTCTTTTAACACTTCTTTGAATGAAATAATAATAAATGTGCTGATCTAATCAAATTGGACCAAAAAGGTTCATAATTTATTCCTAAGGTTTTTTTTGGTCGAATTATACTTATCCAATAGAATTAAGACATGTGTTAGGGTAATAATAATATCAATTTTACCCTTAATTACCATATTTACTTTTAACCGTGGTAAATAAAAGTAAGAAGTTACTATTCAAAAAAATTTATTGTTATCTTATTGAACCAAATTTTACTCCTTGATATTAACCGTGTCTCTCTGATTTTCGAAATTCCACTCACAGAAGTGGTAAAATTGTGTTTTATTTGAATTTGAGAATTCTTCTAGGATATGGGTAAAAGACAGTGAAAAGTTCAATAAAATTTTTATATATCTAAAATTATTATTAACTCAATCGAATTAATTAAATTTAACATATATAGGTATTATGTATCTATTTTGACTTAAAATAAATATAAATAAAATAAATGATTATTTAAATAAAAATTCAGTTTTAAACATTAACTCAGTGTTCTTTTCAATATTCATCAAAAACTGTAAGTTTTTAGAAAAATACAAAAACATCACCCTAGGCTAATTTCAATATTCTGAATCCAAAAATGAAGTCCACTTTTAAAGATACAATTTATAAAATTTCAAAAAGTGGGTATTACTATTAATAATGCCTAGTTGGATTGGTTGTGGTCTGTCTTAGAACTCAAAGTTGTGTACAACACACGCTACTATATTTTTCAAAGAAAAGTGTACCGTTGATGCTTGGGGTGTTACAGTAACAATTCATTTAATTTTTTACCCTGAAAAGTATTCATGTTTTATTTAAGGAGTTTTATTTTTTGAAAAAAAATTGATAGAGACCAGAAGAGTCAACATTGAAAATTTTGAGTAGTAATGTAATAGTTACAGCCTAATTCCCTAAATATTACCCATAAAGTGATATATGATCTGAATTATAGTCAAATTATTTACATAACACAAGATTATGTGATTATTAATGCTGGGGCCTTAAAAAACCTCCATGCCCAATGATCTAAAATTATACCACATATGACTTTAACATAACTTGAATTTATTTCACTCAAGTAATGGGACACCATTACAGTTGAAAACCATTCCCATTCTTCCAAAAAAGATGAAGAATAAATTTCCCTCTAATACAACTCATAAAAATCATATTGAAGTTAAAAAAAACCATGCGTGAATCAATATATATATATATATAAATATATATTTCATTATTAGATGAGGATCTTTTTCTATAACTTTGAGGAATATTTTGATTTCTCTCATCCTTACCCCTCAAAGGCTGATGATAGAAGTAAACAACATAAGATATTATATGTGGTTCACCCACACTATTCTACATCCAAGGAAAATGAAAAAAATTTCTATTGTGCAACAAATTCAATATAATATCACAACTATATTGTTACTAAATTGGTTCAGTCTCACTAACTCTCTGAGTTATCTATCAGAAATAGTTGGATAAATGATTTCTATCTAACAATGTGGAACTCAATTCTCTATCATTTTAGAGAACCATCTTCATATATATGGATAATAAAAACCATCATACATAATGGTTATTCTATTTGTTACAATAATTTCCCATTATTATGAGGATGAGAATCATGGATGTGATCCTTCTCTAACATTCAAATTTACAGATGTTATCAAGAAAAAAAATACTTGAGATACAAAATCCATATACCTGATATATTTTTATATATTTTAAACATGGGTTTTTACCCTAAAACACTATTTTCATTTTATATTAGTCAAATTGATTGGATTGATACCACTTAATGTAGGATTATTCTCAATGTCCCCAGTGTTAAATGGATGCATCATGATATATTAATTTTGAATTAACCAATGAGAGTTTCAAGATATAACCCCCTTTTCATTTGAAATTATAATAGACTATCTACATCATGGATAATATCCCTAAAAAGTATAATCACAAATTTTTCAAAAACTATAGCTTCGCAATAAATTCTATGGAATAGCCATGTAAGACTTTAATAATTGTAAATAATGGTCATTAGTGATAAGATGTGGATTCATGTGGTCGATCTGATCCACTTCTATTAACGAAAATAAATCATTTAAACTCATCAAATTACTACTAATAATTATAACATAGAGAACTCACAAGGTGTGGGAAGTGGTGTGAATACCTATAGAATTGGGAATCCCAAAAATAGATAGGTCTTTCAAATTTTCACCCTCCTTTTTGTATGGTTAATATTGGGTGTGGATATCTCTACAATCTATGGTGCTTCAGTATAACTGTTTTTCAGATGGAATGTAGATCTTTAATTGAATCCACTAGTGGAACTATATTGCATTGTTGCGCCTCTGCTTTAGGGTTATACTCAATGTGGCATAACAAAAAAACTTATTCTTATACATTAAAATTTTATTTGGAAATATCCACAATTATTATCTTATATGTTCCATATCACCCTTGTGTTTCCAGTGGCATTCAACACCTGAGACCCCATGCACACATGAGCTTTATGGGCCTAGCATCACATACACTAAAACACATTCCCATACTTTGTAATTTCACTTGAGTGTTTACATATGTATTATACATGGTCTTCCATGTAAATTTGGCCCCAAATTACCTAATTTGTATGAAAAAATACCAGTGTTCTAGATAGTCCTTAGACCATTAAGTTACCTTTTTCAAATAAACAACACATTGAATCACTCTTCAAAACATCCATATTAATCTTGTCAAAAAACTCAACAGTAAAACTGTAATGGAAATTTTTTCTAATGATTTAAGACTCATTTTATACATATCATATAACATTAATATAACTCATAATAATAATAAATCATAGAAAATAATTTTTTAGATAAAAATATTTTATGTCTAGAAACAATACACTCTCTATAGATAAAAAATAAAAAACACATTTTTTCTTCTAGAGAATATGTTATAAAGATGAAAACACCAACAAATATAAAAATTAATCATTTTTAAAATATAATAAATAATTTAAAAATAATTTTAATAAATATATAAAATTAAAATTTTTAGTACATGGAAATATTTTATTAATACCGCTTGATTAATATGTTTCTTCTTTAGTAATTGGATAATAAAGTTAATGTTATATTATTTTCAAATAATTACATTTCCACACTTCACACTCAATAAATAAGGGATATACGATTATTTTCATATTTAATTTATCTCTTATCCATTATATTATATATTACACCTCCAAATATTCTATGACGTATTTTCCATCAATAAATAATCAATTCAAGACATATTCATGGAATATCAGGAGAAGAAACATCTAGCATAATAATCATTATCATATATTATTTTTTTACATTTAATGAATTCATGAAACCAAGATCATGTTTATTATCAATTATAATAAAACATATAATATATGAATCATGTATAGAAATTTACTGATGTTTTGTTCCTATACATTCACCAAAAATTATCAATTAATATTTCTACATCCTCCAAAAACATCTAAAGTCAATTTATATTTTGATATTAAGTGAAAAAAATTACATGTTGTAGGGAATATAAATACAGAAATTGAAGTCTATAAAATGTTCATTTGTTCACTAGAATATAAATATTGGTTCCCTTAATACATGGAAGCAGGTTTCCACAAAAAAAATAGATGGAAGAGTTTGTACATATAAGATTATAATTTTTAGGAAAAAATGGGCTTAATAATTATTCAAATTAGAATATAACCCCCACCCCAGCACTCCTATATTAGTATTCCACCCTGATATTCACCTCTAGAATCATTAACATTTCCTCTTATCATCCCTCTATGGTGAATGAAATTACACTATCATGTGTCAATCTGATTTCACCTCTTGAAGTATCCTATATCCAATATCACTGATACCCTTCTTGATATCCATTTCCATATTCTAGATCTCTATTCATTGGACCCACCATGCTGTCTATGTATATCACTAAATTCAAAATAATTTATCTTTTATGAAAACATGTCATTGTTAGGGTTGCGAGTTAATGAAATGCATTTGATAGGATGTAATGACTATAATAGATTTTATGAAACTATGACAAGATTTTTATGGGATTTATGAAGGGGTATAAATAGATTTACACGATTGATTATAATTATGCACTACAAAAAATAATTCATTGAATAAAATAATATTTTATTTTATTAATATGGACTTTAATTTCTTTTACATCTTTACTTAATGTAACATATAAGGAAAATTACAATTTAAATTTCTGTTAAGTTTCATTTTCATTAAAAATGGGTCAACTAAATAAAATGACATATAAATGAATTACAACATAAAAAATCATAATATATCATAAATACCTATAAAAAAAAGCTAAATGACACACACTATTTGGCTGAAGTGAAACTAATTCACTTCAAATTCCTGTGGAGGGTAATATTCGATGATTCTGAAATTTAAACAATCAGAGAGGGGATGGATTTAATTTGCTGTCAGAAAGATGTTAAAAACGGTTTTATATATAAAAGGGGTCATTAAATAACCTGTATATAGTAATTAAGGATATAATATCTAGTATATGATTTTTAGTGGCAATTAACTTCAACCTGATTCCTTTCGTGGTTCCACTAGGTACCCAGTTGAAATACTAGTGTTGTTGAACCACTAGGTTTCCAGAAACCACTCACAAAGTCCTAGGTGATCCTTTATTTAGTTCTTTTTAGAGATTAAAGTAATCATTAGTTCCTAAATAATTTTTTTAAATGTGGTAAAATTATAAATGGCATTCTAAATTTAAAACCCCTTTGGGGATTAAAATTTTAAAAAATGCATGACAAGGGGCAGACTACAACCCTTTTTCCTCTTATACTACTTTCCAAAATGATCAATGTGGTTTTATATTGATTCTTAACACTGATATAGGTAATATATTACCTATAAATATTACTTTTATATTAATCCATGTTTTATTTTAATTTGGTTTCTTGGATTATGGGTTAGAGTTTGTAAACTCACTTTTCATGGAAAACATCTCGGATTGATTGGGATTTTTTGTGTGTTGTCTAGAGGATAAAGTTAATTGAATAACACACATACTTTATCATTGTTTAGATGTTTATAGTTAACCTATTTAATTATCATATGAATTTTATAAAATTGGAATTAAATTAATAATTAGTGTAAATTGAAATTTGGTCAATTAATTAATAAGATGACTACGAGTCTATTATGATTCATCTGTGTAACTTTGTTTTGAATTTTAATGTTTATTTCATAATGATGAATTTGTATAGTTTTATTCTGATTTAATTTTATTTAATATATTGTGAAATGTGAAATTAATTATCGGTATTTCAATGATACAAGGGAATATAAGAATTCATGATGAGTTATATGATCATGGAAAAATTAATGGACATATAATTGAGGTTATTGTCCAATACTCATTGACTATACTAATTATATTTAATGTTTTTAAATTTTTGTTGTTAAATTTTCTCTTATTTTTGAGGAAATTATTATTAAAAACATGTTATATTAAAATATTTTACCTCATAAAATCATATAGACTCATGTTATCTTTATAGTCACAAAAGAATTACACTTATAAATTTAGAAAGATAATTTTACGACACCCTATTTGGGAGAGAGTCACTAACAGATCATGTAGACTGCTTGACTTCCCTAAATTGATGTTTTAATAACATTTAATAAACATAAATAGTTTGATTTTAAATGGTATTTAATGGGTAAAAATGATTGATTTTTTTTCAAAGGGAAATAGTGGATTAAATAAATGATTATGTATTACATTAAAATTTAAAATTTAATGGTCTCCATAGGTTAAAATGTTTATTTCCGATAAGGGACTTCAGTTAATAAATCATATATACAGTTCCTTTTAAATTATTTTTAAACGAGGTGTCATAACCATGTTTTTTAAAAATGTTGATAGATTTAGTGTTGTAAAATTACATAGTCTGACTGACAATGTTATGGGTTGTACAATGTTTTCAATGTTTGTGTTATTTTTTATATTTATTGAATTGATGTATTCACAATATTAATTATCTAGTTATTTAAATATGTAATAAGTTATACAATAATTTCAGGTAAACCTAACTTAAGTGATTTCTTGTTTAGTATAGGATGGGATTTTTGTGGGTTTCTTAGTCACTATACATATCTAAGAACTTGTAAGTCACCCATTGGGATAAAAATAAATTAGTGTACTCTTATATTTATCGATAACAAGAATATTATCCAAGGAATATAGGTGATACTATAGGGAAAATAAAATATAGGTGTGGGTAGTGAGTTGGAATATCTTTTGAAAGTTTAAGGAACCTTGGTATGACTAGGTTATTGTGAGTGAGTTCACCATTTATTTTGATGGTAGTATGGATTTTTTGTGTTAATACTAATATTGAGGAACCTTTAAGGGGAACATAATCGAAAGATATGAGTGGGAAATATTAGTTCTTTAGTGTGTTTGAATATATTTTGTTTGATACATAGGGATTGTATAGTAAATTTGGGAGGAACATATGATTTAGAGGTGGACCAAAAATATGAGGGTGACATCTAGAATTACTTCAGGGACAATGATACATCCTATACATGGGAGACACCAAATGGAACATGATAAATCCTTGTAGAGTGTGGATTTTTTTTTATTGCGAGTTCACATGAATTGGTAGTGATATTTTTTTTTGATGACATAGATTATCATAATATATCACTTTGATTTCATTTTCAATAACATAAAATTTCACTTTAGAAAGATAGGGTAGCCCTAATACTTGATGAAATTATATATACCACAAATGCTCTTTTTCTTCTTTTATAGATCACAATATTAAGGCCAGGTCAACGATAATTGATTAATGAATTTTTATTATGAAAATAATGAATGTAATGATAATCATAATCTTGAAAAATGTTAAAGGAGTCCTAATGTGATTAATACTAAGGGAAAAACCATAGATGATATAATAACATTACATTAGTAAGGACACTAAAGTCAATAAATTGTTCAATGTAACATTCACATTTTTTTTATTTATGGGTATCTATTGATTTATTCAAATTATATTAATTAGAAAAGATCTCTACATATTACTAAAGCTTGATATGATAGTTTTTGATGATATAGGTGACGATCTAGTGTCGAAGAGAGCGGCCCATTAAATATTTGACTAGAAAGAAAAAATCAGATTCAACAGATGAAAATTTTATATTGTTAAATCTGTAACTAAAAATTCTAGTTATCATAGAATGCGAAAAAAATAATTGATGGTTCGTCTATATAGATGTTAAATATTTCCATGATGAATGGGACTTTACAATCATAGATAAAACTATCTTTTGGAATATATCCTTCATTACATAAGATAATAATGGTCAGATTAGCAAGATCCATGTATCATTCTAGCATATCTAGTCAATATATCACATTGTAATGTTCTTGAAAATAGGTTAATGATAATGATCTATCTATTAATTTTATAGACTTTGGAAGTATAGTCTTCTTGCAAAGGGAAATAAGTGTGTGAACATGGGAAAAAACTAGTTATTAGATATGAATTAGTAAAATTGGCACCTTCATGTTGGACTTTATTTCATGTGTCATAGATTATTAAAAATCTTAAATTTATAACTATAACACACTAATATTTTATGATATGCCATTTTTTAAATTCAATCTTTTTGGTAGCTTATGTTGGACGCGACACCCAACTTAAATGAATAAGGAAATATTATTATAACCTAGCCATTATAATAAAGGTTATAAATCGAATTAATAGAATTATTAAATTATGATATATGTAATTATTTATGATTAATTTTTTGTGTCCAATTAATTATAAATTAAAACAAAACCCTCTTTGAAAATGAGTGGAAATATTTTCCATAAAACTATTTAAATACACATAAGTTTGTTTTATACCAATAAAATAAATAAATTTCTATTTTTTTATATTAGTAATGAAATATAAATATATAAATAATTAAATCTAATTTTTATCATTAATATAATGTGTTTTCTAGACATGATATAATAATAAATCATGTTTTACACTTCATACGTTGTATTTTCCTAAAAACCATTTTTACTATATTTTGGTGGTCCACTTGTTTAAAATATATATTTATACACTTTTATAAATTTATTTTCAAAAAATAAACTTCTTCTTTGAAATCATAAGCAAAAAATTTTATGTGGTTTACTTTTTCATATTTTTTGGATAATTTTCACTTTTTGAAGAATATTGAAAAATAATAAATTTAACTGAATATAACTTTTTCATTAAAATAATTTATAGTGATGAATTATATTTATTATTTTTTAAGGTATAATTATTTAATTTTTATATAATTTAATCCAATTTAGGTCGAGGGACTCAATATCATAATGAATTTTGATATAAAAACATTTTAATCATTTGGATGTTTGTAATTTAATGACACATTATTTCACCCCAACTGCATTACTAATTTATATTAATTTGATAAAATTATTTGAATTGGATTGTGAAAAATAGATTAAGTATTTGGAATCATATATCCCAACTTTATAAAATAAGTCTATTTTATTTTTTAGCGAAATAAGAATAGTAAACATTGTATTTTAAATTACCATTGTTTGGGGTAAATCGTGTAATTAAGGATAAAAATAATGTTATAAATATAATAAAATTATCTTAAAATTTGAATTAATTTAATTTTATGATTTAGTTTTGACAAAAATAATCTATGTGATTATTTTTTGACCTCATGGAGCCACATGGTTGAATTTAATCCATTTATAACATTTAATTTTAAATAATATCAAATATGTCATCCTCATGTTTTTAATAAGTATTATATTTTTTACTATGTGGTTATTCTGAAGAAAAAATAGAATATAAAATTTAATTATAATGAAATAATTCCAATCATAATCAATATAATTTACATTGAATTTTAATGAAATAAATAATTACCTTATGTTCTAGAACAATGCTGATGCATTAATTGTTTAATTAATGTAAATACTAAGTAAATGGTCATAAAAATATAAAATAAATTTCCTTTTTGAAAATTAATGTCATATATTAATTTTATATATTCTCTTGAAATATTTGGGATGTATTCTATGATTTGGTATGAATAATTATTTTTGATTTATTTTTTTTACAAGTCAATGTAATTAATAGTGTCAAAAATGAAATTAATTTTAGTTTTAAATTAATAATATTCCATTAAATAATATAAAATTCCATAAAATATAAAAATTTACCGATTTATTTGTATAAATGATAAATTATAATAAATAAATAAATTTTTGGTTCTTTTTGTATTCTATAGTAAATATATTTACCCTCAAAAGGTAAAAATTCATTATATCCCCATAATTGTTAATGGGATTAAATAAGTTATAAAACCCAAATATAAGGGTAATATTGTTACCTAACATTTTCTAAAAATTATAGTATATAAATAAACTTGTCAAAATTTCCAACATTAATATATAATTGATGATTTTTAATGAAATATTTTCGAAGAATGTTACTAATATAATATTTAAATATTTGATAGTTATAAAATATCACTCTCTTTTTATATAAAATATTTTATGTGTCCACATTTGAAAAAAATCACAATATGAACGTAACAATATTTATATAATCTTATAAATGAAATAATTTAAATTATAAAAATATATATTTAATTTTTATACATTATATAATTAGCATAAATGTTTCAGTAATGCTAATACGATATTTACTTAATTAACCGAAAAACAAAACATATGGTTTTACAAGTGTTAGTTTTGATATATTTTTGTTGATTTAATGTTTATATTGAATTACACACACCCAAACACACACACACATATATATATATATATATATATGATATATTATAATTTTTTAATGTATTACATTCAAATTACCACTTTGTATTGATGTATTCGAATCTAAAATAATTGAATAGAATCAAATTTTCAAATTATGATATTTTATTAAATTAATATTTTATTAAATTATGTCGAGATCTAAAAATTGTCAAATAATCAAAAAATTTATAATATATGGCGTAAAATTTATTAATCCGTTAATCTTTAGTCCCTTTGGACATTTCTATATCTTTAATAGCCTTATAATATTTTAATATGTTGTGGACTTCTGAAAGTGCCTCTCACATCAATTATAAAAAGGGAACCTCCTCTCTCACTTCCTCCCACCAATTTTAGGCATCTTTATTAACCAAAACCGGACCACTTCTTCCCCAAACTACACTTTTTATTTAGATTCTTTTATTCAATAAATACATATAATAGATCTCTTAAGATGATATCTAAAGGATGTCTGCCGAATAAAAGGTTATAATTTTTACCAACTCATCCATGTCCATTTCATCTTAAACTTCATCATCATGTGATTATAACACAAAAAATTAATAACTGTAGTGTAATATATAATCTGAGATGTTATTATGATTATTTTATAACCATATTACACCTTTAATCTAGCTTAAAAAAAATGAAAATATTGTCTGTGAATACGTATGATGTACCACCTCCACGCTGTGGTGTAATCTGTTTTTCATCACAATAATATATGGTTAGATATAATGATATAAATAATAGATATATATATGATAATTATTAAAATATATTGACACTGTTAAAATTAATATAATATCCATATACTTACCCATTCATCAATAAGGTAATGTTACAGTCCCTCATGCGTACATATGACCTACCGTCTCCAAGATGGGATTTGATTAATTTTAGATGTTAACAATTAAATAATTATTAAAAAAAATTATATAATAGATAAACATTTAAATATAAGATGTTAATATCATTATGGGGATGAAATAAATATATCATATTAATTAGAAAGATGAATGACATAGAAAATCATTCATTGGAAAATGATGTAGTTAACACCAAAAACATGGGTAACAACAAAATGTTATTTACATAATGATATAAGAGGATAATATAGGATATTGAAAATATGGATATGGTTTTGGTATTGGTATAAATTAAAAAAATATTTTAAAATAGAATGCATTGGGATAAATCACAATCAAATAAATAAATGTGCAAGATAAGTGTTTATTTCACAATCTCATTATTATTTGATATTGTTTATATTTAAGTCTCCATTGAAGAATATTTTTTTCCCATGCCCGTGTTTTATAAATAAAATAGATAATATATTTATTATTATCTTTTTAATTTTTCATTTATTTTTAACCATTATTACTTCTAATAAAATGATTTTAAATGAATCTTTTTTTTCATTTTCCAAAATGAGGTACTTTATAAGTATTTCAACAAAAAATATGGAACAAAGGTATTTTAACTTATGATACATGAATTGATTTGTCTCCCATAAAGATACCTTAATGTTTTGAATGTTCCTTTACATGTTTAAAAGGTTATTTTTAAATAAAATATTTTCTTCTATAAATCTATGGATTTTTGAAATAAATGATTTCAAAGTAAAAAACAGGTATTTCACTCAAGAATTTTCAATGATTTTATTTTATTATTATTTCCTATGTAAACAATTAATTTTTAATAGTATAATTTATTGATATTGATCTATTTTGATATCATAATACATGTTTATCTGAATGGTTTATGATCAGTTTGACTGTAGAATTTCAATTTTTATACCATTAACCATATTACTCAGAACTGTTCATTATTGTGTTTATTGTTTGAGGAAAGTTATTTTCATTTCGTATCTATATGATGTTTATGTTTCATCTAATTCATATTAGCAATGATTTTTTTAGTATTTGACATACGAGGCCAACTATATCCCCTCGATCCATCTATAGGTATTATGAGAAAAACTAGACAAGGTTACAGACTAAGGATTACCCATATTTTAGATTAATGGTATGAATTCATGATAATGTAATATTCATGGCAGAAGGGTTTGAAAATATTAGATTACTTGTAAAAATCCTTTTATGTATGTCTTATCTGCATAAAATTCTTCAGTCCATCATTATGAGATTAGTTATTAAATTTTATGTGATTTTTCAATAAGTAAAATTTACATGGATATGTTTTCAAGATGATGGGATTGTTTAAATGAAATTATTCGATCATTATTTATTCTGGCCATATTATGATAAATATGATTATTAAATGAAATTTTTTTATCTACTTAAAATTACATATTTTTATTGATTTTCCATTACATTTTATACTAAACTAAACTGACCGTTTGAGATTACCCCTTTCATATGTTTCACTTTTGTCCAGGATTCCATGAAGTAAATTATGACATATATTTATTCTTAGAAATAGAAAGAATAATGGAATACATAATGAAATTATTGGTGTATTTTGTGATTTAAATTTTAATTTGAGTTTCCTTTATTTGTCTAGTTTACAATGACTACTATACTATTCGGTACTTTTGGAAGCAATTTCTTCTATCTCATGCCAATATAGTGATGTAACCATCGACTATGTGAAACTGGGATAGGGTATTTATAGTTGGTATCTGAGAAAGTTTAGTAGAAACCATGCTAATAATATTTTTGAAAACATATATTAAAGGAAAAGACATATGACATAATTTTGAAAAATTCCCGTAGAATCATAATGTATGATTTAGATAATAGTTATAACTAAATATTCAATTTAATTTATTTGATTCACTAGTTCAGAGATTATACATTATGATTCATAATTTTATGGTCTAATATAGTTTCTACCATCCTTTAGAAATGGTTCTTAGCATACTGAATAAGAACCACATCAATGCACATAATCCAAGAGTATGAATGGTAGATTATTTAATGGGTTTTGGGCAATATTTCTAAAGGAACAAGTATCCCGAACATTCTCATCATATGAGGAGGTAGTATCACAACCTAATAAGACAAATAAATAATTTTCAATGTATTATTTATTCATAGGGACACGTGAGAATAAGAGTTCAACTAGAAAAAAGGTGGATATATAAAAGAAGAAAAACACATATTTTCTAACATGTGATAAATTTGGAATGAAAGAATCTGGAATATGCTTAAAAGGAATGTGGGTTTGAAAAAAAGTGCGGAGAAAAATCCCTGTGTTCCTGTGTTTGAAAGGGTAAGAATAAGGCTTCTAATGTACAATGATTAAACTAAAAGAAGATTTGACACTATAAAAATCAATGTCTCAAGCGTTAATGGTATATCCCTATGAAGATTCTAACAGATCTTGGTTAATATTATGATCTTAACATACACAAAGAGGAGTGATTAATGAGATTTTTATTTGTGTAATGAATTATGTCATATAAATGTTTTATCAACGATGTAATATTAATAATATATATGGAATAAATAATATTTATACTATAATACCTATTATTTATGTATTTGGAAGAATAAATGTTTTCATTATGGTTTTAATGTGATCAAATATTGGGAATATGACAATAACAGGTACATTATGTTATTTAGTGAATTTAATGTTCTGTTGATATTTGAAATTTATTAACCTTCCATATAAATTTTTTCACTTTGAATTTGGTAGAATTAATTAGAATGAATCATATGTTAAAAACATATGGAATGTATTAAGGTGAACTTTGCAATGTATTTCTTGTGGTTGAAGTATAGTTTTTCATATTGGATAACATGTGGTAAATATTTTGGTTCTGATAATATTTAAATGTCAAATGACTACATTATGGACATTTTGAAAAAGGTTATTCATGAATTCAATTCATCTTTAATATCTGTAATGCCCAGACCCTAGAATCTAGGATCTCGTCCATCATTTTAATACATTGGTGTGATTACATGGAATCGTGTCCCGAAGGACTGATCAGTTTAGTAGTCTTGGAAACAAGATATATACATAAGTTCGACACTACAACTTGAAAAGAAAAACAACACAAACTTATTCCATTAGAAACATCCAAGCTTCCAAGATTATTCCTACAAGTCACTCATAGCTAACTTCTTCACATCCTGGGAAAATGAAACCTGAGAAAGGGGTGATCTCAAATTCTCAAAAAGAGTAAGCAGTACAGTAGAAGGTAACATAAACATTAGGCATGATGAATAATTGAAAGCCCATGCCTTTACTAATAATTAATATAAACACTTTATGGCATGAATATGAGCTGAGTAAATAATTCCATAATAAAATATATTCATGGGTATTCTACTAGTCAAATAAACACATGAAATATCAATATCTAATCTCATAAGGATGGAATTCGTAATGCAGGACATCATAACAACAATGTCAAGGCCTCATGCCAAGACTACAAATAATATTTTGTCAAGGCCTTATGCCAAGACACTATTTGTATCATTAGACCTACCGATTCATCGAGGAGATATATCAGGCTCCACCCTTCACTTACTAATTCCCATGCATTCCACATATTAAAATTTTGAAACATAACATAAACATTCGTATTCATACTATCATAAAAAATGTCAATACTTTATCCACAATCCATGAATGGTATAAAAATAGCACATCCACAATAAAAAAGAACTCATTCAATAAAATATGGAAGGTTTTATTGTAACAAATTAACCTCAATTGAGAACAATGAAGGATATTGATAGAGATGAAAATAATCATTAAACCTATTTGAGAGAAGTATCCCTCTTTTTCTTGAAAACATTCAAAATTCACGCTATTTGTCAAGAAGCCATTTAAAAATAGATTTTTGAATCAAAGTGTCTCATACCACCTTGAATCCTTTAAATGGATTTTTAATTTTGAAACCATAATGTCCGTATAAATAAATCCTCAAAACCATTTTTCAAACTACTACATCAATGAGAAAGATTTAGAAGAATAAAATTTTAAAACATTTAAAATGATATTTTAGTTAGAGTTCCTATCCAAAAGAGAGATTCCTGAACACAAATAATTGAGGAAATAAAAACATAATAATATCGTGAGAAAAAGGGATTCGTGATATACTAAGTCAAATAATAGTATATACACCTAATAAAAGTGAATTGGCACATAACAACCAAGAAGTCTCAAAAAAATGTAAATTGAGATGAAATCCCTTTTAAAGATACTATCCTTAGGTAAAGGATGAATCTATGACATAATTAAGTGTGACAAATATAAATACAATCAATATGATGTATATTCAGTGTAAATAAATCAGAGGACATTCACACATGTTCTTGTAAAAAACAACACCAATGACTTTGATGTTTAACTCAATGAATGGAAATGGAGTTAAGATCAAGTTCATATCATTGACTTGAGATATTATCAATGGATTGATTATGTTTATCAATATTATATCCATAAAATGGTGAGTGAAAATTACTACATAAATAATAAATTTTGATTCCCCACATAATCTTGGGGTAAAATAGTCAATGAAGTATACGTAAATCCAAATGAGTGGAAATTGAAATTTGAAATTCTCTTACCGATTTGGTAACATACGAAACATAAACCCCATGAAATAAGGATCATTAAGTTATCATGTAAATAATCATAAATTAAATTATATTATACAATGAATAAAATCATAGATAGTACATATTCCACAGAAAAGAAAATAGTGTCCAATATAGCATGAATCTCAAATGAATAAAAAGTGATATGAAAAACCCTTATTTCGTTGTGATCAATCGAGTCGTATGACCAAAAGATAATAACCACAAAATTAATAACAGAATACCATGAATATAAAGAATATCATAATCGTATATATCAAATAAAATTACACAATACACCACATGAAATAAATAAGTGGGAAATAATGGAAATCTCACATAATTAATAGTGAGATAAGAAACCCCTTAACTCCTGTCCAACTTGTCTTGTATGTTCCTTGTTCATTCTGAATAATAAACTTAAGTTAATTTCTTCTTGATTGAGAAATTGTTTCATGTTTATTATTCCTTTTATATCACTTATTTCCTTGATATAACAATTATTTAATTATTTGAGTTCATATTTGATATTTTATCGATGTTCGGAACATGAGTCAAAAATGAACTTGTTATCATTACAGTTTTTCCATGTAGTCAAAAGTCCATTATCTCCAGATTGAAATAAATGATTTATATATCATATATATATATATATTATATCGAGTATATATATCTATTTATAACACAACATAACATTTTGATATAAGAAATGAAATGTATCGTTCATGGAGATGGTAAGCCGTACGCACACATAAACGCTAATTTCATTTATATTTTGTATTTTAATGGAATTAAAATATAATGATACATAGTTATAATATAATTACAGTATAATATCATATATAGTCTCATTAATTTCATCCTTTATACTTCCCACATAATGCATTAATGAGTCATATCATTTTGAGGGGGTGGTAGTCTGGACTTCCTCAAATGAAATTATCACGTTTTACCCATAATAGAAACCATAAAATAATGATATAAATGTAAAATATAGAATCATAAAGAAATTATAAATATAATATATATATCATATATAAATAAAGTTCCATCTTAAGGTCCACCATAAGTGGATATAGGAGATAATCGAACAATCATCGTTTCGTGAGGCGTTAGTTTGCCATCCACTGAAATAGTATGGTCCTCAACAATTAGATGGATATGTGTGTAAGTGTAGTTAGAATACTTCTCATAACAACCTGATAGTATATTTAGGATACTATTGTTGTTATAAAATAATGTAATAAATTTTTTTAGGGGGTTGTATAGGTAAAATAAAACAAAAGATTTTAAGAGAAAGCGTTACCTTTAATTTGGGTAACTTCCTTTGGTTTGAACCAAAAGGACTTCTTGAATCTCCTTATGGCTAAGGTGTGGCTTATTAGAGGAATAGGGGGATACTGAGAGATTATTTTGGTAGGCTTTGGATGAGCCAAGTGGCATGAACGGTGTGTTTAATGAGTTAGAAGTGGTGTCCTTTTATAAGGTGGAGGAAGGGATCTTTAGGAAAGTGTAGAAATATTATTTTATTATATAGTGATATTTAGTTTATAAAGGACCAAATCTAATTAAATTCAAATATAAGATGAATCATGGTGTAAATAAAATCATAAAATAAAAATTGGATAGGTTTTAGATATTATTTTAATAATAAAAATCATATTTATTTAAATCAATTATTTATGAGGTCAATACTACATCATTATTGTGTCATAAATAATTTATTTTATATTTTTTATAAAACATATAATGAAATTACGATAATATAGAAAATAATTTTAGCTTACAAATTATTATTTATAGTTGAAAATATTTCTTATATAACCCCATGTAAAAATTGACATAGTAAAAGATATTTGTTAATGTCATTTTTGTCTTTACATTAAGTTAATTTAAATAAAGTGTCATTATCATTCTGATGTTTCACGATGGGGTCCCAAAAATTGGCCCAAGGATGCCCATGGTTGGTTACGACTCATAAAATAAGGTTAGGAAAAGTGTTATGATAATTTTTTATTAATATATTAATCTTTTTACCTTCAATTACCCTATTCACCTTGAACCGCGGTAAACAGAAGTCAAAAGTTATTATTCACCAAAAATTATTTTCATCTTATTGGACCACATTTTACTTACTAATGAAAACCAATTATCTTATATTTTTGAAATTCAATTCATTGAAGTGGTAAAATTTCATTTAAATGAAAAAGTCTTCTTTTTTACTACTACTTAGAGGTTTCACTATTCCAAAAATATTGATGTTTTTCAAAAAATTACCAAAAATTCTACCTAAGATATATTTTATATTCCAAATTCAAAAATTATTTATATTTTACCAAATTCAAAACATAGAATTTAGATTAATTAATTTAAAATTAATTCCAATTGTCAAAACAAATAGTGTTCTTATAAGAAACAATAACGATCAAAAGATTGACACTTTTTTATGTATAATTTTAAGGTGAAATTAATTCTAATGACCAACATTGGATTAAAGGGTTAAAATATAATCTAATTAAACATAAAGAACAATTTCAAATATAATCTAACCATATAAAAAAATTAGATTAAAAGGCTTTTTTGAATTGAAATACATTATTTCTCACTATTCATAAAAAAAATGAATATTATTATAAAAATACCAAATTTTCATCCAAAGTAAATTTTGAAATCCTGATTCCAAAGAAGAATTTTATTTTTTTAAAATGAATATGTAAAAAGGTAAAATATTGGATTTAAAAATGGCTCTCAATCAAAAGGTGGTAAAATTGAATTTTTTAAAAATAAATTTTTTTATCTAAAAAATAGAATTAGTTCTTATAATATGTCTATGAAAAACATAATACATAAGTTAAAATTATATAGAGTATATAAAATTTAAAATCCAGTCAATACTATTCATAACCGCTTTTGAACGGCTAGTTTGGTAAGTCATGGTGTACTCGAACTCAGTGTTGCGTGTAGCGCAAGCTATTGAATTTAAAGAAAAAGACTTACTATGAAATATTGGGGTGTTAAATTCTCCCCTACATTAATAAATTTCATCCTCACAATTTGAAATTGTTATTAAAAAATAAAAGGTTAAAAATAGAATAATACCTTTGTGGAAAATACCCATCAAAAATTGGGTTAATAAATTTTATTCTTAAAAAGATGTAAATGGTGATGAAAAAGTCACCACTAAATTATGATCCCGATTAGGAGAACATTGGTGGAAATTATAGAATCATAATTGGAGAAAATTGTAAATATATATAAGGAGTGATTTAGGTAATCAATAAAAAACATGTGTAAAATTGAGGGCCTCAAAGCCATCAATCTATGACGATTTAAAATATCATTGGTTCAATAAAACATAAAGCATTAGGATAACACATTTTTGGTTTTAAGATCCCTTCCCTAAAGTTTAATAATTAATCTATTCACAAAATAAGAAAACCAAAATATAATTGACAAGTAGAGATTAATCCTTTATCTAATATTTACCACATACTCATCTCTCACTCCAAATGATGAGTATTAAAGATGAATTGGTCACACCTGAAGCACTAGAATCAACATATAGAGTATAACATAATCCACTATGGATGAAATATATATTTACCTTTTCTTTATAGAATACCCAAAACCAAAATGGTTAGTAAATGATCAGATGATCCGCAAAAAGGATAATACTTTAGAGAATGAAATACTAATCTTAATTTCAAAAATTAATCCAACAATACCCAATGTTAAATAAACACCATTCAATAAACAATTGTCCATAAAATCTTTAAATATAATCCAAACTAATATTGAAACCCAAAACTCAGAAGAATTTGTGTACGTAGTTTTCCACGTTTAATTGTATCTCCAAATAATATAGACTACATTTAAAGTCACATACTAAAAAGTAATTAACCTAATCACATATTATCTATGATAGGTTAATTATTTCCATAAATAACCAAAATCACTATAAATTCACAATAAAAACATAGATAAAAATACAACTATACTTTTCAATTGAAATCTCATAGTATTCTATTTTCTTTAGGCATATAATATTCCCAATAGAGATAACGTCTTCCAAAATAACATTTATCACATAATCAAAAAAATCATTTCCCTATACTAAAGATATAAAATTTACAAAACATAAGATACCCAATCAACTAAATAAAATCATTTAACTAAAATTAATTATTCACACTAACCAGGTACTTCACGTAGTCCATTGGTAGGTGATAAATTCCAATCACACTATGGTTGTGGGTTCGATTCCTAAAGCATTGTTCGATGCGACATTTTGTCACATGGTATACGTGTTTTCCATTCTCTAAAACTATATAATTTTATAATATTCCCAAAAAGGAGATAAATTCTTCAAAATAACTATAACATAATTTCATCCCAAATTTTATCTCATACCTCAATTTTTCATTCCAAATTTTAATAACCTGTAATTTCTACAAACTAAATGATAAAAAAACTTCATTAGTTATTTATAACTATATACACTAGAGAAAAGATAATTCTTCCTCATATATCATTTAAAAATGATAAACTGCAGGGTTACAAATACAAGATAAAATAATTCCAAAGTAATCCCATCAACAAAGATTACTAATAATATTTAACGATTTTTCCATCCATTTATTGCCACATAGATTCTTCCTTGACCAAGAGGATATCATGTAGAATATGGAATTCACTCGGGTAATGGCTAGGTCCCCAACATTTATGATAAATGACTAAATGGATGCATATGACCATCTTTATTTTCTTCCATAGTAATATTAATTTATCATGGACTATTCTTTACTTTATGTCTTTCTTTCCCACACAAAAAGATTTTCTTTGTTCCATTCAGACACCTAACCAGGTGTCTCCTTCAGCATTTTAGGAATGATGGAAAATAAGCTTTCTTATCTCCATGGTATTCACTGCTGGAGGTCTTATCATTCATCACTTTTCTCATCCTTGTTGCTTCTAGGATTTAGTTAATAAATATGATGTTGATCATATTTTTTGAAAAATGATTCTTCATGAACATGATATCTTTTACACCTATCAACATTCCATTTTGTTGCTCATTTACACCACCGTTAAATCCTTGTACACCATTCTCAATGTTAATAGGACTTCCTTGGAATCTATCCATTGACTAAAACTATAAAGCATTGTGTGAGTAATAATAGTCATAAAATTATTTAGAGAATATCATGACACCTTATTTTCAATTTAAAACACCGTAGGATTAACCGTGGTCATTTATTCTCATCTTATATTAAAATACTTCAAATTAGTTTGTAATGAGAATGTAAATTATCCTAAGCATGTCACCTGGGAGTGTCGTAACCAAGAGTGCAGTAGGGCCCATTGTCGTGTACCAGGATACCCCGGGTTAATCCCAAAACACCTTTTTAGAGTTTTCACTCCTAGGTACATCTCTGTGAGAGTCCCCTCTACCTGCTCATATCCAGACATGGATGTACTTCTTGACAAATACACAAAATATCTACATTACCATGATTCTAGGAAGTTATTCTATACTAATCCTCAAAGTCTATCTTATGGTAATGTGCTCTAATTAGAGTTTATCTAAATCTAGTTTCTATGGATTGTATTAAACTTCCTCTTATACCAACTGTAACGCCCCAACCCCAGAATCCAGGAGTTGGTGCATTATTTTAATACATTGGCATGATTACAAGGAGTCACGTCCCGAAGGACTGATCAGATTAGTAGTCTTGGAAACAAGATAAATACATAATTCGACACTACAGCTTGAAAAGAAAAACAACACTAATTTGTTGCATTAGAAACCTCCAAGCTTCTAAGATTATTCCTGCAAGTCACTCAAAGCTAACTTCTACATATCTTGGGAATATGAAACAAGTGAAAGGGGTGAGCTCAAACGATCAGTAAGAGTAAGTAATATAGTGGAGGATAATATAAACATTAGTCAGGGTGAAAAATTAAAAACACATGCCTTTATAAATAATTTTCATGAACACATTATGGCAGGAATAAGAGATGGGTAAATAATTCCATAATAAAACATAGTCATGGGTATTCTAATAGTCAAATAACCATAGCAAATATCAATATCAAATATCATATTTATGGAATTCATAATTCCGGATATCATAACAAAATAATGAAGGCCTCGTGCCAAGAATACAAGTAATATTTTTTCAAGGCCTTGTGCCAAGACACTAGTTTGTCTCGTGAGACCTACTGATGCATATATGAGATATAGCGAGCTCCACCCATCACTTAATAATTCCAATTCATTCCTTATATGAAAATTTTGAAACATAACATAAACATTTGTATTAAAACTAGCATAGGAAATGTCAATACATTATCCAAAAACCATGAATGGTATAAAAATAGCACATCCACAGTCAAACATTACTCATTCAATACAATATGAAATAATGTATTTTTATAGATTAAACTCAATTGAGAATAATGAATGATATTTAAATAGAAGAAAATAATCATCAAAACTATTTGAGTGAAATATCCCCCTTTTTCTTGAAAACATTCAAAAGTCACACTATTTGTCAGGAATCCGTTTCAAAATAGATTTTTTAATCAAAGTTTCCCATACAACTTTGAAACATTTAAAATAAATTTTTATTTTAAAACTTCAATTTCCATATAAATAAATCTTTAAAATCATTTTTAAAACATGGACATTAATGAGAAATATTTAGAAGAATAAAATTTTAAAACATTTAAAATGATATTTTAGTTAGAGTTACTATCCAAATGAGAGAATCATGAAAAAAGATAATTGATGTAATAAAAACTTAATAATATCAAAAGAAAAGTTATTCATGATATATTATGTCAAATAACAGTTTATACACCGAATAAAAGTGAATTGGAAAATAAAAACAAAGATGTCTCAAAGGAATGTAAATTGGGATGCAATCCCTTATAAAGACAGTATCTTTTGGTAAAGGATAAATCAACAACATAATCAAATGTGAAAAATATAAATACACTAAATATGATTGGATATTCAGTGTAAATCAATTATAGGACATTCACACATGTTCTTGTAAAAAACAACACCAATGAATTGGATGTTTAACTCAATGAATGGAAATTGAGTTAAGATCAAGTTCATATCAAGGATTTGAGAAGTTATCAATGGAGTGATTATGTATATCAAGAGTATATCCACACAATGTGGAGTGGAAATTACTACATAAATAATTAATGGTTATTCCACACATAATCTTGGAGTAAAATAGTCAAGAAGTATGCATAAATTTGAATGTGTGGAAATTGAAATTTGAAATTCCCTTACCGATTTGGTAACGAACGAAACATACACCCCATGAAAGAAGGATCATACAATGATGATGTAAATACTCATAAATTAAATTATATTATACAATTAATAAAATCATGTATAGTACATATGCCACAAAAAGGAAATTGTGGCCAATATAGCATGAATCTAACATGAATAAAAGTGAGATGAAAAATCCTTACTTCGTTGTGATCAATCGAGTTGTATGACCAAAAGTTATTTACCACCAAATGAATCATAGAATACCATGAATATAAAGATAATAATGATAATATAAATCACATTTCAGTACATAATACTCCACATGAAATATATAAGTGGCAAACAAAGGAAATCTCATAGAATTAAAAGTGAGATAAGAAACCCCTTACCTCAAGTTCGAATTGTCTTGTATATTCCTTGTTCTTCCTGAATAATAAAAATTAGTTAATTTCTACTTGATTAAAGAAATTTTTAAATTTTATTATTCCTTTTATATCACTAATTACTTTTCTATAATAATTAGTTAATTATTTTAGTTCATATTGGATATTTTATCGATGTTCGGAACTTGAGTCAAAAATGAACTTGTTATAATTACAATTTTTCCATGTGGTCAAAAGCCCATTATCTCCAGAATGATATAAATGAATTATATATCATATTTATATATTATATATCATATATATATATATTTATAACAATACATATAATTCGGTAATAAGAAATGAAATGTATAGTTCATGGAGATGGTAAGTTGTATGCACGCATAAACGCTACTTTCATTTCTATTTTGTATATTAATGGAATTAAAACATAATGATACACATGTATATTTTAATTGCATTATAATATCTTATATAATATCATTAATTACATCCTTTATACATCCCACATAAATCATTAACAAGTCATATCCTTTTGATTGGGTGGTAATCCGGACTTCAACAAATGAAATTATCGCGTTTTACCCAAAATAGAAACCATAAAATAATGATATAAATGGAAAATAAAAAAGAATAAATAAAACATAAAAATAATATATAAATCATATATAAATACATTCCCATCTTAATGGACACCATAAGAGGCAGTAGGAGATAATCAAACAATCATCGTTTCATGAGGTGTTAGTTTGCCATCGAATGAAACAGTATGTTCTTCACCCATTAGATGGAGGTGTGTGTGAGTGTATATTGAATCCTTCTCATAAAAACATCCTAGTATATTTATTATACTAGTTATTTATAAAATAATGTAATAAAAAGTGTATAGGGAGTTGGAGAAGTAAAATAAGGCAAAATAAAACAAAATAAAACAGAAGAATTTAAGAGAAAGTGTTACCCTTAATTTGGGTAACTTCTATTAATTTGAACTAGAAGGACTTGTTGAAGTGACTTATGACTAATTATAGGCTTATTGGAGGAAGAGGGGGGTGTTGAGAGATTATTTTGGTATGTTTTGGATGATCCAAGGTCCTTGAGAGGTGTGTGGAATGGGTTAGAAGTGGTGTCCTTTTATAAGGGGGAGGAGGGGATCTTTAGGAATGTGTGAAAATATTATTTTATTATATAGTGATATTCAGTTTCTAAAGGTCCAAATCTAATTAATTTCAACTATAATATGAATCATGGTCGAAATAAAATCATCCAATAAGAATTGGACAGGTTTTGGATATTATTTATATATTAATAATTATATTTATATAAATCATTTATTAATGAGGTAAATACTACATCATTATTATTCCATTAATAATTTAATTTATTTGATATCTAAAAATTATAAAACAATTACTATAATGTAGGAAATATTTTTATCTTCCCAATTATTCTTTATAGTCAATAATATGACTTATATAACCCTGTGTAAAAATTGACATACTAAAAGATATTTGTTGATGTCATTTTTGACTTTACTTTAAGTTAATTAAAATAATGTGTCCTTATCATTCTTAAGTGGCTCCATGGTGTCCCAAAATTGACCCAAGGATGAAAATGGATGGCCATTAATCATCCAATAAGGTTAGGACCTGTGTTATTGTAATTATGTATTATTATAACATTCTTTTTACCTCAAATTACCCTATTTACATTTAACCGTGGTAAATAAAAATCAAAAGTTACTATTCACCAACAATTATTGTATTCTTATTGGACCAAATTTTACATACTAATAAAAACCATGTATCTCGAATTTTTGAAATTCAATTCACAAAAGAGGCAAAATTTCATTTAATTGAAAAAGTTAGATTTTTAACTACTACTTAGTAGTTTCACTATTCATAAAAAATTGATGTTTATTAGAAAAATAAAAAAATCATCCAAATCAATATTTTATATTACGAATTCAAAATTGATGTCTATTTTTCCAAACTAAAAACATAAAAGTTGGATTATTTAATTTAAAATTAATTCTTGTTGTCAAAACAAATAGCTTGTTTTTAAGAAACAATAACTATCAAAAGATTGACACTTTTTTATGTATAATTTCATGGTGAAATTAATTATAATGACCCAAATTGGATTAAAGGGTAAAAATATAATCTAATTAAACATCAAAACCAATTTAAAATATATTCTAACCATATAAATAAATAAAATTTAAAGGCAGTTTTGAATTAAAATACATTATTTGTCACTATTCAAAAAAATGAATATTATTAGAAAAATACTAAAATTTCATTATATGTAAAATTTTGATGTCCCGATTCTAAAGAAGAATTTTATTTTTTTCAAAATGTATATGTAAAAGGGCCAAATATTGGATTTAAAAAGGGTTCTCCATTAAAGGTGGTAAAATTGATTTTCTTGAAAAATACATTTTTTATCTGAAAATTTTAATTTGTTCTTATAATATGTCATAGAAACACATAATACATAAGTTAAAATTATATGGAGTATATAAAATTCAAAATCTAGTTAATAATATTCATAACTTCTTTTGAATGGCTAGTTTGGTAATTCGTGGTGCGCGTGAACTCAGTGTTGCGTCTAGTGCAAGCTATTGAATTTAAAGAAAATAACTTACTTTGAAATCTTGGGGTGTTACAATATAAATAACATGGATGAAGAAAAAAATATAGTGAAGAAAAATAAAAGTATGAGATTATGTCAAGGAGGGAAATGAATTAAGATTTAATGATATTGATAGTAAGGAAATCCGTGAATACAAGGAAAGGTATTTTTGAACAAAAACAATTATCCACTTACTTTTATTTCTACAAAATCCATTGTATTTTAACTTATATAAAACTTATTATTTTTTAAAATTTATAATGTCCATAATCTATATTAGTCTCCATAAGAACATGATAGTTATATTTCTCTCCCATGTCAATTTTTTCCTACATGGAAACCTAAAATGTGTTATCTTCACTGACCTTCATACTACCCATTATTTATTTCAAAATAAAATATTCACTGACTCTGTTTCCCATCCGATTTTACCAAAATTTAATATTCAACAATACACCATTGATTTTTTAAGAAACATTTCAAATTATGAGGATGAAATTTATTGAATGAGGGGATAATGTAACCCCACAATATTTTAGGATGTATATCTTTTTAACGTCAATCTATTCAATATATTAAATTTCACACAACAACCCGATTAAATGAACAATGAGATATTATTATAAATTATCTTCTAGGGTTGTGGGTATGAACATGATTATCAAAATTATGAAAATATGGTGTACAGATATATATAAAATGTATGCTTTGGTGGAAAATATTTATAAATGAAAATAAACAATCATTGATGATTTTTTTCCAAAGAAGAGGTAATCGTTCTAAAATACCCTGGATATTTTTCCTTCGAACAACCTAATCTCTTCCTAGAGATCCCGTATTTCAAAAATTCCAACCCTCAGTCCTTTGAGAATATATCAAAATTATGTCCACCAATGAAGATGAAATCATTTTTTCCGAGTCATCTAAGTTCATTTTTCCTTATACATCATGTTCATGTATTTTTTCCATAAAATATATATATATATAATTCCAAATATACTCTAAGATTTTATTATGACTATGATAAAACCATATTTCACCTTTTAACCATCCTATGAAAAACTAAAAAACTGGGTGTGTGTGTGCCTAAAACATACTATATCCACACCGTGGTGTAATATTTTTTTATCACCAATTTATTTGGACGTGTATAATGAAGGAAATAATGTATATATATTATAATTATGATATTATATTGATTTTTTAATAATTAATATACCATCCACTTATTTACTATTTCCCCATTAAGAGAATGGTATTGTCGCTCAAGCATGTGTACGACCTACCATCTCTACAAGACGACGTGATTCATTTTCTATTTTAACAATTAAATAATGTTTATGAAAATTTATATAATGAAGAAATATGATATATATGAACTCAATATAATTATTCAGATGAAATAAATATATCTTAATCCTACGAAACACGACTTAAATGAAAATATATGCATTGGAAAATAAAGAAGTTAACATCAAAAACAAGGGTAATAATGAAATATTATTAACAAAATTATATAAGATGATCATATATGACATCATACATATGGATATGGTTATGGTAGAAAATAATAAATTTATTTAAACCATTATATTAGAGGTCGAATCATGTTCAACGAAATGGAACTAAATGTCAAGGATTGATTTCACAATATCATTGTTTTTTTTGGGATTATTTAGTTTTACGTCTCCATTACTGAATATATTATTCCATATCCATGTATTGTAGAAATGTTATCAAAATGATTTTTACTAATATCCTACGACTGATTAAATAATTTATACCCATGATTGACATTTTATGAAATGGTTTCAAAGGAATCTTAGTTTCATTTTCTATACAATTTACTTTTTGACTTTTTGGGAAAAAAATACATATGGAATTTTTTTAAAACTATTTGGAAATACAATATTTTCTTATATACTGAATCCTTATTTTTAAAAATATTTTATAATTTTACAAGTTTATCTAAAAATATAAAGTTTTAATTTATTAATGTCTGACTTATTAAATAAATTATTTCAATGTAATAATGGGTGAATTTCTCTCAAGAATATTTAGTAACATTGTTAGAGTATCATTATCAATTTCAATACCCATTATCAAATATTATTATTCATTGAGGTAGATCTATGATGATATCATCTACAATATTTTATTAAATGGTTAACATTCATTTTAATTTTGGTTGTGTTTTTTGACACCATTTACAACATTACTCAGAATGGTTTGTGATTATTTTTACTAATTGTGGGAAGTTTTAAACCTTTCAGGTGTAAATGTTATTTTTGTTTCACCCAATTCATATGAGGAATGAATTGGACTTAGTATGTGATTAGTGGTCCCTATATCTCCGTTCAATGGATAGGTATGTCTCATGAGAAATACTAGACTGGGTATTGGGAAGGGCCTTACCCATATAACAAATTCTAATTAAAGAGACGTCATAAAATTGAATTACTATCCCAGAGACTTGAAAATATTAGATTCATGGTATTAAGACTAGATGGTATGTGTTAGATTTGTATCATATTCCCTTCCATCTTTGTATGAACCCATATTTTAGTATTCGTTAGGAATCCCTTTTTTTATTTTGAATGATTAAATATAGAAAAATGGGAATTATCTTGGAGGTAATGGAGGTACTGTGGGTATCCGATGCATATTCATTGAATAGAACCCGTTTTTTGGGGTAAAATAATCCTAGTGTGTGGTTAGTTCAAACCAAGTGGGTAAAGATGCCTAGTTAGATAAAACAGTGTGAGTCTCGACAGTGGGGATCTACAGCTTACACAGTTAGGCCAAACCACCTGATTTGGGAAGCATGACTATGTGACCATGTCTTCAATTTTTACATTTGGGTTTTCTATAGTTTACACACATTGAGTCTAAGCATGTGAGGTGACCATGTGTGATTCCCTTCCCTATAGTAAACTATGCCTTATTGGAACACAGGTTTTCAGATCGTGCACCCAAATCATGCGACCTTGAAATGTTTGGTAAACATTAAATTTTTTAATTAAAATAATTCCAATTTTATAAAAAAATTTAATTTTCCTCTCCCCACAACAAACTCATATTTTGAGGCCTCCATCAATGCTATAAGGTAGAATTTGATCATGATCCTCCATCTGATCTCTGATTCTCCAGTGGAACATCTCATTAGATGTACATCGATTTGTACTCAATTTCCTTTTAGCTTTTTTTCATTCTTCTTCTTATAGATGATACTATTTAAGAGAAATAAGATTTCCCCTATTTTCAGATTCTCCATGAGTTATTCAATTTTCTTCTCATCTGAGTTAAATCAGTATTTAATACTGAATGTGAAATCTAATATTGAGCTACGGTAGGTGGTTTTACTTTTCCTATTGGTTTTAGTTCTTTATTGACGTACCTATCATTGTACGACCGACCTTCATATATAGAATAAACCAGAAATTTAAAATATAAATTGAATTAATTGTTTTTGGACACATTAGATATTCCCTCAAGTACAATTTCGATACAATGGTGGTTGTTTCCCAAACCAAATGCCACCAATGGGGTGTGCCATGTAATTTTCGTGTATTTTCCATTTATTGAACCACCCAAGGGGTGTGTTCTAAATAATTCCAAGTAAGATAAATCCCATATATAAATTAATTGAAACAAATAGTGTTTTTGGAGTTTTTTCCTCCCATTTCATTTGAATCTTGATTAAATGGTTTATATTGAACTCAAATTTCTTAAATGGTGAATATGAAAAATGTGAAAAGGAGTTGGTAAACTCATGTGATATGTTTAAATGAGAAATATGTTAAATAAGAGGGTATAATAATTAGTTGAATTTTTATATAATTTTGATATATGAGTTGGGATACTAATGAGATGAAATTGAATTTCAATGGTTATACACATTGGTAGAGTCATATTTTGGGAATTCATTAATGGTATGAATTGAGAAATTATTCCTTAGATGGCTTGGTGATTTATACTTGGATAATGAACATGGTAGTGGATGCATTGTATTCAGTATTCCCATGAGGTCATGATTCAATGGGATACCTCTGGCCCTGCTACCCCTTGGATCCATATTGCTTTGAATCGGGTAGGAAGTGTTTGGTAGATATGATCATAAGAGTCCAAGTAGTACCAAAATGACTTTCCATGGAGACTCTACTAGGAATAAAAGAGGATTCAATGGTCTTCTAAACCTTGGATCTGTCCATTCATGGTCTGACACATCAGGTGTATGGTGTGGCCATGGAAAATGTGGCATGATTCTTCATACGGCTCGACTGTGGATGTTTTAACTATTATAGATGTACGAATAGGCGATGACTGATATCATTCTATGGTTGGTATTATGATGCCATGAAACATACTCTCTTTTTAATGTACTTGAATTACATATGCACTTATCCATCTTCTATACAGGGATATTAAAATAAATTAGTGATATCTATTTTAGTAGTCTACATGGAATGGGAATCATTAATTTTATATATTTCTTACTTATTTACCTGAACACTATTCTTTTTGTTATATAGTACATCCTATAATTATATAAGTATTTGGGTGGTTACCTACTAAGACTGTATGCCATACCCTATTTGGGCCACCGTTGGGTACCTGAATAAACAATTTTAATTGAGGTAGATAAAACTAAATGAACAAATAGTTTGAGGGTTGATTTGGGGACATGCCTAGGAGCAAGGATGAACAAGATCTAGGTGAGGCCCGTGATGCTACAAAGAGATATCATTTTTTCTTTTTGGTATTTTGGATACATGTATTGTATTGAACTATTTTTTAACTACTCACAATTCATTGTAGATACATGTATCGCCATCTTTTTTTAGCAAACACTTTTGAATTTTTCATATATTTCTATCCTTATATTAATCATATCCTGATTGTTTTCTACTTCTATGAATTGTATATCATTGATTTTATGTTGTGTTACACTCTAGTGATAAGAGAATACTCTCCCCCCAAACGTACTGAGGACATCACCGCTAGTCAGTATCCTAGCGCATTTGGGGATATGTGTTTAATGCCATGGGACAAACCAAGATTGGGGAACTTTTGAGTGGAATCCTAGTTTTGTATGTTTAATAGTGGTATCAAAGAATTATTATCTAGACTTATTTACTTCTTGGTGAAAATAAAAATGAATATAAAGGTATTGGAATATGATAATGAGTTGTGCATAGGCATAGTTAACCCACTCCTTGGAAAATATGAAGTTCCCCAAATGAATTAGTTTATTACTAGATTTAGACTATTACAGTTAATTTGATTCCACCCATGGGTGGAAAACATGGATTTTGATGCTATTAATGACGTGACTATGGGTTGTTTTTCTTTTTTAGACTAACTAGATGAGTTTATGAAACTTTATGCATCATTTTAGAAACTGATAGAAATCACATTCCATGCATTATACCATGCCATTCAAGATGCATTACATAATTCATGCTATTATGATAGATGTTCCTATTTTTGTGATAGATTTTATTTAGTGGATAGAGAATGTGATACCACATTTAATTTCATAAGTAGTGTGGTCCATTATGTACTAGAAATTCCTGAACCTTGTGATTTAATTATTTAATGTGAAATTGATATGGTATATATTATATGGGAACCAAATTTTTGGTCATGAGGTGTTACGATCCCTCGTGGATTAGAACAAGGTTAACCATTAGTTAATCATTTAGAATAAATTTATGATTTAAATAAAATATAATTTAATTTTAAAGGAATTAACATGTTAATTTATCCATGAATGTAAATACATGTCTTATACATGCTTTTGAGTGGGTAAGAGGTAATGTCTCTAGTAGTTTTTTGTGACTGTTATTTTCAATGTCTTGGCTTTAGGAGTGGCCTTTGTGGTATGACCTGGTTTTAGGAGGGATCTGACATTTCTGATTCTTTTTAGATACTAACATTGGTTTTGTTCATTAATGAGTCATGTGATTGTATTAAAAAATGAACAACTGGCCTAGGTAGGTTAGTTTGGTAAAAATTATTTTAAGACGACCTGTTATTGGTGATTATAACCCTGATAATTGAACATATGTAATTTTTTTTGATTCTAAAGGAAGTAAAATTGTTAAATAGGACCATCATAGGTCACCTTATCTGAAATTTTTTTAATGTATTTTAGTTTCATAAATTTACTAATTATGACTAAATGTCAATAAATAGTTAATGATTTAAAAAGGAAGTTTGATAAGACTTTTTTTCCATATATACATCCATTAAATAAGGTTCCATGCATTTTTTATAGTTGCATCTTGATGATAAGTTCAAAAAATTGAATTTTTTAATGATACATGTTAAATAAAAGTAATGACATTAAAAATTGAACTTGAAGTTATATCCTTCATTTGAACCCTCTTGAAAGGGTAGTTTAAAGGATATCTTGAGTTTCCTTGGAATGGAAACATTAGTGTTTTATGTATTTCATTTATTTTGTAGTAGTTTCATACGTGATAGGCTCTTAATCCTTTTTAGTTTTTTATGTTTGACCTCATTATGGGTCGAATCATTATGTTTTATATGAGGCTACCCTGAATTAGGTAGCAAAATATAGCGTTTTTTATTTACTAAATGCTACGTGTTTCATCAGTTTGTGTCATTCGGGTGTTTTTATCCCTTGTAGGAATCATTGTTTATTTATTAAACCATTTTTTATATGGGGGTTCATGGTCTCCTTGACCCTTTTTATGAACCTAAAAATCATGTAATGCTTTTTTTTATAGGTTACATATGCCTAGGGAATGGTCCACCACTTAGTAGGTCTCACGAGCCTCGTATTTTATTTATTGATGAAAAACATGATATTTAATAAACTGGGTGAATGGTTGTATGGGGAAATATGACTCTGGATTAAATCTCTATTGTGGACTACCTGATACTTGGATTCATAGGGCAGACAACCTATAGATTTAATCAGGGATGGTCTTCTTGTTTTTGAATCCTTGGGGTACTGTGGATTGATATACGCAACACCCATTGAGTTTATAAATGATATAACAATCCTATCATGTTTGTTGAAATCATTTAGACTTGATCTGTAATGTATGTACTCGGGTTAACTCTAGAGTCGGAAACCCTAGTAATTAATGAAATAATGTTTTTCCCAATGCTCATTATGACTTCCAAGAGAGTCGTGTGATTTCACACGTCGGTAATGTTTGTTTTACTTTTCATTAAAAATGACCTAATGTTGTGGGTGTCATTCATAGGGGTGTCACACATGTGTTTGTATAGAATATACTATCTAATACTTCTGATCAGATGGTCAATATCTTTATTTAATGAGTATGACACTTCTAATTCTGAGAGAGTAGTGTTGGTTCTAATTCTTTTTTCCATTATTTTTCGGAACCCTGACAATAATGTGGTTGGTTGGTTTTGAATCACTTCGGGAACACCGTTATTCAGTTGTGGTCCTCAGTGGTAATGATTGATCAATTACTTATTGCCTTGGGTAGTAATGGTGCGTGATCGACTAAAGATAGTGCTTGGAAGGTGAGTCCTAGAATCTTACAAATGATGTCGACCAGTAATGGTTTGACTAATATTTTTGTAAATCTCTAGTATCTTCTTAGTGTTCTCTTATTTAAGGATGAGAATGCCCCTATCATGAAATCCTATTTCATGCACTATGATACAATCAATCTTATGAAATTCTAAAATTTTCAAATCTTTTAGTCTTGCGTAGGTGGTTTTTCTAGTGATGCATGATTATGTGTGGTTCTTATCAAGGAATGGTTTGTCTTGAGTGATAATTCTGTTCCAATGTTGGAATGCCTTAGATGTATTCATGGACACCAACCATTTTCTTCTGACATGACAACCATATGGATTATTCTCAACAGTCAGTTTATGTTTTTATGGGAAATTCATGGACTAGTAATGATATTTCAAATGTATACATGGAGTACGGACTATTTGGGTTTAGTTCCATGGAATACAGCTTGATGAATTTGAGGTTACCTCATATTTTTTTTGGGTATAGAGGTGATATTTAGAAATAGTGATAACTTTAGTTGGCTATATCCATGATACCCCTTGACTATACTGAGGAACAATATTAATAAATTTTCATGTGATAGTTTGTCCAAGGAACGTCATCTAGAGTTAGGTATGGACTTTAGAGTAAAGTTTCATGGTAAATAAAGGGTGCCTTGTAAGAAGGTGTTTGAATATAGTATGATATACACTAGAATTCTAAGCCGAGTTTGTTAAGAATAGTCATCCAGAGTGACTTGACATTTTATCCTTCCTGATTGATGTCTTCAGTCATGTGAAACTAGTTTAAATATGTCACCATAATAAGGTGGGTGTTATAAAAATGTAGCATGTGTCATTTTGGAAAGCTTGCAAGACCAGCTTCATTTTGTTCGTTCATGATTCTATTATTTATTTACGATGTGGTCCATGATGTGGCCACATATGTAATTATATTCCCCCTATTAAATAAGTCACACTAAGATCATATTTAGAGTGTTTTGTGTCATGTTTTATAAGGAAATCTTGATTGTTGAGGTACAGTGGTTCAAAATTGGCATATTTTTTCATAAATCCTTGTAATGGAGAACCATTAACTATATTATTAAGAGACTATGACATGATCGTGTCTCTAGATATATAGGATCAATAGTACTAGTGGCTTGGAAGGAAAAGATGTGTAGTTGGTTTTGTCATATGATGTTCCACCTTTCAATAGGGGAAGGAGGAACATCAGTGGCTAATCGAACTTTTACAACAGTTAACTATCCCTGAGTGGAAATGGGTGGATTTGGTGATGGATTTTTTTATCACCTTACTGAGGCCACATCAATGAAGGGATGATGTATGTGTTATTGTTAACATGATCATGAGGGATTCTTATTTTGTGCTAATTAAGGAAACCTTCAGCATGGATGATCTTGGGAGGTTTTATATCTGTTAGATTGTATGACTTCAAGGGGTGCCTCACACTATCACTATAGATATGGATTATTATTTTATGTATTGTTTCTCATAGAGTTTATAGGGGGTTCTAGGTACATATGATCTTCTGAGAACACGATACCATCCTCATATTGTTTTCATTAAGAGCGTACGATATAGGTTCTTGAGTATATGATATGAGCATGCATATATGATTTATGGGGGATCATGGGAGAGGAACAAACCCCTGGTTGAGTTTTCATGAAATAATATCTATCAGAAGATGATATTATGAGACATTTTGAGGCTTTTACTATAGACCATAATGATCAAACCTATTCTAGTCAGAGGAAATTAAGGTAGCTTTACTAGGACCACGTCACATGAAAGGGACTTCTGAGAAGGTCCTGCTGGTAGAGTGTGGGTACCAGAATGTCTGGATAGAAATCTTGCAATGATAAAGAAATATAACCTCTAGAGTTTGAGAATGGGAATAAATTATTCCTATGTGTTTCACTAAGGCTGATATATAGATGGATCAGGAGGTATGGTAAACATTACCAACATTATGTTGGTCTATTCAAGATACTAGAGAGAGTCAGGTCGGTAACCTTTTAGTTACAATTACCTTAGAGGTACAACTCCATGCATGACATCTTCCACATATCTCACCTGTGATACTGACATTTGGAATCATCTCATGCTTTTCTGCCTAAGGAGGTAGAGTTATGGAAAGATGCTTCCTTTGAGGAACATCCTATTCATATCAATGACTGGAGTATTGAAGTTATCTCATTCTTGTTGGTTCCTCATGAATGGGTTTGTTCGAAGCACAACTATTTATATAATGAGGCATGGGGGTGGGAGGGTGACGTATTTTCTCACTGGGTGGAGTTGTTTTCAAATGAATCTTGACCACCAAAGAGAGGTATATCCAGGGACGAATTTTCATTAGGGGGAGGGGGTCATTGTAAGAATCTGTGATTTCATAGGATACATACAACCATTATTCTCAGTTTGAATTTTTAAATATGACTTAGATTAAACGACCTTTCATTTCATAGTGTTCTCAAGGCTATAATGAGATTTTTCATATCCCAAAACCCATGTTTTTGGGTCAAATAATCTCTGAAAATAGTTAGTTCAAGCCATGCAAGGTAGGACACATGGTTAGGAAAAAACATGTGAGGCTAGATAGTGGGGAGCTACCATACACACGATTATGATGAGCCATGTGATTTGGGATGTATATCCATACAACCATGTCTACAATTTTGATAGTGGGGTTTTTTCATGGATTCCACACATAATAGCAGAACCATGTGACGAAACCATAGAGATGCACTATCCCAATAGCTGACCATTCGTAGTTAGTTCACTATTTTTCAAACCATGTACTCATACTCAATGACCTAGATATTTTAGTACATTTTATAATTTTTATTTAATGTAAATTCTATTTTAAAACAAATTTTACTTTTACTCACACACATAAAAAACTCACATTTTGAGACCTTATTTGAAGTATTAATGTTGAATTTGATTCTAATTTTCCACCCAATCAATGATTTTAGTGTAGACGTCTCATTGGATCTGCATTGGTGAGTAATAGATTAATTTTTAGACAGTCTTTGTACTCCATCGTATCAAAGATTCTATTTTGTTTAAAGGTGATTTTCTTTATTTTCAGTTTCTTCATCTTTTAATAATTTTCCCCTTGATCTGAGTTGAATCTGAAGTTGATACTGGATGAGTGCTATACTTATGAGCTATAGTACGTGTTCTCTACATTTCTCATTGATTTTGGTGTATTATAGACCTAGGTACCTTTGTAATTCCATCTAAACAGCTCAACGCGACCCTAAAATCAAAATAATACATTTAATTAAGCAATATTTGACTTATTAGGTATACACATTGGTTCCATTGTGATTTAATGGTGGATTTCTCTAATAAAATTCCATCCATGGGGTGTTCCAGGTATTCACCTTGTATTTTCACATTTTCTAACCACCCATGGGGTTTTTTCTTGTGCTCTCATAGTAAGTGGAATCCCATATATAAATGAAATAAATCAAATGAATTGTTAGGATATGTTTTTCCTCCCATTTATTGAGATTCTTGAATAAATAATTGATATTGACCTTAAATTGCATAAATAGTGAATTAAAAAAATGTTGAAATGAGTGGGTAAATTCATGTTATATGTTTAAATGTTAATTTTTAACAGTTTTTGGGTATAATCACTGGTTTCCATTAAATATTCAAAGTGATATATGAGTGGGTATAATCATGAGATGAAAGTTATTTTAAGTGGTTATATTAGTGTGTAGACACATATTTTGTGAATTTTTGAATGGAATGGAATGAGAAATGATTAAATAGATTCCTTAGATGGTACTCTGTAAATATTTAACATTTTAGTTGATTCCATGGATTGAGTATCCTCCTTGGGAATTGATTCTATGGAATACCTTGGGCCGTTCTACCTCTTGGATTCGACCTTCTTGAAATTGTGTAAGAAATGTTCAGTAGAGATTCTCCTAGGACACCAACCAGTTCTTAAATATTTTTCCATCAAGACACCGTTTAGACTCAATGAATACTCATTGGTCTTCTACACCTTGGATCCAGCCTTTCGGGGTTGAAACATCTAGTATTCGGCATGACATCAATAAATTTGACATGTTGGGTTATATGGATCATCCCTGGATGTTTTGATTCGTATTGTCACATGAGAAGGCTATGGATGATTTGGTTCTATGGTTGGTAAAATTAGGTCATGAAAGTCACTCTCTTTTACTTTTAGCTTCCTTGTATAAAAGATTTATCGGATTTTGTAGGGACCCTTGTGAGGGTATCTAGTATTTCTAGTTTTATAGATTATAATCCATGAGAATCTTTACTTATATATATATATATTACCTCTTTACCATCACTCATTTTAGTTTCTTATGTTTCACAAATTGGAATTTTATGGATCTTTGTGTGGTTACCAACATGGATTTTATCACACATTCTACGTGGTTGGACATTTGGTACCCCAAAAACTATTTTGATGCAGATAGGGAATGGGAAAAACGCCCGTAGTTCGAGGATTGATTTTTGTGTCATTCATAGGATAAGGGATCTCGTGATCAATACGAGGCTCATGATGATGCTTAATGACTACACATTTTGGTATTTTGGATACATTTATTATACTTTACTAGTATGTAACTATTTTTTATTCATTTTAAAGACATGTATCATCCTAATTGTTTATGACACACTTATAGATTTTTTATACATTAATTAATCATTATTATTAATATTTTGATTGTTTATTACTTACACTACTTTTATTTAATTTATATGCTACTGTGTTACACTCTAGTGATGAGAGAATATTACCCTCATTGACACACCAATTTCCTCACTAATAGACCGAAGCATCTAGTGTTTGGGGAGATTCATTTATGTCCATTTGAAAAACCATGCTCGAGGCACTATTGAGTGGCATCCAGGCACGATGTGTTACATTCAATAAGAGATCAATTATTTTTTTCCTTCTGATTATTATATTAGTATATTTTCTATGTATATGTTTTCTAAAACATGGTAATATTTATATGAAATTATTCAATCATCATTGGTTTCATCCATATTATGCTCTTGTTGATGATTAAAATTCACATTTTTAGTTACTTACCTTTCCATTATTATTATTTAGGATATATTATAATTCTTTATTACCAATAATTGGTATTTGAGATCACCCATTTCAACTGTTTTAATTTTTCCAAGGATTCCATGAAGTATGTAATGACTGATATGTAGGGTTAAAAAAAGGGGTAACAATTGAAGGCTCAATGAATTCTTTTTTATTTTATGTTTTAAAATATAATATGTATTTCAACTATGTTTCTAGTTTTCCTTGACAACATACAATAAGAACCATTGTTTTGTGATAACATATATATAATGCTAATTTAATAATGTAACCAATTAATCTAGGAAACAGGGGTCATGTTTTCACAATAAGAATACATCGATTTTCATCATCCACTTCAAAACCATTATATATATTGATATAATAAGAAATAAAATGTTCCATAGAATAAATGACCCAAATCTTTTCCTTAAGAGTGGTCCATATGAAGAAATACCAGTATCTTTCAATTAACATGAGGAATAAAAATTCTCTAATAGCTTTCTTGTATAACTAAAAATTAGAATGAAGTCCAAAAAACTTCTTAAAAACACAGGATTCTATGTTATGTTCTTGATTTATGATAAGTAAACCTAAAAATTAGACTTTTATTTTAATATTTGAATACTAGAAATTATTTTTCTGCATGGCACAATTATTAGGAACATGAGTCAGATCATGGAAAGGTGAGAATGTAATGGATCACTAAGGGGTGGTAGTGAAGAAAAAGAAATTGATATCATCAACATGTTTTATTATATACTATAAATCATTCTAGTAATCAATGATAATTGTTTCAAAAAAACTCTAAGAAATATGTGTCCTACCAAAAGTTGAGGACCATAGGAGGGAATATTAGAAATTAGATATGGGAATCAGAACAATTAATAGAAATGAAATAGATTTCAAATCTACCAATGATCTAAAAGGTGTTCTTATAAATGATTACTATTCTATCATGGAGGAGATGCTAATAGAGGAAACCAATAGAACCTTCATGGTAGTGATCATGGAATCTGCCATGATTTATTCTAATAGAACTATCCTAAATATATTAACATTAAATTTACTCCTAAACGTATTGGCCTATATACATGTAATATGAGTAACGATACATATAGGGTTAATAACCCTTTCAACATCATGTTTTGACATTATAGACTATGTGGTCAGGTAATGTTGTGATTGATGATGAGATTCCAAAAATTGAGGTGTTAAAAATTTATTCAATAATTTTAATGATGGTATTTATAGACCTAAAAATAGATAAAACATGCATTTGGAAAGAATACAACACACTATTTACAAAATTGAGACTCCCTCCAACATAGATAAATATACTCCTCTAGTTTGTGATGCATCCCATGATTTTTTTGACTACCATAATATTGTTTAACATGAACCCATTCATTATATAATAGGAAATATATATTCAGTTATAAATATCTTTTCAGGGAATCCAAGCCTCACTTCAATGATATTGGAATGCATTCTAGTATAAGTATTATAAATGAAGACACATGTTTAATTAGTATTATTTGTATTACAACTCTTTCTTCTATAATATTTCATGATCATCATCAGAATAAGAATGGAATTAATTAGATTAATAAATAAATTCATTCCATCCAAAAAGTGTAAATTATATAAGAATTTGATACCACATCGACCACTTAAAAGATGAGATATTATATGTGAAATTCCACAATTATAGTTTCTACCAAGGACATATAAATATATAATTAGAAAGCTTTATGAAAGGATAAATCCATAAAAATAACAGATTTGATAAAACCAAATTATCTTCCCATTAGAAATATTTTGAAAAATGGTTAAGATTAAAGAATAAATAAAATGTTGTGATCCCAAAACATAAATCCATACTACCTAAATCCGTTGAAAATTAAACATTATTAAATTATTTCATAGGACTCTAAATATCAATTAGAGTCATGATGTTGGAACCTATCGCCAATAAATCACAGTACTATATCATTTTTCATGAAAATGTAACAAATCAATCATTATTCATCATTTTTATAAATCCATATTTCCCATCTGAATTTGAGAGCCCAAATGTTGTGAAATATTTTATTTAATAAATGTAGTAAGAAATTTATATATAAATTTTCATAATCCAATGGGACAAACATAGAAAAAAAATTTTGGTTACTCTGATAGAAAATGAGGATAGAGTCTCTGTTATAGAAAACTATTGGTAGACGAGTTATAAATAAATCATGAATAATATTAATGAATTCAGTTATAACTACAACACAAGAGGCTATGCAAAAGTATCTTCAAATATGGTATTATGGAACTATCAAGACATATAATTTTTGAAGGCTTCTTGATATCCTTCTAATCTGAAAACATTTCCATTAAGAAATTATGTTGTCCATCAATAGATATATGATTTTTTTGTAAACAAAATCAACATGTTCTCACATGTTTGTCCCCTATATCGAATCATATCTCATACATTCCATTATATCAAATAATTTTGAAATTGAAAATGGTCCAATGAAATAAGAATCAATGGAGTTTGATCCATCCTTAAGGGTAATGTTAATTTTTGTAGAAACTATCACTCCATTATAAAAGAATGAAAATATATCATATTCTGGACACCCTACCTCGAACATTTTGTCCATGACAAGTCTATGGACACTTTTAATTCTTCTAAAAAATCATCCTCCATGTGGTTTCATTTTTAAGAATGAAGAAAAATGCATTCGTCATCTAGTGGTTCTTATATAAAATGGTTCAAATAAATTATTTCCACTTCGATCCATTTATTTTAGAAGTCAATAGATGGGTTAATATTTCTATTTTTAAATATTTCCCCATTCAATATATGATGTTTTTTTATTGAGGATCACCCAATGAAATCTCTAAAATTTGAGTCAACTAGGAAGAGGGAACCCAGTTAATTGAATATGATATATTTATTTTCTTCCAATGTTTTATTCATGTTATTATTGTGTATTTATGGTGATACAAAGTTATATAGTCGAAGAAAACCCTTCTGATAAATTTTTTTACGTTGGATAGGGACTGAGGTTCCCTATTGGTAGTCTAATTGATAACTATGGTAAGGTTCGGTAATGTAATTTGGGTCATTATATATGATTTGGGACATCAAATTTAATATGGGTAGTATCCATTCATTATTTCCATATTTAGTCTATCATATTTTAATATTTCATTTGATATTTAATTTCATGGTCCATACAAGATTTTTGTTAATTTTTATAATCACATAATATTTATTATTGATGGTCGATACCTCATTAATTTTCCATTGCTTGATTTCTTTTTGATATCATTAATTCCCATGAAATTTATAGTTGTCTATATTAATGAGTATTAGAGTGATCGATGGGTCATATGAGAATCTATTGAGTGAGATTCATTATCAATGGAAGATAATTTCCCGATAACCATTTTTGATAAGATGTTAGTGTGTGGAACTAAAATATCCCAATGTGGGATCTATATAGGATCAAAATCAATGATGAACTAGTTTGGCATTAACTAGTTTGGTATCACTTGTATATATTTTCAGTCTACTTGTTTCATCTATGCCACGATGATGTACATGTATAATAGTGTTGAATATTCATGAATGGGGTATGTTTTTTGGGATAGTATTGTGGAATGAACCAATATCATTTGAAATAATCCAATCAATTTCTAGAAATTGAAATGTCAAGTTGTACAGGGGAATATTACTAATTCATCTGACTCATGTCAAACATATGTTGACAGAAATGGTTTTGATGCTTACCAGAAGATCATCATATTTAATTAAAAGTACTACAATTGAATAAAATCAATAATATTGTGACATGGTGAGCACAGTTATGTATGATGATGATTTTATGAGAGATTTTAAAGTTATTTATATTAGAAGAATTGCTAATTATTTATGTTATTTCATTATATATGTGTGGAAAAAAGGGTTAATGTGCATATTTTATAATTCTATGAGCACTATTATTTATTTGAAGAAAACATTATTATATGATAGATTCATAACCTATAGACTTTATATTTTACTATAATAAAATTTTAGATCCCACTTATAGTTTAATATTTTGTTTTTATAATTTTGGAAATATTTGATGCAATGATAGGTTACATTTATGTTTTTTCAATTTTTCCATGAATCCTATAGGTTAGATTCAAGGGAATATTATCCCCAAAATTAGTTGATAAAATATAAAATACATACTGGTGAACATGAGGCCATTCAGTGTTATGAATTAAATAATGTATGGGTAGTCTCAATTGGGAAATTTAATTATGATATTAGAGAATGTGTATGGATGATGATATTGGGTCCATATCTACCAATATTAGAAGCTCCCCTAAATTATTCAAGAGTGTAAGAATAGGGTAAAACTCATGAAATTTGGAAAATGTGTAATAAATGTATTTAGTATTGTGATGGACGCATTCCCTTACCACAAATTTATACACAATTATAGTTATGAAATTATGAATGAAATTTATAAAAGAACAGGACATGAAAAAACACAAGTAATTAACATGTTTTAGAAATACTCATACTATAATAGAGGAACATCAACAATAAATTATTAAGAAAACACCTATTAGTTATAGGAGTCCTAATTAAAGTAACTATACGTAGAAGATATAAGAAGATTACAATATGACCAGTCTGTTTTTAAGTGATTAGATCTCATTTATATATAGTTGAAATTGACTGTTGTGAACAAATATGAATTATTTCCACCACCATATGTTCTTTTATTGGATCCCACCATTTTCCAAGGACACTCTTGGTTAATTCTAGGTTTCACCACTTCAACTACCAAATTTTGATGAGCATTATAATATTCAGATCACATCTTCCCTATTATCAACACATTTGTTTTTGGAATTAAAATCCACATAAAGATTCCATATTTCATGATTCATAACCTATGAACCTCATTAAAAAATTTCCATCATCTCAATATTTTTATATACTACATTTATATATATTTTACCTTCAAAATGATATAACACATATCCAACAAATTATATTCTCACATTCCACTCAAATAATCTTTTACATGAGAATTATATTCCAAGCTCCACAAATTCCCCGGAAAAATATCAACAATATCTTATACTCTTAAGGTTCAATTTTTTTCATCATTTCCCAACACCATATTATAAAAACTAATTGACCCATTTTGGTGTAATATAACCCTTGAAATTTATAGAACACAAAATTTGTTAACATGTCCATAAAATTTTGAAATCAATCAAATTTCTACAGATAAAAAAATATAGTTCAATTTTTTTTTGGATTCAGTGATAGTATAAATGAATGTAAATTTTCATGGAGTAAAAATTTAAATTTTTTATAAGATAAATCAAACATTGAGTATAATAGAATATCATTCCAACTTCATTAATATTTCTAAGATCCTCTAATAGCCCATTTTTTAAATAAAACACTTCTTATCTTTCAATATTGAAATGTACTTTTTCATCATTGTATAATGTTAAAAAATATGATATAGTATATATATATATACAACTCAAGTCTGTCCCTTTTAATGTGTACCATAGCCATTATAAATTTCTATGTGTTTAAATATCAACCAATGTATGAATAAAACACACATAAAATTGTTCATCCATTATAAAATACAGTAACAAGCTTATAAATCCTTTGACATTCCATTCTATCCACTTAATAACTTTATAGTATTTCCTTTCAATATTTTTAATAAATCATCTCACTACAACACATTCATGTGTTGCATTGAAACTCAATTAAACCTTGGAGTACAAAAATAATAAAATAGATGATTATTATCGAACATTCACCATATACCCATCCTTATATTCCATTATATTTTCCATTTCATTTCCCATTATGATGTTTATAAGAAGGTGAGTAGTTAATGTTTTTGACTCCCTCATTCTAAATAATTCAATAACATTATGGACATAGTTTGACAGAGTTTAGAACTTGGATTTTGAATTTAATTATGTTATCATACTCATCACCAAAATCTATTTTATGTAACCACATTCATTTATCTGAAACCCTCAAAAAGTAAATGTTTTAGTTCCTCAATTAGATCTATCATTAAACGAAATAGAATCGTATCATCTTTATAGAGATGAATAATTATGAATCTCCCACAATTTGTAAACTTCTTATAACATCAATGATCCACATTTCCCCAGAATAATGTGTTCTCCTCCATAAATAATTGGAGTTTCGGTTCTAATTATTTGGTGACATTTTTATCCCATAAATTATCTATTGGATTTGAGAAATCACATCTTTATTACATTTATCCACTAAACCCTTAAGATGGCCCATATGGATTTTATCATTGAATTCACATTGAAGGAATTCAATTTATAAATACGGATAAAAAATGTTACCCATCAATTTCAATTATTCCAAACACCATCCAAATTTGTATTTTTTTATGAACTAGAGATATTATTTATGAGAAACCCATACCTACCTTTTGATAAAATATTATTAAAATAATAATTTCATTGTAAATATTTCTATAATATCTCTTAATTTTAATTGATATATCTATTTTCACTAAGGTACTATTTTCCCTATAGAGACATCCATTAGCTCCCATGTCCTGAAAATATGTAAGGAATATATGAAGTAACTCACATATAATTATCGTTGTTTCATGTTAATTACACTGAAATCCTATTATATTCATTTTGGTTCTATATCATGGATAATAATTTTATAGTGAGCATTTTTTGTTAATTATTTATTGGAACACAAGTCATTGTATATAAAATTACTCAACACGTGACTTGGATATTTTCAATGAAAATTACTTCTATAACATTAACTTATGAATATCTACTCCAAGAATCTATGATCAAAAATAATTCTAGTACATATTACATTGAAAAAACCATTATAAGTTCACTTATATAAAAATCATATTTTAGATATCCATGTTTCTATAAAACTATCATACTACCTGAACTAAGTACAACTTATGAAATTTTGTTTATTCAAAACTAAACAAGTGATGATTAATTTTTATCATCTATATTTTTCACATAATTATGTAACTTATAAATAATATCCTCATTAAATAAAATATTTTGGCTTTTTAGGAATTTTTATATGTCATTTCCCATTATTTGAAATCAAAATTTGGCATCTTTATACACAATAAAGAACTTCTTCGAACATATTTTATATTGCTTAACCCTTTATCTACAATCAATGTGGGAATAGTAAATACTTATAAAATTATTAATATATAAAATATAGGTCTTCTTTATATTACAATATTATGTAGAAAGTTCATTCCTCGATGGAGTGTGAGGAATTTGATTAAAAATACATGCTATATAAGTCTCTACCTCAGCCTAAAATTCCACAGGGATACCATCAGAAAATCTGATTCTTTTTCATTATAATTCATGATCCAATTAATCATCTTTAATAAATAATTTTATTTGTATTATAGGTACGGTTTTCTCAAAACATATGACTTGTGTCTTTTAGAACCATTAGAACTCACTATATCAATATTACCACCGCTATCAAAAGTCAAATATTTTATTTTCAATTTAGTTTCCTCTTCCACCATATCTCTCCGTTGAATAAAATTATGAAAGAGAAAAATATTTTATTCATATAGAAATCCTTGATATTACAAAATAGATTCTAGATGAAGGTAACATATTACACCAATCCTTTTTGAAAGTAAACCAGGTCCTTCACCTGTACATTTTTATGAAGTGTCTTTATATTCTGATATTTTTAAGCATTCTATGTATTTCGAAGGATTTATTTATATACATAGAAAGGATATAATTCCCACATGTACAATACACCATTTTTTTATGTTTTATAATTTTCTTAGTAGTATGTCATTTTACACATTCTCACCCATGTGTTCATGATAATGAATCCAAAACATCATTGATCTATACTTTTTCTTATCCAAAGTGAATTTCTCATTCTAAAATATCCATATTGTATAATGTGTCACATTTATCACTTTTTAAATCATCATAAAACTACTTGAAAAAAGCGACTCTCCACATGAAAATGTGTTTTATAATCCCATGTTATCATGTTGTCCAATTGAAATCATGTTTTTCCATTATCCAGATATGTGTCACACTCCATGAAATTTTAGTATACCTCTATTATAGGTTAAAATAGAAACATAACCCTTACCTAAAACATGAATAGTTCCATTTTACACTAGTTTTAGTCTAATGAATCATCAAGATGTATATTCACTCACAATATAACTCATATATGTAGAGTAAAAAGAATCCTCTGTGTTAACTATCCATGAATTTAGATGAATGGAGAGACTTAACATTAAATTTTTCATTATCTTATAAAATGATATTTATGGACAAACATTATGTGGGGGTGTTTCTAGAATTGATACTTTTATCCCTATAGCATTTATTTAGATGTCCTCCCTTATCATAATGTTAGAAAATGAGTCCACACAAAGCCAAATTACCCATACAGATTTCATGTATTCCCATTCCATTCTTTTAACAATTTCATGTAAGGGGGTATCAACAACCTTACATAATAACATCCTTTCTCTTAGTATCTCATGTATTTTTCCTCCATGTTTTCTGAGTCAAAATCAGATAATGAACATCCTCAAACACTATATTGTATTTTTTTACTAGATTTAATTTCCATATTAACCATTCCACCCCACTAATTTGGATGTAATGAGAGATTTATTAATACTCATATAACCACAAAAATCTATAGAACCACTGATTCTAGAAAACTCTGTATTTCCATGATGTCAATCAATTGATAGGAAAATAACTAACCTCCTAAAATTTTGATACTAAAAAATAGAAACATCAAAAATGTTAAATTATAATTTTTGGATTTTCAAATATATTATAATGTGTTTACATAAGTTATGTAGTGGTCTTTACTTCAATAATATCAAAGGTCACATTATGTAATAGTGATATATGAGTAATTCATAGTGATTTCTAATCTAGAATTAATAATTCATATTTTAAATAAATTTCAGTTTAACTCAATTCAGTTGAAGCTTTATACCTTTTTAGATTAAATAAGAATCTATATGTAACCTCTAAAATCAAAAATCTGACAAAAAACAATTCACAATTCAGATGTTTACCTCTTGAAATATAATCCTTCTAGAAACAATTAACTCCCACTAAATCTGAAATCATATAAGAGGGATTGATAAATGATTAAAAAAATTATTCTAAAAGGAGAAGTGTATAAGGATGTTACTAGAACAACCTCTAAATCACCTAACTATGGTATGTATGTACCAATCATTGAATCTTGCTCTGATATAACTTTGTTGTTCTAGAACCACTAAAACTAGAATCCCACACCAAAGATTCTGAAGCAGACCAAAGTAGATAAATTCATAAAATTATAATGAGTGCATATAATTAATTTATATGAAACTGAGAAGACCGTTCACCCCTGAAACACATCAAAATTCCATCTACAGGTATGATAATTTGAAAAATTGTGATAGAATATCAGGTTAAATAACAAACAATTATTTAGTACTATTCAAACTATTTCCTACTCTATAAAAGGGATTCAATGAATTTTTTGGATATAAATCCTCCATATTACAAGAGTGTTGAATACATGAATTCTACATTGATGAAAAATAAATTAAAATAAATATAATAAGATTTCTAGTTCATTAGTGCACGTATATTTATAGTGGAAATTCGTTATTGTTAATTAGTAACATATGTTTCCACTTTCACCCAATATTCAAAAGGATCCCACTTTTGATGAAAGATAAAATTGGTTACACATAGGTTTTATAATTAAAACATATAACTTTCTGTGAGTAGTGATGTATTTTGATCTCATCCACATGCTTATCCATGCATAAATTTCTCTAATCAATTATCATTTCGTTATCTTCTAGACATTGGGAATATAGACACATCAAACCATTATATATATCTAGTCTTATATTTTACATTTGTCTATTTCTATTTAAATCATATAAAACAGTTAACCAAACACTTATTTTTTACATGGATAACATATCAAAGATAAATTCAATTGTATGTAGAGATATGACACTAGGAATCATGATGTAGGATGAGAACATCATTCCGAGAAATTTATTTAGTCAAAACCTACTTTTCAAAGGCGTATCTTGTATTGAGAGTTGAAACTCTATGTATGACTGGGTATTTGTTTATAAATTGAGGCTATTAAACTTATGGGACTAATAAATGGGTTATTACGATCTATAAGTTCCAAATTTCTACATTTCATCATGCATCATGATAGTTTTTTTTTCAATGAATAATATGCATGCATAAAACTGATATTGATTGATATACATTCATGATAGGATTTAATATTAATTTAATGAAAATAATAATAAACTCAATTATTTCATGAATATTTTTTCCCAAATAAATTTTAATAAAGGGGTTCTTAACTATCTATAATTATTTAAATGTCTTAGGGAGATGATTATTTTATTTTTAAAAAAAAATTGGGTTCTATATAGAAAAATAACTTTGGTGGTAGAATAATTCATGAATAATATTGTATTATAAGGTTTTTTCACTAAAATAGTCTATGAAGCTAGTTTTTTTATATTAAAATATGATTTTTTGGGTAAATTTATTTTTAAAAATTACCTTTTTTGTAATTACTCAAAAATTTTTAAAATATATTTATAAATGATTTCCAAGGAGAAAACCAATGAATCTATTTATTTTGGATGTACCATTCTTACCCAAACTCTTTTGATTGGGTAGGGTAGAAATTACAATAACTATATATGAATCCCAAAATAAAGTTTGTAAATGCCTAGGGATTCACTAAATCATTGGGGTATAATATTTATTTGTGTACGATGTATCCTGCCATATACAATTCCATGATAATAAACAAATAGTATGATTGAATAAAAATAGATCGAAATAAAATACATAACATAACCATTAACAATATTACCAGGAAAGCTCAGCCGAAGACAAAGTCTTCGACCATTTATTAAAATAAAAGAAAAGTGCAGAGAACAAGCATTAAAAACACAGACAACTACATTTCATAATAGCCATACCCGTCACCATTGTTGTCACCATATCCAACGGCAAGTGCTTCATCTGCGGTAACTGATTCCCATTCCGAGCTATCATACTGCTTCAAAATCTTCACATACTTACGTCTGAGATTCATCTTCTCCATGTACAAAAACTCATAGGATGGTTTCAACCCATTCCATTTGTTGAAGGAAGATCTTGTAGGCATCGGTTTCGGGAGGGAGGAATAGTATTTCTGCTGCCTTCTTCTCGGTGGTGTTGTCATGGTTCCCTATTCCCCTGCCCCCTCCTTGCTACCACGCTAAACAACATCACTATAGGAGATTCGATCACGACCACCAGAATTTTCATTCTCACTATCAGATATGTCCCCCCATTTCTGGGGGATATTCATCACCTGCTTGCAGCCATTCACTCCAGGTACCTGCTCAACAATATTGTTCGCATCAACCAGCACAAGACACTGAGGTTGTGCCACAAAATCAGGACATTCAAACACCCCTTTCTGCACAAGGTCTCCATCTGATATAGCAGCCTACACACACAAACCATCCTTCATTTTTCCACCGGAATTCATAGGGGGCTCATATTCATCCATAGTGACACCCCTATGGTTCTTTTCAGGATTGCGCGAGCCCTGCCCTTGCCCCTTCCCAGATGCGCTACCACTATTCGCACCAAGAGTTTCAATATATACATCCTAACTAGAGTTCAGAGCAGAAATTTCAGCAGACCCTCGGCCAGGAGACAAAGCAGGATCAACTTGATCCAGTCCCATTTCTAGTTCTTCATTTTCTAGGCCATCAAAACAATTCTGAACCTCAATGCTCCCCACTCGCAGTGCAGAAGTTTCCTTCAGCCTCGAAGATGCCCTCACCCATCCATCCGTTTCAACAGATCCCCCTCCTGCCTACAGATGTCCAACCAGGGCCTCCTTCCCCCCCCCCGGAAATGCCACATCCTGACTCCCACTGTGCAGAGCATTCACCAGATTTCCTGAGCTGGGCACCCCAAGGTCCCTCCGTAGTCTCCCAAACACTACGTCAACAACCGGATTCAGAGGATCCTTCACCATCCCAAAACGTGAACCATTTGTTGGGCTGAAAGATACTGGACATTGCCTCATCCTCACTGCATTACCCATATTCTGCTCCCTATGTAGAGATATAGGATCTTCCACAGCCGCATCCTTAGGAGCCGAGACCACCTGCAGGATCACCCTTCTACCGCTACACTCATCCTTCTGATGCCCAATTTTAAAGCACATAGAGAAGTAATGAGACCAAGATTCAAAGACAACCGATTTTTTATATCTAAACTCCTCACTCACAGTAATGAAAAATGATTCAACATGCGGTTTGGATAAATATACTTCAACGCATATTCTAGGGGAGACCGGTTGGCACATAGCCCTAGTTCTACTGTCCGAACACAGATATCGGCCAACAATATTCCCAATCATGCGGATAATAGAAGGGTTTTGAAAAGGAAGTGGCAGTTCCGGAAGCCTTACCCAAATTGTCGCGGTCGGTGAATCGTGCTTCATGTGAAAGTCATAGGACCATCGGAAGAGAGAAAACCGGGAGCCATCACAAGTACGCGGGGCGGAGGACCAAGCCACAATCAGATCCTCTTCCGACTCAAAACGCACCATTATGTGCTTTGCATTAAGAAGACCCACCATGGCGCGCTCTTGTAGATTCAATGATCCAAATATGAAACGATCAAAATGATCCACGGGTGGGCGTTGTTGCTTGAAGAGAGCTATCAACGTCAGATTCAGCAAGGAAGAAGCATCAGTGAACTCACGGGCCGAAACCGAGAGCTACAAAATTCCGTCGTATAACTCAAGAACTTTGGGGGAAAGTGAAATTTTCGGGAAAGAGGGAAAGAAATCCGGATTTGAGAAGGGGAGAAAGCGTTGAAGGGGCTGTGGGAATCCCTCCTCCGTCAAGGGAGGAGGGATTAGTTCGGTGTACATCACCGCCTACGACGGCAGGAGTCATCGGCGAACCATAGCAGCCATCCTGGAGTCATGACCATTAACAATATTCAATGTCAACAATCTAGAGTATTTCTTAAAAAGTATATACAGATAAAAATTCAAAAATGAAATTAAGGGGAAAAGGAACACTCCCATGTTCTATGAGATGTCTACCACTATGCTCTCAACTACATCTTATTCGTCAATATCCAAACAACTAACTAGTAAATTGGATTTATTTCAATTACCTATATCATGGAGAGCATGAATTACATATGAACTAGGGTTTTTGGTGGGTGTCTCCTCACAAAAGATCCAATGAAATGAAATAACCTTAAAATATTATGTGTTAAAAATCCCATAATATGAATCAACGTGTTAATAAAAAATTAAATTTAATCTAAGGTACTATGATGAAACCAAACCCAAAAATCTATTCTGGATGAATCTTCTACTAGTATGGTATGTGAAAAAAATTATACACTACATTGAATTAGGTATGTTGTTCCAAATGATAAAAAAACATCACTAATACAAACCACAATCTCAAAATTTCCCATATAAAGAGGTACAGTAGCCATGCTAACAAAAAAAACACTTCCTTAATCTATGATATACCCATAAAAATATTTATGCCAACATCATTTATAATAATGGAAAAATAGAAACAATTTTAATAGAATGTATATAAAATCTATGTTGTGAGCATGATTTTCTATACCAATGAAATATCGTTAGCAATATATCGCTTAGGAAATGGTCTTAGAAATTAACTTTTACTTTATGCTTACAAAACATGAGATTGAAAGAGTTGACTACATGATGCTCTAAGAAGGATCACATAAATCATTAATTAATGATAATATGCACATGAAAATTGAATAAATAGGAAATGATAATTCCAGGAATTACTGAAGTAAATCACATATTCTCTATTTATACCATTGAATATGGAATATACATATATGAGTGTTAATATATTCAAAGACTATATGTCTTTGTCATAGAGAATAGATTCCACAATGTTTAATGAAATTTCATTCAAACCCATGAAGATAAAAAAGGTTCTCTATCCTATAAAAATTTAATCAATACATAATCGATATAAAAAACATCATAAACATACAAAAATAACATACCTTCTATAGTTTAAATAACCCAAATTGGAAAATAATTTTTCAAATCAGTCAGCTATGAAAATATCACACCAATGAAAAAATTATTCTAATGCATCTCACTATATTATTTTTCAAACTTGATGAATATTCACTCTTAGCTTCATGTAGGTATAGGTATGAGTTGAAACATGCACATTATTTAACTGTTTTTGGAATTAATTACAATTTATATCCATCCAATACAAAATGGAAAACTTATATTAATGATTTTATGTTTGTTGAAACTGTTATGGAATAAAAGAGGCATTATAATTGAATCTAATGAACATAAAAAAGAAATTTAATCTTCTATCGAATCATCAATGGCTCCCAACAATTTAGGTTTATCTTAATATTAAGGCTATCAAGGTTCAATTGTTGATCTTCCATGAAATTGGTCTAACAATTTAGGAATCAGTGTCTCCAAACACAAAACCATAAAATTATACTACTCTATAAAACCATTATTCAAGTTAGTGATTGGACCCATGAAATATAATTGATCACAAATTTTATTTACCTATCATCATATGACCAAAGATTTATGGAATCCACAAACTATTTTATTATGATAGGGTTTTCCTGATGATATGTGTCATATGTGAGACAACATATTAATACAAAATAAATATATAACTTGAAATAAATCAATGATGATTCAGTTATAGGCTAATCATGGTATTTATAAAGGATACAATTCATCAGTTCCAATCAGAACACATATACAAAACTAATTTCAAAGTGCATGGTCATGTGTTCATATAGAAAAAAATAGCCTCTAAATTTACTATATGATATTACAAAATTTTGTGATTATGGTAATTTGTATATCAATCATATTCCAACAATTTTTTTTCTAGTGTGTGTTTTCCCCATGAAAGCATGCACGGGAAGAATTTATATAAGGTCACTCATCATAATATTATTTCAACCTATGAATGCTTACTAGTAGAATAAAAATCTAGTAGGATCCTGAAAATAATGTTTTACAGTGTCTTTTTAAATCCTACAAAAATGAACATTTGAATTTCTTAGTTATTGACTAACATGAGATGTTTCTAACATATTTTAATAAATTTCTTACTCATTGCAGATTCACATTCCACTTCCATTGTGATATTTAATTACTACTCTAGAGATGTAAGTGTATCCCACTAGGTTTGGAATCTATATAATACCAGAAATATAGAAAAAAAACGTTTTCGCAAAATTATGTCATTATATACATCTCTATCATTATTAACTCTTACACAACTAAACTATTTTGATGATAATTGTTCATGGAGACTAATTTAATTATGAATGAATATAATTTCTCCAGAGGTGTATTGATTCTAATCCCATGAGATATCATTTCCACATAAAAACCTTATTTCCCATCACTCAAAAATTATATTTTACATAAAAACAGAAATTATGACATGAATAAAATTAGTAACATATTTCCATGGAACTAACACCCACTACTATCTCTTCTTACATGACATGAAAAATAGTCCATATGCCAATTCCAGAAGATTTAATCATTTTTTTTATAAAAATTGACCAATCTCTTGAATATCTGAAAACTTCAATGTTCAATTCCATATTTTCTTTACCGTAATAACATTAAAATAATTTTTTTAATATTATATAAAACTGAAATAATAATAAAAACATTATCAAACATCTAAAGATATCATTTTTATAAAACCATTTTTTAAAAAATATTTTTCATAGAAAAATATTAATATAGAATTATTAAATTTGAAGAACACTATATCAAAAAATAATTTATTCATTAGAAAATCATTTTTGATATAATAATAAGCATGTTAATAATATACACACATCATTTCATAATCCTGAAATAGTTACTGAATTCCCTATAAACTCATGATCAATAAACCGTATTTATACCAAGATGAGTTACATATAATTCAATAAATTCATGGATAATAATTAATTATCAGTTATTAAGAATTAGAACTCATTCAATATGTAGCGTAATTCCATAAATTATAATTTTATGATTAAAACAAAAAATATTTTTCTAAAATCATTTTTTACCAAACCATTAATCAATATATTTGTACATCTATTATGAATATGTCATATATTCCATCATATTCTAATTAATAGTAAAATAAAAAAATTGAGTCGCTATACATGTTAAAAATAATAATAAGGTATAATACATAATTTCTTAAAAAAAATTAATTACATGCTAATTATTGTATTACACATGCTCAAATAATTATGCATATAGTTGGGTATGATAATAACATGCAATAATATTTAACAAATCTTCAATTTAACTAGGACAATAATAACTCAATGTTTGAGAATGAATGTTGTGTAATCATAGAAACCATACAATGTACTTTTAAATCAGGAAATATAATATTAATCATAGAGTATGATAGAAATTTTAAAATATAGGGATGAAAATAAATCACTAAATAATGTTTAATTATTTTTTAATCTATGGGCATGCCTCAATTTACATGGAATGTTAGATAGTAAATATTAAATTATAAATTTAAGTAATATTCATGATGTTATTAATATTTTATTATAATAACCAAAATTCTAATTATCGTTTATTAAATTACATCCAATTATAGTCATTAGTTATTTATTTTTAAATTCAAACTTTTTTTCATGTCACTTTAATTAATATAAGTGTATTGAAGACAAGACCACAAGTTATTTTGAGAAATAATTGACACACAACATAGAGTAAAATAATTTTTTTTTTCATTTTATGGAATATATTTCTAAATAATTTATAATATTATACACAAAAAAATAATAATTTCCTAAAAATAGGTTATCATGTACCAATTTACAAATGAATTACAAATATTATATCATTTAAATTTAAAAAATTATAATGGGAAGACTCTATAAAATTATTGACACTAATCTATCCTCATATGAAACCATGATGTTGATGTTACAATACACATAAAAATGATAGAAATAATTTTCATACATAGACTACCCTGGTATCAAGATATTTACTAAAATAACATTTGTTATTCAATTTTATATTCCAAATTTTATGTCTAGCCAAAACTTATCACCACACCAACTAACACCACTAATGGGATGCAAAACTATTATAAAAATTTTAAATTCATATTGAAAAACAATACCCTTAAGTAGGATTACAATATCACTACAATTAAATGCATCCCATTGACACCAATGATGGTAAATAAATTCAAATTAATTCATTAAATCATTGGGGTAAATGATTCCCATACATAAGATTAACCATTTGGTATAATCCTTCCAAAAATATATAAATATGGAGTACAAATAAAAAATGAAAAAATTACAATATATAATACATCTATGGATGATAATTCATGTTCCTGAGGCATTAATATTACTAAATAAAAGTACAATTATAAATGACCAAAGAAATATTATAAAGTATCCCAAAAGTCACACTCCAATGATCTGTAAGATATTTACCCCTACATTCAAAGATCCATCCAAATTCATATCTTCTAAATGCGTTGATAGAAAAATAAGGGGTCCTCATATTTCCTTGGTCACATTGAATATTAAATTTATATGAACTGGGATGCTAATATAGGGGTGAATATATACCGGATTAGGAAATCCCTGAAAGGATATTCTCACATACCACTTAAACAAGAATAAGATAGACCACATTTTTATGTAAACTAATGTAAAATGTATAATTAATAAACAATCCAATTTTACCCTTATGAACGAATCACACTAAAATCCAAATTTATTTTAACCTATTATATTAAAAATGTGTCTCACCCCATAACTCAAAAACCCATGAAATGTATGAATAAACCCTTTCAAATGAATACGTTGACAGTGTATGACTCCCTAAATGGACTAAACTCATGATATTATTTTTCTTCCACCCAACCTAAGTCCTTACAAAGCAATATAATCTAGTGCTTCCTAATTTCAACACAATAGCCATGTTCAAATAAATCTGGCCCCAACAATGCACATAATTAATGCATAAAAACAAATAAAATCAAATGTGCCACAATTTTATCGGGAAATATAAGTCCATATCAATATGGCCCCAACTATATGCGTCACAAATAGACATAAGAACCCCATTTTCCTAAATCCTTTTTCAAATTTAACATTCCATCATTATAATGAGTGAAAATTCCAAATTAAAACATCTCCATTCCAATTACATGTTTATAATATTCCAATATCGTCATTTTAAATTCAAATATATGTATTGTAATTTTATAAAAATTATTGTGTGGAAAAACATCCTTTGTTTTCAACCAGATTAAAAGTAAAGTAATTTAAATTTTTCCCTTAGCTAGGCCTGCAGGTTTTTAAATCAACCAACATAACCTTTTTCCCTCTGATATTTGATGCTGCAATGTGTGTTTATAATTAATGAAATTATATTAATTAAATTCAAGTTAAAATTGAAATTATATTATATATCAATTAAATGGAAAATAATAATAATTGTTTTAATAATAATAATAATTAAATTGATATTATGATTTCAATTATTTTTATTGTGATCATTATTATAATTAGGATTATTATATTATGTTATTATTATTAATATTTTTCTTATTTTCGTTTTTTAGTTTATGATTTTTTGAAATCCTATGTGGGGGTTCACCACCCCCACTTAAACACTTGTGATTCCCTCCCGGGCTCCCTCCAAGATACGCTACACAAGACTCACCTCTTTCCCCAGAGCACATGCCACACCAGCTATCCCTCCAGTGCACACTATCTACAGTGCCACTCTTGGTTGTGATCTCTAGTAGGAATTCACCTCCCCATTGTGCGCCAACCCCACTAGATGCGTGACCCATAGTGCACTTGCCCTTCGCCCTGGCTCCCTCTTCCTCCAAAAAAACCATCTATATTTCTTCACGATTCTAGTTTGAATAATCAATGTAAGATATTATCCATGGATATCCTCCATCACTTGGGTGATTTTATTCACATTTACCACCATGTATGGATTCAACTATGACGTTAATGTGGGAAAAAACCAATTACTGTGTTTATTCCTTTGATAGGTTGTAATAAATGTTGTCTCGGGACCCATTGTTCCAATGTTCTGATATCCACTCCTCGGGGCGAGGCAGATGGACTTGATTCACTATTCCACCTTTGTTCCGGGTAAGTTTATACACCCGTTATATGGTTTCTAAGCCATTAATATAGGTTATCTTCTGTTATAGGTGTCCCTGTTATTTAATTGGATGTGCATTGGTCTATACCATAAAAATTGTTTGTGATGGATATTGTTATAGGTTGTTGTGATCAATTACAAGTGTGTGTGTGTGTGAATTATATTGAAGTACATGTACACGAGCATATTTTTTTGAGTTTGAAAGAATAGGATGTGCTAATTCTAAATGTAGGGTCCCATTACATGTCCTCAAATTTTATAAAGGCATTAATTAATTTCCTGTTTCATTTTGGTTAGATTTTAATTAATGGAGTAATGTTTCTAGATTTAATTTCCTTTAAATGTGAATTTATTCTATTTCATTATATAAACATTAAATGTAATAAGTGATTATTTTATAATAAATTTCATGGTTTTATAATAAAACCCTTCTGTTGAGGTTCACTACCTTCAATCTAAAAATTGAATGATATAATTTTATTCTTTCCTTATGGAATTAGTGTTACTTTATGCTGAAGATTATAATTGTTAAATGGCATGCTTTTAAATGTCCAATCTTGGTTATTTATAAATGACATTGATTTCATGAAATATGATAGATGAGCCGTGAAACCTATTAATTTCATGGATCAATATGTAATTATAATTCCATGTTAAGGGAGTCTACCCTCCTACTTATACTTCATATCTTATGTCATTTTGGGCTTTTGTGATGCTCGAGGTAACCTTTAGGTGATGCCTTGTTGACACATATTAAATTATTTGTTTTTTCTATCATAGAATTGTAGCATTAGATTTTGGATAAACCCATTTGGGGTGTTCATCGTTCCTCTTTTCCACCCATTGGAGTGTGCCCGAGCTAAATTTCCATTTTCAGTATGTATTATATTATAAATGTAATGTGATGGTTTTAATTGAATTCCATGATTGAACATTCCTGTTAAAATATAAAGTTTAATGTAATTTATAACCCGTGGTTCAAGTCATGTTGACATAACATTATTTTTTTATATTCTTTTTCTCATGATAGTTTTTAATTTCAAGGCCTTATTTTAGTGACTTCATTTTTATTCTATGCTTGTTTGCTTGATATATTAAAATGATATGATTTTCATGTAGTTTCTATGTGGTTGGTTTTAATCATAATTCATTATTCCATGTTGAAGGTTTGGATTTTTTTACTCAACATCTTGAATATCATGTCTCTTCTAAGGTTTTTTTGAGTATTATGCTTTATGTATATGATTTTCAAGTGATATATGTGTGGAATTTTTCCTTGAAATGTGTTTTGTTTATAATGGTTCACTTAATGCGGGCCGAGTGAGAACTTGAGGTCTGTATTATTGACTCATGGATGAACTCTCATGCTAGGTTAGTTATTCAATGAATTATCGGGGGTGGTGCTTTGCCTTTCTAGGCAAGGTCTTCCCAGATGGGTTAATATACACTCGAGTGATATCGATTCCCTAGGAGAGAAACAATAGATATATCCATTGGAAAGATGGCTACACCATGCCTAGGGTGATACTCGATCCTCTAGTGAGATACCTTGGACAAACTCATAGTCTCCATGCCTCATGCGACACATGGTATTTCAAAATATTTCCATGAAGGGTCTCAATGATATTAGATAAATTGAAGGATTTACCATAGCAATGCGTTCCAGATGGGTTCAAAATCAAACTCTAGATTTAATTTTAGAACATTGAATAACTGCTTTGGTTATATTGATTATGATATACATTTTCTTCTATTTATATTAGAGCATGCACTGGTGATTTTTTTATCTTTTAAGTTATCATACTTTTGTGATGACATGGGAATTAGACCCCCAAGATTAAGAACAAGCTTGAGGGTGATCCTTTTTGTGATTCCATGTTACATTTGGTAGAAGTAAAAATATTATTCTTGTACAGGTACAATTTTCTAAATTCTGGAATAGGCCGAAGCATGTGGTCTAGGAAGGGTGTTTATTTAGTAATTCGTACCACCTATAAATTACTAACTTTTTATCCCTCACCATTTATTTTATATGGATCACCTCTTAATTTAAATTTCATTGTCAGGATTGGGCGAGACACTGGTGGTGTTTCCCTACTAAGATTTATATATCACACCCTACTTGGGCCTTTAATGCATTGGGGTACCCAAGTATACTGTTTTTTTATAAGATGGTGGACTGTATTTGTTTGCTTACATTGTGCTATTTTCATCTGGATGTTAGGATCAAAGGAATAAGATGGATCTAATGATTTTGAGGGAGTTCTCCCATGGGGATTTGATATCCTTTATTTATTATTATACAATTTTTTCATGCATGTTGAAAAGTTTACTACATCTAGTTATGTATCATCACTATGAAATAAAATCATCTGTTGTATAATTTAATGTTTTTCAACTTTTATTATGTTGTTAATTATCGTAAACTACTTATTTTTCAATTATTTATTACTATTTATGATGTTGTCATTTCTTGTTAGGTTTTAACTATGTAATATATTGCTAATCATTTTACATGCTCTGATATATGTGGGAATAGCATCCCCATAGATACACTCAAGGCCCTTGCTGATAGTCAATGAACTTTTCAATTTGGGGAGATGCTCTTGAAGTCATGTGACCCACCGGTCCGACGACCGTCTTAGAGGTGTGCAGGGTCAGGACGTTTCAAAGTTGTATCAGAGGTTGTATTTTTATTTTGTCTTACTATTCTGGGTTAGTATAAAGGAGATGAAGAATGTATTGACACATGGTTTATACTTTTACCTAGGACTGATCGCCTCATAGACGAGAAAGTTTCGAGTGGTCAAGGCTTGGTTATGATGTTCGTGTTTTTTGATATTATTGTTTATATGATTTCAACTCTAGTGAATGGTGTAATTTTTTTTGTTTATGGATTTATGGAGTTTATGGTATTTTACCCTAGTCCTATTTAGGTAAGGATAAAACATAACACGCATCAAATTATGTACATAGAATTTCACATGTGATGCATAGTGTCTTGCCATGTAGTTGAATTTTAGTAAGTCTGATAATATGATTGAGTGCCTTGAATTCCATGCCATATATTTTATTTATTTAGGATATATTTGTGACAAAAATGTATTTATTTTGTAATTAAAACATGTCTCTAAATATTATATTCATGAAGTGACTTTTAGATTATTTGATATGTAATTTGTTCCTTTTTCTATAATTTATTGGTTTAAATTAAAAGGTATCTTAATGCCACCTATAAAGTGTATGGGCACATTATGGATTGGTAGATGGCCTACCATATGATTGGAATATTGATCAAGTGAATGTTTTATTAAGAAATGGTTTTTAAATGTACGAGTATTGGAAATAGAACTAGTAGTGTTGTCATTTTAAGACCCTCATGTAAGAGTTGATGAACCTTCTTTGAGCTACCTTAGAACTGAAGCACATGTTTTTTTGTAGGAACTCTTTATCTTAAACATGGATTTGATGACCATCCGTTAAGCCTAATGACCTCATTTAGCATGACCCAGTGTTAAATTATATGATTTTTCTTAATATGGGACTATCTTGTGGTAGATAGCACCCTTAGAACTTAACATCCTTGTTAATGTCCTGAGTTTTCTGCCTTTTTGGTTCCCTTTGTGTGCCATTGTATCTAGTTTGAATTTTACTCTCTAAATAACATCCTTGTATGGATGAGTGGTCATAGTATCCTTCACATTTGCTTTGGGCTAGAGCATTGGGTAATGCTGACTTAAATAGGTTAGATGTGCCCTAGGCACGGTCACCTGCTTTAAAGGTCGTCTGAACCATCCTTCTCAATAGTGATGTTTGACTCGACACTTTTGGTTTTGGTGGACTTCAGTGGGATAAAAATTAATTTCATGTGGTACCTCGGGTGGTAATGACATCATGATGAGTTTGAAATGGTGAGTCTATAGGATAAGTTGAGATTATTTATTTTGTAGTTAATCTATAATTGTTCAACTATTCTTTTCCGGAGTTTGAGTATATAGGGTCAGAGTCATATCTAGCACTAAATCCTGATATGGAAGGGGTGTCATGAGTCTTTTTGGTAAATCTCAGACTCCACATAGTGTACTCTTCTTAGTGAATAACATTATCCCTCTATAGACGTCATCCTTGGTACACTAAGAGAGCATTGGTCTTTTTCCAAGCTAAATATTTAAAGTTGTAGATCTTGTGTAGTGGTATTCTAGTGTTTCACATTGAACACATTTTTATTATAGGGAATTGGTTATTCTTGAGTGACCCTTGGATTCCATTGTAGAAATTCCATGGAAATGTACATGAACACCTACCATTAATTCAGACTTGAGTGCCTGGTCGATGTTGTTAAGTCATTTGTTAATGCTATGTTATCGACGCCTTTTTTACCAACATCTCACTCATAAGAATGGCATATGGATTACCTTGAGTTAGTTCCTTTCGATCCACTTGATTTAATTTGAGGATATCCTGGACATGTTGTTAAGCTCAGTGATTCTTAAATCGAGGAACATCACTAGAGGTTAGGTATGAACTTCATTGGTGTGTTTAAGGTGAATGCGGAATACATTTGAAGAAGAAATCATAGTTCAATTAGTAAAAACGCTGACCATCTAAATGTGTGTCTTCTGAAATAGTCAACCAGAGTGTCTTGACCAGTTGTCTATAATTTTCTATGGGACATCAGTGAGAGGCAATTGTTGGAATGTTGTCAGATGAGATGGGTGTGGTTTGTGTCGAATTAGGATTTTCATTAAAAGATGGATCGATATGGTATTTGAGGTCAATATGGGATTGACCGTTTTACCCATTTTTGAAATCACATGAGTACCATTGCTAAAATTCGTAAGGGTGTGTCCTGTAGGAAATTCAAACAGTAGGAGGGGCAGTGACTCATAATTTTTTCCATTATAATGTTATACCCTAAAGTGGGATGTAACATTGAATAGATTTTTATTGAGATGATGAAATGGTCATGAATCTAGAAATATAATATTTTTTAAGTGTTGTCTCAGTGTTTTAGTTGGAAAATGAATATTGAAAAAGATCTAAATGGATTATGTTTTCAATTCCTAATAAATGATTGAACATGTATAGGAACTTGGAGATGCAACGTGACCTTTGTTTTTAAAATTTGTGAACCTGTATGTTGGGAGAAGGTTATGTTGATTATGAAGTCTTCTCGTGGAAGATAAGTTCTATGGTTGGAAGGTTGTAACGTACCTTGTTTTTAACCCAATGAAAATGTAATAGAAATTATATTTTTCTATAAGATGGGTAGGTCAGTTTAAAAAAATAGCATTAGATTCTTTCCCATTATGAGATTTTATGTTGTGAGGTATGTTTTTTATTAAATAAGTTAAATTAATTAAATTAAAGTTAAAAATTAAATTAAATTAAATTAAATCCCAATTAAAATGGAAAATAATCATAATGGTTTTAATAATGAAAATAATTTTAATAATATTATGATTAATATTTTTTAAATCTATTATTATCTATTTTTATTACACTTATTATTATTTTTATTATTATTATTATTTTTAATTTACATTATGTTTGGTTTTATAAATACTAAGGGTGTTCACCACCCCCTCTTGTCGGCTTGTTATGCCCCCCCGGGCTCCCTCTAGGAAGTGCAACACCCGCCCCCCTGCCTTCATCATGACGCATCACACACCAACCACACCACCAGCATGCACCATATGCAACTCCCCTCCTGGATGTAATCTCCCACAAGTGGTCACCTCCCTAATATGAGCTGAACACATTGGATGAATGACCGATAGTGTACAAGACCCTCACCTAGGCTCCCTCTTAATACAAAAAAATGTCCGAATTTATTCAGGATAATACATAGAAACTTCAAGGTATTATCTTCTCCCTCAATCTCCTTCATCACTTTTGCAATTTTATTCTCATTCAGCACCAGGTATAGATTCATTCAAAACCCTAATGTTGGAAAAATACCAAATTATTGGTTTTCTTCCTTCGATAGGGTGGGAGAATGACGTATCAGGACCCATTGGTCTATGTTCTAGTATAAACCCCAAAGTTTTAGGTCGATAGACTCGATTCAATCTTCCGCCATTGTTTCTTGTATGTTTACACACCTAATTTATGATTTTTTACCATTTAATATAGTTTCTATTAGGATTTATGAGTCACTGGTACTTAATTGGATGTGTGTTGGTCCTCTAAAAACCAATTTTGGATACCATATATTGTTATAGGATGTTTCGATCAATTCCTAGTGTGACACACATTTTTTATGTTGTGCATATACGCGAGAAAATTACTCTATGAGTTGGAAAAAATTTTCTTACCTGATTATTTAGGGTATGATCCCTTTCCATGTCCTCAAATTTTATAAAGGCATTAATATATTTATTACATAATTTTATTTAGATTTAAATTGATGATGTGAGGTTTTTATATTTAATGACCCATAAAAGTGAGTTGAGATTGTTTCATGATTAAAAAGTTAAATGTAATAAGTAAATGTTTGATATGGAAAGTCGTGGTTTTGTAATAAAACACACTATATAGGTGTGCTTCCTTCAATCTAAAAATGTAGTGATAGAAATTTTTGATTTCCATAATGCATTGGTGTCCCATTATGCTTGAGATTAAAATTTTCAAATGGCATGCTTGTAGATAACCCTTAATGGTTATTTATAAATGACATTGATTTCATTAAAAATGATAGATGGGAGAGGAAACCTCTTACATGTGTGGCTCATCATGTAATAAGAAATTCCAATGTATGGAATCTACCCTTATATAACGACCCATACTTTACATACATTGTTAATACTTCAAAATTGAAGCACACTTATTACAACATATGATAAAACCACAAAGGACCGTATAGGTATAGTGTCTTTAGAAACTGGGAAACATAAACAACTGGTTTATAAATCTTCTACAGTGTCTCCCATTTTTTTCATCATATTTAGGGTCCCTTTTAGCATATTCTACTTAATATCCATCTTCCTGACCTGGGGAAAAGAAAACATAAAAGGGTGAGCTCAAATGCTCAGCAAGGGCAATAAAGGAAATAAAAATCATATCATATCTTTTTAAAAATCATAACCTGCAAAAGAGATCATAAAATCATAATAAATCATAGAAGTGAAAATGAGATCCCCATAATCATAACATGAAACTTGAAACATTGTGGCATGCACACATAATCATGGAAAATCATTTCTTGTTAGTCATGACTCATTGCCAAGACTATCTTAGTGGACAAAGTCCCTTTCTGAATCGAGTAACCCTCGTTTCAGTCCTGTTTCACTGAACCGGTATAACCTACCGTTCCAGCCCTGTCTATCTCATGAGATATAAAATCTTTACCCAATGCATTGGAGGGAGATATAGGTCCCACCCATCTTATAATGAATCCTTTCTTATGTGTGCCACATAATCATAAAACATACATCATCCCATAACACATGTAACAAAAATGGGATTCTTGAAACATCATGACATCATAAATCAATTCATATAAGATAAAGGAATTCATAAAAATGTTTCCATCACAACATAATCAAATCCATGTAATAATAGGGATAAAAACAGAACCCTTTTATTATCTTAGATGGAAAATAATTTTGATAAAATACTTGAACTCCATTCTTGAGGAAAATATCCTTTCTACTTTAAAATTTTTTTTTCTTTCATAACATGTCATATGACTTTAAAATAAAAGAAGTTTATTAAAAATAAACTTGAAAACTTGTAAAGGAAGCTTCTTGGAAATAATGTTTTAAAAATCTATTCATGCCGTATAAGTTAAAAAACATTCTTCGTACTTTTGTCGGAAAAGTCAAAATGTACCTCGTACGAAAAACGACAAAAGATTCCTTTCATACATATTACTAAAAACTCACCGAAGGGTAAAAATGGATTAAAACAATTGTATATGGATGGAAATAATATTACATATTTATGAAACATGGATGTGGATGATAAAATATACCCCAGTAAATACTTACGAATAAACAATCTCGGATAAAAATGAGATTGTGATATTTCCCTTACCTTAGGTCCGATTTGCATTGTACGTGTCCGAAGCTCCTGTATAATGGTTTAAATAATATTATTGACTTATTCCAGAATCATAAATATTGATATGATATCATATATGGTCATATTCTTAGCTTCTTGTTAGTAATATTTCATTGTTACTTGTTACTCGGGTCTTTATTACCTTTTGTTCTTATGCGTGTTTTGCCGAATACATTATTATTCTTCTTTTAAGGTTATAGATACCTTATATCCAGAATGGTATTAGTGTAACATATATCATATTTATTCATTAAATTCATTTATATAATTGCTATTTAATGATGATCATGTAGAACGAGTCGCATCACATCGTGGAGACGGTATTCCGTACGTACGCACGAGTGATGATATCGTTCCTATGATCGTGGAACTGTATTGGAGTATATATATATTATTTCAGTATCAATATTACTTTATAATAATCATAAATAGTTACTCATTACACCATTATACTCATCCTTGTAAAGTGATGGTGGAAAAATAGGTTACACCACGGCGTGGAGACGGTATTCCGTACGTACGCACGCGCGGTGATTTCATTTTTCCGTAGGATGGATAGAAGTTGAATTAGGGTCGTTTCATATTTATAATAACATATCAGTATGTAAGTAATACTGATGTTATTACTTCATCATGAAACAACTAAAGAAGAAGAAGTTGAAGAAGAAAGAAATTGAAAAGATCGGTAATGGATATTACCTCTTCTTTGGAACGCCTCTTTGAAACCTCCACTTAAGGAACTAAGAGTGGTCTTTGGAGAAGAACAGGACCTCTAGAACTATTCTAGGGAAGTGGAGAGTAGAAAATGGCAGGGGTTGGCCGAGCTGGAGTGCTCAAATTGGTGTGAGGAGGAGGGAGAGGAGGTGCCCTTTTATAAGGGAGGAGAGGGGCACCTTAGGAATATCTCAAAATATTATTTTATATTAAAGTCAAAATCGGTTTATAATGGTTCCAAAGGGTCTTATTTCGAAGCTAAAGTGGGGATGGGTCGAACTCCTATCAACCAATAGAATTTATACAAGTTTAGGATATTATTTTTACCTTATCAATTAGATTTAACTCTAAGTTAAATAATTTAACATTTACCATGTCTTTTTGTTTTCTTTCACTATATGGTTAATAAACTTACTATAACATGCCAAACGAACCCCAAATTGTTTATTATTAATATATATATCCTTATCTAAGTCATTTGGCCGAACCTTAGATTTTTATGAATACAATAACAATTAATAATATAATATTTGATTTAAAAACTATTTTGTGTCAATTTTTACACTATTTGATATATGATTTTTGTGAAAGTCATAACAGAATTATATGTTAGAACTAAGTTGCTTAAATCAACACTAATATATCAAAGTAACATAGAAAATTAGTGGAATTCATAAAAAGTCTCAAATTAAATTTATTTTGGTGTTTATAACATCAATTATATCAATATTTCATTAATAAGATAATTACTGCATCATCATTGTGTCATAAATAAATTAAATTATTTAAAGTCTAAAAATTACAAATAAATTACATTATGTAGGAAATCGTTTTACCTTTCTAATGAATATTTATAATCTAAAATCCAACATATATAACCCTATGTAACAATTGTTTTTCTAAAAGATATATGCTTGTGTCATTTTTGTATTCATTTTAACTTAATTAAAATAAAGTGTCATTATCACTTACAAGTGGATCAATGGGGTCCCTAAATCGACCCAAAGATGCCCATGGTCGACCATGTATCAACCAATAGGGTTAAGACACGTTTTAGGGTAATTTAATATTATTATAATATTATTTTTTAACCCTTATTTACCGGATTAACCCTTAACCATGGTAAATAAAATATTTACCGCAGTAATTATTCAAAATGTCTAAAAATAAAAGTTATCTATTTACACAATTTGAACATCCTGATTCCAAATATGGAATCCATTTTTCTAAATTCAAAACATATAAGTGGCAGAAATTAATTTAAAATTAATTCCCGCTGTCAAAACAAAAAGCGTGTTTTTAAAAGATAATAACTATCAAAAGATTGACACTTGTTTATGTTCGGTTTAATTGTAAAATTGTATCCAATGACCAAAATTATATTAAGTGGTAAAAATATATTCTAAATTTACTTTAAAACAACTCAAATTCATAATTTATCACTATTAATTGTTTTGATAAAAAAGTTGTTTTTAATTAAAATTTAGTAATTTTCACTATTCATCAAAATATTAAAGTTATCCGAAAAGTACCAAAATTTCACCTTAGGCTAAATTGGATATTCTGAGTCCAAAAATGAAGTCCATTTTGAAAAATAAAATTTATAAAATTTCAAAAAGTGGTTATTACTATTCATAACGGCTAGTTTTAATAGTATATTGTTGTTTAGTGAAACTCTGTATTGCGTACGACGCAAGCTATCGAGGAAGGTCGTGATTGAGTGTAAAGAAAGCCAAGCAAGTGTTGTGTAGAAAAAGATTCCTTTGATGATTTATATAACATAAAAGTCTCGGGTGTCACATTCTACCCCCCTTAAAAAGAATTTCGCCCTCAAAATTCGTCACTTTGTAACAAACAGATGAGGATACTTCTCCTTCATCATCTCCTCAAGCTCCCATGTACCTTCTTCAAGTTGGTGGTTCCTCCATAAAACTTTCACCAATCGAGTGGTCTTGTTTCGTAGAACTTTTTCGCTACGATCCAGAATCTCTATCGGCTGTTCTTCATAAGAAAGATCTTTCTCCAGCGGTACAACTTCTGAGCTGAGTACATGTGAAGGATAAGGTATGTACTTTCTCAGGAGAGATACATGGAACACATCGTGAACTTGAGAGAGATTCGGTGGAAGCGCCAATCGGTAAGCTACCTTCCCAACACGATTCAGTATTTCGAAAGGACCGATATATCTAGGTCTCAACTTTCCCTTCTTTCAAAATCTCATAACCCTCTTCCATGGAGATATTCGTAAGAACACTTTATCACCCACTTCAAACTCTAGGTCTTTTATTCGGTTGTCGGCATAACTTTTCTGTCGACTCTGAGCTGCTCTTATGTGTTGTTGAATAGATCTGACCTTTTCTGCCATTTCATCAACGAGATCAGGTCCTAATAGCTTTCTTTCCCCAACTTCATCTGAGCAAGTTGGAGTCCTGCATTTCTTTCCATATAGAGCTTCATAAGGAGCCATCTGAATACTGGAGTAAAAGATATTGTTATAAGAAAATTCCACCAAAGGTAGGTGTTGATCCCAACCTCCTTTGAAATCCATAGAGCAAGCTCTCAACATATCTTCTAGGTTTTGAATTGTTCTCTCAGACTGACCGTCTGTCTGGGGATGATAAGCAGTGCTGAAACTCAGCTCTATATCCAGAGTATGCTGAAGACTTCGCCAGAACTTCGAGGTAAATCTCGGGTCCCGATCAGATATAATAGAAAGTGGTACTCCATGCAATCTTACCACTTCCTTTACATATATCCTGGAAAGCTGATCTTGAGAGAAATCCTCTCTAATAGCAATGAAGTGTGCAGACTTTGTAAGACGATCAACTATGACCCAGATAGCATTATTGCCTTTGGATGTTTTAGGAAGTCCTGTGACAAAGTCCATAGTGATGTTTTCCCATTTCCATTCGGGTATGGGTAATGGTTGTAACATCCCCTTAGACTTTTGTCTCTCAGCTTTAACTTGTTGACAAACCAAGCATCGAGAGATATATTCAGCAACATCTCTTTTCATGCCATCCCACCAGAAGTACTCTTTCAGGTCCCTATACATCTTCGTACTTCCAGGATGAATAGAGAATGATGAACTATGAGCCTCATCCAGCAGCTCCTTCTTTAATTCGAGGATGGGAGGAACACAAACCCGATTCCTGAACTTTATTATCCCATCACAATCAAGGTTGAATTCAGGAACATTTCTCACCTTCTTTTGTAACTCGACATCTTCTTTCTGTGCCTCTTTAATCTTCACATGTATAGATGGTTGAACATTCATTTGAGAAAGATAAGATTTTTCCCCTTCCATTATAATTCCAAGATCCATCCTTTGTAAATCCATAAATATTGAATCTTTTATGATCCTCATCATGGATAAACTAGCATGGTCTTGTCGACTTAATGCATCTGTCACCTTGTTTGCTTTCCCTGGGTGGTAATGGATTGAGCAGTCGTAATCCTTAATCAGCTCCAACCATCTTCTTTGGTGCATATTCAGCTCCTTTTGTGTGAAAATATACTTTAAACTTTTATGATCAGTATAAATATCACACCTTTCACCATAAAGGTAATGCCTCCAAATCTTTAATGCAAAGATTACTGCAGCCAACTCCAAATCATGTGTTGGGTAATTTTTCTCATGGATTTTCAACTGTCGTGAGGCATAAGCTATCACCATATCATTTTGCATAAGAACACACCCCAATCCCTTCTTGGATGCATCACTGTAGATCACAAACCTTTCTCCACTACAAGGCAGTGTGAGCACAGGTGCACTGGATAACCTTCTTTTCAACTCCTTGAAATTCTCTTCACATTCCTCTGTCTAGACAAACTTAACTCCTTTCCGAGTCAACTTGGTGAGTGGATTACATAATCGTGAAAAATCTTTTACAAAACGTCGATAATATCCAGCCAAACCAAGAAAACTTCGGATCTCAGTTACTGTTGTTGGTCTCAACCATCTTTCGATAACCTCTGTTTTTGCTGGATCCACAGATATCCCCTCTTTTGAGATTATGTGACCCAAAAATGCAACTTTTTGAAGCCAAAATTCACACTTGGTAAATTTGGCATAAAGATTCTCCTTTCTCAGGGTCTTCAATATAATTCTCAAGTGATCTTCATGCTCTTCCTTGCTCTTTGAATAGACAAGAATATCGTCTATAAAGACTACCACAAATTGATCAAGATAGTCTCTAAAGACTCTATTCATTAGATCCATGAAGATAGCAGGGGCATTAGTAAGACCAAATGGCATCACTATAAATTCATAGTGTCCATACCTTGTACGGAAAGCCGTCTTTGGTATATCCTCCCTTTTGACCCTTAATTGATGATACCCTGAACGAAGATCAATCTTGGAAAAGTATTGAGCTCCGTGTAGTTGGTCAAATAAGTCATCAATGCGTGGGAGAGGATATTTTTTCTTGATAGTGATCTTGTTAAGTTCTCGATAATCAATGCAGAGTCTCATTGATCCATCTTTCTTCTTAACAAATAGAACAGGTGCTCCCCAAGGTGACGCACTAGGGCATATGAATCCCTTATCAAGATTCTCTTGGAGTTGCTTCTTCAATTCCTGCAACTCAATTGGGGCCATTCTATAAGGTGTCTTTGAAATAGGCAAAGCACCCGGTACGAGTTCTATTGAAAACTCAACTTCACGATTTGGTGGAAGACCCGGTAATTCCTCCGGAAATACATCATCAAACTCCCGTACAATGGGCATATTCTTGATCGTAAGTTTCTCTCCAACCATTTGAGATAAATAACCTTCATTTAGTGGAATCATGACCCATAAGATGGAAGGAATTTCCACTGGAAGTTTATGTTCATCCTTGCATTGATAGACGATCGTAGATTGATCTGTAATATGAAATGTGACTTCCCTTCTTTGGAAATTGATATGAGCTCCATGTAGAGAAAGCCAATCCATGCCATGAATCACATCAAATTCCACTAAAGGAAGGATCAGAAGATTTGCAGGAAGCACTTTCCCACAAACTTCGATCGGAGAAGAATTATAAACTTTTGATGCGATTGATGTGCCATTAGGTGTTGTCACAGCTAACTCAACATATAATTGTTGAGGTAATATGGTGATACCCTTAGAAAAGTCTTCAGAAATAAAAGAGTGGGTGGATCCAGAATCAAATAAAACATTTGCTACTTTAGAGTGGATGGTAAGTGTACCTTTCACCACATCGTTATCGTACTCCACATCGCTTATAGAAATTGCATGTGACTTTCCTTTGTCTTTAGCCTTAAGAGTTTGTTGACGTCGACCATCATCATCAACCCTTGGATTTGGGCATTGATTGGCATAATGCCCCATCTCCTTGCACTTGAAACATTGAAGTGTAGTAGGATCATTCTGTGTATCCCTTCCTTTGTTTGCATCATTAGACATCTTCTTCCCATTATCGCGGCATTCAAATGCCCGATGACCTTCCTTTCCACATTTGAAACATTTACTTGTCTCTTTAAGACAACTCCCTCCATGTTTCTTTCCACACTTTGAGCGTAAGGGAAAGTTCATCTTCTTTTTAGTGTGCTCTTTAGAGTTTCCTTTGAATTCCATCTTCCTCTTTTTATCAAACCCATGTGACTGATGGGTTACTCCAATCTCCATCTCAACTTTGAGAGCACATCGAACGATTTCCTCGTAGCTATTGAAGTCCCTTATGGCTAACGCCCTTCGAAGACTTGGTTTTAAGCCACTAAAGAATCGATCGATCTTACTCTCAGGTTGGATAATAATACCAGATTCGTACCTTGAAAGTCTTGTAAAATTTGCTTCATGGGTACTAACAGATTCATCATCCCTTTGCTTCAGTTCAAGGAACTCTTTCTCCATCTTTGTTCGGAGAATACGAGGGAAGTACTTATTGAAAAATAAGTTCTTGAACTCGTCCCATTCCATAGACTCAATTTCATCCCTTTGCCTCGTATTCTTAATAAGATTCCACCATTGATCAGCATCTCCTTCCAAACGATACACTGCTAGGATGACTTTATCATGTTCAGAACATTGAAGAACTGAAAATATCTTTTCAGTAGTACTAATCCATTGTTCAGCAACTAATGGATTAGTATACCCACTGAAAGAAGGTGGACACTGCCTCATGAAGGATTCAACAGAATGTTGCTCCTTCCTTTGCTCGTTTGGAAGTCCTGCATGATTCATAGCTTGAGAATGTTGTGTGAGCATGGCTACAAGATTTTGCATTCCAGCTCCCATATCGTTTGGTTGCTCAGGGGGACAATCATTGCATTGCCCGTCGCATTCCGTATTAACACGGTTCCTTCAGGTTCCAGCCATTGACTAAAACCAAGAAGAATAGTGTGAGCAACACTAATTATAATAGGAAAACCACATAATTCAAGAATAAAATTTTCATTCTTAAGGTCTTATCCTAGGTTATTCATGGCCATTTCTAAGATTGTGTTCTATGCTTAGACTTATCCTTAGGGTTCTTACTAAGGCTTTCACATCCTAGTTTCCAAAGGTTGACTATACCTTTCCTCTGATACCAACTATAACGACCCATACTTTACATACATTGTTAATACTTCAAAATTGAAGCACACTTATTACAACATATGATAAAACCACAAAGGACCGTATAGGTATAGTGTCTTTAGAAACTGGGAAACATAAACAACTGGTTCATAAATCTTCTACAGTGTCTCCCATTTATTTCATCATATTTAGGGTCCCTTTTAGCATATTCTACTTAATATCCATCTTCCTGGCCTGGGGAAAAGAAAATATAAAAGGGTGAGCTCAAATGCTCAGCAAGGGAAATAAAGGAAATAAAAATCATATCATATCTTTTTGAAAATCATAACCTGCAAAAGAGATCATAAAATCTTAATAAATCAAAGAAGTGAAAATGAGATCCCCATAATCATAACATGAAACTTGAAACTTTGTGGCATGCACACATAATCAAGGAAAATCATTTCTTGTTAGTCATGACTCATTGCCAAGACTATCTTAGTGGACAAAGTCCCTTTCTGAATCGAGTAACCCTCGTTTCAGTCTTGTTTCACTGAACCGGTATAACCTACCGTTCCAGCCCTGTCTATCTCATGAGATATAAAATCTTTACCCAATGCATTGGAGGGAGATATAGGTCCCACCCATCTTATAATGAATCCTTTATTATGTGTGCCACATAATCATAAAACATACATCATCCCATAACACATGTAACAAAAATGGGATTCTTGAAACATCATGACATCATAAATCAATTCATATAAGATAAAGGAATTCATAAAAATGATTCCATCACAAAATAATCAAATCCATGTAATAATAGGGATAAAAACAGAACCCTTTTATTATCTTAGATGGAAAATAATTTTGATAAAATACTTGAACTCCATTCTTGAAGAAAATATCCTTTCTACTTTAAAAACATTTTTTTTCCTTTCATAACATGTCATATGACTTTAAAATAAAAGAATTTGATTAAAAATAAACTTGAAAACTTGTAAAGGAAGATTCTTGGAAATAATGTTTTAAAAATCCATTCATGCCGTATAAGTTAAAAAACATTCTTCGTACTTTTGTCGGAAAAGTCAAAATGTACCTCGTACGAAAAACGACAAAAGATTCCTTTCATACATATTACTAAAAACTCACCGAAGGGTAAAAATATATTAAAACAATTGTATATGGATGGAAATAATATTACATATTGATGAAACATGGATGTGGATGATAAAATACACCCCAGTAAATACTTACGAATAAACAATCTCGGATAAAAATGAGATTGTGATATTTCCCTTACCTTAGGTCCGATTTGCTTTGTACGTGTCCGAATATCCTGTATAATGGTTTAAATAATGTTATTGACTTATTCCAGAATCATACATATTGATATGATATCATATATGGTCATATTCTTAGCTTCTTGTTAGTAATATTTCATTGTTACTTGTTACTCGGGTCTTTATTACATTTTGTTCTTATGCGTGTTTTGCCGAATACATTATTATTCTTCTTTTAAGGTTATAGATACCTTATAACCATAATGGTATTAGTGTAACATATATCATATTTATTCATTCAATTCATTTATATAATTTCTATTTAATGATGATCATGTAGAACGAGTCGCATCACATCGTGGAGACGGTATTCCGTACGTACGCACGAGTGATGATATCGTTCCTATGATCATGGAACTGTATTGGAGTATATATATATTATTTCAGTATCAATATTACTTTATAATAATCATAAATAGTTACTCATTACACCATTATACTCATCCTTGTAAGTGATGGTGGAAAAATAGGTTACACCACGGCGTGGAGACAGTATTCCGTACGTACGCACGCGCGGTGATTTCATTTTTCCGTAGGATGGATAGAAGTTGAATTAGGGTTGTTTCATATTTATAATAACATATCAGTATGTAAGTAATACTGATGTTATTACTTCATCATGAAACAACTAAATAAGAAGAAGTTGAAGAAGAAGGAAATTGAAAAGATCGGTAATGGATATTACCTCTTCTTTGGAACGCCTCTTTGAAACCTCCACTTAAGGAACTAGGAGTGGTCTTTGGAGAAGAACAGGACCTCTAGGACTATTCTAGGGAAGTGTAGAGGAGAAAATGTCTGGGGTTGGCCGAGCTTGAGTGCTCAAATTGGTGTGAGGAGGAGGGAGAGGAGGTGCCCTTTTATAAGGGAGGAGAGGGGCACCTTAGGAATATCTCAAAATATTATTTTATATTAAAGTCAAAATCGGTTTATAATGGTTCCAAAGGGTCTTATTTCGAAGCTAAAGTGGGGATGGGTCGAAATCCTATCAACCAATAGAATTTAGACAAGTTTAGGATATTATTTTAACCTTATCAGTTAGATTTAACTCTAAGTTAAATAATTTAACTTTTACCATGTCTTTTTGTTTTCTTTCACTATATGGTTAATAAACTTACTATAACATGCCAAACGAACCCCAAATTGTTTATTATTAATATATATATATCCTTATCTATGTCATTTGGCCGAACCTTAGATTTTTAGGAATACAATAACAATTAATAATATAATATTTGATTTAAAAACTATTTTGTGTCAATTTTGACACTATTTGATATATGATTTTTGTGAAAGTCATAACAGAATTATATGTTCTAACAAAGTTGATTAAATCAACACTAATATATCAAAGTAACATATAAAATTAGTGGAATTCATAAAAAGTCTCAAATTACATTTATTTTGGTGTTTATAACATCAATTATGTCAATATTTCATTAATAAGATAATTACTGCATCATCATTGTGTCATAAATAAATTAAATTATTTAAAGTCTAAAAATTACAAATAAAATACCATTATGTAGGAAAGCTTTTTATATTTCTAATGAATATTTATAATCTAAAATCCAACATATATAACCCTATGTAACAATTGTTTTTCTAAAAGATATATGCTTGTGTCATTTTTGTATTCATTTTAACTTAATTAAAATAAAGTGTCATTATCACTTACAAGTGGATCAATGGGGTCCCTAAATCGACCCAAAGATGCCCATGGTCGACCATGTATCAACCAATTGGGTTAAGACACGTTTTAGGGTAATTTGATATTATTATAATATTATTTTTTAACCCTTATTTACCGGATTAACCCTTAACCATGGTAAATAAAATATTTACCGCAGTAATTATTCAAAATGTCTAAAAATAAAAGTTATCTATTTACACAATTTGAACATCCTGATTCCAAATATGGAATCCATTTTTCTAAATTCAAAACACAGAAGTGGCAGAAATTAATTTAAAATTAATTCCCGCTGTCAAAACAAAAAGCGTGTTTTTAAGAGATAATAACTATCAAAAGATTGACACTTGTTTATGTTCGATTTAATTGTAAAATTGTATCCAATGACCAACATTATATTAAGTGGTAAAAATATATTCTAAATATACTTTAAAACCACTCAAATTCATAATTTATCACTATTAATTGTTTTGATTAAAAAAGTTGTTTTTAATTAAAATTTAGTAACTTTCACTATTCATCAAAATATTAAAGTTATCCGAAAAGTACCAAAATTTCACCTTAGGCTAAATTTGATATTCTGAGTCCAAAAATCAAGTCCATTTTGAAAAATAAAATTTATAAAATTTCAAAAAGTGTTTATTACTATTCATAAGGACTAGTTTTAATAGTATATTGTTGTTTAGTGAAACTCGGTATTGCGTACGACGCAAGCTATCGAGGAAGGTCGCGATTGCGTGTAAAGAAAGCCAAGCAAGTGTTGTGTAGAAAAAGATTCCTTTGATGATTTATATAACATAAAAGTCTCGGGTGTTACACCTTATCCCTTTACTTTATTGCTTATGTCATGTCATGTTTTTTATCTACTCACTACATCATTCTATCAATTATATGTCATAATTTACTAAATTTTTTGGTTTTTTATATCATGACTTTATAGCAGTTTATTATTAAGAAACCCATTCTGGGTGTTCTAATTTATTATTTGAATCCCGTTGGGGCCTACCCAACAAAAAAGAAATTATTCTCTTATAGATTATATTATTATTGTAATGTGATAGTTTGAATTGAACTCCATTCTTGTACATGATTGTTAGCTTGAAGCATTTAATTTTATTTATAACCTATGGTTATAGGAATGTTGATGCAATGAAATTTTGTTTATATTGTATTCCACATGCACGTTTCTAATCGTCGTGACCTGTTTTAGTGGCATGATCATCATTTTATGCTTGTTCTATTGAGATATTAAAAATTTAATGTTGTCATTTAATTGTTACGTGCTTAATTTTGTGCTAAATTCCTTATGCCATGTTTGTGGATTAGATCCTTTGAATTGATGATATGAATATATTATGGATCACAGTTCTTGTTTTATTAGAATTATTTATGTATATTCTTTCCATGTGATTTATGGATTAATGTTTTAATTACAATGTTTTTTGGATATTATAGTTCACTTGATGTGGGTCGGGTGAGATCATGAGTTCATTATTAAGGAATCATGGATAAACTCCAATGCTCAGGTGTTTATACCACGACGCACCCGAAGCAATGCTTTGGTTTTCAAGTAGAGGGCTTCATAGATATTTTAATAAACTACTGAGTTTACATGTTCTCTAGGGTAGAAGAAATGGATGAACCCATTGGAAAGATGGTTATGCCATGCTTGGGGTGATACTCGATCCTCTAGTGAGATACATGGGATAGACTATGAGTCACTATGCCTCATGCAATACCTGGTCTTTCTGAATATTTCCATTGACAGGCTCAGTGGTATTGGATAAATTGAAGTATGAACCACAAATATACCTTTGGGAAGGGATGAAAATCTAACTAGATATTTGATTGAATTTCATTTAATGAATTCTTTAGTTAAATTTCTTGTGCTATGGTTATTCAGTCAATTTATATTAGATAATTCAGTTGTGACTTTTTACTCTTTCTTGTTAGTATACATATGTGATGACATGGTAATTAGACACCATGCATAAGAAAAAGTTTGGGGTGCACTTTTTTGAGTTTCCTTGTTTCTTTTGGCACTAGTACAATATTATGAATGCACATGTACCTTCTTCTAAATTTCAACTTATTCCAAATCATGTGGTATGGTAACGGTGTCCCTTTATGAACCCACACCACGTTTCAGTTTCTAAATTGTTATCACTCACCATTTATTTTATATAGATATATTTTTAATTAATATTATATTTTCTTGATTGGGCTGGACACTAGTGGTTTCGTCCTACAAATATTTATATTTGACACCCTACTCGGGCTGCCATTAAACCTGGGAACCCGAGTAAACATTTCTTGTTGATAGGACTGCAGGCCATGATTGATTAATTATGTTGTGAAATTTTAACCTAGATATTAAGAGAAATATAATGAGCTGGAGCGTAGAAAAATGATGGAGATCACTCATGGGGATTGTCTATATTATCTTCATCATTTCATTGTGTTTCTAAGAAGGTTTTATTGTTTCCTACATTCAATTATGTATCATCACCCAGAAATTAAATCATCTGATGTATAATATCTCATTTGGACACATTAATTAGATTGTTAATTATTTTAATCTGCTGCTTTGTCAATTACTTATTACTATTTCAACTATTTTCTATTATTGTAATGATTCCTCTATATTATATAATGTTAATCGCTATGCATACACTGATATATGGGTGAATCAACTCCCCATAGACACACTATAGGCCCTTGATTCTAGTCAAAAGCCCTACCATTTTTGGAGACTCTCTTGAGGTCTTGGGACCCACCAATCCAGCCACTATCATAGAGGTGAGGTAACATGGGATGTTACAATGGGTTTTTAGAAAATCCTTGTCAAAAACAAATTTTATAAATAGAATGTCAAACCACTATTTTTGTGAAAATTTTATAAAATATGATTACTATATTTATTATTTTTAATTAATAAGATTTAATTTTCATAACAAAATTAGTGTGAGTATGATTTCACCTAAATTAACCATGGTCATACTGATTAAAGCCTAACATTTCCCCATAGATATACTCATTGGAATCCATCTGATTATATTAAAAAAACACCATCAAATCCAACAATAACAAAGAAAACTATTAATAAAATCCCTAGAAAACTATTTCCCCCAATAGATAATGGGAAATGAAGATATGAAATATTGATAAAAGAGTCTTAAATTCTATTCTTATGGAAAACATTCTAATAATCCAAAATAGGGAGTTATATAGTGATGTAATGAAAAAAAAATCACCATAAGGATATTCTCTAGATTTATATTACTTGTAATTAGAATTAAATGAGAGGTTTAAGGGATGGTTTACATGAAAAATCTATTTTTTGATATCATTAATATTGACCATGTTTTATAGAATTATTTACCAACTGTATATATCCTACAAACCAAAAATATTTCATGTCTAAACTATTTATACACAAGTTTTGGGAAAAATATGAATCAATCATGCACTTACAAAATATCCTCCAAAAGGGACACTAGCTTTACCTATATTGTTCACCTACCGTACTCCTACCTGTAAACCTCCATTTTCTCCCACATGTTTAATTGGAAATTTGGTGTGGTTTCCCCTCACCATGTTCCATATGTAAACTCATCAATAATCCCATGAAACAAAACTATAACACTTTATAACATAAAAATACACATTAAAATAATTAAATATCACAATTTTAGGCTACTTAATTGGATTTATAGTTTTGAAAAACCATTTAATGAAGAAATGGGTATTTTAATTCTTAGGTGAATATATTATGTCTGAAATGATTTTGTGATTTGTCATATTTTTTATTGGTGGATGTTAAAGGATGTTTCCCAATTTTCACTAATTAATTTAGAATTTAATGATTATTTTTATGTATTTTATTCAACCATGTTGTTGGAGAAATATATTATTAGGGTTTAAGGAATTGGAATTTTGAGTTTGGTCTGAGTGTTTCATTATGAAAATGTATTGTTTCAATATAATTAATATGTAGGATTTGTTTTCCATTGTTGAATCATATTGTGGGAAGAATCATTGAAATAAATTATTTTCTAATTATGATTATTTTTTGGTGGGGAGCACTATATTCTTGAGAATTGATTATCCATAGAAAATTGGGATTATATGTGTGTTTTCACTCTCTTTCAAAGTCCGTGTAGTAGATGAAGAGAGAGTCGTTGGAGGATTTTAAATGACTTATTACAACATATATGGATAAAAATTATTGGAATTAATATTTAATATTTTAAAATGTGAATAAAAAATTTTATAAAAAATTTAAAAACTATAAAATACGACTAAAAATAAAATATTATATGTAGATGTTTTAATAATTTCATAGATTTCAATAGGAATAATTTATATTAAATTAGTTTTTGAGTATTTTATTGAAGGTTAAGATAAATATAAATTATATTAAATTCAAATAATGTTTGTTGTTTTCATTATAAATATAAAGTGTTTTAATATTAAGAAATATGAAGGGAATATATTTCATGTTGAATAAAAGATTTTAATATGAAATAATATATATATATATATATATATATATATATATATTCCATGTGAATAATTAAATTATTATAAATGTGAACTAATTTCTAAACTATGACATAGTATTTTAAACCAAGCCATGGTACGACATAAAGATGGTTACTACCACATGGCCTTATACATGACAGTTTAGATATTATTCAGTAGTATGTGACTCATACCACTTCTCCAATTATAAGGTATCCCGACAGGTCGGGAATATCATTTGATGACATTCAGAGGATTTTGGTACTCTAATAATTTATTTACACATTAAACAATATATTTTAGGATTTTCACAAAGAGTTATATTGAGTTATAACTTTTAAAACATTTATGAAATAGTAATTCAATGATTTATTAACTTTTTAGTTCTATAGAGTGTACTTGGATGAAGATTAAATTGGTTTAATCCCTATTAAAGTGGTTAGATTTTATAAAAATTACAATTATATAAAATTAATAAATTTCTCCCTCTCCCTATATATATTTATCTTTAAATAATGTTCTCGAAAATAATTGGGAAGAGGGGATCCTTCTGAATAATTGGAAAAAAATTTAGGATGTGGAAACATTATAAATAAGTATTCAATTAAATACCTCTCAATGATCAACATCAATATGATTCTAGGGATCTTGGATAAAACAATTCAAAAGATAGAAGGAAATCTATATTAATCTATTTCATTTAGTCTAAATTAATTTTTATATCTCTTAAAATAATTCATGGTGGTTGATATTATCTAATATATTAGAAAACAGTAATCCCATAAAAATCCATTCAATGGTATCTGAGCCTAATCCAAATCATTTATATAGAAGGATTCCAATTGATTAAAAAAGTCAAATGAAATTTTATATAACAATGATGTGTTTTTTGGAAAAGCATACCTATTTGATGAACTCATTCGCATCCCAAGCATATTTTAATGGAAAATGTACATTGTTTTGTAATTCTTATACAACCAAGTTATGTAATATTAAAAAATTATGGGAAGTGTTTATAAAATATAGTTCACTATAAAATGATCATATTATGTCTTTTTTCTTAATAAAAAGTGCATGGTCTATATGTAAATTTGATTCCCAAAATAAAACCATGATGCAGCCAGATTGAACCACATTATTGTATTGGATGTGGAACATTTTATGTTCTACCAAAAAATGTATCCATAGTAAATGGAATTATTCTCCCAATGTAAATTGATGTCACAAAGGAAAAACCACATCATGGTGTTCAGGGAAAACAACCATGGTTTAATAAATTTTATAAAAATTTGTTATTATTATAATTTTCCAAAAATAAACCCAGACATGGTACCATCTATAGAGGAATTTAAATTTTACCAATTTTTTGGTAGATTTGATTTATATTTAATGTTTTTTATATGGTGAATTAACTTTTTTTATAAATTATACAATAATGTAAAATAAAAATTCATTTTTATTCATTTATGAAACATTAAAAATATTTATTATTAATTGTTTATTTTAAAGACCTTTTTAGGAGGAGTTTTTTATTATATTGACCAATGGATTAAATAAAAAACAATATAAAATATTTATTTTATTAAAAAATTTACATGATATATAAAATGTTTATATTATTATAAAATTATTCATATATATTACATATTTTGAAATATATATTTCATTTTATGTAGGATATTAATTAATAATATTAATGTGTTGATATTGAAATAAATTTGAAAATTTATTTAATGTTTATATTATCTAATGTTCATAATAATTTAAATTATATTTTTCTTATTGGGTCTTAATTTATGAAATGCTAATAAATTTTTATTTCATGTCTAAATTTTTGAAATGTTTATTTTTTAGTTTATGACCATCTTATTATTTTTGAAAATAAATTTTTATTTTATTAATTGATGAATTCATTATTTTAATGAGTAATATATCTTCTTATAAATGACATTCCATTCATATAGTTAGTTACATTTTATGCCTAAAAACATTTAGATGAACTGAACCATGAATCATATATTTTTACAGGTTAAGAACATGAATGTAATATTTTATTATGATTGAATTTTTTTTAGGAATTTGGATTGTTTTGGAAATATTCTACATCTTATATATTGATTCATGGATTTTGAAAATTTGGGTGGGACATGCAACTACCCAGGGGGATTAGGAAATATCATATTAAAGCGAGGGTTAGAAACATGTCACATCATGATTCCACTATAATAAATTTTACTTCACAATAAAATAATAAATAAGAATAAATTATTAAATATAACATATCTATGAGATGAATTTGGATATGTGTGAATATTGTTGAATATTATTTTTGGGTAGGTATCATAAATCGTGAGTTGTATGTTTTTTTGTAAATATTATTACAATATATTACCTTGGATGAATATGTTAAATATGAAATAATAATTCATAAAAAACATTCATAAAATAAGGGAATAAATTAAATAAGATAGTGAGATAAAAATACTATTTAAAAAGGAATGTGTTAAAATAATTCCAACGTGAATAGATGTGAAGACCTTAATCATCTAATAGATTTGGGTTATTATAGTGTCTAGTGTCCATGGATTATCTTATGTGGGGGGTGGTGGAAATGATTAACACTATATATTTAGATTAAAATGCTACTATAATCGTTGGGTTACACTAAGAAAGGAATCTATAATAGTTGGGATACTAGAGGAATGAAATTGAGTTTATCCAAATAATAGATTAGGGAACTAAGTTTCCCGCTCAAAAATCAAAGAGTTTTATATGATATTATTTGTTTAAGGGCCTACATAAATAGGTAATAAATTAGACAAATATTAAATATGAATCATTAGTTGGTGAAAATTAAAACTTATCCCACTAATTTATACGATTAAATTAAAATAGGTCATCATATTAATGGGATACCATATAATAAGTGTCCTTATTTAATTATTATAAAAAATAATATTCATAGAGTAAATACCAAAATTTCATACAAAATAGAATCATCATTAAGCATAACGTTGAGGTCAGTTATTGAAAAAGGAATCTTAATGAAAATAACTTCTTATAATGGTATAAGACCATAATAATCCTTTTTAATCATAATGTAAAAATCATTGTGTTAGAGTAAACCATTTTTATTTTGGGAACTATAAAAGTTGTTCAACAACCAAATTTTAATATTTATAATAAGCATATGATAGAAACATGTGATGTTTCTATTTATTTTTGGAAGTAATTATAATGACTGAAGTTAATGTATATTTGATGAATCAGTTACTTAATCACAGTTCATAAATGTGAGGGTGATATTGTATAAATAAATAAAACTAATATGATGTGTTTTTGAAAATATCACATCTGATGAAATTGGCATAACATTGGATATAATATTATGAAATCATAAGCACTATGATTATGGGGTAGTCGATTTTTTATGCTAAGAATCATATCTCTTTCATTGATAAGTTGTCATTACTATACCCTTTCATATGATTAAATGGTGGGAAATAGCATCGATAAAGGTTTATAACTAATTTATCTATTTGCATTAAGCCTTTATGTGTGAGTTAGTACATGTCAACTCAAGAGTGTATCAATATCACAATATAAATAAGAAACACATATTTGATGGTTTGATAATACCATAGGTGTCTTTTTATAAAATTCAATCTTCCTAATAGATCTAACTTTTATTTAAATTATGAGATTGAATAATATCATGAGAGGCTAGATAATCCCATCCATACTATTATTTATTCCTCTATCCCTTGAATACACAATGTATAGAGGGTGAATTTTATGTGCCTATTTTGATCTTCATTAGCCACATATGAAAGAAAACATTATTGAAAAAAAATACATTGGTGAATGGTGTTTAATGTGCACTAAAATGTTGTTTGATAAGATTCATGTACACATGCATATGAATCATGATATATATTAATATACTTATATATATATATAATATTTCGAATTATATATAGATTATATTTTATATATACATATGACGCTTGTATTTTTTAGGCCTGTGCTGCATGAATATATACATATATGTTTCTTAGAGTTTGTGATATATATATATATATATATTATTTACATTATCCTTAGTGGTTACATTATTGATAAACAATTAGGGATGGTTGACTATATTTGAATTAAATTTATTGAAAATGATATATGAATTATATCAAAATTGGTAGAGTTTTATGCAACATATTAGAGGATACATAGGCTTTATTCATATAGCAGAGTGAGTTATTTCTATTATAGAGATGTGGAGTGTTATAATTATCAACCTATGTTAACTCCCTTCCTCTGAAAGCGTAGTTCATCTCATTCAAGAAGGAAATAAAATCCCCTGAGATGCCGAGTATCCTCACAATATGATCATGAATACATTTTCAAGTTTCCTCCCTCAGATTAAAGTATCATATATTCATTATCACTTATGATATTCCTCAAACATTCTCCATAGAAGGCAGATGGGAGCTACTGATATTCATGATTTCCACGAACTGTGTTATTCATTTAATTTATACATTTACTAAAATATATATCTTACTATATTTTGGGATATATTCAATTAGAAATGTTTATTTTATGATTACAAAAAACCCCTATGTGATGTAAGTGTTATTTTATTCAAGATTTAAATGTGTTTGAATAATTTTTTTGAGGAGAAACAAAAAAGCAATGCTTTCGTAAAACTGGATAAGGTTTAATGACCTTACGTGAGCTATTAACGGTATATTTAATTTAAAATTACATACATCATTTATGTAAATTCCATACCCTTAGATAGAATTTCTAGTTAAGGGTGACCTCTATATTTACATTAATACAATGTGTAGCATAATGGTAGTACAAATACACAATATTTATAAATAAAGATATAAATGATTTACCTGCAAATGGTACCCCTATATGTTACCCTTACACCGAAGTACTACATAAGGGTATCCCCAATATTAAAATTATATAATGGTGTTGTGATTATGTAATACCATTACACAAGGGGTGTTTATAAGGGTCATTTAAAATTTTACCTAACATATTAAGGCAGTTTCTCTGTAATGGTCCTGGATATCTACCATTACATATCATATGATTTATGGATATTTCCCTTTTGCAAAAGAGTTGTGTAAAGGTAATTCCATTACACAAGGGAGTTTCATAATGGCTTTCATTATATTACCATTATATAGAAACTAAAAAAATTATTATCCTTATGTAGGGAATCAATATAATAAAAAATGGAGGATAACATCACAAAAAATATTGATTTTTCTCAAGGGTAGGGAAAACGTTTAATTAAAAAATGTTTTAAATATTGTGTTGTTTTTAAAATTTTAAATTTATTTATAAAACAAAAAATGTATTTTCAGACATATTAATTAATATGGGTTTTATAAATTATGTAGTTAATTATATCATTTTTATAATTAATTAAAAAAAATTTATGAAACATTATTCTGATAAATTAATAGCCAATATTTTAAAATTACATGAGATATAATAAATGGGAAACCATATGATCTAGAAATAAATGGTTTATTTATAAAACATAAGATATTATTTATATAATGTTTTTAAATCAAAATATATGTGTTATTTTTAATATTTAAATTGTTTTACAATGTTTATTGAATTATAAAAAGTTTATAAATCATTTAATATCATATAAATTCATATTAAAATAAAATATGAAGAGTTTAGTATTGTAATGAATATAAAATGTGAATTTTAAGATTAATTTATAAATAGTTTGTAATTTTTATTTATTTATTAATTGTTCATTAAAGACTCTTATTTTGAAAAATAAAAAACAATTACTTAATTGTTATATTTCATTGATATTAATGTTTTGTAAAATTTCTATAAAATATGTATATTGCGTATGACCAATTATAATATAACCATTTTTCAAGGATAGAGAATTAAATACAATTCTATGTTTAATATAAATAAATTAAGGTTTCATATTCCTTAACCTCAATTGTATTTTTAGTTTTGAGATTTAGAATAGTATTTTGGAATAGTCTATGCCTAATTGGTGGTCGGATTTTCATGAATTGAATTCTCAATTGAGTAAATTTCCATCCTATATATGGACTTGGTGTCAGACTACCTACTTTCATGGAGGCCTATTTTGGCTAGGAAAGTGAATAGGTTGGCTATATCTCTTTTCAGGCTTTAGAGGTGTTTCTTTTCAGTATCATATAAATATATTCCTTTACATGAAGTGTTCATATTCCATATACATATGATTCATTTGGATATTTATGAATATATCTAGATTCTATTTTTTGTAATTTATATGGACTTAAGGGTTGGTATAGAGTTCCACATTAATGAGGGGTGAATAAATTTATTTTTTTGTTGGCATAATAATTTCAAAATCTAAATTGTTAGAATTTTGAATATAGAAAAGGAAATAAAAATCAAAATGATAATGATTACTTAAGGTACAATATTTATTAAATTAATATTAATGTGATATTAATTTATAGACACCTTTAATGAAAACCCCTCAAATATTATGGCTGATACCACTTCCAAATAAATACTTTTCATGACCTTGATCATATATCCTAGTATGTGATTCTAATGTTGGGATCCCTTGGGTTATCATGTGTAACATATGAATGTTTTGGGTAACATTAGATGATCCCAATGGGTAGGTCATGTCAAATGTGGGTGCCCTTTATCATCCTTTTTTTCTTATTCATTTCATTATTTTTGGGTTCAACTATTGAGGAGACCACAATAGGTTTTAATTACAAGAGAAATAGAGTTATGTGAATCTATATGATGTATTTGGATAACTGGTTAAAAACTCATTTATCCAAAGTAAAATCTACTATTATTTGGATGTTTTCTTACATAATTTATTAAGATTGTATAGATATAGAAATAGATGATCATTCTTAGTAAAATTTGAATGTCGTCACACTAAATGGGAATGATATATGAGGACATCATTTTTAGTGGGGAGTATTCATTAATTACCTTAGTTAAATGATATAATATGTGATAATCACGTACTGATATATATTTTTTAGTGATTAAAGAATAATTAACACTAATATTATAGAGATAATTAATATATATGACCTATAAAATATCTAATTACTGGTATCTATTAGTCAGAAGTTTTCTCAAGGAGAGAAAAATAGTTCTCAAAATGTGAATGTTATAGAGATTAGTTCCTCCAATTCTTTTTAATTGGTATTAGATACTAGGTTTTCATCACACATTTGTGTTGAAAACCATAGACACATAGATCAAATGTAATTGATAATGTCTGAAGTAAATCATCAACACAGTAATGGGGAAATGGTTTATACATTATAGTTAGATAATTTTGATCATATTTCCCATGTACATTTATCCTAGAAATGAAAAATTATTATTATATTAACACAATAAACAATAATTTTTTTTTGTATCTTATTTTTGGAAGATGTTATTTTTTCATTATTATGAATTATAGTTGTTATATTTTGGAAAATGAATGCTTTTATGGAATTGGAAATTTAATGAATGGTTTATTTATTCTTGATATAGAAAAACCTATTAATAATATTCATAATAAGGAGGTTAGGTTTGAATCTATTCTGACCAACCTTTGGAATTTTTTCCATGGAAATATAAATGACAAACACATTAAAAAACATCATATATATGTATTTTTGACTTATTAAATTATTAATAATTGTATAAATTTGAATATTTTCTATTAAAAAAAATGAAAAATATTCTCTTGGGAGAAAAGGTGAAAGGGATATTTTATTATTGGATCTCATATATAGTGATGTATTTAGAAGGCCGTTTTCTCAATAAATTGATTGTTTTTGGTACATAATTACATTTACTAATGACTTTAGTTAGTAAAATTATGTGTTTTTGAGGAAAAACATGTTCGAATCTTTTGAGAGGATCGAAATATTTTCAAAATAATATACAAAATCAACTCGAAAAAAGTATTAAATTTCATCCAATCACATTGAGGTAGTGAATACATGAGTTATTAATTCATTTCTATTCTTATAGGTTGTGGAATTATATCATAACACACAACTCATAATGAAACATAATGGGAATGTTTATCTAAAAGGTGGAATATTAATTTATTAGAATTGGTTTGATAAATGAGGAGCTTGTGGGACATTTCTATATCATAGTTGGTCTATTCTCAGCAAACTACAAAATTCCAAGTAAAAGGTTCTCCATTTATAAATTTCATAATGATACTGAATGAGATATGGACTAGAAAACATCTCATTCTTCCTTATGAGAATATTTAGAGTTTTTAAGCATACATATGATGCTTGGATTCCGATAAAAATGTAAGTAAGTCTGAAAAATATTTTATTGTTGGTTATTCATGGAATTCTAGGGATATTATTTATACCACCTTATAAAAAATAATGCATTTATGGTAAAAATGAAATATTTATTGATAAAAAAATTCTAAGAAGAGGATTTAGTGGGAGGAATGTTGAACTTATTGAAGTTTAATACCAAAAAACAAAAATAATTCATTAGATAAAGGTTAAGATAGTTCCTCCTAAAGTTGTCTATGGTGAATCAAATCTTGTAACACAAATTCCATAGATTTATGTTAGTATTAATTTTGAACATGATATATATGGATTTTTCATGGATAATGATGATGAACTAACATTAATTAAAGATTAACCTAATTCCGAATGGGATTACATTAAATGTTATGATTCTGAGAAATGATTACAATATATGGAATATAATATTGAATTCATGTGCATTATCCAAGATTAGACCCTCGTGGATTCACCTATGTGATTATACCCATATGGTGAATGTGGGGTTTTAAAATGAAAACTAACATGTATGGAATAGTGTATACCTATAATTCATGGCCAATGGAAAAGGGTTATAAAATAAATTCATGTCATTAACTATGAAGAGACATTATCACCTCTTGTGATGACAAAGTATATCATATTTATCTAGAAATAGAAACTCATTATGATTATGAGATATATCACATGGATGTCAAAGAAATATTCTTAAATGGGAATTTAGAAAATGAAATTTATATTATAGAACTAGGGTTTTTGAATTTACAAATTATGGTGAGGAAGATTGAAGATTAAAAACCCTATTAATGGAAAAAATTAGGCCTCCCAAAGTTAGAATATTTAATTTGAAGATGTAGTCAAATAGTTTTAGTTCATCAAGATTACATATGATTCTTGCATATACAATAGGATTATTGGATGTATAATTATATTTCTAATTATCTATTTAGATGACATACATCTGATTGCTAATGAAATCCTATCACTTAATTTAATGAATATGTGTATTGGAAAATGTTTCTCAATGAGAGTGGTGGGTGAATTATTTTATGTACTCAATATGAGCATCCATAGAATTATATCAAATAATTAACCTTGAATAAGTTAGAACATATCTATTGGTGCAGTGTAAGAGTGTTTTAACTTGTATAACTACATGAAGGGGAATCTAGTGATCTCATAGAACATGAATTTTAGTAAGATTTATTTCCATCCTAATGAAATAGATATGATGTATCAATGTATTTGAGAATATTATATAGGATATATCATGTATTCCATGTTCTGTACTAAAATAATGTATCATACGCTTTCATAATAACAATTTGATACCAATACAAACCTGGCGATAATTATTAGAATACTATGAATAAAATTATTATGTATTTTAGAAGGAATGAGGATATGGTATTTTTCTCTAGATGAGAGGATGATCATTGTGTAATGGGTTACATATATTATAGCTTCCTGTACAAAACAATTATTGTAAATATCAATATATATTCATCATTTTCATTAAACGATTTGTAATTCAGTGTAATATTTCCAAAAAAGTCACCATAATACACTCAAAAATAGAGGAAAAATATATAGTTGTGTAATCTATGAAGGTAGGTTTTTAGAAAATAAAGTTCATTTCTATACCTCAAGTGGTTCCTAGTATCAACGGAGTAATCAGGATATATTTTGATAATAATAGAATTTTTTTCTAGGCTACTGAACCTGAGTATCATCAAATAACCAAACAAATCCCTCAAAGGTACCATCTCTTAGGGGATATCATTGAGAGTGAAAAATTAAATATCATTTGGGTGGATGCATAATAGAATATACCATATCCATTGGATAAACCATTATATGAACAACAACATGGTGGTCCTATTAAATCTATAGCTATTAAAGAAAAATATATTGGTTCTAATTAGTGTAATTATATCATCTTATTATAAAAACTGATTTCTAAAATTATCATTTATTCATGTGTGTTTCGTTTTTATTTCACCTGAAAATATGAATGATAATATCACCTCAATGTATGAAATTATTTTCTCCCTAACCAATTATCATAATAAATTATTACGTGTTGTAATGTTATGAAAAGGATAACATGAATAAAATCATGTATTCATTTTATGTAGTTGTATATAATATAAATATAATAGCTTCATGATGAAATAATTATAAATTTTTAACTTGGTACGGTATTCTATAGTATATCTCATTGATTTTTATTCCATAATCGATATAAATAGGTGTGTATTATTATTTTCAATACTTCCTACATGAGGTTGGTGAGATACCTTCCATAAGAACCTTCACCCATTGATAAACTACTTATTCAAATCAATATATGAACATGGATAATTAGGGGTGGTTGGATATGTTTATGATCATGTATTCAATCAGAGTGTAATGAAGATTGTATTTCTCCACATTTATAAATGGAAAATACGGCTAGACCATGATTGAATTATACTGAAGAAATGCATTTATATGCTTAACTATTTCATATATGATGTGTTCATATACATGGATAAGTATCATATGGTGTTCTTATCATATTGATGAATGAAAAGTGAAATATTCATCTATTTTTTCATCCTTTTTTAGGTAATCAATAAACGATGGGTGGACATAATGATATTGATATGGTATATATCTAGGGGTTGATCGATTTCATGGAAAAATGGATTATATTGGTATACATATGTTGTGTATGATATAATTTTGGGGGGACATGATTAAATAGAGATATTAATATGTCTGATGAATCTTACACCAGACCCATTCATAGCATGATTAGTTCAAATTATTTTCTAAAGGATTCTCTTTTCTAAAATATATGAAATTTGGATTTCACAGTTGTTTTCAATACTGTTGGGGCTTATAGGATTGAACATTAGGTGATTATATAATTATAATATTTCATACACATTCTTTGTTAAATATTAATTGAGTTCTATAGAAAACCACATCCAAAAAATATTGAACTAGTTATCAAAGAGTTTTCAGGTTTTTTATATTTTCCTTATGGAATATTAGTGAAAGTGGTAGATTTTTTGATGTGCAAATAGATTAATTTTAATTAAATACACAAATGTATGAAAATGATTCATGGAGAACACACACAAAGATATATATATATATATATATATTTTTATACATTTAATAATTTATATTACATATAGTGTACATAAAATTTATGAATATGACGTATGTATTTTTCTTGAGTGTGATGCATGAATGAAATACATATAAATACATTTTATTTATTTTATTTATTTTCTATGAAATCTAAACATAAATTACAAACCATTTTGAATGGTTTAAAGTAAAAAAATTAAAATAATTGAAAAAATTCAATCATTTTTACAACAATTGGAAGAAATGAATATGTTGAAATAGATGGGCCTTGATATTTGGTTATGTAAGAGGATGAGATCCTCTTATTGTGTGTAGATGGTGTGGTGTGTAATGATTTTCAGACTCAACAAGCTCTTATCCCCTCGAAAATCTATCTACCTATTTGATAATGTTCTTTCACTCCTTTGGATTTTATTTATCCTCATGATTTATCATGGATCCATTCGCTGGTGTAATGCCATAGAGGTAGGGTTGATATGTTCACTGATCTTAATGATCTTCAAAAAAACATTCTCTGTGGAATGAAGATCGAAGGTTCTAGTGTTCAAATTTTCCTATTACACTATTTTACATTTTATTTACATGTTAATTTATTATGGATCGATATTCCTATGTGTTTGGTTTTTGTACAATTAAAATGGATATTTTATGATCATAAAAACCAATAAAAAGGTATATAATCTTTTTTTTCATTTTGTGAAGTATTATGTTTTCATCATTAATGTATGTAGATTATAGTTAAGGGTTTCAAGTAACATATTATATTTATTTTCTGTGTAATTAATTTTTATAATCCTTTCAATTGTATTAGATACTTTACCACACTTCTAGATAAAATAACATTCGTGGAATGAATAAGTTTTATGCTTATTAAAACAAATTACTATATTTTCTTTACGATATAGGTTATTTCATATGCTACTGAATGGTTGAATCTGATGTCATCCTAGTCATAAACTTAGTTAATTAATATTATACTAAATATGTTTCAATATAACATATTCTCTATATAATATGGGTTTAATCTTATAAAAGGTTTTCCATGTTGAGTTAATGGCACACATCATTAATTCATTCTCATGTGAGTAGTCACATGTGAGTTAACCATATACAGGTTAGTGCTATAAATGATTAATCAGATGTGATCATAAAGTTAATATCAAGGAGAATTTTTTTAATACAATAAAAGATGCATAGATGCCATGTACGATCAGTCATGCATGGTTCTATCCATGAGAAGTAATACTCCCATGGAATTTGATATAGTGGTTATCAAGTGTAAGGTTAATAAAACACTGTGTGAGATTAAACCCATATGGTTGGAAACTAATAAATGATAAAATAGCATAAATTGTCTAATATTTGATTAACATCATGTAATGGTATTTTAATGGGAATAATATATTTTATAAATATATTATTAATCATGTGTATCGATGGAATGCATCCACATATTATGTAGGATTTATTTATTTAGGTTGTTTATAAATTAAAAAATAATTAATTTTTTATTATTAAAAATATGTATTTATGTGACTTTTAAAAAATAAATATTCCATAAGTTTTAAATTTTAATATTAAAAAAAATTTCAATTTATATTGATTAGAATATAATTTATGAATACAATGTTTATTTAGAAATTATAAGTGTAATTTATTTTTATTATAAATTACAATATAAGGACTAAATTCAATGGGTTTTAATTTTAAAATATAAAATGTTCATTATTATTAATTTTATTTTTAAAAATTATATCCATATTTTGGAAATAATTTCATACACATCAAATGGTGTTTTTATAATTTATTTGATAAAGGTTAACAATACCCTAAATCTGTGATATATAGATTATATAAATAGTTTGTTTAACAAAAATTAGAATATAAATTGTTTAGATTTCATTTTATATCATATATTTTAATTTAAATTTCCGATAATTCTTAATATAAATATGTTCATATTGATATGAAATAAAACGTGTTTGTATTAAAATCTGAGATATTTTCATAATGAATTACTAAATTATAATGTGTTTATAATTATTTTAATTTTTTAATTTCTCATAAATGATTGTATCATGATTAAATAAATAATTTTTCATTTATTTAATCATTATCTATTAATAATTAAATGTCATATTTTTTTATATTATTATTTTTAAATTATTTTAATTTCAATATTATTTTTCTATGTTATCTTACGTGCTTGTAAGGAGCAATATTCTAGTACAATAAATTGATTTATTTTTTCTGTACATCAATATTTTCTTAAATTGAATTAAGACATTAAATATGGATGTTAATTATGATATATTTATAATATAAAATGTTTCTATATAAATTATTGATGGGATAATTTTGGATTTATATAAATATAGTTGGATTTTTATTTTAGTTAGTATCATAAGCCATATGTTTTTTAGACATTTACACATAAAAATGAATTTATCATTTTTTTTTTGTAATGTAATTTCATTCCAACCAAAATCATTTTTAGAATGAATACATAAATGGAAATATTAATAAATGAAGAAGAAATATAATCCCCTTTAAAACACTAAAATTGTTTGATTTATTCCTAATATGAACTTGTTAGAAGATAAGTTATCCCTCAAGGTAGTTTCATTCTAAAATAAGGTGACAAAGGATTATCTTTTCCAATGATGGAATATACTATGTGGACAAAATATGATTAGGTTAGTGTTTTTGGTGTTTTAATTTAAATAAAATTAAATGGGAAATCATATATGATAGAAGAACACAGTTATAGAGTTGATCATATATTAATATGATGGATTTAGGAAAACAATATCCCGTCAATAAAGAAAGATTCATATAAGATATGATTGGATATACGGTGTACCTAAATAGTTATATTGTGAGAAAAACAATAATGTAGAATAATTTATTAATAAAAATAGGTATTATTTCACAAATTGATATTATTATTTTAAAAAGAATCTAGTAATACACTATGATTTTATTTTTATTCAATGTAAATAAATTTAATGTATTCAATAGTTTTCTTTGCACAAAATCCTATTTCTATATGAGTAATGATATATTATGGCCTTTATAACCATGATTTTATATTGTTGGGTAGGAAATGGTTTTACAAAATTATCAAATATATATAGAATTTTTGCCTTAATTCATATATATTAATAAATTTTTAATAAACAATAATTAAATTTTTAATAATATCATTTCATGATTAAAATAAATATTTTACTGATGAAATGTATTTTGATAGGATTTATAATTTTTTATATGAACCAAATTTATTTATTACTATTTAAATATTATTTCAATAACATTTATTGATATTATATAAAAATTCATTCATAATTTTTTTATTCATATGATGGTTATAAATCAATATAAATTTATTGAATTTAAAAATGAGTTTTTTTCAGAAAATTGTTTTTATCTGTTTTGTGTATTTTTAAATAACAATTTAAATAAATAAATTTCAATTAAATGTTTTAATTAAAATTTTATATTATATAATCTATTATATATTTAAACATAAATATAAACGTTTTTACAAGGAAATGAATGAAAATAAACAGAGAATAATGGTAAAACATTTATCTTTCTAATAAAAAAGATTATTTATTAAACATTTTCATTAATGTTTATTACTAAATATTAGATAAATTGAGATTGAGAAACTTTATTCCATATTTTGTTTCTTATTTTCAATATTTTATATGATTCTATATTCAATTATGGTTATAATAAATAGTAAACATAGAACAAAATATTTTTTCCACTGTTAAAGTTAATACAGTTTATATATGGGGGGGGTTAAACCAATAGGTAAGGGTAAACGTTCACATTAAATATATCAAAATATTATTTCTACAAGATAAATAAAAATTATCATGTATATTATTCTAATTAATGACCATTTTTCAACATGAACATGAAATATGAATTATATTAGTGAAATATATTAAGTAGATCTTTGCACGTCCCCCCAATCACTTATAAAATTCAACTTATTATACTCAGTTATTCCAAAACTTTTATATTTAAACATAGAAAATACATTTTGAAATACATATATATATTCCTTCCATTCATTATTGATATCGTTTACTTACTCTATGACTATGATACGACGGCGTAAGTTTTAAGACAAAGGAAGTCCCTCAAAGAAGAGGTAATCACATTCAGAACCCTTCAATGTTTATTTATTTTTATAACTCATATAAATATTTTGCCTCTATCCCAAAATAATAAATAAATTATCATAAATATTCTAAGATAATATTTTGACTATCATATAACCATTTCATATATTTTTTCAATCAAATGGAGTCATAAAAGTATTGATCGTGCATTTTAGTGGATTATTACCTCCATGTATTGACATGATTCAATTTGCATCACAATATATCATGGATTTTTATAGAGGTATATTTAATATTTATATATTATATTTATGAAATAATTATTCTCCTATAATTATAATATATTTCCTATACACATTCCTTTCCATCTATTAAAAAAATGATAACCTCTCTCATGTCAAAGTGTGGGTTATCATCATCATGAATTGATGTGATTTGTTTTTCATCACTAATTTATGTGAATTAATATAAACGTTTATATATTGTTTAAATGTTTTTCTTATTAGGTTATTTATATTATAGATATTATGGAACTATGATCAAAATACAAGGATCATAACTACCAAACACTAACATACAAGAAAAAGAATTTGTTCACATGATAAATGATGATGATAATGAAATAAAATAAATGAATGGGATTTAAGAAATATAATTAAAGAGTGTATGGTAATATTAGTATTAATTTAGTTCTTTTATAGATGTATAATAATTTTTAGTTTGCTATAAATATTTTCATAATCTCTTAATTATATAGTTGACACTGTGGTATGGGTTTTCACCTCACTTTTGTTATTGTGCGACATATGTCATATTCACCACAGGTTTCTCGGATGTTGTATATATACTAAACCTATGTTATTTTAAATATTTAAAATTATTATGTAAATTTTATTTAATGTTTCAAATTTTTTATTTCTTCTAATGGGATTATGATTCAATATGCAATACAATATAAAAGGAATTATTTTATAAATTACCTTTTTATATAGATTATTTGTGCTTAAATTTCGATTGATAAAATTATATGATCTATCTATCAAAAATTATATTTAGTTTTCTATACTCTATTTATTTCTATAAATAAAAAAAATTCATTGTTTTTACTCCATTTATGTAATCAAAATTTTGAATAATAATTTTTATAAAAAAGTGACATTATTTCTCTCTTAAACTATGAATATTTCTATTGCATGTCTATATTTCCTTAAAAATGGTAGGAATAACCAATTTAGACATAAAAAATATTATCTAAATTCATTTTAAATAAAATTTTCTTTATTCAAAAATCTGAATGGGTTATTTATCTTATCATTTATTGGAAAACACGTTTTCTGGTGACCATAACTACTCTTTTAATTGATACGTCCACTATAAAATTCTATGTATTTTTTAAATAAATTTTTTTCATAATATTTTTGAAATTTTCTTATTTTATCAATTTGATTTCTATATTTTAATGGTATTTTAATCTATAAATATTCTGTTCAAATTTTCATGATATTTTTTATTTACCTCCTAAAATTTTATTCCTCAGAAATCTTGTTTCATTAAGTTTGATCAAGGGTATGTATTTTTATCAATGATTAATCATGTGGAAATATAATACTAATCTATTATTTTAATATTTTAATACATAAGACAAATTAGAAAAAATTGGATAATTATTAGTCACCATTAAGGATAATTCACCATTGAGGCCGAGTCACTGTCATGGTGGGCTCACTGTTGTACCTATTGATGATATATCTCACTATCAATTGTCTCACCATCATCACAGATACTGAAATCTAGTAAATGAAAAGACACTCAAATGAGTCAAAATTTCCTAGCCTACCAATAGATAAGTCACCATCACATTGAGCTACTGAATGATTTTTTATAATTATTTCTAAGGATGAGTCACTATTCAAGCCGAGTTACCATTGGAATGTGTATATATCTGCTCGTTCTAATGACAATATGACTCAATGATGTTAAAAGTTGTCATTAAATATGATAAAATGATTGCAGACCTATCGTCAGGTGAAACTATCCTTAGAAGGAACTGTCGATAGCCGAGTCACCGTCAAGTAAACCTATAAACATGGAGACCTGCAAATATTGACTCACCATTCCTGATCTACTGATCTGGAAACACTGTCATTCCTTCTTTTGTCATTTAAACTTACATTTCATTATAAATATCATATTTTTGAAATTTAGTACCATAATTTATTTTAATGACTTTGTTATCCTTTTGTAAACACCATTAATATCGATATCAGAGAACAAGGAACGACGTTTGAGAACATGATCAAGATTAGCCTTCTTATCGAACATGTAATTTATAAAGAAAACACATGATCCCAAAAAAAGAGAGCTGAAGAAATATGAAAATTCATTCATCCATAAAACACACAATATGAAATTTCTATTGTGAATACATGATAAAATTTCAGAGAACAAAAAATAGAGAACATATAAAAAATCAATCAAAAATAGGTGAAAATTCATCAAACACATCCTTACCCAACTCAAAGCAGAAGAAATAATCCCTCACGATACTCTGGTTTGTTTGATATTTCCAAAAAAAATCATCTCAATATGCCTTTAAACATATCATTGAAGATTCATGATCTGTATAAATCAAAAAACAGTAACTTTTAACTCTTATCTAATTATTTATTACCTGATTATGTACAGTTTTATATTTCAAGAAGTGTGGGTATCTTTGTTTTATAAACAGACACTGAATTCTATGCCAAAAAGGAAGATACATTGATAACTTCAGAAATATATTGTTTTTACCTTACAATCCTATGGATAATAGTGGGAGGGGACTATGTGTGGCATGTTTATTGTTATAACTCTTAAAAAACTATAGAAGAGTTATGTTTACCAGGACAGTTCTGTATACAATTGTTAACCCCAATCCGAGGTGTTGATCTATAGTAACCCAAGCTTGACATGTATGTACATTACATTTATTTATTGTATTACTTAATTCATTACACATAAATATAGACAAATAACATATTAGTTTAGTGTCCTTCAAAATATAAAACATAATCTTCTAACTTGGTTAAATATATTCAATATCTCCCATAAATATCTTCCAATATTGTTTTCCTACCTAAAAGCATTGTTTATATCCTGGGTAAAACAAACCATAAAAAGGGTGATCTAAAATACTCATTAAGTGTAAACATGTAGAACATAAAACAAACCAAAAACATAATAATGTAAAAACATGAAAATAATGAATAAACAACAAAATATTTAGTCGTGAAATAAATTTTGGTTGTGTGTAAGCCATAGATAATAGAGTAACATTAACCATGATAGAAGAGATATGGAATAAAACATGTAGTTATTAAAAAAATAAGCACATAATATCATTTCGATAGTTTCCAAGGAATTACTTCTATGACCATCATAGGGTACATAGTCTATTTCTGAACCAGGTTTTACATTTCTATTCTAGTTATGTATTATTGAACATGATTTACTTTTCATTCCATCCCAATATCCCAGAATCATTTTTAATTTCTATTATATTCATGCATATATTATTAGATACAAATCTCTACCCAATTCATTAGGGGTAGATATTTTTCCCACCAATATTACAATGAAATCATTATTTGATGTGCCACAAAAACATAAATCATTCCTCATAGTATAACTGAAGATATAAAATGTGTTTCTTAAACATCATTGCATCATAATCCATACAAAATAAATGGATTTTTTAAAAATAATTATATCATAATAAAATCAATTAAAAGTAATAATTGAGAGAGAAACATAACCCTATGTCATCCTATATGGAAAATAATTTTGATAAATCACATTAACATAATTCTTTTAGAAAATATCGATTATTTTTAAGAATGTTTTCTTTTCTCAAATTGACATGGAATTTTAAAAGAAAATAATTTAATTTAAAATAAACATGAAATCATATAGATGAAGATTCATGGAAATATGTTATAATTATTCCATAAAAATCCATTCATGACATATTATTAAAAAAACATTCTCCTCATACTTTTTCCCAAAGAGTCAAAAAGAACCTCATATAGGAAACGAAAAAAGATTTCTTGTATATAATTTAATAAATCATCACTAATAAGAAAATTTGAAATTAAAAAATAATAATAACATAAATAATGTTATATATAATTTGGAAATATGGACCTGATTGATAAATATACCTTAGAAAATACTTACGTATAAAAAAAATATCCGATAATAATAATGTTGCAAAATTATCCCTTAACACAGGTCTGATTTCTTCTATTTGTCTCTATAACTATGGTATAGTGTTTTTAAACATATTTTTAACTTTTAATAGAACCATAATAACATTTGTGATATTATATAATATTCACTTATGAATTAATATTATAATTTATTTATCAAACCTATGTTTAAGCAACGTTTTGGGTAATAACCGTTTTATTTATCATACATGTTTTGACTAGTTAATCTTGATCTTATTACATAGACAGTGATTTACTTAAATCAAGAATGTAAAGAATGATTTATATATCATGTATATTCAGTATATAAATATATATAATTTATAGATAAATGAAATGGCATAAACAGTTCATGGAGACGGTATGCCGTACATATGCATGAATGTTGTTTTTGTTTATTTATTAAATTGAATGGATGAAAGTAAATGAAGTATATATATATATATATCATGTGGAAATATTATGTTATATATTTCATCCTTATTTATTATATATAAATTATAATCATTCTTAAATGGTTAATGTGGAGAATGAATCTCATTGTGCCTTAGAGACGGTAGGTCGTACGAACACATGAGTGATGATATCATACACTTAATGGTTAAATGGTATGAAATAGGATGGTATATTAATTATAAAGAATAATTATCTTGATATATTAATTATTTAAATCCATTATATTCAGCATTATACCCATAAAAATTATGTATTGTGGAATAACAAATTACAACACGATGTGGAGACAGTAAGTTGTACGTACGCACGCATGGTGATATTATTATTATTCAGATAGAAAAAAAGGAGATATATGGTTATTACATAATTATAATAAAATTTCATCATGTATATTATAATATCTTTATTACTTTATTAGGAGAAAAACATAATAAGATACAGTATAAGATGAAAATATTTTCGAAATAGGTTATAAAACAATTAAGTCATTTTCATGTATCTCTTTTGGATATGCAAAAAAGGGCTCTCTATGATGGTTTTCTGCCCAATGTAAGGATTCTAAGTGGAATAGATTTATTCTATGATTTTTTTGATAGATATTTTCTGATTTAAATGGATTTGGAAGTGCGAGATAAAGATATGAAGAAATTCACTATTATATAAAAGGTGAGGGGCAATTTAAGAAAGTCTTGAAATATTAAATTATTGTAAATTTGATTTAAAAAAATGGTCCAAAAATCATTTAATTGGAATATAAGATGTTTTTGGTTCAAATTTCATCCATAAAATAATTTTTAGGCAACATTTGTTTATTTTTTATCCTTATCTTTTTTGTTTCACCCTTATTTTATCCTTTTTAAAATTAAAGTGATATCATGTTATTTTCACATTGTGGGTTAATGTATTTACCATATCATGTCAAATGACCTAAAAATGACATTTATGATATATTTATATTTTACTAAACAATTTCTCTGAAGATTATTTTTTAGGAATATAATATCATTTTATAAACTATTATATAATTTATGTTATGAATTATGTCAATTTTTTCACTATTCATATATGACTTTTTAAAAATTCACCACCACGTGACTCCTTATAAAAACATTTAATCAATCCTGACATGTGATATTCACTAATAAAATTCTTTTATGACACAAATTATATCATATAATATATATTTTAAAATTTATTATATCATTTATTTGAATATTTCATTCATAAGGTAATCACTACATCATCATTGTGTCATTAATAAATTATTTTAACTACTATTTAAAGATTAAAAATAAAATACCATGATGTAAGAAATATTTTTACCTTTATAATTACTATTTGTAGATAAAGATAACACTTTCATAACCCCATATAAAAGAAATTAGTATAAAGATAAAAGTTTTTGTTATTTTCTATTTACATTAAATTTCTTATTATAACATGTCATTATCACTACCAATTTGATCCAAGGGGTCCTAAAATTGACCAAAGAATGCCCATAGTTGGCCTTATATCAGTAAATAGGATTATGAAATGTGTTAGAGTAGTTTTTTATTATTATAATATTATTTTTTACACTTATTTAATTGATTTACCTTTTAACCATGGTAAATGTAAGTAATTACTGATGTTTCTATTCATAATTTCAAAAAATGAAAGGTAATTATTTACACAATTTAATCCTTCTAATTCAATAATTGGAATCATTTTTTTTGAAATTCAAAACACAGATATGGAAAAAAATAATTTAAAATTAATTCATGTTGTCAAAACCGAAAGGTGGGTTTTTAGGAAGTTAAAACTATCAAAAAATGAACATGTGTTTATATACAGTTTAAATGTGAAATTACATAAAATAACTAATATTATATTTAATTATAAATAATAATAATATTACACTTCAAATCCAATTAAAAAGAAAATATAACTATAGAAGTAAATTAGATGAAATATTAGTTTTGATTTCAAATTTAGTATTTTTCACTATTTTTTAAAATATGACTTCCATGTGAAAAATAAAAAAATACCATCCAAGATATATATTGATGAACCCATTCCTAATAAAAAGATTATTTTGTCAAATATAACTTATAAAATTTTGAAAAACTATATTTGAAAGGGGTATTCCATGAAAAGGCAGTAAAACTACATTTTTTTAAACAAATAATTCTTTTTCCAAATAATATAATTTGTTTAATTATCATTTATAAAAAAATATGATGAATGTTGATGTTATTGAAAAATTCAAAATGATGTTAATACTATTCATAATAGTAAGTTTTTATCCCATTAAACAAAAATATTTTAAGAATATATCATTTTTAGTGAAACTTGGTACTTCCCACAATGCTTGCTATCATGGAAGGTCGTTGTTGTGTGTAACGCATGCCAACAATAGTGTCTCATATACTGTATGATAGTATGGGGTTTTGTATATAGTAAGATAATATGGTTGTACCATACAACACAAGATATAATATAAATTAAAAATAAAATCTCAAGGTGGTATAATATACCCCCCCTAAAAATGAATTTATCCCTCAAAATTCGTTGGGGTAATGAAAGGTGTAGTACTAGAAAGTTTCTTTCATAGAAACCCACATTGTAAAAAATAAATTCAAAAACATAATTTTAAAAAAGTAATTTTATAAACATAAATGTTACCCAAAGTAACTCATCAATGGGTTTCCACATATGAGAACATAGGTGGGATGTGAAAACTTTTATATGGAAGAAAAATCTATCCATTGAGTTCTGATGGATTTTGACAAAGAACAATATTTTAAAAAATATAACAACTATAAATACATAAATCATTAATGATCTAAGGGAACATGTTATTCATCATACTAGAATATACTAGTATAAAATTTTTGGCTTCAATGATAATTTCCAAAAGTTGAAGTGCTTGGGGATAAATAATTATTACTTTTGGAATATTCACATCATTGTTTATTCCTTGAACAATTTTCACTTCATATATTATTTAAAGAAAATAAATGAAGTTAAATTTTTCAATCATGATGTGTTATCCGAACATGCGATTGAATAACAGGTCATTCCATATATCTCAACAAATAGGCTAGTACATGTAATCACATATGCATAAGTCCACATATAGTGAGATAATACATTAATCAAACAAATTTCAAAAATAAAATAACTTATACTATCCATAAATGGATAAAAATATAATACATAAAAAACTATAACATAAAAAATTACCGAGAGGTGAAATAAATCCACATAACATATATCTCCCATATCTCATATGGTTTTTCTTTCTTGCAACATTCAAAACATGTGCATACCTTAATCATGTTTTCTTTTGAAACATGGTAATAACATGAATTACTATATAACCTTATTCAAAATATTCATTTTGTCAAAATTACTTCATTACACACTCTAAAAATACTAATAAATCTATATACTCTAACCATGTTATTAATTTTTACTTGTATCAGTCATGAGGTCATTAATACTATCAAATATCTCACAATCTCTTTATCACTTCATTATGTGCATATCATGTGCTTCCCAGAAATATTTCAACCAGTTATCTTTATTATCATGGACATATACTTATAGAAAACCACAATGGAAAATTATATAGATATTATAATATTAAATGATACCATAAAAGAGATTCTACAACCCTATTTTGGAATCCTATTATGTAAACACTTAATCATTCAACCTCTTCATTGTCATACACAACATCATCAATAGTGATCGCATGAGGTTTTCCATTTTCAATGGCCTTAATATTTTTTTCTTGTCGATAATCATCCATAACCCTTGGATTAGGTAATTTATAAGAATAACTCCACATTTCATTTCAATTATAGTATTAAAGTGTGTGTGGTGTGTTCTATGTAGTATTTTCTCTATTCACATAAATAGAATCCTTTTTTCCCATTACATCGGTACTCAACTGATAAATGACCTTCATTTCCACACATAAATCATTTTCTAGTCCCTTTATGTCAATATCCACCATGATTCATTCCATACATTGAGAAAAAAAGAAGCCTTAATATTCTTTTCAACATTGTTTTTGAGATATTCACTTAAACTCCACCTTTCATTTTTTGTCAAAACCATGAGGTTGATATGTAACACCAACTTCCAGTTCTACCATCATAGTTCATTTCAAAATATCTTCATAGCTACTAAAGTATCCTATATCTACTTCCCTTGGTAGACATGGTTTTAAGCCACTGAGGAATCAGTTAATATTACATTTTAGGAGGGATGATAAAACTAGAAGAATAACTTGCATGTATTGTGATGTGTTCCACATATGTACTAGAAGATTCATCATCCGTTCACTAAATCTCAAGGAACACCTTTTCAATCATTTTTAGAAGAATACAATGAAATTAATTTTTCAGAAATATGTTCTTGAACTCATCCCATTCCATGGATTCAATTTCATATTTTTTCCTTGTATTCTTGATTAGAGTCCACCACTGGTCTGCATCACCTTCTAAATGATAAAAAACCAAAATTACTTTTTCATGTTCCAAATAGAGAAGGATAAAAAAATATGTTTCCAATGGTACTGATCCATTATTCAGAAATAAGTGGATGATAACATACACTAAAATATGGTTGGTGTTTCCTCATGAAGGACTCAACAGAACTTTGTTCCATTGTATTCCCATGTGGATACCCATAATGATTCATAGCTTGTGTACGTATAAAAATAATATTTCTCATTCCATATCCCATAACATTTGGTTTCTCTAGAGGAATATAATTTCATTTTCTAGTGAATTTCTCATTAAAAATTTTCCTTTGGGATCCAGCTATTATCTAAAACCTAAAAAAGAATAGTGTGAGAGGAAAATTTCATATTAAGAAAACAACAGAATCAAGGGGGGAGTGCATTCAATATCTAACATCATAGGTTTAATCCTGGTCTATTCACGATCATTACCATAATTATATTATTGTAACCTATAGCCAGACTTACCCTAAGTGGCATCATTATAAATTCATAAGTTTTATCTCAAAAGATCTCAATAAATTTTTTTCATCCAAGATTCCAATGTTTAACTAAACATTTTCTCTGATACCAACTATAGAAACCCAAACTTGATGTACATGGAAATTATATTTCTTTTATGAAATACTCAATATATAACAAAAGTATATGCCCAATGACCGTATTAGTTTAGTGTCTTCGGAAACATGGAAGATAATCTTATAACATGGTGAAATATCATTATTATCTTGTATAAAGATCTTCCCCTATTGTGTTCCTACCTAAAACCATTCATTATATCCTGGAGAAAAGAAAACATAAAAAGGGTGAGATCAAATTCAGAGAAATTGTAAACATGGAGAGCATTAAAGAACCATAATTATAAGAATTTAAATACATGAACAGAATGCTTAAACATCAATATCTTGAGTGATGAAATAATTCTTGGCAGTAAGTTAAGAATAGATCATGAAGGAAAATTAACCCTGATTGAATTGTATTTTCATAAAACATTGAATTGTGTATAATAAATAATTATATAATATTATTTCTATAGTATCAAAGTCATTACTTCCAAGACTATCATAGTGGATGAACTCCATTACTAAACCAGTTTTTACATTATCATTCTAGACATATATTACTATGCTGTATTTACTTACCATTCTAGCCCTATATTGCTGAACTAGATTTACATTCTATTATAGTCATGAATATCTCACGAGATTTAAATCATTACATAATTAAATTGATGGATATATAGTTCTCACTCATCTCATAATGAAATAATTCTTATATGTGCCAAAAAAATGATAATGATTTTTTATACCATAACACAAGAAATAAAATGGGTTTCTTAAACATCAGTCAATCATAATACATAAAAAATAAACGGATATCATAAAAATAAATCCATTATAAACACAATAAAATCAATGTACTAATAGGTATTAAAACATATAACTATTTAAACATATATTGAAAATAATTTTGATAAAATACTCAAACTGAATTATTGAATAAAATATTCATTCTTTTTCAAAATTGTTTTCTTTTCTCAAAATTCCATTAAATTTAAAAAGAGAATAATTAAATGAAAATAAAAATGAACTATTTTATATTAACCATTATGGAAATAAGTTGTTATGATACCATAATAATAAATTCATGCTGTATAATTTCATAAACCTTATCCTCATACATTTTCCGGAGGATTCAAACAACACCACATGTGGAAAATTAAAGAAATATTACTTCCATACCGTATAATAAAGATCTAGAAATGTGTAAATTTCAATTTAAGAAATAGTTGAAGAATTGAAATAATATAATATATAACAGGGAAACATGGATGTAGATGATAAATATACTCTAGGGAATACCTACATATAAACCATCTCGGATAACAATGAGATTGCAATATTATCCCTCACCATAGGATTGATTTCTTCCAAATGAGTTTGAATGTCCTGAAAAATGGGTTTAAACAAATTATTAACTTCTAAGAGAATCATAATAACATTTATTATATCAAATATGATTCACATAAAACATCATATTACCCTTTTATTTTTCAATTCCATGTTAAAGCAAATATTTGTGTAATAATAATTTTTTTATTGTACATTTTTTGACGTGTTATTCTTGATCTTATAACATAGATTATGATTTAATTATTTCCAAAATTTTAAAAATAATTTATATATCATATATATTAAGTGTATAAATATATATAATAGATATATAATAGAAATAAAATACGACGTTCATGGAGAGGGTAAGTTTTACGTACACACGAATATAGTTTTTGTTTCCTTATCGAGCTGAATGGAACCATGTAAATGAAATATATACATATATATAAAAATATCTAGTAAAATTATTATGTAAATAATTTCATTATAATTTATTATATATAGTTTATAATAATTCCTGAGTGGTTTATATGGGTAATGAATCTCATCGTGTTGTGGAGATGGTAGGTCGTACTTATGCCCAAGAGATGATATCATTCATTAAATGATTAAATGATTTAGGATTGGATGGTATATCAATTATAATGAATAATAATCATGTTATATTCATTATTTAAATCAATTATAATAATCATTATACCTATCCAAATTCTTTATTTTTGAATAAAAAATTACACAACAGCGAGGAGATGGAAAGTCGTACATACGCACACATGGTGATATTATTATTAATATTATGGATTAAAGGAGATGTACAGTTGTCCCCTAATTATAATAACATATTAACATATATAAGATACTATATTTATTATTTTATTATGATATAAACGTAATAAAAGGAAGTAGAAGAAGAAAATAATTTTGAAAGAGGTGATAAAACAATTACTTCTTTTTCGAGCATCTCATTCTGATTTTCAAAAAAGGTATCCCTGGGATGGCTTTATTTCCAAAGATAGGTTTCTAGTATGTAGGGAGTGATTCAAGGAGTATTATTAGATTAATATTTTTGGAACTAAAAGGCTTTGGAAATGTTATATAATGATAAGATCAAGTTCCTATTTATAAAAGAGGTGATAGGTACTACAAACCAGATCTAATATATTCTAAGGATTCTCTTCTTACTGAATACTAAAAAATTAATGTTTTCTCATACCTGAATATTATATATTTAATCTCTCATCTATTACAAATACAGTGGTGTATTAGTATCCTATGTACTATTTAATTTTAATAGGAAATATTTTTTATGCAATCATAAGTATTTCCTGGACTTCTAAATTGCATGATTAATTACTTTGATTTTAAATTTACCCTATATATTTGTTTAGTAGTACAAAAAATAATTCCAATGTGGATCACATTATCATCAAATAACATATATGTCTCATAGTGCAGGGTTGGTTGACATGCTTGATTATTTTCATTTTGATGATTTATGATGATGTTTAATGTTTTGAATTCCTTTTCATGAAATAAATTTATTGTATAAATGAATTTATAAAATTACTACAGACCATAATTCAAATAACACTTCATTAGTATAAAACATTACTTACAATTGAAAATTATTCTTATAGAATATACATCATATCATAAAATTTATATGTCAGGAAAAGTCACACATTATTTATAGGACTCAAATGGATTAAATAATAACATCCACTCTTGATAATCACGCCTCCAAAAATATATAACATCTCATTTATAAATAGATAACAAGATATTTAATGTATATTTTGTATATAGTCAACATTTGATAAAACAAAATAATATGGTTAACTACAAATCACCATAAAAATAACAAATTATTGGTTGTACTATCTGAAAATAATACAACCATTAAATATGGTGCATTTATTGAATCATAAATATAAACTCAATGAGGATAATATCCTTCGAATATTTCATGGACTCAAAACTCTTCATGAAATTTGTTTATACTTTAACCACATAATAGAATACATATAATCATTTTAAAATGTTATTTTATAGTATATCTAAAACATTAAACCTTAAATATATGTAGGATATTTTTGACTATTATTAATTTAATGAGAATATTCATCACTAACCAACACTTCAGAAAGGTTTTTATAACTAAAAAACTCATTCTTAGTGTTTGAAAAAAAATTTACCTAAAAATTTTCAATTTTATTATACTATCCCAATGATCTCAAATAACATTTTATGTTCTATAAAAAACTAGTGACCAATCATGTATTTTCATAATTAATGGAAAATAATCCATTGAATAATTATTTATGGTTAGTAGAAATACATATATATATTATTTGTGAAGATTAATCATGCTTATTTTTATCTATCTATGGGTTGGTGATAATATATTATCACATGAATGAAAACCCCTGTGCAATTGTTTTTCAGACATCTATAGGTTCTATACAACAACTTACAAGATTAGATATTGTAAACTGTTAGATTAGATGACTATGATATAGAAATATCCTTTTACTTATTTATGAGAAGTATCCCATTTATAATGGACCCTAATCAATATCAAAACGGATTAACACTTATTTATATGGAAATCCACTCCCTTTTGTGGTTTGGTTGTGAATATATTGTTCAACACTAGCATTTTACTAGAACTCACCCTGTCCAGCACCACCTATGTGCTTCCACGCCATAACCAAGCCCTATCATCATGCACTCTTTCCAAAAATCCCAGAATCCATTATTCCTCTATATTCATCAATATATGGTATGGATCCCATATTTTGAATATTTCTCTCACATATGATTGTGTGGGATCTCCTTAGGTGGTAAAAAAATATTCATGAAATTTTTATTTTTCATGGCCTTCATAATTATTCAAAGAATAACGTGTCTTACAACTTATTAAGACATAAAAAAATAAAATTGATGATCGACATTCATGATAATTAAAATATGACTATTCTCCATTTTTATGAATAGTTTGAAAATTTTTAATTAACATAGAAACATATCTTTAACATTAATGTCATCTCTGTAACTGTAATAATTTTAATTCCCACTATGTCTTGAACTTCTCCCCTTATGTTCTCCAATATGGAAGCCTCAAGAATCATAAACTCCTAATTTATGGCTTCCTCACACAATTAATTTACAATACATTAACATTAAATAAAACATTTATTATTTGACCATTTATATGGGTGGTTCAATACCCCCATTTAACTTTGATGTCAATACTGCTTCACATTGTAATTTCGTGATTCATATCTCCCTTATTTAAAATAAATGAATTGGTACACTAGGGGTATTTTTATCTCATCAATCTCCTTCATATAAAACAATGACACCCTTTTAACTTTACATCATTTAAATCATAATCATCAGATAAGTATTAGAGAATAATGCTACAAATTGGTTTTTATTAAAAAAACAGACTTTAGGAAGATTAATCTAAGACAACATAGTAAAACCATTTAGGGATAATAGTATTGTCTGAAAAAGTTGATCAATGGTGTCAATAAATTACTATTCAAGAGATTCCAAACCCATATATCTTATTTCATCTTGTTTCAGGGATTCTGAAAACATATTTATCTCAAAATTTATTAATAAAATGATTACTAATTCTAAGTGAAAAATGTTATAGTTTCCCACTATAAGATTATTATCAAATCCAACTTGATTATAATTATATATTCAATATGAATTGGGATATGATATTGATTTTCATGACTCAAGTTCAATTTCAAGAATTCTTTGTAGACATACTATATTAACTATGTTGTGAGGATTTAATAAATTTTACTCATAAATTCTCCCATTTATGGGTTTTATACGTCTCCTTAAATTTCAAGTATGTTAGTATATAAAAATATAGATAAGGAAGTAAGGACAAACATATTTTATCTTATTAAATAAAACATAGGATAATATATTCCTCTTAATCATGCCTTATCCTTCTTCCTTTTAATCATAGATTAGGATGAGTTCACCTTCTTATTAATACTCCTCACATGTTTCATATTCATTTTTCTGATCATGAATTATTTCTTCTCATGGAATAGAACTCTCTAATATTGTAAGAAAATAATCATAAATTTATTAGGATTTAATAGAAACTTTAATCCACTAAACATGTAATAACAATATAGTCATTTAATTCTTCATGTCATCCCCATATTGTTCACACTGATCTATCGATCCTATATATAATCACAAGTAGATGAATTGTTATGATATTCAGCCTCTTCTTTGGAAATATCATTCATAATAATAGATTCATAATCAAATTGAGTTTTTGTTTCAGTTGATTTAGGCATACAATAATGAAATACTTCATTATATGTTAGTATTCTTTGGGTGTATATCATTTCTTTTCATAAGTTCATGACTTCCTCTATTTTTTCTCTTCTACATTTTCTTCACATTCATTTAATAGGGAACCACTCTAGGTAACTAGATTATTCATTCCTCAACCCTATGAACATATAATTTTAATCTACATAAAACAATCCATGTATTCATAATTTGTTTAAATTGGTTCTTAGATTAATTTACGGTTACTAATTAATTTCATCGATAATAACTTCTCACATATTGAAACTGGATCCACCGTGGATTTTATTTGATTCTTTGAAATGAAATGTTTTACTTGCAAGATTAGGAATACTGTTCATAGTTCCAACTATAATAAAAAAATATTATAAACTACAATATTTTATTTTGTTAATAAACATGTCAAGAAAATTAATGATATCACCTTGCTATAATCCATGATTTCTTATCTTGAAGGGTAATGGTCTCCCTAACATCATCATTTTACCATTTTTTGTGGTAGAATTTATTTTTATTTATTTATTGGTCTTGATATATTCTTCTATATTTAGATTCATAACATATCCATTTAAAAACTATGTATGTTATGATTTAATACGTAAGTAGAAACCCCTCATCACACAGACTTGCTAATATTATCCTTTAATATCAATGTATTAATATAGTATTCCCGGACTTTATCAACTAATTTTGATGACAACACTCATTTTTTGTGTCTCACTGTAATTTCTTACATTGTATATTGATTCTATTTAAGAACATCGATAATCATTCCTTGTTAAAATTCCCTAAGGTGGTGTTTCTTTATCTCATCCATATTGGCATCGTATTTCTTGAGAATTTATTCCATTTCTATAATTTCCTTAGTCATCTCCATTAGTAATGCATTCCATAAATCTGGAGGATTTTTTATGTCCTCAACACATGAAAAAAACTCACCATTCAACTAAAATTCCATCAATAAAAATTATTATCCATTATCACCACTACATGATGAGTCAGCGGCAATTTCAATTATATCAAGGAAATTAAGCTCATAATAAAGAGAGACTATTGAAGATGAATATTTTTTTCCCATTTTTTATTTTCCTATATCACTTCTTACTATTGAAATTATTATTTTTATTCTTTTTATATTCATGTTTTTGAACTTTCATTAAATACTCATTATATAAAGATCCATCATACTTATTATTTTGATAGCAATATAAAATGTATCAAATTCCATCAAAATTCAATCACTTAAGTGAGTGTTTTACTTTTCCTTACAAATTTCCATTTTGAATCCTTTTGATATAAAATAAATTTTTTCACTAAGATCATAATCCCTCAAATCATCTAAATCACTTTGTTTAAAAACCACTTATTCTTTCTTTTTTTCATTTCTCATGGAATGAATTTTCATTTCAACTTATTCATTTTTTATTTAAGGTTATATTTTCTTCATCATATATTCTATGATAATTTCTTTTTCCTCATATAGTTTCAAATAATTTCCCTTTAACGAACCTTATATTTTATAATGAGTGGGGTCCATAAAATTCTACATGTATTTTTTGTCAATGATAAAGTTATCTCACCTCTCATAGAATCCTATGATATTTTGGACCACCATTGCACTCTTCTGAAATAGTCATCAATATTTTCATCATAATTCATTTTTATGACCTAAAACTAGCTGTGAAAAATTAATAATTTTTCTTCCAGGATGATAACAATACTTTCACAGTTTATTTTTTTTTATTTTCCTAGATCTCCTTGAATGTCTGGTGACCTATGAAATTTGTGTACAACTTCTCTAATAGATTCGTCAATAAATTGACTTATTCCATTCTACTAAACTCTATATTTATCATATTTATTTGTTTAATAATAAAATCATCATAAATGGGTGAAAAAACAATTGTAACAATGGATCTTGCATATATTCCATGTTATAAGAGGTAGGGTATTATCATATTACTACACCCAGGATAATTTTTCCCATCAAATATGGGAACACCTCAGCTATTGGCTAAGTTAGCATTATATATGCATCAAAATTCTTCAGGGATAATTATAGGGGTCCTATAATATGATAATAATTATTGTTCCCGAATATGGATTCCAATAATGGGGGGTGTTGATCATTGTAAATATTTTATATTTTTTCATTCAATTCATCAACTTGAATTTGTTATGTTTTTAAATAAACTCAATATGGTCTTTGAACATCACCACCTATGCCTAAATCATAAGATATAACATAAGAAATGGTATTTAAATGTTTCTTTACTAATACATACTTCTTTCCATGTTTGTTGGATACACTAAAGAGAGTCTACACTATAATTATTTCATCAGTTTAAATGGATAAGGAAAAAACTAATTATACAACCCAGTTTTTTATTATCCAGTTGATCCTAGATTTATACTCTAATAACAAACTCTTATACCATTGTTTTTTAGCCACCACAAAACTCATCCTCTTTATTGACTAGATAGATTCCATAGGATTAATATTATTTAATAAATGGGTTGAAGACACAATGACATTCTCATCTTTCTTCTCTATATAGATTCAATAGTAGAAACATACCTTTATTCTTTAGAGTGATCTTTTCTCATGAAAATATAGGACTAGTTGTGGTCATGTTTTACTTATGAACTAAAATATATTTTAATAATAATCATGTTAATATCAAAGCTCATTCCCACTAAATCATGAATGGTCTATAATTTTTCATATTATGGAATACTTAGACATGTAGGTGTCCTTGTGAAAGTATCATTAGTTTGTAATTTATTATATGTTCTTAATATTGTGGTGTATTATCTTTCTTGGTATACATAAATTATCAAAACTGATGTTGTTATATAAATCTTAAATATTTCATAGAATTATCGAAATCATGAGTTTGAAACATGATTTTAATGATTCAAAATTTATCTAACAAATAGCATGTGAATTTATCAGTATTCACATGACATGAACATCACAAAGAAAACTTATCTCACATTGTACTATTTGTTGACATGCTTGATGGTTCATAGCTAATGCATCAAGAATATGTTTAATGTTATAAATTCATTTTTTTTCTTTTAATAAATAGTACAAAATATTTTGTTAATACTATTATATAAACCTGTAATTAACATAACACTCCTCCTACAAGGAACCCAACTTCTTATAGAACATTCTTTTCATAACACCAAATTATCCTCTCCAAATACTATCCTTCTTGAAAAGTATCACTTTATTTGTGGAGCACAACTAGATAAAATAAGAATATTTACCCATGATAATCATTTCTCCAAAGAGTATTAATTTTACATTATCCCAAATTACACCATGTATTTACTGTATAGAGTGAATGCGATTAATATATGATAAAAATTCAAAATAAGTTATACCATTCATCATCACATGACCCTAAAAATAATTATTCCACTCTTCAAAAATATAAATTACATTACATAACATGCTTGAAAAATTTTTTTTGGATGAATCATCGAGTACAACCACAATGTGTAAAACATATGTCACATAATTTTTCTTCAAAAGAAATAATGTTAAATCTTCTTCATGTTTAACTCAACGAGATTCCTCATACACATTTTATAGAACTATATTTTCAGGAATCTTATATAAAAAAACCTAAAATAGGTTTACGAAACATTTTATTTTTCATATAATTTATTTATGCAATGTATCACAACATCATGTTTTTAATGTTCACCAACACATTATATTCATATAAAAAACTTCGAACTGAAATAAATGTCAATTGTTTTCCAACATCCAAATAATCTCACATAGATTATGATATCCATTGTGAAACTAGATACTTGTGGTACACTATTCCCCTTAAATGTATAACATCCTTAAAAACTCTATATTATGGTTTTTGGAAATCAATTCTTCAAATTTCAAAATATTGGTTGAGCTTATATTTATTTTACAAGGTGTTTGTGATTTCATGAAATAATATGTAATAAAAACAATCAAAATCAGAAATCATTAAATTTTGGGAGGTTGAGGATGACACATTCATGGATTTGAAAGTGTTGATTGGTCAAATAAAATTGGTACCATAGAGAAGTATCATTTTATATTCATATGAATTGTATCGCACATATAGTTCTCCCATATCTATCTTCATAAACACTAGCTTTTATATTACAACCGTGATCTAGAACTCCTATATATGATGCTAATAACATTATATTTACATTTTTTTTATTTTATAATTATAAGTTTAGACAATTTTATAAATCCAAAATATAATTAATCAAATAAAAAATAGGATCACTTATATACCGAGAAATTATATTTATTTTGTGTATTAAATAATCAAAAAAAATCTTACATAAAAAATTATTTTTGTTAAATTAGGGATTCCAACTAAACCCAGATTTTTATATTCCATATTAAATCACTATGATCTCCAATATAATTATTCTCACATGAAGCATTCTTATATATAACTAATTTTGAATTATTCATTATTACCAATAAAAAATAATGACAATAAGGGTGATCTATAATGATTAGTAAGGGTAAAGATATGAAATAATGATTGAATGTCACTAGTGAGAATAATATGAGAATATTTGTATATTGATGTAATCAATGTTCATGATTTTAAAAAACAATAATTCATGCCCATCAAAATGTGGATCATAAATCATGAAAAAGGAATAAATATTTATGATACAAAAAATTCTTATAAGTCAACAATTATTTTTATTTTGAAACAATACTTGAGAAATTTATCAACATGAATTCATAAAATGCATTGAAAAACTGTGATGGTATCTTGAAACATCAATCATTACTCATGGAATTACATTAGTAGATAATTACATTATCTAATTGGAGTAACATATAACTAATATACACATTCATCTTTTTTGAGTAACATTCACTAGGTTTACTCCTTCATATCTTTTGAGTAACATCAATTTAAATAATTATTCTTCATTACTCAATGCAATGGAGTTGTAAAATGGACCCACCCATCACATAAAATTAAATATAGATTATGGATTTGAGTATAATCCAATGTAAAATCCTTATTTTTCCATGTAATAATTTGGAATATATTTTTAAATATTTTTGGACTTAGTTTCTGTGATGTCAGGAAATTCTGAGGCTTAGTGGGACTGATATTGATAATATGAAAATAATAAATATACAAATATATAAAACCAGATTTTTCTGAAAATGTAGAATAACTCTTAAATGGAAATTAATATAAAGAATATGACACCATTATTGGGATTAGAATGTGGGTTTTACCATTGGCATGCCATAATCATTATTGGTGTTAACTGTTTGAAAAACATTTGTCAAGAAAAAAAATAATAAATAAATTAAATGATAAATATGCCATTTGTGCCAACCCAAATCCCACCTCTAATCATCTATGGTATGGATACTTTAAATTAGTATGAATGACACTAACATGGTAAGCCTATGATTAATGTACCTACACAAACATCCATTCCAATAAAATAATAAAAAAGTAAATAAAAATGATACTAATGACTATATACATATAAATCTATGAATTAGTTCAGGATAAGTTGTTGGAAAACGAAAAATAAGCAAAACAAATCATCATGATAGTAGTAAATGTATTCTTACTAGGTTAGAATACTTTATAGTTTCGATATTCTTATATTTAGCACCTAAATATCAATTTTGTAACTTTTTTATCATATAATTTTTGGGTTTTGGATGATATGAATTCATTAGTATCAGTGGTATTATTTCAAATTTTATAATTATATAGGCATATAGACGTCTTTTTTCAATCATGTAAATTGGATAATGACTTTTTTGTGTGTGAAATTCCTATTCAACACTAGTCTCTAGAAATTGTCTTATTAGAGGTCAGCTTAGTGAAACTCAACATACCACATTCCATGAGGGACCTAGTAGGAAGATTCATGATAGATTGTTATCAGGTGAGTCTTTTTAATTACGATTGGATTTTGGAGTTTTTACTATATGTGAGATGGGTGTGAGTATTATAGTAAATTTGTTATGTGTTTTGATTCAATTTTTTAGGATTGGGATAACAGTGTTGGATTGGTGTCCAATGTATCCATTCTCTCGGCCTCCAATTACGTTCTTATTGACATGGCACATGTGGGATCAATTTTTAGGTAATACATTTAACATGTATCATATATGAAGGGGATGTGGTTTCCATTTACTTCTTGAGTCACCTCCCCAGATATACTCATTAATTGTTGTACATCGTTTTTTTAGGATTCAAGCACAATGATTTCAAGCATGGATTTAACACCAATATCACATGGTTGATTCGATTAGTGATGATTTTTTGATACAAGAACTTATTATGGGGGAGACACCTCTAGGTGGGTAATTATCAATTCCTCCAACTTTCAAGTAGCATAAGGTACTAGTAGTACAAGATGATGAGGCACATAGTCTAAGTAAACATCATGAGTTTCTACATCAATGAACCATTAAAATTTTAAGGTGTTCCAAAACCTTGGGTAGCTGAGTGTTGGGATGAGGTGGTTCCATGAGTCTTCGATCTCATCAGGACAACTACAAACTAGATGGTGTTCTTTGTGATGTGCCCTCTTCATGGATTCATATGGAAATAGTGATGATGGGAAGTTATATCATATGATGAGGAGTCTCAATCTTAGTTTGAGTTTTAGAACATTTTTATAGTGGTGTTTTATCAATCTACATTATGAGAGGTTCACATTAAATATTTTCTACAACTTTAGTAGGTTATAATTACATTGTATGATTATTCTTCAAGGTTTAGCAAACTCGTATGATACTCGATGGATTTTTTTAGATGTGTTCTTTTAGTAATGGTACTCCGAGTATGGATTGAATATATAAATCATGTCATATGTGAAACCTCTATTTATATCTTCTTATTCTTGAGTACTGGAGAGAGCCTTATTAGTTGAGATATTTCTAGTTGAGAAGAATGTGACACCATGTTCGGGAAATGGTAACATAAGATATGATACTATAGTAGTCATCCTTCGATGATAGTCATAGGGATTAGGATATGTGGAAGACTTAGGAGAAAATCCCCATATAGAGTATATGTGGTTCAAGGATCTTGGGATGACTCGAGCCAGCTGAGGGAGAGATATTGCTTCTCTTTTTATTAAAAGGTATATTTTGCGTGAGATTATTTGACCCACTACATATCTGATAAGTAGAAAATGGATTATCCACTTACGAAGATGTGGATTTATGGAATGGGAGTTATATATGGTGGAATAAATGAAAGAGAAATTAGAGAGTGTAGTTGAAGGTGGAAGATGGTTTGAATCATTTCCACTACTTCCCATAGGAGGTCCCTTCAAGGTTTATGGAGCTAGTGGACAAGGGAAAAGGTAGCTACATGTAATACCCCAGATTTTTAGTGTATTATTTTTTTATATTATATGGAATTAATTTGAGACCATGCATTGAGATGGTGTGCGATTCCATGGCCCGATGTTCCCAGGATAAATGGTTGAAATTCTTTAAACTCTTAAATAGAACATGCAAACAATTTTCTTGAAAATAATTAATAATATTTAAACGGGTGCCTGGATCAGTAATATGAGAGAACCATTATGTTCATAGTAGTGAATATACCTTATCTGAGACCTAACACAAACCAACATGGGATGAATATTAATGTTAGTGTTTAGAAATTTAATGAAATAAAATTAATTTAATATTCATATTATGTTTCTGTTGCACTAATCCGAAGACCAAATATTTTAAATAAGCTATTAAGTAGAACTTAAAGGGTAAGCTACTGAAGCCTAGAATTATCTGAGGCATTAGGGAGGATACCATTGGAGAAACCTCTCTATTATGAATGATGATGAATCATGAGATTGTTAATCATTATGCCAATGGAGTTGGAGGATCTCATCGATGATGAGTAATAATCATTATTCTTCAATGATTGACCAAAACACGAGGTAGGGAAAGTGATTTCATTCATTCTTTATCATTCTTGGATTTAATGATGAATGTGGATCAACCCATAAATAGGATGACATTTGGTTTGTTTGTTCTTGCGGGATGTGTGATTGTGGGTATGATTCAGGTATTTGACCCTCCAGTGATTTAGTTTCATGATCCTTCAAATCTGGGTGGATCAAGGCCACATCAAACAATGATCGAGGTTCATTCCTCAGTTTTGATTCACTGAGATTTTCTTTCCCATTTATTCCTACATGTTTTTTTTTAGTGGGGTTATGAATGAAGGATTGTTGGATTTACATTTCACGGCGCAATAATCTAAAATCATAGATCTGACATCATCATGACTTAATGGTGGAGCGATGATGGTGGAGATAGATGGATTGATGTGTTATTGGTGCTATCATTCTCCATGTGTTCTTCATGAGGATTATCAAGATCATTTTTCAGAGCCGATCAAAGGTGAAAAACTTACAAAATAGATGTTGTGTGGACAATATGACAATATATTCAAGATTTTAAGGTGAATAGATCATCAAATCGAACAATAAATGATCAACCGATGTGCTAGAGGAAGAAAAATTATTACTTAAAATACCGATGAACATAGTGTGCATCTCGTAAGACAATGTCTGTGGGACCAGTCCAGCAGTGGCTAGGGTTTCAGGTGATAGAGATATGGAACATGGTGTTTGATATATGTCACATGAAATGTGGGTCCTTAACCATATCACGGTGTATATATCGAAACATAAATATACATGGTGTGGAGTAAACAACATGTATTCCACTCGTAGCTAAAAACGTACAAGATTCACATACTAATCTGTGTAATATTACTCAGGAAGGAGAACACGGGTAAGATCCATGTACATGCACATGGCTAGCATACATAGAGAAGTTCCCATACAGTTAGACATGATATGTGATCCCCTCAACATGCCATTTATAACTTTTCCTACAGAATATTTTTGGCTGACATTGTCTGTTGTACAAGGGTTGTACCTAGGGTCAAAGGAAATGGCATGTAACAAATCTATACTCTATGTACTCTCTTCTGCATGGATTTATCTCCTAGTCCTCCATATCTTGGACATGTGTCGTTTGGGTTGGTGCCACATTGTTCATTTTCCATAAGGTTAGTGGGTATCATTTCCAATCTCCAGAAGTATGACCCCCTTCAGTAGGGCTTTCTGGATAGAGTCGGGAGTCCCCTCTAAGCGGCATAGAGGAGGATCCTCAACCAACTATTGTTCCTTGGGTAGAGTCATATTATCCACATGACCAATCCTACTAGATTTTGATGCTCTACTTAGATGGTGAATCCGAATGTGTCGTGGTATATTTCATTTCCTATCAGTAATCCTTATCCATGAATCGTGATCTAACCCACTCATGGAGTTGGTTCTATAGGAGTGAGTGTATCATATTATTTCTTCATATCTGTCACTATATATCTATAATGGTGGTTCTTTATAGAAAATACTTCTTTGACCAACATCATCAGGGTTACATGACTTAGGAGTTGGTTCTCCCAGATGAGTTCTTCATGGAATCTTTAGACTGAATCCCTAATGTCATTATGTTTTCATTGTGAGCTACCTCTAGACTATAGGCCTGGGTTGTTGTATATCTTGATATGTTCTTCTTATATTTACTAAAGACATATAATATGTATATACGATTATACATTTACTTTGTGTATTTTTGTGGTTTTGGGGGATCCCTACGAATTATTGTTATACTCACCCCTCCACATTTTTTTTCATTAACATGTCATGTCTTTTGAAAATGAGAGTCCTTTGACGGAGTATTAGGTGGACAAAGATAGTACATAGCATTGTAAGTTTCAAAAAGGCCACGGTGTCCCGACAATTTCAAGCAGCAGTACCAATAACTCTCTTATTATCTTAAATGACTGACTTTGTAGTTGGCAGACTAATTATTTTTCTTGGGCTTGTATTCTAGTGCATTTAACTATTCTACACATTACTTTCCATTGTACACTGTCGTTTGGGTTAAGTAGTGTGCATTCATTTTTTCTCGTAGTAGTTTTTACATTTCAGAAGTTTTGGGTTGGAGATGTGTGAATGTGTATAGGTACATGAGAAATGAATCCAATTTTAGTGACATACCTACTTTGTTCTAGTAACCAGCCTCTAGCCTATTTGTGGTAGGATCGGAGAGTCATGGCATGAGCGCCACATGGATGGATCATGATAGAGTTGTATCAGAGATGGTCAGTTATACCTTTGGACCAAGATTCGAAGAATTTGGTTTGGGTAAATGGTGTTAAGTTTTTTTATTTCCGATTTTAGGCTAGGGGCTTTTTTTTGGTGTGGGAGGCTGACATATCCATACACCAGGACTCGGAAAACATTATTTTCTACTTGGTAGAAGAGAATACTTATTACGAGGAACCAAAAAAAAGGGTACATGAATCATATATGTATGTGTTGTGTTTTACATATCATGTATGATTCAACTTTCCAAATAAACTCATTTACCATGGAACATCATGTTTCCTTACATCATTCCTCTGGAATGCATATCATATAGGATTCATCAGCTCGATCATGAGGGTTACCCCCTTAGTGATGAGGCTTCAATAGAGGGTCCAGTTCTCCATGAATTACCTATAGGTGGTACACTAGCTATACCACCACTAGTGGAGTAGAAGCCGTACCTATAGTAGCATCGGATAAAGAGAACATTCTGAGAATTATATATGAATTTCAGATACATTTACCCCTCATGTTCTGAGGTGAGGCTGAACCTTAGGTGGCTAAGGACTTTCTTGAGGTGGTAACCAGAGTTTTTAGTCAAGTGCAGTCACTAGCGGACCAGATGGTGATTATAGGAGTGAGCCTTCCTTATCATTTGACTAGTTGATGGTGTAGTTTGAAGAAAAAGACACACGAAGAGGAAACTATTACATTGGTGGAGTTTTAACATCTCTTTAGAGAGGATTTCTCTCTGGTTATGCTGAGAGTTGTTCGTATACAAGAGATTTTTCATCTCCAGTAGGGAAGTTTTATTGGGGATGGATATTTATCAGGGTTCACCAACCTCTCCTAGTAGTTAATAAATATGGCCCGAGATCAGTAATTCTGGTCTCAGACCTCCGAGAGAGGTCTAGAATGGGACATCCAAGCCAAATTCATGCCATTATGAATTCCGAATTATGATGGAGTTCTCGAGGGTGCTTTGGTGGTATATATCTTGTTAGATTGTAGAGACAACCATCAATAATTATTAGCACGAAGGCCAGTGTAGAGACCTCGGAATAGTGGATCCAATGTCAGACAAATGGATCAAGAATTAGTATACATCACAGGATGACCGAGGATAAGGGATCTGCAGTATGTAGATCTCCGGATGGATTTAGTAAACCTAAAGAGAGGTGATTCTACACATGCAACGATAGAGGACATCTCACCAGAGATTTTCCAACCCATTGAGATGTTGATAGGGAAGTGGTCGATAGACTATTGAGGTAGATTCAATTAGTGTATTGGGTATATCTTTCATGTGAATGACGTGGTGGAGGAGAATGGAGAGCTACAGGAGGAGGAACCTATTTTAAAATACTACCTCCCCCACCCCCATGGGGTCCACACCAGGCTTAGGGAGCTGGAGGAATGGGGTAGGGGCATGTACACATGGTCAAGCCGTATGTCCCATGAACTTCAGGGATGATCTGAGATATGATCAGAGTCTTTTCAAACATGGTTGATGTACATATAAAAACATTATCATGTTATTCATTCCTCGCCATATAACTTGTTTGAGACGTTGAGATTCTGGTAGAACCGTTGACTCGAACCATATGATTGGAGACACCTATGAGAGGAAGAACGATAATAATACACCTTTACCAACTAGGTGATCATTCCCTTGTGGGAAAGATTTTTGGTTGGAACCTTTTGGTGGTAGCATCAAGGCATAATGATGTCATTCTCGGCATTGATTGTCTATCTTTGGTCCATCCCCATATTTACTATTTTATGCGAAGGGTGTGGTGTGTCCATAGTGATGGGATGAGGTTTTTTGTTGGTGAAAAGGAAAACAAGGTATCATAGGATGGTCTCATGCAGGAGAGTGTGTATCCAATCACTCATGAGTTGGAAATCCTTACCCTTGAAGTGGAAGATGTTGTGAGCTTCCAGTTCCCAGCAGTAGTGGAAGAATACAAGGATGTATTCCCTGAAGACATTCCCAAATTACCTCCCCATAGAGAGATGAACATCAACATCAATTTACACCATGGTATGACATTTATATCATCCTGAGAATATTTTATGCCTTCCATAGGGCTACAAAAGTCGAGGATACAGTTAGAGGATTTGTAGAGGAAGGGATTTGTGAGACCCTGTGCTTCCCCTTGGGTAGCCCCTATTGTTTTCCTAATTGGAAGATGGGATCTTGAGGTTATGAGTGGAATACTAGTGGTTGAATCAGGTGATAGTAAAAAAATTATCCACTGCTAAGGATCGATGAATTATTCAATTAGTTGAAAAGGCCACGATGGTTCTCAAAGGATGAGCTTTAATCTGGCTATCACCAGTTGCCAGTACGAGATGATGATATATTGAAGATGGCTTCCAGATTAGTCTACATTCAATATGAATACATTTGTGGTTCCCTTTTTCATACGGAACACCCTAATAGTGTTCATGAGACTCATGAATTGGATATTACAACATCACATAGACTGGTTCATAGTGGTCTTCATCAATGACATCATTGTGTACTCTGCATTGAAGGAGGAGAACATGAGACACCTACAGATCATTCTGGATGTACTCTGAGTGAACCAATTTTATGGGAAACTATCGACATGACAGTTTTAGATTCAGGAGGTCCACTCTCTGGGACATGTTATATCTGAATATGGAGTTGCAGTGGACTTGAATAAGTTAGATGTAGTGTTAGCATGGGATCCACCCAAGTGTGTGATGGAGGTGCAGAGCATCCAAAGGAAAGAATGATGTTACCAAATATTCATAACTGATTTCTTTGAGATATCAGAATCGATTACAACTTTGACTCGAAAGGGGTAGCCTTTCCTATGGATGGAGAAGTGATAGAATGTATTTCTGTAGTTTAGGTAGTGTTAGATGTGAACTCCGATCTTCAGATTTCTAGAAGAGGTAGTCTAGTACATAGAGTTATATAATTCATTAGGGACCAATCATGGTTGTTTCCCGATGTAAATGCATGTGGTGAGTACCTGTGGTTTATGCAAGTTGAGGTCACATGAGCCTAACAATAGGACCCATGATCTTGAGTTTGTAGAGACAGTCAATGCATTGAATATGTTGCGACACTACCTTATGGGTCAGTGGTTTATCATATAACCCAATCATAAGAGTATGAAGTACATCATTTTAAAAAACGATCTGATCTTAAGACATAGGTGAGGGATATAGTTCCATCCATAAAATGACCTTGAGATTGTTTATGCTCATGAGACTGAGAAAATGGTAATGATTCTATAATTAGAAGATCGGTTACACCACTACTAATGGAGTCATTAGAAATAATTTCCTCATTACAATTATCATTCTTGGATGAAGAAGCTGCAGATTACCTCAAATTGAAGGTTTTCACCCCTCTACTCTTACATCAAGTTAGGGAGGCAGAACTAGAGGATGTTGAATATGAGATCTTACGCGCTCTGATGTCCGTAGGTAATTATCTTGATGTATATTCATAGGGTGGGGATAAAATCGTTCTTTTTAAGAGTTATAGGTTTGTACCATAGGCATTGTCAGAGGAGGTTCTTAAAGAGTTTCATACTTTCCCATTGGTGGTACACAGTGGTGTGGAAATGATGAACCAGGACCTCTGAAATTATTTTTAGTGCACATGGGTGAATAAGGTAGTGGAAGACTTTGTTTCTTGATTCCTTTTGTTCTATCTTATGAAGGCCAAGCACCAGGTTCTAGTAGTATTAGATCACCCCATAGAGGTTGCATAATGCAAGTGGGATGTAATATAAATGGACTTTATTATGGGGTTACCACGCACATAAGGGGACACGATGCGATCTATGCGATCTATCACCGATTCAAAAAGTCATCCCACTTCTTATGTATTCAATAGTAGATTTTGTTAGAGAATTTTGATGCACCTATGCGAAGGAGATATTATCAAACATGGTGTCCCATTGACAATTTTTTTACATTGTGATGCTCATTTCACACCCCAATTGAGGAAGGGATTGTATGAGGCATTTCAGAATCATTTACAGATGATCACATCGATTCGTACCTAGATGGATGACTAGATGGAGATGACCATTCAGGTTCTACAGGACATGTTGTGGTCTTTAATCATGGACTTTGGTCACAGCTAGGAGGACCACCTTCCATTACTGTAGTTTGAATACGACAACAGATATCACTCAACCATTGGTATGGAACCATTTGGGGCTTTGTATGGATAACCCTATCTGTGACCACATTGTAGGACAAACCATGGAGAGTAAACACTCTTGGTCCCAGAGTTAGTATGATCTACTATCAAGAAGGTGCAGGTCATCTAGGGGAAGATGAAGACTGCACATAGCTGACATATGTCTTAGGCTAATAAACAGAGATGACCTTTGGACTTCATAAAAGGAAACCATTTCTTATTTTGGGTCTCACCTAGATGAGGGTTTCATTTATTTGGTCAGGGAATTATGTTATCTACAAGGTTCATCTTCCCTTTTCAGATACATTGTACAGTTGGCGAGGTAAAAAAATGCTAAGATCTACCATCACAATTTCATCAGGTACCTGATGTCATCTACATATCTCAGTTAAAGAGGTATTTTCATAACAAAAAACAGGTCATCAATATGGGATAAATAAATATTGATGATTTAATGTGATTTGATGAGTACCTATTAGAGATCAAGGATCAGCCGGATAAGATCCTTCATGGGTCCTTGATTCCCTTGGTGTGTGTTCGGTGGCAGCACAAGAATCCCCCAGAATGTACATGGGAGTGGGAGGAATATATTCAAACACAATACCCACTTGTTTTTAGTAGGATTTTGTTTTGTATTTTTGGATTTTTAAATCCCCAAGGTGGGGAGAATGTAGTTTCCTATATTTCTTGTGTATGTTTTTAAACATTATATGGAACTAATTTGAAACCAAGCATTGAGGTGGTGTGAAATTACGAGGCCTAGGGTTCATGGAATAAATATTTTAAATGCATTAATGTATCAAATAGAACACACATGTACTTTTCATGAAAAGGTGGAATAACTTTTGAAATGGTTGTGTTTAGAGTAGCGACCATACAATGATGCCTAACACTATTCTGTGTTGGAAAGTTGTGGAAGATATTATTTAGATATTTATGAAAGTAATATAAATTCAAAAATTTATTTATTTTTCTATTGCACTAATGCAATAAAAAAACCTTTAAATAAAAAATGAAGAATAATTTATAGGTATTTCCACAAAACCAGAGAATTATCTAGAGCAATGGATAGGAGACCCATGGAAAAAACATCACAGCCATGAATGATAAAGAATCAGTAAATTGAGAATCACTGAGCTAGTAGAGTTATAGGATCTCATCGATGATGTAAGTGTAATATTTCTTCATCAATGATCAATAAAAACTCAAGGTAGGGTGTGTGATTTCATTCTAAATATCTCATTCTTATATTTAATGGTGAACATGGATCAACCAACAAATAGGTTGACATGGAGTTCATTCATTCATGCAGGATGGGTGATTGAAGGTTTGATTCAGATAGTTGATTTTGTTTGGATTTATTTCGTTGATCTATTTGAAAGAAGTGGAGCATGTCTGTAACAAATAATGGATTAGGATCATTACATGGGTAGTTTCTCTATGATTTTCTTCCTCTTTTATTCCTATGTGTTCTCCATTCCTCATGGGGTTACAAAAGAAAGAACATTTCATATTGGTTATGCCTTGAAAAAACATGAAATCATTGATACCAAATATTGACGACCTAGTAGTGGTGTGATAGTGATGAAAACCAATATATTGACATATTATAGGAGATAGTGTTCACTAATCATTATTTGTGAAGATGATTAATATTAGTTTTCAGAGATGTTCACAGGGCCATTCATGCCAAATCGGTGTTTCAAGGATGATATGACCTAGATTTTAAATTTAATGGGGAAATAATCATCAGAAAAAACACAATAAGATCAACCAAACCACTAGACAAAGAATAATGATTCTGGAGAATTTCAATGCAAATGATGTGTATCTCAGAATACATGTTCTGTGTGACCAGTCTACCAGCCACTAGGGTTTTGGATGATATAGAGGTGGAATACGACATGTGACAACTATGACACTGCATGTGGGGAAATACTAGGAACTCGGTGTGTATCTTAGAAGAAACATAAACATGTGGTGGAGTACACATAATGTACTCCACCACTCAGCCAGACCCCAACCCAATACACGGGCTACAAAGTGTAGTGGTATACGGGTAGGTGAATATGGTTTGAAGCTATATAATGGAACATGGATTGCATACCTGGATCAGACCTCGAATAGTTGTGTAGGTGTGAGGACCCATATACATGCCATGTATACATTTTTCATACACGTCATGTTCTTCTGAAATGGGTCACTGTACATGGGAAGAACCCAGGGATGAGGGACACAAAGTGTGACATATCTAAATGAGGTTTACTTTTTTTACATGTCTTGATTTTATTTTCCATTTATCTTGGAAAAGTCACATTTGGGTTGGTTCCCCCTTGATCGTTCCCCCAAATAGTCATTAGGTAGCCTTTCCTATCCATAGGAGTGTGACCCCCTTAATCATGACTTTCTGGATAGAGACTGGAATCCCCTCTAAGAGACAAAGATCATGATACACTATCTATTATTGTTTCCTTGGTAGATTTAGTTTACCAATGAGACCAATCCACTGATATTTTGGTCCTCTACTTAGCTTGTGAATCTGGATTATTTTTGGTTTATGCCATTTTCGTAGATGTGATCTTCATTTGTGTATCGTGATCATCCCAACTCATGGAGTTTCTTTCTCCTAGAGAGATTTTATAATATTCTTTCTTATGATCTATTAATGTATCACACTCGTGATAGTTCCTGACAAATAATATTTCTTGAACATACATCATTAGGGATATCAGAATCCTGAGTGAGTTCTCCCAGATTAGTTTTTTGTTGAATATTCTCACTCAATCCATACCATGGGTATGAAGTCACTGTGATTTAACTCTTAAATATGGGTGTGGGATATGAGTATATCTGTATATGTTCCTATTATATGTGTTTTATACATGTGCTATGTAGAGATAATAGTACATTTACTTTGTGAATTTCTTTGAGGTGTTGATAGTTTCCTACCAAGTATTATTATACTCACCTCTACACGGGCTTTTCCCACATGTGTTCTGTTTTATATAGATGATCAACCACATAATAGAGTCTTTGGTTTTAACACCCCTGGCTTCCATGGTACGCTTCTCTGGGAATAATACAATAGATTGTGGTGTATGCAAATTCACGTTCTAACACAACACAAACAATCAAATTAGCCTATATGAATAGTAATACCCAGTTTTTGAAATTTTATAAATTTTATATTTAAAAATGGACTTCATTTTTGGATTTAGAGTATCGAAATTAGTTTAGAGTGATTTTTTTTTATTTTTTTGAAAACAGTCAATTTTTGATGAATAGTGAAAAAAACTAAGTTATAGTTTAAAACTTATTTTTTATTTAAATAAGTAATTTCTTTATATAAATTTTTAGGTCAAAATAGATAAATAATACATTTATAAGTTCAATTTAATTCATTAGACTCAGTTTATAATAAATTTAGATATATAAAAATTTTATTGAACTTTTTGCCGTCTTTTACCCACCTCCTAGGAGCATTATCAAATTTACATAAAACATAATTTTATCACCTCTGTGATTTGTATTTCAAAAATATTAGAGACAATGTTGGAATCAGTATGTAAAATGTGGTTTAATAAGATTAGAATAATTTTTGGTGAACAATAACTTTTTACTTTTACTTACCACAGTTAAAAGTAAATAGGGTAATTAGGGGTGAAAACGATATTATTATTACCCTAACACATGCCCTAATTCTATTTGATAAGGGTAATTTGACCAAAAAAACATTAGTAATAAAATATGATCCTTTAGGTCCACTTGGATTATATTAGGACATTTTTATTATTTAATTCAATGAAGAGTTAAAACTATTATTTTCAAAGTTTAATAACTAAACAATTTTTAATATAGGGTTAAACATAAGATAAATTAGACTATAAATATTAATTAATATTTTAAAAATATTTCCAACATAATCGTATTTTATTTATGTTTTTTGGACATTATATAACTAAATTTATGTATGACACAACGATGAGGCTGCAATTACCGTATTAATGAAAGATTAAAATAAATGATATTATAAATATCCAAATAAATTTAATTTGAGACCTTTTTATGAATTAAAATAATTTTATAGATAATATGACATATTAGGGTTGGTTATAAAAAAAAATTTCGAAGTAATAATGCTGTGATAAATTTAGAAATAACAAAATACCAAATAGTGTCAAAATTGACATAAAAGGGTTTTTAAAACAAATATTTTATTATTAATTGATATTTTATTCCTAAAAATATAAGGATCGACCCAAAGACTTATATAATGATAGGTATATCATTAAAGAACAGGTTGGGGTTCTCTTGGAAGTATATAGTATGTTTATTAACCATAAAATATAAAAATACAAAGAGACTTGGTAAATGTTAGACTATTTGAATAAGAGTTAAATCTAATTAATAAGTGTAATATAGTGACCCAAACCTGTCTAAAAACTATTGGTTGAGTGGTTTTAGTCCAATACCCATCTTATCATTTAAATTATTTATTATAGAGTTATTACAAATCTAAAATTATTTTATTATAAAATAATATTTCTTTCTTTTCTTAAGGTGCCTCTCACACCTATTTTAAAAGGGAACCACCTTCTCTCTAATTCAGACCTTCAAAGCCATTTGTCTTAGTGAAACCATGCCCAAATATCCTCTAATCTATCCACCCTTCATCTTATAGGCGTTAATATAGTCAAAAATCCATCCAATGGAGGCCTTTTGATCAAATCAAAATGAAGAACCCAAAGAAGAGGTAAATATTTCATCACCACTTTCAAGTTCCATTCTTCTTCCACTTCCTCTTTCTTTGTTGTTTACATTGTAAAATAATAACTCCAGTATCTTTTATATACATTGATGTAATTATAAATATGGTAAAATAAAATTCATTATTCTATACATCCTTTGAAAGATATGTCCCCATACATGCGTATGTACGGATTACCGTCTCCATGTCGTGATCTAATTGTTATTCAATACATTATTATTTGGATGGGTATAATAATGATGTGTAATTGAGTAAAAATAAAAAATAAAACATGATATTGATTTTTTATATATGATATACCATCCAATTATATATTATTTTCATATCAAAAGAATGATATTGTTGCTCGTGCATACGTACAGATTACCATCTCCATGAGCACGACGAGATTCATTTCCCATCATATCCATTAAAGAAAAATTTCCATTAAATGATTAAAAATGATGTTTAAAGACCTAATATCATTTTTAATATGAATATGATACATCCTATCCATAACAAACATTATATAAATAACAAAGCATATAAAGTAAAATGAATCAGTTAACATCGGGTACGATAATAATACTGAGATATTATTAACAAATCAATGTTAAAAGATCATATATGATATCATATTAATGATATATTATTTGGGTATAATTTAATAAAAATTATTTAACCATTATAAAAGAGGTTAACCTAACCTCTACCAAGGAAATGTACAAGGTAAGGGTTAATTTCACAATCTCTTCATTATATTAGGTTGTATATTCTTAATTATCTACTAGGACCTCTTTATCATCCACATCCATACATCTTAAAAATGAATTTCAAAACATTTTTACAATTTACTATACAATGGTTTAATATCATTTATACCCTTATTTGACCATATTTTTTTTGAAAGGAATCTTTCCATGGTTTTCCAAACAAGGTACTTTATGACATTTTCGACAAAATAAAGGTAAGAAAGTTTTTTAACTTATGTAGAGAGTGCAGCTATTTTCCACCATTATAACATCATCGAAGCTTACCTTACAAGATTATAATAATATTTTCATATATAAATGTTTTCTTTTATAATCACGTGGCTTTTAAATGATTTTAAAATAGAAAAAGATATTTCTCTTAAAAGATTTTGATTTATTCTATGTCAACATCCTTTGATGGATTTTAAGTTTGTTTGATGATGATTTATTATGATAAAAACATCCATATTGTATTGAAGGTCTTTTGATATGTTTGAATGTGGATGTGTTATTTCATACCATTCATGGTTTATGGATAAAGTATTGACACTTTTATCCCGGTTTTAATATGAATGCTTATGTTATGTTTAAACCTTTTCATATGAGGAATGCATTGGACTTAGTATGTGACAGGTGGAGCCCGATACAGATCCTCGATGCAGCGGTAGGTATCATGAGGCAAAGTAGTGTCTTGGCACACGGCCTTAACAAAATCATATTTGTAGTCTTGGAACAAGGCCTTGACTATGTGTTTATGAAAGTCTTACATTATGCATTTCATCATTATGAAATTGGATATTGATATTTCATGTTATTATTCGACTTATAGAAATCCATGTGAGTAAGTAAATGGAATTATTTTGATTTCTAATTTCCATATTATGATAAATTTTATGTTAAAAGGTCTTTTGTTTTAGTTTCATACATTGCCTTAAATGATTATGTTTATTTATGAAAGTTTCTGCTATATTGTTATCCTTACGGAGAATTTGAGCTCAACCCATCCTATGTTTTCTTTTTACTAGGATGCAAAAAAGTATATTATGACTGGCCTATAGGGATAGTCTATGGGATCTCATTATTTTCCAGGGAAACAATGTTGTTGTAGTTTTCCATTTTTTGATGTAATGTAATCCTTATGAATGTATCTAGTACTTCAAAATCTACTAAACTAATCGGTCATTTGAGACATGATCTTTTGTGATCATTCCAATGAAACATAATAATTCACTGACTCTGGGTAACTAGGGTAGGGGTGTTATAGTTGGTATCATGAGAATTTTAGTACAAACCTTGGAATCTAGATTTTGGAAAAATTTGATTAGAGCGCTTTACCCAAAGATATACTTTGAGTATTAGTATATAAGAACTTACTAGAATTGTTTTATTACATATATTTTGTGCATTTTCCAAGAAATACTTCCCTGTCTGGATACGAGCTGGTAGGGGCAGCTCTGGCACAGATGTACCTAGGGGTAAAACCTGAAAACACTGCTTTGAGCTGGACTTGAATGGGAACTGGTGCACGAAAAATGGACTTTATGCACTCTTGGTTACGACACTCCAGAGGGATATGATTAGGTTGATTCTCATTTTCATTACAAACCATTATGAGGGGTTTGTGAGTATATAATTCCTCAAAGAAAGTTTTTTGTTGATTATGGAATATATCCATAAACTGTTCAATTTATGTTAAGTGTTTTACATGTTTGGAATTATGTATATCAATTTATAAACTAATATAGTTTATTAAATTTATTAGAAATTGCGCCTAGTAGAAGTATTGGAAACCGTATCAATTCATGTCATCCATGTAGAGATTTCTCTCCTACTCAAGATAATTATAGTGGAGCTAGTGTTGCAACTGGTGCTGATCAGCTTATCACCATACTGGGACAACTCACTTAGGTTTTGAATAACAACCCTACCAGTATGGAGTACCCTGGTCCACACCATGGAGGATCAATGTTAGATCGCTTCATGAGGAAACAACCACAAACATTAAATGGGGGTACAAATCCACTAGTAGTTGAGAAATGGATAAATTCCTTAGAAAAAATATTCCATACCTTGGGGAGTAGCGAAAGGGAAAACGTTGTCATGGTAGTTTACCGCCTCACTAGAGATACTGATCAATGGTGGTCATTGATTAAAAAAAGGATGATGATGAAGTATAAAATATGGAATGGAGGGAGTTTACAGAAATTCTATTAGAGAAATACTTTTATCATGAAAAACGAGCAGATATGGAAAGACAATTTCTAAGCCTGAGGCAAAAGGAGGCTATGAATATCACAAAGTATGAAGCTAACTTTACAAGGTTAGAAAGGAATGCAGTAGATTATATACGTAACCCAAGAAGTATGATTTATCATTTCTATTATGGGTTAAAACCATTTCTCCTCCATGCATTAGCCCCACAATCCTTCTCGTCGTATGGAGATATTGTCTCATGTGATATCAAGACAGAAAAATAATTATCTAAGTCTAATGACTTTAATGAAAAGCAAGAGAAGAAGAGAACAATTGAACTCTCTAGAAATGGAAATAAGGGGAATAATGGAAAATTTGAATATCCATCCTGCAGTAAATGTGGGGAGAAACAAACCAGTACATGCCTGAAGGGAATGTGAGTTTGTTACATGTGTGGTGAAAAAGTCCACCAAGCTCATGATTGGAAGGGGAAGAAATATGTTGTCACTATTGAATTCTACAATGGTAGATAAAGGGATAATTTTTCAAATGAATTTCCTAAGAACCAAGGGAACTTACCTCAAAAAAGTCCTAGGGATCAAGGCCAAGATTCTTCTATCTCAACTGCTGACGTTGAAGCTCTGAAATATGTTGTGGAAGGTAATTTAATGGTTTCCCCGAGCTTAGAAAATGCTTTATTTGATTATGGATCATTGCATTGTTTCATATTCTCCTAGTTTTCTATGAAAATTAGATATTTCAAATTTGATTTAAAATGGGGGTTGTCAGTCAAAACTCGTAAAGGAAGTATCATTGAAACAACATTTTGTGAAACAATTCCCATTATGGCACATAAATGTTCTTTATCTGCTGATCTCATTATCACACGCATGATTTAATTTGATATAATCCTCTGTATGGATTTACTTTCAGACCATGATGCAAATATTTATTATAATAATAAGGAGGTTACAATTTTTATGATGATAATGAATACCTTATATTGTGAGCAGAAACATCACCACCTAATTCTTATCTTGATCCACCCCTATTTCTCAACTACATTAAATTATTGGGGAGGAAGAGAATGAAATAAATATGGGTGAGGAAAGGAATGATCAAATAGAGTATGTACCTATTGTGTAAGAATATTTTGATGTGTTTATAGAGGATTTACCTTGACATCCTCCAGAATGAGAAATTGAGTTTTCCATTGATTTAATTCTTGGTTCAAGGCCCATATCGAAGACCCCTTATAGAATGGAGACTATGTAATTAGTTTAACTAAAGAAACAACTATTGGAATTGAGTAATAAGGGATATATTCTCCCTAGTTTTTCTCCATGGGGATCCCCTGTGCTTTTGTTTAAGAAGAAGGATGGATCTATGAAGTTGGGAATTGACTATAGGGAGATCAGTGCTATAACAATAAAGATAAAGTATCCCCTAACTTGCAATAAAGATTTATTTAACTGACTCCATAGAGATCAATACTTTTCAAATATTGATCTTCTATCTAGATATTATCAGTTGTGTGTGAAGAAGGAAGACATTCCAAAAACAGCATTTCGATCCTGGTACGGGCATTATGAGTTTACAGTAATGCCTTTTGGATTGACTAATGCAGCCTCTGTCTTTGTGGATCTGATGAATAGATTTTTCATGGAATATCTTATTGACTTTGTAGTGGTATTTATTGATGATATATTGGTATAATCAAAAATCTAAGATGATCATGAAAATCACTTGTGCATTATCCTGAAGACTCATAGAAGATATGAATTGTATGGGATGTTTAGAAAGTGTGAATTCTGGCTTCAGGAGATTTTTTTCTTGGCCATATTGTCTCTACGGATGGAATCTCTGTTGATCCTTCTAAGAGAAGAGCAATCCAAGAATGGCCAGCACCGACAAGTATAACTGTTGTATGAAGTTTTATTGGTTTAGCTGGTTATTATCGGCGTTTCATCCAGATTTTTCCTGATTGGCTAACCCATTAACCATGCACACACGTAAAGGGGTGAAATTTGTTTGGACAAAAGAATGTGAATTTTTTTTTTGAATAATTGAAGAGAAGATTATTCAATTCTTATATATTGACTATACCATCGGGGAATGGTGGGTTTGTTATTTATAGTGACGCTTTAAAGAATGGACATGGTTGTGTCCTTATGCAGAATGATAGGTTTATTTCCTATGCATCACAACAGCTAAAAATTCATGAGAAAAAAAATCCTAGTCACGATCTTGAGTTATCAGCTATAATCATTGTTTTGAGGATTTGGAGACACTATCTCTATAGTGAAAAAATGTGATATTTATATTGATCACAAGAGTTTGATTTATATTTTCTCACAGAATTAACTCAACATTAGCTGAATGAGGTCGATTTAACTACTCAATGAATATGATTGCACAATAAACTACCACCAGGGGAAGGAAAATAAGGTGGTATATGCTTTAAGAAGATAATATCATGGAGGTTTGAACATGTTGAGAGTTGAAAGGGATCCTATTTTCAAGGATCTAGTAATGATGGATAGGGGAATAACCATGGATGGTGAAACATTAATGTTTTTTCAAATGGTTGCCAACCCATCTTTACAAGAGAGGTTAAAAAGTTCTCATGTTGATGATGATGAGTTTCAAAAGAAGATTAAAGCTGTGAATGTTGGGAGCTTGAGTGACTTCGTATATGAAGATGTAATTTTGAAATTTGGGAAGAGACTATGTGTTCCTGATATACCAGATCAAAAAGATAATTCATCGATGATGCTCATTGTTCTGATTTCTCTATACACCTTGGGAGAACCAAAATATATAGAGATATGAAGGAACATTTTTGGTGGGGCAACATGAAGAGGGAGATTGCAGATTTTGTGTCAAGATGTATGGTTTGTCCATAAGTGAAAGTTGGAAGGCAATAACTTGGAGGAGTCTTGCAACCTCTTCCCATACATGAGTGGAAATGGGATAATATTATGATAGGATTTGTCATGGGACTACCAATGACTCGTAGAAGGAACGATGCAATATGGGTCACTGTAGATCGTTTTACAATGTCAACACATTTTCTTGCTATAAGATAATATTTACCTCCTGAATGTCTAGCAAGACTATATATTAATGAATTTGTGAGATATCATGGAGTACCCCTATCGATTTTTTCATATTGTGATCCATGTTTTACGTCAAGATTCTGGAAAAGTATTTATAAATCCCTAGATACTGAACTTCGTTTGAGCACTACCTACCACCCCCAAACTAATAGACAATCAGAATGGAATATTCATACCATAGAATACATGTTGACATCATTCTCACTTGACATTAAAGGTATGTGTTTTGACACTTCTTTCCATCACAGATACTAATGAATGAAAAATGGGAATACCTTAAGAACAAAGTGATTTATCCTTTGAATAAACATAAAAAAGTGACAAAGGCATGAACAAGAAACTCTTTAATCATGGGATACAAAATTTTTATTATGGTTGAGCAAGTATACTTGCGTGCCACACATGGGTCGCGCAAGTCACTTGCACACCCTATTAATTTTTTCTCCCAAGGTCCTCAACGGCCTATAAATACCTCCTGTGGGCCCCCCATTTCGAAGACGAAAAATTAGAAACTCAGATTCATGATCTGGTCTCCCAAGTCTCTGTTCGAAGTCTTCTGAACACTTCTAAGGTAATTATTTACCTAGAATGGATGTTATAAAGAGGATGAATAAGGCCTAAGTGCTGAAAATCATCAATAATTTCACTCCTAAGTGTCTAACCTTTATGGGAAATGAAGACACTTGCGTGCCGCCTTTCCCTCTCAAGGAAAAATGCACACCACCTATCTAAAAGTCTCTAGGGATAATACTAAGGGCTCTAATTCAAAGTCTACCAAGTATCACATCACAGTTTCTTCGTCACCCAAGTCAACTCATGTCGTTCAAGTATACTTGTGTTACCAAGACTTGCACGCCAGACTAATACTTGTGTGCCTCCTTCCAATTCACTTCATTTCATTAGGTCCACCTTTCCTCTTCAAGGACAGCCTTCAAAACCCTCTTCGATGTAATTTAGGGCATGGTTCCTTTGTTGGATTCCTTATCTGAATGGAATTCTATTGTACATCTCTCAAAACCTCATGATTTACCTATATTTATGTCACTAAGTTTATAGATTTCCTTCATTCAACCTCATCCTTTAAGATGAAAAGTTCCCTATTTTGGGCATCCTCCTTAAGAGTAAGCCCCAAGTTCCCTAATCCGGGAATCCTCCTAAAGAGTAAGCCCCACATTCCCTAATCTGGGAATCCTTTTTAGGAGTAATCCACTGAGTCATAATTCCCCTTATCCTCAGCTTCCTTTTTAGGAGTATGCCCCAATCTCAAATCCCCTTAACCTGGGCCTCCTTCTTAGGAGTAAGCTCCAGTCTTAATTTATTTTCATTTGGGCTTCCTTCTCAGGAATAAAACCCAATCATAAGTCCCCCTTAATTTGGGAATCCTTATTAGGATTAAGTTCTAAGTTAAGTATCCAAATCTCCATGGAGCACTTATACCTTTATGGACTTTATTCATGGGTTTCTTCTCTGAATTAAATCCCAATAATCATCTATCTTGGGCAGTCATACAAACGTAATCCCCACATAATTTATTATGATTGCATATTTCATGGAACAATTGTCAGGTTTTACTGATACCACTTATTTCTCACACCGAGCATGACTCATGTGAGCTTAGAGTGTAAAAGTAATTATGAAAACTTTCTTTGGGACATCAATCATGCATAAACTCTAAACTTATTCACTCGAAATATGTGGGTTCTAATTCCATTTCTAAAAAAGGATACATAGGTAGCCCATCTGTGGGTACGATCCCAACTCTGAAATAATCCATGTCCATCTGAATGACAATAAACATTAAGTGCCCCACTGAGTGGCTTTAAAACCAGTATGGTTATCATAATGACCAGGAGATTTCTATATAATGGGTTGAAGGATACCATTGACTAGGAATATATAATAAATAAATATTATTCTCTATCAATGAAGAACCTCAAATACATATAAAATATTCTCTAAATCTCATACATATCAATCATTGATTGTTAGATCTAAAGGAAAGCTCATTTTTATACTTGGTAAATTAATAAGGATTCGTCAACATAACTCAAATCTATAAGAGAGTCTCAGAGTTTACAATAATTCCCCCCAAAATGGTGTGATGAGTCCGACCTCCCATCCTCTCGACCAATGAAAATTCTTAAGCCTCATTGGTCCACAACTAATGAGAACCAACCTTTGGAAAGTTGGTCCAAATGGATATAGAATCAATGGATGTTTCCGGTTCTACGAGTAAACCTGTTAGAAACCGATTGGAATGTTTGGACCTTAAACAAACAAGGACATCCCCATTTCCAGAGAAAACAAAAATGGCAAACCCGACGTGAATCCTTAACCAAGTTACAAGTTGTTTTACTTATTTGTTAGGCCCCTATTTAGATCAATGTGAGGGAAAACAAAGCAATCAATAACATATGTTCTCATCCAAATGATGTTGTGGCTGAACCTATCTTGATTATGTCTGTTATATCAAACATGCACCCATTTCCAAGATATCTCTGTGTTACAGAAATGTATTCTCTAAAGTTCACACCTGTGAATACCTCTACCGCTACTCCTACTGGATCCTTGTCCGCTCTGAGGACAACATCACCTACTCAACGTCTTACATGATGCGTCTCAAATGAACTAGTTAAGTAATTCCATCAACATGGAACCATTCTGACTGGAGGCCACTAGAGCAGCCCTCCAGGTTAACAATTCACCCTGGTTGTCCGGACAATGATGAATAGTGATCAAGAAGTAGGTGGTGCCAACCACTGTCTCCAACCGTTTCGAGTCGTTATCCCCAGAACACAATCACCAATCCCTCCCATATTATGGGGGAGGTGAATGAGAAGGTCACTCAGGGCCTTAATTTGAGGAGAAATGAGTCTTTACCAATGGACCCCATCAATAATCACCGTCAGACTCGTGCGGCAGTGTGCCCTCAACATGATGAGGATACCACCATTAGGGGTTTGGCTTAGGATCCTCAGACCCGAGCATGCATAATGAACCGCCAAAGAAGAAATATGGTCAACAGGGAGCAGGTTCTTACTCCGACCCCCTCCTGAGAAGTACATCAAGCCATATTGATGGAAAATAACGAGGAGGAATATACACCTGCCCGTCCTGATGTTACTTCCCACCAGACTCGTCTGACAGTAACACACTAATCCCTCTAGGAAATTCCAACAGAATATTATAGGTAGGCAAATAAACCTGTTTATAAATCATCAGCTAGTAAGAAGGCTCGTCTGACTACAACCAAAGTAGCTTGCCAATCTAATATGGTGGCAACTGATAAGCAGGTACATACACCTTTTTACAATCAACAATTCTGTTAGCAGTCTCGTCTTCCAGTATTGATGGAAATTCATTAACCGTACTTGACGAAGAATACAAAACAGGAACATACACCTGCCAATGTTCATCAAGCCTACCAAAATTATCATTTGGTAGCACCTGAAGAATTCAGTTAGAATGATTCGATGAAACATTTGGAGCAGACTCAGGTCTCTGCTCCCACACATGAGTACTGTCAGAATTCAATGATAGAAAAAGGAGGATAGGAGAAGGAATACACACCTAATCCATGTACTGAATGTATGTATATTCTCATTCCGGAAGATGATGTCACTAAACACATTCTGACAATAGTGAAAGAGCAGAATCAAATCCCTGCTCATTTTCTGGATGCCTGTCAGAATATTATAACATATTTAGCAGCATCACAGGGAAAGAAATACCAATTTGTCCCTACCAGTGGAGTGACTCAAAAACATATCACTCTGAGATAGATACACACCTCTATCCTAGCCCAAGAGGGTTTTAGGGCATACTCCCCCATGTCATATGGACAATCAATTCAGGAACATACACCCGATTTGAACTGAGATAATCAGCCTAACCTGACCATTTCTTCTGAGCAGGCACAAACACCTGCCCATAATAACCAATTTCATCAAAAAGTGGTCTCCAATGTGAGTAAGAAGGAGTCTAAGAAAACGACCCATCCAGCATAGTCAAGAACTCAAGTGATAATATGTAATAAGGCATTTTTCAATGCTAGAGTTCTTGAATCCCTCAGAAAATTATCCGATGAAAATCAAGATTCTACTCTCTCATTTCCCAATAGTGGGAACAATAATTCTTAAGGTCTTCATTAGACACTGCTTCATGAAGGCTTTCTTGTTGACAGTTTGGTCGATCTCGAAGTATCATATTCAAATGAGAGCCATGATAATCCTCTGCATGCCCAGAAGATCACGGAGTAAAAGGTTTCATCTTTTGTTGTAACCCTCCATGGTGGTCCTCCCCATGATGATGAGTTTAGATGTGAATTCCATCTCCATATTAGTAATTCTTAATGCCTAGAAATTTCTCCAAAGGACAATTCAGTAATGAGAAATACCTCTTACCATGAAGAAATTGAAAAGGTGTAGCCAGTCGTCTATGATTATTTACCACTAGCAGGTGAAATACGTTGTAAACCAGAAGATAGCCCAGGGTGTAGGTCATTCTCCAAACCACCCCTAAGTCATTAATCTTCTAGTTTGATAAAATAATTCTCTTCCAATCTTGTGGAATCTGATGCAGCAACAAAGAAGAACCAACTCTGGTCTATTTAGGTAGAAGAATCTTCATTGAATGATAAAGAGGAAGTGATGAATATGAGAAAACAACTTGCTAAAGGTGAAGTACCAGTCATGTTTTGTCCCTTGGCTGACTCTCAGTATGATATTACAGAAATGTTGACGGATGATTGTATTCACGATATTTGTCTTAACATATGGAAAAATCATTTTCACATGAATAAGAAAATATTATCTTATGATGAATATGAAAATCATGTCAAGATAATATATGGGATACAATAAAAAATTGATTTGGCATATCTCTCAGTTTATTGATATCCAAAGGATGGGAAGCAGCAGATATCCCTTCAGCGGTCATGCCTTGGTGCACTAAAAATATTGGGCTAGATAATTTCCAATGCCCCATCTAGTATTCATATCAGGGGATGGGGTGTTCATGGAGCACTGTATTTCACTGTACTCTCCAGTCAAAAATGCCCGCCAAAAATGGTCTCATGCAATGTTATTTCTCATGGATGGCCACAACCAATTGGTTTTGTATGTAATGAAAGGTTTTCTCAGGAACAAGCCTCAAATAGTTCTTCCCAAAGTCAGGCATACAGAAAAGAAGTTGTCAAATTACTCTTGCATCATACAAATGAAATTAACGAACATGCTTCTCGTTTGGAGCATGCACATCATCACATGACATAAGTGTCAGAAATCATCCAATGGTCATTTGAGCCAGGTGATTTGAGTGGATGTAGGTTGATGCATCTAGCCAATTTCCGGAGTAGTGTCTGAAAATCAGGAGGGCTTTTAATAAAGTCTCAGATGTATGAGCTCAAGAAGCACCTCAACTTGGCAGACATGGGACTCTTTTAGCCCAACCCTTGGGATCAACAGACGGGATTCAGGGTGTTGAGCAGGGAAATCAAGAACAACCCTAGTCCACCGTACATGGGACATTTTCAAATCCACAATCAATTCCTCGGTGAAATTCAGTCTTCTCTCGATTAGGGAAGAAGAAATAAGAGGAATGCAGGGCTGAATTATCAGGAGACACCCTTCAAATTATGGTTCATCAAGAAGTTCCTGAGGGTTCAACTAAACAAAAGGCAATGTCTCATCAAGGACATGTAAGAAGACAATATCACAGAAATGTCGATAGAAGGTATGTAATGCATTATGCATCAATAAATGTCATCAATGCCATTTTCACTGATCCCCCAGAACATGAGGTTCACTCAGAGGAATCAGATAAGGATGTTCTTGTTCAAGAATCCATACACACAGAAGTAAATGAAGAAGGTTTGCGTACAAGAAATCAATGGCTTACCCAAAATCTTGGTATTCCTTCAAATAACCAACTCCCCCAATCCGAAAGGCATCCAACAAGGGGAAAGGATAAAATCAGGTTACATTCCACCCTTCCTCTAGAGAAGGCCAATCAGTGTCATTAGAGAAATGTATTGCATAACAAGAGGAAGAAATGAAGGAATTAATGATATTGAATACAGAACTACTTCAAGGTTGTCTTCCTCCTAAGCGTGCTGGAGTTAGTCAGTCAAAGGAATTTTCTGAGGCTACTGAGATGGATCAAGAATATCCTCTTTTACCAGTACACCTTCACATGTCTAATCTTGTGGGTCATGCGCAACAAAAATCAGTATTGCTACCATCAGTTGCAGTACCCGTCACCATGCCTGTCCAAAGTCCATTTATTGCACCTGCTCAGGTTTAAGCTAAACAATATGTTTCTCAAAATTTAATGAGTACCATTGAGTCATTAACAGGTCATTTGGAAGCTATATATGGAAAATGGGTAAAAATTCAACCAGAAAATAGAGCTTACCCTAAATGGGTTGATGAAATTCCTCCCCCATCAAAATTTTCAAGTACCACATTACCAATATTTAATGGTTCGGGAGATCCAGAAAAAAACATAAAAACATTTTGTTTCTCTTTGTGATCCTATGATGGGAACTCCTCAACAATAAGAAGCCGTGAAGCTCAGGTGTTTCGTACAGTCATTACAAGGGCCTGCTTTTTTCTGGTATACAAACTTGCAATCCCAGACAATTACTGGGTGGGAAGATCTCCGTTAATGATTCCATCTTCAATTCTTCTCAACATTTCCAATGATGACAGATTTTGATCTTACAATTTGTAAGTAAGGGGAAAATGAAATATTTTCAGATTTCATTGCTCTCCGGAAGGAATTAACATATTTCTTAATCATAGAACTCCCTCAAGAATAATTTTTTCCAATCTGTGTGGAAATGTTGCGTGATGAATTACACACACCGTTGATCCGTGTGAAATAAAGAGAAGGGTTTCGAGACCTTACTTAAATTTCTCAATAGATTGAAGATTCAATTACAATGAATAAGGATAAAACTCATGTAATTCCATCACATCTAGGAAAGAGAATGGGTAGAGTAGAGACAGCTACAGTTACACTTAAACAGAAACCTATACCTTATTCTTCTTCAAAACCTTCATCTTACCGAAGGGCTCCACCTCTTGAGCATCAAAAACAGAGGCAGTTTCTTGAAGACTATCAAAGAGATCGAAGACGGAAACAATTTGAGGAGTTTAATAACAATGTTTATTCTTTATGAAATGATCATGTTTGTGTTTACTTCATTTTGTCTCTGGAAAATAATTTGGTTCTATTTCCAGGACCTAAATGGCCGATAAATGAAGGAGTTGAAGACCCTTCCAACTATTGGACAATTCTTCAGATGTTGGGGAATCCGATTCCGGATTTTTTTTGTCTTTGAAGACCTCTTGAAAAAAAAGGTGGACTTGGGACATGTCAAACAAAAAGGTTCTTCAGCCCAGGTAGCATGTGTTACTACTAGAAATCCAAAGGAAGAAGGCGAGTGGAATGAAGTCAAAAGAAAAAAATGTGCAGAAATATGATGATTGGATGGTCCCGAAAAAGATCAACTGAACTCAATCCATATTATGAACACAATTGAAGAAACCAATTGTGTCTTCTGCGACGAATTCCATAGAAAACCCCTCTTTATCAGAGAGAAAGTCATCATGGAAGCTACATAATTTGATAAAATAAGAGCAGTCAGAATAAGACGAGATCATGTCAAAGCCCAAGCATTCTTTGACTCTGGAGGATTTTATTCCATCTACTTCAAAAGCATGGGCACCGCCCCACCAAACGACACCGCCTAAACTGGATAATGAGGAAGAATATTCATCAGATGAAGAGTTGATCTTTGGTTCTGTCAACATGATTTACTTAATAGATCTTTATGCCAGTCACAATTTCGATCTTGATGAGCCTGAGTTCCCTATATCAAACATAGGAATTAGTGGGAGTTCCATAGGTCTAGGATACATATGAATACGTGGATATTCCAGATGCCACTATTTCAATCATTACCCTGCTTGAACTGTCTATTCACTAGAAACTCGTGGTAGGGCCCTTCAGCGGGCTCAACAAGAACAAGAAAGTTCTTTCACACAAGGAAGATTCAGTCCTGGAACAATTATTTTGGAGGATATGTTAGAGGATACACCTTTGTCCCCTCAGCAAATAAATAGACCTAGTATGTATAATCTGCTAAAGCCAAGAGTATTTACAACTCCTACCCTGATACAAGATGCATCTACTTCCAACGCATCAACTTCTATGGAACCTGTGAAACCAATTGTTCCTGTTGGGAAACACAGACCTTTGGACCAAAAGAATGATATCATGAAACATTTTTCCCATGTACCAGAAAAGTTATCAATTCTGGATTCCTTGAATCTATCAAAGGATCTTCGGGAGGCACTCATTGAGGCTTTGTCAAGTCCTCATGAATTCAAAACTGAAATTGTTGTGGCTGAAGTCACTCATATAGAGAATGATCCTGTATAATTCCATGCAGTGATATCTTTTACAGATGAAGATTAATATGATGTTGTGCATGGACATATTAGACATTTGTATTTATCTGGAAAGGTCAATTATATAGACATCCGACGATATTTCATCGATAATAGTTCAGGAGTCAAACTCATCCCTATTCATACACTTCGTCAATTGGGCCTCACCGAATCTGATTTATCTCTTTATACTTTGATGTTGCAAGGATATGATAAAAATTAAGAAGAAACATTAGACGAGATTACACTCAGAACTCAGTATGAAGACCTTGTATCCAATTCATATTTCATGGTTGTTCGTCATGACACAACCTTCAACATTTTTCGTGGGAGACCTTGGCTACATCATCATGCGGTATACCTTCATCATACCATCAATATCTCAAATATTGTGTCAATGGTCAAATAGGGACATTCTACGGTGATAAATCACCATTCAAAACATGTGAATCTCAATACATTTAGGAAGAATTCATTTACTTGGAGGGAAAGGAGGTGTCTACGACGAAGGAGGTTACCAAAATTAATGCTCCATATGGTTTGGAAAAGATTCCAGTAAACCCATTCAAATATGTGAGTACAGATTATGTGTTTCATGTCATTCAAATTGACAAGATAGTCCCAAATCCCAATAATCTTATAGAAACTTCCAAAATGCCAATTACGAAAACCAAGCCAGACAGCATGGGAGAAATTTTTTACTCACGAGACAATGATGAAAGCTCAAATGGAGATGTCTTCCTTTCATCTGCTGAAATCCAGCAATTCTATACTTCATCAACCAGGCTAGAAGAAGTTATAGAAATGTCTGAGATGAATGATGATGTTGATTATCAATCCATAATCTCCTCTTTATTACCCAAGGAAGACCCTTCATCATCAATAGGGTCAGAAATGGTAGCCACTTCTTTAAGATGATCAAATTTTAACATCCCTCTTGATCATGTAAATTATGCTTCATCATCTACTATGAAAGTAAAAACAGAAGAAATAACATGCATTGAAGAAGAAGAGGAAGATCTCAGGGATTCGCCTCTTGAATTTGAAGAGGGTGTCTCTACTATTGTGGATGAACTCAAAGAAATAAATCTTCATACAAAATAAGATCCACGCCCCACTTTAATTAGTGCGACCATGAATCTTATAGAGAAAGAAATGTATATTTCATTTTTAAAGCAAAATCAAGATATATTTTCTTTCAAATATACATAAATTCCAGGGATTGATCATTATGTTGCTACTCATCATTTGGGTTTTCCAGAAAAAAATCGAGGATTTAAGAAAGCTGCAAGAAGAACACACCCAACTTATGCTTCCAAAATTGAAGCTGAAGTAGATAAGCTTAGCAAAGCTAACTTCGTCAGAGAAGTTCAATATCCCAAATGGTTGGATAATATTGTCCCAGTGAAAAATAAGAATGGAAAATTTAGAGTTTTCATTTATTTTAGAGATCTTAATTGGCATTGTCACAAGGTTGATTTTCCAGCTCTGATCATAGATCTCTAAATTGATTTGGCATCTGGCTATGAAGCACTTTCCTTCATGGATGGTTGTTCAGGGTATAATAAAATCTTAATGGATCTAGAAGATAATGAATATAAAGCCTTTAGATCCCCTCAGGATGTGTTTTTCTATCGGGTAATGCCCTTTGGCTTGAAAAATGCAGGTGCAGCATATCAACATGCCATGCACTGTATCTTAAAACCCTTTTTAGAGAAATTTGATGAATGTTATGTTGATGATTTGGTGGTTAAATCCAGACAACATTCTAATCACTTGGCTGATTTGGAAATCGTATTCTTCAAACATCGAAAACAAAATTTGAAGATGAACCCCTTGAAATGTGCTTTTGGGGTAACCTCAGGAAAATTTTTCGGCTTTTTTGTATGCTATCGCGGTATCAAAGTAGAATTAGAAAAGTCAAAATCAATCCTCGGTATGTAACTCCATTTAAATTTTAAGTAATTGATATGACTTCAAGGACACATTTCCTATATTCGGCGTTTCATCGCCAATCTGGCAGGAAAATGTTTACCCTTCACCAAATTGTTGAAGAAGGGAGTCACTTACCAGGTGACTGAAGAATGTCAAGAATAATTCAATATTATCCAGAAATATCTTATGAGTCCACTAGTATTAATTCCACCTTTTGAAGGAATACCACTTATTATTTATGTGACAGCTTTGGAGCATTCATTAGGTGCCTTCCTTGCCCAAAAGAATGATGCTGGGAATGAAAAAAGCCTTTACTATCTCAGTCGGACTATGCTTGAAGCAGAAACTAAACATTCAAGTATTGAAAAGTTCAACCTAGCATTAATCTTTGCACTTTAGAAATTGAGACACTATATGAAACATCATTAGGTCTAATTGGTATCTTGTAATAACCCGCTCAAATTCATCCTTAGTCAGCCAATGCTTACAAGAATTCTGGGAAGGTGGGTAGTTATTTTGCAGCAATTTGATTTCCAGTATGTGTCTCAAAAGGCAATAAAGGGACAAGCTCTGGATGATTTCCTTGCTGAATAACCTTTATTTAAAGATACATCTTTTGATATTGATCTTCCTGATGAGGAAGTCTTATATATTCAAGACAATCTTCAAACATTAAAAATGTACTTTGATGGTGCTTCTAGAAGTCCAATAGGAAAGAAAATAGAAGATCCTAAATTTAACAATGTTGGATTAGGAATTGTGCTCATTTGTCCAAAAAAGGCAATGTTTCCCTATTCATTCTTATTGTTAGAAGGTGGTTCAAATAATGAAGCAGAAAATCAAGCGCTCATCGTAAGATTGGAGTTGGCGCTTCAGGAACAGGTGAATCACTTAAAAGTGAAAGGTGATTTAGGCCTGGTAATCAAACAAGTCAATGAGGATTATGCCATTAGAAATGAAGAGTTAATCCCTTTGTATGATTACGTCAGAGAGTTCATGGCAGAATTTCCTTCGGAACTGACATTCTCTAATGTCCCGCAATCACAAAATGCTCAAGTTGATGCACTGGATAATGTAGCCACAGCTACTGCAGATCCAAATCGGGACGAAACAATCATCAGTATTTCCCACCGTTGTATAGTTTCACCTTATGTTTAAATCAGAACAGAGTAAATCAATGAAATTAGTCCCATTTCTGAACCATATGGTCATACTATAGGATGGATAACACCTATCAGGGAATACCTTCAAAATGGAACACTCCCACATGATAGAGCCGGGAATGAACATGTCTGGAGACATGTGGTCAATTTTGCTCTTTATAATAGACCAGATTGCCTAGAAAAAATTCTCTATAAGCGAGGTTTTGATGGAATTCTCTTCAGATGTATTGATGGTGAAGAGACAATGGCTGTCATGAAAGAATTACATGCAGGTGTCTGTGGTTCCCACCAGTCTGGACCTAGACTATCTGATCATAATTGAAGGCTTGGATACTTTTGGCCTTCAATGATACAAAATTGTGTTGATTTCACTATGAAGTGACATTCAGGCCATGTATGTTCCAACATCGTTCATCAAACCCCAGAGCTGCTTCATATAACTAAATACTCATGGCCATTTTCCACATGGGGAATGGATGTAGTAGGACCTTACCCTTCAGCTACATCCAAGTTGTTCAAGTATATGATCACTGCTACTAACTTCATTTCCTAATGGGCAGAGGCACTACCTCTCAAAGAATTTAGTTCTAAAAGAATTGTTTGCTTCATCAAGTCAAGCATCATTACCAGATTTGGTGTCCCTCATACCATATGGCTGAACAATGGAACCAACTTCTATTCATCTCAGTTAAGGAAGTTGTATCAATAAAACTACATCAAATCCAACCATTCATCTCGTTATCATGCAGTGGCAATGGGCAAATAGAAGCCTTCAATAAGACTCTTTCAAACAAACTAAAAGAGAAGGTGGATAAAGATATGAAATCATGGCCTAATGAAAATTTTCATGCTTTATGGGCTTATCGGACCACCACCCGCACTGCTACACGGTCAACTCCATATTCATTAGTATGTGGAACAGAAACAGTCTTTCCCATTGAGGTTTAATTACTCTCTCTCATAGTATCCATTTGTGATCAGTCATCTACAGTTGAACAATTTTAAAACCGATTGGATGAATTGGAATGATTTGATGAATAAAGATTGACACTGTGCACCACTTGGAAGTTTATCAGAATCGAATAGCATATGATTTCAAAAAAAAAGTTCGTCTTCGTTCATTCATTCAAGGAGAATTGTTATTGTTTCTTAGAACTCCAATGATACATGGAAAGAAACCTATGAAATCTATGCCAATGTTGGAAGGGCCTTACTAAATACATAAGGTCTACTCCAATGGAGCTTATTCTTTAATCTCAATGGATGGAGAACTCATCACGACTACAACCAATGCCATATTTCTAAAGAATTATTTTGTGTAACACAAATACACTTTCGTCAAAAATGATGTTAAACTATGTTTTCCTAGCTACATGACACTAAACTGTGTAGCGCTAGTCCATTCATATGACCTTAAACTATTTTAGTCCTTATTGCAAGACTTCAAACAACACAAACCCCATTATCCTTACTGCAGGACTTTAAACTACATGGTCACTTCCATCATCTAGCATGATGTTAAACTGTGTTGTCCTAGCTACATGACACTAAACTGTGTTGCATTGGTCCACACATATGACCTTAAACTATCTATAGTATTTAGTGCAAGACATTAAACTGCACAGTCCCCTATATTCATTACTTCAAGACATTCAACAGCATAGTCCCTCCATTGTCCAACATGAAGTTAAACTGTGTCCAGTCACTTATTATCGAACATGATGTTAAACTGTGCATCCTTAGGGTTGTTTCTACCTCTTGTTTCTAACACTGAGTATGTCTCACGTGAGCTTAGGGTAATCATCAACCACAACACCCTCTCTGGGCCGCGAAACATGCGTAAGTCCCAACACCATTTTTAGGTTGTTGTCCTCAAGAACAACTTGATCACCAATTAATTCTTCAATCTAACTATGTGGACATTGATCCTTGCCTTCTAGGTTGGGTAATTAGGCATCCTCTTGAGGTTCAAGGCCAAAGCCAATATCTTTACATTGGTTCACCTCCGTCTCATACGATGTTGATTCATGAAGCCACCCCCTGAACCAGTATTTTTACATTCGTTCACCATCATCCTTGCTATATGGCATGAAACTATTCACACTTTTGTCCTATACTACAATAAAATACAACATTATTTGACACCCTCACCTGAGTGGGAATAATTATTTACATTGATCTCCAATCATGTTATATTCCAATGACTACATGCATACATGGAAGTGCCCAAACCATTAATCTTGGGTCAAACCATCATTGCAATAATGTCCCCTTTCACCCTTCACTTTTACGAACCAAATATGTATAGAGGGTATTTCAAGAACTGTGTATGGCTTGATTCCCATTCTTATGGGATTCGTAGGAATGTTCAAGCATCCCTTGAATCTAGCCCCATGTCTTTGGGCCTCACCCCAAATTCCACTTTCAGTCACTTTGCTGAAACGTCCCCCTGTAAAAACATGAATGTGGTATGAAAACCCTGGTCTTCATTCACATCAGTTTTATAAAACACACAATGTGTATTCCTCATTATGTTCTGAGATCTATGACCCTAAAATAAGATCTCCTACACTCTCGTCCCACATAACATTAAACTATATTTCAAGAACTATGTATGGTTTGATTCCCATTCTTATGGGATACGTAGTGAGGTATAGTACCTCAATTCAGGACCCAACCGCAACATGATTATGGTAAGCATTGGTCTATGTATCTCTTTCATGAATTGGATAACGCCCATTTTGATGTTTCATACTCCTGACCTTAAATAATTCCAGATCTCCATAACCCTTTTCATGACTTCTAGTCAAAAAATGTTTGATACCCAGGAATTCTTTTGTCTGACAATGCAGCATGTGCCCTTAGCTGGCCCTACATCTGTAGTCTATATAATGGACCTGTCAGCCAAAAGATGCTATTATTTGAGTATGCATCCAATTCCCTTAAGTTTTCATTCATAATTCAACCCCCAAACGGGTTTTTCAAATATTGGTAACTTCATTCTTGGGAGGAAAACCTCTTTTTTCCTTATTTTTTTTAACGATAATATGTAGGGATCCGCAAATATATCCATCCTTAACATATTTGTCCCATACTCAATGTCATGATCTAAATGTATTCAAGTATATGGTTTATATTTCCCATACCTACATTTGGGTAAGACCTTCGAAGGAGTAACATTCATCCAATTCTTTGACAATCTTGATTGGAAATATCCTCTCCATATTCAAGTACCTCTCTCCATACAGCAAACTCTATGCTTTTGGGAATTCAAATCTCTATAAACATTCACATGATTTTTAGCATTAGAAAAGAAAACCATTTGAGAGTTCATTTTTGTGACTGTGCAGCACGTGCCCCTAGGTGGCCTTGCATAAGTACTCTACATAACCGACCTGTCAGCTAAAAGATGCAATGATTTGACTATGCAGCCAATTCCCTTAAGTGGATCTGCATAATTCAACCCCCTAACAATTTTGTTAAATAATGTTAACTTCACTCTTAGGAAATACTTCTTCTAATTCATTTTTGCCATTTTTTTCATATCATTTCTTAGATTCAAAATTTCATAATTTATAGTTTACATTTTTTCACCAAACATGAATGTGGTAATATGTTTTCAGAAAAATTATCAAGGAATTGAGTCAATTTTAATCCATTAGGTCAAATCTATTCGACCTTAAACATTACCCTTTTTATTTCTAATGTGCATGACTTTAAACTGCCCACAAAATACAAGGGAACTCTGAACAAAAGTCAAGTACCAGCTCACTAAACATACATTTTGTATGATTTAGGTAATATTGAGAAATCAAAAGATTCAAAGTTTGTAGGGTTATCTTTATAATCCTAGAAAAAATCAAACTATAATTACAAGGCATGTTGGCTTAGTTAAAATTTTTAACCAGGTAGCAAAATACTGTAGGAAAAAATGATTCAAGAGGAATGTGCTTTTCATTGATCCACAAAGCGTTGGATGAACATCCATAGATTGGATTCTCTTCTCTTTTCCATGAATTACAAGAGGCTTCCAACATAACTCTTCATTGGATTTACGCCATCCTGAGATTCATCAGCAGCCACTTAAAGTTCATGCACTCGACCAGCTTCACCCTTTTCATCTTGATGGAGTAATTTCTTGGCATTTGTGATGGATTTCATACCATTTGTTTGTACTCCATCCAGTGAATTGTTAATACGGTTTAGTTCCCCAGTAAAAACATCTAACTGTTGCTGAAGGTGCTTCTGCTGGACATATTTCCCCTTGATCTTATGCTTCAGATTTTTCAAATTTTCAGCATGATCAGCCTCCACTCGAGACATTGCAACCTCAAATTCACTGATATTGGTCAACATCCTCACCTTGTTCAAGTGTTGACGATACCTTTTCTCCTGCTCCCTTTTTAAAATGACCTATTCCACCACGACATGGATCTCGTTATATCCAAAACCGCCAAGTCCCAACATGATGAACATGTATGATAGTTGCGGGATCCTTGAAGATAGATCTTCAAGAGGCACTTCAGATATGATCTTCCATATGGTCTTCCATTCCTTGCGACATGAAAATTGGAGTGCCTTTTGTAACTCTGGGTCTGATTCAGCATCACTATCATAGGGGGGAATATAGTCCGGGATTAATGCACTTATAGAAGTGCCCTCTTCGGCTCCTTCCCCCCTGACCCTTGGTACATCACTTTCTATTCCCGTTGGGGCGGAGGCTGAGGCTTTACCTCCAGATCTAGCCACTGAAATTGATAGCCCTGTATAGTCAATTGAATGTTTTTCTTAGTTTCAAAGGATAACAAAAGTTGATTAAGTTGTCTTTAAAATTATGTTCAGCACAAATATTATTATAACATTCCCAACAGTAGATCAACAGCATGAGAAGGATCCTTTCCATCATTCCTAGCCTCAACGGGATTTTCAGGACGGGTTTCATGAAGCTATACCGGGTTAAGCTACACTTGAGGTAGTGTCTCTATAATAATAGGGTTGTCTATACCCCCTTCAGGTATTAGGAGTTCAGTAGCTTGCTCCGATAGAACTACACATTTCAATCAATCATGGTCATAAATGTAATAAGAAATTTTTTTATAGGATGAATGATAACACTCACATCCAAAATCTTCTAAATTACATAGTAATTTAACATGATCTAAAATTTCTTCAAAAGATGCGCCAAGTTTCATCATTTCATCCAGTGATATATCAGATGTCTGGTTAGTCTCACCAGTGGGAGAATTCGATGTGTCCTCTTTGCAACCATCATCCAACGGCCTCTGACCCCAGAAATTTTTTTTTGAGAAAATTATGGCATCAATTGCATTGGCCGTGAAATGTTCTCATGCAGGTGTTGAACCAAAAGTATAACAGAATGGAAGTCAGTTTTTGTTTTCATTCAAAAATTTATTAAACATTGTTAATTTACCAGAAGTAGGCTCTTTTCTCTTTATAACAGCAACATGAGCAGTACTGGGAATAGACATTGGCTATTCTTCAGGGGCAGCCAAGTCAGCATGAATTTGTGACTATTCACCAGAACCCTCTATCATCCACAGAGGAGGGTCAGTCCTCTCCCTAAATGGAGAAATTGAAGAAACCCCTACAATCCCAAGAAGTATGAAAAAATTTTCATAGGTTAAGATTCATAACTATTCTAGGGACTTACCACTACTGATGAAGCATTTAGTTGTGGAATTCTTCCTTCGATGCCCCTTATTCTTTGGATTTTTGGGTGTTTTGACATCATCATCTCCAAATATATGAATTGGAGAATAAAAATCTCAGTCTAAATCCTCTTCCATGGCATTCCGGCCTAGAGATACCTCACCCAGTTCACGAGGAGATTCTGTTTCTCCAATGGCAGTATCATCAGGGCTATACTATAGTGAAAGAACCTTAGTAGTTCCTTTCTTTAGAAGATACAGAATGAAGAAAGTAATTTCCTTGAGTAAAAAAACTTTAACTGCAATCAAGTTGCAATGAAAATAAGGAAAGAGACTTACATCTTTAGGAGCCACATAAAGGTGCCACTCCTTATCTCCGAAAGAACCAGTCCCCTCAGTGGTGCCATGATCCATCATTTCCTTCACCTTCACGGTTATAGGAATGGAATACTCAGTGGAATATATGAGCATCTCTATCTCTCTGATGTAGGCCCACACTTTATCAGGGATATCCTCGAAATAGATATCAGTAGAAGCCTGAAGATTCCCTACTCCAGGGATGTGTAGTCCTTCGCATCCAGGAGGTCTCAGCATCGCAATATAACCTCTGCCATGTTTGGACAACCTTTTGTCATAGATATTCAGTATGTGTACCAGATGGCTGGATGGAGGGTCCTAAAATCTTGAACTTCAACTTCTTCCCAGCTCCTATAATCATAGATAAAGTATAAGAAAATAAAAAAAAATTCTATATAATGTAATGGTGATTAAATTGCCTCAATGATATAACTAACAAGGATTTGATGAAGTAGGTCTCTTAATTCTGGAAGGGGGACTATATCTGGTACGAGGATGCTTCAAAACATGTCATGCCTCATCATACCCATCCTGAGAATTTGGAGAGTCAGCCCTTGGTGAGGAACATGGTAAATTAGCTTTGGGTGTGGAAGAGTCACATTCCAGATGAAGGGCTTCTTTCTCAACAGTTCTATTATTTTTTCCCACCCAAGTATTCTAATGATTCTGTACCCCTTTAGGGTATGATGCTACCCAGTTCTCGGCATACCATGTAGTCAAGTGACTTGCTGCTCCAACAACTGGTAGATCAAACACTGCCATGGTCTTCTCCATAGATGTCAGCAACCAAAGTTGTCAGACAAACATTGGATATGGTTCTGACCTGACATGAATAGGAGGGGATACAAAAATCTACTACAGACACTAGAATTGGCGTGTAGATCTGTATGATGCATAGTCCCTGTATATAATCTCTACATAAATCCTGGTGGCCAATACACCATCTCTACAAGCCAGCATGTATGACCTCAGTTCCATGTTGGTTGTTCCATCATCAACAAACCGCTTGGTTGGTGGGTTTACATAAGGAAATAAATGGAATTATTTGAACATGCTCATCCTTACCTTAATATCATTGGAGTTGAGGGATAACGGAAAAATTCCAGAAAATGCTTGAACTGATGGCATGAAATAAATTCTAGGAACCTGTACTCCACTCTATATAGCATATGTCCTGAAATGAGGGGGGATCCATCCTGAAAAAACATAGAATGGTCCCAATATTCTCAAAGGATACTTACCCATATAAACATGGAATAAGCTCCTGTGAATCTTTTACAAAATGGGAGTGGCCAACCCAACCATTTTCCTCTCAGACAATTTAGCTGCAACAATGAAGTTCTCTAGCCTGACGCTTCCCTTTGAATCCCTATCTGGCAGAAGATAAAAATTGAGCCACAAGTCTAAGAAGCCCATCAGACGAGTCTTTTCTGGGATTCTCTAATCCACTTCGTACCCCAACATTTCAAATTCTCCTTCTTCCTGGGTCGGCCAGAATGTGCTAAGAGCACTACTCTTCTATGTTCTATGGTAGGTAGTAGGACGAGTACAGGTGGTCCCCTTCTCCTTCTTCTTAGTAAGAAACATGTCCATCCACTCCTATAGATTAATATCCTTTCTATAATGAGTTTTTGAGGTCTTTGAATTCTTGATCATGTAGAAAATTTTCAATAATTCGAAAACCAAAGCTGGATTCTTCTCCGAATCATTCCATGTCTACATGGGAGGGATGAATTCATCATACATATCACCTAAAAATAGAGCCCCCAAGATATTGTATACATCCCACAAAATGATTCCTAATACACCATGAGTCAGATGGAAAGAATTGGTTTCTGGGCTCCAGCAGCTGATTAGCTCCGACACAAAGTCATCATTCCTGTAGATATATGTCTGCTCAGCCCAGATGACTTAATATATTGCACCTCCTTTCAGATCCTAGACATACTCTATACAGGTTTGTCGCACCCAATATTCCCACATCCAACTTGGATTCACACCTCCTCTAGGATGGATGTCCCAACTCTTATTTTAACCTTCGGATTGATCCATATGAGAGTTTCAGAAGATTGAGGGATAACAATGCGGCTGCTGCTCAGGCTTGTTAGGTTTTAGATCTGGGGCACATGGGCTGTGATGCATTATAAATGCCTTATCTACTGTTCCAGCATTTATGAATGATCCTCCAACTAAGACATTTGCTAAAGCAAAATTGGTGTATGTCTGAAACCAAGAATGCGGGAGATAGTTCGTTGGCTCTGGAATATTGACTCCTTGTAGATGACCATGGCCATACAGATGCGGGTAGATTCTCTGTGGGAAATTAAGGTGATACTTCTTCATGTACTTGGCCAAATCTGGGAGAGTGTTGTCATAGATATTGTAGTAATCATGGCCAATGATGTTCATCATGTCAACAATCCGCTTGCGGCCAGCTCATCAGCCATTACAATTCTTTTCGGATCCATTTAATCTGCACAAACATCAGATAATTTACTTTTATGTAAGTATATTTTTCATGAAATTTGTGAATAAATTCAAAAAAAATGGCTAAGGCATTAAGGCACACAATTCCCATTTTGGCGCGCAAGTCTAATCCGGTCGCGCAATTATGGGCGCTCAGATGTCACCGTGCACATCCAAATACCTCTGCAGAAGCTTGACACAATTTAGAAGAAGCAATGAACAGCGGACAGCAGCACCTGCATGACGAGAACTACTTGCCCGCCAAGTGATCAGGAGTACTTGAAACAGAGTGATTTCTGCAATGTGGTGCCTCATATTTATAGGCAAGGTCATACCTCAGCACACTGTAGCCTGCGCGGCTCGCACCTGCGTGCCACTACTTGCGTGCTCAAAACCCACGAGCCCTAAATTCCATGGTTTTCTCCTTTACCTCAGAGTCAAATCCTCTTTCCTTTTTTGGATCCAACATTAAGGGGGTACTATTGTTGATTGTTATTTCCATCATAGATACTAATGAATGAAAAAGGGGAATACCTTAAGCCCAAAGAGATTCATACTTTGAAGAAACATAAAAAATTGACAAAGGCATGAACAAGAAACTCTTTAAGCATGGGTTGCACAAATTTTATTATGGTCACGCAAGTATAATTGCATGCCACATATGGGTCACGCATGTCACTTGCGAGCCCTATTAATTTTTTCACCCAAGGTCCTCAATGGCCTATAAATACCTCATGTGGGCCCCCTGTTTTGAGGATGAAAAATTGGAAACTCATATTCAATCTCTGGTCACCCAATTCTTTGTCTAATGTTGTCCAAACACTTTTAAGGTAATTATTTACCTATAATGGAAGTTCTAGAGAGGAAGAATAAGGTCTAAGTGATGAAACTCATCAATACATGCGCGTATAAGTGTCTAACCCTTAAGGGAAATGAAGAGACTTGTGTGCCGTCTTTTCCACTCAAGGAAACTTGTGCACCACCTATCTGAAATCCTCTAGGGATGATACTAAGGGATCTAATTCAAAGTCTCCCATGTATCACATCATAGGTTCTTTGTCACCCACGTGAACTCATGTCGCAAAAGTATACTTGCACGACCAGGACTTGAGCGCTAGACTAATACTTGCACGCCTCCTTCCAACTCACTTTCTTTCCTTAAGTCCACCATTCCTCTTCTTGGAAAGCCTTCAAAAACCTAATCAATGTCATTTATGGCATGGTTCCTCTGTTGGATTCCGTATCTGAAAGGAATTATATGGAACATCTTTCAAAACCTCATGATTTACATATCTTTATGTCACTTAGGTTAGAGATTTACTTCATTCAACCTCATCCTTTATGATGAGAAGTTCCCTAATCTAGCCATCCTCTTTAGGAGTAATCCCCATGTTCCCTAATCTAGGAATCCACTGTAGGAGTAAGCCCCATGTTCCCTAATCTGTGTGTCCTTTTTAGGAGCTATCCCCATTCATAATTCCCATTAACCTGGGCTTCCTTTTTAGGAGTAAGCCCCAATCTCAAATCCCCTTAACCTGGGCCTCCTTCTTTGGAGTAATCCCCAGTTCTCAGGTCCCCTTAACCTGGGCCTCATTCTTAGGAGTAACCCCTAGTCTAAATTTCTCTTGATTTGGGATCTCTTCTTAGGAATAAAACCCAATTATAAGTCCCCTATAAATTGGGCATCCTTCTTAGGATTAAGTCCTATGTTAATTATCCAAATCTCCATTAAGTGCATATACCTTTATGGACCTTATTCCCAGGTTTCTTCCCTGAAGAAAATCCCAATTCTCATCTATCTTGGGCAGTCAAACATACGTAATCCCAACGTCATTTCTTATGATTGCATCTTTTGTGGCACAATCGTCAGGTTTTACTGATACCTCTTATTTCTCACACCAATCATGAATCACGTGAGCATAGAGTGTAAAAGTAATTATGGTATCTTTCTTTGGGACATCAGTCATGCAAAAACTCCATACTTATTTACTCGAACTACATGGGTTCTGATTCCTTTTCTAAACAAGGATACATAGGTAGCCCATCTGCGTGTACGATCCCAACTCTGAAATAATCCATGTCCTTTTGAATGACAATAAACTTCAAGTGCCCCACTGAGTGGCTTTAAAACCGGTATGGTCACCATAATGACCAAGGGATTTCTATATAATGTGTTTAAGGATACCATTGACTAAGAATATATAATAAATACGGATGATTCTATATTGATGAAGAACCTCAAAAACATATAAAAGATTCTCTAAATATCATACATATCAATCATTGATTTTTAGATCTAAATGAAATATCATTTTCATACCTGGTAAATTAATAAGGATTCACGAACATAACTCAAATCTATAAGAGAGTCCCGGAGTAGACAATAATTCCCCCCAAAAAGGAGTGATGATTCCAACCTCCCATCCTCTCGACCAATACAAATTATTAACCCTCATCGGTCCACAGCTAATGACCACCTACCTTTGGAAAGTAGGTCCAAACGGATATAGAATCATTGGATGTTTCTGGTTCTACGAATAAACCCTTTAGAAACCGATTATAAATTTTGAACCTTAAACAAAAACGTTCATCCCCATTTCCAGAGGAAACAATGCAGGGTCAATATTTACCTCTAGTAGAATCTTCCTATAATAATAGATTCCATTCAATTATTCTGATGGCACCATATGAAGCATTATATGGAAAGAGATGTCGCACACCAACGTATTGGGATGATGTTGGTGAATGAAAACTCGTATGCCTAGAACTGGTGGAGGAAATGATGGAAAATTTAAAGGTAGTCCAAAACCACATTAAAGAAGCTCAATGTAGGCAGAAGAGATATGATGATAACCGAATGAAGAATTTGGAATTTCATGTAGGAGACCATGTTTTCATTAAGGTATCTCCATGGAAGGGTGTTATACGTTTCGATATAAAGGGAAAATTAAGTCCCAGGTATATCTAACATTTTTAAATGCTCGAATGAATTGGGGATGTAGCTTACCATTTGGCAATGCCGTCATGTCTCTCTAAAGTTCACGATGTATTCCACGTATCACTGTTGTGAAAATACATGCCTGACCCAACGTATGTACTCACCTATGATGAATTAGTACTGGAACCCAATCTATCATATTGCGAAGAGCCTGTTAAGGTTCTTGATACTAGAGAACAAGTGCTGATAAACCGAGTGACTCGTCTGGTACAATTTCTATGGATAAACCATAAGATGGAAGAGACAACGTGGGATCTCGAGAAACTTATAATGAAGAACCACCAGAGTCTTTTTATGCATTAATATTCTAGAAATTCTGAGGACGAAATTATTAGGGGGTGAGAATGTAACACCCCAAGATTCATTGCTACGCTTCTCTTTGAATAATACAATAGCGTGTGTTATACGCAACTTCGAGTTCTAACACACCATGACCAATCAAACTAGCCATTATGAATATTAATACCTAATTTTTGAAATTTTTTAAACTTTATCGTTCAAAATGGACTTCATTTTTCGATTCGCAGTATCAAAATTAGCTTAGGGTGAATTTTTGGTATTTTTCTGAAAACATTCAATTTTTGATGAATAGTGAAAAACAATGATTTATAGTTTAAAAAAACATATTTAAATAATTATTTATTTCATTTATATTTATTTTAGGTCAAAATATATACATAATTAATATATAACTTTAATTTAATTCATTGGAGTCAGTTTATAATAATTTTAGATATATAACAATTTTATTGTACTTTTTACCGTCTTTTACCCACCTCCTTGGAGCATTTGAAAATTTACAGAAAACTTAATTTTTCCACTTTTGTGAGTTTAATTTCAAAAATATGAGAGACACATTTGATATTAGTAAGTAAAATTTGGTTCAATAAAAGGAAAATATTTTTTGGAGAATAATAACTTTTTTAATTTTATTTACTACGGTTAAAAGTAAATTATGTAATTAAGGGTAAAAATTATATTATTATTACCCTAAAACATGTCTTAATTATATTGAATTAATGTAATTCATCCAAAAAAATTAGGAATAAAATATGATCCTTTAGGTCCACTTGGATTAGATTAGGGCATTTTTTATTATTTAATTCAAAGAAGAGTAAAAGTGTTAAATTCAATGTTTAATAACTAAACCATTTTTAATATATGGTTAAACATAAGGTAAATTTGACTGTAAATTTTCAATATAAATATAAAAATATTTACTATATAATGATATTTTATTTATATTTCTTAGACATTAAATAATTAAATTTATTTATGAACCACTGATGATATAGTTATTACCATATTAATGAATGATTAAAATAATTTTTATTATAATTATCCATATAAATTTAATATGAGACTTTTATGGAATTACACTGATTTTATAGGTTAATATGACATATTAGGGTTGGATAGATGAATTTGTTTCTAAGTAATAATGCAGTTATAAATATATAAAAAATAAAATACCAAGTAGTGTCAAAATTGACATAAAAATGTTTTTAAAACAAATATTATATTATTAATTGGTATTCTAATCAAAAAATTATAAGGTTCAGAAAAAAGTCATATATAAATATATTTGTATCATTAATGAACCACTTGGGGTTCTTTTGGAAGTATATAGTATGTTTATTAACCATATAATATAAAAATACCAAGAGACATGGTAAATGTCATACTATTTAACTAAGAGTTAAATCTAAATGATACAATTAATATAGGGACTCTTGGATTAGGCTTTTGCTTGGGTCTCATAGCCCATTAATTTCAGTTTTCTTCCTCGATTTCACTCTTCTTCCCCATTCCAGTCTTCCCTTGTTTGTTGTTCCTCTACGTAGGGTTTGGTGTTTTTTGGTGTTGAGTTTTTTTCTAACTATTCCATGCTTTGTTCTCTCTGACATTCTGGTTATCGGCTATATCAGTGGTTGTTGGTGGCACGATTGATGTCTATAGAAACAGATCCTTGGGTGGCTCACTGGTTTCATGACGATCACTTTCTCCTTGTGCAGGCGAGGTTCAGTTCATGGTGTTATCGGAGGGTTCTGGTGGGCCTTTCGTCACCGGTGTTTATTGGTTTGGTGCTAAGGGGACTGGAGCCTGAGGGTGTGTTGCCTGTGGAGGTTCTTGGCCCATTATTTGTCTTCATTATCAGTGGATCTCTGTTTTTGACCTGATGAGGATGATGTGATTTGAGTGTTTGTGGGGACAATGTTCTCTCAAATGGGCTAGCCAGTGATTGTTGGGATGATGTTTTGGTGTGATGACAGAGTTTTTGATATAATGGATGTGCGAATGATGGTGGGAGTGTGATGGCGAAGGCATGTGGATGGGTTATGGTGATGATGTAGTTTGGTTTTTGAAATTTCAATTTGTTATTTTGAATCTTTTTATTTCTGGCGCGTCGTTTGTATGGGGGTATATTGTTCTCTTTGTTTACCGCTTATCCTCATAGCGGCTCTTTGGAAAATAATAAAAAATAGTATTTTGGCTAATATGTTGACCCAAGGATATCTAAAACCTATTGGTTGAGTGGTTTTCGACACATAACCACCTTAGCCATTATATAATTTATTTTGGAGCAATTAGAAACCAAAAATGATTTTATTATAAAATAATATTTCTAGCATTTCCTAAGGTTCCCCTCACCCCTCTTATAAAAGGCTACTCCCCCTTCTCTCTAATTCAGACATTCAAAACCATTCGGATCTGCCAAACCCTACCCAAATACCCTATCAATTGTCCTCCCTTAATCCTATAGGCCTTCCTTTAGTCATAAAGCCATCTTAAGGAGTCTTTTTCATAAATCAAAATGAAGAACATGAAGAAGAGGTAAATATTTCATCACCTCTTTCCAAATCCATTATTCTTCCACTTCCTCTTTCTTTGTTGTTTCCATTATAAAATAATAACACCAGTATCTTCTATATAAAATGATGTTATTATAAATATTGTACAACCATATTCACTATTCTATCCATCTTTTGAATGACATGTCACCATACGTGCGTACGTACGACTTACCGTCTCCACGTTGTGGTGTTATTGTTATTCAATATGTTATTATTTAGATGGGTATAATGATGATATGTAATTGAATTAAATAATAAATATAACATGATAATGAATCTTTATATATGATATACCATCCAATTATATATTATTTTAATATCTAAATAATGATATTGGTGCTTGTGTGTATGTATGGATTACCGTCTACACAAACATGATGAGATTCATTCCCCATCGTATCAATTAAAAACTAATTTTCATTAGATGATTAAAAATAATGTTTGAAGAATTAATATCATCTGAATATTTATATGATACATCCTATCCATAACAATCATTACTTACGTAACAAATAATATAAAGCAAAATGAATCAGTTAACACCTAAAATGACGATAATACTAATACATTATTAACAAAGTAATGCTAAAAGATACTCTATGTTATCATATTAACGTATCTGATTATTGAATAATTTAATTACAATTAGTTTACCATTATACATGAGGTTCACCTACCCTCGACCAAGGAAAAGTACAAGGTAAGGGTAAATTTCACAATATCTTCATTATCTAAGGTTGTTTATAAGTAATTATCGATTGGGACATCTTTATCATCCACATTCATGCTTCTTAAAAATTTATTTCGAAACATTTTTAGTTTTTACTAAACAATGGGTTAAAGTCATTTATACCGTAATTTGACCTTATATTTTTTGAAAGGAATATTACTGTCGTTTTCCAAACAAGTTACTTTATAACCTTTTCAAAAAAATTAAGGTGAGAATGTTTCTTTAATATATACAGGGAGTACGACAATTTTCAACTGTTATAACCTCGTTGAAGCCTCCCTTACACGATTATAAGAATATTTTCAAATATAAATGTTTTCTTTTATAATTACGTGAATTTTTAATTATTTCTAAATTGAAAGAGATATTTCTCTAAAAAGGTTTTGATTTCATTTATGTCAACATCCTTTGTTGGATTTTATGTTTTTTTGAAGTTAATTTATTATGATACAAAACATTCATATTTAATTGAAGGTTTTGTGATATGTTTGACTGTGGATGTGTTATTTTATTCCATTCATGGTTTATAGATAAAGTATTAAAATTTCATATTCTAGATTTAATATGAATGTTTATGAAAAGTTTATGCCTTTTCATATGGGGAATGCACTGGACATAGTAAGTGACGGGTGGAGGCTGCTATAGCTCCTCGATTCATTGTTAGGTCTTATGAGACAAACTAGTGTCTTTGAACAAGACCTTGAAAAAAAATTATTTTTAGTTTTGGCATAAGGCCTTGACTATGTGGTATGAAAATCTGACATGATGCTTTCCATCATTATGAAAGTGGATATTGATATTGCATGTGATTATTTGACTTGTAGAATATCCATGTGAGTAAGTAAATGACATTATTTTTATTTATGTTTGCCATATTATGATGAATTTTATGTTGAAAAGGATTTTTTTAGTTTGTTACATTGCCTTAAATGTTGAGGCTTATTTATGAATGTTTCCTATATATTGTTTTCCTTACTAGGAATTTGAGCTCACCCCATTCTATGTTTTATTTTTCCCAGGATGCGAAGAAGTATATTATAAATGAACTGCATGGATAGTCTATGGGATCTCAGTGTTGTCCATGGAAACAATGTTGTTGTTGTTTTCCATTTTATGATGTAATGTAAGCCTTATGAATGTATCTAGCACTTCCAAAGATACTAATCTAATTGGTCTTTCGAGACTTGATATTTTGTGATCCTGCCAATGATACGTAATAATGCACTGACTCTGGGTAACAAGGGTTGGGGAATTACATTGGTAGACCCAGACTAAAAAAGGATTGGTTTGTTTTGTATAGGATGAGGTGTCCCTACTTCTTCATGCAGCAGTTCTAGTACCTACATTTTTTTCTTATAGGTCAGACATTGTAGTTGGAAGGCTCATTCATTTGGTCGGCTTGAATTCATGGCCTGTTTACATGTCAACACATTAATTTATGATGTAATCAATTTTTCGGGTTTAGTAGTATGAATTCATTTTATTCTTTAGTAGTTTTTAAATTTATGAATTTGTGGACATAGAGATGTGTGCATGTGTATTGGTATATAGGAAATGCATCCCAGGTTAGTGACATGCCTACTCGATGCTAGTCAACATCCCCTTGCCAATTAAAGGCGGTCTTGGGGAGTCGTGGCATGGGAAACATTGGGATGGTTTGTGAGACTATATAATGTAGGGGAACATGTCCCATAAAATATAAATATGATTATTTGTTCTATATATGGGTTCTCTTTATTCTCTATCATAGCAGTAGACATAGGTGTGTGATACTCTTTTCATTCTACATCCCTAGTTTGTCACCTAGAGATTCTGATTGATCCCTTGGATGATGCTTTATGCTGGGAGGCTAATACTGGAGGTGGCTCATTGATCACACACTTCTACCAACAATGAGTTTTGATGCTTAGAAGTAATAGATTATAATGGGATCTATTTGATGTAGGGATGAGGTTGTATAAAATCATACTAGTCATGGAACGATACTATGAAGTTCACAAACCAATTGACTATTTCAGGCATAGGATGTGGTGTATCAACGGAGACGAATAATAGTTTTCTTATAAAGGTGGGAAGGGAAAGAAGGAATACTAATATGGACTCAAATTATGGAGGATAAAATTGATTACTCCCCAGAAGGATAGTATTACCCTTGGTGTTGTAAAATCTATCGTATTTCAGTTTCATATAGGTTTGATGAAGTATAAGGGACTTTTTTCCTGAGGATGTGAAAGTATTTCATCCTGATATAGAGATCAATATTTGCATTTACATGCACTCAATGAAGGACTTTATATATTCATATTCATATTTTATAGATCTATATGATCTTATAAATCTATGTGTGTAGTTGGATGACTTGTAGCCATAGATATTTATGAGAACCAGTGTCACCCCTATACATACCCATTGTTGTTCACCACAAAAGAATACATGATCTTGAGATTGTGGATGGATTATCAGAGCTTGAACTAGGTGACCATGGAGAATAAATATCTAGTAATTAAAATTTTAGAAGACATCATTTAGTTGGGATTGGCATAATGGTTCTTTATGGTTGTCGTCAGATCAGTCTATCACCAGTTATGAGTACAAGACGTGGACATACTGATGATGTCATTATGATGTGTATATAGTTACAATGTGTACTTATTGATTCCTTTTAGTGGAATAAAACCCTAGAACTATAATTTGACTAATGAACTAGATCATTCATTTTTTATTGGAATTGTTTGTGGGATAATTCATCAGCCACTTCTTAGTGTACTCATAGTTCAAGGAGGAGAAAGCGATATAAATGAGGATGGTCCCAAACATACATTGAGAGAACAATAATTATGTGATGCTCTTAATGTGTATGTTCTTAAATCCAGGGGTATATGTATGGGAAACATCATGTCAAATAATGGTGTAAGAGTTGAAACAACAATGTTTGAGGTAGTGTCAGCAAGGGAGCCACCCATGACAGTCGAGGTGGCGCAGAGATTCATTGTGGTGCTGGGATACTACAAGAGAGTTGAGACTGATTTCCCTGTGATATAAATACTATTTAATAATTTTAGTGGGAATTATTTACCATTATTTTATATAGATAGGTTTCAATAGGGATTCCATGAGTCGAGGTAGAATTTGATGAGCACCAATGTATTAATATTTCGAGAGGAGGGTGTTAAATTAATAGTGTTATGTGGTGCTTCAGGGTTCAGGAATGGATTTTTATGATGTTGAGGTAGGTAGGGATTTTTTTTGGCTCTACAAAGATAATACATCATGAGACGAACTACACAGTACATGACCTAATGTTGATAGTGGTTGTCTTCCCATCGATGATGTGAAACCAGTACGTTATGGGTGAGCGATTTTTCATCTTTTCTAATAATATTAATATTAATTATTTATTATCATAGATTTATACTAACATGATATATCAGAAATGGGAATATATCCTCTAGTAATAGATCATTGAGATAGTTTACAATCATGGGAAAGGGGATCACTATGGCCTATTATCTTAGTAGGATATCGTGTTCTAATTAATTTGTTGAGGCATCATATTAGTTAGCCTCATTACAATTTTCCCCTGTAGATGAGGATGGTGTAGCTTACCACAAGTCGATGATTGTTACCCCACATCTTCTACAACATTCTTGAAATGCTCTATAACAATATACCAACTATGAGACCATTTTTAATCTGATATTCAACAAAAATTATCATGATGCATTTTCATATTGTGAGCCGAATGTCATCCTTTTCAAAGAATGGGTTATATTATTAGTGAGATTGTAGGAGGAGGTGATGAGTGAATTTCATAAATCTAATTTTATGGTAATCCCAAATGTGTAAAAAATTATCAATAACATTTTAATTTGATCTGGTGGCTCTGATGAAGAAGTAATAAGCCAATATTTTCTCTAGATTCCTCACATAATAGGAATTGATGTTTAAGCACCATATTCTAGTGGGATTATCTCACCACCATGAGGTTCGACAATTGATGGGGATATGATCTATTTGTAATTTTTAGGGTGATACCACATATATCTTAAGGATGTAATTCTATCTAGATGATCAAAGACAAACACTTAATCACAGACCTCATCTGGGATATCTGATTGTGGAGATCTATAGAGATATATGAATAATTAAATGTGTATGATATGGTTTGGATTCAAAATGTTACCTTGATTATAAATTCAAATCATGAGTCTTTCATCACATATGGATTATATAGAGGATCATAGTAGGCCTTTTGGAATCAGTTATGGTAGAGAAATGTGTTTGACCCCCAGAATAAAGGCTAGACTGAGTAGACTATTCAGTTTTTGGAGGCTGTGTTTTAAAAATGATAGTTTAGATTTGTAAAGAGTTGGTATAATAATAAATCATTATTAGAGGATGCATAAAATAATATATACCATTCTGTATTATGTTTGTTTCCATCATTAGGCTAGTACAAGAGACTATGAAGGTCACCGCAATGCTTGAAAAACACTTGACAACTAGAATATTTGTGTTAATATGTGGATGAAGATATGATAGAGAATGTGTAGATAATTCAGAAGTATATAAAGAATGAACATATCCATCAAAATTTCTATATGAGGAGATGAAATATTCCATATATGTTTGAGGAGGGATACCATGTGTTCCTGAAGGTCTCACCTCAATTTTGATTTAATATATTTTCCATCGAAAAACGAAATATATAAGATTCATGTAATTTCCCAGATAATGTATACGTCAAATGAGGTAGAATACAACTTGGCTCTACATCCTTTGTTATATTGAGTACATATTTTCTTCCATGTGTCATTACAATTGTCATATGTTCACAACACATCTAATGCCACCGACTAGGAAGATCTAGACATCAAGGATGGATATACATTTTGGTGGTACCCAATAAAGATTAAGGATAGATTAGAGAAGATTCTCCATTGGAGAGTGATTCCGTTGGTACATATCTAGTGGGAGCACAAGAATCTACATAATATGACCTTGGAGTGGGAGACCTAGATTCAAGATCCATACCCAATCTTTTTTATTATTATATTTATTTTTATAGAATGTAAATATCTATGGTGGGGAGAATGTAAATTATATTTTTCAATTTAATGAATAAAAATATATTTAAAATCATATTTAGAGATAAGAGCTGAAAGGGTGTGATATTTAAAGGCTCAATTAGTCAAGTATTGCTATTATAAATATATTAAAAATATTAATATCATAGAAACAATTTTTTCATAAATTTTTTTAAAATGTCATGAATTTTTTTTCCTGAGAAATATGATACCACTAATGATTTTAGAAGTACATTTTATCCTATGCAACAAAAGGTTTTTTTGGGTGTCATGTGTTTGTAACAAAATCATCACATGTAAAAATAGAAAATAATTAAATAAAATAAATATATTTATTTTATTATGTTTTGATGTAGTTAACTAGAAAACCACTATAAAGATACAGTTATAACAAAATCATAGGAATATCCACATAAACCCATGATTATGAGAGGAGAGATTGGATGGTTACTTGGAGAATAATAATAGATCGATATCCTGATCGATTATTATTTCATCAACATCGGTTGTAGATCTCACCAGTGTCATCAACATGTTATAGTTCTTCATCAGTGGTTGATCCAACCTAAGGTAGGAAGTTTAATTTTTGTGTCATCATTTCATTTTGAAATCCTATATCGAACATAGATCAATTCCAATAACAATATTTGATCGAATCATCAATGGTTAATTTTCACAATGTTTTTGTTGTTTATTATATGTTTATCCATTCATCATTTTAATTAAAAGGGATCAAGTCCAAACTTAACATGACTATGGTTCATTCATCTCTTGTTTTTATTTGTTTTCTCCGATAACTTATCATGCATTCATCACCATTATTACTTTTTTCAGGTGGATTCATAAATACTCTTTAATCAATATTTGAATGAACAATTTATGGAATATGGCTCAGACACCATGTATTTTCATTTCATAGGGAAAATAAGATCTAGTTGGGAATAAAAAAATATAGATTGGGACCAAATTGGATTTCTTCATGAATGGTTCATTGCACATTGATGGGTTTATGTGACATGATGGTTTCACAGAAATTATAATGTATGGATTAGAGTGAGAAGAAATCCCAAAGACCAACTAGACCAGATCCATGATCACTGGTGAGAATCATGGTTAGATTAAAGGACATAGCCTTGTGAAAATACATATAAATGAACCCATGGTATTTTGGAAATCCTAGGTAACACGAATTGTTCCTAAAGAACACATTTTAAGTATGATCCCTCACCGTGGAAGTAGGGTTTCTATGAAAATTAAATTTCTCACACCCTGCGACACATGTGACATACCCTATGACCTTTCCTTGGGGTATTGACATGTATATGAGAGGGTTAATGGGCATTGACATGACCATACACACATGTACAGGTAGAGTACAAAGTCATGAATTGATACTTGGACCTGACTATGTACACGATCATGACCTACGACACACAAAAATGGCCTGGTGTACACGTGAACAACCTAGAGAACATGAGTATAGGATGGAGAAAACATCTATACCCAGGTTTGGAAAGAAACACCATGATCAAATAGTAAACACCATGTAGTTTCTCCAAGGTTTGTTTTGACCCATGTTGTCTTCACCATGGACAAGTTTCTTAATAGAGTGTTCCCTCGATCCATCCATTTACTGGTGTATTATGGAATTCTATATTGAATGTAGTGTTTAAATCTTTCTTAAATGATTAGTTATGTGTTGAGTTATCCAAATTCTTCAATGAGACTGCAGTGGAATTCTTATCATCCTCTTTATTAAGTGGTTTTCTCATAGTCACCTAGGCCAATATTACCAAGGTTTAGATCCCCCACTTGGAGAGTTATTCCATTTTGAATTATTGGTATACCCCATAGACCTAGTTGTGATCTCCACATTTTTTATAGATCTATTTAACTTCCAAAGTGAACTTATTTATAGATATACCTAATAGGCATGTTATTCAGATGAACCCCACTAGTTCTATCAGACTCAGGGAGTGAGTTCTCCAAAGAAATTGTTACTATGAACTCTAAAGTAGAATAATAGGTTGGAAATGTGGTTTTAAACTTTTCATGATACATATCTGGATGTTTTGTTTTTTGTATCACATTATGATTCATATATCCATGTGATGATTTGAATATTATTGTTATGATTTATGTTTAGTCCTTTATGGGTGTGCTACAATGTATTTTTATAATCACTTTGGCCTGTGATGTTGTCATACATGACATGTCTTATGGATATGATTATCTATTCAATGGGGTACTAAGTGGTCCATGAATATCTTGATTTTACTTTATTCTAGATAGATGAAGGTGTTTACTAGGTGAGTCATTCAACATTAGTACCTTCCTTCGAAGAATGTTGGGCTCTTTTTTAGTTATTCAAGGTCTTTTATTTCGCCCTGTTATCGAATTTATTAAATTTATTTAATACAAATATTATGTGATAGATGTTATGCATGAATTCATAATATTTTTGTTATTTTACATTTTAACATTTTCTGTTCATGAATATGTGTGCCTTCATACAAGTATATTAGGCTAATGCCACCCATCCATGTGATATGCCTTCTCAGTGCTTGTCTCTAATCGATCAAATATTGTTGGTAGGCTTTGGGTAGTCCCTTATGGATTAACAAATCATAGGAGGGCCCTAATAGGTCTATTCGAGAAAAAAATTCCATATTATGTATTAATTTATAAGTACTATATCATCTAAAAAACACAATGATGCTTTCATTTCTTCAATACTATCATAAATCGATCTACCCATGAAAAAATTGAGTTTTTGACCAATAAATTTAAATCTCTATCATAAACCTTTATGATAAATGAACTGAATAGTATTATAATATCATATTCAAAATGAATTAACATAAAAATTAAATATGACTACATAGATTAAATTACCTTTAAAAGAACATTAATATTATTTCTTTGAAAATAGGGGAAAACACTATTTTACTTCAATCTCAGTAAAAAATAAAAATCCAAAAAATATTTTGAAATATATTTTCATTGAAAATAACTATTAAAATGTGTAAAAGAAATTTCAAATAAAATAATAGTATTTACAGTGGAAAATACCGTTAAAGTCTTAAATGTTACAATTAAACATTCTTTTTCAACATTTGTAAAGAGAGTAAAAAAGTGACCCCAATAGAAAACGGTAAGAAATTTATATTTAAAACTATATAAAAGAATGTAAAATATAATTCAAAACAACTATAGGAAATTTTTTATTGAAATATAAAAAATAACACAGTGTATGAGTTTTTCTAGAAATCAATAAAACATTAAAAAAAATTGTTAATGAAAACCCATATACGGACTTTTAGGAGAAATAAAATTTAAAAAGAGGACATAAAATTTCATGAAAATAAAAATAAAAATAATAATATATTATAAGATTCCGTATATAAAACAAATAAATGAATATATGTACATCAATCAAAACATGTCTTTATGAAGGTAGATTGAGATGAGAAAACCTTTCAACACGAGTAACTATTAAATAAAATTTCATTAAATGAAAGAAAATATCATGATTTAGTAAATCCAATAATATACATGAAGGAATATGTGAAAACACATTCATGGGATAGTAATTACACCATATAAAAAAACATGGTGTATAAAAATGAAATATACAACAAATGAATCTATTGAGGGCAAGGAACCATTGCTTCTTTTCTAACATTTGAATCAGTATATGTTGAAATAAGGAACATAAAAGGAATAATAAATATATTTATATAATATTTATTCATGATATTATATAATATTATAAATAATATAAACCTTATGAGAGGATGTACATGCATATTATAATAAATGTTCAAATGAAATAATATTGATATGAACAATCCTTACAAAGATTGTATCTTTTATGTTAGAATTAATAAATGAACAAATTATGTTTAATGATTTTAAAATAGAATAGAATTTTTTTAAAGAAATTAAGATACAATTAAATTTAATTTCACATGTATTCTTGGTATAATATATTAAATCGTGTAGAAGTATAACTCAATGAATGGAAATTGAGTTATAAAACCCCTTACTAAGAGTGGAAACGGGCCATGTATGTCCACTAAATATTTTTTAATAAATTTAAATAAATAATATAATGTTTAATAACATTTTATATGTTTATTAATTTAACATTAGATGAATTTTCTACTATTTAAATGTCATGTTTAATTACTTATTTTTTCATGACCACATTATGTGTTTTGTCGATGTTCGGTATATAGTTGTGAAAATGACACTGATATGTTTACAGTAGTAAGATTGATTTTTTTTAATAATATATAGAACAATAGTAATAAAATAATTATAATTAAAACAAATTAAATAATTTTTTTTAACTATCTATTACTGTTTTATAAGAAAGATGGGCCCCATTGCTTTATAAAGGTGGTAATTCACTGGTTTACAGGAATGATGTTACCATTTTTCTATAAATGGAATATTAAGAAAATGGATGGTATATTATTCTTATAAAATAATAATTAGGTAATTTATATCAAATATATACCATATGTAAATCATTATAAATAGCTATGAGAGTAGGTGATGGAAGATTAAAAACATCACCTCAAGGAGATTGTAGTCCACACATACATACAAACAATGTTTCCATTCTTCATTTGATGTAAAAAGACATGAAAAAATGATTTTAGAATATCCCAAATAATATATAATAATATAGTATATACTTATGTAATTATATCAATATTTTTAAATAAAATTTGAATGAGGTATCTGAATAAGTAAAATTTAAACACACAATTTAGAGTCACAACTCTTCTTTGGGAAACCACCTTTCTCTTACACCATGAACCTTATTTAAGATTATTTTTATGATACCAATGACTCTATTTCATGAATTTTAATATAATTTATATAATTGGGAAGTTATTTTATTAAACATAGTTCTCAAAATGTGTAAGGAAGAGATGATAGTATTTTCCCTTTTATTAGTGAGGGTATAGGTACTCCTAGAATTACATAAACTTTTGAGTTAATATCGATTGATATTTATTTAAAAGTGGTATAAATTTTATCTATTTAGTATATATGATTATTTTTAGTAATCATAATCTCATATAATATATTTTGGACTTTTTTGTGATGTTTTCAGCCCTGCCTATTATTTATAACCCCTATTTAACCTTATTTGTGATTATCATGATGTAAATGTTTCATAATGTCAAGGGTTCATAAATTTTAATTTAAAAGGAAATGGTTCCATTAAAAGTACAATTGTTGATATTTTTCACCATATCTCATTCAATTGTACAAAAAATATTTTATTTATGAAATTTTATCATTAAAAAAATATTATTTAACATAATATATCTTTATTGTAATTTTCACAATGATTCACATAATTTCTATTTAATTACATCCATATAAGAATGTAATTATAATATCAATTTTTAAATAATAAAATATGTAACATGTATCTGAAAAATTCCTAGAAAATAATAACTCATCATAATAGTATTTATATTTTAGTGTTTTAAATCATTTATAATTTTTTTCAATATTTGGACAAGAACATGGTCAACATTAAATAATCAATTAATCTAATTATATCATAACTAAAAATGAATAATAAATCAACTTAAAATAAATGAAGCATTTACATTTTAAATTAAAACTTATAAATAAACAATAAATTCTAAAACCATGAAATAATATTAATTATATATAATCAAAGGGGGTGATATTTTGTTTTTTATTTATTTAGAATCTTATAAAGGATATTATCAATGGAATGTGGTAAAAAATTTCCAAATTTGAGAATCTTAGATGGTTATTATAAAAAAACTAATATAATAAAATTAATACAATATTTAGAGATATTTTATACCATATGACATTATGTTTGTCCTTAATTAACAAATTTACTCTCACCATGTTGAAAAATATTACAATGATTACTATTCATAATGACAATAAATAAATAGTTGATATTGACCATATTGGAACCTTCTGATTCCAAATATAGAATCCATTTTTTAATATTCACATCTTGTTAGAGTTATATGTAAATTTTATTAGTAATTTTTAGATCCCAATGAAGAATATTTTTTTGAAAATGAGTTTTAATGTTAAAAAATAATCTTATAGAAAAATAAACTATGAAAATAGATAATATTTAATTTATTAGATTATATACAATTAATGTTTGAGATTGTTAATTAAATAAAAAATTTAAATGATAATTGTAATTTTTAAGGAAAGAAACTGATAGTTATATAAAAATAAATATTTTCACTTTTAACAGAAGAATAAAAGTTTTATTAAAATACCAAAATTTCCACTATAATTTTTTTTGATATGTTGGTTTCAAAATGATAATCTATTTATCAAATAAATTTTTTATTTTTTTAAAAAATTATTTGTAATATTTTGTCGTAGAAAATAAAAAATCCAATTTTTAAGATAACTTAGTTATAAAGCATAAAATATATTTACTGAAAATTGAACATATATTTATTATTAATTAGTGAATAAATTTTCTTAAAATAAAAATTTAATAATTTTATTCCATTATTTGATTATTACTATTCAGAACATATAATTAATTGGTTATGTTATAATAGTCACATTTAAATAATAATATTTTTATAGTATATCACAATCCACTAAATGATCAATATTGTATGTTAATAACATCATTGGGAATTATAGTGACCCAAAATTTTAATACAAAACATATAACATCTTATTAGATGAATAGTTTTTGCATAACATGATGATCTAGGCCATAATAGTGTAGGACTTGATCATTTGGAAACATGGGTATATAAAAGTCATGTTCATAAGTGAATCACATGATCTCTCACAATGTTCTTCCTTACTAGAATAGTTCTTAGACATATCATACATAATACCTTCATTAACAACCTAGGAATATGAGATATAAGAATGCGTGATATATAATACTAAATAAGGGTAAAAGGATATATATTTATCACCACATAAGCATTACATGAGCATAAAGTTATGATAACATTACTTCGACATTTGAAATATATTCCCTTCAAATAATAGATCATAATATTATGTAATGGAATATATTTTTGTATTTAATAAGACATGAATACTAAAGGAATGAAATAACATGATCCATGATAAAAATTAATTTTAAAAGGGCATGTAATTGTGGAATTTACAGAACCATAGAAAATTATATGTCTAGGATACCTGCTAACATATTCATAACATGGTATACTTGGGATAACCACTCGGGTGCCTACTTCAGGCTTGGGATAATAACCCATATATCCTTTTTTTGGATTTGGATAACATCACATGTATGTTTTTATCACATTAATCTTCAATTATTACCCAATTAATTTGGGGGAATATAGGTTCCTCCAACCATATAACTGAAATCATATATATGTGTACCATAAGATCATGAGATATTCCTCATATCAGAACCCATGAAATGAAATGGGTTTCATTAATATTTCATCATATCATAACCTAGGGAAAAGAATCATGTTTCATATAAATATTATCATAATATACATAAACTATACAGACAATGAATACAGATAGTATCAATTGATCATTAGCACAATAATTATTCATTAATATCAACTGATTTCATCATATATTGAAAATTCTTTTGAAGTATCACATATATATTTTCCTGCGGAAAATAAACTATTCAATTAAATGTTACATATTAAAACTATAAATTTTTTAAAATGTATTAGAAAATATTTTCTTTTAAAATAAATATGTATAATACTAGAGGTAAATTGATATAACTGAGTGATCTTTATTACTAGAAATTCTATTCATGATGTATAATTTAATGTAAAACATTCTTATATAATTGTTTTTTAATAATCATTACTTAACTCATTCATAAAATGATATGAAAATTCCATTGGGAAATCTATTATTAAAAAAATACATAGAATAAAATTATTTTAATAAAGCAAAGGATAATAGTAAAAACCTTCCTTATATATCTTCTAGAAAACACTATAATAGATGAAAAATGATTTTCGACGAAGGAGGAAAACAAAGATGATTTTTGTTAGAAACATATATTTGGACCCTTGATGAATAAATATTATTTAAATGAAATAAAAATATGTATTTTAAATAAATTAATATAGGATAATAAAATTAATAATTTTCTTTAGATTTATATCTTATGATTTCAACATCATAAATTTATTCATATACAATTCAGATAAATAATGTGATTAAAACATAAAACCCTCAAAACATTTGAAGATATAGAATAAAACGTCCCTTGAAATAAATAACCATATATGGTTATGTGAACACATATAATATTCATAATAATAATAATAAAAATTAATGGTGATTTCATACACCATATAAAAGTAATAGGTTTCCTATATTGTATGTGTCCCATAGAAAAAAGTGAGACAAAAATACCTTACATTGAGTTCCACTGGCATCAAAACCATTGTAACCGACTATATATTAAATTATAATTTAGTATAATTATATATTATAATCAAATGTATTATTATTATTAAATATATATTCATTCAAAAAATATATTTAGAGAAATACATATATTTATTGCTAGTAAATGAATCACATCATTCATTGAGATTATAGGCTATACATATAGATGAATAATGTTTTCATTTTTCAACAGATGGAATGAAAGGTAGGTAAATAATGATTAAAATTTTAGAGTGTTTATTATATGATATATTTTGAATATATCCATCTTACATACTATCAATGTAATATAGAAATGATAAATGGATTAAATAGCTTCATAGAGGTGGTAGTCCTCACGTACACACTAGTGACATTTTCTGTATCCATAGGTTTGGAATGTAAAATGGTATATAATATATTATTTTTATATAATAATAATTATTAAATTAATATCATAGATAAATTTAATAAATCTCAAAATTAACTGCCTTGAAATATAGGGATTTAAAATGAGTCATATTGTTATAATTATTTATAATTATTTAAGTATCTTAATTTTATAGCTTATAAAAAAATGGACCTATTTATTGGATGTATGAGAAGAAATCAATTGAAAGAGGTCAGATACGAAAAATACTGCTCTTTTGGGGAGACCTCCATTAGATCCTCTCAAAAGGAACATAAGGTTGGTATGTTGGGGATATAATAACATAAAACTATTATCTATTTAATTTTGACAATATTTTTCTTAGTTTTTGGTAAATAAATATAGAAAAATGTGATGGAAAGTATTGAAGCAAGGGGTATCCTTTTATAAGGGAGAGAGAGGACACACTAGGAATATCATAAGATATTTAAATATAATAATGTTATTCTCAAACCAAATGATTGAAAATTTCATATAAATGTACATGCGATAATATTTTAAACTATTTCTTATCACATTTTCATTTATTATGTTTTTTATTTAATTTATATAAATATTACCTAATAAAATAACATTAATGTTAATTCGACACTATTCGTTTAATTAGAATTAAATCATGTAAAGAAAAGGTTTCAATTATTATATAATTATTTAAAATAACAGAAATAAGTCATATTAATATAAAAAATTAATAAAAATCATCTAATAACTCATATAATATTACATTTAGTATATATAATATCATTCATTATATTTTTAATTAATTTGAGAAATTCTGCATCGGTGATGCATAAACATTAATATTCATTATATAATTACTAAAAATAGAAATAAATTAATATTACTAATTTTTTATTAAAATAAAATTTATTATCAATATTAATTCATAAATACTTTATTTCATATTTGTATACAAAATGGATTGTTAAAAGTGAGTGACATTATCTATCTTTCTTTGTTTTAAATATTATAATTTTATTTTTCATTGGAAATTGTCTAAACAATGAATTTAGAAAATAAGGTGATAAGGGTCTCATTCCAATTTTTTATTATTTGTTAATATTAAAACTAATGGCCAAATATCTAATATATAACCTTGATTAACCCAATTTACCATATAACAAGGTGATAATATGACCATAGTTACTACTCATAGGGAAAAAAATTTAAAGGGACCTAATAATGAAATTTGATCCCCTAATTATATATGTGGAAATAATTATATAAAATTAAATACTCAAATTGCAAGATGTTAATCATAATGTAAGTTTAAAAAATGTAAATTTTTTTTATATAAAATACTATTTTACCCATAGAAGTAGATTTATTTTCATTGCACGCTTATTTGATGAATGTTCATAAAGTATTATTTAATATATTATTTAAAAATATCATTATAATAAGTCACCAATATGGGTAAATTAAATTTATTAGGATAAAAATACACCGTGATAAAAAGAAATTTTATAAACAAATATTCTCAATTTTTTTCATTTCTAATCTAATTGATAACTAATGAAATAATTTAATAAAAGTGCCTCAATATTTTTTTTATGATTTTGTTAGTCTTATTGATTTCACCCAATTATAATGTCTAGGTGATAACATATTATAGATGTATTATAATTTTATATCATGGTTTGTTAAGACTTGATATCATCTGTAAGACAAGCTATCGATCAAATAATTTTTTTAAAAAACTATTTTAAAAAATCATTGGGTGTCACATTTTACACCCATTAGTATGAATTTCATTTAATAAATTCATCATGAAAGTAAAAAAATTGAGGATATCTCTACTTCATTATATCTTCATGTTCAAATGATGCATTCTTAAATTGGAGGGTTTTCGAAAAAACAATGACTATGTGGGTGGTCTAGTTTCATAGAACCCACACTCCATGATCATGAATATCAACAAGTCATACATTATATGGAAGAAATTTATATAGTGGTATGAACTATGATTATAGTACATTTGAATGATTATATACGAACTTCCTCATGAGAGATATATGGAACACATCATGAACATGAGTTTGATTTTAATGAAACACCAATAATTTAGATACCACACTAACACGAAAAAAAATTTCAAAGGGAATTATTTATGTATAGATAAACATTCCCTTATTTCCAAATATCATCACACTTTTTTAGTAATATATTCATAGGAATACTTTTCACAAAACTTAATCTCCAAATGTTTCTGACAAATGTTTTCATTTCTCTTTTTTCTACATTGAGAAGACCTTATATAATGCTGAATAACTCTATCCTGCATTACAATTTTCTCTCTTACGTAGGGTCTTAATTTCTTTTTTTCCCCAACATCATTCTAGTACATTGGATTTCGTCACAATATACCATATAGGGATTCGTGATGACCCATATGAATACTTGAATGAAAGAAATAATTTTTTAGAATTCCACCAAATGAATAAATTCATCAAAACCAAATTGAATTCCCTATATAAATACCACAACGTTTTTATAGAGTTTGAATAGTTATCTTAGACTCATCACCTTTTAGAGGATGATATTTCATAATAAAATTAAATTCTATATCTAGGGATTCTTGAATAGATTCCATGATATTTGAGGTAATCCTATGATCCAAATAATATTCAATTGGATATGTTAATCAATGAAACCTTAAATAATCCTAAATACATATCCTAGAAATTTTATAGAGTGAAAAATACTCTCTTATGAAAATGAGGTGGGATGAATTTTTATGGTGATTGAATAAACACCTTATGGAATTATTCCCTTTAGTAATTTTTTTGGATTCCCATAAAGAGATCCTTGTTTATGTTTTCCAATTTCAATTATAGTAATGGTAATGGTTTTAAAACCCCATAGATAGTTTTTCTCTACCTTGATGTGATGAAAAACATACCACTATTATCAAATTCCATAATATGAATCTTTGTACCATCCCACCCGAAATAATCATTCATTCATATATATATCTGTGTGTGTTTGTGTGTGTGTCTGTTATTACATCTAGGATGAATAGAGAATGAACAACTATGAGCTTCATCGAACACTTATATTTTCAAAAATATTATATTCGGGACACAATCATGACAACTAAAGTAATTATTCCATAATAATCAAGGTTGACATCAAGAAAATTTCTCATCTTCTTATATATCTCTACAACTTCCTTATGAACCTAATTAATCCTTTATTGGATATGTGGTTGAACACCCATTTGAACCTGATAATATTCCCCACTTCCATTAATATTTCGATCTCCATCCATTGAAATTTTAATATCATTGGATCTTTTATTATCCTCATCACATATAATCTAGCCGGATCCCTATATCTTATTCATATTCCTATGGTGGTAATTTGTTGAGAATTGACACCACTTAATCATATCAAACCATTTTCTCTAATACATATTCATCTCTTTTTGTTTGAATATATTGTTTCCTCATTTATGATTAGTATATATATCACAAAATCATCCTTTAAGATAGTTCTTATATATTAATATTGGATAAATTACCACAAATTACTCCACATCTTGATTTGAGGTAGTTTTATTTATGAAAATTCATTTTTCCTAAGGGTTTAGGTATACCGACATCATTTTTCCTGAGTACACATCCTAATCAGTTATTCTGAGCATCACTAAAGATAAAAACCCCTTCTCCACTGTGGGATAATATAGGAATATGTGTTCATACTATCCTTTTATTCTATTTTTTAAACCATTCAAAACATTCATCTATCCAATGGAATGTGTCTTCCTTATAGTTAACTTGGTGATTGGATTTTAAAACCATAAAAAAATACTCAGAAAATATTAATAATATCCATATGAACTGTGAGATGTATGAATATTATTAAAAATGGTTATTTTCGTCCAACATTCAATAACTAATATCTTCTATGGATCCACATCTATACACTCAATTGTGATTATATTACCCTAAAATCAAACATTTTGTATCCAAAATTCACACCTCATAAATTATTCATACAAATTATCATTCATTTATGGCATCATTAAAATCCACAGGTGACCCTAAATATCTTTCATTCTCTTTTAATATATTATAATATATTTTTCTAAGACTTTAGAAATTGATCAATAAAATACATGGAAGAAATATTTAGAAAATACATGAAGATATCATGCGGGGATTATCTGTACCGGTAAACATTAATATGTATTCATAGTGCCCATAACATTTTTGTAATGTTATCTTAGGTGTATCTAAATTTTTGGCCCACAATTGGTAGTATCTTGAATGAATAAAAACCTTAAAAAATATTTATCTCATCGTAGTTGACCCAAAAAATAGCAATACAGGGTAGGCAATACATGTTGTTGATAATGATCTTGTTAAGCTCTTAATAATCAATGTATAGTCAAATTGACTTATATATCATCATTTCAAAAATGATAGGTGCAACCCTAGGTTACACACATGGATGAATGAATCTATGATCATTAAAAATCTCCACCCTTACACATTATGTCATCTTGAGTTATGTCTAAAATTTGAATTTATTTCATATTGAGAATATTTTCATGTTTAGAGGCGTATAGAATTAGGCCATAACTCATACATAATAAATTCATAGAAATAAAATGTGGAAACATCCAAAAATATCCATTTCTTCCATAAAACCAAAATCTATTAAAATGAAACGTTGTTAATTTTCATGTTTAATCATCATAGATTTTCCCTATTCCTATACTTCACACCATTCTCTCATAAATCCTGGAAAAAATGATTTTCAAAGCATTTGTAGAGCCCAAAAATAACATTAAGGGAAATAAATTCTAAATGAAACCATTATTCTTGTAATATATTAAACTCATGAATACATTTTCACAATATCATACTTTTCACCCATAAAACATAAATAATTTGACATACCTCATGAATGCATAAGATTCTTGAAAAACATTTTAGAAATCATAAATCATAAAGGTAACTTTTATAATACATATAATTGTTACATTATAGCTTTAACATCTATATAAGGAGTAACAATCAGGGTTACATATTTAATACCCATCATTGTATATTCCCTAAGTCTCTTAGGAGAAACATTATCTTTTAACTCCATCTCATCATCCAACGCATTGGATAGCATTCACGGGCTCACCCGACCTCAATTTATCATATAACCAGCTGTATACATTATAAATGCCCATGAAAGTTAAATAATCATAACAAGTTATCAATATTAATGGAAAATTAACACTTTAACATTAAAATAAGAAGATATCATTTGAATATATTGACACAATCAATCCATTTTTAAAACAAAATTAAAACATTTTGAAAAAAAATATGAATAAATGTTCCCCATACAACATTAAAACATTTTAAATAAATTTAAATTTTAAAAAACTCATGTCCATATAAAAAATTATTTAAAAATATTTTAGAAACATGGAAATTAAATAGAATGATTTATAAGAATAAATCATCAAAACTGTAAAATGATTTTTTGGGTTTGAAATTCCATTACCTCGAATATGAATTGGCTTGTAAAATCATTATATTCCTGAATAATAAACATAGTTTAATTTAATATTTATTGATAAACCTTTTAAATTTTTTTATTCCTTTTATATTACTTATTACCATGTTATTAAAATTATAAAATTATTTTACGATCATTTTAGACATTCAGTTGATATTCAGCACTTGGGTTGAAAATGAACTTGGCTTGATGTCAAAAGTCTATGTGGTCATAATCCCATCATATCTAGAATAATATTCAAGAAATAATAATAAAATTTATATTTCAATTATAATTTTATAACCATTCATTAAATATGGATATAGAAAATGAACAGCGTCACAATCATGGAGACAGTAAGCCATATGTATGCATGTGTAATGTTTCCATTTATCATTTATCAATATAGAAATAATGTAATTATTTTTTATCAATATAGAATTTTAATAACATTAATAATATAATAATAATGATTTAAATATACTTATATATATAATACAAGTAATGTGGTGATTTAAAATGATTCACATCGTTTTGTGGTGGTAATAGTTCACACGTACGCACGAACGACGTTATAATTTTTTCAGCATGGAAGGTAAGAAAATAATAAAAATATTATTCTTTTAAAATGATAAATATTACATTTATCTCATTTATAAATATTTATTCCATGATTATAACCATTCATGATATACATTAATGAATAAATGAACTATATTAGTTTGTGAGGCGGTAGTTCTCTGTACCCATGAACGAAATATTCATTTCTCATTTGATGAAATTGGAGATGGATTTTGGTGATGATATAAAAATAATAACATATTTGAACATTGAGTATAATATATTTATTATTTCATCTTAGAAGTTGAATATTTAGGGGAAGTGGAAGAATAAATAAAAAACACTTAAAAAACAATACTTCTTCTTCAGTTGATCACTTTTGAGGAACTTCTTGGCACATATAAGAAGTGATTTATGCATAAAATAAGGCCTCAAGAATGTTATATGGATTATAGGAAGGGTTTTATGTAGATATAGGATGATCCATAAGGATTTGTAAGAGTTGTAATTAGAGAAGAGTTTGTACCTTTTTATAGCGGAGGGCAGGGGCACCCTTGGAATCTTTTAAAATATTGAATTAATATAAATTCAATTTCAATAAAAAATGGCCCCAAAATATTTTATTTTGTATTTTCTATGCATTTTGGTTCAATAAAAATGTAAAATGAAAATTACAAAAGTTTTTAATATTTTTTAAACCTTGTCTTTTTGGGTTAACCCTTATATTACCCATTTTCATCTTATTGTGATATTATGTTATTTACACTTTTGAATTAATATAATTACCATAACATGTCAGAAGACATAAAATCGTGAATTTTATGAAATATTTTGACTTATCATAGCCATTTTGATGAATATTAAATTTTTAGTAATTTGATATCATTTAATAATATATTTTTTATTTCGAAATTCCAATAGTGTCTATTTTGATACTTTTCATTAGTTGAATTTGAAAAATATCACAACATGATTATAAATTCAAAAAACTCATTAAAATAATCAATAAAATGTAAAAAAATATCCAAAATATCAATATTTCTCATAAATTATCTAATAAAATATTTATTTCAATAATTAAAATGTCATTTAATTGATTTTTTCATTAATTATGAAATTACTACATCATCTTTCTGTCACAATTTAATTTAATTATATATTTTTAAAAAATTATAAATAAATTATCATGATTTAGGTAATGTTTATATATTTTAAATTACTTTTTATAGTCTATGATATCCCTTGTATAACTCCGTATTAAAATATTTAACTTTTTATAGAAATTGAAGTTTAAAAAATTGCTACTCATTAAATATAATATTATAAATGCATTAAATTCATGCATATGGGTCCAAGTGGTCCTCAAATAAACCTTTGGATTTTAATTGTCGGGATAAACTCATATAATTAAATTATAAAATTTTTAGGGTAGTTTTATTTAATTATAATATCATTTTTACCTTTAATTGCCTGATTTACCCTTAACCATTGTAGTTAAAATAATTACTAATGTTTCTATCCATAATGATAAAAAATAAGTGGGACATATTTATATAATATAAACCCCCTAATTGAAAATATGGAATCCATTTTTCCTAATTCAAAACACAAAATTATATGGAATATATTTAAAATTAATCCCTATTGTCAAAATGAGAAAATGAGTTTTTCAAAAGTAAAAACCATCAAAATATTGACATGCATTTATAAATAATTTCATATTAAAGTCAATTAATATGACCAAAATTATATTAAATGATAAAAACATCATCTAATTATACATTAAAAGAAATTAAAACGATAATATAGAAATACAAATAAATTAGATGAAAAATATGTTTGTAATTGAAATGCAATACTGTTTACTATTCATTAAAAATGTATTTTATCAGAAAAATAACTAAATTTGGACCAAATTTAAGTTTAATGTAATTTTTATAAAAAATAAGTATATTTTTTAAAATATAACCTATATAAGTGAAAAAAATAGAATTAAATTGGTTCTACATTAAAAGGCGATAAAATTGAATTTTTAGTAAGACACTCATTTTAACCGTAAAATTGTATTTGATATTAACAATGGCTACAAAACACATAAGATGGATTTTAAATATTATATTTGATAAATATTTCATTAATATTATCCACAAAGGGTGATTTAATTATTTCATAAACACAAATATTTACATTAAAAAGTTTTTTTATAAAAACACATCATTTATATACTATATTTTCTTATTTACATTTATAATCAATTTTCCAAGCACTGAATCATTATATAAACATGTCTAAACATTATTTTCATAATTTAGTTAATATAATTTTTCCTTAAATTATAATGTATATGTGATATCTAAAACTTAAAATCAATATATAAATAATATATTATTTTTTATATAACTCAGTATTATGTGCAACGTAATATTTCAAAAAAAACAGTCATGTTGTGTGTCGGGTACCCTATCAAACATAGAATATATTTAAAAGTAAAATTAAAATATATTGTTTTAATATTAATAAATATTAATAAATATAATTCATTAATTACTAGGTATGTTACATCATTCCCCCCTTTGGAAATTGCGTCCTTCTAATTTTAAATTTGGGCCCAATAATTAAGGTTTCAGTTTTCAAAATTACATCATTGAAATTCAACATAGGAAAAAGGGCCAATAATTGTTACACTTTAAAGAAAATAACGTTATGTAAAATGGTCACCCAAGATAACACATACAAGGATTACATATAATAAAACATGGATATGGAAGAAAATAGACAATCATGTTCTGATGGACTGATCAAAAACATTATGAGAAGAAATTTAACAATAAGAAAACCACAAAACATTGATTGGTTTAATAGTATTTGATTTCATTGTAGGAAAAATAAATATATATTTTTTATGATCCTTTTCAAGGATTTGATGAATTATTTTACTATATAGCATAAGAACATAAGTAAATACCCTTACTTATCATGTAGAGTTTAATACATTAATAAAATACCACCACTAACATTTATTTTTCTCCCACTGATGAGTATTTAAGATGAATTGTTTCCACCCAATGAAATAGAATTAACTTCTAGATAATCACATAATCCACATAAGTTTTACTTTATACTCATCTTATATCAAATCTTTAACCAAAACCAAAATGTTTGTGTAAAAATAAAATAATTTCCCAAATATAATAATCCTTAAAATAGTAATGACAACATTAAATATCCAAAATTCAAATGTAATACCCAAAGTCCAAAAAATACCATTCCTGAAATAACATTCCTTAAAATTACTCAAATAATACAAAATAATATTCAAACACAAAATTTAGAATGATTTGATCGCATATTTTTACAGGATATGTTTTAACATGTATCTCCAAATAACATCATGTACTCTTGAAGTCTCATACCAAAAAGTAATTAACCTAATAACATATTCTCCAAGTTAGGTTAATTGTTTCCATAAATAACATGAATCACCATAACTCCGCAATAAAAACATTGATTATTCTAAAATAAAATTCATCCATTAATCTTCATATGAAATGTCAATGTATTCAATTTTACTTAAAAATATAGGGATCCCAAAATAGTAAAAATCTGACAAAATAATATTTCTCACTTAATCCCCAAATCAGATTCTAATACAAAGGGTATACATTTGATAAAATATAACTTCCCAAAATAAACTTATTCTTTTTTAATTAACTCATTTAAAAAATATTATTATTTCATACTAATGAGAGACTTCATATAGGCTAATGGAAAGTGATACACCCTTGTTGCCCATTGGTGGTTGGTTCAGTCCCTGTTACCTTTCCTAACATGACAGGTTGTCACCCTTCATTTGGGTTGTACATATTCTAAAGATATACCATTATTATAAAATTATAAAAATAAAATCCTCCAAAAATAACCATAACATCTGTTAACCTCAAATGTCATCTCATACCATTAATTTTGTATCCCAAAAATTAATAAACCATAATTACCTCAAAAATATATAAACCAGAATGTTTATCCATAATTTTTTCCACAAAAGAAATGGAAATTTATCCTTGAATAACATTTTCACATATTAAATGTTTGGGTTACATAGAATAAAGATTATTACAAATTAATCCCACCATCAAAATCACATCAATACATTTAGCATTTCATCATCCGTAAATCCAATATTACTCTTAAATTCCTAAATTGTAGACTTCCTAATCATCCATAATTCTTCAAGATCCAATAACCATGATTTTCCAAATTATTCCTTAATAATTATTTCCTTACATTTAAATAATTATCCATTTCCTAAAATTGAATAATTTCAAAACATGTGATAAGAAATAATCCGGACCATTCATTGGTCATTTTTAGTTTTCTTATATTCAATTGGAATGACAATATGTATTTATAAACATATATTTTTACATTCGTCTGAATGCCAATCATTAACCTTATTTATATGAAATTGATTCTCATAATTACCATACTCCCCACATTTAAATCATAAGATTGATAACATGTAATGAAATTCATTCCCTTTCATTTATTCAAATAAAAACTTACATTTTTCATAGAATATAACTGCTTTATGACCTTCATTACCACATATATAACACCTTCCTATACAATTAAAAAATATTCATGGGTGTTTCATTAAACATCCATGAAACATATATAGTTGAATATACATGCATTTATGATTATTACCTAAACGTCAATGGGAATTAATTTCACTCATATATGATTAATTAGAAAACTAACCACAGTTCCAGTGGTTAATCATGACTCCTGATAGTTTCTTTAGATTCACCGTGGGTGATCTCATTATAGATCCTATTTCATTCGTTTTCTTATTCAAAGAACCACCAAATTTTCCTTCACATTCATTATTACATTAGTGTCTATTGTCTTTATCCATTTACTAAAACCAAAAAGGTTAGTTTGAGTATATCAATAAAATCATCAATGAGGAAACTAAACAGTAAGATATACTTATTCATGGTGTCTAAAAATCACTAAATATATATATAATATTTATATTATGATAACCAATGTGGTTGTATATAACATCTAACATATAATAAATATCACCATAAAATCTATAGTTATCTAAAATGACAATTGATAACAACTATAAGGCTCCAACATTAATCATTATTTAATATTTGGTTAAGTCCATAATTTGTTATTATTTCACATTGAGTATCTTTTCATGTATATCGATCTAGATAATTTGGCCATAAATCATACATAAAAAAATAATATAATTACAAAGTGAAAACATCCAACAATATCTATATCTTCTATAAAATAGAAAAATTTCAAAATAAAATGTTGTTATATTTCATGTTTAATAATCGTAACTTTTCCATGATCACATACTTGACTCTATTCTCCATTAAATCCTATTAAAAACATTAAAAAACTTGGGATATGCAAAAAAAATATTAGTAAGGGTTATAGAACAAAGAATGAAACTATTAGTCCACAAATATTTTAAACTCCTGAAAACATTTTCACAAAATAAAACTTTTTACCCATAAAACATAAACACCTTAATATACTATATAAAATAATAAGATTACATAAAAACATCTTATCAATATTGAATCATTAATGTAAATTGTGGCATACATATTGTTCATATAGTTTATATTTCACAACTATATAGGGAGTGACCAATATAGTTACATCTCGAATACCCATAATTGTATGTTGGCTAAATCTCTCAGTAGAAACCATATCGTTTAACTCTATCTCATTACCCAATGCATTGTAGATCTATAAAAGGCTCACCTGATCTCGTTTTATCATGGAACCACTAATATAAAAAAACAATTACCATGAGCCATAAATTCATAAAAATACATTAACAAGAATAAAGAGAAAATAACGATTCCTTATTAAAATAACAATATTTAATTTCTATATATTGACATAATAAATCCACTTGTAAAAAACAATATAATAATTTAAAAATAATTATTTTGAATCAAAGTGTTTCGTTTATCTTCAAAAATATTGAAAATAATAAAAAAATTTATACATTTATGTCCATTATTTTAAACATTTATTTCATAAAAAATATAAATAAAATTTTATGATGTAGGTAATATTTTATGATTTATAATGAATATTTATATACTGAGAGATCCCCTATATTACGTTATATTGAAAAACATAAATTTTTTAAAAACAAATGTGTAACAACAATGACTATTTATAGAATATAATATTATAAATGCATTAAAGTAATCCAAGTTGCTCCAAGTGGTCATAAAATTCATCCTAGGATACTCATGGCCAGGATATACCTATCCAATCAAATTATTTAATTTTTTAGGGTATTTTATTATTTTTATAATATTGCTTATAAATTTAACTACCTAATTACCCTTAACCATTATAATTATAATAATTTCTAAAATGACTATTCATAATGTCCCAAAATAAAGGGGACTAATTAAAATAATTTGGACCCTATCATTCTAAATAATGAATCTATTTTTCAAAATTAAAATAATACGTATGGGATTAATCAATTTAATATTAATCCCTTTTGTGAAAACGAATAAGGTTTTTTTTGAAAATTCAAAATCATTAAAAAATTAGCATGTGTTTATATCTAATTTCAAAGTGAAATTTTTTAAAATGTCCAAAATTGTTTTTAAGGATAAAATCATCATCTAATTATACTTAAATGAAATTGAAAAGATAATCTCATAGTATAAATAACATAGAGGAGTGACAGAGGATGATGATGACGAATCCTTCCCTATGATGAACCCTAGTTGATGCCTGATGAAGGATTTCCCCACCATCTTGGTGGTGGGAGGGGGGAGATGTTTTGGCTCCACCACCCTTGGTGTTACGGGCGTCGTTTGTACCATTTTCAATCCCTAATTATCTCCCAGATATACCACTGATTTCTCTATGCCCTAATCTTCATCTTGGAGTCCCTCAACTTTTGATTTCTTTATCAGAATTCTCTGCTGCCTCAGGTTTCTTGGATTTGACCCAGGTTTTTCGATTTACTAATCGAAGGCCTTCAGTTGATGAGTTTGATCGCTTTGTGTTCAGTAACTGGGATCTCCAAGAACATGCAGTTGTAAGGCTTATTGATACTCATCACCTGATGATTCTATTTTCTTTGAAGGAAGACATTATTTCATCTTGGTCTAGAGCTCCCCGCAGATGCAACTGATGCAAATTTTTCCATCTTCGATTGTCGTTTGATCTCTGAATAAATCAGGATATTCTTTCAGTAGAGACCTGGGTAATCCTACCTCATCTACCTCTTCTATTTCAAAACCCATCGATAATAAGTATGTCAGGGAACCTATTTGGTCATTTCTTTTTCTCTGATGCTCGAACATCCTCTTTGATTCATCCTGTTAATCCTCGTTTTTGTGATGAGGTGGATTCCTCAAAGCCACTGGTTGATTGGATTTGGATCACTGTTGTCTAGGATATTTGAGGGAGGAAATCTGTTGTGATTGAAGATTGGGTTGAATATTGGTCGACATTTTGTCGTTTGGGTCATAGGGTTGGTCACTATCTTTCTGGATCCAGAAGTTTATGGTCAGCTACTTCGATGAAGATTCCTAGTAGGGTATCTGGTCAAGGATAGACGTGTTGTGATGCTACTAAGCATGGAATAGCTGATGGTTTGGGTGATATATCTCTGGGAGGGTAGGCACAGGCATCCCCTAACCCATTAGTTGTTGTGGTGTTTGATATATTGAAGAATTATCTTCTACTGAATACTGGTGTGAATCATTCTGACATGGATAAAGTTGGTTCTAGTAATAGAATTGAAAGTAGGATGGGAGTGCCTGGTACTTCAGGGGTTGCATTTCATCAATGGGGTAGATTGAGCTGATCAGTGTGTTGTAGGAATGAAAGACAATGGGATGCTAAAAAATAGTGATTCTAGGTAGAAGGAGGGAGATCTAGCATTGAGCTCAGTCTATGATGGGCCAGCCCACGATACACTTTCTGTTTGTCCAACAATTAAGGATACTCATCTACATCCAATTTCTTATTAGGCCATGCTGGGCATAGTTGGTACTTGAAGCTTCTTTGAAGAATGGGGTTTCCATGTGATGAATGGGTGTCCTCAAATGAAGTAAGGACACAACATGCAGCTTTCTAAAGAAAATCTTTTGAGGAAGGAGGTGGATACTGGTCATGATTTCGAAGAACCTCCAGAGTGTTTGGATATGATTGATTCTAATGGAAATTATGAACAGGACCAGACTATGATTTATTCTTGTCAAGCTATTCTCATAGTTGAAAATTTGGGGACTTCTCAGATAGTGAAAAATAAAATAATTGTGATTTGGTGAAGCCTTCCTTTAGGGATGTTGTCAAGGATGGAAGGAAGAAATCTAGAAATAAGGAACCTATCCTAGCTAAATGAAGAATGAGGAAGGTTTATTCTGATTTTCCAAAGTCAGTGTTAACCAGATACTCTGTCAAGAAATCCTCTAGGGAGTTGATGTCTTTAGGAAACTGAATCTTAGATAAAAGTTTTCTAAGGTCCATATTCACTATGAAAGCTCCGAATGGGAATCGGCTTCTACAGAGGAAGTCATATATCATGGGTGTGGTGAGGGGTATGCCTTATATGACATGTAACTAGTTTTTCATGATGGTTTTGATTTTTTACAGTAATATTCTTTTCTTAATATGTGGTTAGATGTTTTTCCTCTGACTGAGCTTTTTGGGTATAAATAACATAGAAATATAAAATAGCATTGAATTAAAATGTTGTATTTTCACTATTCATTAAAAATAAATTTTATCATAAAAATAAAAAAAATTAAACATCATTTAATTTTGTTTTCATGATTTTAAAGAATATGTTTATTTTTTCAAATATAACCTAAAAAATTGTCCAAAACTAGATTTAATATTGGTTCCCAAAAAAAATGTGTTAAAATTGAATTTGTAGAGAAATTATCATTTTACCCAAAAATTATTGTTTTTTCATATATAATTTCTACAAAACACATAAGATGAATTTTAAATATTAGATTTAATTAATATTTCATTAATATAATCAAATAATAGTTATTTTATTTTATATAAACACACATATTTGTGCATAAAAATTTTATCATAAATACATATCAGTTATATTCAGTAGGTTTTTAGTTACATTTTTAATTAATTTTCTATCCAATTAATAATTATATAAACATGTGTAAACCAGATTTTCATAACATAGTTAATATCGTTCAATCCTGGAATTCTAATGACTACGTGATAACTAAAAATTATGAGGATAATATTAATTATATATTATTTTTCAATATAACTCGGACTTCTGTCCGACGTATGATTTCATAGAAACCCATTTTTGTGTTTTGGGTAAGCTATCAGACATAGAGTACAGTTAAAAGTAAAATTACTACACATTTTATAAATAGTAATAAATTTGAAAATTTATTATTCTATAATTTCTTTCATGTTACATCCTTCTCCCTTATTGAAATTTCATCCTCACAATTTTAAATTTGGTCTTGGTAACTACAGTTTCACTTTTCAAATTACATCATTGAATTCTAACATCTAAAAAAGCATCATTTAATGTTCCACTAAAAAAGAAACAAAGTCAAGTAAAAAATCTCACCCAAGATAACACATTCTAGGATTTGAAGTAAGAAAAGATTGATATAGAATAAAAAATAACCAACATGTTCTAATAAAGAGGGATACAAAACATGATCAGTAGAATGTTAACAATCTAAAAACCACAAACTTGTGATAGGATAAATAGTCTTCGATTTCATGGTAGGAATTGTAAATGGTTTTTTAGATCCTTTTCAAATAGTTGAATAATTATTTTACAACTTATAATAATAACTTAAAGAAATACACTTATATTATAAGTAGAGTTTACAAATTCAATAAAATTCCACAAAAAACTCACCTTTTTTCCAAATGATGAGAATTTAAGCTGAATTTTCCCCACCTGAAGAACTAGACTCAAATTCTATATAATCACATAATCCAAAAAAAATTTACTATCTACTAATTCTATATTTAATCATTATAAAAATTCAAATTTTTTGGGGAAAAATATTAAAATTCCCCCAATATAATAAACATTAAATGAATAATGACAACTTTTACTCTCAAAAATTTAAAAGCAATACCCAAAGTCTGACATAGACCATTGAACAAATAAACTTCCTAAAAATCACATAAATAATCAAAAATGAGATTGAATCCCAATTTTGAGAAGGATTTGATAACATCGTCTTATATGATAATTTTTGAGATTTATCTCCAACTAATATCATGTACTCATGACGTGTCATAGAAAAAAGTAATTACCCTAATCATATATTCTCCAATTTAGGTTAATGATTTCCATAAATTACCTGAATTACCATAACTCCACAACAATAACATATATTCTTAAAAAAAATCCACCATTACACATAAGATGAAGTCTCATTTTATTCTATATTCTTTAGGTATACAGGGTTCTAAAAATAGTGAATATCTTCCAAAATAATATTTTTTCAATTAATACCCAAATAATTTGGCAACACCAAGGATATAAATTTTATAAAACACAAGTTCATAATATCTACTTATTCTTGTTTCATCAACTCATTAAACTAAAATGATAATTTATTACTGACTAGGGACTTCACGTACTCTAGTTGTAGGCTATACAACCTTTCAACCCTTTGGGTGTGTGTTTGATCCCTATGGCATTGTCTAACGCCACATGTTTTTACCCATCCTATGTGTTGTCTATTTTCTAAAAATCTATCATTATTATAACATTACCAAAATAAAATCCTCAAATATAACCATAAAATCGGTTAATGTCAAATTTTATCTCATAAGTTTTATATTGTATCCAAAAATGTAATAAAAAATATTTACCTGAAAATATGAAAACCCTAAAGGCTATCAATAATTTTTACCCAAAATGGAAATATAATTCATCCTCGAATAACATTTTCAAATAATAAATCTCAGTGTTAGAAAAAAATTTAAGTCTTTAAATTTAATCCCATATCCATATAATCATTAATACTTTTAGTATTTCATAATAACTAGATCTAACATAACTCTTGTGTTTCTAAAATGTAGATATCATAATTATCCAAAATTCTTCATGATCCCTTAAAAATAATTTCCCATCTTTTTCTGTAATACTAATTTCATATAAAAAATAATGAATAAATTCAAAAGATTAAATAATATAAAAGCATTAGAGAAGAAATAATATATTCCTTTCATAGGTCATTTTCAGTTTCCTCATCTTCAATTTGAACAAAATTAGGTAATTGTAAACATATATTTGTATACCCTCTTGATCCCATTTGAGAACCATATATATATTAAGTTTATTTTAATAATTACCATACTCCCCATGGTAAAAAAATTCAATTGATAACTTTTAAAGAACAGACATCCCTTTTTTAGAGTCAGCTAAAAACTTCATTTTTCCTTATTAAGTTATTTCCTTATGACCATAACTACCAAATAAATAACACCTTGTTTTCCCTTTAAAACCTTTTCCTAGGTGTTACATTCATCATCCTTATGACATATTCCATTGAATATAATTACCTTTATTATTATTAATAGAACTTCCATTGGGATTCATTTATCTCATATATGATTCCTTAGGTAAATCACCACGATTTTATTTGGTAATAATGACTCCTGATAGTTGGGTTAGAATAACCATGAGAGTTCTCAAAGCAGTTACAGTTTCATGCGATTTTTTATTTTGAGATCCAAAACATTTTTCCTCACATCCATTGTAACTTTAGTTCCAGTTGAATGCATCCATTTACTAAAACCAAAACGGTTAGTGTGAGTATATCAATAAAATAATTATACAAGGAAGATAAACACTAAGATATGTTTAATCATGTTATCTAAAAATCATCCAATTTATATAAAATAACTACGAATATTTCTATTATTATAACCATTATGGTTATATATATCTTGTGACTTATTCTTAAATATCACCCAAACATATAATGTTATCTAAACCTACCTATGATACCAACTATAAGGCCCCAACCTTAATCATTGTGTAATCATGCTTTAAGTTCATAATTGGAAATTGTTTTATATTGGGGATCTTTATTATTTATAGATTTAAATAATTAGTCCTTAACTCATACATAAAAAAACCATATAAATCCAATGTGGTAACATTGCAAAGTATCCATTTTTCCAATAAAATAGAAAACGTTTTAAATAAAACATGTTTTACTTTCATGTTTAATCAACATAACATTTCCCTGATCCCATCACGGACTCTATTCTACCTTAAATCTTATGAATTGTTTGTCCCAAACATGGGATGAGCATACTATTCACTGAGGGGCCCTTTGGGAAAAAAATGGACGTCCAAGCCTTGTACTCAAGCAACTTGGCCTTGGGCCTTCAAGCAATGTAATGGGTCACCCACTACCCATCATAAAGAGGTACTTTCTTTAAATAATAATGATGATGGTTCGGCCCCAACCTTTTAAAAAACCCCATAAAACACAAATTCCTTAACATACATCATGAAATCATAATATTTATGAAAGACTTCTTAGAAATAATAATTCATAAAGGAAACTTATTACATACATATTGTACATACATTGTAAATTTCATTGCTAAATAAGGAGTAACCAACATTGTCACATTTGGAATAACCATCATAGTATATTCCCTAAATCTCTTAGAAAAAAAACTTATCGATTAAATCTATCTCATTACACAGTGCATTGGATTTCTATCACATGATCAACCACCCTCAGTTTATCATGGAACCCACCGTATACCTAATAAATGACCAAGAACCATGACATATTCATGACACAATAACAAGAATAAATATAAAATAACATTTCCACATTGTAATTACAAGATTTGATTTCATGATATTGACATAAGCAATCGATTTTTGAAATACAATTAAATCATTTAAAAGATGTTTTTTTGAATCAATGTGTCTCATACCTCATCAAACTATTTAAATGAATTAAATTTTAAAAAAACTAATGTCAATTAAAATATATTCTTAAATAAATTTTGAAAACTTGGTCATTAAATTGAATGATTTATAAGAATATATCATCAAAACATTAAAATGAGGATTTGAGTAAAAAAGTCCCTTACCGTGAGTCTGACTCATCACGTACAATCGCTGTATTCATGAATAATAAACATAGGTTAGTTTTTACTCTCATGATAACATTTTTCAATTTTATTATTCCTTTTATATTACTTATTACCGTGATAAAAATATTACCTAATTATTTAAGTTCATATCGTACGTTTTGTCGATATTTTGTACTTGAGTCAAAAAAGAACATGGATTGATTTCAATAGTCCATGTGGTCATAAGTCCATCATATCCAGAATAATATTCATGGTATGATTATAAATTTTATATTTCAATTATAATTTTAAATCCATTCATTATATATTTATATTAAAAATGGTCAACATTACAATCTTGGAGACGGTAAGTCATGCATGCGCTTGAGTTAAATTTCCATTTTTAATTTATAGTTATGGAAAAAATGTAATTATTATTTTACATTTCTAGAATTACCACAATATTATTAAAATCATGATTATAATTTAAATATACTTATATATGTCAAACAAGTTATGTGGTGAAAAAAATGATTCACATAGATTCGTGGAGGCGATAGTTTACATGTTAGAATGAAAGACATTATCATTTTTATGTGCACAGTAGGTAAGAAAATAATTTATATATTATTCTTTTATAATTATAAATATTTCATTAATATAATCTGTAAAAATTTATTTCATCATTATAACATGTATTGATATACATTAATGAAAAATGGACTATATCAGTTTGCGGGATGGATGTCCATTGTATACATGAATGAAATAATAATTTCCCAATTAATGAAATTGTAGATGGATTTTGGTGATATTATTTACATAAAAAATTTTATTATATTGAGGAAACATGAGATAATATTTCATCTTTCAATAAGAATACTTATAGGATGTTGATGAAGAAATAAACCATAAACAGTTAAATAATGATCCATCATTGGTTGATATCATTTTAAAAACACCTGAACACCTCTAAAGAGGTTGATCAACCTATAATATGGCCTCAATAACATAGGGAGGTATTATAGGAAGAGGTTTTGGAATGTATTCTCTACTAAAAAAGGATTTAAAAGTTTGAGTATTAGAGTAGAGTGGGTACCTTTTTATAGGATATGGGAGGGGTACTCTTTGAAAATCTTAAAATATTAACTTAATATTAAATCAATTTCACACCCAAATTGTCCGAAAATCAATTATTTATAAGATAATTTGACATTGGGTCAAATACAATTCATAAAATTAAAATTATTCATGTTTTTAGTATTTTTTTAATCCTTGTCATTTTTGTTTAAATGTAATTTTAACCTTTTATATTTTACCGTTATATAATGTTATTTACAATTTCTGGTTAATATAATTACCATAACATTTCAAATGTCCCCAAAAAGTGGAATTTATGATAGATTTTGACTTATCCTAAACATTTGGAAGAATCTTATATATTTTGTAATGACTAAACCCTAGTTACCCAGAATTGTTTCATTATTACATAACATTGTCATGATACAAGGAATCATGTCCCGATAGAATTATTAGTTTTGTAGCCTTGGATGTACTAGATAAATACATAAGTTTTATATTACACAATGAAATAAAAAAACATTGTGTCCCCTTTGAACACTCTTATACCCATTAGACTATTCCTACAAGTTAATCATAATATACTTCTTTGTATCATGGGAAAAATAAAACATAAGAAAGGGGTGATATCATATGCTCAGTAAGGATAACAATATAGTAGAAACTGTTATAAATAAGAACAAACATTTAAGGAAATGTATAAGATAGAAAACAAAAGACTTTTAAACTTAAACTTCAGCATTATAAGGAAAAGATAAATCAAATAATTCCATTTATTTTTTCACAAGGATATTAAACTAGAAAAATAATCACATGTAAAATCAATAAACAATTTCATAATGATGGAATGCATAATTCCAGACTTCATAACCACAATGTCAAGGCCATGTTCCAAGACTACAAATAAGATTTTGTCAAGGCCTTGTGCCAAGACACTAGTTTGTCTCATTAGACCTACTGATGCATCAAATAGATATAGAGGGGTCCACTCATAGCATACTAAGTCCAATTAATTCCACATATGGAAGGGGGAAATGTAATATAAACATTCGTATTAAAACTATCATCTTAAATGTCAATACTTTAACCATAAACCATGAATGGTACAACAATTACACATCCACAATCAAACATAACTCATTTAATAAAATATGAAAGATTTTATTATAATAAATTAACCTCAATAGAGAATAATTAAGGATATTTACATAGATGAATATAATAATCAAAACTATTGGAGAGAAATATCCTCCTTTTTCTTGAAAACATTTAAAAGTATCACTATTTATCAAGAAGCTGTTTAAAATAGATTTTTAAATAAAATTTTTCCATACCACTTGGAAAATTTTGAAAGGAATTTTAATTTTAAAACATTAATGTCCATATATATAAATCATTAAAACCATTTTTAATACATGGTCATTAATGAGAAGGATTTAGAAGAATATATTTATAAAACATTTAAAATGATATTTTTGTTAGAGTTTCTAATCTAATGAGAGACACTTGAATACAAATTGTTGAGGTAATAAAACATAAAAATATCATTAGAATAAAGTTATTCATGATATATTATGTCAACATAATGTATATACACCAAATAAAAGTGAATTGGTGCATAACAACAAAGAAGTCTCAATGGAATGTAAGTTGAGATGAAATCCCTTATAAGGCATGTATTATTAGGTTAAGGATAAATCAATGAAATAATTTTGCGTAAAAAATATAAATACTCGATGTATGATTGGATATTTAGTGTAAAAAAATCATAGTACATTCACACATATTCTTGTAAGAGTAACACTGATGACTTGGATGTTTAACTCAATGAATGAAAATTGAGTTATGATTATTCTTATCAAGTTCATATCGTTGAATTTAGAATTTATAAATGGTGTGATTATATTTATCAAAATAATAACTACACAAAGGGTAGTGGAAATCACAACATAAATAAATAAATATTAATTTCACACAAAATCGTGGAGTAAAATAATCAATGAAGTTTGCGTAAAACCCATTGAGGGGAAATCGAAACTAGAAATTCCCTTACCGATTTGTTCACTTACAAAACATACACCAAATGAAAGAAGGATCATACAATGAAGATATAAATACCCATAAATTAATCTATATTACATAAGTAATACAATCATGGGTAGTACATACACCACACAATAAGAAATAGTGGAAATATAGCATGAATCTCAGGGAAATAAGAAGTGAGATGAAAACCCATTACCATGTTGTAATCAATCGAGTCATATGACCGAAAGTTAATAACCACCAAATGAATAATATAATATCATGATTATAAGTAGAATAATTATAATATATAACAAATTTTACTACACAATACACCACATGAAATAAATAAGTGGCGAACAATGGAAATCACACTGAATTAAAAGTGAGATAAGAAACCCCTTACCTTGCACTTTCCTTTGGACGAGGGTAAGTTTAACCTCTTGTATAATGTGAATAGTATATTATTAAATTATACCATAACCATATTCATATTTATTATATCATCAATGATTCATTTTTGAATTTGTATTACCCATTTAATAATGATTTCCATGTTAAATTATAATTTTGGATAATAATCGCTTTCTTTATCGTAGAAGTTTTGACATGTTATTCTTGATTGTATCATTTATACCATGATTTAAATACATCTAGAATTTAAAAATTTATTTTTAAATCATATATATTTATAATATAAATATTTATAATAGATACATATGTGGAATGAAAGGCACCGTTTACGGTGATGGTAGGTCGTACGTACACATAAACCTTGTTTCTATTTTCATATCGTATTGAACAAAAGTAATTGAATAAGATATATGTATCTATATATATATATATCTCCAATGAAATTATTATTTCATATATTACATACTTACTAATAATAAATATTTTTATAATTAGCGTTGAATGGTGAACATGAGAATGAATCTCATCGCCTCGTGGAGACAGTAATCCATACATTCGCACGAGCAAAAATATCGTTCTATTGATGATGGAATCGTATTTAATTGGATGTTATATAATATATGAGTAATCATTAACATGTTATATAAATTATTTAAATTAGTTATAATAATTATAATACCCATTAAAGTAATGAAATGTTTGAATATCAAACTACACCACGACGTGGAGAAGTTAAGCCATACGTACACACGTATGGTGACTTTGTAATTTTTAAGATGGATAAAATAATTAATCTGGTTGAACCATATTTATAATAATGTCACATTATGTAGGATGTAATGTATTTATTATTTTGGTATGAAAACAACAAATAAAGAGGACGTGGAAGAAGAAAATTTCCTGAAAGAGGATGGTGATATTATTACCTCTTCTTCTGGTGTTTCCTTTTTAGTGGATCAAATGTGCTCCTTAGGATGGATTTCTGATCGAATTAAAGAATCTTGGATTATTTTATGGAATTTGGGAGGATATTTGGGTAGGGGTTGGCTGAGCCAAATTTCGTTGGAGGTTTTATTTTGAGAGAAGGGGACGTGCCCTTTTATAAGAGGGGTGAGGGTCACTTTAAGAAAACATTGAAATTTTATTTAATAATAAAATTATTTTCGGTTTATAATGGCTCCAAAATGATTTATTTTGACGGTATCGTGGGGAGTGGTATAAAAACACTCAACCAATATGTTTTATACATTTTTAGGATACCATTTTATACTTATATTTCATATTTAACTCTTAGTTAAATAGTTTAACTTTTATCGCGTTTTCTTGTATTCTTACACTATATGCTTAATAAACTTTATCTAAACTTACAAGAGAACCTCAATTGGTTCATTAATGACATATGTAATATTATTTAAGCCCTTTGGATGAAACTTGGATTTTTAAGAATATTTTTTATACCTATAATATAGTATTTTTTTTAAAAAACTCATTTATGTCAATTTTGACATTATTTAGTATTTGGTTTTTGTGAAAATAATAAATGCATTATTACATTAAAAAAATATTTAATCAACCTTAAAACTTCATATTTACCTAGAAAATTAGTTTAATAAATTTATTGTTTAAAATTATATTTATTTTAAAATTTATAATATCAATTATTTTAATTTGTCGTTAATTAGGTGATTACAACATCATAACTGTCTCATAAATTAATTTAATTATTTAGTGCATAGAAATTATAAATAAAATAAAAGTATTTATAGAATCCTTTTAGGTTTCTAATTAATATTTATAGTATAATCTATATTAGGTTTAACCCTATATTAAAAATTGTTTAGTTATTAAACATTGAATTTATCTCCTTTAAATTTTATTTAAATAAAATAATAATAAATGCCCTAATCAAATAGAAGTGCAACAAAGGGGATAAAAATGTTTTTTCTATTGTGGTTTCTTGTCGAATTACATTTATCCAATAGAATTAGTACATGTGTTAGGGTAATTATAATATAAGTTTTACCCTTCAGTACCTTATTTACTTATAACCCTGGTAAATAAAAGTCAAAAGTTACTATTCAAGAAAACCTATTTTTATCTTATTTAAGAACATTTTAATTACTGATTTCAACCATGTCTCTCAAATTTTTGGAATTAAACTCACATAAGTAGTAAAATTATGTTTTATTCAAATTTGAAAATGCTCCTAGATGGTGGGTAAAAGACGGTAAAAATATCAATAAAATTGTATACATATAATTTTATTATAAAATGAATTGAATGAATTAAATTGAACTTATATAGGTATAATATATCTATTTTGACTAAAAATAAATTTAAATAAACTAAAAAATTGTTTAAATAAGAAATCGGCTTTAAACTGTAACGTAGTGTTTTTCACTATTCAACAACAATTGAATGTTTTCAGAAAAATACCAAAAATTTACCCTACGATATTTTTGATATTCTGAATTCAAAAATTAATTCTATTTTACCAAATTAAAAACATATAAGTTTCTTTAATAAATTTAAAATAAATATTTCGTTGTCAAAACTGAAAAATGGGATTTTTAAACAGTAAAAACTATCAAAAGATTGACATGTTTTTATGACAAATTTTAATGTGAAATTACTTATAAACACCTATATTGTATTAAATGATAAAAATATAATCTAAATATACTTCCAAAACATTCAAATTAATAATTTAACCATATAAATTTTTTTGATTAATAAAGTTGTTTTCAAATTAAAATTTAGTATTTTTCAGTTTGCATCTAAATATGAATGTTTTCAGAAAAGTACCAAACATTTATTCAAAATAAATTATTATGTCCCAATTATAAAGAAGAATTTAATTTCATTAAATTGAATATATAAAAGTGTCAATTTTTTTAAAAAGGGTTTACCATTAGATTGTGGTAAAATTTCATTGTTTTCTCAAAATACTTCGTTTATCTGAAAAAATTAAAATTTATTCATATATTATGTCTAAGAAACACATAATGTGGATTTTAAAATTTTATGGAGTATATAAAATTAAAAGTTTAGATAATACTATTCATAATCGCTTTTGAACGACTAGTTTGGTAAGTCATGGTGCGCTCGAACTCAGTGTAGCATGTAGCACAAGCTATGGAATTACTTTAAAGAAAATAACTTACTATGAAGTCTTGGGGAGTTACATTCTTCCCCACTATTTGAAATTGTGTCCTTGCAATTTTTAAATTGGGCTTTGGAACTTCATTGAATGTTACACATTAGAAAAAGAGTCAATAAAACAATCACTTTAAAAGAAAGAAAGAGAAGTAAAAAAGGTCACCCACGATTAACCATAAAAGGATTCCGTGTAAGAAAAAATGGATATAGAAGATAAAATAAGTGTCATGTTCAGATGGAGAGTGACAGAAAAAATGATCTGGAAAAAGTTAACAATGAGAAAACCACAAACTTTTGATTAGATAAATAATCACCAGTTTCCCCGTAGGAAAAGTGAAAAGAAAACATCTTTTTTGTTTTTAGTTCCATTTAATAATGTTGGGGAATTTATTTCTGATATTAACTATGAACATAAATACATATACTTACTTTTTAAGTAGAGTTTCATCCATTAATAAATTTCTACCACAAATTCTCTTTTTTTCAAATGATGAGTATTCAATATGACTTGGTCACACCTAAAGTGATCGAATAAACATCTAAAGAATCACATAATCCACAAAAGATAAACTATATATTTACTTTGTCTTTAGTGATTAACCAAAACCAAAATGGTAATTACATGAACAGATGATCTCCAAAAGAATAATTCTTTTGAGAAAGAAACACTAATATTAATTTCTAAAATTAAACCAACAATACCAAAAGTTAAATAAATACCATTCAATAAAAAATTGTCTTTAAAATCCTTCAATATAATTAAAAATAATATTGAGACCCAAAACATAGAATAATTTGATTACGTAGTCTTCCACGTTAAATTGTAACTCCAAATAACATCTACTACTCTTAAAGTCAAATACTAAAAGTAATTAACCTAATCACATATTCTCTATGATAGGTTAATTATTTCCATAAATAACCTAAATTTCTATAAATATACAATAAAAAGTAGATAAAAATCCACCATTACTCCTCAAATTAAACCTCATAGTATTCAATTTTCCTTTGTCATATAGTGTTCCCAACAGAGCGAACGTCTTCCCAAATAACATTTATCACCTAATCACCAAATAATTTTCCTATACTATGGATATCCATTTGATAATACGTAAGATCCAAAATAAACTTATTATTTATTGATAAAATCATTTAACTAAAAATAATTTGTCATAGTAACCAGAGACTTCATGTTGTTCTGTGGTAGGCGATAAATATCAATCCACTCTGGTTGTGGGTTTGATGCATGCAGCTTTGTCTGATGCAACGGGTTGTCACATGGTCTGCATATTTTCCTTCTTCAAAAACTATGTTTTATAACATTCCCAAAATGAGATTGATTAAACAAAATAACAATAACATAATTTCACCGCAAATTTTATCTCATACCTCTCATTTTCATCGCAAAATTTAATAACTTTTAATTGCCTCAAATTCAAGGGTCATATAAACTCAAATGGTTATTATAACTATATCAACAATAGAAAAGATAATTCTTCCAAAAATATCATTTTCACATAACAAACAATAGGGTTACACATACAGGAAAAAGTTTCTCAATTTAATCCCATAAAAAAGAAGAATAATACTCTTAACCATTTCACCATCCATTTATTTCCTTAGAGGTCCTTCCTTGTCCAAGAGGTTATCCTATAGAATAAGTCATTAACTCGGGTAATGTCTGGGTCCCCTACATTTACAGTAAATGACAGTAAATGGATTCTTGAAATCATTTTTATTTTCTTCCATAGTACTCTTTATTTTTCCTCAGTATTTTTTTACATTTTGTCCTTATTTCCCACACATAATGAATTTATTCGTTCAATTGAGACACTTCCATTGGTACCTCCTTCCACAATTCATGCATGATGGAAATTGTGCTTTATTTTCTCCATGGTCTCCACTGCTGGAGCTCTTATCATTCACCTCCTATCTTTTTTTTGTTTAGTTTGGGAGTTTGTTAATATATATATTGTCGGTCATATTTTTGAAGAACAGATTCTGAATGAACACGATATTTTTTACCATATCAATAATTCATTTTGTTGCTCATTTCCACCACCGTTCCCACCTTGTACATCATGTTCAATGTTACAATGACTTCCTTGGAAATCAGCCATTAACTAACACAAGAAAGCATAATGTGATTCATAAAATCATTTATAGAATATCATATCACCTTATTTTAAATCTATAAAACATAAGGATTATCCATGATTATTTATTCTCGTATTATATTAAACCTTTAAATCGATTTTTAAAAAAATGTGAATAATCGTAAGCATATCCACCGAGAGTGTCATAACCAAGAGTTTAGCAAGGCCCATTGTCATGTACTAGGATACCACAAGTCAAAAATGAACCTCGTTGTATGAGTTTTCTCTCTTAGTTATGATTGTTCCAGATCCACCTATGCCTGCTCATATCCCGAGTGGGATTTATTTCTTGGAAAACTGATATAATATTTACATTACTGAATATTTTGGATGTTCTTCTATACTAATCCTCAATATCTATCTTAGGGTAGTGTTTCCTCATCAATGTTTTCATTCTAAATCAAGCTTCTAGGGTTTGTAATAAACTTCTCTGATATCATCTATAACACCCAAACCCATGTTACCGAGAATCGGTGCATTATTACATAACATTGGCATGATACAAGGAATCATGTCTCGAAAGACCAATAAGTTCAGTAGACTTAAAAGTACTAGATACATACATAATAATCACATTTAATATCAATAACCAATTTCATAATTATTTAATACATAATTCCATGCTTCATAACCACATTTTCAAGGCCTTGTGCAAAGACTACAAATAAGATTTTATCAAGCTCTTATTCCAAGACACAAGTTTGTCTCATGATACCTACTGATGAAACGAGGAGCTATAGCGGGCTCCACCCATCACATACTATTACTAATGATTTCCTCATATGAAAGGGTGAACCATAATCTAAATAGTCATATTAAAACTAGGTTACGAAATATATATTCATTGACCGTAATCCATGAATCGTATAACAATAGCACATCCATAGTCAAAAATAACACATTCAATACAATATGAATGATTGTAATATAATAAATTAACCACAATCGTGAATAATGAAATAAAATTACATAGATGAAAATAATAGTCAAAACTATTTGAGAGAAATATCTCCCATTCTCTTGAAAACATTTAAATGTATCACTATCAATCAGGAAGTTGTTTAAAATAGATTTTTGAATCAAAGTGTCACATACGACATTGAAACGTTTAAAAGGAATTTTAATTTTAAAATATTAATTTTCATATATCTAAATAATTAAAACCATTTATATGACAAGGTTATTAATGAGAAATATTTAGAATATTAGAATTTTAAAACATTTAAAATGATATTTTAGTTAGAGTTCTTATCCAAATGAGAGACGCTTGAATAAAAATAATGTAGTTAATAAAAACGTAATAACATCATGAGAATAATGAAATTAATGATATATTATGTCACGGTACAGAATATACACCAAATAAAAGTAAATTGGTGCATAACAACAAAGAAGTCTCATTGGAATGTATGTTGAGATGAAATCCCTTATAGAAACTATATCCTTAGGTTAAGGATAAATAAATGACCTAATTATGTGTGAAAAACACAAATACACTAAATAAGATTGACTATTCAGTGTAAAAATATTAGAGTACATTCACCCATATTCTTGTAACCACAACCCCAATGACTTGGATGTTTATCTCAATGAATGAAAAATGAGTTAAGATTACTCTTATCAAGTTCAAATCGATGAATTGAGAATTTATGAATGGATTGGTTGTGTGTATCAAAATAATAACCACACAAAGGATATTGAAAATTACTAAATAAATAAATAAAATGTGACTTCACACATAATCATGGAGTAAAATAATCAATGAAATTTGATTAAAAAGCAATGAATGGATATCAGAAATAGAAATCCCCTTAAACTTTTCTGACATACAAAACATACACCCCATGAAAGAAGGATCATACAATGAAGATGAAAATACCCATAAATTAAAGTAAATTACATAAGAAACATAATCATGGGAATTACATACACTACAAAAAGTAAATAGTGGCAACATAGCATGAATCTCATGGAAATAAGTAGTGAGATGAAAACCCCTTACCATGTTGTGATCAGTAGAGTAATATGACCACAAGTTTATACCCAAAAATTAAATCACAGAATACCATGAATGTAAAGAGAATCACGATAATATATATCCAATTTAAGTACATAATACACCACATGCTATAAATAAGTGGCGAACAATAGAAATCTCATGGAATTAAAAGTGAGATAAGAAACCCCTTATATTGCACTTTTATTTGGGAAAGGGTGCATTTAAACTCCTGTATAATGACCATAGTGCGTTATTCAATTATAACTGAACCATATTTATATTTATTATATCATTCATGATTCATTTATGTATTTATACTACCCATTTAATAATGATTTCTATGTAAAATTAACATTTTGGGTAATAATCGCTTCCTTTATCATGTGTGTTTTAACTTTTTATTCTTGATCGTATCATATATATTTAGATTATAAATACTTATAATAGATAGATATATGAAATGGAAGGCATCGTTTATGGAGACTGAAGGTCATACGTATGCATAAACGTTGTTTCCGTTTTCATATCGTATTGAATGGAAGTCAGTTAATAAGATATATGTAAGTACATAAATATATATCTATCAAGTATAATTATTATATCATATATTAAATAATTATTTATAATGTATTTTATATAATTATAATTTAATGGTGTACATGGGAATAAATATCATCGCGTCATGGAGATGGTAATCTGTACGTATGCATGAACGAAAAAAATCATTATATTTATGGTAGAATCTTATGTAATTGGATGGTATATCATATATAAAATATCATTAAAATGTCATATTTATTATTTACATCAGTTATAATCATTATTATACCCATCTAAATAATGAATTGTTTGAATACCAAACTACACCACGATGTAGAGACGGTAAGTCGTACAAATGCACGTATGGAAACTTTGTAATTTATAGGATGGATAAAATAAAGAATATGGTTGAACCATATTTATAGTAACATAAATGTATGTATGAGGTACTGGAGTATTTATTTTGGTTCAGAAACAAAAAATAATGTTGAAGTGAAAGAAGAAAATAACTTGAAAGAGGGTGGTGAAATTATTACCTCTTCTTCAGGTGTTTCCTTTTGAGTTGACCAAAAAGGCTCCTTAAGTTGGATTTATGAACAAATTATGGACTCTAGGAATATGTGAGGGAAGTTTGAAGTATAATTTTTGAGGGTTCGGCCTAGAAAAATGGCTTTGGAGATGTGATTTTGAGATAAGGGAATGTGAACTTTTATAAGAGGGGTAAATGTCACTATGGGAAAACACTGAGGTATTATTTTATAATAAAATCATTTTGGTTTTCTAATGGAAAAATGATTTATTTCAAAATTAATGTTGGGATGGATTGTTAAAGTCTCAAACAATAGTTTTGAGGCAAATTTATGTTACCAATTCAACCTTATCTTTTAGATTTAACTCTTAGTTAAATAGTTTATCTTTTACCCTGTCTTTTTGTATTCGTACACTATATGGTTTATAAAAAAACTCTAAAATTATAAGATAACCTCTGTTGGTTCATTAATGACATATATAATATTATTTGATCCCCTTTGCAGGAACTTATATTTTTAGGAATATTATATCAACCAATAGTATATTATTTTTTTTAAACACTCATTTATGTGAATTTTGACATTATTTAGTATTTGGTTTTTGGGAAAATTATAACAGAATGATTACATAGGAAATTTTTTTTAATCACCCCTAACATGTCATATTAAACTAGAAAATTATTGGAATTCATCAAAAGTCTCAAATTTTATTTATTTGGATATTTATAATATCAATTATTTTAATCTTTCATTAATAAGGTAATTATTGTATCACCATTGAGTAATAAACAAATTTTCATATTTTGTGTCTAATTTTTTTAAATAAAATCCAATTATTTAGGAAATCGTTTTATCTTTCTAATGAAAATTTATAGTCTAATTTATCTTCTGTATAACCCTATATTAAAAATTGTTTAGTTATTAAACGTTGAATATATTTTTTTAACTATTATATAAATAAAATAATAATATATGTCCTAATATAATGAAAGTGGATCAAAGAGGATCATATTTTATCCCTAATGTTGGTTTTGGTCTAATTAAACTTATCCAATAGAATTATTACATGTGTTAAGGTAAGTATAATGTCATTTTTACCCTTGATTACCCTAATTACTTTTAATCGTGGTAAATAAAGGTCAACAGTTACTATTCACCAAAAATATTTTCATCTTATTAAACTGAATTTTACTTAATTATTTCAACCATGTCTCTGAGATTTTGGAAATTTAACTAATAGAAGGGGTAAAATTATGTTTTCTGAAAATTTTCCAATACTCCGAGAAGGTGGGTAAAAGACGGTAAAAAGTTCAATAAACTTTTATACATCTAATTTTATAATAAAATGACTCCAATGAATTAAATTGAACTTATATGTATTATATATTTATTTTGGATTAAATTAAATTTAAATAAAATAAAAAATTATTTAAATAAAAATTCCGTTTTATACTATAACGCATCGTTTTTCACTATTCATCCAAAATATGAATGTTTTTAGAAAAATACCAAAAATTCACCCTAAGATAATTATGATATTCCAAATTCAAAAATGATTTATATTTTACCTAATTAAAAAAAATATAGGTTTCATTAATTAATTTAATGAAAATTCCCTTTGTCGAAACCGGAAATCGGGTTTTTTTTAAAAGTAAAAACTATCAAAATTTTGACATGTGTTTTTGTCAAATTTAAATGTGAAATTACTTATAATGACCTAAACTGTATTAAATGATAAAAATATCATATAATTATATTTACAAACCATTCAAATTCATATTTTAACCATATAGTGTATTTTGATTTAAAAATGTTGTTTTCAATTAAAATTTTTTATTTTACAATATTCGTCAAAATATGAAAGTTATCAGAAAAGTACCAAAACTTTTTTCAAAATAATTTTTTATATCACAATTCCAAAGGGGAATTTATTTTAATTAAATTGAATATATAAAAGGGTAAAATATTGGGTTTAAAAGGGGTTTTCCTTTACAAGGTGGTAAAATTGCATTTTTTGAAAAATACTTCTTTTATTTGAAAAAAATGAATTTGTTCTTATATTATGTCTAAAAAACGCATAATACGGATTATAAAATTATATGGAGAATATAAAATTTAAAATTTTGTTAATACTCTTCATAACCACTTTTGAACGACTAGTTTGGTAATTCGTGGTGCGCTCAAACTCGGTGTTTCGTGTAACATAAGCTATTGAATTACATTAAAGAAAATAACATACTATGAAATCTTGGGGTGTTAAATTTTTTATATAACATGAAATAATAAAATATTTTTTATTTCAAAATTCAAATAATTTCAAATTTGAAACTATTCATTAGTTTTCTTCTAAAAATATCATGACAAGAACACATGTTCGAAACAACTCCATTAAATCCCCATTTACATCTCACATTTATCAATAAAATCAGTGGATGTCATAAATTATGTCAAATCATATTTATTTTCTTATTTATAATATCTTTTATTTGATTCATTCCTTAATTAAGAAATTACTATATCATCTTTGGGTCACCATTTAATTTAACTATTTATTTCATAAAATTGTAAATAAATTATCACGAGGTATGTAATATTATTTGATTTATAATGACCATTTATAGTTTGATATAGCACCTATATAACTCCATATTAAAATAATTTAACTTTTATTAGAACAAAAGATTAACAAAAAGGAATTTTCATTTAATATAATATTATAAATGATTTAAATTCATCCATGCAGCTACAAGTGGTCCTAATATAATATCAATGATTGTAATGGTTGGGATGCACTAATAAAATAAATTAAAAAAATTAGGGTATTTTTATATAGTCATTTTTTTGCCTCTAAAAGCTGGATTTACCCTTAAATGTGACAATTAAAATAACAACTTGTGTTATTATTCATAATGTCCAAAAATAAAAGGGACCTATTTACACAATATTGAACCTATAATTCCAAATATTGAATAATATTTTCCAAATTAAAAACACATAATGGGAATAAATTAATATAAAATTGATCCCCATTGTCAAAAAGAGAAAACATGGTTTTTTAAAATAAAAAACCATCAAAAGATAAACATGTGTTTACACATAAATTCAAAGTGATATTACATAAAAAGACAAAAAATTTATTAAATGAAAAAAATAATCTATTTATACTTTAAAACAAATGAAAATATAATACTACACTATAAATGACATATATGAAGAAAAAAATTCGAATTAAAATGCACTATTTTAATTATTCATTTAAAATTGAATTTTATTAGAAAAATACCAAACATTCAACCAACTAAATTTTCAAGACCATATTATAAATAGTCATTTTATTTATTCAAATACAACTTATAAATGTGTTAATAAATAGATTTAATATGGTTTTTGAAATCAAAAGGAGGTAATAATTCATTTTTTGAAAAGCAAACATTTTATCCAAATAAAATATTTGGTGCAATATAATTTCTACAAAACAAATAGGTGGAGTTTTAAATATTATATTGAAATAATATTTCATTAATATTATCCATCAAAAATGATATAATTTTATTATAAACAAAAATATTCCCACTGTAATGTTTTTTATAAAAACACTTCCTTTAAATTCAATTGGTTTATATGTACATTTTTAAGTAATTGTCTAACCATTGTATCATTATTTAAACATGTGTAAGACCCATTTTCATTATTTAGATAATATTGTTTGTTCCCTTCATTCTAATGACTAGAAAATTACTATATCATAAAATGACAATATTAATAATATATTATTTTTTTGGAATAACTCAATCTTGTGTGAAATGAAAGATTTTAGAGAAACCCATTGTTGTGTGTTAGGTATCCTATCAAACATAGCATTAATTTAAAACTAATATTACAATATAATCCATAAATATTAATAAATATGAAAAATCGTTATTCTATATCACTTTCTTGGTTACATTCTTTTCTCTCCTAGAGTGGCTTTATCAATTCTGGGATCTCAATGTGGGAAATCTATATAGAGTTTTTGAAATAAGAATAGAATATGGAATGAGTTATATTGAAAAATCATCTTCACAAATAAGTTGAAGACAATGGATAAATTCCAAAAATAAATTGAAAAAATCCCACAGAATATGAATATATTTGATGCTGTGTTTATCCCCAACCATCTGAGATTAATTCCCCATTTTATGAGGAATTTGGACACATACAATGGATGTGATTTCCATAGGATGTTCATATTTATCATCAATCTAATATATGATATTCATTTGTGTTGGAATAAACATTAATTTTCTTCAATTGAAATGTATGTGGAATTTGTGTAAATAAATCAAATCCATTCCAAAAATACCATCTATCTCAACCAGAGGTATGAGAACAAGATTGACATGAAGAACATTCACACAAACATGTACTGGAGAAGAATCATTGGTTTGATATGTGATCACTTATAAGATTTCGTATTATCACTATTAATTAAATTGAAAATTATTGAGGTGGAAATATAATTCCCATAAAAAATTATCATAAATAAAATAGTGGTTCGATCCAAAATGAAATAATACATTATCAATTCTAGAATGGATGATAAGTGTAACTTTCACAAATTTATCATCATATCGTTCATAAAAAATAGCAATCTAATATGATTTAATTTTTTTCGTTTATTAATATGTTTTTTATGATGATCATCTTCATTAACCTTTGGATTTAGGAACTAACATATATAATTACTATTATATTGTCATTGGAAATACGAAATTTTTAGTGTGTCATTCTATGGAGATTTCTCATAATTCACATCATTAGATAACTTTTTCTAATCACTTTTTCATTTATTCACTCGACAAATTTACTTTCCAAACATAAATCATTTATTAGTCCCATTAGGAAAATTTCCTCATTATTTACTTACACACATTGAGCATAAATTACGCCAAATATTATTCTCCCCATGTTTTTTAGAATATCATTTGAATCCCATCTTTATCTTCTTATCTTAACCATGATGTTGTGGGGAAACTCCAATATACATTTCTATATTGTTTCAATATAAATTTTTATCTTTGTAGATGTTTAATATTTTATGGATAACACCCTTCGGAGAATTTATTTTAATCCAATAAATAATCTATCAACCTTAAATTCATATTGGATGATAATTCCAAATATACCACACAAGTCTTGTAAAATTATCCAAATTTGTTCAAATTGATTCATCATCATTCAAAATTATATCAATAAATTACCTATCCAATTTTCTACCAAAAATATAAGAAATTTACTTATTGAGAAAATATAACTTATTTTCATCCCCCTGAATGGATTTAATCTCTTCTTATTCCCTCATGTTCTGGATAAGAGTCTGCAATTAATCTACTTTCTGGTTTGAAATGATAAATATCCAAAATTATATTTTCATGATCCAAAGAGTGGAGGATAATAAAACATTATTATGAAAATTATACATTTCTTATCAGTTAGTGGATTGGAAGTCCAGAATAAGGATGATGAATTCCACCTCTTGAAGGAATAAACGAAACAATTCCCCCTCAATTTCTTGTTTAGAAGCTCAAAATGATTCATATCTTGAAATTTTTTTATCTTGGAAACATGATTTTTATTATAGCTTCCAAAATTTATGGTTTATTAGGAGGGAAATAATTCTATTTTCCATTAAATTCAGTATTAACAAGATGCCATTGGACTCCAATCATCCCTTAAAAAATAAAAATCATAATTTGAACAACATTAATAAGAGGGGGAAATGAAATTATCATGAAAAAAATTACATCATGTCAAAATCAAGGAACCTTAGTTTTAATCAATGAAACAATAGGTTTATCAATGGTTTTTAATGATTGGTATGAATGATTTAAAATTTTATATTATACTTATTAACATTCCTATGGTTTTGAATAATGTATTTTAATTATATTTTCCAATGGATAACTAAAAAATTCTATGATACTAATTATAAAAAACCAATATTTTCCCAAAAAGACATCACATCTTATTAGATGAATATTCATTATATAATAAGATTAACCATTTGATAATCATATAGTTGTAGTTCCATAGGAATACAGAATACATAAACAACTAGTTCAAAAGTGAACTACACCATCTCCCAAATTTATCTACATATCTGGAAACCTTCTTAGATATAACATATATAATACAATTTTTCATAACATTATAAAAGGAATTAAAAGAAAGGGAATACTATAATAATTAGCATGGTTAAACAAGAGATATATCTATGACCACAAATTAATTACATGATCATAAGGTTATATGAACATGACATTAAAGTTTCAAATCCATTCCTTGTATTTCAATGATCATAATATTATTTCTTGGAATAATGATTTGTAGTTTATAAGATTAGAATCATAACAGAATAAATAAAAACAGTCCATGAGAGAATAACATAGTCATGAGACATGGAATTGTATAATATACAAAGGAATATAAAAGCTTCTGTAAAGGATACCCATGAATACCTTCATATAATGTTGTATTGGACTAGCCACTTATGTATGTGCTTTAGAATTGGGATGAACATCTATGTACCCTTAATTGTGATTGGGATAACCTCTCGTATAGGCAATATTCTTATGAAAAATTTATCATTTCCATATACTTGGGAGGGAGATATAGGTCCCACCCATCACATAAGGAATATTAATGTTATGTGTTCTATGGGATTATAAAATATTTATCATATTAGAAGCCATGAACGAAAATTTGTTTCATAAACATTTTATCTTGGCATAACCAATTTAAATGAAATGATATTCAAAAAAACTTATTTTCATCATAAACATTAACCATCCAGTTAAATAATAAGGATGGTATAATTTGATCATTACCCTATCAAGGATTAATTAATATTAATGGATGTCATATATAATGAAAAAATATTTTGAAATATCATTTGGGACATTTATTTTAAAAAATAACCATTCCATTTTGAAATTAACTCAGTAAAATATAAAAATTTGAAACATAATATAGGAATTTTTATTTCCAAAATTAAGATGGAATATTTTAAAGTAATAATTCAATTTATTGATTGTTTATGATTGGGGGAATATTTTTTTATTCGGTGGAAGTTGAAATAAAACAATAAATTACACATTTTTAAAAACAATTATATAGTACCTCATGTATAAAATGGAAATATGATTAATTCTGAACCATTATATAAAATGTTGAACATGGGAAATATTAATTTAAAAAATAAAAGGATAAAATTAGAAGAATTCATTAAAAATTCAATTAAAAATTATGGATATAAAGTAAAAATAGTTTTTATCTGAAGAGATATATTATTTTTATTCTTAAAAATATATTTTTCTTCTCCTTGAAAATTAATGTTTTGAAAATGAAAGGAAAAAATAGATTTTCATGAATCAACCAGAGTATATGAAAAATAAGAAGTTTCTTGAGAGTTAGAGAATAAAATTTCTTCATTGGGATCCTAATAATAAATAACCCTATTAAATAATGAAATTATAAAATGAAACATTACTACTTTGGTAACATTTGAATCATAGGACTGGTGAATGAAAAACCCTAATAAGAATATGTTAGTCCAAATAATTTTCTTAAGGATAATAATAAAATACATTAATAGATAGTTTTTGTACCCCATAAAATATACATGTAATATCATGGATATTATGTGTATTATTTGTAAATATATTATGTAATGATATCAATACCAGGAACTAAGATGACATGTGATTCTATGGTTGGGAGTGCCTAGTATAAATGCTTAAAACAATTTAAAATACTATAAAGAACATTCACATGATTTTCCTGAAAATTTAAATAACTCATAAGTGGGTTCCTAGATCAGATTTATGAGGTAACCATTGAGTTTAGAATGGAATTTTTACCATAGGTATCACATAACATTGGTTGGCATGGGTCGTTGGTGAAAAATTTCTCACCGACATGAAGTGAACAAAATTATTTTAATTCAAATGCAAATGTACTAATTTAAATCTTTTTAAATACAACCATATGTAAAATTTCCATGGTTGGCCACATAACCCAAGAATCTCTTAAGGATATTTAGAGAGTTCTCTTGGAGAATTATCTCGAATGAAAGCGGAAAAAATCATGGATCTAAGAACAACGCTCCATTGATTCAATAGATCCTTCCAACGATGATAACCCAATGGTCGTTCATCCGTAGGGATAAAACTGAATCGAGACAGGACATGTTATTTTGATTTTGATTATACATGTTCTTGAATTACCTAATGAACTTCGACGAATCAATGAATTAATTTATACATTGTTTAATTGTATTTGTTGAATAGTTTATTTTGTGGGGTTTTACAGGATATTAATATTTTTTATTTTTTATTATTTTTTTATTCTAATTGTGAAAGATTTAGACTGACATGTTCAATGATCGTGGTTCATTACTCTCCTTCATTCTTGTTATTCTATCCACCCATTCACCTTTCTTCCCATGAATTCATTGCTTGGCCTGCAAATCATCAAATACAAATCTATTAATCATGGATCATCCGATTCCTAGAGCAACAATATGATATTGTTCATCTAGGATTGGCATTGCATGAAGTAGATTCGTCGATATAGATAGTAAAATTTGGATATTGGTGGATCCATGAATTCATGTTCTTATACATTCTTAGGTTCGTAATGATGAAAAATGATTTGATCCATTTTTTACTATATTAGAATATGAAACATATCGATTGGGTGATAGCATGACTTGAGGACCATGGATCATAAATTTTGAGGTGAACCGAACATTAGAACAAATGTTGGAGGACCAACCGGTGTGAGTGAAGGGAAGAATATGGGTTCCCGAAAAATTTGATACACACATTTTATAGTCCCTTTCTACATAATGTATAGTCCCCTTGGATGAACTCATTGTGTACCTGAAGGAGTACATGGGAATTAGGTGGAGTACCTAGGTTTCTTACATAGTGTGCATTCCCCCTCATGGATTGTCATGGACTATGTACACATGATACCTTAGGTAATGGTACATGGGTGTAGATCCATGGGATGAAGTTGTGTATGGGAACACAACTGGATTACATAAGCGAACCACAGATTTAGGGACATAGCATGTAACCCCTATACATGTCGTGTACTCCCCTTATATTTGACATGGGTTGAATAACATGGGTCATTTTTCATGGGCAGTACCTATAAGTCCCCGGCCTTAAACCATACTTAATATTGAATTAAATGAATAATTCACATTGAGGATATTTTCAGGTTGAGAGTCTTATAGAATTAGGACATAACTATTACATCTCAAAAGATTACAAAGTAGAAACTTTTACTAAGTTTCCATAAAATAAAAACTCTTAAAAAGAAACATGTCCAGTTCCATGTTTTAGGTTGCATGACTTTCCCTTGATCCCATCCTTGACCCTATTCCATGTTAAGTCCTGTGAAAAACATTTCAAAAACTTGGGATGAGCATAAAAAGCTCAGCAAGGGATACACAAAGAATGAAAACTGTTAGTTTTTCAAAACAACAAGTAAACCATGTATACTTTATCAAAGTAATACTTTTCACCTTTTTGAAGTAGTAAAAAATATTCACTGAATAAAAGTTCATTACTTACCCTTCTGTAACCAAAATATTACCATGAAACCCATATAAATATCACATAACATATATAGGTAACTTGGGACATAAACATTCTTAAGTGGAATAACCATAAGGTCTACTTCCACACATATCACTTAATGGAATAGCCATTCGGCCAACTTCCATACATACTTAATGGAATAGCCATACGGCCGATTTCCATACCCAATGCATTGGAGTTTATAATATAACCACCCGTCCAGATATTCACGGCACCACCCGTCATAATGTCCAAGTACCATTATAAAATCATAAGACATTAAACAAATATAATGGAAAGAAAACATTTCCACATTTCGATCACAATATATCACTTAAATATACCGACATAAAAAATCCTTTATAAAAACCTTCAATACCAACATACATAAAAGAGTATATGGTATTTATTTCATTTTAAAAAACATTACGGCTTATTGAGGAAGCCAAAGACCAAATAATACTCACGGCGGCGGAAAAGGTCGTTGTCACCGCATACGTTAAAAGAAACATTCCTTTCTATAGTTTAGTAAAACGATACATATAAAAATATTCCTTTGTAATAAAATAAAAAGTCAAAGGGGTTTATACACCGTATAAAAGAAAGTTGTGTATAAAACGAAATATGCCTCAATGAAAGGAGATTGAGACGAAGTCCCTTACAAAGACGGTATCCTTGGTTTAAGGATAAATCAATTACATAATTATGTGTGACAAACGAATACACAAAATATAATTGGATATTAAGTGTGACAAAATCAGAGGTTATTCACACATATTCATAGAATGACATACTCAAGGAGTATAAGTTTATCCCAAAGAATCAAATTTGGGTTAAGAAGTTCCCTTGGAAAAATTTGACAGCCTAATGGCGTCACAACAAAATTCAGAAAATGTGTTGATGAGAGATAAAAAGGGTGTATAATCACATGGAAATAAAATTTAAATCAATAAGGATGTAGAAGAACATATCCCAACATAATAGTATGTGAATTTGAAGACATAACAAAAGAAGTCTTTTAAAAAGAGGAGGTTAAAAGGTTCCCTTACCGACATGGGTATCTTTCGAAACATACACCCCGTGAAAGAAAGACAATAAAACATTGATGTAAATACTCATAAATGAAAATATATTACACAATGAGTAAAATAATGGGCAGTACATACACCACTCAATGGAAATTGTGGAAAATGTAGCATAAATCTCACGGGAATAAAAGTGAGATGAAAAATCCCTTACGAAAACTCGGCAGCCTAACGGCGCCTCATAAAACTTACAAAAATGGATTGATGAGATCAAATAGGGTATCTCATAATATTAACATAAACATTATAGAAAGGAGAATATAAAGGAACATACCCCAACATAACAAATAGGTGCTTAAAAGAAGTGACATAAAAGAGAGTACATAAAAAGAAAGAGAGAGGTTAGATCTCTTACGAAAATTCGGCAGCCTAACGGCGCCACTAAAAACATCCAAAATGGATTGATGAGAGAGAATAGGATCTCTCATCATATGAACATAAAAATTACAGTAAGTGTAATATAAAATAACATCCTGATAACAAGAAAGATGATCTTTAAAAGGAATGACATAAAAGAGCGTACTTAAAAAAGAAAGAGAGGAGTAGGATCCCTTACCTCGGGTCCGACTTGACTCGATCGTTCTTTAACGTCCTGAATAATAAACTTGAGTTAATTTATACTTTCTTAAGAACCTTTTTCAACTTCATTATTCCTTGTATATCAACTATTGACATGATATAAACATTATGTAATCATTTAAGTTAATATTGTTTGTTTTGTCGATATTTGGTTCTTATGTCAAAAGTGGACTTCTTACAATTACATGTTTTTCATGTGGTCAAAGGTTATTTATATCCAGAATGACATTCCTGATTTGGATATCATATATATCATATATATCCAGCATATACATGTATCTATAATATTACATAATCATTTAGAGGTAAGAAATGAAATGCACCATTCATGGAGACGGTAAGCCGTACGTACGCGTGAATGCTACTTTCATTTCTATGTCATATTAATGGAATTAAATTATTATACATAATTGTATTTTAATTCCAGTATGGTATCATCTATAATACCATTAAATATATCATTTATATGTACCACATATGGTAATAATGAATCAAATCACTTTGAGGGGGCGGTAGTCTGCACTTCCTAAAATGAAGATATCACGTATACCCATAATGGAATCCATAAAGGTATGCCAAAAATGAAAAAATACAGAAGCTTAAGTAAAACATAAAAATATTATATATCATATATAAACATAGTGACATATTAATGGACTCCTATGAAGGTGTTATATGAGTGTTGAACAATCATCGTTTCGTGAGGCAGAAATTCTCCATCCACAGAAACAGTATGTTTTTAACCATTATATGAAGGTGTGTGTAAGTGTGGCTCGAGTATTTATTATAACGAAATCCTAGTATATTTAAGATACTACAGTTTTTACAAAATAAATTAATAAAAAGAGTTTAGGGGGTTGGAGTATCAAAATAAAACAAAAGAGCACAAGTGAAGACGTTACCTTAAAATAGGGCAACTCCCTTTGGTTTGAACCAAAATGGTTTCTTGAAGAGCTTCCTGCCTAAGTCAAGGCTTCTAGGATGAGTAGAGGGATGTGGAGAGACAAAATAATCAGATCTTGGCCTAACCAAAGGTTTGAGAGGTGTGGGTAAACTGGTCGAGGTGGGGACCTTTTATAAGAGGAGAGGAGGGGCACTCTTGGAAAAGTATAAAATGTTACTTTATTTTCAAATGGTTTATGGATTTTAATGGTCCCAAAATGATGTGTTTAGAGGTTAAGGTGATAAGGGTTCTAAATCCACCCATATAATAGGTTTTTGACATGTGTAGGTCCTAGATTTGGCATTATCATTCCATTTTATTTAAATCGTTAAATAATGGGGTCATCGCTGCATCATCATGATATCATATATAATTTAATATTTTTAATGTCTAAAAATTATAAAAAAATATAATGATGTAGGAAATATATTTTATCTTTCTAATGAATTTTTATAGTAAAAAATATGACTTTTATTACCCCATGTAAAAATTGTTTTAGTAAAACATCTTATGTTTGTGTCATTTTTATTTTTACTTTAAATAAAAGGCATAAATGTCATTATCATACCCAAGTGGCTCCATGGGGTACCAAAAATCGACCCATGGGTTGTCTTGGTCGGCCATAACTCATCCAATATGGTTAGGACATGTGTCATGATATTTTAATTTTATTATAATATCATTTTTACCTTAAATCACACTAATCACCTTTAATCGTGATTAATAAAACTTAAAAGTTACTTTTCATCAAATATTTTTTTCATCCCATTGAACCACATTTTACTTAAAAATTAATATCATTTAAATTGGATTTTTTAAATTCAAATCACAGAAGTGGTAATGTCCCATTTAAATGAAAAATCAGATTTTGTAACGACCACTTTGTGGTTTCACTATTCATCAAAAATTGATGTTTTTCAGAAAAATACCAAAAATTCACCCTAAGATATATTTGATATTCAGAATTCAAAAATGATTTCTTTTTTACCAAATTCATAACATATAAGTTTCATTAATTAATTTTATAATTTATTCCCACTGTCAGAGCAAATAGCATGTTTTTATGAAACAATAAGTATCAAAAGATCGACAATAGTTTAAGTTCAATTTCAAAGTGAAATTAATTCCAATGACCACTATTAGATTAAATGGTAAAAATATATTCTAATTTTAGTAAAAAAATAATCCAAAAGATAATCTAATCATATAAATAAACTAGATTAAAAATAAGTTTTGAATTAAAATACAACATTTTTCACTATTCATTAAAAAATGAACTTTATCAGAAAGATACCGAAAATTTAAACAAAGTAAATTTTGATGTCCCAATTCTATATAAGAATTTTATTTTTTCAAATATAACACATAAAATTGTCAAAAAGTGGATTTAAAAGAGGTTCTCCTTCAAAAGGCAGTTAATCGACCTTTTAAAGAATATTATAATGTCTACGCTTAAAATTAGATTCACTCGCATTTTTAATCCTCTAACATTTATTGTAAAGAGTAAAAATATTTGACAAACATATATAATCATTTTGTAGGTAGTTCTTTTCATTACCGCCATTACAACGGCTATGCGTTAACTACTATTTAAAATAATCAAATTTTATTATTATAGTGCAACGTATGATTCCCAAGAAACTCATTGTTTCGTATTGGGTACTCCATCGAGCATATCATCCACATTAAAGTAATATTAATATTTTATTCACAGATATGGATAAATATAAACATGTCATATTTTTATTTACCTTGGGTGTTACAGTACCTGAGGTAAAGTAACACAACATGTTCACCTAATACACACTGTGTACCCCATTTTACATGGTCTGTATCTCTTTTCCTCTATATCTTCGACATGTTTTGTTAGGGTTTATTCCCTTTAAGTATTCCCATAAGTTTTTCTATGGTTGTTTCATACTCCAAGGACTATGATCCTTTTAGTAGGACATTTATGATAGAATCGTTGTAGTTCCCCAGAGAGGCTGGGAGTGAGACAATCTATTCATCTTCATAACCTATGTGGAATTCATATTGCCATAACAAACACTACATCGTTTCAGATCATCTTATTTGTAGGGTAATTCCAGATTGAGTTGTTGGTATCACCACATGGTCCTAGTAGTCATCCACATCAATGTATCATATTATCTTCAAGAAATTTAGTGCATTATTCTCATATAGGTACCTGATGAGAAATACCCCATGGACGAACATCATTAGTGCTACCAGTCTGAAGAGTGTGTTCCCTTGGAAGAGAACTTTGTGGAATCTTTGAGTTGGATTCCTAGGGCTTGTAGATTATGGTTCTCGGTAACCTCTATAATTTTTTTCATGGACTGATTATATATGGATATTCTTGTTATATGTACTTTGGACATATACCCGTGTAGAGAGGATTTTACATCCTTTTATTGTTATGATTTTTTGTTTTTGGGGTGTCTTACTAATATTTTTTATACAAACATGTTCATGGGATTTTCTCACATGTTTAGTATCTTGTGCATATGATCGTCCTTTTTTATGGAGTCCTATGAGGACTAGGAGAAGATGGTGCATATTGAGACCATACAGACTAAGGTGTGTTCCTATGGCTTTTAGAAGGCATTCCTTGTTATTTATTATATATGTTGGACCTACATTATAGACATTTTTTGGTGGGCCTAAATTTGGATGTGTTTATATTGCAATACTTCTTGTCGTACTCTAGTTGTGGGATATAGATGTATGGATACATTGGTTACATAGTGGTTTTTTACATTTCAGAATTTATTGGGCCTATAGATGTGTGTCTGTGTATGTGTCTAAGTACATAGAAAATTCATCCCATGATAGTGATATGCTTACATGGTTCATGTCACCAGCCCATGGACTATTGAAGGCGGTCTTGGGGAGTCGCATCAAGGGACCCAAATTGAAAGGTCATAATAGAGTGGTATAAGAGTAGGTCCTTTCTACTTTAGGACTAGGATTTTGTGACGATGGTTTGGGGAAACCATTTTAAGTGTTTCAAGTTCTGTTTTTCAGCAAGGGACTCTGGTGTTGGTGAAGAAGCCAATGTATCCATACACCAGGACTCTTAAAAAAATTCTTTTTTGACTCGGTATATGAGAACACTGGTTGCAAAGGAATAAATTGTGCATCTATCAAATAAGAATGGGATCTAGTTTACATGTTTTTCTTGAGTTGGATCTCTAAAAAATTCATTAACCATGGTGCACATAGTTTAAATTTAGGATGCCTCCGCATTGTATAGAAGATAGGATTCAACGGATTGATCCTGAGTATTACTCCCATAGTTTCGATGCTTTGATAAAGGGACTATTTCTAAAGATTTTACATCTAGGTGGTTCACTAACCATACCACATGTAAGGAAGCATTCATTACCTACAGTACCATTGGATGGGGTTTGTAGGAAGAGTGTGCTTCAAAAGTTTCAGCGGGAGAGACCCCTCATGTTCTAAGGCATGCCCGACCCATTTGAGGCTAAGGAATAGCTTGCGGCCTTTACTAGAGTTCTTATTCTAGTTTTGAAAGAAACATATAATATGGTGGTCTTTGCAGTGAACCATATACATGGACCAGTAGGACGCTATTGGTGTTTGGTTACCAAGTCATAAAATGAGGTGAATCTTTTAAAGATTGAATTCACGTTCTTCTTCATAGTGGAGTTCTCTCCAGTTACACTGATGAATGTTCATATACTAGAGTTTCTTCAGATTCAGTAGGATATCATGTCAGTGGAAAATTATTCATTGATGTTTACCAACCATTCTTATTACTCGATGGATATGGTTTGAGATCAGTACTTCAGGGCTCAAATCATTGAGGGAGTATTGCATAGAGACATTCAATTCAGTGTTATCCCACTTGGAATTTTTAATTATTCTTGGTTTCTTGTAAGGTATTTTGTGGTAAAAATTTTAATGAATGATAATTTACAACCCTTAGTGGTCAATAGTGGGAAAGAAAGAGTTGATACATTGACAATTTTGATCCGAAGTCAGTCATGAGGACCTGGATGTGGGAGAATATTTAGGAGATGGTCTCATGATAATGGATATGCAGTTTAGGGCTAAAACGGTTGGTCCAGCTAGCCTAGATAGAGGAGGTTATATTCATGTTATGGAAGGGGACATCTCAACCAATAATGTCTGATCCACTATGCAATTGACAGCCAGATTGTAGATGGGAACTAAGGAATAGACATCAGAAATAACAGGATGGTTCATAGGATATAGGATGTGGAAGAGGATATGGGAGATCAGCATTTGGTTATCGACATTTTGTCATGTGACCGCTGACACCGCCAGGTGTTCCACACTAGGTTCAGGGAGCTAATGGATAAGGGTGGGGTAGCTGGATGCGCTCGATTATTATGACCCTTGGGCTAAATGAATTATTTTTGGTAAGATCCACGTATTTTCTACATTAGATGTAGTACTGATAGACATAGGTTCTATTCATTACATTTTTACCACATACCTTGTACAAGACATAGAGATCCAAGTTGAATAGTTAACTTAACCCCTAGATTTGGAGACCAAAACTGGAGATGACACAGTGATCACATATCAATACAGATAGTATGAGATGACCCTTAGAGGAGAGAGTTTCTATTAGAAAATCATGGTTTTAGTGACATGGCCTTATAACATCATTCATGGAATTGATTGGTTATCTACAGTCTATGCCTAGATTGAGTATTTTTAGAGAAGGGTGCAATGTGTCCACATTGATGGGAAAAAGTTTTTCTTTTTATATGAAAAGGAACCCCATGCTTCACCTGATGCACGCATGCATTGGATGGTGTTGGTTATTAAAAAACATTTTTCTTTCCTAACCCTTGGTGTTGTGGATGTTATGATTTTTTAGTTTCCTACAGTGGTGGTAGAATATAAGGACATAATTCCTGAATATGTTATAGGTTTACATCCACATTGATAGATATAGTTCTATATTGATCTACAACAGAATACAACAATGATATCTATGCTAGAATATCATATTTCATCCAAAGTTCTTTAAGAGACAAGGGAGAAGTTAAAGGACTTTCAAATGAAGGTATTCAAGAGTCATAGTGCTTCACCCAATGATTCCCAATTTTTTTCAGAATGAAATAATGGAGCATTAGGTTGTGTGTGGACAACCAATTATATAACAAGGTGATATTAAAGAAAAACTATCAACTGGTTGGGATTGATGATCTCTTTGATCAGTTGAAAGGGTAGCAGTGGTTCCTAAAGGTTGATCTCAGATCAGGATATCATCAGTTATGATTATGATATGAGGATATACTAATGATGATATTGTTATATCTATGTGAACACTATATGTACTTGGTGATGCCCTTTGGCATGATAAACACTCTATAATTTTCTGTGCAATGATAAACAATATATTTCAGCCTTACATAGTTCAGTTCATAGAGTTCTTTATCGATGATATCCTTTTCTACATTATTTCTGGGGAGGAGCACACAAGACACATAAAGATTGGTCTGGGCGTACTCTGAGATAAGTATATTTACCAAAATCTCTCAAAGATCCAATTTTGGATTTAGGAGTTTCACCATATTTGGAAGATTGTATCAGAAGATGGAATAATAATGGACCCAACAATGGTTAGTGATATTTTAGCATGGGAGCCACATAAAATAATGATGGAGGTGTGGAATATCCTTGGGATGGAATGATACTTTTAGAGATGGATAGCTGATTTCCCTATAATATTAGCACCCATGAGATCTTTGATTCCAAATGAGAAACCTTTCTTATGGCTTGAGCTTTTCTGGCAGTCTTTTCAACATTTGAGATCGAGATTGATGTGCGCCCTGATTTAGATATTTTCATATGAGGGTGTCGAGCATGTATTATTCGGCAATGCAATAGGAACTAGGATACCTTGTGTTCATATTTAGAGGAAAGAGATTATTACATATAGTTCATAGTAGTTGATACCACATGAGAAGAACTACACAGCCTACGATCTTGAGTTCTTAGTGGTAGTCTTCACATTGATTATTTAGAGACACTACAAAATGTGTGAGTGGTTAATCATCTACTCAGATCATAAGGGTCCCATGTATATATTCTCTAACAAAGATCTCAACATGAGACAAAGTACATGGATAGAGTTCCTCCAGAACTATCACATTGAAATTGTCTATACTCAAGGGAAGGGCAATGTGGTAGATAATTTAATCAACAAGATATCTAGTTCATAGTTTCTGAATGAATAGTCAAAGAATTTTCCCCCATTTCATTTATCATTTTTGGGTGAAGATGGACCAGCATACCGATATTCAATTTTCACCCCTTAACTATTATAGTGAGTCAGGGAGGCACATCTTGTGGATACCAACTGTGAGATAGTATGTGCGCAAATATCCATAACCATGCTCCTGATTGATATTTAAAAGGTAGGGGTCTTGAAATTATTTCCATAGTATTCATTTTGGTACCAGTGACATTATGGGAGGAGGTTTAAAGTGAGTTTCACACATCCTCTTTTGTGTTACATATAGGTGTTTCAAGGATTTAACAGGGCCTCTGAGGTCAGTTTTGGTGGTAATGTGAGAAGAATGTAGCTCCAAATTTTGTATCTTGACACCTTACTTGTTATCAAGTGAATAATTAGCACCATGTTTCATTGGGTTTAACTCAACATATTGTGGTGACATAATGGATGTGCGATGGGATATCAATGGACTTCAGGACAAGATAACCACATACATAAAGGGTATAATATTACTTATGGGTGATCATTGAATGACTCACCAAGTTAGCCCACATACTAGATATCTGAGTGAAAAATTCATTAAAGAGATTGGGAAGCCTCCATGTTCATGAGATTGTTTGACTACATGGAGTTCTATCGATGATTGTTTTCGATAGTGATGATCACATTGCATACTTGTTTTGGAAGGGATTATGGGGTGAATTTCAGATCTATTTATGCTTGAGCACATCATTTCACTCAAAATTTATTAACCAGATAGAGAGGACCATTATGGTCATGTAGGAAATTAAATGATCATGCATGTTATAATTATGCAATTATTGTGAGGATCACCCACCACTGGTGTAGTTTTCATACGACAATAGAAACCATTTCACCATTAGTGTGGAACAATTGGATGCTTTGTACATGAAACATTGTAGGTCACCACTTTGCACAACCGGCCTAGGAGAGTAAGAACTCATGGGCCCATTGTTGGTGTGAGATATAAAAGTGAATGTTCAAATCATCTTGGAGTAGATGAGGACATTACATAGCTATCAAAGATATTATGATGATGTGCGATGAAGGCCTTCGGAGTTCGAGGAAGGATACCATGTATTCTTGTGAGATTCATCTCAATGTTGATTACAAATATTTGGAGAAGGTGGAAAGATATCTTAGGGGATCATTGTGCCTTTCAAGATACATCGTAGAGTTAGAGATTTTGTGTATTTCTTAGATCTACCTATGTAATTGGACCTGGTACACGATGTGTTTCATGAATCACAACTGAAGTGGTACGTGCTTGAACCGTCACATTCCATTGATTTGGGTAAGTGAGAAATCAAGGATGTAGAGAATATTTTTGAGTACCCAATATGTATTGAGGATTTTCAGTTGAGGATCCTTAATGGGAAATCCAATCCCTTGGTGTCTGTCCGTTGGCAGCATGTGAATATCTAGGAGAGAACATGGGAGTGAGAGGATCAAATTCATGCTCAGTTCAAAAATATTTTTTTGTGGCCTTTGTTTTGGATTTTCGAGATGTAAAGTCCCAAGGTGGAGAGAATTTAATGTATTTTATTGTATGTATATTATTTTTAATTATTATATGGATTAATATCAAGACCATGCACTAAGACAGTATCTATATACAATTCCTGATGTTCTTGAAATAAATGTTTTAAAAATATTAAAATATTAAATAACATGTATGTATTGTTTTCATGAATAATATGTATAACTCCGAAAGTTTTCTCATATCAAAATTATTATGGAACTGTTGTGTTCATAATTTAATTTTTACCATATGCAAGACTTAACATTGGTCTACAATGGCTATTGATGAAAATGTTCTCATGGACTTGAAATGAATAAAATAAAATAATTATATTAATCTTTATGTTGAAATGGTTATTTATATTTATTTAAATACATCCTTATGTAAGAGTTACAGGTTTAGGCACATAATACTAGAATGTCCTAGGTATTGTTGGATAGAACTCATGTTGAAATCCCACAAACGAATAACAAGGAAATCAAGGATTGAAGAACGATGATCCTCTAATTCGACAAATCTTTCCAATGATAATGACACAATGATAGATCTTATTCATCGATCATACAAAATTGATGTAGGGAATGTTATTTTGATTTTTTTCCCATTATAGAATTCAATGATGAATTCAGTATAATAAACAAACAAATTTATATTCCATTACATCATATTTGCAGGATGGGTTTTTATGCAGGGTTTTGATGGGTGATTAATCATTGTTATTGTTATTTTACTCAATTCTAATTCTAATAAAGATGGATTGAGATCAGCCTGAACATAGATCATGGTTCATTCCTTTCAGTGGTTCATGTGTGTTTCTCTACCCATTCATCGTTCATTGCGAACATTCTTCACTTTTCCCCTGACTTGAGACACCCCGATTAATCGATTGTTGCACACCCAATTCATAGTGCACCAATCCAATATCATAGATCTGGGGTCATCACAACATGATGTATGTGATATGATAGAGAAAGAGTGTTTTAGATGATGGTATACCCCCCGAATCTGAATTCCTCATTGTTCTTCAGTGTGGAATGATAAACAATGAATTTATCCATTTTGTGACCATATCTAAAGCCTAAACATGTCGGTTTTGTGATTGAATGACACCAAGTCCTTGGATCTTATGCTCTAATATAAAAAAAACTATAGGAACAGAAGACGAAGGAATGGATAACACAAGTGTAAGGAATAAGATGGGTTCTAAAAAAACCTTATACACATGGAGTGTAGTCCTTGATTACACATCGCATAGTCCCCTCAGATAAAAACAGTGTGTACCTAAAGTAATACACATAAACGAGGTGGAGTACATAAGTTTACAACACGATGTGAACTCCCCCACATGACATAGACAAGAAAATGTACATGACCTACCTCATTTACTAGTACAAGGGCATTAATACACAAGATTAAGACACATATAGTTACAAAGAAGGAGTACACGAGTGGATTGTAGATGCAAGGACCCAACATTTAACCCCACTACACATAGTGTACTACTCTTCTACATGACACATTTTGAATGACACTAGAAATTTTACACAGGTTGTACATGCGGTCTAGGAACACATCATGTTCCCCTACTACGTGATGTTTACCCCTTTCTACATTTCTTGGATATCTTATCCTCCTTATATTGGGAAATTTTCATTAGTTTTCAATTGTTTTATTGATTTCCTGAATGTTAGTGTGGATCTTTTCTTACTCCTTTGAGTACGATCCCTTCAGTCATATTTCTTAGATAGAGTTGTCGCAATTCCCATGGGAGGACTGGAGTGGTATCCCTTATTCATTGTCATTCCCTAAATGGATTTCTTGGTATAAGTCTATCATTTTTCTAGAGATACCTAACTATAAATACCCCACATAAAGATGTCATTAGTGCTATTAGACACAGGAGTGTGTTTTTCCCGTTGAGTGCTTTGTGAAATATCCAAGCTTAAATCCTAGGGCTGGTATATTATAGTTTTGGATTACCTCTAGACTCGGTATCCTATATTGAGTATATATGGATATTCATGTTATATGTACTATAGACATATACCTGTGTAGAGCTACGGTAATTTCATTATTGTATTGATTTTCATTTTTAAAAGTTCCATATTGAGTATTGTTATACTCAACCCTTTGCGGGCTTTTCCTACTTGTTCCATGCCTTTTGTAGACAATCGACCCTTTTGAAGGATTCCTAGGTGGACAAGGACCAATTGTTGCTTAGTGTGACTAGATTGACCGAGTAGTGTTCCCATGGCATTTAGAAATTTTTCATAGTACATTATCATGTTGGTTGGTCTTCTGTTGTAGACTCTTTGTGGTGGGCTTGTGTTTTTTCCATATTTTCACCACATTACATTCTTTTATAATCTAGTGGTGGGATATTGATGTATTCATGCAATGGTTACATTGTGTATTTTTTGACATTTCATCATTTTGTGGGCTTGGAGATGTATGTGTGTGTGTGTACAAGTATATAGGAAATGCCTCCCCAGTAAGTGATATGCCTACTCAATGCTAGTCATCATCCCCTGTCTTGTTGGAGATGGGTTTGGGGAGTCACGGAATGGGCCCCACTAAGTCATGTCATGAAAATTCATAAGATATATAAGGAATGTATCTCATATAAATAAAATTGAGACTAACAATTCTTTACCATGAGTTCCAATTTTGTAGAAATCATTCTAACAACATGTATAAATACAATTAATTTTATTAATATTCAATAAAAATATCTCATAGATTGTAACTATATCATATTATATATATATATATATATATCTAGATTTGTACATAAGGTTGATACTGTCAAAAACCAAGCGTGGTCTCCATCCAACCCGGTGCCCGACCCAGTCCACAACATGTCCTGATGTGCATTCTTGATCCCCTCAGGCTAGAAACTAGTGTATGTGTATCAATAACATTCTTTCATAATTATTTTAACTGTTTTCATACATAAAAACAATAAAAAAATTAAATATTACAAAACTAAAATTACACAACCAAACAATCCCTTATCAATTTTCAAAATTGATGTTTACACCTTAAAAACCCCCCAAAAGGACTATAATAATAAAAACTAAGAAATCCCACCCAAAAATTCATGAATTAAATGGATCCACATCACCAAACCACCAATATCAATATACACAAGAAATACACTATCAACCCAGACCACCATCACAAAACAAAACACCTCAACCTAGTATACATAAGAAAAATGATCTATATACACCCAAAAGACTATGTAGGGTGTGAGATAATTCCTAGTAGGATTACAAGAAATAAAATAATTCCATTCCATAACCACAAATATATATTAATACATGATTTTTAAAATTCACGATCTTAAAACAAATTTGAGGAAAATAATAATTTAGGAAAATGTTAAAAAGGTAAACTTTGAAGGAAACCATTTCAAAAAAAATCTTAAATGAAAAAGAAAATTTAGGAAAAGTACACACAGTGTACTGGTCTGTCCTATTCTAATAGATGGCACCACATAGTAAGTAGTAGAGATCCATAAATAATCCCCTATGTTCCACCTTGCTCTAGTGGGACCATAGAACCTCATAACTTGATGAAAGATGGTATAATAACCACAAAAATTGACATCCTCAAACAGGATACACTAGATTAGAGAATCATCCAAAATGCTAATGGCGATCTATCATTATAATATTTTAGTTAGTGTAGTAAGTGTCAATCCAACTAAGTGAAACTGAGAAAATACGCTTCTGTATCACTAGAATACTTGATCTAGTCCACCTACCTAGATTCTTGGGGTTTTTCTTATTCTCATGTCAATGATTTTATGCCTCACATACCACTGCATTCACAACTAAGGGCACCCACTTCAGATAAGGAACCCTTGTTTACAAAACAACTACTTTACCATTTTACACTCACTATGTAAAATCCCATATCATAATACTTTTTCCATCCCCTTTTAAATATAAGAAAAAAACAAAAAAAAATAACCATGTCAATGTCTAATCCCCTTCATAAATTCATTCTTCTGAACCATTTTCTAAAAATTCCTTACACCATTAAGATAGTTCACAATTTATACACAAAATGAACAATAATGCTATCATGCACAAAATGTTTGATATTCCATTTAAAATCTCCAAATTAAAATACACACCTCAAATGAACATGAAATTATATTTAACACCTGCTAAAACAACCCTTAAACCCCATTTTAGAAACACTACAAGACAACACACTCAAAAACATGACCATTTTCATTATTAAAATTCATTTTAAACAAATAAACACAATAAATGTTTCAAAAACACCATATGCATGGGGGAATCCATTCAAATAACACATTAATAAACGTAAAAACATATTAAATTTATCCTTTTATTTTAGGTCACAGAACCACCTACCTCAAATGAATAACCTTCACGAAAATGGGGAGAAAACGCATCTGTAACACTTTATCACCACAAGGAGGAAAGAGACAACCCGATTTAAGAAGATAGAACCCAAAAACAAATTATTCAACAAATAATGGACTATATACCCACTAAAAACCTTAATACTTAAAGAAGATAGGAAAAACAGTACGATGGAAGAAGAAAACAAGAGGAATATTGATTACCTTAGGGTTCATTAATGAATCTGGACCAAAACCACCAAGTGAGAGATGACTTGGAGGTTTCATGGTATGAGAGAGGGAGACTAGGGCATACGAAGATGAAGGATGAGGGAAATGATGGTTAAGGTGGGTTAAACCAGAGGGAAGAAAGAAAACTCCATAAAAACATTAAATACATGGATGTCCGACACAGTTTGTCTGTATGATTGGGGAAACCTTGTGGTAACCCTGAGAGATCTTCCGTCTATGTAGAGAGAATTACATTATTACCTAGGATGAGGTGCATGGCCCTATAGAGACCATGAAATATCTACTGTCTCCAACCACACACACTCTTGGTTTAGAGAACAGTTACTACTAACAGGGCACAAACCATACGCCATGTCTGGAAAACTGAAAAACATATAATTTTGAAGAAAAAAAATGAGATGGGCCCATGATTAAAATCTAGTTTAATAATTAGAGGAAAGAAGACTCCAAAAAACTAAACCCGTCACATCAAAATCTTGAGAAAAATGGCTAAAAACACAACCCTAACTAGAATATGGAAAATATAAAAACCCTTGTGGGAAAATTCTCCCCAATATATCACTTTTCCCCCTCAGAAATAATTAACATTACATTGAACAGATTCAAAATGATACATCTTCATAGATTAAGGAGGTTTCCGATGAATGACATGTGATATGAGGTAGGACCACTGCACACAGAGATGGCTACATGCAAGATAAACTCAAGAAACCGCAAAAAGAGACATTTTCCAATGTGTTGTCTGCCCCCAAAACCTAAGACACCTCCAGATGATTGATCAAGGATTGTAACATTCAAAACTAGGTAATAAAACCCCTTCCATTGAAGCATCTCAAACACTTTTAAATGGAAACCAAATCTCTTCTCTGAAATGAAAAACAAGATCAAAACACATCCAAATAACACTCCCAATCCTATCACAAAAACACCCATTGGAATATAACCAAAAGACCCACATGGGGAGGCCTGAAGGGGCTCCCCAACATTTGAATGCAACAAAAACCTAAGATGATATAATAAAACTTACCAGGGGAGAACAGAACTGGATCCCCACCAATAAGAATAAACTAACATCTAATTATTCCAAAGGAATTATCAATGAGACCCATGTTGGGTCTCCCCACCTTTATAACTAATGGAAATACATGAACTCGGAAACTTACTAGCACAGACTAAACATCCCCCCCCCCCTCACAAGGGGAAAGGAGGTATGAGAACCAACATTAAGTGTGTCCAAAGAACAGTTGAAAAGAAACCTACAACATCACACCACCATATGACCACATTCATTGAATTTAGATCGGTCTACCCAAACATACCCAATTAGTTCCATTAATTTGAGGCCTACACTCAATGAGACACAACCATGGGATCTCATAAGGCATGATGATTAGGCCTTCATTCAACTAGGTGTTAACCCATTTATATCCAATAAGACCTGGCCTGGAAAGATGGTCTTTCCACGATATTGCAATAAAATGGATCAAATGGAAATGAAAAATGATGTCAGAGGTATAAACTATCATCCTATTCAACATTTAGAATATGAATTAGATCCAATAAAATCAAAACCCTGGGTATCACTTGACAATGTGCCAAATCCAATGTGAGACATATGGATAGAACTCTATTGTTTGACGCATCTCCTACCTCACAGTCTGGTGTTAGACCCCCTTCCCCCAACTTCTTATTCTGGTGCCAGTAGAAACCATACTACAACTGGGACAACACCGACAATCACAACACACGCTAACACCCGATTACTTTTACATGGAACTTTCACTAACCAAGAGCTTAGACGGTGCATGTGCATCACCCCCTTGTAACTCTGAATGATAAACATAAAGAGAAATGAAACATAAGACACCTTCCTTAGTCAAAAAAATGACCTAATGGAAATTTACATCAGTATCCTACATCGACAACTCCAAACTACCTCCAAATAGGAGCCTCAACTTAATGTTTTTAGATTCACCTTTAACCATCAAATGACTATAGGAAACTGACAATTCCCTCACCCTTTTACATCCACTATTCTAATATGAGAGTATTATCTTAACTGATAATGTAAAAGGGATAAACATGACATTATCACTCAAAAGGAAATTTTCAAACTTTTATCCATTGGTGGTCCAACCAATGGAAACTTTCATATTGTATTGCTTTAATCGTGAATTAAATTTTTATGGGAACATATACTTTCAATTGAAAAAAACCAAAGAACGAAATTAAATTATTCTATTTGATAAACCTATGTTGAGAAAACATGGAATGCACAATGGAAACCACCATAAGATTTCCCAGAAACACTTCTTGAAGAATACTACTAAATACCACAACAACCGATAATACCAACGTGACGCAAACATGGAACATTTTACAGATAATAAATGTTTTAAAAACTCAAAACACAACACTTCAAGATTATGAAAACACAAAAACGTTTCACGGAACAATAATAGATCATCAATCACACAATCTTATCATTGTAAAAACATATGAAAATAGAACTAGGAGGGTGGGAAACAAATCCACCATTAGTTTCTCATGGTCCTTACAAATTCATGTTTTCGTGCCAACCAGGTACTAATTCACCCTCCACATAACCCATGCATATGGTTACACATGCAAATACCAAAGCCTAGAAAAATTTTCCTTCCATTTTCCAGAAAAACAACTCACCCATACCAAATTTTTTTAAATAATCTATTCAAAGAGTTGAACCAATTTTATCTTTCACTAAAAACACCCAAGAAAATCATTAACCCATCAAATAAAACCCAGTTTGAATCTAAAAATCATTTTAAAAAACTATCAATAGGCTAATGAAAAAGTCATTTTCAAACCTCAAACATTGGTTTCTTAAAATTCAATCCCATTCACATGAGTTCTGAAAACGCATGTTCCACCATTTTTAAAATCAAACAATCTCTATTCTGAAATACAGATTTAATTAATTTTCAAATAAAGGCTTTCAAAAAAATTTAAAACGCAAAAAAAGAAACAAGACAATGCAAGAGAAAATTACTTCTATTAGGTGACTTGGTTATAGGGTTCATGACCATTTTCCAATCACTCCACCATCAATAAGATCAATATAAGTAAACATCATCTGGTCCACAGGGAATTCTAGGACCTGCAAGATCACTAAGACCATTGAACCAAATATTTTTTCATTTTTGCAAACAAAAAATCACCACAAGGACCAAAGGACTTAGATAAAGCATGAATTGTCTTGGTATCTGATGTAACTCAATGTGGTGTGCTAGCATGGGACCATACTCATATCTATAAAATTGAATCTTGACATCATTCATTCAGGTATAACCTAACAATTCCTTATAGAACATGAACCAATAGTGCCAACCGACCTTTGATTCCATTTTGTCATGAACCATGATGGGTCCCCATCTGACTCGGTTCATGACATGGCATGAAGGGTGTTCTCGATCCCCATTGGATCAAAACTAGTTCCTGGATTTCAATATCATTTATTGGGAATGATTTTTCCCACTTTAATTCAGGAAAACAACAATCAATTTTAAATATTCCAAAGCTTAAATTACACAAGCCGAAAATCCCGTAAGAATTTTTAGAATTTAAGTTTACACCTTAGTCAAAAAATTGAAAAACGACTAAAATAATTAAAACTAACAAACTAACTCAAACCATCCAGAAACACAAGGAGACGCATCAGCAAACCAATAACATCCACCTACATGAGAAAGCCTCTATTAACCTAGACCACAATCGCTAAACACAATTCTTCAACCTGGGATCCATGAGAAACAAGATCTGTATAAACATAACGGTGTATGTATCATGTGATATAATTCCCAGTAGGATTCCATCCAAAAAAATGATTCCATGCCATAACATCAAATAGGTAATCTGACATGCTTCTTTAAATTCAGGCATTCAAAACACTTTTATGGAAAAAATTTGTTATGAAAAAGTAGATAAAGTGTACATTTTGTTGGAAACCCATTTTCAAAACACCAACTTAAATGAAAAATAAATTTTACTAATATCACACACACACACACACACACACACAGGTGGTTCATAGTATGTTGATGCATGATAAAGCGTCATAAGTAGTAGTGCACCATGGGTAATTCCCCTATGGTTTATTTAGATCTAGTTCGACCTTAGAACCTCATACCATAGTGAATGTTGTTATAGTTACCACTACCACTAGATTCCTTATTTATGTTACACTAGAGAGGAGAGGCGTTAAAAATTCATGTGGTGATCAATCATCACAATAATTTAGTTACTGTTGTAACCATTAAACCAGTTTTGTAAAACATGTATAGGCCACCTCCATATCACTAGCATACTAAATCGAGTCTAGCTGCGTAGATACCTAGGGGTTTTCTTGTGCTCAGGTTAAGGATTACATGTCTAACATACCACAACTAAAAAAAATCCAATCACAACAAATAAGTCACCCTTCATTACAAAAAACTCCTTCCCCATTCTTACACACACTAAGGAAAATCAATTTTTAAAAAATCTTATCCATCCCACACAAATTTCCAAAACATTTTAAAAAAAAATTAAACACACATAAAATAATAACCATGTTAAAGGAAAAGAACCTTTATAAAGTCATTCATTATTTTAAACCATTTCTTAATCAATATTTGCATCATTCAATCATTTCACAGTTTATACAAAAAATGCACCAAAATGAAATCATACCCCAAATGATTAATTTTACATTTAAAAAATCCATTTAAACATACACACATCAAATGAACTTAAATATATATTTCACACATTCCAAACAACCCTTAAAACCCATTTTACAAATATTACACCATAGCACGCATGAAAACATAGACATTTCCTTCGTTAAAATTATTTTTCTTCCTATAAAAAAACAAAACAATTCAAAAACCCCATTCTCACAAAATAATAAATTCACAAAACACATTAATAAACATATCAAAAAATATTAAATTCATTCAATGATGTTAGGTAATAGATCCACTACCTCACATGAAGATCCTTCAAGAAAATGGGGTGAAAAATCATCTTCACAACATTCACACCATGTGGAGGCAAGAGAATACCCTATTCTAGAAAATCAAACCAGAAAAAAAGAAAAAACCAAAAAAATGAACCCCATACTCACTGGAAATCCTATTCCATAAAGAATAGATCCAATTCTATAAGATGGAGGAAGAAAACAAGTATAAAAGGTCTTTCATTTGGGTTCCTTAATGAATCCGGACCAAAACCACAGTGTGAGAGGACATCTAGAGGTACTATGGTACGGGAAAGGAGCACCTTGGGCATATGAGGATGAGGGAGGAGGGAAATAAGGAATGGGGGGTTAAAACATATAGGAGAGAGTAAATCCCTGTTTTTTATGACTTGGACATCACACATGGTTAGTCTACACAGTTTTGGAATCATTGTGGTAACCATGTAGTAATCATGAAAGGTGTTCTTACCATGTAGAGGTAAGCGCACAATTACATGGGCTAAGGTGCATGACTGAGTAGAGGCCATATAGAAGTTACTTTCTCCTGTCACATGATCTTCTAGTATGGAACATGGTTACTACTATCCAAGCACCCAGTCTGGAAAACCCAAAACATTCATTTTTCTCCATACACTCAAGAGGGACCCAAGGGGAAAAGATATGGAAATAATAAGAAGAATTAGGGATTCAGAAACCCAAACCTATAACACCCATTCATATAGAAAAATAGTATGGAATGGAACCTAAACCAAAATAAGGTAATCATAAAAACCAAGGTGTGATAGATATATAAAATAATTTATACCATTCATGGAGATGACATAACATAAAAGTGAATGAACATTGATTCAATTTTTTGATAGATGGGGAAAAAATTAAATAATGATTAACCCTTTAGTAATAATTATATATTATAAATAATATATACTAATATGATACATCTCCATTACGTTCCATGTAGAATATTTATGATAAATGAGTCACATCGCTTCATGTAGGTGGTAGTAAACACGTACGAATGAGTGACATTAGAATTTTACATTAGTAGGGAATGATACATGTTTTATAGATTTTGTCATTTCAAGATTATAATTATTTCCAAAATATCATATTTAAGACTTAAACAATTCATAATTAACATCCCTGAAAGATGGTTATGGGAATTTAATTTTAAAAATGTGTGGAGAGGTTAAGTACTCTGTACAGACATGCAATTCATTCAATGCCCATTTGATGAAGAAAAGGTGGATATTGGTATTTTTATTATCATAATAACATTTCATAATACTTATGGTACTGAATTTATTATGTTATTATGAGTAACATATTTTTTTTGTATGTGGAAGATGAAATAAATTGAATGTTTTTTTAAGTCATGTACCTCTCTTTAGAGATGCCTACTTTAGATCATTTCGTAAGTAACATATGTTTTGGATTTTGGGGATATAAAATCCATGAATAAATTTATGAGTATATTGAAAATTAAATATTGAATGGAATGGTTGATCATGATGGATCAATGTAGTGTTACTAACAGATATAAGGGTTTTCTTTTTATGAGAATGAGAGCGGACACACTTTTAATTTCTTAAAATATTAATTTTTTATAAATACAATCTCCATCAAAAATGTTTCAAAAGGACAATAAATGGACACAATATGACATTTTCTACCATATATTTCCTTACTTATCATATATTAATTTTTTAATTATTTTTATGTAATATAATTTATATTATTTTTATATAATACCGTAATGTCAATTTTTACACTATTCATTTAATTTGACTTAAACGACACAATGAAAAATTAAATGATTAAATATAATTCATTTACCCAAAACATATTTGACATAATCATCTGAAAAATATGTGGAACACATTAAATCAGTCATATTATATTAAACATTTTATTTTTAAAATAAATTTATTATTTTTGAAAATGGAGAAATGCTGGATTAGTGTTGCAAAAGATTTTGAGGTAATTATATAAAAAAATGATAATTAAATATATGTGATGAAAATAATTTTATAAATTTTGAAATAAATATAAATATTCATTCATAAAATTAAGAGAGATACAATTTATATAATTATTTTAATTAAATAATATACATGGAATTTTTATGGAAATGTGTCCGTTAAACAAAAAAATTATATTCTATGATAGTAAGGATTTAATTCATCTCATCCAATATAAATTAAGATTAAAAAAACTTGCCTTATGATTTAGTTTTTACATAGATTCAACTCATTTACCAGTTACTATGTTGAAACCTTTTTTACCACGGTTTAAATTCATATTAACCATAAATTAATGGGGCCAATTTACAGAATTTTAACTACATTCTTATATGTATGGAATTCATTTGATCCAATTCAATACATAAAAATGGAATAAATTATTTTTAATTCAATTTCACATAACATGATAAAAACTAATTCCTAGAAAAATAATATTTTTAAGCATAAAACCAAATTAATTTTTATCTCAATACAATTAGATTAATATATATAATATTTCATTGAATATATTGTATAAAATTTTTATTAAAATAATCAGAAAAAATTAATATAATTAATTTTTTAGGAAAAAATATATCTCATTCCTAAAAATAATATTTAAAAAAACTACTATATTTTCAATGTATTATTAGTTTCATTTCTAATTCATTGATTTCTGATGAAATAATTTTATTAATGTGTAAGTAATTTTTATTCAAAATTTATTTAGTCCTATACATACCCAAAAATACAACGACATGGTGATAACTTATACTTATAAGATTATAATAGTACACCAAGGAGGGTTAATACATGAGGTTTCATGTAAAAAAAAGATATTAATTTATTTTGAGAAGAATATTTGATAAAATCTCAGGGTGTTACAAGAATAGTGTTTTATTAAAATCCCGGGGTATTAATTTATACCCCATATTAATAAATTGTTTCCTCACAATTTTATATTGAGCTTAATAATCAAGGATTTAATATTTGAAAATACATTTTTTGAAAACCCATATACAAAAATTAGTTAATAAAACATTTTTTGGAAATAAGGGAAGGAAAATATGAAGGTTCTATGGAATAACAAACTATAGGTTTCTAAAAAGGAGAACATTAGTGGGATGTGAAGATATATACAACATAAAAAAAAATCTAAATGATGGAATGTTACATAGAATGAAATCATGAGAATGTTAATGTCCTGATGAAAATAAATAAATTATGTATTAAGAAGAACATAAATTTATCATAAAAGGAAAGAATAATAGGACAATTTTATCTCAAGATAATTTACCTAGAGATGAGTAATTACTTTATAATATAGAATATGAACATTTTGAAATATTCCTACTAGATTTTCGTCAATTATATATTGGAACATTAATTATTTATTTAAATTTTTGAATATATTTAGAACTTTATCCCATATTTAAATCCAAATAATGATTATAGATATTTAATGAATGAAGAATAAAAAAAATTTGATTCAAAATGAGGTATTTAAAAGGATGAAAATAATTTATTTATTTCATTTTGAAATCTAAAATGTTTAGGACATGGAACTATAATACCTAAATTAAATAATCCATCTAATAAGAAATAATAAATTAATCTCTAAAATTATTTAATAAAACCAATAGTTAAACAAATATTCGTGTATAAAGAAATAATCTTATATCATATTTAACCTTAATAAACTTATCATTATTGAATTTTTTAACCATAATGTTGTTCTCATTCCTTTCATCTTACATAGAAAAAAAATTTAATAGAATTATATTAAATTAACTCTGCATATTAATATTACGGGTTAATTAAACATCAACATAAAAAATAATTTACCAAAATATCAATACATAACATAAGATTGCATTAATTAAAACCTTATATAATGTTTTAATTCCACTAATCTCGTAAAAAACCTAAAACATTAAAACAAATTAAAGTGTCCATTGCAATTATGATATCCCCACATGAAAACATCATAATCTATGAATTCATCTAAACCTTTCCCAAAAAAAACAATAATATCCCCAACACTTACTCATGAATGGCATGTTAAAAAACTAATGTTTACATTTGTAGTTTTGAAATGGATAAATGTGTCCCAACATTATCAATCCAAATAATACAACATAAAATGAAACCTTTTGATCACTTACATACTGATAGACCCATTATGTATAAAGATTCCTAAAATTAGAAAAAAAAACTTATATAATAATACCCATGTCATTAAATGAGTATTTCTCCCACAATACATGGTTTTTATTATTTCATGTTAATTATTCAATAGATCCAATTCAAATATTCAAATATAAAACATTTCTTGACATATTTCATTTAGATGTACTCTTTATCAGATTGTAAAAAAAATAAAATTGGTAAGAACTAATTTTTAGTACGGTTAGAGGTAAATATTAACAATAGAATTTTAATAGTGAGAATAAGATGAGAGTAATGGTATGATGAAAAAAAAATGTTCAATAGATGAAAATAGATTAATTATTTCCATAAAACATGTATAGAAAACAATGGGACATTGAATAAAGATTTATCATATGATAAGAGTTATATAAATAATCAATCATAAACCATGTGAAAAAATATTTGAACATAGGTTCTATTATATCTCATATTAAGTATCAAAAAACAATATATGATTCTTGGACCATCAATCAATCGTTACCAAATTACATACCTAAATATTTTATATATCTCTTTAGAATATCCTATAACTCTTAATCCCTCTCTTGTATTATAAGTATCTTAAAATCAAATAACTCCATCATATCTGAGGAGTAACTTACATATATATATATCTATACCTCATTACCATTTACGTTGGAGGGATATATCAATCCAAACAATAATATATATGAAATATACCTTAACAAGATGGGATTAATACCCAATTACAGTTTTAGAAATAATTTCCAAGTACCATATCTTCAAAATAAGAAATTTATTAATTAATTTAATCAACACTACCATATCTTTGTTTACCTCATAAAAATATTTGTGTTTCTTAAAATTTAGATTACAAATCATCATAAACTATTCAAAGAATGTTCGTGTATGAAATTTTAATATAATGTCTGTAGTGAATCATTTTATGTATTTAAATTTTTTACATTGATGAAAATAATTTTAATGGAAAATGAAAATGAAATACATTGGTAATAGTGGAAAAGAATTTTTTTGGATACCTTTAATAACTAAAAAATAACAAATCATTGGGAAAATGTTTTTATTTGAATTTAACCCTGAAAAAATTTAAACTAATATTAAATAAAAAGAATAAAAATATATATGGGAAATTCTATTCATCTCTTAAATGTTAAAAACAAACATTATTTTTTAAATTTTTTAAAGTGAGAAAAAAGTGACCCATATAGAAAAAGTTTTGAAATTTCCATTAAAATCCTCTTTAATCATTTTAAAATAATTTCAATGGTCTTGTAAAATTACATTTGTAAATAATTTATTGAAATTAGATAAGAACATCAAAGAAGTGTTTGTATAAAATTATTTAAAAACATATAAAATCATTTAAAAATATGGAATTTAAAACAAAGATCACATTGAATGAATGAACATAAAGTTCAATGATTATAAAAATAGTCAAAAGATTATATTAAAGGATTAAATATAAACACCATATAAATAAATATATCTTAATCAATCAAAAAATGTATCAAATTAGTATGTTTGAGATGATAATACCTTAAAACAGAGGTAATGCTTGAATAAAAAACCATTGTATGAAGGAACAAAAAATGATATTGGAAGACATATAACTTCCAAAATATGAAAAATGAAAATTTTGATGCCTTAGTAAGTAAACCATATTAAATAAAAAATGGTTCATAACCAGAATTATATTTTAATGAATTAGTATTTAGACAATAAAAATCCTGTACACTTTTATAACATTTGAATCAATATCTTTTGAAAAAGTGAAATTCAAAAGAACTTTAAATACCAGTATCATTGATTCATTTATGATATAACATTTCTCGAGGAAAAATATTCATCTTATAAATGGATATACATGAATATTAACATACATTTCTCATAGAAGTTATATTTAGATTAATAATCCTTAACAATATCGTATCACAAAATTTTTAATTAATCAATTGAGTTATTTTCTATAAAAATGGTATACCACTAAAAAAGTGGAAATAAAATATGATAGAATCGAATCTTATTCCATACATAATGTAAAGATCCAATCATTAGTAACCCAAATTCATTGGTTATTTGATCAATTTTTATTTAAAATTCAAGGGATAACCCCAAAATTGACATAACATGTTAGTAGTTAGGGAGATTTTGATAAATACGTGATAACAATTTTATATTGGGACTAAAGTATAAAACATAACAAATATAAACATTCTAAATCATTGAGACTAATTCAGAGATTTATTCTTCATAAAATGAAGAAAGGAAGTATCAATTTTATGATCTCAAATAATCCTATTGGGTTATATATTGTGAAACGTACCTTCGGTAAATAATGCATAATCAATATGGATAGGTAGACAACTAAATTCACAAGCCATATATTCAATATCTTGACCATGAAATGAATCAATGGATAATGTCAATGTAATAATATCTTAGATAATATCAATTTTATTATCAATGATTTAATTGAAATACATTAAATTTTTTAATATTATGAATCATGATATCATTAAAATCAATAATTTGTTTAAAGAAAATTTAATCGATTGTTAGGTATATAAAAAATAAATTTAATAATGGTTTTCAGCTCATTTTTCTTATGTAGCCATAATATTCATTGAGGGGCTATATATTTTTGGCCCCACCCTTGAGAATATATGTAATTACTTCCTGAAATATTGATTGTTCAATTTAATTCATAAAAAATATGCCTTATCATGAGAAACATTTATAGAGTAAATAATTTTATATATAAATATTTCACCAGATAATCTAACGAAATTAGAATTAAAACCCATATATATAAATGTTATACAATTTATGACATAACAATATTCATGATATAATGAATTTTTATATTTATGAGAAATGTAATTTCAAATGATCACATGAAATAAAATGTTTAAATATATAGATAACAAAAATAAAATAAAATTGTTATAATATAGGGTTTTTGATAAATTCATTTATTTTAGATAATAAATGAAATTAAATTTGAAAAATTCAAATAATATTTATTATAAGAGTATTCTATATAAAACAATTTAATAAATGTAAATTAATAAAAATATCATATAAATAGAATGTTAATAAATAATGTAATGTTAAAATGAAACATTCTATCCCATTTTTTTTAAGGAATGTTGAAAATTATTCTTTTTAAAAACAACAAAATGATTCAATTAAAACCACAAAAAAATTAAAGGATAACATAAAATTAGTTATATTAATTAGTTGAAAAATAATTTTCTTTTATTGAAATAATTTGGAAGAATATATGATATCAAAGAAAAATATATCTAATTATAAGAAAAAATGGCCATTATATTAATAGAATAATTACCTAATTAATGTTTTTAATAGGGAACACATTAGTGTAAAAAATTGAAAATACTTAAATATAAAGTGAATAATAAAATTGATTGATTTTAAGAGGTACAGATTAAATGATTTATTCAATAAAATTTTAGGTAATTCCAAAAAATGAGATTGTAAAATAAATAGTTAACTCTTTAATAACATATCAATTATAACTCCTTGAAAGGATATAAATGAGTTGAAATACTAATAATATTGAATATATTGGTATTCATGTTAAATATATCAATGTTGATGTATATGCAATACATAAAATAAAATAGGTGTATAATATCCAATACGTCTCAATGTAATCAAAATTTAGATAAATTCCAGTACTAATATTATGCCATTGTAGTAAAAATAAATAAATGAATTTATTTTTTTTAAAAGCATATACATATAAAAAAACATGAAATAAAACCTAACTGAATAAGAATTAAATACACACATTATCTTATAATATCAAATACAATGAAGAGGTAATCTAACCCAATATAAATAAATTGAGTTGTGAGACCCCCTATCACACATTTCCCATGAGGTGAACATGATTTATCCTCATGTATAATGGTTTTAAATATTTTTTTTAAATTATTCTCAGTGTGTAATCATATTTATAATATAATATTTGGTCCTCTTACAACATATTTCTACCTATTCCCAAATACAATTTCATTAGTATCATCATTTCAAAAGTTAACTATTTATTTTCCTCATTGAATTTTTTTCTATAGATTCTTCGGTTCATTTCATAAGATTTAGTTATATCATCTATATAATAATAATAATTTTAAAAAAATCATATTTCTTCAGCATATAAATTTTTACTATCATTCAAGGAATTTTAATATGTAAAATCAACCATGACACTTCATGGAGGCTGTAGGTCATATGTGTACTTGAGAAACCTTATTATTTCATTAATTGATGAAGGGGTAATGAATTGGATGATATATTTATTTTTATGAATCAATAAAAGTTCATAAGTTCTTATATATTCATTATTTCTATAATGATGAATATAAATATGAGTTAGTAATAGAATAGATTTACATCAGCTAGAAATGTGTAATTCCACTGTACACACAATTGATTGTTTTATTTCCCATTTAATTGATTATAGGATAGATCAATATTATTCCATAAACATAATAACATCTCATTATATTTTATATATTTGAGTTATTATATTGAAATTCTTAACATATCAATTATTGTGTTAAATTAAACTGTATAAAATGAAAGAGAATGGTGAAGATTATTACCTTTCATTAAGAAATATACATTTAGATATCATATTTGGAACCCTAAGGAATATATTATGGGATAAAAAATATCACTAAAAATTCAAAAGGATGTTTAGGTAATATTTTTTGCAGTATTTTGTTGAGATAAATTGCATAATAGGTGTATTGAATTGATGAGAATATGTTCCTATTTATAATTTAATTGAGTTTCATTAAAGAAAATATCAATGGGGTTTCATTAAGTGTTAATTAAATTTTAACAATTACATTCTTTGTTAACTCTTGGTAAACCCATTTTACCCTTAACTAATGTGACATATTTTAACTGTTTTTACAATTAATTGTGAAAGAACTGAATGTATATTTTTTATAACATTTATACATGTTTATTAAAAATATAAAATATATTTTATTAAATTATATTAAAATAATTTTCAAAATCAAATTTATAAATAATCCGGAAAACCATGTCAAAAACTATTTTCCACGATATTCTATTTTCAATAATAATATTATATTACTTGAAATATATGAATTATAAGGATCATTGTAATGATTTAAATTCATATATATAGATCTATAATCTAAAAATTTCGTTTATATTAATCTCCATTAAGGGTAATTTTAATTAATTAAAATTTAATGACATTATGTTTAAAAAATAGACTTCTGAAAAAATATTTAATGTTACACCCAAATGATCTTTTAATTATTTATATGAAATTGATAGTCAATAATTATATAATTATATGTATTATAAATTATTATTATAAATAAATTAGGAATAGTGAGGTACTAAATTTGAAATTATCCATTATTTCTTATTTGTGAGTGAAATTTTCAAGAACTCATTCATGGATTATTTTCAGCATGTATGTTAAAAATTGATCTTCAAAATAAAAAAATATATTTTTAACCATGTAATATAAAAATGTGAACTATTTTATATTTTTATTAAAAACGATTTTTCATTTACTATAACTCATTCTAGAGTGTTACATTATTCCCTCATATAAAACATTTCTTCTGGAAACATTCTTATATACTACATGATTAAAATATGGTTATTATTATTCATTACAACTATGAGATCCAAAAATTGATTCTCCCATTTTAGGAAATCTAAAAAATTACTATTACCGGTTGATTCATAATTTTCACCAATAATATCTCTCTACTATACAAGATCTAAATATGTTCTTCACTATAAAATAGATTGGGTTATAACTAAATTTCTTAATTAATGGGAACATTTGCTGGGTCTAGAACATCCTTATCAATGATATATATAACACATCATGTACATTAAATAGGCTTGGTGTCATTTCAAAATGGTATTCTCCTACCCTAATTCATTCCATAATTTCAAAAATATTAATGTACATTTGGTTTTATTTCACATTATATACACACCATATAACACCGTTATATGGAGTTACATTTATGAAAACATCTCATCCCACTTAAAATTACAAATCATTCCTATAGTAAATGGTATAAGACTTTTTTCTGATATTATATTCTTTAATATGAATATGAATCATCTTTAACATTTCTATTTTATCCCAAAGAATTTAGGTGCCTATAAGCTTTATTTCACCAACTTTATCAAATTAAGTTGATGTTCAACATCTTTTACATATAATTATTCGTACATCACCCATTGAAAGATAGAAAATAGGATGTTATTATAGGAAAACTTTACCACAGAAAAATAATGATCCAACATACCTCTAAATACAATTGAATATGATTTTAATGAGTCATATCATGTTTAACAAGTTATTTTAGATTGTACATAAATCTGAGAATGATATTATGTGCTTAAATAAATCTTGGTATCAAAATCTTTATAAATACATTTCTATCATTTTGATGTAAATCAATATTATTTATTAAAATAAATTGAATATAGTGGACCATAAATTCCTAAAATAGCGTTAATATAGTATAGTGAATGGTTCTATAGAGTTAGACCATGTCTAAATTCATTAAATGTGATATTCGGTAAGGTAATTAATTATTACCCATATTGAATCATTATTTCTAGGAGTCTTTGGTAATCATATGAAAATCATCATAGTAATGTATACCATTTACTCAAAGGAATAGGTCATGGTTTTTTGAATCCATTAATATGTTGTATCTCAACCTTTTCATGAGGAATATACTATAACCTTGATACATAATCTGCATTTCACTACAACATATTATCCCTCAAAAAAATATTCCCTCAAATACCTATAAATCTTGGTCCTACTAGGGTGTATTGAGAATTTAATGTTTTTCAAATATTCCAAAAATTCCTTTTTTAGTACCATTATAGATGGAAGACATAACCTATTTCCACATTTCATAATTCCATCCTCATATACAATGTATACCAATTTAACATTTGAAATCATTTGAAATATGAGTGATGTTTCTCATTCCATAATAATTAAAATATCCATCTTTACTAAATCCGTGAAAACATAATCCCTATTAATACTTATTTTGGTAAGGACTTTATGATTACTCATACGTAATGCATCCACTACTTTATTTTATATCCCTAAGTTTTATTTTATTGAGAAATGATAATCCATGAGTACTGTGATCTATATACATTACTCATTTTGTGATATTTTAATGAAAAAAATTATTTTAGTCTCTTTTAGTATTTTAATATCACATGTATTGCACAAATAATGATAATTCCTCTATGTCATCAAATAAATTATTACAAATTCCAACTCAATATCAAGAGTTGGATTGTCCTATTAAAGAGTCTTTAGTTACCTTGATGCATTGGAAATAATTTTATAAACCCATATGTGTAAATATATACCTCCATTCATCAATTAGTCACTATATATCATAAGTTAATAATTCAATGATAGTAGAGTAAATATCAGGGAATTGACCAATATTCTTATCAATTAATCAAAATATTATTCACATTTTATCTCCAAAATAAATAATACACCATCATGCGTAATATTGGTTAATGTCTTAGCCAACATTATAACTACTTGAACAAAATTCCTATAGTAACCAACCAAACAATTGAAAATACACAGCTAGGTAATTATCATTAGTGTAGTACAATATTTTATTTCCATTATCTTTATCGGATAAACTATGATCTCAACCTTAGAGACTATATGGGAAGAAAAGATATATTATGAATATAGAGTTCACATTTGATAAAATTACCTTATAACACTTTTCTTATAGGATTCTAGATAATGACCTATACGTGATTCCAATGAATCTCATATTATCTTCAATACAAAATGATATCATCAATAAAAAAAATCATAATTATATTTATTGAATTCTCTATTCATTATATCCAAAAAACTGAGGGGACATAATTTAATCTGAATGGAATTGCTGTAAACATGTACCGTCTCTTCCTAGAATGAAATTATGTAAAATGAATACCATTATATATACATTAAATTAACGAAATCTATAATAAAGGAACATATTTGAAAAAAAAGTTATCTATATGACGTTTATTGAATAGGCCATTAATGTACGGAATGGGGTAGTTGTTCTGTATACAAATAGACTTTATATCACTATAATAAATACACATCCCCATAGATCTGTATTTTATGTTAATTAAAAAAACATGGATCAATAAGGTGAAATATTTGGGCATCAAAATCCCATAAAACAAAACACTTATATTTTTTCTTCAAATCCACTAATTATTTAGTGGGGATTATAAATGTATTATTGGATATAGTAATTTCATTTGGGATTAAAACAATCGAAAATAAACAACTTACTCTGGTGCATATCCATAAAATTTATCAGGAAACAAATCAATGTTTTAATGTATAATATGTACATCGTAAATTAAAATAATACATTTCTTATCAATAGATTATGTATCATCTTATACCCAATAATATCATTCAAATGATCTACTGGATTTGGATATTGACATGAACCAGATTATGATGTCTCCCATCTATAGATAAGGAATTCTATATCATAATCTGGAATTGTAATTTTCTTCTCAGTGAAAGAAATTTTTTCAACATACATTAAAATCCAGTCGATGCCAAGGATTACATCAATGTCAACCATAGGTATAAAAATAAATTTTATAAATAGGGAATATTTATGTTCTATAATTTGAAATTTCATACACATCCCTTTTTGAATAATATTTTCTCTATGTTTTTTACTTAAAACTCCTTTCTTATGGTTCAAGGGAAATAAATAATTTACAAAGAAATCATGGATGATATAAAAGAGTGTGGATATCCAGAATCAAATTAACCATTATATTAATTTATATATATAATTAATTTACTTTTTTTCTCATCTTAATAAACATTAAACGCTTCTTTAGTGACCGTATACTTTTGGTCTACCCTATTTAACATCATCGATGGTAATATCCTATGCTTCTTGGGGAAGGTAATTTAATTATTAAAAATTTCATCATAGTTAAAGAACTAGATATAATTTTAATACTTAATTCCCTTAAATTATTATTTAGTAGTGTCCTTATCTAAAAACTTTTAATAAACTCTCAACCCTTCAATCATTTTCAAGAAAGTTTATTTACATATTATTCACATAATGGAGAATTATTCATTTTATTATTCTTCATTGATATATTATTTATTTCTTGGTGTTCAAATGAAATATTTTTCTCTATATTTACATTAAAAATATTGGATCTATTAAAATAATTCTATTCTTTAATGGTATATAAATTATTTCATTATATGATGGTTTTTTGGGAGAAACCATCTCCCTTTAGAAACATGGCATAAGAACTTCCATCAAATGGTCAATATTTATTCAAATATTATGTAAGATAAATGTATGGTTCCTTGAATGTTTGGTAAAGGATAACTAATACGCAACCAAAAATTATTATTACATTTTCATTATATTGAATAAATTATTATTCACATTAGTTCACTACTCACAAAGAAAATATTTTTTCAAAGAACATTACTTTAAAATATCCCCATTCAATGTATTATATTTATTCATTATCCATAGTATTATAGATTGAGTACCACTATGGATAAAGATCTACCCTGTGAAAATATAATTAAATTATAACATTTTCGCTTTCATGGCATCCCATGGTCAGAAATTTATTTTCAAGGGACTTAATCCATTTATCAAAATCCTTGGGATTAATACTTATACTACAGGAAATGGGATAATTATATCTGAAAGGATCAAATACATGGATATCATATTATAGAACAACATATTTTTCCTTATGTGAATATTTATTAGTCTTAATCATATCCATATTACAAAATATATCTATGATCTTAACCACTCCAACATCTATAGTATTGGATTTCATAGAAGGGAAATTTTTACATTGTCCATGTGTATTCCAAACATTCTATCTTCTAGGAAAATTTTTGGAACAATGGAATGTTCTAAATTATATCATACGATTGTCAATTTTAAATCAAAATGTTCAATTATAATTATAAAAACCACACCAGAATAATAAAATTTCTGAATTGTTAATCCCAAAATTATAAACGTGGTTTCTTTGAACATATAATTAAAAAATAAATATTATTCAATATTATTCATAATTGTTTTTAAAAAAATGGGAATTATCATATAAAAATTCCATATGAATTTACGACCATGTTTGAAGTAATAGAAAATTTACCATACCCTAGAATGATGGATACAAAATACTCGAGCAAGCATTTACAGGGTTATTATCACTAGATACATCTTTTCCAATACCTATCCCACTTATAGTATATAAAATGTGATGTATTAGGAGTGTAACTAAAAAATATATGAATATCGAAAATATTATTTTATTTTTCGAAAATTGGACATATCCTCAAATTATATTATTGCGTTATATTCTATAAGATATGTCTTTCTAGTTCTAGTTTATAATTCTTCTAATAAGCTTTCTATGATACCAACTGTAATATCCTAGAATCTATTAAACTAGAGAAGTTGGTTATTTTACTAAATTTTTATAATTTATAAGGAATCATAAACTAAATCACAAATAAAGTAATTATTCTTGGAGAGCATTATACATATATTAATCCCATTATAAATAGGAAATACAATTTAAAACATAATAAAAAGAATTATTCATTATCCTTGAAACTCATTCAAGGAATTATCTTTAATATCTTAGGGAAAGAAAAAAAGAATGGTGATATCAAATGACCTTTAAGGGTAATGTATATTGAAATATCCTTGGATAAATAAGGCATAAAAATATTTCTAGGTAGATAATTAAAAATAAATGACATTTAATCAGTAACTTTATTATTTAGTGAATCTATAGATAATTTAAATGAATGAATCTCATTGATAATAATAATAGAATTCTCAATAAAGGAACAGAACAACAACGCACTTCATGATCTATAATATCAAAAAATATTTAAACTCAAAGCATTTTCCCAAGATTTTAATCGATGGGTAGGTACATACCAAAAAACCATTTAATTTTTTTTCCAGCTAATTTTCTTCATGAGACCTATCGATGCATCGAAGAGATATATAATTCTATTATCCACCAATCTCAAAATCTCAAATAAATTAATCATATATTTATTGATCAAATTAATTCATAAATAATATTCATTATCATAAAATACTAAAATTACATAAATAATTAAAAATATAAATATTACAACAATAAATAAAATAACATTGAAATTTAAAACCCTATGATGAAATGGTATATTGTATATGAAATTATATTATACATGAAATAATATTATCCATGAAATAATGTATATGTATATTAATATAAATTCAATTTATAATGATCAAAATAAATTGAATGCTTCAAGAGAAATTTATCAACAACAAAAACTTTGATAGAAAATATATGTTTTGTGATAAATTATAGTATATTTGAGGTTAATAAAAAATATAATTGAAAAATTAAAATAATATTTCCTAAAATATTTTTCTAGTTAATTCTATTGAAATTTTTAAAAATAATCTAATTATCTTACGGCATGAAATTTTCTTAATTTCATATTATAAAAAATAAAACAATATTTTTGACTTTTTTTAATGAAATATAAAAATAACCTTTTCATAAAAAATAAAAAGATTCATTTAAAAAATTTAAAATAGTGATGGATAAATTAATATACCCTTAATAAATAATTTTATTAGTAAAATTGTCTTTGTTAAAACAATTTTTATAAATTATTAATACAAAATAAAAATATATTTGATAAAAAGATAAATAAAATCAGTTTCTTATTTTATTTATACTTTTTTATTAATGTTCCAAAGGGGGTATAATTTGGAATAAAATATAAATAACACATAAATATATAGAGCATAAGAAAATAGATGGATTTTTGGAAGGATGGATTATAATATTCCTACAACAGAAATTATAGAAGTCCCATAAAATTGATTTTTTAAAATAAATCCTTCTCTCAATGTTTAATTTAAATTTGAAATCCTTTAAAAAGGTAAAATTTAAATGCAACATTAATCATTATTATTAAATATTTATTCATTTCAAATATATCCAAAGGTATTCATTTAAATCACAAAAAATTAAATTGGTTCATAATATCATATACAAATCAATGGAATGGAAATTGAGGCAAAATCTCTAAAAAAGATCATACCATAGATATGAGAGTAAATAAAAGAATTTAATATGTCTTTGAAGTATAATCTATATAAATATTATGAAATACAATATAAAATAATAAATATTCATAACACACATAATTTTATAATATGATTGGCAAAGAAGAATTAATATAACCAAATATAAAGAAATTGAGATATGATACCCCTTACCCCATGCTTCATTTTTATTGAACATGATTTAAACTAATGTATAATTATATTATTTTTTATTAATTTTTATAAGAAGTATTTTTATCTATAATATCACATATTATACTATTATAATATCTTATCACCTATTCACTAATAATATATCTTTATTACCATTGTTTCTGGTGTTAATTTCATTGTTTATCACAAATATATTTCTATGGATTTAATAGATCATGAGAATGGGATATAGACCCCTAATACACATAAATTTATTAATTTTATAAATAAAAAATTTATTCATTATATGTATTTCTATAATAATTCATGATATGTGGACGTTGAAAATTAATTACATCTCTTTTTGGAAGTAGTACACCCCACATACGCATGAACGACATTATCCTTTAATTAATAGATGATACATCAAGGTATTAGTTGATATTTTAATTTTACAAAAGAAAATATTTTATCCTAAGTATCATATATATTCATTATTTCTATAATTATTACTATCCCTATGAGTCTGTGATGGAAAAAATACATTGGTTCACGAGGTTTTAGTTCACCATAAACAAGACAACTGATTTTTTTCTTAATTGTGGGTGAATTTGATGGATATGTATTATGTTGTTAAAAAATAATATCTGAATAAATTTTATATATTTGTATTATTATGTTTTAATTATTAAGACATAATTGAAGGCTGTCAAATAATAATTTAAAAAACCTTGGGGTGATGATTACCGTAACATGTAAAAGCCTTATTTAGACACCAGTTTAAGAATCCTAGGGTTGGACTTTTGGTAATAACAATAAAATTAGAATGCATATAAGGATATTGGGAATTTATTTTTTCAAGGGTTTCGTGGATATAAATGGATTAATAGTTGGTAACAAGTGAGGGGAGAAGGTACCCTTTAATAATTTTTGTGAGCGACACACCTATAGTCTTTGAACGATTTAATTTAATATAAATTATCTATTTCTATAAAAATGACCAAAAAATTTAACATATTCGATGGTAATAATGGTAATTTATAAATACCATCAACCAATCAGGTTTCATAATTTCCTAGTCATTTAAATACATATATTTTTATGTTTAACCCTATTCCCTGGTAATCCCGTTTTAACCATAACAATAATGATAAATTTTTTTATCTTTTTAATATTAATTATGAAAAAATGAATGTTTCCTTATTAATTATTTGTGGACTAATGATTTGAAATGTTGAAAGAATTTTATCAAATTAAATTTACTTAATTGGAAGAATATAATTTAAATATAATCATATAAAATGTGCCAAAAATGGTTTTTTAATAAATGAAAATTTCAAGAAGATAATGAATTTACGTTTAATATATTACTTTTAAAAAAGTATCTAATTAAATTAAAATAGTTGTTTATATAATATATAAATATCATTTAAATCTTTCATGACTAAAAATTTCTTCAGTTATTTAAAATTGTAATTTGTATGCTTTTAAAAAAAATTCATAAAAAATATCTTTTACCTCCAAATGATCATATCATCATTATATAGAATTAAGAATAGTAATGTTCTAAATTTTCAATTATTATTAATTATTATTTTTGGTGATAAATATGAAAAACTCATTCAATTCTTATTTTGTTCATGTATGTTCAAAACTGATATTCATACAGTCAAAGTAGAATACTCCAGATATGAAATATTAAAAATTTAATTTTTTTAATTGCTTTATTAGTATATAATGTTCACATAATATAGTTAAATCTTTGATGATACACATAATATATCAATAACATGGTCAATAAAGTAGAAGTTAACCCGATGGATTGAATTTTAATAAAATAGAATACATATTGTCATTCAAGACTGATAATAAGGTAATTATTATCATATATATAGATTAATTACATCATTAAATTTATCATTTAAATGTGGTTCTAGAAAACTAAACTCATTACTTTATTGTGGTGGTAGTCAACATGTATACACGAACAATGTTTTTTTTCCCTATTTGATGGAAAAAAGATAAAAAATGGTTAGGACATAGTCACAAAATATTTAATTATATTTTTTACACTAATTTTATCATATCATATAGTTTTGAAAAGATATTAAATAATCCATTGAAGAATTAAAATGAAAATTCAAAATTAAGATTAACACATCTTATATGGAAAACCACATTTAGCGTACAACATAGGGATTATAGGTTTAACTATTAAAGCTAAAATATCCTATAGGTCTTGGATTTTAATTTATGGTATATTATTGAGTATGTTTTTGATGAAATAGAGTTTTCAAAATGCATGCATTAGGATATGAGAGGAGGCTCCATTTTATATTTGAAGGGAGGGACACTCTATTAATTACATAAAATATTAAATTAAGATAAATTATTTTTCATCAAAATGTAATCAAAATTGTTATTTAAATAAAATACGAGTAATAATTATCTAAAAAAAAATTAAAATTAAATTTGTTAATTTTTTGGTGTTATTTTCACCCTTACCTCTTATTTTTACCTCCTAGTTAACCTTTATTATGATTACCATGTTATCATTGTTTTTTTCTTTAGGTGTCAAGAAAGTAACTATAAGATGAAAAGTGGCCCAAAATGGTGAATGGTTGAAATTATTGACAATATATTATACAATTTTCCATACATAAAAATAATAGAAATTTACAATATTATGTAAAATATTATTTCAGATAATATACCATTACTTTACATTTCGGGACAATTCACATAATTTTTCATTAACATAATCTTGATAGAAATGTAGTATATTTATAAAAATTTAAAAAATACCTAATATGATATATTTATTTTAAAAAATATTGGTAAACTATATCCCATAGAAAAAGTGTTACTTTTAGAGATTTTTTAATAATTTAATTAATTTTTATAATGCTTCTATAAGAACAATTTCAGTGTTTTGTTAGAATTTAAGATCATTTTTTCATCTCAAAGAAAATATCAGAAAATAAAATTATAAAAAAAATTATTTATATTTTTCATTTATATTATAAATGAACATTACCACATTTTCCCATTAATAGTATTGTATATATTAAAATCATTAGTGTAATATTTTTATGTTCGTTGCTTATAATAATGTTATGATATTTATCAAAGGAAATTAGTGACAAATTTCCTCACTTTTCATACTTTGATAGTTATGATAGAATAAATATTATAAAATAAGATAAATACATGTGTGATGGATTTTTAGGCCTTATCACTTTACCTTTTCCCTTATTTTAAAATTTTCCCTTTACTAAGGATATAAAATTTACCACTATTACTATTCAATTTTATTTAAAAAAGTGATCTATTTACCATATGTTAATATTATAAATCAATATATGAAATAATTTAAAAATATTAAATTCCTTAAATTTTTAGAACTAAATTATGATATGAATATGAAACATTCCCTGAATTGTTTTTAGAAAAATGTTTTTTAAACCTAGAAATGAACTTATACTAAAGTTAGGTATAATGATAATTCAAATTTGTTTAATTAGAATATATCTATATTATTGATTTCTATATTTATTTAAGATGAAACTAAATGTATAATGAATTTTTTTTATGAAAAGAAATTTTATTTTTAAAAACATCGATATTGTCATTACACATAGAAAAATATCTTGTTAAAATATAAATTTATTACCCCTAAACTATGTTAAATATAGAATGTGAAAAAATATGCATGTAATGTGTATGATTTTTAAAATCATGTGGATTACCATGATAAAAGAATTAATTAATTCTGAAAATATTTTTTTGAATATGAAACATCTCATGATAACCCTACTATTTCTATGATAACTAAGGTTAATTAACAAAGGGATTCCATCTAGAAATTACATATATTATAACCTTTCAAAATACTGATTTTGATGGATATTGAGTCATTGGATATAGTTAAATAAAGGTTACAACCCATTCATAATTTTTTATTGTCATTATTTTTTGAAATATTTAATTTCGTAAGAAGCTTATAATAAATTTTGGAGTTTTATAGCTAGATTTATGTGTTTTTGAGGATCCAATGGTTCTTATTATAGATATATTATGAGAAAAGATGTTTGAGACTAGATCTTCCTAGATAGTTGTGTTTTTCCTTGAGAATATTTGTGGAATGTGGTTTCCCAAATCATTAATGATCTAGATATTATTGAACATGAGTTTCTGGATTTTGGTTTCATGTTTTAGGGATCTAATCTAATTCATAAGACCCTTAATTCCTCTTGGTTTTTTGATGTTATTCAACTGTTGGGTGTAAAATTTATTGAGGCAGCTGGTTTCAGGAAATTAATTATTTTCATAAATAATTACTTCCTGAGCATATTAAATTGTTTTACTAAATTTTTTAATGGAAGCATTTTTTATTATTATATTGTTGTATTTTTGAATTATTATAAAAAATAGACTATTTCATTGATATTGTGGATAAAAAAAGATTTCCTAGAATGTTTTGATGCATTTTAAGGGATGTTAGATTACTGTTGTGTGAATTATCTTTGTGTAATTTAAACTATTAAATTGAGAGACACAATTTATGGGGTTTTTGTGATATTAATATCTAGAAAGAGTGGTTTATGGAACATGATAACCTATAGTACATAAGAGGGGTATATTTGTGATAATAATGCCCATATAATGGATGGATATCAAACATTGATTTATTCTAAAACTATTTCTAAAATATATTATGTTAAGGTGTTCACTTATTGGGATGTTCACCAATCTTTAAGAACAATATTCTAGAGATTTGTGCAGATATAATTATCCATTAACTAACATGTTATTGTCCTAGCTAACCCAATCTTATGGTATCATACAATATAGTTTACATGTTTTCTATTTTGACATGGTTATTTATGCATGCATTAGAAATTGGTATATTTATAAATTCCAGGAAAATTGATTGTTTATGAATGGTTTATAAAATGTTGAAAAAACAATGGGTTTCCATGATATATTGGAATCAATTGAAACAAATATATCATTAATTTTCGTTCTTTAAATGATCATAGTTTTTATTTGGAGATTTTTTATGAAACACTTTGTGGGGTCTTACTACCATGTTTTTGTGTCACACCCTTCATATAAATTTTCATGTGTGTGAATATAAATTTATCTAATGAAATTAATAGAATGGAACCACCTGGAGGATGATGGTATATTTTTTAGTTTGTTGTGTGGGTTTAGTTGTGATATGGTGTCATGTTTTCCCACATATAACCTAAATATGTATTTCTGTAGGTCTTAGCTACTTCAGTTTAACTATTTTAAAATTTGGAACTTGTCTTTCCATATACTATTTATCTTCAACTCTGAAAATTTATATTTTCCTATTGCATTTATATTATATATTCCATCAATAAATTTTTTGATTAATTTTGGGAAAAAATATTTCAAAATTTTGTTTTTGATTCCTAAGATCATACTGCCAAAATGTGCTAATCAAGAACACCCTTTGGAACATTCCATGATCTTATTTTAGTGTCCAGTTTGGGGTTGAGCCAATTTCGATTATGGGAAAATAAGTAATTTCCAAGTAAGATCATTTTGTAATTAATCACCAATAGGAATATATATTTACTAAGCCATTGGATACATTGGAATATTTTATGCATAAATTAAGTCTCATTCTTCAAGAAACTCCCTCATCTTGGGTATGTTTTAAAAGTCAATCCCCCAATTTATATTAAAAAATTTTCATTGTTATTATTTTTATGGTAGGTTTTAGTATTCTGGTCTATTTTCAAATAAAGAATATTTCTTAGATAATTTAGTAATAAATGAAGAAGAATGATATTATATGAAATTCCATCATGTCATATCTAAACAGGATAGAGATTTTTATGTGAAATCATATATGTATTCTAAAATAAGGGGGTGTAAATATACTTTTAATTGGGTGTATAAGGTACAATATAAATCGTTAGATATGATAAATATATAGTATTATAAAAGGGGTGATTTAATATTAGTATGTTTTGTAGATTTAGTTATTTAAAATTTATTTATTATTGTTGGACATTAGAGGTATGTCCTAAGGAATATAACTCATACATGATCTATTACATAAAAAAATAATTTATAATATATACGTAGAGTGATTTTTGATTAATTCTATTTCTATTATGTTTGAAGGGGACATAAGGGGAATAAAATTTCATATCAGATTTAAAACAATCCCATAGGGGGGAGACTTCTGGAACTATGGTTATTCATTGAGGATAATGTTGTTATGAAGAGTTTTTTAGATAGTAATTATTGTTAAATGTTGAGTAATTTATCAATTAATGCCTAGTAATTGGGTCTTCTGAATGTTCACTTATATATAATTGATATTTTAGTAGATTATATGATAATAATATAGGTTGGGAGATGATTATTTAGTGGATAACAACTCCTCATCATAATTAAATAAATTATTCTATAGTAGTTAAGTCCTTGATGAATGAAATAATAATTGACCATGGATGAACAATTTTTTCCTAAAAGATATCCATTAAACATTATATGTTTTATTATTCTATAATTGAAGCCATGTTAAGAATGAAAATGGGGAATCCACGATGGTGAGTGGTCAAAGTAGATGGGGATGAAGGGATAAGAGTAGTTGGATGAGATAAAAAATGGGGAGTTGATGTTTACTACATTATAGTATATGTCATGGATGTAAAAAAAATCCCATTCCATAATGGATTACTAGTTTATAGTCATTGTTTATTCCATTTTGATAAGAATAAATAATATATCTAAAGATAAATAATGTTTTTAAGATGATGATTTATATGGGGTTAAAGTTACATTATTTGTGCCAAAGAAAATTATTAACCACACCACAAGAGGCCACAGTATAAGAATATATTTAAATTTGAAATGAAAAAAAAACAAGTCCATTCAAAATTTTAAATTGGGGTTTGAGGATATCATGATATAGTGGCGAAAGGCCACATAAATAACTATTTATATTTACATATCTTTTATTAATATTTGAGAATATTTAAATTATTGTCAGTATATGGATTTTATTAGTGGATTAAAATATTATTTTATGAATTAATTTAATAATAATTCATATTTTTATATGTCTCATTCAATGTATGATCAATTAAGTTATTCTCATAGAGGAAGATGCAAGAATTTTGGTGACATGGATAAGCAATTATTTTGAGTGTATTTACTAAATTAAGAATTATAAATTTTAGAGATTATATTATTGAAAAGTATTATTTATGATTTTGATTTAATAAAAAATTATATAGAATAAATAAGAGTATCCTTATTGATTGATGTTTAATCTTTTTATAGATATTTTTGTAAGATTCATTTGAGTTAATGACTTTTAATTATCTTATCTAATTTCATACAAGGATTAAAATACTGAGAGTTTGAATCTAGGTTATGTATATAATAAATAACAAAAATATTATAGTTAGGGTTGTGCCTAGTGATATTGGTTTCATCCACACATCATCATTGTACACTCATTGGATGTAATCATTTGTGGTGAACAAAGTAATGTTTTGTTATTTTTGATTTTTTCCATAATTTGGATGACATATTAATTTTGAGAGATTATTTATGTTCTTGACTATGTGAGATGCTGATATGTTGATTGTTTTAAAATAAAAATGACTGTCTAATTCACCCCCCCCAATTTGGGTATCAAAGTGACTATTATAGAAAATTAGATTATTTAAATGGATAATGTTAAATAGAACTTAGTTATTATCTCATGAAATAAATATTATTGGTAACATAAATGTATTATAGAATGTATAGGTAACCTTTGTGTCTTGATATAGTAATTAAAGTCATTCAAAAACCACTTTAAAATTGGTTTTGATGAATCACTGTAAACAATAATATGAATGAGTTAAATAGTAGTTTACATGACCTCTTAGTATATTAATGATCAATGAGAAATACATGGGTGGTCCAAGATCTAGAGATTGGATGATAAAATAAAAATGAAAATGTGTATTATAAATGATAAAAGATCATAGATTCCAATAATATGGTTATTTAATTCAAACCAATGTGATGTTAGAAGTAGAGGAAGTACTTCCATTATTGAAATCTACGTCACTATAAGAGAAATTTCATAGAATAACAGAAGGTTTTTAATCATAATTGAAGACACTCAATTTTTATTTTTCTTATATTAGAAATAATTTAATTTTCATTTAAGGGTATATGATACACTAAAAATATTTTGAATATGTAATGGAGTTCAAAATTGAAGTAGTTATGGTTAGATATTGAAGTTTGCACACAAATGATAATGATAAACCATTATACATTAAGTATATGATAGCACTGTTCAACATAAATACTCTAGTGCATCATGAGATATAATGATTACATTGATTGAATTTTCTTCTTATGTGATGTTTTGAATTTTTTTAAATAATGGTTGTAACTAATAAATGACATTTTGATCTTGAAACACATGGAATTCAATAATATGTTTTTATAAAACTATACAAAATAAAGATAATGTTAAATAATTAATCAATGATAAAATAGTTTATCATTGATATTTAATAAAACATTAATGAAAAAATTTCAATAACATAATTTCTCAAAATTTTAAGGAATTAATATTCTTTTAATAATATTACACGAGATACATTGAATACTGTCAAAGAAATATGTGATAATAAATTATTTGTTAGATACTCTAATAAAGTAATTGTGATTTTTTATCAAAAACAAAAATAACTTTTTTCATAGATATATATTTTATCAAAAATATAGTTTCTAATAGGATACATATAGTGTATTTCGACAAAGAGAAGTAAAAGGAGTTACAAATAAATTATTATAATGATCTAACTAATAGTGAATTTCCCATTCAATCCCAAAGGTAATTCTGATATGTTTGTAAAAATGGAATTACTGTAAATTGATAAATTTATTATTATTTTTACCAAATCAGATGAAAAAATATAAAATTAAATATGTTATAAGATGATTATGAACATCCAATAGATTTATATATAAACAAAACTCATTATTAGTATCTTAACATTTTATTTTATAATGTAACTATTTTTTGTAACTACATTCAATGTGTTGAAAATGATGATTTGTAATATTAATCTTCCCATTATTCATACAATTTTTCATATATATGGTACCTATTGATGGATTTTAGATGTAGTTTTTATCATATAGAAAAATAGAAATGTGAAGGGAATTAAATAGAGAAGTATGGATTTTAACAAAACCCTAAATGCATGACAAAAATATTTACCCTATAGAAGTATATATTATGATATTTTATTATATGGGAAGATTTCTTTGATTTTATTAATATTACTAATGTAGATTTATAATATAAAATTTTCCATGTTATATAAATGAAAAAAATTCACTACAGTAGTATTTCACATTGGTAGTATATATTATTAATTTGAAAAGATAATTTGCATCTCAATGCAGGACATTGAACTATATATAATTGATTGTCATCATGGAGTATGATAGGTTATAGTGATGAGTTATGATTATCTTAGTTTTTTTTCATATAGGGAAATTTAATTCTCTTACTATATATACCACATATTGTTTCATAAACTATAGATTTGGTATACCAAGGGTGCATTATTTATATTGAATCCCTTCACATGATAATGAAAAAAGAACATCCTAATAACATTACTACATTGATAACATTTTTATTTTATCCCAAATTCAATGATAATCAAGGATTGGATGGGTTTTATGGTGTTTATAACAACATATGAGTATTAATAAGGATAATATTTTCCCTCTTATAAGATTAGTGTAACAAATAACATCATTAATGATTTGAAATTTCATAAGAAAATTTTATATTTTGGCCTGATGATGGGGAAAATTTCATGAATTGGGAAAAAAATCTGAATTTAATGAATTTTAACTTATAGTAATGATATTTTTGATGTGGTTAATGGCTCAGTCGGTGTCACGGTTCTTGGCAGAAGGTCACAGTTGGTTTGGGTAAAAATTATGTTATATTTCAACTAAAGGTGAAGGTCATGGCATAACCTTATGGAGTCATGTTGTGACTAGTCTTACCTCAAGAATAGGATTTATACCTAACATTAATCATTCAAGGACTAGAAAAGGGATTTTTTGTGAAATACTGAAGAGGTTCAGACCTGTTATCGATTATGTTTTCACTATAACACAATGTTCGCTTCATTGCTAATTATGGAAATGATTTGATATCGTTATTATCCCCTGGGTTCTATAAAGAATAAATTTTGGGTGACTTCCATGAGGTACTTTTGTTAAATTTACATGGGTTTTTATTTGGGACCCCCTTATATTTTTCTCATTTTAGTCATCTAAATGAGGTGGAGAAACAATCTTGTATCTTCAACATTCATCCACTATATATAAGTTGATCTGGTTTGTTTGATAGAGTTTCCTCTAATTGATTTGAGGAAAATAATATTTTTCACTCCATTTTATTACATATTTTCATTCTCCCCTATGTTTTAATTCGTCATATATTATTTTTGGAAGATTATTTCACTACATCATAGGAAAATCACCCTGATTAATGGTGATTTCAAAGAATTCATATAGATATCATACCTAAATGTGGTATTTAATCGTTAATTATTCATATTCCTAAAGTTATGTTCCCTTTTAGATTTAATACGTGGGTTTTTTGTATTTTGGTGAAATTGGACATCAATTTGAGGATATAATTTGGTATTTTTTAAATATTAACATAATTTGTTTTTTGGGAGTCTAATTCACCCCATTACTCATTGTTTTAATGTCAATAGATTCCATGTTTTTAGCATAAATTATAACTATTTTGATATCTTTTAAGGATTAAATAATTAATTGTTTGGTTCTTTTTAATTATAATGGTTCTCATTTTCTATAATGAGGATTGTAGGAGATTGTGAATGATTTTTGGATTATCTATTGAGGTAGTTATCCATGACATTACTTTTTATATTATTTTATTAGGGATTTTATGTTCTTGTTTCATAATAATTATTAAAAAAATCATTTTTAGGGCATGTGTGATATCTTCTATTGATATGGATGATATAACATTGGGAATATTGTCTAAATAGAAAACAAATACTTCTAAATGGGTTGATGATGGTGTTTTGGCTGAATAACTATAGACGGACCACTATGTAGGATTATCAGTGGCATGAGTTTGATTTCAATTATGAAGTGGTATCCACTATAAATTGTGTTTTAATAAGGGGATTTAGTAGAATGAAAATATTTAATTTAATCTATGGTATTTGAGTAATGGAATGTGAAATGGTATTTCAAAATGGTGTATGGGTTTTCTAATGAATATTTTGAAATTTATTGGATAAGGTCCATGTGTGAGTAATATGGAATTAGATTCCATTTATAAATATTTTTAAAAGATATTTTTTAATTATTATCAAATGTGTCATTATAAGGGATTAGTTTTTTTTTCTTTGTTAACATTAACTCATGAGGGATATGCCTATTTTCTAAAGAAGTGGTGGTTTTTTTGTACCTAGTGATGTGATATCCTTCAATTATTCTTATATAAAATCAATAGATGAATATGTATTCTTGACCATAATAATAATTGTTATTAAAATGATGTGTTATTCTAGATGGATGTAAAATAACACATAGTGGTTTGAGATGGCTTTAAGGAGGAATTTTACATGATATGGTATGTTTAAGAGACAAGTACATTGGTTGTGAATTGATTATCTAGGTTATGGGTAGTGAATTTTTTTTGATTTGATTATATATATAATGAAATACTTTTGGAAGTCAATGGATAATGATGTGAGAGATGGATCTTGAGGCATAACCTCATAGTGAGTGAGATTGTGATGAAAGGACGTACATGGGAGATATGAGGTCATAGTTTCATGTGAAATTTGAAAAACATTGATTGATAAGGTTTCTTTTCATACAAGATGTTTAGCCTCTCATGAGGGAGATTATAAGGATATGGAAAATAATTTGTACCATCCCATAATCTAGAAGGGATGAACTGGATTCTTTCCAAGTAAATAAACCACGAGTGAGAGAGGATGGATCGAGACGTGAGGATTGGATAACTTGAATCATTATCTAGTGGAAACTAAATTCCATGAAAACATACTATACACCATCTAATATGAGTTGAGGTTTGGTATTCCCCCTTAATATACACCTTCAAGAGTAGGTTGGGATGACATATTAGGTGACTCCCTCCCTTTCAACATGGAGTTTAAGTATATATGGTTATGTGTCATTATTTCCTAGTTAGATAACAAACCCACTCCACATGTTATTTTATGTTAATTAAGTGTTATTCTGGAATGCTGTCATGTACCATATGAGTGACTGTAGATATTATATAGTTATTTCATTCACATATAATTGACCATATCAATACTCATTATTTTGAGGCATTAGGAACTCAAATTGGGTTATTGGACCAACCCCTTACATTCATTCACAACATAAATTTCAATGTACATCCATATGACTAGTTATCCACACTGTAGTCATTTGTAATAATTAATGATAGACATATGTTACGAGTATAGTAGGTTATGGAGGCATAGGATTTTCATGGAAAATTATGTGAGCTGGGATAGCGGTGGTGTAGTCACTTTTTATTTCTATTCTGCATGTGTAATGGATAGTGTATCATTTATTTATATGATATTGTATACAATTTTTTCCCCTACTCTATTATATATATTTTCATTTTCTATATTGATTTAATAATATTTTTTAGGGACTTTAGGGGCCTCCTTTTCACCATATTTTATGTATATTGGTTTTTGGGGGATTTATTTTATGGTTGGTCTATGGAATATTATTCATTAATTTTAGAATTATAGCTAGGAATTATTTTTTATTTCATAATAACTATAGAACTGCATTCTTTACTGACAACAAATCTATATCCCCTGGAAAATGGGGAGGTGTTTTTGAGGTCATATGGTATCCCTCATTCAGGAGATGTTTGGTTTATTGGGGTTGAGGAAATAAAAAAGGGTAATTTTGAATGTTTTGGTATGGTATAGTGTTAGTTGGAGGAAGTGTTAGGTTGTCAGTACATAGAAGGATGATCATGAAAATTCCTAGACAGAAAAAAAAAATTAAAAACTCTAGTTTCATTAGTTTTATCTCATGTTGGGAGTAGGATCTCTCAGATGATATAAGCTCTAATAAAGACTAAGAATCACACTATAGGATTATTAGGACAATAAATGAGTTCTAGAGATCATTTAGGATCCACTGAGTGGTTTACATAGTGATAATTTTGTGTGATTATTGTATAATACCTATTCTTATAAGTGTTTTTCAATATTGTACTCATTGAAATCCGTTAATAATTGAAAAAAAATAAAATAAAATATTTTTTAGGAATATAATTTAAGGGGTGATTATATTAATATATATTCACTGTCTTTCTTTGATAAAATATCTATTGATATTGTTCTTGTTTTTCCACTTTTGGGTAATAAATTTCCTGATGGTTATTTTTTTCAAATATTGTTATTTTGGAAATAGAAATCAGTTGGTGGAATGAGTTTAGAGTAAAATTGTTTTATAAATTATTCTTACCCGATGTGGATCATGGATCTAGTTATTTTGAAGTTATATAGAGTATCATGTTTATAGAAAAAAGTAAGGATAATGTTGTTTTTTATTTTATATTTCACATTATTTTGTAATTTGACTTAAAATGGGTTTAGAAATAAATATTTTTATTTATAAAGGGCCTGGTCAATCCATGGATTCTATTATTTTACTTTTTTGGAAAATCCATTTGGATGCTAGGGGTTTTTTGAAACTCAGGATAATTTTTGGTGTGTGGGGATTTTTAAATAAGTGTGTAGTAACTATTTAAACCATGTTTTCATTAATTATTTATTTTTAACCAATACGTACCTAAATTATGGAATTTATTTACAAGATTTTGTATTGTGTTAATTGGAAATCACTAATTTATTTTGTTATATTTTGAACAAGTTTACTTGAATTCTATAAAAAAATAAATGGCTCTTATTTTGACCATGGAATCAAGGTTATTGGTGTATCACTAGGGGAACATGGGTGGTTGATTCATAAAAATTGTGGGCATGCCAGGAATTATTTGAGAGGCACTATTAGAGGTATTGTGTATAGATTTGGATGTTAGGAGTCAATATCCAGATTTGATTCTATGAGTCCCAATATTGGACAACTAAAAGATATAATTTATTATTAAGGATTATTCATGTGATGGGGATTACAATTGGGTGGAATAAACATTTATTCCTAGATCTATATGGTGGGAATTACTATAAGACATAGAATAGAACAATATTAATCAAATAGTAATTATAAATATGTGGTTGTAACTACAAACTCTCTTAGATTCTAGTGATTGGTGTTTAATTTGGTTTCTCATGTTGGAGTAATGCGATCACACATAATCATTATTTTTTGGTAATGGGTAGGATTAAGGATATATTGGTTATAAAATTGAGTCTAGTCATGTAAAAATGAGTAAAATCTTATGTGGGTGAGTTTCTTTTTAGTTGAAAAGGTATAATAGTTGTTTCTAATGGTTTTGCTCTCATGGTCATGATGATTGAGTGATTATTATGATAATGTAGAGTGTTTTATTAGGTAATAAATCTGATGTAATTTATTTTTTTCAAAATAGTATATTTTGAATTTTTGTGTAGGGATGAATAGGAAGATGATGTTAGAAACAAGAAGATGAGGAATTTAGTTATCCATTAGTGAGTTCGATTTGTGGTAAATGAGAGGTCATAGGTATAACATAATAGTTTTCTGGGTTAGTTGAGTATTAAACTATTTAATTACATTATGTGTAAAGTTGTAGATTGATTATAGATTTCTTAGATGGATCGATGATCAATTCAGGTGTTATGTAATATTGGTGAAGTGGTGTGGTGGTGTGGTGATGCATCAATGGATGATTCTATTTTTTTTACAAAATGTTATTCATAGATTAAATTTTTGGTTTTTAATATTATCGTATGTGGTGAGGTGGATAATTTATTTAGGGGGTCATTATATATGTGGTAGAGGTGGTTCGAGGATCATACCTGGATTTTTGTAGACAATATATGGTATATGAGTGTGGGTCAGGATTCTTATAATGTATGAATTTTTTGAATTCAAAGATGTATCAGGACGTTTTAATAGTGAATTGATGACCATGGTATCTTGGAATATATTGTGGAAGGACTACCAAAACATATTAAGGATGGGAATCATTTTGTGGGAGAGTTTTTAATGGATTGTGTCATTACTTGTTTTGTAATTAAGATGAAATTTTTATATTTGGATTAGATATTGTAAAATGTTGAGAATTGTTACATTGATATGAATTTTGAATGTTGTAACATATCAATAAGAATTATTTGGATGTTTTTGTATGATCTAGTGTTTTCTAGAGTTCATTAATGATTTCAAAAGTATGATTGTGGTGACCCTTAGTCGGAATTTCTGCAATAAGTAGAGGTTGATTCATGACCTCATAAGGTCACTCAATATCTGGCTTGGAATCCAAAATGGGATCTATGCAAATAATATGTTATGTGTTGGATATTAAAATATCACATTATAATGAATGATGATTTAGGTTTAGGATCTCTATTTTTTATGCCACCATGGAATAGTCCCTCCATAGTAAGGTAAGGAAAAAAGAGGTTGGGACACCATGAATCCTTATTATCACAATACAACGTATCACAATGATAAATTTTAGGAAAAATATAAATTGGTATCAATTTGTAACCCCATTTTGTACTCATTACATTTGGTCAAATGATGGAGATAATCCATCATGAATATCACTATCCATTCATTATCTCCCTTATAATCTAGTAATTTTAGAGATGTTTTATTAGGAAAATTTGATGCAAGACCTCTTCTCTCCACCATATTCATTATTATTATTGTCATCTATATTTTTGTAAATTTATGGACTTTTGGAGATAATTTTATTATAGAATGTTGAACATTACCTACATGATGTGCCTTTCATGTGTGGATTTTGGAGGAAATATCAGAATGTGGTATCCATGCCATCATTTATTTCTTTCTTTAGGGCATGTTTCCTCATAGATTTAATTAGGTTTTTATTGATTTGAGGTAATGTGGGACATCACATTGTGTCTATAATATAGTTATTTTCAATTTATTATGTATGGGTTGAGTTTTAGGTTTTAAAAATGGAAACATACTCAATTTTTTACACCATGGGGTCACACGATGATTTCACACTGATTTTTTTAATATTTTATTTTAAATGATTAATTTATTAATTTGTTGGTGTGTATGGATGATATAAGATTTCATTGATTAATAAGTGGAAAATACAATCTTGGGATAGATTTATGGGTCATTAATGGATGTTATTATCGTTGACATTACTAAGTATCCAGTTTTATTTGATATTTTATGTTTCTTTTCCATTTTTATTCTTATTACATCTATTATGCATAAATTTTCATATAGGACCCATAGATCGGGATGGATAAAAATAATCCTAATATTCAACATGGATCACATGAAATATTAAGTGGTTCAAAAGTGGATTCTGGGTCAAATTAATGTTAGTGAACATATTTATGGACTCCTTAGTGGAAATATTTAGATTTTAATGCGTAAAATGTCTCATTTTTAAAAATTATTTTAAAAGGTTGGAATATTTGTTGATAATTATTAATGATAAAATGGGTAGTTTTATAAATTGGGTTTTAAATTGTATTTTAAAAAAATAAAGGGTTTCTATAATGATTATTTAGTGGATTTTTACCAAGGTCCTTTTATGATTAAGATTACATGGGATTCCATTTTTTAATTTTTTTTGAATGGGGATTTTGAATTTGTTTCCAAAAGAAATATGAAAGGGATTTATTGAGTTTTTTTTTCATTTTACTTCATGGGTATGATTCCCTATTTTATAAGTAATGAGTTATTCTATATATTCCCCTTTCTGTGTTTTGTTTTTGTACTCTTGTTTCATGTTGATGTATGATTGTGTGTGTCAGCCCCTGATGTCAGTTGACATAAAAGTGATGGGTTGGCGTAAAAGGGTGTGATAAAACCCTTATAATTATAGATTGGGTTTTGGTGGAGGGGTGAGGTCTGAGTAACTAGTATCAACACTATGAGATGGTGGGTTGTGCGATGGTTTGTGTGATATATGTTGTTTACAAATTTTCATGGTGATGTAATTATGAAAGGGGAGAAATTTCTATTTGGGAGATGGATCTTATTTTCATGACACTCTATGGGTGAGATAATTCTTATTGGATTTCTATGATAGATATTTAGTCAGTGATATGTGGGAGGTTTTTGACAAACATGAGTGACAAGATTTAGTGAAGGTGGGATGCACAACATTCCTTGAGTGAGAAGGGACAAATATGTTACTTCAGGTGTTTCATACATTGAATAAGAAAGGATGACCAAGATTATTGACATGCGACATCCATGAGTGAGAATGGATGGGTCAATGCTTGAGGAAAACATGTCTTTCATATTCATGTTCCAACCAATACATGACATGAAACCCTACTGTTAACCATAATGTATGGGAATTGGTTTGTTATTTAACTGTACCCGAAACAATTAATAATTTTTTAGGTTATGGTAAAATTTGAATATCATCCATCCTGTATAATTTTAAAATATGTATGGATATTTGTTTTGGTGGCCTAGTTGGAACATGGGCACATGATACGTGTTCCTGTATATATATATATTATATATTATGTTTCTAGTGGTTGTTTCAAATGGAGATGAATAAAAATATTATATAAGTATTTCATGAAAAAACACAAGATCACACCAAAAAATAGGATTGTTGAGGCATTAAGAATTCCTATAGGTTTGTTGGACTCACCTTATAGTAACATACAAGTTAGGGATTTTATGTATTTATGTATTTTTTTTATATCAGGAAAAAATTATTTCAGGGAACTGAACATATTTTATAGGTCACAAAGGTTTTAATGGCTATGGTTATTCTAAGACAACTATCTGAGCTAATTTGGAGTTTTTTTACTTACATTCATATTTTTTTCTACTTGTGTACTAACCAATGTTATATTTATTTATATGATAAATTATTTATTTTTTATGTTCTATTACAAATTTATAATATATTGGTTCATTATATATATTGATTTTATGCTTTTATTCTGAAATATGGGTTCCCTATAAGAACAAATTTTTAATGTTTAGGTTTTTTGGATGCTTGTTATATGAATGGGTTATAGAAAAGCTTTAGTTTATTTAAGAACAAACATCATGATTTATTTTTTAAGAAATATTCTCCCATTTATTATGAGTACATATCCATTATTTAGTAGCATCTAGAGTTTGTGAAGGTGAACCACAGGTCAATTGGAGACCCACTCTTGAGTTATATTTAGGTGATCTGGGTAGATATGATATAATTACTGTGACATTGGGTTCCCCAATTAAGGTAGATAGAAAAATAGTATGTCCATACTTGAATATGGTATATGTGATGTTATTATCTTTTTAGGTAATTGAAATCTAATTTGATTATCTATTTTGTTGAATTTAATGTGATTTGTTAATATATCTAGTCATTATATAATAATAGAATGAAGAACATATGATAATGATATATTGGATTTTCAAATTTCAACTATCATGGTCACTTGATAACATAGAAAAAAAGGATTAAATGATTCTGAATTTCTACATATGATACCATTTATGGATTTGAGAATATATATATACATTTATTTGACATAGATTAGGCATAATCCATTTTTTAATTACTTGAAATTGATTATTTTGGAGAGGAATACCTTTATATAGATTTATGGATTAACGATTTCAAATAAAAAATCAATTCTAAAATGACCTATGGTGCCAGATATTGTAGTTTTTTGACTATGTAATATATTTTTTGTATGAATCAGTACAAAGAACATTTTGAGATATCCCAAATGTGTTACATATGATATCTAAAAAATATGATATATTTTCATATGTTTTTATATGGGATGAAGTGTCACAGATTCATCCGTGTATTATTTTTAAATATTATATCGAATTATTATGAAACCAGGCATAGAGACGACAAATCATTCTGAGGCCCGGTGATCCCGTAATGGTGGTTCGAACTTTTTTTAAGTTATGTGAGTCAGCACTTGTGCGCTGTTGGGGCAGTTTCTAAATAGATACCCATATAAAAAATTTGATGGCATCATTGCATTCGGAATGACGACTTTACCTCAGAATGGGTCTATCCTAGACCATCACTGGTCGAGGGAAAAGGTTAATTTTCAGATGTTTTTAGAAAAATAAAAATAAAAATATATTCGCAATGATTATTTTAATTTTATATGGAAACATCCACTACAGCACAGCGACGGGGAAACTGTTTCATTAATAAATTCCATGTCACAATGTCTTAGAAATGTCAAGCTGGACTCATTAATACCGCAACATATTTTGAATGCCAAAACAAGTTTCCCTTTTTATTGGGATAATCAAATTTCACGCGTTGGCTAGTATTGAGAGGAAACTCTGGAGAAAACCCTCGACGACAAACGACGATGGATCGAAGCTGCAAATCGATGGGCCAACGATGTTGAGGGATCTCGATGATGATGGAAGTGTGACCCTTTGTCATGGAACGATCCTATTTGAGGTAGGGATTTATTATTTAAATTCTTATCCTTGTTTTTGATTTTAAATGGAAAACATGGATCAACCACGATCAATTTGATCTATGAATTTATATGTTCTTACGGGAGGGCTTTATTGGGATGATTGGGGGAATTGATCCTTGTTGAATTGTTGTTGTTTGATTATGATCCATTCAATCCTACAAATGGGAGCAGATCAACTCCTTGATGAATGACGGCGTATGTTCGTTCCTCGTTTTGTTCATTGGATTCCTTCCCCTTTCATTTCTTCATTATTTCTTCTCATTCTTCATGGGGAAACAAAAAATAGATCTTTATGCATCCGTTTTGCGACGCAATGATCCCAAATTGCTGATTCGAAACCACAACGACCTTGAGGAGGTGCGACGACGTTGGCAGACGATGAATCAGACTGGATCAGGAAGGTCGTTCTTTGAGAATTCTTCACACGGGTGGATCGTTGCATGTTTTTGGAGCCGATCGGAGGTCTAGAAACAATGGTATTAGATTTGTGGTGTTGGGCCTACCAAAACCTGAGAGATTCATGGAAATCAGATGGTCGGATCGACGAACGGGACATCACAGGAGGCGCGCCGGCACGGAGGGTCGATTCTGGAAATTTCTAGAATACAGGGCAAGTACTTCCAAAGAACACGTCGTGTATTACTAGAAGATTTGGCTAGGGTTTATGGGGAAAATAGGAATCACACGGCATGTGACCCTGGTCACACGGTGTGTTGGAATTTCCCCGAAGCTCGGCGTGTATTTTGGGAAATCCACGGACACGGTTTGGACTACACGACTTTAGACGACACGACATGTACTCTATACGCAACATTGTAGAGGTGGCTATGTGGGACTCAGCATGTATCTTGTGGATACATGGACATGGGATGAAGTACATGATCATGTACTCCATCACACGTCTAGGCAAGGCCAGTAATGTGGGTCACCCCATGTACTGATTATACGGGTTATAGTACATGGGTTAATGACCATGTATGGGCACATGGCCAGCGTTGACAGAGCCAACCCCAGTCACTTGGACATGGCATGTACACCATACTACACACCATGTACTCACTTTTCTACATGACCTGCCTTAAAACACAGGTCGTTGTACATGGGCAGCACCCGGGGTCAGACAACACGCCATATAACTATTCTACACGCCATGTACTTGTTGGTAAATGGCCTGATCCTCTTGTCCACCGTATCTTGGACATCTTTCGTTTTATTTAGTGCCACTTCACCTAATTCCCCTAAAGGTCAAGCATCGTTTCCTTCAATGGGAGTATGATCCCTTCAGCAGGGCTTTCTGTGATAGAGTCGACATCTCTCCGAGAGGCCCGAAGTGAGATCCTCTATCCATTACTGACCCTCGGTAGAGACAGGCATCGACGAGACCAACTCTACTGGGTATTGATCCTCTACCTTGCTAGTGAATCACCTAGCTGGTGAATCTAGATGAGTCAGGGTATCTTACATGGCCCTAGCTATGATCCTCATCTATGTATTGTGATCATTCCCACTCATGAGTGTGTCTCCCATAATGAGTGATTCTACCTATAGTGATCATCCCACTCAAGAGTGTGTCTCTCATAATTAGTGTATCTACCTCTCGTGATGTTTCCTAATGAAAAATACTTCTTGGACAGACGACATCAGATCTACCAGACTCATAGTGTGTGTTCTCCCAGAATGAGCACTTCGAGGAATCTTTGAACTGATTCCCTAGCAGGGGTATGTGGTTGTGTGGCATGTCTCTAGACTATGGGTCTGGGTTTTGATTATATCTGGATTGTGATTTATTATTATATGTACAGTAGACATATATTGTGTGCATATGATTGTGCCTTTCCTTTGTGTACTTTCTTTGTGTTTTTTGGGGTCCTCTACTGAGTATTGTTATACTCACCCCTGCACAGGGTTTTCCCACATGTGTCATGTCTTGTGCAGATGAGTAGCCTTTTGATAGAGTCCAGGGTGGACCAGGACAGAACCAAGCTTTCTGAGTTCCCTATAGGCCAAGGAGTTTCTTCAACTACAAGCTACAGTCCGAGTACCTCCTTTTGTTTTCAGGTTGGACTTTGCAGTTATAAGACTTATGTTTTTGGTGGGCTTGTATTCTGGCCCAGTTTACATTCAATACTTTACTTCCCATCATACTCTGTTGGCTGGGTTTAGTTGTATTCATGCATTTTGATCCTTAGGGGTTTTTACATTTTATCATTTGTGGGATTGGAGATGTTTTCATGTGTACAGGTTCTTATGCAATGCCTCCCATGTAGTAATATGCCTACTAGGTTCTAGTCACCAACCTCTAGCATATTAGAGGCGGGATTGGGGAGTCATGGCATGAGCCCCCTTGGGACGGGTTGTGACAGAGTGGTATCTGAGGTGGTCAGTTCTACCTTAGGACCAAGAGTCTGTTAGATTGGTTTGGGAAATAGTGTTCAGTGTTTCAATTTCAGATTTTAGGCCAGAGACTCAAGTGTTGATGCGGCATCCAATGTTTACATACACAAGGACTCTGATAACCTAGTTTTGACTCGGTAAATGAAAACACTAGTTGGGGGGAAATAATAGAATGGTACATTCATCCTATAGGAATGGGATGTGTTTTTATATCCTTTGTGTCAAATATCCAGATATTCTCAATGACCATGGTACATCTTGTTTCCTTACAGGATGCCTCCGCGATGCATACCCGTTAGGATGCAGCAGCACGATCATGAGGATGACCTCCTCAGTGACGAGGCTTCGATACAGGTACCAATTCCGTAGGCGCTGCCCCTAGGTGGTGCACCTGCTATACCACCACCGGTGGAGCTGCCTGTGGTACCTGTAGTACCGACCGATGATGAGCGTAGGTTGATCACGCTCCATGAGTTCCAGAGACAGAGACCCCTTAGGTTACGAGGAGATCCTGACCCTCAGGTGGCTGGGGAGTGACTTGAGGCTGTGACCAGTGTTTTTCAACTAATGAGGACACCGGTAGACCAGATGGTGATCCTAGGAGTGGGAATTTTTCATTGTTCTGCCGGACGATAGTAGAGTCTGACCATACAGACCCACGACGAGGAGACTTTTTCATGGAAAAAATTTTAGTGACTCTTCAGGGGGGATTTCCCTCCAATTAGGCTGAGAATCGTACGCATCTAGGATATTCTTTAGCTCCAGTAGGGCAATATGATGGTAGCTGACTATTCATTGAGGTTCACCAACCTCTCCAGGTATCCGATGGATATGGTCAGGGATCAGTACTTCTAAACCCGGACCTTCGAGCGAGGTTTGCGATGTGACATCCGAGCTAGTGTTGTGCCTCTATGCATTCCGACTTATGTTGGAGTACTCGAGTGGGCTTTAGTGATCGAGAGATTCATGGTAGAGAAGAGACAGCCGACTACAGTCAGCAGTAGGCAGACAGGTGCGGAGACCTCCGCAGTAAGGATCCAACATTGGATGTAGAGGTTAGGATGTGAGAGACGTCAGAGGAGGACCCAAGGTAGGGGATCGAGTGTCCAGCGCTCTCAGGCTAGATCCAGTCAAACTAGGGATAAGCGATGCTGCGTGTGTGATGATAGGGGATATCTCGCTAGAGATTTTTTGACACCTCGAGATGCTGAAAGGGAGGCGGGGGATGGACCACCGAGGTAGAGGTATACAATAGAGTAGACATACATTCCATGAAGAATATGTGGAATAGGAGTAGGGAGAGCCGCATGTGGTGGAAGATGCTTCGATCTACTTCAACCACCACCCCGAGGAGGTCCGCACCAGGATCTGAGAGCTGGGGGATAGGGGAAGGCACCACTACATGCAGTCAAGGCATACGTCTCGGGGACTCCAGGGATGATACAAGGTACAATCTCTATCTTCTCTATCATAGTTATCGTACTAATAGACACAAGTGCCAATCATTCTTTCATCGCCACATGTCTTCTGCGAAACCTTGAGATTTCAGTAGAACCGTCGACCCGATACTTATTCTTGGAGAAAACTGCGGGAGGAGACTTGACCATCACACACCTTTGTAGACAGTGTGATTTTACCCTTGGAGGTGAGAGTTTTGGTTGGAACCTTGTGGTGGTAGCGTCGAGGCCTTACGACGTCATTCTCAGCATTGATTGGTTATCTTCGGTCCACGCCCAGATTGACTATTTTAAGCAAATATTGTCTTGTGTCCGCTGTGATCGAACATGGTATTCCTTTTTTAGAGAAAAGGTGACCTAGGCAGCATAGAATAGGATCATGCATAGGAGGGTGTAGAAAATCACTCGTGATATGGATAGCCTTACCCTCAGAGTAATATATGTTGTGAGCACTCAGTTCCCATCAGTAGTGGATGAGTACGAAGACGTCTTTCCCGAAGATGTCCCAAGATTACTCCCCACCAATAAATCTACTTCTTCATAGACTTACACCCTAGGACGACACCTATTTCCTCCCACAAATATCAGATGGCTCCCGCTGAGCTTCGCGAGCTGAGGGTGTAGTTGGATGATTTGTAGAGCAAGGGTTTCGTGAGACCCAACGTTTCACCCTGGGAGGCCCCAGTCTTGTTTTCCAAGAAGGTAGACGAGAGTTTGAAGTTGTGCATGGATTACCAGTGCCTGACACAGGTGATGGTGAAGAATAAGTATCCACTATCAAAAATCGATGACCTCGTCAATCCGCTGATAGGGGCATTGTGGTTCTCGATGGTTGACCATCAATCAGTTTATCACCAGCTACGAGTACAGGATGAGGATATACTGAAGATGCCTTTTAGATGCCGCTATGGTCACTATGAATACATTGTGATGCATTTTTGTGTGACGAACGGCCCTGCAGTGTTCATGGGACTAATGAACTGGATTTTTCAGCCGTACATGGACTGGTTCATAGTAGTCTTCATCGACGACATCGTTGTGTACTCATCATCAGTTTAGGAGCATGCGAGACACCTTTAGATGGTTCTAAACATATTACGAGAGCACCAAATTTTAGGGAAGCTCTTGAAGTGATAGTTCTGGATTCAGGAGGTCCAATTTCTTAGACATGTAATCTTATAAATAGGATTAGCTGTAGACCCTGCCAAGGTGAGGCTATGTTAACATGGGAGCCACCTAGGAGCATTACAGAGTTTCGGAGCTTCCTTGGGTTGGCATGATATTACTGGAGATTCATTCAGGATTTCTCCTGGATATCAGCACTGATGACGGCCTTGACCAGGAAGCAGAAACCCTTTGCGTGGATCGAGAAGTGCTTGTAGGATTTTGTGCGATTGAGATAGAGTTTGATGAGTGCACCAATCTTAAGATTACCTTAGGAGGTTGTTGAGTATGTTATTTTCTACGATGCATTCAGGACCAGGATTGGATACACCCTGATGTAGATAAATGAATTTGTTGCTTACGGTTCATGCCATCGAAGCCCACATGAGACGAACTATGTGACACTTGATCTCGAGTTGGCTGTGGTAGTCTTCACATTGAAGATGTAGAGACACTACCTTATCGGCAAGCTATTAATCCTCTACTCTAACCACAAGATCATCAAGTATATATTTTCGTAGAAAGATATGAATCTGAGTCATAGGAATTGGATAGAGTTCCTCCAGGACTATTATTTCAAGATCATCTATACTCTTTGGTAGGGTAACAAGGTGGAGTATGATCTTAGAAGAAGGTCGAGCTCACAGCTGTGGAGTGAGGAGATAGAGCAGTTGGCAATGTTGCAGTTATCCTTCATGGATGGAGAAGATACAGCTTACCTGCAGTCGATGGATGCCACCCCTACCCTCTTACAATGATTTTGGTAAGTGATTCTTGGAGATGATTACTGTGAGGCTTTAAATGCTCATTTATCTATAGTAAATGATCCTAATGTATTTTCGAAAGGTAGGGAGAACATACTTATTTTCAGAGGATGCACTGTAGTACTAGTGTAATTGCAAGAAGAGGTCCTGGGGGATTTTCATGCATCCCACTTGGCAGTACATCCTAGAGTGGAAAATAATTACCAGGATCTTTGATGACAGTTTTGGTTGTCAGGAATGAAGAAGGCGGTAGTAGAGTTCATTTCCTGATGCCTCAAAAGCTGAGAGGTGAAGGCTGAGCACCAGGTTTCAGTGGGATTAGCTCACCCATGGAAGTTCCCGAGTGGAAGTGGGATGGAATATCATTGTAACTCATGACAGGAATACCACAGACAACCAAGAAGCACGATTCCATCTAGTTGGTCATTGACCGACTCACTAAGTCGCCCCACTTCCTAGCTATCAGGAAGCAAAGATCCGTTGAAAAAACGGGATGCCTCTACGTGTGAGAGATAGTTTGGCTTCATGGAATCCATTCGATGATAGTCTGAGACCGAGATTCCCGCTTTACATATTGTTTATGAAAGGGATTTTAGGAGTCCTTTGGAACTCATCTACGGTTGAGCACAACTTTTCTTCCCCATACAAATGGTCAGATGTAGAAGACCATTCAGGTTCTCTAGGATATGTTGCGAGCCTGTATCTTGGACTTTGGTAACAGTTGGGAGGACCCGCTACCACTGGTGGATATTGTGTACAATAATAGCCACCACTACTCCATTGGTATGGCACCGTTCAAGGCCTTGTATGGGACTACTAGCAAGTCACCGCTTTACTGGACCGACCCAGGAGAGTCAGCACTCATGGGTCAAGAGTTAGTGCGAGCTAACATTGAGAAGGTTCATATCATCTGGGAATGGATGAAGACTGCACAGAGCCGGAATAAATCTTATGCTGACAGGCGATAGAAATCCCTAGAGTTTGAGGAGGGAGACCACGTCTTTATTCTGGTCTCCCCTCATCGAGAGTTACAGTGATTTGGATGGGGAGACAAGCTATCTTCGAGGTTCATCGAACATTTCCAGATACTGTACAGACTTGGCGACATGGCCTACCACCTAGCTCTACCACCATAGTTTCATCGGTTACATGATGTCTTCCACGTGCCGCAGTTGAGGAGTTACGTGCATGACCCATCGCTCGTCATCGACTGGGGCGATCTGGACATCGAGGACGAAGTGACCATTGCTATATACCTAGTGGAGATAGAGGATCGGCGGGAGAGGATCCTTCATGGATGATCTATTCCCATAGTGCATGTTTTTTGGCAGCACAAGAATCTTCAGGAGAGCATGTTGGAGAGGGATCCTCAAATTCATGCCAAGTACCCACATCTTTTTGAGTAGTCTTGTTTTGGCTTCTCTAAGATGAAAATCCCCAAGGTGGGGAGAATGTACTGTCTCATATTTTTTGTTTATTATTTTTAAATATTATATGGAATTATTATGAGACCAGGTATAGAGACGAAAAATAATTCCGAGTCCTCATGATCCTAGAATGAAGGTTCAAATGGTTTTTATGTTAAGTGAGTCTTCACTAGTGCACGGTTGTTGCAATTTCCAAACAGATGAATGGATTACAAATCTGAGGGCATTGTTGCGTCCGGAATGATGAATTTACCTAATAATGGGTCTAACATCATTTGACGGGGGCCAAGGTAAAAAGTTCATTTTCGGACGTTTATAGTAAAATAAAAATAAAAATAAATTTCTAATGTTTATTTTATTTTTTTTTGAAACATCCGCTGCAGCCCGGTGATGGGGTAGTTATTTCTTTAATAAATGTCATGTCATAATGACTGAGAAACTACAAGCTAGACTCATTAATACCTCAATGTATTTTTAATTCCAAAACATGTTTTCCTTTTTATTGGGATAATCGAATGTCGCTCGTTGGTAAGGATTGAGAAACAAATCTGGGGACAACCCTTGATAATGAATGAAGACAGATCGAAGCATTGAATCATTATGCCAATGATGTTGAAGGATCTCGACGATGATGGTAGTTTGACCCTTCACCAGTGATTGATCCCAATTGAGATAGGGGATAGTTATTAAAATTCTTTTCCTGGTTTTTGATTTTAAATGGCAAACGCAGATCAACCACAAACAAGTTTATCTGTGTATTCAAACATTCATGTTGGATGGTTTTATTGGGATGATTCAGGGACTTGATCTATGTTGAATTGTTGTTTTATGATTCTACTCCATTAAATCCTATTAACATAAGAGGATCAATGCCGCGACGAACGATGGCGGAGGTTTGTTCCACGTTTTGTTTATTGGATTTCTTCCCCTTTCTTTTCTTCGTACGTTATTCAAATTCTTTGTGGGGAGACAAAGAACGGATTGTTGCACATCTGTTTTGTGATGAAATTATCCAAAATTGAGGATTCTAAACCACAACGACCTTTTGAAGGTGCGACGACATTGGCATATGACATATAAGACCGGATCGGGAAGGGCTGTTCTTCGAGCGTTCTTTGTGCGGGTGGATCGTTGCATGTTTTCAAAGCTGATTGGAGGTTCGGAAACAACGGAATCGACTTCATGGTGTCATTGCAACCAAAACCTTAGAGTTTCATGGTGATTGGACGGTCGAATTGACAAACGATACATAATGGGAGGCGCGCCGGTGAGGAGTGTCGATTCAAGAAATTTCCATAATACATGGTGTGTACTTCCAAAGAACATGTTGTGTATTACTATAGGTATCCATAAGGTTTTTGGGGGACATAGAGGAATCACACGACGTGTGAACCTATTCACAAGGTGTGTGGGAATTTCCCTGAAGCTCTGTGTGTATTTTGGGAAGTACACAGACATTGGTTGGACTACCCGGCTTCAGACGACATGGCGTGTATCTCTACAAAGCATCGCAGAGGATGATACGTGGGACTCGGCGTGTATCCTTGGGATACATAGACATGGGATGAAGTACACGACCCTGTACTCCATTACAAGGCCAGACGAGGCTCGTAACTCGGGTCACCCCGTGTACCGATTAAACAAGTTGGAGTACACGGGTTGATGACCGTGAACAGGCACATGGCCAGCATACACAGAGCCAACCCCACTCACTTGGATACGACGTGTACACATTACTACAAACTGTGTACTCACTTGTCTACATTACCATCCTTATGACACGAGCCATTGTACATGGGCAGTATGCGGGGTTAGACCACATGGCGCATACCATTTCTACACGCCATGTACTTTTTGTAAAATTTCATGATCCTATTTTCCACCATATCTTGGACATCTTTTATTTGGGTTAGTTCCCATTCATTGTGTTCCCCTGATGGTCAGGCATCATTTCCTTCTACAGGAGTATGATCCCTTCAGTAGAACATTCTTTGATAGAGTCGGCATCCCTCCGAGAGGCCCAAAGTGAGATCCTCTATCCATTCTTGACCCTAGGTAGAGTCAGGCATCGACCTGACCAACTCTACGGGGTGTTGATCATCTACCTAGCTGGTGAATCACCTAATTGGTGAATCCAGATGAGTCGCAGTATCTGACATGGCCCTAGTAGTTATCCTCATCTGTGTATCATGATCTTTCCCACTCAAGAGTGTGTCTCCCGTAATGACTGCTTATATTTATCGTGATCTTCCCACTCAAGAGTTTGTCTCCTGCAATGAGTGTATCAACCTTTTGTGACATTTCCCGAAGAATAGTACTTCTCGAATAGACATCATTAGAGCTACCAAACTCGTGGAGTGTGTTCTCCCAGAATGATTACTTCGTGGAATCATCGAACTGAATCCTTTGTGGGGGTATCCGGTTGTATGACTTGTCATTAGACTATGGGTCTAGGTTTTGATTATATTTGGCTTTTGATCTCTTATTATATGTTCAGTAGACATATATTGTGTAGAGAAGACTGTGACATTCTTTAATGAAATTTCTTTTTGTTTTTCATGGTCCTCTATTGAGTGTTGTTGTACTCACCCCTGCATAGGCTTTTCCGACACGTGACATGTCTTGTGTAGACAAGAAGCCTTTTCACAGAGTCAAGGGAAGACCAGGACAGGACTGAGCTTTCTGAGTTCCCCACAGGACAAGGTGTTTCTTTGGATTCGAGTAGGAGTCCCAATACCTCATCGTGTTTGCAGGTTGGACTTTGCAGTTTTCAGACTCTTGTTTTTGGTGGTCTTGTATTCTGGCCCAGTTTTATTTCAGTACTTTACTTCCCATCGTACTCTTTTGGTTGGGTTTAGTTGAATAGATGCATTTTGTTCCTAAGTGGTTTTACCATTTTAGCATTTATGGGCTTGGAGATGTGTGTGTGTATACAGGTTCTTTGGTAATGTCTCCAATGTAGTAATATGCCTACTTAGTGCTAGTCCCCAGCCTGTAGCCTATTGGAGGTGGGATTGGGGAGTCATAGCTTGGGCCCTACTGACACGGGTCGTGACATTTGATATAACATTTTTTGAAATAGAATGTTTTTTAAATATGTTTTAAGAGATATCTAACAAATGGATTAAAAATTGACATCATATATTTTTACATATGATATTACAATTTTAAAAGTAGACTATGTATATGAGTCAATAGTGTATGTTTGATATTTTCCAAAATTTTCACTCATTCTTGAACCATAATATGGTGCTTGAAATCTTGTTCTGGTCGCAATTAGTGTAAACTAAGATAGGGTGATAATCAGTATAGTTTTGTTTTACACATGGAGTTACACATCTTATATGATACGAACTGGAATAAAACCATTCTACTTCTATAATATATCGTGATCTATTTGGAAATTTTTTATGAAATTTTGATGCTCATGAATATAATATATAATTTAAATATTAAAAATAAATAATGTGATTTTGATTATAAATTATAATGAATTATAAAATAATAAATTTAGTGAAATGTTAAATAAATGGTTAATCATATGATTTGAATGTATCATCCTTTCGATATCTATAAAATAGATCTAAACCTTATATAACTTGTAGTATGAAATTTCAATCTTGTAGTCTATGTAATTCCATAATCTGATGTCTTCTCCTATCTATCTAACAATAAAAATGTTTCTATTAAATAATTATTAAGAAAATATAGCTCTAATGAAATGTGAGGATTTTATAGCCCATGGGTACCGAAGAATGAAGGAATCTATGGGAATATTTTCCTTGGTCTTTATCAAGATCACGTGTAGGAAAATTTATAGACCATGTTAATAGAGGAAAGGTACATGTACTTTCATTATTTCATTCAATCCAAATTAATGGTCATATCATATGGAATAATTGGTTGTAGTAGATGTTTTCCAATATATACAAATGATAATTTACATTTCCAACCCCATTTAAGAAATATGGATTATTTATATTTATGATAAAAATATTTAGTTTTAATATTTATATTTTATGAATGGATCATTAAATTATGTGTAGGATAATTTTTTTATAATTTTTATAATTATTTATTAATGATATGTTCACAAATATATATCTCATGATTAATTATTTGCAATGTTAATTTATTTATTTATTCCACCCTATATTTTATTCACATAAATATATAATGTCTTAATATTATGAATGGATTTATGTTTTAGTTTATATTTTTAGAAATACCATTTACTAATTTCATTTAATGAATATAAATATTTATATAATAAGTACGAATTATAATTTTTTTTCTAATAAGTTAAGTCTATTATTTTTCTTAGGTTATTTATTATTTTCATATTTATATTTTTGGTCTATGAATATTAATTTTTTTTATTGTATCATTATTAATTACATTATTAATAATTTTTCAATGGAAAATATGTCATTGGTTATGACTTCCATGAGGCCTAGGAGTATAGATGCTATTCTAGAAAAGTGGTGGTCATATACATGCACACAACACTAGTTCGTGAGTAAATTTTGGATTCATATGGTTCTAAAATAACAAATTATATGGTCTAATATAAATTATAAATATGATTAGTCTGGGTATATATATATATATATAATTTATTTTTATTATTGGGTTACAAATACAAATCATTATTTGCATAATGTGATATAAATTACTATTTTTGGAGAATATTAATTTCATTGCAGGAATTGGATACAAAGATAGATCGTTATAACTATGTATACATTTATAAAAACTATGATTTTATATTGAGAAATATTAAAGTATCCCAAAAAATTCAAAGTGTGAAATTACACTAAAGTGTCAACTTTTTGGTTCATAGATCACTGAAGTAGGAAGTGTTGCTATAGAAATGTGACCATGGATTTTCTTGTGTAAAGAGTTAAATATATATTCATCTATAATAAAAATTTGTTTTCCTATATGATATATACATTTAGATTCAAATACATATCTTACCAAGTTGAATTGTGTTCTTATATGTATACTGTATTGATATTCCATACAGTGGATTAGGATTAGTATTTTTTTACCCAACATTATATAACTCTATATGACATGATTGAAATGAATTTCCACCAAAATATATAAATATTTTGATAAATTAAAAAATTATTAAAATTTTTGTGAAATTTGGATCTAATCGCACCAATATAGATGATACCTCTAAAATGGTTCAACATTATAGAATAATTATATTCAATCAAATTACATATTAAATAGTTGTATAACATTTTACCCATTCTATAAAAACATTGATTGAAGATAAAAATAAATCCTCATCAAAAGTTTTTTTATGTAAAACCATATAAAAGGAAATTCTTAAATGAAATAAAATCATTTTTTTGAATTTAAACATAATAATTATTCTCACGAAATAATAAAAATATATACTGGAGGAATCATTTCCTCAAAATCAATATGTTCAATCTGTGCAACAAGTAAATTAATATACCTATCAAAATAATAAAAAAATCAAATATATCCAATATTAAAGTTATTTAAATGGAGTAAAATTTACAATAGAAACAAGATAACATGAACGTTTTTAAGACGATAGATAGTATTATAAGTCTCCATCTATAAAAATATATACATATGTGGTATATGGTTTCAATAAAATACATAAATGAAAAATAAATAATTGAACTTCTTTTACAACTCATGTGCTTTATATTTTTAGATTTAAATATTATTTTTAGTAGTTTGGGACTCTTTTAAAGGTATATATTTCAAAAAAATATCATCACACAATAATTTTTAATAAGTTAACCAAAGTTTATTGTTATCAAAAATATAAACGAGTTTATTACTAATTTATATGGTCTTCTCAATATACACATAATATATAGGTATGATATATGAGGTGTGGAATTTAGAATAATTATTAAAATGAAAAGGTGTAATATTCTATTCTATAAGATGTAGAAAACTATTGCGATGTTTGATGATAATTAATGATCATTGAAACCAAATCTAGGTTTAATTCAAGAAATAAAATATTTTTTTATGGGATGATTAAACTGGTGAGACATAATTTACTAGAATACATAAAAAAGTGCAATAAACTCTCTACATTTTCCACATAAAATATTAATGTTACAAAATTAAATTCTTCTAATTTAATAAGAATATGATACCAGTTGTACATTACAAAAATGTTGTTAACATTTAAAATAATTAAAAACAAAAAAATATATTGATATAGCATGATGTGATTAAATATAAAATAGAAATTTTTTATGGAATGAATAAATTTTGAAAGTTATTTGAATAAGATTGATGGATTAAGAGATTTCAAACAATATATTTATTAATCATCTCATTATTCCCTAATGATATATGTGATTTTATAAATAATATAACTGTTGTTTTAATGAAAATGAGACGATTTATTTTCTAGACATGGTTTATGATTCAATATATTCAATAAAAAGAATTCAAATGATATTATATAGGGATTATTTATAAGATTAAATAGTTTTATCAAAATTATATCTAAATAAAATATTTTGTATTTTCAAAATGAAAAATATCTGTTAAATGGGAACCCAAAAAAGCTAGGTCAAAATCACAAAAACCAACAGAATCCAAAATAGACCTTAGGGTGAGTATATTTTGTGTATGGAAAACATTTTATCATAAAATATCCATATTGAAGTCTATATGATCAACATCTAGGACCACATCAACCACATAAACCACATAATATTCCTTAATAAAATCCCAACCTCAGTAACAGTCAATGCTAACACACACTAAGGTAGAATGAAAAATAGGGGCCCACCAAAAAAAACCCACTATCATACCATTATTGAACAACTACATGGGACATAATTTTATGGAATTAAATTCCACAACACTATAGAATATTGGAGGAGATATTTCGAAATTATTAAAACCAAACAAACAATTGGGGAAATGATATAAAAAAATCAAGGGGGAATAATTCAAGAACACTCACATAGAATGGAAAAATAAATAAATAAATGCACCTTTAGAAATGATGTTGTAGTCAAACTAGAAAACTATCCACAAAAGCAGACATAGAAACCACTCTCATGGATCCACTTGATACTGTCGCATACAAGGGAGGTAGTCACCATGGAATTTTTTTCCTCCATTATAGGGAAAGATAACAATAAAAAATTTATATTCATGTCTTATAATATATTATTGATTATCCAAGATAGTAAATGTATAAAATAATAACTGAAGGTTTGGAAGAAATAATTGAACATAATATCCAAATAAGGGTTAAAGAGAAATATACATCCCTTAAAACCGTATAATATGTGGACCATCTAAACCATTATTGACCTAGAAACCATCACGGGAAGGCTGGTAATAAAAATGTCCTAGGAGAATGGGGAGTAGATGAAGGAATTGATCTATATAATAATCTGTGAAATATATACATATCGACATTAGGGGATAATGGTGCACCATTTTGGTATCATTCCCCATCACCAATGGAGCGCATAAAATGAATGGTTGCCATTAACTAAGGATGAAAAATGAAATATTCTTAATTGAATGAGAACCCTAAGAAATATTAACTTGAGGTATCAATATTAAAGGGTACACTGATATTGAGGAGAAACTAGAACAAGAAGGTTGTGATGGTGGTTCATTTCTATCAAATCATGATGGATTCCCATGTATGTAAATTTGAACAAATAGTTTGTATAAATTATTTATGATATGAATTAATTATCAAATAATTCAATATAATGAAATATTTATTATTTCATTTACTTGATGTGTTTTTATAACATAAAGATATATTTATGGAAGATTTAATATATAAGTGGTAGGTAGGAGTATATTTTAAAATGAGAAATTTTAAATAAAGATATTTTGATTCCAATCAAATTTTAGAATAGAAATATATATATTAAAATGGATTAATGATATATTGGTTATGACATATTTTAATGTAGAGAATAATAATTAGATTTTATACCAAAAGATCTTAATGAAATGTTTTAATTTAATAGAAAAGTTACAATACTATGATAGTTTAAATATTATAATATCAATACATTTATATGATAAACATGTCATTTACATTGTACCATTATATGTTGAAATGAAAATAAATATGAACATAATTTTAAAAATTTTGGAAACATGAATTATGAATAATAAATATCACGATAGTAACTTTTAACCAAGTAGCATTGTTCAAACTCTGGGCCTCTATAGGACGATTTAATTGGTTATGGATTTATCCCTCCCTTAATGTAACTATTCCAAAAAAAATTCATTTGATGTTTTATTGTTTTCTTATAATCTTGATTTTATGTCACCAAGTTTTTTTTGGTAACAGACCAAATGATCTTCTGTATAGTGTTGTGGGGTTTCAACATTGGATGTTCTAGAATTTCATCTTTTTTAATTATTATTTATGTTTCTCAGACTTCATTGTTTTTTGGATTTATCTACTTTGATGGTTTCAGATTACCCATCAAGGTTTAGGGTATTATGATCGTGACAACATTTAATTTTGTAGATAATATTATTATTTTTGGTCAATGGATTAAAGTAGATGTCTTGGTCTCACCTTAACTCATTTACTACACTATTTTATAAATATCTAGGTTTTTAATAACTATGCAAAAATTCCACTAAATAACATTTATTCCACTCTGTACCATTTTTTCAATCTGAGCCATTCGATGATTGATCCCGACCTAGGATTTCAATGATTTCACTATTTCCATACTTGAGTTGGATCTCCTTATTATTAGATTTATATGTTTTAATTGTTTTTATAATTTTTTGAAGTGGATATAATCCATGACCTTAAATGAAATTAAATTTTATACTATGTTAGGATGGTGGTGGGTTTTTTGATTACTAATCTCAAGAATATATTGCTTGATGTGGTGTGTACATAAGGTTGAACGGTCCATGGGATACTATGTAAAGGTGGATATTGTTTGTATTGGTCTATCATAGTGAATGGTATGTATTGATATCAGGCATTAAAATATTCATATTTCCAATTTTTTGTGTGATAGTAGTAACACATCACTGTGTTTAGTTCATTTTGTAAGATAAAATAATTTTACATACATTGATTCCTCTCTAGGGTCATGATTAATTGGAGGGTATCCTTTTATAGTGGTTCAGTCCGCAAGGGTTTTATTCTCCTATTGGTGTTTTTCTCTCTCATCATGTTCATTTATTTCCTTTGTGATGTTTGGAGCAATTTGGGTTGTTACTTGGATGTTTTGCTGTTGGTTACTAACATATCAGGTCAGTTAGTTTTTTAACTGGTGTTCAACTCTAGTACGTATAGAGATTATAATGACCCATACTTTTTAAATGTAGTTTCTACATCTTATTAGACAAATATTAATTATATATCATAATGTTTCATACCAAAACCATACAGGTCAAGTATATTTGGTTACATAGGCACATATACAACTAGTGCATATATGATACACATTATCTCTAACAATGTTCTTCATTAGATGAACCCTAAAAAGACATATAAAATTAATAAATTTATTCATAACATTGGGGAATGAAACATTTTAATGGGTGATCTTATATTGTCAATAATTATAAACAAGTTAGGTATCAAGGATATTATAATAATAACATGAGTAAAACAACATGATAACACAAAAATAACTTTGGAAACCATATAATATTAATAAAATTTCATAATATTGTGTCATTAAATAATTATTTATAGTTAAAAAGTAATGAATCATAAAAAAATAAAGGAACATGAGACATTCAAACCTAAAATATCTATATGATATGAAATTTTGTCAAACACATAAGCATTGAAAATCATTTCATTAGTGGTAAAGGCTCAAATCCAAAACCATCATAGTGGAATGGGTTCACACCCCCGACCCATCATAATTGTCACGTATTACTCTCATAACAATCATAGAGTATTGGGATCACTCCCAAAATCATAATATTAGTCAAGGATCATTTATAGGTCCATTATAGAGGATACTGTCCCTTACTGAATTAACTTCAATCCCTATTACAATCCTATGTATCTCATGAGATATCTATATTTACCTAATGAATTGTTGGGATATATAATTTTCTTCCCACCCACAATATAATGGAAATCATTCACATTTTTTCCAAAATAAAAAAACATATTCATCATACTAGAAAATATGGAATGAAATGGGTTTCATAAATATTACATCAAAGAAGAACATGTGATCATAAACAAGAATAATATATAACTGATCATCATAAAAAGAATCTATATATTTAATGAATAATGATGTTAACCTTGGATAATTTATCAATTAAATAATAACATAAATCAAGGGATTTTGTCTCTTAGGAAGAGAAATAAGACTACTATATCATTACAAAATAATAGGGGGAAATCCCATTCCAATTTAAAATCGATATAGAAAAATAAAAATTCAGAAAATATTGTGAAAATATTCTGGATTAAAAATATGTATAAAAACAGAAAAATTAATATTTTAAATAGTGGTCATTCTTGATGAAATGAAAGTCCTTTCATGTAGTATAATTTAGAAGAAAACATTACTTTCTCATTTTTTAAAACACCAAAAAATAGATTATTCGAAAAAAGAAAAGAAAATTACTTAAAAAAATTAAAATTATAATAAATTATTAATTAATTATTTATAAAACCATAAAAAAATATTTTAAAAACAAATTAATACATTTTTACGAAACATCGATGTGAAATACAAGGATTTATCAATGGAATAGTATGATTCAGTCGATTATCATTTAAAAATTCATTGGGCCTATTAAGTATATAAAAATATGAATATTATAAGAAAAATTTTAATTTAATGAAATACCCATATTTGAATTAATTTAGTGAGTTTATTGAGTGGTATATCATACTAATTTGTCATCATAAACATAATAATAAACAATCTCGATAAACATTGATATTGTAACATAAAACTCTATCGGCTTTGGCATCATTTGAATCATTAACCCCCTGAAAATAAGTAACCATATATGGATAAGTAAATCGAAATAAATTTAATATATGAATAAAAAAATAAATTATTGTGCATTATATAAACCCCATTAATTATTTATGTTGTTAATATTTAATTTGTCTCATAGAAACAAAAGTGAGACGAAAATACCTTGAATCAGGTCTAACTTCCTTCATACATGTTTGATCATCATGTAAAATAAATTTTTTTTACTATTAATATATACTATAACCATATTAATATACATAACATTTAAAATATGGTTTATTTTAAACCTTTTATATCCCCTTTAGTAACAATTCTTTATTAAAATCATTATTTCATGTGATATCTCCAACATTGTTTTGTATGTTTTTGATTTAGAAGTTTTGATCACTGTAATGTGATCAATGGTCCATAAAATAATGAATATTAATAATGACTTTAATATAATATATATCCATTATATATATATTTATATTACTCCATACATGTTAGTGAAAGAAAAATTAATTTACACTCTTCATGGTGACGGTCAGTCATACATACACATGAACATTATTTTAATTTCTTGATGTTCGTAAAAAAAGAAAGTTAATTGTTAATTAAAATTTATATATTCATTATTAGATACCATATATCAAATACCTTTCTTAAATAAATCCTTATTAATATCCATGTAATATTAAAATGAAAATCCATTCACATCGCTTCGAGGGGGTGGTAGTTCACTCATACATATGAGCGACATTATCATTTTCCAATGGATGAGAAGGAAATTAGTAAGAAATTCTATTATCATTTTAAAATTATTACTATGTCATAAATATCATATATAATCATCAATCCTATCATAATAACTATCCATGAATTTTTTTAATGGGAAATGATATGTATTGTAATGCGTAGATGATAAGTTTTACATACACATGAACGATACATTCATTTTCCATTTAATCAAAAGAAGGTAAATAATGGTTGATTCATAAATAGAATAATATTTTAGTAATAACATGATACTAGATTATAAGTTTTTAAGAATTAAAACTAATTTATTATAGGTGATATGGGAATTAAAAATACAGTGAGCAATTACGGAAAATACCACTTATTCGAAAAAACTACATTATATATCATCTTATGGATCTTAGATGTTATTTTGACATTAAAAGATCATCTATAATGTGGATAATTAATTTCATTATTTATTTATTAAGGTTATGTTAGATCTATAAGGATAAATTTTGTGTGAAAGAAAAAATTGTGGGGTTCCCTTTTATAGTTGAGGTTAGTCACACTTTAATAATTTATTAAAATATTAAATAATAATAATGTCTTTTTAAAGATAAATGATTTAAACTGAACATATAATAGAATATATGTTGTTTTTATACTGTAATCCAATCAAAAAAATATAATTTTGATAGATTTATGTGGTGTTTTAAACATTATATTTGGACATAAAACCTTAGTTAATTCATATAACCTTAGCCATAGAAACAATCATGTCACTCCTAATGGGTTAGAATTTATTTATATTTTAACTATTAATACATAAATATCTAATGGAAAACAATATATACCATATCCTATCCACCTCTTTTTCAATATATATTATTACCCTTTTTAAATAATTTAAAATATATATTGTTTTTTGATAAAATCTCATTAATGACATTTTTGACTTTGTTCATGTATTTTGTTCAAAATTACATACAAAAGAGACTGAAATTAGTATGTAATGAATGTAAAAAACACTATATAATCATACTTATCCATTAAATTTATGTAATTATATATCGTAATGAACTTATGTTACTTCTAAATTTTTTAAATCATTTATTATATTTCTATATTGATTTGATAAAATACACCAATAATGTTGTGCATGAATTTATTGTAATTATATAATCACTGAATAATTTATATTAATTTCCTTCATTTGGATAATTTCATTATTCACAATAATGTCTTTTATATTCATTCAAGACATTTGTTTATCCGTACGTGAAATAATAAACTTAAATTAAATCTATGAGAGTGAAATTTATTATCATTATTTTAATTTAAAATCAAATATGGAATTTTCAATGATAAGTGTCCTTTAAAAATATAAATTTCATGGATAAGGGGATATGTTTAAAATTACATTCATCTAATATGAATTTACATGAAATATTATGGACTTATCATTTAGTTATAACATAGATTAACACGATTTACCATTTACTATATAATCACTACTCTTTATGAAAACAAATAAAATGGGAATATTTACCAAATTTAGAACTCATGATTCCAAATATTAATTCAATTTTTCAATATTCAATTCAGATACCACAAAAATATAATTTTAGAATAAAATCTAATGGTATATTAAAAACTGTTTTAATATATATATATATATATATATATATATTTAAGAATAATTTTTTTACTCATAACTCATTCTTTGGAAAATGTAAAATGAATGCTAAAACTGTTTAATTGAAAATATAATATATATATATTAGAATAAAATAATTAACTAATGTTAATTAGTTAAATTTACTAATATAAAAATAAATCACACAAACAAAAACAGTTTTCAGGAGTACCATTTATTTATTTTAAAATTCATTTTATTCTTAATTATAATTTATTGATAACTATTGATTTTATTATATATTTATGTAAAATTTAATTTTTTATAATTTATTTATTCATATTGAAAAATACCAATCCAACAGATCGATGATAAATGTAACATTATTAAAATTTAATTGTTTTCGGTTTTCTTTTAATCTCAGGGTTGAGTGTAATGCTAATTATCATAGAAATAAAATTATTTTAATAGAAGTAAATCAAATAATGTTATGGTGTTAGTTTCCTGAACCATTAAAATAAAACCCACACTAGTTTTTCATAACAATATTAAAAGTAAATAGAAATATATCTAATTTATTACAGCCTCAGGTTCCCATGCTTCTTCTTCAAATTTTTTATTCCAAAAGAGAACATTCATCATGTAATTATTCTAGTTTCCAAGAATATTATCTAAATGATACTATATATATATATATTCATTTTTACTTATTACTGTCACCATTTATCAAATTTAAATCACCTTATTTTAGTACATGCGATGTATTAGGTATGTACATCCTTAGAAGAGATACACAAAACATATCATGCATTTGAGAGTGGTTCAGTGGAATCCCAAATTGGAAAGCCAATGTACCTACCAAACAGTAATCTCGAAATTTAAAATATACCCAAGGGTCAAATTTTCATTAATCCTATTTCTCATAACATTCTTCTAGTGAAACAATTCATAGAATAAACTTATCACAAACTTCAAATCATAGATCAAACATTTTATTTTCATTATAAATTTTCTATCGACTCTGAGATGACCTAATTTTTTATTGAATGAATCTAACTTTATACTACATTTACTCTAATAATGTATGTGAAAATATATTTATTTCTCCAAATAATTCAAAAATAATCGTTTTATACCAATCCTTTAATAATGGTCTTCATAAGGATGCATTTAATTTTTTTTGTGAAATATAATCTTATAAGAAATCATGACTATAGTTATGTGTTGATCCCAAATTCATTTAATATCTGTAGAAAATTATCTCAACATATCATATAGGTTTATAATTTTCCACTAAATATAAGTTTCTAAATACAGATGATATGAAGTGTTGAAAACCAATTCTATATCTTGAGCCTACTGAAGAATTTTAAAGAACAAAGTGGTAAGCCTTAGATCCTAATCTGTTACTACAAAATATGATACTCCATAAAACCTCACCACATATTTAATGTATAATTTGAAAATATGTTATTCATAGAAAAATAATCTAATAAAATTGAATTGTGATGAATTTTAATGGTGTTCAAATTAATTCCAAATGGTATTATGGACCATTGCTATTTTGGGGAGATAAATAGAAAAGTCCATGATGATTTTTTCTAACCTTGATTATGATATGGGTAATGGTTATGATATATAATTATTCATATACCAATTATCCTTAACAGGTTAACACACCAAACACAACGATTCTTTCTATGTCATGTCACTCTTCATGAAATCCCACAAAAACACTTTCAGATCCCAATAAATCATCTTACTTCCAGGATTAATAATGAATATGAACTATATACCTCCTATAACCACTCATTTAGATTTGGTACGGATAAAACACATAAACAGTTCCTGAACATTATCATTCCATCACAATGAATGTAAGATTCAGGAACATTTCTCACATTCATCTATAACTCTACATCTCCCTCATATACATCTTTAATCTTAACATGGATAGATGGTTGAATATTCACTTGAGAAAGATAACATTTCTCTCAATCCTTCTGGATTTAATGATATATCATTTTTGAATAGATAAATATTGAATCTTTTGTGATCATCATAATATATAATCAAGATTTATCCTTTTCAATTATGGCATCTACCACCTTTTTAAACTTTCTAGTGTGGTAATTTATAGAGAGGAAAAAATATTTAATCACCTGCAACTCACATTTCTGTAAAGTAGTAAAATATTTTTGTGTAAAAATATACTCTAAAATTTGATGGTTAATATATATATATATATATATATAATCATTAGTCATAAATATAATGCCACCACATACTTAATAAAATAATTTACATATCCAACATCCAATAATCAGTTAGGTAATTTTTCTCACAACTATTCCATTATCATGAGGAGAAATAAACAAAAATATTAATTTGTAAGGGGTTGTATCTTAGACCTATATTTGATGTATCACTATAGATTAAAAGACCTTATCTCATGTGGGGTAATGTAATAACATATAAATTAACTACACTTCTCTTCAGTTCCTTGATATATTCATCATATTAATATATCGAAAGGAAGTTAGCTACCTTAAAAGTTTAAATGGTAAGTAGATTAGAAAATCATGATAAATAATCTAAAAACACTCAAAATATCAATCCAAACCATGAAAACTATAGGTACTTGTCATAGTAGTTGGATTGGGCCAACATTCAATAATATCTGTTTTTTATAGATCCATCAATATACCCCCACGTGAGATTATATGACCCGATAATGGATCTTTTTGAAGCCAAAATTCAAACTTGTTAAATTTTTCATTCAAATTATCCATACTTAGGGTATTCCAAACATCCTTAAATGATAATTATTTTCTTCCTTATTCTTTGAATTTTTATGAATTCCACCAAAAGAGACTACAAAAAATTGATCTAGGTAATCTCAAAATATGTTATTCATTAAATCCATAAAGATAACAGGGTAATTTGTCACGAACCAGCCCGGGTCGACCCTGAACCGGTCGCCCGAGCCGGTCCGCGGCAAGTCCCGAGGGGCGTTCCCGATCCCCCCGGGATGGCAACAAGTTCCGGGCATTGAAAGTTGATCGTTGGGAACGATTTCAGCCCAAACAAAAGTAAATAGAATAGAATAAATAAACACTAATAGCGGAAAAGAAATAAAAGCAACATGACCACGTACCTCCGTGTGACCTCTCAGGTCACCACCCAACCAGAGAGCAACCTCTCTCCAACACTGAGTGACTCAAAACAGAAGACCTGAGAAAGGAAAGACCTGCAACTGAAATGATAATATAGGCGTGAGCATTAAAAATGCCCAGTAGGTAAGCCAAAGTAAACCACTGAATCCAAATGTTTCCTTTCCCAAGCAATCCGTTGACACAGGTTTAAAAAAATACAGTTATAACATAGATTTTTCACATTTAGAAATAAACAACATGTTTTCCCCATTTGAAAACCCAACGCACACTATAAATCACTTTCAAAACCATTTCATGTTTTTATAAACAAAACCAAATACAGATAATACTACGACTGTGCAAAAAGGGAACAGGTAAGTGGTACAGGCTGAAAAACAAACCAGTGAAATAGGAAGTAATCAAGCAATGCAAGATGCAAGTAGTGAAAAGGACACAAGTAACAGTATAAGCTGTAAAGAAGAACTGTAAGTAAACAATCAAGGAATCAAGTAACCATGGGTGATCCTAAACATCCCCAGAAAACCCCTGGACGTACTCGGGTTCAGACTACCTGTCGGCATGGTACTCCACAGTCAATAACCAATTGGCCTCCCTAATAGCCAACCAGTGGCACATCCCACCTGGCCTGTCCACAACACCAGAGGGTACCACCCCGTCTAATCAGGGTTAGCAAGCAACCGTCACTCGATAATCTACAAGACGCCCAGGAACCCATGGTGGTTTTAGTAACACTGTGAAAGTGGGAGGCCCACGCACGCGTGACTCATCTCACCGCACTTGCCAACCCCTTACACGGACATCGCTACACGACAACCCTCGAAGGGAAGTCCCCCTGTAGAGATTCCCTCACAAGTACGTATATGTCTATATCTATATGTATAATCACTTCACATTCAATAAAGTGCCAACCGGGCCTTCATGTCATTTGATTATCAAAACAACTTTATAAAATACCTGGAGTTGTCAAGCGAGCACTTGGTTTTACAAAAAAAACAAACAGCTTTACACGAATATTTCACAGTATCATTTTAAGTAACTCTAAACACTATTTTTGTGTTAAGTAAAGGGCCAAACGGGCATATCTTCGTATATTCCTTTTAAAACAAGTTCGATGTGTCTCAAAAAGAGGCGAAAACATTTTGTAACCAAGAACCATTTAGAAAAGTCAAGGTCTCAAGAAAATAAAAATAAATGGACACAAATGGTAACAATTTCAAACACCATCTTCATTTGAGGGCACATCCATGTGTGCACCTGGTGCACCCATGGATGTGTCAACATCCAATGGTGCGTCAAACCTGCAAAGGGGCACGACAACACTTCCACTTGATACTAAATTTCATAAAACCAACCAGCACATGATAATAAGATCCAATAGTGATTTTTACAAAATGAACACCACTTAAAACAACCAATGATCGCATTAGAAAATATAGGCATTTAGTTCCAACCAAGCTGGCAAAGCATAAACAGGTGCACAAACAGAGGAGCATCCTAAAGTTTATTTTTTTAATCAAATCTTTCAGCACGAAAACACTACCGCAGGTCACTATATAAACAATAAAATGTGCGAAACAACATCTAGTGTACAACTACATAGGCGTAAAATATAATTTCTTCAAAACATAGTTTCGAACAAAAACTATCAATTCTAAAACACCAAAATAAGTCACGCAAGGATATAATAAACATGAAAATCATGGAATAAAATTAATTTAAAATAATTCAAGTACCAACAGAGTGCTTCAAAAAGGAAACAGGTGAATTCGCCTACCTCAAACATGGAGCGGACACGACGGAAACCCAGTAGAAAGTAGAACGAATCCCTGCAGACTAACTGCGTACGCTGAACAGTGAAAAAGTGCATGTCACTCAACCCGCGATAGAAAAAGGATTGATATAAATTAAATATAAACACCAAGATGCCACGAAGGAAAAATAAATAATTAAATAAAAGGATAAATTAATCAATCAATTAATTATTAAACAAATAAGCAATTAAACAAATATATATAGATAAATAACACATACAAAAATAACCAAGAGAATAAATAAATAACAATAATAATTTAGCACAATAATAATATAATAGTAATAACAATATTAATATAATACAATAATAATAATAATAATAATAATAATTGTAATAACCTTATAATAATTGTAATAATAACCATAATAATAATAATAGAAGACTAAATAAAAGAATAAAATCTAATCTTCATAATAATAAAAATTTATAATAATAATATTAATAAAACTTTATAATAATAATAATAAATAAACTTTATAATAATAATGATGAAATAATAAAAAATAATAAAATGACAACATAAAATTCTCAAATTTAAGCATCGGGCGAACCCGTAGTCACCCGAGCCAACCGCACGGTCACCGCTAACGATGCGATGACCGCGCACTGGCGCGAAACCCTTCAACACAAAAAAACGTTAAAAATTCAGACTGAGACCAAGAAAAGAGTAAGATAAGGGTATCTGCGGTCGGGGTGTGACAATTCTCCCCACCACAGACACTTTCTGCCCCTAGAAAGTCACCAAGCCACAAGTCGGTCAAGATTTAAGTTCATGCCCCAACGGAACTAAAGGAACCAAAGAGAACTGAGAATCTCGGGGATGACCTTACTCTGCACAGGTCACACCTGACCGATTCAAGAGAAAACTGGGGTCCGAGATTAAGGGGAGAACACGAAGGGGTTCTCCCCACCACAAGAGCTCAACATGTGCAGGAAAGTTGACCGTCTAAATTGACAACCCTAGGAAAAGGGGGGTCGACGCGGGATCTCCCAACCAATTCAAACCAACTCTTATAACACGATTACTACAACACCTCTGTCGAAACCTTGAACCCATGACTAGAGTCAACAACCTTCAACCCCAGGGAAAACCCATAGAAAAAGACTTAACCAGACATCGAGTTGAAAACGTGACCCATTGAAAACCATGAAACATGACCACATCTGACGAGCATTGGTAAACCAGGGTCAACCCACCGAAGGTTCAACCACACCTTTAAGAAAGACACACGATTCAGAATACCACGTCCACACAACAAGTCTGCTTAGATTATCATAGAACAAGCCCACCATCACTTTATAGAAAAACAACGCATTTACAACGTTGTTGGAACCTAAATAGCATGGAAACAAACATGAAAAGGTTTTTAATTGCTCCACCGTCCACACGGAATACAGAACTTGGACCAAGGCTTCACAACCCTGGGAAACTCCTGACTGTGCGCGAGCTTCACCCCGAGACTTGTGGATGGGGCTCTGATTGCTGAAGCATCTTCTGCCTCACAGTCATGTACTGACATTCTCCAATCACATCTTCCTCTTCAAGCGACGCTTCTTGCAAAACTTCTCCAGATGACCCAGACAACCGCAGCGATGACACGTCTTCGGAGGGTTGCGACAAGACGGCTTTAAATGCCCGAAACGACCACACTGAAAGCATACCATCGAACGTTCTGATGAACTGGAAGCTGGAACCAAAGGGGATAACTCCTTAGGAACAGGTATCTCTGGCGCCTTTTCCTCACCAGAGGGGGAACTCTTACAAACAACAACAGGGGACGCTGAAGTACTAACCACCCGTACACCGGAAACCAACTCATCCAAGAAAGCTTCCTCCACCAGCTTCTCGAAACAAATGTCTTTATAAGGGAGGACTCGCTTCTTGATCTCTGGACGAAGACCCCCAGAGAAAAGAGAGACCTTCATGAGCTCATGCGACGCTACCTCTGGAGAAAAGGGAATCAGTTCCTTGAAATGGTCAACAAATGCCCTCACTGTCTGTTGGCCTTGTTGAATATGTACAAGTTCCCTCTTTTTCTCCAGCTTCACTTCCTCAGGTACAAACCATTGGATGAAAACTATTTTAAAGACATCCCACGTTATTTCTCCTTGCATCGATGGTGGGGCAACCACCTTCCACTGGTCCAGAGCTGGACCCTCGAACTACTTCATAATTGCACGAACCGTAACATTATCGGGAGTTCCCAACATTCTAAAGGCACGCTCCACTTCCTCGAGCCATTCCACTGCCTCTAACGGACCTTGATCACCATGGAGAATAGGCAGAGTCTGAGGAGGACTAAAAACTGGGCATGACATACCCGAATCCTTAGAGACCTTTCTGGGCGGCATTTCCTGAGAGATATATAAAACACAAAGCCAAAACCAACATCAAACCGAAGCAACTTCAATAAAAGCGCTTCATCAAAAACAGTCAGCATAAAGACCAAACAAATATGAACACAACCCAAAACAAAATCTCCTCTTTAAAATTCCCTTTTCATTTTTGATTTCAAAACCACCCTTTCTCAAGATCACTTTCCAAAAACCAATCCACTTTCAATACAAAACTTTCCAAAACTGTTTCCCCTTTAAAACCAGTTTAGAAAACAAAGTCAAGCGTTAAATTTCAAATACACACCCAGGTACTCCCATGACCCGTTGCACATGTATTTATCCACATTCCATTCATACGTGCGTCAACACACACTTTCCATGCATTCTCACACATGTGCAGACGTTCATAAAGAGGAACTGAGGTTTCAACCCAAATCATTCATAACCAATTCCAAGAAAACAACAGATTTCCAAATCAAGAGATTTCAGTTTCAAAACCCATTTCATACATTCAATGTCTTTTAAAAAAACCAGTCCAATCTTTCAAAAACTTTTTTTTTCATTTCCAATCACGCACTCACACAAACCAAAATGAAAGCAGCAACCAAATTTGCATCAACCACTGAAGTGAGGGACTAGTAGTCACGCTCAACCTGGCGACATGGTAGTGAGCCATGTCTCGAGTCAGCATCGACCACTAGGAGGAATTCAAACAGTGTACTCAGACTCCACATGGGTCACTACTCCATGTGAAATCACGACGTAACGTCGGCTTGCCTCCATTGTCATCTCTCAATCCAAGACAAACCAGAAAAGACAGGGACACAATTCCCGAACTACCCCTGGTAACTCGAAGATCAGTGCGAGCAAGAGTTCGTGACGCTCTTCCCGTACTTACCCCTCGAGTTCCGACAGTCCTAATCTCCTTCTACCGGACAACACAAATAACAAGAACCTGCCTCTGATACCATTTTGTCACGAACCCGCCCGGGTCGACCCTGAACCGGTCGCCCGAGCCGGTCCGCGGCAAGTCCCGAGGGGCGTTCCCGATCCCCCCGGGATGGCAACAAGTGCCGGGCATTGAAAGTTGATCGTTGGGAACGATTTCAGCCCAAACAAAAGTAAATAGAACAGAATAAATAAACACTAATAGCGGAAAAGAAATAAAAGTAACATGACCACGTACCTCCGTGTGACCTCTCAGGTCACCACCCAACTAGAGAGCAACCTCGCTCCAACACTGAGTGACTCAAAACAGAAGACCTGAGCAAGGAAAGACCTGCAACTAAAATGATAATATAGGCGTGAGCATTAAAAATGCCCAGTAGGTAAGCCAAAGTAAACCACTGAATCCAAATGTTTCCTTTCCCAAGCAATCCGTTGACACAGGTTTAAAAAAATGCAGTTATAACATAGATTTTTCACATTTAGAAATAAACAACATGTTTTCCCCATTTGAAAACCCAACGCACACTATAAATCACTTTCAAAACCATTTCATGTTTTTATAAACAAACCCAAATACAGATAATACTACGACTGTGCAAAAAGGGAACAGGTAAGTGGTACAGGCTGAAAAACAAACCAGTGAAACAGGAAGTAAACAAGCAATGAAAGATGCAAGTAGTGAAAAGGACACAAGTAACAGTATAAGCTGTAAAGAAGAACTGTATGTAAACAATCAAGGAATCAAGTAACCATGGGTGATCCTAAACATCCCCAGAAAACCCCTGGACGTACTCGGGTTCAGACTACCTGCCAGCATGGTACTCCACAGTCAATAACCAACTGGCCGCCCTAATAGCCAACCAGTGGCACATCCCACCTGGTCTGTCCACAAATCCAGAGGGTACCAACCCGTCTAATCAGGGTTAGCAAGAAACCGTCACTCGATAATCTACAAGATGCCCAGGAACCCATGGTGGTTTTAGTAACACTGTGTAAGTGGGAGGCCCACGCACGCGTGACTCATCTCACCGCACATGCCAACCCCTTACACGGACATCGCTACACGACAACCCTCGAAGGGAAGTCCCCCTGTAGAGATTCCCTCACAAGTACGTATATGTCTATATCTATATGTATAATCACTTCACATTCAATAAAGTGCCAACCGGGCCTTCACGTCATTTGATTATCAATACAACTTTATAAAATACCTGGAGTTGTCAAGCGAGCACTTGGTTTTACAAAAAAACAAACAGCTTTACACGAATATTTCACAGTATCATTTTAAGTAACTCTAAACACTATTTTTGTGTTAAGTAAAGGGCCAAACGGGCATATCTTCGTATATTCCTTTTTAAACAAGTTCGATGTGTCTCAAAAAGAGGCGAAAACATTTTGTAACCAAGAACCATTTAGAAAAGTCAAGGTCTCGAGAAAATAAAAATAAATGGACACAAATGGTAACAATTTCAAACACCATCTTCATTTGAGGGCACATCCATGTGTGCACCTGGTGCACCCATGGATGTGTCAACATCCAATGGTGCGTCAAACCTGCAAAGGGGCATGACAACACTTCCAATTGATACTAAATTTCATAAAACCAACCAGCACAAGATAATAAGATCCAAGAGTGATTTTTACAAAAAGAACACCACTTAAAACAACCAATGATCGCATTAGAAATTATAGGCATTTAGTTCCAACCAAGCTGGCAAAGCATAAACTGGTGCACAAACAGAGAAGAATCCTAAAGTTTATTTTTTTAATCAAATCTTTCAGCACGAAAACACTACCGCAGGTCACTATATAAACAATAAAATGTGCGAAACAACATCTAGTGTACAACTATATAGGCGTAAAATATAATTGCTTCAAAACATAGTTTCGAACAAAAACTATCAATTCTAAAACACCAAAATAAGTCACGCAAGGATATAATAAACATGCGAATCATGGAATAAAATTAATTTAAAATAATTCAAGTACCAACAGAGTGCTTCAAAAAGGAAACAGGTGAATTCGCCTACCTCAAACATGGAGCGGACGCGACGGAAACCCAGCAGAAAGTAGAACGAATCCCTGCAGACTAACTGCGTACGCTGAACAGTGAAAAAGTGCATGTCACTCAACCCGCGACAGAAAAAGGATTGATATAAATTAAATATAAACACCAAGATGCCACGAAGGAAAAATAAATAATTAAATAAAAGGATAAATTAATCATTTATTTAATTAATAAACAAATAAGCAATTAAACAAATATATATAGATAAATAACACATACAAAAATAACCAAGAGAATAAATAAATAACAATAATAATTTAGCACAATAATAATATAATAGTAATAACAATATTAATATAATACAATAATAATAATAATAATAATAATAATTATAATAACCTTATAATAATTGTAATAATAACCATAATAATAATAATAGAAGACTAAATAAAAGAATAAAATCTAATCTTCATAATAATAAAAATTTATAATAATAATATTAATAAAACTATATAATAATAATAATAAATAAACTTTATAATAATAATGATGAAATAATAAAATATAATAAATTGACAACATAAAATTTTCAAATTTAAACATCGGGCGAACCCGTAGTCACCCGAGCCAACCACACGGTCACCGCTAACGATGTGATGACCGCACACTGGCGCGAAACCCTTCAACACAAATAAACGTTAAAAATTCAGACCGAGACCAAGAAAAGAGTAAGAGAAGGGTATCTGCGGTCGGGGTGTGACATAATTAGTAAGACCAAACCAAATCACTATAAATTCACAGTGTCTATCATATGTATGAAATTTTTTCTTAGGTATATATTCCTTTTTTACCATCAATTGATGATATCCAAACTAATTTCAATCATATAAAAGTATGTATCTCATAACTGTCGATCAAATAAGTCATCAATGTGGGTTAAATAATATTTCATATTGATTTTTCTCTTTTTATGTTCTCAGAAATCAATTCAAAGTCACATTAACCCATCTATATCATTAAAAAAATGAATAGGGGAAAGCCTAGATGACGTACATGGATGAATAAATCTTTTCTTAAGATTTTCTAGGAATTTATTTTTCAATTTCTATAACTAAATTGGTTCTCATATATATAGAGTGTCTGAAATAGTTGTAGAACTATGAAAGCATCTCTTGAGTATTAAACATTATGATTTGATGGAATACTAGATAATTCATTAGGAAGTACATAAAAAAATCCCCTTTAAAATAAATATAATCGATTTTATGTTTCTCCCCAACCCACTAGGATAAATAACCATTTCAAAAAAGAATAAAGACCCATATTACAGATTATATTTCCATTGAAACATCATATTTATCATTTCTCATATAGATGATCATAAGTTTGATCAAAATATCAATAGTAACATAACGTCCTTGGTAGTTGATTCAAGAATTTTGTAAATAAATACAGTCCATGCCAACGATAACATGAAATTAATCCTAAGTGAGAATGATAATTTTTTAGGAATTATATTCTAAAAAATTAATAAGAATATTTTCCTAGCAATGAGATGTGAAAATTGTACTATTAGCAGTTTTCACTAATAATTAAATATCTAATAATTTTAATCCAAGTTTGATACACATATAAAATTATTTATAGATAAAATACGTGATAAACACCTAATTATATTATTCATCTGTTTTTATATAGTGGATGGTATGTGGACCGTTCACTAATTAGTTATTTTACATCATCTGTCTAATTGTGATCTTATGAGATTTTGATTATTCTCTTGGATTATGAGATTACTGATATAGATCATCATATTCAACCAACATATTTGAGAAATTTTTAGAATAATTACCATACTCTTTGCTTTTGAAATGATGAACGGTGGGGGATGAATTATATGTAGATTTCCATGTATTGACATCATTACATAATGTCTTCCCATAACTTCTCCATTTTATTTCCCATTGACAATCATTCCAATAAATAAAACATTTAATAATACCCTTATAGAAAATTTCTACCACATTTCCTTCAACAGGTTGATCATATAATAAACTTAATCTTATTGTAACTTTTATTTTTAGAATTCCCTTTGAATTCCATCATTATTTTATTATCAAAACCATGAAATTTATAGGTAACTCCAATAAATATTTCCACCTTAACACCACATAAAGTGATTTATTCATAAATAATAAAGCATCTTATTGATAAATAACTTTAGATACTTGGTTTTATGCAACTAAAATATATATATATTGATTTTAGGTTGGATGATAATACTGGAATCATACCACATGAGACTCATAATTTTTTCTTTATAGTTCCCAACAAATTCCTCATTATAATTTTATATCTAGTGGGATTGATTCCCCATTTTTATAAAAATAATTAGAGGAACATACTTACTAAAGAATACCATTATAAACTAATTACACACTATGTTATAAATATCTTCATGTTTCCATGTATTGCTGATAATTGACTGTTATTGACCATATTTCCCTACAAAATGATATATACCTGAAGTGAATGTTTTTTGATAATTATCTTGAAAATATTTATTCAATGATAAAGAAGAGTACATGAAAGGGCCAAAGAAGCCGAATGGGATGAATAGGACTAAGGGTGTCCAAATTGGTGAATAACAAGGGAATCGCCGTTAAGAATACTATTCCCTATTAGTGTTAGACTATGAAGGTCATGAAAAAATAATCTCTCTTATTCATGAATGTTGAATGAGGCTTGATAATCCATTGAATAATTTCCCTCCTGTTGGGTATGAAATAACATGATGTCATTATCAATTAAAACATGGAATTAATGGATTACATATTAAATAAACCAATGCACATGATTTGGCATTGAATCACATTAAACATTTGGTTCCTTTGGAAGAAAAATATTTCATTTTCCCAAGATTCATATGAATTTTTCATGTTCCAGCAATTTTCTTATAATAAAAATAAATGTTTGAGCAAAAAAGATCATTGTGTGAAACCATATTATCATGTTAAATCATTTATAGGATAATTGAATCAATTAAATTTCTTCTCAATTTGTGACACCAATGGTTTATCCCAATACACTTGTAATCCTCACAAAAACATTAAGATATTATCCTATACATAAACAAATCTCCAAGGTTCATACTAATGTATTCTTGTTACAGTTTCTAGTGGTTAGATAATCATTTCCATGATAAAAACTATAATGGTTGACATATTTCATACTTTGATAATAATGTTTATTAATGTAATACTCACTACAAAACATAATGATTCGCCCAAGAATCATATAAGTCTTGTATCATTGAAATCATGTATACATAACAAATTGATTAGTAAAATATATGAATAATATGGAACTAAATTCATTATAACAAGAACCATTTTTTGAAATGTCAAAATTAATACATTTTTTTATAACATGGTAACATGAAAAAGAATAAAGGATGAGCTCAAATTCTCAGTAAGGGGAGACATGGGAGATATCAATGGTCCCGTATGTATAACATGAGAATAAGAGTATGTGAACATGATATTAACAGGGTAATAATGTATCATGTTTAGTAAATATCATAGTATTAAGTTATATAATAATTATTGAGAGTTAATAATCCAAGAACATAAAATAATCATGGAAAAATATGCATGGAAATATATCATTGGCTTAAGACATAGAATTGTGGTAAACAGATAATCATAGAAAATCACTTCCTTAGTAGTCATGTATCACTGATAAGACTATAATGGTAGATTATGTTCACTCAAAAAACCATCGTAGTAGTCAAGGTTAAATCCACAAACCACTATAGTTATCAATATTCACTCCAAAGACTATCATTGTAGACTCAGTTCCTTATAGATATATTTTTACTCCCCATTATTGTCCTTTTCTCGTGAGATATCGATATTTATTAAAATCCTCATAAGTATATATTATTTTTATACCACCCATAAAAAAATTAAATAAATTCTCATTTTTTCACCAAGATCATAAAACATTAATCATATAGGACATGAGAGTTGGGTTTTTTTAACATTTTATCATAAAATAACTTTTTAAAGAAATATGTTTCATAAAAATCTAGTCATTATAAATTTAATCCATCCAAAAAATTAACTAGGATTGTATCCATGGATTATTTCCAAAGTATTTAAAAATTTAATTCTTTTTTTCCTCAATTAAAATTGAATTATCCTAACTAGATTATTGAAATATTCTTATATAAAATAATTTTTTCCTATTTGAAATCAAATTACAAAAACAATATGTTCATAGAATACTGTGAAAATAATATTATCTAAAAATATACATGGAATATTATAAATTATTATTTTCATTTTTTATCTCTTATATAGGTAGTAAAATCTATCCATTTTAAATATGTGAAAAGAAAACATTCCATTCACTTTTTTTAACATATAAAAAGTAACTCATTTAGAAAATTAAAAGTGGATTAGTCTTAATTTTTATTAGTAAAAATTAAAACACGGGTGAAAATTGATTCAAAATATTATAGCACCATAGTTAAAATCCACTTTAATATCTTTTAGAAAACATAGATATGTAAGAGAGTGGTTTTTAGACTAAAGAGAAAAATGAAGTAAATTTTCTATAAAAAATCTATTGTTCTCGTGAGTACCTAATGTTAGAGAAATGAAGGTATTTTTTTGTAAAAAACTGAGAGAGATGAATTTTAATGTTTTTGTAGGAGTTATATCATAAAAATCCATCATAATATAATTAATCATAAAAAACCTGATAAATAGTGATATTGAAACATAAAACCCATGTCGTTGTGGTATCATTTGAATTATAAGACACATGAAATAAAAAACCTATTTGGATATGTAAATTCCTATAAATTTTGTAATTTTAATAATAATATACAATCATCTTAAGTATATTAACCACACTAAAGAATCAATTGGTGTGTATGGAATGTGTCTCACAGAAATAAATGTGAGATGAAAATCCCTTACGTCATGTATGGCATGCTTTAGATGTGTTTGAACCACATATATAATAATTATTGATTTATTATAAATAAATTACAAGGTTGTAATCTTGTATATTTATAAAACCATAAATAATTTACTTATAACTTTTTACCACATGTTTATTATGAATTATTTTTTTAAATCACTATTCTTGATGTTATCTTCTTCATTTTTCAATTAGGTCTTGGTTCGATTGTTTTAGTCATTGTACATTAATCATGGATACATAATTTCCATAATATTTTAATTGATATTAATATTATAAATATTATATATATTTGTATTTATAGTCTTACATAATTGATAGAGATATAAATATAAATTACACCATTTATGGAGATGAAAGGACCAACGTACGCATGTGCATTATTTTCAAATTGTGTTGAATGAATTGAATGAATGGTAAGTAATATTTCACATTTATACAATAATTATGCTAACATATTTATCATATATATGTATACATAATAAATATATCTATATTATCATCCCTAGAAAACATAAATAAAAATTAATCACATCGGTTCATGGAGGTGGTTTTCTACATTTATGAATTAGGAAAATTACCATTTCCCAATGGATTAGATTGAAATTTGTATTAAATGATATTATCATTACTAAATTATAATTATATAGTATTTTTAAAAATAATTATAACCATATATGAAAAATGATGGTGCAAAAGCGATTCTATATCTTCATGGAGACAAAAAGGCAGACGTACGTAGAAGCAATACATTCTCATCCCATTTGATGTAAATTATGTGAATAAATGTTTTTTCATTATCATAATAACATTTTATAATATATTGGAAACAATATTTTCTAAATTTAGAGAATATAATAGATTTATATGAGATAAAATAATAATTAAAAAATAATTTGATTGATTACGGTTATTACATCCTCTTTAAAACAACTCATTTGGATCTCTTATTAAGGATCCAAGGGATAATCTTTTGGGAAGGAAACATACTATTGAATGTGACTATGGACTTTTTGAAGTGATTTTTATAGCATATAGTCAATATATAAGGCTTAATTTTTTGTGAATAAAATAATGGAGGGGATGCCTTTTTATAACATAGGTAATGGGTATTTTTGAAATTTCATTAAATATTGATTTTTAATAGTGTCATTCTCGGGGAAAATGATAACAAAAAGCCATATATTCGAATATAATACAATATGTGTCTATAATGAAATAGAAAATAGAAATTTTATTATTTTTAGGTATTTTAAACCATATTATTTGGATGAACCCTTCAACTTACCCATTTTACCTTGACCATAATAATATTGTTTTTCAGAGTTTATGTGTTTATAATTTTTATGATAAATTAAACATTGAATAATAAATGGAAACATGATTACATTCAAACCATATATTTTCCACCATTACCTCTGTCAATATTTTAATTTGTTTTCAATAATTTATTAAGATATTATTTCGATAACATATGATGAATGCTAATTTAAAAAAAATTAATTTAATTTGACATACAAGACATAATGAAAATGTTTAAATTCAAATATAATACATTTGGAAATCCAAGAAATGGTACATATAACAGAAATATCCATGGAATTCCGTAACTAAATCAAATTATATTAACTAATATTTTTTTAACTCATTAATTTATTTTATATTAATTGAATTAATATTGATTTAATGTTGCACATTTATTTTATGTAATTATTTAATCCCTAATTTTTATAAAAAATTTACCATCATGAATATTAAACTAGGAGTGATATGTTTTGAATCATTATTTTAATTATATATTATATAAGATATTTTAATTGAAATTTATAAATTAAACAAATAAAAAATGAATCCAAGGATTCAAGGATATAATTAAATTCATCCAATAATAATTATAATGAAAAATTATTTCCTTATCAATTTGTTTTATCCTATGTTATCCTAATTTACCCATTACCGAGTGAAATATTTTACCAAAGTTACTATTTATATTGTAAAAAATTGAAAGAGGAATATTTACCAAATTTTGAAACAATAACATTAAATAAGGAATAAAATTCTTATATTTATTTTATATAATTGTATATCAATTCCCCAAATTTGATGAAAACTGATTTTTATAAAAAAAATATTATTTATGAATAGAAGATGGTTTATTCTTATCCCATGAATAGAAAAATATTAAATGAATGTTAAAAAATTTGTTTGAATATATAATATATATATTTCATTAAAAGCATTCACCCATACAGAATAATTTAATTTGTTAAATTTAAAATATATTTCACATATTAAATTATTTTTTTGGAACATACGTTTTTTATTTCCAAATGATATGTATATTTATTTTAAATTAATTTTTAACCAATGAATTTATTTTGCACATTTGTCACTAAAATAATTCATAACTTATTTACACCTATTCATGCCTGAAAACCCCATCAACTAGGCAATAACTATCACAAATTAATATTTATGTCATATACCACTGTAGGTACAAACATAGCATTGCATATAATGGAAGCTATCCGAGAAATGAAATTATCTAAAGAAAAAAATATTTAAAATTATTATGGCGGTATAGTGATAATCAATTTTTAAGATGTTCTTTAAAAATTAGAATTTTATTAGTTTAATAACTTCATATAGGCATTCTATTACATTGATACCTTAGGTGACTCACTACATAATAGAGATTTAGATGTGCTAGAATGGTATTTTTTTAATGTTTTTCTATTTTATTTAATTATACATTGATGTTATGGGTTTTTATCAGGTATTTTACCCGTCATTATGGGACCCTCCTCCATATTAGTTTTTTTAGAAAATACCCAAAAAATATCAGATAATAATAAATTATTTATTTAATAAAACAATTATCCTAATAGATTTTATCTGACTAAATGATTAAATGGACATAAGGATATGTGAAAAATGTAACAAGAAATGAAAAAAAACTATTAAGAAAAATATAATGGAACAAAATGATTGTTTTTTGTCATTTATTTTTTAATATGAAAAATACTTTCATTTTAGATGGGTTTTGATATTATTATAAATGGATTATTATAATTTATAAAATGTATGATGTTATATAAAATAGATATAATATTTACCATTTATTCACATGGGATATAAATTTAATGTATGGAAATGTTAATTATACGCATTAAGTATGAATTTTAATTATATCAAATAATTGACTCTATTTAATGTTTTGGGATTTGGTGAAATGTGAATATTAATATGAGTTGGCGCTTTTATGGAGATGAAAATGTTCTATCAGATGGACATAAATACATTTTTTATTCTTTATAACCCACTTGTTTATACCAAATTGAGTTTATATATAGTTTCATATCTAATATTGTGGTATATGTTCTATAGTGATACTGATTTCCTAGGATTAATAAGTAGTCTCATAAGTGAAACTTCATACTTTGATATCTAACTTATTCTATCATTAAATAAAAATATGATCTGGGTGTTTGGGTATGTTTTTTTATCATGTAGAGTGTTTGGGTCAATTAATGTGAAATTTATGTTCATATATGATTGGTATGGAATATGAGACATTGATTGAGAAACATTAATGAGTTTTACGGTCCAGCTAATATAAGTTACATGTGATCTCCTTATATATGTATGTTAATGACATGTTGTGTACTTATATACATATAATAATGGCATGATATTTTTTCTTACATATTATTCCATTTTTTAATAAATATTAACGAATAAATGAGTAAAAATATAGGATATTAAAATATTCATTATCTATAGTTCACATGATATCATAAAAACATTTGAAGAGTCAATGGAAAAATATATCATAAAACATTCATTGATGGATAAGACAACAAATTAGTTATTGGATTTTATATTAAACTATTATATATTTTCCTTCCTAATCATTTATATTGACATATGTTTAAACTATGAGGTTGTGTATTATTTTTGGTAAAAATTTGTAATGTTAATTATGTTTTTAAGAGGATTAGTTAATAGTATCTGAATGGTAGAGTATCTGAAGACATATTTGGTAAATGATCAAACATTGAAAATATATAAATGTTCTAAATGTAAAGACCCATGATTATTTTAATGTCTTGTTGTAGTGTATATGATTCATAATTAGCTCATAGAAAATTTAATATAACTTTTAGGGAAGTGGAGATATTCTATATGAAAATAAATTATATTTTTGGGGAATTATTTTATTTCATTTGGAAGTATAAAAGTATTTATGTATGGGGGATGTTTAATAATTAAAAATGGTTGGTGTTTCACAAGGTCAATAATCCATCCCATCCATAGTGTTCATAAAAAATTACATAGGTATTTTTTTCTACGTATATAAAAGATATTGTATGGTTTGTGTACATTGTATATTAAAGATATAAATTGAAAAAGTACTCAATTTGTAAGGGTATTCCAAATTTTCAATGGTGTTAATGATATATATTTCTGAAAAATAGAAAAGTAGATGTACATCATAGTAATCAGGATTTTATTAGACTTTTGTAAAATTTGATATGAATGGTATATTGGGGGATAATATATTTCTCCTTACATAAGGGACATCTGATATGAATGGTTCATCTGCATTTCAAATATAATGGAAAATTACATGTAAGTGAGAGTATTTTTTCCGGATATATACAATTTAACAAAATGATAAATAAGGTTTATCTGTAAGATCTATAGGGTTTATATACAAATACGTAAGGGTTACGTCACACATTCACATGATATGTAAGAGTATTTTAATTTTCAGTAGAGAAGTTTCTTTATACATAAGGGTGAATCATGATATAGTATCATAAAAGTGGGATCTTATATATATATAACAGATCAAGTTTATATTTAATGAATAGAAATGTCCTAACAAACATGTCCTCATGGAGCATGGTTGGATTAGTAATTGTTTCCAAATTTGAATGAGATATATTCATACTACAATTGTAACACTATTAAGATATATCCATGAATGTAAAAGTCATGTATTTGGATATTTTATCTAAAAAATATAATTTCATCATGAAACATCATTTTAATACACTATATATTAATAAAATGAAGAAAAATGATGGAGAAACCAATTTGTTATACTAAAATATAAGATGCATTGTCATATAGTTTTAAAAAACCGAGGTTCTGAACATTATTGATGATTTGGAACACCTTTAACTACTTAATAGTTATAGACTGAATTTCTTATGACAAAATTGACATTATTATTAAACATTACCTTAAATTGAATCTGAGAGATGAATTTAATGATGTGAATGATCAAGGTTTATAATTTCAGGATTTTTAATTTTAAAGTAATATCCTCTTTTTATAAATGGAGGTATTTGAATGGAATAATATTGGAAAAAAAATTTCATAGAAGAAAAAAGTTACATATATATATATTGAAATAGGGGAAGGAAGAGGTATTTAGGTGGTAAAAACAAGGTCTTTTTTGAATATATGAATTAGATAGATTGAGTGACTGGTTAATAAAATTTCATTGATGGTTAGATTTTTTGGGATAAAGTGTTGTGTGTAAAAGAAGATAAGTAATTAAATAAAATTGTATATGTTTTATAAATAACATTTGGTTGAAATATTTGAAGTGGATATAGTTAAAAATGTGAATTCCAAATATTCCAATATCATTATATGAATTATTATATTTTTCTATTGATTGTTAAATGAAATTTATTCAATCAATCTTACAAGGAGTCGAATGTATGTTGAAATGAAATTGGATGAAATATATACCATACATTGATGAATCATATTGCATATTATGTTATATATTAAAATTTATATACAAATTTACTTTGGAGTGTTTATTATGTCTAAAAAGGATAAAGGGACCTATAAATATATAAACTGATATATTCTATAGATGTTAATGAAGGGGGAAAACATAATGACACCTAGGAGGCTATTATGTATTCCCAAAACCATTTTACAGTTAATTTTTCTTAGAGAGGGGTGTAATCACCAAACATGATTTTGAAATGAGCCTTCATTATGAGTGACTTCACCTAAATCATGTATCCACCCTTCAACAGTGTTTATAGTGTATTTTTTGTACCCTAGTACAATTTTAATTTTATCCCCTATATGATGTTTTCTATTGTTGTTGTATAATGAAAAATGTTAATGTTATCTGGTTTTAACAATTCTATATTTGAGAATGAGATTTCGTGAGGTTATGGGAGAATCTAATAAATGGTTGAATATTTCCTTCAAATTAGAGACCATGATTCAAAAGGGTCTATGATCTAGAAAAATATTTGTGGAAGGGAACCTTGATTCACCCCCAATCCTAGTGAATCTTGATTTAGAGAATGTACAATATAAGAAAGTACATTTTTTTATTCATCTAGAAATATTTTTCATGGGAAAATTTTATAATTAAAAAGCATAAAAAATTTATTGGATAAATTATTATATTTTATAGAGGATATTATTTTAATTAAGAGGAATGATTACATTTCATATTTATAGGTACATTTTATAATCAGTTGTGATAGCTTATTAATTTGATTTCCATTTCATATGTCGAGTTAGAAATCAATTTGACATGAATCAAAGAAATTTCTATATTTATTATAGTTTTAGGAACCCTTGAAAATTTTATTTCTAATATCTTATATTCAAGAAGATATATTACTACATGGCCTCAAAGGATGCATGTATGAATTTAATAAATACGTATAGAAGAGAATGAAGATACTTAGAAAGATTGAGAATCCTTAAGAAATTATTTCCCCTTATTTTATTATTATACACATATATAATTTTTTTAAAACATGGTGACACATCATTACATATAGATTCCACACAAGATATTTAATGAATTGTTTATCATGGTGACAATGTGTCAACTACATGTGTTTTTCATTCAGTATAGTTTTCATGATGTTATCATGGGGAGATCATGAACTTACATTGTGGATGTTTGTAGTATTTAAAATGTCATTGCCTCATTAATTTCATTCTCTATGGTATCCATGGAGTTTTTTAGACCCTATCCATTGAATTTAGTAACCTCTAGAACATAAGAAAGGAATTTTCTTCATTCTTATGTTGATGTATTTCTATAGATAATTCTCCCAATCCCTCAAGATATCAATCCTTATAGTGTCATAAATAACAAAGAGAAATTAATGTCCACCAAAAAAGATAATTACTTCTCCCTTAAAGTATTCATTTTCAATCATCATTAATTGACATAATAATTATATTCATATTCACATAATCATGAATAATTATACAGAGAAGAATATAGGATTGTAGACCAGGTGTGGATCACCAATAGTGGGAATCCAAAAATGATTCTTATGAAACAATGATGGTATTAAAATAGTGTTATAACTATACATAGATTCATATAAAAAATAAAAAATGTTAAGTATTTAATGAAATAAATTATTATATATTTTAACAGATAGTGTATTTTTAACTTTTTAGAAATAATTATAATGTTTTTTTGAGGTGAAATCCAATAATGTTAACTATTTTTATGGCACTGGAATGGCTTCTTTCACTACACCCCAGAACATTCACTACTAACAAGTGTGAAATTAATGATTGGGGTGGGTCTCTCCAATGAAAAAATATTAAGAGCGATTGAAGTGTAATGATTGGAATACAAAAGTACGAAAAATTACTAAGTGGTCTTAGTCTCCACGTTGAAGATGATACTCACCATAAAAAGTAGAGGATTTGAAAACAAATTCACAAAATGAAATTTTTAAAAGTTGTGAAAATCAATAGAAAATAACATGAATACATAGAGAAAAAATAAAGTATATGGTTTGAACATTCATGGGAAACTAAATTCATCAACTTGATGATGTAAAAATGTAACTCTCACTTGGTGTTCATTAATATTTATAATTATTAATGAAGTTGTGTGGGATTAAGGGTGGGATATTATCCATGGGGTGTCTGTATTGAAAGGATAGGAATCCATTGTAGTAGAGTTAATTAATTTAAATGATATTATTCATCAAGATTATATAAAAAGAAATATGTTTTTTTGGATGAATCCATTATTAATGTCTAATAAAAATCATAGAAATGAATTTGGGTGAGAGAGACAGAAATGAAAAACTTTTTAAATATATAGATAAATGTATTCAAGCATAAAGGAATGTGGTGTTAGTACAAACAAATAAATCTTATTATACATGATGAGATAATAATGTTATGGTAGTAAGAAACATTATTTGGAGTCAAACATTTTTAGAATTAGTATTTTAATTTTTAATGGTATTCAACTGATTTTGGAATAAAAATGTCATATTAAGCCATCAAAAAGTGATAGATGACCCTAAATAATAACGATGACATATTAATGGAGTATATTATTCATCAATGTTGGATACATGTTTTATATTTTAGGAATTAATAATTTTATATCAAATGTATTTTTTAGGATACTAGATGTTTTTAAAAGGGGATGATATTGATGTAAATATGCTCTAAAATCACATACAAATATGATAAAGTATGGATATATCATAGGATTTTTTTTTCAATTTCATAAGACATGAAATAATATATAATTCCTATACATTATGTATATCATACTATATTATTTATGGGTATTATATTTCATGGTTTAGAGAAATCATGCTAATGGGTTCTATAAACTACTATATCATAGTGTAAAATTATCTAATGCCAAAATAAAATGTTCCATGCATTCATAGAGTATGATATGAATATTATATGGATTTTACATGATATTGTGTTATAGTAAAATGGAATCCATGTATTAAGAGTTATTGTTTAATAATTATTCCCACATTTTCTATCATTTATTACCCCACTACAAGAGTTATAATAGAGGGGATATAAAAAATGCATTTATATGATGAATGTGTTAGTCGTGCAATTAACTAATCAATTAGAATGTGGGATATAATACATATAGTAGAAAAACTTCATCAATGTTCGATAACATATTACATCTATATGATGGATATGGACTACATGATCCACTCATGCTAAGCATGGACTCCCTAAACCCCAATTCCAGATTCTTCATCCTTTATTTTATTGAGGCACTATCTTTCTCATGTTGATGAATGAATTACAAATATATAAAATGTGATTTATTAAAGGCCATTTATACACTAAGGAGCTAATTTTTATACACATTCTCGATGATGATTTTATTTCAATAAATACTATGATGGATGATGAATTTTCCATATATAGGAAGCTGATTTTTAGTAAAGTACATGATTCATTATTTCATTTAAAATACTCATGAGTTCATTATTATATGAATATAGATCTTGTATTTGGGATTTTTATTTCATCAGTTTTTTATAAAAAGTGTTATCAGCATATAATAAATCACAGATGTTGTATATAAATAACCCATGTGTCATGATTTCTTAAATAATTTGTGAGATGAAGAACAATGACATATTACTTCACATCAAATGATTTTCATTAAATGAAATATGCTAATTTGTTATGTGGGTATTATATCCTGGCATTTAATATTGGATTTAATAATTCATATCCTATTTCAAACCTATTATTTTTTATTGTTCATTGAATACAAAAACAACCTATAGTAAGACATAATATTCAAATAGTGTTTAAAAAAAGAATATTGAATCTTTAAGTTAATATCCATATCTACAATTAAATATGGTTGGATATCATTGTTTGAAAAATTGAAAATCAATAAATATTCACAATTACATTATATATTTACATAATTTTTTATCAATCATAAAATACAATAGAGTGTGGATAATATCTTCAACTATTTTTAATAGTTTCAAACTCATATCAAATCATAAAATATGATATAGGGAAGAAATTTTCTTTTTATTAATATTCAATTATGTATTTAATTTATTATAGATAATTTTTTTTAGATAATGAATAAAGTTATTTGGTGGATATTTATTGAATTATACTATATATATATTAGTTAATTATAGTGTCCATAATTATTGAAATAAATCTCATTTAATAATTTATAAATATAATTCTTTAATATTACATGTTAATATTAAAAATGGATTTCCAAATATTATATGCAATTCCTTTTGATATAGATTTATAGAGTTTATTTACAAATCATATTTTTATTTAATTAAATTTTTATAAAATAAAAAATACAGCCAAAATATAAGTATTTTAATCTTATTTATAGTTTTTTCATAATTGATATGAATAGTTAAATTTAAAAGGTCCTTATCTTGGATATTATTTAAGATATATATGATTATTTTTTATAAATTATTTGATAAAAGTTTAAATAATTTTAATGTATGCGACACATAGATTTTGTAAAATGTTTTAATGACAAAAATGAGATTATAGAATTTTTATAATTTATAAAATGTCTTATATTTGACGTAATGTTCAAAATAATGAACAATATATTGGTATTAATATTATTAAATGAATATTAAGATTTTATTTTAATGAATTATCTAATTTAGATAATGAATAGATAAATTATAGTGTTTATAATGAGTTTTATATTTTTGAATCATCATAAATGATTATATAATGTTTAAATTTATCAAGGGTTCATTTATTTGATCTTTAGTACCTTATTTATTATTCATATATATAAGTTTCTTAAATTTAAAAAATTTATTTATTTTACATCCTTAAACTATGTAGTATAAATTTTTAATGTTGGTCATGATATGTTAGGTATGATTATATAAGATTTAGTTTTCATTTACCATAACTTCGAATTAAAATTAATGTTTTTTTATGAATTTTTATATTCAATATACATTATAAATTTTAGTTGTTATAGTCGTAATAATTGGATTATCTATAATGTAAAGTGCCCCGGGGAATATGAACTTTGGGACGAACTTCCCTCAGGCGTGGAGGCTTCTACCTTGTACAATTAAGGTGGAGGTTGATCATCACTGGTTCTAGGCTTACTCATGTGATGTTTTTTAATATATTATATATCTAAAACATTTTATTATGTTTTAATATAATTGATACATTAGATATATTTGGATATATATAAATATGTTTGTCTCTAATTCTTTTTGTGGGTAAAACAACCCATTGGTTTTTGAAAAGAGATTCACATTAATATCATGTGAACATATTAATTTGATAGATTAAAAAGGTATTAAAAACAAAATCATTAAAAGAATGACTACATAAGGGGAATAACCTGGCATAACATGATGATATTTAAACAACAACAAAATAAAAAGAGTTGGATTCCATCTAATGAGGCATATGTCCAGACATCAATCATTCAACTAGGACAGTTATTCCATAGCAAGGTGGTCATGGATTGTGATGTGTATGGAAAGAGGTAAATAAATAACTCTAATAGTTATGCAACCAAATCACATTATATTTATTATTATTAACTTATCATGGAAACCACATTATATAGAACACTAGATGAATATATTTAAGATTTGGGAAAAAAATGGGTGATTGGAATGAACTAGAGTGGGTAAAATATTTTTCTTTAATATTTTAAAACAATGTATAAATTTTGGGAAAAAAGTTAACAGTCCAAATTTGAAACCATTAAACCACACCAACATTAGAAGTGAAATATAAATGAAAATTCATTAAAGCAATATATAAACATAATATTTTTATATTATTTCAGATCTCAATAATCGAATATTTCCTCTTCACATGCCATCCCGGGGTATGGAACCCTCTATGGTGTGTCACCATTGATGTAGTGGGAAACTTTTTTACATTCCCATTTTTCACACATCACTAGTTAAACAAATTCAATTTTCTATTATATGATAAAAAAACCCAAAATTTTATTGTAGAAAACAAACCTAGAATTTTATGGGAATAATAATAATAATTTTCCTTATTGTCAGTTTACATAGAACCTAGTCTTTTGTTTGTTCATACCCAATTTGTACATTCAGAAAAATTACTATCATATTTTTTTTATGGATCAATAGGTACAAGGTACTATACAAGAAAAAACTATTCAAGGAATCATATTGTAGTGGTCCATTACAACACTAATATATGGGTAAAAAGAGCAAGTTATTATGAGGTGACAGAATATACAACGTATTATGATGGGATAGAGTAAAAAAATATGTAAATTTCATAAGGAAATTATAATCCAGTGCAAGATTCACCATGTGTTGACTATATAACAAAGAATATTACAAAACATTTAAATAATAAAAGATTTTTACCCAATTAATTTTTATTGATGAAGATATTGGAGATTATATTAGGTATAAATCAATCCCTTAAAGATGCTGAAATAATGAAGCTCGAGAAACTAGTAGTTCACATAAGCAACCAGTTCAACCATGAATCTCTATGACTCATTTTTTAATTTTTTGTATGAATTTATATTGTAAATTCACGTCTAACATTAATCACTCCATTCCTTGGTAATTTTATGCACCAAATTATTAATGAATAATTTATTTATTTTAAAATCCCCAATTCTCTTTCATAAATATAAAAATAATATTTTCTCCTGTAAGTAGAATTTATTTATAATTGAAATTAAAAACTATTCAATTGAAAAAATTATTATTATAATAATTAATTAATAAATAAGTACATATATCAATAAAATTTGATCATAAATAACTTGTAATACTATTATAATTTATTGTGTGACTAACTCTTAATATTCCAAAACAATTTTAATTTGAACAGTTCTCTTTCCAAATTTTTGTACATCTCATTCTTATTTCCTAGATATATTTTTCATGTGTAATTTTCAAAAATGAAGGAAAATAAATATCTAGAAAATATAACTCTTGATATTCTATAAACAAAAAAATATTTTGGATTTTTTTTAAATTTTAACACTATAAAATGTAAATTAATAATAATGAGTGTAAATGATATCAAAAAACTCCCCAAAAAGATGCAAGAATAGAACATTGAATTTCAAAAAGAATGACTTTGAATATATCTATTACCAAAATATCTATATGACTACCGATAAATTCGTATTCCCATGTAGATGTTATTTAACTGATCATAAAATATCTTAAATAAAATTCTCATGGATTCTAGAAATTCTATGAGTTATATTAGAATAAATATAACCCTAATAATATATATTACAAACCATTAGAAAATTAACATGTTAAAAAATATAAAAAAACATACTACCTGGATTAGATCAACCTATATAATATTACGTTACAATGTCAGATAATCGGAATGAATATTTGATTTTACATATGAGATTATATCATATTGTAAAAATACCTATGTAAATGAATTAAATACATAACCAAAATTTGCATTGTTTAATTCCTCATAAGTGAACTTTACTACGTAAGAAAAATTTTCAACATTGTGGTTTTCACAAAAAAACGTTTTCTTAACGGAATTCAATGTAGTAAAAAATAATAATGTTTCCAAAATATTCAAATATCTAAACCGCTCAGAAATATAATATTTGATGATTTTGAATTCTCATATATAAAATTTTAACATATCCAAATTCACATATCCAATATTCTGAAATCTATAAATACCTTGACATATAAAATTTCACACCAAAATTATATTTTCTAAAAAGAAGAAGGAATTTTTGGTCCGATTCATTTATTTATATATAATTTCATTATTATTCTTAATATGGAATAATATCCTTAATATGACTTCAATATCTCATTTCCCCACTAAAATAATAGAAAAACCTTTCGAGAAAGTAGTATAATTAATTTTAAAAGAATGTGTTGAAATCATGCCTAATTTTAAACATGATAACTATAGGTTTATAATTTTTGACTTCTAATGAAATATATAATATTTTGAGAAATTCCCATGTCAGTAGGAGTCGCACAATTTTTTTTATCATATGATAGGACTAAGATTTATAAGGTACCAGATTTTGGAAATCTTGCCATGTGGATCGTAATTTTGCTTTGTGAACTTGGATTTGGCTATATGGATTTTGATTTGGATACATGTGAGTTTGATTTAGTTACATGGGAATAATGAAAAAATAAATTATAAATGTTATTAAAAATACATAAATGGAATATTTGGTATATGGAATCTACATTAATTTTACATAAAATGTTTTAAACAATCAAATCATGAAATATAAAGATTATTTTATCAAATAAATATGATAATGAAAGTAAATACTACAATAATCAATATATAAGATGAAAACAAAAAGATAAATCTTAATGAATCTATGTGAAATTTATATTTAAAGAATAAACTAATTAATACATATGTAATTGGGAATAAAAGAATAATATTTTTTTAATTATAAAAACATAAAGTGGTTCAAGGAGACACTCAAAAAATATCCACCTTTTTTATAATTACCCAAACCGGAATATAATAAAATATTCTCCCTCTTTTTGAAAAAAAAATAATAATATTTAAATAATCCATTTAATTAATGTTAATTGGAACTAAATTTACACTTTTAAATTCAACATCAAAAAGTAAATTCCAAAATTAAATCCTTCATATCTTCAAATAGTCATCAAATAAAATTTAACAAACATCATATTGATGATCATTTTAGACTATTAATTAAAATAAATAGAGGTATTATATAATAAAAATTAATATAAGAAAAAATAATTTACAGTTGAATAATATAATCCTTCATGAATATATGAAAAGTAGTCATTGTAAAGATTTATATTGTTAGAACATCATGAAAAAAATGTACATTTGAAAACTTTTTTATAAAAACTAAATGTGAAACCAATCAAAAAAAACCTTTTAGTCAATTTGGATGTTTAAAATATAAGAACAGATCATCTAGCCTCTATGAGAAGGCTTAGAATAGAAAATAAATACTAAAATCCTTATAAAATTTAAAAAAAATAAACTAATAAAAGATTACATGTTACATAAAAATTGATATAAATTTAATAGTTTTAGCATAATATAAAATTATAAAATCCTATGAATTTTAGTATTTAATAAAATTCTCTATTAGTGTTAAAAAATATGAATTTGTATGAATATACTATTTAAAACACATATTATAGCATATAAATTTCCCATGTTACCCAATTGGATTTAATAAAAAAAAATTTAAAGTTAAATATGATAAATCATTCTAAGCACCATTGTATAGATTTAAATTTTTATAATTTAATGAAGAAAAATTCAAATTAGATTCAAACATTCCTGAAATATAATTAAAAGGAAAATAATTATCATTTAAAAATTATGAATTGAAATAATGTTAGCTCTCCCTTTAATAATTCAATATAATCATATAAATTTAAAATAAAAAAGATCCCCTTCAATTTTAGAAACCATATCATGAATACACTAACCTGTTTATACATTAAATAAGTTTATTTTTATGTTAAAATAGTGAGAACACATTTTATGTTCACACATTTTCTGGATAAATTATATTTAGATTTTTTAAACTAAACATACTTGTATCTTGAAAACAAATTCTTCACATTAATGGAATACAAAATTAAACTAACAATATTTATCAAAGTGAAATACAAATATATAAAATGAAAATTTAAAATTTTCAAAATTAGGTGAGAAGTTTAAAAAATGTATTTCTCTGACTTAATTTTAGTATCCATTTTTCATGTAAAAATTCCAATTCATGCTTATTTTAATAATTAAAAATTGAAATATAAATATATTTAGTATTTCATGTTTTGAAAATTTTAAAATAAATATATGTATAATAGTATTCAATAAATAGAAAATCCATGATGAACTAATAATTAAAAATTAGAGTAAATATCTTTCAATTTATGCATTACATTCAAAATGAAATTACTATTTTAGTAGAATAAGAATTTTAATATCAATAGAGAATAGTTCTCTAAGAAAAATATTTTAATATGACAAGGATCCACGAAACAAGTTATAAAATATTGAATTTTTTTTAAAGAAACCAAATGATAATATCATAAAAGTAATCCAGAATGTACATGTAAATAACATGTTATTTATAAAAAGATGTATTTTAAATAGATTACAGTGCATTACAACATACCGTATATTAAAATATTAAATATTTTTTTTTCAATAATGAAACTATAATATTCTCATGTTATTAAATAAAAAATAAGAACAATATTAATTAAATTCAAGATTCCAAAACACAATTTAACATATATGATCACACCCCAATATGAAAAAATAAATAAATGTTAGAAAATATTATATACATGTAATACATTATAATTATCTTTCTGACAAGCCTGTTTTGAAACTATAAAACAACACATAAAATTAAAACCTCATTAACAGAATGAAAGTTTTAATTAAAAAACTATTTTTTAAAATACGTTTAGGTACTCCTGAAGTAGATAATTCCTAAAAATAGAATTAAAATCTTATTTAGACAAAAAATCTAGTTTAAAACCAAAATATTTATAAAATTTTAAACATAAATCATAATAATATTTTACATAACAACCACATTTAACACAATTTAAATTTGAAATTCTAGTTAATTTTCAATTTTCATTTTTAATTTTGAATATAGTATAAACCAAATAATCACAACCCTATATATTATTTTTATTAATACATTTCATGAAATAATTATCTCACAAATATTATAAGTTGAAAAACATTTATTATAAATTTTCCATTAAGATAATTCTATTTCATTTCTAAAATTATATAACTCTTTTTTATCCTTTTTTCCTTTTAAATAATATTCCAAATAATAATGAATTTTTATAAGTATAGAAGAAGATTTTTTTTATGAGTTTCATCTAAAATCTCGGTTTGTTCTGTGATATTTAAAATTTCAATATCAACATTCTCAAATTTAATAATTAAATTATTATGACTACCAATGATATTTTTAAACTTTTCTTTGGGTAAAAGAGGTATTGAATTCAATTAATTTATTTGAACATTATATGAATCAAATATTTCCATCAGATCATCAATAGAAGGATCAACATGTCCATATTTGATTGAATCATGATAATGAGAATTTAAATAATTATTTTTACTGTTAAATTTCACACATATTATTCTAGTTTTCCTAATAATAACCAAGATCAATTTAAAATGAATGTCGAGGTGAATGAGATTCTTTATAATAAATTACTATAAATGAAATATTGAATTTATATTTTAAATATCAGCCTTATTTATTGTGATTTTTGAATTAGTTCAAGTGGTTATTGATTTATTTTCATTCCTTTTATCCTTATGTGTATTTTTTATCATTTGATAATTTGTTTGAAAGTGTCTATTCTTCATGTAACCACAAAATATTATTTTGTAATGATCAAAATTAAAATGTGAATTATATTTCATGATCTATCCTTTATGAAAATATAATATTATTTTTATTAGTTGGAAAATCAATTTTTATGTGTTAATACATTACATAATTAAATAAAATTTATTTCATAACACCAACTTATTTGAAGTTAGTTTACTCACAATGATTCCAAATTTCAATGTCATTACTCCATCTATTTTTTCCAAAGTTATTTCTAATAAAAAACAATAAATAAAGGTTAGGATATTATAATTAATGGAATATTTAGTAACATATTATCCTTTAAAATCAATCAGATCATATTTTTGTAAATCAAAATATTTAATCCCAAATACCCATATTATAATATATATACACTATAGAAAATATATAATTTTTATCTTACATTGAGTATCCTTTCTACCATTAAAAGGATCTTGATATGTCATACTAAAACATATTTTATTCTTTAAGTGAACTGTCAATTAAAATGTTCATTACCAAAGTCTTCAAAGGGACTAAGGTAACAATTTTATTATAATTAATATAGATAATCAATTATAGAACTATATATCATTACAATATCTAATCCCTGATACCAAATTGCAAGGTATCATAAAACGTAAAAGACTAGATTATCCTCTATGTTTTAGGATTTAATACCAATTATCCAGTCCCATTGGGGTAGCATAAATTGAGATGAGGGTTAGGGGATTGAATTATAATTCACAAAAAAATAATCAAAGTTTGAACAATATGTATGGGAGTGATTAATCCAAATATTTACAAATTAAATTACATCAATATAAGAGAAGAGAGAGAAAAAATATAATAGAATGAAGAAGTGAACACATGAATTTTAGCATTGTTCATATATATGTGATCCATTTTCTACTCTTCACATACAAATAAGGTGTATGGAAGCTACTAAGGCTTATCATAATTTATGGATAGTGAACGAAAATTGGTCATTTTTTATCTAATAATGGATTTACCCAATTCCCTTGTATTTTATGAGTTCTGAACAAATCAAAACATTTATCAAAGAAGATAGATCATAGACTTTAAGAGGTTGAATCCTTATCTCTTAACATTTTTGGGTTTAGATAGTACCCACACTTTTATTATTAAAGTCCTCACCAGGTATTTTATACGTACAAAAGGAACCTATACATTCAATAGAAATTTCCTATCCACTTCAAGGTTATTGGTAAAGTGTTACCTTATCTTCAAAGGAAATAGACTAAACTTAGACTCTTACAAAATTATAATTTTACACAAAGGTATTAGGGGTCATGAGGAATGTGATCTTCATTTAGGATAAGATGAACCCAATCATATATGCGGATGTGATAAAATAAGAAATTCTTTTTTTAAAGGTATTATAACAACATGAATAATTCAAAAAACGTGGACTGTAAAGAATAAATATTTAAAGGACAATAATAGAATAAAAAATATTAACTCAATGAATACTTTTTGATGAAGGTGTTGGTGACTATATCTGTTAGATCTCCATCCCTTCAACATGATTAAATGATGATGTTTGTGAAAAATAGAGTCAATATAGAGATAAGATGAATGATAAAGCTCTGTCACTTAGTTACATGCTTTTCAACACCATAGAATAATGTAGATCCACAACTCCCTTTCTTCATCGTACGCCTTATTTTCTGATACACCAAAACACAAATACTTTTTTCATCACATAAAAGTAATACCCCCATCATGATTTCCATCAATAAAATTTTCAAATGGAATTATATTTTAATTCGATTGAAAAACTATAAAAAAATGAAAATGCATTCTATAGACATAAATTCATTAATAAAAAATAAAATATATTGAAGTGCATACATCGCTGAAAGAATACAAAAATTTCCTTGAAATAATCTTATAGAATATTTATGATTAAATATTTATATAATAAGACATATATAATTTGAACAAGGATCATTCAATAAATTCATACTAATCATTCATATTTCTCAGATAAATGCTTCAATTTTATTTTTCATAAAATATTAATAATTCGTATCGGAATGATAAAACTAGCATGTTTTTGTAATAAAATATAAAGTTGAAATGGATTTACATTTCATATTTAAATAAATAAATTCACAAAAATGAGTGTTATTGTTTTTTTAAATATCTCTAAAAAATACAAGATGAGCTATTCCAATTTGAACCAGTTTGGATTTTAATTTTTCACGATCTAAAATTTATGCATGAATGTATAAGCAAGGTTCCGGTATAGTGGTGTTTGCCGGTGAAATTTTTTTCACTTCCTGTGGGTGGGAGCTCTGGTTTTACATGTGTTTTTTTCAAGAATACACAATGAACTATATCCACCCCCATTAGTGTACGGATTCCCTCATTTCATCCACCAGAGTCTCTTATTGTTTTATTTCAAACCTCAATGGGGGAATCCAAGGTGGGGAATGATTTACCTCATGGGAGGTCTATTTCGAAGGGAGATAGGAAACAAATCAATATATCTTAGAATTATCCCAAACTTCTGATGAAGAAGTCTCTTATTCAAAAGAGTGCAGATCCAGTCACACCTCAAGGTTCTCCAAAAATAAGACACTCTCTATTAGACGATTTGGATAACCCTCTAATAAAAAATATTTTTTTTTTCGGAAGATGATTCTTTCCACTGGAGACTCCTTATAAGGCCCCAGCCTTAAACCTTACTTAATATTTAATTAAAAGAATAATTCACATTGAGGATCTTTTCAGGTTTAGAGTTTTAGAGAATTAGAACATAACTATTACATCTCAAAAGATTACAAAGTAGTCACTTATACTAAGTTTCCATAATAAAAAAAACTCTTGAAAGAAACATGTCTAGTTCTGTGTTTTATATAGCATGACATTCCCTTGATCCCATCCTTGACCTTATTCCACTTTAATTCCTGTGAAAAAAATTTCGAAAAACTTGGGGTGAGCATAAAAAGCTCAGTAAGGGATACACGAAGAATGAAAATTGTTAGTTTATCAAAACAACAAGTAAACCATGTATACTTTATCAAAGTAATACTTTTCACCTTTATGAAGTAATAAAAACTCTTCACTGAATAAAGTATCATTACATACCTTTTTGTAACCAAAGAATTACCATAAAACCCATATAAAGAACGCAAAACATATATAAAGGTAACTTGGGATATAAACATACTTAAGTGGAATAACCATACGGTCGACTTCCACACATATAACTTAACAGAATAGCCATACGGCCAATTTCCATACATACTTAATGGAATAGCCATACGGCCGACTTCCATACCCAATGCATTGGAGGTTATAACGTAACCACCCGTCCTGGTATTCACGGCACCACCCGTCATATGGTTTATAACGTAACCACCCGTTAAATGTCCAAGTACCAATATAAAATCATAAAACATAAAACCAATATAAAGGAATGATAAAATTTCCACATTTCAATAACAATATATCATAAATATATTGACATAATAGAATCCTTTTTCAAAACCATTTTCAATACCAAAATACATAAAAGAGTATATGGTATTTATTTTATTTTAAAAAACATGACGGCTTGTTGAGAAAGCCAAAGACCAAATAATACTCGCGGCGGCGGAAAAGGTCGTTGTCACCGCGTACGTTAAAAAAAACATTCCTTTTTGTCGTTTAGTAAAACGCTTCGTAGAAAAAGATTCCTTTTGTATAAAAGTAAAAGTCAACGGAGTTTGTACACCGTATAAAATAAAGTTGTGTATAAAACTAAATATGCCTCAATGAAAGGAGATTGAGACGAAGTCCCTTACCTCGGGTCTGACGTGACTCGATCGTTCTTTAACGTCCTGAATAATAAACTTGAGTTAATTTATACTTGTTTAAGAACCTTTTTAATGTTTATTATTCCTTTTATATCACTTATTTCCATGTTATAAACATTATGTAACCATTTAAGTTAATAATGTTTGTTTTGTCAATATTTGGTTCTTAAGTCGAAAGTGGACTTCTTACAATTACATGTTGTTCGTGTGGTCAAAGGTTATTTATATCCAGAATGACATTACTAATTTGGATATCATATATATTATATATATCTAGCATATACATGTATTTATAATATTACATAATCATTTAGAGGTAAGAAATGAAATCCACCGTTCATGGAGACGGTAAGCCGTACGTACGCATGAAGGCTACTTTCATTTCTTTGTCATATTAATGGAATTAAAACTAAATGGGAGGTATGTATATTTTAATTCCAAGAATTATATTCATCATTTAGATGTATCATTCATTATATATATCCATTATATACATGTACTTTTAATAGTACATTACATTTGGGGATAAGAAATGAAATGCATCGTTCATGGAGATTGTAAGCCGTACGTACGCATGAACGCTACTTTCATTTCTATCTCATACTTTAATGGAAAGAAATATTAATGATATAGAGGTATATTATAATTCGATTATAACATCATATATAATAACTTTAAATCCATCCTTTACACATCCCACATATGGCATTAACGAATCACATCACTTTGAGGGGGCGGTAGTCCGCACTTCCTTAAATGAAGATATCGTGTTTACCCATAATGGAAACCATAAAGGTATGCCAAAAATGAAAAATACAGAGGATTAAATAAAACATTAACATATTATATATCATATATAAAAATAGTGACATCATAATGGCCACCCTTGAAGGTGTTAAATGAGTATTGAACAATCATCGTTTCGGGAGGCAGAATTTCGCCATCCACGGAAACCGTATGTTCTTTAACCATTTGATGTAGTTGTGTGAGAGTGTAGCTCAAATAAATATTATAACCACATCCTAGTATATTGAAGATACTGGTTTTGTTACAAAAGAAGTAAATAAAAAGAGTTTAGAGGGTTGGAGAAGCAAAATAAAACAAATGAACAAGAGAGAATGAATTACCTTTAAAAGAGTAACTCCCTTTTGATTTGAGCTTAAAGGCTTCCTTTGAAAGGATTCTTCCCAAAGGGAATCCTCTAGGATGAGGAGAGGGATGTGGAGAGAGTAATTGGGCAGGGGCTGGCCGAGACAAAGGCTTGAGAAGTGTGTGAAATGAGGTAGAGGTGGGGGCCTTTTATAAGAGGGGAGGAGGGGCACTTTTGGAAAGTAAAGAATTATTACTTTATTTGAAAATGTGTTTCGGTTTTAAAAGGTCCCACATTGATATAATTCGTGGATAAGGTGATAAGGATTCTAAATCCACTCATCCAATAAGTTTTTGACATGTGTAGTTTATAGACTTTGCATTATCATTCTATTTTATTTAAATCGTCAAATAATGATGTCCTCGCTGCATCATTATTATGTCATAACTAATTTAATTTATTAATGTATAAAAATCATAAAAAAAATACTATGATGTAGGAAATCTTTTTATATTTCAAATGACTATTTATAATCAAATATCTGATCTTTATAACCCCATGTAAAAATTGTTTTCGTAAAACATATTATGTTTGTGTCATTTTTACTTTAACATTTAATAAAAAGTAATTTATGTCATTTCCCAACAAAAGTGGATCCATGGGGTCCCCAAGTTGACCCATGGCATTTCATGGTCGGCCATGACACAAACAATGAGGTTGGGACATGTGTCTAGGTCATTTCATATTATTAAAGCATTATTTATACCTTAAACTATCCTAATTACCACTAATCGCGATTAAAAACTTAATAAGTTACTATTCACCAAAAAATTATTTTAATCTCATTGAACAACATTTTACTTCTTAATGACAACCATGTATGTCGGATTTTCAAAATTAAATACACATTAGTGGTAAACTTTCATTTAACAGAAAAATCAGTTTGCTTGATTATCACTTAGTGGTTTCACTATTCATCAAAAATTGATGTTTTTCAGAAAATTACCAAAAATTCACCCTAAGCTATATTTGATATTCCGAATTCAAAAATGAAGTCTATTTTACAAAATTCAAAACATATAGGTCACATTAATTAATTTAATAATTAATTCCCTCTGTCACAACAAATAGCGTGTTTTTACAAAGCAATAAGTATCAAAAGATTGAGACTAGTTTAAGTCCGATTTCAAAGTGAAATTAATTCCAACGACCTCCATTTGATTAACTGGTAAAAATATTTTATAATGTCACTTTAAAACCAATTAAAATAATAATCTAATCATATAATTAATTTAGATTGAAAAGAGGTTTTGAATTAAAACACAACATTTTACACTATTCATTAAAAAATGAACTTTATCGGGAAAATACCAAAAAATTACACAAAGTAAAATTTGATGTCCCGATTCTTAATAAGAGTTTTATTTGGTCCAAAAGAATGTATAAGAGTGATCAAAACTATATTTAATGACGGTTCACCATTAAAAGGTGATAAGTGAACCTTTAGTGAAAATTAAAGTATATATGCCTAAAATTGATCTCTTTCCGTATTTTAAGCCTTTATCTTTTATTGGGTAAATGTATAAACATTTAAAAACATATCTAATCATATTTTCGTTATTTCTATCCATTCCCGCCAGTACAACGGCTACTTGTTAACTAACATTTAAAATAATATTATTTTATTACTTGTGTGCAACATAAGTTTTCAAAGAAACTCATCGTTGCGTATCGAGTACGCTATCGAACGTAGAAACCCCTTTTAATTAAAATTAATATTTAATTCGTAAATATTAATAAATATGAAAATTCTTTATTCTTTATTTACCTGGGATGTTACATCCTTCCCCCCTTTTGGGAATTGCGTCCTCGCAATTTTATTCACTTATCAAAATAAGTGGGGGTATTTATCCCACATAGCATTTTCAGATTCCCACGTTGCCTCTTCAATCACATGGTTTTTCCACAAAACCTTTACCTGATGAATCACATTATTCCGTAACACTTGCTCCCTGTGGTCAAGAATCTGGACCGGTTGTTCCTCATATGATAGGTTCTCTTCCAGCTGAACTACCTCTGGACTCAAAACATGAGATGGATCTGGCATATACATTCTCAACATTGAAACATGAAAAACATTGTGTACCTGAGATAAACCCGGAGGTAAAGCCACTCGGTATGCAACTGATCCAAATCTTTCCAGAATTTCGTATGGTCCAATAAACCTTGGACCCAGCTTTCTTTTCTTACCAAATCTCATCACACTATTCCATTGAGAAATCTTGAGAAAAACATGATCACCTACCTCGAAAGATAGATCCTTCCTCCGGTTATCCGCATAACTCTTCTGCCTGCTCTGAGCTATTCTCATGTGTTTCTGAATCAGCTGAACTTTTTCTGTCATCTCTTCTACCAATTCTGGTCCCATCAACTTCCTTTCACCCACTTCATCCCAAAAAAGATGGATTTCGACACCGCTTCCCATATAATGCCTCAAATGGTTCCATCTGTATACTGGAATGAAAACTGTTATTATAAGAAAACTCAACCAAAGAAAGATGTTGGTCCCAACTTCCCTGATAATCCATAGAACAAGCTCGTAGCATATCCTCCAATGTCTGGATTGTTCGTTCTGACTGCCCATCTGATTGAGGATGAAAAGCTGTACTAAAATTTAATTCAGTACCCAACGACTTCTGAAGGCCTTTCCAAAAGTTAGAAGTAAACCTGGGATCACGATCCGATACAATGGAGAGAGGAACTCCATTTAACCTGACTATCTCTTTAAGATACAAACGGGAAAGTTGATCAAGAGATAAAGTATCTCGTATAGCATGGAAATGAGAATATTTGGTCAAGCGATCAACAATAACCCATATTTCATTATTACCTCGAGATGTCTTCGGTAATCCAACAACAAAGTCCATGGATATATTCTCCCATTTCCACTCTGGCACTGGTAAAGGCTGAAGCATCCCTTTCGGTAACTGCCACCCTGCTTTAACCTGTTGACATGTCAAACACTTCACAGTAAAATCAGCAATATCTCTTTTCATTCCATCCCACCAGTAATACTCCCGCAGATATCTGTACATCTTTGTACTTCCGGGATGAACTGAAAACGGAGAACTATGAGCCTCACATGACAACTCATTCTTCAAGTGTGAATCACAAGGCACGCATAACCCCTTCCCAAACCTCAAAACACAAACACAAACTTATCCAAAGACTCGTGGAAAATTTTATTCATAAAGTCCATGAATACAGCAGGTGCATTGGTTAACCCAAAAGGCATAACTAAAAATTCATAATGGCCATATCTAGTACGGAACGCAGTCTTCGGAACGTCTGCTTCTTTTAATTTCAACTGATGGTACCCCGACCTCAAGTCAATCTTCGAAAAATACTGAGCTCCCTGGAGCTGATACCACTTCATTCGATGGCCCAACATCTGCTGAAGTTGTTGCAAAGGATTTCACCACCCCTTTCTTCTTGTAGTCTGGCTGCATTCCCCCAGTTGAGTTCTTCGTTGGACACTCGTTTGCATAATGACCCATCTCATTGCACTTATAACATCTTACCGTTGGCTTTTCATTTCCTGCTTGATCATCTTCCTTACAGTTACGAGCAATATGACCATACTTACCACACCTAAAGCACTTACCAGACTTGGATAAACATTCTCCAGGATGCATTTTACCACACTTCTCACAGGATGGATATTTGGTTTTCTTACCTCCTTGCTTCTTTGATGAATTCTTCCTCATTGCCTGCCAACTTGACCTCTTATTATGTTGTTTGTCATAGAACACCTGATCATCGGCAAACTCCATTTCCACCTTCTCCGCACATCGAACAAGTTTTTCATAACTTTTGAACTCACGAGAAGCTAAAGCCCTTCGATACTTTGGCTTTAACCATGAGTAAAAACGGTTTATTTTACTATCAAGATCTCATATGAAGTTTGGAGCATACCTTGCCAATCGAGTGAACTTTTCTTCATAAGCATCCATTGAATCATCCTCCTGCCTCAATTCTAGGAACTATTTTTCCATCCTAAGACGAACCACCTTAGGAAAATATTTCTCAAGAAACATACATTTGAATTCGTCCCAGTGAAGATCCTCAATATCATCACTATCCCTTATATTTTTCACCATCGACCACCACTGATCAGCTTCACCTTCAAAACGGTAAACAGCAAGACTAACCTTTTGATGTTCTGAACACCCCATGACATCAAAAATTTTCTCCAGTGCTTTAATCCACCCTTCAGCTTTCACAGGGTCAGATGATCCTCTGAATGATGGGGGATGTTGCCTCATGAAATGTTCCACCACTGACATGTTTCTCTGCGGTTGATCTGGCTGATCTCGTGCATGGATACCACCACCATTTATAGCCTGAGTCAACTGTGCCATCACTGAAACAAACTGTTCAGTTCCAATTCCGACCATCTTAGGTTGCTGATTTGGAAGGTTATCTTCCTCCTGATGTCGTCCCAACATAGCTGCTTTGTTTCCTCTGCGGAAAACCATTCTGAACATAGAAATATCTTAGGCGAAGCAACATGGTAATCCATAAATGCTATATCATTTCAATAATATTATAATTTAACACTTTTCTAACTCCTAAAGTTGTCTAAACCGACCTCTTATACCAACTATAAGGCCCCAGCCTTAAACCTTACTTAATATTGAATTAAAAGAATAATTCACGTTGAGGATCTTTTCAGGTTTAGAGTTTTAGAGAATTAGAACATAACTATTACATCTCAAAAGATTACAAAGTAGTCACTTATACTAAGTTTCTATAATAAAAAAAACTCTTGAAAGAAACATGTCTAGTTCTGTGTTTTATATAGCATGACATTCCCTTGATCCCATCCTCGACCTTATTCCACTTTAAGTCCTGTGAAAAACATTTCGAAAAACTTGGGGTGAGCATAAAAAGCTCAGTAAGGGATACACGAAGAATGAAAATTGTTAGTTTATCAAAACAACAAGTAAACCATGTATACTTTATCAAAGTAATACTTTTCACCTTTATGAAGTAATAAAAACTCTTCACTGAATAAAGTATCATTACTTACCTTTTTGTAACCGAAGAATTACCATAAAACCCATATAAAGAACTCATAACATATATAAAGGTAACATGGAACATAAACATACTTAAGTGGAATAACCATACGGTCTACTTCCACACATATAACTTAATGGAATAGCCATACGGACAATTTCCATACATACTTAATGGAATAGCCATACGGCCGACTTCCATACCCAATGCATTGGAGGTTATAACGTAACCACCCATCCTGGTATTCACGGCACCACCCGTCATATGGTTTATAACGTAACCACCCGTTAAATGTCCAAGTACCAATATAAAATCATAAAACATAAAACCAATATAAAGGAATGATAACATTTCCACATTTCAATCACAATATATCATAAATATATTGACATAATAGAATAATTTTTCAAAACCATTTTCAATACCAAAATACATAAAAGAGTATATGGTATTTATTTTATTTTAAAAAACATTACGACTTGTTGAGAATGCCAAAGACCAAATAATACTCGCGGCGGCGGAAAAGGTCGTTGTCACCGCGTACGTTAAAAAAACATTCCTTTTTGTCGTTTAGTAAAACGCTTCATAGAAAAAGATTCCTTTTGTATAAAAGTAAAAGTCAAAGGAGTTTATACAGCGTATAAAGTAAAGTTTTGTATAAAACGAAATATGCCTCAATGAAAGGAGATTGAGACGAAGTCCCTTACCTCGGGTCCGACTTGACTCGATCGTTCTTTAACGTCCTGAATAATAAACTTGATTTAATTTATAATTGTTTAAGAACCTTTTTAGTGTTCATTATTACTTTTATATCACTTATTGCCATGTTATAAACATTATGTAACCATTTAAGTTAATAATGTTTGTTTTGTCAATATTTGGTTCTTAAGTCGAAAGTGGACTTCTTACAATTACATGTTGTTCGTGTGGTCAAAGGTTATTTATATCCAGAATGACATTAATAATTTTGATATCATATATATCATATATATCCAGCGTATACATGTATTTATAATATTACATAATCATTTAGAGGTAAGAAATGAAATGCACCGTTCATGGAGACGGTAAGCCGTACGTACGCATGAACGCTACTTTCATTTCATTGTCATATTAATGGAATTAAATCTAAATGGGATGTATGTATATTTTAATTCCAGAATTATATTCATCATTTAGATATATCATTCATTATATATATCAATTATATACATGTACTTTTAATAGTACATTACATTTGGGGATAAGAAATGAAATGCACCGTTCATGGAGACGGTAAGCCGTACGTACGCATGAACGCTACTTTCATTTCTATCTCATACTTTAATGGAAATAAATAATAGTGATATAGAGGTATATTATAATTCGAGTATAACATCATATATAATAACTTTAAATCCATCCTTTACACGTCCCACATATGGCATTAACGAATCACATCACTTTGAGGGGGCGGTAGTCCGCACTTCCTTAAATGAAGATATCGTGTTTAACCATAATGGAAACCATAAAGGTATGCCAAAAATGAAAAATACAGAAGCTTAAAGAAAACATAAACATATTATATATCATATATAAAAATAGTGACATCATAATGTCCACCCTTGAAGGTGTTAAATGAGTATTGAACAATCATCGTTTCGGGAGGCAGAATTTCGCCATCCACGGAAACCGTATGTTCTTTAACCATTTGATGTAGTTGTGTGAGAGTGTAGCTCAAATAAATATTATAACAACATCCTAGTATATTGAAGATACTGGTTTTGTTACAAAATAAGTAAATAAAAAGAGTTTAGAGGGTTGGAGAAGCAAAATAAAACAAATGAACAAGAGAGAATGAAATACCTTTAAAAGTGTAACTCCGTTTTGATTTGAGCCTAAAGGCTTACTTTGAAAGGATTCTGCCCAAAGGGAATCCTTTAGGATGAGGAGATTGATGTGGAGAGAGTAATTGGGCAGGGGTTGGCCGAGACAAAGGCTTGAGAAGTGCGTGAAATGAGGTAGAGGTGGGGGCCTTTTATAAGAGGGGAGGAGGGGCACTTTTGGAAAGTAAAGAATTATTACTTTATTTGAAAATGTGTTTCGGTTTTAAAAGGTCCCACATTGATATAATTCGTGGATAAGGTGATAAGGCTTCGAAATCCACTAATCCAATAAGTTTTGGACATTTTTAGTTTATAGATTTTGCATTATCTTTCTATTTTATTTAAATCGTCAAATAATGATGTCATCGCTGAATCATTATTATGTCATAAATAATTTAATTTATTTAATGTCTAAAAATCATAAAAAAATACTATGATTTAGGAAATCTTTTTAGCTTTCCAATTACTATTTATAATCAAATATCTTATCTTTATAACCCCATGTAAAAATTGTTTTCGTAAAACATATTATGTTTGTGTCATTTTTACTTTAACATTTAATAAAAAGTAATTTATGTCATTTCCCAACAAAAGTGGATCCATGGGGTCCCCAAGTTGACCCATGGCATGTCATGGTCGGCCATGACACAACCAATGAGGTTGGGACATGTGTCTAGGTCATTTCATATTATTAAAGCGTTATTTATACCTTAAACTATCCTAATTACCACTAATCGCGATTAAAAACTTAATAAGTTACTATTCACCAAAAAATTATTTTAATCTCATTGAACCACATTTTACTTCTTAATGACAACCATGTATGTCGGATTTTCAAAATTCAATACACATTAGTGGTAAACTTTCATTTCACTGAAAAATCAGTTTGCTTGATTATCACTTAGTGGTTTCACTATTTATCAAAAACTGAAGTTTTTCAGAAAATTACCAAAAATTCACCCTAAGCTATATTTGATATTCCGAATTCAAAAATGAAGCCTATTTTACAAAATTCAAAACATATAGGTCACATTACTTAATTTAATAATTAATTCCCGCTGTCACGACAAATAGCGTGTTTTTACAAAGCAATAAGTATCAAAAGATTGACAGTAGTTTAAGTCCGATTTCAAAGTGAAATTAATTCCAACGACCACCATTGGGTAAACTGGTAAAAATATTTTCTAATTTCACTTTAAAACCAATTAAAATAATAATCTAATCATATAAATAATTTATATTAAAAAGAGGTTTTGAATTAAAACACAACATTTTACACTATTCATTAAAAAATGAACTTTATCGGGAAAATACCAAAAAATTACACAAAGTAAAATTTGATGTCCCGATTCTTAATAAGAGTTTTATTTGGTCCAAAAGAATGTATAAGAGTGATCAAAACTATATTTAATGACGGTTCACCATTAAAAGGTGATAAGTGAACCTTTAGTGAAAATTAAAGTATATATGCCTAAAATTGAACTCTTTTCGTATTTTAAGCCTTTATCTTTTATTGGGTAAATGTATAAACATTTAAAAACATATCTAATCATATTTTAGTTATTTCTATCCATTCCCGCCAGTACAACGACTACTTGTTAACTAACATTTAAAATAATATTATTTTATTCTTGTGTGCAACATAAGTTTTCAAAGAAACTCATCGTTGCGTATCGAGTACGCTATTGAACGTAGAAACCACTTTTAATTAAAATTAATATTTAATTCATAAATATTAATAAATATGAAAATTCTTTAGTCTTTATTTACCGGGGATGTTACACTCCTCAATCCAGTCCCTCGTGTTGTGGCTAAGGAGGTCTGTTGTAGTAACTTATTTATTCGTGGTTCCAGATTTAGAGGCTGGGAGGACAAGTGGTTTCTTCTTTATGGATTAATTTCTTTCTTTGGAACACTCACGGGCTAGGTGTTTATTGAATGTGTACCTTCATGACCTCTGAGTCTTGCAGATTGGTTTCTTCCCTGGTTTCTATTCATAATCCTAAGAAATATCATATTAGGATAAGAATCATTCCAAAAAATATGGGTTTTGGGTTTCATTTCCATGGTCACCATGTGAATTAGAATATTTTGCATAGCTGGAATAATTCATTGTAGGTAGAGCACTTGAAAATAACATATCAGTGTATTATAGTGATGATCGGGTTTAGATGGTGGGTTACCCTCTTTTCTTTCATTTATACCAGTACTGTTGTCCAAGATATAAGGTCCCTGTGGGAGTGTCTAGACCACATTGATCTAGTGGGTCTCCCATGGTTCATCAGCGGTGACTTCAACTCGATTATTGGGTTGTCAGAGAAGAGGGGTGGATTGGGAAGATGTGCCAACAACATTATTGAATATATGTCCTTTATTTCTAGTAAGGGTCTCCTAGATTTGGGTTTAAATGGGTGAATCTTTACATGGTGCAACAATCGTCGCGGTGGAAGTAGGATCTTGATTAGACTGGAGAGATTTATATCAAATATCCAAGGGTAATAATCCTTTTTTTGTTCTTTGGTGATTCACTTATCTCACACTGTCTCGGATCCCGCCCTTCTTCTAGTCGAATTGAAGTAAGGGAGATAGGACAAGAATAATTTCTTGTACACATCCATCTGGTATAGATTTGATGTGTTCATGCATGTGATGAAGTGCTCATGGGAGCATGAATTCTCTGGGTGGGTGTGGGTTGGGGTTTCTAGGAATCTACAGCATCTTGAGTAGGATATCGACGGGTGGTTTCTTGAAAACACCATGGTCAATAATTCTGTGGATTCATTGCAAACTAAAATTGATGGGATGGAGGCTGAACTTCAACATGGTTGGGATGATAGTACCTTCATGAGGATCAGTGACATGTGTGGTATTCTGGATGAGAGTTTTTTGGACATGGAAATAGATTGCATGAAATGTCATTGGGTCATATGGCTAAAGGAGGGTGACTGTAACTCTGCGTTTTTCATGCATTTGTTAAAGAATGTCGTTTGATGAAGACCAACTTTAGGCTGTCATATTGTTCTTATTATTCCGAAATTGATGTCATTGTCTTGATGGCCTTTTAGCACTTCATGTCACTGCTTACAGGAAACCTTTCGAATCCCCATGGTTTTCCAGTAGTGTCGGAGGGGCAGGCGGCCTTCATGGATAGCATTTACAACAACATTGGGGAAGGGGAAAATAACATCCTTAGGGATCTACCAAATGGTGCTAGGGTCTAGGAAACTATCCACAACCTATCCCTAGACAATTCTATTAGTCCGGATAGATTTTTGGATGCGTTCTATGTGGTGGAATGGGATTTTGTGGGGGTTCAGGTGATTGACGCAATTCATGATTTCTTCTGGGTGGTACGTTAAATATGTTTAATTTCTCTTCCAAAGTGGTTTTGGTTCGAAAAATTATAGATCCCTAGGTTTTTTAACATTATAGACCCATCTCCCTCTGTAATGTGTTATAAAAGTTATTGGAAAGGTTAATTACATGAAGGTTGGACAATGTAATTCCGAAATTTATCTCTAAAGATAAACAAAACATTATCAAAGGTAGGGATATTCAAGGAGAAATTGAAATAGATAAAGAAATTTATGATGATGTGAATAGAACGATTATTGGGTCCAACATTATAATTCGAGTTGAAATTGATAATTATTTTGATCATTCTGAGTGGATTTTCATTATTCAGACCATGAGGAAACTTTGTTTCAACAAATGGGTTTGTGACCTCTCTTTCTGATTCTATTCTTCTTTGTGGATCACTATTTCAATTATGGGGAACTGTTTTGGTTTCTTCAAAAGTGTTCAAGGTCTGAGGAAATAGAATTCCTTGTCTCCCAATATTTTCATCACATCTTAGGAGGCTTTGTCACAAAATTTCCCCAAATGATTGGCTGAAAGGAAGAACCTTCATTATCATTCGCATTATTTGGATGGTACCTTCTCTTACCTAATGTTTTATGATGATATATTTATGTTCAGGAATGAAAGTAGGTCTTATCTTCCAAATATTATAGAGGTTATGATGGTTTATGGTATTCTACACATTCATTGAATCATTTTTTTACAATCAGTGTTTTTTTTTCAAATAAGAGATCTAGAAAGAGGGCTTGTACCATCCATGATATCTTAATAATTCAATGAAATAAGTTTCAAATGATATTTCATAGGGATCCTATCTCAAATGGTCAGGTGAAGAAGTTGTTCTCGTAGAATATTTTCAACAAGATGCTTGATAGGATTCTTTTCTGGAAAAACATGTTTTTATCCATTAGTGGTCGTGGTTCCCAAATTAAGAGTGTCCTGGTTTCTATTCCAATGCACGTTCATTCAATCATCACTCCCCCTAAAGGGATCATTTGTTTTATGGGGAAGCTTCTTAATAAGATCCTTTGAGATTCCAATGAAATGGGTTGATGACATTGGTCTTTATGGAGTCACCTAGAGAAACTGCTTGAGGAGGGTCGAGTGGACCTTCGAGATGTTTCATCTTCTAGGAATTCCATGTAGTCTGTTTGGCTTTGGATTTTATTGAGCGAATGTTTCTTTGGGAAAATATGGTTTAGTATAAATATGGGAAACTTTGGGAGTATTGGGATAGGTTATAGCTCTCTAGATTGGCGAAAAATGTGCTTTCTCATATAGAGATTCTAAACATGGCCTCTCACTGGGTGGTTGGGAGAGGGGGTATTAACTTATGGAATGATAACTAGGTGGGGGAGAAATTGTTCTTTCATGGTTGTCTTGTGTGGGATAGGTTTGTCAAAGAGTTTATTCGGTTTCCGAAGCATCATGAGTGTATCCTGATTCATCATATGTTGGCCACTTTTAATGAAACTTATTCCTCGGAAGAAGATAACCAATGCTTCTTTTCTGGTTCAGGCTATAGGTTTTTAAACGATCATGATTATCAGGATCTGATCTAAACAAGCTTTTTTTTGGGAAAATTGGGCCTCCCGATTATGGTGCAGGAAGGTTCCCATGAAGATGAACTTTCGGGATTAGAGGTTGATAAGTCACACAATTCTTATAAAAGAGAATGTTCAAGGAAAATTAATTTATATGTTTTAAAAATACTTCTTCTACTAATATCGCAAAATGGAATCAGTTTTTCACTTGTTTATTTTAAGTGATTGAGAGGTCAGCCTTTGGTCTAGATTGGGTAACTGGGGTTTTTTTGATCCATCATGTGCTTTCATGCATGATTTCATCATTCACTGGTTTTGGAATGTGGGTGTTTTGGAATTTGATTCAAATTTGAGTTCTGTTATCTTCATCGTTGTTGTTTGAACCCTTTGGGGGGGCGTAACATGGAAAGGTTTGAGATGTGACCTCTATTTTATTTTTTTACCAATAATACTGATGGTTTTTTTATATGAGTTAGGATCTATGGTTAAGCATGGACTGCATTCCCCAATCATTTATAGTCTTCTCAACAGACCAGTGGGCCAACCTAGATTACGTGGAAGTGGGATTCGTTGGAGGCCCCCTAGTCTATAGTTAGAAACTCAACTTGGATAGATCATTTATGAATGGTAAAATTCATGGTGTTTGGATCCCATAAAATGAGAATGGGTCGATTTTGGTGGCATTCAACTCCTGTTACAGCCCTAGGAGTTTATTGGGTGTAGATGTGATAACATTTCATTCCAGAGTTGAGCATTGAAATAACCTTAGATTGGTGGTTTCAGAGGTCAAAACAGACTCAGATAATCTGGTCTTGGCCTTTCATGGTAACCTGGTCTAACCATGGGATTTTATTTATTTGCTCTAGAGGTTCATTTTAGCGATTAACAAGGGTTTTGTGGTTTGTAATGTTAGAATAGAGGCCAACTTTGCGGTGGATTCTCTCTCCCGAGGGATGCACTAATCAGGGTAATATGATTTTTTACTCGATTAAGGGTTTTTTGTCTATAGAATGTTGCAAATTTGTCCGTTGGGATGCCCTTGGTATTAAATATTTCATACCGCCATAGTTTTTGTTGGTTTTTGAGAGTTTCTCCATTATTCTTTATAAATTAAAAATACTCAATTATCAGTCAGATACATAATTGTCCTAAATGTCATATTTAGAGTATAGAATCAATATTTACTTTATAGAAAAGGTCATATACAATCATAAGAATTAAATATAATGATATTTTAGTCAATGAAATATATGAATTAATGTAAATCCCACATTAGTCAATATATAACATGATAGACTAAATATAACTATTAATAAATACGTTAGAAATTTTATTTACAAATATCAACACATTAAGACTTATCTTAATCAGAATAAGTAAATTGATGTTTTCTATTTATCCAATTTATGACGTGGTTTTAGTATCTACTCAACGTTACGATTATCAATCACCGGAAGGAAACATAGTTGTCCACTTAGTTAACAAAGAATCGTATATGATATGATAGGGAACATTTCCTACCTATGCAGCTATCTAATGAGAGGAATTTCATAGAGGACTCATTCCTCAATGAAATATGAATATTATCCTAATAATGAATATTATGAGTTTAAAAGAGGACATCATTTTATTGGTTATGTATTTAATAAAATCCCATATTTAATGATTATAAATTTATTTTATTCCTCTGATGAAATATTATATTATAGAAAATAACATCATTGACATCAATAATAGATATGAGATCAATTCTATAAGAACAATATTCCCAATTTTAGAAACTGTTAAGATAGTAAAATATATGATGATTTATTTTATAAAGATAAATTCGATGAGTTATGCAAATGTCATTATTAGTGACCAATTTTTTATGGGTTTTAATAGATAAATCTACATGCTTATGGGAAGTACAGAATGATTAATTTTAAATTTTAAATGAATTAGATAAAATATGAAATAAATATGGTTTTTCTCATATAACTAATATGATTGGATATGTCAATGATTCTCTATATAATTCGGTATTCTTATTACATGGTGAGACTACAGGATTCCATAAGGATTTTTATTATTAAGGAATTAATTTTTTTAATTGATGGATATATTAAGCGATTATGAATGAATTTATGATTCATTAACTAAATAATATCAAGATTTTATAATAGTTTAATTAGGTATGTAATTTCTATATTATCATATTGTATTGACAATAAGAGTTAGTGAATGTTAAAACTGGAAGAAGAAAATTTAGTCCCAGAGTCCACCAATATTTCATTTTGTAGCCAATCAATGTAATATTAACATAATGGTTTTATCAATAACTAATTATCATTTTATTGGATGGAATTATTTAAGAAACAGATGTGTTTTGAAACTCCCTTGAATTAACATTTGAATGATCGATGATATAGAACTTGATAAATAAGTTTTAAAGTGTATATGATAGTAAATATATAATTTACATGTGAGGTAGATATAAGGAAATTCCTAATTAAAGGAATAATTAATAAATATTTTAATATATATTCTTGTGATAAACCAAAGAGTTTCCGTATAAATGTTTTGATTGAAAAAGAAGTTGGTATGATTAAATGGATCTATCTAAAGTGTTTGTATCTTCATCGCAATAATCTTATATGATAAGAGAATTTATTTTTTAATAAACATTATTCTAGAAAAAAATATAATTATATTTATAATGATGTTTTATCCTTTAATAAATCGTAAATTAATATTTAAAAAAGATACAAGGATAAATATGTGTATGTGGGATAAATTATTTTTCTCGATATTTGTTAAAATATGAGGGATGATTTCACCACCACTCATCAATGGTATATTTTCTAAAATAGACATATTTTATAAGGAAGATTATAAAAAAAACATATAATAACATATATGATATAGTAAAAAACAATAATTTCAAATATTCCTACTAAATGTTAATATTTTTTATACAAAAAAGTTTTTTTGTATCATTGCATGTTATAATATGAGAATATAGCTTCATATTAATTAGTTGGAAAATATTTTTTCATTAATGATTTTAATGTAATGAAAAAAATATTATTATAATAAAATATTAATATACTTTTTACCTAATACACTAAATATTTTATGACTTGTGATAGTAAAGAAAAAATATAAATTTTTCATTTTGTTTCTATAAAAATTGAATATCAATATTTTTTAGAGAACTGTACCAGTTAAAATAATAATTGGTTATTCACTTCATATATTAAAAGTGTTATAAGGTGCAAAGAAAAAGGTAATGTAAAAAATTATTATTTATTTATCATAAAATACTATAGGTCATTTTATATAAATGATTTTTTAAATTATTTCTATGCAATAAAATAAATCATTATATTAATTAATAAATGGTCTTAATGGAAATTTTTTGATTGAAATAAACTCAATTATAATGATGTTAAACATAAACTAGATCATCATTAGAAAATAGAATATAATATCATAACATTTGATGTTGTTCATCTTAGATGTTCAAATATGTTTAAAAAGATGAAAATTATTTATATAGTTTCAAAATCTCACCAATTTTCAATATTTGTTTCTTCAGATATATTACATAGTAAATAATTTAGATAGAGGGTTTTATCTAGTGGGTACATACTAATGTGGTAGGATTTACTTCTTTTTATAATGATATAATAAAACCCAAATATCTACAGAAACATAAAGTGTGATATGGAAGTCACCCATTTATTATATGATAATAAAGTTATTCTATTGTGTTTTTTTGAAAAATATAAAACAGATATAGAGATATAAAACAGCATATAAATTTCAATTTCAATTGAATAATTCTATGTAATTGGTTATATATATATCATAAAATTCAAAGATAATAATCATATAATAATTTGATTGTGACTTATCTTTAACTAATAATCATTGTACAATATTAATGTTTTGGATGAAATGTTATGTTTATTATAAGTTCCCATCCTTTATAATAGATGTATTAGTCTTGTTAACAGGTACTATTTTCTCTACATTGGTGAAAAAAAATTTGGATTTTTCTTTGGGGAGTTATTTGGTTAAAATTGAGAAAAAATTGAAGAAAGAGTGAAATTAATCATTGTCTCGCGGTTTTTTTCAAACCATAAACCATAGACTAGAACACCATGGAACCTAACCTAGTGGGTATTTTCATGACTAGGGTGCATTTTTCCAAATCGTGCACCTTGATGGAAGAAATCATCAACCCCTTAGAAGAGGCATGTGGTTAGGTGAACGATTAGGGGACACTATGACCCTAGAGAAGTAAACTATGCCTAAGGGGTTTTAATATCCAAAATTTTTTAAAAAAATTCCCAAACCCTCATATTATACCCCTAAATGACCCAACTAGAAGCATAATAAATTTATCCCCATTTCAGAGCCACCTATAGAGATTCTATGATCGTTTTTCCTCCATTCAGGGGGACGCAAATCCTAGTTGGCAGATCATTATATCTTCAAATACCTGATTTCTTTCAAAATGATCTTCGATTCTTATACACCTAATTTGGGGGCTGCTATAATCTATTTTTTCACTATAGATATAGATTTTCTGAATCTAGATACATGATTTTTGGATATATATCTACAATTAATGGATCTTTTTGGTTCAATATTGAATTTATGTTTTTCAATAAGATCTCATGCTAAGTCATTTTTCAATTCATATTGTATATTTTCATTTTACGACCATTCATCAAAAATTTGGGATAGGTGGTATATAATTACAATCCCAAAGGTTTTATTTAAATTACATGAATTTAATTTTTATAATTTCTATTAGATGTTTATAACATTAGAATTTGATTAAAATAATTTATTTTTGGAATTCATTAATTAAGAATAAGTCAATTTGGGGATATCAATATCAAAAATATGAGGTAATTAATTATTGAGATAATTATGATAAATTTAGGTTATGTATTTGAGATAATGTATTATTGAGTTAATTATGGAATCTTCAATTGCCATTAGGGATAATTAATCATTGAGTTAATTATTGGGATATTGAATCATGAATTGAATAATTAATTGTGGATTTAATTATAGGATATTGAGTTTGTGAATATTGATTAATTATTTTGGGAATTGGTAAATGAGATAGATTTTATTAATTAATTGGGGAATTAATTAATGGGATTGATGCGATGAACTAATTTTTTAAATAGCTAGGAGAATTAGTTGATTAATTGATTGTTTGATTAATTAATTGATTGAATGAAAATCAATGAATTAAAATAAAGTTATTAATGATTATATGAGAATAATGAGTGGTCAAAATGGAATTTTGGTGTTATTTCGCAATAATTTGTGGAAGTAATGGAATTCATGTTTTAATGGAGAACAATGATTGGTAACATTTGAATTCATGTGTCAATTGAGAATAATGAGTGTTAATAGTGTAATTCTTGTGTTAATTCAAAATAATGACTGGGAATAATAGAATTTTTGTGTTCATTGAGTATAATAAGTGGTAAAAATGTAATTCACATATTAATTAGAACAATGAATGCTTGGAATGTAATTTATGTGTTTGTTGAGATAAATAATGGAAACAATGATAATTTGATATAAGATATCCCTAGGGAATAGTTAAAGATCTAACATGATCTGATCATGTAATGAATTATTGGTGTCTACGGGAACCCGTAGTTTTATGTTGTCAAATGATGATTAATTTATAATTTGAAATTGTTTTACATATGCATTTTGATTATATTTATTATACAACTGCATACAAAATTATTTGACTAGATATTGTTTTTGGCGTCATTGGTGGTGGTCTACTGAGTTGTAATTACACCCTACTCAGGCTTCCTTGTTGGAACATAAATAGACTTCATGTTGGTAGAAAATTATAATGGAAAATTCCATAGGTTTGATTGATATTTTTCGATGGAACATGGATGAGGGAAAATCACATAGTATGAGACCTTCTTGGGAGTTTTCATTTTCTTTCATTTTAAATTTTTATTTTGACACTTTCCTGGTGCTTTAGCATGGCATATCTACTATTTAGTTTTGATATTTTATTTCAAATTTTATTCCTCATGACATACGGGGTATAGAAGGTTATGGAATATATGTTTTTATGTTTTTATTTCTTATTTTTCTGATGATGTATTACTCTAGTGGTAAGAGGGTTTAGTCTCCTTATGAATAATATTGTTCCATTACTACCAGTAAAAAGCCTATAGGGTATGGAGAGGCACACCAGATATCTTGTGACCAACTGGCATATGGAACTGGTTAGTGGAACTTGAGATGGGAGCTAGCGAACAGAGGCAGGCTTAGCTTCAGGCAGCGGAGGCCTATGGCCACGTCGCACCTGAGATGATTTGAGGAACTATATGTGTCTATTCCACCCTTCCTGCAGTTCTTATAGACACAGGTGCGAGTAATTATTTTATTTCCACTGCCCTTGATCGGAGCTTGGAGATTCTGACTGAGTCGTTGGCTCGATATTTACGGCTAGAGACTCCTACGGCAGGAGACTCAATGATTACGCAATAGTTCCAGCAGTGTGAGATTACTCTAGGAGGCAAGATTTTCGGCTGGGATCTTCTTGTAGTGGCGTCGAGGCCTTACGACGTCATCTTGGGCTTGGATTGGTTATCTATAGTTCATGCTAAGATAGACTGTATTAGGCGCAAGGTGCGGTGTGTCTGCACCGATGGGAGCAGGTTCACCTTCACCAGTGATAAGGGAGCCTTTGCAGCGTAGGATGGACTCACGCAGAGGATAGGACATCCGATCACTCATCAGTTGGCTAGCCTCATCCTAGGAGTAGTGGAAATGCGGAGTCTGAGTTTTCCTATAATGGTGGATCAGTATGCGGATGTTTTTCTTGACGAAGTTCTAGGACTACCTCCTCATAGAGAGGTAGACTTCTATATTGACTTGTACCCCGGGACAACCCCGATATCTACTCCAGCATATCGGATGGCTCCCACTGAGCTTCGAGATTAATGGGTACAGTTGGAGGAATTTCAGGGCAAGGGATTCATCCGACCTAGTGTTTCACCCAAGGATTCCTTGATTTTGTTCGCCAAGAAGGTGGACGGGAGCTTGCGACTGTGTGTCGATTACCATCTCCTGAACCAGGTGACCATGAAGAAAAAGTATCCACTTTCGAGGATTGACAACCTTTTTGATCAGCTCAAGGGAGAACGTTGGTTCTCAAAGATAGAACTCAGGTCAGGCTATCATCAGCTCCGAGTGCAAGATGAGGATGTGTAGAAGATGGCCTTTAGGTGTCGGTATGGCCACTATGAGTTCTTGGTCATTCCCTTTGGTTTGACCAATGCTCCAGCAGTGTTCATGAGTCTCATGAATAGGATCTTCTAGACCTACTTCGATTGGTTTTTCGTAGTCTTCATTGACGACATACTGATTTACTCGATGACCAAGGAGGAGCACGCCTACCACCTACGGGTTTTACTGGATACACTCCGAGAGAACCAAAATTATGGTAAGCTCTCGAAGTTTCAGTTCTGGATACATGAGGTCCACTTCGTAGGACACATCATCACTGAGGCGGGAGTTGCCGTGGATCCTGTGATGATCGAGGTAGTGCTAGATTAGGAGCCACCAAGGAGTTTGACGGAGGTGCGAAGATTCCTAGGTTTGGATGGGTACTACCGGAGATTTGTGCCAGAGTTCTCCAGAGTTTCAGCACTGCATAAAGCTTTGACGAAGAAGGGGAAACCGTTCATGTGGTCAGATAGATGTCAGCAGAGCATCCCAGAGCTAAGACGGAGATTGACCAGTGCACCCATCTTGAGGCTACCGGAGGAGGGAGTAGGTTACATAGTCTACTATGATGCATCATGGATCGGACTCGAGTATGTCCTGATGCAGAAGCGGGTAGTGATCAGCTTGGGATCACAACAGTTGAGGCCACATGAGCAGAACTATGCTACCCATGACCAGGTGTTAGCAGTAGTGGTCTTCGCTCTGAAGATGTGGAAGCACTATCTGATGGGTGAGCGCTTTACCATCTACCCTGACCACCAGTGTTTCCGGTACATCTTCTCGCAGAAGGACCTGAACCTGAGATATTGGTGATTGCTCGAGTTCCTCCAGGACTTTGACTTTGAGATATTCTATACTCCTGGAAAGGGGAATGTAGTAGCCGATTCTCTCAGCAGGAGGATGAGCATTCAGCTTCTTGGATAGGCGATAGAGCAGTTAGCCACTTTGCAGATATCCTTCATGGAGAGAGACGGGGCAGCCTACCTTCAGTCACTCATAGTCACACCTCCAATTTTTCAGGGGGTTAGAGAGGGACAACATGGGGACATTGACTATGAGATGTGGTGTGCACAAAGTTCCACATGAAAGGTACCTGATGGATTTTTTGTAGGAGAACATCACGTCATCCTTTTCAGAGGACGTACCATGCTACAAGCTGCAATACAGTAGGAGGTGCTGAGAGAGTTTCACACTTCCCCATTCGAGGTACATCCAGGAGTGGTGAAGATATAATAGGATCTCAGACGACTGCATTGGTGGACATGTATGAAGAAGGTTGTGGCAGAGTTCGTTTCTCTATGCCTCACCTGTCGGCAGGTGAAGGCGGAGCACCAGGTATCAGCGGGCCTGGTACAGCCCTTGCAGGTCCTGGAGTGCAAGTGGGATGGGATATATATGGATTTCCTGACTGGACATCCACGTACATCTAGAGGACACGACACCATTTGGGTGATCGTTGACCGACTCACCAAGTCAGCCCACTTTCTACCCATCTGAGAGTAGGGCTCAGTAGAGAGCATGAGATGCCTCTTTGTTCAGGAGATCGTACGGCTTCATGGTGTGCCATTATCTATCGTCTCTGATCAAGATGCTCATTTTACTTCCCGGATTTGGAAGGGGTTGCAGGAGGCATTCGGGATGCAGCTACGCCTGAGCACTGCCTTTCACCCTCAGACGGATGGTCAGATGGAGAGGACCATTCAGACTCTCGAGGACATGCTTCGTGCATGTGTCCTCGAATTTTGTCACAGTTGGGAGGATCACCTACCTTTGTTAGAGATTGCGTACGACAACAGCTACCACTACACCATCGGGATGGCACCATACGAGGCATTGACGACCGAACTTGCAGATCACCTTTATGCTTGATAGACCCTAGGGAGTCAGCACTTGTGGGACCAAAGGTGGTCCAATCCACAACAGAGAAGGTCCAGTTCATCCAGGAGTGGATGAGGATAGCACAGAGCCGACAGAATTTTTATGCTAACAAGTGGATGAGACCACTAGAGTTCAAGGATGGCGACCACGGTTTCTGATGGGTCTCACCTCGACGTGGATTATGGAGATTTAGCCGAGGTGGCAAGTTATCTTCATGCTTCATCGGATCATTCCAGGTTCTCAGTATAATAGGAGAGGTGGATTATCGCCTAGCTCTACCACCTCAGTTGAACCGGGTGCACGACGTCTTCCACGTATCTCAGCTGAGGAGATACGTGCATGACCCAACGCATATCATCGACCATGGGGAGATGGACATTGATGACGAGGTGACTTTTGCGGAGTTCCTGGTGGAGATCTAGGATCGACATGAGTGGGTCCTACGTGGGAAGTTGATTCCTCTAGTGCGCATCAGGTGGTAGCACAGGAACCTCCAGGAGAGCACTTGGGAGTGGGAGGCTCAAATGCATGCTCAGTACCCTCATTTTTCCCCCTATTTTGTGATGTATCTTTATGGGCACGAAATCCCTGAGGTGGGAGTAATGTAAAGACCCGTAAACTTCAAATAAATTTTTTTCTTAATTTCTTTGGGATTCTATGAGTACACAGTTTCTGATGGAACCAGATTTTGAGGCCCGGTGTGCCCGGAATCAATTTCCGAAGATTAGCTCGGGTACGTTCAGTGAAAGAATGAGCAGGTTTTTCTAACTTTTGAACTAGTGCTCGGAATCGAAATCTGAGGGCACCGATGAAATCGCATTGCCGGTAATTGTTTATGATGACCTTTATGGGAGTTTTGTTTTCTCGGGAAGAGTTGTTAAAAATTGTGGATTAAGTATAAAGAGAAATAAAATTGTGCTACAATTTTTATTTCACATAAGTGGTTAAACCCCATGTGTGGGAGTTGGGGGGGGGAGCCACTAAAATTATTACTCCTATTGATAGGATATTAGTGAGGTGGAGCCCACACAACCTCCACCCCTTCAAATTCTCTAACCCCCTCCCCATGAGTTATGTAACTCTTCCACAATTATGATGACAACTTAACACTCCTTTTAATTTTGACAACTCTGGTTTTAATTAATGAAATGAATGAAACTTTTGAATTTTGAAATGAATGGCTTGAGAAATAAAATAAGGAGAGTCCTATTTTATTTTGTTGGAATCTTCTTGTGTTATGTCTCTATAGAGAATACTCTAAGCCTTGGAGATCTTCATATTCTTCGTGAATAACGCCAGGACTTAAACGAAGAACGTCGTCACCGCAAGGAGAGATTGATGTGTTGTCTCTTCTCCTCTCCAAAGCCGGTGTGTGACACCTTTCCCAAATAATGATGATGCGCCCTCTTTCGATCTTCTTTCCGCATCAAAGAAAGGGAGACGCCGCTCGTCCTCTGATGTTCACTGTCAACATATACGGGGCTTCAACTTGCGACGCCATTTTCCATGACGATGATCGTTCGACAACTTCTTTGAGGTAGGCGTGTGTTTTTAATTGAGAATTATTGGTTTTCCTTCCATGTTGATGTTTCTCTCTAAACCTTTTTCTATCAAACTAATGTGGAAGGAACTAGAACAAACTAACACTGTCTGATTCCTCTATTGTTCTTGTTGTATGGTGTCCTCCAACCGTTCTTGAGCGGTGAATCAAGGAACATTTTTGGAGCTGACCGGGGGCCCGAAAACATCGGAAATGGCCTCAGAACATCAGGAGGTCTTAGGAACAGGAGTTTTGTAGCAAACGGATCATCAGAACAAAGGACGGACGCCTCGAGAGGGGTGCTGGACAAAGGCATTGTTTCTAAAAAATTACATAATACATGGCGTGTACTTCAAAAGCACACGCCATGTAGTAAAAAAGTTCAGCGGCAGAAGTAATGGACAATAGAAGATGTGACACACGACATGTGACACTAGTCACATAGTGTGTACTATCCATCCAGTTTGACAGAGGACACTTTGATGAACATGGCGTGTAATCTGGGAGATACACAGACACGGGCATAACCACACGACCCATAGGCACAACTTGTACTTCCTTCATCGTGGCAGAAGCGGCTTCGGTATGACCCGGCATGTATTCTAGGAATACCCAGACATGGGGTGGGGTACACGAGCTTGTACTCCACCAAAGGGCCAGGCATGGCCAGTGTACATGGAGCCGACCTCAGAAGTTTGGACACGGCGTGTAACTATACCACACGCTGTATATTTACTTTTTACACGAACATCTCATCGACACGGGATGTGGTACACGGACAGTACCTGTATACTGACGACGTGGCCTGTAACCATACCACATGATGTGTAATTACATTTTACACGACTAGTCCTATGACACGAGCCGTATCACACGGGATGTACCTGGTGTTTGATGACAGGGCTTGTATCGCTTATCTACACGCCGTGTACTTTTGAAAAATGGCTTGGTCGTCTTGTTCTCTATGACTTGGGCACGTTTTGATGGGTTTTCCCCTAGGACATGGGACAAAACATTAGGATACATCATCCCTGGTCTTCATGACGGTTGATGTATCCATCCCTTTGACTCAAGGAGCAGACCCTCCTAGAATCGACCGTGCTGTGTGCGAGAACCCTAGAGCTAGATGCGACTGCGATGACGATGACGACTCTACTGGGATCCTCTGTGGGTTCGGCAACGATCACGACCATACTGGAATCCTTCGTGGGTTTGACGACGATGACTATTATTCTTGTATCCTATGTGGGTCTGGAAGTACTTTACTACTGTTCTTGTATCTTATGTGGGTCCAATAGTATTTGACTCTGTACTTGTATCATTTGTGGTTCCGACAGAGTAGCTGGTCCTGTATCATTTGTGGGTCCGACAGCTTAGCTGTTCTTGTATCCTATGTGGGTCCGACAGCATAGATGAATCAGTGGCTACATCTGATCATCTCTATCGCATTACAAAGATGTTTACCTATGTGAGCTAAGTCATATCTTAAAATCATTATTATCGATAATATTGTTGTTCTTTCCTGTGTGGATTGGGTTGTGCTCTCCTGTGTGGATTGGGTTGTGAATTACTATGTGGAATGGGTTATGTTTTCCTATGTGGACTGGGTTGTATTTGTACTCATGTGTTGGAGCCGATCTAGAATAGATGACTTAGTTATATGTATGGGCATATACCTAAGTAGTGTTGGTTGTTACTTCTTTATTGTAACATTCCTTGTGGTTTATCCTTCATGGATTCTGGGAGACCTTCGGGGGTCTCAGGGTCCCTACTGAGTATCATATACACACCCCTGCACGGGATATGTCTGGACTACATTGTGTTGGATGCAGAATAGGGACAATGCTGATTGAGGTGGGAGCTCGTGGAGCTGGACGGTACCTGGAGTTGGATCACTAGTCGGGACGTGCTCAGAGCCGACAACTGGAGCCGAGGAGTTGAGGAGACTATCTGTACCCACCATTCTTGTGGGATTTCTAGAGGACAGCTCGGACTCGCTGCTTTACTTTTCTATTGCTGTATTTTCTTTCAGTTGTATTTTACTTTCAATTGGGTTTGTATTCTGGCCCACTTACTTTCCAACACTTACTTTTTTACTCAGTTTATTTAGTTTTTACTTCACCTTGCGTGCTCTGTGGTGTTTGTTTACTTTATAAAGACAATTCCTTCCCTTTTATCGAGATTTACGCCTTTGGTGCTAGTTGCCAGCCCCTAGCCTATGGGAGTCAGGCTTGGGGTAGTCACGACATGGGCCTTGAGGATGGGTCGTGACAAAAACAGGTTCTACAACTAAAGTGGAAAATGTATTCAGGTTTTTTTAAAACATTTACAAAACTTTTGGAGTACCATTGAGTGGAATGATGGTACAAATACAAGAAAAAGTTCAAAAAATACTATAGGAGTGGAAAATTAATGTGTGTATTTAATAATGGTAATATAATTTCATCAAATAGAAATTCCACTAAATTATCATTAATATTGTTATTAAAAAAATTAATCTTCATACATTCCAAAGTATCCAATAAAATTTGAAGCATTTTAAATCACAAACCTCATAATAGAATAAAAATATATTCATGTAATAAATACTTTAATGTCAAATTAATTCCTGATATAATAATTAAAAATTGTAGTTATATACACCACTCAAAATATGTAACTAGTAAACTTGAAATTTATCTCATGAATTTAAAAAAGTGAGATGAGAATCCCATACAATGAGATTCCTTTTAGGATATCTCCTTTTTAACTCTTTTATAATAAAAATATGTTAATTTCCTACTTTCTTGAAGAATATTTTAATTTTTATCATTAAGTATTTTACACTTTTTACTATTTTTTTTAAAACTACAATATCAAATTTTTTTATGTTTTTTGTTTAGGCCAATTTCAGTTAATGTGTTGAAAATAACTTTAGAAGGCCAACAATGGTCAAATGGGTCACTATATAAAATATAAAGAATAATTATTATGACATAATTATCATATTTATATATCAATTATAATTTTAACCACAATAATTACATCTAGTTATAAAAAAGATCAATGTTACAATAATAGAGGCTATGGGATGAATATACGCATGGGTAAAATTCTTATTTTTCAATGATTGTTATGGAAAGATGGTACGTAACACCATGTATTTCATGAATGATCATTATAAAATAAATAACATATTATTTAATAATATATTCTAATATTTATTATTATAAGGGTAAAAAATAATCACATCATGTCGGGGAGGCGGTAGTCCACATGTCCAAGAATGGCATTATCAATTTTAAAGTATCTGAAATGGTAGTAAATATAATAATATATATATTTTAATTTAAAATAGTTAACTATTTCATGAATATAATATTAAATTTTTTATGGCCCATATTTTCAATTTAAACCATCCTTTATATGATAAATTTTTAGTATGAATGAATCACATCACACTGAGGGAGCGGTAGTCCACACCTTCTGAAACGATATTATCATATTATCGTAAAATGGAATGTATTAAATTACTATAAATAATTAATAAATATCACATATATCATTTATAAAAATATTTCATTCATAATATCCACCATGATATTTGGTAAATGAAAAATGAACAATCATCATTTCGTGAGTAAATATATTGTCGTACACAAAAACATTATGTTCATTTCCCATTATATGGAATTGTGAATTAGTGAAGGTGAAACTCTTAATAAAACAATATAAAATTATATTTATGATAATAGTTTATTTATATTATAATTTAATAAATTGATTTGAGTGGGCGGATAATGGAAACAAAACTAGAGATCTTGAGAGGATACAGTACCTCTTAATTGGGTAACTTGGTTTGGTTTATAGAAAAAAGATTCCATGGAAGGAATTGTACAAAATAATAGGATTTTATGTCGATGGGATGGATGTTAGGATGATAAATGTGTAGATATTTTCCAAACATATGTGGTTTTAGAGGTGAGTAATGGGGAGAAGTTTTGGCCTTTTATGGTGGATGAAAAGGACTCACTTGGTATTTTAGTAAATAAGATATGTGTACAAGTGTTTTTACCAAATAGGAGTATTAAAAAAACAAATCAATAATATAAGTTTAATTTATGATGTATGTCATGAAAATCAATTTTTGAAAAATTTATAGGTCATTTGGGCCCTTAAATTTCAGGTTTAGTCCTTTATTATGTTTAATTTTACTATAATAATTTTAATTAATTTCAATTACGTTGATTAGTATTTTTGTTTTATTAAATATAGGCATTATTAGGAATTATAAATTATCTTGATTCTAAATATATAATCCATTTTTTCAAATGTAAATCGTATATGTAGAAGAAATTATTTTAAAATTCATTATGTAGGTGGGACGACAATGTGTTTTTTAAGTAAAAACGTTTGAAACATTACAACGTTTTTATAATTAATTTCACATTGAAATTTATTCTAATGACATCAGTTGTATTAATTGATAAAAATAACTTATAATTAAACAATAAATCTGAGTAAATGTTTTTGTTATCCTTATAAACATCTCTGATGAAAAATCTTATTAAACTAAAATTCATCATTTTAATAATTCACTGTAAAAAAATGTTTCATAAAAATATCCAAAAATCACCATAACCAAATTATTAGGAATCAATTTCAAATATGACATTTATGTTGAAATATTAAATCCATTAAAGTGGAAAAATTATAATTAAGAATTTGTTCTCCACTAATATGAGGTAAAAGTTATTTAAAAAAATATATGGTTTTAGGTGAAATATTGGGTTTCTTCTTAACTAATGCTTATAAAATCAATTGGAAGAATATCAGAATTATTTTATTAAATTTATGACAAATATTTTTAATTAAAATAATTCACTAATTTTAATAAAAAAAAATTAAGACAAAACAGCATTGGGAGCATAAAAATTATAATATTCTTTTTTATATACAATTGTTTTTATTTTCACTTCACATTAATTGGTAACCAATATTTTAAGTATATATTATATAATCTATATATTTTCACAAGATAGTTAATATTATTCATAAATGCTAACATATAGGCATGGTTATATCATATTGTATTAAATAATAAAATTCTAATAATATAATATTATTCGGAAAAACTCAGACTTTCATGTAATGCATGTCATCAACGAATGTATCTCTTTCATGTAACGTAGGTTAACTCTATGTGGTATACACTAAAATATATAGAATCTATTTCAAATAGAAAAAATATTATAAAGTATATGGATATTATTTTACCTTACGTTCTTGGTTTCGTGTGTTATACACTATATTAAATAAGAGGTTCTCTCTTTAGAGTTTCAGGGTGTCACATCTAGAGCCTCTCAGAGGGATTCCAAGGCATCCAGGCTACCATTATTGGTGATTTGAAGCTCAGATGAAAGATCTTAATCTGTTGGTCTATGTTTTTTCTTACCGGTTGATCACTTATAATTCTATCATTCTTTTAGTGTGTTGTTATACACTAAATTTTTTTGATCTAGATATATATTTTAGGAATCTAGATCAAGGATTATGGATCTACATCTAGAATTAAGGGATCTTATTTTGTTCAATCATATATTTAGGTTCTACATTCAGATCTACTCCTACATCATTTTTCTACCCAAATTGAGGATTATTGTTGGGAGATCATTCCTCAACAAATTGAGGTAGGTGGTCTATAATTCAAATCCCAATGTGTTCATTTTAATTATTTGTATGTTATTGTTGTATATCAATTATATGTTTCTATATTGATTTCATCATTAAATTAATATATTTTTTGAATTAATTAACAGAGGAGACGAGAAATTGGGTAAATTGAGATTATATATTTGATATAATTATTTGGTGAGAAAATCATAATATATATATATATATAGATTTTTTATTTTAGATAATTAATTTATGAGTTAATTTTGAAATATTTAATTGGTATTGAGGTATAATGAAGTGTTTGGTTATTTAATATGGTATTGAATCAATGATTGAATAACTAATTGTGGAATTAATTAAATGATATTGAGTTTATAAGTATTTTTTAATTATTTAGTGAATTAATAAATGGGATAGTTGTGAATAATTTATTGGGGTATCAATTAAAGGGATTGATGTGATGAACTAATTGATTTATTAATAACTAGAATTTAAATAATAATTAATTATTGCACTAATTTATGAATTGAACCAGAATAAATTAATAGAAGCAATGGAATTCATAAGTATATGAGAATAATGAGTGGTAAAAATGAAAGTCATTATTTAATTTAGAACAATGAGTGGTAAAAATTGAATTCATGGGTTAATTAAGAATAATCTTTAGGAAAAATGAAATTAATGTGTTAATTGAGAAAATGAGTTTTAACAATGGAATTTATGGGTTAATTGAGAACAATGAGTTTTAATAGTTGATATCATGTGTTAATTGATAAAAAGTAATGGTAGTAATTCCATTCATCTGTAAATTTTAATAATTAATGTTAATAAGGGAATTTATGTGTTTCATACAACAAAAAATGGAAACAATGGAATTCTGATATTTGATATCCCTCTGCGATAGTTCGAGCTCCAGCATGAGTTGAGCAGGTAATGTAGTATGGGTGCCTATAGAAAGTTGAGTATTTATGTGGTTAAATAAATATAAATTGATAATGTGGTAATTTTTTATATATAAATTGTAATTATTTTAGTTATAAAAATCCATACTTTATTATTTCACATGATATATATTTAGATGTCATTGGTGGTGTTCTACTGAGTTGTACGCACACCCTACTCAATCTTCCATATCAATACCCGAATAGAATTCATGTTTGCAACACAAGATAAGAGAAAACGCTCTGTGTTCGATGGATGAATTATGATGGATAAGCGATGGTGGAACTGAACATGGGTGCAAAGACCCAGAAATGTCAAGGAAATTTTTTTCTTATATACTATGAAATTTTACGAGTTTGCGGTTTATGACACACTTGATTCCAATGCCCGGTGTTCCCGGAATCAATTTCTGAAGTTTTGTTTCGGTACGTTCAGAAAACTTATGTGCTGGTTTTTCTAACATTTGAACCGGTGCTCGGAATTGAAATCAGAGGGTACCGATTAACTCGCAGTGTTGATATTCTCTTAAGGGGACCTTTACCGCAGTTTCTTTTTATGCGGGTTGAGAGTTAATATTTGGGGATTTAGAATAAAATAAATAAAATTTTTTTAGTACAAATTTTATTTAGGGAGGTTGGTTATTTCCTCCCAATGGGAGTTAGAGGTGGGGCCCACGCCCACATTACCTCCCATGAGAGGGTATTTGTGAGGTGGGGACCACATGAGCCTAATCCCTTCACCTCCCATTAAACCTCCACATTAACTTCTCTTAATTTAAATGAAAAACCGCTCACTTTTGAATTTTTAAATAACCCTTCACCTTCTTCTCACCCTAATTAATTTTTCCAACCCATGGTAAATTAATTAGGTGATTCACTTAATTATTTAAAGTTGTTTGAATATTGAATTACATTTGTTAATATAATAATATCCATACACATTATTTTATTTTGGGAACTTGTTGTGTTGAGAGATTTTTGGGAGAGCTCTTGAGAAAAGTGTTCCTCTCTTCGACGAAGAACACCTCCAATGAAGAACGACTTTCTACCTCGACGAAGAACTTTCTACGAATCGATGAACGTGAATTACCCAATGACGCTTCTTCTTCGTGTGCACTCCAACGTTGACAAAATTGACATTCATCATCTGCGACACCCGACCTCCGTGGTGCATGACTTTTGCGACTCGACGACGTGCGAAGTCTTTTCATGGTAGAGGAATTATGTTCATTTTTAATTGATTAAAATTGTTCTTGTTCTTTGTTGAGAAACATGGATTGACTTCGGCCAATTGATACTGCCTAACACGGAGGGCGCTAGCCGAACGCACACGGTCCAATGACCATTCATAGTCTCTTTGTTTGAGAATGAGGTGCATTGGAAGAGGTGACAACGAGAGAAGCAGCGGCCGTGCGGCGACCACGTGCGGAAGAACTGCGGCCAGCAACCATGGGCCGCTTGGCTGAAGAATAACCGACCCACTACAGCCGGCCGGGACGGATGGAGACCGCACTACCAAAAGGGGTGCCATGCTGAGGAGAACCGTAGCCCGTGCTCAGCTGGCCGCTTCGGTGGCAAACTGGCTGCCTCATCGGCCGGTCGGGTGAAGAAGCTGTGGCACCCGAAGGTACCGTGCAGCCAGACCGCGGCCCGCCTGCGCCAGGAAGGCAGGCCAGTCAGGAGGGCAGTGCCACTTGGCTCCTCTGGTTCGAGAAAGCTCCCCCCCCATCGGACCGCTCGGTCCCTCCGGGCCGAGCTGCGGCCAGCCGGGCCGGGCCCTGCAGTGCCGAGCTGGGCCACGCCTTGCCGGGCCAGGTCGCAGCATGATGGGCCAGACCGCGCCTCTCGGGCTGGTCCGGGCCGCACGATTCATCGAGACGATTAGACCCTTTGTTGGGCCAGACCTATGAACAAATGGGTTTACCCGACCCGTCGGCCCACTGGGCTTAACGGGACGGACCCGTTTTCAGTTAAACATGAATATCAATAAAACTGCACGTCCGATCGACGTTCCATCTGTGGAAATGGGACCCTTGTGATGAGGAGGTCCTTTTGAGATAATCTAAGTGATTTTTGGGAAACATTGGAAAATGGCCGGGTTTGGAATGAGCGTATTTCCAACCGGGCCCCCGGATCAAAAATGATAATAACTCTCAGACCGGGCATCCGATTGAAACTCCCTCTGTCGCGTTGGGTTCCTTTTGACGAGATGGAACATTGGGATACATCAACTCTGGACATCATTACAATTGATGTATCAACCCCCTTTTGATTGAGGAGAAGACCCTCCTATAATCGAGCGTGCTGTGTGCGGGAACCCTAGAGCTGGCTTCGACGACGACGACAATAGTATTGGAATCCTCCGTGGGTTCGACGAGGACGACAATCGTACTGGATTCCTCCATGTTTTCGTTGATGAAGACAATCGTAATGGAATCCTCTATGGGTTCAACGATGACGATAATCATTCTGGAATCCTCCATGCATTTGAGGACGAATACAATCGTACTGGAATCCTCCGTGGGTTCGAGGACAACGACAATCGTACTGAATCCTTCGTGGGATCAATGATGATGAAAATTGTATTGGAATCCTCCGTGGGTTCGACGACGACAACAATCGTACTGGAATCCTCTTTGGGTTCGACGATGATGAAAACTAGACCGAATCCTCCGTGGGTTCGACAAAAAGGAGACTGGAATGAATCCTCCTTGGGTTCGACAGCAACGAAACTGGACTGAATCCTTTGTGGGTTCGACAATAGCGGCATACTATACTTTTAGGTTTCTACAGGTAATTGATGTTCGATAGTAAAATATGATTCAATGGCTACAGATAATCATTTATTTCTCTCTTTAAGTTGTGTATACCTGTGTGAGCTATGTCTTGACTTTCAATCATTTTCATTGATGTGATTGACTTCTTTCCTGTGTGGACTAGGTTGTGCTTGAGCTCGAGAGATGGAGAAGAACTGGATTGAAGACTTAGGTATATGTATGGGAATATACCTAAGTAGGGTTGGTTGATGCACTATGTTTTGTATCTTTTTTATTGTTTATTCTTAGTGGATATTGTGAGATTGTGTGGGTCTCGGGGTCTCTACTGAGTATCATTATACTCACCCATGCACGAGCTATGCCCGCACTACGTTGTGTTGGATGCAGACGACAGATAACCCTGATTGAGGTAGACTTGTGGAGCTAGATGGTACCTGGAGGTGGACAACTTGACGAGACATATACGGAGCAGAAAGACGGACCCAAGGTGCTAAGGAGATCATATCTACCCACCATTTAGGTGGGATTTTCGGAGGAGGACTCAGTAGTTTCTATTTTACTTTACTGCAGTTGTATTGGATTTTCAGTTGTATTGTACATTATAGATGGGTTTGTATACTGGCTCATTTTCTATTCATCCCTTACTTTTGTATTTAGTATTACATAGTGTTTACTTCAATTGCATTCTCTATTGTGTTTGTTTACTTCTATAAAGGTAATGCCTTCCCTTTTATCAGGATTTACGCCTTTGGTGCTAGTCGCCAGCCCCTGGCCTATGGATGGTGGGCTTGGGGTAGTCTCAGCACGGGCCCCGAGGACAGGTCGTGACAAATTGGTATCAGAGGAGTCGGTTATACTGTAGAACTCAGGACTCTGATCATTCTTTTCTGTGAAGCAATAGTGTTAAGAATATTTAGTGTGGTTTTTAGTCCAGGGATTCCAATGTTGGTGTGGTGGCCGACGTATCTATACACCAGGAACCTGACTTCTGATTTCTGACTCTGTGCATGAAAACACTAATTACATGTGTGTTTCCTTTGAATTTTTTTCTTCATGATTAATTTGTGTCAGCTCACCAGGTATACTGTTTGACCATGGCATAGCTGTTTTTTCTTTCAGGATGGCCCCACGAAGGCAGGCAGCAAGGGTTTCGAGTTACGTACGGGATGGTAGCCCACCGAGCGACGAGGCCTTAGTGCAGGGCCCCATCACATCGGAGGCACCAGCGATACCACTACCCGCTGGGCCACCGATACCACCAGCCCCAGCGGTAGAGAGTGCAAGCTGTCTGAGCACGTTGCATGAGTTCCAGCAACAGAGGCATCCGTGGTTTCGAGGCGAGACCGATTTTCAGACATCCGAGTGCTGGATGGAGGTTGTAGCATGAGTTTTCCACACAGTTGGGACACCCGCAGACTTAATGGTGTACGTAGATATTAGTATCTTTTAGGGAGCATCTGAGAGGTGGTGGAGCCTGATGCTCGAGTTTTACGATGAGGTGACTCTTACATGGGGAGACTTCATGTGCCATTTCAGGACGGAGTTTTTACCAGCAACTCTATGCTCTGTGCAGGCTCAGGAGCTACTGCTCTTTCCGTAGGGCTTTCTGACTGTATTGGAGTCTTCTACAGCCAGTAGTAGACAGATGTCACTAATGTCCAAGCAGACTAGGCCAATAGGTGGGCGACCTTACGGTATAGGTTCGGTTGTGTATGGCACACAAAATAGAGCCAGCCATATGCGGAGCAAGAAATGCTATGCATGCGGTGGGAAGGGTCACATGGATCGATACTTCTCGACCCGTCCAAGAGATGAGAAGCAGGCAGTAGAGGGGCCTCCCAGGCAGAGGCAGAGGATCGACCGTGGTGGTCCATCGGGAGTAGGTGGACAGGAGCGGGACTAGCTCCAGGCATGGAGACTTTTGTTCATGATGATTCTAGCTTTGTTGATTTCGTAGTTTGTGGTTGATTTTTGTCTTTATACTTTGAGATTCTACAATAAAAGACAATTTTCCTTGTGACGTTTACTTCCCTACCCTTTTTATGTGGTTGATAATGAGAGGTTCTGGTTAAAACCACTGACTTGACCCTCACATTCGAGATTCCTAATGGAGGAGACCCAGTGACCACACACTACTGCCCACAATTTGACTCGACCCTTGGAGTTGGGAGTAACAGTTGGATCTCTTGGTAGTAGCGTCGAGGCCTTACGACGTCGTCCATGTCATGAAATAGTACCATTCATGATAGGATTGACTGTATTAGGAAAAGAACGTGGTTTATCCAGGAGATGAGACTAGATTTCTATTTTCGACAGAGGAGAAATCTTACCAGCTCTTATAGTACGTAAGGGAAAAGTGTGTAGTCGAGTTCATTTCAAATGGATAGTCACACCCATAGTTTGTTGAGCGAATGTTTTATGGTCTACTCTAATCTCAAAATTCTCAGGTGTGTCTTCTCGCAGAAGGACCTGAACCTGAGACAATGGCGATTGATCAAGTTCCTCCAGGACTATGACATTGAGATAGTCTATACTTCTGGGAAGGGGAACGTTGTCATTGATGCTCTCAGCAAGAGATCGGGCAATCAGCTGTTAGGAGAGGTGACAGAGCAACTAGCCTCGTTGCTGATATCCTTGTTGGATATAGTTGGAGTAGCCTTTCTTCAGTCTCTCACAGTCACTCCACCACTTCTACAGCGAGTCAGAGAGGCACAATGTGGGGACGTTGACAGTGAGGTGCGACGTGTTCAGATATCCAGAGGAAAGGCACCTGATGGGTTTTCTGAAGGGGTAGAGCACCTCATCCTATTCAGGGGACGTACTATGGTACTAGTTGCACTATAGGAGGAGGCGATGAGGGAGTTCTACACTTCCCCTCTAGTGATACATCCAGCTGTGGCGAAGATGTATCAGGACCTCAGACGGCAGCACTGTTGGCCGGGTATGATGAAGGCTATAGCGGAATTCGTTTCGTGATGCCTAACATGTTAATAAGTGAAGGCAGAGCACCAGGTAGCATCCGGATTGGTACAACCCTTAGAGTTCCCAGAGTGGAAGTGGGATGGGATATCCATTGATTTCATAATGGGGCTTCCACGTAAATCCAGAGGGCACAACTCTATCTAGGTGATTGTAGACTAAATCACCAAGTCAGCCCACTCTTTACTTATCAGAGATTAGGGCTCAGTAGAGATCTTGGGATGCCTCTATGTTCAGAAGATCTTATGGGTTCATGGTGTCCCATCGTCTATCGTCTCTGATCAAGATTCTCATTTCATTTCTTGGATATGGATGGGGTTACAAGAGGCTTTCGGGACACAACATCACTTGAGAACCACCTTCCATCCTCAAATGGATGGCCATACATAGAGGACCATACAGACACTCAAGGACATGCTCTGTGCATGTGTCCTTGACTTTGGTCCCCGTTAGGAGGATCACCTACCCTTGAAGAAGTTCGCGTACATCAACAGACACCACTCCACCATCGGGATGGAACCATACAAGGCATTGTACGACCGACCGTGCAGGTCAACTCTGTGCTAGACTGACCCTGGGGAGTCAGCACATATAGGACCCGAGATGGTTCAGGCTATGACGGAGAAGGTGAAGATCATCCAGGATTGGAAGAAGACTGCATAGAGTAGACAGAAGTCCTATGCTGATTGGATACGGAGACCACTGGAGTTCGAGGATGGTGACCACGTCTTCCTACGGGTCTCACCTTGATGAGGTCTACGAATATTTGGTCAGGGAATAAAATTATCTCCACGATTCATCGGACCCTTCCAAATCCTCAACAGATTGGGCGAGGTGGCTTACTGCCTGGCCCTTCCACCTCAGTTGCACCAGGTGCATGACGTCTTCCATGTATCTCAGCTGAGAAGATACGTGCATGATCTGACCCACGTCATCAATCACAGGGAGTTGGACATCGATGATGGAGCGAAGTTTATGGAGGTCTCAGTGGAGATCAAGTATTGACAGAAGTGGGTCCTACATGGACGGTCGATTTATCTGGTGCGCATTCACTGGCAGCACGGGAACCTCCAGGAGAGCACTTGGGAGTGGGAGGCTCAGATGCGAGCTTAGTACCCCCATTTGTTTTCCTAGTGTGTGTTGTAGTTTTAAAGGGATGTAAAGCCCTATGATGGGAGTAATGTAAAGACTCAGAAATTTGAAGGGAATTTTTTTCTTAAATACATTAGAATTTTACGAGTCTATGGTTTCTGACGACACTTGATATCAAGGCCTGGTGTGCCCAAAATCAATTTCCGATGATTTGTTTGGGTACGTTCAGTAAACGTACGTGTGGGTTTTTATATCTTTTGAACCAGTGCTCGGAATTGAATTTTGAGGGCACTGATGAACACGTAGCTCTGGTATTCGCCTATGGGGATCTTTACTGCAGTTGTGTTTTATGCGGGATGAGAGTTAATATTTGGGGATTTTGAATAAAATAAATAAAATTTGTTGTCTAAATATTTTATTTAGGGAGGATGGTTATTTCTCCCTATGGGAGTCATTGATGGGTCCCACACCAATATAACCTCCCATTAGAGGGTATTTTTTAGGTGGATCCCACATGAGCCTAATCACTTAACCTCCCCTTAAACGGCCCCATTAAACCCTCTTTATTAAATTGAACAACCCCTCACTTTTGAATTTTAAAATAACCCTTCACCTTATTCTCCCTCTAATTAATTTTTCCAACCCATTGTATATTAATTAGGTGATTCACATAATTAATTAAAGTGGTTTGAATTTTGAATTAAAACTGTTAATAAAATAATAGCCTTAGATATTATTTTATTTTGGGAACTTGTTTTGTTGAAAGATTTTTTGGAGAGCTCTTGAGAAAAGTGTTCCACTCATTGATGAAGAATGCCTCTGATGAAGAACGAATTTCTCCCTCGACGAAGAACACTCTACAAATCGAAGAACGTGAAGTCGCCAATGGCGCTTCTTCTTCGGTTGCACTTTGACATCGACAGAATCAACATTCTTCATCTGCGATGCCTGACCTCTACGGAGCTTGACTTCTGTGACTCGACGACGTGCGACGTCTTTTTGAGGTAGGGGAATTGTGTTCATTTTTAATTGATTAAAATTGTTCTTGTTCTTTGTTTAGAGACGTGAATTGAATTTGGCCAATGCCTTCCGCCTAACGCAGAGGGCCCAGGCTGAGCCCACACAGCCCCAAGACCCTCCGTAGTTTCTTTGTTTGCGATTGAGGCACGTTGAAAGTGGAAACGGTGGGAGAAGCGGTGGCCGTGCGCTGGCCGCGTGCGGAAGAACTCTGGCATGAAACCCCGGGTGGCTTGGACGAAGGAGAACCGACCGGCTAAAGTCGACAGGGCCAAAGGGAATCTGTGGTGCTACAAGGGGTGTCGTGCTGTGGAGAACTGCGACTCACGCTCCGCAGGCCGCTTCGGCGGCGAACCGACCCGCTCGTCGGCCGGCTGGGTGAAGAAGTCGTGGAACCCGAAGGAGCCACGCAGCCGGACCGCAACACACCCCAGCGAGCCACTTACGCCAGGAAGGCCGGCCGGCTTTGACCGACCTGTTCGGGGGGCAGTGCCGCTTGGAACTTCTGGTTTGGGAAAGCTCCACCCCCCCCCCCCCTCGGACTGCTCGGCCCCTCCAGGCCGAGTCGTGGCCTACCGGGCTGTGCCCTGCCGGGCCGGACCGCACCACGCCAGGCCAAGCCTCCCCCCATGGGATGGGCCACACGATTCATCAGGCCAGTCTGACCCTCTGCTGGGTCAGACTTTCCAAAAACTGGGTTGACTCGACCCATCATCCCACTAGGCTTAACGGGCCAGGCCTGTTTTCACTGAAACATGAATATTATAAAGATTGCACGTCCGATCGACGCACCGTCTGCGGCACTGAGACCCTTGCGACGAGGAGGTACTTTTTCAATACATTAAGGGAGTTTATGGAAACTTTGGAAAATGGCCGTGTTTAGAACGAGCGTATTTCCAACCAGGCCCCCGGAGAAAAAATGCTAGTAACTCTCAGACTTGGAATTCAATTGACGCGCCGTGTGTCGCGTTGGGTTCCTTTTGATGAGACGGAACTTCAGGATACATCAACTCTAGACTTCGTGATAGTTCATGTATTAAACCCCATTTTATCGTGAAGCAGACCCTCCCAGAATCGAGCGTGCTGTGTGTGGGAACCCTAGAGCTGGCTTCGATGACAACGAAAATCATACTAGAATCCCATGTGGTTTCAACAATGATGACAATCATACTAGAATCCTCGGAGGGGTCGACGATGATGCCAATCATATTGGAATACTCCATGGATTCGATGACGACGACAATCATACTGGAATCCTCCCTGGGTTCGATGAAGATGACAATCGTACTGGAATCTTTTGTGGGTTCGACGACCACGATAGTCCTACTAGAATCCCCCTTGGGTTCGACAACGACTAAAATATTACTAGAATCCAGAATGGGTTTGATGAAGAAGACTACTAGAATCCTCCATGGGTTCGAGGAAGATTACAATTGTACAAGAATCCACCTTGGGTTTGATGAAGACGATAACTGGATTGAATCCTCCATGGGTTCGACAGCAAGGAGACTAGACTAAATCATCTATGGGTTCGATAGCAATGAAACTTGACTTAATCCTCCATGGGTTCAACAGCAGCGACATACTGTTGTTTTAGGTTTCTGCGGGTATCTGTCGTTCAATAGTGAAAGATGATTCAGTTGCTACAGCTAATCATCTCTTTCTCTCTTTAATTTGTGTATACATGTGTAAGATAAGTCATGACTTTCAATCATTAACATTGATGTGATTGACTTATTTCTTGTGTGGATTGGGTTGTGCTTGATCTCGAGAGTTGGAGCTGAACTGGATTGAATTCTTAGGTATGTGTATGTGAATATACCTAAGTAGGGTTAGTTGATGCACCGTGTTTTGTATCTTACTTCATGTTTATACTTAGTGGATATTGTGAGATTGTGTGGGTCTCGGGGTCCCTACTGAGTATTGTTATACTCACCCCTACACGTGCTATGCCCGCACTACGTTGAGTTGGATGCAGACGACGGACATCACTGATCGAGGTAGAGAGTTGTGGAGCTAGACGGTACCCGGAGGTGGACCACATGATGATACGTATACGGAGAAGACGGATAGACCGGGGGTGCTGAGGATACCATCTGTACCCACCATTCAGGTGGGATTTCCAGTGGACGACTCGGTAGTTGTTGTTTTACTTTACTGCAGTTGTACTAGATTTTCAGTTGTACTGTACATTACAGTTGGTTTTGTATACTGTCTCATTTACTTTTCAGCACTTAATTTTTATTCAGTATTACTTAGTGTTTAATTTTTTTGTGTTCTCTATTGTCTTTGTTTACTACTATAAAGGAAATTCCTTCCCTTTTATCAGGATTTATGCATTTGGTGCTAGTATCCAGCCCCAGGCCTATGGAAGGTGGGCTTGCGATAGTCACAACAGGGGCCCCGAGGACGGGTTGTGACAATGGGTCTTTATCCTTATGGGAGTTTTCAGTTTCATTATATTTGGGTTTTAATTTTGACCATAGGAACATTCATTAGCATTGAATATCTGCTATTTATTTTTGATATAGTATTTCCATATTTGGTCATCTTGAGATATTGGTTCTGAATTATTATTGAATATATGTAATTATTTTATTGTTTCTTAATATTTATGGTGTAATAAACAAATAATAGGTGTGTATAGTTTCCCAACGACATATATAATACCCTTTATGCAATCCATAAGCCTTTGGCATAAGGTCAGACACACCCGAGGTAATGAGACCAACTATCTCAGGGCACCGATGAGTTTCACATAGGCCGGGTTGATACATTTATTATGATTAGGATTATTATATGTGATAATAAATATAATCATGAGGCACAAAACATTTCTTTATTCACTAGATGCCTTACATATTACATGAAATAACATGTCATACAGAGTGACTTTGATATACTATTTTTATATGGATCATTTTTGAATCCTCGTTACCTAATAATAGTAGCATACCATGTATGATAAACATCAAACATTGATACCTTTCATACATAGGATTTGAGTCTTATGTTATTGGGGGTGGTTGGGTATTTTTTTGGTCATTTCATCAGTTAGATCCCAAAAAATATAGGATTGGTGATATCATATGATTATTATGGAATATAGGTCCTCAATTGTGATAGACTATGAGTGTATGATCACACAATAATTGTAAAAATAATTTTGTTATCTATTTACTGTGGGATATGTTATACGATCATCCATAAAAATTATTTCCATTATATATCTCAAATAAATAATTTATTTTATACAAATATATTTGTGAATTTCTGAGTTGTATATTTGGAATTAACATACTCTGTGTTCCATGGTAACTCAATTTATTAGAGAAGGGAATAATTTGAGAATGAATCCTAGAATTACATGTATCTGGTGTATAAAAAAACATATATCCATGTGTTTAATAAATATCACCCCATATCCATTTGTAGATTGAGTAGAATTGACAATTTCCTACAGTACACACTTTTCATAAAAGCATGGATTAGGTGTTTCAAATATGTTTTCAAAATAATAAATGTCTCTGAGGGTAAAATTCTTGGTTTATTATACATGTATTGACAGTGATTTAGAGTGTTTCTCTAAAATATTTTTAGGTTTTGTTTAAGAATATTTTTTATGGGTGATCATATGTTGCAGGTTAATGGTAGCTTTCTTAAAATAATTTGCTGATAACCAAATTATATTTTGGTAAATTATCTTACGTTATCATATATGATATGATATAATATGAAATTAAACATAAATATATAAGGTTTTAGTGAAAGTGGTAGTCTAATGTAAATATTCCAAAAAATAACATATACAAATGATGCATTGTTGATATAACATGTGATATGATTGGTCATGTCGTAATACATTATATAATATTTAATGCATTTAACTCATCTATGTCATTTTATATGATTACATGGAACCTTATTGATTTGAGTTTTCAAATAATTCCGCCACATTAGCGAAACTATGAATTCATAGTGTACGATTGATACAAGTTATAAAAAGTCTATTCCATTCATTAATATTGTATAATAACCACATTTTATTGATTTAAACGAGTGTTGTATTCAAAATAAATTGAATCCCAAAGTTAATAGTCAACATTCATAAAATATACCATAAATATTGTTGATATGGTTTCACAATATATTATATATGATGTAATATATTGTTTAATGGAACTTAAATACATGATTTGTTAATATAAGTTGGATTTTGAAAGAAATATATCATAATGACACATATACATATGATGCATTTTGGATATATCCAAGTGTATTATTGGTCGATTCATAAGAAATTAAATAATATTTCTTTACTTTTCCTTTTTTATATCATATAATTTCGAAGAGTAATTGAATTGCATGGTTTATATAAATCATTCCTCTACATTTTGAAATATATTTTTTTCGATGAGTTTGATTCACCCATGTTATAAATATCATATTCGAGGAAGTTATAGGATACGATAACCCGATTTTATGTATTTTTCATTGTATTTTCTCAACTATAATTTATATTTAATGGTAATAATTACTGTTAAACCAATCTAACAAGAATTTTTTATCATTTATAAAACAATTACAATATTTTTAATGTAAAAGAGATGGATTAATACATGTATATGATGCATGTGTTTGTTGAGGAGTTAAATCCAAAATTATAATTCTTTTCTTAATATGTTATTGAGGTCAATCCAAAAGGAATAATAAGATACCTATACCATTGGATGTATGTATACTTGATTATACATTCATGTTAATCTCATACTCCTTAAACTATGATGTTCTATTCTTCATTATTTTTTACACTTAGGGAACTATCATGTCAGGAATGTTGAAAGGATTGCAAAACCACAACATGCTATTAATATTATCTACTGTATGCACCCTAGAGGGATGATACCCATGATTCTCTTTAGAGATATTATTAAAACCAAAATAAATAAGGATGATGAATGACATTGTGGTAAGAAGTTGATTCACTGTAAGGTATACATTTTAGTATTTCATTTGAAGTATTCCAGATTTATCATATTGAAGAACACAGATTGATATTTTAATTGATTCTTATTATTTTTGTTATAAACTAAAAACCCTAATGGATATGAATAACTATTATTTTCATTTTAATGAAGATAATACCAATATTTGGTGTCAATTCATGATGAAGTTAATTATGGGTTAATAAAGAGATTGTAGATACTGATTAACCTTATGCATGAAACGATTAGACACGTATAGGGAGGAAGATCATGTATATTAAGAGGAATCACTAGTTTATCATGAAAACATGGCATCAATTTCTTTATCATGTAGTATTAATAACATAATTTTTATTTTATTAGATATACAATCATAGTATTTTTATTTGTGATTCAGGTCATTACAAATTGGAAATTAAATGAACATCATTTATTTTGTTGTTAAGGATATTGATGAATGTGATTGGAGTTGATTTTATTGAATTTATTTACTTATATTATTCTTTACTACATCATGTTCCAACTCATTTGGCTTATAGGATTTTTTGATAACTCAATGGTATATTGTAATTTTAGTCACTTAAATTACATGCATCAAATTTTCTGAAATTGAATATTGGTTGAAGCTAAAAATACATTGAAGGAAGTTGGAAAGAATCATAATTTTTATGACGAGTATCACAAAGTTGATGAAAGAACTGAAAAATATGAAGATTAAATAAATTAATCAAATTTGTGAAAGGATAGGGTTACCAAATAGGATATTTTTAAATATACAAATATGTGTAATTTTGTTCATATGTTAAAAGGGAATGGAGTTTCATTAAGTATTTATGAATTTTGATATGTAGATTCTATATATATTTAAGTTCTTATATTGAAGAAATTATGATGATGATTCCAATAAATCAAGTGATACAATCATATTGGCAATAGGGAAGTGAAGTTAATTAAAATACTCAGTTACCTTTTATTGAAAAAAATGGAAAAATTAATAAAATATCCAATGACGTTGAATCCCTATTTTTTTAAAGCGAGAGGAATATGAATATATATTACGTACATCTAGAACATCATGAATTAAAAAATATTGGGGAGAGATTATTTCAATTTCTTGATGGTGTATTGATTTCGTTGAATAATTCTAATTTTTTTTGAAGTAGCGGTTATTGAAAGTATGAGGTTTTGTGTTTTACTTGTTGGAAATTACCAACCATTGATTATGTTTTGATAAATATTGGTATAAAATATATGATGTATGGAGTTTAAAAATAGATGGCTATATTATGAGTTCACATTAATGGAATTGATATATTCTAGATGTAAATATACAACAAGGTTCTAAAGTTTTTATGTAAAAGGATATATTTTTAATTTATTGAACAATGATGTTCAGTATGTTTTTGATGGATATATGTTCTCAAAATAAAGACAATATAATTTCTTAGATGAATATGTAATAAATAGTATTTCAATATGTATAAATGATAGTGGTGACATCTTGTACATATTGAAGGATGGAATTTTAGAACACAAATATTTCTACAAAGCACGAGAGTTCAAAAGAAAAATAAAAATGGAAATGTTCTCCTTAATTATAGAAGATATTAGAAGAGTTTTCTACATATGATATTGATGATACATAATTGAAAACATCTTAAATATGTAAGGGTGGTATTTATAAGTAATGTTATTATATCTTCCATATTCTGAAAAATGGAAAAGTACCAATATGTAAGTGTGGTATATATTTTATAATTGATACATATGATTTGATCTGGATGATATCAAAGGGTAACCCAGAATTTCCTTAAATATTGATCTATTTATATTTATGAATTATCTTCATGATATGTAAAATGTAAAAGTACACATATGTAAGAGTAATATCAATGATACATAATGGTTACCAACTTACTGTATAATGGCCTTGTACAAGATATGTATTACAAAATTTTAGTAATTTATAGAATAATACATTGTCCATTTCATATCCATTAATATTTTTTATTTTAATATTAATTTTAGTTTAAATGGGAATATATTTATGATAGTGTACCCGACATGCAACAACGGGTTTCTCCGAAATCATACATTGCACCGAACACATAGTTATACCAAAAAATAAAAAAAACATTAATATTACTATTTAAAATAGTAATTAACTCCTAGACATTGTATTAAAGAGAATGAATAGAATTAAAAATATTATTATTTTACATATTTTTAATATGTTTTTACAATTTTCCAATTATTTTTAGCATCTTAAAATGATAATGAATCCAATTATAAGCATATGATAATCTAATATTATTAAAAGGTTGTTTTATGACATTTTAAAGGTGAAACATTTTTGAAAATAATTTATTTTTCCATTTTTTAAGATATATTTGATAAAATAGATTTTTTAATTGAAGAATTATATGAAAATTTACATCAGTTTAATGTTTTTTATATTTCTGATAAAATCTATATTTTTAGGAATAGTGAAAATAATTTATTTTAATTGAAATATGCCTTATCATCTAATTTATTAATATAGTTATGTTTTTGATTTAATTGTTTTTCAATTGGTACTTTATTAATTTATTATCATTTAATAAAACTATGGTCATTATATGTAATTTGACATTTTAATAGGACATAAACACATGGCAATCATTTAATAATTTTTATTTCTTAAAAACATGTTATCTTGTTTTGACTAAGGGGATTAATTTTATATTAAAAATTTCCCAATTCTATGATTTGAATATAGAGAGTGGATTCAATATTTGGAATCATAATTTCCAACTTATGTAAATTGGTACCTTTTATTATTTTGAAATTATGACTTGTAACTTTAGTATTTGTTTTTATTTACCATGGTTCATTGAAAAATTGGGTGAATAAGTGTAAACAAATAATATTATAATAATATAAAACTACCATAACACACTTCCAAATCCTATTAGATGAGATATGTACTATAATGATCTTCTTTGGGTTGAATTCAGGACCCCAAGGAGCCAGTTTTTATTATAATGACCCTTTATAATATTTAATTTAAATAAAAGAGAAATATATTCTAAGAATGTTTCTTCTAACTGAATCAATTTTAATTTTGTTTATATAAATGATATATAATAATAAAAATGGTGATTATAAATCGGATAATATTTACTACATATTAGTATTTTTTATAATTTTTAGGCATTTAATAAATAAATAAATTTATGACACAATTATGATGGAGTGATTTTCTTACTTATGAAATATTCAAATAAATGGAATTATAAATATTAAAATAAATGTAAATTAAACATTTTGATCCCATCCAAGATATTTTTTGGATGAAATTGACATGTCAGTATGAGTTAATTAATTTTTTTAGGAATAATGTTGTTATGAATTAAACAAAAATAAATTTTAAAAAAGTGTCTAAATTGTCATAAATGAGTTTGTAAAACAAATACTATTTTATTAAATGGTATAATAGTCACAAAATATAATATTATTCCAACTGAATTATCAAATGCTATAAATATCTTTAATGATCCACTTTCGATTCTCTTTGCATTTTCTTAGTATCTATATTAACCATATATTATGAAACTACCAAAAGACATGGTAATAGTTAATGTATTCAACTAAGAGTTAATGCTAAAAGATAAGGTTAATTTTGAGACCTAAACATCTATAAAACCTATATAATGAGAGTATTTAAACCCATAATCATGTAATCATCTAAATGTATCACTTTCTAACTATAATAATTCTAAAATCAAATTATATTAAAATTATATTTCAATACATTCCTAAAGTGCTCCTCCCTGTCTTATAGAAGTCCACCACCTTTGCAAACATACTAACACCTCTCAAAACCCATGGATCATTCAAATTCCTCTCCCATAATCTCCCAAAATCCATCCCTTACTTCTTGAAGCCTTATCTTGGACATAAGGAAATTCAATAAAGCCTTTTGGCTAAAATGAAAAGGATTTACACAATTTAGAGTTTACATCTTCTCTCAAGCTCCATTCATTTATTTTCCAATCCAAACCCAAATACTATATTTCATCCATTATTTTGTTAAAAAAGTAGTATAATAAAAATATGATGATGTTTTAACCTATGTGTTAGACCTACAATTACACACACCACCACTTAAGGGATATAAAACGTATTGTATCTATGAATGGTGAACTACTGCCTCACGAAATAATGATTGTTAAATTTTCTCATACCACATCTCATGATTTCCATTATAATGGAACTATATTTAAATATGATATATATTATCTATATATTGTCTCTATGCTAATGTATTTTTTATTTACAACATACCAATATTCTTTCCATTACATGTAAGTACAATACTTTCATTTGAGGAAGTGAGAACTACCACCCCCTCTAAGTGATATGAATTGTTTATTACATACATGTAATTTATAAAAGATGGAGTTAATGAACTTATGTAACATATATAATTAATATATTATACTGAAATTATAATATACCTATGTGTCTAATATTTTTTATTCCTCTAATATGACAATGAAATAAAAGTAATGTTCATGCCTACGAATGTCCTACCGTCTCCATGAACGTCAGATTTAATTTCTTATCTCCAAATGTTGGGGGATATTATAAATACATTTATAATAGATATATATGGTATTTAAATAAAGAATAATTTTATATAGAAAATTGACTAAATACCAAATTGATAATTTGTAACTAAACAACATCATTTTTGACTCAAATACCGAACATCGACAAAAAGTTTGATAAGAACTCAAATAATTAACTAATTGAAATCACATTGTAATAAGTGGAATAAATTGAATAATAATATTTTAAATGGTTATAAATAATGTATAAATTAACCTAATATTATTATTCAGGAAATTAATGAATGAACAAGACCAATCATACACAATGTTTGTGACATCATCTCAATATCCTTTCACAGAGGCATTTCTAGATAATATGAATGTTTTGTCTTTTATAATGTGTATATACATCCAATATGACATTTCATATAAACATTTTATATATAGTAATTTTATTTATTAAATCATGTATATTAATATTTAAATGTTCAATGTGGTATGGGACACCTTGAACAATTAATTATTTAGTGATCAAATATTTTTTTTCATGATATAAAATTACATATTTATTTATATGGGTATAAAAATAATATACATGAAATTTTATTATTTTCATTTAATGTTTTAAAAATTAATATTTTTATAAGAAGTGATTTACAGTCATTACAAAATGATAAAAGGAATGTCTTCTAAACATATAAGATGACAACGACTTCTCTGCCATTGTAGCCATTATTTGATATTTGGATTCTAAAATAAAAAATAAATTCTTTTAAAATGAAAATAAATTCATTATTCCATTATTTGGGTATATTGGTAATGAAAAAGTGTTCTTAAATGAAAATGGTTTTTTTCTAATGAAATATTTTTTCCTATGTGATTAGAAAAAGCATTCAAAAAGGGGGTTCTGTAAGGAATGTGTTTTATGCATGAAATGGTACATAGAAATTAAATTCTCTAGTTGATCCCAGTATAGCTTATATGAATGGTTTATCCCCATTATTACTCACAAGAGATCCCAAAATATCTTATACGGGGTTTTGAGCCCCATTATCACTCACTGGTGAACCTGTTAAATCTTATATGAAGGGTGATCCCCATTACAGATCTCAAATTTGGAAGTCAACCATATGATTATATGAATTGGAAGATGATGGAAAGTGTTTTATGATTATGATTCTCCATGTCACCTAATTGATTTTTAATTAATAGTTTTGGGGTTTTGGGTTTTTCATTGAGAAATATGTATGGGTTTTATCTATGGTAAAATGTTTTGTTTTATCCACTCAAAGAACATTGAATGGGTTATCATGTTTTAACTATATTAATGTTTTTTCTTTGTTTTTATGTACCTCGTTATGGTTTTTGTGATGATACAATGTTTTTAATTGTTTTCATTGGATTTTTGGGAGAATTGAGTCAATGATTGAATCATAGAATGGTAATGATGATTAAACATGAAAAGAAACCATGTTTCTTTTTAAATTTTTTGTGTTATATAATGAAACAAATACTATTGGAAGTTTCCACATTATATTTATATGTTTTTTATACAATAATTATGGACTATTTCTCTAAATGTATAAACCTGGAAAGAACTTCAATGTGAAAACTTGAATCAAATCAAGAATATGTTACATTTATGGTTGGGGCATTATAGTTTGTATCAAAGGTCATTTTAGAAAACATTAGAGGTTAGGATGGTGTTAATTAATTCCTTTAATGTATTTTACTTTTTAGTTAAGGTGAAATGATGTAGAATTTTAAAATTATCCTATTGAATCATCTAAACTCTATTAGTTCAGAATAATATTATACTGAGGAAATAGAAAATCTTTAATGGGAAGGTTTCGAGTGAAAAAATAACCATTCATATCAAAAACACGAGGAGGTGATAAATGAAAAGAAACTGTTTGTTTTAGTGATTGAGCAGTTGAAATAGGAAATAAATGGTCTTGGTATCCATGCATTAGATCATCCCAAAAAACTATAGAGTAATATGTTATTAGGGGAACATTTTATGGGGAAAATCCCCCATTATTCAATGGATCATCCAACCCAATTGCAGCTAAAGGATGGATCAATTCCCTGGAGAAAATATTTGATGTCATGGGATATTCAAAATGTTAAAAGGTATCTCTTTCCATCTTTCATTTTGTAGGAGAAATTGAGAGGTGGTGGACATCAGTTAAGAACACTAGAGGGAAAAATGATCTTGATTCCATGGAATGGGAAGAATCATTGAATATTTTCCTTGTTAAATATTTCCCTAATGTTGTTAGTCTTAGGGTGGAGAAAAAATTCATGGAATTAAAGAAAAATAAGGGAGATTCAGTTTCCACATATGGATTGAACTTAATGTTACAGGTTATGTATATTCTGGATTTTATTCAAGACGTTGAAAATAAAATTAATAGATTTTACTCAGGATTGAAACCAAGTATACGAAGAGTTTTAGCCTCCTGAAAATATAAAAGTCATCAAAAAGTGGTATGTTGTGCGGAAAAAGTTGAAATGTATTTTTATGAAACATTCGTTCCATGGTATGACAAGACTAAGGAATGGTTAAGGTGCCAGTAAATGGAGAAGCAACCAGCTATGATATCATGAGGTAACTCCGAAACATGTTCCATGGGTGGTAAAATATGTTTAGTGGAATGTGTGTCAGGATCTGGAAAGTCTTATCGGTGTGGTATGTTTTGTCCCAAGGTTCGGGACTGTAATAAAAAAGTTCTAAAAAATTCAATAATGTGATAAGAGATAGCCAGTCCAATGTAAGATTCTTTAGCTTCAAAGAGTTGGGACATTATTCAAATAATTTTCCATAGTTAATTACATAGGGTGGAAATCAGTATGATGAAAAGTAACAACGTTTGGGAAAACCTTTTATTCCTACTACAGTTGATGTTGAAAATTTTAGTAAGGTGTTGGAAGTTCTAAATATCATGGTATTTTTAGAATTATAACCATATGTTCATGGTTTTAGACACACTTTATGAGGTTTTGTATGATGTGATAATAATTTATTGAGGACCATTCTAGGAGATGTTTTGTGGGGTTATGTTTATGTATGGATTTTTTAATGTCAAAGTAGGCCTTTACATTTGGACTTCAGTTTTAAGATATTGATATCCTTTATGGTTTTTTTGATATTCTATACATATGGTTATTCTTAGGTACGTACATTATATTCTAAGAATATAATGATGGTTAAATTGTGCTTATAATATAGAAATAACTCCAGTAATTACTTTTCATTGAGTTATTATTACAAGAATTAAAACAATTCATCAACTCCATCAAAAGGATCTTAAAACAAAATAACTATTCTTATACATTTCTCAATGGTATTTTGAGCCATAACATATTAAAGGCTCTATGATTCATAACCCTCTAATTGATATTTTATCTATCACTCTCTATTATAATTTGAGAGCTACTTTTAACATCCATGTCCATGTTTTCCTACAGGGAACCCAAGAATTTGATATCTCTGATGACCATGGTACATTGATTTTTTTCTTTTAATATGATGGTCTTATTGAATCTTTTTTCAATGTGGGATTATCAATGATGCTTCTGAGCCCAATTTTTAAATTGTGGGGAAGCAATTTCAAAAATGGGTGAATGATGTAACATCCCATGTATATATAGAATAATACATTTTCACTTTCATATCTATTAATATTTTTGATTTTCATATTAATTTTAGTTTAAATGGAATGCTATTTATTATAGCTTACCAAACACGCAACAACGAGTTTCTCCAAAATCTTACGTTGCACGGAACATTGAGTTATAACAAAAAATAATACTACAAAAATTTCATTATGTTAAATAGTTATTAATTCCAAGCCGTTGGGTTGGAGAGAAAAAAAAATTAAATATATTATAATTATACATAGTTTTTAAATGATTTTACATTAATCCAATGAATTTTAGAGGCTTAAAATGAGAATGAATCCAATTTTAGGCATAAAATACTCTAATGTGTTTAAAAGGTCATTTTACCGACTTTGGGAAACGAACCCATTTTAAAAATGGTATTTGTCTCTTTTATAAGTTATATTTGATAAAATAATAATTTTATTTATAATCATGACATCAATATTTAAATCATTTGAAATTTTGGTATTTTTCTGATAAAATCAATATTTTTACAAATAGTGAAAAATACTACATTTTAATTCAAAACTGCATTTTCATCTAATTAATTTATATAGTTATAATGTACTTTTTATTTATTATAAAGTGTAATTGGATTATTGTTTTATCATTTAATTAAATGATGGTCATTTTATTTAGTTTCACATTTAAATTAGATATAAACCCATATCCATCGGTTGATATTTTTTACTTATTAAAAATCCATTTTTTGGTATTGACAATGAAAATTAATTTAAAATTAATTTTGACCAATTCTATTTTTTCAATTCAAAAAATTTTATGGCATACTTTTAATCATAATTTTTAAATTATTTTAATACATACTTTTTTTGGACATCATGAATAGTAACTTTAGAAATTATTTTAATTTTCCATGGTTAGTGGGTATATCAAGTTAACAAGGGTAAACAATATTATTATAAAAATTTAAAATTACCCTAACATTTGTCCTAATTATATTTTATGAGATATGTCTGACCCTAAGAATCTTTGGTCCAAATTGGGGACCCCATAGAGCCACTTGGCTGTGATAACAACATTTTATACTATTTAATTTAAAGAAAAGGAAATAATAACATAAACAAATATCTACTAACTAAAAAAAATTTAATTTGATTAATAGATATGATATTTTAGACTATAAATTTTCATTAAAAACCTAATGATATTTAATATTTCATTGTATTTTATTTATAAATTTATGATATTCAAAAAATTAATATATTTATGATATAATGATGATGCATTGATTACCATATTAATGAAATATTCAAATAAATGATAATAAAAATATTAAAATAAATAAAATTTGAATCTTTTGATGCAATAGACTATTTTTTTTGGATGAAATTGATATATGAGGGAAGAGTTAATTCCAATTTTTTTGATGTAATCATGTTTTCATCACTTTATCAAAAAACAATTTCGAAATAGTGTCCAAATTGATATAAAATAGTTTTCAAAAATATTCTATTTTATTAAATTATCTAATAGTCCTAAAAATATAAGATTCAGAAAAACGACTTATATAATGATTAAATTGTGATTAATGGTCCACATTGGGTTCTCTTGGCCTTTTTTAGTTACTATAGTAACCATATATTATGAAAACACAAGATGACATTGTAAGTGTAAACGTTTTTAACATAGGGTCCATGCTAAATGATATGGTTCATTGTGTGATATAAAGTTTTCTAAACACTAATTTTTAAGAGGAATGCGACCCATCCTCGTCTTATCCTTGAAAATTATCTTTTTAGAACTATTAGAATTGGAAAATAAAATTTTAAATAAGTAATATGTCAAGACTTTTCTAAAGTGTACCTCTTACCTCTTATAAAAGGCCTCCACATCAACCAACTTACTCACAAATCTAAATCTCCCTAGGAAATCCAAATTCTTCTCAAATAAGATATCAAAACCCATCCCTTCCTCTTAAAAGCCCTACCTTAGGCATAAGGTATTTAATGAAACCATTTTGTCTAAAATCAAATGGAGTTAACCAATTTATCCGTAACGTCATCCCTCAAGCTCCTTTCATTTATTTTCCTCATCCAACCCCTAATCTGATCATTATTACATTATTAAATGACAAGAACAGTATATTCAATATAAAATGTTGTTTTTATGCTGAGGTTTCAACCTAAAATTACACACACCTCCATCTAATGGATATAGAACATATTATTTCTATGTACAGATAACTATTACCTCATGAAACGATGATGGTCCAATTTTTCCTACCACCTATCTTGGTGGCCATTTTAATAGTAATATACTTATATATGATATATATTATATTTATATTTCCTCTATTTTTCATTATTTATTATTTAAAACATACCTTTATTCTTTCGATAATGTTCAAATATGATAATTTCACTTGAGGAAGTGTGGTTTACCTCCCCCTCAACGTTAAAGAAATAATTCCTGACATACATGGAACATATATAGGATGAATTTAATGAAAATATATAGAATATAAAACTCGATATTATACTGAAATTATAATATAATTATGTATCATTTATTTTTAATTCCTTTCCTATCACAAAGAAATTAATGTTGCGTTCAAATGTACGAAAGACCTACCTTCTCCATTAACAGTGCATTTCATTTAATATCTCCAAATTTCATGGAGTATTCTAAAAAAATATAATCTATATATATTATATTTAAATCATTAATAATATTTTGGAGATAATTGAACTATGACCACATTGATAATTTGCAACAATACAAGTTCATTTTTGACTCAAATACCGAACATCAACAAAATGGAAGATATAAAATCAAATAATTAACTAATTGATAAAACATGGTAATAAGTGATATAAAATTATTAATAAAAATTAAAATGTTTTTAATTGAAGTATATATTAATATAAGAATATTATTCAGTACATTAAAGATCTAACGAGGAATGTCTGACTCAAGGTTAGAGACTTTGTCACAATTTCCTTTCCTTGAGGCATTTCTTGATAATATGCACCTTTATTATTTTATAAGGTGTATATACATACAAAATGAAATTTCATATACATATTTTATCTATACAAATGTTATTTAGTAAATCAGATTTATTAATATTTAAATGATCAAATTATTATGGTACACCTTGACCATTTAAGGATTTATTTATCAAATCTTTTTCTTCCTGATATAAAATTACATATTTATTTATATGAGTATAAAAGGAATATACAGGAAATTTTATGAATTTAATTCAATGTTTTAAATAGGAATTTTTTGATACAAATCATTTAACATTTTCTTAAAAATGAAAAATTGAATGTTTTTTATCGTATACATTGCAACAAATTCTCCACCGCCCACACCGTTATTTGATAATTGGATTCCTCTAGAAGCCTTAATATCATCTAAAATGAAAATAAATTCTTTATACATATATTTGGGTATCTTGTTATTTAAAATGGGTTCTTAAATTAAAATTTTATTTTTATATGGAATTTTTTTCTTATAGGATTAGAAGAATGTTTCAAAAAAGTAGTTTTGTGATGAATGTGTTTTTTCATGAAATGGTATGATTAGATTTTTTAGGGGATTATAAGAAGCATTATATGGAATTAGAGATCCTAAAATATCTTATACAAAGGTTTTATCCCCATTATAGCTCACGGGTGATCCCGACATAGATTATACGAAGGGTTGATCCCCATTATAGCTCATGGGTGAGCCCGATATAGCTTATATGAAGGGTGATCCCCATTATAGATCTCTAATTTGGAATTCAACCATTTAGGTATTCCTACTGGGTGATGTTTGAAATTATTTTATGTATATGATTCTTTAAGTCACCTAATGGAGTTTTAACTTCGTGCTATTTATTTTAGGGTTTTTCATTAAGATAAAAAGTTTGAGTGTTATCTATGTGAAATTGTTTTGTTTCATCAGCTCAAAGAACGTTGAATATGGTATCATGTTTTAACTAGAATAATGGTTCTTAATTATTCTTATGTCCATTAATATTTTTTTTTCTTATTCAATGTTTTCAAATTTCTTCATGATATTTTAGGGATAATATAGTCAAGGATGGAATCAAGGAAAAGTTATGATAATTATCCATAAAAAGTATCCATGTTTCTGTTTAATTTATTTTATGTATGAAACATATACTATTGTAAGTGTCCAAATTGTATTTCTCGGTTCTTTTATTTAATATTTATGTTCTATTTCTCTAAATATCTAAACCCGAAAATCTCATTGATGTGAATTTTTGAATTAACTCCATATTATGTAATGTTCAAGGCCAGTTCTTTATTTTTATGGTTCATATGAGGAAATATATAGGTTACATCACAGATGAATATAATGGGAAAAAGTATTTATCTTTTCGGTTTAAAGATAATACTTGATTTAAGATGGATAATTAAGGTCAAATAATACATAAAAGGGTTATTTTAATATTGTGATGAATTAAAACATTATTATAAATATGTTCCCTTACTGTTACTTTAGATTAGTTTTCGGGTTTTCAAACCTATGTGTGATATAGTCACGTTGTACTAGTTAAATTATAAATATAAAATAAATAAATTTAAAGTTATGTGTTGGGATGTTTAATATACAAAATTGAAAATTAAATAAAGGATGTTCCTATCATGCCATAATCCATCAGGCCGATGAAGAAAATTGATGGAGAAACTGACATGTGGCATTGTAATTTTAATTATCATGATCTGGATTATTGAAAACTTGTTGGTTATTGAATTTGAATTTGAAATTAAAATACTTTGAATGGAATTAGAGGGATATTTATATATATAAATTGGGTAAAATTTCTTGATTATACTAAGATATAAAATCATGAGACATAACAAGATAGAGAACAAAGAAGAATGAATTTTGTATGAAACATGGGTTGTGTTCGACATCTTAATTAGATAGATTTTAGTTATTATTAAATATAATTTCAATGAGGATTGGGTTTTCATAGGAAAATTATTGTGTATAAAAGAAAATTTGTAATTTAAGAAAATTATTGATGTTCTAGATATTATATTCAGTTTAATTGTGGAAGAGGATACAATTGAATAACTAAATTCATAATATATAATTATCATCATCTAGAGTATTGCTACTATAGTTTTTTTGGAAGAACTTTTTTCAAAAAATTGAAAAGAATGATTAATATATATAGTCATGGATATGGGAGACACATATGGAATATATTATAGCATCACATGTTGAATTTTTGTAAATATTACAATAGATATAAATTCTTACCCTAGAGTGACCTTTTATGTTGATAAAATGAAAATATTCCTATACTTATAAAAATTAATATCATCAAGGGTAATGTATGAATGAGGAGAGGGGAGTGAAGCCTATGCAGTAGTGAGTTATTAAATAAACCATTATATAGGTAGTGAGCCTTTATGAATAGTGACTTCAACAAAATATTATAGGATGTTATGCATTTTGAGGAGTGGATTTTTTTTAATCATTCATTCCATATGATAGTGATTTTATATAGTATGGTCGGTACACTAGTATAATTTGAGTTAATACTCATTGGATGTATCCCTGTATGAGTGAAAAAACATTAATCACAATGAAAAACATGTTTTTACATATATTTTGAATTCATGATTGACATTTTATGAGACTGTGTAAGAAAGTAATTAAATTTTGAACTTATTCTCACAAACAAGGGAATATGATCTGATGTATTTTTCTATCTGTGAAAAACCATGAATTGATTATTTTCATGATTCACCGCTCACCTCTCTTAGAACATATCATGTAATGACATCATCCAATAAATTTAGACGTACAAATTAATGTAATTGAATAAAATTAATATTCTAAACATGATAATTCACTGGGTTCCATAATCATATATGAATGAATACATTTTTTCATGACCTAGAAATTATTATATCCACACGATTGACTAGAAAAATATAGAAAATACAAAAAAGATCATTGAGATATTTGACTTTTTATATAAAGACTCATAACTATTTTTAGTGCTATAAAAAATTTATAAAATCAACACAAAATTAGTCACCATGGATGATCTTCATTTACCAATTTATTTGTTGAATCCCCATCTATTTGATTAAACATGTCTTCTCTCTCGGTGAAAAATCTAGTGTTGATTTCAAACAGCACGAACATAATTAAAATCATTCTAAAGATCCAAAAACAAATATATTTCATATAAAAAGTATAATTTCTATCATATAACTAATTTGAATACCAATCTTGTATATATGAAATGATGTTCCAAAAATGATATTCTTCTTCATTATTCCCTCTATCATTAAATTTTCCAAGTAACTTTTAATAAAATATTTGACTTTCGAAGAAATTTTCTCATTGTTAATTTCTATTATTATATACCATTTTGAAACATATACATGTATTTCAAAAATCATGGTTTCATTTATCAAATTATGGTTTGATGGAAAAAGATACAAAATAGTTAATAATAATTTCTCTAAAAATCTACATCAACCAAAAATCAATTATGTATAAAACTAAATCCATTATTGTGAAATTCCATCTTAACCTCTATTATAATATGTGGATCAAAAAACAATAATTTCATCACATTGAATAGTTAAGATCCACTTTTCATTTATCTATACATTTATGGAATGATCTCAAGTCAATATTACCATGTATAATCAATTCCAAAATGGGGACATTCAAACAAGGACACAATATCCTCAAGGTAACATTTATAGTGAACTCATGTGATTCATGATGTATCATTGTGAAACGAAACACACTTAATTTTTACAATCATGATTAAATTAATCACCAAACAAATGTCATAGTGCTTTAAATAACTATTTTGAATGAATATTTAGTAAAATTATTTCAATATGAACTCATTATAAATATTCTAATTTGATATATATAATAAAAAATATAATTATAAAATTTTAAAAGTTTATCAAAATCCACTTCAACGCCTCCAATAAATCTCAAACATTCATTGGCCCCTCTCCAAAATGTTTATCAACCAAAATTATTTTTATTTGAGTTCAAAAAAAGTAATATATTGGGAGACAACAAACGCAATTCAAAACAATATTTATTTGAATGCATACCTTCTTATACAATTATAGCATCTTTCAAAACAATAAAAGATAACCTTCAACAATCACCTCAATTTGAATTTTTTTGTAACCAATTAATCTTACACACCCTATAACTCATAATTACATTGAAAGTATGATTTTTATAATGATATTAGATCAAGTGGATATATAACTCTATTTTATAAAATTTATTTTCAAATGATTATTGTAGCTCTTAATTATATAAAAATATTTTACCTTAAAAAACAATGATAAATTTAATAAATTTTCATATTATTATCAATGATGTCTTAATTATTTAATTCTAAAAAACTATGTGAAAAGATGATGTCAGAAAATAAAAATTAAAAATTATCAATGGTGATCATGGATAAATTCCCATATCACAGATTGAACATGTCTATATACCAACAAAAGAAACTAAAATATAAATAAACATTAATAGATAAACATATAATTATATAAATTGGATCATTTGTAACAAACATTTTTCCAATATACTCTTATACAAACATATCCATATAATTTTTGTTGATAACTTCTATTATATATGTGTTTAATAAAAAATTCATATACATTCAGAATCCTTATCATAAAAGTATACATTCACCAAAAAAGTTACGCTCAACATACAAATTCAAACACTCAGACACATAGTATAAATTCATAAAAATTTAAAAAATACCCCATGATATTTTCACCAAACAATTTTACCCACCTTTCAAATAAAAATACATTGCTTTGGATTCATTATTGACAGAATACCTCTTTTATAACCTCAATCCAAATAATTAGGTTGATTGAAATAGATAAAATACCTCAACCACGTGATAAAAGGGGTAAAACTCCCCTCATCAACCTTAATTTATGAAATTTATTCTTAAAAAATGGTTTTTTAAACCCATATATCACTATCTCCAAAAAATAAAATACTCAAATTTGAAAATTTTGTTGTTCTATTTTTTCATTTCTAATGGGTTACATTTTGTCAAAATTCATTTTTAAATAGTGTTGAGAATAATATTATATATGGTTTGTTGCCCTTTAATTTTACTAATAAACTAAAAAAGGAGACATCAACACCATAATGAGGTCATCTAATAGAGTCCTCCAATAAATAGTCGAATCCATTACATTAGTCATAGATATATAAAATGCATCTATTATATTCAATGTTATATGGGAATGCTACACCATGATCCAAGAAACACACATTTATTCCATATTTAAAACTACACCTAAAATGTATTTTTAACCAATAATAATTCCATCTAAAATACATTATAAAATATAAAGATATCAAGATGTCATATTCTAGAGTATATAAACCTAAAATGAATAGTAAAAATTTCATAAATTAGATTTATCTTCACTAAATTTATATGATATTTCATTGCAGTAATTTGATATTGGGAACATAATCAGATGGTTTTAATTATATAAACTCTTTATGTAATCATGTACAGTGAACATACATTATGTATTGATCCCCATTTGAGGTTATTTTTTATCTTTACCTTCCATGTAATGTTTATCTCTTAATTACATTCAATTAAAAATAAAATTATATTCTCTCATTTTCAGTTTCATTTATAATTATTGTCCATATTTTATTTAGAAATTGAGATTATATGATTTCCTTGAGTGATTTGAAAAACTAAAAAATATTTCATTTCTCAAATGATTATCATTTCAGAATTTTTCTTCTTTTGAGTAGAAAAAATAGTTTATATGCAATTTATTATGTCCGAAAAAATAATAACATCAATATAAATAATGAAAATGTGTGTTTTCTATAAAAAAAATGTTGATATAAAAATACCCCCCATTGAATTTCAAAAAATAAACTAACTTCAAACACATATAATTCTTTAAATACCATGACCATAAGAATTTCTTCAAAAAGATTAGATCATTCTATAACATACCCTCGTGTATAGCTTAATAACTAAGTATTAATCCAATGGGTCGAACACTATATACTTCTTATTCAATATATTTATTAATAATCCATGAATCAATATCCATTTCCATTATATATTGGGTGACCTTCCAATCTAGGTAAACCAGACCATACCAATGAGTCGACCATCACATGGTGTGTTGAAGAAATAAAATAGAAAAATGTATTATATATAACAAAACAATATGTACAACCAGAGTTCTAAGAAGAAGAAAATATATAAACACATAAAATAGACACTCCATGCCAATGAGTCTAAACTAAAAAGTATATAGAAACTCTATCTAACCAACAGTCCCCTTTAAAACACCACACCAAACAAGAAATTTCTAAATGAGAAGAAAAATTCTCTAGGATTCCATTCCCATTATGTGTATCCTATTATAAAGCATCTATAATCTCCAATAGAAAAAAATTATGGTGTGCTAAAAATTCCTAGTAATACACTACCAATGAATCTACACAAGGCCTAATATTAAGAATGAAATAGTTCGAGAGTTCTAGAAAACGGGGTATCAAATGTTTTCATAATTCCAATTCATTTTCGAATAATTATCCCTTTGGTTTTTATAAAATCGATTCATATTTTAAAACTATAAATATGACAATATAAGTGATAAAAAATAAATCATATCCATGCATCATGATGTAAGAATTGAAACACATATCAATAAAATAACCTATCATGTGTTGCTATGTGAGATAAATAATATAATAAACATCGAGAAATAATCCCGTATATGAAAAAACATGATATAAATAACAATAAATAAAAAATAACCACATATTAGGCCCTATACTAAGAGTAAATTTGTACTAGACACGAATGAACCTAAATAAACATAATTTTGGATCCAACCATTATTGAACCCTTCCACAATCCATCGATATGGAAAGGGTTACCTCCCCATAGTACCAAACACATAAGGATAGTTGTTTCCTATTCATGTTGAACCCAAGGTGCCCAAGGTGCCTATTGTTAAATTATATTTCAAATCCTAGATCTCAATTTTAAAACACATTTTTTATTATAAGAAAATCATCTTTGGTGTTTGGAAATCCATTTCCAAATCAAGGAAATTAGCGTTCAAAGGAAATACCTTTTTTAAAACATTTACCTTTCTATGAAAATCATTATAACCAAATATCACTTTATGTCAATGAGTATCCTAATGTAATTTACAAATAATGATACCATATTAATTTAATTAACCCATTGTATGGACAAAACTAACTCAAAATAGTATAAACCTAGACACCATCAACAATGGTGGCTGGAATCTGTGAAATAAGCCTTCGAAAGACATAGAATAATAGGAAAAAAATTATATTGATAGAAACAAAATCCAATTAGGAATATAAAATGCTAAGACTTCCAAAATGGTTGTCAAAATCAACATTACAGAAGAAACATGAAAATTGTTTACTCGAAGAGACACACCACACCCAACACGATGATCAATCACTGAATAGAATATATTTAAGTAAAATGATCTCCAAAAGCTCCTACGGTGAGATTTGGATCGAGAGAGAGAGTGGTCGGTCATTTAATGAATCCTTAACCCTAATTAAACCACCATTAAAACATTGCACATAAGAATTACGTGATGTGTAATCTACTAAGGAGGTGTACATGAAATAATAGATCAATTTATTATTAGAAATAGATTTCCAACTGTTAAATTAATTGAACTTATTAAACATCATGTAAACCACTCATGATATCTATCCAATTCATTACATCATCCTAGTGAACATTACATGGTGTGAAATCCCTTTGCAGAGTGTGTAATCACCTAGTAGAGAAAAAATATGCCATATAATTTTGAAAACCCAAAAAATAAAAACAACACAAAAGATGAAATAAATGGTGTACATCTAAATGATAGTGGGGTGTTACAATATCCAAACTATAAACGCTTTCTCACAATTGAAATGCTTCAGGATCCAATATCTATATAATGATAATGACACTATTACCTCATAAATATGTCCATGTCCCATGTCGTGTGGATATCATGGAATCCATGCGGTAGTACAAAGACTATGGGAGCCATTTTACCATATATCACCTTATCCTTGTGATCTATAATTTGAACTAGATTCTTAACCAAAGTGGTATTATATTCATGATCAACATCCTCTCTTTTAATCACATGGGTAGGATTCGTTATGTACCACCTCAATTGGGAAAAATTGAAAATATCAGGGATAGATGTTAAACATGGATGAATGTTTTATTGGGAGGCCACCTTCCCCAATGGTCAATTGATATAAATGGTCCCACAATCCTTGGTGATAACATAACCTACATATCCAACTGATTTTGTTATGATTGAGGTGAAAACATGAGGACCCAATCACCAACATCATATAATAGTGTCCAACAAAAGAGTTCTACAGAAGTTTCTATAAGACTCTGTTCTATGATTGATCTCCACTAGTATAATGGAATTATCTCCTCAATCACATGAACATGACTTGGACCATCCAAGAACATTTCTACGAACTCTACAGTGTACAAAATAGATATACATGATCTCCCATACAAAACCATAATGGATTACATCCTGGTCAATTAATAATAACTATTATTTAAGATAAAAAAGAGAAAAGGGAAATGATGTTCTCAAGATCCTCCAAAATCATGAACACAAACCTGGAGAATACCCCCCAGAACCTTGGATGTCCTCTCTATTTTTCCATACAACTAATGATGATAAGTCGAGATCATACTAATTTGGGTACCCCTCATAGAATGTAATTATTTTCTTGACTTAGTGTATAACCTCAAGTCTCTATCAAAAATACTCTAGACGGAACCTCATGACGTCTCTCACTCTATCAGACATAAGATTCCTCATTCTATTTCAATTTTGTTTTCTCTTTGTGGGGTAGTAAATGCACATATTTAATCTTTCAATCAATGATCACTCAAATCACATCCTTCCCATTAAGATTCCACTGTAATAAAATGATTAAATATATGGGAACATCGTCCCACATTCATACTATAAAGGGTAAGGGAAAAGACAAACTAGAATGCCTCTAGTATACCTCTTTATTTTTTTGAAAAGTATGACACCATGATACAAAATAATCAATCAAATTCGTCATCCCCTACCACCTATAGGTATTTCACTCATCAAGATTAATCTTGAATTCCCTAAGGGGTAGAGGTAAAAAATAATATTGTCCACATTCCATCTACTCTTACCTTAGGACAATCAAGACAACAATCCTACTATGGAAGTACAAAGATTCAGTAGGTGACAGGGACCAATCGCCTAAGGTATCCCTAAGATAGATTACATTACTAAAATGTCAAATCCTAGTGTATGTCACATTCTTGCGCTGAACTCACTCTTCCTTGGATGTTTCATCTTTCATTGAATCCAACAAGAAATTTCCACCATACTATTGCACACCCAAGGTCATATCAGTAGACAAACTCATCCAAGAACACTCCTCAAAAGATTCATTCACAACACATGTCAATAAATTTACACTTAATGCATTGATAACCACATTTCCTTTATCAAGAGTGTATGAAATATAAAAATCAAAATTACTATGGTATTCAACCTAGTGTCTCAATTGTATGATCATATCCCTATTCGTAAAAATACATTTCATGTTCTTGCTATCATAATACACTATAAACCTCTCCCAAAAGAGATAGTGACATAGTGTTTTGAGAGTTTAACTAACAACTTCGAACTCTATATCATGGTACCGGTTGTTATTATAATATTATAATTTCATTAATGAGTTATTGTACACCATCTATTTCTCATGCATCAAGAAACATCTCAAACCCAAACTAGAATAATCACATGAAACATCATAACCTAAAATAGATTCTAGAAGAAATAAAACTGGTGTTGATATCTGCCTCACTAAACTCTTAAAAGGATATCTAAAATTATTAATTTCACTCAAACTTTACACTCTTGTGGGTTAAAGTAGTTATCAAATATGTGAGTTAGAAGATATCTTGAACAACAGTCTATAGTAACCGGTCATACCAAAAAATCATTGTATCCCAAAAAACATTAGGATACTCCCAGGATATCACTACCTGTATTTATTTAGGATCCACTCAAAAAATCTTCTAAGATATAGCATGCCAACGGATTTTTTGTACTAAAATATTAAAATAACATTTATAATGATTACCCCAAAAGACACATTGATTAAAGGTTCAAATAATGACATCCAAATGGTTTCCATGATCCTATTATGTCTTGGAGTTCACTAAAATATCATCCATGAACAAAATAATAAATTAGACCATGAACTGATAAAAAATACGGCTTCTCAATTCGATAAACATTATAGAAATTTCTTCACTATGAATAGTATAACTAGAAACTTGAAATGACCTTACTATCTACTAATTACATTCTTGGGTATATAATCTTCTCTGTCCCATAATTGGGGTTACCCTTACCAAATTCAATCATTATGAACCATCATTCCCCTATAAGTTGATATGAAAATCATAAATCCTATAAATAAGATATTTTTATTAACAACCACCTGATTAATCATCTGATTACCAATACAAATTCCGATACTCTAATATTATTTCATAGCCATGTGGGTCAGTGAATCACACAATTCCATTATAGGATTAATAAATCATGTATCCTCTAGCTCCTCAAGATGAACCTTATGTTCAACAAAATCAATAGTTTCCATTTGATATAGTGGAATAAAATGGTAATGGAACTGGAAAGCATGTCATTTCTAAACATGACATCTCTCTTGGGAGGTAATTTAGAAAATAACATCAAAAAATACCTTGGAGTATGCACTCACCCCTAAAGGATGTCAATAATCAAATTATTAGTTAACTACATTATGAAAAATCCATGATAACAAAAATGATATAACCCTGGCATGTTGAACAACGACCCCTTCCCCCCATGATCTAGAATCCCACTCCTTTTGAAATACATGAGTGACCCCAATAGAAGATCATAATTTTCATCAATGGAAATTATAGTCTATCATGGCCTTATCATTGATCATCCAATCCAATCCAATAATCATATCGATGATGTCAAGATCAAGTACCATGAAGTCCCATTCTACATTAAATTCAGCTACCATCACATGACTGTAGAGACATGTGAAACATTATTCAGAACTCTTTTCCAATGGAATGAAAAGAAATATCATATGAATCAAAAATTTCCATTTAATACCAACACATAATCTATCAATAATAAAATAATTGGATGATTAGAACCTATATTAAATAAATCCATAACCATATAAAATGAAATAGACATTGTAAATATAATAGTAGCTGGACCTAATTCAGATTCATCTTTTTCATGCTTAGTCTCATAAAGACACCATTCATTATCAACTTGAAAATTTATGTTGGCCTAAGGATTTTTCTCACCACCCATGGAATCATCGATGTGAACCCTTCCACCCTTGTTGATAACGGATCCTACCTTTCTTTCTATTGAAATCCTTTCACAAAAACACATTAGATGGACCAATATTACACCATTATTTCATGCCCAAGGATCCTCTATATAGTTAGTCTTGGTATGACCAGAGTAGCCACACTAACAAAAAAAAGCCTGTTACATTCCTTATAAATCTCATGAAATTGGTAATGAAGATAACTGAACGCACATCCATTTCATTTTAACGAATGATGACACACCATGGATAATAACTTCCCAAACTGAAGATCCACCAAAATCTATCCTACTAATAATGTATTCCTTATTCAAAGTTTCCTTATAACCTACCTCTACAATGGTTGTAAGAAACATGAGAATCATCGTTGATAAAATATCAATCTTCAATTCCAAATCAAACCTTTGATTCTTAAAGTAATCATTTGTGTCAACATTTGATGCAAGATTCACAACTTATAAAAATGGGTAGAAAACTCTGGAATGGTATGCTGCCCCTACTCTATGGTTAGAAACATTTGTAACATAACCACACATAACATCTCAGGGATAAACATATAATTATTTTGTTTCTTGAATACTGACGAGGTAAATTCGTCATGTAACATAACTTTAATAATAGAGTCCCCCAATCAATTTTCTAGTCCCTATAGTATGTATTTGTAGAAACCACCCATAGATTCTTATAGAGTCTTAAATAAGCTAAGGATCCTCACAATCCTATAAAGCCCAATCTCATCTTCCAGTGCTCCTTTTTCATCATGTAATATGGGTGGATGATTCTTAGTAATATCTGATCATTAATACTTTACCAATTCCAGTTTCCCAACACCCACTTGACTAAAGGCTCAAATTTTGTCGATAAAAACATCAACAAAATAAGGGTCCACTATGGGGATAGCATGAAGAACATATCTTGATGCATTATCTCTCATATTTGTAAGATAACTTCACAAAATAATTTTTTAACAAACACAATAAAATAATAAATTAGATCATAGTTACCTCTAAAAAAATTCAACCCACCTCCACAATTCAAACCAATTCATTAAAGTAGTAAAAATATTTATGGTACCTGTGGATTCTATCAAAAAATAAATCTTCAAAAAGGAGTAGAAAAATTTAAATAAAAAACCAATAAATATCATTCAAATGATCCCAAACCCTAGTTATAAAACCTATTAAATATCCTCCACTATTCATGGTAACTTTGTTTTAGTCACATAACAGAAATGTCCATGACCCTTTCTACACATAATTAGTGATTGTTGATAGTCATAAATGTTATAAACCAAGTTCAAAAAACAAAACAAAGGAAGTGTCATTATAAATTAGGAGGATCCTTCCATATGAAACAAAATTGTAATAGACCACACCTATAGGAACCCATAACATCGTTTATAGTATGGGTTTTTCATTTCTGTTGTTTTTGAGAAAAAGAGGAGAATCTAGATATTTATGGAGTATATACCATGTATATTTGAGTACACCCCATGTTCCCAGTTTTCACGGGTGATCGTGTAATGGCCATGTAATGGACAAGTACATGACCATGAGGTGTGGCTGGGATACTGCCTAAAGTGAAGGCCGCTTATGGGATGTGTATGCTGTCTAATTTTAAAGAACACGATGTGTAAATCTATTTTTAATAGTTATATCGGGCGGGGGTCATGTCTAATTGGAATAACACCTGTCTGTTAGGTCAGTCTCATCTAGGAGCGATGGATACTGATGAATCTTCGCTGGGCCTCTAACACGTTGTTCGTTCTCTGAATCCACAGATTTTGATTGTGTTGGAATCACCATAGTGGCTTCTTCAATCATCTAGATCCTTGTTTCTAGTTTCTTATCCTCTCATGAGATATTCATAGTTGAACATTTTGGTCATCTATGTAGAGATACCGCATTTTATGTAGATTCAAAGGACAACACCAGAGTTTATCAATCGTACAATGTTCAGGAAGGTGGTTTGTGTCTTTATGTATTTAGTTTGTCAATATTATGTGAAAAATTATCTATACCCTATAACAGTGTATTGCGGTTTTAGGGATTTTAGCCATGTTAATGCCTATTATTCCTTGAATGACTGAATAGAGGTTGTTTGATTATGAATAGGGTTATTTTCCATGATATGGATTTGTTTCCCATGTTTGTTTCAATATTAACGGTTTGTTCTAGCTTTACCAGTTTGGCTACATGCTTTCAATGCCTAGTGTCGTTAGGATGTAGTGATATTATCTAATTTTTTATATGCTTGTAGTTGTTTATCCATGTTTTTCATAAGGTTTACATTGGCTGTTAAACATCATTGTGCATGATTGATTTACACAGTGTAGTGGGAACCTAGTGTAGTAGACCATAGGAAGAATGGACGATGGGGAATTCTCTAGATTGTCTATTTACTTTTACATTACAAGAACATAGGGGGATAGACAGTATGCTCCTTCATATTGTCTATAGTTCCACGTTGTGAGACCACATGGGGAATTGGATATTTAGGGCTTCCTCAGAGTGTCTGTAGTTTACCGATGAAAGGCCACAGGGGGGATTGAGAGTGTTTTCCTCCATAGAGTGTCTTAATTATCTTGAGACCAAAGGGGTTAGACCATGTGAGCTACCCAAAAGGTCGTTATATCCTTGCATAAGTTGATCCAGAGGGGTTAGGCTATGAGAACATACCCAGAGGATTACTTGTGATTGTTTTGTTGAACCAGAAGGGATAGGTGGTGGTTACATTCAAGAGGGTTACTTTTATTATTATTTTCACACTATATATATCAAAAAAAAGAAATTGAACTATAAGATTGTTTACATTTGAATACTTCTTTGTTTACTGCTTCATTTTCTTATTGACTACAATATATATTCATTGACTATTAGGCAAATATCTTTGGGTGGTTTCCTATAGGGATTTATCTCATAGCCTATTTGTGTCGGGATTTTGGGCCCAAAGAGATTATATTGCAGTAGATATAGATAAGGGAAATCTCCCTTCTATTTCATGTACATGATTGTTGTGGATCTAGGGATAATGAGACCAAGGTGAGGCCTATGATACTATTGGGATATATTTTTTTCATTGTACTTTGGTTTAGTAATGTATTTCAACACTGTGACATGTTTTGATTCATTCCAAGAAATATGTATCATGCATCATTTATATATATGTGCTTTAGTTGTTTATTAATTTTAGTCTTTCATTGTTTACTTATTTCATGTTATTACTACTTCCGTTACTTTTATTTGTTTATTTATGATGCATTACTATGTAAATGAGGGAATAGTTTTCCCACTATTACACGTAAGGGCCTCACTGCTAGTCAGCAGCCTCTGGCGTTTGGGGAAATGGTCATGAGACCTTGTGACCAACGGGGTGTGGGGCACCTCTGGGTGGAATCCAGAACCAGGATGTTACAAAGTGGTATCATAGAAATTATTTTGTTATTGACTTACTGTTTTGAGCCTATAGCTAGGGATAGAATGGTAGAGCTAGTTGGTAATAAGTTGTACCCAAGAGTAGCTAACTCGTGTATAGGGAAAACCTAATATTCAATGAATATTTAAATTTTTTGACTTTTTCAATAATTATAGTTGATTTGATTTAATCATTGGGTGATTCACATATTTTGTTCTATTATTGTTGATATTATTGAGGTTCTAGTCCTATTTTAACCCGATGAGATGAGGGTATTCCATATCATACATCATATAGGAACTTTCTAGAGATCACATGTCATGCATTCTTGTCATGCCATTTAGGGTGCATTACTGATTGCTTGTTGTTGTGATAGATGTTTTGGTAGACATGAAAACTGTTTTGATAGATTCCTTGATAGAATAAATACTATTATATAGTGTATTGGTTGGTGTAAGGTTTTTTCTAAATGAATGCCAAACATTGTTTCAAGAGGTGATATGGGCCTTACTAGATTATAATTTGGTGAATCATTGTATTTTTATTACTTATATATGACATTTATAAGATTACAAGCTTTGATTAGTAGGGAGTATGGCCCCCCAAGGGTTGTAATTTGTTACCTTAATGTTTGTTTTTGTGATTTTCTAGGTTCCGTAGTAGTTGTTGAGGCATATTATCCCAAAACAAAATCCAGAATACCTGGTGTGTATTGCTGAATACATGCCATGTATCCTTATGACCGGGAAGGATCTATTTTTCTTATGTACACATCGGGTACACTATGTACACTCTTTGTAGTCTTTAACCATTTCACTAGCATTTTGGGAAGAGACACAGGGTTGGGAAATCATTCATGGAACACGCAGTGTACCAGACGTACATGCCGTGTGTGTAGACCATGTGTCCTGCCATGTTACAAATGACATTGGTGGATTATGGGTAGTCAGTACACGTAGTGTCTGGAACTAACACTCTGTGCAGAGTCAGCCATGTAACCAGCCGTGTGACAGACAACACAGGTCGGTAATGTTATTTCTAATATGTGTCATGTCTTTAATAGACATTTATTTTAGTCTTGCTCTAGGAGAACCTTGTGGGTTAGTCATGTAGAAGAACTTGGGTAGGGTGGAACGATTAAATTACACATTGTGTCTTGGTCGAACATGTCGTGTGCATGGGGTGTTACACGACCAATGTTGGCAAGAGTACATTTCCATGAAAAGGCTTAAATAAACACACTATGTAGGGTTCATACACCTTATGTACCCATATTTGGACGAAAATAAATGCTTTATTTCTTCTCTTCCCTTCATGCGCATCGAGGTTTTAGTCCCTGACAATCATTAGCTAAGGTGTGAGTTTCAAATTGCATATTCATGCCTCTGAGATGTCCTCCAGTTTTATGCCAGTTATAGGTAAGTGACCAGACACCGGACTTGGCAGATCAGGAACTGCCAGGAGATCATCCAGTCGTGCCAGTCTTGGCACCAGCCATCATTCCGGATATAGGTACCGATGCACAGTTCTGAGAAGGCTTCTTGAGGTTTCTGCAAACCATCTAGGGAGACCTACCTCCTACCCATTAAATGGTATAATTAACGTGGGTTTTTTAGAAGTAGTGTCCTCTCACATTCTAAGGGGATGAAGGACCTCAGGATACAGAATCATGGTTAGAGGCCATGATTTGGATCTTCGAAAATCTAGATACGCCTCCAAAGAGGAGGGTGAATCTCGCTACATACATGCTATAGAATTCTGTAAAGACATGGTGGGATGTGACCTCACAGACAGGATGCCAGCAGGTTATGGATTCAGATTAATTCTAATGTACCCTATAAGATTACTTCTATCTAGATACTTTTAGGGTCGCTCGAGCCTGAGATTTAATGAGTTTGGATTTCATCATGGAGTAATCTTATGGCCCCACAGTGCTCCAATTATTCCCTCCCATCCTAATAGGTGATGAGTTATTCTTGAAGATGAAGTTTGAGGATGGTCTTAGGCACGACATCTGATCTCAAGTGAACATCTTTAGGTTTACTTGAATCACCACTCTAGTCAATCAGGCACTGATCACGGAGCAGAATCTGAAGGATTCTGGAGTTGTGAACCGGGGCATCTAAGCATCTAGATTTGGTATCCCTCCCACTGACAGTAGGAAGCACCGTAGGGTAGTCTATGAATGGGGATCATAGGAAACAAGATACTTATTTTGGTAGCCATGTGGTGTTCTACAAGAATAGGAAGAGTGTACATATGAGGACACATTGCCCGAGATACCTAGTAGCGTGCTAATACTATGACAAGATGGGTTATCTTTAGCAGTTTTATCGGTTTTTCTCTCTAGCAGCTGGTAATTGGATATCTTCTACAAATCTTCGTTCAGGAGCAGCACCACCAATTTCTCATCAGTCAGGGAACTAGAGTTCTTCCATCCATTCAGGCCAAGGTAGAGGTCATGGTTGTGGAAGCCTGTTAGAAGGCATTCAGTGACCACAGGGTAGATCAACTTAGGGTGGTCAGGCTGTGTCACAGGGCTATGGTGTAGGTCAGGCTTTGGCGATAGATCTGATATAGTAGGAGGAGAATCCCGAACCCTCAATTGTTAGAGGTATGATTATACTATCCTAAATTTTATTTTCTTCAGTTTTTGATACAAGGTATTCTCATAGTTTCATATTTTTTGTTGTTGTCTAGATTCTTTGGCTCTTTATGTTTTCTTCTGCTGATTTCTTGATTCTAGACACTCTTTTTGGGACAATAATTGTTAGTTTACATCAAGGCGAAGAGATCCCTCAACATTTTCATGGGTGTAACTTCATATGGGTCCTCTATGTCTTTTTGATGATAAGTTATGATATCATTCTTATAATGGACTTATACTTCTCTTCCACACTGTTTTCGATTTCTATCACCATAGGGTGAGTTTCACATCACTATAGGGTGGTTTTTTCTTACATATGGGTGAATGGGATGTCCAAGACTGCATAGCGGGACCTGAGAATCATGGGTTAGGAGGAGTTATAGACCATATTTCTAGTATATATCTATATGACCATGGGAAAACACATATGGACTTTCATCCAATAGAAGAATGTTTTAGGGATTTCATTCCAGAGGTCTTTTCAGGTATTCCTCCCGAGTGAGAGGTGGAAATTTTTGTTGAATATGTTCTAGGAGTTGTATCGGTGTCCATTTCTTTTTATAGGATGGCTACACAAGAGTTGCGGAAGCTCAAAAAGAATTCAGAGGAATTACAGGCAAAGGGTTCATCCAAACCAGTATTTATCCTTGGGGTTCACCAATCCTGTTAGGGAAAAAGGCAGATGGTACCCTCAAACCTTGTGTGGATTATTTGAATCTAAACCAGTTGATGGTAAAGAACCAATATCCATTTATTAAGATTGATGACTTCTTTGATTAGATTCGATGATCCCGGTTGTTCTCGAAGATTGACTTGATATTCGGTAATCATCAGTTGCCCATCAGACCATCAGATATACCTCTTAAAACCTTCCAAAATAGGTATGTACTATATGAGTATGTGGTTATGTCATTCAGTCTAATGAATGCACCTCTTAGTTTCATGGAACAGATGAACTGAGTATTCCATCCATACTTGGATTATTTTGTCATAGTCTTCATGGATGATATCATGGTGTACTCTTAAACTTGACATGACCATGCCACACATCTTGAGATCGTTTTGAGGACACTAATAGAGAATTAGTTATATTATAATCTCTCAAAATGACACTATAGGATAGACCAAATTCACTTCTTACGTCATGTTTTCTTAGAGACAATAGTATCAGTAGACCCAGAGAAAGTGAGAGAATTAGTTTCTAGGGAGAATCCCAAGAACATCATTGGGGTACGATGTTTTCTTGGGCAAGATGGATAAAATAGATGATTCATATAAGACATTTCATTCGTAGCAGCACCTCTGATGGGCCTGAAAAAGAATAGTGAGAAGAACATATGGTTAGATTCAAGTGAGTCAGCCTTTCAGGAGCTGAAAGTTAGGTTAACTAAAACACTGATACTAGTATTTCCATAGTCATGAAAGATATATACTGTATATTGTGAGGCATTAGGTATCTAGCTAGGATATGTTATTATATAAGGGTAAGGATTTGTTTCATATGGGTCTCAGTCATTCAGGCCACATGAGATGAATTACCCAACAGACGATCTTGAATTGGCTTCAGTTTCTCATGATTTATGTTTTTCCGACATTATCTTCTGGGAGAGAATTTTGTTGTTTTCACCAATAAAAAAATTCTCAAGTATATATTTACATAGAATGATCTAAATTTGAGATAGTGAAGGTGGTTTGAGTACTATTAGTTAATTGATTTTGAACTTGCCTACACGCCTAGGAATGGTAACATAGTGGCTGATGCGTTGAGCCAGAGGACTCAGGTACATGAAGTTCAAGAGGCCAGTAGTGAGTGGATACTAATGCCTCTATTCCTTGAGATTCATTTAAAGGTGCATGATAGATAGGGGTAGACATTTCTTTCATTTATGTATACTACCTCTACTCTACAATATCAAGTGAGAATGAGGTAGTTATTATATTCTAAAGGCCTAGTCTTATAGGATAGTGTGTTCGGAGGGGACCCCACTCGTGAATGGACCAAATGTGGGGATGGGATCTTTTGTTTTTTGGGCCGTGTGTGGGTTCCAGTAGACATACGCGAGGAGATGATGCAAGAATTTTATTCCTCAGTTTGGTAAGTTCATCCAGGTGTCACCAAGATGTATCAAGATATACACCATCAGTTTTGTTGTCTAGGTATGAAAATATATGTTATAAGGTTTTTCATGAGGTGTCCACCTATCAGTAGGTGAGGGCGGAGAAACACCAACCAATACGGCTTTTTTAGCAGTTACCCACTCCCGAGTGAGGGTGGAATTATGTTGCGATGGAATTCATGATAGGATTACTGATGTAGCCTCAAGGGAATGATGTAGTATGGGTTGTCATTGACAGACTCACAAATTTTATTCACTAATTTCCTATCAGGGATACCGTCTGTGTTGATGATCTAGGGAAGCAATACATCCGAGATTTTGTATATTTTCATGGAGTTCTAAACTATATTGTTTCAAATAGGGATACCCATTTTACTTCTCAGGTCTAGCAGGGACTATAGAGGGCTTTGTGTACACATGTACTTCTAAGTACAACTTGCCACCCACAGACAAATGTCTTGTCCGAGTGTATGTTTAAGGTGCTAGAAGACATGGATAGAGAATGCATCCTAGATTTTGGAGGTTCATGGGAGAAGAACATACGGCTTGTGGATTTTTTATACAATAATAGTTTTCAAGAAACTATTTATATGGAACTTTTTTTGCTTTTTATGGTTGGCCATATCGATCAATCCTATATTAGCTAGAGTTAGGAAAGGGGACTATGATGTGACCTCGTATTGTTCAAGAGACCACAGACAAAATAGAGTTGATTTAGAGGAGGATGGACACTAAAAAGTCATGACAGAAGCCTTATGTTGATTGAAAGAGAAGCCCTCTAGAGTTCAAGGTTGAAGATCCAGTGTTTCTACATGTCATACAGAGGTTGGGACACATGATGAAAAGGAGACAAGGACGGATTTAACTGAGATATGTTGGACCATTTAATGTTTTGGGTAGAGTCGGTCGGGTTGCCTATCGGTAGTAGTAACCTTGGAGGCACCAGGCTATGCACAAGGACTTCCACATTTATCATCTATGGAATTACTTCTCAGACCCATCTCATGTCTTTCAACCAGAGGATGTTGAGCTAGAGGTGGATTCATCATTCAAGGAGAATATTATTCGGATTATTGATCGTAGTGCAATGGTTCTATATGGCCAGTTTTTTCCTCTGATACGAGTGTTGTGGCAGAACATAACAACACATGACATACTTGGGAGAGGGAGGCTGATGTAAGATCGTAGTGGCCAGAGATGTTTTAAAATTTTTATTCTACGACACCTTGCTAGAGAAATTCTGTGACAAATATCTTTAAAGGGGACAATTGTAATAGCCCATACCATCATTTTAAGTATGGGTTTTTATTTTCTAGATTTTATTGAGAAAAGGCAGAGAATCTAGAAATTTATGGAGTAGATGTCGTGTACATTGGAGTACACAACATGTAACCAGTTTCCACAGGTGATCATGTACTGGATCTGTAACGGCCGATTACATGGTCATATGGGGTGACCAGGAGACAACCTAAATTAGAGGCATGATAAGGAAGGTACATGTTGTGAACTTTTAAAGAAAAAGTTGTGTACTTTTCTTTTTAATTGTTATATCAGACTGGGGTCGCTTCTAATTGGAATAACACCTTACTTCTAGGACTTTCTCTTCCAATAGTGACGGATACCAAGAAATCTTCTTTGGGACTCTGACTCATTATCTGTTCATCAAATCAACCACCGTAGATTGCTTTGGAATCACTGAGGTTAGTTCTTCCATCTTCTAGATCCATGTTTCATGATTTCCTATTCTCTTATGTGATATCCTTGGTTGAATGTTTTTGACATCTTTGTAGATCTACTACCTTCTAGGTCAATTCAAAGGCCAATGCCAGATTATATCGATGCTACCACACTGAGGTAGGTGGTTTATTTTTTTGCCATTTTAGAATTTTAATATTCTATGAAAAAATATTCAATTCCATAGAATGGTGTATTGCGTGTTTTGGGATTTTGGCCCTGTTAATGGTTGTTATGCCTTGTGTTCCAGAGTAGAGGTTGTTTGATTGTGAATAGGGTTATTTTTAATGCTATGTACAGGTTTCCCATTTTTTTTATATTAACCATTGGGTATATCTTTGCTGGTTTGGCTACTTGCTTTCCATGCCAAGCATTATTGGGATAGAGTGATATTATATGATGTTGTTATATGATTTTAGATTTTTAGATAAGTAGTTCTTATGGTTTACATAGGCTGTTGAACATCATTGTGCATGATTTACTTACATAGGGCTATGGTAACCTGACGTAGTAGATAGTAGGGATAATGGATGCTTGGGGCTTCTCAAGAGTTTCTATTTACTGTTATATTGTGGGACCATAACGGTGAAAAACTTTGTGCTCCCTCAGAGTGTATGTCATTTCACATTAAGAGACCACATGAGGAATTGGATGTTGAGTGCTTCGTCGGAGTGTCTGTAGTTTATCGATGAATGAACACATGGGGAATTGATGGTGATTTATTTTTCAGAAAGTCTTTGTTTTCTTGAGACCAAAGGGGTTAGACCTTGTGAGCTACTCCAGAGGTCGTTATATCCTTGTATATGTTAAACTGGGGGGTTTGGCTATGAGAATGTACCCATCGTGTTGCGTGAGATTGTTCGGTTGAACCAAAGTGGATAGACTATGAGTACATCCCAAAGGGTTACTTTTTTATTAGCTGTATAATTGATATATTAAAATGAATGAAATAGAATTGTAGGATTGTTTACATTTGATTACATGCTTGATTACTATTTCATTGTCAAATTTCTTGCCACATATTTTCACTGACTATTAGGCATAAATATTTGGGTGGTAACCTACTGGGATTCATTTGAAACCATGTTTGGGTCCGGATTTTGGGATCAAAATGATTATATTGTTGTAGTTATTTATAAGGGAAACCACCCTTCTACTTTAGGTACATGATCATTGTGGAGCTGGAGAAAATGGGCCAAGCTGAGGCTTGCGATGCTGATGAGGTTTATCTGTTTTCTGTGTACTTTGTTTTAGTAATTTATTCCTGCATTGTGACATTTTTGCTGCTTTTCTAGTAATATGTATCACGCATCATTTATATATATGTGCACCAGTGTTTTATTACATTTTGTCTTCCATTGTTTACTTATTTAATGTTATTACTACTTTTTCTATTATTACCTTTTTATTTCCACTGCATTACTTTTCTAATGATGTATTAGATTCACTACTATCACACCCAAGGCCCTCACTTTTATTCGACAAACTATGGGGTTGGGGGAAAGGTGCTTGAGTCCATCTGACCAACCGGGTATGAGACACCTCTGGGAAGCACCTGGAATCGGGACACTAGAAACCTGATTTAGCCAAACTACAATTTGAGTCTGTCATAACATGTTGAGGTGAACTAATAAATAGAACAGTGACATGTATTTAATGAAAAAAACCATATTACAAAGTGGAAGAAAAAAAATACAACCAAAAACCATTCACTCGAATACCACAAGGATAAAATATATTTCATTTCAAAAATCAATGTTACGAACATTCAACTCCAAACCAGCCATCTATGAAGTCAATGCTAAATGGAGAAGCAGATGCGCTACAATATGACCTCCCATTTTTCTGTATCTAGTGATACAATTTTTTCAACTGCAAAAAGAAAAATGTATGGTGTGAGAACAAGACACAGTTGGATACCACCAATAAATTAATACAAGGTATAATAAAATGAATTCAGGATATCTATATGTTAGAAAAAAATAATTTTAAAATGAATTTTCATAAAGTCAAAACACTTGTAAATAAATTTCCATTACGTTTTCATACAATCCATTCATATTATTAACTAAGAAATACGATGTGTAAAAGTGATAAAATAGTAAATCATATCCATGTATCATGAGGTATCAAAGTAGGCACATATCGATTAAATAACCTATCATCAAAAGATATGTGACGCAACCAGGTATAAAAACATGTGATCAGTAATCCATTATTTTAAAACCCATACAATAAATAACAATAAATGGAAAATAACCTCATATTGGGGCCAATCCAATGGAATAATGTGTACTACACATCAAAGATCCTAAAAATCCGTGATGTTGGACACAACCAATATTGTTTCCTTCCACAGTTCATAGATATCCAAATAGTTATCAACTATTTTTTTCCACAGAGTGTTAGGAAACTTGTGTCTCTTTGGAAATTAAACCATTGTTATCCATGTTCCAATTTTTGAAAACGCATTTTAAAACCATTATCACATTTTTATACATCATTTTCAAAACCGTAAAAATCTGATCTAATGTTTGGAAAATCATTTCAAAATCATGAAAATCCATTTTCAATTTAAAAAACATTTTGAAAACATATTCCATTACAGTATACTTGTATTACCATATATCACATTAAATATATGAAAACCCCAAATTAATTTACTAATAATAATAATAAATTTATTGAAACAACCTAGTGTATATTAACAACTACTCAAAATTGTATAAACCTAGATGACTTTGAAAACTGTAGTCAGGAACCATGAGATTAGCCTTTGAAAGGAAAGTCATGGAAAGAATTTGAAATGGATAAATAGAAAACACTATATGATCACAAATATGGAATGAAAATCCAACCAAAAACCCTTCCTAAATAAAAAATCACTGCACAACCTCTCACTCAATGTGACACACCACACCCATCATGAGGATCAATACCTGAATGGATTATCGAAAAGGATTTGAGATCTCCATATTTTCATACAGTGTGGTTTGGTTGAATGAATATTTAACCACCTAGAAAGCTAAATTAAATCACGGTTTTTGAGAATTTATAGGGGTGTAATTTCATTACACATATCATAATCAAAATGTTTGAATACATTGAAAAAAAAATTCATTTTTAATAAAAATTATTTGTACCTATTCTATGATGTAAAATAATTACATAATGTGTACACCCCTCACACCATGTATCCAGTTCATGGAATATTCTCATAAAATATTACATGGTGTCAAATCCCATTATAAGGCATGTATTCACCCTATAGAGATCAAAAACCTAGAACATATAGAAATCTCTAAAACCAAAAAACTAATATAAAAAAATATAGGGAGTACCTCTAAGGTGTAATAAAGTGTTATATTGTATCTCTTTTAAGAAGCGATTTAAATAAATATTTTAACGTCCAAAAGTTTTTATATAGGATACATTTTTCATCAAAGCTAACTACATAAACTTTAGAGTGGACATTGTAAATGAATCTCGCATTATTCTGTTCATGTTCACTTCCTTCATTGTGTTTATTAAAGATCATTAACTTCATTCCATAAAAAATTAACCCTTTTATAGAAAAAAATTATTATGTCTTATTCTTCAAGATATAATATTATTCTTCATTGATTTTCTATATATTTTTATAATTCTTGTATGCTTTATTCACACCCTTCGGGTCTCCATGTGAAATCAATAGGTCATGGGATGTCTTTATCACGTGAATCCTTGTTCGAACCATTAAATTTGTATCACCAATGCTATTGTAATCCTCTTTGTATTTTCTTAACAGCCTATTAACTATATAATTTCACTCATTTTTTACTTTAAACATTTAATTCAACATCTATTCACTTCTATTTCCCTAGAAATTAACTATATTTTAAAATATTAGCTTTTAGATAGATTACATAAAAACATTACTTATTTATACACTAATATATTATCCTTTTAAATATATTCAAATTATTTCTACAAAAAAATAAAATATTTGGTATTAAAAATATTTCAATATTAGTTATTATAATAAAACCAACTTCTTCCATTTGATGAATATACCAAAATTATTCCATCAAATCCATTGTTATCATATTTTCCCAATTTTGGTATTTCAATTTAGTGAAATAATGATAAAATAATACCTTGAATTAAAAAAATCTAGGGGTAGTATTCTAAAAAATCCAATTTATAGACCTGATTGAGGATGAAATAAACATTTATAGATAGAAATATTAGCTCTAATTTCTTACCTCAAAATCTAATGAGGAATTCCATGATCAACCAGCATGACATAACCATTCTCCACTAGGATTCTATTGTACTATTCAACATAAAAATTGTAATGTCATTTATAGTGAACTCAATTGTTATAAAATTTTATATATTTTACTGTATTCTTTAAATTTTTACTCATGTACATATCATTACTTTTTGATTTTCTATTATTCATCAGACAACAACATTCATTACCTACACTCTGTTGGAAAATCTTATACCTATTCATAACTATATAATTAAGTGAAATAAACATAATACATGTGATTCAATTCAATTCATTAATAAATGAGATAAATTACATACCCATTCAATTTTACTTTTCATCATAAACTATTATATAATAGAGTCAGATATCTCTAGGGTATGAGTCATTTGATTCCCAGATTGTTTATATAGAGAATTAACATTATTATAGATTAAATATAATAAAAATATATATTTATTTTATCTCTCAAAATAAAATAATAAAATCTAAAACCACATTTTATCATTGGAAATTGATCCTGTTTTGTAGGACAATGTGACCATGTCATTGATTCTTCAAATCAATTTCTTCTTTAAAATAAAATAAATTGTTTTTTATTCTACTACTTCCAAAAATATGTTTACTATTGTTTGTTGTTCCTTGGAAAGATTTAATCTGATTTTAAAAACATTACTGATCATTCATCACAATTGATGACTAATTTTTTTTCCATTATCATATATCTAAGAAACTCTATATAAATTATTCTTTAAACCCTAAAAAATCATAATTCTTGGATTGTATTCTTCTTCAATCAACCTCCATTTACATATGACCTTACATTTTAAGATATCCACCATTTAGAAATTAATATAAAACACTTTTGAGTTATCAAAACTCATAAACGGTTTCGTATCACTAATAATGTGATATGTATACCCACTTACCAATTTCTATGTCCATTTATTTATTAAATCATTTATTGAAGCATCAATAACACTATCCATATCATTCACATTCTTTTTATTCTAAAAAATAATAGAGTACTTCTTTACATCTAGATATACCAGAAGTATAGTAATCAAATTATTTTCACAAATATATTATTGTTATTACCTTTAAAAATATTCATTTAGTAGTTGGAATTGAGTCTATATTTTCAATTGTGATGTTTTTACAATCTTATAGTGTAACACCCCAAGATTTTATGAAAAATATTCTTTTTAATTTCATGTCTTATGTTGTATACTACACCAAAAGGAGCTTTCACAACACGCATCCTTGACTTGCCTTGCATTACACGCAATCACGACCTTCCTCGATAGCGTGTGTAGTACGCAATACCGTGTTTCACTAAACAACGATATGCTATTAAAATATTATTAAAACTAGCCGTTATGAAAAGTAATAAACAATTTTTGAAATTTTGTAAATTTTATTTTTCAAAATGGACTTCATTTTTGGATTCAAGATATTAAAATTAGCTTAGGGTGAAATTTTGGTACTTTTCGGATAACTTTCATATTCTGATGAATAGTGAAAATTACTAACTTTTAATTAAAAAAACTTTTTTAATAGAAATAATTAAAAGTGATAAATTATTAATTTGAGTGGTTTTAAAGTATATTTAGAATATATTTTTACAATTTAATATAATGTTGGTAATTGGATGTAATTTCACATTTAAACCAGACATAAACAAGTGTCAATCTTTTGATAGTTATTATCTCTCAAAAACACGCTATTTGTTTTGACGACGGGAATTAATTTTTAAATTAATTAATGTAACTGATATGTTTTTAATTTGGTAAAATTGACATCATTTTTGAATTCATAATATCAAATATAGCTTAGGCCTAATTTTTTTGTATTTTTCGGGAAACTTTCATTTTTTGATGAATAGTGAAACCACTAAGTGGTAGTTAAAAAAAACTGAATCCTTCATAAAACTTAATTTTACTGCTTATGTGAGTGGAATTTCGAAAATCAGAGACACAAGGTTAATATCAAGGACTAAAATGTGGTTCAATGAGATGAAAATAATTTTTGGTGAATAGTAACTTTTGACTTTTTTTTACCATGGTTAAAAGTAAATAGGGTAATTAAGGGTAAAAATGATATTATTATTACCCTAACACATGTCCTAATTCAATTGGTTAAGTGTAATTCAACCAAAAACAACCTTAGGAATAAAATATGACCATTTAATCCCACTTGTATTAGATTAGGACATTTATTATTAATTTATATAAAAAAGGGTTAAAATAGTTAAAATCAATGTTTAATAAGTAAATCATTTTTAATATAGGGTTATACATAAGATCAATTCGACTATAAATATTCATTAGAAAGATAAAACTATTTCCTAAATAATAATATTTTATTTGTAATTTGTAGACATTATATAATTTAATTTATTTATGACACAACGATGATGCAGTAATTACCTTTTTAAGAAAATATTAACATAATTGATGTTATAAATTCCCAAATAAATGTAATTTGAGACTTTTTATGACTTAAACTAATTTTATAGGTTAATATGACATGTTATTGTTGATTTAAGTAACTTGGTTCGAACCTATCATTCTGTTATGAATTTCATAAAAATCATGTACCAAATAGTGTCAAAATTGACATAAATTAGTTTTTAAAAAAATATTATATTATTAATTGTTATTTTATTCCTAAAAATCTATGGTTTGGAAAACTGACTTATATAAGGTTATATATATTAATAATAAACAACTTGGGGTTCTTTTTCATTGATATAGTACGTTTATTAACCATATAGTGTAAGAAAACAAAAAGACACGGTAAAAGTTAAATTATTTAACTTAGAGTTAAATCTAATTGATAAGGTTAAAATAATAACCTAAACTTGCCTAAATACTATTAGATGAGAGTCTTTCTACCCCTCCCCACCTTATATTCGAAATATATCAATATGGAGCTATTTGAAACCGAACATGACTTTATAATAAAATAATATTTTTAGTTTTCCCAAAGGTGCCCCTCTCCTCCCTTATAAAAGGGAACCTCCTCCCTCTCCTACTCATACCAATTTGAGCATTCAAGCTCGGCCAACCCCTGCCAAAATCTCTTCTCCACTTCCCTAGTATCATCCTAGAGGTCCTGGTCTTCTTCAAAGACCATCCTTAGTTCTTTAAGTGGAGGTTAAGAAAAGGCACGTCAAAAAGAGGTAATATCCATTACCAATCTTTTTCAATTTATTTCTTCTTCAACTTCTTTATCTTTAGTTGTTTCATGATAAAGTAATAACATAAGTATTTCTTATATACTGATATGTTATTATAAATATGAAAAAACTCTAATTAACCTTCTATCCATCCTACGGAAAAAGGAAATCACCGCGCGTGCGTACGTACGGAATACCGTCTCCACACCGTGGTGTAATCTATTTTCCGCCACCACATTAATTGGATGGGTATAATGGTGTAATGAATAACTATATATGATTATTATAATGTGATATTTATACTGAAATAGTATACATACACTTCAACACAAGTTCACGATCATGAGAACGATATCATCGCTCGTGCGTACGTACGGACTACCGTCTCCACGACGCGATGAGATTCATTCTCCATGTTAACCATTTAAGAATTATTATAAAGTATATATAAGCAATAATAATGAAATATATGACATTATAAAGATACTGGATTTATGTATATATGTATTTCATCTACTTACTTCCAATCAGGACAATAAGGAAAGGAAAACAGCGATCATGCGTACGTACGGACTACCGTCTCCATGAACGGTGTGTTTCATTTCATTTATCTATCTATTATATATATATATACTGAATATATATGATATATAAATAATGTTTTATATTCTTGATGTAAGTAAATCATGATATAAGTAAAAATAATGTCAAGAACAACAAATCCAAACACCTACGATAAATGAAACGATTTTACCCAAAACGCTTCTTTAACATGGAATTTACAAAAGAACAGGTAACATAAAGTCATAAGTGAACCATATATGATATCATAAAAATGAATATGATTCTGTAATAAGTTAATGACATTATTTAAATAATTATACAGGAGGTTCGTATATGTACAAAGAATATCGGACATAAGGTAAGGGAAATATCACAATCTCATTTTTATCCGAGATTGTTTATACTTTGGTATTTACAATGGTGTATTTTATCATCCACATCCATGTTTATTCAATATGTAATTGTATTTATATCCTTATACAATAGTTTATATCAAATTTTACTCTTTGGTGTGTTTTTAGTAAAAGATATGAAAGGAATCTTTTGTCGTTTTTCGTACGAGGTACTTTTTGACTTTTCCGAAAAAAGTACGAGAAAAATGTTTTTTTAACTTATAGTGCATGAATGTATTTTTAAAACATTATTTCCAAGAATCTTCCTTTACAATTTTTCATGTTTATTTTTAATAAACTTCTTTTAGTTTAAAATTGTAAGACATGTTAAGAAAAGAAAATGTTTTTGAAGTAGAAAAGATATTTTCCTCAAGAATGGAGTTCAAGTGTTTTATCAAAATTATTTTCCATATAAGATAATATAGGGTTCTGTTTATGTCCCTATTCTTACATTTATTTGATTATCTTGTGATGGAATTATTTTTATGAATTCCATTATCTTATATGAATTGTTTTATGAAGTCATGATGTTTAAGATTCCCATTTTTATTACATGGGTTATGTAATGATGTATGATTTATGATTATGTGGCACACATAAGAATGGTATCATTATGAGATGGGTGGGACCTATATCTCCCTCCAATGCATTGGGTACTGATTTTATATCTCATGAGATACACATGGCTGGAACAGTAGGTTATACCGGTTCAGTGAAACAGGACTAAAACGAGGGTGACTCGGTTCAGAAATGGACTTTGTCCACTAAGATAGTCTTGGAAGTGAGTATTGAGTAATAAGAAATGATTCTCTATGATTATGTGTGTATGACACAGAGTTTCATGTTTTAAGTTATGACTATTGGACATTTCACTACTATGATTTATCCCATGTTATGAAATTATGATCTCTTTTGCAGGTTTAGATTTCTAAAAGATATGTTCTTATGAATATGATGTGATTGATATTTCTTTTGTTTACCCTTACTGAGAATTTGAGCACACCCTTTTATGTTTTCTTTTCCCTAGGATATAAAGAAAGGTTTTAGGTATGAAAAAAAGGAAGATCTTTATGGGAGATATTGAAGATCTTCCACCATGTTTAGATGATTACATTCCGAGTTTCCAAAGACACTAAACTATTACGGTCCTTGTGTGTGTGTTTTTGTAATGTACTAAGTATTCCACAAAAGTAATGTAATGTCCATGTACGTCAAGCTTTGGGTCTCTACAGTTGGTATCAGAGGAAAGGTTTAGTCAACCTTTGGAATCTAGGATGCGAAAACGTTAGTGAGATACCTAGAGATATTTCTATGGTATGTCTAGGGATGTCCCTAAGGATAAGTATACGTATAGTATATAGTCCTAGAACTATGGTAACGATATTAGATTAAACCAAAGATGTTAGATATTGAAGTTACTCCCCCTTTATTATGATTTTTTCCTCTCACACTATTCTTTTTGGGTTTTAGAAAATGGCTGGAAACAAGATGATTCTCGATAATGGAAGATATGATTGACAATGGAATTATATTCTTCATGAGAAACCAAATGAAATGGGATTTGGAGGTATAAACATCATTATTATGCCGAATCAGCAATCTCATAATATGATCAATAAAGTAAAATTTGGTAAGTTTCCTGACTCGGCTAATAAGAGAAAGATGGAGTTTCATGATGATAATAGAGGAAAGAAAGTTCAATTTCCCCTATGTAAATCATGTGGAAAGAGGCATCAAGGAGAATTTTTTAAAGGAACTGGAAGATGCTCTTGGTGTGGAAAAGAAGGACACAAAGACAGTAAGTGCAAAGGAAAAGGTTCAGTTAACACCAGGGATGAGGATAATGGTCTTGCTACGACATCAAAAATGGTTAAATTTTTTAAATGTGGAATGTACGGGCATTATGAAAACCAATGCCCTAAGGGAAAGTCTCATGAAGAGAATCAGTATGGTCGTATGGGTAGTATTTATGTTTATGATGATGAAGAGACTACAAATGATATGTGAGATGACAGAATTTTTGAAGCTCAGACAATGGTTTAAGAAGGTAGTTGAATGATTACATGTTTATCAAGTGTAATGTTGTATAAGTAATCTCATGGTACTATGGAATAAAGAGACATCTAAGGATTGTTACACTATTGTCTTTCCTTGAGTTTTGAAATTGTATGATTAATGGTACTGGTATCCATGAAAGGTTGTTCAGATATTTTTGGAAAGTAGATGATTTGCACATAATGAAGGGATAAAGAGAAAATTAAATGTTTGATAGTATTCCTGAGCTCATGACTGATATAAGGAAATAGTTATATCATGGTTTGAGTGTATAGAATTTTGAGGATTTTGGTATGTGGAAAGAGTTATCTTTTGGCAGCACTCATGTTTTCACTAAGATTCAATGGGTATTCATTTTTCAAGAGATTACATGATTATGGTATTCACATGACAGGAATGTGACGAACAAGATATATGAGGGATAAATGATGGCATTCACGTGATCATTTTCTATATACTATGAGCATGGACTGAAGTACTTTGGAGAAGCCTAAAGATTGGAATGGATTATGTTGGACATAAGTTAGTATTGTTTAAGGATCAATCTTTTTTGATTTATTGATGGGATGTTATAGTAATATAAAAAGGACAACCTGCAGGACGGACAACAGCCCATCGCGTCGGACAAGGCTGTGAGAATCGAACCCACAACCGAAGTGTGACTGGCCTTTATCGCATACCACTGGCCTACAGGAAGTCCCTATTTAGTAGAAACTAGTTTTATTATATTATGTAGTATTATATATGAAGTATAAGTCCATTTTAGGAACCATATATGATTAATCTCACTATAGATGGACTTTTGTATTTTTTGATAACTTTTCTAACCTTTTGTTTGAGACAGATGGAATGCCCCATCATTCTATCACATGATCTGCTGACACATCATGAATGACAAATTCAACTTCATTTCTTTAAGAGATGATGTGGAAATTTTCCAAATAACGACAAACGGTGAGACTACCAAAATCATGAAAGTATTTCTTCTAATTCCAATTTCATCAAATTTAGGGAAATGATCTTGAAAACCAAAAATGTTGTCCTAGTGCTCTTATATCTGATGAATCAGATGGTACCTTAGATCATCACAAATTTATGGCTTTGTGATTGCTGGCTTTTCCATAGCCATGTTCTCTACCACTCTCCATCAGAACATGATGGTTAGCTTTCTCTTCCATATCCATATTTTCACCTATGTGGAAACCCAATGATTAGTTTATTTGGGTAACCGTTACGTTTCATACTTTTGTTTTTAAAGATTGGTTTTGGTATTCATTTTTACGATGTGGGTTTCTATTAAAGAAACTTTCGAATAGTAAACCATTTATAACCCCAACGAATTTCGAGGGCGAAATTCATTTTTAAGGGGGTAGAATGTAACACCCCAAGATTTTATGAAAAATATTATTTTTAATTTCATGTCTTGTGTTTTACGCTACACCAAAAGGAGCTTGCACAAAATGCATCCTTGACTTGCCTTGCATTACACGCAATCTCGACCTTCCTCGATAGCGTGTGTAGTACGCAATACCGAGTTTCACTAAACAACGATATGCCATTAAAATATTATTAAAACTAGCTGTTATAAATAGTAATAAACACTTTTTGAAATTTTGTAAATTTTATTTTCCAAAATGGACTTCATTTTTGGATTCGGAATATTAAAATTAGCTTAGGGTGAAATTTTGGTACTTTTCGGATAACTTTCATATTCTGATGAATAGTGAAAATTACTAAATTTTAATAAAAACAACTTTTTTAATAGAAATAATTAATAGTGATAAATTATTAATTTGAGTGGTTTTAAATTATATTTAGAATATATTTTTACAATTTAATACAATGTTGGTCATTGGATGTAATTTCACATTTAAACCAGACATAAACAAGTGTCAATCTTTTGATAGTTATTATCTCTCAAAAACACGCTATTTGTTTTGACGACGGGAATTAATTTTTAAATTAATTAATGTAACTGATATGTTTTGAATTTGGTAAAATAGACGTCATTTTTGAATTCATAATATCAAATATATCTTAGGCCTAATTTTTTGTATTTTTCTGGAAACGTTCATTTTTTGATGAATAGTGAAACCACTAAGTGGTAGTTAAAAAAACTGAATCTTTCATAAAACTTAATTTTACCACTTCTGTGAGTGGAATTTCGAAAATTCGAGAGACACAGTTAATATCAAGGACTAAAATGTGGTTCAATGAGATGAAAATAATTTTTGGTGAATAGTAACTTTTGACTTTTTTTACCACGGTTAAAAGTAAATATGGTAATTAAGGGTAAAAATGATATTATTATTACCCTAACACATATCCTAATTCTATTGGATATGTGTAATTCGACCAAAAACAACTGTAGGAATAAAATATGACCATTTAATCCCACTTGGATTAGATTAGGACATTTATTGTTAATTTATTTAAAGAATGGTTAAAATAGTTAAAATCAATGTTTAATAAGTAAATCCTTTTTAATATTGGGTTATACATAAGATAAATTCGACTATAAATATTCATTAGAAATATAAAAGGATTTAATACATAATGATATTTTATTTTTAATTTTTAGATATTAAATAATTTAATTTATTTATGACACAATGATGATGTAGTAATTACCTTTTTTAAGAAAATATTAACATAATTGATGTTATAAATGCCCAAATAAATGTAATTTGAGACTTTTTATGACTTACACTAATTTTATAGGTTAATATGACATGTTATTGTTGATTTAAGTAACTTGTTTAGAAATTATCTTTCTTTTATGAATTTCATAAAAATCATGTACCAAATATTGTAAAAATTGACATAAATTAGTTTTTAAAACAAATAACATATTATTAATTGTTATTTTATTTTTAAAAATCTAAGGTTCATCCAAATGAATTAGATAAGGTTATTTATATTAATAATAAACAACTTGGGGTTCTTTTGGCTTGATATAGTACGTTTATTAACCATATAGTGTAGGAAAACAAAAAGACACGGTAAAAGTTAAATTATTTAACTTAGAGTTAAATCTAATTGATAAGGTTAAAATAAAAGCCTAAACTTGTCTAAATCCTATTGTATGAGAGGATTTCGACCCATACCCACCTTATATTCTAAATATATCAATTTGTAGCTATTTAAAACCGAACATGACTTTATAATAAAATAATATTTTTAGTTTTCCCAAAGGTGCCTCTCTCCTCCCTTATAAAAGGGCACCTCCTCCCTCTCCTCCTCACACCAATTTGAGCATTCAAGCACGGCAAAACCCTTCCAAAATCTCTTCTACACTACCCTAGTATCATCCTAGAGGTCCTGGTCTTCTTCAAATACCATCCTTAGTTCATTAAGTGAAGGTTAAGAAAAGGCGCGTCAAAAAGAGGTAATATCCATTATCGATCTTTTTCAATTTCTTTCTTCTTCAACTTATTCTTATTTATTTGTTTCATGATAAAGTAATAACATCAGTATTTCTTATATACTGATATGTTATTATAAATATGAAACAACTCTAATTAACCTTCTATCCATCCTACTGAAAAAGGAAATCACCGCGCGTGCGTACGTACGGAATACCGTCTCCACATCGTGGTGTAATCTATTTTCCGCCACCACATTAATTGGATGTGTATAATGGTGTAATGAGTAACTATATATAATTATTATAATGTGATATTGATACTGAAATAGTATAAATACACTTCAACACAAGTTCACGATCATGATAACGATATCATCGCTCGTGCGTACGTACGGACTACCGTCTCCCCGACGCGATGAGATTCATTCTCCATGTTAACCATTTAAGAATGATTATAAAGTATATATAAGCAATAATAATGAAATATATGACATTATAAAGCTACTGGATTTATGTATATATGTATGTAATCTACTTACTTCCATTCACGACAATAAGGAAAGGAAAACAGCGTTCATGTATACGTACGGACTACCGTCTCCATGAACGGTGTGTTTCATTTCATTTATCTATCTATTATATATATATACTGAATATATATGATATATAAATAATGTTTTATATTCTGGAAGTAATTAAATCATGATATAAGTAATAATAATGTCAAGAACAACAAGTCCAAACACCTACGATAAATGAAACAATTTTACCCAAAACGCTTCTTTAACATGGAATTTACAAAATAACGGGTAATAGAAAGTCATAAGTGAACCATATGTGATATCATAACAATGAATATGATTCTGTAATAAGTTAATGACATTATTTAAATCATTATACAGGAGGTTCGGATATGTACAAAGCATATCGGACATAAGGTAAGGGAAATATCACAATCTCATTTTTTTCCGAGATTGTTTATACTTTGGTATTTACTAGGGTGTATTTTATCATCCACATCCATGTTTCTTCAATATGTAATTTTATTTATATCCTTATAAAATAGTTTATATCAAATTTTACCCTTTGGTGAGTTTTTAGTAAAAAATATGAAAGGAATCTTTTGTTATTTTTTGTACGAGCTACTTTTTGACTTTTCCGACAAAAGTACGAGAAGAATGGTTTTTTTAACTTATACAGCATGAATGTATATTGAAAACATTATTTCGAAGAAGCTTCCTTTACAAGATTTCTAGTTTATTTTTAATAACCTTCTTTTAGATTAAAATTGTATGACATGTTATGAAAAGAAAATGTTTTTGAAGTAGAAAGGATATTTTCCTCAAGAATGGAGTTCGGGTGTTTTATCAAAATTATTTTCCATCTAAGATAATATAGGGTTCTGTTTCTATACCTATTCTTACATTGATTTGATTATGTTGTGATGGAATTATTTTTATGAATTCCTTTATCTTATATGAATTGTTTTATGATGTCATGATGTCTAAGATTCCCATTTTTATTACATGGGTTATGCAATGATGTATGATTTATGATTTTGTGGCACAATAAGAATGGTATCATTATGAGATGTGTGGGACCTATATCTCCCTCAAATGCATTGGGTAAATATTTTATATCTAATGAGATAGACATAGCTGGAACGGTAGGTTATACCGGTTCAGTGAAACTGGACTTAAACGAGGGTGACTCGGTTCAGAAATGGACTTTGTCCACTAAGATAGTCTTGGCAATGAGTCTTGACTAATAAGAAATGATTATCTATGATTATGTGTGTATGACACAAAGTTTCATGTTTTACGTTATGACTATTGGGATTGCATTTCACTACTATGATTTATCCCATGTTATGAAATTATGATCTCTTTTGCAGGTTAAGATTTCCAAAAGATATGTTCTTATGAATATGATGTGATTGATATTTCTTTTGTTTACCCTTACTAATAATTTGAGCTCACCCTTTTATGTTTTCCTTTCCCTAGGATATAAAGAAAGGTTTTAGGTAAGAAAAAAAAGGAATATTTTTATGGGAGATGTTGAAGATCTTTCACCATGATTAGATGATTAAATTCCGAGTTTCCAAACACACTAAACTATTACTATCCTTGTGTTTGTGTATTTGTAATGTACTAAGTATTCCGCAATAGTAATCTAATGTCCATGTACATCAAGATTCAGGTCTCTACATATAGACTTGTATTCTAGGAGTGGGTAGTATATCGATTAATATCATACTTTTACAACTTTTATAATATATAAAATATCTCCCAATAGAATAAAAATCCTATACCCATGATTGAAACCACCTCAATATTAAAAATATCCATAATAAGGTAATTCTATTCATCAAGCTAGCTTTGATCTATTTTTAAATACCTTTTGTTTTCAAATTATTTGGCAATTATTGTTGACTCAATTAATGGAATTTGAATAATGTGTTTTTCTACATCTATTACATTAAACATTAGAAAATATTGTAATAACTTTTAATTACAATTCAATGATGATTTTCAACTAAGTTTTAATTTTCAACAAAAATTTAATTTTCAAAATTAACAATATATTGGTCAATTTTTTGTAGCTGTGCACCTTATCTTCTTTTAAATTTTTAAATATTTACCCTTCTTCTTTATAAATTTAGCACATTTTAAATTAATAAAATATTATTATTGATTATTAGTATGATAACTATACTCTATGTGTATCTCATATGTATTCTCAATTCCCTTTGAAGCTTCACTGACTACTCGCATTTAACTTTCAAATGTAAATACTAATGTATTTAAACTATTTTTCCTCCATCAATAGTTAGAAAAAAAGTCAATGAATTTTAATTTTTTTATTTTCCTTTTTATTCTTTACTTAATATTTTTATCATTAAAAAATTAACCATTCTAACTATTTATTTGCTTCACTAATGAAAACCCACTTTCACCTTAGGCCTTCCCAAACTCAATTTATGTTTGAGAAAACATTACCATGTTCTTACTCCCTTTCTCAAATTAATATATTTTCATTAGAAACCACTTTAATTATTACTTCATATTTAATTCCATGATTATTTCATTTTCATCTCCATCAAATGATACATACCATGAATTTTTTTAGAGTTTATCAATTTATAATAATTATTGATGTATTTGAATCCTACTCCGGCTGTAATTTTACAAGTCTCTTATTTTTTATTATTGGTTAACATATTTTTATTCTTTGTTAATGATTTCATATATTAGTTTTACATGGAAGAAACATTTGATTTGGTTTATCTTAGTGTATCCATCCTGGGAATTATACTAAATTATGCACCATCATTATAATATTTATCTTCATTTAGCTTTAGAAAATTTGAGACAATGTGAACAATTAATCATAACATGAAAAACATCCTGAAAAACATACCATCATTTCTACCTTGTATTTTATAATTTTCATTGAGATAATTTACATGATTTTTACAATATTTACCTCAATATTTTCATTCAAGATTGAAATATCATCATCTTACCTGAATACATATAAATTATTCTTGTTCTTTATCGTTTTGAAATAAATTTTTTTCTATAAATACTAATCATTTATAATGATTCATCATTCCTCATTTCATAAGCTATCAATACCTTATGAAATATAACTAGAAAAAATGAATTCATATCACAATATCTGACCATCTTAAATTATTTATCAACCATGTATGGTAAGATAAGATGTATTTCATGACCCCCTACCATTGAAGACTTCCCCTCCTTGGACGAAAATGTGATAAGGAGGATGGTAACCACCCAACTCTAACCTCTATTGGGACCAATGATAGAAACTAGGACAGAGGGTATATCATAAATATAGATGGGATGTATCACCATTTAAGAGAAACATATAGAATAGAATTATTATATGGATACACCAATTAACTCATGTAAATATATGTAAATGATTCTTAAGTACATGCATGTAATTTCATGAAAGATTAAAACAACTAGAAATGTGAACTATATGTTCCCAATGGAAGGTAAACTCAGTAGTGACCATAAAGACAAAAAACCTTCTTCAAAACGACATTCTGTTAAAATATATCCCTATATACAATATACATTTAATGAACTAAAAAATTATTTGGGTGAGAATCACTTGTATAATTAGTATGATCATAACTACATCCTCTTGTGAATAATATGAATAAAATATACTCAATAATAGTATTAAAGGTAATGATAAGTCCTAAAAAAGTTTATATACTATGTTTCCAACATCGTGATGTATATCGACCACCAAGTAACACATAGGAGGACGATAAAATATTCTAACAATTAATCAACAAGGATACTCTGATACCTCTTCCCCACTAGTTTTCCAATCTTCCCCAGCATCATATATTCTATTACACCTTTCTCCAAATCTAATCCAACCTATAAACAAATGGGATACCTATCACATAATTCATATCATGCATCACATCATCACATAATTCTATATCACATCCTTATATAGTAACCAAATTGTTTCTGAGAACCAGCACATCTCATTTGACATGTATTGTAAATAATTTATAAAAGAGAAAGCCATCACAGTCCATATACTATGTAATGTACCATGAGCCATCACAAACCATAAATTGACATATGTACATTGATACTTCAGAATCCATACTTTTCATGCCTATAAGAAAATTTTTGGATTGATCATAAGCTCTCTTGGCTAGCATCCTATATTCCCTAAGTATCGATGTAAAATGATCCCTACCCTCCCCCACAGTGGGGGAGGGTCTTCCAACACCCATTGATGGATTTTAACCACTTCCCTTTTACACCTTTCCAAACCAAGAGTTAATCCCCCCATTTCCCCAAATCACTCTTAGTATGAAGGTTCCAAAGTTCATCAAGGGAGCCCTACAACTGTCAATTTCGAATATAGAATTAACTAAAACATCATACTTATTGCATCATACACTTATTTCAACAATCAATAATAATTGGCCATCGGTTAAATAATTTGATGATATTGACTTCAGATCATAGGGTTTACTAGAGTGCACAATATTTTGGATTATCAACTCTAAACACATCATGATGAAGATCACCTCAAAAGAAGATTTAATACTAAACTGGTCATCTTCTCCTCGAACCGCAATTGATCTCAATTTATTCTCTTCAAATGGGATAACACTTCCATATGAAATGTGAATCCCTTAAAATGGTGGTATTAGTAAGCTTACCAGAACCTCAATTGCATTTCAAAATCATTTGATTATTTTTATGCATAGTAATCTAATTAGTTGATATATTTATTCTTATAGTAGAACTGTGGTTGTTTTCCATCTAATTTCATCAGGAATATGTGTTGATGTTGATATGTTGAATATTCATGATGAGTTATTTTTCATTGTTGTAGGTAAAGAGTTCCATTATAATAAGTCCATTATTTTTTGAATCCTTATGTTACTTCTATCCCTAGGGCATGAAAATGTGACATAGAATGGAGGTTTTTAGGCACCAGAAACGGATGGAGAAGGACTCTGGTCTGAGCATTAAGCACATAAATATATTCCTAGGAAATGTTTCTACAGTTTGTGGAATCTCCTTGGATGTGAATTTTATTGGAACAATTGCACGATGTGATTTGGTTGATATATTCAACCTCCCAACCATGATAATAAGACTATGAATTTTTGGGTGGCAGTCATGGGGGTGTCAATGCCAGCCAAGGACACACCGATGAACGTGAAAATTTATGACATTTCGGTATGTTGAAACCTGATATCAGAGTGGTTATTTCCTTCTGTATTTCAATTATGAATGCGTATTTAAAGGTCTCAGTTGATGGAATTACATTAATTAGTGGTTAAAATGTATTTGTGGTGAATTTAGTAACTCTTACTCTTGTGGGTTCTCAAGGTGGAGATTTCAGACCTAGAAATAATCGTAACTCTGATTTTGAATTTCAAATGGGGGATAAGTGACTACCAAGGAAACCTAAAATTGATTTATATGATATTTAAGTTCATTCATGGAATGTTACCATTAATGGAGTTCAGAAAGAGGTTCATAAGGAAAAAATCCTATCATGTCCTAGAAGGTTGTTGGTTGATACTGATCTAGGTAACCTTTTTGATGGACTGTCTAACAATTTTCCAGTGAATGAACTTGAAATTGAACAGGTGGGGTTCTTTTTTTATGAGTATAAGATCCATGGGACTGAGTCCAAAAATGGGAATTTGAAATAATTAAAAAACAATTCTGGTGGAGATGGTCCAGGAAACATGCTTCCAAGCCCAAGGAGAAGCAAGATCTGTAGGGGAACTGGAAAATATAGAACAGACTATTAATATTTTTCTATATATATTATGACTAGATCTATGATGAAGTCAAAAGAAAATATGGAGGAAGGTGAAACCCTCAATGATTTTTTATAGAAGGTGGAGCCTATTATAGTTCATGAAAAATCATTTGAATTGATTATGCACTCAGGATAAGAGATGTTGGAATATATTTTAATTAATAATGCTACTGATGAAGATTCCAACAGGATGATGAGTAGGTTATTTAAGGTGTCACCTAATAGGGATACATGTTCTTGTATTGACTAGAAATATCTGTAAATTCTAAGGGGTTCAATGATGGAAAGATCATTGTATAAGAGTACAAATTGTTCTATGAAAAGAAGTAATTCTAGTTCGATGTTCTTTTAATGGATGAACCATGTATAAATTTAAACACTATCTTCTGGAAATTATTTTGGGTGATTAAATCTTGAAGACTTATGTTTTCATTTAATGAAACTACTATTTTTTTCTTTTTTTGAAATTTTTGTTTCTCACTATTTCATCAAATGAGTTTGATAATGAAAAAGATAATATTCAGTCATATATATAATAATACATAGGTTATTCTATCAGTATATACGTGTGTATAAAATATACACAAGTTACTTCAACCCTCGATACACATATATTGGAAACTAAAAACTATGCATACTAATATATAATTGTAACACCCTGAGATTTTATGAGAAATATTATTTTTAATTTATTTGATTTCTTGTGTTTTATGATACACCAAGATTATCTTGCGCTATACGCGACACCGTATTAACCTTGTAGTATACGCAACACTATTCATGGACTGTGTTATAGAAACTTCCATTTTTGTTTGATAGATGTTATTCTACGCAACATTGAGTGTATATATATATATATATATATTCAATGTATAAATGAAATATGGTGGGATTATATTATACACAAAAATAAATGAATCTTGCACTACATGAAACCATGACTTGGTTTGCTTTACACGCAATTGCGACCTTCCATGATAGCGTGTGTTGTACGCAATACCGAGTTTCACTAAACAATGATTTGTTATAAAAATATTATATAAACTAGCCGTTATGAATTTTAATACCCACTTTTTGAAATTTTATAAATTTTATCATTCAGAATGGACTTCATTTTTGGATTCTGATTATCGAAATTAGATTAGGGTGAAATTTTGGTATTTTTCTGAAAACTTTCCATTTTTGATGAATAGTGAAAACACTGAGTTATTGGTTAAAACCAATGTATTATTTAAATAATAATTTATTTTATTTAGATTTATTTTAGGTCAAAAAAGATAAATAATATTTATATATGTTCAATGTAATTCATTGGAGTCATTTTATAATAATTTTATATATATAAAAATTTTATTGAACTTTTCATCGTCTTTTACCCACCTCGTATGAGAATTTGAAAATTTACATAAAACATAATTTTACCGCTTCTATGAGTGGAATTTCTAAAATCCTAGTGATATGGTTAATATCAAGGAGGAAAATGTGGTTCAATAAGATAAAAATTATTTTTGGTGAATAGTAACTTTTTACGTTTATTTACCCCGGTTAAAGGTAAATAGGGTAATTAAGGGTAAAAATGATATTATTATTACCCTAAGACATGTCCTAATTCTATTGGATAAATGTAATTCGACCAAAAACAACCTTAGGAATAAAATATTACCCTTTAGGTCAACTTGGATTAGATTAGGACACTAATTATTATTTTATTTAAAGAAGAGTTAAAAGAGTTAAAATCAATGTTAAAAAACTAAAACATTTTTAATATAGGGTTATACATAAGATAAGTTCAACTATAAATATTAATTATAAATATAAAAATATTTCCTACATAATGGTATATTATTTATAATTTTTAGACATTAAATAATTTAATTGATTTATGACACAATAATGATGCTATAATTACCTTATTAATTAAATATTAACATAATTGATATTATAAATAACCAAATAAATATAATTTGAGACTTTTTATGAATTAAAATAATTTTATAGGTTAATATGACATGTTATTATTGATTTAATTAACCTTTTTCGAGATAATCATGCTTTTATGATTTTCACAAAAATCAATTACCAAATAGTGTCAAAATTGACATAAAATAGTTTTTAAAACAAATATTATATTATTAATCATTATTCTATTCCTAAAAATATAAGGTTCTTCCAAATGACTTAGATACTGTTATATATATTATTAATTAACCACTTGGGGTTTATTTGGCTTGTTATATTATGTTTATTAACTATATAGTCTAAGAAAAAAATAAGACATGGTAAACGTTAAATTATTTAACTTAGAGTTAAATTAAAATGATAAGGTTAATATAGTAACCTAAACTTGTATAAAACATATTGGTTGAGAGTATTTCGACCCATCTCCAATTTATCTTAGAAATAAATCAATTTTGATCTATTATAAACCGAATATGACTTTATTATTAAATAATATTTTATGTTTTTCTTAAGGTGCCCCTCTCCTCCCATATAAAAAAGCACCTCCTCCATCTTCTCTTTACACAATTTTGAGCGTTCAATCTCGGCCAAATCCTGCCCATTTCCCTTATCAACTTCCCTAGGAACATTATCGAGGTTCGGGTATCATCAAAAGGCCAACTATAGTTCCTTAAGAGGAAGCTTAAAAGAGGTGCGTCGAAGAAGAGGTAATCTCTTCTAACGATTCTTTCAAGTTTTCTTTCTTCTTCAACTTCTTCTTATTTATTTGTTTCATTATAAATTAATAAAATCAGTAACAATAATATACTGATATTTAATTATAAATATGAAACAAACCCATTTCACCTTCTATCCATCCTATAGAAAACGAAATCATTGAGCGTGCGTACGTACGGAATACCGTCTCCACGCCGTGGTGCAATCTATTTTTCCTCACCTTACTTGGATAGGTATAATTGTGTAAAGAATAACTATATATAGTGGCTATAACATCATACATACTCTTAGATATTATACCAACAACTCCAATTCAATTCAATAATTATTGGAACGAAGTCATCACTCGTGCGTACGTATGGATTACCATCTCCACGACAAGATAAGATTCATTCTCCATGTTAACCATTAAATAATGATTATAAATTATATATAATTAATAATAATGAAATAAATGACATGATAAATATACTGGATTTATGTATATATATATTTCATCTACTTACTTCCATTCAGGTCAATAAGGAATGGAAAACAGCGTTCATGCATATGTACGGCCTACCGTCTCCATGAACGGTGTATTTCATTTCATTCATCTATCTATTATATATATATATAATGAATATATATGATATATAAATCATTATTTACATTCTGGAAGTATGTAAATCATGATATAAGTAATAATAATATCAAGAACAACAAGTTCAAACATGCACGATAAATAAAATGATTTTACCCAAAACGCTGCCTTAACATGGAATTTACAAAAGAACAGGTAATATAAAGTCATAATTGAACCATATATGATATCATAACAATTAATATGATTCTGAAATAAGTCAATGGAATTATTTAAATAATTATACAAGTGGTTAGGATACGTACGAAACATATTGGACCTAAGGTGAGGGATAATTTTGCAAATCTCGTTTTTATCCGAGATTGTTTATTCGTAAGTATTTACCGGGGTTATATTTATCATACATGTACCTATTTTATAAAAATTATTTCATTTATGTTTAATGTCCTTTTTACCCATTTTTTTACTTTTACTACATGGTGTGTAAGTAATCTTTAATTTTTTTACCATATGAGGTACTTTTTGACTTTTCTGGAAGAAGTACGAGAAGAATTGTTTTTTAACTTATACGGAATGAATTAATTTTTACGGTTTCATAAAGCCTTATTTTCATGAAGCTTCCTCCACATGATTTCATGATTATTTTCAAAAAAATCCCTTTCTTTTAAAATGTCATGGAATTTTATGAAAAGAACATGATTTCGAAGAAGAAAGGATATTTTACTCAAGAATTCATTTCAAGTGTTTTATCAAAATTATTTTCAATCTAAGATATTATAGGATTCTATTTCTATCCCTATTTTTACATTGACTTGATTATATTATGATGGAAATATTTTTTATGATGCACTTTTATTTTATATGGATTATGTTATGATGGCATTATGTTTAGGAATCCCATTTTTATTACATGGGTTATGCTATGATATATGATTTTGTGGCACACATAAAAATGGTTTCATTATGAGATGGGTGGGACCTATATCACCCTCCAATGAATTGCGTAAATATTTATATCTCATTATATATACAATGCTAGAAAGGCAGTTTAATCCGATTCAGTAATACAGTACTGGAATGTGGAATGAACTCGATTCAGAAAAGGGACTTTGTCCACTAAGATGATCTTGGCAGCAATGCCTTGGCTACTATGGAAATCATATCATGTTTTTATTGGTTTTCAACAATTACATGTTTTAATACCATGTTATTTTATTATGATTGATGTTCTATTATGATCTATTCCTTACGTACTTCCACGTTTTATTTCATTTCTCAGGATTTTGATTTTTAAACATTATGTTCATGTTTTTATATTCAAATGTATATGGTTTGCTTTATTTTCTACATGCTTACCCTTACTGAGCATTTGAGATCACCCTTATATTTTTTCTTTTCCCCATGATATAAATAAATGTTTTAGGTAAGAAAACAAAAGGGGAATATCTTTATGGGAGATGTTGAAGATCTTTCACCATGATTAGAAGATTACGTTCTGAGTTTCCAAAGACACTAAACTATTATGGTACTTGAGTGTTGGTTGTTGTTATGTATTAAGTATTCTGAAAAAGTAATGTAATGTCCATTTATGCCAGGTTTTGGTCTCTATAGTTGGTATTAGAGGAATGTTTTTGTTAATATTTGGAAACTAGGATGTGAAAACTTTAGTGAAATCCCTAGAGATATTTCTAATGTATGTCTAGGGATGTCTCTAATGTTATGTATGCATAGAGGTTATAGTCCTAGAATTATGGTAATGATCTTATAATTTAGCCTAAGATGTTAGATATTGAAGGTACTCCCCCTTGATTATGATTTTTTCCTCTCACACTATTCTTTTTGGGTTTTAGAACATGGATAGAAACAGGAAGATTCACGATAATATTGGATATAATGGATAATGGAATGATATTATTCATGAGAAACTAAATGAAATTGGATCTGGTATTCCATATATCATTATTATCCCTAATCAGAAATCTCATAATATGATCAATAATCTCATCTTTGGAATGTTTCCCGACTCATCTAATAAGAGAAAGATGTAGTTTAATGATGATCATAGAGGAAAGAATGTTAAATTTCCCTCATGTAAATCATTTGGGAAGAGGAATCAGTGAGAATGATTCAAAGGAACTGGAAGATGATTTGGGTACAGAAAAGAAGTACACAAAGCTATTAATTATAAAGGAAAAGGTTCAGTTAACACCACAGACAAGGATAATGGTATTTCTACAACATCAACAACGGTTAAATGTTTTAAATGTGGAATGTACGGGAATTATGAAAACCAATTCCCTAATGGAAAATCTCATGAAGAGAATCAACATGGTCATATGGGTACTATTTATGTGGATGATGATGATGAGACTACAAATGATATATGAGATGAAAGAAATGATGAAGCTCAGTCAGTGGTTTAAGAAGGTACTGGAATGATTGTATGTTTATCAAGAATAACATACCGTACTAAAGAATAATGAAAAATCTTAGGATTGTAACACTGTTTTCCTTCCATTAGTTTTTGAAAGTATATGATGAATGGTACTGGTAACCATGAAAGGTTATTCAAATATTTTTTGAAGGTAGATGATATGCGCATAATGAAGGGATAAGAAGAAAATTAAATGATTGATATTATTCATGATCTCATGACTGATATAAGGACAAAGTGATATCATGGTTTGAGTATGTAGAAATTTTGGGTTTTTTGTATTTTGAAGGAGTTAACTTTTGACAGCATTCATGTTTTCCCTAAGGTTATATGGTAATTCATGTTTCAAAAGAATAAATGATTAAGGTATTCAGATGTTTGGAATGTGACCAACAAGATATATCTTATGATATATGTGGGATAAATGATTGTATTCACATTCATGGTTGATGACATTTCTAGTAATCATTGTCTTTATTCTATGAGCTTGGATAAAAGACTTTTTTGGTTATGAATAATGATTTCAAATGGATTATGTTGGACATAAGATAATATTGTTTAAGGATAGAACCTTTTTTCGATATTATTTCTAGAATGTTATAATAGTGTAGTTTTAGAAAAAGGTCAACCTGCAGGACTGGCGATAACACGTCGCTTCGAACAATGTTGTGAGAATCGAACCAACCACCGATGTGCGACAGGAATTTATCACCTACCTATGGTATACAAGAATTCCTTGGTTAGTATAAACTAGTTTTATTTTATTAAGCGGTATGATTGATGAAGTATATGTACATTTTATGAACCATATATGATTAATCTCACCATAGATGGACTTAGGTATATAACTTTTTCTAAATTTTTGTTTGAGATAGATGGAATGACCTATCATTCTATAACATGATCTTATAACACTTTTAGAAAGACAAATTCAACTTAATTTATTTAAGAGGTGAAGTGTAAATTGTTCAAGGAATGAGAAATGGTAAGATTGTACCGAAATAAAGTAAGTATTTCTTCTAATTCAAATTCTTCAACATTCGGGAAATGATCTTAAAAACCAAAAATGTTATCCTAGTGTCTTCATATCTGATGAATCACATGGTACCTTAGATCATCACAAATATTTGGCTTTGTGATTGTTGGATTTTTAATAGCCATGTTATCTACCACTCTTCATCAAAATTTGATGGTTGGGTTTCTCTTCCATATCCATATTTTCACCTATATTCTTCTATATGGAAACCTAGTGATGAGTTAATTTGGGTAACCGATATGTTTCATACATCACTTTTTAAAATTAAGTTTTATTATTCCTTTTTATGATGTGGGTTTCTATGAAAGAAACTATCAAGTAGTAAAATATTTATAACCCTGATGAATTTCAAGGGAGAAATTCATTTTAAGGGGGGGTAGATTGTAACACCATGAGATTTTATGATAAGTATTATTTTTAATTTATTTGATTTCTTGTGTTTTATGATACACCAATATAATCTTGCGCTATATGCAACATCATATTAAGCTTACATATATGAAACACTATTCATGGATCGTGTTACACAAATTTTCAAGTTCGTTTGATAGAAGTTATTCTACGCAACATTGAGTGTTTATATATATATATATATATATTCAATGTATAAATGAAATATGGTTAGACTCTATTATACACAATAGAAAAGAAATATTTCACTACACGCAACCCTAACTTAGCTTCTTTTGCATGCAATTGTGACCTTCCATGATAGCGTGTGTTGTACGCAATACCGAGTTTCACTAAACAATAATTTGTTATTAAAATATTATATAAACTAGCCATTATGAATTGTAATACCAACTTTTTAAAATTTTATAAATTTTATCATTCAAAATGGACTTCTTTTTTGGATTTGGAATATCGAAGATAGCCTAGGGTGAAATTTTGGCATTTTTCTAAAAACATTCAATTTTTTATGAATAGTGAAAACACTGAGTTACTGGTTAAAACCGACTTTTTATTTAAATAATCATTTATTTTATTTAAATTTATTTTAGTTCAAAATAGATACATAATACATATATATATTCAATTTAATTCATTGGTGTCATTTTATAATAATTTTATATATATATAAATTTTATTGAACATTTCACCGTCTTTTACCCACCTACTAGGAGAATTTGATAATTTATATAAATCTTAATTTTACCACTTCTGTGAGTGGAATTTAGAAAATCCGAGAGACACGGTTAATATCAAGGAGTAAAATGTGGTGAAATAAGATAAAAATAATTTTTGGTGAATAGTAACTTTTTACTTTTATTTACTACGGTTAAAGGTCAATATAGTAATAAAGGGTAAAAAAGATATTATTATTACTCTAACAGATGTCCTAATTCTATTGGATAAGTATAATTCGACCAAAAATAACCTTAGGAATAAACTATTACCCTTTAGGTCCACATGTATTAGATTAGGACACATATTATTATTTTATTTAAAGAAGAGTTAAAATAGTTAAAATCAAATATTAATAACTAAAATTTTTTTACATAGGGTTATACATAAGATAAATTCAACTATAAATATTTATTAGAAATATAAAATTATTTCCTGCGTAATGGAATTTTTTTTATAATTTTTAGACATTATATAATTTAATGTATTTATGACACAATGATGATGTAGTAATTACCTTATTAATGAAATATCAACTTAATTTATATTATAAATACCCAAATAAATGTAATTTGAGACTTCTAATGAATTAAACTAATTTTATAGGTTAATATGACATGTTATTATTGATTTAATTAACTTTTTTTGAACTAATGAGGCTTTTATAATTTTTACAAAAATCAATTACCAAATAATGTCAAAATTGACATAAAATAGTTCTTAAAACAAATTTTATATTATTAATTATTATTTTATTCCTATAAATCTATGTTTTTTCCAAATGACATATACAATGTTATATATATTATTAATGAACCACTTTGGGTTCGTTTGGCTTGTTATAGTAAGTTTATTAACCATATAGTGTAAGAAAATAAGAAGACACGGTAAGAGTTAAATCATTTAACTTAGAGTTAAATCATTTAACTTAGAGTGAAATCTAAATAATAGGGTTAAAATAGTAACCTAAACTTTCCTAAAACCTATTTGTTGAGATTATTTGGACCCATACCCACTTTATCTTAGAAATAAATCAATTTGGAGATATTATAAACCGAATACGACTTTATTATTAAATATTATTTTATGTTTTTCCTAAGGTGCCCCTCTCCTCCCTTTTAAAAGGGCACCTCCTCCTTTATCTCTTTACACAATTTTGAGCTTTCAAGCTCAGCCAAACCCAAAACATTTCCCTTATCAACATACCTAGAAACATTATAGTGGTTCTTGTCTCCTCAAAAGACCATCTCTAGTGCCTTAAGAGGAAGCTTAAAAGAGGTGCGTCGAAGAAGTGGCAACCTCTACTACAGATTATTTCTAATTTTCTTTCTTCTTCAACTTATTCTTCTTTAGTTGTTTCATTTTAAAGTAATAACATAAGTATCAATAATATAATGATATGTTATTATAAATATGAAAAAACCCCATTTCACCTTCTATCCGTCCTATGGAAAACGAAATCACCGCGCGTGCGTACGTACGAAATACCGTCTCCACACCGGAGTGTAATCTGTTTTTCCAGCACCACCTTACTTGGATGGGTATAATGGTGTAAATAATAACTATATATAGTTATTATAACATCCTAATGACTCTGAGATATTATATCATCCACTCCAATTCAATTCAATAATTATGGGAATGATATCATCACTCGTGTGTACGTACGGATTACCGTCTCCACGACGTGATGAGATTAATTCTCCTTGTTAACAATTCATGAATGATTATAAAGTATATATAATGAATAATATTTCAATATATGAAATTATAAAGCTACTTTATTTATGTATATATATATATTTCATCTTCTTATTTCCATTAAAGTCAATAAGGAAATGAAAACAGCGTTCATGCGTACGTATAGCCTACCGTCTCCATGAACGGTGTATTTAATTTCATTCATCTATCTATTATATATATATTTACTGAATATATATGATATATAAATCATGATTTACATTATGGAAGTAATTAAATCATGATATAAGTAATAATAATATTAAGAACAATAAGTCCAAACACATATGATAAATAAAACGATTTTACCCAAAACGTTGCTTTACCTTGGAATTTACAAAAAAACGGGTAATATATAGTCATAAGTGAACCATATATTATATCATAACAATGAATATGGTTCTGAAATAAGTCAATGACATTATTTAAATCATTATTCTGGAGGTTCGGATACATACAAAGCATATCAGACCTAAAGAAAGGGATAATTTTTCAAATCTCATTTTTATTCGATATTATTTATTCATAAATATTTACCGGGGTTATATTTATCATCCATGTCACTGTTTTCTAAAAATTATTTCATGTAAGTTTAAAGTCATTTTTACCCATTTTTAACTTTTAATACATGGTGTGTAAGGAATATTTCTTTTGTTTACCTTTTGAGTTACTTTTTGAATTTTCTGGAAAAAGTACGAGAATAATTTTTTTTAAGGTATACAGCATCAACAAATTTTTACAGTTTCATAAAGCCTTATTTTCATGAAGCTTCCTCCACAATATTTCATGATTATTTTCAACAAAATCCTTTTCTTTTAAAATTTAATGGAATTTTGTGAAAATAAAATGATTTCGAATAAGAAAAGATATTTTCCTCAATAATTCATTTCAAGTGTTTTATCAAAATTATTTTCCATCTAAGATAATATAGGGTTCTATTTCTATCCCTATTTTTACATTGATTTGATTATTTTATGATTGAATTATTTTAATGATGTACTTTTATCTTATATAGATTATGTTATTATGGAATGATGTTTAAGAATCCCATTTTTATTACATGGGTTATGCTATGATTTATGATTTTGTGGCACACATAAGAATAGTTTCATTATGAGATGGGTGGGACCTATATATCACTCCAATACATTGGGTAACGATTTATATCTCATGAGATTGACATGGCTGGAACGACATGTTAATTCGGTTTAGTAATACATGATTGGAACGCGGAGTGAACTCGATTCAGAAAGGGTCTTTTTCCACTAAGATGGTCTTGGCAGCAATGCCTTGGCTACTATGGAAATCATATCATGTGCTTAATGGTTTTACACAATTACATGTTTTATTCCCATTATATTTTATCATGATTGATGTTACATTATGATCTATGCCTTACGTACTTCCATGTTTTATTTCATTGCTCAAGATTTTGATGTTTAAACATTATGTTCATGTTTTTATGTTCAAATGTATATGATTTGTTTTATTTCCTCCATGCTTTCCCTTACTTTGCATTTGAGCTCAGCCTTTATATGTTTTCTTTTCCCCAGAATATAAATAATGGTTTTAGGTAAGAAAACAAAAGGGGAAGATCTTTATGGGAGATGTTGAAGATCTATCACCATAATTAGAAGATTATATTCCATGTTTTGAAAGACACTAAACTATTACGGTCCTTGAGTGTTGGTTTTTGTTATGTATTATGTATTCCACAAAATTAATGTAATTTCCATGTATTCCAAGTTTGGGTCTATAAAATAATACTATGAATAAATGGAATTGTGGTTGAGGGGGTAGTCATCCCTCCATCCATGCCAATATAGATGTCAGGTATCACAAACCTCTAATTTCCAATTGGTGATAGAATAATGTATTGACATATATGGGATAGATTGTGAAATCACAAAAACATACCGCATATATTACCACTCCTAACCACACTATTAGTATAACCTCACCTATGTCTAAACTATATCTAACTTTTCTTGGACACTGTTTTGATAACAATTCATTAACCATCTAAGTGAAGTCCTTGTCGACATGGTATAATCTAACTGAATGCATTGTTCCTCAAGACCATCAAATTTTTAATTGAAACAAGAACTAAATTAGAAGGATAAGTTAATTATTATACATTATTAAAAATTCTACAAATCTACATACTGTAGAAAAACATCATATTTTACCATCAATAGATACATCCAAGAACATCCAACAGCATTAAGTAGTTGGGAGAGGAATGAAAATAATAAAAAAATCAGCAATCTGGCCCTTAAATGGTTTTATTAATAATCATCATCCTTCATAATCACAATAATGGGTAATCATATCTTCCACCCATTCCATCATCTTTGGATTAATCCATGATTCCCACATGTTTATCACTATATATAATTCTTTCATAGGCATCAACTACTACTATAAGCTCGGGCCTCCCACCATTATCTCATCAGTTATCCTAGGATCATATCTTATCACATTGAAATACTCATATCTATAGAAATGAAATGGTATCAATCATTAAACATAATCAATAGGGAAAATTGTCATTAAAAACAATAAATTCTTTTTTGACATGTGAATAAGCTCTAATGGATCACTACATATGGAATAAATCATTTATAAAAAAAGGAACACTTGGCCCCAAGAATTTATATTTCCCAAATATCCATCTTCTTATTCCATTTTGAATTATCTGATTATATTATCACATGTTACAACAATAGGTACCTTAAGACATCAACTATATCATTCTAAAATATTTAATTAAAGATGGTTATTATATTGTTTTATAATTGATTATGTTGGGAGAAGAATAATACTCATTATCAAATCATTTATCATTAATCTAAACAACATGAAATCAATATTCCTATTCTTTATCCTATTTCATTATTAAATGGGATAAATAATTCAATTTAACAAGCATAATTGCATAAATATTATAATCATCAAATTATAATAAACACTAGATTTATTAAACATGCCTTTTAAAGTTGGTTTCCAACTAATTAATTTTGGATTCATCTTCTTGAAAAATTATCCAATTTCAAAAAGATTATTTAATTAGGAAAATATTTTATTGAAAACCTAATATATATAGAACACTATCTATTAAAACCATAGAAAAAACCATTATCACAGTGGAAAAAACAATGTGTAGTCACTAAAAATAAATCAGTTCTGTTCTTTAATCTTGTTTAATCAATAAAAGGTTAATTAAAATACAATCTAATGGGCTAACCCATCGTGAACAAAAAATTGGATTCAATTAAATATGTGATCTAACCATTCTCTCAAAGGTATCAATGTTCGTTGAATGAGAATAAATCAAAAATGCAGATCTATAATATCCTCTCACCTGAGTAAATTATGATTTCCCAAGGACATCACACCATTAACCCCCCCCCCAAATGACAATGTAAACATTATTATGAATATGAAGATGAAACATTATATAATAGAAAGAACATAGATAGGGAAATTAGATCAAATGGATGTGAACTCATAAGAAAAATGGAAGAACCATCCTTATATAACCACCTATTGATCTCTAGATGTTGGAGTTTTGGAGAACATAGTGTTCAGGTGGATGAATTGGGAGAATAGTCGGTTTTAGGGCATTTAATGTATTAATAAGGATATATATTTTTATAAGACTAAAATTCAACCATAAGTACCACATCACATTATATTGACAAAATAAAAGGACTATGACATAGTGGAATGAGACCACGCCACAACCCTTGGACAAAGGCTCATCTGACATCCAAGCCACCCCCTTCAGTATATATCATAAACAAAGGGAAATGATTTAAGGAACACTTAATAACCATTCCATAATAAGAAAAAAAGGGAGAAATTCCTATAATCGATGCCTCATATCGTCCTTGCTACAGTACAACTACACGACTTCCATTGAAAAAGATATGTTTTACATGCTACAATGACCACCAATACAATGCTAGGACCACCTCACTGCACCACAACATTTTCTGAAAATGATGATTCCCCATTGTCTCTTCCAATGAACCCCTACACTATAATGACCACTCGAAACCATAAATAGTTATAATACAGGACATCCCAAGGCTCTACAATGTATTTTATCCAATTTTACCAATAAAACATATGCATCCTCATAAAATCATTTCCATTCCATATATCCTTCTCCATGTACCTCAAAAACCTAATAATGGAAGGGTCACAATGGTTTAGGATCTTACATCACATACATATCAAACTATTCAAATCCTTAATAATTAAAAATAAAACATATAGAGAAAATAATGGATGTGGGTAATTAGAACATCCGCCTATTAAGATACCTCTTGTGAATCTCACCATGTCTATAGATCAACCACATCACTAATATGAAAAAATTACAAAACCATGAAACATAAATAACATGATCCAAAATGAACTCATGTGGGAGATACCTCTCAGATTGAGTAATGTCATTAAAATCATTGTGATAATAGGAATCCTTACCATAAACTACGAAAATAACCATAATTAAAATGATAAATGTTATAGTAAAATAGATAAAAAACAAACAACATGGGGAAATGCGCATGTATTTGAGACTCACAATCTCAGGAACTCTCCACACAAAAATGACACCAAAGTAAAATAATTAGGTTAATATACTTCCCAAAAAACCATATCAGGATATTATGAGATCTTCATATGCTAATCCTCAGTGTTCTCATCAAAATTAACATCTATATCACCGTAATAAATGATGTGAGAGTCATTGAGAAAGTATGAAAGGAGCCGAATCATGTGAAAAACATTGTGTTTATAAAGCATCTTATGGGGAAGTGATTCCACATACGTCGAGGCTCCAACATGAACTAACACATTAGAAGACCCAAAAAATAGGGTATGAATCTTAATCCCATTACACTACCTTCATTTTCAATAATTAGGAGTCAACTTCAAGCACACATAATATCCATCATCCAACACTAGAGTTGTATGATCCCATACTTTAATCAAGTAAATTTTCTTTTATTTGGGATAAAAAATTGCCTATAGTCCAATTAAATGTTGTGTGAATGGATTACATGATGTGTAACATACTTTTGACTCGAGAATTGAATGGTTTCACATGGTGAAAAGGTTCATTACTTGAAAATATTACACATCATGTAAACATAATACAAAACTTGTAATAATTAATTAGGATAAATACTAACTTTAGGCCATCGGGTTTTCAACAAAACCCTCCAAAAATCAATAAACCACATGTAATAGAATTACATGACGTGTATAGAAATTATGTACCATGTAAGTTTTCTTAGTATCATTTTAATGTGAGGTATGTGGTCGATTTTTTTAATATGATCGTGAAACCATCATTATCTAAACACTAGGGAAACTCACAAAAGATATGTATTGATTTATTCATCTCTATACATCACAAATTGGTTCTTGATAATTGGTGTCAATTTTATGAGTTTGTTTCCTTCTATTCCTTTTTCCCTTGAGGAATTAGTGAGACCTTTAAACATTTTTTGGTTATGTGGGTTGATCATGATCCTACATTTTTTCCCTATATCACTAATGTGGTTGTTAATTAAACTATTCTATGTCAATTGTGGTATGTGGTTGGGAGAGATTTCATCAATTACTATAATTAATGTGGTCTAAATATCAATTACCAAAGTAATAGTTTTCCTTACATGTATGTAATTATGAAATTGAAATTTCAATTATTAAGAAATTGCTTCCAAAATGGGATTTATTAAATTGAATTTTCCTATGATAATGAATTATAATGAACATATGGAAAAAAAAATTGGTTGAATTGTAAATATGGAATTCTTTGGTAATATGGATTTTAAAATTGGTAGTTTAATGTGATTATGAATAAATAGATAATTGATATCAAAAGATTTTAAGCTTCACCTTGAAAGGTTAATGGGTTATATGATTAAATGTAGATAAATTGTTTAATGTTGATTTGTTCATGTTGTTCTTTAAAATTAAAGTAATGAACCATTATTTTTTTTATAAATTGAAATAGTGTAGTGTTATGTGATTAATTTATAAAATGGTTAATGATGAGAAACATGGATTAATGTGATATATGTGATTCGTTGATAAATGGGGGTGGGGCCCAAACTACTGCTCCAAATACACATATGTGATTGATTGATAAATGAGTATGGGGAACTGCTGGATGCCCCAGATATCAATATGTGATTGATTGATTTATAAATTTTGGGACATGGACTGATTCTCCAAATACCCATATGGAGCTAGACATGATGTTATACACCAAAAATATTTTCAATGGGATTTTGTTCCATTTATCCATGATATAATGTTCGAATCAAATTGATAATAGAAGCCCATGTTATAATGAATATTGATTCCCTATATGATATGTTTAAGACTCAAACACTGAACAAAGTTGGTTTGATGGTTCATGTGTCATCTTGAACCTTTATAATTTTTTGGTTAATTAACTTATAAATAATTGTGAAAATTGTTACTTTCTTTATTGTACATAATTCTTTATAAAAAAACATACACTATTATAGACTATGTATTATTATATATGTTAGTGGTGCTGGACTACCAAGGTGTACTGTAACATCGTAAATAATGATTAATAAATTTTCATCTTTATTAATATTTGTGAATTAAATATTATTTTTACTTTAAAAGGGTTGAAATTTTCGATAGCGTACCCGATACGCAATAACGAGTTTCTTTGAAATCTTATGTTGCACACTAATAATATAATAGTATTATTTTTAATGGTAGTTAACCCTTATCCGTTGTATTTGTGATAATGAAAAAAACTAACTAAAATATGATAATACATGTCTGTTAAATGTATTTACATTTATCCAATTAAATTTAGAGGCTTGAAATGTGAATGAAACTAATTTTAAGAATAATTTACATTAAAAGGTCGATTTACCTCCCTTTAATGGAGAACACTCTTTAGATATAGTTTTGGTCACTTTAATATATTATATTCGACCAAATAAACACCTTATTTAGAATATGGACATCATAATTTACTTTGTGTAAATTTTTTGGAATTTTTCAGATTAAGTTCATTTTTTAATGAATAAGGAAAAATATTATATTTTAATTCAAAACTGTGTTTTAATACAATTTATATATATAGTTTTTAGCACCCCAGAAATTTTATCGTATGTTTCTCTTAAATACATTCTATTCATCATTGTGTTTCTTTGAAACAACACTAGATTATTTAGGAGATAGTCAAAACCTAGCCATTAAATATAAATTTTCCACTTCTATGTTTTAAATTTCAAAAAATGGACATCTAGAGTTGTGATCAGTAAGTCATTTGGAGTCTTATTGAATAAACATGACTTTTGGTGAATAGTAACACACCCTTATGAATATTAATATGAATAGTAATATGACCCTTATGAATAGTAAATAATAATATTATTTTATTTTCTTAAGGCAATAAGATAATGAGATCTTAATTAGTTTTTCGATGAGAAATAAAATAAATTGCACTTTAAGATTGTTATTTTTCAAATTAACTATGACTTTATTTAAAAATTAAATTAATAATATTTAGATAATTAATTTGTAAAAATGGTTTTCATTTTTGAATTCTTCACATTGAAAAATTTTTAGAGTATATTTTTTGGATTTTTTCTGAAATTCTAGAATTTTTGATCAATAGTGAAATACGATAAAATACTATATATACAAATTATCAGTAAAATACACTATTAATGATATCATAAGTGATGCAATGCCACTTGGTTCGAACTCACAAGCACATATTACATTTAGGGGTCATATGAAACAACACTATTGGTTGTCTTGAGGGAAATAAAAAAAAGTGAATTAAATATTCAAAATTTACCCCTCTCCTCCACTATAAAAACCCATCACCACTCCCTATTTTCTTCACCCCTATAAGATTTGAAGCTCCTCAATGTTCTGCCAAAATAACCTTCCCTGGTCACTCCCCACGACCAGGAAGCTGTTGGTCTTTCTGAAAGACCAAACTCCCTTCACTTAAGGAGGTTCTCGAGGAAGTTATTTCAAGAGGTAAAACACCTTTCTTTTTCTTTTAGTTTCATTTGAATTTTTCTTCATTTGTTATCATCTCCTAACCTCCTCTGTCCAAATGATCATGATAACTCCATTATCATCTATATACTGGATTTATATCTTGTGAATTTATGAACCATCATCAATATACTTACTCAAATCTTTTTATTTTTATAAACGAAATCAACGTTCATGGGGTTCCAATTTAAAACCTTCGTGGATGATGAATATTCATTTTTCAATCGTTCCTTCATTACTGGTCATGAAACCATATTTATGGTTTAACCAGGTCATAATAAATGTATTTTATCTTGATTAATGTTCAGTAATCTTTACACATACATAATATGAAATAATAATACAAAACAAGTTTATTGAGCACAAAACTACCAAGACAAATTCAAGCGTTTATTTTTAAATCATCGAATGAGTCATAATCATGGTATATAAACTGAATCATTATAAGATCATTTATATATATTTAATTTCAATAATAATGTATATTAACAATTCTGGATGTTTAACCACATTTCAAACCAACTTCAATTCATGAATACATGTAAACAAATCATGAAACCAAGTAAGAAAACACTCCCAAAACAATAAAATCGAATCACTTAAACCCATCAAAAAATCCATTAATGACCTTAATAAGGTTATACCATAACAGTTACATGCTTAATATATTCTGTAATTATTAATTAATGAATTTAAATTTGATTATTCAGGACGTTAAGAACAATCAAGAACACCTTCAAGCATAAGGTAAGGGATCCTCTCTCTCACTTTTGGTCAAGAAACTCCCCTATGTTGTGCCCTTTTTTTAATTCATAATAATGGGATATGTTATATCACCTTTCCCATACTTCCCTTGTGACATATAAATAAGGTAATACCCCTTTACCTCTCATTAATCCCTCTGAATAACACTCGTTATCATGCCGTAATTTTTGTAAGGGGTTTCTCATCTCACTTTCATTTCTGTGAGATTTTCATTGTTCTCCACTTATCACTTGTATGTGGTATATGTGTACTTCCATTTGATATATAATAACATGATTTAATTTATATTCATTTTATTCAATGATTCATTTGATATTTATTAAGTTCTAGTCATATGATGCGACTGTTTACATTGTGATAAAATTCTTGGTCTCAACTACCATTTTGTTATGACTAACTTTCTATTTTGCAACTAAAATTCCTTATGTGGTGTACCTAATGCCCATTTGATTTCACCTTTCATTTGAAAATTATATTTAATATCCATAATATCATGTCATGGATTTGTTTGTTGTCTAAATCGTATACCATTTTACATAACGTGTTTGTTTGGAAAGTTATTTTTATTATTAAAATTTTGATGAATCTGTATACTATAATCTGTACGAATATTGAAAAGGCATATTGATATTGTATTGGTTCAATGTATAAATAATTATTTGGACATAAAGTGGTGTGTGGGGCTCTCTATAGCCCCTCAATTCATCAATAGGACTCATGAGACAAATCAGTTGGCGACAAAACCTTCGAGTTTGATTCCAAAAATCAAACGGGATATACCGATAAAACAAAACCATTTTTACGGTATTATGGTTTCATGTGCCAAATACGTGATGTCCAATTAATAATCATTCTCTTTATTCATTATCAGTTATTATTATTATCCATGATTATTTCATTATGAAAAAATCTATGGATGCAGTTTCATTCTCAGTTTATTAATGGCATTAGTTATTCATTTATTCACTATGCCATATTGATTATGTCACATTGATTGTGATTCACTTATTGTTGTACTCTGGCATCTGATATTTGTAACCCTTACTGAACATTTTAACTAACCCCTTTCATTGTTTACTTTCAACAGTTGACAAAGAGGAGATAATTTATTGATTACTTGTGGATGCAGTTTTTAGTTTCGTTATGTATTGTATTTTTTAACTTTTCCAATGTAATTTGTGAACATATATGTATCTAATTTCTTCAAGACTACTAAACTAATTGTTACTTTGGTATTTTCATTCCTTATAACCATTCCAATAATGCACTGGCTCCAGCCTAGAGGGGTCGGGGTGTTACAGTTGGGATTAGAGAAATTTTAGTACAAAACTTGGAAACTAGAGTAGGAAATGTATTATAGGGAACAAAGCCATAAGGTAGTATTTGGGGATAAAAATACAATAATGTACTGGTATTTTTGTAAGTAATAAATGATGTGGATAAATTAAGAAATACATCCTTTTCTGGATACGAGTAGGTCGAGGCGGCTTTGAAACAGATGTATTTAAGTTAAAACCAGAAAACACCTCTTTAAGCGTGACTCGAACGGGAACTAGTGCAGAACAATAAGCTTTGCTGCACTCTTGGATACGACACAGCCTGGGGATATTCTTAGGATAATTCATTTTTTTATTTATATTCCATTATGAAGATGTTGAATGTAAATTTTTCCTAAGAGAAACCTTGTTTAAAAGATTACATATACATATAATTTCAATCTATGTTGATTGATTTTATATTTGAGATTCATAAACTAATCTACTGTATTCCATTATTTAAAAATGGTGTCTAATGGAAGAATAGGAAAAAATACTCATGGGCAAGGTAGGGATCTCCATACTGAGCAAGTCAACACAATCAACATTGGAGTTGAACAGATCATGACCATATTGGGGAAACTTACTCAAGTTGTAAGGAATAACCATTCCACACCTGTGTTGGATCATTTCATGCTGAAAAATCCCCCATGTTTCAGTGGGACTAATAATCCAGTGGTAACTGAGCAATGGATCAGGTCCCTTGAAAAGATATTCATGGCGTTAAGATGAAATCAAAATGAAAGGGTAGTACAAGCGGTATATTGTCTCAAGGGCGACCTTGACCAATAGTGGTCCATGATTCAAAATAACACAGACGAATAAGAAATAGAAGATATATAATGGGGTACTTTTAAGGAAATATTATTCTAAAAATATTTACTTCGTGAGAAACAAACTGAAATGAAGAAGAAGTTCCTTTTATTAAAACAAAGGGAAGAAGATAACACTGTAGAGTATGAGGCTACCTTCACAAGGTTGTCCAGGTATGACATATATTACCTATGTGACTCCGCAGACAATATTGATCATTACATTGAAGGCCATAAGCCAAGTCTTCGAAGGGCACTGGGTTCTGAATCATTTTCATCATATGATGAAATTTTATCAAGTACCATCAAAATAGAGAGGGAATTTTCTAGATCAAATATTTTCAAAGGAAAAAAAGATAAGAAGCGATACTCTGATAACAAAGTAAAAGGAGAAGCACCAAAGAAGAGTAAGGGAACAAAGTTATTCCCATTATTTGAGAACTGTGGAAAGAATCATCTCGGGAAATGCATTAACATCATGGAAATCTCCTATAACTACAGAGAAAAGTGTCATCGATCAGATGAATGCAAGGGGAAGAAACAATTCAATAATATTCAATGCTATAATTTTAGAGAGATGGGACACTATGAAAATGTTTTTCCTAAGCGTCATGGAATCTCGACTCAGAAAAGGCCAAGAGAACAAGGGAGAACCTTTCTGATTACAACTGCCGAGGTTGAAGTTTCTAAAGATGTAGTGACATGTACATTAATTATTTTCTCCAACTTAGCCAACACATTATTTAATTTTGGATCATTGTATTCATTTATATCTTCCCAGTTTTCCAAGTAAATTAGATATATCCAATTTCATATAATAAAGGAGTTGTTAGTCAAAAATCATAGGGGATGTATCATTTCAACCAAGGCATGTCGATTAGTCCCCTTCCAGACACCACAATGTGCTCTAATTTCTAACCTTATCATCATTCCAATGACTGAATATGATATAATTCTCATTTTGGATTGGATGTCAAATTATGATGTGAAGATTTATTGTAATAACAAGGAATTTACAATTTTTTAAAATGGTGCAGAATCCCTTCTCTTTAGGGTAGAAACTTTTCCACCTGATTATTATCTAGAACCACCCCCACTAGCTCTCCCATCCATCCAATGGCTTTAAGGCCTTCATTTTATTATTTATTTTGATAATATACCTTTGAAGGGGCGAGGTGGAACTCTTAAAAGGCCCGTAGGAATAAGTATTACATGTCTCATAGGCCTTATAGAAATTCATTTCCCATAGGCTTCAAACATTACATACAACCCAGACTAAATACTTGGAACTTCTCCTCCCCAGCATCTTCATCGTGAAATTAGCTTTCCACCTTCGCATGGCTATTCGGATAGGCTATCCCATTCATTCCTAGGCATGTCTCGATGGAAGATGCCATACCCTCTCATTCATTCATCATGTGTAGCTACTGCTGTGGTGAATGCTCCTTTCTCATCCTTCTATAGAGCTTGTTCCTTGTAGGTTGTCTTGTTTTCATCTACACATAAGGTGGCCTAAAGGCCTTGAGGTGGCCCGAAGGCCTTATTGTCCTGAAGACATGGGTGGCCCGAAGGCCTTAAAGGACTCAAGGACCAAATCGGTGGCCCGAAGGCCCAAAAAGGGGAAACTTTCTGGCTACTACAGTACCAAACAATGCCTGCTACATTTCTTGCTATAATTCCTGATATAGTATTGCATAGTACCCGATATAGTGCATGCTATAGTGCTGCTATAGTTCTCCTACACTAACTCGGAAACTATGCCTCTACCTAGATTTGATCTCGGGTCGCCTGGATGTACTTAAGAGTCCTAACCAACTGAGCTGAGTCTCAGGTTATATTTTTAAAAGGTTGGGGCTGAAGCCTCATTTTATTATTTAAAGCAAAGATCTCTTTCGACTGGGTAGAGGGAGACCCATTACATAGCCCGAAGGTCCAAGGCCAAGTGTCCTGAATACAAGGATTGAAATCCCCTTCTTGGGCCCAAAGAGCCCCTCAGTGAATAGTACTTCTACATTACTTGGACTGCTACAGTGCCTGCTACAGTACCGTCGCTACTCCAGTTCCTGCTACAGTGCCTCCGCCGCTACAGTGTCACCACTACTACAGATCCGCCGCTGATACAGTACTATTATAGTTCCCTACTACAGTGCCTCTATAGTACCCCAGAAATTAGTCCCAGCCCGGATATGATCCTGGGTCTTTTGGATGCCAAGAAAGAGCTTGTACCACTAGTGTACATGCTCATTGGCACCCCCAGTAGCTCTACTAAATACAATACTTGGAGAGGAAGATAAACCAATATCTATGGGCGAGGAAAGAAATCTTCAAATTGAAGATGTTCACATAGTGAAATAGTACATTGATGTATTTACAAAGGATTTACCAAGACATCCTCCAGAGCAGGAAGTTGAGTTCTCTAATGATTTAATTCTTGATGCAAGACCTATATCAAAGACTCCATATAGAATTTACACTGTGGAATTAGTAGATCTAAAGAAACAACTAGAGGATTTGAGTGAAAAAGGATTTATTCGACCTAGTGTTTCTCCATGGGGAGCCCCTGTCCTCTTTGTCCAAAAGAAAGATGGATCCATGAGGCTTGGCACTGATCACAGGGAAATCAATGCTATTACAATAACGAATATGTATCCGCTTCCTCGGTTTGATGATTTATTTGACTAACTTCATGGAGATCAATACTTTTCGAAGATCGACCTTCGATGTGGATATCATCAGTTGCGTGTGAGGAAGGGAGATATTCCTAAGATAGAACTTTGGACTAGGTATTGGCATTACGAGTTTACAGTGATGCCTTTTGGAATGAGAAATGCACCTTATGTTATCATGGATTTAATGAATAGATTTTTCAAGGAATATATTGATAACTTTGTTGTGGTATTCATCAATGATATCCTTGTATAAACAAACACTTACAAAAACCATGAGAATCACTTGCGGGTTATTCTGAGAACTGTTAAAAGAAATAAATTATTTGGGATGTTTAGCATGTGAGAATTCTGGCTTCATTCAGTTTCATTTTTGGGCCATATTGTCTCTGAGGATGGAATCCTTGTTGATCCTGCAAAAGCAAAGGCACTCTATGATTGGACCATGCCAACAAACATAACTTTGGAATGAAATTTTATTGTCTTAGCAGGTTATTGTCGATGCTTCATTCAGAATTTTTCTAGACTGGCTAACCTTCTAACCAAGCTCACACATAAAGAAGTTATGTTTGTGTGGATAAAAGAATATATAGAATGCTTTGATGAATTGAAAAAAAATATTGGTCAATGCTCCAATTTCTACTCTTCCATTTGTAAGTGATGGATTTGTAATATATTTAGATGCATCAAAGAATGAACTGGGTTTCTTCCTTATGATAAATGATAAAGATATTGCTCATGCATCAAGATAGTTGAAGACTCATGAGAAAAATTATCCGCCTCCTGATTTTGAGTTAGCAACTGTAATTTTTGCTCTAAAAATATGGATGCATTATCTCTATGGAGAGAGATGTGAGATTTCTACAAACCACAAGAGTTTGAAATATATTTTCATAGAAAAAGAACTCAACATGTGGTAGATAAGATGACTTGAGTTACTCAAAAATTATGATTGTTCAATACACTACCACCCACGAAAGGCGAATAAGGTGGCAGATGCATTAAGTAGGAAATATCATGGTCTTATGACTCAAATGAGTATTGAAAGAGATCCTATGTTCATGAATCTACTGAATAAGGATATGGGAATTGTTAAGGAAGGGGAAACATCACTCCTCTTTCAAATGATTTCTAGACCATATTTACTAGAGAGGATAAAAATTTCTCAATCTGATGATGAGAATCTGCACAATCAAATTAACGCAGTCAAGGATGGGAGACTGGCTGACTTAGTGTATGAAGAAGGAGTTCTAATGTTTGGGAAGAGGTATTTTATTCCATCAGTACCTAAGATAAAAAGGAAACTATAATATGATGCACATAACTCAAATTTCTATATACACCCGAGTAGAACCAAGATGTATAGAGATCTGAAGGAATATTCTTGGTGGGATAATATGATGTGAGAAATTGCTTACTATTTGTCAAGGTGTCTAGTTTTACAAAAAGTGAAGGCAGAGAGACAACATCCCAAAGGAGTGATGCAACCTTTACCTATTCCTATGTGGAAGTGGGATAACATTACGATGGATTTTGTCACCAAACTACTGAGGACACCAAGAAGGAATGATGCAATATGGGTAATTGTTTATCGTCTCACTAAATAAACACATTTCGTTCAAATAAGAGAGGATTTACCACTTGAGCACTGGGAAAGACTTTATAATAATGATGTTGTGATACTTCATGGTGCACCTCTATCGACTGTCTCTGATCAAGATCACCAGTTTACATCAAAAATATAGAAAAGTCCCTAGAAGTTTTTGAATATTGAGCTTCGTATGAGTACTGGATATCACCCTCAAACGGTTGGATAGTCTGAATGGACTATTCAAAATCTGGGAGACATGATGAGATCATGCCATCTTGTCTTACAAGGTACGTGGTATCAATAATTTACTTTGGTGGAATTTTCCAACAATAATAGTTTCCACTATATAATTCAAATGGCTCGATATAATACATTTTATGGAAAGAGATGGTGAACTCCAACTTGTTGGGATGATGTTGGTGAATGGAAACTTATAAGCACAAACCTTATTGAATAGACCATGAAAAAGGTGAAGAAAATACAAGCCCATATTAAAGAAGCCCAATGTACGAAGAAGAGTTTTGCTGACAACCGGAGAAAGGACATGGAATTTCAGGTGGGAGATCATGTATTTCTGAATGTTTCTCCAGGGAAGGGTGTCTTACGGTTTTGTAAAAAAGGGAAACTAAGCCCCACGTACATCGAAGCATTTGAAATTTTGGAAATAATCGGAGTTGTGGCTTGTCGTTTAGTGATGCCACCAAATCTCTCAAGAGTTCACGATTTGTTCCACGTATCATTGTTTAAGAAGTACATGCCAGACCCAATGTATGTACTCACATATGAAGAAATAGAACTGGAACCTGATTTGTCATACTGTGAAAAGCCTATCAGGATTCTTGACACAAGGGAGCACATATTGAGAAATTGGAAAAATTGTCTAGTAATGGTTTTTTGGGGAAACCAGAATATAGAAGAAGCAACATGGGAACCTGAGGATGTCATGAAGAAGAATCTCCCACATCTTTTTGGTGGGCGTTATACATATAATTTCGAGGACGAAATTTCCAAAGGGGGGAATAATGTAGCCCCCCAAACATTTTATGGTATGTTTCTCTTAAATACATTTTTTCATCACTATGTTCCTTTGAAAAAAAACTAGGTTATTTAGGAGATAGTAAAAACCAAGCCATTAAATATAAATTTTCCACTTTTATGTTTTGAATTTTGAAAAATGGTCATCTAGAGTTGTGATTAGTAAGTCATTTTGAGTCTGATAGAACAAACATGATTTTTTGTGAATAGTAACATACTCTTATGAATAGTAATATGAATAGTAATATGACCCTTATGAAGAGAAAATAATTGTATTATTTTATTTTTTTAAGGAAATAAGATAATGAGATCTTAATTAGTTTTTCAATGAGAAATAAAACTAATCGCCCTTTAAGATTGTTATTTTTCAAATTAACTATGACTTTATTTAAATATTAAATTAAAAATAATTATAAAATTAATTTTGAAAAATGGAGTTCATTTTTGAATTCTACACGTCAAAAAATTGTTAGGGTAAACTTTTGGGATTTTTTTCTAAAATTCTAAATTTTTGATGAATAGTAAAATGCGATGAAATACCGTATATTCAAATTATAATAAAAATACACTATTTATGACATCATAAGTGATGCAAGGCCACTTGGATCGAACTCAAAGGCAATAATTAATATTAGGGTTCACATGAAACAACACTATTGGTTTCTTCGAGTGAAATAATAAAATAATGAATTAAATATTCAAAATTTATCCCTCTCCTCCATTATAAAAACCCATAACCACTCCCACTTCTCTTCACTCATATAAGTCTTGAATCTCCAAAATGCTCTACCCAAATACCCTTCCCTAGTCACTCCCCACGACCAGGAAGCTCTTGGTCTTTCCAAAAGACCAAAATCCCTTCCCTTAAGGATGTTCGTGAAGAAGTTATTTCAAGAGGTAAAACACCTTTTTTTCTTTTAGTTTCCTTTGAATTTATCTTCATTTGTTATCCTATCCTCACCTCATCTATACAAATGATCATGATAACTCCTTTATCTTCTACATATTGGATTTATGTCATGTTAATGGAAGAACCTCCATCATTATACTTACTCCCTCCCGTTCATTTTTATAAACGAAGTCAACGTTCATGAGGTTTTAATTTATAACCTTCACGGACGATGAAGTTTCATTCTTCAATAGATCGTTAATTACTGGTCATTAAAACATATATATGGTTGAACAAGGTCATGATATATTTATTTAATATTTATTAACGTTATGGAATCTTTACACATACATAATATGGAATAATAAAACAAAACAAGTTTAGTGAGCACAAAACTGCCAAGCCAAAATATAGAATTTTATAAACTCGTCGAATGAGTAATCCTCATGGAATATAACCAGAATAATTATAAGGTCATTTATATTTATTTAATTTCAGTAATAATGTTTGTTAAAAATTCTGGATGTTTAACCACAATTCAAACCAACTTCCATTCAGGAATACAAGTAAACAAATCATGAAACCAAGTAAGAAAATACTTCCAAAACCATAAAATTGTTTATCTTAAACCCATATAAAACTCCATTAATGAAATTAATAAGGTTATACCATATAAATAAAATGATGAATAGATTTTGTATTTTTCTAATTAATGAATATAAATTTTCTTATTCAGGTCGTTAAAAACAAATAAGAAAACCTTCGAGCATAAGGTAGGGGATCCTCTCTCTCACTTTTGTTAAAGAATATCCCTTATGTTGTGCCCTTTTATTTTTAATTCATAATGACGAGGTAAGTTTTTTCACCTCCCCCATACGGCCCTTGTGACATATATATAATTTAATGTTCCTTTACCTCTCATTAAGCCCTCGCAATAACACTTGTTATAATGCCAAAATGTTTGTAAGGGGTTTCTCATCTCACTTTCATTTATGTGAGATTTTCATTGTTCGCCACTTATCTCTTAAATGTGGTATATGTGTAATACCATTTTATATATAATAACCTGATTTCATTTATATTCATGTTTTTAATTATTCATTTGAGGTTTATTAATTTCTGGTAATATGATGCGACTGTTTACATTGTGGTAAGAGTCTTTGTCTCAACTACCATTTTGTTGTGACTAACTCTATATTGTGCACCAAAGAATAATTATGTGGTGTACCTACCACCCATTTTAGATCACCTTTATTTTGAAAATTATATTAAATATCTATAAAATCATTTCATGGATTTGTTTTTTTGTCTAAACCGTATACCATTTTACATACGGTGTTTATTTTGAAAGTTATTTTTATTATGGAAATATTGATGAATCTGTATACTCTACTCTATAGAGAATTTGAAAAGGCATATTTCTCTAGGATTGGATCAATTTATAAACAAATCATTGGACTTTCAGTGGTGGATGGGGCCCACTATAGCCCCTCAATGAATCGGTAGCTCTCATGAGACAAATCAGTTGGCGACAAACCCTTCGAGTTTGTTTCCAAGAACCAGACGGGTTTCTACCCATGGAACTAACTTGTTTTTATGGTATTGTGGTTTCATGTTCCATATATATGATTTCCAATTAATAAGAATTATCTTTATTTATTACGAGTTATTATTTTTATCCATGAGGTCTTAAATATGTCAAAATATATGGATGCAGATTCATTCTTAGTTTATTAATGGCATTAGTTATTCATTTATTCACTATTACATATTGATTATGTCAGATTGATTATGATTAACTTGTTATTTTACTCATGATTCCCTTATTTGTAACCCTTACTCAGCGTTTGAGCTCACCCCTTTAATTGTTTACTTTTATTAGGTGACAAAGAGGAGATCGTATATTGAGTACTTGTGGATGCAGTTTTTAGTTTCATTATATATTGTATTTTGTAAATTTTCCAATGTGATTTGAGAACATCTATGTATCTAGTTTCTTCAAGACTACTGAACTGATCATTCCTTTGGGATTTTCATTCCTTCTAACCTTGCCAATATTTCAGGTAATGCACCGGCTACAGCCTAGAGGGGTCGGGGTGTTACATAGTTAGATTATCCTTTTAATTGGTTTTAAAGTGTTATTATAATTTATTTTTACCATTTAATCCAATTTTAGTAATTGGAAATAATTTTACTTTGAAATTGGACATAAACAAGTGCCAATCTTTTTATAGTTATTATTTCTTAAAAATATGATATTTGTTTCAACAATGGTTATTAATTTTAAAATTAATTATTTCCAATTTAATGTTTTGAATTTGGAAAAATAAAAATAATTTATGAATTTGGAATATCAAATATAGCTTAGGCTTAATTTTTTGTATGCTTCTGAAAAAACAACAATTTTTGATGAAAAGTGAAACCACTTATTAGTAGTTTAAAAAACCGACTTCTTGATTTAAATAAACTTTTACCACTTCTGTGAATTGAATTTTAAAAATCTGACATAAATGGTTGTTATTAGTAAGTAATATATGGGTAAATAAGATCAAAATAGTTTTTGGTGAATAGTAACTTTTTGACTTTTTGCCACTGTTAAAGGTAAATATGGTAATTCAAGGTAAAAAGAATATTATAATAATTCAAAATTACCTTAACACTTGTACTAACCTAATTTGATGAGTCATGTCCAACCATGGACATATTTGGATGGATTTTGGGACCCCATGGAGCCACATATGAATGATAATGATATTTTAGATTAACTATTTTAATGTAAAGGCAAAAATGACAAAAACATATATCTTTTAGTAAATAATTTTTTATAGTGTTATATAAGTAATATTTTTTACTAGAAATATTTGTTGGAAAGATAAAACGACTTCCTATATCATAGTATTTTTTTAATTTTTAGACATAGATTAAGTTATTTTATTTTTGAGACAATAATGATGCAATATTTACCTCATTAATAAATGATTTAAATAAATAAGATTATAATGATTAACATATTATCCAAAACCTTTCCAATTCCTATTGGATAAATTAATTTCAACTATGAGTCATCTTATATTCATCTATATGATTTTTTGACCTATAGAAATTGAATATCATTATATAATAAAATAATATTTTTACACTTTCCTAAAGATCCCCTCCTCTCCCTTATAAAAGGAAAAAACATCTAACCAATTATTCCCACCTATATAGCCCTTTGCCTTGTCCAAACTCAACCAAATTAATCTCCCTGAATCCCTCTCATTCACATAGAAGCCTTACCTTAGGAATAAGGCACATCAAAAAACCGTTTTGGTTCAAACCAAAGGATGTAACCAAAATTTAATGTAATGGTCTCTCTTAACCTCATTTATTTTATTTTACTTATCCAACCCGTAAAATATTTTTATTCCTTTATTTAATAGGAACACCATTATCCTCAATATACTAGGATGTTTTTACAAGAAGGATATGAACTACACATACACACACCTCCATCTAATGGGTGAAGAAAATAATGTTTCTGTGTATGGAAAACTAACGCCTCACGAAACGATGATTGCTCAATTACCTCATACCACCTCTCATGGTGGACAATAAGATTGAACTATATTTATATATTATATATATATTATTTTAACGTTTTATTTATTCTTATTTATTTTTTTCATTTATAGCATACCCTTATGGTTTCCATTATAGTTAAACGCGATAATTTCATTTGAGGAAGTGCGGACTACTGCCCCCTCAAAGTGATATGACTCTTTAATACCGTATGTGGGACAAATATAAGATATATTTAATGATATTATATATTATATTATACTGTAATTATAATATACTTATGTATAATTGTGTTTTAATTCCATTATAATAAGAAATTGAAATGAAATTGGCGTTCATGGGTATGTATGGCTTAGCGTCTCCATGAATGGGGCATTTCATTTCTTACATCTAAATTTTATGTACTATAATAAATACATGAATATATTGGATATATATTATATATATGATATCTAAATCTTGAATATCATTTTGGATATATTGGACTATTGACCATATGGACAACTTGTGAATATAAGGTGTTCATTTTTTACTCAAGTACCAAATATCGACAAAACGAACATTATTAACTTGAATGATTACATAATGTTTATAACATGGTATTAAGTGATATAAAAGGAATAATAAAATTTAAAAAGGTTCTTAAGCATGTAGAAGTTAACTTCAGTTTATTATTCAGGATATTAAAGAACGATCGAGTCAAGTCAGACACGAGGTAAGGGGGTTTCTTATCTCACTTTTAATTCTGTGAGATTTCCATTGTTCACCACATATTTATTGCATGTGGTGTAATGTATACTTCCATTGATATATATTATCATGATTATATTTATATTCATGGTATTTTGTGATTCATTTGGTGTTTATTATCTTTTGGTCATACGACTCGATTGATTACAATGATGTATGAATTTTTTATCTCACCGTTTATTCCCGTGAGATTCATGTTATATTTGTCACTATTTTATTTGAGTGGTGTGTGTAAAGCCCATGATTCTACTCTTTGTATAATATAATTTAATTTATGGGTTTTTACAGCTATATTTTATGGTTCTTCTTTTATGTGGCGTATGTTTTGTAAGTTACCAAATCAATAAGGGAACCTTTCACCCTCTTCTTTTTAAAAGACATTTTTTTGTTATGTCTTTTAATTAACAACTTATTATATTGGGATATGTTCTTATATACCCTTATTGATGTAAATTTTATGCCCAAGTGATCTGATACTCTTTTATATCTCATCAACTCATTCTATGAATTTTAATGTGACGTCGTTAGGCTATCGATTTTCTATAAGGTAACTTCTTTACCCAGTTTCAATTCTTTGGGTTAAACTTCAACTTCTTGATTATTTCATGTTGTACATATGTGTGAATGGCCTATGATTTTTATACACCTAATATCCACTTATATTGGGTGTATTCTTATTTTTTTCACATAATTATTTAATTTATTTATCCTTAATCTAAGTATACCCTCTTTATAAGGGATTTTGTCTCAATTTACATTCCATTGAGACATCATTGTTATTATGCACCAATTCACTTTTATATGGTGTATATATTGTCCTTTGTAATTTTACATCATGAATACCTGTATTCTCATGATATTATAATGTTTTTATTAAATTTTATTCCTTAATTATTTCTATTCAGGAGTCTCTCATTTTCTTAAAAACTCTTTAACTAAAATATCATTTTAAATGTTTTAAAGATGTACTATTATAAATCATTATAATTAATTTCCATGTTTTAGAAATGGAATTGAGTATTTATTTATATGGAAATTAATGTTTTAAAATTATAATTCCATTAAAAGCTTCAAAGTGGTATTGGACACTTTGATTCAAAAATCTCTTTTTAAATGGTTTATGAAAATGGAATGATTATTTCAATATCTTTAAATTATTTCTTGTAATTTCAAATGAAATTTTATTAGTGAAATGTTTATATTTTCATTTTTTATGTGTTATGATGGTACTTGGACTTTTAACTGGTGGTTATGTGATAAACCAAATGATGGGTGGTGCTGTGATAAACAAGGACGGGTGGTTACGTTATAACCTCCAATGCATTTGGTATGGAAGTCTGCCATATGGTTATTACATTTAGTGATATATGTGAAAGTTAACAATATTGTTATTCCATTTAAGTATGTTTATGTCCCAAGTTACATTAATATGTTACATGTTCTTTATATGGGTTTTATGGAAATATTCTGTTTAAAAAAGGGCAAGTAATGATATATTATTTAGTGAAGAGTATTTACTACTTCATAAAAGGGAAAAATATTACTTGTGATAAAGTATTCATGGATTACTTGTGGTTTTGAAAATCTAACAGTTGTCCTTCTTTATGTATCCCGTACTGATATTTTTATGCTCATTCCAAGTTTATGAAATGTTTTTCACTGGACATAAAGTGGAATAGGCTCAAGTATGGGATCATGGAAAATTCATGCAGTCTAAAACATGGAACTAGACATGTCTCCTTTATTCATGAGTTTTTATTTTGTGAAAAAACTGGAAACTGAGTAAAAGTGTCTACTTTGAAATTTTTGAGATGTAATGTAATTTTATGCCTAATTACTAAAACTATAATCCTGAAAAAATCCTCAATGTGAACTATTCATTTAATTCAATATAATGTTATGTTATAAGGCTGGGTCCTTATAGATGGTATCAGAGGTCGGTTTAGATAACTTTTAAGGTAATGGTGTTATCTAAGCATAAGTGACATAACCATAATTGTTAGAATATTAGAAAGAGTCATAGTTATTTTTAATGTGTTTAAGATAACATGAATATGTATTTACCCTCCTAATAAGATATTATATGGTTATTTTTCTGATATACTCACACTAACCTTTTTTGTTTTAGTTAATGGATGGATCTAGTAGGTATGAAAGTAACAATAGATGTGAAGAAAACTGTGATGGTTTTCTGAATGAGAAACTGAATGAAATGAGAGCTGCGATGAGAACTCTTGTGGTTATTTTCAACCAACTATCTGGATCATGATTGACAACCTGAACCATGGTTAATTTTATAAGGCATCAAATATGCGGGGAACAAATCCATACGGAATTCCAAGTAATAATCATAAAGGTAAGTATGTTCAGAAATATATGTGTCAAGGATGTGGAAAAGAACACCTAGAAAAATACTTCAAAGGGACAGGAAGATTCTATATATGTTGGAATAGAGGTCATAAAGCATGAACCTACCATGGAAAAAGGAAGCATCTAGTTGACTCTAGGAAAGGGAAATAAGTTTTTTCTAAGGGATCAATTTAATGTTTTAAATGAGGTGTGCATGGTAATTATTCAAACATATGTCCTATGAAGATTTTTTGGGAATGAGATCACCAGGATTGTACAAATATATGTTTACCAATACCTATTGTTATTTCAATTGAGGATGAAGTAACTGACAATGACAAATGAAAGGTATGGATTATTTCTTAACATATGTTTTGACATTATTGAATCTTAGGATATGATTCGTTGTTTTGTTTGTAAGAAGGAGGTATTTTAGAATAAGTTGGTAAAGAATGGTTAATGGATCATGAAGAATGTTGAATGAGTAAGAAGTCAACATATAAGGGATTCAAGAGTTATGGTAGATTTTATGATGGTGAAATTCTTAAAAGTATTAAGGATCATTTGATGATGGGATTACATTAGATGAATTTTTATAGTATGTGTAACCCTGAAGTTTGATATATGAAACTTTTATTCAATAAATAATGATCTTTTATTTTGTGGATATAGTTATAAAGAACCATTTGGGTTTATATGATCCTTGAATTTGAGGCAATTACAGGTTAATACTTTTTGGGATGAAAAAATGACAGTTATTAGATAACCTTTGTTGTTAAAATATGTTGTGGTTATTTTTGTTGAAATTATATCTTTTGAGAATGTTATAAAATTATATATTTTATGGAAAAAGTAGAATACACAGACAGCATGACAACCCGTCACGTTGGAAAAAGCTATGGGAATCGAACTGACAACCAAAGTATGACTAGGATTTATCACCTACCACAAGAATACATGATGTCCTTGGTTAGTATGAGTAATTATTTGTAGTCATATGATCTTAGGAAAAAGCTTATTTTGGGTTATTTATGGAAATTATTAACCTATCATAGAGAATATGTGATTAGGTTAATTATACTACAGTATTAGACATTAAAAGTAGTCGATGTTATTTGGAGATAAATGTTAAGATTTACTGTGGAAGACTATGGGATTAAATTCTTTTGAGTTTTGGTTTTAAATTTTAGTTTGGATTATATTGAATAAATTTAAGGAATGTTTTTTATTGAATGGTATTTGTTGAACTTAGGGTACTGTTTGTTGAATTTTGGAGATTAGGAATTATATTTATTTTTATAAAGAATTATCCTTTTGGGGATTATTCGATCTTGTACTGACATTTTTTGTTTTGGTTAGAGTTTAAATACATGGGAAATAAATATTTCATCTTTTTTGGATTATGTGATTCTCTCAATGTTGAGTACAACGCTTTTAATGTGAAAAACTTCTTCCTGAATACTCATCGTTCGGAGAAAATATGAGTTTCTTTTATAAAGATAGTAAAGGATGAAAGTCTATATGAAAAGTATGTATGTTTCCTTTTGTTTTTAGTTAATCTCATAATTAAATTCCTCAACTTTATGAAAATTAATTTAGAAAAAACATTAACCGTAATATTTTCCTACCGGGGAATCAAAGAGTGTTTAACCTATCACAAGTTTGTGATTTTCTGGTGGTTATCTTTCTCTTAACCAAGTTTTCTATCACACTCCATCTGAACTTGATGGTTTTTTTTCTCTTCCATATCTATGTATTCCTCTATGGAATCATAGTATGGGATTAAATCGGGTGACCTTTGTACTTCTCTTTCTTTCTTTTAAAGTAATATATTTATTGACACTTTTTCCGATATGAGACATTCAATTAAGTTTCCAAGCCCAATTTTTAAATTGCGAGAACCAATTTACAAAAGGGGGGAATGATGTAATATATAAGGTAAATAATGAGTAATACATTTTCATATATATTAATATTTTTGAATTAAATATTAATTTTACTTTAAAATGGTTTCTATGTTTGATTGCATACCCGATACGCAACAATGAGTTTCTTTGAAATCTTCAGTTGCACACTAATAATATAATATTATTATTTTAAATCGTAGTTAACTTCTAGCCTTTTTATTGGTGGGAATGAACAAAACTAACTTCAATTTTATTATACATGTTTGTTAAATTTATTTACATTTATCCAATAAAATTTAGATACTTAAAATTTGAATGAATCTAATTTTATGCAAAATTTACATTAAAAGGTCGATTTATCTCCTTTTAATGGTGAAACATATATAAATATTGTTTTAGTCACATTAATAAATTATATTTGAACAAATAAAATCCTTATTTATAATGGGGACATCAAAATTTACATTGAGTAAATTTTTGGAATTTTTTCGCTAAAGTTCATTTTTTAATGAAAAATTAAAATTATTGTATTTTAATTCAAAACTGTGTTTTAATCTAATTTATTTATATAGTTAGATTATATTTTTAATTATTTTTAAAGTTTAATTAGAATATATTTTTACCATTTAATACAATGTTGTTCATTGGAATTAATTTCACTTTGAAATTGGGCATAAACAAGTGTCAAACTTTTTATTGTTATTGTTTCTTAAAAACACGCTATCTATTTTAACAACATGAATTAATTATAAAATTAATTAATGCCAATTTTATGTTTTGAATTTGGAAAAATAAATAGAAATTTTGAATTCTGAATATAAAATATAGCTTTAGCTGAATTTTTGGTATTTTTCTGAAAAACATGAATTTTTTATGAATAGTGATACCACTTAGTAGTAGTTAAAAAAATTGACTTTTTCGTTTAAATGAAATTTTACCACTTCTATCAATTGAATTTTAAAATTCCGATATACATGGTTGTTATTATTAAGTAAAATGTGGTTCCATAAGATGAAAATAATTTTTGGTGAATAGTAACTTTTGACTTTTTATAGCGGTTAAAGGTAAATAGAGTAATTCAAGGTAAAAAAATATTATAATAATCCAAAATTACGTTAAAATATGTCTTAACGTTATTGGATGAGTCATAGCCGACATTCGGCATCATTGGGACGATTTTGGGACCCCATAAATCCACTTATGAATTATGATGACACTTTAGATTAATTAATTTAATGTAAAGGCAAAAATGAAATAAACCAAAATATTTTAGTAAATTAATATTTTATGGTGTTATATAAGTAATATTTTTAACTATAAATATTCATTGGAAATTTAAAAAGATTTCCTTTATTATAGTATTTTTTTATAATTTTTAGACATCGAATAAATTAAATTATTTATGACATAATAATGAAGCAGTATTTACATCATTAGTAAATATTTTAAATAAAAAAGATGATAATGATTAAAATATTATCCAAAACCTCTCCAATTCATTTTTGATAATTTGATTTCGACCATCATTCATCTTCTCTTTGACTCTAATTATTTATGGACCTTTAGAAACCGAATATCATTATGTAATAAAATAATATTTTCACACTTTCCTAAAGAGCCCCTCCTCTCTCTTATAATAGGAGACAACTTCAAACCAATTCCTTACACATATCATGATTTTTGACTCATCCAAAATCTGCCCAATTAATCTACCTACATCCCTTTTTTCCACCTAGAAGCCTGACCTTAGGCAGAAGGCACTTCAACAAACCATTTTGGTTCAAACCAATGGAAGTTACCCAAATTAAAGGTAATGGTTTTCCTTAACATCTTTTATTTTATTTTACTTCTCCAACCCCTAAAATCATTTTATTCATTTTATTTTGTATCAACAACAGTATCCTCAATATACGAGGATGTTGTTATGATAAGGATTATAACTACACTTACACACACCTCCATCTAATTGGTGAATAAAATAATGTTTCTGTGGATGGAAAGCTAACACCTCACGAAATGACGATTGTTCAATTACCTCGTACCGCCTCTCATGGTGGCCATTAAGATGACACTATATTTTTATATGATATATATTATTTTTATGTTTTCTTTATGATTCTGTATTTATTTTCTTTTAAATCATACCCTTATGGTTTATATTATGGGTAAACGCGATAATTTTATTTGAGGAAGTGCAGACTACCACCCCCTCAAAGTGATATGACTTGTTAATGCCATATGTGGGACGTATATAGGATGGATTAAATGATATTATATATTATATTATACATGAATTTTAATATAAGTATGTATCATTATGTTTTAATCCATTAAAATAAGAAATTGAAATGAAAGTAGCGTTTATGCGTACGTACGACTTACCGTCTCCATGAATGGTGCATTTCATTTCTGACCTCCAGATGTTATGTACTATTATAAATACATGTATATACTAGATATATATGATATATATGATATCTAAATCATGAATATCATTCTGAATATAATGGACTATAGACCACATGGACAACATGTAAATATAATGCCTTCATTTATTATTCAAGTATCAAATATCGTCAAAACAAACATTATTAACATGAAGGATTGCATGATGTATATAAAATGGTAATAAGTGATATAAAAGGAATAATAAAATTTAATAAGGTTATTAAGCCAGTTGAAATTAACTTTAGTTTATTATTCAGGATATTAAATAATGATCGAGTCAAGTCGGACATGAGGTAATGAGATTTCTTATCTCACTTATAATTCCATGAGATTTGCATTGTTCGCCACTTATTTATTGCATGTGGTGTAATGTATACTGCCATTGATATATATTATCATGATTATAATTATATTCATGGTATTTTGTGACTCATTTGGTGGTTATTATTTTTTGGTCATACGATTGAATTGATTACAATGATGTAATGGGTTTTTATCTCACTTTTTATTCCCGGGAGATTCATGCTATATTTGTCACTATTTCCTATGAGTGGTGTACGTAATGCCCATGATTCTACTCTATGTGTAATATAATTTCATTTATGGGTATTTACATCTACATTTTATGGTTCATCTTTCATGTGGATTATGTTTTGTAAGTTACCAAATCGGCCAGGGAACCTTTCACCTCCCTCTTTTTAAAAGACTTGTTTTTTGTTATGTATTTTAATTTAAATCTTGTTATGTTGGGATATGTTCTTATATATAATTTATGATGTAAATTTTATGTCCAAGTGATGAGATAGTCTTTTCTATCTCATCAACTCATTATATGAATTTTAAAGTTATGTCGTTAAGCTGTTGAATTCTGTATGGGAACTTCTTTACCCAATTTCAATTCTTTGGATTAAACTTCTACTTCTTGATTATGTCATGCTGTAAATATGTGTCAATGGCCTATGATTTTTTTACACATAATATCCACTAATATTGGGTGTATTATTATTTTTTTCACATAATTATTTAACTAATTTATCCTTAATCTAAGGATACCGTATTTATAAGGGATTTCGTCTCAATTGACTTTCTATTGGGACTTCATTATTGTTATGTGACAATTCACTTTTATATGGTGTATATATTATACTTTGGAATATTATATCATGAATACCTTTATTCACCTGATATTATAAATTTCTGATTAAATGTTATTCCTCAATTATTTGAATTCAAGAGTATCCCATTTTGTTAAAAACTCTTTACCTAAAATACCGGTTTAAATGTTTTAATGGTTTATTATTATAAATCATTATCTTTAATGTCCATGTTTTAAAAATGGTTTTGGGTATTTATTTATATGGACATTAATGTTTTAAAATTATAATTCCATTAAAAGCTTCAAAGTGGTATGGGACACTTTGATTCAAAAATCACTTTTTAAATGGTTTATGAAAATTGAATGATTATTTCAATATCATGAAGTTACTTATTGTGATTCAAAATTAAATGTTATTAGTGAAATGTTTATATTTTCAATATTTTATGTGTTATGATGGTAATTGGACTTTTTATGGGTGGTTACGTGATAAACCAAATGATGGGTGGTGCCGTGATAAACCAGGATGGGTGGTTACGTTATAACATCCAATGCATTGGGAATGGAAGTTAGACGTATGGCTATTCCATTTAGTGATATGTGTGTAAGTTGACCATATGGTTATTCCATTTAATTATTTTTATGTTCCATGTTACCTTTATATGTTATGTGTTCTTTATATGGGTTTTATAGAAATATTTTGGTTACAAAAGGGTAAGAAATGATCATTTATTTAGTGAGGAGTATTTACTACTTCATAAAGGGGGGAAATATTAATTATGATAAAGTATTCATTTCTTACTTGTTGTTTTGAAAATCTAATAGTTTTCCTTCTTTGTGTGTCTCTTACTGAGTTTTTTATGCTCATCCCATGTTTTTGAAATGTTTTCCACAGGACATAATGTGGAATAGGGTCAAGGATGGGATCATGGAGAATTCAGGTTGTCTAAAACATGGAACTTGACATGTCTCCTTTATTCAAGAGTTTTTATTTTATGAAAAAATATGAAACTATGTAGAAGTTTCCACTTTTAAATTTTTAAGATGTAATGTAATTGTTATTCCTAATTCTCTAAAAATTGAAACCTAAAAAGATCCTTAATGTGAATTATTCATTTAATGCAATATTATGTAATGTTTTAAGGTTGGGTCCTTATATGTACTCCCACCCTACTCAAGATTCCTGGTCAATACCTAAATAAACGTCATGTATGCATGCTAGGATAAGGTAAGGAGACCTATGTTCGATGTTTGAGTTGAGATAATGCATGGATTTGGGAACCATAGATGATGTTAGGAACCTCCTTTTTGGTTTCCTGTTTTAGATTCATTGGGGTTATCATACTAACACATGAATGATATATAGAACAACATATTTACTACTACAGGTTGGATTTTTTTCCAATTTTAGTTTATCATGATATACTAGTATGTATTGCATATGGAATTATTCTAATAACCTGTCAGAAAATTTGGTTGATGATTATTTATTTCCACAATTGTATTTCTTGATAAATCAGTTATAGTGTCCCCATGTAATATATTAGCCCATCACCGCTAGATGTTATCCTCAGGAATATGAAGAGGATCACATTAGGTAATGTGGCCAACTGACTTGGGGAACTGGCATGTGGCACTAGGGTCGGGACATCACAAATTGAAATCAAATGAGTTTTCATTTCTATTATTTCATATTACAATTTTATAAAGCTAGATAGGAGGCTATGATGAGACTATCCTTTTTCATGATCTTGTTCGTGGGAGTATTGAACCCATGTATAGGTGAAACCCCATATAAATAGGGTGGGAATATTTTTATATATATTTTCTTTTACAATTCGATATTAATTGACATTATGTGAGGCACTTGTTGTTTTGTGTTGTAATATTAGAGGGTTTTTTCACATGGCTATAAATGAAATGATATATGTGTATACATGAATCATTTCATTTACTCATTTTTTTTATGACATGCATCATTTTTCGCACACCTAGAAAATCATGTTCGGGGATAGTTGTTAAAATGATAATGTTTTTCCTGTTAGTGTATTTAAAATGAAAAATGTTCCTAATATAAATTTGATAATTATAAACGATGCAATTTTTTGAAAATGAAATTGATAAATGAGTTTAAAATGACAATCATTTATATAAGGAAATGTATCCCCAATGTGTTCCATTACCCTTGTGAGAGATGGTTGAGGGTATTGTTGGTGCCATTATTTTTAATTTGTGGCTTTGAATGAGGGATAACATGCTACATTGATTTGTGATTTCCACTGTTAAAATGTTAGTGATGTGTTATGTGTTATAATAATTCTTTTTAATTGTATAGATATGTCTCAATGATGATTGTTTTCGATAGGAAGACCAGAGGAATTGTTTGGAAATGTGCATCCAGTAGTGTAACTAGAGGCTCAGATAGTTCTGAGTGTAGAATCTAGAGAGATTATTCATGATAACTTCACTCTCCAAATGTATATTATGGAAATTCACAAGGGGTGTCTTGTGAAAAGTATGTTTGACTTGAAATGGGGGTTCCAGTGGCATCACCCTTTGAAATTAACCATAGATGGTGGACCTGAGGTAATTGAGTTCTAGATTGAATCTTTCTAGAAGATACTTGACCACAATGAGACTCATTCAAAGAAGATAATCAAATAGGCTAATTATTTGAAATGTGATCAAGGAATGAGTTGGTGGTATATCCATACACATGATGAAATGATAAAGAATACTAAGGGGAATGAATTTCAGGATAATTTCATAGATCACATCTACCATGAGATGCTAAAGAAGGAGGGGAAGCATTGTTCATTAGGAAGAACCAATGTATTATGTCAATAATGGACTATTTAGTATTCTTTACTATTTTTTAGTTTTTAATTCCATGGTTGGTAGGAAATGAGGTTACTATCTTGAGGAGTATTAATGATGGGATTAAATGTGATATTAAGTGACATGTTAACATATTTAGGGTGAAGAAGCTTTATGAAGTGTTGAATTAGGATCTCATGTGTATGGGGATCCTATTGGATAATTCTAGTGGATTATTAATGGTTTTTATAAGATGACCAAGAGGTATGTCTTCTGATACTAATAATTTTCACTTTAAAAAATCAACTTGGTAGATAATAAGAAGAGTGTCAGGGGGAAGGATCACTTACACAAAAACATTACCCAATTGATCTTCCACAAATGTGGTTAGTCTGGATGCCTTTTTAGATAGTTCCCCAACCACCGATATTGTTATGAGACTATGGTAGGACGAGACATCTACTATGGTTCAATATTAACCAAAGAAATATGGGTTTTGTTGGAGGATCCACAAAGAAGTAGAGTGTTGGAAGGGGGGATTTAACACATTTCAGTATGTGAGCTGGTGTCTTACTAGTAGTGGATATCAAGGTAATGGGTATGGTATTTGGGAAAATAGAACCCATATTAGTAGAGTGGTATAACTCTGGGGACTCAGAAAAAACACATGGATGTGGGGTTAGAATGTTTAATTTAGTTTATCATACACTTTTTAGATAGAAAAGCTAGACCATCGACAGTTATAATTACAATTCACAGAGATTTGACACTCTCTAGTTCCCTATTTTATATTGGTTACCCTAATTCTATTATATCTACACAAATTATCAATATGTTGAGTCTAACAATAGAGTTCATGGGTGGGGTTATGAGAATCGAAACACCATTGGGAGTACTATCGAGAGCAGTATGTTTAAGTAAGGGGTTTTTTTTGAGGATGGGGGTATAATTTATCTTTGTATAGTTACATTCTTGATATTTCAATATTAAATTTGATTTTAGGAATGAAATGGTTGGTAGTGTTCTGAGACCATATATACTTTTAACATAAGTGAGTGACCATTATGTCTACAAAGGGTAAAATTATGTTCATCTTGGAATGTGGGATATCTAGCATGCTGTGTAGGGCATGTTCGTTGGAATTAGGGGATCTCACCTCCCAAGTTTCAGGTATGTTGTTGGATGATGGCGGTGATATGAAAGATGTATTTCCACCCATAGTGGCTATATTATAGGATATTTTTCATAAGGACTTATCATAGATTCCACCTAATATGGATGTGGGGTTTTCTATTTAGCTCATTCCTGGAGATGATCTGGTTTCTATTTCAGCTTATAGATTAAACCAAATGTTCTTCAAGAGCTTAAGACTCAGCTGGAAGATTTGATGGAAAATGGATTCATCTATCATAGTACATGTACATGGGGTTATCTAATATTTCTTTCCAATATGGATGCTAGAACCTAGAACTTATTTTTTGACTACGAGATGTTAAACAAGATGACAGTGAAGAACTGATATCATCTTTTCGGAATAGATGGTTTATTTGACCAGCTGATATGATATTTTGTGATCTATAAGATTCAATTATAATTAGGTTTCCATCAATTTTGATTTTTACCTTATGATAGACCCCATATATATTTTAGAAGTAGGCAAGGCCTTTATGTGTTCATCATGAGGCCTTTTTAGAAAAAACAATCTTCTACAGTGTTAATGTCCTTGATTAAATGAATCTTCCACCAATACCTAGATTAGTTTTTGGTTGTTTTGTGGATGAAATATTGGTGTAATCAAAGACTCGGGTTGATCATTCCCTACATCATGATGTCTTCAAGAGTATAGAGAGAGGGAATCATCTATACATCAATCTATCTATGTGTCAATTCAGGATTAACAAAGTACATTTCATGGGTCACATCATTTTAGAAGAATGTGTTCCCGTGGACCAAAATATGGTTCATGTAGTGGTCACTTAGGACAATCTGTAGAATGTTTTTTAAAATCATGAGTATTCTGGGTTTGGAGGTCTATTATTAGGGGGTCATCATGGAATTTCACCACACATATGTTCCTATTTCTGGATCGATGTATAAGGGGATAATGGTTGAGTGGTGTAGAGCTTGTGAGAATTCTTTCTAGGAGTTGATGAATAATTTGAATATGGAACTAATTGTATCCTACCCAGTTCAAGTACCAAGTTTACAATGTATTCAGATGCGTCAGGGATAGGATATGTTGTAGTTTTTATATAGGGATATATATTTGTGGCATATGTGTCACAATTGTTAATGACACATGAATAAAACTACCATATGCATGATCTAAAATTAGCTAATGTTATTTATGATTTTATGTGTTTGATGAATTATCTATTGGGTGAATAGTTGTATGTGTATATTGATCACAATAGATCAAAGTATATCTTTTCATATAGTCTTTTGAATATTTTTTAGTATATATGGGTTGAAGATAAGTAGTATTTTGATTTCAAGCTGTAATATACCCATAGTAATGGAATTATTGTTAATGATGCTTCGATAAGGAGACATCAAAGTCAGGCAGTACATTAGTATAGTTCAGAGTGGAAAATGATGACCTTACTGGTTTAGTTCATGTTGTAGTTCAGGACAACCCAGAATAAATCACTCTTATATTAGTACTAGTGGAATCCACACTTATGGGATGGATTAGATAAATTATGTAAAAAGATATAAAATATTTGGACTTGAGGTAAATAAATGAATGTTTGGAGACACCTTAAAAATAGAACACAACTGAGGATAATATCATCTATGTTAATAACTTTGATGTTGTGATTATATATATGTCAGAGGATCTAATACATGAATTTCTTACCTCGAAGTTGTTGTTTCATCTAGGCTTGTCTAGAAAGTTACAGATCCAATGTCGATAGTATTGGTGGGCAGTCATAAAAATGGAGATCTTTGGTTTCATGAAATGATTTTATTATTTTCAATAGTTGAAGGATGAGAATCATTGTAATAATGGTTTACTACAGTAGCTACACATTATGGAATTGATGTGGGATAAAATTACCATTGAATTCAAGGAGGGACTCTCGATGATTCCTTAGAATAAAGACTCTATTCTGGTATCTGGGGACACAATGATGATTGTAGTGTATTTATTGAATTTCTAGGAACATTTTAAATAGACAAGTTGGGGTACTTGTACATTCAAGATAGAGTATATCTCCATGGAGTGATGTAAATTTTTTTCTGAATGTGAATGATATTTTACATCATTATTCTATAAAGTATTAGATAAATCATTTCTAAAATATGAATTTATGAATAAGACATTTCACCCACATATAGATGGTTAGCCAGAATGTACTATTTTGGTTTTGGAAGATATGTTATGTGAATCTGTCCTATATTTTGGTGGCTGTTGGGAGAAGAACATATAAAACATTCTGTTTTCCTATAAGAAAATTTATATGGATTCTATATTGATGGAATCATATACAAATATTTAGGTTTGAACATGAAGATCATCTCTATATTGGATGGAGGTATCTGAGTATCAGTTGTTGGGATTGAGTATCATGCAACAGACATCAATGTAGGTTTGGATGATTCGTAAATGTATGGATGCATATCATAGTAGGTAGAAGTAATATGCTTATCAATTTCATCAACCCCTTAGGTATAAAGTGGTTGATAATTTATTCTGTCTAGTGTCACCAAAATTGGGTCACCATAGGATTGAAGGGTAGGGCCTGTAGACGCCCAGGTATGTGTGACCCTTGGAGATTCTGTATAAAATTGGACTGGAGGCATATGTGGATGAAATGTAGTTCTATGCCATAAGAATTTTACATTTCATAAATTTTTTTGATGGATTTCTTAGTCTAACCATCCATATGTGGATGAAGGGTAGTTCTATGGCATTATTAAAATACTAAATCACACTGAACACCATTCCAAGACCATGAAAAAAATAAGGATCATGATTGGATATGATCCACCTTATTACCCCTAGATCCTTAAAAGTTCATATAGATATTGTCTCAACAAAACATCGATTGATCTCAAATATTTAAGAAATATAATGTGGGTTTATTTAATCAGATGATTCCAAATCACCAATATTTCATCAAAGACTCCCTGAGATCAAGGTAATCCATTAATGTCATAATTTTATATTTCCTCCCATTTATAATAAGGAAAATATAATGGATTGAGAAATACAACTAAATATGGTTCATTGCCAACACGTTTAAGGAAACCAAATATTGAGGTAAAAGCACTGCATCAGTAAGATATAACCTTGGACACCAAAAAAACCCTATCAAATCATTGTATATAATTTTCCAACCCTGATACACCACTAATTATAATATATTTATCTCATGTAGAAATATCTAATGAATTTCCAGAGGGAGTAAAAGAAATCCATAGAAAGAAACTCAATGATGTTCATCCACTAAATAATCATCGGGGAAATCACCAAAACAACAATCTATGTTGACCAAAACCTCAAAATCCCCATGTTAGGACTCCTCCAACTATTTCACCAATTATTTCTACACTATCCTCAAGAAAATAAATCATCTATATCACATCCCAACCTTGGATAATCTTTTATATTTAAAATTTTCTCATTCTAGGTCGTTTGGCTGATGTTTGGATAAGGTTCTTGGTGTAAAATTTTGACATTTGAAAATTTTTGTGGGTTTTAGGCTGGTGCATGGGAACCACACGATTAAATAAATAAATTATATCATTCCATGTTCCCATATAATATCTTTTGGAATGGAAGAAGCTAACATACAATTCCAACATAGTCGTATGGGTCTTTTGAGGTGACCATGCAGTTTCCCCATATTCAAATAAAAAAAATAACAAAACGTAAAATGAAATAATAAATAAAAATAAAAATAAATATAATATTTTAACCATAATAATATTATTATCTATTTGGATAATAATAATATTATTATTATTAATTTTTACGAATATTATTAAATTAAATTTTATTTAATTTATTCATAATTTTTTTGAAAGACTACTACGTCTCCCAGTCCTCACCAAGTTCTCTTCCATATTCAACAACCAACTTCCCCTACCCCCTCTTTCTATGAGAACCCTCTTATGGACTCCCCTCATTTGGTCGTTCTCCCCCACCAGTGTCCTCCTATTCGGCATGTGAACTTGTTGACACCCACTTCTCTAGCGTGTGACCCCAACCAATGCAATCCTTTCTGGAATGAGACCTCCCCCACCCCCCTCTCAAAGAAACACATCCTTCATCTAGTATTCATCCCTCGTTATGGAGCAACTAGACTCCCCTCTTCCCCCCTTCATTGAGTATCCCCTAAATTATCCTTCATTTCAGGGTTTCTGTTTGGTGGGGTTTCACTTTGGCCAAACCCTAATACATAGGGTTTGTGTTTAGTTAGTTTTTTTATATATGATAGGGGAGTGGATTGGTTCTTGGTGTGTATTTTTCCTCCACTGAGGGTTTTCTCGTGTTCAAACTCCAATTAGGTAAGTGTTTACATTTATTTCCTTTATTATGAAAATTATAATGATTGAATAATTTTAATTAATTTTTAACATGTTTCTCATACTCATGAAACTCTTGGTTAGTGTAATATGGTGTTTTCAAAATTTCATAATTCATTAAATATATGATTTGACATAATTCTTGGTCTATTCTTAAATTTTTATATGATAACTGTTTTTCATAAAATACCAAATCTTTTTTTGATGTTTTTTAAATATGATTCACACCTTGATAACACATATGGATAGTTTTTTGTGGTGTTTTCGTATTGATGTAATTTGTTAAAAATGGGTTTTGATGTGATCCTTTGATTACTCTTATGTGAATTTATAAGAAACGCGTGTAATAAAATAATGATTATATTTGTTGGAAAAACTAGGTTACTTGGGTGTTGTTTACCAATTGGGAGATTTTTTTGAATATTATTAGATTTTGGATTTTTTTTATTATGAGTGTGAACCTGCAATTAATATGGTTTCTAAATAAGAGTGGAAATTCCGCAAAAGGGGTTGTTTTTTATTTTCAAATTAAATTGGATTGTTGGGTTTGATTAAGAAAGAAAGTTGTGTTTTTTAAAATGAATCTAAAGAAGGTTTTAGGTATTTCTTGGAAGTTTAGAATGTGTCATTTGATGTAGGCATGACCATGGGTGTGTGAAATGCACGAATTTACGTGCACCTAAATGATAGTGGAAATTTGAATGGTGTTTTCCAAAAAACAATGGTCCTTTAAATGGATATTTGATTTCTATATAATTTTAGGTTCCTTGTGTGATTTCTAGAAATGGTATTGAAAATGAAATGTTAAGAAGGTATGTCAATTTGACACATAGTGTATGTTTTGGTAATGTTTTGTCTTAAGGGACCATTTGGCATAGTGGCCTTTGGCGTTGTGTCAAAAAAGGGGATGAATAATTTTTTTTGCATATTACATTGGAGATTTAAAACAAAAAGTCCCATTTGTAACATTTCATGTTTTTAAAGTTAGGTTTAAATGGTTATATAACCTAACCACCTGGTTGGTTCCATGGATGATGTGACATATACATCTGATATATGCATGTATGTATAGATAGATTACATCTATAGGTAGGGAAAACATTTATGGGATATCATATAGGATGAATCTGTTTGGGGTAGGAATGTGTAGTGAGGATAGGAAAGCTGATTCATGTGTGTGAGGGTCTCCTGCATACATAGCATTAATACCACCATGGGGACCTTGGAGTATTTTAGAGGATCGAGTTATGGTTGTTGATCTAGCATGATTAAATGGGTAGGTACCCCTAATATTGTAGATAGTCGAGTTGGTATGTTCCACAAGATTGGATATTTGATGGAATCCAGTTGGTTATAGTCATTGGGGATTCATTGTGCATAGGTAGGTGGTTCTAAACCGAGTACTTCTTGGGGTCTTCTAGAGATGTTTAGGAAAACCCATGATTACTACCGAAATATTATTTTTTGTACTATTATGTATTAAGTTCCATGTTTTCACTATTTATTATTTATTTTTAGCAAAACCCTATTATTATTTGGTTTCGGTGTTGGTTATAAAATTTTAAAATGATACAAAATGGAATGTGTCATGCATTGGATTTAAAAATGGAAAGGCAATGTTTTATAATAAAATGTGAAAAACCGTATTTATTTTAAAATGTTATCTTAAAAATAATGTTAGTGGATTTTTATGGAAAGGAAACAGAAGGAATATTTGGTGGTTACCTACTGAGCTTTTAATTCATAACCAACTTGTACTACTCGATGTTGGTAGACCTGATCTATTTTACAGGTTATGCTTTTTTTCAGGTTTATCTGGTTCAAGATATAACTTGTAGTGATTTAGTCATGGGGAAGTGGTGACATTATGGTCACATGGAAATCATTAGAGTAAAATCATTGATTAGGTTGGATCAATTTTAGTTATAGTTTGTTTCTGTTCAGTTATATTTTTTTTCTGTACTAGTTCATTATTTTTATATGATCATTTTACATTTTTTTGGTGTGTTCTGTATTTTCTTGGACCCTAGTTATTTTTATAAAACCACTCCCATTTGGTTTATATTTGATGCTAGAAACTAGTTTTCAACCCATGGGGATCCAGAATGCCCTTAAAGCCTTGTCATGACCCATATCAGGTGAAAGGCTCAGGGTCGACCCAGGTTGATTCGTGAAAAAATTGTATCATATGAGTCTATTGTTTTTTTGGGGTGTTCGGTTGTTGGAGATTAGGATTGTCAGGACTGGAGAGTAAGGTGCATGAAGGGAGTCATGAACCACTACTTGTACTGATCCTCGAGTTACAAGGGATAGTCTAAGAACTGTGTCTTTTGTCATTGTTTTGGATTGAGGGAAGACAACACAGGTGAACCAGTGTCACATTGTGATCCCAAATGATGAAGTGACCCATGTGGTGTCCATATACATGGTTCAAGTCTATCTTTGTGTAATTAATTACATGGGACATGGATCACCGCCATGTTCTTCAGTTAATGATATTAACTAGTTCCTCATTCTGGTGATTTGGTGAAATTTGGGATTCATGTTGGGTTTGGTTAGTGTAAGAGTGTTTTAAATATGAAAATCGGTTCTAAAATGAGAGTTTTTTCCATTAAATGGTTTTAAATTGGTAAATTGGGTATTAAAATTAAATGCGTCTTGGATTAGAGAGTTAGGTATATATTTTGATTTTATAAAGAAATTATTTGAGTGAATCCATTGGTGCTCCTTATGAATGTTTTTACATGATAGCGTTTATATAGAAAGTGTGTATTGGTGCATATGGAATGAAGTGGATGAATGCATGTGCAACAGTTCCGGGGATTACTTGGGTGTGTATTTGAAATTAATGTCTTTGGTGGGTTTTTAAAATGTAAATGAAAATGTTGGCATATAAAAATGGGTGTTTTGGTTATGCATGTTTTTTGTTTGACGTATGAGCTTGTTATTTTGGATCAAGTTGTTCATTTCAGTAGTGTTTTTGTTTGAGGAAGGTTTTGGTTCGTATTTTCTATGTTATTAAAAAAATGTATCTGAGAAAGGTCCCCAAAATTTTTGGAGACTCATGATCAGTTTTTATTCGTATTTAGTGTCATTTTTTGTGAGGTGATCGGGATCCTTTGAAGGTAGTTGTGCGGTTTGAGGAAGAATAGAACATAGTTGGGTTGTTGCGAACTCCCTAGGTTGTGAAATTCTATCTTTTTTGTATTGTTTAAGCCCGTGGAGGTGAAGAAGAAGAATAAAAAAGTGCTCATGTGTGTTCAGTAAGGCCAATGAGAGATAAAAGTCTATGAAGACAACTTCATTGAGTTAGTCTCGGTAGTATAGGCTGTTGGAAATATGGTCATTCTTGTCATTCGTAAATTTTCCCAATCTAGTGAGAAGTGAATTCTAGAAGAAAAAGTAACTGAGGAATTTCCTTTTTTGGTTTGGGTTTCAAGTTCATCCGACTGTTCAATGGTGTTCCATCAGTGTGGACTGTTATGGAATTCAATGCCATCTTGTTATACCCCTTGAAAGATAATCTATAATTGTGGCTCTCTAGGCCATATAGAGAAGTTATTTAGGAAGAATATCTCAGAGGATTATGACCAAGGGATGATCATGCTTGATGGTGGGGCATGAGATTCTTTATCTATTAGATCACCATCCACATGTCTCAGGATGAAGCTCGCTCATAGGGTAGATTTGTCGGGGATGTGTGAAACCATGTCATAGTTTTGTATTTCATGCTGGTATGGAGATATTCAAATATTCATAATATTTTCTCTTCCAATTACTATAACTTCATCTTTTATTTTATTAAATCTATGGAATTTTTCTATTATAATCCCAACTGTCCTCTTTTTCTAAATTTAGCTTTTAGAACTGTTTATTTTTTTAACATGTTGTTTCCCTCACATGGATTTTTCTGGTTTTTGTTTAAGTTGTACACTCTTGTAGTTTATTGGGTTTAATGAGATTAGTGTAAATGGGATCATGTCCATTGTTGGGTTTATGTGGGAGTTTCATTTCATGTGTTTTTGGAAAATATTGGGGGACTGGTAGGTATGTGAAAATATTATAGTTCTAGTGGTCAGTTGTTTCACTCATGCTATAGAAGTTGGTTTGGATCAATTGGGAGTTCCCACGTTAGCCCCTCCATGGGGTGGAGTATTTGGGTTTTAGGTTCTCATTCTAGTTGACTTATTGGGGGGAGAACCATTGTGTGTCCTCCTCTCATTCTCATGATGTTCTTTTTTCTCGATTATTCATGTGTGACTTGAGGCGTAAATAGTCACCCCAAAGTGGTTGATTTCTCTCTCAGATTTTTCCTAGCATGAACTTAAGTTTTGATTATAATTTTTATTGTTTAATTTATAGGTTTATATAGTGTATGTGGTGGGGAGAATAGTTACACCCCGACCTCAGATACTATATGACATTTATCATTTTCTTATCTCAGGCCTTTTGGTCGATGTTCAGGTTTAGGTCCTTGTCTAAATTTCTGAAGGTTGATATTTTCTGTGGGTTTTAGGCTGGTACGTAGGTACCATAGAGTTAGTGAAAACCATCCAATCAACCCAAGAAACCACATGACCACTTCTAGAATAGATAAAATATACCGCATGGTTCACACACAGTCACATTGCCTATGCGGGGTGACTGTTTCATTGCACAGTATTCAAGTAGATAATTTAAAATAAAGAAAAATGAGATAAATAATATGAAAAACAAAACCAACTAGAATTTTCTAAATATAATAAAATTATAAATTTTATTTCTATATAATAATATTATTATTATTAAAATTGTTTTTATTTTTTAATTTGTTATTTATATTAGTATGTTAGATATTATTTAATTTATATTATTTTTTTGGAAACCATAGTGGTCTCCCTCTCCTGTCAACATTCTCTTCAACTCACACCACCCCTCCCCTTCCCCCTTCCATTGCATGATTATCCTATGCACTCCCCTCCTACATCCAATCCCCCCCACCGGTGACCACTACTCTTGTGTTCAACCCCACAAGCGACCTCTTCTCTAGCATGTGACCCCTTCGGCTCCCTCCTTTATGATATGTGACCCCCCCTCTGGAAACCACAACTGTAACATCCCCAAATGATACAAGTTTAAATGACTAAATGATATTACTAATGTCAAAAAGGGGTACCTTCCTTTCTGGGAGTCTGTCTGATTAGAACTCCACAGTTAAGCATGCTTGGCCTGGAGTAGTGATCAAGATGGGTGACCTTCTGGGAAGTTTCTCAGGGTGTGTGTGAGTGAGGACAAAGAACAATGGAAATGAAATACGTTGGCATGTTGGGACTCTCATTAGTCATATGACCCGTTCAGGCATGTGGGTGGACCATTGGGTGGGGACCACATGTCTGCGTAGCAACTGGTGGTACCTGGTGGGCCAAGACCTGATAGCCCTGTTATGGTGGGGTGTCTGTGCTATCACTGGGACCCATTTGGTATCAGCGGTGGTACCCAGCCTTAAGTGCGGTGCACTGCCTGGGTTGAGAGGTAAGGCCCACAATGAGGAAGTTGTTCTCTAAGGGGGGTGATTGTGATTAAAATGGCTAAATGATATGACTCATGTCCACAAGGTGAACCTTCCTTTTCGAAGGTCTACCTGATTAGAACTCCCCAGTTAAGCGAGCATGGCCTGGAGTAGTGATCAAGATGGGTGACCATCTGGGATGTTTCCCAGGGTGAGTGTGATTGAGGATAAAGCACACTTGAAAGGACATGTGTTGGCATGTGGGGAATCTCATTAGTCATATGACCCATTCAGGGATGTGGCTGGACCCTTGTGTCGGGAACACATGTCTGCGGAGCAACGGGTGGTACTTGGTGGGCCAGGACCTGACGGCCATGTATGGGTGGGATGTCTGTGCTATCACTTGGACCCATTTGTCAAATTTGGTATCAGCGGTGGTACCCAACTTTAAGTGCAGTGCACTGCCTGGGTTGAGATATATGACCCACAATGAGGAAGTTGTGCTCTAAGGGTGGGGGTGATTGTAACACCAGATAATGATAAAGGGTTAAAATGGATAAATGATATGACTCATGTCAAAATGGTGCGCCTTTCTTTTCGGGATCCTAACTGATTAGAACTCCCCAGTTAAGCTTGCATTGCCGGGAATAGTGATCAGAATGGATGACCATCTGGGAAGTTTCCCAGGGAGCGTGTGAGTGAGAAAAAACATACTATAAAGGACATGTGTTGGACTGTGGGCACTATCATTAGTTAGATGCCCCGTTCAGGCAAGTGGGCGGACCGTTGGGTGGGGACCACGTGTCTGTGGGGCAAATGGTGGTACCTGGTAGGCGAGGACCCGATGTCCATGTAAAGGCAGGTCAACACACTCAGATGACCCATTCGGGCACGTGGTTGTGACCTAGGTTGGACACTTGTGTGGAGACCTCATGTCTACGGAGCAACGGGTGGTACCTGGTGGGCCCAGACCTAACTTCCATGTATGGGCGGGATGTCTGTGCTATCTCTGGGACCCATTTATCACATTTGGTATCAGTGGTGGTACCCAGCCTTAAGTGAGGTGCACTGCCTGGGTTGAGATGTAGGACTCACAATGAGGAAGTTGTACTCTAAGGGTGGGGGTGATTGTAACACCCCATAATGATAAAGGTTTAAAATGGCTAAATGATATGACTCATGTCAAAAAGGTGCTCCTTTCTTTTTGGGAGCCTACCTGATTAGAACTCCCCAGTTAAGCTTTCATGGCCGGGAATAGTGATCAGGATGGATGACCATCTGGGAAGTTTCCCAGGGAGAGTGTGAGTGAGAAAAAACACACTAGAAAGGACATGGGTTGGCCTGTGGGGAATATCATTAGTTAGATGACCCGTTCAGGCAAGTGGGCGGACCGTTGGGTGGGGACCACGTGTCTGCGTGGCAAATGGTGGTACCTGGTAGGCGAGGAATTGATGTCCATGTAAAGGCGGGGCAACACACTCAGATGACCCATTCGGTAACGTGGATGGGACCTAGGGTGGCAGCCAAGTGTCTGCGAGGCTACTGGTGGGCGGGGCCCAGTTGTCACTTTTTGTATTAGAGGAGGAACCCAGCGATAAGTGCGGTGCACTGCCTGGGTTGAGATGTAGGGCCCACAACGAGGATTTTGTGCTTTAAAGGGGGTGATTGTGACATCCCCAAATGATACAGGGTTAAATGATTAAATGATATGACTAATGTCAACTAGGTGCACCTTTCATTTCAAGAGTTTGTCTAATTAGAACTCCACAGTTAAGCATGATTGTCCTGGAGTAGTGGTCATGATGGGTGACCTTCTGGGAAGTTTCCCAGGGTGTGTGTGATTAAGGACAAATCACACTAGAAAGGACATGTGTTGGAATGTGGGGACTCTTATAAGTCATATGACCTGTTCAAGCATGTGGGTGGACCCTTACCTGGGGACCACATGTTTGCGGAGAAAATGGTGGTACCTGGAAGCCCAGGACCCAACGACCATGTTAGGGAGGGGTGTCTGTGCTATCATTAGGACCCATTTTTCACATTTGGAATCAGTGGTGGTACCCATCCATAAGTGTGGTGCACTGCCTGGGTTGAGATGTAGGGCCCACAATGAGGGCGTTGTGCTCTGGGTGGGGTGATTGTAACACCCCATAATGATAATGGGTTAAAGTGGATAAATGATATGACTCATGTCAACAAGGGAACCTTCATTTTCGGGAGCCTACCTGATTATAACTCCCATGTTAAGCGTTCTAGGCCTAGAGTAGTGATAAGGATTGGTGACCATCTGGGAAGTTTCCCAGGGTGTGTGTAAGTGAAGAAAAAACACACTAGAAAGGACACATGTTGGCATGTGGGGACTATCATTAGTTAGATGACCCGTTAATGCATGTAGGTGGACCCTTGGGTGGGGAACACATGTTTTTGGGGCAAATGGTGGTACCTGGTAGGATAGGACCCGATGTCCATGTAAAGGCGGGGTGGTTTTGAAATCACTAGGACCCATTTGTCACATTTGGTATCAGCGGTGGTACCTAGCCTTAAGTGTGGTGCATTGCCTGGGTTGAGATGTAGGGCCCACAATGAGGACGTTGTGCTCTAAGGGGGGGGGGGGTGATTGTAACACCCCATAATGATAAAGGGTTAAAATAGATAAATGATATGACTCATGCCAATAATGGAACCTTCATTTTTGGGAGTCTACCTGATTATAACTCCCCATTTAAGCGTTCTAGGCCTGGAGTAGTGATCAGGATGGGTGATCATCTGAGAAGTTTCCCAAGGTGTGTGTGTGTGTGAAGAAAAAACACACTAGAAAGGACACGTGTTGGCCTGTGGGGACTATCATTAGTTAGATGACCCGTTCAGGCATGTGGGTGGACCCTTGGGTGGGGACCACGTGTTTGTGGGGGAAACTGGTGGTACCTGGAAGGCCAGGACCCGATGGACATGTAAAGGCGGGGTGGTTGTGCTATCACCGAGACCCAGTTGTCACAGAAAATCCTTCCTCTGGTGGTCGTACCGCCTCAGGGCACCGTTGGCCTCCCCTCTCCCCCCTCTGGTGTGAAGGCCCCCCTTTATCCTTCGTTTTAGAGTTTCTCTTGCCAGGGTTTCACTTTTTCCAAACCCTAATAGTTAGTGTTTATGTTCGGTTTGTTATTCTTTGTTGTTAAGAAGTACATATTTTATTCATGGGGTGTATTCTACCTCCTTTGAGGGATTTCTTGCATCGGCATTCCAAAAAGGTAGGTGTTTCCATTTATTTCCTTTCTTAAGAAACCTTTTAATGATTTAATATATACAGTTAATTCTTGTACATGATTCACATAATTGTGATACTCTTTGTTAGTCATATTACTCATTCAGGCATGTGGGTGGACCATTGGGTGGAGACCACTTTTCAGCGGAGCAACTGGTGGTACCTGGCGGGCCAGGACCCGACGACCATGTTAGGGTTAAAACGGCTAAATGATATGACTGATGTCAACAAGTGCACCATTATTTTTGGGAGCCTACCTGATTAAAACTCTATTGTTAAGCATGTCTGGACTGGAGTAGTGATCAGGATGGGTGACCTTCTGGGATGTTTCTCATGATGTGTGTGAATAAGGAAAAACACACTAGAAAGGACATGTGTTGGCAAGTGGGTACTTTCATTAGTCAGATGACCCGTTCAGGAATGTGGGCAGTCCCATGAGTGGGGACCACATGTCTATTGGGCAACTAGTGGTACCTGGTAGGCCAGAAGCTAATGGCCATGTAAAGGCGGGGGTGGATGTGCTGTCACCGGGACCCAGTTGTCACAGACACTCCTTCCTCTAGTGGTCTTACCACCTCATGGCACCGTTGGCCTCCCCTCTTCCCCTCTAGTGAACATGGCCCCCTTTATCCATCGTTTTAGAGGTGTATTCTACCTCGTTGGAGGGCTTTTTTTCATCGGCATTCCAACAAGGTAGGTGTTTCCATTTATTTCCATTATTAAGAAAAATTTTAATGATTTAATATATTCAATTAATTATTGTACATTATTCACATAATTGTGATACTCTTTTTTATCATAATAATGTGTTTTAAAGTTAGATGATTTTTTTAAAAATAGGGTTTGAGGTGATTCCTGGTATATGCATATATATGTCTATGCTAAAAGTGTTTGATAAAATTCCAATTCCTATTTTTTTTGATTTTTTAATATGATTTTCACTGTGATAACACAAATTTTTAGTTTTTTAGTGTTTTCGTGTTGATAGAATTTGAATAATATTGGTTTTAAAGAGATCCCTATTTTATGGCTATGTGAATTTATACGAAATGATTGTTATAAAATAAAAATGATCTTATTAAAAAATATTCGGTTTTTGTTGCTGATGTTTTCCGATTATAATATTTTGTAAAATTGGAAGGATTTTGGTACTTTTATTATGAGTATGAACCTGTAATTCATATTGTTTAGAAATTGTAGTGGTAATGATTTGAAAGGGATTGTTTATGTTTTTAAATTAAATGGGAAGGTTTTGTTTTTTCTATAAAGAATGTGGTGGTTTTAAAAATGGTTCTAAAGTGGATTTTGGGTGTTTCTTGGTAGTTTAGAATGTGAAATTAGATGTAGTCACATACCAAGATTCACGAAGTGCAAAATGAATATCTCACATTAAATGGTGTTTTTTCACAAACCATGTTTCATTTCATGGATCTTTGATTTCATAATAATGTTGGATTAATACATTCATTTATAAAAAAGGTTTTGAAAAAGAAATATTAATAAGGTATGATTGTTTGTCAGTTGGAGTATGTTTGATAAAAGTTTTGATTAAGGGAATGTTTTTCATAGTTGTGTTTGATGTTATTTTGTAAATGGTTCGATTAAGGTTTTTGGTATTCACATTAGGGGATTTAATAATTAAAGGCACATTTGTCATTTTTCATATTTTTAAAGAGAGGGTTAAATGGTTATATGACGTAATATCTTGGTTAGAACTATGGATGATATGGTGTGTATATTTGTTATAATTATGTATGTATATATAGGCAACCTCTAAAGGAGGGTAACCATTCATGGGTTATCATTTAGGGTGTCAGTCTTTGGGGTACTCATGTGCTGTGACGATTGGTAAGATGAGTCACGCATGTGGGGGCCTCCCACATACATATTATTACTACAACCTTCGGTTCTAGGGCGTATTCTAGTGGATCTAGTGATGGTTTATTATCGGGAATGATTAGACGGGATGGTAATCCCTTCGATCACTGATTTCCTTGGAAGGATGTTCCACTAGATTGGATAGTTGAGGGGGGACAATTGGTTATAGATATAGGGGATTCACCATACGCCGACAAGTGGTTTTTTACTAAGTACATCGAATGGTATTATTGGGCTATTTAAAAAATCCCATCGTTACTATCAATGCTTGGTTATTTTTACTATTCTCCATTTGGTTCTTATCTTGAAATATTTATTTATCTATTTTCATCCAAACACTATTAATATTCGGTGTGAGTTATTGTTTTAAAATCGTAATATATTTCAAAATGGAATGTGGCATGTGTTGAATTTTTAAATGAAAGTGAAATGCTTTTATAATAAAATGTGAAAATACTTGATTTGTTTTATAACATTATTTTCAAACTAGTGTTAGAGGATTTCTATGGGAAAATAAACACATGGGCTCATTGGTGGTAACATACTAAGGCATTATCTCACATCCTAAATATACCCCATTGTGTCAGTTGACCCGAGCTATTTTGGTGGTTTTTCTTTTTGAACAGGTCTATCTGGCACGATTTGGGTCTTTTAGCGATTCAATCATGTGGTAGTGGTGACATTGTGGCACATGGATATCACATTGGTAGAAATTTAGTTTTTGTTGGTTCATTTCTATTTTAGTTTTTTTTTCTATTCAGTTATATTTATATCAATACATGTTGGGTAATTTTATATGATAAATTTTATTTTTTTCTAAGTAAGCTGTTATTTTTATTTGACCATAGTTATTTGGATGAAACCATTCCCATTCAATTTTTATTTGATTTTGGGCAATACTTAGCAACATGTAGATATTATGAATGCCCAACAGGCCATGCAGTGGGCCAACTCAGGTGACTGGTTCATCGTCAACCAAGGTGGGTTCTTGACACTATCCCTCTAACCACACTTATATCATGATACAACATCTAGAGTTCTTCTATTACTATTAATGAATCCTGAGATTCTCACATATCATCACTACGTGAATTTATAATAATCACATCAATGATAGCATTTCCATTTATTAATGTATATTAATTCATAATGTCATATTATTGCTATAATTTTGAAAAACGTCTGTATCAAAAGTTCAAGTCATGTTGGGTTGGGACATATGTGCGAATCTTATTATTAGTAAAACCCATAAAACACTATTCGATGACATATTACCTCTAAAACATGAAATAAAAAAATACTTTTTCTTGAATCATGTTCATGGGTGGCATAGTAATTCTCTTGAGTATGCAACTTCTGAAACTCATAATATAAAACTAATAAATACATGAAAACAAAGGTTCAAAAGGATGAAAATTTTCCCTTTTAGGTACTCAAATGCTTCTTAAAACCGTTCAGTCCACAATAACACCTAATACATTATGGTAAAAGTAATCCAAGCTGTCACAAATTGAGATATATTGCATAGGAAATTCCTATAATATCCTACAAAAGGAAGGCAACCTCTCAACAAAAAAACTATTTTTTGGTTATTCTAAAAAGAAATACCTAAATCATTGAAGGATCCATCACTTATCCTTTCTAGTTAATGACATTACCCAATAAAAAAATTTATGATCTCCTAAAACACACATTGAAATCATTTGGAACTGATGAAGATGAAAAATATATCCGCAAACAGAACACAAAAGATTTGTGTTATCCTCATCAGACACAGAGTATAAAATTATTGCATTGATTTAAACCAACATAAATCAATCCACAAACTCTATGAAAAATTTGTTCATTAATCCCATGAAGATGACATGGTTGTTTTTTCCGATGAACGATTCAACATTTAACTCATAATTCCTATGATGACATTGTTTCTGACGCTTTTGCCGGGGCGCGTGCATCCATCTGCGGAGGACGCACAGCTGTGGCCCTGTATTCATGATTTCCAAAGGTGGGTGGCATCCGTTCCTTATTCAGGGACGTTTTCTCCTTGATCGAAATAGGATGATGGGATGTCGGTTCTTCCTTCCGTGGATTCCTCCTTTGAACTCGTCACCTAGTTCGTGTCTCCCTCATAGATTTAATACGATTTTTATGAAACTCTTCCCAGTTCCATGTTTCCATGGACGCCGGTTAATTACACTGCTTCTGTCGGGACATTCCAAGGGGTCCGGTCAGGGCAGCAACCTTCAGTCGGGGGAGTAGTCACGTCGAGGCATCAGTAATGGGTCAGGATGCTGGGGAACTGGCATGTCGGTCTATTATCCCTGGTCATTGGGCTTCTCGAGGGCGTGGAAGCCCGAGTCCTCCCACATTGAGAATGGGGAATTATATGCCATAGACATATGTCTGAGGTTTTCCTCAGCTTCCTATGTTTAACACTGGGTATGCCACAAGTTTAACGTCCAACGGAGACGGATCAGCTCGATCAGAGCATTATCTAGAATGGATCGGATTGAGGGATTTCCCTTGAAGGGGTGCTGATACCGGGACCAGCCCATGGGTGGATGTGAAGAAGAGCGGAATGGTATGATCTTGTCGGGATATGGCAGTTCGGGTGAGAATCATGATGGGTGATGGAGAGTTGAATGAAGTGGAGGGGGAATGAAATGGGACCATCACAGGGGCGATAGTGAAGTTGGGATTGAGCCTCGAAGAGACCTCCTACGTATCCCCGTGGCAGGGAATCAAAGTCCGCGTAGATTGGGATGGTTCCGGTGAACCGACATGAAGGTGGACCTTGGCCCGATGGGTGTCGTCAGCAAACCGAAATGAATGAGGACCTTGGTCCGATGGGTCTTGTCAGCGAACCAATGTGAAGGAGGTCAGAAAGACCGGGTGATGGGCTTGAACCTTTGGGAGGCTTCCTACGTACCGAGCCTTGACATGGATCAAAGACCACGTAGTTCCGGTTAGACGCCAGAAGTCCGATGTGAATGAGGAGGACCCGGGGGTCCTAGTGGTGGTGGGATTGGACCTCGTGGAGGCTTCCTACGTACCATGTCTTAACATGGATCAAATACCACGTAGTTCAAAAGGGGGTTCTTCGGCGAACTGACGTGAAGGTGAACCCAGGGGTCCACTGGTGGTGGGTGTCGGCGAACCGACGTGAATAAGGGACCTTCATCCGATGGTAGATGGGCTTGACCCTCAGGGAGGTTTCCTACGTACCATGTCTTGACATGGATCAAAGACCTCATAGTTCTGGTTGGTCACAACGGCTTTCCATCAGACTGGAATTGCAGTTTAACGTCATGTTGGATGAAGGTGGAACTTGATGTGAATAAATGATGGGTGGGCTTGAACCTCAGGGAGGCTTCCTACATACCATTCCTTGACATGGATCAATGACCTCGTAGTTCAAAGGGTTTCATCGGTGAACTGACGTGAAAGTAGACCCAGGGGTCCACTAGTGGTGGTGGGCTTGGACCTCGTTGAGGCTTCCTACGTACCATGCCTTAACATGGATCAAAGACCACGTAGTTCAAAAGGGTGTGCATTTTAATGTCATACAGGATGAGGGAATACAGTTTAACGTCATGCTGGATGAGGGTATGTAGTTTAACGTCATTCTGGATGAGGATATGGTCATTACCAATGCCAACTCTAATCCCACGCGAGTCATGCTCGGTGTGAGAAACAAGAGGCAGCAAGGACCTGACGATCACGCCGTGAATGGTGCGTCTGTGAGAAGCGAAGTAGGGCTTACACGTTAGGTGGCCCATGGTGTTGGGACTTACTCCAGGATGGAGGCCCAAAGTGCATCAAAGCATAGAGAAAGAAGGATTTGGTACCAATGACGGAAGGTGACTCGTTCCCTATCGCGCCCTCCACTGACCTTGGTAGTGGGGAAGTATGGAGATGCAGGGGTGCAGCCTTCCGCAAGAGGTACTAGGGACTTACACTAAGGTGTTCTCCCTTCTCCCATGGACATATGCTACTCTGAGATGGAGGATATCATCCCTTGTGGAGGGGGTGACCCTGTCTCTGTGAAGACGGGTGGTGTAAAAAATGTTCGAGCTAGGGGGACCCTTCGTGCGAAGCACAGGGTCGGGTCAAAGTTTAATGTCATGTGTTGAGGACGGGGTGCTTGGCAGTTTAACGTCCCACGGTTCGGACGAGGTGGGTTCACTCCACACCCCTAGGGCTTACATAACTGGTACCCTTTTCTCCTTGGGGGAGGGAAGGTACCAGTAAGGCCGTGGTCAAGGGGGGTCGTAGAGAGAACCATCGAGGGGTCCACATTAGCATGGCTATGCGAAGAAGCAATAGACGTTAGCGTGCCTATGCGAAGAAGCATTAGGCAAAGCAACGCTATGAGTGGTGTTGTCCATGGGACTTTGAAATCACATCGTGTATACCTGGAGGGTCACGCAGGAAGAGGAATTTCCAAGCAAAGGAGTGTAATTTTGGAAGTGGAGTGCCTTGGCCTTAGTATGGGGTAGAGGTGTGAGTGGAGAGTGCTTCACGTAGTAGAACTGTATTCGCGGAGCACTGCCTCACGAAGAGGAGGTTCCTCACGAAGAAGGGTGCTACAAGGCAGTGTGCTTCCCGATGTGTAGTGATCCTGCCTTAGCATGGGGATCACTAATATAGGATGGGTGTTTTTCCAATCAAATACGCTCCGTGGCTTCCTGGGTTCCCTTGAGAATCCCCCTCCTTCGCGAATTCCATTGAGATTCATGAAGGGAATCCCTCTCGGAAGAGGGGATCAAAATGAGACAAAGCGAAGGCGTCACGTGAAGTAGAAGTACCTCGCGGAGCTCATGATTCCCGGGGCAAAGGGTGCTTCGTGATTCGGGAGAGGAGAATTCGAAAGGTCAGATTGTCCATCCTTTGGACTCAGGGGGATCCCAGTATTTATAGGCAAGGGGCGCCACGAAGTAGAACTCACACGGCGTGAAAGGGCGGAAGGTGCTTCGCGGCGGGCTCGTGAATGTCAAGCCATTCGCAGAGAGGTACCACCTCTGCTACTTCGCAGTGGGCACACGAACGTCAAATTCATTCGCGGAGAGGGACCACCTCCGGAGCTTCGCCTCGGGCTTGCGAACGTCAAATTCGTTCACGGAGAGGTACCGTCTCCACTGCTTTGCGGCGGGGCGCGCGAACGTCAAATGCGTTCGCGGAGAGGTACCGCCTCCGGAGCTTCGCGGTGGGCCCGCGAACGTCAAATTCGTTCTTGGAGAGGTACCGCCTCCGGAGCATCGCGGGACCACGATACTTGGGGTGCTTCGCGTTGGTGCCTCACGAGGCAGTGTGCGGGCCTTCTTTTTTGTCCCTTCATTTCGTGCAACATTTTGGCTCCAACAAATGCCCCCCCCCCTCAGACTTGGAGCCGCAGAAGGCTGAAGGGTAAAATTCTGATGGAAAATCGCCAAAATTATCGGCAGTTCACGAGGAGACTTCGCGAAGGGGGCCCGCGATGCGGACCGGGGCCACAGGATCCGGACGCGCTGCGATGCTCTGCGCGGGCGGGGCGCACCGCGATGCCCCGGGGCCGGCGCCTATAAATTGGGGGGGGGGGGGCGACCTCTTTTGTCTTCACACGATTTCTTGTCTTTTTGTGCTCTCAATTTCGTGAAGCTCGGCGTACTTCGCGCCTGCTCTCCACGAATCTAGCTTCGCGGAGAACTGCGGGTCTCCAACTCCACGACCGCGCCAAGAGAACTCCTGTTTTCCTGCCTCGGTCAGACTCTGCAGCATGATCTCGCGATCGATCTTCGTGAGCCGGCTTCGCGATCCAGCTTCGCGATCCGTTCTGGAAAAATATTTTCTAAGTGCCAGAACCAAAATGGCCCATCGAGAGGCTGTATTGGGGGTGCTTGCAGATGCCGCCCATCGGGATGAGATGACCCAATGTCCAGGCCTTGGGAAGATGGTCCGAAGCCACTTTGACCACGTTTCTTTGATATTTCTGCTATCAGAGGGTCAGAAGAATTATCCGCAGTGTAAGAAGCTGCCATTGTATGGCTTCGGGTTGAGGGATGATGTCTTCATCCCTGAGGCGAGTAGGGACGAACCAGTTTGATGCTTTAGGAGCATTCCATGTCAGCACCAATGGTTCAGGGCAGTTGATGGTCATGCGCGGGAGGACTTCACACCCTTCACCGCCGCCTGTCTCTACAACCACGTGAACAATATTGACGGGATTCCACTGCAATCAGAGAAGTCCCCTCCTCTCTACCGTACCATGCTGAAGGAGGCTTTGCAGGATTCTAAGAAAGGGTGGTCCGATGAGTGGGACCTGCGCCAGGGCGGCAAATTTACTGATGTCTGGGCCTGGGCCTTCTGGGTAGGTGCCTCATGCGAGGATTTCAGGGCCGATCTGAGGATAGTGGGGTTATATGAGGCGGCATGGGCCTCCCAATTCCACATTTATCAACCGAAACAACTGATTCCGGAATTGCTGAGTAGATGGTCGTACCGAACCAATACCTTTCACTACACCACGGGGAGGTGGGCATCAGCCTGTGCGATGTCCCCTAGATTTATGGGATTCCGATCTTGGTGGCCATGTATGATGAGTTCCTCCCCGTCATGAGCACGTGGGAGGATAGGGAGAAAATGTCGAGACTAGCGTCGGGGCTGATGGCACTCGTCCCTAGAGAGGATAAGGAGGAAGTGAGGGATACCCACTTTAAGAAGTGGTTCAAGTGTTTCCTTAAGTTCCCAGAGAATCGAGAGTTCCCTCTACGGCCTCGAACTTGTCCGAGGGCGGCCCAACAGGGTAAGGAGCACTTGTATTGGCGGGTCTTGGAGGACAGCCAATGGAAGACTTGGGGTTTCAGTGTCAGCACTGAAGAGTAGCCGATAGTCAGGCTGGCGGCATTCATCGCGGCTCTTATCTGCGGTTGGATCCTACCGGTGAGGGATACAAGCATGGGGGTGCGGCCAAGCTCGTTTATTATGGCGTCCATGTTGGCCATGGGGAAACAGGTCAATCTGGGGATTCCAATGCTCACCAAGCTGTACAGAATGTTGTGGCACATTAGCGAGGGAAAGAAACCGCCAAGGATATGTGGGCCCTTCCTCCTCCTGTATGGGTGGATTGTGGCGCACATCAGGGGGATCTATGAGTACCCAAACCCAATTTCTCCACCGGGATCAAACTTCCGCCCCTCCATCCTGAATGCGGTCAGGAGCTTCCTGTTCAAACTAACCATGCCGATGGTGATGAATCTGGTGTGGAGGGTGGATGAATTTAATTTCCACCCCTTCCCATTGCCGATGGGGATACTTACTAATGACGGGCGGGGAATGGAAGAACATCGGGATTACCTCCTGGCCTTTCAAGGCATAGTTTTGGTGGCACGAGTGGATCATGAACCGCTCTACGAACTGTACACCCTGCATCGGTTTGCGAGGCAGTTCCGGTGCCTCCAGCGGCTGACCCCACAGGTCTACTGGGAGGTGCGTCATGAGGAGCACCCATGTGTGATGAGGCAGATATGGCTCATGTTCATACGAGAAGATTGGAGGATGCGAATTGCATTGCCTCCATCCACCGCCGCATTCGGATTGGTGATGGAGTATGCCATTAGATGGGATGATGCTTACCCAGGGGAGATGCTAAAGCATCCAACTATTCGGGTCAGTGACGGTGGGAATCCTCTATCCTGAGGTCGGGGACGTAGTGCTGCTATGGCCTCTCGCGGTGGCAGGGCTTCCATGGCGGCGAGACCCGCACCGGCCGAGGGAGTGGTGGTAGTGGCGGATCCGGTGATTCCGGAAGAGCAGGGCCATCCGGAGGGGTGGCCACCGAGGGTATTTCATAGGATATCCACTAAGGATCCAGGGAAGAGGTTGCGTCATATTGACATGGAAGACGATGCCGTCTTCCCGGATGCATGGGACATTTGGGATGTCAACCAACAATTGCTCTGCCCACCCGATATATGGGCGGACTTGAATCGCCTCGGGATGGATTTACCGGGAATAGGCCCAGTCCGGGCTGGTTTCATGGCATCTCCGGCGGAGGCAGAGCAATACTAGGACGAGCTGGAGGATTACGTTCACTCTAGTGGTGTCCCTCACCCGATGACAAACCGGGGTGAGGGTACTGCTGAATCGAACGGTCCCCCCACAGTTATTGGATTCCGTCATTAGGGAGCGCTTCCCTTTGCTGGAAGAATCAGAGGACTCCTCTCGGGAGGATGAGTCTGGAGGAGGGAGCCCGTTGGAGGAGGGCGAGGTCGTAGATCAAGGCTTAGATTCTGACTACTTCGCAGAGGCTCTCGAGGTAGCATTCCGAAATTTTTTCTTCATGGTCCGTTCTTGGTACAATATGGACTTCTCACCGATGTTTGAGCAATGCAGAGGGAACTTGTACGCAGGCCTTGTTCTCGCCTATCGGCGGGTGATGATGTAGGACCTTCAGAACCCGCGCCTATGGCCGCGTCCAGTTCTGTGTATGGTTGGACCAGAGCACCCGAGGTGGCTCCTCCAAAATTTATAGACATTCCAGCAGTATACGGAGGGCCTCGTCTCGGGGTCCCGTCAGTATCGGCTGAAGAGAGGCACCAGGAGGTCGATCTCCATAAGTTTCCTCTACCAGTTTCCTTGTCTTCATATGTAGACTATGCCCACTAATGTCCCTGTCCCTCTCTGTCGTACAGTTCTTCGAATAGTGTGGGCTTCTGCGGCTAGGTTTTTCGGGATGTCTGGTGGCATCCCTCCTAGGGAAATGCCAGTGATGGTGGCGATAGTCCCCCCATCTCCCCGAGCTTCAACACACACCATCCCTGTCGGGGCCACCAGCAGGGTCGTGCTTGAGGTTATTGAGGTGGACTACGATGAAGAGGACTGACCGACCAGTCCTAATCCCATCACGCCTGCTTTGGCGCCAGATGTCATGAAAGATTCAATTCCAGATGCAGATCCTATCGAGGACTTATTGTGGGCGTATCTTGCATACGATCTTGCCAATCGCGCAGACTAGGACAAAGCGGCCTCCGACGAGGAGGACGACAGCATAGTTCACCGCCGGTCATGGAAGCTAATCATGTGCTTCATCAAGGACACCCCCAAGCACTATGGCTGGACGAAGTGGACAGAATTTTCTCATGGCTACGTGAACTGTGCACTAGGGGAGTGAATTCCCAACGTCCTCAAGTGCTCGTCTGAGATCTTATGGCTGAGAAGATCCGGGAGCATGATCGTGGACTCAGCGTGGGCGGGAAGATGAGGAATGTAACTAACATTAAGAAGCTCTAGGAGGCCGAAAGTGAGGTTCAACAGCTGCAGACCCAGGAAGATGAGCACTCGGCCTCTCTTAATGCGCAATCTGAGCTGATCTCTCGGTTGAAGGCCCACCTGGCAGAGGTAGAGGAGCATATGAGGCCGGCTTCTGGAAAGATGGCTGCCATTCAGGCTGAGGTATAGAGGGCTAGAGCCAAGGCTGACGAACTGCGCCCGGCCGCTGCTGAGGAGGAGGGGGAGCTGAGTCAGCGGCAGCAAGCCTTGGACGCCACAAGGTGAAGGGTGGTGGAGCTACAACGCTCTTTTGACGGGGTCAACCCGTCCATAGGGGGAGTCAACCCCCGGGTACTATAACAAACTAAAAACCATTCATTGGTACTTTCATGCATCAATTGTTTCCTTATTTGTTTTGAATTCAATAGCACGCACGATTCCCACTATTTGAATCAACTCGTTACATCCCTACAATGTTTACGGGACGTTCGGCGATAATTCCCCAATCCCACGTGGGTCAACACCGATGTGAGAAACAGGAGATAGTTGCCCTCTCGTCCCACCTACCATAGGAGTGGAGACCATGGTCTGGGCATCCGGGATTTGGATTACCAGTCCAGATTTCCGAATGATGATAGAGGCTTGACCGGATAAGGTGCTTCTCAAAACATACAAATTACCATTTCTTTAGCATGCCCTTATGCACGAACGATGAAACACCAGGGGCACTGGAATCAGTCCGAACAGACGGAAACGGGTAGCGTGAATTATGATGCCCAAGATTCAGAGCACTGTGGGGATGGCGTGACAATAGAGGACAACCGTTAACCATGGAGGGGAAGCAGTATCCTTACTAAGTTAGCCTGTAATGGGGACAAAAATGAGGGTCAACTGTTGACCATGTTCGAAACACGGAACAATATCACAAATATTGTCGGTCAATCTTTCGGGACGTTGACCCAGGACAATTGGCAGACCATAGGTCGGACATCCATATAGTTAGGGGGTCCTTACAAACATGACCAGTCTTCCGGAACATTGGCCCAGGATGGTAGGTGAGCCGATGCGGCATGAGACCAGGCCGTTAGGGGCTTCCATCAGACAGGGAAGTGGTCGAGGGTCTGAATAAGGGGAACGCAAAGCATAGAATATGGAGTGATGGTTTGCCCAAAAAGAATCCAACACCTAGGTAGTTAGACCACCATGGTGGGAGTACGCCAGATGGGCGCGTTGGTTTGGTCAAGGATCCTTCCTTCTTTGGGACAAGGCCTCTCTACCGAGGGGTCCAACCAGGGGGCCGGAAAGGGGAAGGATGAGATTAATGATTTCTATGGGCCTGACCCTAGGCAAAATACCAGGGTGTCTCTACGTATCCCATGAGGAAGGGAATCACTCCATACGTAGTTCTGGGAGCGTAGTTTAATGTCATGCAAGACGAGTGAATAAGCCCGACCGTGTTGGTACACATCCTACCAAAACTACTAAGCCCACGTGAGTCATGCTCGGTGTGGGAAAAAAGTAGTGGTGGGGCTTTCCTAACACAGAAAATGGATGGTTAGGGTGGAAAGACGGTTGGTGAATACCGGCCCCATGATACTAATACACCCATGTGGTGCACATGGATGAATGAAGAGATAGAGTCGAATATGTTGGAATCCCACTTGAACATGAGGATGTGGAAATGTGTGAATCATGACGCTCGAGATTGGGATCACAATGGTGGAAGTGTGACGATAGAGGGTAACTGCTAACCATGGTGGAAACACAGCGTCCATATCGGGTTATCCTAGAATGTGGACAAACAAATGAGGATTGAACACTGACCATGTTCGAAACACGAGACCATGTCGCAAATGTTGTAAAAGATCCTTAGGGACGTTGGCCCGAAATGATTGGAGGGCCCTTAGATCCAGCATCCATGGAGAGCCCTTAAGCCTAGTATCCATGTCGTCTGAGGGTCCTTTTGGATTTGGAAGAGGATGAGGATCCAAATAGCGAACTCACGAAGCTTGGTCATGGGACGAAGGGAATGTCCCCATGAAAATTATACACTTCGGGCTTTGTCAAAACACATCTGAATATGACAATGAGACATATTTGATAGAGGGAGGAAACAAAAGAGGCACATGGCGGAGTAACTCAATCACCTGGCATGAATGGGAATAGGGGGTGTGTGTGTGGTGCGATGAACAACACGATGTGAATGAGGACATAATCCTATATCACACCGCACGACCTCCTTGGGAGAGGTTTTTGGTCAAGGGACCGAAAGCCAAAGTGAGTCTAGGCCCGCGGGGAAGTGCCCGAGCGCTCGTACGTATCTCATAAGGATGAGAATCAAGCCTCACATAGTTCTTGATGGATCTTAGTTTATGGTCTTAGTGCTCGGACCACAAATGGGTAAAGGGAGAAGGGGACACATGGCAACAAAACCCAACATGAATGAGGACATAGTCCTTACTTACCATGCGTTCTCTGGGGAAATGCTCGAGTCGAGGGACCGAACATGAAGGTTAGGCTAGGCCCGCGAGGAAGTGCCTGGGCGCTCCTACGTATCTCTTAAGGATGAGAATCAAGCCATACGTAGTTATGAAAGGCAGCACGGTAAGGTACCACTGTCAGGGAAGAGGGGAGTGCGGGCGTGGCCCTTGCACTAAAAGAAGTGGAATTTGATTAATCTTGTTTGTCCTTTAAGGTGGGTGGTTTTTTTTTGTGAAGCGACATGCCTAGAGTAGTAGGTCGTGGTGTCGCCACAAGAATCAAGTCGTGATAGGTGTTGACAAATGTCATGGCACATGACCAATACCCAACATGATGTCCTCTACAACGAGTTCATCACAATGTAGTGCCGTTTTTCTTCGTGTAGCCAGGACGATAATGTCACAGTTTAGGGTCGTGCGATAGGACCAAGCGTGCATTTTTAACGTCATGCAGTGAAGACGTAGCAGGGGCGATGTTAGGCGGGGAATGTGCCCAGTGTCATGAAACACAATTGATGGAGACATGATCCCACATCACACTGTACGCCATTACGAGAGGGAGACCTCAGGCCGAGGGGCCTATATAGTGGTAAGAGGTGAAAAGAGGGGGGGAATGACTAGCTCCCTAAATGGGATGGACCAGAAGACAAGGCGTCCGGGTGGTCCTACGTATCCCATGAGGATGGGAATCAAGCTGAACTTAGTTCTAGATGGATCTTAGTTTATGGTATTAGAGCTCAGACCATGAATGGTGACAACTTCCCAAGTGAGCGTAGACGTCAACCCGATCCCTAAGCCCACATGAGTTAAACTCAGTGTGGGAAACAAGGAGGGAATCCTCATCGCAATACATGGGGAGTCCATCAAAGGGGAGTCGGTAGAGAGCCCCGAAGGACACCTCTGACATGGATTGTTCCCCCAACATGCATATGTGCAAGGAGGAATAGTACCAAGAGTTCCGAGACTCCACTTCGACACGATGAAGTGATGAAGGGTGTGAATCGTGTACCCGACATTTTGTTCTTAATGGGTTGGAGTGGCGATAGAGGAAAACTGTTAACCATGGTGGAAATGGAGCGTCCATATCGTGTTACCCTAAGGTGGGAACAACAAACGAGCATCGACCGATGACCATATTTGCAACACGGGATTTTATCGATTTGTTGTCTGAAACCCTTGGGGCGTTGGCCCATAGCGGTAGGAGAGCCCTTGGTCGTAGTATCCCGGCCATTCTTGGGGGTCCCTCCGGGTGTGAAAGCTGATGGAAGCCCTAATGTAGGGATACACAAAGCCTGGAAAGCAGGTGCGAACTTGTCCGAGTAATGTTTGGCATTCCAGGTAATAAACCAGAGTACCCTTAGGCAAGTTGGTGAACTGTCGGAAAAGGCCGACGAAATAGCTCGAGAATGAGAGGTACATGGCATTGTCATTAAAAGACCGACGTGAATGAGGACATGATCACATACCATGCCATATATACCCCTTGTGGAGGAATGGTAGGTCAAGGAGTCAAGGTGGGATGAAGATTCCCGAGATATGGGGCTGGACCCGAAGTATAGACATTTATGTGATCCTACATATCCCATGAGGATGGGAATCAATCCATACGCAGTTCTCTAGATGCAGTTTAACGTCATGCGAGACGAGGAGGGGAGTAATATACCCGCAAACAAGGGAGGTGTACGGTACGGAGAATAAACTGACATGAATGAGGACATCATCCCACCCCACACCATACACTTATAAAAGAGAGGACCTGGGCCGGGGCCTGAAAAGGCCAAGGTGCCAGAGGCTGGGCCTCATGAGGGAAGGCGTATGGCATGGTATATGATCCTGACATGAAAGAGGACATAGTCCCACACCACCGCCAGAGAGAAGTTTGTCACATTGGGATGGGGTAGAACGAATCACAGTACTCCATGTTTGGGACATCTCAGGGCGGACCCGAAGATCCAGGACATTTTCAACCATGTTCGAAACACAGTGTCCTGATGGTGACCTGATATGGGAGCAACAAATGAGTGTCAACCGTTGACAAAATTCGCATCCCGAGACTTGTATCGACTTGTTGCTTGAAAACCCTCGGGGGCGTTGGCCCATATCGGTAGGAGAGCCCTTGGGCGTAGTATCGAGGCCATTCTTGGAGATCCCTTCGGGTGTGAAAAAATAATGGAATCCCAGTCAAGGAGTGGGTGAAGCACAGCTGTATCCATCCATGAAAGAGGCGAACATCTCCAGGGGGACGTGAAACCAGGTCGAGGCTTGCTCGATATGAGTTGGGGAAAAAGTGTGCACCCTACCATATGTCATGATCCAAGGGGAAGATTTTGGCTTTTGGGCTGGTCCAATAGAAAAAATGTCTGGGCATTCTTACGTATCCCATTTGGATGGGAATCAAGACATACGTAGTTCTTTATGAAAAAAAGATAGATGGGACTAGACCCGAAACCTAGACATTCAGGTGATCCTACATATCCCATGAGGATGGTAATCAAGCCATACATAGTTCTCTAGATGCAGTTTAAAGTCATGCAGGACGAGTATGCATCTCATTTGGGGATATGTATGGTACGGAAAGTAATTCGATGTGAATGAGGATGTAGTCCCACACCATACCGTACAATCCCGCAAGAGGGTGAGTCGGGGAGTACCAAGGGGCCTAAGGCTGGGCCGCGGTTAGGGAGACCTGACCAGCTTGCGCTTTAGCGTCTTGCAGTGAAGACAGAGGCCGTGGGCCCGAGGAGTCCAAGGGGCCTGAGGCTGAGCCTCAGTCAGGAAGGCCTGACCGGCTTGCAGTTTCACGTCTTACAGTAAGGACGGGGGCCAGGGGCCCAAGGAGGCCAAGGGTCCTGGGGCTGAGGCTCGGTCAGGAAGGCCAGACTGGCTTGCATTTTAACGTCTTGTAGTAAGGATGGGGGGGAGATCTTAGTTTAAGGTCATAGGGCTCGGACCATTTTGTGGTTTATCATCCCGCAGGATAGCGGTGCAGTTTAAGGTCGTGCATGACGATATAGTTTAAGGTCGTGCTGGACCATACAGTTTAAGGTCGTGTTGGACCATAATGTGCAGTTTAAGGTCGTGTGGGTCCCTGTAGGATCAGGCGAAGTGCCTCTTGAGGAACCTGTCATTGGTGGGAGGAGTTACGCGCTCACCGTCCGTGGTCACTGAGGAGTACGCCCCGTTGGGGTAAACCTTATGGATGATATAAGGCCCTTCCCATTTGGGTTCTAGCTTGGGTGGTTTCCTACCGAGGATCATTGGTGCTCGAAGGACCAGTACTAGGTCACCCTGTAGAATAGAACGAAGTCAAACCTTCTTTTTGACGGCCCTCGCTATCTTATCCTGATGTCTTTCCAGATTGTGCAGGGCACGAAGCCGGTTCTCATCCAGTGCTTCTAATTCAGCTAGACGGATTTCAGCCACCTCATATGGCGCCTGTTGATCATAGACTACAGCGCATAACGATGGCAGCTAGATCTCAATGGGTAGGATGGCCTCAGCCTTGTACGCCAGTGAATATGAGGTCACCTGGGTAGAGTTGTGAGTCGTCGTCCGATAAGCCCAGAGGGCATTGGGGGGCTTGTCCGGCCAACTTTTCTTGTTCTGACCAACCATCTTTTGCAGAATGTTAGAGAGGGTTTTTTTGAACGCCTCGATCTGTCCATTTTCTTGCGCGTGGTAGCGGGAGGTATGGTTCGAACGGATGTCGTACTTGGTGTACAATTTCTTCAGTTCAGTCGCTCGTAATTTGGTGCCATTATCGGTGAGGACGGCGTGAGGGTCCCAAAACCGTTAGATAATATTTGATCTCACAAAGTCGACGATGGAACAGGCCTTGACCTCTTTAAGTGGAACTACCTCTGCCCACTTGGAAAAGAAATCTGTAGCAGTCAGGATGAATCTATACTGGCGAGCTGTTGCCGGTGGGTAGGGTCCCACTACATCAAGTCCCCATACACCAAATTTCCAAGAGTACTTGGTGGGATGGAGGGGCTCTGGCAGCCGATGCAGGAAGTTGGCATGAACTTGGCACACGTGGAATCTCATGGCATACCCAATACAATCGTGGATCATAGAGGGCCAGAAGTACCCTAACCTCCAGATTTGATGGGACAGCTTCGGCCCAGCTTGATGGGCGCCACAGGAACCGGTGTGATCCCCTTGCATAACGTGAGGAATCTCTATTCCTTGAAAGCAACGGATGAGGATGCCATCGATGCTCCGCTTATAAAGGATCTTTTCAAGACTAGGGCCACTCTAGATGGTAAATTGTAGCGTAGGGCGTCGGATTCGCTCGCGCTCGGCCCGATTGTCCGGGAGGGGACCATTTTGGAGATATTCGACAAAAGGTGCCCTCCAGTTGGGAGTAGCTTCAACCACTATGTCTGACGAACCCAGGACCCCTGATGTAGAGGGCCCGGTGGTGAGATGACTTACCCATAGGCCATCATTGTCATCTTGGGTGACGGGGGTAATGACTCTCCGGTGTGCCACATGTATGATCAAATCATCTTGCTCGTGTTCTGCGAGCGATGCGGCTAAGCCAGCCAAGGGGTCTGCTTGACCGTTCTCTGCCCGTGGGACATGGGTAATCTCTGGTCGAGAAGAGAACTGTGGCATTAGGCGGAGGGTGTACTCCAGCAATGGTATAAGCTCTAGCTTCCGGATGACATTGTCATCATTGACCTGTTTGATTACCAGCTCGGAATATCCTTTCACATGTTGGTGGGGCACGTCGATCTCAAGGGCCAACTCGAGGCTGGTGATGAGAGTCCAGTAATCTGCCTTGTTGTTCGTACAACCTTTGGACAACAGGAACGAGTATGGCAGGACGTCTGGCACTGGGTTAATGAAGACAATACTCAGGCCTAATCTGTTGATCTTAGGATCGTTGATCCTCCTACCGATGGGGCTCCGGGAGGCACTGTCGAAGTGCATTTTCCAACACGGGACGACATGATCGACTAAGAGAATCGTCTCATCAGGAAAATCCAGGTCCAGGGATTGATCCGCGGAGGTTGGATGGGCAGCTAAAAAGTCTTCCAATGCCTGTCCCGTAATGGCCTTATGAGTTATGAACCTGATATCAAACTGTTTGAGTATCACCGCCCACTGCGCTAGTCGGCCAGTCAGCATGGGGCGGTTCATGATGTACTTTAGTGGGTCTACCCAGGAGACCAATTGTACCTCATGGTGCTGCAGGTAATGCCGCAACTTCTGTACGGCAAACACGAGGGCAAGGAAACATTTTTTCGATATGGCAGTATCTGACCTCCGTATCGAGATGCATGCGGTTGAGATAGTAGAGACTGTTCTCAGTAACCTCGTTATTCTTCTGGGTGAGCAGTGCACTGAGGGATCGTTCCAGGGAAGTCATGTAGAGGACCAGCGGCTTTCCGGAGATGGGTGGCATCAAAACTGGAAGTTGGAGAAGACGCTGCATGATTTCCTCGAAGGCGGTCTGACACTCCTCATCTCATTTGTAGGTGGTGCCCTTTTTCAGGAGCCAGGAAAATGTCTTACACTTGCCGGCCAGATTCGTGATACATCGGCGTATATAGGCTAAGTGGCCTTGGAGGCCTCGAAGTTCTCGAATATTTCTCATGGGAGGCATTTGGCTGATGGCCTTGATCTTCACTGGGTCGATCTCAATGCCTTGGTATCTGAAAACAAAGCCAAGAAACTTCCCAGAGGTGACCCCGAAGGAACACTTCAATGGGTTCATCTTCAGGTGACAGGAACAGAGGAAACCAAACAACTTAACAAGGTCTTTGAGATGGTCCTGGTGCTGACATGATTTCACCACTTGGTCATCTATGTAGCACTCCACCAGCGTCCCAAGAATCGGCTTGAATATGCGATGCATGGCCCTTTGATATGTGGCACCTTCATTTTTCATGCTGAAGGGCACAACCTTGTAGAAAAAGGTACCTTGGGGGGCCTTGAAGGCAGTAAGACTCCTCGTCCTCGGGGGCCATCCGGATCTGGTTGTACCCAGAATACCCATCCATGAAAGAGAGAGCTTGGAACCCGGCCATGGAATCAATCAATAACTCAGTCACCGGGAGTGGGAAGTCATCCTTTGGGCAGTGGTGATTAAGGTCACAGATGTCGATGCAGACTCTCATCTGCCCATTCTTTTTCTTGACTGGCACAATGTTGGCAAGCTACTAGGGGTACTGGACTTCCTTAACGAAGTTGGCATTGATAAGCTTGTCATCTTCGGCATCAACCATAGCACCTTGAGAGGGGTGCATCTTCCTGGGAGGCTTTTTAAACCCACGATGGTTTGCTGGGAGGACCGGATGGTGAACGGCTACTTGGGGGTCTAGTCCTGTCATCTCACCGTAACTCCAGGAAAACACATCGCGGTGTTGTTTGAGAAAATCTATGTACCGTTGTCGCTCCTCGGGGTATATGGCTACACTGATCAATGTGGGTTTCGGATCTTCCACACTACCAAGGTTCACTTTTACCAGTTCATCAACTGTGGTAGAGATGCCTTCCTCAAAGGCGGGGGGGGCATCCTCAAGGTCTTCCTCACCACCCGTGAGGGGATCTCCCGCAACCGGAGATACTTCTGGTTTATCAAAACCTGAGGGGTAGCTGGTGCCGGCTTGGGCAGCAGTGGTAATCATATCAGGAGACTCACTCACCATTGAGACCATAGAAATGGAGGCAGTCGACCCTATCCCATCGGGCCTTTGACCTAAGGGGCCACGTTTGATGACATCAAAGCATTGGTGACGTGTTTTCCTGAGTTAGTTGATTCCATCTCGGCAGAAGAGACACGTATGGAGTACCGCCATTGTCATAAACTTGATATTCCGGTACCGTAATGGGGTAGGAGGTTCTGGGATCACTTGGTCCTGGTTGGTGTCGGAGTACGAGGTGATTTTCTGCCTTCGCTTGGACACGGGAACACGTCGTCATTACGTACCCGAAACAACAAAAAATTGCACCATATCGGGGGTCGTGTCCTCCAATCGGTGGATCGTGAGGATATAGGTGTCATACAAGCTTTCACAGGGATCACTTGTGACCGAAGCGGGTTTATCTTCACTTACTAGGATTTGCTTATCCTTACTCTTGTAATAATCATTATCCAGATAGCGGGCCTCACAAGAGGCGAAAGGAGACACATCTCCTTGGAGCATGCCTACTCGACCGTTGAGTGAGTATTTGAGGCACTGGTGATACGACGAAGGGACTGATGCATGAAGATGGAGCCATGACCTACCCATTAATGCGTTTTAGGCGCTGTCCGGAGAGATGACCATGAATTTGGTGCTGGAAATTAGGCCACTGAACTGGGTCTTCAGGCGGATCTTGCCGACTAGGGTTTTCTCGGTCCTGTCGTACCCCTGGATTCTGAGGTCAGAGGGAGGTAAATCACCTTCAGACAAACCCAGATTTCGTAGTGTCCATGTCAGAATTAGGTTGATTCCAGAACCTGTGTAAACGAGGCAGTGACGGACTTCCACTCCATTAAAGTGGCCAGTGATGTACAATGGGCGAATGTGCCCCTGTATAGGAGGGTCCTCATCTTCACCAGAGAATGAGATAATTTTCCAACATTCGGCATTCTCAATTGCCTCGGCATGGAACGCTTCTGTAGCTACTACCTCCGTCTCAAACTGGAGGGGGATCCTTAGGGCCTCGGAAAGTTCTTCGTGCATTTTAGATGATAGGTGAAGGGCCTCAAGGATAAAAAGCCTTACCAAGATGCCAACCAGGTGCTTCAAGACATCATACTTTCGTGCCAAATGCGAGCCTCTGCTTACAGGCAGTTATTCTGCATTTGGAGGCATAGCGGGTCCTGCCGGTTGAACCGGTGGTTGGTTAGTGCTGGGTACATCCTACTGCCTACTAATTGAATCCTGGAGAGTTGTTTCTGGAATATGATCGGATAATAGAGACTATCTTTTAGCCGGGTAAGATTGACTGTGATACAGATGAGTCAGCTCTCCTTGATCTAGTAGCACAAACGACGGTGGATGTGGAGCTAAGGGCCTTATATGGGGTTGCACGTGCTGAGCTCTGTGCTGAGCCTGCTGCCTGGTCTTAGTAGCATGCACGGCTTGGATGAAAGTGCCTGCTAAAGTGCCTCGATGACTGGTATGGTTGTGGTTCCGCTGACGTTGACGTCAACTGGTGACGTTGGGGAGGCTCGCCTGGCATTCCCCTTCGTTGGGAGTCATATAGGGCTTTACCAGCTCCTCGGTGTTAACCAAAGTGTACCCCTAGCTGTCGCTGAAGGAGTCATCCACTACCGGGAGGATTCTGGGAGGAATCCCCATTTCAGGGGGCATAAAATCGCTGACAGTGCGGGATGACGACGGCACGTGCGGAGCGCATTGTTTCTTCTTTCATCGTCACTTAATGCCCTTTTGGGAAGAGGTCGACTGTGAAGGCGATGCAGAGGTATTGAATACTTCTTCTAAAGGTTCTGGCTGCTTCAGGCGCACTCAGATGATACCATGGGCACAAACGATGGTTCTTCGAGCCATCCAGTCGTCGTATTTATGGGACCCACGACTAGGAACCTGCTGCCACTCACCTTTTCTGTCACTACCGATCTCGGACCCTACAAAGACACCCTCCACTTGTGTCGGTTTCGGGCCAAACCTGAAAATGTTGTTGTTGACCAAGTCTTCAAGCCAGTCTTTAAAAACATAGAATTGCTTGAGGTTGTGCCCCAGAATCTGATGGTAAGGATAGTAGTTGGGGTGATCGGTGAGATTCGCCTCTACTGTCCTTTGGCACTCGGGTAGGCGCACAATCCAATGCTCTAGAGCACTTTAGAATTAGCCGGGGACCTGATTTTCGTTAAACGAATAAGTCTGGTGCCTTATTTCCGGATAGGGGGCCCTGGGGGCCTGGCCCTGACGAGGAGCCGGAGGGGCCTGCTGAGGAGGCGGCGCCTGATTGTCTCGCCTAGGTGGAGGTGGCGCATTGCGCGGGGGAACCTGTCGATTCTGAGGTGGTCCCTACTGGCCAAGAGCCTTTGCATGAGGTGGAGGACCTCTGCGGGGTTACGGGGATGGTTCCGCTGGCAGTAATTCTAGCTACCCAGGGGCTTATATTTGGGCCACTGCGACTGGCTCAGCTCTGGCGGTCCTCCGGGTTGGGATCATAGGGGGAAACGAACGTGCTTGACTAGCCTGTTGCAAAGCCACATCAAGGCATTGTGCCTTATCTGAGAAATCTCAGAAACCTCCAGGGTAGTTCTGGGTAATCAGGGAGGGTACCAGCTCCGTTTTAACGTTCCCTACACACATCGTCAGTAATTGCACCTGAGTCAGTGGCATATCGAGGGAGTACGTATGTCCCTTCCACCGAGCGATTAAATATGCGACTCGCTCATCAGGCCTTTGCTTGCACGTGAAGAGATCTGCAATGCTGGTCTTCAGCGTGGCGGAGCTGATCTGGTATAGGAACTGCCGACAAAGATCCTCCTAACCGGTCACAGATCTGATAGGGATCTGGCTGTACCAGACGAATGCGGGACCATCCAATGTTTGCAAGAGACATCGGAGCTTGGCGGCTTCTTGTTGTGCCGGGGTCCCCAGCATGGGGCCAACCTAGAAGAAAAATGAGCCAAGTGCTGCGGCAGGGCCCCTATCCTGTTGAAGGGAGAGAAAGTGGGGTTCCCAAAACCCGTGGGTGCGGCCATATCATCAGCCCACGCAGGATACGGCTTGCCATCCGGTGGGACCGCCACCTGCCGCATTTCCAGCCCTTCGAGGCGGGCTATGAGTGCCGCTATAAGATCATCAGGGTGGGGGTCCCTGTCTTGACGAGGATCCCTAATCACAAGCGCATTGCCAGGTTCTTCAACCCGGTAGATGGCTTTGGCAGTTCGTGGATCGACTGGCGGAATGGCCGGTGGGGAGACTGGGGGAACCCGGATTGGATTCTTTTGATTGCCCTGTCGTTCAGGTGGGTTTGGTGAGACGTATCGCGCCCTCTTGCCATAGGTTCCATCTTCTGCCCTATCTGTGGATGTAGCGTGATCAGGGTTGCCAGGAGGCATCTCATCAGGGGGAAGTTGTTCCTGCCACTGCTGCCCCGGATTGGGATTACCATAGTCGGGTTGCCGCTCTGCAGTGCGGTCGGCCAAGAGTTCTTCAACCAGCCTCTTCTGCTCAGCAAGCTGCTGGCGTAACGTGGCCTTCTCGGGATCTTCGTCTGTTTTCTATACAGAGGCAAATGGGTCGGAGTGCTTGACATTTCCGACGTGCTCCTTACCCTTACCGGAATTTCGACTGAGTACCAGCGACTTGGTGGGTACAGGGAGGCCTAGAAGGTTCCTCTACTGACGGGTAACCATCCCTGATGGGTCTAGCAGTGGTGGTACGCCCTCAGGGGGTAAGTCTCTATCAAGAAATTCAAGCTCATCTTCCTTGTCCACTACATCATCCATGTGGACCGCAACCCCTCTCGAGGGCATGTCCTCAATGTCGCATAATGAATCGGGCTACCAACGGATAGGGTCGAAGAGGAGAGCATCATAGTGTCCCCGGCCACGGACTTGCACATGGGGGGTAGCTTCCCTAACGACTATACCGATTACTTTGAAACTCTGAACACATTTCTGTTGAAGGTCGCTCTGACGGCCTGGTCACTTAGGGTGTTGGGAAACAAGGAGTGCGGCCAAATCGATCAGGTGGCATTTCTCGCCGATTTCTTCTATGTGCTCTCGACTTCTAGGGTACATCACCCGCTCGTAACGATGGCAGAAGTGTGTCACCCATAGGGTTCGTCAAAAGCACCCCGCTTCTCCTGGGGTCAGGGACTCGGCGCCACTGTCGGCCAGAACTTCTCTGGGAAGTGATCCACTGTGAGAATGCTCCAGAAGCTCCTGGGTTCAGACTCGGGGTCTGGCCCTGTATTGCCCCACTTGTCAACAGGGGGTGGCTGAGGGACCTGTAGCGGTACTGAGGCGGACCATTGGGATAGAAAACTCGGCGGTGGAGAATACGGCGAACGAGCTGACTGGCCGCCGAATTCCAGGCCATCCTCTAAAGAGTGAGGTGACCTGGCCACAATATCACGATACGATGGGCTGATAGCCACAGCTTCCAGCACCAGGGTCGTAGCTGCCGGTGATACTTCATGTCATTTCTCTACCGCCGTTGGTCCCCAAAATAGCTCTCTGTGATCTTTGGTAGAGGTAGAGGGTGCTTCTGGTGAAAATGGTAGTGATTTCACGGTCGGGACCTGCGGAATTTCCAGGATTTCCTCCTCCTAGATGTACCTATGGAGAGAGGTGGGAATCTGGTGGACCTCACATTCCAGGATAATGAGGCTGACGTGCCTGGTTCCTGCCCCAGTCCTTGATGCGGAGGAGTGGGGAGAAGGTTCCATCGCTGAGTCGCATTCCACTCCAGAATCCGAGAAATGAGCCGGTTTGATCTCCACCCGCTTCCGCCCCAGGATTCTTCCAGTGGCGGCTACGAACCGCTCTTCTACCCCGGGGTGGATCTTCAGGAGAGGATTGATTCCCAATCGGTAGTCTTGGGTCCGTAATGGCACCGTGGCAGAGAGGGCCCCCGCTCGAGGTGGCCGGGGTGCGAGGGGCACCAGGGAAAATGTCGATGGGTACATGGGGAGGACCACCAAGAATGGTGTGGGCGGAGCGAGGCTTACCATCAATCCCCATGTTTCCGGGGCGAGGAGGACCTTCACCAGTTGCAGAGAGGACATAGGGAGGACCCCCACATTGGAGAAGGACGAGGTGGACAGTGCCTTCAGATCGGCGGTCAGGGGTAGGAGGATAGACTCCATTCCCGGTATAGTGGGTGCGAGAGAGGTTTCTGCGCCGAGCGTCACCATCGTGGGACGGGTTTTCCTTTGGGATGGGGGTAGCACGAGGCGTACCTCCGTGATGAGCATCAAAGCGGGGAAATCCCATGCTCTGTGGAATGGTGGTACGGAGAAGACCTCCATATAGAGTGACGTTACCACGGATTGGTTCACGGTAATCATCGCCTGGGCCTGCGACCCCGAGAGTCAAACCAGCCTACCCGTGGGGCAGCTGAGGCCTTGATCCCGGTCGGGTGAAGGAGTTCCCCTGCTCAATGTATGCAGGAACTCCATGATGTGCATCGGCGGTGGAGAGGGTCACAGTAGTTTTTGGAATCGACATATCTGGGCGAGCGTCCTCATCCCGGGCCCGGCGCTGACGTCTGGTCAGACGAGCTGGCGCAGGTGGTGCCGGGGACAGTCTCCCGAAACGATTGAATGTTGGGGTGGGGAGCAAGGGCTCCCTGTTCGGCCTGTTAGGGTGGCGTTGACGGCAGGTCCTGGATGCCTCCAGGTCCAGGAGGGATGACCCCTTACTCCTCGTACCTGTGTAAAAGGTTGTTGATCACCCTTCACTGGATGATCTCTGATGGGGAGAGGGGACGTGGGCGCCCCGTATTCATAGATGTAGAGGTCTTCGTGGCGGTAGCGGAGCCATGTGAGGTGGTTGTGCCTGTGTTTCCCATGCCCCTGCGTAGGTGAGCGGGCAGTGATCGTGTCTCCTTGGCGGCAACCTGGTTCCTGGGAAACAGAGGGATCAACTCATCAGAACCGTGATGAAAAGGATGGACAACCAATTCCCTAGCGTCCTTCCATTCTCCACGCCTGTAAGAAGGATCCACGCCGACACGTTGTGGAACGGAGTGCCCCACGTTCTACTGCCCCAACTTTCACTGTGTTTCATGCCAGGCATGCCATTTGCTTGGCGGGACCCGGTGCCGGATATCTAGATCTGGTGACATTTCAATCTATTGGCGTCTCAAACGCTACTAATCTCCACATTGAGGAGAATAAGTTCACATCGGGTTCACCATTTCTGTTTCCGACGCTTTCGTCGGGGCGCGCGCATCCATCTGCGGAGGACGCGCAGCTGTGGCCCCGCATTCCTGCTTTCCAAAGGCGGGAGGCATCCGTTCCTTATTCAGGGATGTTTTCTCCTTGATCGAAATGGGATGATGGGATGTCGGTTCTTCCTTCCGTGGATTCCTCCTCGGAACTCGTCACCAAGTCTGGGTCTCCCTCATAGATTTAATACGTTGTTCATGAAACTCTTCCCAGTGCCATGTTTCCATGGATGCCGGTTAATTACACTACTTCTGTTGGGACATTCCAAAGGGTCTGGTCAGGGCAGCAACCTTCAGTCGGGGGAATAGTCACGTCGAGGCATCAGTAGCATATCTGGATGCCGGGAAACTGGCATGTCTGTCTATTATCCCTATCATAGGGCTTCTCAAGGGTGTGGAAGCCTGAGGCCTCCCACATCAAGTGCGGGGAATTATATTCCATAGACATATGTCTAAGGTTTTCCTCAGCTTCCTATGTTTAACATAGGGCATGCCGCAAGTTTAACATCCAGCGGAGATGGATCATCTCAATAAGAGCATTAGCTAGAATGGATCAGATTTAGGTATTTCCCTTGAAGGGGTTCCGATACCGGGACTAGCCCATGGGCGGCTATGAAGAGGAGCGGAATGGTATGATCTTTTAGGGATATGGTAGTCCGGGTGAGAATCAGGATGGGTGATGGAGAGTTGAATGAAGTGGAGGGGGAATGAAATCGGACCATCGCAGGGGAGACAGTGAAGTTGGGATTGAGCCTGGAAGAGACCTTATACGTATCCCCGTGGCAGGGAATCAATGTCCGCGTAGTTTGGGATGGTGCCGGTGAACCGACATGAATGTGGACCTTGGCCCAATGGGTGTCGTCAGCGAACCGACGTGAATGTGGACCTTGGTCCAATGGGTCTTTTCAGCGAACCGACGTGAAGGAGGTCTGAACGACCAGGTGATGGGCTTGAACCTCTGGGAGGCCTCCTACGTACCATGCCTTGAGATGGATCAAAGACCACGTAGTTCATGATGGACGCCGGAAGGCCGACGTGAATGAGGAGGACCAGGGGGTCCTAGTGGTGGTGGGCTTGGACCTCATGGAGGCTTCCTACGTACCATGTCTTAACATGGATTAAAGACCACATAGTTCAAAAGGGGGCTTCGTCGGCGAACCGACGTGAAGATGAACCTGGGGGTCCACCTGTGGTGGGTGTCGGTGAACCGACATGAATAAGGGACCTTGGTCCGATGAGATATGGGCTTGAACCTTAGGGAGGATTCCTACGTACCATTTTTTGACATGGATCAAAAACCTCATAGTTCGGTTTGGTCACAACGGCTTGCCATCGGACTGGAATTGCATTTTAACATCATGTTGGATGAAGGTAAAACATGACGTGAATAAATGATGGGTGGGCTTGAAACACAGGGAGGCTTCCTACGTACCATTCCTTGAAATGGATCAAAGACCTCGTAGTTCAAAGGGTTTAATAAGTGAACCTATGTGAAAGTAGACCCATGGGTCCACTAGTGGTGGTGGGCTTGGACCTCGTGGAGGATTCCTACGAACCATGCCTTAACATGGATCAAAGACCACATAGTTCAAAAGGGTGTGCAGTTTAATGTCATGCGGGACGAGGGCATACAATTTAACGTCATGCTGGACGAGGGTATGCAGTTTAACATCATGCTGGATGAGGGTATGGTCACGACCAATGCCAACTCTAAGCCCACCTGAGTCATGATCGGTGTGAGAAATAAGAGGCTTCAAGGACCTGAATATCACGTCGCTAAGGGTGAGTTAGTGAGAAGAGAAGAGGGGCTTACACTTTAGGTGGCCCATGGGGTTGGGACTTACTCCAGGATGGAGGCCCGAAGTGCATCAAAGCGTAGTGAAAGAGGGATTTGGTACCAATGACGGAAGGTGCCTCATTCCCTATCGCGCCCTCCACTGACCTTGGTAGTGGGGAAGTATGAAGATGCAGGGGTGCTGCCTTCCGCATGAGGGACTAGGGGCTTACACCAAGGTGGTTGCCCTTCTCCCATGGACATACTCTACTCCGAGAAGGAGGATATCATCCCTTGTGGATGGGGTGACCCCGTCTCAGTGGAGACGGGTGGCGCAAAAAAATGTCTGTGCTGGGGGGACCCTTCATGCGAAGCATGGGGTCAGGTCAAAGTTTAACGTCATGTGTTGAGGATGGGGTGCTTGGCCGTTTAACGTCCTGCGACTCGAACGAGGTGGGTTCACTCCACACCCCTAGGGCTTACATAACTGGTACCCTTTTCTCCTTGGGGGAGGGAAGGTAACAGTAAGGTCGTGGTCAAGGGGGGTCATAGAGCAAACCATCGAGGGGTCCACGTTAGTGTGGCTATGCGAAGAAGCAATAACTGTTAGCGTGCCTATGCGAAGAAGCATTAGGTGAAGCAATGATACGAGTGGTGTTGTCCGTGGGACTTTTAAATCACATCGCGCATACCTGGAGGGTCGCGCGGGAAGAGGAATTCCCAATCAAAGGTGTGTACTTTGTGAAGTGGAGTGCCTTGGCCTTATCATGGGGAAGATGTGTGAGTGGAGAGTGCTTCGTGAAGTAGAACAGTATTCACGGAGCACTACCTCGTGAAGAGGAGGTTCCTCGCGAAGCAGGATGCTGCGAAGCAGCGTGCTTCGCAATGTGTAGTGATCCTGCCTTAGCATGGGGATCACTAAAACAGGATGGGTGTTTCGCAAAGCATAAACGCTCCGTGGCTGCCCAGGTTCCCTTGGGAATCCCCCTCCTTCACGAATTCCCTTGAGCTTAACGAAGGGCATCTCTCTCGGAAGAGGGGCTCAAAAAGAGACAAAGCTAAGGTGTCACGCGAAGTAGAAGTACCTCGCGGAGCTCATGATTCCCGGGGAAAAGGGTGCTTCACGATTAGGGAGAGGAGAAGCTGAAAGGTTGGATTTTCCTTCCTTTTGACTCAGGGGGGGCATTATTTATAGGTGAGGGGCGCCGTGCGGTAGAACTCACATGGCGTGAAAGGGCGGCAAGTGCTTCGCGGCGGGCTCACGAACGTCAAATTCATTCGCGGAGAGGGACCACCTCCGGAGCTTCGCGCTGGGCTCGCAAACATCAAATTCGTTCGGAGAGAGGTACCACCTCCACTGCTTCGCAGCGGGCGCGTGAACGTCAAATGCATTATCAGAGAGGTACCACCTCCGGAGCATCGCGACGGGCCCCCGAACGTCAAATTCGTTCACGGAGAGGTACCACCTCCGGATCATCGCGGGACCGCGATACTCTGGGTTCTTTGCGTCGGTGCATCGCGAGGTAGTGTGTGGGCATTCTTTTTTGTCCCTTAATTTTGTACAATATTTTGGCACCAACAGACAACATTATGGTGTTTTCCTATTATCCTCATATTGAACCTGCATATAAAGATACTCTATCATGAAATAGTTATTTTAGAACCAACTAGATCTTTTCAGTTGACCAAATATCATCATTACATATAAGAGGTTAAAGCTACTTCATTGTCTTCTAGTTTATGCAGTGATAATCGATATATAGAAGAAATATTTTATCGGCCATCTTCATAAACAAAACAAGGAAACCCTCAAAGTGAAAAACATTCCTGAAAAAAACCTCATTGAAAAATATAATCAAGATACACATATATTTTTTACAACATATAAGACGCAAATCCTATATAGAGAAATCGAGATAGGAGAAACACTCAGTTGTATATCGATTCCAACAATATTTCCCATTTAGAGAGTAATGCAAAAACATCCTTAGGAAATCAATTTTCGTACCCTTAGATAACCATGAAAAACACTCAAGGATGAACCTATGAAGAAATCAACATCGTCTAAGACATATAAGAAGGAAAGGGAAGAAAACTCTTATGACCTGTATGAGGGTATGAATAAATAATAAAATTCTAGATCTCAATCAGTATTATATAACACAACCATCGTCCGAAAATAATTCACAGTATCTGACACTGTAAATATCTAATCCATGTAGGTGATAAAGTTGTATGATAGTATATGTAAACAATAAATGTATCCTAAATAGTGGTACAAAACCAAAATTACCTCATAGTCCCTAAAAGCATCATAGAGGTTAGCTCGACCTCTAACAGGTGTATTCGATGACAAGAACACTGAAATTTTCCCCACCACATGTCTCAACTCATGGACTACCACAAATAATATAATGGAGGGTGTAGCTCTTGAATCTACCAATGCAAGAACCTTAATAGAAAACATGAAAAGGTTACCTCGAATAATGTTTGGATATCTTGACAATATCAATGACATCTCATTAAGATGACCAAAACCCACACCATCAGAATTGATGATGACAAAATCCATGGATGTTCTCTACACTTTGTGGATAAGGAACATCTCATGGTTGTCCTTTTCCTAGCCACCTCCACTCTATTGATCCGATGCGGGAGCGTCCTACTACTTCCACAACTAAAACATCCTCATTGAATGTACATGACATAGGACACCTCATTCACACTCCCTTACTAGAAAGATCATTTACTCCCTTTTCTAATATCATATTCTCTATAAGAAATACATGTGTCTGAACCCTAATCATAGTCTTGAGATCCACCTCATTCTGAAAAAGGATATGTTGAGGGTTGGGACATACCTCCATCTAAAAAAACTTATATATCCATGAAACATGGAACCCATACCATGAAGTCTATTCATGTGGAATATTAAAGGCTACCATCTCCTGATGACCCAGTTTTGTATAGAATCATCTTGAAATCCTATTCCCTGTCCATCACCTAGACATTTGTCAATAAAAAATATAGGATGAAATGAAATTTTATCATTGGATCCAAGTACTCCCATAATTTCATTCAGAAGAATTATCATCTGGAAATAGAAATGAATCATATGGGAGAGGAGTTAGGAAATAGTTAGAGAACTCTCACATGCTAGAACTCTCTAGTATATGTATAAGATTATCCAGGAAACAATATTTCTACATGGTCAAAGAAAGAAACTCCTATCATAATATGTCCATCATATTCTGCCATGGAAATTATGACGCATCACAATACTTGATGAATGTGATCCACCACTTCCATGTAGCTTCATACAGCATCATCATGGACAATGAAATCAATTTCTCCTTCTAATCACATATCTAATTGAAATATATCTATACCCCCATTTACTAGTCCTCAATGACTAAGTACATAATAGAGCCCTTATACCTCCATGGACTCTAGTTCAAAAAATCCAGGAGTTTTCTCGTTCATGTGTCCCCATCATTAACCTTTACTATGAAATGATCTACTGGGACATCCTGCTAATCAGAATCATTTTGAAGCAGATGAGGACGTCTACATAGAGACATTAATTAATGAAATCCACAAGGTTCTAGAACATTAAACCTAGAATATGTAATAATTTATAAATTAAACATTTTTATTATTTTATTCTTTATAGTAAACTTAATCCCAATATCTAATCATTTCCAAAACTGGGTATAGTAAGAATAAAGAATGATAATTTCCTATATCTCTACCCCTCAAATAGTATAACTTATTTTAGATGGATATGTACACTTAATGGTTTTATCATCAGATTAAAGGGGGAATAAATACCCATTTCTTAGTTTATCAGCCATGTTTACTACACTTACCTTATATAACATTGATTACCTATTGACACATGATTTATCAATTATTCTTCCTAACTATAACTATATCTTTTCCCTCAACTGAAACCACTGATACCACATTGTCAAGTCCCCCTCCCCCTAAAGAGTTCTCCTCATGGACCTATAATGAGGGAAGTTAGATGGTGACCACCATTGTACCCCCTCTAGTAGGACTCATGTTAGTGACTCCCAGTAAGGGTATATTATACACATAAATGAAAGGAATTACCCTATTAGTGAATAACTTTTATGAGATAGATAAGATAGATACACTAATCAACTCTTAATATAGATAAATGAATCGAATTTCCATACATGTAATTTAATAAAACACCAAAATAATAGGATTGAAAAACTACATGTACATAAAAGAAGGTAATCATTATAGGGACTGTGAAGCTCAAAAAGCTCCTAAAAAATAATGAGTTTGTAAAATATCTCCCAATATCCCACCATCTGATAAAAACATGAAAAATAGTTTATGTATATGTATGGTGATAATAAAATGTATACTCTATTAGATAATAATAGATTCCTCTATTGAAATAGTTTAGGAATTCACACAACTAAATAAATAACATGATGTAAAGCACACTCATCACCTAAAATGGTATAATATGTTCCCATAAAAACCATTTTTAACTCTTTTCTAGTAATAGACATACACTATTTTATAATAATAAATCAATAAGAGTACCCAACTACAACTTCTCCAATAGTTTTCTTCTCTTCCCAAACATCGTATGTCTTCATCCATATCTCAACAAAAGTAATCCATCCCATATACACTTAAATTACATATCACAACATACATCTCTTACATCACATCATCATATAATCTCATTCCACATATCTATATATATTAATAATGTAGTTTTTGGGGCCCACCACCTCTCGTATAACATGCATGATACATTAGGTGTTATAACTGAAACCATCAGAGCCTATATAAAGAAGAAGGTACCTCATGACATCTCAACACACACATGCCATATATATAATAATCTTTATTATAGTATATCTAGTGATACATGTGCATGGGATAACCCCAATCAATTATAGACCAATACACACATTTTTGTAAATTAACCACTATGCATACCAACACATAATACTTCCCGGAGATGAGAATAAAGATAGAGGGGTAGTTCAAAATCTGTCACCACCAAACAAGAAGTAGAGGAACACACCCTCCGAAATTCAATTGGGTTTTAGATTCCCAAACCCACAAGGGTGGATTATCCTATGAAATCAAAAAAAATATATATACTATTTTCAAAAAAATACTATAGGAACAACTTACTCCTAGGAACAACTACAACTATATTCCCATAGATACATAGTTTCTACTACTAGGGGATACATATCCTATAAGAATAATATCATTTAAAGAGCTACATTAAGATCATTGTTTTCATTTAACACTTCACAGTACTTTTATTATTTCATTTTATATTAATTAGCATTATTCCAATTAAATTTTAGTAACCATCTAAATGAAGTACATGCCCTAAATGTATAATCCAACCATGCCAATGGTTTTTATTTAGTACCATCTTTTTTATTATATCAAGCCCCAACCCCATGCATTAAGTCATAGATTGAACATTATTAAACATTTTATAATTTTATGTACTCTTGAATGACTTACTAAGTTACCATAATGATATGAAACCAAGCACATACAACCACCCGAAATAGTGGTGAAAAAATATTGAAATCCCTACAAGGGAATATAGACATTAAATAGATTAATTAATAGTAATAATTCATCTTATGCATAAAAATGGGAAACTCTCTTATTATAATGTTATGTTATCTCTAGTTTCACCACTATCACCTTCATGCATATAACCATACATCTCCCCTAATAGGAATCAAAAGAAAACACTACCATGGGCCTCCCCACCTCTATATCATCATAAATTATAGTGATACATTATATATCATGGAAAATATCATATCTAGAGCTGAAAAAATAAGTAATAATTAAATATTGTCAACCTTGCATGTTTTTTCTAAAAAATAATTCATTTTATTTTGACATAAAAATGGGTTTTCATGGCCCCAACACAATGAGTCTAGTTATTATAAAGAATAAAAAATAATACCCCAAAGCATTTTTTTTATCAAACAACTTGTTTTTCATTCCACTGTGAAATAAAGGATTGAATTATCGTATTCTCTAACTATGGGTAACCAAAGGATTATCTGTATCACTATATAAAAATTATTTAATCATGGTTATAAGAATTATCTATATTTAAAAAGCTTCATAAACGAAAAATACTAATCATCATACCAATAATAAATGTTATCATAAAAAATAATGCCATATTAAATTTAATTATCCAATAAAAATAACTCATTCAATAACATATTCAATTAATATTTTTTACTTTTATACATTTTATCATGATCAAATTATAAGATACAATTAATTTATTAAACATACTTATTTAATTCTTTATATATCAAAATAACTAATTAATTAAAATCATTTCCAATTACATATATTAGAAAATGATAAAAGATGAATAACAACATATTATAAAAAAGCATAGAATATACATTACACACTTTATAAAATCAAGAGGAAAATCTGTATCACCATGTAATATAGAAGCATGAGATCTCTAGACATAAAAAATCTATTCATTAAACCAGGATAATCATTTTTAGGTCAATTACACCACCATCCAATTGTATAAACCATTGACAATTTAATATTTCAAATATATAAATATAAGAATCATGGAATCCCCCACTTAAAAAGTGTCTACATTATATACATGATAATAGGTCAATGTTATCGATCTCCAATATCCACTTCTACAAATGAACTATCATCTTCTTTGCAATTAATTCCATAAACACAATATAAAATTATAAATAAAAATCAATTATAGTGATGGAGATCTAATTCCATAGAATGGAATGATGAATGAGATGAAAATGAGATCAAATGGAGGGGAAACATAATTAGAAGTTGAAGAACCAACCTTGGATCACCATATATCAATCTATATATGATGGGAAGAGATCTTAAAATAATGGGGGATTCATATACTTAAAAACTTACTTTGAGGTGCCTAGGGTTCATGTGAAATAGTTTAGAGAAATATAGATTTTAGGAACTAAGGATTTTTTATTAGAATAGATATTTTTGTAGGACTACGGAAAAACCGCTTGAACCACACCACATCCAATTGAAAAAACAATACAATAACATAGTATAAGGAGACTGCGCTATATCCCCGTAGTACTAGACTTGTCAAATATTCACACTTACCCCTATAATTTATATCCTCAAAAAGGTAAAAGTGGTTATGAAGTATCCTTAAGAACCATGATGTATCTACCCCTCTAAAGGAAAGAGTTCCTGAAACCACTACTCTATTTACTCCTCACCACAACACATGCAGTTGACTTCCTACACCATAACCAACTATTCCATGATTTAGTGTCAACTGTGCCTAAATCATCACCTTTCTATAAAATAATGTAGCTTAATCTTATAATCCAAAAAATCCCTACCATATAGGGATTGCTCCACACCATTGAGGCCTATAATATGATGTTTTTTAAGTATTCACTCTATAGTGTAGATAACTTAATCCCAAACTCATGTGCCTTTTTTTCAACACTTCATAATACTTGGATCCTTTTCAAGGTTCCTCTGATACCCACAAAAAAATGGAAGGGCCCCTATGGATTAACACATTATAATGTATCATATTTTAAAAAAAAATATTATTCATAAAAAATTAGCTATATAGCTAACAAAATCATTCACTTTAGAAAAATAAATATTAAATATCATTTTCATTAGGAATACAAATAACATAAAATTACGAACTAAATATTTGAATCATTTCATCCATGACTCTATCATTACATTTATAAATATTTTTTATCTTATTCAAAAAATATTTTATTTTATTGATCCTACTAATGTTGATGAATTCCATTTATAAATGTGTGGTTAAGATAACATCTCTTACAAAAAATTCATTCTCATTATATTTTTTATTATTTAGATTTTTCTTAATAATTTAGGTGATAGGTTTAAATGCTATAGTTAAAATATGTACCACAACGATAACCAATTAGAGTAATTATAAAAACATTCTATCCATCCAAGAAATAGAATTTTTATTGAAAAACATGCTAACCCATTGATATTTATATAATTTATTTGATTTTTAAAAAAAATTATATTTAGAATGTTATCTTTGGTTCAACCTTATATAACATGCTAATAAATTGAAATATCACTTCAAATGGTAACCAAGACCACTCTAGAAAAAGTATAGGAGTCCCCAATTGAAGTGATCAAATGAGATTCATAGTGAGGTGGGTAAATGAAAGTAAGAATATTCATTTCAATAATTTAATGATCATTAAAAAAATTATTAATCACATTTACTCTCCCCCATTATTTTTCTATTGAGTAATGGTTGTAAAAAATTAACTAGTGAGATATTATAATTTTCAATGATTACTACTCAAAAATTAATTTCTATATCCTTACCATTATCTTGAAATAAACATGGTCACATATTTCACTAGGAAAACATTATGAATATAAACAATTAGTGTAGGATATTTCACTAATTATAATTTATTTTTATAAAAAAATTTATATTATCCCACATATATATACTATATAAAAAAATAAATCATCATGGATGGTATTTAATAATAATTTCTAATCCTTCATGTCATAACTACATTTTAATAAGTCTTAATTAAATTTTCCCAACCATAGTATACTAAAGTCGATGTCTGTTTTATTAAATTTTAATAATATAAATGTAATCACATATATAAGGATGGAATCACTACTGGAAAATAGACCTATACCCACGGTTCAAAACCGTGGGTATAGCCCCCAAAACCGTGGGTATAGGCTATACCCACGGTTCTGGGAACTGTGCTGCTGAACAGCGTCGGTATAGGTCCCTGACCTATACCCACGGTTTTGGTCAAACCGTGGGTATAGGTTTTTTCCACTGTGTCAATACTCTATACCCACGGTTTTCAAAACGTGGGTATAGGTTTTATAAAATAGCGGGTGTCCGGATTCGATCCCGTGACCTCTTCGCCGCTAACGAACCACCTTACCACTGCCCCAATGTCGACATTATGTATATGTATATATATTTTGTTAAATATATTTATTTAAACCATGGGTATAGAGGGAAGAACCGTGGGTATAGAACTCCCGCCAAAAAAAAATTTCCCGCGGGAAACCTATACCCACGGTTTGCCAAAACCGTGGGTATAGGTTTTTAACTAAAGGCTATCCCCACGGTTTTGGGAAAACCGTGGGGATAGAGCTCACCTATACCCACGGTTTTTGGCCAAACCGTGGGTATAGGCATGTTTTTGAGACCCTATACCCACAGTTTTCTTAAACCGTGGGTATAGGTTCTGGAAGACTGCCTATCCCCACAGTTTTTGAAAACCGTGGGTATAGGTCCATTTTCCAGTAGTGAATTGTTTATTAGTCTTGGTAAACTTGATAAAATCAGGATTCCCATATTAAATTTTAAAAAAGAATGTGTAATATAATATTTAACTAGAATTAATTAATTCCCTATAACACAAACATGGACATAAATAATAGTACACTTCATTGAATTTAGGAGAATGAAAACAGAATAAGGGTGGGATGAAATGCTCAGTAAGGGGTAATTATATGGGAATTTATTATGAATTAGCAAATAATAATAAATAACATATAGTAAATAACTAAACCTACATTTCATTTAAGATTATAACATTGATATCATAATTAAATAAGGTATAATCAAAAAATAAATGTAGATAACTAAAAACAAATTCCATTTAATAAAAAATCTAAGAATGAAGTACATCCAAAGGTAATATCAATTTTAAAATCTCATGGATTTAAATAAATAAATTGTTATTTATGTAATTGAATAATTATTAGATTCAATGATATTACATGTCTTGATTCCCCTACCCTCAATCCCTTTTATAAGACAATTTAGAACTATATGTAGTAAACTGTTTTATGATAGATTTCTAAGTCAACTCATGAGACTACCAATGCATCGAGGTCCTATCTAATTATTGGCCACACTCATCACCACATGTCCAAAGCATTCCTCTTATATTGAATATCTGATTTAGGTCATGAAAAATGGGCTGTATCATCAAATATATGTACTGTGTAATGTATAAAATTTTTTCTACACATAAAAAAATAACAAAAATAGCCTTCCATATATAAATATTTATTTATAATTTATATATCTTTTAATATATAAAAACATTCATGATAAATAATATGGATATTTAGTGTAAATTTAATTTCTTGTTATCTCATGAATGTGAATATTTTATGGTAATGCTAGTGACTACAAAAAAATAATCAAGAATGGGAATTTAAATATATAACTTTTCAAAATCAACGATAAACCATCAATAGTTTGAAACAATATTATATCAAAACAATACATACATAATGGATAACCAGAAGAATAAGTGTTTTTGAAATTGATGAATAAAAATTCCCTAAAATTATAATATAAAATATTTTTAAGGAAGATAAAATTTTCAATTTTAAAATCATAATTTAAATCTAAAATTTCATAAATAATTTTAACAAAAATATTAGAATATTTTACCAGAATATTTAATATATTTTATTAATTGTGATAATATTAAAAAAATCCATGTTATATTTATTAATAGAAATATTATTTCAAATCATCCACAAAAGCCGGACATTTATTTTATAAAAACAATATTTACAATTCCTATCAAAAAAAATTAATAATTATAATGGGATAAAAATATCTTTAATAATACATTTTAAATAGATAAATACATTATATAAAAAAATTAACAATTAAAATGGGATAAAAATATATTTAACAATATATTTTAAATGGTTAAATACATTATATAAAATGTTTTTAGAAAATACTATTTTGGATGAATAGGGATTTCCGACTGAAGAGAGAAATGAAATCATTTTTTCTTACTAACATTTTTTCAATTATTTAACGAATCTAAGAGAATAAAAATGATAATACTAATTAAAAATATACAGGAATAGAAATCATATAAGATAATTAATTGGATTATTAAAAATCATCAAATGTTTTACTTCAATTTAAATTCAAGTATAAAACATCCAGATTTAAATGATATTGTTAAATAAACACCAGAAATGATCATAATTTTGAAGAGATAATTATCCAATCGCTATAATATCTGTATAAAATAAAAATACACAAAAAACTATTAGATATAAAACATAATTTTGTTATAATTCAATACACAAATAATCATATAATATCAAATCCAATGAATAAGTAATATAAACCAATAAAAGAAAGTGTGGTATGAAATTCATTACAAGTTTTTTATTGTAATGTCAAATACTCTTTAATGAAATAATAAAAATTTAAACATAAAATGCTCGAAATATTTTTCAATTCATGATTTTACATGTAAAAGGTTTAGTATATAAATCATATAAGATAAATTAGGCTAATAAAATTATAGTATACCCCAATGATGGGATGTTGAGAGAAAATCCTTTGAATAATTGGATTATTAAATATTGATCAAATGTTATACATCAATTTAAATTCACGTATAAACCATCTTGATTAAAATGATATTGTGAATAAACCCTAGATATGGTCATAAAATTCAAGAGAGAATTATCCGAGGGATAAATTATGTGCATTAAATAAAAATAAACATAAAACAATTGGATATAAACCCTAATTTTTTTTAAAATTCTATACACAAATAATCATATAATATCAGAGACAAAAAATAAGTAATATAAAAAAATAAATGAAAGTTTGTTTTGAAATTCATTAAAAAAATTTAATTTTAATGTCTAATAATCTTTAATGAAATAATTAAAATTTAAACATAAAGTGTCCTCAATAATTTTCAATTCATGATTTACATGTCAAAGTTTAAGTACATAAAACATATAATATAAATTTGGCAAATAAAATTATAATGCGCCCCAGTGATGGTAATTTGAGAACAAATACTTTTCCTAATTATTTCACATGGTTGAAAATGATATTACATCTTGTATAGTGTTTCTAAACAGGAAATTAACTTATACCAGATCGATATTAAGATTTGTAAACCATATATGATCATTTTATAATATCTTATCAGTCATTATTTAAATATCGTTCATTATGTTAATTTTTTGGGTGTTAATTGACTTTTTTTCTCATGTGTGTTTTGTAATGAAAGATTAAATTCATGTAGATATAATTTAATAATATAATTTCTAAAATAATTTTCCTGAAATATTTATAAAATATATATATCACATATAGTATTAATACAAATAATAGAATATTGTTTTACAAAAAAAGTATGTTATGATAATGGATACGGAAGGTCGTACGTATGCATGATTAGTGTTTCCAATGATCATTATGGAGAGGTTTTATGTTGTATATATCTTTTACTAATTATAACAATATCATAAATAAAAGATTATTATTTTTTAAATATCATTATATTTTTAATACATGTGGTGTGCACATGAAGTGAGAGTTGCATCGCTTCGTGATGGCGATAGTCCACACAAACAAAAATGATGTAATCATCTTTAGGTGATTGAAAAGTTATGAAATAAAATGATATATTAATTGTTAATAATAATAAATATTATATAACTATCATAATTATTTCATTTATATAAAATATAACAAATTTATCCTTATTATCCTCCATATAAGGCATTATAAGAAAAAAAATCACATTACTTCTTGAGGCGGTAGTCCATCATAAACATGAGAAAAATTTCATATCCCCAACATAATAGAATGAAAATAGGTATGTATGATATAAATATTCAAATTTTATAATTATATTAAAAATATCATATTTATTATTCAAATCCCTCATCATATGTAAATATTAGATATGGTAATGGAAAAACTTAATGACATTGGTTTGGGATCCGATAGTCCATCATAAACATGATTGATGATTTCGTAACACATTTTATTGAATTGGGTATTTATATATTTAATTAAATTTACCTGAATGAAACAAAATTATATGAAATATAATAATTATCGAAAAAAATTACAGGTAGGGGAAGTCTCCATTATTTATTATTGAAATGAAAGAGAACCCTCTTTCTATTTGGGGAAGAGGGGTCCTATTACACACCCCTTATAAGCCCAGTTAGTAGTTAACCCAAATACATCGAGGTCGTTGACCCAAAAAATTGAAACACAACGGGATCAAGGATAAAATACATATGCACCACATCTCTCATCAAAGTCTCTAGTGCTCGCCTTAAACAAATCACCATCTTCCAGCCCTACCTAATACCAAATTCCATCGTAGTCACTTGTTTTATTTGACCAAACTGATAGTGTGGTTCCAAAGTTCTCCTAAAATCATTCATTCTTTACTTGGGAAGTATGTCCAACCACCATTTCATACCAAAGTAGTCGTGTTGTTGACCAATCCTGACTATCGTCATATCTCGGCCATCAGAGGCCACAAATGTTATGCCAGATCATCGAAGCCACTATTGAATCCCCCCAGAAAAACTATCCCCTAAATGATCTTTCAAACATCCATTTTTCCCTCACTAATAGTAACAGTGGAAGCTACACTGAATCCTATGTTCTGAAAACCCTCTTAAACACACCACCCAAAACATTCCCTGAATTTGGGGACCACTATGTTTCAAACTATCTTTGATTGTACTATTATGGAGATGTTTACAACCAAATAAAAACAAAAAATACAAATATATTTTGGCTATTACATTTTATGAATTTGAAAATAATTTAAATAGGTGGAGGAATAAATAATAAAAAAACTAATTGTTTTGATCTTTTCATCATCCCATAACTAATCTTCATGATTATAAATATTATATTCCTTGAATAGAGTTCTGATAAAACCAATGATTCTAGGAAAAGGGTATAGTTGTTTTGAGTTGATTTGGTTATATATTGTCTGATCCAAAAATCTTTTTATAATGTGGATAAGAGAGAAGAGTGTGGACTTTTATAAGTGAGGTAACTAGAATACTAGAAACTTTTCAATAGAAAAATTTGTACCCACATTATTCACTTGAAAAAAGTGTCAAACCTAAGTATTAGAGATACTTATACATGCTAAGTTGGAAATATGTCCATCCAATACATTTTAGTTTTGTTTTTATGTTATTTTAATCCTTATATTCTTATATTAACCCCCCAAAAAACCGTTTTTCCATGGAAAATAATTTTTAATTTATTTTATATTCATTATTATAAAAAATATGAGCCCGAAATTTTAGATAATATAAATTATCATGATCTTAAAAATAATATATTTTTCCAAATTATATTTGAAGAAGAATAAAATTTTAATTTAAAACTAATCTCCCATACAAGAAGGGAAAGTGTGTTTTCAAATTAAAAATGTTAAAATGTTTACAAGAATTTTATATCAAACTTCAATATGAAAATGAATGAAATTACATATATGGTATTAATTAATATATAATATTACTAATATGTAACTATAACAAATTTTTTAAAAAATATCATTAAAAATAATTTAAATGAAAAGGAATATTTCAATAAAAATATTTTATTTAGCACATTTAAAAGAAAAATGAAATAATTCATAAAAATACATTACATTCAACCTTAGATAGTGTTTATATTTTTATTTAAAATAACAATTTCATTTTATCAAAAAAAATCAAAACTTGGTAAAAAATAATTTTTTATTGTGATCTCAATGAGAAACTGAACTGTCTTTTAGAACAATATATTTTTTTAACAAAATACTTATTTGATTTTGAATTATTATCATTTTATTTTATAATAAATTGATAGCCATAAATTACCAAAATTTGTTAGTACTGTTCATACCCAAAAATATAATGGTGATGTTATAATGGAACATTATTTTAAGGTTCTTTTAGACTCAAGGTTTTGTGTTCCGCACGCTATCAAACAAATTAAATTTAAACACATGTATTTTTCATTTTTTGGTTATTATTGATATAGTGTGTCGCATATGTTATTGAATACATTGTTCATATTTTAGAAATTCATGGTGTCACATTCTCACCAACATAAATAAATTGGTTCCTCAAAACATAACCATCATCTCGACAATCAAGGATTTTATATTTGGAAACCCAATTGTTTCCAAAAAAACTATCATGAAATGGGTAATAAAATATTACAATAATAAAGGAGAAAGGGAAGTAGATATCTCATGTTGAAAAACCAATAAATATGCTTCTATGTAGAAGAAAATTACTGAATGTTGATTATATGGGAAAGTAAAAAATGATTAATAACTATATAGTGACATAGATCATTCATTAAAAGAATGTGAATGATCAATGGAATGGGAAGGACCTGAAATACATAAATATGTGATTATTTAAATAACTATATAATTCATTGGATATGAATATAATATTATATGGACATTATTAAGATCCATTTCCTAAGTTTGAGTAAAAATTTACTACCTATGAATATTTGGTAATATGATAACTATATACATTTCTTATTCAGAAGTATAGCTTTATCCTTTGGTTTTTCACTAATAAATTATCCATTCATCGCTAACAATAATAAATGAATATCAAAATATGAATATTTTATTTATGAAGAACTAAATTACACTTCTAATGGATAATATGATCCTTAAAAGATTAAAAATTCATTCATTCATTCTCTTACTGTTATCCAAAACCAATACGGTTAAAACATGTTATCCAATATAATACATAAATTTACAATCCTTGATAGTAATACCACTGCATAACTAATAATATATTTTTTGAAATAATTCAACCATTTAGGTATCAACAAGGATATAATGAAGTCTAGTTGTATGCATTAAACTATTATCTTCATTCTATTGTGGGTTCATGCACAAAAAACTTGCTGTGCGGGAGAAGTTTTCACCCAACATGCAGTTTTCCATTTTTTTAAAAAATATATTATTAAAATTTCTATAAACATTACAAAAAATATAATGGACCTCCATGAAAAAAAATTAGTCAATAAATAATATTTTTAGCATGTTTCCCAATAAAACATATTTTTTCAGTAATTGTAATCATTTTACTTGATTATTTTACCATGTCCTAGATGATCAGATTAAATTAATGGACATCCATGTACTTTTCACCCATGTAGATTTTTTACTATACTAGACATTTTTTCACCCAACATGTAGTTTCCAATGTTTTTTTAAAAATATTGTTATAATTTCAATAAACATTTCAAAAAATAATAATGGAAATCCATGAAATAAAATTAGTCAATAAATAACATTTTTACTATGTATTTTAATAAGACATATTTTTTAGTAATTGTAATAATTTTTCATGACTATTTTACCATGTCCTTGATGATCAGATTAACCCTAATGGTTATGAATACGATTTATTATATTACATTAAAATGTAAAGGAATTATTATTCAAATATATCATTCATTTACTAAACCAATTGTTTTATTACCATAATATTTTTCCCAAAATTACCTTAATCATGTTATATTCATACAACATTTTTTTAAAATATTTTATTTAATAACTTGAACTGATTTTCATCCATAAAATCATAAACCAATACTAGTTACCATATCCCGGAAGTTAATAAAAGAATTTGGGTATAAAAATTTAAAAATTCTTAAGATGATTCAATATTCATATAACCAAAAAACCATTAGTAAAAATAATTCAATAATTAATTATTGATTACAGATATATAAATAATTCAACCATTTTATTTAAGCATTTGATATTCCATTGTATATGTGTTATGATTTAAAATAGGGAATTGACTTGTACAATGTTGATGTTTCACGCATTTATTATAAATAACATTAAATTCATCCTCATGATGATATAAATTTCATTACATCAGATTCATCATTTTCATCAGAAATTCATTACTTTATGCCTTTCTTTTTCACACAGAATAAATTTACCATTATATTGATATGCATTACTTTTAATCAATTACGCATTTTGTTTAACCAAGTTCACACTCCATAATTATCTATTCATACCCATCATAATGTTTTATAATGAAAATGTGAACTATCTATAGCATATCCAATAGGAGTGTCAAACCAGTTATATTGTAAGGCCCATTGTTTTGCATCGGGTGATGATTAGGTAATTCTCAATGTAAACTTTTTATAGGTAATAACCCAAGGTACAATTATTCTAGAACCATGTTCACATATAGTATTTATAAATGGATGTATATAAATAAAAAATCACATAATCTCAACCCTAACAAAACATTTGGATGTTCTTCTACACATATCCTTGAATTATATCATAGGGTTATTTTCCCAAAACATTGTATTTATTAAACTAGTTCCCAATGTTTGTTTTAAATATCCTCTAATAAACTCTATATAAACCATGAACCTAGTAGCCTAGATCTTGTCTCTAGTTTGTTATATTACCATGAAAGACAATTAATGGCATCTAGGAGGACCAAATAGTTTAGAAATATTTTAATATCAAAAAAATAGAGGATTCCCAAATTATATTTGAAAACATAAATTACAAAAAAAAATCTATAACATTATTCCCTCAGAAATTTCTTTTTATATAATTCATATTTCACATCATGGAATCCAAGGAAAATGAAAAAAAAAGTGTGATAACAAATAAAAAGTAAATTATATGTATAGTGGAACCAATTATGAATCAATAAAGAATAATCAATATGGAACGGTAAATAAATAAACGCACATGTCATATAATTAATATTCAATTAATCACAATTATATATATAATAATAAATACGGAAATGTAATTAACTGTAATCACATGCTACAAAATCGATAAATTGTTAATGAAATGCATCAAGATATTATGTTGGGAAAATATCAATGATAGTATTATATAAATTCTTAATAAAAAAATGAAAACATTTTGGACATCATAATCTCAGGAATCATGATAACTATACTATAAATATTGTTCACAAGAAGGATTTTGACTATATATAGAAAACCACTTAATGACATCTTATATATTCTCCTCATAATACTTTCAGTACATCAAGGTGATATATAATTCGGGTCCCCACATATCAATGAATATCCAAATAATTCCTAATCTATCAAATTATCTATTTAATTGATGAATAATGTGCCTTATAATCAAATATTTGTATTGAGTATAGATAAAAAATTACCCAATTTTTTCCAAAATAATGAAACAAAATTTCATGTAGAAAAACATTATTAATAATGAAATACTATTTAAGAAATAAAAATATAAATCATTAATAATATAGATATTTATGGTAGATTTAATATCTAATGATCTAAGGAAAGGTTTTATATCAAGGGAATACTAATTAATTGAAAAGGAGGCAAAGAATGATTTTTTAAATACATTCATTGGTCAAAATGACAATAAAATATCCATATAGAGAATAATAATTTTATCAGTACAACATATCCTCAATAGAGCATAAGTTAAAAAATGGTTGATATTATTGATGAATCATAATTCCATGAATAGTTCATTTAAAACCATAATGTAGAAAATAAGAATTGTGCATTGACAATTTCCATTTGAAACTAAAATATCCGGAATCTTTAAGATAACATATTTCTATGAAAATAACCATTGAAACGTATAATATAATCTTTAAAAAATTCAATGTTCTTGGTTTTTGGAAATTCTATTCATATCATTCAAGATAAACCTTGATTCTTTCTAAAATTTCAGTAAAATCTAAACATTCATTATTTTAAAAAATACACGATGATTCATGTAATGTTTTAAAAAAATATATTATAAATGAATTTTTAAAAATAATAATAAATTAATGATAATTCTTAAAATAACTATAGAAAACACGGTGTTGATAGAATATATATTTTTGACCGAGGTGAGAAATGAAGTTGTATTTTCATAAAAAATATATCTTATTTATTATTTTATGTATCAAAGAGTGGTAAAATTGTAATATTCTATGAATTTTTTTTGAATAATCCTTGGAGAATAAAATTATTTGGTTTAGTAAACAATGATCAAATTATATCTTCCAAAGAAAATTCATGAATAAAAAATCCTAATTAAATGAGATTTTTCAATAAACACTTACAAATATAATAACATTGAAGTAAAAATTAACAATTGAATATATTATGTGTTTCAAATTTAAATAAATATAAAAATATTGTATATAAAAAATATTTTAATAAAAATACAATACATACCAAATCATTGAATAACAAATACAATGAAGCGGTAAATAACATAATTAAAGAAATTGAGTTATAAAATAAAATACCACATGTAAATTTTCATGTAGAATCCCATTGGATAAAGTAATTCAAATTGATAAATAACATACCACTAATAATGAACTATTAATTATGTTACATTTCAAAGGGGTAGTATATATACAATTTAAATTATATTTGGTACATATCATTTCAATATGCTGTAATTAATGGAAATCGAGATGAAGTCCCTTACCTCTGGATTCCTTTTAGTTGAACATGATTTTAAATTACATATAATGGTTTAAAAAATTTCATTTAATTATAATAGAAAAATATTAATATTTTTAATATCATATATTATCCATTTGTAACATATTATCACCTATTAGTTAATTATAATTCATTATTTTCATTGTTTTGGGTGTTAATTGCCTTAATTTCATAAGACTGTTATAACATGAGAGATTAGGTTATTACGCATATTATATAGTACAACTAGTTACAAAATTATATTAATTAAATAATTTTAATATTTAAAAATCAATAATACCATTAATACAGTTTATGGAATATATTTTTCAGGTATGAAGTACATTACGATCATAGAGAATGCGAGTCTAACATATCCATGGGTAACAATTGGATTTTTTTCAATGGACATTATGGAAAGGATGAAAATAATATTATATCTATAATGAATCATAATAATATAACAAATGAAATACTATTTAATTAAATATAATTTCATACATCATCAATGTGGTGTGAAGATTAAAATAGACTCACATAGCGTTTTGAAGGTAGTAATCCTCATGTACTTGAATGATCATGCCATCATTAAGTGAGGGAAAAACTATAAAATAAACTGATATATTTCCATTTCATATTGAATAGTATTACTTTAATATCATAGTTATTTTATTTATATATAATATATTTATTAAATTTATCCTTATTATCTTCCCCGTAAATACTTAGTGAAAAAACAAATTACATTGCATGGAAAGGCCATAATTTTCCATACACACGAGAAAAAATACCATATATACTATGGAATGGAATGTTAATTAGTATATATAAGATATAATGACTCTATATGTATAATTATTTTATAAATATCTTATAAATATATATATACACATATATATTATATCCATCATCATACTTATTTGTGATAGGTGTTATTGGAAAAAATTAATTACATTGGTTCATAAAGCTGTAGTCCTCCGTACACACAAATGATGATTTTGTAACCTATATTATGGGTGTGGGGATTTTTGAATGTAAGGAAAATAACATAATAAAATCTAATTATATGTAATATATATATATATATATATGTTCCTATTTCAACATTTTAAAATATAATTTATTGATATGACGGAAGAAATAAAACAATAACACATTGTTAAGAATTTTACCCCTTTTTAAACCACCTCTTTAGGATTACACAAAAGATATTACTTGAATTAGATTTATAAGAAACCATGGATTCTAGGATGAGTATATGGATGTTGGGAAGTAATTTTGTTTGGTATTGGATGATAAAATTTTATGAATGTGTCAATAATATAGGATAGGTTGGAGCCTTATATAAGTTAGGTGAGTGGAGAAATTTTAAATTTTAAAAAGTATAAGGTGTACCAATGTTTTTTCACATGAAAAAATGGTAAACTTAGTGTATTATTGATCATTAGAAATTATATGGTTTAAATATTTCTATAAAATATATTTTAGTCATGTTTTAGCTTATTTTAATCATTATCATTATATATTAACCACTCAGTAAACACATTTTTAGCTTAACCATGGAAAATGGTATATATTATTGTCATTATTTTATAATGACCAAAAATTATGTTTACATTATAATTTATTATACATTATTATGTGTAACATCCTGGATCCGGGTGCCTCTCAACGGGTGCCCAAAACCCAGTTGATCACATGACCTCAAGTGCATTTCCGCAAACGCTAGAGGCTGCCAAATTGTTGTGATGGCCTATGTCTGATAGTGGGGATACTATACCCTCATTTGTAAAAGTGTAACGTAGCGGAAAAAAATACAAGCATACAAATGCGGAAGCAGTAAACAATACCAATGCTGAAATAGACCCAGTACTGAAGTAAAGAGAAGACCAACAATCATATATATTGATTCAATATGTACCTATGTCTATGAAAGAATCCAAACAGGATACACTACAATCTGAAATAGTACAATACAAGGGACAATATAGCAATGAAAAGATAAACAGCATAACAGGAACATAGCAGTATCGCAAAACTATGCTCATTGCCATGCTCTCATACTCCTCTACAAGAATCATATACCTGTATAGAAACCCTTTACCTTATCCACACCTACAACAAAGTAATCTGTTTGGGCCCAAGACATGACCCAAACAGAGTGTGAGAAATAAATCCCTGTAGGCAACCACAAAAGGCCCATTCCCAACTATTAATGAATTCGTGCAACAGTATTGTTCAGTAATGGAAAATAAGTAAACTCGGAAGTACTCTAAACAACTACTCCGACCAGTTACATTTCCATTTAATTATCATTTAACAATTAAAGGTAATTGAATTATAAGTTTCTGAGACATATCCTCACCCGAAAATCTCCTAAACAGTGTCGCAACAAAACTACAACCAGCTATCTAACAAGTACAAGGTAAAACAATACCAATCATGTGCTTTAGCTTGGTAGGTATAACATGTAAAATCAACACAGTGAATATGAAAAGTCAACAGAGTTCTCAAACATGAAAAACCTTACCCTCGGGTAAATAGAATCGAAACCCTCAGGTGATTTCCCACAGGAAGAATGAATATTTCCGTCAGGCGTACAAGATAATGCCCTCAAGCACAGAAGCAACTCCCCAAAGGCATAAGAAAAGTTTCCCTCAGGCTAAACAAACAAACTCCACGAGGCATGAGAACACTTACCTTAGACTAAACAAGAAACTGGGCGAATCCCAACACTTAATTGAGCAATTACATATAGTTTCTCGCAAGAAAACCCAAAGCATGACAAATCACAGCATACCCTTTGGTATCTTTTCCAAACAGCTAAATAAGGGAAATGTACCCATGGGGTGGCCCCGGATCTAAGCAATGATCCCACACGGCAGTTATACATATTCATTAAATTACCTATGAAATTATAGGTATTTAATTAATTAAGGCCTCCGCCATTCGACACCCCAAACATGGGCGCATAGCACAATGGTACCCAAAGACAACATGATAGTTGGAATTAAACATCAGACCACCTACCTTGATCTCCTCTGATCAATATACGTGAATGGAATATTCTAAAATTTCTTAGAGCAGCAAAGATCTAGGATAAATGTAAACACGTTCAAACTGAAATAACATTACCTTGGGAATTTATTGGTATGATCGAATCAAGGAGAAGGAATTAATTACCAAAAAGGTTCAAAAAAGATCTACAACGGAAGAAACTGATTCCCGACGTACGATCAGGAGGTCCTCCAAGCTCCGACCTCTCCTCCTGATGTTCTAAATGCGTCCACTACATCCTCTGCCAAATGAGGAGGCTACTATCCATTTTATGTGAAAAAAACTACACGGTGTGTACTCTCAAGTACATATCATGTAATTTTAATAATCTAACTATTTCTTTGTTGGCTACTTTTCACCACCACACTGTTCATCTATCGACATGAGAACGCGACATGTACTTCTGAATACACGGCGTGTACTGTCGCTCCGTGGGTGGCTACTCCCACCAAATTATTGTTCAACTGTAGACTGATTAAATAGTGTTTAAATACCAAGTACATGGAGTGTAGTCAGTTATTACTCCCTTCAACTCTGGCATGCCTACGCACCCTATGTACTCTTCCCACTCAGCCAAAGTGCACGACGTGTGGAAAAATACACTGTGTGTATGGAATTTTTTTTTGGATTTTTCCCTAGTTTCCTTATGTTCTCATAAACACTTAAGGAAAAGGGAAAAGAAGAAACCCATAACTCAAGAATAAGAACCTAGTTCTTACAAACTTTCCCCTTAAAGCAATTCGTCCCCGAATTTCCCTTGCAAGGGTGGTGAAGATAAAGCTCAGAACAACTCTGGCCATTGAACACGTGGATCGGTCTCCTACTCCCAGGTTTCATCCTATACTCGTCCATGATACTATAGTTCCCATATGAGAGGAACTAACCGGCCTTGTAGAACCTTCAATATCCTATCAACAATAGGAATTAGATGCTCCTCAAAGGACGCATCGGCCTGATGCTCAGCCTCATTGGGCTAAAAGACGTGAGATGGGTCTGATTGATAATGGCGCAGCTGAGATACATGGAAGATGTTGTGCATGGGCTGGTACCTCTATGGTAACTGCAGCCGATAGGCAACCGACCCGACTCTCTCCAAAATCTCAAACGACCCCACATACATCGGTGAAAGTTTGCCCTGTCTCCTGATCTGCTGGTGTCCCAACCTCTGTGAAACACATATGAAAACCTGATCACCAACCACGAACTCTAAGGGTCATCTGTAGCGATCGGTATGAGATTTCTGATGAGACTGTGCAGTATCCATCCTGTTCTAAATCAACTAGACCTTCACTGATGTATCATTCATGAGACGTGGTCCCATTAAGGTTGCCTCACCTGCCTCCAACAATCATAATGGTGATCGGCATGGCCTACCATATAAAGACTCGTAAGGTTTCATCTCAATAGTTTCCTAAAAATTTTTATTGTATGCAAACTCGACCAGGGGTGTGTGACTATCCCAAGAGCCCCAAATGTCTTGGACACATGAACGCAACATGTCCTCAAACACCTGTATCATACACTCTGACTGGCCATCAGTCTGAGGGTGGTAAGCTGTGCTTAGAAGCACCTGTGTACCCAGTACCCTCTGAAAAATCATCCAAAAACAAGAAGTATAATGGGAATTCCTATTTGAAATGATATAATGAGGGACCCCATGAAAGAATTATACCTATTAGATATACAAATTTCTGATAATTTCAACACCGAAGGTCTCCTTGATCAAAAAAAATTGAGCTACCATCGTAAGTCTGTCCACAACAACCCACACAACATCACTGCCTCGAGGTGACCTCGGCAACCCGGTCACGAAAACCATCGTGACATCATCCAATTTCCACTCCAGAATGAGTAACTATTGCAACAGTCTAGAAAGCCTCTGATGCTTCGCCTTCACCTGCTGAAAGGTGGAACATCTCATAACAAAACTAGCTACTTCCTATTTCATACCCAGCAACCAATATTGATGTCTCATGTCACAGTACATCTTAGTAACTTCAGGATGCACTTCCCAAGCTGAAGCATAAAAACTCCCGCATCTGCTCCTCATGTATATCCTCTAGAACCCACACTCATCCATGGATTCACATTACCTCATCATTGCTAATCGTCCAACCAGGATTAGGGTCCTCACTTTCCACCGAATACCGTAGAACTAGGCCTTCCAAATCTGATAGCTATCTCATCCTCACTCAATTTAGGAGGGTAGAAGTCACCATTAAGGAAGAAATATTAGCTCTCCCCTGACTATCGTGTACCTCCAAATACATATCAGAGAATTAGTTCATAAGCTTCCACTCATCGCTGGCCTCCTGCACTACCTATAACCGAGTCCTCCTACTCCATGGATCAGCAACTATGTTACCATTAACCGATGTATAGGATTGATAAGAGTCGATGGACTGTAGGAATTCAACCCACCTTCACTGTCTCAAATTCAGGTCACACTGGGTAATGATATATTTGTGACTTTTGTGGTCTGTAAACACAACAAAATGTTCTCCGAAGAAATAAAGTTTCCAACGGCACAACGCATTAAAAACTGTAACTAACTCGAGATCATGCGTTGGGTAATTCCTCTGATGTGGCCTCAATTACTGAGACCTGTACACAACCACTCAATCACCCAACATCTACATTTCTCCTATCCCAATACCCGATGCATCACAGTAAACTATATATCTCTTCTCTAGATCTGGATGTATAAGGACTGGTGTTGATGTCAACCTTCCTTTCAACTCCTGAAAGGCTGTCTCGCAAGCTTCTGACCAAACGAACTTCATACCCTTCTTAGTCAAACCCATCAATGGTGCTGCTAAGAGGGTGAAGTATTGTATAATGCACATGTAGTAACCTGTCAGCCCCAAGAAACTCTGTATCTCAAAAACGTTCTTAGGCTACTTCCAAGAAACTACTGTTCTCACTTTCTCAGGGTCTACCACAACTCTTGCCTCTAAGATGATATGACCCAGGATGTGAATCAGGTCCATCCAGAAGTGGCACTTTGAGAGCCTAGCATATAGCTGATTCTCTCTCAGTGTACTCAGTACGATCTCAATATGGGTTTCATGGCCGGGTCGAGGGTGAGAGTACACCAAGATATCATCCATGAAGACTACCACAAAAGAATCTAGATAAGGGTGGAACACACGTTTCATCACCTCCATGAAAACTAATGGCACCTTCGTGAGTCCAAACAGCATGACCATGTACTTATATAGACCATCTCTGCTCCAAAAAGCTATAAGTGGTATATCTGATGGTCTAACGTGTAACTGATGATATCCAGATCTCAAGTCAATATTGGAGAACACTCATTCTCCTAGAAGTTGATCAAAAAGATCATCAATCCTTGGCAAGGGATACTGATTCTTGATCGTCCACTGGTTCAGATTCCAATAATACATGCAATGTCTGAGGGTACCGTCCACCTTCTCATCAAATAGGATAGGTGAACCCCAAGGAGAAGTACTGGGTCGGATGAAACCCTTTTCCTAAAACTCCTCCAACTGCCTATTTAGCTCCTGAATCTCTGGTGTTGCCATCCAATAAAAAGGAATGGTCACTGGTGCTACTCCTGGAACTACTTCAAAAGATAAATCCACCTCTCTTTCCAGAGGATGATGAGAAATTTCACCCGGGAAGACAGCCCTGAAACGGTAAACCACAGGAGAGAAATCCTTCTAACAAGTTCCCTATTCATCCAGATAAAACTAAAAATTTGGGCTATCACTCCACCACGCCCACAATGCTCGAGTCCAGCTCGGCTCGCCTTGACATCCCATTCACCCTTGAATAGAAACTCTCTGCCCTTTAGTGATGTGAAACTCACCAATCGATGATCGCAGTCTATAAAGGCATGAAAGGGTACCAACCAGTCAATCTCGAGAATGACGTCATAGCTCATCATATTTAAGACATAGAGGTCCCATAGAATGTGACACCCACCAACCTCTAGGGGGAACTCCCTGCACTGATGCACACTGGCCGTTCTAGTCCCCAACGGATTGTATAGCGTCATAAAATAAGAAGAAGAAGAAACAAAAATCCCAATGCTCTCCAAAACAGGCACAGATATAAAGATATGTGTAGCAGTAGTATCAAAAATCACTGAAGAAAACACAGAAGCTACATGAATACTACCTCTGACAGTGGATGCTCTGGGATCCTACTCCTGTTGGGTCTGTTGCGTTGTATATGCCTACCCAGTGCCATGGCCCTACGACCCAGCCTGGCTACCGTGAGTTATCCCACCATGCTATCTCTGAGATCCTCGTGTCTGGAAACCATGGCCACGACCACTACCTCGGCCTGTACATCCCAATGTGTCTCACTTCCTTGACTGGTAAGTAGCCATTGTCCCTCCTCCTTTAAGCGGAGTCTGCACAGAACCCCTCTCACTATCCACTTGTGAAAACGCCCAGCAAAATCGCTATAGATGACCCATATTGTCACAAGCTCGGCACTCCACTAGGTCACGTGGGCAATGATTTCTCTTATTCCCCACTTTACCGCACTGGTAGCACCTCACCTGGCCACCTAATGAAATATTATGACTAGTATTGCCACCATGAGAGAAATCCATCTACCTCTTCCTATTACCGGTAAAAATAGTACCAGAAACTGGGGGCGAACTGCCCTGGCCTGCTCCACTAGCTTCTCACTGGTTCTGGTCAGTAATTAGTGCCTGGTTCACAATAGCATGCACTGTAGGCAACCTGAAAATATTCACCAGTGCTCGAATGTCATATCATAGACCATTATCAAAACATCGAGCCCTCAACATCTCATCACCAACCAAAAAAGGTGAAAAGTTATGTAGCTCAGTGAAGTGGGGAGAATAATCCATCACTGACATAACACCCAACTGCAGATTGATGAACTATCAAGCTCTATATTCCCTCAGCATATCCGAGAAAAAAAATTCATAGAATACTGACTAAAATTTTTCCCATGCCATGTATCTTTGATGATCAGTCTTGGTGGTAACATCACACCACCTCTTGGTGGAATCACACAACATGTATGTGGTGAGCTTGACCCTACTCCCTAGAGGCATCTCTAGATGCTTGAAGATGGTCTTTGTAGAACCCATACAAGATTCCACAGCCTGTGGTCCTCCATCCCTTGAAAACGTAGGCAGATGATGCTACTGGAATATACGAGTCAGGTCTGCCATAGATGTGGCAGCTTGTGGTGCTCCATGGAAGGTCTACATGAACCGCATGAAGCCTTCATGGAAATGCACCTCAACGCCTATGTCCAGTATAATGGCTAGAACCACATCTAGCTCTGTTGGAGGATCCACCGGTAGCTCATGGTCGACCATCCCTAGAGTATACTCATTGCCTCTCTCCTCGAGAACAACTTGTTATCTCATTGGCGGAATGACTCTACAAGGTCAAACACCCGCCTTAGATCAAGATCATCAAGGACTATAAACAAGGACTTTAAGAATGGAATAGGAGAAATAAAGAATTCATGTTTTAAAAAACGAGACAACAAGGTGTGTATAATAAATACCCAAAATGTTCCCTTAAGTACTTAACATGGGCATGTACTCTGCAAGCACTAGTCGTGTAACACCCCAAAACACAGGGCATGTTGTCTACACACACGGCGTGTACTTGATTTTTCTCCACTGCCGGAGTCCCTCTACATGGATTAGCCACACGACTCTCTTTTGAACAAGACTACATGGCATGTATAAGGTCTACACAACGTGTAATCGAAAAGCTTCACCGACGTGTGTTGTCTGTTACCTGGAAGAGTACACTGCTTAGACTACATGACATGTTCCATACAAACACAACGTGTACTGCTTAGATTTCAACTGCCCATGTTGTTTGTGACACAACTGACTACTCGGATGATAGTACATGGCGTGTTACACCCACACATGGTGTGTACACCACCCTATTTTCCTAGCCGCAAGGCCAAGTCCTCACGGTATCTCCCGGTCAAGACTACACGATGCATCCCTCAGGTTAATGACGTGTTTGAGATGAGATAACTCCGACCCATGTCTGTTAGTTTCACTGTCAGATCCCCAGGTCAAACTACATGGCGTTTTCATCATTGACACGGCGTGTATATGTTCATATTTCTCTACTCATATTATTAGTTACATGGCAGACATAAGTTCAACACAACACGGCATGTACAATCAGTACATGATGTGTTCCCTCTAGTACATCCTCATCCCGTGTCTATCCCTACACGGCCTATGACACGGTTGGATACTACACGACATGTAAATACTGTAAAAATCGTGTACTTAATTGTTTTTTTTCATTTCTTCCCTAACAGAAGATTAAATGACGTGTATTCATAATTACACGACATGTCTTCTGGGTTTTTCCAAACCTTAAGCCTCAAAAACTAATCCGGAGCCTAGAAAAACACTAAAACCAACACCGAAGTGCCAAATTCTGATCCTTGAGGGCCCATACTCCCCAAGAATCAAAGCATGGAATCTTTTACATGTTATAACAATGTAAAGAGGTCAATGATCCACAAAATTACAGTCAATGAGGGCCCATACTCCTCATGAACCAACGTTTGGCGTTCATTCTACAAAACCTCACATAACAATACCCTATCAAATAGTAGGTATTCAATCAAGGAATATATCACAAAAACATGCATTTACTAGCACAATATCTATCACAACAACATGCAATTTCTAATGCACCTACATGGCATGTAAACTATGCCTGGCATGTGATTCTAACATGTGCCAAAATGATGCATGTGATGGCATGCCCTCATATCATCGGGTTGGAACTAAAAAGAACCCCGATATAAAAATATAATAGCACACCACAAGTGTGTCACCCAACGGTGAAAATCAAATCAACAGTAAAATTGCAATTTCATAAAAAATTACAACACGAGCTAAATTGGCTTTTCCCTATACACGAGTTAGCTACTCGGCGGCATATCTTATTACCAAGTACTTATTCCATCCTATCCCTGGCTATAGGATCCAAACAGTATGTCATGGAAAACAAACCCTCTGATACCACTTTGTAACATCCCAGATCCAGGTGCCACTCAACAGGTGCCTCGAACCTGGTTGGTCACATAACCTCAAGCGCATTTCCCCAAATGCCAAAGGCTGCCGACTAGCAGCAAGGGCCTAGGTCTGATAGTGGGGAAACTATTCCCTCATTTTTCAAAGTGTAACATAGTGGAACAAAATACAAGTGTACAAAAGCAGATCCAATAAACAATACCAATGCAGAAATGGACATAGTATTGATGTAAAGAAAAGATCAATAGTCATATATAATGATGATATATGTCCCTAAGTCAAAGAAAGCAGCCAAACATGATACACTGCAATTTGAAACAGTACAATACATGGGACAATACAGTAATTAAAAGATAAATAGTGTAGTAGGAACTCATTAGCATCGCAAGACTATGCTCGGTCCTATTCTCTCTTACTCCTCTGCAACAATCAAGTACCTGTATCGGGACCCTTTCCCTTATCCACACCTATAGTAATGTAATCTATTTGGTCTCATGAAATGACACAAAGAGGGTGTGAGAAATAAATCCCATTAGGCAACCACCAATGGCCCATGCCCAACTGTCAGTGAAATCATGCAACAACAGTGTGCAATAATGGAAAAGAAGTAAACTAGGAAGTACTCAAAAAAGCTACTCCTACCAGTTCCATTTCCATTTAATTATTAGTTACCAATTAAAGGTAATTGATTCATATGTTTCTTAGACTCAGCCTCAGCCAAAAATCCCCTAAACAGTGCCGCATCAAAACTAAAAATAGCCATCGAATAAGTACAACATAAAACAATACCAATCATGTGCATTATCTTGGTAGGTATAACATGTAAATCACCATTGTGAATATGAAAGTCAACAAAGTCCTCAGACATGAAAAACCTTACCCCCAGGTAAATAGAATTGAAACCCTCAAGTAAATAGAATCTAAACCCTCCGGTGATTTCTCACAAGAATAATGAATATTTCCCTCAGGCGTACAAGATAATACCCTCAAGCATGGAAGCAACTACCCAAAGGCTAAAGAAAACATTCCCTCAGGCTAAACAAACACATTCCATTAGGAAGGAGAACACTTCCCTCGGGCTAAACAAAAAACCGGGGTCAACCCGACACATAAGAATGAAATTACATAGAGTTTCTCCCAATAAAACTCAAAGCATGCCAAATCACGACATACCCTTGGGTATCCTGGACAAACAGCTAAATAAGGGAATGGAACCCACAGGATGTCCTGGATCCAAGCAATGATCCTACATAGCAGTTATAAATATTCATTAAATTACCTATGCAATTCTAGGTATTTAATTATTCCTGGCCTCAGCCATACGACAACCCAAACATGGGAGCGTAGCACCACGGTACTCAAAACAATATGATAGTTGGAATTAAACATCAGCCCACCTACCTTGATCTCCTTTGATCAATATACATGAATGACATCTTCTGAAACATCTGAGAACGACATAGATCTAGGATAAACGTAAATGCATTCAAACTCAAATAACTAAACCCCTTGGGAACGAATTGGAAAGATCATTTCAAGGAGAATAAAGGTCTTACCCGCACGGTTCAAACAAGATCGACGACGGAAGAAATAGATTCCTAGCATGCGATCGGTAGCTCCTCCATGCTCCAGCTTCTCCTCCAGATGCTCCAAATGTATCCACTACCTCCTCTACCAAATGAGGAGGCTACTGTCAATTTTCAGCAAAAAAAAAATTATAGGGCGTATACTCTCAAGTTCACGGCGTGTACATTTCATCATTTAACTGTTACTCTGGAAACTTCTTTTCATAGCCACACTATTCATCTGTTGACATGAGTACATGGTGTGTAATTCTGAATACACAACGTCTACTGTCACATAGCTAGAAGCTACTCCCACTGCCTTACAATTCACCTACTGACTGATTACACGGCGTGTAAATACCAAGTACACGATGTGTTGTGAGTTTTTACATCCTTCATCACTGACAAGTCTACAAGCCCTTTGTACTCTTCCCACATGGCCAAAGTACACGGTGTGTGGAAAATTACATGGTGTGTACCCACAAAATTTGGGATTTTCCCCATTTTACATATTTTTCCAAAAACACTTAAGGAAAAAAGGAAAAGAAGAAACTCATACCTCAAGAATAAGAACCAGGTTCTACATTTTGATTACAAATATGGAATTTTTTTTCCAGATTATATTCACCCAAGAGGAAAAATAAATATTACAATTAATCTGGTAGACACGATGACAAACTATGTTTTAAAAGGTAAATGTTCATATGTTTAAATGGTTTTTATATCAACATGAAATATAAAAATGATTAAAATTTAACAAATTGGATTAAATGATTAATAATTTAACAAATTTTTCGTTAAAACCAATTTCTAATGTAATTTATAGTTATAAGTAATTTAAATGAAAATGAATATGCAGTTAATATCTATTATTTTTAACTGGTCATTCTAAACTAAAACATTATAGAAATGTTATAAAACATCAAACTAAGATAATTTTTATATTATTATTTATAAAATTAATCTCATTTTATCGAATAAATCATATCTAAGTGTGAAATAATATTTTTAAATTATGTTCTCAAATGGTGAATAAATTTCCTTTTAGACAAATACATTTTTTAGAAAACATTTTTTTATTTTAAATTTATTTTATTTTATTTCTAATAAATAGATAAACATAATTTTTATAATGTAGTTAATAATATTTATACATGTCAATTTAGTGTCTAGGATAGAATGGTATACTATATTACAGTATCTTTGGACTCATGTTTTTTCTTTAAAAATCTAATGAAGAGATTAAATTTGAAGAATTATATTTTATCATTATTTTGCATAGTTTTTCTGGACCCATACGATATAAAATATTTTTTTAATTTTTAATTTCTTTTGTATTAAAATTAACATTAAACTATATAAATATTTGTTCTTAACATAAAAAAAATAAACATACACGTAATATATCAACGCATAAAAATACAATTTTATTTTTTAAAATTTTAATTATAAAAAATATTAATTTATTGTACCTCATAATACAATAAAATTAGATTCAGACTTAAAAAATATTCTCCCTCTTCCCTATAAACTAAATAATATAGGTTTTATTCTCCCTTAGTCTCTCATGAACTCTAATACATTTATCTTTCACCAATTCTATTTTATTAATGGAATTTTTTAATATATATTTTTATATTATAAAATTTATGGTGTAATGACTCCCATTATACCATGATGTATGTGGTTATTACATTTTTTCGAAGAAATAAATTAAAAATTTATTGTAAAATAAAATCTATTTCATGGTAGCTAAAGAAATTATTATGTGATTTTGTCATCAACTCTATTAATTCAATCTACTTCACGTCCAAATTAGCTTCCTAATTTTTAAAACAAAAACCAATTAATATTATTACAAACCATTATGATAAAATTTAAAGACACGATGACATGGTAACAATAATCATAGAATTATGACCTAAAACAAAGACATCATCTTATTTTGGTAATCAATAGTTTCAACTCATGTAAATCACGACTTATCATCTGGTCTTAACACAAGTGATTCTGATTAATCCAAACACCATCATCACTATCCCTAAACATTAGTGTAGTAAATGACTATTTTTGAAGAGACCCAAGCATGATGTACATGCACATTACATTACATTTGTAGAATACTTATTACATAACATGAACCAAAATTCAAAGACTGTAATAGTTTAGTGTCTTTGGAAACTCAAAACATAATCTTCTAATCATGGTGAAAGATCTTCAAAATCTCCCATAAAGATCTTCCCCTTTTGTTTTCTTACCTAAAACCATTATTTATATCCTGGGGAATAGAAAATATATAAAGGTTGAGATCAAATGCTCAGTAAGGGTAATCATGGATAAAATAAAACAAACCATATACATCTGAACTTAAAAACATGAACATAATGTTTAAACATCAAAATCTTAAGTGGTGAAAGATATCATGGTAGTACGTAAGGCAGAGATCATAATGGAAGATTAATCACCATAAAATAGAATGGAAATAAAAAAATTTAATTATGGAAACCATTAAGAACATGTTATGATTTCTATAGTAGCCAAGGAATTGCTGCAAGAACATCATAGTAGACAATGTCGCTTACTGAATCGAGTTCACTCCACATTGTAGTCCTGTATCACTGAACCAGATTAAATTTTCATTCCAGCCATGTCTATATCATGAGATATAAATCATTACCCAATGAATTATAGGGAGATATAGGTCCCAACCATTGCATAATTAAATCATTCTTACTTGTTCTACAAAATAAACATAAATCATTCAGCATAATCTATAGACGAAAATGGGTTTCATAAACATCATCCCATCATAACATAATCCATATAAAACAAATGGATATCATTTATTATAAGAAGAATTAAACCATATAAAGGATAGATAAATTATTCTTGAAACATAATCATACTAAATAATTTCATCATAGGTTGAACATTGTTTTGACAAAACACTTGAAATGAAATCTTTAGAAAAATATCCTTTCTTCTTCAAAATCATTTTCTTTTCAAAAAATTTCATTCAATTTTAAAATAAAAGGATTTTTTTGAAAATAATCATGAAATCTTCTAGAGGAAGATTCATTAAAATTATGCGATATGAAATCGTAATAATCCGTTCATGCCGTATAAGTTAAATAAACATTCTCCTTGTACTTTTTCCGAAAAAGTCAAAAATTTCCTCGAATGGTAAAAGAAATATTCCTTCCATAACACTATGTAAAAGTCAAAGAGGGGTAAACATGACTTTAAACATACATGGAAAACATGAATTTTAAAATACATGTTATATTATTGAACACTTTATGAAAAACATTTTTATGGACATGGATGATAAATATAACCGTAGTAAATACTTACGTATTAGAAATCTGAGATAAAAATGAGATTGAAAAATTATCCCTTACCTTAGGTCCAATTTCTTCTGTATGTGTCCAAGAATGTTGTATAGTGGGTTTAAACATTTTATTTAATTTTAACATAACTATAATAATTTTTATTATATCATATATTATTCTCTTATGACATTATATTACCCGTTGTTTGGTAAATTCCATGTTAAAGCAGCGTTTTGGGTAAAATCGTTTCATTTATCGTACGTGTTTCGACTTGTTGTTCATGGTATTATTACTTATATTCTGTTTTACTAAATTCCAGAATGTAAAAAATGATTTATATATAATATATATTCAGTATATATATATGATAGATCGATAAATGGAATGAAACACACCGTTTATGGAGACGGTAAGTTGTACATACGCATGAACGCTATTTTCGTTTCCTTATTGAATTGAATGGAATTAAGTAAATGAAACATATATGTACATAAATCCATTATCATTATTACGTAATATCTTTCATGATTATTTATTATATATACTTTATAATCATACTTTAATGGTTAATCATGGAGAATGAATCTCATCGTGTTCGTGGAGACGGTAGTCTTTGTGTACGCACGAGCGAAAATATCATTTTTTTCATATTAAAATAGTATATAATCAGATGGTGTATCATATATAAAAAATAATAAAATGTTATATTTATTATTTATATAATTGATACTCATTATTATACCCATCCAAATGATGAAATGTTTGAATAAAAAACTACACCACGACGTGGAGACGGTAAGTCGTATGTACGCACATGTGGTGACTTTTTCATTCATAGGATGGATAAAATTACTAAAAATGTTTTACATTTTTATAATAACATCAAATTATATAGAAGATACTGGATTTATTATTTTATAGTAGAAATAACAAAGAAAGAGGGAGTGGAAGAAGAAAGGATCTTGAAATAGGTGGTGAGATATTTACCTCTTCTTCAGGATCTTCCTTTTGATTTGATCAAAAGGGGTCCATATGTTGGCTTTCTGACTAATGTAAGGTCTCTAGGATTAATGGAATATATTTTAGAGTGTATTTTTCCAGGTTTGGCCGAGATAAATGGCTTGGAAGGTGTAAATTTTAGAGAAGAGGGAGCGACCTTTTATAAGAGAGGTGAGAGGCACCACAGGAAAAACATAAAATATTATTTTATAATAATGTCATATTCTATTTATAATATCCCAAAAGTGACTTATTTAGAGGCTAGGGTAGGGATGGGTCAAACCACTTTCAACCAATATGCTTTATACATGTTTAGGTTTCCATTTTAAACTTATCATTTATATTTAACTCTATGTTAAAGAATTTAACTTTTACCGTGTCTTCTTTTAATATTACACTATATGGTTAATAAACATACTATAAACTTCCAATAGATCCTCAATTGGTTCGTTAATGTCATATATATTATTATATAAGTTTTTTGGCCGAACATTAGATTTTTATTACCATTATATCAATTAATAATATAATATTTGTTTTAAAAACTATTTTATGTAAATTTTGACACTATTTGGTATTTCGTTTTATCTAAATTTATAACAACATTATTACTTCGAAAAAAATCATCTAAAAAACCATAATGTATTATATGAACATAGGAAATTATTTGAATTCATACAAAGTCTCAAATTAAATTTATTTGGCTATTTATAATATCAATTACGTTTATATTTCATTAATAATGTAATTACTGCATCATCATTGTGTCATATATAAATAAATTAATTTAATGTCTAAAAAATATAAATAAAATACTATTATGTATGAAATAATTTTATCTTTATAATGAATATTTATAGTAGAATTTATTTTATATATAATCCTATATTAAAATTTTTTTAGTTATTAAACTTAGATTTTAACTATTTTAACTCTTCTTTAAATAAAATAATAATAAATGTCCTAATCTAATACAAGTAGAACTAAAGGGTAATATATTATTCCTAATGTTGTTTTTGGTCAAATTAAACTTATCCAATAGAATTAGGACATGTGTTAGGGTAATAATAATATCATTTTTACCCTTAATTACCCTATTTACTTTTAACCATGGTAAATAAAAGTAAAAAAGTTACCATTCACCAAAACTTATTTTTATCTCATTGAACCACATTTTACTTACTAATATGAACTTGTCTCTCAGATTTTGGAAATTAAACTCATAGAAACGGTAAAATTATGTTTTTTGTAAATTTGCAAATGCTCCTAAGAGGTGGGTACAAGACAGTAAAAAGGTAAATAAAATTTATATATATATATAATTATTATAAAATGGCTCTAATGAATTTAATTGAACTTATATAGTTATTATTTATCTATTTTGACCTAAAATAAATTTCAATAAAATAAATTATTATTTAAATAAAAAACCGGTTTTAAACTATAAGTCAGTGTTTTTCACTATTCATCAAAAATTTAATTTTTTCATAAATATATCAACAATTCACTCGAGGATAATTTCGATATTCCAAATCCAAAAATGAAGTCCATTTTGAAGGATAAAATTTATAAAATTTCAAAATGTTGGTATTACTATTCATTATGGCTAGTTTATAAAATATTTTAATAATATAACGTTGTTTTATGAAAATCAGTATTGCATACAACACACACTATAGAGGAAGGTCGTGATTGTGTGTAATTCAATCCAAGTCAAGGATGTGTGTAGGTAAATTACCCTTTCTTATTGTGTATAACATAATCAAAACTTATTTCATTTATGCATTAAAAAATCAATACTTAATGTTGCGTAGAATAATTTCTACAAAACGAACATCAAATTGAGTGTAACACGAGCAAAGAATTGTGTTGTGTATACTGCAAGGTAATACAATGTTCCATATATTATAATATAATATTTATGTACAATAGAAGACATCAAAAAAATTAATAATAATATATCTCATAAAATCTCGGGGTGTTACATTATACCCCCCTTAAAATGGATTTCGCCCTTGAAATTCATCAAGGTTATAAATTGTTTACTACATGAAACATTCCTTAATATAAACCCAAATCCTGAAATGGAATACCAAAACATATCTTTAAAAACTAAAGTATGAAATGTAATGGTTACTTAAATTAACTCATCACTGGGTTTCCACAAAAAAGAACATAGGTGAAAATATGGATATGTGTGAGAAATCAAACCATCAAGTTCTGATGGAGAGAGGTAGAGAACATGGATATGAAAAAGCAAACAATCACAAAGCCATAAATTTGTGATAATATAAGGTACCATCTAGGACAACGTTTTTGGTTTTTACGATCATTTCCCTAAATTTGAAAAAATTGGAATTAGATGAAATACATAATTGATTTTGGTACAATCTCATCGTTGGTCATTCCATGAACAATTTCCACTTCATCTCTTAAATAACTGAAGTTGAATTTGTCATTCGTGAAGTGTTAGCAGATCATGCGATAGAATGATAGGTCATTCCATCTGTTTGAAACAAAATATTAGCAAAAGTTATTAAATATACATAAGTACATCTATGGTGAGATTAATCGTATATGGTTCCTAAAATTGACTTATACTTCATATGTCATATCACTTAATAAAATAAAACTAATTTCTACAAACTAGGGACTTTATGTAGGATAGTGGTAGGAAATAAAGGCCCGTCGCACATCAGTTGGGGGTTCAATTCCTGCAACCTTGTCCGACGCGAGGGGTTGTCACCCATCCTACGGGTTGTCCTTTTTCTAAAATTATACTATTATAACATTTTAGAAATAATATCAAAAAGTTCTACCCTTAAACAATACTATCTGATGTATAACTTAATCCATTCCAATCTTTATGCTTATCCAAAATACTTCTGTCCAATCACTTAGTATAAAGGAAAATATTACTAGAGAGGTCAGCTACCAAGCATGTGAATACCATCATTTATCCCCCATATATCCAATGATATATCTTGTTGTTGGACACATTCAAAACATGTGAATACTTTAATCATGTATTCCCTTGAAACATGGATTACTATAGAACCTTAGTGAAAACATGAATGATGTCCAACGTTAACTCTTTCCACATACCAAAATCCAAAAAAATTTATATACTCAAGCCATTATATCACTTTGTCCTTATATCAATCATGAGCTCATGAATACTACCAGACATATTATTTTCTCTTTATCTATTCATTATGCGCATATAATCATCATTAAAAAATAATTTTAATATAATTATTGAAACCCAGAATAAACCAATACATGGGTATTCCAATATTCCACAATACTATAAATGAGATTCCATGATACTATTTTGAAATCCTATTACATAAACACTTAATCATTCCACCACGTCATTGGCATACTCAACATCACAAATAGTGATCGCTTGTGACTTCCCATTCCTAGTTTCCTTAAGCGGTTGTTGATGTTGATCATCATTAACCCATGGAATAGGGCATTGGTTAGCATAATGACCCATTTCCTGGAAATTGTAGCATTGAAGCGTTGGTGGTGCGTTCTCTGTAGTCTTTTCTCCATTCATATCATTAGCTACCTTTTTCCCATTACATCGACACTCAACTGCTCGATAACCTTCATTTCCACACTTAGAAAATTTTTTAGTTCCTTTTAGACAATCTCCACCATGCCTCATTCCACACATTTACCATAAATAAACATTCATCTTCGTTTCACTATTGTTCTGAGATTTCCCCTTGAATTTCATCTTTTGTTTCTTGTCAAAACCATGAGATGGATATGTAACACCAACTTCCAGTTCAACCTTGATAGCACAACACATAATTTTTTCATAGATACTGGAGTCTCTTATAGATAATGCCTTTCAAAGACTTCATATTAAGCCACTGAAGAATCGATCAAATTTACTTTCTGGTTGGATGATAAAGCCAGATGCATACCTTGAAAGCCTTGTAAAATTCACCTCGTATATACCAACATATTCATCATCCTTTTGCTTAATCTCAAGGAACTCCTTTTCGATATTTATTCTAAGAATAATAGGGAATTACTTATTGAAAAACATGTTCTTGAACTCATCTCATTCCATGGATTTAATTTCATCTTGGGGACATGTATTTTTAACTAGAGTTCACCACTGGTCTGCATCACCTTATAACGGTAAATATCCAAAATAACTTTTTCATGCTCTGAATAGTCAATTATCAAAAATATATTTTCAATGGTACTAATCCATTGTTTAGCAACAGGTGGATTCGAAGACCCACTAAAAGATGGTGGACGTTGCCTCATGAAGGAGTCAATAGAATATTGTTCCTTTCTCTACTCATATAAAAGTTCAGAATGATTCATAGCTTGTGTAAGTATAGAAATAATATTTTTCACTCCATCTCCCATAAAATTGGTTTTTTCATAAGGAAAATAATTGCATTGTTCATTACATTGATCAACACGGTTCCTTTGGGTTCCATCCATCTTTTAAAATCCAAAAATAATAGTGTGAGAAGCAAAAATCGTGCAAGGAAAACACCATATTAAAGGGGGAGTACCATAAATATATAACATATTAGGTTTAATTCTATGATCGTTACCGTATTTCTAGGAATATAACCTATACTTATACTTAACCTTTGAGACATCCCAAGACATACCTTAGAAATATATCTAGGGATTTCACTAAAGATTTGGCATCGTAGTTTCTAAAGGTTAACTAAACCTTTCCCTTGATACCAACTGTCGAGACCCAAGCTTGACATACATGGACATTACATTACTTTTACAGAATACTTAATACATAACAAGAACCAACACTCAAGGACCATAATAGTTTAGTGTCTTTGGAAACTTGGAACATAATATTCTAATCATGGTAAAAGATCTTCAACATCTCCTATAAAGATCTCCCCCTTTTTTCTTACCTAAATTCATTCTTTATATCCTGGGGAAAAGAAAACATATAAATGGTGTGCTCAAATTCTCAGTAAGGGTAAGCATGGACAAAATAAAACAAGGAAAATACATTTGAACTTAAAAACATGAACATAATGTTTAAATATATAAATATTACTCTACAGGAAAACCGCCTATTGGCAGCTGTTTAAACCACTGATATATAGTTTGCCGGCGGTTTACAGAAACCACCGCTAAACATGGCGTCAGCAATCTATTAGCGGCGGTTTTATGCATTTCGTGGCGGTCAAAGAAAAGTGTCGTAGTACCTAATTTCACGGCGGTTTTTGGTAAATTTATCGGCGGTTTTAAGGGCTATTTAATTAGAAGCGGCTATAATTGCCGCGAAATTCAGGCGTTCCAGGCACCTGCTTAGCGGTGGTTAAAACCGCCGCTAATTCCGATGTGATTTTGCTGCGGTTTTAACCGCCGCTAAGCAGTCTGCTGAATATATTTCACGGCGGTTTAAACCACCGCTAAATGTATAAGTGGTAAAACATTAGCGGTGGTTAAAACCGCCGCGAAATGTTGACCCAGAAAAAAATTGAATTTCGGTTTATACTCCACCACTGCCCTGGAAAACAAACCAAACAACACATACAACATATATATAATAAGGAGAAAATTTATGCACCACCTATGCAATATTCATAAACACCATTTCATTTAATGTTGACGAAAAATTTGATCTAATTCAATTAGAATACCTAAAGCATACAAAATACCTAAAATTATGGATTTAGAATGAAACACAAGATAACATCAAATGAAACAAGAGATTGGGGGTCACATGGATTTATACTTATAGTTTACAGATGATCAAAATTGAAAATATTTGATTCCATAATGGATTGAAGTGTATGGATCAAAATGTGCCAAAGAAAAGAGGGGAGGGATCACTACTAGTCGTTTGTCCTATAAGGATGAGGAATGATGATTAAACGGGTTGATGTTTAGTCAGAATAAGAACCTTTAAAACATTGTTGTTATAAAATAATTTATATCGATGATTGACATTATGGTTCCAGGAAATAAGGTCTCTCCAGTCTACCACATAAGAAGAAATTTGATAAATAGAGGGAATATTTAAAGATAATAGAGAATATATTAGAAGATATGTTACCATTAAGAGAGAATTAGTTGTGCTAATCAAACAAAATAAGTGCATAACATGGAAAACATTACGTGGACCACATGATCCATTCTAGGTCACGAAAATCACATAACCCATAAAACATCTTTTGATCACATGATTTTTCTTAATACATATAATCCTGTTACCATGTGAAGGTCACATGAATCACATAAAGATTAGTAGATCCTGAAAAAATCCTCAAGAGACAACTAAATCATATAAGATAGACTAATGGCCAAGGGTGTGCATAAAAGTTCTAATAAATTACCATTGATTAGTTCATGGATTGATTAAGTGAGATATTTAGACAAGGTAATCACACAAAGAGGTCAAGTGACATGATCACATGATTACATCTCTTGTATGGTTCTTGTGATGAGGTCATGCAAAATTTTCTTGCAAAACAAACGCACGAGAGATAAGGTTTTGAGAGCTATGGAGCTTCATGTCACCGGTCAAATGACCAGCCTCTCACCCCCTATTTATAGGGAACCTCAAGGAATATGAATGGACTTATAGAAGACAAAAAGATGTTTTGAATTCCAACCAGAGAAAGCATAAGAGACTCATGAAGTCATTTCATACCTCATAACAGAGCCCTTGTTCCTTTGAACATCACTTTTGTGGCGGGGGAGGGGGCATTTTTTGACGCTAGCCAAATGAGAATTGTATATTTTAGGAACAAAGAAATACCCAAAGCCTTGGTATTAATATATACCCAAAGGAAAGAAAATTCTAGCATGTATACATATAGATTAATCCCCTAGGTCACAAGGACCATGTAAACTTCAGTGAGGCTCATGATCACGTGACCCTAGGAACATCATGAAAAGGGGTTATGCAATTCATGTGATCTATTCCTGATCATGTGAAGCCACATCAAATAGCCCAATAAATCATGTAAAACCCCTATGAATATTCTTTTTTATCATATGACATGTCATCTAACAATCTCCCAATATGTTCATAAAACAAAATTTAGAAAAGAGGGAAGATTCATGGGAAGGGAGTTGCATTGGTTTTCATGTGATGTGGTTATGTGACTCATAAAAACTATTAATGATCTTGAAAATCACCTCAGAAAACCATCTTGATCTAGTGATATCCATTCAACATGGCTGTTTGGACATGCAACACCCTAATGAGTCAAATTCCCAATGCTGAATTTACAACAGAAACATCAAAGAGCCTATTACCATCGATCATCTAACCAATGAAACAAACACATCATTCTCTTTACCACCTGAGTTTATTATGATCATTCAAGGTTAGCCACTGAAGCTCCTCCAAGACCAATGGTTTTTTAAAGGTTCCATACACCAGAAATTTTATATATACAGACCAACCATTCCCATATTTGTTCAACACATCAACAATACTACTCATGATCCGATGATGCATCGTCACCCTCTCCACCTCCATCTCCTACTTCCACATGTAAGAACATTATATTGAAAATTAAATATTGTTGCATATTTATAATTAAACATAAAACCAATAAAATTTTTTAAACTAAATGATTGTGATTTTTTGTGATTTACCTGCTCACCATCACTCGGTGCACTACCACTAGGGGAATATCTGCTCATCTGCTGATATAAATCAGTCAACGCTTTCTGCATAACGGATATTTGAACCCCTTGGTCTTGAACTGTGGCTCGTAGAGAAGAAATCTCCCTCTAAGCATCTTCAGGTATGGTCTGACCATAACCAGGAGTAGATGCGGCTGGAATCCCTGATGTCCTGCTAAAGACCTCAGATGGTACGGGTCCCAAACCCATCCCGCACACTCTACCAGGATGCTCCTTCCCAAAGACTTGAGCAACCGGGTCATCCTGGGAGACTGAGTAGGACTTCCCAGGACTGGGATCCCTTAGTTATTTAATTTTTTCCTATAAATCAAATATCAATACATATTAACACAGTAAAAACTGATAATAAGTTATTATAATAAAAATTTGACTTCATACCCCAACTTCTTTGGTAGGATCATTAACAAAAGAGCGATCTGATTTTCTGTGAACATCCAACCATAGTTCAGTCTGGGAGGCTTTGTGCCCTAAATTCTGTGACTTCATTAATAAAATATAAATAAAAAATTCAATATATTAAATAGATAATATTGTATTATAAATATTTAAACTATTTAAAATATTACCGATGACATTCGGCTTCTTGAAAAGCTTTTTGAGCCCGTCGTGTGACGAATGACTTGCTTCGCCCTGTTTGATACATTCTGTCGTGAGAGATCCTGAAATAAATAAAATGAAATTTAACAGTAATGTATCCAATTTCATCTCCTCTTCATATACATGTATTAATGTAAAATGAGGATAATATAATAATATATATTTCAATACCATCCGCTTCTCATCACGATGTCTATCAAAAAAAACATTCCACTGATCTTTCAGTACCCCACTGGGTAGCTTGTCATACATTTGTTCTATGGTCAATGAAGTATCGTTGAAATCACACCACAATCTCCATTTGAAATCTTTCCCTTTTTTACCGAGATTTTTCAAAGTCCACTTCCGTGCTATCACATCAGCAATTGTGAAGTGGAAGTACATCTGTATACAGAAATTGATTTTGAACATATTAGTAACATGACATTCAATTAAACCATAATGTAATAAAATTACCTTTATTTTAGAATCGAAAACATCATTTTTCCAGTTTGGGGGAATATGTCTCCAATCATCATATGAAATGGGAAGGGAAATGGGCTTCACTGCCAACTGACCTATAATCTGGCCAAGAAACCCCGCGGCATCATCCGTAGGGACCCCATAAGAATCAAATGGCGCTACAATCTTTTCTCCATTCAAGATCCAAACATCTAATCTTTTTAAGTGTTTCTCCACGGTTTTATTTTTGTCATCTTCAATGAGAAAACAATTACTATAAACAAAATGCAATAAATTTATTTAATTAAAATTTATACCTATGACTGTGACCCTCCAGTGTGTCTGGGATGAACTGGAAGGGGTCTGTCGCCGCCCAACTGATGAGGCACCTGTAGGGGGAGTCTACGACTCAGCCTCTAATGGGAGTCTCTCTGATGGTGTGAGAGATAGTGTAGGGGGAGATGGTGCGGGGGTGTAGGCAGCTGGTTCCTCAGATGTCGTGGGGAGTGACCTAGATGGATCGGCATCCGTCGCAGAACTAGAAGAAATAGTATACCTCTTCCTCCTTGGCATTCCTGTCATTTAATCAAATAAAATTATGTTCAGAATATATATTTCAAAAAAATTATGCAGAAAAAAAATTACAAATGATAATAGATGCCTAGTACTAACAAAATATATATATATATAACAATGATAATGAATGACTGCAGAAATGAAACAAGTGGTTGCCACATGAATGAATAATTTTATATAAAATCATTTTCCCCTTCATTAATATCGGTTTCCTTCTCCATTTCTTCATCCACTTCATTCATCCTTGGAAGACTAATATTTTCAATATCATGATGGAAAAATAATTCTGCTTCCTGTTGTTGATGACATTTAACTTCAGAGGTCAAATCTTCCACTTCATCACCCATATCATACAAATCTCATTGTATTACATGAGTAACTACACTCCACCCTTAATCCACAACATCATTCACATAATATACCATTTTTTCTTTCGATGATAAGATATATGGATCATGCATTTCATTATCACCAACATCCATCAAGCGAGAGAAGTTCACAAAAGTAAATTACAATGAATCTCTTTTAACACCTCTGATAATATCGACCCATTTTCATTTGAATAAAACAACAGAAAAATGTCCATGGTAGTTTAATTCAATAATATCATGCAGCTTTACATAGTATCCCACTTCAACAAATGTAAATATACAACTATTTTGTGTTTTCAAACCCACTTCTCGATCAACTGTATGAAATCTAAAGCCATTCACATTATAAGCGTCAAACTTTCTAACTTGCTTTATAGGACCTCTAGCAAGAAACTTCAAATCTTCTGACAAGTCTGCTCGAGTATCAGTATACATGACCTGAAAAAAGAAATATAATTTAATAGTTTTACAAATTGTATGTGTCAAACTAATATTCTTATTTATTGCAATATTTATGAACTTACACGTCGTGCAAACCATTCTACAAGCTCTTTATTCACAGCTTTCATTATATCTTTCTCATTTCGTGTTCGGACTCTCATTCATCTCTTTTTTTGTATCCTAAACTATTCAATAAATGGATATACAATTTCACTATTCAGCAGCACATATCTATGTGCCTCTAATAATTCCAATTCTGTCAGTGTCATATTTGAGGTCCTCCCAACTGATCGGCCAATAACAGGAAATATTTCTGAGTTCTGATGCATTTGAGATTGAGTTGATGTGTCGTCAACACGTCCAACTCGATTAAATCTTGTCTCAATATCATATAAATACCGTGAAACAAAGGTAAGACATTTCTCGGCCAAATAGCCTCCAGCAATAGAGCCTTCTGGTTGAGCTTTATTTCTCACGTATGATTTCAAATGCCCAAGATATCTATGAAATAAAATAATAATATTATTCATTTATTTAAATGTCAAAAATTGTTTATTTAACTGGAAAACATATAAATAAAATACCTCCCAATTAGATACATCCATCAATAATGAACGGGGCCTCCTCATTTAGCTTCTTCAACCAAATGCACAGTTAAATGCATCATGATAGTAAAAACGATGGAGGAAAGATCATCTCCATTGCACAAAGAGTCAATAAAAACCTCTCTTGGAGGTTGTAAAGCTGAAATGGATGTACAAATTTCTCACATAATTTCCAGAAAAATGTACAGAATTGGAGTATAACATCAGTAACTTTTTCAGGTAATAATGTACGCAATGCCAATGGTAGTAACTACTGTAACAAAATATGTGAATCGTGACTTTTCAATCCATGTAACATACGATTCTTCAAGTCAACACACCTCGAGATGTTACTCGAATACCCATTAGATACCTTCACAATATTTAAAATTCTAAGGAATGTATCTTTATCCCTATTTTTCATTGCCAAAATGGCCGGAGTATACTTTTCATTCTCATCTGGCCAGAGATCGCGTTTTATGTTCATTACTTGTAAGTCTTTGCAAGAATTAAGATTATCCTTCGACTTTCCATGCTCATTATGTAATGTGAAAATCAAATTATCACAGAAATTCTTCTCAATATGCATCACATCAAGATTGTGGCGCAACAAATTAAATTCCCAATACGAATGTTTAAAGAATATACTTTTTTTCTTCCATTGTTGCGTTCTGATTTCACTTGACGATGCACTTCAGACCCGTTTTCCACTATCATTCAAATGATGAACGTTCCCAAATTCTGTTTCAACATTTTCAAGCTATGTCAATATTTTAGAACCGGTTAACAACTTTGGAGGTGGTCTACGATCAATGAAACCATTAAATTTTGATTTGTTCAGCCGAAATCTATGAGATGGATCGAGAAATCTTCGATGGCATAAGAAGCACCATCTTCTACTGTGAGGTAGCCGTTTGGTCTCAAAATCAAAGTTACAAATAGGACAAGCCAAACCCGTATAAGTGTTCCAACCAGATAAATTCCCAAGCCTAGGGAAGTCACTAATGGTCATTAGTAAAGCAGCATGCATTTTGAACATTGTTTTAGAAGAAACATCAAATGTCTCAACACTATTACTCCATAACTCCTGCAATACTTCAATCAAAGGCTGCAAGTATACATCAATATCATTTCTAGGCATTTTTTTCTAGGAATAATCATTGATATGATAAAATATTATTGTTGGATACACCTCCATGAAGGCAGATTATAAGGGATCAAAACAATTGGCCAAATGCTTTAACTTGTACTCAAAGTCCCAAATGGGTTGAATCCATCGGCAGCCAATCCCAATCGAACATTCCTAGGATCCGCTAAGAAATCTGGATGTAATGAATCAAATCTCTTCCATGATTGGGAATCTCGTGGATGTCTCATTAACCCATCATTGTTATTATCTACAGAGTGCCACTTCATGTGTTTGGCAGTTTTTGATGACATGAATAATCTTTGCAATCGCGACTTCAAAGGAAAGTAATGAAAAACCTTTGTAGGTGTGTTCATTTTCTTATTCTTCTTGAAATTATGTCCAGTCAGACTTCCAACATCACCCTTTGACTGCCATCTAGAAGAAGACCATTTCTTGCAATTCTTTCTACTTGAATCCTCTCCACAATAAATCATACAATCATTTGGACACGGATGTATTTTTATATAATTTAGACCAAGTTTGTTAACAACTTTTTTCATATCATAAAAATATTTTGGGATTTTTTCTTCAGGAAATGTGTCACGAATCAATTCCAATATCATGGACATTTCCTTATTTGTAAATCCACATAGAAACTTGATATTGTACATCTTCAGTAGAAATGAGTGCTTTGAATATTTCAAACACCCACTATACAAATCTTGATTTCCATCATCAAATAAATCATGAAACAGATTTTTCTCAGAGGTGTTTTCCGTTAAATTTGGCTCTAAAGAATCAAGAGGAGGATCCAATGATATGTTCCAATCTTGATCTACTTGTGTTACAGTCTCAAAGACATCACTTGTCACGTTGCAATTTGTAGCACCCTCTTCTGGTTGTTCTGATATGTTTTGATGCTGATACTGGTGTCTTGCAGTGCTGAATGCATCATTTATGAGGTTTTGCATTTCATTTTCTATTGTTGATGAACTTGGGACCTCCTTATGTGGATTAACATTAGTGCTCAATCATTCTATATTGTTTGATTATCCATACCAATTCCAACACAAATATTGACTAGGGAATTGCTTTAGTATTAAATGTTCATAAACTTTATCTCTCTTCAACCATGATCTAAATTTACATTTAGGACATGGACATCTTATTCTCCCTTCAACGGATCGATTAGAAATCGCAAAATCTAAAAACTCATTCAAACCCTTAACATACTGAGGTGTGTTCCTTGGTAATGTGATCCGGATTTTATCCATGTATATCACAATGTGCCTACAAAAAATATACGATAGTGTATGATTGCAGAATCATAATATAATAAAGATGACCCATTGATCATAAAGTATGCACAATATAATAAAGATGATTCATTTATCATAATATAATAAAGATGACCCATTGATCATAAAGTATGCATAATATAATAAAGACGACCCATTGATCATAATGTATGCATAATATAATAAAGATGATTCATTGATCACATTTAAAATAGGCGAGTGGCTGTTTTGGTTTCAGTTATTTTCTCCACGCCCTTGGATACCTACCTAGAGATCTTCTAGGGTTTTTTTGGGAGACTATGATCCATCTAGATTGATCCATTCAACATTGGATCTTTTATTATAATTGTGGCGCATCTCTCTGTGTAAGAAATATTTCTGATTCCTCGTTTCTCTTGATAATGGTGGCACCCTAGGGTAACATTATCAGATCTGGTGGCCTAAGTTTTTGAATCATTGTGTATTCTTCTAGATCCTTTGGGAGATCTCATTATGGAGGTTATTCCTTGGTTAGTTTTGGTGCGTCAGATGTCTTTTCTTGTACTATTTGGTATTTTCAATTTCCACCAACCCCTTCTTTTCTAATTTTATATCAATATTAATGTTTTTATTATATTCTAGGGCCTTCTTTTTCTTCATTGGGTTTTCATTGTTGGTGGATCCCATTATGGGAAAGTGTGACTTGAGCTTTGAGGTAGGTGGTTCCATCTCTAGCCTATGATAATTAGCCTAATTTCTCTTAATTTATAAGTTTATATATCAAATTGGAATTAATATTTTCATTTTTTTAAGAAGGGGTTTTTGAGATATGTGGTTTTCCATGATTTTTGATAAATAAAAATGAAATGGGTACATTAACATAAATATGGGTTAGTGTTTAACCACTGATTGTGATCATAAATGTAAGAATAAAATTATGTATTCTTTTTTTAACCTTACCCATTTTTGGTAAATCTATTTTATTAGTCATGTAAATAGATATAAATTTATAAAAAAAATCCCTATAATATCTATTGTGTTTTAATAAGATCATGATATCAAATTCATGACTAAAATATTACCATAAATTCACTGCCCTAATTCCCATTGGATCAACTGACACCCAATGATTCTATGTCAGATACAATATGAATTTGACTAATACTCATAAAATGTGTAGGTCCAATTTCTATTATAATTAAAGGGGTCTATAGGAGTCTAACCCTGATGAGGGTATGGAGGCTAATATGGGGATAAAGCCTGATTAACTAGACTAGGTGGTAGTTCTTGAGGGGGTGGTGCTGACTCGTTCTACAGTGGTTGATGTATAACCTGAGGCTGAGTAAGATGTTGATTCCTTAGTGAGGCTATAAAGGCTGATCTACTGGTAAAAATTATAGTAGACTAGGGGACTCATCCCGTGAAATAATATCAATCTAGAACATAGGGTCTCTTTTCATAGGATACCTGAGTGAAAAAATTAACACCTTTTTAGCATGTTTGATGGATTTCTCCTGGCGATGAGTCCTATTAGATAATTTTTTGAATCCACCTATAATGTTTGGCGTGATGGGGGGGGGGAACTAGTTTAGCCTTACCATTCACCATGCACATAATCAATAGATATTTTTGAGTTAATGACTTGTCAAGTGAATTCATGAGGCCCTTCCACCTATCGACAATGTCTATGACTCACTCATATGGTCGTTGTTTTCAAATAAAGTAGTCAGATGTTATGGAATTTCCCATGGTGGTGTTAAACTGAAAAATAAATTAATTATGATGGTCTTCCCAATAAGCTATAGACCCAATGGATAACTAGATGTACCAGAAAAACTCTGGCCCTTCTAATGTGAGCACAAAACATAGTTCTTTGTGTCTTCCTACTATGATAGAGTTCACAACATAGGGCCACACATTGAAATAAAATGGGCTAAGTGTTGTAGCAGATTACACATCTCATTGAAGGGGGGAATTGTTGGATTCTCAAATTCTATTAGTGCTGACATATCATAAACTGATGCATGTTATGACATTCCATCAAGTGGTATTTCCACCTATCACTTCTCCAGGGCCTCAAAGGATACTATGAGGTTGTCCATTGTGTCCTATAGGAAAGGATTCCATTCTGGGCCAGGATCAATGACAACTAATGAATTTATAATATCTTCAACATGGTAGGTAGGCTAAACCACCCATGAAGTGACAGGTATAACAACTGGGCGAATTCCATAAGATAATACTGGGGGAATTACTAGAGCCAGGTCTCAAGGAAGATTCTCATTCAATTTAGGTGGATTAGGAAATAAATAGTGTGATCACTTGTCATAGGCTCCTAAATTTACCGAATTGAGAGGAAATTGAATTTCCAGATTAATGGGAATTATTTTCTTAATGAATTTTGGATTCCCCTAATTTTCTAGTGGATATAGGACATGATTATATCATATATCTCCATATTGTAGAAACTAATTAGCATAGAGCTCATTAATGGGAATCTTCTATTTGGAAAGATTCTAAAACATAGAAGTCATACCAGGATCAACTATATTCTACATTGAAGTAGACAGGTCGTAGGGATTAGCAGTCCTGGTCGGTCCTTTACCCTGGTTGGGGTCTTGGTGTAAGGGTTATTACTTAGAGGAATATGAAAGGCCATGAGTCTTTCTTTGATGGTGGGTGTCAACACTTAGGGTGTCTAGTAGATGTTGTGCTACCGCAAATGGTGGGTCCTCTTACTCAGAATTTAATTTAGTTTATCACTCCCTAACTCTAACAATATCATCTATATTCAAGGTGACTATGCACAGAGGCACATTATTGACGTCATTGGGAAGATTTGGCTATCATAGGACGGGATTGAAGTGGAGAGAAACATAATTCCCTACGATGAAAATCTGTACTGATGGGGACACTTCCTTAATAATTATATGGATTAGAAAAATGTTCTGAAGACATCATTATAGATGGTACTGGTGGTATCTTGTTGATGTGGCTGGATACGACACGAGAAGCCCTGCTAAATAAACCATGTAACGTTAATGGAAAATGTCATCCCAATGCTCTTTGATATTATATAATTCAAAATAAGGTTCAAGAGGTAGAAATGTGTCTCCAAAATGGTTTAAAAAAAAACCCTATCATGATTGAGTGACCCCAGCATTATGATGTTGGAAGTAGTGATCATCCTTAACATATCAGAAAATTGATCAGTGGTTATAGTTTCATATCATATTCTCCACTCAAAAGTGAAGTTTAACTCTTCATTTCAACATTATTATACTTTGGGTGGCTTAGGAACTTGAAAAAATGGTTCTGTATACCATTGTGGTAGTGGACTATTTGGTGGGGATAATGTTGCATGATATGATAGTCCACAACCTACTAGATTGTATCTCAAAGATGGTACATACTACTTCACCATTTTCTTATAGGACAAAGTATATTCCACATATTCATGTGAAAGGGAAGAGGATATCAGTTGAGAATCTTGTGAGTGATATCCAGCAATCATACCCAAAACAAATCTCTCTGATATCATGTTGAGGATTATAATCAGTCTGTAAACTAAATAAAATATTACAATGTGATATTCTAGAAGGGATCCAAATCCTCTTCTCCTTTGTTGTATGTGTGAAGGGATTTAAGGATCTGGTACATCTCATCTTATGAAATGAATAAACTCACAGACTAGGTTCATTCCCCAAACTCTAATGTAGAGGGTCGAGGTGAGGACACTATCAGTGGGACCCACTTATCTTCAGAATCAGATAAGTGGACATGATTTACAATAATTTAACAATTCTCATAATTATTCCTTTAGTCGCGATGATTCTTGCATATTCTCCAGGGTGGTTCATTAGAATAGTAAAAATCATTATCGTGGGGAGGACCCTTTTTTAGGTTGGAACTAGAGTGGGGAGTACACCCTAGGGAGCTAGCCATTAAAATAGAGGGCCTTCGTATTAGTTGTCATGGGAGTGGGGATGGCCTCCTAATTGGTGATCCAGGGTGTGAGGACCACCCATGTGTCTATCTAGAGGAACATGTGGAAGATCATTGTGTATTCTAATAAATCCATTGGGAGGACCTTCATGGTTTGGGAGTGTTGGAGTGCAGAAGACCTTTGTTGGAGTTTGCAAGAAAATTTGGATGAACTCCATGTCTATTGAAAGTTGTAGAATGAGGAGGGAATTAATACTAGTCGAACTGGACAATAGGAGGACATCAATGTATGTCAATAAAGTTTGGATGTACTCCTTTATAATTGTACATGGAGTGGGGAGACATCCCCTAAAGCTAGTGAAAACATGGGGATGACCACCATGCTGACGGGGGGTGGAGCAAGGAGGACCTTCACTCTAGTCAATGTTTTTTTGGGGAGGACATCTTCATGAGCTGGGAATGACGCGAGGAGGAGCTCTATGATGATGATCTGAGACACTGGGAGTAACTCTATATCTAGAATTATAATCATGGGGATGAAATAAATTATGAATATCAACTATATGGGGTGTACCTCCACTTGGATTGATTCACGTGACATGAGGACGACATCTGTGATGAGTGAAATAGAGGGGAGGACCTCCACTCTGTCCGATGATGATAATTGGAGGACATCCATAATATATATCATAATCATTCGTTTGCCCATAATGGCTAATAATTGTGCTGACGACTGAAAGATTCATCCAAGACTACTGGTGTGGTGGATGAGTTCTCGATCCATTTTGGGTGTTGTAGATCCCCTACTATATAGTAGTAGGGAACTGGTAGTATATGTTGGTGGTGGAACGGGCCGCTGGAGCTGTATAAGATCATTAACCATGATGTAAATCTCCTTAAACATGGGATTTGATGCTATTGTCAAATTATCTAGACCAGGGATGACATGAAATTGGTGTATAACACTTGTTATTCAGTATAAGGGGTGGGTGGGGTAGTGCATACAATGTCTGGTGGGATCCCTCCCTGGAGGCTCCCGAGTGGTTGTTATAGCTGGGATGAATCGAATATCCCTTACATGATTGACATAGGGGTGTGAGTCATAATATAACTACATTGAAAGACTCTAGAAGTAGTTGAACATTGGACTGGGAGTCCAAACTCCCAGTGCAGCCCTTAGGGTGACAGGGATTAAGATTCACTAAAGCCTTCAAATCCTTGTGTGACTTGTACCTCATAGGAATGAACCCTATTTATTGTATCGACAAACATGGGTGTCTATCAACCTTATCATGATTATTATATATGGTGATATGGGGGTGGGAACCTAATAGAGATTGTTAGGGATGAATTTTTTGATGTGGTGGAGTCATGTCATATTTCCCCATTGCTATTCCTTCTTACCCAGCTTCATGAGTAGGGGTGATTGGATTCCTATAGCTAGGATCCTTCAATGAAGGAAGATTTAGCTATTAATATCGATACATGGTAAGAAATTCTCAATTACACAATGCAGTCTAATCATTTATGACATTACAGAGATATCTCCACCAATGATTTCATAGTTCAGAATTATGAATGATTAACTACCCAAATTTTGGTGAGTTTCACACCAAGACCACTATTTTATTTGCATGAACTTGTGTCAGAAATATGGATTTGATGTCATAATAATCTACTAATTTATAAAGTTTTAATAATAATATATTGCAGATAAGTGTTCATGTTGGGTTAATTTACACCATAAAGACTGGTCTTGAAACCAGTGTGGGTGAATTAGTATAGGTAAACCCCAATGAGGGGGACAACAATGTTTCAAATTAGTGGGGATTGATCAAACAACATAACTAGTAATCACCTAGTAATTAGGTCACCGAAAATGGAGGTCACGGGGTCACCGAAGACGGAGGTCGTGGGGTCACCGGAGGTCGCGGGTCTCCTGAGGGCGCGGGTCACATGGGGGTTAAAGGAAGAAGGGAGGGCGCAAGGGTTTGGGGAACGATCGGGGTGGGGGAAGAAGGGTCGGGATTGTGAAAATGAATTTTGGGTTTCGCCGAGGTTTTTTAAAAACCTCCACTAAACCTTTCGGCAAAAACGTTTAGCGGCGGTTTTGTGAACCGTCATCACAAAACCGCCGCTAAAAAAGGTTTTTGTTGTTTTGCTAAGCAGTTAAATAAATATTGGCAGTACATAAGGCATATATCATAAAGGAACATTAATCATGATAACATAACATGGGAATAAAACTTTTAATTGTGGAAACCATTAAGTACATATTATGATTTTCATAGTAACCAAGGCATTTCATCCAATACCATCATAGTGGAAAAATTCCATTATTTAATTGAGTTCACTCCTCATTCCAGTCCTGTATCACTGAACCAGATTAACATCCCATTCCAGCCATGTCTATCTCATGAGATATAAATATTTACCCAATGTATTGGAGGGATATATAGGTCCCACCCATCTCATAATTAAATCATTCTTTCTTGCTCCACAAAATAAACATAAATCAATCATCATAACACAAAGAATAAAATGTGTTTCATAAACATCATCCCATCATAACATAATCCATATAAAACAAATGGATATCATTTCATCATGAGAAGAATAAAACCCTGTAAATAATAGAAAAATTATTCTTGAATCATAATCATACTAAATAATGTCATCTTAGATTGAACATAGTTTTGACAAAACACTTGAAATGAATTCTTGAGGAAAATATCCTTTCTTCTTCAAAATAATCTTCATTTCATAAAATTCCATTCAATTTTAAAAGAATTTGATTTTTTGAAAATAATCATGAAATATAATAGAGGAATATTCATTAAAATTAGTCATTATGAAACCGTAAAAATCCGTTCATTCTGTATCAGTTAAAAAAGAATTCTCCTCGTACTTTTTCCGAAAAGGTCAAAAAGCTCGTCATATGGTAAAAGAAATATTCCTTCCATAACACAATGTAAAAGTCAAAGAGGGGTAAACATGACTTTAAAAATACATGGAATATTATTTAACACTTTATGAAAAACATTTTTATGGACATGGATGAAAAATATAACCCCAGTAAATACATACGTATAAGCAATATCGGATAAAAATGAGATTGCAAAATTATCCCTTAACTTAGGTCCAGATTCTTCTGTATGTGTCCAAGACTACAGTATAGTGAGTTTATAAAAATTATTAACTTGTAAAATAACCATAATAATATTTATTATATCATATATTATTTAATTATGACTTTATATTACCCGTTCTTTGGTAAATTCAATGTTAAAGCAATGTTTTGGGTAAAATCATTTCATTTATCGTACGTGTTTCGATTTATTATTCATGTTATTATTACTTATATCCTGATTTAATAAATTCCAAAATGTAAAACATTTTTTTTATATAATATATATTCAGTATATAAATATATATTATAGATCTATAAAATGGAATGAAATACACCATTCATGGAGAGGATAAGTCGTACGTATGCATGAATGCTATTTTTGTTTCATTATTGAATTGAATGGAATTAAGTAAATGAAACATATATGTAAAAAATCCAGTATCATTATTATGTAATATATTTCATGATTATTTATTATATATACTATATAATTATACTTTAATGGTTAATCATGGATAATGAATCTCATCGCGTCCGTGGAGACGGTAGTCCGTACGTACGCATGAGTGACAATATCATTATTTTTATATTAAAATCATATATAATTGGTTTTTATATCATATATAAATAATCATAATAATGTTATATATATTATTTATATAATTTATACTCATTATTATATGCATCCAAATGATGAAATGTTTTAATAACAAATAACACCACGACGTGGAGACGGTAAGCCGTACGTACACACGTGTGGTGACTTTTTCATTCATTGGATGAAAAAAAAACTAATAAAGTTGAAAAATTATTATAATAACATCCCAATATATATAATATACAGGAGTTATTATTTTATAATGGAAACAAAAAACAAGTAGGAAGTGGAAGATGAAAGGAACTTGAAATAGGTGGTGAGATATTTACCTCTTCTTCAGGATCTTCCTTTTGATTTGATCAAATGGGCTCCTTAGGATGGATTTCTGACTAAAGTATGGACTATAGGATTAAGGAATGATAGTTTAGAGGGTATTTGGGCAGGGTTTGGCCGATCCAAATAGCTTGGGAGGAGTGAAATTTAGAGAATAGAGAGTGCCCTTTTATAAGAGAGGTGAGGGGCACCTTAGGAAAAACTTATAATATTTTTTTATAATAAATTCATATTCGGTTTATAATGGCTCCAAAGTGACTTATTTCAAGGATATGGTGGGGATGGGTTGGAATAATCTCAACCAAAAAGTTTTAGACAAATTTATGTTACCATTTTAACCATATAATTTAGATTTAACTCTAAGATAAATAATTTATCCTTTACCATGCCTTCTGGTATTCTTACACTATATGGTTAATAAACATACTATAAACTACCGATAGAACACAAATTGGTTCTTTAATGTCATATATATTATTATATAAGACTTTTTTCCGATCCTTAGATTTTTAGGACCATTATATCAATTAACAATTTAATATTTGTTTTAAAAACTATTTTATGTCAATTTTGACACTATTTGGTAATTTTTTTTATAAATTCATAAAGCATTATTAATTCTAAAAAAATCATCTATACAATTATAATACATTATATTAACCTTTAAAATTAGTTTAATTCATAAAAATGCTCAAATTACATTTATTTGTCTATTTATAATATCAATTACGTATATATTTCATTAATAACGTAATTACTACATCAACATTGTGTCATATATAAATTAATTTATTTAATGTATAAAAAATATAAATAAAATATCATAATGTACTAAATCATTTTAGATTCATAATGAATATTTATAGTCTAATTTATCTTATGTATTACCCTATATTAAAAATGTTTTTGTTATTAAACTTTGATATTAACAATTTTAACTATTCTATAAATAAAATAATAATAAATGTCCTAATATAATGAAAGTGGATCCAAAGAGTAATATTTTATTCCTAAGGTTTATTTTGTCTAATTAATCTTATCTTGTAGAATTAGAACATGTTTTAGGGTAATAATAATATCATTTTTACCATTAATTACCCTATTTACTTTTAACCGTGGTAAATAAAAGTAAAAAGTTTCTATTCACCAAAAATTATTTTTATCTCATTGAACTACATTTTACTTACTGATATAAATCTTGTCTCTCGAATTTTTGAAATTCAACTCACAGAAGCAGGAAAATTAATTTTTATGTAAATTTTCAAATGCTCCAAAGAGATGGGTAAAAGACGGTAAAAAGGTCAATAAAATATATATATATATATATAATTATTTTAAAATGGCTCCAATTAATTTCATTGAACATATATAGGTATTATGTATCGATTTTGACCAAAAATAAAATTAAATAAAATAAATAATTATTTAAATAAAAATTCGGTTTTAAACTATAAGTCAATGTTTTTCACTATTCATCAAAATTTGATAGCTTTCAGAAAAATACCAAAAATTCACCCTAGGCTAATTTTGATATTTTGAATCCAAAAATGAAGTCCATTTTGAAGGATAAAATTTATAAAATTTCAGAAAGTTGGTATTACTATTCATAATGGATAGTTTATATAATATTTTAATAATATATCATTATTTAGTGAAAATCAGTATCGCATACAACACACACTATAGAGGAACGTCGTGATTGCGTGTAATTCAAGCCAAGTCAGGGCTGCATGTAGTGAAATCTCCCTTTGGAGTTGCGTATAACATAATCAAAACTTCTTTCATTTATGTATTGAAAATAATCTATACATAATGTTGCGTAGAATAATTTCTAGAAAAGGAACATGAAATTGTGTGTAACACAAGCTAAGAATAGTGTTGCGTTTACAGCAAGCTAATACGGTGTTTCATATAGTATAAGCTAATATTGGTGTACAATAGAGGGCATCAAAGAAATTAAAAATAATATATCTCATAAAATATTTGGGTGTTACAATATTTGTTTGATATTTTGTTCGAAAATTTCAAATTAAAATATACATAAATGATATAGCTTGACATATAATCATGACATGATTTCTTCTATTTCTACAAAAAAAATTATTAGACTCACATTATAAATGTTTTATTAATCAAAATCATTTTATTTTATATTCACAATAAAAAATTACAATCAATTAAACAATTTTTATTATTATTTATTTTTAGAGAATATAAACATAATTAGATACTACTTGTTTATGTCAGACCACGGATGGAAAAAATATATACCTTATTCTTCCAATTATAACTTCTTAAAATATGATGATACTGGCGTTTAATAAAACAGATTTTATCATTGTGGATTATATATGATATAATTAAACTAGACACATGTATGTATATTCATCTATTTATTGAAGATCACACCGAATACCTCAATACATAAGTAGTTGTAATTTATTTATAAAGTCAAGCATCACCATAGAATATAAGATTACTGAATTAATGATTATTGGAAGTAATGAAAGAGATTAAATGTTATTGAAAAAGGTAGTGTAAATGTAGATTTATTTATTTTATATATTGAATTTAAAAAATGGGTGATTTAGTATGGTTTCTCTAAAAAGAATTTTGGATATTATTTCTGGTAATTTTTTATACAATTTCACTAGTTACCAAAAAGAATTTTACATTAATTTAATTTTGTATAAATCCCGCGGGATTTTATTGTAATCAGTATATCAATGGATTATTTATGTTAAAATACATAACATTTGATACATTATACTCTTAATAATAACTATAAAAGTGTTCTTAATGAATTTACAATGTGTCCATTATAGTAGGTACAATTATCTCTATGGTGGGATTGTTATATATGATATCACTCATTTTATTATCAATTATTCCTTTTTTATGATACAACATGTCGATTATGACATCATTTAAATTTTTTTAATTGATATTTGTAAAATATGAATGTGTTAAACATTTAATTAATTATCATATAAAAATTGAAAACTATTTTGGACAAGTTTCAACAACTGTAGAAATGTTTTTAATGATGAAAGACATCTTATGTGGAACATTATGAAATATTTTATAGTATAATATCGATGAAAAAAATATACTTGATTTGTTTAAAACAGATGCTAAAACCCAAAAAGAATAATATCTCTCTCAAAATACCTGTATATTTTTTTCTGTATTCCCTTAAATATGATGAATATATCAAGGCATGAGTAAGGGAAATGTATAAACTAAAAGATTTCATAGTGGTATATAAAACTTGTTAAACACCGTTAGATCAAGGATTCTAATGACCACTGTAAAGAAATCATGGTTAAGATCATGTAAAAAGGCAATAAAAATTTATCCAAAAATAGTAATGGTGTAACTTATATGATTGTAAGGTCTGATATTGAAATGATTTATATAATTCTTTTAAAACTCTCATAGTTAGGTCATGTGGATTCATTCTAGTGGATTTGTTTTTCTTCCTTTGAATATAATTTATAACCATAAAAACCAATCAATTATAAGGTGAATATTATTACAACATGACAAGGAGGAGTGATTAATATTGAACTAGGAATGTTAGTCATTTATTATAATAAAAAATAAAAACCTCGATAAGGCCCCGAGTATTGTTATGATGTACATATATTTTGAATTCAGATTAATTACTTGTTTAGGACCAATTTTGAGTACCCAACATGATTGTGAGTGTTTTTTGGGAGTATACGGCCTATTCGAAGACTATAACCAATCATCTTGGGGGGAAAGTCATGATAAATGGATTGTAAAAACATGTGGGGATGACCACATAGTCTGACTAAGTGAATGAGGCCTGGAGATATGGAATGAGGAGCCCATGCCATTTTTCAAACAATACAGATGGATCCATAGTGACTATGTGGGTGCCGCTACAGCATAGACGAGGGTTCATGGTTGGTGCACCATTCGGCCAACCATGCGACCAAACCATTGGACAATGACTGTAGGGTAAGATGCCCAAATTTCCCTTTAGAAACAATTTAAGTTGAAATCTATTTTCCTTCTTCTTAGATGGACAATAAGGGATGTGGGAGATCTCATTTGATGAAAAATTGTGTCATTTTCTCCCATTCTATCATCCAAACTCAGAATTGCGCACCATTCAGATCATTGTATCCATGTTCATGAGTGTTTAATTCATTTTGTGCAATTCATCATCTGTCCTGGTATCTGATGCACTATTTTGGTGCAAGCTAATATGCCTATTTTTAGGTTTCTCATTCATTATTCATTTATTCCCTATATTAGTTGAATAAAGAGACAATAATAAATGATCATCCCACTATAGAAATACAGTTGGTGGTATATACTTTTCAAAAATGGTATGGTGCATTATTATGCTAGTTTTCATTATTCTTCCATCAGGAAATTATGATGCTTCCCTTAAATGGATTGAATAATTAAATTAAATATAATGAAATATATTAAGGATTCCCCCAAGTTCATTAAGAAATTTTATACATTATTTCAATAACCAAGGTCACACATGGGCATTCCATTTAGATTTTTGTTTAGAAATATTACCCATGAAGTGAATTATGTGCTTTCCAATATATAGAAATCCCACATTCATATGAATTGATTTTTTTTTATTAATTAGGGGAGGGTTTTCCTCAATTTTATATTGATTATATGGTTAATTGGTTTATATATCCTTTTTATATTAATGGGTTAACTCATTGACTGTAATTGAATTGTAATAGATATATGTTTGGTTTAACCCATTGAATGTAATTGAATGTTAATTGTTCTTTGAGTGGATAAACTCATTAAATTGAATGGTTGTGAGTTGATAAACGGTGTGGGAATTTAATTGAAATGGAAGTGTATTCCTTAATTTCTGTACCATTATTCATGATTCCATTTAGACACCATGGACGTCTCACCCATAGATTGTGTTTTGGGATAGAAGATACCTCTGACCAGTATCCTCCATGTATCTTTATTTATTTGGATTCCTAGAGAATATCAACCACTTTGGTCTGGATTACTGAACTTACATTGGAAATTATCTGTTGACAAGATTCTTGGACTCCATTGATGACATTAATGAGTTTCAATAATAATTCACCTTGGACTCGACATGGATACCTTGGTTTTCTGTACCTTGGATTTGGCCCTTCTTGGAATTAAACATCTAATTATACAACATAAATATGGTAAAATGTGATATTCATGATTATACAGCGTGCCCATGATGGATATTTTATTCAGTTTATTTGTCCTAGACACATGTGATGTGATATGTTGTGTATATGATATGATTGTGGTGTTTACATCCTTTTATTCTTTAGCTTCTATGTTATAGGTTCTTGACCCACAATATTCAAGGAGCCTTTTGAGATATACAACATCACTTGACATTGTGTATATACTCCATGTACCATTTAGTTTTATTACATATTAGAAAAGATATATATATAAATATATAGATATTGCACTATGATTATTCTTTGTTATATTTCACATGAATGAACTATTATATACAGTTCGGGTTGGACCAATTGGGATTGTATCTCACATGTTGTTCAAGCTATCATTGGTTACCCAAATAGAATTAATGGATGCAGGTCGGGATCCAAGAATGTACATGTAGTAAGATACATTAAGTTGCTCCATGATTAAATGTAGGGGTGCACGAGACCATTATGGGTTCCCAAATGCAAGATGGGGTAGTTTTTTTGTCTTTTTGGAATTTTTTTACATGTAATATACTATTTATTATATATATATATATATATATTCTAGAACCATTTTATATACATGACATGATCAATATTGTATATGACATTATTTCTGTGATTATTATATGTATCAGTCTATTGGATATGTTTTCTATTTTATGATTCATTTACTATATCCACTATTGGTTTTTATTTTTTATACCACTATATTAATTTCAAAAAAGTGGGCATAGTCTCCCCACAAAAACTCCCTATGCCCTCACTTTTATTTGGTAGCCTCTGGAATTTGGGGAGATGCCCAAGAGGGTATATTTACAACTAGGATTGGGGAAACATTGAGGGGATTCTAGGTCTTCGATGTTACAAAGTTTTATTATAAAATTTATTTTCAATATTAACTATTTTAAGACTATAAAAATGGGTATGATGGTTTTGGGGTTTTTTAATGATATTTTCATGGGTGCATTATACCCACATTCCAGAAAAATAAAAATTGTATAGAATGAAAACTGTTTTTTTCTAGATTATGGATATTAAACATTATTTTATTACACCATTGGTTGATTCACATGAATTGTGATGTTATCATTGATGATGTCGTGGGTTAATATTTTTTCACCCATTAAGATGAGTTTATTCCATTTCATTAATCATTTTTAGCACTTTACTGAGATCAACTTCCATGAATTATGTCATTCTATAGAGGAAATATTTCTTGTTTTCATGATGTTGGGATAAGTGTCATGATAGATATACGTACTGATTGGATAGGTGAACTATGAAGTCAATTTAGATACATGGATGGTATTTAGAGTGCATGTCATTGCCTAAGAAATGTGTTAATTATTAGACTACAATATACACCGTAAGAATCCAATTGTGGAATGTTGAGTCATGAACCATGAGTTACATTGACTAGAATGTGTTATGGTGTGAATTATGTTGATGTCATATTTTCTTATAAGGAGTATAATCCCTTATGGATAGGAACAGTTGATCCATTTGGTTCCACCATTTAAAATATTATGTGAAATGAATATGAAATTATAATTGAAAATTGAAATAAAAAATATGGAAGTCCACAAAGACCCAATTTTCTAGTGGGAAAGTGGTAGTGTCTCTAGTGACATTCATGAATGATTATTTTTACTAGTCCTTGATTATGGAGTGAGATTTGTGGTAGTACATGGTTCTAAGAATTTTTTGACATTCCCTAGGATTTTAGTTATGAAATTTCTAATGTCTCTTTTCGTAGGTTTCTTGGAAATATAGATGTATTTCACCATGAATACCTCAAATCTTATGCCAGGAGGGTGTCGATGACCATAATTTAGAGGCAATCGGCCATGTGATTCCACTAAGATCATCCTATATTTCCAACTAAGTAACTAGATACTTTGTTGGAAACATGTTCTTAGGAAATATTTTGGGAGATCTTTACATGCTTTATAAAGAATTTCTAGGGAGCACAACTACCTACCATCTATATAGATGATATGACTCAAGTGTTCCATATACACCATGCTCCCATATTTTTTGGAGATGGAAGTTTATAGGGTGCAGAGTTGTGGAACAAGACTACATTTTCAATATTTTAGAATCTATGTAGGCCACCTAAGTGGAATGTTAATATCATGACTTATAAGCCTTAGGGATAAGAAAAGAACATGTGGGGTGTTTGAAACTAGAATTATGCAATGCGTGTCATGGTTTTGAGGTATTTAAAAACTATATTATATGAATAATTTTTCCTTATGACTCTAATAGAATAATGATATAGTAATTTTATGCATATGGAGTAGGTCATGATGAAAATTATGGTGTATACTGCATGCTTGACAGATATTCAATGTTTTTCACTGATATATCTTACTGATGAGGCTTCAAGAGAGAGATTCTTTGAGGATGGTTTCAGAAATTCTTATTAAATATCAAGTAAATGTGTTCATATTGGTGATGATTATTGATATTGTAAAATAGTTTCTAATTACAAAGCAGAACATGAGGGATGCTATGGGTGTAGAGTAGAGACGTCTAGTATCTCGACCCAGTGGTTCATTATCAGAAGTCATAAATCAACATTTTTTGACTTCATGGGAGATGAATACCATCCAGAATGCTAATATTTGGAGCGAGATATTATGTAATCAGTGTGGTTGATGGGGTCACATGAGAAATAAGTTCCATTATGACCTATTCAAGCATCGAACGTTCAATAGGATGTTCTACATAACACATTTCTATAGGACCATCCCTCCATTAGTGAAGGGTAGTCATTGGATCTAACACTAGGTTTGGGAGAAGGTTTCTCCACACTATGTTAGGTAGGGAGTTGGACTAGTATCAATTGATCATGCCACGGTGGTGGTGATTGTGGAAGAGGCATCAAAGGACTAGTTGCACCAAGATAATAGAGGGGACCAACATTGGGTAGTGATGTTGTGTTACAACGCCACCATTCTGTCTGGATATATTTTGTATAACCTATACCTGAGGAGCATGTCATTAGACCATCTATGTTTAAAGGTATGATCATAGTACCCTCTAATTTTCGATCTACTCTTTTTTACCTAGATGTATTACATATTGTTTTATCTATACCTCTTATGGAGATCCTTAGTCCCCAGATTTATTTTTCTAAGGGTTAAAAAATGCTCAAAACAATGTTAGGGATCAAGACATAGAGTGTACATCAGTGCATGGATTCCCCCATTAAAATTTGGGGGTTAAACATCCTCAAGAATCTTTTTCTATATGAGATTATTGGGTTAGATGGTATACCCAGGAAGAACTAGTTAATATATTTGTGAACCTATGGTTATTTCTTTTACCGAAGTGTCATGTCACTAGAGAGACAATTTTTATTCAAATTGGTGAAGGGGATATCCCGACAAGAGGAGTTGGATAAGAGAATCATGGGATAGGTGGATAATAGCCAAAATTTCTAGTCTATATGTGGATGATTTGGTAGATTAGTAACCTGATTTCCCTCTAGTGGTTGATCATTTCTGGGACATTTTCCAGGTTTCCTTTTCTATTTTACCTCATAAGAGTTGGGATTATGTTTCCATGATGCTAGTGTAAGGAGCTCTACTAGTATCCATTCTTCCATATATGAGGCCTATAATGGATTTGTAAGTTCTCAAGAGGTAGCTGGAGGATTTGGGGTAAAAGGATTTTATTTTACCTAGTACTTCTCTAGGGGTTCATTTTAGTTTTTTGTAATGTGCATATTAACTTTATGATATGTGTTAATTATTTGAAATTGAATAAGTTTAAGGTTATGAAACGGTATCCCATTTAATAAATAGATGATCATTTTTACCATCTTTGAGGATATTGGCTATTCTAGAAACATTATTTCAAATTTTATATATCATTAGGTGTGTGTTTGAGTTTAAAAAATACATAATTATACTTTCTGTAGTATGTATGGTTTATACGGGTATCAGTTTGTGTCGTTCGGTCACATTAAAATGCTTGTGTATTTTGATGGAACTGATTAACTAGAATTTATATCCATATGAAGATTTGTATTTGGGGGGGGGGGGGGGTTTGTGGATGATATTTTAATGTATTATCACAATCAATAGGACCATGCACAGCATATGGATATAATTTTTGATACAAAAAGAGAGAATCAGTTATATGAGAAGATAACAATGTTCAACTTCTAGCTAGATAATATTCATTTAACATTTCACATTCTATTAGAGAGAGGTGTATTAATTGACCCATGTAAGGTGAAATTTTTTGTGTCCAAGGATAATCCCAATAACATATTTGACATATGATATTTCTTAGGGATAGCTGGATATTACATGCATTTCATACAGGAATTATCACACATAGTAGTTCTTCAAATTATATAAACTGAGAAGGGTGTAATGTGTTTATGGATTGTTACATGAGAAACATCCTTTCATGATATAAATCACAGATTTACTTCAGCACCTATATTGATACTTCCAAATAAGAGAATATGATACACTTTGTATTGTGATTCATCAAGTACTTCGCTATGAGTAGTTCTTATGCAGGGGGACAGAGTCATGAAGCAGGAGTGTCAACAACTAAGGAAACATGAGAGGAATTACAAAATACACCATCTTGATTTGGATGTAGTTTTACATATATTACACTGTTGGATATAGTACATACTTGGAGATCATTTTTTGTTGATCAATGTTTCCTGAAACCACCCGGTTCGACCCTGAACTGGTCACCCGAGATGATCTGCGATACGGTGCTAGAGGCATTCACGATCCTCCTGGGATGTCGACTAGTGCAATAGCATCAGAATAGTGACAATTGGAATTATTTTTACCAATATAAACAATTCAAATAAGTAGAAGTAATAAAGAGTAGCTCAATGTAAATAAACAAAACCAAATGTCTAAAAAAGAACTGATGAAAATAAAACTAACCTAATCGGACATCCAATATCTTTAGGTGACCTATGGGTTGCTCTCCAACTCTATGATCAAATTTCTCCCAAAGTTAACATGCCTAATATGGAACCTTCACAACAACAGAAAAAGAAATAAACTATCGGTGTGAGTATTACAACCCAGTAAGATAGTATGATATTTTATTCCCCAATGCACTACATTCAAAATTAAAGAAACATTATTTCTATGTTTTAACTACAATATATTAAAGTATGAATTTCTAATGTTTTTAATTAAAATAAAATTAAAATCCATTTTCCTCAATCATTTCAAAACCCATATTCTAAATATATGTTTTATGAAGTTATTTGACAAGGAATGTTATGATTTCATTTAATACAGGCACTAATGAGTTTCAAACAAATTTTCTTTTAATGATCATTTTCATTGGAGTCTGGAAACCAGAAAATCCCTTCAATGAAAAAAACCACACATGAGTACCAATAAAATCATAAATAAAGAATAATTTAAATATGTATACAAGTATCTAAACAAAAAATTAAACAAAAAAAGCCACTAGACATAGGAAAACCTGGTAGATTCTGAATAATCTACAAGACACTAATACTTATGACCCCACCTATAGTATCATACCACATACGATGACATATAACGCACCATATTCTCAACCACCCTTTCTTAGGATAGACTGAGGGGAAATTCCATAGAAATTAACCCAAAAATAACTGAATACTATGATAAAATGGTGAATAACATAACCTACCAATGATGCACTCATCTCAGACAATTCTCTCAATATTCCAGGTTCTTATTTCACATGTGTTAAATGGGGTGAGCAAACTAATTCAATCTGAGCATAAAATCACAACATATAAAATATCGATAATAGTAGGCCACACCCCAAGTCTCCTCGAGTTATACCGACATTCCTTATAATGAATAGATTACAAAAGGTTCCCAATAGAGGAACCCAAAAAATGGAAACCAGGAATTCCACACCGAGGACATCCAAACCATTCCATATTGGAAAGTAATATGGAGAAACCAATGTAGGTTTTCAAAATATGAACTTCCCCTTATTTTCAAAAAGTGGCCAAATAGGCCCTTAAACATTCCATAAAATAATTTATTAGCAAAGATGAAAACCAATTTACCATTATGTTCAAGACACACAGTTTACTAAATAAAAGAATTTTTAAAAACTCTTAAAATAATTTATTACAAACTTTCAATTTAAACCAGCCTTTATGAAAACGAAGACCTTGAAATAATTCCAAATCAAAAAACAATCCATTTTTAAAAAGGTAACTTCATAATTTACTTAGCATAAATTTTTTAAATCCTTTTCAAGAACCCCAAAATACATTATTTCACAAGCCACAAATTTATTATCAAAGCCAAACCAAGATTAAAAAAACTACAAAATAATGACAAATGCCAACTATTCATTATAAACATCCATTGGAAATGTGATATTTATCAAAATAAGGGGGACTGACACATTGTGTTGGTTTTGGGAAATTTTGCACACCAAATGAATACACCAAGGTTTGAGGATCATCACATATTAATTATATGATATGAGAAAAACATAAAATAAATGATTATTAAATTATAAAGGATATGTTCAAGGGAATCCTACCATGAGACCAATATGAAAAAGATATACCAAAGTCTGAAACCACTCGATAAGGTTCAACTCCAAAAAATTATATATTATTGACTCAAAACAAAAAAAGACCTCAAATTAGAGTGTCCAAAACCAAGAGTCAGGGAGAAAAACCTCACCTTGAATGGCAGTAGAAATCTAGGGTGATTCAGAACACCTCACCATAGAAAAATAACATTGTAACTAACCTTAAGGGGTCTTGAGACACAAGTCACACACCCCCTTCAAAGAAGAAATTCCAATATCGGATTAACCAACGCCTAGGGTTTGGTTAAACCAAAAACTCACCAAGGGAGAACCCCAAACAAGAGGATAAATAGGGAACTCCCTGGAAGAGTGTGGTTATAGGTGGTCATTGGAATGGATTTTATTACATGGGGGTGCAGGTCGGAGGAGGACCACGTGGCTGGATGTTAGTCGGCTGAGGGGTCTGTGCTGCAGGGAGGAGTAAGAGGTTGGGCCATTACATTGGGAGGAGTAGGAGGCCAGGGTAGTAAAGACTAGGGCAGTTAGAGGTGAAGAAGTGGGGAGTCAGCTAAGAGACAGAGGCAACGAGGGGTCCTGCTTTCACCAAACGAAGGGGAGAGGGAGGTCGAGAGGGATATGAGATTGGGGAGGGGTGATCATAGATTAGGGATTATTATTAAAATCCTAAAATTTAAATTATAATCATAAGATTGATGATAAAAATTAAAAAAATGTGTTCCTTTCTTTTTACTAATAATGAAATTCGTAACAATAATAATTAATTTAAATTACTCAAAAAATGAAAAAATTTACTCATTTTAATTTTTTGAAGATGAATAGGTTTCATAGTTTCTTGGGTGGAGCCTTATGGGGTTTTCAATTAATACACCACCTATGCGCCCAATATTGTCAACCCAAAAAAACAAATTTTTTAACAGAAATCAAAAAATACATCTGGGACTAAGAATGAACCCCAAAAAATTTTAAATATAAGAAAATAAATAAATAATCTAAATAAGTGGATCGGGGTGTGACAATTATCCTCACCATAATGATTTCCACCCCAATAACGCCAGAACATATTCTAGCTAATTGATCAATACTTAAGGATTCGATATCCACATGATCCATCCTCTTAATCCAATGTAATTTCTGTAGCCACCAAGGGGAATAAAATTTATTTCCTAAAATAGATCACTTGTAGATGGGAGGCCCGAATGGACACCGCACCATACTAATTATACTATAATATGATAACTCCTTAAGGGAAATCTCAAAATGACCCACAGTTGATCTCCCTACTATTATGAACCTACCTATACACAACCAAATTGTAATCCAACATAGACATGTATAAGGTCCAACTTAAGCTAAAAAACATTGATATAACTTTTAAAACAATCACTCTCATACGAGGGGGACAAGAGTTGATACAAAACCTCATTTATGGAAAAAAAATCCCTCCCTCCATGGGTGGGGATAGAGAGGATCAAAGATTGGATCAATGAAACAATGACCAATAACTACTCAATACTCATCACTTTGAAATGTACACAAACCAAAGCCGCAACTGATTCACATGGCTGGAAACTGCAAGGACATTGATCAGAAACTCACATACAAAATCTTTAATTAATGAAATTTTGTGAGGGATAAGTCCATCATGATCAATATGACGAGGGAAAATTTACAATTATGGAGAAAATAAAACAGAAACACTAAAATTGTCAGACCACAAAAATAGAGGCACAACCTTTACCAAACTTCTTAAACCCCTTGGGGTTCCTGAATACGTGTTGGCTTCACTCTGAGGTCTTTTGGATGAATCTCTGATGGATGAAACATCTCCTCCCTAGAAATTAGGTTTTGAGAATCCCAATAATAACCATACATATTTTGATTAGACAATTGAAAGGACAAAATTCATGGAAATGAAAACCACCCGGGAATCGAAAATTAGAGTTCATTAAAAGACCCCTGACATTCCCATACATTTCAAAATCCAAAACACCATTAGTAAAACTTCCATGAAAATATATCCCTTACACTAGAAGGAATCATACATAATAAACAATAAAAAACCCAACAACACATCACTTTTGAGAATTTCATCCATGAATTTTTCTAGAGACACCCCAAAAAAATCCTCGCAAATGACCCATGTGTCCAAATGCCTCACTAGGATTTGGAGTATTTGTAAACAATTGATTTTTGTAACCTAGAAATCTACATAGATAACACACACGGATCTCTCACTTCAAATAGGATGATGAATTTTCCCAAGGGCTTTTAATTCCACGACTTGATCCATTATCTTTTAATCACTTACACATCCCCATTCTATAATCCTAACGACTACTCAATGGAATTGAAAGATAGAGGACTATGTAGAGCACTCCCAATAACCCATCTTCAATAATAAAATCTTGTCTCACCACATCGTCAAACAATGTTAAGTTGGAATCTGACACATTAGACTGTTGATGAGTACATAGGCATACCTCTAAACACCAAGTCTTCAGGGAGTCATCTATGGCATACAATAAATCATAAGGGACTAGATTCAAAAGGCACTACAAATACTCTAACACTGAACCATCTCTCTGCTACAGAAAATATATCTACATCCCCTTTCTCACCCTTTATTTCTCATAGAAATACTGAAGAATGAACAAAACCATGAAAACTCACAAGTAAGCTCTTAATAGGGCATGTTCAGAGATGTTGGAATCTTCCACATCTATAGTGAAACATCAACCATGAAGGTTTTGAACTTGACCTTTAATGACTCAGGAAACTCAATGAGGTTAAGGTCCCTTTTGATCTTTCGCATCCAATCCTCTACTATGGAAGGGTCTACTTGACCATAAAATAGAGGTTGTTCAAATGTCCAAAACACAATCCTAAATTCCTTAGGTTGATCAACTGCACTACGAACACCTATCAAAGCTTGAAGGGGACAACAATTGGACAAGAAATTTAAATAACCCAATCAATGACAACTCAAAAATAAAAATCATCATGATCAAACACTTCATTGGTGAGAATCTATTAATATAAAAAAACAAGATATTATAACATAAAAATATTCCTTTTTGAAACCATATTAAATTTAAAACGATTTTGGTGGGTTAAACACTCGTCTTTGGTATTATGTAGAGTCTCACTCACAATCATGTTTCCTTTCCACCCTAGTCATTCATCCACAATACCAGACATCCATCAAAATTACAACATACCATCATGCATGTATGAACCCATAAGAACACCTAGGAGAAAGAAAAACTACTTCATTTTCGAAGAACAAATCATTCATCCAATTTTAGAAAACATGTACCTTCCAAACACACACTGACCCCTAAGTCAATATTGATTTTGTTCGAAACTCATCCTGTTTCATTTTAAACAATTCCTAAATAATAAAATTTTTTAAACAACCATTTTTCAATACTAATTTATCTGATTAAAACGCCTTTCAGAATTTAGAGGATACCCAAAACAACTCAAATAGTAAACTAGTGGCTGTGGGTGACTTGACCATATGGTTAGAAGACCTATGTCGAACACATCACTGACATGGAGAGCCTTCTTAGACTATGAACGTTTATCCACATGGAGTTCTAGGCCATGATAGCTCATCAGAACAATTGGCCAAAATCCATTTTTGGTATCCAAGTCCCTAAGATATCTCTAAACACTAGATAAACTTACAAAAACGGACATCCCCTAGAAAATCGAGGATCAGAACAAGAAAGAGTTCGTGAGGCTCTTCCAAAACATACCCCTCAAGTTTTTACAATCCAACTCCATCTACGTTGAAATCAAAAAATAGAAATGGGTGCTCTAAAAATAAAGGTCTGCTAGGAGCAGACCAGCACTGATACCATTTTGTCACAAACCAACCCAGTTTGACCCTCAACCACTCACCCAAGCCGATCCGTGGAAAGGCCTGAGGGGCATTCCCGATCCTCACAGGCTAGAGACAAGTGTTATCTCATCGACAGACTGATGATGGGAATGATTTTTACCAATATAAATAATTCAAAGTAGTTTAAATAATAAAGAGTATGTCAAATAAATAAACTAAACAAAATGATTAAAGAATAAAAAAATAAAATAAAAATAACTGAATGGGACAAAAACTATCTATATTTGACCCTACACATCACTCTCCAACTCAATGATCAAATATCTCCCATGGAAAACACACCCAAGCTGGAACCTGCATACGAACTAAAATTAGAAAATAACCATATATGTGAGTCTTTAAACTAAGTAAGATAGCCTGATATTCTATTCCCTAATTCGCTACCTTAAAAATTAAAAGAAAAATAAATTCTATGTTGGAACATCAATATGTTATAGTTTGAATTTATATAGTTTTTACTTAAAATAAATGTACAATCCATTTCCAATAATCATTTGGAAAGCCAGATTCTGACCATAACTTTTATCATGTTATTTCTAGGGGAAAATGATGGTTTCCTTTAAACCCGACACAAAAGGTTTTGAAAAGAAATTTCTTTTAGAAGACATTTTCAGAGGATTTAGGAAACCAAAACCTATGTTTCCAATAAAAACACCACACAAGAGTACCAATGCAGTCGTATAGAAAGGGAAATGTAAATAGATACACATGTTTTTAAACAAACTCTTCAAAGAGAAAAAAGCCACTAGACATAGACAAACCTAGAATATCCTGAATAATCCAGACAACTCTAATACCTAATACACCATATTCTATATAATTCCATATACAATTAAAATCCAATGATCCATATTCTCAACCACCCTTTCACGAGACATGATGATGAAAAATCCCATAGCAATGAACTCAATCATGTCCACCTATTATGGGCCACTGGTCAGTACTATAACCTACTAGTGCATCACTCATCTCAGAAAATAATCTCAACATGCTAGGTTACTATGTCACCTTTATTAAAGGGGTTTGGAAAACATATTCCTTACATGCATCAAATAAAAATATATAAAACATTAATAACCGCAAGCTCACCCCGAGTCACCCTGTAGACTAAACCCATGCCTAAAAATGAATAGATTACAAAGGGATCCCAACCAAGGAACCCACATAATGAAACTCAAAGATTTCACATCTGGGATATCCCAACCATTCCATGTTGACATGGCATGAAGAGATACCAACTTATATTTTCACAATTAGCACTTCCCCTTATTTTCACAACATGGAAAAATAGGACATTAAACACTCCATTATTTTATTTTTAGCAAAGATGTAATCCAATCTTCAAAGATGTGAAAGACAAAATATTTACCATATAAAAGCATTGGTAAAACCAATTCAAAACATTTAAAAAAACATTCACTCATATCCATTATTTAAGGAAATTCTAACTATGCAATAATTAATTATCACAAAATAACCCAATTTTAATAATATAACATCACATTACACTTAGATTAAAACATTAGAAACCTTTAAAAACCCCCAAATCAATTATTTGACAAGAAATAAATATATTATCAAATCCAAAACAATATTTAAATCAATAAAAATGAATCAAAAAGGCCTTCTAGACATTATAAACATCCATTAGGAATGCGATATTTTACAAAAAAACGGGAGATTAACACCATGAAAGGCTTTAATGTATATTTTCACACCAAATGACAAAACCAATGTTTGATCATTACCACATATTAATTATTAAAGGTGATAAAAACATAAAATGAATGTTTCTTAAATGATAAAGGACATTCACATGAGAATCCTACCTCGAGACCAAGATGTAAGAGAAAGATGCGCATCTGAAGCCACGCGGTATGGTCAAACGCTCTATAAATTAAATATTAAAGACTCAAAACACACATAGACCCACAGTAAGAATTTGAAAAACTATGAGGCTAGGAGAAAAAAATTACCTAAAATGGTGGTGACAACCTGGAATGATTTATAATGCATTACCTTTGACGGAGAACACTGAAACACACCTCAAGGGGTCCCGAGATACAAGTCACACCCCCCTTCAAAGAAAGAAAAAAAAACAAAATTAGATTAACCCACACCTAGGGCTTAGTGAAAGAAATACCTAACCATGGGAGAACCCCAAAAAATTGGAGAAAGGGGGAACTCATTGGATGATGGTCGTTGGGGGAGGTCGATGGATGGGATTTTTCCAGAAGGGAGTGTTAGCCAGAGGAGGACAGCGCGACCGGAGGTAGGTCAGTTTTCGGGTGCTATGCCACTGTTGAGGAGGAGGGTCGACGGGGTTGCTCAACTAGTGAGTAGAAGGGATGATGGGGGTTTCAAAGCTAGTAGTAGAATGAGGCTAGGCCATCACACTGGGTTGATTTGGAGGCTACGGTGGCACAGGCTGGGGCAGCCAGAGGTGGCAATAGGGGGTAGCCGACGAAGAGAGGGAGGTGGCGACGGGGCATGCTCACGCTGAACGGGGGGGTGAGGGAGGTCTAGATAGAGAGGAGAATTGAGAGAGAGATAGGGGTAGGGTGCATATATATTAGGGATTATAATTAAAACCATGCAATATAATTAATAATTATAATAATAAATTAATCATATAAATAAAAATAATAAAAGTATTTAATTCGGTATAATAAAACTAAAATTTGAATGAACAACAAAAATAGTTAATGACACAACAAATTAAATAATTTACTCATTTTAATCTTTTGAAGATAGACATGTTGAATAGTTTCTAGGGAGAAGTCACATGGGGTTTCCAAAATTCGCTCCACTCGTGCTCCCAATGACATCAACCCATGAAAATGAACTTTTTAACATAAATCAATAATTTCATTTGGGAATGAGCCTAAACCAAAAAAATGTATTTAAAGACAAGAAAATAATAAAATAAACCAAATACCCCTGTAAGGTTGTGAATCATGGACCAAAAAATCATCAAGTATGTATTTACACGTCATTATTTGAATATTGAGGAAGAAATGTTTCATTTAGTAGCTATAGGATTTCAACTTCGAACATTCCACTACACCTGAAATGGAAAAATAGAAGGGTTGATGCACTGATTAAGAGGGATTAGATATATGAGGTTCTAGAGAAAATTAATGAGTTAATGCTTATGGATTTGTTCATTGAGATGAACATGTAGGGGTTGTTAAATCAGAGGCATACTATTCTTTTATCATTATATTTGACCAGTACTGTTTAGGGTGGAGTAAGGATGAACGAGATATTAGATTCAGAGGGCCTAGGCATATAAGAGAGTGTAGTTTTTAGGGTCCAGCCACATGTTTGGGTCGTATGTGAGAATAAAATTTACCATATCCATGCCCATGTTGGGATCCAATGGAAATACATTAGGAGATGATATAAGAGTTTCATTACTTTGTATGGATAGTAACCCTAGTCATCACCCTGATATATGACAAAATAAATTTTCAGTAACGGTGTTCAGGTATTAAAAGAGAGGTAACTAGATTTTTATATGGTGATCCACTTGTCAGTATGTGAAGGAAAGACATTAGTGATCGTTTGGACTTTTATAGTAGTTACCCACTCATGAGGGTAAATTGGATGATGTTTTTATGGATTTTATAACTAGTTTTTTGATGTCACCTTGAGGTAGTGATTCTATTTGGGTTTTTGTGCATATTCTCAAGAAGGTTTCTCACATCCTACCGATCGTGGATACATTCAAGTTTGTTGATATTAGGAGGATGTATATCTTTCAAGTAGTATGAATTCATAGGGTCTCAGGTACTATCATTTCTAATTGGGATTCCTAGTTCATGTCTCATTTCTATAATATTTTAAAGAGGGAACTACATACATGAATTATTTTGAGAACAACATACAACCATCCAATAGATATCCATTCCCAAAATATGATATAGCTTCTTGAAGACAGCCGCGTTCATGCATCTTAGAGTTTCGGGGATCTTTTGAGATTCCTATACTCCTAGTTGAGTTAAGCTACAACATTAGTAACCAGGTGACTATACAAAGGGTACATTATGTAACATTTAATGGTAGGCCATGTAGAACGTCCCTATACTAGTTTGAGATAGGTGAGGTAACCTTATTGGGACAGTGTCTTGTCTATGAGACTATATAGTAGGTCCTGTTGACTAGAAATAGGATGGCTACTGCATAATCGTGATAGAAATATTGAATTGTTCTTTGCATATGACCTCTATAGTTCGAGCTTAGGAATCTGATCTTTTTACATATATCACCGAGGCTAGGATATAGATGGGTCAAAATATAGGGTAAAATTTACTGATATATGTTTGGATGTTAGAGATTCTTGTAAGATTCCGGCTAGTATCCAATCAATTCTAGTTACCTTAGAAGTACAAAGCCTTGTACAATTTTAACCACATATCATTATAGCTCTATTATTATTTGAAAAATTCTCATTCATCTCATCCCAAGGCGGTTGAGTTACAGGTATATGCATCATTTGAGAAGAATCTAATTAATATCATTGATAAGAGAAAAAAATTAATTTCAGGATGATTAGTTCGTCTCTATTAATGGTTTATTGGAAGTAAAACTATGTACTGTATGAGCCTTTGGATTGGAAGGATGAAGAATGTGATAAATGGACTGATTTATACTCTTATGATTCATGAAAATCCTAGAAAGGGTAATTCATGGATTAATTTCATTAAGGGGTAAATATTGAAAGATTTAGGGTTTTTATACGAGGTACCAATCTTTTTAATTTTAGTTTAAATGATTTTATGGCCTATTTTGTGTACAAAACAATATTACTAGTGCATTCGGGGTGTCTGGGGATTGTTCAGATTGAGAACCCATTTTTTGGGGAATAAGCCTCAATTTGGGATTAGTGATACCATGTGTGACATGATACACTATGTGAATAACTATATGTGGCCTGAAAATGGGCATGAAGAGCCCGCATGTATTCTAAAACTGTGTGGATAAAGGTGATATAACCATGCAAGTGACCCCTTAGTACTATAGAGGGTGCACAATTGGTGCACAGTTTTCCAACGATATGAATAGACCATACAACATTGTTTTTTGGGAAGAAATGACCAAAATTCCCATTGAAATAAATTTAACCAGAAATATATTTTTGTTCTTCTTTGTTTAATAGAAGAGAAATTAAGATATCTCCTTTGAAGGAAAATTGTATCCTATTCTCTCATTCTTCCATCCGATCAATTAATTGAGCATTATTCCTCTCATTGGATTTGTATCGGTGAGTAATAAATTCTTATTATGTTATTCTTCTTTTATATTTTTATTTTCTATAATACTTAGTTGAAATATAATATGAACTGTTTTCATTTTTTCATCTTTTCAACTTTTTATCCCAAATTGATTATAATCTTGAGATAATACTTGATGTGAACTCAACTTTGATCCTCCGGTAGGAGGTCTATATTTTTCCAAAATGGTTCTATTATATACTAATCATGGTTATGTTTCTCCACACCCCCGACATTCTATAGAGGGCCCAAAATTGAATTGAATAATTAAATTGATTATAATTGAACCTGTTGTGGATTCCCACTAGTACTTCTAGACATTTTTTGAGGTTGTTATATAACAACCATGATCAATATTACACATTTAAAATTGATTTATTACATTATAATCACTTAATACAACATAAACGATTGAGATTTATAGTGTCTTTGGGGTTTAGGTAAATTACATGAAAACATAAAACCTAAAATAAAACATTTTTATTGAAAACTTATTTTACATGACCACAACATAATTTCATACATGACACAACATGGGATAACCTGATGATATACATAAGAAAAGGGTGAGATAAAAATCCCATCAAGGGATAAACATGGAATAAAATGAGGAATACAAAACTTGTTTTTAAATTGGAATATCAATGGCTCATAAAATAACCATGAATATAACGTCATGAAAAATTGTGATAATCATAACATTAAAATTTTGAAACAACATACAACATGATATTTTCTTGAGTCAAAGATCAATGTACATGGATTAACATGAGTAAACGATCATTGTAAATTAATTAGCACGTGTAAATCCTCATTATACATGTATTATCACGAGTAAACCCTCATTTCACATGACGTATCATGATACTAAATATTACCCAATGCATTGGAGATCTGTCATGACTCACCCTTCATAAACATTTCATTTCATTTAGTAGTGTGCCACATAGATCATATAACATGGAATGATTAAAAAAAATAAATTATTACACGATCATGTAATGTGGAATACATAAATTTGAGCCTCAAATCATGATTTATATGATCATAAATGTGAATACCCTTGGTAGAGAAGTGTCTTTGGTATTCAATACCTGATGGAAAATCATAGTGCAATTTCGGAATCATAGTAGCGTCAAGTATAAATTCATAAAATATGTTGATGAGAGAAATAAAATATCTAATAATTTATACATGAAATGGAAATTATGGGTATAATGTAAAATTATACCCCAAAACATGGAATGGAATTTAAGAGACATAATATAAAATATGTTCTTGAAAGAGAATGATGAGAGAGAAATCTCCTATAGAATTTCGGCATTGTATCTTTTGTATATAAAGGATCATGGATGGATTATTGCATTTTTAAAAAATTTATAATTAATTAAAAATAAAATTTACATTAATGGTAGTGTGTATGAACATATCCCGTCATATGCAAATTGAATTAAAATGGAATTTCACAGAAGGAGTTCCTGATAAAAGGGGGGAGTGGAAGATCCCTTACATGAATGTGTGACTCCCAAGGCTTGGGATAGGCTTATTAGGATCTTAGGGGTAGCATGGGTGGACTTTAGGTAGTATGGGGTTGAGGTGGGGCAAGTATCAAATTGTTTTAGTGCATATAAATGACATCTTGGGTGGGTGTTTATAGAAAATGAGGGGAATTTCATTATTATTTTGGTTTTTGACAGTACAGAATAAAATATAAGAAACCACAAACCATCCCATGGGTTCTCCCATGGTTAATAGAAAATGGGAGTGGTATAAGTTATTTGATATGTCTAATGACCAAGGATTTTAAAATATTGTCCTTACTTTTGTGGAGGTGAGTAACACCTTCGAGGAAATGACTTTAAAATCATAAAATAAATTATATGTTTTTGAGGATAAATTAAATATTTGTAAAATAAATCAAAGAAAAATAAATTAAATTATTTTAATGTAAAAAAATATATTAATATGAATATACCATTTAAATTATTTTTTAAATCATTATTTTTCCATTGTGATGTCATAAAACACCACATAGATTTATAGGATATTTAATATTTACCAAAAAATTCTATTGTCTCAGAAAATTATGAAGAATTCCCCAATGGATAATTTTGAAATCCTGATTCCAAAAATAATATAAATTTTATCTATATAATTTCAAAATTTTAGAATTTTTTCTTTTAAAATTTAAACCAACATTTATTGAAAATTGACAGGTTTTAACAAAAATAGTTTTAAACCATAATGATATTTACATTTGACATCATAAAAATTATATGATAATTTATATTTAGGAAAATTAATTTAATAATTATATTTTATTATAATATTATTTATTTAAAAAATACAATAATTCATTTCAATTAGATTTCTTATTTCACAATGAATATTCACAAAGAATTACTATTTGAACTTTAGAAATCATTTATAATGTAACTACAATAGAAAGAAAGTATATTATTTATTAAATAAATAATAATCTAATAATAATAATTTTAGGTTATTTTTAGAAATCCCTTTAAAACACCAGAAAATTCCCTTAGATTAAGATGTGTGATAAGGTGGATTTCATGGGGCTATTCAGTTATCACGGTTTGGGCCATGATATTGATGAGATTGAACTGATCCCGTAAACAGTTTCTCTCATGCTTATGTTGTCAAATATCATATTGGGAATGGTCAAGGGAAAATCCCAATAATTATATCTCCCTTTTATTCCCTAATAAATGGGATTCATATGGATTTATCCTATTTTCTTCAGCCATCACTTCCTTTTTCCATGTCAAAAGTATTTTTTTTTAAAACCCTGTATTTATACTAATCATTTCATCACTGTTAAATTTATATATAATCAATAGTAATGAGACTTTTATGTTATTTTAAATCAAATTGGATTTAATAAAATGAATTCACATGTCTTCTATAACCAAAATACATTTAATTAAATCAATTGTATTTTTATTAATGAATGTTTGGGTAATTTCATCATTTCCCCTTAAGAAACATCTCCCTCTAAATTTCTTTTTCCCACACTAAAAAAACTGGGGGTAACTCTACTTCATCACCTCCTCTATTTCTATCATTGCTTCTTTAAAAATGTTATTTCTCCGCATTACAATGATGAGGGGAATAATCTTATTTCATTAAATTTTTAATAATGATCTATTATCTTTAGCTGTTGTTCCTCATTGGAAAGGTTATTATCCAACAGTACAACATCTGAATTTAGAACATGTGATAGGTATGGGATGTAGATCTTTAAGAGAGATACATTCAATTCATAATTCACTAGATATAGGTTCAGTGGGAGTTCTAGTCGATACGCCACTCCTTTTTTGTGTTCAACGATCTCCAAATGACTGATATACATTGGACTAAGCTTTCCCTTCTTCCCAAATCACATTAATATCTTCCATAGATATATGTAGAGGAATACCATGTCTCTAAAATCAAACTATAAGTAACACCGATTATTGGATGCATAAAACTTTTGTCTACTCTATGAATATTTGATGTGTTGTTTTATGGTCTTAACCTTCCACACCATTTCATGGACCATTTCTAGACCTAAGAGTTTTCATTCCCAAAATTCATTCAAACGTGCTGGTAAATCTTCCCATAAAGGGCTTCATAGTAATCTATTTGGATGCTAGAATGGAAACTATTGTTGTAAGATAACTCCACCAAAGGAATTCATTGGTCATATCCACCTTTTAAGTACATTGAGAAATCTCTCAACATGATCTCTAGTGTTTGTATAGTCCACACAGATTGGCCATCAGTTTTAGGAGGATAAGATGTGATGAAGTTAAGCTCAATGGCTAGATCATGTTGTGAATTTTCCAAAACGTAATGGTGAATCTTGGATCTTGATCGGACACAATCGACTATGGAACTCTATGCATGCTTAGCAATTCTCTGATATATATCAATTCTAGTTGATCCAGTGAGAAATTCTCATGAATCATAAGGATGTGAACCATGTTCATAAATCGATCCACAACATCATATATCACTACTAAAAAATCGGGTATTAGCGACCGCCATTGGCGGTCGCTGTAGGCTAATAGCGACCGCCAATGGCGGTCGCTACACTGGAAATTTTTTTAAAAAAAAAACATATTGAATGAAATATATATATATATATATATATTAAATAAAATATTTTAAATATATATATATATATATATATTATGATTTAAATATTTTAATATATATATATATATATTAAAGAAATATATATAAAATATTAAATAAAATATTATTCATTTATTTAATGAAATGTATGAATTGTGTTTTTTTTCTTCACGGTGGAAAATCAGAGATAAAATGAGGTAAAAATCATAAAAAATGGAAAAACATTTCAAACATCATAAACATCAAGATCATCATAAATGATAAACGTGCTTCAATGATCCGAGCAGGTCCATCTATTTCAATCTTCTGCATCAATAAACCTACAATAAGACAAAAAAAACAACAAAACAAAACAAACATAAATTGAACATAATTATTCAGTTATTATATACATATAATAAAATTAAATCTGATATCAAATCATTGTTCTATAATAATTTAAAACCCCCAATTTAATAAATGCTATCATTTCAGGTCATTCGGAGCACGTTTTCACCGAATTTGATCGTCTCACGCCGTTTTTGGTGTTTTATGACACCAGAAACACATTTCCAGTCACCGCGGTCAAACGAAACCTCCGATTGACATGTTGTCTGCCAGACCATTTCAAAAATCACACAACGGCTGATGTCGTATGGTTTGATGGCATTCTGAGGTCGTTCGGGTGGTTTTGACCCCCCAACGCGCCGTTTTAGCGCGCGCCGAGCTGCTTAAAACGAAACAATCAGATGTACCGCGTGCATCGCACGTCCAATGGGCGTGTTGTCTCCTCTTAAACATCATGAATAATATTTCTAATGTTTTCGTGTGGTTTCAGGTCATTCGGAGCACGTTTTCTCTAAATTCGACCATCTCACATCGTTTTTGGTGTTTTATAACACCGAAAACGCGTTTATGGTCACCGCGGTCAAACGACACCTCCGATTGATGTGCCTTCTGCCCGACCATTTCAAAAATCACACAAAGACTGATTTCTTATGGTTTCATGGCATTCTGACGTCTTTCGGTTGTTTTTTACCCCCCAACGCGCCGTTTTAGCGCGCGTCGAACTACTGAAAACGACACAATCGGCCGTATCGCGTGCATCGCACGTCCCATGGGCACGCCGCTTCCTCCTACACATCAAGAATAATATTCCTAATGTTTTAGTATGGTTTCAGGTCATTTGGAGCACGTTTTCTCCGAATTCGACCGTCTCACGCCGTTTTTGGTGTTTTATAACAATAGAAACGCGTTTCCGGTCACCGCGGTCAAACAACACCTAAATTGATGTTTCGACTGCCCGAAAATTTTACAAATCACACAATGGATGACGTCGTATGGTTTCATGGAATTCTGAGGTCGTTCAGGTGGTTTTGACCCCCCAACTCGCCGTTTTAGCGCGCGTCGAGCTGGTGAAAACGACATAATCGGCTATACCGTGCGCACCGCACGTCCGATGGGAGCACTGTCTCCTCTTACACATCACGAATAATATTTAAAATGTTTTCTTGTGGTTTTAGGTCATTCGGAGCACGTTTTCTCCGAATTCGACCGTCTCACGCCGTTTTTGGTGTTTTATGAAACCAGAAATGAGTTCCCAGTCACGGCGGTCAAAAGACACCTCTGATTGATGTTCCATCTGCCCGACCATTTTAAAAATCACACAGCGGCTGATGTCGTACGGTTTCATGGCATTCCGAGGTCGTTCGGGTGGTTTTGACCCCCCAACGCGCCGTTTTAGCGTGCGCCGAGCTGCTGAAAACGACACAATCGGCCGTACCATGCGCACTGTACGTCTGATGGGCATGTCGTCTCCTCCTACACGTCAATAAAAATATTCCTAATGTTTTCTTGTGGTTTCAGGTCATTTGGAGCGCGTTTGCTCCGAATTCAACCGTCTCACGCCGTTTTTGGTGTTTTATGACACTGGAAACGCCTTTCCGGTCACCGTGGTCAAACTACACCTCCGATTGACATTCCGTCTGCCCGACCATTTCAAAAATCACACAACGGCTGATTTCGTATAGTTTCATGGAATTCCAAGGTTGTTCGGGTGGTTTTGAGCCCCCAACGCGCCGTTTTAGCGTGCGCCGAGCTGCTGAAAACGACACAATCAGCTGTACTGTGCGCACTGCACGTCTGATGGGTGCTCTGTCTCCTCCTACACGTCACGAACAATATTACTAATTTTTTTCGTGTGGCTTCAGGTCATTCAGAGCACAGTTTCTCTGAATTCGACCGTCTCACGCCGTTTTTGGTGTTTTGTGACACCAGAAACGCGTTTCTAGTCACCGCGGTCAAATGACACCTCCGATTGGCATTCCATCTACCCGACTATTTCAAAAATCACACAACAGCTGATGTCGTAGGGTTTCATGGTATTCCATGGTCGTTCGGGTGGTTTTGACCCCCCAACACACCGTTTTAGCGCGCACCGAGCTGCTGAAAATTACACAATCGGCCGTACCGCGCGCACCGCAGGTCCGATGGGCACGCCGTCTCCTCCTACATGTCACAACCAATATTTATAATGTTTTTGAGTGGTTTCAGGTCATTCGGAGCACGTTTTCTCTGAAATCGACCGTCTCACGCCGTTTTTTGTGTTTTATGACACCCGAAATGCGTTTCCGGTCACCGCTGTCAAAAGACACCTCCGATTGAGGTGATGTACATCTGCCCATTTCAAAAACCACACAAAGGCTGATGTCGTACTGTTTCACGACATTCCGAGGTTTTTTGGGTGGTTTTGACCCCCCAACGCGTCGTTTTAGCGCGCGCCGAGCTGCTGAAAATGACACAATCAGCCGTACCGCGTGCACCACACGTCCGATGGGCGCTCTGTCTCCTCCTACACGTCAAGAATAATATTATTAATGTTTTCGTGTGGTTTCAGGTCATTCAGAGCACATTTTCTCCGAAATTGACCGTCTCACGCCGTTTTTGGTGTTTTATGACACTGGAAACACGTTTCCAGTCACCGCGGTCAAACAACACCTCCGATTGATGTGCTGTCTGCCCAACAATTTCAAAAATAACACAACGGCTGATGTAATATGGTTTCATGGAATTCTGAGGTCGTTCGGGTGGTTTTGACCCCCCAACATGCCGTTTTAGCACGCGTCGAACTGCTGAAAACGACACAATCTGCCGTACCGTGCGCACCACATGTCTGATGGGTGCGCCATCTCCTCCTACACGTCTCGAATAATATTCCTAATGGAAAAACAATTCCACTATTTTTTTGCTCGTTTTTTGTCAACATCATTAATGCGAAATCGAAAACCATTAGCATCTATAGATTATATAACGACGAGCCGTTATAGATGGACCCTCAACCAGTTGGATAAATTCTTCTGTTTGCATGGGGTCCCCTAACTCCCTCACCTTATGAACCTACATAATTCATAGAATTCAATAATGATATATGAATAATGAAATTAGTATAATACTTCAATCATATTGAAAATCAATTTATACGTACATAATCCTTGAACCAATCATGAAATGACGTATAATGAGACTGTTGAATTTGCAACTCAGTTGCACGATACATCTCTTATTTTATCACATTAATGTGTTTTCTGCAAATGATAATGAAATGTTTAAATGATCAACTTATGCAAACAAAACATGTAAAAGTTAAACAATAAAAGTGATAAGATACTTACTGCATTAATGGTGCAACTGATGGAGTATTGAACATGATATATCGATGCGCTTGTATCCACTCGATGTTTTCCATATCATACGTGGTTCCTTCTCCAACTGGACCATCCTAAATCCAATAGGGATTATCTAATTTTGTTTCAACATCCGTAAGATATTCTGCACAAAAAGTAGTACACTCATCCATCAAATAACCATTGGCTATTGATGCCTCCGGACGAGCTCTGTTGCGTACAAATGGTTTCAATGTACTCAAATACCGCTCAATAGGATACATCCACATGAATTGCATTGGACCAGAAGCCATTGCATCATTAGTTTTGTGCACTATCAAGTAGACCATAACATCAAAAAATGAGGGGGGAAATAGTTTCTCAAAGTGACAAAGTGTAACTATAATTTGGTCCTATAAACTTTTTAAATCACTCATTCATTGATTTCTTAAACAAATCAGTCTAAAAAAATTACTCATCTCAATCAACGGTTGAACAACATTGGGGGATAAACAATCACAAATTGCGATTGGAATCAACTGCTGATGTAGTATGTGATTGTCATGACTTTTCAACCCTTGCAATGTCTTGCTCGTCAGATTCACAAACTTTGAAATATTAGAAGAGTAACCGTTAGGAACCTTGAGAATTGTCAAAATGGAAATAAATGTCTCTTTCTCCTTTGTAGTCATCATATACTGTGCAGCAGGCATATATGCCTTGTTTCCCATAGCTAACTGTAAATGCAACTTTTTCCTTAAACCCATTTCTTCCAAATCACGGCGTGCATTAACATTGTCCTTTGATTTTCCACCGACACCTAAAATGGTCCACAATATGTTATCAGAAAGATTTTTATCAATGTGCATGACATCCAAATTATTCCTCAGCATGTTAGTTTTCCAATACGGAAGAATATAAAAAATACTTTTATTTTTCCAATTGTGACTACGCTGCCTACCCGCAGCTCGAATATTACGTACCGGAGGAGCCACCAAATCCTGAATTTCATATACCGTGCGGATGTTTTCTTCCTCTATCTGCGATAACATTTCGACTCCTATCATGATCTTTGGTGTTGGGATGAACTCTCTAGAACCATCAAATGCCACTCTGTCCTTTCTGATCCTATGCTGAGGGGGGAGAAAACGTCTGTGACCCATGTATGCCCATTTTTTGGAATGCTTAAGTCATAGAGATTTTTTACATTTGTTTCAACAAGGGCAAGAAAATTCCCCTTTCGTACTCCAGCCTGATAAATTTTCATAAGTTGGGAATTCATTGATTTTTCACAATAAAGCAGCCTGCAGTTTAAACATTTCATTCATTTCTCAGTCATAAGTCATCACACAATCGCCCCAAAATTCATTCAACTCATCAATCAATGACTGAAAGTAAAGGTCAATCTTATCCCCCATACTTTTAGGTCTATCAATAAGAGTGGAATGTAATATAAATTTTTGATTCATACAAAGACACAGAGGAAGATTATACGGAACCAACACCACGGGCCATGTGCTATGAGTTGCACCAACCATAGACTTGAATGGATTGAAACCATCTGCTGCCAATCCCAATCAGACATTACGAACATCTTTGGAAAAGTCAGGATGTCTCTTATCAAAATCCTTCCACGCATGAGAGTCTGCCAGATGGGTTAACATATCACTTTTAGAAGCTCTTTCTACATGCCATCTCATTAAATTAGAAACTTTAGATGACATAAAAAATCTTTTCAACCTTCGTTTAAGGGGAAAGTAATGCATTTGCTTTACAACAATCGGTTTCCCCTGTATCACAATCTGACTATGATGAGCCTGATTTCCCGGGTTCTCTTTCCACCTGGAAGCACCACAAACCGTAAAAATATCCAAATGGGCAGTTTCCTTTCTAAACAATATACAGTTGATTTCACATGCATCTATGGTCTCATATATAAAACCGAAGTTCTCTATCAGCTTACGAGCATGGTAATACGACTCAGGAATCATAGAGTCAACAGGAAGAACCTTTTTCAATAACACCAATAGCATCTCAAATGATGTGTCTGACCAATGATTCAAAGTCTTCAAATTCAACAACTCCACGATAAACGACAATTTATTGAAAGAAGTACATGTAGGATATAATTCTGTTTTTGCATCATCAATTGCTTTATAAAACCTCCTCAAATCACGATCTACACCAGGGAGAAGATTTATCTCACCGCTCTCAGGATTATGGATGTCAATGCCTTCAGGATCCAACCCACATACCATTTTAGTAAGAATTTCATGCATTGGATCATTCATCCATGCATCAACATCCATCTGAACTGTATCCGTGTTTTCACAACGAACATATTCTTCTCCATCATGAGTCCAACTCTTATAATTTCTCAGAAATCCATTAGAGAATAGGTGCTCCCTCATAGTATCTCGTGTGAATTGATATCTGTTAGCACATCTTCCACATGGACAACTAATATAGTAACATTCAAATCCTCTGGTAAAGTCAACAAACTACATAATTCCGTTGAAATACTCTCTAGACATTCTATTTGGAATATCAGTGCAACTCTTATCCATAATAAGATCCCTATAACAAACTTTACTCAAGACTTATTATATTTTCATTTTTCATATCAAATATAATTAAAGTAAATAATAATTAATTGTTTGTGAACCATTTATAAAATAATAATGTAAGTGAAATCCCATGTCATACCTAATTGCACTACAAACCTGGAAGGGATTGGAGCCGAAGGTGGTGCTGCGAGGGAGAGGACAGGCAGTGGTGGGGATCCGTAGCTGGAGCTGGTGCGGCGAGGGAGGGGACGGTGAAGGAGGGGATGGGTGGCGGTGGTGCGGCGAGGGATGGGACGAAGACGAAGGGGACGGGGGTTGGAGGGCTACGGGGGGTGAGGGGGTGTTGGGGTGCTGGGGGGGGGGGGGGGGCGAGGGACGAGGGGGTGGAGGGCCGAGTGTGGAGGTCGGAGGCCGGAGGGGCTGGAGGCCGAAGGGTGACGGAGGGCCGCCCGAGGGCTGCCGGGCTGCCGGAGCCAGGTGGCGGGAGGCCCGAGGGAAGAGGGAGGCCGCAGGGCGGAGGGCGGCCAGCCGGAGGGCAGCCGGCCGGAGGGCGGGGTGGCAGAGGGCGGTGCGGCGGAGGGCGGGGTGGCGGAAGGAGGGCCGGTGGAGGGATGGGTGGTGGGGAGGGCGGGGCGATGGGGAGGTGGGGCGATGGGGAGGGCGCACGGTGACGGGGAGGGCGCGGGTGATGGGGAGGGGGGAAGGGTTCGGGGGGGGGGGGGGTGCTTCGTGATAGGAGGGAGGGTTCCTGGGGTGTAGAAGCCTTTTTTTAGGGAAACGTAGCGACCGCCATTGGCGGTCGCTATTGGTAAAGGGGCTAAAAAGCCCATATTTCTAGTAGTGATATTGTATTGCTTCCTTTGGATATCTTCAGAAGTCTGTTGACAAAGTCCATGGTGATGTCTTCCGATTTACAGGTGGGTATGGGTAATGGTTGCATAATCCCATAAGTATTCTTCCCCTGAACGTTCACATTCTAACATACTAGGATATTTGAGGTATGTTAAAATATCTCCTTAATCATGTAATCCATCCAATAGTGCTCTTGGAGATCTCAATACGTCTTTGTTTTTCCTGGGTGAATGGAGAAATTTGAGATATGTGCCTCATCCAAAAGTTCTTTCGTTAACTCATTATTTTATGGAAAACATAATCTCAAAACAAATCTCACAACCCCTTCTTCATTAACACTGAGCTCTGAGGATTTCCATTTGTTGATTGTTTCCACATTCTTCAAAATTCACTCATCATGTTTTTAGCACCCTTTTTCCTTTTGAAAAGAGACAATTGATCATTCATTTGTGATAGAATTGATGATTTTACCTACTTTATGAATCCCAATTCCATATTGATCAAATCTAGGAATATTAAATCCTTTTTAATTCTCATCAATGGTGGAATTGATAGGTCATTTCTACATAGAGCATCCACATCCTTGTTCGCTTTCCTAGGATGGTAGTGGATTGAGCTTTTGTAATCCCTGATGATCTCTAACATTCTTAGATGGTGTATTTTCATCTATTTCTACATGTATTTATATTTTTTCCTTTCTTGATCTGAATATATTTCACACTTTTCCCCAAAGAGATAATGTCTCTATATTTTCAACACAGAGATCCCATCTGCTAACTCCATACCGAGCAATCGACAATTTTTCTGATTCATTTTCCAGTAGCTTGAGGCGTAGTCTCTGAATTTTTCATTTTTCATCACCAAACATCAAACTCCCTTAATTACTACATCGCTTTATATTATTAAAATCACTTCACTTGTGGGTAGTGTGATAGGCAGGTAGTTATAATCTTTTTTTCCAATCCATGAATCATTATTCAAATTCATCATTCCAGGAAAACATGACTCCCTTCCAAGTTATCTTAATAAGAGGGTTTAAAAATCATTATAAATTTCTCACAGATTAGTGATAATATCATTGTAACCCAAGGAAGATATAGATATCCATCACTGATGTTGGCCTCGTCCATCCAACAAATACCTTTTTCTTTGAAGGATAAACATATATCCTTTTTCTTATAATGATATGACCCAATAATGTACTTACATCATCCACAAAACTCACTTTTCATACATAGCAAAGTGGTTCACTTTTCTCAAGGTCTTAAACAAAATGTAGAGATGCTCCTCATACTCCTCCTTAGTTTTGGAGTATATTAAAATATCATCTATAATGAATACAAATTTTTTTTCAAGATAATCCTTAAAGACTCTACTCATCATGTCTGTAAAGATTGCTAGAGAATTAGTGAGATCGAACGGCATCACTATAAAATCATAATGCTCGCACATTGTATAAAAAGAAGTCTTGGGGATATCATCCTTCTTCCCCCTTACATGGTAGTTTCTTAACCACATATCTAATATAGGGAAGTATTATGATCCATGTTGATAGTCAAAAAGTCATAAATTCCAGGAAATGGATACTTGTTATTTTTTTTATTTTGTTGAGCTCATGATAATCAATGAAAAAGTGCATTGACCAATCCTTCTTCTTGGAAAAGAGGTCCGGTGCACCCCATAGTAAAGAACTTGGGAAAATAAACCATTTATCTTGATTCTACAATAGTTTTTTCTTTATTTCCCTATGTTCCAAAACATAAATTATATATTGAGTATTGGATATTTCCAATGCCCACGGTATACCATCAGTCGAGAATTCAGCATCTCTACTAGGGGGAAGAATTTACAATTACTTGGGAAACTGATCAATGTATTCTCTCATGATAGACATGTCTATATGGATGGTTCCTTAGAAAAAATCATCTGAGTATGATACAAAAGTTCATAGTTCATTAATATCCACGCTTTGGATAATGGTGCTGTGAAGGTTCTTCCTCCTCCATGAACTTGAATAGAATTTTGGTTTGATTTTCCATATGGAGTGTGATTTCAATCTCTCAGTAATTTATGTTGGCTCAATATATGTAATGTCAATCTATGCACATAATTGAATCAAATCACCCAAATGAAAGTATGAAATGGGTCTATGGGAATTTCAATCGAAAAATTGTGATAGGGGAGGAGTTATATTCATGTGATGTAACAATTTCACCATTTTACATTTTCATAGACATCTGTATATCCATGTTATGTGGTGGTGTTTGGATTGTTCTACTAGTCATATATGATATAAAAGAATGCGTAAAAATAGAATAAAAATGTTCATTCTCTATTCATGAATGAATAACTAGTATACCTTTCAATACTTCATTGTCTTTATTCACTTCAAAGGTAGTGACAAAAGAAGTTCTCCCTTGCTTCTTCCAAGGTTATTGGTTTCCTTTGAAAACCCTAGGCTTAGGGAATTGGTTCACAATGTGACATCCTTCCTTGCAGTTTAGCAATGAATAATGCATTGAGGGTTTACCGTATAATTCAATTCCTCTATCACATTGATTGGATACTCCAATCAGAAAATAATAGCTAGGTTCCCTTCTCATCAGTAGCTAATGCATTTTCTTAACCCCTTAGAAAATTTCTGGGGAACATATTTCTGCACCTTCGACAAGAAGGGGGTTGGAATTTCTTAGGATCATTGGATTTATCCATCAGACTACCAGAATTGAATTCAAAATTCCACTTTTTACCCCAATTATACCTCTAATATACACAGATCTCCATCTCAAATTTGAGGGAAAATAGAACAATTTTTCTATAGCTTTTAATGTTACGGATTTTCATGGATTTTCGTAGGCTATGATTTTCCCCAACAAAGAAGTGGTCAACCTTGCATTTGGGGGTAACAACAAAACTAGATCCATATTGTGATTGTCTAGTGATATTATCCCTGTATACCCCAATAGACTCATTGTCCTTTTGATTGAGTACAATGAAATCTCATTCTTTCTTAATATGGGGGCTGAGGGGGAAATATTTATCATAATGATTTTTTGGAATTCCATCCACTATATTACTCAAATATCCTCATTAGGCATCATATTCTTGATCAAAAAACACCACTGATCTGATTCCCCTCCATATGATAAAGAGCCAGAAGAACCTTCTATTTTTTATAATATGGAAGGATAGAGAAGATCTTTTCAATTGAACTGATCAGTTTCTCGGTGATTTACTGATCAGATGATCCATTTAAGGCATGAGGCATTTGTCATATGAAGACCTCGACTCTGGGTTTCTGTATTGGGGGGGGGGGGTTGGGAAATCCTATTAATCTATTATTTGATTCAGAACAAGAGTTAACTAAGGGGTTATCATAAAAAAAAATTTGATTCCAACTCGGATGTTATTAGGCATTTCATTGTGTCAATCCTCACAATTCCCTTCCCATCGGTTGTCAACATGATTCCTCCTATTATAGGCTATTCGGTATAATAAAATGTAGAATACGAAGGATTATATCCAACAATTAAACACATAGAGGGAATCCAATGATGTTAAATTGATAACTTATAAATTACATTTATTTCCTTAAATTATGTGTTTCTAAGCATCTGTCTAAGTAATCCATGATCTACTACATAACAAATATTATTATGGGGATTTTTTGGTTCCCTTAATAATGGTTAATTGTGATCTTAATAATTTAACTAATAATATCCCCTATGAGTTTCAAACATGGAGTGTAGCAAGGAATTGTTCATGAACTGGTTCTAACTTGATTATAGCACAATGTGGTGTTTTAGGGTTTTACCTACAAGAAACATCTATTCCAAAGCAACATCCATTTATTCTTATCCAGAAAGTGATGTATTTTCGAGATAAATGACTTACTCTACACTCACCAAGATCTAGGGATGTTTTTATTATACATAGTCTTATCTCTAAGGTTTTTCACTAGGGTTTTATATTCGTAATACAAAAAATTACTAAACCTATACTTTGATACCCACTATAAAAACATTGATCTTTATAACACATTTAAACCAGATTTATAGCATAATTTGAGCTTAATATAACTTAGAAGATCAATATGTCTACAGTATTTGGGTAATAGTTACATTTCATAACAACTTAAAATAAAAAATACATCATCTTTATAGAAACATATTTTACCTAACAACAACAATCATTTGTACTTAACCCTGAATGGGAAAACCTGAGGATATAAATAAGAAAAAGGTGAGATATAAATCCCAGTTGGGAATAAACATTGAATAAAATGAGGAAAACAATACATGTTATTTAATAATCATCTAAATGGTGCTCAAAATAAACATGAACATAAAGGCATAAAAAATTGTGATAATCATAATGTGGAAATGTGTCAACAGTATACAACATGATATTAGCCTGAGCCAGGCTCATTAAACATATATTAGCATGAGTAAAAACTCATTGGAAGTGAATTATATTGACTTAACCCTCATTTTACATGAATTATCATGAGTTAACCCTCATTTATTATAATGTATCTTGACTATAAACATTACCCAATGCATTGGAACACTATTAGGGTGCACCTTTAACCAACATATCATTTCATGCACAAGTGTTCCACATAGATCATGGAACACCGAATCATTCAACATAATATGTTTTTACACAATCATGGAATGTGTAATAGATACATGTAGGTCCAAAATAAAGATGCATATGAGCATAAATGTTAATACCCTTGGTAGATAAATGGGTTTGGTATTTACTACACGACAAAAATCACAGTGTAATTTCAGCACTATAACGATTTCCAATAGACATTCATAAAACAGTATGATGAGAGATAAAATCATTTCTCCTCCTTTATAGAAGAAATGGATAGAAAAGGTAACATGGAACATTATAACCCAAAAATGAAATAAAATTTAATACACATAATATAAAATAAGTTATTGAATCGGAATGAGGAGAGAGAAATCCATTACAGAATTTGGGCATAGAAACAGGTGTTTTTAAAGGATCATGGATTGATTAATGGGAGTGGGAGTAAGATATAATTTTTTATAAATACAATGGATAGTAAGGGTTGTTTTTATGACCATATACCAACATATGAAAATTGATATTAAAAATAAAATCACAAAAGGATTGCATGATATATGTGGGGAGTGGAAGATCCCTTACTTGGATGTGTGACTCCAAAGGATTGGAAGAGGCTTCATAAGAGCTTTGGGGCTCCTTTGGAGGACTCAAGTTAATAGGGGTGGAGCTGGGGTTAGGATTTAATTATATTGAGTGATGAAAAAGGTGATCATAGGTGGGGTTATATATGATAGGATAGATATTTCTTTATTATTTTTCTTCTAGACCCTACATAATAAAATATTCAAAACCACAAACCATACCACATTTTTTTCTTGTGGTTTTTGTAAAATGGGAGTTGTTGAAATTATTTTGTAAGGATAAGGGCCTATTTTTTTTAAAAAATATTTCCCCCTCTTATTTGAAGGTGATTCGTAAGGGGTGGTTTTAATATCTTAAAATATATTATATGTTTTGGAGGATTTTCTACACCTTTATAAATAAACAAATAAACATACTATTTCATTATGTTAAAGAAAAGTTTTTTGGCTGAAGATACCTATTATAGTATTTCTTACATCATTATTAGGCCATTATGATATCATAAATTACCATGTATATTTATACTATATTTTATTTTTTACCCAAAAAATATACTGTCTCAGAAAATTGTGAAAAATTCCCCATTGGATAATTTCAACATCATGAGTCCAAAAATAATACTAATTTTATCAAAAACAGTTTCTAAATATGTGTATTTTCACTTTTCAAATAAAAACCGACATTTATTTAAAAGAGATGGGTTTTGATAAAAACTTTTTTTAAACCTTAATAAAAATTAATCACGAATTCATTAAAATTATATGATAATTTATATTTAATAAAAATAATTAAATAATTAAATTTTATTAAATAATTATTTATTTGTAAAAATACATTAATTCATTAAAAATATATTTCTTAACTGATTTGGAATATGAACCAAAAATATTGTTTGTGCTTTAAAAAACATTTACAAAGTAACTATAATAGAGAAAAAGTATAATAATTAATATATAAAATAATAATTTACATAATCAATAGGAAATGGTCTTGTTACATATAGTTGTATTACCCCAGTATATGCCCTAGGAGTAAGGTGTATGATTATGGGTCTTTTATAGGGTTGTTTTGTGAACATGGTTTTGGTCAAGATATAAATGAGCATGAACTTCTTCGATAAATGGTTTCACTAATGCTTATTTTTTTGGATCCCATATTTGACTTGGTCTAGGGAAAACCCCCAAACTGAAATCTCCCTCGAAAGGTCAGATAAATGGGAATCATAGGGAATGATCGTATGGGTTGATGACATCACTTCATATGTTTATGTCCAAATAATTTTTTGAAATTCTTTATTTATACTAGTCATCAAATCACTATTCCATAGCCATATTATCAATAGTAATTTTACGTAAAGATAATTTAATTAAAATTATATTTAACAAACGAATTTCAATTATCTTATATGACCTTAAGACATTTAATTAAAAGAATGTGAATTTTATTAATAATTATTTGGGTGGTTACATGTTTCTCTAAAAAAATTCACCCACGGGGTGTGCCATTAAAATTTATCTTCTGATGTACCACCCATGGGGAGAGTTTTGTGCTTTAATAGCTTGAAGAAGCACACTTTGAACTAAATTAATTTGAATTAATTGATTTTGAGTTATTTTTCCTCCCTGTCATGTTGATTATTTTATTAATTAGTTTACATCGAATTATTATGTGATTAATTAACCAAATTGATTATAATTTAATAGATATTGTTAAATGATTAGATAAACACATTTAATGTAATTGAATAGGAATAGTTATATTAACTGGTATACTCATGGAATTGAATTCATGAGAGTTGATGAATGGAAGGGAAGTTAATTAAAATGGATGTGGATACATTAGTTAGTATCTTGTGGATAATGATTTCATTTATATTCATTGAAATTTCACCCATGGATATTGGTTTCTAGTAGAAGATACCCTAAACCATAAGTTCTTTTTATCTTACATCCGTAGGATTCCAAAGGCATGTCTATGCCTTGGAATTAGCTCCATTGACTCACAATAAACATTCTCTACTTACAAGATCCTTGGACTCTACCATTGTCATCTCTGAGTTTCCATGAAGATGTTTCTTAGACTCAACGAGGATACCTTGGTATTCTATAAATTGGATCCAGCCCTTCTTCATCTAACACTTCTGATTATACAACACATATGTGGTAAAATGTGATAGGCTTGATTATACGGTATGACAGTGACAAATTTGTTATACAGGTTATATGATATGATCCTGGATGATGTTTTATATTGTGTATATATAAAAAATTGTGTTTATAACCTTTTTTGTTGCTATATTTTTATATGATACTAATCCATGTTTGATAAGGATCGTTGTTGGGATATACAATATCACTTTCCTTATGATATATATTCCATGGGCACGTTACATTTGTTAAAACATTACTATCATATATATATATATGTATATATGTTTCACTATACATAGTTTTTTTATATTTCACATATAATAATTTTTATAGACACTTTGAATAAATAAATATTTGGATTGTATCTCACACCTTGTTCAAGCCACTGTTGGGTACCCAGACATACTTTATGGATTCATGTAGGGATCAGGGAAGGTGCTCGCAGTACGATTCATGACATTGCTCCATTCATATGAGAATCAGATCTTGATAACAATATGAGGATCATGATGCTAGCTAGGATTGATTTAGGTCTTTCTTGTATCTTGTTACAAGTATTATACTATCACTAACAAACTTATTTTTTGTATCTTTCTTGATACAAGTCATAATAATCATTTTATATTAGAATAATTATAGCATTGTTATATATATCAGATGATTGGATGTTTATCTATTTTATAATTTATTTAGCTCATATAAAATTAATTTTTATAATTTCTTCAACCATTTTACACTATGAAAAGAGGAAATAGTATCCCCATATAAAGACCCAGGGCCATCACTGCATGTAAGCATCCTCTAGAATTTGAGAAGATGCGCTTGAGGACATGTGTCCATATGGGATCGACACATCATTCAATGGAATCTCAGTTTGAGAATTTACAACCTGAAATAATCAAAATTATCTTAGTGCATGTTTTAACCATGCTAAAATATAAAATAAAATTCACGGTTGGGGTCATAGGATTTTTCTGGCCAATGTTGTATGGTGTGGTGGGTGATGATTGGCCAATAGAATGTATTGTTCAAAGCAATGATATGTAAAACTTATACGGAGTTGTAGTTGATGATTAATATATATTATTGGAAACATTGTGTGGTAGATAATAATTATGATAATTCATGGGTAATACATAATTTTCTAGAGAATACATCATACGTGATGATCGAACTACATGATTGAAATTTGTTGGTGATGATCAACTAGTTAGAGGGATATTTGTCGATGATGATATTACTGATGGTTGGGGTGTTGTGGTTGACTATAATTCCATTTTATGGGGTGTTTATAATGAAATTTATATACATAATGGGGAATAATTGGATTTATGTTTTATAATAATAGTGTGCTCCATATGGTGATATGTATGCACAATGACCTGTTTTTTGTATTTCTTGATATACATCAATATGTATAATGGATATTAAAAAGAGATGAGAATATTTACATGTAATTTCAACCATCATCTATTTTCAAAATATACTTCTAGGATACAAATTTTTATTTGATAATAATTTGAAAAAAATAATGCATGATATTTCAAAATAAAGTAGTTTACTTAAATGTAAATGACATAAATTTAGATCTTGATAGAAATAGAAAAACATTTCATTGATCATTAAAATCAATGATATGTCCCTCAATTATTTCAATTACCTAGGGGATATCCTCCTAAAATACAATTACATTCTTCTAAACATTATTTTATAATAAAAAATAACAATATTTATATGAAATAAAATAAAGATCCCCCCACATTATAACCCTAGAATTATAGTCATAATTAAATTGATAACTCACAAAGAAAAAAATCTCAACGAGTGAGATAAATACCAATGAATTATTAGTTAATAAATATACATTATTAAATTAATTATTAAAAATAATAAATTTATATCCGATATTATTACAATTTTCCCCATAAACTGCATAAAATTAGTCTTACAGTAACAATGAAAATTCCAACACATGCTCATGTAAAACTATAACGATACCCCTTAGTAGAATATAGTAATATGAAACATCAAAAAAACAAATACCAATTCCACTATTTTGTGTTTCTCATTTCAAATATACATTTCTAATGTAAAATTTAAACCCATTGGTATCACAAGGCATGTAAAATCAAGTTCTAATTATCAATCAATTAGAAAACTGGTAGAATTTTTTAGAAAAAGTATACTCAATTTTTTTATGAGTTTTTCATATCATTTAATCTAGAAAATTAAATAGGATACACAAATTTAAGATTAAATGTTAAGAAATATTCACTGATAATAGTAATGTGTACATACATAATTATTTAAACAGTAGTGAAATATTTCATTATTATGTTTTAGAATTTGATGATCATTCACATATTTAAATTTTATTTTATAATTAATGATTTTTTATTATAGTGGATATAAATACTTTTTATAATATAACCCCATTAAAATGGATAAAAAAATAAATTCTTATGTAATGACTTATTGGTTAAATTTTATAATATAAGAAATCATGAAAAATACAAAATGATGTAATTGATTTCATTTATCTCTAACTAAATCAATGTGTTCAGGTTTTTATAATCTAATTACATAAACATAAACTATATTAGTGCACTTTGAGATACTTCAATGAATAAATTCATCGTCACATGGATGATTAATTAAAATATAATATTTGTAAAGGATTTTCAAAATGAAAAAATGTGAGTATTTTCATTTCTTATATTCAACTAAAACTATTTCCCAAGTATTTATCGAGCATATTTTTTTGAGGTATTTTACCAAAAAATAACTTGCTGAAAAAAATTATCAGGAGAAGATTCTGAATTTTTATTTTTTGTTGACTATTGAATTAAACTATGACTATCATGGAAGTCTATAATGTGAAAAATTATTTCATAAAAGTTATCCTACATTGATATATTAGTGTTATTAAAATCAAATAAGGTAATATTTTTTTATAATGTATAAAAACACATATTTCTAAAAAAATCATTGTATAAAATCAAATAAACTTGTATACATTGTTATTATCAATAAATTCTATATATAATGTTTTATTGAATCCCATTTCTAATAAATTATGTAATGAATTGAAACTTTATAGATATATACCCTTAAAAATCTTATTCGATTTTCTTATATTATCCTCTAAAACTATTTTATTATTAGAAAAATAAATAATTTTTTCATAGACAGGAAACTCAAACTACAGGACAACCCCATACAAATGGGTTATGAATTCAAAATTATTACTAGAATATTTCTAAACTTGTACACAATCAATGATATACTAGAAAATTAAAAAACATGGTGTTGTTTTGCAACTAGAACTCAATTTCAAAACATTCCCAGCATAATCACTCAATGAAAATAATCTTCTTCATTCAGTTATAATTTTCACCTCCTTATAAAATATGAATGAAAGGAAAATTGGGGTCCAAAAGAGCCTAAATATCACTGCCTCTGAATTATATCATGTTTTATTACTGATAAAAAATCACCACTATAAATATTTCCTTTTCCCAATAAAATGAATTGTATTGTATTCTTGACTTAAATATTCAAAGTTGAAAATATTTGTGACTATTTAAAGAACACATTTAGTAATGTTTTAATAATCTTGGGTTTTTATTATACTTACAATAAAGGTACAAAAATTCACACTCTTTACATAATCCAAAAAAATACATTATATGTGAGAAGTTAATTTATCATCTATATTAATCCTAATTCTTAAAAATTCATTTAACATTTCAGTTAAAAAATATAGAGACCTACACAATTCATACATATATATATGACATTTTATTATATGAATATTCATTACATGACATATTAATCAAGAACATAATTTTATAGGTCATGTATATTTGAAAAATGGTCATGTAAACAATATATTCCAGAGGGAACTGGATCATATCACACTACATTCTTCATAACATGAACACTACTTAGACATATCATAGAAACTACATTTCATTATAAGATAGGAAAAGGAAAAAATGATAATGTGTTAGTTTAGATGAGAGGTAAGGGAACATTACGGAGATGCCAACATAACACGAGAATAAGGGTATGAAAATAAGGTAATATCACTTTATAACCAAACAGAACATATTATATATCAGAAATTGGATTAATGGAATAAATACTTGTAGTTCATATGACATGAATTAAAATAAAATCAACAATCATAATTTATAAGAGAATAAAAAGAACATTAGACATTGATTTTTGGAATAAATATATGTATAGAAAATATTATACCAATGATACCCACCAAGACTTTCATAACATGATATTATTAAGATACATACTAATGTACCAAAATTAGGCATGGAATAACCTCCCATATAACCTATTTTGGGACTGAGAGAACCTCATATCTACCCGTTTGTTTTAGTATTCGGTTAAACTCAAATATTACATCTTTTTTTGGCATTGGGATATCCTCATATGTACCCTATATGCTCAAAGAAGGGTAATATTTACCCACATAATTATAGTGAGATATATTTTCATGATAACACAAAATTAAAATTATACATATGTGTTCCATAGTATCATAAGACATTAATTATATAATAACCCCTGAAATGAAATGTTTTTCATAAAAATGTCCTAATACCATAACTAAGAAAAAATAGATGGGTTTTATAAACATATTTTCCTAAAAAACATAAATTATCCTGGAAACTAATATGGTTGGTAACATTGGATCATATACTAATTAAGCAGAAGTAATTTCAATGGATTTCATCATAAATAGAAAATTATTTTGGAAGATCTCTAGTAACATTTAATGAGTAAAATATTCTTTCAACATTGAAATCAATTATTTTAAATATAAAAAGTACCCAAAATATAAATGAAAACAATTTACATGAAAATAAAATTGGATAATTCTAATGTAATATTGAAATCATTATGTTTTCATGATAATTGGAAATACAGTTCATGTCATACTTGTTAAAATAATGATTAATTTCAATTTTTAGTAAAAAGGGGATTTATTCAGAGAAAGAAAAAACAATATTCCTTTTAAAATATTTTAAAAAAAATCAAACATGGGTAAATATTTCATTAAAAATAATCGAATAACAGTAAAAAAATTATAAAATAATTTTTAAAATCATTCACATAGATGGAAATGGGTTGTTGACCGAATAGGGAAATAATGCTGGGTTTCCATAAAAATAATTATTTGATATAATGAGTGATGAATGAGTGGAAAATTAAGGGAAAATATTTAATTTATAGAAATATGAATAGGATAATTTATTTCATGGGTTTAATGAGTGATATTTAATAATATTTTATCAATATAATATTTATCTTAAAAAATCTTTAAAAACCGGATTATAACATAAAACTATTTACTACTTTGGTAGCTTTGGAATCATAAACCAAATTACACAAATATTATTATATAGATATGTAAATACAAATAATTTTCATAATAATAAACATAAAAGTTATTTATGTTTAATATATAGACCATAATAGATAAATAACATGTCAATATGTCATGTTTCCCACAGAAATAAAAGGAAGACAACATTCCCTTACCATATTGGTAACATCTTATTAAACATTATCATTATATAATAACATCAAATGAATCATTTAATTTCATGAAAATAACGATATTTATTATATATCTTGTCAAAGGGTTATAACTCCCCCATAAATAACAGTGAGACTAGAAATCCCTTACCTCATGACTCTACTTTCTTTATACACATTTGAACTGCATGTATAAAAATATAGATTTATTATAAGTAAATTATATGACTATTATGAAATATATCTTACCAAATATGATTTACTTATGAAATTTTATTACCCTTTTAAAAACAATTTCTTCTTAAAATAATGATTCATGTAATAATTGCTTCATTTTTATGTATGTTTTGGTTTGTTATTTTTAGCCCTTTTATATTTTTCATGGTTCTATAATATCTATAATGTTATCCATTATATAAATATTATAAATATTCATTAAAATTGTACTTATATTTATACATAAAATTTATATCTAGAAAATGATTTACAATGTTCATGTAGAAGGTAGGTCATATGTACTCATTATGGCAATTTATATTTTCTCAATGGATGGTACAAAAAAAAGGAAAGTACTGTATCACATTTATAGAATTATTTTATGTTAATGATATAATATATTTTCACTAAATAAATATGAATTATCATCCATGTTAAAATATAATCAAAATAGTATTCCATCGATTCGTTAATGTAGTTGTCCACACATACACACAAGCGATGTTTCACCATTTTAATGGAGGGTAATGTCATATGGTAGACTAGATATTACAATTATATAACAGTAAATATGTTATAAATATAATAAATATCATTTAAATATATTATTATATCCATATTTTTGATGTGGTGATGAAAAATGATCTACCTCAGTTAGTGAACCTGTAGTCCCCTGTACAGATGATCGATAGTTTCATTTCCCTTTTGAAGGAAACGAAGATGGATATAGGATTTGAAATAAAAAACATGACATATAAATATATGTTATAATATTTATTTATTATATAATCTTATTTTAGGAATATATTATATAGTTGTAATAATAAATATAATACAATTCCTCACATAAGAATGATACCGCCTCTTAAGATAACCATCTTCTGTTAGCTTTAAAAGTCATCATATGAGTGTTTCCCAATTAAAAAAAATATTGATTGAGGGGATATAATTAATGATGTAAATTTTTAGGTATTGGACGACCAAAATTATTTTTATATGTGAAGTGTATATGAGGGGAGATTTTATTTTATATGTTGGGGAAATGAGCCCACAAGGAAATTACTATTAATGTTCTCAAAATAACCCAAAAGGATAAATTCATTCCCAAATAAATATTCAAAGTTACCATATAATTAAATTTAGGTTTTTATAATCTCAAAAAATATGTAAAAATAGTATTTGGAAAAGTTCAATTGAAAAAATTACCCCTATATTCAATTTTAACACATTAGTAATCTCATTTAACCTTAACTAAAACAATTAATTTTGTACCTTTTCCCAGTTAATTTTGACAAAAAAAACATTTTACTTATTTAAAAATACAAATTATGATGAATCAAAATATAGAATATATTTTTTAAAATTCAATTCATATATTTTTTAAAATATAATTTTAAATTAATCCTCTAAGAATAAAGAATGTTTTTTTCCAATAAAATGATTTTTCATATTCAATTTTTTTTTCTATATTTAAAAAATCAATATACAATTGAGTTAAATGAACACAATTTGATAAACAAAAATAAATTAATTACTTTTCGATTTATTTTATTTATCATAAAACAGCACTCTTAGATTTCAAAATATGGATATTACTATCCATACCACCAAATTAAATGTCTATGTAATAATATAAATGAATATAAAATATTATTAATAGCATATTTTGGTTCATTAAAACATAAATTTTTGGGTAGCACAATCTATAGAATTAATTAATCTTATTTGGAAAACAATATTTCATAAAATCATACAGAGTAACATTATACCCACTTATAATAATTTTATCGTAGGAAATTCATCACACTAAAAATATAAAGATACTTTTATCTCATCATAGCCTAAAGTTACCATGATGCTTCTTGAATTTGGTGGCTTCTCCATAGAACATTGATAGTAAGTGTTAATTTTTATGGAAAATATTCTCTACAATATGGAATATCCATTATTTTTTACTCATAAGAGATATATTTATATAGTGTTATGACCTCTATGTATTGTATGTATGATGTTCTGGGTATATACATCCTCAAGAGAGATACATGGGATACATCATATACTTTAGAGAGGATCAGTGGAATCTTTTTCTGATAAGCTACCACCCCTAATCGTTCAAGAATATTGAAGAGGAAAATAAACCTAGGGATAAAAATTAGATTCTCTTTGAATCTCATAACATTATTCCTTGATATATATATAGAAACACATTTCCACCGACTTCAAACTCTATATCACACTGAAGATTACCATCCAAAATTTTCTATTGACACTGAGCTCCCTAATATGTTTTTGAATGGATTCATATTTTCTACCATTTAATCAGTTATATAACATACTAATATGATAATTTTTCAACTTCATTCTAACATGTTATATTATTACACATAATTTAATTATGGTATTTATATGGGGTAATTTTTATGACGAAGTGAAAGCGATTATAGTAAGAAATCTTGACTAGAGGAAGGTGTTGATTCCAAAAACCATTGAAATCAATTTAACAAGATATAGAAATATCATATAGGGTTTTAGTTATTCTCCAAACTAATAATATCACTAATGATAATTCATTTTTCTTAAACTAAACTCTTTATCAAGGGAAAATTGAAGACTTCACCATAACATTGAGGTAAACCTCATATCCCTATTAGATACAGTGAAATGTGGCATGCTATTAAACCTTACGAATTCTATTATGTATATTCTAGAAATCTGATATAGAGATAAATCATCTATGATATAAATTATGTGTGACAACTTTGTAATCATATCAACTACAATTAATAAAATAAATATTCCCTTTATAATTTTTGATGAGTTAGTCACAGAATCTATGATTGTCTTTTCCCATTTCAATTTTGGTATGGGATATGGTTAAATCATTCAGATAGAATATTGACTCCCATCCTTAACTTACTGACATACCATGAATTAAGATAAAAATATTTCAATATCACACTTTATTTTATCTGACCTAAATTACTCTTTCAGGTCTCTATGCATCTTCATACATCTAAGATGAATAGATTATGATGATCTAATAATATACTATAATAGATACTTATTAATATAGTGTATTTATGGGACACAAACATGGTCAATGAAAAATATAATTCCATCAAAATCAATCATAAACTTAGGAACATTCCTCCCCTTTTTCTATAGATAAATATTTTCGTTCTCCATATCTTTATTCATCACTTGATTGGATAGTTGAAAACCCATTTGAAAAATACAATATTCCTCCACATAAATTAATATTTCATGGTACATACATTGTATATATAAAAATACTAGATCTTTTGTTGTCATAATACTAGAAAATATAGCAATATACATTTGAATACAAGCCTTGAAAATATTTTTCACATTCCAAGGGTGGTAATTTATTGATCCGTCATAATCATTAATCTATGAAAACCTTCTACTTTGGAAATTTTTTAACTACATCTATGTGATGGTATGTATTAGAAAATTTTAATTAGTATATATGTTACACCTTTCTCTAGTATGATAATTCTTACATATCCAGAATAAAATAATTAACATAAATAACACCAAACCGTGATTTGGTTAATTGTTTTCATGAACCTTCAATATTTTTTAGACATAAGGTGAAAAATTATCATTATAGACATTAATTCATCCCAATACCTTCATTTTTGCATTACTATAGATTGAAAAACCTTCTCCACTACATGGTTATGTATGAATATGGGTGGTGACTACCAATTCTCCAGTTCATTGAATATACCTTCACATTAACTTGTCAAGAAGAACTTGTATCCCTTTTATAAATATTTGGTGATTGAATTATATATTCATGTGAAATTATCCACAAACCATTGATAATATCTAGACAAACCAAGAATAAATTAGATCTCAATCACTATGCTTGTCTTAGATGAACATTCAATAAATTCAATCTCTAATAGACCTAGAAATATACCCTCCCTAGAGATTATATTACCCAAAAACGATTATTTGTGTATCCAAAATTCAATCATGGTACTTTTTTAATAAAACATATCCTCCCTTAAGGTATTCATCAAAAATTTTATGTGATCATAGAACTTTTCAATTATATTTGAATATATTATAGTATCTCTTATAAATACTACACAAATTGATCAAGGGAGTTTCTAAAGGCCTTATTCATGAAATTAATGTATATATTTGGAGAATTAGTTAGTATGAAGAGAATCAATATATATTTATAATTTCAATACTTTATATAAAATGTTTTCCTGGTTATATTATTTTTCTTGCCAATCAATCGATGACATACATAATTAATGTAAATAATTGAAAGGTATTGAAATATATACAGTTGGTCAATCAAGTCCTCAATATGGGATGGATGATTTTTTTTAATTGGGATCATTTTTCATACCAGATATTTAATTCAAATTCACATCGATCGACCATTTGACATATAATAAAGAACTGGTACACTCTAAGGTTGCACACATCACTGAATAAATCCCTTTTCAATAATATATTGGAGCTGTTTATTAAATTATTAAAACTCAATTTGGACCATTTTATAGGTTGAATTTGAAATTGGTTTAGAACAAGGATTGAGATCTTTTGAGAACTCCAGATAATTATTTTGTGGAAGACTAAGAAACTCTTATAGAAAAAACCACATGGATCTCCTCCTAATAGTTTAATGTTTTATTATATTCTTCTCCCTATTCATATGATATAGTCACCCATTTTAATAGGAATTATAACCTATATGATAGATGATATTTCCATGATACTTTTCTATTTATCATCAAATTGATTAAAAATCATTTTTTTGTTTATAATATCCAATTTGAACTCCATTACATGGAAATTTATATGGGATTTATATAGATTAATCAAATTCAAGCCTAAGATAACATCATATTCAACCCAATTATGATAATAAGTTTATATGGAATCAAATTCCCACAAACATCAAATTGATTTTTATTCATAAATTGATGTGTGATCATAAATCCATTTAGGGGTTTTTTCTGAAAATTCAAAATCTAAAAATTAGTGGATAATAATTTATAATAAACTATACATTTCATGAAATAAGTTAATTTATATTAATAATAAATAATATTGGACATTGATATTTGAGCACACCTGTCACCACCTTGATCTGATTGACTTATCATCATTCACATTACAACACCAATATGGTCATCATGAATACCATGAATCTTTGATCATATAGATCAATCATTCAATGGATTTTAAAATCATGACACCTTATTTTCAATCTACGACACCTTAGGCTTAACCATATAAACTTATGGTTTCCATCTATTCAAATACATAATTATGGTTCATAAATATCATTAGAATTCCCAAAACTAACATCCATTGATTTTCAAGAAAGATATGTAATAAGACCTATAGTCATAAAACAAATAAAGATTGAGTCACAACCCAGCGTTCCCTTTTTAGAATCATTATCACTTGTTATAACTATTACTAACCAATTTCCACTTATATTAACAATTTTGGGATGTAATTTAAATTAAAATAATAAAATTATCCTTTAGAAATATTATATTCTGTTTTCATATACTTATACTACTAATTATGGTTTTAAATAAGGTTTTCTCATCATAGTTTATAATGGTTAAATAATCCTTTATCTTACTCAAGTTGTATATATGTATAAATTTTAGAGATATCACATCTTAATAGATAAATATTAATTAAATAAAATTATTTTACAGTCCTAATCATTTAGGTCAAGTATATTTGGGAACAATGACATGTAAGGAAATATTTTATTAGGGAACTAAATTATCTCCCACTAAGATAATCATAACCATCACCATTCATATAAATTTTATAAAAAATAACATTTCTCATTAAATGGGGAAGGGAAACATGAGAATTGGTGATATCATATGCTTAGTAAGAGTAATAAACGAATATATAATCATAACACTGCTATTGGGGTATGAGAACAATAGAATAAAATTTGAAGACTAAACCTTATATGAAATATATAATAAAATGGTGTAACAGATTATATCATGAGAGTTCATAAGACTTGAATATTTAATTAATCAAATAAAATAATACATTAGATCATAACATTTAAATATGAAATATATTTGTGGCATAATAATTTTTATAGAAAATCGTATGTCATGTATAGTCACCAATAGATTCATAACAAACTAATTTCTCATATAACTACTTGGTGTGGGGAAAACTCCAGTTTACCCTTTTTTGTGATTTGGATAACCTAATGTGTGCCCTTTTATATTTTCTTGGTATTAACTTCTAAAGTACCATCTAGTTATGGGCTTGGGATAACATTTAGTGTACTTGTTGATCTCATAGAAAATTAATATTTAAAGAAATCATTGGAGGGGTATGTGTGGCCCATCCACCAAAAAATGAAAATCATATATGTGTGTTTCATATGATTATCAAACATTTTTTAAATGAAACCCAATGAAAAGAAATGGGTTTCCAAAAAATTTAATTATTAAATAAAAATTTTAAAGTAGTAATGTTTCATGAAAATATTTTAATCATTAAAATAAATCATATGGGGAAATAATAATAATGTTAATCTTGGATCATATCCTCAATAATTCTTAAGAGACATCATATAATGTCATATTATATCGAAAATGATTTTTAAAGATCACTTGGGGAATTTAGTGAAGAAAATATCATTTCACCATTGAATTAAATTAAAATACAAAAATTTCAAAAAAAAATATAGAATGATTTTTTTTCAAACAACCTTTGAAACATAAAAGGGAAGATTTAGATAATTTAATAGTTCTGATAGTAGGAAATAACCTTGATGCTGAACATGTTAAAATGGATTTTCCATTCAATTTATTAATAAAAATTGAAAAGGTACTTGTTTATAAAATAAAAAAGATTCATTTAAAACCATATTGAAAAATGTAATGCACTGGTAAAATTTTATTTAAACTGTCATAGTTTAATATTAAAAAATTTATTTATTTATTTCCCTAAACTTGGAAATTGAAAGAAAATATTTCTGAATGAAGAGAAAAATAAATTTGTTTTTTCATAAAAACATAATTTTGATATATTGAGGATAAAAATAGAGGAAAATTATGGGAAATTATGTAATTTTAAAAATTACTATATTAGAATACAATTCATTACTTCTTTGATAGATAGGTAAAAATATTTCATCATCATAAACATAATAATGAACAATCCTGATAGACAACAAGACTCAAAAATTCAACCTTCACCACATTGATAAATTTTGAATCACTAGCCCAATGAAAGAGAGATACATTAATGGATAATTAAATCCCAATAATTTTAAAAATTATAATTTTAAAATAAACACTTGTTTAGTGTATATACCACACAAACAAACAATGTTTGGAATATGGCTTGTGTCCTAGAATAACAAATGTTAGAGGAAAATCTATTACAAATTTTGTACCATTTAAATCAAAAACCCTATGAAATAATGATAAATAAGAAAAATTTCAATATCCTGAAAATATTTATATTAATGATATAATAATTCAAAAACTATGTATAAACACCAAAAAAATTTGTTGTGAATATCGAAAGAGTCACCAAGAACAAAATGGTATAAAAAATTAAATTACCTTAATCCTCAAAATTCATTGAAAACATTTGACCCTCAATAATAATAAATTTATGATTATTATGAATGTATTACTGAACCCTACTAATATATATCATACCATATAATATTTTCTTATGTAATTTTATTACCCATTTATTAATAATTATTTGTTAAAATAACATTTAAAGTAATAAATTCATTGTTTTTTCTGTGTGATTTGGTTTGATATTTGTAGTACTTTTAAGTTTATTATAATTCCAAAATATTAATAATTTTAACAAGATACAAATATCATATATATTCAATATATATGTATTTAAAAAATTCATAAAAATTATACATAGAAAGTTAATTACATCTTTCAAGTAGATGGAAGGTCATACAAACAAATGAACATTATTTCTATTTTCATGACGAATAGACCAAATTATTATTAAATAATATATAACCATTAAAGAATAATTTTGGTTTCATTTATATCATATATATTCAGAAATTAAATAATTATTTAGATCCATATATATTTAAAATGAAAAATTTATAACATCTCTTCATGGGGGCAGAAGTCCACACATACGTGTGAGAAATGATATCGACTTTCAATGGATTGGAAGGTAAGAATGTGGATGTGATGTTTTGATTATTGAAGTATAATTGTTTCATAAACATAATATATATATATATTTAATCCACCATTAAACACAACCCTAAGAATAATTTATTGAAAACATATGACATAGGATAGTGAGGTAGTAGTATGTCGTATACACGATCGACTGTTTCATTTTCTAGTTGATGGAAGAGAAGATGGATATCAGTTATGTTATTAAAATATAAAAAACTATAATATTGGGAGATATTTATTTATTATATCAATGTATTTTAATAATATTTTAATTATGTGGAGGAAATGATAATATAAAAATTCTTAGAAAATAATGATACAACTTCTTCATACAACCTCATAATGTTAACACTAATATTATTCTTAGGAGGGTCTCATAATAAAAATAAGGCCAATAAAACATTAGGGGGAATTAGGGGATGTATTTTTTTATGTATTAAAAAATACAAAATTCATTGTAGGTGTGATTATGAGAGGAGGGGAGATGACGTTTTATAACATGGTGGAAAGGAACACATATGGAAACTACATTGAAAATATTCAAAAGAATCCAAACTGATAAAGTCATTCCAAAGAGAAATGATTCAAAAAGAATATATATTATAATTAGAGATAATATAATTGAAATATATTTTCATATAATTAAATTTATAAATTATTTATGGGAAACATTTCCTATTATTTTTGTATAACCCTCGGTAAACCAAGTTAACATTAACAACAGTAATTAATTTTTTACTAATTTCATCATTAATTATGATCATAAATTATGTTCAAGATATTACCTAATATTTACTATTATGATTCGAAATATGTAATACATTTTTAAAATTTAATTCTCATTATTAGATAATTTTAATTTAAGAATTAATCCCCTATGCATGAGAAAACGTGGTTTTCCAATTAAAATTAATATTGAATACAAAAAGATTTTTATAAAAACATTTAATATCAAGTTTATTCTAATTAAACAAATTGGACTTATAATAATATAATTTAAATAATATGAATTAAAAAAATATTAAATAATTATGAAAATTGTAATATCTTTTATAAAAAATGTATTTTTATATAAAAATCATTATTTTTTATAATTTATCAAAAAATTCATTTTTTTAAAAAATTCTCAAAAATTAACTACCAGATAATTTTTATGTTTGTATTTAAATTTTTTTATTCTTCTAAATAAAGTTTCTAAAATTTTCAATAGTAAATTTTATTATTTTTTTTAAAAATACAAATTAAAGTCATTTTCTGATAAATAATTCTTTTCAATGAATAGAAAGGCTTTACTAAAAATAATATACTAATATATAAATATTTTTACTTAATATAATACCATAATACATATTTTAAAAATATCTTATTTAAATTCATAGAATAAAATACAATTTTAATGTTATAATGGTCATGTTTGAATAATAATATTAATAATATATTGTCATTCGTTAACACTCACTAGTTCTTGCAATAGAACATATCAATTAAATTATATTTATAAAAAATATATTTAATAGGATTTTAGGTTGTTACATTATACCCAAACTAAAATAAATTTCTTCCATGAAATTTGTATCTCCGATAGAAATAAATAATGATACTTCTACATCATCATATCCTGAGATTTCCATGTAACTTCTTTAAATTGGTGGTTTTTCCAAAAAACATTGACCGAGTTAGTGGTATTATTTCATTGCAAGTTTTCTCTACAATCCAAAATTTTCACCATTTTTTCCTCTCATGTGATATATTTCTCCAATGTTTTGGATTATTATTTCAATATATGCGTATGGTTAGGTATTTACTTATTCAGTTGAGATACAAGAAACATATCATGAACTTGAGAGAGGATCTATAAATGCAGTAAGAGATAAGCTACCACACTTACATGATCCAGAGTTTTGGAAGGGCCAATATACCTAGTGGAAACATTCCCTTCCTTCTAAATCAAATATCTTACTTCTATTTCAAAATTCATAGAAATAACTTATCAATAAATTCAAACTTCATATCAGATTGATTATTTGTTGCATAATTTTTATGTTGACCTTTTTTGACTTATGTTTTGCTTAATAGATCAAAAGATGTCTTCCATTTATTAATCCATCTCTTTTCCCAAAAGGTTTATTTCTCTAACATTGCAAAAATATATTTAGTTATACACTAATTTCCATTGAGAGATTCAAAACATCCAATCTAAATTCTTATGTGAAGGATACTATTGTAATAAATTCCTGTTATATGAATGTGTTGGTCCTAAAAACCATTGAAATATATTGAAAAGGAACCATTCGTATCCTTTAGGTTATGAAGAGTAAAATCAGAGTTATTATCTATCTATGTATGATTTTGAGTTATAAAAATTAACTCTTTATCGAGGGATTGGACAAGACATCCCTAGAACATCAAGGTAAGCCATGGATCCTAATTTGATATAATAGAATGTGGTATTTCATTCAACCCCACCACTTTTATTATGTGTATAAATGAAATATGATAAAGAGATAAATCCTTATTGATATTAATGATCTATATAGGCTATGTAAGGTGGTATCCTATAACCAATTTTCAGTCTATATTTTTTTTGGGGGTTTTAATGAAAAATCAATGGTGGTGTTTTCTTATTTCCATTTTAGTATGGGAAAATGTTTTAACATACCTATATAATTTTTCCACTAATCCTTATCTTTATGACATGCCAAGAACTGAGATGATTTTTTTAATATATATATTCCTCTCTACTCATCAAAAATAATCATTCATATATCGATACAACTTTTTACATCATGGACTCATATGGAATGAAAAACTATGAGATTCCACTATTGTATCCTTCCAAAAAAATAGTATAGAAGGGACACATTCATTTTTCCCAACCCTTATCATTCAAATTTTATCAATCATAAACATAGGAACATTTTTCACCTTCTTTTGTAGGTGTATATCTTTCTTCTACAAATAAATAATCATCCCTTGTATTGATGGTTGAAAACTCGTTTAAGAAAGTTAAAATGCCTTCCCCTGTTTCTATATATCCTATTAAATGATTTGAAAAAATTTAATTATTGGATATTTTGTTATCCTTATTATTGATAAACTATTATGATCCTTTTGAAAGGAAATACAAACCACCTTATTCTATTTCCCATGATGCAAATTTGTTGGTTAGTATTAATAATTAATCAGCTCAAACCATTTTCCATGAATGATATTTAAACACTCTAGTATTATATCCATTAATATTTTGTGATTAGTATATATATAACACCTTCCACTATAACATTAATTCCTTCACATTGTAAATTTTACAAATTAACATATATAACTTGAAATCAAATATTGGAAATTATTCTCATGAACCTTAAATTTTCTCAAGGCATAAGAAATAACCATAATTATTTTCTTGAGAACACTTCAAAATAACTTCTTCAATACATCACAATATTGAAAACAATTGGATACTAATTATCATGGTAAAAATAGATCTACTAACTACCCTTACCTTCAGGTCCTCAAAATATCATTCACGTTAACTTTTCTAAATAAAATTGGCTCCCTTTATTGATAATATAGTTATTGGATTATAATTTCATGAGATTCACAACAAAAAATGTTGATAATATCCTTCTCAACAAATAATACATCAGAACGCATACACAATTATTGTTTTGGGATGACATAATATAACATCAACCTTTTACGGATCAAAAAATATACCCTCTATTGATATTAAATAATGGAAAAATAAAACCTTTTATAGCCAAAATTCATAATTGGTAAATTTTTCATACAACACATATTAATCAGGTTATTTAGAAAACTTTTCATGTGATTATCTTTCACTTCAATTCTACTTTAATATATAAGAATTTATTCTAAAAATACAACAAGAAATAGGTCAATGTAATCTTCAAAGACACCTTTCATTATATCAATAAAAATTGAGGTGAATTAGTAAGACCAAATAGAATAAATATATTTTCATAGCGTTTATACATTTTTTAAAATATTTAATTTGTTATATTCTATTTATTAACCCTCAATTATATAGAGACAAAATAAATTTCAATATAGAAAAGGTATTGAGCTCCGTGTAGTTGACCAAAAAAGACCTCAAAACATTCTATAGGATACTTGTTCTTAATTGTGATATTTTTTAATTAATTATAATCAATTCAGTGGCACATTTATCCATCATTATTTATAAAAAAAAAGAATTTTTTCACCCTAAGGTGACACACTTGTCCAAAAAAATATCTTTTCATTATTATCATGGAGTTTTTATTAAATTATAGAAACTCAATTGGTGATATTCTATATGGAGTCTCTGAAATATGTGTAGCACCATGTATGAGTTCTGTTTAGAAATCCACTTTATGATTTGGTGGATCAATATGAAACTCTACTAAAAAAATATCATCAATATACAAAAAAATATACATATTTTAAATTTTCAGTTTCTCCCCATCCATCTGAAAAAGATCCATTTTAATTGGAATTTTGAACCATATAATGGATATGATTTCAGTCAAAAGTTCCTTTTTACCATTTTACTGATTAATGTTCATTGGTTAGTTCATAATATTAAATATAACTTTCCATATATAGAAATTAAAGTGTTTTGTATAGATAGAAAGAAAATCTATCCCTAAGATAACAACAAATTCAACTAGAGGAGAAATAAAAATATTTCTAGGAAACAAATTCCCACAAACATTTACAAGAGATGATTCATATAGTTGAGTTGTGAACTTGTTTCAATTAATGGTGTTCACTATTAAAAAAACATCAAATCTTTTTTGAAAATAATTTAAATTTATCCATAACATTCTTAATATAATGTAGTTTATTTATCTAATGTCATATAGAAAATTTAATATTTTAGTATAAATTTCACAACCTCAAATTCATTGACCTTTCATCAAAACCATTAGTAACACCCAAATGGTTTGGATGACCATCAATAATGTTTTATCCATGTGATTATTCATTCATTAGATCTCAAAATCGGTACACCTTCATTTAAATCATGGATTCCTAAGGTTTAACATATAAAATTCTTGGAAATCATCAATTAAAATAATTTATGATGGTTTGTACTAAGTTTCTAAATTCCCAAAATATAATCCTAGGGAGTGTTAAATAATGTGTATAATAAGGCCTAATTTCAAGCACTAGGTCATGATCAATTTAAATCCAAATTGTACATTTACAGAGATATCACCCTTAGGTAAAAATATTCTAGAGAATATCTAGTTATAGTATTAATATAGGTATTTAATTTTATAGAAGTCACTCACTCTATCCTTCCCCAAAATTCCATGATATTTTCCATTCCATAGAATTTTCCTTATGGTACTCAAAATGATATTATCATATATGATTCCAAATGTTAACAAAAAATTCATATGACATGAATTATATAGTCCCAATATTTTTATAGATATCACCACTTAGTAGATTAATATTCATTATACAATTTAACATCCCACTATAGAATCATATATATCTATTATCTATGGAATGATGGACCTATGAACACCTCTTTAATAAGTGAACTACATAATCTCCCATTATGTTCTTAAATACTTTAATCCTTCTTAAATATATCATACATCATACATTTCATCATATATTTGATAGTGGAAAAATATAATGTGTTATCACAGTGGATTAATATGGGTTAGTAAGAGAGATATCAACACAAAATTAGAATAAGTGTATAAGAAAATCATAATAACATTTCAAAAAAAATACACTACTTTTCATAGATCATAAACATGGTACTGGAATAAATTTAATAAGTTCATAAGAAATTGAACATAATGGAATCAATGAACATAATCTATGAGTGCATAAAATTGGAATAGGAAATAGATTTGTTGAATACACATAAGTATAGAAAATATTATGTCAATGATATCCCACAATACATTCCTTACATGTTAGGATTTGGATAAATAATTTTTTACCATCATCATACATGAGAAATCCTCCGTTGTACCTTCTTCTGGGAATGAGATAATGTTCTATGGACACTCTTATTCCTAGCATGGAATTACATCCCGTATACCCTCGTGGTTTGGGCTTCGAATAACATCCCATGTACAATTTTATCTCTTTGAACATTAATAATTACCCAATTCATTAGTGGGAGATATATACTTCCCACAAAACACATAATTAAAATCATACATATGTGTGCCTCAAGATCCTAACACATTTATTATATCGAAACTCACTAATGTAAATGTGTTTCATAAATATTTCAACATAGCATAACAAGTGGAAATGAAAAGGGATTCATTGAAATATCATCCTAAGAAACATAAATATTATAATAAGAGAATAAGGATGATTAAATTGGATCATATACCCAGTAAAACATATGTAACCTAAAAATAATTCTTCTTAGATGGAAAATTAATTTGAAAGTTCAATGCGAATATTTCATGAGGAAAAAATATTTTCCACTATGATATCATTTTTTTGAAATATATAAATTTCCCAAATATTATGGAATATTTTTTTTGAAAATAACCTTGAATATTTTTTATATGATTTAAATAATTTTGTTCTCAAGATTTTGGGAAATACCATTCGCGTTTTACATTTTAAAACTATGATTTTGTTCACAATTTCAATAAAAAGAAAAGGATGATTTTTCAAAAAAAGGAAAAAATATTCCCATTAAATTGTTTTATAAAAAGATAAACCTTAGTAAAATATTCTTATACAATAATTGAATAATAGTAAAATATTTATTTATAACGTTTTTTCAAAAATAGGGACATGGAAGAAAATTATTTTCGATCAAAGAGAGAAATATTGTTTTTTATAAAAAACATTCCCTTTATCTCTAGAGTAGAAAAAGATAGTAAAATAAATGGTGATCATTTAATTTACTAAAATTACCTTAGGATAATAAATATTCAAAATTTGTTGAGAGATAGGACATAAGAGTTCATCATTTAAAACATAATCATAAAAATTCTGATAAAATGTTATATTTTAATATTAATCATTTTACACATTGTTAACATGAGAATCATAATCCCCATGAAATAAATAAGAATAGATCTATATGTAATTAATCATATAATTCATAATAAGAATAATAAAATTTATTCATGGGTAGTATTTGACATTTTTAATAGAAACAAGTTGAGAATATGGAATGTGTCCCATAAAAATAAAATTGACACAAAAATCCATTACTGCATTTGTGGAATTTCAATTGTAATCTAAATAAAATAATAAAAAAATGATACATTAAATTCCATGGAATGAATTATATTAATGATATAAAATGTTAAAGGTGTATTATATAAAACACATAAAACAATCAACCAGTGAATATGACATAAGTCTCCCCTAAATAATAGTGACATTAGAAATCTCTAACATCAAGCCTCATCTTTATTTGTAAATGAAAAAACATAACAAAAAATAATTATATTTTTATAATATATATTATGTAACCATATTTATATATATCATACCATAGAAAATATAAATATAATATATTAGTATATATTTAATAGAAAATCATTTTTTAAATCAATTTTTGGTTAATAATAGCTTAGTTTTTCATTTGCGTTTTAGTTTGACATTTTGATATCTATTTAAATTGTTAGTGGTTAAATCCTATAATTATTTGTAAAAAATATATAAATATCATATATATTCAATAGAAGTGTATTTATAGAAATACATTAATTTAGAGATTGAAAATAAATTACATCGGTTATGGAGATGTTAGGACTTATGTATCCAAGATCATTGTTTCAATTTTCTTGACCGATGGAATGAAAAAAGGTAAACAGTATATCACCATTACCAAATAATTTTTATTTCATATATATATATATGGTATATATTCATTAAATATGTTCTCATTACCATTCTTGTCAATATAAAATGAAAACCATTTCATTTCACTTCGTGGGTGTAGTAGTCTATAGGTACATATGAGTAATGTTATCATTTTAAAGGATTTGATGGTAAGATGGTAGATATGATATTATAATTAAAGATTTATTATTATTTAATAAATAAAATATATATAAATTAAATCCATCAATATATCCATTCCTGATAAGGGGTTAGGAACAATGATCTACATCAGTTTGCGAGGCGGTAGTCCTCCATACACATGATTAATGATTTTGTTTCCCATTTTATGGAAGAGTATATCGTTTTAGGTTATACTATTAACATAACAAAATAGCAGTACATAATAGATAATTATGATATTATTTCAAAATATTTTAATAATAATTAGATACATTGTATGAATAAATAAAATAAAAACATTCGGTAAAAAATGATATCTCTTTTTTAGACAACCTTATTAGGTTTTCACCAAAAGCCTTATATGAAGGGTTTAACAATCAAAATTAGTCCTCTATGAAGTGGACAGAGATATAATAAATTTATTAGGTTATGTATTCGATTAAATAAAATATATAAACCATATCCTTTTTATCATATTATTACATGATTCTAAGCATAAATATTAAAAAATGTAAAAACCAAAGATCATACTATCTGTTGTCATTGGAAGATAAATTACATTTAATTATAAACATGGAAAAAAAATAAAAAATTCCTAATTAATATTCCATTATGATCTCCTAACATCATTTGATATTCTACATATAAAAGGGATAACCTGGGGAAAACATTGACAAATGGGATGAGCTAAAAAGAAAATTAGGGGAATAAACTTGGGGTAGCATAACACCTGAGTTAGAAGGCATAACATGATAACATAAAAGAAATATATCATGATTAAACACATATAAGCATAAATTTTAGAACATGGAAACATATTAATGTGGAGATAACATATAAAATGACATAAACAAGAGTCAAGGACAACTTCCAATACAATATCCCATAATGCGAAATGTCCCATAAGAGAATAGGTTTACTCTCTATTCACATCAACAATGTCTCATGAGAGAACACATTTTCCAATGAATCGGAGCACTATCATGGAACACCCGCCATAACATGTTCATGTGTAGGCTTTCCACATAAATATTCAAACATAAGGCATAAACATAAGGAATACCAGTGGAAATAAAAGGGCTTCATAATCATGTCAGATAGAATAACCAAAACGTATACAGTAATGGTGTACATTAATGAATCTATTAACTAATACATGGAAATTTATTAGGTCAAATAGTTATATTTCATGAAAATTTTTTCCATCTGAATTGATGACATGTAAAAATAGTTTCTATGAACATTAGAAAGAAGAAACTTTAGTGAGATTTAAGGGAAAATATTAAATAACTTTACGAGCAAAAAATAATAATCTTTTCTGAAAAATAATAAAAGAACTAAGATAGTTTTCCATGATGAAAAGTGTTATTTTTATTAACATAATGGTGGCTTATAAAATATTATGTAGTGTACATAAAAATAGTTATGAAATTTTTGATATTCCCTTTAATTATTATTTTTATCGAGGGAAATCGAGAGAGAAAAATTTTGGAATATTTATAACCCAATTAAAGATTTATGAATAGATCTGGATATATATGATTAGAATATATACATATAATTATTATAATTTACATAATAATTATTTATAAATAATTTTTTTTAAAAAGAGAGAAAGTGTAACCCTAATGTAATTCTGATGTTTAAAGAGAAACCCTTACATCATGTACGAATATTACATTGCCTTAAATTTAGTGTCCAAAATAATCAAATAATATTAGTTAATTACTTATTTCAGAACCTAATCCACATATATTATATTTATTATAATTAATTAAGTTCAATAATGGGAATTTTGTAGAGTTTTAATGATTAATTTCATTGTTCCAAAAGCATTTGTTTCACGATTTTATGGTTGGTTCCCTTCCGTGTAATTATGGGAGTTCTTGTAAAATTAAATAATAACACTAGAAGTTGAATTATATGGTAATAATGGAAATTAATATGTCTAAATTTTTAAATATATAATTTTTTCCTTTGCAATTAGAATGATTTATTTTTAAAAAAAAACTAATGAAAACTATTTTTTATATAATTTTGTTGTTTTTTGGAAAATCACAGACAAGTTTTTTTAGCTAACATGTAAATATGTTTGTTTTAGAACATTAAAAAATTAATCATATAAATTTTATAATTTATTTTATCCAATATAATGTTTTTTTGACCTTACATGAAGGTGGTGTAGGAAAAAGAAAAATATTTCATCCACGAAGGTAGTGAATTGACATATCATAGAAAATGTATTTGGTATTGGGGGAAAAATTAAGAGAATAGATTTTATGATGGGTATTCCCTTAACACACTAAAATTATATTATATGTATGATTATGTAGTCATCATGTCACTTAGGAGAGTTGGAGAAGGGAAGAGGTAGAATAAAAAATTAATTTAAATGCTAAATGAAAAATATTTTACCTCTTGAATATTGCCTTCTTGAGAGCCTCCATAAGGAACATGGGTTTGTTCTTTAGTGAATAATTGTAGATCTTTGTCATGAGTAAGATAGTTGGAATATAATTTTGGGGAATTTATATATTCAATAAGGCTTATAAGGTGTGAGACGAATGGGTAGTGAGGAGTGGTATTTATAGGGGAGACTACAAGAAAAATGATATATTACCAAGGATTTATAGCCAGGATTTTATTGGTCTATTGATATAGCTTTGATGAAAGACATTGTTTAATTAAAAAAATGGATATATGGGTATTAGAAACTATGACTTACTAAAAACAGTTGCCTTAGGGCTTACTAATACACATGACTTCCTTCTCTCTACAACCCCCTCCAATTACCCTCTATTATGTGTGACCCACCTCTCCTGATGTTTCCCTCCCTATCCTCTCTCTAACCCTCATCCCCTAATTCTTCCCTCTCATGATATATCCTCTTCCTAACCATGTCCCCTGACTCTACCCTCACGATTGATCCTCTCCCTAACCATCCTCTCCAGACGCTTCCCTTGCGAGATATCTTCTCCCATACCATTCTACCTCGATGTTCCCCCCCCCAAGATGAAACCCCATGATTCCAATAAATGTGGCCCCTCTTTTCCCTTAACTAACTGCTCTCCCCTCCATGATAATCCTCCACCGACACTTCCACAATGTGTGGTCACCCAAACTACCCACATATTCTACTCTTATAAGATATTATTCAGTGTCTAGGTTTGAACGTAATTCATTAAAATTAATGAAAAAATAATATGATTGAATCATTTACTTGTTTTGTCCCATTTATGTATGGGGATATCAAACTCTAATGGTTTCTTGGAATATTTGTGGTCTCTACGTGATTTTTTTCACACTCTTTATTTGTATACCTCATGTGAAAAGAGATTGTATGTATTATATTTGGTGTAAATTTTGAGGGACTTAGTAGTTAAAAAATAATATCAATTGACAATATTGAGTTTATTTATATTGATTATAGAGTTATATAAAGGGTTTATAATATATTAATTTTTATCTATTTGTTTTTAATTATTCCTGACATGTTACTTGGGTTATATTTTATAACATTTTTGAAGTATTGTTTAATTTATGGAACTATAATATTGACCAAGTTATGGATGTATCATTTTTTATATGTATCTTTATTGATTATTTATATTGAAGCTTTATTGTGATAGGCTATTATATAGAAAATCTTTTCACTTGTGCATATTGACTATTTATTTATGTCATGAGTTTTTAGTTATTAGATAGCGTACAAGAGGTGTTTTTGTCATTTCACCTTAGAGAAAATGTCATGTCAGGTCCTTATTTTACTACTTTTCTCATGATGCACTAATTTGTCTTGTTCCATTTAAATTTATTCCATATTTATATTTTCTTATCACATTCAATCTCCCACCAATTTTGAAGTTTCACCACCATTTCCATCATACTGAATTCCTTGATGTGTAACCTATATGTTAGCATGGAAAAAATTCTCACAAAAAAGTTGTGAATTTTTCCTATATAGTGATAATTATTATAGAAAGGGGATTATAGATTAATAAGATAAATATCATGGTTTTTAATCTAGTAATATTTAATTCAAATATAAACAATTGGAATAACCTCAACAAATGATTTTAAAAATTATTTTTATGGACGGAAATATTTTTTATACTAATTTAATATAGACATTAATGGTTAATAAGTACTTTAAAAGGTTATGGATACTTATTTTAGGGGTTGAATTTGGGAATAAATTTTCTAGTCTCTAATAAAAATAAGATTTCCATCAAAATCAATGAGAAAAATAAAACTTCAAAAAGTTTGTATTTAAATTTTTATTATCCAATAACAGTGTCACTAATTCTTTGAAATCATACATCCCCTTATATATCTCACTAGATTTTAAATTTTTAATGAGGGTATGAGGTGTAGGTGTGACGATATGAAAACTATTCATTTTCCATGATAATTCCTATATATTGGTTATAAAAATAGTGGCACTTATAATTGGTTAGTTCTATAGATTTTTGGTGTTATATAACATTTATAAAGGATATAATTATAAGATATTTAATCGAAGATATCACATGATACATAGAAAAATTTTAGTTTCAAAATTTTTTCTATCGAGGAATCAATTACATCTCAAAACATAAGTAATAATCCAAATTATAATGTTTACATTTACAAAAAAATTACTAATAAATGGTGTTGGAATCTAACCAAAATCTCATAAATTAAACACATTTCATGGATATAGATTCCCTGTAATTTTTTAAAAAGATTTATCGCATTCGTCAACTTCACTATCCTTGATGGAAAGAAGTATTTATCAACAAAATTACATGGATAGCATAACGAAATTGATCAATTAACTATATAGAAAACTCTTCAACCATTACTTTATACAATCATTAAATAATAATAATATATTCCCTACAAAAATTCATATCCTCCCAGACATTATTGTGTTTAAATGTATCATATATCTATAAAAAATAGACAAGTGAACATGATGATAACATCGTATCAATTCTCTAAATCATCCAATATTTTGGATCATTTTGATATTTTATTGGAATAATTTCAATGTTATTTACATGAATGAGTGGTTCAACAATGATCTGGGAATTCCCATCACTAGATAGTACACTCTAGTTAATGATGGTTCTAGCTTATTCCAAATGCTGAGATTAGTCTTAATGGTTATTAGTAAAATGTAAAAGAATATTATTATTTATTCTATAGTGATTTCACATTATCATATATGTTCATCATTGAATGAGATTATGAATACTTATATAGGGATTATAATATATAGTATATCTCAAATTAATTCTCTAATATCTAGTGATTCACATCCTATATATACTATTATGAAATGATGAAGGCAGAGAAAAAAAACAGACACACTCACAAAAATAAAAAAATAAGAGAAATATATGAGAAAATAAATCGGTTAATCAAATATAAACTAAAAAACATGATTAATGTATTCCCTTTAAATTATTCAAAACACATGGCACATCCTCTAGTATAAATTCTTCTAATAGGTGTCAATATTTTAAATTTTTTATGCTCATGTCACATAAAAACCCATTAATACATAAGAAAACTAAACTATGTGGTGTAACCCATTATATAAAGTATGATAACCATCAAATATGTGATACGTGCCAATTATCAACAACTAATAAAAAAACATATGATTTCAAGAATTAACTACTAGAATTAAATCCCCAATTGTATAAAAATTGACAATAAAACCAGAAATAGGAATCCTATTTCAAACAATGATTACCCATAAAAATATGATAACTCCTTCATTAATAATTCAATTTCTTGAATAGTATTACATACCATTCAATTAAAATTGGATTAATTATGATATAATCCAAAAATTAATCATAAATTAATAAAAATAATATGATCAACAAATTAAATGAAATAATGTGAATTGAAGTCCATCCTCATTTAATATATATGAATACAATTTTTTGGTCGTAGTATAATCCTCTCAGTCTGCTTTCTTATAAAAAATTATTAACATTATTTTTCGATGATTAATTAATAAATAATATATGATTTCTGGTATATGATAATTTCAATTTGAAATTAATTTTTTGTATGAATGAATTTGAATAAATATGTTATATACCAATCCATCTACTCTTTAAACCCACGATTTATTGTTAATTATAGTCTCTTCAATTAAATTATCATCCCAATGATATATAATAAATAATTAATTAAAATTTAAAAAAAAAATTAAAATAATTAATTGAACCAAAACTCATAAATCTTGATGATTGGAAATTTCAAATAAAGCTAATGGAAGAGAAAAGTGTGAGAGAGAACTAACAAATAAAATATTTTGTTAAATATATCAATGAAAATGTATTCAAAATTCTAGATCAATCATGCTATGATACACTAAACCAGGACATGATTTTCCAGTCTACTTACAAAAAATATCTATTTTTCAGTTTTATGCGATAAAACATTCTGATATCCTCCTCTATATTCTTACTACTAGAACCTTCTATGTCATGGATTCTTCTACATTCCATATTTAATTGGATTTCCTGAAGTTCCTTGAATATAAATACAGAAATATAAAATTAGATATTATTCCTCTATATTCAAATCTTGACCTATGAAAAATGTCATGAAAATCTCGACCATGGTATGGTTTCACTTTTCATGGTTTACCTAATATTTAGATTTACACTTTCCATTTTTGATGAGATTTTTCTTTGGGTTCCCTAGTATACATGCAACAAAATGTGTTTTCATAAGCATCACATCATAGTTTTGATCAATATGATTTATTCTCATAAAATGTGGTATAAACACTACTAATAAATGTTTTGATATCTATATTGGACACATAATCGGATATATCATAGTAAATATCATCACTTTTCATATAACTCTTTCAGCTATAAAAATTTCCAGACTTTATTGAAGTAGTAGAATATCCATGTGTCAATTTTAATTCATGTAATTGAGTCTATTAAGGATGTACTATAATAATTATAAAATGAAAATATTTCCTTCAATTTTTTCTATTTACACAAATAACCATGAATATAGATTATCTACATCTATTTTCATAGTAAATCATTGTTATTGGTAGACATATAACCATAGTATAAGAGAATTGTGGAATAAGGTAGACCTACGATAGTGGTCCACAATGATCATAGTCATAAGTCGACAATATTTATTATTTAATTAAATAAATAATGATAATAATCTTGAATGAATTAAACCATGAGTTTCAGGAATCCAACCTTCAATCCATTTATTTAAAAGATATAATCAACTTAAAGGGATGTTACGTGGAATGAAACTAAAACACACTCTAACATTAATTTCAATAATAGACCAAATAAAATATTTTCAATGATAGATGAATAGAAAAAGTATAACATCTGGAATTCTGATCACACCACAAGTTGTAGCACCAACTAGATTCAAAATGTTCATTACATAAACTTTTCCTGATGAATTATTTAATAGAGACAATGAATATATATATAAATCCCATAATAAATCCTTCCCATCCACCCAATTTCCTATTTTAAATATATCAATAATGAAACATAATTCCTTGGGGAAAATCACAATAAGAGGTTTCAAAATTCACTAAAATTTAATTGAATATGAACTAGAAAATATGTTATGTGGACTACCTCGTGCCAATGGATAATGACCTTGTCTCTGGGGTTCATCTATTTTCCATGAATTTCTATTATCCATAAAATAATTAGAAAAATAAATGTAATTACTACCAAATTTCTTGAAAAGAACCTCATTAGAATTTATGATACAACTACCTAAACCCCAATGCTGATCCATCTGTCAGAGCTTCTTTTTCTTGTTAATTTCGAATAGATCATAATCATTCTTAACAATAACTATAGTTATGTTCTTATATTTTTCTTGATGTTGGGATATCTGGGAGATGATTATTAATGTGTCTTTAAAGGTTGTATATTTCCTAAGTGATGAAGTAGAAGAATTTTTTCTTCAAATAGAAGTTTAGATCAGTATTTGAAATCAGAAAGGTTAAGGCTAGAGCATTAGAGAATATTATGGAATTATCAGAATTGGTTGAGAACTAAATCCTCTTATTTTATAAAGGTCAACATGTTATCTAACAGTCACTAGACTCATTCTATGCGGGTAAAAATATTTTTTATCTATATATATTTCAAAAAATAGAGTGACATCCCTGTTAAATATAAGTTTCACCTAGACAAATTAATTTAATATTTCACATTGAATATATTAGTCAACCACTAAAGAATCTTATAACATGATATTCCCTTTATGTTGGAATCAGAAGAATTAGAAATCTTATTACATGGATCCTATTTTAGGAAGATTCATTTAGATGGTACTACTTATGTGCATATATGTTTATATGCATATTGAATTGGTGATTTTTGAAGACAAAATGAATGCAAAATTAAACATTTTAACCCACTCTATGAAATTATTTTCACCAATAAGATATATTTATTATTATACAAATATTTATATAAACAATATTTTCCTATATCATTGAAAAGAACTATATATAGAATATTATTTCTTGAATGGTTTTCTATTACATTTACATCTTACAATAAACCATTTTCTGTTGTCATTTACTCCAACAACTATAATCTTTTCCATTATATTGAATCCTAAAAATTACATCCTCCTCAACATTCAAATAAAATTTCTCAATATTTCCATCAAAAATATTTATAAATGAGGGGATGAAAAAGATATGAAATATCATACTATTTACATTGTTTTTCTATGTATCACAGGATGTTTTATGGGAATTTTATCCATGTATGTATATGTTATAGATTTTCACTATAAAACAAGTAGCTTCAATCTAGAAACATCATATACATCTAAACACAACTAGTGGTTTCCTTCCAAATTAAATAATTATTCTATTAATTATTTCAGTTATACTACTTTTTTTGGGTGTGTAGGGAGTATTGTATTATAGTTTGATCACATAATCAGCATTACTTGATGAAAATTCATTCCCTATTAAAATATTCCAATTTGAAATCCTTATCATATTATAATGAACCCCATGTTGTCTTCCAACATCCCTTTTAAATATTTTATACTTTTACACTTCTATTGATTAGTGTTTCATGAACAAAAATCTTATAATAATAATATATTACTCAATAAATGTAATGAAATACTTTTCACCCATGGTGGAATGATTTATCATGGGTCCACATAATTTACAATGTATCAATTGATGTCCTCTAGTAGATATATTATTTACTATTTTGTACATCATAGGAATCACCTTCCCCTTTCGACAGGTTATAGAAATTAAATCTCCATATCCATTCCTATATGGGAAATAACTCACAAAACATATTATAAAATTTTATGGAAATTCATTTGGATAAGGCATCCATTTCAATTTTTTTAAATGATTTTCTATTCTATAGAATTGATATACCAAAAGTTGATTAAATTGATAATATGAAACATAATATCACTAGACTTTTCACTTGTTGTGATGATTATTCAATACTAAAAAATGATATATATCCATAGAACTAAAGAAATACTTTTATAGGTCCAAGGATATAGAATAATTTATAGCAATAGTTTAATTAAGAGCCTAGCTATATGGGTATTTGAAGCCATGATTTATAGTAAATTGTGGAATTAAGGTTCATTCAATTGAGCCTCTTCCCCAAACCCTCCCCACTATAACCTTATTACACCAATAATGCCCCTCACAGTCTCTACTCTCTATGACCATCCTCCTCTGATATTTCCCCTCACAACACTACCCCTTGATTCCACCCTATGGGACCACCCTATCACAATCTCTCCTCTCCACGACCCTCCTCCCCCCAACTCTGTAGCCTTATGTGACCACCCCACCTCCCCAACAATGTTACTCCAAAACAGCCTCACCACCTCCTCCCTACATGAACCACTCACACAACCACCCCTTTTTCTAATTATAATCATTTTCCACACACCACATCCCCATGTGGCCTTTCCATCTTACCACACTACGCTCCTTTTAAAACTACAAAATCATCTATAAAAAAATAATCACCAAAATAATCTAATAAAAAACAAAATCTTTCATCTAGGAAGAGTTATTATTGGTTCATTCCATGGCTTACCATTACTCCACGGTCACATCCATGGACCTTTGAGCCATGCAACGCTTGTGCATTTTCTTATTTAAGATGGTGTGTCATGTTGTGCACTATGAAGCTCAATGGTGTGGTGTGGCATTGGGTATTCCATTAGGCCATCATTTTTTGTGGTTTGTTTTTTTACCTTTTGTATTTCAAAAAATCTCCTCTATTTTAAATATGTTTTAAAAAATTCAATTGTACGTCATGTGATTCCCCTCCTTCCTCCCATGGCATTGTTGGATACATTGATTGGGAACCACAACCAAGCATAACCCAAAAGTATACCATTTTTTCATTATCCATCCTATGATTGAATTGTAATGAATTGTAATATGAATAAATAATTTTCAATTATTAAAAATAAATTATTTTTTGAAAGAAACATTCACTTAAATTTATAAATATTTTTAGTATTTTTAATTCTATATTATTACTAATAATTTTATCATATCACTTTTTATTTATTATAATTTAAATGTTCTTATATTTCATATCTTCACCTCAACATAATATTTCAATATGATGTGTGTCTTCCATCTAATTTGTCATTGTAGGTTGTTTTGTCCATTGTGTAGTATTTTCTATTAATAACCATGTTAATAAAGATCCCATAAATAACAAACCATAATTATTTCATTATAGAAATATATATATTATATAATGCATATAAATAATATATTAAACTCAATGAAATATTTTATATCCTAGGATTGAATACATATATTATATTATATTCCATTTAATATTTTTTTATTATATTATATAAACATTTTATTGATAATTACTCTTTATAATATGAAATAATAAATATCACATTAAGTCATTTTATAGATAGTTTATTTAATAAATGTTTATTTTTATAATGATGTGTATAAGTGGGATATACAACATTAATCAAATCATAAATGTGTTTCAATAAGAGTTAAAATATTTTTTGGACATTGCATTCAATAATGATTGAGAGGGAATATTGATTTGATGCCTGATTTTTGATTGTGTTGGATGACCATAGTTAACACATGAGGAAGTGAGGTACCATATCAGTAGACAAGGTTTAAAAAAAATATTCCATGTTTTATCACAATGGATAAAATTTTTATGTGGAGAATGAAATTTATTATCATGAAATGATTGGTATGGAAAATTGGATATCTGATTGGATTCTATTTGATTCTAAAGAAATCTAGTCATGTAAACTACTGTAAGAGGAAATTAATAATCAAACATAGTATTCCTCTATTAATAATAATTATGATATTTAGAGTGTTATAAAGAATATGGAAAATGTGACTACCCCATTATATCATTCATGTATAAAATGAATAAAAAAGAGCTTTTTATGTGATTATATCATGGAAATGAAATGTGTATATTTAGTAATGATGTTGTTGACTATAGCCATATATTTATTAATTTTTTACAACTAGATGATGCAACTATTATAAAAAATTATTACACTGAATCAAAGATGGTTGAAAATTTTAAATTTTTATCTTATAAGATTCATTACTTCCCCAAACATTGTAGTTTATTTTGGAAAGACAATTTAGATTTGGTTCAGGGAAAATATTATTGTACATCACTTAGGAAGAATAATAAATATGGAACTCAATCCCACATTCTGTAAAAACATCTGTGTCACATCCCATTAGTTACTAGGGTATAGAAACATATTATGTCAAAAAAAATTCATGGAATATGAGATGGAATTAAGATGAAATAAATAAGGATAATGATGAAATAGTGCATCCTACTGATGGGTTTGATTGGAATAAATTTGACTGGTTATATCCTTGGTTTTCAGATGACGTATGAAATGTTATATTGGTATTGTCCTTTGATGGTTTAAACCTTTTTTAAATAAAAACTATGCAAAATACATGGACTATTTTCTTTCAATGTTATAAATTTAATTTATGGATGTGTATGAATAATTAGTTTATTATCATGATTTTATTGATATCTGGGACTAGTAATCCCATAAATGATATTGGAATATGCTTAGAGAAATTAATATATGAGTTTTAGAATCTTTCATTTTTTGGGGTGCAAGAATATGATTCATTTTGGAAGTAGTCTTATATGTCTGATATAGCTTAATTTTGGATGATAAATGATTTCTCTACTTAAGGAATGATGTTTAGTTGGAGTAAAAAGGTAAATTATACTACCCTATATTTATAAAAAAATCTGTTCCATGAGATTAATGTTTTGATTAACTTTCATTTTGATTAGATCGACTATTTCCTCTGATGTATCATCTATAAATGAAAACATAGATATAGTTAGATAATTTCATTGATAAATATGAGAGAAGTCAATAAAATTTAGGTGAATGATATTGTTAAAGAACATTATGGTTTGAATTATATTCTAGGAAAAATACATTTAAATATCATAAAGAGAAATCATATTAATTCTAATTCCAATAGAAATTAAATAGAGGAAATTATATTCCTTGATTTATCATATATTTCATCGAATTGATTGCATCATTTTTTAGATGTAGTTCTTATTGTGAATTTTTTTTGAGATGTAACTTTATACACTTTTAATGGAAAAAGGCAAACCAATAGTTTATTTTTTTCACATTTCATGATTTTATGGATGGGGGTGTAAGAGAAAGAAAAAATCATGAGTTGAGAGGTGAAAATAAGTGGAATGTAACTTTTCCAGTTATTCAATCACAATTTTAGGGAAAAACCAATTTCTTTAGGTCTTGTAATGTTTGAAGGTTATATATTTTTATTCTAGTAACTATTAAAAAATATTGAATTCACATGATGTGAAACTAAAATCTCTTAAATCCCATTATTTAAAATTCGTGTCACATGGGTTGATTCCCATTTCTATTAGACATTTACATTCACATAATGATAGATTTTTTTTATTAATTTATTTAATTTTCATTGGGACCTTTGTACAAGAATAATGACCATAAGTTATATACTGATTATTCTATAACACTAGAAGAAACTTTTCCCACCATTACTTTCACATATATGTAACATATGACTATGAATATTCCAATATATTTTCATTTTAGTGGTCCTATTTGGAGTTGGATGATGTATCTATTAAAAATAATGATAATTAAATTGAAATATTATTTGAGAAATAAATATCATCTCTAAGGATCTATTTTGAAAGGATATTTATCACAAAATGAATGGTTTTATATTCACTGTGCTTGGATAATGTCACTACAATGTATAATTGTGTAATGAGAACTAAATATGAGCAATATGATCCCATTGAGCTGGCATTTCCTTCACATACCCAAATAGGGGGATATTTAGATCATACTAACTTCATACATAAAGCTGGGAAGAGTGGGAAATGGATAATAATACTGTATTATTCCACTGTAGTGTGCTTGAGGATTACATCGAGTAAACTGATTAATCTAAATTTTTCTATTATGGTATTTCTTCATATGTTATGAAATTTTATAACATTCATATTTGTGGAGAATGTTTAGAAATAAAATAAAGTATAAATTATTCTCTATTTTTTAAGAGGAAGGAAAAATTGCATGATATATAATTTTCTTCTTTGATAAATTAATGGTTAATAGATTTATTTCTTTCACACAAAATAAACATAGTAATTTGACTAATATTAGATATTGGTATCTTTAGTGTTTAAACTATACCAATGAATGATGTTTTTTATGAAATAAGAGCATTGTCCTTTGGTCTAAACAATGTGGTATGTTATTATATGGTAATGGTTATCAATTGATTTAATATTTTTTGAAATAGCTATAAAAAATAAAAGCACATCATTATGGAGTCATGATAAGCACTAAAGTATATTTTTATTTGAGTGATTTTGACAAGAAATGATGATTAGAAAATATATCATATTATAGGGTTATGGAAAAAATAATTTTATTAGATTATTATACACATGATCATGTCTCAATGATGACATTCTAGTGGTTTAATTAAATAATATTATAAGGCATTAATATATATAAAAATGGACTTAGAGTAATTTATATAAACCACCAAATTCAAATAGATGAACACTATATTCTGGCATCACAAGCTAGATAGGTGGTTTATTTGTGAAATATGTTAAAAAAATAATTTTTTGTTATTGTTGATGTCATTCCTATATATTTTTTTGATGAAGGAATGGATTATTATGATGTTGTGGATGAACCTATCAGTATTTATTCGAATGTTTTATTTTATCACATAAATGATTCAATTATTTGAATAGATTATGAACAATAAATTGTTATAGGGAACACATAGCGCTGGTACAGATTTATATATTTACCTGATATAATTTCAATATTTTATATGATTTTTCAGACACTCATATGTGAAATCAAATTATCTTGTATTTCCAATGAAATTTCACCATATATGATGTGTATTTTTAAATAATGTTTTTTATTATGAATTAAAAATATCAATCATTAAACTATATACAATACTTTTTAAAATGAATCACTGATTTGATTATGTTTTTAGAATATTCTCTCCCATGACAAGTATAGTCCATATATATTACTACAGATGTATTGGTAATGCTAACAACATTTAATATGAAATCCTATGTGAAATGATTATAAAATAATTGTTCAAAGTGATCATCTATGTTTTTATTAATTTACTTTTCCATTTGGGAATTATCCCGTGAACTCTGAAAATTCCATTCACATTTAATCATTTTTTATAAAAATTTTTAACATCACAATGGTTTTTAACTTGTCCCATGTTACTATGATATTATTATCCTTTGTTTTGACATTATAAGTTTCTTTATACAAGTTTGAGTTCTTTTACATTGTCATTATGATATTATTCTATCTTATTTTTCCTATAAAATATAACAATATACTTCTTATTCTTTCATAAACTTAACTACACACAGCTCACCCATTCTACTTCCCTTTACTAAGGAAAATGTTCTTCTATATTTTAATAATTTATATCATTATTATTTTCAACTCCCTTGAACTATATCTATTCTATGATGCAATATTATATTTTTATATGACACTAAAAATTTAGTTTATTTATTTATAGGGATTTTCATGTTTGAATTTTAATTTATAATTACAAAAAAATAACTATTTATATGTACTCCAAATTTCTTCTTCCACGATTCCTAACTTCTTCTTCATGAATTTTGTTCCATGTCACAATGTTATAGTAGCACTAGCTATAGCGTGACCAATTATTTAGAAAATAAATTTTACTATTTATTTCCCTACATCCCTCTTATTCACGTAGAAAATATGATTTTCACTTTTCTTAAATCAAAAATAAAATTTTGTTATGTTTAATACATCTATAAAACATCAAAATCATCTAGAGTATTAATTATTCAATGGAATAAGTATTATATAAACTATTAATTTCTTCTTTAGTATTCCCATAATTTTTCTATAGTTTAAATCAAATGAAGATTAAATGAAACTTACATATCATTAAATGATGTAAATGTAAATTAATCAAATGGTTATAAATGAATAAATAAAGAACATATATCCTCATATGAATCATACACACAGTCCCACTAACTCATATATAGGTTTTCTTTATTCAGATATCTTTTACAAATTCCAAACCTCGTAAAAAACAAGTTTTTGTCAGAAATAAATCATATGTAGTGCTCTAAAGGATCATATGCTGTATCTGATGGCTTATATTGAGTTCCATGATATATTATAAAAATTGTGTTAAATATTCCATCGCTTAATGTTGTGAATAAAATTCTAAAACATTCTATTTTTTCATAGAAATTTACACCAACAAAAGAAAGATCAAAGTGGTTCAAAATATATCTCATTGGTTTAAGTTGTCGTTGTATTATTTTAAATTTTATTTATTTTAATTTATCAAAAAAATAATTTAAAATTCCATGTCATAATGTCTAGTTATAGTGATGTTATAAGAATTGAAATATATATAAATGATCAAAACACTAGATATTTAGGCATCTCCCATCTATTCAGCAATGTAAGTATAATGTTTTTGAATATAATGTTCTTTAAAATTATTTATATTTTTATCATTCATCATATTTTGTCATCTATGTTATTTTAGGCAACATCACTGAGGAAATAGTTGAATTATATTGTAGAGGCTAAATGTATGGTAGGGTATAGTAGTACAACTAATTCTATAGTTTAGCCTACAATAACACTACATCAGTCATCGATCAGTAATTTAGTTTAGCCTCCCTTCATCCCACTTCGGTTACTAGGAGACCATCCTCCAGTTAATCCATCTCTATATGTTCTATAGCCACATTTTCTATATCACTTTCCACCGCTCCCACACCAGATGGTAGTTCCTAGGAACCCAACCCTTCTTATTACCCATTTCCACCATCCACTATACATAGTACAACACCTCCACATATACCACCCCATTTCCATATCAATATACACCTTCATCTTTATAGGGTTATCCATTATGAATTCTCCCAAAATCAGTAAATTTATAATACTCAACTATACATAGTAATCCTACTATAGATATCCCACCTAACATAGAAGATACCCCCCACCACTAGATGGAGAACATATAGGGCCACCAGATCCTCCATCTACTAGTATATGTTTATAAATTATTAATTGTGATTAATGATAAATTCACACATATATATATTATTAGTTAATAATTATTTATCATGATTAGATACTACCACCCCAAGATGAAAAGGCCATAAAAATTCAATAGGTATGGAATAGACACACACAGATCATGGTTTACTATAATGGGGACTGTGAAAATAATTGTAAATCATGGCCCGTAAGGAAAATATTTTATAGGAAAACTTTATAATTGTATAAATAGAGTTATATATCAATAATTACGTTGGATGGTAGTTAGAGATAAAATAAAGAACAATGAATGGGTTGAAATTTGAATAATCATTCTTAATCAAATTATACATATACATATATATATATATTAATTTATAATATTTTCTTAAAAAATATTTTTTACAACACAACATTGATATATTTTCCATGATGGATAAAATTATAATTCCACAGGGTTATTGAAATTAGGTGATATACAGGGAGCATATGAGGGTGGATTGTATGTTGGTTGGAATGATAGAATTAATACATTCATACTCTTGGACACACTTTACTCCAAAACCATGATCAAAAATAGTAAATCTATTTTATTCCACCCTTGCCATAAATAATTTAAATTTATTTTCATTAATTTATTCTCTCCATTAGAATATATATTAATCATTTAATAAGTAAAATAAATATACATGAGAAAATTACATTGTTTTTAGTGACATTAATATAGGAATCCATTGATGACCTAAATATTTAATTTTACATTTTTTTAATTCCATTTTTTTCAGGAAAAGGAAATTGAATTTTGATGGTAAAATTACACACACTACCTTGTTTTATACCATCTGGGAACACAGAGATAGTATTGTGGTAAAAAACATCACCCGTGAGATAATTGTAAGAATATTTTAAATTAAATTATTTCAAATGTATATAAGTCATTATGTTAGTTTATCATTTTAATTTGTGTTATATATTACCCGATATATTTCCTTGGAGTATTTAACATAAAAATAATTTAATAATTTGGTACTAAATAATCACCTACATCAAGTATTAGGAGATGGGCATCATGGTATGGGTTGATTTTAGCCTAGGAAGAATATTGGACCATCTAGATACTGGTGTTCGAAAAAGTTTCTTTGAGTACCAGTTCTTTTAATGTTAAAGTAGACCAAATGAACTCCACAATCAAACAAACATCTTAGAAAATAGCTGAAAAGTAGAAGAAGAGACTCAACATCAAAATATGATAAATGAACAACTAATTAAAGCTATATTTACTCTTTATTTCACACTTCTATATGATTTTCTGTAGTAGTTTATGCCTCTATGATGTTGATGTATTCTATTTATATAGATTCCCCTACTCCTTCCAATGCCACTATCGATCACAATATCAATGATGATGCTAGTGGTGTGAGACATGGTAATCATGTTTTTTAGGAGGTTTGGATGACTATTATCATTGTTATTATGGTACTGATATTTAATCTCACATTTGAATTAAACTATTTTTTATATGTTCAATTTTATTATATAGTTATGTTTTATTATTGTTTTATTCAATTGTATTCTAGGGTGTATGTCTATTTCTATATATATTTAATTATTATATTATGGTTTCTATCTATTTTAGTGGTAAATTTTTATTTTTATTATATTTATTTTTACAGTCCACCTCAGAGCTATCCCATTCACCTCTCCATCGATGATACTTTGTGGTGTCCTCACATCATACTTCTCTCGTATTCTTCCAATGGAGTCTTTTAAAATATTTTTGAATGAGTTTTTTTTCTTTTCTATGTTGAATATATTAAATGTTTTCCCACTTTACTATATCTCCCTTTACATATATGAGTGGAACACACACGAGTGTTGTTTCCATGACCTTCCATGATAAAGACCTAGGAGATCTGACCCCTACCTTTTCTATGAACCATACTCTTTCGGCTCACAGTCATTCTTTAACCTTCATCTACATGTTTTTTCTATAGCATCCTAATTTTTATTAAATTCCCACTGATTAATCCTATATTCTATATAATGTTAATTTATCCACATTTTATTCATGTTTTTCTATATTCCTTGGTTTATTTTCAAGTATATACAATATTAAATTATGTTTAGTGTCTATGTTATCTCTTCACTAGTTATGATTTTTAGATTTGTATCTAATATATGATCTTGGTTGAAGTCTCTAAAGTGCTCAGTAGAGAAATTTTAAATTTTTAATGAGTTTTATTGATTTTATAACTATATATACAAAATATTAATGTGAACCATATGGTTAAAATTTAAAAAACGTAGCACCCTATTAAAATATATTTTCTTAGTGATCCCTCCCATATTGATACTTTCATAAAATAATGCCTCCAGGTTTATGGTGTTAACATTTTCCCCATTTATCTTATTGATAGAATTGATGAAGGTGATGTTTCAGGTATTTTATAAAACTAAATAACTATTGGAGGTTCATTGATGAAATATTGTTTTACATGGCTCATCATTGAAATTATTATATGTAATTTTCTTCAATTTTTTTATTCAGGGGATGGGGAATGTTGATATGGAGGAAGAGTAATAAAATTAAAATTATATTTTAAACCCAAGGATGGTATATATTTAACAATACTAGTGTAAATTCATATAAAATAATACTATTTAATTTTATATGCATCTTTTCCCTGATTTGAATGTATGATTGATTATTCATTTCCTATATTCAAAAGTGTAAGAATGAGGATCTTCTTTCAAGGGTGAAAATTGTTACTAAAGTTATGTAATGATTTATTTCCTATATCATTTACTTTTATATTAAAAACTCATTCAAAGAGACCATTAAAATTATATTTCTGTTTAATTTTTTTTGTTTCGGAGATTCCATATTAATTTAGATAATGAATATAAGTGTTTATATATTAATATTATTGATTTTTAGCACTTATATATTAATTTTAAAAAAAATTCAAAACCATAAAATCTGGAGAGTTTATATACTAATTTTATTAGGAAAATAATCAATTAGATAAATATATAACCACCCTTTAAATTTTTTTATCATTAAAAGTATATAATTATTCTCTATGATACTTATTTTAAAGCATAAAAAATTCATGATGCATTGGTTGTATTTATCTGATTCAGTGATTTATACTATGATCAATGTTTCATATAGGGATTATTTGAACAATTACCATTTCTATAACATTGTTTCGACACATTCTATTAAAAATTTTATAAATTAACACATCTCATTCCAAATATGTTTATAAATAATTCCATATGTATTAATTACTCTATAAATAATTTAATATTCTTAAATATTATATATATATATATATATAAGCTTGGGCCTTTTATAGCAGTGTTTAACCATATCCTTCGTCCATTATTACAGGAATTCCAATCATTCCTCATATGCACCTCTAAATTATACAAAATATTCTCATTCCCATGTATCTCCCCGAGCCCGTCTCCACATTTCTTCATATTATCTTGTGACACCCCCTCTCATTTATCCCCTTCCCCAACCCTATTATCGCCTCATGCCTTCCACCACCCACCTCCCTCCACCAGCCTCTAATGCACCCCCTCAACACCTCCCCTCCCATTGCCTCGTCTCTCCCTAGCCCCCTATATATCCATTTTCACCCCCATGTACCTCTCATTGATTCTATCTAAGGCCATTGGGTGAACTTAATCAGATTTTCAAAAACAATTAGAATATTTTTTTGAATAAATTAAGATAATGATGAAATTATTTCTAAACACATGTTGCATTATTTTTTCATATTATACTATATGTTAAAATTTCAAAATAACATAATATTCACCTAATAATTAAATGAATCATTATTTAATTATTGTTTCAAATATAAAAATGTTGAAATATATGAACCTGGAAATAATATCTATGTCAATAAACTATATTGAGAATTTTTTTAGATAATTTCAAAGTCAGTTTAGTGCATCCTAACCTCAAGTTTGTGATTTCTCCCATGATTCTATATTCCTCTCTACCCTTTTATCACTCTATTTTCTTGTATTTCATGTTATATGAGTATATATTTAATCAATTTTTTTTCATATGAAATTTTATCTCATGTAATCACATTCTTTCATCATCTATTTTTTTAGCAAGTCATAAAATTAAAATAATCCATGTTCGAACCCTAAATAATTCAATACATAGCCATAAATACATTTTTTTTCTTTGGGATTATGTAATATTTCCCAAATGAATAATAGTTTTTATAATGTTTTGCATATATTTAGGTACTTATAATTTAAACAATCATTGATTTGATCTGTTGTTTGTGTTATCTACTTACTCTATTGTGAATCTCAATCTATTTTTATCTATTGTAATAATATTATATTATCTAAATAATTTGATTGTATCAATTTTATATTAGATTATTTCTTTTTCATGAATCTAAATTTGGTGTTTAATATCAAGGGACCTCTTTTACAGAACTATGAGCTATCTTCATTGAGAGGTGCCTACCCTCTGGGGCGACTTCTGATTTTACATTGTAGGAATTATGATGTATTCTCATTATGTCTATGATTTTTAATTTGGTATGTAGTAGAAAACATTGAGAATTATTTCTTCTAATCACATTCATGAGGTGAAATTTTCTTCTTTTGTGTTCAAATAATTAGTTGGATGATGCTTATTTTATGGAATTATGACATTTTATCTTCTATCATGGAGGATGACGTTTCTTATTTTTTATGGGTTTTTTGAAATCATTTTATGTAATCTGTGATGATGATTGTTTTATCTACATAAGAATGTTTTTATTTGTTCATGATGGGTTTAATATTGATAGAAGGTTGATGACATGTTTGATGATCAATCTAGTCCTAAATATATTGAGATGTGGTGTCCATAGACCTCCTTATATTATGGTCTGGTTGATTTAATACTAAAAATAAAATGAATTATTATCACCATTGGCCAGCTAAAAATGCATGGATCATTAATTGCTAAAGGATGTTATTTTCTGATGGTGAAATGATACATTATTTTTTGTATTTTTTCATTATTTTGTGAAATCTCATTCAATTCCTTGTTTGTTTAATCCCTTTAATCCTCATATTTTTCTTGAAACTCTTGATCTCCTTAGTAAGTTATTTTAAGGAATGTTTTGGGTAACAAAATGATGTCTCATATCTTATTGAAAAATTATTTGGTCAACAAATTTGTTTGAAACTATTATTCTTGAGAACCATCATGTAACCCACACAATCGAGTGATGAATATGTTACAAAAATAGTTTCTAGTGAGTAGAACCTTTATTATGATATCCATTTTTTGGAATTAGAAGTAGTTTATGAAAATTTTAAAACTCATGATTCTATAAAATTCTTATGGTTGAATAATCAATTTTCCCTAAATTAATAGACACTGGTTTATTGAATCGTTCATGAATTATAGGGCTCCACTATGGTTGAATTACATGGAATCATTCCAAGATTTTATTATTAAGATAGAGTTAAAGATTCCCATATTATGGACAATATCAATTATTTATCTCTATATACATTAAATAATGTACTCATTAGTTAAAAAATGATTTATAAATAACACACATCTATCATATATCACCATTTAGTAATTACATATAATTATCAATTCCCATTGGAGTTGTTTCTATCCCTATGTGGTACTGCATTTCTTCAATTTCCTAGTGGATATTTGGTTCTTTAGTGAGTTATTTTCATATGGAATAAAATTTATGTTTGATTCTATGGCTCATTTGGATTAGGAATATTTAAATTTTGAGGTTGGTTTTTTGTATTTTGGTTTGGTGTTGTTGTAGATTGGTTATGTTTCTTCATATTAAAGATTATAGTTTTAAGAGCATTCATTTCTAGAGATATTATGAAGATGAAAATGTTTAGAAGTGTTTTTAGGTTTTTTTAAGAAAATAAAATTTTTATTTTACAAATACTTATAATGAAGATATACAACACTATTTGTGTAACTATTATTCTTAATGATGTCATCAATTTTGTATATTCATTTTGAATTTCCATGTTTATTAATCTACCATTTGTAAAAATATTTTATTAACATGAATGTAAATTAAAATTACATATATTATGATGCTCAAATTTGTTTTATATGGTTAGATATCTATTTTGGGATAGTGAGCTTCTAAGTGTCCCATTTTACTGGGCTCTGATACATTACCTATTTTATTTCAATCTAACCACATATAGGGATTTTGAAATATGGCATGGAATTATTATTTTAAGATGATTAATATTTTATGTCATTATATTTATAGTCGTTACCTATTTAGTTTCACTTATTGAACATTTTACTTTTTGACTCCTTGTGATGGGAGGATTTTGGTTGGGTGGCCAGTTTCGAGGAATAATGTAGTGTTAGAGGGAATTGTGACACCTAAATGATATTCCCTCCATGAAATGGTTCTTTATATTTACCAATATGTTCTTTATAGTTTTATCTTGGGTTTTATGACTATATTTTATATATTATGGTGAATTGGATATTTTTTTATGGCTCGTATAATTTTCTATATGATTATTTATTTCGATGAATCTAGTGGGATCTTTTAGGGTTCCATCAAATTCTATGTTTGACTGCCTCTTAACCTTGATATCATGATTAAAAAATACTTTTGATGTAAATTCATGAGAATTTTGGTTTATACCCTTTACATGGACCCCTTTATGAAATCCTCAAGAATGGATTTTAAATTACTGACATGTTATAATTCCTAAGAAGGATGTTGCTTATAAAAATCATCGTAGTAATAAATCCATGTTCTCAGGTGTGCTACTTATTCGGAGATGCAAACCAGATGGGTTCTTGTTTTCTACCAATTCATGAGCATGTGGTGGAGTGGATTGCTTTTTTATGTTGTATCTTGTCCTACCATGGATGATTTTGTATGTTACTGCATCTAATAATTCTATTACTATCTCTAGTTCATGTTGCTGATGTACTGATCATATTTACAGGGTTGGGTGTTGTGCCTTTATTTTTTGTTCACCATTTTAAATATGATATTATAAACATGTGTTTTGGTGTTGTATATGAATTTAATAATGGAGAAAACCTTCAATATTTTTTGTGGAAATAATTAAATTCAGCTACTAGTGTGAATAGTGGCAGTAAACAAGGTATATTTTTTTGGTATCTGGAAGCTCTAGCCATATTTTTAAACCGTGGCTATAGGTCAGTGATGCAGAAGCTATATTTATTATTTAAAACTATGGCTATAGGCATACTTTCATGGGGGAAAACTGGGTAGTATGTCTATTTCCATAGTGGAAAGTGTGGTTGTAGGTCCATAACCATGATTTCTAACCATGAGTATAATTTTGGCTCAATTTACACACTAATAGGTTATACGGATCACCAAACATATGTTATTACATAAAGCCACATTTTTTACATATATTCATGATTTTAAATCATGGTTATATCCAGAATTTCTAAATTTGGGTGGAGGGTGTGATTTTTAATTATTTAATACATTAACTAATTATTTTGGATTAAGGCTTTCTATAGTTTAGATTCATGTGTCTGTGTATATTAAATAGATCTTGATATCACAATATAATGGGTACATACATGATTCATCACTCAACCATGACTCCCAAATTTGTTTATTTACATCTAATTTTAAATACTGAAAATGACAAAATTTGACTATTCATTAAAAATTCATCTATTTTTGAAAAATCCTTGAAATTCACCCCAACCATTTTCAATTTGTATATTTAAAAAATGGACTCCATTTTTTGAAAATTATTTTCTAGTAATAAGAAATTTAATATTTATTTGAAATCAACATTTATTTGGAAGATACCAATTTTAATATTATAAAAACTTTTATAACACTTTTAGAAATTAACAAAGGTCACATAAAATTATATTAAAATTATAATAAAACAAAATATTAATTTATGAATCTATTTTATGAAAATTAATTTTTAAATCAATATAAGAATTATAAAATTGTATATAAAAAGTTACAACTCACATTTATAATAACACATAATTTATCATTTTAAAAATGTTAGTAAACTTATTCAACGATATATATTTTCATATTTTCATTCTTAAGATAAATAAATTTTATTTATACTTTAAGAAGTGAGGTGACTCATCTAATGTCCATATTGCTATTCTAAATGGTCACATTAATATTCCAACTATCTGGTTACTATTTATATAATCATTTTTCTAACAATCAAAAGGGTTTACTACTTTCTATAAATAAATGTTTTTTCATTCATCAAACACATATATTTTCCCCCATGGTTATAAATATTTTCATATTTTAAATGAATATTTTTTTATAAGCATTATTTTTATTTCTATAGCATTTTCCATGAGTGCATTCATTCTGGTTGATCGAGAAAATCCAAATTTTCCTATTCTAATTATCTTAATTTCTACTTATTACCTTACTATAATATTTCTGTTTCTAATTACTTGGTTTTCTTACTAATTTATAATTATTAATTTATTAGTATAATGTTTTTATTCTTCAGGTTCCCATATTGGATCTTCAAATTTATAGTTCTTCTATATTTCATTTACCATTTGATTATACTTGTTTTATAGAATGTTATCTCCATGATACATGATCCTCACCGTCTTATACTCATAAGATGGATTATTTTCAAGCTATCCATTATATAAATTCAGTACCTATGAGGGATCTATTATGTACTTTATTAAGAGCGATACATGAAATATATCATGTACTTGAGACTTGGATCGTTGAAGTTCACGTCGATAGGCCACTTCTTTGACATGATAAATAATATTGAAGGGTTCAATATAACTTGTACGTTGACATCCATTCATCACAAATCTCCTGACACTCTTCGGGGTAGATAATTATTAGAAAAACTTTTCACCAACCTCAAACTATAAGTCTTGTTGATGATTATATGCATATCACTTTTTTCAAATTTGGGATTCTATAATATACTTCTGAATGGCTTAAACTTTTATACCATATCATCAACCTTTTTAGGTCATATCATTTTTTTCACTGAATTTATCCCAACATGTTAATGTTAGGTATTGTTTCTCACCATGGGAATTATATAGTGCCATTTGGATTCTTAATTGAAAATAATTATTGAAATAAAACATGACTAGAGGAAGATATTGGTCTCATCCTCCCTTAATGTTCATATAAAAAACTCTTAATATGTATTTTAATTTATGATTAGTCAACCTGGATTGAGAATTATTTTGAGTTTGATAAGATTTATTAAAGTTCACCCAGGTTTTTAGAGCATGCAAGAGTCTTTTTGAAAACATGGAGGTAAATCTCAGATCTCCATCAGATAAAATTGGTAGTGGAACTCCTAGCAGCCACAAAATATCTTTGATGTATCTTCATGAAATATGATCAGGTGATATTTCATATCAAATTTAAAAAATGTGGGTTTTCATTTTAATGAAATCCATAATAACCCATATATAATTATTTCATAAATATGTATTTAGAAATCTTCCGATAAGTACCAATGTGATGTTTTCTCATTTCAATATTGGTATGGGTAATGGTTGTATCATCCCATTAGAATTTTGTCTTTTATACTTCAAATTCAAACATAGTAGACACCTTTATCTGTACTCAACAACCTCCTTCCTTATATTGTCCCACCAATAATTGTCTTGGATGTCCTAGTATATATATTTTATTATTTGGTGGATAGAGAAGGTCGAGCTTTGTAAATCATTAATAATATCCCTATTAATCATTGAATTTGATGGTACATAAAACCATGACCCAAATCATCAAAATCCATTATCATTAGTTTGGAACTCTTATGATTTACACATTCTTATAGCTTCTACATTTTCTTTAATTTACACATTATTTCATTCAGTATCCTTTATTTTTACCAAAATGGAGAGTTGATCCCTACATTTTGAAAGTAATGATGATGTACCATCATTTAAAATTATTTGGTCAATCCATTGCAAGTCTAATAATATTGGATCCATCTAAATTATCTTCACTAAAAAAGCCCAGGATCCGTTCTACCTAGAGAATCCACCACTTCATTTGAGTTAATAGGATTGTAATGGATTGGGAATTCATAATAGATAATGGGATATAACCGTATTAAATTGTATATAGTAATATCCATTTATATGAAGATATATTTTAGTCTCTTATGATAAGTATATATCTCACACTTTTACCCATATGGATAATACCACCATATTTTGAATGTGAAGATAATAGAAGCCAAATCCCGATCATTCATTGGATTGTTTTAACATGAAATTGAAAATCCCATGTGGAATATTCTATCACATTATTTATTTACATAAGTACAAAGCTTAATATTTTTTTAAGAGTCACTTCATCTGAAAGAGTTCCACAGTTTTCATATGTGTGAGTACTGGGGAAGTGATAAGCCTCAATTTCAACTCTTTGAAGTAGTATTCACATTAACATGTCGACAAAAATATTACTCCAATCAAATTCAACATGGTTAGTGGGTTTGAAATCTATGATAAGTTACAGAAAAATTTATTTGTATGAATAGACTTTGGAAACTACATATATTTGTTACATATGTTGTCCAAGGCCACTCTTCTATTACCTTTATTTTAGAACAGTCTATAATTATTAATGTTTAAGTGACAACATGCCCCATGAGTGTTACATCCTCCTCCAAGAAATCAAAATTAATATATATTGCACATAGTTTCACTCATAAGAAATTATTTATCATAGTATTAAAATTATCCTCATCCTCCATCTGAATTTTAATGTATATAATTATATAATGAATAAGGACTACCAAAGTTTTCTGCGGTAATCACCTAAGACACAATTCATTAAGTCCATGTAAATTGTTAGTGAATTAGTGAGTATAATGTGTATTAAAATGAACTAATAATGTCTATACTTAATTTGAAATGTAAATTTGGGAATATTTTCCCTTTTCACCTTTAATTTTTTATATCCTGATCAAAGTTCAATCATAGAGAATTCAAAATGTAGTTGATCAGACATGTCATCTTTCCATTGATGGGGTATAATTAATTTGTTGAGATTTTGATTATTTCACTATAATCTATGAAGAGGTGCATTGATCCATACCTCTTCTTAACAGAGAGTATTATCAGACCTTATGGTGAAGAATATAGTCATATAAAAACCTTGAATAGATTATCTTGTAACTACATCTTTAGTTCCTCCAACTCATGATGGCCATATTGTAAGGAGTCATTGATATGGGATGAGATCTAGGTATTAGATAAATTGGAAACTCAAGATCTCAACCAAGTGAATGATATGGAAATTCATTATGGAACACATTAGTTTAATCACTCATAATCGATAGGTATTTTAAGATGATAACCTACTTTCCATAAATTATTTTATCTAGATATTATTTCTCATAAGAAAATTATATCGAAAATTTATAAGATGATTGTAATGTAAATTAATGCACCTTTTTACTCTTGTATATTATTGAATAATTCCTTGGGATGTGATGGGTGATCTCTCTTTATTGATAATTGATGTTGGATTTAAATAAAGATAGGAAATACTTTCCTAATAATGCATCAAACTCTATCAAATGATGCAGGAAAAACATTACTGGGAGGTTTAGTCCAAAAACATTAATGAAGGTAGAGTTATATATTTTGGATGAAATAATTTCAAACACATATATTCTCATAGATATTTCTACCTTATTTTTTTTAGGTGGTGATTGAAAATATTTACTAAACATGGAATATATTAATGAATGTGGAGAACCAAAATCAAAACGTAAGTTCCCTATTCTAGAATAAATATCATTCCTACCTTTCAATAAATAATTTTCAAGATACACTTATAAAATAGTGATATAAAATTCCCTTCCTACTATAATAGAGGCTCTTGTTCTTGAATACCACTAACAACACTACTCTTATTGTATTGGATTGTATAATGGTTGGGTTCTTTGCCATTATAAAACTACACATTAGAATTAGTGTTGATAAAAACCTTTTTATTCTTCTTCCAAATTTGTGGGAATCTTCATATACCATTAGAAATAATAATATAGATTCCTATCACTTCTACATTTAATGTATATCAAAGTTCCTATTAGAATGTTCTTAGGATGCTTCTTCATACATTTTTTATATGTGGAGTGTTATCATTTTTTCCATCAGGGGATTTACCTTTTGATCCCACCATAACAAAAAAACAATTTTCCCCTTATTATCTCGAATCCAAAAAGACCAATGGTAGTATCCAATTTCTATTTCAACCATAAGGGAACAGTTGCGAATAACATCGTAAATTTTAATCTCTTAAGTCACAAACTATTTTTAGAGACTCATATTTAGTCCACTAGAGAAGTGAACGACATTGCTTTTGGTGTTCATTACAAAGCTAACGAAATGTCATGAAAATCATCTGATGGTTCCTTTATACATTTTGTTAGGATTTTCATCCTTTTTCTTCAGTATAAGGAACTCCAAATTAAGATAAAGTGTTTAGGGAGACAATTTATTGAAAAATTATTTATTATATCCTTCCAAATCCATAGGAACAATTTCATCAATATATATCATGTTATTAATCAGTGTAAAAAACTGATCCACTTCCTCATAAAAATGATAGATAGATAGTTTAATATTATCAATATTTGGTCGTAAAAATATAGTGAATATCATCTCAAAGAAGTTATTCAGTTGTTTCATGATCATAAGATTATAAAATCCACTAAATATAGGAGGTCTTTATTCCATAAAAGATTCATCCATATAATTTTTCTCAAGAGAAAGGCAGTGTTCCACAAGATTCATGTTATTCTTCATAAATTGATCCAATTGTGCTAGTATTGTCATGATGTCATGAGATCCTATTCCCATAAGACATGGAATCTAATAAGGGAAATCATCACATTGATTGTTCTCGTGGTTCTCTTTTTTACCACCAATAACAATGAAAAATAAAAAATAATATAATTAGATGGGATATAATATTAATATAATAATAATATAAAAGGGATACTTTTAATATATATTGATAAACATATAAATGAAAACTGTATCCTATCTTTTGATTCACTATGTTTTCAGACATGATATCCATGTTGAGAGAATTAACACTATGTTTATAACTAACGTTTTATATTACAAATCCAATAAAATAATTGGATCGTGATTTAATACCAACTATAAACACCCTTGCCGTATACACATATTATTACCCAATATTAATCATAATTATTCATCAAAATATAGACCAATGGTCATATGGTCTATTTCCATTGGAATATTAAGTTAATATAATTAAAATCATGGATAAAAAATAATAAATTTCTTAATTAATCATCCTTAATGATATCCTAACATACATTGAGTTACTAAATTTTCATGGGACAATATAGAGAAAACATGGTCAAAAGGGACGATCGAAAACCCAGTAAGGGAATAAACATGAGAATAAAGAATAAAATATGAGTTAGAAGGGATAAAATAATAACATAAAAGGTATGGATCATGAAAAAAATATGGATGCATAACATTATTAATATTAAATCATATAATCTCAGAAACATATGAATGTGGATGAAAATTATAACATGACACAAACTTGAGTAATGGCTAACTTCAAAGACTATATCATAAGGTGGACTGAGTCCCACAACGAATTAGGTTTACTCCTTAATCCCATAAATAATGTCTCATAAAACTAAAAAATATAAAATTCATTAGACCACTAAATGGGAACCCCAATAATATCATGTTTATGCATATTTGTTCCACATAAAGCATCAACCCTAATGAATAAACATATAGATTACCATTGGAATGAAATGGGTTTTGTAATCCTGTCAAAAGGCATATTCAAAATGCATACATTAATAGTGTTTAAGAAGGAATTAATTCAAATATTGAAAGGAAATTTATAATGGAAAATAAGCATTGATAATGAAATATTATACCCAACTATAGTAAAGTAGTTTAAAAAAAGATTTTAAGAACATTAAAAGTAAGACATTTTTCACAATTTTATGGAAAATATTAATGAATTTTCAAAGATGAAAGATGAATATATGTTTATAATTAACGTGAAATGAAGTAAGACAAATTTTTATAATAAAATATATGATTGTTTGAAGTATAATAGTGGTTTATGAAATATTAAGGAGTATACATGATAAATGGTATGAAATTGGGATGTTATCTTTAATCAGGCTTGTTTATCAGGATGAATTAAGAAAGGAACATTTTTGAAATATGTACTATCCCATTATATAAATATTAATTCTTATATTAAATAGTTTTGCAATATATAAAAATAATTTCCAAGATTTATATATTATTTAGGAATAAATACATTGGGGAAAATAGAGAGAAAGTGGAACCGATATGTAATTTGGATGTTCATAGGAAATCTCTTACCGTATGTTTGAATGTGTCATGCACTTCCACATATTGTGCTATTTAATAATGTATGATCCATTAATTACAATATTCAAAACATTATACAGATATATTTAATTTATTATAATATTATTATATTTTTTAATGTCCATTTCGATGAGTTATAATATTTAATTTCATTATTTTAGAATAGTTTGTTTTATTGTTTTTTATACGGTTCCCTTGAGTGTATTTGTGGGAGTTCTTGTTAAATGGAAGAAAAACTCAAGAAGTGGATTTATATGGTACTAAGAAACATTAATAAGTTAACATGGTTCCATATATCAATTGTTTCTAGTATTTGGATTATTAATTTCATAATATTTTAATGAAAGTCATTTTAATTATTTTTTGTTGTTTATCAATTATCACGAAGAAGTTTCTTTTGAAATTTATATCATGTAAAAATATTTGATAAAGAACCTGAAAACATTTATATTATAAATTCTAAATTTTTATAACAATTTTACTTGTATTATAGCCATCCATGAAGGTGGTAAATGATGATGAAAAATCATCTTCTACAAAGGTGGTGAATCGATATATCACAGACGATGTTTTTATTTTTAGTTTACTAGAAGAGTTGAATATATTTTAATATGGATATTACATTAACATGGTAAAATTATATTATATATGTTACAGTGGATGATTCATGTCCCTAGGGATGGTGGGATAAAGGATGAGGTAGAAGAATGAAAGAATTTAAAAGAGAAGGTGGAAGAGTTTTCTTCTCGATTATCATCTCCTTGAGAAACTCCCTATGAAATGTGGGATTGGTATTTTGTTGAGAACAGAAACTATTGGAATAGGTGAATATTCTTATTAATTGAATTTTATATAATTTATTAAAGCCAAAAATCTTAAAAGGTTAGAGGATAAGGGTTTTTGAGGGGTGGTATTTGTAGGTGAGGGAAGGGGTGTTTCTTGATTATTTTACCCATTAGTTTGTTATTATGGCTTAACACAATCAATAGTGTTAATTATTATGATGGTTTACATTAACTAGATAATGTATATATTAATTAATGGGAACATACATCATCCATGAGATAACCATGACTCCAGAATTCATTTATTTACTAGAAATGTTAAATATTGGAAAATAAAAAAAATCACTATTTACCAAAAAATCAACTATTTTAGAGAATAACAAAAAATTTACCCCTAACATATTTAATTTTTTAGATTTCCTAAATTTATTCCATTTAATATATATAATTTTATAAATATGAAAGATTTTATATTAAATTAATAACATCATATATTCCAAAAATAAGTATTTTAATATTATAACCACTTTTATAACCCTTTGAAAAAGAAATTAGGGACTAAAAAATTATATTTTTATTTTAATAGAAATAATATTAATTTATGATGGTATTTTATTAAAATAAAATTTCTTTTGAATCATTATATTAATTATAAAATTGTGAATAAAATTAATTATCCATAAAAAACAAAAACTTAATTTATCTTTTTTAAAACATTTATTTACTTATTCTATGATTAAAATATACAATATTTTAATTCATAAGAAGACTAAATTTTATTCATAATTTTATAAGTGAGGTAACTATTGAAATGGATAGATTATTATTCTTAATGGTCGCATTTCTATTCCAATAGACATGCTATTATTCCAATCATCATATTTCTAACAGTACTACGGGTTTAGTAGTTCCGATAAGTACCTATTATTTTATTCATAAATCACATATACTTTTTCAAAGGTTAAATATACTTTCATATATGAAATGACTATTTTATTATTTACAATATTTTTTTATTTTTACAGCTTTTTTTTCGTGACTGTCTTCATTCTAATGGATTGAGAATGTGCAAATTTTATTATTCTTATTTTCTTATATGTATTTAAGCGTACCAATGTAATATTTTGAATTATTATTTGTTTGATTTCTCTCAGAAGTATAATTATTCATTTATGTAAATAATTTTTCATGTGGATCTCAATGTAATTTATGATCTTTATACATCATGAAATAATTATAAAAATAGATACTTCATTAATATAACTCTATATTGTTAAACAAAATACATCAGAAGAATGAAAATGAGAGGAGGGGGTGATGAGATTTATATGTGGTGGGAAAGTAACCCACATGGAAACAATATAGAAATTTCATAAAAAATTAAAAACGATAAAGTCATTTCTTATAAAAAATTTTCAAAATGACTTGTGAATTGATGTTGAGATAGGATAATACTAAAATATGTCCATATAATATGATTTATAATATTTTACTCAGAAAATGTACCATTTTATTTTGGGATTTTCTATCGATAAATCTATTTAACCTTAACCATGGTAATTATTATTTTTTACTATTTTCAGAATTCCTTTAGTAAACAAATAATTTTAACTTATCGACTAATGATAGTTATTTTGATCGCATATATAGAGTATGGTTTTTCAAATTAAATTAATATAAGAAGAATAATTTAATTTAAAATAAAACTCCTCAATGCAAGGAAAATGTGGTTTTCCAAATAAATATTATCACAAATACAACAAAAAAATTCAAAAAAATAGATTTTATTTAAATAAAATGGATTAATAATAACATAACATAACTTATATGAAATTTAAATAAAATAAACATAAATCACTATAAGATAATTTTGACATATCGATTTGAAAAATCATGTTTATTTTTTCATGTAAATTTTCAAATATGTCCATAAAATATTTTTATTATTTATTCATAAATAAAATAAACGAATTTTTGTTAGAAAAAATGTATATTTGAATCATATAATGAATTCACTTAAAATTAAGTACTTATTTATCAATATATTTTAATTACAAAAAACATTCTTAAATAATTTTAAAAATATTTTTATTCATATTCTTACCATAAAATATTACTACTAGGTTATAATGGTCATTTTAAAATAATAATAATATAATTATACTAAAGTTACATAATACTAGGTGGTCTATGTAACATAATCTATATAAGATAAAAAATTTATTAGAAAAAATATTTCATAAAATCTTTGGGTTTTACCAAAAACATCACAACTTTGAAACATAACTTAATTAAATCATTAATGAAATTATATATGTCAATTTCAATTACATCATCATGGGTTATTTTCCAATAATTATGTTTATAATATTTTGGAAAATGATATTTAATCAATAATAATAGATAATGGTGGTATTGAAATAGTAATACAGTCCATGTATAATCATTTAATACAATAATTTATTTATCAACATTAACCAATTTGATTCCAAACTAATATGAATAGTATTAAAATCTTGTAAGGAATCTAAGATCCACCAATCAAAATATTTCAATAGTAGTTTATTTATTGGGTTAATTGTCTTATATTAATCTCCATTAATTTCCACATGTTATGTCTTCTGTTTTAAAATTTAGAAGACATTAAAATCTAATTATATCATGGATTTTTGTTGAATGAATTGTATTTGTTACGATATTTTTATATTTAAAATGTTTTCACCTATACATAAATAAATTTTATGAGTTAAATTTCTTTTCACAACAATTTTACCATTAAAAATTTTAAAATATTCATATTTATAGATTTATACAATCCATTTGAAAAATCACTCTGTTTTTCAGATAAAAATATGAATTATTATATGTGAAACCACAGTTTTTTGAAAACTACAAATAATATTGGTAATTCTATAAAAACATTTCTGGTTTAAAAGAAACTAATATCAATTAATAAGAGTATATTACTTTTATTGGTAACTCATTTTAATTTAATAAATGATCATGTAATTGAACTTTCAATAAAAACATTGATAATAATGGTTATACTACTACATAAAATAGTTATATTATAGTTAAAAAGATGAAAACAAATAATATATCAATTGGATGAACTCTATAGGAAAATAATTATAATATATTTTTTTCTTTTAAATAATATTACTAACATATACCTATTCATCAATAATATTTATAACAATATTATTTTCTATATTGTAATAATCATTAAAAATAATTAATAATCCTTTATAAATTTTCATTATATTAAATGTTATGTGTCTGTATAATTATTTTATAAAATCATTAATTTATTTATATAATATATAATTATTATAACTATTATTTAATAATTATAAAATAATCCTGAATGTAACTCTAAAAACCCCAAGGCATTTAATTTGAAGAGGAATGTGTTCAATTATTTAGAGAAAAAAATTAATTTTAAAATAAAGACATTTCATTAGAAAACATAGAGAGAACTACTAAATAATTGATGATATTAAATAATTATCCATTATTTCAAAAAAATCATAATATCCCCCTATTTAATCAATCCAACAATTAATGATTTTAATTTATATTTATGGTGTCGTTTTGTAATGAAAATTTTTTCTCTAGGAATTCAAACCATAAATTTTACATTAATAATTAATAGTAGAACTATATTATGGAAATTAATATTTCATATTTTTCAATGAAAATATACACAATAAATTCTCATAATAACTTATACATCAAGAAATGTTTAAAATAAATTGTGAATTTAAATTTAATTTTGGATTTCTAATTTAATTTTAACCATCAAACATAATTGTATCATGTAAAAATAATCTAACTTTTTTTAATCCAATTTAAAATTTTAATGATTTAAAACAATATTTTCATAATATTTTTTAAAGAAAGAAATATGGAGGTAAAAATTGAGCAAAATTTTTAAAAAAATATAAAAAATTTATAAATTCAAATGAAAATAAAATCTAATTATCAAAAAAATATCATTTTATGGAAGGTTTGGTAGTTTGGGAAGGAAGTGGATTAAAAAAATGGTGTTATGGTATGGTGTAAATGAAGTCGGTTTGGGAAAGGGCTGGAGATATAATTTTTTTGGCATCCTATTTGTCATCCTCTAGGGGCTGTGGTTGGAAATAGTACAATATGAACGTGTGTAGCTAAGAAAAATTCTTGGGGATAGCATGCTATTACAGGTGAGGGAAAGGCCTATTGATTTTGATGCTGAATAATAAGAGAGGATGAGGGATAAAAAAATTAAAATTTGTCCTGATAATTATAAAAAATGTTGTTGTAAAATATATAATATGTAAATTTTCCAATAAATTCATGTTTAACCACACTACTAAATGAATAATTTTTCATTTTCCCCTTCCAATTGGTTTACCTATTCAAATAGATTCTGGGGATTTCCCCATAGTTAACACTGAAACAAATGAAAATAAATTGACATTTTTAAATAATATATATTACGTGATATTGTTTCGTAATATTAATAAATATATTAATTTTTGGAGTTTAGTTTAAAATAAAATTAATTTAGTTGATGATAATTGTGTAAAAATACACAATAAAATATCAATTTTAATGAGATTTATTACCTTTGAGAAAAAATTTTATATATATTACTGATGTTGAAAGGTGTTGTAGAAGAAACACAATTTGGTTTTCTTAAATGAATCACATTACTACATTTAATATATTCTATTTGAAAATAGACGATTTAAATTTACACCGATAATGAATTTTACCCTAAACCTTATAAATACTGAAGCCCACAATTTCCATGCACTATTGTAAAATAATTTTTTCTACTATGTTAATTGTGATGGATTTACATCGAAAATAGTCTATTGTTGAAAAAGTATCATTAATATTGATATTTGTTGTTAAAATTTACCATTATACTAACGATATGTCATTTTCATGTCAGCGTATATAATCTAGCATCCCCTCATGTTACTTCTTCTGATGAAATCATTGTTCATCAGGTTGTTTCTACTTTTCTTCCTTCTCTTTAGTAAAACATTGTATAACCTCATATTGAAATAACTATCATTCCTTATACTCTTTAGTAGAAAATAATGATGAATTATAAAATACTCCCTTAAATCTATATAATGTTGTCAATTAAATTAAAGAGATAATATTCAATGTCTATCATTAACCTATACCAATATACTGACCATTATAATGACCACTTCTCATTACCCACATCGAAGCTAACATATCAAAACATGACTCGTATGAGCCCTCATCCCCACAAGTTATCTTTACATGACTCTCAAGCATGTGAGAAACACTTGTATTATAAGTATCCTACGTCCATATAAATAGAAATTAATAAAATTATTAAATTATAATATGTTAGTTATAAAAATGAAAAAATACTAACCACAGTATGTTTTATTATACCTTTTATAATTTCTAAAGTACTACTATCTGTTTGCATCCCCTTGTAGAAACCAAACTCTAGAATGGATAAATGATATACTACATAAATTTATCATATATAGTAGTAATTATATATATATATATATTTATACATAAATATTACATACCACAATTTGAAGATGTATACTAAAATTATGACCCCTTTCAATATGTGTGATATCTTTTCTCCCCATATTTTTTATTGATAATATGATTTTCTCTAAAAAATCTATAATATTTGGTATATTATCAATTCCTACCAAGCCTGAGTAGTCACATAATAAGGAAAATAAGGCCTACATGACTCGTAAAATATATTCTAAAATTCTCTCTACCTAGGTGTCCTCCGAAGGCAATATAAAAACTAATGAAAAAATCAGAAATGTGGCCCTCACATTCCATTACAAAAGGTCTCATAAAATAATTAAAAAGCAAGAATAAACCATAAAAATAATAATTATATATTAAATAATATTTTTTTATAAATTTAAATTAAACTAAATTATATATATATATATATTCTTATATGTTATCAAACATTCATTTATGTATCTAGGTAGGTACATGATATCATGAAACCCACAGAGTCAACAAATGGATTCTCAAAATAACACTATCATGACAAGTGGCTATATGTGAAATAATATGAAAATATGATAAATTACTAAAATAGTTTATAAATAAAATATAGTAAATTAAAAAACTGAAAAACATATTTAAACATACATACTCCAACAATGATTAAAGTCAATAGATGAACATTTTTCTTGGAATGGATTTAAAATAATCAATCTTATAATTCCCCAACCCTGCCTACTAGATAGTTTCGGGTTAATATGCTTGATGAAAATTAAGTGGCCTATCCCTTAATAAAAAAATCCTCAGTCACACTAAAAAACATTTCATCTTGAATGTCTCTATCCATCTAAAACAAATAATTAATTTTATAGAAAGATCGTTTATGAGAAATTTAAATAATTTAAAAATTGTATAAACATTTTTTATTATAAAATTGTTCAGAAGAATATTACAAAAAAATAATTTTAATTAAAATAAAAATTTTAAATTAAGAAAATAAATTTATATGAAACTAATAATTCATCATTCTTTGACATCATTTTCAACATTATCATCAGTTTCATTATTATCGATGCTTCATCTTTTACTTCAACCTCATTGATTTTCATAAGAGATATAATTTTATATTCCATTATAATATGAAATTAATTGGTTATATCATCTAAATAATGAGTACCATTTTCCATTAACTATGGGGTACGATCATTTATATTTATATTTCATCAATTAAGATATATATATATATATATATATGTGAAAATTCTTCTTTCCAAATTTCAATATTCTTAATATCAACAACAATACCTTCATTTTACATAAATTCATGGACTTTAACTTTTATTAGACCACATAAGTCATTTAAATCTTCCAATATTCGACAAAATATGAATAATAAACTAGTTATTTTCTATATACACAAAAAAATGCTTCATATAGAATAGTAATATTTTTATATTTAGTATCAAGAATTCCACGTCAATGGTGGAAACACAACCCAAAATCAATATATAATAAATGATGTTTAAATTTTTTATTTTATCATGACCTAGATATCATATCTTAATTGTTTCATCAATCTTTCTATAAAATTCAACTTCATATTCTTTACAGTGATGTCATTTTAAACAAACACCAGTGTTCATTTACATTTTTTAGATTCAACATATGTGCATGTATGAACATGAAATCCATTTACCATATAAACTTTATATGATTTCACTAAATTTGATTATGGGTTAATCAGTCAATATATTTGACAATGAAATTTATTTTCATGTTTTGACACCTGGATAAGAAAAAAATAATTAATTGTCTATATAATAAATAATTTATATTGTATGTTCAATCATAAAGAAATACAACATTGACTCTTTTGAAACCAGTATGAAACATTTAAATGATTTTAATATACCATAATGGCTAGGGTAATTTGTGTGAATTAAATTTTATTATGATCAACATACAATCTAAAAAATAGTAAATATAAATTTAATTTTAGTAAATATTTAGATACAATATCAGTCAACGTGGTACATACTATATAAATTGTTTAATTTCTATAAAATTTGGTAGAATATATGTGTGGGATTTTAAAAATTAAATATCTGTAATTCATCATTCAGGATGCCCACTAAAACCAAGATCTGTATAATTAATTACTGACATTCAGTGTTATGTGACATTACCAACATTTTCATAATTTTGACCCATTTTATTATATATTGAATGACATTAGGATTGAAAATAATATGAGGGGAAATATGAAATATCCTCATGTAAGTGAGTTTCCTAAATTTAACCTTTAACTATTTCAATGATACCTTGTTTAATTATTTCATACATATCTAAAATAGGTACACCAAATAGATTGTTTCTCCCCCTCAACATTTATCTTCCAAAAAAATAAAATTCTAAATGTTACATTGAGTCAAATAGGGTCAATGAAAATATTTTTCAAAATTATAATAAATTATAACATATTTTACATCATGTACATTGCATAATATATTTGTTTTTTTGCTCAAATTTATTAAAAGAAATATGATATTTCATTCAATACATCCCATATATGAAGAATTTACAATCCCACTATTCATAATTTGTAGTAATATCTTCCTGATTTAATCATAGCCATGACTTTTTTACACTGTAATATGTCTATTTATAACTCAATGAGAAATATTAGAAGAAACTTATTCTAGTAATGAATAATATTTATTCCCATTTCAAAATAAAATTCAATTTTAATTAAATATTTCATAATATGCTTCCTGATTCCATAAATAATATGAAATTTTTTATCGAAAAAATTAAGTTCAATATTGTTTCAAGAAATAAAATTATCTAACCATTCTTTATAGTATAATTGGTCTTTATAAGTGTGTCCATCATGGTATAAATTATGATATCAAAAAAACTATTCTTAATCTGAATTACATCTAATAAGTGATGAATAGGGAAATTATTTCATTACGAAATCTCCAAAAAATACTTCATTTTACCCAATTGTGATATCTTCTAAAACCTCATATTTGGTTGTGCTGAAACTATTATAAAATTAATTGGAGGTAATAAAGAGACAATATATTTTACCTAAATACCTAATAGATATTTTTTATATGTTTCACTTTCAATTCCACCTTTTAAAAAATTATTTAATTCTAACAGAATAAACAACCTACTATTGAGTCAATACAGTTTCTTTATAACTTTTACATTTATTTATGTTTTGAAAATAAAAAACACCCTACCTTAAGGAAAATTTGGTTTTCTATAAGTTTCATCTTGATACGGAAAATTATCTTTCTGCAAGAAAATTTATCCTAACATTGTTTTCATTGTTCATATTTTTAGTCTCTCTAAATCTAACTATTTTTATTCCTAAGTGTAAAATTCAGTTTCACATCTAAAACCTTGGAATTATATTAATACATAGATACATAGTATTCTGTTTTCAATATACGAATTCCGGATCCAATTTCTCTGAAATTCAGAATCTGAATTCTCTGAAATTCAGAATCGAAATTCTCTGAAATTAAAAATTTGAATTCTCTACAATTAAGAATCGGAAATCACTAATATTTAAAATCAAAATTCTCTAAAATTCAGAATGAAAATTCTCTAAAATTCTGAATCTTAATTTCTTAGAATTCATGTTCTGAATATCCTAGAATTTACACTCCGAATTCCTCAGAATTCAGACTCTGAATTCCTCAGAATTTAGACTCTAAATTCTTCCGAATTCTGACTCTGAATTACTTGAAAAATAGAATCTGTTTATCCTTGTAACATAGACTTTGAATACTTACTCACTTAGACTCTGAATTCTATTTTTTTCATAGACTCTGAAAATTGAATTTAGTTGAGAAAACACTTCTTTTACTTACTCTTGATTGAGTTATGAAATGATTTGATGCATTCTGTTACTAACCAACCATTTTTGGAGTGACACATTTATAGGTCCCTTTGAAATTCAAGGAATAATATGACTGTTGGAGGAGGGATATGAACATTGAAGATGTGCATATAAATAGAAGCTCATTTGAACAAGCTCAAAAAATTTATCAATCTAGATATTCCAGGTTGAGGAAGTGAATTATAGAGAGATAAACATTACTGCTTTTTGCATACATAACAACTTGTTCATAATTGCTTTATGTGACTCCGATTGTTGCTGAGTACATTCGAGGGCTTCCAGGGATTTGAAGACAGAGGTGTCGACTACATTGATGTTCGAGGGATTGTGGGGATAGCTAGACAGACACCAATATTCATATCGAGGGCTTACCATAGTGTGGGTAAGACAGAATTTCTTGAAAATATAAATCAAGGGAACTTTATCCATGGTTATTGGATACCCTACACATTGGTTTAAGAGATTTCATACTTGTTACTTGTATTGTTTCTAGTTATTTTTTCCAAGAATTTTGATTAAAAAGGAAAGTATTAGAATCTAATACTTTCTTGTACATATATACTCTAATTAGTATGATTCTATATGCTTTAATGTAGAATCTTTATCTTTTTAAACTTTTCATATGTTTCATTTCATGAACCACATTTCTAGAATCAAGAATGTATATAGAACAAAGAGGTCTTGGGAAATTACCTTGTTTAACATTGTTAAACATTACCATCTTCAAAAGTTCGAAAGGATTTTTTTTAATGTATATAATTCACCACCCTCTTGTATATTGAGCATCAACTTTCACATTTTTGATCATTACAATTGGTATCAGAGGAGGTTTCTAAAATAATTATATTCACATATATGTTTTCTTGCTCAATTTTTTCATTGTTCTATATTTTACTAGTTATAGATATTTTTAATCTTGTTTACAAACATTTATTACTAACAAGTTTGTGGGGAATGATATTTTCTTTAAGATGGTAGGATTTAATTTTGGTTTGATTGAAAACATTAATCCTACTAGACGACCTTTATTTGATGGGAATGATTGTGAATATTGGAGAGATCATATGAAGACTTTTGTCATCAACACTGGAGTGGAAAACTTTGTTCTGCTGACTAGATATTACAAAATTCCTGATAAGGAAGTCAGAATTTTTACTAATCAAGAGAAGTCAGAATATTTACCAAACTATAAGTTACACAATACTTTGTTGTGTTCCATGATCAAGAATATATATATCCTGATTTATTCTTGCGAAGTAGAAAATTATATTTGGAATAAGCTTGAAGTAACTCATTTTGGAGCTTCCAATGTTATTGAAATTAAAAGTGCTATCCATAGTGCTAAGTACCCTGGGTATTTCTTTCCATATGGATAACCTTTAAGTAAGGTAAAACAAAGATTCATGACTATGGTCAACATATTAAAATCCATCGGTGAAAAATATTTGGTTGATGAGGCACTTGTAGACAAGATTATAGACATCATTCCTAATGATTGGGAATCAAAGAGAACAGCTATTAATGAGAATAGGAAAGTCTCACAGATTACTCTTGATGAGATTTTTAGAACTCTTATTCAACATGAGAATAGAATGAAGAGATATGCTGAAAATGTTATGAAAAATAATGGGAATGTAAGTGTTTATTTTACAATTACTTTAAATCATATGAAAGAAAATACTCCTAAGAGAGTTACCAGATCCAAATCTAAGAAGGCCTTTGATTTATCTGAATCAAGAGAATGCGAACATTATGGGAATAAACTAGATAATATTGCTTGAAAGAAGAACAAGATAGTTGGGAAGAAATAATTTTAGTATAGATATAAGAAGAAATAATTAAAGGATAAGAAATACCATGAAGTCACTTGTTATGAATGTAAAAGAGCATGACATATAAGGCCAAATTGTCTTATGATTAAGAGAAAATATAGAAAGGAAAATAATTCTGAGGGGAATATAAAGAAGTACTAAAAAGATAAAACAAAGAATGTTTTGAAATCTAATGGCACCGAGAGTTCCAGTGGTGAAGAGTCTTATGATGAATCCTCAGATTATGAATCATCTAGACAGAGGAATCTTGGTTTACTTTTCAAGTTACCTATTGAAAATCATTGTTTAATGGTAATGGTACAGAATCTTGAATTCATTACCAATGTATCATTGAATGATAATTATAGTAATAGTAAATACTATGAATCCTTGGATGAAGAATCATTTTCTGATGAAGATAATAATTTACCTACCTATGAAGAAGTTTCTAGGATTGCTGAGCTCCATGAGAATGAAAATTCAAAAGTCAAGAAAAAGTTTTATAAGGAAAATTCTAGGATTTCTATTCTCACTAAAGATGTATTAGATCTTTCTAAAGATATTTATATGAAAACTCTTGATTTTTTAAGTATCTCAAAAAATCAAGATAAATTTAGTTTTGAGAAGGATAAACATTCTAAGGATCATTAAAAAAATTATAAGAAAATTGTTTTCGAGCCTCACTCTAATGCTACAACTGATTTTATTAGGATAAGAACTTATTTATTAATCTAATGTCTAAAATATTTTCCTTGGGGAAGTGTTTTTCAAACATCAAATTAGGGAAGGAAAACATTGATAAGATGTATTCTCAAATTCGACATCTAAGGAATAATTCTAGTTTTGGTTATACTAGTATAAAACCAATTTGTAGTAAGAATTATTTTGTTCCCCAATGTGCTCCATTTTTCACTAAGTGAATGTGTGGTGGGCATTAGGTAAAAAATTATTCCTTAACAAAACTCAGTCTTTAGGATTTCATAAAGGTTAATTTTTTTAAGAAAATGTGGATTCATAAAATTAGTCTTTCTGAAGTGTCCAGATCATAGAAAGTTTGGGTTCCGAAAGTCTAACTCTTTTATTTTCAAGAATATAAAGATAGTACCAATAGAAATACATGGTACCTAGATAGTGGATGTTCTAGGCATATGAATGGTAACAAAAACATATTTGAAAAGATAATCAAGACGGAAGGAGGAAAAGTAACATTCGAAGATAATGCTAAGGGAGAAATTATTAGAATAGGTAACATTATTCTTATTGGAAAACCTTTGATTTCCAATGTTTTATTTGTTAAGGGAATTAAAAACTACCACATTATCATAATTCAATTATGTGATAAAGGTTACCTTGGGAATTTTAGGAATGAAAAGTGTTTAGTGCACAATTCCAAGGATGATTTTATTCTTTCTGCAAATTGGTGAGAGAATGTATACAAACTAATCATAGAAGACCATAGGAGTCAAGAACTACCTTGTATTAATGAAACAGAAGATAATTATTGGTTATGGAATAGAATATTAAGACATTGTAATCTAATGAACCTATGAAAACTCTCAAAGGAAAGACTAGATAAGGATCTAGCCGAGAATAGATTTGATTCTTCAAAAGTTTGTGATCCCTGTCAATATGGAAAGCAACATAAATCAAGTTTCAAATCAGTTAGTGAAGTATCAACTACTGATGTGTTATAATTAGTGCATATGGATATTTTTGGTATAACATAAATAGGATGCATGGAGGAAAATATTATGTATTTGTTTTAGTTAATGACTACACTATATTTATGTGGGTCTATTTTCTAGCAAAGAAATCAGAAGCTTTTGATAATTTCAAAACATTTAGAGCCCATGATAAAAATGAGAAAAACCATCCTTTGATAACTATTCATAGCGACCATGGAGGTGAATTTCAAAATAAATATTTTCAAACTTTTTTTAGTAGAAAAGACATTAATCATATCTTCTCAGCACCAATAACACCTCAATAAATGGTGTTGTTGAAAGAAGAAATAGAATTCTTTAAGATATAACAAGAACCATGTTGAGGGAATATTCGGTGGCCAAATGTTTTTGGGAAGAAGGTTTATGTACTACTTTCTGTACTATAAATCTTGTTTTGATTAGAACATTTCCTAATAAAAGTCATGATGAGTTATGGAATAGTAGAAAACCTAGAATTTCCTACATCAAGGTTTTTGGTTGTAAGGTATTAATTCTGAATACTAAAGATAATATTCTCATATTCAAACCAAAATATGATGATGGAATTTTCCTAGGCTACTCCACACCTTATAAGGCTCAAATAGTTTTCTACAAAAATACTAGTAATGTTGAAGAAACAGTACATGTAAAATTTGATGAAACTTATCCTATTTTTTATACAACCCCAACCTACATCTTTGGATGTGTTTTAAAAAACTAATTATAAATCCTTGTTATAAGATCATTATGATAATGAAAATGTTCAAGAAGGTATTTCTGAAACATTAACCCCAGAATATTTCCTACCCTATGTTGAGGAATTGGTTTTATAAAACCCAAATCAATTTTTTCTTAAGAATCATCCCAGTGATAGTATCATTGGTGATGTAAATCAACCAATAAGGACTAGATGTTCCTTAAGAAATGAAGTAGAAAATATATCATTTATGTCCCGATTAGAACAAAAAATCACTGATGAAGCATTAGGTGAAGATTATTGGATAAAAGTTATGTAAGATGATCTAAATTAACTCGAAAGGAATAAAGTCTTCACCTTGGTTGAAAGATCTAATGAAACCTCTGTTATTAGAGTAAAATGGGTCTTCCAAAATAAAGGTGATGAAAATGGAATCCTAGTATGAAATAAATCTAGATTGGTTGCTAAAGGTTATAATCAACAAGAAGAAACAGACAATGAAGAAACCTATTCTCTAGTAGCTGGACATGAATCTATTCGTATTCTACTTGCCTTTACAGCGTTATTCAATTTCAAACATTCTAATAGATGTTAAATATGCTTTCCTTAATGGTTTTATTCAACTGTAATTCATTGTTGAACAAGCTTCTAGTTTTGAAGAAAAAAACATCCTGAACATGTTTTCAAACTTACCAAAGCCTTGTATGGACTCAAACAGGCCCTTAGAGCATGGTATGATTGGATTAGATGATTTATGCATCAAAATAATTTTGTTAAGGTAAATGCTGATCCAAATATTTTTTAAACAAATATAAGAAAAATGTTTTTATTTTTCAAATTTATGTTGATGACATTTTATTTTAGTTCAACTCAGCAATCATTAACTAATTCCTTTATAGATATAATGAATTCTGAGTTTGATATGAGTATTATGGATGAGTTCAAATTTGTCCTTTGTTTTCAAATTTCTCAAAAACCAGAAGAAATCTATATATCCTAAAATAAGTATATTAATGATCGTCTTAAAAGTATGGATATAACAACACTAAGAGTATAAGTACTCCCATTGGTACCTCAAATTCACTTGATCTTGATGAAGCTGGGAAACCAGTAGATCAAACATCTTATAAGGGTATGATAGGAAGTCTACTTTATTTCATAGCTAGTCATCCATATGTAATGTTTTCAGTATTATTATGTGCAATATATCAATCCAATTATAATGCATCTTATTTAAAGGTAGTGAAAAGGATTTATCAATATATAAAGGGAACCATGGATCTATGGCTATTTTATATTTCTGAAAATGATTTTGTCTTAAAAACTATTTCAAATGGTGACTTTGGTGGATGTTGAATGGATAAGAAAAGTGCATTCAGAACTTTTCATTTCTTATGAGATTTATTAGTTTCTTGGTCATGAAATAAACAGCACTTTCCACAGCAGAAGATGAATATGTAGTAGCTGGAAGTTGTTGTGCTCTAGTGTTGTGGATGCAACACACACTCACATATTAAGGTTTGTGTTTTACCAAAACACAAATTTTTTGTGATAATACTAGTACCATTTCCATAAGTAAAAACCACGAACATCACTCTCATGAAAAATAAATAGATATTAGGAATCACTTAATTAGGGATCACACAGAAAAGGAGATGTGATTCTTCAATTTATCGGAACGCAAGATCAACAACCTGATATTTTCATAAAAGATTTAGCATCCAAAAGATTTGAATACATTAAACAGAAGTTAAGAATTATAACCATAAGGTAATCATGCATATTAACTACTTGTTAAAACCTATCTCCTTACAGTAAGAAACTTCTTTTCATAGGGGGACTACATCTGCTTGTTAATTAGAATGAAATTTTTTCATAATGATAATTTAGGTAATGAAATTTTTTTTATAATGGAAATTTTTCGTAATGAAATTTTTTTTTCAATGAAATTTTTTCGTAGTATAAAATTTTTCGTAGTTACATTTTTATATAGTGAAATTTTTTTTGTATTCCAAAATTTTTGTTAATAAAAATATTTTGTTACAGAAATAATTTGTAGTCTTAAATTTTCAGACTCTAAAATATTACGTAGATAAAATATTTTGTTTCACAAATCTTTCATAGTTTTAAATTGTTGTAGTCTAAAATTTTTCATAGTCTAAAATTTTTTATAGTCAAAATTTTTCGTAGTCAAAATTTTTCATAATTAGATTTTCAAAATTTTTTATTATAAAATTTTTTCATAGCCAAAAGATATGTAATGAATATTTTAGAACTTTAAATTTTCATAATGAAGATTTTCGAACTTAAAATTTTCATAATGGAATATTTTCGTACTTAAAATTTTTGTAATGGATATTTTCTTACATAAATATTACGTAATGAAAATTTTTGGAATCTAAAGTTCTTCAAGACAAATTTTTCTTTATTACAAATAATCCGCCTAGTAATCCGAAAGCTATGTTTTGTTTTCTATGTTTTTATAATAATCCTTATTACTTGCCTATATTATATTCTGTTTTAAGAATATTTTTTTATATTCATTTTAATATTTCTTAAATTCAATTGTTTTTTCTAAAAACCACAAATGATTAGAATTTATCAAATCTTTTTCTGCCACTATCTTTCTATGATGAGATATGATCATAAAGTGGTCAACCATTGGATAAATCTAAGAAGTTGAACTATCACTTTGATTTCCTTTATAAATGACCCCTCAAATCTTGTCCCACATCGAACTCAAGACTTCTCATGCTGAAGCTCTACCGCTCCTACATAAACATGATTCGGATCTTCCAGATTTCCTCAGTTCCGAATTTTTGCTGATGCTTCATCTCAAAATGAAATAACATCTATAAAGGAAATCTCTGAATGGCAGATTTTTTGAAAAAGGGTGGTTCATATGAATTTATCTGCATAGTACGATTCCACTATCTCTAATAATATAAAGTTGAATGGGTGGGAGAGTGTTTTTATATCGAAACCAAAAGCACATGATCCGGTGTATCTGGAGTTTCTGGTTTAATTCTATGAGACTGTATGCTTTTTCAATGAAGGAGGAAGAGAAAAATTTTCATTAAAAACCTATAGAAATACGTATTCTCTTTCCTATAACATGGCAGCAATTCTAATAGAAATTTGTTAGGAGGGAGAAGGTGAGTTTCTCTTTTACAAGAAACATGATGATATGTGATCCTTTGATATGAAAAATGATTTATCTTATCTTGGCCATGAAGAAGTGAAGGCTCTGAAAATTGTCCATCTCTTTGCAAATCATCAGATTCTACATCTATGGGTTCAAGGTTCTCTAATTCTGAGAAAAGGGGACAAGGATACCACGAATAAATGCGACATGTATTTTCTTGTTTTCTTTGTGAATCTATGAAAGATAAATGTTGTTAAGAATATCTTCATTATGATTAAGAATATAAAGGATGAATGTTTGGAGGCTCAGATAATTATGTATCCAACCATTATTTCAAAAATAACTATTATTTGTCTTTAGTATTTCAAGATCCCTTGTAGTTCCATGATAAATAATTGTAAGGTGATTCTTTTGAGTGATGATACTCTGAAGAGGATGAATATTGGATTTTATAGTCAATCAGGAGAATTTCATGATTTTTCAGAAGCAGAAATTGAATCTTTTTAAATGAAATTAGAAGTCTCATAAAATTATAAGAAGGGAGGAAGGAGGAGGAAGGTGAAGGAACCATAAGAGAAGGAAAAAACCCGAGTGGCTAAGAAAAATCGATCCGTACCTCCAAAGCCAAAGAAGAAAAAATAATATCCTGATAAAGTTATTTCTAAGTGGATATAAGATAAGAAGAACATGAAAGAATGGGAACCAATGTTTGGCCTTGACCCTGCTAAGGAAAAAGCGTTGAAGGAAAAGACCGCTGAGATTATGGAAAAGGAAGAGAAATAAAATAAGCAAAGGAAGATGTTTTTTGAATCTGAGATAGTATAATCCCTTCTAAAGGCTGCTGATAAAGCCTTCGAGAATATTTAGGTACCAGAGTCATTTCTTCAAAAAAACACTTCCAAAAACTCTAGGAAAGAGGATTTTAATTCCGGAAAAACATCAAGAATAAGTAGTTGAAGAAGAAGAAGTATAAAAAGAGGAAGAATAAGGCAGTGGTGACTCTAAAGTTATTTTAAATTAAGAAGAAGAATATCATGAGAATGAAAGCCCTTCTGAGAAATTATCATTCTGAACCTCTCAAGCTGAATCATCAAAGATTTTCACTCTTATGAAGGATGAAGAGAAGGGTGAAAATGATGTAAATAAACTATCGGGGGAAGAAAGAATCAAAAACGATTTTATTCACCCATTAGATGTTATAGTAGGAGCCGAGAAGGAAGAAATTGATGAAAAAAACGTGTTCAACTATTTGATAGTTAACATGAATCTCTTGATCAAGAAGAATTCATTACAATGATTGATAAGGAAAAACAGGTGGAAGATTATACACCTATAAAATATGCCGTGAAGAAGAAATAAATTGGCACTTCAATGAGGAGGAAAGATACTGAGTTGGAAAAAGAAACCTCACCTACCAATGTCTCAGATTTAGTATCGTCCTCTCATGGACATGGTTTTGTAGTCCAGTCCTTGAAAAATCTTGTTGGAACTATCCCTCTATTTTCAATTATATACATGAGATTCTAGATGCTTCAGCATTCCTTAAATCAAAAATCAAATTCAGTATCCGTAGTGATGGATAAGTGTGTCAAAATCGAGGAAAACCTCAATACATTTCTTATTAGCTATGAATCTCATAAACGACCATGAAAAAATATTACAAGCTTGTCAGGGAAGATAGTTTATGATATGGGAATCCATGATGAATTCCAAGAAATTTTCTAGGATGATTTTTACACTGAAGATGTGAAGGTCAAGGATCTCACTAATAGGTTTGAGGAAAAGCTATCTCTGGGACAGACTTCTTGAAATCAAGAAGTAAAAAATCTGAATGGGAAGGTGAATTTAGTTGCTCAAAGTTGGAAGAGAGAAATTGATCTCAGAACTATGATACAAGAGAATCTAGTTAAGTAATAATAAGTTTTGAAGGGTCATGCAGAATCTCTAAAGGCTCAGGAAGAAAAAATAAAAGCCTTAGAGAAGAAAACAGAAGATCAAGATCAGCATTTCAAAAATATGTAGGAGGATTAAAAGGAACTGAAGAAGCTGAAAACCATACCGAAGAAGCGGATTCTAAAGGAGAAGGAAGGTTAATTTCATTCTAAATATGATCTTTTGTTGTATTTCCTTGTTGTACACAATCATTAAAATATAATGAAATTCTTATTGCTCTTCATATTTTTTAATTATTTAGTACTAATCATTCATGTACTATATTTCCTTTCCATTCCCTGAATTTATTTTTTAATATCACATCTATGGAGAAAGGAATGTCAAAAAAAGAATATTTAGTAATAAACAAATTTCCCTTAGTAAGGGGGAGTTCATCCAAGGGGTAGTTTTCATCATGAAGATTTTTGTATGAAAGAAAATGAAAATTCTCATTTAGGAAATTCAGAATACGATCCTTAGAGTTTCTACGGCCTAAGGGGGAGTTAGTCATATTCACATTGATCCATAAGTATAGGGATTTATGTTTTATTTACAAGTCCATATAATTTCTATGTAATTATATTCTTTTTCATAAGGATGTCTATTCTTTCCAAAAATGGGGAGATTGTTGAGTTAATAAACTTTCCTTATGAATTTTCCGTTCTTTTATGTTTTGAAAATAAAAAATACTCTATCTTAAAGAAAATATCATTTTCCATAAGTTTCATATTGATATAGAAAATTTTCCTTCCCCAAGGAAATGTATCATTACCCTGTTTTAATTTTGCACATTTTTAGTCTCCCTAAATGAAAATCTTTCTATTATTAAGTGTAAAAGTTGGTTTCACATCTAAAACCTCAGAATTATATAAATACTTATATATAGAGTATTCTATTTTCAGGATTCGAATTCATGTTTCGAATTCTCAGAAATTGAGAATCTAAATTCTCTAAAATTAAAAATCTTAATTCTCTCTAATTCAGAATCTCAATTATTTGAAATTCATAATAAAAAATCTTTGAAATTTTGAATCTGAATTCTCTGAAATTCAGAATCCGAATTCTCTGGAATTCGGAATCTGAATTCTGTGAAATTCTTAATCGGAATTCCTTTGAATTCAGGTACTGAATTCTTCTGAATTCAGACTCTAAATTATTCAGAATTCAGACCTCGAATTCCTCAAAATTCACATGCTGAATTCTATAGAAGTTTGATTCCTAATTCCTTGAAAAACATAATCTGTATATCCTTGTAACATAGACTCTGAAGGCTTTTGTCTCTTAGACTCCGAATTCAATTTTTTCCTCAGACTCCAAAAAATTTGAATTTGGTTGAGAAACTATTTTTTTACTTACTTTTTTTTGTGTTATAAAACTATGTCGTGCATTCTGCAACTAACCAACCATTGTTTGAGTGACACATGTACAATTCTATCTGAAATTCAAGGAAAAATATGACCGTTGGAGGAGGGAGATGACTATTAATGATGTGTCTATAAATAGGAGATCCATTGAACGAGCTCAAAAAAATTGATCAATCTGGAGATTACATGATGTTGAAGTGATCTCAAGAGGGAAAGACTTTATTGCTTTGTGTGTGCTGAACATCTTGTTCAGAATTACTTCGTGCATCTCCGAATATTGCTGAGTACATTCGAGAACTTCCGAGGATAAGATGACAGAGGTGTCGACTACCTTGATGTTTGAGGGATTGTGGGGATAACAAGAAATTCTCTGATATTTATATCATGGGATTACCTTGGTGTGGGAAAGATTTAATTTCATGAAAGTATATATCAAGGGACAATTATCCAAGGTTTTTGGATAACCTACTCTTTGGGTTAAAAGATTTTATACTTGTTACTTGTATTGTTTCTAGTTTGTTTTCCACTGCATTATGATTAACAAGGAAATTATAACTATCTTATTCTTTATTGTACTTGTAAACTCTGATTAGTAAGATTCTATACGCTTTATAATATAATCATTATCGTTGTAAACTTTTCATAGGTTTCATTTCCGGAACCACATTTCCGAAATCAATCAAGTTTGTATAACTAAGAGGTCATGTGAATTTACCTTGTTTAACTTTGTTAAACATCACCATCTTCAATAGTTCCAAATGATTTTTTTAAAGAATACAATTCACCCCCCCCCCTCTTGTATATTTAGCATCTACATTCATCCTTTTGATCCTATATCAACATGAAAAAATCTCTAATGAGAGTTAAAAAATGACAATCATCCGTTGAAAAAAATTAATGATTTTTTTGTTGGACATGTAGTATGGAAAATAATATTGATGATGTATACTCTTTCCATATTACTTACCAAACATTGGAATGGCATAGAACGTTATCTTTAATTTATCTTTGAGAATAAAATGATTATTTGGAACTACATTAGATATTGTTACCCAAACATTCAATAATAAAAATAACTCATTAATAATTGGGTTCAAATTATAATAAAAATTATTTTTCAAATGTCATATAATTAGTAATGCCAAATATATATATGGTAAATTCATCAACATCCTAGTATGGATGTTACACAATGTTATTGAAACACTGATACAATAATATTGACTGTCCAAATATGAAAATGGAAAGGAACAATTAGTAGATAAACCTTACTATACCTAATTTTGTTATGAAGAAAAATAATTATGTGAATGATCAATATACTAATATGAATCACCATCATAATGATGATTTAGGCATTTACCAATAGATACATTAGATCCATGTCATGTCATCACGAAGCTGTGTTGTGAGAAATTAATAGACATTGTGTTCTAGATGTAATCATAAAAAAAGTTAATTAATTAATACAAAAAATAGGGAAATTCAATATTGTTGGATTTGGGTCCCTAAAATTATGTGTCCTATTACATTTGATTAAGGTTACGTCTATGATTTTAATGATAATTAACTTATTATAACACCCTGATCATTATTCTACATAACAGTGAATGTATACATGTCCAAGGATAAATTTCAATTGGAGTGTATGTATAAATTCCCCTCTATAATGAGGTAATTGTGAATCTATGAAATTATAACTCGAATATATGTTCTATGAATGGATGACATACTATGAGTGAATATAGATAATACAAACTACAGGGGGTACTATTTTCATAGACCTAAAAATAGGAATTAATTAACATCCCACCCCAACTCATTAGATTGATAAGATGTGTAGTGAAACTAAACATTGATGAATGCTGGAACACCCAGATAGATGAGAGGTGAATATAGGTGTCAAATTTTTATTTTTAAATATATGGATCTTGTTCCCACATTGGTAAGAACCAATTAAGCCTGTCTGATATGAAAGAGTAGAAAAACAAAATCATATACAAACTGAATACACACCAATTCAAATTGGTTCACTACTAATGGATACACTGGAATGATTTTGATCATAAAAAAATACACTAATCTACATTAGTTTTAAGAGTACAAATGTTTATCAAGGTCACTCTATGCTAGGATCAATTTTCTATACAATGTTTCGAGATGGCACGCTATGTCCATCTAATCAGTTCTATTCAATCCCCCTTTTTCACTACATTAGAAATAATCTAAACATAGTTTATCAGCTTGAAGGTCTCCACAATGGATTGGAATTAAATAATTCTTCCTCAACTATAGATGTATGCTCTGTTGAAGCTCCATTTTTTCCCATAGATGCGGTTCACATTTATGCATACTGATATTTTGTGAACGAATCCTTTTTTAACTTACCTTCATCCTCCATGTATTGCACTGAGCCATGTAATATTTGTGTTTTTAATTCCAACTCTATATTCTACCTCCATGAGCCACATCTGTGAAATGTCTTCGTGTACTACCTCAAGAGATATTCTTTCACGAACCGCCCCTGCTCCCATACCACAAGTTCTCCATGTACTGCACTATTGAGCATACAGTCCTAATTTCTCTACACACTAAATTTCCTCTATAGACCAAGTTCATCAACATCATGCAACCTCCCCTACAGTGATTTTTCCTCCTGCTAACCACTTCAACATTCACCATCTTCTGTCTAAATTTCTAATCAAGACCTCTTTCGTGGGGTGGCTTCACGCAAACCACAATAGACATCACTGAATTCCACTAAGAATTTTAATATAATCTTGATCATAAATTAAATGATTAGTACTTATTATATGTGTAAATGGACCCCAAATATCATAAAATAAAATATTTAGCCAAATCATAGATTTGGTTTAGCCTTCCCCATAAACCACTTCTCCCATAAACGGTTTTTAACCCATTCCATGTACCAAAATTCTCCTTATGTGGTAGTAGAATTCATAGCCATGTTTATGAAAATGACACCCTTAGAGACTTCTAAAAACACTAAACCTTTTTCATGAACAACAAGTCATATTGTAAATCATAACACCTTCTGCATACTGTGAGTAATATTGTGAATTGAAAGTCTTCCCCACAAAACTATTTCACTCCATGAAGCATTCCTGATTTATGTTCTGCATATCATTTCCACTTCATGGCTCCCTGTTTTCCATTCTACTTGTAAAAAATTTTGATCTATGAACTGTCCTCGAAACATGGTTCGCGTTCCACATTTCATTTTCTGAAATTATTCCTTTTCTAAAAAAACAAACTCTTGATTTTGAGGCCCCAATATTTGGGAAACATTAGGAAATTGTGCCATCATCAATGTTTCTTTTATCATCAATCCTAAGACCACATTTCATGAAAACTCTTTGATCAAACCAATGTGGATTGAAGAAAATCAAACCATACGCTATTTTTTTCAATGAACAGCCTTGGTTCCAACAACATTAAGTGACTTCCCCATGATTCCAAATGGTATTAATAAATTCCAAGGACATAAAAAATAGTTGAGGATGATTTAACCTATGGTTACCTTAGATCATTGAATACAAAAATATAAACAACCAAACCATCTATAAAATGAATGTGAATAAACAATATAAACCAAAGGAAAGTGGAATAGAAAATAAAATAATTTAAGATTTAATGAAACAAAATAACATTCAACGAAGTGAGACAACTATTATATCACTGTAAATACTCTAAGAAAGATCTCTATTCTCCAAATATCAACCATCAGAATAAGCATCATGGTGTTCCACTAAAGAAGTAAAATATTGTTCCCTTTCTTATGTCCCATAAGATAACATATGAAAATACACGAAAGTAACCAATTAGTGGGTGACTACTAAAATTTGTCTTAACATACAAATTTTTTATAAAATATCTCTCCATAAATAAATTTTATTTATTTGATAGCATGAATTATAGATAACAATGAGTTCAAAAACCCAATATATATTGTGAAAATAAATTTATTTAATGTGTTGGTTATCGCCTACTCATGGGATTGGTGATAATAAATACTAAACAATAAACTCAAAAAATATATATGTGATAAATAATACTAAAATTAATTAATTAATTATCAATTATTTTTCATTGAAAATAATAATTCATTTGAAAATTGAAATGAATTTTTGAAAACAAAATTTCGGTAGGCAATGTATTTTTATATTAAAGAATTAATTTAATCACTGTTCATTAATGATTATAAATAAAATTATACAATATAATCACTAAAATGTTTTATCATATATCTAATATCTTTTAGACATGTGATAATATTAAACCATGTTTCCTGATAAAAAATTCACTTTTCTAAAAAAACATTTTTCATCGCAATTTGTGTTCTTATAGTAAAAATATTTTTGAGTAATGAAATTAAATTTGTAAAGAGGAATCCATTATTAGAATCATAAGGATTAAATATTGTAACTAGGAATATTTTATTTTTAGGCGTTATGAATAGTAACCATTGTAAAATGTATCATATCAGAAAAGGGTAAATTAGCTTAATCTAGGTTAAAATTAAGTTCCAAGGACATAATTTTTCATCATAACTGTTATTGGTTGAATTTCATTTTACCCTTATCACCTTAAGATTTAAATTCAATGGATTAAGGGATATGTTTCAATTAAAAATAACATATAATATTTAAATCAAGAAAATTCTCAAAATGACACTCTCTTCATTTTAGAAAAGTATCATTTGTCCACATATTGAAAAAATAATTTTATAGATGAACTTAAATATCACAATTGACATTAATTATATTATTTTCATTTTTTAAAATTATCTATAATTTATATTAGTTATAGAACTTCCATAAAATCATATGCATGTCGACAAATTTTTTCTATAAATAGAAATTTAAAATAAATGATTTAAAAATATTATAAGTTAAACAATTAGATTCTGAAATGGTATTTCATGAATTTCATAAATGAGTATGACATATTAGTATTGTTTTTATGTATTATATTATAATTTAATCTCTATATTTATGAATTTTACATCAAATTAAATTATTTGTGTCAAGATTGACATTAATGGAATTTTATAAAAAATTATTATGTATTAAATTATTTGAAAATCATAAAAATCGTAAAAATTGTACAATTTTTATAGTTTATATTAAATTCTATCGCCCATTTTATTTTTTTATTATTAATTTATTATTATATGTAAAATTATAACCCTTTAATAGTGAAAATGACGCTACTGTAAATAATGATAAAATATGTTAACAAAATGGTTAAACCATAAATAAGGTTTAAAACACAACATAAACATGATTTTTTTTCTTTATGGGTTTTAAACTATATATTAACTTAAAATATATATCCTAGAATCTTGGTGGTACATTGTCTATATAATTAAATTATTATTATAATTTAATCATTTATGAAATAAATAGATTTCACCTCCCTTTAGATATAAATGGAAACCACACCTTTCTATTCATCAAACCACATTTAGTTTTCAGTCTCAAGCAAACCATACCCAATTCTATTTTAAAATATATTATAAACATTTTCTATGGTGTGGAATTTCTAAAATATAATCCATGGGGTTCTTATAAGAATATCTAATAGAAATGTTTCAACGAAGTGGTAATAACCTTAACCGATCACATTCTGTTAATTCTTGTTTTACCCCTCTAAATAAATTATTTTCATGATTTTATGTTTTAAAATGGATATAAAAACCTAAAAAACTTGTTAACGTTTCAGTTTAAAATCCATCTTTTTGGGTTTTTCTATGGAATTAATTATAAATAGTATTTTCAAAATTCTATTAATTTAATTAGATAAAATTGATTAGATATTTATAATAAGGAGTTATAAATTAGTTTTAATGGTAAATTTCATTTTTAGGTATAAAAATGATATCATGGTAACAAAATTATTTACCTTAGTAAAAGTAAAATTTTGACAAGGGTTAAAAATAAATGTTCAAAGCTTAAAATATCTAGAAACTACATCATTTAAACTGTTTTTGAGGTGCATATCAAACCAAAACGACCTACAAATCATTAATTTAAATTAAAATTTAGGTAATTTAATGTGACCTATATATGGTTGGCTTTTAATATAATATAATTAATAAATTAATCACTTAAACCCACCTCTCCTCGAGTATAAATACAACCACTCGACTTCCAATTTTTGAACCACAATGCCTTGTAGATTCTCTTGTATATGAACAAACCTATAATACTCACTCACCCCAGGTCCATGTGATTATTTTCACACCAAAAGACCAGTTCCGAGGTCCTTAAAGATCTTTTAAAGAGGGGATATTCATGAGGTCATTTTATAAAAATACCTCTGTTAATTTATTTTATTTTTTATACTTTCTTATCAGCATCTCAATCCATAAATTCATGCTAAATATAAAATAATTTATAAAATTTAGTTTTATATTTATAACATAATATATTTTACCCATTTCATTTCTCACCTCTTCTTATTCAATGAAATGAAATTAGTATCCATGTTACATCGGTTATTCGCCCCTATGAATAATGTTCTGTTCTTTTATCCATTACCGCCATAATAGATGGTCTTAAAACAATTTTTCCTTTTAAATAATATTTAAATTATTATATTAAAACCTATATAATTTTATGGGAATTTTTTTAAACATACAATCATTCATTTCATTTTTTTGTTAAAACATAACTTCATTTGGAGACATGTAGACTACGACATCTTCAAAATAACGAGATTCAGTCACACATAACATGGAATGTATGAGGGATTGTTTTTGTAAAAATATAAGATATTAGTCACATATTAAATATACTATAATGATATTATATATGTATAAAAATTTACCTAAATTTAATATCAATTTCATTCCAATAGTACGACGGGAAAAACCAAAATAGCATTCCTACATATGTATGGCCTACCATATCCATTAACAGTATTTTTAGATTTTCTTAAAATATTTTTATATATAATTATCTAATGAATATATAATATATTTATAACATTTTTTTTATTCTAGAGATGAAGGACATAAGACCACATTGACTGTTGATATCTTAGAAAGTTCATTTTCAAATCAACTACTGAATATCGATAAAACATCTAACATAAACGTAAATAATTATGTAATTGTTATTACATGATAATAAGTGATATAAAATAAATAATAAACTTCAATAGGGTTCTTAAGGATAAAAAATAACTTAATTTTATTATTTAGGAAGATAACTAATTTACAAAACAAGTCATAATAGTGATAAGGGATTTTTCTTACTCAATTTCCATTATTTGGGTTAAACTATACATTGTGATTTTTTTCGTTCAACTCTTATTTACGAAATGAATTTTTATTATATTTTATTATTTTTTATTTTTTATTTTTTTATACATAAAACATACAATCCATTTATTTTATAAATAAATGATCTTTGTACGGTAATTTTTAACTGCACTATCATTTTAAATGTTTTAATGATTTATTCTACTAAATCATTCTCATTAATGTTCATGTTTTAGAAAAGAATTTAATGATATATTTTAATGGAAATTTATTTTCTAAAATTATTAATATTTTTAAATTTTTCAAAGGGGTATGTGCCAATTTATTTGAAAGACATTATGTTTGTATGTTTGACTTTAAATTTAAAAATGGATTGATTATTTAAATAACATGGAATGTTTTATTTAACATAGAGGTCATGAACTGAATTTATACCTTTTATATATTTATAATGTATTTTTCTTTACTTTTCTAGTTTACACATTTATTTTCAAAAAATGTGTTTACATTTATGAGTGTTCAGCTTTGTAAAAATGAAATGTGATTTCAATGTTGAAATGTTATTTTTCCTTTATCATTGTTTTGTGTGATATGATTATATTTTGGTTCTGGGTAATTTTTTTTTATATAGTTGACTCAATGGTAAACTGAGGGATGGTGACACCATAATAGATCTCTAATGAATTGGGTATTGAGATGGTGTTAAATGATATGATTCATTCTAAGTAATTTAGTTAATATATTGTTAGGGGTATTCCATATAAAACCGTGAATGTTACACCCTTTGTAGCAATGAAATATAAAATGTGAGTATTATATGGATGCCACAATTTATGTTTAAAATTTATTATTTCTAAGATGTATTTTTAGTAATCTTATGATTTCATGAGGTATGTTAAATAAAATTTTTATTTATGTGTGAATATAATGATTTTGTGAAAATATTTTCATGAATTTAAATTATTCATAGACTAATGGTTTTATTCCTAATTTTATACACCTCAATGAAATTTTTATTCTGATCCTTTTTTTTAAATGTTTTCCTCTAGGTAAAAGGATGGGTAAGTGAAAGTGAAATTTTATGATGAAATGTATGGAGATTTTTATCAAGAAGGGAGATAATGTTTTATATTATAAAAAATGTTTAGTGAGTATAAGTGTTAACATGTAATATTTGGGTTTTTATGTAATTGTTATGGCCTTATTCGCTTAAAATATACACATTAAATGATATTCAAATTTGTAATATTGACTTAACTCAAGATTATATATCATTTTAAGTTGGCTCCATATATATCAAGATCTAGAACCTAACAGGACATACATAACATATTTTATATTTGGAAAGAACATATTGATAAATGATGAATAATATAGCATGATTCTTCAGTAGACTAACATGATCTAGTATTCTTCCTTAATGTGGATCAGTCTCAAATGTTTCATCCAACCATAATATATAGTAGAATCTCACGCATTATCCATTATTATATAGAGATATCATATGTTTGTATATTTTTTTAATGATGGATATATTTATTATTAGTGGAATTGTTCTATATTTCTTCACAAACTCTTCTTATTCAAAGCACAAGAATTATCTCCATCTATGTGGTAATAGATCTCTCTCCATATTTTAAAAACTCAATCATTAATATTAGAGTATGGTATGTTCAATCTATATTTATTAATCTTATATTCTCCTTATGGGGCTCTTTATATTACCATAATAAATATTGGATATTATTTTCTTACATTATATATGTAAACCCACTAATCTCAACACATCAATCCATTATGATGCCCTATCATTAAACACATTTAATCTGATACCATAATATAACTCAGTAATTCATGGTCATTAATTTCAACATGATATCATTTATTATCAAAACATTCTCATTCATGGATACTAGATATATCCTAACCAAATATTCATAAATATATATATTGTTATTAGTTGTGTCTTGATGGTTATTTTTATAGAAAAGTAATATGTTCATTATGGAAAAATAACTCTTTTAAATGTCATACCTTATTGCAACATGAAATAATCTGTTATATCCTTCTAGTATAATTCACTATATTTATAAAATAGAATCATATTGTAAGTATATCCCCCAATATTCTCTTTATCATATTCCTGTTATGTCCCTCTATTCATAGTGTGATCACCTCATATATATAGAAAAACCACATCTCTTCGTGAATCATGGACAATCACCATGAACAACATGATATTAAACTCATTTATTACGAATAAAATTTCATAATAATTAATATTTTCTTGGAACCTGGTTATAAATATAATCATTATATTTACGTAATTGAAAAATATAATCATTGTATTTAAATAATTGAAAATTTTTGAATGAATCATCTGAATTTTAATATTTAATTAAAATATTTCATTATAAAAATATCAAAAAAATTATTGGTATTGACCATTATATATATTTTTAATAATGTCATATTATTTATGTATAAAACACCTTACCGTTATATATCACATTTAGATTCCATCTAAATTACTCTTCAGTACAAAATATTTTAACATTTCACATCATAGTAGAGTTATGAACATTTTAAAATCCTATGTTTTGATGACCTCTACATACAAAAACAATAAAAATTATATATATTAGGTATATGTGTTCCTTTATCCAGTTTCCATAAACTGGAATCCCTTATATAATTATTTGTTACCTTAGCATATCACTTATAGTTTTATACTTTTTTACTTTTCAAAAATCAATATGTAACGCCCCGACCCCAGTTACCCAGAGTCAGTGCATTATTACATAACATTGTAATGATCACAAAATATCAAGTCTTGAAAGACCTTTTAGTTTAGTAGCCTTGGAATCACTAGATACATTCATATAGATTACATTACATCATAAAGTGAAAACTACAACAACATCTTGTCTCCAAACTCATATCCACTTATACTATCCCTGCAGGTCATTCACAAAATACTTCTTCACATCTTGGGAAAAGTTATACATAGAAAGGTGTGATCTCAGATGCTCAATAAGGATAACAATATAGCAAAAACATTCATAAATATTCATAAACATTTAAGACAATGTATAACTAAAATAAAAAGCGTTTTAAACTCGAACTTAAGAGTAATATGGAAAAAATATAATGAAATAATTCCATTTACTTATTAACATGGTTATTCTACTAGTTGAATAATCACATGCAATATCAATAACCACTTTCATAATTATGGAATGCATAATGGAAGACTATCATAACCACATTGTCAAGGCGTTGTGCAAAGACTACAAATAAGATTTTTTCAAGGCCTTCTTCCAAGACACTTGTTTGTCTCATTAGACCTACCGATGCATTGAGGAGCTATAGCGGGACCCACCCATCACTTATTAAGTCCAATGCATTCCACATATGAATAGGTTTATACATAACATAAACATTCATATTAAAACTAGCATACGAAATGTCAATACTTTCGCCATAAACCATGAATGGTATAAAAATAACACTTCCAAAGTCAAACATATCACAAAACCCTCAATACAATATGGATGTTTTGTATCATAATAAATCTTCTTCAAATAAGCTTAAAATCCATCAATGGATGTTGATATAGATGAAATCAAAACAATATGAGAGAAATATCACTTTTATTGAAATCATTTAAAAGTCACATAATTATAAAATAAAAAATTTACATTGAAAATATCTTTTTAATCTTGTAAGGGAAGGTTCGATGATTTTATAATGGTGGAAAATGGCCACACCCACCGTATAAGTTAAAAAGGACATTCTTACCTTAATTATGTCGAAAAGTTTAAAAGGGGCATTGTTTGGAAAACGATAGAAAGATTCCTCCATAAACTTCTTATAAAAAGTCAACAAGGGTATAAATGAATTTAACCAATAGTCTGTAAAATAGTAAAAATTATTTGAAATACATTTTTAAGAAATATGGATGTGGATGATAAAGAGGTCTTAGTAGATAATTGCGTATAAACAACCTCGAATAATGAATAGATTGTGAAATAAACCCTTACCTAGTACTTTTACTTGGTTGAGGGTAGGTTAACCTCCTGTATTATGGTGAAATAATTGTTCTTAAATTATATAAGAATAATATACATTAATTTGATATCATATATGATCTTTTAACATTGATTTGTTAATAATATCTTAGTATTATCATCGTTTCGGGTGTTAAAGGATTCATTTTCCTTTATATTCTTTGTTATGTGATCCATATTTATAATAGATGGGATGTATATTATTCATATTCAGAATGATATCATGTCTCTAAAATTTATTTTTAATCATCAAATGAAATTTATTCTTGAATGGATATGATGGGGAATGAATCTCATCGCGTTCATGGAGACGGTAATCCGTACGTATGCACGAGCGACAATATCAGTATTTTGTTATTAAAATAATATATAATTGGATGGTATGCCATATCTAAAGAATAATTATCATGTAATATTTATTATTTTCATGAATTACACATCATTATTATTCCCATCTGAATAATAATGTATTTAAGAACAATTACACCACGACGTGGAGACGGTAAGATGTGCATATGCACGTATGGTGACATGTCATTCAAAGGATGGATACAATACTAAATATGGGTGTAACATATTTATAATAACATCATAATATATAGAATATAATAGGGTTTGTATTTTATAATGTAAATAACAAAGAAAGAAGAAGTTGAAGAAAGAAGGTACTTGAAAGAGGGGGGTGAAAACATTACCTCTTCTTCGAGTTCTTCCTTTTGATTTCATCAAAACGGCTCCATAGGTTGGCTTTCTGATCAAAATAAGGCCTATAAAATGAAGTGCGTGAATATTAGAGAATATTTGGGAAGGGTTTCACCGATCCAAAAGGCTTTGATGGTATGAATTTGAGAGAAGGGGGAGTGCCATTTTATTAGCAGGGTGAGGGGCACCTTTGGAAAAGATGGAAATATTATTTTATAATAAATTCATGTTGGTTTTATAATGGATCCAAAGTAGATTATTTAAATTTTAAGGTTGGGATGTGTCGAAATCATTACAACCCATTGATTTTAGACAGGTTCGGGTCACTATATTAACCTTATCATTTATATTTAACCCGTAGTTAAATAGTTTGACATTTACCATGTCTCTTTGTATTTTTTATTATATAGTTAATAAACATACTATATACCTCCAAGAGGTCCCATAGAGGTCCATTAATTATACACAGATCATTATATAATTCCTTTGGCTGACCCTTAGAATTTTAGGAATAGAATAGTAATTAATAATATAATATTTGTTTTAAAAACACTTTTATGTCAATTTTAACACTATTTGGTATTTTTTTCTAAATTCATAACTGCATTATTACTCTGAAAAAAAATTATATAACTAATCCTAATATTTCATATTAACCTATAGAATTAGTTTAATTAATAACAAGTCTCAAATTACATTTATTTTTATATTTATATTGTCAATTATTTTAATATTTCATTAATTAGGTCATTAGTGCATCACCATTGTGTCATTAATAAATTAAATAATTTAATGTCTAAAAATTATAAATAAAATACCATTATGTATGAAATCATTTTATCTTTCTAATAAATATTAAAAATCGAATTTATCTTATGTATAACTCTATATTAAAAATGTTTTAGTTATTGAACTTTGATTTTATCGCTTTTAACTATTCTTTGAATTAAATAATAATAAATGTCCTAATCTAATCCAAGTGGACCTAAATGATAATATTTTATTCCTAAGGTTGTTTTTAGTTGATATACACTTTTCCAATAGAATTAAGACATGTTTTAGTGTCATATAAATATCATTTTTACCCCCAATTATCATATTTACTTTTAATCGTGGTAAATAAAAGTAAAAAGTTACTATTCAAGAAAAATTATTTTTGTCTTATTGAACAAAATTTTACTCCTTGATATTAACCGTGTCACTTAGATTTTTGAAATTCCACTCGAAGAAGTGGTAAAATTATGTTTTATGTGAATTTTCAAATTCTCCTAGGAGGTGGGTAAAAGACGGTGACCAGTTTAATACAATTTTTATATATCTAAAATTATTCTAAAATAACTCCAATGAATTACGTTCAACTTATATAGGTGTTATGTATATATTTTGAACATAATTAAATTTAAATAAAAATAATAATTATTTAAATAAATATTCGGTTCTAAACGTTAAATCAGTGCTTTTTCACTATTCATCACAAATTGAATGTTTTCAGGAAAATACCAAAAATTCACCCTAAGCTAATATTGATATTTTGAATCCAAAAATGAAGTCCATTTTGAGAGATAAAATTTATATAATTTCAAAAATTGGGTATTACTATTCATAATGGCAAGTTTGATTGGTCGTGGTGTGTGTTAGAACTCGAAGTTGCGTACAACACACGCTACTGTATTATTCAAAGAGAAGCGTACCGTGGAAGCTTGGGGTGTTACATTCTCCCCTCCATCAAATAATTTCGTCCCCAAAACTTCTAAAATACTAACAAATGGAAATACTTGGTTGGTTCTTCATCATAAGTTTCTCAGGTTCCCATGTTGCCTCTTCCATCTTATGGTTTCTCCATGTAACTTTTACCTGACGAGTCGTCTGGTTTCTCAGCACTTATTCTCTTGTATCAAGAATCCTGACGGGATCATCGCATTAAGATAGATCGGGTTCCAGTTCTAATTCCTCATAATTGAGTACATGCATTGGGTTAGGCATGTATTTTCTCAATAGTGATACGTAGAACACATCGTGAACTTTGGAGAGACTTGGCGGCAATGCCAAACGGTAAGCTACAGCCCCAATTAATTCTAGAATTTCGAAATGTATGATGTACGTGGGACTCAATTTATCCTTCTTACCGAAATGTATAACTCCCTTCTATGGAGATAACTTCATGAAAACAAGATCTCCTACTTGAAATTCAAAATCGTTCCTTCGGTTATCAACATAGATATTCTGCCTACTTTGATCTTCTTTGATGTGGTTTTGGATTACCTTTACCTTTTCCATTTTTTCCTCCACCAGTTCTGGGAGTACCAGTTTTCTTTCACCAACGACATCCCAACAGGTTGGTGTGCGACATCTCTTTCCGTATAACGCTTCATATGGTGCCATCTGAATACTTTAATGGACACTATTGTTATAGGAAAATTCTACCAGAGGTAAATATTGTTTCCACATACCCTGCAAGTCAAGTGAGTAGGATCTCAACAATTCTTCTAATGTTTTAATAGTCCGTTCTGATTGTCAATCTGTTTGGGGGTGGTAGGCAGTGCTCAAATGAAGTTCTGTATCCAGGTCTTTCTGAAGAATTTTCCAGAATCATGAAGTAAAACATGGATCATGATCAGAAAAAATCGATATGGGTACTCCATGAAGTCTCAAAACATCATTAATATATAGCCTTGATAGACGTTCAAGTGGTAAATCTTCACTTATACCATGAAAATCTGATGACTTGGAAAGACGATCACCAATTACCCATATCGCATCGTTCCTTCTAGGAGTCTTTGGTAGTCCCATGACAAAGTCCATCATGATATAATCTCATTTCAACTCAGGTATGGGAAGAGGTTTCATGACTCCTCCAGGCTATTTCCTTCCAGCTTTCACTTGTTGACAAACCATAAATCTGGACACAAAATCAGCAATATCCCTCTTCATGTTGTCCCACCAAAAATGTTCCTTCAAATCCCTATACATTTGGGTGCTCCTAGGGTGTATAGTGAAATTGGAACTATGAGCATCGTCCAAAAATTCTCTTTTTAGATCAGGTATATCTGGAACACAAAGCCTCCTCCAATATTTCAAAATTCCATCTTCATACATAAAGTCACTCAATCTCCCATCATTCACAGCTTTAATCTTCTTTTGAAACACTTCATCATTGGTCTGAGAACTCTTTATCCTTTATAGAAAAGATGGTTTGGAAACTATTTGAAAAATAATTGTTGTTTCATCTTCCATGGTTATTCCCATATCTATCATTACTAGATCCATGAAAATAAGATCCCTCTCAACTCTCATATTGTTCAAAACTCCATGATATTTTCTAATCAAAGCATCTGCCACCTTATATTCCTTCCCTAGGTGGTAGTGTATTGTGCAATCATAATCCTTGAGTAGTTCAAGCCATCTCCTTTGCCTCATGTTGAGTTTTTTCTGTGAGAAAATATATTTCAAACTCTTGTGATCAGTATAAATTTCACATTTTCACCATATAGATAATGTCTCCATATATTCAAAGAAAATATTACAGCATCTAACTCAAGATAATAAGTATGCTAGCTTTACTCATGAATTTTCAGCTATCATGATGCATAGGCAATGACTCTATCATTCTGCATAATGAAACAACCATGTCTATTCTTCGATGCATCACTATAAATAAAAAACCCATCATTACCTGATGGTAGAGTCAATATAGAAGCATTGAATAATCTTTTATTTAGTTCTTCAAAACATTCTTCAGACTCTTTTGTCCAATAAAATTTAACCCCTTTACGTGTGAGCTTCGTTAATGGGTTAGCCAATCGGGAAAAATTCCGGACGAAACGCCGATAATAACCTGCTAAACCAATAAAAATATGTATCTAAGTTATACTTATCAGTGCTGGCTATTCTTGGATTGCCTTGGTCTTAAAGGGATCAACATAGATTCTATCTTTGGAGATAATATGGCCACGAAAAGAGATTTCTTGAAGCCAGAATTCACACTTGCTAAACTTCGCATATAATTCATGTCTTCTATGAGTCTTTAGGAAAATGCGCAAGTGATTTTCATGGTCTTCATGGATTTTAGAATATACAAAGATATCATCAATAAATAACACTACAAAATCATCGAGATATTTCTTGAAAACTTTGTTCATTATTTCCCTGAAAACAGTGGGTCCATTAGTCAGCCCAAAAGGCATTACTGTAAACTCATAATGCCCGTAACTAGTTCGAAATGTTGTCTTTGGAATGTCTTCCTCATTCACACACAACTGATTGAATCCAGATCGAAGTCCAATCTTTGAAAAGTATTTAGCTCCATCACTAGTGGAAATACAGGCTTTAACGTCGCCGTAATAACGTCGGTTTTTTAAAAACCGACGCGAATAGTATATGCGGGGAATTTTTGGCGTCGGTTTTACAAAAAACCGACGCCAAAAATAATTATGTGTTGATTTTTCGCGTCGGTTTTTAAGAAAACCGACGCGGAAAATATTAGTATCCATATTTTCCGCGTCGGTTTTCCTGAGAACCGATGCGGAAAAATGTTTCGGCATCGGTTTTTATGATAACCGACGCCGAAACTCATGAAAAAAAATATATTTCGCGTCGGTTTTCTTGAGAACCGACGCGAATAATATTATTCGTTGATTTTTCGCGTCGGTTTTTAAGAAAACCGACGCGGAAAATATTAGTATACATATTTTCCGCGTCGGTTTTCCTGAGAACCGACGCGGAAAATAAATTTTTAAAATGTTTCGGCGTCGGTTTTCATGAAAACCGACGCCGAAACTCATAAAAAAAATATATTTCGCGTCGGTTTTAATGAAAACCGACGCGAAAAGTCTTTTAAAAATATTCACGGTCAGAAACCCTCATTTTTTTCGTCCGTCGAAATCGAGTTCCGCTGTGGCGCTTCGGACTCCCGACGACCTTCGAACTTGATTTGCGATCTTGAACGGCCATTGTTGAAGGTTTTTTGTCGTCTGCACGATTTTGGGTATGTGTTCTTCCTATTTATCTCTTATTTCATATCCCATTGTTTATTTCTTTATCAATAACCCTATTTTGCGTGATTTTGATTATTGGTTAGATTTTAGTTGTAATTTATCATTATTTTTTGTTTGTATTATCATTGTTGGTGTAGATTTGATATTGTTTGTTTTTGGAAGTAATTATACCGGTCGCAGTTTGGATTTAACATCTCCATTCGGGTTGAACTTCAAATTTTTTGTTTATATTATCATTATTCCTGTTTAAAATGATCTTTCATTACATTATGAAGTACTATATTTTTAATTCCATTTCCATTTTAATAAATTATTCTTCAAAAAAATAATTTTATTGTGTTAAATGAATTCACTCACATTTTTGCATGTAGTTTGTTGTTATTTCATTACTTCTTGAGATTTACCATGCCAAATTCCTCAATTCTTTTTGGTTTTAATCATTTAACTAAGACATGAATAATTACCACTATCTATTATGTTAAAAAAATTTGAATAATTATTTTCATGCCATTATATAATAAATAATTTTTCTTGCAATGTCCATAATACGACTAGAATCATAATGTATTGTAATCTTCATAGATAATAATATAATCATTATCCCTCTATTAATGTTCAAAAATACCTTTCCACTTTCATATGTGGGGTTAGATTCATGCATTTTTAATAAATGTCCTCTTAAACTAATCTCATTCCATTGATTATATTTATTCATCTTTCTCTCCCTCTAAATAATAGTCATGAAATGATTTACTTCTCCCTCTAAGTCATAGGCTGCAAATAAAACATTCTCATGATCTAATCTTTCATGGATGGATAATATATTTCTCTTCATGTTGATCCATTCCTTGACATGTTTTGCTGCAATAGACCCATGGATGGGGGTGTAAGTTGTCACCTACAATATGCAATGGAATTTTTATCCCTCCATAATGAATTTATATGTTCATAGTTCCCTATTATAAAACTCATGGATTGAGGGAGTTGAGTTATCATAGTCACCAAAAATTGTATCATGTCTCTTAATACACATTGTTTTAAATAAGGATAGTTATTGCACTATTTTTCACATTAATTTTTCCATGATTCATTCATGTTACATCAAATGAATAAAAAAATAAATATAGTGTGATCAATAGTAGTCATAGTGAGAAATCATATTATCTTGTATGTCATTCATATAATATTTATATCATGAAACTTTATTTTCAAAAAATGAAACCTTTGATTTAACCATTTTGTCCTTGTATTTCAATATAACACACATGTATATAATATTAAAATTAACTGTTTACTATATTTGTAAACGTGTTTCATATATGATGTCTTTTATCTGATTATCAATAGTTTTTATGGAATATGTTTTTGTTTACAATTTATCTGATAGATATTTAAATGTTTTTATGTTTTAATATATTCATCAATTATATTGTGATATCAGATATTAATGGATCATAATTGGATTTATCTACAAAGAACTACTAGTGAATATGAAAGAGGAGTTGACAATTTTTTGGAATTTGCTAAACGGCATAATCAAAATATTGATTTGATTTTCTGTCCATGTGTGAAGTCTGTAAATATGAGAAAGTTAAACTTCAGAGAAATCAAAGATCATCTCATTTGTTATGGTTTTAGCCTTAATTATACACGTTGGATCTTGCATGGTGAAGAACTGAAAATTCAACATCCAATGTTGATGACGATATTCATAATGAGGCAGAGGATCGTATTGAAGAATTAATTCATGATTTAGGTGTTGAAACCATCGAAAAAACACCAACTGTTGAACGATTGTATGGAGATTCTGAGAAACCATTATTCCCAGGTTGCAGTTAATATACAGTGTTATCAGCAGTTTTGAGATTAGTTAACTTAAAAGCAAAAAATGGGTGGAGTGATAAAAGTTTCTCCAGTTTACTTGAGCTTTTAAAAGAGCTTCTTCCAGAAGGCAATGGGCTTCCAGATTCCAATTATGAGGCGAAGAAAATATTATGCCCAATGGGATTGGGGTATAAAAAGATACATGCTTGCCCCAATGATTGTGTACTGTATAGGAAAGAAAATGAACATTTATCAAGTTGTCCTACATGTGGAACATCGCGCTATAAGATGGATGAGAAAGTCAACTCAGATTCATTTTCAGGTGATGTCATGTAACGTTATGAAAAATCAATTTTTTTACTTTCCAATGATATCATCCAATATTTTTTTCAAACAATTCTGATAATTCAATTCTGGTTTATTTTTAGGTACCAAAATCAAAACTCCATCTAAAGCATTTTGGTACCTTCCAATTATTCCTCGTTTGAAGCGTCTATTTGCAAATTCAAATGATGCAAAAAGGTTAAGATGGCATTCAGATGAGCGCATTTCTGATGGTAACTTACGTCACCCTGCCGATTCACCACAGTGGAAGAGTTTTGATAAAAAAATTCATGATTTTGGAAGTGAAGTTAGAAATCTCAGAATGGGATTGTGTACTGATGGAATGAATCCATATCGGAGCCTCAGTAGCCAACATAGTTCATGGCCTGTTTTGCTGGTACTTTACAACTTGTCCCCACATCTATGTATGAAGAAAAAATATGTTATGATGAGCTTAATGATTTCTGGACCAAAACAACCAGGAAATGATATTGATGTGTATCTTACACCATTGATTGAGGATTTAAAACTGCAATGGGAGAAAGGTGTTACAGTTTTCGATGCATACAAGAAAGAGTATTTTCTTTTGCGTGCTATGATAATGTTCACTATAAACGACTTTCCTGCGTATGGAAACTTATCTAGATATAGTGTTAAGGGACATAAAGCATGTCCAATTTGTGAAGAACAAACTTCATATTATCAATTGCAGAATGGAAGAAAGACAGTGTACATGGGACATCGAAGATTTTTGCGAATTGATCATCCTTATCGTAGATTGAGAAAAGCATTTAACGGTTTACAAGAATACAACCTCCCCCCTCAACCATTGTCAGCTGAAGAATATTATGACAGAGTGAAAGATATTGATTCAACATTTGGAAAGAGAAAAAGTTCTGGTTTACAAAAACATATCTGGAAGAAGCAGTCTATTTTTTTCAAACTACCTTATTGGAGATTTTTAGAGATAAAACATAACATTGATGTTATGCTTGTTGAGAAAAACATATGTGATAGTTTGATTGGAACTTTGTTAGACATAAAAGGAAAGACAAAAGATGGATTACATGCTAGATTGGACTTGATATTAATGCGAATACGTTTGGAGTTAGCTCCCGCTGTGAAAGGAAAAAGAACATATTTACCTCCGGCTTGTCACACATTAATCAAGATTGAAAAGATGAATTTTTGTCAGTGTCTTCATGGTATTAAAGTACCCAACGGTTTTTCTTCAATTGTGAATAATTTTGTGTCATTGAAGGAATGTAAATTAATAGGTATGAAATCACATGATTGTCATGTGTTAATGCAACAAATTCTACCAGTAGTAGTGCGTGATATATTACCGAAAGCTGTCAGGAAGACAATCATCAGGTTATGTAATTTCTTTAAATCCATTTGTAGCAAAGTCGTTGATCCAAATTTGTTAGATTTGTTGGAGAATGAAGCAACTCTTATTCTTTATCAACTAGAAATGTATTTCCCACCCACATTTTTTGATATAATGGTTCATCTATTGGTTCATTTGGTGCGTGAGATAAGAATGTGTGGGCCTGTTTATTTAAGATGGATGTATCCTTTTGAAAGATATATGAAAATTTTGAAAGGATATGTTAAAAATCCTTATCGACCAGAGGCCTCTATTGTTCAAAAATATGTATCAGAAGAGGTGATTGAGTTCTGTACTGATTATTTGAATGAAGTGGAGCATATTGGTCTCCCTCTATCTCGACATATGACAGTTGATAGAGAAGGTAGAGGGGTTCGAGGGTTAAAGGTAAAGTTCATTCCACGTGATGAAGTGATGCAAGCACATTTATACATTTTGAACAACACAGATGAGGTTCAACCATATATATCCTCACATATTGCTGAATTAAAGTTACGATATCAGAAAAGAAATGAAAAGTGGTTGATGATTGAGCATAAGAAGACATTTGTTTCATGGTTTAAAGAGAAAGTCACCTCAGATATATCTGTATCAGAAACATTGAAGTGGTTATCAGGGGGACCATCTTTTAATGTGATCACTTGGTCTGGTTTTGATATCAATGGCTACACATTTTACACAAAAAACCTGGATGACAAGAGTACCGTTCAGAATAGTGGTGTGATGGTATTCGCTGAAGTAGTGCATTTTTCAAGTGCCAAAGATAAAAACCCAATTTCTGCATCAACATCATATTTTGGAGTTATTGAAGACATATGGGAAATTGATTATATTAAATTTCGAGTCACTATTTTTAAGTGCAATTGGGTTGATAGTAATAGTGGCGTGAAACATGATGAATATGGGTTTAAACTGGTTGATTTGAAAAGATTTAATCACAATGAGGAACCATTTATCTTGGCGACACATGAAAAACAAGTATTTTATGTCATTGATCCGTCGAATGATCAGTGGTCAGTTGTTTTGCAAGGGAAAAGATATCATTTGGGTGATGATGATGATTCTGATGATGCTAGTGATTTACATGAGCGTTATTCATCTATTATGCAATTTTCAGATGATTACAATGAATATAAGACAGACATAGTGCATGCAGTACGTACCGATCATGATGAAGGGATGTGGGAAAACACTAAATTAGTCTCCTAATTTTTCTGGTAAATATTTATATTTTGTGTCTATTTTTAAAACTTACAAATGCATGCCTCTATTTTTACATATTTATTTTTCATTTCCTTGTTTCTAATTATTCAGTTTTCTAATGATATGCAGGTACCCAAAATTTCATTACACTTTCTAGTTGCAATGTCAAATACAGATAGAGATGAGCAGTTACCGAGGTATATCTATTTTGACATATTATTAAATATTCAGTAATATACATATTTAATGAAATAAAACTGTTAATTTATTAAAAAAAATTGCAGGACTACTGATGCGTCCTCGGCGGAGGAGACTTCTCCAGTTACTACTGAAAAATAAAGTTCTCTAGTTGGTAAACGTGGTATTACACGTTTACCAAAACTATCACTCGCTCGTGATGATAACAAATTACACATCTGTTTTGATGATAATAATAATGCAGTTGGCCCAAATGCAGTTCAGTTTGTCAGTTATATAGCGATGCAGAGCCGTTGCAGGATTAGTATTTTATATCCTGATTGGAAGTCAGTGGACAGGACAGCGAAGCAACAGCTTTGGGAGGCCGTGACGGTAAAATATCTTTATTTATTTATTTTATCTCATTTTTTTAATATTATATAGTTTAAATGACATATTTTATTTTTTCAATTACAGATGACATTCAATTTTGAGGAATCCAAAGAAATTAGGAAAAGACATCTCTCTTTAGCGGCGGTTCGATGGAGAGATTTTAAAAACAAACTGACGAAAGATTATGTTTTTGGAAAGAGAAGGTTTGAAAGCCCATGTCTTAAGTATCCATATATAGATGAAGAAACATGGAAGTGATTTGTTGACAGTCGTCAGGAAGAGAAATTTCAGGTATTGTAATTGTTTTATATTTTAAAATTTATGCTATATTTTCCTTATTACTTATGTGTTTATTTTTATGTAACAGGCCTCCAGAAGATCTCATCAGGAGATCCAGTTGAAAAACGTATACCTTCATACTTTATCACGTGGAGGATACTCGTATTTGGAGCAGAAAATTATTGAAGAAAAATTTGAAGCATTAAGAGCTCGATCAAGTAGTGGTTCAGAAGAGGTCCAGTATGGTCCTCCATCTCCTCCCACTCGCCATGAGAAATGGAAACGAGCAAGAAGAAGAAAAAATGAACAATATCTTACAGACGAAGCTCATCAAGTGGCTGATAGAATTGTAAGTAAATATTAATTCTTTGTTAACAATTTTCCTTTTTTATAATTTATAAACACTAATATAAATTTTTTATTTTTCATTTCAGGATGAACTTCAGTAGAAAGAGACACATGGCTCTTTTATCCCTGAGGGTAGGATGGATATCCTAGCCACTTCTTTGGGAAAGACTGAACACCCCGGCCGTGTTAGAGGATATCAGGCGGGTGTTAGTATTCGGAAGGTTTTTGGTAAGAGTAAGCAACCAAGAGACCCGGAAATTGAATCCTTAAAAGAAGAGCTGCAGGATATGAAACGGTCTATGGGTGATCAAATTCAAGCAGAAGTACAGAAGGCTTTATTAGAACACTTGGCAAGACAGTCACAGTCTGCTAATCCTTCCGAGGTATATTATTTACTGTTAACAATTTTTCTTTTCTATAAATTATAAACACTGATATAACTTTTTCATTTTTCAACATTCTCAGCCTACTCACTCAGACTATCATGCCTCATATGCTTACCCAACACCGTCTGGGCAGCCTTCCGAGGTATATTATTTAATGTCATCAATTTGTCTATTTTATAAATTATAAACACTGATATAACTTTTTCATTTTTCAACATTCTCAGCCAACTCACCCAGACTACCCTGCCTCATCTGCTTACCCTGCCCCGTCTGCGCAACCATTTGAGGTATATTATTTTATTTAATTTTTAATCAATTTTTCTATGTTATAAATTTTAAACACTAATATGCCCTTTTCATTTTTCTGACTTCTCAGCCTGCTCACCCTGACTACCCTGCCCCACCTGCTAACTTTGTGCCTCCACCTCCTCCATCGGATCGAACCTTATATTGTGAGTTGTTTGCGGGAGATCCTAATGTACATATTGTTGCATTAGGACAAGTGTATTTTTTGGGGGACTCAGTACATCATCAGCCTATACAGATGGGTCAGGTTAGAGTATCAGTACTTGTTATTATAGATCCTACTGCTCTACTACCATTTCCTACTGCAGAGATCACCAGTGTTGGGGAATGAATGGGCCATTTTTTACTTTGGCCAACTGCACTTCTTCGTTATATTTCACATGAGGTATGAGTTTTTTTAACTAGTAATTAGAAATGATTCCAAATTACTTATAATGTTTTCTGACATTTAACTTATATAGGAATATCTGAAAGCAAAAGAAACTGTACAAATGCAGCAAAATGTTCAGAAACAGTCGGCTGTAGATACTTCTGATATTTCTTCTAGGTTGAAAAGATTATCTCAGTGCTCTTCTTCCCTGAATTTTATCTATGAGTTTCGGATGACGTCCGATATATGTGGAAGAAATTATAAATTGAGAATATTGAAAGAAGATATCATGAATTTAGTTAATTTTGAAGATATCGGGCTGAATGTGGTGCAGTTGTTTTCCATGTAAGTAAATTGACGTCTGAATTGCTATTTCTTTACTAAAATATTGTTATGTCATTGACTAACTATGTTTTCTTTTTAAATTAGGTATCTATACAGGATTCTTTTACAAAATGAAACTACAAGCATTTATAGCTTTATAGATCCAGAGTACATTTCCTTGGAAGTCAAACATGTGAAAAATGATGAAAGAGTTCAATATATATCCGAGAGATTATCACAAACAGAGATTCAGTGCTGGTTTTTGCCATTTGTTGATAAGTAAGAATATCAACATAATTTTGAACTCATGATCATTATAATGTCATTAATTATGAACTTTTTGTATTATAGGGGGCATTGGATGTTAGGTGTATTTTGCCCAAATGAATGCACCTTATATTGGTTTTTCTCTTTATTAGGAAAAGTGCGTAAACCGTTTTCCAACTTATTAAACAGGTAAGTTGTTTTTTTATTTTTAGAAGTTTTTTATGTTTAATTTTAATTGTTTACACAAGTTTTATTAGTTCTTATATAAAAAAATGCAGTTCATGGAAACATTTTACAAATGAAAAGAAACCAACGAAAATCAAATATGTGGAAGTACATGTAATTATTTTTTATATTTTTGTTATATATTGGGTTTCATTATTAGTTAAATGTTTTATAACTGCAGTGTCATCGTCAAAATGGAAGCGTTGAATGTGGTTATTATATTCTACGATTTATGTACGAGATAATCACAACTGGGGAAACTACTGATTTTCATAAGGTTAGTTGTATTAACTTTTTTATATATTTTCATCCACTTTCTTCTATTTATTAATTTCATATCATTCAATATTATTGTAGGTATTCAATGATTCACAGTCATATTCTCAATCTGATATGATTCATATTCAATCTACTTTTGCGGACTATTTGTTAAGTCTGATTAAGATTTGAGGTATGTATACTAATATTTATAAATAATATTATATATGGGTTTAAAAAACTAACTCTTATGATATATTAGGTGTTTGAACCTACTAATAATCAAATGAATGCTTCAACAATAACAAACAATGAGCATGTCATATATTTCAGGTACGTGTATTTTAATTCTGCCTTACTGAGTTTTCTCAAGTGCCTCTGCAAAAACTGTTTTATTGAATCTACTAATAATCAAATGAATCCTTCAACAATAACCAACAATAAGCATGTCGTATATTTCAGGTACGTGTATTTTAATTCAGAATTAGTTATTATATTTCTTTTCATTGTTATTTCTTAAAATCATTTGTCTGTACAGTGACAAATCTGTAGGGTGGTACTTGGATCATGAACATAGAGATTCGTATAGCGAAATAACATTCACAAACACTAAAAATTGTCTCCCTTGAATGCACAGCAATATCTTCTAGGCCTTTTTATTTTTTATGCAAATAAATATCGAAAAATGATTGCCGAGAAGCATATCACATAATACCTGAAACAGCACTTAGTGGGTTTGCACAAAGATAAAATAGAAGGCGTCAATTTTTAAGGTATGTTTCTTTATGTCTCTTCAATCTGCATTTGATTTCAATTTTCTAACCTATTTTTTGCACTCAAACTTATTTCTCTGTTATTCCATAACTTAAACAAATAACAATAGTGAATGGGTAATGCACGTCTATACAGAGCAAATATAAAAACCTGAGGTTGGGGGTGGTGGGGATCCTATGGTGAAAAGACACCCCCAACATCTTCAGTGGGGGAGGTGAGGAAGAGGTTGCATCGGCTGAGTGTTCTTGGAATTTTGATCAGGAGTCGTAACATTTCATTTTGGTAATTTACTTTGTGAAAAAATGAATGATTCAAATAAATTACACATTTTCATTTAATGTTTATTCATTGCACTAATAACTTGGATTGATTTTTTCACTCACATCTCCTTAGTTTCATTACTGTTTTGACAGGATTGGTGCTATCTATGGGAGGAAACTTACAATGATTGATACTGAGTATGGTTAGATTAAGAAAATGCACCATGTAGGTACGTGTATTTTAATTCTGCTTTACTTTGAGTTTTCTGAAGTACTTCTGTTAAAGCTGTTTAATTGTTTTTGTATACTTCGTTATTTTTTTTCAGGGTTCCGATTTGTTTGGTGGATAAAATATATGTATTTTATTTAAAATAATAATAATTTACGGCGTCGGTTATTTTAAAAACCGACGCCGAATATTTTTAATAAAAAAATTATTTACGGCGTCGGTTTTATTAAAAACCGACGCTGATAGGGTTTTCCGCGTAGGTTTTTAGAAAAACCGACGCGGAAAACGTCTTCGACTATATTTTCCGCGTTGGGTTTTTAATGAACCGACGCGGAAAATAATGTCTAAATGTAGCTTCGGCGTCGGTTTTATAAAAAACCGACGCCGAAGCTCATAAGCGAATTATTTTTCGCGTCGGTTTCTATGAACCGACGCAAAAACTCTATTTTTAACGTCGGCTATAAAGACGTCGGTTTATAACCGACGTTAAAAATTAAAAAAAAACCGACGCGAAAAAGTGTTTTTGCACTAGTGCATGCATTTGGTAAAATAAATCATCAAAGCGATATAGGGGATACTCGTTCATTATTGTTATAGCATTGATTTCCCTATAGTCTATGCATAACCTCATGGATCCATCATTATTCTTAAAAAAGGACAGGGGATCCCCATGGAGAAACACTAGGGAAAATAAATCCCTTATTACTCAATTCCTCTAGTTGTTTCTTTAGTTACACTAATTCCATAGTGGCCATTCTATAAGGGTTCTTAGATATGGGCCTTGAACCAGGAATTAATTCAATGGAAAACTCAATTTCTTATTCAGGAGGATGACCAGGTAAATCTTGTGGAAACACATCAACATATTCCCTCACAACAGGTACATCCACTATTTGAACATTCCTTTACTTACCCACAATTATTTCATTCTATTCAACCCCAATAATTGAATTTAGTTGAGCTACTGGGGGTGGAACTAGGTAAGAATCAAGTGGTGACGATTATTCTCTAAACATAAGGTGTTCGTTATCATCATCTTCAAAAATTGTAACCTCGTTCTTCTTACAATAAATCTTTGCATCATTGTCCAAAAGTTAATCCATACCAAGGATTATATCAAACACAATCATATGAATGATGATGAGATCAGTGGATAAAGAACATTTTTATGCCCTAATGGGAACAGATCTACAGAACATTGTAGCAGTGATACATCCCATAGGAGTTTTAACTGACAACTCCCTTGTTAAATCAAATTGTAAATATCTAATTTTCTTAGAAAACTGGGAATATATGAAACAATGCAATGATATAGAATCAAATAATGCATTTCCTAAACATAAGTACACCATTAAATTACCTACCACCACGTCTTTCGGAGCTTCTACCTCAGTAGCAGTGATAGAATAAGCTTGGCCTTGATCCCTTGTCATTTTATGAGACAAGTTTTCCTGACTCTTAGGACATTCATTTTCATAATGTCCCATCTCCCTACAGTTGTAGCATGGAACATCGGTGGCTTCTTTCTTCCCCTTGCAATCAAGTGCCTGGTGGTCTTTTTCACCACACTGGTAACAGACACCCATTCCCTTCAAGAAAGTACTGGGGTGTTTCTTCCCACATTTACTGCAGGATTGATATTCATCTTTTCCCATCATCCCTTTATATTCATTTATAGAGTGATTAGAAGATCTCTTCTTCTATTACTTTGCTTTAAAGTCGTAAGACTTAAGGAATTCCTTTTCTGTCTTGATAGAACAAGAGAAAATGTCTTCGTACGATGAGAAGTATTGTGAGACTAATTCTCAATGAAGAAATGGTTTTAACCCAACAAAGAAATGATAAATCTTACTCCACGGGTTACGTATATAATCTGATTCATGCCTCACTAACCGTGTAAAGTTAGCTTCATAATTTGCGACATTCTCATCCTCCTTTTGTCTCAGAATCATAAACTGCCTTTCCATATCTTCTTGATGGTCACAAGGAATATATTTTTCTATGAAAATGTCTTTAAACTCCTGCCATTCTATATTTGATACTTCAATATCTTCCTTTGTGTTTTGAATCAATGACCACCATTGATCATCATTTCCAGTGAGGTGTTAAACTGCCATGATAACTTTTTCCCTTTCACTACTCCCCAAGGCATGGAAAAGTTTCACTAAGGAATTTATCCATTACCCAGCTACTAGTCGATTTTTACTCCCATTTAATGATGGTGGTTGTTGCCTCATGAAGCGATCTAACATTTATACTCCCCGTTGTGGATCAGGGTTCTCCGTATGGGTAAGGTTATTATTCATAACCTGAGTGAGTTTTCCCAGTATGGTGATTAGATGATCAGTACATGTTGCCTCACCAAGCCCACTATAATTCTCTTGAGCAAGATGGAAATCCCTACATGGATTGCGCGCATTGATAAAGTTTCCATTTCATCCACTAGGAACCATTTCTAAACAATGGCATACACTAGATTATTTTATGAATCACAACACATAAATCCAAAATTGCAAAACACTTAACATAAATTAAACAGTTTATGGATATAATCCATAATAATAAAAATGTTTTCTTTGAGGAATTATATACTCATAAACCCTTCATAATGGTTTGTAAAGAAAATGATAATTGACCTAAGTATATCCCCCAGGAGTGTCATAACCAAGAGTTCATCAAGTCACGTTGTCGTGCACCAGTTCCCATTTGAGTCCAGCTCAAAGTGGTGTTTTCCGGTTTTACCCCTAGGTACATCTGTGCCAGATCCACCTCTACCTGCTCGTATCCATACAGGGATGTATTTCTCAGAAAACTCACAAAATCTCTACAATATCAAAATAATAGAATGTTCTTCTATATTAATCCTCAAGGTCCATCTTAGGTATATGTGATCTAATCAGAGTTTATCTAAATCCAGCTTACAAGGTTTGTACTAAACTTCTACTGATACCAACTCTAATGCCCCGACCCCAGTTACCTAGAGTCGGTGCATTATTACATAACATTTTCATGATCACACAAGATCAAGTCTCGAAAGACCGTTTAGTTTAGTGGCCTTGGAATCACTAGATACATTCATTAAGTTTACATTACATCATAAAGTAAAAGTTACACCAACATATTGTCTCCACACTCATATCCCCTTATACTATCCCTATAGGCCATTCAGAAAATACTTCTTCACATCTTGGGAAAAATAAAATATAGAAAGGGGTGATCTCAGATGCTCTGTAAGGATAACAATATAGTAGAAACTTTCATAAATAAGCAGAAACATTTAAGGCAATGTTTAACTAAAACAAAATCTTTTTAAACATGAAAATCAGAATAATATGGCCAAAATAAAATTAAATAATCACATTTCCTTATTCACATGGATATTCTACTAGTCGAATAATCCCATGAAATATCAATAACCACTTTCATAATGATGGAATGCATAATGCCAGACTATCATAACCACATAGTCAAGGCCTTATGCCAAGACTACAAATAAGATTTTGTCAGGGCCTTGTTACAAGACACTAGTTTATCTCATTAGACCTATCGATGCATCGAGGAGCTATAGCGGGCTCCACCCGTCACTTATTATGTCCAATGCATTCCTCATATGAACATGTTTAAAGATAACATAAACATTCGTATTAAAACTAGCATACGAAATGTCAATACTTTCTCCATAAACCATGAATGGTATAAAAATAAAACATCCAAAGCCAAACATATCACAAAACATTCAATACAATATCAATGTTTTTTATCATAATAAATCATCTTCAAATAAGCCTAAAATCAATCAATGGATGTTGACATATATGAAATCAAAACGATTTGAGAGAAATATCTCTTTTTTGAAATCATTTAAAAGTCACATTATTATAAAATAAAACATTTACTTTGAAAATATCCTTATAATCTTTTAAGGGATTCTTCAAAGATTTTATAATGGCAGAAAATGGTGACAGCCGCCGTATAAGTTAAATAAAGACATTCTTACCTTAATTCTGTCGAAAAGGATAAAAATTACCTTGTTTGTAAAAAGATAGAAATATTACTTTATAAACTTCTTATAAATAGTCAAAAAGGGTATAAAGGACTTTAATTCATAGTATATAAAATAGTAAGAATGATTTGAAAGACTTTTTTAAGAAACATGGATGTGAATGATAAAGAGGTCCCAGTAAATAATTACGTTTAAACTACCTCAGATAATGAAGAGATTGTGAAATAAACCCTTACCTTGTAATTTTACTTGGTTGAGGGTAGATTAACCTCCTGTATAATGGTGAAATAATTGTTATTAAATTATACAAGAATTGTATGTATTAATATGATATCATATATGATCTTTTAACATTGATTTGTTGATAATATCTTAGTATTATCATCGTTTCGGGTGTTAATAGACTCGTTTTCCTTTATATTTGTTGTTATTTGATCCATATTTGTTATGGATGGGATGTATATGATTCATATAATGAATGATACTATGACTCTAAAATTATTTTTAATCATCAAATGCAATTTAGTCTTGAATGGATACGATGGGGAATGAATCTCATCGCGTTCATGGTGACGGTAATCTGTATGTACGCACGAGTGACAATATCATTCTTTTCTTATTAAACTAATATAAAATTGGATGCAATATAATATATAAAGAATTATTATCATGTTATATTTGTTATTTACATGAATTATACATCATTATTATACCCATCTGAATAATAATGTATTGAATAACAATTACACCGTGACGTGGAGAGGGTAAGTCGTACGTACGCACGTATGGTGACATGTAATTAAATGGATTTATAGAATATTGAATATGGTTGTACCATATTTATAATAAAATAAAATTATATAGAATATACTGTATCTATTATTTTATAATGGAAATAACAATGAAAGAAGAAGTTGATGAAGATTGGTACTTGAAAGAGGGTGGTGAAAAAATTACCTCTTCTTCAGGTTCTTCCTTTTGATTTGATCAAATGGGCTCAATAGGCTGGATTTCTGATCAAACTAATGCCTCTTGGTTGAATTGACGGATGTTTAGAGAATATTTGGGAAGGGTTTGGCCGAGCCAAAAGGCTTTGAAGGTACGAATTTGAGGGAAGGGGAGTTCCCTTTTATAAGAGGGGTGAGGGGCACCTTTGGAAATGTTAGAAATATTATTTTATAATAAATTCATATTCAATTTATAATTTCTCCAAAGTGGATTATTTAAAGGTTATGATGGTTATGGGTCGAAATCCTTTAAACCAATATATTTTAGACTGGTTTGGATCACTATATTAACCTTATCATTTATATTTAACTCTTAGGTAAATAGTTTGACATTTACCATATCTCTTTGTATTTTTATATTATATCATTAATAAACTTACTATATACCTCCATGCGACCCCAAGTGGTCCATTAATGATAAAACTATAATTATATAAGTCTTTTGGCTGAAATTTTAGATTTTTAAGAATAGAATATCAATTAATAATATAATATTTTTTTTAAAAACACTTTAATGTCAATTTTGACACTATTTGGTATTTTTTTTCTAAATTCCTAAAAGCATTATTAATTCAAATAAATTTTATATAACCATTCCTAATATGTCATATTAACCTACAAAACTATTATAATTCATAACAAGTTTCAAATTACATTTACTTTTATATTTATAATATCAATTATTTTAATATTTCATTAATTAGGTAATTACTGCATCACTATTGTGTCATAAATAAATAAAATTATTTAATGTCTAAAAATTATAAATAAAATACTATTATGTACGTAAATCTATTTATATTTCTAATGAATATTTATAATCTAATTTATCTTCTGTATAACCCTATATTAAAAATGTTTTAGTTACTGAACTTTGATTTTATCTCTTTTAACACTTCTTTGAATTAAATAATAATAAATGTAATAATCTAATCCAAGTGGACCTAAATGATAATATTTTATTCCTAAGGCTATTTTAGTTCTAGATACACTTTTAAAATAGAAGTAGGACATGTTTTAGGGTAATAATAATATCATTTTTACCCTTAATTGCCCTATTTACTTTTAACCGTGGTAAATAAAATTCAAAAGTTACTATTCATAAATAATTATTTTTATCTTATTGAACAAAATTTTACTCCTTGATATTAACCATGTCTCTGAAATTTTTGAAATTACACTCACACATGTAGTAAAACTATTTTTTATGTGAATTTTCAAATTCTCCTTGGAGGTGGGTAAAAGATGGTGAAAAGATCAATAAAATTTTTATATATCTAAAATTATTATAAACTAACTCCAATGAATTACATTGAACTTATATAGGTATTATGTATCTATTTTGACCTTACTTAAATTTAAATAAAATAAAAAATTATTTAAATAAAAATTCATATTTAAACTATCACTCAGTGTTTTTTCACTGTTCATCAAAAATTTAATGTTTTCAGAAAAATACCAAAAATTCACCCTAAGCTAATTTCGAATTTCAGAATCCAAAAATGAAGTCCATATTGAAAGATAAAATTTATAAAATTTCAAAATCTGGGTATTACTATTCATAATGGCTAGTTTGATTGGTTGTGGTGTGTGTTAGAACTCGATGTTGTGTACAACACACGCTAATGTATTATTCAAAGAGAAGAGAACCGTGGAAGCATGGGGTGTTACACTATAACACAATAACTCTTACATATGTGTTAGTAAATATAACATATTATAATATGGATTCAATATTGTTTGTAATTTAAACTCAAAATTATAAATTTTAAATTATGTAACACAAGATTATTCTAAAAATATGTACAGATTTTTTGTTTTGATATATATAATTCATATTTCTTGTGAAAATATTTATCTTAAAATATAAGGTTTTTCTAATTACTATTTTTTCAAATTTTATAAATAGAATTATCATTATGAGTTATTCAAAATTATTCTATTATATTTGCATCTTCTAAACATTCATACATTATTATGTAACTTATAGATGAAAACATACAAACAATTAAACTTAATCAATTTCCATAATCCTCTACTATAAATAATTGGGATAATATTCATTGAATAATTATTTAAAAAATATTTTTCTCAAACATTATCAATAGATATGTGCTACTTCCAAACATTCTATAAATATTTTTATAAGAAATAGAATTCATTTATAAAATTTAAAACACATTATAATAACATAAAATCATCTTTTTCTATCACTATAATAATTCTAAATGTTATAAAACATATTAATACTCCTATGATAATTTAATTTACATTCTACTGCCTAAACTATAATTTTCTTATTCCTTAAACATAGTCTATATGTATTTATATGTGATATATCACTCTTTAAACATGAAAATGAAAATTATGGAATGCAACTACTAAAATTCCCGACATCCTTGTAGAGGTAAAATATCATGAAATACCAATACTCCATTACACTCTTCTTATCATATCTAATTCTTTAAATATTATTAAATTCATTCTGAACATAAAAATTAATGATGATTCACAAATTAGTGTATCATACCCTTATGAAATGTTATATTAATGATTAAAAACACAATAATATGAGTCTAACATAGTTTAATATGTTTCTACTAATTTTATATTATTTCAATTGAGTTATTTTGGTAGGAAGGATTCCCAACATTAGATGGATTCAAAATATTCTTAATGGACCTCCATCTATTTTCATACAATAGGTCCTACCTTTCTATCTAGTTCAATGCTACATTATAGTCAATAGAATGTAGAAGAACCTCTATTAATATTTATATCCTAATGACTACCAAGAAGAGGATACCTGATATATGGTGGGAATAAATATTATCTAGACTACTAGGTATGCCACTGGCTACCCGATGAAAGTTATAAGGTGTCAAATGGTGTCAAGGCTGCTAGTATATAAATGATTTAAATATAGTAAAAATGTGTATGGTTCACATCTTTAATTCCATGGATCAATTCATTGGTTGCTTACACCATATGGAGGATTAAAAAAGGAGACCATCGAAACCTCAATTCTAATTAAATTTCAATGGATCGAAGTTAAAATGATTGAATGCCCTTAATTCTCAAATTACATCCAATTATCTCAATATGTCCCTAGATATTACAATTCTCAGAATTTCAAGCGAATATATGACATTCATCAACTAAGGAGATAGGTCTCTAAATCAAGAAATGTGTCATCTTAAATTAAATTTTACAAAATTCCATCAATATTGTTATTTAATATTTTGTTCTTGATTCTCTGGATTTATATTTATCTTTATTTATAACCCCATGATTCATAATTCTTATCCTTATTTATGTTCTCATTTATATCTATCTATAATTCATTCAATATGGAGTGATGTTCCTGAATTGTAAATGGTTTTAAATTACAATATTTATATATTTCTCCTCTCCTTCTTTTTCATTGGATCATGGACATCCATTTAAACTAATGGTTTTTTATTCTTGGTTCTCTATTCAATCCAAGGTTTTTTGGTTGTGTCTAGTCCATTAGAAAAAAAAATTTCTTTTTGTATTTTGTTTCTTTTAGGACCATGTGTTTTTTATTTTATTTTTCCCACTAAATCCATAGTGTTATTTAAATAATTCCTCAAGATGATTCTCTATAGAAGGAGAAACAGGGTTACCTTAATATACTATTTATAAACACCAATACCAAATATCTAATGCCCATTTACCTTCTATATCTTTAATTCTACATAGATTTTACATAATTACATTATTCTATTTCTTTGATTCATTAAATATATTATATTTATTTCTTGATATATATCAGTATATACTTTATATCATTGATTTATATTTTTTATTTATTATTTAACTTCATCTCACCCCCACTATCCATTTATCAGACCAAACATTTTTCATCACTCGAATAATTTGATTCTTTAGAAAAAATATTCTTATTTTATATATTAATTTTTTTTCAAATTGTAACAGATTTTTAATGATTAATTTTAAAATGAAATATACTTCTAAAACACATTGTCTTTTGTTCAATAATTTAAATAATTAATATTTGGAATTACAGATATCTATTTTCATTATATTTATTGGATAAAATATTCAGAAAATTTTTATACATGGTTATAAACCTACAATAGAATCAGAATATAACCTAAATATTTATGATATAACATATTTTGAATTAGCTGTAAAAGATATTGATGCCTAATTATTGCATTATAAATCAAAAGGAATTTAATATTATATCTTTACAAAAGAATTATAGTGAGATATTGAAACTATTAGAAGTTATACATGATGGAATAAATAAAGGTAATGTTACAGGACTTGATATATATATATATAACTTATTTTTGTTTATTAATTCTTAAAAATTTATCTATTACTATCGGGTTTACTCATTCACTAATGATTGTAATTGTGGAAAATATATTAATGAAGACCTTTCAATATAAATTCAAATGATGAAAACTAAAATGAGTTTTACCTAGTTCATGGGATCCAAAATTCACAAATATACATGAACCAAAGGACATTAAAATAATGGTGGTTGAAGAAATCATCATAACTTTAAGCAAATATTAAACAATGACTCAACACTACATGGTTAAAGATGCTTTTGAATCCAATAAATCAAATATGAACATAGCCTTTTATGAAATCATGGATTTTGATTCCTCAAAAGGTGACTCTGAAAATGAATGTGAGAATAGACACATGAAAAAAAATATTAATAATATTTCACAAGCTAAGCAAAAATAAGAAATATTTTCAATTACATATAGAAGAATATAAAATTTATTCTCTCAAATTGTCATACATTAGTCGTAAAAAATTCCAAATCAAGTTAGATTATACCTTGAAAAAAATTAATACAATAGTAAAGGAACGAAAGCTCTAAAGATCAACCCATGTAGTTCAATAAACAAGTTAATTTAAAATTTTGGAACTAGAAACACAATATATAAAATTTTCAGGGATCTTCTCAATGTAAATGAATGGGTTTGATCTCACTCTCTTTTCATTAATCTTCATTGACTCAATATTATTGTCCTTAATTATCTTTTATTTGAAAATGATAATGACTGTATTTATCAAAAACATATTTAAAAATATAATAATATTTCAAAAAAAATATAATAATGTTTCGAATTAAAATGATACTTTTTAAAAGAAATGATTATTTTTATTTTAAAGAGACAATAAAACACTGTGTTGATATTTAGAAAACCTAATCTATGATCTCAAATGATATCTTTTAAAATTAACCAAAGGTAAACACTATATTAATATGATAATTTCCCTCAATGTGTGAAGAGAAATAAAAAAGATTTTTATTTTTCTTAGGATAATGAGGTCTCTAAAAACCGACTCCTTTTTTGAATGAAATTTTCCAAACAAAAATTGTAAAAACTAGAGTAAATATTCCCATATTACTTATGAATGCGATTGAAAAAACTCTAGATATAAAATTCCTAAACCAAATTAATTTATTATGGTTTATTTCATGGAAAAAAAGTATGACAATTAATTATATGATGTCAAATTCATCATGAAACTTATAAAAATCAGGCATGGATGGATTATCATTTAGATAATATTTGAAGACTTTAATGTGGTTGGATATTTACATTGAAATATCTAACTTATGTTTTGACCTTTCCTTTCTAGTGTGTTATTTAATTAACTATAATACCATTGAAACTCTATTGTTTTTTTCTTGAATCATGATTTTTATTCGGTGTTACATTTGGTATTATACATTATAGAATTTTTTATGGATTATCAAATTTAATAAAAAACATTTATATTAATCACATATAATAACACCATTTAATTATAATATTTCCCATATTGTTTTCTCTAAACAAGAAAATTTCGCAGTGGCATTACAGTTACATAGATCATCCATCATGGTTACATAGAGCCATTATTATATTGATCATGGTTACAAAACTCATTGTTTCTTATAACGCCTTAAGATGATGGTTTTATATTATTGGTTCGGGTTTATATAGGATAGACTCTTGGTTAAACTGTCTACAAATTATGTATAATAATAGAAGATGATAATTACACAATATAATATTATTCTTATAGATCTTAGTCAGATGTTTAGGAAAAAAATAAATTAACTTTAAATTTCATAAAGATGGATTTAATGTATACTATTAAATTATGTCTATGAATGGTAGGATGATTTTTACATGTATAGTGATAATGGTTCTTAAGAATGTGGGTTTTAACCCTGATTTTATAATAAACTTGACATCATATTTTTAGAAATAATACCAATCATCGTCTAGACCAAAACATAAATATTTTTAATTCAAACGAGGATACCATTGATGATTCCATAAATATAATTTATAATATATTTTCAAGAATTATATCTGATGAACAACAATACACTCAAAGACTCCAAGACATTATAAAAATATATAATAATTATATATGTGAACTTTATTTATCAATAACTTTAAATTATACTTGATATATATCACTCTTATGGGCCCAATAATGATGAATACATAATAATAATCCATGAATAAACACTTCCAAAGTACATTAATTAAATTTCAATTACTCCAACACAAATTTATATATTTTAAAAAATCAATAACTTTATATTTTTTTAACAAATGAAATAACCATTTTGAAATGTATCTCCCATTTTTATAAAATTGAACGCAAAACAATATATGTACATTATCTCATTTTTTACCCCCCCTTAACATGTATATTAATATATTCCACATTTAACATTTGAATTTCCTTTTTTAGCTCACACTCCTCATTTTAAAAAGGATAAAACCTCAACTACTAGTTTTTCTTTTGAGTAAAATACATATTTTCTCGATGGTATTCCACTCTTCCTCCATGATAATCCTCATAATTTTGTGATATCCCCTCTATTATTGATGAAAAATACCCCTCTTCATGTATAGGTATGAACACCTCATTTTAATTATTCTTCTTCATCAACATTTTGAATAGCCTTTATCTCTTTTATAATAATTATTACATTTCTAAATTCTATTACCAATTCACAAAAATCTTCTCCAAGAAAATTCAAAAATACATTCATCAATTTAGTTTCATTGAACCAAAAATAATTTGTGGCTAGAATTACTACTTATTATTTGGATTATCACAGAAACAACGAAACCTATTATATTTGGGATTGATAATGAAAACATGATTTTAATTTAACTCCCTCAACAATGTCCATCTCACCAATTTTTTTCAATAGAAAATTTAAAAAAACTTTATATTTTATCAAACAAGAATAAACTTGTGATCTCCCTATACATTCACAACATACCATTAACATATATGTATGAAAATTCAATGGTGTGAGAATATGGCACTTGATGAACCAGTTGATGCTACTTTTTACGAATGAACAAGTGATACAAATTGAGATTTAAAGCTCACCCCATTATTTACCAATACTCATCAGAAAATCCATTTTTCAAATAATCTTAAACAACTATGAAAATTAAACACAATCTCTCACTGAACATAAACACCATGTGTAATGATTGTTTTTCAATTTATGGAATTTTTTTTTGAAATAACTTATCCTATAAAATATATTTGTGTATCTTCTAAACAGATGAATTAGCTTTTTTAATAAAAAATGTTAACATGAAAGAACTATTTTATTTCTTCTAATAATTAAAATATATCATTTCGATTTTATTGTCCACTATAGAATAATATCATTGCATGATATCACATTATTTAATACATATTTAGCAGGATAACATTGTAGAAACATATAAGTATTTGAAAATTATTTTAGTAGTATATTTGGATTTTTTCATAAGGATTTAATACACTGAAATAAACATCACTTCATGTAGTTTATAGATTTGGGTTAAATTTTGAATTATCCTTAACACTCTGTTTCATTCTTAATACAAGTGAAACATAAAAAATCCATGAATCTACATTTTTAGACATATTTTCACCGTCAATAAATCTTATTTTCAACTCATTCTCGTGTTATTTTTTTAACAAAATTACCCCATGTATTGTGTATCCACTAATATTTTCCACCCATAAAAATAGTTAAAATAACATTTAATTTAATATGGTGAATTATTCCTGAGGTTTCTTCAATTAATGAATGTTTTATAGTCCATATAAACAATTATCATGTCTTGGAAATTTACTTTCCTATTTTTCAATTTTTCGGGATTAAATTCCAATAAATCATCAATATCTTGATCTATATCTTTACCACAATTTACATCCAACAGATATGAAAAAAAATTCAATTATTTTTCATTTTTTTGACTAATTATAAATTTTTTCTATATATTGTGAGATTTATTTTCCTTCCTTGTATTGATATTTTCCCTAAATGTGGAATATAATTAATTTATGCACACATCCTATTATGATGCACCACAAGTGGATATTTCTTCCAATTTTCATCCCTATTGAATGGTACATCCATTTATCATTACCAATTTCATTATACTGAGTTTTTTGAGACTTCCTTGTAATGAATATTCCCTGATTTTTATGACATCCAATCAAATTTCATCATCTTTGGTTGATTATTAATAATGGGTTCACCCATCATTCTCATACAGGGGTTAGATAAATACTTCCATTCTCAAATTTCTCTTCCCTAATTCCAATTGGGACATTGTGATTAACCAAATTTTGGTGCTCCATGAATCATTTTTTGAGTTTGATATTTTTTCTCCTTAACGAGAGACATGCTCTATAGTATTAAGAATATTTTTATAGGGTTACCATTCCCCTTATATATCACAATATTGTATAACAATCATATGGAATATTTTACCTTCTTTGAATACTTTTAAATATAGTGTCATTATATATGAAAATTCCTAGATAACAATAGGAGTTTCACAAAATAAACATACCTCAAAAGGTCTACCCATGAATGTGATATAGGGGAAACATGTCTTCTTCCATTATTGTCCCTTTAGCCTTCTTGAAACCTGACCATACTATTACAAAATCATCCACAATAGTAAAATATCCCTACTACCTTCTTCATGTACTCATCCTTCACAAATATTCTATGGATCATTTATATGATTCTAGATTCTAAATCTTAATTTCTCCAATATTTACTTTTTGGGAAGGATGTTAGATGATACTTATTATTTTAATCCTCTCATTGCAGTCCATGATCCTCATACAATTTTCATCAAACAAGGTAGATATATCTTTCATCCATTATCATGATTCATTATATTATTGTCTTCACTCTTAAATTTGAATTTTTAGATGGATAATAGTGGTATTTTATTTGTTTTCAATGTCTATTTTATTTCATATTTCTTGGGAAATATATTTAAGCAAGTAACATTATGATTTCAGATTTCCCCCCTTTTTCATTATATCAATGTTCAAGGACACATCATCTTTTATTAACCTTATATTTTCCATGTATATATCCTCTAGGACTTCAAAGGGAAAATCATGGATAAATTCCCAATATTCCAACTACACTTGTAAGGTTATTATATCCAATGAAATTGCATGAACACCTACTAGACTGAAAAAATGCTATTGCTTCTACTTTTTCACCTTAGTCACATGTCCTCTTCATCACCATGAGAGAGTCTCAAATTTATGAATTACGTGATTTATATAAACAAGAATTAAAATCACATATAAACCTAGATTCAAAATTTATTACTTTAGTTTAATATAACACATTCCATGGAGTATTATTTTGGTTTCTCCTCTAATTATTACCATTGAACATGAGGCATTCTTATCCAAAATTATTCCCAAATTCTATAGGATCCATATAATACATGTCAAAAGCATTAATCCATGAACATTTTGAAAACTCTTAGTTTAAAATGTCTCAATTTGTATCATAATCTAAATTTATCTTTAATTTAATCTTGATAAAATCCAAAATCATTATATTTTATTAATCTATCTAAAATATATTTCAATATCAGCAAAATAGTATAGTAAATTTTTCCTCAACTACATAATGGGATCCAAAAACTGCATCCATCTAAGCCTAAAACATAATTTTCCACATTTTAAAAATTATACCATTGAAAAATTTTAGATACATTATTTCTCTAATTTATGAATGAAATACAAAACTTATTCTCAATTATTATACCCGAAGGCACCCAATGGAGGGTTGAATCATGGTATGAACATTTCAAAACCATTCATCATCAGTTTCATTAGCTGAGATTATGTCTCTTGGAGATTGTAAGCAATAATTCACAACAAAATAAGGTTTTTATTGGGTTTACCTATGTTCTGATAATCAAAGGAGGTCACTATTACAATTTTCATTCACCGAAATCCACTAACCACAATGTATAATAGGGAGTTTAGTCTTTATAACTTATGTATGGGTTTACTCCCCTTATAATGGTAAGGAGTTAGCTAACATATATACAATTAACACTTCAATCGCATCATCTTCGATTTCTCAACACATCAAGAGATGATACACTCAGTTTATAGACATTTAGTACAATCTGTAATTAGAAACGTTATTGATGATGATTGATACTTCAATATGTGTAGATCCACTATTAATTTTTCAGTTATACATTCATGGGCCAGTTGTGAGAACCTCATTGAAAAACATCACCTTCTAATTTATAGATCTTGTCTAAAATCATTTTATTCACATGAAAATAATGATTTCATTGGCCTTCATCAATTTCTTGAAAATATGTAATTTAATCCTCCTTCACTATAGAATCATATCTCTAGGGTGGTGCATGATCCTTCACCTCTATGATGTATATATATTCAAGATAATGTTTAGTTGCAATCCTCCCCAATACTGAATGTGGGTATTTTCATATGTGTAGAATAATATTACTATTTTTACACTTTTTATTTTTGTATAATACCTCAATACATTTTAATCAATATTATATATTTAATATAGAAATATCCATTTCCTTTTGCTTTAGGATAGTCTAGAAAGCTCCCATTTTTTTTGTTATACCATTCTATCATCCCACACACAAATATGTGACATTCAAATATTTTAAATACCGATCTAATTTCGTATGATTTTAGAGAGATAACCTTGATGACCATTAGTTTGAATTTATATTTAAAAATACACCATATTCGGGTTGTTGAAATGCACACATCACCAACGTTAACTTTTCTTACCTTGTTTTCTGAACAACATCAATACCAATGAATCAATGATCTCCTACAAATCACTATAGTTTTCAAAAAAAATCATGGATATATTAGCAATGTGATAATATTTTACATATTACACATGGATCAATTTTTTATGAAACTCACATATTTGTATTGTGGATTTCCTTTACAATGTGATATATAATTCATTGATATTTCAAATTAAATCCTCCTTTTTTTTCATTTTAAAGCATCAATTAAATTATATGGTCGACTCTGCTTTTAAAATTGAAGAATATCTCATGAATTTTATATGTTATATAAGATACACAGAAAATTTCAATGATAATATAACCATTAAATATAATATAGTTTCATAATCTTTATTATTTTTCCTAAAAAGGTCATCAAGGTATGATAGTTATGAAACAAATCATTATTAATTATAGAGTTCAATATAAAAAAAATTATGGCTATATAGTATCTTGTTTTTGAATATAATTATTAAACAACTATCATTGATTATAATTCTGGAAAGAGATAATTATTACATAGGAAAAGATCATGGATACACTATAAAATCTCATTGTTATGTAGTCTAAGGAAGATTCTAACATAGAATAGTATCTCATTTCGCTATAATAGTTAACTCTAATAAAACATAGTCTATGGCTTACATAATCTCAAGAATATGGATTACATAGGGTTCTGACTATGTTTACATGACCTATTAATGGATGTTTACGTATGGTAGGAAAATTACTACACACAAAGTGAAGAAGATTCATAAACACCAGGGATATACAAATGATTTTAGAATTATCTTGAAAATAAATTCTCAAAAATAAATCCAATATTTTTCAACCATTAGGATATTAATTTTTCAAGACTTACTAGGGTACCATTGAATATATCTTCAAACATCATTATCATGTGTATTAAATAATGAAATCTAATTCTACACGACATGATACAAGAATCAAAACCTATGTAATAGTAAAACACTATAAATATCAACAAAATTAGTCAACAACTGCAAATCATCCTTCTGATATGTCAACCCTTCTGAGTCCTAAAATATTAACTCTATAAAATTACTCAAAGAATCAGTAATTGAATCGTCTCTAAATATCATATTCAATAAATAAAATGAAAATATTTTATTTTTTCAATAAAAAAATGATATTGATGTTTTTGGTGGTTTATTAAAGGTGTTGGATGTCCATGAGTGGAAGTGACTAGAAATTTCAATGGATTTCATTACTAGTTTACCATGACACCAAGAATAGTAAGATTCTGTTTTGGATTTTTTGTATGGGTTGATATTTTTAGAATATTTCTCCATAATTATGGTGTTATATGTTGTGTATTTTTTAAATAATCGATATATGGGTGTTGTAGTGGGGCTTCCATGGTAATAAGGTTCGTTACATCGTATTATGATGCTCGCTCTACCTAATTAATCATAGTAGGACAATAAAATTATTTTGACTCCCATCTATGAATTTGCCTTTCTTTCTTCCAATATAAAAATAGGTCTAATAATAAGACTATTTAGATTGTATAGGATAATATATGACCCTATGATCTAGACTTTTTTTATCTTGGATGAATTAATTGCCATTTTTTCATTTTTCATAAAAAAATATCTATCACTATTCCATTAGATTTTATATTTTTTAGTATTTGTATGGTCATCAATATTAGTATTTATAACACTAAAATTATCTTACTATATTGAAAATTCATGGAGCAAATGTGGTGCAATTCCTGACCTATATGGTTTTGATGATTTTGGAGCGAATAAAGGTGGTGCAGGATCAACAAAACTCTAATACTGGTCAGAGCAGAATACCCATAGGGTTTGAGCTTTGTGATCCTTTGTTCATGAGAATTTCTCCTCATTTTTGAAAGTCTAGGTATTATCACATGGTAAATCTTTATCCCTTGTTTATCAACCATTTTAATCTCTTCGACTATGCTGGTGACTTAGTTTATCTACTGTTGATGCCTCCATAAATAGAATAGAACCATGATGTATTCTATGTGTCGTTGTCATTGAGTACAATGTAATACTTTGTATATTTCCTTTCAAAAGTTTGGAAAATCAAAAAAAAATTCTTAAACAACTATCCTACTAAATTTACATTTTATCAGTGTTTCATTTTATTTTTGTAGAAAACAAACAATTATAACAAACATAGAAACTTTTCTAATATAATATGAATAAAACTACTATTACTCAATGTGATCCATCAGACTGATGGTGTGTCTGATACATCAGACTAAATAATAATATACATAATGGTTAGACTTATGTTCTACCTATCAAATTGATGAAATTAAGGGCAATTAGATTGAAATTATTACTAATATATTAGATTGACCATTATTCAGTTTAAAAAATTGAAAAATTAATTTTATCCATTAGAATATCCAATGTTTATTATAATATTATATATATATATTTTCTATTAAATGGAATCCAATATTTAATTGTAATGGTGCTAAATTAAATGAATCTGTAAAATGAAATTCATATATATCAAGATCAAAATATTGATCACTAATATATTTCGTGTAAAATTTATCCATGCACATTGCAACCAAATCAAATCTATGATCGTTAGAGGATTCACAATAAGAATAATTACATTTTAAGAGATTTGAGATGATATATTTATAAATCAAGTCATCTAATGATTTATTTTCCTAAAAATCACATTCAAATGTTTTTAAATCCTTTAGAGACTTTGTGTTTTATGGAATCCTGGTGAAGGTTGTAAATTCATTAGAACAATTTTATTTTTAATTTAGTGATTCTAATTGTTGTTCTAATCGAGGGATTCTACGGATTTAAATTTTGTGAATCTGATCTATCAGATCAATGGATTCAGGTACTAGGAAGATAGAGACTGGTCATCATATCAAGGTTTTTCTTGTAAAAAAATACATATCAGAAACTGAACATAAAATTCAGGGATTCTAGGGGATTGGAAAATAGATCTATAGATCATCATATTAAAGGATTTCCTGTTGATTCATGTAATAACTGTATAGTGGGTATAAATCATTCAAAATCATTATTATGGATATATGAAAACCATAAATCTATTATTTAAAGATTGAATTGTTTTAATAAATATTATAAGTCACTCCTACTATTATAATCTTATATATTTCATATTTATATTTTTTTCATTTCACTATGAATCGGTATTAGAAATTAAGTTCTATAATTTTCTTTCTAAGACATTATTTTTTAGTGTGGGTCTAAGAGTGAGGATGTACAATGATATATCACATGCTTACTATTTCTAATTTAATTACTGTGATCCCTAGTTGACCTAGGAGTCCAATATTTTTGAATAACAAGGAATTATGATTATTATAATTTTATAATTTTAACGAACATTCACCCCTTATAGAAATTATTAACTCTTACGATCCAACAATAGATTCATCAATATATTCATGAAATTTTTTATGTTATTTATTAGTGAGTGTGTGATGTAGATGATGAGATGGAATTTATAGAGATGTTTTTCAGAATATTTTTTTAGTGATACTTTGTTCTACATGAATGAGTTTTTATCTCAATTCACATTTTTTGGTTTCATGATGTAAGGGGGGAGAGTGTGTGGGAAAATGATTCATAGATTACATTCCAATATCCTAATATGTTTTCAGCATGTTTTCCGAAAATTACTAAGTTACATATTTTGATGATAATTTTAATGGTTATTTATGTATGTATTGTTAGAATTGATAATATGGAGAATTATTATGATTAGATGTGTAATTTTCTTATTGGATATGTATGTTTAGTGGACAGTTACAGTTTGAGGCTATGGTTTTCCTTAGGTGTTGTTTTGATTACGAAGGATGGTGATTATTTGAGATGTATCTGAGGTAAAAATTTAGACCTTCCCAACCTATTATTTTAGAATGATTTTTAATTGGATATATATAATAGATAATAGAGTGAGAGGTACTACTAAGATGAGTTATCAAATAGGAGAAGGTTGTCAGAAAAATGGTCATATATGTCATGGAATGAGAAAATTTACTATAATATATGGTTTTCCTATAAGAGATGGCCCCTAATATGAAAGTGATGGTTAAAACATGTAGTGTTTAATGAATTTTTTAATGTATAGATAGTATATATTTCATGATTAATGTTATGATTCCCTTGTTATCATTATAAAATTACCATTAAAAATTCATTGGTTATAGTGTGAGGGTTTGGTTCATTTCATGATTTTCTTCATGAGTTCATGATTTTTCTTACTAAGGACCTTATTTGTGTGTGTTTTTGATTTCATGGTTTATTTCGTTAGGTTTTATTTCTATGACCCTATTTTTTTAATGTGACAAAAAAAATTGTAATTTTTTTAAGTGCCTAAAGAGTAGATTTTTGTATTTCTAGTGGGCTTATATTAATGTGTGTCTACCTCTGTCACTGTGTAAGGAACTAGTGTGTGTTTTTTAGTTATTATACCATGGGTGTGGTCATGTAATTGTAACTTGGTCATTTTTATAATCCTCCTCGATCATATCAAATTCAAAATTTTGATTGGGATTAAGTGGGGGGAGATATGGAGGATACATAGTAATAATTTCATGGGAATTTTGGCATAGAATTTTCATGGTGTGACGATTTCTTTTCATGCCACAAAATAGTGTTTTTATACCTATGTATAAATTATATTTCACCATCTATTTCCATCATTTTTCAATAATTTATCCTAAAATTTGGAGAAATTAATGGCATTTTTTGGATACCTTAATTTTCCCTTTCACATTTAAGATTATTTTGTTCACTATATTCCTAGTTCTCGGTGAGTTCATATTCCATTATAATTGGTTTTACCAATTTTATTTTTTTAATGAAGGTTTTTCAATGGTTTAAACCAGGTTTTACTGATGTTATTCTAAGTGATTTATATGGAATCTTATGTTCTTAGTCAACTCGAGTATCTCTCAAGTCAGTTTTGTCTTTACATAAAAACCATTATTTTTTATTTCTCTCTTAGAACAAATTATGAACTAAAACCTTCAATTGATTTAACATATAATATTTAGAGTTCTAGGGTCATTGGGGATCAGGAATATTAAATAACAACTAAAAACATAAAAAAGCACATCTTATTGAAAACTTCATTTACATTACCACTACATTCCCTCGTACTTTGCATTGTAGGAGATAACCAGAGGACATACATAAGAAAGGGGTGAGCTATAAAGCCCAATAAGGGAATAAAAATGGAATAACATGAGGAAAAAAGTACTTGTTAGACTGTATGAATGTAAATAGAGTACAAGATAAACATGAACATTAAGGGATGATAAAGCATGATAATCATAACATGGAGATGAGGGAACAACATTTAACAAGATATTATAATCAGCCCAGGCTCATTACACATGGAGAATGATTAAACCATCGTTGCACTAAAATTATCATAAGTCAAACCTGATTTCACATGATTTATCATGATACTATACTTTTCCCAATTAATTGGATCTCTATTAGTGCTCACCATTCAAAATCAATTCAGTTAATCCATAAGTGTGTCACATCGATCATACATCATGGATTCCTTAACATCATAATTCATTTAACAAATATAAATATGTGGAATACATAAATTTAAGTCCTTAATCAACCAGTACATGTTCATAAAGGTAAATACCCTTGATAGAGGAATGGATATGGTATTCACAACATAATGATTTTGGCATGAAATGTTTGGGGTAATTTTTGCAGCATAACGACGTCAAAAAGAAATTTTTGAAATGGTTTGATGAGATTGAAAGGGGTATTTAACCATTATAAATTAAATGGATAGTGAGAAGATCATGGGACATTATAAACCAACATATGGAATGGAATTTAAATTCATAATATAAAATAATTTCATGAATGTAAATGGGGAGAGATAAATTTCATACGGAATTTTGACATGGTAACGGGTGTACAAGGGAGGCATTAATGAGAGAGAAAAGGGTTATCTAATCATTCAAACATAAATAGGGTAGTATGGGAGAGGTGTGATGTCATAACCCAACATTTGTAGTTGTAAATAAAAGGGTGTAACATTATAATGAAATTTGGACAAAAAGAGATAGGAATAAATTCCTTACTAGGAAGTGTAATCACAAAGGCTTGCGAGGGGCTTGAAATAGGCTTATTTGGCGTTTTCGAAACCTTTGTAGGATTCTAGAGACACTACATTAGGTTTTGTTTGAGATACAAATACTTTTAGTGATGAGGAAGTCGGAGCATGGGTGGGTTTATATAGGAAAGAAGGGGGAATTCTTTATTATTTAGGTTTGGTACACCACCCATTAAACAAATCAAATCCAAAAACCAGCCCATGGTTTTTTCAACTAGTAGTGTAAAACAATATTTTATAAGGCCAATGGACAAACATCTTAAAATTGTAGGGTTGATTATGTGGGGGTGAGTCACACTCTCAATGAAATCCATTTAAAAAGCTAAAATTATTTATAAGTCTTGGAGGGTCCACTAAGGAATTGTAAAATAAATAAAATAAACAATAAATTAAATTATTTTAATGGTAAAACAAATAATGGAAGAATATAGTGTTTTTAGTATTTTATTACATCACTATTGGGTCATTATGATTTCATAATTTATATTATATAATTAAACGTTAATTAATTTTTATCCAAAACACGACTGTCATAGAAAAGTACAAATAATGCACTGTTGGATAATTTGAAAATCCTGGATTCAAAAATAATATTCATTTTCTCTAAATAATTTTCAAAATATTTGAATTTTTTATCTTAAAATAAAAACCTCTATTTATCGAAAAATCATGGGTTTTGACACAAACAACTTTCAAACCAATATAAAAATTACAATTGCATTCATAAATTTATACAATCATTTATATTCAATAAAAATAAATTTAATAATATTATTATTATATTAAAATGTTATTTAATTGAAAAATCCATTAATTCATCAAAATATATTCATTAGTTGATTATTAACTAAAAATAAAATTTGTGCATTAAAAACTGTATACAAAGTAACAATAATAAAATGAAAGTATATTTTTTATAATATATAAAAATAATGTACATATTCATATTTCTAGGATCTTGGTACATGCCCCCTTAAAAACCCACATAAGACCTTAGTTTAAGGTGCGCGATGGTGAAATACTCTTGGGTTGGCCTGGATAACACCGCTCAAGTGGTAATATATATCAACTTCCACTTCTCCGATAGGCGGTTCCACTCAAGCTTAACGCGATGAAGCTTAGCTTCGGCTTGGTGAAAGGCAAATCCCAATGATTCCACCTTCTTTCCATGTTCCAAAAAATTGGCTTCGTATGGAGACACTATACTGGATGAGGCCATCAATTCCTTTTTCTGAGTAAATCAGATATTTTAAAGCCCTATATTTATACTAATCATGTGATAACTGTTCAACGACTATATTAGAAATGGTCACAATTATTAACAGTATTTTAAAATCCAAAAACATAAATCTAAATAGGTTCATATTTTATAAAACCATTTTACATAATAATATATTTAATTAGATCAAGAAGAATTTTCATTAATAGAATTTTGGGTTGTTACAATCTCCCCCCCCCAAGAAATTTCTCCCTCAAATTTTAATTTTACAAGACAAAAAGAATATGTGGGTGACTTTTCTTTATCACTTACTCTAATTAATACATCACTTATTCAAACTTGTGGTTTCATCACAACACCTTGATGAGTGGCATTGCCTTATTTGATTGAATTTTTTCTCTACGATCTATATTCTTCACGGTTTTCTCCTCGTAAGAAAGATCATCCTATAACTATAAAACCTCGAAAGAGAGTACATGTGAAGAGTCTGGTATGAGCATCCTTAAATGGGATAAATGAAATAAATCATGTACTTTGGCCATAGTGGGTGGAAGTTCTAGTCGATATGCCACATCTCCGACACGATCAAGAATCTCGAATGGGCCCATGTACCTAGGACTTAACTTTCCTTTCTTTCCAAACCTCAAGACCTTATTAAATAAAGATATTCATAGAAATACCATGTATCCAGGTTTGAATTAAAGGTCTCATATATGGTTGTATACATAACTCTTTTTTTGGCTTTGGGATTCCCTGGTATGCTACTGAATGGTTTTCACCTTCTCCACCATTTCCCAGACCATTTTAGGTCGAAGAAGCTTACGCTCACCAATTTCATCCCATAACACTGGCGTTCTACACCTTTTCCACATAAACATTTTCTACACCATATGAATTAAATTTTTTTAATAGTATAAAACATATTTCAAAGAAGGATATTTGAGAAGAGAAAACTATACATACATCAAATTTTATGAATTAAAAAAATTGAATTTTTTGTATGAGAATAAAATGTTAATTAATAAAAAAAGATAAGGAAAAATGAAATTAAATCCTAAGGTAAATCATACCCAACTAATAAGAATAAAATTCATGATGAATAATCACAACTTAGTTTACAAGAATTGAGTTAGCAAAAACACATACCTTAGATTCCTACTTACTCAGACACACTCTAACGTTTTTTATAATGATCATAAATATCGTAACAACTTATTAAAGAACCATACTCATATAAATTACCTTATATATACTTAATTTATAATTATTATATATATATATATTAATTAGTTATAGATTATTTTCATAATTGATGTTAATAATTTTCTTCCTCTCATATGATTTTCAAAATAGTGATATTGGTCATTGTTCATTAATAAGATGTTCACTATTCTTATATTTATCAATTAATAGAATAGATGTTAAATAATGATTTAAAATTTTATATGTTTATTGAATTACAGTTTTTGTTGCGACAAATAAGTTATTAATATTTCAAAAAAATACCATGAATTTACTTTCATCAAATTACATAACAACCCCAATAGATAATTATTCTTTAATCATCTATTCTTCCAAAGGTAAAATAAACATCTCCGAAAATTAATCAACTTAAAATATAATTACATATTACCTCAAAAGGGATATATATTTTTTATGAACTACCATAAATATATTAAACCATTATAGTACTAACAAATATAACATTATCTTATTCTGATAACATTATATACTCCAAATCTATCTAAAGCATTCATTGATGCCAAGTGAGACACCCCAACCCAACACTCTTAGGTCTAGTTATAATAAAATATTCCTTATAAACTAGATTTGAACTTAACTGTGGAAAACCAAACATAAAAATCAATAATTCTAATATTAATATTAATTATTGTGTTCTATACATACCCAATAAAAATTATATTGAGAATTTTAGAGAATTAGGAATATCAATTAAATAAAAAGACCCGTATCATTCCTAAAATCAATATTTATTCTGCTAAATAATGGATTCTATATTTTAAAATAATTCCTCATCACTTCCAATGAAATTTTCCATACATGATAATCATCTAGAAATATGTTATGTGACACTCTTAGCTATAACCAAGGTGAATTGAAACATAAGAAGTGTGAGATAGAACAGTTAGTAAAGATAAAAATAAGTGATAACAATCAATGATCGTAATTTGGAAGAATAGAAATATGAGTTCATGAGAACATAATAAATATGTAATGACATAACATTGAAGAATAATAGCTAATATAATATAAATAAAAAAACATGAATCACAAAATAATTATTCTTGGAAAAAATATATAGATATCATAGGATAATGGAGTCATAGGAATGTGGAAATAACCTAAAATATTACATCATAATCATAAGTATAGAATCACTTCCCAGACAACATAACATAGTGTATAGAGTCCTATTGTGTATTGGGTTCACTATCAAATACCATATATGTAATTTCATGAGATATAAAACATTACCAAATACATTTAGGGGATCTATAATTCTGGACCCAGCAATCACATTATAATATGTAAATGAATTTTTATATCGCCTAAAAACCTTCATAATTTCACAAATCATAATTAAATTTGGAGTATGAAATGATCTCCATAAGGGTATTAATAAAATATTATCATAATCCCCCATTGAAATAATATAGAACCCATTATTAACATATACCCCCCATTGAAGCATCATAATGATGAAATGAAGTAGAAATTTATAAAGAAATATTTTAATATATTATGGGTTATGAATCAATTTAGAATGATATTACAAAAACAAGATAATGAATTGAATAATTTTATACTGAAATTAAATCAACTAAAAAGATTATTTTATAAAAGGTATTTTTAGGGAAATTCAATAGACATAAATCCAAATTTGGTTGATCATTTTGCTGGAAATAATTAAAATGGAAGTGTAACCATTAATAATTTTTAGAAAAAATTGATAATAAATTTTATAAATAGATAATGTTATAATCCCTTCTTATGAATAATATACATGAAGGTAATAAGAAAACCATTTAAGAAAACACAATAATAGGAATCCCAATAATGGATCCATGAAATGAACACAAAGTTTTCAATAATGAAATATGGAGTGAAAAATAAAAAATTATATCATGAAATTAAAAATATTTTTTTCAACATTTTAAGATTACATTATTGAAACTATTATTACAAAAAGGATAACAAAATATTTGAAAAAATATGTGAAGAAAAAAATTATTATCATAAGAGATAATACATATTTTTATTTCAAATAAGAAAGAAATACATTTGGGGAATAAAATAATGTAGCAACAACATCACAATTAACCTAGATATAGTGTATACATTATTATATAGGCATATGATACAAGGCTTAACATCCCAATAGACCAAATATTTTAGCATTTTCAATAAACAAAATTTATACTTGAATTAAAACTACATATTAAATCATAAAATAAAAAAAAGTATTTTCTTTGATATTTCCATTATTCAACATTATGTATCCCAACATATCAATCATAAGAAACATTATCGTGTCCAATGGAAAAAATTAAACATAAGAAATTATTGATATTATATGCTCAATTAAGGGTTATTTTCATTGATGAATTGAAATACCTTGAATGGATCCCTAAAAATTTCCATTAAAATGACATTTTCATTTTAAAAATATCTCTTTTAAAATGAAACGTTAAAAAATTACAATTAATTTTATATGAAAATAAATTTTTAAAATTTATAAATTTAGTATTAAAAAATGTATTGATCATTATAGTATAAAAATAAATTCATCTCACATATGGAAAAAATATATTCCTTTAACATTTTGAAAAATTCAAACTGGCATTGTTTTAAAAAAGACATGAAAATTCCATTCAATTTTACTAAAAATTGAAATGGGTAAATAATATTTTATTAAATAAATTTTAAGAGGTTATAAAATTTTTTTAAAACATTTATTGGAATTAAGGGTTTTTATGAAAGAGGATTTTTGACTGAAGATAGAAATAATGATTGATTTTCATAAAAAACATTTTTCTCAATATTTTTATTTTCCAAAGAGTGAAAAATACAAAAATTACATGAATAATTTATTGGATAACTATTAGTGAAAAAATATATTGATTTTATATTATATATATATAATTATTTCCCGTATGGAGATGTAAATATAAAAACTCATTAACAATGATAAAATAGTAAAATAAACCCTTTTCTTTTTAGTAACTTTTGAATCGTTTTCCCTATAAAATAAATGAAATAAAATCCAACATTAAATACAATAATTATTAATATATAAAGGATATAAAATATCATAGGATAATTTTATAATCCATATAAAGGAACCATGTTGAAAATATGGCATGAGTATCATGGAAGTAGATGTGGGATGAGAAATCCTTACCTTTTGATAGATTTTTTTCATACATGTTCAGACCACATATATAATTGTTTTAAGAATGTAATTAATTTATAAAATAATAAAAATAAAAATAATATATTATATATGGCCTCTTATAATATTTTATCACTATTTTTAATGTAATATTTCATTATTTTCATTGTTTTGGGTGTTAACTGACTTATCCTTTCATCCACATTATATTAGGAAAGTTCAAGTTATTGTGTATAGAATACATATATAAAAATATTTCATTTACATAATTAAAATAATAATTTATTTTTTTTCATAGTATATATATATATTTATAACCATTTATGTTATTTTTACATGGAAAATAAATCACAGCACTTCGTGAAGACGATAGGCCATATGTACACACAAGAAACGATATCATTCCATTAAAAATAGAAAGGGTAAGGGAGTGTGCGATATAATAATTTTAAATAATAAATATAATCACATATATATAAATATAATATATTCATAATTTTATCTTTATTAAACATGTTGTAAAAAATTAAGTGAAAATCAAATCAAATCGCTTCGTGTGGGGGTAATCTTCTGTAAAAGTTACTTTTGATATAATACATTAAATGGAATGTAATTTAAAAATTATGTGATATTAAAAATATATAAGTATAATAATATCATAAATATAATATACTAGTGGTAAATATATCTTTATATCAACAATAAACGATGGGTATATATAAAAAACTATAACAGTTCGTAATGTGGTAGTTGGCCCTACACACGATTGATGATTTGGTTTCATATTTGACAAAAGTGGTGGTATATAAATATTATACATTCAAAATAATAACATATTATTATATTAGAGCTATTTTTTTCTATTTTAAGTGAAAATGCCTTTTTGATGGTGGAATATGAAGAATGTAAATGCATGCACATTGTTATGATAATTAAATAATATAAGAGAACCAACATTTGGATATCTTTTATTAGAGTCTTGGGATGTTATTTTGGGAGGACAGGTAGCTAATCAATATTTCTAATGATTTTTTGGAGATTTTTTTACAGTTTTGTTTCAACCAAAATGGATTTTGAGGAGTGAATATGTTAAGGGGGAGAGTTCCCTTTTATAAGTTGTGGATGGGAACCCCCATAGAAATTACATATAATGTTTAAAAATGAATCCAAAATAACAATGAAACTAAATTTATGAATGACAAAAATATTATATGTTTTGAATTGTGTAGAGGATTAAATTGACATTTATCCAGTAAATAATATTTTTACATGTTTTTAGTTAATTTAAACCCATATTTTATAAGTTTAACAACGCAGTAAACTGGTTTTTACCTTAACAATGGTAATTAATTTTTACTTTTAAACTATTCATTTTGGTCAAAAATTATTTTTTACTAATTTTTTAATATAATTTATTCTGATTCAAATCTTTAAATCCGTTATCCAAAATTGAATTCACATAAATAACATAAATCAATTGAAAATTACATCTGTTGAGGAGATGAAATATTGAGTTATCAAAGTGAAAATTATTGTATGTGTAGAAGGTTTTAATATCAATACTAATTATTAAATTTATTAAAGTGAGGTAAATTATTTAAATAATAATATATTTGATATAATTTTAAACTTAATCCAATTTAAAATATAATTTATCTTTGAATATAATTTATAGAAGAAGTAGTTTTTAGTAAAAATCATTATTTTACATTATTCATTAAAAAATGAAACATTTCAGAAAAAATACAAAAAAATAAACCTAAAGTAATTGTTGTATTACAGTTTAAAAAATTAATCTTATTTTTTATGAAAATATATATTAAATTGGTAAATATTTATTTTAAATTTTGTGTGCAAAGCATGACTGAAGTGTCTTTTTGAAAAATACATTTTTTCATAAAATATATCTTCTACGTGAAAATGATTCTTATCTAGTACATAAAAAATAGATAATCATTGAATTTATTTTATACATGTGTAAAATAATAATTTATAAATATTTATTAAGTATTATTAGAACCATCCAACTTAACAACTTTGTTACAATGGTTATGTTTAAATAATAATATTTTAATAGAGTATAATGCCCAGTTTAAACCTGGTGTTACATGCATAAAAATTTATCAATGATATTTCATTTATTTTAAAATAAATATATCATAATGTCTTCTGATTTTATATTCTATTAAATTCATGGGCTTAGGGGTCACACATTCTATCGAACCTAATTTTCCAATTTTTATAATATATGGGTTCTACGTTCTCCCCCAAATTATATTATGTCCTAACAATTTAATCATGTTCTTGAAAATCAAGATGTTTTTTATAAAAAAATACCTATATTGGAAACCCAAATCATAAAAAGGGCTATTAAAATTTCCATTTCATAAGAGAGGAAGGGATGTATAAATTTCATGTCTGATAAAACCTAACTCAGTTTATATGTACAAGAACATTGTTTCCAGGTAATGATTTGGACCTGGGAGAAATTTGTAAATAATTTTATAGAGGTAAAGTTGACATTGATCACATGTTAATGATAAAAGGAATGTTATTTCCCTAAAAACCAAAAATAATTGATGATTTAAAAGAACATCATTTTAAAATAAATAAAGGTATTAGAATGAAATTTTTCTTTCATATTTGATTCCTAATGTTGTGGAATTCTATTAACATCTAGACTGAGATTATATGAAAATATAATTAGTTGATATATTTAAATTTCATATGAAAAATATTATCTTTTAGTTGTGATTTGTTCTTTTTTAACTTATTTTATTACTATAAGAAACAAATATCAATGATGCATTCTTATGTTTGAAGACCTAAAATTAAATTTTAACCGATATTAAGATCTATAAAACTGTGAAATAACATTCCCTCTGTCCTTAATAAAACAAAAATGGTACAAAAAGTTATCCAATAACACCAAAAGACCAACTTATACAGTCCATAAATAGTTAACCTTAGAGCTTGTCCAAAACATGTTTGGCTCAATTTCTAAGGAAGTTCGGTAAATCAACATTATATTTCCAAAAAATATAAAGTGGATTTTAATGTCACAATCCAAATTTGTGAATAAGTTGATGAGCATAAAAACTTAATGAAAAACTTTATGCTTTCAACAATAAAATCTGTGGTTGAAGAATGTATTCAATAAATCAGGACATCCAAAAAACTCTAGAAAAGATAACAAAAAAAAATCAATTCTTTAAAGAATTTCACAATCCACAAAAACATCCCAATTTTTTTAATTATTATGGGACCATTAAAAATATATTCAGGGCTATCCTCCCTCAATATTGTTTTTCCAATAGCTTCATCTTATCAGAGAATAACATTCCTTGTTCTTCAGTATCATTCAATATATTTTCTTGAATCTGTTATGTAATAATATTGGAGTACAATCCTTATACTCTTCATTATTATTATAACGAAGCTATCAAAAATAAATTAATTTTACAATATATTTAATGGAACCAACTACACATTCACATTAATCATTCAACACCATTTTTATCATTAACATAATCATGGAAATGATCCCTTTTATTCCATTGAGGTATGTTCCCTTGATTCTTGGGGAATTCATTTGTGCAGTTCCCTATCATCATACTATGGAATAATTTCACTATGGAAGATTCATTCATTCCCTTCAAATCATTAGCATGGTGGTATTTTTCTCTACACTTGAAGTAAACACCATTCTCTTTTAATCATGTAACAAGGAGTTTCCTTCAACAAGTGTCACATGTTGGAAAATCCATATATACCTCTTTCCCAATATTTATCATTTTCTCTGCCATAAACTAAATTTATATTTTCTCTTTGATTTCATAAGACATAAAGAATTCATTCTTTATCATGATAGCACATGATACTATATCCTCCTATAATAAAAATGTTTAGGATACTACTACCCCTTGTAGGATTGGATTAATCCCATCAAATAAAATTTCAATATTTCACTTTGGAAAATGTATTTAGTATGTATCATGTCATTAGATCATTTAAAATATGGTATCATTCTTATCAAAATTTTCCCCTTCTTTCTATCTTATAATAATGAACTTTCTTCGCAAATTCACTAGATTGTCATGAGGATAATAGTTGTCCATTAAGATTGTAGGTAAATAAATCCACCCCATGCTTTTTATTTCATCCTAATACTTAATTTTTTAAATAATGACCACCATTTTTATTCTTCCCATAAGATATTAAAAACAACTATGAAAAAAATACCCTCTTTTCACTACTTACCGATGAAATAAATATCTTCTCTGTGTTATATATACATTGTTTTGCTAAAAATTTATTCTTCGGCCCATTGAATGGTGGAGGATTCTAGAACATGATGTAGTCCAACAATATTTCACCACATTTTGGATCATCAGGCTACTCCATAAAGTAATGGTTGTTATTCATAACCCGAATCAACTAACCAAATTTGGTGACAATTTGATCAGTTACATCTCTTGCTCCACCTTCAGTATCATTCCTAGAGAATCTATACCAACATGGTTTACGTGCATTGTTAGGGTTCACATTGTAACATAATCTTACTGAATTTTGGTATTCATAACTACATTTTCTTATCAGGCTTGGTTCAGATTTTTTAGGGTCTCTTCAGGTGAAATTTTGAATTTTTTTTATGTTTTTAGGCTAGTGAATATTTGGGGTATGGTTTCGCTAAACATCACCCTGTTAGAGTAGACTGTGAAACCCAAGTAAGTGGTATTTTGTATGGTTTGTTTATGGTATACACATTGTGCACCCGGTTAATAAGAATGATGATAACTATTTAAAATAGGAACAGTTCTTGTGAATGGTTTTCTAAACTGAGCGCCTCTACCTAGGATATCATGTAAAAAAGTTTTTAATTAATCTGAATTTTTTTTGAAAATTACCAAACCCCCCTTTTAGGTCCCCAATAGACCTGTATGATCCCTTGTCAATTTCTAACATCCTTTGAGATACCGGGAAGATTTTTTGTCCCTTTTTCACCCACTAATAAGCGGAACTAAACTCGATGAACATCATTCGATATTCCCACTATTAAATTCCTCTACCTGATGTCTTTCACTAATGAAATCTCTTCACCTACATAGGGTTTCGTGGATCAAATTTATAGATTTAGAATATAATATCCTTCATTTTATATCTAAATCTAGTTTGGTTTATGGTTTTCCTAGATTCTGTTAGCACTATTCAATATCAGAAAACCTCGATTTGGGATAAAATTTTAAAGATCCATTGATCCTGATGAATGTGGTTTGGTAACAATGACCGATTTATGATATCCTTATATTTTTTTAGTTGAATTTTTTAAATTAAATTAAATTTATATATTTAAATGAAATTTCTTTCAATTGTTTGATAAAACCCCAATTCCATGGAATTTGGGTTTTGGAAATTGGTTTTGGCCTAATATTGGAAGAACCCCCAATTCCATTGAACTAGGGTGTTTATAAAAATTTGTAAAATTTAAATAGATTAATTTAAAAAGGGTATTTGATGGAAATTGTTTGAATTAATTTTTTAATTTAATTATGGAAATTGATTTGATTGAAAATTATGAAAACCCCTAATTCCACCGAATTATGTGTTTATTATGAATTGATATAATGTTTTTGAAAAATTTAACTGTCGAATATAATTTTGTAAAAATGAATTTTGAAATTGAATTGTGAATTGATTTCAAATACCTATTTCTAAAATTGTATTCATAATGATTTTGATAGATACCATCAGATATTGTCTTGGTGAAAAGGCATGTTTTGATTAAAACTGTATTTTTTTTAATATGAAAACTAAAATATTTGAAATAGATATTGGTTTTATTGAGTTATTTGGATTGAACATTATGTGTTACATTATTCCAAAATACAAATATAGCATTTCAAATCCCATTGGAAATGGTGATGATTCCTCTTTGGTATGAATTTAAATGAATGTATGTACCAATTTCCATGTCACCTTGTGTGTAGACTCTATATATCCTAGAACCATCATACCATATTAGGCATATGACCATATTTCTAATTTTTTTGTATATCAAATAAATATATGTCATTTTTATAAACTACTTTACATGCCTTATGATTTATATAATCTAATTTATATAAAAGTATTTATTTAGGACATTTTAGAGTAGTTCCATTATTTTAGAAATATTTTTTCAAATGAAAGTAATTCCTCTGCATATGTATTTCCATTTTTTGAAATGTATAACATGAATTGTTTTTGTTATGATTCTGAAATTACAAACTATTTTGTTTTAAATTAAAATTTCTCTTTTGTTAATTTAATATATACAGATATTATAGAATCCTTGGTGGGACCCTATTGATATTTTTTCCCCCACCCTTCCTGTTCCATTGGGTGTTTGTAGATTATCTATTTCTATGGTTTTGTAGGGACAAAGAATGAATTATAGGTATATCAAGATAATTATATGTGGATGTGGTGATTTGAGCCCTTTTGGATTTGAGATGTTTTTCAGGTTTTATAGTACATGGTTGTAGTACATAGGGTTGTTATACCTATTTGAATTCTAGTACACTATTCCCAGTGGATTGTTTCTGTATACATACTAACTTATTTATCATTCTTGCATTTTTTAGAAGAAAATTCATTCCAACATTAATTTTTTATGATTCCATGTTCTATTCATTGATATTTGGGGATGAGTAATGCCATTCGGGATATGATAGGATTGGCTCGGTCATCGGGTTACCAGAATACTTGAGTTGGTTCCTGACAAAGTGGAATCAAAGTTGTAGTTATTGCATCGTCCTTGATGTTAGTTTGAAATTTGTGTATTCATATCAAGACATAAAAAATAGTTGTGGTGTATTTTTTGTCCAACCCTAATGTCAATGAACGATATTTCACTAGGGGTGGATCAGGAAAGAGGTCTTGATTATTATTTCTAATCTTTTCTCTAAATCGTATTTGGTTTTATTAAAATCCAAATCTTATTGTCTATTTGGTGGGATTAATTTTCCTATTTCTCTATCTGAGTGACAATGTGATGTCTTCTTTGTTATTTTCTAATTTGGTGTAGCATCGTGCTTCAATGAATACATGTGACTCATATCATATAGGAAGATAATGTTGAACCCCAGTGAAGGAATTATCTCTTCAACCCAAATATGGTTGAGGTTATTGTCTGCATTGTCCAATCCCTAAAGGAATCACCCCCTTTAATTCCTATTTAGTATCCAACTATGGAACCTTAGAGGGATGTTCTAAATATTGTTTCTTAAGAGTTACAATACTAGAATCCAGCCCTATTCAATGGTTCAAATGATCCTTAAAATAATGATGAGTGGTTGACTTGAGAGGTTAATTTTCTTTTTTTCGTGTACACACCTGACGAAATTATGGTGAAGTGTTCCATTGTTATGTTGGAAGAACCGAGCACGAGACATTGGAACAAGATGGTGATTTCGAAGAATCCTGATGGCTTAGAGTGGAAAGTATTAATGGTCATTTTCACTGACACGTTATATCCAGAGTCGATGATGTTGGAAAAGGCTACTATGTTTTTCAAACCTGAGAAAGCTTATAGTACTGTGATAGATTATGCAAACCATTTTTCTGATCTCATGTATTTTTTCACCTGATATAATATCAAATGAGAAGATAAATTCTCGATGGTTAATGTTTTTACTCTGATATGATATTCATTTTCATATTTTCATGTTGACAAATCCTTTTTATGCTTATGTACTTGATAGATCACAGATTGTTGTGATGGACCTAGATAGAAACTAAAAGTTATCATGAGTTTCCTTAACACTCAATGGTAGTGTACATTCCTCTAAGGGAAAGATAAAGTGTGATGATTCTCATGGAGTTTCTCAATAGTAGGGTAATTTTATAAATCTTTCATTTCAAAGAAGAGATCTCTTGGTGTGTTACCATTTTGGAAATACAAGGCATTCAAAGAGGTTTTTTATGAGTCACCTATGAACAACAGATCTTTTTGATGATCGGGTGACTTGTTGAGATTATTCCATATTTATTCCACTCCATGTAGTGTAATGGGATCATCATAACCTTCAAAAAATATATAACATTTAGTTTCATAATGTGAAAAAGTATTCCAGCAATGGGAATTTGGAACAAAGCTTCATCATGTAGTGGAATAGTCTCTAGAGGAAGCGGATATAGGTCAATTGACCTTGAGAGGTACCATTACTACAGATTCATCATTAGTGACTCCTCTATTTGTTACTAGTGTATCAAATTCATTTTTTAACCCATATTGTAATTTTTTAGATCTTATGGAAATTTTATCTTACGCAATGGATATTACTGCACCCCTTAGTATGAAGAGAGGCCAGGGCATCCGTATTCCAACATGTTCTTTCACTCTATCAGATGTCATGCTTTCTAGGAGTTATCTGGTTCTTGAAAAGTGACCACTTTAAATGCTATTTCATATGGATTTACTCATGTATAGTAATTCTTGGAATGATTTTTATCATTGATGTGTCTTATTTATGACATCTTATGGTCTGTGTGACATATTTCTAGGGGAATGAGACACAAGGATAATTGTATCTCGACCTTCTTATACGGAGTTGGGGAAAGTGATATTTGTTTTATCTTCTAACCTAGAATAGGAATATTTGAACAGTGATATCCCTCTTTTTCGCAATGAATTTTCCAATGTGTTTCCTTCATACCCCTTTGGTTTTTCTCTTTTAGGGGAGGTTTGTTTTCTATTGACATTATTAAAGGTACTCAATAGGTATCTATTCCTTCTTACTATATGGAGCTAGATGAAATTAAAAAGATGATTGCCAATTTCAACAATCTTTTTGCGAATGGATTCATATGCACAATCCTGCCACCTTGGGTACTTCCAGATTTCTTTTCTAAGAATTTTGATTGTACACTTCAATGTTAGGCTCCTTAACAAGAACCCAATTAAATTATGATGAAGAATAAGTATCTATTTCCATGGTTTTGTGATCTATTTGAAAATTTAAAAGGGTCAAGGTGGTTTTCAAAGATCAAAATTACATCTGGTTACCATCTGTTGATGATAAATGAATATTAAATTCATTAAAATTGTATTTGTAAAAAGTATTGACATTATGAGTGCCTTTTTATTACCTTGGTTCTAACCAATTCTATAGAAATATTCATGGATTTGATGAACTTGATTTTCCACAAGTTTCTGGAAACCTTCATGGTATTATTTTTGGATAATATCTTTATTTACTCGATGTCTGACGAGGATCATGAGCATCATTTGAGAACAGTTCTGAGTTTGATGAGAAATCACCAAATTTATGAAAAGATTTTGAAATGTGATATCTAGATACATAAATTGAGGTTCTTGAGAAATGTGTTTTCATAATAGGAAATATCATATGTTATTGATAATTTGAAGAATGTTATTACATGGGAACAGCCAAAAAAATTTGCTGAGAGTTAGATATTTTTAGACTTAACAAGATATTATAACCAGTTCATGAAGAACTAATCTAAGATATATTCCCTAATGACTGCACTAACTAGAATGGGAGTAATGATTTCTTGGGATGAAAAATTTATAAAATACGTTGTTGAGATGAAAATTATTTTTACTAATGCACTAGTGTTGACTCTTATAGAAGATGGGAAGGGATATTTGGACTTATATGATGCAACAGGTTCTGGAATTTGTTGCGTTCTTATTCAGGGTAATCATGTCTAATATTATGGCTCTTGTAAGCATAAGTCACTTATGAAGAATTATAAGACCTATGACCTTAAATGTGTAGATATGATGTGTGCACTAAATAGTTGGTGACATTTCCTTTATAGAGGATGTTTTCCCGTGTTTTCAAACCCAAAAAAATCATGAGTTATATATTATTGAAAAAATATTTGAATCTCGACCAGAGGAATTGGGTGGATTTCTTATAATATTTTTATATCAACATCATCTACACCCCATGTAAAGGGAATATCATTGAAGATGATTTTAGAATGAATCTTATAACCTATAAATTGAAAGAATCATTCGAATAGTGGTACAAGGTGTCTTTTTTGGTACAATTTCTTATAGGAGTCCCTGAATTACGTGATAAGGGTTCCTTTTCCATTGTTCATTTGAAATATTCTTTTCATTAATTGATTCTTTAGAAACATCATCTTGATGTTGTGCCTTATATCCTTAGAGACCCTCTTAGTGGTTTGGAGACCATTCATGAGTGGTCATTCTCCAAATAAAAAATTATAGGCATTCAAAACCTTTTTGTGGAATTGTATTTGATAATGAAAGTTGTAATGGGGGACTACCATAGTCCCATGTGGGTAATGTAGCCAAGAACCATGAAGAAGTTATTCGACAAGTGATGGTAGTTTTGTGTCTAGGAATGAGATTAGGAATTACTAAGTTTGTTTCTCATTTTTATATTTTCCAAATGGCTATGGTCGAGTACCAGAAACCATTGGGTTTCCATTATCCATGTTCAATCCATAATTTGAGGAGGGATGAATTCTCAAGAGACTTTGTAGTTGGGTTTCCACATACCTAGAGACGTAGTAATTCTTTATGGGTTGTGATTGATAAGATGACTAAATGTTAACAAATTTTCCCAATTCATGACAAAACCAATGATGAGGAGTTATAAAATCACTATGTAAAATATATTAGGCATTTATATGGGGATCATTTTCTATAGTTTCTGATAGGGATACATGGTTTACTTATATCTTTTAGCGTGGCCTTCACAGAAGAACTTGGATGTCAAGTCCATTTGAGAATAAAATAACATCAATAGTTGGATATCTATATTGAATGATTTTTACATTTTCTTTAGGATAATCCTCACACTTATTATATTGACTTTGGGGAGCTTGGTATGATCACTTGGGGATGGTTGATCTTTCTTATAAGAATTGTTACTAGCATGTGATCCAAATGAATCCTTTTGAGGACTTTTTCAGTCAACCATATGAACCTCCATTCTATTTGTCTAAGATTACTGAATGTTCCTTGGTTAGACCTTGTTTGGTCCAAGGGATAACCATAAAGATCTAGTCTATTTGATATAGAAAGGTAATGGAATAGTCCTGTTATATGTTTTTTGTTGATCGTGGTGATAGAACATGGGAATTCTAAGTCAGTGACATGGTATTCTTGAATGTTTCACCTCAGTTGGGTCATCGATGGAATGGGAGGAAAGGGAAACTTTACCCTTTCTTTTTGGGACCTTTTGAGGTTATTGGGAAGGAGGGAAAAGATTCGTACAATTTGGAACATCCACCGTGGCTGATGTTGCTATATGTCGTGTTCCATGTATCTCATCTCTATAAGTTTCTACCTAGTCCTTGCCATGTTTTTCTTGGAGTGATATTGAGGTTTAAATTGACTTATCAATGACTAAATGACCTTTTAGTTTTGCTGATTTTGAAACCAAGGTACATCATGGGAGGATGAAACCTTTGGTTCAGTAGCTATGACATCACGATTCTGAGTCACATGAAAAGTGGAGGAGGGACGCTTTTATGAGAGAGTAGATACATCATTATTTTGTGATTGGTTCTTCTTTGTAGGCATTCTAGGGATTGAATGATCATATGATAGGGAAGTTGTAACAGCCTATTACAGATTTCAAGTACTCTTAAGTCCATCATTTTATTCATGCATTGGGTTGGTTTCATTTGGGGCCTCTTCAGGTGTAATTATGAAAATTTTGGAAGTTTCTAGGCAACAACACAATTGGCTTATTGTTTTCCGAAATAGTGTCCCTGACTAAGGAAAACACTAAAACCCATGATAGTGGGACTTTTCATGGTTGGTTCAAAGTTTAAAAATTGTTCACCCTCTAAATAAAAATATTGTTTCCCATTTAAAACATGTGAATATCTTGCACATGATTTGTAGAAACCAAGCACTCATTCCCATGAAACCGCGTGAACATCTTTTTAATTAATAGGAATTTTGATTTTAAATTCTTAAACCCTCCTTTTAGGTCCCTAATAGACAAGTTTGACCTGTAGTCGATTTATCCTTTCCTTAGAGCTCCCAATAAGTGTTTTTATCCCCTAATAACCCTCCCAGAAATGGACTGAATCTTGAGGAACATTGTTCTCTCTTATCTTGATTAGTTTCCTCCTCACAATCACTTTCTCCTGTGATCTATCTTCTCCTCCATTTGGTTCTACAGATCCTTGGTTTGGTTTTGGGACAAAATACCCACTTTGTTGGATCTAAAATGAGGTTTGAGTCTTGATTTCAAATTTTTTATTATTCTTGTTCTTCGACATAAAATCTCAATAAGGGTTTGATATTTTGACATCCATTGATCCTCATGAAGGGGGTACCGTTAAGATTACCATCTTTTTTTAACCCTAAATAGTTCATTTTAATTTCAATTTTTTGAATTAAATTTAATTTCTTGATTAAAATGATGATTATTTACATTTTTTGATAAAAAAACCCATTTCAATTAAATTGGGTTTTTGGAAATTGGTTTTGGAATAATGTTGGGAAAACCCCAATCCAATTGAATTAGGCTATTTTTATAGAAAAGTATGAAATTTAAATTTTTTTAATTTATGTTGCAGATTCATTGGAAAATGTTTCAGTAAATTTTCTGAAATTAAATGTGGAATGGATTTTATGAAAAATTGTGAAAAAACTTAATTCCATTAAATTGGGGGGTTTTATGAAATTTATGGAATTCATTGAAAATATTAAATTATTGAATTTAATTTTGGAAAAATAGATTAGGAATTTGAATTTTGAATTGATTTCAAATCCCTATTTTTTTAAAATGATATAAAATGGTATTGATAGAATCATTAGGGTTTTATATTAGTGAATAGGCTTGATTTCATAGAAACTCGTATTGGCTTTTAAAAGGAAAATTGGAATATTTTGAAATGGAGAAATGATTTAATTGAAATTTTAGATTTCTTAAAATAAATTTCACATCGATGGTTTTTACTAGAGAGAATAAAATCCATAAACAGTTAGTATGTTATTTAGATGGAACATTATTTTTTATATCATTCAAAAACATAAATGTAGTAAATTACATCACTTAGGTGATGGAGATGATTCTTCTTTGGCATAAGTTCAATGGAATATTTGTACATATTTACATATCACATTGAGTGTGGAGTCCCCATAGCCTTGAATTATCATAACTCATTAGGGACATTACTATGTTTCACACTTTTTATTTAAAATGAATATATGAAACTTTCATAAACTATTTTACATGAATTTTTATTTATGTTAACAATTTTAAATAAATAAAATTATTCAATAAATTTTTGAAAACTTCAATTGTTTTCAAATTCTTCCATAAATTAAAATAAGTGATTTTTCATAATTTATTTCAATAAAATTTAATGTAAAATAGGAATTATTTAAATTAATATTATAAAATTTTAAATCGGTTTTTTTTTAGATTGGAATCTCTCTTTAGTTAGTTTAATATTAGAATCTGTTGCAGAATCCTTAGTGGGACAATACTAGAATTTTATAGCACACACACATTATGTGTTTTTAAGTGTTCATAGATTATCTCCTTCTAGGTTTGACCATGGGTAAAGCAATACTTAGTGGTGGATCTTGCAGTTGATACATGGAATTTTTGAGTTGCATCCATTGGGATTTGGGCAGTTTTTTGGTTTTCTAGAACATGGATGTAATACTATGGGTTGTTATATCTATTATACTTTTGTTACACTACTCTTAGTGGAGTTTAATTGGTATTAATACCATATTTTTAATATTTCACCCATTGTGTTTTTAAATAATTCCCTCCCACCTTCATTTTTTATGATTACAGGTGCCAGTCACTAACATGTGGGAAACCGGAGTGCCCTTGGGCCAATGTCATGACCAACTCAGTTATCAGGTTAGTAGGGTACCTAGGCTAGTTTGTGACACTCATTCCATCCATTAGGTTCCATTTATAAACAATAACATGAACTAGATTAAATCATACCATTATGAAAAATAATTTATAATCACAAAACCAGTTAAACACATAATATAAATTGAGAATTTTTAATCATAGATAATCTCCTAATCATATAAAAGGTTTCTTTTGGGATGTATTTATTTTGAACTCCAATAAATGTACTATAAAGAAAATTTTAGTTATCCTAAGGATATCCCACATGATTATCAAACTAGGTGAACATGAAGTCCCACTATTGTGTACTAGGAGAATATCATGTCAGTCCAAATGCACCAATTTTTGAGTTATTATTCTTAATTACTTCTTTTTTAGAACCACTTCCACCATTAGTATATAGATATACATGTATTTTCTAGAAATATCCATATAATATAATCCTTTCCAAAAAAAATTGGATTTTATTCTAAACATATCCTAATATTCAATCATAGGGTTATGTTAAGTAATCTATTTTTTAAAAAATCTGTCTCCCGATGATTCTACTAAACAGTCAAGAATACCTACTATAGAAACCCTGATTCCAGTAACCCATAGTTGGTGTATAAATTATAACATTGGAATGTGATATAAAGAATCACATATCAAATGATAAAACAATATTGTATTCTAGGTTATAGAGAATTATATTTAAAATTATATTATATTTTAAAACATAAAATTTTAAAAAAAACATTGAGAATGAAATTATAACAAATTGTGTATCGAATCATATAAATAACAAAACACTCCAGTGTATCCTAGGGAAATAAATAATAAGAAATGGGTGACCTAAAATGTTCAGTAAGGGAAATATTATAGTAGAAGATATGAATAAATTGTGGTTAATAAATATGGAAAGGTAATTAGTTGAAACACATTCCATTTAATCAACAACAAGATAAAAATGTGGAATTAATAATTGATGATAATATAATTCCATATAAACAATCACATGACCTTAAAACCTAAACCATGTATGATATAACTAATTGAATCATCAAATTTTATATCAATAACTAAATATGAAATGATAGAATTCATTTTTATAGACATATAAAAAATCACATCAAAGTATTGATCTATTACATCTACATAAATGGGTATGGTCTTAGCTAAAACCCAATATACTTTTTCTCATGAGACTGACCAATGAAAAATGTAGATATATTTATCCCCTACTATTGCTTAATAATTTCAAATTATTCCTCATATGAATGTGGTGAAACATAATCAATCAAAATATTCATATGGAAAAACCAAAAAATTAAATGTTAATACTCACCCTAATAAAAAAACATAATAAAAAACACCCTCGATTAATTTTTTTAATGGTATTAAAATTGTACATCACAAGTCAAAATGAACATAAAAAATACAACTGATGAATAAATAGGATATTTATAGAACCTATCCCATCAGATAATTTTTTAAATAAAATTTCAATTTCATTAATTAGTATAAATACCATTAAAGGAATCTTAAAAACATTCTTGAGGAAAATAACCATTTTATTTTAAAAATATACCTTTTAAAAAAATGTTTAGATTCTTTTACAATACTTTTATTTGAAAATTGACTTTTAAAACTTGTAAAATATTCTTTAAAACATTGGATAGTAATGACAGTAGAAAATTTTATTTATGTTGTACATGTTAAAATAATTATTCCTTTCACATGTTTAGTAAAATCCAAACGAAAAATGTTTTAAATACAACAGAAACATTCATATCAAAAAAAATAAAAATAATTAAATATTTATTTAATAATTAATTTTAAAATTTTGAAAAAAAAAATTTTGAAAACATTTTTAAAAAATATTTCTCTCAATGAAAAAGTATTTTTTATTGAATAGAAAAATAATTTCAGATATACTTAAAAACATTTATCATTAATTTTATGTAAAATTGAGTGGTAAATTGAAATATTGAATTAAAAATATCATGAATAACAATATTTTAATAAAATATATTAATTTTATGGAAAATTTTTTATATTACTACACAAATTGATATTGAAACAAAAACAATCTCGAATACTAATGTTATTATGAAATAAACCCTTAGGACTTTTTTAACTTCAGAACTGCAATCCTCATAAAATAAACAACATAAAATGAAAATTAAATATAATGAATAAAAATATAATACTGATATAACCTATCAAATTGGATTTATAAAAATATAGAATGGAATTATGATTTTTATAAGGAATAACTCTCATGGAAGTTTAATAAAGATAGGAAACCCATACCATGTCTTTAATTTCCATCATACGTGGTTATACCTCATGTATAATGGTTTTAATAATATTATAAATTTTTAAAATTACTATAATAATATTTATAATTTCATATATTATCATTTTATTTAATTTTGTCACATTTTTTTTAATAATATTTCATAATTTTTATTGTGTTTGGACTTAATTGTATTGTTTTGTAATACGTGTTTTCTCATGAACATTCCAGTAATTGTGAATATGATATATATATATATATATATATATTCTAAATAATGATAATATTTTTATACAAATCATATTTTCTTATTTGATACATTTTTAGGACCACTTTTGAATGTTGGACATAGAAATTTAATCTCATTACATCATGGAGAGGGTAGGTTGTGCATTCACATGAGCGGTGATATCATTCAGTTTACAATTGAATGGGTAAGGAATTGGTTGATATATTAATTTTACATGTTAAATTTAATATTTTATATATCACATATATTCATCAATTTTATCTATATTAGATTCTATGTAGACCCCATGTGAAAAACAAATCATATTGCTTTGCAAGGCTGCTGTTTATTATACAAAAAAATGGCAATATATTATTTGGAAGGAAATGAAATATAAATATATATATATTATATTAAAATAAATTTCTTACAATAATATCATAAATATCATATAATTTTTTTAAATTCATAATTAAATCCATTCTTGAAACGTATTGATGGAAAATGATATACATCGTATCATGAGGTGGTAGACCCCCACACACACAATTAATGATTTTTCCCATTTTCTGGAAGTGTATTTGTATAAATATTATTCCATAAAAATAATTAAATATCTGTGTATTGTATATAATAATTTTTTTAAATTCTATTTTTTAATATATAATTTTATTTTGGAAAGTATGGATGAAAATTGAAAATATTTTTTAAGATAATTTTCTTCTCTACTAGAATCCTCCTTTTGATCACCTCTTATGAATCCAATAAATGGTATTTTGGTAGAAATAGAGATTCATGTATTTGTAAATGTTTTTTGGGGATATAATTTGTTAGGTTTCATTAGAGAAAAATTACATGAGGTGTGAGATAAATTTAGGGGAGGTAGATTCCTTTAATAAGCTGGGATGGGGAACCCCCATGGAAATTAATTTGAAATTTATCAATTAAATCCATATTGATAATATAATTCAAATTCCATAAAATTAAAATTAAAAATATTATATTAATTTTAATATTAAAGGATGATATATGTCCATCCATTAGAATTTTGACATTTTTAGGTCATTATAACCCTTATATTCTTAGTTTAACCCCACAAAAACCCATTTTTTACTTTAACTACAATAATTATTTTTTGCAGTTTCACTATTTGTTTGGGTAAAAAATTATGTTGACCATATTAGATAATTTAATTTATTGTGATTACAAATATGGAATAATTTTTTCCAAAATCAGTAAATAGAATTTTCAGAATTCAATTTAAAATTTTATATGTAAACGTGATGAAAAAGATGGATTTCAAAGGGAAAAAACTCATTAGAAGCTGTAAATATCAACGTTAAATATGAAATTTATTAAAATTGAACAAATTAGTTAAATAGATATATAATAGAAGATATTATAATTTAAATCAAATTTATAATATAATTGAAATTTCGGAATAACTTATACTAATATGAAATTTTTATCAAATCATTGTTTTTCACTATACAATGAAAAATATAATATTACCAAAAAAATCAAATATTCAACCTATGATAATTTTAATACAATAATTTAAAAAATTAATTTTATTTTAATAAAATAAATTTTCAAAAAAATGAAAAATTAATTTTAAATTAAGTGCACAAAAAACTGACTACACAGGTTTTTAGAAAAATTTTGTTATTTTGAAACCATTTCTTTTAATTTCAAAAGATTCATATATTATTTTTGATCAATATGTAAACAAGTTATTCTATTTTATTTAATTTTAAATCACAAAATGTTCATAAATTAGTTTTTTATATTCATACACGCTATTAACAGCTTGGTTTCAATAGTCATGTTTAAATAATAATTTTTTAATAGAGAATCACATTATCTCCAAACGTGATATTTTTTTCATTATAAGTTATCCATGTTATTGAATTTATTTATGAAGAATGGTATGATAAAGTCTTAGGATGATATATTCTCTTATAATCATTTATTGTGTTTTATTTATAGGTTCAAAAGTGATTGTCTTATTCTAAAAATATTATGGTGTTACAAATAATATGTACATAGAGGAAAAAAACAATTTCATATGCTGAGGATTATTTTCAACATTTGTACATTTTTATGAAAAAATTATCAAGGAAAATGAATATATGTTACTGTATATCCCAAAAGATTTAATGGGGGAGATTCTTAAATCCATATAACATAATGTAACAGATAATTATAATAGTAATATATATTATTGGAAACACAAGTTAGATAAATGAATATCAAAAGAATCCTTATAACTCATACAAAATAGATTGAGTTATTAAAACAACTTAAAGATTTGGTAATATGTAAATCAAAACCATTTGAAATAAGAAAAATATAAATAGAACATTAATGACCATAAATAAATGTAAAATAATTATTAAATATTCTATATAAGAACTATATAAAGCATATAAAAATATATTCAAAATCTGAAATATGTATCAAAAAAGAAAGATTTAGTCAAAAACTCTTATGGAAAACTTATTATTGATGAAATAATAATTTCAAAAGAGTTTGAAGAAAAATAAATTTAAATCTATTGAAATAAATGATGTGAAAAAATATAATTCAATAAAAAATTAAAATATTCCCAAACTATAAGAATTAAATTCTATAAGAATGATCATAACATAAGGAATGGAAATTCAGTTAACAAAAACCCTTGCAATTGATTCCTTCTTGGTTTGACATTCTCTAGAATCATTTATATTTGAAATAAATATCATACTAACTTAATTATGAAACATGTTCATATATATTACATTTAATTTAGTACATTTATATACGTTCTAAATACAAATACATGTTAGTTAAAATTTATATTCTTCCTTAGAAATTAATAAAATTATTCGCTTCAGATGAGTTTTTAAGGGAAATGTCAGTCCATTATAATAATATTCCTTAGTACCATATTATTTATAGTAATATAATATATCTTATATAATGTTTTATAAATTTATAATTTCATTACATGGGATTTTTATCTATTATTCATGAAGATGAAATCAATGATGACATTTTTTGGTAATTTTTTACAAAAAATGTGGTATCTTAATAATGATTTAAATATTTATATTATCATTATAAAACTAGAAAAATAATATTTTATATTATTTTATATATTATAAATATTAATTAAATTTATATATTCATATATAATATAAATTTATATCATCATTCGTATGTATAGTTAAACATACCAAAACTAGATCATTCCATTTTCAATAAATGTGTATGATTATAATGTAAATGAAATTCTATTAATAACTATGTATTATGATATAATTTAGTTCTTATGGATGTAATAAACCATAATTTTCGATATTTATAAGAATAAAATACATTATAATATTTTATTACATTAAATGAAGAAATCATTTTTTTTCTTGGTAAACACATTTTAGGTGGCTAAATTTTTGATAAATGAATTTATTAATATAATTTATATTATCCCAAATATACCATTAAAAAATAATTTTAATTTAATAAAAATATTTTTTATTCATTTAATAAATTATTAGAACCATCCATGTAATGTGTTTATGTGATATTAAATATTTTATTCATGAAGGTTGTATTCCGTATGTCAGATAAGTGATGTTTTCATTTTCAAATAATTATGGGGAAGGTAGATATTGGGTATTCCATCAAAACAAAAAATCACAATATAATAATTATTAAATTTTAATTATTTTATTAATTCTGTAATATAAATATGTTTTATACTACTAATTAAAGGAACATAAAAGAAAAACCATGGATTATGTATTTTTACGTGACTCCATGTGATAACTCTTGGAGCCTTCTTAGAAAATAATTTTAGTGAGATAACGAACATATATAATTTTAGAATGAGCATTGGGAATGGGTTTGTATATATATATATATATATATTAATCTGAGATACTTCTTATGGGGGGATGAGTGAGGTTGTGAATGAATCCATTTATAAGTTGGAGGGGTAGCATTTTGGTATATACTCATTACTTTATATAGAACACATGTTATTTTCAAAGGAATGTGTCTCTAAAAGATGAAAATAATTTATATTGAATGAGTATGGATTTACTAGTATCTAATATAAATAAATATAGGATATAGTTTGAGGGAATTTGTGCATTTTCCCAATTAATTTTACCTTTTTAAAAGAAATTTTACTTTTATCACAATATATCATTCTTTTACAACAGAAAATAATTTTTATAAATAAAAATGAATATTATGTTGTTCAATAATTTGGATATTATGATTCCAAATATAAAATATTATTTATAATAATGAAATTTTATAGTTGATCATTATCATTTCTAAAATAACTAATTTATAACACATAAAAAATAATTTTTTAAAAAATATAACTTTGGTTAAAAATGTCAATCATATGTTCTTAAATTCAATATAATGTGTTTAAATGAATAATATTTATTATTTATTAAATATTTAGAAAATTGAATGATTTCCTTAATTTTTATGCCCCATTTATATATTTAAAATGTCATAAAACTTACAACACTTATAAAAACAGTATTTTATTCTATTCACCAAAAAATAAATTTTTTTCTAGAAAAATCCAAAAATTATTTCTAGGATAATATCATAATTAATAATACAAAAAAGATGATATTTTTCATAATATATAAATTTTAAAAGTTATTAATTTCACAATTTAATAGAAACATAAATACAGTGAAAATGATTTTCAAAATAACTATCCTTTAAAAAATATTAATTTCTCATATTATTATTTCCTATAAATTAATAATTAAATTAGTTTTAAAATATTATTAATATAAGGAACATATTTTATCATCATTTAATCATAATATATTCATAATCAAAAATAAAAATTCATTGTGAAAAAAATGATTTTTTAGTAAAATACATTTTTAATAATTATATGAATTTATTCTCAATAAATTCATAGTAATAAGTGTCAGATTGATGATAATATAGTTTCCTTCAAACATTATCAATAAATTTAAATAAATTCATTCTTTAAAGTGATACAACAGTTAAATAAATAATTATCCCAAAAACTTTGGGTATTAGAATAATATATTGAAAAACTAGTGGTATGTGGTTTAGGGGAACCCTTTTACAATATTCTATCATTATTATGTTATCATTAATGGATTATAAATAAGGTGAGTGATCCTTTTTAAGGTTGAGTTATTATTCCCTTAGGATATGCATGTAGGTTTGAGTGTTTATTCATTATTGCATTGTTATGATTCTATAATTTTTCGTGAGAGGTCTTGAGGTGGACCATACCAAGTATACATATATGTTATACCATATACATATATATATATATACATATAAACTTTTTCCCCACATTTTTGGGATATTTTGAAGAATATACTACCTCAAAGATTTGATTTTTGGTTGGTTCTACTAATTTAAGAAGTTTTTTTATTCACATTGGAGGCTTATAATTTTGTGACATTCCATGATTTTTTTCGCTATGTGATTATTATTTTAATTTATATTATGGTGTTTAATTTTGAATTTACTCTTATGTTCCTAGGAATGTTTATTGTAAAAACTATAATTTTTATAATTATTCCCTCAGTAGTGATCAATATAGAACCCATTTGAGATATGCCACATAGGTCATTCCCATCTTCCCTGCATGACTATGAGTGGTTCCTAGTGGGTACAGTTCACAAGAAACAAATTGTGATCCTTTTCACATAGACACAATATATTTTAGGTTTTTCCTTACCTTTATTTAATTTTTTAGTCTTTGGTTGGGATTTATTTTGGGGGGAAACTTCTTCTACGAATTCTCATAGAAACTATTGATATTGTGGTATGTTCTTTATAAATTTAGTTATCCATATTTTATTATATTTTTATTTTAATCCTACAATTGGAAAGAAACAAGAAATATAATTAAACTAAATTTTAGGAGTGAATGTTACCTTTTAATTTGATTATTAAATTAGATTATAATTATATAAACTCGATATATTATTTCAAATAGTTAGAGATATTTTAAAATTAAAACACATATCATAACTATTTTTGGATACAATTATTCTCTCAACTGCTTGTGAACACTTAGGTGAACCTCTAACAATTTTTTAAATTTAAATTCAGGATAAAGAAATTTTATGTTGATGATAATAATTTCATGCTCATCCATTTTTATAGTTTTTTAGATCACCCTCTTAATACTTTAAAAATTATAGTTATTCAAATATCTCATTTTTTTCATGTAATAATCATGAATATTTATCTTTTAATATTTAATTTATAATAATTAATTATTGACATTAATTTGTGACATTTTTTCTGACAATAAAAGTATATTTTCCTAATGATTTTTAATATATTCATATTAATATTAGATTGAATCAATATAATCCTCTCCAAAAATTGATAAATTTATATAGTGATTCAAAATTCAAACATTATTAGATTTATATTAATTTTTGGTACCAATGTTTATCATTATAATATATGAAAATTCTTTCCCAATATTCCCTTGTTCTTCATCTTAATCGTTTTTCACCTTTTATAAGTCTCTGAAATATCCATAAATAGTGTTGAAAATTTCTCTAGGAATATTATATATCATCTTTCTCAAAATAGACAATGAATAATCATTCAATTCATTTTAAATGTGATATTTATCACTTTCATATTGCTCATCTAGAGTGAAATATAAATACGATATATTAGAAACCTATTGATAAAATTAATTATTTTAAATTCTAAGGTGGATATTTTTGTACATATTTTTTATATTATATTATAATAATAGCTCTTATTTATTCATGAAAAATATAACATCATTAGTATTACATACTGGTGAAAATGACACCTCTTCCAATTTCAATTAAATTAACTCCTTCCACATTTTCAGATTTCGATTATCATTATGTTTTTCAATGCCATAGTAGAGAAAGATTAATAATCGTAAATATATACTTTATCCCCAAGTCTAAAAATCATGGTACAATAGAAATGGAAACTCAAAATTAAAAACCAATAAATACTTATATTATTGAGAATCTATTCATAGGTGGAATTACATCTCAAATACCAATTATTTTTCTAGTTTTTTCAGTGAAACCACATTTTGATGGGGTGAATTAGTAAGAATTATTGTTTACCTTTTAAAACCATTTTCACTAATTATCTCTTCACCTATTTGGTACATGTATCTGTCGAACCCTACTAATATTTTATAATAATTCATTAGTATAATAAAAAAATAAATATAAAATACATGTAGGCTTGATCACAAAGACCACCTCCAATATGGTTTTTCTTTATCCCGAGTGTAAGGTTACTATTATCCAACAAACACATTACTTCTCATTTATTTCCATGATAAAGCACATGTACAATTATGAACATGAAATTGTGCCCTAATAACTATCCAAGAAATTTTATGAACCACATAACTATTATTCAATATTAATAACTAACTATAATTTCATCTGAAAAAAAATGATTTGTGTGGAATATATTGAATATTGATTAATAATTTTCTTGAGTCACTACAAGACTAACATGCCCAGGTTTTCAATCTCAACATGAAACAATCTCAAGAAAAATATCCCAACTTATGATATATCAGAATAAAATGAATCAATCCTTTTAATATAGTGATGTCATAGGTTGGGATTCTTGTTGTTTTTCTATGATTAGAATTTTCATTAGTATTAGCCTTAGATTATCCCCTTTATTCATTAGTAGTAGCCTTAGAGTTATCTCTTTTAGTGAAGAAAATATTTAATATGATTTTAGGGTATATTCTATCTATCTTTGATAATGACTTATACTCCTAATGATACTATTTATATTCTTATCATCTCTATGTGATACTATTTTCATATTTTGAATATGTAAAAAATTAAATCCTATAACATCAATCCTCCATGATTAAATATCATTTAAATCCTTTAAAAATATCTTAAAAAATATCTTCATAAAGCACAATATTTAATTTCTGCATTACATCCATGATTATGATAGTTTTTTATTTCTATAATACCTTAATCATCCTCTATATATGTGCATGATAACATTGAATAGTGTATTATCAAAGGGAATGTTCTTCCACATCATATTCTCTTGTTATTCAGGGAATAATAACACTATAATGTGTAATCTCATACTAAATAATGAAACAATATACAATCTCCTTCTATCATGGTTCCTAAAATTCACAACATCGGATCACAGTGAGAATTTCCCAACAAAATTTTCTTCATCAAACACTATGGAAAAACCTTATCAACAGAGAGTGATCAACTTATTCATTTAAAGAATCATATATCTTCCTGAATCATGGATAATAACTATTGTCATCACCACATTTATTTATTTTAATATCGTCACTTCTTCAGCATAATTATTGTTTTCTTGAAAAAATAACATAACTATAATCATGATATTTAAATCAAAATTTCTTTTAATAATTATCTGAATTTAAATATTCCATCAGAATATTTCATTGTAAAAATATTGCATTTTTTAATTCAATAACCATTATTTAAAAACCCTTCTCTTTATTACTCACTTAACATAATTTATTTCATAAAAACATCACTCGATACAACTTATATGATCGAGAAGTTTAGCGTCATTGGGGTTAGGAATATTACATAACAACTTAAAACATAAAATGTATCATCTTATTGAAAACTTCCTTTACATGACCACTATATTCCCTCATACTTAGAATTGCATGGGATAACCTGAGGACATGCATAAAAGATGGTGAGCTATAAATCCTAGTAAATTTGTAAACAAAGGATAACATGAATATTAAAATACTTGTTATCAAAAGGCATATCAATATAACAGAAGTGAAACATAAACAAATATACATGATATATCTTGATTATCATAACATGGAAATATGAAAACAACACTTATCATGAAATTAGAATGATATAATTCTCATTTCACATGGAGCATGAGTAAACCCTCATTGCACATGAATTAGCATTAGTAAACTCCCATTTTACTTAACGTATCATGATACTAATCTTTACCCAATGCATTAAAGCGCTATCAGGGCGCACCCTTGTTAAACATTTCATTTCATGCATAAGAGTGCCACATGGATCATATAACATTGAATCAATCAACATCATAATTTATTCCATGATTAAAGAAAGTAGAATAAATATATGAAATTTCCATCTAACATATATATGTGAATAAAGGATAACACCCTTTATAGAGATATGGGTATGGTATTCACTACACAATGATCTTGGTCTGAAAAACGCGGTGAAATTTCTGCAGCATAATGTTACGACATAAGAATTCATAAAAATTGTTGATGAAAGAGAAATGGGTGTATCATCAATTTTATATGAAATGGATAGTATGTGTGTTCATATAGATACATTTCACAACAGATTTAATTGAATTTAGATATTTAATACAAAATAATTTCTAGAATGAAAATGATGAGAGAGAAAATCCTTACAGAATTTTAGCATGGTAAGGGGTATACATGGGAGGCATTAATGAGAATGAAAGGGGATCAATAATTATTCATAAATAAAGAGTTAAGTATGGGGGAGGTTTGAAATCCCACCTAAACATTTATAATTGAAAATAAAAGGGAATAACAATATAAGAAAACATGGACATAAATAAAAAAAAGTGAGAATCCCTTACTAGGAAGTGTGATCCAAATGGCTTGGGAGGGGATTGAGAGTGACTTCTTTAGAGAATGGGGAACCTTGGAAGGATTATAGAGAAAATAAGGAAGATTTTTTATGATATCCAAAGGATTTGAGTAAGGAGGATGTGGGAGCTTTGGTGGGTTAATATAGGATAGGAGATGGAATTCGTTATTATTTAGTTTTTGGACAACACACATTAAACTAATCAAAACCACAAACCATCCCATGGTTTTTTCGCAATGTTTTTTTCCCAATGGGAGTGTAAAATAATATTTTATATGTCCCATGAACAAACTTCTTAAATTCATTGGGATGCTTATTTGGAGGTGAGTCACACACTCATAGAAATCAATTTAAAAAACTAAACTGATTTATAAGTCCTGAAGGGTTCACTATGGCATTGTAAAATAAATCAAATAAACATAAAATCACATTATTTTAATGGTAAAACATATTATTACTGAATATAATGTTAATATTATTTTATTAAATAAATATTGGGTTTTGATTTCATGAACTCATTATATAATTAAATTGTATTTAATTTTTACCCAAAAATTTGAATGTCTCCGAAAATTACAAAAAATTCATCATTGGATAATTTTGACATCCTAATTCAAAGAATAATATTCATTTTATATAAATAATTTTTCTAAATATTATTATTTTCACTCTTATAATAAAAAACTATCATTTAACAAAAAATCATGGGTTTCGAAAAAAACAACATTCAATCCTTAATAAAAATTACAATTTCATTAATAATATTACACGATCATTTATATTTAATAATAGTAATAATATTTTATTAAAATAATATTTAATTCAAGAAACCATTAATTCATCAAAATTGATTCTTTACTTAAATATTAACATATCTTCCAATGTTTGATTAGTTTTCTCATATTACAAATCGGTTTGAGCATGATAGGTCGTACTGATGTTCAGTTCAGTTTCTACAGCATGGTGGAGACTCTTCTACAACATTGCGGTAAATCTAGGATCATGATCAGATACAATTGATAGTGGTACTACATACAGACCTACCACTTCTTTGATGTAAATCTGTGCAAGTTAATCCTATAAGAAGTCCTCTAAAATCGTAATAAGGTGAGATATCTTCATAAGATGATCCACAACGAACTATATAGCATTGTTTCCTCTTGATGTCCTTGGATTTCCATTGAAAATGTCCATGGTAAAGTTGTCCCAATTCCATGTTGTTATGGGTAGTGGTTTCATTATCCCCTTAGACTTTTGCATCTCGTCCTTCAATAGCTAACTTACCTGTCACTTTGATGTATATTCAGAAATCTCCCTTTTCATATTGTCCAACCAAAAGTTTTCTTAGAGATCTCGATACATAATATTTCTCCCCTAGTGAATATAGAAGGTTAATCTATGTGTGTCAGCAAGAATATTATTCTTTATCTCTATATCAGATGGTAAAAATAATCGTGATGCAATTCTCACAATTCTATCCTTGTAAACCATGAACTCTAAGGATTTCCCTTTTCTGATAGCTTCCACCCTTTTTATAATTTCCACATCCATTCTTTAAGAATCATTTAACCTTTCCAAAAGTGATTTTTGAGAAATAATTTTTTAAAGGATTTTTTATTTTCCCTTTTTTATAATTCCCATTTCCATCTTTATAAAATATAAGAAGATTGGTTCCTTCTCAATTCTCATCAATGATAGAATCACTGGATCCTTTCAAAATAGATCATCGGTCACCTTGTTCGCTTTCCAAGGGTGGTAATGGGTTGAGAAGTGTTAATCTTTGATATGATATAACCACATTGGATTGTGCATATTCAACTCTTTTTGGGTGAATATATACTTGAGGATTTTGTGATCTATGTGTATTTGACACTTCTCCCCAAAAAGATAATGCCATGAAATTATTTAATGTGAAAATCACCACAGCCAACTCCAGATCATGTCTTGGATAATTATTCTCATGAACATTCAATTCCCTTAAAGCATAGGAAATAAAATTTTCATTCTTCATAAACCCACAACCTATGCCCTTTTTTGAAGAATCACTAAATACCCCGAAAATATCATCACTAGTGGGTAATGTCAGCACGGGCGCAGTGATAAGCATCCTTTTCAAATCCATGAAGCTTTCTTCACATTCATCACTCTAGGAAATCCTTACACCCTTCCATGTTGGATTGGTAAGAGGGTTGTAAATCGTGAGAAATTTCTCACAAATCTTCAATAATATCCATCTAACCCCAATAAGTTATGGATATCTATTACTAATGTTGGCTTCAGTCATCCATCAATTGTAGTTATCTAAGAGGGATCCATAGATATCCCATTTCATGTGATGATATGACCCAAGAATGAGAAATCCATTAACCAGACCTCACACTTTTTTTACTTTTCATTGAGATTCTCCATTTTGAAGGTAGTAGTATAGTTTTTAGATGTTACTCATGATCATCCTTGATTTTGTAGTATATTAGAATATCATCTATAAAGAGTGCCTAAAATTTGTCAAGGTAATCTATAAATACTTGATTCATCAAGTCCATGAGTATTGTTATAGAATTAGTGAGTCTGAAAGGCATTACTAAGAATTCAGAGTTTCTATACCTTGTACGAAAATTAGTCTAAAGGATATCCCCCTTCTTCACCCTTACTTGGAAATATCCTGACCACAAATCCACCTTGGAAAAGTATTGTGCTCCACGTTTCTGATCGAACAAGTCATAAATTCATGAAAGATGATACTTTTTCTTTATTGTGAATTTGTTGAGCTCATGATAATAGATGAAAAGGTTCATTAAACCATCATTCTTCTTTATTAAGAGGACTGGAGAACCCCATGGTGAAGCACTTGAGCGTATAAACCCATTATCCAGATTCTCTTGTAGTTGTTTCTTCAGCTCCTCAAGCTCCACAATAGCCATTCTATTTGGAGTATTTGATATTGGCAATGCCCCAGGTATAAGGTCAATTAAGAATTCAACATCTTTAATAACAAGGAATACCGGGAAATTCTTTGGGAAAAACATCAGTTAATTCCCTCCCAACAGGCATGTCTTGAAGGATGGTTGCCTCCTTTGACTTAATCATCTGGGCCAGATACATTTTCTCATAGGGAAGTCATATCTATTCTTGAGATGATTGTTATAAAAAATATTAATCTTTCTCTTTACACTTGTACAGAATCAGGGGTTGATTCTCTACATGAAGAGTTATTTCCCTCTCAAGGAAAATTATGCTAGCTCTATATAAGGAATTCCAATCCATGTTGAGAATTGCATCAAATTCTACTAGAGGGAGTATGAAGAGGCTATATGGGAAGTTAAATCCACAAAATATGATAGGGGAGGAGTTATATTCATGGGATTCATTGATTTACCCATTTTTTGTACACACTGACATCTTTATTTCAATGTGTTTTGTGGTGTTGGCATTGTTCAACAAAACTTTCGGGATATAAAAGAATGTGTAGATCCAAAATAAAAAATTATGTTTTATATTATTGAATTAATAACTATCATACATGTGACCACATTGTGGTTGCGGTTCAATTTGGCATTATTAATGGAAAAAACTCTCCATTACTGCTTGGGAGATTGCTGGTTGCCTCTAAAAATACTTGGCTTAGGAAACTGATATGGAAGACACCATTTTTCGTTATAGTTAATGCAATGAATAGTGAGTTGAGAGTGGAACTGAGTTTTCCTCTCCTTCGTCATAGCCGTGGGTTTTCTTGTCAGCAGTTAATGGCTAGGTTCCCTTCTCTTCCACAGCAAAATCATTTCCTCATCCCCATAATGAAATTTCCAGGATTCTTCCTTTCACACATTTGGAAAGAGGGGTTCTGAATATTCATAGCACTATTAGATTAATCCATCAGACTGCCAGAATTGAAGTCCAGCTTATGCTTCTCATCCCCATGATACCCCTATGATTTTTTGATCTCCATTTCGACCTTGAAGGGACACCAAACAATTTCCTCATAGCTATCGATGTCATGGATTTCTAAGGCTTCCCATAGTGTATGTTTCATCCCACCAAAGAATGGGTCAACCTTGTATTAGGGGGTAAGGACAAAGCCAGAGTCATATCATGAAAGCCTTGTGATGTTTTCCTCATATGCACAAATGTGTTCATTTAAATTATTCTTCACAGAAAGGAAGTATTTTTCCATATTAAGCCGGAGGGTGTGTGTAAAATATTTATCAAAAAATATCTTTTGGAAATCCTTCCATTCAAAAAAAATAGATCTACTCCACATACATCGTATTTTTTATTAATATCCACCATTGATCAGCTTCACCCTCAAAATTATAAGCATCTAGGAGAACCTTCTCTTGTTTGGAAAATTGAAGTATTGATTGGATCTTTGCAATGGATTTGATCCATTGTTAAGAGATTGAGGGATCAGATGATCATTTAAAGTTAGGAGGCCTTTGTCTCATGAATCTTTGGATTCTGACATGTTCGTTATTGGGGGGGTGAACATTCCTCTTGACCAATGTTTTTATTCAATTTTAGAGTTAAATGAGAGTGTACTATGACAATGTTTGTGATTCCCACTCCCATCGGATTGGGGATCTCATTTGAACAGTAATCGAATTGATATTTATATTAGTTTGTTGCCCGAGTCCTCCTATTACCTGCTATTGGCTAGAATAAAAAAAGTTATGGCAAATAAGTAAAGGTTAATCCCAATAAAAAATCAATGAATTATAAATTACTTTTATCTCCTTACCTTGTGAATCTATAAGCTTCAATTTATGTTATCCATGATCTACATTCTAATATGTATTCATAGAGGCATTATTTTTAAATTCCCTTAATAATTGTAAATATTAATCTTGTTAATTTACCAAAGCATATCCCCCGGAGGTTTCATAACCAATTGTGAAGTAAGGCCCATTGTCGTGCTCCAGGATACCTTGGGTCAATCTCAAAACTCCTTGTCAGAGTTTTTACTCCAAGGTATATATGTGCAAGAGTCGCCTCCACCTGCTCGTATCCAGACAAGGATGTATTTTCTTGATAAACTACTTACTCAATACTCACCAAAACATACGGATATTATTTATTATAGTTATTCTAGACTTTAAGGCTTCACTAGTGTTTTCTAATACTAATCAAAAAAATAACTAAACCTATCATTTGGTACCAACTATGAAAACCATGCTCTTTATTACACACATAACATAATTTATTACATAAAACCCTCACTTGATACAACATAGATGATAGATAGTTATAGTTTCTTTCCGTCTTAGGAACACTACATGACACTTTAATACTTAAAACACAATATCTTATTGAAATATTCCTTTACATGACCCATGCATTCCCTTGTACTTAGCATTGCATGGGATAACCCGAGGTCAAGCATAAAAAAGGGTGAGATAAAAAGCCTAGTAAGGGAGTGGACAACTCATAACGAGAATATTACAATTCATCTCATTCAAAAGGAATATTAGTGGAGAACAAGAGAGACATTAACATAAAGGGATGATATAGAATGGTTATCATAACATGGAAATGTGGGAACAGCACTTAACATCGTATTAGCATGAGACAAGGATCATTGTACATGGAGCATGATTAAACCCTAATTACACATTAATTAAAAGGTGTAAACCATCATTTCACATTACTTGTCAGGATACTAATCGTAACCTAATGCATTGGAGCACTATCAGGCACACCCATCTCAAACATTTCATTTTATGGAAAAGTTTTCCACATGGATCATATAACATGGAATCAATCAACATATTAAGTTGTTACACGGTTAAAAAATGTGGAATAAATATATGAAATTACCATACAATGTGTATATGTGCACAATGTTGAACACCCTTGATAGATACATGGGTATGATATTCACTACACAATGATCTTATCTTGGAAAAACACAGTTCCATTTCAGAAGCATAACAGTGTAACATAAGAATTCATAAAAATGGTTGATGAGAGATAAATGGGTGTATCATTATATGTAAATGAAAGAGAATGTAAGGCAGTCATATAGATACACTTCGAATCAAATTTAATGAAATTTAGATACGTAATACAAAAGAATTTATTGACTGTAGATGAGGAGAGAGAAAATCCATACGAAATTTCGGAATGGTAATGGGTGTACATGGGAGGCATTATTGAGAGGTGAATGGGAACTCTCATTATTAAAACATGAGTCTGGAATTATCGGAGATGTTTAAAATCAGATCCCAACATTTATAATTGAAATTAAAATGGTGTAACAACATAATGAAACTTGGACGTAAATAAGGAAAGTGATAATCCATTACTTGGAAGTGTGATCCCAAAGGCATGGGAGGGGCTTGAGAGAGACTTCTTGGGATCCTGGGAAACCTTGGGAGGATTTTATAATAGGTAAGTGTTTGGAAAAACTCTAAATACTTTTAGTGAAGAATAAGTGGGATCTTGGGTGGTTTTATATATGAATGGAGATGAAATTATTTATTATTTAGGTTTGAGACACCACACATTAAACTAATCAAAACCACAAACGAAACCATGGTTTTTTGCCATGTTTTTTTCCAAATGGGAGTGTAAAAAAATATTTTATAAGGCTAATGGCCAAAATTCATAAAATAACAGGGTTACTTATGTGGAGGTAATTCACACTCTCATGGAAATAAATTTTTAAAGCTAAAATTTTTTATAAGTCTGGGAGGGTTCACTAAGGCATTGTGAAATAAATCAAATAAACCTAAAATATAAATATTTAAAGGGTAAAAAATATCATGGCTGAATATATTGTTTATATTATTTTATTAAATCACTATTGGGACATTATGATGTCATAGAAGACATTATATAATTAAACAGTGTTACATTTTTACCCAAAAATTCCATTGTCTCAAAAAATTACGAAAAATTCAACATTGGATAATATCGACGTTCTGATTCTAAAAATATTATTCATTTTATCTAAATAATTATATAAATTTGTGAATTTTGAGTCATTAAATAAAAACTAACAATTATAATAACATCATGGGTTCTGGCAAAAACAACTTTCAATCCATAATAAAAAATAAAATTGCATTTATAAAATTATACGATCAATTATATTTAATAAAAATAAATATAATAATAATAATAATAATTTTAAAAAATATTATTTAGTTCAAAAATCAATTAATTCATCAAAATATATTATTTAGTTGAATATTAACTAAAAATTATATTTGTTCTTTAAAAAATATTTATAAAATAACAATAATAAAATGAATTTATATTCTTTATTATATACAAAACTAATGTACAATATCATAATGCTAGTGAATTGTTACATAACCCCTTAAAACACCCTCATAATACCTTAGGGTATGGTGCACGATGATGACAGACTCTTGGGGTGGCTTAGATAAAATCGCTCGAATGGTAATCTCTATCAACTTCCACTTCTCCCATAGATGGTTCCACTTAAGCATAAAGTGTTGAAGCTCATCTTGGGATTGTTCAAGAGTGAATCCCAATGACACAACTTCCTATTCATGCACTGAAAAATGTGCTTCATATGGGGAAGACAATTTTATGAGGTCATCTCTTCCTTTTTCGGAGTGAATTTGATTTGTTAAAGCCCTGTATATATAATAATCATGTGATAACTTTTCAACAGCTATATTAGCGACCGTCATAATTCTTAATGGTATATTAAAATCCAAAAACATAAATCCAATTATCTACATATGTTATATAACCATTTTACATAATTATAAATTTATTTAGATCAAAAGGAATTTTCAATAATGAATGTATTTTAGAAATGTAGAACTCTGTGACTCTTATATATGTGTGTGTAATAGTAACATATCACAATATTTCATCAATAATTTGTTAATTTCAAATCCAAATCATAAATTTCCATTTAAATACCATATGGATCTTCAATGAACGTTTCGTCATTTTTATTATGATAAATATATTATGTATTTCATGTGATAAAAATTGCATTTTAACATAAGGTTTGTACCTTTCACGTATTTCAAAAAATATAACATACCGAAAATATCTCAGCCTTCTTCATTTAATATAATCCATATGAGCTTCAGATGAACATCCATACCTTGTCATTATAAATTTTGACAAGTAAAATTCTTTAATTTCATCTCTTCTTTATATTTAATAATATGCATTATCATCAATGGATATTTCTTATGAAAAAAGAATTGCCCAAATTCATCTCTAGATATTTTTAACTTTTGGTCGTTCAAAAAATATAATTACAGAGCATTAAAATTATTAAAAAATACATAAAAACATTTTTGAATAACATGAAATCATTATAAATTTTATAAATAATAATTACAAAGATAATGCATCATATAAAAAATAAAAAAAAGAATTTTCATGATATTGAACTACCTCAACTTGCATCAATTCTTCATCAGACATCAGTCAAGTATGTTTTCATATGATATAAAACTCATTAATCATAAAAAATATATATATGTAACTTCATAGATGTATTTCCTATCATATTAAAATATATTAAAATTTCTTAAAATCTGGATGTTCCGAGGAACTATTCTCGGAACATCAACTTCTAAAAATTTTCCCAAACTAGTTTTTCATATGAACATTCAAATAGTTTCAAAACTAAATTATATTAGATATCCATTAAAAATAGTAGAATCTATAAGGAATATCTTTAATTAGACAATCAGTTATTTAACATTTTCCATTTTTGAAAGGATTTCCAATAATCTATTTGATGGATGAAACATAATCTTCTTCAATGAAATATGAATAGTGAAAACAACTCAGTTTCATGCTCCATGATGTTTCATCAATCATCATTCACAGTAAACAACTCTACATGTGATGAATCCTTGATCAGTAACATCAACATTCATTTAATGATCATACCTTTTCAATATATATCATTTTAATAAAATACCCTTGAACCCATATATACATCTAGGTAATTTCCTAAAAAATATTGAAAACCAAAAAAACCCAACACCAAGTGGTTTCAATAGTAGATCATGCGAATAAGTTTTCATGTTTCTTTCACTATGTTTATTGAGTGTTAATCCATCGTACGAAACCCATTTCTAGTCTTATAGAAATTTCATGTTATTTTATTAATGAATTCATATTTAAAAAGTAATCAATTTTATGTCATGTCACATTTCAAATTGGATGTTATAAAATTCCATTGAAATTTTGACCTATAAAATTTCTTTCAATATTGGGAATCATTATATATTATATACAAATAAACTTTTGTTACCTGATAAAATAAGTTATATTAATGTAATGCAATATATGATGTGGTATGCTAGGTGGAAACATCACAGAAAATATTTCAGTTTTTATAGGATATGTTATGAAATAGGAAATCATATTAGATAAAAGTGTCAAGCCATGTATGAAAAATAGATTATCATATCAAAATAATCTTTTTAATACCATTCATTGATTATTATATCCCATGCATCGAGGGGGATGTCTCATATGAGCTTAATCAATCATTAAATACAATAAAAAATAACACCATCAATATTATATGATATGAAGTATTTCATAAAATAATATATACATAGAGAAGTTAAATTTATAAAATTTTCAATTAAAAATTAAATATTATGGTTTATAAAAATGTTTATAAACTAAAAAATATATTATTTTTGTATTATTTTTTTCATTTGTAAAATGTCCAAAAAATAATTAATTATAATTTTTTTTAATTAATAACAATTTTTTATGAAATGGTAATTACATACATATTAAATTAATACTAAAAGATTATATTAAATAACTTTTTAAATTATATTTCACAACAAATAATGGGATATTATTTATTTGTATTGAAATTATAATTTTTATTTATAAATAATTTATAAATTGCATAATAAGGCTGAATATAAAATATTTTTTATTTATTATTATGAATATCTCATAATATATAATTTGAATTATTAAATTTAATAATTCTTTATTTTAAAAATTATTTTAACCGTAAAAAATGTGTATTGATAATTGATATGGCCCAGTTTTAAATAATATTAAATATGGGATATTTTTGTTAAGTAAACTATTTATATACTAAAATTGAAATATAAATTGATTTTATTTTATTTTATATCATATTTTTCAAGTAAAATTTCATATAATGATTTATAATAATGGGTTCATATGGATAATTGATATACAGGGTTTGTATTATTATTTTTATTACTAAATTTTTTTAGTACATGAAAAATTAATTAAGTTTTTATAATTGATTAATGTATGAATTGTTTATAAATATTGTATCTAATACTTAAATATATGAAATGTTCATTTACATAGTTTATTCTGTTGATTATAATTAATAGAAATTATTTTTTTATTATGAAGGGTTGTGTGATTTATTATAAAGTGTTAAAATTATTCTATGAATTTATATATCTGTATTTAAGGAGTAATATAATAGGTTTGATAATGGATGTAGTTTCCTTCTACCTTTCCCATGGTTTTTATTCTGTTATGAGACTTTATTTAATTTTAAATTATATTTTTTGCATATTAAGAGTCATAATTTGATGGAATTTATGTATTTACTGAGTAAAGTATAATGGGTTTGATGGAATTTGGGTTGATGTGATATGTATTATGGAGGATTTGGTCTGCAATACAAATGTAGAGGTTTTATATCAATCTCACAGAGGATAATATTATGTGTATTATTAATTTCATATGAATCAAATCATTTATATGAAAGGGTTTAGAGAATCTTATGCAAGATATGAAATTAATTACATATAATTATAGTTGGAATTTAATTTAGTTATGTAATGCAAGATATGATTTTCTAATATTACACGAAAATATGGATTAAACATATTGAAAAGGTGGATGGTATATTATTATAATATAAATCATTATAGTAATTCATACATGTTATGGGAATAAAATGTAATACGATGAGATAAATCCTGTTAAAATTTCTTTTAGTCGGATTATTTCTAATTAAAGAACTTATCATGATATTGATTATCAAACTAAGTAGTTTCATACTAATTTTAGGTGTTCTTGATATTTATTATTATATGAAGGAAATTAAAGGGTGGACCTAATAGTATTAAGTACCCTTTATTGGAATTTTAAATAGGTTACACATAGCATGGAATCCGTTAGAAATGATATCAGATGAATGGTGATGAAATTTTCCATATGATGGATTATTAAATGAAATTTCTAACCAATCATCAAAGATTCATATATGATATTATTGGGATAATGGACATCCTAAATAACCAATTAGTGATTAGAGCACTAAAATTGATACATTACTGAGTTAATGATAGATCCTAGATAAAAATAGGTATTATCCATTAAATAATTGTCATCATTTTAGTGTGAGAATAATTAATAAAATCATGTATTAAACTAACCTAGAACATGAAACATATATGGTAAAATAATCTTTTATGATAAAATTTTACAATCATAAATAGAATTAACCTAGGGATAAATCTCAATAGTGTATAATATTAATTATATACAATATTTATACTGGTTTAAAACTGATTAAATTTTACTATGAAATGTAGAATTATCTATACATTAAAGTAAACACTACTCGATAATGTGATGTCTGGGTTATAGTACGCTATAAACATTATATATGTGTAAATGTTGAAACTTGTAGAAAATTTAATTGGTTGGTCTCATAATAATACTTCCATTAGGCTTCAATGGTAATTCTTCCAAGGTCATTAAATCTTAAAGGATGATTCATGATGATAGGTAATGTATCTATATAATTAAATATCATAGAATATCTAAATGCGGTTTAGAAACTCCATAGATTGTATATGCAATGTATTTATGATATAAAAATAAATTTTCATTTTTGAATGTTATCAAATATACACTGTCTGTATTCAAAATTTTATAATTATACAAGAGTTTTAAAACCAATGTAATAATAATGGAATCGTGTAATTTTAATTTAAATTGTGAAGTAAATAATTGGTATAACAATGAATTATAAATAAAATAATACATCAAGCTTAGATGAATCTAAAAAATGGATGTTCTTTTAATCTTATTTATCTTCTATGATAAGAGAAGTTTCGGTCATAACGACTTTTTATAAATAATATAATATGAATGATTTAATAAACATACTGTGTAATTCCTCAGTTTCTATAAAATGTATTAAAATAGGAAATGGTTAAAAATTTATCCATGAAAATAATTTATATCCTAGGGTTTGTTAAAATAATTTTTTTATCACACAACCTTTTCAGGCATATTTTGAAGAATAATATTCATTTGAGAAACATTATCAAAACCGAAATAATACAATATATGATATCGATACAATAGTTTTATTTAAAAATTCCCACTAAAATAAATAATAATTTTTTCAAATCAAAAGTATTTTTGTATATAATATCATAATATATTGAATAGAATATAGTTTCTAAAAAAAGTAGGCGAATATTTGGTCATTTATAAGTTAAAAGTTTAATAATTAACTATTATGAAACTCAAAATATGTTTAATGTAATTTATTATTCTAAAATTGGAAGTGTGTATTTTAAATTATTAATTTAAACTATTACAATACAAATGAATAGATTTATTGGAAAAACATGATTGAAATTTTTTTTCGAAATATGATTATAATGAATATATAAGGAGTTAAGTGTAGACAATATAATTTAATAGCATTGTTACATTAGATTATATTATGATAAAGAGTTTTTATCAAATTGTTCTAGGATCTAAACAATAGAAATAAGAATAATAAGTCTCAGAATTATTCATATTATCCTACATCATAGATATTTCAAACTAAAAGGGTTTGTGTAATTATTTTATCATGTGATGGATTATAGATATTTTTTGAATTACATATTGATTTAGTGAGTGTAATAAAACCTTTGAATGTAAATCAAACATAACAATAATATTTTATTCAATAATATGTAATGTGTTAGATAGACACTTATTTATGCTTATTTAATATACATAATGTATATTAAGAATATAAAAAGACTCATTTTTTTAAATTAAATTATTTAAATTATTATTTTTTCTCGTTTCTTTTGTATATTTCACAAATAAAAGTTAGGTTATGGGGAAATTTAAAGCTTATCTTGTGTAGGAATCTTGAAATAGGACATATAATATGTTCATGAGTCATTAAATAGGTATTCTCTTCTAGATGTACCAAAAAGTTTACAACATGGATTTTTATACACTATCTTTGGGGAATAAGTAATGTAATGTTCATATTTAGATTCCCCCACCTGATTTTGGTGAAATACTTAGTATGATAACCCAAATAATTTAATACCTTTTTTAGAAGAGGCTTACTAATTAACAAATTTAGAGTATTTTTTGTAGGTTTTTTTATAATGAATATGATTGTAGCTCAACCAATATAGGATTTTTCCTCCAATATGAGGAGTTTGGAATCAAGTACCTAAACTGACATATACCCAGAAAGGTCACGGTTATACATTTATTATATATTATATATTATTATCTATCTAGAAAGGGGAATGTGATGTCCTTATTCTTTAAGGTGAATGGACTGTGATATATTAATTAACCTAGATTGTCTATACTTGGATAATCTATAATGTATGGGTAGTTATATTTGATTAACATACTTTGTTTGATATGGTTATGCAACATATTAGACAAAGGGATAATATGAAAATTCATAATTTCATAAGGTATAAATAGTGGAAAGAAGTATAGAGATGCATTTGATTAATAAATATCCCATAAAATTCATTTTTATCTAGATTATCATTGATTCATTATATATGGATACTATTTTATTCCATTTAAGAATTTGAAAATAATATTTATTTTTATACTAAAATTGCATGTCGGATCACATTTTTTAGTTAGATAAATGTGGAATTAGTATGATGAGACAGATACATTAAATTTGTTTTATATTTAGTCAAAAATTAGTTTGAGATGGGTACTCATTAGGTATTTCATCTGATGTAATACATGATGAAGTTGATTATTATGTTACAAAAGTATTTTGAAAGATATTCAAAAGTTTTTTTGGATATGATTTCACATCTTGATGTATCTGATATAGAATACAGTTATATAGAACAAAGTATCTATGGATTTAGTTTAAGTGGGAGATTAAAGGAGATATTCCATGAAACAATTATTCATGTGATGCCTTTGGATATATGGTAGGTGAAAATATTTTTATATCCTAAGATATGTTATGGGATATCATGCCTCTATTTTAGTTAAATCAATGTGTATGATTGACTATGAAGTAATATATTATATCATATAATATTAACAATCATGTTTACTATAATTAGTATGGATGTTATATGAAAATTTTCATTATTTTAGAATCATTAATGTATGATATCATCAAATAAGATGTTTCATAAGATATATTTTTTGGATGATTAATTATTCATTAATGCTATAAATTCATAAATAAAATAAATGTGTTACTCATAAAGTATGAAAGGAATGAGTAAATTCATGGGATATTGGATTATCACCAAGAGGATATATAAAAAAGGATAGAAGTAATGTTGATGGGTGAAATACATTCATTATAGACAGTTATTTCTACCAATCCCAAATAACATAGATTCTTATTTCTATACTATATTAGGAACTCATATTCCCTCAAGTGAATGAGATTCATGGCCATAAAATGGGATATTAATTTCATCCCAAGGATACACCATAGAGGAGGGAGCCCTTTCGCCTCCTTTAAGGGTTCCTCCTCTAGCATTTATGATAATGGATGTTTGTAGAAACTCATTATCACAAGGTATAAAACTATTATTTATTTCATATATGACATGGTTTCGATCTCATCCATTGTAGATCAAGGGGAAGAAATTTCTTGTTTCTTCCACACTATCATTAATCTATTAATCTATCCTAGTAAAATAATCACTATATTCTTTTTAGAATATCATGTAATGATATCCAAAGTTCTTTGTGTTTTTGAAATAATTCTTATTTATTTTTTTAAGAATATTTTACTAATAGTCTATTATATAAATATCATATCTGGTATTCTCTATGTTTAGATAATTATAATGAATGGAAAATTTTATTATTTAAAATATGCTACCTAGGGGTCTTGGTATCAGATCCCTCGGATTTTAACAAGAATCTTGATAAATACATTATACCAGATGAAAATAATATTATCCTTATAATAATTTCATGTATGTTTTATATTTGGATGAATCATAAACCATGTGTGTTATAAATATCATGTAATTGTTTAGAGAATATCATTATTTAAAATAATCATCTCTTACCACGTAAGATTAATGAGATATCTGTAAAAATCTTTTACTATGAACCATTCGGGGTCGATATATTGTTTTACATTCATACAATGATTAGACAACACTTTTCTTTATTAAATAAATTAAATATATAGGCTTTATAAGGTCATTCAATGATTTTTAAAAATATATTACTACTTGAAATAATAAAAAATTAATTATATAACATTATTTCCTAGGATATATGTTCTATATAATTTTTTAATCCCCTTTAGATATACCAAAACTGTCCATGTTATGGGAATAATGTTATTCCTTCATGAAATTGCCTTTATGTTTCAATGATATTAACTGGATACTTAAGGAAACATTTCTATACTTTCTAACTAACATTTGTTCTCCCAAGGTGAACATTACCAATTTGTAATATGTTAACATTCCTAGGGGGAGAATCATACCTAATAATTTTGAATATATATGATGGTTGAATGATGTTCCTTAGGTTTTTTTGTATATAATTCCTTTTAAACCAAGAGTGAATCGTTCCATAATTCATAGAACCAACCAGATGGAATTATTAAAAAAAATCAACATATTATTTATTCAGAAAATATTTCAATTACACATTTAATTATTTTTGATAAGAATGATTCTTAAGCTTCTATAATATTATAATAAAATAATTACATTAATCATATCAATTTCTATATTTTTATCTCAAATCAATTTCTATAATGATGATTCAATTTATCTACCACAATAGATTTTATCAAATGAGTATCATAATTTACATTTATTTAGTAATGAATTTTATTAAATATGTTCTTTCTAAAATGATGACTCCTTTGGACTCATCATATCTATTAATTGGGAAATATATATTTTTCACTTATAAATTATTAAACATTTTCATTATTCTTTTGAATTACCTATTTAGTTGGTCAATTGTAATGTCCCAGATCAGGGTATCACTCAACGGGTGCCCAGAACCTAGTTGGTCACATGACCTCAAAAACATTTTCCCAAACACCTGAGGTTGCCGACTGGCAGTGAGGGCATAGATTTGATAGTGGTGAAACTATTCCCTTATTTGTCAAAGTGTAGCGCAACGTAATAGATAAATAACATAAAACAGCGGAAGCAGTAAATAATATACAACTGAAATGGACAACTGAGTAAAAGAGAAACAGCATCCATATATACCAAGATGAAGCATGTCACCAATTATATAAAAACAGCCAGAAAAAGATACACTACAATACAATACAATAAAACTAAATGTACAAGGTACATACAAACGACAAATCAGAGTTAAAAAATGAAGTAGCATCGCAAGCCTAAGATCATTCCCATTCTATCCTACTCCTCTACTACAATAATGTACTTGTAGATGGAACCTTTCCCCTGTCGACACCTGCATCAATATAGTCTGTTTGGGTTGAAGAAATAACCCAAACGGGGTGTGAGAAATAAATCCCAGTAGGCACTCACCAAAGGCATGTGCCCAACTGTCAGTGAAAATGTGAAGCATTGTGAAAAAGTAAATGAAATAAAATAATAAGTACTCAAAAGTAACTAGCTCTACCAGTTCTATTGACATTTTAATATTCATTAAACCATGACAAGCCTATGATTTAACTTGGTAGGTATAACAAATTAAAATCACCAGGGTAAATTTTAATGATAACATTGTCCTCAGACATACAATCCTTACCCTCAGGTAATCAGAATCCAAATCCACAGGTGTCTTCCCACATGCATAATGGATATTTCCCATAGGCGTACAAAGTGTCACCCACAGGCACACAATCTACTGCCCATGGGCACAGAATGGTTTCCCACAGGCTAAACGAAACATTTCCCTCAGGCTAAAAAAACACTGCCCACAGGATAATTAACACCACCCACAAGATAAAGAAACATGGCCACGCCCAAAGAATAAACCAACAATTTATACACACTTTATATATAGAAAATAAATGAATGATATAATCATGGCATGCCCTCGGGTATCCTAGAAAACAGCTAAACAGAAGAACGCACCCCTAGGGTGGTCCTGGATCCAAGAAGTGATCCCAAACAGCAGTTTAAACTTATTATTAGATTATCTATACAATAGTAGATATCCTTTCAGCAACGTACATAGCCATAAAAACCCCAAAATGGGTTCATAGCACAAAGGTACAGAAAAACACCGTAGTTGGAATTTGAACACCAGACCACCTACCTCAATCGCCCCTGATTGGTATAAGTGAATGACATCTCCCGAAACAAACAAGAACGACACAGATCTGATGTGAACATAAAATTCTTCAAACTCAAATTACATTCCCTCGAGAAAGAATTGTTATGAAAAGCTCTAGGATATGGATGATCATACCCGTGCGGATCCAAGGAGATTGACGACGTAGGAATCGGGTTCCCGGTCTGCAGTTGGGAGATCCTCCAAGCTCCAACTGTCTCTCCCACTCTCCTCTGGCGTTCTAAGCTTCCTATAAGAAAAGAGGAGTCTAATACCCATTTTAAGACAAAATAAAAAATTTCTGGTGTGTACTCTCAAGTACAAAGAATGTACTTCTCATTTTTTTAACTATTCCTCTGGAAACATCATTCCACCGTGGAACTATTCAATGGTCGACATGAGTACATGGCGTGTAGAACTGAGTACACAACATGTACTGTCACTCCACTGTCGGCTACCTCCACCACCTTACTATTCACCTTTCGAATGAATACACAACATGTAAATACATTATACACGGCGTGTAGTCAGTTTTTACACCCTTCATTACTGACAGGCCTACATGCCCTATGTACCCATCCCACACCACCAAAGTACACGGCATGTGGAAAAGTTCACAGCGTGTAGTCACAAAAATGGTATTTTTCCCCATTTTCCATATTTTATCACAAACACTTGAGGAAAAGGGAAATTAAGAGACACATACCTCAAAAATAAGAAGAAAATTCTTACAAACTTTCCCCTTAAAGAAATTCATCCCCGAATTTTCCTTCCAAGGGTGGTGAAGATAAATCTCATAAAAACTCTAGACATTGAGCATGTATGTCGGTCTCCCGCTCCCAGGTTTCGTCCTACACTCGGTCGTGCTGCCATAGCACCCGAATGAGAGGAACTGAATGGCCTCGGAGAACCATAATGATCCTATAAATAATATGAATCGGATTCTCCTTAAAGGATGAATTGACCTGAAGCTCAACCTCCTCGAGCTGAAAAATGTGATACGGGTCTGACTGATAACGATGTAGAGGTGATACATGGAAGACATCGTGTATGGCCCGGTACCTCTGTGGAAACTACAACAGGTAGGCAACCGACATGAATCTCTCCAGAATCTCAAACGGACCCATATACCTCGGTGAATGTTTACTCTGTCTCCTGATCCACCTGTATCCCAACCTCAGAGAAACACGTAAGAAAACCTGATCCCTGACCATGAACTCCAAGGGTCATCTGTGGCGATCAGCATAAGATTTCTGATGAGACTGTGCAGTATCCGTCCACTTATGAATCAACCGGACCATCTCTGAAGTCTCCTCTATGAGAAGTGGTCCTAGGAAAGCTGCATCACCTACCTCCAACCAGCTAAAAGGTGATCGGTATGGCCTACCATATAAGGCCTCGTAAGGTAACATCTCAATGGTTTCCTGAAAACTGTTATTATAGAAAAAATAGACTAGGGGTATATGCCTCTCCCAATAGCCCCCATAGTCTAGGACGCATGCACGCAACATGTCCTCTAGAACCTATATCGTATGCTCTGACTAGCCATCGGTCTGAGGGTGGTAATCTGTTCTTAGAAGCACCTATGTACCCAGTGACCTCTGAAAACTCTGCCAAAAACGAGACGTAAAGCGGTCATCCCTATAAGAAATGATTGAACGTGGGACCCCATGAAGAGGTACTACCTCATAGATATAAAAAATTCTGATCTCGTCAACAACAAAGGTCTCCTTTATTGGAAAAAAGTGAGATACCTTCGTAAGACTATCTACAACAACCCACACAACATCACTGCCTCGAAGTGACCTCAACAACCTGATCACAAAATCCATCACGACATCATCTGATTTTTTATTTGGAATGTGTAACTTTTGTAATAGTCTGTCTGGCCTCTGATGCTCTGCCTTCACCTACTGATAGGGGGAATATCTCGTAACAAAACCAGATACCTCTCTCTTCATACCCATCCACCAATACTAATATCTCATGTCACGGTATATTTTGGTAACTCCGGGATGCACTGCCCAAGATAAATCATGAAACTCTTGTATCATCTCCTCGCGTATATCCCCTAGAACCCATACTCGTCCATGGAAACGCAATAACTCATCATCACCTATCATCAATCCAAGTGGAGGGTCCTCACTTGCCACCGACTCCCGTAGAACTATCCCTTCTGAATCTGATAGATGTGTCACCCTCACTCTATCCAGGAGGGTAGAGTTCATAGCTAAGGAAGAATGATAGTTTTTCCCTTGACTAAGTGCACCTCCAATTGCATCTTAGAGAGCAAAGCCATAAGCTGCCACTCAGTACTGGCCTCCTGCACTACCGGTTTCTTAGTCTTCCTACTCAAAGAATTGGATACTGCATTACCCTTTCCAGGTTTATAGGTAAGCTCAAAATCAAAGGACTGAAGGTATTCGACCCACCTTCACTGTCTATGGTTCAAGTCACGCTGAGTAAAGATGTATTTGAGACTTTTGTGGTCAATGGAAACCACAAAATTCTCTCCCAAGAGATAATGTATCCAACAGAACAATGCATGAACAACTACAGCCAACTTGAGGTCATGTGTCAGGTAATTTATCTCATGTGGCCTCAACTGCTGAGACCCGTACGAAACAACTCGATCTCCCTGCATCAACACTACTCCTATCCCAATAACTGATGCATCACGGAAAACTGTATAGCTCATCCCTTGCTATGTCTGTATCAAGACAGATGATGATTTCAACTTTCCCTTCAGCTTCTGAAAGGCGGACTCGAATGCTTCTGACCAAAAAAACTTCACACCCTTCTTAGTCAAAACTGTCAATGGTGTTGCTAAGAGGGAGAAGTTCTGTATAAAATGTTTGTAGTAACAATCCAACCCCATGGAACTCTGTATGTCAAACATGTTCTTAGGATGATTCCCAGAAACTACTGCTATCACCTTCTCTGGGTCTACTGCAACTCCTAACTCTGAAATAATATGACCCAGGAAGTGAATCTGGTCCATCTAAAAGTGGAACTTTGAGAGCATAGCATATAGATGATGCTCTCTTAGTGTACTTAGTATGATCTCAAGATGGGTGTCATGGTCATGTCGAGTGTGAGAGTACACCAAGATATTATTTATGAAGACTACCACAAATGAATACAGATAGAGATGGAACACATGATTCATCAGATCCATGAAAACTACTCGGACTTTCATGAGTCCGAACAACATCACCAAGTACCTGCATAGACCATATCATATCTGAATAGATGTAAGTGGTATGTCGGATAGTCTAACGCATAACTGATGTTATCCATATATCAGGTAAATCTTTGAGAACACTCGTTCTCTAGGAATTTGATCAAAAAGATCATCAATACTAGGTAAGGGATATCTGTTCTTAACCGTCGGCTGGTTCAACTTCTGATAATCCACACAGAGTTTGAGTGTATCGTACGCCTTCTTAGCTAATAGGACAGGGATACCCTAAGGAGAAGTACTGGGTCGGATGAAACCGTTTTCCTACAACTCTTCCAACTTCTTTTTGAGCACCTGTAACTCAGGTGTAGCCATCCTATAAAGAGGAGTAGACACTGGTGCTACTCCTGGCACAAGCTCAATGGATGAATCCACCTCAAGATCTGGAGCTAGAGCTGAACAGTCATCCGAAAAGACATCCCTAAAACGATCAACCACTAGAGGGAAATACTTATGACAGGTTCCCCGATCATCTAAGTATAATCTCACAATCTGGGTTGTCACAACACCTAGGCCATGATGCTCGGGTCCATCTCGGCTCGCCTGGACATCCCATTCACCCTTGTACAGAAAATCTCACCCGTCTAGTGACGTGAAACTCACCCAGCAATGATAGCAATCCACAAAGGCTCGAAAGGGAACCAACCAGTCCATCCCTAGAATGACATCATAAGCTGTCATCTCTATGACATATTGGTCCCACTAAAGGTGGCACCCACCAACCTCTAGGGGGAACTCCCTGCACTAACGCACACTAGTCGTTCTAGTCCCCAACGGAGTATCTTGAGTCCTGATATTAGAAGAAGAAGACACACAGATCCCAAGTCTCTCCACAATGGCCACATATATAAAATATTTTGTACCACCAGTATCAAAAAGTACTAAAGATAAAACAGAAGCTACTAGGATAGTACCTCTGATAGTAGAAGGTCCAGGATCCTGCTCTTGCTGGGTCTGTTACACCGCATATGCCTACCCAGTGTCGCGGCCCTGTGACACAGCCTGGCTACCCTGAGTTGTCCCGCCCTGCTACCTCTGTGATCCGGGTGTCTGGCTACCACAACCATGGCCACCAACTTTTCCTGCACACCCTGACGTATTCCAATTCCCCCAATGGTAAGAAGTTGTTGGTCCTGCTCTCATAGGAGGAGTCTACAAAGAACCCCTCTCACTAGCCTCTGGTGGAAACGTCATGCAAAAGTGCTATGGATGACCCATCATGCCGCAAGCTCGGCATTACACTAGGTCACGTCGACATTGTGGTTTCTTGTGCCCCTCCTTACCACACTGGTATCACATGACCTAGCCACCTGATGTATTTTTTCGACTAGAACTGCCGCTATGATAGAAACTCATCTACCTCTTCCTCTTTCCAGTAGAAATAGTACCCGTAACTGGTGTCGAACCGCCCTGGCCCACACCACTAGCTTCTCGCAGGTTCCGCTCGATAATCAGTGCCTGGTCCACAATAGTTTGTACAGTAGGAAGTCTGAAAACATTCACCAGTGCTTGGATGTCACTCTGAATACCATCCTCAAAGCATCTAGCCCTCAAATCATAATCACGCACATGAACATGTGAGAAAAGATGAATCTCGGTGAAGTGTGCAGAATAATCCATTTTTGACACGGCACCCTGCTACAGATTCATGAACTCTCAAGCTCGATCTTATATTAGAATCTCAGGGAAGAAGATGTCATAGAACGCTGCCTGAATGTCTTCCCATGCCATGTATTGGAGATTCTAATATTGGGTGGTAACATCCCACCACCTCTTGGAGGAATCAGGCAGTATGTATGTAGCGAGCTTGACCCTCTTCCCTAGAGGTGTCTCTAGAAGCTCGAATATTGTCTGCATCAAATCCAGCCAAGACTCCACAGCCTGTGGTCCGCCATCCCCTGAAAATGTAGGTGGATGCTACTTCTGGAAGATACACGTCAACTCTTCCATAGATGTGGTGGCCTACGATGCTCCCTGCAAGGTCTGCACGAACCTCATTAAGCCTTCACAGAAATGCGCCTTCGCGCCTGCGTCTAGTATAATGTCTAGGGATGCATCAGGCACTACTGGAGGATCCATTGGTAGCCCATGGCCCACCATCTTAGGAGTAAAATCACCGTCGTTCTCCTGGTGAACAACCGGTGGTCGTCTCAATGGCATGACTCTATAAGGTCAAATACACACCTTCGATCAAGATTATCAAGCACTAAAAAGAAGGGGTGTAAGAAGGGAACACAAGAACAAAATAATTCATGTTTCACAAAACATGACTCCATGACGTGTATAAATACTACGCGGCGTGTTATCACAAGCCATTCACATGGGTGTGTACTCTAGTTTAAACTGATAGTGTAACACCCAAACTTCACGGCATGTTCTCCCAACACACGACATGTACTATAATTATTCTTCCCTGCCAGAGTCCTTCCACATGGCTAGGCCACACATCTCCCTTAACACAAGACTACATGTCATGTTCATAGGTAAAAACGGCGTGTACTCTACAAGCTTTCATCAGCCCATTTTGTTCATCACACTGCTAGTGTACCCAGGTCACACCAGACAGTGTGTTCCCAAAAAGACACGACATGTTTAAAGACGCCCCAGACCGACCCATGTTGCTCACTACACGGCCGGCTACACAGATGACACTACACGACATGTTCTAGGTGGACACGATGTGTAATAGAAAAGATAACACTGATCCGTGTTGTTCGTGACTCGGCCGGGTACCTGGGTCAGACTACACGGCGTGTCCAAAGTAGACACATGGTGTATGTCTTAAGGTTTCCTCCACCCATGTTGTTAGTTACACGGGCGGACACTGGTTCAACACTACAAGGCATGTACTACCAGTACATGGCGTGTTCCCCCAAGCTATTTCTTACCCCGTGTCCTTTCCCACATGGTCTATGACATGAGAAGAGACTACACGGTGTGTACTGAGGGTAAACGGCGTGTACTTAAAAAGTTTTCATTTCTTCCCAAATAGAAGAACACACAGCATGTGTCTATAGGACTACACGGCGTGTATGCTGGGCTTTCCAGATAGTAAGCCTCATAAACTACACTGAATCCTAGAAAAACATAGAACAAACAAATAAGTTCCAAATTCTGATCCGTGAGGGCCCATACTCCCCACAAATCAAATGTTGACATCTTATAGATGTTATAACAAGGAAAACACGTTCATGATCCACGAAATTCTGGTCTTTGATGGCCCATACTCTTAAAGAACCAATGTTTGGCGTTCATTCTTTCAATACCTCACACCTAAATTTACCCTAACAAAAGTTTGTAATTATCAAAGCTTCTATCACAAAATCTTGCTCTTCTATCACATCAACTATCACAAAAACACTCAATTTCTAATGCACTTATGGCATGGAAAGAATGCATGAAATGTGATTTCTAACATGTTCCTAAATGATGATTGAGATGGAATACCCTCATCTCATTGGGTTGAAACTAAATAGAACCCATGTATATAAACAACACAATCACAAGTGCATCACCCAACGGTGAAAATAAAATTAACTGTAAAATTGAAAAACCAATAATAATTGCAACAACAATGTAGAGTGGATTTTCCTTGTACACGGGTTAGCTACTCCAGGGCAAATCTTATTACCAACTACCATTTATGTCCTATTTATGACTAAGGCTCCAAATAGTATGTCAAAAAACTCCTCTGATACCACTTTGTAACGTCCCAGATCCGGGTGCCACTCAATGGGTGCCCTGAACCCAGTTGGTCACATGATCTCAAGCACATTTCCCCAAACACAAGAGGCTGCCGACCAGCTATAAGGGCCCAAGTCTGATTGTGAGGAAACAATGCCCTCATATGTCAATGTGTAGCATTGCGAAAAAGATAAATAACATACAATAGCGGAAGCAATAAACAATATACTACTGAAAGTGACAACTGAGTAAATGAGAACCATCAGTCATATATTGAAAGACGCAACATGTCAGTAATTCTATAAAAACATCCATAATAGGATACACTGCAATTCAATACAATACAACTCAAAGTACAAGGTACAACCAAACAAAAAAGCAGAGTAAACAAATGCAGCAGCATCGGAAGTCTAAGATCGGTCCCATGCTCTCCAACTCCTCTGCTACAATCATGTACTTGTATAGGGACCATTTCCCCTATCGACACCTGAAGAAATATAGTCTGTTTGGGACAAAAACATGACCCAAATAGGGTGTGATAAATAAATCATAGTAGGCACCCACCAAAGGGATGTTCCCAACTGTTTGTGAAAATGTGCACCAATGTGAAAACGTAAATGCAATCAACTAAACCGTACTCAAAATTAACTCGCTCTAGCAATTCTATTGAGATTTTAATATTCATTAAACCCTTCCAAGCCTATTTTTTAACTTGGAAGGTACAAAAAATGAAAATCACCATGGTGTATATTCATGATAACACAGTCCTCAAACATAAAATCCTTACCCTCAGGTAATCAGAGTCGAAAACCATTGGTGTGTTCCCAGAGGCATAACAGATATTGCCCACAGGCGTATGAAGTGTTGCCCAAAAGCACAAGAATCTACTGCCCACGAGCACAGAATGGTTGCCCATAGGCTAAACAAAACATTGCCCTCAGGCTAAGCAAAACACTGCCCACATGCTAATTAACACCACCCACATGCTAAATGAACTGGGTTGCACCCAAAGCATAAACCAACAATTTATACACACTTTATCTCAAGAAAATCAATGACCAATATAATCATGGCATACCCTCGGGTATCCTGGCTAAATAGCTAAACAGTGGAACGCACCCCTGGGGTGGTCTAGGATCCAAGAAGTGATCCCAAACAGCAATTTAAACTTATCATTAATTTATCTATACAATTTTAGATATTATTTCAGCAAAGGATGCAGTCATACGACACACCAATATGCGTTAGTAGCACAACGGTACACAAAAACACACAGTAGTTGGAATTTATACACCAGACCACCTACATCGATTGCCCATGATCGGTATACGTGAACGACGCCAACCGAAACAAACGAGAACGGTGCAGATCTGAGGTGAACATAAACTCATTCAAACTCAAATAACATTCTCTAGGGAAATAATTTTTATGAAAGGATCTAGGATAAGGAAGAGCTTAGTTGTGCGGTTCCAAGGAGATCGACGGAATAGTAATCGGGTTCTCGGTGTGTGGTCGGGAGATCCTCCGAGCCCTGGTCATCTCTCCCACTCTCCTCCAGCGTTCTAAGATTCCTCTTTGAATAGAGGAGGCTACTGCCCATTTTAATCAAAAAAAAATACACGACATGTGCTCTCAAGTACACGACATGTCCTTATCATTTTTTAACAGTTCCACTAGTAGCTTCTTTCCACCACGACACTATTCAACGGTCAACATGAGTACACAGCGTGTAGTCCTAAGTACACGGTGTGTACTGTCGCTCTACTAGCAGCTACCTCCACGACCTTATCGTTCACCTGCCGACTGAATACACAGCCTATAAATACCCTATACACAGCATGTAATCAGTTTTTACACCCTTCATTACTGACAAGCCTACACACCCTATGTACCCATCAAACACGGCCAATGTACATGATGTGTGCAAAAGTACACGGTGTGTAGTCATAAAATTGGTATTTTTCCCATTTTCCTTATTTTATCAAAAAACATAAGGAAAAGGTAAAATAAGAGACCCATACCTCAAAAAGAAGAACTGGGTTCTTACATCCATCATACCATTCATATCATATATAAAACATGGATCATTGGTTAAAAGACTCTTTGTCTACTCCATTTTATAGGTAAACTCAAAATCAATCATCTGTTATCCTGACTCTTGGAGTTTCTAATTAATATTTATGAAAATGATCACTATAAGATTATTTTACCTGACTATAGTGTTATCCATTTCCTCCATGTTTTATATGAGATAATTTCCAGGAATCCTACATTAAACGAACCTACCCTTCTGATTGGTTAATGTATTTACATATTATTAAATTATAAGGAATCAAAAACGAATAATTCTGAAAGGGTATTTACTATCACCATATAATATTAAGTATTTCATTTATATGTATGCATATTTTCAATTATTTGGTCTATAAAACCTATTACATCCTCTAAAAAAAATTAAACCATATTAATGTGTACTTTGGTACAAAACTCAGTGTTGTTTTACTAAACCATATGAAATTTGAACTATAATTTTATATATCAAAATTAATCTGAAGAATATTGTTTGTAAAAAACATTTATTTAAGGTCTTAGAATCATATAAAATTAAAAATTCCCATAAAATTCATGGATCAACATATAGCCTATGAAATTTTTTCTAAATCAGATATAATCCTCTAGGATAGTGAGCAGGGGGACCCAAATTCCCTCTACCCGAGGATAATTTACTCGAGAGAGACTTCAATTACATCATAATTCTAATCCTTAATGATTTAAATCTATAATTAAATACTTAATTCAATAAAATTACTTAATACATAAAGTAATCATGGTACATAAAAGCTTAACCAGTTATCATACATAGCATATAAACACATATATGCAAGTATGAAATTGTTTAAAATAGTTTTAACTATTTAAACAAAATCAAAAAATCAGCTCTTATTATCAAAATTATAATCAAGAATAAATTAGGGAAAAATATAAATATGAAAAATATATATATATTAATATAATAGATAAAAAAATTAATGAACAATTTTTTAATTATGAATTAATAAACCATTTATAATTTAGTAACAAATGAAGGACATTCTTGTTGTTCTGGTCATAACGAAGCATATCTAATGATAAATTGAAATATTTATTTTGTCTCTTCAATAGATCATTCACAATGTTCCTTTTGTAAATGTCATTGATACTGTAATTTTTTAAAATTAATATTGAAAAATAAATTGATAGAGCCATGAAAATATCTTTTCATGTGAATTTCATAATGAAGTTAAGCATAAGAATAAATATTACCTTCGTCTTTAGATCTTTCACTACTAAGGATGTTGATCATTGTGTCCCTAAAATGCATCATCATTTCATTGGGTAGACCCAATATAGATCTTTCCTAGCAATGATAAAAAAGTGATCATACGATCTACAAAAAACACTAGTCAATTTTTAGGTACTAGAAATATATGTTGATCACCTTGAATTATTCTCCTTTTACCACTTCAAATTTCTCTCACATTTAATGAATCTCTATTATTACTCATGTTCTTGGGAGCATGATAAGAGGGGGTATACGGAGAAAATTTTGTTTTTCAAAACAATTCACCTTATCTAGAATGTGGTATAATAATAGTTATAGACCTAGAGCTAGGGTTTAATATATATTTAATTACAAAAATCCCCATTAATAAAATATAAAACAACACAATAAAACATTTCCAGAAATAAATTAACAATATTATTTTATTCTATGACATGCACTAAATTTTATAGAGAAAATATTATTTTACAGACTTGTAAATTAAAATTTATCGGTGAACCAAATCTCAGTCTTCTTGAACTCCAAAAAATTTAATGTGTACCTGAATAAATACTATTATTAATTAATTATTCAATAAATATATTTAAAATATATTAATATAGTGATGAAGAACTATTTTTCTAATGTTCATATAGCTAGATAAATTGTATATTGAATAAATGAATATCAATTTTCTGTGACATGACAATAATGAGATAAGTAAATATTATATATTAATGTAATAAAACTATTATCTTGGGAGAAAATATATTTATTAATATTTGTGTTCCCTTAATAAATCATTAATAAATATTAAATCTCATTCTAGAGAATTATATTTATTTGGATTGTTAAATATAATAATATTTACTTGATATCAATGGGAACTGTTTTCTATGCTCTAGTACTCTTCCACAATGGAATTTGTTGGGATTTCCTACATTTCAATATTATTTTCTGAAATGGTGTCATGTCACCCACTGAGGAATAATATATGTCACAAGAAAACAAAAATTAACACACATTATGTAATATAGTCCATTTATCATGATATCTCATCAAGATGTATGAAACTTGTGTTTTCAACCATAATACAAGACATATACTTCATTGATTATCTGGAATGAACATGTTAACATCAAAATGTCCATGAAATTTAATTTTCATTGACGTTTTCCTATTTAAGGGTTGAGATATCAACTTCTATAAGTATTGGAGGGAAAATCCATCATTGAATTATTATCTAATAATATATCATTTGTAACATAGCAAATGCACTCAAATTCTCCATGATCATATGTTTACACTTTTTATGACAATAAAAAAAAGTTTTCATGTCATGTCATACATTAATAAAAACATTAAAATTTAAGGATTAGTACACATACTCTTAAAATGTTATAGTCAATAACACATTAACAAGTAGAATTACTATAGGTGGGATTTTTCTCATAATCCCACTTGTTTTAGATTACAATGTGTGAACTTCCTGGGATTAATCCCCATGTACTTATGAGTGATCACACTTGATATTCAATAGATTATGTACTATGTAATTTATTATTAAGGGGTTAGTAAATTATAGATTAAATATTTAATCTAAAAAACAAAAAACTCATAGTTATGATTTATCGTACACATATATCATCTAATATTCAGTGTTTATTCATCAAACACACATACTATCCAAGATATTAAATTTGAATAAAATTACAAGATGTATAACTTTCTAAACATTTTACAATTAAAAATAATAAAAATCTATAAATAAATAAATCAATATTTTATAAAACATGTTTGAAAACACATATATTTTTTATTATAAGAAAAAATTATTTCACCTTAAATGTAAATTAATTATATATCCCAAAATTTAGGCATCCATAGATTTAACCCAACTATAATGGTGTCTATATTTCTTAAAATAATTCATGTGATGAAAGAATGTTAGAATCTCTATATTCTTAGCCACATAAGCCCTTGATCAGCCATGTTAGAATCATCAGTCTAACTATACTTTCAATCCCTTGATCTAAAACATGATAATACATGGTGATTACAAATTTGAAATATTATATGAAATTTTAAATCATCACTCGAACTCCATAGAAAAAAATACTCTGAAGGATTATAATAAATAAGTAACAAAGTGTTACTATAGAGTAAAATTCAAATTTAGTGACTCATAGAATCATTAGATCCAACCACTACAACTACTCCACTATTTGAAGGGAAAATTCAATACATATATTATGTGACTCTTGGAGATGGTTTCAATATACATGGATGATATCCATATTGATATCCTAGCATGTTTAGTACAACTTCATCCAATTTTATTTTAATTATCATATCAGAATTCAATAAAATTAATCCTTAAAGTAGTAATAATTCAGATCATATGATTAAAAAAATTATTCTTTTTATGGATTAAAATATAATTATTCCAATGGATAAAAACAATTTTTATTTGTTTAATCAAAAAAGGTTAGTGTGATGGATGATAATTCATTAGTCTGATAGATTTCACATACTAAATATAATAGAATGAAAATCATTAATCCGATGGACTAGGCTTATTCAGTCCGATGTGTGATACATCGTCAGTCTAATGGAATAAACATTTTCAATTTTATGTAATAGATTCCATCGTTATAATGGAAAATACATAGTCATTCTGATAGATTGTACTTCCTTAATCCAATTAACTGGACTTCATTAGTTCAGTGGATCAGACAATGTAAAAAGTTTATATATTTCCATTTCAAATTAATTAATAATATTATAGGGTAATATTCCTTCTAAAAATAAATTATAAAATCCATGGAAATATAATGACAGAAAAAATAGTTACTATGATTTTCACAACTAAGGATAGAAAGTAAAAAATCTATAAATTTTGACTCACCAATCTCCCCCATTTTAAAAATCACAAAACACAACACCTAAATTGAAAAAATATTATCATTTAAGATCATACAATACCATTATTTTTTAAAGAACCTCATTATATTATTATTCAAGAAAATACTTCTACACATTTCATTCATATATCTCCCAATATTTGTAACTTTTTAATAATTCAACGAATATTGTTTGAAAAAATATAAAACTTGTAATATATTAACATATAAAATAATAATTCTCCTAATTTAATATCTAAAAATAAAATCTACCCCTTTGTGATTTTTAAAAAAATTGTTGGGGGTAAAAATTATAACCTAAATTTACTGAAGAAAACTACAAAAAAATTATTTTAATTAATCATTCCTTCCAATATATAGACGTATCATTCTACCAAATATGATAATAATAATAATAAAACAAATAAATATATAAATAATAATTAATTCAAAAAATATACAATAAATAGTTTTATTTTTACATTATGAAGATTTAATATAAAAATAATAATTCATTAATATTTATTTTCAATAAAATATCTTTTATCATTAAAATTACATATGGATTATTATCTAACTATGTTTTTGAGGATTCCAACTTAGAAATAATTTCTTCCAGAACATGAAATTGGTAAATCTGTTTCTTAAAAATAATAACATATTCGTCAAGAAATTGTATTTCTCTATTCTCAATATTAATCTACAAATCATATTATAAAATAGAAAAATGATTTAATTTTTTTTTCTTGATCATTATATTTTGATAAAATTTTAAAATGATTAGAAAGATTATAATTCTTAGAAACATTTGTAGAAAATATTTCGAAAATAATTAGAAATATTCAAAGATGAATTCATAGAAAACTCAATTTTCTTTTCTTGAAATTTTATGTCACTATCTGTTTGTTACAACTATCAAACAGTTTTTTATTGTTATTATTTTTATTATTGAATCATCATTAAATTAATTGAAATCATCATTATTTTGTAAAAATGTTTTATATAATAATTTAAAAGTATCTATTTTTATAAAACATTCAACCTCCAATATGGATGGATAAAATGAGTGACAATAATAGGAAAATATAGAATTGAATCAAAAATATTTTTCTATGATTCATTAATATAATTATATCCCATTTCAAGCCTTTTTTAGGCTTACTATCTAGAGAATAGGATGTGTTTGATGGCACATCATAAATATGGTGTCATGATGTACTAGTATCTACTTTTTCTATCTTTTTATGTTTATAACCATCTCACACAACAACAACATAAAAATTATTAATAGAGTCACACTTTTATGATAGCATTGTAAGAGATTGAATATTTTATGCTTATTTTTTAGAACATTTTTATTTCTCAGAAACAACTAACTAAACATATTTTTCAGATTGAGAGGTAAAATATGAAGTCTCAAAAGAATTATATTCTTCTTCTTCATCATCACCTTCTTCTCTTCTTATTCTGAATATTCATTTATCTGTTTTTATAAATCTCTTTTCAATATCTCATTACTTCTTAAATCATTTTACCCATTTTCTTCACCCTTTATTTAACTTATTCTAAAACATGTTCCAACAAATATCATTCAAATTCCACAAATTAGGTTTTTTTACTTAACTAATAATAGATGAAAAAATAGAAGATCGAACACTTTCATCTTTTAAAGGAATATATTCATCAGGATTTGAGTTGTCAGTAAAGGACTATATAAGCAGTTGAATAACTAATAAAGAAAAAACAGTCAAGGGTTTAGCATGTATTTTTTATAATCTATTTACCAAGCCCTCCATTATCTTGGTCTCATGAAATATCATTTTTACTTCTTATTCTCTTAATCATTTAAAACAATATGATTGTTCTGTTTAATTGATAATAAATTCTCCTTATCAAAACAAATCTATATATCACCAAGATTATTTCAATATTTGTGCATCATCAACTCTGTATATGTATTATCATGTGTTTATTTTACTTTCCATTTCAATATTGGTGTGAAAAAATAAGCATTACTTTTTTAGTTAACCATCACCATTAATAGAATCTCAACTACATTGGACAGTAATTTGTCAAATTTTTCAAAAAACACTTTCATTTATGTCCCAAAAACTAATGTCAATATTGAAATTGTTTCATTACTAATAGAAGAATATTTATTTATTATAGCATGTTCGAAAATCATAATCTACATTGAGTTATTAAATTGACTAATATGTTGTTGATGAAACCAGAAATTAAAAATCCTAAAGTTCATAGAAAATTTATTAACCATTCCAATTTAAAATATAATAATCTTTATTGAAGTAAACATCCTCATATCAACCAAAGAGTCTAACAAAAATAAATCCAAAACATTCAGTTTATTGTTATCCCATTTTCATGGTATAAGATACAACTTCATTAACTATGTTAGAACTAATCAATACTATGTTAAATGAAAACCCTTCACTATCTGTTCATTAAGAAAAAAATAATGAATTATCATTATTAGACATCTCAAAACTAATAAGATTTTCTAGTTGATTTTTGGAAACTACATACACTTATACTTCCAAATGAACCTCTACTAAATTATCATCTTGTTAAATATTCAGCATATTACATCAATCAAACATATTTGAAGAAATTAAATACAAATTCTTCTCAATAGTAGAATACAAAGACGTATAAAAATATTTAACTATGAATGGATAGTGAAGATCAAAATCATCGTTTTCACCACTTAAATTTGTCCATCCATAATATTTGATAACTTTTTTCCATAATCAGTCTTTCTAAAACATGAATTTTCAACATTCCATTATTCAACGCTTTACTATTTTTAATTAATTCTACATAAATCATTTTTCCAAGACTAATAATGATTACAAATTGGATAAGTAAAAGTGTTTGGATGAATGCCATACAATTTGACACATGAGAGATTTGAGATATGAGAGTCAAGATTAGTATGAGACGTCTATGTGGGATGTGTTGAGCTACAAGTGTATTTATATTATTTGAGGGTACTCTTCAACTTATTAAAATATGATGTCTCAAAATAAAATAAATATCTGATTCGAAGGTTGATATTTATCATTATGAGATTAAATATGAATTCTAAACTCTTAATAGTTTTTATTATAATTATCATCTGATGATATTATTTTTTTTAAAATAAAAAACATAACAATTTTTAAAATTTTAATTTTTTGAAAAATAATATATTATTTAAATAGTACAATAAATAAAAAATAATGTATTATAAAAACTAAATATCATATATTACCTATTAGAGTAAAATTAAAAAATTCAATGTGAAATATTTCTCATAATATTTTTCATTGTTTTTGCAACATAAATTTTTCTTGATAAATATAAATATGAAAAAATTCAAAAACTAACGTTTTTAGAAAAAAATAAATTTTTTTAAGAATCCAATGGTTTTAGTAAATATAAAAAGCATACGCAGCCAATTATTTTATTTTTAATCGAAAATTTGTAGAAAATTTATTCATTATAGAATAACAATTTATTTTAAATAACCCATTTTTTGGGGAAAAATAATGATAATAGAAAAGAAAGAAATTTTTTAAAAACAACAATATATGTACCCCCCATGGAATTTTTCTACTACAATGTGATAGAAAACCATGAAGTAAATATAAATGATCATTTTCTGTTAAGTATTAACTTAATCTATTCATTAGATTCAAATCCACTATATATACTAAAGCTGGGTACCTCCCAGCTGATTTTTCGTCTCCAGAATCAACCATGTCACATACTATACTAACTCAATCCCAATTCTACACCCGCACCATTGTGCCCGATCTCCTCATTCTTTCCTCCCCGCTCATAGCTTTCTTATCACATCAGCATCTAACCCTGCTTCTCCAGCTGGAAATATGGTTTCATCAACCCTCGAATCTTTTCATCTCCTCCCGCATACCTTCACCGGCCTCAACACCCTCATCGCGCTTACCATCCCTATCCTAGAAAACTCTCGTTGCTCATAGAGTTACACCTCTACATTTACCTCCACTGCTTTGTCATTTCGGCCTCCATGTTTGGGTACCTCTACCTCCTATACTACCATGTCTCCATTCGGCTTCTCGGCCTCCTTCTTCACGTTCTCTGCATTAGCCTACTCCATCTCCATTGCCTTCTCTGCATCAGCCTGCTCAGCATCCTCCATTGCTGGATTCATTGAATATGGATCCTATGCCTCGTCTGATTAAATAGTAGCGAACATAAATCACATTGGATTTCAATCTTCTTACAGATGATAATGTTGGCATCAAGTCAAGGTTATTTCAAAAGTCTGGTTATCAGTGACTCTCAATCCAGGGTCGAGGAGCTCTACATCAGGATTCGTCAGCAACACCATCGTCATCATAAAAGGTATCTTTGGTGATATGCAACTCTGGTTGCGTATGAAATAAAATTATTTATAGAACTTTAGATTATTTTGTCACCATCCTTCGTGATTATTTTATTATCAGTTCAATTTATTTTTCAATAGAGACTGCCTTGAATTGTTGTCGAGCTTCTCCCAGAAGAATCGAGTAGCTTCAGCCTCTCTTCACTATGGTCTTGTGTATAACTACATAAATGCTTTTTTTATTCATTTTTTCATTAGGAAATTTGTTCATAAAGAAGAGAATGTTTCTGAATGGGAATGTGATGGTTCAGTGGATGTTTGTACTGGGTAATACTGGACTTCTTTTTATGTAAGCTCATCCAATCTCTTTATTTGTTTGAGATTTTATTGATTTAACCATGTTATTCATGTTTGGGAAAGATCGATGGCTCTCCATATAGCTGTGAATTCATGGTTGAGACTCTTATCCTTTTAATGCATTCATTTTATTATTGTTCAAAGGAAACATTGTGTTCCATTTTATTTAGCCTCTTAGAGAAATTATTTTTGTTACGTATATGTTTTCAAAATTGAAATATGCAGGCTCATATTTATTTCAAAATTTAAATATGCAGGTTCATATTTATCATCCTCACATAGTAAAGAAGTTAAATCCTCTTGAATGTGCATGAGATTATGGAATGATTGTCTTCGATTTACATGCATGGAGGAGGATAAAGATAATATACACATATTATTTATAGCTCAGGGAGGTTTGATCATATTGTTTTTTTTACCAATTAATTCTTCATATCAATTTGATTCATGGTGAAGAACTCATCAATTTTATATTTTTTCGAACTCAAGGGGTTACTAATACATCAATAATCATCTGCTTCTTGATTTTTACTTGACAACACTTGAATTTGGATTCGATGGGCTTGTATGAGTTGTTTTCATCATTTTTTCCTGTACAAAAAATGTTCAATTCCAAAAAAAAATTCCAACAAACAAGGTCTCCTTTTGATGCTTTAAAATGAAATGCTCTCATTTCATTAGATCTTTTTTTTATTTTATACTAGCTTAAATTGAACTAGTTGAATATTTTTGGTATGTATGAGTTGTTTTTCTCTGGTATGTGACATTCAATTATTATTTTTTTAAGGAGGTGTGACATCGACAATGAGTAAATATTGTGCCTAAAGGTTTCGATGTATTGTCAAAGGTATGGATGAATCCTTCTAAAAGGTATGATTTGCAAGCATTCATTATGTTTTTCATTTACTTGATTTATTTCTTTTATAAGAATATGAATGATAATGTTTTTAGGTATTCTTTTTATTTTTTAAACCCTTTTAGAAAGCATTGTGTTGAAGTTTTGGATTAATTTTTAAATCTACTGTGAACTTAATCTCATTTCATGCACCATTGTATGATGAAATTTATCCATATATAATGAAAATTTTTACATGATGTTTTCCATTATTTATGTTTTCGGAAGTAATTCATTGGTTTTATATTTGTTTTCAAATCTGTCAATTGATTATGTCATTTGATTTGGAATATAACAAATGGTGATATGTGATTCTTAATTTTCCATGTCCTATTATTTATATTTTGGTTTCCAGGAACAATGAGAGAGATACATTAATGTCATGTTTTCTGATCATGGAACCTTGACTAAATGGAACAACCCACTCTTGTGTTCCATGTTATCTGGTTGGTGTACTCCTCTATTTCTTTTAGAGTCACATCACACTAATATACAAAGAGTTAATTAAATAGGTATTTTGGAAATCATATATACCAGCAATTACTATATCTATAAATCTAATTGTGGTATGAATAGAAAAATAATCTAGGATCCTGGACTAACTAGGTGATACGAGTGTCCCTTTTTTTAATTTGAGGTTGCACTAAGAACACTTTGCAAGGATTACTTTGGTTGATAATTTTATAATTGGACTTCTTGTGCAGGATTTAAGAGGTCATGATATGAGATTGAGGGTTGTATATGACTTTTTAGGGCATGTTTCCGTTATTTTAGAAAAAATCTTAAGAGGTTTGATCCTTTATGAATATCTTATTGTAAGTACATGGAATATTTTTTACAACTTTGATTGACTGTCACATGTGTTCTATTGTATTTTTCTGATGAACATGGAATATGATCAAACTATTGATGAATATGGGTAGAGAGAGTAATTATGTATTTCATATTTTGTATAAATTTACTCTATTCAACTATTTTCTATTTTTTTTAATTTATGTATGTATTGAAAGAATTTAGAGTGGAACATGAAATGGTTGAATCCTCTAATCAAAACCCTTTCTCTCACTTCCTCCTTTTCTTATATTTTTTTTTTTATTTTAGTAAATTGAAATCTTTTATTCTTTTTACTGATAGAAGTATATTTTAAACTACTACATTCTTGTCATTCATGTGACCATGTCCCCACTCTTCAAAAACTGACTCCTGTAATGATTTTGTTAATGTTTCATGTTTCTTTATTAATGACTTTTGTTGTAAATGTTTTTCATATGCAACTCTAGAGCACAATTATCCTTATGTCATTCATGTTTATAATTAACATTCTTGGCTATGTATCATAGAGGGGTAGCATGAATTCTTTGGATGGATTCTGGAACTATTTTAGCATGGGTAAGATATTTTCTGGGTGCATTTCCTACTGCTATGTTTTTCTGAAGTTATATGATTTTCTTTAGTTTATCCTACTGGAAAATTAGTTTTCAATTAAATTGAATGGCATTGTTTCAGTATTACTTTTACTTGTGCATAATTCCATTATATTTCTAATCAAGTTTACAAGCATCCATTTTTTTATGAAACCTAAAGAAATATTTAACATATTTATCACTTATGATAATTGTTTTTAAAAATATAATTGACATCAATTATATATAATAAATATGATTGGATTCTTCCTACATGTCACCTTGCCATTCTTCCACTTCAAGCTAAATTATTCTTTCCTCCCAAAAAAATAAATTATGTTTTATTTTACAATAAAGAGGAAGTTCCAAAATAATTTGGTTTTACATAGTAATTATGATAGGGACCGTGATGACTTAAAGAATTTGGTTATTTTTTATGTTAAAACTGTGGTCAATTTTAGTTAATTAAAAACATTGGAAGAGTATTATGACCCTTTTAGTACTGTCCACTTTAAATTATCTAAGACCTTTATTTTTCTTCAAAGGACAAGTGATTAAATACTATAAAACGAAGAGAAACAGTCCTTTAAAACAATATTTATCTTATAAGATGAATTTGTGGAATTTAGTTCATGAATTCTCTGGCTTTAATCAAGGAGAAGATGCTTTAATTTTTTTATCAAAATCTCTTGGTCATAATAATGTTTCAAAATCCAATTTCTATTGAAAAAGTGGGTAGCAGGAAGCTGAATTTTTTACAAAGGTTTGATAGTAGATTCTTTCAATACGCTATAAATTATACTGGGATTGTTCCATTTCACCACAATGTCAAATTGAATGTATTTCAGTAATATCAGTTAGATATTGTGAAATAAATTCTTTTTATTATGTTGTGTGTTTTTGTTTACTTAGTTTTAGGAATACAATTCTGAACAGCAAGGACAGCTCCTCCATTTGCTCCTACCCTTGCATCACCGGGATGCTGAAAAAAAGCACACCACTGAGGCATGTTCCTTCAAGTCCAACCACTCTACTCAGATTTCTACACTGGACTCGAACAGGTTCATACCATACTCTTGGTCAACCTCCACCCTCACAGTGATGCTGACTCTTATCATATAGGTATATCTTAACTATTTCATTTTCCCACATCCATGTTTGTGGGTATATCTATTTATGTTGAAGTAGATTTCAGTTGAAGATACATTTACTATGTCTAATTTTTTTTAATTTATTTAATCTTTTTCTTATTATTATTTTAATTTTACATATTCTGTTATAAAAAGAACAAGGTAAATATGTTTGTTAACCCAGACTTTTCTTGTTTTTAATCATCTTAATGAAATCATTTATCTTTGTAAATTCAAAAATATCTAGGTTTTTATTTAATCATTTTTTAGATTTGATAGGTGTTAATTCATTATTGTTGTGTGTTTTTTCCCATTCTTGAAATGTCATTTGACCAAAGTCCTATTTTTTGAGAATTAGATCATTTCTATCAAATATATTTCAGTAATCAGTTTGTTTTACAAAAAATTGTCTTCTACAGTTTTTCCCTTCACATTTTTCTGTTATGTAGCTTGAATAATTGACATGATTTCATCACCATCATCATGAATAAATACTTCTTTGCTACTGCGTCATGGTATGACATTCGAATCACTGCAACACTTTCATTAATATTTATCATTTATAGCAATGTAACATATGATAATTTCATTTGTACTGAAAACATGCTATCTGAATGTGATTGAAATGAATAGATAATGTTAATAAAAAGCATTAAACATTTTTTTAATAAGAATAACTTATCTTTTATATTCAACCTTGGTTTTGAATTAAGGCATGGATGAAATTGTTTTTGTTGAAAGGGTGTCATAACAGGTTTTTCTTGATAGAAATTTTTCAAATTAACTGGACATAGAAGTAACATTAACAAACTGAATTTTTTTATGCACTGTTTCTTTCTTCACAACATGGGAATGATAGAAGAATACATTCATGCTTGGAATGGCCCCTCTCCATCCCATTATTCCATGTGCATATATTCAGAATCACATTTTCCAAATCCTGCTCTACTATTAACTATTGATTGAATCAATGTCTGTTCATTGATGTCTATTATGATGTAACCAGCGATTCACTTAGGTGATTCCAAGGGTGTTGAAGTTAATGTCTTTATGCTCTTGGAAATAGAATGTGTCTTGCTGATGCGATGTTTTTCCACCAGAAATCCAGATCTGGCCCCTCAAAATAGATATACACGATATTAACTGGAATGCATCTCCACTAGAATGACTGAACTTCTCCTTTGAAAGGTACCTATTATTTTTGGGTTTCTTGAGTACCATGGAATATGCATCCAATGTGAAGTTACTAAATAACACTTTCAGCAATTGGAATATTACTTATCACCATTAATAATTCACTACTCTGTCATTCCTACAGCCTCCTAGATCGAGCAGGGTATGTGATATGTCTTTTATACTATCTAATATGTTAATATCTCATCTTTTTTTTCATGGATCTTATTTTCTGTCATTTCTCATTATAGGGGATCGGTGCATGTTTTAAAATAACCAAGGATCACCAGGATAACTGGGACAATTGTTCTAATAAGATTATTTTCTCAGACAATGTGGGTAACGTTTTTGGAGAGTCAGGTAGAGTACAGATATATTTTAAGTTAGTTTTACCTCAAAATATAATGTTATTATATGAATGGGGTGAGATTTTTCCTTAAACCAAATCTATCCACTCCTATGGACACCCTTGGAAAATAGACTTTACCAACTTCAGTTTCATAGTACTTCTCATCACTTATTAGGCCTAGGTATGTGACATACAATCATTTTGTATTTAAGGAGGTGTGACATCGAAAATTAGTAATTATTGTTGATAATGGATTTTCTGTATTCTAGAAGGTATGGTGGGATCCTTCTAAAAGGATTGATTGGAAAACAATCATTATGTTTTTCATTTCCTGGATTGATTTCCTATAGAAGGAAATGGATAGTCATGTTTTCAAGCATTGTTTTTGTTATAATCTGTTTTTTATTACATTGAGTTGAAGAACCTTACAAAAAACATATGTTAAATATGGTTATTCGGTTTCCTAGCCGAATTCAAATTTTTTTTGTATTATAATATGTTATAAGCTGTTTTATATTAATTTTAGTTATAGTACCTTATCAAATTTGTTAAAATGTTTTCTAATAGGTTGCAAATAAGTTACCCGGGTATGAAACCAATAGCTTGCAATTTTAGGAAGTTCAGGTATGTACAAAAAAATTATCTTGTGTTGTCAATTTTAATAGATGAAGAATGTTCATGGTTGATGTCACCTATTTATTTTTTTTCCTTTCATTATTAGGAGTCCCATAGGAAATTGTGTTTTTTTATAGGAGACTGTTTTCATCTACTTCTTATCCATCACCAACCATGACGACCAATGGATTTATTCATTTAGAGTGAATAATAAATCTATCATCCTCAATCTAATAATTATTGCAACACCTCTGTAGGTCTCCATTTCGTCTCCTACCTAACTATGTCCTTGCACTAACTATTTTCAGATTCACCCATGTTGCATTGTATAATGCAATGGGTAAGCAGTTTGGTATGTATTTCTCTTATTCTTTATGATTTTTTTTGTTTCTAAGGTTCTTTCCTATCTTTTTTAGGTCTGGAATGGGGTTGGTTGATGCAGTATTTTGGTGACCTCGTGCTCTTTTGATGCTTAATTTTTTCCTTTTGTTTGTCACATGTTTTCTGTTACACTAAGATTTCTTATCTTTTTTTTGAGGGTGTGAATATACCTGTTCAAAACTATTGAGGGCATGAACATACAGTTACTATGATCTGGTATGTTCTTATTTGATATTTTAGAGGAAAACTGTATTGTAATTTTGAGGTAGTTGAATTTTAATTTTATTATAAAATTGTCTTTTCATTATATATATAATACTGGTAATTTGACCAGTTCATAGTGGTAATAAAATAAGGTTTTTATGATTTATTTTTACAATTAAAAACCTCATATAACAGTTTTCTTCTTCTAACTCTAATCATTCCTGCAACCTCAATTCAATGTCATAGAACAGTTTTTTCAAGAGTTTGAAATTTATGAATAATTTTAAATACAATACTTAATATTCTATTCATCCTATCAATTCTAAACATAATTAAATAGTATAAATTATAAATTGAAATTACACACATGGTATTACATTCACTAGAAAGTCCACATTTTTTACCGATTTATTTTCATGTTAAAATGTTGTAACTTACCAAACACCACCTTAGGGTCAACAAGGTATATAAGATGTTAGTTAAATTAGAAATTTATTTCATCCACACATAAATCTGCTATTTCACATTGAAATATAATTAATACATGGTTTCTAGAAAAATGATATATATCCCTAACTATTTATAATCAAAATTGAATCTCATAATCTTAATCTACCCTTTGCGGTGAAGTCAATGTTGTAGATTCATCATCCTTAAGGGATATTCAGATGTATATGTAAATATTCATCCCTTAAATGAATTTTTGGTGTTCAAAACTATTCCTAGACTCATTTAGACGTTTTGAATGTAGACTCAGGTCATTTTATTCTTTTCGGGTTTCAGTTACTTTTAATAGATTTATACATTTCTCTTATTAATTTTTATTACGTAGTGTTATCTAATTACAAACATAAAACATATCATCACTTTATTAAGTGGTAAAAAACATATCTACTATTTTCATTGACTACAACATGAAATTTCCAGACATATCATATTTTATCTACTGATTACGTTATGTATTTTTTTCAACAGGTCAATATGGATATGAATTTAATGATGAAGATTCAACTCCACGGGTTGATAATTTGGATTGTCCTACTCCAACATTTGATGTTTAAGGAAAAATTTGATGATAAATATTTATTCTTATTACAGTTGTTGGGTATGCTAACTTTCAACTCTCAACCCAGCAGCCAACCTGCCTCTGTATCCTCCCCAACAACATTGTGTCTTCCACCTTCCCTTCAACCACACACTCGCCCTCCAGATCCCGGGCCTCTGCAACCCTTCGTCCAACATCTACACCTATTATTGTAAATTGCTACATTTAGGTGATATTTACTTAATAACATGCCATTAATCTTTCTATGGGGTTTTTATGAGATGAAATTTCAGTGTCTCCACCTTGTACTGCACCCAATTCTCAGGCTCCAGAAACCATGAGTACCGGTTCTTGGTCACCTGCTGGTATGGATTCATCTCATTTTCATGATATACAGGTACCCGAACCAACTGATTGTGTTTTACTATTAATTTCGTTTTTGGAAATTTCAGCTCCCCACTTGGGTCAAGCGGCTCCAGGACACAGCACCATGGGACTACAATTTGGCAGGAGCTCTGGCACAGGTTTAAAGAATGATGGAAAACCAAGAGTGGCAGTGACAACATCTTATATTTTCATATTAATGTTTTACTAAAACATTATTTCATATTGCATTGGCATGGTTCTTCTATTATGTATTGGTTTTAACCCACCAACAGCGGGGATTGCTTATTTATGAAACCAAAAGAATGATGTAATTGCTTGGAAATTAATAATAAAGCATTATTCAGTTATTTTCAACATTGTTTCTTAATTTTCCATTCCTATATTGTATATACTATTAATATATTATGTAGATATTCATAACATGTTTTATTAACATTATTTATGAAACTGTTTTTCCTTTCAATGAATTATTTCCACTTAAATTAGGTTACTAATTACTAGCCATTGTACAGTTAACAACTTTCCCAGTTTCTTTTATTTTTCCAAAATATTTTATTGCCTCTATAAAATCAGTGAACCATATCTTCATGAGAACACATGAACTAAGAATTCTGTTTTATCACCATGCAAATGCACAGGCGAGTACTTGTTTAATATAATTATGGGATTTTGTATATATATCATAACGGTGTTATTGTATTTTGATGAATTAAAAAATAATATATAATTTATCTATGTGGTATCAAAGGAAATGGTGTCTAATATCTATGTAATTATCTCGTGAGTGTTGGGTGGCGTTTTTTTATAAATATATGGAATATTTATTAGCAATCAAAATTGAATATATAAGAAAAAAACCATTGTGTTTTCATTGAATCAAAAACACTTGATCACAACAAGTTTAAGCCAATACATATTCTCCTTCAGTACTGTAATGTTCTACTGATTGTTGTTTCTTAAAAAAATGAATCTAAATATTCTCCTAAGAATTAATAAGATCCAAATATTATTTTTCTATCCATTTTATAGACCCCAATGTCTACATCTGAAAAAAAAAGTTAACACTAAAATTAATTCCACAAGACCAAAATAACCCTCTACCTGTAGTTCCCATATTATAATGAAGAATTGATTTTTATTCCTTTGTACATGAATCATTTAGATTAGTTTAATACCTCTCACAGAAAAAAAATTTAAATATTAAATATTGATGACTAGATATTATGTATAATAGACTACCAATAATTCTTCTAATGATCTTTCAGTCAAATGGTTTCACAGATTCATCAATTTCTAATTTATTTGAGGTTAATATATGAGTACTAATACTTTTATTATGTTCATATATTTATTTCTTAAGAGGACATTTCATATACATATAATGAGATATTAATGATCCCTATTATTTATGTGAAATGGAAACACTAATAAAATGAGAAAGTTCCCCCATCATGCTCAACTCAAACTCAGATTTCATATGATCTGCATTTGATTCTATAAGAGATTATTGATTTGATCAAAATAGAATTTTATAAAATTAAATTTGAACAATTATGGTGATCCAATAAACCATTTTATCAAATATGTTTATAGAAAAATACCCTTAACAATATTTTATGTAAAACAATGAATAAATTCATCAATACAAACATCTTGGGTCTTGTTTAAGTTCATAATGTGACTTTATAAACATAAATACACAATGTTGTGAATTTTTAGTTTCAACACCTGGGGTTTTTTAAATAAATTTCCTTTTTTACATATCTATAATGAAAATGACACTTCATATACGTTTGAAATTTACTAAAAATAATATTTATTATTTATTCTATTAGAATACAAATATATTCAGTTATAGATTCAATTGTAAAAGTGTGTTCATAGTCTATTCTCTTTTTTATATTATAACCATTTCAAATAATACTAGAATTTTTTCTAAATTCAGTTCTATTTTCATCTTAATTATTCTCAAAACCCCATCTTACACCAATAACAGGTGAATATTTAGTATGTTTAACTAATTTCTAAACCATAATCTTTTCTAAATCCGTAACATCATCATGCATATATTGTATCAAATATTCAATACATAAATCCTCATCTTGATCCTTATGTTATAATTTTGATATAAATATAAAATTTTTTATTTTTTTTTCATCAGTAACTTTTAGTTTTATGAAGTTGATATACATTATCAATGCTATTATAACCAGGTTGACTCCAAAGGATCAATTGATATCATGTGTTTATAAAACTCTACTCTTCGATAACATGTAGAAATTATTTTTTAGACATTACCTAAGAAACAAGTTCTTTACTTTTTGTCTAAATAGAGTAACATTTCATCATGGGTTGAAAATAAAATTTTAAAATAATATCCAAAGATGTGAATTGAGGTTGTTTGAAAAAGAAAATGACTTGTTTTATCAAAATTATCATACTATATTTCCTTAGTAGTAATTTTGTTTTTAGTACAGACCCTATAAGATTTACTAGTTATATAATATTTTAGAAATATCCCTTCATCATATTTTGGAGGATATTTAAAAAAACTATCTTTAGTGTTCAGAATGAATATTGTTCATCCAAAAACATTAATGTAATAATGTTTTGTATTTCTTCTTTTCCATATTTCATAATTAGTTTTTTTAAAATGTCTTATGAAAACATGATTTATTTTTTAAAAGGCATTACTAACTGATTCATCACAACAAAATTTAGCAATTCAATATTCAATCAAAACGGTTCTTACAGCCTAATGATTAGAAATTGATTTAAAAAAACCCATTATTGAGGTCTGAAATCATTCATATGTGTTAGAAAAAAAAATTATAATAAATAAAAATGAGTATACAAATACTAATGAACCATAATAAGATATTAAATAAATTATATTATTTACTTGTTACTATTTATCACCAATTTATTTGAAAATTATTTTTTAAAATAAATGTTCTGGGTAATAACTGGTTTGTTTTTAATGTTTTTTTGGGTTTTTAGTTCTTTCTTGGTTATATTTTCATTTTCCCATCATCTAAATAATTCCAATATCAATATAAATACAATATATATTTATTAAATATATCCTTATTAAAATCAATGTAATTTTTAAGTGAAAAATGAATCGCATCACTTCATTGAAGAGGTAACCAACACGTATGAACAAGAGATGCTATCATTTTCCAATGCATTTGAAGGTTAGGATATATATATGATATTATAATTGAATAATAATATTTATGTCACAAATATCATATAAATTAATTATTTATATCTTTATAACCATCAATATTAATTAGTGATGAAAAATATATTACACTGCTATGTGGAGACCATATTTTTTATGTACGCACCTGTTATGATTTATTTTTCATACGATGGAAACGAGATGGAAATTTTTATTACCATAATAATAGTTACATATGAGTACATTTATGATAATTGATTTATTATTTTATGATGGTGACAACAAATTTAGATCAATTTGATGAAGAAAATTTTGAAAGAGTCGGTAAATATGATTTCCTCTTCATCAAAAGTGCTCCATTAGATATTCAATTACAAACATAGGGATGCTATTATAGAATTACAATAAAACTCTATAGAAAAAATTATAAAAATTAAATTAAATTTCTTTTTAAAGTGGAACAATGTTCCCATAATTTCTACAATAAGATGGTATATTTTTGAAATATAACTAACACATAGTTTTTTGATAGCTTTATGTTTTATTTTTTACCATATTATAGTGTTTAACATTATTGTTAACCAATTTTAACAAAAATATTTTTAAATTCTTTTTCAAAATTAAATGTTTATAATTTTACATATTTCCTAAAAATTATATCATAAATGAAGGATTTATTGAAATTTTTAAACATATATTTACATAATTTTACTCAAATAATTTATATTTTTTTTTAATATTTATTTAAAATTGTATTTTCCATAATGTATCAATAATTAAATTTTTTACACTATTCATTTAATTTTATTTCAAAAAGATCTAGATAATGGATGAATTAAAATATAATCCCTTTACACATCCCAGTTATCTTATATTTATTAATAAAATTCATGAAACACAATAATCCATCCAAATTTAGTTATTTTTATTATTCTTATATAATTTATTATATTTTTCAATAAATTGAATAAATACATTGTTGGTGTTACATAAGAATATAAGTTAATATTAAATAAAAAAATAAAAAATAAATTATCATGATAATAATAATTATTTAATATTTCAAATTAACAATTAAAACTGAACATAACCTCTTTTCTCATTATGAACAAATAAAAGTGACATTAAGATCAAGAGATTGTCATTCTGAAATTTTCATCACTCAAGATTATATAAATTCCATTATCTAAGGAAAACAGGTCTAAAATGTCATATATTAATAATTAGGATAACTAAGTTATAATTAATCACATGTAACTTACTAAAGGCATGTGTTGGGTTTATTTCTAATGTTCGATGACAATATATTTATATTTAATTATAGAATTTACCTTTAATATATGTCATAATTTTTTCCATAATTATATTTCAAAGTGGCAAAAAATAAAAATGAACTATTTTAAAATTTTGAACAACCTAATTTCAAATATAATATGAATTTTTTATGATTAAATATTCAGTCGTTCTTAAATTTATTTTTGATAAAATACATAAAATTCAATGAATTTTTTTTGGAAACATGTGTTTTTAATCCAAAAAATTTACCTATTTTAAAAAGAAGAATTTTTTTAAAATTAATTTATGCTAGGAAATAATGTTAATATTTAAAATTAGTAATAAATACAAAATAAAAAATTAAATTAACTAACATTATATAACCATTATAAATGATAGTATTGGGAAAAAAATTATTTTTCTATTATTCTCTAAAAATCATTTCAGAAAAATCCAAACAAATCACCAAAAAGTTATTTTTAAATTATTATTTATATTGTATTTCTAATTATTGAAATTAAAATTTCTAAAATTTGATGAAATTAATTATAATTACAACACAAAAAATGAAAAATAAAACATTTTTGAGTGATATTCTATTTTTGAAATAGAAAATGATTTTACTTAAAAATAAGTACTAATTTATTATTAAAATTTTAATTATATAAAACAAATATATATATTTTCATTACATGGTTAACCCTATTGATACCATTCGATTCAATGTCTAGGTTATAATGTTCATATTAAATACCAATATTTTTTTGGATTTTTTAAAATCTATTCATCATATTCTATATGCTATCAAACATAATGTTCTTCTAAAATATCATGTTGTTATATATCGTTTCTAGGATAGGAATATTAGTCTTTCCAGATAATATTCAAGAGGTACTATCTAGGGAGTTTCCCAAAAATGTGTTTGAGATCCAAAATTTCAGGGGCATGGTGGTCACTATAATTAGATTGTTTACGAATTTTCAATTATAGTATCTTTGATAATTGAATTGACATAAAAGGGTGTTAACTTTGAGTGGAATGTAAAATATCAAAGAGATTTTGAAGAAATAAATATTTGTTTTACTTCAACTAAATGTCTTATCCTTCCATAAATAGGTTGGGGTTTTGATAAGGTTTGTGAAACTTCATATATAATATTTTTACATATCTTGATGTAGGGAAAATATGTGGTGTCTAATGGATCTTTCTCATTACAACCCATTATAGATGATTACACTACCCCAATCATGAGTTAGAAACTATTATTAATATACACAAAACATGGTGTCATAATCTCTAAAACTGGTGTTTTAAGGTATATTATTATCATAAGAGCATAAAGTATATTCTTACATAGAGGGATCTTAATTTGCAATATAGATGAATGTATGAGTATCTTTAGAATTTTTATTTTGATATTTCATAACCTCCCATTGATGGGAATGTGTTAGCTGACACATTTAGTTCGAAATTACTAACTCAAAACATTAAGAAATCATTAGAGGATGGAATCTGATGTGTTTATTCTAAAAGATGATATTTGGAGTGGAAAAGGATGACAATAATTATTTATATGCTTCTATAATGGTTTAATCATCATTTAATAAAAATATTCATCTTGAGATGGTATTAGATATTGATTTCCAGAATTATGGTAAAATACTAAAAGGTGGGAACCAATGATGACTGAAATCGATCTCCTTTTGATAATTTGTATTTCCAATGTAAGTTGGTGGTTCATAGATCTCAGTGGTTTGAATTGATGCATATTGTACACTATTCTTGTCTGTATTTTCACAGTAGGACCACTAGATGTATCATTATCTATATTTTTTTATTGGTGTTCGGGGATGAGATGATCGATTATAGACTTCGTTCCATGGTGCCATTTAGGTCATAGAATTTTTTTAGAGCACTAAAGACTAGTAGGGTTGTGGTAACTTCTTTCCATTCCAATATGGAAGTGGGATGGTATTTTCATGTAATTCATCATTTTTATTCCTTGATATTTTTGGGGTAAGGATGCAATTTCGGTGATCATTGGTGAACATATGAAATTGGAAAACTTCCCCTCTATTAGGGATATTTTTAAGGTAATTATCTCGGGTACTTTTATGTCCAAGAGGTTATCAAGCTTCATGTTTTCCATTAGAAATTATTTATAATAAGTTCCATCAGTTCATATCCTTTATATGAAATAGGTCTCAATATATGAGGAGTTATTATTTAAAATTGAACAGTGAATATCATATGTAAATGGATGGACATATTGTGTGTAGTACTCAGATTCGGGAGGATATTCTCCAGCCATGCATACATCATTTTGGTGGTTCTTGGGATAATCATCTTCCTATACCCAAATTCTCCCATACGAATAGTTATCAGAGTTTAATTAATATGTATACCTTCAAATCATTTCATGTATGTCAATGTAAATCTAATTTGTGTTGGAAATTGTTGGGAGGGAAGTCCTAAGTTATACAGGTCCCCATTTATGATATGATGATGAAAGTACTAATGAACCACAAAATCATAGTGACTACTCTGAATAATCAAATATCTAATGAATACTATTTTTTTTCACCAACTAGGGATTGTGTTTTGTGATTCGGTCTTCATTAGATTTTTATCTCACTTGGGACCCCATCATTTGTTTACATAATGTAAGATGACACTGTGGTTTGTTGGACCTTTTGAGATAACTGAAAAACTTGGAAAAGTGGCTAATAAATTGATATTTTCATCTTTCGTAACATCCATTAATGAAATTTATTATGTTTCCCAACTGGGGAAGTCTCAAATAGACCATTCACATGGAAATTAATGGGAATGTGTTCATCTGGATCATAACTAAAATATATTTGAACAACCCATTTAGGTTAAGTATCGTTGAAGTGAGTTATTATGCTGATGATCATGTCAGTTTATCAATATACCATGGTAGTGTAGATGGGATGTACACGGGACATGGGATTGGAATCATAGAAGTGGGAAGTTGTGGCCTTCTCTTTTTTTCATTCAGATTATTGTGCACCTTCTATGGATATAAAAATTTTATAGAGGGGAGAATATTAATGAACTCTTGGTCCCATGTATGATTTAAATGTAAAACATTAAAATAATTTTATTAGCCTAGAGGATTATAGGATTTAGGAGATGAAAACTAGTTTTTCTCAGTAAAATAGGATTCGTTCATAATATAGATGTATGGTTAGTACTAACCATTAGCTAACCATGTGTTATGGATCTAAGAGTTCTAATGGTTTTTAGTATGGTTTCAATAAGGTTAGTCAAACCAGGGAGCTTACAAAAAAACAATGTGGGTGTTGAGGTGTTTTTCAAAATGTGTCACATGGTTTCAGTATAGTTTTTCACATACATGAGTCTAATCTCATGTAAAAATGAGGATTTATTTTATATTAGACTGAGTCCATATATAATTGTTGAATTTCTTATAAAATCATGCATCCTAACTATCTTCCCTGATCAAGACCATTAAAAAGTTTGAATTTTACATTTTTTATTTGATATTTGTTGTATAAAATATCATAGTAATCTCTCTTAGGATTGGAATAAACATTACCCAGTTCTCTAGTGGTATTCCCCCTTGTATTCATGACATTTTCCATTCATTTATGATGGATATCTTCAAGTTATGTTTCATTTTAGATCGAGTTTTCTTTCAACTTATTAGATTCTCATCTCCTAATCTCAATAGACAATGTTTGTATTTTTTCTTCCGTATAAATGGGGTTTTCTAATTGATTAATAAATTTTTTATGATCCATAAATTATTGGGAATTGATCTATTCATTTACATTAAATGTTCACCAAGTTGACCAGTTTTTATCTATTCATGAGGTAGGTGTCTTTATACAAATTATCTATCACCTAAATTTATTTTTGTTATTAAAAATTAATTTCGTTGATATTATGAAATTTATTTATTAGATATCAACTTGTTTTTCATAAATATATACCTTTTTGAAAGAGGGGTTTCACTAAGAAAATATTTGTGCACACTATTTTTGAAGAAATTTATTATATATGGTTTTTATTCTATGATGGGTTTTATATCATAATAGACGTGATTCTTCACTACAAAAAACGTTTCTAAAATTTTGATCATGGGATTAAAATGGGTATTGAAAATTATATCAAATTGTGAACATTGGATTTATTTGGGTATGGATGCATATCACATTTTTGTACCGGTCACCACTAGGGGTTCCCTTATTAATATAGAAATAATTTTGCAAGACTCGATGTCAATTATATTCAAATTATTATTGTCTTAGTAATCCATTATATGTATGATTACATATTCCCATAGGATAAATAAAAATATTGTTCATTGTTTTTTATGCTTGGTTTTATACATGATAATACTTTATCTGATATGTTTCTCAATTAATTATCTTAAAGTGTCACCATGGATAAATTTGACAATGTTTTAATTCTATGTTAAGTTTACATATTATTTTAATAGTTTATTTGAATATGGTCTTTTATGAAAACCATAGGTTGTTTTTAAAAAATATCTTATGATAATTATTTACAAATGAGATTCGTTTTGAAGATAGATCTAACATTTTATAATTATCAAGAATTGTATATATTCTATAATGAAATCCAACTAGGATTTTTTATCATACCCTAATTTTTTAATTCAGTGTATATAGATATGGTTTTTAAGGAACTTTATTAAGGTAATTATTTCATGTATGTTTATAATTTCAATTAGGTGATGTCACCTTCATATTGAGATTAATTTGTGGAGATGAATAATCATATAGCACCCTATTTCCCTATTTTTTTATTTATATTATTGAATTTTTGTATTGTATTTTTTATGATATGAATTCTTTCCCCTTTATTCCTCAATATCATTTTATAGTTTTTCTCCATTACATTATTCATTAGACAATTTTTGGTTGTTTTTTTTCTTTATCTAGTAGAGGGACAACTTGGGAGACAATATAGGTTGACCTTGGATGGTTTATTATAGACAAATTCAATATTGTACAAAAACACATATTTTTGTTCTCACATGGATGATAATATCACCTAAGATTCCTTTTTCATATGTATTTGTTATTTTTTAGAAGAAAGACTATGATTAAATAATTATGTTTTTTCCTGCTTCATCCATTATTACATAAACATCTCAAATGTCTATTTGATATCTTATAATTAATTGGTGACCAAATAGGAAATAAATGATGATCATGATTTGTGGTGACCTTAAATTAAAGACCATGAGTAATGAATTAGATGAACCACCAATAATAAAAATAATACATTTCATGAAAAAACTATAATAAATAACATCATCAATCATGGTATTTAATCTACATTGAAATTGATATAATGTTATTTTCATCATCTCAATAATCATTTTTAATTTTTAATTTTTGATGTTTGTAGCATATAAATTGGATTAGCGAGTGTTATAACAATATTCTGAAGGTATATAATGGGATAATAATGTTTTCTATAACTAATTTATAAAGAATAAAAACTACTAGTATACTTTAACATATGGTTAATTTCTGTTGTGTGGAAACATGACCAAAAATTGTAGAGTTTACAAATGAATTCAAAAACGGGCTTTGAATGTTACCTATAACAGATTCAATTTATGATAAATTATTTCATTGTGTAAACTATTTGAAAATTTACCTTTTATAAAGAGTTATTTTAACAATTTACATTAGTTAAGAAGTAACGTATGTAAATCCATTATTAAAATTAAAATTCTAACATCAGTTTTTTAAAAAATAATTAAAATTTATTTTAACATATATTAAAATAAAAATGATATTTAAATCAACCTCTAATAAAGTAATATGTTAGCTTTAAACATCATCTATTATGTTTAAATATGTTTAATATGACTTACAATATTAGTTATTATTATAACTAATAATGAAAATAGAATACAATGTTTGTTAGTATTATTACTACTATTGAAAGATTATTTTTTAAAACATAATTACAACTATACACCTTATTCCATTTAAAAAACTAAATACCATAAAAAAAAGATCACCATATTATAGATAAATATTATTTTCAAACTATGCTACAAAATTATTTACAAATATTATACACATAAAAGAAAATTTTTATTATACATCTAATAATTAATCACACAAATAAAATATTTTTTAAATAATCATCAATTATTAACAAATATTGTTTTTGAAATGATGAAGTGTCTTTGAAATGATACAAAAATAAAAATCAATTTTATAACATTAACAATACTACATATTGGATAAAAATATAATATTTATTATAAATCATCGTTGAAAAATTATTCCCTCATTTTGGGGATGATAATCTCATAAATAAATCCTAAAATATATTATCCACATTCAATATTCCATCTTTGATTATGACACTATTGTTTTGAAACAATTACATCCAAAATAAGGATCAAAATAAATATTTTCATAATAAAATCTTGTTTTATCATATATGTAATTTAAATACACATACATGAAAAAAAAAATTAGCTTCATATGACTTATTTTCCCTTACACAACCCTTTGAAACATGATCCTTGACTAATTGGATTTTTTATTTCCCTAGGATAGGTGACATGGAAAAATAAATATTATATTAAAAATAAAGTAGAATAAAACTCACCATTCCAAAACCCCTTTTAGAGTTGTTTTTAATTCATCCTATAATAATCAAAACCAAAATAGTATTCATTTATATGTCTTGAATACATATAAAATCTACTATCTACTAAAATTGAAAATTTTAGCATGAATGAAAGTATAATGAATACTATTCCGTAAGTATATAAGTCTTCTTAACAATCTATGAATAAAGGGAATGAACACTTGAGATCACTATAAGTCATTAATTGACATATATATTCATCCTTATATTCTTTTTATGGATTACACATGCAATGAAAAGTATTATCTAGATATAAATCTATAGATACATTTTATCCCATTTTGAAGGTAAATTTTTTTATATAAATAATTACACATCAAAAATGATTAATTCTTTATAACATATATTCAAATAATTAATAAAAAAACACAAAATGAAATTTACTTATATGGAAACAATTCCACCTCCTATATCATGTGATCATAAAACATAACAGAATCTGTGAATCATTTTATAAGCATTCACAACCAAGAGTCTCTTTTACATATTTTAGCAGCTATTAAAAACTAAAAATATGGATCAAATACAAAAGAAGTTGTCTCTAATTTCATTAGCTGTTACAAATATTCATATATATATAATGGTAGTGGTTCAAAAAAATATTTCATTTTCAATGATTCTTTAGATTTTAATTATCATATTAATTTTAATTGTAATAAATAATTTAAAGTAATATGATATTAGAAATATCAAAAAATATAAAAACAGCATAGACTAAATTTTTAACTAATACTTAAGGTTACTTTTAAATAGTAAAAAAATTTCCCTACTTTTTCGATCATTGAAAACATACTAAGTAAAAAATTAAACTAGAGCCTTTAGATCAATAAAAGAAATTATTATCAACCATACATTTTTTGGTAAAATTGGTTACTGATGAATAAAATCAATCGAAATTATGTATGATTCCATATGTTAAAATATAAAAATATTGATTCCTTGAAAACCACTCATCCTACAAAATAGAGGCAAATATAGGTTGGGAATGAGTCAGAATGGAATATTGAGTAGGATATTTCTATCTCAAATTTCCTAAAAAACTAAATCGAAAATCAACTTATATATTCTCTTGATTGTTCAGAAACATAATGCAAAGCCCTCAATGAATCTATTTCTCCCTTATTCTGACCCCCTCAATGTTTTCCTATGATTTTTAAAATCATTATAAAAATAACATTCATATTTTCTTATTTTCCTAATGTATTCATTAAAATATCTTTCCAAACCTAATTTATAATTTTCCCCAGTGTTTATTAATCCTGAAGGGTTTCCAAAGATGAAATAATAATGTTAAACATTAATTTTATGAATATAGGTAAAATATATATTTGAAAAAACAATTAATTTTATACAATATTTATAAAATTTTCATTTGATGGATCAATAAGTGATTGTCACTTTCTTTCCAATCTTTCAATTTTTAATATCTCAATTAATTTTGGGGATAGGGAAACCAAAATAAACATATTTAGTTCCAAAATTGATTTAATTATTATTTCCTCAAAAAAATTTAAATTCTAATTCTCTTACAGAAGATTATACATGCCAAATGAAAACTATAATGGTATATATTATGAAACTAGATGTCATTATTTCCATTTTAAAAAGAATAAATTATTAATTCACTATTAAATCTAATTATAATTATCTTAATTTAATTTATTGAAATATATTACTATACAAGAAAGGATTTCTCTTATATACTATTGACAGGATTTTCCTAGGTCTCTATATATAAAAACCTATATTTGATGGCAAAAATTTATTCGTTTTCATTATAAAAAGTCTAATTTAAATTCATATATGACATAACATTAATCAATATATTTTTGGAAAAATAGAATCAAATCTTATTAATATCATTAATATTATGAGAATCAAATATCCTATTTAATTGAATAGATAATGTTTTGGTAATATAAAATATATAATATTTAATTACTTATAAAAATAAATTAGTTGAGGTATTTTAAAATAACACATTCCCACAACTGATCTCCTATCACCTCATCAATTCTACACTAATCAGTAGATAAAATGTTAACCTTATGTTTACTCTGTAAGTCTATAAAACTATCCAACTAACCCAAATTGTTACATACTATGTTATTATTGTCCTCAAATTCAATTGGTAATAATTTCTCATTCCCAGGAAGAGGTGAATTTTTGGTTAAAAGTTTATTCCCATATATACAAACATTTTGTATTATCTTATGTAGAGGATAAGAAGACTTGAAAATATTATTCTCAAATATAGTGTGATTAATAAATTTATTAAATATAATTTGATGTTCATGAATTAATATAATTATTAAATATATATTTATATAAATAAGCACATACATACCTAAATATATGTTCCTCTTCCTTTATGTACATTACTTAAATAGATTTACACAAATATAATGAAATTTTGTGTTCCTGTATTTGATTAAAATTAAATGATTCCAATGATGTAAATATTTTAATGTTAGTAACAGAAATAAAATTATATGTTTTTTATCTAACATAGATGAAAAAGTGTGTATATGAATAAGATAAAAAAAAAGTAATGGTCATGAATGCATGGTTATAATAGTATTCTTTAACCAAAAATGTGAATCTAAAAGTTATATATTTAAAAATTATTGAAATAGTGACAGAATTGATCAATATATATATTTAAATATTCACATTAATGAATAATGAGTTGTTACATGTGTAAAATTTAAAAAAATTAAAAATTTATATTTAAACAAAATATGTGATTAATGGTGTTTTTTCAATATCCCTTCAATGTGAATGTTTTATGTATCACGGATAATGATAACATCAGAGTAATCATTATCCACATTTAATCATGTAATTGATGAAGGAATCTCACATAAGTCCATAACATCATCAACATTCTCATCGCCCAAATGAATTTCCTAAAAATTTGATTACCAAAATTCAATTATTGGTTTAATGATATAAAATAACTACTAAGAATGTTCCTCCTTAAAAAATGGTTCATCTTTTCAAATAATCATGTGTAATTCCAAAATCATGATGTTTTAAATTTTATTTATAATCATCTCAGATACACTTAATCATTGGTACTTGAAATTTAACTCAACAAATTTCCCAGATACCGTTAATAATTGTGAAAGACATGATCGATGTAAAAAAGTTGGATTTTATCATTTTCACTTAAAAATAAAATGATTTCACAAGAACCAATAGTCCACTATTTTAAATGATATCCACATATTCCTCATTTTTATTTAATATCTATGACTATTAATATCAAAACCAGACCTTGGGATCACATTATGATATGGTCTCCCAACTCACCATTTTAGGGTTTCAGATAAAAATTAACTAGTATTGAAATTGAACTTAAACCTATTAATAAATATCTTTTTTGATACATTCATCCTCTACTTTTTCATTATTTTGAAAAATTATACCTTGTGTTAGGAAATATTTTAATTTATATATGGTTAAACCTCACATATATTGTCAAAAATTTATCAATGTTCTTTCACTTTGATATCGTGTGTAATTAGCAATATATATAAGTCATAGGTCATATTACCTTCAATACTTTCTAATAGGTGGCATTATATACAGAGACCCAAATGTGCCACTTCATAAATATAGTCTGTATACAAGGAAAACTCTTTTTAGGTATATATTTTTTAGAAATATTGGCCTTTGTTCAATATTACTTTTTTACATATCACTTAAAAAAATTCATATATGATTCAAAAGAATACATCAAACATAAAAATATTATCTAACAAAAAGATATATTTCACACGAAATGAATATCCATATATACAATTATTTAAAAAATTGAAAACATATCACTTATTGATAATGTGGATATCTATGTATCGATTATTGGGATTCATGATTTATTAATGTATTATACAATAAATCTGAATGGCTAATGTGAAGGTTCATTTAAAAATATTGTTAAATATAAAGAGTTTATGTTCATTTAAGGATTTATATATAGAATTTGGTTTTGAGGAAGAATTATTTTTGTTTTTATTATAATTTTTGATAGTTGGTCATGGTTTTGGAGTTTTATATACCAATAAGGGGTAAAAATGATGTTTATAACTAATGATGACACTAGGGTAATCGTTTGAGGACCCAATGTGTTCATGAATTATTATTTACAATTATTTTTTTATCCTTATACCCCTATTTATCAATCCTTATTATCCTTTTTCCTCATATCATTTTTACTCAATTAATATCCACCTTTTGTATCTTCTTATTCATTTCCAACCTCACCCTTTCCCTCCAGAATAAATGTGGTTATAATGAACTACCATATATCAAAAAAGAGTGCAAGCCTCCTTCTTCTTATCATCCTTCTTCTTCTCCTATTGTTTTCAAATATTTTATTATGGTTAGGGAGTATAATTTTAATTACACTTAATTGTGATGAAATTGAACCGAGGAAAATGGTTTTACTTTTCATTATTTCAAGGTTTCTCTTGTGTGTTTATTACTCCTTTTTCATCACTGGTTTTATTAAATGCTGTTGATTTTTGTTTATCCCATGTATTTACACATTGTTAGAATTAATTTTTAGTTATTTTATATTATAATTATTTATGACACATAGATTATATATTTTTTGGATAATCTATTTATTAGATAAAAAAATTCTATTGGATTTTGTAGGTCATTCATTGTGATGTTTATATGCTCTGGTTACTTTAGTGATATAATAATTGGGTATTGAATATTAATATTTTCAGAGGGATATATGGAATAAAAAAATATTTCATATAGAATTGATAGGTGATGTCAACACACAATGTGATTTATATGAAATTCTTATATAATTCGTTCCATTAGTTTCCAAAATTAAAAAATGATCTTAATAATATTTTAAAGTTATAAACAACAAGTTTCATTTTTATTGTTATAAAAAAGGTAATACAATTTAGAAGGAACATATTTTTAATTACTTAATGAAATCCCATTCACTCATGAAATCATTGAGAAAATTGTAAAATCAAATGTATTTTTTTAGTTTACCTATAGGATGAAATAATTTTCAAAGAGTTTCCCTTGATATGTAATTTGGAAAACCAAAGCCTAAATTAAGACACTAATCCTTATTATCTCAATGTTCAGGAAAAATCTATTGATTTTAAACGTGGTTTGAAATAGAATTATTGGGGTGTGTATTTATAAAATAATGTTGAGGATATCTTGTAAGTATAACATCAATCTTTGTCATGTGTATCCTTGTTTTCTAATTACACAACATAGGTGTACTTCCTCGATTCCAAACCATATTTTGTTATTAGAAATAATTATTCCCACTTCACATCGAATGATATATAATTTAGTGATCCACACATTAAATTTTGTTAGGAGAGTTCTTTGAATGGATTATGGTGGGTGGGTTTATGAGCAGAGAATATGTGATTTGGCATATAAAATACCAATGGGATTAGTTATTACCAATACGTATAACATAACGCAACCATGGTATTTATAATGGGTTATGACATGATAAGTGTCATTAAAACCATATTTGTTAAAATGGGGTCTTTTATGGAATTAATTATTAATTTGATAAATATTTTCCTTTGACTATATACTCTTAAAAATCTATATGAAAGATATGTTTTCATTAGAACTCATCATTACTACTTAGAAACTTGATTTATAAAAAAATATGGTTATAAAATATGTTAGGTTTAAATCATTAAGAGATGTTCAGATCACTAAGTGTTCCCTTAAACCTTTATAATTGTATTGGATAATATTTAAAAAACATATCTCCCTGCCATACATTCTGTCTGATACATGTTAACCTCAGCACTATTACAAGTATTACATACCATAATAACATGTTTGGTTTGGGTAAAACTTGTAGATATAATTTTAATGAATTATATATTACCTTTATCATTGTCTTCTAGATATTTCCTACGTGTCAATAAAGTCTCCATTGTTGTCTAATTAGGACAAGAATAAATTGTTTTACTTCTAATATATTACCCCATAATTGTGGAAAAACATATACTCTTATAATTCTTGTAACAATTATTATTAAATTATATATTTTCATAATTAGATAATTATGAATATTGAGTATGTAATTAATTTATTACATCATTATAATATCATTTAATTATTATATAAAATCACATTGTTTCTTCTTGTTTATTATAATGTGGGTGGATATGATTATCATTGTTATTATGAGCATGAATATTGCTTTTATATACATAGAAAAAGATACCAGGGTCGTGTAACACTATTATTAAATGTAAAGAATGTATAATTTTTTATATTTCATGATGACTTACTGAATAGAATATAATATAATTTTTAGTGTATTTTACAAAAATAATCTATTGAGTAATTGAAACATACATTCATATTTACGGTCGAATGTGATGGGTTTTAACAGTAAATAATGTATACCCCTTCCCCTCTTCCATGTGACATGCTTTCATCATTATATTATTTACACCATACCATTAAGAAAATATAATTATTTTGAGAAAATATATTATAATAGGATAAACCCACTTTCTTCATTTGAGGATGATATTAGGTAATGATCTAAAATACTGTGTATTGACCCAAAAAAAGTAATACAGGAATATTCCTTTCTTTTTTAACGTTTGTTTGCCTAAATGTTTAATAGTTATTTTTGTGGATGTACTTTATTTATTGATTATGAAATTGACTAATATATATCTATGTGAATAATTAGACTTATTTGAGAATTTAAATGTATTTCCCTGATGTATTTAGAAATCATAGGCATTTCTTTATTGATTATATATACTCACACTACGAATGAACAACTAAATGGAATTAAATCCATTATTTATTTTTTATTTTTCCGAACACAATGGTACACTGTGAATTATATATCACCATTATTGTATTCTTGTGTTGATAGCATGGATTGGTTCCCACATTGGTGTCATAACTGTTGGTGGTTATTGAAGTTGTGGTTTGGATCACTCTTATTAATCCTTTCAACAACTCATGTATTATATCATTATAGTCTTGATCATTTAAAAATATACTAGATTTTTTGATATGGAATACAGGTTTTTTGGTATTTTATATTTTCATTTTGATAGATATGGGTTGTATTCCCCTTATGTATCTCTTTATGTCATGTCTACTTCTTAATTTATTTTTGGAATGTCTGACTCATGGTTAAGTCATGTCGAATATTACATAGAGACCATCCAAGAATTGTATTTATAATTATCAGGGTATATAATTCCACAACATCACATTTGAAACCCATGGTGTTAGTCACCAACCACTAGGGATTGGGGAACACTCCAAGTGTTGTAGCACCCCAGTTTGGGTGTCGTATGGGTATCAACATCAAAGTACCAATAAAACAGTATCAAGGAAATTTTCAGATTTAAATAGATTTTGGTTTGATTTTTAAATGATATAGGATTTTGAATACTAGATAAGTAACTCATATAAAAGAATCATGTAACTATATATGGTGGATTCTAATGTTACTACAGGATTTTCATGTACTCAGTACATACTATAGGTTTCAGGGATGATTTTTTTTCTAATTCGGTTTTTGATGGATTATAACTCAAGGAATTTATTGGTCATTACTATGAGTCAAATTTTTTGGGATTTATGCATAATTTTTAGGTTTATATAGGTAGTCACACATATTGAATCATGTTATACTGCATACTTTCCACCTATTTCTTTATTATAGTTGGAAGAACATTGTTTTTTATTAAATAAAATATTAGATGAGTAAATATGTATATTTATAGAATTTTCCTACACAATTATATATTTTGTTAGTGATAAGGATATAATGAATAAAAATGAGTTTCATTTATTAAGACATATATACAAACATTTCAAATGTCTTGTCATTTTTTAAAGATTAATTCACTAAATTTTTCAATTGTTTTCTAATTATATTTTGATGATTGAACATGCTCCTTGTTTTATACTATACCTCTTCATGAGTAATGATTCTTAATTTATTATTAATTATGGTTTTTTATAAACAAATTCATTTTCACTATTTAATAAATTTTTTCTAATTATGATAATTTTTTTCAGACTCCATTATATTTTCATGTAAGTTGATATTCATCTACTAAGAATTTCACTAAAAAAATGATGTGTTGCATTTTGGAAATTAAGAAGTCAAATAATCTATCCATTTTCTCTTCAATCATGACTTAGGGGGACTTCAATTATAATATAAGGATTATATTAATGTCTTTAGGTAGGGAGACGTTTTAAAATATAACATATTAAGTTGTAAAAAAATGATTTTATATAATCTTACATTAAATGGAAATATCTATTTTATATTTTTGAAGATTTTTTCATAAAAATATACATTTTTTATGTGATAGGGTATAGTCGAAAAAAATATTATTTTTTATGGTTTATGTTGAGTAATGGTGTATTTTGGAAATGGAGTGGTAATGCTATCTTGAAATGAAATCCTATTTTTGTTTTCAATAGTAATGCAATTTGACATATGTTTGATTTACAATAACTATTTTAAAATGGATTTATGGATAAAATGTTTTTTTAAAATATTGTTTTATAATGAATTTTTTATGTATAATGTGGTATTTTTAGAAATTTTATTTTATGATGTTTTTATAATTTATAGTGGTATTTAAATAAAACTTTTTTTCTATGAATGATTTTTATAAATTGAAATGTAATTTAAGGTAATACATTAAAATACCTAGTATAAATCTATGGTGTGGGCACCATACCTGTAATTATAGCCCTTTTATGGAATTTATAGATCCATAATGGTGATTAGATGTCCCATAAAATTGATAACTTGTGGTGGTTTAGTGTATTATTTTGTGGATATTGATATGGAATTCATTGATTTTTTATTAATTAGGGTTAAAAAATAGAGTAATAATTACCAAAATGATGAATGATTTATGGTGTGATTTTACGTTATTTTTAGTTTATGTATGCATAATTTTATCCGGGTTTAGTGATTTAAGATTTGAAATTCATTAGATTTGGTGGATCTAATGAATACTTCTGTTTACTTATTAGATATTAAGAGTTATTCAATCCTTGGATGATAATCTTACCAAACATCATAAAGACCAAATGTTTTGCTGTATAAGGATTGAATTGTATCATCTCCAAGTTTGAGTGAAAAATGATACTAAAAATTTAAACATAGAATTTTAAGGGATAAAATGAAATTTATTTTTTCTCATTTGGTTTTTCATAAAGGTAATTTTTTATTTTAGAATTCTTATTTTTTTTCAATTGTATGAAGATTAGTTACTGGGATTGTATTAATGATGTTTGAGGGTTGGTTGTAGTTTTTGGATTCAGGGAAACTATGAAGGGCTTCATCATATAATTTATAACTATAGGTGACATTATGTAGTCAATGGGAGGCCTTGGTTCCTGTATTCCATAGATATAGCATGGGTCTCCTTGGGTTGTGACATTGTACTCATTCATAAGTAGTTGTGTACATGGAATGTTGTAACTGGGTTTTATAGCAGCGGTGTTGGGGTAACCTATTCACTATCCAACATTATTTATTCCACCTTATTCCCTATCAAACTTATTTCACTTATAATTGATTTTTCTCCTAGGTATATCTATTTTTTATCTTATACACTCTCCCTTTTCATTCTTGAATCAAATTAGATCTAATTCTCTTCATAATACCCAAACCAAGAATAATATTACCTCCACCACTTTTATTTACTTCTTATCCCTTTACATCCGGATTCCCATTATGGTGGTATTGGGTTTAAATGTACATTTATCTAGAGTATGGGGGAATTCACCCTAGATAATGGGGATTCATATTCATTATTAAATGGATACTCATGTGGAGTTGATTAGTCCGCATTAATAATTGTTTAAACTGAATAATATTTTCATATATTTATCCCTATTTAATTTTATATTTTAGGGTTAATGTCTAAAAATTTTCTCTGGGAATTATTTACATATTAGGGATGAAATATTTTGGATGTATTTAGCATTTTTATTACAATATTTTTCAAATTATATAGATCTTTTAAAATTTTGGTTATGTGATTTGGTTTTTTGGTGAAGGAATTATGGTTTAATGAATTGTGCTTATTCATGGAGTTGGAAAGGAAACAAAAAATACCACCAATAAAATTTTTATGTGTTATGGAATAATTGGGGGGTTTTTTAGATAAGTCTATAACATTTCTAGCATCATTTATTATAATTAATAAAGTAGATTATTTATATTTTGAAGTTATAACAAATAGTTTTGATGATTTTTTTTTGATGATTAAAATGTTTTACATGATAATGATTTGGAAATATGGAATGAAAAATATTTCCCTATTATAATAATTTTATGAATTGTTAAAAACTATTGAATTTTGGAGCATCCTTACAAGACCAAATCCTCATTGTTGAGTTTCCCTTGATTTCATAGTTTGATTTTGTGACTTAGAAGTATTACTTCTTACTTTTACATACCTTTAGTTTTGGAAATCCCAAACTCTCTCTTAAAAAAACAATGATCAACAAATTTTTATGACCCAAGTGTTTCAGTATGGTTTTTATAAAACATTACCTTTTAACATATATAGAAAATATTATAATGTATTGCGAATATAAATTAATTATTATTCATTATCATTATTAGATTAAAAATGCATCTGATAAATTAGACTGACCTTTATTCATATTAGTGGTTATTTTTATGTCTTATATACCTATCTAACAAATATAATTACCATCAAACTAACATTTTTATAGGTACAAGAAGCATACCATCATTCTTTTAAACATATTGATAATCAATAAGTAAATCCCTAGAATTGAGTGATGTCTATAATCAGATGCACAGAAAAAATGTTTTTATCAAAAAGTATAATTTTTTTATTGTAAAGGTTATATGAAAATTATGTCATAAATTATGTTATGAAAAAGAATTATGAGTTTTCAAAGATATATGTTACTGATCACATAACAAAAAAATTATAAATATGACTGCTAGAGATTCTCCTATAAATATTAGGCCATTGGAAGAGTTTGGAGTTAATCAAATTCACAGCTCAATCTGTGTAAATTTCTCTCTATGTAAACATCTCAATCCAAATTATTTGTCATAATTTAGAGGGATTTTGTTCTAAATAATCCATGTCATTGTTGTTTCTTATATAATTCTTGTACTATTTTAATCATTCATTTGATCATTTTTATGAGAAAGGGATTTTAGGGATAGAAGTTTTGTGAATCCAAACAATCAAATCGATGGATTTTGTGGCGATATTAATAGTAAATGATCATCAAATTGTGGGATTTTGAGGATAGTAATATGGGGAATATTTTGATTATAATATAGTGGGATTTCCTAGTAAAGGAATACAAAATTTACATTATAAATAAACCAATGAATAAAATTTAGTTGATGTTATTGACTACCTTAATCTTATGGTTAAAGGAGTAAAATATTTTAATATATATTGTAGGTACTTATTACTCTTAATATCTCTTAAATTTCATGGATTTATAGGTTTCTATTATTATGTGCATATAATATATGGGTTTTCTTCATACTTATCTTTGGATAAATTTTTTTTATCAGTGTACGTCTAAATATGATAAAAACGTAATTGGATATTATCGAATCTACTATTGTTCTAATTCACTTAATCTGATAATCAATTTATGTCTGATTCATTTAAAATTACTTTAATAGGTATTTTTCCAGTTTAATGTTCTTAAAACATTTTTCAACCAACCCCAAACCTCTTTTATGTAAATCCATCTAAGATAATCTTGTGATCCTACTGGGTGACATGAGATTAAATCATATCACTAAGACATATTATGTTAATTTTTTTTAATCCAATATTAATATTAGAAAATGGATAAAATAGATTCATTGGTATATCATGGAGTCAAATAATGTTGAGGACAAATTGGTATTTTATAGCTTTTATTTATCATAAGTCTCCTTGGATTTTTTTCACGCAATCAATGTGTAATTTGTTTTTTTTAACCACGGATTATTATTGAATCTATATATTCCCACTGGAGATTATATTATTAATAATTAAACGAAAAACACATAACTAGTGGCTAAGTGAATTCTTAAATGTGTTCTTTGGTGATTGGTTTTACTAGCTAGGATGTGGTAATTTAAAATAAATAGTCTAATTGGTTTACTAATTATCAAAAATGACACCAAGAACTACCACTATTTTTATTTGGGAATATGGTATGGTATGTTTTGTGGAAACCTTATCTTTTTAAAATGATTTATTTCAGTAAGATCCTTCCTAGAACGTTTATTAATTTCCTTTACCACCTTCCTCTTAAAAAATTATTATAATGTTTTTAATGACACTCACATTTCATCTTTCAAAACACAATTTCTTAAAAAAACATTGTTATGTAAAGATTCCTGAATAAATATTTATGGGAGGGATGGATCATGATGTGAAACGATTACCCTATATATTTATATTTGATAACATTCAACAAACATTACTCCCTATAATATGTTACTCATATCCTATATTAACCAAGAACAACTGATATCATAACCTAGCTTCGAACATCCTTTTCCCATGCACTCCTTATTTAATGAATTTAATTTACTTATTTAAATTCATTAGTATTAGTATGATTATTTACATTATATATGATGAGTTTATTATTTCACCTATGTGGTCCATATTGAGCACGAAAAATATTTTAGGTTATTCAAATATTATTCCATTTTTTTGAAAAACAGGAAATAATTCCTTGTTGTAATCATTATTAGATAATTTTTTATTTGTACTATCTTATAGTTGATCATTTAATTAAAATAAATAGTGTATCATATTTTAACAATGATGTATCTTTATTATGTAAAAACACATTGTTTCTTCTTGGTATTTATAGTATGGATTTTTATGATTATAATTTTTATTAACTGGATGATTATTACATTGATTGATAGTGGAAACGTTACCAGAGATGTATAACTATGTTTTGTAATATTAATGCTATAGTTATTTATTATAAATCAGATTAATTACTTGACTTGGATATCATATAAATTATGTTTTATTTTTTGTTCATAATTTGTGGTGTAGGGATGCCTACCAATGACCAATATATTTCAATGGGATTCGTTTTTACTGTGAATAATGTATAACCATTACCCATTCCCTGATATGGATCTTTTACACTAATGTATAATAAAGGGATTTGACCAAAGTATTCTTTTGAGGATGATTATGGGACATCATATCATATATTAGTTAATGAACCAATGTAGTTAGTGTCGTTATATAACCTTTTATAATGGAGATTTTTTTTCAATTATTTATAGTAATTTTTGTGTCTAAAAAATATTTCCGGATAAAAAATTTATTTTATATGTATGTAATTATGTAGACTTATCCATGTATATGCTAATTTTCAATTGTTCTATTGAGACACCATTTGTGTTTTCTTAGTAAGTGTAGATATTTACTCACTATATTTACACCTTAGTGGACATGGAACCTCTCATTACTAATATTCATGTAATTACCAATACAATTATAGATATATGATCAACAATACTAGTTTCTCACATTGAAATGGAATTATGATCAGTTCCCACTCTAGATTTAGAGCTATTAGAGGTAGTCAATTGACTTTTTTATTAGATCACCTATTTGGTATAAGGACCTATCCTTAAAACATTTATAATATTAAATTAAATGAATAATTCACATTGAGGATCTTTCCAGTTTTAGAGGTTTAGATAATTAGGCATAACAATTACATAACATCTCAAAAAAATTCAATGTAGACACTTCTAATTAGTTTCCATTTTTTCATAAAATAAAAACCCTTGAATAAAGGATACATTTCTTGTTCTAGGTTTTAGATAGCTTGAATTTTCTTTGATCCCATCCTTGACCCTATTCGACTTTATGTCCTTTGAAAAACATTTCAAAAAAATGGGATGAGCACAAAAAGATCAGTAAGGGATACACAAAGAAGGAAAACTGTTAGATTTTCAAAACAAAAAGTAAGCCATGTATACTTTATCATAAGTAACATTTTCCCCCTTTATGAATTAGTAAATACTCTTCACTAAATAAAAGATCATAGCTTACCCTTTTATTACCAAAATATTTCCATAAAACCCATATAAATAACACATAATATATAAAGGTAACATGGGACATAAACATACTTATATGGAATAACCATACGGTCAACTTCCACAAATATCACTAAATGGAATAGTAATACGGCCAACTTCCATACCAAATGCATTGGAGGTTATAACGTAACCACTCGTCCTGGTCTATCACAACACCACCTGTCATATGGCTTATCACATAACCACCCATAAAATTTCTAAGTACCATCATAACACATAAAATATTTCAAATATAAAAATTTCTGATTATTCACTAAAAGAGGCTAATATTAATTGTTAATATCTTTATATTCATTATTCCAAATTCCATAAACATTGTTTTTAGTGCATTACATAAATAGAACAACATTTCTCATCAAAAATGAAATTCATGTTTAAAATGAAAATATGGGCACAATAATTCATTTGTTTGTTGACAATATTATATTCACTTTCTGAATTTTACATTTTGGGATATGATTGATCACGTTGTTTGGTACATTTTATATTTTAGGTCTGCTGGATGAATCCCAAAGGAATATGGAGAATTTTGCGCCTCAAGACAGAAACTTGCTGGAAAAAGCATAATGGGCCTAAGGCCCATTAAACAAATGTAGGGCCCATAAACCAAGCCCAATGAATCTCAAATTTATACAGTAGAAAGATAAAAATTTGAGGATCATTTTATTCAACTGTGTCTGAAGCTAATTCCGATTTTTTCATAATGATAAAGGGATCTGAAGTTGAGATTTAAATGGTGGACCCGACATTAATGCACAGAAAGCCATCCCACCAGTTCGACCATAACATCCAAAAGGAGGAGCCAAATTTCCTGAAATTTTTACAGATCATATAGGACATATGGCCGAATATATTTCCCTTCTACAACCCCTCCGGATTCGGCTTTAGTCATTTTTTAATTGACACGTCAATATGGTGGACGAATCTGGACATTTTTCCGGGTCAAATTCGAAACATCAATTTCATTTTTGATTATTCACCCTCCATTTGACTCTATTAATTGTTGGGGGTGAATTAATTATTTGGGGATGGACCTAAGGCTCCTAATATTCCTATATAAGAAGCTATTGGTGAAGGGAAGAGGGGTGGATATTTTTCATATCATCTTTCGTTGCTTGTTTCATTGTAAGGTTATGCTTCCAAATTTCCTTTGTAATGTTTTCCATTTCCATGTAAGTTTCTTTTTTGTATCTTTATGTTATTAATAAACTTCATTCACTTATATATTTTCCATTTCTTTTATTAAAACTTTATTATCACAGAGCACAGTGATATCTCTGTGTTGTTGTGAATTGGTTCACACATAGTTGTGAATTTCATTCACACACACGGAGGAGTGCTCGTTATTTCCACGGTTTTAATTTCTCCAATCCAATTCTTGTTAGCCATCTTCCGCCCACCATTGAGAGTATACCATCAATGGAGGGCTAAACCTTTAATGGGATGATCTTAGGAGGATGCAAAGGATGGATTGAATGTTATTTTATGAACAAATTGTTGTTAATTGGATAATTAATTTAAGACATCCATTCTTCAATTATTTCTACTATTCATCTTTGCTGTGTTTGAGCAAACTAAATTCAATTACTAAATGACCATATACCTCGGGGAGATCATGAATTTTGTTCTCTAAGTGTATACGGGATTAGTAATTGTGTTTAGTAAGCACCAATCCAGAAAATGATGAATGTAATGTTATTTTTGAAGAATAGATTCAGCAAAAATTAATAAAACCAAAATTGTCTAATGAAGTAAAATTCATTCAATCCACCCCGAGCATAATCTTAAGATCAACCCATTTCCATTTAATTGAATTTACTTAGGTTTATTAGTGTTCTTTAAAAACCATCCAAAATGAAACCCAAAGTCGTCTACTTCATAGCCCACCCTTCACAAAATCATAGCGTCTCAAGGTTACTTCTTCGGTCCCTGTGGATTCGACCCCTACATGTACTACATCGATCGCTTTTACCAGTAGGGTAAATTTGGGCGCAACCAAATTTTGGCACCGTTTTCGGGGACCAAGTAAGTTCCTTAGACCAAAAATCTTCTTTTCTTACCCCCATTCTTCTATTCTCATCCCAATTCTCTTATCTTTTTCTTTTCTCGCTTTTTTTTTCTTTTGGCGCATGTCCGCCTACACCCGCGATAACTCAAACAGATTAGTTAGGGTGGATACTCCTACAGATGGGGAGTCACGCACTAAAAGAGTTTTATTTCCTTTAGATCCAAATCTTTCTAATACTCCAAATTCAGACGTTGAGTTCGATACAATGGAGAATATCCCCCAAAACCAAACCATAAACTAGGGAGGGAACCAAAATAACAGGCAAGACCCTAACTTGGGAATTGTTGCAGACCCGACCATGAATGGCTACCTCACACCAACCTGGACCAATGCACCCTCATGCATTATGCATGATAACATAGGATATGCCCAATATGTTTTCAAACCCCATGTCCTGAACTACCTTCCAACCTTTTATGGGATGGAGTCTGAGACGCCTTACCTTCATGTTAAAGAATTTAATGACATTGTCGAAACCATGTTCCCACCAAATCAAATTGAATCTTCTAAAATGAGACTTTTCCCTTTTCCCCTTAAGGACTGAGAAAAGAATTGGTTAAACAATTTTAGACCAGCATCCATTCACTCTTGGGACCAACTTCAATGAGAATTTTATAAAAAATACTTCCCCCATCACAAAACAATTGCACTTAAAAAGAGCATACAAAACTTTTTTGAAAGAGAGGGAGAAACGTTATATGAAACATGGGAAAGGTTCAAGGACACATTAAACATGGTACCGCACCATGGTTTCTTAATCCCAGAACAAGTGAGAATTTTCTATGAAGGGTTGGGTCCCGGAAACAAACAATTCATTGATATGATGTGTAATGGAACCTTCAAAAACAAAGCCCCAAATGATGCTTACGATTATCTAGAAAATCTTGCTGAACAAAACCAAACATGGGGAACATCACCATACTATGAGAAGCCACCCAAATCTGGTGGAATGTACAATCTTGGAGAAGAAGAAAACTTTAGAGCAAAACTTGCTGCACTCACAAGGAAAGATGAGAAGATTGATCTTAGGAAGGTCCACAAAACCCAAACTGTTGAGCTTGTTTGTACAATTTGTGACAAGAATGAACACAAGGCTGATAATTTCCCAACCATTCCTTCCATCAAGGATGTTCTTTTAGGAGGAACACCAAAAGAAGTTAATGCAATGAACTTTTAAAAGCCACAATTCATGAACACCTTCAATCCAAGGTATGATGACCATCCGGGCTTTCGTTGGAAGGACAAGCAACAACTAACACAACAACAATGTATCAACCCATACCCTCAACAAAACTTTCAACCTCATAATCAGTTCCAACCACAACTGGTCCAATTCCAACATCCTCATGTCCAATATCAGCAACCTATCCAACAACCCATTCAATAACCTTTCCAACAACCAAAGTATCCTCCTTAGATAAACCCACAAGCTCAAGCACCAACCCAAAATGTTCCACAAAGCCTACTAGAAAAACTGTGCAAACAAATGGACAAAATGAACTCAGAATTCTCATCCATTAAACGAGAACTTCAAACCATAAAAACTGTAAAGGCACCCATGGCCACACAGGCCATTCCACAACAAAAATCAAGGGGAGAGACAAGATTCACTCAAACAACTCACGAATAACTAAAGGCTGTGACTGTTTTAAGAAGTGGGAAATCAATTGAAAAACCTAAACAGATAAGTCAGAAACCATGTGAAGCTTCAAAATATAATGAAAATTCAAATGAACTACAAGATCAAACTGAAGAAACTGATAATAATGTGAATGAAACAACACTTCAACAAACAAATCCACAATCTGCACCATTTCCTGAACGCATGAGGGGGAAAACCAAGTCTGAATTGAGTGAAACATTGAGGGAAATCTTCTCACAAGTCAAGTTAAACATTCCCCTTCTCGATGCCATCCAAACCATACCTTCCTACTCAAATACCTTAAGGACTTGTGCTCTTTTAAAAGAAAATTTTCGCATAAAAACCAAGTCCTTTTTGCTGCTAATGTGAGTAACACCATTCAAGGGACCATTCCTCCTAAGATGAAAGACCCAGGATGCCCTTACATAAATGTTGAACTAGGAGAGAACAAAGTTGTCAAAGACTTGTGTGATCTAGGAGCTAGTGTGAACCTCATTCCTTATGCCATGTACTGTCAGTTAGGGCTCGAATAACTCCAACCCACTTCTGTCGCTCTTCAACTTGCTGATCGTATTGTTCGAATTCCAAAGGGGTTCTTAAAAGATGTTTTGGTGAAAGTTGAAAATTTCATTTACCCAGCTGACTTCATTGTTCTAGACAATCACCCAAGCTTAGGTCCTAGGGAGCAAAACCCAATCATACTTGGTCATCCCTTCCTTGCAACAATCAACTCTGTAATCCGAGTCCGAAATGGGAACATGACCGTCACCTTTGGGAACATGAGTCTAGACTTGAACATCTACAATGAAAACTCTCAAACTGGGGATGATGAAGAGATCCATGAGGTTAATTGGATTGGTAGTGTTGATAGTGAACTCAATGAACATCAAGGAGTTACCGAAGGATGGATAAGTAAAGAAGAGATTGATTTTCTTTATTCACATGAGGGAAATTTGCCTCATTATATTGAATCTCTTTCAGACAGCTCTATTGATGAATTTCTAGAATCACCAATCAATTATGCCATGGTTGAAATCAATAACATTGAGTCCATAGCCATTCATGAGACATCTCTGGAAAATATAGTGGAAGAAAATTCTGTTCACAAGGAACCAATTTTGTCATGAAATATGAACAATGAAACTAAGTTCAATACAAAGTCTCATCCATTCTTGGAATTTCATGACCAATCTGATCTTGAATTTAACGTCTTACCTTCATCGCTAAAGTATGATTTATTAGGGGACAATCAATCCTTTCATGTCGTCATTTCATCCTCCATTGAAGCCAATCATGAGAGGATGCTTCTAGATGTTCTTAGGAGACACAAGAAAGCCATTGGATGGACCCTATCTGATATCCCTGGGATTTGCCCACTTATCAGGACTCATAGAATTATTATTGAATCTGATTCAAAGCCATGTTGTCAACCTCAGAGGCGAATCAATCCTAATCTCATGGAAGTAGTGAGAAAATAACTTTTGAAATTGTTAAAAGCTGGTATCATCAATCCTATAGCTTAGAGTGAGTGGGTTAGCCCAATCCATGTGGTTCCAAAGAAGGCTGGAATCACAGTAATAACCAACAAGGATGGAGAGATGCTTCCAACAAGGGTCAGTAGTGGATGGAGAGTTTTTATTGACTATAGGAAGCTCAACTCTTGTACCAAGAAATCCCATTTCCCCTTACCCTTTATTGATCAAGTCCTCGAGCGAGTGGCGGGTCATCAATTCTATTGCTTCTTAGATGGATTCTCAGGGTATAATCAAATCGAAGTCTCCTTAGAGGATCAAGGAAAAACAACCATCACTTGTCTATTTGGAACTTTTTCCTTCAAGCACATGCCCTTTGGGTTATGTAATGCCCCTGGTACCTTCTAGCGGTGCATGATGGGAATATTCTCGGATATGGTATGATATTTTTGAGAGGTATTCATGGATGACTTCTCCATCATTGGGGATACTTTTTAGGGATGCCTTATAAATGTTGAAAAGGTTTTTTCAAGGTGCGAGGATAAGAATCTCATACTAAATTGGGAAAAATGAAATTTCATGGTAAGGGATGGACTTGTTCTAGGTCATCTGGTATTTGGTAGAGGGATTGAAGTTGATAAAGCTAAGGTTGAAATAATTCATCACCTTCGCTATCCTAAAACTATTAAGGAAGTGAGATCCTTCTTAGGACATGCTGGTTTTTATAGAAGGTTCGTTAGGAATTTCATCTCTATTTTTCGACCACTTTGTTCTCTATTGGTAAATGATGATCCATTTTTATGGACAGAAAGATGTGAGGAATCATTCTCTACAGTCAAGTCAACTCTTATATCTCCACCTATCATGAAATCTCAAAATTGGAAACTTTATTTCGAGCTCATGTGTGATGCAAGTGATTTCGCAGTAGGAGTAGTCTTAGGACAACGGTGTGAGAAAACTCCACATTTCATTTCTTATGCAAGAAAATCTTTAAAGGATGCACAAATAAACTACACCACCACTGAGAAAGAGTTGCTTGTTGTTGTCTTTGCCTTAGAGAAATTCAGGTCTTATCTCTTAGGATCACTCATCATTGTCTTCACTGATCATTCAGCCCTAAAATACCTTTTCCAAAAACAATATGGAAAGGATAGATTGATTAGGTGGGTCCTTATTCTTCAAAAGTTCGATTTAACCATTAAGGATAAAAAGGGTGTTGAAAATATTGTTGTTGATCACCTCACTAGGATGGAATTCAAAGATAACTCACACCACCTCTCTGTGTCTGATTCATTTCCCGATGAGCACCTCTATTTGGTGAGTGATTTCCCTTGGTATGATGACATAGCAAACCATTTGGTGACGGGTGACATTCCAAAATTCATGGGGACCCAAGCTAAGAGGAAATTCCTTTCGGATGTAAAACACTATGTGTTTGATGATCCTTAGCTCTTCATGTTCTGTCCTGATCAAATCATCAGTAGATGTATTCCCGAGTCTGAGCAAGAGTCCATTCTAAAATTTTGTCATGGAGAGGCATGTGGAGGCCACTTTTCTACAAAGAAAACCACTGCAAAAGTTGATTATACCCTGAGAATCCATCTATAGGAAAGATTGGTCCGAGAAACTCTTAGATGCCCTTTGGGAATATCGAACTGCATTCAAAACTATACTAGGAATGTCACCGTATAGATTGGTTTATGGAAAAGCATGCCATTTACCTGTTGAAATTGATCATAAGGCCTTTTTGGCAATAAAAAATGAACTTTGACATTTCTTTGGCTAAAACAAAAAGGAAATTAGATCTTATTGAACTCGAGGAACTTAGGATGGAGGCTTATGAAAATTCAAGGATCAATAAATCTAAAGTTCAAGCCTACCAATCTCGGAATCTCAAAGTCAAACACTTTGAACTGGGATAATTTTTGCTCTTGTATAGTTCAAAAATTCATCTACACCTAGGAAATCTATGGTCCAGATGGTCTGGTCCATACCTAGTGCATCATGTGTACCCTCATGGGGCAATATAGATTCAGGATCCCACAAGGGGTCATGTCTTCAAAGTCAATGGTCATAGGTTAAAACCATTCATTGAATCATTCAATAAACAAGAAACCAGGGAAGAGTTAACTAAGCCAACATATGAACCAGTGAAAAAAAGAGATAGATTTAGGGTACAAGTCGGGCTAACGACGTTAAACAAAAGCACTTCATGGGAGGCAACCAGTGGTTTTCATGTTTTCAATCACTATGAATCATCTTTTGTTTCCTTCTGCTTAATTTTGTTATTTTTTTTTATATATAGACTGTTGACCTGTTCTTATTTTATGAGTAAGGATGGGTATGAAAAGGGAGCACCGTATTCATCCGTGTCACGCGGTGTGATCCCTGAGTAATACCTTACCCAGAAATTTAAATAAGACAATGTATCATCCGTTTATTTTATTTATGTTTTTATATGTTAAAAATATTAGACTCTTGATCTGTTCATCTTTTATGAGTATGGATGGTTATGAAAGGGGAGCACCGTATTCATCTGTGTCACGCGGTGTGATCCCTGAGTAATACCTTACCCAGAAATTTAAAAGAAGACAATGTATCATTAGTTTGATTTAAAATAAACATGAAAATGATGGTACTTGGAAGTAAATAAATCATTGTGTTGTTTGTTTTGTCTGTTTTGTCCTTATTTTTATGGTTCAAGAAATATTTTGGGTGATACATGTTCAATCAAGGAGGTGCCTACATCCCCAAAGAGATCAAAGGAGTAATTTGGAGCATCATGAACTTCAACTTTAAAAACCAGGTGAATTTGTTCCATGTTTATCATTCTCAATTTCATCTTTGAACTCCTCTCCTACCCACTTCTAACTTTTCTTTTCATTAAACATTGGGGACAGTGTCATTCTAAGTTAGGGGGAGATAGAAAATGATTTTTTTTCTTTTTATTTTGTGAATAAAAACATGCATGAAAAGAAAAATTCCATTAACCATAAACATGATAAACACACATTGCAAACTCTAAAATTGGATATCAAATAAATTTTGCATGCCTTGATTCTGATTTTAATGCATGTTTAAGTTCATGAGCATAGTTTTTGGAAAGTGTGGTTGTCCGATGTGATTTTTCAATGTTTACAATTTCATCCTCTTAATAAAAATGCCACAATGCACGTCTACTGGATTGTGGGTGTAAATTTGAGTTCTTGGGTCCCTTTCATTATAGAATAGGGTTCTGGGGAGACTTTTAGTTTAATTTGAGTATCCAAAAAAAACAAAAAAAATTACCACATAGAGCAATTTTTTTCCAAATGCGTGGCTTCCAGCACTTGGGGATCATGACTCTATAGTTTCCTTGCCCAGAGTTAGGCTTTATATATCTATTGTAGAGCATGAAATTGAAAATATGTGTGGCGTCCGACACTTGGGGATCATGACTCCATAGTTGTCTTGCCCAGAGTTAGTCTTTTCATATCAAATGTGGTTAAAAAAATAAAATCAAAAAAATCAAAAAAAGGGATACTCATCTTAAAGTTTAATGTGATTCCCACCTAGCGCTTCCATTTTTTCCCCTTGAACAATAAAATGGGCCCCATATCTTTTATGATGCACAACACATTATCATGCTTAATTGGAATTGGATGAAATGTGGCGATGAATTTGAACAAAAGGAATGGGATTGGGCTTGGGATATGGTTATGGACCTAGCTTGTTTTTATTTATTTTGATGGTTTTTCATAATTTTTTTGGTATTAGATATTTGGGTGAGCAATGTGTATTAAAATGTTTTTGGAAAAGGGGATTTGAATTTCATATTTGTAATTTATTTTGCTCGGGACTAGCAAAACTCAAGTTGGGGGGGTGTGATTAGTCACTGAAAGTGGCTAACATTAATTTTTAATATCTTTATATTCATTGTTCCAAAGTCCATAAACATTTTTTAGTGCATTACATAAATATATCTTCATTTCTCATCAAAAAATGCAATTCATGTTTAAAATCCAAATTTGGTCCCAATCATTCATTTGTTTGTTGACAATATTATATTCACTTTATGAATTTTAAATTTTGGGATATTATTGATCACTTTGTTTGGAACATTTTTTCTTTTAGGTCCGCTGGATGAATCCCAAAGGAAGATAGAGAATTTTGCGCTTGAAAGAAGAAACTTGCTGGAAAAAGCATAATGGGCCAAAGGCCCATCAAACAAATGTGGGGCCCATAAACTAAGCCCAATGAATCTCAAATTTATACAGTAGAAATATAAAAATTTGAGAATCATTTTATTCAACTGCGGCTGGAGCTAATTCTGATTTTTTCATGATGATAAAGGGATCTGAAGTTGAGATTTAAATGGTGGACCCGACATTAATGCACAAAAATCTGTCCAACCATTTTGACCATAACATCCAAACAGATGAGCCAAATTTCCTGAAATTTTTACAGCTTCTAGAGGACAGCTGGAAGAAGATATTGTCCTTCTACAACCTCTCCAGATGCAGCTTTCTTAATTTTCGAACTCAAACGTCAATATGGTGGACGAATCTGGACAGTTTTCCGGGTCAAATTCAAAACATCAATTTCATTTTGATTATTCACCCACCATTTGACTCTATTAATTGTTGGGGGTGAATTAATTATTGGGGGATGGACCTAAGGCTCCTAATATGCCTATATAAGGAGCTATTGGTGAAGGGAATAGGGGTGGATAATTTTCATATCATCTTTTGTTGCTTGTTTCATTGTAAGGTTATGCTTCCAAATTTCCTTTGTAATGTTTTCCATTTCCATGTATGTTTCATTTTTGTATCTTTATGTTCTTAATCAACTTCATTCACTTCTATATTTTCAATTTCATTTATTAAAACTTTATTATCACAATGCACAGTTATATCTCTGTGTTGTTTTGAATTAGTTCACACATAGGTGTGAATTTCATTCACACACACGAAGTAGTGCTCGTTATTTCTGCAGTTTTAATTTCTTCAACCCAATTCTTGTTTGCCATCTTCCCCCCACCATTGGGAGTATACCATAATTGGAGGGATAAACCCTTAATGGGATGATCTTATGAGGATGCAAAGGCTGGATTGAATGTTATTTTATGAACGAATTGTTGTGAATTGGATAATTAATTTAAGACATCCATTCTTCAATTATTTCTACTATTCATATTTACAGTGTTTGGGCAAACTAAATTCAATTACTAAATGACCATATACCTCGGGGAGATCATGAATTTGTTTCTCTAAGTGTATACGGGATTAGTAATTAAGTTTAGTAAGCACCAAACCTGAAAATGATGAATGTAATGTTATTTTTGAAGAATGGATTCATCAAAAATTAATAAAACCAAAATTGTCTAATGAAGTATAATTCTTTCAATCCACCCCGAGAATAATCTTAAGATAAACCCATTTCAATTTAATTGAATTCACTTTGGTTTATTAGTGTTCTTAAAAAACCATCCAAAATCAAACCCAAAGTCGGCTACTTCATAGCCCATCCTTCACACAATCATACCGTCTCAAGGACACTTCTTCGGTCCCTGTGGATTCGACCCCTACATGTACTACATCGATCGATTTTACCATTAGGCTAAATTATGGCGCAACCAATTTCCCTAATAACATTTCATTTGAAATCACAAGAAGTAATTTCAAGATAATGAAATAATAATACCCGTTTCATAAACCATTTAAAAAGATGTTTTTGAATCAAAGTGTCCCATACCACTTTGAAGATTTAAATGGAATTATAAATTTAAAACATTAATGTAAATATAAATAAATAATAAAAACCATTTTTAAAACATGGACATTAATGATAATGATTTAGAATAATAAATCTTTAAAACATTTAAAATGATATTTTAGTTAAAGAGTTTTTAACAAAATGAGAGACTCTTGAATACAAATAATTGGGGAATAACATTTAATCAGAACTATATAATATCATGAGAATAAAGTTATTAATGATATACTATGTCAAATGATTTTATATACACCATATAAGTGTGAATTGGCGCATAACATCAATTTAGTCTTAATGGAAATGTAAATTGAGATAAAATCCCTTATAAAGACAGTATCCTTAAATTAAGGATAAATCAATCACATAATTATGTGTGAAGAATATAAATACACCAAATATAAGTGTATGTTAAGTGTAAAAAAATAATATTTCATTCACACATATTCATAGGATGACATATTCAAGAAGTACAAGTTTAACCCAAAGAATTGAAATTCGGTTAAGAAGTTCCCTTGCAAAAATTCAAAAAGCCTAACGGCGTCACTTTAGAATTCAGAAAATGATTTGATGAGATAAAAAGGGTATCCCGTCACCTATAAATAAAATTTACATCAATAAGGATATATAATAACATATACCAACATAATAAGATTTAAATTATAACACCTAACAAAAAAAGTCTTTTAAAAGGAGGAGGGTGAAAGGTTCCCTTACCGATTTGGTAACTTACAAAACAAATGCCACATGAAAGAAGGATAATAAAATGAAGATGTAAATACTCATAAATGATAGTATATTACACAAATGTAAAATAATGGGCTGTACATACACCACAAAATAGGAAATAGTAGAAAATATAGCATGAAATTCACGGGAATAAAAAGTGTGATGAAACCCTTTACCTCGTTGTAATCAACTGAGTCGTTTAATCAAAAGATAATAACCATCAAATGGATACATTATACTATGAATATAAATATATTAATGATAATATATATCAAATTTCAGTAGATAATACACCACATGCAATAAATAAGTGGTGAACAATAGAAATCTCACAGAATTAAAAGTGAGAAAAGAAATCTCCTTACCTCATGTACGACTTGACTTGATCGTTCTGTAATATCCTGAGTAATGAACTAAAGTAAATTTATACTTTCTTAAGAACCTTTTTCAAGTTTATTATTCCTTTTATTTCACTTATCACCATGTTATATACAGTATTTAATCATTCAAGTTAATAATGTTTGTTTTGTCGATATTTGGTACTTGAGTCAAAAATGAAAACCTTATATTTACATGTTGTCCATGGGATAAATAGTCCATAATATCCAGAATTATATTCCTGATTTAGATATCATATATATCATATATATCCAGTATAATCATGTATTTATAATACTACCTAACATTTGGAGTTAAAAAATGAAATGCACCATTCATGGAGACGGTAAGCCGTATGTACCCATGGACGCTACTTTCATTTCAATTTATTATATTAGTAAAATTAAAACATAATGATACATAGGTATATTATAATACCAATATAATATCATATATATTATCATTAATTATATCCTTTATATGTCCGACATATAGAATTAACGAGTCATATCACTTTGAGGGGACGGTAGTCCGCACTTCATCAAATAAAATTATCGTGTTTACCCATAAAGGAAACCATAATGGTGTGATATAAAAAATTAAGAATAAAGAAAACATAATCATAATATATATCATATATAAATATAGTGTCATCTTAATGGCCACCATTAGAGGTGGTAAGAGGTAATTGAACAATCATCATTTAGTGAGGCGTTAGTTTTCCATCCACAGAAGCATTATGTTCTACACCCATTAGATGGTGGTGTGTGTGAGTGTAGTTCGAATCCTTCTCATAAAAAAATCCTAGTATATTGAGGATGCATATTTTGCTATAAAATAAAGTAATAAAAATAATTTAGGGGTTGGAGAAGTATAATAAAAGCAAAGAAGTTAAGAGAAACCATTACCTTTAATTTGGGTATCATCCATTCGACTGAACCAAAAATGTTTTCTTCATGTGCCTTCTTCCTAAGTAAGGCTTCTAGGTGGCATAGAGGGATGTAGGGAGATTAATTGGGCAGACTTTGGACGATCCAAAATGCTTTAGAGGTGTGATTAATTAGTTATAATTGGTCTCCTTTTATAAGGGAGAGGAGGGGATCTTTAGAAAAGTGTGAAAATATTATTTTATTTTATAAGGATATTTGTTTTTTAGAGCTCCATAATTAATTAAAGTCGAAGATAAGATGACTCATGATCGAAATGAAATCATCCAATAGGAATTGGACTGATTTTGGGTAATATTTTAGTCATTATAATCTTATTTATTTAAATCATTTATGAATGATGTAAATACTGCATCATTATTGGGTCATAAATAATTTAATTTATTAAATGTATAAAGATTAAAAAAAATACTATCATGTAGAAAATATTTTTAGATTTCTGAAAATATTTATTGTCGAAAATATGACTTATATAACAGCATATAAAAATTAATTTTCTAAAAGTTGTTTTTTATGTCATTTTTTCTTTTACTTTAAATTAATTAATCTAAAGTGTAATTATCATTCATAAGTGGATCCATGGGGTCGCAAAATTGAACCAAGGATTTCCATGTTCGGCCATTACTCATCCCATAATATTATTTCAAGTGTTAAGAAAATTATGAATTATTATAATATTCTTTTTATATTGAGTTACCCTATTTACCTTTAACTACGGTAATAAAAAGTCAAAAATTATTATTCACCAAAAATTATTTTCATCTTATTGAAACAACTTTTACTAGATAATAACATCCATGTATGTAGTATTTTTAAAATTAAATTTACAGAGGTTTTAAAATTTCATTTAAATGAAAATGTCGGTTTTTTAACTACTACTAAGTGGTTTCACTATTCATCAAAAATTGAAGTTTTTTAAAAAAATACAAAAAATTCAGCCTAAGATATATTTGATATTATGAATTCAAAAATGATTTTTATTTTTCCAAATTCAAAACATAAAAGTTTCATTAATTAATTTTAAAATTATTTCCTATTTGTTAAAACAAATAGCATGTTTTTAAGAAATAATAACTATCAAAAGGTTGACACTTGTTTAGGTCCAATTTCAATGTGAAAATAATTACAATGACCAAAAATGTATTAAATGGAAAAAATATATTCAAATTAGACTTTAAAACCAATTAAAAATAAAATATACCTATAAAAATATATTATATTAAATAACAGTTTTGAATTAAAATACAATATTTTTCACTGTTCATTAAAAAATGAACTTTATTGGGAAAAATCCAAAAATTTACAAAATGTAAATTTTGATGTCCCCATTCTAAATAAAGATTTTATTTGGTCAAATATAATATTTTAAGGTTACCAAAACTATATTTAAATATGGTTCTCCATTAAAAGTAGTAAATCGACCTTTTAATGAAAATTATGCTTAAAATTAGATTCAGTCACAATTTATGCCTCTAACATTTATTGGATAAATTTAAATAAATTTAACAAACATGTATAATCATATTATAGTTATTTTTGTTTATTCCCACCAATACAATGGCTAGGAGTTAACTACTATTTAAAATAATAATATTATATTATTTGTGTGCAATGTAAGATTTCAAAGAAACTCGTTGTTGCGTATTGGGTACGCTATCAAACAAAGAAACCCTATTAAATTAAAACTATTATTTAATTCACAAATATTAATAAATATGAAAATTACTTACTCATTATTTACCTAGGATGTTACATCTATCCCCCCTTTCATAAATTGTGTCCTCGCAATTTTAAAACTCGGCTTGGAATCTTAATTGAATGTCCCAGATCTGAAAAAGAGTCAATAAATATATCACTTTAAAAGAAATAAAGATAAGTACAAAGGTCACTCGAGATAATCCCATACTAGGATTATTTGTATGAAAACATCAATATGGAAGAGAAAACAAACCATCCAGTTCTGATAGAGTGTGATAGAAAACATGGTTAGGAGAAAGTTAACCACTAAAAAATCACAAACTTGTGATGGGTTAAACAGTCTTTGATTCCCTAGTAGGAAATGATAACGATTATTGTTTTTGTTTTAATTTATTTTTCATATATTTGAGGAATTTATTTATGAGATTAACTAAAAACATATGTAAACATACATACATGTCATGTAGACTTTCATCCTTTACTAGATTTCTAACGCAAACTCATATTTTCTCCAAACAATGAATATTCAGGAAGAATTTTTTCACATTAAAAGCACTATAATCAACTTCAATAGAATCAAATAATCCAAAAAATATGAACTATATATTTAACATGTATTTAGACCTTAACCAAAACCAAAAATGTTAATACAAGATCAAATAATCCCCCAAAAGTATAATTCTTTATAAAAAGAAATACTATTCCTAATCTCCAAAATTCAACAAACAGTACCCTAACTTCAAAAAAGACCATTCAATAAAAAATATTCCATAAAATTCTTCAATATAATAAAAACTACCATTGAAAACAAAAACACAAAATAATTTAATCCCATAGTCTTCCACAGTAAATCAAAACATTTATCTCCAAATAACATCGACTACTTTTAAAGTCTCATACTGAAGTGTAATAAACCTAATCAAATATTCTCAATGATAGGTTAATAATTACCATAAATAACCAAAAATGAACTTATTAATAAGATCATATAACTAAAAATAATTACTCATACTAACCAAGGATATCACATAGTCTAGTGGTAGGCGATAAATCCTAGTCGCACATTGGTTGTGGGTTCAATTCCCATAGCTTTGTCTAACACGATGGGTTTTCACATGGTCTGCGTGTTGTCCTTTTTTTAAAAACTATATAATTTTATAAAATTCCCAAAAATAGATAATTTCATCAAAAATAACCATAACATGTTTTAACCACAAAGGTTATCTAATAAATTTCATGTTTTCATCCCAAAAATTATTAACCTGTAATAGCCTCAAATTCAACGATCATATAAACCCAAATCGTTATTTATAACTATATCCACAAAAGAAAAGATAACTATTTCTTGAATAACATTTACATATATAAATAATCAGGGTTACACATACTATAAAAAGTCTTCCAATGTAATCCTATCAACAAAAGAGCCTTAATACTTTTAAGAATTTCACCATCCTAAAATCTACCATAACACTTGAATCCCTTATAAGGTGACTTCTTACTCATTCAAATTTCTTCATTATCCATTAACCATTCTTTACCAACTTATTCTGAATTACTTCTTTCCTAAAAACAAAATCATGAATCATATCCTTAGATTTCAAAAATGATTAAACATCAGTTAAGAAATAATCCATACCATTCATTGGTCATTGATTGTTTCTTAATCCTCAATTTCAATGGAATTAGGTATTGGTAAAAAAATATTTATATGATCAGGGTGATCCCATTCTCGAAACATTGTTATAGGACAACTGTTTTCATAATGACCATGCACACCACATTCAAAGCATTCAATTGATCCCTCAGAAAGAACATCTTTCCCTTTCCTAGAGTCAACTGGATGCTTCCTTTTTCCATGGTAGGTTCTTGCTTTATGACCTTCATTCCCACATCTATAGAATCTTCTCGTCCATTTAAAGCATTTTCTTAGGTTTTTCATTTCACATCCTTATGACATAGGTTTTTTAACATACATACATTTATTATTATTACATGAAATTTTGTATAGATTTTTTTTCTCACATATACGACGCCATATAAAAATCAACAAGGTTCTAGTTTTCAATAATTACTCCAGATAGTTGGATGAGAATAACCACAAGAATTCTTATTGCAGCTTTCATTTAATTCAGTTTCTCATCCAGAAAACCATCACAATTTTCATCATATCCACTGTTACTTTGCTGCCTACTAGATCCATCCATTTACTAAAACCAAAAATTTCAGTGTGAGTATATTAGTAAAATCATCATATAATATCTTATGAGGAGGTAAATAATTTTTTCTTTTTATCTTAAACTCATTCAAAATAACTATGAATCTTTATAAAATTATAACCATTATGGTTATGTCACTTATGCTTAGATAACTCCCTAACCTCTACAGTTATCTAAACCGACCTCTGATACCAACTATAAGGACACAACTATAAAACAATACATAATGTTTAATTAAATGAATAATTCACAATGAGGATCATTTCAGGTTTAGAGTTTTATAGAATTAGGCATATCATGTAAATTACATCTCAAAAAATTTAAAAGTACACACTTCTACACATTTTCCATTTTTTTCATAAAATAAAAACTCTTGAATAAAGGGGACATGTCTAGTTCCTTTTTTTAGAAAACATGAATTTTCTTTGATCCCATCCTTGACCATATTCCACTTTATGTCCTGTGAAAAATATTTCAAAAACATGGGATGAGCATAAAAATCCTAGTAACAGATACAGAAAGAAGGAAACTGTTAGATTTTCATAAAAAAACATTTAATTTATGAATACATTATCGGAAGTAATATTTTTCCATTTTATGAAGTAGTAAATACTCTTCACTAAATAAAAGATCATTGAATACCAATTTGTAAACAAAATATTTCCATAAAAACAATATAAAGAAAACATAACATATAAAGTTATCTTAGGACATAAACATAATTAAATGGAATAACCATAAGTCAAATCCAACAAATATCACTAAATGGTATAGCCATACGGCCGACTTCCATACCCAATGCATTGGAGGTTATAATGTAACCACCCGTCCTGGTTTATCACATCACCACCCATCATATGGCTTATCACGTAACCACCCGTAAAATATCCACGTACCATCATAACACATAAAATATTGCAAATATAAACATTTCACTAATAACATTTCATTTGAAATCAGAAGAATTTATTTCAAGATATTCAAATAATCATTACATTTTCATAAACCATTTAAAAGGGATTTTTGAATCAATGTGTCCCATACCACTTTGAAAAATTTTATGGAATTATAATTTTAAAACATTAATGTACTTATAACTATATGCTCAAAAAAAAATTAAAACATGGATATTAAAGATGACGATTTAGAATAATAAATCATTAAAACATTTAAAAATATATATTATTTAAAGAGTTTTGAGCAAAATGAGAGACTCTAAAATACAAATAATTGATGAATAACATTTAAACTAAGCTGTTGGTGCCAAAATATTGGACGAAAAAGGAAGGAGAAAAAGAAGCCAGTGTGCTGCATCGAGAAGCTCAGATGTGGAGGGCCCCCGAGCAACGCGACCGCCACGAAGCCCTAGAGGCGGTAACACTCCGCGAACGCCCTGAAGTTCGAGGGCCTGCTACAAAGAACCAGAGTTAGTAATGCTCCGTGAATGCCCTGATGTTCTCGAGCACACCGCGAAGCAAAGGAGGCGACAACCATCTACAAACTGGTTGAAATTCGTGACCTACCACGAAGAAACTGATGCCCCCCTTCGTGTCGTGTGAGCCCTACTTCGCGGCGCCCCTTGCCTATAAATATCGGGATCCCCCTGAGCTCAAGAGGCGGACAATTCGACCATTCGGCTTCTCATCTCCCGAATCGCGAAGAACCCTTCGCCTAAGGAATCATGAGCTCCACGAGGTATTTTTGCTTCGCATGATGCCTTCACTTTGTCTCGTTTTGATCTCCTATTCCGAGAGGGATTCCCTTCGCAAATCCTAAGGGCCTTCACGAAGGAAGGGGATCCCCAAGGGGACCCGGGCAGCCGCGGAGCGTTCATGCTTTTCGAAACACCCATCCAATACACATGATCCATATGCCAAGGCAGGATCCCTGTACATTGTGAAGCACATTGCTGAGCGGCACCATGTTTTGTGAGGCACCTCCGCTTCGTGAGGCAATGCTCCGCGAATACTATTCCACTTCACGAAGCACCTCCCATTTTCACCCCTACCCCATGCTATGGCCAAGGTACTCTACTTCGTGAAGCACATCCCTTTGAATGTTCTCTTTACTATGAAAAGAAACCGAGCTCCGCAAGGTCCCGGCCTGTGGACCCCTTTGATTGGAAATTCCTCTTCCCGTGCGGCCCTCCAGGCCTGAGCGATGTGATTTCAAAGTCCCCGGGACGATACCGCCCGTAGAGTTGCTTTTCCTAACTCTTCTTCACATAGGCACGCTAATGGCTATTGCTTCTTTGCATAGCCATGCTAACGTGGACCCCTTGATGGTTCGCTCTCCGACCCCCCTTCACCACGGCCTTACCGATGCCTTCCCTCCCACATGGAGAAGAGGGTACCAGTTATTTAAGTCCTAGGGGTGCGGAGTGAACCCACCTCGTCTGATCTGATGGACGTTAAACTACCAAGCACCTCTTCCTCAACACATGACGTTAAACTGTGATCTGACCCCGTGCTTCACATGTAGGGTCTCCCTGCCTCGGACATTCTTTACGTCGCTCATCTCCACGGGAATGTAATCTTCCTCACATAGAATGAGATCCTCCCTTTTGGAGTGGAATTAGTCCATGGGGGAAAGGCTACCTCATAGCATAAGCCCCTAGCCTCTCCTGCGGAAGGTTTCTCCCATGCACCTCTGTACTTCCCCACCGCCAAGGCCAGGGGAGGGTGTGATAGGGAATGAGGAATCTTCTTTGTTCGGTCCCAAATACCTCTCCCTCTACACTTTGTTGCACCTCAGGACTCCATCTTGGAGTAAGTCCCAGCACCATGGGCTGCCTAACATGTAAGACCCTCTTCATTTCCCATGGACGGACCCTTCAAGACATGATTGGCAGGTCCCTAAAACCTCTTGTTTCTCACACTGAGCATGACTCACGTGGGTTTAGTGTGAGCACTGACCCTAACCCACACATCAAGCAAACTACAAGTACTTTGATCCATGCTAAGGCATGGTATGTAGGAAGCCTCCATCAGGTTCAATCCCACCACTCGGTCTTTTCTTCATGTCATGTTCCACCCTCGTCCAGCATGATGTTAAACTATATGCCCCCGTCCAGCATGACGTTAAACTGCACACCTTAACTACGTGGTCTTTGATACATGATAAGGCATGTTACGTAGGAAGCCTCCATGAGGTTCAAGCCAACCACACCACCTGGACCCCTGGTCCTCCTTTACATCGGCCATCTGGCATCCAAGAAAACTACGGGGACTTTGATCCATGCTAAGGCATGGTCCGTAGGAATCCTCCTTGAGGATCAATCCCACCACTCGATTGTTTCTTCACATCGAGTTCCACCCTCATCCAGCATGACGTTAAACTGTATGCCCCCATCCTACATGACGTTAAACTGCACACCTGAACTATGTGGTCTTTGATCCATGCTAAGGCATGGTCCGTAGGAAACCTCCATGAGGTTCAAGCCCACCACACCACCTGGACCCCTAGTCCTCCTTCACGTTGGCCTTCCAACGTCCAGGAGAACTATGTGGACTTTTATACATGCTAAGGCATGGTACGTAGGAAGCCTCCACGAGGTTCAAGCCCACCACCCATTGGACCAAGGTCCTCCTCCATGTCGGCCTTCCGGAATCCAATCTGAACTACGTGGTCTTTGATGCATGCTAAGGCATGGAATGTAGGAAGCCTCCACAAGGTTCAATCCCACCACCCGTTGGTCATTCTGCCCCCCCCCCCTTTCATCGGGTCACCAACACCTAGGCAGACTACAGTGTAAGCCCCACACCATCGGACCAAGATCCTCATCCACGTCGGTTAACCGAGACCCTCCAACCTGAACTACGTGGCCTTTGATCTGTGCTAAGGCATGGTACGTGGGATGCTTCCATGAGGTTCAAGCCCACTTGGACGCCTGGTCCCTTTATGTCGGTTCACTGACACCATATCCTTGGGCCTCCCTAGTGTGTAAGCCTCATTCCACATCGAACTATGCGGACCATGATTCCCTCCCCCAGGGATACATAGGAAGTCTCTTTGACGCCCAGTCTCATCACCACGGTCACCTCAATGACGACCCCATCTCATCCCCCTCCACTCAATGCCCTTCTCCATCATCGACCCTAATTATTACTCGAGCCGCCACATCCCGATGAGATCATGTCACCCCACATCCTCCACAGAATCCAGAAATCCACCCACGGGATGGCTCCGATATCGATGTTCCCTCAACAGGGGTTCCTCAATCTGATATACTCCAGTTAGTGTTCTGATCAGCCCGATCCATCTCCTCTAAACGTTAAACTTGTGGAATACTGTGTGTTAAACATGGGAAGCTGAGGAAAACCTTAGATACATTCCTATGGCATATGATTTCCCACGTTCGATGTGGGATGCCTCGGGCTTCCGTGCCCTCGAGAATCCCTATAATAAGGGACCAACAATAGACACGCCAATCCCCCAATGTTCAGACACGTTAATGATGCCTCGACATGACTACTCCCCCAACTGAAGGTTGCTGCCCTGATCGGACCCTTTGGAATGTCCTGACAGAAGTAGTGTAATTAACTGATGTCCATGGTAATATGGCACTGGGAAGAGTTTCATGAACAATGTATTAAATCTATGAAGAAGACCCGGACTATGTGATGAGTTCTGAGGATGAATCCACTGAAGGAAGAACCAACATCCAATCATCCCGTTTTTGATTAAGGAGCACATGTCCTTGAATAAGGAGCGAATGCCGCCCGCCTTTGGAAAGAGGTAATGTGGGGTTACCAGAAAGCCGCACCTATCGCGCCCAAGCGAACGGATGCGCGCGCCCCTGTGAAAGCATCAGAAACAAAAATGGTGAACCCTACGTGAAATTATTCTCCTCAATATGGAGATTAGTAGCACTCAATACATCAATAGATTGACGTGTCACTGGATCCAAATATCCGGCACTGGGCCCCGCTAAGCAAACAGCGGGCCTAGCGTGAAACTCACCAGAAGTTCGGGCGGTAGAATGTGGGGCGTTCCGTTCTACGACGTTGTCAGCATGGATCCCTCTTACCGACCACGGAAGACAGAATGGCGATGGGCCACTGGTTGTCGATTCCTTTCCTCGCATTGCTGATGAGTTAATCTCCCTGCTTCCTAAGAACTAGATTGATGCTATGGAGACACGATCACCGCCCGCTCACCTACGTAGGGGTGAGGTAAATACCAGCACAACCGCTCCATGTGGATCCACTTCCACACAATGACATCTACGTCCATGAATGCGGGACGCCGATGTCCCCTCTCTCTATTAGAGATTATCCAACGAAGGGTGATCAACGACCTTGTGCGTAGGTACGAGGAGGAAGGGGTCATCCCAACCCAGGATATGGACCCCCTGGACCTGGAGGTGTCTAGGCCCCGCCATCAACGCCGCCCTCGAGGGCCGCGCAGGGATCCCCTGCTCCCCACACCAATGTTCAATCGTTTCGGGAGCCTATCCCCGGAACACCTTGACGGCTCCCTACCTTACGCTGATGAGGTGGGTGATGTCCGGATCATCCCGGCCAGGGTCTCAGTCTAAGGACTCTAAGCAAGGGCCCCCACTCGGGAACATCAGTGCCGCCGTCCGGCATTGCCAGAGGAGAAGGGAGGCTACGCCCCTACACCACTTGCACCAACTCGTCTAACCCGACGCTAGCGTCGGGCCCGAGCTGAGGACGCCCATCAAGGGGCATTAACATCAACAGCTACTGTGGCCCGAGCCACCGCCAACGTGCACCATGAATCCCCTGCATGCACTGAGTAGGGGAACTCTTATCCCCGATCGGGTTTGAGGACCCAACCGCCCCATAGGCAGACCTGGTTGACTCTCGAGGTCGCAGGCCTGAGTGGTGATCGTCGCGAACCAATTCGCAGAGATGTCACCCCGTACGGAGGCCCTCCCCGTACCACCACTCCACAGAGCGTGCGACTTACCTGCTCGGAATCTCATCATGGAGGTATGACTCATGCTACCCTCATCCCGAATGAAGACCTGCCCCGCGGTAATGTTACTAGGTGCAGAAGCCTCTCATGCTCCCACCACACTGGGTATGGAGTTCCTCCTCCTGCCCCCGACCGTAGATGTGAAGGTATTTCCCATTCGGTCCCTCTCCAGCACGGGGATCCTTGCTACGTTCTCTCCGCAGCTGGCGAAGGTCCTCCTTGCCCTGGCAACCAGAGAGGCGAAGGTCAACCTCATTCCACCCGCGTCGAGCATTAAGTTCCTCCCCATGCTCCTTCCGGTTCTAACAGAGGTTCCACCCATATGATTCCTATTCATGGAGGTCCTCCCCATGTGCCCTTCGACATCTGCCCCGGTTCCCCTCGCACCCCGAAAGTCTCAAGCGGAAGTCCTCTCCACCCTGGCTTCAGCATGGTCACGAGACTACATGTCGGGAATCAGCCTGTCCCGAAGAGCCATCTTGGGGTAGGAGAACGGGTCGTCGCCACCATAAGAAGAATCCTAGGAAGGCCCGGGTGGAGATCAAACTGTCCCGCTTCTCGGATTCTGAAGCAGAATGCGACTCAGTGATGGAAACTTCTCCTCGGTCCTCTGTGTCAAGGACCGGGGCAGGAACAAGGCATGTTAGCCTCATTCTCCCAGAATGTGAAGTCCATCGGATTCATTCCTCTCTTTGTAGGTATATTCAGGAGGAGAAAATTGAGGTAATCCCGTAGGTTCTGACCGTGCTGTCACCATCGTCGTCACCCGAAGCGCCCTATACCACTACCAGTGATCATGGAGAGTTGTTTTGCGGACTTACGACAGTTGAGCAACGGTGTGACCCATTGTCAGTGACCCCAATCCCAGCAATGGTCAGCCTATCATAACGTGACATTATGGTTAGGTCACCTCACTCTTCGGAGGATGGCCCGGAGTTCACCAGTCAGTCGCCTCGTTCGTCGTATTCTCCTCCACCTAGATTATAGTCCCGACGGTCCTCCTCTGTACCGCTACTGGTTCCCCAGCCGCCCCCAGTTTTTGAGTTGGGAAATACGGGTCCAAACCCTGAATCCGAGCCCAGGAGCTTCTAGAATATTCTCACGGCGGACCACTTCCCAGAGAAGTTCTGGCAGGCGGCACTGTCAAAATTTTGTGCGCTGCAATCCCTCACCCCGGAGGAAGTAGAGTGATTCTTCCAAACCCTATCAGTGACACACTTCCACCTTTGTTATGAGCGGGTGGCATACCCCAGAAGCCAAGAGCACTTTGAGGAAATCGGCGAGCAATGCCGCCTGGTCTATTTGGCAGCACTCCTCGTGGACCAGCACCCTGAGGCACCAGGTCGCCAGAGTTCCCTGCAACAAACATGTGTTCAGAGTTTCAAAGTACTCTGAAAAATTATCAGGGAAGCTACCCCCATGTGAAAGTTTGTGGTTGGGGAAGGTATTTTTCCCTTCTCTTTAGTCCTATCCGGCGGCATCCCGATTCGTTATGCGGCATTGAGGACATGCCTCTAAGAGGGGTCGCAGTCTACGCGGCCGACATAGTGGAAAAGGAGGACGAGCTGGAGTTTCTTGATGGAGACTTAACCCCTGAGGGTGTACCACTACTGCCGGACCCATCAGGGAGGATTACCCATCAGTAGTGGAACCTTCTAGGCCTCCATGTACCCACCGAGTCGCTGGTACTCAGTCAGATGGCCGGTAATGGTAAGGAGAATGTCGGAACTATAAAGAACTCTGACCCGTCCGCCTCAGTGCAGAAGACAGATGAAGACCCCAAGAAGGCCGTGTTGCGCCCAGAGCTTGCTGATCAGAAGAGACTGGTCGATGAACATCTGGTCGAGCGTGCTATAGAGAGGCGACCCGACTATGGTGATCCTAAGTCGGGGCAGCAGGGGTAGGAACAATTTCCCCTCGGCGAGATTCCTCCGAGAAACCCTGATCATGCTACTCCCGCAGATAGGGTAGAATCCGGAACTCACAGCAAGAGGGAATGATATGTCTCGCCAAACCATCCTGAACGGCGAGGCAATATGATGAATCCATCCCGGGTTCCCCCAACCGCCCCACAAGCCGTTCTGCCAGTTTCTCCACGAGCCCCCGGAGCCGTCTACCCTATCGAAGAGCCCATAAATGCACTCGTGATTAGGGATCCCCATACAGACATGGACCCCCCACCCAGATAATCTTATAGTGGTACTCATCACCCGTCTCGAGGCGTTGGAAACACGGAAGGTGTCAGTCCCACTAGATGGAAAGCCATATCTCGCATGGGTTGATGATATTCCTGCACCTCCGGGTTTTGGGAACCCCACTTTCTCACCCTTTAATGGGACAGGGGACCCACCACAACACTTGGGACAGTTTTCTTCCAGGTGTGGCCCCATGTTGGAAACCCCGACACAACAAGAGGCCGCCAAACTCTGATGTTTTTTGAAGTCATTGGAGGGCCCTGCATTCGTCTGTTATAGCCAACTCCCCATTAGATCGGTGACCAGCTGGGAGGATCTCCACCAGAAGTTCCTATATCAGTTCAACTCCACCACGTGAAAGACCAGCATCTCAGACCTCTTCAAGTGAAAACAAAGGCCTGATGAGCGAGTCGCAGACTTCATCACCCGGTGGAAGGGGTTTACATACTCCCTCTACATGCTACTGACTCAGAATCAATTACTGACGATGTGTGTAGGGAATGTTAAAATAGAGATGGTTCCTTCCTTGATCACCCAGAATTACCCCGAAGGGTTCCATGACTTCTCAGATAAGGCCATGTGCCTCGAGGAATCTCTGCAACAGGCTAGTCAAGCGCGTCTGCTGCCCCCTGTGATCCCATCCAGGAGGGCTGCAAGAGTCGAGCCCACTGCTGTGGCCCAAATAGAAGGCCCTAGGCAACTAGAACTGATGCCGATGGAATTGGCCCCATAACCTTGCAGAGGCCCTCCACCTCAAGCACATGATCCTGCCCAGCAGCGACAGGCTCAGAACCGACAGGTTCCCCCACGTGATGCGCTATCACCGCCTATGCGGGATAATCAGGCTCTGCCTCCTCGGCAGACCCCTCAGGCCCCTCATCAAGGCTAGGCTCCCAGAGATCCCTTTCTGGAAAGAATCCACCATAATTACACGTTCAATTAGAATCAGGTCCCCGGTTAATTCCGAAGTGCCCTAGAATAGGGGATTGTGAGCATACCTGAGTGAAGAAGGTCAGCAGAGGCGAATCTTACCGATCGCCCCAACTACTGCCCCTATCATCAGATCTTAGGGCATACCCTCAAGAAGTGCTTTGTGTTTAAAGGATTGATCAAAGACCAAGTCAACAACAACATAGTTAGGCTAGTCCCGACTCCGACATAAGTAGCAGGTGTTGTTGTCATATCAGAAAGCGGTAGTGACGACGAATGAGAGTGGAAGCAGGTTCCCAGCCATGGGTCCCAGAAGTACAATGACCGGATGGATCATAAAATAGTCTCCCATGCCCATGGTAACATTAGGGCACACCTGAATCAGACGGAACCTTCGAATGAAACAACCAGTACCACTGTATCTTCATCTCAGCCAACCTCTTCCCAAAAGGGAAAGCAGTGGCTGTATAAGAAGAAGCATCGCGCTCCCCCACTTCCATCATCATCCCGCACTCTTGGAAACTTTATGCCCCCTGAGATGAGGATCCCTCCCAGAATATACCCAATGGTGGATGATTCATCAAGTAACAGTTAGGGGTACACTTCCGTTAAAACCGTGGAGCTAGTAAACCCCTACACGACTCCTGGCGAGGGGGAATGCCAGGAGAGCCTCCCTAACGTCCCCAGCTGACGTCAACATCAGAGAAACTGCTTCCATGTGGGTCATCAAGGCACATCAGTTATAAGGCACTGGCCTTAAACCTTACTTAATATTGAATTAAAAGAATAATTCACGTTGAGGATCTTTTCAGGTTTAGAGTTTTAGAGAATTAGAACATAACTATTACATATCAAAAGATTACAAAGTAGTCACTTATACTAAGTTTCCATAATAAAAAAACTCTTGAAAGAAACATATCTAGTTCCATGTTTTATATAGCATGACATTCCCTTGATCCCATCCTTGACATTATTCCACATTAAGTCCTGTGAAAAACATTTCAAAAAAACTTGGGGTGAGCATAAAAAGCTCAGTAAGGGATACACAAAGAATGAAAACTGTTAGTTTTTCAAAATCAAGTAAACCATGTATACTCTATCAAAGTAATACCTTCACCTTCATGAAGTAGTAAAAACTCTTCACTGAATAAAGTATCATTACTTACCTTTTTGTAACCAAAGTATTACCATAAAACCCATATAAAGAACACATAACATATATAAAGGTAACTTGGGACATAAACATACTTAAGTGGAATAACCATACGGTCGACTTCCACACATATCACTTAATGGAATAGACATACGGCCAATTTCCATACATACATAATGGAATATCCATACGGCCGACTTCCATACCTAATGCATTGGAGGTTATAACATAACCACCCGTCCTGGTATTCACGGCACCACCCGTCATATGGTTTATAACGTAACCACCCGTTAAAATGTCCAAGTACCAGTATAAAATCATAAAACATAAAACCAATATAAAGGAATGATAACATTTCCACATTTCAATAACAATATATCATAAATATATTGACATAATAGAATCCTTTTTCAAAACCAGTTTCAATACCAAAATACATAAAAGAGTATATGGTATTTATTTTATTCTAAAAACATTACGGCTTGTTGAGAAAGCCAAAGACCAAATAATACTCGCGGCGGCGAAAAAGGTCGTTGTCACCGCGTACGTTAAAAGAAACATTCCTTTTTGTCGTTTTGTAAAACGCTTCGTAGAAAAAGATTCTTTTTGTATAAAAGTAAAAGTCAAAGGGGTTTATACACCGTATAAAATAAAGTTGTGTATAAAACGAAATATGCCTCAATGAAAGGAAATTGAGACGAAGTCGTTAAAAAGATCATTTTTAAAATAAAATAGATCTATTATGTGTATTCACTATAGGTACACATTAAGAAAGTAAAAATACAAAATAAGACATAATAATATCATGACATAATTTGAATGTAGGATATTAACCCAAAGAATGGAAATTGGGTTAAGAAGTTCCCTTAACTCGGGTCCGACTTGACTCGATCGTTCTTTAACGTCCTGAACAATAAACTTGAGTTAATTTATACTTGATTAAGAACATTTTTAAAGTTCATTATTCATTTTATATCACTTATTGCTATGTTATAAACATTATGTAACCATTTAAGTTAATAATGTTTGTTTTCTCAATATTTGGTTCTTAAGTCGAAAGTTGACTTCTTACAATTACATGTTGTTCGTGTGGTCAAAAGTTCTTTATATCCAGAATGAAATTCCTGATTTGGATATCATATATATCATATATATCCTGAATATACATGTATTTATAATATTACATAATCATTTAGAGGTATGAAATGAAATGCACCGTTCATGGAGACGGTAAGCCGTACGTACGCATGAACGCTACTTTCATTTCTTTGTCATATTAATGGAATTAAAACTAAAAGAGAGGTATGTATATTTTAATTCCTGAATTATATTAATCATTTAGATATATCATTCATTATATATATCCATTATATACATGTACTTTTAATATTACATTACATTTGGGGATAAGAAATGAAATTCACCGTTCATGGAGACGGTAAGCCGTACGTACGCATGAACGCTACTTTCATTTCTATCTCATACTTTAATGAAAAGAAATAATAATGATATAGAGGTGTATTATAATTCCAGTATAACATCATATATAATAACTTTAAATCCTTCTTTTACACGTCCCACATATGGCATTAATGAATCACATCACTTTGAGGGGGCGGTAGTCCGCACTTCCTTAAATGAAGATATCGTGTTTACCCATAATGGAAACCATAAAGGTATTCCCAAAATGAAAAATACAGAAGCTTAAAGAAAAAAATAAACATATTAAATATCATATATAAAAATAGTTACATCATAATGGTAACCTTTGAAAGTGTTAAATGAGTATTGAACAATCATCGTTTCGGGAGGCAGAATTTCTCCATCCACAGAAACCATATGTTCTTTAACCATTTGATGTAGTTGTGTGAGATTGTAGCTCGAATAAATATTATAACAACATCCTAGTATATTGAATATACTGGGGTTGTTACAAAATAAGTAAATAAAAAGAGTTTAGGGGGTTGGAGAAGCAAAATAAAACAAATGAACATGAGAGAATGAATTACCTTTAAAAGAGTAACTCCTTTTGATTTGAGCCTAAAGGCTTCCTTTGAAAGGATTATTCCCAAAGGGAATCCTCTAGGATGAGGAGAGGGATGTAGATAGAGTAAATTGGCAGGGTTTGGACGAGCCAAAGGCTTGAGGCGTGTGTGAAATGAGGTAGAGGTGGGGGCCTTTTATAAGAGGAGAGGAGGGGCACTTTTGGAAAGTAAAGAAATATTACTTTATTTGAAAATGTGTTTCGGTTTTAAAAGGTCTCACATTGATATAATTCGTGGATAAGGTGGTAAGGGTTCGAAATCCACCCATCCAATAAGTTTTGGACATGTGTAGTTTATAGATTTTACATTATCTTTCCATTTTATTTAAATCGTTAAATAATGAGGTCATCGCTGCATCATCATTATGTCATAAATAAATTAATTTATTTAAAGTCTAAAAATAATAAAAAAATACTATGATGTAGGAAATTGTTTTATCTTTCCAAAGACTATTTATAATCAAAAATATGATCTTTATAACCCCATGTAAAAGTTGTTTTTGTAGAACATCTCTTGTTTGTGTCATTTTTACTTTAACATTTAATAAAAAGTTATTTATGTCATTTCCCAACCAAAGTGGCTCCATGGGGTCCCCAAGTTGACCCATGGCTTTTCTTGGTCGGCCATGACACAACCAATGATGGTAGGACATGTGTCAAGCTCATCTCATTTTATTAAAGCATTATTTTTACCTTAAACTACACTAATTACCACTAATCGCGATTAAGAACTTAATAAGTTACTATTCACCAAAAAATTATTATAATCTCATTGAACCACATTTTACTTCTTAATGACAACCATGTATGATGGATTTTTGAAATTCAAAACACAATGATGGAAAAATTTCATTTAAAAGGAAAATCAATTTTTATAAGTACCACTTAGTGGTTTCACTATTCATCAAAAATTGAAGTTTTTCAGAAAATTACCAAAAATTCACCCTAAGATATATTTGATATTACAAATTCAAAAATGAAGTCTATTTTAAAAAATTCAAAACATATAAGTCACATTAATTAATTTAATAATTAATTCCCGCTGTCAGAGCAAATAGCGTGTTTTTATGAAACAGTAAGTATCAAAAGATTGACACTAGTTTAAGTCCGATTTCAAAGTGAAATTAATTCCAATGACCACTATTGGATTTAATGGTAAAAATATTTTCTAATTTCACTTTAAAACCAATTCAAAAGATAATATAATCATATAAATAAATTAGATTAAAAAGAGGTTTTGAATTAAAATACAAAATTTTACACTATTCATTAAAAAAAATGAACTTTATCAGAAAGGTACCAAAAATTTACACAAAGTAAATTTTGATGTCCCAATTCTAAAGAAGAGTTATATTTGGTCCAATAAGAATTTATAAGATCGATCAAAACTATATTTAATGACGATTCTCCATCAAAAGGTGATAAGTGGACCTTTCGTGAAAATTAGGGTATAAATGCCTAAAATTGAACTCTTTCCGTATTTTAAGCCTTTATCTTTTATTGGGTAAATGTAAAAACATTTAAAAACATATATAATCGTATTTTAGTTATTTCTATCCATTCCCTCCAGTATAACGGCTACTCGTTAACTAACATTTAAAATAATATTATTTTATCACTTGTGTGCAACGTAAGTTTTCAAAGAAACTCATCGTTGCGTACCGAGTACGCTATCGAACGTAGAAACCCCTTTTAATTAAAATTAATATTTAATTCGTAAATATTAATAAATATGAAAATTCTTTATTATTTATTTACCTGGGATGTTACATCCTTCCCCCCTTTTGGGTATTGCGTCCTCGCAATTTTATTCACTTATCAAAATAAGTGGGGGTATTTATCCCTCATAGCATTATCAGATTCCCACGTTGCCTCTTCAATCACATGGTTTTTCCACAAAAACTTTACCTGATGAATCACCTTATTCTGTAACACTTTCTCCCTGTGGTCATGAATCTGGACTGGTTGTTCTTCCTAAGATAGGTTCTCTTCCAGCTGAACTACCTCTGGACTCAAAACATGAGATGGATCTGGCATATACTTTCTCTACATCGAAACGTGAAAAACATTGTGTACCTGAGATAAAATCGGAGGTAAAGCCACTCGGTATGCAAATGATCCAACTCTCTCCAGAATTTCATATGGTCCAATGAACCTTGGACTCAGCTTTCCTTTCTTACCAAATCTCATCACACTTTTCCAAGGAGAAACCTTGAGAAAAACATGATCACCTACCTCAAAAGATATATCCTTCCTCCGGTTATCCTCATAACTCTTCTGCCTGCTCTGAGCTGTTCTCATGTGTTTCTGAATCAACTGAACTTTTTCTGCCATCTCTTCTACCAATTCTGGTCCCATCAGCTTCCTTTCACCCACTTCATCCCAAAATGCTGGAGTTCGACACCGCTTCCCATATAATGCCTCAAATGGTGCCATCTGTATACTGGAATGAAAACTGTTATTATAAGAAAACTCAACCAAAGAAAGATGTTGGTCCCAACTTCCCTAATAATCCATCGAACAAGCTCGTAGCATATCCTCCAATGTCTGAATTGTTCGTTCTGACTGCCCATCTGATTGAGGATGAAAAGCTGTACTAAAATTTAATTCAGTAACCAACGACTTCTGAATGACTTTCCAAAAGTTATAAGTAATCCTAGGATCACGATCAGATACAATGGAGGGAGGAACTACATGTAACCTGACTATCTCTTTAAGATACAAACGGGAAAGTTGATCTATAGAGAAAGTATCTCGTATAGAAAGTAAATGAGCAGATTTGGTCAAGCGATCAACAATAACCCAGATTGCATTATTACCTCGAGATGTCCTCAGTAATCCCACAACAAATTCCATGGTTATGTTTTCCCATTTTCACTCTGGCACTGGTAAAGGCTGAAGCATCCCTTTCGGTAACTGCCGCTCTGCTTTAACCTGTTGACAAGTCAAACACTTCACAGTAAAATCAGCAATGTCTCTTTTCATTCCATCCCACCAGTAATACTCCCGCAGATCTCTGTACATCTTAGTACTGCCAGGATGAACTGAAAATGGGGAACTATGAGCCTCACATAACAACTCATTCTTCAACTGTGAATCACAAGACACACACAATCTCTTCCCAAACCTCAAAACACAAACACAAACTTATCCAAGAACACATGGAAAATTTTATTCATAAGGTCCATGAATACAGCAGGTGCATTGGTTAACCCAAAAGGCATAACTACAAATTCATAATGGCCATATCTAGTACGGAACACAGTCTTCGGAACGTCTGCTTCTTTTACTTTCAACTGATGGTACCCCGACCTCAAGTCAATCTTCGAAAAATACTGAGCTCCCTGGAGCTGATACCACTTCATTCGATGGCCCAACATCTGCTGAAGTTGTTGCAAAGGATTTTACCACCCCTTTATGCTTGTAGTCTGGTTGCATTCCCCCAGTTGAGTTCTTCGTTGGAAACTCTTTTGCATAATGACCCATTTCATTACACTTAAAACATCTTACCGTTGGCTTTTCATTTCCTGCTTGATCATCTTCCTTACAGTTACGAGCAATATGACCAGACTTACCACACCGAAATCACTTACCAGACTTGGATAAACATTCTCCAGGATGCATTTTACCACACTTCTCACAGGATGGATATTTGGTTTTCTTACCTCCGTGCTTATTTGATGAATTCTTTCCCTTTGCCTGCCAACTAGACCTCTTATTCTGTTGTTTGTCATAGAACACCTGATCATCGGCAAACTCCATTTCCACCTTCTCCGCACATTGAACAAGTTTTTCATAACTTTTGAACTCACGAGAAGATAAATCCCTTCGATACTTTGGCTTTAACCCTGATTAAAAACGGTTTATTTTACTATCAAGATCTCGTATGAAGTTTGGAGCATACCTTGACAATCGAGTGAACATTTCTTCATAAGCAGCCACTGAATCATCCTCCTGCCTCAATTCTAGGAACTGTTTTTCCATCCTAAGATGAACCACCTTAGGAAAATATTTCTCAATAAACATACCTTTGAATTCATCCCAGTGAAGATCCTCAATCTCATCACTATCCCTTATATTTTTCACTATCGACCACCACTGATCAGCTTCACCTTCAAAATGGTAAATAGCAAGACTAACCTTTTGATGTTCTGAACACCCCATGACATCAAAAATCTTCTCCAGTGCTTTAATCCACCCTTCAGCTTGCACAGGGTCAGATGATCCTATGAATGATGGGGGATGTTGCCTCATGAAATGTTCCACCACTGACATGTTCCTCTGCGGTTGATCTGGCTGATCTCGTGCATGGATACCACCACCATTTATAGCCTGAGTCAATTGTGCCATCACTGCAACAAATTGTTCAGTTCCGATTCCGACTATCTCAGGTTGCTGATTTGGAAGGTTATCTTCCTCCTGATGTCGTCCCAATATATTTGCTTTGTTTCCTCTGCGGAAAACCATTCTGAACACAGAAATATCTTAGGCGAAACTACATGGTAATCTTCAAATGCTATATCATTTCAAAAAAAATATTTTTGGATAATCATTTAATAGAATTCTAACTCCTAAAGTTATCTAAACCGACCTCTAATACCAACTATAATGCCCCGGCCTTAAACCTTACTTAATATTGAATTAAAAGAATAATTCACGTTTAGGATCTTTTCAGGTTTAGAGTTTTAGAGATTTATAACATAACTATTACATATCAAAAGATTACACAGTAGTCACTTATACTAAGTTTCCATAATAAAAAAAAATATTGAAAGAAACATGTCTAGTTCCATGTTTTATATAGCATGACATTCCCTTGATCCCATCCTTGACCATATTCCACATTAAGTCCTGTGAAAAACATTTCAAAAAAACTTGGGGTGATCATAAAAAGCTCAGTAAGGGATACACAAAGAATGAAAACTGTTAGTTTTTCAAAATCAAGTAAACCATGTATACTCTATCAAAGTAATACCTTCACCTTCATGAAGTAGTAAAAACTCTTCACTGAATAAAGTATCACTAATTACCTTTTTGTAACCAAAGTATTACCATAAAACCCATATAAAGAACACATAACATATATAAAGGTAACTTGGGACATAAACATACTTAAGTGGAATAACCATACGGTCGACTTCCACACATATCACTTAATGGAATAGCCATACGGCCAATTTCCATACATACTTAATGGAATAGCCATACGGCCGACTTCCATACCCAATGCATTGGAGGTTATAACGTAACCACCCGTCCTGGTATTCACGGAACCACCTGTCATATGGTTTATAACGTAACCACCCGTTAAAATGTCCAAGTACCAGTATAAAATCATAAAACATAAAACCAATATAAAGGAATGATAACATTTCCACATTTCAATCACAATATATCATAAATATATTGACATAATAGAATCCTTTTTCAAAACCATTTTCAATACCAAAATACATAAAATAGTATATGGTATTTATTTTATTCTAAAAACATTATGGCTTGTTGAGAAAGCCAAAGACCAAATAATACTCGCGGCGGCGGAAAAGGTCGTTGTCGCCACGTACGTTAAAAGAAACATTCCTTTTTGTCGTTTTGTAAAACGCTTCGTAGAAAAAGATTCTTTTTGTATAAAAGTAAAAGTCAAAGGGGTTTATACAACGTATAAAATAAAGTTGTGTATAAAACGAAATATGCCTCAATGAAAGGAGATTGAGACGAAGTCCTTAAAAAGATAATTTTTAAAATAAAATAGATCTATTAAGTGTATTCACTATAGGTACACATAAAGAAAGTAGAAAATACAAAATAAGACATAATAATATCATGACATAATTTGAAAGTAAGAGATTAACCAAAAGAATGGAAATTGGGTTAAGAAGTTCCCTTACCTCGGGTCCGACTTGACTCGATCATTCTTTAACGTCCTGAATAATAAACTTGAGTTAATTTATAATTGATTAAGAACCTTTTTAAAGTTCATTATTCATTTTATATCACTTATTGCTATGTTATAAACATTATGTAACCATTTATGTTAATAATGTTTGTTTTCTCAATATTTGGTTCTTAAGTCGAACGTTGACTTCTTACAATTACATGTTGTTCGTGTGGTCTAAATTTCTTTATATCCAGAATGAAATTCCTGATTTGGATATCATATATATCATATATATCCAGCATATACATGTATTTATAATATTACATAATCATTTAGAGGTATGAAATGAAATGCACCGTTCATGGAGACGGTAAGCCGTACGTACGCATGAACGCTACTTTAATTTATTTGTCATATTAATGGAATTAAAACTAAATGAGAGGTATGTATATTTTAATTCCAGAATTATATTCATCATTTAGATATATCATTCATTATATATATCCATTATATACATATAATATTAATAGTACATTACATTTGGGGATAAGAAATGAAATGCACCGTTCATGGAGACGGTAAGCCGTACGTACGCATGAACGCTACTTTCATTTCTATCTCATACTTTAATGGAAAGAAATAATAATGATGTAGAGGTGTATTATAATTCCAGTATAACATAATATATAATAACTTCAAATCCATCCTTTACACGTCCCACATATGGCATTAACGAATCACATCACTTTGAGGGGGCGGTAGTCCGCACTTCCTTAAATGAAGATATCGTGTTTACCCATAATGGAAACCATAAAGGTATGCCCAAAATGAAAAATACAGAAGCTTAAAGAAAACAAAAACATATTATATAACATATATAAAAACTAGTGACATCATAATGGCCACCTTTGAAGGTGTTAAATGAGTATTGACCAATCATCGTTTCGGGAGGCAGAATTTCGCCATCCACGGAAACCGTATGTTCTTTAACCATTTGATGTAGTTGTGTGAGAGTGTAGATCGAATAAATCTTATAACAACATCCTAGTATATTGAATATACTGGTTTTGTTACAAAATAAGTAAATAAAAAGAGTTTAGGGGGTTGGAGAAGCAAAATAAAACAAATGCACATGAGAGAATGAATTACCTTTAAAAGAGTATCTCCTTTTGATTTGAGCCTAAAGGCTTCCTTTGAAAGGATTCTGCACAAAGGGAAAATCTCTAGGATGAGGAGAGTGATGTGGATAGAGTAAATGGGCAGGGGTTGGCCGATCCAAAGGCTTGAGAAGTGTGTAAAATGAGGTAGAGGTGGGGGCCTTTTATAAGAGGAGAGGAGGGGCACTTTTGGAAAGTAAAGAAATATTACTTTATTTGAAAATGTTTTTCGGTTTTAAAAGGTCTCATATTGATATAATTCGTGGATAAGGTGGTAAGGGTTCGAAATCCACCCATCCAATAAGTTTTGGACATGTTTAGTTTATAGATTTTACATTATCTTTCCATTTTATTTAAATCGTTAAATAATGAGGTCATCGCTGCATCATCATTATGTCATAAATAAATTAATTTATTTAAAGTATAAAAATTATAAAAAAAATACGATGATGTAGGAAATCGTTTTTCTTTCCAATGACTATTTATAATCAAAAATCTGATCTTTATAACCCCATGTAAAAATTGTTTTCGTAGAACATCTCTTGTTTGTGTCATTTTTACTTTAACATTTAATAAAAAGTTATTTATGTCATTTCCCAACCAATGTGGCTCCATGGGGTCCCCAAGTTGACCCATGGATTTTCTTGGTCGTCCAGGACACAACCAATTATGGTAGGACATGTGTCAAGTTCATCTCATTTTATTAAAGCATTATTTTTACCTTAAACTACACTAATTACCACTAATCGCGATTAAGAACTTAATAAGTTACTATTCACCAAAAAAATTATTATAATCTCATTGAACCACATTTTACTTCTTAATGACAACCATGTATGACAGATTTTTGAAATTCAAAACACAATGATGGCAAAATTTCATTTAAACGGAAAATCAATTTTTATAAGTACCACTTAGTGGTTTCACTATTCATCAAAAATTGATGTTTTTCAGAAAATTACCAAAAATTCACCCTAAGATATATTTGATATTACGAATTCAAAAATGGAGTCTATTTTACAAAATTCAAAACATATAAGTCACATTAATTAATTTAATAATTAATTCCCGCTGTCAGAGCAAATAGCGTGTTTTTATGAAACAATAAGTATCAAAAGATTGACACTAGTTTAAGTCCGATTTCAAAGTGAAATTAATTCCAACGACCACTATTGGATTTAATCGTAAAAATATTTTATAATTTAACTTTAAAAACAATTCAAAAGATAATCTAATCATATAAATAAATTAGATTAAAAAGAGGTTTTGAATTAAAATACAACATTTTACATTATTCATTAAAAAAAATGAACTTTATCAGAAAGGTACCAAAAATTTACACAAAGTAAATTTTGATGTCCCGATTCTAAAGAAGAGTTATATTTGGTCCAATAGAATTTATAAGATCGATAAAAACTATATTTAATGACGGTTCTCCATCAAAAGGTCATAAGCGGACCTTTCGTGAAAATTAGGGTATAAATGCCTAAAATTGAACTCTTTCCGTATTTTAAGCCTTTATCTTTTATTGGGTAAATGTAAAAACATTTAAAAACATATATAATCATATTTTAGTTATTTCTATCCATTCCCGCCAGTACAACGGCTACTCATTAACTAACATTTAAAATAATATTATTTTATCACTTGTGTGTAATGTAAGTTTTCAAAGAAACTCATCGTTGCGTACAGAGTACGCTATCAAACGTAGAAACCCCTTTTAATTAAAATTAATATTTAATTCGTAAATATTAATAAATATGAAAATTATTTATTCTTTATTTACCTGGGATGTTACATCAGTAGGCACTCTCAGCTTGGCCATGCATGCCACTGAAATCAGATACTAGGCCCAGCGCAGAGCTCAGCATGCGCAACCTCATCTGGTGCCCTATGATCTACCTCCACCGCCATTTGTGCTACTAGATCAGGCAGAGCTGTCTTGTCCGTACCGCGGCCAGCCTCTCCCTACTACAGGCCAACCTCAGTTGTCCGGTCCTCATCCGATAGCCACCCTCCAGGCCTCAACTAGTAGGCAGCAGGATACACCCAGTACCAGCCAGCCATTGGTTCAACTGTCAGGGCCCGCTATGCTTCCAACTATGGAACAACCTCCAGTAAGAAGAGGCTCGCGTTTGGCACATAAGTAAGATATTATGAAGCACCTAGCCGGTATTCCAACAAATATATTCCCCTGTCATCTGAAATTCGTGAAGCACTTGTCGAGGCCCTAAGGAGCCCCCTCTAGTTTGAGACGGAGGTAGTATCTGCAGAAGCCTTCCATGATAAGGTAATTGAGAGTGATGAATGCTAGGCAGTTATTACGTTCTCTAGTGAAGATGAAACCTCTCCAATACAAGGGCACATTCACCCACTGTACATCACTGGTCGGTTCAACGACATGGAAATCCGCCGCTACTTCATTAACATTGGTTCTTGGATTAACCTAATCTCGACTAGAACACTGCGGAAGCTAGGCTAGTCAGAGGGTGATCTAACTCCCTCTGACATCAGAATCTAGGGATATGACAGGACCGAGCAGACTCTAGTTGGGAAGATCCTCTTGAAGACTCAATTCGGTTGTCGAATTTCCTGCACCAAATTCATGGTTGTCTCCCAGGATACCGCATACAACGCATTGATGGGCATGCCATGGCTCCATCTACATATGGCGGTCCCTTAGTCGTATCATAAATTCCTCAAATACTCCCTCAATGGTCAAGTAGGCATGCTCCAAAGAGATGCGTCTCCTTTTTCCCCGTGTGAAGCCCGCTATCTGGATGCTGACTACTACAAGAGCAAGGACAAGAAAATCCTGGAAAGCGAGGTTGAACCCGCCCCAGCCACATTTGATCCCTAGGTAGGTGTGGATGATGCCTATATCTTCCCAATCCATCAGTTGGAGGCCACAACCCCTGACATAGGGCAGTTTTTTATTGTTTCGGGTGCAAGGGAAAGGCATATTCCCAGGTCCAAGCGATGGCAAGAAACCACCTCGTACTCCTACACTAACCAGGCTCAAGTGATCCTGGAACCTCCTACCCCTGTGTATTACTGAAACGTTAGGATCATGGCAACGGCAGTATGTCATATGTGTCTCCTTTTCCAGTCTGTAATTAGCCGGCTTAAGTCGACGCACCACCACTGCTTCTATGTCATAAAGTGTGGCCCCTTGGGCCGAAGGCCGGACAGAATTTGATCAACCACTTTCATTACCATGGTCTCTGTAGAGACTACCGATGTGATGACCACTGCCACTCAAGCCAGCACCAATCCACCATCGGATCCTGGTGGCTCGGAAGCAACTCCCTCCGTGGAAGATCCCTCCATAAGTGGAGAGAAAGATCTAGAGGATGCTCCACCTGCCTTTGAAGAAGGCGTTGCTACCACGGTCGATGAATTGGTACAAGTGAACCTTAGTAGCGAGGAAGATTCGAGACCCAGATTGATCAGTGCCTCCATGTCCCCTGAGTAGTAGCAGCAGTATGTGGAATTTCTCAAACAGCACTATGACATGTTTGGATGGAGTTACTGTGAGATTCCAGGACTTGATCCTCAGGTAGTCGTTCACCGCCTTGGTCTCCTGAAAAACCATCGTAGGTTCAAGAAGCCTCCCAGAAAGATGCACCCTTCTCACGGTGCCATGGTTGAGGCTGAGGTTGACAAGATTATCAAAGCCAACATCATCGAAGAGGTCTAGTACACCAAGTGGCTGGCCAACATCATGCCAGTAAGGAAGAAGAACGGACAGATTAGAGTCTTTATCGACTTCCGTGATCTCAACCGCTATTGTCCAAAGGATGATTTTCCCCTCCCAGTGACAGAGTTGTTGATTGATGCCACAGCCGGGTTCCAAGCCGTCTCCTCCATGGATGGGTATTCCTGGTACAACCAGATCCAAATGGACCCTAAAGACGAGGAGTCCACTACCTTCAGGGAACCCCAAGGTACTTTATGTTACCAGGTCATGTTGTTGGGCCTGAAAAATGTAGGTGCCACATTTCAGCGAGCCATGCACCACATATTCAAGCCGATTCTCGGGACATTTGTGGAGTGCTATATGGATGACCTGGTGGTCAAATCTCGTCAGTGCATGGATCATCTCAAGGACCTTAAAAAGTGTTTGACTTCCCCCATTCCCGCCACCTAAAGAAGAACCAACTGAAGTGTGCCTTCGGGGTCACCTCTGGGAAGTTTCTTGGCTTCATTGTCTGGTACCGAGGCATCGAGATCGATCTAGAAAAAATAAAAGCCATTTTCCAGATGCCTCCCCTGAGAAGTATTCATGATCTTCGAGGTATCCAAGGCCACTTAGCCTATATACACAGATTCGTTGCGAATCTGGCTGGCAAGCGTAATCCCTTTTCCTGGCTAATGAAGAAAGGCTCCTCCTACGAGTGGGATGATGAGTGTCAAACCGCCTTTGAGGAAATCAAGTAGTATATGCTCCAACCTCATGTATTGATGCCACCCGTCTCCATAAATCCTTTGGTCCTTTAGGTGACCGCCCTGGAGCTGTCCCTTGGAGCACTTCTCTCCCAGAAGAACAATGAGGGTACAGAGAACAGCCTCTACTACCTCACCTGCATGCTCCTCGATACGGAGACCAGATAATCCCCCATCAAGAAGAGCTGACTTGTTCTCATGTTCACCGTACAAAAATTGCGGCATTACCTGCAGCATCATGAGGTACAGTTGGTCTCTCGGGTAGACCCACTAAAGTACATCCTGAACCGACCCATGTTGACTGGATGACTGTCGCAGTGGGCGGTGATACTCCAGCAGTCTGACATCAGGTTTGTGCCTCATAGGGCTATTAGGGGGCAGACATTGGCAGAATTCCTAGCTGCCCATCCAAACTTTGCGGATCAATCCCTGGACCTGGACTTCCCTAATGAGACCATCCTCTAAGTCGATCATTTCGTCTCATGCTAGAAAATTCACATCAGCGGTGCCTCCCGGAGCCCCACCGGTAGGAGGCTCAATGATCTAAGCTCAATAGAGTGGGTCTGGGTGTCGTCTTCATCACCTCGGTGCAAGCCATTCTACCATACTCATTCCTATTGTTAGAGGGATGCACCAACAACAAGGCAGAGTACCAGGCTCTTATCACTGGCCTTAAGCTAGCCCTTGAGATTGATGTTCCCCATTTGCACGTAAAAGGGGATTCCAAACTGGTCATTAAGTAGGTGAATGGTGATTACGTTGTCAGGAATCCAGAGCTCATGCCATTGTTGGAGTGAACCCTCCTTCTAATGGCCCAGTTTCCTTCTCAACTAGAGGTTACCCATGTCCCTCAGTCACAGAATGGTCGAGCATATGGTTTGGGCGGCTTAGTTGTGCCACGTGCGGAACCCGAACATGATGATTTGATCATACATGTGGCACACTGGAGGGTTATTCCCCCGTCACCCCGAAGGATGACGACGGCCCATAGGTAGGCCATCTTACCACCAAATCCTCCACACTAGGATCCTTAGGTCCTATAAGGGTAGTGGTCGAGGCCACTCCCAACTGGAGGGCACCCTTTACCGAGTATCTCCAAAATGGTTTCCTCCCGGGTGATCGGGCCGAGCATGAGCGACTCTGATGCTGTGCATTACAGTTTACCCTCTAGATTGGACCCAGTCTTAAGAAGATCCTCTATAAGAATACCTTCGATGGTTTTCTCCCCCGTTGCATTAATGGTTTCGATATTTCTCAGGTTATGAAAGTGGTTAATGCCGGTTCCAGCGGTTGCCACCAGGTTGGGCCAAAGCTGTCCCATTAGATCCGAATATTGGGGTACTTCTGGCCCTCTATGATCCATGATTGTATTGAGTTTTCCAATAGATGCCACACATTCCATGTTCATGCTAACTTCCTGCATCGGTCGCCAGAGCCTATCCACTCCACCAAGAACTCTTGGCCATTTTTTTGTGTGGGGACTCGATGTCGTGGGACCATACCCACTGGCGACAGCTCACAAGTGCAGGTTCATCATGACTTCTATAGATTTCTTCTCCAAGTGGGAAGAGGCAGTTCCACTCAATGATGTTAAGGCCCATTCCATCATCGACTTCGTGAGCTCCAATATCATCCACCGGTTTGGAGTCCCACACGCTGTCTTCACCGATAACGACACCAACTTCCGAGCAGCCGAGCTGTAGAAATTATATGCCAAGTACAAGATCCGTTCGAACCATACCTCTCGCTATCATGCACAGGCCAATGGAAAGATCGCGGAATTCAACAAAACCCTCTCTAGCATTTTGAAAAAGATGGTTGGTCAGAACAAGAAAAGTTTTTCGGACAAGATCCCCAACGCCCTCTGGACTTATCAGATGACGACTCGTAACTCCACCCAGGTGACCCCGTACTCCCTGGTGTACAGAGCCGAAGCCGTCCTTCCTATCGAGATTCAGTTTCCCTCATTGCACACAGTGGTCTACGATCAACAAGAACCCGATAAAGATGCTGAAATCTATCTAGTGGAATTGGAAGCACTGGATGAGAACAGGCTTCGTGCCCTACACAATCTAGAAATGCATCAGAATAAGATATCCAGAGCCTTCAACAAGAAGTTTTGCCTCTGCTCTTTTCTGCAAGGTGACCTGGTGTTTGCCCTCCGAGCGCCAATGATCCCTGGTAGGAAACCACCCGAGATGGAGTCCAAATGGGAAAGACCCTACGTCATTCATAAGGTTTAACCCAATGGAGCATACTCTTTGGTGACCATGGGTGGTGAGCATATAACACCTCCCACTAACACCAAGTTTCTCATGCAATACTTTGCCTGAACCTCTTAGTCCTACACAACCTTAAACTACATGGTCCCGCATGACCTTAAAATGCATGTTACCATCCCGCATGACGCTGAACTGCATCTCATCCCCCACGACTTTAAATTGCCCTTCTAGAACTATGTATGGCATGATTCCTATCCTCATGGGATACGTAGGAATGCACAGATGTCCCATCATAAGCCCAACCCCGAGACATTCTCTTTAAATGTCCCCCCTGGGTATAGTTTTCTCAGAGGGTCCTCGCATGGTGTGGAATAGGATTCCGTAGCCCCACTCATACGAGGATTATAAAGGTCTCACCATGTGCCCACTCCCATTCTTCTATTCTCCCACGTCTTTACCGCGCGACGTTAAACTGCTTAACCTTCAAGAACTACGTGTGGCTTGATTCCCATCCTCATGGGATACGTAGGAAAGCCCAGAAACTTCGTCTGTTAGCCCAGCCCAAAAGCCAAAATCTTCTCCCCGGGACATGACATATGGCAGGGTGCAAACTTTTGCACCAATTTACGTCGAGTACACCTTGACCCGGCTGTACGTCCCACTCCTTGGAGATGTTCACCTCTTTCGTAGATGGGTAAAACTATGCCTCACCCACTCCTTGACTGGGATTCCATCACTTTCTTCACTGAGAGGGACCCCCAAGAACAGCCCTGATACTACACCTAAGGGCTCTCATACCAATACGGGCCAACGCCCCGGAGGGTTTCCGAGAAACAAGACGATACAAGTCCCACGTTTCGAATTTGGTCAGCGGTCGACGCTCATTTGTTGCTCCCACATCAGGTCACCATAGGGACATTGTGCTTCGAACATGGTCAACAGTGTCTTGGATCTTTGGGTCCACCCCATGATATCCCAAACATCAACTTCAGTGATTCGTTCGGCCCCATCCCGAAGTGAAAAACTTCCCTCCATGTGGTGCAAACGGTCGGGCCCACGACCCTAATTCTCCTATATGGGATGTACGGCGTGGTTTCGGATTACGTCCTCATTCACGTCGAGTTACATTACATGCCGTATACATCCCCAGATGAGATACAGTTATCTCTTCCCCCCATCATCATTGCAAGACGTTAAACTACAAACTGGTCATCCCTTCCTGACTGAGGCCTAGCCTCAGGCCCCTTGGCCTTCTCGGGCCCCTTCGCCCAACTTCTTACCCGAAGTGTACGGTGTGGTGTGGGACTATTCCCTCATTCATGTTGAGCTACTCGTCGCTCCGTACACCTCATTTTTCTAGGGATTCCTACTCCCCTCCTCATCCTTACTGCAAGACGTTAAACTGCAAGCCGGTCAGGCCTTCCTGACCAAACCACCGACTAGCAAGCCCCTTGGCCCTTTCTGGGCCCCTGGCCTAGGTCCTCTCTCATGGGGGTGTGCGGAGTGGTGTAGGATTACGTCCTCATTCACGTCGGGTTTCTTTCCATGTCATACACACTCCCCTCACTGAGGCCCAGCCTCAGGCCTCTTGGCCTTTTCGGGCCCACGCCCCCATCCTTGCTGCAAGACATTAAACTACAAGCTGCCTCAGGCCTCCCTCACCAAGGCCTATCCTCAGGACCCTTGGCCTTCTTGGGCCCCTTAGCCTCAGTTTATACCCGGTATGTATGTTGTGGTATGAGATTATGTCTTCATTCACGTCGGTTTGTTCGCCATACCATACACTCGCCATGCTTGGGGGTATCTTACCCCCCCCCCTCGTCCTGCATGACATTAAAATGCATCTTGAGAACTACTTGTGGCTTGATTCCCATCCTTTTGGGATACGTAGGATCACCTGAATGTATAGGCTTCGGGTCCAGCCCCATCTCTCAGGAATCTCTAACCCACCTTGGCCCCTTGGCCTACCCTTCCCCCATGAGGGGATTATATGGTGTGGTGCGTGATTATGTCCTCATTCACGTCGGTCTTGTATTGACCACGCCATGTACCTCTGCCTCCCGAGCTATTTCGTCGACCCTTTTCGGTAGTTCCCCAATGTGCCTAAGGGTACTCTGGTTTATTAACTGGAATGTCAGACTTTACCCAGACACGTCCTCACCCACTTTTCATGCTTTGTGTATCCCTTCATCAGGGCTTTAATTACCATTCACACCAAGAGGGACCACCAAGAACAGCCTGGATACCATGCCTAAGGGATCTCCTACCGATACGGGCCAACGCCCCCGAGGGTTTTGGACAACAAATCGATACAAATCCCATGTTGCTAATATGGTCAGTGGTCGATGCTCGTTTGTTATTCCCACTTCAGGATAATGTGATATGGAGACTATTTTTCGACCACGGTTAACAGTTATCCTTTAGCGCCATGCCAAACCCCATTAAGCTCAAAGTGTCGGGTACACGATTCACATCCTTCCCCACTTCATCATGTTCGAGTAGAGTTTCGAAACTCTAGATACTATCCCTCAGTGTGCATCTGGACGTTACGGGGACAAAGCTACGTTATAGGTGTCCTTAGGGGCTCTCTCCTGACTCACCATTTGTTGGATGTTCCGGGTATTGCAATAACGATCTTCTCCCCTTATTTCCCACACTGAATTTAACTCATGTGGGTTTAGGGATCGGGTTGAGGTTCGCGCTTACTCAGAAGGTTCTCATCCATCCACAGTCCGAGCACTAAGACCATAAACTAAGATCTTCTCAGAACTACGTCTAGATTGATTCCCATCATAATGGGATACCTAGGAATGCCTAGACCTCCTATCCTTGGGTCCAGCTTGAGATCAGCTAATTTATCTCTTCTGTCCGGTCTTCAGGACCCCGACTACGGGACCACGTGGCATAGTGCGGGATTATGTCCTCATTCACGTTGGGTTTGAAATAGCTGCACCACTCACACCTCGTTCTAAGAATTATCCACCGTATTTACTGTCCCGCATGACATTAAAAGGAGACCTCTAGAACTATGTACAACTTGATTCCCATCCTAATGGGATACGTAGGACCACCCAGACGCCTTGTTTTCAGGTCCAGTCCATTTGGGGAGCTAGTCTCTCTCCACTATTTCACATATTACCTCTATATAGGCCCCGCGGCCTGAGGTCTCCCTCTTGGAGTGGTGCACGGTACGATGCGGGATCAAGTTCCTATTCACATCGGTTGTGTTTCATGACACCATGCACATTCCCCACCTAGCATCACTTCTACTACGTCTGTGCTGTGTGACGTTAAAATGCATGCTTGGTCCCATCAGATGACCCTAAACTGGGACATTATCCTCATGGCCGCACGATCAAAACCGGCACTACATTGTGATGACCTCTTCAAGGAGGATATCACGTTGGGTATTGGTCACGCACCATACCATTTGTCAATGCCTACTATGGCTTGATTCTTATGGTGACACCAGGACTTGCTACCGTAGGTCTATTGCTTCACACAAAAACAAAACCACTCATCTTAAAGGAAAAACAAGATCTATCAAATATCGCTTCTCTTGGTGTGAGGGCTAGTTCCATGTGCCCCTTTCATCATTCGCACTGATACCTTCACGTGTCGTGACACCTTCTAGAACTATGTATGGATTGATTCTCATCTTTATGAGATACGTAGGATCTCCTGGGTATTCCCCATGGGTCCAGCCTAATTTTCGTGTTCGGTCCCTCGGCTCGATCATCTTCCCCATAGAACGCATGGTAGATGGGGCTCATGTCCTCATTTACGTCGGGTTTTTCTTAATTACCCGCTACGTGCCTCCTATGTTTCCTCCCATCCATGGTCTGAATTCTACGACCCTAAACTATGATCTCCCTATGGGAAGGGACTCGACTCCCTCTGTCTAATACTCCCATTAATGTGTACGAATTCATTTTGACAAAGTGCCCGGAGTGTGGAATTTTCACGGGGACGTCCCCTCGTTCCATGTCCCAGCTTTGTGTGCTCGCTATTTGAATCATTATCCTCTTTCATGTCTGAAGGGACCCCCTAACGGCCTGGTCCCATGCCACATCAGCTCACCTACCATCCTGGGCCAACACCCCGGAAGAGTTCCAACAACATTTATGACATGGTCAACGGTCGACCCTCATATGTCTGTCCCCATTCTAGGCTAGTGTGATTTGGATGCTGCATTTCCGCCATGGTTAACAGCTATCCTCCATCATCATGCCACCATTATTGTGATCCAAATTCTGAGCATCATGACTCACACATTTCCAATTCCTCATATTCAATTGGAATTCATACATGCTCGGATTTACCTCTTCATGCATCTAGGTGTGCCACACGGGCGTGTTAGCATTATTGGGCCGGTATTCACCGCGTTTCCCTTCACCCTAACATGCCCCTACTTGTGTCGGGAAGTTCTCCATTACTGTTTGTTTCCCACATCGAGCATGACTCACGTGGACTTAGTAGTTTTGGTGGGATATGTACCGACGCAACCATGATTCTTATCATCATACATGACGCTAAACTATGCCTCCATAACTACGTACGGCTTGATTCTCATCCTTATGGTATACATAGAGACACCCTGGAATTTTGCCTAGGGTCCAGCCCCCATAAGCTATAAAACCAGTTCTTCCCCTTTTCCTGGCCCTTGGCCAGAACCCTCGTAGGGAACCAAACAACCACAACTCTTCCCGGAACAGGTTCAAGATGCCCCAAGATGATATCAGGAAGCGATAAACCCCTTCTCTAGAGAGGCCCTTTCTAAAAGAAGGAATAATCCATGATCAAACTAATATGCCCATCTAGCGTACTCCAACCATGGTGGTATACTTTCACGAGTATTGGATTATTTTTGAACAAAACATCACTCTGATTCCCACACTTCGTGTGCCCCTTACTAGGATCCTCATACTCTTTCCTGTCTAATGGGACCCCCTAACGGTCTGTTCCCATGCTGCATCAGCTCACCTACCATCATGGGTCAACGTCTCGAAGTATTTATCGACAACATTTGTGACATGGTCCCATGTTTCAAACATGGTCAAAGGTCGACCCTCATTTGTTGTCCCCATTTCAGTCTAACTCAGTAAGGATACCGTTTCTCCGCCACGGTTAACGATTGTCCTTTATCGTCACGCCACCCCCACAGTGTTTCGAATCTTGGGTATTGTGATTCACACTTCCCATTTCCATATGTTCAGACCGATTTTAGCACCCTTGGTGTTGTTTCGTTCATGCATAAGAGCATGCTAAAAAACGGTAATTTGGCTGTTCTGAGAACTTCCTTCTCCAGTCAGGTCTCTCCTACTTCCTGGAAATTTGGACCGGTTATCCAAACCCTGGATGCCCGAAGTCTAGTATACATTCATATGTTGGGTGTGGTGATAAGGCAAGTATATCCTGTTTCTCAAATAGGGCTCGACCCACGTGAGCTTAGGGAATTATTGCAGGACATTTTGAAAACATTCTAAGGATGAAATGAACCGGTTCAAATATTGAAAATTGTGCATGCTAAGACATTAAAAGAAAGAAGAAAATTGAAGCACCAGAGTACCATTAAAGGGTTTGTAATTATAACAGTACCCAGGGGTAAACTCCCCCCATGGACAGATTGACCCCGTCAAAAGAGCGTTGCAGCTCTGCCACCCTTCAACTGGTGGCGTCCAGGAATTGCTGCCCTCGACATAGAACCCGCTCTTCCTCAGCAGTGATGGGGCGTACTTCATCAGCCTCAGCTCGGTCCCTCTCTATGTCATCCTGAATTCCAACCCTCTCCCCAGAAACCCGCTTCAATCCCTCTTCGGCCTCTTCTAGCTGGGCTTTCAATCGCAAGATCAACTCAGATTGTGCATTGAGAGAGGCTGAGTGTTCGTCAGCCCACACATGCAGTTGTTGGACCTCGTTTTCAGCCTCATGGAACTTCTTAACATTTTTCACCTTCCTCCGCTGCCAGCCCACGCTGAGCTTGTGATCATACTCTCAAATCTTCTCTTCCATGTGATCTCGGATGATTGTATGAGGACGCTGGGAATCCACTCCCCAAGCGCACAGTTCACGCAACCGCGAGGGAAGTCTATCCATCTCATCCAGTAATTGCGCTTGGGGGGTGTCATTAATGAAGCACGCGATTAACTTCCAAGATCGTTGGTGCACTATTTTGCTGTCCTCCTTATCAGAGGTTGTTTCGTCCTAGTCTGCGCGATTGGAAAGTTCGTATGCGGGGTATGCCCGTATGAAATCGTCAGCAAGATCTACTTCTGCTATTGAATCTAGCGCGACATCTCGTGTCGGGGCAGGGGTGATGGGACTTGGGTCGGCCGGTTGATCCTCTTCATTGGACTCCACCTCAATGACCTCGAGCACGACCCTGCTGGTGGTATATTCAATGATAGTGTGTGCTGCAGCTCAGGTATGTGGGGGAACTATCTCCACAATCACCGGCATGACCCTAGGAGGGATGCCACCAGAAATCCTGAATAGCCTTGCCGTAGAAATCCATGATAGTCAAAGAACTGTATGACAGAGAAGGGAATGAACGTCAGTTGGCACTATCTACATATGACAGCAATGAATCCAGTGGAGAAAGATTACAGAGATCGAACTCCTGGTGTTGATCCTGAGTCGATACTGATGAGACCCCGAGGCATGGACCACCATATACTATTGGAAGGTCTAAAGATTTTGGAGGAGCCACCACGGGTGCTCTCGCCGCACGAGACACAGAACTGGATGCCGCCGTAGGCGCAGGTTCTGATGGACCTACGTCATCACCCGCCAAAGGGTGAGAGTGGGGCCTGCGTACAAGTTCCTCTTACACGGTTCAAATATTTTTAAGAAATCCATGATGTCCTGAGAGCGGACCACGAGGATAGAAGCTCAGAATACTACCTCGAGAGCCTCTGTGAAATCATTAGAATCTGAGTCTTGATCTCTGACTTCTCCCTCCTCCAATGAGATCCCTCCGCTAGCCTCATCCTCCCAAGAGGATTCCTTCGATTCTTCCAGCAGGGGGAAGCACTCCCTCAGATCGGCGGCTGAAAGCTGTGGGGGAACCGCCCGATCCAGCAGCACCCTCACTCGGTCTGTCATTGGGCGTGGGACACCACTGGAGTGAACGTAGTCCTCCATCTCATCCAACTATTGCTCCACCTCCGCCGGAGACACTGTGAATCCAGCCCAGACTGGGCCTATGCCTGGTAACTCCATCCCGAGACAATTCATGTGTGCCCACATCTCGGGTGGACTGAGGAATTGCCAGTTGACATCCCAAATGTCCCAGTCCTCCAGAAAGACGGCATCCTCTGGCATGCCGATGTGGCGCAACCACTTCCCCGGAGCCAGAGTGGATATCCTATGAAATCCCCTCAGTGGCCGCCCCTCCGGACGTCTCTGCTCTTCCGAGACCACTGGGTCAACTACCACTGTTGGATCCACCGTTGCTGTCACACCCACAGCTGGTGCAGGTTTCGCCGCCACGGGAGCCCCACCATCGTGAGAGGCCCTTGTCACTCTTCGACCCCAACCTCGGGATAGGGGAGGCCCGCCATCACCAGTTCGAACTGGTGGTTGCCTCAGCATCTCCCTCGGATAAGCTGCCTTCCAGCTGATGGCATACTCCTTCACCAATCCGAAAGCAGCGGTGGATAGAGGCAATGCAATTCTCTTTTTCACGACTTCACATGTGAACATGAGCCATATATGTCTTATTACACATGGTTTCTCCACATGACGCACCTCCCAGTAGACCTGCGGAGTCAGACACGACAGGCACCAGAATTTCCTCGCGAACCGATGCGGGGTGTACGGTCTGTAGAGCGGCTCACGGTCCACCCATTCCACCAAGACTCCGCCTATAAAGGCTATGAGATAGGCCCGATGCTCTTTGGATCCCTGACCATCATCAATGAGCACTCCCGTCGGCAATGGAAATGGGTGGATGTTGAACTCGTTCGCCTTCTATACTCAGTTCTGCACCATCGTTACAGTTATTTTGTATGGGAGGCTCCCGGACGCATTCAGGATGAAGGGGCAGAAGTCTGACCCTGGCAGCAAGATGAGGTTTGGATATTCATATACCCCCATGATGTGCGCTGTGATCCACCCATAAAGAAGGTGGAAAGGTCCGTATATCCTCGACGACTTCTTGCCCTCACTGACATGCCGCAACATCTTGTACAGCCTGGAAAGCATCGGGATCCCCAGATTAACCCGCCGTCCCGTGGCCAGCATGGACGCCATGATGAACGAGCTGGGCCGCACCCCCATGTTGGTATCCCTCACCAGCAGGATCCAACCACAGATAAGGGCTGTGATGAACACCGCCTTCCTGACTATTGGCTAGTGTTCAGTGCTGACACTGAAGCCCTAGGTCTTCCATTGGCTATCCTCCAAGAGCCGCCAATATGACTGGTCCTTGCCCCGTTGAGCCCCCTTTAGAAATGTTCGAGGCCTCGGAGGGAACTCTCGATCCTCCAGGAATTTCAGGAACCGCTTGAACCACTTCTAAAAGTGGACATCTCTCACCGCCTCTTTGTCCTCTCCAAGAACTAGTGCCAGTGCAAGCCACGACATTTTGTCTGGATCCTCCCACGCACTCAGGACAGGGAGGAACTCATCATACATGGCCCCCAGTATCAGGACCCCCAAAATCTAATTAACAACCCACAGACTGATTCCCACCTCCCCATAGTGTAGGTGAAAAGTGTTGGTCCTTGATGACCATCTTCTCAACAGCTCCGGCATCAGCTGTTTCGGTTGATAAATGTTGTATTCAGAGGCCCACGCCACCTCTTACAAGCCCACCCTCCTCAGATCGTCCTCGAACTCTTCTCATGAGGCACCTACCCAGTAGGCCCATGCCCAGTCATTGGTGAAGTTGCCACCCTGGAACAGGTCCCACTCATCGGACCACCCCTTCTTCAGATCCTGCAAAACCACCTTCATCATAGTGTGGTACAAAGGGGGGGACGTCTCCTGTTGCAAGGGCTTCCCATCGATGTTGTTCATGTGGTTTTATAGACAGTCGGTGGTGACAACAGTGAAGTCCTCTTGTGTATGACCATCGGCCGCCCTGAACCATTGGCGTTACATGGCGTGCTCATGAACCAGAAAGCTAGTTTGTCCCTGCTCGCCTCAGGGATGAAGACATAATCCCTTAGCCCGAAGCCATGCAAGGGAAATTTCTTGAACATCGGATAGTTCTTCTGGCTCTCTGATAGAAGTTATGTCAAAGAATTATGGTCTGAGTGGCTTCGGACCAGCTCCTCAATTCCTAGACATTTGGCCATCTCATCTCACCGGGTGGTGTCTGCAAGCACCCCCAACACAGCTTCTTGATGGGCCATTATGGTTTTGAAACTCGAAAATTTTTTGGGTCGGGTCGCGATGGTTGATCACAAATATTCCTCTCGATGCTCCTTCGCGAAACCAAGACGCGGAGCCTTGCCTCATCTTTCAAGCAGATGTTCGCATGGCATAGTCACGGAGTCAGAGACTCGCGGTTCGCCGCGAAGCACGATTCGTGGTGAGCAGACGCGGAGTACGCGGATCTTCACGAAGTCGAGAGCGCAAAAAGAAAAAAGTTGTGAGATGACAAAAGAGAGGTCATCCCCCCTATTTATAGGCGGCGACCCCGGAGCTTCATGGTGCGTCCTACCCATGAGGAGCATCGCGGCACGTCCGGACCGCACGGTCGCTGTCCGCCCCGCGCGCCCTCTTCTCGAGTCAGCACCGTGAACTGCCGATAATTTTGGTGATTTTCCGTCAGACTTCGACCCTTGATCCCTCTGCGGCTCCAATTCTTAGGGGGGAATTTTTTGGCGCCAAAATATTAAACAAAAAATGAAGGAGAAAAAGAAGCCTGCGCGCTGCCTCGCGATGCTCAGACGCGGAGGGCCCCCGAGCAACGCGGCCGCTGTGAAGCCCAAGAGGCGGTAACGCTCCACAAATGCCCTGACTTTTGCGAGCCCGTCATGAATAACTAGAGGCGGTAATTCTCTTCAAACGCCCTGACGTTCGCGAGCCAACCACGAAGCATAGGAGGCGGTAACCCTCTGCGAACTAGTTGACGTTCGCGACCCGCCACGAAGAAACCGACGCCCCCATTCACACTGCGTGAGCCCTGCTTCGCGGCGCCCCTAGCCTATAAATACTGGGCTCCCTCTGAGATCAAGAGACTGATAATCCTACTTTTCAGCTTCTCAGATCCTGAATTGCAAATCACCCTTCGACCCAGGAATCATGAGCTCTGCGAGGTATTGTTGCTTCGCGGGAAGCCTTCGCCTTGTCTCATTTTGAGCCCCTCTTCCGAGAGGGATTCCCTTCGTGAAGCCTAAGGGCCATCGCAAAGCAAGGGGATCCCCAAGGGGACCTGGGCTACTGCAGAGAATTCATGCATCACAAAACACTCATCCTGTACATGTGATCCATATGCCAAGGCAGGATCCATGTACTTAGCGAAGCACATTGCTGAGCAGCACCATGATTCGCGAGGCACCTCCGCTTCGCGAGGCAATGCTCCGCAAATACTATTCCACTTTTTGAAGAACCTCTCATTCGCACCCCTTCCCCATGATAAGTCCAAGGCATTCCACTTCACAAATCACAACCCTTTGCAAGTGCTCTCCACTATGCAAAGCAACTGCGCTCCGCAAGGTCCCCGCTTGTGGACCCCTTTGCTTGTCAATTCCTCTTTCCATGCGGCCCTCCAGGCTTGCACGATGTGATTTTAAAGTCCCCTGGACAATACCACCCATAGAGTTGCTTTGCCTAATGCTTCTTCTGTAACACCCCAAGATTTCTTACTGTGTTATTTCTTCAGAATAATTCAATAACATGCACTACACGCAACACCAAGTTAAAGCGCACCATGACTTACAAAACTAACCGTTATAAATAGTAATACCTACTTTTTGAAATTTTATATATTATATCTCTCAAAATGGACTTCATTTTTGGATTTTGAATATCAAAATTAGCCTAGGGTGAAATATTGGTACTTTTCGAATAACTTTAATATTTTGATGAATAGTGAAAATTACTAAATTATAATTAAAAACAAATTTTTTAATCAAAATAATTAATAGTGATAAATTATGAATTTGAGTGATTTTAAAGTATAATTAGAATATATTTTTACCATTTAATCCAATGGTGTTAATTAAAATTAATTTCACTTTGAAATTGGACCTAAACAATTGTCAATCTTTTGATATATATTGTTTCTTAAAAACACGCTATTTTTTGTGACATCGGGAATTAATTATAAAATCAATTAATGCAACTTATATGTTTGGAATTTTGTAAAATAGACATCATTTTTGAATTCGGTATATCAATTATTTCTTAGGGTGAAATTTTGGCATTGTTCTGAAAAACTTCAATTTTTGATGAATAATTAAACAACTAAGTGGTAGTTAAAAAAACTGAATTTTTTCATAAATCATAATTTTACCGCTTCTGTGAATGGAATTTCGAAAATCCAAGAGACACGGTAAATATCAACAAGTAAAATGTGGTTTAATGCGAAAAAATAATTTTTGGTGAATAGTAACTGTTTTCTTTTATTTACCACGGTTAAAAGTAAATAGGGTAATTAAGGGTAAAAATGATATTAATATTACCCTAACACATGTCATACTTCTATTAGACAAGTGTATCTCAACCAAAAACAACCTTAGGAATAAAATATAATCATTTAGGTCAACTTGGATTATATTGGAACATTTATTATTATTTATTTCAAAGAAGTGTTAAAAGAGTTAAAATAAATGTTCATTTAATAAAACATTTTTAATATAGGGTTATACATAAGGTAAATTATATTTTAAATATTCATTAGAAATATAATAATATTTCCTACATAATGATATTTTATTTATAATTTTTCGATATTATATAATTAAATTTATTTGTGACATAATGATGATGCAGTAATTACCATAATAGTGAAAAATAAAAATAATTGATATTATAAATACCCAAATAAATATAATTTGATAATTTTAATGAATTACACTAATTTTATAGGATAATATGACATATTAGTAATTCTTTAATATACTTTTTGTGAAGTAATCATTCTATTATGAGTTTCAAATAAATCAACTATTGAATAGTGTCAAAATTGACATAAAAGAGTTTTTTAAACAAATAGTATATTATTAATTGATATTAAATTCATAAAAACTTAATGTTCGGCCAAGAGATTTATATCATGATAGGTGTATCATTAATGGATCACTTGGGGTTCTCTTGGATGTATATAGTATGTTTATTAACTATATAATATAAAAATACAAAGTGACATGGTAAATGTCAAACTAATTAACTAAGAGTTAAAACTAAAAGATAAGGTTAATATAGTAACCCAAAACTATCTAAATTCTATTGGTTGAATGTTTTTCGACATATCCCCACATTAACCTTTGAATAATCAACTTTGGAGCCATTATAAACCAAATATGAATTTATTATATATTAATATTTCTAGCTTTTCCAAAAGTGCCCCTCACCCCTCTTATAAAAGGAAACTCCCCCTTCTCATTACTTCACACCTTCAAAGCTTTTTGGATTGGACACCCTATACCCAAATACTCTATCAACTTCCCTAACATCGTCTTATATGCCTTCCTTTAGTCAGAAAGCCATCTTAAGGAGCCCTTTTGATCAAATCAAAAGGAAGAACCCAAAGAAGAGGTAATGATTTCACCACCCTTTTTCAAGTTCATTTCTTCTTCCACTTCTTCTTTCTTTATTATTAGAATTCTAAAATAATAACTCCAGTATCTTAAATATACAGTGATTTTATTATAAATATGGTACAATCATATTCAGTATTCTATCCATCCTTTGAATAAAATGTCACCATACGTGCGTACGTACGGCTTACCGTTTCCTCGTCGTGGTGTAATTGTTATTCAATATATTATTATTTGGATGGGTATAATAATGATTTGTAATTCTTGTAAATAATAAATATAACATAATAATGATTCTGTATATATGATATACCATCCAATTATATATTATTCTCATATCAAAAGAATGATATTGTCGCTCGTGCGTATGTACGGACTACCGTCTCCACGAACACGATGAGATTCATTCTCCATCGTATCCATTCAAGTATAATTATCATTTGATGATTAATAATACTATTTAAGGACTTGATATAATTCTAGATATGAATATGATACAACCTATCCATAACAAACACAGCTTATGTAACAAAACATATAAAAGTAAATGAGTAAGTTAACACCTGAAACGACAATAATTCTAAGATATTACTAACAAAGAAATGTTGAAAGATCATATATGATATCATATTAATGTATATGATTCTTGAATAATTTAATAACAATTATTTCACCATTATACAGGAGTTTAACCTACCCTCAACCAAGGAAAAGTACAAGTTAAGAGTTTTTCATCTCACTCCTTATTTCCATGAGATTCATGCCATATTGGCACTATTACCTTTTGTGTGATGTATGTACTGCCCATAATTGTATTATTTGTGTAATAAACTTTAATTTATGTGTATTTACATATTCATTGTATGTTACCTCTTTCATGGGATGTATGTTTCATAAATTGGTAAGGGTTTATTTCACAATCTCTTCATTATCTGAGGTTGTTTATACGTAATTATCTACTGGGATCTCTTTATCATCCACATCCATGTTCATTAAAAAGGTATTTAAAAAACATTTTTACTATTTACTAGACAATGGGTTAACGTCATTTATACCCTTATGTGTTTTTAAAGGAATCTTTCCGTCTTTTTCCAAACAAGGCACTTTTAACCTTTTCGACAAATTTATGGTAAGAATGTATTTTTTTTTAACTTATACGGAGGGTGCGGCTATTTATCGCTGTTACTAAATCGTCAAAGCTTCCCTTACAAGATTATAAGAATATTTTCAAAGTAAATGTTTTATTTTATAATTACGTGACTTTTAAATGATTTCAAAATGAATATTTTAAGAATTTGTGAAAGGTACTCTTTATCAAGATCATAATTTTAAATGTTTTAAAGATTTATCTGTCTAAATATTTTTAATTAATGTCCATGTTTTCAAAATGATTTTAAGGATTTATTTATATTGACATGAATTTTTTGAAATGGTATTTCTTTTCAAATGCTTCAAATTGGTATGGGACACTTTGATTCCAAAAACTCTTTTAAATTACTTCCTTTATAAATGTGTGACTTTTCAATGATTTTGAGAAAAGAGATATTTCTCTCAAATCGTTTTGATTTTCATCTATGTCAACATCTTTTGATGGGTTTTAAGCCTATTTGAAGTTGATTTTTTATGATACAATCTTTTGTATTGTATTGAAGGTTTTGTGATATGTTTTACTGTGGATGTGTTATTTTCATACCATTCTTGGTTTATGGAGAAAGTATTTACATTTCATATGCTAGTTTTAATACGAATGTTTATGTTACGTTTAAACCTTTTCATATGGGAATGCATTGGACGTAGTAAGTGAAGGGTGGAGCCCGATATAGCTCCTCGATGCATCGGTAGGTCTCATGAGACAAATTACTGTCTTGGCACAAGGCCTTGGGAAAATCTTATTTTAGTCTTGGCACGAGGCCTTGGATATGTGGTTATGATAGTATGTCATTATGCATTCTATCATTATGAAAGTGGTTATTGATATTTCATGTGATTATTCGATTAGAAGAATATCCATGTGAATAAGTAAATGGCATTATTTCATTTTTTCCATACTATGTTGCAGTTCAAGTTTAAAAGGCTTTTGTTTTTGATATACAGTTACTTAAATGTTTATTCTTATTTATGAAAGCTTTCGCTATATTGTTATCCTTACTGGGCATTTGAGCTCACCCCTTTTCTATGTTTTATATTTCCCAGGGTATGAAGAAGTAAATTATGAATGACCTGCAGGGATAGTATGAGGGGATAAGAGTGTGTTCTATGAAGAAAATATGTTGTTGTAGTTTTCATTTTTATGTTGTAATGTATGACTTATGAATATATCTAGTGTTTCCAAGGCTACTAAACCAATCGGTCTTTCGAGAGTTGATCTTTCTTGTGATCATGCCAATGTCATATAATAATGCACCGAATTTGGGTAACTGGTGTCAGGGCGTTACAGTTGGTATCAGAGGAAGTTTAGTAAAAACCTTGGAAGCAAGATTTAGATAAACTCTAATTATAGCACATAGATTTAAGATGGACTTTGAGGATTAGTATAGAAGAACTTCCTATAATTATGGTATTGTAGAGATTTTGTGAGTTTTTCGAGCAATACATCCCTGTCTGGATACGAGCAGGTAGAGGTGGCTCTGGCACAGATGCACCTCAGGGTAAAACCCAAAAACACCGCTTTGATCTAGACTTGAATGGGAACTGGTGAACGACAACGGGCCTTGCTGCACTCTGGGTTACGACACTCCTAGGGGATACGCTTCGGATAACTCTCATTTTCTTTACAAATCATTATGAAGGGTTTATGAATATATACTTCTCAAAGAAAACATTCTTATGATTATGGATTATATCCACAAATAGTTCAATTTATGTTAAGTGTTTTATAAGTATGGGATTAGGTATTTTGATTCATAAATTGATCTATTTTATGCCATTGTTTAGAAATGGTGCCCAGTAGAAGGAATGAGAACTCAAGTAATACACATTATACAAAGAGAAAGAAGGATCATATATTTCATGGTCTTAAGCTATAATTTATAATAGAAATAGTATCACCTGTATTATCATCATATGAAGAAATAATATCATGTGTTGATAAGATAAGTAAAGTGTTTACTGATTCCTATGGCTTTGAAGGGAAGCAAGAGAAGAAAATGATGGAAGATAGAAAGATGGATAAAGGGAAGAGGGAAAAGAATAATTGTCCCATATGTGATAACTGTGGAAAGAAACACCCTAGAACTTGCCTGAAAGGAATGAGAGTTTGTTATAAGTGTGGAGAAAAAAAGGCACAAAGTACGTGACTACAAGGGTAAGAAAATGGTTTCAAATGTACAATGCTTCATTTGCAAGGATTTTGGACACTACGTGAACCTATGTCCCAGTCATCAGACTATGCCGCAAATGATGCTATTGGATAATAATCAAGTTATGATACTACCACAGATGTAGAGGAATGATTAGAGTTCTTATGTTGATTATGTCATTTGAGTGTTGTATCAACAATGTACTTGTTATAATAATTATGGAGTATATAAGGATTGTACTGCAGTACTATTTCATTAAGGACATGAGATTGTGTGGAAAAAAGAAAAGTGACTCAATAGCAGGATAAATTTTTGGAAAAATATATGGTTGAGAGAATGATAAACCATAATATAGTTCTGATACCGAGGTAGTGATTTTGGAATAATACATTATTGATTTGGATAAATTATATTAAATATTCTTTACTACCTTGAAACTGATTAATGATTTGTATATTACAACATTGTTGGGGTTTACAACATTTTTGGATTGAAGTTGTATATCCATTACTATTTAAGGAATAAGGGATCATGAATGTAATCAATATGGTTTTATGGTAATTTAGGATGTTGCAGTGTTATAAAATAATACATGACGAAGTTGTTCACATGTTATTACGCAGCAAAAATGATCTTCATTTTTTGACTAAAGCATTTTGGATAGTTCTAGTTTGGATTATTTTTTGATTTCCATAAAAGGACAACCCGGAGGTTGGGCGGCAACCCGTCGCATCCGGCAAGGCCGCGAGACTTGAACCCACAACCGAAGGGTGACAAGCGTGTATCACCTACCACTGGCCCACGTAATGTCCAGGATTAAATAATGTAGTTTTTTTAAAAGATCTGGTAGATGAATTATATATTCCTTTTTAACCTTATACGATTAGGATAAATAGAGTATTTTTGAGTTGTATTATGTTTTGGGGTGAAATATGAGTTTGTCGTAGAAATTTTTTAATGGATAAAACTCTAATTATAATGTAAGTATATCTCCTCATGATCTTAGCCAATCTCATAAATAAATTCCTCAACACTAAGAAAAGGAACTTAGAACAAAAATGTTGTCCTAGATGGTACCTTAAATCATCACTAATTTATGGCTTTCAGATTTTTGGCCTTTTCATAGCCATGTTCTCTACCACTCTCCATGAGATAAATGATGGTTATATTTCTCTTCTATATCCATATTTTCCTACATGGAACCCTAGTATGTGTTATTTTCTATAATCTTCAAAATTTCCACTCTTTATTTTAAATAGTGGCCTCATTAATTCATTTTTCGATGTGAGATTTAAACTAAGATATTTTGAAATGTCAAAAATGTGTTATCCTAATACCTTATGTTTTGTTGAACCAATGATATTTTAAATCATCATAGATTGATGAATTTAAGGACCTCAATTTTAAACTTTTTTGTGATTGATGACCTGAATCACTACCTATAAATATTTACATTTTTCCTCCAATTATATGTCTCTAATTTCCACCAATGTTCTCTTAATAGAGATCATAATTTGGTGGTGACCATTTCATTTCTCTTTTCCTCATATTAAGACTAAATTTTAGTAACCCAATTTCCGATGTGGGTTTTCCCACAAGGATATTTTTTTATTTTCAACATTTTATTTTCGATGAACAATTTCAAATTGTGAGGACACAATTTATTGAAGGAGGGGAGAATGTAACACCCCATGATTTCATACTGTGTTATTTCTTCAAAATAATTCAATAACATGCACTACACGCAACACCGATTTAAAGCGCACCATGACTTACCAAACTAGCCGTTATGAATAGTAATACCTAATTTTTGAAATTTTATAAATTCTATCTCTCAAAATGGACTTCATTTTTGGATTCAGAATATCAAAATTAGCCTAGGGTGAAATTTTGGTACTTTTTGGATAACTTTAATATTTTCATGAATAGTGAAAATTACAAAATTTTAATTAAAAACAACTTTTTTAATAAAAATAATTAATAGTGATAAATTATGAATTTGAGTGGTTTTAAAGAATAATTAGAATATATTTTTACCATTTAATCAAATGGTGTTCATTAGAATTAATTTCACTTTGAAATTGGACCTAAACAATTGTCAATCATTTGATATATATTGTTTCTTAAAAACATGCTATTTGTTGTGAAATCAGGAATTAATTATAAAATAAATTAATGAAACTTATATGTTTGGAATTTTTTAAAATAGGAATCGTTTCTAAATTCAGAATATCAATTATATCTTAGGGTGAAATTTTGGCATTGTTCTGAAAACTTCAATTTTTGATGAATAGTGAAACAACTAAGTGGTAGTTAAAAAAACTGAATTTTTTCATAAAAAAACATTTTACTGCTTCTGTGAATGGAATTTCAAAAATCCGAGAGACACGGTTAATATCAAAAAGTAAAATGTGGTTCAATGAGATGAAAATAATTTTTGATGAATAGTAACTTTTTTACTTTTATTTACCACGGTTAAAAGTAAATAGGGTAATTAAGGGTAAAAAAGATATTAATATTACCCTAACCCGTGTCCTAATTCTATTGTACAAGTGTATCTCGACCAAAAACAACCTTATGAATAAAATATTATCATTTTGGTCCACTTGGATTAGATTAGAACATTTATTATTATTTAATTCAAAGAAGAGTTAAAAGAGTTAAAATCAAAGTTTATTTACTAAAACATTTTTAATATAGGGTTATACATAAGATAAATTCTATTTTAAATATTAATTAGAAATATAATAAGATTTACCACATAATGATATTTTATTTTTAATTTTTTGACATTAAATAATTTAATTTATTTATGACACAATAATGATGCAGTAATTACCATAATAGTGAAAAATTAAATTAATTGATATTATAAATACCCAAATAAATATAATATGAGACTTTTAATGAATTAAAATAATTTTATAGGATAATACTACACATTAGAATTTATTTAATTGACTTTTTTCGAAGTAATCATTCTGTTATGAGTTACATAAAAATTAACTATTGAATAGTTTCAAAATTGACATAAAAGTGTTTTTCAAACAAATATTATATTATTAATTGATATTAAATTCTTAAAAATCTAATGTTCGGCCAAGAGACTAATATCATGATAGGTGTATCGTTATTGGACCACTTAGGGGTCGATTGGATATATATAGTATGTTTATTAACTATATAATATAAAAATACAAAGTGACATGGTAAATGTCAAACTAATTAACTAAGAGTTAAAACTAAAATATATGGTTAATATAGTAACCCAAAACTATCTAAATTCTATTGGTTTAATATTTTTCGACCTATACCCACCTTAAACTTTGAATAATAAGCTTTGGAGCCATTAGAAACCGAATATGAATTTATTATAAATTAATATTTCTAGCTTTTCCAAAGGTTCCCCTCACCCCTCTTATAAAAGGGAACTCCCCCTTCTCATTACTTCACACCTTCAATGCCTTTTGGTTCGGCCAAACTCTACCCAAATACTCTCTCAACTTCCCTCAAATCATCCTAGAGGCCTTCCTTTAGTCAGAAATCAAACTTATGGATCCCTTTTGATCAAATCGAAAGGAAGAACCCAAAGATGAGGTAATGATTTCACCACCCTTTTTCAAGTTCATTTCTTCTTCCACTTCTTCTTTCTTTATTATTACCATTCTAAAATAATAACTCTAGTATCATATATATACTTTTATTTTATTATAAATATGGTATAATCATATTTAGTATTCTATCCATCCTTTGAATAACATGTCACCATACGTGCGTACGTACGGCTTACCGTCTCCACATCGTGGTGTAATTGTTATTCAATATAATATTATTTGGATGGGTATAATAATTATTTCTAATTCATTTAAATAATAAATATAACATGATAATGATTCTATATATACGATATAAAATCCAATTATATATTATTTTAAAATCAAAATAATGATATTGTCGCTCGTGCGTACATACGGACTACCGTCTCCACCAACGCGATGAGATTCATTATCCATCGTATCCATTCATTTATAATTATCATTTTATGATTAATAATAGTATTTAATGACTTGATATAATTCTGGATATGAATAAGATACAACCTATGCATAACAAACAAGGATTATGTAACAAAACATATAAAAGTAAACGAGTAAGTTAACACCTGAAACGACGATAATTCTAAGATGTTATTAACAAAGCAATGTTAAAAGATCATATATGATATAATATTAATGTATATGATTATTGACTAATTTAATAACAATTATTTCACCATTATACAGGAGGTTAACCTACCCTCAACCAATGAAAAGTACAAGGTAAGGGGTTTTCATCTCACTCCTTATTTCCGTGAGATTCATGCCATATTGCCACTATTACCTTTTGTGTGGTGTATCTACTGCCCATAATTGTATTCGTTGTGTAATAAATTTCAATTTATGTGTATTTACATATTAATTCTATCGTACCTCTTTCATGGGTTGTATGTATCCTAAATTGGTAAGGGTTTATTTCACAATCTCTTCATTATCCGAGGTTGTTTATACGTAATTATCTACTGGGATCTCTTTATCATCCACATCCATGTTCATTAAAAATGCATTTAAAAATATTTTTACTATTTAATAGACAATGGGTTAAATTCATTTATACCCTTATGTGTTTTGAAAGGAATCATTCCCTCATTTTCCAAACAAGGCACTTTTAACCTTTTCGACAAATTTATGGTAAGAATGTCTTTTTTTAACTTATACGGAGGGTGCAGCTATTTATTGCCGTTATAAAATCGTCAAAGCATCCCTTACAAGCTTATAAGAATATTTTCAAATTAAATGTTTTATTTTATAATTATGTGACTTTTAAATGATTTCAAAATTAATATTTTAAGAATTTGTGAAAGGTACTCTTTATCAAGATCATAATTTTAAATGTTTTATTGATTTATCTATCTAAATCTTTTTAATTAGTTTCCATGTTTTCAAGATGATTTGAAGGATTTATTTATATGGAAATTAATGTTTTGAAATGATATTTCTTTTCAAAATCATCAAAGTGTTATGGGACACTTTGATTCAAAAACCTCTTTTAAATTACTTCCTTTATAAATGTGTGACATTTCAATGATTTTGAGAAAAGAGATATTTCTCTCAAATAGTTTTGATTTTCATCTATGTCAACATCCGTTGATTGATTTTAAGCCTATTTGAAGTTGATTTATTATGATACAAACTTTTGTATTGTATTGAATGTTTTGTGATATGTTTTACTGTTGATGTGTTATTTTTATACCATCCATGGTTTATGGAGAAAGTATTGATATTTCGTATTCTAGTTTTAATACGAATGTTTATGTTACGTTTAAGACTTTTCATATGGGAATTAATTTGACTTAGTAAGTGACGGGTGGATCCCGCTATAGCTCCTCGATGCATCAGTAGGTCTCATGAGACAAATTAGTTTCTTGGCACAAAGCCTTGGAAAAATCTTATTTGTAGTGTTGGCACGAGGCCTTGGCTATGTGGTTATGATAGTCTGGCATTATGCATTCCATCATTATAAAAGTTGTTATTGATATTGCATTTGATTATTCGATTAGTATAATATCAATGTTAATAAGTAAATGGCATTATTTAATTGTATTTTTTCCATACTATGTTGAAGTTCATGTATAAAAGGCTTTTGTTTTAGTTATACATTGCCTTAAATGTTTATTCTTATTTATGAATGTTTCCGCTATATTGTTATCCTTACTGGGAATTTGATCTCACCCCTTTTCTATGTTTTATTTTTCCCAGGGTATGAAGAAGTAAATTATGAATGACCTACAGGGATAGTATGAGGGGATAAAAGTGTGGTCTATGAAGAAAATATGTTGTTGTAGTTTTCGTTTTTATGTTGTAATGTAAGACTTATGAATATATCTAGTGTTTCCAAGGATACTAAACCAATTGGTCTTTCGACATTTGATATTTATTGTGATCATTCCAATGTCATGTAATAATGCACCGACACTGGGTAACTGGGGTCGGGGCGTTACATCTACACATAGGCACGCTAATGACTATTTCTTCTTCGCATAGCCACGCTAACGTGGACCCCTCGATGGTTCGCTCTGCGACCCCCCTTCCCCACGGCCCTGCCAATGCCTTCCCTCCCACAAGGAGCAGAGGTTACTAGTTATGTAAGTCCTAGGGGTGCAGAGTAAACCCACCTCATCTGAGCTGCAGGATGTTAAACTGCCAAGCACCTCGTCCTCAACACATGACGTTAAATTGTGATCCAGCCCCGTGCTTCGCATGCAGGGTCCCACCGTCTCAGACATTCTTTATGCTAATCGTCTCCATGGGAATGGAATCTTCCTCACATGGAATGAGATCCTCCCTTTTGGAGTAGCGTTTGACCACGAGGGAAGGGCTGCCTTAGAGCGTAATCCCCTAGCCTCTCCTGTGGAAGGTTTCACCCATGCACCTCTATACTTCCCCACCACAAAGGCCAGGGGAGGGTGTGATAGGTAACGGGCCATCTCCTTTGTTCGGTCCCAAATCCCCCTCCCTCTGCGCTTTGTCTCACCTCGGGCCTCAATCCTGGAGTAAGTCCCAGCACCAAGGGCTGCCTAACACGTAACCGCCTCTTCGATTCCCACGGACAAACCCTTCGCGACGTGATTGTCAGGTCCCTGAAACCTCTTGTTTCTCACACCAATCATGTCTCACGTGGACTTAGAGTGAGCACCGACCCTGACCCCCAACTCAAGAGAACTACATGGACTTTGATCCATGTTAAGGCATGGTACGTAGGAAGCCTCCACGAGGTTCAAGCCCACCACTCGGTCGTTTCTTCATGCCGAGTTCCACCATCGTCCATCATGACATTAAACTATATGCCCCCATCCAACCTGATGTTAAACTACACACCTGAACTGCGTGGTCTTTGATCAATGCTAAGGCTTGGTACATAGGAAGCCTCCATGAAGTTAAAGCCCACCACACCACCTGGACCCCTAGTCCTCCTTCATGTTAGCATTCCGGAATCCAAGAGAACTACGGGGACTTTGATCCATGCTAAGGCATGGTACGTATGAAGCCTCCATGGGGTTCAAGCCCACCACTCGGTCGTTTCTTCACATTGAGTTCCACCCTCATCCAGCATGATGTAAAATTGTATGCCCCAGTCCAACATGATGTTAAACTGCACACCTGAACTACATGGTCGTTGATCCATGCTAAGGCATGGTACGTAGGAAGCCTCCATTAGGTTCATGCCCACCACACCACCTAGACCCCTGGTCCTCCTTCACGTCAGCCTTCCGGCATCCAAGCGAACTACGGGGACACTGATCCATGTTAAGGCATGGTACGTAGGAAGCCTCCATGAGGTTCAAGCCCACCACCCATTGGACCAAGGTCCTCCTCCATGTCGGCCTTCTGGCATCCAACCCGAACTATGTGGTCTTTGATCCGTGCTAATTCATGGTATGTAGGAAGCCTCCACGAGGTTCAATCCCCCCACCCATTGGTCATTCCTCCCCACTTTGCGTTGGTTCACCAACACCTAGATACCCTAGAGTTTAAGCCCCACACCATCGGACCAAGGTCCTCATCCACGTCAGTTCTCCGACACGCTCCAAACTGAACTACGTGGTCTTTGATCCGTGCTAAGGCATGGTATGTTGAAAGCCTACATAAGGTTCAATCCCACCTGTACCCCTGGTCCATTCAAGTCTGTTCACTGACCCCATATCCTTGGGACGCCTCAGTGTGTAAGCCCCATTCCACATCGAACTACGCGGACCCTGATTCCCTCCCCCGGGGATACTTAGGAAGTCTCTTCGAGGCCCATGCCCATCACCACCGTCACCTCAATGACGGCCCCATCTCATCCCCCTTCACTCCATGCCCTTCTCCATCTTCCACCCTGATTCTTAACCGGGTCGCCACATCCCGGTGAGATCATGTCACCGCACTTCCCTCCACAACATCCGGAAAGCCACCCACAGGATGGCTCCGATATCATTTTTCCCTTAATAGGGGTTCTTCAATCTGATACACTCCAGTTGGTGTTCTGATCAGCCTGATCTATCTCCTCCAGATGTTAAACTTGTGGCATACCCTGTGTTAAACATGAGAAGCTGAGGAAAACCTCATATACATGCCTATCGCATAGTATTCCCCGCGTTCGATGTGGGTGCCTCGGGCTTCCATGCCCTCGAGAAACCCTATAAGAAGGGACCAAAAATAGACACGCCAATCCCCTAGTGTTTAGACATGTTAATGATGCCTCAAAGTGACTACTCCCCTAACTGAAGGTTGCTGCCCTGATCGAACCCTTGAGAATCTCTTGATAGAAGCAGTGTAATTAACCAGTGTCCATGGAAATATGGCACTGGGAAGAGTTTCACTAACAACGTATTAAATCTATGAGGGAGACCTGGACAAGGTGACGAGTTCCGAGGAGGAATCCACGTAAGGAAGAACCGACATTCCATCATCCCAGTTTCGATCAAGGAGCAGACATCCCTGAATAGGGAGCTAATGTCACCCTCCTTTAGAAAGTGGGAATGCGGGGTAACAAGAAAGTCATGCATGTCGCGCCCAAGCGGACGGACGTGCGTGCCTTGATTACATTAGTAGGTCATTCATTTTGATTTTTGTAGGTCATTCATTGTGATGTTATGGATAATCTATACATTAGATTAAAAAAATTTCTATTGGATTTTTTAGGTCATTCATTGTGATGTTTATATGCTCTGGTTACATTAGTGATTTAATTATTGGGTATTGAAATTTAAGAGTTTCATAGATATATATGGAATGAAAAAATATTTCATATGGAATTGATAGGTGATTTCAACTCACAATGTGATTTATATGAAATTCTTATATCATTCCTTCCATTAGTTTCCAAAATAAAAAAATGAGCATAATAATATTTTAATGTTATAAACAACATGTTTCATTTGTATTGTTATAAAAAATAAATAAAATTTAGAAGGTACATATTTTTAATTACTTAATGGAATCCAATTCACTCATGAAATCATTGTGAAAATTTTAAAATCAAATTGATTTTTTGCATTTCCCTACAGGATGAAATAATTTTCAAACAGTTTCCATTGATATGTAATTTGGAAAACAAAAGCCTAAATAAAGACACTAATCCTTATTATCTCAATGTTCAAGAAAAATCTATTGATTTTGAACATGGTTAGAAATAGAATTATTAGGGTGCGTATTTATAAAATAATGATGAGGATATCTTGTGAGTATAACATCAATATTTGGCATGTGTATCCTTTTTTTCTAATTACACAACAGAGGTGTACTTCCTCGATTCCAAACTATATTTTGTTATTAGAAATAATTATTCCCCCTTCACATCGAATGGTATATAATTTAGTGATCCACACATTACCTTTTGTTAGGAGAGTTCACTAAATGAATTATGGTGGGTGGGTTTATGAACAGAGAATATGTGATTTGACATAGAAATTCCTAATGGGATTATTTATTACCAATCGCTATAACATAACACAACCAAGGTATTTATAATGGTTACGACATGATAAGTTTCATTAAAACCTTATTTTTTAAAATGGGTTCTTTTATGAAATTCATTATTAATTTGATAAATATTTTTCTTTGACTATCTCCTCTTAAAAATGTATATGAAAGATATGTTTTCATTTTAACTCATCATTACTACTTAGAACCTTGATTTATAAAAAAAATATGGTTATATCATATGTTAGGTTTAAATCATTAAGAGATGTTCGGATCACTAAGTGTACCCTTATCCCTTTGTAATTGTATTGGATAATATTTAAAAATCATATCTCCCTGCCATACATTCTATCTGATCCATGTTAACCCCATCACTATTACAAGTATTACATACCATAATAACGTGTTCGTTTTGGGTAAAACATGTAGATATAATTTTACTGAATTATATATTACCTTTATAATTGTCTTCTAGATATTTCCTAACTTTCAATAAAGCCTCCATTGTAGTCCAATTAGGACAAGAATAAATTGTTTTACTTCTAATATATTACACCATAATTGTGGAAAAACATATAATCCTATAATTCTTGTAATAGTTATTATTAAATAATTATTTTTCATAATTAGATAATTATGAATATTGAGTATGTAATTAATTTATTACATCATTATAATATCATTTAATTATTATATAAAATCACATTGATTCTTATTTTTTAGTATAATGTGGGTGGATATGATTGTCATTGTTATTATGAGCATGACTAATGCTTTTATATACTTAGAAAAAGATACAAGGGTCATGTAACACTATTATTAAATGTAAAGCATGTATAATTTTTTTATATTTCATGATGACTTATTGAATATAATATCATATAATTTTTAGTGTATTTTACTATAATAATCTATTAAGTAATTGAAACATACATTCAAGTTTATGGTTGAATGCGATGGGTTTTAACAGTAAATAATGTATACACCTTCCCCTCTTCCATGGGACATGATTTCATCATTACATTATTTACACCATGCCATTAAGAAAATATAATTATTTTGATAAAATATAGTATAAAAGGATAAACCCACTTTCTTCATTTGAGGATGATATTTGGTAATGATCTAAAATACTATGTATTGACCAGAAAAACGTAATACAGGTATATTCCTTTCTTTTATAAAGTTTGTTTGCCTAAATGTTTAATAGTTATTTTTGTGTATGAACTTTATTTATTGATTATAAAATTGACTAATATATATCTATGTGAATAATTAGAATTATTTTATAATTCACAAGTTTTTCCATGATGTGTTTAGAAATCATTGACATTTATTTATTGATTATATATACTCGCACTATGAATAGACAACTAAATGGACTTAAATACATTATTTTTTATGTTTTTCCGAACACAATGGTACACTGTGAATTAAATATCACCATTATTGTATTCTGGTATTGAGAGCAAGGATTGGTTCTCACATTGATGTCATAAATATTGGAGGTTGTTGAAGTTGTGGTTTGGATCACTCTTATTCATCCTTTCAACAACTCATGTATTATACCATTGTTGTCTTGAACATTTAAAAATATACTAGATTTTTTGATATGGAATACAGGTTGTTTGTTATTTTATATTTTCATTTTGAGAGATATGGGTTGTATTTCCCCTTATGTATCTCTTTATGGCATGTCTACTTCTTAATTTATTTTTTGAATGTCTGGCTCATGGTTAAGTCATGTTGAATATGTCATAGAGACCATCCAAGAATTGTATTTATAATTATGAGGGTATATCATTCCAAAAAATCACATTGAGACCCATGGTGTTAGTAACTAACCACTAGGGATTGGGGAACACTCTAAGTGTTGTAGCAGACCAGCTTGGTTGTCATATCGGTATCAACATCAAAGTACCAATAAAACGGTATCAAGGAAATTTTCAGATTTAAATTAATATTGAAGTGATTTTTAAATGATATAGGATTTTGAAGACTTGATAAGTAACTAATATAAAGTAATCATGTAACTGTATATGGTGGATTCTAATATTACTACAGGATTCTCATGTACTCAGTACATACTATAGGTTTCAGTGATGAGCTTTTTTTTTCTAATTCGGGTTTTGATGGATTATAACTCAAGGCATGTATAAGTATTTACTATGAGTCAAAACAATTTGGGATTTATTCATCATTTTTTTGGTTTATATGGGTAGTCACATGCATTGAATCATGACATACTGCATACTTTCCACCTATTTCTATATTATAGTTTGAAGAACATTGTTTTTTATTTAATAAAACATTAGATGAGTATATATGTATATATATATATAATTTTCCTACACAATTATATATATTTTTAGTGATAAGGTTATAATGAATGAAAATGAGTTTCATTTATTAAGACACATATACAAACTTTTCAAATGTCTTATCATTTTTATTGATTAATTCACAGAATTGTTCCATTGTTTTCTAATTATAATTTTGCAATTGAACATGATCCTTGTTTTATACTATACCTTTTCACGAGTAATGATTCTTAATTTATTATTAATTATGTTTTTTATAAAAAAAATTCATTTTCATTATTTAATAAATATTTTTAATTGTGATAATTGTTTTGAGACTCCAATATATCTTCATATATGCTGATATTCATCTGCTAATAAGTTTACAAAAAAAAATGATGTGTTGCATTTTGGAAATTAAGTAGTCAAATAATCTATCCATTTTCTCTTCAATCATGACATAGGGGGACTTCAATTATAATATTAGGATTATTTTAGTGACTTTATGTAGGGAGAAATTTTATAATATTACATATTAAGTTGTAAAAAATGCTTTTATATGATCTTACATAAACTGGAAACATCTATTTTATATTTTGGAAGATTTTTTCATAAAAATATAAATTTTTTATATAATATGGTAAAGTCGGAAAAAAATTATTATTTTTTATGGTTTATGTTGAGTAATGGTGTATTTTGAAAATGGAATGGTAATGATATCTTGAAATGAAATCCAATTTTTGATTTCAACAGTAATGTGATTTGACATATGTTTGATTTACAATAACTATTTTAAAATTCAATTATGGGTAAAATGTTTTCTTATAATATTGTTTTATAATAAATTTTCTTTGTATAATGTGGTATTTTTAGAAATTGGATTTTATGTTGTTTTTATAATTTATAATGGTATTTAAAAAAACTTTATTTCTATGAAATATTTTTATAAATTGAAATGTAATTGAAGGTAATACATAACAATACCTGGTATAACACTATGGAGGGGGCACCATACCTGTAATTATAGCTCATTTATGGAATTTATAGAGCCATAATGATGATTAGATGTCCCATAAAATTGATAACTTTTGGTGGTTCAGTGTATTGTTTTGTGGATATTGATATGAAATTCATTGTTTTTTATTAATAAGGGTTAATAATTGGAGTAATAATTACAAAAATGCTGAATGATTCATGGTGTGATTTTACGTTTTTCTTAGTTTATGTATGCATAATTTTATTAGGGTTTAGTGATTTATGAATTGAAATTCATTAGATTTGGTGGATCTAATGAATACAACAGTTTACTTATTAGATATTAATAGGTCTTCAATCCTTGGATGATCATCTTAAAAAACATCCTAAAGACCAAATGTTTTATTGTATAAGGATTGAAATGTTTCATCCCCCAGTTTGAGAGAAAAATGATACTAAAAATTTAAACATAGAATTTTAATGGATAAAATGATATTTCTTTTTTTTATTTGGTTTTTCTTAAAGGTAATTTTTTATTTTAGAATGCTTATTTTGTTTCAATTGTTTGTGGATTAGTTACTGGGAATTTATTTATGATGTTTGAGGGTTGGTTATAGTTTTGGATTCAGGGAAACTATGAAGGGCTTCATCATATAATTTATAACTATAGGTGATATTATGTAGTTAGTGGGAGGCCCCAGTTCCTATATTCCATATATATAGAATGGGTGTCCTTGGGTTGTGACAGTGTACTCATTCATAAGTAGTTTTGTACCTGGTATGTTGTAACAGGGTTTTATAGCGGCAGTGTAGGGGTAACCTATTCAGTATCCAACATTATTTATTCCTCCTTATTCCCTATCATCCTCATTTCACTTATATTTGTTTTTCCCCTAGGGATATCTATTTTGTATCTTATATAATCTCCCTTTTAATTATTGAATCATATTAGATCTAATGCTCTTCATAATACCCAAACCAAGAATAATATTCCCTCCACCACTTTTATTTACTTCTTATCCCTTTACATCCGGATTCCCATGGTGGTCTTGGGTTAAATGTGATTTTAACTAGAGTATGGAGGAATTCACCCTATATAATGGAGATTCATATTCATTGTTAAATGGATACTCATGTGGAGTTGATTAGTCCTAATTAATAATTGTTTAAACTGAATAATATTTTCATATGTTTATCCATATTTAATTTTATATTTTCGGGGATAATATCTATAAATTTTCTCCAGGAATTATTTGCGTATTAGGGATGAAATATTTTGGTTGTATTTAACATTTTTATCACATTATTTTTATCAAATTTTATGGATATTTTAAAATGGTGGTTATGTGATTTGGTTTTTTGGTGAAGGAATTATGGTTTAATGATTATCGCTTATTCGTGGAGATGGATTGGAAACATAAAATACCAGAAATGAAATTTTTATGTGTTCTGGAATCAATTGGTGATTATTTAGATAAGTCTATAACATGTCTAGCATCAATTATTAAAATAAATAAAGTATATTATTTATATGTGGAAGTTATAAAAAATAGTTTTGATGATATTTTTATGTGATGATTAAAATGTTTTCCATGAGAATGATTTGGAAATATGGAATGAAAATTAACTACCTATTAGAATAATTTTATGAAATGTTAAAAACTATTGATTTTTGGAGCATCCTTACAAGACAAAATCCCCATTGTTGTGATTCCCTTGATGTCTTAGTTTGATTTTTTTACTTAGAAGTATTACTTATTACTTTTACATACCTTTAGATTTGGAAATCCCTAACTCTCTCTAAAAAAACAATGTTCAAAAAAAATTTATGACCCAAGTGTTTCAGTATGGTTTTTATAAAACATTACCTTTTAACATATATAGAAAATATTATAATGTATTTTGAATATAAATTAATTATTATTCATTATCATTATTAGATTAAAAATGCATCTGATAAATTAGACTTACCTTTATTCATATTAGTGGTTAGACTTATGTTTTCTTTACCTATCTAACCAATATAATGACCATCAAACTAACATTTGTATGGGTACATCAACCAGACCATCATTCTTTTAAACATATTGATAATTAATATAGAAATCCTTAGAACTGAGTGATGTCTATAATCAAATGCACATAAAAATATTTTATCAAAAAGAATAATTTTTTTCATTTTAAAGGTTCTATGAAAATTTTGCCATAAATTCTGTTATGCCAAATCATTTTGAGTTTTCAAAGAGATATGTTACTGATCCCACTACAAAAAAATCATACATATGACTACTGAAGATTCTCCTATAAATATTAGGTCATTGGAAGAGTTTGGAGTTAATCAAATTCACAACTCAATCTGTCTAAATTTTTCTCTATGTGAAAATATCATTCCAAATTATTTGTCATAATTTATAGGGATTTTGTTCTAAAGAATCCATGTCAGTGTTGTTTCTTATATAAATCTTTTACTTTTTTAATCTTGCATTTGATCATTTTTATGAGAAAGTGATTTTAGGGATAGATGTTTTGTGAATCCATTCAATCAAATCGTTGGATTTTGTGGCCAGATAGATAGTAAATGATCATCACATTGTGGGATTCTAATAATAGGAATATAGTGCATATTTTGATTATCATATATTCGTATTTCCTTGTAAAGGAATACAGAATTGAACTTATATATAAAACAATGAATAAAATTTTGTTGATGTTATTCACTACCTTAATCTTATGGTTAAAGGATTAAAATATTTTAATATATATTGTAAGTACTTATTACTCTTAATATCTCTTAAATTTCATGGATTTATAGGTTTCTATTATTCTGTGCATATAATATTTGATTTTTCTTCATACTTATCTTGGGATACAATTGTTTTTATCAGTGTACGTCTAAATGTGAAAAAAAAACAATTAGATATTATCAAATCAGATGTTGTTCTAATTCACTTAATCTGACCATCAATTTATGTCTGAGTCTTGTAATATTACTTTATTAGGTATTTTTCTAGTTTAATGTTCTTAAAACATAATTCAACCACCCCCAAATCACTTTTTTGTAAATCTATTTAAGATAATCTTGTGATCTTACTGGGTGACACGAGATTAAATCATGTCACTATGAAATATTATGTTAATTTTTTTTTGGAATCCAATCTTAATATTAGAAAATGGATAAAATAGACTCTTTGGTATATCATGGAGTCTAATAATATTGAGGAAAAATTGGTATTTTATATCTTTTCTTAATCATAAGTCTCCTTGGATTTTTTTTCACACAATCAAGGTGTAATTTGTTTTTTCGTAACCATGGATTATTATTGAATACATCTATTCCCACTGGAGATTATATTATGTATAATTAAATGAAAAAAACATAACTAGTGGCTAAGTGAATTCTTAGATGGTTCTTTGGTGATTGGTTTTACTATCTGGGATGTGGTAATTTAAAATGAAAAGTCTAATGGGTTTACTAAATTTTAAAAATGACACCAAGAACGACCACTATTTTTATTTGGGAATATGGTATGGTTTGTTTTGTGAAAACCTTATATTTTTAAAATGATTTATTTCAATAAGATCCTTCCAAGAAAGTTTCTTATTTTCAATTACCACCATCATCTTAAAAATTATTATAATTCTTTTTAATGACACTCACATTTCATCTTTCGAAACACAATTTCTTAAAAAACATTGTTATGTCAAGATTCCTGAATAAATATTTATGGGAGGGATGGATCATGATGTGAAATAATTACCCTATATAGTTATATTTGATAACATTCAACAAACATATCCCCATATAATATGTTACTCCTAGCCAATGTTAACCAAGAACAACTGATATCATGACCTAGCTTGGAACTTCCTTTTTCCATGCAATCATTATTTAATGAATTTAATATAGTTATTTAAATTCATTAGTATTAGTATGATTATTTAAATTATATCTGATGAGTTTAGTATTTCACCTATGTGTTCCATTTTGAGCATGAAAAATATTTTAGACAATTCCTATATTATTCCATATTTTTTTTTGAAAAACAGGAAATAATTCCATGTTTTAATCATTATTATATATATTTTTAATTGTACTATCTTATAGTTGATCATTTAATGAATATCAATAGTGTATAATCTTTTAACAATGGCGTATCTTTATTATGTAAAAACACATTGTTCTTTCTTGGTATTTATTGTATGGATTGTTATGATTAGAATTTTTATTAACTGGATGATTATTATTTTGATTGATAGTGGAAACGTTAGTAGGGATATATAACATTGTTTTGTAATATTAATGATATAGTAATTTATTATAAATCATATTAATTACTTGACTTAGATATCATATAAATTATGTTTTATTTTTCTTTCATAATTTGTGGTGCAGGGATGCCTACCAATGACCAATATATTTCAATGGGATTAGTTTTGACTGTGAATAATTTATAACCATTACCCATTCCCTGATATGGATCTTCTCCACTAACGTATAATAAATGGATTTGAAAAAAGTCTTATTTTGATGATGATTGTGGGACATAATATCATATATTAGTTAATGAACCAATGTATTTAGTATAGTTATATACCCTCTTAGAAGAGAGATTTATTTTTTCAATTAGTTATAGTAATTTGTGTGTCTAAAAAACATTTGCGGATAAAAAATTAATTTTATATGTATGTAATTATGTAAACTTATTCATGTATATGCTAATTTTCAATTGTTCTATTGAGACACCATTGGTGGTTTCTTAATAAGTGTAGATATTTACTCACTATATTTACTCCTTAGTGGACCTGGAACCTCTCATTAATAATATTCATGTAATTACCAATACAATTATAGATATATGATCAACCAGACTAGTTTCTAAAATTTAAATGGAATTATGATCAGTTCCCACTCTAAACATTTATAATGTAATTATTAGATCACCTATTTGGTATAAGGACCTATCCTTAAAACATTTATAATATTCAATAAAATTAATAATTCACATTGGGGATCTTTTCAGGTTTAGAGGTTTAGAGAATTAGGCATAACAATTACATTACATATCATAAAATTTCAAAGTAGACACTTCTAATCAGTTTCCATTATTTTTATAAAATAAAAACTCTTGAATAAAAGAGACATGTCGTGTTCCATGTTTTAGACAGCTTGAATTTTCTTTGATCCTATCCTTGACCCTATTCGACTTTATGTCCTTTGAAAAACATTTCAAAAACTTAGAATGAGCACAAAAAAGCTCAGTAAGGGATACACAATGAAAGAAAACTGTTAGATTCTCAAAACAACAAGTAATCAATGAATGCATTATCATAAGTAATATTTTCCCCCTTTATGAAGTAGTAAATACTCTTCACTAAATAAAAGATATTTTCTTACCCTTTTGTTGCCAAAATATTTCCATAAAATCCCTATAAATAACACATAACATATAAATGTAACATGGGACATAAAAATACTTCTATGGAATAACCATACGGTCAACTTCCCCAAATATCACTAAATGGAATAGGTATACAACCGACTTCCATACCCAATGAATTAGAGGTTATAACATAACCACCCATCCTGGTCTATCACAGCCCCACCCGTTATATGGCTTATCATGTAACCACCCATAAAATGTCCAAGTACCATCATAACACATAAAATATTTCAAATATAAACATTTCCAAAATAACATTTCATTTGAAATCACAAGAAGTAATTTCAAGATAATGAAATAGTCATTCCAGTTTCATAAACCATTTAAAAAGAGATTTTTGAATCAAAGTGTCCCATACCACTTTGAATATTTTAATGGAATTATAATTTCAAAACATTAATTTCCATATAAATAAATAATAAAAACCATTTTTAAGACATGTACATTAATGATAATGATTTAGAATAATAAATCTTTAAAACATTTAAAACGATATTTTAGTTAAAGGGTTTTTAACAAAATAAGAGACTCTTGAATACAAATAATTGGTGAAAATCCTTTAGTATGGACTTTATAATATCATGAGAATAAAGGTATTCATGATATAATATGTCAAAGGATGGTATATACACCACATAAGAGTTAATTAGTGCATAACAACAATGTAGTCTCAATGGAAATGTAAATTGAGATGAAATCCCTTATAAAGACAGTATCCTTAAATTAAGGATAAATCAATCACATAATTATGTGTGAAAAATATAAATACACCAAATATAAGTGTATATTAAGTGTAAAACAATAAGAGTTCAGTCACACATATTCATTGGATGACATATTCAAGTAGTACAAGTTTTACCCAAAGAATTTAAATTGGGTTAAGAAGTTCCCTTGCAAAAATTCAAAAAGCCTAACGGCGTCACTTTAGAATTCAGAAAATGAGTTGATGAGATAAAAAGGGTATCCCATCACCTATAAATAAAATTTACCTCAATAAGGATATATAATAACATATACCAACATAATAATATGTAAATTAAAAGACCTAACAAAAACAAGTCTTTTAAAAAGAGGAGGGTGAAAGGTTCCCTTACCAATATGGTAACTTACAAAACAAATGCCGCATGAAAGAAGGATCATAAAATGAAGATGTAAATACTCATAAATGAAATTATATTACACAAAATTAAAATCATGGGTAGTAAATACACCACACAAAATGAAATAGTGGAAAATATAGCATGAAATTCACGGGAATAAAAAGTGCGATAAAACCCTTTACCTCGTTGTAATCAACTGAGTCGTTTGATCAAACGATAATAAACATCAAATTAATCACATAATACCATGAATATAAATATAATAATGATAATATATATCAAATATCAGTACATAATACACCACATGCAATAAATAAGTGGCGAACAATGGAAATATCACAGAATTAAAAGTGAGATAAGAAATCTCCTTACCTCATGTACGACTTGACTTGACCATTCTTTAATATCCTGCGTAATAAACTAAAGTTAATTTATAATTTCTTAAGTACCTTTTTCAAGTTTATTATTCCATTTAATTCACTTATTACAATGTTATATACATTATGTAATCATTCAAGTTAAAAATGTTCGTTTTGTCGACTTTTGGTACTTGAGTCAAAAATGAACACCTTATATTTACAAGTTGTCCATGTGATAAATAGTCCATTATATCCATAATGATTTTCATGATTTAGATATCATATATATCATATATATCCAGTATATACATTTATTTATAATAGTACCTATAATTTGGAGTTAAAAAATGAAATGCACCGTTCATGGAGACGGTAAGCCGTACGTACGCATGGACACTACTTTCATTTCAATTTATTATATTAATGGAATTAAAACATAATGATACATAGATATATTATAATACCAGTATAATATCATATATAATATACTTAACTCTATCTTTTATATGTCCCACATATGGAATTAACGAGTCATATCACTTTGAGGGGGCAGTAGTCCGCACTTCCTCAAATGAAATTATCGTGTTTACCCATAATGGAAACCATAAGGGTATGATATAAAAAAACATAAAGATAACATAATCATAAAATATATCATATATAAATATAGTGTCATATTAATGGCCACAATGAGAGGAGGTAAGAGGTAATTGAACAATCATCGTTTCGTGAGGCGTTAGTTTGCCATCCATAGAAACATTATGTTCTTCACCCATTAGATGGTGGTGTGGGTAAGTGTAGTTCGAATCCTTCTCATAACAACATCCTAGTATATTGAGGATACAAATTTTACTATAAAATAATGTAATAAAAATAGTTTAGGGGTTTGATAAGAAAAATAAAAGCAAAGAAGTAAAGAGAAACCATTACCTTTAATTTGGGTAACTTCCTTTGGATTGAACCAAAATGTTTTGTTGGTGTGCCTTCTGCCTAAGGTAAGTCTTCTAGGTGAAAGAGAGGGCTGTAGGGAGCTTAATTGGGAAGACTTTAGATGATCCAAAATTCTTGAGAGGTGTGATGAATTAATTATAATTTCTCTCCTTTTATAAGGGAGAGGAGGGGATCTTTAGGAAAGTGTGAAAATATTATTTTATTTTATAATGATATTCGGTTTCTAAAGGTCCAAAATTCATTAGAGTCAAAGATAATATGAGTCATGATCGAAATAAAATCATCCAATAGGAATTGGACAGGTTTTGTGTAATATAGAATTCATTATAATTTTATTTATTTAAATCATTTATTAATGAGGTAAATACTGCATCATTATTGTGTCATAAATAATTTAATTTATTAAATGAATAAAGATTATAAACAAAATAAAATCATTTAGGAAATATTTCTAGATTTATGAAAATATTTATAGTCGAAATATGGCTTATATAACACCATATAAAAATTAATTTTCTAAAAGTTGTTTTTTATGTCATTTTTGGGTTTACTTTAAATTAATTAATCTAAAGTGTAATTATCATTAATAAGTGGATCCATGGGGTCCCAAGATTAAACCAAGGATTTCCATGTTTGGCCATTACTCATCCATTAATGTTAGGACAAGTGTTAAGATAATTTTGAATTATTATAATATTCTTTTTACCTTGAATTACCCTATTTACCTTTAACTGCGGTAAAAAAAGTCAAAAGTTACTATTCACAAAAAATTATTTTCATCTTATTGAAACCAATTTTACTGTATAATAACAGCCATGTATGTTGTATTTTCAAAATTCAATTTACAGAAGTGGTAAAATTTCATTTAAATGAAAATGTCGGTTTTTTTTACTACTATTAAGTGATTTCACTATTCATCAAAAATTGATGTTTTTTAGAAAAATACATAAAATTAAGCCTAAGATATATTTTATATTCTGAATTCAAAAATGATGTTTGTTTTTAAAAATTCAAAAAATAAAAGTGTCATTAATTAATTTTAAAATTAATTCTTGTTGTTAAAACAAATAGCATGTTTTTAACGAAACAATAACTATCAAAAGGTTGACACTTGTTTAGGTCCAATTTCAATGTGAAATTAATTACAATGACCAACATTGTATTAAATGGTAAAAATATATTCAAATTAAACTTTAAAACCAATTAAAAATATAATATAACTATAAAAATATATTTTATTAAAACACAGTTTTGAATTAAAATACAATATTTTTCACTATTCATTAAAAAATGAACTTTATTGGAAAAATTCCAAAAATTTACACAAAGTAAATATTGATGTACCCATTCTAAAGAAATATTTTATTTGGTCAAATATAATGTATTAAAGTGACCAAAACTATATTTAAATAGGGTTCGCCCTTAAAAGTAGAAAATCGACCTTTTAATGTAAATTATGCATAAAATTAGATTCATTCACATTTTATGCCTCTAACATTTATTGGATAAATGTAAATAAATTTAACAAACATGTATAAAAATATTGTAGTTTTTTTTGTTCATTCCCACCAATACCAAGGCTAGGAGTTAAGTACCATTTAAAATAAGAACATTATATTATTAGTGTGCAATGTAAGATTTCAAAGAAACCCGTTGCTGCGTATCGGGTACGCTATCGAACAAAGAAACCCTTTAAAGTAAAACTATTATTTAATTCAAAAATATTAATAAATATGAAAATTAATTACTCATTATTTACCTAGGATGTTACATCATTCCCCCCTTTTAGAAATTGTGTCCTCGCAATTTTAAAACTGGGCTTGGAAACTTATTTGAATGTCCTAGATCCGAAAAAGATTCAATAAATATATCACTTTAAAAGAAAGAAAGATAAGTGCAAAGGTCACTCGAGATAATCCCATACTAGTATTCCTTGTATGAAAACATAGATATGGGAGAGAAAACAAACCATCAAGTTCGGATGGAGTGTGATAGAAAACATCGTTAAGAGAAAGTTAACCACCAGAAAATCACAAACTTGTGATGGGTTAAACAGTCTTTGATTAACCAGTAGGAAAAGTTAACGATTAATGTTTTTGTTTTAAATTAATTTTCATATATTTGAGGAATTTATTTATGAGAATAACTAAAAACATAAGGAAACATACATACTTTTCATGTAGACATTCGTCCTTTACTAGCTTTCTAACACAAACTCATATTTTCTCCAAATGATGAGTATTCAGGATGAATTTTTTCATATTAAAAGTTCTATAATCATATTTGATAGAATTACATAATCCATAAAATATGAACGATATATTTACCATTTATTTAGAACTTAACCAAAACCAAAAATGTTAATACAATATCAAATAATCCCCAAAAGGATAATTCTTTATAAAAAGAAATATTATTCGTAATCTCCAGAATTCAACAAATAGTACCATAAGATTAAAAAATATCATTCAATAAAAAATATTCCTTAAAATTATTAAATATAATCAAAACTACCATTGAAAACCAAAACAGAGAATAATTTAATCCCATAGTCTTCCACAGTAAATCATAACATTTATCTCTAAATAACATCGACTACTTTTAAAGTCTCATGCTGAAGTATAATTAACCTAATCACAAATTCTCAATGATAGGTTAATAATTACCATAAATAACCCAAAATGAACTTATTCATAAGATCATATAACTAAAAATAATTACTCATACTAACCAGGGATATCACATAGTCCAGTGGTAGGTGATAAATCCTAGTCGCACTTTGGTTGTGGGTTCGATTCCCATAGCTTTGTTCGAAACGATGGGTTGTCACGCGTTCTGCGTATTTTCCTTTATTAAAAAACTATATAATTTTATAACATTCATAAAAATAGATAATTTCATCAAAAATAACCATAAAATATTTTAACCACAATGGTAATCTCATAACTGTAATGTTTTCATCCCAAAAATTATTATCCTGTAGTTGCCTCAAATTCAAGGATCATATAAACCCAAATAATTCTTTATAACTATATCCACAAAAGAAAATATAATTATTCCTTGAATAACATATACATATATAAATCATCAGGGTTACACATACTATAAAAAGTCTTCCAATGTAATCTCATCAACAAAAGAGCGTTAATACTTTTAAGAATTTCACCATCCTAAAATATACCATAACTCTTGAATCCCTTATATGGTGACTTCTTACTCATTCAACGTTATTCATGATCCATTAACTATTCATTACCAACTTATTCTGAAATACTTCATTCCTACAAACAAAATCTTGAATAATATCCTTAGATTTCAAAAATGTTTAAACATCAGTTATGAAATAATCCATACTGTTCATTGGTCATTGATAGTTTCTTAATCCTCAATTGCAATGGCATTAGGTATGGGTAAACATATATTTGTATGATCTTAGTGATCCCATTCCTCAAACATATTCATAGGACAACTGTTTGCATAATGACCATGCACACCACATTTAAAGCATTCAATTGATCCCTCAGAAAGAACTTCTTTCGCTTTCCTAGAGCCATCTGGATGCTTCATTTTTCCATGGTAGGTTATTGCTTTATGACCTTCATTCCCTCATCTATAGCATTTTCTCATCCCTTTGAATCATTTTCCTAGGTGTTTCATTTCACATCCTTGACACATAGGTTTTTTAACATACTACTGTTTATTATTATTACATGAAATTCTGTATAGATTTTTTTCTCGCATATAAGATGCCATATAAAAATCACCAAGGTTGTAGTTTTAAATCATGACTCCAGATAGTTGGTTGAGAATAATCACAAGAATTATCATTTCAGCTTTCATTTAATTTAGTTGCTCATTCAGAAAACCATCACAATTTTCTTCACATCCGATGTTACATTGGTGCCTACTAGATCCAGCCATTTACTAAAACCAAAAAGTTCAGTGTGAGTATTTTAGTAAAATAATCATATAATATCTTATGAGGAGGGTAAATAATTATTCATGTTAGCTTAAACTCATTCAAAATAACTATGACTCTTTATAAAATTCTAACCATTATGGTTATGTCACTTGTGCTTAGATAACTCCCTAACCTCTAAAGTTATCTAAAGTGACCTCTGATACCAACTATAAGGACCCATCCAAAAAACATTACATAATGTTGAATTATATGAATAATTCATAATGAGGATCATTTTAGTTTTAGAGTTTTAGAGAATTAGGCATAAAAATTAAATTACATCTCATTAAATTTCAAAGTAGACACTTCTACTCATTTTCCTTTTTTCATAAAATAAAAACTCTTGAATAAAAGAGACATGTCTAGTTCCTTTTTTAGACAACATGACTTTTCTTTGATCCCATCCTTGACCGTATTCTACTTTATGTCCTGTGAAAAACATTTTAAAAACATGAGATGAGAATAAAAAGCTCAATAAGGGATACACAAAGAAGGAAAACTATTAGAATTTCAAAACAACAAGTTAGCCATGAATACTTTATCGGAAGTTATATTTTCCCCCTTTCTAAAGTAGTAAATACTCTTCACTAAATAAAAGATCATTGAATACCATTTTGTAACCAAAATATTTCTATAAAACCTATATAAATAACACATATCATATAAAGGTGACATGGGATATAAACGTACTTAAATGGAATAACCATAAGTCAACTTCTACAAATATAACTAAATGCTATAACCATACAGCCGACTTCCATACCCAATGCATTGGAGGTTATAATGTAAGCACTCGTCCGGGTTTATCACGGCACCACCCGTCATATGGATTATCACGTAACCACCCGTAAAATATCCAAGTACCATCATAACACATAAAATATTGCAAATATAAACATTTCACTTATAACATTTCATTTGAAATCACAGGAATTAATTTCAAGATATTGAAATAATCATTCCATTTTCATAAACCATTTAAAATGGATTTTTGAATCAATGTGTCCCATACCACTTTGAAGCTTTTAATGGAATTATAATTTTAAAACATTAATGTACTTATAACTAAATAATCAAAACCATTTTTTTGACATGGAAATTAAAGATAATGATTTAGAATAATAAATTGTTAAAACATTTACAATGATATATTAGTTAAAGTGTTTTTAACAAAATGAGAGACTATAGAATACAAATAATTGAGGAATAACATTTAACCTAAGCTTTATAATATCATGAGAATAAAGGGATTTATTATATAATATGAAAAAAGATAGTATATACACCATATAAGAGTGAATTGGTGCATAACAACAATGAAGTCTCGTTGGAAATTTAAATTGAGATGAAATCCATTATAAAGATGGTATCCTTAAATTAAGGATAAATACATCACATAATTGTGTGTGAAAAATATAAATACACTTAATATAAGTATATATTAAGTGTAAAACAATCATAGGTCATTCACATATATTAATAGGATGACATATTCAAGAATTACAAGTTTAACCCAAGGAATTGAAATTGGGTTAAGAAGCTCCCTTGCAAAAATTCCAAAAGCCTAACGGCGTCACATTAGAATTCAGAAAATTAGTTGATGAGACAAAAAGGGCATATCATCCTTTGGACATAAAGGTTACATCAATAAGGATATAGAATAAAATATCCCAACATAATAAGATGTAAATTAAAAAGACGTAACAAAAAGAAGTCTTTCAAAAAGTGGAGGGTGAAAGGTTCCCTTACTGATTTGGTAACTTACAAAACATACGCCACATGAAAGAAGGATCATACAATGAATATTTAAATACTAAAAAAATGAAATTATATAACATAAAATTAAATGTCACGACCCGTCCTCGGGGCCCGTGCCGTGACTACCCCAAGCCCTCCTTCCATAGGCCAGGGGCTGGCGACTAGCACCAAAGGCGTAAATCCTGATAACTAGGAAGGTATTGCCTTTATAAAAGAAAACAAGCACCACAGAGTACAAGTGGATGCAGAAAACTAAGTACAAAAGAAATGCTGAAAGGTAAATGGGCCAGAATACAAACCCAAAAGAAAGTACAACTACAACTGAACAAGGTACAACAACAAAAAGACAAACAGCTGGAAGAAGGAAGCAACTCATGGGTCGTCCTCCTCGGATCATACCTGAAGGGTAGGTACAGATAGCGCAGCTCCTGGTCATCCACCACAGATCCTACCTAAAGGGTAGGTACAGATAGCCTCCTCCACGCTCTCGTCCGTCAACCTCCTCTTTGTGTCGTCTCGTCGTTTAGTCCACCTCCGGGTAGTGACTCGTCGTGTAGACCACCTCCGGGTACTGACTCGTCGTGTAGTCCACCTCTGGGTACCGACCAGTCCTCGAACGCTCGACCTCCGTCAGCACTGCTCGTCGTCTACAACCAACACAACGAGGTGAGGGCATAGCCCGTGCAGGGGTGAGTATAACGATACTATGTAGGGACCCTGAGACCCTCAAGGTCTCACTAAACCAACAAGGATAACCACAAGAAGATCTCAACAGATAACCTCTACTTAGATATATGCCCATACATATACCTAAGTTATCAAGTAACCCATCTCAATCATGAGTAAACACAAGGATTGTGAAATAAATGGATAACCACTACCCAGGTATATGCCCATACATATACCTAAGTTATAAAGTGACACATCTCAATCATGAGGTAAAAAAAAGGTCAAAAGTCTCAGCTCAAACCAGGATTTCCATTATCGAAACCGTAACTACTGAAGAGATCCGTCTCTGGAGTGTACAGTGGTCCTGTCACAACTCCGAGGTAATTCTCACTAACCGAAGACTGCTGAGGTACTCCTCCTGTTGAGTACCGTGGGCCTGCCACCTCACACAGTAGTGCTTCCCGCCGGGGTCTGCCACCCAAACACAGTAGTGCTCCCCCCTTATAGCCAACAGAGGTACTCCTCCTGTCGAGTACCGCGTGTCTGCCACCTCACATAGTAGTGCTCCTCTGCTGTGGGTCTGCCACCTCACAAAGTAGTGCTCCCCACTGGGCTACATAAGTCACTCTGAATCGAATCGAACAAGTAGTCTTCAGGTCTCTTCCAGCTACACGGTCTCCATAAAGCTTCACCACACACTTAGGGATACAAAGGCGGTACTGATCATGCATTTGAGCCTTCCGCTCCCATGTGCTCACCTGGAGGTTCCCGTGCTGCCAAAGAAAGTGCACCAGATGAATCGATCGTCCCCATAGGATCTATTCCTGTCGATCCTTGATCCCCACTAGAACCTCCGTTGAAGTAACCCCATCGCCATTGTCCTGGTCTTCATGGTCGATGATATGCGAAGGGTCGAGAATGTATCTCCTCAGTTGAGATACCTGGAAAATTCCGTGCACCTAGTGCAACTGAGGTGGATGGGTCAAGCAGTAAATCACCTCTCCTACCCAGCTGGGGACCTAGAAAGGTCCGTTGAACCTCGGAGATAACTTGCCTCCCTGGCCACATCTCCATAAACCTCGTCGAGGTGAGACCCGTAAGAAGACGTGGTCGTCATCCTCGAACTCCCGAGGTCTCCATTTTCTGTTAGAACTAAAACTCAAAACGACTGCTGCTAAGAGGGTAAGGTTGACTGACTCAAGAGTGATCGGTCGCACCCTTATATGCAAGAGTTACCCTGCGCTGCCTGGGGTTTCCTTTTTCGCCGACCAAGGAAAACCCATCTCAATGTCGTAGTTAAACTACAACCTTTTTGCCTAATACCGTCAATTTGTGTATGAACTGTGATTGCCCAGTCCATACTCAAACCAACGACGTAAGGCCTCGACGCTGCCACCAAGAGATTCCAACCGAAACTCTCGCCTCGAGGATCTGACCACACCGTCGGCGTAATTGTGATTATCAAGTCTCCTCCCAAGGTATCTCCAGACGTGAGGGTCAAGTCCACGGATTACCGGAAACTCTAGGTCCGGAACAAGATTTGTGAAAGCAAGGAATGATTCATATCGACGTCCATTACTACAAAATCTAGTAGTGGACATAGACTATCCCTTGAATCATTTCTAGATCCATTGGGTCACATTCCTTGACCGCACGCAGCCGCACTCTTCCACCGCCCTCCAGCTCCCTGAGCCTGGCGGGGATAACTAAGGTCGGTGGTTGTAGCATGTTAAGATGTACACCACCTCGTACTGCTCTCCTAGCTCTGCCTCCATGTCTGCTACTTCGCAGACTCATCTATCCTTAAAGCTTCCACTTCTTGAAACATTTAACATGCTCGAGTCTCTAAGACTGGCACCGATTTCCTATTTCTTACTACACTGTGCAGTCTTCATCCACTCTTGGATGGCCTGGACCTCCTTTAGTATCACAAGAGCTACTATTATTTCTTCTTTGCCGATAAGAGAAACCTGGTCTCATCCCCTGGATGAGCCACATTCGTTGCCTAATACAGTCAATCCTGACATGAATGATGCATTCATGCCATGGATGACGTCATAAGGCCTCGACGTAACTACCAAGAGATCCAACTATCACTCTTGCCTCCAAGGGTCGAGTCACACTGTCGGCATCAGTGTGATTTCGCTGGGTCTCCTCCAGTAGAAATCTCAAAAGTGAGGGTCAAGTCAACAGTTTAACCATAACCAATCAGTATCAACCAAACAAAAGGATATGAAAGCAAACAAAGATAAGTGTCTTTTTATTATTGCAGCTCATAGTACAAAGACACTAATACAAAAGCAACATGGAACTAGAAGTACAAAGGATATATCCAATAGTTCCTCTCCTATCCGCCTGCTCTCGGAGCTCTACTGCCTTGTCCACTGCTCGGTTATTGCTCAAGCACAAGCCACTGCTTCTGTCTCAGTGGCACCTCCAACACCCGCTGATCAACCGTGCAAGGGGTCGTACAGTCACATTCCAGGTGACCCTTCCTACCACAGGAGAAACACTGTCTGTTTCTGGCATGCCTGGCTCTGACCCCACCCCGGGTGCCCCGCACCACTGACCCTAAAACCCGAGATCGTCCAACTGCTGGTCTGGTCCTCCTGGACCTCTGCATCATCCGTCAACTATCCACAGATGACTCGTCAACTGATCGAAAACCCTGCGGCAAAGGCAGAAGCTCCTGTACATGGTCGGGGTGTAGATCTACTGGCAAAAACTCCACCGTGAAGAAGGTATCGATGTCTTCCAAAGTAAAGGTCATCCCATCGCAAAAATGGAACAAGTGGCTCCACCACCTGCCTGCTGCTTCCTGAAGGAGGCTGGAAGCAAGGATCACCATGAAGTATGTCGGCGTCCCCATTAGCCTGAAGACTCTCACCATAGCCTCCAGCCAATCCTCAGCCGCCTGCGGGTCCGTCTCTCCCTGAAACCTAGGTGGCCTCTGGCGCTGGAACTCGTGCAGTGCACTCAAGTAGCGTGCATCACCTACTGCTGGGGTTGGTGGCATCGGTGTCCCAACGTATGGTAGTACCTCTGGTGCCTCCGCTGGTGCCTCTACTGCAAGAGGGCCCTATACCGAAGCCTCGTCGCTCGGCAAGCTGTCAGTACGCACGTCCCTCTGGGCTCTAGCTGGTCGTTCGAGAAAAGGCATCCTGAAAGAAACAACATGACACGGTCAAACGATTATACCTGGTGAGCTGACCTGGTTCGAGCTGTTTTAAGGGGAAAAATTTTGAAAACACACACACAATCAGTGTTTTCGTGCACAAATCCGGAAATCAGTTGTCAGGGTCCTGGTGTATGGATACGTCGGCCGCCCGCACCAACACTGGACTCCCTGAACTAAAAACCACACTTGGTACTCTTAACATTATTGCTTCACAGAAAGAAACATCAGAGTTATAAGTTCTACGGTAGAACCAAACTCCTCTGATACCAATTGTCATGACCCGTCCTCGGGGCTCGTGCCGTGACTACCCCAAGCCCCCCTTCCATAGGCCAGGGGCTGGAGACTAGCACCAAAGGTGTAAATCCCGATAACTGGGAAGGCATTTCCTTTATAAAAGAAAACAAGCACCACAGAGTACAAGCGGAAGAAAAACACCAAGTACAAAAGAAATGCTGAAAAGTAAATGGGCCAGATTACAAACCCAAAAGAAAGTACAACTACAACTGAACAAGGTACAACAACAAAAAGACAAACAGCTGGAAGAAGGAAGCAGCTCCTGGGTCGTCCTCCTCAGATCCTACCTGAAGGGTAGGTACAGATAGCACAACTCCTGGTCGTCCACCACGGATCCTACCTGAAGGGTAGGTACAGATAGCCTCCTCCACGCTCTCATCCGTCAACCTCCTCTGTGTGTCGTCTCGTCGTGTAGTCCACCTCCGGGTACCGACTCGTCGTGTAGTCCACCTCCGGGTATGGACTCATCGTGTAGTCCACCTCCGGGTACCGACTCGTCGTGTAGTCCACCTCGGGGTACTGACTCGTCGTGTAGTCCACCTCCGGGTACCGACCAGTCCTCGATCGCTCGGCCTCCGTCAGTACTGCCCGTCGTCTGCAACCAACACAACGAGGTGCGGGCATAGCCCGTGCAGGGGTGAGTATAACGATACTCAGTAGGGACCCTGAGACCCTCAAGGTCTCACAAAACCAACAAGGATTACCACAAGAAGATCTCAACAGATAACCTCTACTTAGATATATTCCCATACATATACCTAAGTTATCAAGTAACCCGTCTCAATCATGAGGAAACACAAGGATTGTGAAATCAACGGATAACTACAACCCAGGTATATTCCCATACATATACCTAAGTTGTCAAGTGACCCATCTCAATCATGAGGTAAACACAAAGGTCAAAAGTCTCAGCTCAAACCAGGATTTTCATTATCGAAACCGTAACTGCTGAAGAGCTCCGTCTCTGGAGTGTACAGTGGTCCTGTCACGACTCTGAGATACTTCTCACTAACCTAAGAATGGTGAGGTACTCCTCCTGTCGAGTACCGCAGGCCTGCCACCTCACACAGTAGTGCTTCCCGCCGGGGTCTGCCACCCAAACACAGTAGTGCTCCCCCCTCAGAGCCTACAGAGGTACTCCTCCTGTCTAGTACCATGGGTCTGCCACCTCACATATTAGTGCTCCTCCGTTGTGGGTCTGCCACTTCACAAAGTAGTGCTCCCCACTGGGCTACGTAAGTCACTCCGAATCGAATTGGACAAGCAGTCTTCAGGTCTCTGCCGGCTACATGGTCTCCGTACTCCGTACGCTCGTCTCCGAGAGGGTCCGCTCCAGGAGCTACTGGTCGATACTCCAAGTATCACAAAGTCCCATGAAGAAGTATCTCAAAGGACCGCCTCATCATAGGGGTCTCAACGCAACAGACGGCGCGTCAATCGGACGCCCGATCTGTGAGTTATTAGCCTTTTCGTCCTAGGGGCCCGGTTGGTTTCATGTGTGAACCAATCCGGCCGTAACTCAACTATACCCCGAACACTCATAGGGTATACTGATAGGGACCTATTCTCAACGTGATCACCAACGCCGCTGACGTTTCGTCAAACGGACGTCTGGTCTGAAAGATATCAGCTTTTCCGTCCTAGGGGCCCTGTTGGATTTCGGGTACATTCCAACCCGGCCACTATCCAACTACATCCAAAACTCGGGCGAAGTATGCCAAAATTTCCGTCTCATCAAGAGGAATTCAATGAAATAGACGGCGCGTCAATCGGACGCCAGGTCTGTGAGTTATTGGTTTTTTCAGTCCAGGGGCCCGGTTGGTTTCGTGAGCGAACCGACCTGACCGCACTCCGACGGCATCCAAACCTCCAGCGGAGTAAGCCAAAAGATCCATCTCACTTAGAGGAATCCATCAAAGTCGACGACACTTCAATCAGACATCCAGAACTCAAGTTACGAGCGTTTCCTCTCCGAGGGCCCGGTTGGTTTTGTATCCGAACCAACCCGGCCGAACCCAACGTAATCTGAAACCTTGAGTGCGATATACCGAAATGACCATCTCGATCCAAGGATCGTGTTGCCACTGACGGAGAGTCGTTTGTAGGCACGCAGCTCATGTTACGGGCATTTGATCGAATGTGGTCCGAAAACGGGGGTCTGGGCCCGGGCCGACCCGGCCCGAGCCCCCCTGGGTCGACCCGAACCGGGTTGACCAGACCCGGGTCCGACCCGGCTGGGCCAGGCCCGGCCCGGTCCGGTTAGGCCCGGCCCGACCGGCCGGCCGCGGAATCTGCTCAGCCGCGCTGGCTGAGCCGCGGCCGGCCGGTCCGGCCGGACCGAACCGGACCACGTCGGGCCGGACCGGGCCCCGCCGGGTCGGACCTGGGTCGGGTCGGACCCAGTTCGGGCCGACCCAGGGGGGGTTGGGCCGGGTCGGCCCGGGCCCAGACCCCCGTTTTCGGACCACTTTCAATAAAATGCCCGTAACTTGAGCTACGGGCCTCCAAACGACTCTCTGTCAGTGGAAACATGATCCTTGGATCGAGATGGTCATTTCGGTATATCGTACTCAAGGTTTTGGATTACTTTGGGTTCGTCCGGGTAGGTTCGGATACGAAACCAATCGGGCCCTCGGAGCGGAAACGCTCGTAACATGAGTTCTGGATGTCTGATTGAAGTGCCGTCGACTTTGATGGATTCCTCTAAGTGAGACGGATCTTCTGGCTTACTCCGCTCGAGGTTTGGATGTCGTCGGAGTGTGGTCGGGTTGGTTCGCTCACGAAACCAACCGGGCCCCTGGAACGAAAAAGCCAATAACTCACAGACCGGGCGTCCGATTGACGCGCCGTCTGTTTCGTTGAATTCCTCTTGATGAGATGGAACTTTTGGCATACTTCGGCCGAGTTTTGGATGCAGTTGGATAGTGGCCGGGATGGATTGTACCAGAAATCCAACCGGGCCCCTAGGGACGGAAAAGCTGATATCTTTCAGACCAGACGTCCGTTTGACGAACCGTTAGCGGTGTTGGTGATCACGTTGAGAAACAGTCCCTAGGAGTATACCCTATGAGTGTTCGGGGTATAGTTGAGTTATGGCCGAATTGGTTCACACATGAAACCAACTGGGCCCCTGGGAAGAAAAGTCTAATAGCTCACAGACCGGGCGTCCGATTGACGCGTTGTCTGTTGCGTTGAGACCCCTATGACGAGGCGGTCCTTTGAGATACTTCTTCGTGGGACTTTGTGATACTTGGATTATCGACCAGTAGCTCATGGAGCGGACCCTCCCGGAGACGAGTGTATGGGGTACAGAGACCGTGTAGCCGGCAGAGACCTGAATATTTCTTGTCCGATTCGATTCGGAGGGACTTATGTAGCCCAGTGGGGAGCACTACTTTGTGAGGTGGTAGACCCACAGCGGAGGGGAACTACTATGTGAGCTGTCAGACCCGCGGTACTCGACAGGAGGAGTACCTCTGTAGGCGATGAGGGGGGAGCACTACTGTGTTTGGGTGGCAGACCACGGAGGGAAGCACTACTGTGTGAGGTGGCAGGCCCGCGGTACTCGACAGGAGGAGTACCTCAGCAGTCTTACGTTAGTGAGCAGTACCTCAGAGTCGTGACAGGACCACTGTACACTCCAGAGACGGAGCTCTTCAGACGTTATGGTTTCGATAATAAAAATCCTGGTTTGAGCTGAGACGTTTGACCTTTGTGTTTAACTCATGATTGAGATGGGTCATTTGATAACTTAGGTATATGTATGGGCATATACCTGGGTAGTGGATATCCGTTGATTTCACAATCCATGTGTTTCCTCATGATTGAGATGGGTTACTTGTTATCTTAGGTATATGTATGGGCACATATCTAAGTAGAGGTTATCTGTTGAGATCTTCTTGTGGTTATCCTTGTTGGTTTAGTTAGACCTTGAGGGTCTCAGGGTCCCTAATGAGTATCGTTATACTCACCCCTGCACGGGCTATGCCCGCACCTCATTGTGTTGGTTGCAGACGACAGGCAGTGCTGACGGAGGCCGAGCGTTCGAGGACTGGTTGGTACTAGGAGGTGGACTACACGACAAGTCAGTACCCGGAGGTGGAATACACGACGAGTCGGTACCCGGAGGTGGACTACACGACGAGTCCGTACCCGGAGGTGGACTAAATGATGAGTCAGTACCTGGAGGTGGACTACACGATGAGATGACACACAGAGGAGGTTGACGGACGAGAGCATGGAGGAGGCTATATGTACCTACCCTTCAGGTAGGATCCGTGGTGGACGACCAGGAGCTGCGCTATCTGTACCTACCCTTCAGGTAGGATCTGAGGAGGACGACCCAGGAGCTGCTTCCTTCTTCCAGCTGTTTGTCTTTTTGCTGTTGTACCTTGTTCAGTTGTAGTTGTACTTTCTTTTGGGTCTGTATTCTTGCCCATTTACATTTCAGCATTTCTTTTGTACTTAGTGTTTTGCTTCCTATTGTACTCTGTGGTGCTTGTATTCTTTTATAAAGGCAATGCCTTCCTAGTTATCGGGATTTATGACTTTGGTGATAGTCGCCAGCCCCTGGCCTATGGAAGGAGGGCTTGGGGTAGTCACGGCACGGGCCCCGAGGACGGGTCGTGACATTACAATCATGGGAAGTAAATACACCACACAAAATAAAATAGTGGCAAATATAGCATGAATATCACAGGAATACAATGTGGGATGAAACCCTTTACCTCATTGTAATCAACTGAGTCATTTGATCAAAAGTGAGTATCCTTCAAATTAATCACATAATACCATGAATATAAAGATAATAATGATAATATATATCAAATATCTGTACATAATACACCACATGCAATAAATAAGTGTCAAACAATGGAAATCTCACGGAATTAATAGTGAGATAAGAAATCCCCTTACCTCTTATCCGACTTGACTCTATCATTATTTAATATCCTAAATAATAAAATGAAGTCAATTTATACTTGCTTAAGAAACGTTTTCACGTTTATTATTCCTATTATCTCACTTATTACCATGTTATAAACATTATGTAATAATTCTTATAAATAATGTTCGTTTTGTCGACATTTGGTACTTGAGTAAAAAATGAACAACTTATATTTACAAGTTGTCCATGTGGTCAATAGTCCATTATATCCAGAATGATATTCATGATTTATATATCATATATATCATATATATACATTATATACATGTATTTATAATATTATATAACATTTGGAGGTAAGAAATGAAATGCACCGTTCATGGAGACGGTAAGCCGTACGTACGCATAAACGCTACTTTCATTTCAATTTCTTATGTTAATGGAATAAAAACATAATGATACTTAAGTATATTATAATTACATTATAATATCATATATAATATCATTAACTCCATTTTTTATACATCCCACAAATGTCATTAACGAGTTATATAACTTTGAGGAGGCGGTAGTCCGCACTTCCTCAAATGAAATTATCTTGTTCACCCATAGTGGAAACCATAAGGTATGATATAAAAAAATTCATAATCATAAAGAAAACATAAACATAATATATATCATATATAAATATACTATCGTCTTAATTTCCACCATGAGAGGCGGTAGGAGGTAATTTAACAATCATCGTTTCATGAGGCGTTAGTTTTCCATCTAGAGAAACATTATATTCATCACCCTTTAGATGGAGGTGTGTGTAAGTGAAGTTAGAATCCATCTCATAAAAACATCTTAGTATATTTAGGATAATGGTGTTTCTATAAAAAAAGTAATAAAAAAGAGTTTAGGGGTTGGATAAGTAAAATAAAATAAAATAAGATAAGAGAAACCATTACCTTTAATTTGGGTAACTTCCTTTGGTTTGAACCAAAATGGTTTGTTGAAGTGCCTTCTGCCTAAGGTAAGGCTTATAGATGGAAGAGAGGGACGTAGGGAGCTTAATTAGGCAGATCATGGATGATCCAAAATGCTTGTGATGTGTGAGTAATTCGATAGAGTTGGTTTCCATTTATAAGGGAGAGGAGTGGCTCTTTAGGAAAGTGTGAAAATAGTATTTTATTATATAATAATATTCAGTTTCTAAAGGTCCAAAAATCTTTATAGTTTAAGGTAAGATGACTCACAGTCGAAATAAAATCATCCCATAAGAATTGTATTGGTTTTGGATAATATTATAGTCATTATAATCATATTTATTTTAATCATTTATTAATTAGGTAAATACTGCATCATTTTTGTGTCATAAATAATTCAATTTATTAGATTTCTAAATATTATAAAAAAACTACTATCATGTAGGAATTCATTTTTATATTTCTAAAGAATATTTATAGTCGAAAATATAACTGATATAACACCATATAAAAATTATTTTACTAAAAGATTTTTTGTTTATGTCATTTTTGTGTTACTTTAAATTAATTAATCTAAAGTGTCATTATTATTCATAAGTGGCTACATGGGGTCCCAAAATAGACCCAAGGAGGTCCATGGTCGGAAATTAGTCATGTAATTAGGTTATGACATGTGTTAAGGTAAATTTGAATTATTATAATATTCATTTTACCTTGAATTACCCTATTTACCTTTAACTGCGGTAAAAAAAGTCAAAAGTTACTATTGACCAAAAGTTATTTTCAACTTATTGAACCACATTTTTTACATACTAATAAAAACCATGTATGTTAGATTTTTGAAATTCAATTCACATAAATGGTAAATTTTCATTTAAATGAAAAAAGTCAGTTTTTTAACTACTACTAAGTGCTTTCACTATTCATCAAAAATGGAAATTTTTCAGAAAAATATGAAAAATTCAAACTAATATATATTTGATATTCCAAATTCAAAAATGTTGTTTATTTTTCCAAATTCAAAACATAAATTTTTCATTTATTAATTTTAAAATTAATTACAGTTGTTAAAACAAATAGCGTGTTTTTAAGAAACAATAATTGTCAAAAGATTGACACTTGTTTATGTCCAATTTCAAAGTGAAATTAATTACATTGACCAAAATTGGATTAAATTGTAAAAACATATTATAATTACACTTTAAACCCAATTAAATTTATAATATAACTATATAAATAAATTATATTAAAACACAGTTTGAATTAAAATTCAATATTGTTCACTATTCATTAAAAAGTGAACTTTATCGAAAAAATTCCAAAATTTTACCCAAAGTAAATTTTTATGTCCCCATTCTAGAGAGAGATTTTATTTGGTCAAATATAATATATTAAAGTGACCAAAACTACATTTAATAAGGTTTCTCCATTAAAAGGAGGTAAATTGATCTTTTAATGTAAATTATGCTTAAAATTAAATTCATTCACATTTTAAGCCTCTAACTTTTATTGGATAAATGTAAATATATTAAAAAAACTTGTATAATCATATTTTAGTTAGTTTTGTCCATTCCCACCAATACAATGTCTTGAAGTAAACTACCATTTAAACTAATATTATTATTTTATTAGTGTGCAATGCAAGATTTCAAGGAAACTCGTTGTTGTGTATCGGGTACGCTATTGAACATTGAAACCCTTTAAAAGTAAAATTAATATTTAATTCACAAATATTAATTAATATGAAAATTTCTTACTCATTATTTACCTGGGATCTTACATTTGGAGATTTTTTGTAACATAAATATCATATTATCTTTCTATAACTTTTATAATGAGCAGAGAATACAGATGAAATGATTAATTTCATGAATTTTATAGCATCATTTAGAGAGTTATGACTGGTATGGATTATTATTTGTCTCATCATGAACTATTTGGTTTGGACTATATTATTTGAAACCCCAACATAGTGATGAGTCATATTAGATTTATAAAATTGACTAGAAATTACTTATCTTAGTTATGTTGTTAAATTGTTCCATAATAATAATTGATTCCCTCAATGCTTGTTGTTATCCCCTAGGGTTTAGGGAGAACTATTAGGGTAATAAAACCCTAGTTTGGGAGCCACGTGAGAATATAGATCAGATTCACTACCTATAATCTATAAGGATATCTTTTCCCATTATAATTATCATATTATGATCCATTAAATTTATATTAATGGAATTAAAAATGTAAATCAACACAATGATATTCATTTAGATAGTTATTATAAACAGTCCACATAGTGAAACCAATTGTAGTTAATGCATCCATACATGATAGTCATGAGATTTCATACATATTAATTTCTAATGAATTAATGATATCAATGTTTTTAAATTTCAATAACACAGTTTAGGTTCTTTAATATTATAGAATCATTTGAAATTTTATTTTTTTTATCCTTGGATGAAATGTGATATGTTGGAGTTATGTTTTATATTTTTTCTTATATTGTGAGATATATCTCAACATGTATTCCTATAAATATTTTTTCCAATATTTCATTCAATCAATATTTTTATTCCCTTTTATATAAAAATATGATCTCATAAAAAAGGAAAACAAATATCAACATTCAGAATAGAGATATTATGTTTTATAATTTAAAATGTCAAATAATGCGGATCTGATAAGATTTATCATTTATTCGATTTATTTATTACAATAAAAAAATTCCTTCATCTCAGATTTAACATCAATGTTCTTCACATGATTGTAATATTCATCAATTGAAAATGGATTTGGGAGAAAATCAAACTACTTTAACCACTTAAATTATTTTCAAAATATCCAATGAGTGTAATTCATTTTGGAAAGTCATCAATGAACCATGAGAAATATATTTCTTAAAATATAATGATGATGATAAGAAATAAATTCATTGAATATTGGACAATATTTATCTCCCTTATCACTATATCCATTTTAATAATCATATGTATAAATTTTTTATATAGAAAAATATTATAGAATTTAGAATGAAATACTCTTATTTTTATACATCAAACACATAATCATCTTTCTACCATAATAATTTTAGATCTGAAATAGTTGGTAGAAAGTAAACATCAATATCATTTCTATGATTTTTTTACCTAAAATTAATATATCTCATCATTATATAATTTTTTTTACATATCAATGGTTACAGGTTTAAAATTATCCATATAATAGGATATGAACTATGCTGGTTATTGAAGCTCTAATATGGATTTATTATATATATGTATAATCTCATTACGATATTTCTATCTAAATTAACAAAAACTAATGAAATTATAGATAAAGTCGATTATATTATTCATAATTAGGAAGAAATTATTTATTTACATTGTATATTCACTCATATTCATGACATCTCAGCCTATTTCTATCATTTTAATTTGAAAATAAATGTCTCTAATGAGAAATTTTTAAAAGATACATAATTTTCATAGTAATAGTTTGGGAACATGTCCATGCAGATAAATCATTTTTGGATTATCTATCAATTTTATATTATTATGCCATACATTTAAAATATTTTCAAAACCTTGTATATTTTTTATACATGCCATATTCACTGAGAAAATAAATTATTTTCATATATCCTAGTTCATTAGAAAATTATATATTTTTTGAATCATAATTGGAATCTAGATGGTTTTATTGGTTTGGACACATATTTTTAAAAATATCAATAAATTTAGTGACACATTTGTCACACTAACCATTTCTCACTTTTAATAAATCTCATTATTGCTGATAAAACAATATATTTTGTACAATATGAAAAAAAAAATTCTAACTCCATTCAACCAATGAACACTTTCTATTCATTTAATTATTTCAACTCCTTCATTATAGATTAATTCACCAAGGTGATCCAAATTTCTTATTGAAAATCTATATCAAGGTTATAACTGGAATTATGCATTATTTCACAATACGAGATCCAGTTTTAAAAACCAAGATGATAACCATTGTGAGTAAAATAGTCTTTGGTTTCTATGGACCGTAATTATATCTTATTCAAATAAATTATAATTGGATATAAACACATATCACAGTTTTCAATAATTCTGTTAGAAATGTATATGAAGTTATCAACTCATTTCTCAGATTCTTCCATGTATTATTTTTAAATATTGTATGGAATGAATTTGTAACCATGTGTTGAGACTATATGCAATTATAAGGCCCGGGGTTCCCATGATAAATTTTGGAAATATTTTTAACCCTTAAATTATAAGGCCCCGACCTTAAACCTTACTTAATATTGAATTAAATGAATAATTCTCATTGAGGATATTTTCAGGTTTAGAGTTTTAGAGAATTAGGACATAACTATTACATCTCAAAAGATTACAAAGTAGACACTTATAATAAGTTTCCATAAAATAAAAACTCTTAAAAAGACACATGTCTTGTTCCATGTTTTATACTGCATGACTTTCCCTTGATCCCATCCTTGACCCTGTTCCCCATTAAGTCTAGTGAAAAACAATTTAAAAAAAACTTGGGGTGAGCATAAAAAGCTCAGTAAGGGATACACAAAGAATGAAAACTGTTAGTTTTTCAAAACAACAAGTAAGCCATGTATAATTTATCAAAGTAATACTTTTCACCTTTATGAATTAGTAAAAACTATTCACTAAATAAAAGATCATTACTTACCCTTTTTGTAACCAAAAGATTACCATAAAACCCATATAAGGAACACAGAACATATAAAGGTAACTTGGGACATAAACATACTTAAATGGAATAACCATACGGTCGACTTCCACACATATCACTTAATGGAATAGCCATACAACTGACTTCCATAACCAATGCATTGGAGGTTATAACATAACCACCCGTCCTGGTATTCAAAGCACCACCCGTCATATGGTTTATCATGTAACCACCCGTCAAATGTCCAAGTACCATTATAAAATCATAGGACATAAAACAAATATAATGGAAACAAAACATTTCCACACTTTGATCACAATATATCACATAAATATATTGACATAAAAAATCCATTATAAAAACTCTTTTCAATACCAAAATACATAAAACAATATATGGTATTTATTTCATTTTAAAAAACATTACGACTTGTTGAGGAAGCCAAAGACCAAATAATACTCGCGGCGGCGGAAAAGGTCATTGTCACCGCGTACGTTAAAAGAAACATTTCTTTTTGAAGTTAGTAAAACACTTCCTATAAAACGATTCCTTTTGAATAAAATTAAAAGTCAAAGGGTTTTATACACCGTATAAAATAAAGTTGTGTATAAAACAAAATATGCCTCAATTAATGGAGATTGATACGAAGTCCCTTACCTCAGGTCCGACTTGACTCGATCGTTCTTTAATGTCCTGAATAATAAACTAATGTTAATTTATACTTGCTGAAGAACCTTTTTCAAGCTTATTATTCCTTTTATATCACTTATTTCCATGATATAAACATTATGTAATCATTTAAGCTAAAAATGTTTGTTTTGTCGATATTTGGTACATAGGTCAAAAATAGACTTCTTACAATTTCATGTTGTTTATGTGGTCAAAGGTTCATTATATCCAGAATGATATTAATGATTTGGATATCATATATATCATATATATCCATAATATACATGTATTTATAATAGTACATAACATTTAGAGGTAAGAAATTAAATGCACCGTTCATGGAGACGGTAAGTCGTACATACACATGAACGATACTTTCATTTCTATTTCGTATTTAATGGAGTGAAATCATAATGATATAAGGGTATATTATAATCCCAGTATAATATGATATATAATATCATTATCTCCATCCTTTATATGTCCCGCATATGGCATTAATGAATCAAATCACTTTGAGGGGGCGGTAGTCCGCACTTCCTAAAATGAAATTATCGTGTTTACCCACAATGGAAACCATAAAGGTATGCCACAAATGAAAAATACAGAGGCATAAATAAAACATAAACATATTACATATCATATATAAATATAGTGACATCTTAATATCCACCTTTTAATGTGTTATATGAGTGTTGAACAATCATCGTTTCGTGAGGCAGAAATTCGCCATCCACAGAAACAGTATGTTCTTTAACCATTAGATGTATCTGTGTGTAAGTGTAGACCGAATCCTTCACATAACAACATCCTAGTATATTTAAGATATTGGTGTTGTTGCAAAAGGAAGGAATAAAAATAGTTTAGGGGGTTGGAGAAGCAAAATAAAACATAAGAACACAAGAGAAAACACTACCTTTAAAACGGGTAACTATTTTTGATTTGAGCTCAAAGGATTCTTTGGGAAGCCTTCCTCCCAAAGTGAGTCTTCTAGGAGTAAGATAAGAATGTGGATAGACAAAATGGGCAGTTTTTGGCCGAGCCAAAGGCTTGAGAGGTGTGGGTAAAGTGGTAGAGGTGGGGGACTTTTATAAGAGGAGAGGAGGGGTACTCTTGGAAAGTTATAAAAGGTTACTTTATTGTAAAATGCTTTTCAGTTTTAAAAGGCCCTAAAATTATATATTTCTAGGATAAGGTGGTAATAGTTCTAAATACACCCATAAAATAGGTTTTTCTATGTGTATATCTTAGATTGTACATTATATTTTCATTTTATTTAAATTGTTAAATAATGAGGTAATCGCTACATCATCATGGTGTCATAAATAATTTAATTTATTTAATGTCTAAAAATTATAAAAAAAATATCATGATGTAGGAAATCTTATTAGATTTATAATTAATATTTATAGTAAAAAATATGACTTGTATAACACAATTTAAAAATTGTTTTAGTAAAACAACTCATGTTTGTGACTTTTTAATTTTAACATTAAATAAAAAGTTATTAATGCCATTTTCCTACCAAAGTGGCTCCATGGGGTCCCCAAGTTGACCCATGGATTGTATTGGTTGTCCATGACACATCAAATTAGGGTAGGACATGTGTCTAGGTCATTTCATATTATTAAAACATTATTTTTACCTTAAACTACACAAATTACCTCTAATCGCGATTAAAAACATAAAAGTTATTATTCCCCAAAAATTATTTTAATCCCATTGAAGCACATTTTACTTCCTAATGAAAACCATGTATGTCTGATTTTTGAAATTCAAAACATAGAGGTGGTAAAATTTCATTTAAACTAAAAATCAGTTTTTTAAAGTACCACTTAGTGGTTTCACTATTCATCAAAAATTGATGTTTTTTAGAAAAAAACCAAAACATCACCCTAAGATATATTTGATATTCCAGATTCAAAAATGATGTCTATTTTAAAAAATTCAAAACATATAAGTTACATTAATTAATTTAATAATTAATTCCCGCTGTCAGAGCAAATAGCTTGTTTTTATGAAACAATAAGTATCAAATGATTGATAGTAGTTTAAGTCCAATTTCAAAGTGAAATTAACTCCAACGACCACTATTGGATTAAATGGTAAAAATATATTCTAATTTCACTCTAAAACCAATTCAAAAGATAATCTAATCATATAAACCAAAAATGATTAAAAAGAGGTTTTGAATTAAAATACAACATTTTTCACTATTCATTAAAAAAATGAACTTTATCGGAAAAATACCAAAAATTTACACAAAGTAAATTTTGATGTCTCGATTCTAAAGAAAAATTTTGTTTGGTCCAATAGAAATTATAAGAGTGACCAAAACTATATTTAAAGACGGTTCGCCATCAAAAGGCGATAAGTCGACCTTTAGTGAATGTCAGAGTATATATGCCTAAAATTGAATTCTTTTATTATTTTAAGCCCTTATATTTTATTGGTTAAATGTAAAAACATTTAAAAAACATATACAATCATATTTTAGTTATTTCTATTCATTCCCTCCAATACAACAGCTACGTGTTAAATACCATTTAAAATAATATTATTTTATTACTAGTGTGCAACATATGATTTCAAACAAACTCAATGTTGCGTATCGGGTATGCTATTGAACGTAGAAACCCCTTTAAAGTAAAATTAATATTTAATTCACAAATATTAATAAATATAAAAATTCTTTATTTTTTTATTTACCTAGTATGTTACAACCTTCCCCCCTTTTGAAAATTGAGTCCTCGCAATTTTATTCACTTATCAAAATAAGTGGGGGTATTTATCCCTCATAGCATTTTCAGATTCCCATGTTTCCTCTTTAACCATATGGATTTTCCACAAAACCTTTACCTGGTGAATTAACTTATTTTGCAAAACTTTCTCTCTTTGGTCAAGAATCCGGACTGGTTGTTCTTCATAAGAAAGATTCTCTTCCAACTGAACTACCTCTGGACTCAAAACATGAGATGGATCTGGAATATACTTTCTCAACATCAAAACATGAAAAACATTGTTTACCTGAGATAAACTCGTAGGTAATGCCACTCTGTATGAAACTGATCCAACTTTATCTAGAATTTCATATGGTCCAATGAACCTTGGACTTAGCTTTACTTTCTTACCAAATCGTATCACACTTTTCCATGGTGAAAATTTGAGAAAAACATGATCACCTACCTCGAAAGATAGATCCTTCCTCCGGTTATCCGCATAACTTTTCTGTCTGCTCTAAATTGTTCTCATGTGTTTCTGAATCAACTGAACTTTTTCTTCCATCTCTTCTACCAATTCTGGTCCCATCAGCTTCCTTTCACCTACTTTATCCTAAAAATCTAGAGTTCAACACCGCTTCCCATATAATGCCTCAAACAAAGCCATCTGTATACTGGAATGAAAACTGTTATTATATGACAACTCAACCAAAGAAAGATGTTGGTCCCAACTTCCCTGATAATCCATCGAACAAGCACGTAGCATATCCTCCAATGTCTAAATTGTTCGTTCTGACTGCCCATATGATTGAGGATGAAAAGCTGTACTAATATTTAATTCAGTACCCAATGACTTCTGAAGGCCTTTCCAAAAGTTAGAAGTAAACCTGGGATCACGATCAGATACAATAGAGAGGGGAACTCCATGCAACCTGACTATCTTTTTAAGGTACAATCGGGAATGTTGATCTAGAGAGAAAGTATCTCGAATAGGATGGAAATGAGAAGATTTAGTCAAGCGATCAACAATAACCCAGATTGCATTATTACCTCGAGATGTCCTCTGTAATCCCACAACAAAGTCCATGGATACATTTTCTCATTTCCACTCTAAAACCGGTAAAGGCTGAAGCATCCCTTTCAATAACTACCGCTCTTCTTTAACCTACTGACAAGTCAAACAGTTCATAGTAAAATCGGCAATATCTCTTTTAATTCCATCCCACCAGTAATACTCCCGTAGATCTCTGTACATCTTAGTACATCCAGGATGAACTGAAAACGGGGAACTATGAGCCTCACATAACAACTCATTCATCAACTGTGAATCACCAGCCACACATAATCTCTTACCAAACCTCAAAACACAATCATTATCAATGTTAAAATCAAGCAACTTACCCTTCTGAACCAGCTCTAACTTTTTCTACAACCCACTATCTTTCTTCTGCGCTTGCTTAATTCTGTCTGATAGGGATGATCTCACTAATACAAGAAACAAAACAGAATAACTTCCTGCACCAATAACTTTTATGCCAATGTTCATCAAATCAAAAACCAAAGGATCTCGTTCCAAAAGTAGCATGGTTAATGAATCATTACTTTTTCGACTCAAAGAATCAACAACTTTATTTTCTTTTCCCGGATGGTAATGAATTGTACAATCATAATCCTTGATTAATTCTAGCCATATCCTTTGTCTCATGTTCAATTATTTATGAGTGAATATATACTTTAAAATTTTGTGATCAGAATATAATTCAAACTCTACTCCATACAAATGATGCCTCCAAATTTTTAGAGCAAAAACAACAGTAGCTAATTCCAAATCATGTGTAGGGTAATTTACCTCATGAGTTTTCAACTGACGTGAAGCATATGAAATTACCTGATAATTATGTATAAGAACACATCCAAGTCCCGTCAATGAAGCATCATTGTATATAACAAACTCACCATTCCTAGAAGGAAGTGCCAAAAATAGAGCATTCACTAATATTCATTTCAACTCATGAAAACAATCAACACATTCTTTTGTCCAGATAAACATTACACCCTTCCAAGTTAGCGTAATCATTGGACTAGATAACCATGAAAAAGTTTCAACAAACCATCAGTAGTAACCTTCCAAACCAAGAAAACTACGGATCTCGGTTAAATTTTTGGGTCTTGGCCATTCTTCAACAACTTTTGTTTTAGAAGGATCAACAGTTATGCCAATTTTTGAAACAATGTGACCATGGAAAGAAATTTTTTGTAACCAAAACTCACACTTGCTGAATTTTCCATACAGTTTCTTTTCTTTTAATGTTTGCAAGATAACCCTTAAATGACTTTCATGCTCCTCTTTACTTTTAGAAAACACCAAAATATCATCAATGAAAACAACCACAAACTTATCCAAGAACTCATGGAAAATTCTATTCATAAGGTTCATGAATACATCAGGTGCATTGGTTAACCCAAAAGACATAACTACAAATTCATAATGGCCATATCTAGTATGGAACACAGCCTTTATAACATCTGCTTCTTTTACATTTAACTGATGGTACCCCAACCTAATGTGAATCTTCGAAAAATACTGAGCTCCCTAGAGCTGATCAAACAAATCATCGATATGAGGAAAAGGATACTTGTTCTTAACAGTGAAATTATTCAAGACTCTATAATCAATGAAAAGTCTCACTGAACCATCATTCTTTTTAACAAACAAGATAGGATCACCCCATGGTGATGTGCTAGTTCGAATGAAACCTTTATCTAATAACTCCTACAATTGCTTCTTTAACTCTAAAAGTTCAACATGAGACATTCGATAAGGGGGTTTTGAAATTGGCTTAGAATCAAGAACTAAGTCAACAATAAATTCAACTTCTCAATCATGAGTAATACCAGGCTACTAATTAGAAAAAACATCAACATACTAATTTAACACTGGAACATCATTGATCTGAATAGTTACTTAATTTTCAACAACATGCGAACGGTAACATTCATTTCCATATTTAACTAGTTTCTCAACTTCCTGATATCTTATCAAATGAAAGGGTTCATTCTTGTACACAAACTGATAATATTTCTGAAAAGAAACCATTTTAGCTCTGCAGTCAATCTTAGCATGATAAATAGAAAGCCAATCCATTCCAAAAATAAAATAAAACTCAACTAGAGGAAAAACAATAAGGTTTTCTGATACATTCTTTCCGCACACAATTATAGGAAGGTTCTTATAATTTCTTTTTGTCTAAATGTTACCTCCGGGTGTTTTTACCATAATTTCAGGATTCATATCTTGAGATGGAATTCCCAATTTACTAGGAAACTCCTTAGAAATGAAAGAATGTGTAGACCCTGAATCAAACAACACATTAGCATAATCTGAACAAACAAACAGTGTACCTGATACTACTTCATTTGATGGCCCAACATCTGCTGAAGTAGTTGCAAAGGATTTTACCACCACTTTCTACTTGTAGTCTTGATTCTTTCCATTAGTTGAGTTCTTCATTAGACACTCATTTTCATAATGACCCATTTCATTACACTTAAAACATCTTATCGTTGTCTTTTCATTGCCCGCTTGATCATCTTACTTACATTTACAAGAAATATGACCCGACTTACCACACCGAAAGCACTTTCCAAACATTGATAAAAATTCTCCAGGATGCATTTTACCACACTTCTCACAAGATAGATATTTGGTTTTCTTACCTCCTTGATTCTTTGATGAATTCTTCCCTTTTGACTGCCAACTGGACCTCTTATTCTGTTATTTGTCAAAGAACACCTAATCATCAGCAAACTCCATTTCCACCTTCTCCGCACATCGAACAAGTTTTTCATAACTTTTTAACTCACGAGAAGCTAAATCCCTTCGATACTTTGGCTCTCACCCTGTGTAAAAATGGTTGATTTTACTATCAAGATCTCGCATGACGTTTGGAGCATACCTTTCCAGTTGAGAGAAATTTCCTTAATAAGAAGCCACTGAATCATCCTCCTGCCTCAATTCTAGGAATTTTTTTTCCATCATAAGAGGAACCTCCTTAGGAAAATATTTCTCAAGAATCATACCTTTGAATTTGTCCCAGTGAAGATCATCAATCTCATCACTATCCCTGATATTTTTTACCATCGACCACCACTGATTAGCTTTTTCTTTAAAACGGTAAACAACAACACTAACCTATTGATGTTCTGAACACCCCGTGACTTCAAAAATCTTCTCCAGTGCTTTAATACACCCTTCAGCTAGCACGGGGTCAGATGATCTTCTGAATGATGGGGGATGTTGCCTCATGAAATGTTCCACCACTGACATGTTCTTCTGCGGTTGATCTGGCTCATCTCGTGCATGGATACCACCACCATTTATAGCCTGAGTCAACTGTGCCATCACTGCAACAAACTGTTCAGTTCCGATTCCGACCATCTCAGGTTTCTGATTTGGAAGGTTGTCTTCCTCCTGATGTCATCCCAACATAGCTTCTTTGTTTCCTCTGCGGAAAAACCATTTTGAACACAGAAATATCTTAGGAGAAGCAATATGGTAATCTTTATAAGCTATATAATTTCAATCAAACCATAAATTAACTTATAATTTAACACTTTTCTAACTCCTAAAGTTGTCTAAACCGACCTTTCATACCAACTATAAGGCCCCGACCTTAAACCTTACTTAATATTAAATTAAATGAATAATTCTCATTGAGGATATTTTCATGTTTAGAGTTTTAGAGAATTAGGAAATAACTATTACATCTCACAAGATTACAAGGTAGACACTTCTACTAAGTTTCCATAAAATAAAAACTCTTAAAAAGACACATGTATAGTTCTATGTTTTATATAGCATGACTTTCCCTTGATCCCATCATTGACCCTATTCCACATTATGTCCTATGAAAAACATTTCAAAAAAACATGGGGTGAGCATAAAAATCTCAGTAAGGGATACACAAAGAATGAAAACTGTTAGTTTTTCAAAACAACAAGTAAGCCATGTATACATTATCAAAGTAATACTTTTCACCTTTATGAAGTAGTAAAAACTCTTCATGGAATAAAATATCATTACTTACCCTTTTTTTAACCAAAATATTACCATAAAACCATATAAAGAACACATAACATATAAAGGTAACTTGGGACATAAACATACTTAAATGGAATAACCATATGGTCGACTTCCACACATATCACTTAATGGAATAGCCATACGGCCGACTTCCATACCCAATGAATTGGAGGTTATAACGTAACCACCAATCCTGGTATTCACAGCACCACCCGTCATATGGTTTGTCACGTAACCACATGTCAAATGTCTAAGTACCATTATAAAATCATAAGACATAAAACAAATATAATGGAAAAAAAAACATTTCCACACTTTGATCACAATATATCACATAAATTTATTGACATAAAAAATCCATTATAAAAACCTTTTCAATACCAAAATACATAAAATAGTATATTCTATTTATTTCATTTTAAAAAACATTACTGCTTGTTGAGGAAGCCAAAGACCAAATAATACTCACGGCGGCAAAAAAGTTCATTGTCACCGTGTACGTTAAAAAAATACCTTTTTGTCGTTTAGTAAAACGCTTCATATAAAAAGATTCCTTTTGAATAAAATTAAAAGTCAAAGGGTTTTATACACCGTATAAAATAAAGTTGTGTATAAAACAAAATATGCCTCAATGAATGGAGATTGAGACGAAGTCCCTAACCTCGGGTTGGACTTGACTCGATCATTCTTTAATGTCCTGAATAAAAAACTAAAGTTAATTTCTACTTTCTTAATGACCTTTTTCAAGTTTATTATTCCTTTTATATCACTTATTTCCATGTTATAAACATTATGTAATCATTTAAGTTAAAAATGTTTGTTTTGTCGATATTTGGTACTTAAGTCAAAAATGGACTTTTTTCAATTACATGTTGTTTATGTGGTCAAATGTTCATTATATCCTGAATGATATTAATTATTTGGATATCATATATATCATATATATACAGAATATAAATGTATTTATAATAGTACATAACATTTAGACGTAATAAATGAAATGCACCGTTCATGGAGACGGTAAGTCGTTCGTACGCATGAACGCTAATTTCATTTCTATTTCGTATTTAATGGAGTGAAATAATAATGATATAAGGTTATATTATAATTCCAGTATAATATAATATATAATATCATTATCTTCATCTTTTATACGCCCCACATATGGCATTAACGAATCAAATCACGTTGAGGTGGCGGTAGTCCGCACTTCCTAAAATGAAATTATCGTGTTTACCCACAATGGAAACCATAAAGGTATTCCACAAATGAAAAATACATTGGCATAAGGAAAACATAAACATATTATATATCATATATAAATATAGTGACATCTTAATGGCCACCTTTGAAGGTGTTATATGAGTGTTGAACAATCATCGTTTCGTGAGGCAGAAAGTCTCCATCCAGAGAAATAGTATGTTCTTCAACCATTAGATGTAGGTGTGTGTAAGTGTAGCTCGAAAAATTCACATAACGACATCCAAGTATATTGAAGATACTGGTTTTCTTGCAAAATAAATGATTAAAAAGAGTTTATGGGGTTGGAGAAGCAAAATAAAACATAAGAACACAAGAGAAAACACAACCTTTAAAACGGGTAACTCTTTTTGATTTCAGCTTAAAGGCTTCCTTGGGAAGACTTATGCCTAATGTGAGGATTCTAGGAGTAATAGAGGGATGTGGAGAGACAAAATTGGCAGGGTTTGGCTGAGCCAAAGTCTTGAGAGGTGTGGGTAAGGTGGTAGATCTGGGGGCCTTTTATTAGAGGAGAGGAGGGGCACTCTTGGAAAGTTATAAAAGGTTACTTTATTATAAAATGATTTTCAGATTTAAAAGGTCCCAAAATTATATATTTCGAGGATAAGGTGATAATAGTTCGAAATACACCCATCCAATAGGTTTTTTACTTGTTTAGGTCTTAGATTTTACATTATATTTTCATTTTATTTATATCGTTAAATAATGAGGTAATCGCTGCATCATGGTGGTGTCATAAATAATTTAATTTATTTAATGCCTAAAAATTATAAAAAAAATATCATGATATATGAGGTATGTTTATCTTTTTAATGAATATTTATAGTCAAAAATATGACTTTTATAACCCCATTGAAATTTTTTTTAGTAAAACAACTCATGTTTTTGACATTTTAATTTTAACATTAAATAAAAAGTTATTAATGTCATTTTCCTACCAAAGTGGCTCTATGGGGTCCCCAAATTGACCCATGGATTTTCTTGGTCGTAAATGACACATCCAATGAGGGTAGGACATGTGTCTAGGTCATTTCATATTATTAAAACATTATTTTTTCCTTAAACTACACTAATTACCTCTAATCGCGATTAAAAACTTAAAAGTTACTATTCACAAATAAATTATTTTAATCCCATTAAACCAAATTTTACATTCTAATGACAACCATATATGTCATATTTTTGAAATTCAAAACATAGAGGTGTTAAATTTTCATTTAAACGAAAAATCAGTTTTTTTAAGTACCACATAGTGGTTTCACTATTCATCAAAAAGTGATGTTTTTAAGAAAAAAACCAAAACATCACCCTAAGCTATATTTGATATTCTAGATTCAAAAATGATCCCTATTTTAAAAAATTCAAAACATATAAGTTACATTAATTAATTTAATAATTAATTCCCGGTGTCAGAGAAAATAGCCTGTTTTTGTGACACAATAAGTATGAAAAGATTGACACTAGTTTAAGTCCAATTTCAAAGTGAAATTAATTCCAACGACCACTATTGGATTAAATGGTAAAAATATATTCTAATTTCACTCTAAAAACAATTCAAAAGGTAATCTAATCATATAAACAAATTAGACTAAAAAGGGATTCTGAATTAAAATACAACATTTTTCACAATTCATTAAAAAATGAACTTTATCGGAAAAATTCCAAAAATTTACACAAAGTAAATTTTGATGTCCTGATTCTAATGAAGAATTTTTTGTCCAATATAATGTATAAGAGTGACCAAAACTTCATTTAAATACGGTTCTCCATCAAAAGGCGATAAGTCGACCTTCAGTGAATGTTATAGTATATATTCCTAAAATTTAATTCTTTTCTTATTTTAAGCCCTTATATTTTATTGGATAAATGTAAAAACATTTAAAAAAAATATATAATAATATTTGAATTAATTCTATTATTTCCCTCCAATACAACGTCTATGTTTTAACTACCATTTAAAATAATATTATTTTATTACTAGTGTACAACGTAAGATTTCAATGAAACTCATTGTTGCGTATCGGGTACGCTATCGAACATAGAAACCTATTTAAAGTAAAATTAATATTTAATTCGTAAATATTAATAAATATGAAAATGCTTTATTTTTTTATTTACCTGGGATGTTACATAAATATCTCTCAAGAGTGGGTTTCTGAAGAAAAAAAAGTGGCATAACATTAAAACAGGTGCCCAGATCAAAAATCTGAAGGTACTATTGCATTCAAGCTAGTGAATTTACCTTATGCGAGGCCAAACGCTGACCGGTGCATGCCAGATATGAAAGTTATTTATTAAACGTTTAAGGAAATAAAATAAAATTAATATTTATTTTATTTTTATTTTTCCCTAACCCAATGAGTTATTATTTTAAGTAACCTATTAAGAATAATTTCTATGGTTAGAATATGAACACAAGAATATTATAGATCATTGGAGATGAGACACATATAGAAACCTCTCAATGATTAATAATGATAAATCAAGATAACATGAATCAATTTTCCAGTGGAGATGGAGGATCCCATCAATGATGAAGGAAAAATCATTATTCATCAACGATAAATCCAAACTAAATTTATGGAAAGTGATTAGATTATTTCATTCTTGTTATTTGATTTAATTATGAATGCAGATCAAACCATGAATAGGTTGACCCATGTTTTGTTCATTCATGAGAGATGGGTGATTGTGGGTTTGATTTAAGGAGTTTATTCTGATTCAATTTGGTTTATTGATCTTTATAATTGGAGTGGATCAAGGTAGTAATGATCAATTGCAGATGATCGTTCCCAGGGTTGTTTCTCTATGATATCTTCCCCATTTATTCCCATGTGTTCTTCATTCTTCATGGGGTTATGTACTAAGGATCAGTGCACGTCTATTTCATGGAGCAACGATCTAAAATCATAGAGAAGACATTTTGACAACCTAGTTTATGTGAGATGGAGATGGAGGAAGATGGATTAACATAGTCAGAAATATTTCATTCGTCAAGAATTTTTCATGTATAGGATTGGGATCAGTTTTTGGAGCTGATCAAAGGCCCAGAACATACCAAATTGATGATGCCCAAATGAGACGACCCTAGATATTTCATTGTGATGTGAAAATATCATTGGATTAAACACTGAAAGATCAACCAAATTAGTATAGTAAGAAAAATTTTCCTATAAAATCTTGAAGAATATGACATGTATCACAAAGTACACAGTGTGTGGGACCAATCCTATGGTTTTAAGGGTTTCAAGAAACAGAGAGTAGGAGCACGGTGTGTTACATTTGTCTCATAAGGTGTGGGACCTTACCCAGAACACAGTGTGTATATTGGTGGATACACAGACATGGGGTTAGTACAAAACATATAATCCACCACACTACCAGACCCCAACTGGAAACACTGGCTACCCCATATACTAGTACATAGGTAGGCAGAAATGGGATGAATCTATGTACTCTCTCATGTCTAGCACGCATGGAGAGGCCCCCAGATAGTTGGACATGGTGTGTGAGCTCCTCTATATGTTGTGTATACCTTTACCAACACAACATGTTCTTCTGACATGGTTTGTTATAAATGGTTGGTACCTGGGGTCAAGGTACAAGGCATGTGACACTTCTACACACCATGTACTCTTTTGTAAATTGTTTAATATCCATGTCCATCATATCTAGGAAAAGTATTTTTTTCAGCTAGTGTCCCCTAACGTTTTACATTAATGGTTAGTGGGTATTATTACCTATCCATAAGAGTATGACCCCCTTTAGAAGAACGTTTTGGAATGATTCAGGAGTCCTCTTTGAGAGGCTCATAGAGGGATCCTTTATCCATTCATGTGCCACATATATTGTATGGTTATCAATGCGACCAATCCTACTAGACATTGGTCCCCTACATAGCTGGTGAATCTGTATGAGTCATGGTATACACCATGGCCTTTGAAGTGATCATCATCTGTGTATCATGATCTTACAAAATCATGAAGTCTGTTCACCCAGAGTGAGTATATCATATTCATTCTTCAGATCCATCAGCATGTCTCTCTCATTGAGGTTCCTGATGAACAATACTTCTCAAATGGATTCCAATAGATTTGTCAGACTCAGGAGTGAGTTCCCCTGGATGATTGATTCGTGGAATCATTTATTTGAATCCCTAGAATGGGTATGTGGTCGTTTTGACATATCACTAGACTACAAGTGTGTGTTTCAATTATATCTGGATATGTTCTTATTATAAGTACTACAGGAATATACTATGTAGAGATGACAATACATTTAATTTTTGTATTTATTTGTGGATTTTTTGGTGTCCTACTGAGTATTATTATACTCACTCATGCACGGGCTTTGCATGCACATATCATGTCTTGTACATATGAGAAACCTTATGACAGATTCTTGGGTGGAAAAGGACAAGACAGAGCTTTGTAAGTTTCATATAGGATGATGTGTTCATACATCTTTGAGTAGTATTCCTGGTACCTATCTTGTTTTCTTACAAGTTGGTCTTTAAAGTGGGATAGATCATTCTTTTTGGTGGGCTTGTATTTTGGATAATTTTACTTGTAACGCCCCGACCCCAGTTACCCAGAGTCAGTGGATTAATTTAATACATTGGCATGATTACAATTAATCAAGTCCCGAAATAACGATCAGTTTAGTTGTCTTGGAAAATAGATTACATACATGGAAGTTACATTACACTTTAGAAAATAAAACACGGCATAAATGACCCTTTGAGTAAGCCATTAATCCCCTAGCTTAACCCTGCTTATCAATAATAATACACTTCTTATAATCCTGAAAAATTTAAAACATATAAAGGGTTGAGCTCAAATACTCAGTAAGGGTAAGTAATACAGTGGAAAATGACATAAATATTATGCCTGGTGAATAATTGAAACTACATTCCTTTACCAAAAATAAACCTGAATACTTTTATGGCAAGAGAGTGAGATGAGTAAATAATTACATAATAAAACATAATCATTGGTATTCTACTAGTCGAATGACCACATGAACCATAAATATTATTTCCATAATGAGGGAATGTATAATGCCAGATATTCTGAAACATTTTGTCAATGCCTCGTCCAAGACGTCTAAAAATGATTAAGGTCTCGGCCAAAACCATAAATCAAATTGGGAAAGGTACACGACCAATTCCACATCTAGTTGTCTCATGAGACCTACCGATGCATCGAGGAGCTATAGCGGGCTCCCCTCGTCACTTACTAAGTCCAATACATTCCTCGTATGAAAAGGTTCAAATATAACATAAACATTCATATTAAAACTAGAATACGAAATGTCAATACATTAACCATAAACCATGAATGGTATAAAAATATAACACCCATAGTCAAAAATATCATAAATCATTCAATAAAATATAGAATATTGTACTATAATAAATCAACCTCAATAAAAAATAATATCCAGTAATGGATGCTGACATAGTTGAAAATGATGAGTAAAACTTTTTGAGAGAAATTTTCTTTTTGTAAAAAAATTTAAAAGTCAAACATTTATAAAGGAAGTAATTTAAAAGAGATTTTAGAATCAAAGTGTCCCATACCACATTAAAGCTTTTGAAAAGAATTATCATTTCAAAACTTTCATGTTCATATAAATAATTCTTTAAAATCATTTTTAAAAACATTGACATTGATTAAAAGTTTTTAAAAAGATAAATCTTTAAAACATTTATAATTATGATCTTGATAAAGGTTACCTTTCACAAATCCATAAAATATTTATTTTGAAATCATTTATATAAAAAATGGACATGGATGATAAAAATTTCTCTATAAATACATACACATAAACAATCTCGGATAATAATGAGATTGAGTAATTAATCCTTACCAATTTGGTAACTTATGAAACATACACCCCATGAAAGAGGTATCATACAATTAATAAGTAAATACACATAAATTAATGTTTATTATACAATTAATACAATTAGGGGCAGTACATACACCACACAAAAGGTAATAATATCAATATGGCATAAATTTAATGGGAATAAGGAGTGAGATCAAAACGCCTTACCTTGCACTTTCCTTTAGTCGAGGGTACATTTAACCTCCTTTATGAAGACTATAGTATGTTCTTAAATTATACTAAAACCATATTAATATTTATGATATCATACATTATTCATTTATGACTTTATACTACCTATTTAATAATAATTTCCATGTTATATTAAGATTTCGGGTAATAATCGCTTTTTTTATCGTACATGTCTTAACTTGTTACTCTTGATTGTATCACATAGATCATGAATTAAATACTTACAGAATATAAAAAATTATTTATATAACATATATATTTATATTATAAATTTTTATAATAGAAATATATATGAAATGGAAAACACTGTTTATGGAGATAGTAGTTCATATGTACGCATAAACGGTGTTTCCATTTTCATATAGTATTGAACGGAAGTAAGTGAATAAGATATATGTAAGTACATAAATAATTATATATATATATAAATATATATATCTCCAGTAGAATATTTATGTCATTTATTACATACTTATTAGTAATATATATTTTTATAATCATCGTTGAATGGTGAACTTGGAAATGGATCTCATCGCGTCGTGGATACGGTAATCCGTACTTAAGCACGAGCGAAAATATCATTATTTTGATATTAAAATGATATATAATTTGATATTGTCTCATATATACAGAATAATTATCATGTTATATTTATTATTTACATCAAATACACATCATTATTATACCCATCCAAAAAATAATGTATTGAATAACAATTACACCATGACGTGGAGACGGTAAGTCGTACGCACACACATATGGTGACATGTCCTTAAAAGGATGGATATAATACTGAATATGGTTGTACCATATTTATAATAACATCATAGTATATAGAAGAGAATGGAGTTAATATTTTATAATGGAAATAACAAAGAAAGAATAAGTGGAAGAAGGAACTTGAAAGAGGGTGGTGAAATCATTACCTCTTCTTCGGGTTCTTCCATTTGATTTGATCAAAAGGGGTCCTTAAGATGGATTTTTGATCAATATAAGGCCTCTAGGATGATTTGAGGGAAGTTGGGAGGATATTTGGGTAGAGTCTGACAGAGACAAAAGGCTTTGGAGGTGTGCATTTGAGAGAAGGGGAAGTGCCCTTTTATAAGAGTGGTGAGGGGAAGTGCCCTTTTATAATGACTCCAAAGAGACTTATTTCTAGGATAGGGTGGGGATGGGTCGAAATCCTTTCAACCAATAGGTTTTTGACAAGTTAAGGTTACAATTTTAACCTTATCATTTAGATTTAACTCTAAGTTAAATAATTTAACTTTTACAATGTCTTCTTGTATTCTTACACTATATTGCTAATAGATATACTATATACTGCCAATAAAACCCAAATTGGTTCAGTAATGTCATATATATCATTATATAAGTATTTTGGCCGAACCGTATATTTTTAGGGCCATTTTATCAATTAATAATATAATATTGGTTTTAAATACTATTTTATGTCAATTTTGACACTATTGGGTATTTTTTTTTGTTAAAATAATAACCGCATAATTACTTCAAAAAAAATACATTGAATCAATAATAACATGTCATATTCACCTAGAAAATTCATATATGTCATAAAAACTTTGAAATTATATTTATTTTAATATTTATAATACCATTTATTTGATTCATTCACTAATAAGGTAATTACTGCATCACCATTGTGTCATAAATGAAATAAATTATTTAATGTATAAAAATTATAAATAAAATACCATTATGTAGTAAATATTTCTAGATTTATAATGAATATTTATAATCAAATTTATCTTATGTATATCCCTATATTAAAGATGTTTTAGTTATTAAACATTAATTTTAACTCTTTTTACTCTTCTTTGAATTAAATACTAATAAATTTCATAATCTAATCCAAGTGGACCTAAATGATAATATTTTGTTCCTACAGTTGTTTTTGGTCGATATACACTTGTCCAATAGAATTAGGACACGTGTTAGGGTAATATAAATATCATTTTTACCCTCAATTACCCTATTTACTTTTAACCGTTGTAAATAAAAGAAAAAAGTTACTATTCACCAAAAATTATTTTTATCTTATTGAACCACATTGTACTCTTTAATATTAACTGTTTCTCTCAGAGTTTTGAAATTTTACTCACAGAAGAGGTAAAATTAAGTTTTATGTGAATTTGTAAATTCTCCTAGGAGGTGTGTAAAAGACGGTGAAAAGTTCAATAAAATTTTTATATATCTAAATTTATTCTAAACTAACTCTAATGAATTACAATGAACTTATATAGGTATTATGAATCTATTTTGACCTTCATTAAATTTAAATAAAAAAAATATTTATTTTAAAAAATCGGTTTTAAACTATAACTCATTTTTTTCACTATTCATTAAAATTGAATGTTTTCATAAATATACAAAAAATTAACCCTAAGATAATTTCGATATTCTGAATCCAAAAATGAATTCCATTTTACCAAATTAAAAACAAAGAAGTTTCATTTATTAATTTAAAATTAATTCCAGTTGTCAAAACCAAAAGGCATATTTTTAAAGAAACATTATCTATCAAAATATTGACACTTGTTTATGTCCAATCTCAAAGTGAAATTACTTAAAATGACCAGCATTGGATTAAATGGTAAAAATATAATCTATTTATACTTTCAATCCATTAAAATGTATAATATAATACAATAAATTATTTTGATTAAAAAATTTGTTTTCAGTTAAAATATAGTATATTACACTATTCACCCAAATATGAAAGTTATTATAAAAACACCAAAAATGTATTGAAACTAAATTATTATGCCCCTATTCTAAAGAAGAAGTTTATTATGTCAAATAGAATATATAAAAGTTTCAAATATTGGATTTTAAAAAGGGTTCACCATTAAAAGGCGGTAAAAGAGAATTTTTTGAAAAATACTTCTTTTATCTGAAAAAAATAAATTAGTTCTTAAATTTTGTCTAAGAAACTCATAATATGGATTCTAAAATTAAAAGGATTACATGTAGATCAAAATTCAGTTAATACTATTCATAACTACTTTTGAACGTCTAGTTTGGTAAGTTATCATACGCTTGAACTCATTGTTGCATGTAGTGCATGTTATTGAGTTACATTGAAGAAATAATGTACTATGAAATCATGGGGGGTTACATTATTCCCCCATTCAATAAATTGCATCCTTGAAATATGAAATTGTTCTTCGAAAATAAAAGGTTGAAAATTGAAAATACCATTGTGGGAAAACCAACATTAGAAATTGGTTTAATAAAATTTAGACTTAATAAGAGGAAAATAAGAATGAAAAAGTCACCACCAAATTATGATCTCGATTAGGAGAACATTGGTGGAAATTAGAGACACGTAATTGGAGGAAAAAGATAAATATTTATAAGGAGTGATTGTGGTCATCAATCCTAAACAATTGTAGAATTGTGTGCCTCAAAGCCACCAATCTATGATGATTTAAATTACCATCGGTTCAAAAAATCATAAGGTATTGGGATAACACATTTTTTGTTTTAAGATTCCTTACCTAATGTTTAAGAATTTATTTCTTCATAGAATAACATAAAAAAAATTATACTTGTCAAGTAGATTTCCATCCTTTAACTAATTTCAACCACAAACTCATCTTTCACTCTAAAATATAATACAACATAAAAAAGTATTCTATTAATCCTATTCATATAGGGTTCAAAAAAATGAATTATTAATTCATCTACCAGACCAGTTAAAAGAACTAAATTATTCAATACAGGACATCACGCGGGTTAGTGATAGGTGATACACCATTTTCTCCCTTCGGTTGTCGGTTCAAGTCTCGCGGCATTTCCAGACGCGACGGATTGTCTCTCAACCTCCAGGTTGTTCTTTTTATGGCAATCCAAAAATAAACATAAAAATAGTATCCAATTTCAAACTTAGTCCATTCCAGCATTTAGAATTTTCCAAAATACTTATATCCAAACTCTCAATCCAAAATATATAAGGAAGTTAAACATAATGAGGATTCTTTTTGCCAGGTAATAACATGTGAATGCCTTAATCATGTATTATTTTACAACATGACAACATCCTAAATTACCAAAATCAACTATCTCTTATTCCAAAATCACTACCTTGTTATCAGGATCACATTAAGTATTACCTTTGCTTTAACGATTTATTTTTTAAAATGTGTAGCTTACAATTAAGTCACTTTTCTTAGAACCATATAATGTCAAATCCTCAATAAAATAGTACTGCAGTACAATCCTTATTTATCTCCATAATTTATGTAACCAGTATACTATTGACATGACACTCAAATAAAATAACAACATAAGAACACTAGTCCTTCCTCTTTATCTAAGGTAGTATCATAACATGATTATAATCCAATAACATCATTTGTGGTATACTCTTATGATTTGGACATTGGTTCGCATAGTGTCGCAACTCCTTGCTGATAAAACATTGTACATTTGAAACATTTTTCTTACCTTTACAGTCACATACTTGGTGTCCCTTTTCTCCACAATTATAACAAACTCCCATTCCCTTCATGCATTTACCAAGGTGATTCATTCGAAATTTATCGCATATTGTAAAGTCCTTATTTTCCCTCTTCCCTTTATCCACCTTTCTCTCTTCCATCATTTTCTTCTCTTGCTTCCCTTCAAAGCCATAGGACTCAGAAAATTCATTAAATCTCTTTTTAACACAAGATACTATTTTTTCATATGTTGATAATACATGGTAGACTATTTCCCTTCTAAATTATAGCTTAATACTATGAAATATATGATCCTTCTAACTCTTTGGATCATACGTATTATTGGAGTTCACATTCCTTCTATTGGGTGCCATTTCTATACAATGGCATACACTATGTCAGTTTATGAATCTCAATTCATAATTACAAACATGTAAAATACCTAATGTAAATTGAAAAGTTTATGGAAATAATCCACAATCACAAAAATGTTTTCTTTTTGGAGGTATATACTCATAAACCTTTCATAGTGGTTTATAAAGAAAACAAGAATTATCCTAAGAATATCCCCCAGGAGTGTCATAAACAAGAGTACATCAAGGCCCGTTATCATGCACCGGTTCCCGTTCAAGTCTAGATCAAAGTGGTGTTTTCAGGTTTTACCCCTAGGTACATCTGTGCTAGAGCCGCCTCTACCTGCTCGTATCCAGACAGGTATGTATTTTCTTGGAAAACTCACAAAATCATTACATTACCAAAATTCTAGGAAGTTCTTCTATACTAATCTTCAAAGTCAATCTTACGGTAAAGTGCTCTGATCAGAGTTTATCTAAATCTAGTTTCCAAGGTTATTGTTAACTTCCTTTGATACCAACTATAATGCCCCGACCCCAGCTACCCAGAGTCGGTGCATTATTTTAATACATTGGCATGATAATAAGGAATCAAGTCCTGAAAGATGGATCAGTTTAGAAGTTTTGTAAAATAGATTACATACATGGACGATACATTACAATTTAAAAAATAAAACACAACATTAATGATCTTTTGAGTACACCATTAATCCCCTAGCTTAACCCTGCTTATCAATCAAAATAAACTTATTGGAATCCTGAGAAAATTAAAACATTGAAAGGGGTGAGCTCAAATGCTCAATAAGGGAAAGTAATACAACAGAAAATGACATAAATATTATGAATGCTGAATAATTGAAACCACAGGCCTTTTCCAATAAGAAACATGAATACTATTACGGAAAGAATATTAGTTGAGTAAATAATGCCATAATAAAATATAATCATGGGTATTCTAATAGTCAAATGACTACATGAACCATAAATATTATTTCCATAATTAGGGAATGTATAATGCCGGACATTCTGAAACATTTTGTCAAGGCCTTGACCAAGACTTCTAAAAATGATTAAGGCTTCGGCCAAAACCATAAATAAAGTTGGGAAAGTGCCTTATCCAATTCCATGTCTAGTTGTCTCATTAGACCTACCGATGCATCGAGGAGCTATAGCAGGCTCCACCCATCACTTACTAAGTCCAATACATTCCTCATATGAAAAGGTTGAAATATAACATAAACATTTATATTAAAACTATAATAAGAAATTTCAATACATTAACCATAAACCATGAATGGTATAAAAATATAACATCCATAGTCAAACATATCATAACTCATTAAATACAATATGGAAAGTTGTATTATAATAAATCAACCTCAATCAAAAATAATATCCAGTAAAGGATGCTGACATAGTTGAAAATGATGAGTAAAACTTTTTGAGAGAAATATCATTTTTTGTAAAATCATTTAAAAGTCAAACATTTATAAAGGAAGTAATTTAAAATATATTTTTGAATCAAATTTTCCCATACCACTTTGAACCTTCATAAAATAATTATCATTTCAAAACATTCATGTCCATATAAATAAATCCTTAAAATCATTTTAAAAACATTGATATTAATTAAAAATATTTAGAAAGATAAATCATTAAAAAATTTAAAATTATGATATTTATAAATATTACCTTTCACAAATCCATAAAATATTCATTTTGAAATAATTTATATGAAAAATGGACACGGACGTTAAAAATGTCCCAGTAAATACACACACATAAACAATCGCGGATAATAATGAGATTGAGGAATTAACCCTTACCAATTTGGTAACTTACGAAACATACACCCCATAAAATATGTATCATACAATGAATATGTAAATACACATAAATTAAATTTTATTATATAAATAATATAATTATGGGTAGTACATACACCACACAAAAGGTAACAGTGGAAATATGGCATAAATCTCAGGGGAATAAAGATTGAGATGAATACTTCTTACCTTGCACTTTCCTTTAGTCGAGGGTACATTTAACCTCTTGTATGAAGACTATAGTATGTTATTAAATTACAATAGAAGAATATTAATATTTATGATATCATACATTATTCATTTATTGCATTAAAACACCCATTTAATAATAATTTCCATGTTATATTAATATTTCAGGTAATAATCTCTTTCTTTATCATACGTGTTTTAACTTGTGACTCTTGATTGTATCACATAGATCATGATTTAAATAATTCCAGAATATAAAACATGATTTATATATCATATATATTTAGAATATAAATATTTATAAAAAATATATATATGAAATGGAAAACACCGTTTATAGAGACGGTAGTCCGTACGTACGCATAAACGCTGTTTCCATTTTCATATACTATTGGACTGAAGTAAGTGAGTAAGATATATGTAAGTACATATATAATTATATATATAAATATTTATATCTCCAGTAGCATTATTATGTCATATATTACATACTTATTAGTAATATATATTTTTATAATCGTCGATGAATGGTGAACTTGGAAATAAATCTCATCTCGTCGTGGAGACGGTAATCCGTAAGTACGCACGAGTGAAAATATCATTTTTTTGATATTAAAATGATATATAATTTGATGGTATATCATATATAAATAATACTTATCATTTTATATTTATTATTTACATCAAATCCACATCATTATTATACCTATCCAGATAGTAATGCATTGAATAACAATTACACCACGACGTGGAGACGGTAAGCCATACGTATGAATGTATGGAGACATTTCATTCAAAGGATGGATAGAATACTGAATATGGTTGTACCATATTTATAATAACATCACAGTATATAGAATAGACTGGATTTAATATTTTATAATGGAAATAATAAATAAAGAAGAAGTGGAAGAAGAAATGAACTTGAAAGAGGGTGGGGAAATCATTACATCTTCTTCGGGTTCTTCTTTTTGATTTGATCAAAAGGGATCCTTAAAAAAGCTTTATGATGAATCTAAGGACTCTAGGATAAATTTAGGGAAGTTGGGAGGATATCTGGGTAGAGTTTGGCTGAGAAAAAAGGCTTTGGAGCTGTGAATTTGAGATAAGGGGAAGTGACCTTTTATAAGAGGGGTGAGGGGCACCTTTTGGAAAAACATAAAATATTATTTTATAATAAATTCATATTCGGTTTATAATGGATACAAAGTGACTTATTTCAATGATAGAGTGGGTATGGGTCTAAATCCTCTTGACCAATAGGTTTTAGACAAATTTAGGATACCATTTTAACCATAAAAATTAAATTTAACTCTAAGTAAAATAATTTAACTTTTACCATGTCTTCTTGTATTCTTAAACAATTTGGTTAATAAACATACTATATACAACTCATAGAACCCCAATTAGTTCATTAATGTCATATATATTATTATATAAGTCCTTTGGACGAACCTTATATTTTTTTTGACCATTGTATCAATTAATAATAAAATATTTGTTTTAAAAACTATTTTATGTCAATTTTGACACTATTTGGTATTTGTTTTTTGTTAAAATAATAACAACATGATTACTTCAAAAAATACATTTAATCAATTTTAAAATGTCATATTCACCTAGAAAAGTTGGGGATGTCGTAAAAACTTTGAAATTATATTTATTTTACTATTTATAATACCATTTATTTGATTCTTTCATTAATAAGGTTATTACTGCATCACCATTGTGACATAAATAAAATAAATTATTTAATGTCCAAAAATTATAAATAAAATCCCATTATGTAGGAAATATTTTTATCTTTATCATGAATATTTATAATCGAATTTATCTTATGTATAACCCTATATTAAAAATGTTTTAGTTATTAAACTGTGATTTTAACTCTTTTAACTCTTCTATGAATTAAATAATAATAAATGTCCTAATCTAATCCAAGTGGACCTAAATAATAATATTTTATTACTAAGGTCAGTTTTGGTCGATATACAGTTTTCCAATAGAATTACGACATGTATTAGGGTAATATTAATATCATTTTTACCCTTAATTACCCTATTTACTTTTAACCGTGGTAAATAAAAGTAAAAAGTTACTATTCGCCAGAAATTGTTTTTATCATATTGAACCACATTTTACTCACTGATATTAACCGTGTCTCTCATATTTTTGAAATTCTACTCACAGAAGCAGTAAAATTATGTTTTATGTGAATTTGTAAATTCTCCTAGGAGGTGGGTAAATGACGGCGAAAAATTCCATAAAATTTTATATATCCAAAATTATTCTAAACTAATTCCAATGAATTACAATGAACATATATAAGTATTATGTATCTATTTTAACCTTAATTAAATTTAAATAAAATAAATAATTATTTAAATAAAAATTTGGTTTTAGACTATTACTCATTGTTTTTTCACTATTCATCAAAAATTGAAGGTTTTCAGAAATATACCAAAAATTCACCCTAAGCTAATTTCAATATTCCAAATCCAAAAATGAAGTCCATTTTACCAAATTCAAAACATAGAAGTTGCATTTATTAATTTAAAATTAATTCTCGTTGTCAAAACCAAAAGGCGTAGTTTTAAGAAGCATTATCTATCAAAAGATTGATACTTGTTTATTTCCAATCCAAAAGTGAAATTACATTAAATGAACAGAATTGGATTTAATGATAAACATATAATCTATTTATACTTTCAAACCAATAAAATGTATAATTTAACACTATAAATTATTCTGATTAAAAAAGTTGTTTTCTTTTAAAATATAGTATTTTTCACTATTCACCCAATTATGAATGTTATCAGAATAACACCAAGAATTTATTGAAACTAAATTCGTATTTCAAGATTCTAAAGAAGACGTTTATTATGTCAAATGGAATACATAAAAGTTTCAAATATTGGATTTTAAAAAGGGTTCACCATTAAAAGGCAGTAAAAGTGCATTTTTTGAAAAAAACATCTTTTATCTATTAAAAATCAATTAGTTCTTATATTATGTCTAAGAAACTCATAATATGGATTCTAAAATTATAAGGATTATATATAGTTCAAAATTTTGTTAATACTATTCATAACCTCTTTTGAATGGCTAGTTTGGTATGTTATCGTGCGCTTGAACTCAGTATTGCCTGTAGTGCAAGTTGTGGAATTAATTTGAAGAAATAATGTACTATCAAATCTTGGGGTGTTACATTAATTTTCCTATATTTACAGTCCTTTTTAAAATGTTTGTTGGGTTTAGTAGTATGTGTGCATTTTGATCCATAAAATTCTTTACATTTCATCATTTGTCGTCTTGATGATGTTTTCATATCAACATGTACATAGGCAATGCCTCCCTGGTTAGTGACATGCATACTATTTTCTAGTCAGTATCCATTGGCCAATTGGAGGTGGGTTTGAGGATTCATGGAATGGGCCCCACTGGGATGGGTCATGATATAGTGGAATTAGAGGTGGTTAGTTCTAACATAGGACTAAGTAAATGTGAGATTGGTCTGTGGAAACACTTTTAATTGTTTCAAGTTTGGATTTTAGGACTGAGACTCCATTGTTGGTGTGGGAAACTAACATATCCATAAACCAGGACTCTTATATCCTACTTTTCGACTCGTTTCATGAGAACACCATTTGTGGGGAAACAAAAAAATGTTCCATGCATCATATATGAATTTATTTTAGTTTCAATTTTCTTCATTAGTCAGCTCTCTAGATATACTCATTGATCGTGGTACATATTGCTTCCTTATAGGATTATTATTTTATGTATACCATATAGGATTCAATATCATCATCATGAGGATGACCGCCTCAGTGATTTGGAATCTAAACAAGAGATGTTCCCCATGAGTTACCTCTAGATGTTGCATCAGTAATACCAGCACCAGTGGAGATGCTTGCAGTACCTAAAATGAAAGCAGACTAGGAGATCAGGATGATGACGCTCATTTAATTTCTGAGACAGAGACCCCTTAGTATTCAGGGTATGCCTGAACCTTAGATGGATAAGGATTGGATTGTGGCGGTGACCAGTTTTTTTATCTAGTGAGGAGAATAGTAGACCATATGATGATCCTCACATTGAACCTTCTTCAAGTATTAATAGGGAGACAGTGGAGTTTGAAAACACATACTCAAAATGAGGTGATAATTTCATGCGTGGAGTTTGAATGTATCTTTGTAGATGAGTTATGTCCAGTTACAGTGAGAGAAGTGCATATACATGAGCTTCTTCAGCTCATGATGGGGATGTACGATGGTAGATCAATATATATCACGATTCACCAACCTCTCCCATTACTTGATTGATATGGTTAGAGATTAGTACATAAGTGTCAGAACATCGAATGAGGTCTATGGTGGGACAACTTATCCAGTTTCATACCTCTATGAATTATAACTTATTCTAGAGTTCTCAACAATGCATTGGTGGTTGAGAGCTTCTTTGATGATCAAAGACTATCAGCGATAGTCTGAAGATAGCAGGAAGGTGCAATGACCTCAAAAGTGGGGAGTCGACATCATACATAAGGATTTGTACAAGATAGACATTGAAGAGGTCCCAGAATTAGGGATATATAGTCTAGAGATCTCAGGTTGGATCAAGTCAGCTTTGGGAGAGGCGATGCTACAAATGCGAGGATAGAGGACATCTTATTAGAGATTGTCTAACCCATCAAGCTTCGGACAACAAAGAGGTGGATGAACCACCGAGGATAGGAAATGAGTGTAGTATAAAGATCCTCCAGGTGGCATACATGGAATAAGAGAAGGTATATATGCATGAGATGGAAGATGTTTTGACATACTACCACAACCCCAAGGAGGTCCACACTAGGCTCAAAGAGCTAGGGGACATGGGCTGGGGGAAGCTACTTGTGGTCAAGGTGTATGACATAGGGACCCCAGGGTTCAATTGATGTATGATCTATGTCGTTTATAACTTAGCTAATTTTCATATTGACACATGTTCCTGTCATTATTTCCACGCCACATATCTTATTCAATACATTGAAATTTCTGTAGAACAATTGACTCCACCCATACTGAGACAAGTATTAAATGAGACTCAATGATCAAAAACCATTGAAGATAATTTGATATTACCCTTTGGGGTAAGATTTTCAGTTGTAACCTCTTGGTGGTAGTGTCGTGGCCGTACGATGTCATTCTCTGTATGGATTGTCTATCTTTGATCTGTGACTATATTAATTGTCTTAGGTGAACACTCTAGTGTGTCCATAATAATGGGATGTGGTTTTACATTTTGGTTAAAAAAAACAAAGAATATGATGGGATCATACATAGGAGTGTGTATGAGGTCACTCATGAGTTATATAACCTTACCCTGGTAGTAGCTTATGTTGTGAGATTTCAGTTCTTGGCAGTAGTGGCAGGGTAGGAGTACGTCATCCACAATGATGTTCCAGGATTATGTCCCCACAAAGAGATCGACTTCTACATTGATTTAATCTCTGATATGACATCAATATCAGCACTAGTATAATGGATGGATCCCTCAGAGCTTTAAGAGATTTGGGTGCCGTTGGAGTATTTGTAGAGGAAAGGTTTCATGAGACCCAGTGCCTCACCCTAGAAAGCCACAATTTTGTTTTCAAAAATTAAATATAGAATCATTAGGTTGTTAGTGGATTATCAAAGCTTTTTAAGTGATGATAAATAACAAGTATCCACTACTAAGGATCAATGACCCATTTAATCAGTTAAGAGGGGAATAATGGTTCTCAAAGGTTTACCTTCAATCAGGATATCACCAACTGTGAGTATCAGATGAGGATATGCTAAAAATCTATTTCATATACAACAAAAATCATTATACATACTTGTTTATTCCTTTTGGAATGATGAAATCCCTAATACTGTTCATGGGACTCATGAACTAGATCTTAAACCCATACTTACACTGGTTTATAGTGGTCATCCACAATGAAAACCTTGTATACTCGGTGTATATGGTTGAGCATGTGAGATTCCTACAGATTGTTCTAGATGTACTATGAGAGAACCATATTTACTGGAAATTTTCGAATATCTAGTTCTATATTCAGGTGGTCCACTATCTAGTTCATGTTATCTTAGTTGATGGAGTAGTCGGGGACCTGACCAATGTTGAAGCAATGATATCATAGTAGCCACATAGGATCACGATGGAGGTGTGGAGATTCATTGGGTAAGTAGACTATTACTGGAAATTCATACATAATTTCTCTCATATATCAGTACTAATGACCACATTAAATTGAAAGGGGATTCCTTTATTGTTGACAGAAATGTAAAGGAAGGATTTTTAGCAGTTGAGGTAGAGTTTGATGAGCACTGTGATCCTGAGAATCCCAGAGTAGAGAGTTGAGTACATGGTGTTCTGTGATTCATCGTGGGTCAAACATGGTTTCATCAAGATACATATTCCCTGGGTGATTGAATAAGTTTCACGCTATAAAAGATCACATGAACATAACTACACGACCCATGATCTTGATTTGGAAGTGGTAGTCTTGGTGTTGAATATGGGGTGAAACTATTATATGGGAGATAGGTTTTTTGTATACTATAATCACAATAGTCTCAAGTATATCTTTTTATAGAAGGATATAAACCTGAGATATAGGTGATTTATAGTTACTCTAGGACCATGACTTTGAGATTTTCTATACACTTGAGAATGGGAAGATGGTGGCGGATGCTCTTACTAGGTTATCTAGTATGCTAATTTTTAATGAGGTGTCATAGTAGTTGGACTCATAACATTTGTCCTTTGTGGAGATAGATGATATATCTTACTTCCATTCGATGGTTTCCACCTCTCCACTCTTACAACGAGTCAAGGAGGCACAACATTGGGATACCAACTTTGAGACCTTACATGATCAGATATCAATAGGGTATGTTCATGATATATATTCAAAAGATGGGGATCATGCCATTCTTTTGAGGGGATGCACAGTTGTACCATCATTATTGTGGGGAGAGGTTTTGGGGTAGTTTCATACATCCCTGTTGGCAGTAAAACTTGGTGTGGAAAAGATGTACCATGACCTTAGATGATAATTTTGGTGTACATGTATGAAAAAGAATGTTGCATAGTTTGTTTCTCAATGCTTTGTATGCTAGTATGTGAAGGCGAAGCACCATTTTCTAAAGAGATTATCTCACCAAAGAGATGTTCCATAATGGGTGTGGGATAGAATATCGATGGACTTCAAGCTGAGTTTACTATGTAAGTCTAGGGGACATGATCCCATTTGGGTTTTCATTGAACGAATCACCGAGTCATCCCACTTCAAAGATATCTAAGAGTAGAGTTCAGTATAGATATTGGGTTTCTTCTATGTCCAAGACATAGTGCGTATTAAGGGAGTCCCATCGATGATTGTTTCAGATCGCGATGCACATTTCACATCTCGGTTGTCGGAGGGATTGTACGAAGCAATTGGGAATCAGTTACACTTTAGCACAACGATTCATCCCCTAATATATTACCATATAGAGATGACCATTCATGTTCTAGAAGAACCATTGCAGGCTTTCATCTTGTACATTGGTCATAGATGGGAGGACCACATACAACTAGTAGAGCTTCTGTAAAACAATAGCTACCACCCCACCATTGGTATGTCACTTTTTGAGTCTATGTACAGGTGACAATGTTGGTCAACACATTTCTAAACTGACCCATGAGTGTTAGCACTGATGGGAATAGATTTTGTACGAGCTACAACCGAGAAGGTGGTGGTCATCCAAGAGAAGATAAGGACTACACAGAGCTGCTATAAATCTTACGTTGATATGGAAGATTCCTTTGGAGTTCTAGGAAGGATACCATGTATTCCTTTTTCTTCTAACCTCAATGAGAGTTTCAAAGATTTGGTTACGGTAGAAAGTTATATCTGATGTTCCTTGGCCCTTTTCAGATACTACGTAGTGTTTGAGAGGTGTTGAACTTCTTAGCTATACCACATCAGTTTCACCGAGTAAATGATTTCTTCCATGTCTCACCGATAAGGAGGTATGTTCATAACCGATCACACATAATAGACTAGAGTGAGATGGAAATTGACGATAGAGGGATCTTCTCCAAGTACATAGTGAAGATCTAGGATTATCATGATAGTATCCTTCATGGGTGAGTGATTCCTTTAGTTTTAATCCTTTCGTAGCATGGGAATCTCTAGGAGAGTGGATGGGAGTGGGAGGCTCTAATTCATTCCCAGTACACACATCTTTATTTGTAGACTTTTGTTTTGGAGTAAATCCCCAAGCTGGATTGAATGTAATATCCTATATTTTCTCTGTATTATTTTTATATATTATGTGGAATTATTATTAGAACAAGAATTGAGACTGCGTGTGATTTCATGGCCCGAGGAGCCCAAGAGAAATGTTCAAAATATTTGATACTCTTAAATATCACCCATGAATTATTTTCCTAGTAATGTGGGCAAAAGTTTAAATGGGTTCCTAGGTAATAATCTAATGGCATTGTTGTGTTCCTAGAAATGACCATACCATATACAAGGCCTAACATCATCTGGCATAGGTCATCTGTTAATGATAGTTTTTAGATGTTCAAGGAGATAAAAAATAATAATTTTTTTTTAATTTTTTCATTGCAATAATGCAATGGCCTTTGATTTAAAATTACCAGTTAAGAATAATTTAAAAGGATATCCACATAATCCAAGAATCCTCTAGATTATTGTATAGGAGATCCTTGAAGAAAAATCTCAACAACAAACGATGATGAATGAAGCGATTTTGAATCATTGTGCCAACAAAGTTTGAGGATATCGTCGTTGATGGGAGTGATATCGTTCATCATCAATGATCGATCCAAACATGAGGTAGGGCATGTGATCTCACTATTTCCCTACATATATTGGATTTAATGATGAACGTGGATCATCCAACAAACAAGTTGACCCACTGTTCATTTGTTCTTTAGGGAAGGGTGATTAAGCGTTAGATTTGGGTAGATATCTATGTTTTGATTTAGTTTCTTGATCATTATACTGGGAAAATATTAATTCCATAACTAAAAAATGATGAGGTTCATTCCCCAAGTTTTTTATCTATGATTTCTCTCCCCTTTATTCTCATGTGTTCTTTGATCTTTGTGGGGTTATGAAAAAAGCGTTGTTTCACATCAATTTCATGTCAAAACGATCTAAGATAGTCAATCTGGTGTTTTGACGACATAACAAAGGTGCGGTAGTGATGGGGATTGATGGATCAACATATTTTGTGGATATCATTCTTAGATCGTTCTTCATACTATTGACAGGGATTGGTTTTCGAAGTCAATTGAAGGCCTTAAACGTACCAAATTAGTGTTTCATGGATGAGATGACCCTAGATATTCAATTTTGAAGTGAATTGATCATCAGATCGAACATAGAATGATCAAAAAAAAGACCTAGAGGGATAAAAATGGTTCTATAAAATCTCAATCAACAAGGAATGTATCTATTAATACACAACATGTGGGACCAGTCTAGTGGCGGCTAATGTTCCGGGTGACAGGGAGGTGGAACATAGCGTGTAACAGTTGTAACATGGCATGTGGGACCATAATAATAAATCAGCATGTATCTCGAAGGATACATGGAAATGGGGTGGAGTGCATAGAATGTACTCCCCCACACTTCCCAACCTTGTTTAGATACACAGGCTACCCCGTGTACTGGAAAACAAGTAGGTGAACAAGGGTTGATGTCGTCTACTGACACATGTCCAGTGTATACAGAGAAGATACCTAATAGTTTGACACTATGTGTGATCCCCTCTACACACCGTGTAAATGTTTCCCACATGATATGTTCTTATGGCAAATGTCATTGTACACGGGCAGTACTAGGGGTCAAGGGATAGGTCAGGTGACACTTCTACACGACGTCTACTATTTTCCACATTGTTTGATCTCACTTTCCATGTAATCTTATACAAGACTCATTTGGGGTGGTGACCCATTGCTTGTTCCACTGAAGGTCAATAGGTATCATTTCCTATCTGTAGGAGTATGACCCCATTCATAAGGGCTTTTTGGATATATTATAGAGTTCTCTCTGAGAGGCCCGAAGTATGGTCCCCTATCCAATATTCTTTCCTAGGTAGAGTCTAGCTATCGACATGACTAATCCTACCATATTTTAGTCCTCTATTTAGAAGAAGAATTAGGATGAGTCATGGTATATTCCATTGAACTAGCAGTGATCCTAAAACATTTATCGGGATCTTCTCCACTCTTGGAGTTTGTTCCTCCAGTGCATGTGTGTAATGCCTTGACCCCAGTTACCCAGAGTCGGTGCATTATTACATAACATTGGCATGATCACAAGAAAGATCGTGTCTCTAAAGACTGATTAGTTTAGTAGTATTGAAATAACTACATACAGTAATAAAGTTTACATTACATCATAAAATGAAAACTAAAACAATATAGTCTCCATAGTCCACACTCTTATCTCCTCATACTATCTTTGCAGGTCATTCATAAATTACTTTTTCACATCCTCAGAAAAATAAAACATAGAAAAGGGGGTGAGCTCAAATTCCCAATAAGGATAACAATATAGTAGAAACTTTCATAAATAATAATAAACATTTAAGGTAATTTATAACCAAAACAAAAGCCTTTTAAACTTGAACTACAACATAGTATGGAAAAAATAAAATGAAATAATGTCATTTACTTATTCACATGGATATTCTAATAAACAAATATTCACATGCAATATCAATAACCACTTTCATAATGATGGAATACATAATGCCAGATTGTCATAACCACATAGCCAAGGCCTCGTGCCAAGACTACAAATAAGATTTTGCCAAGGCCTTGTACCAAGACACTAGTTTGTCTCATGATACACACTGATGCATCGAGGAGCTATTGAGGGATCCACCCATCAAATATTAAGTCCAATGCATTCCCATATGAAAAATATTTAAACATAACATAAACTTTCATATTAAAACTAGCGTACGAAATATGAATACTTCAGACATAAACCACTAATGGTATAAAAATAACACATCCACAGTCAAACATATCAAAAAACCTTCAATAAAATATAGAAGTTTTGTATCATAATAAATCAACTTCAAATAAGATTAAAATCCATCAAAGGATGTTGGCATAGATGAAATCAAAAATGATTTTTAGAGAACTATTGATTTCTATTTTGAAATCATTTAAGAGTCATATATCTATAAAATAAATCATTTTATTTGAAAATATTATTATATACTTTTATGGAAATCTTCGACGATTTTATAAAGGCGGAAAATAGCCGCACCCGCCGTATAAGTTAAAAAAACATTCTTACCTTAATTCTGTCAAAAAGGTTAAAAAAGACCTGGTTTGGAAAACGATGGAAAGATTCCTCTATAAACCAATTATAAAAGTCAAAAAGGGTATAAATGACTTTAACCCATATTCTATTAAATATAATTTTTTTGAAATACATTTTTAAGAAACATGGATGTGTATGATAAAGAATCCCAGTAGATTATTACGTATAAACAACCTCGGATAATGAAGAGATTGTGAAATAAAACCTTACCTTGTACTTTTCCTTGGTTGGGGTAGGTTAACCTTATGTATAATGGTGAAATAATTGTTATTAAATTTTACAATAATCATATACATTAATATGATATCATATATGATCTTTTAATATTGATTTGTTAATAATATATTAGTATTATCGTTGTTTCTGGTGTTAACTTACTCATTTTCTTTTATATGTTTTGTTACATAAGCCGTGTTTGTCATGGATAGGTTGTATATTAATCATATCCAGAATTATATCAAGTCTTTAGATAATATTATTAATCATCAAATGAGAATTATACTTGAATGTATATGACGGATAATGAATCTCATCACATTCGTGGAGACGGTAGTCCGTACGTACACACGAGCGAAAATATCATTCTTTTGATATTATAATAATATATAATTGGATGGTATATAATATATATAGAATCATTATTATGTTATATTTCTTATTTACATGAATTACACATCATTAATATACCCATCCAAATAATAATTTATTGAATAACAATTACAGCACAACGTGGAGACGGTAAGTCGTACGTACGCACGTATGGTGATGTGTTATTCAAAGGATGGATAGAATACTGAATATGGTTGTACCATATTTATAATAACATCACAGTATATATAAGATACTGGTGTTATTATTTTAGAATGGGAAAACAAATAAAGAAGAAGTGGATGAAGAAAGGAACTCGAATAAGGGTGGTGAAATCATTACCTCTTCTTCAGGTTCTTCCTTTTGATTTGATCAAAAGGGCTCCTTAGGTTGGCTTTCTGACTAAAGTAAGGACTCTAGGATTAAGTGAGGGAAGCTGAGAGAGTATTTGGGTAGAGTTTGGCCGATCCAAATGGCGTTGAAGGTGTGAATTAATTAAAAGGGGGAGTTCCATTTTATAATAGGGGTGAGGGGAACCTTTGGAAAAGCTAGAAATATTATTTTATAATAAATTCATATTCGGTTTCTAATGGCTCAAAAGTTGATTATTTAAATTTTAAGGTGGGTATGGGTCGAAAAACACTCAACCAATAGAATTTAGACAGGTTTGGGTCATTACATTAACCTTATCTTTTAGTTTTAACTCTTAGATAATTAGTTTGACACTTACCATGTCACTTTGTATTTTTATATTATATAGTTAATAAACTTACTATATACCTCCAAGAGACCACTATGTCGTCCATTAATGATACACCTATCATGATATAAGTCTAATTGCCTAACATTATATTTTTAGAAATTGAATATCAATTAATAATATAGTATTTGTTTTAAAAACTCTTTTATGTCAATTTTGACACTATTTGGAAAATTTTATTTTTGTGAAAATCATAACAGAATGATTACTTCGAAAAAAGTTAATTAAATCATTTATAACATGTCATATTAACCTATAAAATTAGTTTAATTCATAAAAAGTCTCAAATTACATTTCTTTTGATATTTATAATATCAATTATTTTAATATTTCATTAATTAGGTAATTACTGCATCACCATTGTGTCATAAATAAATTAAAATATTTAATGTCTAAAAATTATAAATAAAATACCATTTTGTAGGAAATATTCTTATATTTCTAATGAATATTTACAATCGAATTTATCTTATGTATAACCCCATATTAAAAATGTTTTAGTAAATAAATATTGATTTTAACTCTTTTAACTCTTCTTTGAATTAAATAACAATAAATTTCCTAATCTAATCCAAGTGGACCTAAATGATAATATTTTATTCCTAAGGTTGTTTTTAGTCAAGATAAACTTGTCCAATAGAATTAGGACATGTGTTAGGGTAATATTAATATCATTTTTACCCTTAATTACCCTATTTACTTTTAACCGTGGTAAATAAAAGTAAAAAGTTACTATTCACCAAAAAATTATTTTCATCTCATTGAACCAAATTTTACTTTTTGATATTAACCGTGTCTCTCAGATTTTTGAAATTCCACTCATAGAAGTGGTAAAATTATGTTTTATGAAAAAATCAGTTTTTTTTACTACCACTTAGTGGTTTCACTATTCATCAAAAACTGAAGTTTTTCAGAAAAATACCAAAAATTCACCCTAGGCTAATTTCGATATTCCGAATTGAAAAATGAAGTCCATATTGAAAAATAAAATTTATAAAATTCAAAAAGTGGGTTTTTCTATTCATAACGGCTAGTTTGATTGGTTGTGGTGTGTTAGAACTCGATGTTGCGTACAACACACCATATTTCATTATTCAAAGAGAAGCGTACCGTATAAGCTTGGGGTGTTACATTCTCCCCTCCTTCAAATAATTTCGTCCTCGAAATTTCTAGAATACTACCGCCTGAAATGACTTGGGTGGTTCTTCATCATAAGTTCCTTGGGTTCCCACGTTTCCTCTTCCATCTTATGGTTTCTCCACAATACTTTTACCAAACGAGTAATCCTGTTTCTCAGTACTTGTTCTCTCGTATCAAGAATCCTGACGGGATCTTCGCAATAAGATAGATTAGGTTCGAGTTTAAATTCTTCATAGGTGAGTACATGCGTTGGGTCAGGCATGTATTTCCTCAACAAATATACGTGGAACACATCGTGATATTTTGAAAGATTTGGCGGCATTGCCAATCGGTAAGTTACAGCCCCAATTCGTTCTAGAATTTTGAAAGGTCTGATGTACCTGGGACTAAATTTACCTTTCTTACCAAAACGTATGACTCCCTTCCATAGAGATACATTCAGGAAAACATGATCACCGACTTGAAATTCCAAATCCTTCCATCTATTATCGACATAGCTCTTCTGCCTACTTTGAGCTGCTTTGATATGGTTTTGGATTACCTTCACCTTTTCCATCGTTTCCTCTACCAGTTCTGGGCCTACAAGTTTTCTTTCACCAAGGTCATCCCAATAGGTTGGTGTGCGACATCTCTTTCCGTATAACGCTTCATATGGTGCCATCTGAATACTCTAATTGAAGCTATTGTTATAGGAAAATTCTACAAGAGGTAAATATTTATCCCACATACCCTTAATGTCAAGTGAGAAGGATCTCAACATGTCTTATAATGTTTGAATAGTTCGTTGTCATTGTCCATCTATTTGAGGGTGGTAGGAAGTGCTCAAATTATGTTCAGTATCCAAGGCTTTCTGAAGACTTTTCCAGAATATTGAAGTAAAATGGGGATCATGATCAGAAACAATTGATAGGGGTACTCCATGAAGTCTCACAACATCATCAATATATAGTCTTGCTAGACGTTCCAGTGGTAGATCTTCTCTTATAGCAAGAAAATGTGCTGACATGGTAAGATGATCAAAAATAACCCATATTGCATCGTTCCTTCTAGGAGTCTTTGGTAGTCCCATGACAAAGTCCATCGTGATATTATCCGATTTCCACTCCGGTATGGGAAGAGGTTTCATGACTCCTCCAGGCTGTTGCCTTCCAGCTTTCACTTATTGACAAACCATACATCTTGACACAAAATCATCAATCTCCCTCTTCATGTTGTCCCACCAAAAATGTTCCTTCAAATATCTATACATTTTGGTGCTCCCAAGGTGTATTGAGAAATTAGAACTATGAGCATCATCCAGCAATTCCCTTTTTTGTTCAGGTATATTGGGAACACAAATTCTCTTCAAAAATTTCAAAATTCCTTCATTATACAAAAAGTCTTTCAATCTCCCATCATTCACAGCTTGAATATTCTTTTTAAATTCTTTATCATCGGTCTAAGAACTCTTTATCCATTCTAGTAAAGATGGTTTTGCAACCATTTGAAAAAGAAATGATGTTTCACCTTCTATGTTGATTCCCATATCCAACTTTACTAGATCCATAAAAGTAATATCCCTTTAAATTCTCATCATGTTAAAAAATCCATGATCATTTCTGTTCAAAGAATCCACCACCTTGTTTGCCTTCCCCAAGTGGTAGCATATCGTACAATAATAATCCTTGAGTAATTCAAGCCATCTCCTTTGCCTCATGTTGAGTTCTTTTTTTGAGAAAATATACTTCAAACTCTTGTGATCAGTATAAATCTCACATTTTTCACCATAGAGGTAGTGCATCCATATCTTCAAAGAAAAGATCACAGCTGCTAACTCATGATCATGAGTAGGATTGTTTTGTTAATGAATTTTCAACTGTCATAATGCATAGGCAATAACCCTATCATTCTGCATAAGGACACAACTCAGTCCTTTCTTCGATGCATCACTATAAATAAAAAACCCATCACTCCCTGATGGTAGAGTCAGTATAGGATCATTGACTAATCTTCTCTTCAGCTCTTTGAAACATTCTTCACACTCTTTTGTCCAAACAAATTTAACCCCTTTATGTGTGAGCTTTGTTAATGGGTTAGCCAAGCAGGCAAAATTCTGGACGAAACGTCGATAATAACCTTCTAAACCAATAAAACTACGTACCTAAGTTACAGTCGTCGGTGCAGGCCATTCTTGGATTGCCTTAGTCTTAGAATGATCAACAAAGATTCCATATTTAGAGACAATATAGCCAAGAAAAGAAATCTCCTGAAGCCATAATTCACACTTGCTAAACATCCCATATAATTCATGTCTTCTCAGAGTCTTCAGGATAATGCGCAAGTGATTTTCATGTTCTTCATAGATTTTGGAGAATATTCAGATATCATCAATAAATATGACCACAAATTCATCGAGATATTCATTGAAAAATTATTCACCAGATCCATTAATACAGAGGGTGCATTAGTCAATCCAAAAGGTATTACTGTAAACTCATAATTCCTGTACCTGGTTCGAAATGTTGTCTCCTGAATGTCTCCCTTCATCACACACAACTGATGGTATCCAGATTGAAGGTCAATCTTTGAAAATTATTGAGATCCATGCAGTTGGTCAAATAAATCATCAATGCGGGGTAGGGGAGACATGTTCTTTATTGTTATAGAATTGATCTCCCTGTAGTCGATACATAACCTCATAGATCCATCTTTCTTTTTAACAAAAAAATAGGGGATCCCCATAGGGAAACACTAGGTCGAATAAATCCCTTATTACTCAATTCCTATAGTTGTTTCTTTAGTTCGAATAATTCCACAGTGGCCATTCTATAAGGGGTCTTCGATATAGGCCTTGGTCCAGGAATTAAATCAATGGAAAACTCAACTTCTCATTCTGGAGGATGTCCAAGTAAATCTTCTGGAAACACATCTACATATTCTTTTACAATAGGTACATCCTCTATTTGAACATTCCTTTCCTCACCTATAGTCATTTCATTCTCTTCCTCCCCAATAATTGAATTTAGTTAAGCTACTGGGGGTGGATCTAGATAAGAATTAGGTGGTGACGATTCTGCTCTAAAGATAAGGCGTTCTTTATCATCATCATAAAAAATCTTAACCTCCTTCTTCTTACAATAAATCTTCGCATCATGGTCCGAAATCCAATCCATACCGAGGATTATATCAAACTCAATCATAGGTATGACAATGAGATCAGCGGATAAAGAACATTTATGTGCTCTAACAGGGATTGATTCACAAAACATTGTTGCAATGATACTTCCCTTAGGAGTTTTAACTGATAACTCCCTTGTTAAATCAAATTGGAAATATCTAATTTTATTATCAAACTGGGAAGATATGAAACAATGGGATGATCCAGAATCAAATAATTCATTTCATAAACTTGAGGAAACCATTAAATTACCTGCCACCACGTCTTTCGGAGCTTCTACCTCAGTAGTAGTGATAGCATAAGCTTGGCCTTGATCCCTTGGCCTTTTCTGAGGTAAGTTCCCCTGATGCTTAGAATATTCATTTGCATAATGTCCCATCTCCCTGCAATTGAATCATTGGACATCGGTAGCTTCCTTCTTCCCCTTGAAATCACGAGCTTGGTGGCCTTTTTCACCACACTTATAACAGGCTCTCTTTCCTTTTAAGAAAGTACCGAGGTGTTTTTTCACACATTTACTGCAGGATGGATATTAAACTTTTCCCTTCTTCCCTTTATTTACCATTACCAGATTGATCAGCAGATCTCTTCTCCTCTTGATTTTCATTAAATTCATATGACATAGAGAATTATTTCTCTGTCTTGATAGCACAAGAGACAATGTCTTCATACGATGAGAAGGATTGTGAGACTAATGCGCAACGGAGAAATGGTTTTAACCCATCAAATAAATGATCAATCTTACTTCCTGGGTTATGCATATAATCTACAACATACCTTGTTAACCTAGTAAAGTTAGCCTCATACCTTGTGACATTCTCATCCCCCTTTTGTCGCAGACTCAGAAATTTCCTTTCCATATCTGCTTGATGGTCACGAGGAATGTATTTTTCTAAAAACAGATTTTTTAACTCCCTCCATTCCATGTTTGATACTTCATCATCTTCCTTCATGTTTTGAATCAATGACCACCATTGAGCAGCATCTCCAGTGAGGCAGTAAACTGCCATGATAACATTTTCCCTTTCACTACATCACAAAGCCTGAAATATTTTCTCTAGGGAACTTATCCATTGCTCAGATACCAATGGATTTTTACTCCCATTGAACGTTGGTGGTTGTTACATCAGGAAGCGATCTAACATTGATCCTCCACGCTGCAGATCAGGGTGATCCATATGGGTAAGGTTATTATTCATAACCTGAGTGAGTTGTCCTAGTATGGTTATTAGTTGATCAGCACTAGTTGCATCACCAGTGCCACTATAATTATCTTGAGCATGAGGGAAATCCCTACATGGAATTCATGCATTGATACAGTTTCCATTTCTTCCACTAGGCACCATTTGTAAACAATGGCATAAACTAGATTAGTTTATGGATCAAAATACATAATTCCATACTTATAAAACACTTAACATAAATTGAACTATTTATGGATATAATCCATAATCATAAAAATGTTTTCTTTGAGGAATTATATACTCACAAACCCTTCATAATGATTTGTAAAGAAAATGAGAGTTATCTTAAGCATATCCCCCATGAGTGTCGTAACCAAGAGTGCAGTAGGGCCCATTGTCATGCACCAGTTCCAGTTCGAGTCCAGCTCAAAGTGGTGTTTTGGGTTTTTCTCCTAGGTACATCTCTGCCAGAGCCGCCTCTACCTGCTCGTATCCAGACAGGGATGTATTTATCAGAAAACTCACAAAATCTCTACAATACCAAAATTCCAAGAAGCTCTTCTATACTAATCCTCAATGTCCATCTTAAATCTATGTGCTATAATCAGAGTTTATCTAAATCTAGTTTCAAAGGTTTGTACTAAACTTCCTCTGATACCAACTGTAACACCCCGACCCCAGTTACCCATAGTCGGTGCATTATTACATAACATTGACATGATCACAAGAAAGATCAAGTCTCGAAAGACCGATTAGTTTAGTAGCCTTGGAATAACTAGATACATTAATAATGTTTACATTACATCATAAAATGAAAACAAGAACAACATAGTCTCCATAGTCCACACTCTTATCCCCTCATACTATCCCTGCAGGTCATTCATAAATTACTTCTTCACATCCTGGGAAAAATAAAACATAGAAAAGGGGGTGAGCTCAAATGCCTAGTAAGGATAACAATATAGCAGAAACATTCATAAATAAGAATAACCATTTAAGGCAATGTATAACTAAAAAAAGCCTTTTAAACTTGAACTTCAACCTAGTATGGCAAAAATAAAATGAAATAATGCCATTTACTTATTCACATGGATATTCTACTAATAAAATATTCACATGAAATATCAATAACCACTTTCATAATGATGGAGTGCATAATGCCAGACTATCATAACCACACATCCAAGGCATCGTGCCAAGACTACAAATAATATTTTTCCAAGGCCTTGTGCCAAGACCCTAGTTTGTCTCATGAGACCTACTGATGCATCGAGGAGCTATAGCAGGCTCCACCCGTCACATATTTAGTCCAATTCATTCCCATATGAAAAGATTTAAACATAACATAAACATTCGTATTAAAACTAGCATACGAAATGTAAATACTTCATCCATAAACGACGAATGGTATGAAAATAACACATCCACAGTTATACATATCACAAAACCTTCAATACAATATAGAAGTTTTGTGTCATAATAAATCAACTTCAAATAACCTTCAAATCCATCAAAGGATGTTGACGTATATGAAATAAAAACTCTTTTTAGAGAAATATATATGTCTATTTTAAAATCATTTAAGAGTCATATATCTATAAAATAAAAAATTTTCTTTGAAAATATTCTTATAAGCTTGTAAGGGAAGCTTCGACGATTTTATAACAACAGAAAATAGCTGCACCCGCCGTATAAGTTAAAAAACATTCTTACCTTAATTTTGTCGAAAAGGTTAAAAGGCCCTTGTTTGGAAAATGACAGAAAGATTCCTTTATAAACCACTTATAAAACGCAACAACGGTATAAATGATTTTAACCCATATTCTAGTAAATAGTAAAAAAATGTTTTTGAAATACATTTTTAAGAAACATGGATGTGGATGATAAAGAAATCCCAGTAGTTTATTACGTATAAACAACCTCAAATAATGATGAGATTGCGAAATAAACCCTTACCTTGTACTTTTCCTTGGTTGGGGTAGGTTAACTTCCTTTATAATGGTGAAATAATTGTTATTAAATTATACAATAATCATATACATTAACATGATATCATATATGATCTTTTAACATTGATTTGTTAATAATATCTTAGTATTATCATTGTTTCGGGTGTTAACTTACTCGTTTTCTTTTATATGTTTTGTTACATAAGTCGTGTTTGTCATGGATAGGTTGTATATTAATCATATCCATAATGATATCAAGTCCTTATATACTATTATTAATAATCAAATGAGAATTAGACATGAATGGATACAATGGAGAATGAATCTCATTGCATTCATGGAAACGGTGGTCCGTACGTACGCACGAGCGACAATATCATTATTTTGATATTAAACTAATATATAATTGGATGGTGTATCATATATACAGAATCATTATCATGTTATATTTATTATTTACATGAATTACACATCATTATTATACCAATCCAAATAATAATTTATTGAATAACAATTACACCACGATGTGGAGACGGTAAGTCATACGTATTCATGTATGGTGACATGTTATTCAAAGGATGGATAGAATACTAAATATGCTTGTACCATATTTATAATAGCATCATAGTATATATAAGATACTAGAGTTATTATTTCGGAATGGGAAAATAGAGAAAGAAGAAGTGGAAGAAGAAAGGAACTTGAAAAAGGGTGGTGAAATCATTACCTCTTCTTCGGGTTATTCTTTTTGATTTGATCAAAAGGGCTCCTTAGGCTGGCTTTCTGACTAAAGGAAGGACTCTAGAATTAAGTGAGGGAAGTTGAGAGAGTATTTTTCCAGATAATTTCTAATCCAAATTGCTTTTAAGGTGTGAATTAATGAGAAGGAGGAGTGCCCTTTTATAAGAGGGGTGAGGGGCTCCTTTGGAAAAGCTAGACATTTTATTTTATAATAAATTTATATTCGTTTTATAATGGCTCCAAAGTTGATTATTTAAAATGTAAGGTGTGGATGGGTCTAAATCCACTCAACCAATAGAATTTAGACAGGCTTGGGTCATTATATTAACCTTATATCTTAGTTTTAACTCTTAGTTAATTAGTTTGACACTTACCATGTCACTTTTCATTTTTATATTATATAGTTAATAACGTTACTATATACCTCCAAGAGACCCCCAAGTGGTCCATTAATGTTACACCTATCATGATATAAGTCTCTTGGATGATCTTTAGATTTTTAGGAATTGAATATCAATTAATAATATAATATTTGTTTTAAAAACTCTTTTATGTCAATTTTGGCACTATTTGGAAAAATTGATTTTTGTGAAAATCATAACAGAGATATTACTTCGAAAAAGTTAATTAAATCATTCCTAACATGTTCTATTAACCTAAAAAAATAGGTTAATTCATTAAAAGTCTCAAATTACATTTATTTTTATTTTTATAATATCAATTATTTTAATATTTCATTAATTAGGTAATTACTGCATCACCATTGTGTCATAAATAAATTAAATTATTTAATGTCTAAAAATAATAAATAAAATACCAATATGTAGGAAAAATTTCTAGATTTCTAATTAATATTTACAATCGAATTTATTTTATGTATAACCCCATATTTAAAATGTTTTAGTAAATATATTATGATTTTAGCTCTCTTAACTCTTCTTTGAATTAAATAATAATAAATGTAAAAATCTAATCCAAGTGTACCTAAATGATAATATTTTATTCCAATGGTTGTTTTTTGTTCGAGATACACTTGTCGAATAGAATTAGGACATGTGTTAGGGTAATATTAATATCATTTTTTACCCTTAATTACCCAATTTACTTTTAACTGTGGTAAATAAAAGTAAAAAGTTACTATTCAACAAAAAATATTTTCATCTCATTGAACAACATTTTACTCCTTGATATTAACCGTGTCTCTCAGATTTTTGAAATTCCACTCACAGATGCGGTAAAATTATGTTTTATGAAAAATTCAGTTTTATTAACTATCACTTAGTGGTTTCACTATTCATCAAATAATGATGTTTTTCAGAAAAATACCAAAAATTCACCATAGGATAATTTCAATATTCCGAATCCAAAAATGATGTCAATTTTGAAAAATAAAATTTAAAAATTTCAAAAAGTGGGTATTTCTATTCATAACGGCTAGTTTGATTTGTTGCGGTGTGTTAGAACTCGATGTTGCGTACAACACATGTATTGCATTATTCAAAGAGAAGCGTACCGTAGAAGCTTGGGGTGTTACAATGTGTATCATATTATCTCATTAGATCTATTATCATATCTCCATGATGGTGGTTCATAACAATCAGTACATCTCGAATAAATGTCCTTAGAGATATAATACTTAGGGGTGAGTTCACCTAGATGAGTGCATCGTGGAATCATCAGATGGAATCCCTAGAGTGGGTATGTGGATGTTGTGACTTACCACTAAACATTGAGGCATGGTTTTGATTAAATATAGATATGTCCTTGTTATATAAACTATAGGCATGTAATTGTTTGATCTGATTGTACCATTACTTTTTATTGTTGATTTTTGGTTTTTGGGGTAACCTATTGAGTGATGTTATACTCACCCCTGAATGGGATTTGGCCACACATGTTTTTTCTTGGTTAGACGAGAAACCTTTTGATGGAGTCCAGGGCATCCTAGAATCAGAAAGAGATTTGTTCATTTTAGATAGGTTGAGGTGTTCCCAAGGCTTCGAGAATCAGTCCCTATAACTATCCTATTTTCTAACAGGTTTGACACTATAGTATGTGGAATCTATCTTTTTGTTATGGTTTCGTTCTTGACCAATTCAGTTTTCTACACTTTAAATTCCATTGTACTCTATTGGTTTTGTTTAGTAGTATGCAAGAATTTATTTCCTTATTATTTTTTACATTTTAGAATTTTTTGTCATGGAGATGTGTGTGTGGGTACCGGTAATTATGCAATGCCTCTCATGATACTGACATTCCTACATTATGTTAGTAACCATCCAATGGCCTATTGGAGATGAGATTTTGGAGTTGCGGCATAGGCCCCACTGGGATGGACGTGATAGATTATCTGCTTTAACCCCAATCCATTTTAGATCTCATATAATTTTATTGTGAACCAAGACAAATATCAACCCAGGTAGGAACACACAATATATCATTAGCCATTATAACTCGGGATACAAATATGAATAACTATTACCTATGGGATAGTGTGGGATAGAGAGAAGGTATTATTTCCTTTAACTGCCATCCTATATGTTTTTTAAAATTCCTCCACCCCCAAAATTGGGGTTTCAATTTCCCAACTAACATAGGTGGGGAATTGTATGAAATTAAAAAAATCATCAAATCGGTTTATACTAAGAAAAATACATATCCTTAGTCCCATATTACACTATTTTAACATAGTAACAGATCTTCCACTACTATGGTATTTATTTGAAAAATTGTAGAAGAATCATGTTTAAAATTAATTAAATCATTATCCAATAATTAAAAATACTTCATATTGATTTTTACAAAATTAACCGGTTAAATTCTATTTTAGTTCATAATAAACATAGAATTTAGTATATATATATATATATATATATTCCCAAGTAGGTCACTATCACCTATAAACACCACGAACCGACCTAGTTCATTTATTAATTACATTATCATATTAAAAACATCTATAGTGTTGTAGTACTCCGAGATCTTCCCCCATAAAAGATGCAAATGATATGCCTAAAGTCAAATTATTTTTAAACAGTTTGAATCCAATAATACAAATTATATACTATTTTCTTCCATTAGGATAAAAAAATAATTATTAAAATATATTGATGATTATCCCCTATCAAAACTCATTTTAATTTCCATATTTTATTCCCACATTGTTTTTCATTATATAATCTATCCTTCCATCATCGACATCGACCATCACTACAGCCCCAGCCTCCCAACCACTTCGATCATCAACCATTCTCATAAATTCTGTGGTTCCAAAAAAATAACATTATGTTACAATATAGATTTATAAATCATATATTACACATATATTTTATCTTTTGGTTTTTCCAACACATATAAATGGCATTGAGTTCATTGAATTGAGGCATTCAATTTTCCTGAAACAAATATGGTATAATTCTTCCCCATACATATTTGTTTTTCATATAGTCATTATAATAACCTATTAAATTAACCAGTTTATTATTAAATGGGTTTCTACCTTGATAAACCTATAATTAGTAGTTAACAAATTCTAGAAACCAAATAAAACAGGCTTCATAAATGAAATTCATGTATAATCTATTCCAATAATAGAATTTAATATTATCATTTTGTATCTCATATTTAATTATATCATTATCATGTTTTAAATCTCTTTTAGTTTCAAAAAATTAACCATGAAATTTAACAATAATGAAAACACTTCCAAATAGATATAACTCAATCTAAAATAATAATAAGAGGCAGCATCAAGAAATCTTATAACACATATGATCAAAAATTACCAAATATTTCAATAAACCCCATAACATAAAACATTGATTATCTATAATATTCAATAATTCCCATTTCAATTAAATAATATTTGGACCATTAAAACAATTATTATCTTGTAATATGTCATGACCCGTCCCCCGGGGCCCATGCTGTGACACCCCCAAGCCCGCATTTTCAATGTCAGGGACTAGCGACTAGCACTAAAAGGTATATTACCTAAAACCGGGAAGGAATTACCTTTATAAATTGTAAACACACACAACCAAGAACACAACAAGATACGAACACATGAAAAATATATAGTAAAAAGTGTTTGTATAGTAAGAAAAAGGGGCCAAAATACAAGTCCAACTGGAAAGTACAAGAAAACTGAAAAGTACAAGTAAACTGAAATAGCTCCTAAAAACACCCGCCAAGGATCCTACATGAAGGGTAGGTACAACTCTCTAATGGTCATCTCTGTGGTACGCCTCGCCTAATTTCCAACTATGGGATACCTCTAGTCCTCGTACTCTCATCTGCAGTCAGTGTTGTCCGTCATCTATACCAAACACAACAAGGTGCGGGTGTAGCCTATGCAGGGGTGAGTATAATGATACTCTGTAGAGACCCCGAGACCCCAAATGTATCCTGAAATCCAAAAACAATAATCCAAAATGCATGGAAATAGTAGATAAACCTACTTAAGTATATGCCCATACATATACATAAGTTATTCAGTATACTCATCTCATTCATGAGGAAACACAAGGCCCAACTCATTATCCTGAAGCTCAACAATTCCACGAAGGAAAGAATACCACGAAGGTAACACCACAAAGGTAAGTACCACAAAGTTAACACCACATAGAAGAATACCACAAATGTATCTCCATAAAGATAAGTACCACAATGGTATGCCACAGAGAAGAATACCATAATGGTATCACCAGGAAGGTAAGTGCCATAAAGAGACGCCACACAGAAGAATACCACAAAGGTATCACAATGAAGGTAAGTCCCACAAAGTTACGCCACACAGAAGAATACCAGAATGGCATCATCATGAAGGTAAGTATGACAATGTTACACCACAGTGAAGAATACCACAAAGGTATCACTAAGAGGTAAGTACAACAAAGGTATCCCACAGAGAAGAATACCATAAAGGTATCACGACGATGGTATGTTTCACAAAGGTACGCCGTATAGAAGAATACCACAAAGGTATCACCATGATAGTTAGTGCCACAACGGTATGGCTCATAGAAGAATACAACAAATGTTTCACCACGATGGTAAAAACTGAGCTCACACCAGGTATAACTTAGGTACGGTCGTAAAGATGATTATATATAACTACGGAATCATCTTACTCTATCAAGTGGTAGACCCACGTAGGATCCTAAATCATCATACCCACAAAGGATCCTAGTACAGCAGAACCACATAGGATCCCAGTATAGCAGACCCACGTAGGATCCTTGAGTAGTCACACGTGGATTCCTAGAGAGGATCCAATGAGACACTCAAACACAGACCCACGTAGGATCCAAAATCATAGACCAACAAAGGACCCAAAAGCACAAACCCACATAGGATACTTTTCTCTTGTTACATCCAACTACAGGGTTCCCGTACTAAGCTCACTTGATTCCGGGTGGGTCTGCTTCTCAAGACATAGGTCGATACTCCATCTTCTTTGAAGTCCCATGAAGAAGTATCCCAAAGGACCACCACGTGATAGGGGTCTCAATACAATAGACAGTGCACCAATCAGAAATCCGGTCTATATGTTATTGACCATTTAGTCCCGAGGGACTGATTGGATTCTTGTTCAATCCAACCCAGCTGAACACCAACATTATCCAAAACACAAGTGTGATATACCAAAAGGACCGTCGAGATCCAATATTTCCACCACCATAGACGGTTCATTAAACGGATGTCCGTAGCTCAAGATGTGGCTGAAGGAACGAAAAGGGTCAAAGTTGGTCTGAGTCCGGTCCGACCAAATAGGACTGACCCAGCCCTACCCGGCCTAGGCCGACCCGACCCTGGGTCCCACCCGTTCCATTGATGACAACCGACAGTGAGCCAGCCACCCCTCCATTTCCACCAGGGCATCGCGCCACGACCCTTCTCCGTTGGGCAGCGCAGACGTGCGCCGCCACCTCTATCCTGCGGCCGACAGTGTGTCAGCCTCTACCCTCGCTCTGTTGTGGCCTATGGCCCGCAGAACTTCTTCGATGACACGGTTGCACCACCTCTATCTTCGCAGATAACTAGTGAGATGGTTGTCACTTCTAATCCCCTTTGGTGCTGGTCGCCTACATGGGTCACTGGCGACATTCCTCAGGTCACCGGGCGCGCCCCAGTGGCCCGTTCTTCATTTCGTAGATTCCCACACTCGTCTTGGGATGTCTCGGTCTTTTAAAGACCACCAAAGATTCCCCAAAGGTTGCAGAGGGGTCAGTACATTTTTTTTGGGCCCGCACACTCCAGTTTAGAATTGTAGAATGCAGCAATAATGTTCTTGAATCAAGGGGGTCGACATGAACATTGCTAGAGAGTATAAATCAATAACAAACCCTACAAGATACCCCCCAACAAACTCTAGAAAAGAAAAAAGAATCATGGGTCAACCCATTTGATGGTTTACCCGCATTCATCATATAAATTCATGAACGAGGAGGAGGAAAATCAAAAAAACACAAACAAAATAACCCCCAACCTTGAACATCAGAGAAACGTATGCACTTGCCAATGGGCCATGTTCTTAGCTCCTACGACTAGCTCCCGAAGACACCACTTGCACATCGCCCATTGGTTCTTTGATGTTTTCCATCACCTCCCACTAGGTCAGCTTCATCTTCTAAGTTTTTGGCATCATGGCATTCCTTCAGCAATTCACTGCTTGTTGAAGCTCCCCAATACCCCTTCCCCAGCTCCATATTTATAGGAGAGGGGAAGGGTAAGTAACGACGTGGAGAGTTAATGGGTCTCATTAATTAGGAATCTTACTAATTTCCCCCAATGTTGTTGAGACTCATATTGGAGGGTCAAGCCATTTATTTTCTTGACACATCTTCGATACCACCTTATGGCTCGTCCGTTGGAGGAATAGAATAAAATAAAATAACAAAGTTATTTTATTTGTTCTATTAAAAGTTCCAAAAACTAACATTTTCTTTGGACCTACTGCGATCGAAGTAAAGGTCTTCTTATGAAAATATCAATGCTGGGAGTTCAACGGTGTCTACAAATTTCAATTCCAAGCACCGGTTCAAAAGTAAAAAAATTCCACTTGCACATTTGTTGAATGTACCAGAAAAAAGTTTGGAAAATTATTAATTGTCACCCTAGACCTATGATGGTCGAGGTTTGGCTCTTCCGATGTCAAAAATGCCCCAACGAACCCAACGGTACTCTCGTATTTCTAATCTGAGTTACCATTTAAAAGTTATAGATTTTAAAATAAAATAATTTCACTTAATTATTTTATTTACGTCCAAAAAATTACTTTCACTGGTGGCCCATACCAGCCAAAGTTAGTATCTTCTTAAATAAAGATTTCCCTCACAATTTTAGTTGTGGTCTCATATTTTTAATCAGATATACCATTTGTCACTTATAAAAATATGAAAAATAAAATAATTTATTTTATTATTTTATTTATAATTATGTCATTTTTCGGTTTTCTCACAAGAGGCCCGCGCCGACCAAGATTAAGTTGAACCTAGGGTAAACCCGCCATTTTGAACTCAACGGTGCCCTCAGATTTCTGATCCAGAAAACCGTTTATGATTTATTCCACTATTTATGTAAAATTTCTTACGCGCACTAATTAAAGCATAACACAACTTCGATAGATCATTCCAGGCACTCTGAGCCTTGGAATTGTGCACCGTCAGATTTTTCAGTCTCGAAATAATTCCAAATAATTAAAAAAATTATACTGAAAAGGGCTAATAAACCATGGTGATAACTTTCCCCCTCGGCCAAAACACCATAGTCCCCATCGAGGAGATACTCACAAGAAAATGTGGTCCCCATTCAAGAACTTCAAGGGTCTACGTATCCTATCAGCATAATACTTCTACCAACTCTGTGCAGTCTTCACTTGCTGATAAGTGAGATATCGTGATACAAACTCTACCACTACATTCTTAATCTCTAACAACCAGTACAGACACTGGAGGTCCTCGTACATCTTCACCAAACAAGGATATACCGTCAAAGGGGAGATATGGAACTCCCTCAACACCACGTCCTGAAGCATCACTAGTACCACGGTACATTCTCTGAAGAGGACGACGTGGTCTCCACCTTCAAAAAATTCATCAAGGGTCTGACCATATGATATCTTAGCACGTAGATCCTTCCCGTCAATGCCCCCAATCCATGCCTCCAAAATTCACAGAAGAATTGGGGGAGTAGTAGACATAGACTATAGGTAAGATGCTCCATCTCTATCCATGAAGGATATCTGCAATGCGACTAGCTGCTTTAATGGCTCACTCAGTAGCTGCTGACCAAACCTCGTGTAGAGTGCGTCTACTATCACATTCAACTTCCCAAGAGTAAAGATTGTCTCAAAGTCATAGTCCTTGAGGAACTCTAGCCATCGTTGTTATCTCAAATTTTGAAAGCTCTACTGATATTTCTATGTCCACAGGAAATCATCCTCATTCTTCCTCAAAGCTGAAAAGGGTGCCGATACACTAGATAAGTCTGGTCCAAAACAATGGTAGTACCCAGCCAAAGCAGAAGAACCTCTAACTACGGGGAGGAAATCCCAGAAACATCTTTGAAAAGTTGTCCCCATTCTCTGCCATAACTATTTGGAAATGAAAACTCAAAACTCCTGCTGCCACAAGGGTATGTCTGGACAACTCAACAGTGATTGGCTACACCCTCTTATGAATGAGTGTATCTTGTGCTGCCCTGGTTTCATTTTCCACCAAACAAGGAAAACCTAATTTTATCTTTTTAGAGAGAACACAACCTTTGTCCCTAATAAAGTCAATTTGAGTATGAACTGTGGATGTCCAGTCTATACCCAAACTAACCACGTAAGGCCTCGATGTTGCCACCAAGAGGTCCCAACCGAAAATCTCACCTCAAGGGTCAGATCACACCATCAGCATAAGTGTGATTATCAAGTCTCCTCACAAAGGTATCCCCAGACATGATGATCAAGTCAACTGCTTAACCGGAAACTCTTGATCTTGAACAGGATTAGTGGAAATATGGGATGATTTGTACCAATGTATATTTATACAACAGCTAGTAGTAGACACAGACCATACCTCAAATCATTCCTAGAGCCCATTGGTCACACTTCTTGACCGCATGTAGCTTCTCCCTTACTGTATCCTCCAACTCCCTGAGACTGGTGGGGTCCACAAAAGGGGTTGGTTGTAGCAGGTTGAAAATTACACCACCCCATGCTGCTCTCCTAGCTCAGCTTCCATGTCATATACCCTGTAGATTCTTATGTCCCTATCACTTCTTCTTCCTGAAACATTTTACATGCCCAAGTCTCTTAGATTGGCGCCGGTTTCCTGCTTTCCCACTTCCAATATTTACTGGCTATATCCGATCAGCCAAAGAACATTCACCCACAATGGTTTTCTCTAGCACTCTAACATTAGTAGGAACGCATAAGGGAAAAGTGTTGACTTGGATGTCCTTAAACACACCTCACTCAGAATTTCAAGCCCTGAACACTAATCTTAACGTATTCATTGAGTACCAGGAATGGTCGGTACACCTCGATGAATACTCAGCTACCGACATGTTCTCCTGCTGAAGCTGTAGAGGCTCTAAGGGACTCTCAACCACCTCCTCAAGCCAGTCCTTAGCCACCTGTGAGTCGGGCTCGCCCTGGAACCTAAGGGGTATCTGATACTGAAACATATGTAAGGAACTAAGTCAACAAGTGTCCTCTACCAATACGCCCGGTTGTAACTACTGACCAACGGGCAGTGATATCGATAGCACACTACCCAAATGTACCATCCCGGGCAGCGGTCCTTGTATCGAAGCCTCATCACTATGTAGACCATCCTCATGGTCACCCACAAGAATCTTTTAGTAGCTAGGATCACCATATTTTCTACTAGTTCCTCAACTAGGCGGAAAAATCTAGCAACAGCCTCCTGCCAGCCCTCAGCTGCGTGGGAATCTATCTCACATAGAAACATTACAGGCCTATGCTGCTGGAACTCATCCAACATGCTCAGTCGGTGTGCACCCTATGCAGGTGGGGCTGGGGGAAATGGTAGTCCAACGGGAAATGGTGTTGCTGGTATACCACAGGAAGGTTCCAATACCGAAAGGGGGGCCCTACAAAAGATCCTCGTCACCTAGTGGGCTGTCATCCTGTACTCTCTCGGGAATCCTAGATTTCTATCTACACGGTTCCATCATGATAAAGAATAGGTGCACCACGGTCATTAAGATATACCTGGTGAGATGACTCCAATGATACCAAGGAAAAGCATTTCCAAAACACACGTATTCAGTGTTTTCATGCACCGAGTCAGAAATCAGAATTCAGGTTCAGGTTGTATGGATTCGTCGGCTGTTTCACCATCACTGAACTCCCCAAATAGAAAACCACACTCAAAATACACAACACTGTCACTCTATACTGAAAAGATCAGAGCCCTAATTATTTGGTAGAACTGACCCTTCTGATACCAATTTTTCATGACCTGTCCCTCGGGGCCTATCTCGTGACTAACCCAAGCCCGCCTACCATAGGCCAGGGCTGGCGACTTGCTCCTAAAGGCATATTACCTAAAACCCAGAAGGCATTGCCTTTATAACCTGTAAAAACACACAACCAATCACACAGAAAGATATGAACACACGTAAACTGTATAGTAAAAAGAGTGTGTACAGTATGAAAAAGGGCCAGAATACAAGACCAACTGGAAAGTACAAGAAAAATGAAAAGTACAAGTAAACTAAAATCGCTCCAGCAAACTCCCACCAACGATCCTACCTAAAGGGTTGGAACAGCTCTCAAATAGTCGTCCCAGCGGTACACCTCTCCTAACGTCCACCTCCGATCTACCTCTAGTCCCAGTACTCTCGTCTGCAGTCAGCGTTGTCTGTTGTCTGAACGAAACACAACAAGGTGCGGGTGTAGCCCGTGCAAGGGTGAGTATAACGAAACTCAGTAGGGACCCTAAGACCCCCAAAAGTCTCTCAAAATCCACAAAGGATAAACCACAAATCATGGAATCAAAGGTCAACCATAATTAGGTATATGCCCAGACATATACCTAAGTTATTAATTATAATCATCTCATTCATGAGGAAACACAAGGCCCAACTCAATTGCCCAAATCTCAACTATTCCATGAAGGAAAGAATACCACAAAGGTAAGTACCACAAAGGTAACACCACATAGAAGAATACCACAAAGTTATCACCATGAAGATAAGTACCACAAAGGTACGCTACACAGAATAATACCACAAAGGTATCACCATGAAGGAATGTGCCACAGAGGGAGGCCACATAGAAGAATACCACAAAGGTATCACCACAAAGGTAAGTACCACAACACTACTCCACAGAGAAGAATACCACAAAGGTATCACCACGAAGGTAAGTACCACAAAGGTATGCCACACAGAATAATACCACAAAGGTATCACCATGAAGGTTAGTACCACAAAGGTATGCCACATAGAAGAATATCGCAAAGGTATCACAACAAAGCTAAGTACCACAAAGGTACGCCACACATAAGAATACCACAAATGATTCACCATGATGGTATGTACAACAATGGAACTACAAATAGAAGAATACCACAAAGGTATCACCACAGTGGTAAGGACTCACCTCAAACCTGGTATAACTTAGGTACAGTAGTAAATATGATTAGATATAACTACTAAATCATCTTACTCTTTTTAAAGGCAGACCCACATAGGATCCTAAATCAGAAGACCCACAAAGGATCCTATTATAGTAGATCCACATAGGATCCTAGTATAGGAGACCCATGTAGAATCCTAGAGTAGTCTCACGTAGATACCTAGAGCTAATCCAAGTAAGACTCTCGAACACAGACCCACGTAGGATCCCAAAGCATAGACCCACAAAGGATCCAAAAAAACAAACCCACATAGGATCCTTTTCTCATGTTACAGCCAGCTATAGGGTTCCCACACTAAGCTCACTTGATTCTGATAGGATCCCATTCTCAGGCCATAGGTCGATACACCAACTACCATATTGTCCCATAAAGAAGTATCCCAATGGACCGTCATGTGATATAGGTATCAATGCAAAAGATAGTGCATTAATTTGATGCCTGGTCTGTATGTTATTGACCTTTTAGTCCTGACGATCTGATTGGATTCATGTTTGATCCAACACAGATGTACCCCAACTTTATCCAAAACTCAAGTGGGGTATACCAAAAGGAATATCTATATCCAAGGTTTCTGGTTCCGTAGATGGTACTTCAAATAGATGCTTGTAGCTCATGATATGATGGAAAGAACAAAAAGGGTCTAAATTCATCTTGGTCCGATCTGTCCCGACCTTGGCCGACCCGACCAGGTTCAGGTCAACCCGGCCCGACCCGGGTCCGGCACTAGGTCTGACCTAGCCAGCTAGGTCCAGCTCGGCCCGTTGGGCGGCCCACAGTGCGGCGGCCCACTCGGGTCCCTTGCTGGTTAGATGGTCAGCCTCTTCTGTGAGGGGCTTCCATGTGCCACGCCTTCCCCGGTGGCGGGTAGCGAGGCGGCCGCCTCTCTATCGTCACCGCGACATCACGTCGTGTCCCTTCTCCGCTGGGCGGTGTGGAGGCGCGCGACCACCTCCGTCCAATGGCCATCCGTGCGCAGACCACCGCCTTTGCTTCACCATGGCCGATGGGCCGCGACCCTTCTTCGGCGGAACGGTTGCGCCACCACCGTGTTCGCAGCTGGCCAGTGTTCCGGCTGCCGCTTTCGATCCCCTTTCATGCCTGTCATAGGCATGGCTCATCGGTGACATTCCTTGGGTCACTGGGCATGCCCGTTGTCCCGTTCATCATTCTGTATATTCACGTACTCATCTTAGGACGTCGCCGTCAATTCAGAACCACTAATTATTCTACAGTGGTTACGGAGGGGTCATGGCATGTTTGTTTGGCCCACACCCTCCGCGTTAGAACGGTAGCAAGGGGAAATAATATTCTTGAATCAATGGGGTCAAAAAGAATGGGGAAAAGGGGTATAAATCAACAACAAACCCAATAAGATATCAGGCAACAACCCTCCACAAAGACGAAAGAATCCTGTGTCAACTCATTATTCGGTTGACCACCATTCATCGTATAAATTCCTGAATGGGGAGGAGAAAAATTAAAAAACGCTCAAACAGAATAACCCCTACCTTGAACATCGGATAATAATCATCGCTTTCATGTGGACCGTGTTTTTAATTCCCATGTCCGGCTCCCAAAGACGCCACTCGCCCGCCACCCATTGGTGGTTCTATGTCGTCCATCACCTCCCATTAGGTCGGCTTCGTCTTCTAGGTGTCTGGCATCGCAACATTCCTTCATCAATTCATTACTTGGTGAAGCTCTCTGATACCCATTCCCTTGCTCCATATTTATTGGATATGGGGAGGGTAAGTAACAACATGGAGAGTTAATGGGGCTCATTAATTAAAAATCTTCCTAATTTCCCCTAATGTTAGTGTTACTCATATTGGAGGGTCAAGTCATTTATTGTCTTGACACGTCGCTCTTCCCACCTTACCGCTCGTCTGTTGGAGGAATAGAATAAAAATAAAATAATAAGGTGATTTAATTTATTCTATTAAAACATCCAAAAACAAACTTCTTTTTTGGACATACAACGGTCGAAGTGAAGGTCTCCTAAAGTGAATATCGACACACTATATTCAATGGTGTCTTCATATTTTAATTTCGAGCACCGGTTAAAAATTTAAAAAATGCTGGTTGCGCGTTTAATAAATGTAACCAAAAAATGTTGGAAAAATAATTAACAGTCACCCTCAACCCATTCCAATTGAGGTTACCGTTAAAAAGTTATGGATTTTAAAATAAATTAATTTTCACTTAATTATTTTATTTACTACCAAAAACAATCCTTCACTGGTGGCATGCGCTGGCCATGTTAGTATCTTCGTAAATAAAGAACTCCCTAATGAGTTCAGCGGTGGTCTCAGATATTCAATTCGAGATACTTTTTTTGTCTTGTAAGCATTTGAAAAATAAAATAATTTAATTAATTATTTTATTTATGATTATTCCATTTTTGGGTTCTCACATAGAAGGCCCGTGGCAACCAAAGATAAGTTGCGCCTAGGGTAAAACCGACATTTTGAAGGCAACCATGCCCTCAAATTTCTGATCCCGACAACCATTTAAGGGTTATTCTGGGTTTTCAAGAAAACTGCTTACGCGTGCTAATTAAATTGTAACAAAACTTCGATGGATCCTTCTGGGCACTCTGGGCCTCAGAATTCTGCACCGTCAGATTTCATGGTCCCGAAATAAATCCATATAATTAAATAAGTTATATAGAAATTACAAGATATTACATAATGGTTTTATAAAATAATAATAATTTATGTGATATTCCCTTATTTTAATTACATATTAACCGATTATCATTTTCTCTATCTTAGATAATGTATAGGAATTAAAAGATACTAAATTAAACTAAAAATTATGAATTATTTATATTCAAACATTGATAAAATTAAGACTGTTAAATATGATATTTTTTAACATGTGACATTATAGAGTTGTATTAACCTCATACAACATATTACTAATTTTAACAAAAAATTAAATTATAGCATGTTAGTATAATGATAATTATTTTTAATTTATATATTTCCAGATTATTGAATAATATTTTATCATGTAATTAATTTCAAATTATTATCTTATTATGGTTAATTACATTAATTTAAATATATAAAAAAAGAATGATATTATTACACTTGGTAAAAATAAAAGATAAAAATAGATCCCCTTCCTCATGAGAAAAATCATGATTTTACTACATTAGAATAGAGGGTGGAGTGCTAGTTTAAATAGATTGGAAAGTACTCCAACATTTATAGAAGGGTTGACAAGATTATAAGAGGGAAGGATGGATTTCATAATCATGAGAGAGAAAAGATAAAGCAAATGAGGGTAATAAAATATTATTTTACATAAAATGGATCTAAAACTTACGAGTTTCTAAAATGTGGGGGAAACATTAAATTTATAAAATAGTAATTATGATTCCATTTAATACATAAATAAAATTTCATTTCCAACCCCAAAATTTAAAAATTATTTTTTTTTAATTATTCTTATTGATTCTAGTTTTATATCCATTGATTTAAGAGTTTATTTCATTATTTACATCAGAAATGGTTATTTATGTCATGTTGTAATTTCTGGGAAAATAGGTATTTTAATTCCAAAGGGTAGCACATACCTTTAGGATTGATGGTGGGAAGAAAATTTTCCAAATAAAGGAAGAGATATACAATATATCGATGCAAAACCCATCCCACTAAATGATGATACACAAGAAGGACGGATTGAATAGACAACCAAATAAGTCACTAAAATAACAAACCATGGGACCAGAAAACTATCCAATCACATCGTTGGTCATGTTAACACAAAAAAATGTTATACCACATTTTCAGTTGATCTACTAAAAGAAAAAACAAATTTAAATTTTTAAATGGTTTTAAGAACCCCCTCAAAGCCTTCATATCTCAGAAAAACACACATAGGGGTTTTTTAACTCTTAGACCTTATGATGATACATCACAAATAATTTTGTTTCATAAAAATTTAAAACAATCTTGAAATGGAAAAAATGAATTCCAAAAACAACACCACTTGATTCCTCTCAAGGATCTCACAAAATTAAGAATATTCTGAACCCACTATACCACTAACAAAAAACCTTAAAAGAAACACTCTAGGGAGATACCTTTCAAACAAGATCAATGAAATTAAAAATAATCACAAGAGGATGAGAGAATGACCTCATAAGAAAGAATATGTTCAACTAAATCATCTTAGAGAATGAGAAAAAAATTAGAAAAACTACACATAATATTGATAATTATTTAATAGCACCTAATATCTAGTGTTATCCTCTTAACCAATGTGTTTTCTCATGAAACACACTTGAGGAATATCATGCCCACACAACACCTTTTTGTGATGGTTCTAAATATAACTATGACATTCCTTGAATATCCCACCATCTTCAATATCCATATATCCCCAATAAGTGATATTATAATAATAATGAATATATATATAAAGGTATAAAACAAGGAAAACAACATGAACCAGTATCTTCTACCAGGTGATTTCTAAATGATACCCCAAAATTCCATTACAAACTAACACCATGAATGTTTAATTAATATGGTGGAGATATTACACCCATTATTTAAACATTTCCCCCAATTATGATGAGAACCCCCTAGGAAAAAATGATCCGAAATGTTTAACACTATAGGTCTCCTACAATGATTACCATAGGAATTCCAACAATTATTTGTAGCTTTATTTCACTTATAGATCTCTTGTACATTCTCTCCCATTTTCTCCACTAATTCTCGTCCAATAACATATAACAATTGAAACGCACGGCCGATTGTCGCCTATCGACCGGTCAAAGTTCCGGTGCTTTGCTAATGTGTATAGCAGCACTCGGGTCGAATCCTCGGCGATGGGACTTCGTAATAGTCGATTGTTTTTTAGTTGATTGTATTTTGATTGGGGGGTTTGTTTGCAGAGCTTAATTGAAATGTTTAATGAATGATGTTTAATTTAACAAGTTGATAAAGATTGGGGTGAGTTCATCATTAGGTTAGTTAAGCTTTTTATATCCTTGAGCTTTGCTTTATATTGCATTTAAATTAACACCCATGTCACAAGATGATGTTGATTATAATTCTTAAGTGTTAAGGCTTTAAACCAAGCCTTAACTTAAATTAAGGTTATAATATCAATCAGATCTTATTTATGGTGGTGTATTTATGGTTCCAATAATCCATGGAAACCACATGTTAAACAAAACAAGTCATTAATCCATGACATGTTAAGTCCAACATACACAATGTTAATTCAAAGAATATTCATCGAGCAGAAGCTCTCAATCACTTAACATACCTAAATTATAACCCACCCCAATGATAGATTTACTCATCCATTTGGGTGATTAATAATATGGTTAAAAATATTATGATTATAAATTAATAAGATAAGAAAAAGAAAGGGATAAGAAAAGAGTGGTACGTCGACACACACACACGAACAATGATGATAATTAAAAAATGAACTTTTGATTGAATGAGGAAGCTAAAGAAGGGAAGGGTATTGAACTGAATTTAAACTATTTTAAGAACATTAATATTAAAATACAGAATTTGGATGAGAATAAGATATATTGAAGAAGTAACTTGCATTAAAACAGAATTACAAAGAAAGAGAATTACAAGATTACAAAAATGAAGAACACAAAAGTAAGTGAAAACAAAGAGAGGAGGAAAGGTCTCTCAAGTGAAAACTGGAGTATGGAAGGTCCTCCCAAGCCTTTGGCAAAGCTTTGGTCGTGCCAATATGATCTCCTCTCTTCTGAAATGCCAACCCCTCTCAAGGAGAGAAGGAGAGAGTATTTATAGTCCAAGGAGTGGACTGTTTTCATTCCCAATCTGTCCTTCCACTTGCATCGCCAATTTGGAAATTCAGACAGCCGAATCTTCAAATATCTCATTCTTAAAAGTTGTAGAAAATAATGTTGGCAGACTACTCTCAAAAGTTGGAGTCATTTGGACGTAAGGATAAAACGTTATGTCCGGTTTCATAAACAAACGTAAACTGTCCATTTCAATCCAGTCTTTTTGAAGTCCATAATGTGAAAGGATTTTTGAATATTAATATGCCTTCAAATCCGAATGGTTTCTTCAACAAAGTCGGCCGCCTACATCGCCTCGTTCACAATAAAAAATTTCAACTCTCTTGGATGATTACATGAGGAGATATGTCATGAATACTATACTGATTTTCATTCTCGTCCAGAATGGTGGGCTGGACTTCAATGATTTATTTGGGCCCATTGTACTTGGATTTGGGCCATGAAATTTTTATCCCAGATGACATGTAGTGTCCTCCAAAATATGGGGGAGAGTTAAGGTTTTTGGAATTCTGTATTGAGCCCAGTAAATAAATCTTCAAGGCTGGTCCAGTTTGTTCACAGATTCTTTGGTCTTGTTTGTGAGGACCATATGACCCTTCAAATGGCAGAATTGGATCATGGTGCCTTCTAATGAAATGTTGTATATTGAAAGGAGAATCCTACAAAACAAGAACCACACAAGTTGGATCAGTATAGTGAATGTTATAATTAAAACATTAAACTGACTCAATTTGACTACTTCTAAAAATGCTCAAATATTATACTTAATATTAAAAGATTAATATTTCACACAAATTATGCACATTTCATATAAAATAAGTAAAGGGGGAATATAATAAGTCATGAAAATATTAATAACATCAACTCCCCCACACTTAAATTTTCGCGTGTCCTCATGTGCAACAAATATAAAAACATGACAAAATCATTTTCACTCACCAACAAATATTAAAATTTTGTTTTCTCCAATCAGGGGAGGTTTAGACTATTTCACTCATCCATATTGAATTCCATCACAAATTTGGTTCACAATAATGCATCAGAAACAATTCATTTTTTCATGTTCAAGGTTTGAATTGGAAAATTTAGGCACTCAAAACTTACTCCTCTCAAGATGATAAAAATGTATTTTAGGAGGTTCACTCATTCACCAACAAAAAGTGAAAATCAAGAGTTTGTAAGAGCTCTCAGCTTCCATTCCCAAATCTAATGTGTACAAGAATCAAGAGGTCTTTTAAGGGGTTTTTCAGTGGCTATGGGACGGTAGGTATATAATGTCCAAAGGAAAAGAGGGGTTAAAAACACCAACATGGAAAAATCAATGCACATTTTTTTGAAATTTGATTTGAAAGGAAATAGAAACACATATTTACAAGGGCATGAATTTGTGATGAATGAAAAGTGAGGGAGATAGAAAATGGAATAGGGTGAGATGATGGAATATGTACAACATGGAAGAATTCCAATAAGGACACAATACAAGATGATTCAAGTGTTCTTTTTTTCCCTTTTTTTCGAAAGTTGTGCTTGAAACAAGTCTCACAGTCATCTCCCAACCCCTGTTTGATCTTCTCATGGAACTAATTTTAGTAGTTATAACACGATCAAAGGTTGATGATGAATGATATTTGACCCACCCAAGACACAACCCATTCCATTTTTTTTAATATAATTTTTTTCATTTTTTTGAACACTTTTCAATGACTTTTTTACAAATGAAAATTACACATATACACCCCAAAGCTCACAGAATTACAACCTCTCCCCCACACTTGAATGTATTCTTGCCCTCAAGCATATGATGACACATTGGAAATCAATGAAAATATGCCCAAAAATGAAGTCCATTCCCCCCACACTTAAATTTCAATAAATTGTACAATGAAAATCCATGAAGATGTTGGGTGGGACAAGGTATTAGGCTTGTAATGTGGCTATCAAAAGAATGGTTTTCATAGGCTCAAAGGGGCTTTCAAAAGTAGGATCAATGTAAGGGTAATGGGAGGCTATTTGGCTATTCTGATTCTCATGTGGCTTAGAAAATGCCTCTATCATATTAATGCACACAAAAGATGGAAATTCAGCTCGAAGGTCCACAAACTCAAGACTCACAATTAGTGGTGAAGACACACAATGAAAAAGATGGCCATAAATGACCTTGGCATGAAGGCTAATGTTATTCCTCACGGTAGGGGAAAATCATTTTCCAAATCAAAAATTGAGCATTCAAAATGTGTTGGTTGTTGACACAAAATTGTTTACCCAAGTTTGAGATAAAAATTCAATATATTTGAGTTTAAAACAAGCCTTTTGACACCCCAAAATGGTTGGACATAATTTCAATATTGGATGATGAGTAATTATGACACCCTTTTTTTTGTTAATTTTCATTTTTTTTAATTAATTTTTTTAATTTTTTTTATTTTTAATGACACATCCACACAAAAGAGAAAATAGAAAAAAGGTTGTGGAAGAATGTTGTAAAAAAATGAGAGGTAGAGAAGAAGAAGAAGAAATAGAGAGAAGAAGAGAGGTAATAGAGATTAAGAAGAGAGAGGGAGTTAAAGGGAAAGAGGTGCCCCTGGTTTGGATTTGGCGGGTCTCCATCCAGTGGTGGTTCTATTGAAGTGGATGGGGTTTCGATGGAAGTCGACGTTGTTCCTGGATTGTGAGACCTCTCATGGTGATGCTTTAACCGATGTCTGTTAACCGTGAATGTTCTTTTTGAAGAAGGGTCTTGGACTTGCACTGCACCAAATGGGTAAACATTAGTAATAATAAAAGGTCCATCCCAACGAGAATTGAGCTTACCTGGGTGAATTCGAAATCGAGAATTGAAGAGCATTACCTTTTCACCTTCATGAAATGCCTTTCGAAGAATGTGCTTGTCATGGAGTGACTTTGACTCTTCTTTGTAGAGAATTGATTTCTCATATGAATCGAGTCGAAGCTCCTCCAATTCAGTCAACTGCAACAATCTTTCTTCACCAGATTTTTCACAATCAAAATTACAAGTTTGGACAGCCCAAAATGACTTATGTTGGATTTCAACTGGTAAATGACAGGCTTTACCAAAAACTAGCCTAAATGGAGACATCCCAATGGGTGTCTTATAGGCTGTTCGATATGCCCAAAGTGCTTCACCAAGTCTATCCGGACAGTCTTTTCTTGTGGGCTTAACAATTCTTTCAAGCACTCTTTTCACTTCTCTGTTAGAAAGTTCAGCCATTCCATTTGTTAGAGGGTGATATGCAGTGGATGTTTTATGTACAACCCCATTATTTTTCTAAAGTGACTCCATGGTTCTATTACAAAAATGAGTTCCTAAGTCACTTATCAAAGCGCGTGGTGTTCTGAATCGATGAAAGATATGGGTTTTGAGGAACTCACTCACAGTTTGAGCATCATCTTTCCTAGTGGGTTTGGCCTCGACCCACCTAGAAACATAGTCAACGGCAAGGAGAATGTAGGATAATCCATTGGAAGGGGGAAAAGGTCCCATGAAATCGATGCCCCAAACATCGAAAAGCTCACAGAAGATTAATGGCTTTTGAGGCATTTCGTTTCTTTTGGAAATTGTGCCAAACTTTTGGCAAGTGGGACATGATTGACAGAACTCATGTGAGTCCTTGAAGAGTGAAGGCCAAAAGAATCCAGAATCTAGGACCTTTCGATAAGTTCTTTGTGGTCCAAAGTGGCCACCTCCAGGCATTGAGTGGCAGAATTCCAAGATGGAGGATTGTTTAGTTTCATCAACACATCTCCTAATTACCATGTCAGTCCCGGTTTTCCAAAGTTTATTATCTTCCCAAAAATAATGCTTTGAATCACTTTTCATCTTTTCTTTTTGTTATTTTGAAAAATATTCAGGGAAAACACCGAAAACCAAGTAATTGACAATTGGGGCATACCATGGTAACTTTGGAGTGAGAGAGGAGAGGTGTTCAGTTGGAAATTCATGATCAATTATTTCAGAATCAGAAGAATTATAAATTCTACTCAGGTGGTCAGCCACAGGGTTTTCTTTTCCAGGTTTATCTTTTATCACAAGGTCAAACTCATGGAGCATTAAAATCCATCTTATTAGCCTTGGTTTGGAATCACTTTTATTAAGTAAGAACTTTAATGCTGAGTGGTCCGTGAAGATGATGATTTTGGAACCTAAGAGATAGGGCCAGAATTTATCCAAGGCAAAAACCACAGCTAAAAGTTCTTTTTCAGTCATAGTGTAGTGTGATTGAGTTTCATCCAATGTTTTTGAGGCATAAAAGATGATATGAGGAATGTTTTCTCTTCTTTGACCAAGAACAGCCCCAATGGCCCTATCAGAAGCATCACACATCAATTCAAATGGTAAGGACCAATATGGGGGTTGGATTATTGGAGCAGATGTGAGAGTAGATTTGAGTTCAATGAAGGCTCTCTTGCAAGCCTCATCAAAATTGAATGTGACATCATTTTGAAGTAAACGAGTGAGTGGGAGGGAAATCTTGCTGAAGTTCTGAATGAATCGCCGATAGAAACCGACATGACCACGGAAGGACCGAATGTCTCGAACTGATTTGGGTTCAGGAAGTGATTGGATCACCTCAATTTTGGCTGGATCAACTTGGATTCACTCTTGAGAAATTATGTGCCCTAGAACAATCCCATTTGAAACCATGAAGTGACATTTTTCAAAATTCAGCACAAGGTTGCACTTTACACACTTTTGAAGGACCAAAGAGAGTGAATGTAAGCAAGATTCAAATGACTCGCCATAAATGGTAAAGTCATCCATGAAGACCTCCATGCAATTCTCAATGAATTCAGAAAATATACTCATCATACACCGCTGGAATGTTGCAGGAGCATTACAAAGGCCAAAAGGCATTCGCCTATAGGCATAGGTTCCAAAGGGGCAAGTGAATGTGGTCTTTTCTTGGTCTTGAGGTGCGATTGGAATTTGGAAGTAGCCGGTGTAACCATCAAGAAAGCAATAGTGTGACTTTCCGGCCAATCTCTCAAGTATTTGGTCAAGGAAAGGAAGTGGGTAGTGATCTTTTCGTGTTTCAGCATTCAGTTTTCGATAATCGATGCACACACGCCATTTGTTTTTCACTCGAGTTGTGACCACTTCTCCATGTTCATTTGTGACAACTGTTATCCCGCCCTTCTTAGGAAGGACTTGAATTGGACTAACCCATTCACTATTAGAAATTTGGTAGATAATACCAGCTTGAAGAAGCTTGGTAATATCTTCCCTAACTACCTCAAGTATGAGTGGATTGAGTCTTCTTTGAGGTTGCCTAATTGGGTTGGATGATTCCTCTAGATGAATGTGATGCATGCAAAGGGCAGGGTTGATTCCTGGAATATCCTCTAGGGTCCAACCTAAGGCATTTTTGTTTTCCTCTAACACTTTAACAAGTTGGGACTACTCAGTTTCAGAAAGTGAAGCAGAGATAATGACAGGGTAGGAGGGATCATGGAAAAAGAATGCATACTTGAGGTGTGAAGGAAGTGGTTTAAGATCATTTTCAGCCTTGATTTGAGAGCTAGACAAGTTAGGAGCAGGAGAAGGGATTCCAGATGGGTTTGGATCATTTTCCTCAACACTGTCCAAGGTAGAGCAGTAGAGATCAGAGTTGATGTGGGATTCAAGAGAGTTTTCAAGTTCTTCTAGATTGATGGAGTCTATGAATGAGAGGTCCACATCAACTTCACCATTTATGACTTTGTTAATCATGGTGAAGATTTCACAAGATCCTTTATCATTATAACATGAAGAACATGGTGGATTGGGGTTCGATTGAATCTTAGAAGTGTCCTCAAAATCATGGATTGAGAATGCAGAGTGATCCTCAGATGGGTATCGCATGGCTTGGAAAATGTTGAACTTGACCAGTTGGTCACCGAATTCCATGGATAAGATGCCTGAATGGACATCAATCTTGGTTCTCGCAGTCATGAGGAATGGTCTTCCTAGAATTAGGGGAGATCGAGAAGAGGTCGTCTCACCTTCCATGTCAAGGACATAGAAATCAGCTGGGAAGATAAGATCATTGACCCGAACAAGAACATCCTCAATTATCCCCTCAGGACTGGTAGTGCTTCGATTGGATAATTGAATGACAACACCCATTGGGTGCAAGGGACCTAGACCAAGGTTGGAGAAAATGGATTTGGGAATGACATTTATTGAGGCTCCAAGGTCTATGAGTGCATCATCAAAGTTGGAACTCCCTATTTGACATGGAACTGTGAAGGTCCCTGGATCTTTGCACTTCATGGGAATGGACTGTTGAGTTGAAACATTTTCAATGTTCTTAAGTTGCCTCTTATGGGTGCACAGTTCCTTAAGAAACTTGGCATACTTAGGGATTTGTTTGATGGCATCTAAGAGGGGAATGTTGACTTCAACACGTCTAAACATGTCAAGCATTACAGGATCAGGTTCAAAGGACTTCTTAGGCTTGGAGATGGCTTGAGGAAAAGGAATTGGGTTCCTTAGAGGAATGGAAGGAGGTGAAGGAGTGGATTCAAGTTCCTTTTCTAGCTTTTTGTTCTTTTCATTTTCTAGATCAACATCGAAAGGGGAGGAAGAGGAATCAGCATGGGTCATAAAAATTTTCTTTCCCGATCTATGTGCAATTGCACTTACATTACCCTTAGGGTTGGGTAATGGTTGAGCTGGGAGTTGGGATGAATTGGATGGTTGTTGCTGGCTAAGGTGGGATGCAAGTTGACCTATTTGGGTTTCAATGTTCTTGAGGCTAGAACGGGTGAAGGAAGCAAGATCCTCTACAACACTTTCCCATGGTTGTTTAGAAGAAGAGGCTTGTCCCAAATTGGGTTGGCCTTGATTTTGGTTCTTGGGAAACCGATTATATTGGGTGGGGAATTGGGAAGGCTCATTAGGATAGTGGAATCCAGGAGGAGGATTGTTCCTTTGGGGTTGAGGAATAAAAGGATAAGGTTGATGGATGTTACCACCACTTTGACCATATTGGAACTGGTTTGGATTTTGATGAGGGAACTGAGGAGGATGAGAAATGGGATTACCATAACTCAAAGGTGGGTTAAATGTAGAAGAGAAGGGCTCAGAGTGGGGTTGGTTGAAGTTTCTAACAAACTGACCTGATTGTTGAGGGTTGAAGATTCGCTGAGCATATGCCGCAATGAGCTCCATTGGACTAGATGAATCAGATGGATCATCTTGAAGTGGTGGACATGTGTCAGTCAGATGAGATGGAGAGTTGAAGATTCCACAATTCTTGATAGGTCCAGGGAATAGTGACTGTGGAGAAGATGAGGTTGGGGCTTTGGTAGCCACCGCTAGTTGACGCACAAGACCTGTAAGTTCACTCATCCACACAGTCATTTTGTTGGGCTCTATGGATTGATTCTCTTGGGCTTGTTTCACTTGAGCATGTGCTCGAGTGTGGAATTGTTGCATGTTTGCAGCCATGTTACTTATGAGATCTCTTGCAGCTGCCGGAGTTTTGTCAACAAGAGCACCGCCACTTGCGGCATCAATAAGAGTTCGCTCCATAGCCAATAACCCCTCAAAGAAGTATTGGATCAGGAGTTGGTCAGGGATTTGATGGTGTGGACAAGTTTACACAAGCTTTTTGAACCTCTCCCAATACTCATGGAGTGATTCATTAGGGAATTGACGGATGCCGCTTATTTCCTTTCGGATAGAAGCTGATCGGGAAGCGGGAAAGAACTTCTCAAGGAAAAGTCTCTTCATGTCAACCCATGAGTTTATGGAACCAGTTAGGAGGTAGTAGAGGCAAGACTTGGCAGAATCTACTAGGGAAAAGGGGAAAGCTCTAAGCTTGATTTGTTCTTCAGAAACCCCTTGAGGTTTCATGGTTGAGCAGACCACTTGGAACTCCTTGAGGTGAAGATGAGGATCCTCACCAACTAGACCATGGAAATGAGAAGGAAGATGAATCAAACCCGACTTGAGTTCGAAGTCAGCCTCTATGTTTGGATATTGAATACCAAGAGGTTGGTAATTCATATCAGGGGCAACAAGTTCTTTTAGAGTTTGTTCCATAGGATTGGCCATATCTAATTCAATTGGTAGGGCAATGATTGGTTCTTGGGTGATTTGGTTATCCCTAATGGTCCTCCTAATTCGACGAAGAGTTCTATCAATTTCAGGGTCAAACAAATCCGAGGGATTGTTTGGAAGGCTACAGGGCATTGAGAGAGATTTTGGAAGAAAGAGGAAGACGGGTTTTTCTTTTTATTTTTTTCAGTTTATGATTTTTATGTGAAGACAGGTTTTCTTTGTGTTTTTTTTTCAATTTTTTTTTAAAATTTGTTTTTTTTGTGTTTTCTTGACAATACGCAGAAACTAATGACTACTTAAAGCACCATCCCCGGCAATGGCGCCATTTGAAACACACGGCCGATTTTCGCCTATCGACCGGTCAAAGTTCCGGTGCTCTGCTAATGTGTATAGCAGCACTCGGGTCGAATCCTCGGCGATGGGACTTCGTAATAGTCGATTGTTTTTTAGTTGATTGTATTTTTATTGGGGGGTTTGTTTACAGAGCTTAATTGAAATGTTTAATGAATAATGTTTAATTTAACAAGTTGATAAATATTGGGGTGAGTTCATAATTAGGTTAGTTAAGCTTTTTATATCCTTGAGCTTTGCTTTATATTGCATTTAAATTAACACCCATGTCACAAGATGATGTTGATTATAATTCTTAAGTGTTAAGGCTTTAAACCAATCCTTAACTTAACTTAAGGTTATAATATCAATCATATCTTTTTTATGGTGGTGTATTTATGGTTCCAATAATCCATGGAAACCACATGTTAAACAAAACAAGTCATTAATCCATGACATGTAAAGTCTAACATACACAATGTTAATTCAAAGAATATTCATTGAGAAGAAGCTCTCAATCACTTAACATACCTAAATTACAACTCACCCCAATGACAGATTTACTCAGACATTTGGGTGATTAATAATATGGTTAAAATTATTATGATTATAAATTAATAAGATAAGAAAAAGAAAGGGATAAGAAAAGAGTGGTACGTCTACACACACACATGAATAATGATGATAATTAAAAAATGAACTTTCGATTGAATGAGGAAGCTAAAGAAGGGAAGGGTATTGAACTGAATTTAAACTATTTTAAAAACCTTAATATTAAAATACAGAAGGTGGATGAGAATAAGAGATATTGAAGAAGTAACTTGCATTAAAACAGAATTACAAAGAAAGAGAATTACAAGATTACAAAAATGAAGAACACAAAAGTAAGTGAAAACAAAGAGAGGAGGAAAGTTCTCTCAAGTGAAAACTTGAGTATGTCAGGTCCTCTCAAGCCTTTGGAAAATCTTTTGTCGTGCCAATATGATCTCCTCTCTTCTGAAATGCCAACCCCTCTCAAGGAGAGAAGGAGAGAGTATTTATAGCCCAAGGAGTGGACTATTTGCATTCCCAATCTGTCCTTCCACTTGCATCGCCAATTTGGAAATTCAGACAGCCGAATCTTTGAATATCTCCTTCTTCAAAGTTGTATACAATACTTTTGGCCGACTACTCTCAAAAGTTGGAGTCATTTGGACTTAAGGATAAAAAGTTATGGCCAGTTTCATAAACAAACTTAAACTGTCCATTTCAATCCAGTCTTTTTGAAGTCCATAATGTGAAAGGGTTTTTGAATGTTAAGATGCCTTCAAATCCGAATGGTTTATTCACCAAAGTCGGCCTCCTACATCTCCTCTTTCACACTGAAAAATCTCAGCTCTCTTGGATGATTACATCAGGAGATATGTCATTAATACTATACTGATTTTCATTCTCGTCCAGAACGGTGGGCTGGACTTGAAAGATTTATTTGGGCCCCTTGTACTTTGATTTGGGCCGTGAAATTTTTATCCAAGATGACATGTAGTGTCCCCCAAAGTATGGTGGTGAGTTAAGGTTTTTGGACTTCTGTATTGAGCCCAGTAAATAAATATTCAAGGCTGGTCCAGTTTGTTCACAGATTCATTGGTCTTGTTTGTGAGGACCATATGACCCTTCAAATGGCAGAATTGGATCATGGTGCCTTCTAATGAAATGTTTTATATTGAAAGTATAATCCTAAAAAACAAGAACCACACAATTTGGATCATTATAGGGATATTTATAATTAAAACATTAAACTGACTCAATTTGAGTACTTCTAAAAATGCTCAAATATTATACTTAATATTAAAACATTAATATTTCACACAAATTATGCACATTTCATATAAAATAAGTAAAGGGGGAATATAATAAGTCATGAAAATATTAACAACATCAACAATCTTACCTTATTATTGATAAATGGAACCTAGAAAGGATGAATATTTACTTCATTTAAAAAATCCATACCAATATTATAGTGATAGTTGTTAATGAATGAAAACTATACTAAAGATAGGTGTCTCATCCACGAACCTCCAAAGTCGAAAAGTCATGTGAACCACATGTCTTGTAATGTATAGATTATCTCCATTGTCTTTACTTTTGTAAGATGATAAAAAGTGGTTCAAAGGTGCAACTAAGATCAGAAAGTATGTTGGATACATCTATAACCAAAATAGGATAAAATAGTTCCAAAATCAAATATGGACATATTTGGATCCCCCTAATGTCTCATTATCTTTTCTAGGTACCACCTCGACCAATCCTCCCCTGAGCGTGAATTCATAATCACTATTAATGGAGGAAAATTTATAAAAAAATTCACAATTACCCAAATAGAATAATAAGAAACCTAATATCGTTGTAAACTAGTTGTGTAGTCCTTGGAAATGTACTCCCAGTTCCACTGGGGAACACCGAGCAGCTAAGGAAACCCACTAGGAACATGATCCTCACCCTTTACATTATGTCATAAAAAACATTGACAGACAAAATCTGTAATTGAGAACATCATATTTGACTACCGAAAATAGCCTACCAAAAAAATCATATTATTTATACTTTGATATACTACCAACAGTTATCTATAGAACTAATATAGATGTATATAATTAATTGTGGAATGAATGAAATGAAACCTTCAGAATAACACCCAATTTTTTCAATCCAATAACCATCCCACTGGAGCCTCACCACAAAAAAAAATCATGTCAAAACTAGGGTTCATTGTCCCCATGATGAGACTCCTGCACCCACTATACTATGTTTGATTGTACGTAAATTATTTTAATGGAAATCAATCCCATAAACTACTCCCATATCATGGTCCAATACTTAAAAATCTTCCATCATTCTCTAATCACCTATAAACTCATTCCCAACACCAAAACATGAGTTCCGACTCAAGAAATTCTCTACAAGAATCCATAAATAAGATATATAGTAAATCTGAATGTCCAAATCCTATGAAAACTATATCCACGGTCAATATACGGTATTCAAGTCTAGTTGGGAGTGGATATACATATGACTATTTTTTTTGATAAATCCCATAAAACATTCAATAAAATTATATTTATGCAAAAAACTCAAAGAGAACCCCTCCATAGAAGGACAATGATCATGGGTGTAATTTTTTACATTCATGAGGTTTGAACTTATAAGGCCCCAGCCTTAAACCTTACTTAATATTGAATTAAAAGAATAATTCACATTGAGGATATTTTCAGGTTTAGAGTTTTAGAGAATTAGAACATAGCTATTACATCTTAAAAGATTACAAAGTAGTCACTTATACTAAGTTTCCATAATAAAAAAAAACTCTTAAAAGAAACATGTCTAGTTCCATGTTTTATATAGCATGACATTCCCTTGATCCCATCCTTGACCTTATTACACATTAAGTCCTGTGAAAAACATTTCAAAAAAACTTGGGGTGAGCATAAAAAGCTCAGTAAGGGATACACAAAGAATGAAAACTGTTAGTTTTTCAAAATCAAGTAAACCATGTATACTCTATCAAAGTAATACCTTCACCTTCATGAAGTAGTAAAAACTCTTCACTGAATAAAGTATCGTGACTTACCTTTTTGTAACCAAAGTATTACCATAAAACCAATATGAAGAACACATAACATATATAAATGTAACTTGGGACATAAACATACTTAAGTGGAATAACCATACGGTCGACTTCCACACATATGACTTAATGGAATAGCCATACGGCCAATTTCCATACAAACTTAATGGAATAGCCATACGGCCGACTTCCATACCCAACGCATTGGAGGTTATAACGTAACCACCCGTCCTGGTATTCACGGCACCACCCGTCATATGGTTTATAACGTGACCACCCTTTAAAATGTCCAAGTACCAATATAAAATCATAAAACATAAAACCAATATAAAGGAAAGATAACATTTCCACATTTCAATCACAATATATCATAAATATATTGACATAATAGAATCCTTTATCAAAACCATTTTCAATACCAAAATACATAAAAGAGTATATGGTATTTATTTTATTCTAAAAACATTACGGCTTGTTGAGGAAGCCAAAGACCAAATAATACTTGCGGCGGCGGAAAAAGTCGTTGTCACCGCGTATGTTAAAAAAACATTCCTTTTTGTAGTTTAGTAAAACGCTTCGTAGAAAAAGATTCCTTTTGTATAAAAGTAAAAGTCAAAGGGGTTTATACACCGTATAAAACAAAGTTGTGTATAAAACGAAATATGCCTCAATGAAAGGAGATTGAGACGAAGTCCCTTACCTCGGGTCCGACTTGACTCGATCGTTCATTAACGTCCTGAATAATAAACTTGAGTTAATTTATACTTGATTAAGAACCTTTTTAAAGTTCATTATTCCTTTTATATCACTTATTTACATGTTATAAACACTATGTAACCATTTAAGTTAATAATGTTTGTTTTTTCAATATTTGGTTCTTAAGTCGAAAGTTGACTTCTTACAATTACATGTTGTTTGTGTGGTCAAAAGTTCTTTATATCTAGAATGAAATTCCTGATTTGGATATCATATATATCATATATATCCAGCATATACATGTATTTATAATATTACATAATCATTTAGAGGTAAGAAATGAAATGCACCGTACATGGAGACGGTAAGTCGTACGTACGCATGAACGCTACTTTCATTTCTTTGTCATATTAATGGAATTAAAACTAAATGAGAGGTATGTATATTTTAATTCCAGAATTATATTCATCATTTAGATATATCGTTAATTATATATATCCATTATATACATGTACTTTTAATAGTACATTACATTTGGGGATAAGAAATGAAATGCACCGTTCATGGAGACGGTAAGCCGTACGTACGCATGAACACTACTTTCATTTCTATCTCATTCTTTAATGGAAAGAAATAATAATGATATAGAGGTATATTATAATTCCAGTATAACATCATATATAATAACTTTAAATCCATCCTTTACACGTCCCACATATGGCTTTAACGAATCACATCACTTTGAGGGGGCGGTAGTCCGCACTTCCTTAAATGAAGATATCGTGTTTACCCATAATGGAAACCATAAAGGTATGCCCAAAATGAAAAATACAGAAGATTAAAGAAACAATAAACATATTATATATCATATATAAAAATAGTGACATCATAATGGCCACCTTTGAAGGTGTTAAATGAGTATTGGACAATCATCGTTTCGGGAGGCAGAATTTCGCCATCCACGGAAACCGTATGTTCTTTAACCATTTGATGTAGTTGTGTGAGAGTGTAGCTTGAATAAATCTTATAAAAACATCCCAGTATATTGAAGATACTGGTGTTGTTACAAAAGAAGTAAATAAAAAGAGTTTAGAGGGTTGGAGAAGCAAAATAAAACAAATGAACAAGAGAGAATAAATTACCTTTAAAAGTGTAACTCCTTTTGATTTGAGCCTAAAGGCTTCCTTGAAAGGATTCTGCCCAAAGGGAATCCTCTAGGATGAGGAGAGGGATGTGGAGAGATTAAATGGTCAGGGGTTGGCCGTGAAAAAGGCTTGAGGAGTGTGTTAAATGAGGTAGAGGTGGGGGCCTTTTATAAGAGGAGAGGAGGGGCACTTTTGAAAAGTAAAGAAATATTAATTTTTTTGAAAATGTGTTTCGGTTTTAAAAGGTCCCACATTGATATAATTCGTGGATAAGGTAATAAGGGTTATAAATCCACCCATCCAATAAGTTTTGGACATGTTTAGTTCATAGATTTTACATTATCCTTCCATTTTATTTAAATCGTTAAATAACGAGGTCATCGCTGCATCATCATTATGTCATAAATAATTTAATTTATTTAATGTCTAAAAATTATAAAAACAAAATACTATGATGTAGGAAATCTTTTTAGCTTTCCAATGAATATTTATAATAAAAAATCTGACTTGTATAATTCCATTTAAAAATTGTTTTAGTAAAACATATCATGTTTGTGTCATTTTTACTTTTACATTAAATAAAAAGTTATTTATGTCATTTCCCAACCAAAGTGTCCCCATGGGGTCCCCAAGTTGACCCATGGCTTGTCTTGGTCGTCCAACACACATCCAATGATGTTAGTACATGTTTCAAGTTCATTTCATATTATTAAAACATTATTTTTACCTTAAACTACACTAATTACCACTAATCGCGATAAAAAACTTAATAAGTTACTATTCACCAAAAAATTATTATAATATCATTGAACCACATTTTACTTCTTAATGACAACCATGTATGTCGGATTTTTGAAATTCAAAACACAATGATGGCAAAATTTCATTTAAACGGAAAAATCAGTCATTATAATTACCACTTAGTGGTTTCACTATTCATCAAAAATTGAAGTTTTTCAGAAAATTACCAAAAATTCACCCTAAGCTATATTTGATATTACGAATTCAAAAATGAAGCCTATTTTAAAAAATTCAAAACATATAAGTCACATTAATTAATTTAATAATTAATTCATGCTGTTAGAGAAAATAGCATGTTTTTATGAAACAATAAGTATCAAAAGATTGACACTAGTTTAAGTCCGATTTCAAAGTGAAATTAATTTCAACGACCACTATTGGATTTAATGGTAAAAATATTTTCTAATTTCAATTTAAAACCAATTCAAAAGATATTCTAATCATATAAATAAATTAGATTAAAAAGAGGTTTTGAATTAAAATACATCATTTTACACTATTCATTAAAAAATAAACTTTATCAGAAAGGTACCAAAAATTTACACAAAGTAAATTTTGATGTCCTGATTCTAAAGAAGAGTTATATTTGGTCCAATAGAATTTATAAGATCGACCAAAACTATATTTAATGACGGTTCTCCGTCAAAAGGTGATAAGTGGACCTTTTATGAAAATTAGGATATAAATGCCTAAAATTGAACTCTTTCCGTATTTTAAGCCTTTATCTTTTATTGGGTAAATGTAAAAACATTTAAAAACATATATAATCATATTTTAGTTATTTATATCCATTCCTGTTAGTACAACGGCTACTCGTTAACTAACATTTAAAATAATATTATTTTATTACTTGTGTGCAACGTAAGTTTTCAAAGAAACTCATCGTTGGGTACCGAGTACGCTATCGAACGTAGAAACCCCTTTTAATTAAAATTAATATTTAATTTGTAAATATTAATAAATATGAAAATTATTTATTCTTTATTTACCTGGGATGTTACATCCTTCCCCCCTTTTGGGAATTGCGTCCTCGCAATTTTATTCACTTATCAAAATAAGTGGGGGTATTTATCCCTTATAGCATTTTCAGATTCCCACGTTGCCTCTTCAATCACATGGTTTTTCCACAAAACCTTTACCTGATGAATCAACTTATTCCGTAACACCTGCTCCCTATGGTCAAGAATCTGGACCGGTTGTTCCTCATAAGATAGGTTCTCTTCCAGCTGAACTACCTCTAGACTCACAACATGAGATGGATCTGGCATATACTTCTTCAACATTGAAACATGAAAAACATTGTGTACCTAAGATAAACTCAGAGGTAAAGCCCCCAGGTATGCAACTGATCCAACTCTCTCCAGAATTTCATATGGTCCAATAAACCTTGGACTCACCTTTCCTTTCTTACCAAATCTCATCACACTTTTCCGAGGAGAAACCTTGAGAAAAACATGATCACCTACCTCGAAAGATAGATCCTTCCTCCGGTTATCCGCATAACTCTTCTGCCTGCTCTGAGCTGTTCTCATGTGTTTCTGAATCAACTGAACTTTTTCTGCCATCTCTTCTACCAATTCTGGTCCCATCAGCTTCCTTTCACCCACTTCATCCCAAAATGCTGGAGTTCGACACCTCTTCCCATATAATGCCTCAAATGGCGCCATCTGTATACTGGAATGAAAACTATTATTATATGAAAATTAAGCCAAAGAAAGATGTTGGTCCCAACTTCCCTGATATTCCATAGAACAAGCTCGTAGCATATCCTCCAATGTCTGAATTGTTCGTTCTGACTGCCCATCTTATTGAGGATGAAAAGCTGTACTAAAATTTAATTCAGTACCCAACGACTTCTGAAGGCCTTTCCAAAAGTTATAAGTAAACCTGGGATCACGATCCGATACAATGGAGAGAGGAACACCATGTAACCTGACTATCTCTTTAAGATACAAACGGGAAAGTTGATCAAGAGAGAAAGTATCTCGTATAGAAAGTAAATGAGCAGATTTGGTCAAGCGATCAACAATAACCCAGATTTCATTATTACCTCAAGATGTCTTCGGTAATCCAACAACAAAGTCCATTGATATATTCTCCCATTTCCACTCTGGAACTAGTAAAGGCAGAAGCATCCCTTTCGGTAACTGTCGCTCTGCTTTAACCTGTTGACATGTCAAACACTTCATAGTAAAATCAGAAATGTCTCTTTTCATTCCATCCCACCAGTAATACTCCCGCAGATCTCTATACATCTTAGTACTGCCCGGATGAACTGAAAACGGAGAACTATGAGCTTCACATAACAACTCTCTCTTCAACTGTGAATCACAAGGCACACATAACCTCTTCCCAAACCTCAAAACAAAAACACAAACTTATCCAAGAACTCATGAAAATTTTATTCATAAGGTCCATAAATACAGCAGGTGCATTGGTTAACCCAAAAGGCATAACTTCAAATTCATAATGGCCATATCAAGTACGGAACATAGTCTTCGGAACGTCTGCTTCTTTTACTTTCAACTGATGGTACCCCGACCTCAAGTCAATATTTGAAAAATACTGAGCTCCCTGGAGCTGATACCACTTCATTCGATGGCCCAATATCTGCTGAAGTTGTTGAAAAGGATTTCACCACCCCTTTCTGCTTGTATTCTGGCTGCATTCCCCCAGTTGAGTTCGTCGTTGGACACTCGTTTGCATAATGACCCATTTCATTACACTTAAAACATCTTACTGTTGGCTTTTCATTTATTGCTTGATCATCTTCCTTACAGTTACGAGCAATATGACCAGACTTACCACACCGAAAGCACTTAACAGACTTGGATAAAAATTCTCCAGGATTCATTTTAACACACTTCTCACAGGATGGATATTTGGTTTTCTTACCTCCTTGCTTCTTTGATGAATTCTTCCCCTTTGTCTGCCAACTAGATCTCTTATTCTGTTGTTTGTCATAGAACACCTAATCATCGGAAAACTCCATTTCCACCTTCTCCGCAAATCGAACAAGTTTTTCATAACATTTGAACTCACGAGAAGCTAAAGCCCTTCGATACGTTGGCTTTAACCCTGATTAAAAATGGTTTATTTTTCTATCAAGATATCGTATGAAGTTTGGAGCATACCTTGCCAATCGAGTGAACTTTTCTTCATAAGGAGCCACTGAATCATCCTCCTGCCTCAATTCTAGGAACTGTTTTTTCATCCTAAGACGAACCACCTTAGGAAAATATTTCTCAAGAAACATACCTTTGAATTCGTCCCAGTGAAGATCCTCAATCTCATCACTATCCCTTATATTTTTCACCATCGACCACCACTGATCAGCTTCACCTTCAAAACGGTAAACAGCAAGACTAACCTTTTGATGTTCTGAACACCCCATGACATAAAAAATCTTCTGTAGTGCTTTAATCCACCCTTCAGCTTGCAATGGGTCAGATGATCCTCTAAATGATGGGGGATGTTGCCTCATGAAATGTTCCACCACTGACATGTTCCTCTGCGGTTGATCTGGCTGATCTCGTGCATGGATACCACCACCATTTATAGCCTGAGTCAACTGTGCCATCACTGCAACAAACTATTCAGTTCCGATTCCGACCATCTCAAGTTGCTGATTTTGAAGGTTATCTTCATCCTGATGTCGTCCCAACATAGCTGCTTTGTTTCCTCTACGGAAAACCATTCTGAACACAGAAATATCTTAGCCGAAGCAACATGGTAATCCGTAAATGCTATATCATTTCAATCATATTATAATTTAACACTTTTCTAACTCCTAAAGTTGTCTAAACCGACCTTTGATACCAACTATAAGGCCCCAGCCTTAAACCTTACTTAATATTGAATTAAAAGAATAATTCATGTTGAGGATCTTTTCAGGTTTAGAGTTTTAGAGAATTAGAACATAACTATTACATCTCAAAAGATTACAAAGTACTCACTTATACTAATTTTCCATAATAAAAAAACACTTAAAAGAAACATGTCTAGTTCCATGTTTTATATAGCATGACATTCCCTTGATCCCATCCTTGACCTTATTCCACATTAAGTCCTGTGAAAAACATTTCAAAAAAAAACCTGGGGTGAGCATAAAAAGCTCAGTAAGGGATACACAAAGAATGAAAACTATTAGTTTTTCAAAATCAAGTAAACCATGTATACTCTATCAAAGTAATACCTTCACCTTCATGAAGTAGTAAAAACTCTTCACTGAATAAAGTATCATTACATACCTTTTTGTAACCAAAGTATTACCATAAAACCCATATGAAGAACACATAACATATATAAAGGTAACTTGGGACATAAACATACTTAAGTGGAATAACCATACGGTCGACTTCCACACATATCGCTTAATGGAATAGCCATACGACCAATTTCCATACATACTTAATGGAATAGCCATACGGCCGACTTCCATACCCAATGCATTGGAGGTTATAACGTAACCACCCATCCTGGTATTCACGGCACCACCCGTCATATGGTTTATAACGTAACCACCCGTTAAAATGTCCAAGTACCAATATAAAATCATAAAACATAAAACCAATATAAAGGAAAGATAACATTTCCACATTTCAATCACAATATATCATAAATATATTGACATAATAGAATCCTTTATCAAAACCATTTTCAATACCAAAATACATAAAAGAGTATATGGTATTTATTTTATTTTAAAAACATTACGGCTTGTTGAGGAATCCAAAGACCAAATAATACTCACGGCGGCGGAAAAAGTCATTGTCACCGCGTACGTTAAAAAACATTCCTTTTTGTCGTTTAGTAAAATGCTTTGTAGAAAAAGATTCCTTTTGTATAAAAGTAAAAGTAAAAGGGGTTTATACACCGTATAAAAGAAAGTTGTGTATAAAACGAAATATGCCTCAATGAAAGGAGATTGAGACGAAGTCCCTTACCTCGGGTCCGACTTGACTCGGTCATTATTTAATGTCCTGAATAATAAACTTGAGTTAATTTATAATTGATTAAGAAACTTTTTAAAGTTCATTATTCCTTTTATATCACTTATTTCCATGTTATAAACATTATGTAACCATTTAGGTTAATAATTTTTGTTTTCTCAATATTTGGTTCTTAAGTCAAAAGTTGACTTCTTACAATTACATGTTGTTCGTGTGGTCAAAAGTTCTTTATATACAGAATGAAATTCCTGATTTGGATATCATATATATCATATATATCCAGAATATACATGTATTTATAATATTACATAATCATTTAGAGGTATGAAATGAAATGCACCGTTCATGGAGACGGTAAGTCGTACGTACGCATGAACGCTACTTTCATTTCTTTGTCATATTAATGGAATTAAAACAAAATGAGAGGTATGTATATTTTAATTCCAGAATTATATTCATCATTTAGATATATCATTAATTATATATATCCATTATATACATGTACTTTTAATAGTACATTACATTTGGGGATAAGAAATGAAATGCACCGTTCATGGAGACGGTAAGCCGTACGTACGCATGAACGCTACTTTCATTTCTATCTCATACTTTAATGGAAAGAAATAATAATGATATAGAGGTATATTATAATTCCAGTATAACATCATATATAATAACTTTAAATCCATCCTTTACACGTCCCACATATGACTTTAACGAATCACATCACTTTGAGGGGGCGGTAGTCCGCACTTCCTTAAATGAAGATATCGTGTTTACCCATAATGGAAACCATAAAGGTATGCCCAAAATGAAAAATACATAAGATTAAAGAAAAAATAAACATATTATATATCATATATAAAAATAGTGACATCATAATGTCCACCTTTGAAGGTGTTAAATGAGTATTGAACAATCATTGTTTCGGGAGGCAGAATTTCGCCATCCACGGAAACCGTATGTTCTTTAACCATTTGATGTAGTTTTGTGAGGGTGTCGCTCGAATAAATCTTATAAAAACATCCTAGTATATTGAATATACTGGTGTTGTTACAAAAGAAGTAAATAAAAAGAGTTTAGAGGGTTGGAGAAGAAAAATAAAACAAATGAACAAGAGAGAATGAATTACCTTTAAAAGTGTAACTCCTTTTGATTTGAGCCTAAAGGCTTCCTTTAAAGGATTATGCCCAAAGGGAATCCTGTAGGATGAGGATAGGGATGTGTAGAGAGTAAATGGGCAGGGGTTGGCCGAGCCAAAGTCTTGAGGAGTGTGTTAAATGAGGTAGAGGTGTGGGCCTTTTATAAGAGGAGAGGAGGGACACTTTTGGAAAGTAAAGAAATATTACTTTATTTGAAAATGTGTTTCGGTTTTAAAAGGTCCCAAATTGATATAATTCGTGGATAAGGTGATAAGGGTTCGAAATAAACCCATACAATAAGTTTTGGACATGTTTAGTTCGTAGATTTTACATTATCGTTCCATTTTATTTAAATCGTTAAATAATGAGGTCATCGCTGCATCATCATTATGTAATAAATAATTTAATTTATTTAATGTCTAAAAATTATAAAAAAAATACTATGATTTTGGAAATATTTTTAGCTTTCCAATTACTATTTATAATAAAAAATATGACTTGTATAACCCCATTTAAAAATTGTTTTAGTAAAACATATCATGTTTGTGTCATTTTTACTTTTACATTAAATAAAAAGTTATTTGTGTCATTTCCCAACCAAAGTGTCCCCATGGGGTCCCCAAGTTGACCCATGGCTTGTCTTGGTCGGAAATCACACATCCAATGATGTTAGGACATGTGTCAAGTTCATTTCATATTATTTAAACATTATTTTTACCTTAAACTACACTAATTACCACTAATCGCGATTAAAAACTTAATAAGTTAATATTCACCAAAAAATTATTATAATCTCATTGAACCACATTTTACTTCTTAATGACAACCATGTATGTCGGATTTTTGAAATTCAAAACACAATTATGACAAAATTTAATTTAAACGGAAAAATCATTCTTTATAATTACCACTTAGTGGTTTCACTATTCATCAAAAATTGAAGTTTTTCAGAAAATTAAAAAAAATTCACCCTAAGCTATATTTGATATTACGAATTCAAAAATGAAGTCTATTTTACAAAATTAAAAACATATAAGTCACATTAATTAATTTAATAATTAATTCCCGCTGTTAGAGCAAATAGCGTGTTTTTATGAAACAATAAGTATCAAAAGATTGACACTAGTTTAAGTCCGATTTCAAAGTGAAATTAATTCCAACAACCACTATTGGATTTAACGGTAAAAATATTTTCTAATTTTACATTAAAACCAATTCAAAAGATAATCTAATTATATAAATAAATTAGATTAAAAAGAGGTTTTGAATTAAAATACAACATTTTACACCATTCATTAAAAAATGAACTTTATCAGAAAGGTACCAAAAATTTACACAAAGTAAATTTTGATGTCCCGATTCTAAAGAAGAGTTATATTTGGTCCAATAGAATTTATAAGATCGACCAAAACTATATTTAATGATGGTTCTCCATCAAAAGGTGATAAGTGGACCTTTCGTGAAAATTAGGATATAAATGCCTAAAATTGAACTCTTTCCGTATTTTAAGCCTTTATCTTTTATTAGGTAAATGTAAAAACATTTAAAAACATATATAATCATATTTTAGTTATTTCTATCCATTCCTATTAGTACAACGGCTACTCGTTAACTAACATTTAAAATAATATTATTTTATTACTTGTGTGCAACGTAAGTTTTCAAAGAAACTCATCGTTGCGTACCGAGTACGCTATCGTACGTAGAAACCCCTTTTAATTAAAATTAATATTTAATTCATAAATATTAATAAATATGAAAATTATTTATTCTTTATTTACCTGGGATGTTACAGAACTACTGTCACCCATAAGAGATGACTTCCATCCATCTTATCAGAACACAAACCAAACCAACATGCTAAATGTCATATTAAACCATGAAAACAATGACATCCCTAAGAAATATTTTAACCTATTTACTAACTTGAATATTCATCAAATAATTTAAATTATTTAGGAACTAGTTAGTCTGAATGAATCACTAAAAATATATATTAATATATATACAAGTAGTTGAAAGCTATATGTAGTCGGGTATGATCCACATGTAGTAACCGGGCAAGGAAAATATACTCCTCTATAACATTTTTAGGGTATACCAATGAAACCACTAAGTCAACATTCAAAAATTTATGACTACTCCGCACTGGGATACTACATGACCAAAAAAATAGACCTCACATAATCAAAACACACACTTACTCAACTTCCAACAATGTTGAAGAAAGCAATGAATTCCAAACATGGCTATGAGATAATCTTCATACCCCCTTTGATGTTCAAAAAATAGTGGTGTTATTGTAAAGGTCACAAAAAAAAAACTTTTTGGAAACTTATGGAAGACTACATTCATTAGTCTGAATACAAATAGTGAATTTTTATCACAAAAAAACATCACAAAATACATGTAATTTCCATAATGACACCAAAATATAAAATTTGATATCTCTGTAGTCACTAAATTAATATATTAATATATATACCCCAATTATATTTTATCAACAACTAGCTATATCTATTTAATTGATCAAATAAAATGGATTCAGGGGAGATAATAAAAGTTTTTCACCATCACCAAAATAAAATGATGGTAACCCACACACAAATATAGACTCTCATCCACTATCTTCAAAAATATAATAGGAGAGCTGCTGAAGGTGGTACAAATTCAAAAATGAATCCTCTATGTAAGATATCAGTAATTTATTTTTACAGCTCCCAAAATTCATAAGCGTCCATCTAAAAAATAGAAATAGAAATTATTGATTTTTTAGGTTTAATCTCTATCTCACAATCAATATCAAATTATGGGAGAAGTATTAATACCTCTATAGACAAGCCATTATAGTACTCTTAAACCACCAAAAGAAACACCATCAGATGATCCTCCACAGAACCTAACATCACCCACTCAAAAATAGATGATAATTACTCAACAAACCTTCATCCCATCTTAGGGTCTCACTCATCAAGGAACACTACCTCATCTCTATCACTGTCATGGAATATGATTCACCTTGTGATGAAATCCAAAATATCCTAAAATGAATATATTCAATACACGATGAAGATAATTTCAGATGGATCAATCGACAAACATAAGAAATATTTATAAGGAATGTGCTTCCCTGACACAAATTCAGAATCATTATACTCATCATACAATATAGGTCGACCTCTAACATTATTTGTTAGAGATAATGGTATTGTATGTCTCTTTGCCTTAATTCTCAAAGAATAGACTATATTGGGTGAGAAAAAGGAGTGTGTATCTCCAAAATTGAATAAAGAAAAAATCCATGAAAAAAAGGTAGATTATTTTCCACATGAAATCTATCTTTCCTAGTGCTAGAAAATTTATGGCATGCTTCTAACCACATCTAACCCTACTACCTCTCTAGATTTAACGGTAGCCACCTTATGGACTATTCTATAATAATTATCTTTGATGATTATGGATATCATAAGTATATAATCTATCAATCTTATACCCAATATATTCATTAATAAAATAGAATAACCATATATTTTTATCCCCTATAATGATACCACTATATCTAATGAGTCTGAAAAAGGCCACAAAACCACATGTTGGCTACTTGGGATGATCGAGAACTCTTTTATTCTCATGAACCTAATCTCCATTATAAAAGAAAAATATTTCCTGACCCAATAAAAGGGATCTGAGAAGTAATAGTTCTATGTAATGATTTGAAGGGAATTTAAAACTAATTTGTTTTGATAGAAATATTGTACGTATGCTGAGAAATCCAAATCATATCTCTACTTCATTGATAATATTTGTGGATCTCCTGTCAAGATGTCCTGGACCAAAATAATTTTCCTTTAATTTGCTCCACCCGCAATAGTGCCTTGAGTTATGAGTGTAATATAAAAAGAAAGACCTCATGATATATCTCCATATGTAAAGCCTCCTCTAAATTATAATACCCATCATCATCTGTATGATGGTTTTAAGAAAAACATATGAGTTCATGTATTGGATACTGAAATCCCATACAATGAATTACCTATGATATAGGGTATAGATCTACTATCGATAGGACACCATATCTATTTAATATATAATATCAGCTTATAACAAACCCCTAATATATTCCTTCTCAATAGTTAACTCCCCACGATCCCTATAAAATAAAATTCACCACTTTTGTGCTAAGACACACTAGATCCTCTAATATAATGAACATAATTTCTCCCTACAGTAAAAAATCAAATTAAAGGATATCCCCACCACCTCTATACAATCCCCAATAACCCAGTCTCTAATAGATCCATCATGATTATATAGATCATTTAACTGAAATTACCAAACTATCCTCCCCCATGTTTATTCACAGTAGAATGTCACTCTATAGTTGTCTAATGGAATAACTTGTCAAATTTATTCAATATTCACATGATGGGGACATTGACTAAAAGCCATATGTGAAAAATAATAGACATTAATAATTCTTAAAACCTAAAAAAAGTACATTTGGATATAATATTTTAACATTTTTTCTCATTGTCTAGAAAATTAAAAAAATCATAAAACAACATTATAAATAATAATTATCTTGGTCTATAACCTAGTAAAAATATCACATAACCTAACATGATTAGTTAATTTGATATTACATTCATCTTGTTAATTTTGGATATAAAATATAATGAACTATATTTTATCCCTTATATATAAAACAGAATGTTCCCAAAGGAAACAATTTATTAACTAACCAACACAAAATCATGAGTAATTGAATCAAAACCCCATTATATCTCTCAACTTACAACTCTAATACAACAAAATTATGAACCCCAACCACCATAGAAAACCCCCTAGGTCACTAATGAATATATAGAGATATTATTCTCTAAATCGTTTCTCTAATAGTCCTTATGATAGGAACTAGGACTATGGGTATGTAAATCTTATATATTGGTGGAATAAACCTCATATTGGTTTGAGGAGTAAGATATGTGATTAGAAAATAAAAACCAACACCATTTATAAATATTCAATGAATAATAGTACATGAAATTTCCATAATAGAAAAATAAAATAAAAAGAAAACTACCAATATAAAAACTAATTCCCCAGCAATGTCCACGATGCTCCAATTGGTCCTAAAAAACTCTTCAAACTCTTAATTCATAGTTTGATCACCAACCATCTTTTTGTGAGATAAAAAATAGTATTTATATTTTTAGGATGATAATAACAAGTAAAAATTGTATTATACACCCAGAAACATTTTCTGAAAAATATAAATAAAGTATACTAAAATATATTGAATTATTAAATAAGATAAACTCATAACATAAATGGGTAAAGCTAGACTACCAATCATCACCATGGATAACTAACTATGTAACACATTCAAGTATTGATTTCATTATCAAAATTATATTTATACCTCTATATTATAAAGGTACCCTTCATCCACTTACCTAATGGGTTTTCACTCTCATTCCCCAATGAACCACATCCAGTGATCATACATTGTTATGTAATATCATCCATGATGAATGTTAGGCTCCATAACTACATAACTCAGTCTCATACATGGCTTAACATCATTATTTTTTCATTATTACCTATTTCCTTCTAATAATCACTATCGCATTTATAACAAAGTGTATGCTCAAAATCCACTGTAAACTGTGAAAACTTTTATATGCCTAAAACCATCACACCACATGAAAGTAAACCAATGGAAATTCATATCCATCATATATGGATACAAGTATGTTCTATAACCTAAATTATTCACAACCCAATCATAAATTTATAGTTAACTAAGATCCTTCATAGCATCGGTAGAAACATGACCTATACCAAAAGTCATTATAGATTGGAATGCACCTAATTGTATCTATGTCTAACGGAAGGGTAGGTAATAGGGAGAAGCCAAAAATATATCCACTCTCATAATATATGGTAAGGAAAATACCACCGAAAAAAATTTGGTGTTGGTTTCCATTTCGATGTAGGTGGAGACATGAATCCAATTAAATCATTTCAAATAATATCATACACATCCATACTATGTGTTACTGCAAATCCTTAAAATCATCTATTGTTATCATAACACAAAACCTAATATTCCACCACTAAGTTATAGATCTCAAAAAAATGTAAAACCATAATTTTTATTATTAATAAAATCATTATCCATTAATTAATATTATTCTATATTCAAATTTACATGTTTAGCATTTTAATCTTTTAGTAGAGACCCTAGACACCATAATGTTTTATAATTATGTTCTCATGTAGATCACTATAGTCTATAAAAATTATGAACTATCTTCATTTATTTTTTAATTAATATATTTTATATTTAATTTTCTAATTTATATTGGACTCATCCTAAGAATACACTTTGATGATGCATATGAAATTCCTAATGTTAAGCTTCATGAAGCAGTAGAAAAAAAATCATATAAATAACATCAGTCCATATTTCCATCATGAAATCATCATGTATGACTAATATATATCAATTTTAAATCCCCTCACTGAATATTTCAAAAAACATGTTTTTATTCCAACACTATTTAACATAATAAAATTTATCATTTTATCACTATGATCAACCATTACTATAGCCTCAATCTCCCATCCAATTTTCACATGAAATATCCTCAACCTCATCAATGTTTATAAACCATAATAAAATCATGCTAACAAATTTTAAAAACATCATAGAGAACACTTATATTTTAATTCTTCCATACCCATGAAAAGGGATCTAAGGCCATAGAATTGTAGAATTCAATCCTCCTACATCAAATTCGTTTCATTCATCCAAAACAATTTATCATAGATAACGAAAATTTTAAAACCATCTCCAATTAAATGGTTTATTATTCATTGGTTTTTTCATTAAGAAACCTACATGAAGTATGAATGGATCTTTGGAAAACAACCAAAACAATCCTCACGAATTACCTAAAAGTTTATTCCATTCTAGAAGAAGATATCTCATTTAAAATACCATTCACTACTTTTATGATTCTTATTTGTTTTTAAAATAATTAATTTTAAATAACAACAATTTAGTTGATACCAGAAAGGAAGAACAATATCAAAAATTAAAATAATAAAAAATTTAAGAAATTTTATAACACATACGATTAAACAAACCATGACAATTATCTAAACACTATAACATGAAACATCAATGATCTATAAAATGTGATAATTCCAATATCTATTCATTAATATCTATAATTGTTAAATAATTCTTATCATGTAATGTTTAAAAAAAATAATATTTTAAAATGTGAAATTATATTTTTTCAAATATTCTATAAGTGATTATCCATTTTATATATCTTATATAATTTATAGGATATTGAATGACAAAACTAAAAATAAGACCTTTGTAGAATCGAAATTCAACTATTTAGCAATATAAAAATTAAATTTATGATATATTTTAATATGTTATTTACTAGAATCTAATTTTTTCATCTAAAATGTGAATAACTACATTAAATATAATAAACAGTGGAATTTGATAATAATAATTCTTCTTCTTCCTTTATATATTTCCTTATTATTGAATATTATTTCTTTAAGATAATATTTACTAGATTGTTATATGATTTTACATAATCTCACACATTAAAAAAATTTAAATAAATATATGATTACACCATGCATATAACCGAAGATAAGAAACAAATCCCACACCTCATGAGAAGAATGATAATTTCTAAACACTAAAACAGATGATGGTGTAATCTTAAGAAATCCCTGGATAAAACTATAAAATTTTAAAAAGTGTTTTTATGACTCTAAAAAGTATTTTTGGATCACTCATACTTTATATAATCAAATGAAAACAACTGAGTATATTGAAAACTTGTTTAGGTAATATTAACAAGAAAATATTGTGTATCTAAAACATGGGTAAAAGTTCACTCTTATATAAACATCTATTAGGTTTGTATTTCATTATTAGGTAATGACATATTTTAAAAACCCAATAATTATGTAATTCAAAATATTAAATATTGTTACAATTTCGGGTTAAAAATTCCATGATTTAATCATTTATTTCCAAATTTATGTAAAAATGATATTGAAATCAAACTGGAATTTCACAAAAAACCTGCATTTTTTCATCATAGGGGGTGACCAATCATGAGTATAAACCATGAGTAAGTGAGATACCATATGAATGAAATTACTAAATACTACACTATAGAATGAAAACATGGACAATGGACTACCTATACTAAAGACTGATCGTGGGACCAAATGATCAACCACATAAAGGAAGGATCGACCTCATGACCAGACAACTACATAGTTAGTAATGTGACCACGTGAATTTAAACACACCACATGGTGGGTTGATTGACCAAATGGACATACATTAAATTTAATATGGGAACAGATTCTCTGAGACCTTCCAATGACTCTATGACTCCAAAAATTATTAGGGAATGGTTTTAGAAATCTAGGACCTTACAATATACAATTATCAATCATATGGAAAAATATATAATTTAAATATAGGTATTTTATATGAAAATTATTAGTGTAATTTATATTCATTTTATATATATAAAAACATAATTAATAAATATAAAATAGTTTATATTTAAATGATGAATTTAAAATAATTATTTAATTTAATTGATTATTTATAAGACATATTTGAGAAATTATTTAAACCATATTCAATGTAAATTTAATGAATGATTGCATCACGGATTTAATAATATTTATTATTTTATATATAGATTTCATAAAAAATTTACATAATAAAATTTTAATATAACACTTTTTTTAATATCATATATTTAATATTAATTACATATAATTAATTATAAAAAAGAGTTTATATTTCAAAAAGTATAAAATTATTAAAATTAAATAATTATGCCTTATCCATTATGAATATGTAAATTATGAAATATTTATATTTTTCATTATTGATGACTTTTTTATAAATAGTTAATATATTGTTTAGTGTTTTAAACATTTTATATATTTAACTAATCCTGGAGGACTTCCAAACATTATTTAAATAAATATTAAATCATTGAAGATGAAATTTATTTAAAATATCATAATAACACTCCCCATTTGACCATAAATGCTTAGTGTATTTAGAGACTATGATATTTAAACAAATAGTACACAAAGAATCTACATCATCTCCCACTATATTTAATACAACCAGAACAATTCTTAGACATATCATTATTAAACTCACCCTTTATATCTCGTAGAATAAAAAACAACACATTGGGTGAGATCATATGCTCCATTAGGTTGAAAATATGAGATAATATCTGAATATAATATGTTATAATATCTTGAGCATATGGATATAAGAAAATGATATTAAAATTTGAAAATAATACTAATGAATCCGTTATCATATTCATGATTCATAGCATAAATCATGGAAGTATATAAAAAACGAATCAAAATGGAATCAATGAACATGATTAATGTGACTAATACATTGGAATATGTTCATTTTCTAATAGAGGAGAATAACGTTTTTCCTGATCATAAGAGTATAAATCATGTTCCATTGCTTTCCACTATGACATTCATCAAATGTTAGGCTTGGACTCACCACCCATGTATCTATATTGGGATTTGGATAACCTCATGTGTACACTTTTTGTTCATTGAATTAGGTTCCATTTTTTAACTTTATCCCCATAATTCATTAAACATTACCAGATTTCTTAGAGGGATATAATGGACCCACCAACTACATAATAATAATCAATTTATATGTATTCCATAAGTTCATGAAATTATTTATCATTTCTATATAGGTTATCCCATGGAAAATACAATGTGTTTCATTAATATCTCAACATCATAATAATAATACATCCATAGAATGAATAAATATTATCTCATTAGAATATATACCCAGTGAGTTATAAATAACATCAATGATATTTTCATATATTAAAATTCTATTAAAAGATCATTGAATTATTTTTGAGGAAAATACCCTTTTATTTAATTTATGTATAGAATATTCATATAAAGTGATAAATGAAATAAAATTTAAAATGAGTAGTATATACACCTTATAAACATAAATATGTGAATAAAATCAAACATATATGACCAAAATGGTAATGATATGAAGAACCCTTACATTATGTATGAATGGATTCAAACATTCTGTAACTTCCAAAATAATAAATTTAAATTTAACAAAGAATAATAGAAAAACCATATAAATTATTATCAATTTCATATATGAACCATTTTTGACATTTAGAAAACATTTTATTAACAATTATCTATTGACATCATCATTTATATCATCTACTATTTCATTTATCATGTATGTCGTCATTCAGTAGTTATAGACCTTACATCTCTGTCATGTTTTAATAGTTTCTTGAATATTAATAATGATATAAATATCATATATATTTACTGAAAAAATGTGTCCATTTATAAAATGTGGATTTAGAAAAATGAATTGCATCGCTCATGGAGAATGTAGTTTGTATATACGTATGAATGATATTTTGATTTTATATAAAAAATGAAAAAAAGATAAATAATATTTTATCATTATAAAATGTTAATTAAATAATAAATATCATACATACTTATTGAATCCATCATTTTAATGATCCATATGAGGCAATGATGAAAAATGAATGATATTTCATTATGGATGTTAAAGTCTACATGTACGTATGAGGGATAAATTCATTTCCCATTTGAGTAATTGGAGGTGGAAAATGGTTTTACGATTCTAATAATGGCATCTCAGTATATATTTGAAATTGGAGTAATTATGTAAGGATTTGTACAATATATTTTTGAGGAATTACATTAATAAATGGTCATTGAAGGATTTTTGTTATAGGATTACCTCTTCATTGAGATACCTCCATTGGAATATACATTAATACATTTTACGATGATGATAAGGGAATAATAGGGTATCTAGGATAAATTAAAGGACTCTAGTAATGTTTTAGGGTAGGTGTTTTTTATCTAGAGTTCTATGAATTTTTTGGATAAAGGATAGAAGGATGTTTCCTTTTTTAGGAAAGGTAAAGGGAACACATGAAATTACATAAATGATTAAAATATAATATATATCCTAATAAATTAAAGATGAACATAATAGATGTAATTTATAATGTTTCACATGATAAGGTTTAAATAACTTAAAGAAATATAATTTATACATTTTATTTTTTCCTTTATGAATTATATTTTGGATTAACCTATTGTGAATCATTTTTATCATTAAGCATAGTAACACATTTTTTACCCTTAAAGGGTATCAAATTTACATCAGAAGAGAAAATTGTCTCAAAAATTATATATTTTTGAAATGATAGATCATTTAACATTAAAAATAGAATATAGAATAAATATTTCTGTTATTTACTGATATATTATTTTTCATAAAATATCATAAAATTTGTTTTTGGATTATTTATTTAATTTGGATTAAAAAACATCCAAAAAATGGAATTAGAATATAAAACAATTTATTGAATATTATTTATTTATATTTTTATATGTTATTTTATGAGTACCACTATTCATTCAAAAATTCAATTTTATTATTTTTAACGTTATATAAGATGATTTTCTACTATATGCACAAGCATTACATCGGTGTTGCATAAGAGATTAAGGTAATTATTTAATCAGCTAAAATTAAAAAAAAATTCATAAAAATATATTATCTATATATTAAATATCTATTTATATTCTTTCGTAAATTATTTTTATCTTTATAAAAGCATATAATAAAAATTGAATTCAAGAGAGTGACATTTAATATTAATCTTTTTCTTAAAATAATATAAATGATTTAATCAAAAGTATATGGATCTAAATTTAAATATTTTAAAATCATGGATGGATTTGGTCGATCATATCTGATCAAATAAAATAAATTCAAGTCCTAGGGATTTTTTCTGGCCATATAATAATGTTTTAACCCTGTTTCACCCTTATCGATGAGACAAATATTTACCACGGTTGTAATTCATAATTTCAAAATTAAAAGAGACATATTTACTAATTTTTCACAAAATTATTAAAAATATTTAAACCAATTTTTAAGATTATTTTTCTCTAAGTTCAATAAACCTATTATAATATAAGTTAGAAAATAAATAATGATAAATTTTTTTAAAAAAATTATATTCCTAAGCATTAATGTTGGTTTATTCCAAAATCACTCATAATGTTGATTCCCACAGAATTATTTATGTTATGTTTAATAAAATTAATATAATGTTAATTTAAAACAAAATCCAAAATTTTATAGAACTTTTAATTTTAATTATTTAAAAAAAAATATGATCTATTTACAAAAATCGATATTTTTCATTATTCAGTGAAAAAATAATTGTTTTTCGTAAATCATAAAAATTATCCAATTGATAATTTTGAAATGGTAATTTTAATGATATGATCAAATCCATCAAATAAAATTTTTCAAATGATATAAATTATATATAATATATGCATACAATTTCAATAAAATGATTTTTTTTGTAAAAAAATTATTTTTGAAGCGTAAAATGTCTTTATTAAAAAATTATTTATTTATTATAAATTAATAATTTAATTTTCATTAATTAAATTATTGAAAATAATTTTTATAATACAGTTTTAGTATATATTCATTAAAATTTAACAACAATGTTATAATTGTTACATTTAAATAATAATATTGTTTATTGTGTCAAAATTTTCAAAAATATTAGTGTTGTGTATTAAGAAATATACCAAACATAGTATTATTCCAATCTAAATTTTCATGCTGCAACATCCCGCCCCCCCCCCCCCCCGAATTAAATTAAATCCCAACATTTTTTGTTAATAATAAAATATTTAATTTTTGAGAATACCTTTGTTCAAAACACACAACATACAAAGGGAGAATTAAACTTATATGGAAAATGGGAAGTGGGTAACATAAAAGATTTAAAATATATTATATAATTGAATGTATAGATAAGGAGAACCTTAGAAAGAATCTATAATATTTAAATGGATATCAAAATAATTTCTAAATAGTAACAGAGTGTGATAGGTAACAAGATCATGAGAATGATAATGATAATGTAACACGCCAAGATTTTATAGTACGTTATTTTTTCAAAGTAATTCAATAACTTTCACTACACGCAACACTGAGTTCCAGGGCACCACGACTTACCAAACTAGCCGTACAAAAGCGGTTATGAATAGTATTAACTGAATTTTGAACTTTAAATAATCCTTATAATTTTATAATCCATATTATGAGTTTCTTATAAATAATGTAAGAACAAATACATTTTTTCAGATAAAAGAAGTATTTTTTAAAAATGAAATTTTACAGCCTTTTAATGGAGAACCCTTTTTAAATCCAATATTTTAAACTATTATATATTCAATTTAAAAAAATAATCTTCTTTAGAATTAGGACATAATAAGTTAGTTTCAATAATGTTTTGGTGTTTTTCTGATAACTTTCATATTTGGTTGAATAGTGAAAAATACTAGATTTTAACTGAAAATAACTTTATTAGTAAAAATAATTTATAGTGTTAAATTATACATTTTAATGGTTTGGAATTATAAAGAGATTATATTTTTACCATTTAATACAATTCCGGACATTGTAAATAATTTCACATGGAAATTGGACATAAACAAGTGTCAATCTTTTGACAGTTATTATTTCTTAAAAATACGCCTTTTGGTTTTCACAACGGAAATTAATTTTAAATTAATAAATACAACTTCTTTGTTTTTAATTTTGTAAAATAGACATCATTTTTGGGTTCTGAATATCGATATTCACCTATGGTGAAATCTTGGTATTTTTCTGAAAACTTTCAATTTTTTATAAATAGTGAAAAACACTGAATTATTGTTTCAAACCGACTTTTTTTATAAATAATTATTTTCTTTTATTTAAATTTATTTTAGGTTAAAATAGATACATAATACCTATATAAATTCAATGTAATTCATTGGAGTCATTTTATAATAATTTTAGATATATAAAAATTTTATCTATCTTTTTACCGTCTTTTACCCATATCCTCGGAGCATTTGAAAATTTACATAAAACATAATTTTACCATTTCTGTGAGTTGAATTTCGAAAATCATAGAGACACAGTCAATATCAAGGAGTAAAATGTTGTTCAATAAGATAAAAATAATTTCTGGTGAATAGTAATGTTTTAATTTTTTTTACCACAGTTAAAAGTAAATATGGTAATTATGGGTAAAAATGATATTATTATTACCCTAACACATGTCCCATTTCTATTGGATAGGTGTAATTCGACCAAAAACAACCTTAGGAATAAAATATGACCATTTAGGTCCACTTGGATTAGAAAAGGATATTTATTATTATTTAATTTAAAGAATAGTTAAAAGTGGTAAATTCAATGTTTATTAACTAAACCATTTTTAATATATGGTTATACATAATATAAATTCGACTATAAATATTAATTATAAGGATAAAAATATTTCCTACATCATAGTATTATAAATATTAAAATAAATATAATTTCAATGTTTTTATGACAACCACGATTTTGTTAGGTGACTGTGACATGTTATGGATGATTCAATGTATCTTGTTCTAAGTAATCAAGTTGTGATAACTTTCACAGAATCAAAATACCAAATAGTTTCAAAATTGACATAAATTAATATTTTAAGAAAATACTATATTATTGGTTGATATAATATTCCTAAATATGTAAGGTTCAGCCACAGGGCTTAAATAATATTATATATGTCATTAATTATCCTTTTGAGTTTCTCTTGGAAGTTTAGAGTATGTTTATTGATTATATAGAGTAAGAATACAAGAAGACGCAGTAAAAGTTAAACTATTTATCTAAGAGTTAAATATAAAAGATAAGGTGTAAATGGTTAACTAAACTTCTCTAAAACCTATTGGTTTAGAGTATTTTGACCCATAAACACATAAGTGTCTAAATAAATTCATTCGGAACCATTATAAACCAAATATGTTTGTATAATAAATTAATACATTAATCTTTTCCGAAAGTGAACCTCACCCCTCTATAAAAGGGCACTTACCCTTCTCTAAAAATCACACCTCCAAAGCCATTTGTCTCAGCCAACCCTACACAAATATCCTCCCAACTATCCTACCTTCATCCTAGAGGCCTTCTTTTGGTCAGAAATCCAACTTAAAAATACCTTTTGATCAAATCAAAAGGAAGAACCCGAAGAAGAGGTAATGATTTTAACACCCTCTTTCAAGTTCATTTATTCTTCAACTTACTCTTTCGTTGTTGTTTCCATTATAAAATAATAACTCTAGTATCTTCTATATATTGTGATGTTATTATAAATGTGGCACAAATATATTCATTATTCTATACATCTTAAGAATGATAATGCCACCATCTGTGTGTATGTACAACTTACCGTCTCCACGTTGTGGTGTAATTTATTACTCAACACTATGTAATTTGGATGGATATAATGATGAGTAATATGTATATTAATAATTAAAATAACATGGTAATGTATCTGTAAAATTAATATAACATCTAATTCCACATTTTTAAAGAAATTATATTGTCGCTCGTGCGTACGCACGGATTACCATTTCCACGACGTGATGAGATTCATTTCCATGATCACCATTCCTCGACGATTATAAAAATATATATATTACTAATAAATATTTAATATATGACATAATAATTCTTTTGGAGATATATATATATGTACTTACATATATCTTATTCACTTAGTTCTGTTCAATACGATATGAAAACGGAAACAACGTTTATGCGTACGTATAGACTACCGTCTCCATAAATGGTATTTTTTAGTTCATATATATGTATATTATACATATTTATATTCTATATATATATTATATATAAATCATGTTTTATATTCTGGAAGTTTTTAAATCTTGGTCTATGTGATACAATCAAGAGATACAAGTTAAAACACGTACGATAAAGAGAGCAATTATTACCCAAAATATTAATTTAACATGGAAATTACTATTAAATGGGTAATAAAAAGTCATAAATGAATCATTTATGATATAATAAATATTAATATGGTTCTTGTATAATTTAATAACATACTACGATCTTCATACAAGAGGTTAAACATACCCTCGACTAAAGGAAAGTGCAAGGTAAGGGTTAATTTCACTATCTCTTTATTATCCGAGGTTGTTTTTACGTAAGTATATACTGGGACATATTTATTATCCATGTCCATTTTTCTTAAAATACTTTTCAAAGGGATTATTTTAAGGTACTTTTTACTAAAACATCATTCTAAATGTTATAACGATTTATTCTTCTAAACCATTCTCATTAATGTCCATGTTTTCAAAATGGTTTTAAGGATTTGTTTAAATGGAAATAAATGTATTAAAATGTAAATTACATTCAAGAGTTTCAAAGTGGTATGGGACACTTTGATTCAAAAATTTATTTGAATGTCTTCCTTTCTGAATTGTGTGACTTTTAAATGTTTTCAAGAAAAAGTCATATTTCTCTGAAAGAGTTTTACAAATCATTTTCATCTATGTCTAAATCCTTTAATGGATATTAAACTTGTTTGTAGATGATTTATTATGATAAAAATCTTATGTATTGTATTGATGGTTTTTTGATATGTTTGACGGTGGATGTGTTATTTTTATAACATTCATGGTTTATGGGTAAACTATTGACATTTTGTATGCCAGTTTTAATATGAATGTTTATGTTATGTTTATACCTTTTCATATGAGGAATGCATTGAACTTAGTAACTGACGGGTGAAGCCTGTTATAGCTCATCGATGCATCGGTAGGTCTAATGAGACAAATTAGTGTTTTGGCACAAGGTCTTGACAAAATGATATTTGTATTCTAGGCATAAGGCCTTCACTATGTGGTTATGATAGTCTGGCATTATGAATTCCAACATTACAGAAGTGGCTATTTATATTGGATGTGATTATTTGACTAGTAGAATATCCATGTGAATAAGTAAATGACATTATTTTATTTTATCTTTTCCATATTATGCTGAATTTTATGTTTAAAAACGATATTGTTTTAGTCTTATACATTTCCTTAAATGTTTATGCTTATTTATGAAAGTTTCCGCTATATTTTTATCCTTAATGAACATCTGAGCTCACCCCTTTCTATGTTTTAATTTTCTCAGGATTCCAAGAAGTGTATTATGATTGATAAGTAGGTTTAAGCTGGGGGAATAATGTAATTCTCAAAGGATCATTTATGTTGTGTTTTATTTTATAAATTGTAATGTAATGTTCATGTATGTAATCTATTTTCCAAGTCACCTAAACTGATCGGTCATTAGGGACATGATTCCTTGTAATCATGAAAATGTATTAAAATAATGCACCTAATCTGAGTAACTAGGGTCAGGGCATTACGGTTGGTATTAGAGGATGTTTAGAAATATCCTTGGAAACTATATTTAGATAAACACTGTTTAGATCACTTTACAATAAGATAGACTTTGAAGATTAGTATAAATAGAAGAGGTTAAATAAGGATTTTCCAATATGTGATAAATGTAGAATGAATCACCTTGGTAAATGCTTTAAGGGAATGGGAGTTTGTTATATGTGTGGAGAAAAAGGACATCAAGTATGTGATTTCAAGGGTAATAAAAAGTTTTCAAATGTAAAATGTTTCATCTGCAAGGCATTGAGACACTACGCGAATCAATGTCCCATTAATAAGAGTATAATGAAAATGATGTTATTGGATAATAATCAAGTTATGATATTTCCACAGATGAAGAGGAATGACTAGTTTTCTTATGTGGTTATTATAGTATTATTTCATTTGAGTGCTTTATCAAAAGTATACTGGTTACATGAATTATGGAGATAAATAAGGATTGTACTCCAGCAAAATTTTATTGAGGATTTGAGATTATATGGTTCTAAGAAAAGTGACTTAATAGTAAGCTATAATTTTTGGAAAATACATGGTTTATCGAATGGTAATCCTTAATGTGGTCTTCATAATGAGGTAGTGATTTTGTAATAAGAGATGGTTGATTTTGGAAAATTATATTGGATATTCTTGACTTCCTTGAAACTAATTAATGATTTGTATATTCCATCATTGTTTGAGTTTACCACATTTTTTGGATATAAAGAGTATATCAAGTATTCTATAAGGAATAAGAGAGCATGAATATAATCAATACAGTTTTATGGTAATTCAGGATGTTACCATGTTTTAAAATAATACATGATGACGGTGTTGACATGTTATTACATTGAAAAAACGATCCCCATTGTGTTTAACTTCCTTATAAATTTTGGACTGAGAGTTTAGATATATGTATTTTGGATAAGTCAAAATGTTTAAATGGATTAAGATTGAAATTGGATTCTATTGTTTAGGTTATTTTTGGATTTTTATAAAATGGACATCCCAGAGGTCAGGCAATAACTAGTCACGTCCGGCAAGGCCGCGAGACTTGAACCCACAACCGAAGAGCGACAAATGTGCATCACCCAAGACTAGACTACGTTATGTACTAGTTTGTATAACTTTTTTTAAATAGGAAGACAAATGAATTATAAATTCATTATTTTTGGAACCTTATACGATTTATGGAAAGAGAATTTTTTTGAAATCATTTACAGTGAAAGATGAGTTTGTTGTAGGAATTAGTTGAAGGGTGAAACTCTACTTTTCAAGTATATATATATATATATATATTCTTTTTTTTCTTTTTTCTCCTCTTATTCTATGAATAAATATATTCTTAAACTTTAGGCAAGGCATCTTAAAACTAAAAATGTGTTATCCTAATACCTTATGTTTTTTTGAACCGATGATATTTTAAATCATCATAGATTGATGGCTTTGAGGCCCTCAATTCTATAATTGTTTGTAATCGATGACCTTAATAACACCCTATAAATATTTATGTTTTTCCTACAATTATGTGTCTCTAATTTCCACCAATGTTCTTCTAATTGAGATCATAATTTGGTGGTGACGTTTTCATTCCCCTTTTCCTATTATTAAGACTAAATTTTAATAACCCAATTTCCGATGTGGGTTTTCCCAGAAATATATTTTCTATTTTCAACCTTTTATTTTCAAAGAACAATTTAATATTTCGAGGAAGAAATTTCCTGAAGGAGGGAAGAATGTAACACCCCAACATTTCATAGTACATTATTTCTTCAATATAATTCAATAAATTGTACTTCACGCAACACTGAGTTCAAGTGCACCACGACTTATCAAACTAGCTGTCCGAAAGTGGTTATGAATAGTATTAACTGGATTTTAAACTTTATTTAATCTTTATAATTTTCGAATCCATATTATGAGTTTCTTAGACATATTGTAATAACAAATACATTTTTCAGAAACAACAAGTTTTTTTCAAAAAATGAAATTTTACCGCCTTTTAATGGAGAACCCTTTTTAAATAAAATATTTGAAACTTTTATATATTCAATTTGACAAAAACAAACTTCTTATTTATAATCGGGATATAATAATTTATTTCAAATAATTTTTTGGTGTTTTTCTGATAACTTTCATATTTGGGTAAATAGTAAAAAATACTATATTTTAACTAAAAACAACTTTTTTAGTAAAAATAATTTGTAATGATAAATTATAAATTTTAATGGTTTGGAAGTATAAATAGATTATATTTTTACCATTTAATCCACTTCCGGTCATTTTAAATAATCTTACATTGAAATTGGACATAAACAAGTGTCAATATTTTGATATTTATTATTCTTTAAAAATACGCCTTTTGGTTTTGACAATGGGAATTAATTTTAAATTAATAAATGAAGCTTCTATGTTTTGAATTTGGTAAAATAGAAATCATTTTTGGATTCTGAATATTGAAATTAGCCTAAGGTGAATTTTTGGCATTTTTCTGAAAACTTTCAATTTTTGATGAATACTGAAAAACAATGAGTTATTGTTTAAACCCGAATTTTTATTTAAATAATTATATATTTTATTTAAATTTATATTAGGTCAAAATAGATACATAATACCTATAGAAAATTCAATGTAATTTATTGGAGTCAGTTTATAATAATTTTAGATATATAAATAGTTTATCAAAATTTTTACCGTCTTTTACCCATCTCCTAGGAGCATTTTCTACTTTACATAAAACTTAATTTTACCACTTCTGTGAGTTGAATTTTGAAAATACGAGAGACACAGTTAATATCAATGAGTAAAATGTGGTTCAATAACATAAAAATAATTTTGGGTGAATAATAACTTTTTGCTTTTATTTACCTCGGTTAAAAGTATATAGGGTGATTAATGGTAAAAATTATGTTATTATTACCATAACACATGTCCTAATTCAATTGGATAAGTGTAATTCGACCAAAAATAAACTTATGAATAAAATATGACCCTTTAGGTGCACTTTTATTAGATTAGAATATTTATTATTATGTAATTTAAAGAATAGTTAAAAGTGTTAAATTGAATGTTTATTAACTAAACAATTTTTAATATGGGGTTATACATAAGATAAATTCTACTATATATATATTCATTAGAATGATAAAATTATTTCACACATCATGGTATTTTATTTATAATTTTTAGACATTAAATAATTAAATTTTTTTATGAAACAATGATGATGCAGTAATTACCATATTAATGAAAGAATCAAATAAATGGTGTTATAAATATTAAAATAAATATAATTTCAATTTTTTATAACATCCAAGAATTTTATAGGTGACTATGACATTTTATGGATGATTAAATGTATCTTTATTTAATTAATCAAGTTGTGATGACTATCACAAAAACAAAATACCAAATAGTGTCAAAATTGACATAAATTAATATTTAAAACAAATACTATATTATTGGTTGATATAATATTCCTAATAATGTAAGGTTAGGCCACAAGGCATAAATAATATTATATATGTCATTAATGAGCCACTTGAGGTACTCTTGGATGTTTATAGTAAGTTCATTAACCATATAGAGTAAGAATACATGAAGACATGGTAAAAGTTAAACTATTTAACTAAGAGTTAAAGCTAAAAGATAAGGTTAAAATGGTAACCTAAACTTGTCTAAAACGTATTGGTTGAGAGGTGTTCAAACCATAACCACATAATTCTCTAAATAAATTCATTTGGAACCATTATAAACCGAATAGGATTGTATAATAAATTAATACTTTAATCATTTCCTAAAGTGACCCTCACCCCTCTTATAAAAGGGCACTTCCCCTATCTCAAAATCACACCTCCAAAGCCATTTTTCTTGGCCAAAACCAGACCAAATATCCTCCCAACTATCCTAACATCATCCTAGAGGCCTTCTTTTGGTTATTAAGGCAACTGAAAAATCCCTTTTGATTAAATCAAAAGGAAGAACCCGAAGAAGAGGTAATGATTTTACCACCCTCTTTCAAGTTCTCTTATTCTTCCACTTACTCTTTCTTTTGTTGTGTCCATTATAAAATAATAACTCTAGTATATTCTATATACTGTGATGTTATTATAAATATGGCACAACTATATTCATTATTCTATCCATCTTATGAATAATAATGTCACCATGAGTGCGTACGTACGACTTACAATCTCCACGCTGGGGTGTAATTTGTTATTCAACACTATGTTATTTGGATGGATATAATGATGTGTAATCTGTATATAAATAATGAAAATAAAATTATAATTTATTTGTAAAATTAATATACCATCCAATTCCACATTTTTAAAGAAATGATATTGTCGCTCGTGTATACGTATGGATTACCGTTTCCACAACACGATGAGATTCATTTCCACGGTCAACATTCATTGATGATTATAAAAATATATATTACTAATATGTATGTATTATATGACATAATAATTCTACTAGATATATATATATATATATATATGTACTTACATATATCCTATTCACGTTGTTCCGTTCAATACTATATGAAAACGGAAACATCGTTTATGCGTACGTACAAACTATCATCTCCATAAATGGTGTTTTTAATTTAATATATATTTCTATTATACATATTTATATTATAAATATTTATGATATATAAATCATATTTTATATTCTGGATGTATTCAAATCTTGGTCTATGTGATTCAATCAAGAGTAACAATTTAAAACACATACGATAAAGAATGCGATTATTACCTGAAATATTAATTTAACATGGAAATTATTATTAAATGGGTAGTATAAAGTCGTAAATTAATGATATATGATATCATAAATATTAATATGGTTCTGGTATAATTTAATAACATACTAATATCGTCATACATGAGGTTAAACTTACCCTTGACTAAAGGAAAGTGCAAAGTAAGAGTTAATTTCACAATCTCATTATTATCTGAGGTTGTTTTTACGTAAGTATCTACTGGGACATATTTTTTATCCATGTCCATGTTTCATAAAATACTTTTCAAAGGGATTATTTTAAGGTACTTTTTACTAAAACATCATTTTAAAGGTTTTAATGATTTATTCTATAAAACCATTCTAATTAATGTCCATGTTTTCAAAATGGTTTTAACGATTTATTTAAATGGACATTAATGTTTTAAAATGTTAATCACATTAAAAAATTTCAAAGTGGTATGGGACACATTGATTCAAAAATGTATTTAAATGTCTTCCTTTTTAAATTGTGGGACTTTTAAATGTTTTCATGAAAAATGGATATTTCTCTCAAAGAGTTTTACAAATCAATTTTATCTATGTCAAAATCATTTAATGGATTTTAAACTTGTTTGAAGTTGATTTATTATGATACAAATCTTCAGTATTTTATTGAAGGTTTTGAGATATTTTTGACTATGGATGTGTTATTTTTATACCAGTCATGGTTTATGGGTAAATTATTGACATTTCGTATGCCTGTTTTAATAGAAATGTTTATGTTATGTTTAAACCTTTTCATATAAGGAATGAATTGGACTTAGTAAGTGATGGGTGGAGCCTGATATAGCTCCTTAATGCATCGGTAGGTCTCATGAGATAAATTAGTGTCTTGGCACAAGGCCTTGATAAAATGTTATTTTTAGTCTTGGAACAAGGCCTTTACTATGTGGTTATGATAGTCTGGCATTATGCATTTCATCATTATGAATGTGGAAATTTATATTGAATTTGATTATTTGACTGGTAGAATATCCATGTGAATGAGTAAATGGAATTATTTTATTATATCTTTTCCATTTTATGCTGAAGATTAAGTTTAAAAAGGCTTTTGTTTTAGTCTTATACATTGCCTTAAATGTTTGTGCATATTTATAAAAGTTTCCACTATATTGTTATCCTTACTGATCATCTGAGCTCACCCCTTTATATGTTTTAATTTTCTCAAGATTCCATGAAGTGTATTATGATTGATAAGAAGGGTTAGGATAGTGGATTAATGGAATTCTCAAAGGATCATTTATATTGTGTTTTATTTTAGAAAGTTTAATTTAATGTTCATGTATGTAATCTATTTTCGAAGACTGCTAAACTGATCTGTATTTCGAGACTTGATTCCTTGTAATCATGCCAATGTATTAAAATAATTCACCGACTCTGGGTAACTGGGTTCGGGGCATTATAAACAACAAAACCGAAAGTTAGCTAGGATGAAAATGACCATAAATTCATCAAAAATAATTAGAAATGGGTAAAAAAATTCAATGTCATTTTCTATTTTATTTGATTTGAAGAATTATTTTACCATAAAATATGATTATATATACAGACTTCATTTACTCTCATCATAAATTTTATTTAATCCTTTATATATTTCAATTATATTCAATCAGTATTCTAACCTTATTCTAATTAAGAAAGAATTATATGAATTTCTCCTGCCTGAACCACTAATATAAATATCTTATAGAGCATAATACCCAAAAAAATGAGGATATTATATGTTGGAGTTGGTGTCTTAGAACCTACTTTTGTGTACTTTATGATAACCTGTATAAATAGTTTGAATATTAAGGAACTTAATATCAAAACATGATTGTTCTTATGCGTAACATAGGATGTCATAATGTCCTATAAGTATTTATCACACAAAAAGTTCATACACATTCCCTGATATGATGTAAACCTGGAAGTGATAGAATTATATTCTTAATTATATGTTCAATATCCAAATGATATCATTTTCAGAGCATAAACGATATAGGAAATCAGGGGTGTAGCACTCCCAGTTTGAGGTATGTAGCCTTTTATTAATTTTTATATGTTTAATGTGCATGGGATGAGTTGGGAAGAGGTTGGGAGAGTTTGGAATGGTTTTTGATGAGTTTGGAGTCTTTTAAAGGGGTGCACGGTTCGAACACGGTTAGGTGAAAACGTGCGGATCCCCCATGAAACCATGAAGGCCCTTGTTCTTGATATAGTAGGCCTCGCACGACCTGGGCACGGTTTTCCAAACTGTGTTAGAAAACCGTGCGGACCCTGGCTTTTAAGGCTGTGGCGTGCACACGGTTAGCGCACGGTTTGCCAAACCATGCAGACTAACTGTGCGGCCACTTAATGTAAGGGTTTTAAAACCCAGTCTCACTCGATATTGCCTTATTTCACTCCTCTCTTCCTCCCACTCGAGCCTCACTTGGGATTTTGGGTTCTCAGGGGTTATGGGTGCTCTCCCACCCATTTTGGTAGGGTTTTAAAGAGGATTCAAGGTGGTTTGAAGGTGATTGCTTTCGGGTATGTCTTTCATCTTTGTTTTCTTGTGTTTTCCTCTAGATATACATCCCTCTCTTTGTTGGTTACATATATATACACTTTTTTTTGGGTAGATCTAGGGTTGGGTATTCCTTGGATTTTAATATTAAGCCTTGTGGATATTAGGGAAAGGGATCTAGAGAGGATTCGGTGGTGCGTTCGCCAGATTTGAGCGGGGTTGTTCATGTGTCGATTTCTCGGAAACCCTAAAGGTAGGTGGCTTCTATCTCAACTACACGTGGTTAGAACTACTGGTTCCATGTTAAAACTAATTTTTTGTGATTAAAATTAATTGTGTGTTGATGTGCGAATTTGGTAGGAAATCTGTTTGGCGGATTTTTTGGAAAAAGGGGGTTTTATGGTGAAATGCTTTTTTGTGAATTTTATAACTTAGATTTTAAAATGGGTTGATGAGATTGATTTGGGAAAATGATTGATGGAATGGGTTTTTAATAAAAGGGTTGTTTTATTGAAATGTAGTTTGTCATGGAAAAAGGTTTTCAATAAATGTATGATTTATTGAAATGGATTGATATGCAATGGAACTTGATAGATTTCATGATGTTGTGACCGTAGTGGGTTATATGCTTGGTTTTGTTTGGTTGGGATGTTGTGTGGAAGTTTCAAGAAGTACCACTTTAAAAAGGGGATGGATAGTTGATTGAAGGGCCACCATCTAAGGATAAGTGGATGGGAAGAGCCACTAGCTGTAAATGGATGAAGCGGGTGGGACAGAAGCTCCACCGTTATGGTTGTTTTGTTGTGCATTGCTTTGCAAGATGGAATTGTTGTGCAACCATATAAATGTTGAGATGGATTGTGTCTTATTGTCGGGATTTATTTTGGTTTCTTGGGTTGGGTGTGATGGCTTGGTAAGAGCATGGTTGGCTTATGGTAATGATTGCACTTGTGATTATTTTATATAAACTATTTTATATAAATTTGCTAACGGTTTTATCATAGTGGCATGTGTAGGGAAGTCTTTTGGGGAAATCCTACCGAGTTTTAGTACTCACCCCATGCTTTGGCATTGTGGTGTCTTTGCAGATGTTGTGTACCGTGACATGGGAAAAGGTAAGAAATCTCCCTCCTTTAGTGGAGCATTGTGATATCATGGTGTACCATGGAGCTTGGAGCTTGGTGAGGAGCTGTGGAGGGGTCATGGCTCATGGTGTCTGATGATTAGTTTCTGCTTTGTAGTCTGATGTTTCTGGACATGTTTGGTTGTACTGGTATTGGGTTGTGTTATGGAACAACTTGGTTGTCCTTGGGAATACATGTTGGAATGTTTTGGTTGACATGCATCATGTAGTGGTTATTATGGATTGTTGGTTGGTTTTGACTTAAGGTAAAATCGTTCCCAAATTTGTTCTAGAAGCCATTGGCATTTATTTCCAGCCTTTGGCACCTTGGGAATGTCGCTTAAGGCCAAGTGGGCATCACTGCCTCCTTCAGACAATGAGGTAAGGGCGGGGTGTTACAAGTGGTGCAAACTCATAGGAATTTTATGGAACCTTCTCATCGTGTACACCATCAGTAATATACAATAGTATATTATTAGAGTGAGACCCTCTAGTTAGAAATTCACAATTATATATTTCACTGGATATTCCTATCTATAGACGTGTGTATTTTTCATTATACATTATTATTATTATTAATGAGTATTATGATTCTGTACTTTAATGTATTAATGAAAAACATGATAATAGATGTATGTGGTGATATAGGATACGTTGGGTGTGTCACGGGTAATATAATGTTAATAAATAACTAGAGAAAGGATTTGTCCCTTATGTTCTTTAATAGATGTTTGTGTCTTAGTCCCTCTAATGTAAATGATATATCCTAAATAAATCAATGGTCATGGTGTTATATAGGTAAGTTAAATTTATAGAATTAAATGAAATATATATCAAGCACATAGGTTAATCGTACTGGAATGCAACCGGATTGGTTAGATATATCATGATAAAGGGATTATATTACACATTAAGCATACCTATGAGATATTATTCCATTGAAGTATTAACTTATATCTTTTGAGGTTCATTGAAGTGTTCCTAGATGCTAATATTGGAATTTATGCGGCTCCCCCTAATGCCACTCAAAAAGAGGCCTAAAGGGTAGCACACTGAGTGTATCCAGAATCTCAGTAAAATAATATATTATTATGTATTATTTAATATGTTTAATAAATATTAATCTCAAAAATGGATGAATAATTATTCAGTTATTCATGATAGCATATATTGTTTCAAGAGAATATATTGTTTGTAGAATTTCCAATATATATTTATTTTTTATTTAGTGAATATAATATTTTATTATTCATTTGCGAATAATGTAGTGTAATTTATTTAACAAAAATATAGTGATTATTCAGGTTCTAATATATATTCTAGATGAATGGTGTACCAAGTCTAATAGTCTGATGAGAAATAATAAAAATTTAATGTTAATTGATTAAATAATATTTAATTTAATTCTTATGTTAAGATCATGTTGAGAAATAATAATAATATTATTATTATTATTTGTCACAGGGTTCTGTAGGGATTAAATAAATAATAAATTTCACTTGTGAAATTATTTTATTTTAACCCTATTGATATATATACCCAATTATATTATTTTATTAATAACGCATTTCATTTTATTGGTTGTGCACAATGGATTTAGAGAATCCTTCCAATACATAGATAGCTCTCTTCTCTAAGAATACTACCAATAACAAAGAGTGATCTTCCTCCACCTCCCACTCTCAATTCAATAATATATCTTAGAGGACACTTTTTATGTGGTTTCTAAGTTGATCAAAGGCGAAAGAATCATATACTAGGATCTATCGTTCTAGAACCTAGAGATTCCTACGACGATACTCAATGATTTCGGGAACACAGCTGGATCACTGCTAGATGAAATATTGTTTAATTATGATAATGAAGTGACAGAAAAATAAAAATATGATTTCAAGAGATCCGAGATTAAATCTAGGTGCAGACATATTTTTGGTACTGTAGTAGCACTACAACAGTACTGTAGTAGTACTATAGAAGGAATTGTAGAAGTACTGTAGCATGTATTGTTGCCGGATCGGTTTGGTATTGTAGCTAACAGAACTATTCATTTGTCTCAACCTACAGGACACCAGTTTGGTCCTGTAGTACTGAAAGGCCTTCGGGCCAACCAAGGACACTGGGCCAATTGTCTCTCAAAGCCTTTGGGTAACCTTATGGACATAGGGCCACCCTAAGGGCTTCATGCCATGCGATTATGCAGATGTACTAGTCAGACTACAAGGGAAAAGGATAGAGATGAGGTTTTAGGGCAGGCTCATTCACTAGAGAAGATCTAACTAGAATTGTAAAAATAAGAGGGTATGGAATTTTCATCAGTACTGGGATTGTGTAGCATTTCATAGGATAGCTAGCTGACCGACCGTGTGAAGGTGGGGTGCTGGTCATCATGACAAATGTCAGGGAGGAGCAGTTCCGTGATTTTTTGTCAGGGTGATTCCCTCTAACACCTATGGGTCAAGTAATTGTCTCTGAGAATTCGGGCCTTGTAAGTGTTCCACCTCACCCCTGAAAGGTGTATTATCAGAAATAACAAAAAAATTGAAGGCCTTCGAGCCATTCGGTCGGAAAATATGTTTCATTATACAAAAATGAAGAAAGACTTCAATGAAAGTAATTATTTATTAAATTAAATTAATTATAAATAATATGTTCTGATCATTTCTATTAGTTCTAATATTCTATACATTTCTTATATGTTTTTTATTCAATTATGAAGACCATGATGTTTATAATTTTGTAACTCTTGTATTGTTCGACGATCATGGAAATTATCATATATGGGCATGACCCATCCAACACTAACATAGTTCCCAGAACACACAAGTGGTTTCAAATGGATCATATAATTATTTATAGTTATTTATATATCATTAATAATTTACAAAATTGTGATTTCTTTCTTCAATTCTTGTTTAATCGTTCTTTTAATCCAAGTTATGAGGTATGCTTCTTCTTCCTTCAATTCCCATAGATCTAATCCGTGAAATTAATTTTATGAATGAAATAAAATATAATAACTCATTTGGAGGATACATGTATTCTAGTTAGAAAACACAAGAGTACACATCATGTATCTAGAGTTACATGTTGTGTACTTGCGTTCAATGCATCACGAATTCATTCAGTAATTAATTCAAAGTTTGTGTGATCATGACACTCTGTGTTGTTAATTATTACATTGTGTATTAGCCTGGATAGCTTAGAAAACGATCTGCTATAGTACACACCATATATCCCACATACACAATATATAGCCCCATTGAGTCATAGACAGTCCATGTGATTTAAACATGTCCTACTTGACTGGTGACTATGCAACTTAGATTACATAGGCTATATAGTCCCTTTTACACAATGTGTACTCCATTTCTTTCACGTTACAATTTACCACCTGAATCCCTAGGTGTGTACCTCAGATAGAGGGTGAGAGATATATATTCTATGTAGCTCTCCTATAAAAACTGTTTACTTGTACCAAATTATGTAGATTAAAATTTTATTTATTATATTGTGTAATCTTGAGACATGATCTTGTATGTGGTCATTAAGTTGATAGGGTATGCTATGTGATGTGTTTTTTAATATATATATATATATATAATTAATATATTCATCTTATTCAGATATGAATATAATTTACTATTTGTTTTACAGTTGTAACTATATGTGCATTGAATCATAACACATGGCCAGACAACTATGTAATTTGTGAAATCATTATTCTTATAGAACACATCATGAAGGTACATAATAATAAATGTATGATATATATGAAATAATTATAACTATATACATCTATATAACAAGTTGGTTGGATTTGGTGGGTATTCAATATGTAGTTTCAAAATAACATTTAATGTTAATAGTTAATTTTAAATAAATTTTTTATTTTTTTAAAAATTTTGATGGATTATAATCTCAAGGAGATTTAAATGATAATTAAGATAAAATAATTGATTAATTAAAGATAATAATTAATTTATTCAAGCATGAATTATGGTAAATAATAATTAGTATGAATTGACAATTAGTTTTATTAAATACATATTTAGTTGCATTGTTGTTGATGACCATGATCATAGACAAAACATTTGTATGTGATTGGTTTTATTTATTTTATTATTAAAATAAACTATTAGTATATATACCTTATCTCTTCTTATTATGTAATTGATTTTATTCACATTGTTTCTTTTATGTAAACCTTCTATTTCCCTCACGTATATGTGACTAAAATCACATGTAATGGATGGATCTCCAAAGCTAGTGGAGATGGTTCAAGATTGTAGCTGAGGTGAAACCAATCCTAGAGAGATACATAGGTGTATGGTTGGAAAGCAATAAAATGTACCATAATATATTGAATGTATTTTTCTCTACGTTAATAGTTATTTTATCAAATTCTAGATTGACTAACCATTAGTAAAATCTCACAATCATACAACTTTCATTTATTTATTTCTTGTTCTATGGGTATCTTATTATGATTGTTTTGTCACGATCACATGAATTAATGAACATATGTAGCATGAAAGATATAACTAAAATAAATTCACTTATGATCAAATTTACTCAAATATATAGTTAATCTCTTATGTAAATCCAATTAACATTATAAACCAGGTAATAAAGATAATAATTGTAAATTTAGATATAAAAGGATAAAATACCTCAATAATAAATATAAAATCAGTATAGCCTTCCACTAATTCTATTAATATCAAGGAATAGTTCAAATTTTTTGAACACCATATGATGGGGATCATTAAATTATTGGGTAATTCTAACATGATGTTATGGGTTGACTTAACATATTTCACATCAAGGTTTGACTGCCAAAGTAAGACATGGTGTAACTCTGAGAAAAGGTTTGAGGAGATCCAAATTAAGGATTTTGGGACTGGGGAGTCCACTCAATAGATCAGGAAATTATGAATTGATGTAAATAGAATTTTTAATTCCTATGAGAAAGTATTCATGTTTCTATACCAACCAATGTTAGGGGAATGACAAGGGTAATATGGATCCTTGCCACTTGAATGTCCAAGAAATAAGACATTTTTAATCCCATGGTGGGGTTTATTGGGTTTCAATAAAAAAATTGGAGGCTAATAAATATAATATTTATTTACTTAGTTTTATTAATTTTAATATATAAGGTACTTAAAATCTACTCATATTATTTGTAGAAACAACATTAAAATTATAATAAAAAACCTTTTTGATCCATACCTTATTAGGATAACCATCTCACCAGCAAAACATTTCATGAATGAAAAAATGCGCCTATATTTCATCCTTCTTAATAAATGAAAATTATATGTTCTAGAAGATAATTTTCCTAATAAACCTGGAAATGAGGCTACTAATTAAGAGTTAAAACTCTATGAGAATCATTTGAAAAAATCAACCGATGTTAAAGGTTTCATGCTATCATTCGTGTCCAATGAGCTTTTAAAGAAACCTGATAACATATATGGATTTAGAATGATGTCTCACAATCTATATCTCTATCAATATAAGGTGAAACAAGATAGTTATGTGATCTCTACTGATTTGTTCAAAACTATGTTTAGAGATTATGCTCCAGCTAGGCCGCTTGTAGTCAAGATTATTTGCTATATTGAACATTAAAACATCAAAGGGATTAATTTACAAAATGAATTGTGTATAGATATCATACATTCATCACTTTATAATATGTTTTTATGTTTTATTATTAATTTATCATGATAAATAATGTGAATATTCATTAAATACTTATTACTTTGATTCACAAAGTGGATAAAGACATGGTTTGAAAAACCCACAGTTCTTATGGTGAATAATAAATGTAAGAGTAAAAAAAAGGTTCCCAATACCTCTAAATAGTCAAAGTATCCTAAGAGATATCTTCCATAGAGAGGAAGCTACATACACAATGTATGGAAAATGAGGAAATTTGTTTTTCTTGTGGGATACCATGCCACTGGAAGAATAATTTTACCCAGAAGCTAGGGGAAGCTAAACATTCATTCATTATCACGTGTATTCATTCCATATCTACACATTGGTTATTAGATATACCTTTTGGTTCTCCCATATATATCTAAATGTAATAACCATGTATATTCTGAATTATATTTTAAGGATAAATGGATCTATGAGCTACTAATGAAGCGAGGATGGCTTCCCTAGCCATTGGTGACTACCAATATTCATTTTAATGGAAGTGATTTTGGTTTTAAAATATTAATAATATGTTCCTACAAATACAAAGAACACAATTTCTATATCATTCCTTGATGTAGATAGGTATATTTTAAAGTATGGAAATAAATTTTTTTTCTTTTATAAGGAAAATATTTTGTATGGTATGGAACATTTATATAACATTCATTGTATATTAAATAATAATAAAAAGTATTGAATCATGAAAATAGTTCATTTTATCACAACTCATAGAACACCCTTCTTTGGAATTGTCATCTTAGTCATGTAAGTGAGAAGCATTTGATAATGATCTATTAAGATGGTTATTTAAACTTTTCTATGATAAAAAAACTAGAATGAAGAAATGATTGTTTAGAATAAAAATTAAAGAAATAACCAATTGGTGGACAAGGTGAAAGGGCCACATAAATTCTAGGATTGGTACTCACTGATGTATGTCGACCATTTATAGTAGAATCTACAGGGGTATATTTTTTGTTCATTAATTTTAATAATGAGTTAAATAGATATGGTTATTTCTAATTAAATAGGTATATGTCCACATCCATTGAAAAATTATTGGATTCAAGAATGTAGTTGAGAATGAACATTGTAAGAGGATAAATAATATATGATTGGATTGAGGTGGTGAATGTCTTAACCTAGAGTTCATAGATGTTTTATGTACGTTTGTAATTCTATCTCAAATCACTCAACCTTATACACCATAATGGAATAGTGTTAGTGAAAGGAGAAACTGTACCTTATTATACCTGGTATGTTTTATAATGATTCATACAGATATTCCATTATCATTTTAGGGATATGAATTATAGACAGTGGAATACACATTAAACAAATTTCCAAATAATGGTGAATACATAACACCATTTGTGTAATGGCCAAAAAAACCCCATCTCTCTAACACACATGTATGGGGTTGTGAGGAGTTTATTAAGGCCTTATTAGGAAACAAAATATCACCCAAAGGAACAAAGTGTGTCTTTATAGGGTATCCAATATAAATAAAAGAATAATACATATACAACACATTAGATAAGAATGTGATTGACACCAAAAAATCCATATTTATTTAGAGGGAGAACATTCAAAAAAGTATTGTGTGGGAAAGATTTAATTTGATGATATTGAGGATCACAGTACAGAAGAGTTCAATTAATAACTAGTTCCATATGACATTGTAGAAGAAGTAGTTCCAAAAACCCAAGTACTACTATGCAGCATACGAATTTTATGAGACACAGAGAGATGTGTTTATCTCGGCACCAAAGACGGTGACTCATTATTAGATGAAAATGGTAAACCACTAACCTATAAAAAAGTAGAGAGATCATAATCTGGATGATTGAAATAATACATTAATTATGAAATGGATACCATGTATCATAATAATGTTTTATTTTTATTCAATGCTCCATTTGATGTAAATTTAGATGGATGAAAATGTTTAATCAATAAGAATATGGACATAGATGGTAACGTAAAAAAACATCTAAATCAAGGTCAGTGGATAAACGGATTAAACAGTGTCAATGAATTGATTATGATGAACCCTTTTCACCAATTTCAATGTTTAAATCCATAAAATTTGACTTGTTATAGTAGCTTACCATGAATATGATATTTTTAAGATGGAAGTCGAAATTGTATTACATAATGGGAACCTTTAGGAATATTTCAAAATGATACAACCTTATGTTTTTGTGACACTAGGTGATGTCAATAATATTTTCAAGTTGCTGAGATCGATTTATGGAGTAAAGTATGCATCTAGGTCATGGATAATTTGATTTTATAAATCCATAAAATAATTTTGTTTTATTAAGAATGAATATATGAGTCATGTGTTTTGAATTGGTTTAGTGGGAAAGTTTTTATTATCCTAGTACTATATATTGATGAAATATTACATAATAGAAATTACATACAAGTCATACAATATGTTAATGACTAATTGAAAAATTATTTCTCTATGAAGTAATTAGATGAAATAGCCTATATTCTAGGGATCAATATCCTTTATGATAGATCCAAGATTCTCAATTTACTAAGTCAAAGTACATTTGTTGAACCATATACTAAATAGATTTGATACAGAATAATCCAATTGGAAACTGGTTCCAATGTCACTTGGTATAAATCATTCTAGAAAAATGTGACCTCAGGCACAATAAGATCAATAGGGAAAGAGAGAGATCCCATATGCCTCTATGATATGATCAATAATCTATGCCATGTTATTTATTATAATAAATGGTTTTAATGAATTGACCATAATAGGAAGATATCAAGAAGATATAGACTATAGTACACCATATTTGAGGTATATTGCATTTGTTTATGATTTTAATATGTTTAAAGTTAATGGGATGAGTTGGGTTGAGGTTGCGAGAGTTTGGAATAGTTTTGAATAAGATTGGAGGATTTTCTAAGGGAGCCCGGTTTAAGCACGGTTAAGGGAAACCAGGCGGGTTCTCCAGGAAACCATGTAGGGGGAGACAGTAGGCTTCATACGGCCTGCATATGGTTTGAAAAAGCATGTGATGAAACCATGCAGACCCTTGATCTTGAGGAAGTAGAATGCACACATTTAGTGCACGGTTTTACAAATCGTGCGGACTAACCATGAGGCCACCTAAAAACATGGGTTTTAAATCTGACCTCCCTCAGGCTTGCCCTAAAACACTCCAAAATTCCTCCCACTCAATCCTCACTCGGTATTTTGAGTTCTCGGTGGTTGAGGGTTCTATCTCACTCATTTTGGAAGGGTTTTGAAGAGGTTTCTTGGTGGTTTGAAGGTGGTTTCTCCCAGGAAAGTCTCTCTTCCCTGTTCCTTGTGTTTTCCTCGGGATCTACATCTCCCTCTCTCTCATTTTTCTAGATCTACAATAGTTTCATGTAGATATAGGGTTGTGGTTGCATTGGATGTTGATTTAAAGGCTTGTGGATGTTAGGGAAGGATATCTAGAGTGGTTTTGGTGGCGCATTCTCCGGTATTGTGGTGCGGTGGCTTGTGGGTTGATTTCGTCGGAACCCTAAAGGTAGGTGGATTCTCTCTCGACTCCACTTGGTTAGAACTAGTGTTGTTTGGGTGCAATTAATTTGTTGTGCTAAAAATTAATTGTGTTTTTATGTGAAAAGGTGCGTGTAAATCCATTGGGTGATGTTTGGGGATTTTTTGAAAAAAGTTGGTTTTGTGGTGATATTCTCTTCTTGTTGATTTTAAAATGGAGATTTTAAAATGGGTTGCTGAGTTTGATTTATATAAATGGTTAATGGGAAATGGTTTTAATTAAAATTGGTGATTTATTGAATTTTTTTTGTCATGGAAAATGGTTATATGGTGTTTTCAATAAATGGGTGATTTATTGATGTGGTATACATGTAATGGGAATGGTTGATTGCATGCTATTGTGGCCTTGATGTGAAATGCTTGGTTATGGGTTGATTTGGAATGTTTTGTGGAAGTGGGTGGGAAGTACCACTATAAAAAGTGGATGAATAGTGGATGTAAGGGCCACTATCAAAGGATTAGTGGTCGGGAAGTACTGCTAGTTGTGAATGGGTGAACTGGTTGGACGGATGTTCCACTGTTATGGTTGCTTTGTGTGCATTGTTTTGCAAGATTAAAATTGTTGTGCTAATGTGTAAATGATGAAATGGCTTGTGGAATGTTTTTTTATATTTCCCTTGGTTGTTTTCTTTGGGTGAGATGGCTTGGTAAGGGTGTGTTTGGCTTATTGTAATGGGTGCACTTGTGATTATTTTATATAAGCTGTTTATATAAATGTGCTAATGGTTTTACCATAGTGGTGTGTGTAGGGAAGTCATTTGGCGAAATCATACTTAGTAGTTGTACTCAGCCCCTGCTTTGGCACTTTGGTGTCTTTGCAGATGTTTTGTATCGTGACGTGAGAAAAGGTAAGGCATCACCCTTCTTTATTGGTGCATTGTGATGTCTGGGTGGAGCTTGGAGCATGGATCTTGGTGTGGAGCCATGGAGTGTGTCCTGGCTTATTTTGGGTCTTTAGTTGAGTCTTTTGCATAGTACTCTGATATAGTTGGTTGTATTGGTTTTGGGTTGTATTGTGGAACAACTTGGTTGTCCTTTGGGATTACATGCTTGAATTTTCTTGATTGAAATGCATCATATAGTGGTTGATAGTGGATGGTTTGTTTGGTTTTGTCTTAAGGTAAAATCTTTCCCCAATTTGTTATCAAAGAACTCGACATTTATACCAGCCTTTAGCACATTGGGAATGTCACTTAAGGCCATGTAACCCTCACCGCCTCCTCAAGATAATGAGGTAAGGGTGGGGTGTTACAAGTGGTTTCAGCTTGTTCGGTCCATTGGAGTTGATTTTCGAATTTGGAGTTGATATATTTTGTCGTATATTCCTTGATTTGGGATGGTAGCAAGGCGTAGGAATGTCAGAACATGGAATGTATAGCATAAAAGGACATAGATAACCCTTTTATTCTTACCTTCAAGTTACCAGGGAGTTGGGCGCATAAGTGGTTGGAGACACTTATAGGCACTGGATATCTCATTATTGCCGGTGTGGCAAATGAGATGAGAATGGCATGAATGGTAGAAATTACTTCCCTCTAGGATGCATATTTCATTAGGGTATAATGATTTATGTTGTGATATGAATGTGTGGATTTGAAAAATCTGAATTGGGTTTCAAGACATAAGGATTTGAAACATGGAAACTAGTGGTATTTTGAAAATGGTTTGATTTTCAAAAATGGTGAAACATGTAAATGTGGAAAAGGTGGAAGGCCTTGATGTGATAGAGTTGTGTAATGAAAATTGAATTGGTAATTCTTGATTTCTACAGAAGTGAGGCTCATGGTTGTTTTCTTTCTCTTTACAGAAATGGCACTGGGTAGGCGTCATAGAGACCAACTGGAAGCGGTTGATGAGAACGTGGATGCACATAAGCCTCAGGTGATCCAGTAGTTAGTGCAAATTAAAGAGCAAGCCTTCCAAGCTGTGGAAAGTGGAAATAAAGAGGATGAACCAAGGCATGTGTATCATGTGGTTTAATTTCAAAAGAAAAATCCACCAATTTTCGGGGGTGATACAATGCCAAAGAGGGAAGAAGCGTGGTTGAATTGAATGAACAAAATTTTCGAATTCTTAGGTATGTCGGTAGAGCTAAAAGTAAAGCTAGCGATGTATAAGCTAGAGGATCTTGGTCTTTAGTGGTGGGAGTCGGTAGTCCAAGAGGGGACGGACCATAGTAGGATGTGGGAAGGCTTTGAGGAATTTTTTAATAAACAATTCAACCCATTTTCATTTAGAATTCTGTGCACACCATATTTCTTCCATTTGAAACAGGAAAAACTTTTGGTAACAGAGTTTGCAACTAAGTTTATGAACTTAGTGGGATTTTCACCCGAGGTGGTGGGTAGTACATCGTTGAAAGCTCGTATCTTCGAAGCTAGTTTGAGGTAAAAGATTTATTCCATGATAAAGGTGATGTGTATAGATGATTACACATAAATGGTGAATAGAGCCTCAGTGGATGAGCGGGATCTGTTTGGAACTCCGGGAAGGGGAAGCATGGTGGTACCCATGGGGAATAGTGGTAACTCTAACGCTGGGTTCAAGCGGGGGAGTGACACTTATTCCCAAGGCAAGAGTATGGCACATAATCCGACGACAGGATTGGTAAATCTTCATCTGAATCCCCATAGCAATCCATGATGTTTTTAATGTGGTTCTATGAGCCACATCAAGAGGGATTGAATGAAACATCCTAAAGTATGTCATAATTGTATGTAGATGGGGCATCTGTAGCATTATTGTTAGAATGATCTGAGGTCAGGTGTACGTGAGACTCCTTAGGGATCACAGACATCATATGCATCGACGGGACGAGGATAGCATCATACCCCTTTTCATTAAAGCAAAGCCAGTTATGGTGATTCTCATAACACCAAAACTCCTTAGCATGACAAAAAAATCATAGTGTGGAAACCAAGGCATTGTTTGTAGCTGAGTATGTTGTAGTGGATGATCTGTCAGGACCATCCACGGTGAAAGGTGCTATTCTTTTAAATTCAACCATGATGCAAGTGCTGTTTGATATGGGTGCCTCACACTCTTTTATTACTGCATGTGTGGTTGAGTTTCTAAGTTTAAAGGTAGAAATGATGCCTTCAGTTTTGAAACATTAGACTCCACTGGGTTGAAGAGAGTGTCGAGACTTCTTGTGTAGAGCATGGTGTATCATTGTGGGCCAGGTTGACTGAATGTAGAATTTCACAATGATTGAGATGGATGGGTGTGATGTAATCCTGGGAATGGATTGGCTGGTGGTGTTTAAGGCCCACATCAATGGTAATGCATAGATAGTGGCTTTTACGACACACTATGGCGTTAGAAATCTCTTTAGAGGAGAGATTCATGAAAGCTAGGGTGAAATGGGTTTGTTGGAACCAGGAATGGGCACGCTAATGTGTCAGTTGGCGGTGTTGTCATTGGAATCGGTAGCAGGTGTTGAGCAGAGTGTTCTTCGGGTAGGGGTGGATCGGTTCACGGATGACTTTCCTGAAGAATTTTCTGGGTTACCTTCCATAAGAGAAGTAAAGTTTATGATTTATCTCCTTTCGAGGACCAATCCAATCTCCCTTCCATCTTACTAGATGACACCTACTGAATTGCAGGAATAGAAAGATTAGTTGGAAGACATAGAAAACAAAGGGTTTATCCATCCTTTCATGTCTCTGTGGGAAGAACTAGTGTTGTTTGAGAAAAATGCGGATAGAACATTGAGGCTCTATATTGATTATCGTCTACTTAACCAAGTTGTGATAAGGAATAGATATCCACTTCCACCAATTGATGATTTGTTTGACTAGTTGTGGGGAGCCCAGTGGTTATCAAAGATTTACCTAAGGTCAGGATATCATCAATTGTGGGTGAGGAAGGATGATATTCTTAAAACAACTTTCATAAGTAGATAGGGACATTATGAATATGTGGTTATGCCCTTTGGTCTAACGAATTATCCAGTGGTATTCTTGGAATTAATGAATCGGATATTTCATAGATATCTGGATTCATTTGTGGTGGTGTTTGTAAAAGATATTCTGGTGTATTCAAAGAGAAAGGTGGAGCATGAGAAGCACTTGGAGACAGTGTTGGGGATCTTGAGGGATCATCATTTGTATTCCAAATTGTTAAATTGTGACTTTTGGGTATAGGAAGTCCTTTTTCTTGGACATGTGAATTATTAAAGTGGAGTTTTAGTGGATTTGAAAAAGATAGAGGCTATTATCTCATGGCAACCAACAAATAATGTGTTTTAGGTACGAAGATTCCTTGGTCTAGCTGCGTATTATCGGCGTTTTGGTCGTGATTTTTCATGTTTGGATTCATAGATGATAGCTTTGACAAAAAATAATGTTCCATTCTAGTGGAATGAACAGTTTCAGTAGTGTTTCGAAGATGTAAAGGGTCTCCTTACATCAGTATCAATCATGGTGTTTCCAAAACCAGGAAAAGTGTACGTGGTGTATTTCGATGCATCGGGATCATGGATGGGGTGCGTTCTCATGCAAGGGAATTATGTGGTTTTGTATGGATCATGGTAGTTGAGGGTGGATGAGAATAACTACCCAACCTATGATTTGCAATTGGAATCAGTGGTCCATGCTTTGAAATTATGGCGTCATTATCTCTTCTGTGAGAAATTCACGGTATACAAAGAACATAAGGGATTGAAGCACATTTTCTCACAAATGGATTTGAACTTGAGGCAAATGAGATGGATGGAATATCTCCAGATGTTTGATTTTGAAGTAATGTACACACCGGGTAATGGAAATTAGGTGGAAGATGAATTAAGTAGAAAATCATATGCTCAGGTGGTGAAATAGGCATCAGAACAGTGGTCGTTGATGTCAGTTACAGCTGAGATGTGGTTGGAATGTAAGGAACATGGCGATAGAGAAGTCTTCTATCTGGTTATGTTGATTCATTACTTGGTTTTCCTGGTTAAAGAGGTAAAGATATCTGATTCTGAGTGTTTGACCATGAGGTCAAAACACAACGGTGGGGAGACCATTGAGGGTTGGCAACTGAATAGAGATTTCGTTTTGTGTTTTCGGAATCGGATGGTTGTACAAGATTCTTGTCAGGAGGATTTTCTTAGGGCGTATCATTATTCTAGGTGGATTTTTCATCCTGGAATTCGGAAAATTTATAAAGTGTTGAAAGCGCAGTTCTCGTGGGATATCGTGAAAATAAGTGTGGCTGAGTTTGTTTTGAGAAGCTAGACTTGTCAGCAGGTCAAGGCAGAGCATCAGAGGCCAGCGGGAATGTTTCAGTCTTCACCAATCCCTATTTGTAAGTGGGAGTAAATAGCTATGTATTTTTTCATAGGTCTCCCAGGAACGGTCATAATGAACGATGCCGTTTGGGTGATAGTGGATCAGCTAATGAGGTCGTCCAATTTCATTCCAATTAGTGAATCTCATATAGTGGAGGATATATCCAAAATCTATATCCAAGAGGTGGTAAGGAGGCATAGCATTCTAGTTTCCATTGTATCATATAGATATATGAGGTTTACATCTCTTTTTTGAAAATCCTTGTATAAAGCCCTTGGTACACGGTTGAATATGAGCATGGTGTATCACCCTCATATGGATGGTAAATACAAGAGGACGATTAAAACATTGGAGGATATGTTGCGGGCCTGTGTCATGGATTTTGGTGGCTCGTGGGAGGAGCACTTGTTGTTGGTTGAGTTCTTGTACAATAATAAATATCTGTAATTCATACATATGGCTCTGTTTGAAGCATTGTATGGGCAGTCGTGTTGTTCTCCACTATGCTGGGTGGAAACGAGTGAGTCCTCGATGGTTGGACCGAGCCTTGTCCATAATGGGTAGAGGAAAAAAGATGTAGATGAGGCCAGAATGGGTAGAGGAAATGAAAGAGAAAGTTTAGTTGTATTATGGAAACATGAGGGAAACTCAAACAAGAGAAAAACATTATCAATATAACTTGAGGAATTATCATTCATTAGAGTTTGTTGATCATGTATTTCATAGAATTTTTGAATGTAAAAGTGTTATTCATTTTGGTAAGAAAATGACTTGGGTTCCATGGTTTATTGGTCCATATTAAATCCTTAATAATGTCAAATAAGTTTCTATTGATTGGATTTACATCTATGTTTATCCTATGTATATATATATTTTTATCTTTTCACTGTCAAATATTTATATAACTAAGTTCATCTCATATTTTGAGCCTTGAAATAGTTTAGTTTAAACAGAATATTTATGATGATGAACAACTAGTTCTAGTTCTTGAACATATAGAGAAAGTGCTGAGGAAATAGTTAATTAACTAGGGTAAGGTATTATGGAAAAACAATATTTTTTATGAATAAACATGGATATATGATATTAATCTGATTGAATGTTTTCCCACTTCTTTAACATGTGAAAAAAAATTTGAGGACTTATTTTTTGGAAGGGAAGGAGGATGTAACATCTTGAGTAATTATAAAATAAGTCTAATTCATATTTATTAATATTTATGATTAACTAATAATTTTAAATTCAAATGGAAACTATGTTCAATAGTTTATATGATGTGTAATAATGGGTTTCTCATAAATATTGTGTTGCATGAAAGACTGAGTTATAAAAAAATTTGCAATTAATTTTGATATTTTATAAAGAAATTATCACCTATATATTATAATGAAATGTATAAATAGTAGGACAAATATTATTCTTTTAAAAAATTATAATATTTATTAATATTTATTCAATTAAAATTAAAGGAATACGATATGAATATTTCACATTTTGCGCAAAAGAACTATATTTTTATAAAAAAATGGTTTTGAAACGTTTTAATGGTACACATCGATTAAGATTAATTTTTAAAACATTTATAATTAATATTTGAAAAAATAAACATTATTTTTAAAATTGATATATCAAAATTTACATTTTTATGAATTTTTTGATATTTTTTTAAGAAACTCCATTTTTAATGAAATATAAAAAATACTGAATTTTAATTTAAAACTACATTTTCCTATATATTATTTATATCATATAATTTTGTTTTAAATTCTTTTTATAGTATTACTAGTTCAACTGTACATATATTAATCCCATTTATTTAATCAGGGTCATTTTTATAATGAATTTATATATAAAAACATAAAAAAATTTGAACATATTAAAATTAAAATCCCAATTTTCCTTCCCATCTCTGTGATTAATTTTAAATTAATTTCTACCAATTATGATTTTGTATTTAGAAAAAAGGATCCCATATTTTTAATAGTAATAAGTTAAATTTTTCCGTAAGTTCAAATTATTTTTAAACCAGAAAATATTGGTGAATGTAATTAATATTAATTACGTCGATTAATGTAAAAACGAGTTTACTTCATTGTTAACCTTTAATATTAAGGGGGAAATGAACTAGAAGCATTTTAAAACAAATTTTATAGACGTATTTAAAAAATTACACCACTATTTTAATATTTTCTGTTTGTTGGAATATACTTTTTAGGTAAAAATGTGGGTACACATTGATATATTTTTTAAAATACCATTTATGTAATATTCATCATTTATAAAATACCACCACATATCCCCACTTATTCACACCTAGATATACTTTTATTTCATCCATGTACCACCAAATAGATTCCCAACATTCATACACTAATGCAATAATCCTCACTTTTAGAATAAATCTATCCAAGCAAGTCCTTTACCAATAACTAAAAAGAGTTACCTAGAAAAGAGGTAACAATATTCAATGTGCATTTAAATTTTATTTTTTTCTCCACACATTTTATTCTCATTATTACATTCATATATACTAACATAAGTTTCATTAATATACATATATATTTTTCTATTAATTTTATAACTAACACCATCACACACTTCTATACAATGTGATACACAATCATCATTCGTGTTTATATCGGACTACATCCTCACAAACCAATTTTGGTCATTCATCCATTACCACCTCTCATGGTTGAGAATAATAATTTACATAATATTTTTATATTATATATATGATTTTAATTATGTGTTTATTATATAATACATAACATTATGGGTCACATTTTTGGTGAATATGATATCATCGGTTGTGGATGTGATGACTACCACCTCTTTAAAGAGATTTTATTTTCTACATGTTACAAGGGATATATATTGGATTGGTTGAAAAAACAAATGAGAGATACAAAAAATCAATATGATATTCATGTAGTAATTAATTTTTTTGAAATATAATATATCATTTATCTTTAATACTTTTTCTGACAATAAAAAAATGAAAACATCATTCATGGAATTTTGGACTACCACCACCTCAAATTGATGTGATTCATTTTACGTATCATGAATTATATATATATATATATTTATATTTATATATTATTAAATAATATGGTATTAAGGATATATATATATTTGTATGGAATGAAAAATGTTACAAACCTTCCTTATATAACTAAGATTAAAAAATGGAAATGCAACTCATGCATACGTACATACCACTCCCACCTAGATTTTATCGTCGGCTAATTTTTTTATAACCATATTACCTTAATGGTTTTAAAGTATAATTAATTTGTAATTATTATAATTTTTTCATGATTACTATTGTATATCTTTATAAATAATGTTCTTTTAGACCATAGTCAACTTTCCAACTTTTTTTTCACACCTAAACCAAATATTGTAAAAACCCCCAACATAAACATAATTGATTTAGTAATTGAATACAACCTGGTAAAAATAGAAATAAATTTGATAATAATCATGAATTATTTCACAAAAATTATAAATAATTGACATAATTTTATTATCCAGGTATATATAAGAACATATTATCATTCAGACTCAAGGTAAGGGGTTTCATCTCAATCTCCTTTCATTGATGAATATTTTGATGTTATACACCAACCATAAATTATTTGGTGTATATATAGACCCATTGACATATAATATGATGACTTTATTTATTCTGAAGTTATTTAATGTTTTTTTGGAAATGATATTCTATAATGAGGATTCTGATTTAAATAACTGAAATTGGTATAAGACACTTTGATTTAAAAATATATGTTTTCCTCCTTTTCAATATTCTTGATATTATTTTACATAGTAATTTTTAAGAATATAAAATTATTATAAATGAAATTTTATTTCAACTACCAACCTTCTTATTTTAAAACAAAAAACACCGCTTTTCTTGTTCTAGGTATTTTTTTTAAATTAGGTTTTGAAAATATATTGATTATTTCAATAAATTGAAATTTTTTCTTATGAGTGCAATGTTGAAAATTTACTGTTTTTATAATTTATTATTATATAATAGTACTTATATATTTTTTTGGTGGTTACATGGAAAACCAATGAGGTGTGGTTCTATAATAAACCAATGATTGTAGGTTCTGTGATAAACTAATGATCGGTGGGTTTATGATATCCCTCTAATGCATTGGTTATAGAAGTACACTATCTGGTTATTCCATTTTTGAGAGTTAAATGTATGGATGTTAACTTCATTTTTATTCTATTTATAAGAATGAAAAGTTTAATAATGTCATAAGACACCTTTTGTGGTATCTATGATATCTATGTGATTTATATTAAAATTATGATTGAAAATGGTTATGAAATATGATTATTATAAATGAGAATTATTTACTACTAATTAAGGGTGAAAAGTATAACTTTATAATAATGTTTTAATGGTTTTTCATGTTTTTTATGTACTAGTTGGTTTCCTTCTTTTTGTAACCATTACTAATATTTTTTAAGTCAACCCACATTTTTATATGCTTTTCACAAGGTGTAAGGTAGTGTATGAGAAAGGAAGGAGTCCAGTTGAAATTTGTGGAGATATTCTATGAAAAAAAATCATACATTATTTTAGATGTTTTATGGTACGTGAAATGTATAGACTAATAGGAAGTGTATATTTTTTATTTTATAATTTTTTATGTACAATTTATGGTATAAATATTTAAAAATATAATCTTGAAAATATCCTTAAAATGAATTAAATTAAATTAATGACTAAAATTATAAATAATATAATGAATAAGTTTTGGGACTTAGAATATATGCCATAACCACATCCATTTTCTAGAATCCAAAAGTGGTTTATCTTTTTGGGAAATCACACTCTTTCATAAAAAAAAATTATGCTGATTTCTTATAAATAGGGTTGTCCTAAGTATCTCGCTAATGTTTTTACATCCTAATTTTCCAAAATTACTTCATATTTCTCTAATAAAAACTAATGAAAAAAAATTACATGAAAAAATATTATATCATTTTTTAAAAATATTATAAAAATTTAATGAAAACACACAATATATAACCAGAAGTTATTAGTGTATTTAGAAATGTGTATAGATAAAAAAAAGTTTTATAAAATGATCCAAATCATGTTCCCATAAGTTCTTCACAACATACAACATTCTTAGACACAACATTATTAAACCCATTCTTCAAAACCTAGGGAGATGGAAACATAAAAAATGGTGATCTCATATGCTCGATATGGGTAAACAAGTACATATTATTCAATGATCTAGTTTTATAAAATCATGAGTATAATAGTTTGATAAAATAAAATTAATATTTTATAATGATACTTATAAATTAATATATAATAGTCATGAGTCACAATATAAATCCTTAGAGTTTATCAAACATGGATCATAATGGAATCAAATAACAAGGGTCATGAGAGAAAAACATTGGAATATGTTTAGTTCCTAAAAAGTGATATAAAGCCTAAAATAATAATAATCATAAAAATTTTATGTCAAATCTACCCACCAAGACATTCCCCACATGTTAGGCTTTTGATAACCGTTCAAGTACTTTCTATGGCTTGGTATAACCTCTCATTTTTTATTTTTTGGGATGGGATAACATTTTTCTTTTCATTTGATAACATAAAACTTTAAAATTTATAATGGGAATAATATACCCATCCATAAAATTATCATAATCAATTAATATGTATTCTAAAAGACAATGTAATCATTTATCCTTTCGTTATAGCACAATCCCAGAAAAATAATATAGGTTTTATCAATATCTCTTCAACATAATCTTAAACCATATATAGAGTAAGTAAATCTATAATTATTGGATTATATCACTATTGAGTAAAAATGAACATCTGTGGGTTTTTTATCATTTATTAAAACAACTTCAAAAGATCACTATAATATTTCTTGAGGAAAAGACACAATTCATTTTAAAATCAAATAAATAAAATATAAAAATTTTAATAATAGAAAGAAATAAAATTTTATTGAGAAAATTTATAGAAAATATTAAATAAAAATTAAATAAAATATGATTCATGGTGGTGGGAAGATTTATTTATGTGGTGTATATTAAACCATAGATTTGATCAACACTATTGGTAAAAAGTACCTCATTAATATAACTATAAGAAGATTCATTTTATAAATTTTTATAGAATTTCAAACATGGGTAAAAATAAATTTTATCTATCATTAGATAATATTTAAAAAATTATTCACAAAATTTTAAATAAATTATATATATGCAAGAAAATGGTTTTGTACTGATTAGAAAAAAACAATGTTTCTTTTTCATAAAAAATAATCATTGATTTATTTTGAGAACGTAAAGAGAGTATAACTAAAGGGAAACTATAAATAACCACAAATCACTGTATGACGATGGAATAAACATTATTTAATGGTGATATATTATATTATTTCATCATATAATAATGAAAAAATTAAATATCTTTATAAATAGTGAGATTATAATATAAAACCATCACCACATTCGTAAATATTTAATCATAACCCCCATGATAGAAACGACATAAAATGAATCCATAAATACAATTATTATGAATTTATTCATGATATAAACTATATATGGTGTAGTATATACACATCTTCAACATAAATTGGTCCATAACATCAACAATGTCCTAACTAAACAACATTGAGATGAAAAACTCTTACTTTATGTCTGACTTCATTTGTAGTTCAAACAAGCACGTAAACACTGTATTTATTTTCTCATGAAAAGAAACAAAGGAAGATAAATAATATTTTATAACATAATAGTCATAAATAAATCATAAATTATTCATTTATTTATTAAATCCATCATTATAAACAACCATGTGAGGTGGTGATTGAAAATGAAAGACATCACTTGAGGAGGTGGTACTCCACACAAACGCCTAATAAATACTTTCATTTCTGATTGGTAGTAATGGTGATGGAAAATGGTTGTCCCCAAATATTAATAACATATAATTTTATTTATGATATGGTTTAAAATATTATAGGATAGATACAATATATTTAAAATATGTATAATATGAAACAGTCTTTTAAGGAGTCAAGTAAGATGATTACATAAACTTTGATAGAACCCATTTGGATAACACCGTAATTATTCATAGGATTATATTATCGGAATAACAGGGCTATTAGATGATGTTATGGAATCTTAGAAGATATCAGCACAATTATTTTTTAATATGTATTTTTCAAACATTCTGTGTACAGGAAAATAGCAGGTTACCCTTTATAAATGAGGGAAAGAAAACACATGGAATTCTATAAAGGATTTAAATACAATATATATCGTAGCTATAGAAGGTGGAATCAACTTACATAAATTTGAATTTATGAAATTATAAGGTCATTAAATATTGATGAAATAATATTTAACATGCTTATGTTTTATTCTAAAGCATTTATTTGGGTTTTGTCTCCTAGTTAACCCATTTAACCAAAACTATGATAAGACATGTTTCCCATTAATGGTAATAAATTTACTTCATTGTTGAAAAATTGTCCCAAATTGTCTATTTAATAGATTTTAGACTATTTACTATTCCACGAATCCAATTTTATTATTTTTTATACTTTTAAATCATTTAATAATATATAATTTAATATAAAATATCATCAAATTCATTTTTATGATAGTTTATATAATTTTCCTTTAAATACTTTAAAAAAGAAATATAATTTAAATATAAAAACATTTAGCAACATTTATACTTTATAATTACCTAATAAATTCATATAAAACTATAATTCAACCAAAATATATTTATTTTATCATTTTTGAAATCATTTATCTTGATTTTTAAACTATATTAACAAACATGACATCAATATTACATAGGGAATTATGGTTTATTCCATACATTCAAATTCAAATTTTTATAGAAGATCCCTGAAATCAGGAAGTGAAAATGATGAGGCTCAAAGAAATAAACATAGATAAAAAGATATGGTCTTGTTGTATGGGAAAAGTGTAATGTTTAATAATTCAACTATCAGTTGGACTTCGTATGATAAAAATAAAATTTGCAGTGAAATTACCTTCCATCCATGTGTGATAAAGCTTTGTATCCTACCCACCAAGTGACTTCAATTTCCATCCATGGTAAAATAGATCCCAAAGAGTGCTCCCATTAACATTGATGAAGATAAAAAGAGTTTTTGATTCGGATTAACCTATAGTGAGACAATTATTATATACCTGACACATTAATAGGCCGATATGTAAATCCCTCACATCTTCCCTAATCAAGACTGCCAAAACATATAAGGCACAAACGTAAAAGATCCCTGAACCCATTTTGTCTTACAGTAGATCACCCCCCCAATATGAACTTCAACAAAAGGACTATTAACGTTCATTTTCATGACTGGTATTTTATGTATCCACTTAACTTAGTGCCTTAATACAAATATAACACTTATATTAGTGATAAAATAATTCCGAAGAAGGATATCCCAAATGAGAGCTTTTGATATCGATCACATAATGAGGTAGCCAAGTTATACCACTATCTTATTCACCTAAAACATTATTCTATATTGAGATGAGTAACATCCCTATATTTCTTTATTCCTTTCCTCCAAAAGGTCACATCACACTACTGTGAACAACATGTTTTGTGCCTTCGTTTCATTGTTGTAAAGATCCACCCCGTGAAACAATGCTCTAAGAAAACCCTGGATAAAATAAAGTTGAAATAAATCATCATCCCCTGTCTAATATGATCGCAAATAACTCAATTATATTCACTATTAAATAATATATTCCAATCCAAATTCAATCTCATAACACCAATAACACAAGCCACTAACTGTACCTATATTATGTACATTATCATATGTGGGAAAGGTTCATACCTCACCCAAAAGAGAAAATATGAAAACCCAATTAAAATCATAAAAACTAATTTTTGTTCAAAATAAGATTTTATATTTATTAATAACTTCTTTTAATAAAAATGACAATTTATATGATAAATTAAAATCAAAAGGGTGACATTTTTTATATATCTACTTCTTCAAAATATTTAAATGCTATAATTAATGAAATATGAAAATATATTCTATGATTTTATTATAGTGGATGGATTATGTTACACCGAAAACATAAAATAAGTTAATTTAAAGGTTTAAAACTATTTTAGACATTATCTCTATATTTTAACTCTATTTTAACTATTTTACCCTCACCAAGGAGACAAATATTTAGCACAGTTATGGTTAATGATGATACAAAATAAAAAGTGTTCTATTTGAAAATTTTAAAACTCAACATTTTAAATAAATAATAAATTTTTTATGATTAAAATAATATATGTTATACAAATCAATTTTAATATAGATTCATAAAATAGAATGAAGATGAACGTGTAGAAATAAATTTTAATTATAAAAACAATCTTATAAAAAAATAAATTATAATATTGTCTGTTATAGTTTTATTCATATTATTTTAAATTAAATTTATAATATTTTTTCATAAATAAAATTCAAAAATAGACTTTTTGCTTTTAAATTAAATTATTTAAATAAATGAAATGATAGTTTTAAAAAAGTTATATTTTCCTTGTTCACTTAAAAAAAATCTTTTTTTATAAAAAACCCATATATTCACCATTATATAATGTTGACATAACGATTTCAAAAATAATTTTCTTTCAATGAAATAAAAATTCTATAAAATTTAATAATTAATTATATTATCCGTTAATAAAATACAATAAAAACATTTCTAAAGAAAAAATATTTTTGAAACCTAAAATGTTTTTTAAAACAGTTTGGATATATTTATTATTTGTTAATCAATAAATTTAAATTTGTTGAAACATTATACATATTTATCCTAATGAGGTTATTATAATTCATAAATTATAATATAATAGCTCAGTTATAGCCACCACACTTAAATATTATTATGTATATTGTATATCATGGTTCCTATAAAGCTTGGTGTTGCGTCCATTTTTCATTATTCATAAATGTAATTATAATCTTCAGAATGGGTGTATCACGTTAATTTAAATTGTTAACAAGATTATAAATTTTGATACATGCATTTGAGGTTTTACATTCTATGTGTGATATTTAGTTTTTTTCCGTTAACCTTGACGTTGGATTATCATACATTATGATCTTGATTTACGATGTCCATTATGATTTATATATAACATAAAAGGGTTTCCTGTATCATATAAATTGGATTAATTTTTATCTATATTGATATAGATATATTTTAATTTAGTTTAGGATCACAATATTTATGTTGTGTAATGAGTTAAAAATAAATAGGTTTCACCATATCAGTTTTTCAGAGAGAATATGATCTATAAATAAATCTTTAGAAGCATTCTAACATGTATGGGAAATAACATTATAATATGGTGAGAATCAATTCCCTTTTAAAATATTAAGTATTTTATTCCATAAAAATATTATTTTAATACCATGATCGTTCAACATTGTGGGTTCTTTAAAAAAGGTTTCCCAAGGATAATCTTGTGTATGTTTGACTTTAAATAGAAACCACTAAGAGTAATTTAATCTAATAGAATTGAAATTTGTGGGTCCAACATATATAGAAAATTCTAGGATTTGTGATACTATATATGTTATATTAATTTTATACATATGATGGATTGGATAATGAATTCTCTGCTCAACCTTCCCATTGTCATATATGATATTATTTGGATGGCGAACTAACAAAATAACTCCTTTATTGGAGGATATTAAAATTGGAAACATAAATAGAGAAACAAAGATCTTATCCCAATAATCGATATGATGAGTATAAAAGGATATATCATTTGATTGTGAGAAAATTAATTACAATTACTTATTAAAATTGTTAAAAATTGATACTCAACTGATAAAATAATCTATTTTAAATGAATAACATCATCACCAAAAAAATAACTTTGTGATTAATCATTAAAAATTAAATTTTCAATGAGAGAAGCTGTAATGACTGTTAAATTAATAAATTTTCATACGAAAGATAAATTCTATATTCCAAAGAAACACATTCCAAAATAAAAAATGTGAATATTGTTCAAGAGGATATTATAGATGCCTATGAGAACAATAGATAAATTCAACAATGTTTACATAAGTATTTTCTAGGGTTTGAAATTCATTTTGTGGGACATTTTCATGAAATATTAATGTGTTTAACAAATATTTATCCTATTTCTCAATGTGTTATGGAATGATGAACCGCTCATGTGATTTATAGCTCCTGGTATTGTATAAATAGTTTAAGTGGGTAATATTTCGGACAATAATATTAAAATATAAGAAATAATTTTTCATTTATAAAAATTAAATTTTATTTGAAACCAAAAGTTACAATGAATTATTAGTAATTATTACATATGATCGAATAATCTCGAAATCCTAAAGAGATTTTTGAAACTTTATATATTGTCTTGGTCACCAGTCTGTGTTTTAAAAATTCATTAATTTATTCTGAAGGGTATATGAAAAAAAATTATAATATGAAAATGTTGTAAATATATAGGTTTTTAAAAATTGATGTATGAATTATGGATCATGTAGATTTCATTCATGTAATAGAAAAAATAGTTTCTATATCAATGATTTCAATACAATATATTATATAAATATTTTATATAACTAAATATATGATATATAGATATATATAATTATATCCTTTTATTTATATGATATGATGATTTTTATAACAAATTATCAATATGGGAAATGTGAGATAATTGATTATATATATACGTTTTGTGATTAATCATGTTATATAACATGATTTGAAATGAAATGTTTTCTTATAGATAAAAGTTGTTATCCCAATGTTTAATAAAATAAGAGGAATTTAATTTCCACCACTATCACTATAATATTTTATTGACTAGTATTCCTTTTAATAAATTTCTCCAAATACATATAATATCATATATTATATAAAAGAAATATTTTATTTTTAAAATATTCTAATGTGAACCATATCATGACATTTTGAAGAGAATATAATGCCAATTTGTATAGTGAAATTATAATCGGACTTATATATGTTCAAAGTTAAATAAAAAGAGTTTAAATCTATTTATGCATATATTAAATGTCAATAAATTTCCATGAAATATTTAGTAAACACTTATAAATTATTAATGTATGTACTAGCATTACATACCCCGATATTTGATGGAAATTTTTAAATGAGTGTCTTCCAAATAATGATGATGTACATATGAGGTGTTCTAATAAGTCAATATAATTCACTAACATCATGAAATTGGATGTTGTGGAGTTATGAAGTGATAATATGGTCACTTATTTGTATGTATGTAAAATTATTAGTATATTTATCCATTCATCAATCTATATTACAAAAGAGGTGGTACCGACGAAATATTTTAGTGAGTTTTTTTATTAATTGTTTATATAGATATATGGAATTTTATAGAGATGTAATGGGTGTAAAAACACCCATTAAAGTGTATAAAACATAATACTTATCTATAATTCCATCACATATAATATTTTTAATAGGAATATATGTATTTTATTTTTAGTAGAAAATAAGAATATAAAATTAATAAGGTCATAAAAAATTAAATGTCACTTTGTTATTCACTCCTTTTGGAAACATATAAATATATATTGATATGCATTTCATGATGTGAAATGATAATTGACAACTGAAGTGGTAAAATTAAGTTATCCCAAACTAATTTTCATCATGGATTATTATATTTTATGAGGAAATTTTATGGCTTACATGAGTAAGATTATTATAATGTGATACAAAATATGATCATGTGGCACAAAATTGGTTGTGTTCACTAGATATACCCAAAAATATACCATAAAAAGTTTTATATAATCTATATTTGAAATAGTATCATTAATAGTTCATATTTTTAGTACTCTCAACATGTTTGGTTGGATATATAGCTATAATGATAACCTTTTCACTTCGATTCCTTTCTCAAACAAACCTTGAGTCATATCTAATAAAGGGATGGTTGTATTTGTTGTGGATCATTTCCTCAGTTGGATATCAAACAATATGGGATTTAACATCTCAAATGAAGAGTATGGATACTAGGTCATCGATTAAGATAGACTAATGAAGATTAAATTAATAACTTTATTGTATATGTGATGTTCTTATCTATCATGATAGGGGAATCTGAAGTTCTTATAAAAATAGGTGAATAACATGTGATGTACTCATCAACTTGATAGGTTTATAGTTAGAGAATAGAGAACATATGACTATGATATATAGGGTTTAAATACATCATGTTCCATGTCAACTCGATGTCTTGGACAAATGGATTTTATGAAGATGAATTCCCTCGTATGATGTATCATGTATAATCATGTGTAGAGTTCTATGTACTTTATAGTGATCATGATCATTCACTTAATATAATTAGTGATAATGATTCTTTATTAAAGGACCCCCTTCCCTTTCATTTATGGTTCCAATGATTCATTTTTTTTAAATTATATAAAGTATCATAGGTTCAAACATTTTGTGTGGATGAATTGGGATTGTTATTCTCAGAGATAAATATCCTAAAAGTGTATTAGATCTTATCTATATAGTTTTTTAGATGGGTATAAACTAGTTATAACACATGATGTAATACATGGGGAAGTTAATTATTTCATTCCAAAATATTTTTTTGAAGATATCTAGAAGGATTCATGGATGTGATTTCCAAATTCATTAAATATGATAAAATATATAGGTGAAATAGAATAATGTATATGGGACTTTAGAGTAATTGTGATACTGAAGGAGATATTACCTAATTCTCTAATGTATATGATACAATATGAATATATTTTATATTATATGTAAAAATATAGGCATATCATAACCAAGGTTATAATATTACATGTGAAAACCATCATCTAGTCATAGGGTATCACGGAACCCTGACATTGGCCATGGTATATCACATCAAATACTTTTAAATAGTACTCCTTTTATGGAAGATATACGATAAAGTGTTAACATTCAAAACACATCCACAAATTATCATTAATAAATTAATGTCACAAAATAAATTTATCAGTAAGTATAATGAAATCATGGGATAATGTATGATTTGCAGTAGAATTTACTCATAAATTATAATCTTATGAGTAAATGTAGTTGAGACTGCAAAAAAAGATATGTATAGAACTAAACTACATCGAGATGGTGTTCTTTTTAATTACATAAGACATTGTGAATAATCCCACTCTCTACTTATATCATTTTTAATTACCCTTTCCCCATGTGAGATACTAGAAATTGGAATGTGATGGGAGATTCTATCTCTAGTTCATGATTTATTTAAGATAGAATATGGATAAACCATTAAGATGGGAGTCTGATGGAAACACTTGAGTGATGTTCATCAATCCGAACTGATTAAAGATGAAGCAGTGGCTCGACTAGTAAATGGATCATGATATTATAATTTTAATGTTTACACCAGGTTTCATGTATTCTTCTATGTGGATCTAGGTTTTATGGAACTCGACTTCATCCAATACACTTAGAGAGTTTTTTATGTTTTAAGAAACCTAAAAATGTGGTTTTTGATTCAGTTAGTCATATGTTCTATCCGCTGAAAGTGTACAAGGTAAATGATTAAGGGATGTTAATGTCACTTATGGATAAAATACACGTAGATGTGATAGAGGATCATTATGGGGTGTATATAAACAACATTTATCTTATGTCATCTATCATGGATTCTATCAACGAATATAATATATCTAATTCTTATTGTAGAAATACATGAAATTGTCTCAATGGTATGGAGATAGATGAATAATAAAAATGTTTCCTCATCTTCATCACTAGTTTAAAGGCCTAACATGAAAAATGATATTATGGGGTTTAGTTATAGATTTTTCACCTCTCAATAAGTAAGGATTGAAAATAAATTGACTATTAGTACTATATAACCACACCCACTTCCAGTGTAGGTGTGTGACAAAATTAGCATTTGTTTTTTTACAATTTTTCCTAGTTCATCAATAATCCTTCATGTAGTAAAGGTAATCATTAAATACCTAAAAAAGTAAAAATTGTTTCCTATAAAATTGCATTCCATGGTAAATGTGTTTGGGAATTTATATATAAAAGAGATAATTAATTTTTATGATGTAATCACTCGTATATTCACTCATAAAGATATAAAGTTCATTTTTTAGTTTTGAAAAGGTTTACAGTGATCTCTAAATTCTCAAGTAAAGTGAAGAATTTATTGAAAAAAAATTGATGGTAATTCAAAAAGAACAATTTATTTTTCTGAATATATTTTATTTGAATGAACCCTGGGCCATATTTTCTTATTGGATGATCATCTCACCATATTGGAATTGTTTTAAAATATTTTTTATCTATTATCAATTAAAATGGAATCAATTTAATCTCAATATTGGTGACTTTTTCATTCACCATTATACAAGACCAAAATGGGTGAATTATTAGTGAAAGGGTCATTAATCATCTTAGGAACAATAGTAAAAGTGAATTTAATTAAAAATTATCATGTATCCTCTAAACTATGAAACAAATATGGCACAAACCTTTATAGGTGACCCTTCTAATTTAAGGTTGGTGACCGGGTGTTTCATAATTTTTTTATTAATATTGTGTCGTAGACACGTGGAAAATAAAGGAAACCTGACATAGATGTTTATCGTTTTCATTGAAATAAATATCCTAACTAAGGTTGAAATCAACTAGCTATAATTACCCATGACAATGAGTACTATTTATAACAATTTTCACTTATCTCGACTGAGTAAGTACAGTCCTAGCCCGTCTCATATGGCCATATATAATGATATTGGTATTGAGGAGGGTGTATCCAATATAGATAACTTAATTTATTTAATTTTTTCAATGTTGGATGGGTTTTTATGCTATGGTGATATCTATAGTTTTTGTTAAATGTTATAATGGTAAACTAAAAGATATTTCTTTTGTATGAGAGGCTAAGATGAAATATTAGTGGATATATTTATTCCCTTGTGAATCAGGTTCATCATTTTCATAGATGTGAAGCCAGATGGTTGAGTGGTTGTAAATAACCTAACTAATTTAATTAGTTCTCTCTTTAATTGTTTTTCATTCTATATGATTTTTTTTATATTGTATGAATAGTTAGAGGAGAATGAAATGTAAAAGATAATAAAGGAGGTACCCTATTTCGAGAGGAACTGGGTATCAGATAGTACTCTAACGTCTATAGGGCCACAGTTAGAACCATTGGGTACTTAGTGGACTTAGACCAGGTACTATTTTTCTTTATGGAGTGTTTTAATTATTTTAAGGAATATTGTTTTGTTTTTATATTAAATAATTATATAAAACATATCTGACTCATGTTTTCACTGCTATTATCCCTCTAAATAATTTCAATGGTGCTCCTTCCCCCTTCTTATCTCCCTAAAAAAATCCCTCAATAATATATTCTCTATAACCATCTGTTTGGTCATATACTCTTGATTAAATAATGGAATGTTATCTGATATCATCTAATCATATTTTTTTTATTTTTCATTATTAGTTATTGTAATCCTAAATTTATAAATCCTAGTTTTGGGGAATCTATTCAATCTCTTTTCTCCTCTCGTCTCTATTATTCTATAGGAGTTCAACTTTCCTGAGTCTTAGGTAAGTCTAATGTTTCACTTACAAAATTATTCCTTCCGTAATGGAAGAAAAAATAATTCCTAGGCATCCTAAAGTGATATCAATCTATTTATTCTTGTTTTGGAATAACACTTCCTATCAAACTCCAAATAATATTCTTTATATCAATTCATTATAAAAGTACTGTAATTTACTTTTCTTCTTTAAAGGGAATGAAAAAAATTACATGAAGTTGACTTAATTAATTAGAAAAATTATGATAAATTAATTTATTAATTTTTTTACTCACTGACGAGAGTTTTTATAGTGAATTTTCAACAAATTCTACATAGTAACATATTTTGGATGACTCATCTATAATTATTGACCAATTTATATTTATTTATTCCATTGAAAATTTATATTTAATTATAATATTTAATTTCTATATTTAAGGTTTCAATGTTTAAAATAAAATAGATTATGTGTGTTATCCATGAAATAATTCCAAACATGCCTCTATAAAATGACTACTCCTGATGATTTAATATTTCACATGTCATGCATATAGTAAATAAGAAAAAATTATATATTAATTATATATTATTTTTTATAAAGTAAAAAACATATTTACATAATGTATAATAGGATGGATAGTAATTCCATAGAATTGTATGTCTCATGTTCTTTCCATGAGACTCACATAAACCCTAACTCTTTTATACCCACTTCCTTTTCCAATTGGATGAGATTATTCACTAAATCATATATATAAATTATCCAAGTTGTTATAGGTAGTAATATTTCACTACCACCATAAATCATTTATAATAGGATAAACTCAATGTGGGTGAGTTTATGTGAGGACCCTCTCTATATAAGGGGATACCTATTCTAGAAATCAACAACATGTTTCATTAATATTTAAGTGTACTCTTTTTTGGGATTTCATTCAATAAAGTTATTTTATATTTTCATGAATTGATTTTAGTTTCTGATAGGTATGTAGAGGTGGTATACATACTACATATTGAATATTGTTATACTCGTACTCTTCATATGTCCATGTGGTAGGTGTGTTGATATTTTTTTCAGTGATCCAAGAAATGGAAAATCTATAAATTAAAAGTCCTAGTCGCATGAGGGACTGTAGTTATAAGGATTTTTTTGGCAGGTATACTAGAGGGAAACATGATTTTTCTCCCTATCACATATCTTGGGTGGTTTTTTAATTCTTTGTAATGAAAAAAACATTTTGGTTTTGTTTTCATAATTTATAGAAAGATTTATTATCAAAAAATTATTACAATACTAGTTCAGTGGACATAATAAACCATGAGTCTTGATAAATATGAAATAACAAAATTTCATATTTCATAAATAGAAGAAATGTTTTTGTCTAATACTATAATTGTTCATTTAATTTTTTAGGTGGAGTTAGTGCATTAAATAAGAAGTTGAATGTGTCCTTGATTAGAAAATGGATGACTGTGGAAGTCGAATGGAACTATAACTAGAGAAATTTGACAGTTTTATGTGTCATTATAATAATTCGGTGGGTGGGGTAAATTATATGAATTCTAATTCATTATTATTACATTATATTTGTTGTAAATTCTACATCCACTTCAACTTGGGTAGTATATTTGAATATGTAACACTTATATAACAATGATATTTTTTACCATTCTTCAATACAATTTTATTATTTTCCATGGAGTAGGAATAGTTATTATATATTTAAATTCATAGTTTTTTGTCATGAGTGTTTCATTTTTATATTTTTTGGATTCATTTTTAAATTGCTTTTGGTGTCTTCTATGGTGATTAAGTGCATGGATGTGAGGAATCATTTATGTATTAAAATACAACGAATTATACTAACAAAAACTATTGGCAATAAAAAAACGTAACATGTAATTATGGTACTAAAAGGAGCTTTCAAAACATGGGTTGAAATTAAAAAATTGATATAATTATTCATTTGTGCATTTAGTGTTTTATTTTTAGATTAATTTATGTATCTCCTAGAAAATAGTGTGTTCTAACCATTTTCATTTCTTAACGTAATTAGTGATTTTAAAAGGATGGTGTTGGAATATGTAAAAGGGTGGATAGAAAATTTCATTTTAATTTTTTTAAATTATGAATAGTTTAGTTATAGTATTATCTATTCAAGATGGATATAGATATTTTATTTATAGGTTTCATGCAAATGGTGTAATTATGTTGAGCATATCCGTGTAGAAATGTAATTAATCAAGGGATCACTACATGAAATCATTACTCTTGTTTTTATTGGTACATTAATGAGTATAAATTTACTAGCTCGTTCTTGGTCTTGATCTGAACTAAGGATTTATAGAGTTACTTGATTGGGATCAACATTGTTCGATTAAGATAATTTATAGTAATTTTAATTACTAAATAATGCTTCAAAGAATTATTGAAATTAAAATTGAAATCATGTTTAATAGACAATTTTTGAAATTAAATAGATATATATTAAATAAATATATTATATTTTATTATTAGATGTGGAAGAAGGATTATGAGCTACTCGATTACCATCATTAAACACTAGGACTCATCTTGATCTAGTACTCATATAATTTTATATTTATCGTGAAACACAAAAAAATAAAGATAAAATAATATATCTCTTCAATTGATCCAATGTAGCTTGTAATAAACTCAAGATCACTTATTTCCCTAGGTAAAACTAGAAGCAATGAAATAGTATGAGTTGGATGGTTTAAATAGTATTCTTTTACTATGATTCTGATGATTCTATCCTAGAATAAGAACATTACCATTAATATGGGTAAGACCACTGCAGAATGTATTTCCACGCTTTCCTACATGTATAAGAACCCAATAACAATGAATATTTTGTTTCTAAGAATTTTTTTTTTGTAATGAATATTTTGGAATGATGGTAATTGAAAGATAATTTAACTAAATTTAACATCATCAATATTCAATTACAGTCCACTGGAGCTAATTATGTTACAGAGGTGTGGGAATTGACACTTCTATAATTAGTTCTATAATTATGTGATGTGATTGATATCACAATGAACCAATATACATGAAAATAATGACATGTATTTTAAGGAGATCCATGATGTAACACCCAAAGTTTTTATTGTCAATTTTTTAAATAAATTAAATATTTAATTGTATGATCTAATTGATTAAGTGAAAAATTACTTTCACGAGGACCAAAATTGTTGTATTTTACACAAAACACTGAATTGGAGTATGTTACACACAAAACCTATTCAGAGTATGTTACACGCAACACCAAATTATCATATATCACACACAATGCATAATTTGTACGAATCATCCTTTTTTTAAAGGTTGGAGCTGAAGCCTCATTTTTATTATTAAATCAAAGCAAAGTCCTCTTTTAACTGGGTAGAGGGAAACCAATTACATAGCCTGAAGGCCCAGTGGGCTTGTAGCCCATTACATAGCCCGTAGGCCCAAATTCTAAGGACAATTCACATTCTGTGAATAGTAACCTGCTACTACAGTACCGCACAGTATCACCGCCGCTACAGTTCCCTGCCGCCGCTACAGTACCCGCTGATGAACAGTGCCGCTGCTGCTACAGTACTGCTACAGTAGTAGCAACAGTACTTGCGCCCCATGGGTTTTGAACCCCCATTTTCCATGTAGTATTACGGGGTGCTTACCACTAAGCCAAACCCCAACTACATTTGTACGAATCATCCTTTTTAGGATATGATCAATTAAATGACATAATTATAACCTATACATTAATAATAATAATATGAAAAATAATAAATATTTTTTTGTGACTGTTTAATGTGATGAAAACATAATGATAATGAAGGATGTGATTTTTGTAAAGTACTTTTATGTTTAATAATAGTTTTTTCTCAAATAAAATTCATTTAATGTTCTTCTCTGAAATATAATAAAATTAATTTTAGACACATTAATAAATTGAATTTTATCAAATGAAAATCATTTTTTAATATTTAATGTCGAAATTAACTTAGGTTGATTTTTTTGTATTTTCCTGAGAAACTTCATTTTTTGATGAATACTGACAAATACTATTTTAAAAAAAAACATGATTTTGTTTAATTAATTATTTATGTTAAATAATATTATACATTTTTGAGGTAAAAATAGATAATAAATTACTCATATTAATACAATATAATTCAATAGAATCTGTTTCACTTTTAAAATGTATATAAAATCGTATCAAAATTTTGAACATTTTTCTACATTAAAAACTCATTATTTTGTCTTCTCCCAAGAATTTGCATTAATATTAATTTTTTTTTATTCTATGAATTAATGTTATAAAAATGGAATAAACCATTTTATTCATTATAATATTTATATTCTAATAATAAGAATTCAATTTTTTTGCCAAAATGATTTGTAAAAGTGATTAAAATAAGTCACAGCGATTAACGCCAAATTAATATTAATTAGAAGTTGAGCTTTCAAATTTAAAGACCAAATGACATAGACACCTATCCTAAACCCATTTAATATCTATATTAAGTCCACAAAACATCTATTACAGTGTTTAAAAGTATTTTACATCTTTTTTTAGGTAAGAAAATGCGTACACCTAACTTGTTTCTAAAAATTTCAATTGATTCCTTTTCCATTCCTGTAAAATGCCACCACCACTCCCACTTCCTGACACCTTTCAAACCACATATTTTCAGCATGGACTAGAACAATAAACATCCCAAAATCCATGTCTTCCTCTTATAATTTATCCCTTAGTTTTAAGGAAATCAATTGAATCATTTTTCCACAAACCAAAAGGAGTTAACCGATTAAGAGATAACTTCTTCTCTCATGATCATTTATTTTATTTTCCTTCTCCAGCCCTAAAACATATTTATTTAATTATCAGATGAAAACACCAGTTTAATTAATACACTATGATATTTTTTATATTATTTATGCCTACACTTACACTCAACTGCAACTGATTGGTCACAAACATATTGTTTCTGTGTACGACGAAGTACTGCCTCATGAAACAATGATTGTTCATTTTTCTGTTACAACCTTTAATAGTGACCATTGTAATGGAAAATTTATTTATATATGTTATATATTATATTTATCATGTATTTTATATTCTTTATACCTTTTTACAACACATTTTGTTTTATATTATTAAGATAATCTCGTTTGAGGAAGCATTGAAAACAAACACCTCAAATAAATGTGATTCATCCAAACACAAGATGGAATGTATTAAGGATGGGTTTCATGAAATTAAATGATATATATGTTATAATAATGATACTTTAATTATGATATATATACATATTTCATTTACATACTTTCTTTCAATATGACTGTAATAACAGAAATAAAATCCATACATATGTACCGCTTAATACCACCATGAACGGAGTAATCCATTTTATACATCAATAATATATATTATTATAATATAAATAAATATAATATAAAATATATTTATATCACAGTTCACATTATAGCATCATGATATATTTATAATGTTTAATATTATAATAGATTGAGGCACATGTGATGAACAAAAAGAATATTCCTAAAAGTGAAATCAGAACAAAAGATCATTTAAAAATGGGTAATATAAGGTCATTATAAAAACATATATCATATTAGTTATAGTTATATTATTATTTAGAATATATATAAAAAATTTATATTTATTATATAGGTGGTTTTAGTGAGTACGACAATAGTGAAGACACATAGTTAAGGGATTTCTTCTGTCATTTTATTTTCGTGAGATACACGTTATGTTCGCCACTATTTACTTTTGTGTGGTGTATATACATCCCATGGTTTTATTCTACATAAATGTTAAATAAAATATCTATATTAACATATAAAATTTTTTAACCTCCTTTTAGGGGGTTTAAGTTTCAAATATTACAAAATTAGTAAAAAATACATTGTCTCAAATTTCCTTCTTTGAGACTCATGTATTGTTAGTCACCTAAACTCTTTTTAGAGGTGTATATAATTCCATTTTATATCATCAATATTCTTAATTTAATGATATTTTATTCTTAATTTAATGTACATTTACTACATGAATATTTTGATCCCAATTAATCAAGTGGTAAGATTTTATTGAAATAATCTCACTGTTTTTCAAAATTGATAATGACAATGTGTCATTGATTAAATCTTATGACTATCTCTCATGAGCACTAAAGAGTATCCTTATCCTATATTTATTCCAGATATTCTCATTCTATAGTACCATTTTTTCACTCTTTGGTACAAAATATAATCATTTTTAGTAAAATATGACAGTATCTCTCTTTGGTCAAAAATCCATTGTATTTGAAAACCATGCATTTGAAAATGTATTCAAAAGATACCTAAAGATATTTTTCAAGGAAAAATGATTATAAATTTTTTTATTATTTTGAAATCTTAAATATATTTTTTTATAAGTATTTTCAAATAAATAGTTTTGAATATGTTTTCTATTATAAATATCATTTTTAAAAATAATTAATTATATTTTCCTTCAGAAATGTTTTTGAAAACCAATTAAAAATTATTTCCAATATAATATAAAATCCATTTGTGTTAATAATGAATTTATGTCGAGTTTTTTCAATTTTTTCATTAATATTATTTTTATTAGTGGATTATGTTTCGATACAATGGTTTTTATGGAACCCATTTAATATTCACAGGTAATTTTCTTTTGAAACCCATTTCTTTTCACATGTTATGTCTATAATGAAATTATTATGAATCCTGTCTATTTCAACAATTGATGATATGATTAAATTTTTATAATACCCATCACATTTCATGGGTTATGATATGATTATTTATCATCTTGTAGAACATGTATGTACGATTTCATTATGAGGTAGGTGGGACCTATATCTCCCTCCAATGCATTAGGTAAAGAATTATATATCATGATATAGACCAAGATGATTTTCGTATTTATCCTTGACTACTAAAAATGCCATCTGATTGATCCATGACTACCAAGATGTTAAGAAGCGGGAAATCATGCTACTATGATGGCCATGGGAGTGACCCATGACTACCAAAATGGTTTTGGGATTGAACGCATACTACAAATATGGTCTTAGAAGTGATTCATTGGATGCAATGGAAATCATTATATGCTTATGTTTCTACCACAATTCTATGTTTCATTCCTATGATATTATTTCATGGATTATTATGTTTATTTCTTTATTATTCATGTATTATGAACTACTATGATTTATTCCATGATTCATGCATATTATTTTTAATATATAGTATATGATCTTCCCTATTCATTATCATGATCTCTTACCCTTATTATTTTGATTATTCTTACATGACTCCCTTATTAAACATTTCTTATCATTTGGGCACACCCACTTTTAGTTTTACTTCCCCAGTTTATGAAGATATGTATTATTCTTGATGTTTCTGTGAAGGCTGATAGTCAGGAAGAACCTAGTTAGAGATAATATAGCTCATTAATTTTTACGTGCTTATATTTCCAGTTTTCGGAATGCACTAGAATATTATGGTATTCTTGTGTCCATTTTTGTATTTTTCATGTATTTTGAAAATTTTATGTAATGTTAATTTATTTAAATATGTGGTATTTTTAGTTTGTATTAGACAAAAATTTTATTTAACCTATGTAATATAAGATGAGAAAATGATAGTGAGAACCCCAAGGACAAGTCTGAGGGTAAGTATAATGATGGATAAATGCTTAGGAAAATATATGGGTATTTTTTTAAAGGATAGAGTTGTAATTTTCTTAGAAATACATCTCTATCTAGATATTATATATGGATGTAGATATAGAACATATGTACCAAGGAGTGAAAACTCCAAAAAGATGTTCCAGACCTGACTCGGGGTAATTTGTTACATGAAAACGGTTCTTATTGCACACCTGGTTAGACACTACCAATGATATGCATTGAAAATTCACAAACTCTTCACGAACTATCATAATTGATTTAAATATAATTTGTCTATAAAAAACCTAGGATAATCCTAAGGTGTCATAGATTAATGAATGTGTCATGATGTAGACATCCTATAAGTGAATTTTTATGATTATGTTGATCTTAATTATGATAATTATTTCTTACTATATGATATTGGGTTTAGTTAATGGATAGAACCTGAAGGAACCACATTAATATTGAATGTGATAGAAAATGCAATAATTATTCTTTTTAGAAATTGAATTCTATAGGAGTTGGAAAGAAAAAAACTTTTCCATGCTCACACAGATTTCTCGAGCTATAAATCAGGGTGGAAACCCAAATGAGAGAAGGTGGGAACAACCATTTATTGAGTCTTTCATAAGGTAAAAACCTCCTTATTTCATAGGTTCTTATGATCCACTTGTTTCTGATCAAAATTTGTATACTTCTAAAAAGATATTCTTTATTCCCCAATTTTTAGAGCCTGAGAATGTAATTATAGATCATTGTTGATTAGAATTCAAATCAGACCAGTGGTGGAATCTAATCATGAATATGATGTAGTAAGATGAAATTGAATTTGTGGAATTGGATAAGTTGAAGGAATTGTTTTTTATTAAGTACATTTCTTTGATTATTCAAACCAATTTGAAGAAAGAGTTCATTGAGTTCTTGAAAATGGATTATTAATATTTCGCTACCAATGAGGCTATTTTCCAATGACATGCAAGTTACGCTTCAAGAATTATCATCCAACACAAAAGTTGAGTTTATCGGTTCTTCAGTGGCTTAAAGACACGTCTTATAATTTCAGTGTCGATAAGAGTCACTAGTATTTACGAAGAGATTGTGCACTGTGAAATCAAAGATAAAATAGATGTTGAACTAACAAATCAATCGTCTAGTTTTGATAAGAATATGATGATGGAGTTTAAAGAAAAATCTAAATACCATGAAAAAAATAATTAGAGATTTTCTTTATGCTCTTAGTAATGGAAGAAGCAAGGATTAAATTTTCTAAAGGGGTCCAATAAGTGTTTAAAGTTTGAAATGTTAGGCCATTGGGCATTTGATTTCCAATGTGATGGGATTAATTTAGCTAACGTTGTGAATGGAGAAAAAAGTGTCATAGAATGCTCCTCCCACAATTAAATTTTATTAGTGTAAGAAGAATATTAGTTATGATAACCATTACCAAAAACAATGGGATAGTTATGACGGTCAATGTCAGCAACCTCTTAATCCAAGTGATAATGGTAAATTGCACACAATCACTATTTCTTATGAGGGTTGCGATAAAGAAGTGATGAATGGTATACATACAATGAACTCTAGAACTGGAAATGTCATAATTAATTTTCTATCTGACCACTCTTTCATATGTAACTAATACTATATGGCTTTTAAGATTAAACCCAAATAATTATAAGTGGTATTAATAGTGAAAAACCCAAATGGTACGATGATCGCATCTCAAGTCTACGATTCATCTCTAATTGATGTTTATGGGATTTTGCTTCTTGGAAATATTTTCATTATCCATTTTGTTGAATTTTATTTTATCCTAGGAATGGATCTACATTTTCTATATAAATCCAACATCAATTATTGCAGAAGGGAAGTAATGTTTGATATTTCAAACCCTTATATGATCATCCATCCTTGTGAATATATGTATGAACATCCTTTGTAGATTACATTTAGTGTACGGGTCTTAATTCTCATTCAAAAGATTTTTTTATCTCCAATGGTTTGGGAGAAGATCAACATTTATGCTATTCCTATTGTTCGGGATTTTTTGGATGTATTTCTAGGAGATATTCCTAGTATTCCAACAAAGCATGAAGTTTAGTTCTAGATAGAATTTACACCTATTTCCACAGAAATTTAAAAGAAAATTTATAGAATGGCCCCAATGGATTCATAATAATTAAATAACCAACTCTAGGAAAACAATGATATGGGATTAATTCATCCTAGTGTGTCACACTGGGGTGCACTGATTCATTTAGTGAAAAATAATGATTGATCAAAGTGACACTGAATTGATTATAGAGAGTTGAATAAGATCTCAATCAAGAACATGTATCCTCTTCCCAGTATTGAGGAATTGTTTGATTAATTGCATAGAGCTCTGTAATTTTCCAAGATTTAACTTCATGATATATATTATCAAAGTATGGTCAATAAGGATAATATAGCTAAAACAACATTATGTACATGGTATAGTCACTATGAATATACAGTGATTCATTTTGGTCTTACTAATGCCCCGCCTATCTTAATAGATTTGATGAATAGAGTCATTATGGATTACCACAAAAAGTTTTTGGTAGTATTTATAGATGATAATATAATATATTCAAATTTAAAGGAAGTGCATAAAGATCACTTGAGAATTGTACTAAATATCATAAGAAATGAGGGGCTATATGAATAATTTAAAAAGTGTGAATTTTTTCTGAAAAAGGATTCTTTTATTTGTTAAATAATCTCACAATATGGTATATATATAGGGACCCAAACTTATTACATACATAAATATTCAATTTAGACAAGAAAACACTGCCTTTTACATTGAGGATCTTTTCATGTTAAGAGATTTAGAGAACTGGGACATAAAACATTCATAACAATACACATTGTTAAAGGGTGGATACCATAAAAACAATTTCCATTTTTTTCAAAATTGAAAACATTAAAACATAATCATGATTCCTTGACAATTTTTCAACATTTAACATCGCTTCCTTCTTTGAATTAAAAATCCATTAACCTGTGAAAATCATTTAAAAACTTGGAATGAGCATAAAAACTCAGTATGGGATATAAAAAGAAGGAAAGAACACATTAGTCCAGGAAAACTTGTAACGTATGAAATCATTTTCAAAATACATACTTATCATCTGTATATATAAACATATATACTTAACTTTTGAAAAATGAAATTTCCACAATTACATAAGAACATAATTATAAGCATAAAGGTATCTTGGGGCATTACTTACATAATCTTGTAACCATTCATGGCTACCTTAAAATTTGTAACCCTCACGACTACCTTACTTTGTGTAACCATCGCAGTTACACTTGGAGTAACCATACGACCGACCTCCAACTTACTCATACCCAATGCATTTTAGGTAAATATATGTCCCACCCTTAATCATAAATAGTTCCCTAGAACCAAAACATAATCATACAACCTGAATAATAGCATAAAAACATTGCTTTTGAATTTTGTAAAAACAGAATTTGAAAAGCTGATTTTAGAAGAAAAGTCTCTTATAAACATCATATAATTTAAGTGAGACTTAATAGAGTTGATGGAATACGTATATACTCTTGAAGTACACATTTTTAAACATATTATAATCATATTTAATCATACACACAATTTAAATAACACATAAAATAAGAAGTAGAATGTTAACCCAAAGAATGGAAATCGGGTTAAGAATTCACTTACCTTAGGCCTGTCTTACTTAAAACTTGTTTAAAACTCCAGTATAATGGTTAAAATATTATTATTAGTATTTTAAAGAACCATTTTTATTTTTATATCGTATTATATAGTCATTTAATAACCTCATTCCACCCCTTAATTGTTAGTATTTTGTTCCTTGCATTATTTTGGGTGAGTACTTTTATGATTTTCTCGATCGGTTCATGATGAATCGTTCTTGTTGATTGGAAGTGAAACTCCAAAATTGGAATGGATTAGTGTTTAAATACTTCCATTACCATAATTTATACCATTTATCACTTTAATGATATATATGAGAATGATTCATAAGTTAAAACATTAATGATGTTCGTTTAGATCATTTTAGTGGTTCTTTGATAATAACAAACTAATTTTGCTTATAAATTAGAACCATGAGTAAAAAAGAATTACATAACCATATATGAGTCATAAAACATATATTTTAACCTATTTCAACCATATAAATGGTTTAATGACCAGACTTGAATGAATTAATGGAAATTGAAAATACATCGTCCACGATGTCGGTAATTCGACACAAATGGAAAATGTTTTTATTCTTTAAATAAGTGGAAGAGGAGAAAAATACTGACGAGGAATTTTCCATACACATGATAACATCCTGAATATAAATTATTCTAGAGATTTCATGCCTCTTGGATAATAGGGAGTGAGGAATGAAGAAAAAGGAATCATGAAATAAAAGAAAATCTTGAGAAATTTCTCACAAAAATTGCGCAGCCTAACGACGTCTCTTAAAATTTCATAAAAACAAGATTGATGAGAGGAATGGAATTTATCATCATTAATACATAATATGGATAGTAAGGGGGAATACTTAATGAAATATCCCAACAAAAGCCAAAGGCAATGGAATAGAATAACATAAAATGAAAGGAAAGAAAGAAAATAAAAGAGGATGTTTACCTCTTGATCTCTTCTCCTTGAGATCCTCCTTAAGGGATTTGATTTTGGTCTTTTGGTGAAAACAGAAGCTCTAGGACGTGGGTAAGAAGATTGGGGATGGAATTTGAAAAAATTAGTCAATTATCAATGCTTTAGAGGTGTGGAATGAAGAGTGGAGTGAGGGTGGTATTTATAGTGGAGGAGGGGAGGTATTTTAGATTATTTTAATCATTATTATAATAGTTTTATCAATACTATGAATAATCTCAATGAATGTGACCCTAAATAGTAATAATATCATGTCAGTTCGAACCAAGTGGTCTTGAATCACTTATGATTTCATAAATAGTGATTTTTACTGATAATTTGATTATACGGTATTTTAACGTATTTCACTATTCACCGAAAATTCTTGATTTCCAGAAATTCCCAAAAATTTACCCCTTACCATTTTTTGATGTGTAGAATTCAAAAATGAACTCCACTTTTCAAAATTAATTTCATAAATATTATTAATTTAATTTTTAAATAAAGGAATAGTTATTTCGAAAAATAACAATTTTAAGGCGCAATTAGTTTTATTTCATATTAAAAAATTAATTAAGATCTCATTATCTTATATCCTTAAGAAAATAAAATCATAATAAAATTTACTATTCATTAGGGCCATATCACTATTCATATTACTATTCATAAGGTTGGGTTACTATTCACCAAAAAAAGTTGGATCCAAAAGACTCCAAATAACATACTGAACACAAATGTACATGACAGTTTCCTGAAATTCAGAACATAGAAGTTGAAAAGTTGTGTTTTAAAGGCTAATTAAACATATCTATTTTATAAAAACTTCCATGAATTTCTATTTATTTTTAGAAAAACAAGGGGTGTTACATTATCCTCACCTTCTTGAAATTGCATCCTCGCAATTTTATTTACTTATTAAACAACTGACGGTATTTTTCCCTCATTTCATTTTCAGACTCCCATGTTGCTTCTTCAACAATGTGGTTTCTCCACCAAACCATTACCTGGTGGATTACATTACTCCGCAATACATGTTCTCATCGATCACGAATCTGAACCGGTTTATCTTCTTAAGAAAGGTTCTCTTCCAGCTGAAATGCTTCTGGGCTCAAGACATGTGACGAATCTGGAATGTCAGGACCTGTCCTCGGGACCTGTGTCGTGACTACCCCAAGCCTTCCTTCCATAGGTCTGGGGCTGACGACTGGCACCAAGGTGTAAAATCCCAACAAAAGGGGAAGGAATTTCTTTTATAAGTAAACAAACACCACAGAGTAGCAAGCAGAAGTAAACACTAAGTAACATTGTGAACAATAGTATGTGCGGATAAGTAAGTGGGCTAGAATACAAACCCAAACTGAAAGTAAGTACAACTGGAAGCAAAGTACAGAAACTAAAAAGTAAGCAGTAAAGCTGATCCATCCACTGGAAATCCCATTTGAAGGGTGGGTACAGATAGCCTCCTTAGCTCCTCGGATCCTGTCGTCCGCTCTGTGTACGTCCCGCCCAGTGGTCCACCTCAAGGTACCGACTTGCTTCACAAGCCTCAACCACGAACTGTGTTGTCCGTCGTCTACATCCAACACAACGTAGTGCGGGCATAGCCCGTGTAGGGGTGAGTATATGCTACTTAGTAGGGACCCCGAGACACCCGAAGGTCTCCCAGAATCCACATAGGATAATACACAAAGGAAAGATACAATCATGAAGTAACAACCAACTCTACTTAATAAATATGCCCATACATATACCTAAGTCATCAATTCCAGCTCAGCTCTATCATCCGGGCCCAAGTTTGATCACATCCACATAGGATAATACAACCCAATCCACATAGGGAAGCACAACAAATTCCATCTTGGAAGCAACTCAATCATATTGAAGATAATGATTGAATGTCAAAACTCAGCTCACACAGGTATACAACATTTGTAAAGAAAAAGGAGATGATCATGTGAAGTTACTGATTCATCTAGTTGGGACCCACGTAGAATACTAGACCAGCTAAGCTGTCAGACCCATGTAGGATTTAAGTACTGTAGTCATCATGACCGAACCCACGGAGGATTCCAGTACGATAGTCCTCACTGTCGAACCCACATAGGATTCCAATACGGTTATCGTCGTCATCAAACCCACAGAGGATTCCAGTACTATAGTCTTTACTGTCGAAGCCATAGCTGCTAGGGAACTCCTCTTCTATCGAGTACAGTGGGCCTGCCGCTATAACTAAGCACTTACCACTAACCTTAGACTGCTGTATTACTCCACCTGTCGAGTACTATGTGCCTGCTGGTACAACCAAGCGCTTCCCACCATGGGTCTTCCACTACAACCAAGCGCTCCCCCTCATAGCATAAAAAGGTACTCCTTCTGTTGAGTACCGCGGGTCTGCCACTACAACCAAGAATTCCTCTGCTATGGGTCTGCCGCTACAACCAAGAGCTCCCCACTGCGCTACCGAAACACTCCGAGTCGATCAATCAACAGTCGACAAGTCTCAGACAGCTCTAGGATTTCCGCACATAGCATGCTCATTTCGAGAGGGTCCGCTCCACGAGCCAAGAGGTCGATACATCAACTATCACTTAGACCAAAGTTGATATATCAAAATGTTCTGTCACATCAAAAGGAACACAACGCGACAGACGGCGCGTCAATCGGATGCCCGATATGAGAGTTATTGGCCTTTTCGTTCGAGGGGCCCGGTTGGTTTCTAAGCTAAAACCAACCCGACCGTACTCCAGATGCATCCAAACCTTGAGCGGAGTAATCCAAAATAACCTTCTGACTAAGAGGAATTCAACAAGTCGACGACACATCAATCGGACATCTAAAGCTCACGTTATAAGCGTTTCCGCTCCAAGGGCCCGATTGGTTTCGTGTTCGAACTAACCCGGCCAGACCCAAAGTTCTCCGAAACATTGAGTGTAATATACTGAAATGACTGTCTCGATCCAAGGATCACATCGCAACTGACGGTGTTTCGATCATAGGTCCGTAGCCCATGTTACGAGCATTTAAACGAACCTGTCCGGTTTTAGGGGGTTTTGGGCCCAGACCGACCCGACCCAAGACCCCATGGGGTGGCCCGAACCAGGTTGACCCGACCCGGGTCCGGGTCCGGCCCATTAGGGTGCATCCCGGACCAGTCTGGGCGGCCCAGCCCGGTGCGGCCGGTCCGGCCTGGGCAGCCGGTTGGCATGGCGCGGGCGTGGCCTGCGTGGCCAGTTCGGCGCTGGCCGAGCTATCGCGGAAATGGGTGCGCACTGCCCCCCTGATTGAAGAAATGGCCCCCTCGCATGGGGGGCCTGCCCTTTGCCGACAGGGGGTTACGACCCCCGAATTTTGGATCTGGCCGTCCATAACGGCCAGCCAGTGTGTTGCGTGGGACCAGCTAGTCCCACCCCTTGTGCACCGGCGGCCAGCGGCTCCGGCCGCCCACTCCAGCTCCGCCGTAGCCTTGGTCCGACCGGCGCGGCGTGACGGTGCGATGCCCCTCCGCCGCGGCCCCGCTCCGGCCTCGGTCTCTTCGGTTCTTCGGCACGGTGCAATGGAGCCGCACCCCTTCGCCACGGCCTGACTCCGTCCGCGGCTTCATTCGGCCTCAACGGCGAGGCGCAACGGCGCCGCGCTTCTTCACCCGTTCTTCTTTCTTCCGCACGGTGCCGTTGCACCATGCTGCCTTTGCTCATGCCACAACATGTACAACATCAAAGGGGGAGGAGGGTCGGCCATGTTCGTGCGGTCCGACCTCCTCCCGTTATAACGATAAAAGGCAGCCCAAAATAAAATTTGATGAACAACAAGGAATATTCACGAACAAATTTTAACCCCTACCTCAAGAAGTTGTCGAACGATGGTTGTCGCGGAGAAATGGCATCACGGAAGACAGCATCACAGAAGATGACGTCGCTGTACGAGACTCCGTATACGTCGTCGGTGCACGCCCAATGAAGGATGCGGCGCGTCGTCGTTCTCTGAGAAGGTGTCTCTCACCGGTTGCAGAGAGTTGGGGAGTTGGCATAGTGATTCCCTTACGGTGATGGAGTTCATCGTCATAGACTCGGCGTTCTTAGCGTTCTTCGACAAGGAAGTAGAAGATCTCTAAGACTTAAACCATCCCCTACCAAATATCTCCACACAACTATTCAACAAATAATAAAATAAGGCTTTGCCTTATTTTATTAATAACATCAACCCTTTTTGAAATTCAAAAGATCACAATCAATTAATTGACATAATTGATGAGCGTTTAATAATACATATTTAATTTCAAGAGTTGACATGTCATTAAAAGGGGGGTGCGGGTGTGTTACACAAATAAATGCACGTGGAAGGTTTTAAGGGATTTGAAGGGGTGGGGCTCTTGTGGGGCCCACTTCACTAATATCGTACCTAGTGGAGTTAAGATGTAGTGGGTCCCACTCCAACCACCAATCCTAGGCTATCACTACTTAGAATAGAAAATAAAAATTGTTGCGCATATTTTTATTTCGTTACACAGTTAAACCATTCTTAAAACAACCACACCTGAGCAAACGCAACTCTAGAAAAGGTGTTCCTATGTAACTACTGGTGATGCGGTTTCATCGGTGCCCTCGGATTTCGATTCCGAGCACTGGTTCAAAAGTTAGAAAATCCCGCTCATTCGTTCCCTGAATATACCCGAGCTAAACTTCAGAAATTGATTCCAGGCACACTGGGGCTCGGAATTAGGTGCCGTCAAAAACTGCGTACTTGTAAAATCCCGAAGAAAATTAATAAAACAATTTCCCTGGAAATTTATGGGTCTTTACATGGAACATACTTTCTCAACATAAAAACATAAAAAACATTGTGTACCTAAAAACAAAATCGGAGGCAAAGATACGCGGTATGCAACTGTTCCAACTTTCTCTAAGATTTCAAAAGGATTGATGAACTGTGGATTTAGTTTCCATTTCTTACCGAAACGCATCACACTTTTCCAAAGAGATATTTTAAGGAAAAAATGGTCACCTGCCTCAAAAGAGAATTATTTCCTTATGTTATCCGCATAACTTTTCTGCCTGCTCGGAGCTTTCCTAATGTGTTGTTGGATTATCCTCACTTTCTCAGCCACTTCTTCAACTAATTCTAGTCCCATAAACTTTCTTTCACCAACTTCATCCCAAAATTCTGGAGTCCGACACTACTTCCCACACAAGGCCTTAGAAGGTGCCATCTGAATACTAGAATGAAGACTGTTTTTATAAGAAAACACAACTAACGAAATATGATGATCCCAACATCCCAAATAGTACATTAAACAAGCTCGAATCATATCCTCCAAAGTCTGAATCGTTCGTTCTGACTACCCATCTGATTGAGGATGAAAAAGTGTACTAAAATTTAGCTTTTTTCCCAACGACTTCTGAAGTCCCTTCCAAAAGTTAAAAGTGAACCCAGGATATCGGTTAGATACAATGTAAAGAGAAACTCCATGTAACCTGACAATCTTCTTTAGGTACAATTGAGAAAGTTGATCCAAAGTCAGTGTATCTTGAATAGAATGAAAATGTGCAGACATTGTTAGTCGACTAACAATAACCCATATCGCATTGTTACCTATAGAATTATTTGGTAGTACCACCACAAATTCCATGGATATATTCTCCCATTTCTACTCTGGCACTGGCAAAGGCTGAAGCATCCCCTTTGGTTACCTCCGCTCTGCTTTAACCTGCAGACATGTCAAACAATTCATGGTAAAATCATTAATATCTTTTTTCATCCCATTCTACTAATAATACTCCCAAAGGTCTCTGTACATCTTAGTACTTCCCGGATGAAAAAAAATGGAGAACTATGAGCTTCACACAACAATTTTTTCTTCAACTGGGAATCACAAGGCACAAACAACCTTTTTCCAAATCTTAAAACACAATCTTTATCAAGATTAAATTCTGGAAACTTACCCATTTTAACCAATTCTACCTTTTTCTATAGCTCATGGTCTTCCCTCTGGGCTTGCATAATTCTTTTTGATAATGAATACTACACTAAAACCTGAAACAAAATAGATATATTCCCTTCACTAACAACTTCTAAGCCAAAATTCATCAAATCGTTAATGAAGGGATCATGTCCCAAACGTAGCATGGTTAAAGATGCATTATGTTTTCGACTTAAGGCATTCACTAATTTGTTTGATTTTCCAGGATGGTAATTGATCATGTAGTCATAATCCTTTATTAGTTCTAGCCATCTTCTCTGCCTCATGTTTGATTCCTTCTGAGTTAATATATACTTAATAATTTTATGGTCATTATATATTCGGAATTTGGTTTCGTATAGATGATGCCTCCATATTTTCAAAGCAAAAACCACATCAGCCAATTCCAAATCATGTGTAGGATAATTTATCTCGTGAGGTTTAAGTTTTCTCGAAGTATAGTCAATTACCAGATCATTCTGCATAAAAACACAACCAAGTCCCTTCAAAGAAGAATCATTGTAGATGAAAAACTCACCATTCTGGGAAGGTAAGGAAAAAACTGAAGCATTCACCAATCTCTTCTTCAGTTCCTGAAAACAAACATCACATTCCTCTATCCAAATAAATTTAACCCCTTTCCTTGTTAACATAGTTATCAGTCTAGATAACCATGCAATGTTATTAAAAAACCGTCGATAATAACTTGCTAAGCCCAGAAAACTACGAATCCCTATAACATTTGTTGGTCTTGGCCATTCATCAACAACTTTTTTTTGGAAGGATAAACTATTAGTCCGTCCTTATTTACAATGTGCCCAAGAAAAGGATTTTTTGCAACCAAAAAACACACTTTCTGAATTTTCCATATAGTTTCTTTTCATTTAAGGTTTGTAAAACAACCCTTAGATGTTTTTCATGCTCCAATTTATTCTGATAAAAACCCAGAAAGTCATAAATAAATAAAGCCAAAAAATTATCCAAGAACTCATAAAATACTTTATTCGTAATAATCATGAATAAAGCAGGTGAATGGGTTAATCCAAACGGCATAACAACAAATTAAAAATGCCCATATCTAGTACGAAAGTCTATTTTTGGGATTTCATCCTCCTTCACCTTCAGATGATGGTATCCAGATCTCAAGTCAATCTTGAAAATTTACTGAGCTCCATGGAGCTGATCAAACAAGTCTAAATATAAGGCAAAGGATACTTGTTTTTAACAGTGATGTTATTCAAATATCTATAATCAATGTAAAGTCTCATGGAACCATATTTCTTTTTAACAAACAAAACAGGGGCTCCCCATGGTGAAGTGATAGGACGAATGAATCCTTTGAAAAGAAAATCCTGCAACTGATTTTTCAATTTAAGAAGTTTTATTGGAGCCATACGATATGGGGGTTTTGAAATTGGATTAGCATTAGGAACTAAGTCAACTGTGAATTCGACTTCTCAATCAGGTATGACACCGGGTAACTCATCATGAAAAACATCAAGGTATTTATTTTCCACTAGAATATCATTAATTTAAATAGTTCCCTTGTTTTTAATAATATGAGCAAGATAAATTTTATTTCCATCTTTCAATAATTTCCCAGATTCCTGATAAGTTATCAACTGTATGGATTCATTCATATATACAAACTGAAACTCTTTTTAAAAAACAACTTCTTTAGATCTACAGTGAATCATAGCATGATAATCAGAAATCCAGTCCATCCCCAGAATAACATCAAACTCAACTAAGGGTAAAACAACTAGGCTTGTAGGAAAATCCATTCAACAGACCATAATAGAAAGATTTTAATAATTCCTCTTTTCTATAACATTTCCCCTCTTTGTTTTAACAACAAGTTCAGGTCTCATTTTTAGAGGTGATATTTCCAATTTACTAGAAAATTTCTCAGAGATGAAGGAATGTGTAGACCCCATATCAAACAAAACTTTAGTAAAATTTGAGTGAACAAACAAAGTACATAATACAACTTCATTGGATGGCCCAACGTCTGCTGATGTAGTCGCAAAGGATCTCACTATATCTTTCTGCTTGTAATTTGGATTCGTTGCATCATTCAGATCTCTCTTTGGGAAGACATTTGCATAGTGACCCATCTCACCACATTTAAAACAGTTTACAGTTTTCTTATCAGGATTAGTCTTTGGATCATTTTCATTGCAATCTCGGGCCATATGTCCAAACTTACCACATTTAAAATAGTTTCTAGTTTTACTAAGACATTCCCCAGGGTGATTCCTTCTGCACTTTTCACAAACTGAAAATTGTTTTTTCTTACCATCAGATTTCTTTGGTTGATTCTTGCCCATTTCTTTCCAACTGGACCTCTTTTCTCTTAGTTTCCAAAATGCACATGATCATCAGAAAACTCCATCTCTACACTCTCTTCACATCGGACAAGTTTCTCATAACTTTATAATTCATGGGAGGCCAACACCATTCGATTCCTAGGATTCAATCTTGAGTAAAAGCGGTTGATTTTTCTATCGAGATCCAGAATAAGATTTGGAGCATACCTCACCAGTTAGATGAAGTTCTCTTCACACACAGCCACTGAATCGTCCTCCTTCTGTTTCAATTCAAGGTATTGTTTCTCCATTCTAAGTCGCACCACCTTTGGAAGATATTTTTCAAGGAAAAGACGTTTAAATTCGTCCCACAGTAAGGCATAAAAACCCTCTCTACCCTTGATATTCCTTACCATTGACCTCCACATATCAGCTTCCCCTTCAAAATGATAAATGGAAAGACTTACCTTTTGATTTTCTGAACATCCCATAACATCAAATATATTTTCAAGGGCCTTGATCTATCCTTCAGCTTCCAATGGGTCAGAAGATCCATTGAATACATGAGGATGATGTCTCATAAAATGATCCACCAATATCATTTTCCGTTGTGGTACCTCTATTGGTCCTCTTGAATGGATGCCACCACCATTTATTTCCTGTGTTAGCTAGGCCAGTACTATCACAAACATATCGGTTCCAATCACTACCATTCAGGGTTGTAGATCAGGAAGGATGTCATTCTGTCGGTACCTCTCCTCTTCAGCATCAGTGTTCCTTCTGTGGACAACCATTCTGAAAAACATGTCTTAGATGAAGCAACATGGTAATCTTTAAATTCTATAACATTTCAAAATAAACATAGTGTGAAAATCATCAATGGTATTCTATTAACATCACCCTAAACCCTAATGTTATCTAAACCATCCTCTGATACCAACTACAAGGACCCGACCTTATTATGTACATAAAACTTGAATTTAGACAAGAAAACACTTCCTTTTGCATTGAGTATCTTTTAAAGTTTAGAGCTTTAGAGAATTGGGACATAAAAAATTCATAACAATACACATTGTTATAGGGTTGATACCATAAAAGCAGTTTCCATTTTTTTCAAAATTAAATACACATAAACATGATTCCTTGACAATTCATAAAAATTTAACATGGATTCCTTCTTTTACTTACACATCCATTAACCTGTGAAAATCATTTAAAAACGTTGGATGAGCATAAAAACTCAGCACGGGATATAAAAATAAGGAAAGAACACATTAGTCCAGGAAAACATGTAACTTATAAAATCATTTTCAAAAGACTTACTTATCACCTATACATATAAAAATATATACTTACCTTGTGAAACATGATATTTACACAATTAAAAAATAACATTAGTATAATCATTAAGGTATCTTGGGGCATTACTTACATAATCTTGTAACCATTGTTGGCTACCTTAAAATTTGTAACCCTCGTGACTACCTTACTTTTTGTAACCACCACAGTTACACTTGGATTAACCCTACGGCCGACCTCCAACTTAATCATACCCAATGAATTGGAGGGAAATATAGTCCCAAAATTCATCATAAACAATTCCCAAGAACCAAAACATAATCATAAAACATGAAAAATAGCATATAAACATTGCTTTTTGAATTTTGTAAAAACAAAATTTTAAAAGAGAATTCTAGAAGAAAAGTCCTTTATAAAAATCATATACTTGAAGTGAGACTTAATAGAGTGGATAGAATATGTATATAATCTGGAAATACACATTTTTAAACATATTATAATCATAAGTCATCACACAAACAATTTAAATACCACATAAAAGATGAAGTAGAATGTTAACCCAAAGAATGGAAACCGGGTTAAGAAATCCCTTACATTAGGCTTGTCTTACTTCAAAATTGTTTAAACCTCTTGTATAATGGTTAAAAAAGTGTTATTAGTATTTTAAAGAAACATTTTCATGTTTATAACATCTTATATGGTCATTTCATAACCTCATTTCACCCCTTAATTGTTAGTATTTTGTTCCATGCATTATTTTGGGTGAGTTCTTTTATGATTTTCACTATCGGTTCCTGATGAATCGTTCTTATTGATTGGAAGTGAAACTATAGAATTGTAATAGAGTAGTGTTTACATATTTCCAGTACCATAATTTATACCATTTATCACTTTGATTCTTTATATTATAATTATTCATAAGTTAAAACATTAATGATGTTCGTTTATATCATTTTAGTGGTTCTTTGATAATGACAACCTCATATTGTCTTATAAATTAGAACCATGCATAAAAAGATTCCCAAAACCATATATGAGTCATAAAACATATATTATATCCATGTTCAACCATATAAATGGTTTCATGACCAGACTTGAAATAATTAATGGAAATTCAAAGTACATCGTCCACCATGTCGGTAATTCGACACAAATGGAAAATGTTTTTATTCTATAAATAAGTGGAAGAAGAGAAGAATAATGATGAGGAATTTTTCAAAAACATGAGAAAATTATGAATATAAATTATTCTGGAGATTTCATGACTCTTGGATAAGTGGGAGCGAGGAAACAAGAAAAAGGAATCATGAAATCAAAGAAAATCTTGAGAAATTTCTCATGAAAATTCGGCAGCCTAACGACGTCTCTTAAAATTTCATAAAAACAAGATTGATGAGAGGAATGGAATATCTCATTAATAATACATAATATGGATTTTAAGGGGGAATATTTAATGAAATACTCCAACATAAGACAAAGGTAATGGAAGATAATAACATAAAATGAACGAAAATAAAGAAAATAAAAGAGGATGTTTACCTCTTGATCTCTTCTCCTTGAGATCCTCCTTAAGGGATTTGATTTTGGTCTTTTGGTGAGACCAGTAGCTCTAGGATGTGTGGAAGAAGATTGGAGATGTAATTTGGCATAAATTAGAAAATTATCAAGGCTTGAGAGGTGTGGGAGGAAGAGGGGAGTGAGGGTGGTATTTATAGTGAAGGAGGGGAGGTATTTTAGATTATTTTAATCATTATTATAATAATTTTATCAAGACTATGAATAATATCAATTCAAGTGACCATAAATAGTAATAATATCATGTGAGTTATAACTATGTGGCATTTCATCCCTTATGATGTCATAAATAGTGAATTTTATTGATAATTTGATTATATGGTATTTTATCGTATTTCACTATTCACCAAAAATTCACGAATTTCAGAAAATTCCCAAATATTTAACCCTACCATTTTTCGATGTTTTGAATTCAAAAATGAACTCCATTTTTCAAAAATAATTTCCTAAATATTATTAATTTAATTTTTAAATAAATTCATAGTTAATTCTAAAAATAATAATTTTAAGGTGCAATTAGTTTTATTTCATATTAGAAAATTAATTAAGATCTCATTATCTTATTTCCTTAAAAAATAAATTAATAATAAAATTGAATATTCATTAGGTTCATATCACTATTCATATTAATATTCATAAGGGTATGTTACTATTCACCAAAAAAAGTTGGTTCCAAAAGAATCCAAATAACATACTGAACAGAAATGTAGATGACAGTTTCTTGAAATTCAGAACATAGAAGTTGAAAAGTTGTGTTTTAAAGGGTAATTAAAAATATCTATTTAAAATAAAGTTCCATGCATTTCTATTTATTTTTAGAAAAACAAGGTGTGTTATTATAGAAGTAGATCCATCAAAGACGAAGGCTATAAAATATTGGCCTAGACTTAACCCAGTGACTGGGATCTATAGAATTCTTAGTTCAGCTGGATATTATCGATGGTTTGTACATAATTTATCATGACTATCTATTCCTATAACCATGTTAACCGGGAATTGTGTCAAGATCCTCTTGAAAGATTAATGTGAGGAAAATTTCATGGAACTAAAGTGAAGGTTGGTTGAGGCACTTATGATTAAATTTCCCTATAGTAAATTAGGGTATTTAATCGACAATAATGAATCCATGATGGGATGGAGATGTTTTCATGTGTGGAATAACTTGGTTATCACTTATGCTTCACAATAGTTGAATATCCATGAGAAATATTACACAAATCCTGATTTGGAGTTAGCAGTAATATTTTTTTCATTAATGATATGGAGTCGTTATCGTTGTGGAGAAAAGTTTGATATATATACTGATCATAAAAGTCTAAAACATATATTCACATAGAAGGATTTGTACATGTATTAGATAACATGGCCAGAGTTTATAAAGGATTATTATAGCTCAATACATTACCACTATCTGAAAAGGGAACAAGGTGGTCAATGCTTTGAGTATGAAGGATCATTCTAGGTTTTCTATGTTTAAGGTCACAAAATATCCAATATTTATAGATATTAAAATTATATATTGAGAAATACTAAATGAAGGAAAAAATCCTATCTTTCTCAAATGAATGTTCATCCCTCTATACATGTTATGATTAAGGGGGGAAAAGGAAAATGTAGAGATGAAAAATAAATTCATAAATGTTTCTATGTTTAACCATGATCAATATGGAAATATAAGGTTTGAGAAATGTTTATCTTTTCCTTACATAACATTTTTGAAGAAGGATCTACTTGAGGAAGCTCATAGTTATTCACTCATTTATTATCTAGGATGTACGAAGATGTATTGGGACTTGAAAAAATACTTCAGGCGGATTGCATGAAGAGTGATATCGTAGAGTTTTTATCTCAATGCTTGGTATGCAAACATATTAAGGTTGAAAGGAAAAATTAAAAGGGGATGTTTCATCTTTTACCCATACTATGATTTAAATGGGATAACATCACTATGGATTTTGTTTTTGGACAACCTAAAATCACTAACTGTTTTAATGCTATATGTTTTGTAGTAAATATTTTTACTATGATAAAACAATTTGTCACTATTAGGGAAGAATTACCTATGGATCATATTGCAAGGATATACATTAAAGAAGTGGTAATGTTTCAGGGAGTACTACATTTGGTTGTATCAGATCATGATTTGAGGTTTACCTATATGTTCTAGTGAAGTCTTTACCATGAACATGATAAAAATGAGTTTCTGCACTACTTATCATCCTCAAATAGATGTTCAGTCTAAAATAATTATTCAAACAGTAGATGATATGTTGAGACCATTATCTCTAGATTTGAATGGTGTTTGTGATCAACACCTTACTATTGTTATGTTTTCCTAAAACAATAGATTTCCATTCAGCCTTCACATGGAACCATAAGATGCCCTTTATGGGAAGAAATATATATTTCCAACACTAAAGGATGAAGTTAGAGAAAGAAATCTATTGAGACCTGATATTGATGAAGAAATGGTCGATAAGGTTAGAACCATTCCGTAGCAAATCGAGGCAGCTCAAAGTTGGCAGAGAAGATACATTGATAACTGTTCATGTGATCTGGAATTTTACATTGGTGAAGAAAATTCAACAAATTTCCCCATGGATTAGTTTTTTTGATATTTGGGATGAAACAGAATGTAATCCCTTAGTATATTGGCCCCCTTGAGATTATTTATCACATCATGATGGTTTCCTATCACATGGAACTTCCCCCAATTCTCTCTCAAGACCATTATGTGTTCCATGTATCTTTATTGAGTAAGTACATACCTGGACATTCACATTAACATAAATTATTGGTAACACCATTGGAGTAGGATAAGTCGTATAATGAACAACTATATTAAATTTTGGAGCTATTAGGGAAATTTCTATGAAACAATACCACTCAGCAGATAATTTTTTTATAGAGAAACCACCATTTAGAGAAGGATGTGTAGGAACATGAGGATATGATTAAACCAAAGTATCCTTTTTTTACAAAAGTGATGAATTTTTAGGGATAAATTAATTTTAAGTAGGGTAGAATGTATCACCCCATGTTTTTATGGACATTTTTTAGAATAAATTAAATGATCATTTGTGTTTTGTAATGTGTTATATAAAATATTCCTTTCACGCATCACCAAATCAGAGTATCTTACACAGATCAATGAATTGGTGTATGTTACACCAAAAACATACATGGCATATGTTTCCCGCAACACCATCTTGGAATACGTTACATGCCATAATGAATTAATATACATCACACAAAACACATAGTTTCTATGAAACATCATTTTAATGATATAATTATTTAAATGAGGTAATTATATCCTAGTCATTAATCTTAGTAATATGAATAGTAATAACTATATTTTAAATATTATTAATAATTATTTTATATTAAAAACATATTCATAAGGAAATATATGATTTTTGGTGAAGTCCTTTTATGTTTAAAAATTCAATCTTATTAATTAAACTACTTTTAATTTCTTTTTCTGAAAAATACTAAAATTAATTTTAGACACATTATGAAATTAAATTTTTATAAATAAAATTAATTTTTGAAATTAGAATTTCTAAATTTTCTTAGGCTGAAATATTGGGAATTTTTTATGAAACATCATATTTTTATGAATAGTGAAAAATGTTTTTTTTAGTTACAATCATAACAATGTTTTTAACATTTCTCTACTTTAAAAACCCATTATTTCGTCCCTTATTTGAGATTAGAATTAATGTTATTTTTTCCTCTTCTGTAATTTGAATTTCAAAAAAATAATGTACAACATGGTATTCAGTATTCTATTTAGACTATAATAATACCATGTAAATTTCTACACAAAAGGGCTAGTAAAATTGATAAAAATTAACATCATAAATTAATGCCAAATGAATCTTAATTAGATACTATACCATAAAATTGTGGGGCCAAATGATTCATCTACCTATTCAAAACCATATTTCTATCCATAGTTCGTCCATACACCTTCCATTATAGAGTTTTTTGGTTTGTTATGAATTTGTTTAGGTAAGAACATGTTCATAAATAACTTGTATCAAAAACTTCCATATGAGTCCTTTTTCTTCCCTATAAAAATACCCCACATCTACCACTTCATCACATCTCTAAAACCTATTATGTCAGGGAAATACCTGCATAATCCAGTTCCCAAAATCCCTCTATTCTTCCTATAAGCCTTTTCTTGGCCATAAGAAAACTTAAGGAATCCTTTTGTCACAATCCCAAAGCAGTCACCCATTAAATATTTAACATCTTCTCTCAAGATCCTTTCTTTTTTCCCGTCTCCACCCTATCCACTCTATTTATTTCATTATTTAATGAAAAAATCACTATCCATAATATATATAACATAATAATGATTTTTTAATAATGATATATAGATATGAATATATAAACATATGTCATTTACATACTTTCATTATATACGACAATAAAAATAGAAACATCATTCATAAATATGTACAGTTTACCATATCCATGAATGGTGTAATCCATTTCTTACGTATATATTCTATAGATTATTCAAATAAAAATATACTGAGTATATGTGATATTTATATCATATTTCATGTTCTAGAACCATGATATGTGTATTAGTACCAATGATATAACCCATTAAGACACATGCAGAGAACAAAGTGAATATTACCTAATTTGAGACATTAACATAGAATTGTTAACAAGAGAGTAATATTAGGTCATAATAAGAACATATACATTATTATATATAATGATATGGTTCTAGAGAGGATATAAAATAAATTTATATTTTTTTATACAAGTGGATTGATCAAGTACAATGAGAGTCAAGAAACACAGTAAGGGGATTTCTTCTCACATTTAATCTTTGTGAGATGCACGATATGTTTTACACTATTTCTTTTTTTGATGGGTATTGACTACCAATTGTGGTATTATATGTATATTTTATTTAAATTTATGGGTACTAACATATACATTTTATGAACATTATTTCATGGGATTTATGTTTCAAAGTTTACCAAATTGGTAATAAATTCGTTGACTCAAATTGCCTTCTTTGATATTCATGTATTTTTATGCACCTAAACACTTTTACGATGTAGAGACCCGAAGCTTGACATACATGGACATTACATTAATTTTTCGGAATACTTAGAACATTACAAAAACACAAACACAATTACCGTAATAGTTTAGTGTCTTTGGAAACTCGGAATGTAATCATGTAATCGTGGTGAAAGATCCTCAACATCTCCCATAAAGATCTTCCTTTTGTTTCTTACCTAAAACCTTTCTTTATATCTTGGGGAAACGAAAACATAAAAGTGTGAGCTCAAATGCTCAGTAAGGGTAAAAAAAAGAAATATCAATCAAATCATATTCATAAGAACATATCTTTTGGAAATATTAACCTGCAAAAGAGATCATAATTTCATAACATGGGATAAATCATAGTAGTGAAATATAATCCCAATAGTCATAAATTAAAACATGAAACTTTGTGGCATACACACATAATCATAGAGAATCATTTCTTATTTGTCAAGACTCATTTCCAAGACTAACTTAGTGGACAAAGTCAATTTCTGAACCGAGTCACCCTCGTTTCAGTCCTGTTTCACTGAACCGGTATAACCTACCGTTCCAGCCATGTCTATCTCATGAGATATAAAATCTTTACCCAATGCATTGGAGGGAGATATAGGTCCCACCCATCTCATAATGATACCATTCTTATGTGTGCCACAAAATCATAAATTATACATCATTGCATAACCCATGTAATAAAAATGGGAATCTTAAACATTGTGACATCATAAAACAATTCATATAAGATAATGGAATTCATAAAAATATTTCCATCACAACATAATCAAATCCATGTAATAATAGGGATAGAAACAGAACCCTATATTATCTTATATGTAAAATAATTTTGATAAAACTCTTGAACTCCATTCTTGAGGAAAATATCTTTTCTACTTCAAAAACATTTTTCCTTTATTAAAATGTCATACAATTTTAAACTAAAAGAAGTTGATTAAAAATAAACTTCAAAACTTGTAAAGAAAGCTTCTTGGAAATAATGTTTTAAAAATCCATTCATTCCATATAAGTTAAAAGAAAACATTATTCTCGTACTTTTGTCATAAAAGTCAAAAAGTACCTCGTACGAAAAACGACAAAAGATTCCTTTCATATCTTTTACTATAAACTCGCCAAAGGGTACAAATAGATTTAAACAATTGTAGGTGGGTGGAAATAATATTACATATTGAGGAAACATGGATGTGGATGATAAAATACAACTCAGTAAATGCCAAAGTATAAACAATCTCGGATAAAAATGAGATTGTGATATTTCCCTTACCTTATGTCCGATATGCTTTGTACGTATCCGAACCTCCTCTTTTTGGCGCGCCTTTTCTTAACCTCCACTTAAAGAACTAAGGATGGTCTTTGAAGAAGACCAGGACCTCTAGGATGATACTAGGGAAGTGGAGAAGATATTTTGGCAGGGGTTGGCCGAGCTTGAATGCTCAAATTGGTGTGAGGAGGAGAGGGAGGAGGTGCCCTTTTATAAGGGAGGAGAGGGGCACCTTTGGGAAAACTAAAAATATTATTTTATTATAAAGTCAAGTTCGGTTTTAAATAGCTCCAAATTGATATATTTCGAAGATAAGGTGGGGATGGGTCGAAATCCTCTCATACAATAAGATTTAGACAAGTTTAGGTAATTATTTTAACCTTATCAATTAGATTTAACTCTAAGTTAAATAATTTAACTTTTACCGTGTCTTTTTGTTTTCTTACACTATATGGTTAACAAACATACTATATCAAGCCAAATGAACCCCAAGTTGTTTATTATTAATATATATAACCTTATCTAAGTCATTTGTCTGAACCTTAGAGTTTTAGGAATAAAATAACAATTAATAATATAATATTTGTTTTAAAAACTAATTTATGTCAATTTTGACACTATTTGGAACATGATTTGTATGCAATTCATAACAGAATGATATGTTCGAAACAAGTTACATAAATCAACAATAACATGTCATATTAACCTGTAAAATTAGTGTAAGTCATAAAAAGTCTCAAATTACATTTATTTGGGCATTTATAACATCAATTATGTTAATATTTTCTTAAAAAGGTAATTACTGCATCATCGTTGTGTCATAAATAAATTAAATTATTTAATGTATAAAAATTACAAATAAAATATCATAATGTAGGAAATATTTTTAGATTCCTAATGAATATTTATAGTCGAATTTATCTTATGTATAACCCTATATTAAAAATGATTCACTTATTAAACATTGATTTTAACTATTTTAACCCCTCTTTAAATAAATTAATAATAAATGTCCTAATCTAATCCAAGTGGGCTTAAATGGTCATATTTTATTCCTAATGTTTTTTTTGGTCGAATTACACTTACCCAATAGAATTAGGACATGTGCTAGGGTATAATAATATCATTTTTAACCTTAATTACCCTATTTACTTTTAACCGTGGTAAAAAGAAGTCAAATGTTACTATTCACCAAAATTTATTTTCTTCTCATTGAACCAAATTTTAGTCCTTGTTATCAACCGTGTCTCTCGGATTTTCGAAATTCCACTCACAGAAGTGGTAAAATTAAGTTTTATGAAAGATTCAGTTTTTTTTAACTACCACTTAGTGGTTTCACTATTCATCAAAAAATGAACTTTTCCAGAAAAATACAAAAAATTAGGCCTAAGGTATATTTGATATTATGAATTCAAAAATGAAGTCTATTTTACCAAATTCAAAACATATCAGTTACATTAATTAATTTAAAAATTAATTCTCGTCGTCAAAACAAATAGCATGTTTTTGAGAGATAATAACTATCAAAAGATTGACACTTGTTTATGTCTGGTTTAAATGTGAAATTACATCCAATGACCAACATTGTATTAAATTGTAAAAAATATATTCTAAATATACTTTAAAACCACTCAAATTAATAATTTATCACTATTAATTATTTCTATTAAAAAAGTTGTTTTAATTAAAATTTAGTAATTTTCACTATTCATCAGAATATGAAAGTTATCCGAAAAGTACCAAATTTTTACCCTAAGCTAATTTTAAGATTCTGAACCCAAAAATGAAGTCCATTTTGAAAAATAAAATTTAAAAAATTTTAAAAAGTGTTTATTACTATTCATAACGGCTAGTTTTAATAATATTTTAATAGCATATCGTTGTTTAGTGAAACTCGGTATTGCGTACTACACACGCTATCGAGGAAGGTCGCGATTGCCTGTAATGCAAGGCTAGTCAAGGATGCGTGTTGTGCAAGCTCATTTCGGTGTTGTGTACAACACAAGCCATGAAATTAAAAAGAATATTTTTCATAAAATCTTGGGGTGTTACATTCTACCCCCCTTAAAAATGAATTTCGCCCTCGAAATTCATCGTGGTTATAAATGGTTTACTATTCGAAAGTTTCTTTAATAGAAAGCCAAATCGTAAAAAGGAATACCAAAACCAATCTTTGAAAACAAAATTATGAAACGTAACGGTTACCCAAATAAACTAATCATTGGGTTTCCACATAGGTGAAAATATGGATATGGAAGAGAAAGCTAACCATCATGTTCTGATGGAGAGTGGTAGAGAACATGTCTATGGAAAATCCAGCAATCACAAAGCCATAAATTTGTGACGATCTAAGGTACTATCTGATTCATCAGATATAAGATCACTAGACAACATTTTGGGTTTTTAAGATCATTTCCCTAAAGTTGATGAAATTGGAATTAGAAGAAATACTTTAATGATTTTGGTATAGTCTCACCGTTTGTCGTTCTTTGGACAATTTCCACTTCATCTCTTAATGAAATGATGTTGAATTTGTCATTCATGATGTGTTATCAGATCATGTGATAGAATGATGGGTCATTCCATCTGTCTCAAACAAAATGTTAGAAAAGTTATAAAAAAATACATAAGTCCATCTATAGTGAGATTAATCATATATGGTTCCTAAAATAGACTTATACTTCATATATCATACTGATTAATATAATAAAACTAGTTTCTACTAAACAGGGACTTCCTGTAGGCCAGTGGTAGGCGATAAAGGCTAGTCACACTTCGGTTGGGGCTTCGATTCTCACAGCCTTGTCCGACGCGATGGGTTGTCGCCCATCCTGCAGGTTGTCCTTTTTATATTACTATAACATCCCATCAACAATATCAAAAACTTTTATCCTTAAACAATACTAACTTATGTCCAACATAATCCATTCCAATCTTTAGGCTTATCTAAAATACTTCGGTCCAAGCTCATAGTATAGAGAAAATGATGAATTCCACCATTTATCCCTCATATATCTTGTTCGTCACATTCTAGTCATGTGAATACCATAATCATGTAATCTCTTGAAAAATGAATACCCATTGAATCTTAGTGAAAACAAGAGTGCTGTCAAAAGATAACTCTTTCCACATACCAAAATCCTCAAAATTCTATATACTCAAGCCATGATATAATTATTTCCTTATATCTGTCATGAGCTCATGAATACTATCAAACATTTAATTTTCTCCTTATCCCTTCGTTATGTGCATATCATCTACTTTCCAAAAAAATCTGAATATCCTTTCATGGATACCAGTACCATTAATCATACAATTTTAAAAATCAAGAAAAGACAACAGTGTAACAATCCTTAGATGTCTCTTTATTCCATAGTACCATGAGATTACTTATACAACATTACACTTGATAAACATGTAATCATTCCACTACCTTCTTAAACCATTGACCGAGCTTCAATAATTCTTTCATCTCACATATCATTTGTAGTCTCTTCATCATAATCATCATAAATACTACCCATACGACCATACTGATTCTCTTCATGAGACTTTCCCTTAGGGCATTGGTTTGCATAATTCCCGTACATTCTACATTTAAAAAATTTAACCATTTGTGATGTCGTAGCAAGACCATTATCCTCATCCCTGGTGTTAACTTAACCTTTTCCTTTGAACTTACTGGCTTTGTGTCCTTCTTTTCCACACCCAAAGCATCTTCCAGCTCCTTTGAAACATTCTCCTTGATGCCTCATTCCACATGATTTACATAGGGTAAATTGAACTTTCTTTCCTCTATGATCATCATGAAACTCCATCTTTCTCTTATTAGCCGAGTCAAGAAACTTACCAAATTTTACTTTATTGATCATATTATGAGATTGCTGATTCAGCATAATAATGATGTTTAGACCTCCAAATCCCATTTCATTTGGTTTCTCATGAATAATATCATTCCATTGTCTGTCATATCTTCCATTATCGTGAATCATCTTGATTCCAGCCATTTTCTAAAACCCAAAAAGAATAGTGTGAGAGGCAAAAATCATAATAAAGGGGGAGTAACTTCAATATCTAACATCTTTGGTTTAATCTAATATCGTTACCATAGTTATAGTACTATATACTATACGAATACTTATCCTTAGGGACATCCCTAGACATACCATAGAAATATCTCTAGGGATCTCACTAACGTTTTCGTATCCTAGTTTCCAAAGGTTGACTAAACCTTTCCTCTAATACCAACTGTAGAGACCCGAAGCTTGACGTACATGGACATTACATTACTTTTTCGGAATACTTAGTACATTACAGAAACACAAACACAAGGACCGTAATAGTTTAGTGTCTTTAGAAACTCGGAATGTAATCATCTAATCATAGTGAAAGATCTTCAACATCCCCCATAAAGATCTTCCTTTTTTTCTTACCTAAAACCTTTCTTTATATCCTGGGGAAAAGAAAACATAAAAGGGTGATCTCAAATGCTCAGTAAGGGTAAAAAAAATAAATATCAATCACATCATATTCATAAGAACATATCTTTTGGAAATCTTAACCTGCAAAAGAGATCATAATTTCATAACATGGGATAAATCATAGTAGTGAAATGTAATCCCAATAGTCATAACATAAAACATGAAACTTTGTGACATACACACATAATCATAGAGAATAATTTCTTATTAGTCAAGACTCATTTCCAAGACTATCTTAGTGGACAAAGTCCATTTCTGAACCGAGTCACCCTCGTTTCAGTCCTGTTTCACTGAACCGGTATAACCTACCGTTCCAGCCATGTCTATCTCATGAGATATAAAATATTTACCCAATGCATTGGAGGGAGATATAGGTCCCACCCATATCATAATGATACCATTCTTATGTGTGCCAAAAAATCATAAATCATACATCATTGCATAACCCATGTAATAAAAATGGGAATCTTAAACATCGTGACATCATAAAACAATTCATATAAGATAAAGGAATTCATAAAAATATTTCCATCACAACATAATCAAATCTATGTAATAATATGGATATAAATAGAACCCTATATTACCTTAGATGGAAAATAATTTTGATAAAACTCTTGAACTCCATTCTTGAGGAAAATATCCTTTCTACTTCAAAAACATTTTTTCTTTATTAAAATGTCATACAATTTTAAAATAAAAGAAGTTGATTAAAAATAAACTTGAAAACTTGTAAAGGAAGCTTCTTGGAAATAATGTTTTAAAAATCCATTCATGCCATATAAGTTAAAAGAAAACATTCTTCTCGTACTTTAGTCAGAAAAGTCAAAAAGTACCTCGTACGAAAAACGACAAAAGATTCCTTTCATATCTTTTACTATAAACTCGCCAAAGGGTATAAATGGATTTAAACAATTGTAGGAGGATGGAAATAATATTAAATATTGAGGAAACATGGATGTGGATGATAAAATACACCGCAGTAAATGCCAAAGTATAAACAATCTCGGATAAAAATGAGATTGTGATATTTCCCTTACCTTATGTCCGATATGATTTGTACGTATCTGAACCTCCTCTTTTTGACGCGCCTTTTCTTAAACTCCACTTAAAGAACTAAGGATGGTCTTTGAAGAAGACCAGGACCTCTAGGATGATACTATGAAAGTGAGAAGAGATTTTGGCAGGGTTTGGCCGAGCTTGAATGCTCAAATTGGTGTGATGAAGAGAGAGAGGAGGTGCCCTTTTATAAGGGTGGAGAGGGGCACCTTTGGGAAAACTAAAAATATTATTTTATTATAAAGTCAAGTTTGGTTTTAAATAGATCCAAATTGATATATTTCTAAGATAAGGTGGGGATGGGTCTAAATCCTCTCATCCAATAGGATTTAGACAAGTTTAGGTTATTATTTTAACCTTATCAATTAGATTTAACTGTAAGTTAAATAATTTAACTTTTACTGTGTCTTTTTGTATTCTTACACTATATGGTTAATAAACGTACTATATCAATCCAAAAGAACCCCAAGTTGTTTATTATTAATATATATAACCTTATCTAAGTCATTTGGACGAACCTTATATTTTTAGAAATAAAATAACAATTAATAATATAATATTTGTTTTAAAAACTAATATTTGTCAATTTTGACACTATTTGGTACATGATGTTTATGAAATTCATAACAGAATGATAAGTTCCAACCAAGTTACTTAAATAAACAATAACATGTCATATTAACCTAGAAAATTAGTTTAAGTCATAAAAAGTCTCAAATTACATTTATTTGGGGATTTATAACATCAATTATGTTAATATTTTCTTAAAAAGGTAATTACTGCATCATCTTTGTGTCATAAATAAATTAAATTATTTAATGTCTAAAAATTACAAATAAAATATCATTATGTAGGAGATCTTTTTATCTTTCTAATGAATATTTATAGTCGAATTTATCTTATGTATAACCCTATATTAAAAATGATTTACTTATTAAACATTGATTTTAACTATTTTAACCCTTCTTGATATAAATTAATAATAAATTTCCTAATCTAATCCAAGTGGGATTAAATGGTCATATTTTATTCCTAAGGTTGTTTTTGGTCGAATTACACTTATCCAATAGAATTAGGACATGAGTTAGGGTAATAATAATATCATTTTTACCCTTAATTACCCTATTTACTTTTAACCGTGGAAAAAAAAGTCAAAAGTTACTATTCATCAAAAATTATTTTCATCTCATTGAACCACATTTTAGTCCTTGATATTAACCGTGTCTCTCGGATTTTCTAATTTCCACTCACAAAAGTGGTAAAATTAACTTTTATGAAAGATTCAGTTTTTTTTAACTACCACTTACTGGTTTCACTATTCATCAAAAAATGAACGTTTCCAGAAAAATTCAAAAAATTAGGCCAAAGATATATTTGATATTATGAATTAAAAAATGAATTCTATTTTACCAAATTCAAAACATATCAGTTACATTAATTAATTTAAAAATTAATTCCCGTCATCAAAACAAATAGCGTGTTTTTGAGAGATAATATCTATCAAAAGATTGACACTTGTTTATGTCTAGTTTAAATGTGAAATTATATCCAATGACCAACATTGTATTAAATTGTAAAAATATATTCTAAATATACTTTAAAACCACTCAAATTAATAATTTATCACTATTAATTATTTCTATTAAAAAAGTTGTTTTTAATTAAAATTTAGTAATTTTCACTATTCATCAGAATATGAAAGTTATCCGAAAAGTACCAAAATTTCATCCTAAGCTAATTTTAATATTCCGAATCCAAAAATTAAGTCCATTTTGAAAAATAAAATTTAGAAAGTTTCAAAAAGTGTGTATTACTATTCATAACGACTAGTTTTAATAATATTTTAATAGCATATCATTGTTTAGTGAAACTCGGTATTGCGTACTACACACGCTATCGAGGAAGGTCGCGATTGCGTGTAATGCAAGGCAAGTCAAGGATGTGTGTTGTGCATGCTCCTTTTGGTGTAGCGTACAACACAAGACATTAAATTGAAAAGAATATTTTTCATAAAATCTTGGGGTGTTACATACGAGGTGTATATAATTCCATGTTTTAACTTGAATCTCCATATTTTCATGGGATTTAACGATTCATGAAATTATATTTTACTACATGATGAATATAGTCCTATGTCACAAAGTGGTGAGAATTTATTGACATAATATTATCATTTTTTGAGATTTTTAATGACTATGCGTCTTGGATTAAATATTATGATCAATCAATAAAAAAACTAACAAGTTTTCTTCTCTTATATTAATTAAATATATCATCATGTTTTTGTACCAATTATTAGTCATAGGTATTTGAGATAAAAATTTTAAGTAAAATCTGATTGTCCCTCTCTTTGGTTGTAAACTATTGTATTGGAAAACATGTTTTTGAAAATGTTTTACAAAATTTATTACAGAAAATCATGAAGATAATTTTCAAGGAAAAGGGATTTTAAAAATAGTTTCATTTTTTGAAATCTTCATTTATTAGTTTTCAAATATATTTTCAAATAAAATGGTTATCAAGAGGTTGTATGTTATAAAAACATTTTTTTAAAGAATAAAGGATATTTTCCTCAAGGAATGTTTCTTAAAGGACTTTTAAAATTATTTACCTTATAATATAACTTCCATTGTATTTACATATGCATTTTGGGGAATTTATTCAATTTTTTCATTGAAATTATTTCTCTCAATGTGTTATGTTTTGATTGCATGATGTTTATGGAACCTGTTTCACAGTCATGGGTTATATACCTTTGAAACATGATTATTTTCATCGGTAATGTTTAATGTGAAATGATTATAAAACCTATTTCTTCTCCTAGGTTATGATATGATTAAATATTTATAATACCCATTTCATATCTAGGGGTAAGATATGATTATTTTTGGTATTTTGGAACTTGTATGTATAATTTCATTATGAGATTGGTGGGACCTATATCTCCCTCCAATGCAATGGGTAATGATTTACATCTCATGAGATAGACTATGATGGTATTGGGAATGAACATTGACTTCGAATATGGACATGGGAGTTTACCATGACTACTTACACAGTATGAGGAGTGAACTGATTCTTCTAATATGGCCATGGGAGTGAACCATGACTACCATGATGGTATGGGGTGAAACCATACATATAAAGTGGTCATGTCAGTGATTCCTTAGCTACTATGGAAATCATTATTTTCTAATGTGTCTACCAAAATACCAAGATTCATTCCCATGTCATGCTTTCATGGCCTATGGTGTTCATTTCATTATTATTCTTGACTTATGAACTGCCAATCATTATGCAATGATTCATGTATATTATCGTTGAAATGTAGGTTATGATCATCTCTTTTCATGATCAAGTTCAAATACTATTATGGTCATGATTATGCATATAAGTCTCCTTGTTTACCCTTACTAAGCATTTGATCTCCCCCATTTTTATGCTTCCCAGTTAAGGTTATGGGGATATGCATTATGTTTTATGTGTATTGGAAAGGTTCTAGTAATTAATAACCTTGTGGGAGATAATGTTTATCATTTATATACTAGTGCTTATGTTTCCATGTTTCTAAAGGCACTAGACTAGTACAGTCTTCATATGCTTATTTGTCTAATTGATTATGTATCGTTTAAAATTTTTGTAATGTTAATGTATGTGAAAACTAGTTTTTGACACAAGATATAATTTTAAATGGAGATATTTAAAGAGAGGATCTCTCATAATCTATCAGAATTAATTTTAGCACCGATGATAATGTAAATTCTTCACAAATGAAAATTAAATATCCGATGTGATGTTAAAATTGAAGAGAAAGTAGCTTAGGAACATTGTCTAGATTGGTTTATTTTTTATACTGGAACTAAAATAAGAAACATAATTTATTTCATTAAAATCAAGAGTGATGAGTAAATTTTAGAAATTATGCTTCTATGCTATCCAAAATCACCACAACTATGGATGAAGATACTCAGTTTCTATGTGTTTATGAATCATTAAATTCATGGATTCTTGAATTTTGGAAATCCTTCTACTTAACTTCAAAAAAAGGTACATATAGAATTATAAATCCAATACCATTGGAAATATTTACCTTAAGGATAGAAAATAATCCAATATAGTTGGAATGGGTAATGTGAATGTTTATATAGAGAATTTATGCAAGCTAAAATTTTGGGAATTCATCACATTATGGGATTATAGAAGAACTAAATATTACTTAGTTAATTGGATGATACATGTTTCTATAAAAAATCTATGGAAGGTCTATAGAAGATCCCTAAAGAATACATGGTGGTGGACTATGGTGTATCTAATATAACATTGTACATAATATGGAATTTAAAATGTATAATTCATGATTTTGAAATAACATATATAAATGAAATGTTTGGAATGACCTCCTATGTAGAATGGTGGTAAAAAAATGTAGATCATTAATATGAGTGTAATATTCTAACATAACCCCATTGGGAATGTAATAAGAAAATATTGAATCTTTATTAAAAAATAAAATTATTCTAGTTCATTATTGGACATGTCATCAATGAATGAAATCATTTAGTTGGTTCATATAAAGGTATTGGGTCTACAAAGGATTCTAACTCAAAAAGATTTTTTAAATACATTTTATTAATTAATGATTTAACATTTATGGTGTGTGTTTTTTCTAAAACACTTGTTCATGGTTTTTTAAATATTTATTAGGTGGAGATCAATGGTTTAGAATATGATTAAAATGTAGCTAATATGATTATGGCCAGACAACAAAGGATAGTATGAAAGAATATATTTGTGAAGGTTTTATTGGATAAAAGGTATCCTAATGGATAATAAAATATATTTTAGACTAGATTAGAATGGTGTAGTTGTATATATTAATTCGAATTTAAATTGGACTAACATGAGCATAAGGTTAAATAATGGTTTCTTTAAGGTTTTTTGGGTTGAGGTAGTGAACTTTTCACATTAAAAATGGAATTAAATTCATTAAAATCAATTTTATTGAAACATCATTTGGAATTATGAACTAGAAGGATTGTTGACTTTCCTCGCCTGAATATTTATAAAAGTATCTTTTATTCCAACACTAATTCTAAGGAAATGGATAATTTATAAGTTAATCCCCATATATGTTCCTTTGTTGTGTATGATGATTAAAACATTGGATTTAATTTTTGGATAAGTATCTATAAAATGATATCAGAGTAAGAAATGTCCTCTTTAATTAGGAAATATCATAGAAGGATCAAATCATACTGAAATATACACTTGAGATCAATTAAATAAGGCATGTTGAGGTTATTTTGAATGGAATTATAGGGGTACAATATTTCATAGTTAGAATAAACCTTCATTAGGTGAACTGTAGAATTGAAACTAAAGTCATTGGTGAGGTTATTTTTTGTTCAAAAAGTAATTATGCTTGAGGCATATGAATTATTTAGGATTACTGAAGATCTAGGAAGAGTTTTGGAAACACAGGGTTTGGATGGAGTTAAAATGTAGTTGTTGTGGTTGTCCACCATGTTCTTTTGACCTACATATTATTTTGAGCCTAGAAAGAGCTTTTTCCCTTCTTATAGATGATAGAGAACTTGGAATATCTATGGATGTTATTAGTCCAAGCAACAAGGAATAATTCGAGTTAGAAATGAAGTAGAATGTTCGCTGTTTTAATGTTTCTAGAAAAAAGAGATAATAGAATTTCCATTACTAGAATGAGTTATGTATAACAAGTTGGTTTACTAGTTGAATGAAGTAGTATATGGAATAAAATGAAATAAGGTGATCCTAGTAGTGATGGTATTTCAAAAAAAATAGTAGTATTTAATGATATATTTTTCTCTATTTATGGAGTATTTTTCATTTAAAATGGTACTCATCATTTTTGGTATAATAGGTGTCTTTAGATTTATTGTATTTAAAGGCCATGTTCAATCATAGTGACATGGAGGAAGATATAAACATAAATTTACTTTAATTTTAAATGTGAGATAAAACAAAAATTCTAAAATACATGTAAAAAAGATCCTTGTATGTGATTACTCATGTACTGAGGTAATGAAAATAATGGATTCATTTATTATATAAAAACTATTCATATAGGGAAAAAAGTCATTATGAATATAAAAATCTGTATAGAGGTGATAGTTTTACCATTTTTACTCTATACATGGATAAAGGAATCTTAACTATATTTTTTTTAAGGAAAGTCTAAAAGAGATGAAAAATAAATTACCTAGATGTTTTGAGATAAAACGTCATGGTGTCAATGAATAAATGTTAGGTATATATATTTGATGGGACGTGAATACTAAAAAATTGATTATTCCTTTGCTAGAGTAAATCCAAAAGTTCATGGAATTATTTTTAATGACAGAATCAAATCCCATGTTAACCCCCCAGGATATACACTTATGTTTATCCAAGGATAAAGAATTGAGAATTGATAATGAGGCCATGTACATGGTGAGGGTTTTATATGCATCATAGGTTGAAATCATGATGTATGTCATAGTTTTATAGGCACTATCATTATTAATGTAATGGGAGTAGAGAGAAAATTCATATAGAATCTTGGTAAGTAACACATTTATTTGGGGAATTCGATTCTCTGGTATCTTAATTCTTTTATAGAAATGTGTCTCTATTTCAGAATGGATGATCCATTATTTTACTTTTTAGAAAATAAATTTGAAGGATATATTGAAAAATATAAGACTAACTTGAGAATTGTGTTTTCTTTTAGTGGTATTGATATGATTTAAGGTTATAAATTATTACATTTAATTGTACTATAAATAATAAAATCTGTGTACATTTTAGTTAAAAAATATATATTAGTGTTGGTATAGTTAAACATTTTTTTATAGGATCTCAGAAGAGGGTAGATAATCAAAACATTACGTTATGATGACCAGACTAAGAATAATCCTGTAAAAAGTATTGTGTTATAATCAAGGATGAACCAAATTCATTTTATGTACTAAATCATCTATATATTTATGGGGGACAGGGTTTTGGAAGTACAAAATGTTACTTGAAGTCAAAATCTAGTTTACAGGCTGACTAAATTCATTGTATGAGAACGAATGGGGTGGTTATGTACCTTTATATGACTTTGATGACTGATGGATGAAAGACCACAAATATAAATATCTATGGAAGAGAGTGATAATAGTTTCAGATATGTCTAAGTGGACATATGGTTATCCTTGAATAGTCATTATGAAATAGGTGATTTTATAATTTTATGTGAAAACTTTTTATGAAATTTTTTCAAAACTTTTTGAATGATTTATTTTAGAAACATAATTATTGAACAGTTGAAATAAATATATAGAACCAATAGTTTGTAAGAAATAGCAGTAGTATAATTTTATATAAAATTTACACAAATTACATAGTTTTATTTAAAAGATAAATTTAATTTTTTTTATAAGTATAAATTGAGAAATTAAGGAATTAATTATGGGAAACATTATATCCAATATAACTTTGGATTATTTTGTGATATTTTTCTATAATGTTTTTCGATTGAATTGTGAAATATGTATATTTTTGGGAAGTTGTAACTATTTTTTGTTAAATCAATTAATTTAAAAGTTTAAATATATTTTGGATTTAAATTTAAAGTAAAAACATTTAATATGATTCAATAAAATATGAATAATTTTATATGAATAAACAATATATTTTATTTTGATGTAGATTCGTTTTTATGATTATAAAAGGAATTTTTTAGAAAACAATTTACATAGAATTTTGTGGACTAATATTAAATATGATTTCTGAAAATTAATATAAATTATTCATTAAAAATATATTCTATATTTTCAATAGTGAGGTTATAATTTAGTAATTACAGAATTTAATTTTTTCTCACTATAAATCATAATCATGGTTAAAAACAATTATCACGATAAATGGTTAATCGGGTTAATTATGGAAAAAAACATAATGTATAATGCCTTCAAAGTTTCATATAATTCTTATTGGTTGATTTTATTTCATCATTTACAACATTTTATTATAAATTGGATAGTTTGGAAGTAAAATACCAGTGAATAATAGTTTATAAAATTTAAATGTTTAGATAAATTTCAAGTATGACACTCCAATCACTTATAAAAGCACACATACAATCCTCCCTTACCTACATATTTGGGGCCCCATACTTCATCAAATGTATATATAGAAAACTCTCATACCTCCCCCCACATCCTAGAGTTATTTTTATCACAATAAAATACCTATAAATATTATGTTTCTATTCAAAGGGGGATTTTTGGAAAGATGTTATATGTCCCTAGCAACATATTTCAAGTTTATATATTCTTTTTCCTCATTAAAATCTTTTACAACCATGAATAAATATTAACATAAATATATTCCATATAATTAAATTTTATTATGACTGTAATATAAATATTTTCCATCACGTTTTTAAATTTGGGAAAAATTGAAACATCGCTCATGAGTGTTTGTGGAATATCAGCTTTGGGGAGTGACAAGTTTTGGTTTTCATCATGATACCATATATATGGTAAAAATTATTAAAAAAATTAATAAAAATAGTATTCATTAAAATTTTATGATTTTGGAGATAAAAAATTTTATTTATCTTCATACTCTTTCTGTTCATTAGGAATTTATAACATCACATGTTCGTTTGTGCGGAATTCCCCCTCCTTGAAGCAATGTGATTCATTTTACATTTACACCTTATATGGATGGAACTAATGAATAAATTTGAAATTTATAAAATATTTATGATTAATTAATTTTAAATAATATTCTAATTCATTTATTTTAAAGTAGTTATAAAAATTAATATTTTATTAATGCATGCATAAAGACTACAGTCTCCAAAAAACAACACAGTTCATTTCATATGACCACCTTAAATGGTTGTATTTAAAATTTTCTCTAATTTATATCTATGATAAATCTAAAATCATTTATATTTTTTTGATAATATTACCGAATGTTTTTTGACCATATTCATTTCACCCATATGGTTTTAATGTTATAAACCAAATGACTCAAAAATGGTTCAACATGAACCTAACCATTTTAGTATCTAAAAAAATATTGTAATGAATAAAATTACAGATATAGTAATAATGAAATGAAAATGAAAATATTTATTAATAACATTTAAAAATAAAAAAAGTTTATTCTTTAGGGGTTAGAGAATGTATGAAGTAAGATTTCAAATAACGTAAGTGCTTTTCATTTAAAACATTTTTTGAAATGTTTTAACCTAATTTTCTACCATATTCATGTTATTTTAATTTTTTTAAGAATATTATTATATATAATTAAACTATTGTTAATTTACATTTTTTATCATATTTCACATTCTACCCTATATTTAAAAATATTCATTTAATGTTAATTTTTGTTCAATTTGAAAACAAATTCAAAAGTGAAAACATAATGTCTTCTAATAATATACAGTATCACATCATTTTACCAACATTATATCCATTATTAATTATCAATAATATTTTAGATGTTCTAATAGTAATTTTTTAATAAAATATTCCTCGAAAATTTATCATTATTTTTATATATAAAATGCTTCTTATGAAAAAAAAATATCATTTTAAGAGCTAACTTAATGTGGTACTGCTTAAGAGATTGAATTCAAATTAAAATTGGGTTTTTGATTAAAGGGGAAAACTATAGGTTTTATAAAATCTATTGTTCTTGTAAAATTTTTATGAATAATGGGTTATCTAGATATAGTTTTCACTATAAATGATCTATATATAGTTCCCTAATATATTTGGTAATGTAGTAGAGTTTACCAATGATAGGTAACTCATATGAGAAATTGGAATTACATGGTTTGGTGATTTCATTATAATGATTCATGTAAGGTTGAATGTAAATAAAATGTATGAGGGTACCTATAGGAAATTATTACAATGTTTTAAAAATGAAAATAATATATTTTATAAGGTAATAAAATGAGCGTATGTTTTTATGTAAATTTATTTTACTTATTTAAAAATTACGGTGAAAATATTGTTTCCATAAAAAGGCTTTCGTAAATATTCATATTCTAATGGATAAAATTATAGTTATTATTTTTATTTTATGATTAAATATTTATTTGTTTAGAACTATATTAATAAATTGTGTTTTTCCATGAAATATTTAATGGATATTTAATGTAAAATGTTCAGTATGAAAATAGAAAACTTTTTTATGCATTTTTTTGGATTTTAAATGGGATAATGGGTTTATTTTATTTTATATCCCTTGATAAGAATATTTTATCTCATCACAAATTTAAAAAAATCCCAAAGGATTTGGCATGGGAAGAAATGTTACGTAGGATTGTGTTTTATGTATGGGCGTTACCTTGAGTGAAGAAATTGTGTCTTTATAATATACTAATTTTGTGGAAAAAATAGACACCATGTGGAAATATCCACTTATTAATGTAATTTATTACCTAATTCAAGAAAAATATAAACTAAAAAATAATATAAATGTATGTGAAACATTTATGATAAACCATGTAATTATGGGTTATTTAACGAATATGTTGTTGTAGTTGGTATCAGAGGGAAAGTTTATATAACATTCTATGTTAGGAGAATATTAAAAAATTCATCGGGACTATAATTTCTATTTAAATTTTCATGAAATGTAATTTGAATCTTTCAATTTTTCCTAACATAATCCATGTCTATTTCAAATTTTTTTTCACATTGAAAATAGTGTAGTTGATGTCTGAATACATCAAGAGGACAATAACTTTTCCAATTAGCAACCAAGAATTGTTGAAATAAAAATATTTGAGGAATTTTTTACATATTTGAAGAAGGATGGTAATGGTGTAACCCATCAATTGGAGAGGATTGATTCTCCAAATAGGTTCAGGTCTATAGTAGGATATTTCATGAATCAACACTGATTGACATTCAGTAGAACTTCAGAACTAGTAAAAGAAAAATAGATGGATAAATTTATAAGATAATATATTTGATATTTTGTGATTTTTAGTAAATTAGATGGTAACCCACTCTATTTATCATTTTGAAGGTGAATCCAATCAATATTTTCCTTTTTTTCTAACTCTAACAAAAACGAATAAATTTATTTCATGGAATGGATGATATTTTATGATATCTTTAGATAAAAGTATTTTACTAATTTTATACAACAGAAAATTGAATGAAAACTACCTAGATTTGTTGAATTAGTATAAAGAATCTATTTTAACCAAGGAAGTTAATTTTACTGTATTTTCCATGTATGCATCAAATTCTGTTCTTGACCATGATAATAGAATTAAAATAATTAATAATGATTGAAGCATGTTTATAGAGGGGTTTGGTAATTTGTGAGTTGACTAGTTTTGAATAAATTTTATAGTGTAATGATAAATATGAAATTTAGTAAATGGAATTTTATAATAGTAAGGATAAGAATAATTCAATATGGTAGGAAATGGGTAACAATTAATTGAAGAAGCTTTGATATAATAAATTTCATTTTATAGCTTTTGATAAGTGCGGAATGAGGGAATCTGTTGAATGGCACAAGAGATATGAGAACTTATACATATGGGTAAATATTGGACACATGGATCTATACTATCATAAAAATATAAATTGAATTACTCACACCATTAATGAAAATTCGATAGTGATTTTTTTTAAATTCACTGAGTTAGGAAATTATGGTAATCCATGTTAAAATAAAGTTACTAAAGGTGGGAATCATAATTTTGAGAATAAAAAATGTTCCATAAATTATTTGGCTGATACTATCATAGATATAGGACCCTCTAATGAAGAGGATCCATGTAAATTACATGTTTATTAAATCTGTTTTAAAATGTTGTTTGATTTCGGATCTATACTATCTTTTATATCTGGGGAATTTTCAAGTAAGATAGAAATACTATATCTTGAAATGATGTTGTAACTCGTGAAAAAAACTCATAGAGATTTTATAACGGAAACAAGAATTTATAAAAATCTTCCAATTATCATAACTGGACTTCTTTTTCCTATAATACTTATTTTCTATCCCATTTTAGAGTTTATGTTTTTATGGGAATGCATTGGCTTCCAGTTTATCATGATAAGGTGGATTGAAGAGAAAAAGAATTCATATTAAATTTTTAGAGTAAGTTTAATATGAGATATAAGTATTGGTTCATACCAATGATAATATATGAACACGCTGGGAAGCTGAGAAGAGATGGTAGTGAACGTTATCTAAATCATATTATTGAAATTTAAAAAACTGTTGAAATTGATGTTGTTCTAGTAATAAAGTAATATGTGGATTAATTTTATGATAATTTTCCTTGTATGATCCAGGATCAGAAGGTTGAGTTTACTATATACATAGTGAATGATGAAAATAAATTTTCAATACAACCTTATTTAATTCTATCATTTGAGTTTTTAGAACTAAAAAGTAATTTATAAGAGTTTCAAGTTAATAGTTTCATCTACCATATCAAGTATCCACGGGGTGATCAATTATTATTTTTAAAAAATCATGGATGGTTCCATGATACAATAGTTGATTATATATTACTCAATACCATCACTATAAAGAAAAATTATTTGTATCCTCATATCGATGAGTTGTTAGATTAACACTAGTGTAAACAATATTTTTTGATGATTTATATCATGTTTTGGTATCACTTGATCAAGGTGATGGAGGAAAAAATTATTTAGATGGTGTTCTAAACAAGGTATGGTCATTTTGAGTTTGTGGTGACTCATTTTGGTCTAAAAAATTGACACGATTTATTTAAATATTGAATGTATAGACTGTTCCAGGAGTATTTTGAGAAAATTAATTTTTTTTATATATTATGTTCTGGTATTCTCCAAAATCTATGAGGATCATGATAAAAACAAAAGGACTGTTTTTCATACATTAAAAGAAAAATATTAGTATGGAAAATTCTGTAATTGTAAATTTTGACAATAAATTATTTCTTTTAAGGGGAATATTGTTCCTAGATATGGAATAACTATTGATCTTACTAATAATAACGTCATGTATGTGTTTCCAAGGCATAAAAATGTAACTATGATTCTATTTTTTCCTTTAATAATTGGTAACTACTAATGATTTATTGAAAACATTGTTTGGTTATTTATCCCACTAACAAATTTAAATAAAAAGGACTTAAATTCATTTGGAAAAAGGGGTGTGTTGAATTATTTTTAGAAGTGAAATGAATATTAGGTAATTATCTAGTGTAAACCATTCCAATAAGGAATGATTAATTTTATATTTTTTATGATAATTCCTTAAAGGGGTGTGGTGGTGTCTTCATATAGAATTATCATGTCAACATTTATGAAAATCATTAATTGATCCCCCAATAGTATAATTATTCTACTTATGATATTGAGATGGATTCACTAGTTTTTTATTTCAAATTATTATGGAATCATTTATATAGGGTTGAAATTGAAATATATAGTGATCATAAAGGTATAAATTATATATTCACTCAATTATAGTTGACTGTGAGGTAATGAGGATATTCATAATTGATTAAGAAATATGCTTTCACAATTGAGTATCTTACATGTAAAGTAAACAATGTAGATTATTTATTGAGTTTAAAGGATAATGAATCATTAACATTGTTATGACTAGAACTTGATCCTTTTTACTATTTTAATGAATGTTGTCTGGGAAATTTATTATGAATAAACTTAATCATTTTGGTCTTAGGTATCAGTGTAGTCGTCACTATAATAATGAATTATGGACTCTTATAATGATGATCAATGTTTGTATGAAATATTACAGTTATCCATGATTTTAAATTTTCAAAAGTATAATATTTATATATAATGTGCTATCAAAATGGAAATGAGGTCATGTGTGCCATGTGATTCATTGTTGAAGAAGGAATTTTTATATTAGTCTGACATCACATAAATTTTTATTTACCTTAGAAGTATTGAGATGTACAAATACCATCTATAATATATTTTGGTTGGAAGTTATAGACAATTTAATAAATAATTTTAGCATTAAATTATTGAATTTTCAATAGTCTAAAGATCAGTGAAAAATACCTAAAGTGATTCATTATCCTTTTCTAGTCAATTAATATAAATTAGAAAATACATCCTAGGATTTTTAGATGTTATGAAAAATGATATCTAGAGAAAATAATAGAATTTGATATATTATTAGTCATTTTTATAGACCTATGTATTTTATATCTATATGAGATACTCTAATGTGGATTCGATTTTAAAAATTTATCTTAAGGAAATAGTTATGCTACAATGTGTTTCCAAATCTATTGTATATGATCTTGAAAATATATTTAGCTAATGTTTTTGGAAAGGACTTTAAAATACATTGGTTATTAAATTGTGTTTCAACACAACATTCCATCCACAAACTAATAGATAATCTAAATGATGAATTATGAATTTAGAAGATATTATTTGTGACTTCCCTTTAAACATTAAGTGATTATGGGATCAAGATATATAATTGGTGGAATTTTATTATAAAAAACGTATACATTTCAGTATATAGATTGAACCTTTGGAGACACTAAATAGAATATGGTCTTATATTATAGTATGTTGGGATGAATTTTGTGAGAAGAAATTATTTTGACAAAAATTAAAAAATGGTATATTTAATAATTAAATTATAATTAAAAATCACATTATTATATCTTATAGTAGGTAATGGATTTATGTAGATAACTTGAGGAAGTATCTATCATTTTAGGTTAGAGATAATTTTTTCTAAAAGAATATCCACATAAAAATATTATAATATTTTTAGAAAAATTAATCGGTATGTTAGTGATTTATTGGTCCATATAAACTTTTGGTAATGTTAGAATGGGTTTCTTATATATTAGATTTGTCACCAATTTTATCTCAAGTATAGGTTCTATTTAATATTTCATTTCATAAAAAGGATATACCACATTCATCTCATTATTTAAGCCTATAAGTGGGACAATTACAGGAGAATGTATCTTATAATGAAATGTTGGTTATAATTTTGGATAATAAAGAATAGTTACTATAAAATTAGTAAATTTACCATGTGGATGTTTTATGGAAGAATCACATGATTAAGGAAGTATCATAGGAATCATAAAATTATAGGACTGATAAATAACTTCACTTATTTATGTAATGAATAAATTTAAGTGAATAAAATTTACCTAACGGGAGATAATTTAAAAACCCAGGTAAACATGGAAATAAATAATTATTCTTATTTAAATATATCTATTTCATGGATTTGTATTCATCATTGTCTTATAAGTAATTTTAAAAAAGTTTCACTCAAAAGAGGAATAGTTTTATATTACTAAATTTTTTCATTGAATTACTCAGATTTATTTATAAGATTAGTTTCATTATTTTTTATATTTAATATGATAAAATGGAATTCATGTTTTGAATAAATATATCATCTTTACCTAAGGATTAATTTTTTAAATTTTTTTTTGAAAAGATTGATTTTGGAGTGAATAGTGATGAAATTTTGTTCTTCTAAAACTACCATTACTTTTTAGTAAATCATGTAATGGAATACACTTATTGTATTTTGTATTTGGATTAAAATCAAATAAAATTGATTAGTTACAATATAATAAAAACAATACCATACAAATCAAAAGTATATTTTATTTTTTTGTAACATCATTTTTAAGATTAAAAACACAATTTTCTAAAAAAAAAATTCATCGCATATAGAAAATATATTTTTTGAATAACAAACAAAAAAACTATTTCACCATGGTAAATGGTAAATTGAGTTAATAAACATAAAAAATAAGTGATATGCACATAATATCTTATCTTAATTCCTGTTGGATTATGATATTTCAACACTAATCACTTTATATGCAAAATTTGATAGTTTAGGATCCACGTTCCTTTAATTGAGACTTTATAATATTAAAAATATTTGAGAAATTACACGTGTTCCACTACCCTAATTTATTATAGGGAAAATCAACTTATCCACTCCCCACACATTTTTACCACTCTATTTTTAACAGGTATTATCCAAACCATTCCCCAACATCCCTATCCATGTCTTAGAGGTCATGTTTTTCTCAATAGAAAATTCATATCAGGATTGACATCTAAATCAAAGAAGATATCCAAGAAGAAGGTATAAGTTCAAACCGACAGATTTAATGTTTATTTTTTATTTTAACTCCTTTAAGTATTCTTAAACCATGAATAAATAATAACATACAATTATTCTATATACTAAATTGTTTATATGATTATTTTACATGTATATTCGAAAACATTTTCTATATTGTGAGAAATGCAATCATCGCACGGTCATACATGTGGACTACCACCTTCATGAAGTGGTGTCTAATTTTTCATTATGGTAACATATAGATAGTTAATAATATTGAATTAATGAATATATTTTATATTTATGATAAAAATATGATTTTAGGAACAATATATAATAAAAAAATTGTTATTGTTTCAATCTATTGGAAATTGTTAATGCCCCTCGTGCATACGTGTGGAACACAACCTCCATAATGTGATGTGATTCATTTATCATTTTTAACTACATTTATTGGAAAAAGGTATATAATTTATGAATAAATATTACATTTATTTAATATTTATGATTTCATATATGTAAAATATTATCTAATTTTTTTTTCCAACCATTACGAAAAATGAAAACAGAGTTCATGTACACGTAGGAACAACCTTCTCTATGAAGAAACACGATTAATTTTCCTGACCTCATTACATGGATAATTAAGAATGTGTTTATAAGTTATAAGTATGATAAATATAATAATTTTTTTGATTTTGTATATAGTGGGACAATAATCCTATTTACCATGGTCAAAGTGATGATGTGGTTTCATTATATTAAAACAATTGACTCCAAGAATGACCACCATGAACGTAATCATTTTAGTAACTAGTTCAAAATAGTAGAAAATGATATAATAATAATAATAGAAACTATGTGAACATGATAAATTTTAAAAATTAAATACAAAACCATAAAATATTATTATTCAGTATTTAGAGAATGTATGATTCAAGTTGAGAATTAAGGTAAGGGATTTTCATCTTAAACATTGTTTTAAATTTTTTAAAATCATTTCTTTATGTACATGTTATTTGAAATGTTATAAATAATATTATTTTATTTTCATATAGGTTTTATAAAAATAATTTATGACCATATTTTAAAATTTTATAGTGTATTAAAAAAGATTCATTTAAATGATTTCTATGTAGGTCAATTTCGATAAATGTTTTAAAAATCAAAGATAAGTTGTTTTTCAAATATTTGGTATGACCACATTTTTCCTTTATTATAGCCATAATTCAGAATCAAGATTTATTTAAAACATTCCATGGTTATATTTAAAGGAAATAAATCTCTCAATATTATGGAAAGTTTCTTTTTTAAAATGATTTTCTAAGGAACCAAAAACATTTTCTCATCTGAATAAGATAATAGAATGTGCTATTACTTATGAGATTAAATTCCAAATCCAAAGGGTTATTGGTTTAAAGTGATATTTATTTGCGTTTTATTCATTATAATTTCTTTCTATGTTTTATATGAATTTAGGGTGATTTTTATATATCTGTGATAATGGGTGATCCCAATATAGCACTCCAGTGCATTACTTAAATTGAGGGAGTTGCAGTTGGTAGGATAAACCTAAGATATATTGTAATTACCTTGTTAAGATATTAAATTTTAAATTTTAATTTTTGTATAATTTATTAAGGTAGTATATGACATTATTTAAATGGTTTGTAGAGAATTAATTTAAATTTAAATTTTTAAGAAAAGAAAATTAATATTTTTAGGAATGTTTATGATATTTTTTAAAATAAATGTTAATGGATTGTCTTCATAAAAAGTTTTCCATGTGTTTTCATTTTTTCTAGGATATTCTAATGCTATTTTATTTTTCCCAAATTCTTACAAGTGAAATGATTATGAAATATATTAGAAAATTATGTAATTATCATGAAAATAGAAATGAATATTTAGTGTTAAATGATTATTGAGAAAAAAAATATTTCTTTTATATTTTTTCAGGTTTAAAAATGGGATAAAAATGTTCATTTATTTTATTTCCCTTATAGATATATTTTTCTATCATCCCATATTTTCTATTTATTTTTTACTGATCACAAATAGAGATTAAAATATTAATTATTTCATAGATCATGATTTGGAGTTATCTTAGATAAAGAATGTGTGCCATTATAAAGTACATGTTTTCTGTCAAAATTAGAAATTGTGTAGAAATAACCATTAGGTGATGTATTTTTTTACCTAATTATATAAACATTAAACTAAAAATACTCTAGAAATTCCTGAATTTAAAACCATATTATAAATCATCTAATTTGTTGACTGTTTAAGGAGTAGTGTGATGTTTTTGTTGTGGTGATTCAGTACAAAGATAGGGTGTTATTCAATTATAGTTCCGATACACAGAGCCATTTTCCATGAATTTTGTGCCTTCGTAAAAACATTAATCTATATTATGGGTTCTAGAAGCTATTTCTATAATGTGGATGGTGGTGCAAAAATTTTCACATGTGGGTCACCACTTTTCGGTCTGTAGTACATGTATAGATTCACCACTAATATATAAGTATATATAGTTTTTTCTTATCCCCACATACACTGAACATATATGAATAATTTTAATCATTTTTATAATACAGTTAAATGATTTTACTTTAGCATGAATATTGGTAATGTAATATTATGAATATTTTCTTCATCATATGAATTCAATATCTTGTATTAATAACATAGTATTCAAATTGGATAGCCAAATTATTGGATAGGTTAAAACTCATATAATTAATACATTTATTAGAATTATTTCAACCATAGATGGTGGAAAGTATCATACATATCTTATATTCCACTTATAAAGTTTAAACAATCCTATGGTGATCTAGAGGTGTATTTGAGGCATTGTATAGGCCTGAACCGACACCATTTGAATCAATAAAGTTATATCCATTACATAGATCCCCTAAAAAATTTATTATCATAGAGAGACACCACCATAAAAACAACATGAATATATAATCCCTTTATTTTCATACATTATCATCCCATAACTTTTTGGGAATACTTAATACATTACAAAAATAGAAGCCCAAAGACCATATTATCTAAGAGCCTTTTGAAAAACAGAAACATATACACTAGTACATAAGTGAGAGACAATATCTCCCACTAGGATCTATGTGACAATCACCCTTATTAGACACATAATTCATAATAAATATCTTCATAACCATGTGTAAAGGTCACATAAAAAGTGGTGACCTCATATTCTTAATAAGTCTAAACATGGGAAATATGTAAGCATAGACCTGATCATAACTGTTTCGTAGTTCCTTGAAACATGTGTTTTAATTTTAAGAATTATTTTTTCTATGTTGTTTCTATTGGATTTATTTATGAAACCCGAAATTTCCAACAGTTTTTTATCCAAAGGGGACCTTCTTTCCAAAGGCAGGTGTTTGTTAAGATTGAACTGTATGATAATTAATAAGCTGTATTGGTCGAGGGGATGGGTTGTTGGTCTCATCACATGTTTTTTGGGAGTAATTATTGTCTACTTTGGGACTCTCTTTGTAAATTTATGATATTTACATGAATAATCATTAATTCACCAAGCATTGTGTAAGTTTCCTTTAGAATTTCTAATCACTTATTTACATTTGTAAAATTTAGAATTATCAGTACACAATCAAGGTTCAGAATTAATGAAATATCCATATGTATTTGAGGTTTTCCATCAATAGTATCCTCAAATATACTACTTAGAGATTCTTTTAATCATCATTGTGATGATACTAGGTTTTAATCCACTCAGTGGGTAACTCTAAAATATATTTTCATACAGGAGACTAAGTTTTGGTTTGTTTTTTTGATCGTTCCCATAAAATGGGCTACCTACGTATCCTTGTAAAAGGAATCAAAACCTTCATAGTTTGGTTCCACTGAGTAGGAAACATCATTCCTTTTAAGGTCATTTCATAAGGACCTAGTCATAGTTTTTAATTTTATGTGGTATGGACATCTAAGAAGAACATGCTTATTCCAAACATAGTGTAGGACTTATACTAAAGTAGCCCAATGAACATGGGAATGAATATTGGTTTCCAAGTATGATCAAATCCTGTTGGGAATATGGCCCAAGTTGAATAGGATTGATTTAAGGTATTGGGTTTGAACCTTGAGAAGGCTTCCTACGTATCCAATATAGATGGGAATCAAAGCCCATGTAGTTTGATTAGTCTCATAGGATAGTAAATTCATTTTAGAGAAATTAGTTTGGGATTACTTTCTAAAAAGTATTCCTTGGTGACTGATGGTATTAATTTAGGGATTATCCCAAAGGAGGATGCCCAGATTAAGGGAATTAGGATTGGATTCCTGAAGAGGATGTCCAGTGAGCCTGAGCCTAGAAATGGATTCCTTTATATCTTGATTTGAACAGAAATCAGTGTTCTCGTAGTTCCATAAATTGTGAAAATTTTGTGACCATGAAAAATATCAAATCTCACTTGGGTCATACTTAGTGTGATAAACATGGGGATATAAAAATTTTCAACAAAGTTATTCACACATTCAAAATTTTCCTCCTCCATTAGTGGACGAGGGCTCACTTATGGTGGCCAAGGTGAACGAGGTCGAGAAGACCCGGGAAGAGGAAGAGGTGACAAACCATCCCTCTGTTCACATTACAATGGACAAGGGTCCAATGAAATAAGGAAGGGATGAAGGTTAGGGGCTTATACTAGGATGGCTCCCATGGTGACCAAGCCCAACGAGAGAGGGAAAGGGTAACCAAAGTCTAGGTGCCCATATCTCATCTGGTCTTTGGCACTGATGAAGAGAGAAGTATCAATGATACCACCTCCTACATGAAAATTTAGGGGCATACACCTAGATGGTTTCCCTAAAATAGATCTTGGTTGGGGAAGGGACACTTCTCTTTATTTCAAAAGGGAGAAAAGAATGTGTGAACTTTACTATCCCTACTAGAGACCTGATGTTTTGAACCATCTCTTTGAGAATAAAGAAGCCAGGACCCATCCCTCCTCTAAACCAGGAACATCCCAACACTGTTTCTGGGAGAAAGGTCCACGTGACTGTGGATATACAAACCCATTTACACTCCATGAATCCTAACCCCATTGTGAAGTAAATGTGGGAATCCTCTGGCAGTGGAAATATAAAATCAAATAAGAGACATGCTAATGTGCCCTTCCTAATGGTTTTATAGGTCAGAAGTTTTTGGTGGAGGTCTCAACATAATACCTTTGAAACAAGGGATCCATGGAAGAAGAATCCTTACCATGATTGGCTTTGAATAAGGCTTGAATGCTTGTAGACTGAATAGAGTGAAGAGAGTAAGTGAATCAAAGAGGTGATCCCAAGTATATTTGGGTGTGCAAGTATGTGCATGCAAGTAAGCTTGGGGGACCTAGTATTATCAAAAGAGACAAACAACCTATATGGAAATACATGGGCAAGACCAAGATCAAGCCTTCCAAAGTATTAACATGTGATCCCAGAAGTAGGGCACACAAGTTCCTATGAAAAGAATAGGTGGCACACATGTATTTTGGATTTGGGGAGGTTGGGCACTTTAGGCACGTAGGTATTATGGTTTTCAAACGCTATAAGGACTGAAGTCCAATTATCCTCCCTTAAATACTCCACTCAAGGTGTTGAAGAACTACCTTGAATGTTTTGGAAGACATGGGTAAAGTACTAGGGTGACCAGAGCAGTAATTGGTCTTTAGAGAAATTTTACCATCCAAATGAGGCCCCCAAGGGTCAATTTGTAGGAAAATATTGGACCCTGGGCAAAAATGAAATGGGTGCATGAATAGGTTTTGCTACATATAGGGGTCATGCAAGTGGGTTGTGTGACATATGGGGTTGCCCATGTTGGTTGTGTGCAAATAGGGTTTTGGCTAGACTAAGGCAACCAAAAACTCATGCCTTTTACAAATCTTTATTTTTCTTCATATATTTTCCCCCTTTTATTTATAATGGATCCAATTAGTCATGTTTTATATACATGTTGAATGAATGGAGTGTCTAAAAAATACCCCCTCTCCCCTCAAGATTGGATCTGAATTGAAAATAGGGTCATATACTGAGGTAAAGTTATGAAGGAGAAAGGGAAAACCACTCGGGAGATCATGTATTTTTTAACAAGTAGACTTGGGTGTGCATGTTTGCAACACATAAGATTTCTAGTGCACATGTTGACATTATTCGTTAATATATAATTGCTTCACTTCCACAAAAAGTCTCGAAACTTTGGAATTTTCAGCTCTCAGTGTGCAAGTTTTCTTATATTCATTCACTTTTGTTTCTCTATGCTTCTTCTATACTTTTTTTCATTGCGCGTGACAAGTGGGGTGACATACTTGCATGCCAATTTATACATTCCAGCCAAGTATTAAATTTGCGTTCCTTAATGCCTTTCCCATTATTTTATAATACACAAAAAAAATGAACATACATTAAAAAGATTATTTCTATCTTTTTTTAGGTTCAATTACTCCCAAAAGAATTGGAACTACTAATGATCTAGCCAGCAAGAGTATTGATGAAATGATGAATGTTATTGGTCATGATTACTTTCACATTTTCCAAACCACCCATAGAGATTTAGAAAAATATTCGAAGAATTATCATTTTAATTTTCCCCAGAGAACCTATCTTGTTTTGAATTTCTATGGACATTTTTAGGATACTCATACTTCATGTCTAAAGAATTATGTCCCAAATTCATGGCCTTGAGATTATACCATATTCTCATCAGCTAATGATTCTATTGGGTGCTCATTTTCTAATGTAGGGAAAGTTGAGAATGCTTATATTATGAGTCATAGTCTGTATTCTCTAGATTTGAAGGCACATACACCAAAGCTAAAACCACAATAATATTCATCCATCTTTTGATATTCTTAGAGAGATTAGTCTAGGGGTTGGAAGAAAATTTTCGACTTCCACCCAGGGGGTGGTGTAAAACCCACATGGCTGTGGACATACAGGATGTGAGGGACATGTGCAGAATTTGTAGATGGTTTGAGAGTCATCATGATTTATGAGGTTTTCTGGGTTGGGAAAACCTATGTGTATAGGAATGATGATTTGTTGTTGAAATTATTAAGTCGATGAATCCCAGAGACTAATTAATTCCATTTAACTCATGGAGATGTAGGTATCATCATATATCTCATTTAGAAGATTTCTAGAACTCCAATCCTTAGAGACATGTATGATGAGTTCATTCATACCATGGTGACATGAAATAACTCAGAGAAAACATCATATTTGGTTCGTGAGTTGTTGAAAATATTTAAAACACTCAAGAATTCAATCACCATGAAAACTCGCACCAGGATAGATATTCATCTGAAGGAATGGATGGAAATAATTTTAATAAAGAAGAAGGAAAAGGGCCCCACTTACACCTTTTTGAAAAGAAATCCAAGGGAATAGAAAAGGGGCACTCTTGTCACCTTTGGGCCAGCATTGGAGAAAGGATAATTCAATAAATGGGGATATGAAATCAATCCATTTTTTTTACAAAGACATGTCTGGTAGGTTTCTTGTCCATGTGACTTAGTGTGTATTTATTACCAGTCCAAGACTCTAAAAGATGTAGCTATGCTAGCGGAGAAAAGGACGGTAAGGTTGGATACTATTCTTTTGGCCAACATTAATTGGAGTTTGTGGCATATTTACAAAGGGAATTCAACCTTTATAACAGCAGGGCCATTCCAAGTGTTGTGGGGATGGATTGCTACTCACTTGAGAACAAATGCAGTACAATGTGGAGAAAAAGTTTCTGGAGGTTCTTTCGAACAATCTGTTCCGGCCTTTTCTGGTATCTCACCATCATCTTTGAATGCTTATGACACCGAGGATAGATTGAGCATGCATAAGGAGTTCCATTTTTTCATTATGGGAATTCACCTACAGGGTGATTCGTTGATGATGGTACATCCAGTTTGGAATTGACGGCACATATTCTAGCTCGCATAGATAGTGCGTTAGCCACTAGAATCGACAGAGAAATCATTTGTGAAGCCTATTTTCTTATAGATTTGTGCGTCAATTCAAATTTCTACAACAGAATACGGTATCCCCTCTTCTTCGTGTCAGAATAAGGAAATGCCATGTGGTTGTCGGAAAACTATGGTTGTTGACATCTGCAGAGAGGACTGGGAATGTATTTAACATACCTGTCATTGATGCAGTAAGAAGATTGACTATCTGGTATGCCGAAAACAGGGTTTCATCTTACCCTATATGGTTGTTAAATCATTTCTTCCCTCGAGTGGGGATAATGAGAAGTATCAAGAAGGAACACCATCATTTGGGAGATAATTCTTCATTGTCAGGGGCTGACTTGAAATAATCAGAGGGTGGAGGTGATGATGCTCCAAATTCAATGAAGAGACCATGTCCTAGATGTAACCCTTCTGTCAGAATTAAGAGTGCCACTTAGTCAATCCCAACCTAAATCATATCAAGGCGATTTTCTCACAATTATTATGAAGAGTGGCAAGTTCCATTTTCTAATCCCTCATCTTTAACTGTGGGATATGGGAAGAAACTCAAGTCCAAGGTTGTTGGATCCACCACACAACCCATAAACATACATTCTAAATATATAATACCAGAGGCTGTTCAACTATGGTATAATATATATTGTGATGTTGAAACCATGTGGATGAATCTGTGTAAAGGAATACATATTCTAGGAGTAGAGGATTTGTAGGCTTCATCTAACATTCTTTTTAAGGAAAAATCCCAATGAGTTAAGGATCTACATTAGAGATATATAAATGCTCATATATTCCACTAATGAATCAATTACTACAAAAATAGCGAGTGATGGAAATGATATATCATGTTAGCACCGAAGGGATTAATCCTTCATTAGACGAAGAGTGGTGTGACTTTGTAGATCCTGAGGATGTAATTTTACTTCCTTTCAAATTATATTCTATTTTTCACCTTGAATTTTACTTAAAACATTGTTACTTTGGAGAAATATTGTATTAACATACAGTTGGGTAAAGTAAAGACAACTGATGTTCCATCACAACAATATAGCCAGGGAGACACTGCTCTTGGAGCTACTGGATCACCTCATGAATCGGGATTAATATCTCTGGGGAAACAGGCCATGGAGAAGGAAATATAGAGGGTATTGGGATCTACAATACCTTTCTTTGGGAATAATGATGCAAGCCCTCCTAAAAAGGAGAATAATACAAAGCACCGATAAAAGAAAACCATGGTTAGCTTCAAACTTAGCAGTGGTATGTCTCCCTGATAATTATGAATTCCAGTCTTTATTCGTTAAAAAGTGATCAAACTTTTTAATATTATAGGGGTTTCTTCTATTTCTTTTTTAAAGAAACAACTGATAATATTGAAGGAACTATAGAAGTTGATGTTGAGAATATGAAAATTCATTAAAATCTCATGGTTACTGGAGAGGCATTGAATCCAAAAAAAACCATCACCGGTTCCTAGCACTACACTGATTCCTGCTATCAAAGGAAAGGATGATTCTTGTAAATCAATTATACTTCATAAGGAATAAAAATTAACAATGGATAACATCCATTATATGATACTTTTAAAATCGTCACATGCACTAGAACACTTGGCAACAACTAACATTGACACCAAAATTGTTGTGGAACAATCTACTTGGGGTTTTACGGTTTCCAAAGGAAGGTTGCAAAGTAAAAAACACCATGTGCTCCCACGGGTGGGACTAAACTGGGATCTGAGATATCACTAGAGGAAATGATGAACCTCAGAATGTCTTATGGAGAACTATTAGTACATGTTAATATATCAAATTATTTAGAAGACATTGGAGTTCCTGGTATAGAATCAACTGGATGTGAGTTCTCATTATTTGTCCTATTAATCTTCTTATGAATAACCGGTTAACCATGGTTGATGGAAATATGCAGTTCTATCTAAATAAACTACTAAAACAACAGTACTTGAAGGGTGTGTGGATATTAATGTCAACCCCACCATTATGGAGACATTGGCTCTTGTAGATCTTGAGGTAATAGGTCTTGCTGAGATTCACTCTGAAAATCCTGAGCATATTAAAGATAAAACTCCTCATCTGAAGACATGAAACCAAATTATTAAAAATGAGAATATTGGGGTGGATTATTCCCAATTTTTTGACCTACTGTTAGGTAAGGGATGTTGATATTGTGATTTTATTCACTTTTTTATCACTTTAATCTAATCATAACATTATTATTGATCTATCATATAGGGAAATCAACTTCAAATTCTAGGTCTGGAGGTGAAGCCTCTACATCATCCCAAACAACATTGGAAGGTGGTGTAACCATTGTTCAAGAAGAAATAGAATAGGGCTCTTCTTTAAGTAAATTTGTCTTAGAATATACCCCTCTTTATTACAGTGATTCCGAATGAAACCCAGAACTGCAGAAGGCTCTTTTTCTTTCTCGATGCAAAACATAGAAAAACATTTGGTAGATAATATCTATGTTTCCCCTTGAGAAACCGCCTTCATGAATTTCATTACTTTCAAATTTTTTATCATGCTAGGATTTGGAAGTTTTGAATAATATAAAAATAATACTGTAGTGAAAGAGATTATTCAGGTGAGGGAGTAAGAGAAAAAACATCGACAGGACTTGATAAAATCCAAACTGTCAATCGATATTGAAGATCCCCAAGTAGCACTGTCCTAGGATGAAACTAATCATACAAAAATTTTGAATGGGTTGAAGAAGATAATTAATGAAAAGATTTTTCACCAGCTATGACTCTAGTAGGAGTTGGATATCATTATAGGGGAAGTTGAATAATTTCATAGATCATTAGAAGAAGTCCAGAGGGATGGTTCAATATCAATTGCATATGATAAAGAAGCACTTCATCATGCTAAAGAGAGAAATTTTGGTAAAATAAAAGAGCTTCAACATGCAATTGATGGGTCTCAAGAGGCTGTTAAACATATGAGGAATTATGTAGAAAGCCTTTTATAATTTCTTATTTTTTATAAGATAGAGCCTCAAATTTTTGGATACTCCTCTATAAAAATTTACATTAATGAATAGTATTTTTTCTTCAATCTTATGTGTGATTTTTACTTTCACTAATTGCTTTGGTTTTACCTAGGCCATTGGGCCCAGTAAGCATATTTTTATTTTTTACTATGTTTATATGAACAACCCAAAAAACATTGTATATCTTGAATTTTTTGCTCAATATTACCTACACCATACAAAAAAAGTATTTTTAGTGACCTGGGACTCAACTTTTGTTTACAGTGCCCTTCATGGGTTCTGAATCTGGTGAGTACCATGTCTCAAAGTCGTTTAGATTCATTCATTTTGGACTATAAAGGGATAGTATTTAAGGTTAAATAACTTTGAACATAAATTTTGAAATTAGATCCCAAACAAGACTCTATGGCTAATAATTTATTTAATTATTGTTCAAATATTTCCAAAGGTAATATTGATCCCATATTTTTATGGTCACCAAATTAAAAACCTGTATCAACATATGGGTATTTTCTTCCATGAACGAAGTTAGAATTATTTTGAAAAATCTTTTATGGGGGTTATGTTATGCAAGGCCAACAATGGAATATACTATATTCTCAAATAGTGACATCTTTTGGATGACATTCCTATTATGTAGAAAACTTATGCATGGCCACCTAAGGGAAGGTACTATGAATTCAAGCAATGTTTTTCTTTATAAATTTATCCTTTTTCTACTGATAAATAGTGGAAAATAATATTTGGGTTACTTAAGACAATAGTGGGTGGTTTTTCCAACGAAAAAATATTAATAATGAAAGGGGTATTTTATAACGACAAATGTCATGAATAATAAAACCATCTCTATAAAAATATGGTGTATGAGGAATGAATAAAATTTATCAAAAAGGGGAATTTCTGATATCATATTTTGTAGTTTTAATTCATGCAGGGTAGATATTAGTATTGTGCAGTTTTAAGTCATGCAGTGAGGACATTAGTACTATGTAGTTTTAAGTCATACAGTGAGGACATTGGTATTGTGCAGTTTTAAGTCATGCAGTGAGAACATTGTGTGGATTTAATTTAAGGTCTTTATCCATGAGCATAGGTAAAAAACTCTCCCAATTTCTTGATAATTTGTTTGGAAACATACTATCATATTCATGTATGGAAGGTAAAATTGTAAATTTTGATTTGGTAATTTCTGGAACCGGTGAATGATACAGTAAAAGGTAATGAAGCATTAGAGGAAGACTTTTACAAGAACAATGTTACCATTACTTGACAAACCCATTATGGGGTTCTATTATCTAGGGCCAACTGGGGTATATAATGAATAGCTGAATAGTGGAATCTTTTTACCGATAGACCTGTTATATAGGTAACTAGTGCAAGGCCACCAAAGGGCACGTGCTGCATAATCAGGAAAAAAAGATCTATAAAATATGACATTCTACTACTAAAATATGAATAATGTTTATGGGGATTTAGATCTTCTGAACCACAGTGTCGGGTCTATGGAGAAACGGACCTAAATATAGAAAGGGTACTACCAACCGAGATTTCCAAAGAATCAGAGGAATAATACTTTTACAAAGGTCTATCCCAAACATAAAAGTTATGACGTCTACAGTTTTAGGTCATACAACTAAGACCAGAAATGGAAAATTTATATGATATATTACCAAGTGATTCCAAGGTGATTTCATATTGTGTTGAATACATGGTAAGGTAAATTTTTAAAACATGTTCTTGAGACTTTCAGATCTAGAGAAAAAAATAATAATGGGACAAGTATACATAAATGACTCTTTTTAAATACATATTCTTGCATATTGTCATCAATGTTTGAAGGGAACCAGGATACTATATCAGATAACAAAGTTACCGTTATTTGAAAACCTTTTACGGGGGATGCGTTAGGAAGGGCCAACTAGGGCATATGTAGAATAGTGAAATAGTGGCATCTTTTGGCTGACTAGCCTATTATGTAGGCAACATATACAAGGCCACCTAAGGGCATGTACTGAACAATCATGGTAAAGAGTTCTTAAATATTAGAAAAGATATCACCAGAAACCGTAGAAAAGATTATGAGGATCTGTAAATATTCAACATTAAGAGTGTGAAATATGGAAGGGGATTTTCTCCATGCACATATGAAATATTTGAATCAACATTAGCCATGAGTTTTATGACCTTTACATAGATGTTACTCATATGTAAAATGGTGACTTTCCTGGTTTCCTCTAAATTAATGTTGTGATGTGCAGTTTTAAGTCATAAAATGAGGACATTATACAATGTAATTTAAATAGATGAAGTGAGGACATTAAAAAACCCATAATAAATTGAAACAACTTATTTATAAAAATAATCCTTTTACCCAATTCCTAATCCCACGTGATCTATTCTCGGTGTGAGAAACAAGGAGCAGTAAGGGTTTATTTTACAATGAAAATGTGACGCAAATGAATAATAGGGGTGTTAGATTTCCATGTAGTTTAACATCATGGGATAGGGAGAAAGATGAACTGATGTGAAAATAAAGACATATTTTAACTGGAATAAGGGATAAATCCCAAATTTCACCATGTGTCTTACTGGGGAAATAATAAATTCATACATAGTTCTTAATACATTACCTATGTAGGTTTGAATATTATGCAAGGAATAAGGGGTTTTTATTAGGGTTGGGCCCAATATTAGAGATATAGGAATATCTACATATCTCATATAGATGAGAATCAAGTCATATATAGTTGTTTATACAATAATTCCTCACACCAATCGAGTTTGTCATGAAGAATGGTGGCTTTGACATGTTCTCAGAGAATGGTTAATATTATGACCTAAAAAGGTATAAGGACCAAATCATATATCTTAATGAAATACTTTGTATATATTTGATTCATATACCGGAGGATAAATAAAATAAGAAGATTTTTTAATTGTGGTCGGGCCTACAATTAGAGATTTAGGTGTCTCTAAGTATCTCATTAAAAATGAAAATCAATCCATACATAGTTATTGAAACAATATCTATATGTAGGTCTGACTCTATCATAGGAAAGAGAGGGACTCATGTGCTACTAGGAGTAGTGATGATGTCAATGATGTTTTCTTATGGAAGCTTCTAAAGATAAATATAAAAGACGTTAGTTGTATATTTTAATGCCATGCAATGGGGCCAAGTGATGCAATGCATTTTAACATTATTAATCATGGACGCTAATAGTTGTTATGCGGTTTAATGTATTGAAACTTAGACGTGGGGGTCCTGCTGTTTAATGTCATGCAACAAGGACATGGTACTATTCAGTTTTAATTCTTGTAGTAAGGATGTTGTATTGTGATGTTTTAAGTCTTGTAGGGAGGACGATGTGTTTAACTACAGATATTATTTCTTTAAGAATCTTGCATTGGTTGGAGTTGTAATAAGCTCTCCATCCATTGAGATAAAGACATAAGCTCCATTTGAATAGACCTTATTTATGGAATATGATCCTACCCACTTTGGCTCAAGATTTGGAGGTTTTTTTCCTGGTATCATTGGAGTCCTAAGGACCAACACCAATTCTTCTTGATGAAATGAATGGAGGAAAACATTCTTGTCAAAAGATCATGTCATTCTATTCTTATAGACTTCTAAATGATGCAAAGTATGCAATCCTTTCTCGTCTTTTCATTCCAGTTTATTGAATTGTCTCTCAGACATCTCATATGTAGACAACTGGTCATAGATTGTAACTGTGAGTGAATGAAATTTCATTTGACTTGAAAAAACTACTTCGATTCCATATACCAATGAATTAGGAGTTTCTTGGGTGGCAGTATGGGTAGTCGTCTGATATTCCCCTAAAGCATTAAAAAGTTTATTAGACTAAGATTTCTTATCTTTATACACTATTTCCTAGAGTATATTTGATAGGTTCTTGTTGAAGGCCTATATCTGTCTATTGGATGCCACATAATAGAGAGATGAATGGTTGGATTAAATATTATGTTCGTGATAAAACTTTTTTACCTCAGCAGAACCAAAATTGGTTCCATTGACTATCAAAATAGAATGAGGGACACCAAATATGGTGGTGATGTTTGTTTTAAAAAAACTAACAATTCTTTTGGCTCCAACATCATTGAGAGGTATTGCCTAATACAATTTAGAGAAGAAGTTAGTAGCAGTAATGATATATTTTAATTTCTTAGTTGTGGATGGAGGATAAGGTCCAACAATATATGTTCCCCATGTGGAAAATGGAAAGGGGTATTTAGATGTTTGTAGAAACTCTAGGGGGTGATGAATGAAGTTGGGATGAACTTTGAAACGTCCTGGACCTAGCCAACCACCCAAATAGTACCGAATGGGTCGGGTGTTACTACCTTAGGCGCACCTCCCCTGAACGCCAAAGGCTGCCGACTAGCAGTGAGGGTCTGAATAGGTATAGTGGGGAGGATATACCCTCCCAAAGGAATTAAAGGTGCTGGTCCAAGTAATAAACTAAAATATGAAGCGGAATTAAATGACTCAGCATACTCAAACTAGACCCGCATAGCAGAAGCACATTCAATAACAACAAACGATGGAAGCAGTATAGAAACTACATCAGCGGAAAGTGAACAGAACATCATGCCAGGAATCAACTGCAATAACTGCTAAAACAACAAAGCATGCATCCAAGAAAGTCATACAAATCAATATATATATATAATGGTTCCCATGGCTAACCAACAGTAGCTTCAATATAAGGTAAACATGCTGATGCGAGAAAAATAATACTAAACAAGTAACTCCAGTACGGCACAACCTCAATTTCTATGCCAGTCTCCCTGTAAACAACACTAAAGTCCAGCTCCAAAGGTTGATCCTCCACCTGCACGTAGTTTCATGAGGTCTACACTAGTACCGAAGGGCCCATGTAGGGTGTGAGACAAGTCTCAGAAGGATACCACGCAGAGAAGCGTACCTAATATAACTGTTTTAGTCAGACATATTTATACAAGAAAATTAGTAAACAGTGAAAAGCCGAAATGTAAACAAAGACTTCACTGGTGCTCGGTGGCCACTAAGAAGTGTCACCTGCTTCGGCCAATGCTGGAAAGTCTGATCTGTAGCCCGGCACCTCGTGCCACCTAACACCATGTGTCTCAAGTACCGACGTCCCGAAGGCACGCCCAACCGTCGTAACCTAGCTCGAAAGCTCAACCTGCCAATGGCACAACATCCGTAGAAATAGTGATATGTATCATCAAAAGATAACTGGAGGGACAGTGATGTCTGCCCTCAAATCATGGCGAGCCTCAGCCCCCAACCTGACCGCCTCAAAGCTGTCTCCCGAAGGCTCCTCACCTTCCACGTGGCTTCCTATGGCAAGCACTCCCAAACCAAAATACCTAACAGCAACTATCGGGGGCCTCTACCTAGCGAGTGGTCATACCACCTCATCTCAGAGACTATCTGTGTGAACACTACTCAAAATTACCTGGTGTGAGGTAATCACCTCAAAATGTTCCCAAGCCACAACACCTCTTACACCTCATGTCCCTGCGAACCTGTCGCTCAAGTCTAATGGCCTCTCTATCCAAGTAACCTGGGCCAAGCCCATCCTGATAGTCCAATTTCCTCAACCGACGTCCATGACACCCAAACCTGTGGTAGAAACCACCTAGCATAACCGGAGAAAAAAATCCCCAACTTGTGATCCTCATCACTCAATAACATATATCCAGGCCATGCCCAACAATCAAGAAGTCCAACACAAGCAAACCACACATTACAAAAACATACTTGATAGCATATCTTTTAACAGACAATTACTAAACAGTCGAATTGCACAAACTTGTGCTAACCCAAACCAGCACCTATGGTCTTAACACCTTACACAAATTAAAACCATGATTTAACAAATCAAACTCAGCAGTTTAATTCAACAGCAAAAAAAGCAGTCTAAAATCAGTAGTTAAATACTGGCCCAAAACTTACGCATTTCGGAACCCCCGAACGAATTGCCCCAAACGAGCCATGACCTCTCACCCGGACTTTATCTAGCACAACAAGGGTCAGGGAATATCCAGAGGCATCCCACAATGCAGATAATTAATTAACAACAAATAAATAGGGTTTCTCTCAACACCCAACGTCGTGCTCGGAGGTCGCAACCCCAAATTGTCTACGAAAACACGAAAGAAGGTATGCACCACCAACCTTGTACGCGTAGGATGACACTATGTTGATTTTAGCCTCTGAATCGGACTGAATCGCGGTAGATCTAAGTTTCCATAAAATCCTGAAAATTCTGTCGGATGGAATCTGTGGAGAAACAGGTGAGGAATCAAGGATGAAGAATGGTGCGCATGGTTAGTCGTTCTGATGTAGTCCTGCTGACACCGGCAGATCGAAGAACGGAGGTTGTACGGAGATTCTGGAAGGGTTTGAGTTTTTCGGGAGTTCTCCGACGAACTGTTCGTCCAAAGGGGAAGAAGAAGAGAAACCTGGGAATGAGACGCGACGGTGTCTTGATCGCTCAAATAAAAATAAAAGTACACAGCATGTATTTCCAAAGTAAACGCCGTGGATATGTGTTTCCATACTCTGACATAAGTGGAGTCCAACACACATCCTGGACCATGTACACGGCCAACACACAGCTAGGGTCTCGGTCGTTACACGGGACAAAGGTACACAACGTGTCAAGGAAGGCTACACACTGTGTAGATAGAAATTTACACCTAGACGTCACACGGCAGGTACTTGGCCTTGCACGGGAATGGGATACATGGCGTGTCCATAATTACATGCTGTGTAGTAAGAAACCACTAAACGGTCTTCACACTGCATGTACTCAACGAGCACACGGCCGGTCACTTGGGTGACTCATACACGGCGTGTAATTAAAGTAAACAGCATGTAGTCTGGAAATTTCCAAAAACATCCCAGATTTTCCAGACTACTCAAAAATCAGTAAAAAGTTCAAACAGGGTCGGGATTTTGACCCGTTTCTAAAAACCTGGGTTCTTACAAACTCCCCACCTTAATGTTTCTCATCCCCGAACTACCAAATGAAACCAGGATATGGCACCGAACACGCCCATCCCTATTAAACAACCTAGACTACCCCGGTCATAAGGTTCTGGATAAAATCCTAAAGAGGCTCCCCACCATAGGAATTTCCTACTTGGTCTCAACCAACAAAGCTCAAATCAAACAAATAAACAAACAAGGCCCAACGACCTATTTCCCGAAACCATGGTCCTCCCGTGATGCATCATCACCCCTGCACCTCATCGGTGCTCACGTGTTGCTTCTGACACCCAATGTAACTCTCACCACATCGGCGTCCACCTCCCTAAGGTCCTGCATCTAATAGATGCTCAATTCAAACCTGGTTCCATGCAGCTCAAGTAACCCGCATCCACGATGCCCCAATTCCCAAGACACCCCAATTAACCTACATCCTTGATGCTTCTGATGCCACGCATCTCATATATATAAATAAAATATAAAACACATCTGATATGATGCCATTCCCACTAACTAGCATCTAGTCAGTCCACAAGTATCATGTGCATCCGGTGCACTCATCCAGACATGCCTCGAGAGGCTATGCCAAAAGAAATTAAAGAAACTCACAGCCACACCCGCGGTGTACTTGCCACCGTCGTCGGCTCTCCAGCCTGCTCAAACCCTTGTAGCTCCACGGCTTGCACCTAACCTGACACACGGCTCCCTGAAGCCTGTCCTCCCTACGGTGCTGCCCCAATCTCCGGCCACGGACCCCTCAGCTGGGTCCTACTATCCCTATCACATCCTCCATGTGCAGCTGAACCTCGTCTACCCTCTCCTGGTACCGAACCTGAACCAACTCTTGATGCCACAGTATGTCCCGGTCCCTGTCTGCTGGCTGTCTATGAAGGCATCCTGCAAAACCTCTCCAGATGCCCGACCTGTCCTCACACCCGACACTCCTTCGGGGGCCTATGACACTGAGCCCGAACATGTCCCGGCTATCCACACTGAAATCAAACCACCGTTGAACTGCCATGAGGTTTTCTAGCTGGGTCCTTGGCCTTCCCGCCTTTCTGGAACTCATCTCCCCCCCACTTTCTGCTGTCCGAACCGTCACCTGAAGCTGTCACCCTGCCAAAACGAGATTTTTCTCTCTCGTTTCCCTCGGCTATGAGCGCCTGGTTCACCGCCTCATAGAAGCAACCCAGCCTGAAGATATTTACCTGAACCTGAATGGAATGTCGTAAGCCATCCTCAAAGTGCCTCACCCTAATTGCATCATCCCTCACCATACCAGGTGCAAAACGGGACAACTTTGTGAAGGTATCTGCGTAGTCCATGACGGACATGTCTCCCTGCTGAAGACTCAAGAACTTCCGAGCTCTCTCTGCCCTCAGCGTCTCCGGATAAAAGTTCTCAAAGACCCTTTCCTTGAAGTCCTTCCACGCCAGTCCCTCATGCCTATGAGCCTTTACCTGAACATCCCACCAACGCTTCTTCGGTCCTCTCAGCATGTTTGTCGCCAGTTTGACACTCCGCCCTGGAGGCTTCTCGAGCTGCTCAAAGATGATGTGCATATTCTCTATCAAGTTCTCTGCCGCTTGTGGACCACCCTCACCCTGGAAAAGTGGTGGGTGCTGTGACTGGAACTCCCACGTCAGATACGCTATAGAAGGCTTCGTACCCTGCGCGCCTCTGTCAATCCCCTGCAAGACGCGTACTAGGCTAGCTTAGAGCTGCTCGTCAAGCCACGGTCTGAACGCTGCCAAACCCGGCTGCTGCCCTGCCTGCACTGGATCCTGAACCTGATCCTGTCTCTGAGCCTGCAACTGTGGCTCACGCTCTGCCTGCACCGGATTTTGAACATGATCCTGCGGTACCATATCCTCTCCTACCTATCGCTCCATCGTGTCGTGAAGAAGTAACCCGCTGAGTACCATTAATGGTCAGACATCCCACATAAATCTATATAACAATATATTCTACGAAGATAAGGAAAGTAGTAAAAGGTAGTGCATAACAACTACCCTTACTCCTCCTCACCAAAACCCATGCCCCACGGCATCCCGACTTCATGGCCTCCTTACCCTCCCTCAACAGAGACAAGTGTCATTAGTACCTCGGGCCATGCCCGTCCTGACAACCAAAGTTGCCTCAATCCCGACGACCGAGTCACCAAATCCTGACAGTTACACTGCCTCAACCATAGTACATGTCTTCTCTCATAAGAGCCAAACCCAAATATCCTGCAACATGCAATTATACAAAAATATAAAGTATGGCACATCACACTGCAACTAACAAGAAAGTCTATCATGAATCTCACCCATTCAAGTTTTATAAGAACACAAAGCATGAAAATTGATTTTTTTTCACATGGTATTATCACTGAACAAGGAATACATGCAGTTATGAAATTGAAATACCCTAAAATGTGCCTATCAAAAGCCAACAATTAAGCCTTGCCATACCGGCCAAGGTTACATATCATAATCAATAACATCGCACAATAAGTGAGCCACTGAGGTGGAAATCATACCAACTGTAATCTAAGAAAAAAAGCAAACAGCAATTCCCACCCCTAACAACTCAATCCATCCCTCGTACATGGGGCTACAGGCACCCAAGAACAAGTTCAAAAATCAAGTTCCAACAATAACCAATCTGCAGTCTACCATATCCCGAATAGTAAAACCAGCTGAAAATAAAAAGAGAAGTCTCAAACTCATTAGTATCCAGCAAAGCAATGCTACTAAATCCTTGTCAAGAAAACCTCCTCTGATACCACTTTGTAACGTCTCAGACCCAGCCAGCCACCCGAACAGTGCCGAACGAGTCGAGTGTTACTACCTTAGGTGCACCTCCCCTGAATGCCAAAGGCTACAGACTACTAGTGAGGGTATGAATAGGTATAGTGGGGAGGTTATACCCTCTCGGAGGAATTAAAGGTGCTGGTCCATGTAATAAACTAAAATATGCAGCCAAATTAAATGACTCAACAAACTCGAACCAGACCCACGGAGCGGAAGAACATTCAATAAAAACAAACGGACGAAGCAATATAGAAACAACACCAGTGGAAAGTGAACAGAACATCATGCCAAGAATCAACTGCAATAGCTGCTAAAACACCCAAGCATGCATCCATGCAAGTCATACAAATCAATATATATATATATACATATATATATAATGTCACCCATGGCTAACCAATAATAGCTACAATATAAGGTAAACATGATGATACGAGAAAAAGAATACTAATCAAGTAACTCCAGTACGACACAGCCTCACGGTTCATGCTAGTCTCCCTGTCAACAGCACTAAAGTCAAGCTCCTATGGAAGATCCTCTACCAACATGCAATTTCAGGAAGTCTACACATGTCCCGAAGGGCCCATGTAGGGTGTGAGACATGTCTCAGTAGGATACCACCCAGAGGTGCGTAACTAGTATAAGTGTTTTAGGAAGACATGCTTATATAAGAAAAGAAGTAAATAGTGCAATGCCCAAAAGTAATCAAAGACTTCACTGGTGCTCAATAGCCACCAAGAATTGTCACTTGCTTCGGCCAACGCCGGAAAGTCTAATTTGCAGCCCATCACCTCATGCCACCTAACACCATGTGTCTCACGTACCGACGTCCCAAAGGCATGCCCAACCATCATATCCCAGCTCAAAATCTCAACCTGCCCATGGCACAACATCTGGAGGAATAGAAATACCTGTCCTCAAAACATAACCGGAGGGACAATGATATCTGCCCTCAAATCACGGCAAGCCTCTTCCCCCAACATGACCACCTCAAAGCTATCTCCCGAAGGCTCCTCACCTTCCACGTGGATTCTTATGGCAAGCACCCACAAACCAAAATACCTAACCGCAACTATCGGGGGCCTCTACCCAGTGGTCGTACCACCTCATCTTAGAGTTTATCTGTGTGCACACAACTCAAAAGTACCCGGTGTGGGGTAATAATCTCAAAATGTTCCCAAGCCACAACACCTCTGACACCTCATGTCCCTGCGAACCTGTTGCTCATGTCTAATGGCCTCGCCATCCAAGTAACCCGGGCCAAGCCCATCCTGATAGTCCAACTTTTTCAACTGATGTCCATGAAGCCCAAACCTATGGTAGCAACCACCCAGCGTAACCCGAGAAAAAATCCCTAACCTGTGATCCTCATCACTCAACAACATATATCTAGGCCATGCCCAACAACCAGGCAGTCCAACACAAGCAAACCACACATTGCAAAAACATACTCGAAAGAATAACTTTTAATAGACAATTACTAAATAGTCAAATTTCACTAACTTGTGCTAACCCAAACCAGCACCTAAGGTCTTAACAACTTATACAATTAACACCATGCTTTAATAAATCAAACTCAGCAGTTTAGTTCTGAAGGACCCCGGGACACCCTGAGAGGGGAGGGGTGAATCAGGGTGACCACTTTTTCTTTTAATGTGATGGATCTTGTTCCCACGTTGGTAGGAACTTGTTGAACCTGTATGATGATTATGATCAGAATGAAAACATTCACAAGCACAGAGAAGACCCAGCCATTTTTTACTTGGTTCACCACTAAGGGCTACGTCCAAGGAGCATACGCCGACAGGTTGTCGGTCGTACCAAAATCCACTATGCTTTACTAGCTGTAGATTACAAAAGTTCGGGTACAGTCACTCTGTCCCAGGCTCACTGCCTTTACAAAGGTTCAGGGATAGCTCACTACTTCCCTCGGGTCACTCCCGTTGACTCCCCCTGGCTCACTGCCGTTGGTGAAGTCCCACTCAGTTTATAGACATGAGGGTCTCTTCAATAGATTTTCATTGAAGTCTTTGCCTCTGCTCAGCATGAGACTCTTCTTGCATCGAAGTCCGAAATAGATGCACTAGAATGCACAGAACCACTGAACCGGATAACCAGAACGTGCAGACAAACCTTACTAACAATTGCGCGCAACACCAACCCTTTGCGCGCAAAACCTTCCTATTGCGCGCAAAATTTACTTTTCGCGCGGAAAAATATTTCGCGCAAAAAATCCCCTTTTTCGCGCAAATCCGAATATATCGCGCAATCCCCTTTACGCTATCCTTTTTCGGGCATCAGACCACAGATCTTCTCTAAGTCTTCCACACACTCAAATGAAGGGGGTCACCTCATATTTATAGGCGACTGAGACCCCTGCGCGCAAAATCCCCTTCGGCGCGGAAAACCTCTCATCTGGCGCGTAATATTTCGCGCAGGTATCGTTTTCCGCGCACCTCTCCATATATTTCGCGCAATCCATGTCTTTTCCATTTTTCGACAGTGTGATTCCGAAACACTATTTGCGCGAAAAACCTTGATCCCCTATTTCGCGCATCCCGCTGTTTTTCGTGCCTAACTTAATTATTTCGCGCAAGCCTCTTATATTTCGCGCACCACTTCCTTTTTGTGAGAACCTCCTTTTGCAGACAATCCATGTCTTCATTTTCCGATTTTGAGGCCCAAAAATTTGGCAAACACTGGGAAACAGCGCCACCTTCAATACTGTTGTCTGCTTGAACTGTACGATCACTTTGCTGGAACACATTCGGAACTTACACTGAGGATTGACAACAAACACAAACCATACACCAAATCATGCTTTGAAGAACCTGGTTCTAACAAGTTCAACAGCAACAAAATCAGTCTAAAATCAGCAGTTAAATACTGGTCCAAAACATACGCATTTCGGCACCCCCAGCCGAATTTCCCCAAACGAGCCATGACCCCTCACCCGGCCTTTCTCTAGCACAACAAGGGTCATGGAATACCAAGAGGCATCCCACAATGCATATAAATAATTAACAACAAATAAACAGGGTTTCTCTCAACACCCAACATCACGCCAGGAGGTCGCAACCCCAAATTTTCTACGAAAACAATAAAGAATGTATGCACCACCCGCCTCATACTCGTACGATGACACTCCTTTGATTTCAGCCTCTAAATCGGACTGAATTGCAGTACATCTATTTTTCCGTCAAATCCCGACAATTTCGTAGGATGGAATTTGTGGAGAAACATATGAGGAATCAAGGACGAAGAAGGGTGCGCGGGGTTAGCCTTTCCGATGCGGTCCAGCGGCCACACGGGGATCGAAGAACGGAGTTCGTACGGAGATTCTGGAAGGGTTTGAGTTTTTCAGGAGTTCTCGTACTGACTATTCATCCAAAGGGGAAGAAGAAGAGAAAACTGGGAATGAGACGCGACGATGTCTCGATCGCTGAAATAAAAATAAAAGTACATGGCGTGTATTTCCAAAGTACAGGCCGCGTATATGTGTTTCCGTACTCCGACTTAAGTGGAGTCCAGCACATAGCCTGGACCGTGTACACGGTCAACACATGGGTAGGGTCTCGACCGCGACATGGGAAAAAGGTACAGGGCATGTCAAAGAAGGCTACACGCCATGTAGATAGAAATTTACACCTGGATGCCACATGGCTAGTACTTGGCCTTGCATGAGTAAGGCATACATGGCGTGTCCATAAGTACACGCTGTTTAGTAAGAAAACTCTACAAGGTCTTCACATGGCATGTACTCGGTGAGCACACGGTCAGTCACACGGGTGACTCATACATGGCTTGTACTTAAAGTACACATCGTGTAGTCTGGAAATTTCCAAAAACAGCTCAGATTTTCCAGACTTCGTAGAAATCAGTCAAAAGTTCAAACAGGGTCGGGATTTTGACCCGTTTCTAAAAACCTGGGTTCTTACAAACTTGGAAGTGATGAATTTTTTTAGTGAAATCTGTACAATCCTGCGTTATCGATGGCCATAAGTATCCAAGAATTTGGATATGGTCAGAGATTATGTTCCCAGACTGATGAGCTCCCCCAACTTCTGACTGCACTTCTTTCATGATAGATACAGTCTCTTCTCCATCAATACATTTGAATACTATTACATTAATGCATCACTTGTAGAGTATCATTTGGTTTTATGGACTATCATAAAGAGAATTGGCTGCTCGTCGCCAAATCTGTTCTTTTTCAGCCCTATTCATTGGAAGTACCCCAATTTAAAAATATTTCATAATGGATGTTCTCCATCCCATGGTATGACCATATGGTTCAAAAACTGGGCTAATTTCATTAATTTTCTCCATTTTGGTCTGAAAAAAAAGGTGAGACCCTATGGCGATGGGATATGATAATGACGGTCTAATCCAGTTTTAGATCTACCAAGGCTACAGCTGCATTAGCCAGTGCATTAGCATGGGCATTTTGTTATCGCGAGAAATAAGAAAATGTCAGATCAAAGGGAAATTCATCCATTAACCCTCTAAAATCATCAGAAAAAGAGATTAATACATCTTTTCTGATAGAAAATTTCACATTGATTTTCTTAATTACCAATTCGTAATCAGCTTTTACCTCTAAGTGATTCATTTTAACCTGAAGGGTCGATTACAATAGTGTGATGAGAGCCTGATATTTTACCTCATTGTTGGTACCTCCTTCTTACAACAAGAAGGAAGAAGGAAACACTACATATTTTGGGGAAATAAAGACAATTCCTAACCCAACTTTGTTGAGTTTTGGGTTTCCCATTCTCATCCCTATTAGACTTACGGATGCACCATCAAAGTACATTTACCATGTTTGGGAATTATCCTAAATAGAGAAGACTTCTTCATTGGAAAGCTCAGTATTTAATGATGTATCTTCTTGCATATGGATGCTCACCAAGGAAGTCAGACATAGCCTGGACTTTTATTCCCTTATGAGGCACAAACTGAAAATAAATATGTTGCAAAATAACCTCCTCCATGCCAGATGCCCTATAAGCATATGTTGAATGAGGATAAATTTGAGCGGGTTATTGCGAGATATCAATTGGATCTATGATGTTGTAGGTAATGACTAAATTTATGAACTGTGAATATTAATGCTAGGAACCACTTCTCAATACTTTAGTATCGAGTTACTGCATCAACCATTGTCTGACTGAGATAATAAACACAATTTTCATTCCCAGTATCATTCTTTTGTGCATGGATTGCACCTAATGATCGCTCTAAAGCTATCAAATAAAGAATAAGTGACCTTCCTTCAATAGGTGTAATTAATAATAGTGGACTCAAGAGATATTTCTTGATGGTATCAAATGCTTCTTGGCAGTCTTATGTCCATTGATAGGTGACTCCCTTCTTCATTAATCTGGTGAAGGAAAAACTCTTGCCTGCCAAATAGGTGATAAAGCGTCGAATGTAGGCCAAGTGTCCTTTTATTCCTCTTTATTATTTAAAATTTATATCCAGTGATATACAAAGGATTGATTTTATTTTCTCAATATCAACTTCAATACCATGTTGGTGTACAACAAAGCAAAGAAACTTTCCTAAGGTTACCTCGAAAGCACATTTCAAGTAGTTCAACTTCAAACTATGCTGTCAAAGTTAATGGAATATGATCTCCACATCAGCTAATTGATTGGAATGTTTTTTAGATTGGACCAATAAATCATACACATAACACTTAACAAATTTCCCTAATAATGGTTTGATGGTATGGTTCATGGCATGTTGGTATGTTGCGCCGGAATTCTTTAAACCAAAAAAAAATTTAGATAGAAAAAATGCCTTGGGGGGATCTGAAGGCTGTAGATTCTTCAATATCTCAAGCCATACAAATTTTATTATACCCATAGTATCCATTCATGAAAAAAAGAGCTTAATATCCAGATATTGCATCAATTAAAAGATCTGTAATCAAAACTCAAAAATCATCTTTAGGAAAATGTCAGTTAAGATCTCTGAAATCAATAAAAACTCTAATTTTTTCATTCTTAAATTTTTATTGGAAAAATGTTGTCCACCCATTTGGGATATAGAAAATACCTGAAAAAGATAGCCTATATAATCCTATCAACATTAACTTCAATTTTAGAGGCATGAGTTCGGTGTGTTCTTCTTGCTGCTTCCTTGAATTTATGATGTTCTTCTGGAAAACCCAAATGATGGGTGGAAACATCTGGAATAAGACCAATCATTTCTATATAATTCCAAGAAAATATATATTGATGATGCTTTAGAAATGTAGTATACAACGCTTTCTTTTTTGAGGTCATGGACGCCATAATTGGAGTGGAGATTGGATCTTCTTCTATACCCAAATTTATTTTTTTGAGCTCATCCACAGTGGTGGAGACACCTTCCTCAAATTCTGGAGGAGCATCCTTGAGATCTTCTTCTTCTTCCTCATCATGTGTTTCTTATTTTGTGTCCACATTCATAGTATATGACAATGAAAAACTCCGAGAGTTAAAAGGGGAGTCATTATTTGAACATCCTGAAGAAGAGGCCACCGTATCTGAACCAACTGATGATGAAGGGTCTTCCTGTGGTAATAAAGAGGTGATGATGGATTGAGAATCAACATCCTTGTCTTCATTTGGAATTTATTAAATTTAATATAATCTTATTAATGAAGTATATGTTTGTTGTAGTTAAATGGATGAAATGAAGGCATCTTCATTTAAACATCGCACTCTGCTTGGTGGACCAACAACTTCTTCCATGTTGTTAGACTCAATTATCGTAATTGACATTATGGAAGTTACTAGATGAGTTCCTAGATTTAGGTTTTACCTTTTAAACTTGATTAATTATTAACACATAATCTATACAAAAATGTAAGAATGGAATTATGGAATCTTTTCCAATCCATTCGTAGCATTAACTCTGGTTATTTCTTTTTTCATAGACTTCGTTCCTTTTGTGTGATGAATCTCTGCCTTAATTTATTTAGATTCACATGTTTTGAATAGAGCCTTGACACCGTATAATTTCCTGATTTGACCATTGAAATAGTACATAACACATTGGTGGTTGGACGAAGGTATGGCTGCATGCAGATGCAACCAAATCCTTCCAAGTAGAATATTGAATGCTGTGTCCTGAGGAACAACCATGAAATCTAAATTAAACAGCAGATTTATGAACTAAGTTCTTAGTGTAGTCTCACCTAGATATTATTGGTCATTCATCTAATATCAATTAAAAATAAAATTGTAAGAATATAAATAAGATTTAGTCAGTACCAATCGACAATGTGTACGAACATGAATGTGGTTGACTATAGAGCCATTATCAATCAAGTCTCTTTGGATGTCTTTGTCAATGATCATTTCAGAAAAATACAAGGGTCTGATATGTCCATGTACAACATCATCTTCATCTAAATTTGTAAAAGATATGAATACATGGAATTCTACAGGATCATTCTCTATATGCAAAACATCAGCAGCCCAAACTTTGATTTCAAACTCTTGAGGACTTGAAAAAGCCTCAATGAGTGCATCAAAAAGATCTTTTGATAGATTCAATGAATCCAGAATTGATAACATGTCTGGTACATGGGATAATTGTTTCAATACATCATACATTTGGCCTAAAAGTCTGTGTTTCCCAGCATGGAGATGCGGTATTGTTGGTGCATTGGAAATTAATGATTCTGAAGTAGCCGTATTCATTGTCGGAGCAGAATAAGGAAATACACTTGGCTTTGGTATATTAGACCAACTAGGTTTATTCACTTTCTGAGATGAAGAAGGTGTGTCTTTTAATAGGTCTTCTAAAATAATTATGTCAGAACTGAACTTGTCTTTCCTAGAAGAAACTTCTTGTTCTTGTTGAGTCCACAGAAGGGCTCTTCGACGAGTTTCAGCTGCATATATGGTTCGAGCAGGGGTAGATTTAAAATGTTGGTGTTTAGAATTTCCATGTCATCCCCTATATCCTCAACCATGGCCTCTTCCTATAGTTCCCCAATTAGATACAAGGAATTTTGGATCATTAAAATTATAATCACTATCATTATAGGGATCCATTAAGTGGATAACATTGATGGAACCAAAGACCATTTCTTCATTGGACGAAGATTCTTATTGATAGGTTAATTCTAGTTGTGTCATTTGGTGGGGGCGGTGCCCATGTTATCGAAACAGATGGCATGAATTCTTCCAGGGTTATGGAAAACTTTTTCCTTAATGTGATATCGTTTCCTTATGATAGCTCTTTGTCCTTATGAACATTTTTCATCTTTGAGGAATGACATTATGATGAATGTGGTTCTACTGTGGTAGAAGTAGCAGAAGACACAATTGGCGGTTTCAACTGGGTTCATAAAATGGCATTAGATTAGTTGATTATTTTCCTGATTATCCGATCATCGTATTTCTACACATTTTATACTTTTGACTTTTTTTCTATTTGTATTCTCCCTCAAGATCATTATCGATAACACATGCTACTGGTGTAGACAAATTTTTCAGTTTCACTTGTCCATAGTCCACCATCTTCTGCAGGAGGCTCTATAATGAAACACTCATGGATGAGATTCCCTATCATTTGGTGAAAGGTACAATAATTCAAAATATATTCATCTCCATCTTTATTTGGTTTCTTGGGGCTTGTGAACTAAACCAAATGGTTTTCCAGACCTGAGATGAAGAAACCAGAAACATGTTCATTCTGGAAAAAATAAACATTATAATTTAACTCCTCTTACTATTTCCACCTTTGAACTCTTTGATAATCTGGACAAGGAAGTCATTACTGCTAGTTCTCAGGAGGCGGATCCCTTTGGTATGATGAAGGTCTTCAAGAAGAACTAGGTACAGGTGACCGCTTGAGTGTAACTGTAGTAGTTTATGCCTTTCCAATCATCCTCCCTAGAGAGGATGGAATTACATGAGTTTTAGCCTTAGTTTCTTTAATTGAATCTTCTATTTGTTGAGAGATGGAATTATGGTCTCGAAACCATCCTGTGTAATTCACAGGGAACAATGGTGTGAGTAACTCATCCTGCTGATTTGCCACACAGATTGGATGAAACTCTTCTTGGGGGAGTGTTGGACTTAAGGAATATATTAATCATTTCCATCACACAATGAAATATAAAACTCTTCCATAATTCATTTATTTACAATTAGTAATAGTAGAAAAAATTCTTCATTAGAATTGATCTAAATTAAAGAACGAACTTATGACAGATATATTCCCATACAGTGATTGATCGAGATTTTAAACTTGTATACCTGACAAAAGTTGGTCCCTATAATGACTGCACAAAACACCTATGCTTTACTACTTATTTTTGTTGAGAATTTCCCATCATGGGATTACAACGAGAAACAAAATGTGTTAAGTGGTTTTCTAGATCTCCTGAATAATTAAGGATTGGAAATGTGTCATTCAAAAAATTTGGTGGGTGAGGAATTGCATTCACCCATTTAGGGTAAGCTCCCTTTTCTAGCTGAACTGCTACATGTTATACTTTAATAGCTTAAAATTGAGTTGTAAATGCCTCAATTAAGTTCATAATAATTTGGGGAACATCCGGATGAGATGAAACCTATGAAGAAATAGAAACTGGAGCTTGAGCTCATGCAACCACTGGAAAAACTACTGAGGGTGATGCAGATATTTTCCTTGGATAACGCATGGGAACCAGCCTATCATGATGTTTTTGATCCTATCATGATTATGTACCCAGTGGAGGGAATTCATTATCTATATCTATAGTTACTACAAAGCCTCTTTACTATTTAGGTTCTACCGGATATCCAGGTTTTGGACCACTCTAGGGTGTATGTTTAGAAATAATGTAGCCTCAATGTAACTCTGTATTTTGTCTTTTCAACTCCTTCATTTCCACTTCTTGGTGTGAAAATCTCTCTTCAAGTGAAAGAGATTGAACTTATTTGGTGGAAATGTGAGATGCAATCTGATATTTGCCTTTCCACTTGTTATATGCCTTTCGGAGGGGTCGGAGTGGTTTATTTGAAGGTAGACCTAGATTCTTGATAAGCCTCTGATTTCGTGTTCTTATACCTTATTCATTTGACTTAGTGTGTACTGTATTATGTACGAGAACTTCATCTTCCAATTCTCTTAAATTGGACTTATTTTCTAGTGGATCTTATGGAGTGGTGTTAATGAAATTCACTGAATCATAATGAATCAATGAAAATCTGTTAGTATTTTGGTAAGATCATATCCCTTTGTATCTTCCATGAGACTCTTCTATCCTATATGATAAATTCTCGGGAACCATATGGCAGAAAGTAACTCAAAGGGAATATTTGGATAATTTATTTGTACACAATCCTTATGGCTTCTTCCCTAATTGTGAGAAATCTGACTTCTGTTGAAGTGTGGATTCCAGATATGAAATCCACTAGTCCTATAGGATGGGGTTGTTCTTTTTCTTCCTCTTCAAATATTTGAACATTTATTAATGAATTTGAATGTTGATTTAAATGAGCTCCTAGGCTTGCAAGACGGGGTGCTTATGGAACAACTATGGGTGAGACTCATGTAATTTAACTTCTAATTTTGCAAATTTGGTTCATACAATAGCTTTGTTCATTATCTGAAAACCACTCAAATCACCTGTTTCAAAAGATCTCTTTTCTATTTCAAACATTTTCATTCTCTGAAGCCTGACATCCTCCAAGCGGGATACCTGCTCAATATTCTCAGATAATTTTTGTTAAAGTAACTCAAAAACTTCTTTTGTTTGGTCTTGACTCTGATGAGAGTTGGTTGAGGCATGTTCTTGGGCATATATTTTATTACATAAAAAAGCTATTTATTATGGCTGACTGTGGAAAATACATTGAATGAGAGCTCTTTTGGAGAACTATGCTGCTTTTGGAGTGCATTGTAATGTGATGCTCCATGAGCGCCCCATACATTGATAGGAAAACTAGACTGGGAACTAGAAATTAACTGGTGTATCCTCTTTATAGCATTAAAGATTGCATGCTGAAGGGTTTTATGCATATTTTCAGACTTTGGATATTGGGAAACTGAGAGTGACACCAAGTCAATTTGGCATTGCAACCCGTTTATTACCTTTACATGATTTTGATATTCATCATATGGTAAAATTTTATTTTTGAAATGATGAAGATTCTTCCATAAATTAAGGCAGATATCAAGAATGAAATCTTCTGTAATCAATTTTGGAATGTTATAATGAGAATTTTCCAATGTCCAGAACATGACTGGTACGTCTCCCTTAGCTATTTGTTTCCTCATGTTTAAAACATCTTCATCATATTTCACTAGAGGTTATTCCACTTGGTCTGACCAAAGTGGATTCTCCGTATAAGATGAAAAATGACCCAAGGGTTGTTCATAGAATGAATTTTCCCTTAAGATGTTTTTTGGTTGAGATTTTGTTTCACCTATCTATGACAAAACATCAGACATGGATGGCCCTATGTTTGAAATTTCCTCGAGATAGGAGGGGTTTCTTGTCACTACATTTTCAACTATTGAATTGTTTTGACAAAGAGAAATACTACTGTAGAGAGGACTTTTGTTGTGAATGACATCTTCATGAAGATCACCATGATGGATTACATCACAGGATAAATCTTCTTTCTCCTTAGTCTTTTGGCAGAATGGAGGGTTATTGTGGATCTCATCCAAATATAGACACTCTAGATTAACTGAATTTTCATGAATAAATTATTCATGATGATGATTCCAATGAGGAACTTCATAATTACTAATCAAACTCCCATAATTTGGTAATAAGATGTTAACATCTTGAGCTATATTAGATAAATTTCTGAGGGCTTCAAGAACTCATGCATTTAAAAAAGCCAAATCGTTTCTTGGCTCTTGATTTTACAGTAGTTCAAGGAGAGGCATCTCATTATATGTTCTATTATACTTAGTTGGGGCCACTTTCTATGAAAATTGGTTATCATGGGAAAGTGTGTGTGCCTGCCTTGAAGTGGTAACCGGAACATATCGATTACCTCTAATTGGAAAGGGTGTATGTTCCTGATCTTGTTGTCCGTATGATATAGGGGAGTATGACCCATGACCCTATTGGACTAGAACAGAGTTATGTATCTTCTCTAGGATGGAATTCCGATGTATCATCCCATGTGTGGGGAAAAATTTATGTCTATTTTTTTGTAGTACTACTGAAGTGGTTATTATAATATCCTGGCATGCTTCCAGAATATGGGTAGGGATTCTTGTTTGACCTTTCGCCATTAATAAGATATGTTTGGTGACTTCAGTGATCGAAACGAGAATATATGTCCATTCCATAACTGGAGTAGGTTTATGTCCCTGCTCCTGCCTTCTTTTTCCTGTCAATGGGTATTGACAGTACTCATGCATGGGGGCAGAGAGTTGGGCCTACCCCAAATTTGTCTTTAGAGCATTCCGGATGACTTCTCTGGGTGATAAAAAATGATACTGTTGGTAGACATGATGAAAATTGGTAGGTTTATGTTCCATATGGTTGTTTCCTATAAAGTACAGTTGATGGAATTCCTTAAATACTGGCAGATGAAACTGCTGACAGAATTGGTGATTTTAGATAGGTGTATGTTCCTATTTACCTGTTTCCACCACATTAGATTGATTATCTTCTTTAAATGCATTTAGAAAAGCCTACTGACATGTTGATAACTTATAAGCAGGTGTATGTGCTTGTTCACAGTACTCCACCAGATTTATTTGGTGGGATTGGTGGGTTGCTACCTAATGAGTCTTTGAGCAATAAAATTAGGACCGATTGGTGTATGTTCTCACTCATCATTTTCCATCATGTTAAGTTTATGGAAATATCTAGAATGGATAGAGATCAGAGCCTGCTCCTCATTGACCAGACATTGTCCTTAGTGATTTTTCTTGCATGCCCGGGTCTAAGAGACCTGGACCGAACGTCCAAACGCAACACCCCCATCACGTTAGGGGTTCACTAACATGCGATTCAGGAGGAAATTTCTATTGGGATTCCTCAGTAAAGACTTTTGGATTTTGTAATTGAGGCCTTGAGTGACCTCTTGATCCACATCCCTATAGTATGGGAGGGATTGATTGTTGCGTTCTCGGGATATGGACCCCAAACAGTTGAAGATAATGGTTGGAACTATCTGCTTCTTGATCATTGGTCATCGTTGTCCAGATGATCGAGGATTGTTAATGACATAGAGGGCCTACAGACCGGCTTAAAAATTCACAATTGTACCATACTGGTGATATTTATTTACCAACATATTAGAGAACTAGGGTTGAAGATGCTGGGTTGGTGATGATGTCTCTCCCATGGATTGGGATACATATTTAGAAGTGGTCAGAAAATTCACAAATTTTTTCTTGATGAAATCCATTTTGGAGTGATGGGAATTCTGAGTAACACTTGATATAACAACAAACTCCATTAAAGATACATCTTTTTAGATGGATAAATGCAAGATTGATTCCATTTTCTTTCCTTCCATTATCAATTGATAGGTTCCTAACAGGTGGGGAACATTATTAACATAGTTAAATATTCACATTGAGTTCACCATTTTTGTTTCATAGTTCCCTGAAATGTGTGTTCTAATTTTAAGAATCATTGTTTCCAGGAAGTTTCCATTAGATTTATTGAGGGAATCGAAGATTTCCTATTGTTATTTATCCAAAGGGAACCTACTTTCCAAAGGCATGCATTCATTATGTTTGAACATTATTATGCATAATAACATGCATTGGTCGAGACAATGAGAGGTCGGAGTCATCACACCATTTCAGGGGAAATTATTGTCTACATTGGGACTCTCTTTATAAATTTATGATATTTTCATGAGTCATTATTAATTCTCCAAGAATAAGATAAATTTCCCATATAATTTATAATCACTTATTTACATGTGTAAAATTTAGAATCATCAGTATGAATTCAATTTTCTTCATCATTGAAAATAGCCGTATGTATTTGAGGTTTTCCATCAATGGTATCACCAAATAGACTACTTAGATATTATTTTAGTCATTGTTGTGAGTATACTTGTTTTTAAGCCACTAATTGGGGCACTGTAGAATTTATTTTCATCCAGGGAGATGAATGTTTGGATTGATTTTGGGAAAGTTCCCATAAAATGGGCTACCTACGTATCCTTGTAAAAGGAATCAGAAACTCTATTGTTCGGTGCCACTAGAATGGGACACATAAAACCGTTTAAGGTCATGAGATGAGGTCCTATTAGTATAGTTTAATGTTATGTGGTATATAAATCTAAGTGGAAGGTGCTTAGTTAAAACATAGTGTGGGACTTATACTGAAGCAACATAATGAACTTTGAAAAGAATATGGGTTTCCAAGTAAGATCATACACTTTTGGGAATATAGCCCAATGAGAACATGGATGATTTAGGGTATTGGGTTTCAACCTCATGGAGGGTTCCTACGTATACCATATAGATTGGACTCAAGGCCCATGTACTTTGATTAGTCTCATAAGAGAGTATAGTACTTTTAGAAAAATTATTTTGGGCTTACTTCCTAAAAATGATGCCCGAGTGACTTAACACTACTAGAAATTGATGTTTTCCCAATGCTTTTATCGCAACAGTTTAGAAAAACCATTGGGAAAGGGAGGCTATACCAACAGTTTAACAAAACCATTGGTATAGGCTTGTTTGTAGGAACCTTTACCAATGGTTCTCTAGAACCATTGGGAAAAGCTTGCTTATAGGTGGCTTTACCAATGGTTCTACAGAACCATTTGGTAAATCCTGTTTTTAGGGGATTTTACCAATGGTTCTATATAAACTGTTGGGATAGGCACTTTTTCCCAACAGTTTTTAAAAACCGTTGGGAAAAGTTTTCCCCAATTAGCAGCCTCTCCTCATTCACGAATAGAACTGAATGTGCAGCAGTAGGCCATCCTCGCTCGACATCCCCCATCCGAACTGCTATATCTCCATCAAATCCTTCTCAACTCAGGTATTTTCTTTTTTCTACACTTATAATCTTTATGTGTTACATTATTATTATTGTTATTCATCTAATATTTTAGATTTGTGTTTTGATTTTGATGTGTATCGATTTATTTCTGTTTTGATTTAACCATGATTTTCTCCATCCCAATGAATCCATTTAATTAATTAAATATTTAACCCTCCATCGGAGGTTAAACATCCTATATTCTTTGGAGTTGGATTCCATATATTCTAATTATGTGTTTTTATTATTTTTCTTCTCCTTTTAAATAATTGTAACCTTCTAATTCATTTATATGTGTTTATTAATTTTTAATAATGTTTCTATGAATTTTTTCCTTGAAATTCCTTGTGATATATTATTTAATCATATTCTCATTGAATTGAACAAGTCATGAATTTGATGACTATAATTTTGAAATATTTCAACTTTTAATGAATTATACAATTCCAAGACCGTTTAGATTTATTTTCAAAGAATATTTAAAGAATGAATTAGTGAAATTGAGACATTATCTCAGTTTTTTAATCAAAGATGAAATAAATTGATTTGATCGAAATGAGTTGAACTATTTAATGTTTTCTAAGTAGTTCCAAATTATTGAATTTGGGAAACGACAATGAACCCCATTGGAATTAGGTGGGTGTGGGGGCCTGTCTAGGGGTGAGGAGGCTGTCTGGGGGTGGGGGGGGGGGGGCTGTCTGGGGTGAGGGGGGTTGTCCTAGGGGATGGGGGGGCTTCCGAAGTGGGGGGGGGTCTCTCCGGGGTGAGGGGTGTCCAAGGGGTTGGGGGGGTGTCTGAGGTGAGGGGGGTTGTCCGAGGGGGTGGGGGTTGTGTGGGTGGTGCCGGAGGCTGTATGGGGGGGGGGGTGGGGGTTGTCCGGGGTTGGGAGCTGTCCTGGGGTTGGGGGTTTGTCCGAAGTGGTGGGGGGATGTCCGGGGGGTGGGGGATGTCCGGATGAGGTTGGGGGTTGTCCACTGTGTTGGGGGGATGTCCGGGGGGGGGGGGGGGGCTGTCTAGGGGGTGGGGGAGCTGTCCGGCCGTGCTGGGGGGTTGTCTAGGGTGTTGGGGGGCTGTCCAGGGTGGGGGTTGTCTGGGGTGGGGGGATGTTTGGGGGGTGGGGGGATATCCAGGTTGAGGGGGGTGTATAGGGGTGGTTGGGCTATACGGGTGGTGCAGGGGGCTGTCTGGGTGGTGCGGGGGGGGGGGGGGGGGGGGCTGTCTAGCAGGTGAGGTGGCTTTCCGGGGGTGGGGGCTATCCGAGGTGGGGGGGGGGGCTGTCCGGGGGGTGGGGGATGTCTGAGGTGAGGGGGGATGTTTGGAGGTTGGGGTGCGGTCTTGGGTGAGTGGTGGGCTGTTAGGGGTGGAGGATGTTAGAGGTGAGGGGGTGGGCGCGCTGTCTGAGGCACGGTGTGGCCGATACCACTCAAAGTGTCTCAATTTTATTTGAAATGAAAAAGATTTTATATGAAAACAACAACTGACATATAGAAAACTGATGAAATTCATTCGGATTGTGTTGATAATTTAGTAAAATAATACATTGGTTATTTGTGACGGGTACGAGTCAACTCCAACTCAATCTGAGACACGGTGTGGATAGTATCACTCAAAGTGTCTCAATTTGGTTTGAAATGGACAGCATTTTAAGTTAAAACAACAAATGAAATATGAAAAACTGACCAAACATATTTTTATTATGTTCATACTTCAGGATAATGATCCAATGGTCATTTGAGACTTGTACAAGACAACCCCCACTCAATCCAAGGCATGGTGTGGCCCATATCACTCTAAATTTCTCTCATTGGTTTAAAATGGACTCCATTTTAAGTAAAATCAATTGGAATACGGAAAATAGACCAAACATATTCAGATTTTCTTGATACATTAACACAACAATCCATGGCTCATTCATGAGGTGTAAGAGGATACGAAACATCATTCAGATGTGCGGTTTGCACGACACAGCTGAATATGTGTTTTCAGGTGTTTGGTGCACTTGAAAAGCATGTGTGGGGCTGTCAAAACTGGCCGAACGACATCATAATTACATGAAATTGGACGACAACAAAGGGTGGGAGAATTTGTGAAATGGTCAGCTATACGTCACGTCAATTGGAGGTGTCGTGTGACCACGGTGGCTGAAAACGCACTCCGCGTGTCGTAAATGTCCAAAACATGCGTTTGACGATCAAATGCATGTCTAACGACATCATAATGGCCTAAAATCAAACAAAAAAACCCTAATTATTATTCATGAGGTTTACGAGGAGATGGAACGTCATTCGAATGTGCAGTTTGTGTGTCACAGCTAAATATGTGTTTTTTAGGTGTTTGGCGCACTTTAAAAGCATGTGTGGGATGGTCAAAACAAGCCGAAAAACCTAGGAATACCATGAAATCGGATGAAAACAAAGGGTGGGTGAATTGTGAAATGGTCATCTAGACGGCACATCAATCAGAGGTGTCGTGTGACCGCAGTAGCTAAAAATGCACTCTGTGTCACGTAAATGGACAAAACATGTGTTTTGTGGTCAAATACATACGCAACGACATTGGAATGACTTGAAATACCACAAAAACACCTTAATTATAAGTCTTGAAGTGTACGAAAAGACGACACATCATTCAGATGTGCGATTTATGCGGCTTGACTGAATATTTGTTTTAGGTGCTTGGCTCGCTTGAAAAGCATGCGTGGGGTGGTTAAAACCACCCGAACGACTTCAGAATAGCATTAAATCAAACAAAAATAAAGGGTGGGTGAATTGTGAAATGGTCAGCCATATGGTACGTCAATCAGTGGTGTCGTGTGACCGCGGTGGCCGAAAATGCACTTTGCGTGTCGTAAATGGCCAAAACATGCATTTAACGGTCAAATTCAGGCTGAAAATCATCAGAATGACTTGATATCACATGAGAAATACGTAATTATAATTCATGAAGTGTAATAAGGGACAAAAAGTCATTGAGATGTGTGATTTTCATGGCACGACTGAATATGTGTTTTTAGGTGTTTGGCACGCTTGAAAAGCGTGTGTGGGGTGTTAAAACCAGCTGAATGACCTCAGAATTCCATGAAATCAGACAACAATAATGGGGTTGGTGAATTGTGAAATTTTCCTTCTATAGGACACGTCAATTGGAGGTGTCGTGTGACTACGGTGGTCGAAAATTCACTCCGCGTATCGTAAACGGTCAAAACATGCATTTAGCGGTCAAATGCATACCAAACAACATCGCAATGACTTGAAATCACACAAAAACACCCAAATTATTATTTGTGTAGTTCATGAGGAGAAAAAACATCATTCGGACGTGCGGTTTGTGTGACATAGCTAAATATGCATTTTTTATGAATTTGTGCGCTTGAAAAGCATGTTTGGGGTGGTCAAAACTGACTGAACGACCTCCTAATTCCATGAAATCGGACAATAACAAATGTTGTGTGAATTTTGAAATGTTCAGGCAGACGGCACATTAATTGGAGGTGTTGTGTGACCGCGGTGACCAAAAACACAAACCTCGTGTCGTAAATGACCAAAACATGAGTTTAAAGTTCAAATGCATGACGAATGACATTAGAATGACTTGAAATCACATGAAAACACCCTAATTATTATTCCTGAGGTGTATGAGGAGAGGACACATCATTCAGACGTGTGGTTTGCATGGTACAACAAAATTTGTGTTTTGTAGGTGTTTGGTGCACTTGAAAATCATGCGTGGGGTGGTCAAAACTGGCCAAACGGCCTCAGAATGCCATGAAATATGACGACAATAAAGGTTGAGTGAATTTTGAAATGGTTGGCTAGTCGTCACATCAATCGGAGGTGTCGTGTGACCTCGATGTCCAAAAACATACTCTGCATGTCGTAAATGGCCAAAACTTGCGTTTAATGGTCAACTTCATGCCGAACGACATCGGAATGATTGAAATCACATAAAAACACACTAATTATTATTTGTGAGGTGTGCAAGGAGACGTAATGGAATTTGGATGCATGTATTTCGTGGCACACCTGAATTTGTGTTTTTTAGGTGTTTGGTGCGCTTCAAAAGCATGCATGGGGTGGTCAAAACCGGCCGAATGACCTTGTAATACCATGAAATCAGACGAAAACCAAGGGTGGGTGAATTTTGAAATGTACGGCCAGAAGGCATGTCAATTGCAGGTGTTGTGTGACTGTGGCGGTCGAAAAAGCACTCTGCGTGTCGTTAATGGCCAAAAAATGCATTTTGTGATCAAATACATACCGAAAAACATCAGAATGACTTAAAATCACACAAAAACACCATAATTATTATTCATGAGGTGTACGAGGTCATCCCCCCCACCCCTCTGATAGTCCCCCACCCCCCGGACAGCCCCCACCGCGGACAACCCCCCTCACCCCCAAATAGCCCCACGCACCCCCCGAACAGCCCCCACCAACTGAACACCACCCCCCCCCCCCCCCCGTCTGCACCCCACCCCCGGACAGCCCTCCCCCCAACCCCCCTAGCAGCCCCCTGACCCTGGTTGGCCCCCACCCCTCGGACAGCCCCCACCCCCTAGACAGCCCCCACTCACCCCAGATAGCTCCCCCCCACCACCTGGATAGCCCCCTGCACCACCCAGACAACCCTCCCACCCCCGGACAGCCCCACGCACCACCCAGATAGCTCCCACCCCCCGGAAATCCCCCCACTCAATTATTTAGTTCTAATATGTTAGTTTTAATGTTATTCATCGATATTTTTTATTTTCTGTGTTGATTTGGTCTAAACTAGATCCCTCTCTATTTACCTAGGCAGGGAACTCCTTCCTCCCTATAGATCCATCTGAATTCAATCAATTTTTTAGTTCTACACTCCAAATCGGTAAGTCTTAACTTAGTTTTAACATTCTTCATCTATTATTGTTTGTTTCACTTTTGATTTGGCTTAAACCAGGTGGTGCCGTGTGTGGCATGACATACCCGATAATTGTAGTTTGATTTGTTTTCTATTTTCATTCTACAATTCAAGTTTCATGATTATATAAATCAGCTTAATTTTAATTCATCATAGATACTCCTTTTATGTAGTTAGGGAATCATATCGAGGCATGGTGTGGACGGTACCACTCAAAATGTATCACTTTTATTTGAAGTGGACATGATGTTAAGTGAAAGAAAGAACTGGTATATGGAAAATCATCACCAGGCTACACATAGATTCTTGAAGTTATGGGATAAAAAGTAAAGTATGGTATATTGGTCATTCGTTATTTGAAAAAAATATTGACAAGTAATATATTGAAAAATAATGTGTCATAGTATATATAGAAAAAGATGAATTATGTTAGGAATGAGTCTCGACATCCCATCATGAACATGCACCAACGGTCATGTACTAATTCTCATTCGCGGGTCATTCATTCTATAAAATAACATAAAAAAATAAATATCATATCGAGATTTCATATGACACTGATTAACACTCAAGCATACCATATAACAAATTATTCAACAAGGATACACATAGATTTTTGAAAAAAAAATTTCAAAGTCTCATAAAAATACCCCAATGGTGAGGAATATATATGGTGACACCATCGCCCCTGGATCACCTCAATCCCATCCTCAAATAGTGGGTTCTAGGACCAAACCAAAGTCCCTTTGGGAACCGTATACCAAATACGTAAATGAATTTTCATACCCACTACCCAAGATAGGGATTCATCTCACATCACACCCAGGAGAGAAAATTACAATTAGCTATATACCCCCTTATTATAATTTAAAATTCTATGAAAAACAAGTAGGCTATTAAGGTAACCCATCTCATATGTTGAGTTTGGCCAATGTTTCCCACTAACACATCAAGAACCATTTATACATGGATCCATAGTCATTAGAGGAATATAAACATCCCATTTGCTTCCTATAACTCATCCTAGGTCTAAGGACATGACCAATATCATTTTCTATATTATGGGTATCATGATCCTTGTCCACTCAACCCACGTTTTTTTGTAGGTTTTAAGATACTCATCCCAATACCATGACTAAACATCCCATGTGCTTCCTATAACATGTAGGTTTTTTATCTTGTGTGTATTGGTGTTGTGGTTTGAGTGAGGAATGAATTCTAAATTTTGAATAATCTTATGTGTGTTGGTGTTGTGGTTTGAATGAGGAATGAATTCTAAATTTGGAATACTCTTATGGGTTCTATTGAATTTCCTATAACATGTAGGCATTTTCTCTTATGGGTGTCATTCAATTTGAATTTCGAAATTTCACAATTTTAATATTTTGTAATGAATTATAAATTTTAAATACTTTGGATGGGGATTTTGTATTAGTGTTGTTGCAGGTCTGGAGAGGGGTAGGTGTGTTGCTATGGAGTTGTGTTGTTGCAGGTCTGGAGAGGGGATAGGGGCCTACTACTATTGAGAAAATGTATTCCAATGGTTTTCATAACCATTGGTGTAGATTCTATAATATAACTATACCAAAGTTTTTGTTATAACTGCTGGAATAGTTTTATACCAACGGTTATAACAAAACCGTTGGTATATACTTAAGGATTTCCATATCCCCTCTATACCAGTAGTTGTAAACCATTGGTATAAGTGTAACACACATATACCAATAGTTTGTGAACCATTGGTATATGTTATACTTTAACACACATATTCCAATGGTTTGTAGAAAACCATTGGTATACCTTCTATTTTGACACCTATACCAATGGTTTTCACAGAACCTTTGGTATAGGCCTATTGTCACAGCTTACTTGGCCATATTTGCGGGAACCGTTGGTATACTATATAACAATGGTTTCCAGGCCTTTACCAATGGTGGTGAACCCTTGGCAAAGTGTAAAATTCCAATAGTGTAAGGGTTTAATTTGGGTATTATCCCTAAGAGGATGCCTAGATTAATGGAATTAGGGTGGGATTTCTGATGAGTATTTCTACTAAGCTTTGGCCCTGAAAGGGATTCCTACATATCCTGGTTTGAACTGGAATCAGAGTTCTCATAGTTCATTCAATTTTGAAAATGTTGTGACCATGAAAAATATCTTAACTCAGGTGAGTCATTCTCGATGTGAGAAATAATAGGATATCAAAGGATTCAAAAAAATTCATTCACACTTTCAAATTTTTCATCCTCCACTAGTGGAAGAGGGTGCACCTATAATGGACAAAGAGAACAAGGTTGAGGCGACCTGGGAAGAGGGAAAGGCGACAAGCCTTACCACTATTCACTTTACATTGGACATGGGTCCAATGAATGGAGGAAGGGATGAAGGTTGGGGGCTAATACAAGGATGGCTGACCATGGTGACAAAACCCAATGGGAGAGGGAAAGGGTAACAAAAGTCCATGTGCCCATCTCTCATCTGGTCTTTGGAACCAAAGAAGAGAGGAGGAGCAATGATGCCACCAATTACATGAAAATATATGGGATTATGCTAGGATGGTTTCCCTAAAATTGATCATGGTAAGGGAAGGGAGACTTCTCCTTTTTTCAAAAGGGAGAAAATAAAGTGTGAAAATTACCTTCCCTACCATAGACCAGATGTTCCAAACCATCTCGTTGAGAAGGGAGAGGCCAGGACCCAACCCTCCTCCAAATCGAGAACTTCCCAAAACAATTTTTGGGAGAAAGGTCCATATGACTGTAGATATTCAAACCTACAGACACTCCATGAATACTAACCCTATTGTGAAACAAATGTGGAAAACCTCTGACTATGGAAATACAAACCAAAATTGGATACACATTGATGTGTCCTTCCAAAAGGTTTGATAGGTCATGAGGTTTTGGTGGAGGTCTCAATAGAATCCCTTTCAGGAAAGGGATCCAAAGAAGAATAATCCTTGCCTTGAATGGATTTGAGGAAGGATTGATGGCTTATAGAATGAAGATAGTGAAGAGAGTAAGTGAATCAAAGAGGTGTGCCCAAGTAGAGACGGGCACGCAAGTATGGATGCGCAAGTAGACCTGGGCAACCTGTATTCACATAAGCGACGAACAACCTGTATGGAAATAATTGGGAGAGACCTTTTTGAATCCTTTTAGAGTTTTTACATGTGATCCTAGAAGTAGGGTGCTCTTGTTCCTATTAAAGGAATAGGTAGCGTGCAAGTATTTCTGATTTGGGGAGGTTGGTCGCTTTAGGGAAACAAGTGTTATGGTTTTAAAACACTAAAAAATATTATGTCCAATTATCCTACCTTAAATCCTCTACTCAAGGTGTTTAAGAACAACCATGAATGTTTTGGAAGATTGGTGTTATGTACTAGGGAAACGAGAGCAGTAATTGGGCTTCAAAGAATTCTATCCGTCCAAATGAGGCCCCCAAGGGTCTATTTATAGGTAAATATTAGACCATGGGTGAAAAGGAAGTGGGCACATAAGTATGCTACCCGACATATAGGGGGAACATAAGTGGGATACATGACATATGGGGCATTCTAGTTGCTAGACTAGGGTGACAAAAAACACAAGCCTTTTGGAAATATTGATTTCTCTTCATGTATTTTCCACTTTTTCTTTCTAATGGATTCATTTCATCATACTTTTTAGACTCTTTGGTGGAATGGAGTGTCAACAATAACATTACAACATTATAACCTACATATTAGTGACTATAATAATAAATCATGGAACTATGATTGGAATTTCATAAGACCTGAATCATAACGTTTTCAAGGGAATAAACCACAAATAAATAACATAATAATAATACATGGAGTTGTGGAATACATATAAAAATTTAATATCATTCGTTATAAGTCAATATGAATTACTAAAACTTATTAGGGCCCTTCGCGGGGACTACACCTAATGGGTTGGCCACACCACCATCCACATTCATAGCTCATTCCTTTTAAGGGATTGGTTTTCCATATCTTCCCACTAGGGATTGGGGATTTAAATCATCCCATAGGAAAATGGGTTTTCCACATCTTCCCATAGTGCATTGGGTTTCTACATATTCATATATTGTATCTTGTTTCCCCATATTTCTATAGTGGATCAGGTTTTCCCATCTTTCCTTAGCAGATCGGGTTCCATATATTCCCATAGTATAGTTTGTTTCTCCAAATTTCATTGTGTATCAGGATAGTTTACATGATTCACATAATTAACTCATTATTTATACTTCATTAAAAATCATTATTGAGAGTTACATATCACACCCATCTCATAATGAATTCATACAATCACATTCCACTAGTTCATAACCTATGAAAAAAATATATAGGTTTCATAAAAATTTCAAAAAATCATAAATTGTGAAAATAAGTGTGATTCATAAGAATATAAACTATAATGGAGAAAAATATTTCATTATCATATAACCCATGAAATGGAAAAAGAGATTACATAAAATCATTCTATAAATATATAAAACATTCATCGAAAAAAACTAATGGATCATTTGGATCATTTCTCAAAAAGGCATGAGTAACCCCAATAGATGCTGTTTTAGATGGAAAATAATTTTGAAATATCTTTTAAATAAATTTCTTGAGGAAAAAATTTCATTTCATCTTTAGAAAATTATTTTTAAAACAATAAAAATTTTGGATAAAATTTTCTAGAAATTAAACATGAAAACTTATAACGGATTCTTTGAAAACATTTTGAAAACAGTTTCCTTTGAAACGATTTTAGAGAAATCTTGGAAACATTTTGAAAAACATTTTATTGTGGACACATTGAAAATAAATAATAGATTCTTTGGAAATAATATAAAACATTTGAAATATTTTTTCTAGTAAAATGATCTTAATATATCATCTTTAAAATCATTTTTTAAATCATTTTTGGAATCTTGGTTTTTGAATTTCAAGGAATGTGTCTCAAAAGATGGAAAAATTAGACAAAACTATTATAATGATTTGGTGACTTTTTTTAAAAAAATACCCATAAAGAGAGATAATAAAATGGATATTTAAATACACAAATATTTAATGATAATAATCATATTATATATTCATTGGATGTATATACACTACAAAAAATTAAAGAGTGGCAAGTAAGACATAAATCTCACAAAAATACTACTGAGACTTGAAATCCCCTTACCTTATGTCTTGACTCTCGTCGAACCCGTGAAAACCTCATGTATAATATTAATAAGTTTATAAAACTTCTTTTATGGAAACCTATTATTATATCTAATTTTCTATATAATTTTTTAGGACTTTATATTACCCTCTTGTTAATAATTCCAGGTTGAGGTTACACCTTGGGTAATATCTGCTTTTTTCATACATGTGTCTTAATTTGTTATATTTTTTCCCTCATTCTTATAATATAATTTCTATAATTTCAACCATTATGTAAAATTAATATATATTCCACATATATGTATTTATAATAATTTATAAAATATTGAAAATTTAACAAAATACACCGTTCGTGGAGATGGTAGGCCATACGTATTCATGGACATTGTTTCTATATTATTGTCTTATTAGAAGAAATAATTCAATATATATATATATATATCATAATTAAATTAGAACTATTATATCATATATATCATATAATTTCATTAAATCCACCATTAATACATTCCATGGAGAGTGTGAATGAATCACATCGGTTTGATGAGGCGTAGACCACACTTCCCAAACGAAATTATCGTATTTACAAAAAATATAAATAATGATGGTATGTGTTATATAACAATTTCATAATAATAAATATATCATAAAGATAATATATATATATATAATAAAAAATATTATTCAATATAATTCCCAAGAATGAGAGGTGGGCAAGGAAAAAACAAACAACATCGTTTTTTGAAGCGGTAGTGTGTCATTCATATAGATGATAAGTTCATTGCCCATTATATGGAAGTGTGTTTAATATTAGGAAAAAAAATTTAATAAAAAATATTATTAAATTTTGGATAATAATTATATCATATTATCATTGAATAAAAAAATTTAGTTGGTGGAGAATTAAAATAAAACAAAGGAGTTGGATGGAGGGTGTTTTCACAAATTCGAGTAACTCCTTTTGGTTTAAACCAATGGGATTATATGGATAGATATATAACAAAGTTTATGATTCGAGTTATATTAGATTTATTTTTAGGATCTAATTGGGTATAAATTGGTTATAAAGACGTGCCTTCGGAGGTGTGAGGATGGGTGAGGTTTGAGTGCCTTTTTACAGTTGTCGAGTGAAATTCTATTAATGTTTAAAAAAAATAATTTCATCCAATAGTTTCCTATGAAATGTCTCTATAATAAGGGTCCAAATCTGATAAAATTGATGATATGATCTAAATATGTACATATAATGGATTTTAGAAAGAAATTGGTCATTTTGAAATTATGTTTAAGGTTTAGTTTCTTGATAAACTATTTTTTTCCCTAATGATTATAATTAATTTTTATAAAATTCACTAATATATTTGGTCAAAAAAAATTCAAACATTATAGAAATTATAAATTATTATTTTAAAAAATATGGAACCTCTTTTTCTACATTATACTCAATTGAATGTCTTAAATTAATTTAAAATTAATCATTCAATTAAGTCATGATAGTGAGCTATTTTATAAAAAAAGGATTAATAGTTTGGAATGTTTTGATATCCAATTTCAAGGTGAATTTGGTCCGAAGGACATAAATTTGATTAATTGATGTAAAAGTAATCTCATTAAACAATAAAAACTAATTAGAATTTTTTTTACTATATAAGTAAATTATATTAAAAATTAATTTTGAATTGATATTCAGTTTTTTCCACTATAAATCCCGAAATGATGTTTTTTAATATATCCCTAAAACTCACCCTACGATAATTTATAAAATACTAATTCAAAAATGATTCTTGTTATATCAAATGACAACACACAATTTTTATAAAATTAAGTTGTTTATTTCTCAGAGAAGTTCATAAAAAGATGTACATTTGATAGAATAATATTTTCAATTATATAAAGTCTTAACCAATATTACATGTTTTATATTCAATATGTTTTATTCATATGAAAATGTTCTAAATAATATTTTAAAATATAGTTATTACTATTCATATTACTAATCTTAATGACATGGTTACAACTATCTTGTTTAAAGAATTATAATAATAAAAAGATTTTTCATAGAAACTAGTTGTTGGGTGTAATGCAATCTAAGTTGGTGAGGTGTGTAAGTACGGTTTTACATAGTTTAGAGTGAAATTTTAAGCATAAAGTAAATTAATTTATTCAAAAAAAAATTGAGGTGTTACATTATACCCCCCATAAAATTAACTTCCCCCTTCAAAATGTATCATTCTGATATAAAAAAATGAGGATATTTATTCCAAATCATTTCCTCAAGGTCTCATGTAACTTCATAAAATATGTGATATCTCTACAAAACCTTAACTCTGTGAGTAGTTTTGTATCATAGAATCTTCTCTGTATGATATAGAATTTTTTCTTGTTGTTCTATGTATGAAAGATCCTACTCTAGAGGTTTGACCTCTAACTTTAGTAAATATGTAGAGTAAGGTATATACGTAGTCAAGAATGATAAATAGAATACATCATGGACATGAGAGGTATTTGGAGGAAGTTTAAATTGTTAGGTTCTCATACATATATGATCAAAAAATTTAAATGGACCAATATAACTAGGGATTAGTTTCCTTTTCTTCCCATAACTCATAACCTTTTTCCAATGAGAGATTTGTAGGAATATTTTTTTTCATATTCGTCATCACGCTATTGGATATTAGTATAATATATTTTCTATATTTGAGATTCCTTGATAAAATGCTAAGTGTTTATCCACCTTCATATTCATAATCACGCCATAGGTTATCCATATATATTTTTCCAAAATTTGAGATGCCTGTATATGATGCTAAATGGTTGTAACACTATCTTCAGTATCGTCGTCTATCTCTGGTAGAAATAATTATCCTTCTCCAACTTTATCACTTCATGTTAGATCTCAACCTTTATTTCAAGACATGGATTTATAAGGATCTTTTGAATTTTTGAGTGAAATATATTGTTGTGAGAAAACTATACTAGATGATGCTGTCGATCCAAACCACCTTTGAAATCCAATGAACATGATCTTAACATTTCATCATGGGTTTGAATTGTTATTTCAGATAAACCATCCAATTGAGGGTGATAATAAGTTCTAAAACCCATTTGTATATCAATTTCTTGTTAAAGACTTCACCATAATAAGGAGTTAAACCTCATGTATTGATTAGTTGCAATAGAATGTGGTACTTCATGTAACCTTAACACATCCTTAAACAATATCATTGAAACCTAATCTAGATAGATGTATTCCTTGATAGTGAGGATGTTTGATGTATTAGTAATGTTATCCACTACCAACCATGTGATGTTAACCCATTTAGATGGTTTTGAGACTCTAAAGACAAAATCAATAATGATTTTCTCCCATTTCCATTCTAGTTTGGGTAATGGATGAAACATCACCTTAGAATTTTTTCTATTAAACATAACATTCTAGAATACATAGCATTGAGATACAAACACTAGGAAATCCCACTTTATTCCATCACACCAGAAGTATTCCTTCTATTATATATACAACATTGAACTTCCAGGATGAATAGAGAATTAAGAGCATTGAGCTTCTAAAAATAGCTTCTTGTTCAAATCTGATATGGAATGAACTCATAAAAGTTTTTTAATCCTTATCATTCCATCCTGATCATTGTCCAATCCCAGAATATATGTAATCTTATTTGGTAGCTCTAAATCTTCGTTATGAACCTCTCAGATCTTCACTAGGATGTAGGGATGAATATTCAATTTAGAAATGTATGATTATCCCCATCCTTCATGATTTCCATATCCATTTTTTCAAAGCCCATATATATTTGATCTTTTTTATCCTCAATATACACAAGCTCACATGATCCTTAAGGATCAAAGAAAAATCCTACTTATTCTGTTTCCAATGGTAGTAATGTATTGCGCCATAAGAATTATTTATCATCTCTAACCATTTTCTCTGGAATAGTTCATATCCTTCTATGTGATTTTATATTTTATACTTTTATGATCGATATATATATCACACATGTTTCCATAAACATACTACTTGCATATATTTCATGAAAATTTTTCCATGGCTAAGTCCAAATCACGGGTTTAGTAAAATTTACCATGGATCATTAGTTGTATCATGGAATATGTGACAACCATTTTATTATACATAAGAACACATACCAATCCATTCATGTATGTATAAATTTTAATTACAAACCCTTCTCTACTATAGGGTAATTTAAGGACATGTGCACTGACCAAACTTTTCTATAGTTACTTGAAACATTCCTCACATTTTCATATCCAATGTAAAATGGTATCCTTCTATGTTATCTTTGTAATAGTATTACATAGTCATGATAAATTATCCAAAAATCATTGATAATATCCAATGAAAACAAGTAATCTATAGATCTCAGACACCAGGTTTGGACTAGTACAACATTTAGAATCTTATATCCCTGAAATATCTATTGTTATACAGTCTCTTAAGATTATTTGACCCAAAACATGTAACATTTTGTGACTAAATTAAAAAAATGGATTTAGATTCCTTAGGATCATTAATACAATTCTCATGTGGTCTTTGTGATCTTCCTTACTCATTGAATAAATAACGATTTCATCTATAAAGATGACAAAATATTGATCAAGGTAATATCTAAAGGCTTTATTCAATAACTCATTTAAAATAACATTGGAATTAGTGAGACCAAAAGGCATCACTCTATAATTGTAGTGCATATATATTGAATGTAGATTCATAATGGTTGCATCATATTTCTTCACCCCCAATAGATGATTTCTTACAGGAAGTTCAATACTCAAAAAGTATTGAGCTCATTGTAATTGATAAAACATGTCATCAATACGTGGAAAATGAAGGTTTTCTTTGATCGGGTTCTTTTTCAACTCGGGATAATTAATGAAGAGTCACAATGATCCATATTTCTTCACATGTAAGATAAGATCACCCTAAGGTGACAGACCTGGCCAAATGAATCCATTATAAAGGTTATCTTGGAGTATATTCTTCAATTACTATAACTAAACTGTGGTAATTCTATAGGTAGTATTTAAAATTAGCATGGCACAATGTATGAGTCACTAGTACAAAAAGTATTTTTTACGTCACCCGTTTCACGTCAGTTTTTTAGAACCGACATGAAAATCTCTGAAATTTGACATTTCATGTCCGTTATTATATAACCGACATGATAATCTGTTTTATATTATTTTTCACATTTATTATTAAATAATAGTCGTGAAAAATCATTTATGTTGACTTCTTTACATCGGTTATTTAATCACCGACGTGAAAAATCAATTTTCCCTGATTTTTCATGTCGGTTCTTATAAGAACCAATGTAAAAAATAATTAATAATGACTTTTTTACGTTTTTCATTAAATAACAGATGTAAAAATGTTTATAATCATTTAATTTATTTCCTGATACTCGATTTGATTGATTTTGGAGCACAAATGGATGTACGGATCAAAAGTTATGGCTATTGGAAGTTAATCATCCATAAATAAAGTCTTAGATAAGGCCAATTTCAGAGGATCATAACTTTTGATCCGTAACTCCATTTGAGCTCCGTGACCTATCAAATCGAAGCTTAAGAAATTAACTACATTTCTGTAGGAATTTTTAATGTCTTTTATTTAATAATCTACGTAAAAAAGTCATGAAACCTTTTTTTTACATTATTTCTTATAATAACCAAGGTAAAAAATTGGGTTTCAAGACTTGTTTACTTCGGTTTTTAAATAAATGACATTAAAAAAATTCTAAACAAATGTATTTCATTTAGTAAGTTTCGATTTGATATGTCACGGAGCTCAAATGGAGTTACGGATCAAAAGTTATAGTAATTGGAAGATGATCATCTCTAAATGAAGTCTTAGAGAAGGCCAACTTCAGAGGACCATAACTTTTGATTCGTAACTCCATTTGAGCTTTGTGACCAATCAAATCGAAGCTTATGAAATGAACTAAATTTTAGTAAGAATATTTTACATCTTTTATAACATAACCAACGTGAAATGTCATGAAATTTGAATTTTTACGTCAGTTATTATATGAACCGACTTAAAAAATTGGGTTTCATGACTTTCATACGTCGGTTTTTAAATAACTAACATTAAAAATTCTTACAGAAAAGTAGTTCATTTTGTAATATTCAATTTGATAGGTCATCGAGCTCAAATGGAGTTACAGATAAAAATTTATGGCCTTTGAAAGATGATCATCCATAAACGAAGTCTTTGAGAATGCCAACTTCAGAGGACCATAACTTTTGATCCGTAACTCTGTGTGAGCTCTGTGACCTATCAACTCAAAGTTAGAGAAATTAAATACATGTTTGTAAACATTTTTAGTGTCAGTTATTTAATAAAAGACATTAAAAATAGGCAAAAATTGATTTTTCACGTCGGTTTTTATATAAACGGCGTGAAAAATCAGAAAACCTTTCAATACTTTTCACGACAGTTATCATAAAACCGACATGAAAGATGATTTTAATATCCCACCAACACATGATTTTAATTTTTACTAAAATTTTGAATTTCCACATCAGTTATTAAATAACTGATGTGAAAAAAGTCAAAAAAATTGATTATTCACGTCGGATTTTATATAACCGACGTGATAAATCAGTGAAACTTTTAATAATTTTCAAGTCGGTTATCATAAAAACTAATGTGAAAAATTATTTTAATATCTCGTCGACATGGGATTTCAATTGCTTCACAGCACGGGCTAAAAATTTTCAGTTTCCGCCTAAATGTTTCATACCGCATTTTCGTTATCCATATCATTTATATGGTTTCATTATACACAAATAGTAATCTAATGATCCTTTCATTAAACCTTCATCATTCCACCAACTCGACCCATTTGATCTTCAACATGAATCCACTATTTCTTCTTTCCTCAATCTTGTCAAGGTATTCGTAATTATGTTTTCATGATTTATGTTTTTTATGGTTAGATTTCTTAATTTATATACCATTTTATGATTATAATTCACTATTTCTTCTTTATATCATGGTAAAACTACAAATCCTCATTCGAATTCAAAATTTCCTTCTCAGATGAAGCTTTAGTTAGCTCATTTGATCTTTCCTCAGAAAAAAATACATCAAACTTCTAATAGTCATAACTTTTTATCCATATCTCCGTTTGAGCTCTATGACCTTTCAAATTGAAGCTCGAGAAATTATTTACAAAATGAGAAACATTTTTGATGATGTTTGTTTAAAACCCGACGTGAAAAATAATTTATAAAAACATTTTTAATGTTAGTTATTAAATAACCGACATTAAAAAAACATATTTTTTTTACGTCGGTCGCAATAATTTCACCACAACGTCGCCACAAAACCAACGTTAAAAAGAAAAAAAACCTATGTAATAATATTATTTGTACTACTGAGTTATATGGGGAACACTACATCATATTTTGGTGTAAGGCTAGGAAAATCAATGAAAAAACATCAAAAAATTCCTAAAAATTAGGCACATCATTGATGTCGAGTTTCTCCAAAATAATTTTGTACATGTACAAACTCTAAATGGGAATTAAGACCGATAAACTGGATGTAATCTCAATTTGAATTTCAAACATATTTTCACATTGATAGATGATTAATGGTTTTTTTTATATCAAATTTAGCATACATTCAGCAATAATTGATTTCGGATTAATGAAGAGAAATTCAATCCATGCCTAATATGACATCAACTTCAACTAGGGAAAGAATGAAAATATTTTAAATAAGTACTTCCCACAAATTTCAACTGAAGAGGAATCATAGACCTGAGATTAAATCATCATTCCGTTTGGGGTTTGTACAACTAATTTTGAATCTAATCATTTGGGTGGAATATTTATACCCATAAAAAATTATTTTGATATGAAATATTGGGTATATATAGTACCATATAAGTAATTTTTAATTCTAGAGTGAATGGAATGTTTATTTTTCAAAAATATGTTATCTCAACCCTCATAAGAAATAATGATTGCATAATATTTCACGTTGTACCTCATTTTGAGAGGGTTCTAATGCTGATCATACTCAGCAACCCTTGGGTTTGGGAACTAGTTAGTATAATTCATGTCCTCCGTACACATTAAGCAATAAAGTGTGGGGGTGCATTCTATCTCTCTTTTCCTCTATTTAAATCATTATCTAACTTCTTCCCATTAGTTTGAAAATAAATTTCTTGAAGCCCTTCTATTCAGCACATAAAAAACTCATTATACCCCATGACACAATTCCATCCATGCAACATTCCACAGATGGAGAATAAAGGATGGTCCATCTTTTTATCTCCATTATTTTTAGATTTTCTGTCAAACTCCATCTTCATTTTCTTGTTAAAAACAAGAGATTGATTTTTAAATCTAACCATCATTTAAAAATTGTTTGTAAGAGGTAGAAAACTCTTTAACTATTATAATTTAAATTATGGAAATTACCCATCTAAGACTTGTATTTAAGACACTAAACGAGATATCAACATTAATTTATACTAGGATGGTAATACCAAAAATGTTGTTCAAAAGTCTTGAGAAATTTCCCATATAGGTACAACCTGATTCTTCATATTTTCCTTCAACCCAAGGAACTCATTTTCCATCTTCTTATGAAGAACATGAGTATAGTAATTATTGAAGAAAAAGATCATGAACTAATCCTTATCTATGGATTCAATTTCATCTTTCTTCCATATATTATTGATTAGAGTCCTCCACTTGTTAGATTCACGTTCTAACTAATAAACAGGCGTATTGAATTTCTCAGGTTTCAAACACTAGATAATAGAGAATATCATTCTAGTATTACTAGTCCAATGTTCATAAACAAGTGGATATAAAGAACCACTATTATAAGGATGATGTTGACTCATGATTGACTCAATATTACAGTGTTCCAAGCTTTTCTAGCATGGAATCTCAGCATGATTTCTATCATGAGATTTCTATGTGAGAATATCGATGGGTTTTTTCATTAAATCTCACATAGAATTCATATTATAATGAGAATAATCATTTCATTATCTATTTCAATCACCATTAGTGTGGTTCTTTCAGGGTATACCCATTGATTAAAACAAAAAACAATATAGTAATATACAATTATTATATATAGGTAACACATAATCATGAAAAGCCACTTATATGATGAATAAATTATGACACCTTGTTTAATCTATGAAACACAAGGTTTATCCAAGGATATTTACACCTCATTTATTTTTAAATATTTTGTAAAGGATTGTGAATTGTTTTTGAATTCCTTAAGCATATCACCCTGGAGTGTCAATTGTGTAGTAAGGCATGTTCTCATGTACCTAGTTATGCTTGAGTTAGGCCTAACACACCATGTTAGAGATGCTACACCTAAGTACATATATGGTAGAACAAATTCCACCTATGGTTTCCGGATATGGATTTATTATAGGGAAACCACTCTCTCTATCCTTTACCAAAATTCTATTCCATTTTCCTATAATTTTACTTATCATTAGACATATCCTTAGGCATGTACTCAATTATCCCACTACTGTTTTTTCATCCATGTTTCGTAATGGAAAATAATATTTTTCTCTGACACTAACCACATATACCCTCACTTTTCATACATTAATGTTACATCACTTTTATAGAATACTTAATAAGTTACACAAGTAGACACCCAAAGACTGTATTATCCTTGTTCTTTTGGAAACAAGTAAACCTAAACAATAGTAAATAAGTGAGATACATTATCTTCCACTAGATTCAACATGAATAGAAACTTTTGTAGTCAAATAATTATTAATACATATCTTCATTACTTGGGGGAAAGGAAACAAACAAAATATGCGCCCAGATGTTCGCTAAGGGTAAACAAATAAGGTGTTTAAGAATAAACATGAGAATAATTATATGATATTGTGATGATAACATTATAATATCATACCTAGTATATCAAATATCATAAACATAAATCATGTCAAAATTATGGGTCATTCATTAAACATGAATCATAAGAGAGTCAAGGGAATAATCCATTATGTCAAAACGTAGGAGTAAGACATCAAATTGTAAAGTTCTCAAAAACATGTAATATCATTATATAAAATACATTTTGAATTTCTAGAGCATATCACAAAACATCATGGAGTATATACCTACTATGTAAAACACACCACTATCCCCAGTCACCGTTGTTTCCTCATAAGGTAGGTGGTCTCTCTATCAACCCATACTTGATTGGGTTTCCCCATATTTTTATTGTGGATCAGGTTTCCCCATCATCTCAGATTGTATCGTTTTCCGCATCTTCCTATAGTGGATCATGTTTCCACATCTTCCTATAGTGGATTGTTTTTTCCCATAATCCATAGTGAATCAATCTCATTTACTTTATTCTCATCATTATCTCAAGAGATATAAATAATTACCCAATGAATTGGAGGGAGATATAGGTCCCACCAATATCATAATTAATTCATACATAAATGTACCACCAGATCATAAACTGTTATATCATGACCCATGAAATGAAATGGTATTCATAAACATGCAATCATACCATAAACTATGTATAAAAGGGACATTTTTTTTGTCATTACATCAAATCATAAATGCATGAGTAACTCAAACGTATTTCATGATATAAAGAAAGTTAATTTTAAGTATTTTTTACAAATGTTATTTTAGTAAAATAACATTCCTTCATTAAAAATTTCTTTTTAAAACATCAAACCTTTTAAAAAAAATTCATGAAAATGAACATAATAATATATAAATGATGCATTGAAAACATTTTGAAAACATTATTGTTTGAATAATTTTGAAAAACACATAATGAATGCTTGAAAACATTTTAAAATCCATTTCATTGAAGACATATAAAAAACATATAAAATATTTTTTGAAAACCCTAGAAAATTTTTAAATTCATTTTTCCTTTAAAATTATATTAAAATATCATCATCAAAACATTTTTTTAAACATGATTTTTGAAATTTTTAGAATGTGTATTAAAGAAGTAAAAATAAGTCAAAACTACTTTAAAGATATGGTATTTATTAAAACATAACCCTATGAAGTATAGATCATAAAATGGATATATAAATACCCATAAATTTGTGGATAATAATATTAGAATATATTCAGGTTCATTATATACCCTAAACAAAAAAACTAGTAGTGAATAAGACATAAATCTCACAGAATTAAATGTGAGACTAGAAATATGCTTCCCCTATCCTTTAACTCACCTCGTACTTTTAAAAACCTCATGCATAAAAAATATAAGTTTTTTATAAAGAAATTAAAAAACTATATTCTTATAAATAATACCAAATATATGTTTTATTATGATGTTATATTACCTGCTTGTTAACAATTCCAGGTTAAGGTTATGCCTCCTATAATATCTACTTTTTTTTCTCACACATGTTTTAATTTGTAATATTTTTTGTCTTTATAGATATATCATGATTTAAAAAATGTCTAAAATGTCATAAAAATAATATATATTTAGAATGTATTTATTTATAATAATATAAAAAATTGATTAAATGAAATACATTACTCATGAAGACGATGGTTTGTATGTATGCAAGAACATTATTTCTGCCATATTATCATTTTTGAAGAAAGAAATTAAATGAAATATTTGTATATATGTATATATATAAATTATATTATAATTATTATATCATATTTTCATATAATATCAAAAAAATCATCCTTAATACAATTCCTATAGGGTGTGAATGAAACACATTGCTTTGAGGAGGTGGTAGTCCACACATCCCTAAATGAAATTATCATAATTACATAAAATGGAAATAATGAAGGTATTTTTTATATAATTATTAAATAAAAATAAATATATCATAAATATCAAATATATCTTATAAAATATAGTTTCCATCTTAATTTCCACCATGAGTGGTGATACAGGAAAAACGAACAATATCGCCTCACGAGGTGGTACTATGCCTTATACAAGAATAATATGTTCGTTAACCAATATATGGAAGTGTGTGTAATTGTAGTTATACAACATAATATAACAATATTTTATTATACTTATGGTACTGATTTTATAATATAATAATTAACTAATAAGATTTGAGGTGGTGTAGAATGAGAATAAACAAACGTGCTTGAGAGAGGATGTTGCCTATTATTCGGGTAACACCTTTTGGTTTTCACAAAAGGGGATCCATGGATGTATTTATTCCAAAATTAAGGCTTATAGGAATAGGTTAGGTATATTTAGTAGCTATTTGGGATAAAATTTACAATCTATAGTGTCTGGAGAAGTGTGAGGAAGCGGGAGGGGTGAGTGCCTTTTTATAGTGGGGGAGGTGTGGCATTCTTATAAAATTCTCAAATGGTAAATACACCCACGTTGTACTATCATAAGTGGATCCAATAACAGTAAAAATATTATCAAGGTAGGATATGATATAATTATGTCCATAAAAGGGATTTTTGACTCGATTATATGTCATTTTGGCGTTTATGTTTAAGTTTTAGTCTCTAATTATGCTAATGTTTCTCGTAATTGTTGCAATTAATTATACTAAAATTAAAAAATATTTTTGGTAAAAAATATATTTGACCATATTGTAAATTAAAATTTATACTTATCCTAATGTTATAATCCATTTTTCCAATTGATAATAATTCAAGCGGCATAAATGTATTCAAAATTAATCTCGTGGACGTGTCACGACAGCAGGTTTTTAAGAAGAAAAGATTGAAATATTAGACTATTTTCTTATCCATTTTCATTTTAAAATTACTTAAAATGACCTAAATTTCATTGATTTTTGTACAATTAATATCATTAAACATTTAAAAAAACAAATATGTAGTTTATCCGAATTTATAAATTAGATGAAAACCAAGTTTGGAATTAAAATTTGGTGTTTTTCATTATTCATCAAAAAACAATTTTTTTTCTGAAAAATCCCTACAGTTCAACCATAGATAATTTTAAAATTTTGAATACTATTTTTTTGTTTTGTTAAATTAAACTTATAAAATAGTTTAAAATTAATTTGTGTATTGTTCACATAGGAACATTAAAAACAGTTAGTTTGAGAAAATAGTATTTTCAAACATATAATATCTTTACCAATATTACATGTTTTATTATCAATATGTTTTATTTGTATAAAACCTTCATAAATTTTATTTTAAAAAATTGTAATTACTTTTAATATTTTTATGTTTAGTGACTAGTTTATAACTATCTTTTTTAAATAATTATACCAATAATATAATGTTTATAGTGACACGATGTTGTGTGTAACGCAATACAAGTCAGGGTCGTGAGAAATTAAAGTGTGAATTGGTTTAGAGTGAAATATACGACATCAAGGAAGTCAATTTATTCAAAAAACATTCAAAATAAAATCATGGTGTTATAATAAAATAGTTTTGATAGGTCCAACATATCCCCTGAACATTGAGATAATAATGACAACATTTTTTTGTGATGATTAAAGGGAGAGAGAATATAAACTCGAGTTGGTTGGATGTATAATATATTGATCTATTTGAGATTTATGAATTTTTTCATGAATATAAACCCCAGCAATGTGACTCTATTCCACATAACTAGTACTATAAGAATTTTTTTTAATAACATAATAATATCTACAGACTTATATACAAGTTATTAAAATCTATATTAACCAAAATTCTATGGTATCCATGTTATTAAAAATAATATATTATATCATATATAATTCTAACATTTCAATTTTTTTAATTTCATATGTATTCTTAAAAATCAATATATGTATATTTTTATATGTTTGATGTAACAATGCATTGTTTTGGTTATCATGTACACACTTTTAAAAATATTTAAATTATATTTTAGATATTGGAACTTGATTATTTTTAAGAAAAATTATATACATGTGTGTAGAAAATTTTACCTGATAATTATATATTTAATTAAAAGAAAATAGTGTAATATATTATTTAATAATTAAATTTCAACTAACTTAAACTCATGAATTTATTCTAAAAATTGAATTATTTGAAAAGAATATGAAATAAATTTTATTATATTTATATTGTAGTTTACAATAATTTCCAAAGTAATTATTATCCCTAATTCCCTAAAAAGACCATTCATGTAAAATACGTTCAAATACCACAACTCTTTGTATTCCACGAATTAGATTTGAAATTGGATATTTAGAATGATTTTATTTATTGATTATATTCTCACATTTATTATATATGTGTGTGTCAATATATTAATGGAATATATAATTTTGACCCTGTATATATCTTATATACACTTTATTTCATCCAATTTTGTATTAACATTTATATTTTCCATCATCATTCAGAATATTTCATGTCACATAACATTAATTCTACACTTCCTCGATGAGCGATTATTTATTTCAGATTTTTAAATTATTCATGGTTTTAATCAACATTTAGTTAGTTTCAAAACATGTAGTTAGTAAAAAACCATTTATTCAAAGATGCTTCTAAAATTTGGTGATCCCATTATTAAATAGAGAATATTATGAATCCTATATTTATTACAAATTAAATTTCTAAAAAGTTTTCTCTACTTGTACTTTGGATGCTGAAGTACATCTAAAACAAACAAACTTGATGAGCTGATCAATGTTAGTAATCAAGATTACACTAATGACCAGGACAAAACCATGATATTTATTTTCCTCCACCTCTGTGGAGATTTTAAACATGATTAACTTACAATTAATGATCTACTAGTGCTATGAAATATCCTCAAGTGGTGACATGATCACCTGAAGCTGGTAATAAATCCAAAAAAGATAGAAATAGAATAACTTATGATTCAATGATTATAAATTTGTAAGTGAATAAAACTCTTTACTCTTTGAAATTATATCTTAAATAAAACTATGTGAAGAAAATAATACCTCTAATGATATCCTACAAAATAAAATTTCCACCTTGCATTCCTCAAAGGTTATTATTGAAAAATACTACCCTATAAAATATTTACTTAATATGACGAATTACACTCATTACTTATTATTAATTAAAAAAATTAACTTATCATAAAGAATCATGATTCATATTAGATTGGTATAGCTTTATACCCTCATGTGAACGTTACTTCAATTAATTAGGGTTGTGTAAATAATCATCATATTTGAGGTGGATGAAAATAATTTTCTAAAGGCATTCATACACCCACTGAGAAAAGAAAATTCTACCACTAAAAATAGAAAACTTAAACAAAAACAGTTGATGATAACAAATAGTGATGAATGTGTATTCCTTCTACACGGTGTGAAGATGAATTATTAATTTACCAATAAAATGGGTAATAATTTTTTTCATTTTCATAAATAGTCAATAAAGGTAAATAAAATATTATTTATGAAATATATTACATCAATGACTTGAAATATAATGATTAAAAAACATATGGTGACATATTTGATAATTTTTTGAGTCTTTGTGGAATCAGACTTATTGATAATACGTCAATGCACTATATAATGATATACTTTTGATTTTTTAATGAATTTTTCGTGTTTTATTTTTATTCCTTTTAGTTTATTTATTATATGCAATCAATTATTTACAAATAAATAAGAAAATTATGAAAAAATTGACCTAGTTATCATGGGCGAGAGAAAAGTAATTAAAATCCTATTTTAATATAAATATGTTATAGTGGAAACTGTTGTTTTTTCCTTATAGAGGGCTATAAAAATTTCCTTATCACTATTGGATAGAAATAGGATAATTTTGATTGAATTTCATATTGAGATAATTATAGAAAAATTAAAACCCATGTATTGATATAAAAAAAAGGAAGGTTATGTTTTTGGGTTATATTTTATATTTAAGTGTTATCATTATCTTTTAAACATACATTCCTCCCTTTATTAGTTGATAAGAGAAAGACCCAACAATTGTTTCATCAATCACCCTGGGAAGAAGAATGTAGAGAATAAAAATCTACCAGTAATAAAAAATTTATTAATCCTACATATTATATTTTTTTAAAATTTATAAATGATATAAAAATAGTTAATCCTCAATAAACTATTAAGGAAGTACCCATTCAGGTTTTAGAGATATTTTGAAATTCAATATAAATTTTCTTCCTTTACACATACCCCAAAAAATTATCAACCTTCAGTAATCATTCAAGATTATGTAATAATATATTCAATTATTTAATTGAAGGTAGATATGTGGGTAATCAACATGAAAAAACAATGGGAAAGTTAAATTATTTAAACACAATCACATTTCAAGTAATGGTTGTGCGTTGAATTGTGAAATTAACCATTATATGAGTGTTTTATTAATTAATTAGATATTCTTAAACAATTAAAATTTATTCCTCTTTCCGAAACCGTGTTTATAAAGGTATCCAACCTATATTATAGAGGTATAAAAAGTTGTAATATGTGAGAAAAACATCACAATACAATTGAAAATAGAAAATAAAACTTATAAAATATTAATATAAAAAATAACTCACATTGCACAAAGAATATCCTTTCCCTTTTATCATTCCTTCAATTTTAATGACTCTTCTGTTCCTCCCTCACTGATTAGTAAAGTCCTCATGGGAATCTAGAGACATTAAATTTTTTAATATTTAAATTTTCATTATGATCTACCTTAAAACTAATGGCCATCAATAATTCAAAAAAGCAACTGTTTCCCTTTTATTTTTGATAATTTATAGTGTTATCAATAATATATTATGAGTGATAATTTATTTCAAAATTCATATGATAAAATAAATTTTGGGTTCATGCATGATAATCAATTATCATAGTGATTTGTGGTACAGCATAAGTGACCCTTATGAACTCCCCAAATCCACCCCCTTTCTGTCAAATTTTCAATGGAATAACCCAAAAAAAGTTTTATTTTGGACCTTATAAATTGGATAAACAATGAATTCAATGTTACAAGGATACCTTATGAATATTTACTTTTCTATAAAATTAAAATTATGATGTTAGGTTAACCATATTATGTTCATTAAAAAACCTTACAATGAAATTTACTAAAACATTTGATGGAACGTGTAAATGTAGATCATTATTATTATGATTTAGATTCTATAAAGGCATGAACCTTACAAATCACATAGATTATTCTTACAAATAATAAACCTTAAAAATATTAAACTTTTATTACAAAGGTATATCCCCACACCTTATCAATTTTCTAGAGTGAACCTCTTGATGATACTTGGTGAACCATATAATTATAGGTCCTTCAAAAAATTCATCTCCATAGTTATAGAAAAATTAAATTCCATTAAAATAATATAAAAATGGAAAATAAAATGATATAGATAAATCTTTTCAATAAATTAAATAATTCAATGAATTTCATAATTTAGTCATTTCAAACAATATTCACATATTGTAATGAATATAAAATTTACATTAAAAACATATCATAAATCAATTAATTAATCAACAAGAGGAAATAAAATAAATATAATATTAATAAAATATAATTATATAAATAAATCTATAAATCCCATGATAATTAATCATTACACCCTATAACAAGAAAAAATCAAAAATATTACCCAAAAAAATTCATTTCACTAGAAAGTGGGATTTCACTATTTAAAACTGTGTCACCCAATCTTATCATGCCTCCAAAATGTTCTCAACTCCATTTACTTGATGAATTTTATTCAATTCAGTCCCATCCCCTTCATTCTACTATTCTCAATTAAATGTACTTTCTTAATATATTTCACTCAATAATCATATATGAATTTTAATTATTTGTTCTTCTAAGATAATGAGAGGGTCACTATAGTCTTGGTGAAATTCTATATCTATATATAGTAATTATTGTTTTGGTAATTATCATTAATTATTTTTGGAGTTATTCTATGTCAATGATTGTGTAGAATCTATTTTAGAAATATTTTTAATTAGAATATTTTGGTTTAGCACTATTTATTGGTGTAATGAATGATTTTAAATTTTCATCAATAATGACATCCTCTATCAATTAATAATTCATTTATTCAACTACAAAAATATTTATTTTTAAATGTAAATCTCAAATACTTAACACTTCATTAGTAATAGTCCTTTCATTTCTCTATTTATTGATTTTCATCAGTTCTTCTTGGATTTTAATTTATAGGTATATAGTAAATTTTAGTATTATGAATGTCTATGAGGTTTCATACAATATATTAGGGGATATTTTCATTATATATAATTTAAACTTGATAGTATATTGGACTTATCAATATAAAATTTCATTAATTTTTCAAGTTTCACCTCTAGATCATTATACTTTAGTATTCCAACAACTTAACTTTAGAGTGCTCAATTTCATTCCCCCATACAGGATTCTAACTAAGATGATGCATTAACTTCTCGATGTAGGAAGTTATAGATTTTTGCGATTGTAATATGAATTTACATTAGGGGGTTTTATAGATAATATGGGTTACAAGTGTTAAATTCTATGGTATTACATAAAAAATTTTTATTGGGAAAGGGATTTATTAGAAAAAAAATGCATTAATCATTTACAATAGATGGTCTTTAATGATCCGTAACTTTTATTAGATTACATAGAAAAAAATTATTCATAAATATTTTTGGTCTATATATAAATAAGATCATTTTAAAGGGAATAATGTTTTTTGGAAGCCTCTCAATTACGTTATTTAAAAATAATATAGTATTAATTGGAATAAGATTAAAAAATCACTGGTATTTTCATGATTTCATAAAATTTTAAATATGAAAAATTTTCATTTTAGAAATATTATAAGTTGAGTAAATGCAATAAATAAATTTCCCATAAATAAAATAGGTTCAATATTTTAAGGGAAATTTATATTGAGTTCATCATGTAACGAAAAATAATAAAAATGAAAAATAAGTACACAAAAAGTGACACTAAATGAAAAATATTGATTGGAAATTTGAATAACATTAATCTAAAAAAGATTACATCCCCCATAATTAAATTATGTTGCGTATTTAATGAATTATAATATAATGATAATTAAAAACTATAGATAATATATAAAAAATAAAAAATCATGTGTTAATGAGAGGAATAGATTTTTGGCTTCAATGGTAAATCGGTTTAGGGGTGTGATCTCCTCCTCTTGTGTTTAGTTCATATTCCCTTGATGCATCTTATATCTATGATCATTCATATATTATAGTTTTTTATCCTTATTTAATAAGTATTAAAATTCTAAAGGAATATAAATAAATAAATTTAATGAAACCTACCATTTTGAATGAAACATACCAAACCGTAACATTGGTTATCAATTGTAGAGAAAGACATTGCCACCCTGATGATTTTTTTGTTGAATCCATTTTTGAAGTTCTTCTCAGTTCATTTCATTATAAATCCTAGTGCTTAAAAAATATTCACTTTTGATTTTTTACTCACTCTAAAGACTTTAATCTTTTTTCATTTTCTTATATTTTTATATCTATATTTATCTCTTTGAATAACCAATAAGCTTTTCGTTCCATCCCTATAGGTATGTGATACCACTTCCCATAAATAAATCTGTATAGATTCATCCCAATGGGTTTTTAGTAAGGTCTTATATAATTAAATAAGGTGTCTTAAAACCATTACCTCTAACTATTTATCTTAATACTTTTCCCAAAGATTTCTATAATCCCTCAAATTAATCTTATAAATGTACACTAGTTTGTGGATACTAGGGTGTTGAATTATTATAATTAAATCCCATTTTCTTATAAGGGCTTCTAAAATCCTATTTCATGAATGATTCCCCTAAAAACTAATGATTTTTTTGAACACTACAATTACAAAAGAAGGTATATATGTTAAAGAAATAAATATTAGCACCATCTATTTCTCTGCATTCATATTCACCAAATTTAAAACATAATCTATTTCCAAAAAATATAAGTTTTTCTAAAGGAAATATGAAAAGTTCCCTTGATTTATTAGCATTTAAATTATAATATTTTGAAAATATTAATTGGTTTTTATATCATATGGTGTATCTTGGTGATGTTCATGAATATTAAATTATTCCATTTTTATATAAAAAAACAATATCATTTTTAGAAATTATTGGAAAATTTATACTTAATTTTAAAACTATAATAATAGTACTTTTATGTTGATATAGGTTATAGAAGTTTAAAAATAAATTAATAAGTCACACTTAGGAAAAAATCTTTTATCAATTGATCATTATTGATTTTATAAAGATATATATTTAAAAATAAAAAAAACAAGATTCCAATTTCTGATGTGGAATTTATTTGGGATTTAGGTGATATGTGAATTGAGATGTTATAAAAAATTTACACTATCATCATCCTATGGTACCTATCCTCCAACAAAATAGAACTACTATAATGGGATGAAATCCTTAAATTGTAATTTTTCCTAAATTTATACTTCAATTGTATGGTAAAGTGTACATATATGATAAACCACTTTATTTTGGGTTCAAAAATTATATTTTATTTCCTAATAAATTTATTTTGTAATCAAAATCCATCTAGACGACTTTTCTTTTTCTTCTTACATATTCATTTGGTATTTATGGTATGTTTCATAATAGAAAATATAGACCATTGTTCTATAAAAATCTTACCAAAACATTTATAATGTAAAAAAATTAAACTTAAAAACATATTCAATGGTTGTGTGTGTTATTGAATAGAATCCAATGTTCATAAGGGAAATACCATGACACAAGGTATTCTTTTAGTTATTTGAGAAAATATTTCTCTAAAAATTTGGATAGAATTAACATTACATAATTCAAAGGGGTTCTCTTATTTGTGTGGATACATCATCTATGGTTTGATCAACATTCCCTTAAATATATTAAATCATTCCCGGAAAAATTATAGAATATAAATTCAAATTCCATTTACTATAATCTATATTTTGGAATAAAATCCTTTCAAAATTTTTATGATGTTTCCATAAAATCATACATGTCGTATAAATTATATAATGTGATTCCAAACTATTGGATTAAGAAATAGTTTAATCACATTAATTTTAAAAAAATCGACCCCATTTCCTTTTTAAATTTAATTCCTCAATATTATTCCTCTTTACACCATAGAATATTACATTCCAAAATTTAAATAATGTATCTTCATGAATAATTTTTTTACAACATTGATCATATTTTAATAATATTTATAAAACTAATCTCCAAATGTAGTAAAATTATCTATAAAAAATAAAATATGTCTTCAATATGATAATAAGAAATGAATTCTATATATCATTAACATATACCGGATTCATTACATAAAAAATGGAATCATTCTATGAGAAATGGTTTCATAGGTACCTGTAATGTTTGTCTTATCTTGTTCCATGAGTGAAAAATGCACTTGAAAATTTCCTAAATATCAATCTAGAAATCTTTCTCCAATCATTCATAATAATATTTATATTATTTGTTTAATAAAGGGAATGTATTAATGATCCTTCCATGTGACTGGATCAAACATCTTATAACGACCCACACTTTGCATACATTGATATCACTCCATAACTTAAATATATTTTTTACATCATATTACAAAACCATAACTAGTCTGTATGGGTATACTGTCCTTAAAAACTATGAAACATAAACAACTAGTTCATAAGACATCTACATTGTCCCCAATTTATTTTATCGTGTCTAGACTTGTTTTTGGCATGTCATACTTAATACCCTACTTCATGTCCTAGGGAAAAGATATATATAAAAGGGTGATCTAAAATGATTAGTAAGGGTAAACAAATGAAATAACAATCATATCATATTCCTAAGAACATAACATTTGAAAATTATATCCTATATATAAAATATCTGAATATCATATCATTGGATAAATCATAAAACTATAATGTATTCAAAATAGTCATTACATAAGACATGAATTTTTTTTTCATATAAACATAAGCATAGAAAATAGTTTCATATTAGTCAAGTCCCTTTTCAAAGACCATTTTAGCAGACCTAGTCCATTACTAAACTGAGTTCTCTCCTCGTCTTAGTCTTGTATCACATAACGATATTAACTTTCCATTCCAGAAATGTCTATCTGATGAGATATAAATCTTTACCCAATGCATTGGAGGAACATATAGGTCCCACCCATCTTAATATAAAACCACTCTAATATGTTCCCCAAAAACATATAAACATTCACCATAGCATAACCCATTAAATCAAATGGGGTTTTAAACCACATTCCAAAGAAATTGATATAAAACTAATGGATTTTCTAAATAAAATTCCATAATAAACACCAAAAAATTAACTTAATAAGAGTTATATATACATAATCCTATAGAATCTTAGATGGAAAATAAATTAAATAAAACACTTGAGCTTCATTCCTGAGGAATATATCCTTTCTTTTTCAAACACATATTCTTTTTTAAAACTATCAAGCAGTTTTAAAATAAAATAATTGATTTCAAAATAAAATTGTATAAATGTAGACGAAGTTTCATGGAAATAAGGCATTATGAAGATTTATAAACCCGTTCATGCTGTATAAGTTAAGAAACATTCTCCTCATAGTTTTGCTGGAAATGTCAAAAAGTACCTCGTATGGTAAACAAAATAAGAATTCCTTCCAAATCATTTTATTACTTTAAAATTGGTAAAAAAGAATTTAAACATAATTATAATAAAATTTCAAATATTATGAGAATATTTTTAGAAAACATGGACATGTATGACAAATATATACCTAGTAGATACTTGAAAATAAACAATCTCGGATATCACGAGATTGGAAAAATTATCCCTTACCTTATGTCTCATATGATCTGTATATATATGAACCACCTGTATAATGATTTAAATAATTTTAATGATTTATTTCAAAATCATAATAATTTGTATTATAACAATTATGGTCATATTATCATCCGTTTTTTATTAGCATTTCATTATTACTCGTTATTCATGTATTAATTTGCTTTATGTTCAAATGTTTGTTTTGTGGAATAAGTTCTTTTTCTTATTTTTAGGTTACAGTTATATCATTTAAAAAATGGTATTATTGTAGTATATATCATATTTATTCTTTAAATTCATTTATATTATCATTGTTTATTTAAGATTATGTAAAATGGATAGCATCACATCGTGGTGACGGTAAGTCGTATATATGCACAAGTGATGATATTGTTCTCATATTTACTGAATAGTATTGAAGTGCATGGAGTATAGAATATAAGAATTAGAATCATGTTATAAAAATAATAATATTTATATTATTTTCACCATTATAACCATCTATGTAATGTAGTTGTGAATAAACAAATTACACTACAACATGGAGACGGTAGGTCGTACCTACGCACGCGGAGTGATTTCATTTTTTGTTGGATTGGTAGAAGGTGAAATAGGGTGGTATAATAATTATAATTACACATAAGTATATTAATGATACTGATTTTAATACTTTATAATGAAACAACTAAATAATATGAAGTAGAATAAGAAATAAATTTGAATGGATCGGTAGAAGAGATTACCTCTTTCTCGATATGCCTATTTTAAATTTTCTATTAGAATACTATAGTTGGTCTTTTGAGAATACCAGCAGCTATAAAATGTTACTAGGGAAGTTAATAAGAGAAACTGAAAGGGTTTTTCCAAGATTGAATTCCCAAAATTGAGTGAAGTGGATAGGGAGGAGGTTCCCTTTTATAATAGAGGAGAGAGCCACTTTAGGAAACTCTTCAACATATTAATTTATTAAAATTTCCATTTTGACTAAAAATTGCCTAAAACTTATTTAATCAGAATATAAGATGATTTCAGTTTTAATTCCCATCATACAATAATTTTTTACACACGTTTTTAATATTTCAGTATCCTATGCTTTTTGCTTTAATCCTTATTTTACCCTTTTTAATATTAAAGTGATATCATGTTAATTACAACTTATGGGTTAGTTGTAATTACCATAGTAGGTAAAATCACCAAAAAAAGTTATTTATGACTTAATTGGACAAATATGAACCATTTTCCTGAAAATTATATTTCTAGGAATTTAATATCATTTAATAAACTATTTTATTTTTCAAGATATACATTGTGTCAATTTTGGACACCATTCATACATGACTTTTAAAAAAAAACTTAAATACTCTATTCCTTCAAAAATATGGAATTAACAAAAATATAATATGTCAATGTCATCCAAAGAATATTTTTTTGACATCCAAATAACCAAAATATTTTTTTTTAATATTTATAAATTCATTTATTGGAATCTTTCATTAATGAGGTAATCAATACATCCTATTTGTGTCACAAATAGAAATATTTATATAATATCTAAAAAGTAAATATAAAATACCATGATATTCAAAATATTTTTAAACTTATAATGAATATTTATATGCCTAAGAATCAGTTATATTACCCTATATTAAAAATGATTTTTTAAAAGATATATGTTTAGGTTATAATTATCTTTACTTTAAATTAATTCTTATAAAATATCATTCTCAAATCCAAGTGAATAAATGTGGTCCAAAAAATGACCCCAAAGATTCCCATGATCAAAGATAACTAAACCAATTGTATTAATACTCATTTTAGTGTAGTTTTATATTATTAAATTATTATTTTTTACCCTTATTTATCAGATTTAAGCTTTAACCATGGTAAGTAAAATAATTATAGATGTTATTATTCATAACATCCAAAAACAAAAGGTACCTATTCAAACAATTTATAACTTTTGATTCCAAATATGGAATCCATTCTTCCAAATTCAAAACATATAAGTTGTAGTAATTATTTTAAAATTATTCCCGTTATTGAAATGATAAAACTAGATTTATATGTTAAAACATTGCAAAAGATTGAAATTTTTTAACCTATGAATTCAATGTAAAATTAATGATAATCACATAAATTATATTAAATTATAAAAATATATTATATTTATACTTTTAAATCCTTAAATATTATAATTTTACCATATATATTATCTTTATTAAATTATTTTTATTTCAAATTTAGTGTATTTTTATTATTCATCAAAACGTGAATGTTATCCAAAAATATTTTTGAAATTTTTCCAATGTAAATTTTTGTATCCCTCTTGAAAATATCAAGTTTATTTTTTCATATAGAAAATATTAATGTTTAAAAATAGTAATTTAAAAATGGTTCTCCATTCAATGTTGTAAAATTAACTTTCAAAAAATAGGTTCATATACAAAAAAATATTGTTTTATTCATACCATATGACTAAAATATCCATTGGATGAATATAAAAAATATTTTAATATGTACATAACACATATATTTCATTAATTTCATTAAAAATGTAATTCACTAAAAAAATATCTAATTGATTTATATTTTTAATAAATAATTAATAGGCATTCAATTAATAATGAATTTTCATTAGTTAGTTATAATTATTGCCGCTATCCTAACGACTATTTTATAATGGTAAATTTATATTAAGGGAATCTTGTAGTTTGTTTAAACTCCCAATTGCATGAAGATAATTCTATAGAAGGATAAAAATTATTTAAAGAAAATATCTCATAAAAACATCTGGGTGTTTCACATCTTGTAATGTAAAAAACCCATCGAACTATTTTTAATTATAACAAGGATTAATTCATTATTATATATTTTCATGGACTGTCCTTTTTTTATTATTATGGTGTGTATGGGAGTGACCCATAATGATTCATATATGGGGTATATTATTCGTGCTTCTAAAAATTTCTATATCTTATTATTCAATACTAGCATCATTGTTGGGCTGAGTCTTTATTGGGTATTCTTAGAAGGTATTGATTTTTATATTAGAATAATAACATTTCAATGGATTTTTTTTGACTTGTCTTAGAGATATAACTTAAATACATCATATAGAATACATATTTTCCAATAATTTATTTATCCGTATGTTTTCTTTCCCTTAGTATATGTCCTTAGATTTAATTAAATAAAATTTTTTTCCTTCTATTGGGTTCATATATTTCAAGTTAGTGGGCAGTGGTTTTAACTCTAGCTTAGTGGAATGTTATAAGGAAGAATCTAGATATGGGTTTCTTACCATTGAATCATGTTCTCCTTGCACACATGATGGAATATCTATTTTTTAATAATTTAATAAACAATTTTTATGATCTGTTTTATATTTTATTACCTCTTCTTCTTTATAGAGAATTTTTTTTCATGTGACTTCAAATTATTTTAATATGAATTATAATTATTAACTATGTTTCCAATATAAAAATTCATTTAACAAAACTAATTTCCAAAAATGTTCAGGTTTATTAAAGTATGATCCTATAAACAAGGAATTTTATTCTTCTGGGTACCTAATAAAATCAAATATGTTGAAATGGAAATTATTCTCAGTAGATCCCATAGTGTGAGATTCAATATGTTTATTTAGGATGGTTTTAGTTGCCTTAAAAAATAATACACCAAATAAAATTAGTGAATTGTTAGGGTTATATCATTATCCATGTTTGTCATAAAAAATCATCTGGAAAACATATATTTTGTATTATTCCATTGATAACATCTAGGAATACTTTTGGAATTTAGAAAATCTTTATGAGATGTTAACAAATAGTCTTATAGGATTCACTTCTCTCATAATTAAATAAGTTAAAAAAATTGAGGAATTGAATTTTTATATGATTCAAGAACAAAAATTTCTTCTTTTGAATATAATGATCAAATGGTACAAGGGATAGGAAATATCAATGGATATTGACATTTAGTACGATGTTTTAGGGTGATTTAATCTGAAAAAATTCATCCCAAGGCTACTCTCTCATCCCCTTGAAATATTTTATTTTTGGTGCATTGTTCATTATAGAGCTTATTATAATTTATGTTATTTGAGAGAATTAAGTTATATAATTTTGATTTCCACGTTTTTTAAGGTTTATATAATTAATATTTTTAATCTTATCCTCTTGTATCTTCATAGATTATAGTATTTTTAATGAAAATTGGAATGTAACATCATTTTTCTCAATTTTTTTAAAATATTTTTAAGTCTATGTTATTTTCGTACAATTTCTTTCTCTACATTTTATAAAATATTTTGGAATTATATTCATTATTCATTATTTATATATCATGATTGATCTTCGCTAATATGAGACTATTTTTTCTTGGATTCATAGTTAAAAATGATTTGGATTTCATTACCACTTATGGCGGTAGCCATGATCACATTCACATTGCGATTAGGATTGTTTTAGTTGGTTTTCTTAATAGATTCATGGATATTATATCAACTATAATTCCAATCTAGTTATTAATTTTTTTTTCATCATTTCCCAGTTCCTCCACTAATAATCTTCATTATTTGTTTATAGGTGCTGTGGGAATTTTTATTGGCTTCTGAAAAGAAATATTTAGTTTAAATGTGGTTGGTTGGTAGGATTTTTTATTTTAATGATGTCTATATGATTATGGGAATGGTGTATCTTATTATTATAGATGCCATAAGGGTTGTCTAGCTAGAGGTTTTTGATTACCAAATCCATATCTGACATGGTAGTTTCCTTTGTTGGTGTTGTTTCTCTTGAACCAACTACTTCTTAATTTAGATTACCTGTATATTTCCATGTATGGAGTACTAAAAAAATATCTTATCACATTTTTATGGGTTTTTCTACAAAACATTACTGTGTTAATTTCCTAGATTATCTTCTAAACATAAAGGCCCTGATAGATCCATACTATCATGAAAACTAAGAAGTACTATGTCCATATTTGTTTAGATTATATTTTATTATTGAATACAATTCTTTGATGGTATAGAATGTATGTTTTATGCTCAATTGTTGGATTAATAGAAGTGAATGACACAACATCTCAAAATTTTATCACTTCAAAATCTTCAATATAGGATGTCATAATAACATTCCTACAAGTAGGAAATAATTATTTCAATGTGTCATTAAATATTATTTTATATGAACATGTGTATCATTATATATAATTGAGATTATTATTAATTCATATCCAAAGTAATGTACTTTTAAGTATCAAGAAAAACCATGAATTTATATATTTTTAGTGATGTATGGGATATTAGACATGTCATTAGTGATATAAAATTGAGTAAAAAGGTAATAAAGGATTCTTCCCATCCATCTTAATGGAAGTTAATGTATCCTACCATTTATTGGTATTGAATTTCAAAATTAAATTCTTATCAATATTGAATTGATATCCACATTTTTTATAATTAATGAGTGATGAATTGAGAACATAGGTTGATAATTCAGGTATTTAACCTTTGTTATTATGTGATATTGATAGAAAGGGATTATATTTAACAGAGGAAACCCATATCTGGTTAATTTCAGTATGAAATTAACATATTACTATTTTTGTGCCTTTATATAATTTTTTAGATTTATGATGAAATTTAGTAAATCGCACTTAATTTAAATAAGGAATAGGCTTAGTCGGGAACACAAGTATTTTTTCTTTGTTCCCACTTAAAATAACATTGAATTTTATAGTCATAATGAATAATATTCTCCTAAATGATGGAAAATATTTATTCAATATTTCGATGATAGAAAATATTTAGTCAGTGGTCATATTCAAAATAGAACATTTATGTGAAAATAATTCATTTTCTAAATATAATAAATAATAATAAATAACTTTTTATATAAATATATATATTTTATGTGAATACTACAAACAAACATTTATTCAAAAATTGGATGAATATAATATTTAATTTTCTCTAATTTTATTTTCAAGGTAATAAATAATATTTCATTATTAAATAAATATATATTTATTTACATTATTATTAAATATTTATTTATTCAAATGGCCATGAAAATAAAATTTATTTATTTAATGAATGATAAATAGTTATATTTTTAAACATTATTAAATACTAGTGAAGGTGGATTGGTTACAATAAAAGTATGGTACTAGAATTGATATAATTAATATCATTTATGTTAATATAAATTTATTCATTGATATTTATATTATCTGTGAGTATTTCATGCGACTGAGAGACAATAATATTTTAAATAATATTAAATTTTTTGTTTGAAAATTATTAAGATATTATGAGATGGATTATATGTAATTATTAAGAGGCATCTAGGGAACACAAAACTAAGAAGGACAGAATAATAATAAATAAAAACAATCAAAAACAAAGAAGTAAAAGATATAGTAAAAGGAAATAAAAACCAGTAATCTATAAAACCACTATAATCCCAAGTATGATGAAACAATGTTAGGGAACCTAAAAGGAACATAAAGACTAAATAAGCCCAATGGAATAAGTAGGGTATGTGAAAAATTGTGCAATGTATGATCTCACAAATGCGACTATGAGGACACATATAATTTAAATTAAATTAACATTAGTTTTAACATACATATAAAAATATTATTTTTTATATATACTATAAAATAATGGAATCATAAACACCTCAAATAAAATTCAGAAAATCTATATTTATTTTTATTATGTTAAAATAATCAGGATAAAAATATTTTTTCTATAAAATGATTCATTTGACTTCCCAAACCCTCATTTACAATCCATTTGAGAATCAATATGTGAAAATATTTAAAACTGTTTTCAATATCTTCATTTTGAAAAGTTCCTATTTGAAGTTCACTTCTTTAAAAAAATTAAAATATGTTTTAAAAAACATTAGAAAAGACATTGGAAATAACTCACACCTTTTATTTAAAACAAATCAACACCCAATAAGTACACATAATGACAAAATAAGTATATATAGAGGATAATTTCATTTTACTCATAAGGAATGACAATATTATCATAGGAAAACCCATATAATGTCAATGTTGAATCATAAAAGATCCAACATGCCAAAACATCCAAAATATAACAAGTATTAAACATTCATGTTCAATATACAATAAATAAGGAATAACATACTATAAATACCATGATTAAACACCATAAATTCTTATGAAAATATACTTGATGCATTAAAGAATACCAACTACTGTTTGGTTGATGGCCACACATCCTTTCAAATGAATGAATCTCAACTAGTCTCATCAATGACACCCCATAGCCTATCATTACATTCAACTAGGCTCCACTATCCAGTGTGTAATCAATTCTATCTGATCAAATATCCCTTTACTTCCCACATTGTAGCCCAGGGTCCCTTAAGTAATAATAAAATTACGTGGGCCAATATCATGAAAAATATCATCACCTGAAAAAAATTAATCCCAAATGATAAAATTACAATCACCTAATTCATACAACTAACACACCCTGACAATGATCACTCTATCAAAGACACATCATGAATCACAATTTAATCATGCAAAAACATTCAAAATCAATAAATCATATCACTTGGATCAAATAGAAAATAACCACTTACCAATGAAATTACATTTCAATACAGGTCAAAACGAGATTTTATATTATAAATAATTATAATTTAATATGAAACAACCTTTCAAAAACTATCTAAAAGAAAATTAGTTTTTAATGGAACTCCTATACCACATCAATACACCAACACCCATAATATACAAAAAATATAAAATATTAAAAAAATTAACTACCCACACATTTCAAGTGGCATGAATTCAATAAATCAATTGGGGAACCTTTGAAACCAAATTTTAAAACATTAATTGAAATAAATTTGAAATTAAACAATCTATTTGAACTAACTTTTGAATTTAAAATTATAAAAAATAATTTAAAAAATTATAAGGGATATAAAACAAATTTTAATTCAATAACACATTGGAAACACAAAACCCATTTTTTAAAAAACATTTGGTGGAAGAGAACCCATTTAAAAACACAAAATGATGATCACCATGACCATAATTAGTCAAAATCCTCTTAAAAATCCACAAACTACCCAAAAGGTTCAATTGGGAAATTATAAAATCATGTGGTATATAATCCCTTCCATTCTAAGTGATGGGAACAACTTGAAAAGCAATTTTTATTAGATATAAACAAACATTTAACCAAATAAGTTAAAAAGAAAGGAATTTCATATTATCAAGCATCTAATGGAGTATTAAATTAATTTATTGTATGAAAGAAACTTCTTGAAGAAAATATCAATTGGACTAGAAGAAGGTCACAACGAGATAAAATGAGTCACCCTTATAAGTAAGGGTTTTCACATTCAATAGAGAGCACCTCCCAATTGTAACCACCAAAAGTTTAAATTTTATACACATCCCAAACCCTAGTACGAATGATGGTAGTAATTATGTTACATAAGAAGAAACAAATCCTAGAAGAATGTATCATTTGGGGTGGGACTATAAAGGTTATAAGGTAAGGAGAGGCTTAGGGATTGAAATCATAGGAGAAACATTTGGAATTAGATGAGGATGTAGAGTTGATGTGAGGGGTGGAGATTCACAAAGTACGGCGGTCCTCTATATGTAGAGTGAGGGAGAGGAGAGTGAGGAAATGGATTGATTTTGTATTTATGTGTTTTAATTATATATATATTACAAATTTCTAAATGCATAGGAAGACCACATGGTTAGGATACTAGGTTTTCATAACCTAGTTCAAACCATGTAGCAGTATCCATAAATACAAACTGAGCCACAAGGTAATATAGTTGAATAACATGGTTAAATAGATTTTGTATAGGATTTGAAAACTATAACTACAAATCACAAACACCATTTTCAATGTTACCACATGGTAAACTAACCATGTCTAAAAATCTTGCGACACCCAATCGATTCCAAAAATTCTAAAATTTCATACCCGAAACATCCAATAATTTAAATTACAAAAAAATCAATAATTATAAATAAATATTGTCAGTGAAATAGACGGCTGACCCCTCTGATGTTTAATTCATAATCATGTGTCCTTATACCATCTAATTCTCATCATACAACATGTTATATAGCACACCGCATAAATTAATTTAATTTGGGATTTTAACTATTCCATTAAACCCAATTGACACATATTTTGTGTTCAATAAATTGATAGTATGCACCATGTTTTAAGGGTTAAATAATATTAAAAACATATTTAACTTCCATGTAAAATTTAGAACTACGAAACCTATATAGTCTTTATTATACACTACATACTACGTGGGCATTAAATTTCGTGTAATCCATGTAAATTGACATGTATTTGTGTGTCTAGAATTTATAATACATGTTGTAAACCTTCTAAGATATTTCATGTAACATATATTCCAAATGTGTTCACAGTACTACATAATAAGAAAATTTCACTTTGTATGGGTACACTCTATGTTTCATCTAAGTACACATCATCTCCTTTTGTGATTTTATATCAACATAATTAAAATATTTAAAATAAATTTTTAGTGGATAAATATCGTGTATCTCTATGACTGGTTGGATTGAATAATAATATAAATAATTTATTAATAAGACCAATAATTATTAAATTAATATAAAAATATATTAATTTAATGATTGATACTAAATGTATGTTAAATTTAGTGCAAGCCATAGTTAAAAGTGCATTTATGGGAAAATCTGGAGGGATTTCAAATATAAAAGTGTAATGAAAAATATTTTATGTTGTCATAACATTGACATCATCAAGAGTAGATTATCAAAGTAGGACTTGGTATAACATGGAGGTACGTGTTGAAGAAATATGTGTTATAATTTTTGGATTGAGGAGTCTACTCCCAAGATCAATATGTTGTAAGCTTGATGTTTTCAAGATCACGTCCCCATATACTGTAAAATATTTTATTGGGAAAATTCGGCATTATCAGAAGGGAAATATAGATCATATACACTAGAATATCCACATTATAATGCTTTCAAAGTAATGTGGTGATGGATATTAAGATATTTTAAATTAGTTGGAGATTAAATCGATAATTAAATTTATTTAATCCCATATATTTTTTTAATCAACTAATTTTTTAAAAATAAGATATAATTATTATATAAAAAAGAATGTTTTCTGACCACCATATATGTATGATAATTTATAGACAAATACCAAGTCCTAAATATAAATAATACCCAAGAGTGGTATAATCATTAATATAATTCACCATTACTGGAAAATAATGATTTAACAAATATATTTCATCTCTTATTAGATGGAAATGATATAAACATACTAAAGATATATGATATATTCACAACACTATATTAGTGTAAACTGGGCTTTGGATTCATAGCAAGTGATTGTGTCTTAAAAATATTAAAGTACTATGATCATCTATAAATGTTGTGATTCTATCTAGATAAGAAATTATTAATAAATATTATATTATTATATATTGTATTATGGTTTATCTTATTGATTAACAATTGGAGGACAGATAGATTAGACAAATCTTGTAAGAATGTTTTGAATATACTTCACCGAGTGGATAAGGATGGGTGGGAAAAATGTTACTCAATTATAATGGTGAATAGAATAAAGGATACTGTTGAAAATGAAATGGAAAATATAAATCTAAATGTTCATTTAATATATACATTAATTAGATTAAAGATTACAGGTTAGATAAATTAATAAACTGAAATATACATCTCATTTGGCAAGATATGTAATTGGCGAAAATTAATGAATTGAATAAAAAGAAAACAGTTGTATCTAATAAAAGTATACTCATAATTATATTTAATTCAAAATTAGAATATATTATAATTAAAATATTTTAATCCATATATTTTTATTCAAATAAAAGAACCATCATTAAATGTAAAATAATGTTGATTCCTAGATTATTTCTGAGAAGACAACTTTATGATAGTTATATGGAATGAAGTTAAACTATTTTTTATTGATTATTACCAAAACATATTTCTTATTTTCTGTTTATATATGATGAGACATTATTTAATATTTGAAATGATGGTTGGTAGGGTATTTCATACAAACCTCATAGTTCCTTAATTATTTAATCACACTTATTAAAAGACAAAAAAATAAGGATGAATATATACAAAGGCTAAGAGTAAATAAATATGGAAATATGATTATTTGAAAAATTAAACTGATAATATGTACAAGTTTATATCTTGATATTTTTTTAGTCTCTTTTTTTAAATAAAAAATAGGTATACAAAAAAATTACTAGGTCATGCATTATTTTATGAAACCTATAAAAATTCAAGAATTCCATTAACATTATTATTATTTTTTAAAGTATACATAAAATATTCAAATGTTAGTCTAGAGGAAAATTTATATACCTCATGATATTCATTTATGAAATATTAGAAATTCCAAATATTATAATGAATTCAATTGGTAATGGATATTTGTTCATTTGGGTGGGCTAGTCAGATTATATCTTAACCATGAATCCATTGATAATTTATATGTTGAGTGAAGGTCTTCCAAAAAAACATTATATTATACATAAAATTTGTAATAGTAGTATATAGGATTAATTAAAATTTATATATGTATTATAAACACTCTATGATTTTTCCATGAAATGTTTTCATAAATAGTAGTGAAACATCTAACAAAGATTCCAACTGAATCTACTAATGGTATTCTATAAAATCTGTTATAAGGACATAAATATTTTTTTTCAAATATATATATGTGTGTGTGTGTGTGTGTATCTGATTTTGGGTTTTTGACTCATTTTTATGGTAGTATTGGAAAACAAACGTGCACCCAAAGTAACTAAGTAAATATTTATGGGACATCCTGAATATTATAAAAGGTGTTTCCAATAAAATAACTCATATAAAAGAATCATGATTAATATATGAACAACCTTTTTTAAGAGGGAGAATTTTTCCCATGGATCTATTGGGAGTATGATTATAGTCAACGAATTTAATACTGATAATTCATAAGAGTTGCCATTGGAACACTGGACTCTACTAAGATTAGTGGGAGGAGTTATTCTAGAGGCATGTGTTGTGTAAGAGAGTTTAAAAAATGCATTTTGTTTTCATCATTATTAGTAATATATAATTCATAATTGTAATAAATATCAAATGAAATATTAATTAGATATAATCTAAAATTTAAACATTTTATAGTAATGAAATAAAACATTCCATAAACCAAATCACATTGATTCAATATTTTGGTATTATTCTGGATTTTGGTCTTGATATAATGTACTGAAGCATAAAAAATAAATTTTTGGTCTAGAAAATACTAATGAAAGATGATTTACCATTATAATCATTAACCATTATATACAAATATTCTTTGAGAAAACATTTATAATAATGATCTAGAAAAATCCATTTTAATTGTAATATTCATAACTATTTCATATGATCATCATATTGGTAAAATTGATTATAAAGATAGTTTTTGTAATAGAGACCTTGTATAGTATATTTATATGTTACAATCAAGATGGTTGGTGACACCAATGAATAATAGTTTATTATTTATTACTACACAAATCCACTAATGGATAGTAGTGATAATATTCAATATAGAATATATATTTTTAAACAATTTTTTGATGTCATGAACTAACCCGAGAGTCCCCTAAACTAGGAATTGAATCCATTTAATGACATGGATCATGGATTTTTCTTGATCACTTAACATTGGAAACAAATTCTTAAGCATCAATATAATATTGTGTGATTGTTTTGTACCAAATAAGTAAACAATAAAGCAAGGTAATTTCATCCAAATGTTCAACATGTCAACTAAAAAAGTTTTAATGTTACACTATAATATAATTTGTATCAAAATAATGTATCAAAAAATAAATACATAAAATAAATAAAGTACATCAACAAATATAAACTGAAATAAAATAAACACATATAACAGACATCTGTATTACATAATTCCATATGATGGGTATGAGACTAATACTGAATAAAGAGGCTAAATAAGGAATATTAATGGGATTATACACTATATTTTCCAATAATAAATAAAAAACAAATAAAAAACTACCACTTGTACAAAAAAAATATTTATCACATTGGTTTTTTCACGTTGGTTATTTATAAAAAACATGAAAACAACTATGTTTATTTCTTTTTAAAATTAATTATAAAATAAATGACATGAGAAAAAATGTATTCAGATTTATCCCATCAGTTATTATATAACAGAAATGATAAAGTTGGGTTTTTACATTGGAAATATATAATAACTGGTGTGATAAAGAATATCTCTTGACTTCATCACATCAGTTACAAAATAACTTACATGTTAAATTTTATTTTTCAAACTGGATTCAATATAATCGAATAGATTAAGTATTAAAATATTCTTTATCACATTGGTTATACAAATAAATTTAATGATATATAATTTAAACTATTATGAATTTCCTTTTTGAATCATTTTGTAGTTATTTCATTGGGTGAAAGCAAACTCGGTTCTCTCGTACATAGAAGCCCAAACATTGATTCTTCAATCCAGTCCTCCAATATCATTTTTCTAGCTTCAGGAATCTTTTTTTCCTGTTAATTCATTTGATCTTCTCATCTTTCAAATATAATGTAAGCCTCATACACCTCTCTTTCAATGGTTAAATGTCTTTGACACCCTCTATCTTTTTATTACATTTACCAAAATCTCACATTACCATCTTATTTAGTTAAATTTTTTGATAAGTTATATGATTTTTTGGTATATGTATTTTATCAATTATGAAACAAGTTATTTTTCTGGTACATATTTTTTTATCATGCATATTCTTAATATTACTAATTTGTTACATCCCTTGTTATTTTATATTAACACACCTCAAGAAATATATCTATAATGTTTTTTCAAACTGAAGTAGTAAGACATGAAAATTATTACTTATTAGTATTGAAAAAAGGGTAAATGTTTCCTCTGGTTTAATTTTGTGGATCCATATGCAGCAGAATTGTGTGTCGGTCCTATTGAAAATTCATATTTTATAGGATTCGAAAATAATTCGAAATGTACAATAAGTAAATGTTATTACCAGTGAAATTTTTAATGATTAATGTTGAAAAATAAAATTCTAGAACCGAATAAAGATAATTTATTTTCAATTTTATAATTAATTCAATCCTAAGAAGAAAGGATAACCCAATCCAAAAATCATTCTTCATTGAGTATTTTGATCATTCTAAGTTAATTGATGCAGTTTCATTACATGTTGAAGACCCAAAGTAGACCCCCTCTAGTGGTGATCAACACATTCTCCATCAATATATGAATAATTTCAATGAATCATTGGTTGCTTGTGTGGCTATATGGTTGTCTTCTATTATTTTTATTCGATTACATCACATTCAATTAAGCAATAAAAAGTATCTATTGTTATTATTTAAATTTATTTGGAATCTAGTTAATAATATTCAATTTCATGATTTATCTAATTTTATTCATAAGAATATAAAAATTGAGAGAATAATATAACTATATTTTTTTGTAAATTACTTCCATGCATTTATTTTTAATATTTATCGATTAAATTTAAACTTATATTCAATTTTTGAATGTAATTCATAATTATACTTTTCAAAAATGTATATTTTTTAAAAAATTAAGTGTTTTGTTAATTCAAAATTCTAATATGTTTGACACAAATTTAAACCAAGTTTTCTTTTAATGATTTTTTCTCAATTTTATCACCAATATATTATTTTGAAAATGTATTTATTTTTTATATTTTTTATAGATAATAATGAGTCAATTTTGATTATGTAACTCTGAATAAGTGATGATTTTGAGGATGATTTTGATGATTTTTAGTGTTTTATAAATGAAATGTTCCAGAATTTTTTTTATCCATGCATGAAATGTTTAAATATGAAGATGTTGAAAAGTAGATAGATATAAAATCACTAAATTTATAATGGTTTTAATCCAAGTTACAACCCTTTTATTTGGCATTGTGAAATTGGGCATTATTTCAGATCTATTGATAATGATTATGTGCAAGATGATAACTCTGATGAAATTGAAGTTTGATTCATGAAATTATAGTAGATACAATTGAGGGTGAAATTACAATTGAGTGCATATATAGTGATGTTTAAAAACCATTACATCTGAGATTTATGGAATGTACTCTTTTATCATTGTTTTTTAAATTGATTAAATTGAAGGTGAAACATGGTTGGAGTTATAATAGAATTATTGATTTTCTATAATTGTTGAAATATATTTTTCCTAAAGACAATGATCATCTTGATTAACATTATAATGTGATGAAAATATTATTTCCAATGGGATTAGGGTACAAAAAAATACATGCACTCACAAATGTATGTGTGCTATATTGGAAGGAATCTTAATGTATTTCAATGTTTTTAAAATATATTATTTCATGATATAATTTGAAATAATGTTTACATGCTGATTTAACAGTTACAATCTCTAGTGAAATGGAATTTTTGTATCTTCCTATAATTCCTTGTTTGAAATTTTTATTTGAAAATTCACATAATGAAAGGGATTATGAAGACATGCAGATGAGTGGATATGTGATGGAGTATTATGGGATCCAGCTGATTATCCAAAATAGAAGAAAATTGATCAGTAGTTTCCTATATTCATAAATGATGTTTGAAATATCCTACATATACTATGTACAAAAATAATTAATCTATATTGAATCCTTAGTATAACATATAGTTCAGGGCTTGTTTTGTTTGTAACTTTAAACTCAGTTCCTGAATTATATATGAAGCACAAATATTTTATGTTTAGTTTAATGATCTATGGAACAAAACTACCAAGAAATGATATTGATGATTTATTTTCACCATTTATTGATGACTTGAAACTCTTATGGGGGTGTTATTATGGTGTATGATTATTATTAAATGGAATATTTTGTACTTCCTGCAATGATTATGTTCACTATAATTTATTTACCATCATATCGAAATTTTAAAACATATTGTGTTAATGGGAATAAATCATGTCTAATTTGTGAACAACATAATTTATTTTATCAACTACATTATGGGAGAAAAATAATTTAAATCTTTCATTGGATGATTTTTATCTATGGACCACTATTTGAAAAGATTAAAATGGGTTATAAATGGATTGTAATAATTTGATATTTGTTCGAAACAAATTCCACTCATCTGTATTTTTAGAGGGTGAAAAATGTTAATGTCACATTTGGAAAGACATATAAATATGCTAAAGATAAAAATATTTGGATGAAATAGTTAATGTTTTCTGAGCCACCATATTGGAGATATCATGTGGTCGAACATAACATTGATGTCATAAACATGGGGAAAGTATATATTACATCTGGATTGGTAAATTGTTAAACCTTAAGGGAAAGACTAAATATGGTTGAATAAAATAATGGACTAACTCTCAATGGGAATACATTTTCGGTTAGCTCCCACCCCTGATGGAAGGAGAAAATTCCTTCCCCAGCTTGTCATATGTTGTCCAAGAGGGAGAAAGTTTTCTTTTGTCAACGCATTCATGATATCAATGTCTCACAGGGATATTTTTCAAACATAAATAATATATGTGTCTTTAAATAATTTGAAACTAACATGTATGAAATTTCATGATGGGAACGTCATGATGCAATAAATCCTATCTATTTCATTGGGTGGAATGCATCCCATTTGTGTCAGAATGACTATAATGAACGTGTGTTATTTTTTCAATTCAATTTGTAATACAATGATTTTTCTAAATGATTTGAATAATTTGGACAATAAATCAGTTTCTATACATTGTCAAATATAAATGTATTTTACTATATCCTTTTTTGGTATTATAGTTCATTTAATGGTTTACTTAGTGAGAAAAATATTGATTTTAATACGTATATATATATTGTATATATCCTTTTGAATTTAATATGTATATTTTATTGGGGTGAGTTTAGAATCCATACAAACATTATTCTTCCATTGTTGGGAAATATAATTCTGAGGAGGTTGCTATGTTTTGTACAAGATAGTTTTTTGATGTGGAGCTCACTAGTTTAATTATATCTTGGAAAGAACGTGTTAATTAAAGGGAAACTGGGATCCAAGGATTTTAATCAAAATTGTTGAAAGGTGAACAGATAAATATATTATAATTATTTATTTTGAATAACATATATTATGCTCATCCATATATAACATTTCATATTAATCTATTTAAATAATGTTATCTAAATAGGAAATATATGTGGATTTTGAATTCGCATAAAAAAATTTCCATGGTTTAATGAGATTGTGATTGGTAGATCTGATGCATTCAAAGATTTGTGACGGTTAATGGGTGGTCGTATTTTAAAATTTATTACATTGACTTGGAATGAAATTAATGGATATACATTTCATATGAAAGAAACATACAACACATGTATAGTTTGTAATAGTAGTGTATTGGTGTTTGTATAAGGTATGCATATTTTGGGAGAGGAAGATAAAAACTCAATATCCACATCAACTATATATTATGGAATCAGTGAAGAAATGTGGGAGGCTTGTTATATTAAATTTAATTTTCTAATGTTTAATTGAAAATGGTTTATGAGTAATAACCGAGTGAAACACAGTGAATTTTTAATGACAGTAGTTAATCTAAATAAATTGGAATTCACAAATGATTTTTTATCCTAAAAACACAAGGTACAAAATTATACAATATTAATCATTTTGATATGATATGGTTTATTATCTTACAAGGGAAAAAATATTATGTTTGTGATGATAATCATTATGAAGATAATGATTTTTGTGAGGCCCCTACATACTTGGAATGAAAAATAAATAATATAGATGTGCTTCTCATAGATAAGGTTTGTTCCATAAGAAATGATCTTGATGAAGGAATTTGGGAAAACAATCCTTTGGTTCATTTCAAAAACTAAGGGTAACGTTTTTTATTTATGGTTTACTTTTTAGAACTTCAAAAATTAGTTGATATTATCATATTTGTCTCATTATTAAAAAATATATTGAAACTAATATATTAAATTGTTTTTTTAGTTTCTTATTGGTTAGTTTACCATATTTACCCTTATAGAACATATCTATTAATTGATTTTTTTGGAAACCTATTTTTTTAAATTTATTATGTAAAATAGAACCACAACATCCCCTTTCATAGTATATGAAAAACACCATTTGTGGATTTTTTTTATTCATATATGACTTATCATATCCCATAAATTATTTTTTAAATTTATTGTTTGTTTTTTTGATAAATTTTTTTGATTACATTTTAATGTAAAATTTTGATTAAAAATTCGTGTACTAATTTTTTGTTTCATTAATTTGTAGAATGTTGGAAGATCAACCATTTGATCCACCACATACTGATAGAGATGACCACACTCATACCTCTAGGGACAAATATACAAATTTTCTTATTTATGAGCCTCCTCATTATTATTTACATTATAAATCGACTTCAACAATGGAAAATATTACTTCAAGGGTTGGTAGACATAGCACAACATGATTAAAAAAATTATCATTTTACCATTTCCAGGATCAAAGGATACTTGTAAACATTGATGATATTGAAATTACAAGATGTCCAAATTCAAAACAATTCAACAATTTAATAGAAGTTTAGGGTAAAACAAAACATAGTATGTTGTTTGATTATAGGCAATGTTTTGAAAAAGAGACAAAAAATCAGTTGTGGGAGACAATTTTGGTAATCTAGTTTGTTATTATTTTACATATCTTCAAATATTTGAAGTAATATATGGTTTCACACATCTTATTTTATGAAATCTTATATAACTGATACAATAGGTTTTGGGTAAAAATGTTTATCAATGGATGATTGAAGATGAAGTGATCTTAAATCAACCCTCACATCAGATTTCATTTTTTAGCATAGACTACATCACATTCCCAGAGATATATATCCATTTTTAAATGAATATACATGGAATAAATTTCTTGAAAGTAGAATATGAGATTCATTTTTGTTATGTGAAATGTTACCTTATATATTTTTTCATTTTAATTATCTAATTAAATATTTATTAATTAGTTTTTTATTATTAATTTACCAGAATTGATGGGATTTCATCAGGATATTAAATATAGAAATGTATACCAAAATAAATTATCTCAGAGAGGGTATAAAGTATTCAAATAACAAACGATGGATGATTTTTTTTGAAAACTGGTAGCTAAATAATTTGGCTCAATAGATGTTGACCCACCCTGGATATTGACATGAAAAATGGAAGAGGGCTCAGATGACCATAAAAGACAATATCCTACGGAATAGTTGACATTTTTAAGTGAGAGGATTGTAAGATACTTACTTTTTTCATTAATTTCAGAAAATTTACTTCTTTATATACTTTTATTCATCCCAAATATTTTCAAATATTTCATATTGAATTATCTTGAGAACAAAATCACATAAGTGGTATTTATAGATTAGAGTGGGAAGGATATTATAGCTACATAATTGTGAAATCTCAAACCCTCATGTCCTATACAAGGATACCAGATAGGTGTATCTATGGAAAATGTATTTCCCATATTCGACATCTTCTCCAATGGATACTATTTTTAAAAAATAGAATCTTTGGAATAGGAAGGTAAAGATATAATTATGATGGTGGAGGATAGGATCAGAGATTTAGTACAATCAATGTTTTAATTCATTATTAGATACATTTAGAGTGTCAATCCCACTCCACCTCTTCTAGCCACACCCACTCCTATAACTTATCCAACTCATACACCTCCACTTACAGACGACACTCTTTTATATCCTACTCCTTAACCACCTCATCCCTAGCTTCCTAGATATTGTGTGTTTTATGTAGTTGATTCTCATTATATTGTTTAATATGAAGTGATATTGTATATGGGTGATACAATTTATCATCTAAAAATTGATATTGGGAATCACATGGTCAATGTACAAGATATAATATATAGATCAACCGGAATACCATGTTCTACATATGAGGTGAGTATACTTGTACAATGTGTCTGCTGTTATTTATTTTGGATATCTTGATTTCTCTGACATGTTACCATAGTGGTATGTGTATACTTTATCTTTTATGTCATTTTTATATTAATTTTTTTTCATGTTAATGTTTATATATTTATCTAATATTTTATAGGAATACCTTAAAGGTCATTAAATATTTTATAGATGGTAACAAATATAAATTGAAACTTCAAATACAGTTTCTACCCCTTTGATAGATTTGAATCACATTCTAAAAAAATTATTTGATTTTTATGTGATCATAATTAAATTTGATGTTTCTTGGAATGAAATTACTTGAAGGATTTTCAAATGATATATCTATGATCTTGTAGACAGATATTATTTGAGCATCAACAAGATGCAAATATTTTCCATGTGTGTCGGTTCATAATACTTTTCAATTCGTTTAATTTTAAAAAAGTTACCTATGTTTTTAATTAAGTATATTTATATAATTTTTAATAAAAATGATCTAATAGATGTATATGGATATATAACCCCATAGTTTATCTCACCTATAGTGAGGAAAGTGAATGATAAAGAAAGAATTTTTTATATTGCTGAAATATTTCAGAAGAATGTAATTGTTTAGTGATGTATTTTTCATTATCTTAAATAGTAAGAAACATATATCTTAAAATGTGTTTTATATCTCTTAACATAATGACCACTAACATTATATATTCTTTGATATTAGTGGAAATTATATGTTTGGTATTTTTATCCAAGGGAGAGGCTGCTTTATTGGTTAGGCTCTAACTATAGTGAAGCACTAGAAAATTTTAAGAATGTATTAGGAAATTAAGTTATAATATTAGAATACATATTTAAATTATATTGAATTAAATTTATATATAAATATTTTTCTATATAGGGAATGAAATTTCTATTGTGAGAAAACAAATAAGAATATCTCTGAGATCAAATATTAAAAAACCAAAGGTGATTTTTCTTTTAAATTTTCTAAATTTTAGAAATATATTACATTAAAATGTTATTTTTAATTGAAAAATTATTTATAATGAAATATCATAAACAAGAAGGCATAAAAAAATGTCGATATATATTTTTTATTGTTTATGTATGAAATAATTACAACACATATTGTTACAAAGTTCAATCATTTTAGATTTTTTTAATCATTTCTTAAATAGATCATTTATTTTATTCATAACACATGTTAAATTGTTTCTTTCTAATTTATAGATTTTTTATGACTCGAAACCTTATAGTTTATATGAGATGAGACATTTGAAAATAGAATGGTAAAATATTTAACAGTTTGGATTAAGTTTTAGTTTTTAGCACTATATATTTTAAACATGAAATTTAAAAAAGATAATAGTATTTTTATGGTTTTTATGGTGATTTTTTAATCTTGAAATCGTAAAATTGTATGTATAATTTTTTTTTGTCCTTTTGATTTTGCTACTAGTTTTGTTCATTTAATTTTATAATTTTTATATTGTATAAAATAATGAAAATAAAAAAAATAGGAAAAACATTTTTATCACATCGATTACCACCTAACCGACATGATAAACATTATTTCACATTGGTTATGTTGTATCTGATGTGGTAAACCTGTTTGGATTGGTTTATCACATAATTTATTAAGGAACTAGTGTGATAAAACTTTTTTTCATGTTGGTATTTTTGGTAAAACCACCTGAAAACACATGCATAAAATTATTTACAATGATAGATTTAATTAACCAATGTTGAAACATAATTAAAACATCACCTTTATTGATGTCTTATAATAACAAACATGAAAACAAAACAAAAAATCAAAGTGAAACCCCATTTTTCACTATTGTTTAGGGAAACAAAAGTAATTAAATCATCTAAATATGTCTTTAATAATGATCCTGATAAATGTTAGGCACCCAAATTCCACATCCAAATGAAACATTGTAAATATATGATTCAGAAAAAAACACTATTTGGTGTCCTACCATCCCCCATTTATATATATGTAAAAATAAACCCATTCCATACTATATTTAAATACCCATAAAAAATATTCTTCTTATCTTATCAAAAAAAGTATTATTTGATTCCTTTTAAACCCATACATTAAAAACAATATGTTTAAAATTTTTATAAAAAACTAACAATAAATTAATTTAATGAAAATAAAACATGTGATACAGTGAAAAAATTTAAATGAAATTTTATAAGGATAATCATGTAATAAAGATAAAATAATAAATTTTCATAACAATCATGACCAAAAAATTAAAAAAAACATGAATACGGACTACATATAAATTGTATTAAAACACATACAATCAAGTTCATCATGGGAACCCTGTATAATTATGAAAAATCCTAGAAAAACTAATACTAAACAAATATTAGGATACATTAGTGTCATATACCAAAAAATATTCTCTAACACTAGGTAATGCCCCACCATGCAAAATCCAAAATCAAAGCCCCATATCATAGATAATTCTTGATATGATCCACTAACTAGATAATTATACAAAACTAGATTAGTCATAGTTTTATGATTTTACCCATAGTTTAACCTAGATTCCAATGAAATATAAATGGAGGTAATTCATAACAATTAACATGTAATAATATAATCATATAAAATTAAAAAAATATCTCCCTCACATATTAACTCCATTAATAGAAACAACCCTTTTCCATAATAATTAATAAAAATCAAACAGATCCCTAAATATGAAATTTATTATTTATCATCATACCATTTTAAATTTACATAGAAAATCATTACGTAGAAACAGGTATGTTTAAATGACCAATTTATTTAAAAATGATCTTTAGAATGGGAAAACCAAACCATTGAATTTGGTTTTAGGAATCCATGTAATAAAAAATTATTTATAAACCAATTTACATAAATCATGTTAATCTATATTAAGTATAATAATAATAATAATAAATTTATAGCCATTAAATATTTACATTTACACAGTTATTTTAGGAGCGATCCCTTTAGCGTTGGTTGAAAAACAAATAAGACATCATGGGTTCAAAATTCATTCTCAGAGATTTGATGTGACATTTTAACCAAATTATGGCATACATGAACAATTAAAACATATTTTTCCCCATTTATTTAAAGAGAAGAAAACTATTTTAAAAAAATATAATTCCATATAAGATAAATTATTTTAATGGATCCCATTACAGTCCAATCAAATCATTGAATTACAAAATTGAAAATGTATTATTAAAACAAAATAAATAGTGATTTTTCAATAATTAATAATTCTTGGGGGAATCCTATATAAATACAAAAAACTCACAATACATGTTTTATTCCATAACCAAATGTACAATCCAATCGAAACATAAATATAAAAAAAATATCTCTAAAAACAATAACATAATTTTTATATTTTACTCAGTCTAAAAAATATACTATGTATCTTATGAAAACAAAAAAGGGACTTCCTTCTACTTGATGAGATTAATCTAATTCCACAAATGATGCATCAATCAAATCAATATCAAAATTGATTTCGAAAAATAAATATGATAATATTTTAAAAAGATATGTGAGAGAATAGGGTAGAATGAGAGTGGAATAAGAGAGATAAGGAATAATTGAGAGAGATATGTGAGAGGTGTCTGGGAACTACTTCTCTATGAGTATCCCCAATCCCCCTATTCATTTTATGTTTGACAATCATTTTACATCCTTTTTTAAATTCCTTTCATTTATTTTCTCCCATTATCTATACATAATCCACAGTGTTGAGTCCCCCAAACCACCTAATTCCCCCCACCCCCACATCAAACACTTCCCCCACCCAACTGTATTATTATACTTTATTAGTTGATATTATGATTAAATAAATTATTATTATTAATATTTGTCATTAATGTTTCCATATATAAGATAACTCAAATATGATTATAAAAAAATGAATTCATTATTAAATTTAATAAATGAAAATAATATAAATAATCACATAGTTTTATATCTATTTATTTCGACCCAAATAATGTTGTTATACCTTTTAATCCAAACAAAAATTATTTAAAAACAAAAAAATATATATTTTTTATAAATAAATGATTCAAAAATATTCCTTAAATATTAATGCAATGAAAATATTCTCATTATAATAAAATTTATAAACTATAACTTGTATTTTAAATTCATATAAAATTTCAGTATTAACTCTGTAAAAACATTATTTTCTCTAAATTTACCGTGAAATTATATTGATCAGAAACACTTATGAAACATGGAAAAAATCCACATATTAGATAGATTCACACATAAACATCATAATTTTGATGATCAAAACATCATATATATATATATAGGTAGTGTTTCGCCGCTATAAAATACTACCCCTTTCTCCAAAATATAAATTCATTAAAATTAGATCTTAACTACATATATCAACAAAAACCACATCAAAATGATAAAAAAATTAATGAAAGTTGACATAATAATATAAGAATAATTTTAATCAACCAAAATTCTCTTAATAGTAATATATCTCATAAATCAACATTCTATAGAGATAAAGGATATTTAATATAGAAGATATTATTGATACAAATGAGAATTAGAAGACCCTAAAATAGATTTCATAACATTTAAAATATAAAAATATTATACGTTTTAAAAGTTAACAGGTATTAACCCATCAAACCACACTCAAAACCATAATACTTTCTCTAACCACTATCAATACTTAGAATTAATTATCATCTAAATGGAAAATAAAATATATAATTAATTACTTTTTCCAGTTCATTTATTCAATGAGACCACAATTTGGAATCCAAAGGATGAAAAATTATGGTTGAGTGGCCTATAAGTTTTAATCATATGGTTAAAATGAATTTTAAATAACCTTACTTTATAAAATGATCTATTAAATCATTTCCAATTTTTAGCTACTGAAATAAGTCAATTATGTTGACTATAAAACTTATTTAGTGAACCATAATTTGGTGTAAGTCCAGATTTATTTTGTATACATCCAATGAAAATAATTAATTCATGTTTGTAATCCCAAAAAAATGAAAAAAGAAATTCATATTTTACTTAAAATTTTTATATCTAATAAACCGTTTATCCAAATAAATAAATGGCTATAAGAATTTTTCAAATTTAATGAAAAAATTTTACAACACAATATAATGGTCAAACAATAAAAAATACTCCATCACACCAATTTAAATTCGAAAAAATTACCCAAATGTTAATCTGCCCGTTAATATTCCCCCATTAAAACAATTATTATATAATAAAGTTGTAATTAACATAATTTTTCAAATTCATCATTATTATAAAATAAGTCTTTTTCATTCATCAAATACAATTAATTTACTTTCTTAATGTCTTCTCCCCATGATCATCTTCAATAAGAAATAACAGAACATCTTAAAAAAGAAAATAATTCACAATGAAATTAAATGAAAACACCACAATAAATATTCTCAAATCAACCTAAATTTATAATAAATTCATGTAAAATAGATCATATAAAAATTATAAATTTTATAATATGCATTCTATAAAACCAATAATGAATATTAAAAATTTCTAAAAAATATAACTAAAAAAATATATACCCTTCCATGATACATATCATGCATAGACTATCTATATCATGTGTCCTGAATCCATGAAACTCATTGGGTAATTTTCTAACATTCATTAATGACAATCTTTCACCCATAATGAAGGGTAAATCAATCTTAAAACTAAAATCACATCACCCAAAATTCCATTTCAAATATAGTTTTATTATCTAAATGTAGTGATTAGGAACCTATTTGTGACTAGCCAATTGATTTTTGATTTCTATATATCCAATATATGATAACACAACAAATAATATAAAACAACAGTGGTCTTTAAATTTTTTTTTCTGAATGTAAAATCTAGAGCCACCCCTAAATAGGGCACTCAATCCAACCCATTATATTCCCAACATGTATTCTTGACCACCCCAGGCTAAAGAGAAGTTACTTGGAATCAATTTACTATAGGGGGAATATTGCCACCGAAATAAATATATGATCAAGAATGGGAGTTATTTCTAAATACCTAACACAGCCTCTCAATAAATTGGTTGTTCATGCTACAAAATATTAATTTTCCAAATTACAAAAAAACCATGTGAAACATCAAATAAATAAACTGTAATAATAACTATAAAAAAGAAACTGATAAACACATAAAACATATATCAACATTATATAATGATAAATATGGATAAGATGAATAAGAAAAATAAATAGTTAATGGAGGAAGATAAAGGAACTGATACATATTAGGAACTCAAAAATGTAAATTAAAATAAGACCAAAACTTCAAATCATCATACTTGTATGAGATATCCTCACTTTCAACATAAAAATAAGCTAAACAGAGTGTGGTATATAACTGCTACATCAAAATGAAACTATAATAGAACATGAAATATATAGTTGTGGGGAAAATAAGAGTTGGTATCCTCCAAATGAATATATATTTAAACGTAACATATTTTCATACTGGTTTGAAAAATATGTGGATAATATTAATTTTATCTTTTGAAGAACAATTATCAAGTGATTCAATTTAAAACCATTCCATTAAAAACAAGTGGTTTACAATTTTTAGTATAAAAAATATTAAATATTTGTATATAAGAAAATAAATATTTTAAATGCTGAAAACCCTTTAAAAATCCTTCAAAATTAAATATATTTAGCAATGGTTTAAGAATCTATTTCTTTTATGGGTATGAACAAAAAATAACAAATCAGAAATATTATACACATAGAAATGGTTGTAGAACAAATAAAGTCTCAGTTATCATTGGAACCTAGGAGACTATGTGAAAATATATAAAAAACTAATACAATACTAATATAAATAAATATTGGTGATGGATATTAAAAATATATACCATTAAACTCAATATTTTCTTACCTTTCCAAACACTGGGGAAACTCCTGCTTAGTAATTAAAATTCATACTAGCGGATACAAGCCTAAGCATGGTAATAAACATCTACATCTTGTGTTCCATTATTTAATTCCAAGTTACCCATTAATTACAAAAATATATAATATGTGGAAGGATTGATCATTTATCACATAATACAATAATCACATAAAATAAAAACAATTCTCACCCTCATCTCTAATAACTTTTCATTGAACAACCCATTCCCCATCAAGAATAATAAATAAATCTACACCGACATAGATAGGGAATATACATGGTATAATCATACCATTTAATATTTATATATCATTTTCATAACATGGAATGTAGTTCTATTCAAGGGATAACATCTTTAGAATGTGATAATTTCCCCTTTGAGTTATATTTTATGAAACCAAATTATATAAAATTATTTTGAAACCACATCAAATAAATCCCATTAATTCATTCTAATAATCATAAATATTTTAGGGGCTTCAAAATAGTATGTTACACCATCAATTTAAAATTATGATCACTCACACTAAATGAAAATCAAAAATTCTTTCACGGGTCCAAAATAGTGTCCCTAAAAACAACATGAAATTTTAATAAAAAAAATTATGTCCACGAACAATTAAAACACATTAAAACCTTTTATTTTATGTGTACTAACCTTATAAAACATATAATTCCAAGAAAAAACATCTTTCAATAAATATTATTATATTATCAAAGAAAAAATTAATAAATTTTTTATATTTATTAAAATATATTATGTATGTATTGTTTCAGAATCATAAAAGAACACATGGTAAAATCTACCTAAATCCTCTATACTCTGAAGTCAGGTTTTATTCCACAACTAAGAGGAAACACCAATCAAATAATTAATTTTAATAAAACAGGTCTTTGAAAACTGAAACATAAAATTAACTTTTAATTAAATCTATATTATATGGAATATTGAATATAAAACAAACATAGGTCTTAGAATCTACTTATCTTAAGAAATACAGCACCACAGATGTCACATTGATCTGATCAACATAAAAATATATATTTAACAATGAATTTTAAAATGATTTTTGAGAGTGATTATAGATATGAGGATAGATAGTGAGAGGAGATATAGAGAGAAATTATAGTGGGGTTTAGTTTATACTTTGGCTATAAGGATCGCCCATTCCCCCGATTCATTTTATGTTTTTATTTTTACCTTTTTAATTATTTTCCCTCCTATTTCATTTGGTTTATTTTTTTACTCTTATCCCAACAAAAAACATAGTTTTGAGTCCCCTAATTCCCCACCCTAATTTCTCCCATACCAAACCCACAAACTAGTCAACTATATTATTGTAATTATTTATTTAGTATTTTTTTCAATAAATTATTATTAATATAATTTTTCATTTAATTTTTTAATATATAAGATAACACAAATAAAATTCTCATCAAAATAAAACAAACACATTATTATATTCAAAAAATGATATTTATTTTAGTAAACACACATTTATTTTCAGAATTTTTAAACATAAATAATAATTTCATCTTTTTTAGCTTCTTATTAGATATGTAAACACTATTATATTGTGACTATGAATTTAAAATAATCAAAAAAGTCATTAAATGGTAACACAATCACATTCTATACATTATAATGGAATATTTAAACCAATAATTATAATTAAAATACATGATACTTTGTATGTTTCATGTGATAACAATTGTCAGTGGGAGAGGTTTGGTTTTAATTGATTGATATGTTCATAAAAAATGATGATGGTCATTTATTTTTACCAATTGGAGAAGACTATAGAATTATTTACTCCAGTAATAACATGAAGAAGAAACCTATGTTTATTGAATAATATTTAAAAATATAGGTAAACAGGCTTATAACTCTAATCATGGTATATTTATTGATAAAATAAGAATAAATACAATATGAAACAGTTCTTAACTGAATAGTTTCTCTTGGTATATGTTATATTCTGTCCAATATAGTATACATAGATAGGGGATGATAGAATTTTAATATAATTTAATAAGAACAAGTTCTAGTAATCAATCTCACATTCCATGTTTTACGACGGTGCTTACTATTAATTATATGTTAGGAATAATTGGAATCTATCGAATAAAATCAAAATAACTTCCATGACTTGGAATTATAGAAAACAGAGAGTATATGAGAAGAAAAAACATTATCAGCTATTGGTTAATGGATAAATATAAATAATAGTATATGAGGGGGTATAGAATTAAAATTCATTCAATAATTCCCATATAGGAGCATCAGAAGTATGGTTTAATATGTAAGAATAAATTATTAAAGTATATTGTAGCAATATCTACAATACCCAAACTCATCACAGTATCAGATGAATATTAATAATTTGATTAAAAATTAACAATTCATAAAAAATTATATACCAATAGTGAATATATTATTGTTATTTTGATCATATTTGACTATAGTATTATCCAATATATTAGAGTTCAGATATGGGAACAAAAGGTGAATACTTGGGGGTATCATATCTTGAAGGGTTTTTCTTAGAGTCATGTTCTTATAGTAAGTTGATAACCCATGGAAGATAATTAGGTCTACCCACTAACTAAATATTTTTCTTTTAAGAAGAATGATTGTCATTTCTGATAGAGAGATATCAATGGTCATAGTAATAGGATCTTGTGCAACTGAGAGTCTATTGGTGTTGGTTCACTATAAAAAACAATAGTTTACAATATATTACATGTATATTAAAGGTTTTTTATATTAATAAATATCATATCACAAATTTATTTTTTTCCTTATAACATTAATGTGATAATGAACCAGGTTATCTAATGCATTTAATGGTCCTAATAGTTCCCTTATATGATAATAAGGTTGAATTATTGTGATGATATTTGTGAACATATATTGGAAAATCACTTATCATTCTCTACTAAGACTCATTATATGATTGACTATCAGTTGATTAGGACTTATAAATAAATGAGACTTCATCTCATGAATTTCTCACTTCATAATTTCCAACAGAAGAGGTTATGGGATTAGTTCTACATGTATTCATTCCATATTTTTAAATGTCATTATCATATATGTTCCCAATGATGTAAGCTACATTAGGTGAATCACCAGTGATGTAAAACTAATGAATGTGTCTGTAAAAGATTTTTTTCATCCCATTATAATGGATGTTGATATCTCAACACGTTGATTGGAATGGAACTATCAACATAACTTCTATAGATATGGTGTATTGATGAAATCGTTTCAGAAATACAAAGAAAGTTAAATCATTTACATGGGTCATTGAAACATGTATTTAAACATCTTAACTAAGATATATTGTTATAATGATATTATATTACACACTGATCATTCTAATTTGGATTCTATCATTTTGAAATTATTTTCATTCGCTATGGATTCCACTATGTGTTTCTTGATACTAATACAAATCGTTAGCAAAGTCCACCAAATGACAATACAAAATTGGTTTAAATGTCACACATATACTATTTCCATTTTCATTGATAAAATTTATTTTAATTTAGATGTTTAGAAAAATTATTTTATGTGGAGTGGGGAATAATAATAATGCAATATTTTTTGGATAAAAAATATCTAGTCACCCAATATATTCAAATTATATTTAACATGTTAGTTGAATTCGTACATTCTAGGTGAAAAAATATTTATTTATTAATTAAATAAATATTAATTTAGTTACATGTATATCAAAAAATCATTATTTATTAAAATATCTTCTGAATAGAATATATATTCCTTTTTTTTTCAAAAGGTTTAAATAATATTTATATAGTTTGTAAATATTAAAATAAGATTTCACATACAATTCTATGAATATAATATTTATCTTCCCATCGAAAAAATAATATTTATATTATTCATGTTTTGTTAAATTTTGATAAGTTGACATGGCCGAGATAAACACTAGATAATAGAAATTTTATAGATAATATTATTTAAATAAATATTATTTATTTTAATAATATTTTTATTTTAAATTAATTGTGCACAAATCAATTAAATAATAATAATACTATTATATAATATAGTGTTTGGTAAGGATTAATTGATTAGCTAAGGGTATATGTGAATTTAAAAATTCTCTAATGTTTCCCTATTTATAACATAATATTTCATTTCTAGAAGTAATGTAAAAATCATTAGATTATTCACAACATTTCTCCACCTAAATAATTCTCTCTGATAATTTATGAACGGATTCTCTAATTATCTTGCGATCTCCAACCATTTCCCCATATCACCCAAAAATAATGAAAAAAAAAGATGCGTTCATTAAGTTAAAAGGATCCCTAGTTTCAATCCACAGGAATGTCACAACATAATTGATACCATCACACAAGAACTAGATGAACCATCAATGACCTTCTAAGATAAAAGAGAACCATTGGGTTATCACATAAGGGATTCTACATTGGATTTACATAGTGAAACAATGGTATATCATAAACAAGGATCAAAATATCAACATCAACATAAAATAAATAATTCTCATACTAAGGTAATTCTAAATATTAAATTAATAATAACATTAATGCTAAAAGAACGACTCTATAGTGTTAGAGGTTTCATTTATGATACTTTTTCGTATTTATTCATGATAATTTATGATTAAACATCATGTTACTATGGATTATTCATTACAAATGATGGAAAATTTTAATTTTTTATTGCCTCGACCAAGTTTTTATGAATCCAAAATATTTAGTATTTCCATCGTTAATTATTTTTTTAAATTTCCTCTATTTATAGGTTGTTGCACGACCCTTATTTTCCTACACTACAACACATTGGTTAGTAAATTGATGAGGAGAAGAACGTTGAAAATATTCACAAGTTTCTTATCATTATTCATTTCACTATATCAAATCCATTTGTCTAATGAAGGTGGTTAGTTAATCAATATTAGAGTCAAATTAGGGGATTCTGAATTTCCATCCACATGTTGTCCTCTAGCACTAGTACCTCTTATATAGAATTTTTTGGATTTTTTATTATTATTTCTATCAGTCATATTTCCTCCATTTGTAAATTAGCAATGAAATCTCTTCATTATGATGAATATAACAAGTTCATATCACTATTAACAATTAATTGATCGAAGAATATTAGATATTGATGTTTTGTAATGGATTCATGAGGGAAACTAGGAAAAAAACATCTTTATCCTCTCCTAATACTCACATGGAATCTCCTATTAACCATTTATAAATTGATAGATTTTTTATTATTTTCATTGATTATGTAATTAAAAATCCTTAAATTTTGATCCTATATAAGTAACCTCAATCAATTTAATGACCCAAGTTTTCACTATGTATTTTCCATATATAAATATTATTTTAAAAACTTATTCTATATAAAACCCTATACATAAAGGATTTTTGGAATATTAGATAGGAAAATTATACTAATAATAAATCACGTGGTGTATTAAAAATGGATAATAAATTATAAAGGCATTAGAAATATGATAAAGAATACTCAATTTTTTCAACGAGTTTTTTTAATAAAATAATTTTTCATTTATATATTATATTTTTATTCACATGATAAATAAAAACACTAATAATTTTAATTTTAGAAAATTTAATTTTTATTTATATTAGTACATTAAATATTAGGTAAAGATAAAATTGTTTAATTATTATAAAAAATTTAATTTTTTGGTGAATAGTGAGAAATATATCAATTTTTATAATACTGTCATTTTTATAACATAAAATTTTTCGAACCCAATTTTATATAAAAAAATTATATGAATTAAATAATTTGAAAAAACATTATTGAGTTTATAAAACCCACGTTTAGTTTTATGGAAACATAAGTAATTTTTTACACTATAAAATGTTTTTATTCACAAATATTAAAAATTACATACAATCACTTGTAGATATTAAATATATAAAAAATGATTTAATAATATATGTAAAATTTTTCATATTTCATAATATGGAAAAGTTAATTTTTAGTGATAAAATTATTATTACTATGTTAAATTTTAATAATGCCGATAATGGTCAAACAGTTATTTTGAATGAATTATTTTATTAATATTGTGCAACTTTTATCTAATCAAATAAATTAAACTCTTCTTGATAGTGACCTTAATATGGTTTTAAACTTATATTTAAATATATTATACCTCATTCAATTATAAATAAATAAAATATTACAATGAGGACACATAATGGTGAAAACAATGTTTTTCTAAAAATAATATTTATTAATTTCTAATCTTTTTAAATTAAAAATGTAATTATAGATTATTTATAAATTGATTTAGGTTTGATTGAGATTATTATTTTGTTCAAAACCACTTAATTTGATAAAAAGTTTATTTTCTATCTTTAAAAAAACTTAAGAGACTTGGTAAAATCTAGTTATCCTGGTAAAAAAAGTAAAGGGTAAAAAAATTTATATTAAATGACTTCCAAAAGGATTAAAAATGTGTGGAAATAATTTTTTGATCCATTGTAAACCCAAGGTTTCCCCAAACTAAAGTATTTTTTTACATTGTATTCTTCTACCCTTGATTATTTTAAGTATATCATTGAATAGTTAAGTATATTTAGATAATGTTCCATTTTTTATAAGAGGGAATCACTTCCTCATTATTAATTATCCCCATTACCTTCATAATATAATTTAAACCCACCCCAATTTCTATTTCTCAGAAGTCCCATGCATGTCCTAATTCTCATGGTCACGATAATTTATCCTAACTCTTCATTTCTATGGTTTTCATAAATAGGAAGAGAAAGGTATCAATGTACGTATTAATTTGTAATTTCCATTTTTTCAAAATAATTGTTTTCCAAACCTACCCAAACCATAGTAATGGTTCTCATGTCCTTCGGTATAAAAGCTATGTAATGGATATAATTCTATATAAATAGAATTCTATCTTTTTGTTAATAATAAAAAGTGGATTTTTCACCTTTAAAAAAAAGAGAAACCCCTTTTTTATTCTTTATCATCCAATTTGAAAAAGAAAATAATATTGATCCTAGGATCTGCATACTACTACATCTAAGAGGTGACATCTTCCATTTTTCACCTCTACCGCTCTTCACCTATTTTATGGATTCAATTAGAGAATAAATGTGACATATATATAATATAATTATTAATATTAATATAAAAATTATAATCCAATTTTATTTCCCCTCATTCATCAAGAAATGAAAATGTTTACCATTTTTTGTGCTGACTGGGGGTTCCCTTATATAAAAATTTCCATTTTATTTTATTTTTCTCATTTTTTATTCAAAAAACATAAAATTAGTTTCATAATATGGAAAAAAATAAATTGTATCATTATTATTTTTCATAACGGTATTTGTTAGAATAAATAATTTCATTAACATACTCACCCATCGAATTATGTGGTTTTCATGATTCAGTTATTCTCCCACCAATATAAAAAATGCTATAAAGCAATTTCATGGATCACTATAGGAAATTAAATAATAATTTTGTTATAATATAAAAATTAATCATTATTTCTTTATGTTTTTTAAATTTTTTATTATTTGTTTAGATTATTATAAAAATATCATCTTTGATCACTAACATTATCGAAGAAAGCCAACATTGATTTAATTTTCAAACAAATATATAAAAATTTATTATATTAAATAAATTTATTATATTAAAAATGGTCTACAATAAATTAAATATAGATTAATATTTTTCATAATATTTAATATAATAAACATAATTTTATAATTTTGGATGTTAGATATATGCGTATAATGAATCCTAAATATGGTGAGGCTTTGTTGTCTTAAATTTCATTTCTTGATACACATTTCTTATTTTAATAAAAATTTACATTAAAATGGTGAAAATAAATTCTACAATACTATTCTTTATCATTGAAATATATTTATTGATTTTGTTTAACATTTTTTTAAATAACATTCTATAAGGGTTCCCATTCTAAATTTTGTAATATTATAAGGGTTTATTTTTTCATTTGAAAATCTATGAGACATGGTTTATTTTCGACTGCATGTTTTTTAATTGGTGTATTAACATTACAGTAGAGATGTTATTTCTTGAATCTTCTTTTATTCATTCTTCTATGTAAAATTTAAACCCCTCTCTATAACTGGGATCTGATTAAGAATTTACTTATTCATAAGGGTTCTGTTTCCAGTCATTTATTTAAATCATTATTTTTTGTAAATGGTAATCCATATTGTGGATTTGTATTCCCTCTAAAACACATTACTATTTTCTTTGGGTTTTCAGGGAGTTTTCCATTTCCAATTAATGTTTTATTTACAAGTGACCCACATATTAATAGAAGGGATTCTTTTAACTGAAATACATCTTTCTTATTCTTCTTTATTGGTAACCTCCCTTTTTCCATATCTGTATTCATTGGGATATATTTAAAATTTTCATCATATATTCTATTATAATTTTTTAAATTTACTTTCTATTACATGAACCAATTTAAAATGTTTTAAATATGTTTTTAGGCTTTCCATATGTTTCTTTTCCAACAATATTTGTTAACATATATTTCAAATACTTTCTATATGAATATAACATTCTATAACCATTATAATTTTAAATAAAGATTTATAATTTATTCATGTTTACAAAGATAAATTATTTTCCTCAATTTTTTATAAAATATTTTTTAAAAATATATTTCAAAATATCATGGATATTTCTTATTTCAAAGGTGGTTTTTTAAAAACTAAAAAATAACATAAGTCATTATTATTTTACAAATCATATTCATTATCATTGGAAATATTTAAATTATACCATCTAACAAAATTTATTTTGAAGGGTAATGAAATTTTATTTTATTTTGGAGGAGTGATCCATCATTACCTTTTCATTTCTTAATCATATGCGGTGTATAAATATAATCTATCGTTCAATGATTTTCTTTGTGAAAAATCTATATTACATTCCTTTAATTAAAGGATGTTCACTTAGATTCAACACATTGATAGATATAGAGAAATTATCAACTTAACGTTATACCCTTCATCTCTATGATTTAAACAAATTGTGATTCTTGAAATTGATTGAATGGTATATATCTTGAATGTCACAAAGTATTTTAGGATACCCATTAATTTTTCATTGGTTTAATATATTAAAATTTGAAATTATTCCATTCGGTTATCACATTTTAAATGAAATAAATCCCATTTTCCATCCATGGTTTATTTATACTATTGAATGTTAATGATGTTAATTTTAAAGTTTTGTGAAATGAATTATCTTTATATGTATTCTATATGATGTAATAAGTGAATGATTTTTCGGTGGCACTCATGTATATTGATGATGATTTCTATGTTAATATATCACTATTGAATTAATTTATTAAAATTTCATATCTCATGAGATAAGTATTTGGGAGTATATTTTAGTTTCTTGTAAGCATGGGAACTGATGGAGTTGATCATGAACTTAATGTTTTCAATACTAATGTGTGAACCATATTTTAGAGATAAAACATCAATATTATTATTCTAGGTGCTTTTTTATTATCTCAGGTATCATTATTGCTAAATCATTCTTTTACATTCTCTTAATACATTTTTTATATCACGCAGTGTCATATTTTAAGACACATGTTTTAGTTATATGCTATATTGGGAATGATTTTTTATAAATAATGGTAATACCCATATGCTCTTGTTATACTCCATTTTGATCATTGATTTAATAAATTTTCTCATATGAATTGGAAAAGTGTGTAACTCTTGAAGTTGGTATTTTCTAATTTTAATATTTTGTGCCATAGTCTTATGATTTTTTCTCATGACTATGTTAATCACTCATGGATCATATTTTTTCACTATTCTTTACAAAATAATGTGATTACTTCTTAAGTTATTCCATGTATTATTCTTTGATTTATGATCTATTATATATAGTAAATATTATTATATAAACTGATTATACCCATATTTGTAACTTATTCTCATTTATGGACTTTTATTTTTATCTCTTATGATGACCCTTACTAAGAATCATAGATCATTCATTTTAATATCTATTCATTTCCCTTGGTAAGGAAAAAAATAAATTCATAAGTTGTGACTAATAGAGTATCTTGTATAGATATTTTGTCGGTGATATTGAATACCTTTTTAGATTATCATGTCACTTACATAGTGGTAAAAATGTACACTTTTTTAAGAGGCATTAGTTTTATTTGATAATTTTTTCCTTAATTTTATAAACCTTTAAACATAAAATTTATTTGGAATGTATTTCAATGAAATATTTTCCATAATTCATTTAATTGATATAGTCTAATTCAGTGGTGTTACAGCTTGTATAAAATCACGGTTTAGTTAATTTATAAATTAGAATGTTACTTGATGATAATATAATTTTTAATAGTCAAAGGATGATTACAATTTAAAAGGTAAAAACAACCCATTTATGATAGTTAAAGTACAATTGGATATTTTTGGGAATAGGAAAATAGAAATTTAGGGAACATCATTGGGGTAAATCTAAGAGGGAATTTACATGTATAAGATAACATATTAAAATCTTGGTAATGTATAGATTGTGTTGGTTCCCTAGAAATAACATACCTATCTGGATAAAAAAAATTTCCACATACTCCATTAGAGATGCACTAAGAGTTACTATACCTCATAAGGTCTTGTTGGGTTTTTTCTGGTTTTTCACCAGGTGCATGACAGACTGCCCTAAGTAGAAGCCTTTTTTCCACTCCCATGGGACATCCATTGGTTATTCACAATATCTTTACAAGACATTAATAAGTATTTATTATATTAAGAAATTAGGATAACAAGTATACAATAACAAATAATAAATAATCCTAGACTAAACCAAGAGTGTTTTATCTTGAGATGAAACATAAAGAAATAACTTAAAATATTAAAATTTTGATGTTGAATTTATCGTCTAATTATTAAAAATGACTCTATTTTTGTTTATTATTCATCCAATAAGGATGAATCCTTTTTTATTTAGGAATGGCCGAATCTAGAAGGGACTAAGTTAAAATATGATGTTATGGATATTTCATAGATTTTCCGAAAAATTAACCAAATAAAATAAGAGTTATATTTTGAAATCTTGTGATTATACCCAATAAGATATATGAAATTTTAATTAATTAAATGGAATTAGTTATGTTTCCAAAAACATGAACAAATAGATGGATGTATTCCCTTCCTAAAGTACCCCTGATAGTTCACTAATTTTTTTGTGGGGAACAATGAAATTATACCACTAAATTCCCTAATACAAGGGACAATGAGAATCATATGCACCATCAACATTCACGAAAAATAAATTCTTATAGAACCACAATTACTAAAATTAGTTTTGAGATTAATTTGTTGTGGAATACCCTAAACACAAGCTCAAGAAATATTAGAATTGTATTTGTGTCTCATTCAATACACTACTCTATAAAGAGTATGTTTTCTAAGAACATCAAAAACCCACCACAATGACAATATGTTAATTTATTATTAAAAATATTTAGTTTTATTCTTAATTTACCCCAATTGTATAACTCATCTCAAATATAATTTTATAAGAATGTGATTCCTATAAAGTCTTATTATTTGTCCTTTTGATTAATTTGATGTGATACTAGGAATGTATGGGTTCTATTAAAATAGATTCCATGATAATTATAAATATTTTGAAACCTCATATAAAATGGTCCATTATAAAATATAAAAAAAAGTATTTTTAGGAAATATTACTTCATTTGTATTTTTGTATTTAACATTAATGGTCAGAAAAAATATAAAAATTAGTGGTATTCCTACTATGAGGTAAACGATATGTTCACTAATAATACCAAACATATTGCGGAAGAAACCTCATTGGAAAGTTAAATTAGAGAAATTACAATTTTAATATAAATTTTGAGTTACGAATTATTAAAATTGTGAGGAATAGATTTATTTAATGCAGGAGTGTAATTACCGAAAGATTCACAATATATTTTCCCTAAATCAATATTATAATAATTGGTTGTTCAACACACAACCCTGAACTAAAATAATGCATGAATTAATTCATAATAGAATTATAAAAATAATAAATCCAAAGGTATATATAATGAGTAAAATTAAATATAAATTCAAAGAAAATAGGATTAAGAATACGTAATGTTTTAAAAGGTAACTTTTCAAAGAAACTTCTTTTCCTTTTAATTTTTTATTTGTATTTAAAAATAATATTTTATAATTTTATAATTTTATAATCTTAATTTAATAAATTAAATTCATTTTACAATTAACAATGATAGTATTCAGATAAAATGATTTTTGGGTTTTTTATAAAATAATTGGTTTTTTGGTAAATATTGAAATATATATCAATTTTTCTAATATCTTTATTTATAGGACCTAAATTTTTTTCAAAAAATTACCAAAAAAAATATATATTTATAATTTAATTGAAATAGTTTAAAATTAAAATATTGAATTTATGTAATCTATTATTCATATTTGGGAAACTTATGTATTTTTTTACTTTAAAAACTATTTATATTCACTTATATTAAAAAACATTCATCACTTATATAAATTCAATATATAAAAATGTATTTCATATTTTAGAAATATATTTTATTGTTAGGTTATAGAGGTAATTTCATTTTTTAGGAATTAAAATATAATTATTAGGATAAATGTTAATAACAATGATAAAGACAAAACCATTATTTTCAAAGAGTTATTAAATTCACATTGGGTGATTTTTATCTAATAAAGTAAATTAATAATTTCTAAATAATAAATGTATTATAATTTTTAAATATATATATATTTAATTATATTAAAACTTGTTCAGTTAGTAATAATTACTAAATAATTCTAATAACACTTAGTGGTGAAAAAATAATTTTTCAAATGAATAGTTATATGTATATAATGCTTCAATTTTAAAAGTTAATTTTTTAATATATAAAAATTGAATTAGTTTAAATTCATATTAATTTTTTCATAAAACATAAATTTTGTAATATGAGATAATTTATATATTTATTAAAAAATATTCTACATGGGTAAAAACTATTAACCCTAGAAAAAAAGGTAAAAGTAAAAAATATTTGACTAAATGACTTCAATTTTTTAAATAAATTAGTAGAAATAAATGGTTCTGTATTCCTCAACCAATGATCAAACTATAATAAATTATTAGAAACCTTTGGAGTCCACACCCATTAAATACATTAATTCTATTATTTTAGACTAAATGGTATTCAAAAAAAATCCTCTTTATTCTTGTATAAAAGGGGTCACTTGTACCCTTTCAATGCATTATATTACCATTGAAATATTCTTAAAACCCAGAGAAATTATAATTTCCTAAATTCCCCTTGAATTTTATAAATCCCCGGGTCACTACAACATATTCTAATTCCTACAATTCGAGGTAGTTCAAAAATAGGAAGTTCAAGGTATAGGTGTAAATGTTACTTTCTTCTAACCATTTTTTATATATTATTCCCTTCTTGACCATCAATAGATATATTAATATAATTACCTCGGTATCATTATTATAAAAAATAATTATTATTTTATTTTAATAACCCTTTTTTATTCTTTTCCATCATCACAAAATAATAAAAGAGCATCGATCAGGTGATGTGTTGACCACTGCCTCCTCAAAGTGGCATTATCCATTTTTCACTATAGACTATCGTCACTTGTTATAGGAAAGGAATTATAAAACTAAATGGGACACACACACACAGATATATATATATATATATATAGTTTTATATAATAATTTAAAATTTACAATTCACACTAATATCCTATCATTTTTCAGTAAATTAAAATGGTAAGCACGCATTCTATGGGATTCCACCTCAAAGAAGTAACATTTTTCATTTTTCATTTTTATTTTTATTATTTACAAAAAATAATTAAAATATGATTAAAAAAATTAAAATACAATAAAAATAATAAATATTCTTGAATCATAATTAAATTTTCAAAAAAAAAATTCTTCACCATACGTACCCATAAAATTGGAGTATGTTCTTCTTTAGGTCCTACTAACAACCTACTCGAACAGTGCTACAAAACTCTATCATGGAAGAATATGAATATTTAAATAATAATTTTATTATAATTTAATAAAAAATAATTATTTTTTTGGTTAATAAAATTTTAAATTTTTATTTATCATATTATTAAAAAATCTCGTTTGATCACTAAAATTATATATTTAAGATGACACTGATTCTATTTTTGTGAAAAAAGGAAAAACATATATAATGTAAATATAATATGAAAATAAATGGTATATATTAATTAGTTTTATAATACTTATCTATTAAAATTAATTTGATTATTCATGAAGTTAGGAATATGCACATAATAAATCTGGTATAAGGAAAGGGTTTTATGTCTTACATTTATTTTCATTACACTTGTTTTTATTTTCCACAGTGTTTTATTTATAATGGTCTATTTAGTACATAATTTTTTATTTTTTATCATTATAAAATACTTATTCATGTAATTCAATTATTAATTTGATATCATTTTCATTACGGGTTTATCATTCAAATGTTTCTAATTTTATATGGGTTTCATTTTCACATATTCAAATCCTGAATACATGTTTTATTTTGTAAACCATGTTTTTTATATGGTTTATAAATTAACCATTTGTTCTTTTGTATCAGGATTTATCTTTTTTTCATGGTATTTTGTGATTAATTTTGATCCAACTCATTAAATTATTTTGGAAGTATATGTTACTCATACTATAAGGGTTCTGTGGGAAATATTTTTTTCAAAATAATTTTTTTATAATATATAATTAATCAAGGGAATTATTCTTTTTTCTAAAAACCCTAATAATTTTATTTGCATAATACTGTTTTTTATTTCCCAAAATATTCATTTCCCCTTGATTCAAAATTTACATGAATGGTTTATTATAATTGAAACTAACGCCATATCGTTTCCTATATCAGAGTGAAAATTAACTTGTAATTATCCAACACTTTTTAGGAAAATTTAATAAACTGCATGATCCAAACATTACAAAGAAATAAAACCATGAAAATGATAACCCTAATAAAAAGTACATGATCTTCCCTTCCCTAAAGAGTGCATTGTAATGAAAAGACATCATCATCCCCTGACCGCTCGTAGGGTTGTCCCAAGTAGGGTTGCATAAGCCTAGTACTTATAGCACATACATTCCCTCTCGAACATCCAAATCCATATAGAAAGATCAAGAGAAAACTACTTGATCTAAAAATAATCTTAAGTAGATCCTGGTAGTGTTCGGGTTGCAAAAATAGACAAAATTCAACAATTAATCAAGAACCGTAAAGATTCTTTAGGAACCGCCACTGAAAAATCCCACTCAATCTTCCAATTCAATTCTTTGTTCATCCTTGCATAATCCCTACGATCATTCATAGCTTCTCATTTTGAACTATCCCAAATATGAATCTATATGTTATATAAAACTCCCATAAACTGTGAAATGTGGAGCCTCAAAAAAAATGAAATCAAAAAAAAATTCCAAGGATTCAAAAAATAATCTCTAATGTGTTACCTAACCTTCAGGACTAATCAATAATATTTCTCCTCATCTATGAAAGCTTCGCGATGCATTGTCCCGGAAGCCACAAATAAACCTGAAACATGAACCTAATAGGTTCTCACATCAAAACCCCTAATACTCGAATACGAATAGAAAAAACGCTGATGAAAAAATATAGAGACTCCCAAAAAAGAAACACAAACAGCAGCAACCACATCCCAAAATCCAATGAAGGAGAAAAATAGAGACACAGAAACCATCCCCAGATCGATAGAAACTCGAGATCCCAAGATCACCAAAAAAGGTCCTCTCCGCAAAATAGATCCCATCTCCCATCACTGCAATCCAAATTATCCTAATAGACCACAACATAAAACCCAACAATACCAACAAATTGGAGGTTCCAACCCCCGATCACCGAAACTGGAACTCGACTACTAAACCATTTTCACACTATCAGGAAAAGCCCAATCTAGTGGATATAGAGTGAGGGGGCCAGCAAGCCAGCAATAAAGAGAAAGACCAAGCTAGTCATGTATACAAGGTCCCCGATGCATTCATTAAAGAGAAAAAAATTCCATAATCACGTTGACGAAACATCAAGGGGGGCCGATCTCAGCCAAGTTAGAGGAGGTGGTGGTGAAGATAAACCCTTGAGACAACACCCATTATGATATCATCTAGTATTTTTAACTATATGAAATATTCTATTTTCCATGTCCATATTCATTAGATGAATTTTCAAATGTCTCATATATACGTAAATAATTTATAAAATTAATTTTACAATACTTTACCTTCTTAATAATGATTAAAATAAATTTTTTTATGTATTTTATATGGATAATTTTGATGAAATTGTGAAAAACATATACATTTAACGATTTGTTTTGTAAAAACATATTTCATGGACATTTATAAATATCATATAATTTATTATATGGGTTTAATGGTATTTAAAAACTCCATAACTAAATATATTTGGATATTCATCTATTTTTTATAGTTTTATCCTATTATAAATAAAAAATAATTATTTATGTGATTATATATAAAAACAATATAAATAACATTTCCATTCCATGTGTTCTTTATGTTATAAAAATTGAATGATTTTTTTTAATGTTTTATGAAACCTATTTTTTTATGTGGGTTCTTTATTGTGGGTCACATGACTGATTTTCAGGTGGCACTCATATATATAGATGATTGTTGGTGGGTTCCTATATCACCATTCAATGCATTGGGTAGAAGATTATATATAATGAGATAAGACTTGTGAGTTAATTTTAGTTGTTTATAAGCAATTTTTTGATGGTCTGGTTTGAAATACATTAAAAATTTTAAATGATTAACTATTACTCGATACAATGTATAACACGTGTCACCAAGTGCATAAGGTTATTTAATATCCCAAATAATTAAAAATATATTTACTATTTTAAATAAATTCCTCATATGATATATCATTCGATGAACACAAAATTTAGTTAGGTTGTGTCGCAAGCCAAAACATGTTTCTTTGATTGCTTACATAACACACAAGACATAGTTTTATAGAACAACAATATATTATTTAAAAAAATTATTTACTACATTAATACATAACCTGGCCATTAAATTAGTTCTTATAAATAGTATTAACTAACTTATGAAAATATTGTTTCTATAAAAATATAAAATTAAGTAATTAGTTATAAATAAATTATAAATGAAAATAAGAACCCACGGAAAATGAAGAGAATATTTTTGTAGAAATATTTTTATACCCACAAAGCTATTTATCATAATAGATTAAAATATATATCGAGTAATATTAATGTAATATGTATATTATATATTCAGTAAAAAAAAATTTATTATAGTAAATTTGATAGGCATAATATAATAAAAAACTCAATCTTTCTAAAAAAATAGATATTTTTCCAATGGCATGTTTACCATCTTTTAATATGTAAACCAATTGTAAAAACATTTTTTGGAAAATTTAAAGATTACATATTTCAAAATAAAATTCTTATTTGAAATATAATAATAAAAAGTATTTTAGTGTTATTTATTGTATTAAACTTTGAAAAATCATTTTTTGATGAAAAACGATAAATATTGAATATAAATTCAAAACATATTTTTCATAAAAATAATTTATAATAATAATTTATATTTTAAATTAGATATAATGAGTTATTTGATATTTTTTATTATTTAATAAAATTTATCTCATTTGAATAAATTTATCATTGATATTATATGTGAAAACCAACCAAGATTTTGAATATTTTTACTCTAAAAACCCGCATTGTTGTCCCGTCTGTGGGAATAAATTTTAATTAATTTCAGCCACTTATTTGATTGGAATTTTGAAAAATGGATTCCAATTTTAGAATAATAATAATTTCTAGCTTCTAAAAATTTCAACTTAGTTGTTGACTCAAAATATAAGTGAATGTAATTATAATTAATTACAATGATTTTGGTGAAATTAAGATTAAAATGGGGCTAAATCTTAATCATAAGGGCCAAAATGACCTAGATACTTGTCCAAAAGCCATTCGATAGAAATATATAGACCTTATACGCCATTAAATCTATATTTTTCCATTATTTAAACAATATTATTGGGAAAAAACAAAGGTGGAATTCCCTTTTCCTAAATTTACAAGAGTGTGACCCCTTTACTATAAAAAAGAACTCGTCCCTCCCACATCCTTACACATCTCAACCACTTTGTATAAACCAATATATAAAAATAATTGAAAAATTATTCCCATAATCGTGGAATTCTTACCTTGGGATGAAATCCATCCATGGAATCTTTTTGGTTAAAACCAAAAGTAGTTACCCAAAGAAGAGGTAACATCCTTCCACAAGCACTATAGTTCTATTTAATTATCCACTCTTTCAATTATCCATATTTCATGATGATATAAAAATAATAGTATAAAAAATATAATGATATATTTTATGTTAGTGATTTTACCTACACATACACACACATACATCTAATGGGAGAGGAACTTACCATTTGTGTGTACATCGAACTTCCATCTCCTGAAACGATGAATGTCCATTCATCCTTTACTATCTTAAATGGGGGTAATTATGGTAGAAAATATATTTATATATGATATAAATGAAATTTATAAATTTTTTTTAATGTGTAATTATTTTTATAGTACATGAATTTATTCTTTCCATCTTGTGGGAATAAGATAGCTTCGTTAGTAAATGTGTGGACTACATCCTCCTCAAAGTGATGTGATTCGTTCATGCTATACATTGATTTATAAATGACGGTTTTAAAGATATTATAAAAAATAAATTACATAATATTATATATGAATTATTATATAAATATGTATCATTTAATTTTATTTCTTTTAATATGAAAAACAATGAAAGTAGCGTTCTTTTGTACATATATCCTACCGCCTCAATGAACTGTGGATTTCATTTATTATAACAAAATATTAGGGTTTATTCTGAATAAATATATAACTGATAAATATGATGTTTAAATAATGGGTTTTATTCTAGATAAAATGAAACCCTGGCCAAATTAATGAGAATAATAAATAACAAGTCAAAACTTACTCAACAAACATTGCAATTAACACACGAAATAGTGAAAATAATGAAGGATTATTAACAGCTGGGTTATAAAATATTATAATTTAATATATGATATTTTAAATATTATTATGATTCTAGAATAATTTAGTATCATGTTTTAACCACTTATACAAAATGGTAAATGACGTTCACCCGAAAGGAATCATGAGGCAAAGAATTTGCATCTTACTTTTAGATGCGTGAGATAAATGTCATGTTCACTACATACTTAATTTGTGTAGTTTATATATTATCCATTTTGATATATTATATCAATATTTATATTATGTTCATGGTATTTTTATTTTCAATTTTAATTATTTCTTTTAATGGAATTTGAGTTAACAGTTACCCAAGTAGAAATGAAATATCAAATCACAATATTTTTTCATTGAGTTATATTAGTTCCTCTTTATCGTTAATATTATATGATAGTGCTTATATTGAATTTGAATATATATTTTAATATATTTAAACATAACATATATATATTTATAGTTGATTCACATAAAACTATTCATTTACTAATTGTCACTTCAATATTATTTTCTTATCAAGGATTTACATCCAAATATCATTTTATTCAAGATTATTTACACTTGAATTTTAATTCAAGGGAAATATATGACCTGTTTTTAATCAAAATTTTCATTTTATTATCCTCAGATGATACCTTAACTTTATCATGTAACATTATCATTTTTCGAAGATTTTAAACTAGCGATGTTTAAGAAATTGTTTTTATGAAAATCTGACTCCATTCCCCCCATCAGTCGAAGAACATGTTTTTTTAAAAAAATCACATTTTATCAAAATGTCAGAAAAAATTATTTTCAAATTCAAAAAATTATTTAATAAATACATATTTACTATTTTTTACTTTTACCAATTTTTTCAAGGGAATCCAATTTTCTCTTTCTGCATAAGGGATTTTTCAAACTGTTTTTATTGTGAAAAAGGAATGTTCTTTTTACTATATATGACATGTATAGATTATCTGTCATAATTTCATTTAATATTCATTGGAAATATTATAAGCTTAATTTTTACTAAAAAATATATATGTTATTTTTTAGGAATATTATTTTCAAAATGTTTCTCAAAATGAAATTTATATTTTACTGGAGAATTATTTTAAGATATCATTTCATAGTATTCCCTTGATTAAATGATAAAAACACTTATTCATTAATCCAATTGGAATATGTTGTATTGATACCATACTAATTCTTCTTCTAGATAGTTTTTGATTCATTTTCACAAGGATAGAATTGTCATACACTTCTTTTGTTCCTTTGAGTCCACTTAAAATATTCTATTTCTTATGATCATTGAACATTTAATTACTCATAATTATCCATACCATCGATGTTATAATTCCCTAAACCATATATCATTTTTACATATTTTGTTAATTCTATTTAATGAGGAAATATTGATAAATTTGTTTCCTTTACTCGATTTAGATATTTGATAAGGCACTTAGTTTATGAATTTAGATCAATTATTCAAAAATTCATTGGTTATGCAAGACATTGGTTAAGGACCCTTTATTGTAATCCCTTTGTGTTGGGGATTATTTAATTAAATCTCTTTGATGAATTATTAGTCCCATGGGACGAAATCATTTACATATCCTAAGATAATAGTTTTTACCTAATATATTTTAAACCGTCTTTACGGTTGAGGGTATCATGTGCCCAAAAAATATGATGATTCATATTTATACATTCTCTTCATTTTTATTTAGTTACAATTATCAAATTTATTTTGTGTCACAATATCTATGTGTGCATTTCACTATATGTTTATTGATTAGATGTAATTAGTTTCATTTTCTTACATAACCATATTTATTTTTCCTAATTTAGTACATTTAATGGCATTTGTTTTTAGTTACATACATTTCCATATTATTTGCTCACCTCTTTTTAAGTTGTTGACTATATAGAATGTGTTTTTAATTATTTACCTTTACATATTAATTATTACTATTGATTCATTATTGATTTTGTAATAATTTACCCTTACTGAGCATTTAAGCTCACCCTTATTTTGTTTCCATTCCCCATGAATTCCCTAACCTATATTATTAATGTTATGCAAGGATGATCTAGATAGAATAATGTTATGCTTGAAAACAATATGTTTTAATTTTTTTACTCATTTAATGAAAAATACTCATGTATGTATTTGTTTTACCAATAATACGAAATGGTTCGATCCTTTGTAATTCAATTTACTTGTATCTTATTCCAATATAATGGTAGTGGAAAATTGCCCAAGATTTGTTGGATCAGATCACTACATGTTTTATAAGAGAAATTTTAGTAGAATCCTTGAGAACAATATTTAGGAAACAATATATTTGGGAACATATACCTAAGATATACATTCATGATAAGTATAGATGAAAATCATAATGTTTTGGTTAGATTTAGGTTTTGTGGGTATTCTTAGAAAAACCTCATTTTGTGGATTCTAAAGAGGTTGTGGTTCTAACATAAATGTAACTACTGGTAAACACTCCAACAAGGTGCATCGAGACTAAATCAAACAAACATGGTACATGATAATAGGCCTTATTACATACCTAGTTTGACACTCCTGAGGAAAACGCTTTGGATAAACAACAATTTCATTACAAACCATTATAAAGGATCTGAATATATGATGAAAATGATTAGCGTAAGTTAAACCAAATGTTTTTTAGATTGAAAATAAGTTTTCATTTTTTATATAAACTATAAATGATGATATGTTTTCTCACTATGACTAGTTTTACACACACTATGGTTTTTGGTGGATGGAACCTAATAGATTCAAGTTTACATTGATCATGTAAGACAAGGTGGTAACACTGAGAATCCAAATGAGTAATTGATAAGAGTAAAATAAATTTTTTGTTGCCTAATCCATTCATTCTAAATATATTTATCAACGAATACATTACCAACTCTTAAACATACCAAATAAGGGAAGGATGGATTTTTTAAGAGCTCTAGTATTGGATATAATAGAGAAAAAAATGATCAATTTCTATCATGAAAGAGTTGTGTAATGATACACCTATGAAAGTGTCTCAATGGAATGCAGAAAATAATTATGTGTTGGAAACAAGTACATAATAAAAATAATTTCTATGGAAAAGGAATAGTTTGGTGAAAGGAAATAAAAAACGACCTACTGATCTATTTGTGGTTTGATTCCATAACTATGGAGGACCTCAACATTATCCAATTAAATTCCTTCTTATAAAGGATAATCACTTGACCAAGGGAAAAAATATATTGAAATAAATGGATGAAGTATTTATGTATTGGGGATGTACGAAAAATAATAGTTATAATTCTATTTAGTTATTAACCACATTTCAAGGATTTCCATCATATTTATTTAGGGAAATTATATTGATAAAGTTTTAGAAAAGAAAAAATTGTATTCGCAGAGATATCCAATCATGACCAAAAAGTCCATGGGTCTTGAACATATTACCGAAGCAAGATAGAGGTTTCATGAAAACCACTGACATATACAATTTTCTTGTTAATGTGTAATTATTTTTAATTAAATATTCTGATTAATAAATAATAATAATCAACTAGTAGTGTCACATTTCAGGTTTATAGATTAATGTATTAACCACATTAGCTTTGAATAATATTTACAGACCAATATTTAAAATTTTCACTTTTTTGGTGTCCTTAAGATATGTCAAAAATATTTTTTATCACTTCAAGTATTAAAGTAAATTTTGGGATATCCATTTCTTGAAGGGATGAATTAGTATTATATTGAAGCACAAAAAAATATGGAATTGTTCATCTGAAATTTAAATGTATCATGTCAGTAAATTTCATTATATTAGTAGTTATGAACGTAGTTTCTCAACGTGAGTAAAAAGATCTTAAAAATATGATATCCTAATACAATATTTTTTATTGAACAGATGGTCTTTTAAATAATTACAGATTTATTGGTTTGAGGCCCTAAATATTCCATTGATCATTCAATTGTGTTTTATTGATGAACACAATCACTACCTTGAAATATATATGCTTTTACTCCATGTTGATATCTCTACTTTTCACTAATGATTTCCAACTTATAAGGCTATATATATGTTATTCCATGTGGAATTTGTACTTCCCATTCTCTCTTTTTTAAATAATTTTTTATGAACCCTTCTCAGAATGTGGTATTTCAACATTGAAAAGATGAAAAAATTTACTAATATCAGGTTTAAATTTTTAGGATGAAATTTATTTAATGTGTGGATAATGTAACATCCTAAAAATTTGAAAAAAGTAACTTTTATTCGATAGAATGTATGACATGTAACACAAAGCACGTAAGGGAATCTAATATCCTAACACATTAAAATATATTTAATATTTCAAATAAATTAAATATATAATAGACCCCTAAAGGCACACAATATTGAGTTACCTTGTGTCACATAAAAAAATGAGTTTCTTTGATGGCTTGAATTACATGCAAAACTGAGTTTTACTAAACAACAATATATTATTAAAACATTTATTTAATATAAAAATCATTAACCTACATGTTAAATTACATGTTAAAAATCAGATTAACAAACTTAGAAAAGTATTTTCTTTATTTATATATAAAATCAATTCATTTGTTATAAATTTTTTAGAAATGAATATAAAACCCAATTGAAATTAAATGGAATATTTTTATAGAATACTATTTTTATGGTCACAAATATTTGGTATCCTAATAAATTAAATTAATTAGTGAGTGATATTAATTTATTATTTATATTATATAATTAAAAAATGAATTTTTTATATTTTTCAACGTTATATGATATGCATTATATATGAACAAACCTAATATTTCACATTAAAATCAATATTTTTTTTAAGGCACATTTTCCACCATTTAATTGAGAACTTATTTAAAATATAATATTTGGAAAATTAATATATTATATATGTAAAACTAAACTTCATCTTTTAAATTTACATATAAAAATTATCTTAGGGTTATTTGTTAGTATTTTTTTATGGAGTTTCATTTTTGGACAAATAGTGAAAAATAATGTATTTTAATTCAAAAGTGAATTTTCATATAAGTTATATATAAGGTTATATTATATTCTAATTTTTTATTAAAGATTAATTAGATAAATTATTTATTAACTAGACTAATTTATCTCATTGGAATCAATATTATATTGAAATTGGATTTTAAAACCTAGCAATCTTTTGAACATTTTTAAATAAAAACCTCTATTGTCATACAGTCAATGGAATTAAATTTAAATTAATATTTTCCACTTCTATGATAATAATTTAAAATTTTGGATTCCATATCAAGATTCATCATTTTTTTAATTTCTAATATGGTCAACTTATTTTTTAAGCAAAAATATTATAGAAAATAATTATAATTAATTAAAAATATTAATGTGAAATTAAGCTTAAAAAGGGACTAAAGAATAAACAAAATGGCCAAAATGGCTTATAAAAATGTCAAAAATCCATTATGAGGCCATATTTAGACCCTATCCTCCATTTTATCTAATTTTTTTCCATTATTCAATCCACTTTTTAAAGAAAATACATTGGTGTAATTCCATTTTCATAAATTTAAAAGATTGTAACTCCTCCATCACTATAAAAACGACCTCATCCCCCCCCCCCACAACCCACTTTTTCACACATATCAAGAAACATTTTTTCAATGAAGATCAACCCAAATGGATCCTCAAAATACTTCCTCTAATCCTATAATCCCATCCTTGGTAATAAATCCATCCAAGGAAACCCTTTGGTGTAAACAAAATGGAGTTACCCAAAGAAGAGGTAACATCGTTCCTCTGATTAATTAGTTTTATTTCATTCGATGTAATATTAGTTATCCTTATTCTGTGATTATATAAAAAACATTGTCCTAAATATAATTATATTTTTTTATGATATGGTTTTGAGCTACACTTACACACACATCCATCTAATGATTAAAAAACATACCATTTATGTGCAAGAAGAATATCTACCTCGTGAAACGATGATTATTCATTCATTCCTTACTTCCATTCATATTGGTAATATATGATGAAAACTATAAATATTATATATATATATATATATATTATTTATAATTTTATTATTATTTTTTAATTTTTTATATATTAAACACCTTTATTCTTTCCATCTTGTGAGAATACGATAACATCACTTGTTGAAGTGTGGACCACCGCCCCCTCAAAGCGATGAGATTCATTCACTCTATATGCGGAATGTATATATGATAGTTTTAATAGACTTATATAACATATATTACATTAATATAATACTATAATTATAATATATATCTGTATATTATTTACTGTTTATTCTTCTAATACGACAACGAAATAATGGTATGGTTCTTGCAAATGTATGGCCTATCATCCCTATTAATAGTGTATTTCACTTATTTAAATAGAATATTATTCATTATTATAAATAAATAAATACCTGATATATATTATATTGAAATAATGTTGTAAATTTTTGGTAATAATAAAATATTACGAAATTAATTTTAATGGAAAATAACAAGTAAAACATTACTCGAAAAACATGGTAATTAACACCCAAAAGTAATAAAATATTACTAAACAACATATAATAAGATATTATAAGAAGTTAATATATGTAATTTTAAATATTATTATGGTTTTTTATATGTTATATGTAACATCTTGTACCCGGATACAACAAAACAGTGCCTTGAGCCTGGTAGGTCACAAGGACTAAAGTGCATCTCCCCAAACGCCAGAGGCTACCGACTAACTGTAAGGGCCTAATAGAGTCAGTGGGGGAAACTATGTCCTCATTTTCATATCATAAGACATTGGAAATATTATAAAATTAATTGAGGCAATAATATAATACAAAAAAATATAACATTGGGAAAATGATAATATAAGTAAACCAGAAGTCATATCATATAAAAGATGATGATTCATAACATATGTTTCTAATAATAATAGCCAAAATACATACATTGGGTACATATACAATACAATTTCAAATGCCAAAAAGTGTAAAAATAATTTTGATAGCATCACAATATTCACCACGATCCCATTACCTCCTTATCTTAAACAATATATCAAGTAAATATAAGAGTGGGATTTTCCTTATCACTACCTGTAATCATATAATCAGTTTGAGTCCAAAAAAGTGACACAAATAAGGTATGTGATGAGATCCCAGTTGGAAACCACCCTTGTTCTGTGTCATTCAGTCAATGAATTTATAAAACATGTAGTGTGCATCAAGAATAGCTGTTAGAAAGGAAGGACTCAAATGTCAACATCCAACATACACTAGTATTCATTTAAATTCATTTCATATTAATTTAGTAATTAAATTTTATTGAATTTATAATTATCGAGATCTAGATCAGGCCCCAAATCCCCTATATGACTGGTATCACAACAGATTCCCCAATAGGTCATCTGATCCATAAAATACTAGATCATCTCCCAACTTTTTCTTTGTCTTGGTGGAACAACATAAGTCATTTCATTTTATTTAACTCATTTGTCACATTCGTCCAACCATGACATCCCTATGTTGTAATTCAAGTATCACTCCATGCGTACTAAACCAATACCCTATTATCTCATCCGTGGAGAACTTCTCATGAACCCATGTACCAATCTATATGTGTTACAAAGTCCATTCCATACAAGTCTATCATTGGAGGTCCTCAAAGGTAACATCAAGTATCTACTATGTAATATGAACAATTCCCTTTGAGTTCGTCCATCATAATATATTTGCATCCCAAGAATCATGTGTCATATAATTCATGTTTCAATGATTCTATCATTGGAATCCCTCATTCGGATCCATATATCACTCATGCTTTTATCAAATTAACCGTTGATTATGTCCCTTATATTCTTAGGTGAATCCATGTATCAATCAAGGTATAAAGTTCAGTATTCACATGATTACATCCCTGACATTCTCATTTAAATCTGAGTTTCACCCAAGTGTATTTACCATTTAACAAATTCATTTTACATTACATGGTAAAAACCAAAGGTATTCAATATAAGTCACCTCAAAATCATGACTGAAGAAAGGTACAATATCAAGGCCTTGTCCTTTCATTTAATTAAGTATTTATAATTCATATAGGAATCATAAAATGAATAACAAACCAATATATTTCATTAACATCATTTAACTAACTTGGGATTATTATAGTAATGGGATTCCCATGCCTAATCCATCAATTACATATCATAGTCTCAAAATAATGAACATAGAAAATTTTAATAAAACAATACTAAGAACACTATCAAGATATCACCTAGGAAAATCCGTAATTATAAAAATTTAATCCAATGACATCAATTCAATTCATATCCTCTACTAACTAACATGGGAAAGTCTTTACAAAGTAAACTCACTTAAACAAGTAATAACATACATGGGGAAAGGGGAAAGTCATCCATCTTATACCCTTAATTCAGTTCACATATAAACCTATTCATCAATTGATTATAATTCAATTTTTCAATTATAACCCATGGAATTACAGGGGCCATCTCAATTGAAAGAAGGGTCAAAATAAAAAACATTTAAAATTTAATCAATATGCCACACACACAAAAGGTAGTTTATTAAAGGTCCTCATCCCAAAACAGGTATAAACATTCTAACAAAATTACATAAAGCATGATAGGGAATAATAGTGTTCAGTTTCAATTAATTGACTTCCTAAACAATGGGATAACAGCATGCCTAAATGTATAAATGTTATAGCATTCAATGAAAAGAACATTCATTATAGATCATCGAGTATCAATATATGTTTCATCCTGGTTTGGATGAAATTTCAAGAATAGAAAAAGAATGGGAAATTAGGAAATGTAAGCCTAAATAAAAATAGAAAATTCTTTATCTATGAGAATCGAGAAAGAATAAAAAGGAATTAAGGCCTTAATGTTACAGATCCAAGGAGACAAACAGCATTCAAATCAGCGGTGGGATAGTGAGTATATATGAATTCTAAAAATATGACAAGAAGAGAGCCTTTACATGGTAAGGGTGAGGCTATTTTGTGATGAAGGAAAACCACATTAGTCTAAAATTTAATTTTAATTTAAATAAAAATTTTAAAATAATAAAAATATCATGGATTCATGGTTTATATACATGTTTGGTCAAATAGTTCAGAAACTATGCACGGTTTCCTATAGGTCTGGGTCACAGTGCAGGATTACCCCATATGTTTTTAAAACCATGTGAAACCCATACTTAAACCCTCTTGCAAAAACTACTAAAAACTATGGAACTATTTCATATATGTATAGATCCTCTCAATCATTTTATCCAAACCATGTGTCATGTACACCCCTCATGTCAAGCCTCAAACAGTTTATTCAAACTCTGTGGCTTACATGGCACTATTTGTAATAATCATGCACCAGGCCAAAAACAACAAAAAGTTGGTTCTTATGTTATTAACAAAGAATAGACACCCACTAAAACCTCTAGGACACCAACAAGCATTCTTATTAGTCCATATTTAAGCTATTAAATAGAGAATTGTGGGAAAAAATAATTGGGCCTCAAAAAGAACTGAGTTCTTATAAACACCAACCTTAAATAAATTCATCCCCAAAATCCATATCCAAGGGTCGTAAATAAATATATGATAGGAACTCTGACTAGGGAGATCGTACATTATTATCCTCCTTCTAGGTATCTTCTCGTACTCAGTCGTGCCTCTATAGCACTCATACTAAAGTAATGGTCTGACATATCAAGACAAAATCATACATTTTCTCTTAATCCTTTTGTTACCCAATCTCTGTGAAACATGTTGAAAAAATGGAACCCCAACCTAAAACAATATAGGTCGTCTGCAGTGATCTGTGTATGATTTATGACATGATTGTGCAGAATCAATCTTATTCTAAATCAACAACACCAATTATATGGTCTCCTAGATAGTATGAGGTCCCAGCACCGCTGCCTATCATGCCTCAAACCAACACAGAGGTGATTGGCATGGCCTACCATACAAATCCGCATATTGAACCATCTGAATATTTACATGAAATATATTATTTATAAGAGTACTCAACCAGTGGTATATTCCTATCCCTAGAGCCTCTTAAATCTAGGACACAAGCCTCCATCATATCTTCAATCCCCTGAATCGTCTGCTCTGACTGGCAATCTATCTGGGGGTGGTATGTCATGCTCAGAAGTACCTGTGTGCCCAAATCTATCTATATCCATTTCCAAAACGGGATGTAAACTAGGTATCCCTATCTGAAATGAGAGAATGTGGTACCCCATGTACTTATACTATATCATGGATATACATCCTCCAAATCTCATCAACACTGATTTTTTCCTTGATTGACAAGAAATTTTCAAAAAAATAATTCTTATCCACAACCAACCACATGGATTCATTACCTCATGGAGACCTCATTAAAAGTCTCAATAAATCTATCATGACATCATTCCATTTCTTATCCGGAATGGGTTTTTGCTCTAAAAGTTTGGTTAGTCGTTGGTGTTATACCTTCACCTGCTAACAGGTAGAACATCTCATGACAAAACCAGCCACATCTATTTTCATACCTGACCACCAACAATGATGATGTAAATACGGATACATCACGGTGACTACTGGGTTCACTTACAAATATAAATCATGAAAATACCACAACCAATCCTTTTACATGTCCAAAAAAACCCACACACGACCACGTACTCTCAGGACCTAATCCTTACCTATGGTCTATCTAGGAGGAGGGTCCCCACCAGACACAATCTCTCATCGAACTAGGCCTTAAAAGTCTAATATCATCCTCTTCCTCACTATATACAGATTGGTATAGGTAATATCTTTATATGATAAAAACGTATGTCCATGACTATAATGCACCTTTATGTACATCTCCTAGAATATTACTATAAGCTTCAACTTTCTAATGGTCTGCGGAACATCCTGTATCTTATTCCTCCAATTCAATTAATTGACCATCACATTACCTTTACTAGGAATTTAGGAAAACTAAAAATCAGAATAATATAGATACTTAACCCACCATAAATATATAATGTTTAAATCATGTTGTTTAAATTTGTACTTGAGGATTTTGGGGTTAGTGTACGCCCTAAAATGATCTCCCATTATGTAAGGTATCTAGCTGTGCAATGCATGCACAACCATAGCTAATTAGAGATCATGAATCCTGTATCACTTCATGGGTGTCCTCAATTATCAAGACCCATAAGAAATGACTTGATCCCCTAGAATAATATTTTATCTCAGCCCAATACCTGATGCATCGTTGTACATAGTGTAACTCCTAGCTGGCTGTAGAAAAATATGTATCAGCATAGAATAAAATAAAGATTTCAACTCATGAAGATTTTACATGCAAGAACTAGACCATACATAATTCACACCTTTCTTGGTTATGATTGTCAATGGCGCTACTATGTGTGATATGTCATATATGAAATTCATGGAGTAACCATCCCACCCTAATAAAATACACTCCTCAAATATGTTCTTGGTCTACTCTTAGGTAACTACCACTCTCACCGTATTTGGGTCCACTAATACTTCTTCCTTTGAGATGACGTGACCCAGGAGGTGAATCTGGTCCATTTAGAAGTGGCACATTGGGAGCATAACATATAACTGATGCTCTCTTAGTGTATCCAAAAAGATCTAAAGACGTATGTTGTTTTTTTATTGTGAGAATACAATAATATATCATCCATGAAAAAAAACAAAAAAAATGATAGAGGTAATGATATAACACATAGTTCATCATTCCCATGAAGACCATTGGCATGTTCGTTGGAATGGTCAGCATAACCAAATACTCATATAGACCATACATTCTCCTGAATTTTTTGAATGGTATGTCTTATGATCTAACACATAGCTTATGATTATAAGATCTCAAATAAATCATTGAGATGAACTGATCTCCTTGTACCTATACAAAGTGGACATCTATTAATGGTAGAGGATAAATTTTCATAACTATAAAATGTTTCAATTTCTAATAACCCACCCATAGCCTAAGGCGACCATCTTCCTTTTCAAAAATATGACTAGAAACCCCATAGAAAAGTACTAGTTCAGAGGAAACACTTTCCCTCTAAATCCACTATCTTACTCTTGATATCTTAAAACAATGTCATACCCATCTTGTATGGAGTAATGAATATTGGTGCAGCCCCTAGAACTAGCATGATAGAGAACCCCACATCTCTCACATGAGGTAATCCAAAAAAATTGATCTGGGAAGATGACCGTGAAATGGTCAACCACTATATAAAAATCATCCTAATGTATCCCATGATCATCCAGATATAAACTATAAATAGAGGCTTTTATCCCATCCATTCGATAATTCTTAGGTCTAGGTCAGCTCTCCTGGACATATCATTAACCTTTGTTAAAGAACTCCCTAACCATTGGTCATGTAAAACTCACCATGTCATGATATAACTCTTTCAAATCATGAAAAGGAACCAAGAAATCTATCTTGAGAATGAAATAAAAGCTTATCATCTTGATGATGTAAAGGTCACATATTAAGTGACCCCCACCAACCTAACGGGGGAACTCTCTGCACTGACACACACCTTCTATAAAAATATATAATTGAGTTTCTAACCTCTTCACACCATCAAAATTATAAATATATAGACTAAGAGCCTCCACAACAGGCACAAATATAAATATATGTGATGGTCTTGTATGAAAAAGTGTTGAAGCTAAAACAGAGGCAATTATGATTGTTCCAATAATAATAGATGTTATGGAATCATACTCTTGATGGCCCTGTTTCACTACACAGGCCTAGAATGTACGAAATCACTGTGACACTATCCAGCTACCCTAAGATGATCAGCCATGATGTCATTGTGTACTAGGTGACTTGCTACCACGACCATGACCACCATCTCGGTCTGAATGACTTACCATACCCTAGCTCCATATTATGTGAGAAGATGCTGACCTTTCTAATAAATGTGTAGTTGGTTCATACCCTATCTTACTAGTTTTTGGTGTCAATATCTGGAAATAAAACTATAGGTTCCCCATCTTGTTGTAGGAAGAACACTCGATTGGGACCCTCATACACTGTGGCCTCGTTTGTCAAATCCTATCACACTAGTAGCACCTCAGTCGGATGCCTGGAGAGATATTTTGATTACATGTTTCACCTAGTGTAAAGTCGACACAATACATCCTACTACTAGTAAATTAAGAACCACATCTCAGTGACAAGCCACTCTGGATCACACATCTATATTCCCTCCGGTTACATTTTGTGAACAGTTCTTGATTCACTATCCCAGATACATAGTGTAAATGTAATGAATTAATCTATTATTGGATTTCATACCTGAAACCATCCTCAAATCACCAAGATTTTGGCAACCTGTCTCCTATCAGAATAGGTGAAAAAAAACTGGAGCTATATAAAAGGGTTGAGTATTCCATAACTGATAGTACACACTACCCTAGAAATAAGAACACTCAGGCCCTATCACCAATCAATGAATATTGAAAGAATTAATCGTATAAGGTCATATGAAACTCCATCAATACAATCTCCTAGTGATGATAATTATGACTAATAACATCCCTCCATATCTAGAAGAATCACACAACATTTGTGTGGTGATCTATACCCACCTCTCAAGAGGTGTCTCTAAGTGCTCAGAGATAAATATCTTTGACTCGAGTCCAGAACAAGAAGTCGGTGGTCCTCCATCCCAAAAAAAATTCATGGACACTACTGATGAAACTCACGGGTCAACTATTCCATAGTCGGGGAAGGTCACAGTTCTTGAACGGTCTACATGGACCACATAAAGACTCCATGAAACAATGCCTCAGCACCTGTGTCTTGCATAACATCTAGTTCCATAGAAAGTACTACTAGAGGATCCCCAGGTAGCTAATGGCTCACCACCTTTAAAGTGTGATCATCTCAACCATCATGGAATACAACTGTAGGCCTTCATGGTGGAATGAATCCATAATTACAAACACATTACTCAATTACGGATCATTAAAGAGTTCATATCTCAAAAGTTATGTAATAGAGATAGCATAGTTACAAGCCATACTATACAGGAACACACTCATCTTCATGTGTCATGGGTCAGGTTAGGGTTTCAGAAAAGTAATAGATACTACCAAACCCCTCTACTAGTTTTAGGTCTAGATAAGTTCCCTACTATAATACATTTCTATATCACTATCTTTCATATTAATTTTATTTCAATGTTATTTCACATTCACATTCACTAAATTGATACTCACATCAGTTTTATCAGTTCCACTTTTGAAGTAAAACCAATGGTACACCAGATTTTGATCCATGAGGGCCCATACTTACTTGTAATCAAATCATGAAATCCATCAATAATATATTCCAAAAACTTTCACATTATGTTTGAACCATGAACCGCCAAATTCTAATCTAATATGGATCATACATATCTTGGATCAAATCTTGGAATCCAACTATTTCACACCATAACATATCCTAATATACCTAACACAAAATCATGCATATATACAAAAAAACCTATCACAATTGCATCCAATCAGTAATGAATCATTAATGGCATGTCCTGTGAAATATAGAATCTTAATATATGATTCATGGTATGTAATACCCTTATATCATTAAGTACAATCAAAATAGAAACCATAATCATTTCAACTATAATATCATAAACCCAGTGCTCCACCCAATGGTGGAATCAAATCAATTATAATGGTCAAAATCCATAAATTTTCAACTTAATTAGAAGAAATTTGGATTTTTCCTATATACTGGTTAGCTACACCTAATAACAATGCATTACCAAATTCCTATTCTTTCCTAACCCTTCTATGGTCTATAAATAGTATATAGAACTAAGAAAAGATCTCTGATATCGCATTGTAACGTCACAGACCCAAATTCCACTGAATTATTCCCTAAGCCTGATGGGTCACATGGTCTCAAGATCATCTCCTATAACTCTAGAACCTACCCACTAGTAGCAAGTTCCTATGAGAGTTAGTGGGGAGACTATTCCATCATTATGAGAGTGTAACATAGCCAAAATATCATACAAGTAACATAAGTAGTAATATAATACAACAAAAGTAAATAGTAGAATACTAACAGAATTACAACACTAGAAGTCATATCATATATAAGATGATGATGAATGTAACTTGTTTCTAATAAAAGAATCCAATATAGTTACACTGGATACATATACAATACATGTTTTAAAGTACAACATAGGCCCAAATTGTCCCAATAGCACCACAATCCTTAGCTCGGTCTCATAGTCTCCTACTTGAAGACAACATATTAAGTACTTATGTTAGGGAGCTTTCCCTTATCATTACATGTAATCATATATATTTTTTTGGTAAATAATGTGACCCAAACAGGGTATGAGTCTAAATACTAGTGCGAAACCACCCAAGCTCTATGCCAACCAGTCTATGAATTTATAAGGTAGGTAGTGTGAAACAAGAAACATGGAAATCAAGGAAGTAATAAATTTTCTAAATCCTACATACACTTTTTTTCAATTACATTAATTTCAAATTAATTTAAGAATTCAATGTTATTGAATTTATAATTCTTGAGATCCAACTCAAGCTCGACATCCTCGGTATAACTATTACCACAACAGATACCTCAAAAGTTCATATAAACAATAGAAATCAACATCATCACCCAACTTGGTATTTGGATTAGAGGAATATCATAAATCATTACATTTTATTTAATCCAATTATAACCTGATTCCATCCATAACATCCCTAATTTGGAAATCAAGTATCACTCTATATGTATTCAACAAACACCCTATAAACATGTCAATGAAAAACCTCTCAAAAACAGATGTATTGATAAATATGTGGTATAATGTCCATACCATATGATTCTATCCTTGGTTGTTATCTAAGTAAACCTCAAGTATCACCCATGAAATATGAACAATTCATTTTGAGTCAATCCTTCGTAATATATTTGGATACCAAGTATCACTTGGCATATATGTCAAGTATCGGTTATTTTGTCCATGGAGTCTCTCATATGGATACATTTATCACTCATGACGTTATCAAATTAACCATTGATTAATCCTTGTAATTCTAATGTGAATCCATGTATCACTCATGGAATAAAGTTCAATAGTCACATTATATTCAATTGTATAAAAAAATTGACAAAACTATTCCATAAGCATCTTGACCATTTTTCGAATACTCTACTCCTAAGCTCCAACTATAAGTAAGCACTAGTACTTTACCTATGAAAATTCATGGGACTATTATATTTTCCCCTAAAAATTATGTTTCAAAATCATTAAAAACAATTTTAATTTCAATGATGATGTTTATCGTGGCTGGTGTGTGTGTTTATTTTACAAAATAATGTGTCATATGTAAAATATGATGGTTGTAGGTTATTAAGGGTTGTAATAGATAAATGAAAACAGTTATAAAATCATAATACAATTCAGAAAAATAATTAGAGTATGATGATAGAATGGAAATTTGAACTAAAAATTTATATTGCACATTACCATCCAAATTTCCAATGGCCAACTTCAACTAGATTAAAAAATATAGGTTAGATAATCATATTTTATGGATATATCTATGCATGTGAGAAATATATATAAATATATTTTAATGAATAAATTCAGGTTGGGTAACTAAATTAACAAAGTGAAAAGTGCTTCAAAAGTGAAAAAAGAAACAAAAAATAAACCAGAATATAGAAAAAATTTGAAAAACAATAAAATCAAGAATGAAATTTTAAAAATAACATCTAAACATATTTTGTAAAAATAATTGTTAAAAACTTATATATGCCTTCCATTTTTTTCATAAAATACTAGTATATCAATATGAAATGAATAAAACTTCAATATAAAAAATTATTAATAATATTAAATGAAAACAAATAAAATTAAACAAAAAAATTGCACATGAAATCTTTATACACTACGATCTCAGATTATATCAACAAAATTAAATAGATTTAAAATATCTATTAAAAACAATGAAAATTAAAATTAATAATTATTATCAAGGTAATATAGCTTTGCACACCTGAAACTAAATAGAAGTAGATTCTAAAAAAACTGTTCTCCCATTAGAACTATTTGTAAGTGAAATAAGAAACTGATAATGGAAACTGTAATCTAAAAAAATGAATAAAAACATTAAATGACCAAAACAAATAAGATTACACAAAAAAAGAACAATAAATTTATTATATCCTATGATCTCAGATAATATCTATAGAATTAAATAGATTTAAAATTTCTAATAGAAATAATGAAAATTATAAAAAAAATAAGTATTAAGGTAATAAAGTTTTTCATACCTCAATCCGAATTGTAGATTAGTTTCTTGAGATAACATGACCAAAAAAATGTTTCGCCTTTTGAACTGCCTTAATGGAAAATAAGATACCCATAATGGAAAACTGAAATCATAGAAAAATAATGGGAAATATTAAATGACAACAAATGAAATTACACAAAAATATTGCACCAAAATTTTATTATAAAATATTAAAAAAAATTGGAAGCACTATATATTGAATAAAATAAGTTACACGTATTGATAATGCATGAAACATTTATGTGATTTTGAAAATTAATTTCAACCCAAGAAAAAAATTTTGATTAAGAAATAATGGCCAAACAGAAACTGCTAGATATTTGTACATATAGAAAAAACAAATTTTCATTGAGATAGATGAAAAAATATGAAAATTAAGAATGAAACCCATTATAATCCAATTATTTGTCTTTTCCAATATGCTTGAGAGGGAATGAATGAAATGGTCCACATATTTATGGAGAATAACTGTAAGTGTTGAAGAAAATATTTCTAGGAAAAAATCCAAGGATTTATTGGAGTGGGTAGATAATAAACACTGAAATTTCCATAGTGAAAACAAAAGATAAATTTTAACAAAACAATAAAAATTACAACATAGAATATATTATATTCCCCAAGATCTAAACTCAAAGTTTAATGAAACTAGCATCTAATGTGGTGTCCATTGGGTGGGTAATCAATGTGATTGGTGGCCTTAATGAAGGATATATCTAAAAAATATCATGAATAAAAACCAAACTCGCTAATTATGACGGAAAATGGAAGCTAGTGCCAGAATCATAATTTCCATTGATTCTAAAATAATAATAAAAATTGGAAATGTGGATAGGTTGACGAAGATGTAAAAACTACCACATAAAAATATAAATTATTGAGGGTGGAAAATTGTGGTGTAAGAACCCGAATCTTCTATTCAGGGATGTATTTCTTTTCTAGTTTTTTTAGAAAAAGAGGTGTTTCTAGAAATTTCAGGAGTACACGTCGTGTACTTATAAGTAAACTTCGTGTATAGTTTTCTATAGGTAACTTTGTATTGGCCATGTAACGGCCGAGTACATGGCTATGTGGGGAGACCTGGAGGCCACCTAAACAGGGCCTAGTAAAGGCAAGTGCACGCCTTGTACCTTTGATGAACATACCATGTACATTATTTTTATTTCATTAAATGGATCGTTGTTTGTCTAATCTACACAACACCCTTCTTCTCCTTTCATCTTGTCCAAGAGCATCCATATGATGCTATTCTTCTCCGAACCCCCGAGTAGCCATCCTTTCTCAGAATTGTCCATTGTCGATTGCATTGGAATCGCCACAGTTAGCTCTTTCTTCTTCTAGAGACATGTTTCTTGATTTATCTTCTTTCGTGAGTTATTATTGGTTGAACTTTTTGGATATTTTTTCTGATCTACGAAATTCTAGGTTGAATAAAAGGCGTGGATTCAACTATATAGTTCTTACAATGCTAGGGTAGGTGTTTTGTACCTTTCTGTAGTTATCCTTTGAGTTATATGTGAAAAACTGCCCAATACCCTTGTTTTGGGAATTCGTGTTTATGGTTCTTATCCCTGCATTTTCTTATTATGACTTTGGTGCCTAATTATATGATTTATGATTGTAAATATGGTTATTTACCATTCCGTGGTTGTGTTTCTCTTGTTTTCTTGGTATTGACTATTTGGTCTAGCTTTTCCTATTAGGCTGCTTTCTTTCCATGCCTAGTGTTATTTGGATGGAGTGACTTTTATCTGACATGTTGGGATATGTTGTAGAATTCTTATCCTAGTAGTCCTATAGGTTTACATTGGGTGCCATATATCATTTGTGAATGATTGATTTACACAGGTCGGTGGGAACCTGGTGTAGTATACCATAGGGAGAATGGATATAGAGGTCTTCTTTAGAGTGTTTGTTTACTTTTACATTGTGAGACCATAGGGGAGAGAAAATTTGTACTCCCTCAGAGTTTCTTTAGTTTCTTAGTTACGAGTCCACAAGGAGAATTAGATGTCAAGTTCTTCCTCATAGTTTCTATAGTTAACGATACGAGACCACAGGGGGAATTGACAGTGATTGCTTCATTGGAGTGTCTTCGCTAAAGCTAAACCATAGGGGTTATACTGTGAGTATATCCAGGAGGGTTTCTTGTGTTTGATTGGTTGAACCAGAGGGGTTATGGTATGGGTAATTCTAGGGGGTTACTTATGTTTTTTGGTTTGTTAACTAATAAATGAAAATCGATTTAATAGAAATTGTAGAGTTGTTTACTTTTTAGAACATCCTTATTTATTGCTTTATTTTTCTTATTTCTCGCCATATATATATTTTCTGACTGTTATGCATTAATATTTGGGTGGTTTCCTGCTGGGATTCATCTAACACCCCATTTGGGTCATGATTTAGGTCCCAAATAGATTATATTATTGTACTTATAGATAATGCAAAGTATTATTCTACTTATGGTACTTGATTGTTGTGAAGCTAGAGATCATGGGACCAAGCTACGGATTATGATGCTGCTAGTGTTTATTTGTTTTCTTTGTACCTTTGCCTAGTACTTTATTACAGCATTGTGAATTGGTTGGCTACTTTCCTAGACATATGTATCATGCATGATTTATATAGGTGTGCTGCTGTTGTTTCTTACCTCCATTGTTTACTTCTTGCATGATATTAATTCTACCACAATTGTTACTTGTTTATATCTGATGTGTTACCCTGCAAATGAAGAAATAGTTTCCCCACTATCACACCCAAGGCCCTCACAACTAGTTGGAAACCTCTGGAATTTAGGGAGATGCACTTGAGGCTATGTGACCAACCACGCATGGGGCACCTCTGGGTGGCTCCTAGAACTGGGACGTTACAAATTCATATAAGAGGACTTAATTTCTTCTTGACTTACTGTTTGGATCCTATATCCATGGATAGGAAGGAATAGGTACTTGGTAATAAACTATTCCTGGGAGTAGCTAACCCTTTTACAAGAAAAATCCAATTTACATCGTATATTGTGAATTTTCTGGTTTTTTAATTATTATAGTTGATTTTCATTCACTGTTGGGTGATTCGCACATTTTGTGTTCTTATGGTTTATATTATTGATGTTCTATTTCAGTTTCAACCCGATGAGATGAGGTTATGCCATCTCACTCATCATATAAGAACTTTCTAGATATCACATGTCTTGCATTCTTGTCATGCCATTTAGGGGGCATTAACGATTTCATGTTTTTGTGATAGATTTTGTGCTTGATATGCATGCTACTATGATAGATTCCATGATAGCATACTTGATATTTTATAGGGTATTGTGAATGTTTAAATTTCAATTTAATAAACACCAAACAATGGTTCTTGAAGTTTTATGGGCCCTCAAGGACTGTAATTTGGTGGATCATCGCTATGTTATGTTGTATATGACATGTAGAAGATTCCAACCATTGATTCACGGGGAGTATGAGCCCTCACGAATCAGAATATGGCACTTTAATGTTACTTTCAGTGTTTTTCTATGTTCGGGAGTAGTCTATGAGGCTTACTGTCTAGAAAAAAAATATAAGGAATTTAATTATAAATAAATGCCATGTATCCTTTTGTTCAGGAAGGAACTATTTTTCTTTAGTACACACCGTGTACTATATGTACATGTCATGTAGTCTTTAACCTGGTCACTAGCTGTATGGGCAGAGGCATGGGGTTGGGAATATTTGGTGGAACACGCCGTGTATCGGGCGTACACATCGTGTTGTTCAGACCATGTGTTTGGCTGTGTGACTAATGAAAAGGGTTGATTATAGGCAGTTAGGAAACATCATGTCTGGCACAAACACATCGTGTGGATTCAACTGTGTAATCGGTTGTGTGACTAACAACACGCGTATGTGATGTTCATCTTGTACACATTGTGTCTAGCACAAACATCATATGTGCTATTTCTCTAGGTCAACCATGTGGGTCAGTCATGTAGAATAACTAGGGCAGGAGAACACGATTCAATTACACACCATGTTATGTAGAAACATGTTGTGTGTATAGTGTGTTACACTTCCAGAGTTAGTAGTAGTACATGACCATGTGAAGTCTTAAAGGAATACACCATGTATGAGTTATACATGCTGTGTATCCCGGATTTAAAAATCTTGAATGTTTTCTTTCTCATGTTCCCTTCTTACATTTCAAAGTTACTGTCCTTAACATTCGAGATCTAAGGTGTGAGTTTGACCTTGCAGATTCATGCCACCAAGATGTCCTCTAGTTGTACTCCAATTATAGGGTAATGAACAGACACAGAACATGGCAGATCAAGAACTTCTAGCAGATCCTTCAGTTGTTCCAATCATGGAACAAGCCGTCTTTCTAGACACAGGTGTTGACACACAGTTCCATGAATACTTCATGAGGTTCATGAAAACCTTTCGAGGAGTACCACATCCTTCCTCTTCTATGGAAGAGCTCACACGGGTTTCTCAATATAAGCATTGTCCAACTTTCACTGGGGAAAGTGGACCTCAGTCTTGAGAGTAGTGGTTTGAATCCATGTTGTCTATCTTTGAGCATCTGGAGATGCTTCTAGAGAGGATGGTGAAGATATCTACATATATTCTTCTGGATTCTGCCAAGAGATGGTGGGATGCGATCTCACGGGTAGGATGCTAGCAGGTTATGGATTTGAAAGATTTATAGTGTCCCATCAATGACTAATTTTTCCCAAAGAGTCTGAGGTCAGACCGAGCCTGAGTGTTCATGAGTCTGGAACAGGGTAATCTCACAGCTATGGAGTATTCTTCTCACTTCACAGTGCTATATAACTTTACACGCATTATAGGAAAAGATGAGTTATTTTTGGCATAGAAAATTGAGAATGGTCTCAGGCATGTCATATGATCTATGGTGAACATCTTTAAGATGACTTCCATCACCTCTATAGTCAACCATGCACTGATCACATAGCATAATATGAGGGATTCTGGAGTTGTGATCTTGGGCAGTTTGGTATCCAGAGTTGGTAACCCTTAGACTAACAGCAGGAAGCGTCATGGGGATTCTACATGTAAATATCGTTGTAGTCTGAGATACTTCTTCTGGTAGCCATCTGGTGCGCTACCTGTTCAATAATAGTAAGCATACGAGGCAAAATTTCCTAAAATACCTAGTGGAGTGCTGATCTTGTAGCAAGGTGGGACATCTTCAGCGCTTCTATCAGATCTTCTCACTAGTAGCTGGTGACATGGGTTCTCTTTCGACTCCTTTTTTAGGAGCAGCACCACCAGTTCCACATTAGTATGGGAACCGGAACTCTTTCGAAAATTCAATCCAAGGTGTAGTTCAAGGACATTGTATCCATTTGTCTTTCATTCCATGACAATAGGGTGGATTAGCTTACGGTGGTTAGAAAGGGTCATAGGGCCGCAGTACAGGCCAGACCTTTCATTGGATCATACCTAATATGAGCAGGATCTCGGACCCTCAATAGTTAGAGGTACAATTCTAGTTGCCTCATTTTATTCTTCTGAACTCTTTGATATGGGGGCTTTCCATGGTTTCATTTTTTTTCTGTTGTAGAGAGCCTTGGGCTCTACATCTTTACTTCTACTAATGTTCTGATGTTGGACACTCCATCCAGGAAAAGAACGGCTAGTGTATGTCAGTACAAGGAGTGGCCTCTTGAGGTTGTGGGTGTCACTTCTCATGGGACCTCTATGTACAAGAGATGATAGGATATGATGTCATTCTTGAGATGGATTGGTTTGCTCCTTTCCAGGAATTTTTCGACTGTTATAATCGTAGGGTGAGTTTCACCTCACCAAAGGGTAGTTTGTTCTTACATAAGGGTGAATAGGAAATCCATGCGAGCAGAGTGGGACCCGAGCATCATGGGATGGGAGCAGTTACATCCTAGATTGTTAGTCTATATCTGGATGACTAGTGGACTTCACAGTTGGACTTTACTCCAATGGTGGATCATTTTAGGATATCTTTCTATAAGACTTTTCAAGTTTTCCTCTGGAGTAAGAGGTAGAATTTTTTGTTGAGATTGTGCTAGGGGCAGAACTAGTGTCCATTCCTCCTAATAGGATGGCTGCACTATAGTTACTAGATATAAATAAGTAGTTATAGGAGTTACAGGAAAAGGGTTTCATCCAACCCAGTACTTCTCCTTGGGGTTCCCCTATCCTATTTGTGAAGAAGGTGGATGGTACCCTCTGAATTTATGTGGATTTTCGAAACATGAACCAGTTGATGGTAAAGAACAGATATCCCTTGCCGAGGATTGATGATCTCTTTGATTAGCTTCATTGAGCTCGGGTGTTCTCAAAGATTGACTTGAGATCCGGATATAACCAATTTCATGTTAGACCATCTAATATACCTCTTACAGCCTTTCGGATTAGGTATGGTCTATACGAGTACATGGTTATGTCGTTTGGTCTCAAGAATGCACCTACATTTTTCATGGCACTAATTAACCAATTCTTCTATCCATAATCGAATTATTTTGTGGTATTCTTCATGGAAAATATCTTGGTGTACTTTCACACTCGACACAACCAGGTTACCCATCTTGATATCATTTTGAGTGCACTAAGAGAGCATCAATTAAATGTTAATCTCTCAAAATGAAGCTTTTGGATGAACCAAGTTTATATCTTTGGTCATGATATATTTAAGACAAGAGTATATGTGGACCCATAGAATGTTAGAGCAGTAGTTTCATGGGAGCCACCGAAGAACATATTTGAGGTACGATGTTTTCTATGGCTAGCTAGATACTAAAGTTGTTTCAGACATGACTTTATATGCTTAGCAGCACCACTGACAAGCATGTCTATAAAGGGTAAGAATTTCTTGTGGTCATATTCTTGTGAGTGAACCTTCTAGGGGATGAAAGGGAGGTTGACATAAACACAGATACCAGTTTTTCTAAAAAAAAGAGAGAAGAGCCATGTTGTGTTCTGTGATGCATCAGGTATCGAGCTGGGAGCTCTGCTTATGCATTGAGAAGGAGTCATTGTGTATGGGTCTCAACAGTTGAGTCCACATGAGAGAAATTACCCGATGCATGATCTTGAGTTGGCTGTAGTTGTTCATGCCTTACAAAGTTGGAGACATTATCTGTTGGGATAGAATTTTGTGGTTTTCACTGATCAAAAAAGTCTCTAATATATCTTCACACATCGCAATATGAATTTTGAGATAGAGAATGTGGGTTTATTACCTTAACTCTTTGGACAATGAGCTCCCTACATGCCTGGGAAAGGAAAATCATTATCTGATGTGTGGTGCAGGAGGACTCAAATACAGGCAGATTAGGAGACCAGAAGTGACTGGAAGCTTATGGATCTGTTCTCCAAGATTCATTTGGAGGTTCATAGCTGAGAGGGGCATACGTTCCTTTATTATGTAGTTATTACCTCTAATCAACTTGATCGAGTGCAAATGATGAAGATGTCAGATTCAAAATGCCTAGTCCTATTGGAAAGTGTGTCAGAAGAGGACCCTATTACGGGATGGACCGTTGGAGAGAATGATATCTTTTGTTTCCAAGTGTGTGTATGGGTGTCAAAAGACATATGCTAGGACCTGATGTGGGACATTCATTCCACAGTTCAGTAAGTTCATCCTGGTGTCACCAAGATGTACTGATATCTACACCACTAATATTGGTGGCTAGGTATGAAGAGAGATGTTGCTGGGTTTGTCATGAGATATTCCACCTGTCAGTAGGTAAAGAAAGAGCATCAGCGACCTACAAGTATTTTGCAGTAGTTACCCATTCTTTAGGGGAAGTGTAACAATGCCATGATGGACTTAGTGATAGATTTACCAAGGTCTCCTCGAGGGAATGATGCAGTTTTTGTTTTCATTGACAGACTCACGAAGGTTGCTCACTTCTTGTCGATCAAGGGGACCTTCAATGTGGATAAGTTGGAAGGTTGTACATATGGGAGATTCTACGTATGCATGGATTTCCACACTCCATTGTTTTATATAGGGACAAAAGTTTTACTTCTTGGGTTTGTTAGAAACTTTAGAGGGCTTTGGGAACACATGTACTTCTGAGTACGACTTACTATCCCCAGATAGATGGCTAGTCCGAGAGTATGATTTAGGTGCTAGAGAAGATACTTTAGGTAAGCATCATAGATTTTGGAGATTCTTGGGAGAGGCACATACCTCTTTTGGAGTTTTTATATAATAATAATTTTTACGAAACTATCGAGATGATACCTTCTGAGGCTTTGTATGGTAGGCCTTGCTGATAACCCTTATGTTGGATGGAGGCAGAAGAGGCAGCTATGCTAGGACCTCATCTTTTCTAGGAGACCACAAAAAAGGTGGAGTTGATTCCGAAGAGAATGGATACAACATTGTCACGAAAAATGTCTTATGCTGGTCGACGAAGACTACCTATGGTGTTTGATGTAAAAAATCAGGTTTTTCTAAATGTCACACCAAGGTTGGGACACAGGAGGATTAGTAGACAGGGCATGCTTTCACTGATATATGTTGGACCATTTGAGGTTTTGGAGAGAGTCGGGCTGGTTTCCTATCGGATTCAGTTACCTCTTACGTAATAGGCTATGCACAACATCATCCATGTTTCTTAGCTCTGACGTTACTTCTCAGACCCCTATTATGTCTTTCAACCCTAGGAGGTTGAGTTGGATGTGTATGCATTGTTCGAGGACCATCCCATCTGGATTTTTTTTCATAGTACAAAAGTTCTCCGTGGCCAATTTGTTTTTCTCATATGAGTGCTATGGAAGCATGGTAGAGTACAGGATGAGACATGGGAGAGGGAGGCTGATGTACGACCATAGTGACCGAAGCTGTTTGAGGTTTCTTCTTATACGCACCCATACTATGGAAATTCAGGGAGAATTTTCTTTAAAGGGGGATGTTTTTAAGAAATAAAATCTTCTTTTCAAGTATATCTTTCTTTTTTAGTTGTTTTAAAAAAAAGGAGTTTATTTAAATTTTAAGAGTACACGCAATGTACTTATAAGTATACACCATGCACCCAGTTGTTGTGGGTAGCTATGTACTTGATATTTAACAGTTGATTACATGGTCGTGGGGGGTGACATGTAGGCTTCCTAAAGTGGGGCACAATAAAGGAAAGTACACACAGTTTACCATTTAAGAACACACCGTTTAATTTCTTTTATTTCATTAAAAGGACTGGGGTTGCGTTTAATCGATAGGACACCCTTCTTCACTATTCGACTCATATAGGAGTGACCATATGACACGATTATTCTTCGAGCCCCCAACTCAATGTCCGTTCTCGAAATGGACCACTTTCAATTGAGTTGGAATATCCATGGTATGATCTTCTTCTATAGCATCGTTTCATCATTCCTCTTCTTTTGTGAGTTTTTCTATGTTGAATTTCATATACTTCTTTATAGATATACGGCGTTCTAGGTTGAATAAATGGTTGGGATTCAACTATATCAATCGTACATTACTGAGGTTGGTGTTTGGTGCTATTCCATAGTTAGTCGTTGAGTTATATTTTCAAAAGATCCCAATACCCTTGTTCGAGGTATTGAGTGTTTATGGTTTTTATCCATTTATTTTCCTATAATGCCTTGTGTACTTGAGTGGAGTATTTATGATTTAAAATAGGGTTATTTACCTTTATATGGATTTGTTTCCCATATTTTCTTGATATTGACCTTTTGGTCAAGTTTTTCCTGTCAAGATACATTGTTTCCATACCTAGTGTTGTTAGGTTGGAGTGACTTTTATCTAACATGTTTTGATATGTTGTTGACTATTTATCCAAGTAGTTATTAAGGATTAAATTGGCTTCCATATATCATTTTTCATGATTTATTTACACAAGTCTGTGGTAACCTAGTGTATTAGACCATAGGGAGAGTGTACGCTAAGGGATTATCTAGAGTATCTATTTACTTTTACGTTGTGAGACCATAGAGGGAATGTAATTTGTGCTCCCTCAAAGTGTATGTAGTTTTACCATTACAAGACCACATGGATAATTGGATTTTAGTGCTTCCTCTGAGTGTCTATTGTTACCGATATGAGACCATAGGGTTAATTGACATAGAGTGCTTCCTTAGAGTGTCTTTGCTAAAGCTGAACCAGATGGGATAGACTGTTAGTACATCCCATAGGGTTTATTGTGTTTGATTTATTGTACCAGAGGGGTTGGTCTATGAGTACTTCTATAGGGATAATAATATTTGTTGGGTGATTAACTAAAAAATGAAAATGGATGTAATTGAAACTGTAGGATTATTTACTTTTGAGTACTTCCTTGTTTAATGCTTTATTTTTTTATTGCCTTCCATATATATTCACTGCCTGTTAGGCAGAGATATTTGGGTGCTTGCCTACTAAGATTTGTCACACACCATGTTTGGTTCATGCTTTTGAGCCCATATAGATTATATTGTTTCAGGTATAGATATGTGAATTCACCCCTCTACTTTAGGTACATGATTGTTGTGATGTTGGAGATCATGGGACCAATCTGAGGATTGTGATGCTGCTGGAGTTTACTTGTTTTCATTGTACATTGTTTTAGTGTTTTATTCCATCATTGTGATATGTTTGGATGAATTCCTAGGAAAATGTATCATGAATCATTTATAGATGTTTTCTCTTGTTTTTTATTACGTATGTTTACTTATTTCATGTTGTTACTACTTCCACTATTTTTATCTTTCTATATTCTCTACGTTACTCTGCCAATTAGGGCATAGTTTCCACACCATCACATCCAATGCCCCTATTGATAGTTTGAAACCTCTATCATTTGGGGAGATGCGTTTGAGGCCATGTAACCAAACAGGTATGGTGAACCTCTGGGCGAAACTCAGAACTGGGACATTACACGTGGCGGAGCAAGCATAGGTAGGGGAGCTGAAGGTGAAATATTTTGAGGTGTAAGAGAAAGAGGAGGAGGCAGAGGAGTCGAATGCGGAGGAGCCAACCGAGTTTTCGAACATTGATCAAGAGGATATGGAGAAGACAGAGGAATATATGGATGTGGCTGAGGGATTCAAGTGGTAACCCTAGGATCATAGAGTAAAATCCTAAACATGGGCATGTATGGACTAAGGGAAATTAAAATTTGGGAAAATAGTGATGGAATGTGGACAATCATAGGAGTTACACGAGTAAAGAGAAACACTGAGCTTTATTATATATAATAGATATCATTTATTATCTAACTTTATATCCCTTCATTTTTTTTAAATTCTAACAGCTATTATTATTTTATTTGGATTTTCTAGGCACTCAGATATTCTTGTAGAAATGTTCCAAAATTCCCTTGTTAGAATTATCTATAAAATTAAATTTATATAATGAATATATAATGTGTATTTATTTTTATATTATATAATTTAATTTTTTTTATAAACATAATAGGATGGATATAAATATAAAATGTATTCATTCTAATCATTTGACAAACAAATATGAAAATAGAGTTATACAGTTCGTCAAGATTGCAAGATAGCATACAAGAGATCTTTCTAAAACCCTCTATTTGTGTTTAAAATGTTGTTATCCAAGATATATTAGTCCGGAATGGTTAGAAGAACATTTGATAGGTCACAGAATAGATCAATGCAATAAATGTTTCACAAAACATGGGGAAAATAGAATGTGGACATCAATTGTGACGATAATATGGTTTATGAATCATTTGATGTGAATACCTTTGTAAAACATGATAGATAATACATGGATGAAACCAAAATGGAAATTTAATATGAATTTCGTGGTTATAAAACTGTTTTTGGGGAGATATATTTTTCATCCAATAAATTATTGTATATCGTTTTACTAAATACAAAGCATTTCCAGTTGTATTGAATTTATATAATTTGAAATCTGGCTACAGATGGAGTGACGCTAGTTTTACAAAACTACATGGTCTTTTAAAAGATATTCTACCTGAATAAAATTAAATACCATGCTGAATATATTATGCTAAATGAATTTTACATTAAATGGGGATGATCTTCAAAAAATACATGCTTTTCCAAATGATTACATATTTTTTCACAAGGGCCAATGAATCACTCATCAAATTCCCTAAGTGCGGTGCATATCGATTCAAGAAAAATGATTCATGTTCTTCAAAATCTATATGGTACATTCCAATGATTTCACAATTTATAATATAATAAGGATGTTAGGAAATAGAAATACAATTAACATGGCATGAATATGAAATAATTAATGATTGGAACATTTGTCATCTAGAATGTTATCCTCAGTAAAAGGAAATTGATTACGAGATTCCTAAATTTGGTGATGAGAAGAGAAACATTAATCTTTCATTATCTATATATGGAATAAATCCTTTTGGATTAATTAGTAGTAATTAAAATACATGGCCCATCATGTTGGAAGATTATAACTTTCCACCATTGTTATGCATGAAATGAAAATACATTATGTTTTATGTACTTATACCAAGACCAAAGTAACCCAGTAATGACATTGATGTCTATTTGGATCCATTTATAGAAGATTTGAAATTTATGTTGGATATAGGTGTTATAATGTATGATTATCAATGAAGTAAATAGTTTTCTTTTAAGGCCATGTTGTATGGAATGATAACTAACTTCCATGCATATGTAAATTTATTAGGCTATAACATTAAATGCATGTTGGGGTGTCCCATTGTTGAAAATCACACACACTCTGTTCGGTCGAATCATTCCTCAGAGAATGTAATTTTCGGACATCAAATTTTTTTCCATTGATGACATAAATATTGACCCTTGGGAAAAACTTTTCATGGGAATATCGAACAAGGTACAACACCTTCTCCAATAATGGTTCATCAACAATAGAAATAAGTAAAAAAGTTTTGAACTATTTTTTGTAAATCAATTTTGAAAAACCGTACAAAATCAGGTTGGATGAATAGAAATTTTTTTATTGAATTATAGTATTGGAATTCTTTGTATGTCAGACATTTTCTGGATGAAATTTATTTATAAAAAAGGTATTTTCGTAACACCCAAAGATTTCATAGTATGTTATTTTCTTTAAAGTAATTCAATAGCTAGTGTTTCACGCAACACCGAGTTCGAGCACACCACGACTTACCAAACTAGCCGTTCAAAAGAGATTATAAAAATTATTAAATGAAATTTTAATTTTATATACTCTATGTAATTTTAGAATCCATATTATGTATTTCTTAGAAATAATATAAGAAAAAATTCATTTTTTAGATAAAATAAGTATTTTTAAAAAAATGCAATTTTACCACCTTTAAATGGAAAACCCTTTTTAAAAGAAATATTTGACACTTGTATATATTAAATTTAATGAAATTAAATTCTTCATTAGAATCAAGACATAAAATTTTTTTTGGATAAATTTCTGTTACTTTTCTAATAACATTATATTTTGATGAATACTGAAAAATACTAAATTTTAATTAAAAAAACTTTTTTAATAAAAATAATTTATAGTGTTAAAAAATGTATTTTAATGGTTTAGAAATATAATTATATTATATTTTTATCATTAAATAAAATTTATGTGATTATAAGTAATTTCTCATTTAAATTTTACATAAACACATGTCAATCTTTTGAAAGTTTTTACTTTTTGAAAACCCGCATTTCAGTTTTGACAACTTGAATTAATTTTAATTTAATTAATGAAACTTATGTTTTTTGAATATGGAAATATAGAATTAATTTTTGAATTTGGTAAATCAATATTATCTCTGGGTAAATTTTTGGTATTTTTCTGGAAACATTCAATTTTTTATGAATAGTGAAAAACACTGAGTTTTAGTTTAAAACTGACTTTTTATTTAAAAATTTATTTATTTTATTATAATTTATTTTAAGTAAAAATAGATTTATAATACATAGAAAAGTTTAATTTAATTCATTGGAGTCATGTTATAATAAAATTAGATGTATAAAATGTTAATGAACTTTTTACCATGTTTTACCCACCTACTAGGAGCATTTGGAAATTCGCATAAAACATAATTTTACCTCTTCTCTGAGTGGAATTTAGAAAATTCGAGACACATGGTTGATATGAGTAAGAAAAATTTGTTTCAATAAGATGAAAATAATTTTTTGTGAATACTAACATTTACTTTTATTTACCACGGTTACAAGTAAATAGGGTAATTAAAGGTAAAAATGATATCATAATTACCGACAACACATGTCCTAATTCTATTGTATAAGTTTAATTAGACTAAAAACAAACTTAGGAATAAAATATGACCATTTAGGTCCACTTTTATTAGATTAGGACATTTATTAATATTTTATTTAAAGAAGAGTTAAAAGAGTTGAAATCAATGTTTAATAACTAAAACATTTTTAATATAGGTTTATGAATATGATAAATTCGATTAAAAATATTCATTAGAAAGATAATAAAAATTCCTACATAATTATATTTTATTTATAATTTTAATAAATTAAATAATTAAATTTATTTATGACACAATGATGATGCAATAATTACCTAAATAATGAAATATTAAAATAATTGATGATATAAATAACCAAATAAATGTAATTTGAGACTTTTTATGAATTAAAATAATTTTATAGGTAAAAATGACATGTTATGGTTGATTATATAAATTTTTTTCGAAGTAATAATTCTGTTATGAATTTATCAAAAACAAAATTCCAAATAGTGTCAAAATTGACACAAAAGAGTTTTTAAAACAAATATTATATTATTAATTGATATTCTATTCCTAAAAATCATAGGTTCGTCCAACGGTCTTAAATAATATTATATATGTCATTAATGAAGAACTTTAGTTTATCTTGTAAGTTTATAGTAAATTTATTAACCATATTATATAAAAATACCAAGAGACATGGTAAATATCAAACTATTTAACTAAGAGTTAAATCTAAAAGATAATACTAATATAGTGACCCAAACGAGTCTAAAAACTATTGGTTGAGTAGTTTTCGACCCATACCCACATTATCATTTAAATAATTCATTTCTATTCTTTTATATACCGAAAATTATTTTATTATAAAATAGTATTTCTTGCTTTTCATAAGGTGCCCCTCACCAATCTTATAAAAGGGAACATCCCCTTCTCTCTAATTCACACCATCAATGACATTTTTCATAGCCAAACCTGGCCTAAATACCCTCTCCACTTTCCTTAATTCATCCTAGAGGTCTTACTTTTGTCCTAAATCTAACCTATGGAGCCCTTTGATCAAATCAAAATGAAGAACCCCAAAAAGAGGTAAATATTTCATCACCTCTTTCAAGTTCTTTTATACTTCCACTTCCTCATTCTTTTTTGTTTCTATTATGAAATAATACCTCCAGTATCTTCTATAGTGTGATTTTATTATTAATATGGTACAATAATATTCATTATTGTATCCCTCCTATGAAAGTTATGTCACCATACGTGCGTACGTACGGCTTACCGTCTCCACGTCGTGGTGTAGTTTGTTATTCAAACACTTCATCATTTGGATGGGTATAATAATGAGTATAAATTATGAAAATAATAAATATAACATGATAATTATTCTTTATATATGATATTCCATCCAATTATATATGATTTTAATATCAAAATAATGATATTGTCACTCGTGCGTACGTATAGATTATTGTCTCCACGAACGCGATGAGATTCATTCCCCATCGTATCCATTCAACACTAATTTTCATTTTATGATTAAAAGTAATGTTTAAAAACAGGATATAATTCTTTATATGAATAATATACATCCCATCGATAACAAATATGACTCACATAACAAATAATATAAATGAAAATGAGTCCATTAACACCTGAAACGAAGATACTACTAAAATATAATTAACAAGGAAATATTAGAGGATCATATATTATTCAAAATCTATGTATATAGTTCTTGAATAATTTAATAACAATGATTTAACTATTATACAAAAGTTTAACGTACCCTCGACCAATGAAATGTTCAAGGTATGGGGTTTCTTATCTCACTTTTAATTCCGTGAGAGTTCCATTGTTCACCACTTATTGCATGTGGTGTATTCTGTACTGTCAGTTGATATATATTATCAGGATTATCTTTATATTCAAGGTATTATGTTAATTATTTGGTGGTTATTATTTTTTGGTCATATGTCTCGATTGATTACAATTTGGTAAGGGTTAATTCTACAATCTTTTCATTATCCGAGGTTGTTTTTACTTGAGTATCTACTAGGACCTCTTTATCTTCTAAATCCATGTTTCTTAAAAATGTATTTCAAAAAACCCTTCATATTTTATAGACTATGGGGTAAAGTCATTTATACCCTTGTTGTAATTTCATAAGATGTTTATAAAGGAATATTTTTGTCATTTTTTAAGCATGGTCCTTTATAACCATTTCGACAAAATTACGGTAAGAATGTTTTTTAACATATATTGCAGGTGAGACTATTTTCCACCGTTATAACATCGTCGAAGCTTCCCTTACAAGCTTATAAGAAAATTTTCAAAATAAATTCTTTCTTAATATTTATGTGACTTTTAAATGATTTGAAAATAGAAAGAGATATTTCTATAAAAAAAGAGTCTTGATTTCATCTATGTCGATATCCTTTGATGGATTTAAGCTTATTGGAAGTTTATTTATTATGATACAAAAATTCTATACTGTATTGAAGGTTTTGGAATATGATTGGCTGTGGATGTGTTAGTCAATACCATTCATGGTTTATTGATATATTATTGACATTTCGTTTGCTAGTTTTAATACGAATGTTTATGTTATGTTTAAACCTTTTCATATGAGAAATTCATTGGATTTATTATGTGACAGGTGGAGCCTGTTATAGCTCCTTGATACATCAGTAGGTATCATGAGACAAACTAGTGTCTTGGCACAAGGCCTTGAAAAAATCTTATTTGTAGTCTTGGAACAAGGCCTTGACTATGTGGTTATGCTGTCTGGAATTATTCATTCCATCATTATGAAAGTGGCTATTGATATTTCCAGTGATTATTCAACTAGTAGAATATCCATGTGAATAAGTAAATGGAATTATTTAATTTTATATTTTATATATTATAGTGAAGCTAAAGTTTAAAAGTATTTTCTTTTAGTCTTATACATTGACAAAAATGTTTATGCTTATTTATGAAAGTTTCTGCTATACTGTTATCCTTACTAACCATCTGAGCTCACCCCTTTCAATGTTTTATTTTTCCCAGGACGTAAGGAAGTATTTTATGACTTACCTACAGGGATAGTATGAGGGGATATGAGTGTGGTCTATGGAAACAATGTGGTTTTAGATTTTCATTTTATAATGTAATGTAAAACTTATGAATGTATCAAGTACTTACAAGGCTACTAAACTCATCGGTCTTTCGAGAAATGATCTTTTGTGATAATGAAAATGTTACATAACAATGCACTGACTCTAGGTAACAGGGGTAGGGGAGTTATAGTTTGTATCATAGGGATTATAGTACCATCCTTGGAGACTAGATTTAGATAAAATCTGATTAGATCACATATCCCTAAGATAAACGTTGAGGATTAGTATAGAAGAACTTCCTAAAATTTTGGTATTGTATATATTTTTTGAGTTTTCCATGCAATACATCCATTTATGGATATGAGCAGGTAGAGGCGGATCTGGAACAGATGTACCTAGGAGTAAAAACTCTGACAAGGAGTTTCGTGCTTGACCAGGGTTATCTTGGTACATGACAGCGGTCCTCGCTACACTCTTGGTTACGACACTCCTATGATATGCTTAAGACAATTCACATTTTCTTTACAAACCGATTTGAAGGATTTTTATATAAGATGATAATAAATAATCTCCATTAATCTTAAGGGGTTTTAGATTGAAAATAAGGTGTTATGATATTCTATAAATTATTTTATGACTCACACTATGCTTTCTGGTGTTAGTCAATGGCTGGATTCCAAGGAAGTCATAGTAAAATTGAACATGATATACAAGGAGGGAACGACGGAAGAAATGAGCAACATAATGGAATGTTGATTGGTCTAAAAGATATCATGTTCATGCAAAATCAGTTTTCCAAAAATATGATCAACATTATATATATTAACCAACTCCCGAACTTAAAAAAGAAGAGAACGGCGGTGAATGATAAGAGCTCTAATAATGGAGACCATGGAGAAAAAAAAATCACAATTTCTATCATGCAGGAAATATGTAATGAGACACATAGTAAAGTGTCTCAATTGAACAAATATTGATTTAGGTTTGGGAAAGAAGGACATAAAGTAAAACATTTTTGTGGAAAAAGGAAACGTAATATGGAAGAAAATAAAAATGATACCAAGAATCCATTGACAGTCATTTTCCATAAATTTTGGGGACCTGGGCATTACCTGAGTGAATTCCTTATTCTATAGGAAAACCCCTTGGTCAAGAAAGCACCTTTGTGGAAATAAACTGATGGTGAAATATTTAAAAGCATTAGTGCTCTTTGTTTATGGGATTACTTTGGATGACTTTTCTCTTATGTACAACCCCATAGTTTCTTATGTGAAAATGCTATTTTAGAAAGAATGATGTTTTCTATTGTTGATATAGTTATAAATAACCATTTGGGTTTATATGATCCTTGAATTTGAGGCAATCACATGTTATTAAATTTTGGGATGAAAATGTGTGGTATGAGATAAAATTTGTGGTAAAATTATGTTATAATTATTTTGATAAATTTATCTCATTTTGGGAATGTCAAAAAATATAGTTTTTGAAAAAGGACAACATTCAGACTGTGTAACAAGACGTCGCGTCGGAAAAAGATATATGAATCCAACCCACAACCATATTGTGACTAGGATTGATCACCTACCACTGGACTATGTGAAGTCCCTGGTTAGTGTGACTAATTCTTTTTAGTTAAATGATTTTATTGATCAATAATACGTTGATTTGGGATCGTATGTCTTATCAAATGGATATCCTTAGTATAGGAAAATGATTTGGGGATTATGTAATGAATGTTAGTTTGGAAGACATTTTCTCTGTTGGGAATATTATATGCCTAAGTAAAATAGAATACTATGGGATTTCATTTGAGGATTAATGGTGTATTTTTTTATTTATGTTTTTATTGTGGATTTATAGTGATTTGGTTTATTTATGGAAATGATTAACTTATCATAGAGAATATGTGATTAGGTTAATTACTTTTATGTATGTGAGTTTAAGAGTAGTTTATGTTATTTGGAAATACAATTTAAAATGGAAAATTGTGTAATCAAATTCTTTTATGTTTTGGGAATCAATATTAGTTTGGATTATATTGATGAATTTTTAAGAACAATTGTTTATTGAATGGTATTTATTGAACATTGGGTATTGCTGGTCTAATTTTAGAATTAAGATAAGTATATATTTATCTAAAGGATTATCGTTTTTGGTGATCATATGATCATGTACTAACCATTTTTTTAATCCCTAAAGACAATGTAAATATATATTGTTTATCCTTTTTGGATTATGTGATTCTCTAGAAGTTGATTCTAGCACTTCAGGTGTGATCAAGTCGTCTTGAATACTCATCGTTTGAAAAAAAAAGATGAGTTAGTAGTAGAAATTTATTAAAAGATGAAACTCTACTTAAAAAGTAAGTATGTCTCTTTATGTTCATAGTAAATCTCATAAATAAATTCCCCAACTTTATGAAATGTAACTTAAAACAAAAAATGTTACCCATTTACTTTTAATACTAGGAAACTAATGAACATTTATCTCATCACATGTTTGTGGTTTTCTTTTTGTAAAATTTCTCATAATCATGTTTTCTATCACTCTCTCCCAGAACATGACACTTAATTTATCTTCCATATCCATGATTTCTTACATGGAATCCTACTGTGGGTTATCTCATGTGACCTTTGTACTTCTCCTTCTTTCTTTTAAAGAGATAGTTTTATTGTATTTTTTCTGATGTGGGATATTCAATAAAGTTCCCAAGACCAATTTTAAAATTACGAGGACGCAATTTCAAAAGGGGGGGGGGAAGAATGTAACACCACATGATTTCATAGTAAGTTATTTTCTTTAAAGTAATTCAATAGCTTGCGCTACACGTAACACCGAGTTCGAGCGCACCACAACTTACCAAACTAGCCGTTCAAAAGCAGTTATGAATATTATTAACTAGATTTTGAATTTTATATACTTCATATAATTTTAGAATTCATATTACGTGTTTCTTAAACATAATATAAGAACAAATTCATTTTTTCATATAAAAGAAGTATTTTTCAAAAAATGAAATTTTACCACCTTTTAATGGAAAACTCTTTTCGAAACCAATATTTGGCACTTTTATATATTCAATTTAATGAAATTAAATTCTTCATTATAATCGAGACATAAATTTTTTTTTGGAAAATGTTTTGGTACTTTTCAAATTACTTTTATATTTTAATGAATACTGAAAAATACTAAATATTAATTGAAAAAAACGTTTTTAATCGAAATAATTTATAGTGTTAAATTTTGTATTTTAATGGTTTTTTAGTATAATTATATTATATTTTTATCATTTAAAACAATTGATGTGATTATAAGTAATTTCACATTTAAATTTTACATAAACACATGTCAATCTTTTAATAGTTTTTACTTTTTAAAAAACCTTCTTTTTAGTTTTGAAAAAGGGAATTAAATTTAAATTAATTAATGAAACTTCAATGTTTTAAATTTTGTAAAATAGAATCTATTTTTGAATTAGGAATATCAAAATTATCTTAGGGTATATTTTTGTTATTTTTCTAAAAACATTCAATTTTTGATAAATAGTAAAAAACACTGTGTTATAGTTTAAAACTAACTTTTTTTTAAATAATTATTTATTTTATTTAAATTTATTATAAGTCAAAATAAATTCATAATACCTATATAAGTTCAATTTTATTCATTTGGAGTCATTTTATAATAAAATTAGACGTATAAATTTTTATTGATCTTTTTACTGTCTTTTACCCATCTCCTAAGAACATTTGCAAATTTGCATAAAACATAATTTTACCGCTTATGTGAGTGGGATTTCCAAAATTTGAGAGACATAGTTGATATTATTAAGAAAAAATGTGGTTCAATAAGATGAAAATAATTTTTGGTCTATAGTAACCTTTTGCTTTTGTTTACCACGGTTAAAAGTAAATAGGGTAATTAAGGGTAACAATGATAACGTAATTACCCCAAAAACATGTCCTAATTCTATTTTATAAGTGTAATTAGACCAAAAACCACCTTATGAATAAAATATTATCCTTTAGGTCCACTTGTATTAGATTATTACATTTATTTTCATTTTATTTAAAGATGAGTTAAAAGAGTTAAAATCAAAGTTTAATTACTAAAACATTTTTAAAATACAGTTATACATAAGATAAATTTGACTATAAATATTCATTATAAATTTAAAAATATTTCCTACATGATGATATTTTATTTATAATTTGTAGACATTAAATAATTAAATTTATTTATGACACAATGATGATGCAGTAATTACATAATTAATGCAATATTAAGATAATTGATCTTATAAATATCCCAATAAATGTAAGTTGAGACTTTTTATGAATTAAAAAAATTTTATAGGTTAAATTTACATGTTAGGGTTGGTTAGATGAATTTAGTTCTAAGTAATAATTCTCTTTTGAATTTATCAAAAATAAAATACCAAATAGTGTCAAAATTGACAGAAAAGAGTTTTTAAAACAAATATTATATTATTAATTGATATTCTATTCCTAAAAATATGAGATTCGGCTAAAGGTATTAAATAATATTATATATGTCATTAAGGAACCACTTGAGGTTTATTGTATATTTAAAGTATGTTTATTAACCATGTAATATAAAAATACAATGAGACATGGTAAATGTCAAACTATTTAACTAAAAGTTAAATCTAAAAGATAAAGATAATATAGTGACCCAAACCTGTATAAAACCTATTGTTTGAGTAGTTTTTGACCCATACGCACCTTATCCTTTAAATAATTCATTTTGCAGCAATTATAAACAGAAAATGATTTTATTATAAATTATTATTTCTAGCTTTTCCTTAGGTGCCCCTCACCCCTCTTATAAAATGGCACTTCCCCTTCTCTCTAATTCACATCTTCAAAGCCATTTGTCTCAGCCATCCCTTTCCCAAATACCCTCTCACATTTCCTCCCTTTATCCTAGAGGCCTTAATTTAGTCAGAAAGCCATCCTATGGAGCCCTTTTGATCAAATCCAATGATAGAACATGAAAAAGAGGTAAATATTTCATCACCTCTTTCAAGTTATTTTCTTCTTCCACGTACACTTTCTTTGTTGTTTATATTATAAAATAATAACTCCAATATCTTCTATATAAAATGATGTTATTATAAATATGGTACAACTATAATCATTATTTTATCCATCCTATGAATGACATGTCACCATACGTGCGTACGTACGACTTACCGTCTGCACATCGTGGTGTAGTTTGTTATTCAAACTCTTCATCATTTGGATGGGGGTAATAATGAGAATAAACGATAAAAATAATAAATATAACATGATAATGGTTATTTATATATGATATTCCATCCAATTATATACTATTTTAATATCAAAAGAATGATATTGTCGCTCGTGCGTATGTACGGATTACTGTCTCCACGAACGCGATGAGATGCATTCCCCATCATATCTATTCAAGACTAATTTTCATTTGATGATTAAAACTAATGTTCAAAGACTTGATATCATTGTGGATGTGAATAATATACATCCCATCCATAAGAAATATGACTCACATAATAAGAATATAAAGGAAAACGAATCAGTTAACACCCGAAATGATGATACAAGTAAAATATTATTAACAAAGAAATATTAGAGGATCATTTATTATACCATATTTATGTATATAGTTCTTGTATAATTTAATAAAAATGATTTACCTATTATACCAGAGGATATTATACCCTCATCCAAGGAAATGTACAAGGTAAGGGGTTTCTTATCTCACTTTTAATTCCGTGAGATTTCCATAGTTCTCCCACTTATTGCATGTGTTGTATTGTGTACTGCCATTTGATATATATTATCATGATTCTCTTTATATTAATGGTATTATGTTAATGATTTGGTGGTTATTATCTTTTGGTCATACGACTCCGATTTATTACAATGTGGTAAGGGTAAATTATACAATCTCTTCATTATCCGAGGTTGTTGTTAAATAAGTATCTAATGGGACCTCTTTATCATCCACATCCATGTTTCATATAAATTTATTTCAAAACATCCTTCCTATTTTATAGACTGTGGTTTAAAGTCCTTTATACCCTTTTTTGTCTTTTATAATATTTTTATAAAAGAATCTATTTTTCGTTTTCCAAACAAGGTCCTTTATAACCTTTTCGACAAAATTAATGTCAGAATTTTATTTAACATATATGGCAGGTGTGACTATTTTCCACCGTTATAACATCGTCGAAGCATCCCTTACATGTTTATAAGAAAATTTTAAAAATAAATTATTTCTTTATAATTATGTGACTAATAAATGATTTCAAAAAAGAAGGAGATATTTCTCTAAAAAAGATTTTTGATTTCATCTATGTCAACTTCCTTTGATGTATTTTAAACTTATTTGAAGTTGATTTATTATGATTCAAAACATCTGTATTGTATTGCAGGTTTTGTGATATTTTTGAATTTTTATGTTTTATTCTATACCATTCATGCTTTATTGATAAATTATTCACATTTAGTATGATAGTTTTAATATGAATGTTTATGTTATGTTTAAACCTTTTCATATGAGGAATTCATTGGATTTAGTATGTGATGGGTAGATCCCACTATAGCTCCTTGAAACATCGGTAGGTCTCATGATACAAACTAGTTTTTTGGCACAAGGCCTTGACAAAATCTTATTTGTAGTCTTGGAACAAGGCCTTGACTTTGTGGCTATGCAGTCTGGCATTATGCATTCCATCATTATGAAAGAGGATATTGATATTCCCTGTGATTATTCAACTAGTAGAATATCCATGTGAATAAGTAAATAGAATTATTTGATTTCATATTTTCTATATTAGGTTTAAGTTAAATTTTAAAACAATTTTTTTTTAGTCTTATACATTACCATAAATGTTTTTGATTATTTATGAATGTTTCTTCTATATTGTTATCCTTACTGAGCATCTGAGCTCACCCCTTTCTATGTTTTATTTTTCCTCATATTTGAATAAGTATTCTATGAATGACCCGTAGGGATAGTCTGAGGGGATATGAGTGTGGTCTATGGAAACAAAGTTGTTGTATCTTTTTATTTTAAAATGTAATGTAAAACTTATGAATGTATCTAGTAAATCCAGGATACTAAACTAATCGGTCTTTCGGGACATGATCTTTTCTGATAATGCCAATGTTACTTAATAATGCACTGACTCTGGGTAACTGGGGTCAGGGTGTTACAGTTGGTATCAAATGAAGTTTAGTAAAAACAATGGAATCTATATTTAGATAAAAACTGATTAGGGAACATATCCCTAAGATATAGTTTGAGGATTATATAGAACAACTTCCTAGAATTTTGGTATTGTAAAGATTTTATGAGTTTTCCAAGCAATACGTTCCTGTTTGAATACAAGCAGGTTGAGGAGGCTCTTCCACAGATATAACTAGGAGTGAAAACTCCAAAAAATATTTTCAAGCTTGACCCAGGTTATCTTGGTACAAAACAATGGGCCTTTAATCACTCTTGGTTATGTCACTCCTAGGGGATATGCTTAGGATAATTCACATTTTCTTTACAAACCGATTTGAAGGATTTTAATATAAGATGAGAATAATTAATCTTCATTAATATTAGAGAGTTTTAGATTGAAAATAAGGTGTTTTGATATTATCTAAATGATTTAATGAGTCACACTATGATTCTTAGTGTTATTCAATGGCTGGATTCCAAGTAAGTCATAGTAACATTTAACATGATGTACAAGGTGGGCACGGCTGAGGAAATGATCAACCGAATAGAGTGTTGATAGGAGTAAAAGATATCATGTTCATTCCGAATCATTTTTCCAAAAATATGATCAACAACATATATATAAACCAACTCCCAAACATAACAAAGAAGAGAAATGTGGTGAATGATAAGAGCTCCAGTAGTGGAGACCATGGAGAAAAGAAAGTTCAATTTCTATCCTGCAGGAAATGTAGAAGGAGACACATAAGGAAGTGTCTCAATGGAACAAAGATTTCTTTATTTGTGGGAAATAAGGATATGAAGAAAAACATTTCCATGGAAAAATTGAGAGTACTAGGGATGAAAATAAAAATGATACCGAGAATCCATTTACAGTCATTTGCCATAAATTTAGGGGACCTGGGCATTACTCGAGTGAATGATTTATTCTATAGGGTAACCCCTTGGTAAAGGAATAACCTATGTGGAAATAAATGAATAGTTAAATGTATAAAATTACTAGTGATATTTGTTGATGGAATTACATTGGAAGAATTTTCTATTATGTGCAACCCCACAACTTATTATGTGAAAATGCTATTTTAGGAAGAATTTTTTTTCTATTGTTGATATAGTTATAAATAACCATATGGGTTTATATGATCCCTGAATTTGAGGCAATTAGATGTTATTAAATTATGGAATGAAAATGTGAGGTATGAGATAAAATTTGTGGTGAAATTATGTTATAGTTATTTTTAGTAATTTATCTAATTTTGGGAATGTTATAAAATATAGCTTTTGAAAAATGACTACACGCAGACCGTGGGACAACCCATCATGTCGGAAAAAGCAGCAGGAATCGAACCGAGAACCATTTTGTGACTGGGATTTATCGATTACCAATAGAATACCTGAAGTCCCCTGTTAGAGTGACTAATTCTTTTTAGTTAAATGATTTTATTTATCAATAATAACTTGATTCGATATCTTATGTCTTAACAAATGGATATCCTTAGTATAGGAAAATGATTTGGGGATTAAGTGTAAAATGTTAATTTAGAATAAGTTTTCTCTATAGAGAATACAATATGCCTAAGGAAAAAATAATACTATGGGATTTCATTTGAGGAGTAATGGTGGATTTTTATCTATGTTTTTACTCTGGATTTATAGCGATTTGGTATATTTATGGAAATTATTAACCTATCATAGAGAATATGTGATTAGGTTAATTACTTTTAAGTATGTGACTTTAAAAGTAGTTGATGTTATTTGGAAAGACAATTTAACATGGAAGACTATGTAATCCCATTCTTCTATGTTTTGGGTTTCAATATTAGTTCGGATTATATTGATGGATTTTAAGGACAATTGTTTATTAAATGTTATTTATTGAACTTTGGGTATTGTTGGTCTAATTTTAGAATTAAGATAAGTATATCTTTCTCTAAAGGATTATCCTTTTTTGGGATCATCTGATCTTGTACTAACCATTTTGGTTTCGGTTAATCACTAAAGGTAAGGAAAATATATATTGTTTTTCCTTTGTGGATTATTTGATTCTCTAGAAGTTGATTCTAGCGCTTCAGGTGTGACCAAGTCATCTTGAATACACATCGTTTACAAAAAATATGAGTTAGTGGTATAAATTTATTAAAGGATGAAACTATTATTAAAAAGTAAGTATATCTCTTTAGGTTCTTATTAAATCTCATAAATAAATTCCTCAACATTATGAAATATAACTTAAAATAAAAAAAAACATTATCCATTTACTTTTGCTACTAGGAAACTAATGAACATTTATCTCAACACAAGTTTGTTCTTTTCTTTTTCTTAAATTTATCCTAATCATGTTTTATATCACTCTACACCCGAATATGGAACTTATTTTATCTTCCATATCAATGTCTTCTTACATGGAATCCTAGTGTGGGTTATCTCGGGTGACCATTGTACTTCTCTTTCTTTCTTTTAAAGAGATAGTTTTATTGACAATCTTTCTGATGTGTGACTTTCAATGAAGTTCCCAAGCCCAATTTTAAAATTGCGAGGACATAATTTCCAAAAGGGGGGATGATTGTAACACCCCAAGATTTCATAGTAAGTTATTTTCTTTAAAGTAATTCAATAGCTTGCGCTACATGCAACACTGAGTTCGAGCACACCATGACTTACCAAACTAGCCGCTTAAAAGAGGTTATGAATATTATTAACTGAATTTTGAATTTCATATACTCCATATAATTTTAGAATCCATGTTATGTGTTTCTTAGACATAATATAAGAACAAATTCATTTTTTTCAGATAAAAGAAGTATTTAAAAAAAATGCAATTATATTACATTTTAATGGAAACACATTTTTTAAAAAATATTTCACACTTTTATATATTAAATTTAATTAAATTAGATTCTTATTTAGAATCAAGACATAAAAATTTATTTTGGATAATTTTTTGGTACTTTTCTAATAACTTTTATATTTTGTTGAAAACTGAAAAATACCAAATTTTAATTGAAAATAACTTTTTAAATAGAAATAATTTATAGTGTTAAATTATTTATTTGAATGGATTTGAAGTATAATTAGATTATATTTTTATCATTTAATACAATTTATGTGATTATAAGTAATTTTAAATTTAAATTTGACATAAATACAATTCAATCTTTTGATAGTTTTTACTTTTTAAAAAACCGCTTTTTAGATTTAACAATAGGAATTAATTTTACATTAATTAATGCAACTTCTATGTTTTGAATTTGGCAAAATATAATCCATTTTTGAATTCAGAGTATTAAAATTATCTTAGGGTAAATTTTTGGTATTTTTCTAAAAACATTCAATTTTTGATGAATAGTGAAAAACACTATGTTATAGTTTAAAACAGACTTTTTATTTAAATAATTATTTATATTATTTAAATTTACTTTAAGTCAAAATAGATGTATAATAGCTATCTAAGTTCAATTTAATTAATTGGATCCATTTTATAATAAAATTAGATGTATAAATTTTTATTGAACATTTTACCGTCTTTTACCCACCTCCTAGAAGCATTTGCAAATTCGCATAAAAAATAATTTTACTGCTTCTGTGAGTGAAATTTCAAAAATTCGAGATACACGGTTGATATCCGTAAGAAAAATGTGGTTCAATATGATTAAAATATTTTTGGTGAATAGTAACCTTTTACTTTTATTTACCACAGTTAAAATTAAATATGGTAATTAAGGGTAAAAATGATATCATAATTACCCCCAACACATGTCCAAATTATATTGGATAAGAGTAATTAGAACAAAAACAACCTTATTAATAAAATATGATCCTTTAGTACCACTTTTATTAGATTAGTACATTTATTATTATTTTATTTAAAAAAGAGTTAAAAGAGTTAAAAACAATGTTTAATAACTAAAACATTTTTAATATAGGGTTATACATATGATAAATTCAACTATAAATATTCATTATTAAGACAAAAATATTTCCTACATAATTATATTTTATTTATAATTTTTATACATTAGATAATGAAATTGATTTATGTCACAATGATGATGCAGTAATTACTTAATTAAGGAAATATTAAAATAATTGACATTATAAATATCCAAATAAATGTAATTTGAGACTTTTTTTGAGTTCCACATATTTTATAGTTTAATATGACATATTAGGGTTGGTTATATTATTTTTCTACAAAGTAATAATGTTTTTATGAATTTATAAAAAATACCAAATATTGTCAAAATTCACATAAAAGAGTTTTTAAAACAAATATAATATTATTAATTGATATTATATACCTAAAACTATGAGGTTCGGAAAAAGGTCTTAAATAATATTATATAGGTCATTAATTAACCACTTGAGGTTCTATTGGATGTTTAGAGTATGTTTATTAACCATATAATATAAAAATACAAAGAGTAATGGTAAATGTCAAACTATTTAACTAAGAGTTAAATCTAAAAGATGAAGTTAATATAGTGACCCAAAACTATCTAAAACCAATTGGTTGAGTATTTGTTGACCCCTAACCACCATAAAATTTAAATAATTCATTTTACAGCTATTAGAAACAGAAATTGTTTTTATTATAAAATAATATTTTTAGCTTTTCCTTAGGTGCCCTTCACCCCTCTTATAAAAGTGCACATCACCTTCTCTCTAATTCAAACCTTCAAAGCCATTTTTCTTGGCCAAACCCTGCCCAAATACCCTCTCAACTGTCCTACCTTCTTCCTAGAGGCCTCAATTAAGTCATAAATTCCTCAAATGGATCCTGTTTGATCAAATAAAATGACGAAGCCGAAAAAGAGGTAAATATTTCATCACCTCTTTCAAGTTATTTTATTCTTCCACCCCCACATTATTTGTTGTTTCTATTCTAAAATAATAACACTAATATCTTCTATATACTGTGGTGTTATTATAAATGTGGTTCTTCTATATTCATTATTTTATCCATCCTATGAATGACATGTCACCATACGTGAGTACGTACGGCTTACCATCCCCATGCCGTGGTGTAATTTGTTATTCAAACACTTCATCATTTGGATGGGTATAATAATGAGTATAAATGATGAAAATAATAAATATTACGTGATAATGATTCTTTATATATAATATTCTATCCAATTATATATGATTTTAATATCAAAAGAATGATATTGTCGCTCGTGCGTACATAGGGATTATTATCTCCACGAACACGATGAGATTCATTCTCCATCGTATCCATTCAAGAATAATTTTCATTTGATGATTACAAATAATGTTTAAAATATTGATATCATTCTGGATATTAATATCACACATCCCATCCATAACAAATATGGCTCACATAAAAAAAATATAAATTAAAACGAATCAGTTAACACCCAAAATGATTATACTACTAAAATATTATTAACAAAGAAATATTATAGGATCATATATAATACAATATTTATGTATGTAGTTCATGTATAATTTAATAAACATGATTTATCTATTATACAGGAGGTTGACATACCCTCGACCAAGGAAATGTACAAGGAAAATCATTTCTTATCTCGCTTTTAATTCCGTGAGATTTCCATCGTTCGCCACTTATTGCATGTGGTGTATTATGTACTGCAGTTTCATATATATTATCATGATTCACTTTATATTCACTATATTATGTGAATTATTTGGTGGTTATTAACTTTTTTTCATATGAATCGATTGATAACAATGTGGTAAGGGTTAATTCTGCAATCTCTTCATTATCCAAGGTTGTTTTTACATGAGTATCTACTAGGACCTCTTTATCATCCTCATCCATGTTTCATAAAAATTCATTTCAAAACATCCTTCCTATTTTATAGACTATGGTTTAAAGACATTTATACCCTTGTTTTAATATTATAAGATGTTTATAATGGAATATTTCCATCATTTTCCAAAAAAAAAGTCATTTATAAGCTTTTCGAAAAAAATTAAGGTAAGATTTTTTTAACATATACTGTGGGTGACACTATTTTCTGCCGTTATAACATCGTAAAAGCTTCCCTTACAAGATTATAAAAAAAATTAAAATAAATGCTTCATTTATAAATATGTTACTCTTATATTATTTCAAAATAGTAAAAGATACTTCTGTAAAAAAGAGTTTCGATTTCATCTATGTCAAAATCCATTTCTGGATTTTAGGCTTATTTGAAGTAGATTTATTATGATACGAAACTTCCATATTGTATTGAAGTTTTTATGATATGTTTGACTGCGGATGTGTTATTCTATACCATTCATGGTTTATGGATAAATTATTGACATTTTGTATGCTAGTTTTAATACAAATGTTTATATTATGTTTAGACCTTTTCATATGAGCAATGCATTGGTTTTAGTATGTGATGGGTGGAGCCCACTATAGCTCCTCGATGAATCGGTAGGTCTCATGAGAAAAACTAGTATCTTGGCAAAAGGCCATGACAAAATCTTATTTGTAGTCTTGGCATAAATCATTGACTATGTGTTTATGCAGTCTGGCATTATGTATTCAATCATTATGAAAGTTTCTATTGATATTGCCTGTGATTATTCAACTAGTAGAATATCCATGTGAATAAGTAAATGGAATTATTTGACTTTAACTTTTCCATATTATGCTAAATTTCATGTTTAAGAGGATTTTGTTTTAGTCTTATACATTTCCTTAAATGTTTATTCTTATTTATGAATGTTTCTGCTATGTTATTATCCTTACTCAGTATCTGAGCTCACCCCTTTCTATGTTTTATTTTTTCCAGGATGTACTTTATGATTGACCTGGAGGGATAGTCTGTGAGGATATGAGTGTGGTCTATGTGAACAATTTTGTTGTAGATTTTAATTTTATAATGTAATGTAAAACTTATAAATGTATCTAGTACTTCCATGGTTACTAAATTGATCGGTGTTTTGGGACATGATCATTTGTGATCATGCCAATGTTAAGTAATAATGCACCGACTCTAGCTAACTGGGTTTGGGGCGTTACTGTTGGTATCAGAGAAAGTTTATTACAATCATTGGAAACTAGATTTAGATAATCTCAAATTATGGAACATAAACCTAAGATAGACTTTGAGGATTAGTATAGAAGAACTTCCTAGAATTTTGGTATTGTAGAGATTTTGTGAGTTTTCCAACCAATACATCCATGTCTAGATTTGAGCAGGTAAAAGTGGGTCTGGCCCAGATGTTCATAGGAGTAAAAACTCCAACAAGGAGTTTCAGGCTTGACTCAGGGTATCTTGGTACACGACAACGGGCCTTGTTGCACTCTTGGTTACAACACTCCAAGGGGATATGCTTAGGATTATTCAAAATTTCTTTACAAACCGATTTGAAAGATTTTAATAAAAGATGATAAAAAATAATTGTCATTAATATTAAGGTGTTTTAGATTGAAAATAAGGTGTTATGATATTCTCTAAATGATTTTATGACTCACAAAATTCATTCTGGTTTTAGTCAATGGCTATATTCCCTGGAATTCATAGTAACATTGAACATGATGTACAAGGTGGGAACGGTGGAGGAAATGTGCAACAGAATGGAATGTCGATAGGTGTAAAAGATATCATGTTCATTCCGAATCTGTTTTTCCAGAATATGATCAACAACATATATATCAACCAACTCCCAAGCATAGAAAAGAAGAGAAAGGCGGTGAATGATAAGAGCTCCAGTAGTGGAGACCATGGAGAAAAGAAAGCTAAATTTTCATCATGCGGGAAATATGGAAGGAGACACCTAGAGAAGTGTCTCAATAGAACAAAGATTTCTTTATGTGTGAAAAAGAAGGACATAAAGTAAAACATTTCTGTTAAAAAATGAAAAGTAATATGGAAGAAAATAAAAATGATCCCAAAAATCCATTTACAATCATTTGTCGTAAATTTAGGGGACTTAGGAATTACCCGAGTGAATTCCCTATTCTATAAGATTACCCCTTGGTCAAGGAAGAACCCATGTGGAAATAAATGTATGGTGAAATTCTTAAAAGTATTAGTGCTCTTTGTTTATGGGATTACTTTGTAATACTTTTTACTTTTGTGCAACCCCACATTTTATTATGTGAAAATGCTATTTTATGAAGAATTGTGTTTTCTATTGTTGATATAGTTATAAATAACCATTTGGGTTTATATGATCCTTGAATTTGAGGCAATTACATGTTATTAAATTTTGGGATAAAAATGTGAGGTATGAGATAACATTTGTGGTGAAATTATGTTATAGTTATTTTGAGGAATTTATCTCATTTTGGGAATGTTATTAAATATAGTTTTTGAAAAGGGACCACACACAGACCGTGTGGCAACCCATCATGTCAGAAAAAGTTATAGGAATCGAACCCACAACCATAGTGTGACTGGGATTTATCGCCTACCACTGGACTACGTGAAGTCCCAGGTTAGTGTGACTAATTATTTTTAGTTAAATGATTTTATTGATCAATAATAAGTTGATTTGGGATCTTATATCTTATCAAATGGATATCCTTAGTATAGGAAAATGATTTGGGGATTAAGTGATTAATGTTATTTTGGAAGATGTTCACTCTGTTGGGAATAATATATGCCTAAGGAAAATAGAATACAATGGAATTTTATTTGAGGATTATTGGTGGATTTTTATCTTTGTTTTTATTATTTATTTATAGCGATTTGGGTTATTTATAGAAATGATTAATCTATCATAGAGAATATGTGATTAGGTTTATTACTTTTAATTATGTGACTTTAGGATTAGTTGATGTTATTTGGAAATAAAATTTAACATGGAAGACTGCGTAATCAAATTCTTCTATGTTTTGGGTTTCAATATTAGTTTAGATTATATTGAATGATTTTAAGGACAATTGTTTATTCAATGGTATTTATTGAACTTTTGGTATTGTTGGTCTAATTATATAATTAAGATAAGTATTTCTTTCTTTAATGGATTATCCTTTTTGGGGATCATCTGATATTGCACTAACCATTTGGTTTTGGTTAATCTCTAAAGAAAAGGTAAATATATATTGTTTATCCTTTGTGGATTATGTGATTCTCTAGAGGTCGGTTCTAGAGCTTCAGGTGTGATCAAGTCATCTTGAATACTCATCCTTTGAAAAAGAAGATGAGTTAGTGGTAAAAAAATTTTAAAGGATGAAACTCTACTTAAAAAGTAAGTATATCTATATATGTTCTTAGTCAATCTTATAAATAAATTACTCTACTTTATAAATGGAATGTAAAACAAAAATAACATTATCCATTTACTTTTTCAACTGGGAAACTAATGAACATTTATCTCATAACAAGTTTGTGGGTTTCTTTTTGTTAACTTTCTCCAAATTATTTTGTCTATCACTCTCTACCAGAACAGAAACTTATTTTATCTTGCATATCCATGTTTTCTTACATGGAATCCTATTGTGGGTTATCTCAGTTGACCTTTCTACTACTCTTTCTTTATTTTAAAGAGATTGTTTTATTGACACTTTTTCTGATGTGGGACTATCAATGAAGTTCCCAAGCCCAAATTTAAAATTGCAAGGATGAAATTTTCAAAAGATTGGAAGAATGTAACCCCCAAAATTTCATAGTAAATTATTTTCTTTAAAGTAATTACATTGATTACACTACACGCAACACCAAGTTCGAGCGCACCACGACAAACCAAACTAGCCTTTCAAAAGAGGTTATGAATAGTATTAAGAAAATTTTGAATTTTATATACTCCATATAATTTTAGAATCCATATTATGTGTTTCTTAGACATAATATAAGAACAAATTCATTTTTTTAGATAAAAGAAGTATTTTTCAAAAAATGAAATTTTACCACCATTTAAAGGAAACTCCTATTGAAAACCTATATTTTACATTTTATATATTCAATTTAATGAAATTAAATTCTACTTTAGAATTGGGACATATAATTTTATTTTTGATAAACTTCTAGTACTTTTCTAATAACTTTTATATTTTGATGAATACTGAAAAATACTAAATTTAAATTGAAAATAATTTTTTTAAATAGAAATAATTTATAGTGTAAAATTATGTATTTTCATGGCATGGAAGTATAATTAGATGATATTTTTATCATTTAATACAATTTAGGTGAAGATAAGTCATTTCATATTTGAATTTGACATAAACACATGTCAATCTTTTGATAGATTTAATTTTTAAAAACCCGCTTTTTAGTTTTGAAAACATGAATTAATTTTAAATTTATTAATGAAGATAATATTTTGGTAATTTGGTAAAATATAAATCCTTTTTTAAATCATAATTTCAGTATTAGCCTAGTGAAAATTGATGGTATTTTTCTGAAAACATTCAGTTTTTGATGAATAGTTGAAAACATTGCGTTATAGTTTAAAACTGATTTTTGTATTTAAATAATTATTTATTTTATTTAAATTTATTTTAGAAAAAAAAGATTTATAATACCTATAAAAGTTCAATTTAATTCATTGGAGTAATTTTAAAATAAAATTAGATGTATAAAATTTTATCGAACTTTTTACCGTCTTTTACCCACCTTTTATGAGCATTTGCAAATTCGCATAAAACATATTTTTATTGCATCTGTGAGTGGAATTTAAAAATTCTGAAAGAAACGGTTGATATCAGTAAGAAAAATTTGGTTCAATAAGATGAAAATAATTTTTTTTGAATAGTATCTTTTTACTTTTATTTACCACGGTTAAAACTGAATAGTGTAATTAAGGGTAAAAATGATATTATAATTACCCTAACACATGTCCTAATACTCTTGGACAAGTGTAATTCAACCAAAAACAACCTTAGGAATAATATATTATCCTTTAGGTCCACTTGGATTAGAGTAAGACATTTATTATTATTTTATTTAAAGATGAGTTAAAAGAGTTAAAATCAAATTTTAATAACTAAAAAATTTTTAATATAAGGTTACACATAAGATAAATTCGACTATAAATATTAATTATAATGATATAAATTTTTTATAAATAATGGTATTTAATTTTTAATTTTTAGACAGTAAATAATTAAATTTATTTATGACACAGTGATGATGCAGTAATTACCTAATCAATTAAATATTAAACTAATTGATATAATAAATATCCAAATAAATCTAATTTTAGACTTTTTATGAATTAAAGTAATTTTATAGGTTAATAGGACATGTTAGGGTTGGTTATATGAATTTCTTTTGAAGTAATAATGCTGTTATGAATTTATCAAAAACAAAATACCAAATAGTGTCAAAATTGACATAAAAGAGTTTATAAAACAAATATTTTGTTATTAATTGATATTATACTCACAAAAATATAAGGTTCAGCCAAACTTCTTAAATAATATTATATATGTCATTAATGAACCACTTTAGGTTCTCTTGGAAGTTTATATTATGTTTATTAACCATATAATATAAAAATACAAAGATATATCGTAAATGTCAAACAATTTAACTAAGAGTTAAATCTAAAAGATAAAGTTAATTGAGTGAACCATAATGGTCTAAAAAATACGTTTTGGGTGTTTTTAGAACCATACCCACCTTATAATTTAAATAATTTATTTTGGAGCCATTGAATGCTGAAATTTATTTTATTACAAAATAATATTTCTAGCTTTTCCTAAGGTGCCCTGCTCCCCTATTATAAAAAGGCACTTCCCCTTATCCCTAATTCACACCTTCAATGCCATCTGGCTAAGCCAAATCCTACTAAAATACCCTCCCAATTGTCTTCCCTCCATCCTATAGGTCTTAATTTGGTCAGAAATCCAACCTAATATCCCTTTTGATCAAATCAGAAGGAAGAACCTGAAGAAGAGGTAAATATTTCATCACCTCTTTCAAGTTATTTTCTTCTTCCACTTCCTCTTTATTTGTTGTTTCTATTATAAAATAATAGCTCAAATATCTTCTATATATCTTGATTTTATTATAAATATGGTACAAATATATTCATTATTTTATCCATCCTTTGAATGATATGTCACCATAAGTGCGTACGTACGACTTACGTCTCCACGTCGTGGTGTAGTTTGTTATTCAAACACTTCATCATTTAGATGGGTATAATAATGAGTCTAAATTATTCAAATAATAAATATAACATCATAATTATTCTTTATATATGATATTCCATCCAATTATATACTATTTTAAAATCAACATAATGATACTGTCGCTCGTGAGTACGTACGGATTACCGTCTCCACGAACGCGATGAGATTCATTCCCCATCGTATCCATTCAAGACTAAATTTTATTTGATGATTAAAAACAATGTTTAAAAACTTGATATAAATTTTGATATGAATAAGATACATCCTATCCATATCAAATATTACTCACATAACAAATAATATAAAGGAATATGAATCAGTTAACAACTGAAACGATGATACTACTAAAAATATTATTAACAAACCAATATTAGAGGATAATATATGATACAATATTTATGTATATAGTTCATCCATAATTTAATAACAATTATTTAAATATTATACCGGAGTTTAACGTACCCTTGAAAAAGGAAAAGTACAAGGCATGCAGTTTCTTATCTCACTTTTAATTCTGTGTGATTTCCATTATTCGCCACTATTGCATGTGGTGTATTGTGTACTACCATTTGATATATATTATCATGATTATCTTTATATTCATGGTATTATGTCAATGATTTGGTGGTTATTAAATTTTGGTCATACGACTCAATTGATTACAATGTGGTAAGGGTTAATTCTATAATCTCATCATTATCTAAGATTGTTTTTATGTGAGTTTCTACTGGTACCTCTTTATCATCCACAACCATATTTAATAAAAATGTATTCAAAAAAATCCTTCCTATTTAATATATTATGGGTTAAAGACATTTATACCCTTATTTGACTTTTATAAGATGTTTATAAGATAATCTTATTGTCAATTTCTAAACAAGGTCCTTTATAACCTTTTCGACAAAATTTAGGTAAGAATTTTTTTTTATCTTATACGGTTGGTGCGTATATTTTCCACCTTTATAAAATCATTGATGCTTCCCATAATATTTTATAAGAATATTTTCAAAATAAATTATTTCTTTATAATTATTTGACTCTTAAATGATTTTAAAATAGAAATAGATATTTCTCTAAAAAAAGTGTTTTGATTTCATCTTTGTCAACATCCTTTGATGTATTTTAAGCCTTTTTGATGTTGATTTATTATGATACAAAACTTCTATATTGTATTGATGGTTTTGTGATATGTTTTACTGTGGTTGTGTTATTTTATACCATTCATGGTTTATGGATAAATTGTTGACATTTCATGTGCTAGTTTCAACATGAATGTTTATGTTATGTTTAATATTTTTCATATGAATAAGGAATTGGACTTAGTATCTGACGGGTGGAGCCCTCTATAGCTCCTACATGCATCGGTATGTATCATGAAACAAACTAGTGTCTTGGCACAAGGCCTTGAAAAAATCTTATTTGTAGTCTTGGCACATGGCCTTTACCTGTAGGGATAGTCTGAGGGGATATGATTATGGTCTATGGAAACAATTTTGTTGTAGCTTTTCATTTTATAATGTAATGTAAAACTTATGAATATATCTAGTACCTCCAAGGAAACTAAACTGATCAGTCTTTCGAGACATGACTCCTTGTATCATGCCAATGTTATGTAATAATGCACCGACTCTAGGTAACTTGGGTCAGGGTGTTAAAATTTTATACTGTTATTGGCACATTTTTAAATGTTCCCAGAAAAATGTGTGATTTAATCAAGGCTAGGTTGTTCATGAATAAAATTGGGATAAGGGAAGAGTTAGCACCAGTGAAGGGTAAATGGTGTACGTTTCTTCATCCACTAGCTTAGACTATATCGAGATAGTAAAAATTGTAATTTTTCTCTTTTCCTGATTAGTGTTAATGTTCTACAGAGGTTTTAATAAAATATAAAGAATCCCATGTCAATGACTAATTTGATGTTACAAGGGAAAAATTAACATGATTGACATGTTTTGATGTAAGATTTAATGCATGTTTCTTTCTATTCCATTCTTCCTCAAAATTCAGGACATACATTAACCATACTCCTCTTTTTTACAAATCAATATGCAGTAACGTTATAGACCCGTCAAGGTTTTCCATCACGAATATAGTGATTTAAATCATATTATGTGAATTAGATATGTTTTTTCCATCATAAGTCATTGATATAATGGTCTACATGATGGTTCACATTGTGAGAGGGGTTCAACTATGTGGTCTTTTCTATTATAAATGAATGTACCCCAATGAATGATATATAAAGACTTTGAAAGGGTATGTTAAGAATCGAAGTCGAACTGAACGATCTATTCAAAAAACAATATATTATTGAATAAACTATTTAATTCTACACTGAATACATATCATATGTTGATAGCGTCATTCTCCCAAAGTCTCATCATAGTGAACACCTTATGGGTGAAGGGATTTTCAGAAGAGATGTTGATACAATTACCTTGAGAGAGCAAAAGTGATCCCATCATTACATATTACATATTATTGGATATTTGTATCCATATATTGAATCCCATAATGAAATTAATAGAGATTTAAATCCATAAAGGGATGAAATATAGATATAAGATACTCATAATCAAAAATTTATTGGATAGTACAGAGATCCAATTTATGTAGAGTTATTTAAAAATACAAATTCAATTACTAAATGGATTCAATGTCAGCTAGAGGACCAAATGAAAATGTAATATCTTACACTGGGTTGGTAATCAATGGTTATACATTCTATACAAAACAAACATGATGACTTCAGTATGATCCAAAATAGTGGTTTTTCACTTATAGATGAAGCAATGCACATATCTAGTTCCACAACTAGAAATCCAATTTATGAAAATATGTCATGTTATGGAATTATAGAATAGATATAAAAATTGGATAATAACACATTCCATGTTTTTCTTTTCCATTGAAAATGGTTTAAAAATTTCAATGGAGTAAAAGTTGACGAAATGTGATTTTTGAAGGTCAATTACAGTGTAGAAGGTGAAAAGGATGAGGTGTTTATACTGGCATCACAAGAAGTAAATCTATTTTATGTATATGATACAACAAACAATAATTAGTTGATTATCCTGTAGGAAACTATAACAAATATTGAGTCATATGAAAATTCAAACAAAGATGATCATTTCATTAGGACACCATAATCGGTTCATGCAATTCCCAATGTAGACAATGTCTTGTACATTATATGGGACAAGAAAAGAGGGTATTTGGATTCTCAAAAGTGGAACCAAATCCTTAAAAATTTTAAAAAATAAAGAGATTTCAATTATAAGGTAAAAGTGTAATTTGAAATATTTTTTCCCTTATAAAAATATATTTTCTCAATTATATTAAAATAATCTAAATTAAATATTTGACTAATCATGCAGACAATTTTTTTTCACATTTTGATGTAACCAATCCTTGGGAAGTACAATCTATAATATAGGAAACCCTTTTGATATATTCCAAGGTGACATTATTACATACTTTCTCTATTTTACCAAAAAATTATATAATAGAAAGATGATTTAATTTTCATTATTCCTTATTGATATCATTTATTTAAGAAGATTTTTTTCATGTTTAAACCCCTTGTAAGAAGAGAAAAAACGTTCTATCATCCCAATAACATAGGCAATCTTCATGTTTTCATTGTAAAATCATTATCAATAGAATTAATGTATTATTTAACACTTATGCTTAATTTATTTATTTTTAATATTACTTTCTTAATAATTGTTTTTTGACTTGTGGATTATTTTGTTCTCATTTAGGTGCTTAATCCAAATTTCATACTATTTATTATTTGAAACCTTTCACCCCTACATATGTGCATTTACCACATTATTTCAAGTTACCCTCATTTCCATTGCATGAATAGAAACGATGATGTCTATGCTCAATCAGAGAGTTAATCTTGATGTTTTCACAATAAAATCATTGTCCGTTTAATTAATATATTGTTTCATATGTATGTTTAATTTAATTATTTTTAGTATTACACACATAACAATTGTTTTCTTATACATGTGGATTCATTTGTTTGAGTTGGGCTGCTTTGTCCAAATTCCATGCTCCTTCTCCCATAAAATCTTTTCAACCATATATTGGATCATTTATCATATTCATTCAAGTTACCTCAACTGACATTCCAAGAAGAGGTATGATTCTCCATATTCTTTATTATAAAGGTAATATTAATTTTTTAATAGTAAAATCATTTTCCATAAATTTAATTTATTTTTTCATATGTGTGTTTAATTTTTTTTAATTATTACTCACATAATAATTGTTTTCTTCCAAAAGTGGATTATTTTTTTCGAGATGGGGTGCTCTGTGTATATTTCATGTCTATCATCCCTTAAAAACTTTTCACTCTTATAGTTTTTCACTTATCACTTACGTTCATGTTACCTCCACATCATTAGTAGGAAGAGAAAAAAAATTGTCTCTACTCAATTACAGAGGTAATCTTTATGTTTCCATAGTAAAAACATTGTTCATATAATTAATTTATTGTTTCGTATGTATGATTAATTTATTTATTTGTAATATTAATAACATGATGATTTCTTTATTATACTGGTGGATTCATTTGTTTACATTTGGGTGCTCTGTCCATATTTCATCCCTTTCTACATTAAAACATTAACAGATATCTTCTATCACATAACCATTCACTAAAATGGTGTTGAAAATTATCACTTTCATTTAAGTTCCCTCCACTACTTAATTATAGAGAAAATATTGATACTTTCACAATAAAATAATTTTATATATAATTATTGTGTTATTTCATATATATTTTAATTTTTTTTATAATTACTCATAATAATTGTTTTCTTATATATGGGGATTATTTTTTTTTATTTGAGGTGATTCGACCAACAATTCTAATAAAATTTATAGAGTTCGATAAAGAAATTTAATGGAAATCATTGTAACATTTATAGTTATGATTTTTTGAATGTATGTAATAATTTGTATTTATGTACTTGTTGAAACCAATGTTTTAAGTGTCTATAATATAGTGTTTTTTTGGTATTTGTGTTTTAAATTTCATTTCATTTAAATTATGTATTGAGACATGTTCTGTTCATATCAAATGTGTTTCCAGTGCTGTAGTGTGCTAATGTAGCCTACTTCATTGGTGATGCAGCGTACTGTAACAGAATACTAATGTACGTACAACTATCAGCACTATTAAAATCATTTATAATGGTATTTTTATCACTTATTTTTTAGCACCGGTAAATAAACCCTTTATCACATCTTGTTCAGTGCTGATAAATGTCCCGGTATTTTAATGTCGCTCACATTTTAAGTTCTTTTCTAATGCTGATAAAGGACATCTCTAGTGCTCTTAAATTCTTATTTTATAGTAGTGGTTAACCATTCAACAGGAAAAAAACACCCCAAAGTTTGGTCACGGGCTCTGAACATTACTCAGACACCCCTAAAACCTATGTAACCACAACGACCATTCATATTATGCCATATTTAATCAATTAAATGGTGAATTGAAAAAAAACATATTTGTACATCAAATGAGAAAGGGTTCTTAATTTGCTAACATGATTAAAGTCGTTTTACAGGTGGCTAAAGGAAGGTCACATGAAAGGAAACTCAAGGTAAGAAATTATTGCCACATTTTTTTACACTCATGAGATAAATCTCATGTTCAACACAAAATTCTTCATGGTATATCTACTTCCCATTTTGAATTATTGTATCCTAAATTATTTTATGATAATGTTATTTTGAGATTCAATTTGAAATATTTCATCTATGAGTGTTTTAGTTAAAATTACCAAAGTGGAAATGAAATTGCATAATGTAATTTATTTTCAATGTCTTATATTACAGCCTATATGTCATTAATATTTTATTACTATGTGTATACATAGTTCGATTATATATTGATGTATTTCCACTTCCCCTATGTGGATTTACATATTATACACATAAATCTATTTTTTTATTGATTATCACTTAGACAATATTTTATTTTTAAGGTTCTACCTTATAATTACTTTTTTTCAGGATGTTTACACTTGAAATCCAAATTATGGAAATTATGTGAAAATTTTTCAATAAACCCTTAAATTTTATTTTCCTTTGATTATTCATGACCTTTATCTATTAATAGGTCTATTTTCCACTCTTTGTGACTCAAAATTTTTTATGCAATGTTTTTATGAAAACCCAACTTCATTTATCTCTTTAGTCAGAGAAATTTTTTCCTTCTAAAAACATTGTTTTATTAAAATGTTTTTAACCTCTCCAAAATGGTTTATTAAACACATTTTTACCCATTTTTCCTTTTATCAATTTATTCAAAGGAATCTTCTTATCTATTTAATAATAAGTAATTTTTTAAACCCTTTTTACCGTTAAAAATGATAGTCCTTCTTCCTCATACATCATGTACAGATTTACCATCCATTATTTCATTGAAGCATATTGTGAAAGATTAAAAGGTTAATTTTTAAAGAAACATTTTTAAAACGTGATTTTTAAAGAAAATGTTTTTCAATATGTTTTTAAAAATAAAAATGGAATTTTCCTTCAGAATTATGTCAAGATATATTTTTATAGTATCCCTATCCATCAAAAACAACAACCCTAATTATGTTCTCTACTTCGGATATGTTTTATTAATACCATGCTTATTCTTCCTCTAGATGGTTTTTTAATTATTTATCCAAGGGTAGTATTGAAAATTTCATCCATGATTCCTTTTATTTCTATTAAAATATTTAATTTCATATGATCATTTAACATTTAATTTCCCCAAATTATCCAAATCATTTACCATGGATGTTATTATTGATTTAATCATATTCAATTTTAACAAATGGTGTTCATTTGATTTACTGAGGAAATATTGATAAATATACATCCTTTAGAAATTAAAGATATTTTATAAAAGAAAATTTTATGAATTTAAATAAATTATATAATGATGATTTAGACATGAAATACTCAGGTTTGAGACCATCTAATAAAATCTCAATTGGTTGGGGACTGGTTAATGCAAGCCCAATGATAAAAAATTAGTCTCAAGGGATAAACTAAGTTGGATAGATTAAGATAATTTTTCCCCCTAAATGTTTTAAACCATATTTAAAGAAAATGTAAGATGTTTTTGGGAAACATGACATTCAATAATAAACCTTTCTCATTGTTTTTATTGAATTATTTTTATCCATGATATTTTTCATCAATATATCTATTGATGCATTTCTTTATCAGATTATTGATTAAATGGAATGTGTTACAGTATCTTACATTTCTATATTTATTTTTCCATGTCTTGTTATCTTAATGGCATGTGTTTTCAGTTACATACCTTTCCGTATTATTTACTCACTTACTTTTCTACTATTGTCTTCATGGAATTTGATTTTAGTTATTTACCTTTTCATATTGTGTATTATCATTGATTAATTACTAATGTGTTTTTCTATTTTATTATGACTATTAAACTCTTCATTTTTTTGGGATGTGATTTACTTGTATTTTTTTCCAATGTAATTATAGTAGACTCGGGATTCAAGATTTATGGGGTCATTTACTTACATGGAATATGAATATAATGTTTATTTTTTACTTATTTTTAATTCATATTTGAAATATTTTATTGTATCGTTTCTATTCTAATGACTATGTACAACTCCCAAGGATAATATTTATTTCCCTCTATTTTCACACTCTATTGATTTATTTATTATGTTATTCCATGTTTTATTCCATGAATCTATTTTTATAGTATATGGTTTCTTTAGTATTTTTTTATTATATATCATGAGTATACCCATATTCTCATACGATAATCACTAATGATATTTTTTTGAAAAAGTTGTCTCATAAGTCTAGGTTCAAGTCTCTGACTCACTAAGGTGATATTTCCCTATACTAATGTTTATTATATAAACTTATTTTATTTCTCATCACTTTCTTTTGGTTCGTGACTCATATATATTCACTAATGATTTCACACTCTTTTTATTCAGTTCTTTTATCAATCCTTACCTTATCATGTGACTTATGATCCTTGATTTATTGGGTATATCTTTCTTTTGTATCCTAATTATACATATTATATCTAGTTACACTCTTTTATGATCTTGGACCATTACCACTTATGATTACACTTACTTCACATCATAGATCACCCCTTTTATTATGTTTCCATTTCCCAAAGTTAGGAAGAAAATATATTTGTATAACTTCCTATAAGAATATATTTTGTAAAGAATATGAAGGATATGTTGAAGACTTATAATAGATTAATCAGTAGATTATATAATGGTAAAAATGGATATTATTTTAAAATTCATTTTTTTTATAGTTAATATTTTATCCAAATTGATTAAAATCGTAACCCTAAATGATATTGGGAATGTATTAAAATGCAATATTATCTTTAAGTTGTGTTATTGAGATAATCACATTGTGGACTGCTATAGTTGGTATCAGATCAAGATTTAGATTACTTTGTGGATTGGTATTTTAGTTTATGATAATTTAATGACTGATAAATTATGGATGATCGTATTTTTAGAGGTATAGATAACCCTTTATGTATGTTAAGCTAATATTGAATATTTTAGGGATTGGGATAAGCTAAATTCAATGAAAATAAAGCGGATAAATTTTAGTAATAAATATATATATGAGAATGTATTTAAATCTCTTTAAAGTGTAGATTATGTAGTTTTCCATAAAATAATATATCTATCAAGATATTAAAATTGGATACTAGTTCTTGTATAGAAGTACCAAGGTGTAATATCCCTGAAAAGGGTATGATGGGTATTAAATCAATTATTTCTTGGTTCCCAACAAGGATGTCTAAATGCACACCTAGATTGACACTCCATGGTGATATTATATAGCTAATCATATTACCTTTACAAGATTTTATGAAATATTTTTTATGTTATAAAAATATAATAATAAGTATGAGAGATCCCATCCAAAAGATCCCTAGATTGAACCAAGAGTAATTTAGGTTAAACTAAAATCCAGTGTTAAAATTTCTATAATATGAAATTTTGAGGTTGAATTTATCAAGTAATTATCTTGTAATAATTATCTTCCTGTGTAAATTATTAATTTTCCTTGATTAAACCCTTTTGGGATTAGTAGTCTAAGATACCTATGGGACCATGTTTACAATTTATGTTATAGAAAATGAATTGATTGTCCAAACATCAAAAATAATCATAAATGAATTATAGTTATGAACATCTTGATTATTCAAAACCATCTATTAAGAATTATTTTTTATTAATTGATATTAATTGAGTTTCCTAAAACACAAATGAAGATGTGTATGGAACATCATGAAATTTTTTTTGTTGAAGATGATGAGATAAAAATGATTTAATATTCATCATGTGAAAAAGTGGGAAGATAAACCTAGTAAAATATCTTAAATGATCATGGGGATGTTTAATCTATGTTAATAGAGGATATAAAGAAACTAATTTATGAGTAAAGGTGTAGTGATTTGTGGTTAATATGAAATGAAAACTTGTTTCTTCTAATGTGAAATTGATTATTCATTGTCTTTAATGTGTCGAACTAATACATTATCCCATAAATTCCATAATAAAGGAAACAAATTTGGATTATAGGAAACAAAAACATTTAGTACAAGGTAATTCCTCTACAACTGTTACTACTGAGTTGATTTTTGATAATGATGTGGAGTGAAGAGAATTGATCTCCCACTCAAGAACCAAGAGTATTTCATTGGTTACTTGTTCAAACCACTCTCCAATTTCAAGAGTGTTTCTAAAGAGTATAAAATCACCACCCTGATGAAAATAGGTTGAATTTTTAATAAAATATTTTATAGGTATGATTATTTTTCCCTAGCTATATAACTCCTCCCAAACATATGTTTATAGGAATGTTCTTCTAATGAAATCATATTATTATTCTTTTAGTCATATATGATGTGATATTAGGCATAGATTGGTTCTATTAACAAAGACCCAATAAAAATTACCAAGATAGGAAATTCTCATCTAAAACTCCATTCATGATCACCCATCATGACCCCTCCCCCTAGGCCCGTACTGTGACTACCCCAAGCCAACCACCCCATGACCAGGGCTTAAGACTGGAATTGAAGGAATTATCCAGAAAGTGGGAGGCATTTTCTTGATTACCAATATGAAAGAACACACACATCCCCAAACCACAATATAAAAAATCAAACAAGCATGCGACTAAGTCTACCATTGAGAGTAACAGTATAAAAATGGTTTTAAAGGGGCCAGAATACTTGCCCAAAAAAGACAAGTACAAACTCCTGAAGTTCGTATGTAGTAAACGCTACATGGACGGTAGGTTAAGGTGGATTCCAACTGAATCCTTAGATGTATGTCCCTTCTTTGGGATCTCACTAGACACCACCTTTTCCCAGACCACCAAGGTATCTATCAAAGTGTCTGTTGTTTTCCCAAGGCATGACATGTGTAGGAGGAGCCTATGTAGGGGTGAGGAAAACAATACATAGTATGGACCCCCAAACATAATGGTTATACCACAAATGAAATAACTCACAATTATAGTTAGCTCACATAGGTATAATCTTATGAAAGGAAAGAAAGACTAACAGTCATAACACATAACTCCTTGTATAGTGGAAGCACTCACCCATGATGTATGCTCAGGTCTGCTGGGTCACAGAGACTCGCAAATCACTTGGGCTAGTTGGGTCACCTAGACCCGCTCGTCTCCTTGGCCTGTTGTGTCACATAGACCCTCTCATCTCCTTGTAATACTAAGTCATCTAAACCCACTCATCACCTTGTTAACTGTAGAGACCCAAGATTGACGTACATAGACATTACATTAATTTTGAGGAATACTTAATACATGACAAAAACAGATGCCCAAAGACCGTATTAGTTTAGTGTCTTTGGAAACTCAGAACATAATCTTCTAATCATGGTGAAAGATCTTCAACATTTCCCAAAAATATATTCTCCTTTGGTTTTCTTACCTAAAACCTTTCCTTATATCCTGGGGAGAATAAAAAATAAAAATGGTGAGCTCAAATGCTCAGTAAGGTTAAACATGGAGAACATAAAACAATCCCTAAACATTTGAACATAAGAACATGAACATAAAACCTAAAAATCATGAGTAATGACATAAATATTGGTTGTACATGAGGAATAGATCATAAAATAACATTAACCGTGATAAAATATAATGGGAATAAAACATTTAATTGTGGAAAAACATTAAGCACATGATATGATTTCCATAGTTTCCAAGGCATTGTTGCCAAGACCATCATAGTGGACAAGGTCCCTTTCTGAATCACGTTCACTTGTTCCAGTCCTATATCACTAAACCGGATTAATTTGACATTCTAGCCATATATATCTTATGAGATATAAATATTTACCTAATGAATTGTAGGGAGATATAGGTCACACCCATCTCATAATGAAATCATTCTTACTTGTTCCCTAAATTAAACATAAATCATTCATCAAAACTCAATGAATAAAATGGGTTTTACATACATCATCCCATCATAATGTAATCCATGTAAAACAAATGGATATCATTTCATAAAAATAGTAATCAAACCATGTAAATAATAGAGAAGTTATACTTGAAACATAATCATACTAAATAATGTCATCTTAGATGGAAAATAGTTTTGACAAAACAATTGAAATGAATTCTTGAGGAAAATATCTTCTCTTCTTAAAAACCATTTTCTTTTCACAAAATGACATGAAATTTTAAAATAAAGGGATTTTTTTTTAAAATACTAATGAAATATTGTAGAGTAAGCTTCATGAAAATAAGGCGTTATGAAACCGTAAAAATCCATTCATGCCGTATGAGTTAAAAAACATTATTCTCGTAATTTAACCGGAAAAGTAAAAAAAATACAACGTATGGTAAACAAAAGAAAGATTAATTACATACCATGTAGTAAAAGTAAAAAATGGTTAAAAATGACTTTAAACATACATGAAACCATTTTTATAAAACATGTCCATGGATGATAAATATAACCCCAGTAAATACTTATGAATAAACAATCTCGGATAAAAACAAGATTGGATAAGTTATCCCTTACCTTATGTCCAATTTCACCTATATGTGTCTGAGACCCCTGTATAGTGGTGTTAAAATTATTATTAACTTGTAACACAACAATAATAATATTTATTTTATCATATATCTTTCACTTACGACTTTATATTAATCGTTCATTTTTCCATTCCATGATAAAGTAGCGTTTTGGGTAAAATCGTTTCCTTTATCATCCGTGTTTTGACTTGTAATTATTCATATGATTACATAGATCATGATTACTTACATCCAGAATGTGAAACGTGATTTATATATAACATATATAAAGAATATGCAAATATATAATAGATTAATAAATGGAAAGAAATACATAGTTCATGGAGACGGTAGGCCGTACGTACGCATGAACGCTGTTTTCATTTCCTTATTAAATTGAATGTAAGTTAGTAAATAAAATATACATAAGTAAAGTATCATTAATATTTCATATATTTTATGATTATTTAATATACATATTCTTTATAATCATTCTTTAATGGTTAACTTGTAGAATGAATCTCATCATGTCGTGGAGACTGTAATTTGTACGTACGCACAAGCGATGCTATTGTTCCAATAATTATTGAATGGAATTTTAGTTGATGATATAATATCTTAGAATTAGTATAATGTTATAATAACCATATATATAGTTATTCTTTACACCATTATACATATCCAAGAAAGGTGGTGGTGGAAAAACATATTACACCACGATGTGGAGACGGAATTCTGAATGTACTCACGTGCGGTGATTTCATTTTTTGTAGGATGGGTAGAAGGTTAAATAGGGTTGTTTCTAATTTATAATAACATATCAGTATATTACTTATACTTATGTTATTACTTTTTAATGAAACAAGTAAAGAAGAGGAAGTAGAAGAATAATGAAACATGAAATAATTTGTAGAAGATATTACCTCTTCTTCGACGCGCCTCCTCTTAACCTCCACTTTGGGCACTAAAGTTTGTCTTGGAAGAAAACCAGGACCTCTAGTAGATTTCTAGAGAAGTGTAGAAGATAAATTGGCATGTTTTGACCGATCTTGATAGCTAAATGTGGTGTGAGGAGGAGAGGGAGGAGGTGCCCTTTATAAGGGAAGAGAGGGGCACTTTTGGAAACCTCAAAAATATTAATTTATAATAAACCCAAACCCCACATAAAAACATCAAAAGTGACTAAAATTAGGATATGAGGTAATATAGTGTTTTAATTTCATCAACCACTCAAATTTAGACATGTTGGAAAATTATTTTAGACCTTATCAATTTGATTTGTCCTTATTTAATTTTTTAATCATATTTGTGGTAATAATATTCTAAATTTTTAATTGTTATAAATAATTACTTATGTGTTGTTAATTATCCATAATTTGGTACATTATGACATTTTAGACCATATAAATTTTAATTTATAGTTTGGTAATATTTATTTGATTTTTAAACAATATAATAATATGTTATTTTTATAAAATAACAATAGTGTTAATTTTAATACTATTCATTTATTTGAATTTAAATAAAATCCACACAAAGGATATATTCAAACCAAAATATTTAATAGAATCCTAACATGTCAGATTAATCTTTAAAATTTTTGGAGAATATTAATTATTTTATATAATTTTTATTTTAATATTTATAAACCCATTTATTTGATATTTGTCTTAATAAAACAATTACTACATCATTTTTGTATAATCATTTAATATACTTATTATTTGCATAAATATTAAAAATAAAAACTTTTGATGAATATATATATATAATTACATTCATAATAATATTTTCACTCTAATTTATCATCTTAAAAACAAAATACTTAAATTGTTATATTTATTAAATTATGAAGGTGACATCTTTGACATCATTTAAAATAAAATAATATAAATGTCATAATCTGTTTTATAAGGCTCCAAATGGTCCAAAAATATACCCTTGTATGCTTAGGGTATATATATATGCGACCAATAAGTTTTGGTTAAGTTTATGGTCCTTTTGATAGGTATTATTATTTTAATAAAAACTATATTATTGATTTTTCACTAAATAAATAATTTCTACATCATTAATGTATAAGCTATTAATGAAATTAAATATTTCTTAAAAATTAAAAAAAAATCATGATAAAGAAAAAAAATTTATCTTTAAAATGAGTAATTATAATCCAAATTATATTCTGTATAACCTTATATTAAAAATAATCTAATTATTAAAGTTTGAGTGAGACATATTTCACTTTTTTAAAAAATAAAATAAATTAAAGGTCTTAATCACATCCAATTGGGGTCCAATGGATTCAATTTAGACCCAAATATGACTTAGGACGAAATATAATCATCCAATTATATTAAGACAAGTGTAAGGGTAATTTTATAATATTAGTTTTTAACCTTAATTACCTAATTTACCTTTAACTGTGGTAAATAAAATTTACTGTAGTTACTATTCATAATGCCCAAAAATAAAAAGAATCCTATTAACATAATTTTTACCTAAGGATTCTAAATATGGAATCTTTTTTTCCAAATTAAAAACACAAAAGTTGCAGTAATTAATTTAAAATTAATCCTCTTGTCGAAAAAAACATGGGTTTTTGTTTAAAACATTGGAAAAGATTGAATTGATTTAACCTACGAATTCAATGTAAAATAAATTCTAGTGACATAAATTATATTAATTGGTATAAATATATTCTATTTATAGTTTAAAACAATTTACTATTATAATTTAACCATATAAATTATCTCTATGAAAAAATTTGTTTTTCAGTAAAATTTAGCGTGTTTTTACTGTTCATCAAAATAAGAACGTTGTCAGAAAAAATATCAAAACTTTATCCAATGTAAATTTTTATATCTTGATTCAAAATAAGAAGTTTATTTTGTAAAATTTAACTTATAAACTTGTCAAAAATTATATTTAAAATGGGTACGCCATCAAAAGGTGACAAAACAGCATTTTTTGAAAAATAATTATTTTACCCGAAAAATTTATTTCGTTCTCATACCATGTTCTAGAAAATGTGTAAGATAAATTATAATGTTATAAAATTTAAAATGTAGTTAATACTATTCATAACGTCTATTTCATAAAAATTTTGTTACCATATATCATTGTTTTGTGAAACCCGATATTGCGTACAACACATGCTATCGAGGAAGGTCGTGATTATGTGTAATGCAAGGAAAGTCAGGGTTTCAGGTAATGAAAGACTCCTTTGTTGTTTCATATGATAGAATTCAACCATATTTCATTTATACATTGAATATATATATATATACACTCGATGTTGCATAAAATGACTACTATCAAACGAACTAGAAATTGTGTGTAACACGATCCAAGAATAGTGTTGCGTATACTGCAAGCTAATACAGTGTTGCGTATAGTGCAAGATAATCTTGGTGTAGCGTGTAACAGAAGATATGAAAGAAATTAAAAATAATATATCTCATAAAATTTTGGGGTGTTACAAGAACCTAGGTCACCTAGACTCACTTGACTCTTTGGCCTACTTTGACACCTAGAACGCCTCATCTAAGTCTTCTCATCATAGCCAGTATTAGGATCCCCGCTCATAGCATGCATGATTCTAGTGGAGTCTACTCCTCATCCCATCAGTTGTATCTCAACATCCAAGAACGTAAACAGAGTGACTACCAAAAGGACCTCCTCGTCCTGAGGGTCAAAATGGCATAAACGGATTTCAAATGGATGTACATTCATAAGATTATGAACCTTGTAGTGAAATGGGTTGGGGGGTCTGGGCATGGGCAGGCCCAGTTGGGCCGACCCAACCCCAACTCGTTTGGCTGACCAGACATGACCTAGTCGGGTTTAGGCTAACCTGATCCAGATTGGTCTAAGGGTCAGGCCCATTTGGCCAGCCTAACCCAGCCCGTTGGGCCAAGGGTCCATCCTGTCAGGCTTCCCACCAGCCTGATCCCATTCCACTGGCCCGACCTGCACTTACAGGCCAGTTTCTATCCAGCGGGGCCACCCTGATACCCACTTTGCCCTCTGGTTTGGCTCACACGGGTGGACTAGTTCTATCTTTCCTGGATGTGGTAGGTGTCACATCACAAAGAATCTAGTCAGCTGCCTCCCCCACATGACATCCCACATCTCGGCTATGGGTATTCCAGACTAATGTGGCAGCATGACCGTGCTAATGTTCCACACTATCGCGACCCACGTGGACAAGGCCTCTGCCATTGTGGTGTGCTTCCCCATGCTTGCAGCTGTCATTGGGATAATTCACGGGCTACCGGACTCACTCTGGTGGTCTGTTTTTGGATCAGGAATCTCCATTGTGATCCTCATGTTGTCCCCTCCACTATCTTGTGCTCCAAGCTATCTCGCAGCCAATTTTAGGGTCTGTCCTTATTCAGAACCTCTCGGGAAGAGTCATGTGTGACCACGAGGGTCCAACAACGATGAACATAAGAGGGAGATGAGATAACAATGAACTCCCAAGGAAATGAATGTTGGCCTTGTATGATTTCCCTACATTCATTGTGTTAGAAAAAAATGGGAAGACATTCTAAATATCACTACAATAATAATACTCATATGTTGATTCATATACCAATATATTTGACTGATCCGTGAGTCAATATATTAGTGGATTGACATGTGATCATCATTTAGAAAGAATAACAGGGGAAGGGAGACCACGTAGAAATCAAAACCCCTTACCTGGAAATCAAGATCTAGCAGAGGAATGAATTCATCATTGATGGTGGTCCATCTGCATGTGTCCTCAATCCATAGTTGTGGGTGAGATCTCTCGAAGAGGATGGGAGTTCTCATTGTCAATTGTGATTAATTGTTCTTTTCCATTCGTCACTCACCAACTCAAGTCCTCTAGTTGTTCATAGAAAATCCAGAACCATCCAACGATCTCATATCCCTATCAGGTTATTATTTAATGAAATGTGTTTCAACATTTCTGTTGTGCTAAGTTTCCATGTTGTTATGGTATTTCATTTATTAAATAAATGAGTGTTTCTTTTGTGTTTCGGTATTAGTTGCGCTATTTTTTCACTTATCAAATAAAATTTTGGGCTGGACGTTGCATCATAGTGAAAGAAATTTGAATTAAATAAACATTCTCACGTTTATTTATTTTTCATTAAAATTATCAAAAATTTACTTTTTCTGTTGACTCGCATTGGTCTAGGTTAGGTCCTTTATTTGTTATTGCTTTCATTCTGAATGCAATGACAACCCAAAATGTTTAATCTGTTTACCTGTTTAGAAGCATAAAAAAACACACACATCCTATTTTAAATAAAAAAATAATTAAACATTTATTCTAGGATAACCGGGCCTTGGAAACACATTTCATATTAGAACCAGTTCTTGAAATAATCCCATATAATTTTTACAAAAATTACATGGATTTTCCATGAAAATACATTCTCCCCACCTTAAGTATTTATGTCCACAAAAGCCAAAACAAGGACTAAACCTAAAAAGGGGATACTGAGGATGAATCTAAGCCTCCCACTCCCAAGTGATCTCCAAGAGATTCGCATACTGCCCCGAAATGTGCACTAGAGCATCAACCACCTAGGATGGACCCACCCATTTTGATCCTCAATCTCCACCAAGAACTCCCTAAACATCGCCCCATCATCAATGTACATCTTTCCACAGTCGTTGACGTGTGATAGATCATGTATGTACCTCCTCATCTATGACACATGGAAGACATCATTAACCCAGTGCATCTATAGAGGAATAGCTAGGTGATACGCCACCTCACCAACTCTTCTCAGAATCTGGAAAGTGCGAACGAATCTGAGAGACAATTTACGGCCCCGACCAAATCTCTACAATCCCCGCTGAGGAGATACCCAAAAGAACCCATGGTCTCCCCCCTTGAACTATAATAGACTATGTCTCCTATAAACATAACATTTATGCCTACTCTATTAAACCCTCATCCACTCCTTGATTATTTTCACCTTCTCAGTGGTATCCCGTACTAACATGGGACCCATGAGTGCTGACTCCATTGGTTCTGTCCTATATGAGAGCGATATGCATGGTCTCCCATACATTTCCTAGAACGGTTCCATACTAATGGTGGAGTGGTAGATATTTTTTATTTGAACACCACCAATGATAGTTGATCCTCCCAAATGTGACTTAATTCCAAGATACAAGCATGAAGCATGTCCCCTAAAAAGTGTATAGTCCTCTCAGTCTAACCATATGTATGGAAATAAAATGGCATGATCAAACAAAACTGATCCTCCTTCTATCCCTTCCACAAATTGGATGTGAAGCTGGAATCACAGTCTCACATGATCATAAAATCCAGCCCATTAAGTTGTACTATCTCCTAAACATAGAGGTGTCCAAATCTCTCTATTAAACCTTACTCCCAGATGGGTATGAAGTGGGCTAACTTGGTGAGTCGGTACATGATCACCTAGATCGTATCATGACCACTAGAAGTTCATGGTAAACCTTTCATGATGTCCATCAATATATCATCCCACTTTCACTCTAGAACCTTAAGTGGCTGAGCCAAGCCTGCTGGAAGCTGTTGCTCTGCCTTCATTTTCTAACAAGTGAGGCACGGAGAAACGATCATTGCTACCACCTTCTTCATCCCTAGCCACTAGTACTAAAAATAGAGATCATGGAACAACGTTTCCACTCTGATATGTAATACCAAGGGTGATATGTGGAAATCCCTTGTAATATCCCCTCAAAACACCACTATTACAATGGTGCTCCCTCTAAAAATGCTGACGTGCTCCCCACCGATCGAAAATCCATCAGGGTCTTGCCCCTATGGATAACTGAGCATGTCAGGTCTCACAGTTGGAATCCCAAATTTGTGTATCCCTAAGTTATTATAAGAGTGGTGGTGTGAAAAACATAAATTGAATATTCAAAGCATCATCTCTATCCTTAAAGGATATCTCCATCTCTTCTAATTGATTCAACACATCACTTAGTGATTGAAACCTAGTTCTCCTGCTGAGCACATCCGCTGCCATATTTTCCTTCCCAAGAGTATTGACTATCATGAATTCATAGTCCTAGAGGAACTACAGTCACCACCAATGCATCATGATCAGGTATTTTGGGGAGAAAATATACCTAATACTTTTTGGTTACAGTTATAGGTACACTTCTCACCCATCATGTAGTGTTTCCACAACTTTAAAGTGAATACCACTAATGTTATTTTTTTGATCATGGGTTACATAGTTTTCTCATGTTACCTCAACTATCATGAACTATAGGAAATTACCACATGCCCCTCTTTTAGGACACAACCCAATCTGGTACTTGATGCATTGGATAGCACCACATATCCAACACCCTTCTCCGGCAGACACAAGATAGGGGAACTCGTCAGCCTCAACATATGCTCCTGGAATCTCTAATGGCCCTTCTGTATCCACAAAAAGGGTTTTCCATTCCATTTGAAAGATGATAAGAATAATGAAACACGGTAATGGTTGTGTACGAACCTCTGATAGTACCCAAGAAACAGCTCACATCAATCACACTCCTAGGTGGCTTCCAAGAAAGCACTACCTCTATCATCACTAGGTCTACAGTAACCCCATCCTCTGAAATGACATGTCTAAGAATGTGGACCTCCTAAATCTAGAAATAACACTTTGGGAGCTTCCCATTATGATTATACTCTTATAGAGTGTCCAGTAATATCCGCATGTGGGTAAAATTCCCCACCTCTGACACCGAGTACACCAGGATATCATCAATGGAGACCACGACGAATCGATCAAGGTAAGAATAGAAGATCCTATTCATGAGTCCCATGAACAATTCTTTGGAATTGTTCACGCTGAATAGAATCAAGAAAAACACATTGTGGGCATAGCAGCATCTGATGGTTGTCTTTAGTACATCATAATCCCATACATGAAGTTGATGATATCCAAACCTAAGGTCTATCTTTAAGAACCACTACGTTCCCTCCAGTTGGTTGAAGTTGTCCTAGATTCTCAGAAGAGGATATTGGTTCTTTAAAATCATCTAATTTAGGTGTCTATATTCCACACATAGACACAAACACTTGTCTTCATTCTTGTTAAACAAAACATGGCCGCCCAATGTGAAACACTAGGTTGGATGAAGCCCTTCCTCTGTAGGTCCCTTAGTTGTAACATAAACTCACGAAGCTCCGCGGGAGCCATCCAATATTTTTTTTGTGTATATCGTTGTCATGATGGGGTATAACCCGACGTATAATTCATTCTATCTATGTTTTGGTAATCGCATAACATCCTCGGAGCATATTTTCTCTTACTCATCCTCCACTACAGAAAAATGAAGTCTCCTGTCTTATACTACAATGAGGGTAAGGCTAGCCAACTGGTGTGTGATCGGCTGCACCCTCCTCTGAAAAAGTACATCCTGTGTTGAAAATGTTATCCTTTCACCAGTAAAGGAAAACATAGTCTCATCTCCACAGACACACTGCACTCTATGCCCAAAAAGATTCAATAGGAGCTTTGACAATGGATAACATGTCCATACCTAGAGTAACATCGTAAGGCCTTGATGTTGCTACTAGGAGATCACAACTGAAGCTCTTTCCTCTATGAGTACACATACACTACCAAAACTAGTGTGTGATCATAGAACCCTCTCTAGTATGATTCTATAATTGTACAGATTAAGAAGATGAATCCACTAGATTCTCTGAGATCCAAAAAAAAGTCTAAGGAAATGAAAGAGGGAAAAGAAACTATGTCTATAAGAACTGTAGAAAGGGTGTACAAGACACAGATCTCACCTATAATCATCTATGGAGTTTCGGGGACATAAGCCTCCATCACCTGAAGCTAGCCTCGCTCATGTCCACCAGCTCTAAAAGCCCGTGGTGGACCACCTAGGGGTGGTGGTGGTGGTGGTACCTTAAACCTCCATCAAAAACCTCCCACAATTCCTATTATCCTACCGTGTTCACCTCCCTGTATACCACCATGCTCGAACCTCTACCTCGTCAGTCCCCTAACCATCCACTAATCATTTGCAAGATGAGAAGAGTAGTGAGAAGCCACGTGTCCCTGATCGACGCATGAGTAGTACACCATGCTCCTCTACAAACTCCCTCTTCCCAAGGTTCCTCGAACCACTGATATTCTATAATGGGTTCATCCCATGAAATGTTTTCCCCAATTGGGTCTCTGCATCAGCTACTTTCTACCCACTTTCGAGGGCTTCACTGCCTGGTGTCTACTGGTATCTCATGCTTCTATCACCTACTATTCTTTGAAGTTCTTCACATGTAAACCTCACTATAGAACCCCATCCTAAGTAAGTATTATAAGAGATACAATGGAAGCCATTATATCTCGTTATTGTCCCTGTTCAAAAGCCCTATCCTAGAATAACGGGTCCTAAACAATGTCTGTAGAGTTGAGAGAATGATCAGTGAATCTCACTGAGTCCCTGCAACTATCATGTTGCCCTGTTGTAGGAGTAGTAGATTCAGTATACATATACTGCCTAACGTTGAAAGAAATAACTCATCCCTAAAGAGTTGCTCAATGTCTATTGAGGTGAGGTTCACATCATTATACCTATGGATCAAAAGTCCACAACATCTCTCTACTGATCACTGAAGAAGGAATGAGACAAAGATCACCATCTGGTCGAGAGGCGTCCTCACTAGATGGACAACTTGTGTAACCACCTCAAGCCATTCCTTGTCCACCTGGGGGTCTTTCTCACCTTTGAACCTAGAAGGATCTTCTTCTGGAATTCATTTAAGGAATTGAACCTACATGTTTCCTCTACTGGAAGGGATTATAGGTGTTGTTGATCAATGGTTAGTGGAAGTACTGGTGCACCACCTGGTTGAACTACCTCGGGTACTGGTCCCTAAACTGACGCCTCATCTCTAGGCATATTTTTTGTATGATCAAACATCGGGATCCTGGCTGGTTGTACGCATGGAGGAATCCTAAAATAGATCTAGATAAACCACAGTCAATATATTACACCTAATGAGATGGCTCTAACTAAAGAAGAACGTTAAAAAACACTCAATTCCTATATTATTCATGCATCCATTATTTTCATGTACTGAGAGGAAAAGAAGAATTCAAGTTCCTAGCCTATATATTTGTCGGTCGTTGTACCAATACTAAAGACCCTGAGTCTAATGGTCAAACTCAAAACATTCAACACTTTTTCCCCAAAAAACCCACAGACTCCCATCCTTTAAGGTAGAACCGACCTCCTTTGATACCACTTTGTCACGACCCACCCCCCAGGACCCATGCAGTGACTACTCCAATCCCACCTCTCGATGTACTGGGGATGGTGACTAACGCCAAAGGAATTATCCCGCAAGTGGGAGGTGTTTTATTGTGTACCTTTATGCAAAAAAACACACACATCACCAGCCCACAATGCATAAATGTTAATAGCTTTCCACTAAGACAACCATAGAGAGTAACAGTACAAAACTAGATGTAAAGTGTAAAGAATACAAGCCCAAAAAAGACAAGTACAACTCATAAAGTCTATCTTTAGTAAAAACTCCAAAAATGGTTGGTGAAGGGTAATTTCTCTTGAAGTCGTAGATGTATGTCTTGTTTGTCAGATCTCACTGGGTACCACCTGGTCCCAGACCACCAAGGACTCTATCAAATCATCAATCATCTGCACAGGACATGATATGTGAGAGTGGATCCCGTGCAAGGGGGAGTAACACAATACTCAGTAAAGAATAAAAAAACCAAGGAAACACCATAAAGGAAAATAAACACACGTATACTCTACTCATATAGGTATAATCTAGATAAAGAAAAGAAAGACTAACTATCATAACACTTAACACCTTGTAAAGTGGAAGAACTTATCCCTTAGGTCTTCTCAGATCTTATAGGTTACATAGATCTGATCATCACATATGAAAGATGGGTCACATTGACTCACTCTTCTCCTTGGCCTGCTGGGTCACCTAGACCTGCTTGTCTCAGTCTTCTCATCACAACTACTCACAGGATCACACCTCCTAGCGCACTTGTTCTAGGGGGAGTCTATTCCTCAATCCATCAGTCATATTTCAACTTCAAACAAGTCTATTTATGTTGTACCCAAACGATCGACTCATCATGAGGATCCCAATGTTTCACACATCTTTTCAATCAGACGTACGGTCTGAAAGTTAAGATCCTTTTAGTAAAAAGGGGCATGATGGGTCTGAACCTAGTCCAACCCTGTTGAATCGACCTGACCCAACCTGACCCTATCATGATTGGGCCAAACCATTCTTGTATGGACCAAACTAGTCTAACCTAGCATAGGGTCTGGGGCCATCTAGGCCTTTTGGACATGGCCCATTGGGTTGGGGGTCCATCCTAGTGTCCTAATCCACTTCCTTTGGCTCGACCCATATTAGTCTGCTAGTTTTGGTCCAACCAAGCATCCCAGTAGCCCAGTTCCCCCTATTTCCTAAACCACACTTGCAGGACGGTTCTATTCATTCCAGGCATAGAAGGCATCATTTCTTCTCCATGTCATGTGGTAGGCATTGTGTCACATGGCTGACAGCTGTTTGATCGCCTCCCCAACACATCGTCTCACAGACCGTATTCCCTCATACACCCACGGCCTACTCGCGGGTCTTTCACCCTAATCTGACACCTCTCTAGTGCCATTTTTTCACAGCACTACGGCCTCTGTCATCCCATGCTACCTCTCACACACTGTCATCACTGCGTTGTTCCACCACAGGTACCAACAGGTCCAACTGACTCACTTCGGTGGTCTGTTTTCTACTTTGTAAGATGCTATGTGATCTTCAGGTCTCCACCTCCACTTCCTTGTGCTCTAATATGTATCGCCATCAATCTGAGTGTCCATACACATTTGTAACCTCCTAGAAAGTGTCCAATATGAAAATGAGGTGCCATCGATGAAGAACACATGAGGGAGACTGTAAAGACCTTAAAATTTCAAGGAATTTTTTTATTAATTTCTTGGGAATTTTATGTGTCTGTAGTTTATGACGGTGCCTGATTCCGAGGCCCGTTGTGCCCAGAATCAATTTCTGAAATTCTGTTCTTCTACATTCAGTGAACATACATGCATGTTTTTCTATCTTTTGAACCGATTCTCGGAATTGAAATCTGAGGACACTGATGAACTCGTAGTGCCGGTATTCGCTTAGGAGGACCTTTACCGCTGTTGCATTTGATCGGGAGGAGAAGTTAATTTTTGGAGATTCTTTAAAAATAATAATAATAATTTGTACATAATTTTTATTTGATGGTGGTTTTTTTCTCCAAAGAGGAGTTGGAGGTGGGTCCCACACCCCACATAACCTTTCATGGGAGGATAATGGTGGTGGGTCCCACATGAAACCTAACCCCTTCAACTCTCCTCTTTATCTCCCTTAACCGCCCTCTCTTAACTCTACACATCCCACTTTAATTCTAACTCTACACCTCCCTTCTCTCAATTAATTATGCCAATACCCTCAAAAATTAATTGTCCAGCCTGTAATTATTTATTTGGCACAAAATTTTGAATTATTTTGAAAATTCATATTGAGAATAAAATAATAGTTTAGGCTATTATTTTTGGGGTTGGATTTTTTTGTGTTGGAGAGGCTCTGGAGAATTAGAGGTTTAGTGTTTCTCTCCCGACTTAGAATGGTGAAGTCCATGAAGAACAACATCCACTTCGAAGAAGAATGTTGATTCCACCGAAGAACGATGATGTTTCTTCCTTCCTTCCTCCGTGTCAAGGGAGAAGACACCGCTCTCGAGGAATGCCGCCTACGACAACGACTATTCCTCCAATGTTGACGGGACGACACTGTTCTCCATGACGCTCCTCTTCCGTGGCTTGCGATGAACGAACCTCAGTAATGAGGTAGGTTGTTTGTATAATTTTAATTTCAATAAATTATACCCTTGTCATTGATGAAACAAAGTTATAGTTATGGCCAATTGATAATGCCTAACACGGAGGGCGCGGGCTGACCAGACACAGACCGACGACCCTCCGAAGAATTCTTGTTGGTTTTGGCGACGACGATCAAAGACGGTGGCGAAAACGGCGGTCACGCATCAGCTCCTTAGAAAACTGCGGCTCTGGGTGACACATGGGTGATAGAGACCGCGACCTACAACTGGGCCGCTCGGTTGAAGATATACCGGTCGGAAATAGCCGGATGGACATGAGAACCGCGGTTACTCTCGGTGCAGCGCTGCGGAGGACCGCAGCCCGCACAGGGTGGGCCGCTTCGGCGGGTGAACCGGTTGGCTCGTCAGCCGGCCAGGTTGGAGGAGGTCGCGGCGATGCCTGGCACCGCGTGCGGAGGTCGTGGAGCTGCGTTGTGTCGTGTCGCGCCCCACCAGGCCGGGCCTTACAGCGCCAGGTCGGGACGCACCCCGCCTGGCCACGCCGCGTCCCCTTGGGCCAGGCCGCACCCCACCGGGCCGGGCCGAGCACGTCACCAGGCTGGTCTGACACCAGTCGGGTCGGACCTGACAAAACTGGATCAACCCAACCCACCAGCCCACTGGTCTTAATGGGCTGAACCCATTTCTCTTAAATGCGAATAACTTTAAGATGACACGTCTGATCGGCGCGCCGTCTATGGCACTGGGATTATCATAATAAGTCAGTCCTTTTTTGTTACTCTTAGTGAGTTTTGGATGACCTTAGAAAACAACCTAGTTTGGATCGATGGTAAATCCAACCGGGTCCCTGGAAGGGAAAAGCTAGTATCTCTCAGACCAGACGTCTATTTGACGAACCGTTAGCGGTGTTGGTAATCTCGTTGAGGAGCGTTTCCTATGAGTATACCCCATGGGAGTTATGGATACATTTGGATATGGTCGGGTTGGTTCGTACATGAATCCAACTAGGCCCCGGGACAAAAAGGCTAATAACTCACAGACCAGGCGTCCGATTGACGCACCGTCTATTGCATTGAGACCCCTATGACATGGTGGACCTTTGAGATACTTCTTCGTGGGACTTCGTGACACTTACAGTATCGACCAGTAGCTCGTGGAGCAGATCCTCCCGGAAATGAGCTTACGAGTACGGAGATCTAGTAGCTGGCTGAGACCTGATGACTGCTTGTCCGATTCATTTCGGAGTGACATGAGTAGCCCAGTGGGGAGCACTACTATTTGAGGTGGTAGACCCATGGCAGAAGAGAACTACTTTTTGAGGCGGCATACCCACGTTACATGAAAGGAGGAGTACCTATGTAGGCTATCAGGGGGAGCGCTACTGTGTGAGGTGGCAGACCCATCGTGGGGAGCGCTACTGTGTGAGGCGGCAGACCCATCGCGGGGAGCGCTACTATGTGAGGCGGCAGACCCGCGGTACTCAACCGGAGGAGTACCTCATCAGTCTAAGGTTAGTGAGTAGCACCTCATAGTCATGACAGGACTACTGTGCTCGATAGAGGAGGAGTTCTCCAACAACAATGGTTTCGACATCAGGAAAAAGATCATGGTTTCAGTTGAGTCAATGACCTTTGTGTTTTCCACAAGATTGAGATGGGTTACTCCATAACATAGGTATATTTATGGGAATGTATCTAAGTAATGGTTATTCGTTGAAATCCTACATTTTGGTTTATTATTGTTGGATTTTGTAAGACCTAGAGGGTCTCGGGGTCCCTAGTGAGTATCATTATACTCACCCCTGTACAGGCTATGCACGCACCTCGTTGTGTTGGATGCAGAAGACGGACAACACTGATAGAGGCTGAGAGTTCCAGGACTGGATGGTACCCGGAGGTGGACAACTCGACGTGACGGCACACAGAGTAGACCGATTTGAAGTGGAGTGCTGAGGAGGACATCTGTACCTACCCTTCAGGTAGGAATTCATAAGACGATCCAGGAGATGCTTTAACCATTCAATTGTTTTCTTTTTTAGTTGTACTTTCTTTTAGTTGTAGCTGTATTTTTTTGGTGCACTTGTATTATCGGCACCTTTGTACATTCCGCATACTTGTTATACAGTTTTTCTTAGTGTTTTCTTTCTCTTGTACTTTGGTTGTCTCTGTTTAGATTTTATAAATGCAATGCATTCCCAGTTATAGGAAATCACGCCTTTGGTGCTAGTTGCCAGCCCCTGGCCTATGGAAGGTGGGATTGAGGTAGTCATGATGCAGGCCCCGGGGGACGGGTCATGAAAAATTGGTATCAGAGGATGTCTGTTCCACCACAAAACTAGGACTCTGATATTTTCATACTGTGAAAATATAGTGTTAAGTGTACTAAGTGTGGTTTTCAGTTTAGGGAGTCCAGTGTTGGTGTGGGCGTCTGACGTATCCATACACCAGGACCCTGACTTCTGATTTCCAACTCAGTGCACGAAGACACTGATTTCATGTGTGTTTTAAAAAGTTTTCTTTTAAATTAGATCAAACTCGGTCATCTCACCAGGTATAGTATTTTGATCATGTCGCATCTGTGTCTTTCAGGATGCCTCCCCATAGACGACCAGCTAGAGCCCTGAGAGATGTATGTACTGAAAAGCCACCAAGCGAAGAGGCCTCATTACTGGGCCCTCTTCCAGTTGAGGCACCAGAAGAGGCACCAACAGTACCACTTCCAGTTGTTCCACCGATGTCACCAGCCCCAGTAGCAAAGAGTGCACATTTCTTGAGTGCGCTGCACGAGTTCCATCACCAGAGGCCACCCAGGTTCTGGAGAGAGACGGACCCACAGGCGGCTGAGGATTGGCTGCAGGCTGTGGTGAGAGTTTTCAGGCTAGTTGGGACACCAGTAAACTTCATGGTGATCCATACTGCCAGCCTCCTTTAGGAAGTAGTAGGCAGATGGTGGAGTCTGATGCATCAGATGCATGACAAGGCAACACTTCTATGGTCAGACTTCGAGAGCCTATTTCGGGCAGAGTTTGTAGCAGCCACCCTTCGAGTAGTGTGGATACAGGAGCTACTGAATCTAACACAGGGTAGCATAATGGTGGGGCAGTACTCAGCAATGTTCACTGACCTCTCATGATACTCCACTGATATGGTAAGAGACCTGTTCTTTAGGTCCCAGACCTTTTAGCAGGGACTCCGGTGAGTGATCAGAGATTCAGTTATCTATCACAGCATCCTAATGCTGACAGAGGTGTTAGAGAGACCCCTCTTAGTGCAGAGCTTCCTTGTGGAGCAGTCTCCAGCAATGGGACCCACCACTAGCTGACATGTAGTGGAGTCTTTTGCAGCCGGCAGTAGATAGATGATGCAGAGGTCCAAGAGGATTAGACTTATAGGTGGTCGACAACACGACTCAGGTTCGGTAGTACGGGGCACCCCGGGTGGAGACATATCCAGACATATCAGGCAGTGTTACTCATGCGGAATACAGGGTCACATGGATCGTGACTGTCTGACCTGCCACTCTGACGATCAGCAGATAGATGAAGGACCTCCCAGGCAGAGGTAGATGTTTGATCGAGGCGGACCACAAGGAGAAAGAGACCGAGGAAGAGGATCTGGTCGTGCCGCTGGTGGTGGACGATGCTTCGAGTTGTTTCCACCACCACCACCAAGAGGTCCTCCCTGACCACAGGGAACGAGTGGATAGGGGAGAGCACAACTTTAGGCAGCTGAAGCATATGACTATGAAGCTCCAGAAGCAGGCAGACAGAAGCGGGACTAGTTCCATGCATAGAAGCCTCTGTTAATTATGCGTCTAGCTCTGTTAATGGTTTTGAATGTGGTTTCTTTGTGTCTTTGTACCTTGAGCTGCGGTAATAAAAGACACTTGTCCTTGAGACGTTTTATTTACTTCCTTTTTGTGTACTAAGTGGTTCCGGTAAACACTGTTGACTTGACCCTCACTTTTGAGATTTCTACTGGAGGAGACCCAGTAACCACACGCTGATGCCGATAGTGTGACTCAACCCTTGGAGGTGAGAGTAACGGTTGGATCTTTTAGTATTAGCATCGAGGCCTTATGACGTCCTCCATGGCACGAATTAATATCTTTCATGTCAGGATTGACTATATTAGGCAAAATATGTGGTTCATCTAGGGGATGATACTGGATTTTTTTTCCGGCAAAGGAGAAATCCTAGAAGCTCTTATAGAACATAGGAGAATAAGGGTGTAGATTATTTCTTACAATTGGATAGTCTCACCCATTGTTTTTTGAGCGAACAATTTATGGTTCACTCTAATCTCAATAGTCACTTGTGTGCCTTCTTTTAGAAGAATCTAATCCTGAGACAGCGGTGATGGCTTGAGTTCCTCTGAGATTATGACTTTGAGATAGTCTATAATCCCGTTAAGGGGAATGTTGTTGAGGATGCGCTCAGCAGGAGGTCTGGTATTCAGCTGTTAGGAGAGGCGACAAAGCAGCTGGCTGCCTTACATATTTCCTTTGTGGATAGAGATGGTGTATCCTATCTCAGCTGAGGAGATGCGTGCACGATCCGTCCCACAAAATTGACCTTAGGGAGTTGGACATCGATGAAGAGGAGACTTACACAGAGGTTCCAGTGGATATTGAGCATCGAATGGAGTGGGTCCTGCGTGGACGGTCGATTTCTCTGGTGTGCATTCGCTGGTAGCACAGGAACCTCCAGGAGAGCTCATCGGAGTGGGAGGCTTAGATAAGTGATCAGTACCTCTTTTGTTTACCTAGTGTGTGTTGTAGATTTATAGGGACATAAAGCCCTGATGTGAGGGTAATGTAAAGACACATAAATTTCAAGGAAATTTTTTTCTTAATTTCTTTGGAATTTTATGAGTCTGCAGTTTTTGACGGCACCTGATTCTGAGGCCTGGTGTGCCCGAAATCAATTTCAGAAGTTTTTTTAGGTATGTTCAGTGAATGTACGTGTGGGTTTTTATGTCTTTTGAACTGGTGCTCGGAATTGAAATACGAGGACACCGATTAACTCACAACACCGGTATTCTGTTAAGGGGACCTTTACCGCAGTTTCTTTTGATCGAGATGATATGTTAATTTTTGGAGATTTTTTTAAAAAAATAACAAAAATTATGAGTACATAATTTTTATTTGATGGTGGTTTTTTTTCCTCCAAAGATGAGTTGGATGTGGGGCCCACCCCCCACATAACCTCCCATGGGATGATAATGGTGTTGGGGCCCACATGAGCTCTAACCCCTTCAACTATCCCTTATAACTCTTTTAACCCCCCTCTCTTCACTCTCCACCTCCCACTTTAATTCTAACTCTCCACCTCCCTTCTCTCAATCAATTATGCCAACACCCTCAAAAATTAATTGTCCAGCCTGCAATTAATTATTTGGCACATCCTTTTGAATTATTTTGAAAATTCATGTTGAGAATAAAATAATAGATTAGGCTATTATTTTTGGGGTTGGATTTTGTTGTGTTGGGGAGGCTCTGTATAATTAGAGGTTTAGTGTTTCTCACTCGACGAAGAATGGTGACGACCATGAAGAAAGACATCCACTTCGACGAAGAAAGCTGATTCCACCGAAGAATGACGACGAGTCTTCCTTCCTTCCTCAGCATCAAGGGAGAAGACACCGCTCGTGTGGAACACCGTCTATGACAATGACTCTTCCTCCAATGTTGATGGGATGACACCATTCTCCACGACGCTCATCTTCCGCGGCTCGTCGATGAACGGACCTCAATTATGAGGTAGGGTGTTTGTATAATTTTAATTTCAATAAATTATACCCTTGTCATTGATGAAAGTAAGTTATCATTATGGACAATTGATAACGCCTAACACGGAGGGCACGGGATGAACAAGCATGGCCCGATGACCCTCTGAAGAATTCTCATTTGTTTTGGCGACAATGATCAGAGGCGGCGACGGCAATGGCGGTCGGGCTCCAGCTCGTTAGAGAACCACGGCTCCAGGTTCCGCGCATGTGGAAGAGATTGTGGCCTGAAATAGGGCCGCTCGGTTCAAGAAGAACCGGTCGGCCGTAGCGGGCCAGACAAGAGAACCTCGGCACCTTTCGGCGCCATGCAGTAGAGGAATGCGTCCCGCATAGGGAGGGCTGCTTCGGCGGGTGAACCAGCCGTCTCGTCAGCTAGCCTGGTTGGAGGAGGTCGCGGCGCCACGTGCGGAAGTCAGCGGCCCGCCCAAGCAGGCCGCTCGCGCTGGAGAAGCCGTCCAACTTCGGCTATTTGGGTAGGAGGGTGGCGCCGCCCGGTGCCCCCGGTTCGGGAAGTCAGGGAACCCCACCCCCCCCCCCCCCCCCCCCCCGCATCGCTCAGCCATCCGGGCCGAGCCGCGGCCAGCCAGATCGGGCCATGCTGTGCTGGGTCGGGTCGGGCCACACCAGGTCATGCCCCGCTGGGCCAGGCCATGCCCCGCAAGGCCAGGCTGTGCCCCGCCGGGCCAAGCCGCGCACTTCACCGGGACGGCCTGACACCATCCGGGTCGTACCCAACAAAACCAGGTCAACCCAGCCCGCCATCCCACTGGACTTAACGGGTCTGGACCATTTCGCTTAAATGCGAATAACTTTATGACCGGATGTCCGATCAATGTGCCATCTGTGGCATTGGATTCGCACAACGAGGCAGTCCTTTTTCATTACTCTTAGTGAGTTTAGGATGACTTTAGAAAGTAGTCGAGTTTGGATCGAGCATAAATCCAATAGAGCCCCTGGAACGAAAATGCCAGCATCTCTCAGACCGGACGTCCGTTTAATGAACCGTCAGCAGCGTTGGTAATTTCATTGAGGAGTGCTTCCTATGAGTATACCCCATGGGTGTTCAGGGTAAAATTGAGACACAGTCGGGTTGGTTCGTACAAAAAACCAACCAGGCCCCTGGGATAAAAAGGCTAATAACACACAGACCTGGCATCCGATTGACACACTGTATGTTTCGTTGAGACCCCTATGACGTAGTGGATATTTGAGTTAATTCTTCTTGTGACTTAGTGACACTTGGAGTATCGATTAGTAGCTCATGGAGTGGATCCTCCAAGAGACGAGGATACGAGTACGGAGATCTAGTAGCTGGTTGAGACCTGATGATTGCTTGTCCTCTTCGTTTCAGAGTGACTTGACTAGCCTAGTGGGGAGAACTACTATGTGAGGTGGCAGACCCATGGTGGAGGAGCGCTACTTTGTGAGGTAGAAGGCCATGCGGTACTTGATAGGAGGAGTACCTCTGTAGGCTATTAGGGGGAGCGCTATTGTGTGAGGTGGTAGACCCAATGTGGGGAGCACTACTATGTGAGGTGGCAAACCCACGGTACTCAACATGAGGAGTACCTCAGTAGTATAAGGTTAGTGAGTAGCACCTCAGAGTCGCTACATGACTACTGTACTCGACAGAGAAGAATTTCTCCAACAGTCGTGGTTTCGACATCATGAATAAAATTCTGGTTTGATCTGAGTCAATGACCTTTGTGTTTTTCTCATGATTGAGATGGTTTACTTGATAACTTAGGTATATTTATGGGATTATATCTAAGTAATGGTTATCCGTTGAAATCCTACTTTTTGGTTTATCCTTGTGGGATTTTTGGGGGACCTAGAGGGTCTCGGGGTCCCTACTGAGTATCGTTATACTCACCCCTACAAAGGATATACCTACACCTCGTTGTGTTGGATGCAGACGACGGGCAATGCTGACAGATGACGAGAGTTCTAGGACAGGAAGGTACCTAGAGGTGGACCACTCGACGCAATGACACACGGAGCGGACCGATTGATGCGGAGTGCTGAGGAGGACATATGTACCTACCCTTCAAGTAGGAACCCGAAAGACGATCCAGGAGTTGCTTTCACCATTCAGCTGTTTGTATTTTCAGTTATACTTTCTTTCAGTTATAGTTGTACCTTTTTGTTGAGATTGTATTTTCGGCCCCTTTGTACTTTCGGCATACTTGTTATATAGTTTTTCTTAGTTTTTTCTTCCTCTTGTACTCTGGTTATGTGTGTTTACGTTTTATAAAGGAAATGCCTTCCTAGTTCTATTGAATTACGCCTTTGGTGCTAGTCGCCAGCCCCTGGCCTATGGAAGGCGGGCTTGGGGTAGTCACGATGCGGGCCCTGGGGGACAGGTCATGAAATAGAGGAGATCACAATGATTTCCCATGGAAACAAACATCGACCCTATTCATTAATCCTTTATTTGTTGCATTATAATAAAAATAGAACACATTCAAAATATAACTACAATAATAATCTCCTCTTTTATCCTTGTATGTCGATTCCCATTCCTGCATAGTTGATCGATCCACAGATTAATCTGTTGTGGGGATGTGACAATTGGAAATTTCAATATGTATTTTCCTTAAATAATGATTATTTTAATATAATTCTCTAAATGCATCCCTAGAATAAAAGTATCTATGATATATTATATAATAAATTTATATCTACAATTAATCATATGGCATGTAAAAATATAATACACAATAATAAATGCATACATCTTTTTTTAAAAAACACTTAAAGTGTGAATATTTTTATAAAAGAATTTATACAATGTATATTAATTTATTTCAAATCAATCTATATGAATTTTTTAATTCCAAACTGAAAAAATAAAATTCACTTTTGTGAGGGTCATTTTAATCTATCCTAATATAGATTTTTGATATTGTTCTGAAATAATTGATTTACATATGAACATGGAAAAATATATGAATTATGTTTATAATGTAATTTAAATGACTTAGAAGATTTTGAGACCCTATTCATCAAAAAAATTCAAATTTATAAATTAAAATAAATAATTAAAAAATATAATATTTACTTTATAAAACCCATTTTCAATTAATAGGTAATTTAATTAATTTTTTTATATTTAAATATTTTCTATTATCTTATATTAAAAATTAGTTTTCATTCCTCATAGAAACTAAATATATTAAAATAGATTTTATATTCTAGATTAAAATGATCATATTATATAGTAAGGATAATTTTATTTTTTTTTATAAAATATTGATGACTATGATAAATGTTAATGACCATGATAATGGAAAAACAATTATTTTCAAATATTTTTTCTATTAATATTGTGTAATTTTTATCTAATAAAATATCAATCACAAAAATTAATTTAATATATCTTTTAAAACTATTTTTAAACATATTATCCATATTTAAATTATCAATCAATAATAAATAATATCAGGAATACTTAATGGTGAAAATATAATTTTTCTACAGAATACTTTTTCATTATTAAAATTGTTTTACATTAGTGTTCGTTTTCACTTATTTAAAAATAGAATATGATTAAATGGATATTAAATTATACTTAATTAATCCAACATTATAAAATTTTGGATAAATTTTATGTTTATTAATTCATACGTTACTTGCGTATTAACTACTTTCCTTGGTAAAAACAAAAAAGGGTAATATAACAAAATTAAAAGGGTAAATAGCCTCAAACATGTTTAAAACATGTGTGGGTATAATTTGTTGAGGATTGAACATTCCAAAATGAAAGAAATACATTATTTCTAAACATGGGAGACTTTTCCATTTGAATACATTAATGATATCAATGAAAAGTAATGGGTATTCACAAAAGTTCACTTTTCTATAATTATTAAAGGGGTCAATTACAAACTTTCAATGATCCACTTTACCATGGAAATATTCTTTAAACATTGTAAAACATTCTTATACTCCTTGAATTTTATAAATCCTATAGTCACTACATTATATCCAAGGTCCTTAAATTTTAATGAGTTCTTTAATATGATGTTCATGTTATAGTCAAAAGTTTTACTTACACCATAACATTTATTCTAAATATATCTCTTCTAAACCTACCCAAACCCTGGTAAAATACTGACCAAATTATTATTTTTATAGTAAAGTGTCATAATACTAATTTTAGATCCCTCAATTATTCTTTCCAATTATCTTTGATAAACAAAAGAATAATGATTTTGAGATATCAAAACTACCACCTCCAAGAAGCAACGACTTTAATTTTTCATCAAGACCTATATTTGAAAGATATATGGATTTAATTGAGAAATAAATGTTAAAAATATATAATATAATTATTAATATTAAGATAAAATTATAATCCACATCTATTCCATGTCATTCATCAGGAAATGAATATGTTAACTATGTGTTGTGATGACTACCACCTCCTTAAAGTAAACTTTTCGTTAGTTATCGTGATTTTCATTACTTATTTAAAAAATATAAAATATAATTCAAAATCATAAAATATATTAAAAAAATCTTTATAATGATTTAATAATGATATTATGTCAAAATATATAATTTCATAACCATACACATTCATAAAATTAAGGTATGTTCATTTTTTATTCAGTAAAAATGAATACTTGAACAATATTATAAAACTATATAATGGATGACTATCCGAAATAAAATTATAATTTTATAAGAAGTTAATAAATAATAGATTTATCATTATATAAATTTTATATTATGTAATTAAATTATTATTAATTTATCATATTTGATCACTAAAATAATGAAAATAATATGACACTGATTACATTGTCATGCAATAATATAAAAAACCTATATAAAAAACTAATATAATATGGTATTAAATGTCCTATATTAAATTAAAGAGAGATAAATAATATTTATAAGAAGGTATATAATAAAAATAATTCGATTATTCAGTAATGTTGGGGAATGATATGAACAAATCAATAATATTATTAGAGTTTATTATCTCATATTTAATTTAATGAGGTATATTTTTTATTATACACATTTTTTTTAATTGGTGTGTCAATTATCAAATTTAATTATTTAATAAGATGCTTTATTTATTCATGGTATTCATTGTTTCATTTAATACCAAATCCTTCATAGGGCTCTCATTCGAATGTTTCTAATTTTTTTTGGGGGTTTTCAATCATTTCCATATCCATGAGACATGTTTTATTTTCCACAGTATGTTTTTGTAACATTGTGTATACACATAAAATATTAGATGTTATACCAGTAATTACCATTTATAAATATTATTTTATGATTAATTTAAATCTTTCCCTTTAATGGGGTTTTGATTAGTATATTACTCAAACATTTGGGGTTTTGTTTCCAATATTATTTTCAAATAAACATTGTTTCTAAAAGTCAATCCATCTAGAAAATTTGTATTATTTATAAAACTACGAATAATTTAAATTTGATATTCATGGGGTTTCTTATTCCCCATAAATTTTATTTTCATGTGACACATATATTACCTAAAATATTTCATTTAACTAAAAATGTCCATATCAATTTTTCTTAGCAAGGAACCTCTCTTTTTCATCTATAAATTCGTTGGTTTCTTTTCAAAATGTCTTTATTTATTCCACAATAATTAATTATTTTCATTTTTTACGACATGAAATTCCTTAAAATGTTTTAAAGAAATTTATTATGTTTTTGGTAGAGTTTATTTTCATTAATCTATGAAAGCAATATATTTTTGATGTTTTCCATGTGAAAAAATCTTTTTACTATCTATATCATTTTATGTGTTTATTCTTATATAATTTTTCATGGTTTCTAAGATAAATTATGTTTCTAGTTTTTTTGAATAAGTATTTAATTCTTCAAAAAGATCATGGATATTTAATATTTCCATAATAACTTTTTAACTCTTAAAATGTATTTTTCATATAAGTAGTTTTTCATTGAAATATATTTTATTTGATCATGAAAAATCATAAAATAACATGATCCATTTTATTTCTCCAAATTGAATAAGTAATTTTATTATACTTTCGAGAAATGATATGTCACTACTTTTTAATTCTTAATCATCTAAAATATATATAATATATATTATAATGTTTTTTCCTTATTTAGTACTATTTATTACGCCCAAATAATTAAATCATGATTAAATATATTTAATATATACATTTATTGGTGAAATTATTAATTTAAAAGTATTACCCATGTCTATATGGTGTAAAATCCATTTTATTTATTATCATGAGTGTATGAAATTTACCTAGAATTTTATTTAGTATCTTTATATACTAATTTAACAAAAAAGGGTTTATATTTTTATAATTATTAATGTTTTACTTATCTAATTAAATTTTAAAAAAATATGAAACCTATTTTCAGTCCTTGGGTTAGTTATTGTATAAAAACACAATTATTTTCAGTTGAAAGTTTTTGAAACCCATTTTATTTCTATGGATTCTTTTTTATCTGATATGTAAATGATTCTTTTGTGGAATATATATATATATATAATTATATTGATGTGTGGGGTATTAAATCTCTCTCTAATAAAGTTGTTAAAAATTAATATATCTTTAGATAAGTATTCATGAGTACATTTTAGTTGCTCATAAGCATAGGCATTGATGGTGTGGCTCATGAAAGTATTGTTTCCATATAATAATGATTATTCTATATTTTAACAATATCACACCCTTATTAATATTCTAGTAAATATGTTTTGCTATTATTGATCATGTTTATTGACCCATATCTCCACATAATATTTATTCATTTCTAATTTTATGAAATTTCATATTCCAAGAATTTTTATTTATGATGTGTGATTTTTTGGGAATAAATTTCTTACATATATTAGGCATACCAATATTCCCATCTTATGATAACTTGTGATCGTTAATTGCCAATAGTTTCATATAATCATTGGTGTATGTTTTTTACTAATAAATATGATGTTTACCTATACAAATGTTCATTCTATTCTCATTTTCACCATACTATTGTATTCTCTTAGAGATAAAGTTCATAAAATAAGGTTCCCACCAAGATTTTATTAATTTATTGTGTTATGAAATGCCTTATTATATGATTTCTTATCATTTTTATGAAGCATTCTTATATATACTGATTATACCCATATTATCATCTTATGATCACTTATGATGTGTGATTGTTATCACATATAGAGAATCTGAGCTCACACCTTTTATTTTTCATCCATTTCACATTATTATAGATAAAAGTAATATGTAATGTGTATCTAAAAGATTATACTTTATGAATAATTTTTAGGATATTTTTATGAATTGTTAATGATTAAGAAGTTTCTTATATAGTGGGATACATTTTGACTAGTTGAAAAATAAATGAGTTTTATTTCTTAATGTTATGAAGTAATTATATAAAACTAAAACCTATATTTTATTGGGAATATATTATAATGAAATATGATTTTAAATTTAACAAAATGTGATGGTGACATTGTGGGATGTAATAATCATTTTCTATTCTAAATAGAAGGAAATATGTTCACTCCTTAACTACTCCTTCCAATGAGAATGGAAGATATTTCCATATAACCTTCACCTATTTCACATCATAATGTTCCAATTTTGATCATACCAAGGATATTTCCACAATATATTTACTAGGTTCCTATATAGTAAGACCATTAAATCTAGGAAATAATTGAATTAATCAAATTTTCCAATCAAAAATAGGTTTCATAGAAGGCTGATTAATTTAGTTATTTCGGTTAATAATTTTGGGTGGATAGGAATATCTTAGTGTTTGGTTAGAATTTATTACCATGGTTATAGAATGATAAGGATTTATTTAATTCACACTAGGGTCTTGGAAATAAATTTCCCAAAAATAAGTTTTTAGATACATTTTATTATGGTTTTTAGTAGAGTTATCTAAACATTGAGGTTAAGATATAAAACATTATCAGAACTAAATTTTTTCTTACAAATTCCATATTAGAATTTTTGGAACCATCTCATTGTAAATGGTTCCTTGGGTTTGAAACAACTAACATGGATGTGAATAAATCTTTTAAAACCCAAGAATATTATAGATACATAATAGAAATTACCACGGGTTTTATCCCAATAGGGGTGAAAGTTTTCATTTTCTCTACTAGGTAAAATAAGGGTCATTTTAAATGTATTTGTTTTTAAGAAAATTTTTTAATATTTGAAAAAACATTATTGAAATCAATAATATAGTAGTAGATGGTTTTTGGGAGGGATTTGTAATTTCAATTTTATAGTTATCTTTTTTTACAGTATTGTCATCTTATTATTATTTTAGAAGTAATATACCCTTCAATAATTCCATCAACCACCCATTGATAAAATATTTAGTAAATAAAAATATAAATTAACCACTTATTTACCATTCCACATTCCAATGTGTGAGAAAATTAATTATTTACACCAAATTATTGAACCATGGAAAACCTAATTTTGAAACACACAATCAGGTTTTACAGGCAATAATAAATTCAAGAGTAATATACTACCTTCAGATAGATTCTATAAATATCCATACACGTACCACATATCCATGATTATTAAATCATATATAAGATAATCTATGTTAATGTATAAATGTTGTTCATCAGCTGAGGTAGTAAATAATTAATAGGTTAAGTATTTTAAACACAATTTCATTTGACTATATCCATTAAGTGAATTCTGAAATTGATCAATGAAGAATAGTTTTATTCATCGATCTCACAGACTCCATTATTAAAAATTGGTCCTCATTCACCTTTCAAAATAAATAGAGTCTTCTAACCAACCATTTTAGAGGATGAATCAATAGGAATTTAAGAAAAAGACCTAAAAATATAATCAAAAATTGAAAATGAAACATGGAAAAATATAAATATATGTAGAGGCACATATTGTGTGTTGAATCACCCATTTCTCTTAGACATACTTACTTTTGTAGATTATTCATTTACTACCTCATCATTAAGTCAACTCCTCGTGAGGTTATTGCCTCTATGATTTTTTAATATGAACATTTTCCCCATGACCCCCATTTAAATACACAACCTACATTTCTCCCCAAATTCTTCATTTTTTCATTATATTTTTCTCAGTTGGATGATTTAACAATCATATGTTATGATTTATAATATCCAACTAAATCCATATGATTTATTTAAATTAGGATGTATATATGCCAATTTGGTGGAACATAGATTCAATTTTCAATATATTATACCAATAATAACTCCCCCTAATCCATACTATTTTTCTAATTTTGAATATTTGTGAATCATACAAAGACTTATGTTTAACCATACGAAGTGGGGAGATCAACATTATGATGTTTCAGATTATGCTTTTTAAAAATATACTTTAATATAAAATTATTTTTATGAATTCAATCATGTTATTCAATGTTAATTGATAAAACTTGTAAATATTTTAATTAGAAATTATGATGAATATTATAAAGGCTTATAAAACATATAAAAAAATTATTTTGAAGAGGCATTAACTTTATAAACCCCACTAATGAAGGTTATGAAAAGAATTTTTCCCAAACTATGAACCTTATATATATTGGGTTTATCCTCATGCCAATTATATTTTCTAGAATGAATATTCGGAAGATTAAAAATATAATTTACATTAACTGGGAATTTTTAAAACATAATATCCACATTTCTAGCAATATTTATTTCCACTAAAAACATTAAAATAAAGTCATGATCATACAGTCCATTTATTCCTAAAAAAATAAATAAGTGAAATTCATAATCTTTAAATTTTAAATAGAATTCAATCAATATAATGAATTATTTAATTCATTCCAAAACAATTTAGAATTAATTGAATTAATAATCTTGGGGGATGAAAATTAAAAACAAACTAAAAGCATAAAACCAATTAAATGACTCAATTAATTCTATATCATGATTAATCACCAGGATAAATAAATTTTCCTATTTTACAGAAATATAATGCAATTTTTTTAAAATATTAGTGTAACACCTCTGGAAAAGTGAGGATTTAAATACATAATTAGACAATACATTTCAACAAGGTGCACCATTCTTTTATGGAGACTACGATATTGGCCTCTATATTTAATCATTTTTCCATAGAGTAGTGTAATGATTAGAACCCTCCTAGGATGTTTCCTAGGGTGTGTGTGACAGAGGAAAAAGAACCCTAAAATCACATGTGTTCACCTATGGGGATATTCATTAGTCTGATAAGTGATAATGGTTTTTAATATCAAGTATAATGCATGGATGGTAACTGAGGTATTATAGGATACCCATTGCAGTATGATAAATAGGTCCACAGTTTATGGAGGTCAGGTTGTGAAAAATGGATTTTAATCCAATACCTAGAGGAATGTGTAGTATTACATAATGGGACTGAGGTATGGGGTCTTCAATGGGTTCATTGTGATTTAATGGGGGTTAGAGTGTAACACCCTTGAAAAATTATGGCATAAATGAGTAAATGTTCTTACCTATGTCAACAAGGTTCCCATTTATTTTTAGGTGAATATCTGATTAAAACTATATAGGTAAGAGTGTTCTCCCTAGAGTAATATTAGTATGAGTGACCTCTTGAGAAGTTATGAAGGATATGTGTGAGTGAGAACTAATCTCACTTAGTGAACATATACTGGACCATTAAGATAGTTATTAATCAAATTATTGACTCGATGATAAATATTTTATTTTTTTATGAAGTAAATAATGTGATGAAACGTAACATGTGTGTACGTTAATTTCAAGTGAAAAATTAATTGAAGGTGTAAGATCCCATGTTCATTCATGAATTTTAAATTCAAAAAGAGTTTCATTTTCTCAAAATGGTAGATGGTCCAATTTTAGTATTCGTCATCAGGGTAGAATTCATAGATATGTAAACCCTAAAATATCCAATTTTTAAATGTAATGAAGTGAATTTGGGGATTGGGAGGTCTCAGGAGCCTAAGGGAAGAGTGGGAGGTATATGGGGCATGTATCCAATGCGCTCCATTCACACCTACTAGTCCACCAGAGGCCACTGGCTAGTAAATATCCCTTTATGATAGGTTAGGTGTTCAACATTGGCTTAAAAAATTATTGGTGACCGTAGATATAGTCATCCACTAGGCTCTTAATTCCCTTTTTTAAAAGTGGGGAAAGCATCATTAGACTTCGTCACCCCCTCCCCTTTTTGACATGGTTTTTAATATCATTTTTTCAAAATACAAGAAAATAGAATCCCACATCCCTTATCCCATGGCCATTGTGGATATCCTCCAAACATGGTATTTTTTGGATTATATAGGTTGTGTTTGAATCAACTCAGTGAGTCTAACATTCATCTTCCATCTTTACTTTTTTTCTTGATGTAGAAGTTTGTTCCATCAATTATATGTCTTATGAAATTTATTTGTGTCATTTTTTTAGTTTCTTTGAATCATCCATTTTATCATGAAGTGAAGGTCGATACTATATGTACCAACTATGCAAACTCTATGGTATGTGTTCTATTTAATATAATCCAAACTCAACTTTTTTTCAAGATCATGTATGGGATGTTCAATCTAGCGTCACCGTGCTATTATCTATTTTAAATTAATTATATCATACAATGTTTACCCCACATTAACACCAATTTAGTTTGTGTTAGATACAATTAAAATATATATTTCATGTTGAATTTTGGGAATATAAATATAACCTTGAATTTTTTATATTTCGTTAAAAGGTTTAATTTTGTTTAAAATTGTTTTCGAGTAAATAAAGGTTTTAATAAATAATTTCTGAATGAAATTTAAAAAAATGATAATTTTAACAGTGTTTAAAATTTTTGGGATAATCTAATTTCATCATGGTATATATGACTAATACAAGAATTTGGAATGTATTTTCATGGAAATATTTTTCGGTGACTTTAAATTTGATATTTTTTAAATACACTAAGGAATTAAATTTCATAATTTGGAATTATATTATGGGTTTAATGAATTACATAATTATTAGGAATTTCTCCCTTTTAGGGAAAATCCTAATGAATATGGACATCATATCATATATTTCGTAATATTTTTCTATTTTTTAAAAAAATTTAATACTAATTTTGAATTAGCTAAATTCAGCCTATGATGCGGTACAATGATTATGGAATGTTATGGCCATAGACCTAATGAGAATTTAATGAAAATAATGGTTAATTGATTGAATTGTAAAAATTATTTTTGATGAATGGGAATGTTTAGATGATTACCTATATTCCATATGATGATTGATATTTTAGGAATATCGAGATGAGAACCCAGATTCCATGTGATTATTAATGAGTGAGATTGTCAAGATCAGTTATTTATATTTCATGTGGTAGCTGATTAAGAGTAATATTATTTATATATGGATTCCACATGACACTATATACTTTGAACAATCATGAAGAGAGTTGGGGTTTTTCATGATACATGATATCATGGGAATTAAGGCATGTGATCATATTCTAGTGGAATTTTGTGTTGTGTTCCCAAATTATATGTTATAAAGGACAATGATATGGAATGTAAATATGATTACATGGATTACATATGGTTATTGATGGATGGATGTTCATCGTTATTTCCACAGACACTCTAACACTATTCAAAGTATATTGTACAGACCTCTTGTTTCACCATGGAGCTAGAGACATCAAGAGTTTTTTTTCTTCATTAATTTTTCATTCCATTCATTATTTCAATACCCCCCCCCCACAAACATTCTTAAGAGAATTCTTATTTTAGGTTATCAACTGGTGGTCTCCTACTAATTTATACTGGCAAACTGATCAGAATACCATGGAACTTGTGTACATAAAAAGACACTTTTATTTGTTGCAAGGAGAGGCTTTAGGGATTGGCCCATGATTGTGATTGGGATTTCTTTTCCAAAGTTTCATAGTGGGACTGAGTAAGACTCTTGACTAGTTTTGGAGGGGTCGTTATCCTTCATTTACTTTTATTAGTTTTGAAATTGGTTATATATAATTTGTTCAGGGGGTCCGGTTAGTATATATGAGTAATTCATAAATTATTTCATATGTCAGTTGTACTTATTTATTATCACTTTCCTTGATTATTATGTATACCTAGATGTTATATATTTTGTGTTATTTTTTTATATTAATACTCTTATATGAGGGTGTAGTCTCTTTATAATGTATTCATTAGCAACATTCTTTGTTCAGAAGCCTCTAAAGTTGGGGTAGGCATGAATGATATCTTATAGTGAACTGTCACGGTGAATCTACTGAATAGCATTGGGTTTGGTCACTATAGAATCCTCAATAAGATAAAAAAGAGTTTTACCTAGTATTATAAATATTTTAATGAATAATAATTTTTTCTCTCATAAATCACAATAAAATATTTTATGTTTTATGGGTATCCTTGAAAATGATTATCACATCATGAATATAGATGAAATAATAGTTTAATACCACAATATGAAAAAATTAATAAATATCATGATTTTATTTAAGATAAACTTACAAGACTTATCACTATGTTATAAAATTTTAGTACAAGAAAAAAAGAATAAAATATACTAAATCAAAAATTTTCCAACCATGTTACATTAATTGTATAGAAAGATAATTTTGGACATCTTTGATCAAAAAAATTGAATAAAATAAATAAATGTATGAATTCTAATCCATTGGTTGATAAAAGGAATATAACTCCCAAAATTATATCACTAACTACATGTTCTCATGTAAATTTGATTATTAAACAATTATCATTGAAATCATGGATTGAATCCACAATGTTATTAGAAATTATAATGACATATTCGGTCCAATTTGTCTACTATATATAAAATGTAGAAATTTGTTTAGTATGTATGATTCATCAAACAACTAGTCATATGTGTGCTTATTATCTACTCACAACTCGAAAATAGTGAAGATTCATTTTTGAAAAAATGATATGTTAAAAAAAGTGTTGAAAATGATATAACACATATCCACACTCCAAATAAACAAATTTTATCATTTATAATATAATTAAAACTTTTGACATAACCCCTTCTTATGAAAAAATAACCTCCTAGTTTATCATGGGAAAATTCAATTCTTCTTACAAGAATTATTATTAAAATAAGAACAATAGTCTATAATGAATTTCCCCATTTTCAATTATTTTAGATCAAGAACCATGATTTCAATATTTATGAGCATTTTTTTGTTATATATGTTCATATGGAACTCCAAAAATTAAAAAAATGGCCAGAAACAATGATTGAGGATTTATGTTGGATTTGATACACCATCAATAGAAAAGTAAATTTATGCATCTATAGGATATGTATTTTTAATATTATTTTAGAAGTTACATTTTTTATGAAAATATATCTCCAATATAATAAGGGGAAATAAATAAACCTAAAAATAGCATGGAAATTGACATAATGTTTTCATTTTAATCCTCAAACATTTATGAGAGTCATGAATGTTTATAATATCATAAATTTTTATAATTATGAAATTGAATTTACAAAATAAATTCAATTATTCTAAGTGGGTTAAAAAGTCATATAATCCTACTAGAAATGTCCAGTCCAAAAAAGATATCCCTAATCCAAAACCTAATTCAACACATGATAATACTTCTAATCAATGACAAAGTTTGGAAAACCACATAGTTTAAAATATTAAATCATCATAAATATGAATGGAAAAAAACCATGTTGGATGATGAAATTAATAAAGAATAAGATAAAAGAAATTTACATGGTCATGACATCCCTAAAATAACAATAAACCATATGTAAATTATCATGATCAAAAAAATATTTATATAAGTTTTACTAACACTCAAAGATATTGGAATCGAGTGGCGACTATTATGGGTGACACATTTTCAAATAATGTGTCACTTGATATTATTTGCAAAGACAATGAATAACAAAATATAATAAATGTTGTCATAGACGATATTGGTATAGATTGAACGTTTCAAATCAATCATAATTATAATCACTTTCTATATTATTATTTTTTGGTTCGATTATGAATATCTATGAGGGGATTAAAATTGTTCGTTATAAATTGTTAGTTATGAGAAATAAAAATGATAATGATAACTTCATGAGATATAAAGCATGACTAGTTGTTAGAGGACACTCATAAATAAAATTTATTGATTATGATAAAATATACTATCCTATAATGGATGCATTAAGTTTTTGGAATGACATGAAATTTATTATAATTACAAATATTTGAGTATATTTTTTTTACATATAGTGAAGATACAATATCATATAGTTTCACAAAATAGTGCATTTCTTAAACTACCTCCATTCATTTTGACTTGATGTGATTCATGAAGTATGTCATGAATGTGTTTAATTGAAATAAATTTATCATTATAAAAAAAAATTTATTATATATATATATATTGATATTCTAATAACATCATCTGAGGATAATTTTACATATATATCACATTTTAATGGTGAATATATAAAATGATATGGAACAAAACATATCTCATTAGAATTATTTTTCCAATGCAAACAACAAAATAATGACAAAACTGATATCTTGAGAATAATGTATTATCAAATTATTTTATATTTATTTTCAAAGGTAATACCGACTGAAAAATTTTCAGAACTAATTTAAAGAATATGTTTGTGAATACCAAAATAACAATCATTTCTTTATGATGGATGGGGTTGGGAACACTATACACTTTTCCCCTTTGTTAGTTTTTTCCCACATTGTTTTCTTGATATGGTTTTCATTGAGAATTCATGACACGAAATTAAATTATATTGTATTTTATTATTTTTCCAATATATTTTTATAAAAATGTACTATAAGATTCCATGATATTGATACATCGAACTGGGTGTTATTAAATATTTAAATTTTTTTAGATTTGATGAAGTCTCCTAATTACAAAGGTGATTTGGACCCCAAATTACCAACCATGACCCTTCATATGACTAACCTTTAAATTTCCCAAAATATCGGATGTGATATGATATATATATATTTATCCATTCTATTGATCACAATCTCATGAAACATGAATATATGTGTCATTGTGTTAATAAAATGAAAACATTTGGCCCTCCATATTTAATACCTAAACTAATTGTCAATAATTTTTTTTAATTTCCATTCCCCGTATCCATCCAAAATATTCGATTCCAACTTACATCAATATTTAGAATTATCAACAATGGATCACATATTTCTGATTTCAATATTATTGATGGTTTCTATAGGTGTTTCATATGTTTTACAAAAAAATTATATTTTTAAATATACTATAAATTATCATTAATATATGATTCACATTATCATTGATAAGAAAATTATATATATTTACTATTTGTTTTATTACACATTATTATATAATAATACAACTTTCCCCACCACACATGATGTAATATTAAAAAAACATGTGGGGGATTTACTCGCAATTTATTCCCCAAACCCCACCACCCAAACCACCCTACATAACTCATGTTTTCCCTTCATGCGATGAAAATAAAACATAACATTTAAAAATCCATTTTCTCATCCTCCCCTCAATGAGGATAACATTTCCAAACAAAAAATTTCCTTAATTAATACATTATAATGGATTTTTATTGATTTTATGTTGAAATATATGTTCTCATTATATATCACTCACTATAAGCACTGAGTTGTAGTGGAATTTGAAGATGTATTCGAATGTGAGTCGTCCAAAGATGAGGTATAAAATCAAGTAGAATAATGGTTCCCCATATCTACATAAAAATTCACTAATATAGATATATCTATTTTAATATGTGTGGTTTTTATTGGTTTAAGGATTTTATATGAGTTACGGTGGTCTAATTAGTGTATTAATTGGTTTAATTTTTCTTTTTATCAATATTCATACATTTTATTGGTTATATTTGAGTATTTTTTTTAGTTATGGATTCTATAAGTTCATATCCATTGAAATTACATAATCTAGTGACTTTTGAGTAGAATTCACTTTCTATAATTCCAAATGTACTTTTAGATTCATAGTTTTAGATAATTATTTCATAACACTGCCATTACTTAATCATATATAAAAAATTGGACACATAAACTCAATATTATTTTTTAGAGAATATAAAACATCTAAAATGAAACAGGTTATATTTTCATTTCTTGTTTTCATGAATTTCAACATGAATTTTTATTTATTCTTACTCATCCTTAACACCTGTGAAAAAAATTTAAATCATGAGGAAAGCACAAAAATCTCAACAGGGTACATAAAATAAAGAATGAAACATGTTAGTCTATTTTAAAACTTTGGGATCAAAACGTGGTTTTTTTTACTTTAACATAATATACACTGATCTCAAATAACAACTTAAATAAACATTGAAACATATATTATTCATAATATTTTTAATAAAATAAATTATAAGAGAACAGAAAACAAAAATAAAATCATTAGGGTTTCTTAAAAAACTAGAGAACCCATAAAGTTTTTTCATAAAATATGCCTTGTTAGCCTGAAAGGTTAAAAAAAATTATTAAATATATGATTATTATATAAAATTCTAAAATCATATGATATCCATAAATACTCATTATAAATCATAAAAGGGTAATTTTTGTTCTAGGGGATATATTATTTATGAAACCCTTACTGATATCTTTCAATTGGAATAACTATATGTGTAACACCCGAATATTTTATTGTTCGTTCTCAATAACAAAATATATATTTAATTGCTTGTGTTGCATGCAACAATTAGTTCAAGATCACCATGATATATTATAACATAGCTGATAAAATATCAATAGATAATATTATTTACTACATCATATACAATATAATGTTTAAAAAACAATTTTATTATATTTTATATATGAAATACGAACAAATCCAACAAAAGAAGTACTTTATTCAAAAATGAAATTTGATAGTCTTTGAATGGCACACCCATTTAAAATCTAGTTTTTGACACTTTAATAAGTTATATTTAACGAAAATAAACTTCTCATTTGGAAAAGGTACATAAAATTTTACTATGGATTATTTGTTTTATCTTTCTAATAGTATTCATTTTTTAACGAATAATGAAAAAACTGCATTTTAAATTAGAAATTATTTTTTTCCTAATTTAATTATATACATATATTTTACTTTTAGTTGGTTTTATAGTGAAATTAATCTATGTTTTTTTAATATAATCTAATTAATTTCATTTGAATTGATTTCAACCTAATGAAATATAAAATAAATTTCAAACTTTTGCACATTTAACTTTAAAAACCCACTTTTTAGTTTTCTCTATGGAATTAATTTTTAATATAATATTCCATATTCTTTGAATATAATTAGTTATAATGGATTATGTATTTGGAATAATAATATCCAAATTATTTTTTAAGGTAAATTTCATTTTTTGGTATAAAAATGTTTCCATAGTAAATTTGTTTTATCATTGTATAGGAAAACTTCTGACAAGGGTTAAAGTTAAAAGGTAAAATCTTAACATACATAAAAAATGAGATATTTAATGGTTGGAATTTGTTTGGATATACCATATCCTATATAATAAAATTAAATGAATGTATAATTATTTTAAATTAATTCCTCCTCAATGTGGTTAGCTTTTAATATAAATTAGTCGATAAATTAATCACTTGAACCCACATCTCCACATGTATAAATACCACACCTCACCTCCCCATTTCGACCAAAAATCCTTGTAGCTCCTAAAATATCACATAAAACCTCTCCTACGTACTCTCCCCTCATCCATGTTCTTCTTTCCTCACCATAACTCTATATCAAAGGTCCTCAAGGGTGTTTCAAGGTGGGGATATTCAAGAGGTAATTTTCTCAAAGTACCTATGTTAATTTATTTTCTTCTTCAACTCTCTTCTAACCTAATTAATCCATCAATGAATGATAAATTTAGGATCATGTATATAATGTATTCTAATGTTTATAGTGGAATATATCATATCATTTTAGTTTATCACCTCCACGTGTTTAATGAAACGAAAGTTTTGTCCAAGTTATGTCAATTAATTGACTCTCTGAATACTATTTTTTTCATTCAGAATTTCAATATTAATGGATATCCTTATAACTATTTTTCTGGTAAAATAATATTAAAATATATAAATTAATCCTATTTCATATTCTAGAAATTTTATATTAAAAATACTTTTATTTTTTAAATATTGTGGATATACGATAACATCGTGTATGGAATTGTAGACTACTGCCGCCTCAAAGCGATGTGATTGGTTCACTATATACATGGAAAATATTAAGGATGATTTTAATAAATATATTAACCTATAAGAAATATATATATATTTTATAATTTAAATATAATATTAATATGTATCATTCAGTTTTTTTATTTTAATATGACAATGAAATGAAATTTGTGTCCATGCATGTATACAACCTACCATCTCCATGAATGGTGCATTTCATTTCTTTTCTCCAAACTTTATAGATTATTGTAAATACATATGTACTCAGTATATTAGATAACTATGTCATGGATTATATTCTATTGATAATGAGATCATGATCTAATTAGTAGAAGGAGCAAATAACAAATCAAAACACAAATGAGAAAACTGCGCAATTAATACCCAAAATAGTGAAATAATGAAAGATTGTTAACAAATGCGTACTATGATATTATAAACAGTTTATATATAATATTATAAACATGATTATACTTATATAATATGTTCGTAACACTCATAAAAACATTATATAGGAGGTTAAAGTAGGATCACCCAAATTGAATCACAAGGTAAGGGTTAATTTCACAATCTCATTATTATTTGTGGTTGTTTATACGTAAGTATCTACTGAGAAATCAACATAAAAAATATATATATTTCATAAAAAAATATTTCAAAAAATTATTATTATTTATATAAAGTTGTTTAAAGTCATTTATACCGACGTTTTACTTTTTATAATATTTTCAGGTGGTATTCTTTTTGTAATTTTTCAAACATGATACTTTATGACGTTTTCATCAAATTAAGGAAAAGAATGTTCTTTTAACTTTAACGATGCATGAGAAAATTTTTTGTCATTATGACTCCATAAAATTATGAACATTACCTTAAAACATTCAAGTTTATTTTCAAATGAAATGTTTTCATTAATAATTGAAATGATTTCAAATGATTTCAATGTGAAAAATGGATGTCTCTCTAAAAGAGTTTTAATGATTTTATTATATTATATTCATCTATGTAAACATCCTTTGTCATAGTTTTTGCTTAATTGAAATAGTTTTATTGTGATACATTCTTAAATATTATATTTCGGTTTTTATGATATTTCTTACTATAGATGTTCTATTTTTATACGAATCATGGTTTATGTTTGAAGTATTAATATTAAATATGCTAGTTTTAATATGAATGCTTATGTTATGTTTCACCCATTTCATGCGAGGAATGCATTGGACTTAATAACTGACAGTTGGGGCCTGTTAAATCCCCTCGATGCATCAGTGTGTCTTATGAGATTCTATTAGTTGGTTACAAACACTTCACTTTTTTTCAATCAGTTTAACATTTTCATGAGGGTAGATCTTGACATAGATCAGACAATTCTCTACCCATAGACTTATAATTTCATGAGTATATGTATTAGCTATATTGAGGATATATCATGATAGTGAAGACATTTATCATTATTCTTTCCCTCATTATGATATTATTTATTGAAATTCCAAGTGATTATTCGTCTAGTAGAATATCCCTTGTTATGGTTACTTTATATGGAAATATTTATTATTGTAATATTATGATGAAAATTATGTTTAAATGGATTGGATTTTTTTATACATCATTAGTTAAGTTTTATGATTATATATTTATAATATTTTATTTTTTACACTTACCCTTACTGAGCATTTGATCTCACCCCTTTCTAATGTGTTATCTTCATAGGATTCTAAGAGGTGTATTATGACTAATATGGAGGGTCAATCTAGGAGAATACATGTGTTCTCAAGGGATTATTTGTAATGTATTTTACATTTTGAATTGTAATGTAAGGTTCCTATATGTAATCTATTTTCCCAGATAACTCAACTAATGAGTCATTCAGTATTTGATTCCCAATAATCATGGAAATTTATTAAAATAATGCAATGGTTTTGGGATTCAAGGGCTAGGGTATTACAGTTGGTATTATATGAAGTTTATAAACAACCTTGGAAATTAGACGTAGAAAAATATAAGATGGGGACCATAACCGTAAGATAAAGAATAAAAGATATGTATATAATAACATACCAAAGAAACAAAGTGTTTTTTTGTGACAGTAGATAAAGATATATTTTTCATGTTATGTTATTAATTTCACTTATTGTGGTAATATACACAATGATATGATCTAATCTAGTGTATTTTATTTTTTATAAATGGATCCTAGTGTATGGAATGTAAATCGTATCAATTCATGTAATCCATGAAGTTATTTCCCTCATATAAAATGTAATAATAGTTTTTATAGTTGTATAACTTTTATTGAATAGCATATAACCGCACTGGGACAGTTGACTCAGGTTGTGAATAATAACCTTAACCATATGGAGCACCCATATTCACAACACGAATGATCAGTGTTAGAGGGTTCTATGATACGATATCCTCTAACATTCAATAAGACTACCAATTAATTTATAGATAATTAATGGATAAGTTCCTTATAAAATATATATCATGATTTGGGAAGCAATGCAATAGAGAAGGTTATTATGGTAGTTTACCATATCCCTGGAGATGTCGATCAATGGTGGTCATTGATTCAAATTATAAAAGAGAAAGATGAAATAAGAGGCTTATAATAGAATGATTTTAAGGAAATTTTCTTTGAAAATATATCCATAATGAATATATGTAAGAAACCGAATACTCATTTCATGTATGTTTTTCATTTTTATAGTGTTTTTGAAAAAAGAGGAGTTTCTGAAAAATTTTAAAGTACACGCCGTATACTTTAATAGTACATGTTGTGTACTTTGTTGCCACAGAAGGCGATGTGTTGGCCATATCATTACACACACACAGTTGTGTGGGGTGATGTAGAGGCCGCTTAAAGTGGTTTACAAAAAAGGCGAGTACACGCCATGTACTCCAAAATTACACGTCGTGTACTCCAAAAGTACATGTCGTGTACTTTTGTTTTTCATTAAATGCACCGGGGTCACGTATGATTGACAGAACCACCTTCTTTTTGGTTCTGTTCATCCAGGAGAAATCATATCACTATATATCTTCTTCGAGCCCCCGAGCCTCTGTTTGTTCTCTGAACCGACCACCGTCGGTTCTGTTGGAACTGCAGAGGTAAACTCTTCCTTCTTCAAGAGCCTCATTTCCCAATTACTCTTCTTTTCCAGGTTATTGTGGGCTGAACGTTTTATGTGTTTTTGTAGATCTACAAAATTATAAATTTATTCAAGCCTCGTGGTTCAAGTATATTTATCTCCTAACCACAAGGTAGGTGGTTTATGCCTTTCCGTTCAAAGACTTTGAGTATTATGTGCAAATTCCACCAATCCCATTGAACTGGCTATTGTATGTTTACCATTTTACCCCTACTGTTTTCTTGACATGGTAATATGATTGTGTAGAGGTTATTTTTGCTATGAATTGGTTTGATTATATGCCTTGTATGTTCTGCTCATGCTTTTTTCTATTTACGGCCGTTTGGTCCTATTTAGCCTATTGGCTGCACCTATCTTCCATGCCTTGTGGTTGTAGGATGGAGTGTTGTTTTCTATCATTTTTAAGATGATGTAGACTGTTTATCCATGTAGTTCTATAGGATTAAATTATCTATATATCATTATTATGCATTGACCTACCCAGAGCTGTGAGAACCTGGTGTTATAAACTATAGGGGGATAGACCAAGTGAGCTTCCTCACATAGTCATTGAGCTTTATATACTATAAGGGGATAGAACGAGTGAGATTCCTCAAAGATTATTTGTTTAAATTTAATTACCTTGTACCACTCCAGGCTATAAGAACAATTGATTAGGTGAGCATCCTCAAAGAGTCTGTGAAAAACCTGGATCTATAAGAGGAATTTACCATGTGAGCTTCCTCATAGAGTCTCTAGACCTTGGAGATATAAGGGGAATAAAATTTGTGATCTTCCTCAGAGAGTCCTTGACTATCTTAGACTATAAGGGGAATTGACCGAGTGATCTTCCTCAGATAGTCTAATAAATTTCGTATGACCAAACTAGAGGGGTTAGGATGAGTGTACTAACGAGAGGGTTGTTGGTTTTTGTTAGGTAGGACCAGAGGGGATGGTTGTGAGTACTTCCCAGAGGGTTACCTATTTTTTTAGCTATTGGTTAGATGTTTCTTAATATTGGAACAGTGGAATGTTTACTGCTTAGTATTTTCTTATTTACTTCTTTCTGAACTTTTACCTGCCATCTATTCACTGACTGTTAGGCACAGATCATCGGGTGGTTGCCTACCGGGATTTAGTCTCACACATTGTTTGGGCCATGCTTTTGGGCCCAAACATATTATATTGATTCAGGTAAAGACAAGGGAAAGTATCCTTAAAATTCATGAACATGACTTATTGTGGAGCTGGAGAGCATCAGACCATGCTTTGGCTTGTGATGATGGGGAGTTATTTATCATTTCTTTTTTACTTTAGTTCATTACTGTTGTATTCATCATTGTGACTTGTTTGGCTATTTTCCTAGACGTATATATCATGCATCATTTATATATGTGCTCTAGTTTTTTTTACTTTTTTCCCTCCAATGATTTCTTTTGTATGGATTATTACTACTTCCACTATTGTATCGTGTTTCTCTTCCACCGTGTACTCAAACAATGATGGAATAGATTCCTCACTATCACACCCAAGGCTCTCATTTCTAGTCAGCAGCCTATGGTATTTGGGGAAATGTGCTTGAGGCCACGTGACCAACCAGGTACGGGGCGCCTCTGGGAGGCTTCCGGAACCGGGACGTTATAGTATAAATATGATAAGGAGAGTCAGTTTGTTATTATAAGTAAAACAATAAAGAGGAGAATGTTCATAAGAATGAGGATAACTTTACGAGGTTATCAAGGCATGATATGAACTATATATGTAACAAAAATTGAAATATTTATTTCTTCTTTGATGTGTTGATGCCTTTTATCCCAAAGGATTTGGTCTACCAAAAGTTCTCATCATATGAAGATATAGTCTCATGTGCGATCATGATAGTGAAATTATTCTCTAATTCTTATCTCTTTAAGGGATATCAAGAGAATAAACAGTTGGTAGAATAAGAGACAGGTAAAGGGAATAAGGGAAAGAAGGATTTTCCCACATGTGATAATTGTGGAAACAATCACTCAGAGTATTTCATTAAAGGATTGGGTGTTTTTTATATGTGTAGTGAAAAGGTTCACTAGAATAGGGAATGGAAAGGGAAGAATGAAAAGACTGATATTCAGTGTTTCAACTATAATGAAATGGGGAACCACAAAAATAAATGTCATAATAATCAGTGAAATATAGCTCTAAAAAATAAAAATGATAAAGGTCAAGATTATGTAGTCACTATAGTCGTAATGGAATAATTAATGTATTTGTGTTTTTGGGATTCAAGAATCATATAATTTTAATAATTTATTACCAATGTACTGGTTATAAAAATTATGGAATATATAAGGACTGTACATTAATACTTCTTCATTAAGGATTTTGAATCCAGAAATTTTTCATTTTTGTTTTAATGTGATCAAGGTATTCATATTTTTGGTGTGTGATAATAAGAAACAAATTATTTTTGGGGAAAATATGATTTTAAGATTGAAATTTAAAATATAAATACTTTTTTAGACTTTTAATTTGGATAGAAGTATTTTAGAAAATTTTTAAGAATTGAATTGAGTAAGTTGAACATTGGATATTATTTTTAGGTTAAATTATAGATTATTGGATACTTTGCGCTATAATTTTTCATTTTAGTAAGCATTTATATAATGAAGGGAGTACTTGTCAGCCATAGGATTTATGAAAAGTGTATCAGGTATAATAAAAAATTCATTTTGAACATTCTTTTCCTGGCGCAATGGATGTAGTGAAAATCAATCAAATCATATCCAAAGGATGTGATTATGATTATAAAATTAAAATAAATAAATTATGATCTTATCTAAATAGTAAAACAATTATTCAACTCCCGGGAAATGATCGTGAAACCAAAAGTGATATCTTAGTACATTTTCTGATGAATCAAATGGGTCATTAGATCATCATATATTTATAGTATTTAATTGTTAACTTACTCCTAACCACGTTCCCTATCACTCTCCGTCAGAACATGATGGTTACATTTTTCATTCATATCCTTTATTTCTTACATAGAACCTTTGTATTTGTTATCTCCGGTGACCTTCATAGCCCCTTTATTTATTTTAAATTAGTACATTTATCAACCCTTGTTCAGATGTGGGATTTCAATAATGTTATTTTGAATAGTGAAACATTAGTTACTGAGAAAAAATAATAAAATTTCAAGGATTCCATTTACTGATATAGGGGATAATATATCACACCAATATTTTATGGTACATTTTCATTAACAAAAAATATACATAATAGCTTTTGTAATATGCAACACCGATTTAAAACGCACCACGATCTATTATAACTTATAAATAAAAATATTTAATATTTAATATTATTTACCACATTATATACATTATAATGTTTAACATCCATTTTGTGGGTTTTATAGTTATGATATATGAACAAATCCAACAAAACAACTATTTTTTTCAAAAACACATTTCTACTGCCTTTAATGGCCCAGCCATATCAAATATATTTTTTGACACTTTTATAATTTAAATTTTAAGAAATAAACATATTCATTATAATAAAATATAAAATTTTACATTGGATATTTTTTTGTACTTTTCTGATAATGTTTATTTTTTATAAATAGTGAAAATTCTTCGTTTTAATTCAAACTTGCTTTTCCATCTAATTTATTTATATAGATATAATTTACTTTTTATTGATTATAGAGTTTAATAAATGTAATTTATATAATTTAACCAAATTTAAGTCATTGTAATCAATTTTAAATTGAAAGTAGATATAAAAACATTTCATACTTTTGAACATTTCACTTTAAAAAACAGCTTTTTGGTTTTTCCTGTGGAATTAATTTTAAATATAACATTCCCAATTTTGTGAATTGCATTATATAAAATGGATTCCATATTTGGAATCATAAGTTCAAAAAAAAATTCTAACATAAATTTCATTTATAGAATTAAAAAATAAACCACTGTAAAAAATTTATTTACCGTTGTATAGGTAAAATTGTGAGAAGGGTAAAAGTTACAAGGTAAACTCTTAACATACCTAAAAATTGAAACATTTAATAGTTGGTTGAGTTGTGGATCAACTATAAAAAGAATAAAAAAACATTATATTAAATTATAAATTGTTTAAATTAATTCCACGTCAATGTGGTTATTATTTAATATAAAATATTCATTAAATTAATAACATTAACCTACCTCTCCTCAAGTATAAATACCACCCTCACCTCCCTATTTCGACCCACAAAGCCTTGTATCTCCTAAAATATATGTCCAAACCTTTCACCCTAAATCCCACCATTTTCAAGTTCTTTTTTTATCACCAAAATACCAAATAAATGTTCCTCCGGTGTCTTTTAATGAAGGGATATTCAAGAGGTAAAATTTTCAAAGTAACTCTCTTAATTTTTTTCTCCCTGCTTTCTCCTCACATACTTCATACATTAATTCATGATAGCTACATAATCTTGTATATAATGGTTTTTTATGTTTTTAATGGAATATTTAATATCAATGTTGTTTCTCACCTCCACTTATTCAAATAAATGATATTTTTTCCATGTTATGTTGTTTCATCGGCTCTATCAATACAATTTTGTTTCCTTTTCAATTACCACATTAATGGATAGTATTAATACTTTTTTTATAGATAAATAATATTATAATATATAAATTATAACCAATTTAATGTTCATTATATTTTATATTAAAAATTCTCTCATGATTTTCATATTATGGATATATGATAACATCGTTTATGGAAGTGTTGACTGTCTCCCCTTAAAAGTGACGTGATTCATTCACGATATACATGGATGTATTAAGAATAATTTTAATAAAAATATGTAACAAATATGACATAGATATTAAAGGTGAATTTCATTTCTTATCTCCAAACAATATATATTATTATAAATACATATTTACTCAACATACAAGATAATGAAGTCATGGTTTACTCTTTATTGATAATAAAATCATGATCTATGTAATAGAAGAAGAAAATAACATGTCAAAACATACATGAGAAATTCAGGCAATTAACACCAGAAATATGAAATAATGAAATATTGTCAACAAATGGGTAATGTTATATTATAACAAGAGGATAAAGAAAATTATAAACATGATTATGGTTCTATAATAAGTTATTAACTCTCTTGAAAAAATTATACATGAGTTTAAAGGATTATCACCCAAAATGAATCAAAAGATAAGGGTTAATTTCACAATCACATTATTATACAAGTTTTTTTATACACAAGTATCTACTGAGACATCTTTATCATCAATATCCATGTTTCTTAAAAAAACATTTCAAAAAAATATTTATATTTCTTGAAAATTATTTAGAGTCATGTATTCCCATTTTTTACTTTTTATAAAATGTTTTGCAAGGAATCATTCTATAATTTTATAAATATGGTACTTTAGACCTTTTTGAAATATTAAGGAAAAAAGTTTTTTAGGTTACATGATTTAAGGGGATAGTTTTAGCAATTATGACTAATTAACATTTTGAATCTTCCCTTATAAGAATGAGAGGGTATGAATTTTTACATCGGTACCATGCCCATGCATCCTTGCATGGGACAACTAACTGAGCTGTCAAGCGAAGGTGGAGAATTGACATAATGTTTTTGTCATTGGGGAGTGATAGTTCCTATAGTTTCTATCTCGGTTTACATTCATTTAATATTTTAATTTGTTTGAAGTTGTTCAGGTTCACACTTACCCTTTAAAAGTGTCTTTTGAAAAAAATGCAATCCAGACTTAATGAAATTTAATGATTTTATTAGATTATTTTCATATATGTCATCATCCTTTATTATATTTTACACTTAATTGAGGTTGATTTATTATGATAGAATATTCAATTTCATATTTAGAGTTTCATGATATGTAAAACTATGGATGTACTTTTTATTACCATTAATGGTTTATTGTTAAATTATTAACTTTTCATATGTTAGTTTTAATAAAATCTTTTATGTTATGTTTCATCATTTTCATAATAGCTATAAATTGGAATTATTATGTGATGGGAATGGCCTTATATATCCCCCTAATTCATCCATAGGTCTCACGAGAATAAATTAGTTGGTGAAAAAACCCATCATGATTATTTTCTAATTAGTTTCACGTTGTTAGGATGATAGATCTTGACACATATCAGACGGGTTTCTACTAACATATTTAAACATTCTTGAGGATAGTAAGTTGCTATATTTATGATATATCTTGAAAGTTTAACATCTGTTATTATGCACTACATCATTTTTATACTGTTATGGATATTCCATAAGATTATTCTAATAGTAGAATATCTTTAATTATTCTTATTTATATAGTAATATTTATTCTCTCTATATTATGAAGAAGATTAGGATTAAAGGGATTATGATTAAGTTTTAATTCTTGGAATATGATTTATGATAATATATTGATAATATATTTCATTTTACGGTTACCCTTACTAAGAATTTGAGCACACCCATTTCTTATGTTTTATCTTCCTAGGATTTCAACAGTTGCATTATGACTCATATTTCATGTTAGTTCAAGAGAATAAATTCATTCTAAAGTTATTATATATTATGTATTTTATGTTTTAAATTGTAATTTAAGGACCATTTATTAAATCGATTTTCCAACACTACTAAATTTATCAGTCTTTAGGGATATGATTCCTTGTAATAATGTTAATGTATAAAATAATGCACTAGCTGAGAGATTCTATGGTCGAGGTGTTATAATATAGTTGACTTCAAACATAATTCCCTAGAGAAAAAAATAATTATATATTTAATTAAGTAACTATATGGTTGAACCATCATATATGAAATTTCAAGATTACCAATTATCATAAATAATGTCTGAGGACCATATTCTGATTAAAACTCTTGAAAAACGCTTTTAACCCTATATGTAAAACACCTTCGGATATAGAAATAAATTTTCCAATTAAATCCAAATTCTCTAAAATAAAATACGGTGAAGAAAAGTAAAATAGGATATTTCATTGATGAAAAATTAAAAAACATTAAGAGGGATAGAAAATTAAAACAAAACTAATGGTGTTCGTAAAATCCCTCGTCGTTTGCGATAAAGTAGAATATTCCAATTTTTATTACAGAAATAAATGCAAAAATTCCTTTAAAATATTCCTTCTTAACACATATAAAATAATTTTAATATATAAATGATATATTTTTTTAATAATATATTTCGTTATGGAAAATATGGACATTAAAGAAAAAGTGTTGTAAGGTAAACATTAAAAGTGGATTTTTAAAGGAATGTACCTTACCTTTTGTCTAAATCATCACATATGTAATTTATCTTCCTAGATAACAATAAAATTATAAATATTTACCTTCATAAGAACACTTTTCAATTTTATTATTTTTTTAATACTATTTTATATACAATTACATAATCAATTATGTTCACATATGGTGTTTCGGTGATATTTGAGTCATATGTCCAAAATTGCTTCAGTATGTTGACTATAGTGAATAATATCATTATTAATTCACTTATAAAATAATATTCATCATGTAATCATAAATTTTATACATAAATTATAATTTTTAAACAATGAATAAATTATGGTTATGAGAAATGATCTACTATAAAATCATTGAGATGGTTCATTGTACATACATATGAGTAATGTTTTCATTTTTAATGATCATTTTATAAAGAGGGTAAGTTTAATTCTATTATTAAAAAATGATAATTATATCATTAATAACATATTATTTCATTACATTAAGTTATATATACAATCAATATGATGTGGTGTTGAGAACAAAACCCCATCACTTCATTGAGGTGGTAGTCCTCACATACCCATGAAAGACATTATCATTTTTTATTGAATGGAAAGGTAATAAAATAAATGAAATATTATATCATAGTAATAATAAATATTTCATTAATATCAAATATATATACATTAAATAAATCATTAAATCCACAAATAAAAAGATGTTATGGAAAACTAATTACATCGGTTCAAGAAGCGGTAGTCTGCCTTACACAAGAAAAATGGTTTCATTTCCCATTTGAGGGAATATGATATATATAATGGTTACTTAATTAACAAAATATCATCAAATTATATGGAAGATACATATTTTTATGATTTTATAATATTTTTATAAAAAATTAATGAGGTAGAAGCAGAAATAAAACCAAAACACTTTATTACTAAATATCCCTCTTCCACAGATAACCTCTTAAGGTTCACACCACATTATTCTCTATATAAGTTTTTTTTATTAAAACCAATTAATATATTATATGGGGAAAGATTAATGTAATGGATCTTAATAGGTATTCATAGAAAACATGTGGTTGATTAAAATATGTGATGAGATTCCGTTTTACATGAGAGAGGAGGGGCACTCTTTGAATTTCATAAAGTATTAAATAAATATAAATTTAATTTCATGTAAAAATGGATATAAATTTTCATTATTAGAATATAATTTTAGTATTATTATAAATACTCTAATAGAAAAATAATTTCACAATTTTAGGTGACATGTTTACCCTTATGTTAACCATTTTTGACAATTATTGCAGTATTAAATATTTCACTCATTAGGGTTAAATAAAGATTGTATACAAAGAAAATTGTTCTATTAATGGACATAGTTTATTTTTTAAATCATTTTATAATTACATCATTGAAAATATAATTTTATTTCTAATCATTTTGTAAAATATTAAGTATTATAAAATAAAAATAATTTCAATTTTAGACTTATTAAATTAGTTTGACTTCAAAAACTATATGAAATGAAATGAAATTAAGATATAAGGAATTAAAACATATATAATATGTCAATGTAACATTATAAATAAATTAAGATGATAAATAAAAATGATTTATTTTTCAAGTTGATAATTATTACCAAACATACAATCTTTTTATCATTTTTTAAGAATTTAAATTTATTAAAATAAAGATAATTAAATTTATGACATTTCGTTACAAAAATTATTATAAAGGTAAAACAACATTGCCATATGGGATTAACTGGTCTTATATTTTAGTTTTTGATGACTATGAATGACTTATACTCATAAAATTAAATTTATTTAGGTTTTGGGTTTACATTCGAGTCATTATCACTTTTTTACCCTACATTAACTAATTTTACCATTATCATGGTAACAAAATTTTCTTTGATTAGTATTTGTAATGAATAAAAAAAGGGAAATATTTTCCAAATTTTAACAAACTGATGAAAAATATTTAAGCAATTTTTAAATATTCAAAACATATACGTATAATATTTTAATTTAAAGTTAAACCCACAAAACAGGATGGAACATTTTTTATTGGAAAATTAATTTTGTGAGTAAATTTTTTTTTAAAAATTCATGATAAAATTTTATTATAAAGACAACAATTAAAATATATTTACTGAAAATAACTATTTGAATTTTAAAAATAATCCAAAATGGAATTTTTCATTTAAAATAGATAGAAGGAATATTCAATTTTTATTAAAATTTAAAATTATTCACTATTTATTGATAAATCATAATTTACAGAGAAAACATTAAAAAATAAATATAATATAATTTTCGCATGGTCTGTTCATAAATAATTTCTTTTTTTAAATAAAATTTTTAATTGTTTTATAAATTAATTATAATATTCATCAACAAAAACCAATAAAAATCATTTTTGTAGGAAATGTATTTTTAAAGAACAAAATGAATTTACGAAAAAATTACTGCTTATTTTATAAGAATTAGTAAAAATATTTGAATTAATTAATTAATATATATATATTATATATTTCATTTAATCCCATTCTATGCCACTAATTCAAGGGCTAGTTTATAAACATTATATTTAAATAATAATATTTTTTCAATTCTCTTATGATCAATGTGGCCTATTTTGTATTCTATCAAGCATCATTGTTATTTTAGAATGATTATATATTACATCCTCTACCCCAATTAATAAATAAATTCCTCACAAGCTGAAAATATTCTCAATAACCAAAGGTTTTTAATGTGAAAATACCATTAATGAAATCAAAAATTGTAAAGAGGTTTAATAAAACATCCTTCTGAATAGTTGGAAAGGGAAATATGAAGGTCATCTGGACTAACCCATAACTAGGGTTCCAAATAAAAGATATTAATGGGAAGTAAAAATATGGATATGAAATAAATTAATAATTTATGAATAATTATGGAGAGTGACATATATTTTCTATCATGTAAAACTCAATGATCATGAGAAATTTTACAACCACAATAGCATAAACTAATAAAATGTTGAAGAGATCATTGATTTATCTAAAAACACAGTAATATAACAAAATTTATATTTCATCATTGTTTTCATAGTATTGATTAATTACATTACTTTATACACTAACAATTTAAACTAATTTTCTTACATACAAGTATAATTTCATCCCTTAATTTCCCCCATAATTTTTTCTTTTTATGGAAATGATGAATATTCACAAATATTTTTTTACTTCTAAATAACTAAAATAAAATTCCTTTAGATCATATAATTTCAATTAGTATAACAAGTTAATTATCTTATCATCATATGTTAACCAAAACAAAAATGGTTAAAACAATGTATGAAAATTCCCAAAAGGAATAAACCTTTATTTGGAGACATAATACATTATTCACAAAAATTCAATAACAATATATTATGTTCAAAACAATTCATTATTCAAGTTAATATTCTTATAATTCTTCAAATTTTTCAATATGAATATCAAAACCTATATATTATAATGATTTTACCACATATTATTATAAACATTATCCTTAAATCATGTCAATCACTCTTAATGTATGTAACGAATAATGTATATGACATAGTTACATGATCTCTATAATATTCTTATCATTACCATAAATGAACTAAATAACCATTAATCCAAATTAAAATCCTATATTATTACAAAATATAGTTCATCCTTTCTTCTTTAAATTAAATCCAATCATATCCAAAAAAATCATTTATCCTAATCATATAATGTTCTCAAATTTAAACATCTTATGAAAAGCATTAGTCACTTAATACCCAAATTAAATTTTAGTGGTATTTATTCCATCCAACATGTGTTTTTATTTATGAAAAATAATCTTCAAAAGAATAATACTTAAGATATACATGACCTTTATAATTTTTAGAATATTTCATAATATCATTGATTAAATTCCATTACATCATTATTTTGAAAACTCATTATACAACTATATCCTATACTTTGCATCCATCATAAACCTTTAACCATGATTTGTTATATTATTCCCTAATATACTACTTATATAATTCAAAATAGTATTCATTCTCTAAGATTCAACAATATAATATCATTAATGTTCAAAAAATTTGAATTTGTTTTTAAAATGTTTCATACCTTTGAAATATCGATCACTATTCATTCCGATCATAATTTAAAACTTAGAGGTTCCATTATATGCCAAGTGGAGACCCTATGTTATCATAATACATAAAAATACTTCCATGTTCATATAATTATTTTATTCTTTCATAGTTTCTACATATCAATTAAAAAGGATGTCGAAAATTATCAAATAATCTAAACAATCCTACGTTTTGAACATAATGTTTTGAAACATCCTCCCTTAATAGTTTTCCATAATACCATAGGATTTGGTTTGACTTGAGTTTTTTTAAATATTGGTGCCTATATTAATTAAAATATCAATATAATAAGAGAAATATATATGCTACTCGAAGATCAATACCTTTTTCAACTGAATAGGGGACTTACATCCCTTTTTTCAGACCATCCACTATTAAACATGATAAATACACATATGATATTTCCCCAATTTATTGGGATGGAAAAAATGATTTTTCATAACATATGAAAATTTATAAAATTGTCAATCATGATATGAATTAATAAAATAGTATTTGGATATATTATAATGTGTTTTTCATTAAGTTGATTGAAAGATAAATTTTCCCATCTACCTGATGTTGCATTTTCTGTTGTCATTTTATGTCAATCCCTTAGTAGTATATATATGACAATATTTTATTCGTAACCTTCAATATTTTATAATTTTGTTTAATTTTCTGAAATAATATTTTAGTAGATTACCAATAATTTAATTAGGAAAATTAGAGTTAACATCTGAATAAATTTTAAATGCCTTGCTCTATAATGAACTTCCTTTTAGTTTATAACACATTTGGTTTATCCATGGATATCTGTGGCCATAATTAAATTAAATAACATTACATTCAAATAATTTATAATTTATCATAAATTTTTTTACTTTATTCAATAATATACGCTATGAGTTTCAAACCTGGTGTGTAGTAAAGGAATATTTTACATGAACTAGAATAATGGTCTATATATAATCAAAAAAACTATTTGCATGGTAATAACATGTAGATTAATATGTGACATACCCACATATACAGGTAGTGTATAGATAATGATGTATATATAGGAAGAAAACATAATATCTAACCTACCGAAATATTAGGATGTTATATTATATATAAATCCCATGGTTTAAAAAAATTTATTTAATCCTAACATCCAAATTTATCTACACCTTTTCTCTAATACCAACAGTAAGGACTTACCTATAACACCCCGACCCTATAAGCCTAGAGTCAGTTCATTATTACGTATCATTGGCATGATCACAATAGATCAATTCTTGAAATATCGATTAGTTTAGTAGCCTTGAAAGTAACAGATACATTCATATGGTTTACATTACATCATAAAATGGAAAAATACAACAACATTGTTTACATAGACAACACTAAGATCCCATAGACTATCCCTGCAGTTCAGTCATAATATACTTCTTCGCATCCTTTGAAAAATAAAACATAGAAAGGGGTGTTCTCAGATGCTCAGTAAGGATAACAATATAGAAGAAAATTTCATAAATAAGCATAAACATTTAAGAAAAATGTATAAGACTAAAACAAAATCCATTTGAACTTGAACATCAGCATAATATGGAAAAGATAAAATCAATTAATTTCATTTTATTATTGACATGTATATTCTACTGGTCAAATAATCACATGAAATATCAATAACCACTTTTATAATTATTGAATTCATAATGCCAGACTTTCATAACCACATAGTCAAGGCCTTGTACCAAGACTACAAATAATATTTTGTCAAGGCCTTGTTCTAAGATACTATCTTGTCTCGTGAGACATACCAATGCATCGAGGAGCTATAGTGGGCTCCACCCGTCACTTACTAAGTCCAATGCATTCCTCATATGAAAAGGTTTAAACATAACATAAACATTCGTATTAAAACTAGCATATGAAATTTCAATAATTTATCCATAAACCATGAATGGTATAAAAATAACACATATATAGTCAAACATATCACAAAACCTTCAATAAAAAATGAAAGATTTGTATCACAGTAAATCAACTTCAAACAACTTTAAAATCCATCAAAGGATGTCGACATAAATGAAAATTATTTGTAAAACTCTTTGAGAGAAATATCCCTTTTTTAGGAAAACATTTAAAGGACACAAAATTTAGATAGGAAGACATTTAAAGAAATTTTTGAATCAATGTGTCACATACCACTTTGAAACATTTGAAAGGAATTAAAATTTAAAAAAAATCATTCTATATAGATAAATCCTTAAAACCCATTTTAAAAACATGGACATTAATGAGAATGATTTATAAGAATAAATATTTAAAACATTTAAAATGATGCTTTAGTAAAAAGTAACTTAAAAGGGTCCCTTTTTAAATTCTTTCTTGAAACATGGACAGGGATAATAAATATGTCTCAGTACATACTTACGTAAAAACAACCTTGGATAATAAAGAGATTGTGAAATTAACCTTTACCTTGTACTTTTATGTGGTTGAGGGTTGGTTAACCTCCTGTATAATGGTAAATTAATTTTTATTAAATTATACAAGAATAATATACATTAATATAATATCATATATGATCTTTAAATATTAATTTGTTAATAATATTTTAGTATTATCATCGTTTCGGGTGTTAACTGATTTGTTTTCCTTTAGATGCTTTGTTACGTAAGTAATTTTTGTTATGGATAGAATGTATCTTATTCAAAATCAGAATTATATTATGTCGTTAAACAGTATTTTTATTCATCTAATGAAAATTAGTCATGAATGGATACGAAGGGGATTGAATCTCATCGCATTCGGGGAGACGGTAATCCGTACATACTCACGAGTGACAATATCTTTATTTTGATATTAATATAATATATAATTGGATGGAATATCATATATAAAGAATCATTATCATGTTATATTTGTTATTTACATCAATTACATGTCATTATTATACCCATCCAAATAATAATGTATTGAATAACAATTACCCCACGACGTGGAGATGGTAAGCCGTACGTACGCACGTTTGGTGACATGTCATTCAAAGGATGGATATAATAATTAATATGGTTGTGAAATATTTATAATAACATCACATTATATATAATATACTGGATTTATTATATTATAATAGAAACAACAAAGAAATAGAAAGTTGAAGAAAAAAATAACGGGAAAGAGGTGATGAAATATTTACCTCTTCCTCGAGTTCTTCCTTTTGATTGATCAAAAGGGTTCCTTAAGTTGGGTTTATATCTAAATTAAGGCCTCTAAGATTAATGGAGGATAGTTTATAGGGTGTTTGATCATATTTTGTCTGAGTTAAATGGCTTTGGAGGTGTGAATTTGAGAGAAGGGGAAGTTCCCTTTTATAAGAGGGGTGAGAGGCACCTTAGGAAACACTTAAAATATTATTATATAATAAATTCAATTTCAGTTTCTAATCAATACAAAATAATTTTTTTAAAGTCTAAGGTGGTTATGGGTCTCAAAACACTCAACCAATAAGTTTTAGACAGGTTTGGGTCACTATATTAAAATTATCTTTTAGATTTAACTCTTAGTTAAATAGTTTGACATTTACCATGTCTCTTTGTATGTTTAAATTATATGGTTCATAAACTTATTATAAACTTCTAACAGAACCCCAAGTGCTTCATTAATGACATATATAATAGTATTTGATCCATTTGGACGGACCTTATATTTTTATCAATAGAATAAAAATTAATAATATAATATTTTTTTTAAAAACTCTTTTATGTCAATTTTGACACTATTTGGTAATTTTTTTGTTAAATTCATAACAACATTATTAATTAGAAAAAAATTCATTTCATAAACCCTAATATTTCATATTAACCTAGAAAATTAGTTTAATTCAAATAATGTCTAAAATTACATTTATTTAGGTATTTATAATATCAATAATTTAAATATTTCATTAATATGGTAATTACTACATCATCGTTGTGTCATAAATAAACTAAATTATATAATGTCTGAAAATTATAAATAAACTTCCATTATATAGGAAATATTTTTATCTTTGTAATGAATATTTATAGTCTAATTTATCTTATGTGTAACCCTATATAAAAATTTTTTTAGTAATTAAATATTTAATTTAACACTTTTAAGTCTTCTTTGAATTAAATACTAATAAATGTCTGAATCTAATCCAAGTGGACCTAAAGGATAATATTTTATTCCTGAGGTATTTTTTGGTTGAATTTAACTTATCCAATAGTATTTGGACATGCTTTAGGGTAATAATAATATCATTTTTACCTTTAATTGCCCTATTTACTTTTAACTGTGGTAATAAAAGTCAAAAGTCACTATTGACAAAAAATTATTTTTATCTTATTGAACCACTTTTTACTTAATAATATAAACCTTGTCTCTCATATTTTTTAAATTCAATTCACAAAAGCAGTAAAATTATGTTTTATGTAAATTTTCAAATGCTCCTAAGAGGTGGGCAAAAGACAGTAAAAAGCTCAACAAAATTTTTATATATCAAAAATTATTATAAACTGACTCCAATGAGTCAAATTTAACTTATAATGGTATTAAGTATCTATTTTTACCTAAAATAAATTTATATAAAATAAATAATTATTTAAATAAAAATTTGGTTTAAAACAATAACTCATTTTTTTCACTATTCATCAAAAACTGAAAGTTTTTAGAAAAATACCAAAATTTCACCCTAAGATAATTTTGATATTATGAATTCAAAAATTAAGTCTATTTTATGAAATTCAAAACATATAAGTTGTATTTATTAATTTAAAATTAATTCTCATTGTCAAAACAAAAAAAAAAGAGTGTTTTTAAGAAATAATAACTAACAAAACATTGATACTTGTTTATGTTCAATTTCAAAGTGAAATTCTTTCCAATGAATAAAATTAGATTAAATGGTAAAAATATAATCTATTTATACTTACAAAAAATTAAAATGTATTATTTAACACTACAAATTATTTTTATTAAAAAACTTTTTTTCAATTAAAATAAAGTATTTTTCACTATTCCCCCAAATATGAAAGTTATCAGAAAAACACCAATAATTTATTAAAACTAAATTCTTATGCCCCAATTTTGAATAAGAAGTTTATATTTTCAAATTTAATATATAAATGTTTCAAATATTGGATTTAAAATGGTTCTCTATTAAAAGGCGGTAAAATTGCATTTTTTTAAAAAATACATCTTTTATATGAAAAAAATTAATTTGTTTTCTCATTATTTCTAAGAAACTCATAATATGGATTCTAAAATTATAAGGATTATATAAAGTTCAAAATTTAGTTAATATTATTCATAACAACTTTTCAACGGATAGTTTGGTAAGTCGTGGTGGGCTTGAACTCAATGTTGTGTGTAGTGAAAGTTATTGAATTAATTTGACGAAATAACGTACTATGAAATCATGGGATGTTACACCACCCTTTAAAATTCTATATTCTAGTGTATTTTTACTATAATTAAAATTCATTAAATAAGAGATATCATTCTGTTTTATTACATTAAACTATTAGGTCTTAAATATTACAATGAAAGCCCAAAAATTATAAACTGCATGCTTTAAATAATTTTCAATTATTACAAAAACATGAATCTTTATAAATTAATGATGTTTTATATTCTTGAAAAATCATCATTCCATTAACTATGATATCATATTTTTTTATTCCCATCTTTAAACCCTAATAAAAAGAATTTCAAATATGGCATGGGAAAAACATATCTTCCAGGGAAAAAAAGGTAGAATAAAAATAGTTAATCCAGTTTAAAACCTTGAGATCAAAATGGGAGTTTTCCTTACACAGAAAATATGTTGAGAAAATATAATCATTTACTTACATATAAAAACAAATATTTATTCTGATGTTTATTTATAAAATACATTATTAGATAATATAACATCTAAACCAATAATCGATAGAGTTTCATAGAAAACATTCATGAAAATAATTTTTTTAAACCATTTTATCCTAAAAGGGAATACTAATCCCATTAATTTTTTATAATACTACCTTTGGAAATAATATAATATCTATAAATACCCATTTTAATGTATATAAAAGTCATTTAGGTTCCTCGGAACATCATTTTCACAGAATCCTTACAAAACCCAAATAATTGGAATAACAATATGGTTAACATCGAAATTAGAAGACATAATCATTACCTAGTGCATGGAATCACTATCCAGGCACACCAATCATATAATCTATATCTATCTCATCTATAATTATGAGATATATTAAGCTCACCCATTATCATAAACAATTTCCAATTTTCATGTCATGAATAAAACCCTTAGAAAAGTTTTTTAAAACTATATGAAAAACACTTTCAGATATCGAAATAAACCTTACTCTAAGAACCCCATTTTTAAAAATAAAATACCCAAAAAAAATTCTACAGAGAATTTTTCATTTATGATAATTTTAATTCATGAAAAATAAATAAATAAGAAATTAACATATGAAATGGTGGGAAAAGTTTTTGTTACCTTATATATTAAAATTAGAAAACATTCATCTTGAATATTTTAATGAATGTCAAAGGATTCTGTAAAAAGATTCCAATTAAATTTTTTTTAATAATATAATGATATATATATAATTTAATTTACTGTTCTTTTATGTATATATATATATATTCATAATGTTTTTAAAAAAATATGTACATTGAAGAAATATGGTTGGAAGGGAATCATGAAAAATGATTTTAAAACAATGTCCCTTGCGTTGAGTGCGACTCATCATGTTTGTTACTTAACATTTTAAAAAATATCATAATTATTTATTTTCCTAAGAATATTTTTCAGAAAAATTATTCCTTTTCAATTTAAAACAATTAATTTATCAATTTTGTTCACATAAGATATTTGGATGATACTTGACTCATTTGTGACAAATATACTTGGTAGGTTGACAATTGTAAAATTGGACACTATTCCTTCATCCTCAAAATAATAATCATGAAATAATTTTAAAATTTATACATAAATTGTAATTATAAAACAAAAAATGAATGATGGTTATGAAAAATGAATTACACTATTGTCATGGTGACTGTAGGTCGTACGTATGGAGAGTAACATTTAATTTTGTCCAAAATCATTCTAGAAAGAAATAAATTATTATATTGTCCCAAAAAAATTACCATTATAGAATTAAAACCATATAATATCTTTAAATAAGTTTTTATATTCCATCAATGTGATTTCATGATGAAAAACGAAACACATCACTTCTAAGAAACGATCTTAAACATGTAAACAACATTGAAATTATAATTATTTAGTGAAAATAAAGGTAAGAAATTAGATTATATATTATCTTTTTGGATTGATTAATATGTCATTAATATACAATATAATCATTAAATACATCATTAAAAGCATCCTTAAAAGGATATGATGTAAAATTAATTTTAATGGATTGCGAGATGAAAGTCCTCTGTACACATGAATGATGTATTTGTTTCCCATTTGACAGAAGAAGAGATAAATATAGGTTTTTACGTTAACATAATATATATATATATATTAAACATACCTATTTTTTATTTTATCATGTCAAAAATAGATTGTGGTAGAAGGGGAAATAAGATTAAAATTGTTGATTATGAATTATACATCCTCTTATGAACCCTCATATGGTTCACAATAAAATTTTTCATATATTCAATTTATAAATCAATTCCTATTGGAATTGGGTAGGGATATATTTCATGGATTTTTTGTGGATTTTCTTAACCAAAATGGTTTTTAAATTTAAATAAAACTGCATAGGTGGTTAACTTTTATAAGAGAGGGGACGTGGACAATTGGCATTTCATAAATTATTAAATCAATATAAATTAATTTGATATTTAAATGTTATCCTTATTGATAATGTTGTAATATAAGGTTATTGTGTCTAAATAATGTCATTATAATAAAATGACCATTTTAGGTGATGTTTTATCCCATATCATTTTTTAACAAGTGTTAAGGCTTTTATCAATTATAGTGGAATTTAAGATTTTACTATTTAGGGATAATGAAATAAACTATTAAAATAAAATTGTACCATAAATATTTTATGGTTTATATTTTAAACCATGTAAAAATATATTGGTCTAACATAGGAATATTTTGATCCTTAAATGATATAATAAAATATTATTTATTAGAAAATAACATTAACGTAAAATTTGAAACTATTTTCCTAGTGTTAATTTTCAAATTACACCAGAAAATTAAGTTTTAATGGAAGGAGTTAACACATCCCATAAAATATCATATTTACCTATACAAATCAGGTAACATGATAATTCATTAAATAAAACCACATTAATGTTATTTAGTTAATTTATTTAATTATTTGAATAAATATTTTATCAGTGTTTTGTTGATATTTATGATAATTATTTCATCACTAAAATTTTTAAATAATTTACCATGATAAATAAATAACATATATCTTTAAAATTAATGATTGCAACTGAACATACCTTCCTTTTATCCATATTTCAAAAAATGTAAAGTCAATAAAACAAATTGAATGACATTTTATACTTTTCCCTATATAAAATATTATAAAGGTAAAAATCAATTCCATGTGGAAAAAATGTCATATATTTTGATTTTAAAATATTATTATTGAAATATATTCATCCAATAATATTTTTTCATGTTTTAGAAAAACATTATAGTCTTTATCATATTATTTGGACCTCAAATTAACCCAATTTTCTTTTATGAAGGTAAAAAAATTAAATATGATTACTATTCATAGTGAAAAAAGAAAAAAGGGACACATTTACCAAATATTCACATTCTGATTATAAATATAGAATTCGTTTTTAATATTAGAAACATATAAGAGTAATAATTTGATTTAAAATTACTCCCACAATATGTGAAGAAAAATAATTTACCAGAAGATGTATTTTATGTACAAAATGGATTTCATATTAATTCCATTATAAAATTCATTAAAAATACTATAATTAGATTTTTTTAATAAATATTCATTAATTTCACAATAAAAACAATCTAAAAAATAATTTTACTTTGTAAATTATTCAAAATATAATATAAGTTTCAATAAAATTGATATTTTCATTATTCACTGAATTATTTTTTTTACAAAAAATCTCAAATATTCAGCCTTAGATAATTTTTACATGATGCTTTAAAAAAAATTATACTATTTATAAAAAAATTATAGAATATACTAAAATTGCTGATAATATTTTCTCACAAAGAACAATAAATGTCATTTATTATGGAAATGTATTTTTGAAACATAAAATTATATTACTCAAAATTCTCTGCTTATTTCCATAGAATTAATCAATAAATTTCCATTAATTAAAAACATTACATATATATATATATTAAATTGGGTTAATCTAATTCATACCCACCAATTCAACAATTTGGTAATAATAGTTATATTCAAATAATAATATGTGGTTGTTCTATTATGCCTGTTGTTGCGTATTTTATACACTATTAAACATAATAGTTATTTTAAAATATTGGGATATTAGAGAATGAGTTTCCTATAATCCTGAGAAAGTACGTGTTTTGGTATGAAATCATTGAGGTTTCATCTAAATGATCATACTAAAAGAACATAAATGAATATTTAAGAAGTATTTCTAACTAGACATATCCATTGTTTTGGACTCATTTATTAGAGAACAGTTTATTATTTTTAGTTTCTCATACTTTTAAATGATATTTTATATTAGGGTATCATGTATTGATACATTTTTTTTCACTATTTCATTAATTTCCATATATATCCTTTTTATATATTTTTAAAGGTGTATAGTCATTCAAAATATCATATGTCATACAAATATATTTTAATAATTTTGCAATTGAAATACATGTTTTTTACTTCTATGTCCTCAAAAATTACATTGAAAACCAATGAATATTATTAATCTAATATTCCTATAGTTGAATAATAACCATGTTTCTAATAACAGTTGACCATTGAATAGTTGTATATTTCTTAAATCATTGAATTTATTAAATCTTATTTTTTTTAAATATTATATAGATCCTTGATTTCGTAATAGATATAAATTTAATTGATGTTATAATTTTTTATGTAATTTTTTCATAATATATATTGGTGAGAGTCATATATATATAGTGAACATAATTTGATGTAGACATAATTTAGTTTTGTAAATAATGAAGAATTGTATCACATACATGTTGAGTTGAATAAAAATATTCGAGCTTTTATCCATATTCATTTATGTTTTTATTTTTTAGAAAACATTACATTATTATATAGTAATACCTCATGAATCCATTTCCATTTATTCATATCTCACAATTGTTTAGAATAAAAAACATTTAATTTTTTTCATCCACTCTTTAATAGGATATACCTATATTATGACGATACTACTCTCGATGTACATTTCTAACTATAAAGACACACTATTTTTATGAAATAACAAAATGACTAAATTAAAAAACATTACCATTGAATTTTTTTTCAAAACACTATATTATATGAGGAATGTATTGTTAAATGGCCCCTTATATATATTTTCCCATGTTATATGTGTTTTTTTTGTTTTATGATTCATACATATTGAATAATTAAAATTTTAAAATATTATTGGTTACTTTTTTGTCATGGTGAAACTTTTGATAATGATTGATGGTGATGGTGACAAGGGTATGGAACAAATTCATGGAAGTGCTAAATATTGTATTTTAATATTTTATGATTTTGAAATGTGTTGGTAATTTTTAGGGACATGTATTTTCTTCTTACTATAATATTTGTTAATAATAAACAAGATTAAAAAATCAAAAATATTTTTATCAAATTATTTAATCACTCATTTATATTTAGGTATTTACATATTAATTTATCTACCAATTATTTATGTTAATTTATAATGAATTTTAATTTTAATATTTCTTATAACAGAACATGTTCTTATTAATTAATATAATTACATATCATTAATGCTTAGGTGAGAGTAGAAGACCATTGAGAGGGTTGTTAACAGTTTTTAACAAAATAAAAAAATTAAAATTATTTTCCCATTATTTGATAGTTATATGGATCATGAGAAAAATAAATTAATTATGAAAGATAGAGAAATACATAACAGACAATATTAAGGGGTTTCCCAAGAATCACTCACTCTTTTTATCGAGTGGATAATACTTGTTGAACCACATTTAAGATACTATATTGTATGTTCATATATTATCATCAATATAAAAGATGAATAATGTATGAGCATAGTCATTAATTCAATGAATAGGAAAGAAAGTCAGGTGTCAGCAACTCCAAAAAATTTCACTTCTTGTCATCAACTACATCCATAATTTGGATTACATGTGAACCCTTGGTATTCATATCATTCTTAATAAAACTCTCTCCAAAAATATAAAGGTAATGACTGGATGGTTATCTCAATTATTCAGATGAGTCAATTATATTTATATATATTTCATTCATTGTGTAATAATTCCCTTGATTGGAGTGTGATCCACAGTTCCAAAATATATGGCCTATATCTCTCTAATGATCAAAAAAAATTTCCCCAACAATTTTTATGTTAACTAATTCACTATTCATCAGTGTTTTAATCTACAAATATTTTATGAAAATATATTTTATTTTTCCCACAACCCTTATGAAATGAGAGGTATGACATATAAGACATTTTCATGCTAAAATTTTATTGCCACAAACTTTAGGGCATGGGATCACCTATTTCTTGATGGAAAATAATATCATGGTGTAACAACATAAAATTCCACAAAAATATACACACTAGGACTTCGTATCTCCACATTTTATTGTGGACCAATTCCAAAATCTTCTTAGAGTGTAGACCTCACTACTCAGTATATTGTGTTCCTCATTAAAGTGTCATCACAAGAGTAATAATCTTTTTTCCACACCATTACAGCATTAAACATACCATTCAGATTGAGATTCTATTCAATTAAATAAATTTTCATTTATTATCATTCTACATATCAAAAATATCCCACCAACTCTTCCATTAGCATGTTTTTATTAAATAGAACATGAATAAAACATTAATAATATTGCAAGAATATTATCATCAAAAAAGTCATAAAATTCCACCAATGAGTATGTTTTCTAAACACTACACCACATGATATATTATTTTTCATGAGATTTCAATTTATCCTATATAAATATCAATACCAAATTGACCATGTCTCAAATGAGATCAACTCAAAACCCCCCTCAGTAAATTCACATTATGATACATCGACAATATAAAACTGAAAACCACGTCATCTAATCATTAAGGGATAATCAATATTCCACTTTGGATTTTTTGGAAACATGTGAATCAACATACGCTCACTTATCTGAACATCATCTACCAATACATAAAGGCTCCCCATGGAATGAAAACACTATTCCCCCCATTAAAAATCACCTATAAAAGAAATAACCTCTCCCCCATTTCATGAGTGCCACCTTTTTATTATATTCATTTACCATTATATTTTATTTAATAAAATTGGGAAAATAAAACAAAAAAGTGATATGAATTTTAGGAGAGAATTCACTCCCAATAAAAATCTTAGTTGTTGGAATACATCATTATTAGTGGATTCATATTGATATTCACTATTTCATCCTTCTTTAAAACAAATTATAATGAAATATATCAATGTAAAAACTTTTCATTTATGGATTTGTACTTGATTTCAATAAAATTCAATCCCAAATTGTTCCCACAATTTATTAAAAAAACATAATTTTACATTGACTATCACACCCATTAATCAATGATTCGAACACATGCACCAAAATGTATTCTAAATATAAATTCAAACATATCACATTTCTTATTGTGTGAGTTATTTTTACATTGAAATATATTATTTTTATAATTGAAACAGAAATATTATTCAAATAGTCACAAGAAACGCACATTCATTTGAGCAAAAGAACCTCCAAGAAGCTGTTAATCAATTACAAATTCCTCCTGCCCAATTTTCATTGAAATAAACATAAAGATTAAAAATGTTTATTTTTCATACATCAAGAAATAATTAATAGTATTATTAATGTGAAAAAATATCTATATCACTAATATATGATGTGAATGCATTCAATTTCTTTAAAATCATGCATAAAGAATAACTACAAAAATGATATCTAGTGTAAATGATTTCATATAGAGTAAACTACCAATATTATTCTAAAAATCCTTTTATTTACACTCATTCCATATTTATACAAGTAAAACTTGGCACCATGTTCCATAATATTACATACCTAAATTGATTAACATAGAAATTTGTTTCACCATTTGGGATGAAAATTCCTCACGATACTCTTCTTTTTCTTAATAGAAAATAATTTCATCATTATTCATAATGACAATGATTGAATATATATATATATATATATATATTATCTAACATGACATACAGATTTTTATCCACCGAAACGTTCTTAATTTTAATTTTTTACATATCTCTCAGGATTTTTCCCTTATCAAGAATAAATCTCTTGGGCTTATAATATTTTCATTTGAGTGAATTTTCCCCATATAAATTGGTCTTTTTGGTCATGTCATCTATTTTTTGAAATATATACTTAAAAGACTATTCAAAGGAAACATGTTGATCATTTTAAAGTCATAGAACTATATGTTATCATTTTTTAATACCATGAAATCATTTATAGGATAAATATAATAACATGGCAGGATATTGATAGGACCTTGTGGTGTCTTGGGAAGTATAGGAAGCACCAATTAACCAGTGTAAATGGAAAATAGATCCTATAATTAGAAAGACCACTAACTAGCATTGAATGTTCTTGAACATAATGGTTCATCAAAAAGGCCACCAACTAGCCACTAGAAAGTGGATAATATCTAGTTCTAGTTGGTCATTTGTGACCCATTAGTATGTTTTTGAGGTCCACCTGGTATCCATTGGAATCAAGGAATAAGGTCTGAGACATCATTTAATTTAGGTAAAAATGATTTTATTTTGTCTTTATTCATTTTAATTGATCACAATGAATTTCATAATCTTTACATCTCTTTTTTAGTCAATAAATTAACTATTATGAGGCATTTATCTCATCAACGATCTTGTAAAATAACTTTATACTTGAATAGAAAGCATTAAATCACTAATAATCTCAACATCCTCTCAAAGTCTCTACATTTCTATATAATCTATCAATATATCATTCCAAAATTTATACAACATTTTGATAGGGTAATGTATCTTCATTGAAAGGGTTTTATGCTAAGAAATCCTTATTCATCTTATCATCTTCTATAATGAGTTCTCACTACCGTAAATGTGAGGGATAAGATACCTGGATATATATAAAGCAAAAGAGTGTGCTAAAAAATACACTTGTGAGGGAGGATTATTATGATCACCACCATGAATAATGGAGTAATATCATAAACCTCTCCAAATATGGAGAGTTATCATACAAAATCACCCTAATCAATAGTTTAAAACCTATTACAAACCATGATTGATCTCTCTTTTTATTTAACACATTTATTAATTCAATTTTTATATTCCTAAATGAATAAATTATGTCTCGTAATTTTATATTGTAAATAATAACATTAACTTTAACGAAATTTTTTTTATAATATTGATCAAATTTATTATTTCAATGAATTATATAAATTATCAAATATATTAATTTATCTTTATATACTCTTTTTTTTATTTTTAGTTTACCTTTTCCTTCATAATTTATTTTAAAATGGAAATTCCCCCTCTTGATATTATAATCTAACCAACAATTAGTATCAAAGGGATATTCATGTTTTTTCCCAGTTTTCAAAATTATGTTATAATTATGTTTTTTAATAATAATTTATTATATAGTACAATATTTTTATAATGGAATATTATTATTATGAAAATGCATCTATTTTTGATAACATGGTTTATTCTTACTGTAAAATATGTATGCGAACATTTTTTTGTATTATTAATTACTATAACCTTTATATGGTTATGCATGAATATATTATTAATAAGGAACCTAAAGATAAGTAAGAATAAATTGATATTAGAAATAATGAGCTTAATGTAAAAGTAAATAATTATTTACACTGTGGTCTTGATTTTAATGAATTTAATAATGGTTTTACATGAAAAATGACCCATGAAATTTGAAAATTACTAAAAATTACCCACAAAGAAACCAAAAAGATCCAAGACACTAGATTATATATGTATCACCATGATTCGGAATTCATTTATATACATAAAAATACTCCATTAATGGTATGTTCACATGATTTAAACATATTTTCAATGGTATAAAGTCTCTTGGTGATTATTTATATAGAAAACCCATAGTGAAAAATATACTTTGGGTCTTGCCAGATAATTGTGAATATAAATTCATGACCATAAATGAATTAAATCATGTAAATAAAATATAATTTGGATAAATAATTTGATCACTAATGATGTATTAAATTACAATGAATTCACATGCTAATATAGAGGCCAATGTATCCAAAATTGTAAAGAAAACTATTTCCCTCAGTGCAACTATTGATGAATCATCTAGAGGTGAAGTTCATGATTTTTTCTAAAATTACCAAGAACATGAATAAACATATTTACAAAAACTAACTTATCCAAAAATGTCAATACAAAATATTATCAGAATATGCATTATATAAATAAAAGAGAAAAGTTAACAAATAGCCATAATGCCTCATCTACAAAAAGAAGATTAAGTTAAGGTGATGGGGTAATAATTATTTTAAAGTTAAAAATAGGGTTTAAGTGTTGACTCAATGAACTCAAATCCCTAAACCACTTCAAGTGGTCCATGTTCTAGGTGCCTTATGGAAAATATTTATGATGAATTCATGGTTGTTATCTCTCTTCCTATTTCCTCTTCTTCCTCTTATTATCCCGATTCTTCACAATCTTCATCCTATTATTTTTTATTCTCATGTTAACATAAATATGAAGACCAAAAATATGATCATGGTCAACATAGAAGTGGTTTTCATTAACATAATTAATTCTATATTGAAATTTATAATAATTACATTCAACATTATAATGAAAAAAATAAAAACATAAAAAAGAGAAGGAATTAATACTCAATGGAAATGAAGAACTATATATGAATTTTAATAAATGACTAGATATTAATATTCTCACCTCAAAAACAAAAAGTATGTAATGTTTTCTTTCAAAATTTACTCAAGATGAAAATATTAAAAATAAAAATTTTCACACTTATTAATATAAAAGATAAATGATTGTTCTTGGTTTATCAAATTATCCATGCCTCGAGAAAATTCTATCAACAACAACTTTCACAATTGGTTTCTCACAAGATAAGTTTATCAATTTTTGTAATATAATTTGATATTTAATTTGTGAATGTTATTGAAATAATTCACAATATGGGAGACAAAAACGAATTCATATTTTATCTAAATTTTTTAATTTAAAATATCAAACTAAACAAATTTAGATACATAAATAATTATTAGCATAGTATAGTCATTATAAATTTGGTACCAAAACCTATTTTTACTTTATTATAAGAAATTTTTATTGATAGGAAAGAACAATAATCTATATGGAACATACGTAGTGCTTCCTTGAGATATATGTGTGGAGAAATCTATAAATTTAGTGAAACTAAAAAGTCTTGAAGGATGTCATGTCACCTTCACTGATAATTTTAAGGGTAAGATAATCATAAAATGTACACAAAGTTTTTCTAAATCATCTCTTATTAAAAATGTTTTATTTTTCATGGGTTTGAAAAATAATTTTCTTATAATTAGTAAATTTTGTAATATTATGTTTAAAAGACAATTCAAAATGATCTTTTTGAGGTTTACATCTCACAACGAAACATTTTTTACCACTTATTTATATAAAAATGATTATTCAAGTAATTTAAAATATATAACTATCCAAAATGGAAAAATATTTGAGCTCACAATTTTCTGAGTCACGGATTTTGAAAACACAGCTTTGTAACTTTAGTAAACACCTGCTTTTCAAACACAACCATTATCAAAATGAATGAGATTCATCCAAATTTTATTTCAAATATAACATATTTCGTGAAGAATGAAGATATAGTAACAAACAAATATCATATTTTAAATCTAACAAGGGATTTTATTCTTTAAAATATATTGAATTAAATCATCTTGAATTACTTAGGAATTCTCAAATTGATTTTATAGGAAGTAAATCCTATAATTTTGTTGTTTTTTGTGAATTTAAATGATTCACTTGGGTTTAATTATTATCTCACAAAAGTGAATCCTAAAAATCCTAGATCATATTTTCATAAAATAATGACAATGAAAAAGTATCTAAATAATTTCAATTTTATGTGATCATTTTCGGGAATTTAACACCAAGGGATTTGATGAATTTTACTCTTATCAAAGATGTAATAATTTTTATATATACAAAAACACCTGAATATAATTACGTAAAAGATATATGAAATAAAACTATCAAAGGAATATATTTTAGTATTTTAAATGAATTTAATTTGTCACATTATTTTGTGGGATGAGTTGGGAAATACTTCATATTTTATCATCAATCAGGTTCTCATAAGACCATTACCCAAATATACCCTTTATGAAAAATGGGAAAAAACCTAAAGATGGATTTTTTTTAAATGTTCATTATTCTCAACACCACCGATAATCATAGAAAATTTGATTCAAAATATAATTAAGGTATCCATCTTGGGTACTACAACTTATGAAATACATAATGAGTCTTTAATAAGAGGACTAAAATTTTGAACTAATAAATTCATGTTTTTTAAAAATTTATTAAAATATATTTCAATAAATGTTTTCAAAGATAATTTATTAAATTAACCTTAACTGTAATACATGATATGTGAAATCAATAGGTAATGATACATCAAAAATCTATTAGAGAAATGAACCATGTAAAGATACTTTATTCAATATGATATTTAAAATTTTAAATATAAAATTTTAAATTAACCCAAATTTATCAATTTCTGAATTTATCATATTGAAATTAGCATCATTTTACTTTTTTACTTTTTTTTAAAAAAAGGTTACATTTTAGTCAATAATTATGGTTTTCATGAAACCTATAATTTGAATGAGTGTACCATAATATTTCAAAGTCATAAAATTTTAGAAATATGTTAAAATAATTAGATATGAATTTTAAGAATGAAATTAAACATTTTACAACATTATTTAAAAATATATAACCTATGGATAACATTTTAATATCTAAATAGAAAGTCACATTAAAAAAAATATTTTTGGACTTTTCATTGAATCAAGTATTTTCGAGGGAGAATCTGTTTTGGATTTACATTAAATAATCAAATAATTTATTTTTTGTACATAAAATAAATTTATCTCATAAAAAATATTTTCCAATATAATTTTATCTTATATAAATTTTTAATGGATACAAATTTTATTTCATTAAAAACTATTTTAATGTGATTAAGTATACTAATATTAAAATTATCTTTTTAATCCACTAGAAATTTTTTTTAAATAAATTATTTTCACATTTTCATTTATACATATCAAATTATGTAAAATAGTTATTCAAATTATTTTTCATTAGAATTAATTACTATGGTATGAAATTAAAAAGTAAGGTAAAAGTAAATTCGGGTAAAATTTAAAAAACACTAATTAAAATCCCAAAAATTTTAAGTTTTCTAAAACAGAGTGGTTGAGGTGATTTCAGACCCACATTAGTTTTCTTATCCCCATTTAAATTTTCATGTAATTTTAAACTTTAATAGTAGAGATACATTTTTTTAATATGTAAGGGTTATTCTAAAACTATACTTCCCTTCGCATATAAAATACCAACATCGTGACCACTTCTCAAATCACATTTAATTATAAAATCTCCTTGAAAATATATAATATATCTACATATATAATCCCATACCATGTTCAAAATCTTTGGGCCACCATTTCTTTGATTATGGCCATCATTTCAAAGGAAACTTCCATGGAAAATTCAAATCCCTGACATCAGTATTACAAAAACATATTTTTCTTCTTAATAATTATTTTTTAATTTGATTATATAGACAATAATATAATTATAGTATTATTATTTATATAATTTAATGTTAATTTTTATCAAATTATCATTGTTTATTAATATACCCCATTCATTAGGAAGGGAAAAAATGTTGTTCATGCATTATGCAGACTATCGCCACCACGACATAACATGCCTCTTTTTCCCTTCACCACATTACAAGAAGGGATATAATAATATTATTAAAGTATAAATAATATTTTATATATATATGTACCCTTATGGTATGGAAATATTGGTAACCTATTAATGATTATATCATTAAATAATCATTGTTAATTCAATTTTTTAAAATAAGCATGATAAGAGGATAATCTTTTATTCAAATTCTGTAATGTTTTCTTATCCAATATTTATAATTATAATTACATATAATGTTGGTATAAAAGAATAATATGCACTAAATAAGTCCATTAAAAATATATTGTTATGATTTTATTACAAAACATCCTATTAATCAATCCTTATATCATGTTTTGTTCATGTTTGGATCAGGTTGACCACCTACATGAACAATACATCAAATTTATCCAATTTATGACTATTGGAAGGTAATTATTGGTGTAATATTATATAAGTGTGAAAATAATTTTTTCATGTGTTACATCAATATGCAATCTGTCAATTAAGGATACACACTTTTTTAATCAAAAATAACTAAAACATGCTTAATATTGACATCATCAAAAATGTTAAATGATAAAACACTCATCAAATGAGTTCTAAAAAATCATAAATAAATATCATTAATCCCTAAAATTAACATTAATGATCTATTAAATATAAAATTTATAAGAAGAAAAATTATAAAACTATTATTATGAAACTAGTACAAACAATAAAAGCAATAAGCACATGATGTGGAAAATTAGAATAATTCATATAGAGAATTACCATTTATTAATAGTATGGACGAAAATAAATAAGATTAAGTTTATTAAGTAAGTTATTAAGATATATAGTTTTATTATAAGTCATGTTAAAGTAATTTTATAGAAATATAGACAGTTGTTATGGTTTTTCTTTCCCAAATTCCCTTTTTTGAGGCCTATTTTTTAATGTACACCAATTTTATTTTATCTGGAGTATATAATGCAGATTTGATATTTTATATAAAAAATGAAATTATTAAATGTATTTTGATATCATGTTTAAGTGTTTTTTAAGAGTTTAGGACTAAATTACAACTTAATCCATAAGTGTGTTTATCAATCGCTATTATAATTATTTGAGTATCATGCTACAGTCACCACCTATTTTGTTTTGTGTGGGGAATAATTTTAGAAAGATAAATTTTATATATGTTATTCATGAAATTTAGTGTATTCATATGTTTATATTTTTATACCTAACTTATATTCTAATAATTCAAGTGTTATATTATTATTTCTGTTAAACCTATCCAATATGTTGATAAAGTGTGTGTAATTTAATAACAAATACATCCATGTACATATAGTGGAAATTAGATGTAGTTGTGGAGTATATACTCCAAGGGGTAAGAACTTTAAAATTTTATGGTTGATAATTGACTCAATAATCACCTAGATTTAAGATGAGTGGTCTTATGACTTTACACCATGTGAGGTACTCCTTTGGGATATGCTTTTGAATATTCACATGCTCATAGTAAACTCTGATGAAGGATTCTTTAAACTATTTCCTAGTATATTGTAAATCCAATATATTGAATCCACTTAAAATATTCTTTGTATAACCTAGAACATATTAAGAAACATCCCCATTATATATCACTGATAAGGGTACCTCATACTACGTTGATTATACCCCATGGATTCCATGTTTATTAAGGGATATTCTCCAAGATATCCACACAATTATAATAAATGGGGATGTATTTTCTGTCCATATTTAACAATATGTAGATATCCAGGTATTATTTTTCATGTGGATTCATATGTAATGGTATAAATGTTCTTGATGAGTCTTTCAGGGAATTCATTGGACATAAAAAGTGATTGGTATGTCCCATTGTTTTATATACCCTTATTGTATAAACATGTCACATTAGACAAAATAGGATAGCTTTTTTTATATTCCACTTACCATGATAATAAAGTATCTGGTATAATTCCTTGATATCATGTATTTTATATCCATTATTATTAATTCTATTTGAATGATAAAAATGATTCTTTTTATCCCTGTTTTATTATGTTATCATGGATAGATTGATCCCTTGATTTTAGTTTAATATGGAATCATGTTGTTAGTTTGTTATTTCTATATCACCTATTACAAGTTTATAATATAAAACCCTCTATTTTAAGTCACTCTTTACAAAGAATTTGTGATTTCCATTATTCTTTTTCCATTCCCATGGAAAATAAAGGACAACTATGAAACAATTTTAGGTTTAATTTTAAGGTATAATATTGTTCTTGAAATATGTTCATTTTTTTATTTCGTATTTTGTTACGTAATGTGTGAATTTATGTATCTATTATTCCAAGTACACTAAATTATTTTATCCTTCCCGATATCATATACATTATACCAGTAAGGTATTATAACTATCGACTATGAGGTTCAAGGTTTTGGGATATTATATTCTATGTAAAATTATGTTTAGTTGATACCTTGGGAAACATATTTATATAAATTATGTGAGAAATAAAACGTACAATAAAAATACATCATGGATTTTAAAGACCTATATAGACTACATAGTTGGAATTTTATTTCACATTTCAATATAATTAGCTAATAATGTGTATGCCTATGTTGAATTATAGTTAGTAATTAGAGGAATGGGTATTGTTCCCACACTCGTAGTCAATGTATAAATATTCGATATTAATAAGTTAATAAATATGGGTTGGGGATAAAAAATAAAAACCATATTATGATTTTTTAACTCGGTTATGAAAAACAATGTCACCAATATAGAGTGACCCAAAGATCAACAACACAGTGTAACTATGTAGGATCACTTCATGTAGTAACAACTCTAGAATTAAGTATAATTATTAATATATTGTCATCTTCATAATGTATCAAGTACCTAGAAAATAAATTTACCATATCTGGAAACACTGAAATTGAAAAAAAATTCATGGAAGTATATTGTTTGAAGGGGGAGACTTTATCTCCCAAGTCATTTCTAAACTCCAGAAAATAGCTATCCTTAATGAAATTCATGGAATATATGTAGATCAAGCATGATATATTGAAAATAAATATGTCCTAATAATTTAGGATGTACCTATGGTACAAAAAATAATTAATGTTTTTAGTAGAACATTATTAACATCCACCAGAGTATGAAGTGGAGTTACTATTGAACACTTTCATGATAAAATAACTATATCTAAAACTCTTTATAAATAGAAATCACTTGAGTTGTTGGATTTAAAGAAAAAACAATTAGAGCTAAGTGAAACTATATATATAAACCCTAGAATTTCACCATGGGGATCACCTATTTTATTACTAAGAAAAAAGGATGGTTCATGAGTTTTTTAATTTATTTTAGGGAGATAAATTCATTATCTATAAATAATAAGATTCCTTTTCCACTAGTTAATGAATTATTTGATCAAATTCAATGAGCCCAATAATTTTTAAAAATCAATCTCTGATATGTTTATCATTTTCAAAGGGTGAGGTAAGATTACATAATGAAGATTGAAAGGGAACCACCTAGATCCATGAGTAATCACTGATATGGTGGATGAATCAGTGACTATAAATACTTTATTTTTTAATTTTGAAACAATTCTCATAACTATTTAATGTTAATATTGATCCCTATTCAACACACACACACCATAAGAGAATAACCTATTGATAAGGTTCACCTCTCAAAATGATATGGATCATCTTTGGTATGATATATGTTCTTTTAGGATCGTATGGCCCACTTGATTTAAACATTATATACAACAACTACAGTTTATCAAAGAACTCATATTATATAATTACTCCCAACTATGATAGTACATCACACACTGAAATAATAGAATCATATTTTATATCAATAATATTAAATCCTACCAAACATAGCCTTAAATTATTTATATAGTTATTCTACTCTTCTTTATTACCTTTTTGAATTATTAGAAGGATATATTCTTTCGGTTCCAATGTGCACAAACACCACTTCTACTTCTTAACATCATCATCGTCACTAATTCACTACATATTTTCCTTTACAATTCTACTCACATGTATCGTTTATAGAAACCAATTTCTTTTATTTTAATGTTTCAATTTAAAATTCAAATTCAAACACCCAAATCCTATTTCAAACTTAGCCTTGGGTTCTTAATTCAAAAGACCATGATCATTCGATTAGAAATTAGTAGATATTATAGATAGAAATAACCATCAAAATCAAAAGATGAATCAACCTCAACATCATCATAAAAATATTCCTAGAACCCACTTCTATAGAATGGTCAACAGAATTATGGTGCAACCTATAATTTTTCAATAGTATTCAAAAAATATTCATTCAGGGTTATATTGTCATATAGGTTTTCTGGAATAGAGGACTCAAAAATAAAAAAATCCAGTTAAATTTCTGGTTTCTAATATATATGGTGTGGCCATAATTTCTATGTCATAGCCTTGAATGATTTCACAAGAATATGATGTGGTCCCAGTGATGTGTATAGTGATCACCATATATCCATAGCCACTAAAATATGACCCCACCTCATCTATGTAATGGCTGTTTATTATGTCATGGAGGTATTTTATTTTTATCTTCCACTAAAATCCAACCCTAAATTCTCTACAACATGGTAACATGTTTCATGGTCACTTTTTCGCCTTATGCAGCATCTCCACATCACCTCCTACTTCTCTAAATATGAAACAATCGTAAACTCCATTCATGATATGTCAACAAAAAGTAAATTTATCATTGGATATTATTATTCAAAAAAATATAATATTATTTATATATTTTTAATAAAATTCAATATATATAATCATATTCTATTCTCTACAACATCACCGTCACAAATAACAACAACCATTAAAGCATCTATTCAACTTAAAAATTTGAACAATATCCCCCTTGGTATTTTAATGGAAACCATGTAAAAAATAACAATCATACTATAAAAAATAGTAAAGGATAACTATTAAATAATTCAAATAATGCATGATTGAACTCAATGAATGAAAAAAATCAATAAATAAATAATTCCATGTTTTATATAACATAGTGGTCAATTTGAAGATTTCTTATATGTGACATTTACAACCATCAAAATAAAATTAATCATCACAACAAAAATTATATCACACATAAAACATTCATCCATCCACTTATAATAAACTACAAAATCAATTAGTAGTTTCTTAAATAATATATTAAAAATTTTGAAAACTCACTCTAAATATATTATCCCTAAAAATGGTAACACATATCAATGGATACTCCCCTTATATTTAATACTCATCCTATAAAAAATAATATGAAGATAAACATAAAATAATTTTGTTTTGTTTTATGCTATTCTCATCCTTTGAAAATAATATCAATATATAAGAAGAAAGAGGGAATCAGAACACCTCACCTTAATCCTATAATGAGTAGGGTTGAACACCTATTTTCAACCTCAGACTCTGGAAATAATCCTTCAAAAGTGGCTTGGTTAACACATATTCAATTTACCCTATACAAAAAGTTCAAAATTCACCTTTTTATTCTCTACTAACTCTTTAATAAAATGAAAATTTTATGTCAATTTTCATAAAACATGAATGTTGAGATGTATTTTTTACAACATTAATTTCACATTTTATTGTCACAACCCAAAAGTAATTGTAAATTCAATTTTAATTTTTGACCTTTTTTTGAGTCATAATCCTCTTAAGTTGGGTTAAGGTATAAGTGGAAACCACTTATTCATCCTTATAATTTGTAAATGTAATGGATTTGTTCTCTCCTTAGTACCAAAAAACATATCCTTTTCCTAGAAAGAAATCTTAAATAGATGTAGATATTTTTTAAGCAAAAAATCTTTCCCAATCATTATCTAAAAGACCAAAAATATAATGATTCCAATTGAGGTCATACCTCAACAAAAAATAGGTTGTATCTTTGATCTCTCTAAATATTATTTTTTGACACATAAAATAAGACTGTAATTTAACACATTGATACCATGAATAAAGTGTTATAATATACACAATATCTGATCTTAATGTTATTTACAAGAGTAAACCACCTATCATCTTCTGGAAAATTTAAGGGTAAACTTTACTTCCCCTATTAATCATTTTTCAACATCATTACTAAAAAAAATACGTCATAAATAATATTTGAATCCCCCATTATGAAATCTCAGAAATTTTATTTTTAAACATTAAATGAGATATAAAAATAAAATACTTCTCTTGAGAAAATTGTAACACAATAATGTATCTCATCTCACTAAAAATTGTCATTAAAAATGGTTTCCTCTATTATTTTGTTAAATGCATAAAATATTATTTTATTTTATGAAAAAAAAATTCATATAAAAAATAATGACAATGAGAAATACCTCATTGTAATCTTTGAAATGTATTTTTTTAAAACAATTTTTTAAAAAATTCAACTTCTTGAGGTATGTGGAAAGACTAGAATACCAATCTCTTAGAGCTAAATTTTTCCACTATAAAGTCTTATTTAAACTATAAACAAAATTATCAACTTCATCATGTCAAAAACCAGAAGTTTTTTAAATATATAATTGCCCTTTAAACTTACCATTGAGGTAGGCTGACTTGAAATCCATTTTAAAGCTCAAACAGTAGCTTTGTGATGAAATAAAAATAAAAAATTATTATGGTTTCACATATTGAAACCTATGAAGTAGTTTCATCAAATTCAACTCAATTAACATGTTAATGTAATTTACATACCAATATTGATATATATCACATAGGTTTGTCTTTTTTATTCATCTTGTTTCAAAACACTAACTTTGTTTTATCAATGTTCTTTTATTTGGGATTTGATACCAACTCCCATATTTCATTATTTTTAATATTATTCTTAACGTAATTAATTTATTCAACTCACTCTTGATATTTAATTGAATATTCCACACAATTAGGTTAAATATGAGAGAAAAATTATATATGAGAGTTTTTCCTCAATGTTCCTTTTTAAATTTGTTTCCCATGATTTATAATGATTTTTTTGACCTAAAATTGACTTATCAATTTTTCATTTTTTTCGAAAAAGATTTTTATTCATTAGTAAAATTTTATTAATTGGTATTTTCACTAGAAACAACATTATTGTCATTATTTATTGAAAAATCACCTTGTTTTTTAACCAAAAGAGATTTAGTTTCATCACTTGTGGAAATTGTTTCTTTATAAGAGATCATATCATTTTTTGATTCCATCAATTTCATATCAATATCATTAATACTATTTCTATTCACATTGTTTTAACAGAGATACTATTATCCATTTGGTGGATTACTAATTAATATTACCTCAACACCTCTTCATTAAAATTTTCATATATTTTCACCATTATCTTTGATAATGTATGACCTTCCAAACACTCTAAGATACTTAAAACATGGATATTTCATATAATACATCTCCTATATAAATAAAATTATTTAGATATGAATATTTTTTTCCTATACGTTTTCTCCATAAATAATGGTTTTTTTCATTCTCTAACAATATAATTCGAGCTATCTCCACCAAACATTAATTATTTTATTCCCCCACACCATTTTGTTGGGATGTGTGTGGCTCACACAGTTCATGTAGAATTCCATTTAGTTTAATAGCAGTTTAAAATATTTAATGGGTATACTAAACACCATTATCAATTATAATATTCATGATATAATAATCAGACGCATTTTCTTCACTTCTCATAAAAACGTTTAAACTTATATATTGCCTCAGATTTATGTTTCATAAACATAATACTTGTAATATGAGTAAAGTAATAATTTATGGATATAAACTAATTCTATCCATATTTTAATTACTTCCTCATTTTCATGAAAATTTTAAAGTGTATATAATCTAATTCATGAGTAATTTTTACTTCAACCTTCTTATTATTTTGGATTTCTATTGATCTCTATCAATCAATGTTCATCCAACAACTCTGATTTTGAGTGATCCATAATTTTTAATGTTCACTTATCCTTATTTAAAGTTTTAATCATACATGAGTATATTTATATCCCATTTAATATTATAGGAATTAAATCTATCCAAAATACATGGAAAATATTTTTGGGTTGCTTTGTATTCAACAGCAAAAACTAATAGTTTTTATATAGATTTTTTCTTCTTAATCTAAACCTTCTTAGCATTCTTCTTCATGAAATATTGACAGTATCATAACAAGACACCAATTTCGATGATGGCGTGGTTTCTTTCATCATTCAAAAACATATTTTAATAGATGAAATCAATTTTCTATTTGTAGTTCAAATTTCACAAGATTTTTATGAATTTATTTCTTTTGAGTGAGATGGACCCCCTCAATTTTGTTCTTTAAAAACATCATGACATATCATTGTGTCGGTAATCAAAATAAAATAGTCTTTAATAATTCCCAAAACCTCCATAGCGCAATAAAGAATTATAAAATGGTATATTTTCCTCTATAAGCATCATGTTGTCAAGAATTGTGATCCTATCTTTCAACCATCCCAAAATAAATTTTAGATCCTGTATGGAAACAAAACTTTTAGTGAACTCATTACTCCATCCTATTCATTTTCAACCTATTCATATACATTTTACATCACCATTTATATAAGTTCTATAATTCAATTATATGTACTCAAATTATCTAGTATATAGAGATTTATACTGTTTTTTTACAAAAAATAGGCTTCTTAATCAGATTCCTCTTCTTAAAAATAGTAAAAGAATTATTAATATTTTTACTTCATTTTTTGGTTGAACTTTTCTAACATCCATGATCCATTTATTTACATGATCTTTCCCAAATTTCATGAATATAATTGAAAAAATTCAACTTAGAAAATTATGATTTTTTACATACTCACCAATTTTTTTGTAAGAATTCTATCCCCCTATATTATTCTTTAACTCCTTTAATATTTACTCTTAAATTATTCAATTCAATAACAAGATTATCCAATTCATCAAATAATTTTTCCAATTTTAACTTCTCTCCAATTCAAACTTATTCATTAATTCTAGGAGACTAATTTTCCATCTTCAGTATTATTATCTCTTTTTTCGATTTTATAGTTTTTTAAGAGACACTCCTTCAGTTCTATTTTCAGTAATAATTATAATCAAATCTGTTATTCACTTCAACTCCACTAAAACATTAACTGGTAAATTATTCATCATTTTACATTGAAATTTGTGTTTTTTTCTTCATTATTCTTTGAAAAATACATTTATTATTCTTATTCTTTTCTATAATTACATTCACATTTAGAGGATAATGTTCCCATTCTAAATTCTGAGAAATATTTCCACTTAAATATTTAATAAACCCATATTTTTCAATTTTTTTGATATTTTATTAAGCCCTATCCTTGGTATTTATTATTCTTCATCATTGACTTTATCATATATAAACATATGAAAATTGGTAGAATAAAGTATACCTACTCCAAACCCATATCATTTTGCTGTAATTTTTCCTTTAAACCATCCATTTCAACTGCTCACATTTCGAGAGATTAGATACATCATCTTACCAATCATTTCAATAATATTGAAATTTGAATCATAATAATAAATATATTTTTCACCAAAATTCTTTTTATATTTCCCTCTATTTTATAAATTAAAAGATATTTAATTGTAAGCCTAGAACTGATAAATGAGAACACATTCATTACTCATATCAAAATAAATGAAAATACAAGGAATATAATCTTGATGAATTTATTCTGGATCCATATCCTCAATAACCAAAACATTAGCATAAAAATATTCAGTGATATATGAATCATTTTCTCAACAACTACAGTATCTTCAAATTTATCACTATAACATCTGATTATACTCAAATTATCATTAACTCTTGTAAATGATTTATATAGTCTCACCTTCTTATACTTTTTAGATCTTTACATTTCAATCTCCAAATATATAGCTTATTCTCTTTAATATTCCTATTCTATTCATAGATATTATGAAGTTTATCCATAAATCCATATGTTATTATAGTACCTAAATCATTAAGAAATTCCATCTTAGAAAATAATGGTAGTAAAGAATTTAATTCTTTCCTATCACTCAAAATATTCATTTTTTTTGTTTATATTAAATTAGTATTCATAGAAAAGAGTGGAAACCCATTATTTAGAGCACCAATAACATCCAAACCAATTTCAGTAAGATATGGAAACATCATAACCATTAAAATATGAAATTTATCCCTAGATAATGTAGGAATTCCCATTTTATTCACTATATTTTAATTGCCAATGAAAAATACCAGAAATTAAAAACTAAAAACATCGAATATAGATAACCTTATTATAAAAATTTAAATAGTGAATCAAAAATCATAGGAACCACGCAATAGTACCGCTTGAAAAGGGACCTCCTTGATAAATGGGAAGTCTTTGAGAGTGTGGGTGAATTACTTATTATAAATAATTTATGTTTTCTTGGTGAAACATTCATATTTTAAGGCTTTGCTGAATCTCAATAACTATTCAACACACACACACAAAAAGGATGGGAACACCATATTTACAAGGTTCATCTATCAAAATGAGGTTTTTTTCCCTTAAAAAGATATAGATTCTATCGAGATCATATAAACCACCATTTTTAACATGTAGGTGTAATGATAATCGATTATCCTTGAACTCGTATTACATCAAGTCTGTAGACTTTTTTAGTGAATCAGAGACTGAAAAAATAAAAAACTAGTTTTATTTCAACAAGAATAAATCACCCTAAATGTAGCCCTCAATTATTGATTCAATTATTCTCCTCCTCTACTTATTTAAGATGAAGAAATACTTGAAATATCACATCAGTCTATGTCAATATGAACAAATACCTAAACTTCTTCTCTACATCAGTTCTTTTCACTATACTTTATCATATAATTATTATCAAACATATATTTCAGAATAATAATTTTATTTTATTTTTATGTTTTATTTTTATGTTATAAATTTTAAAAAACTAATCGTATAAGATAATTCTTGGGATCTAAATTAAAAATATCATGATCATCCAATTTATAATAGGTAGTTATTTTGGACTAAAACAATATCTAAAGTCATTATATGAATAAAATTCAATATATACTTTAAAATATACTTAGAAACTACTACTTTGGTGTGGTATATGGAATTATTTCATAGCTTCCCAGTTTTTAGTAGTTTTCACATAACATCAATTCAAGGTTGTAGTGTGGTATAAGTTATTTAACAAGGATGACTCAAAAACACCATAACATCTAAAATATCATGGGATTATCTATTAAGAATGGCTATCATAGCTATAATGTGGTCATGATTTATTTCTCATGACTATTGAGTGGTCCATGTCCTAAAACATAGTGGCCACCAATGTCAATATCCATAAAAAATCATTTTTCTCCTATTTTGTGGCATGGTTCGTCCCTTTTCCATGGTAGTCTCAGATTTTGAAGAACCACCAAAATTCAACAATACCACTATTTCATTGTGGTAAATTATGATGCAACATAGTATTTCCTTCTACGACATAGTAAAAATCTTTTATTTTGAGGATACATGATCCACTTGAATAAAATCACCAATTCACCACTTACTTCTATAAATCTACTTGAATCATGAACTCCATCCATTATATATAAACACTATGAAATTTACTAACTGAATAATTTGATTTAATCTTTAAATATAATTAGTATACTTTCTAAAAATTCAAACAAACTCAATCATGTAATCATCTCAAAAAAATCATTCTCAAAAATCACAATAACCATAAAATCACCTCTTCAACTTAGAAGATATAAAATTTCAATTATGGTATAGAAATTTTGAGTCTATTATAATGACTTTGAATTGACCAATTCGCCATCCTTGTTTATTGATCTGATGAATAGAGTACTCATATTGTGTCCTGGTAACATTTTGTCAAACTAATTAATGATATCATGATATAATCTAATATATATAATGACCATGAGATTCAATAAAAATTAATTATAGATACCATCAATGAAAATTAATTATTTTGTATTTATAGTAAGTGTTTGTTTTAGCTCAATGAAGTTTTTATTTATTGGTCATATTGTTTCTAAGGATGAAATATTTATTGACTCTTCAAATACAAAGGTTATCAAAGAGTATATTACACTAATGAACATAACTAAAATCTGAGGTTTCCAAGTATTTACATATTACAATCGGCGGTTAGTTTAATATTTCAATCGGTTGGAAAACCCATTAAACATGTTAAAACATAAAGGGGTTAAATTCACATAGTTAATGTAATGAATGAAATGTTTCAAACGGTGGAAAAAGAGTCTGATTAATGAGCTAGTATTGAATATACCATTAGGTAATAAAGAATTTGTAATTTATACTGATTCATAAATAAATACTTGTTGGTTTTCTAATACAAAATTATAGTGTTATTTATTATGATCAAGGTAATATAAAATCCATGAATATAACATTCCAAATCATAACCTTGATTTAGAATTTGTAATATTTTCATGGAAAATATATAGAAACTACCACTATAGAAAAATATGTGACATATATAAAAACAATAAGTGGTTTATGTATATATTTTCTCAAAATGATAAATGCATGAGGAAAATAAAATGGTTGGAACTACTCTAAGACTATGAATTCTCAATACACTACCGCCCTATGAAGGAAAACTAGGTTAGTGATGCCTTGATTATGAGGGTCTATGGGGTTCTAACCCGGGTGAGGATTTAATATGGACAACTATATTATAAATCTTGTAAAGATGGATATAGTTATTTCTTATCATGGTGAGTCATTATTACATAATTATGAAGTTGATAAACCATCCTTACTATAATTGATAGATAATTCCCAGCAAGATGTTGAGAACTTACGAAACAAAATTAATGAAATTAATGTCGATAAATTGACTGACTTCATTATCATAGAATGTGTGATGTTGTTTGGGAAGTGGTTATTGTTTCCATGAATAATTTATATAAATGTGAACTTAATGATAAAGAACATAAAATAAATTTATATCTACAACCTGGAAGCACAACGATATATATATATATATATTTATTTATTTAAGATTTAACTTCTAGTGGGATGGTATGATGTTGTAAGTTTCACATTATGTCTCTAGATTCTTATTATACCTGAAGGTAAAGGCTAAAATGAAATTTTCTATCAGATTCATAAAACCTATTACTCTAAGAAGATGAAAATGGGACATAGTTACAGTGGTATTTGATACAAAATACCAAAAGACTTTAATAAAAAATTATTCTATATGGTTCATTATTTATTTCCTTACAATGTCTCCTCATTTACTTGAAATATTAGAAGATATACCCATTAAGATCATTTACTGACTATATATAAATAACATATAAAGTATTTAAGGGGAACCTATATCCATTATATCTAATCATTAACCATAGTTGAAATTGAGATAAATTATAAATCTTTTATTATTGGATGTTATAGTCAATACCAGCTCATTCATCGGGATCCTTTCAACCATTTGAATAATTCTGTTCATTACATTAACCATGTGAATTTATCCCCTTTAAATGTTAACATGGTTTATAGGTTTTTGAATCGATTGAAACCTTAAAAATCATTGTTAATAACATGTAAATTCTTAGAAGTATCAGATCTCAGTTATTAAAATCATAGTAGGATACTCTTTGAATACCTTTTTCTTTTAAGGGTCAATAATTATTTCATCCTTAGAGATAATCTGACCAACTAATTAAAGTTCATTAATCTAAAAGACAAACTTACTATACATAAGAAACAATTCATTTTCATTCATTGTATCTAGAATTATTTTTAATTTAATCACATTATCATTATAAGTCTTAAATTATATCGTGTTATCATTAACAAGTACCACAAAAGATATTAAGACACTCCATGAATACTCTATTCATGAAGTCGATAAAGACATAAGGTGAATTATTCAATTCAATGTCATTATCGAAGACTCTTAATTTCTATACTATAATTGAAATGTCATGTTTTCTAAACAAAAGTGGTTATTTTATAGTAATTGTGATTTTCGAGAGTTATTTCTTTTGGAGATGATGAAATGATTGATTTTGTTATATTTTGTATAATGTTTATTAATAATATTTTAAGTGATTGAATAAATTGATTTAATGAAAAAAATTCCAAGTGTATATATATTGTGGATGATGTTCCTGAAGCAAGTTTTTTAATAGAATTAGGTGGTGAATTAGATATTCTACATAAGTCGAGAAGGTTTCCACACAATAGAATATTGTTACTATGTAGTAGAACTAAAGAATATGTTGCAGCACAATAGACCACACTACAACAGAGGTATTTTTGGATTTTGGTGGTCCTTAAATATTTGGGACTTCCATCAAACAGGGAAGGACCATTCCACAAAAGATATGTTAGATTTCAATGGATAAATATATATATGGTGATTTCTATGCAAGACCTGGAACACACAAAAATCATGATAAATCACGCATGACTATACTGTATCTATGATAGCCCTGAAAAATAGATAATCACACTGTATTTTATATGTTCTGCTATTTTTGAGTCCTCCATGTAGAATCACCACTACCACACGGCATCCTTGTATGGAAGTTTTTTAAAAACTTCTAAAAACTCTGAATCTATGACTTAATTTCATATTCCACACCATAGTAGTAGTTTCTAGATATATTTTGATGTATATGTTGACTTGTATTCATATGATGACTTTAGGTGTCATTTAATTCTAAAATAACTAAAAATTTAAAATTGGATAATCATGATATTTTTATTTTAGTTCCCAAGGATTATATTAAAATATGACTTTTTATTTAAATTTTAACTTGAAAAGAACATAAAAATATAATAAATTTATTTTTGTTAATGGTATGTGTGATAATAATTATAAAATAATTTATAGAGAGAAGAAGTGGTGTGGATGAAGTGGAGAAGAAGATGGAGTGGTTGGGCATATTGGTATATAGAGAAGTGATCATTCATATGCTTCTACATGTTGAAGAAGAAGAGGAGTATAGAAATTGAATCAATAATTTAAGGCTACATTTTGGGGGCTTTATTATTATTGACATCAAACTATGTTTTTATTTTTTGAGGTTGGGATGCACTATCCATGTCAGGATAATTGATGTAATACGAGTTCAAGGATAATATATTCTCGTTATCCATACATTCTAGAACTAGTGGTTTAAATGTTCTCGGTAGAATCCAGATCTTGTCAAGGACTTGATGCCTCATTTTGATAGGAAAACCTTATAAATATGTTCTTCCCATATTGTTTTCATGAGTGTGTTAAATAGTGATTGAGATTCAGTATAGCCTATAAAGAGGATGGTTTCACCAAGACATTATAAATTATTTAGAATAACTAATCCACCCCCACTCTCAGTTATTCCTAATTTATCAAGGGGGTACCATTTCAAGTGTTACAATATAATGGTTGCCCGACTTTTATATTTTGTATTTAATTTTTTAGAACCAAAATCTCTCTATTTAGTGTTTTTGGTTTCTAATTTTTTGTTTTCGTTATGGACAATAAAAAAATTGTGAATAACAAGGGAATTTCCACCTTCTCTAGGAAGAAATTTCATATTTAAAAGGATACAATGTTTATTTATATAATAAAAATTGGTTTGGATGTTCTTGGGGATTTAGATAAGGGGTTTACACCTTGTTCTATGAATACTACATTATAATCATCAAATAAAATGAATATTTTGTGTGATGGTAATGAATTGAATTCTTTTCTACCATGGTTTTCTAAGAATGAATTTCTCAAAGTGGTAGGTACCACAATAACTAAAGGAATTATGGATAAATGTGATAACATATATGAAGGCAATAATAATCTTAAAAGAAATAAGATATAGATTCTGAGATTGAAATGTAAAGATAACAAAAATACAAGGAGATGATATTATAGAAATCTTTTTCAAGAGATAATGATATTTTGAGTAAAATCAGAAGTTATGTTGATAAATTAGAAGATACTATAGTTGATATGAAAATGATTCATATCATACCAGTTAGGTTTTATTGTAATGTTCCAGGTATTTAAGATATGGGTATATAATATATTCCTCAATATTATATTCATATTATTCTCATTTCTTAAGAGATTAGGAATGAATGTGTTCCCAAGATTATGTTCCATTCAAAGGAGGAAATATCTTTTAAATACTAAAATAAATAGAATTATAAAAAATAGTGTTGATGGGATAGATAATGATTTTTCTCATTCCAATTCAGATTTGAGTCAAAATATTGATAAGATTATGTCTCTGGTCTCTAGAAATGTGAGAAGTTGAAGTGAAAGGTTTAAAGGTAAAATTACACTAAATTTATTTGGGTGTATATCAGGCATACATTCTTCTAAAAAATTTCATATATTTATATAATATGAATTTACTGATGATGAATAGGGAGTACCAAATAGGGGTTTTAGAAAAATATCATAAATGTTTAAAAAATATGGGTTGATTAAAAAAATTAGTGGAAAATTTTCCTGAACATTAGAAAACGAACATTCTAATATAAATGCGAATTTATTTATAATAGTGACGAGGAATAATAAATGGAGTTTTTAAGAGATATTGATGAAAAAAACTCCCATTTCAAAGGTAAATGATGAATAATTCACCTGTGAAAGTTTTAGGGGAGTTAAAGAAAATGAAAAAATTGATATGGAATAATAACTAAAAATATAACTCAATGTGTGTATCTCAAAAACCTGTATCTGGTAAAAAGAGATAAAAAACTTGAAGAAGAAAAATTAGCCTTTAATAAGTAATGAATAATTTTGTATTGAATAGAAGTAAAAATTGAAAACATAATTTGATGAATTGGATAATCTTGTTATTTAATTAAATAATTTATGTTTTATTATTAAAGGAGTTAAAGAATAAACATTATAAGAATTTTGATAAGAAGTGGATGAAATAAAGTGTTAAACATGTGTATTATTAGTAACCATCTCCTCCTCTGTGTCGAAATAGATCTGAGCATTAATTATGACCCTGGAAATGATGACCATATAACAAAGGTTAGATAACCTTCTTCAGTTCCATTCCAGAATATCTCTACTAATTTATTAGAGCAATTCCAACCACAACCATATAACCATGTTATATTAATTATAATCCCGGTCAAATATTTATAAAAATTACACCATTCTAGATCAAATCTTTATATTCATTATAACATGTGACTTGTTATCGCCCACTCTCTATAACAATTATTGAATGTTACTAGGCATAGACTAATCTCTATAAGCATTACAACCTAGGATAAGACCAAGCCCACACAATATCATCATTATATCATATGATTCTGAAAGTTCTAGGATCGAGCTAGATATATAAACATCACATTAGGGAACACAATTCATGTCACATAACATGGATATCACAATATCACAACATAATTCTCAATGGTTAATATTACTATTTACCATTCTTCATTCGTATGCCACTTGAAATTGAATTCATAACTGGTTAAAATTCATATCAATAGAAATAACCCACAATTTAGAGATTCTTCACATGAAATAACACTTAGTAACATGCCATGATAATCATACCTTAATCCAATATCTAATTAAATTAAATTCAATGGTTTCTCACCAAATGAATAGACACAATAAAGGGCACAACCTGATTGTAAATAGAGGACATAATGGAATAACATCATTATTTTATTTCATTGATTTGGGTGCACACTATATAGGTACTATCACAATATTTTATAAATTGAATGATTATCAAAACATTTGGTTAATATTTAAACCCCGGGAATTTAACTTACAATCCAATAATTAATCCAATGTCTAGCACCCATGAGGATGAAGGTGAAAATTATTTCAAAGAAGTTCCTAGATCAAAATTATCAAGATCAGAACCAACAACACAATCCATCAAATGATTTTACCATAACGGTTAATGATGAAGGAAGAAAAGGGAGAAATAAGACCAAAAAGAATTATGAGGGATTTATTTGAAAAATGGGACATTACAAAGGGAATCTTTCACCCAAAAATTTAATAGTTTAGGCCCTAAGGTAAAGAGTAGATGTGTATTGGTGGATTAAAAACAAATTATCCCCAAAACATGTTTAAAACTATAGGTTGGGAATTTACACACCGTGTAATGTGATTACACATTGTGTAAATTTATTTAATGGAATATAATGAAAAACTATCACCATAGTTTTATTTTTATAAAACCCAAAAACAATTACACAATGTTTAATCCCCTTACATAGAGTGTAAATGTTATTCAGTTTATTTTTCATCCAATTTTCATTTTCATCAAATCAAACATATTTTAAAGCTTATCAACTCTACAAGAACCCATTAAATAGTTAACCCTTTTCTTCAAAGAATCCAGTAATTCAATAATTCTTATATCCTTTAACATCAATTTATTTTCTCTAAAAAATTCACTCTGTCTTCCAAAAAGACCGGACAACAAAGGCTCAAATGAAAAACATAGAGAGAGACCGAGCTAAAAATGATGGGATCTTACATCTCATGGCTTGATCCATGAGGTAGTTATGTTGGAAAAAAATATTATTATATATAATAGAATATTCAGATTCTTGACCCTAAATAGAATGTACTATGGAAAAACGTTAATTCATTGAGTGAAGGTTTTACGGAAAAATCATATGCTTGAAGAAAAATATGGTAATATTAAAATTCTATGATGGAGAGGTTTCACCACTTTATTAAAAAGTAGATAAAAGTATGAAGATGATATTTCAAAATCTGTGAATAATTTCACAGGCCATTTAATGATGATATAAAAAAATTTCATATATTTATTAGTTAATTATAAAATGTTGGATAATTTTTTCATCCAAAGAAAAAAATCATTATTTCAATCCAAATTTGATAATTCCGAATAGTATGGTTTTAATTAAAATATTCACTTCTAAATTATTGATTTAAAATTCTTATGAATTAGATTATTTTTTGGAATCACCACGTACAAATTTTCTTGAGATAATTTTTTCTGAATTTTCAAAAAAAAATCAATGAACATTGAAAAATACTAATTTTTATTATAAAGGAAATATTTTCTTAAAATTATTTATAAGGCCAAATTATAGAATGTACTCTAGAAAATGTTAATTCATTGAGTTAAAAATACTAATTTTTATTAAAAGAAAATATTTTCATAAAATAATAAATTTATCTTATATTTTAATTTCATATAAAAATAGTTTATACTTAAAAAGTGATTTTTCTAAAAAAATTGCTTCTACTGTGTTTTTCCAGATTAATGTTAAATTAAATTATAGTACATATATTTTTTTTTTGAGTTTTTTGAAACTATTTTATTATATAAAAACAATGTTTCTATATATAATAAAGTTTTCTCTTTCATTTTTTCCATTATGAATAGTAACCTTAATAATATTTGTAACCACGGTAATGGGTACATCAGATAATTGAAGTTAAAAATAAAATGATAAGGAATAAACAATGTGTAAACAATTGAATTAATTTTATTTTATGATTATATGTCATCTATAATATTAAAAAGTTCAAATATATGGACTTTTATACATTGGTATGTGATTAAAACATTTAAATGATTTTATGTAAAGATTGTCAAAGATGTCACACTCTTATTTTTAATAACTATAATATTTTGAACATGAGTATAACTAGAATATATTTATAGTTATAAATATCAATTTAAAATTTAAATGATTTATATTCATCATGGAAATTTATTTTTAATTTTTAGATGAGAAATAATTTTACAATATATATATATACAATGCTAATGTGGTAATTATTAAATTTATTGAAAAATAAAATAAATGATACCGAAAATAGTTAAATTAGAATAATATTAATGAAATAATATGACTAACTAATTTTATAGATATAAGTGACATATTTTAATGGTTTTCATGTACCATATTGGAATTTCTTTATTTTATTTATGTTATTAAGGTCAAAGTAAATGAATTGTTCTAAACTTTTCATTAATGATATTTTATAATAAATAATATTTTTTAAATGATTTAAAATAAATAAAAATATTATGTTCATACCCATGAAATTTTAGGGTTACTAAAATCATCTATGTCCCCTTTTGTCAATGTATAGTAACATTTTTTAACATTAAATGGTAGAAAAGCGTAATATTAGGGTAATTGTAAAATTGGTTAATGAAGGGTTAAAACAAAAAGATAAGGATAAAAATGTTATCTAAAAATTAAAAAATTTATTATATGATAATATTTTGACACCACATCATCTTATAATTAAATCTTATAAATTTTGAAAATTTTAATCCCAAAAGTTTTTTATATTAAATTAATATTTTAATAAATTATAAGAATTATTCTCCCTTCTCTTACAAAAGGGAACCACTTCTTGCCATTCCATCAAAACTAAAAACCTTTTTGGCCAATACAAGCATATATAGCATCATAGATTAATTCAATATATCCTATATTAATTGTTTTTTTATAATAAAAATATTATAGTTTCTAAGGTTTGATGAAAAGGTGAATTTAAAAATAAGAGGTATAGTTATCAAGAACATGTTTTAGTTTTATTTCTTCTTCCACTTCATTGAAATATTATAAATCCATCCAAATATAATAACACCATTATCATATATATTCTGATATGTTATTATTTTAATGGAATAACCTATATCCATCTCTGACTTCCCTCAACTATGAATGTAATTCACCATTCATGTGTACGGAGGAATACCGCCTCACGAACGAATAGAATTCGTTTTTTTATCACCACCTCTCAAATATGGTTAAAATTATGGTATTATTTTTATTATATGATAAAAATAAGATATTTATAATTCTTAAAATATAATATACAATTTTAATTCATATATTTCCATTCAATGATATTTCATAATGTCGTTCTTGCGTATGTGAGGACTGCCACCTCCACTGAGAAATGTGTTTCATTTTTCTTCACTAAATAACATGGATGATATATATATATATATAGTTAAATAAATAATATGATATATATAATATTATTATCACTATATAATGTTAAATTTACACTTCCAATTGTTCCATAATGATCATTGAATAATGAAAACTTTATTAATCCATTTGTATGGCCTACAGTCTATAATTTTAAGGTAGTTCATTTTTCATAACCATCTATCATTATTGGTTTAAAATGTATAAATAATGATTTAAAATGATTATTATTTTGGGATAATTATTCTATATATTATTGGATAAATACTTCATTTACCATAGTCATCATACCGAAGTCATTTTGGACTTCTTAATCGAATATCCTCAAAACATATAATGATGACTTAAATGATCATGTAATTGATATAACATGTGAATAAGTGATATAAAAGGAATTAAAATTCTTAAATAGGTTCTTACAAAATTAAATAAATAACATAAATTTATTATTTAGGAAAATAAATAACATACATGATGAGTCCAAAACAATTTTAGGGACGTTCTTTTAGAAACCCAACATTTAATGTTTCCCTTAAAACTAAATTTTTCTTACATGTTAAGGTTTTTTAAATTAAATTATGGATGTATTAATATAGAAATAAAATAATAATTAATGAAATTTTATATCAATTTTAATTTATTTTAGTGTTCTTAAAATGGAAAATTTGTATTGAATGTTTTGACATGCATTAAAATAAAAAAAAGAATGTTTTATTTTAACATTTATAGAGACAACGAATTTTCTAACCATCATAACCGTTATTTGATTTTTTTATATCCTTATAAAATTTCATGTCATATTCAATGAAAACAATCATTCGCTTTTTTGGGTAATTTTAGTTTCAAATAATGGTTTTAGAGGTAAAGTGATATATCAACATATGAAAAAGTTTTCTTATTGAAGAAAGGAATGTTTTATGATGAAATCCTTTACATATTATGTTATGGTTCTTGAGAATTGTTTATTAGGATGGTTGGTTCTATTATAAACGATGGAATTTGATGCCATTATAGTTCTCCAATGTATTGGTTAAAAGGACATAGATAATTGATTGTGTTTCTCCAAATAGAATGTGGGAATATATTATGATGGTTAATCCAAATATGGGATGGAGTTAACCAAATTGGTTTATCCTAATATATTATGGGAATATAAAATTATGGTTATTACATTTATAATCATTATGGATATTCCTAGTGTAACCATGAATTATATTCCATATATAAGAGTGTTATTAAAGGGATTTAAAAGTTTATTACATGTTTTATTTTTGATTTATACGTGTATTAAAAGATTTATTTGAAAAAATTCATTTATTTTATGAGCAAATAATTTATTTCAAAACATCTAAGAATAATTTGATAATGGTATTAATTTAATGTTTTTTTATATTTTTCACCAGACTAGTGTATTTGTTTATTTTTATATCCATACCGACCTTTTTTTTTCTAATCTTGAGTTTTAACATGTTTTCCACAATGTTTAATGATGGTTAAGTGAAAATGAGAAGTCATGTTGATAGTCAATAATATTTTTCTGGTAAATAAAACATGTTCTAATATATATGTCTTATAATGTAGGGAAAATTAATACAGAGTTGAAGTTTCTTCCATGTAATTTATGGGTCATAAACTTTTTCTCAAATACTCTAAATATAAAAAAAAATTGGTAATGATTGAAATTAATTGTTGTATAAAAAAACAATATTGTTTATTTTTTATGGTCAGGTCCTTTCATAGTGTTTTCATAATCACAAACATTTTACTACTTTAATAACATTTAAATTTTATGAAATTTCTATCTAATTACTTGAAATTTTAGTTATGTAATTAATTAAATAAATGGATATTCTAATGACCATTCAAAGGAATCATTTTTATCTTATTGAAGTGTAGGACCCATATATAACAACGATTCAATACCATGGAATAAAGATATAAGATCAATAAAAGAATAGGTATGGAAGTTGATATTCCATGGTGGTGTTTGTGAAAGTGTGTATAGTGCTAGAATGTAGGTTTTGGGAACCAGTAATCCAGTTTGAAAGGAGAGTAGATCCCACCCTTTGCAAGACCACAAGATATCCAGTGACAGTTATATAACTCAATTGTTCTTCAAAAAGGCCATAGTAAAGCTACTGGGAAGTAGTGGATTACCAGTAGAGGTCTTCTAGTTCTGTCATGATTTAGGTGAGCAACCGGCCAACCGTGCAGTTGGTGGCATTGAGATAAAGGGTCTCAGATTTCATTTATTGTTGATAAAATGATTTTATTTTAGTATTACATGGATAGAATGACCATAGAGGATTTCATATGCTTGCTGAGTATTTTACATCCTATAAATAGATTCCTAAAATCCAGGGATCTCATCAAAAATCTTTCCCAACAAATTCTCTACCATATCAATGATGTTGAATCACTAACAATATCAATGTTCTCACAATGATCAAACACCAATTCTCAATCAGTATGAAAGGATATCAATTCCTACATCGTCTCTCAATCCCTCATTTCAATTTTTATATATCCTTCTATATGACTATTTTAGTGAAATTGTAAGGGGTTAGAGAAAAGAAAACCATTTTATTCGTTTCTTCATCTTAAATTGGTTCTCACGACCATAAAAGTGAGCATTGGGTTCCTTCACTACTGAAAAGATTTTGATTTTCAGCGTAAAAATAATTATGAGGGAATGGTTTCTTGATCAATTATATTATTAGTGAGTAATCACATTTATCTATTGTCATTTTACAATATCAAATTGTGTTTTTTAATTATGTTAATTAATAGATTTCCCTATTCAACTTCGATACGTATAATTGTTTAAATTACATTTTACCATTTTCCACTATAAATACTACATCTATCATTATTAAAATTATCTTTATAATTTGGATTAAATTTATCAATTAATTTCCTCACAAAAAACTATTAATATTATTTAATTTTCACTTTATCATTTGAAATTTTTATGATTTTTATTTTACCTATTTGGTTTTTTGTAAATTTTTTAATGGAAAACCCCGCTTTTATTCCACCTTGACCAATATAATTATTTTTAATCCACCGTATATACTAAAATACCATATTTGGGATTCTTAGGTAATATTATATAATTATTTATTTAACTTAAAACCTCAAAAACCATCACCATTAATTATAAAACTTCTATTTTTGCAATGTAAACATGTTCTTCAAGTTCACCATTCATGAATGATAGCTTTACATCCATTAAGAAAAACATTATTTTTTTTTACATATTAAAAAAATTATTTGGATCATTTAATTCCTTGTAGTTGTAAAAAATGTATCATAATGTTTTAAACTATAAATTTAAGAGTATCCCTTCCAAACAACATGAGATTTATTTAATGACACGCATCCCTTCTAATTATTCATAATTTTAAAAACCCACAATTTCCCTATCATATTATTTTATTTAGTTTGTTATACTGATTAAATACTAAATGAGGCTTATATTCACTATTAATATACATAATATTCATGTTCTTTATTATTCATATACACTATTTTAGTGCATTTTACACTTTGAACATCATTTCACATTATGATTGTAATACCTTCTTAAAATGCATATTATGTGGTACATTTTTTAACATCATTTGAAGTACCCAATGATTCATCTAATTTTAAAGAATATAATTATAAATATTTTAATTTTATATTTTTTTGAACTGTATATTCACTTCAATATGATGCTTTTTAATTAAAGGGTCAATCAATGAATCATAAAGGATGATGGAGTTATTTGGGAATGAAATGAAGCAATTCTGGAGAAGACAGATTGGACACCAGACCACTGATGAGAATGTGGGCCCATATTACAATCCCAATGAATCCCAGATTTTTTGGGATTATATAAGGCATGTATATTAAAATATCACTCTATAGGAGACAATTCTAATTCGTCCTCCATTGTGTCCATTTGGGCGGCCCAATTTAGAGATAAAATTCTGGTCTAGATTCTGCAGCCCAGAAAAATAGCCCCCTAATATGATCATATCTCAGAATCCAGAACTCCAAATGGGCCCAAATTTTAGAGGCGGTTATAAGACATATGGTGATAAATTTTTATAGTCTAAGTCCTACTCTGATTCGGCCCTCTATAATGAATTCCATGTGTGTCTGTTCGGTGAAGGAAAGCTGGATGCCACCTCGGGTCAAGGGTGGAAAAATAAACTCTCTCTTACTTTCCACCCACCTATGGCCTACCACAATTAATTGATGAGACTTGGACTATTGGAGTCTCCACCCAAGGGATCAAAAATTCCTTTTTAAGTCAGTGGTGTTGGAGGATTGAATAATCTTTGAGAATTCTTTCATTGTAATGTTATGTTGTGGTTTTGTTGTCTCAAATTTGTCTTCCACATGTAAGTTATTTTAATTCATCCTTGTTTCTTAATAAAAGTTCTTCTTCTCTTATTATTATATTCTTCTCCTTATCACTTTGATACCATTGGTCCAAGTTGTGAACGTTTTCAGACCAAACCTTGTGAGATTATCACACAATGGTGGAGTGATTGTTATTTTATTGTGTTTTTTTACTTCTCCATTTCTTCCCTCATGAGTCTACTTTCGCTTCCATTGAAACCATAGAATCAATGGTGGTCTAACCAACTTATGGTTTGATAGAAGGGATTATAATGTGGTTGTATTAGATGTTATTTATCACCTCATTAATGTATAATCATGTCTTTAATTGAGATTTTTATTTGATGGTTTTTAAACTCCATCGTCCTTGTTGAATTTAAGGCTACACGCTTCAAGTGATAATACGAACCATTACCTTCATGTGCTCAAAAATATGATCCTTCAAGTGTATATGCGATTAGTATTAAATGGTGTAGGCATTAAACCAGTAAGCTATTATGTTGTTTTATCTCCTTAAATGAACCCATCTCAAATATAAGAAATTCAAATCATTGAAAAGGAATTACGTCCAATCCACCCTAAGCGATAACCTAGGATCAACTCATTCTTTAAAATTGAATTCACTTAAGTCTCTTAGAGTTACATTAAACCTATCTAAAATCTACCCATGTTGGCCACTTAATAGCCAAAAACTGTCCATAGAATGTATGTGTCTATAGGTTACTTCTTAGGTCTCTGAGGATTCGACAACCCAAACTAAACTTCAAGGATCGTCCTACCTTCTTCTTTTGGGTAAATTTGAGCGAGAGACAAATTTTGGCATTGTTGATGGGGACCCAAGTAAGTCATCTAAACACTCATTCTATTTACCCCAATTTCTTCTTTTCCCATCAAAATTCTCTTATCTTATCCCTTTCTCGTTTTTTCCTTTTGGCGCATGTCGGCCTACACCCGCGATCAATAAAACCGTCTAGTTAGGGTGGATAGTCCTAGGGTTGGGGAGTCAAGTACACAAATGTAGATCTTTCAATTATATCCTAATCTTCATAACACCCCTGAGTCAAAAATTGAGCCCATTTCAGTGAAAGGTCTTCAATGAAACCAACTCATAAACCCGGGTGGGAACCAAAATGGAAACCCAAATGAGGCAGCCCCAAACATGGGGAATGCAATTGATCAAACCATGAATGAATACCTCACACCTTCCTGTAACAATGCCCCCACATTCATTGGACAAAATTCCCTAGGATATGCCAACTACATCATTAAACCCCATGTCCTAAACCACCTTCCCACAATCCATGGAATGGAGTCCGAGATTCCATACCTGTACATTAAGGAGTTCAATGACATTGTAGAAACCATGTTTCCCCCACATCAACTAGAATCAACTAAGATGAGGCTATTTCCTTTTTATTTAAATAATCGAGATAAAAACTGTCTAAATAATTTGAGACCATCATCCATCAACTCTTGGGACCAACTACAAAGAGAATTCTACAAAAAATACTTTCCCCACCACAAAATAATTTCACTTAAAAAGAGTATCCAAAACTTTTTTGAAAAATAGGGGGAGTCATTCTATGAAACATTGGAGAGGTTAAAAGACACTCTAATCATGGTTCCACACCATGGTTTCTCTATTCTTGAACAAGTGATAATTTTCTATGAAGGGTTGGGTCATGGGAACAAACAATTCATTGACATGATGTGTACTGGAACCTTTAAAAACAAATCCCCAAATGATGCTTAAGAGTATCTAGAAAGCCTTTCTGAACAAAACCAAACATGGGGAACATCACCTTATTCTGGAAAGACACAAAGAACTACTGGAATTCATACACTTAGATAAGAGGAACGCCTTAGGGCTAAACTCACAACACTCTCTAGGAAGGATGAATAGATAGACCTTAGGAAATTCCATGAAATCCAAACTATAGACCTTGTTTGCACAATTTGTGAAAAACATTACCATAAGACAAACAGCTGCCTAACCATTCCATCCATCAAGGATGTTCTTTTAGGAGGACCCCCAGCGGAAGTAAATTCTTTGAACATTCAAAAGCCTCAATACCAAAACACCTTCAACCCAAGGTATAACGACCACCCAGGCTTCCACTGGAAAGATAACCAACAACCTAGCCAACCACATGGACAAAATCCTTACCCCCATTAGAACTAGAAAACCCATAACCAGTTCTAAACCCAACCTATCCAATACCAACAACCACTGGTCCATTTTCAACAAACCATCCCACCTCTAAAATATCCCCTATGGATAAACCAATCTTCTCAAGAACCAACCCAAATTGTTCCACAAAGCCTACTAGAAAAGCTGTGAAAACAAATGGAAAGGATGAACTCAAGAGTCTCTTCCCTAAAACAAGAACTTTAAAGCATGAAAATTGGAAAGGCACCCAGGCCTACTCAGGCGATGCCATCCTCAACTTCAAGGGGAGAGTCATGTTGTACTCAAAAAACTCATGAACAACTAAAGGTTGTGACTATTTTAAGAAGTGGGAAATCAATTGAGAAACCTGAACAACTAATTCAGAACCCACCTGATGATTCAAACTTGGATGAAAATTAAAATGAACCACAAGAACAAACTAAGGAAACTGATAACAATGTGAAAGAAACAACTCTTCAACAAACAACCCCACAACCTGCACCATTTCTTCAACGCATGAGGGGGAAACCCAAGCCTAAACTGAGTGAAACATTGATGGAAATATTCTCACAAGTCAAGTTGAACATTCCCCTTCTCAATGTAATCCAAAACATACCTTCCTAATTAAAGTACCTTATGGACTTGTGCACTTTTAAAATAAAATTTTCCCATAAAAACCAATTCCTATTGGATACTAATGTGAGCACCACCATTCAAGGGACTATCCCTCCTAAGTTGAAAGACCCAGGTTTCCCTTACATCAATGTTGAACTAGGAGAGAGCAAAGTTTTCAAGGCCACGTGTGACCTAGGTGCTAGTCTCAATCTCATCCCATATGTTGTGTACTGCGAGTTAGGACTAGAGGAGCTCCAACCCACATCTGTCACACTTCAACTTGCGGATCGTAGCATTAGGGTTCCAAAGGGGTTTTTAAAGGACGTTATGGTAAAGGTTGAAAACTTCATTTACCCTGATGACTTCATTGTCCTTGACAACCATCCAAACATAGGAAATAAGGAACAAACCCCAATTATCCTTGGTTGTCCCTTCCTTGCAACAATCAACTCTGTTATCCGAGTTCGAAACGGGAACATGACCATCACCTTAGGAAACATGATTCTAGACTTGAACATCTATAATGAAAGCTCACAAATAGAGGATGATGAGGACATTCATGAAGTAAACATGATGGCAAGAATTGATAATGAATCCAAAGAACATCAAGGAATATTTGATGAATGTTTAAGTCAGGATGAGATTGATTTCCTTTGCTCACATGAAGGAAGTTTATCTCCTTGGATTGAATCATTTTCAAATTGCTCTTATGATGAAGTCTTAGGTCCAACAATCAGTGAAACATTTTATGAAACCACTTTCATGGAGACCACACCAACTTCATTCCCTAATGCTGATCAGGCCAATATAGTAGCTGAAACTTCTACATGTTGGTAATCAATCCTATCTAAAACTTTAGGAAATAAAATTTATCTTGATCCAATGTCCTAATATTTTTCTGAAATTCTGAACCAACCTGATCTTGAATTGAAGGAACATCCTACTGCACTAAATCATGCCTTTCTAGGGGACAATCAAACACATACTATTTTCATTTCTTCTTATCTTGAATCCAATCATGAGAGGATGCTTTTAGATGTCCTTAGGAAACATAAGAAAGCCATTGGTTGGACCCTGTCTGATATTCATGGGATTAGCCTACTTTTTCAGACTCATAGGATTGTTCTGGAATCTGATTCAAAGCCTTGTCGTCAACCTCAACAGCGACTCAATCCTAATATCATAGAGGTAGTAAGGAAAGAACTTATAAAATTGTTAAAATCTGGTATCATATATCCTATAGCTGATAGTGAATGGGTGAGCCCAATCCAAGTGGTTACAAAAAAGGCTAGAATTACAGTGATAACCAATGAGGATGGAGAGATTCTTCCAACAAGGGTGAGTAGTGGATGGAGGGTCTGCATTGACTATAGGAAGCTAAAATCATTCACCAAGAAGGACCATTTCCCCTTCCCATTCATTGACCAAGTCCTTGAAAGAGTGTAAGGTCATGCCTTCTACCGTTTCTTAGATGGGTACTCAGGGTATAATCAAATTGAGGTCTCCCTATAGGATCAAGGGAAGACTACATTCACATGTCCATTCAGAACCTTTTCCTTCAAACGCATTCCCTTTGGTTTATGCAATGCTCTTGGAACCTTCCAGCGGTGCATGATGGGAATCTTTTCAGACATGGTAGGGGATTTTATAGAGGTCTTCATAGATGACTTCTCTGTGTTTGGGGGTACATTTGAGGGATGTATGTAGAATGTAGAGAGAGTCTTGTCAAGATGTGAAGAAAATAATCTGGTCCAAAACTAGGAAAAATTCCATTTCATGGTTAAAGAGGGACTAGTTCTAGGCCATATGGTCTTAGGTAGAGGGATTGAATTTGATAAAGCCAAGGTTGACATCATTCGTCACCTTCCATCACCCAAAACTGTCAAGTAAGTGAGGTATTTCTTAGGACATGCTGGTTTCTATAGAAAATTCATCAAGAACTTTAGTTCAATCTCGCATACCATTTATGCTCTCCTAGTAAAGGATGCCCCATTTGTTTGGACAGAAATCTGTGAGGGTTCATTCTCAACCCTCAAATCCTTTCTCACCACTCCTCCCATTATGAAATCTCCAAATTGGAACCTTCCTTTCGAACTTGTGTGTACTTCCAGTGACTTTGCTGTAGGAGCTGTGTTAGGACAACGTTGTGATAAAACTCTTTATGTCATTTTCATGCAATAAAATCCTTAAATGATTCCCAAATCAACTACACCACCACTGAAAAGGAGTTACTTGCTATTGTTTTTTCCTTAGAGAAGTTTAGGTCCTACCTCTTAGGATCCCCAATCACTGTGTTCACTGACCATTCTGTACTAAAATACCTCTTCCAAAAACAAGATTATAAGGCTAGACTGATTAGGTGAGTCCTTCTCTTACAAGAATTTGACCTCACAATCAAGGATAAAAAGGGTGTTGAAAATGTTGTAGTTGATCACCTCTCTAGGATGGAATTCAAAGACAAATAAAATCACCTTTCTGTGTCTGATTCATTTCCTGATGAACACCTATACTCTGTGAGTGACTGACCTTGGTATGTTGACATAACCAATTTCTTAGTTATAGGAGTCGTTCCGAAATTCCTAAGGACAAAAGCTTGAAGGAAGTTTATTTCTGATTTCAAACACTATGTGTATTATGATACAAACCTATTCAAGTTCTATCCTGATCAAATCATTAGGAGATGTGTTCCTAAGTCTGAGCAAGATTCCATTCGAAGATTCTGTCATATAGAGGCATGTGGAGGCCACTTTTCCACAAAGAAAACCGCTGAAAATGTCCTCCAAAGTGGTTTCTACTGGCCTAACCTCACTAAGGATTCCTACCAACTATTCCAAAGTTGTCCTCAATATCAAATACTAGGATCCATTTCCAAAAAGAATCAAATGACCCTCACTCCCATTCTGGTTGATTAAATCTTTGATTGTTGGAGAATTTATTTAATGGGACCCTTACCAAACTCTAGGGGATACCGCTATATCCTTTTAGTTTTTGATTATGTCTCAAAATGGGTTGAAGCCATTCCCACCAAGTCTAATGACCAACATGTTGTGATTCGATTTCTAAAAGTGCACATATTTTCTCGATTTGGAATTCCTAGGGCTATCATCAGTGATCGAAAAACCCATTTCTGAAATCGCCCATTATCTTCACTCATGTCTAGGTATGGTATTTCTCATAAAGTTTCCACTGCATACCATCCTCAAACCAATGGTCAATCGGAGTTAGAAAATAGGAAGATTAAGAAAATTCTTGAAAAAACTGTCAACCCCTCTAGGAAATATTGGTCTTAGAAACTCTTATAAGCTCTTTGGTCATATCGTACAGCATTCAAAACCATCCTAGGAATGCCCCCATATAGGTTAGTTTATGGAAAATCATGCCATTTACCAGTTGAAATTGAGCATAAGGCCTTTTGGGAAATTAAGAAGATGGATTATGACCTCTCATTTTCCAGAACAAAAAAGGAAATTAGATCTCAATGAACAAGGGGAATTAAGGATGGAGGCCTATGGAAATTCAAGGATCAATAAATCTAGAGTTGAAGCCTACCAATATAGGAATATTAACATCAATCATTTTGTACCTGGAAAACATGTGCTCTTGTATTGTTCAAAACATCATGTACACCCAGGAAAGTTAAGTTCTAGATGGTCAGGTCCTTTCATAGTGCATCATGTATACCCCCATGGGGAATTGGAGATTCAAGATCCGACAAGTGGTTACATTTTCAAGGTCAACGGTCAAAGGTTAAAACCATTCATTGAATCATTCAATAAACAGGATATAGGGGTTGAGTTAACTGAGCCAACCTATGAACCAGAAAACAATTGATAGAATTAGGTTCCATGTCGGGATAACGACATTAAACAAAGCGCTGCATGGGAGGCAACCCATGGTTTTCAAGTTTCTTATCATTTTGTTGTTTTAATCAACTTTATATTTTAAATAGGATTAATTAATCATTTATATATTTAAAAAGAACAGACTGTTGACATTTTCTTCTATTATGAGTATGGATGGGTATGAAAGGGGAGAACCACATTCATCCGTGTCACGTGGTGTGATCCTTGAGTAATGTCTTGCCCAGAAATTTAAAAAGAAGACAATGTATCATCAGTTTATTTTATTTTAATGTGTTTTTAGGTTAAAATAAAAATTAAAAAAATAAATAACAATAATATAATAATAATAATAATAAGGGACACGTTGTGGGTCGTGGGTCAAACCCCGTCGCAACCGGTGAACTCGCGGGATTCAAACTCAGGACCAAAGGGAGACAGGGGCGCGCGCTTACCACTGACCTACGACTTTTTGTGCTTCCTTATTCTATAAATTTTATATATATACTTATAGTTTACTTTTTTTTATAAATATATATATATATATATTGGTTTTGTTTTGTATGTTTTGTTTCTCCTTTTTCTACTAGGTAACTCTGCAAGTGACATGGATATCAAAGGATTAAAAGGGAGCAGCAAGAATTTCAACTTCAACTACCAGGTGACTTCATTCCATGATCCTCATTTTCAATTTCCTTTTTGAACTTTCATTATCTACCTATACCCCCTTATAAATTTTCTTTTCTTTAAACACTGGGGACAGTGTTGTTTTATGTTGTGGGGGATTTGAAATAAAAAAAATTGCTTTTGTGAAAAAAATGATTTGAAAAAAAATTGTAAATGGAAGGAAAATTTCCTTCAACTTTGAACATTGTAATACACATTACACACTTTGAAACTGAATATCAAATAATTTAGCATTCCCTTTTTTGATTTTAATTCTTGTATAATTTCATGAGCATAGATTATGGAAATTGTGGTCGTCCAATGTGATATTTCATCGTTTATATTTTCATCCAAATAAAAAAATATCACAATGTACGTCCTTTAGATAGTGGGGTATTAGTTTGAGTTCATGGGGTCCCCCAAATAAATATCATTGGTTTAGTGATCATTTTAGTTTAATATTAGTATTCAAAAAAATTGTGCATAAAGCAATGAAATGACATAATGCGTGGCTTTCGGCACTTGGGGATCGTGACTCCATAGTTATCTGGGCTAGAGTTATTAATTCTATCTATATTTTTGGTAATTTGAATTTGTTTTTGACTGAGTTATCTTGAGATGATGCCGGAGTATGTGGGATTCACTTGGTGCCCTAAGGTCTTTGAGCCTGGGAGTCATCGGCAAAGTCTCGCTATAGGGGTTGACTCTTTTGAGTGCAACTTCAATTACCATTGAAAATTTGCAAAAACAAAACAATAAAATTAATTCAATAAAAAAATGAATACTCATCTTAATATTGAAATTTGATTCCACATAGTGCTTCTATCATTTCCCCCTTGAATAAAAATGAACCCCATTTCTATTGTGATGCACAACACATCCTCATAATCATTTTGTATTAAAAAGTTTTTGTAAAAGGGAATTTGAATTTCATATTGTTGAGATATATTTTGCTCGGGACTAGCAAAACTGAAGTTGGGGGTGTGGTTAGCCACTAAATGAGGCTAATATTCATTGTTAATATACCTAATATTAATATTATTTATTATTCATCAACTCCATTTTAGTGCATTTTACACTTTGAACATCATTTCACATTATGATTGTAATACCTTCTTAAAATGGACTATTATGTGGTACATTTTTGAACATCATTTGAAGTACCCAATGATTCATCTAATTTTAAGGAAATATAATTATACATATTTTAATTTTATATTCTTTTGAACTGAATATTCCCTTCAATATGAACATTTTTCATTAAAGGATCAATGAAAGATTCATAAAGGATGATGGAGATATTTGGCAATGAAAGGAAGCAATTCTGGAGAAGATAGATTGGACACCAGCCCACTGATGAAAATGTGGGGCCCAACATACAGGCTCAATGAATCTCAAATTTAGGGGTATTATATAAGACCTATATAGGAACAAATCACTCTTTAGGATCCAAAGCTCATTCGGCTTCCACGGTGTCCATTTAGGCGGCCCAAGTTAGAGATAAAATTCTGGGCCAGATTCTATGGCTCAGAAAAACATCCCACTAATATGCTCATATCTCGGAATCCACAACTTCAAATGGGTCCAAATTGTACAGGAAGTTAGAATACATCCGGGGATCCATTTTTCTAATTTATTTCCCACTCTTATTCGGCAATATAGAAGGTCTTCCAAGCGCGTCTCTTCAGTGAAAGAAAGCTGGTTGCCACCTCGGGTCAAGGGTGGAAAAATCAACTCTCCCTTACTTTCAACCCACCTATGGCCTACCACAATTAATTGAGTAGACTTTTACTGTTGTAGCCTCGACCCAAGGGCTAAAAATGACTATTTAAGGCTGTGCTGTTGGAGGATTGAAGAATCTTTGAGCTTGATTTCATTGTAATGTTATGTTGCGGTTTCGTTGTCTCAAATTTGTCTTCCACATGTAAGTTGTTTTAATTCATCATTGTTTCTTAATAAAAGTTCTTATTCTCTAATTATTATATTATTATCCTTATCACTTTGATACCATTGGTTCATGTTGTGAATTTGTTCATACCAAACCGTGTGAGATTATCACACAACGGTGGAGTGATTGTTATTTTATTGTGTTTTTGTACTTCTCCATTTCTTCCCTCATGAGTCTACTTTCTGCTTCCATTGAAACCATAGAATCAATGGAGGGATAACCCACTTATTGGTTAATCCAATGGAGTAGAAAGGGGCTGTATTGGATTTTATTTATTAGCTCATTAATGTATAATCAATTCTTTAATTGAGATTTTTATTTGATGATTTCTAAACTCCATCGTCCTTGTTGTATTTAAGGCCACACGCTTCAAGTGCTAATACGAACCTTTCCCTTAAAGTGATCAAAACTTTGATCCTTCAAGTGTATAGGTGATTAGTATTAAAGGGTTTAGGAATTAAACCAGAAAGTGGTGATGTTGTTTTATCTCCTTAAATTAACCCATCTCAAATATAAGAAATTGAAATCATTGAAAAGGAATTACGTCCAATCCACCCCGAGCGATAACCTAGGATCAACTCATTCTTTTAAATTGAATTCACTTAAGTCTCTTATAGTTCCTTTAAACCCATCTAAAATCAACCCAAGTTGGCCACTTCATAGCCAAAAATAGTGCATATAATGTACGTGTCTATAGTTTACTTCTTAGGTCTCTGAGGATTCGACAACCCAAACTAAACTACAAGGACTGTCCTACCTTCTTCTTTTGGGTAAATTTGAGCAAGAGCCATATACCAATTCTATAGTGAAATTAATCTCAATAAAATTAATCTATTTATCTACCATTATTTTATGCATCCTAATGTAGAAATACCTCTTCAGCTATTTTTTCCACATATAAGTGAATTTCGGTATAATCAGAAATTATCAAATATCCCTTGTTTTCAAAGAATTTCTACAATCTCAAAGGATGATTTCGAGAAAAAAATATTTTCTAATCCTTTAGAACATATATCCTCTTCAATCTAACCCTTACCCTTTAATGTAAATTTCATAATCTTTATGATTACATTATAAATATACAAAAACATTCAAATATATCCCATTTTTTGTAACACTCTCCCTTCATGAGCATCTTCCATATCATTTGCAATTGGTATTTATATTTATATGGAATTCTGATTTTCATAAACAATTAAATCCTTACTATCAAATGGAATTCCATATATTTTTTAAACACCATTAACTCCATCCATCAGTTGTATATCCGGGGAATGTTCCCTCATTGACTCTCTCATCAAAATATCTTAATTTCATTAAATAGATCGTAATATAAATATGGATTACTAATTCCGAATTTATTTGTAACCAAGAGTGTCATATAGTAAGAGAAATATATATATCTATTATATTTATAAAGTCATCATAGAGTAATTCATATACATTAAAAGAGAAGTAAATAATTAAAAGTGGGAGAATAAGGTATAAAGAAGGTAGAAGAAGAACTCATCGAGAGGAAATAATATTTTGGCTGATGAATAACCCTCAGATATACCAAGAATCCCCTATTAAAAAAATATGTATCCTCCTCTCTAAGTATCCCCGGAACCCTATATATTACTTCGACAGACCCCCAAATTCCAAAACCAAATATCCAACCAAATGATATAACTATGCTTGACAGTTTATTAGACACTCCAACAAATCCCCATTAATAGATTTATAAAAATACCACTCCATAGTATTATAGTTTTCATTAAAAGAGTTTTTAGAGAGATTAAATATTTATTGAAGATAAATAACTCAAGATGTGGCCAAAATTTTAGCCAAATCAATACCTTTAGTTTCCAGTTCAATCGATGTTGAAGGAGAATTAATTATGGAGTATTTTCCATATCAGTTAAAATATATGTCAATTAGTACATTAAAAGAAATTAAAAAAAACAAAAATTACACACATTAGTGTATTCCATTGAATAATTGTTCTTGATTTGAATATTTTATTGGACCTAGTTGTTTCTATACTGGAATCAAATTCAAATGGATAGGTTCTAAATTCTACTATATAGGGAAAGTTGGGGATATATAAGAGGAAAATGTGTGGAAATTTTTTTGGATGAGAACATACTAGGACAGATGAAAATTAAATGAGGAAATTGTAAAAATCAACATAGTTTAAGGGAGTTTAATTCATTATTTAATGAATGGATGATCAGGTGAAATAGTTAAGAGAATAATAAGGAAAACTGATAAGGTGTTATGAGTGTTAGGAACCAATGATTAAATTTTTTTTAGATGAATGAGAGTCTTGTAGAACAATATCATTGGTGTATTTCTCAAACTAGAAAATTCTAGAAAAGATGATGTTATAGATGGAATAATTCATTATGTAAAGAGTAAATTGGGTTTTGAATTTTCTTTTAAATTCCTATTACAATATTCTTACCAGCATGCATTTCAAAGAAGTACAACGTGAGAGAATTTTAGTATTTGTATAGGAGGAAATAAAGAATTCTACTTCTCAAAATTCGGATAAACTTTAATCCATTGAGTAACCTCATATTAAGAAATATATAAGTCATTCCAAGCCTATAATGATACAACAAGATGGGTTCTAGAAGGTATCAAAAATAGTTCAATAAATTATTCAATTCATTGGTCCACTGCATCAATCTATTGCTTCAGCACTATAGTATGAGATTCCAGATGTGGAGCTTGGGTAGATGAATGATGTTACTTAAATTATTGTTTTTTATTTTTCCCTAGTAAAAAAGAATCTAATATACTTATTATGTGTGTTTTGGAGGCTAAAAAATATTTAATTATTACTTACATATCATGATAGTATCCTTTGGAGAAGACAATAGAATGATGAACTTCTAAATTTCCAAATATGCAGAATTTAAAGATAAACCAATGAAAAATACATTCGTTTATGTGCTTCTCAATACAGAGGAAGGATAAATTGAGGGATGATTAGCTTATAAAGCTAAAATAAGAGACTTTAAATGTATTTGTGTAAGGAATACAATGGGTTAGTACCAAAGGTAATTATTTGAGGATCAAGGATCGCATAATCAAAAAAATCATTATAATATTAAAAAACATTCTATAGGAGAAGGTGATATTCAATATAATATATTTTTGGAGGATGTTACAACATCATTTCAATATCTGGGGAAATTTGTAGACAACATCCACCTTTTGGTTCTGATGTAATTTTTTAAATAATTTTAAATTTCTCTAATTGATCTGAATAATTTGATGATTTTTGGTAGTTTTACTAGAATATTTGTTGATTGTACTAATAATTTGTAACTTATTTGTTATATATGAGTTAAAGAAAATTAAATGGATTGTAGGACCTAATCCGAGAATACAAATATGAAATATTTTACTAGCTTTCATAGTTTCCTTACTATATACAAGAAAATAATTATTCATTATAAACATAAGCCTGATAAGGGAAGTGATTTAGACTATGACAATCTATTTTCAATGATTTGGGAAAAAAGTATTCATAACAATTGTAATGGAATAATTGTTTGGAAACACCCAATAGCTATAGAATCATTATGAATTCAATAGCTAAAATTATGAGGTATATTTATTTGGTAAATTTATAATATTTTAAGATAAAATACACTCTATGGATAAAATAATATAAAACATCTAGAAAGTATATCATCGAATTCACATCAATGAAGAAATCATGGAATGACTCTATTTGTTTTGATGTTAAAAAACTCCAACAAAAAAGTACCCCTCATTATAATTAGCACATAGAATCTCCCCAACACCAATTTCCATTATCCTTGGTCCCACTTGTTGGATCATCCATCTTAGATTCCTATAATTCCCCCCCCCCCCATATTAAATACAACAGTGTCCTTACTGCAATGGAATTGATCCATCCACAATTACATAGCATCTGTATCTCTTGTGGCTTCATGAACCCACTTATTTTCCAACACATCATTTTTTGCAGGTGAAAAGGTAAAATTATACCTCTCACAATATGATGTAATAACCAACTAGTCATCAATATAACACACTATCTATTATATGCAATTATTATCCCACAGTTCATTATCCCTTAAAAAATGTAACTCCACTATAATTGAAATTTTTCATTATTTCATACCTCATATCCTATTCGAAATACAGGTTCTCATGCACATAATAAGAAAATAACAATCCTTTTAACTATATTGAATTAAATTCATGGGATAAAATAGAAAATTAATCATATAAATACTCTTTCATTACAGCATTCCAAAACAAATCTAATGTTTTTATTGTCCATCCATAAGATAAGACAACATCCTTGTTGTTTCCTTAAAAATGTTTTCTTCCTATAAAATGGTATTAGAGAACCTTGATTCCATAAATCCTAAAATTATATAGGCACTATTTCATGAAATATTTTTCTCATGTAACCATTAAGAAATCAAATAACATTCAAATTTGATATATTCAGTGCCAAGGAAATTAAATTGTCCACATATGGATTTCATGTGGTTAATAGAAATGATCCAAACAAATTCATCTGGGTTAACAGATACTAGAGGGATGGACAACAATTTTTCTCAATGTAATGTTATACAAATATTCAAATATAAGAGGAAAAATGTTACTATACATAATCCTAAATGAATTCCATGAAATTCAATTATTGTCACATGTAGTACCACTATAACCATTTATACTTTTTTTAATGATAATTCCCTAGTGTGTGAAATTATATATTCAATAATATAGTAATTTTTCTTGTATAGTCATCAACCACTTTTTTATGTGGTACTCGCAACCCTTCTACAAGAAATATCTTTCCACAGTAGTGGTTCCCGATCTATAATGTCTTTATAATATAATTTAACTTTGATATAGATTTGTAGAAGTTTTGTGAAACACCCCCTTTTAATTATCATATTAACTAAAAAATTAGTAGTATTTTATCATAAATATAATTCAAAATTCTCATATGAGGAACATTTATAAATTGTGATTTTGGAAGAACAATAATTTAATGCTGAATGGAGTAACATCAGTAGTTGTTTGCATAATCAGACATGTCCTTTTCAGACATAAAGACAAGTAAATGGAGTCATCCACTTTAGTTTACTTAACACATGGAGAGACACTATTTTATAGTGGCCAAATAACCTCATTTATAGTACATGAATATCCTTGTCTAGTTTTTCATGTAGAACAAAAGGAAAAAAATTATACCTATATCATAGTATGAAGTTTCTTCACAAGTGGTTCTGCACACTGTCAGTGAGAATGATACACAATTGCAGCTAGTATTGGAACTAGAAAAGACCCTAGTTAATCACCAATAAATTCTCACTATAATTAAACTAAATTTCATTTAAAAATAATTATAGTAGATTTAGTGACTTAATGGTTAGCTTTTTATATTTTATAAGTTCATGCACCATCACTTTCAGTACAATTCTCATTTTTCAGAAAGGAATCTTGAAACTCCAAGAATATCATATTTGTTTTTATGAATGGATTATATATTCTTCCATGATGAATTTGTCTCCATTTTATGTGGATTTTGTTATCATTAATATCAATAATTAATCTAATATTGATAGTTGTTTTTATTCTTTCACTACTGTAAATAATGACCAAAGATACAGGGGAAAACTGGTAGTATTTTCACTCTCCACTAACACTGCACATTTAAAAAATGTCATGCTCGGTGATTAGTTCATGTGGTACATAAATTTCCTCCAAAAATGAGTAATAATCTCTAAATCATCTATATATATCTATATAATCTCATCAAATTATCCAAGTTGAAAGGTCCCCTTAAGTGTGAGAGAGAAATATAAATAGATTTATATTATTTTCCATAAATCAGCATAAATGAAATGGAAAAATATAAATAAGAAGAAATTTTATTGAATAAGAATAAGGGTGTGATATGAAAATGGTAGCTAAAAACTCCCTATGGAATTCCTCTCAATAAGTGTTGATTGTCCATGTAATATTCCAAGAGGACTTCTATAAAAACAATTTATATCCCCTATCCAAAAAGAACCCCTACCCTATTTATTAGTACTTCTAACCCCCAACTACCCTGACCTAATATAGACCCACATGAAATAACTATCCCAAGTAGTTTGTTAATTATTCCCAACATGTCCCATACATATAAATATGAAAATAATCATCCCTAGAAGTTTCTATGCAAATGCTCCCAAAAATTCATTCCCATGATCCTTCGACATACTAGCCTATGATCCAAACTCACCATCCAGTTATTAATACCATTATTCATTTCATGCTGGGATTTTTACCAAGAAACATCTTAAATGGAATATCTACTAAATTTGGTCGAATTAGTGACTGATAATATAGCAATATTTCATGATAGCTTGACTCCAAAAACATAAATGTTCCATGCTTTAAAAATATTTTTCTTTCAATTTCCTCCAAACTACATATATTTTTCTCATATACTACATTTTTTAGAGTGTATTAATGACTATATTCATACATTATTTCATTTTACATAAGACACTTGTAAAATTCTATATTATCACATTTGAAACCATATTCAAATTGAAATATTTTGACAACACATCTTATTTGGTTTTAAGAAAACCTCTAAAAATATAAAACATTTAAAGATAATGTTATTTATTAGTCATAAAATTGACATAATTAATTTAACTGATATAATAAATTAAAATATATCAAATATTAACCAATTCTAATTGACATTAGTATCTCAATAAACAGACATCTGATAGTATCAACATAAGAGGTTTCCTTGATTTGGTGTCAACTATTATATAAATTTTATTCATCATTTTTCTTTGGTGGAATGAGTTACATGTGTCGAGTATTATGTGATTCATCATTTGGTATATTCATCATAATTTAATATTTTTTGTCTTAACCATGTTATTTTAACTAAAATTCCCATGTATTATATTCCACATATCATTTTACTCCTTTATTCTCAAAAAAAATAATTTAGATCATTGGAAAATAAAAATAAGCTTACATTGGTTCATTTTACCTTCATAATTATTGTCCAATCACATAATACTCTTATAAAATATCCATTATTATAAAAGAAGACATATTTCCCATTATACCAATGTTAAGAAACATTCAAGAGGTTGTTTCTCAATAAATCAATAAAGATAACATCACTAGATTTATGTTTTTTTCTCTAGTTTTGGAGTTTCTAACTTCATAAAATTTGATTGATTATCTACTTTCAAAAGTGGTATCACCTGCATCATGTATTTTCATATCATTCAAGATAATAATGATTCTAGATATGAAAAACAAGAAACCAATATCATGTATCCAATTTTCCCCATTTTTGTCTTCCTTATAATCCACCTCAACAACTAATACCTTTTCTTGATCACTCTTAATAGATTTGGAGTTATAATTTTCTTTAAATTGTTATGCTAGAATAACGAAATTTCTATTGGTCTTATATCTAGGTTTATCACACCACCAACATGATTACATTGGATAATAAAGAGTTTTACATTTTTTCCTTATATTTTAAATGTTTTCTATGCTAGAACTATTCAAACATCATGTTTACCTTTCAACAATTCCAAACCTCGCATAGATGAATGGAGTGAAATAGTGTAGCTTCATATGTACCCTAAGAGTATTTTATGGGTTCAATTTGTATCTAATATGTTTTTAGAATTATATTAGGTTGGGGATGTTTTAAAATCATTAAATAATGTTTTGGATTTTATGAGAATATATATATTGAATACAAGAGGTTTGGTGAGTTTTTAAATAGGGTATGGATTTTTTTCTTAGAGTTCAATATTATCTAATTCTATATTTATAACTATTACTTCAATGGGTTTTTATACATGATTTTTCTATATTAAATTGTATAGTGTTTTTCTATATAGGTATGATCTTTCTTTTTATAATAATAAATCAAATCCTCATAAGGATGAATTGGGAATTACAAAAGAATTAAACTCTAGCATATAAGCATCGTCCAGACCCTATAAGCATGGCTATGTAAACATCATATCACAGTTGTGTAAACAAAATGTGCTTTCTCTTATATATTAAGCGATCTATATAACCAGTTCCTTTTACTTTGTAACCATCATCCCACTGAGGTAATCATCATTCAATCATCATAGATATCAATACTTAGAGAATTTTGTGGAGTATATATTCTAAAAAACCAAGTATTATAGTATTTTTATATTCTTATGAATATAAATAATACTATGGAAAATATTATCATAAAATGTTAAAACATAAAATTTAAAATATTATTCAATTTTATTCCTATGAGAATTAAAAAATGGTGATGATTATAAATATATATTTATTTTTTTCAGTGTTAATGAACTAAAAACTATGAAGTCGATTGAAGTTGAATTTTTTCATAGAGAATCTAAATAAATTATATATGTAATTTTAATTAATTTATTCCTTTATAATCACCATATACATAATAAAATTATAATTTTGTATTTATTCAAGTTTATTTATTTTTCAAGTTCATTTTTATTTATGCTATGTTTGAAAGAGCAGTTAAGTCATGAGTGAAATATTATTTGGTAATTGTAAACGTAGTCATTCTAATGGTTTTTATTTGTTGTTTTCAAGTTTGAATGATTTTTTTCATGGTGAATTCATTTTTTATGGTTTATGATGCAATTTAACTAAGGAAAATTATTATATCAGGTCTGTTGTTATCATGAGGTTGTGTGGGATCCAACCCGGGTGATATATTTTATTAATTTTTTGGAGAAAAGATCCATTGATCAAAAAATGGCCTAATTCTCGTGTTTTTTAGAACTTAATAGGCCAAATAAATATTATATTACACCATTTTTATAAATAAAAAAGGATTAAATATATTAATGTGGAACCTATGTAGAAAAAAGTTTTCCTTATAAAAATATATATTTTTTGCTTGGAAAATAGTAGATGTGCTGGAAAAAAAATTTTAAGGACCCAACCATAAATATTACATAATATTGAGTTTTACATCATAAAATCATTCAATTATAGTTTAGTAACTATTCAGGTTTATATATTTATAGTGTCAGTTCATAACTTGTACATAACAGAACCATATTTTATAATGTGAAATCTTTTTATCAATATCCATTTTATTATAATGTGAAACATTTAAAATAAGAAAAGATTTCCTTTAATGAATAATAAATATGAAAATAAAATTCACTTCATCATTTCACTTACCGATACTTAAACCCAAGGAAAAACATTTTAAAAATGTCATCCGAGAAAAAATACTCATTAAGGGATATAATAAAGAAAAAAATTAGTTCAATGAAAATCCTGAAAACCAATGAAAATACATTTCATCAATAAATTAACTTTTTACATATAAATGGTTTCATATTTATTTTAAAAACAATATTTATCATACCACTTTAAAAAATTCCATGAAAAAAATTAGAAAGCGCAAAAAATTCATGTAGGTGCCTTGAGATGTCATCTTCATAGAACCCTGACAAATTGGAATAAAAAGAAAATTAACTTCATATATATTTCTTCAGAGAACATAATCATTACCCAATATATTAGAGTTTTTTCTAAGAACACACATCATATAAGCTATATCAGTCACACACATGACTTATAATAGGGATAAAACGATCGAATACACAATTTCCAAGGAAAAAAATATGAAGAAAATAATTTAAATGTGCAAACTTTTATCATAAGACCCATGAAATACACTTTTAAATTTTGATGAAAAACACTTTCATATATGAAAATACTTGTTTATTTTAAAATTAAATTTTTAATACTAAAATAACCATAAATATTGAATAATATTTTTTCATTGAAAAATTCATGAATGATATTAAAGGATTAAAATGGAAGAAAATAATTAGGGTGGTGGTAAAAGTCATGTTCATTGTATAAATTAAAATAAAATATTCCATTTTTTTATTTTAGGAAAGAAAAACATTATGTAAAAATATTCTAATTTTATATTTTTTTAAATAAAGGCAAAACAGTTTTGAAAATATATTTTATATTTCTTTTATGTCCATATAAAAATCAACTGTAAAATAATTTTCCAAATATTTCCATGGAGGGGAAAGAGTTCAAAATAAATATTTAAATGAAGATTTTGTTTTAATGAAATTCCCTCATAAACTAAAAAAATTATTTAAAAAAATGTTTTACTAAAATTGAAATATGGTAAAAATTAATATTATAGTCCACTGAAAAAAATGTAATAATTTTCTTGAAACATTTTCAATATCGTGGATATGGAAGGTGGTGATTTAAAAAATTAATCATTAAAAAATTTATAACAAGGTTTTAAGTTAAAGTGTCCATTAATTCTATTCCAAATCCTTTGATATGTTATTTATATTCTAGAAAAATAAACCTATGTTAATTATTTAATTTCGTAAGAACTAATTTCATGTTTATTATTCCTATTATTTGATTTATTACCATGATATAAACAATTAGTTAATCTTTTTAGTTCACTTCAAATTTATCGATGGTATTAGCCTTATTTGTAAAAAACCAAATTTGATTTGTTGTATATGGTTAAGAAGTTCATTATTTTAAAAACACTATAATGATAAAAACGAAATATTTATCCTATTTATACATCAATTATACTTTTAAATTGATTCATGAATTATGTTTATAAAAATGAATTTCGTTACAAAGAGGGATACAATATGTTGTATGTAAGCATGACTAATGTTTCCATTTTTCAATGATCATTATGTAAATAAGATAAGTACTATATTAACCTTATATAATGATAGTAATATCATGAATACCATGTTTATTATTTTAATACACTTATATATATCATCCACATGGTATGGTGATGGAAAAATAATCAGATCATTTCATGGATGTGGAAGTCCACATGTACGCATGAATGACTTTATCAATTTTTAGTTAATTGAAAGTAAAGAATAAATTATATAGTATCTTATAACAATTATAAATATTTAAATAATTTTATATATAATATTAATTCCTTCATTATATCCAGTCATGATATTTGATGATGGAAGAAATTATTGTGGTTCTTAAGGATGTAGTCATCCATACACACGAACGATGATTTTGTTTACCATTTGATATAATAAGAGATGAATATTGGTTATTCCATTAAAAAATAAAACTGAAATATATGGTAGATAATTATTTTATAATATCATAATATTTGAATAAGTTTTTTGGACTTTCAAGAAGAATCAAAATAAAAGCATTAATTAAATATTCATACCTCTTCTTCAGGCCACCTCATTAGGATTATGCATAATGCCTTCCTGGATTTTATTCATGATCATAAAAGGAATCAAGAATATGGTTAAATAATTAAGGAATAATTTTTGTCCAGGATTTTATATTCCAAAATCCTTCGGCTATGTGAAGTGTAGTAGAGTGTGGGTGACCTTTTATAAGTGGGGGAGATGACAGATTTGGAATTTTTTAAAAGAGAAAGTTATAACCAAGTCATTCAAAAGTAGAAATTATTCAAAACTGGCCATTATATAGAATTATATTATATAAGGTCTAAATATAGCCATATAATAGATTTTATAATGTTTTTAGGTCATTTTAACCCTTATTGTTTCAGTTGATCCCCCCAATAAACCCATTTTTATATTAACCCTAGTAAAATATTTATATTATTTTAACTGTTCATTATGAAAAATATTGTTAAGAAAATAATATATTATAAATTATAACAATATAAAATATATAATACATTTTATAGAATTAAACTCATAGAATTGGAAGAATATAATTTTATATTAAACATACAGACATGACAAAAAGGTGATGTTTCAAGAAATGTATATTTCAAGAAAAAGATAATTTAATAATAACTCTATGACTATTAATTATCTATATATGAATTTAAATTCATATTTTGAGATATATAAGGTATAAATTTAATTTCAATTATCCTTAATTAGAGATTTAAACTAAATAAAATGTTGTAACACAATTCACTTTATAACAGTTTTAAAACAAATGTAACTTTTTTGTCCCAAAAATAATCATATAATAAAATAATATGTAAATATTATTAAAATGTAATTAATTCAGTTACATATGAATACAAACTATTTCTTTAACATTGAATAAAATTTAAATCATAATTTTACTTTTATATTAATTAATTTTTTGAGAAAATTATTGAATTTGATAAATCGGTATTTTTCACTATTCGGTAAAAATTTAATTTTTTTCTGAAAAATAAAAAAATTTCAACCAAGGTTAATTTGAATATTATAATATTAAAAATAAAATTAATTTGATCAGATTTATTTTCCTAAATATCTATATATTAATTATCATAATTTCACAAAAAAATCAATAAAAATCATTTATGAAGAAAACTTATTTTGGAACTGTAAAATTATTTTATTAAAAAACAATTTATTGTTTACATTGAATTTATAAATAAATATATATTAATTTGGACATTAATATATAATTATTTTATTAATTAATTAATTATATGTGTGTCCAAAAATTTTACATATGGGTTATAATGTTTATATTTAAATAATAATGTTTCAATATTCATTTAATTTTAGTGTTGTGTACCTAGTAAGAAATATAATGTACTTTTATTTTCTAAAATATCAGGGTGTTACGTATTCTGAATATTTAAAAACACTTTCCTCAAAATTTTACTTTTATCTTAGTTATCATAAGTTTTACATTTTAAAATTAATTTCATGAAATCCCACATCAAAAAAAAACAATCAGTGAGAGAACATTTTGATAAGAGATAAAAGATAATTCAAAGGATGCCTAGAATAACACATAATTAGGTTTTCAAGTTGAAAAATACTTTTAAAAAGTCAAAATTTTGACAATGAATAAAATATTTATTCCAGAATAATGATGTATATTCAGAAAAATCATTGGTCGAAATAAAGTGAATGATCTTGAGTAAGAGAACAACAACAGAACAATGAACCATTGAGGTGTGAAAGAAATCCTCAATTTCTTCCAAAATAATTTTAATAGGACAACATTCTGGTTTCAATATCATTTTCTAAGATTTGAGGAATTTCTTTAAAATCTATTATAAGAGAATAAGAAAAATAAACTTATATAAAAAGTATAACTTCATCCATTATTTATTTAAAACTAGAATATTATCTTATTCTCCAAACGATGGGTATTCAAGATGAGTATTTTAATGCTTGAAGCACAAACACCGACGTCCAATGTGTCACATAATTCAGAAAATGTATAACAATATATTACTCTTGAATTTATAAATAAACAAAAACCAAAATGTTTAGTGAAATGTATTATAATTCCCAAAATGAATAAACCTTCATATCATTAATCTCAAAAATTCAATAGTGATACCGAGTATTAAAAATAAATCATTCTATGGATCAATATCATTATAATTATTAAAAATATTTCTAACTAATATATAAACCCAATAAATATGGGTTTGATAACATATTTATTCAATATTTATTTTACATTAATCTATAAATATTACCAATCACAATTAAAATCACATGCCAAAAAAAGTTTATTCCCAAATCATCTAATTTCTAATACATAATAATCATTTCAATAAATAACTAGAATCAGCACAAATCCATTGTAACATCATCTCTTCTTCAAAAATATAATTACAAAATTAAATCACATAATTTTAGGACTACATAAATCATATAATGATCACAAAATCTTGTTCTTCTTTGGAATGATCATAATTTCCCTAATCACCATGTCAATTTTAAATCTCATTTTTATCTATTGGATAAATAATATGTCATAAAAACATATTAATCATTATCTTTCAAACTATTTAAGTAAAAAATGGTTTCATACTGACCAGGATATCACATAGGAAAGTAGTAGGTGATGCAACCTTATCACTATTTTCATGTAATTTCAAACCCATGAAAATTCCATATTTAACTTGTTTTCTTTTTGAAAAAACTATTTTAATACCATTCTCATATGGTTGTAAAAATTATGATTCAAAATAATAAAAATAATTATTAATCATTAATGATTATATAAACCCTAAAGGATACCATCACCTAAAATCTTATTTCCACAAAACTAAAATATCATTATCCCTCAAATAACATTTTCACATTTTAAAAATGTGGTTACATACACCATAAAAATATATCAAAACTCAATAAATATTTACAAATGTACTTTTATCACATAAAACATCAAAATAATAGTTATTTTATTTAATGTTATGTTCATCCTTAAATATACCACTGCATTATAACTCTTGAATCCTTGTTTGTAGACACCTTAATCACTAAATGTTCTTCATAATATATTGAACATTTTTTTTATATTATTAATTAATAATTCATTCCAACAAACTGAAATATTAATCATTTCCTAAAATAATAAAAAACCTAAACTGAAGCTATAATATAAACCATACCCTTCATATTTCATTTGTAGTAATCTTTTCTTCAATAGTATCAGCATTGGGAACTACTATAGTTGTACCTCCATGGTCATATTGATATTGAGCATTAGAATTCCCCAAAGTATATCGATTTTCATAATTTCCATACTCTCGTCATTTAAAACATTCAATTGGTTACTTGTTAATATTTTTATTCATATTCATTATGTTAACCAAATTCTTCCTTTTAACATGTAATATTATTTCTTTATACCTTCCTTTATATTATGAAAAAAATCAATCCTTTTAATACATTTTCCGTGGTTCATATTATAACATTATTGAAAATATATATCCTTAAATATTTTCACAGTTATTAATTTTTCTTGCTCTTACCTAGTGATTAATTTCTATCTTATTTGGTTCATTATGAGACACATGTAGTTTTATGTTTCTAATCATGACTCAAGATATATGTTTAAGAATCATCACTAGATTCTTCACTATGGGAACCTTTTCATTTGGTTTCACATTCAGACAACTACTACATTTTCCTTCCAATTCATTATAATTGTATTTCCTACTAGATCAGTCCATTTACTAAAACACATAAGTTTATTGTGAGTATATCAAATAAACCATAATAAACCATCTTATGTATAGGATAAATACAATAACATCATTAATTGTGACATCCCCTCTTAAACTCTCTCTACTTATCCAATTTAAATATAATTCACCATATCATACTGACCATTATGGTTATATAGTATTTTTAACAATGATAAAATTATGTAACATCCTATAAAGTTATCTAAACCATTCCATTGATACCAATTATATGCACATGGCCCTAAACATTACATAATCTTGATTTTTAAGTCAAAAATTTATTCACTTACATTTTAGGATCCTTTTAGTTTTAGAGTTTTAGAGAATTAGATCATAACTCAAACATAACAAAATATATATATTATAAATTGGAAACATTCAATCAGTGTCTATTTTTCTGATAATTTAAAACATTTAAAACAATTCATGAATTTTGTATGAAAAATATTCTTGACATTAACATTGACTTCATCCTTTCCCTTACTCACCCATAATCCCTATGAAAAACATTTTAAAAGAATTAGAAAAACACAAAAACCTTAGTAATGGAAATAAAAAGAAGAAATTAGTTAGTCTAGTGAAAAAAATGAAAACCCATGAATATAATTTTCTTCAAATCATACCTATTTACCATGAAAGTGAATAATTTTCATTTCAAAAAGATAATTTATCTTGTATATTTAAAACAAACAGTTTCCATGAAAACTCTTTAGTAATCATAGAAAATCTATATAGGTTCCTTGGGACATCAACTTCATAAAACCATTAAAACCCACTTACATAACTAATAAAAATTAAATTAACCATCTTTCCAAATTATAATATAATTCTACAAGGAAAATAATTACCACCCAATGCATTGAAGAATTCTATTAGTGAATCCATTGTATATGTTATATCAGGAACACCTGTGGGTGATAATAGGGATTAACCCTTCTTATAAAAAACATACAAGGACAATAACCTCCATAAAAAATATAATATTTTTGTTTTCCATCCAAAAAGCCTTTAGAAAACTCTTTTAGACCCATATGATAAACTATTTCAGAAATAAAAATATACTTTTATTTTTAAAAACACATTTTTAGAAGAAAAATACATAGAAAGAAGTAAATATATTTTTATTGAAAAAAAATGAATCCTTTGGAAGGAACGCAAACATAAAATAATGGTTATATTGGAGGAAAAATTCATTGTTTCTATATATGTTAAAATAGAACATTCCTTTTGATTTATATAGACAAAGTAAATAATTCTGTAAAAAAATTTTTTTGAAAACAATTGAAATAAAGTAAAAAAGAGACATAAAATGTACTTTATTAAACTTGTATGTCCATATAAAAACATAAAATCTATTCATAAAAATATTTTAATGGAGGAAAATAGGTGAAAATATATCTTTAAAAGTATATTTTCTTTAAATGAATATTATTAAATAAAACCATAAAATATTAATTTTAAAAAAAAAATTAAAGAAAGTTGAATATAGTCAAAAATAAAATTTCTTATCTATTTCTGAATAAATAATAATTTTATAGAAAGTTTTTGAAGAACGTGTACATGGAAGAGAAATAATTAGAAAATAAATCCTTAAAATTTTTAAAATACTTTTTAAGTTGATATGTCCCTTACATTTACTCCCAATAATCATTTTCATTAATTATCATCCTGAATAATAGTCTTATGTTAATTATTTCTATTTATATGTAATTTTTTAGTTTTTATTCCTTTTACTTTATCTCTTACCATGTTATACATAATTAGTTAATCATTTCAGTTCACTTCAGATGGTTTGATGGTCATTTTTAAGTATAAAATGAATTCAGTCAATTTAATATAGTAAATCAGGACAATATTTTAAAATATACATAATAATAATTCTGAAATATCTATCATATTTACACATAAATTATAATTTTATAACCAATCATGTAATATGGTTATGAAAAAGATAACTAATTTACAATCATAGAGACTTTATGGTGTATGTGTGCATGGGTAACCCTTTCATTTTTAAATGATATTAATGGAATGAAGGTAAGTTTTATATAATATTTATATAGTTATAATATTATAAAAATACCATATTATTTCTATGAATATATTAATGTATTCCATCTCTCTGATGTGGTGAAGAAAAAATATCCACATTGTTTAACGATAACGGTAGTCTACACATATTCATGAACGAAGTTATCATTTTTTATTGAATGAAAAGGTAAAAGGTAAATATATATTATATTTTAATACGGATATATATTTTTTTAATATCATATATAAAAAGTAAATAAATATTTATAACCATTAGTGAGTGGTGATGATGGGAAATGAATTACATTAGTTTCTGAGGGGGTAGTCCTTCATAAACATGACCGAATAGGGAAACCTACCTTTTTATTACATAAATTTTCATTTCATTTTACAAATAGAGGATCTTGAAAGTATAGTGTCTTGGGAAAAAGGTACATAATACATGAAAAATTATAAAATTATTTTAGTCCACATTTTACAAACAAAGGATCTTTTACTGTAAGTATACTTTAAGATTGATCCTTAATATGAAATTATTTTCATATGATCCACATAGATCATAATCAAACATTTCATAAATAACCCAAAGAGAATAAATGAAATGGGTTTCTTATCAAAATCGTGACGTTTTTTAAAAAGTGATTTAAAAAAGATCATTATGTATTTTATAACCCATGGAAAAGGAATGAGGGATTTATGTATGTAAATTCTAGAATCAATAATATAATTTTTATTTATTAATGAATACCACTGGAAATGAAATCTGTTTTTTTTCACATAAATAATAGTATTTCTTGAGAAAAAGAGAGAGATTTTGTGAGGAAAATTCTACAGAATAACGGCTATAAAAATGGTTTTAGAAAGAATTAAAAAGATATGGGACAATGGTCTACCATACATAAATGACTAAAAATAAGTAAATGTGTATAATAAAAATAAAATAAGAACATGGTTTGGAAACTTGAATGTCATACCACATAAAAAATAACTTGAATGGAAAAAAGAAAAGTTGAGAATCCCCTTATGAAAATTCAACAGCCTAATGATGTCTCTAAAAATTTCATAAAATTCGTTGATGAGAGAATAAAGGGTCACTAATAGTTTTTACATATAATGGACAACAATAATGATATATAAGAACATACCCTGACATATGAAAAAGGAATCTAAAATACATAACATAACATAAGTCTAGACTAAAAGAGAAAGGTGAAAGGTTCCATTACCTTGAAGAGTAACTTCTAAAACTCAAAGATTGGGACTTTGGGTGCTTTAGGGAACCTTTCTAGGAATCCTTTGGTTGTAAAAAGATAATATCTTCATTTTGGGTTAATTTGGAATGAATGGAAAGGAGGGAATGGTTCGTATTTATAGCGAAAGTGGGGGAATATTTTATTAATTTCCAAGGGACACCTCATTAGTGGTTTTTACAAAACCTAGGTCTTTCCCATGGTATTTTCCCATGGTATTAGCCACTTTGGACACCTCATAACATATATTACTATACATAATTCATCCATTATTTTATATTAATTATTACATCATTATGATGTGATTAAACATAACTAAAACTCAGAACTAAATTTTTACTATTCATTAAGAATTCACGTATTTTAGAAAAATCCCAAAACGTCACCCGAACCATTTTTCAATGTATAGAATTAACAGAACAAATATATTTTTAGAAAATAGTTTTCAAAATATTTTTATTTTAATTTTTAAATAAAATCATAATTTATTCCAAATAAACAACTTTAAAACTATAAATCGTATTATAACACCATGAGATGTTAACCAAGGTCCCATAAAATTATCTTATAACCATAATACATTAATGTAAAAATTTATTATTACATTTTATGAAAATATATATTTATTTTAATTTATTAAATTAACCATAAAATTTTAATTAAAATATTAATGACATACAAAAATACCAATACTTACACTGTGATCATTTTTTCAATAATATAACGTATAAATTGTATTTATACATTTATGGGTGGAGTTTATATTTTTTTGGATGATTTCTATTGATTACTATTCATTACTATTCATAAAGGTATGTTACTTTTCATAAGAAGTTGTAACTATTAATGAAAAACTAATTTTGTCTTATCAGACTGGAAATTTCTTACCGATCACAACCATTTATATCCATTTTTTGAAAATATTTTCAAAATATTATTTATTTAAACAATAAAAAATATTTTAAAAACACTTTTTTCAATAGTTATCAATAATAAGAAACTTCTAAAAATTCGTTCTATATTTATTTTGACATTTGAAATTACAAAAAAATTACCATACTAAGAAATAAAACAATTATTTATACAAAAATATTACACAGTGTAACTAAGGTATCATTATATATCCCCTTATAACACCTATATAGGACCTAAGAGTAGGGTTTGCAATAGTGATAGAATCTTGGGGTGGCTCAGACAACATTGCCCGATTGGTGATTCCTATCAGCTTGAACTTCTCCCGTAGAAGACTCTATTCGACCTTAATATATTAAAGATCAGCTTGTGATTCTTCCAAGGAAAATTCATGTGATGCAATCTCCTCCCCAAGCTCCGACATATGGGATTCATAGGGCCTGAGTCTACTAGATGAGGCAATTGACTCATCTTTCTACATTAGTTATCCAATTTTATTTCTATTTTAAAAAATATTATAACATTAAATATTATTATCATTTCCAATAGTCATATAATAGTCAAAAATTGATGATTCAATTTCAAATATAATTATATAGTTTTATTTATTATGACATAAAAAACATGCATTTTTAAGAAACAAAATATTATTCGAAAGTTATGGTTGTTATATTCTTCCCCACTTAAGAAATCTTGTCCCTGAAATTTCAACTCATACTCTTAGTAGAGAACAGGTGTGTGTACTTTTTCCTCATAGAATCCTTTGCTTCCCAATAGGATTCTACTTACTTTTGGTTCCTCCACAACACATTAACATGGTGGGTAGTCTTGTTGCGTAGAACTTTGTCTCTACAATTCAAGACTTCCACTAGCCACCAAACATAAGAGAGGTCATCTAGCAGTTGTACCACCTCTGGATTTGGTACTTGTAAAGGGGAAAGTATGTACTTTCACAAGAGGGAAACGTAGAATACGTCTTGAATATGTGCTATATTTTTAGGAAGTTCTAGATGATAGGCCACTACACCTATATGATCATGGATTTAATAGGGGCCAATGTACTTATCGTTGAGCTTCCCTTTCTTCCCAAACCTCATAAATCTCTTCCATGGTGAAATTCAAAGAAATACATTATCGCCAATATCAAACTCTACGTCCCTTCAATAGTTGTTGGCATAGCTCTTTTGCCAACTCTGGGTATCCTTAATGTGTCGATGGATGGAATAAACCTTTTTTTCATCTCTTGTACCAGATAATGCCCAAGAATCTTTTTCACACCAGCTTCATCCTTACAAGTTGGAGTTCTGCATCACTTACCATATATAGATTTATAAGGTTCTATTTGAATGCTCGGGTGGAAGCTAGTGTTTTTAGAGAACTCAACTAATGGGATATGTTGACCTCATCTACCCTTAAATTCCATTGATCATATTCTCAGCATGCCTGTGTGTAGTTGAATAGTCCTTTCATATTGGACATTTGTTTGGGGTGATAAGACATACTAAAATTCATTTTGGTACTAAAATCATGATGAAGACTTCATAGAAATTTTGATGTTAACCTTGGATCAAGATCAGAATGGATAGAATGTGTAACTCCTTGAAACATTACAACTTCCTTCACGTTAATCCTGGCAAGTTGATCAAGATAAAAATATTCCTAAATAGAGATTAAATGGGTTTTCTTTGTGAGATGGTAAATTATAACCCATATAGCATTGTTTCCCTTAGAAGTTTTCAGGAGACCAGTGACAAAGTCTATTGTGATATTGTCCCACATATATGCGGGTAATGGGAAATGGTTGTAATACAGCTTTAAAAAGTTTCCTCTCTTCCTTCATTTCCTGATATACCAGGAACCTTATAGTGTAGTCAACAATCCCCCCTTTCATTTTATCCCACCAACAATTATCACAAATATTCCTATACATTCTCATACTTCCAGGATGTATAAAGAATTTAGAACAATTTGTTTCATCCATCATCTCCTTCTTTATTTTTGGAATAAATCGAACAAATAGTCTTTTATGAAGTTTCAGTGCACCTTCTTGATCAATAGTGAACTCAAGAAATTTTTCATACAACACAGCCTCAAACTTCTTCTTTAAAAAATTATCTTCTTTTTGAGATTTCATGATCTTCTCTAGTAATGATGGTTGAGAAATCATTTGGGATAGGGTTGACGATGTCCCTTCTCTTATAATTTCCATGTCCTGATTTACTAGTTCATTATTTAAAGGATTTATTTGAACCCTCATCATGGACAGAACATCTAGGTGTTTCCTACATAATTCATGAGTGACTTTGTTTTCACATATTGGAAGATAATTAATTGAACAATAATATTATTTACGAATTTCTAACCATTTCCTTTGTCTCACAATCAATTACTTTTGTGTACAAATATACTTCAAACAATGATGGTCTATTTATATATCACAATTCTCCCCATAAAGATAGCGCATCCATATCATCAGAGAAAAAATTAACGCGGCCAGCTCCAGATCATGCGTAGGATATTTCTTCTCATAAGTATTCAACTATCCATATGCATAAACAATAACCTTAACATTTTTCACAAGGATTCACCCAATCCCTTTCATTGATTCATCTCTAAAAATAACAAAACCTTCTCCCCAGGAGGGAATAGTTAGCACAAGTGTAGTAACCAATCTCTTCTTCATCTCTTGGAAACATTCCTCACACTCCTTTTCCATATGAACATGACACCTTTTCAAGTTAACTTGGTAAATGGATTATAATATAGTTAAAACATTTTCACAAACCTCTTATTATATCCCACTAATCCAAGAAAATTATGAATCTCAATTATTTTTGTAGGTTGAGGCCACTCCTCTACTACCTTTTTCTTTGTAGGGTCAACTATGATTCCATCATTGGTTTAAAATTTCCCCATTAAAGCAACTTGTTGTAACCAAAAATCACATTTTCTAAACTATAAAAATATCCTATCTTTAAATAGAGTCTGAAAAAATAACCATTATATGATCCTTATGCTCCTTGTGACTTTTTAATATATCAAAATATCATAAAAACAACAACAATGTTATCAAGGTAGTCTTTAAATACTCTATTCATCAAATCCAAAAAAATAGTAGGGGAATTATTCAATCCAAAGGGAATAAAAACTCATAATTACAATGTCTTGATAGTATGGTAGTTTTTAGAATATCTTCTTTCTTTACCCTCAATTTATGATAACCAGATCGATGATCAATCATAAAGAAGAATTCATCCCCAATAAGTTGGTCAAATAAGTCATTAATTCTGGGAAGTGGGTATTTTTTCTTCACTGTGATCCCAATTAATTCTCTATAATCAATGAAAATACACATTGATCCATCCTTATACTTCACAAGGAGAACAAGTGCTTCCCAAGGAGACACACACAGTTGGATAAACCCCTCCTCCAGAAAATATTTGATTTGTTTCATTAATTCTTCTAGATCCACATTTTATATCCTATCTTTGGGAACTTGGAATATAATCCTCTAATCATGGTGATATATCTTAAACATCTCTCATAAATATCTTCCCCTTTTGTTTTCTTACCTAATACCTTTCCTTAAATCCTCGGGAAAAGAAAACATATAAAGGGTGAGCTCAAATGCTCAGTTTTTGTAAGCATAGAGAAAATAAAACAAATCATATACATTTTAATCAAAAACATGAACATAATGTTTAAACATCAAAATCTTGAGCAATGAAATAAAACATGGCAGTACGTAAGGCATAGATCATAAAAAAATTAATCTTGATAAAATATCATGGGAATAAAACATGTAATTATTGAAACCATTAAGCACGTGTTATTATTTCCATAATATCCAAGGCCTTGTTTCCAAGACCATCATTGTGGACAAAGTCCCTTACTTAATCGAGTTCACTCCTCCTTCCAGTCCAATATCACTGAACCAGATTAACTTTTCATCTTGCCATGATTATCTCATAAGATATAAATCTTTACCCAATTCATTGGAGGGATATGTAGGTCTCACCCATCTCATAATGAAATCTTTCTTACTTGTTCCACAAAATAAAGACAATTCATTCAACATAACCCAAAGAATAAAATGGGTTTCATAAACATCATCCCATTATAACGTAATCCATATAAAAAAATTGGATATCATTTCATCATAAGAATAATCAAACTATGCAAATAATAGATACATTATACTTGAAACATAATAATAATGTCATCTTAAACGGAAAATAGTTTTGACAGAACACTTGAAATGACTTCTATAGGAAGATATCCTTTTTCTTCAAAATCATTTTATTTTCACAAAATTCTATTCAATTTTAAAAGAAATTATTTTTTGAAAATAATCAAAAAGTATTGTAGAGTAATCTTCATTAAAATAATGCATTATGAAAATGTAAAAATCCATTCACGCCGTATAAGTTAAAAAAACATTCTCCTCGTACTTTTAACAAAAAAGTCAAAAAGTACCACCTATGGTAAACAAAACATAGATTCCTTCCATAACACAAAGTAAAATTAAAAGAGGGTTAAACATGACTTTAAACATACATGGAATAATATTAAACACTTTATGAAAAACAATTTATGGACATCGACGAAATATATACCCTAGTAAATACTTACGTATAAGCAATCTCGGATAAAAATGAAATTGCAAAATTATCCCTTACCTTAGGTCCAATTTCTTCCGTATGTGTTAGAGACACCTGTATAGTGAGTTTAAAAATATTATTATCTTGTAACTGAACCATAATAATATTTATTATATCATATATGATTCACATAAGACTTTATATTACCCATTCTTTTGTAAATTCTATGTTAAAGCAGTGTTTTGGGTAAAATCAGTTCATTTATCATACGTGTTTCGACTTTTTTTCTTGATATTATTATTTATATCGTGATTTAACTAATTCCATAATTTAAAACATGATTTTTATATAATATATATTCAGCATATAAATATATATATATGATAGATCGATATATGGAATGAAATAAATCGTTCATGGAGACGGTAGGTCATACGTACGCATGAACGTTGTTTTTGTTTCCTTATTGAATTAAGTAAATGAAACATATATGTACATAAATCTAGTATCATTATTATGTAATATCTTTCATAATTATTTATTATATATACTTTATAATCATACTTGAATGGTTAATCAGGGAGAATGAATCTCATCGCGTTCGTGGAGACGGTAGTCTGTACGTACGCACGAGCGACAATATCATTCTTTTGATTTTAATATCATCTATAATTGGATGGTATATAATATATAAATAATAATTATAATGTTATATTTATTATTTATATCATTTATACTCATTATTATACCCATCCAAATGATGAAATGTTTTAATAAAAAACTACACCACGACGTGGAGACGGTAAGCCGTATGTACACACGTGTGGTAACATTCTCATTCATAGGATGGATAAAATAACTAATATTATTGTACCATTTATTATTACATCATATAATGTATATGATACTGGAGTTATTATTTTATAATGGAAAAAACAAAGAAGGATTAAGTGGAAGAAGAAAGGAACTTGGAATAGGTGGTGAGACCTTTACCTCTTCTTCAGGTTCTTTCTTATTGATTTGATCAAAATGGATCCCTAGGTTGGATTTATAATGAAAGGAAGGACTCTAGGATTAAGGTAGGATAGTTGAGAGGGTATTTGGACAAATTTTTTCTGAGCCAAATGTCTTAGAAGTTGTGGATTATATTGAAGGGGGAGTGCCCTTTTTATAAGAGGGGTGAGGGGAACCTTAGGAAAAACTTAAAATATTATTTTATAGTAAATTCATTTTTGGTCTCTAATGGCTCCAAAGTGACCTATTTAGAGGATAGGGTCGGGATGGGTACAAATCCTCTCAACCAATAGGTTCTATACAAGTTTAGGTTTCCATTTTAACCATATCCTTTAGATTTAACTCAAAGTTAAATAATTTAACTTTTACCGTGTCTTCTTGTATTCTTACACTATATGGTGAATAAACTTACTATAAACTACCAATCGAACCCCAATTGGTTCTTAATGTCATATATATTATTATATAAGACTTTTGGCTGAACCTTAAATTCTTTGGTCCATTATATCAATTAATAATATAATATTTGTTTTAAAAACTCTTTTATGTCAATTTTGACAATATTTGCTATTTTTTTCTATAAATTCATAACAGAATTATTACTTCGAAATAAATTCATCTAACCAACCCTAATATATTATATTAACTAAAAAAATTATTTTAATTCCTAAAAAGTTTTAAATTACATTTATTTGGCTATTTATAATATCAATTATGATAATATTTCATTAATAAGGTAATTACTGCATCATCATTGTGTCATAAATAAAATAAATTATTAAATATCTAAAAAATATAAATAAAATAAAATTATGTAGGAAATCATTTTATCTTTCTAAAGAGTATTTATAGTAGAATTTACATTATGTATAACCCTATATTAAAAAATGTTTAGTTATTAAACATTGATTTCAACTATTTTAACTCTTTTTAAATAAAATAATAATAAATGTCCTAATCTAATCCAAGTGGACCTAAAGGGTAATATTTTATTCTTAAGGTTTTTTTTAGGTCTAATTACACTTATCTAATAGAATTAGGACATGTTTTAGGGTAATAATTATATCATTTTTTTCCTTAATTACCCTATTTACTTTTAACCGTGGAAAATAAAAGAAAAAAAGTTACTATTCATCAAAAATTATTTTCATCTTATTGAACCACATTTTACTTACGGATATCAACCGTGTCTCTCAGATTTTTGAAATTCCACTCACAGAAGCGGTAAAATTAAGTTTTATGTAAATTTTCAAATTCTCCAAGGAGGTGGGTAAAAGACGGTGAAAAGTTCAATAAAATTTTTATATATCTAAAATTATTATAATATGAACCTAATGAATTTCATTGACCATATATAGGTATTATGTATATATTTTGACATAAAATAAATTTAAATAAAATGAATAATTATTTAAATAAAAATTCGGTTTTAAACTATAACTTAGTGTTTTCACTATTCATCCAAAATTGAAAGTTTTCAGAAAAATACCAAAACTTCACCCTAGGCTAATTTCGATATTCCGAATCCAAAAATTAAGTCCATTGTGAAATATAAAATTCATAAATTTTCAAAAAGTGGATATTACTATTCATAACGGACGGTTTATATAATATTTTAATAATATATCGTTGTTTAGTGAAACTCGGTATTGCGTACAACACACGCTATTGAGGAAGGTCGTGATTGTGTGTAATGAAAGGAAACTCAAGGCTGCGTGTAGGACAAGCTCCCTTTGGTGTTTCCTATAATATAATCAAAACATATTTCATTTTTTCATTGAAAAAAATCTATACTTAATGTTACATAGAATAATTTCTACAAAACAGAATTGAAATTGTGTGTAACACGAGTTAAGAATAGTGTTGTGTATACTGCAAGCTAATACGATGTTACATATGGTACAAGATAATCTTGGTGTACAATAGAAGACATCAAATAAATTAAAAAGAATATATCTCAAAAAATCTCAGGGTGTAACATTCTACCCCCCTTAAAATGAATTTCACCCTCGAAATTCGTATGGGTTATAAATGGTTTACTACTTAAATTTTTCTTTAATAGAAACCCACATCATAAAAAGGAATACCAAAACTTATCTTTTAAAACTGAAGTATGAAACATAATAGTTTCCCAAATTAACTAATCACTGGGTTTCCACGTAAGAGAACATAGGTGAAAATATGGATATGGAAGAGAAATCTAACCATCAAGTTCTGATGGAGAGTGGTAGTGAACATGGCAATGAAAAATCCAAAAATCACAAAGCCACAAATTTGAGATGATCTAAGGTTCCATCTGATTCATCAGATGTGATGTAAATAAGACAACATTTTTTATTTTCAAGATCATTTCCCTAATGTTGAAGAATTTTTGAATTAAAAAAAATAATTACATGATTTTGGTACAATCTCACTGTTGTTCATGCCTTGAACAATTTCCACTTCATCACTTAAAGAAATGAAGTGGAATTTTTCTTCCATGAAATGATAGCAGATCATGTGATAGAATGATAGGTCATTCCATCTGTTTCATACAAAAGGATAGACAACGTTATTAAATATAAATAAGTCCATCTATGGTGAGATTAATCATATATGGTTCCAAAAATGGACTTATACTTCATCTACCATGCCACTTAATAAAATAAAACTAATTTCTACAAACCAGGGACGTCATGTAGACCCGTGGTAGGTGAAAAAGGCCTATCACAATTCGGTTGTGGGTTTGATTCCCGCAACCTTGTCTGAGGCGATGGGTTGTCACCCGTTCTATGGGATTTCCTTTTTCAAAAACTATGCTATTATAACATTCCAGGAATAAAATCAAAATTTTATATCTTTAAAAAATACTATCTGATGTCTAACTTAATCCATTCCAATCTCTAGGATTATCCAAAATACTTCTGTCCAATCTCATAGTATAAAGAAAAAGATTACTAGAGAGGTCATTTTCCAAGCATGTAAATACCATCATTTATCCCCCATATATCATAAGATATATCTTGTTGTTGGTCAAATTTCAAACATGTTAATACCTTAATCATGTATTCTCTTGAAATATGTATTACCAAATATTATTTGTGAAAACATGAATGCTGTCAAATGTTAACACTTTGAACATACCAAAATCCCAAAATTTCTATATACTCAAACCATGATATCACTTTGTCCTTATATCAGTCGTGATCTTGTTAATACTGTCATTTTCTCTATATCCCTTCATTATGGGCATATCATCTTCTTTCTAAAAATATCTGAACAACCTTTCATGGTTACCGGTACCATTCAACATATACTTTCAAATACTTTAAGAAAAACAATAGTGTAAAAATCCTTAGATGTTTCTTTATTCCATAGTACCATTAAATTACCTAGACAACATAACTCTTGATAAACATACAATAATTACAATACCTTCATAAACCATTGACCGAGATTCATCATTTTATTCCTCAACACATCTTTCAAAAATCATATATCATTCTTAGTCTCTTCATCATCATCAATATAAATACTACCCATACGAAAATGCAGATTCTCTTCATGAGATTTTCCCTTAGGGAATTGGTTTACATAATTCCCATATGTCCCACATTTTAATCATATAAACGTTGTTGATGTCTTATAAATACCGTTATCCTTGTCCATGTTGTTAATTGAACCTTTTCCTTTGCAATTACTGGCTTTCGGTCCTTATTTTCCACACCCAAATCATCTTCCAGTTTCATTGAAACATTCAATCTAATTCCTATTCCAATATGAAATACATGAGGGAAATTGAACTTTCTTTCCTCTATGTTCATCATTAAACTCCATCTTTCTTTTATTAGCTGAGTCATGAAACTTACGAAAGCTGAGATTATTGATCATATTTTGAGATAGCTAATTAGGCATAACAATGATATGTGGACTTCTAGATCCAATTTCTTTTGGTTGCTCATGAAGAATATCATTCCATTGTACATCATATTCCCCATTATCATGAATCTTCATGTTTCCATCCATTTTTCTAAATCCCAAAAAGAATAGTGTGAGAGACAAAAATCATTCTAGGAAAACAACATAATAAAGTTGTATTACCTTCAATATATAACATCTTAGATTTAATTCTAATATCGTTACCATAATTCTAGGACTATAACCTATACTTATAATTAACCATAGAGACATCCCTAGACATACCTTAGAAATATCTCTAGGGATTTCTCTAAAGTTTTAAAATCTTAGTTTCCAATGATTAACTAATCCTTTTCTCTAATACCAACTATAGAGACCCATACTTGACATACATGGACATTACATTAATTTTACGGAATAATTAATACATAACAAAAACAAACACCCAAAGACTGTAATAGTTTAGTGTCTTTGGAAACTAGGAATATAATCTTCTAATCATGGTGAAAGATCTTCTACATCTCCCATAAATATCTTCCCCTTTTGTTTTCTTATCTAAAACCTTTATATAAATCTTGGGGATTAGAAAACATATAAAGGGTGTGCTCAAATTCTCAGTAAGGGTAAGCATGGAAAAAATAAAACAAATCATATACATTTGAACTTAAAAACATGAACATAATGTTGAAACATGAAAATCTTGATCAATGACATAAAACATGGTAGTACATAAGGCATAGATCATAAAAAACATTAATCACGATAAAATAGAATGGGAATAAAACATGTAATTATGGAAACCATTAATCACATGTTATGATTTCTATAGTAGCTAAGGCATTGTTTCCAAGACCATCATAGTGGACAAAGACCCTTATTGAATCGAGTTCACACCTCGTTCCAGTCCTGTATCACTAAATCAAATTAACTTTCTGTTCTAGACATGACTATCTCATGAGATATAAATCATTACCAAAAGCATTGGGGGAGATATATAGAACACAACAATCTCATAATGAAATCATTCTTACTTGTCCCACAAAATAAACATAATTCATTCATCATAACCCAAAGAATAAAATGGGTTTCATAAACATCATCCCATCATAACGTAATCCATATAAAAAAATTAGATATCATTTCATCATAAGAAGAATCAAAACATGTAAATAATAGATACATTATACATGAAACATAATCATAATATCATCTTAGATAGTAAATAGTTTTGACAAAACACTTGAAGTCAATTCTTGAGGAAAATGTCCTTTCTTCTTCAAAATAATTTTATTTTCACAAAATGACATTGGATTTTATAAGAAAATGATTTTGTTGAGAATAATAATGAAATCTTGTAGAGGATGATTTATGAAAATAATGCGTTATAAAACCGTAAAAATCCATTCACTCTGTATAAGTTAAAAAAAACATTCTCCTCGTACATTTAACGGAAAGGTCAAAAAGTACCACGTATGGTAAACAAAAGAACGATTCCTTCCACAACACAAAGTAAAAGTCAATGAGGGGTAAAAATGACTTTTAACATACATGGATGAATATTAAACACTTTATGAAAAATATTTTATGGACATGGAGGAAATATATACCCCAGTAAATACTTACGTATAAGCAATCTCAGATAAAAAAGATATTGCAAAATTATCCCTTACCTTAGGTCCAATTTCTTTCATATGTATCTGATACTCCTTTATAGTGGGTTTAAACATAATATTAACTTTTAATAGAACCATAATAATATTTATGATATCATATATCATTCACTTAAGACTTTATATTACCCATTCCTTTGTAAATTCCATGTTAAATAAGTGATTTCGGTAAAATCGTTTCATTTATCATACGTGTTTCGACTTGTTATTCTTGATATTATTACTTATATCTTGATTTACCTAATTTAAAAATGTAAAACATGATTTATATATAATATATATTCAGAATATAAATATATATATATATATATATATGATATATCGATACATCGAATGAAATACACCGTTCATGGAGACGGTAGGCCATACGTACGCATGAACGCTGTTTTCATTTCCTTATTGAATTAAGTAAATGAAACATATATATAAATAAATAAAGTGTCATTATTATGTTATATCATTCATGATTATTTATTATATATACTTTATAACCATACTTTAATGGTTAATCATGGAAAATGAATCTCATCTCTTTCATGGAGACGGTAGTCCGTACGTACGCGTGGGTGACAATATCATTATTTTGATATTAAAATCATATATAATTGGATGGTATATCATATATACAGAATAAAAATAATGTTATATTTATTATTTATATCATTTATAATCATTATTATACCAATCCATATGATGAAATGTTTGAATAATAAACTACACCACGACGTGGAGACGGTAAGCCGTATGTACACACGTGTGGTGACTTTTTCATTCATATGATGGATAAAATAAATAATAAAGTTGTACCATTTATTATAAAATCACATTATGTAGAAGATAATGGGGTTATTATTTTATAATGGAAACAACAAAGAAGGAGGAAGTTGATGAAGAAAGGATCTTGAAATAAGTGGTGAGACATATACCACTTCTTCGGGTTCTTCCTTTTGATTTGATCAAAAGGGCACCTTAGGATGGATTTATGATGAAAGGAAGGCATCTAGGATGAAGGGAGGATAGTCGAGAGGGTATTTGGGCAGAGTTTGTCTGAGCCAAATTGCATAGAAGGTGAAAATTAGAGTGAGGGGGGAGTGCCCTTTTTATAGGAGGGGTGAGGGGCACTTTAGGAAAAACTTAAAATATTATTTTATAATAAATTCATTTTTAGTTTATAATGGCTCCAAAGTGACATATTTTAAGCCTACGGTAGGGATGTGTCTAAATCCTCTAAACCAATAGGTTTTCGACATGTTTAGGTTTCCATTTTAACCTTATCATTTAGATTGAACTCGATGTAAAATAATTTTTCTTTTACCATGTCTTCTTGTATTCTTACGCTATATGGTTAATAAACATGCTATAAATTCCCAATAGAACCCCAATTGGTTCTTAATGTAATATATATTATTATATAAGTATTTTATCTGAACCATATATTTTTAGGACAATTATATCAATTAATAATATAATTTTTTTAAATAAACTCTTTTATGTCAAGTTTGACACTATTTTGTATTTTGTTTTTTCTAAATTCACAACAGCGTTATTACTTCAAAAACAATTCATCTAACCAACCCTAATATATTATATTAACCTAGAAAATTAGTTTAATTCATAAAATGTTTCAAATTACATTTATTTTGGCTATTTATAATATCAATTATGTTAATATTTCATTAATAAGGTAATTACTACATCGTCATTGTGTCATAAATAAATTAAATTATTTATTGTCTAAAACATATCAATAAAATACCATTATGTATGAAATAGTTTTAGATTTCTAATTAATATTTATATTAGAATTTATTTTATGTATAACCCTATATTAAAAATGTTCTAGTTATTAAACATTAATTTCAACTATTTTAACTCTTTTTAAATAAAATAATAATAAATGTCGAAATCTAATCCAAGTGGACCTAAAGGGTAATATTTTATTCCAACGTTTGTTTTTGGTCGAATTAAACTTATCCAATAGAATTAGGACAAGCGTTGAGGTAATAATAATATCATTCTTACCCTTAACTACCCTATTTACTTTTAACCATGGTAAATTAAAGTAAAAAAGTTACTATTCACTAAAAATTACTTTTATCTTATTGAACAACATTTTTCATTCTGATATCAACCGTGTCTTTTGGATTTTTGAAATTCTACTCACAGAAGTGGTAAATTTATGTTTTATGTAAATTCTCAAATTCACTAAAGAGGTGGGTAAAAGACGGTGAAAAGTTCAATAAAATTTTTATATATCTAGAATTTTTATAAAATGACTCCAATTAATTTCATTGATCTTATATAGGTATTATGTATCTATTTTGACTTAAAATAAATTCAAATAAAAAAAATAATTATTATATTAAAATACGGTTTTAATCTATAACTCAGTGTTTTTCACTATTCATCAAAAATTGAAAGTTTTCAGAAAAATACCAAAAATTTACCCTAGGCTAATTTTGATATTTCGAATCAAAAAATAGAGTCCATTTTGAATCATAAAATTTACAAAATTTTAAAAATTGGGTATTACTATTCATAATGGCTAGTTTATATAATATTTTAATAATATATCGTTGTTTAGTGAAACTCGGTATTGCATACAACACATGCTATCGAAGAAGGTCGTGATTGCGTGTAATGTAAGTCATGTCAAGGATGCATGTAGTTCAATCTCCCTTTGGTGTTTCGTATAACATAATCAAAACTTATTTCATTTATGCGTTAAAAAAATCTATACTTAATGTTGCGTAGAATAATTTCTAGAAAACGAACTTGAGATTGTGTGTAACACGAGCCAAGAATAGTGTTGCGTAAAGTGAAATCTAATACAGTGTTGCGTATAGTACAAGATAATCTTTGTGTACAATAGAAGACATCAAATAAATTAAAAGGAATATATCTCATAAAATCTCAGGGTGTTAAATTATAACCCCCTTAAAATGAATTTTTCCCTCGAAATTTTTCAGCGTTATAAATGATTTACTACATGAATGTTTCTTTAATAGAAACCCATATCGTAAAATGGAATACCAAAACTTATCTTTAAAAACTAAAGTATGAAACATAATGTTTACTCAAATTAACTTATAGGGGATTCCACATAGGAGAACATAGGTTAAAATATGGATATGGAAGAGAAATTTAACCATCAAGTTCTGATGGAGAGTGGCAGAGAACATGGCTATGAAAAAGCCAACAATCACAAAGCCATAAATTTGTGATGATATAAGGTACCATCTGATTCATCAGATATGAGGGCTATAGAACAACATTTTTTGGTTTTCAAGATCATTTCCCTAATGTTGAAGAATTTTTGAATTAAAAGAAATAATGACTTGATTATGGTAAAATCTCACTATTGTTTGTTCCTCGAACAATTTCCACTTCATTTCTTATAGAAATGAATTTGAATTTGTCTTCCGTGAAATTTTAGTAGATCATGTGATGAAATAATAGGGTATTCCATCTATTTCAAACAAAAGGTTAGCAAAAGTTATTAAATATACATAAGTGCATCTATGGTGAGATTAATCATATATAGTTCTAAAAATTGAATTATACTTCATCTATCATACCACCTAATAAAATAAAACTAATGTCTACAAACCAGGGACTTTCTGTAGGCCAGTGGTTGGTGATAAAGACCTGTCACACTTCAATTGTGGGTTAGATTCCCACAACCTTGTCTGACGTGATAGTTTGTCGCCCGTCCTACGGATTGTCCTTTTTCTAAAACTATACTATTATAACATTCCAGGAATAATATAAAATATTTCTAGACTTAAAACAATATTATCTGATGTCTAACTTAATTCATTCCAATCTCTAGGTTTGTCCAAAATACTTTTGTCCAATCTCATAGTATAATGAAAAATATTACTAGAGAGGTCATCCCCAAACATGTAAATAACATCATTTATCCCCCATATATCATAAGATATAACTTTTTGTTGGTCATATTCTAAACATGTGAATACCTTAATCATTTATTCTCTTGAAACATGAATTACCATATAATCTTTTTGAAAACATGAATGCTGTCAAAAGTTAACACTTTAAACATACCGAAATCCCAAAATTTCTATATACTCAAACCATGATTTCACTTTGTCCTTATATCAGTCATGAGCTTGTTAATACTATCATTTTCTCGGCATCCCTTCATTATGTGCATATCATATTTTTTCTAAATATATCTGAATAACCTTTCATGGTTACCGGTACCATTCAACATATACTTTCAAATACTTTAATAAAAACAATAGTGTAAAAATCCTTAGATGTTTCTTTATTCCGTAGTACCATTAAATTAACCAGACAAAATTACTCTTGATAAACATACAATCATTCCACTACCTTCTTAAACCATTGACCGAGATTCATCATTTTATTCCTAAACACATCATTCATCTCATATATCATTCATAATCTCTTCATCATCATCAATATAAATACTACCCATACGACCATGCTGATTCTCTTCATGATAATTTCCCTCAGGCCATTACTTTTCCTAATGCCCGTATGTCCCAAATTTTAAACATTTAACCATTGTTGATGTCTTAGAAATACCATTATCCTTGTCCATGGTGTTAACTAAACCTTTTCCATTGAAATTACTGGATTTGTGTCCTTCTTTTCCACACCCAAAGAATCTTCGATTTCCTTTGAAACATTCTCCATAATGCCTCTTCCCACATGAATTACATGAGGGAAATTGAACTTTCTTTCCTCTATGATCATCATAAAACTCCATCTTTCTCTTAATAGCTGAGTCAGAAAACATACCAAATTTGAGATTATTGATCATATTATGAGATTGATAATTAGGCATAATAATGATATGTGGACTTCCAGATCCAATTTCATTTGGTTTCTCACGAATAATATCATTCCATTGTCCATAATATTTTCCATTATCATCAATCTTAATGTTTCCAGCCATTTTTCTAAAACCCAAAAAAAATAGTGTGAGAGACAAAAATAATGCTTGGAAAACAACATAATAAAGTGGGATTACCTTCAATATATAACATATTAGGTTTAATTATAAGATTGTTACCAAAATTCTAGGACTATAACCTATACTTATAATTAACAATATTGACATCCCTAGACATACCTTAGAAATATCTCGATGGATTTCACTAATGTTTTCGAATACTAGTTTCCATAGGTTAACAAAACCTCTGCTATGATACCAACTTTAGATACCCATACTTGACGTACATGGACATTATATTAATTTTGCGGAATACTTAATACATAACAAAAACAGACACCCAAGGACCATAATAGTTTAGTGTCTTTGGAAACATAGAATATAATCTTCTAATCGTGGTGAATGATCTTAAACATCTCCCATAAAGAACTTACCCTTTTTTCGTATGTAAAACCTTTCTTTAAATCCTAGGGAAAAGAAATCATATAAAGGCTGATCTCAAATGCTCAGTAAGGGTATGCATGGAGAAAATAAAACAAATCATATACATTTGAAATTAAAAACATGAACATACTGTTTAAACATCAAAATCTTGAGCATTAACATAACACATGGTAGTACATAAGGCATATATCATAAAAAACATTAGTAATAATAAAATAGCATGGGAATAAAACATGTAATTGTGGCAAACATTAATCACATGTTATGATTTCCATAGTAGCCAAGGCATTTTTTCCAAGACCATCATAGTGGACAAAGTCCCTTACTGAATCAAGTTCACTCCTCATTCTAGTCCTCTATCATTGAACTGGATTAACTTGTCGTTCAGCCATGTCTATCTCATGAGATATAAATCATTACCCAATGCATTGTAGGTAGATATAGGTCTCACCCATCTCATAATGAAATCATTCTTACTTGTGCCACAAAATAAACAGAATTCATTCATCATAACCCAAATAATAAAATGGATTTCATAAACATCACCCCATCATAAAAAATCCATATAAAATAATTGGATGTCATTTCCACATAAGAAGAATAAAACCTTGTAAATAATAGATACATTATACATGAAACATAATAATAATTTCATCTTAGATGGAAAATAGTTTTGACAAAACACTTGAAATGAATTCTTGTGGAAAATATCAGTTCTTCTTTAAAATCTTTTTATTTTTACAAAATGACATTCAATTTTAAAAGAAAATTATTTTGTTGAAAATAATCATGAAATATTGTAGAGTAAGATTCATGAAAATAAGGGGTTATAATACCGTAAAAATCCATTCCTACCTTATAAGTTAAAAAACATTCTCCTCATACTTTTAACAGAAAAGTCAAAAAGTACCGCGTATAGTAAACAAAAGTAAGTTTCCTTCCATAAAATAAATTAAAAATAAAAGAGGGGTAAACATGACTTTAAACATACATGTAATAATATTAAACACTTTATGAAAAACATTTTATGGAAATGGACAAAATATATACCCCAGTAAATACTTACGTACAAGCAATCTCTGATAAAAATGAGATTGAAAAATTATCCCCTACCATAGGTCCAATTTCTTCCATATGTGTCGTAGAATCCTTTATAGTGGGTTTAAACATATTATTAACTTGTAACAGAACTATAATAATATTTATGATATCATATATGTTTCACTTAGGACTTTACATTACCCATTCCTTTGTAAATCCCATGTTAAAGAAGTGTTTTGGGTAAAATCATTTCATTTACCATATGTGTTTCGACATGCTGTTCTTGATATTATTACTTATATCTTGTTTTACTATATTCCATAATTTAAAACTTTATTTATATATAATATATATTCAGAATATAAATATATATATATTATAGATCGATACATGGAATAAAACACACCGTTCATTGAGACGGTAGGCCGTACGTACGCATGAACGCTGTTTTCATTTCCTTATTGAATTAAGTAAATGAAACATATATGTACATAAATAAATTATCATTATTATTTAATATATTTCATGATTTTTTATTATATATACTTTATAATCATACTTGAAAGGTTAATCATGGAGAATGAATCTCATCGTGTTCGTGGAGACGGTAGTCCGTACGTACGTACGAGCGACAATATCATTCTTTTGATATAAAAATAGTATATAATTGGATGGTATATCATATATAAAGAATCCTCATAATATTATATTTATTATTTATATCATTTATATTCATTATTATACCCATCCAAATGATGAAATGTTTGAATAACAAACTACACCACGACGTGGATACGGTAAGTCGTACGTACGCACGTGTGGTGACTTTTTCATTCATAGGATGGCTAAAATAACTAATATGGTTGTACCATTTATAATAACATCACAGTATCTAGAATATACTAGAGTTATTATTTTTTAATGGAAAAAAACAAAGAAGGAGGAAGTGGAAGAAGAAAGGAACTTGAAATAGGTGGTGAGCCATTTACCTCTTCTTCGGGTTCTTTGTTTTTTGATTTGATCAAAAGGGCTCCTTAGGTTGGATTTATGACTATAAAAAAGACTCTAGGATGAAGGGGGGATATTTTATAGGTTATTTGGGTAGATTATTTCCAATCCAAATTGCTTAAAAGTTCCAAATTATAGTGAAGGGGGAGTGTTCTTTATATAAGAGGGGTGAGGGGCACCTTAGGAAAAACATAAAATATTATTTGATAATAAATTAATTTTCGGTTTCTAATGTCTCCAAAGTGACTTATTTCAAGGATAGGGTGGGTATTGGTCTCAATAATTTCAAAAAATAGGTTTAAGGCATGTTTAGGTTGTCATTTTAACCTTATCATTTAGATTTAACTCAAAGTTAAATAATTTAACTTTTTCCTTATCTTCTTGTATTCTTACACTATATGGTTAATAAACATACTATAAACTAACCATAGAACCCCAATTAGTTCTTTAATTTCATATATATTATTATATAAGTATTTTGGACGAACCTTAGATTTTAGTACCATTATATCAACTAATAATGTAATATTCGTTTTAAAAACTCTTTTATGTCAATTTTGACACTATTTCGTATTTTGTTTTTCCTAAATTCATAACAGCATTATTACTACGAAAAACATTCATATAACTAACCCAAATATATTATATTAACCTTGAAAATTAGTTTAATTCATAAAAAGTCTCAAATTACATTTATTTGGATATTTATAATATCAATTATGATAATATTTCATTGTTAAGGTAATTACTGCATCGTGATTGTGTCATAATTAAATTAAATTATTTAATGTCTAAAAAATATAAATAAAATACCATTATAGAGGAAATATATTTATCTTTATAATTAATATTTACAGTCCAATTTATCTTATCTATAACCCAATATTAAAATTGTTTTAGTTATTAAACTTTGATTTCAACTATTTTAACTCTTATTTAAATATAATAATAAGTGTCCTAATGTAATCCATGTGGACCTAAAAAGTAATATTTTAATCCTAAGGTTGTTTGTGGTTGAATTAAACTTATCCAATAGAATTAGGACATGTTTTAGAGTAATAATAATATCATTTTTACCCTTAATTTCCCTATTTACTTTTAACCGTGGTAAATAAAAGTTAATAGTTCTTATTCACCCAAAATTATTATTATCTTATTGAACCAAATTTTACATTATGATATCAACCATGTCTTCTGGATATTTGAAATTCTACTCATAGAAGCGTTAGAATTATGTTTTATGTAAATTTTCAAATTCTCTTAGGAGGTTGGTAAAAGACGGTGAAAAGTTCAATAAAATTTTTATATATCAAAAATTATTATAAAATGACACCAATTAATTTCATTGAAATTATATAGGTATTATGTATCTATTTTGACATAAAATAAATTTAAATAAAATAAATAATTATATATATAAAAATTCGGTTTTAAACTATAAGTCAGTGTTTTTCACTATTCATAAAAAATTGAATGTTTTCAGAAAAATACCAAAAATTCACGCAAGGCTAATTTCAATATTCCGAATCCAAAAATGAAGTCCATTTTGAAAGATAAAATTTGTAAAATTTTAAAAATTGGGTATTACTATTCATAACGGCTAGTTTATATAATATTTTAACAATATATCGTTGTTTAGTGAAACTCGGTATTGCATACAACACACGCTATCGAGGAAGGTCGTGATTGTGTGCAATGTAAGCCAAGTCAAGGTTGCGTGTAGTTCAATCTCCCTTTGGTGTTTTGCATAACATAATCAAAACTTATTTCATTTATGCATTAAACAAAATCTATACTTAATGTTGCGTAGAATAATTTCTAAAAAACAGACTTGAAATTGTGTGTAACAAGAGCTAAGAATAGTGTTGCTTATACTATAAGCTAATACAGTGATCCGTATAGTACAAGATAATAATGGTGTACAATAGAAGACATCAAAGAAATTAAAAATAATATATCTCATAAAATCTCGGTGTGTTACAATTTTCTATCATTATTCCCTCATTTCTGTCTTATTCTTCACCGATCAATTCCATAAAGAATGCTATAGGAGGTGCTTCTAGATAAACTATCAGGTTGATAAATCTCTCCTTGGAAGATAACTGTAGTATTCCCATTCTAGACTACAGATATTTCCTTTCTTCTATATTTGATCATAACATTATACTTTGAGAGCACGTCCGTCTCGAGTATAATGTTGAATTCCAACATGAGAATGACTACTAGATTTGTGATAATATTGTTCTCACTAAATTAAATACCAGAGTTTATATAAACTGATTATGCTGGGAAAATCCCACCAGGAGTCTTTTCTGATTTTTATACCTTTATAAACAAAGGGGTTGACTCTAAATTCTTTACAAACTTAGTGGAAATAAAAGAATGCATAGATCCTAAATTAAATAATGTACTTGTAATTCCCCAACCCCAGTTACCCAGAGTCGGTGCATTATTTTAAAACATTGTCATGATTACAAGGAATAAAGTCCAAAAGGACCGATCGTTTTAGCATTCTTGGAAAATAGATTACACACATTAACATTACATTACAATTTCAAACATAAAACATAGCGTAAATAGTTCTTTGAGAACAGTTTTATTTCCTTTTTCTTAACGCTGCATATCAATCATAATACACTTCTTGGAATCCTGGGAAAAATAAAACATAGAAAGGGGTGAGCTCAAACACTCAGTAAGGGTAAGCAATACAGTGCAAAATGACATAAATATTAATCATGGTGAATAATTGAAACCACATTCTTTTACCAATAATAAACATGAATACGTTTATGGAAAGAATATGAGTTTAGTAAATAATTCCATAATAAAACATGACCATGGGTATTCTACTAGTGGAATAACCACATGAACCATCAATATTATTTCCATATTGAGGGAATGTATAATTCCAGACATCCTAAAACATTTTCTCAAGGCCTCAGCCAAGACGTCTAAAGATGATTAAGGCCTCATCCAAAACCATAAATCAAATTGGGAAAGGGCCTCAACCAATTCCACATCTAGTTGTCTCATGAGACCTACCGATGCATTGAGGAGCTATAGCAGGCTCCACCCGTCACTTACTATGTCCAATACATTCTTCATATGAAAATGATGAAACATAACATAAACATTAGTATAAGAACTAGGATACGAAATGTCAGCAGTTTAACCATAAACCACGAATGGTATAAAAATAACACATCCACAGTCAAAAATATCACAAAACCTTCAATACAATATGGATGTTTTTTATCATAATAAATCAACTTCAAAAAAAGTTTAAAATCCATTGAAGGATTTGACATAGATGGATATGAATTGTAAAACTCTTTGATAGAAATACCCCTTTTTATGAAAACATTTAAAAGTCACACAATTTGGAAATGAATTCATTTAAAGACATTTTTGAATCAAAGTGTCCCATACCACTTTGAAACTTTTGAATGGAATTAAAATATTAAAAACATTCATGTCCATATAAATAAATGCTTAAAAAGCATTTTGAAGACATGAACATTAATGATAAAGATTGAGAAGAATAAATATTTAAAACATTTGAAATGTTGTTTTAGTAAAAAGTCCCTTAAAATAATCCCTTTTAAAACTCTTTCATAAAATATGGACATTGATAATAAATATTTCCTAGTAGATACTTACGTAAAAACAACCACGGATAATAAAGAGATTACGAAATTAGCCCTTACCAATTTGGTAACTTACGAAACATACACCCCATGAAAGAGGTATCATAAAATGAATATTTAAATACACCTAAATTAAATTGTATTACACAAATACTATGATTATGGGAAGTAAATACACCACAGAAAAGGTAGTACTGGCAATATGGCATGAATCTCACGGGAATAAGGAGTGAGAAGAAAAACCACTTACCTTGTGCTTTTCCTTTGTCGAGGGTAGGGTAATATCTTGTATAATGGTTAAATTATTGTTATTAAAGTATAAAAGAATAATATACATTAATATGATATCATATATGATCTTTTAACATTGATTTTTCAATAATATCTTAGTATTATCATCATTTTGGGTGTTAACTTACTCGTTTTATTTTATATGTTTTGTTACATAAGCCGTATTTGTTATAAATAGGTTGTAACTTATACATATCCAGAATAATATCAAGTCCTTAAAAATTATTTTAATCATAAAATGATAATTAGACTTTAATGGATATGATGGGGAATGAATCTCATAGCGTTCGTGGAGACGGTAGTCTGTACCTATGCAGGAACGCAACTTCCATTTAATTTTTCATTTTAAAAGTAATAAAAAACAAATAATACATAGGTATATTATTATTTCAGTATAACATAATATCTTATATGTGTTACTTATGTTCATTAATACCATCCTTTATATGTTCCATGTATGGTATAAACGAGTCATATCATTTTGAGGGGCGGTAGTCTGCACTTCCTCAAATGAAATTATCATATACATATACAACATGAAACGAATAGTAGTATGATATAAAATGGAATTAAATAAGATTATATATAAAATAAATATAATTAAAATCATATTTAATTATAGTACCATCATAATGGCTACCATGAGAGGCGGTATGAGATAATTGAACAATCATCGTTTCATGAGGCATTTGGTTTCCATCCACAGAAAAATTATGTTCTTCACCCATTAGATAGAGGTGTGTGTTAGTGTAGTTCGAATACTTCTCATAACAATATCCTATTATATTTAGGATACTGGTTTGTTACAAAAGAAAATATTAATAAGAGTATAGGGGTTGGAGAAGTAAAATAAAAAAAGAAGCTAAGAGAAATCGTTACCTTTAATTTGGGTAACTCCCATTGGTTTGAACCAAAAAGGACTCTTGAAGTGCCTTTTGCCTAAGGTGAGGCTTCTAGGAGGAGGATAGGGGTGTATGGATCTTAATTGGTAAGAGGTTGGATGATACAAAAGGCTTGAAAGGTGTGAGGAATTGGTTATAAGTGGTGTCCATTTATAAGGCGGAGGAGGGTATCTTTAGGAAAAACTTAAAGTATTAATTTATAAAAAATTTATATTCGGTTTCTAATGGCTCAAAAGTGGATTATTAAACTTCTAAGGTGGGTATGGGTCAAAATCCACTTAACCAATAGGTTTTAGACTGGTTTGGGTCACTTTATTAGCCTTATATTCTAGTTTTAACCCTTATTACTTAGTTTGACATTTACCATGTCTCTTTGTATTTTTATATTATATGGTTAATAAACTTACTATAAACTTCCAAGAGACCAAAAAGTGGTAAATTAATGATACAACGATCATGTTATAAGTCTTTTGGCCAAACCATATATTGTTAGGAATATAATATCAATTAATGAGATAAGATTTGTTTAAATATTAATTTTTGTCAATTTTGACACTATTTGGTATTTTGTTTTTTTGAAAGTCATCACAACTTTATGACATTGAACAAGATACATTGAATCAGACCTAACATGTCATAATCTCCTATAAAATTCGGGGATGTCATAAAAACTTTGAAATTATATTTATTTTAATATTTATATTACAATTTATTTGATTCTTTCATTAATAAGGTAATTACTACATCATCATTGTGTCATAAATAAATTTGACTATTTAATGTCTAAAAATTATAATTAAAATACCATTATGTAGGAAATATTGTTATCTTTCTAATTAATATTTATAATATAATTTATCTTATGTATAACCCTATTTTAAAAATGTTTTAGTTATTAAACTTTGATTTTAACTCTATTAACTCTTCTTTGAATTAAATAATAATTAATGTCCTAATCTAATCCAAGTAGACCTAAAGGGTAATATTTTAATCCTAAGGTTGTTTTTGGTCGAATTAAACTTATCCAACAGAATTAGGACATGTGTTAGGGTAATAATAATATCATTTTCACACATTATTACCCTATTTACTTTTTACCATGCTAAATAAAAGTAAAAAGTTAATATTAACCAAAAATATTTTTATCTTATTGAACCACATTTTACTCCTTGATATTAACCACGTCTCTCGGATTTTCTAAATTCCACTCACATAAGCGGTAAAATTATGTTTTCTGTGAATTTACAAATTCTCCTAAGAGGTGGGTAAAAGACGGTGAAAAGGTTCAATAAAATTTTTATATATCTAAAACTATTATAAACCGACTCCAATGAATTACATTGAATTTATATAAGTATTATGTATCTATTTTGACCTAAATTAAATTTAAATAATATAAATAAATATTTAAATAAAAAGCTGGTTTTAAACAGTAACTCAGTGTTTTCCACTATTCATAAAAAATTGAAAGTTTTCAGAAAAATACCAAAAATTTACCCTAAGATAATTTTGATATTAAAAATTCAATAATGAATTCTATTTTAAAAAATTCAAAACATAGAAGTTTCATTTATTAATTTAAATTTTATTTCCGCTCTTAAAACAAAAAGCGTGTTTTTAAGAAACAATAACTATGAAAATATTGACACTTGTTTATGTCTGGTTTATATGTGAAATTATGTCCAATGACCAATATTGGATTAAATGGTAAAAATATATTCTAAATATAATTTAAAACCACTCAAATTCATAATCTATCACTATTAATTATTTCGATTAAAAAAGTTGTTTTTAATTAAAATTTAGTAATTTTCACTATTCATCAAAATATGAAAGTTATCCGAAAAGTACCAAAATTTCACCCTAGGCTAATTTCGATATTCCGAATCCAAAAATGAAGTCCATTTTGAGAGATAAAATTTATAAAATTTCAAAAGGTGGGTATTATTATTCATAACGACTACTTTGATTGGTTTTGGTGTGTGTTAGAACTCGAAGTTGCGTACAACACACGCTACTGTATTATTCAAAGAGAATCGTACTGTATAAGCAAGGGGTGTTACATTATTTTCTAGATTTGACATAAAAACAATAGCACCTACCACTACATCATTTGGAGCTTTGACATAAGATGTTCTGATAGAAAAACCACGACCTTACCCCCTTGGCCTTTGCTAAGGTGTATGTTTATTCCCTTCCAATACCATCAGTTGTACTTTTTCCTACATGATATGGTCATCTCTTCCACACATGTACCTTGTCCTGCTTCTAAGTAGGTAGTTTCACAAATTTTGATTCCCACATTTATAACACATGGGGTGTTTCACGTGATTTCCTCTTATTCCCAAATCAAAGATCTTCCCTAATATTAGCTTCATATATCTCTTATTTCCCATGGATTTATGAGACCATTGTGTCTCATCGTACTCTAGTTTGACTTTCATAGCACTCTGCATGATCTCCTCAAAGCTATCATAGTCTTGGTTGGCTAGATTCGTCTACAGATGAGGTCTTAGTCAACCAAAGAATATATCAACCTTCCCATTAGGATCCATGGAAAATATTTCGGTGTAATGGTAAAGTATTGGGAATCTCATCTATTAGTTTCTAATATATTCATTCTCCATATGCTTTAGATCGAGAAATTCCTTCTCCATTTTTGTTCTCAACAAACAATAGAAATACTTATTGGAGAAGATCCCTCAGTACACTTCCCACTCCATATCTTCAACATTCACTCTTGGAATCATGATTTTAATTAATTTCCACCACTGATCAGCTTCTCCCTTTATGTGGTAAATACCTAAGGTTACCATGTCTTATTCTGAATAGTGTATCACAAAAAAGTTCTTTCCAATTGAGATAACCCATTGTTCAGTAATCAATGGGATGGTATATCCATTAAATATTATTGGTCATTGATGCATAAAGGACTAAATATAAAGTTGTTCCCTTACCATTGAAATAGGTCTATCAGTTTGATTAAAGTTATTTTCCCTAACATTAGTTAGTTACATCATCATTCTCATGAAAGTTTCCATTCTGACTTCCATCGGAGTGTCTTCAGCACATGGTCTATTGCGGTCACTAGTTGCACGGTTCCCCCTACTTCCCTCCATTTTCTAAAATAATAAAACCCTACTGAGAATATTATTTCATTTATGAATATTTTAACTTTAATGATATATTATGTTTTAAAACACCATGCTTAATCATATTATTCTTTAACAATAATTACATTTCTCCATAAATCATTCATAATGATTCATAAAAAGCTTGTGATTAACCAAACATATCCCCCAAGAGTGTCAAACCAGGACTATATCAAAGCTATTTGTCATTCTCTAGTTCCCGATCGAATCTATCTCAAAGCATTTTTTTTGGTTTTTATCCCTAGATACATCTATTCAAGAGCCACATCCACTTGTTCGTATCCAGAGAGGGATTTATTTTTTTGGAAACAACTTACCAAATATTTCAACAAAATACCAGGACATTTTCCTATATTTTAAATTATATATAGGTTTATTTTCAAAGTTCTCATAGCTTAATTTCTACAAATAAATAAACTATACTTTGATATAAACTATGGGATCCATCCTTTTTATTACATAACTTTTCATTTCGTTTTAGAAATAGATGATATTTAATGTCTTGTGTCTTGGAAAAAAGGTATAAAATACAAGAAAACATATAACATTATTTTCATAATTATTAAAGTCTTATTGAAAATTAAATCATATGTAAAATTACTACATATATTAACTTGGATGCATACATCAAAGGAAAGGGTGAGGAGAAGGCCCAATAAGAGAAAACAAGTGAAACAGTTTACATGTGAACTAAAGCGATATTAATAAGATCATGAGGATTTTTAAAGAGGCATATATTAGAAATAATAACTTGAATAATAACTTGAAAATGTGTCTACAACATTCAATTTAGACATTCATAAGCTTATCACCAAGTTCCATCCCTAAGGTGTCGTAAAAATTACCAATGTTATTTACCAAGGTTTCATAAATCTTGTCATATATAGAGATTAATTTTATTAGCCAATACATTGGAGAGATATCAAGGTGAAACAATTATATGTATATTTTTCATTTGATCCACATATATCATAATAAAATATTTCATAAATAACCCAAAGAGAATAAAATAAGTGGTATTTATATCAAAATTGTGATGTTTTTTAAAAAGTGCTTAAAAACTAGATCATTACGTAATTTATAACCCACGGAAAGGGAATAAGGTTTTTAGGTATGTCAATTCTAGAATAAAATATTTCATTTTTTGAGTTGATGAATACCTCAGGAAAATAAATATTCTTGGGTATTCGCATAAATAATATAAGAGTATTTTTTAAGAAAATGAGAGTGATTTTAAGACGAAAATTATACAGCATAACGTCTATACAACATGGTTTTAGAAAGAATTAAAACAGAGGAGACAAGGGTATCCCATACATAAATGACTCATAATAAAATAGAGTAATAGAATAAAATGTAAATATGAACATGTCTAGGAAACATGAAAATTTTACCACATAAAAGAGATCTTGAATGGAAAAAAGAGAAGGTGAGAATTACCTTATGTAAATTTGGAAGCCTAACGGCATCACCTAAAAATTCAAAAAAACAAATGATGAGAGTTGAAACAGTGTCCCATAATTTTTACATAAAATTTAAATCAATGAGGATGTAGAAGTACATACCCCAACATAAGAAAATTGAAACTAAAAGACATTACATAAAAGAAGTCTTGCGTAAAAGCTGAGGGTGAAAGGCTCCATTACCTTGATGAGTAGATTCAAAAACTCAAAGGATGGGACCTTGGGTGCTTCAGGGAACCTTCTGAGGACACCATAGAAGATAGAAAGTCAAGATCTACGTTGAGGGGGATTTTTTAATTAAAGAAATTATGGAAAGGATTTTTATTTAATGTAAAAGTGGGGCAATATTTTATTAATTTCCATGGGACACCTCATTAGTGGTATTTGAAAAATCATGGTCTTTACCATGGTATTTTTCAATGGTATTATCCAATTGGGACACCTCATAACATATTTTACTATAAATATGTCTACCAGCATTTTATATTAATTATTATTTCACTATGATATCATTAAACATATTGAAAACTCAAAAACTATATTTTTATTATTCATGAAAAATTCAAGTATTTCAAAACAATCCCAAAAATTCACCAGAACCATTTTTCAACATATATAATGAAAAAGTAAAATCCATTATTTGAAATTAATTTTCTAAGAATTTTAAATTTATTTTTAAATAAAATAATACTATATTCAAAAAAACTACTTTAAACTATAACTTGTTTTATAACACCATGAGAAATTAATCAAGGTCTCATTAAATTAACTTATAACCATAAGACAATAAATTAAAAATTTATGATTACCTTTTATGAAAATACATTTCAATTTAAATTATTTAATTAATCTTAAAATTGTAATTAAAATATTTATGGCTAGAAAAATAAAAATACGTACATTATGATCATTTTTTCACTTATAAGATGTCTAAATTGTATTTATACATTTATTGGTGGAGTTTATATTTTATGGCCAATTTAATATTCATTACTTTTCATTACTATTCTTAGTGGTATGTTACTATTCATAAGGGTGTGTTACTATTCATACAAAATTATGTTTGCCTTATTAGACATTAAATTTCTTACCGAACACAACAGTATATATTCATTTTTTGAAAATTAATTCACATTATTTTTTATTTAAACTATAAAAAATATTTTTAAAAACAAAATTCAATATTAATAGATAATATGAAACTTATAAAAATTCATCCTACTCTTATTTTGACATTTGAAATTAAAATAAATTTACAATACTAAGAAATAACAATTTTATTTATACAAAAGGATTACATAGAGTAAATTAGGACTCATTAAAGTTCCCCTTATAACACCAACGTATTACCTAAGAGTAAGGTATGCAATGGCGATAGAATCTTTGGGTGGCTCGGACTACATTTCCCAAGTGTTGATTTCAATCAGATTGAACTTCTCCATTTGTGATTCAATTTGTGCTTAACATGTTGAATCTCAGCTTGGGCTTGTTCCAGGGAAATTCCAAGTGACACTAACACCCACCCAAGCTCCAAAATATGGACTTTATAGGGTCTGAGTATTCTGGATAAGTCCATCCACTCTTCTTTCCTCATTAGTTATCAATTTTTATTTATATTATAAACATCATTTATAATATTAAAAATCGTTATTTTTTCCTATATTCAAATAATGTTTTAAACTTGATGGTTATATTTCAATTATACTTAAATATTTTTATTGATTATGAAAGAGTAAAACATATATATTAAATAAAAAATATATTATTAAAAAGTTCTGGTCGTTACAATCCTCCCCCTTAAGAAATTGTTTCCCCAAAATTTCAACTCGTACCCTCATAAGAGAAAAGGTGTGGGTACTTCTTCCTCATAGACTCCTCTGGTTCCCAAATGGCTTTTTCATATGTGGGGTTCATCAACAATACATTAATAAGGTTGGTAGTCTTGTTGGGTAGAACCTTGTCATTATGATCCAAAATCTCCACTGGAATCTCCTCATAAGAGTGTTCATGTTCCAGTTATACCACCATGGGATTTTTTAAATGTGAAGTGTCAGGTATGTACTTCTACAAGAGGGATATGTGGATATTGTCATGAATTGTGCAAGATTTGGATGAAGTGAAAGCTGATAGGCCATTGCTTCTACACGATCATGGATTTCATAGGGTCCAGTGTACCTAGGGATGATCTTACCTTTCTTCCCAAACCTCTTGACTCTCTTACCAAGTGAGATTCAAAGAAATAATTTTTCACTAACATCAAACTCCAATACCCTTTTACGGTTGTAGATATAACTCTTTTGTCTACTCTGAGCAACCTTAATGTGTTGATGGATGGCATGAACCTTTTCTGTCATCTCAGGAACAAGATTTTTCCCAAGAAGCTTTCTCTCAGTGGATTCATTGTAACAATTATGAGTTCTACATCACATACTATATAGATATTCATAAAATGTCATTTTAATGCTTGGGTAGAAGCTGTTGTTGTAAGAGAACTCATCTAATGGGATATATTGATCCCATTCACCCTTAAATTTTATTGAGCATGTTATCAGCATGTACTCGAGTGTTTGAATAGTCCTTTTAGATTGGCCATTAGTTTGGGGTGATAGGACTTATTGATATTAAATTTGGTACTCAAATCATGTTGAATACTTCTCCATAATTTTGATGGGAGCCTTAGATCATGATCAGATATTATAGAATGTGGAGCTCCACGGCGCCATACCACTTTCTCCACATAAATCCTGGCAATTTGATCAAAAGGGAAATATTCCCAAATAGAGATTAAATGTGATGTCTTGGAGAGATGGTCCACTATAACCAATATGGCATTGGTTTCCAAGGAATTTCTTAGGAGACTAGTGACAAAGTCCATAGTGATATTGTCCCACTTCTATACTGGTATTGGTAGTGGTTGTAATGCCCCATTAGGAAGTTGTCTCTTTTCCTTCACTTTCTGACATACCATGAACCTTGTAGTGTGGTATACAATATCCCATTTCATATTATCCAAACTATAATGAACACGAAGGTTCCTATACATTTTCATGCTTCTAGGTTGTATAGAGAAAGTAGAGATATGATCTTCATCCATGAAATCCTTCTTTATTTTTAGAGTAGATAGAACACATAGTCTTGTATGAAATTTTAGTACACCATCTGGATTAATATTGAAGTCAGGAAACTTCCCATCCTTGACATCCAAAAACATCTTCTATAATAGAGGATCTTATGTCTAATATTTCTTGATCTTATATAGTAATGAAAGTTGATAAATCATTTGTTATAGGGTTGATGATATCTCATCCCCTATAATTCCAATGCTCAACTTTACTAGTTCATTAATCAAAGGATCTTTTAAATCCTCTTCATGGATAGAACAACTGGGTCTTTCCTACTTAATGCATCAATGAATTTTTTTTCTCTTCTAAGATGATAATGAATTGAACAATCATATCCTTTAAGAATTGACAACCATCTCCTATTTCTCATTTTCAATTCCTTTTGGGTGAAAATATATGTCAAAATTTTATGCTCTATTTATATATCACATTTCTCCCCATACAGATAGTTCCTCCATATCTTCAGAGAAAAAAACAATTTTAGCCAACTCCAGATCATGTGTATGATAGTTCTACTCAAGAGTCTTCAAATGTCAAGATGCATAACCAATAAACTTATCATTTTTCATGAGGACGCACCCAATCCTTTTCAAAGATGCATCTAAAAATAAAAAATCCTTCTTTGCATGAAGGCAGAGTTAGTATGAGTGTTGTAACCAATCTCTTCTTCAGCTCTTGGAAACATTCCTCATTGTCCTTTGTCCAGATGACCTTGACCCCGTTTCAATATAACTTGGATAATGGATTAGAAAGTAGTGAAATTTTTCACAAACCTCCTATAATATCCTGCTAATCCAATGAAACTATGAATCTCAGTTATTGTTGTAGGCTGAGGACACTCCTCTACAGCCTTGGTCTTTTCACGGTCAACAGTGATTCCTTCTTTGGTTACAATGTTCCAAAAGAAAGAAACTTATTGTAACAAATATTCACATTTTTTACCATTCCAAAAATTCATCTCCTTTGTAGAGTTTGCAAAATAACCCTTAGATGATCCTTATTATCCTCGTGACATTGCATATATATCTGAATATCATCAATAAAACTACCATAAAGTTATCAAGTTAGTCATTAAAGACTCTATTCCTCAAAACCATAAAAATAGAAATAGCATTAGTTGAGCCAAATGTCATATAAACAAATTCATAATGCCCATATATTGACTTGAAGGTAGTTTTTGTAGTATATTCTTTCTTCACCCTGAATTTATGATGACCAGATCAAAGATCAATCTTATAGAAAAATTGATCCACATGAAGTTGGTAAAAAATTCATCAAATTCTTGGAAGAGGGTTCTTTTATTCATAGTGATCCCATTTATGTCTCTATAATCAATGCATAGTTACATTGATCCATCCTTTTTCTTCACAAAGAGAACCGGTGCTCCCCAAGGAGACACATTCGGTCAGATAAAACCCTTCTCTAAAATATATTGTAGTTATTTCTTTAAATCCCCCAGCTCCATATTTTCCATATTATATATTTTCTTTGATATCAGAGTTGATCCAGGAATGAGTTCAATGGAGAAATCTACCTCTATTTCTAGGGGAGGTCCCAGTAACTCCTCAGTAAATATGTCAATGTTTTCATAAATTATGGGGACAATTTCTATCATTATTACCTCATTTACATCTTTTTATTCACTAATAAAATCCATAAAGAATGTTATAGGATGTGCTCATAGACAAAGATCTGGTCAATAAATCTCTCCTTCGAAGATAATTGTAGGTTTCCCATTCAAGACTATTGATATTTTCTTGCTTCTGCATTTGATCTTACCATTATCCATTGCATGGAATTCCATCCCTAATATAATCTCGAATTCAAATAGGGTAATGACTACTAGATTTGCGATAATATTAATCTAACTAAAGTAAATATTAGATTTTATGAACACTGATAATACTTGGATAATCCCACCAAAAGTCTTAACTGATAATTCTACTTTTAGAAACTCAAGGTTGATTCTAAATTCATCTCCAACTTGGAGAAAATAAAATAATGTGTAGAACCAGAATCATACAATGTACTTGTTTGCCTTGAAAGAACAAAAAGAGTACTTTCCACTACATAATTTGGAGCGTCAACATCATCTATCCTGGTAGAAAAAGCACAACCATTCTCCCTTGTCCTTTTCAGAGGTTGATGGTGATTCCCTTCTAATACCATTAGATTTCGACGGTGATTGGCAAAGCTCCCAAGCTATCTGAACTTGAATCATTGGGCTTCATGTAGGCCCTTCACCATCTTTCCATTATCATTAGAATTGGGAAGGTGTGCCATCACCTTACTATGGCAATTATACGCAGTATTGTCATCTCTAAAACACATTTATAACATCATACTCCCAGGAAGGTAGTTTCTTTAATGATTGTTCACACATTTCTTACACGTGAGACCATGCACTTTCATGAATCCTCTTCCCTAATCAAAGATCCTCCCTAATATTGTCTCCCTCAATCTCTTTGTTTAATTTGATTCAAGAGACCATTTCATCTCACAGGACTTCTATTTGACTTTCGTAGCACTCTTCATGATCTCCGCATAGCTATCATAGTCTCGGTTGGCTAAATTCCTCCACATATGAGGTCATCATCCACCAAAGAATCTATAAACCTTCCCATTAGGATCCATGACAAATATTGATTTGTAACAGGAAATTCCTTTTATGTTCATCTTGTATTTTCCAATGGATTCATTATCCTTATTCTTCACCTCATGAAATCCCTTCATCATTTTTGTTCTAATCGAACAAGGGAAATACTTATTGAAGAAGATCCATATAAACATTTCACACTCCATAACATTAACCCCCACTCTTGGCCACATGTTTTTAATCAGTTCCCACCATTGATCAGTTTCTCCATGTATGTAATAAATAGCTAGGGTGACCTTCTCTTATTCTGAACTGTGATGCACAGAAAATATCTTTTCAATATAGCTGATCCGCTGTTCAGAAATCAATGGGTTGTTATATCCACTAACCTTGGTGATCATTGATACATAAAAGACTCAACAGAAATTTGTTACCTTCAGAGTGAAATTAATCTCTGTGATTGATTCAAGTTATTTTTCATAACATGATTTACTTAGTTCAACATTCTCATGAAATTTTCCATTTTGGCTTCCATTGGAGGGTCGTCACTGCATGGTCCATTGCAGTCACCAATTGCGTGGTTCCTCCTATTTCCCACCATTTTATAAAATAATAAAAGATTAGTGATAACATTATTTAATTTATGAATTTTTAACTATAAAGATATATTTTTCATAAAACTTCGTGCTTAAACATATTATTCATTAACAACAATTTCATTTCCCCATTAATTCTTTATAATGATTCATAAAAATATTATGATTAACCAAACATATCTTTCAAGAGTGTCACACTAGGAGTATAGAAATTCCTATTGTCATGCCCCATTTCCCATTAAATTCTAGCTCAAAGCAATGTTTTCACATTTTACCACATGATACATTTGTTCGAGATCCACATCTACTTGTTTGTATCTAGACATGGATTTATTTTTTCGGAAACCACTTACATAATATTTCACATAAATACTAGAAATGTTTCCTATATTAAAACATTTATATAGGGTTATTACTAAATTTTTCATAGTCTAATTCCCCAAAATAACTAAACTATCTTTTGATACCAACTATGGCATCCCGCCATTTTATTAAATAAATTTTCATTTCATTTTGCAAACTGAGGATCTTTAAAGTCAAGTGTCTTGGAAAAAAGATACATAATACATGAAATCATATTACTTTATTTTAATCCTACATAAAGGATTATTCAAAATTTCACCATGTGTAAAATTATTTTATCTCATAACCTGGAGGGATACATCAAAGGAAAGGGTGAGCATATGGCCTAGTTATGGAAACAAGTGAAACCATTTACATTGGAACATGAGCAATGTCAATAAGAACATGAGGAATATCATAAATGAACAATAAAGAGTAAAACAATAGAAATAATAACTTGGATTAAAACGTGATATTTTGGATACAACATTAAATTTTGACATTCATAAGCATATCACCAAGGTCCATCCCCATGGTGTCATAAAAATTACCAAGGTCATTCACCAAGGTATCATAAATCTTGTCATCTCTATAGATTAATTTCTTTACCCAATTCACTAGATCACTATCATAGTGCACCCTTAATATTTATTTATTTTAATGTGATCCATATATATCACAATCAAAAAATTCATAAATATCCCAAAGAAAATAAATTAAGTGGGTTTCATATCAAAATCGTGATGTTTTTTAAAAAGTGTTTAAAAACAAGATCATTATGTAATTTATTTCCCATGGAAAGGGAATGATGTTTTTATGTATATAAATTAAATAATCAAATATATAATTTTTATTTCTTGATTAATAAACCTAGAAATTAGATAGTCTTTGTAATTCACATAAATAAAATAAGAGAACTTCTTGAGAAAAAGAGATAGATTTTGAGACAAAAATTCTGCATCATAACGGTTATACAACACGGATTTAGAAAACATTAAAAATAGATGGGAAAAGGATATCACATAAATAAATGAAACATAATATAGTATAGGGACATAATAAAATTTAAATAAGAATATTTTATGGAAACTTCAATGTTATACAACATAAAATATAACTTGAATGGAAAAAAGAGAAGTTGATAATTCCTTTACGAAAATTTGGCAGCCTAACAGCATCGCCTAAAATTTTATAAAATCAGTTGATGGGATTGGAAGGTTTATATCATCATTTGGATATAAAATTAAAATTAATAAGGATATATAATTACATACCCTAACAAAAGAAAATGGAAACTAAAAGTCATAAAATAGCATAAGTCTTGACTAAAATAGGAGGGTGAAAGGCTCCCTTACCATGAACATTTACTTCAAAAACATGAAGGATGGGACCTTGAAGGATTGAGAGCACCTTGGGAGGTAAAAAGACTAGATATTTATTGAGGGAGAATTTTTAATGAATGTAATGAAGAAAAGGGTTGGTATTTATAGCCAAATTTTGGGATTATTTTATTAATTTCCAAGGGGTGCCTCGTAAGTGGTATTTGAAAAACCATGGTCTTTCCCAAGGTATTTTCCCATGATATTAAACAATTTGGCCACCTAATAACATAATTAATTATACACAAGTCTAATAGAATTTTATATTAATTATTACATCATTATAATGTCATTAAATATATCAAAAACTCAAAACTATAGTTTCACTATTCATGAAAAAATCAAGTATTTTTGAAAATACCAAAATTTTACCCGAACCATTTCTCAATGTAAATAATTAAAAAATGAAATTCAATTTTTTAGAAATAATTTTATAAGTATTTTTAATTTAATCTTTAGTTAAAATCATAATTTAATCCAAAAAACATCTTTAAAAGTATAACTCATTTTATAACACCATGAAAAAATTAATAAAGGTCCCATTATATTTTCTTATAACCATAAGAAAATAAAAAAAAATTGATTACATTTTATGAAAATAAATCTATATTTTAAATTATTAAATTAATCAAAAAATTGTAATTAAAATATTTATGATATACAAAAATACAAATACTTACACTATGATCGTTTTTTCACTTATAAAATGTCTAAATTGTATTTATACATTTATGGGTGGAGTTTTTGTTTTTTTGGCTGATTTAATATTCAATACAATTCATTAAAATTCATAAAGGTATGTTACTATTCAAAAGGTTATGTTACTATTCATGAAAGATTTTTTTCCTTAACAGACTCGAAATTTCTTACTGATTACAACCGTATTTATCTTTTTCTTGAAAATCATTTCTCATTATTATTTATTTAATGTATAAAAATATTTCAAAATATATTTTTCAATATTCAACAATAATATGAAACTTCTAAAAATTCATCCAATATTTATTTTGACATTTGATATTACAAAAAATTTACCATACTAAGAAATAACAATTTTATTTATAAAAAAGGATTAGAAAAAGTAACTAATTCCTCTTAACATAGCCCATTATAACACCTATATAAGAACTATGAGTTTGGTGTGAAACACTGATAGAATCTTGGGGTGTCTTGGAAAATATTGCCTGATTGGTCATTTTTATGAGCTTGAACTTCTCCCATATGTGATTCCATTCGAGTTTAACATATTGAAACTCAACTTGGTATTGCTCTAGGTCAAATCCTAGTGACTATACCTCCTTCCCAAGCTCTGGTAGATGGGCTTCGTATGGACCGATTCTACTAGATGAGGCCATCAACTCTTCTTTCTTCATTTGTTATACATTATTATTTCCATTTTAAACAACATTTATATCATCAAAAAATATTATTGTTTATAATGGTCATATAATAGTCAAAACTCTTTGGTCACATTTCAATTATACTTATATAGTCTAATTTATTATGACATAGTAAAACATACAGTTTTAGGAAACAAATTATTTTCCAAAAGTTAGGATCGTTACAATGAAGGTTTCATTTACCATTTGATGGTAGAGGATACAGATATATGTTATGAAATTTAAATAATATAATTGAATATGGGATATACTTATATATTTATATCATCATGTTTTAAGAATATTTTAAGCTGGTTAAATAAGAAACAAAACAAAAATGATCGGTTAAGAACCATACCTCTTCATTGGACCACCTCTTCGGGATAATACCTAAAGCCTACCTATATTCAAATTATTATAAATAAAAGGCCTCTAGGATGTATGTGTGGAATTATTTATTGGATTTGGGAAGGTATTGGCCCAGTGAAAAGGCTTTGGATGTGTGAATAGGATAATATAGGGGATTTCCTTTCATTAGTGGGGGAGAGGACACCCTTGGAATATTTAAAAAGAAAAACGTTATACCCAAGTAATTAATACTATTAAAGGATCCTAAATGTACTATTGTTACTAATTAGATGATATAAGGTATCAATATGGGCAAAATAATATATTTTAGATATGTTTTTAAGTCATTTAAATAGGTGTATTTTTAATTTAACCCTCAGTAAACATGTTTTTACGTTTACCGTGGTAATTTTTTTTATAGTTTTCACTATTCATTATAAACAATAATTATGTCATAATTTTATACTATATAAATTTTTAGGATTAAGAAATTGAATCTATTTTACCAAATTTAATTAAATTAAATTAAATAATTTAATTTAAAATTAAACCCGTAAACTTGATGATAATGAGGGTTTTTAAGAAACATGTTTTTTAAGCATAAAATTATTTTGTATTAACACTATGAAAAGTAATAATAATTATATATATTAATTTATATATATATATATATATAATTTTATTTATATATTTTTACATTAGGGGTTTCTTTATCTAGTTAAAATAGAGGAACAATATTAGCCTTAAAATAGTTTTTAGATAAATGTGCTCCTTAAGCCCAAAATAAGCTTACACTAAAATATAGTATAAATGTGATCCAAATTTATTTAATCATTATAAAATTAATTAAAGAAATATTTTTTATGTGAAATGAAATTTAAATAATAATGGGACATTTAAATGACTTAATATAGTGAAAATAAATGACAGTATTGGAAAAACATGTATTTTCATCATTCCAGGACAAATCATTATTTTTGGAAAAAATTTCATTATAAGTTAATTTGGATACTAATATTTAAAAAATTAATGTAATTTTATTAAATATTTTTTTCTAAAATATCTATAAATTAATTATTATTATTTATCAATAAAAATATAGAAAACACCCTTTGAAGAAAACATATTTTTGATGAAAAAAATATCTTTACTAAATATTGATTGATTATTTAAAAGTAATTTATCAATAAATTTATACTTACTATGAAATTTATATATATATATATTAAAGTATTTAATACTCTTTATATCAAAAAATTTAAGGGTTACGTTATAATGGTCATATTTAAATAATAAAATTCCATGGTTCATTTAAATTTTGTGCTACATATCTTGTACTATTTATAACATTACATTATTTTATAAAAAATCATGGTGATAAAATAATGGATCTATAATATATGATATTTATGTCTTATACAGTATTTAGGTGCGTTTGTGAGCCTAAATAAGTTATAAGAAGAACAATATCATGAGGCCTATTAATAATAGATCATCATCTATATTTATTTAAGATGGAGCTACCATTAAATCACATCAATTTATAAGAATTTAGAATAAAAACTATATCATTTTTTAAAAATAGTTAGAAATATTTTCTTTAATATTCCTGAAGTCTCATGGATGATGATCCTCTTAAACTATTGATTTATAATTCAGACCTTCAAATTATACTCTATTATTCTGGTTCTATTAAATTCTATCTGGAGTGTGACGTTTTACAATCCCCCATGACTATGTAAAGGGATAACATAATGATATTCATGTAGTTTCCAGATTAACTGACTTGTGATTATAGTAAAGAAACCATGGAAGATGAGACAAACCAACATTGTTATTTAGTTGAACTTCTTGGGAGGATTTGAACCAAGAAAAATTGTGTTATGTTTAATAATATTCCATTTGATAAATGAGTTGGTGATGTTGATATTTCCTACATGAGTGTATCAGATAATAGTAGGATGCATATGTTCATTTAATGAGATAATAAATTGACAAAAATGACCTATACTAATTCATCCCCTACCCATTATTAGTTGTGTGATCATAGGTATTTCAATTAGTATCTGAGCATAATTCCACATATCTAATCTCTTTATGAATGTATGATTGAAAAACTAAATTATGTTAATATTAGTGAAATTCCTATATTTTATGGAAAAAATTATTATAGTTTTAGGTTCATGATATTGGATTTAGGGTTAGAGATGTTATTGTTTGTTTGTTTTTCACTGATTGAATTGAGTTCCCTAATGAACTTCGTATATAAAAGAAATATATAATATAATTTAAAAGAAAAGTAAACTATTCTTATGTATTTTCATCAAAAAGTATAAATAATAGTGAGGGGAATTCAATAATCTAAATAAATCTAGGATATTTAAGAAAGTATCTATAATAAAAATGTGAACTTCATAGAGTATATATTAATTATTTCTAGAAAACATTTTTATAACATTAATGTTTTTAGGGAATAGAGAATTTATTATTATTTTACAATGGTTATTTAATTTTTAAGTAGTATCCAAGTATTTAAAATAAAACATAAACAATAATATCATTTACAATAATATTAAACATTTCAAAGAAGTTTGTCCTTAATATTCAACTCTTGGAGATAGATAAGATGTAACACAACAAGGTTTTATGATATATATTATTTTTAATTTCGTTTATGTTTTCCTTTGTAAGATACGCCAATATTATCTTACATTATACACAACACAGTATACAACACTATACTTGGATTGTGTTACACACAATTTCATGTTCTTTTGATAGAATTCATTTCACACAACACCGAGTATAGATTTTGTTCAATGTATAAAAGAACTAGTTTTGGATTATGTTATATGGAGCACCGAATAAATCTTTAAATAAATGTAACATTTACTTGGCTTGTGCTATATGCAAGAGAGACCATTTTTTATAGCTTGTGTCATACACCGTACCGAGTTTCACTAAAAATGATATATTTTTAAAATATTATTATTTAATGGGATCTATATTAGAAGTTATGAATAGTATTATTCACATTGTTAATTTTATAAAACAATGAAATTCATATTATTTATTTTATAGATCATTATATAAGTGAAAAATTAAATTTTTTGATAAAAGATGTATTTTTCAAAAAAAAAATTACAGTTTTACCACCTTTTGATGGAGAACCCATTTAAATATAGATTTTAAAAATTTTATATATTTTATTTTACATAATAAAATTTTTCTTTAAAATAAGAACATCAAAATTTACTTTGGTTTATTTTTAGTTATTTTTCTGATAAAATTCATATTTTAATGAATAGTGAAAAATACTGTATTTTAATTTAAAATTGACTTTTCATATAATTTATTAAAATATTTAGATTATCTTTTTATTTGATTTTAAAGTTTGATTAAGTTGTTTTTTTATAGTTTAATCCAATTTTGGTCAATGTAAGTGATTTTACCATCAAATTGGACATAAGCAAATGTCGATCTTTGGAAAAGTTTTTACTTCTAAAAAAACCCTTTCTAGTTTTGACAACTAGAACTTATTTTAAATTAATTAGTATAAAATTTGTGTAGCTAATTTTAAAAAATGGATTCCTTAATTGGATTCACTACTTTGAAATTTTGTTAATTTTTACTTTTTTATTAGGGATATTATGAATAGTAACTATTGTAATTTTTATTTACCACGGTTAAAGGTAAAACGGGTAAAACGGGTAAATTAGTGTAACAAATAATATGATAAAGACAATGAAATTACCATAACACCTTAAAATTCCTATTTTATGAATTAAATTAGAACAATATCACCCAATGGAATTAATGGATTCATTAAATTTACTTTTTTCCATGAAAGTGATGTAATTACAATTAAAACAAAATAAAGTGACAACATGTCACTCTCAAATATCTTATTATTATAAAAATTTAATATAATGATAAACATAATAAAACATCAAAAATAAATAGTATCCAAAAAAATAATTAAGTTATCTTCATAATTTTAATTTATTTAGAATTTTTATATATTAAATAATAACCATTAATGATGGAACAATAAAGATGTATAAATTATTTTATTGATAGAAATATCCAATAAACAGGTTTAAAAATATTAAAATAAATATCATATGAACTACTTAATGTTATAAAATAATTTTATAGGTGACTGTAACATTTTACTAGTGTATTAAATATTTTTTTTTAATTTACCTTCTATTTGAATTTTATTTAATGCCAAATAAATGAATGGTGTCAAAATTGAAACTATTTATATTTTATAAAAATAACTTCTTATTAAATTATTTAAAAATAAACAAATTATTTAAAAATTAAAAAGTTGAAACTATAAGTTCTAAAAGGTCATAAAGTATTAAATTACGGAAAATTTCCAATACATAAGTAAATATTTATAACCATTTAATAATTTGAATATTATTAACACAAATAAAATTAAATAGATTAAATATGCATAAATCAAAATGATAAGGTTTAAAATAAACTTAAAACATGTATAAATTTTATTTTTTGATAGAATTGAAACCCCTAATAATTTTATCTTCATAATAAATGATTTTTGGAGAACTATAAACTCAAAATAAATTTATAATAAATTAATTTTTCAATTCTTTCCAAAGGTTCCCTCCCCCTCTCTTATAAAAGGGAACCTATCCTTCTATTTTAATAACACCTCCAAAGCCCTTTGTCTTGGAAAAACCCTACCCAAAAATCCACCCAACATCCATCACTTCATCATAGAGGCTACCCTTTCAGAATAAATCCATCTTAATGAGTTATTTTGTGCATACCAAAAAGAGATATCTGAAAAAGAGGTAATTATTTTATAACCTCTTTCCATCTTATTTTATACTTCTACTTCCTCTTATTATGTTTTTTCCAAACTAAAGTAATAAATACAGTATATTCTACATATTGAGATGTTATTATAATTATGTTACAATCTTATAACTCCTTTTATCCATCCTATGAATAACAATATCACCATGCGTGTGTACGTACTACTAACCATCTCCATGCTGTGGTGTAATTGTTATTCAACAATACCTAATTTGGAAGGGTATATTGATGAGTATAATGTATTTAAATAATTAATTTAACATAATAATTATGATTTATAATTAATATACCATCAAATTACATATTATGGAACCATCAATGGAATGATATCGTCGCTCGTGCATATGTACAACTTACTATCTCTACAACACGATTAGATTCATTCTCCACGTTTACCATTCAAGAGTGATTATAAGGTATATATAATAAATATGTTTAAAATATGTGAAATAATATTTCTATTGTATGTATTTACATAGATATATATATTTCATTTACATTCTTCCATTCAATTCAATAAGTAAATAGAAACAGCGTTCATGCATACGTACGACCTACAGTCTCCCTGAACAGTGTATTCCATTTCATTTATCAATCTGTTATATATATTTATATAATAAATATATATGACATATAAATCATTTTATACATTCTGGAAGTATGTAAATCATGATCTATGTAATAAGATCAATAATAACATGTCAAACATGTATGATAAATAAAATGATTATTACCCAAACCATTGGTTTAACAAGGAATTGATAAATAAATAGGTAATTTAAAGACTTATGTGAATCATATATGATATAATAAATATTATTATGGTTCTATTAAAAGTTAATAATATTTTTAAACCAACTATATAGGAGTTTTGGACACATACAGAAGAAATCAGACCTAAGGTAAGGGATAATTTTGCAATCTGAATTTTATCTGAGATTGTTTATATGTAAGTATTTAATGATGATATAATTATCATCCATGTCAATGTTTTATAAAAAAGTTTTTATAAAATATTTTCTATTATTATATTTATTTTTGAAGTTATTATTACCCTTTTTTACTTTTACTACATGGTATGGAAGGAATCTTTCTTTTATTAACCATTTAAGGTACTTTTTGACTTTTCCTAAAAAAGTACGATGACAATTTATTTTTTAAAATTATATGGCTTGAGTGGATTTTTTATGGATTCATGTTTCCTTATTTTCAATAATCTTCCACTACACTATTTCATGATTATTTTTATTTAAATTATTTTCTTATAAATTTTCCTGGTATTTTGTTAAAAGGAAACATTTTTAAAGAAGAAAGTATAATTTCCTTCAGAATTAATTTCATCTCATTTATCAAAATTATTTTCCATATAAAATAACACCCTTAAACAGGGTTATGTTTCTATACCTATTATTACTATGATTTTGTTGTGTTAATTATGGAATGATATTTTATATGGATTATGTTATGATGGAGTGATGTTTAAGAAGCCCATTTTATTTCTTGGGTTATGCTGTGATGAATGATTAATGTTTTTTTCACATTTAAGAATGATTTCATTATGAGATGGGTGGGACCTATATCTCCCTATAATTCATTGGGTAAATATTTATATTTCATGAGATAAAAATTATAGGAATTACAAGTAAATCTGGTTCAATAATACAAGGCTGAAACGACAAGTAAATCTGATTCGGTAATACATTGTTGGAACGGCTAGTAAACCCAGTTCAGCAAAACAAGGATGGAATGGTATGTAAACCCAGTTCCGTAAAGTACTTTGTCCACTATGATGGTATTGGAAGTAATTCATTATCTACTACATAAATTATATAATGCACTTATTTGTTTTCCATAATTCTAGGTTGTATGTCAATGAAATTTTATCATGATTAATGTTCCTTACTGATCTATGCCTTACGTACTGCCAATATTTATTTCATGAATCATGATTTTGATATTTAAACATTGTATTTATGTTTTTAAATTCTTATGTTTATTGTTTGTTTTATAATCTTAATGTTTACCATTACTGATAATTTGAGCTCACCCATTTTATGTTTTCTTTTCCCCAGGATATATAGAAAGGATTTAGGTAGGAAAAAAATGGGATGATCTTTATTGGAGATATTGAAGATCATTAACCAAGTTAGAATATTATGTTCAAAGTTTCCAAAGACACTAAACTAATATAGTATTTGGTCGTCTATTTGTGTCATGTATTAAGAATTTTTCAAAAGTAATGGAATGTACATGTATGTAAATCTTGGGTTGTTATAGTTGGTATCTAAGGGAAGGTTTATTCAACCTTGGGAAACTGGGATGGAAAAACTTTAGTGAGATCCCAAGAGATATTTCTATCGATATTTCTATAGATTTCCTAATGATAATTAAAGTATAGGATGTAATCTTATAGTATTTGTGATAATCATGAATAACCTAGGATTAGACCTAATATATTATATATTGAAATATTATAAGTAATTTACGTTACTTATGTGTTTTTAATCTCTGATATGTATTTCTCATACTTTTTTCTTGTCTTATTCAATATCCATAATAATATATAACATGGTTAACCATGTAATGTTTTATAAGTTGAAATTATGGGAATAATGAAGATTGATTTCTTAAGTGGAAATATCATGAAGAGAATCGTGATGATGGTACGAGTATTGGTCATACTACTGAGGATAAAGAGATTGTAACCGACATGTGAAAGGTAAGTGATGTACTTCTAGTATTGTTTACATTAAACCTAATAATCTTTAGGTTGATATACCTTAAGGTATGATTTGTATTTTAGGAAAGATAAAGATAATGGATCTTGGCTAACTGTTTAATAATAATGATGGATGATTTAGGTGTATATGTTCTGAATTTCAAAGATTATGGTATATGGATCATGAAATATATAAGTTTTTTCAGTATAAATTTTTAATTAAGTATTATAATGGATATGTTGAATTGTTCTAAGGATACATAAATTTGATTTATGTTTTAGGTGATATACTTGGAGAACACGTGATTAATAGGATGATAACTTTTAATATGTCAATTATGTTAATATGATTATGATTGGATAAATATATGTTGGATTTGATAAGTAAATTGGATGGTTCTTGTTTCTTGAGATCTAATTATGGAGTTATTGACAAGAGGGTTACACTATAATGGATGAAGTATATAACTTTTTGGGACATAAGGAATATATCCAATAAATTTAAGAATAAGGAAACATGCATTTTTTCAATAAGGTTATATAGTAATTTAGGTTATTAACATAACTCAAGGGAATGCTTGATGAAGTCATTCAAATCTTTGTAATGTGGAAGATAAGATAAATATTATGATATATGGGGGATAATTGAAGTTATTCACATTATTGTGATATGACATTTCTTGTATTTTTTTTTGGTTATGTGAATTTTGACAGAAGTATTTTGCATAAGGCAGAAGGTTGGAATAGATTACGATGGACATTAGATAGTATTTTTTAAGGCCAAAACATTTTTTTCTAGACTGTTAAAATATTGTATTTTTAGAAAAGGACAACCCATAGGATGAGAGAAACCTATCACTTCAGAGGTGGCTGTGGGAATCAAACCCACAACTGAAGTGTAAGAGACTTTTATCACCTACCACTAGCCTATAAAAATCCCCTCGTTAGTATCAGTTAGTTTCATTTTATTAAATACATATGATAGATGAAGTATAAGTTCATTTTACAAACCATATACGATTAATCTCACCATATATGGACTTATTTTTATTTGATAACTTATACTAACCATTTTTTTATAAAAATGGAATGGCCTATCATTCAATTTATGGATCGCATGATATACTAACACTTTAGGGATGAAAAATTCAACTTCATTTCATTGAATAAGAGATGAAGTGGAAATGGTTCAAGGCCTGACAGATGATGAGATTGTACTGAAATCAAGTAAGTATTTTTTTCATGTTATTCAACTTTATGAAAAGGATCTTGAAAACTGAAAATCTTATCATAGTATCTTCTTATCCAATGAACCAGATGTTCTCTAAATTCATCACAGATTTATGGCTTTCTAGTTGTTATCTTTCTCCAAAACTTGTACTCTATCACGATCCATCAAAATATGAGGGATATATTTTTTCTTCCATATCCATGTTTTTACTTCCCAACTGTGTTCTCCTGTCTTGAAACCATGTGATTAGTTACATTGGGTAATTGTAATGTTTATAACTTTATTTTTAAAATTATTTTTTAGTATTCCTTGTTACGATGTGGGTTTATAGGAATGAAACTTTCAAGTAGTAAACAATTTATAACCCCTATAAATTTCAAGGGAGAAATTTATTTTGAGGGGGGTATAACGTAACACACTGATATTTTATGAGATATATTATTATTAATTTCATTGATGTGTTGTGTTTTATGCTACACCAAGATGATATTGTGATATACCCAACACCATATTTGATTTCAGTATACACAACACTATACATGGCTTGTGTTATGCACAATTTCAAGTTTTTTTCATATAATTTACTTCATACGACACTGAGAATATATTTTTTTCAATGCATAAAATAACTATGTTTGGATTATGTTATATGGAACACAAAAGGAAGAATGCACTAAATGCAACACTAACTTGGTTTACATTACACGTAAGAGCAACCTTCCTCAATGGCTTGCATTGTACGTAATACTGATTTTCACTAAACAATGATATGTTATTAAAATATTATTATTTAATGGGATATAAACTAGTCTTTAGGAATAATATTAATAAAATTTTGAATTTTATGTAATCAATAACATTCATCTTATTTATTTTCTAGAACATGATATAAGAACAAATTCAATTATTCTGATAAAATAAGTATCTTACAAAAAAATAAATTTTTACCACCTTTCGATGGAAAACACTTTTTAAAAATAATTTTTGAAAATTTTATAATTTAAATTTTATATAACAAACTTTTTATTTGTAATAGGTTAGTAAAAATTGATTTTGGTTATTTTTTGGTATTTTTCTGAAAAAATTCATATTTGTATTAACAGTGAAAAATATTGTATTTTAATTCAAAATAGTATTTTTATCTAATTAATTTATATAGTTATATTATCTTTTAAATTGGTTTTAAAGTTTAACTGGAATATCTTTTTAACATTTAATACAATTTTAGTCATTGTAAGTGATTTTTCATTTAAATTGGACATAAACACATGTCAATATTTTGATATGATTTTACTTCTTAAAATCCTGATTTCTGGTTTTGACAATGACAATTATTTTTAAATTAATTACAGTAGATTTTTTGTTTTGAATTTTGAAAAGTGGATTCCATATTTTGAATCAGTCGATTAATATTTTGTTAATAGGTTACTTTTATTTTTTGGATATTTTGAATAGTAACTAAGGTAAATTTTATTTACCACGGTTAAAGGTAAATCAGGTAAATTAGGTTATCAAATAATATGATAATGATAATAAAAGAACCCTAAAACCTTCCAAAATTATATTGGATAAATTAAAGTCGGAATAAATCACCTTAGGGTCTGAATAGATTCATTTAATTTGCTTTTTCCCAAGAATATGATGTAATTATAATTAAAACAAAATAATGTAACAACATGTCACTCTCATATATCTATTTATTATAATAATTTTAATATTGTTATAAACACGATAAAACATAGAATAAAAAAAGTCTTCAAAGATCTAATGAAATTATATAAATAATGTGAATTTATTTATAATTTTTAAATATTAAATATTTACCATTAATGATGACACAATAGTGATGTCGAAATTATTTTATTGAAAGAAATATCAAATAAATGGTTTAAAAATTTTTAAAATAAATATCATATGAACTGATTAATGTTCTCCGCAAAGTTTATAGGTGACTATGATGTGTTAGGAGTGTATTAATTTTTTGGTTCAAATTTATCTTTAATTGGGATTTTATTTAACGTACAATAAATAAATTGTGTAAAATAGACAATATTAATATTTTATAAAAATAACATATTATTAAAATATTTTAAATATAAAAAATGTTTAAAAACAACAAAGTGAAAATTATATAGTCTAAAAATTTTTAATGTATCAAATTATGGAAATTTGACAACACATAAGTAAATATTTATAACCATTTAATTTTTAGAATATTATCACCCCAAATAAAATTAAATAGATTAAATAAGGATAAATTAAAATGATATGGTTTAAAATAAAATAAAAACTTATCTAAATGCTATTTTTTAGAGGATTATAAACCATAATCATCTTATCTTAGAAATAAATGAGTTTGGTAGCATTATAAACAGAAAATAAATTTATAATTAATTAACATTTCTAGACATTCCAAAGGTGCCCCTCCCATCTCTTATAAAAGATAACCTCTACTTATCTTTTAATAACACCTCCAATGCCATTTGGCTCAGCCAAACCCTTCCCAAATCTCCTCCCAACTTCCCTCAATTCATCCTAGAGGCCACAGTTTGGGAAAAATCCATATTAAGAAGTCCTTTTGTGCATACCAAAAGGATATAACTAAAAAGGAAGTAATTATTTTATCACATCTTTCAAAATTATTTTCATCTTCTACGACAATTCACAATTTGAAAGCTCAATGCTCTCTCATGTTATGTTTAATCACTTCCCCTTCATAATATTCTTCATTTGATCATGTGAATCAATATTTTTTACACCTCATTTTGTTAATCATGAAGCTTTAATTTAATTTACATGGTGAATATATCTTTACCAAAGAATTATTGGGCAATCCCTTTTATTTCCCATAAGATTCACTTTCATGAAACACCATTCAAAACAGTCATGAAACTACCCAATTATTCTTGAAACTTTTCAACCCATCAAGAATATTATCCTTTATAGAAACTAAAATCCTTACAAAAAAATTAATAATATCTCCCCAAACTTGCAACTATTCATGATACTATCTCTTTCATGAAACATCCTTGCTTTATGAAAATGATATTCTCATTAATCATTCACATATTGAAATATTTCCTGAAATTACTTCTTGAATTAAAATCCATTATATTTTTGTTAAAAATTCCTCTCATCAAATGTGGGGGGAATCAACTAATTTATCCAAATTTCATCACCTTCATTAAACATTCACACTATCCAATTCCATTTTTTATAAATCTTCAAAAATGTTCATAAAACATCCTATCCTCACAAAACATTAAGGAATTTTTCATTCATGAATCTTCTCATAATCACATAACAAAGCATACTTCCTTCATGAATTATCCATCTTTCAAAATTAACCAATCATTCATGAATCACTAAGCATTGAAAAAATCAATTCCTTTTCTATATTTTCATGAGGCATCCCTATAAGTCTATATTTCATGAAACATGTTCCATCCTCCAAATTTTGGTCCAAAAAAATAATAAGCACTGGGAAATAGTGCCACCCTGTACATATAATATTTTGTACCACTACTCAGGTTCCATACCTCTATATTGAATATTTTTCAACGTAAAATTCCCTAAATAATACTGGAACTCTACAACTAACCTTTTCAGCCATCTTTTTTCTAAAAACCCAATCGTCCCAAAAACACTACAAAGTTACCTCATGGGATTATTATGCCACGATATCACCCTTGGGGTTTGTTGAAAAATCCTCAACCATACACACCTCATTAAATATGATTTACTCTTATAAAAAACTTTTCTTTATGATATTCCAGACCGTGATCAATGATTTACTCAACACGCACGCTAATCAAACATAATCTATTCACATCATGAGAAATAAGGGCATCATGTAATGTTCATCCATGAATCACTTAATTGATAAAAAATTCATCATTTATCTTCTTGAAACCCATTTTTCATGATATATACCCTTTGATATAGCATCTTTAGAATCGTTATATTTAAAACTCCACCTACTTCATTACTACACCTATTAGATTCTTCTGTTATATTGATCAATATATTTTACTTCCCATAATGAATGAATCCAAAGGGAACTTCATTGTTATTTAAGTATTATAGAGAACACATATAATAAAATAAGTAAAAGTAAACACCATACCACTGGGAGAGGGGTCCCATGTCCATAATTTTTCAAGTGTGGGATGTTGACAAAACTATGAGATCTAGTAGATGCTACTCAAACACATATTTGGGTAAGTCCTTCATTATAATGTCTTCGGCCTATAGTTCTACAGGCACATTCTCAAACATCACAGGATCATGCTCCCCCATATCCTTGATAAAATTATATTTTATTTCATTTTTATTATACCATGATTATTATATATGATGTTTTCTAATATTTATAGCACATGAATTATCATAATTAATTTCAATTGAAAAAACCTCACAACCCATGTCTTCATGTTTCTTCTATGTCTGTAATAAATGAATACAAGATTGAGTTTTGATAATATGATAATATTTTATGGTTAAAAAATAAATTTAATATATTTTTATTCTTATACAATAAATAAATAATCTTCCTAGATAAAATTTTCCACCTAATTTTTATTTTCTATCATCTACTAAACTGGCCCAATATGCATCTGTATAACACAATAAATCTTTCTGAGATTTTTTGTTGCACACCAAACTGAAATCCACTATTTCCATGATAAAAAAAGTTTCATTTTCATTGTATGTAATTTCCATTCAATGGGATTACTTTTATATCATGTTTTTTGGCATATAGAAAAACCAATATCGGATCGTGTCATTGTTCAGTACAATTAGCTGCCAATGATAAGCCTATATTCTGTGACATTCACTACTTTACATTCATTTTAGAACCCCCAGTTTTTTTGGTATATTAACCTTTATTTATAATATTTATTTATATAATGTGTTGGGGTAGTTTTTGGGATAGTTTTGATGTTTTATAGAAAGGTTTTGAGAAGTTTATAAGGGTGCACGGTTTGAGAACGGTTAGTGAAAACCTTTCTAAATCTCTAAGAAATAGTGAAACCTGAGATAATGGACTTTCACACAATGGGAACATGATTTGTCTAAACATGTGGTCCAATATTTTGAGGCACCCTATTGAGATAGTATATGGCCCACAGTTAGATCATGGTTTGCCTTATCGTGCTGCTAAACTGTGCACGACTTAAAAAGTTGGGTTTTTTTTAAATGGAGCTTGGTTTGGATTTTCCCTAAACACCCCATTCCTCCTCTTATGAATCCCTAACTCGGTATTCCTTCCTATCCAAGGTAATGAAGTCTCTCCCACTCATTTTTGAAGTGATTAAAAGGGTTTTCAAGGTGATTTGAAGGTAATTACCCTATGGTAAGTCTCTCTCATTAGGAGTTTCATGGTTTTAAAAATATCAACTCTCATATATCTATAGGTTTCCTAGATCTACTTATATCACATATAGATCTATGGTATTATTTCCTATAATGTTATTATTTAGAATTTTTATTGTTAGGGAAAAGGATATAAGGTTATTTTGTGGAAGTCTTACTTGGATTTGGTGTGTAGTTGTATCGGGGGTTAATTTCACCAAACCCTAATGGTAGGTGGATTCACTCTTGACTCATCTTTATAGAACTAGAACAATTAATTTCAGAACAATTTGTTTTTATAAAAATTGATTGTGAATGTAATGTGTGAATATTTCTAAAAACTCATTTTTTGATGATTTGTATATTTTGTGGAAAATAGGTTATTGTTATGAAATGTACTTTATCGTTGGTTTTCAAAATGATAATTTGAAAATTGGTGGCTTGGGTGATTTGTGAAAAAAAGGATTATGAAAATTGGTTTCCAATAAAAATGTTGTTTTATTAATGTATGGTTTGGAAAGTATAATGTCATAATAGTATTTTCAATAAATGGGTGATTCTAGAAGTGGTTTTGGCGTGTTATTTTAATTATTGATATTCATTTTGTTTGGATTTTGGTAAATGTTTTTCCAATTTTTGTTAGATTAACTGATTAATCATGTGATGGAAGGGATGTATAGTGGTTTTATGTAACACTTATAAAAGGTTTCAAAAGTGGTGGGAAGTACAACAATAAAAAGGTTATGGGTTTGGATGAGAAGATCCACCATCAAAGGTACACCGAGATCAGGGGAGTAGATTTTGTGGGCATGGTTTAAATGTGTGTGTGTGTATAAAAGGTAAATTTAGTTATGAAAATATGAAATGGAAAAAATGGTTAATTACATGTTGTCATTCTTTCCTTGTGAATGTGTTGATTTGGGTTAAATTCTTTGGCAAGAATGTTTTCAGATCGTTGGAACTTGTTGCATTGATTAAATGGGTTTGTATGAATTTATATTTAAATTTTATATCATGTTCCTTCCTGGTGTCATGAGTTGGGAATTCATTTGCGTAAATATTAATGATTAATATTACAAACCCCCTTCTTTGGCATTTTGGTGCTTTTTTAGATGTTGTATTTCAAGACAAATGTAAAATCAATGAATCTCATCTCTTTAACTGTATATCATGATGATTTGGGATGCTTTGTGTTATTGGAGCATGGGTTATAGAATATGGATCAAGTCTTGGACTTGATGTTATATTACTAGTCTTTGAGTTTTTAACTCATTCTCTATTGAATACTTTAAGATGTGTAGTCTTCCTCTTAGTACTCTGATTTGGTATTGGTATAGTTATGAATTGTTGTCATTGATATGTGGTTAAATTGTAATTCATTGTTAACATGAATCATTTAGTCATTTCGGTAATAGAACATTTGTTCAGTTTGTTTCCTTTTGGAGTGATAATAGTCCTCCACCATTCATGAATCCCTTAGAATTTATTTTCTACAATTAGTGCCTTTGGTATATCTCTTGAGGTCATTTGTTCTGATGATTTATGTCGGGGTGCACTACCAATGAATTCTGAGTCAATAGTGACCTTTTCATTGTACCCCACATTTCCACTTTCCAAATGATGGAGGAATCCATCACTTCTTTATTGATGTTTTCTCATAGATCAAAATGGGATGATAGGATGTCGGACTCTCCTTCCATAGATTCCACTTTGGAATTCTTTGCCTAGTTTGGTTATGCCTTAGAGACTAAGATGTTGTTCATGAAACTCTATCTGGTTCTATATCTTTGTGGATGCTGGTTAATGATATTGTTTATGTCCAGACATTAAAAGTGATCATGTCAAGGTAGGAAACTTCTTCCATTAGAGTAGTCCCATTGAGGCATGTGTGGCATGTATGGATGCTGAAAAATAGGAACACATATATTCCTCTTCATCAAAGGGATTCTCAAGAGCATAGAAACCCAATGATAGACAAGTAGATTGAGTGATATTCTATTCTGTAGGCATGTGTCCATAGTTTTCCTTAAATTACCATGATTATCATGTGGTAAGCCATGATTTAAACATCTATCAAAGATGGATCAGACTAATCAGAACACTGATAAGACTGGATTAGATAGGCACATCTCTAAGAGGGATCACCTTGAAGGTATACCAGATAGATGGATCAGAAAAACTAATGAGGACGGAACCGAGAGTTTTGTATCCGAGAAAGGGAATTTTTCACACTACGAAGGTTGGTCATAACACCACACATGGAGGATCTGAGGAGGCGGTCCCTATAAAGGGGGGCACCATGGTTTACCATTGGTTTGTATTGAACCACAGGGAGGCTTTATACATACCATATTTAGAATATAGGGATCAAAACCTGTGAATTTTGAAGGGATTAACTGGGGCTTACTTTTGGTTAGATGCCCTTCACAAGAGGGGCACTCGTGGTTGGATGATGTGGTATGTTCTTGTGTCTTATGCATGGTTAGTGGCTGAGGTGCTGCAATGAGAAATGTAATGAATAGGTTTTATGAATGGTTAGATATCTATATTAATGGCATGATCCCACCAGGATGTGGTGGCCCAGGTAAGGATCAAGATGGATGACAGAGGATTGGGTGAAGTGGATGGAATGAATGAGATGGAAATGAAATGAAGATGACAATTTTGGGCTTGAATCACATGGAGGTTTCCTACGTATCCCGGTAGAGGGGAATAAATTTCCATGTTGTTTGGGATGGGGTGATGAGACACCTATGGAGGCGGCTTGTTAGAAATGGATTGCATGGATAGGGATCCAAAGTGATTGGATCCTTTGGGTTGAGGCATGATCTATCCGAGACACAAAGGCTCGAGGGAGATACCATGATGGAAAAAAGGTGATGGAAATGAACCTTAGCGATGCTTAATTTATATCATATTGGAGGGTAATCAAAGACCATGTAGTTCGGGGTGGACCATAGAATTGGAGCATATGAAAATGACAATGACCCAGAGACATTTAGGGTCTTATTCATAGTTAGCAGCCCATCGCAAGAGGGACACTCTTTATTGGAGGAATATGGTTAACTATATGACTTACGAATTGTTATCACCCTTGGTGGATTAAAACAACTTAGGGAGGTTCTTTTTTTGATATGTGTCTCAAAAAAGGGAAGATTTCACATCCATAGGGCACATCCCTAAGAGGAATCACCATAGTTTACCATTGGTTGGGATTGAACCTCAAAGAGGTGTCCTATGTACCCGAAAATGATCAAAACCCACTTAGTTCAGAGGGTGTAGTTTAACATCATGCATGACAAGTGAACTGATGTAAAATAGTAAGTATAAATGAATAACAGGGTGTAATTGAATTGATCCTTGTGGAGTCTTCCTATGTACCCTACTTAAAAGGAACGGATCGAAGTCCACATAGTTTGGGAAGGGGAGTGGGCCTTATGCTTGGATGGAATCCCACAATCATTTTGGGTATTTTGTGTGATAAGTGAACAAAATAGTATGTCATGGTTACTGATTACTCTAATACCATGTGGGTCATGATCAGTGTGGGATATATGTTGTAATAGCAGGACTGATGGTCATGTCATAAAAGGTGCAGCCCTGAGGGATGGTGTGGGGATTACTCATGGCTAGTGTCCCAGGAAGATGAAGATTGGGACTTACTCCAGGAAAAAATCCTAAGAGGAGGTTTGGGGATTATATGTATACTACACGAGGGGTGAGACCTCGTGTTCATAGCATGGGGTGAGACCATAACATAGTCTCATGATCTAAGGATGATGGTGCCTGGCAGTTTGCCATTCTCCAGCTCAAACGATGAGGAATCACTCCTCCTCCCATTTACATACATTACTTATACCAAACCACACATGGGAAAGGGAAGTCACAAGTAATTCCCAACTAGAGTGAGGTGGGGGATTGGTCAATTAAGGGGGCCATGTTAGAGTACCTATGTGAATAAGAAACAGATGTTAACGTACCTATGTGAATAAGAATTAGGTTGAAAAATTCAACATGAAACACTACTCGAGGAACCATGAAATCACTTTTTATGATTCCGAAGGGTAATATGGTAGAGAAGTTCATGAATCCATATGGATTTATAGGAGTGGATTCAAAAACTAATAGATATTCATGAAGTAAGGGTGTGTCGTGAAAGAAGTACTTCGATAGAGTAGAGCATCAGCTTTACAACGAGCTCTTTATTTGAAGAGTGATCCATGAAGTCTTAATGCTTCGTAGAGCCTCACGTGACCTGAAGGGGATACCACATTCGTGATGGAATAAGACCTCCATGAAGTGTATCTATATATGTAGGGGCCATGAAAAAATTAGAAAAACATGGCTCGTGATGAACAAGTACATGGGGAGATCCATTTTTCTCCTGGTTTTACAATGCTTGAGAACTTCAAGAAATGGGAAGTTAGAATGTGAAAGGTTTGAGTGACAATGATTTCTGGGGTGAGCCTTCTATTTTTATGAATTATGGGTTTTGGTGCTTACGGGAATTGTCATGAAGAACAATAAAGGATCCGTGAAAAAAAAGTGTTGTTCTGGAGAAATGAGGTGTCATTGGACTCAGTTGGACCCATGAAGGGATCATCAAAGTTGAAATTGTGGGTCTTGTTATGGAGAAAAAAGGATGATGCATATTGACTAGGCTCTGCAAAACATGTGAAGACACCATAAATGATACTTGAGATTGTGGAGTCTAGTCGATCATGTTTCTTTCAAGGCAAAAAACGACACCATGGAGAATGTTGGAACCTTTGATCTTCGTCATACTCATGAAGAAAATTTCAACCTTCTGCGTGGTCATGTCGGTGAGAGGTCTCGGTAGACGAGCTTAACGAAAGATACCACTTTGATGATTTATGATTCTAATGAAATCCTGGTCTAGATTAGCTTGAAACCAGCCAGGCCTTTGTTCATGCCTTCAATGGAACAATTTTCAGTGGAAAAATGGCCCCCTCAAAATGGGAGATAAAGGAAATGAGGGATGGATTCTGAGGTTAATTCACTGAAAAAACTCATTGGATCACAATTATAGCTCACGAAACATACATAAATGGAATTACATAAAGCTCTAGTGGCTGAAAGGTGACTGCGAAGATCTAATGAAGGTAACAGTGAAGCTCAGTCAGGCCTCACCTATAAATAAGGAAATAGGGTCCCATCCTCAATACTAGATCTCCATCAATGATTACGTCGAATCACTATTTTCATAAAGTGATCATCCACATGAACGTGACTTCATGAAAGGGATTCTACGGTCTGGTGCACTATGAACACATTCTAGTGAACTAGTGCATCCTAGTTAGCAACTCCTTTGCAATGCAGGTTGAGATTAAGACTACTATGTGGGATTTAACTTTGTGAATGTCCTTCATGAATAGGCTTCATGAATGAGCTTCACAAATAGAGTCATAAAAATTCCTATGTCCATAAATGATGTCTGCTCAATAGTCTTCAAGGAAGTCTCTTGTTGATTCCACTCGAAGGGAAGAGATGGAAAACAACATCATGGTAGAGGAGTACATTTATAGCCACTCTGATCATGAAATGTTGATGATGCTACTATCAGATGCTTAGAAGGAAAATATGATATTCAAGAGGTTGATTTTTTTTGGATTTGGCTTATGGGATGATGTATTTATTCTAGAGGCTAGATGAGATGAGCCAACCTACCAATTCAAGAGAACACCAAGACAAATCTTGTGGTAAAGGGTTGTGGATGTCCATATTGGGATGGATCATATCCTTGTCACATCACACTACCTCTACAACTACCTAAAAAAATTTGATGGAAATGTGTTGAAGAAATAGATGTTCAAAATTCATTATAGGATGATCAACAAGGTAGGGCTTGGGAAACTGGAGAAGGGGTGGATAAAAGATTGGGATCTATACCAGGGTAACATTTTTATGGATGACTAGGCCTGAAACTACTGGGTGTGTGCATCCTACACTGAGTTTGATACTATTCTAAGGTGGGTATGACTATACAAAGTTGTATGGGATCCCAAATTCTATTTCAACCAATGGAAGGAACTCATACCAGAGTTTCTGAATTGGTTGTCTCCAAGTACCAAAAAATTTCACCTACATCATAGGGAGGTTGGCATCATCCTCATGGGGATTCATTAGAACTCAGGCATCCCGATTATGGGAGGAATGTATAGCGTCTTTCTCTCTACCTATAATTCTTACAAGGATGTTGAAAAGATGTTTACATTGGAAAAGACGTTAATGAACCCATTTCTAGGCATGAACAATTATAATAAGAACACTAGTGATGTCCACTTCAAACAATGCTTCATATACTTTCTAAACATTCCAATAGATAAAATACTTGTGAGACCACCCCCCCCCCACATATCTAAGAGAAGCTTAGTGAGGTAGGAATGGTTCTTACTAGTGGATACTAGAAGAGAGTCATTGGAACCTTTGTGGATTTTGCATCAAAGATGATAAGCAACCAATAGTTAGGCTGTAAGGACTCATCTTGGCACACATCAATGGATGGATGATATAGCTGGGTGATGCCCGTATGGGATCATGACTGGGAACATTCATCATGGTGGTGATATTGGCCTTGTGGCAGTGTATTAACCTGGGAATACCAGTGCTAGAAAATTTGTATCACTTGCTTCAGAACATCAGTGAGGGGAAGAGGTTGTTTCAAGTGTTCATGAAATTCCATTTCACATACATCTGGGTTGTAGTGAACATAGGATTCCATGAATACATCAATACCATATTTATACCTGGGCTAAGTTGGTGACTAGTAATCCATAACATTTTGGTGAGATTCCCACTCAATCTTGATCAAGCTGTCACACATAGAAATATTGTGTGAGAATACTAATTCATTTTTCACCCATCCTTTCTGCCAACAAGATAATTTACTGATGATGGAACATAAACCAAAGAGAAACAATCATATCTATTTGACTTTCTTAGCAATGTTATGTTGGCACGGGTGGACTATGAAGCCATATTTTTCAAGATAGTTTAGATGCATACAGAGGCTAACTCTAAATGTATATCTGGGGGTGTATCATGAGGACTACCCATGTGTGATGAGGTATCTCTAGTTGATGTTCACATGGGAAGATAATAATATTTGGAATGAGATCTACCACTCAAAAGTGCATTTGGGTGGATTCACAAACATCCATAGAGATAGGAAGATGCCTACCTAGGTTAGACGTTAAAGAAACCAACAATCTAGGATAGTAAAGAAGAGGTTCCTAAAACTTGAATTTGGGTTCGAGCCGATGCATGGGGACATCGTGAGGGAGGCGCTGATGCAGATCAAGACATTGAGGTTGTAGAAGTAAGGGCAGTAGACCCCGACCCAACACAGACTAGAGGTGAAGAAAGGGAGTCAGTAGGGACAGACCCAGTGGCTCCATCCATGAGGACCCGAGAGAGAAGAATCATTGAGGGTGGTTTTGAAAGTTTCCACCTTAATCTACCTATAATTAGATGCATCAGGTGGTGATTCCTCCCGATTTCAGTTATCCAAAGGCTTGGAACGATAGGGACTTCTATAAGTAGTTTCATAGAATCAATGAACTCTGGATGAACATGAAAAATCAGGGGATGGATCTGATTGTAATTGGCTTAGAAAAAGGTAGGTTCAATATGGCCTCGATTATGGGGAAAATGTTAGTGGTAGAACTGGAGGAGATGATTCATTGTCGAGGCACTATGCAACTCATGACCAATTGGGTGAGGGTGATATTGAAAATGACATCCCACCAATGTTGTCATCACCTCAGCTGGTAGATTATTTCCCATTATCAGAAAATGAGGATAGTTCCTGGGGAGAAGAGTTTGGTAAGGAGAACCTTTATAAGGGTGGATAAGAAGAAATTTATAAGGGGGGACCACCAGAAGAAGGTGAAATCGTGGCCTTGGAGGAAACTTCTTTGGGTGGATTTGCTGCAACTCTTGAAGTAAGTTCTCACTCATACCCATGTGATTCCATCACTTCAGTTTATCTTGTTTCCTCAGCTAACACATAATTATGATGGAGGAGCTTATGCAGAGTGCTCCTACTAATAGAAATGAAGTTGTGACAAAAGATGTGGGGAACCAAGCACTGGGACCTGCATCTGCTGAAGTAATAGTTGCAGAGTCCCTTAGTGTTGGGGAGGAAATAATGGAACCCTTGTAACCTTCAAAACCCACAACCATATATGGGGGACCATTCTCGAGTATCCCATCAATGATTTTTTATAGGTGATATCATCCAATGCTCGACCAATGTATGATTCCGGCTTCTCAGAATCATACATGTCATTTTCTCAATAAAAATGACTGACACAACCCTTCTTGAAATAGCCCCCTAGAAGGGAAACAATCCTAATGGGGTAGATGGTCGGAAGACCTAGTTCCCCTATCCATAGAGAAATTTTGGTCCATATGGAACCAGGTACCCAAGCATTCCACGATATGGTTCCCTATGAGAGATCAATTATGACGGTGAGTGACGCCACTTGTGGGGCAGAAACTGGAGCCGACTAGGTTGACATAATCGAGGCATACTCAAGTTATGAATACCAAAATGATGACCTAGATCCCAACATTTTGTATGAAATATCCGAATAAGATCCTTTCACTGCAATCCTTGATGAATTCCAAAATTATGAACCTACTGATCCCTTAGAGTTGGACGAATATGATTCTATTACAGTCAATAGTAGTCAAAAGAACCAGTGATGAGCGTGGAAACTGATCAACAAAATTGTAGAAAAGGTTAAAAAATATATTTTTATAAGATGAATAGGATCTCTTCATCTTTGGTTATGTTATGTATGCACCAAAGGGAAAGATGCATGACATTTACACATGTTTATCTGAGAATACCTTACTGAGGAGGTGCAGGTGAGTAGTAATCACTTGGATGATTCTTGGTGTGGGATAAAGTATGAGAATATCCAAAAGGTCCAATAGGACAAAAAGGAAATACAATTCCATGATGAGCAGATAAGATAGAACTTTACATTCATCACTCATCAAATAAGTCTTTTTGAGTGACTGATGGATCAATTGGAATAAGCCTAGAAGCAGTTAGCAAAGGTGAATTGTTAAGTGGAAGAACTATGAGCTGAATGGGACTGAACATAGATTAGGGATGATGATATTTTTTCTGTGGTTGTCTAAGAGGAGTAGAATCTCAGGATGTATATGGAATCCCAAGAAGCTACATTCCATAGAGCGGTATAATGAATAATTCTATTGAAGGGGCAGATCCGTAGGGGCCGTGTTTTGGAAAAACCAAAATATACTCTCCTTGCCTACCTTCTTATTTAGACTAGGTGCATGGAAATATTTTTATTTTATTTTATTACTACATCTTTATCATATCCACAAAACATTTAACGAACAACCTCAAAGATCACATGGGTCATTCCCAGTGTGATTAATGAGTATGGTCACATAATCATTCACTTTGGATACAAGAGATCCAGCAAACCATCGAACAATAAGGGTCTGATATTTATTGAGTGACCACCCAGAGTGTTTAGGTTGATATAGGCGGGTTTAACTATATAATATGGTTTTTAGAGTGGCCGAATTTCCTTTCCCAATGTGTTTTAGAACAGAAGAAGGATAATGTCTGGGGTGTTAGATTCAATGTGAATAGAGGAGAATGAGAAAGTTGAATCATGATACCCAAAATTTGGAACACAATGATGGAGGAATGATCATGGAAGATAGTTTTTGAATGTATAAAAAACTCATGAACATCACATTAGCTTGAAATGGGGGACAAACAAATGAGGCCTAACCTTGGACTGAATTTTACAACATGGGTCTGAACTTGACATGTCGTCCAAAATGTTGGTCCACAACATTAGGTGATCCATAGGGTTGAACATCCATACCATTAGGGGGTACATTCATACGTGAAAGACAATGAGGACCAAAATAATGGGAATGAAAAGCAAGGAGATGGTGTGATGGAATGTTTTAATGGATTCCATCACTCTTGAAATTACTCCACCATCATGAAAGCACATTGGGTGAGCATATTGGTCCCAGCCAAGATCAAACCTACTTCAACACATGACATTCTGGGTGAGGACCTAGAATGTATTGCAGTTCTACATCATTCTAGTAAGGATAATAAATATTTAGTTTAACATCATATGTAAAGGACAATGTGTGGAATATTTTAATGTCATATGACTTGGAATTTGCCCATATTTTATGGCCATACTGCCTTGACCCAGGCTAAAAGTTTAAAGACATGATGTCTGGACAATAGTTTTTATTCCTATAATATTTTCACAAAATAAATGAGATGATCCTGACGTGAATTAGAACCAATGAAGTCATATGCACTATACAAATATCAAGGAACACATAGAAAGGATGCATATGTGATTCAATAGAGAGGGAAAAAACATAACATGAATAAAGGCCAAGGAGACCCATTTCTACACCCCATATCCATGTGAGGCTACTAGTTTAAGGTCATGGAGTGCATAATGAGAGAGAAGAATCAAAGGGAAAATGATCCCATAGTTGGGCCAAAGAAAAAATGCTCGGGAATCGCTACATATCAAGTGATGGAAGGAATCAATCCACACATAGTTCTTGATTTTCCTGTGGTTTAACATTATCCGGTATGGACATAGGTGATTTCTATGAAAATATTAAATAATTTTGAGGCTGGACATGATATCAATGATCCTACAACCACTAACTATCCAATAAATATGGGAATCAATCCACACGTAGTTCATGGGGGTGTGTAGGCCTCAACCCTGAACAGAGAGAACAGGAATTAAATATTTCTTGCTTTTCCTTTTGTTGTGTTTTCTTTTGAAACCAACCTCGAATGAAAATTCTGGGTGTCTTTTTATGAATCAATCCATAGATAGGTCTTAACAAGTGTCATAGTGGATGACTAATACCAAATGTGACACCCTCTCATGTGTGAACACCATAATGTGGGGTCGTTTTTCATCGAGAAGAAAGGATGATGATGTTGCAGTTTAAGGTAAAATGACAGTACCAGTCCTTAAATTTTAACCTTATATAGTAAGTATGAAATAGTTTAAAGTCATTAGGGTTGCCGTATATTGGCTTAACATCACATATCTTGGATGAAAAGAGATATTATATTAATGTCATAGAACTCGGACCATGCGGTTGTGCAGTCCTCTATGTGGGTATTACCCAACCAAAACACCTAATCCCACGTGAGCCTTTCTCGGTGTGGGAAAAAAGGGGTGATGATAGGACTTACCTTCAATATGAGATTGGAAAACCATTAAAAATAAAATTTTGATGGGAAAATCCCAATCAGGATGACATTCCTACTCGATGTACATGGATGTATGGAGGAACAACATAGGGGGTTAGAGATCAACAAGAATATGAAAGGGTATGAAAATGTGAATCACAACGTCGGATATTTGGGACATAATGGGGATGACTTAACAAAGGTGGATTACTGATTACCACATTCAAAAAACAAAATCCATATCTGTAGGATGGGATGGAAACAAACAACTGATGGTCAGCCACTAACTATATTCAAAGCATGAAACCTATCTTCAAAAGTCATTTGAGATTCTCTAGGATGTTGGCATATTATGCTAGCAGAGCTATTAGTTTCGAGCATCCATATTGTTTGGGGGTCCTTTTGAATGTGAAAAATGATTGGTACACAAATAAAGGGACACATGAATCATGGTTATACTTGTGAAATTTAACATCATTCTGTAAGTATGTTTGTAAGGAGAACTTCTCCGAAGGGAATTACATGACACGAATACTATAAACCTGGAGTTAAAGAGGATCATGAAGGTATCAAACATGCCATGTACTCCTGGAAGAACCCTTAAAAAGAATTAGGACATATGAAAGAGTTGATGCATCAACCATAGGTGAATGTTCTAGGAATTCATGTGTATCACATAAATATGGCAATCAATCAACACATAGTTCTTGAAGACGGCTTCGAAAATTTCCAAAATCATAAGGGGAGATATCCTCTCAAGTAATTAAATCATCGTTTCTACATAGTTCACTTTCAAGAAAACATTAAAAATAAAAATACTAGTTTATGGTCATAGAGATCATATCATAAAAGGAGGAGAGGTGTAGTATAGTCCCATGAGGTATCCTAATGTAAATGAGATTCAAAGTGGCCTCAAACTAACCATAGTGTACTGGGGAGAAAACCCTATCCTAGAAGGGGGGAAAGAGTTCATGACTCTGTAGTTAGACCTGAGTAAAAAATGTTCAGGGGACACTATGTGTCCCACAATGTAGGGAATCAATCTAAACATAGTTCTTAAATGTTGTGAAATTTGACATCATGCGATACGGACGAAGGTCATTGCGTAGTTTATCGTTATGTGGTAGGGGCATGGGGGGTCACTTCTTATGGTTATAGAGCTCAGACCACAAGATGATACCTCCAAAATGGGAATATGTAGTGCCAAAGAATAAGGAAACCTGAAGTGAATGACGACCAATGGGATACACACCACTCCATGTATTCCCAACAGAAACATAGGCTAAGAGGCCGAAGAGTTGATTCCCTCTAAACTGAGGACATTGGGGCACTACATATTTTATCATCATGCAACATTGAAAGAGTAGCAGTTTAATGTCATGTAGGATGTGACAGTTTAACATGATGTAGGAAAAGGGGGTATTTCATTTTAATTTCATGCATAAAGGACTATACACACTATCTATGTTATTGTCTTATAGGTAGGAAAAAATAGTTTATCATTGTTTGGGATAGGATAATTCTTATTTTAAGTTCATAGAACTCATACCACTAGTAGGAAATGTGTAGTTTTAGAGACATAATGTAACCTGATGTGAATGAGGATCAATAAGATCCATGCCACACCACACACCGTTGATGGAGAACAGACACATAGTTTAATGTCATAAGGATTGGACTTTATGATAGTGTGATTCTTCCATGTGAGAATAATCCCTATATGGACAATGAATCCCACACGATCCATTCTTGTTATGGTAAACAAGGGGAAAAGATGACCCTCAGGACACATAGAAGAACCACGATGTAGAGGCGCAGAGTCAAGATAACCCCATGTTGCTAGTCTACCGTATCAACGCGAAAAGGATCACAGAGGGATAACACAAAGGGTGTTAAAGTTCCTCCAGGACATAAGAATGTGAATCAATACACCTGATATTTGGAAAATAATGGGTGTGGTGTTTCGATGAAGGATAAATTCTAACCTTCTTCTAAACAGAGCATCTATATAATGTATCCTAGGATGGAAACAAAAAAATGAGGGTCGACCACTGATCGAATTCAAAAACAAAGGGCCAAACTCAAAATGTCGTCCGAGATTCTCTTGGATGGTGGCCCAGAATGGCATTCAATCCATGAGGTTGACCATCCATATTGTTTGGGGGTCCTTTCAGATATGAAATATGATAAAATCCCAAATAATAGGGCATGTGATCCATGGAGATAGAATGAGAGAATTTCCATGTGGAATCCAAAACTCTAGCGTTTATATCATAGTGCATCTATGAACATTAATGAGGCACAATAGATGATTAGGTATTCAATTAAGGTCATATGACTAATGATGATGAGTGGAGGGGAGAAGCATAATGTGTTCGTAAACCTAGGGTTGTACCCCAAGAAATAATTTATGGGCGTTCCTACGTATCCCGTAAAGAAAGTAATCAATCTATACCAAGTTTTTGATGTTCCATGCATTTTAACATCATACAGTAAGGATGTTGGGGGAAATGGTACCCCAAAGGGTATGTGTATGGCCTGGTAGAATAAACCCTATGTGAATAAGGATAGTAGAGATCTACACAACACGACACACTTCCAATAGTGAAATCAAGCCAAAGGGGCTGGAATTATTGGATTACATGAGAAACCTAGGGTATATGCCAGAAGACAACATGTTTAGGTGTTCTTACATATCTCATAATAATGATAATCAATCCATTCATAGTTCTTGAATGTGGGACATTTTAACATCATGCAGTAAGGATAAAGAAATAGGGAAATATCTAGGGAAGGCACATGGTGAGGCTACTGTAGTATTAATATGAATGAAAACCAAATAAGCCTCATATCACAATAAATGCTCTGAAGAAAAAATGAATGAAAATGGGATGAATAGGTGGAAGAACTTGGTGAACCTTGGGGATGGACCTAAAGACAACATGCCTGGAAATTCCTACATATCCCATAAGGATGGGAATTAGGACACATGTAGTTCTTGAATGTCTGGCAGTTTAACATCATGTGGTAAGGACACTTGGGGAATAATATCCTAAGGGCATGTGGGTGGCATGGTAGAATAAACCCGGTGTGAATGAGGATGGAAGATATACACACCACACCACACACTCCTAGGAGATAAATCATTCCAAAGTGGATAAAAATATGGGATAACATGGAAAATAATGGGGATATAACCAAAGACATCATGTATGGGAATTACTACATATCTGATAAGGATGGGAATCAATCCATAAATAGTTCTTGAATGTCATTCATTTTAATGTCATGTACTAAGGATGAAGAAAGAGGGAAATCTATGAGGTAGAAACATGGTTCAGCTACTGTAAACCCAATGTGAATGGGGACCAAAAAGGTCTCATATCACAGCATGTGATCCTAGGATAGAACTCAAGAAAAAAGGCTAAACAAACAGAGGAACCTCGGGAACCGGGGGGCTGGACCCAAGGAAAACATGTCCAGGTGTTCCTACGTATCCCTTAAAGATGGGAATCAAGCCACATGTAGTTATTTAATGACATTTAGTTTAACATCATTTGATAATAACATTGGGGGGAATAATATCCCAAGGGGGATGCTTGTGGTGTGGTATAATAAACTCAACCTGAATGGAGATAGAAGAGATCTACACATCACCATGCATATCCAAGAGAGAACTCAGATCCAAGGGCCAGATGAAAGGAATTACGACTGAGTGTCATATAGTTTAACATCGTGTGGTACAGACGAAGTAGTAGTTCAACATCATGTGGTAAAAAAGAGGTCCTAGTTTAAGGTCATAGATCTATGATCATAATGTGGGGCCTTTATAATTCATATACATAGTATATTTCTTTAATTAACATAACATTAATGAGTGCAAAAAAGTTCCCATTGATGTGTTGTGTATTCACAAGAAGAGTGGGCTATCAAACCTAGGTTGGGCCTAAAAACATTGTGTTCAAGAATTCCAACATATCATCTGAGGGAAGTAATCAATACATACATTGTTCTTGAATTCCACTTAGATTAACATCCTGCAATAAAGACAAAGCAATAGTTTAATGGCATGTAGGAAAAAGGGGACACTTTCCTTTTAAGGTCAAGTAGAAAAAACCATATACACTATACAGTTTAATGTCTTCCAGAAAGGAAACGATAGTTAATCGTCATGTGGTTTGGAAGGTATATTATTTTAAGTTCGTATTACTCAGAAAATGAGGTGGGGCCGAAGGGGATGGAAAGGTTGAGGAACCAAGGGCTGGACCGAAAGACAAAATGTTTGGGTGTTCCTATATATCTCATATGTAACACCCGGATGTTTTTATAAAATTCTTTGTATAAATAATTTTTATCCATCAGTAGCTTACACTGCACACAATCATGAGATTAAATGAACCGTGAAACCCCTTTAGTATAACATTACCTTTATATCCTATCTAGTAGGTTAATGGTAATAAGTATAACTAACTTTTGAAAAAGCATTGAGAAATCATTAGCTATCAATTATTTTTGAAATATATAAATCAATTAGATATTTACATTTTTTAGTAAATTACATTTGGTAATGAAATTAATGGGTTATCTATAGGTTATATAATTAATAATATATTTTTTATATTATCTAATGGATATTTCAGTCATAGGGTATGAATAAACCCTGTTTGATATATAAAAACATATTTTTAAGGGTAATTTTACCCATTTGAATGGAGAACTACTTTAAAATTAATATTTTTACTCATTAATAATTTTTATCTGACATCATAAACAGGTTATTTTTAATTGGGATGTTAAAATTTACTTCAGAAACTTTTTTGATATTTATCTGATAACTTTCAAGTTTTGATGAATAGTAAAAATACACTAAATTTTAGTAGAAAACATCTTTTTTAATCGAAACAATTTTTATAGTTAAAAAATAATATTGAACGGTTTTAAAGTATAAATTGAATATATTTTTTCATTCAACAAAATTTATTCCCTTAGTATTAATTTTACAATGCATTCATATGTAAAAAAATTTCAATCTTTTGAAATGTTTTAGCTTTCAAAAATCATTCTCTCATTCTGACAATTGGATTGATTTTAAATTAATTACGACAACTTATGTGTTTTAAATTTTAAAAAATGGACTCCATTTCTGTAATATGTATTCCCAAATTATACTAACAGACTACTTTTATTTTTGGGTACTATGAATAGTTTTTTGGTAATTATTTTTATTATCATTGTTGATGGTAAACTGGGTAATTAAATAAAAAATATATATTATAAAATTAACTTAAAACCTATCATAATCGTATTGGATGACTAAATTTTAACCTTATCATCAATGTTTCGAAATGGAATCACTCAATGGACACTTTCCCATGAATATGACATAAATATTTTTAAAATCAATGAATGTGAAAAAATGCCATACTTTCCTTTTATATAAGTATATTAATTTTAATATATGGATAACCATGAGATAATTTGGACTATAAATAGGATCTTGAAAGATAAAACAATTTCATACATCATAAAAATTTATTTATAATTTTAGAAATGAAATAATTTCCATTAAGGATGAAACAATAGTGACACCAAAATTATTTTTCTAATAGAAATATTAAATAAATAATTTTTAAAATATTAACAGAAATATAATTTAAATTAATTGATGTTCTCCATGAATTTTACAGTTTATTATGAAATGTTTTTATTATATGAAAAAAATTTGTTCAAATTTTCCTTCTATGCCTATTTTATTAAAAATCAACGAAATGGATAGTGTCAAAATTGACACTATTAATATTTTATAACAATAACATTTTATTAAATTATATAAAAATCATTAATATATTTAAAAATTACAAAGTGATAATTAAAAGGTCAAAAATGTACTAAAATATCAATTAACAATCAATCAACACCATATATGTAAATATTAATAACCATTAAATATTTAGAATATGTTTCAACAATTAGAATTAAATATATTAAATAAGGATAAATCAAAATTATAAGGTTTAAAATAAAATCAAAACATGTATAAATATTATTGTTTTAGATTATTTAATCCATCCTAAGGAGGCCTTTTGTGAAAATAAAAATGTGATACTCGAAACAGAGGTAATTTTTTTATCTCCTCTTTCAAAATTCTTTTCTTCTTCTATGTACCCTTCATATGTTGTTTCCATAATAAAGAAATAAATAAATTATTTTATATATTCTGAGATGTTACCATTGTTATGGGACGACCTTATACATCCTTTTATCCATCTTTTGAATTATAATATCACCATGCGTGCATACGTATGACTTACCGTCTACACGTTGTGGTGTAATCTATTATTCAACAATTCTTTACTTGGATGGGAATAATGATGGGTAAAATGTATGTAAATAATGAATATAATAAAATTATTATTCTCTATAATAAATATACAATCCAATTCCATACTATTTAACCCTAAAAGTGAATGAAATCGTCGTTTGTGCGTACATATGGCCTACCATCTCCATGACGCGGTAAGATTCATTCTCCATGTTAACAATTCTAGAATGATTATAAAATTTATCTGAAGATAAATATAAAATTTATAAAACAAATTTAATTATATAAATGAATAAAATACATCCTATTCATAACAATAATGACTTTCATCTCAAAATTGATATGGGAAAACAAAAGTATTTAACACCTGAAATAATGGAAATATTGAAACAATATTAAAAGAATGATATAATAGGATCAAATATGAGATCATAAATATGAATATGGTTCTGGTATAATTTAATAACATAATTTAACCATTATAAATGAGGTTTGGATACATATTAAGGATATCATACCTAAGGTAAGGGATAATTTCCAAATCTCGTTATTATTTTAGATTACATATACATAAGTATTTATTGGGTGTATTTATCATCCACATCAATTTTTCCTAAATATATAATATTATTTTTATTCTTTTACAATTTTTTGAAGTCAATTTTACCCATTGTTAAATTTTTATTAAACGGTATGAAAGGAATCTTTTTGTATTTTTCAATATGATGTATTTTTTGGCTTTTACGTTAAAAGTACGAGGATAATGTTTTTTTAACTTATATGAAATAAAAGAGTTTTTACATATTTATAATTCCTTTTTTCCATGAATCCCACCCTATAAAATTTCATGTTTATTTTAAACTAAATAATTTTCATTTAAAAATTCAGTTCATTTTGAGAAAATATAATGTTTTTGAATAAGATAGGTTAATTTCCTCAAGAATTAAATTCAAGTGTTTTACCAAAATTGTTTTCCATATAAGATGAAATAGGGTAATGTTTTTATCCATAATTTTACTTTGAATTGGTTTTTTTTATTATGGAATTATTTTTATGAAATCCATTTATTTTATATGTATTATGATTGAATTATGTTTAAGAAACCTGTGTTAATTCATGGGTTATGCTATGATGAATGATTTATGTCTTGTGGAGCATGTAGGAATGCTTTCATTATGAGATGGGTGCGACCTGTATCTTCTTCCAATGCATTGGGTAATGATTTATATCTCATGATATAGACTTGATTATAATGACATGTAAATCTGGTTCAGTAATACAGGGTTGGAACGACAAGTAAACCCAGTTCAGTAATGTACTTTGTCCGCTATGATAGTCATGGATATGAGCCTTGGCTAATATAGATGTGATTTTATATGTTTATGTGAACTCCAAAAAACATCATGTCTAATGTTTTAAATTTTGGGGTTATGTCAATTAATTCTTAGGAACTTTTATCCCATTACATGATATCACGATATTTTGTATGTAGGATAAGATTTTAAAATGTTGTGTTATTATTTTTGATGAGTATGATATGATTGATAATTCACATTTATACCCTTACTATGCATTTGATCCCACCCTTTCATATGTTTCTCTTCCCTAGGATATGAAGAAGTTTATTGAGTAATCTATGTTAAAAAAGTAGTCTAGTTATGATGAAATAAGTAGGAGACATTGTTCATATTTAATGAACCAGTTTTTTATGTTTCCATGTTTATAAAGACACTATACCTATACTATCCTATCAAATATTTATTATATGTTTCAATAAATACACTAAAATATTTACGTAATATCAATGAATGTAAATTATGGGTCGTTATACTATACGGGTGGGAATCAAGCCACATGTAGTTATTGAATTTCAATCAACTTAACGTCATGCAGTATGGTCAAAAGAATTGACTAATTCTCTAGAGGGGTTTTATAGTGTGGATGTCATAAAAACGATGTGAATGAAAACTAATTATTTCCCAATGAAACCATCTGAAATCCTTAGAGAGTACAAAGGAAAAAGGGACAAAGGAATTAATAGATTTGTGGAACATGGTGCTAGACCTAAAGAAAAAACATTCAGGAATTCCTACATATCATGTGAGTGTAGGAATCAATCCACATGTAGTTCATGAATGTGGTCTAGATTATTGTCATGTGGTTAGGATGAAACAATAGTTCAGCATCATCTGGGATGGGGTGTCATTCTGTTTAACATCATGAGAGATGATTTTGTTTAGAAGTCTCACATCTTGTGGCCTAGACAAAGATGAGGTTCTCATGAAAAGTATTTCTTGAAGAATATAGAATTGTAGGGAGGAGTAATCCACTCTCTATCAATGGTTATCAAAAAGTATGAATCATTGGGGTTAACTCAATGAATGATGTAAGGTCTCTACAATTTCGGCTCCAACATTGGTGGCCTCTTATTGGGTATCATTAGATTTCTTAGGGCCAATATTGTGTCACATTATAGGAAGGAGCCGAGATGAAATTTCTTGTTGAAAGCTCTGGTTATCTTGTTCTAGTGCCTTTCTAGATTGTGCAAGGCCTAGAGCCTGTTCTCAACAAGGGGATCCATCTCATCCAGAAGAATTTATTAAACTTTCTCTGACATCTACTAATCATAGAATGTTATACAAAGTGATGGAAACTAAACCTCGATTGTTAGGACTACATTTGTTCCATACACCATGGAATATGGGATCACCTCTATGGAAATACATGTCACTTTTCGATAATACCATAGAGTGTTAGGGAGGTTGTACGACTAACATTTCTTATTCTGACCAACCATCTACTACAAAATACTAGAGAAGGTCTTTTTGAACACCTTTATATTCCCATTTTCTTTTTCATGATTGAGAGAAGTATTATTAGAAAATATGTTGTACTTATAATACACTTTTATCAGATCACCTTCTCAGAAATTGGTTTTGTTATCAATGAGTAAAATATGAGGAACTCTGAATCGATGGATGATGTTGGAGATCATCAAATTGGAAACACAATGTGCCTTGAATTCCTTGAGCAGAATCACTTAAGTTCACGTAGAGAATAAATCTATGGAAGTTAGAATGTTCCTTCACTGGTGAGTGGTTGCAAGTCCATATAGTCCCTTGGTATCGTGTCCCCAGATTACAGTGGTATAAGATTACATGGTAGTGTGGAGGGGCTATGTCGGCTGATGCATAAAATTGGAATGGATATGACACATGTGGAAACACTTGGAAAACATGAGACAATAACGGACCATGGTTGGTAAAAAGTGGACCAACCTTAAGAACTAGTGGTAGAGTCTCAATCTAGCCCGATGAGCTCCACAAGAATCGACATAAACTTCCTAAATGACTGGGGGGAACCTCATCTCCCTAAATGTAATGAAGGAGAACTCCATAAAACCCACATTTTTAGAGGATCTTATCAAGGATAGGCCTACTCTAGAGAGTGAACTACACTGCACGCTGATGGATTCACTTGTGTTTTACTCTCTCCATCATGAGACTTCCATTGGGGAGGTACACAATAAAAGGATTTTTCAAAACATGGGTCTTTTTTACTATGATAGGGGGACCTGGGGGTCCTAATGTGGTGGCATTAGGGGTAACATGGCCTACCTACTAGTTGTCATCATTGTCTGTACTGACGACAGTGATGACCCTTCGATATGCCACATGGATGATCAAATCATCTTGGTCAGGCTCTATGAGAGACTAGGCGAGGCAATCCAAGGCTCCAACTTGACTATTATGTGATCAAGGAACATTAATGAACTCTACCCAAGAAGGGAATAGGGAAATTAGCTTGTGAGTGCTCTCTAACAGGGGCACAAGTTCTGTATTTCTAATGACATAATCATCATTCGTCTTCTTGATGACAATTTCAATGTCTCCCTTCACATGTAGGTGGGGAACATCAATCTCAAGTGCCAACTCGAGACCAAAGATAAGTTCTTGATACTCTTACTCATGGTTGGTATATACTTCTGACAGTAAGAACGACTAGGGTAGGAAAACCTATGTTGGTGTGATGAAGGTGATACCCAAACCTACTCTTTTGAGTTTGGAATCATTGATTATCCTATAGAAGGGGATCCATGAGGCACTTTTGAAGAGCATTTGGAAACACAGTACAACCTAATCCACCAAGTGGGTGGCCTCATCTAGAAAGTAAAGATCCATCAAATACTCTATGGGGGCCGAATGGGAAAAAAAATATACCAACACCAGACCTTTAACTTATTTCCGTGGAATGAACCTGATGTCGAACTGCTATAGGATCACTTCCCATCAAGCTAGATGACCCATCAATATAGGGCGGTTCAGAATATATTTTAGTTAATCCATATGGGAAAAAACTATATCTCATGATGTTGCATGTAATGTCACAAATTTTTTAACATGAAAACCAGTGTGAGACAGCTCTTCTCGATGGTAGAATATATAGTCTCCATGTCAAGCAGCATGCAGCATAGATAGTACAAACTATTATCTATCCATTCATTATTCTTCTGGGAATAAATGGAACCAAGTGATCATTCCAAGGTGGTCACATAAAGGACCAGTGGATTTCTGGAGAGGGGTGGCATCAAAACCAGAGGTTGTTGTATATACCGCTTGATATCCTCAAAAGTGGTATGGAATTCCTCGTCCCATTTATATACAGAACCATTATTCAAGAGTCTAGAAAAAGGCATAAAATTTCCATCTAGATTTGGAATTAATTGAAATATGTAGGCTATGTAACCTTGTATGACTTCGATTAATCAAAGGATTCATGGAAGACAAATCTGACTGATATATTTTATCTTCTCTGACTCAATCATGATGCCTCTGTATCTGATGAAAAAAATGATGAACATTCCATAGGTATCCCCGATGGCACATTTCAAAGGTTTCATTATCAGATACTGGGATTGTAAAAAGCTGAAAATTTTCTCTAGATCTCTGATATGGTCCCTATGATAGAAGGATTTCACCACCAAATCATCCACATTGTATTTAACCATCCTTTTGAGGATCGGCTTGAATATGAACTACATAGTACGCTGATAAGTGGCTCCTATATATTTCAGACAAAAAGGCTTTACCTGGTAATAGAAAGTAACTTGAGGTGCCATAATGGTGGTGGATTCCACTTTCTCAAGGGACATCTTTATTTGATTATACCCAGAATATCATACCAGGATGGAGTGGGATTGAAATCCAGCAGTGGAATCAATGAAGAGATCTGTCATAGGAAGGTGGAAATCCTCCTTTAAACAATAAGGGTTGAGATCCTGAAAGTTGACGCAGACTTTGATCTGTATATTCTTCTTTAAGATGGGAACAGTGTTGGTTAACCATCTGGGATAATAAAATTCCTTGAAAATGTTTTATTTGATTAGCTTATCAACATTGGACTCAACCATGACACTGTTATAATGGTGTATCTTCATGGGAGGCATATTTAACCAATTATGACTTTTTGAGAGAAAAATGTGGTGTAAAAAGAACGGAGGATCTAGTCCTGGTATATTTTTATAGATCCAATAAAAAACATAATAATGCAACATCATAAAATCCATGTGTGAGGGAAACACCTTGATACGCATAGCTACCCTAATCCTCATTGGACGCAGGTCTATCTCGGTATCGAGATTCACCTATATCAACTCATCAATGGTGGCAGAGACACATTATTTGAATACAGAAGGGGAATACACCAAATCCTATTCATCATTCAAGGTGAGAGGATAATTGTTCGGGAGAAATTATTCTAAGTAAGATTACCCTAGATGAATTCTAGTGTTATCCTAGGTGGTGTTGGAACCTTCATCAAGAGACCCCTAGACTACTAATAACATGAAAATGAAAGTTACTCACCCAACTACATCATACCGTCAACCTGAGGGTCCATTCTTAAAAATATCAAAGGATAAGTGGAAAATTAGCTAGTTTCAGTTCAATTTAGTCAAGAAGAACATGTATGTATGTTTTATTACTATTTCTATGGGGAAATTTTCCTGGTACCTTATAGGGATAAGAGACTCAAGAATCACTCGAGCTTGGTTTTTGTAGAAGTATGATGGGATCTTATGAAGCTCCTTCTACTTGGGAATGAGCTTCTCTATTTTCTCAGAAACAAAATAATAGTGTCTCGAGTCTGGGGTTATAGCCTCTAACCAGTGAATCGGGATGATCAAAGAATCATCCAGGTCTTCCCATAGGTCAACTGTAGTAGTAGTGTGCTAAATCTCATTGGTTTGAACCCTATATTACATTCTCTTGTTGTATTCAATGTAACGACCCGAATCCGGAGCCACTCAACTGGTGCCCCATTAATGGTTCGCCACATGACCTCAAGAGAATTTCCCCAAACACCAGAGGCTGCCGACTAGCAGCGAGGGTCTTGGTAAGTTATTGGGGAAACTATTCCCTCATTTGGTAAGGCATACAAGGGAAAAAATAACAGTCAATAGCGGAAGTAGTAAACGACATACAACAACTGAAACCAAACAGCGGAAGCAAAGAATATATATAGTAATGATGATAATGATACAGCAGGTACAAGTATCTAAGGAAAGCAGCAAACACAACAACGTGCTGAAATACAACTGAAAACAATGTACTAAAAGTAACAGCAACTCAAGCAGCATCGCAACCCTAAGCTCCGTCATATGCTCTCCGGCTCCAACCAGCAATCATGTACCTGAAGTAGAAGGGCCACAATCCTTATCCACACCTGCAACCATATAACCTGTTTGGGCCAAAAAGTAGGAACCAAATAGGGTGTGAGACTAATCCCAGTATGCAATCACCACAAGATCTGCGCCCTACTGTTAGTGAGCAATATACCAAAAGTAAAGGGAATAAATGCAGCAGAGAACCCGAGGTCCACCAATGTAACAATCCTAAAAATCTCCATTCACATTTATTTATTAATTTAATGCAATCATTAAATTATCAACCAAGGAGTCTAACAACAGTTCTATATTCTCAAGGCACAGCAAGTAACACAACACTTATCTCAACAGACTACCCAGATAACAAGAAGTACAAGCCGAAGCTTGTTCTATGGCTTGGTGGACTCGTCACAACCAATCAAACAAATAATAATACTAACTCTATGGGTGGATCTTACTGGAAGACCCCTATAGTCAAATAACCATACAAGACACAGACACTCTGGGAAGCTCTCACCGCCAATTCCCGTATGGTCTTGCAACGATGGCTATCAATTCTCTGAGGAAGCACTTACGTCTAATTCCTCCTATGGTCTCGATACGTTCGTAAACTAAGGACACTATTGGGAAGCACAAAGTCCAATTACTATAGGTCATGTATATGAAACTAATTTATAACAGACTCTCTATGGAAGCCCTTAATCGTCAATTCCCACTTTAGTCTATCGCACCAGGTTCACATAGCCCCGAGCAGTCAAGTCGTGTGTAATCAACTATCAGTAGCACTAAGTAAGTTCAAAAACTACTTGGATAATAGCTAAAATGCATCAAAAGCATATAAACAGCAGGTAATACATGCAATTAGCTATAACAAGGCAGACAAACAATGTTACAAGGTTTACCTCATAGGCAACCTAATCCAAACGGAGATAAACAGCCAAAGAAAGGGAAATCACCCAAGGGTGACCCTTGAACATGCAGCCAATCATATATTACAATCAATTAACCTCAAGAAATGTAAGAAAATTTAAACCATGGAATCAAAATCCCTAACCCGGGATACCCGATACATGGGTATCCGGCACTTTTTTCACAAAAACTCAAAGACATTCAATGTATGGAAAAAAACCACCTACCTCAATCCTAGAATATTGATATACTTGAGGTACGAATATTGATTCTCCATATAACGACTAAGATCTGAGAAAACGTCCAAAACGCTAAACCCACGATATGTTGCGAAAGAGGGAAAAACATGGAATGAAACTCAAGAAGAAGGGAGAACTCACCGCTGTGATTCCAACGCAATCGATGGCGTTCGATTTGGGTTAATAGTGAAGGATCGTTGGTTCGGGGAAGAATTAGCCTCCTCGGATGCTCTGGACAGAATTAGTCTTAGAAGAAGATGGAAGTAGGGATTAGACGCGACCTCGGTCTGATTAATTAAATAAAATGAAAAGTACACGGTGTGTACTTCATGAGAACATGACAGGTACTCACCCCTTCCATATGATGAATTAAGTGGCCTCCACCTCATCACTACACCCCGTGTGTGTGGCCTAGACACGGCCAGCACACGGCCTCGTGCAGGAGAAAAGTACACGGCGTGTACTTCAAATATTTCCAGAAACTCCTCTTTTCTCTAAAACTTCAGAAAAAGGAAAGACATACCAAAAAAGAAGATCTGGGTTTTTAAAAACTACCCCCATTAAAGAAATTCATCCCCGAATTTCTCTTGCAATGTGGCAAAGAAGAAACCTCGAACAACTTTGGCCATTGTGATAGCATATCGGCCTCTCTCTCCCAAGTCTCATCCTGCACACGGTCGTGCTTCCATAGCACCCATACCAGAGGAACAGACCGGTCATAGAGTACCTTTGTTCTATGATCAACAATCCTGATAGGATGCTCCTTGAATGATGAATCCTTCTCCAGATCAAACTACTTGGGTCAAAAAATATGATACGGGTCTGAGAAATAGCGTCGAAGCTGAGAAACATGGAAGAAATCGTGCATAGATGGATATCTCTGAGGTAACTGTAACCTATAAGCAATAGGACCGACTCTCTCCTGATCCTCTTGTGTCCCAATCTCGGGGTAACACGTAGAAAAACCTGATCTCCGACCTTGAACTACAAAGGTCGTCTCCGATGATCCGCATAAAGTTTCTGATCAGACTGCGCAGTAGTCATCCTCTTCCGAATCAACTCTATCTACTATGAGGTCTCCTAAACAAGACAAGGTCCTAGAAAAGCTACCTCTCCTGCCTCCATCCAGTACAAAGGTGATCGGCATGGCCTACCGTACAAAGCCTCGTAATGTTCCATCTGAATAGTCACCTGAAAACTGTTGTTATAGGCAAACTCCAGAAGAGGAATATGCTTTTCCCAAGAACAGCCAAATTCCAGAATGCAAGCTCAGAGCATATCCTCATGCACCTGAATCATGCACTCAGACTGGCCATCTGTTTGGGGATGTTAAGCTGTACTAGTCAGTACCTGTGTACCCAAATCTTTCTGTAGCCCCTTCAAGAAATGAGAAGTAAAGTGGACGTCCCTATTCAAAACGATAGTACTCTGAACCTCGTGCAAGAGCACAATCTCACAGACGTACAACTATCCAATATCATCAACACTGATGGTTTCCTTTATCGGTAAGAAGTGAGAAACCTTCATGTGCTTATCAATGACAACCCATACTGTGTCGTTCCCTCTCGACGATCTCGGTAACCCTATCATGAATTCCATCATGACATCATTCCACTTCCACTCGGGAATGGGTAACTGCTACAAAATCCCTACTGGCCGCTGGTGTTCTGCCTTCACCTGGTGACAAGTAGAACAACTCATGGGGAAACCAGCCACATATCTCTTCATACCTGGCCACCAGTACTGGTGGTGTAGATCACGATACATATTGGTAATGCTAGGATGAACTTCCCAGATGGAGGAATGAAAGTATCACATCAGCTCCTCCCGTATATCTACTGGAACCCATACGTGTCCCTGGAAACACAAGATCTCATCCTCACCAATAGTCCATCTGGGAAGAGGGTCATCTCCTGACGCACTTTCCCGTAAGACTAGGCCTTTAGAATCTGATAACTGCCTTATCTGGACTCAGTCTAGAAGCATAGATATAATAGCTAAAGAAGATAGGAATGTATGTCCTTGTCTGTTGTGCACCTCCAAATGCGTTTCAAAGAACATAGCCATAAGCTGCCACTCAATGTTGGCCTCCTTAACTGCATGTATCTGAGTTCTCCTACTCAGTTCATCAGCCACTTCATTGCCTTTCCTAGGCATATAGGAAAGCTCGAAGTCGAGGGACTGGAGATACTCGACCAACCTCCGCTGTCTCAGATTAAGGTCACACTGCGTGAAGATGTACTTGAGAATATTATGGTCAGTATATACCAAAAAATTGTCTCTCAGAAGGTAATTCCTCTAACAACACAAAGCATGAACAACTGCAGCCAACTCCAGGTCAAGCGTAGTATAATTCCTCTCATGTGTCCCCAAATGTCGAGATCCATATGCAACAACACGATCCTCATTCATAAGCACTGCTCCTAGCCCGATGCCAGATGCATCACAAAAAACTATATAACTCATGCCCGGCTCTGGAAAAACTAGAATCGGTGCCGAAGTCAACCTCCCCTTCAGCTCCTAAATGGCTGAATCACAAGATTCTGACCAAACAAACATTACCCCTCTTCTTAGTCAAGCCCTTCAATGGTTCTGCTAAGTGTGAGAAGTCCTGTATAAACCACATGTACTAACCAGCCATCCCCAAGAAACTCTATACCTCGAAGACATTCTTCAACCGCTCTCAGGTAACTAATGCTCTCCCCTTCTCTGGGTCTACTGATACCCCTATCTCTGAGATGACATAAACCAGGAAGTGAATCTCGTCTATCCAAAAGTGGCACTTTGAGAGCTTAGAATATAAATGATTCCCCCTTAGTGTACTCAAAACGATCTCAAGATGGGTTGCGTGGTCGTGTCGAGTGTGATACTACACCAATATGTCATCCACGAAAACCACCCTGAAGAAATCCAAGTAAGGATGGAACAATTTTTTCATCAGTTCCATGAATACTGTCGGCGTGTTCGTGAGACCGAATGGCATAACCAAGTACTCTTACAGACCATACCTACTCAAGAAGGTTGTAAGGGGTATATCAGATTGTTTGACACGCAACTGATGATAGTCAGCTCTCAAGTCTATCTTCGAGAATACTCTGGATCCTCGAAGCTGATCAAAGTGATCATCGATCCTCGGAAAGGGATATCGGTTCTTGACCGTCAAATAGTTCAACTTCTGATAATACACACAAAGCCTAAGGGTACCGTCTGCCTTCTTCGCAAAAAGGACAAGCGAACCCCAAGGAGAAGTACTGGGTCGGATGAAACTATTTGCCTGCAACTCCTCCAACTGCTTCTTGAGCTCATGTAACTCAGTTGTAACCATCCTATAAGGAGGAATGGACATAGGTGTTGCTCCTAGCATGAGCTCAATCGATAATTCTACCTCACGCTCTGTAGGTAAACCTAAAAATTCCTCTTGGAAGACATCTCTGAAACGATCCACCACTGGAGGAAAGTCTAACTGTGAAGTCCCCTGGTCATCCAGATAAAGACTGGAAAACTGGGCCGTGACGCCTCCTAGCCTATGATGCTCTGGTCCATCTCTACCCGCCTGGACATCCCACTCGCCTTTGTGAATAAAGGACTCTCCATCTGGTGATACGAAACTCACCCTGCGGTGATAGAAATCGACGACTGCATGGAAGGGAACCAACCATTCCATCCCAAGAATGAAATTGTAGCCTATCATATCTAAGAAATAGAGGTCCCATAATAAGAGACACTATTCAACCTCTAGAGGGAATTTTTTTCACTGACATACGCTAGATGTCCTCGTTCCCAAGGGCGTGTTGAGAGTCAACATGTCAGCAGATGAAAAGACACAGAGCCCAAGGTTGTCCACGACAGCAACAGAGATAAAGCTATGAGAGGCACCAGTATCAAAAATAGCTGAAGATAAAACTGAGACTACTACGATCATACCTCGAACTATAGAGGGTCCAGGATCCTGCTCCTGATGAATCTGTTCTACAGCAAAAGTCTGGCCTGTACTGCGGCCCTGTGTAGCAGCCTGAAAACCTTGAGCTGCTCCTCCCTGAGCCTGACCACTGCATCCATACCCTCTACCCTAACCTGGACGACCTGAAGAACTCCATCCCTTAGTTTTCTATGGACCAGGTAACCCTTCTTCAGCATGCGGGGTCGAAGCTGATCCTCCTTCACTAGCTACTGGAAGGGGAACCTTGCAGAAACGCTGTAGATGACCAATCTTGCCGCAATATATGCCCTCCACTGGGTCTCTCGGGCACTGGTACTTATTATGCCCACTCCTCCCACACTGATAACACACCACTTGGGTTCCATAAGAGAAGATCTCTTCTGCCTGAAGGAACACCTCGCTTCCTCAGGTCGCCTCGAGTAGAATCTCGGTGGTGCTTCCTGTTGTCTGTCTGAAAAAAAATCATCCCTGGATGCTGAACCGCCCTGGTCCACAGCTCCAGTCTCCCTGATGTTCCTTTCCTTGATCAGCACCTGGTTGACTATCAGAGTAATAGAAGTCAATTGGAAGACATTCACCTATGATCTGATCTCTGGTTTGTGTCCCTCATCAAACTTCCTTGCCAAGAACAGCTCGTCATTCCCTAGAACGGGAGTGAAACACCGTAACTCTGTGAAACGGGAGGAATACTCTATAACTGAAATTGCACCCTACTTCAGGTTCATGAACTCCCTAGCTCTATCAGCCCTCAGCGTCGCTGGGTAGAATTAGTCATAGAACATACACTGGGACTCATCCCAAGCCATAGTCCGTTGGTGCCCTGCCTGAGAAACAACATCCCACCATCTTGTGTTGGAGTCTCGTAGAATGTAAGTTGAGAGATTCACCCTCCTGTCTGGGGGTGTATCAAGATGCTCAAAGATAGATAACAGGGATTCTATCCATGACTCCACAGCCTGTGGTCCTCCATCCCCTATGAACGTGGGAGGATGCTACTGTGGAAAAACCCGCGTCAGCTCTGCCATAGTCGGGGCAGCATGCTGAACTCCCTGGAAGGTCTGCATGAATCTCATCAAACCATATCTAAACTGAGCATCGACACCAGTTTCCAGAATCACTGCAGGTGCCATGTCCGAAACGATAGGCGGAACTACTGGTAGTCCCTGATCGGTCGCATCAGGTGTACGATCACTGCCGGGTTCTTGTCATGCAACGGGAGGATGTCTTGGTGCCATATCTCTGAAAGATCAAAACACACCTTTATTAATGACGAACACAGCTGCAACATAAGAGAGTAAAATGGAACAGGAGGGAAAAACCTTTAAAATTGGGAAAAACATGACTACACGGTGAGTAGTATGGCTACACGACGTGTTCCCAGAAATTTTACCCTGGGCGTGTACCTTGTCCATAAATGGCTGTGTAAACAACCCGACTACACGGCGTTTTCTAAAACTACATGGCATGTACTGACTCTTCTATCCCTTCCTAGTTACTCCTACATGACTAAGTCACACGGACTGTCCCAGCCGAATACTACACGAAGTGTTGAGGAATATAGGGCGTGCACTTGACATGCATTACCTGGACCGTGTTGTTAGCGACACGACCTGACACACGGTCAACACTACACGGCGTGTTCCCAAAGGAAACAGCATGCACTTGAAGTAAAACCATGGACCGAGTGGTTCGTTACACGGTTTTCTACACGGATAACCCTTACACGGCATGTTCTAAACAAACACGGAGTGTATAGGGGAAGATAACACCAACCCATGATGTTCATGACAATGTCGGGTACCTAGAACAATACTACACAGTGTGTTCATACCAAACATGGCGTGTGCTACCAGAGTTTTCCCGACACATGTTGTTAGTGACATGGCCAAAAACTACACTGCGTGTATCTATAAAGTACACGCCGTTTATTCTGGTTTTTTCTGGACAGTAGCCTCAGAACAGCACTGGAGCCCAGAAAATAGAGAGAACTGAGGTTAAGGTGCCAAATTCGGATCCGTGGGGGCCCATACTCTCCGTGAATAAAAGATTGGCATCATAACAATGCATATAACAATCAATAGTATAACAAACTCATGACCCACCAAATTCCAATCCTCGAGGGCCTATAACACCTCCGTGACCAAATTTTGTCATCCATGATAAAGAAGCTCTAAACAACCGATACCCTATCCACATAGCAGGTATTTTATCATATCAGCTATCACAACAGCATGCATTGTCTATCACAAATTCAATCACAATAGCATGCAATCTCTAATGCAACCTAGATGGCATGGAAAAATTCATGGCATGTGATTTTATAACATGTGCCAATATGATTCATGATATGGAATACCCTCATCTCATTGGGTTGCAACAAAATAGAACTGCAATCATATAAACTGTAACAACACAAAACAAGTGCATCACCCAATGGTGAAATCAATTAAACTGTAACATTTGCAGAACTCGAAAATTACAACATTCGAGGTAATCTGGGTTTTTCCCTGTACACAGGTTCTAGAACACCTGGGCACACCTATTTACCACTTACCTATTCCGTCATATCCCTGTCTAATGCCACCAAACAGTAAGTCAAATAGAAAAGGAAGAACCTTGCTCTGATACCACTTTGTAACGACCATAATCCGGATCCACTCAACTGGTTCCCCATCCCCGGTTCACCACATGACCTCAAGTGCATATCCCCAAATGCCAGAGGCTACCAACTAGTAGCGAAGGCCTTGGTAAGTTATTGGGGAAACTATGCCCTCATTTGGTAAGGTATACAAGGGAAAAGAAATAACAGTCAACAGCGGAAGCAGTAAACGACATACAACAACTGAAACCAAACAGCAAAAGAAATGAATATATATACTAATGATGATAATGATGCAGTAGGTACAAGTATCTAAGGAAAGAAGCAAACATAACAACATGCTGAAATACAACTGAAAACAAAGTACTAAAAGTAACAGAAACTCCAGCAGCATCACAAGCCTAAGCTCGGTCCAATGCTCTCTAGCTCCAACCAGCAATCATGTACCTAAAGTAGAAGGTCGACAATCCCTATCCACACTTGCAACCATATAACCTGTTTGGGCCAAAACTACAGACCCAAACAAGGTGTGAGAATAATCCCAGTAGGTAATCACCCCAAGATCTGTGCCCTACTGTCAGTGAGCAATATAGAAAAAGTTAAGGAAATAAATGCAGTAGAGAAACAGAGGTACACCAAAGTAACAGTCCTAAAAATCTCCATTCACATTTATTTATTAATTTAATTCAACCATTTAATTATCAACCAAGGATTCTAACAACAGTTCTATATTCTCAAGGCACAACAAGTAACACAACAGGTATCTCAACAGACTACCTAGATAACAAGCAGTACAAACCCAAGCTTGTTCATTGGCTTGGTGTACTCATCAAAACCAACCAAAATAATAATAATACTTACTCTATGGGTGGATCCTACTGGCATACCCCTCTAGTAAAATAATCATACAAGGCACAAACACTCTGGGAAGCTCTCACCATCAATTCCCCTATTGTCTTGCAATGATGGCTACAGACTCTATGAGGAATCACTTACGTCTAATTCCTTTTGTGATATCGATACATGCATAAACTAACGAAACTATTGGGAAGCACAAAGTCCAATTCCTGTAGGTCTTTTGTATGAAACTAATTTATAACAGACTCTCTAAGGAAGCCCTTAATCGTCAATTCCCTCTTTAGTCTACCGCACTAGGTTCACACAGCCCTGAGCAGTCTAGTAGGGCGTAATCGATTGTCAGCAGCCCTAAGTAAGTTCAAAAACTACTTGGATAACAGCTACAATTCATCAAAAGCATATAAAAAATATGCAATACTTTCAATCATCTATAACAAAGAAGAAAAACAATGTTACAATGTTTACCTCATAGGCAACCTAAGCCAAACGACGATAAACAGCAAAAGCAAGGGAAATCACCCATGGGTGATCCTTGAACATGCAACTAAACCTATATTACTATCAATTAACCTCAAGAAAACAAGTAATATAAGGAAATTTAAACCATGGAATCAAAATCCCTAACTCGGGATACCAGTTACATGGGTATCCAACACTTTTTGCATAAAAACACAAAGACATTCAATGTAGGTTAACAAACCACTTACCTCGATCCTAGGAGGTCGATATACTTGAGCCAACAAGATTGGTTCTCCTTAAAATGACGAAGATCTGAGAAAACGTCCAAAACGCTCAACCCACGATATCATGAGGAATAGGAAAAAACATGGAATGAAACTCAAGAAGAAGGGAGAAGTCACTGTTGTGATTCCAACGCAATCGACAACGTTCGATTCGGGTAACTGGTGAAGGATCGGTGGATTGGAGAAGAATCAGCCTCCTCAGACGCTCTGGACAGAATTAGGCATAGAAGAAGATGGAAACAAGGATTAGAGGTGACCCTTGTCTGATTAATGAAATAAAAAGAAAATTACATGGAGTGTACTTTATGAGTACATGGTGTGTACTCGTCCCTTCTATACACTGCATTAAGCAGCCCCCACCTCATCGCTACACCCCGTGTGTGTGGCCTAGACACGACCAGCACATGGCCTCACGCGGGATAAAAGTACAGGGCATGTACTCATAAAGTACACGTCGTGTGATTCAAAAATTTCCAGAAACTCCTCTTTTCTCAAAAACTTCAGAAAAATGGAAGACATACCTGAAAAAGAAGATCTGGGTTCTTATATTCGGCATCTTAATATTGGGAATGAAAATAGGTAAAGTGGGATGCATCATCCAAGAGTATTCCCATTCAACCATTAAGGGAGAACTTGAGGCATTGGTGATACGAGGAGGAAACTACTTAATCTAGGTGGAGCCAAGGTCTACCCATCAGTGCATTGTATGTGGTTTCTTGGGAGAATACCATTAACTCGGTATTGGTAATCATGCCACTAAACTGTGACTTCATACAGATCTTTCCACGCATCTTTTTTACTATCCTTTCATAACCTTGAATTTTCAGGTTAGAGGGACTTAAATCTACTTTAGACATCCCTAGATTATAGACCATCTGGGTTGGGATGATGTTAATATCAATACCTATTTTGAGAAGACATCAGTTGAAATCCATGCCATTAAAGTGGCTAGTGATGTACAATGGACGAAATTACCCCTATATGGGATAAATTTCATCTTCACCCAAGAATGAGATGATGTCTTGGAATTCTACTGAGTCAATATCCTCGGCATAAAACTTATCTATAACCGCTACCATTGCCTCAGATTGGAAGAGTATTTTATGAGTTTCTATGAGAAATTCATGCATATCTTTAGACATGTGGAGAGATACTAGGATCTAGATACTTCCATGAATACATGAAAGGTAGTTAAGAATATCGTACTCCCATGATAGGCACACATTCTTATTGGAAGGTAGTTTCTCTACAACATATGGTATGATATTAATTGCTGGTCGGACAAGTGGATTCTATCTATTTATGGGGATATCATGCTGCTCACCTGATGAACCATAAAAAATACCTACCAGATTACTGTCGGATTACTAGGGCCTAGCAACAATAGGGTGCAGCAAAGCATTGTGCGGTCACTATGGATATTCTTGATCAAGTAGCAAGAATGGTAGTAGGAGTGAACCAGATGAGATAAAATAATAGGGTTATGCATGTTAAGCTCTACGTTGAGCTTGCTTTTTGGTCTTAGTAGCATATACGGCTTGGCTGGAAGCACTGGCCTGATAATTTCGATGGTTCACATAGTTCTGACTACATCAACAAAGATGTTGAATGAGAACATTCATAGGACCATCATTTCGTTTCTTATCACCGGAAATCATGTAAGGGTCTACTAGTTGGGAAGTATTCACAGAGGCATACTCCAGATCATCAGTTATGAAATCCTCCAGTATGTTGGATAAGAGGATCGTTGAGTGACTAGAGGAAAAACCTGAGGTACTACTGGTGGAATGGTCTATAGAGGAATTGGGGGAATAAATTGAAGTGTCCCCTAAGGAGATGCTAGAGGAACGGCTTGTAGAGATGGGTGTTGAAGAGGATTATCACGTATCCCGAGTGGATTTGGCGATGTGTTCTATTGGAGTTATTCATTAAACATTGTAATCTTCCCTATAAGGATGTGAAAGGTTTTTGAGATCAATGAGAGTCAATTCATTGAGAAGAACTTGTGGTTTCCCATGCCGCCACGAAAATGGGTGTTTGGGATCATACTGAGGATCACCATAATCTGGGTATTGTTCTCCCAGGAGATGAGCAAGGAACTTATCAATGATCTTCTTCTATTATGTGAGCTTTTGAAGTAGCAAGACCTTCTCAAGATCATATTTTGTCTTTTATGTCAATCCAAATGGGTCATAAGTATTAATGGCCCTAGGGATCCCTATTCTCGTGTTGAGGCTTTGACCGATAGACAATGACACGGTAGGGTCATCAAGACCAAGAAACTGTCTTTTCAAGATAGTGACAATGCCCAGAAGATCCATAAGATTTTCATTATTCCTAGTGGAGGTTCTCTTCAACGATCCCAATATATGTGTCCTTATCCTTAATTGTACTGAGGTCATCCATGTTCGTCGTGACAAAACCTAGAGGTATATCATCAATGTCACCTAATTAGTTAGGTTAGCGGAGGATAGTAGTAAAGTGATGAGTCTCATACTATCCCCAACCATAGATATGGACATGTGGGGACACCTTGACATTAATTTTTTAGAGCATAGTAAATATCTGAATGCATCATTACTGGATGGTCTGGGGATACCTAAGTGATGAAGGGTGATGAGTGATGGGAAGTGCAGCGAGTTCAACCATGCAACACTGCTGGATGATGTCTTCATAATCATCATGGTTCTTTGGATAAACAAATCAATGATGATGAAGGAAGAAATATGTCTTCTAGAGAGTATGTTGGAACCACATGAAATCATCATGGGAGACAAACATAGGGATGTTTATGACTTGAGTCATGATCGGCCAAAAAAATCATTAGGAACTAATCTTCTATGAGAATTTCCCACAAACTTCTTCATTCAAAAGTAAGATCTGACATCTAGTTTCACCATTCATCAACTATGTCAGTTGAGGGACCAGCAAGGACATAGATTTACACCACTGCAGTAGTGGAATATTTGGTTGAGATAACAACACATGAGTCGATAAGATGATGATCACTAGGTCATATCTCAAGGATATTACGAATTTCATAATTCCATCCCTATATGATGGAGTGAAGACCACTACTTCTTATATAAATGTGGAAGCTTTTGGTGGTATATCAGGATGGTTCGCATCATCTGCCAGACCCCATAACAACACTATGTGATCTCATGTCGAGGTAGATAATGATCTTGGTGATGATAGAGAGGGATACATTGAAATACTACAGGAAAGGATGCAATTATTCTCCCTAATACATGTACCTGTTATGGGATTTAGGTATCTGATGCATTTCACTTTCTAGGAGGAAAATTATAACATGTTGAGTTCCTACCCTAGATCCTATTACAGAGGATCGGTATGAAGGATTCATCATCGAGTCAAAATCCTCTTCAAAATCTAATGTTTTCGACTAAATTACATTAGAACATCGAAAAGAGTGGCCATTATTCACAATATCAAAGGAGTAATTGTGCATCATCTTGAGTCAGTTTAATTCAGCCTGGCAAAACATGCAAGTATGGTGTATTTCGGTTTCCATGGGGTAAACGTTCTGACAGCATACATGGGTAAGAGGCTCAGAAATCACTAAATCATGGTACATGTAGGAGTATGATGTGATCTTACTGTTCTCCTTCTCCCTTGGAATGAGCATCCCTCTTTTCTTAAAAATAAAAAAAACTAGTGTCCCAAGTCGGGGGTTGTGGCCTCCAACCAGTAATCGGGAGGATGATAGCATCGTCCCAGACTTCCCACGGGTCGACTACAGTATTAGTGTTCTGAATCTCATTGGTTTTACCCCACATGTCCTTTATCTTGTAATAGTCAGCATCAAGATATTAGGTTTCACAAGATTCAAAGGGAGATGCATCACCCTAGAGTATGCCCACTTGGCCATTAAGGGAACAGTTAAGGCATTGGTGATATGAGGAGGGAACGTCTTCATGCTTGTGGATCTAGGTCCCACACATCATTTCATTATAGGTGATGTCTTATGAGATTACCATGAATTTGGTATTAGTAATAAAGCCACTAAACTAGGTCGTCATATGGATCTTTCCACATGGCATTTACTATATCCTTTCACAACCATGAATTTTCAGGGTAGAGGGACTTAAATCTACTTCAGATATCCCTACCTTAGAGAGAATCTGGGTTGGGATGAGGTTAATCCCAGAACCTGTGTCGATAAGAGAACGATGGAAATCTATGCCATTGAATTGTCCAGTGATGTAAAATAGACAAAAATTCCCCAATAAGAGAGAAGTTTCATCTTCACCTGAGAATGAGATGATGACTTGGCATTCTGGTCACTCAAATTCCATAGCATGAAAGTAATCTATGGAATATAACTTTTACTCTAATTGGATGGGTATTTTCAGAGCCTCTACGAGAGCTTCATGAATATCATTAGGCATGTGTAGAGGTACTAGGATCTAGGTCTTTGAAATAGTGATGGAAAGATGCTTAAACACATTCTGCTTCTGTGATAGGCATACATTCATGTTGGAAGGGTGTTTCTCTATAGCTGATTGTATGAAATGCATTACTAGTTGGACCAGTGGATTCTGTGTAGTTATGGGGATATCATGTTTCTCACTAGATGAACCACGCAAAATGACTACCAACTGGCTATTAGATGACTGGGTCCTGGCCACCGATGAGCGTTGTTGAGCATACCGCGGTCATTTTGGTTCTTATTGATCATGTAAGAATAGTAGTGGGAACGAACTCGACGATACATGATAATAGGCTTATGCATGTTGAGCACTTCGTTGATCTTGTTGTCTGGTCTCGGTAGTGCATATGCTTGGATAAAATAATTGTCCTAGGCATTTCAATTATTAACGTATCAATGACTACATCGATGAGGACATTAACTTGGAACATTATGGGGACCATCATGTCATTCCTTGTCACTAGGAACCTTGTATGAGTGCACCAGTTCGATAGTATTAACTGAGGTATAATTTTGATCGTTAATTTTGAAATCTCTCAATATGTCAGTTCATCAGCTCATGGAGTGACTAGAGGAACAACCCGAGGTACTACTAGAGGAATGGTCTGTGGAGAAGCTGTCAGACTAACTTGAAGGGTGACCTGAGAAGCTTCTATAAGAATGGCATGTGGAGATGGGTCTCTAAGAGGATTCTCACACAACTCTGGCTTATTCAGCGATGTGTACCATGTTCATTTTCATTAAACAATGGACTCTTCCAAATCAGAATGTGTAGGGTTGTTGGGATCAATGAGAGGAAATTCACTGAAATTAACCTATGGTTTATTGTTCTACAACGGTAAAGGGTATATGTGATCATACCAAGGATCACCATAATCCAGGTGTTGTTCTTCCAGGTGATGAGTGATGAAATCGTCAATGGTCTTCTTCCATTTTTTGGGATGTTGAACTAGCACGGAATTCTCGGGATCATATTGTATCTCTTGCGTCTCGCCAGAAGGGTCAAAAGTATTAATGGTACTAGTGTTCCCTTTTCCTTGTTGGGGCCATGACCGATAGAAAATTCCTCAGTAGGGTCAACAAGAACAAGAAAGTGTCTTTTTATTCTAGTGATAATGTCAGAGATATTCAGAAGATGTTTCACACTTCCTAGGGGTAGGTTCTCTTCTAATAGACCAATATCAATGTCCTTCTCCTTAAGTGTATTGAGGCCAACCATGTTTTTCCTGAGCACACCTAGCATTATATCCTCAATATCATGTGATAAGTCATGTTTGTGTAGGATATGACTAAAGTGAATGGGTGAATACTATCCCCAACCATAGATCTGGACATGTGGGGACAACTTGACAACAATTATTTGGACAACAGTAAAGCTCTGAATGAATCATATTTGGAGGGTCTGGTGATAACCGAGTAATGAAGAGTGCTGGGTGATGGGAATCGTGACCAAGTCAACCATGGGACCAAATTATGTCATCATAATTCTCTTGGATATTTGGATGAACCAACCAATGATGAAGATGGTAGAAATTAATCACCCAGAGAGTCTGGCAGAAACAAATGATCTCACCCAGGGTGAGGGACTCAAGGATATCGAATTCATGAGTCGTGATCAGCTAAAACATCTTGGGGAAATGATCTACTATGTGAATTTCCAACAAAATTCTTCATTCAGGATTAGGATCCAACATCTAATTTCTCCTTTACTCAACTAGTTTGGTTGGGGGACCGACAGCAACACCGATTTTGACCATTGTGGTAGTGGATTGGTTGGTGGAGAGAATGGTGTGCAAGCAGATAGGATGCTGCTCACTCGGTCGTCTCTCAAGGATAGTAGGTATTTCATCATAACATCCAAATATTATGGTGTGAGACCGCTAATTCCAATTTGAAGGTGGAATCCATTGGTGGAATATCATACAAGTTCACATCATCTACCAAACCCCAGAACAACATTATGTGAACTTCGTTCGAGGTAGATAATGATCCTAGTGATGACAAGAGGAAAGCCAAGAAATAACCTATAAAGGATCCAAATATTCATCCTCATAAATGTCCATATAAAGGGATTTAAGGATATGATGAATTTCACTTTTCGAGATAACAAAGATGATGTAACGAGTCCCTACCCCGGTCCCTAATACATAAGACCGGGGTGACCGCTCCATCATTGACTTATATTCTGCTCCAGAGTCTAAAAATAATATAGGATTGAATAAAATCTGGAACTTTGTAGGATTATTCTTTTGGTGGAGACAGTTATCCCTCCTATCTCGAGATGGTCTTTCGGGGAATGGGAGATCTTTGACATGGGGAGGATCTCGATGATGCTTCATGGTGGAGCGCGGAGGACCATTCGCATTGGTGGTCCAAGGAACAAGGAGTTCTTGGGTGTATATATATATATATATATGAATAATGTGAAGACCTCCATGTCTACTGTCTAACTCATTGTGAGGACCTCCACGGTTGGGAGTGCTGGAGTGTGGAGGACCTCTGCTAGAGCTGGTAAAGACATTGGGAGGACCTCGATGTTGACGGATGACAGAGTGAGAAGAACCTTCACTCGGATGGGTGCTTCAATAGGGTGTGCCTCTTCTAGAACTGATGATGATTTAAGGAGGACATTCACATTGAAACCCTGAAATATTGGTAAAATCACCACACCTGAGATCATGAGAATAAGAAAGACCTCCATGCTAGATGTCGGAAAGATGAGGAGGACCCCTGCTTGAACTAATTCTGCAGACATGTGGTGGACCTACTTGTTGAATGTAGGAGTGTGGAGGACCTCCACTTTAGATGATGAGAGTACAAGGGGGGACCTCCGTACTAGATGTCATCATCATGGGCCAGTCCGCATCGACTAATAATCATGACAGCAACTAGAAGAGTTAGCATAGCCTTCCCTTAGCGTGGAAAGGGTTTCAATCTCAAGGGAGCATAGAAATTTCCCAGTACTTTAATGATAGGTAGATCATAGTATTCATCATTGCATGCATGGGCCACAGAAGCTATAGTAGATGATTCCCCCTGATGGGCGTCTTCCTGAGCCTATGAACAATGTTGAAGTTGGGTCAATCGGACCGAGGCCGGTGGAGTAGGGAGATAAACCAACTACTCCTTAGCCTGGGGGAAAGTATTTTGTGGCACTAAAGAGGCCTTGTGAGAGCCTTCCTTAGTGGATCCAAGATGGTAGTTGTGATGGGGATGACTCTGAGGTCCCTTACAACTTCGGTGTAGGGAAATGATTTGTAGGTGCATTATGGGGAGCATCTCCAAAAATGGTTATATGTTGGAGGGGGTAGAAGATCCCTGAACAACCCTTGGGGGAAGCTGTGGCAGTGGGGCACAAAATCCTCGAAATCTTAATGGGCTATATCCCCCATTAGGATAACCCCCTCTCATTCATATCATCATAAAAGATTATCGATCACACTTATTTGAATGATCACAAATGACATGAAGGGTCATGGGATCCCAGAAACTATGGTAGTGGATGATATCATGGTCAAGGTGGAGTCGTGGGAGATTTCCACATTGGAATTTCCCCTGACCCCACATCTTTGGGTGGGAGGCAATTGGTTTCTTGTATCCTGGGTCCTACAAATAAAGAAGATCCAGCTATTAGTATGATCAATATTGAAGTAGTTCCCAGTGCCCAATCGTTTTTCATTCTTCCATGGTTGGAGAGAAAGATCCATGCTAACAATTCCACAGACCGGGATGCCCAATGACTTACATCCCAAAAATCTTGATATTTCATACCAAGAAAAATATTTTCTTAGCGGGACCTAGCACCAAACTTTAGAATCTAGTGACATGATCATCTATCGATGTCTCTAATGCTAAAAATCTCCATGGTTGTAGCAGAAAATTTTCATTTCAACTTCACAATTATTCTATTTCTGTAACACCCCGAGCTTCCACGATACGCTTCTCATTCAATAATGAAATAGCTTGCATTGTACGCAACTTCAAGTTCTAAAACACCACGACTAACTAAAGTAGCCGTTATGAATAGTAATAACCACTTTTTAAAATTATAGAAATTTTATATTTCAAAATGGACTTCATTTTTGTATTCGTAATATCGAAATTATCCAAAGTTGAATTTTTTGTAATTTTCTGAGAACTTCCAATTTTTTATGAATAGTGAAAATTACTTAAAAACAACATTTTTAATCAAAATAATTTATAGTGATAAATTATACTATTTAGTGGTTTTAAAGTATAATTAGAATATATTTTTACCATTTTATCCAATGGTGGTCATTAGAATTAATTTAACATTGAAATTGGACATAAACAATTGTCAATCTTTTGATATAAATTGTTTCTTAAAAACACGCTATTGTTGTGACAGCGGGAATTAATTATAAAATTAATTAATCCAACTTATATTATTGGAATTTTTTAAAATAGGCATCATTTTTGAATTCAGAATATCAATTATATCTTATGGTGAAATTTTGGCATTGTTCTGAACAACTTCAATTTTTGATGAATAGTGAAACCACTAAGTGGTAGTTAAATAACTGATATTTCGTTTTCATGAAATATTACCACTTCTGTGTTTTTATTTTCATAAATCCGACATACATGGTTGTCATTAAGAAGTAAAATGTGGTTCTATGAGATTAAAATAATTTTTTGGTGAATAGTAACTTTTAAGTTCTTAATCGCGATTAGAGGTAATTTGTGTAGTTTAAGGTAAAAATAATGTTTTAATAATATTAGATGAGCTTGACACTTGTCATACTCCTATTGGATGATTCATGGCCGACCAAGACAACCCATGGGTCAACTTGGGGACCCCATGGAGCCACTTTGGTTGGAAAATGACATTAATATATATTTATTTAATGTTAAAATTAAATTGACACAAACATGAGTTGTTTTACTAAAACAGTTTTTAAGTGGGGTTACACAAGTCCAAATTTTGACTATAAATATTCATTAGAAATATAAAAAGATTTCCTAAATCATAGTATTTTTTTTATAATTTTTAGACATTAAATAAATTAAATTATTTATGACATCATTTTGATGCAGCGATGACCTCATTATTTAACGATTTTAATAAAATGAAACGATAATGTAAAATCCAAGGCTTAGACTTGTCCAAAGACTATTGGATGGATAGATTTCGAACCCTTATCACCTTAGAAACGAATTATATAAGTGTGGGACCTTTAGAATCCTAAAATCATTGTATAATGATGTAACCTTTCAATCTTTCCAAAAGAGCCCCTCCTCTCCTCTTATAAAAGGCCCCCACCTCTACCACCTCATTCACACTTTCAAGCCATTTGGCTCGGCCAAACTCTGCCCAAATACTCTCCCAACTTCCCCCTCTTACTCCTAGAATCATCACTTTGGGCAGAACTCTTTCTAATGAAGCTTTTGGCTCAAATCAAAAAGAGTTACCCGATTTTGAGGTAATGTCTTCTCTAATGTTGTTTTGTTTTATTTTTCTTCTCCAACCCTCTAAACTCTCTTTATTCATTTCTTTTGTAACACCAAAAGTATACTCAATATACTAGGATGTTTTTCTAAGAAGGATTCGAGCTACACTTACACACACCTACATCTAATGGTTAAAGAACATACGGTTTCTGTGGATGGCGAATTTCTGCCTCACGAAACGATGATTGTTCAACACTCATATAACACCTTCAAAGGTGGCCATTAAGATGTCACTATATTTATATATGATATATAAAATGTTTATGTTTTACTTATGCTTCTGTATTTCTCATTTATGTCATACTTTATGATTTCCATTATGGGTAAATGCGATAATTTCATTTTAGGAAGTGCGGACTACCGCCCCCTCAAAGTGATTTGAATCGTTAATGCCATATGTGGGATGTATAAAGGATGGAGTAAATGGTATTATACACTATATTATACTGGAATTATATTATACATTTATATAATTATGATTTCATTCCATTAAATACGAAATAGAAATGAAAGTAGCTTTCATGCGTACGTACGGCTTACCGTCTCCATGAACAGTGCATTTCATTTCTTACCTCTAAATGTTACGTAATATTATAAATGAATGTATATACTGGTTATATATGATATATATGACATCTAAATCATGAATATAATTCTTGTGATAATGGATATTCTACCACATAAACAACTTGTAATTATAAGAAGTTTATTGTTGACTCAAGTACCAAAGATCGACAAAACGACCGTTATTAACTTAAATAATTACATAATGTTCATAACATTGTAATAAGTGAAATAAAAAGGATAATGAAATTAAAAAATTTTCTTAATAAGGTATATATTAACTCTAGTTTATTATTCAGGAGGTTAAAGAACGGTTGAGTCAAGTCAGACACGAGGTAAGGTAACTTCTTAACCCAATTTCTATTCTTTGGGTTAATCTCCTACTTTCAAATTATGTCATGATATTATTATGTCCTATCTTGAATTTTTACATTATTTATGTGTAATTATAGTGAATACACATAATAGTCCTACTTTATAAAAAAATCATCTTTTTAAGGACTTCGTCTCAATCCCCTTTCATTGAGGCATATTTGGTTTTATACACAACTTTCTTCTATACGGTGTATAAACCCCTTTGACTTTTATGGTTATTCAAAAGGAATCTTTTTATACGAAGCGTTTTTCTAAACGACAAAAGGGAATGTTTTTCTTTCCGTACTTATGCGGAAACAACGACTTCTCCGCCGTCGTGACCATTATTTGAGTTTCGGCTTCCTCTACAAGCCATCTTTTTTTTAATGAAAAATAAATACAAAGTTTTAACTTTCTTTTATTTTGGTATTGAAAATGGTTTTGAAAGTTTTTTTATTATATAAATGTGTTGTATTGATATCTTTTGATTGAAATGTGGAAATGTTATGTTTTCTTTATGCATGTTTTATGTGATACGATTATGTTATGGTTTATGATATGTTTAAACCTATTCATATGAGGAATGTATTGGACTTAATAAGTGACGGGTGGAGCCCGCTATAGCTCCTCGATGCATCGGTAGGTCTCATGAGACAACTAGACGTAGAATTGGCTGAGGCCCTTTCCCAATTTGATTTATGGTTTTGGCCTAGGCCTTAATCATTTTAGACGTCTTGGCCGAGGCCTTGACAAAATGTTTCAGAATGTCTGGCATTATACATTCCTCATTATGAAAGTGGTTATTGATATTGCATGTGATTATTCGACTAGTAGAATATCCATGTGAGTAAGTAAATGGCATTATTTAATTTTATTTTTGCCATATTATTCTGAAGTTCAAGTTTAAAAAGGCTTTTGTTTTAGTTATACATTGCCTTAAATGTTAATGTTTATTTATGAAAGCTTCCACAATATTGTTATCCTTACTGAGCATCTGAGCTCACCCCTTTCAATGTTTTAATATTTTCCAGGATGTGAAGAAGTATTTTATGAATGACCTGCAGGGATTGTCAGAAGAGGATATGAGTGTGGACTATGGAGACTTTGTTATTGTAGTTTTTCACTTTATGATGTAATGTAACGTTTACGAATGTATCTAGTGTTTCCAAGGCTACTAAACTAATCGGTCTTTCGAGATTTGATCTTTTGTGATCATGCCAATGTTACGAAGTAATTCACCGACTCTGGGTAGCTGGGGTCGGGGTGTTACAGTTGGTATCAGAGGCAGCTTAGTTATAACCTTGGAAGATAGATTTAGATAAACTCTGATTAGAGCACATAGCCCAAAGATAGACTTTTAGGATTAGTAAAGAAGAACTTCCTAGAATTTTGTTATTGTAGAGATTTTATGAGTTTTCCGAGAAATACATCCCTGTATGGATACGAGCAGGTAGAGGCGTCTCTGGCACAGATGTACCTAGGGGTAAAACCTGAAAACACCGCTTTGAGCTAGACTCGAACGGGAACTGGTGCACGACAACAGGCCTTGCTGCACTCTTGGTTACGACACTCCTAGGGGATATGCTTAGGATAATTCTCATTTTCTTTACATACCACTATGAACGGTTATGAGTATATACTTCCTCAAATAAAACCTTTTATGATTATGGATTATATCCATAAATTGTTCAATTTATGTTAAGTATTTTACAAGTATGGAATTATTTATTTTGATTCATAAACTAATCTAGTTTATTCCATTATTTAGAAATGGCGCCTAGTGGAAGGAATGGAAACCGTATCAATGCACGCACTCCGTGTAGGGATTTCCCTCCTGCTCAAAGTAATTATTGTGGATCTGGAGATACAACTGGTGCTGATCAACTTATTACCATACTGGGACATCTCACTCAAGTTATGAATAATAACCTTACTCGTATGGATCACCCTGATCCACAATGTGGAGGATCAATGTTAGACCGCTTCATGAGGTAACAACCACCAACATTTAATGGGTTTACAAATCCGTTAGTAGCTGAGCAATGGATAAACTCTTTAGAGAAAATATTCCATGCCTTGGGGAGTAGCGAAAGGGAGAAGGTTGTCATGGCAGTTAACCGCCTCACTGGAGATGTCGATCAGTGGTGGTCGCTGATTCAAAACACAAAGGAAGATGATGAAATATCGAATATGGAATGGAGGGAGTTCAAAGGGCTTTTCTTAGAAAAATACTTTCATCGTGACCATCAAGCAGATATGGAAAGACAATTTCTGCGTCTGAGGCAGAAGGAGGATGAGAATGCCGCAAAGTATGAGGCTAACATTACAAGGTTAGCGAGGCATGCTGCCGATTATATACGTAACCCAAGGAGTAAGATTGATCATTTCTTTGATGGGTTAAAACCATTTCTCCGTCGAGCTTTAGTATCACAATCCTTCTCATCATATGAAGATATTGTCTCGTGTGCTATCAAGACAGAAAAGGAATTCTCTAAGTCTTATGACAACAAAGTAAAGCAAGAGAAGAAGAGAACGGTGGAACAAGAGACAGATAAAGGGAAAAAGGGAAAGAAGGATTTTCCATTATGTGATAATTGTGGGAAGAATCACCCTGGTACTTGCCTAAAAGGAATGGGAGTTTGTTATAAATGTGGAGAAAAGGGTCACCAGGCTCGTGATTGCAAGGGAAATAAAGAGGCTATCAATGTTGAATGCTACAATTGTAGAGAAATGGGTCATTATGCAAATGAATGTCCTAAGCGTCATTATATTCTGGTTATTAGAATAATGTGATATATATATAAGTATTGTACTGCAGTACTTGTTGATTTCAGTAAGGTTTTAATATGATGAAGGTAATTATATTTTTATTATGTGACAATAAGAGAAACTTTACTTTGTTTGGGGAATCTGATAAATGTATTTTGGAATTAAGAGACCTTTTAGAGAAAGTCTGGACAGAGGTATTTTGGATAACTATAAATGTTGGAGTGGATTAAGTTGATCTTTGGATAGTATTGTTTAAGGTTAAAAAATTTATGAAGATTATTTTTGGAATATTATGATACTATAGTTTTAGGAAAAAGTCAACCTGCAGGGTGGGGCATAACCCGTCGCGTCAGACAAAGCTGCAGGAATCGAACCCACAATCATAGTGTGACAGGCCTTTATTTCCTACCACTAGCCTACAGGAAGTCCCTTATTATTACAAAATAATTTTACTAATCTAAATGGTATGTGTTAACATTTGTAACCTTATACAATTAGGATAAGTATAATATTTTTGAGTTCTATTATCTTTTTTAGTGAAATATGAGTTGAAAGTTGAAACTCTAATTGTCAAGCATAAATATATATATACCTATCTCTTATTCAATGAATAAATTAATTCTTAAACTTTAGTAAAGGGATATTAAAACAAAAAAAATGTGTTATCCTAATACCTTATGTCTTGTTGAACTGATGATATTTTAAATCAACATAGATTGAAGGCTTTGAGGCCCTCAATTTGACAGTTGATTGTGATTGATGACCTCAATCACTTTCTACAAATATTTACGTTTTTAGTCCAATTATATGTCTCTAATTGCCACCAATGTTCTCCTAATCGAGATCATAATTGGGTGGTGACTTTTTCATTTCCCTTTCCCTCTTATCAAGGGAAAATTTTATTAATCTTATTTCCGATGTGGGTTTTCCTCAAAGGTATTTTCTCTTTTCAACCTTTTATTTTCAAAGAAAAATTTCAAATTGCGAGAACGCAATTTATTGAAGGAGGGTAGAATGTAACACCCCGAGCTTCCACGATACGCTTCTCATTCAATAATGAAATAGCTTGCATTGTACGCAACTTCGAGTTCTAAAACACCGCGACTAATCAAAGTAGCCGTTATGAATAGTAATAACCAATTTTTAAAATTATAGAAATTTTATATTTCAAAATGGACTTCATTTTCGTATTCGTAATATCGAAATTATCCAAAGTTGAATTTTTTGTAATTTTCTGAGAACTTCCAATTTTTTATGAATAGTGAAAATTACTTAAAAAAAAATTATTTAATCAAAATAATTTATAGTGATAAATTATACTATTTAGTGGTTTTAAATTATAATTAGAATATATTTTTACCATTTTATCCAATGGTGGTCATTAGAATTAATTTAACATTGAAATTGGACATAAACAATTGCCAATCTTTTGATATAAATTGTTTCTTAAAAACACGCTATTGTTGTGACAGCGGGAATTAATTATAAAATTAATTAATACAACTTATATGTTTGGAATTTTGTAAAATAGGCATCATTTTTGAATTCGGAATATCAATTATATCTTAGGGTGAAATTTTGGCATTGTTCTGAAAAACATCAATTGTTGATGAATAGTGAAACCACTAAGTGGTTGTTAAATAATTGATTTTTCGTTTAAATGAAATATTACCACTTCTGTGTTTTGATTTTCAAAAATCCGACATACATGGTTGTCATTAAGAAGTAAAATGTGGTTCGATGAGATTAAAATAATTTTTTGGTGAATAGTAACTTTTAAGTTCTTAATCGCGATTAGAAGTAATTAGTGTAGTTTAAGGTAAAAATAATGTTTTAATAATATGAGATGAGCTTGAAACTTGTCATACTCCTATTGGATGAGTCATGTCCGACCAATACAACCCATGGGTCATCTTGGGGACCCCATGGAGCCACTTTGGTTGGAAAATGACATTAATATATATTTATTTAATGTTAAAATTAAATTGACACAAACATGAGTTGTTTTACTAAAACAGTTTTTAAGTGGGGTTACACAAGTCCATATTTTGACTATAAATATTAATTAGAAAGATAAAACGATTTCCTACATCATAGTAGTTTTTTTATAATTTTTAAACATTAAATAAATTAAATTATTTATGACATAATTATGATGAAGCGATGACCTCATTATTTAACGATTTTAATAAAATGAAAGGATAATGTAAAATCCAAGGCTTACACTTGTCCAAAGACTATTGGATGGGTATATTTAGAACCCTTATCACCTTAGACACTAATTATATAAGTGTGGTACCTTTATAATCCGAAAGTCATTGTATAATAATGTAACATTTCAATCTTTCCAAAAGATCCCCTCCTCTCCTCTTATAAAAGGCCCCCACCTCTACCACCTCATTCACACTTTCAAGCCATTTGGCTCGGCCAAAATATGCCAAAATACTCTCCCAACTTCCCCCTCTTACTCCTAGAAGCCTCAATTTGGGCAGAACTCTTCCCAAGGAAGCCTTTGGCTCAAATCAAAAAGAGTTACCCGATTTTGAGGTAATGTCTTCTCTAATGTTGTTTTGTTTTATTTTTCTTATCCAACCCCCTAAACTCTTTTTATTCATTTCTTTTGTAACAACACCAGTATCCTCAATATACTAGGATGTTTTTATAAGAATTATTAGAGCTACACTTACACACACCTACATCTAATGGTTAAATAACATACGGTTTCTGTGGATGGCGAATTTCTGCCTCACGAAACGATGATTGTTCAACAATCATATAACACCTTCAAAGGTGGCCATTAAGATTTCACTATATTTCTATATGATATATAATATGTTTATGTTTTACTTATGCTTCTTTATTTCTCATTTATATCATACTTTATGATTTCCATTATGGGTAAAGGCGATAATTTCATTTTAGGAAGTGCGGACTACCGCCCCCTCAAAGTGATTTGAATCGTTAATGCCATATGTGAGATGTATAAAGGATGGAGTAAATGGTATTATACACTATATTATACTGGAATTATATTATACATTTATATAATTATGATTTCATTCCATTAAATACGAAATATAAATGAAAGTAGCGTTCATGCGTACGTACGGCTTACCGTCTCCATGAATGGTGCATTTCATTTCTTACCTCTAAATGTTACGTAATATTCTAAATGAATGTATATACTGGTTATATATGATATATATGACATCTAAATCATGAATATTATTCTGGAGATAATGGATATTCTACCACATAAACAACTTGTAATTATAAGGTGTTTATTGTTGACTCAAGTACCAAAGATCGACAAAACGACCGTTATTAACTTAAATAATTACATAATGTTCATAACATTTTAATAAGTGATATAAAAAGGATAATGAAATTAAAAATATTTCTTAATAAGGTATATATTAACTCTAGTTTATTATTCAGTAGGTTAAAGAACAGTTGATTCAAGTCCGACACGAGGTAAGGGAACTTCTTAACCCAATTTCTATTCTTTGGGTTAATCTCCTACTTTCAAATTATGTCATGATATTATTATGTCCTATCTAGTATTTTTACATTATTTATGTGTAATTATAGTAAATACACATAATAGGCCTACTTTATAAAAAAATAATCTTTTTAAGGACTTCGTCTCAATCCCCTTTCATTGAGGCATATTTGGTTTTATACACAACTTTCTTTTATACGGTGTATAAACCCCTTTGACTGTTATGGTTATTCAAAAGGAATCTTTTTATACGAAGCGTTTTGCTAAACGACAAAAGGGAATGTTTTTCTTTCCGTACTTATGCGGCAACAACGACTTCTCCACCACCGTGACCATTATTTGAATTTCGGCTTCCTCTACAAGCCATCTTTTTTTAATGAAAAATAAATACAAAGTTTTAACTTTCTTTTATTTTGGTATTGAAAATGGTTTTGAAAGTGTTTTTATTATATCAATGTGCTGTATTGATATCTTCTGATCGAAATGTGGAAATATTATGTTTCGTTATGCATGTTTTATTTGATACGATTATGTTATGTTTTATGATATGTTTAAACCTATTCATATGAGGAATGTATTGGACTTAATAAGTGACGGGTGGAGCCCGCTATAGCTCCTCAATGCATCAGTAGGTCTCATGAGACAACTAGACGTGGAATTGGCCGAGGCCCTTTCCCAATTTGATTTATGGTTTTGGCCGAGGCCTTAATCATTTTAGACGTCTTGGACGAGGCCTTGACAAAATGTTTCAGAATGTCTGGCATTATACATTCCCTCATTATGAAAGTGGTTATTGATATTTCATGTTCATTATTCGACTACTAGAATATCCATGTGAGTAAGTAAATGGAATTATTTAATTTTATTTTTTCCATATTATTCTGAAGTTCAAGTTTAAAAAGGCTTTTGTTTTAGTTATACATTGCCTTAAATGTTAATGTTTATTTATGAAAGCTTCCGCAATATTGTTATCCTTACTGAGCATCTGAGCTCACCCCTTTCAATGTTTTAATATTTTCCAGGATGTGAAGAAGTATTTTATGAATGACCTGCAGGGATTGTTAGAAGAGGATATGAGTGTGGACTATTGAGACTTTGTTATTGTACTTTTTCACTTTATGATGTAATGTAACGTTTACGAATGTTTCTAGTGTTTCCAAGGATACTAAACTAATCGGTCTTTCGAGACTTGATCTTTTGTGATCATGCCAATGTTACGAAGTAATTCACCGACTCTGGGTAGCTGGGGTCGGGGCGTTACAGTTGGTATCAGAGGCAGTTTAATACTAACCTTGGAAGATAGATTTAGATAAACTCTGATTAGAGCACATAGCCCAAAGATAGACTTTTAGGATTAGTAAAGAAGAACTTCCTAGAATTTTGTTATTGTAGAGATTTTGTGAGTTTTCTGAGCAATACATCCCTTTCTGGATACGAGCAGGTAGAGGCGGCTCTGGCACAGATGTACCTAGGGGTAAAACCTGAAAACACCGCTTTGAGCTAGACTCGAACGGGAACTGGTGCACGACAACGGGCCTTGCTGCACTCTTGGTTACGACACTCCCAGTGGATATGCTTAGGATAATTCTCATTTTCTTTACAAACCACTATGAACGGTTATGAGTATATACTTCCTCAAATAAAACCTTTTTATGATTATGGATTATATCCATAAATTTTTCAATTTATGTTAAGTATTTTAAAAGTATGGAATTATGTATTTTGATTCATAAACTAATCTAGTTTATGCCATTGTTTAGAAATGGCTCCTAGTGGAAGGAATGGAAACCGTATCAATGCACGCACTCCGTGTAGGGATTTCCCTCATGCTCAAGGTAATTATTGTGGATCTGGAGATACAACTGGTGCTGATCAACTTATTACCATACTGGGACATCTCACTCAAGTTATGAATAATAACCTTACTCGTATGGATCACCCTGATCCACAATGTGGAGGATCAATGTTAGACTGCTTCATGAGGCAACAACCACCAACATTTAATGGGGGTACAAATCCGTTAGTAGCTGAGCAATGGATAAACTCTTTAGAGAAAATATTCCATGCCTTGGGGAGTAGCGAAAGGGAGAAGGTTGTCATGGCAGTTAACCGCCTCACTGGAGATGTCGATCAGTGGTGGTCGCTGATTCAAAACACAAAGGAAGATGATGAAATATCGAATATGGAATGGAGGGAGTTCAAAGGGCTTTTCTTAAAAAAATACTTTCATCGTCACCATCAAGCGGATATGGAAAGAAAATTTCTGAGTCTGAGGCAGAAGGAGGATGAGAATGCCGCAAAGTATGAGGCTAACTTTACAAGGTTAGCGAGGCATGCTCTCGATTATATACGTAACCCAAGGAGTAAGATTGATCTTTTCTTTGATGGGTTAAAACCATTTCTCCGTCGAGCTTTAGTATCACAATCCTTCTCATCATACGAAGATATTGTCTCGTGTGCTATCAAGACAGAAAAGGAATTCTCTAAGTCTTATGACAACAAAGTAAAGCAAGAGAAGAAGAGAACGGTGGAACAAGAGACAGATAAAGGGAAAAAGGGAAAGAAGGATTTTCCATTATGTGATAATTGTGGGAAGAATCACCCTGGTACTTGCCTAAAAGGAATGGGAGTTTGTTATAAATGTGGAGAAAAGGGTCACCAGGCTCGTGATTGCAAGGGAAATAAAGAGGCTATCAATGTTGAATGCTACAATTGTAGAGAAATGGGTCATTATGCAAATGAATGTCCTAAGCGTCAGGGAAACATACCTCAGAAAAGGTCAAGGGATCAAGGACAATCTTATGTTGTTACTACAGTTGAAGCAGAATAACTAATGTATTGGTGCTTTTGGACTCATGGATTATATTCTGGTTATTAGAATAATGTGATATATATATAAGGATTGTACTGTAGTACTTGTTGATTTCAGTAAGGTTTTAATATGATGAAGGTAATTATATTTTTATTATGTGACAATAAGAGAAACTTTACTTTGTTTGAGGAATCTGATAAATTGATTTTGGAATTAAGAGACCTTTTAGAGAAAGTCTGGACAGAGGTATTTTGGATAACTATAAAGGTTGGAGTGTATTAAGTTGATCTTTGGATAGTATTGTTTAAGGTTAAAAAATTTATGAAGATTATTTTTGGAATATTATGATACTATAGTTTTAGGAAAAGGACAACCTGCAGGGTGGGGCATAACCCGTCGCGTCAGACAAAGCTGCAGGAATCGAACCCACAATCATAGTGTGACAGGCCTTTATTTCCTACCACTAGCCTACAGGAAGTCCCTTATTATTACAAAATAATTTTACTAATCTAAATGGTATGTGTTAACATTTGTAACCTTATACAATTAGGATAAGTATAATATTTTTGAGTTCTATTATCTTTTTGAGTGAAATATGAGTTGAAAGTTGAAACTCTAATTGTCAAGCATAAATATATATATACCTATCTCTTATTCAATGAATAAATTAATTCTTAAACTTTAGTAAAGGGATATTAAAACAAAAAAATGTGTTATCCTAATACCTTATGTCTTGTTGAACTGATGATATTTTAAATCAACATAGATTGAAGGCTTTGAGGCCCTCAATTTGACAGTTGATTGTGATTGATGACCTCAATCACTCCCTACAAATATTTACGTTTTTCCTCCAATTATATGTCTCTAATTTCCACCAATGTTCTCTTAATCGAGATCATAATTGGGTGGTGACTTTTTCATTTCCCTTTCTCTCTTATCAAGGGAAAATTTTATTAATCTTATTTCAGATGTGGGTTTTCCTCAAAGGTATTTTCTCTTTTAAACCTTTTATTTTCAAAGAAAAAATTCAAATTGCGAGAACGCAATTTATTGAAGGAGGGTAGAATGTAACACCCCGAGCTTCCACGATACGCTTCTCATTCAATAATGCAATAGCTTGCATTGTACGCAACTTCGAGTTCTAAAACACCGCGACTAATCAAAGTAGCCATTATGAATAGTAATAACCACTTTTTAAAATTATAGAAATTTTATATTTCAAAATGGACTTCATTTTTTGTATTCGTAATATCGAAATTATCCAAAGTTGAATTTTTTGTAATTTTCTGAGAACTTCCAATTTTTTATGAATAGTGAAAATTACTTAAAAACAACTTATTTAATCAAAATAATTTATAGTGATAAATTAAACTATTTAGTGGTTTTAAAGTATAATTAGAATATATTTTTACCATTTTATCCAATGGTGGTCATTAGAATTAATTTAACATTGAAATTGGACATAAACAATTGCCAATCTTTTGATATAAATTGTTTCTTAAAAACACGCTATTGTTGTGACAGCGGGAATTAATTATAAAATTAATTAATACAAATTATATGTTTGGAATTTTGTAAAATAGACATAATTTTTGATTTCGGAATATCAATTATAGCTTAGGGTGAAATTTTGGCATTGTTCTGAAAAACTTCAATTGTTGATGAATAGTGAAACCACTAAGTTGTAGTTAAATACTTGATTTTTCGTTTAAATGAAATATTACCACTTCTATGTTTTTATTTTCAAAAATCCGACATACATGGTTGTCATTAAGAAGTAAAATGTGGTTCGATGAGATTAAAATAATTTTTTGGTGAATAGTAACTTTTAAGTTCTTAATCGCGATTAGAAGTAATTAGTGTAGTTTAAGGTAAAAATAATGTTTTAATAATATGAGATGAGCTTGACACTTGTCATAATCCTATTGGATGAGTCATGGCCGACCAATACAACCCATGGGTCAACTTGGGGACCCCATGGAACCACTTTGGTTGGAAAATGACATTAATATATATTTATTTAATGTTAAAATTAAATTGACACAAACATGAGTTGTTTTACTAAAACAGTTTTTAAGTGGGGTTACACAAGTCCATATTTTGACTATAAATATTCATTAGAAAGATAATACGATTTCCTACATCATATTATTTTTTTTATAATTTTTAAACATTAAATAAATTAAATTATTTATGACATCATTATGATGAAGCGATGACCTCATTATTTAACGATTTTAATAAAATGAACGGATAATGTAAAATCCAAGGCTTAAACTTGTCCAAAGACTATTGGATGGGTATATTTCGAACCCTTATCACCTTAGACACGAATTATATAAGTGTGGGACCTTTAGAATCCGAAAAGCATTGTATAATAATGTAACATTTCAATCTTTCCAAAAGATCCCCTCCTCTCCTCTTATAAAAGGCCCCCACCTCTACCACCTCATTCACACTTTCAAGCCATTTGGATAGGCCAAACTATGGCAAAATACTCTCCCAACTTCCCCTCTTACTCATAGAAGCCTCACTTTGGGCAGAACTCTTCCCAAGGAAGCCTTTGGCTCAAATCAAAAAGAGTTACCCGATTTTGAGGTAATGTCTTCTCTAATGTTGTTTTGTTTTATTTTTCTTATCCAACCCCCTAAACTCTTTTTATTCATTTCTTTTGTAACAACACCAGTATACTAAATATACTAGGATGTTGTTATAATAAGTATTAGAGCTACACTTACACACACCTACATCTAATGGTTAAATAACATACGGTTTCTGTGGATGGCGAATTTCTGCCTCACGAAACGATGATTGTTCAACAATCATATAACACCTTCAAAGGTGGCCATTAAGATTTCACTATTTTTATATATGATATATAATATGTTTATGTTTTACTCATGCTTCTGTATTTCTCATTTATATCATACTTTATGATTTCCATTATGGGTAAACGCGATAATTTCATTTTAGGAAGTGCGGACTACCGCCCCCTCAAAGTGATTTGAATCGTTAATGCCATATGTGGGATGTATAAAGGATGGAGTAAATGGTATTATACACTATATTATACTGGAATTATATTATACATTTATATAATTATGATTTCATTCCATTAAATACGAAATAGAAATGAAAGTAGCGTTCATGCGTACGTACGGCTTACCGTCTCCATGAATGGTGCATTTCATTTCTTACCTCTAAATGTTACGTAATATTATAAATGAATGTATATACGGGTTATATATGATATATATGAAATCTAAATCATGAATATAATTTTGGAGATATTGGATATTCTAACACATAAACAACTTGTAATTATAAGGTGTTTATTGTTGACTCAAGTACCAAAGATCGACAAAACGACCGTTATTAACTTAAATAATTACATAATGTTCATAACATTGTAATAAGTGATATAAAAAGGATAATGAAATTAAAAATATTTCTTAATAAGGTATATATTAACTCTAGTTTATTATTCAGGAGGTTAAATAACGGTTGAGTCAAGTCCGACACGATGTAAGGGAACTTCTTAACCCAATTTCTATTCTTTGGGTTAATCTCCTACTTTCAAATTATGTCATGATATTATTATGTCCTATCTTGTATTTTTACATTATTTATGTGTAATTATAGTGAATAAAAATAATAGGCCTACTTTATTAAAAAATAATCTTTTTAAGGACTTCGTCTCAATCCCCTTTCATTGAGGTATATTTGGTTTTATACACAACTTTCTTTTATACGGTGTATAAACCCCTTTGACTGTTATGGTTATTCAAAAGGAATCTTTTTATACGAAGCGTTTTGCTAAACGACAAAAGGGAATGTTTTTATTTCCGTACTTATGTGGCAACAACGACTTCTCCACCGCCGTGACCATTATTTGAGTTTCGGCTTCCTCTACAAGCCATCTTTTTTTAATGAAAAATAAATACAAAGTTTTAACTTTCGTTTATTTTGGTATTGAAAATAGTTTTGAAAGTGTTTTTATTATATCAATGTGCTGTATTGATATCTTGTGATCGAAATGTGGTAATATTATGTTTCTTTATGCATGTTTTATTTGATACGATTATGTTATGGTTTATGATATGTTTAAACCTATTCATATGAGGAATGTATTGGACTTAATAAGTGATGGGTGGAGCCCGCTATAGCTCCTCGATGCATCGGTAGGTCTCATGAGACAACTAGACGTGGAATTGGCCGAGGCCCTTTCCCAATTTGATTTATGGTTTTGGCCGAGGCCTTAATCATTTTAGACGTCTTGGCCGAGGCCTTGACAAAATGTTTCAGAATTTCTGGCATTATACATTCCCTCATTATGAAAGTGGTTATTGATATTTCATGTGATTATTTGACTAGTAGAATATCCATGTGAGTAAGTAAATGGAATTATTTAATTTTATTTTTTCCATATTATTCTGAAGTTCAAGTTTAAAAAGGCTTTTGTTTTAGTCATACATTGCCTTAAATGTTAATGTTTATTTATGAAAGCTTCGGCAATATTGTTATCCTTACTGAGCATCTGAGCTCACCCCTTTCAATGTTTTAATATTTTCCAGGATGTGAAGAAGTATTTTATGAATGACCTGCAGGGATTGTCAGAACAGGATATGAGTGTGGACTATGGAGACTTTGTTATTTTAGTTTTTCACTTTATGATGTAATGTAACGTTTACGAATTAATCTAGTGTTTCCAAGGCTACTAAACTAATCAGTCTTTCGAGACTTGATATTTTGTGATCATGCCAATGTTACGAAGTAATGCACCGACTCTGGGTAGCTAGGGTCGGGGCGTTACAATTTCCAACACTTTCTATTGGGCAGGCTTCCAGCATGTGTTGTTCCAACAGTAAAGGTCATATTTTCCCATACATTCCCTATTTCCAAAGGTGTGCAACATTGATCAATTATTCAGTAATGTTTTCTCCTTGATCAAAATGGGACAATGGTATATCAGTCTCTACTTCTTTCGATTCCTTGTTGGAATTCATCACCTAGTCCAGGTGTCCCTTTAACATTAAGACGTTTTTCATGAAATTCTTCCCATAGCAATATATTTTTGGATGTCGGTTAACTATACTTATTTTTTTGGACATTCCAAAGTTTCAAGTCTGGGTAGCTACCTTCTATCAGAAGAGTAGTTATGATGATGCATCTATGGAATGTATGGAAACTGAAACACTTAAAAACCTATATTCTTCCTCGTTATAGGGCTTCTCAAGGGCACATAAACCTGAGGATTCCCACATCGATTGTGAGGTATTATATTACGCGGCCATGTCTCTACATTTTTCCTTGATTTCTCATGTTTAACACAAGGTATGAAAAAAGTTTAACACTTGTGAAAATGGATAATATAGATTAGAACACATATGAGTGTGGATTAGATAAGCACATATCTGGGATGGATCACCTTGAATTTTTTCCATATGGATGGATCAGAATGAAAAATGAGGATGGTCCTAGGAGGGGGAATCCTAAAAAGGGAGGGTTTCACTCTTTGAAGGTTGACATGAACACCAAAAAGGTAGATCAGATGAGGTGGGACCCATAGAGGGGGACACCAAGGATTACCATTGGTTGGGATTAGACCTTATGGAGTCTTCCTACAAACCCAATTTAGATGATATGGATAAAAACCCGAAAATTTCAAAGGGATAATTTGGATATTACACATGGTTATCTTCCCTTCACAAGAGGGTCACTCTTGTTTGGATGATATGGATTGTTCTCGGGGATTATGCATGGTTAGAGTCATAGGTGATGAAAAGAGAAATGGAATGAATGGGGATTATGCATGGTTAGCTACCTGTGTAAATGGATTGATCCAATTGAGGTGTGGAGGAACAATTAAGGATTAGGATGGATGATGGAGGATATGGTGAAATGGATGGAATGAATGAAATGGAGCCAATGTATATATGATGGTTTTGAGATTGAATCTTAGGGAGGTTTTTTGCCTATCCAAATGAAGGGGAATCAAAGTCCACATAGTTTGGAATGGGGTGATGAGACACCAAAGGAGTTGGATCATGATAAATGTAGTGTATGGATGGGGACCCAATGGAAATGGGACCTCTGGGTCGGGGCATGATCTTCCTGAGAAACAAATGATAGAGTTATAGACCATGATGGGAAATGAGTGATGTGGTTCAACCTAAGGGAGGCTTCCTACATATCCTAGTGGAGGGGAATCAAAGTCCACATAGTTCAATATGGGGTATATAATCATGTAATATAAATAGTACAACAACCTTGAGATATGTTGGGACTTACATATGGTCATAATCCCATAAAAAGAAGGACATTTTCGGTTGGAGTGGTATGGTGATGTGTGGGACTTACGCATGGATAGCTGCCATTGTGGATCAGAAAACCTCAGGGAGATTCATTTGGGAGATGTGTCCCAAAAAGTGAATATGTCACAATAGAAGGGTACAACCCCAGGAGGGAGTAACCAAGTTTACTATTGATTGGCATTCAACATCAAAGAGGCATACTATGTACTCAAAAGGGATATAAACATGTATAGTTCGGAGGGTAAAATTTAACTTCATGTATGATGAGTAAATCGACATGAAATAGTCAAAACAAGTGGACTGAGGGGATTGATGGGCTTGAACCTAACAGAGGCTTCCAATGTAGTCATCTCAAAAGGTAGGGATCAAAGTCCACTTCATTTGGGAAGGGAAATGGGGATTACACATGGAAATCGGTGAATTATCATGTTGAGGCTTACACATGGTAAGTGTCACAAAGAGGATGTTGTTCTCACTGCTTAATATAGTCCCATGTTATTCACGCTTGTTGTGGGAAACAAGAGTTATTATAATTAATGGTGGTCGTGTCATGAACGGTGTGACAATGGGGGATTGTGGGGGGATTACGCATGGCTAGAAGCCTATAAAGATAGAGATGGGTACGTACTCTAGGAGGGAAGCCCAAGAGGTGGTATAGGGTTTAAATGCAGACTTCCTAATCCATGAAACCCCATGGGAATTTCATGGGGAGAAACCATAGTTTATATTCATGTTTTGAGGATGATGGTGCTTGGTAGTTTAATAACCTTCAACTCTGATGATGAGGACCCAATCCTCAACCATTGGACTTACATAACATATACCAACCAGCACATGGGGATGGTAAGGTACAATCAATGCCTGATGAGAGTGAGGTAGAGAAGAGGTCAATTGTGTGGTTCAAGTTAACGTAGCTATGTGAAGAAGAAATAGATATTAGTGTACATATGCGAATAAGTATTTGGTAATAACATTTAACATGAAACACCACTCGAGGAACCATGAAATCACTTCATACGGTCTTGGAGGGTCGTACAAGAGTAGTGTTTAAGAAGACAGAAGACTCTCTAAGAAGGGAATTGAGTAGGAAATTATCTTTGTGGATGATGTGTGATTTGTGAAGCAAGGAATTCAGTGGATCAGAGATTCTCCTTAGTAAAAATATCTTTATTTAGAAAGTTCTCTACAAAGGCTAAATGCTTCATAGATCCTCGAGAGACCCGATAGGGATCCATTCATTTTGAATTATGAATACCACTTATATGGGAATCCATACAAGTAGGTTCCATTAATAAGGTTATAAAACACATTTCTCTATGCTCATGTACCTGGGGTGATCCATTTTTCTCTCAATTTTTCTTATCCCGGGCACTTTGATAAATGGGAGGTAGAATGGAAAAATATCAGAGTAACAATGTTTTGGAGGGGGTGAGCCATATAGTTTTTTAAATTGGAGTTTATGGATCATGTAGGTCTCGGTTTGAAGAAAAAATAAGGCATCATGAACAAAAAGTGACACTACTGAGTGAGGAGGTGTCATTATACTCAGTCTGACTCATGATGAGACAATCAAAGTGGTGAGCACAAGGAATTGTGTGGAGAAAAAATGATTTCACAGAGCATTTGGGATCATTATACTCTTTTTGAATCACAAAGATATTTCCACTGGTGCTTTCGACCCTAGAGGTTAGGCACCCATGTTACTTTAGATGCAAAAAAAGGATGTCGTCGATCCTAAGGGTGTCGTCGAACTCTATCAGACTCATGAATCCACTATCAACATTTTTTACAGTCATGTTGTAAAGGGGAATCCATATAGAAGCATCAAAAAATAGAACCCTTTGATGATTTTCTATTCTAAGGACATTTGGGTCTGGATATGCATTCAATCGGTTGGGACATTGTTCATGCCTTCAATAGCACAATATTCAGCGTCAACAGTCATATGGCACATCCACCTTGACTCAAGACCATGAAAATGGGAAGGATTCTACAAGTGGTATAATATATTTTGTTCCTTGACATACAAGTAAAATATTGTCTTCTTTAGTCCTTGAATCACAAATAGTATTTGTTATGTTGGTCTTGTAATTTATAGTCATTATGGTATGTTTCATGAGTTGGGATGGTAGGAAGGAGTAGGATTGTTGTAACTTCAATTGTATAGAATAAAAATACATAGCTAACTATTTTATTCTGAACATACAATTAACATGGATTTTGGTACATAAGTTTTTTCGAGACACTTATAGTTATTGAAATATCATTGTTATGGGTTTATCCAATGAGACGAGAATTGAATGCATGGTATAAATGACATTATATTTGGATTTCATATCTTATGTGGATAGATGATTTATATTATGATATGAATGTGTTAATTTTTGAAAAATCTGTAAATTCTTTTCAAATGTTCAATTTTTATAGGAGGATGGTCATGTAATTTTGAAAATGTATCATTTTTGAAAACATGGTGATTTTGTTTAAAAAACAATGGTTCAGCATAGGAAATGTATAATTTTGGAATGAAAAGTTGTGATTGTGTAGTGTGAAAGATAATGAAATTTTAAGCCATCAGTTTCTATACAGTGGAATTATAGTGGTTTTTTTGCTTATAGAAATGGAACTAGGTAGGGATCGTAGATACCAACTATAGGGAGATTCTGAAAACAAGGATCCACCAAAGCCCCTGGTGAACTAGAAGGTAGTTCAGAGCATTTTGAAATATTTCCAAGTGGTGGAGAGTGGGAATAGAAGGGATAAACCAAATCATGTGTATCATTAGGTTCAGTTTCAAAAGTATAAACCACAAATCATTCAGAGTGATTCAGAATTAGAAAATGAATAGGTGTGGATAAATAGGATGAATCAAATATTCAATTTCCAAGGCACACTGATGGTGTTGAAAGTCAATATAGTGGTGTACATGTTAGAGGATAATGCACATTAGTGGTGGAAGTTAGTGGTCCATGATAAATGAGAACAAGGTATAACATGGGAGGATTTTGAGGAATTTTTTAACAAACAATTCTACCATCATACATTTAGAAGCTAGTGAGAAACATATTTCTTCAACTTGAAGTATGAAAACCTTTCAATAAAGGACTATATGGCTATATTCATGAATTGATTTTTGTTTCCACCTATGATTTTTTTTACTTAATCATTAAAGGTGTGTATTTTCAAATGGGGGATGAGGTAGGAAATTTGTTCGAAGATTGTGGTATTCTATATAACAGATTATATGAAAATGGTAAATAGAGAAACAGTGCATAAAATAGATATATTAGGAGATATGTTCATACTCATGGGAAATGGTGTTAACTCTAACACAGGGAGAAATCAGAAGAGGGAAACTTATTTCTAAGGTTGGAGTATGGTTCAGAATCGGTTGGCATGATTAGTGAGTATTCCCCCAAATCATAAGATAAATACAGAATTCTTCTAATGGGGTTCATAAAGCGACATGAAGTGAGAATGTATGGAACCGCCTAGAGAATTTCACAGTTACAACTAGATCAAAAATATTTAGTGTTATTTTCATAGTGATTGGAGGTGGGGTGTTTGTAAAACTTTTTAGGGGTCCCAGGAATCTTTTGCATCAATGGGAAAAGTAAGGTATCATATCCCCCTTCAGCAGAATAGAGTTATCCATGGGGATTCTTGAAATATGATGAATCTTCAACAAGGGATGTTTTGGAAAGGTAATAAAGAGAAGAGTGTGGCTAGTAAAAAGTTCTTTGGAGCTGAATAGGTTGTGGTGTATGATCATTCAAGGAAATACAAAGTGAGAGGTATGATTCTATTGAATTATACCTTTTTATAAGAATTGTTTTATATAGGTGAATCTCATTTTTTCATTGCTTCTTATACTATTGATTTGTTGGGATTAAATGTGGAAATAATGCCTTCTATTTTGAAACTTAAAATTCTTATCGGTCAAAGACTATGTCGAGCCTATCAATATAGAAAATTTTATATAACTATCAATGGGTTGGGGTTTATGTGTGAATTATTTTTTCTTGAGATGTACTTTTACTATATAATATTGGGTATGGATTGGTTGATGATTTTTAAGGCCTACATCGACTATAATGTGTGAATGACTAGTTTTACGAATGATAATGGTGTTGAGAATATCTTTAGAGGATAGAAGAAAGTAATGGTGGGTGAAATGGGATTGTTGGAACTAGTAGTTGACACAATCTCATATCAGTTGGAGAATTTTTCTTTGGAATCATTAGAATAGTTTTGGATAATATATTTTTTGGTAGTTGTTGATTAGTTTTTTGATGTCTTTCTAGAATATATATCTCGGTTGTTTCCCATAGAAGAAATGTAATTTATGATTGATATCTTCCCATGTATCAGTCATCTCTAACTTTTGTCTCATAGTATGGATCTGGTAGAACTAAGGTCATTTAAATTGTCGTTAGAAGAGATGGAAAAAAGGGTTCATTCGACCCACCACATCTCTGAGGGAAGCACCAGTATTATTTGTTAAAAAAGGAAGATGTAATTTTTTGTCTATTAGTTTATTATAGTGGGAATAATCAAGTTACAATAAAGAATAAATATTTCCTCCCACATATTTATGACTTGTTCACTCGATTGGAGGTATCTCTATAGTTCTCCAAAATTGACATTCGGTCAAGATATCATCAATTATGGGTATGGAAGGAGGATATAACAAAAACATCTTTTACAAGTAGATATGGGAACTATGAGTATGTGGTTATTCCCTTTGGTCTTATAAATTCACATGTGGTCTTCATAGAATTGATGAATTAGATATTTTAGATATATATTTTTTCTTTTGTGGTGGTGTTTATTGATTATAGATTTTTGTATTACAGGATAACGGTTAAGCATGAGAAACACATGGAAATAGTGTTGGGAATCTTAAGAGATCATTGATTGTATTCAAAATAATTAAATTGTGATCTTTAGATACAATAGGTAAATTTCCATGGCCATATTATTTCTAAGAAAGGGGTTTTAGTGGATCTAGTGAAGATAAAGTTTGTTATCTCTTGCCAACTACAAAGGAATATTTTTTGAGTTACGGAGTTTCCTTAAACAGGATAGGAATTGTAGAATCATTGACCGTGACTTTTCACAACTGGCTTCAATTATGAGAGATTTTACACGGAATAATTTTCCATTTTAATGGAATGAGTAGTGTCAATTTTGAAGATATTAAGAGTCACCTTACAAAAACACCAATCTTGGTTCTACCAGAACTAAGAAAAGGGTATTGGTGTATTGTGATGAATCGAGATCAGGGTTTGGGTTTGTTCTCATGAAAGGGGGTCATGTAGTTTTATATGTCCCACAATAGTTAAGGCTTCATGAGAAGAACTATCCAAAACAAGATTTGGAATTTGATGTTGTGGTGCATACTTTGAAAACATGGTGAAACTATCATTTTGAGGAGAAATTCATGGTGTTTACTAATCATAAGAGTTTGAAGAATGTATTCTCACAAAGATTCCTAAATTTGAGACAAATTAGATGGATTTAATATATCTTGATGTTTTACATTGACTTGATGTATACAACGGGTAAAGGATGTTTGGGGGTAAGTATAAATTCAAGTGTTCATGTGGAAAATGAATATTTTGATCACTGGAAGTTGATGTATGTCATAGCTAACATGAAATTAGAATGTAAAAACTGAGGTGGCGTAGAATTTTTCTTTTATAATTCATTTTTTCTTGATTTGGATAAATTGGTTAGAGAGTTACAGATGTAAAATTCAAAATATGTGACTATGAGGTCGAAACTAAATTGGGGGGAGACCATTGAGAGTTGGAAAATGGATGAAAATTCAATGATGTGGTTTCAAAATTGGATGGTTGTGCTGGTATCTTGTAAAAAAAACTTCTTAATTCATACAATCAATTGAGATGGGCGTTTCACCTTGAGATTCATAAAATGTATATTTTCTTAAAAGCATAATTTTGGTGGGTGGGTATGATTAGAAAGGTATCTGAGTTTGTGTAACACCCCCAAGATTTTTCAAATAAATTTAATAATTAATTCACGAAAAACTGACTCTCTACATAACACCACATTATAATAACTTATCCAATAAACATAATATTACCACCTCTGTTAATTGAATTTCGAAAAACTGACATGCACGGTTGCGTTCAGTAAGATATTTAGAGTCTGATAAGAAAAACTTAATGTTTGGTGAAAAGTAATATACCCTTATGAATAGTAATATGAATAGTTATCTGACCCTTATGAATATTAAATCATATTATTATTTTATTATCTTAATGATATATGATAATGAGATCTTCATTAATTTTTCAATGTAAAATAAAATGAATAATTGTTTTAAAACAATTATTTTTTAATAAATTATAATTGTATTTTAAAATTAAATTAATCATATTTAAAAACATATTTTTTAAAAATGGAGTTCATTTTTGAATTGTACACATATAAATATGGTTAGGATGGGATTTTTGGATTTTTCTGAAACACTCAACTTTTTTTATGAATAGTATAATTCTGTAATTTACCGTATATATATGTTATCAGTTAAATTCACTATTTCTAGAATCATGGAAGACATAAGAAATATTTGTTCAAACTCACATAAACTTATTACTATTATGGGTAACATGAATTAATATTATTGGTTTCTATAATGGAAATAATAAAATAATGAATAAGATATTCACAAATCACCCCTCTCCCCCACTATAACCCCCTTGTCTTCTCTTCACTACTCTCAATCCTTTTACCTTGCCTTAATTATGCTAAAATATCCTCCCATGCTCCTCCACCTTGTCTATCAGCTCCTGTTCTCATAAAAAGACCATAAACTCTCCCCTAAAGAGGCTCTCAAGGAAGATTACTTCAAGAGGTAAATTCAGCTTTTCATTTCTTTTATTTTGAGTTTTGTTCTTTTCTTTTTATTTCTTCACCTATCCTCATACAAATTTTATGATAACTACATTACCCTACACGAAGAATAATTTTTTTATGATAATGTAATAATGAATCATCATCTCTCCTTTCTCGTTCATTTATACTAGAAATGAAAAATACCATATGAGATGTGAAAATTTATTGCATTCAAGGATGATCGGTTTTCAATTTCATTTAACATCTTCAATTACAGCCATGAAACCATTTTTATGGTTGAACTAGATTATTATATATTTAATATATCCTATTTAGGGTTCTGTAATATTTTTTTTCAAATTATATTAACTTATAAATCAAAATGAGATCATTGTGATCAAAAACCACCACGTAACCCAAACAATTGTCAATACAGTTTTATATAATGATTTATATTCAATCTCAATAACCGAATGAATTTTATAACCATGTAATATTATATTTGTTCACTAATAACATAAAAATTATATTCTGGATAACCATTCTCATTTTACATTTTTATCTGTATGGGAATATAAGTAACCCAATCATTGAAACCAGGGAAGAAAACACACCCAAACCATGAAATTGAATCTATTAACCCATAAAAAGGCCATGAATGAACCTAATAAGGTAATAATAAATAAATTTAATGTAGGTTAGGTATGTAATAATTAATTTATGAATATAAATTTTATTATTATGATCATTAAGATCAATCGAGTAACACCTTTTGACTTAATGTAAGGGTTTTCTAACAGAACCTCCATTTTCATTCGGGTTACTCTTATTCTCTACTTAACTCAATCAAATTATAATTTATTCATATTTACCCTTAATAAATTAGGTTTGAATGTTTTATATGTGTACCAACCATAATCCTACTTTCTTTTATTGTTTGTTATATGTTTTAAAATATCTTTCAAAAATTATTCCAGAAATACAGGCCCAATACAAAGGAATTTCTCAAATTCTTTACATATCTTCAAGGTCACTCTATAATATGTTTTTAGCTACTATTAAAATTATAGAATCAATAAATATATTATGCAAATATCACCTTACTTAACTTCTGGTTTTATAATAATACGTTTCCAAAAGAACGCATGTTTTCAAAGTAAAAGAGTATTTATCTCAAGAATTACTCAATGATTTTAAAAGTGTATCTTTATTTTTTTCAACACTCTTGTTGATGGTTATGTATTATTGATATTAATATTTTATGATATAATATACCATATTTAATTTAATTTTTTTGGATTAGTTTTATTGTGGATGTGCTATCTTAAAACCATTCACTATTTTTCTTCGAATGGTTAGTGTTTATGCTTAATGTTCAGGGAATGTTATTTACATTTAATATGTTAGTTTCAATGAATGTATGTGTTGTTTATATTAATCCCCATTAATATGATGAATGAATGGGAATTATTAATTTTCAGTCGGTGCCCTCTATATCCCCTCGGTGCATCTGTAGGTCTCATGAGAAAAACTAGGTCTTGGTACGATGCCTTGACAAAATGGTTATTTATGGTCTTATCCTGAGGCCTTTATGGTATAGTAATGATGTCTCGCATTATGAATTACCTCATTATGAAACTGTTATTTGATATTTCATGTTTTTATTCTACTATTGGAATACCCATGATTATGTTTAATTATGGAATTATTTATTCAGCTCTTATTCCTACTATATTTTGTTCATGTTTATTTTTTAAAAGGCATGCATTTTTATTTATTCACCATGCTTTATGATTATGTTTATGATATCATCCATTGTATTTATTTCGCTTAATGAGAATTTTATCTCACCCCTTTCTTATGTTTTAATTCTTCCAGTATGTGAAGTATTTTTTTATGAAATAACTTCAGTGATAAGCTATGCGATATAGATGTTTTCAAAGGAATTTTTATGTTGTATTTAGTTTCAAGTTGTAATTTTGAAGTTATGTATGTATCTTGTTTCCCAATATACTAGACAAATAGGTACATAATGATGTATATTCCATGTTTATATTATAATTTAATAATATATGGCACTAGATCTGGGAAACTGGGGATGGGTCCATACAGGTGGTATTAACGGAAGTTTAGTAGAAAACTTTGAATCTAGATTTAGAAAAAAAAGTATATTAGATAAAAAAATGATAAGATAGTATTTGAGGATAAGTATACAAGAATATCCAAGAATTTTGGTAAGGAATATATTATGTGTACATTTATAGTAAATACATCCTTTTCTAGATACAATAACTGGATGTGGTTCTTCTACAGGTGTACCTAGGAGTGAAAACTCTTACAAGGAGTTTCGGGCTTGACCTTGGGTATCCATGTACACGATAATGGGCCTTACTGAAAACCTAATTTGAAATTCCTTGGGGACATTATTAGGATAATAGACATTTTATTTACAAACTATTATAAAGGAATTAAATGTATGTTTTTTCTCAAAGAAACTACGTTTGTGATTAAGATATTACCTATGGATAGTATTTTAATTTATAATTTGTATTTTTATATGTTGAGATTATACATTATGATTAACAACCTAATATATTGTATGAAATTATATTTTAATGGAGCCTAGTATAAGGAATTAAAGCTTCATGAACTCTTTTATCCCATGTAGGGAATTCCCTTCAATGCAAGATAATAAGGTTGACTCTGGTGTTGTGACAGGTGCTAAGAAACGTATAACTATACTGGGATAGTTGACCTAGGTTATGAACAATAACCTTACCCATATGGAACATCCTGATCCAAAATGTGGAGGAGCAATGATAGATCCCTTTATGCGACAACAACCTCTATCATTCAATCGGACTACAAACCCATTTGCAGCTAATCAGTGGATAAGTTCACTGGAGAATATACTTATCGCATTTGTATTTAACCAAAGATAGGAGGTTTTCATGGTTATTATTTTGTCTATTTGGAGATTCGGATCAGTGGTGGTCATTAATCCAATACACAAAGGAGGGGGAAGAAATATAAGAGATGTATTGGATGGATTTTAAGGAAATTTTCCATGACAAAATAATTCCCTTATGAATAGCTAACAGATATAGAAAGGAAGTTTCTGAATCTGAAGAAAAAATAATATGATAATGACTCAAATTATAAAGCTAAATTCACAAGGTTGGTAAGGCATGTCTCAGAATACATACATAATCCATAGAACAAGATTGATAAATTTTTTATGGTTTAAAATCATTCCTCCAATTAGAACTAGTCTCCCAGAATTTCTCATCATATAAAGATATAGTCTCATGCGTTATCAGGATAGATAAATAATTTTCTAGGTATTATGACTTTAAAGAAAAGAAAGATAATAAAAGGGATGATAAAAACTCTAGAAAAGGAGATAAGGAAATGAGGAAGAAGGGAAGTGTTGACCAGTCACCATGCAGTAATAATGGGACGAAATACCCTGGAACTTTCCTGATGGAAAAGGGAGTCAGTTACAAGTGTAGAGAAAAAAGAAAACAATCTCATGATTCCAAGGTGAAGAAAGAAGAAACTAATGTTCAATTATATTGGTGTAAATATATGGTACATTATGCACATGAATGTCTTAAGCATTAGGGAAATATTCCCCAATGAAGGCTGAGGGGGCAAGGATAGGCTTATGTGGTCACAATTTCAGAGAATGAAGTTTCTAACAATGTGGTGGAAGGTAATTTAATCATTTCCTCAAACATAGACAATGATTTATTTTATTCTGTATCATCACATTTTTTTATATCTTCTCAGTTTGTGAAAAAAATAGATATGTCCAATTTGATTTAATAAAGAAGATTTCAGTCAAATTTTATAGGGGATGTATCATTGCAACAAAGATGTGTCGATCAGTCCCCTTAATTACACATAAATGTGGTTTAGTTGGTAATATTATCATTATAACAATGATTGAATTTTATATAATCCTTGGTATGAGTTGGATTTAATGTTATGAAGTGAATATCTATTGCAAGATGTGTGAAGTTATGACCTCTTAAAATTTTGTTGAATCCATATTTTTAGAGAAGAAACCTTACATGCTGATTCGTATCAAGATCCCCCCCCCCATTAACTCTAATGTAATAAATTATTGGGGATGAGGGAATGAAATGACTATGGGTGAGGATAGAATGTTAAAATAGAGGATGTAGATATTGTTCAGCAATAAGTTGATGTGTATCTAGAGGATTTACATGGACATCCTCTAGAGTGGGAGATTGAGTTTTCCATAGACTTAATTCCAAGTTCAAGGCCCATATCAAAGAGCCATTATAGAATTACCAATATTGAATTATTAGAATTTAAGAATCAACTAGAGTAATTGAGTTATAAATAATTTATTCTCCCTAGTGTTTCTCCATGGAGAGCCCCTGCCCTTTTCGTTAAGAATAGACTTGCTTCTATGAGGTTGTGCACTGAACACATAGAGTTAAATGCTATAATAGTAAAGAAAAAGTATCAGATACCTCTCATTGATGATTTATTTTATCAACTTAATAAATCTCAATATTATTTGAAGATTGACCTTCGATCAGGATAAAATCAGTTCTAGGGAATGAAGACATTCCAAAAACAGCATTTCAAACCAGGTATGGGCATTACGAGTTTACAGTAATGCCTTTTACACTGACTAATGCACACTCTATTTTCATGGATATAATGAATAGATTTATCATGGAATATCATGATGTCTTTTTGGTGGTATTTATTGATGATATCTTGGTATACTCCAAGATCTACGAAGATCATGAAAATAATTTGCACACTATTATGAAGACTCGTAGAATAAATGAATTATATGGGATGTTTAGAAAGTGTGAATTTTGGATTCAATCAGTTTCCTTTATTGGACACATTCTCTCTAATTATAGAATATATATTGATACTATAAGGACAATGTCTGCTAAAGAATGACCTACTCCAATGAACATAAACAAGGTATGTATTTTTATTTGTTTAATAGGTTATTATTTTCATTTTGTTCAGAACATCAATCGTTTGGCCAACCCAATGACCAAGCTTACACATAAAGTGGTTAATTTTGTATGAAAAAATGAATGTGAGGAATGTTTTAAGAATTTAATATGAGATTAGTGAATGATCTGATCCAGACTCCACAATCGGATGATGATGGGTTTGTGATCTATAGCGATGCATCAGAGAAATTACATAGTTGTGTCCTTATTAACAATGATATTTTTATTGAATATGCATCAAGGTAGCTAAAAATTCATTAAAAAAACTATCCTACTAATGATTATGAATATGGAGGTGAAATTGTTTTTTCTAAAGATCTAGAGATATTATCTTTATGGAAACAAATGTGAGATATTTATGGATCATAAGAGTTTGAAACATATCTTCTCACATAAAGAACTCAGCATGAGGAAAGGATATGGAAAAAACTACTCAAGGGAAATTATATTTCCACACACTACCACCCAGTAAAGGAAAATAAGGTAGTTTATAGATTGAGTAGGAAGGATCATGGATTTCTCAAAAAAATGAGGGTTGACAAGGAGACATTGTACATAAATCTAGTGGGGATAGAAATGGGAATTATCAAAGAAGGTGAAACATCACTACCTTTTCATTTGGTTTCCCAACTCTCTTTGTTAGAAAGGATTAAAACATAATAGTCTGATGATGAGAATCTTCAAAAGAAAACTAATCATGTGAATGATGGGATGTTGGATGGCTTCGTGCGTGAAGATGGAATTATGAAATTTTTCAAGAGGTTTTGTGTTCCAGCTATACCAGAGTTAAAAAGAGGGTTATTAGATGATTCACATAGTTCGAATTTTTATATACATCCCAGTATCACTAAGATGTATAGATATTTGAAGGAACATTTTTTGTGGGACAATATGATGTGGGAAATTGCTGATTATGTATCAAGAATTTTAGTCTATCAACAAGTGAATGTCCAATGAAAAAATCCTAGAGGATTCATACAACCTATACTTATTCTCACATGGAAATAGGATGAAATCACTATGTATTTTTTCACTGCAGTACCCAAAACTCCAAGAAAGAATGATGCAATATAGGAAATTATTGATCGACTAACACAATATTAATATTTCATCGCTATAAGGGAGGATTTTCCATTAGAGTACCTTGCACGACTCTATATCAATGAATTTGTAAGACTTCATGGAGAACCTCCCTCAATTTTTTATAATCAAGATCATTGATTTACATAAATATCTTGAAAATTGTTCCTAAATATTTAGATACTGAGCTTCGTTTGAGTATTACTTACCACCCACAAACTGACGGGAAATATGAATGGTGATCCAAACATTAGAAGACATGTTTAGATCATGTTCACATGATTTTCAAGGCTTATGGGATCATTATTTACCATTGGATAAGTTTACCTGCAATAATAGTTTACATTATAGCATTCAAATAGAATCATATGAAGCATTGTATGGAGAGAGATGTCATACAGAAACATGTTGGTAAGAATTCAGTGAACGAAATCTTGTGGGTCCAGATCTTGTGGAAGAAACACTAGAAAAGGTAAAGACTATTCAAAGCCATTTCAAAGTATATCAAATAAGGAAAAAATATCTATGTTGATAATTGAAGGAAGGATTTCGAATTTCAAGAGGGAGATTAGGTTTTCTTGAATGTATCTTCATAGAAGGGAGTTATAAGATTTGGGAAGAAAGGGAAAGTGATCCCTAGGTACATTGGACCTTTTGAAATCCTAGATATAATTGGAGTTGTTACCTATTGATTGGTTGTTCTGCCTAGCTTGTCTAAAGTACCCAATGCGTTTCATGTCTCATTATTGAAGAAGTATATTCTAGTCCCAATGCATTTCCTCACTTTTGAAGGAATAGAATTGGAACTTTTCCTATCATACTATGAAGACCCTATACAGATTCTGGACACTAAATAATGGGTGTTTATGAATCAGACAACTCGATTGGTAAATATACTTTGCAAAAATCACAAAATCAAAGAGGCAAAAATGGATCCTAAGTATCTTAGGATGAAGACATAACCAAATCATTTTATGAGGTAATATTCTTAGAATTTTTTTGATGAAAATTTTCAAAGTAGGGGAGAATTTAACTATAACCCCCCCCCCCCAAATGATAGTACTTTAAATGACTAAATGATATGACTCATCTCAATAAGGTGTACCTTTATTTTTCGGAGACTACCTGATTAGAACACCACAGTTAAGTGTGCTTGTCCTGGAGTAGTGATCATGATGAGTGACCTTCTCGAAAGATCCCCAGGGTGTGTGCAAGTGAGGATAAAGCACCCTCGAAAAGACATGTGTTGGCCTGTGGGGACTGTCATTAGACAAATGACACGTTCGGGCTTGTGCGTGGACCATTGGGTGGGAACCATGTGTTTGAGGGGTAACTGGTGGTACCTAGTGGGCCAGGACCCGACATCAATGTTAAGGTGGGGAGTCTATACTATCACCGGGACCCATTTGTCACATTTGGTATAAAAGGTGGTACCTAGCCTTATGTGTGGTGCACTTCCTGGGTTGTGATGTTGGGCCCACAAAGAGGATGTTGTTCTATAAAGGGGGTGTTGTAACACCCCTGAATTATAAAAGGTTAAATGACTGAATGATAAGGCTCATGTCTAAAAAGTGCGCCTTCCTTTTTGGGATCCTACCTGATTAGAACTCCACGGTTAAGCATGCTTGTCTGGGACTAGCGATCATGATGGGTCACCTTCTTGAGTGTTTCCCAGGGTGCATGCGACTGAGGAAAAAGCACACTAGAAACCACATGTGTTGGCCTGTGGGGACTATCATTAGTCAGATGACCCGTTCAGACATGTGGGTGGACCCTTGGGTGGGGACCACATGTCTGCGGGGCAACTGGTGGTACCTGGTGGGCCAGGACCTGACAGCCATGTTAACTATTCCTAGAATCATGAATAATGTAAGAAAACTTGGTTCGAAATCACATAATCTTATTACTATGTTTGGTCACATGAATAGATACTATTGGTTTTCCTGTGGAAAATAATAAAATAATGAATAAGATATTCACAAATCACCCCTCTCCTCCATTATACACCCCCACTCCCTCTTCAATTCACTCCACTAAAGCCATGTGACATGTCTAAATTAAAATCGAATATCCTCCCAAGATCCTCCCCAACATCCAAAAACCCTTGGTATCATAATAATTCCAAAACCACTCCCTAAGAATTTTCTCAATGAATATTACTTCAAGAGGTAGATTTCTCTTTTTCATTTATTTTATTTGGAGTTCCTTTCTTTTATTTTTCTTTCCTCACCTCTCCTCATCTAGATGTTATGGTTTCCCTAGTACCATACATATACTAGAATTTTTTTATGATAATGGATTAATTCATCACCCTCTCTCCTTTCCCCTTATTTTATAATAAAATGATAACACCGTCTTAGATATGGTAATTTATCACATTCAAGGACGATGAGTTTTCAATTTCTATTCACATATTCAATTCTGGTCATGAAACAATTGTTATGGTTTAACTAGATTAATATATAGTTAATATACCCTATTTAATATTCTATAATATTTTTTTTTTAAATGATATTAATTTATAAATCAAAATGAGTTTTTTGTGATCAAAAATTTCTAATGAACCCGAATACGATGATTTATCTTCACTCCCACTAACCAAATGATTTTTATAACCTTGTAATATTCTGGTTGTTTTCTAATAACATACAACTTCTATTCTATATAGTTATTCACATTACACATGTTTATCTGTACATGAATATAAGTAAACCAATCATGAAAACGAAGGAAGAAAACACACCCAAACAATGATATTAAATCTCTTAACCCATCAAAAGTCCATGAATCAACCTAATAAGTTTATAATAAATAAATTACATGTAAGGTAGGTTCTGGGAATATTAATTTTTGAATCTAAATTTGATTATTCAGGTCACTAAGATCAAGTGAGGAACACATTCGGACTTTATGTAAGAGTTTTCTACCCGAACCTCCATTTTCATCCAGGATACTCTTTTCTATACTTACCTCAATAAAATTATTATTTATTAATATTTACCCCTCATAAATTCTGTGTGAATGTTATATATTTGTACCAACCAGAATCCCACTTTCATTTATTGGAAATTATATGTCTTAAAATATCATTCCAAAATTCTTCCCGAAATAGAATCCTGATTTAAGGGAATTTTTCAAATTCGTACTTATTTTCAAGGGTACTCTATAATCTATTTTTAGAAACTATAATATTTATAAAATAAATCATTTTATTATTAAAAACTATCTTACTTCTCTTTGGGTTTTAAACAATGTATTTTCAAAAATAACTCTAATTTTCATTGTAAAAGTGGATTTATCTCAAGAATTACTCGATAATTTTATAAGATTATCTTCATCTAATTCAATACACATGTTGATTATTTTGAATTATTGGTATTAATATTTTATGATATCACTTACCATAATTAATTTATTTTTTTTATGATTATTTTTATTGTTGATGTACTATCTTAAACCCATTCTACATTTTACTCTGTATGGTTAGTGTGTATACTTAATGTTCGGGTATAATTATTTATATTTAATGTGTTATTATCAATGAATGTATATGTTTATTATGTTTATCCTCATTCATATGATAAATTAATTGGACTTATTAATTGTTTTTTGAGTACCACTACATCCCATCAGTGTGTCAGATGGTCCCATTAGACAAATTAGGTTTTGGCACGGGGCCCTGACAAAATGGTTATTTATGGTCTTGGCACAAGGACATGGAAGTATGGTTATGATATCTCTCATTATTACTTACCATATTATGAAACTACTAATTGATAGTTACTATGGTTATTTGACTAGTATAATACCCATGATTATGTTTTATTATGCCATTATTTATTTTTCTCTTATTCCAGTCATATTATGTTGAAGATTATTATTTAAAAGGATTGTTTTTTAGATATTTATCATGCCCAATGTTTATGTTTGTGATATCTACCACTATATTTCATAACATTATTGATCTTTTTAGGTCACCCCTTTCTTATTTTTTATTTTTTCATGGATATGAAGAAGTATTTTATGAATGACCTGCAGGGATAGCATAGGAGATATGGATGTTTTCAAAGTAATTTCAATATTATATTTCATTTCAAGTTGTCATGTTGAACTTATGTATATATCTTGATTCCAAAGATAATAAACTAATTAGTCTTTCAGGATGTATATTCCATGTTTATATTCCAATGTAATAGAATAACTCACCGACTATGGGAAACTGGGGTTTGGTCCTTACAGTTTGTATCATGATTCATTACTTGTTAGAATTTCATGGCAAAGAATCATCAACTAGAAGGTACGTAATAGTATTTAACCATCACTATATTTAAATGGTAGCAGATAGCTATAGATTTTATTGCAGGTCTTCCAATAATGGTTCCGAAGTATGATCCCATATGGGTGGTAGTGGATCGACTCACAAAGTTGGACAATTTCATCTCTATTTGTGAATCTCATATGCTGTATGATCTATCCAAAATCTATATCCGTGAGGTGGTAAAGAGGCTTGGAATACCAATTTTGACTGTATCATATAGAGATCCAATGTTCACATTGCATTTCTAGAAATCCTTATAACAGGACCTTGGGTCTTAGTTGACTAAGAGTATGGTGTATCATCCTTAGATGGATGTCCAATTTGAAAGGATGATACAAATGTTAGAAGACAATTTGTTGGATTGTGTGCTCAATTTTGGTGGATTGTGGGAGGATCACTTTATATTAGTTTATTTTTCATATAATAAAAGTTATCATGTTTCAATACATATGGATCCATTTAAAGAATTGTATGGATTTCTCTGTCGTTCTCCACTATGTTGTGTATGAATAATAGATATATTGATTGTTGGGACAAACCTTTTCCAAGAGAATATAGAGATGATTGTGTTTATCAGTAATGGAGTAGAGATGGCTCAGATTCATAAAAAATCAAATGCAGATCATCATTCACATCCATTTTCATTCGCGGTAGTAATCATGTTTTCTTGATAATCCCTCCTAGCCTTGGACATAATTTTTTGAAAGGTAGGGAAGGATAACTCCAAGATATATTGGGCCTTTTTAGATAAATTATAGAGTTAGTAAGGTGGAGTATCGAATAGTTTTTCCACCATGGTTTGGTGAGGTGCATAATGTGTTTCATGTATCTCAGTTAGAGAAATATTATCCCAATCACGACCTTGTGATTTGATTGGGTCTTGTTGAGCTAGAGCCAGATGTGACGTTGGTGCACAAGCAAGTGTAGATTGTGGATTGGAAAGAGAAGTTATTGTGTGGTAGAATAATTTCAATAGTTTGGGTTTTGTGGAATAATGATCAAATTCAAGAAGAGTCTTGGAAATAAGAGATAAAAATGTTTGAGCAATGGCATGATATCTTTTGGGACAGTGATGGTTTAATACATTCTGATGATGGAAAGACAATTAGTGGGGAGAATGTAGCACCACCAGTTTTATTTATTTAACCCTTAAATTAAGATATTTTTGTATATATAGTGGTTGGATATGTTTTTGGATAATTTTAAATGTTTTGGGAATATTTTGCGGATATTATAAGGGTACATGGTTTGAGAACAGTTAGTGAAAACCTTGCAGAATATCCATAAATCGAGCAACTTGTTTTATTGGCCTTTTGAACAGATGGTGCACAATTTTTATAACCATGAAGGATAACTATGTGAGGCTACATCTTGATATATTAGTATGGTAGGGTTTCTCTAACCATATGGTTAAACCGTGCACGGCTTAAAAAGTGGTTTTTTTAAAATGAGGCTTGGTTGGGATTTTCCCTAAAAACCCCCTTTTATTATCCTATGCATCAATAATGTGGAATTTGTTCTTCTCCATGGTTAGGGAGGCTCTCCAGCTCATTTTTTTAGTGATTAAAAGTGTTTTTAGGGTTTTATTAAGGTGATTCTAACTTTGTAAGTCACTCTGATTAGTAGTTTCACTGTTTTACTTAGATATACTCCCCTCTCTCCCTCACTTTGTTTCCTAGATCTACTTCTATCACATGTATATTGAGGGTTTTTTGTCTAAAATGGTAATATTTGGTATTTTTGATGTTAGGGAAAGGTATCTAATGAATTTCTATCGAATATTAACCCAGATTTCAAGTACGGTTGTGTGGTGGGTTGATTTCAACAAACCCTAAGGGTAAGTGGCTTAAATCACAACTCCTCTTACTAGAACTAGAATGATTAATTTAAAATAAATTTTTTTCTTGAAATTGATTGCGAATGTGATTTTTCAACCTTTTTGAAACCCCATTTTTTGATGATTTGTGGATTTGGTGGAAAATGGGATACTTTTGGTAAATGTACTTTGTTGTTGGATTTTAAAATGATAATTTTAAAATTGGTGTCTTGGGGTGATTTATAGAAAAATTATTGTTTAAATTTGTTTCAAATGATTTTTTTACTGAAGTGTAGTTTGGCATGGATAATAGATAAAGGGTGTTTTCCATAAATGGTAGATTTACTGAAGTGGTTTTGGCATGTTGTCGTAACTGTTGATTTTCATGTTGTTGTGGTTTTGGTAAATGTTGTTGGCAGGGGTGTGGCCATAATTGATTGATAAAGTGATAGATGTGATGTATAGTGGTGTGGAGTACCACTCATAAAAGGGTTATAAAGTTTCATGAAGTACCACTATAAAACAGGGATGGGTTTGGATGAGAAGCCCCACTATCAAGGGTACACTGAGCTCGGGTGTGTGACATTTGTAAATACAGTTGAAATGTGTGTGTGACCACACATGGTGAATTCTGTTAGAAAATTATGAAATGGTAAAAACGGTTAATGAATTTTTTGGTTGAATTCCTTGTAAATGCATTGATTTGGGTAAAATGCATTGGTAAGGATGTGTTTGGATCATTGAAATTTGTTTCATTATTTAAATGGATTTATATAAATTAATTTATATAAATGTTTTAACTTATTCTTTCCTAGTGTTATGAGTATGGAATTTGTTTTTGGAATGCCTATTGAGTATTATTACTCACCCCCTTCTTTGGTACATTGGAGATTTTATAGATGTTTTATTTTGAGACACAACTCAAATAAAAATATCTCATCTATTTAGTGGTACTTCATGATACATTGTGATGTTTTGAGGTGTTGGAACATGGAGTTTATCATGGAAATGGAGATTTTATAGGAGTATTTGAGTTATTAACTCATTCTCCATTGTGTTCTCTGATATGATTAATCTTCTTCTTGGTACATTGATTCAGCATTGGTATTGTTTGTAATGTTTACATTGACATGTGGTTGAAGTGTAATAAATTATTGACATGCATCATGTAGTTTAATTGGGTAATAGAACATTAGGTTATTTTTTTCTTTTCAATGTGAAAATTATCCCCCACTGTTCACGAATATCTTATTATTTATTTGAAGCCTTTGGGGTATTGGGTGTCACGAACCAACCCGGGTCGACCCTGAACCGGTCACCCGAGCTGGTCTACGACATGGCTCGAGAGGCGTTCCCGATCCTCCCGGGCTGGCGACAAGCACCATGGAATAAACAGAGGTTGTGGGAACGATTTCGCCCAATATAATTAAATAAGACTGCAAGATAGTACAAAGCAGTGCAGAAATGAAAAACCAAACAAAGTGACTAAACAGGAAAAGAATAAAAATAAAACTGACCAAACACGACGTCCGAACAAACTCCGTGCGACCTCGTGGGTCGCTCTCCGACTCAACGATCAAGCATCGCCCTAGGCAAGCGCACTCAATCTATAGCCTAAAAAACAATAAAAATAGAAAAGAACTATAGGCGTGAGTATTAAAACTCAGTAGGCTAGCCCGATATCTATTCCCAATGCACTACCTTTAAAGTAAAAGAAACATCATTTCAAGTTTGAACTACAATTTATAAATGTGTGTTGTTATAAATATTCTACTTAAAAACCAAGTACGAACCATTGCCCATAACCATTTCCAAATTTGGGTTCAATTCGTTAGTATCAATGACATTTTAGGAAAAGGGGAATTGATGTTTATATTTTCAAATTTGCACAAAGAGGATTAAACAGTTCATTTGAAAACCATTTTTAGAAACCTAATCAAAAGCAATTTACCACATTCCAAGGAAAACAATACACCAGAATGCACAAAGTAAAACACACAGCAAGGGTAATGTAGGTATACATGTAAGAATCATAATCACTACTGCAAGCAACAAAAGTTTAATAGACAAGGATAAACCTAGGAGATCGATAATAAACCATAAAGAACCAATACATGAGAAATCATCCTTATCGACATGCCACGATGAAATCAAAATTCCCAATATGCTAGACCATCCTCTCTTAAGCAGGTCGAGGGAAAATCCCATAGTAATAAACCTAATATATCCACCTACTATGGGCCACTGGTCAGTACCATAACCTACCAGTGCAGCAATCATTCTTAGAATATTATCTCAATATGCCAGATTCCCATGTCTGAAGTGTTTGGAAAAAGGGGTGAGCCAACTGATGCCAACAGAGCATCCAATCATATACATATACATATATATATATATATATAAAGTACAACAGGCATCACCCCGAGCCACTCCATGGGAAAACCTCTTGCCTTTAACTACTCAAGTACCCGGGAGCCTCTAAGTGCGGCCTCCCAAACAATCAATTTCAACCAAGGCATGAGAGTTGTCCTAATAGGGTTTTTTTAATCAAAACATTTCATCCCTTTCTATAAAGTGCCAAACAGGCATTAAATACATTTTACAATCACTACTCTAAAAAAATGAATCTTCTTTTACAAGACCAAACCCAGTTTTAAACCATTTAAAGAACCCCCAAAACAATACTTCACAGGATGCCAACATTTTTATAAAACCAAACCAAACCATTTTATTTTTTTTCCCAAAGAAACTTTAAGATCCAACCGGGAAATTTCTAAAAAGAACCCAAGTACTTGATCTCACTTAAAAAGAAATCATTTCTCATTAAACCAGAACTTTATTTTACATTCCGTGAATTATGATTGAAAGCCAAATGGGCATTCTTTCATTATTGGGTGTCCGCCCATCCAAAAAATATTTCAAGCGTCATGTATAAAATAAACGAATCTATTTTACACTAAATAATCATTTAAAGATTAACTATATGATATTAAAAATTAATTACCATATATTGTCTCACATTATTTAGAATTAATAAAATATTTATTTTGAATAATTAGTGTGCGCAAATAGAAAGAAATAATGTAACTTAAATTTTAAAAGCAGTGCAAAGTGAACCTACTTCAGGATCGAGCGCGATGACAAAACAGCCTCGGAACCAAGGCGCAATGACACAATGTGTGTCCGGAACCACATGATAAAGTCCAACACTCTACTTGATCAATATCAAGGACTCAGACACATACAAAAAAACTCACTAGCGCACGTGAAACCAAGCGTCGGGGAGAAACACTCACCACGAAACTGAAGCGCGACGACGACGCAAACTCAGAATCGCCCCGCGCGGGTTCTAAAACAAAAATCCTACCAAAAAAACATAATTTGATAACCCCCTAACAAAGCAAAGGTGAAATCAAGAATAATAATAATAATAATAATAATAATAATAATAACAATAATAAAATTAATAATAATAATAATGATAACAATTAAAATAGGAATATTAATAATAATAATAATAATAATAATAATAATAATAATAATAATAACAACAATAATAATAATAATAATAACAATAATAAAATTAATATTAATAAAAATATTAAAAATAACAATAATAATAATACTAATAATAATAATCATCATCATTATAATAACAATAATAATAATAATAGTATTAATAATAATAATATTAATATTAATAATAACATTAATAAAGATATGAATAATAATAAATTATTATTATTATTATTATTATTATTCTCATGATAATCAAAGTAAAAAAATAAAATAAATAAATAAAGGAACTTGGGGAGGTGCGTGGATGGCTGTTGTGCGTAGGGAGAGGAGGCCGAGGCTCCGGACAACGGCAGAAGGGCCGGGGCGCGGTGGAGCGTGTGATGGGTTTGAGCGGGGGAGTCAAGGCGGCTAGATGGTGGCCAGGGGGGGAAACCAGCTACAAGGCAGGGAGGCGTGGCTCGACGTTAGAGGGGCAAGGCCGGTCAGGCAAGATGCTGGTGCGGGGCAGGAGGGTCGGTGGGAGGCTGGTGCAGCGAAGGGGCTAGATCAGTCGGGAGTTCGCGACAGCGAGAAGAATAGGAGGAAAGGGGTGCTACGCTGGAAGGGTACGGCGCTTGCAGGGGAGTCGGGGCGCCGGGCAGTAGTGGCGTGCAGGAGCAGCACCGGGGTGAGGGGGTGCACGCCGACAGAAAGGGAGCCGGGTGTGAGGGCTCTGCCGCTGGATAGGAGGAGGGAGCAGGGGACGATGGGGAGGAACTGTCGGGAAAAAAGGGAAGCCAGGATGGGGGGCTCCGCCGCTGGAAGAAGAGGCTGGGGGCACGCTGAGCCGAGGGGGGCTGGCGGTCGGGCGCTGTTGTTGTGTCGCGCCGAGCCGAGGGGGTGCTGCGGGTTCGAGCAAGGAGAAGAGGAGGCTGGGGACTGTAGGCGGTGGACATGGCTGAAGGTGCTGAAACGGAAAGCAGGAGGGAGGCCTGGGGGGCTGCGCGCTGCACTAGGAGGGAGGAGGCGGAGTCAGGGGCAGTGAGCGCCGGAGAGGGGAGAAGTCGGGTAGCAGGGTCGAGGCGGACAGTGGGGGAGAAGAAGAAGGAGGTGGCGGCTCCCACGGGGGAGAAGAAAAATATAAAGGGTGGGCCACTAGGGTTAGAGAGGAAAAAGGAATAAAGAAATAAAATAAAAGAAAAATAAATGAAAATAAAAGAAAAATAATAATGAATAAATAAATCATTAATCCATAAATATACCTCCATAAAAACCTCAATAATTCTAATTGAAATAATAAAAATTTAGTAATATTATTAATAACAATAATACTAATAAAACTTATGTAACAAAAATTTGTGTCAACCTTTAATCATAGTAATAATAGTAAAAATAATAACAATAGTAACCACTAATAAAAAAAATGAATTCATATCATTTTAATAATAATAAAATTAACAAAAGGGCCACACAGTTGCATGGGCGAAGCCGCGCGACGTCGCGCTCCACCCGTGCGTCCAACAATGTTGAACCCAAAACATGCACTTTTTATCCTAAGTTTAAAAAAAATTCATTCGCAACTCAAACCGAACCCAAAAAAGAATTTAAGGCCAAGCAAAAAAATAAAATAAATTAAACATCCTTGTGGGGATGCGACAATTCTCCCCACCATAACGCTTTTCACCCCCAGAAAGCCACAACACCATCCAACCAATCGATCAACACCTAAGGATTCAACACGACACGATCCAACCTCTTATCCCAAAGACATCACACTGGCTACCAGCGAGACAGAACATTATTGCCCGAAATAGATCACCAACAGAGGGGAGGCCTGAACGGGCTCCCCACCATAAGAACTCAACTAGCATTTGATAACGACTTAAGAGAAAACCCAAAGAGGCTCATAGTGGGTCTCCCCACCATAAAGTGCCGACCTATTAGCAACCAACCAGAAAACCATTTTAGACTTGCATCAGGCCTTACCCAAGCTAGAAAGAGCACGATAAGAACATTTAAAACATTCACTCCCGTATGAATGGGATAAGAAATGAATCAAAACTCCATAAGAACTATAAACCCTAACCCCATGGGTGGGGAGGGTGGGCCCAAGGATCGGATCACTGAAACTACGACGTACGACTACTCACAACCCATCACTTCGTGATAAACACAACCCAAAGTCGCAACTGATTCACATGGGTTGTCAATGCATGACTACCAATTGACACCTCGTATCCAAACAAAACACACAATTATCGACATTGTGTGAGGGTTAGGTCCATCACGCGCTTTGTGACAAGAGAAAAACTAAAACGATAGAGAAACCAGAGCAGCAACACCAGAACTATCTCACCACGTCGATAGAGGCATGAATTTATCCAGATTCCTTAAAATTTCCCATGGGGGTTCCTAACTATGCGTCGGCTTCACTCTGAGACCTTTTTCCTAGAGCTCTGATGGTTGAAGCATCTTCTGCCTCACAGTCAGGTTCTGATAATCCCAAAAAGAAACATACATCTTTTGATTTGACAAAGGAAATGACCAAATTTTAAAATTTAAAAACATACCAGCATTTAAAGTCGGAGTTCGTCAAAAGACCCATGACATTCCCATACATTTCAAACCCCAAAACACCATCAGTACAACTACAATGATAAAAGATCCCTTAAACTGAAAGGAAACTTACACCAGAAACTTTGAACAAAGACCCAACAACACATTACTTCTGAGAACTTCTTCTACGACGCTTTCTTGCAACGCCCTGACAAAATCGTCGCAAGTGACCCAGGCGTCCACATGCATGGCAAGGCTTCGGAGTGCTTGGGCACAATGACTTCTTGTGACCCTACTTGCCACACTGATAACACACAAGGATCTCTCGCTCTGAAGAGGTTGATGAAAGATCCTGAGGCCTCTTGATTCCATGACCTGCTCAATCCACTTTCATTTTCTTACTCATATCCTTTCCAAGATCTTCACCACTGCTGATAGGGATCGAAGGAGGGAGAACTACTTTGAGCACTCCTGCCATCGCGACTTCGACATGAAAATCTTGTCTCGCCACCTCGAAAAAAGATGTTAGGTTGGACTTTGACACCTTCTACTATAAATCAGGGCGGAGACCCGACTCAACGTGTCGAGCCTTCATAGGGTCATTCGTGGCATACCTCGAATCATAAGGTACTAGCTCAACAAAGCGCTAGAAATATTCCAACCCGGGTCGGTCGCCCTACTGCAGACAACACATCTCCATCCCCTTTCTCACCCTTTCTTCCTCAGAGAAATACTGACGAATGAACAAAGCCTTGAAAAACTCCCAGTTAATCTCTTGACGGGGCTTGTTCTGAGACACGGACTTCCACCACATCCACGGTGAACCTTCCAGCATGAAGGTCACAAACTTAAACTTCAATGACTCGAACAACTCAATGAGGTTAAATTCCATTTCAATCTTCTGCATCCACTCCTCTTCCACGGAAGGGCATGCTTGACCATATAAGAGAGGTGGATCTAGCTTCCGAAACTCAAGCATAAAATCCTTAGGTTGATCAACCGCACTATGATCACCCATCGAAGCTTCAACGGGATAACTGCTGGACAAGGAAAAGTCAAAACCCCGATCAAGGCCAACTCAATGAGTGAATAAAAACCTCAAAATCAAACATTTCATCAGTGATAAGTTCAAAACACAAGAAAGCACGTTATCGTAACATCAAAAATTTTCTCTTTGAAAACATCTTTAATTTAAAACAAGCTTAGTGGGTTAAACCCATGCCATTTGTATTCTTTAGAGTCTCACTCGCATGCATGTATCTGTGCCACCCCAGGCATCCATTCATCATTCCAAAAATCCGTCCACATTTCCAACATACCACTATGCATGTGAGAACTCATAGGAACACCAGGGCCAAAACAAAGAACGTCATTTTCCAAAAACAAATCATTCTTACCACTTCTTTTAAAACCATTAAGCATGTCATTTCAAACAACCATTTTTTTCAAAAACCACTTTTTTCAAATTAGAACCACTCTTAGAAATCACAGGAGACCCAAAAATTCTCAAACAGGGAACTAGTGTTGGTGGGTGACTTGACCATATGGTCGGCGGCCATATGCCTATCACGTTACCGACATGAAGAGTCTTTTTGGACCATGCCCCCGGCTCCACATGGCTTTCCAGGCCATGCGGCTTAGGACTATTAGCCCAACTCCTTTTGTCGTACCCCAATCGCAAAACATTTCCATATAAACCCAAATAAACAATTTAAACCAGACTCCCCATGGAAACCCAAGGGTCAGAACGAGCAAGAGTTCACGACGCTCTTCTCTCACCTACCCCTCAAGTCCCGACAATCCTACTCCCTCTACCTTGACAACCCAAATAACAAAGGGCACTCTGAAAAGTGAGGTCTGCTAAGAGTTAACCTGCCTCTGATACCATTTTGTCATGACCCAACCCGGGTCGACCCTGAACCGGTCACCCGAGCTGGTCTGCAACATGGCCCGAGAGGCGTTCCCGATCCTCCCAGGCTGGCGACAAGTGCCAGGTCATAAACATAGGCTATGGGAACGATTTCGCCCAATATAATTAAATAAGACCGCAAGATAATACAGAGCAGCGCAGAAAAGATAAACCAAACAAAGTGACTAAACAAGAAAAGAAGAAAAATGAAACTGACCAAACACGACATTCGAACAAACTCCATGCGACCTTGTGGGTCGCTCTCCGACTCAACGATCAAGTGTCGCCCTAGGCGAGCGCACTCAAGCTATAGCCTGAAAAAACACTAAAAACAGAAAAGAACTATAGGCGTGAGTATTAAAACTCAGTAGGCTAGCCCGATATCTATTCCCAATGCACTACCATTAAAGTAAAAGAAACATCATTTCAAGTTTGAACTACAATTTATAAAAGTATGTTTTTATAAATATTCTACTTAAAAACAAAGTACAAACCATTGCCCTTAACCATTTCCAAATTTGGATTCAATTCATTAGTATCAATGAAATTTTACGAAAAGGGGAAGCGATGTTTATATTTTCAAATTTGTACAAAGAGGATTAAACACTTCATTTGAAAACCATTTTTAGAAACCTAATCAAAAGCAATTTACCACTTTCCATGGAAAACAATACACCAGAATGCACAAAGTAAAACACACAGCAAGGGCAATGTAGGTATACATGTAAGCACCATAATCACTACTACAAGCAACAATAGCTGAATAGACATGGATAATCCTAGGAGATCGAGAATAAACCAGAAGACACCAATACATGAGAAATCATCCTTATAGACATGTCACGATGAAATCAAAATTCCTAATACGCTCGACCATCCTCACTCAGGCAGGTCGAGGGAAAATCCTATAGTAATAAACCCAATATATCCACCTACTACGGGCCACTGGTCAGTACCATAACCAACCAGTGCAACAATCATTCTTAGAATATTCTCTCAATATGCCAGATTCCCATGTCTCAAGTGTTTGGAAAAAGGGGTGATCCAACTGATGCGAACCGAGCATCCAATCATATACATATACACATATATATATATATATATATATATATAAAGTACAACATGCATCACCCCAAGCCACTCCATGGGACAACCACTTGCCTTTAACTACTCAACTACCCAAGAGCCTCAAAGCGCAGCCTCCCAAACAGTCAATTGCAACCAAGGCATGAGAGTTTTCCTAAGAGGGTTTTTTTTTATCAAAACATTTTCATCGCTTTCCATAAAGTGCCAAACGGGCATTAAATACATTTTACAATCACTACTCTAAAAAAATGAATCTTCTTTACAAGACCAGAACCAGTTTTAAACCATTTAAAGAACCCCCAAAACAATACTTCATAGGCTGCCAACATTTTTATAAAACCAAAACAAACCATTTTTTTTTTCAAATAAACATTAAGAGCCAACCGGGCCATTTCTCAATAGAACCCAAGTACTTGGTCTCACTTCAAAAGAAATCATTTCTCATTAAAACAGAACTCTATTTTACATTCCGTGAATTATGTTTAAAATCCAAACGGGCATTCTTTCATTATTGGGTGTCCGCCCATCCAAAAAATATTTCAAGCGTCATGTATAAAAAAATGGATCTTTTTTACACTAAATAATCATTTAAAGATTAACAATATGATATTAAAAATTAATTATCATATATTGTCTCACATTATTTAGAATTAATAAAATATTTATTTTGAATAATTAGTTTTCGCAAATAGCAGGAAATAATGTAACTTAAATTTTAAAAGCAGTGCAAAGGGAACCTACCTCAAGATCAAGCGTGACGACAAAACAGCCTCAGAACCAAGGCGCAATGACACAACGTGTGTCCGGAACCACGTGATAAAGTCCAACACTCTGCATGATCAATATCAAGGACTCAGACACATACAAAAAACTCACTAGCGCATGTGAAACCAAGCGTCAGGGAGAAACGCTCACCTCGAAACTGAAGCGCGACGACGACACAAACTCGGAATCGCCCCGCGCGGGTTCTAAAACAAAAATCCTACCAAAACAAACATAAGTTGATAACCCCCTAACAAAAAAAGGCCAAAGCAAGAATAATAATAATAATAATAATAATAATAACAATAATAAAATTAATAATAATAATAATAATGACAAATAAAATAACAATATTAATAATAATAATAATAATAATAATAAAAATAATAATAATAATAATACTAATAACAATAATAAGATTAATATTAATAAAAATAATAAAAATAACAATAATAATAATACTAATAATAATAATAATAATCATTATAATAATAATAATAATAGTATTAATAATAATAATATTAATATTAATAATAACATTAATAAAGATATAAATAATAATAAATAATTATTATTATTATTATTATTCTAATGATAATCAAAGTAAAAAAAATAAAATAAATAAAACATCCTTTTCGGGGTGCGACATTGGGGATGTGTCTTATGTCTAATTATCACTTCCACCTCAACTAAAGATAATGAAGAGGGGAGGGATGCTATATTCATCCTCTCAAGATATCTTTATCAAGGTTGCCACTACAGTTTTCATTTCCATGTAAATATAAATTAAAAATATTCTTAAAACCTCCTCAGAATATTTGGATTGAGAAATGAATATTCCATTTTTCCTTACATCACCTCTAACCTAATGAAAAACATTAGTTCTCTAATCATTGACATAACAAACAAATTTTTCATGGATTCTTTGAATAGTTTTAAATGAGATTCAAATAATCCACCCAATATTATGTCATTAAAAACGCTTGGACCATCATTATTTGATTACAATCATTGTTTATACCAATATTATAATAAACTCAACCACATTGAAAATCAAGATTCTCCAAATACTGATCAATTATTTAATACCACACTCTCATTGGATTATTTAATCCCTATAAAAACTTCTTTATATGGAAAAGATTGTTCTCATGTTCATGTAAAAGAAAACCATATGGTTGATATATGTACACTTCTTATTCCAAACCCCTAATTAGAAATTCCAACTTTACATCCATCTAGAAGAAATTTAATCTTATATTCACTACTATAGAAAAAATAGGTGAATATTATTGATCCATGAAATAGGTGAGAATTTATCTTCGACTTCAATTCCCATGATCTAGGAGTATCTCTATAATACTAGTCATGTTTTTTCTAGATTATTGATCTATCATCATTTGGTTCATTCTATAAGTCAAATTTTTTCCAATGACATTCTTATATACTGGTCTTGAAACAATATCACATGTTGGGTTAATCTTGATTTGGTGAAGCTATTCGATCATAACCTATGCACAGTTCTCATCTCATGCTTCTTATTCAAAACATTTAAGATCTACCTAAAATATTAACTACTATGGCTGTAAAGACTTCTTTGTGTATGTTTGAACTAGTACATCTTGATCACCAATGATGTTTTCATGTCAATTTCATCTATACACTTTATCTTGTGTATAGATATGGATTTTATTTCATCTCTATCATCATTAGTTTATTCTTATGAATAAATATTTTATACTTTTACTCCCCTTGATTTTTTTATCTCCTCAACATTAACATCAAGGAATTATTTTCTATGTTTAAAAAGATTCTATTCATTCTTTACTATAGTGACATCATTTCTATCAAAAACATTTCCCAACCTCTTTTTAAATAATTTATATTCTTTTAATTTTCTTAATTATCCAAGAAATATTTTCTCTTCTATATGAGACTCAAAAAAATCTCCTTATTGATAATAAAACACCTAATCCAAAACATTATAAAGTATTTCAATTTTATATTATTTCTATACCATAGCTCATATGGAGTCTTTTCATCTATTAGGAAAAATAGAACCCTATTGGATATATAGATCAATATCAAGAATGCATCATTCTAGAAATTATCTATTAGTTCACTTTTAATTAGAATTATTGTTTCCATTCAATTTTTAATCCAATTTCTCCTCTAAAAAACTCTATTTTGTAAATGATTTTTCACTGTTGAATTTTTTTTCCTTATCCCTTATTTCTCCATATAATCATCCACTTGGTTATTTGTCAATTTTTTTACTATTATCAGAAAAAAAACATCAAATTATTCTATATAAGATAATGTTATACCCCCTTTAGATATTTTTGTATCAAAATAAACTCGTCAGGAATGTAGGTAGTGAAAAATATCCATGAAGTCCTAGTTAAATCATCAGTGAAAATAACATAATACTTATTTTAATAAATAGCCCATAGTGAGATTGGTCCACACATATTAGTATGCACTAATTCAATTATGCTAGACGAATTTTGTTCTTTTGAAATGTACATATTTATCATAATCATTCCTTATTGAAAAGCATTGTATATGTGAGTATGATCACATGATGGATTGCAGAGATTTTTGAGATACATCGCATTTGACTGGATCTTCTAAGGATGGTTTTTATTGATAACCAATCCATTTATTCCTTAACTATTTTTATTTCTCATTCATTATAAATCATATATCCTTCGCACCACTCACAAGTTAGATAATTCCCTTCATATTTTTTCCCTGTAAAACAACAGTATCGTCTTTTCCCTTGATGATACGAAAATTCTTGGTAAATATGATACCATGACCCAAGTCACGCAATTGAAAAACACTTGTAAAGTTGTAACTAAGAAATCGGGAACCCATTATATCATCATGTCTCATATCTTTTCCCACAAATTTGGCTTTTCCAGATCCAATAATCTTCAAACATTCATCATTTCCAAATTTTACAACAACTTATTTATCATACTTGATTCTAATAACAAGATGCTTATTTCCCACTATATGGGACACAAATTAATAATGATAGATCCATACACCATCATGATATGATGCATTAATAAAAATATCTAAATCCATTTCCTTCTAATATATTTTCTTATTTTTCTACATCATTTACTTTATAACTACTAAAAAAAGTTATTCTGGAACTTCCTCAGAGTATTGTGGACCAACTTCATCTTGTAGGGATCAAAATATATTATGTGTTTTCTTCTCAATTGATGATTCTTTGGGATCCTTCTTGAGACCACATTGGGTCTACTTTAGTACATTCCTCAACATTTTTTACAATAAATACAGATCCACCTATCAAAATCTTTCACATAAAGAATAGAAACCATCACAATCATTCTTTGATTATAGAACTCAATGTGTTCCTCTTTGATTCTCTTGTTCCCTTCATTACCATTTGACTATGGAACATAAAAATTGGGTATATACTATCATTATATATAAAGAATACCTAATGTAAGGTGAATTCCTATGAGGAATTATTGTCATCCTGGTTGTTCATTAGATTCTCTAAACCTTAAAATTCTGATTATTAACCAAGACAATTTTAAACATTAGAGTGGGTGATCATAGTATAACATCAATCATTACAAATTATTTTTGTGTTCAAACCCCATAATAGCCTTGTCATATGGATATTATTGTTTCTTTTATTTTTATGAACCTCTATGCTCTATTAAATTCTTTTTGTCTCCTGAGTGATCTATTTTCCATATGTCATATCTGGAGTTAAGAGTCTCTCTAAGTATTATAATTTTCTCCACAGGTTAAAAAATTTCTCCTGAAGACCTTGAACATGATTGATTTGATTTTCTTTTCTAAATAATTCAAACCATTGATCACTCTATTCTATTCTTAAACATTGATCTTATGTTGAGTAACCTTTTTTGAGTTCCCTTGAATTGAAGACATAAGATTTTCAATTTCTATATTTTTATTAAAAAAAGTCACCTATTCCTACTACTGAATATAGATATTAGAATCAAGAACCACTATGTTTTCATTATTTTTTTTCTCTCTTCAAAAATATATCCCCTCAAGATAGGATTATAATACAACCTAGATATCAACCCTTCTTTTGAATTATCCATCATTATCAATGTCCCCCATGTCTAAGAGCTGTCTTCAATTACCATCATAGCATTTTATCCATGATCCTTTCAGTTATCCATCTATTTAACATTAGATTCATTTAAATTGTCATTTTTATGAATGATGATTCTTAATATTAAATAATTTTCTCTTAAAACTATTCTTACATTTGATATTTGATGAAGAGTTTTTAATTGGATTTTTTTATTAATCTTAATAATCTTCTTGAATCTTCTTAGGGAACCTTCCAATATTATGTCCTCCCTTTCCACAAAAAAAGCAAGATAGTGGAGGTTTCCCTGCAAACATTAATTTTCGTCTTTGTAGATTTAAGTAAAGGAATGTTATGACCTAATCCTTCACTTAGATTTCATGGGTATCTTAAATAGTGAGATTCTTTATAGCCCTGAATTCCAACTCTTTGAACATACCTTTTTTTCATAGACTCATTATCATCATTTCGCACCTCATATGTTATAATATTACTATGATAACTATCCAATTTCATCTCCTCTGTAGATTTTTCATCCAATACATAAACTTTCAAATTGAAATTTAGGGGAAGTATTTTCAATATGCACTTAACAATCCCTATATCTTTAATAATTTATCTAAGACCACACTTCTATTCCACAAAAACACTCACCTGGTCAAATAATTCATCTACAAACTCATTAGGGTGAATTCTAACGTCCTCATATTTATTCCTCAAAACCAGTAATTCTTATTTTCTCTCTTTTGGATCGCCTTAAAATATATTTAATAGATTTTAACACTAGGATTGTGTGGAGTTACCTGAAATCACTTTTTTGTAGACTTTGAATGACAAACCTCCACCTTAGAACCTAATTCCTTGGGCATCATCATCTAATTACCTTAAATATCCTTCTGATAGAACTCCACTTCCCAAACTTATATAAATATGATAATTAAAAGTGGTCAATTCATCCACGCCCAATGATCTAATTTATCACTACATATAAATCATTGATAACATTAAACAATTTCAATGTAATATTGGAATCCATTTGTGATTAAAACCCTCTATTGAAACAACTAAGAGAGAAATTTTGATTTTATCCTTTTACCCTAATACCAATCGTTATCCCAACTACGTTAAATACTTTGGGAGGGGGTGAATTAGGGTATGAAATATTAAAATAACTTTCTATTTAGATATTGTTCATTATTAAACAAAACACACTTCACTCTCATTACCATAAAATAAAATAAATGTTATTTAAAACATGCATAGGACACAACAGTTATACTTAGTTCAAACTTATGCGGTTACATCCAAGAAGTATACTAATGAAATGACCTTATGTAAAAAATACACTAATTTAAATTAATGTTACAATTTTTTAAGAGGAATCATTATCCATCTTGGTTCATTATCATTCCCAATTTGAAATCTCACTTCTCTTTCTAAAAAGTCTGCACACATTTCCTTCAAGAGATTCCCCATAAGATCACTCGAATAAATATATTTTACACCTTATTTGGTGAATCATGATGATATACTTTCATTTACATGATGAATAACTCTTTAACAAAGAATAACAGGGAAATCACTTCTAATTCATGTATGATTCACATTCATGAAACCCCTTTCTCAACTTTCAAGAAGCTGCCCAATTATTTGTGAAACTTTTCAATCCATTGTAAAACATTTCCTTTCACAAAATTCACAACCTTTGGTGAAACATACTAATATATTGTGAAAGTCACAAATATTATCAAAACATTTTCATTCATGAAACAACCTTTTTTGTAAAAATGATATACTTATTAATACTTTATAAAAAATAAATATTTCATGAAATTCATTCATTAATTCATAGCCTTTTGATATTCCATAAGGAATAATCTCTTTAAAAAATGGGGTGTCCCCATATTTATTGAAATTGAGCCCCATTCTTAGAATATTCTATCTTTATGAAACTTTAGGTAAAATTTCTATTTATAAAACTTCTCGAAATTGTGTAACTTATCATATTTACTTCGTGACTCAGCCATATTTTTTAAATTAGGAATCTTTCTCAAATCACTAAATATATGTGAAACAATAAACTATTTAAGACTCCATGATTTCTCAATATATTATTGAGGAATCCCTAGAAATTTAAATTTCATAAAATTTGTGCCATCCAACATATTTTGGTCCCCAAAACTATGTCAAACACTAGAAAAAATAACACATTGTATATATAATCTTCTAAATCACATGATTAGATTCCATACCTTTGTCTTGAATATTTATCAACATAATTGGTCATTTATCATGTTGGAAATCCACAACTGAGCTTTTCAACAATCTTTTTCAACAAACACAATCATCCAAAAAACACCGCAATGTTACATTGAGGGATTTTTTCCCCAACAACAAGAATAAGAAATGATGTAGGAATATAATCTCGATCTCCAATTATAAAAAGTAAATTTGAATATCGACAAGATGATCAATATTTTTTTCAAACCTCAAGTTCCACCATAATTTTCATCACATGTGTACTCTTACCCATTTTAACAATCCTTAAAAAAAACTCATTGGAATGCTCCCTGAAATGGGTGGACAACTACCTCAATGTTTCGTAAAACTTTTATTCAGGTGATTCACTCATATATATATACCATTTCACTTTCCGGTTAGACTATATTAACTCTAGTTTGGTCCGTAGATCAAAAATACGAGGACTATATATCTCAAAATGTTTATGAAATTCACTCCATCAATTGCGGCATGACGTGAGACATTGTGGAATAGTATTTTTATTTTCTAATACATATTAAAGACCTACTTCAGTTAGACCCTCTGACTTTTAGTGTGAGAGGTATGGAACCAATGATAGTCATATTCTAAAATTTAATTTCCAAGAACATTATTTCATGAACTCACTAATTATGATGTGACAAGTTGGATTGTGGAGTTACATTATAATATACCAAAAATAGCCTTATGAAAATTTACCATGGCTCTAAATTATGGAATTGGTCTATCCAAGAAAAATCTATTAGTATATTCTTAACAAAACCACATTTTGGGTTGATGTGTGGTGTGTCTATATAAGAGTAAAACAATTATTTTGTTCCACTCTATTGTGGCATGAAACATACCATTCACGTTATGATTTTTTCTAACTATATAAATCATCATTATTTTACATTATTCTTAGTTCTGATTGGTCACTAACTCACATATTAGAATTTTTTTAAATAAATACAATATAAAATATTATTTGTTACTAATAAATTAAGTGTATCATGAAACAAGTAATAGAATACTCTCATAGTGGATTTTATTTGGATGCCACAACATATAATAATATGGTGTTTTTGAGAGTTCTCTCACCCTATATGTAAATATCATTTTTATAATGAACATATCTCTATTGTGGTCAACTCACATCTCCCCCATTGTTAATTCCATTCAAACAATATCTTCATTATCCAACTCAAAAACATCACCCAATCATTAATGGATCACCAATGTCACATGTGACTTGTGTTATAATATATTTACAAAACTATTAATCAAAAAACATATTAAAAAATAATTAATGAACTTATTAAATATATTTATTGTACACCTGACTAATCCCTATAGATATATTCTCATGTATCAGTTTTCCTAGAAAACTTTCTGAGATACTGAATTTATCCCTCATTTAAAATAAATGGATTCATATATTTACACTCATCTAGAAGTGTTCTAAAAATGTAGTTATCCTTTTAAAAAATAATTTCAAAAATTTTAGTAGTTAACAATATTCAAAACCAAACACAATAACATGAATTGTCTGTTTCTGGTGTCTGTAGTGGTACAAATATATACAACTTTTTAGCATTGTTACATACCTAAGAAATTGAATTGTTTATATAATTGATGGATCATTCTCTAAATAATTTTCACCAACCAATCTTATTATTGGATCAACATCATTATATTTTTAAAATTATAGATACAATTAAAGCTACACATAAGGTTTCAATTCTTGAGACAATTCAATTGTTACTCAACAATTCATATAATGAAATGAATATTGTATATATTAATTGAGTTTTCCAATAATTTTACTAATGTGGTAAATAACTAGATCCCATTAAATGATCCAAGTACATAACAGTGTAAGGATTTGATATAGGCCTTTAGGCACTATGGAAATACTCAAATTTAATTTACCGTTTGTATCACCACTGCCTATATGAATCTATGTTACACATTATATGCCACTAAGTTATTTCTCATGAAATTTTTGTATTTTTATATCAAAAAATAATATTTAATAAAATGTTCATCTATTATCTATTTTAAAAAAATTATTATTTGTAAGACTTTAAATATAAGACAAATTTCATTGTTTAATTGTCCATAAATTTATTTTGGAAATAAACTTTTTACTAATTTTTTAAGTTATTTTTTCGAATAAGTTATTGTGTTTTTTTAAATGAAAATAAATTAATACTTATTATTTAAAACATATCACTAATATGGTATATATGACATAACATGGCTAATAATATTGATAATGAAATATTTTTTCACTTCAAAATCTAGAAAATAAGGCTCATATAAAAAAATATAAACGATTTCATTCCAATATTTTATTGTTTCAGTAATAATATATAAAATAATTATTATAGATCATGAATTAATAATTAATAATTTTATATGCAACATCCTTAAGATTATAGCTATTTTAGGATAACTTCGTAGAAGAAATCGGTGGGAGGGTGATTGTAATTTTTTTAAGTGAATGATGAATAATGGTATTTTTTAGGTATTTATCTATTTAAATGAAATTTTTTATTCATTTCAATGTTACTAATATTTATAAATAAATTCCTAATGTATTAAAATATTCATTTCATGAAGTATCTCCTTTGATACTATGTTTTATTAAATGATTCAAATTTATTTGTTGTGAATAATGGATAATGTAATTCTATATCAATCATAAATCCTTAAGAGATTTATATAACTACTATAATTTTAAAATTTATATACTATTGAAAAAATTTAGTTCGGATAATTTATAAATTTTTAATATTGGTGTAACCTATTTTATTTTCACTAAAAATGAATTGAATTTTATTATAATTTCTAGGAATTTACAAAGAATAAAAAAAATTCAATCATTAAGATAATGTTTTGAAATAAAAAACAATAACCATGAACAATTTTTTTTATTTTAGTGTGCTCAAACCCAAAAAAAATCTTTTGTGAAATAATATGTTCAATAAAATGTTTTTTATGTTGCTATTAAAAAATAAATTTAAAGAAAACTATGGATATGTATATCATATTCACAATAATGTGTACTCATCATAGTAAAAATGTTAAATGGTAGTTATTTTACATCATTTTTTCCCAAATTGAGATTCATAATTAGGTTAACATGGTAGATTTATGAAGAGAACTCTCACAACCACTTAAAAAATTATTCCATGTTCCCAAAATGATCCTTTTCCATCTCTAGAATGAACTTCCTACACATTTTTCTTCATTGGATAGATATTATTCTATTTCATGAATGTTGTGGTGGTTGTAGTAATGGAATCTACATTGAAGATACATGGAATTAAATTATAGAATGAGGATTACTATAGACTATCTTAGGATCCTCAATAATGTAACTCTAATAAATCTTTAATGGGATAGTATTTTATTAGTTATTTAACTCTTCAAAATCCCTTTGTCTCTAAATCATATTCAATGAAATAATTTTCTATTGTTATATAATAATTTTTGTTTATTCAACCATTTGCATTGAATTAATTATTATCATACACCAGTTAAAAACCCACTAATAAAATTCTTTTCATCTTTTTATTTAGTTTCCTTTATGTAATTTTCTTTCTAGATTTATCAAAAATGTGTTACCAAAGTTTTAAAATTTCTTCCAATAATTTAAATAAAACTATTTTGTAATATCTATTTTGGTCCTTTTTTAAATTGTAGTCATAAGTAAGCTTAGTAGAATGAGACACACTATGATCAAGGGTGAATAATTTTATAATGTTTTCACATACAAAGAACATATCTGGATGAGAATGATATTGGTGAAATGGAATATAGAGAACATACAGGTAGAAGGTTATCTTCTTTGTCATTTGAGTTATGAACATCATAAATAAAAAACTTTATAATTTATTAAAACTATAGAAAAATGATGATAAGATATTAATATTGAAGTAGGGATTTTTATTTCACTAATGAACTTGTAGGTTGGCAATTTATGATAGTTAAAAGTTATTTTAATTTACTAGTGGGGTATTTTCATAAATGAATAGACACTATAGTATCGCATTGAATTTCTATCACGACTCATTTCAATTTTCCTTCCTCTAAGCTACCGTGTTGCAACATTATATCATATTCTTCGACATCATCTCATATTTCATCAAATATTGTATCATCATTATAATTCGGAATATATTTTCATATTCTCTATTTAATAGGACTCCATTCAATAAAAATATCCTCTTCATTTAAATCATGAACCATATTAACATCACCAATTATGGGTGAGTCCAATATAATTTTATCATTATTTTTAGGTAAAACACACATGTTCCTTGTAATATATATAGAATAAGTTCCATTTTAATGGTTCTTGATTCTATTCCATTTAATTGTGTAATACTTTGACCGATCCATGTTTCTTTACCACTTATAGTACCCTCTTCCACCTAACTATCATGTATACATCAATTTTCTCTACAAAATTGGGATTCGATATGATATATTTTGATGTTAAACACCAATCACATCGATTATAAAATATAGCCACTGAGGATTTACTTCAGAAAAATTTCCAATATATATTATGAATCTAATAAATTTATATACCCAGAGTTGTATTGAAAAATGTTTCATATTATATTAAAATTTATTTCTATATCAATAATATTAAATAATGTTGGGATAGAAAATTTTATATAATTCATATAAACAACAAATTTTTTATTTTTATAGATTTTAATTACATTATCAACCACCAGGTGGGGATTATCTAATTCATTCATCATTTAGTAATTATTTTATCACTTTATATTGTTTTCAATTAGGGATATGTTGTCACCATATAATTACTTGTCATTATCTTGTGTTATTTATATGGGACTTTTATGGATTTAATTTTTTAATAAAATTTGGTCGGTGGTTGATATATTTTTAAAAACATGTTCACAGAAGCATGAATTGCCTATTAAAAGGAAGACATGAACAGAGTTCATACTTCCTTCTTTTCCCTACGTGGAGGAAGACCTTTATTTATGCTTTTAAGTTTATTTCTAAATTCTTTAATTTCTAAATTTTGATATATTTTGAAATAAAAATATATTTATTAGTTAATAACATATTTTATATAGTTTAAATAAATAATATAATTATTAATAATGCATATTAAACAAAATATAATCAATAAAAACAAAAAATTAAATTAAATTAAATAATAATAAGATTTAAATATTGAATAATAATTAATATAATAGAAATAATAATCATTTATTTGTATATATTTTTATCCACTAGTAATATAGTTAATATAATTAGTAATTATTCGTAATATAATTAATAGTTATTGTTATTAATATAATCCAAAAATAGTAATTATTAATATTATAAATTATCAGAAAATTTATAATAATTAATAATGACCCTAATACCTAATATTTTTTTAATAGTGAAAGTTAGGAAATTAATTAACAATAATTGAAAAATTATATCAATAATTTATTATATTATTTACATTAATCAGTAAATATATTAATATATAAACTACAATCAATAGGATAAAGTACAATTATTAAACACTAAATATCATGGGAATAATTATTATTAACTATTATTTATTTTTTATATTTATTCATTATGTTAATTAATTGCTAATTATACTAATTTATTTATTAATTATTAATAAATATAAGAAATCGTTATTCATTAATAATGTTAATGAAATAAATAATCAATTATTAATTATATTATTAATTAGAAAATTTATTAGTTAATTAATAAATTCGTTAATAATAGTGAAAATTATTAATTATATTAATTAATTTGAAATATGATTCTTAAATAATGTAAGATTAAAAATAAAACAAACTTATAACATATATTTCTTTTAATCTTTTATTAATTACAAAAAATTTACCACACCACATTGTGATGTTGTCTCACATGCTCTTCTATTTCATAACCTGAGGTATAGATAATGATACCATGTCATATCCATTGATTCATATACTCTACTATATGATCCTCATGTGTAGTATATGTTGCATCTACCTCCACATTATCTAATGTTATAAGAAGTGGATTTGAAGTCTCCTTACCCATACCATATCCTCTCATAAAAAAAGATTGTTTCCTAAAACTTTCTTACATATGGGAAGAAGATGGTTGACGTATAATGGGTATCTTCTCAATGATTAAAAATATTGACTTGAGCAAGTTCCATTTTCCGACTACAATTACGATATAATATGATGTACTAATATTTTGTAGTGAACTCACTTCCAGAAGTGTCCTAGGCCTCTATAAGCATATTATGTGGTTGTGGATCATCCACAGTAGGAACTGGAAAAGTATCTATATGATCATACTAGAAATTCCCATTTGGCTCCACATCATCATGTTGAATACCCTTATGGGTCTTTTCACTCTATGGAACATCAATAGAGGGATTAGAATCAGCTAACAATTCAAGTAAAATCACTTGATAAATCTTATCCATAGGATGAAACATCACTTCCACTACACCATGAAAATATCCATGGTCAAATGAAATTTCATTATGGATGATATAATTAAAATTTTCTCGTAAATTCATGGATATGGTGTAACTGAAACATGCAAAAATAAATAATAGGAACCACAAAAGTGCTAACAACAAGTAAAATCGTGTGCTGAGAAAAAAACTGGATAACATGCCTAAAATATGACATATGTAAAACCTGATGTAATAAAAAATTACTATATAATTAATAAAATAAATCAATTAATATAGAAAAAAATAATTTATTTATATAATTAATAATAACATACGTCATCCCACTCAATATTGAATGACATATGATTATAAGTTTGTATATTATATTCGCTGGTAAGTGAATGTTTATGGGTATTAATAAAATAACATATAACATTATTGGAGTTATATTTTATTAATTAAATTTATATATTATACTTTCTGATAATAAGGATGGATAAGCATAGTCTCATCCACTAGGGGATTCTTATATAATGCCCAATGGAAATGGTGTGTGAACATCGGCACGAAAGTGAGGGATGCACTCCCATGACCACATCTAGATAATCATAACTCAACCTATAATATGTTTTTATTGATATTCCTTAAACTGAATATCCCTTTGTATGTATAATAAACTATTTAAGACCCCTTGTTTTATCTATCTATCTATTTTAACTCCTCATGTAAAGGTAATTACATCAAATATATGAATTTCATATAATCATATAAAATATTCCATTCTCTGATAAGTCACAAAACATATATACATACAAATCGTAGGAATATTATATTGTTTCAATCATCTGTTAGATGAGTGAACAAGTCATGTATCCAAGGAATGAATAGAATACTTCTGAAATATATTCCTCTATCTCAAACCATTGTGCATAGTATTCTCTAAACCAAAGAAAACCGATCAACAAAAACCAAACCTATCATAACCATACCCAAATATTGAGGCTAAAAATAATTGAAAATACCTTGCGATAAATGACTATCTCTCCCTCTAGATGATGAATGTTATGTTTCTCCAACCTCGAAATCTCTATTAGGGCATTAATGAAATAGTGATTAATAAAGATGAAATAACACATCCTTAAACTATATATCCCCACACATCAAAGATGATAGATTATGGAAAGATGAGGTGCAATGTGATTTATGTTTTTTGACCTCAATATGCTCAAAGGTGGAATAATATGACCCACTGAGATTGTTAGAGAAACATGTATATTATAGAAGGTGAGAAAAATAACATCTAAAAATAAATATATGATATTATTGTTATTATTTATCATTAATATATCATATTTTTAACAAATATATGTATAAAAATGTGGTGCAATGTTAACATTTACAATTAAATATTATAAAAGTCCAAAATAAATAAATAAATACAAAACTATGATAAAATATATAAAAATGATCAATAATTATGTGAATTAATTCTCATTCCATTAACATTGGAACATTTGTTATGAGTATGTACTTATACGAGATAAATAGTGCATCATATTCCCACTCCCCATTATCAAGAACTGTTCATATTATTTCTAATACTTGTAGACACTGGCATTTCTCAAAGGCAGGACCTAGTAAAATCAGGGACCACCATTGTAGCGTATGCAATCTAGCAGGAACTATAGAGGCAGCAGTACTATAGCATATATTATAGTAGATTGGGTACTATAGTATTACTATTCACTAAAGGGCCCTTTGTGCCCAAAAAATGGGCTTTGGGCATTATATTTGGGCTTTCAGGCCCCTAGACCTATGGGAAGTGTAATTAGTCCCCCTCTACCCAATCAAAAAGAGTGGTATTTTTTTTATAATAAAAATGAGGATTCAGCCCTAACCATTCAAAAAATTATCCATTATAAAATAATGGAGTCAACCAACAAGCATTCAAGGGAAATTATAATAGTCAAATACAGTACTCAATTGATATAATCAATTGATTAAGGGTTTCTAGGATAAATTAATGATTTAATAATCTATAATGAAAAGTGAATAGATATTTCTCATTACTTAGAAATAATTTCAATTACATTACATGTGTTTTGATAAGACTATTGGATCTTAATGAGAGATTCCAATGACTGGGTCATGGAAATCAGTTACTTAAAACTGAATCCCATCCCGATCAAATCTTGGAAAAATAAATGAGGACCAATCCTATAAAATATGAAAAAATTGTCTTTATAATTTGTAACTAAAGTGTATCTCCTCCTACTTCCAATGATATTCCTATTAACATCATTTAACAAAGAAATTCACATATTGATAAAATTTATCATATAATAAGCATGTAATTAGTAGTTTAAAAATAGACTTGATAAACTTAATTATTCAATCTGTTATATTAGTGGTCATATACCCATATCTCCAACCACTATCATATATTAATGGTCATGTATCCTTTTAAATTTTAATCCTTTAATCATACATGTTATGATTGGCCCTTTAAAATCCTTTATCACACTCATTTAATTTTCAATATCTCATATTGTATGAGGAAACAAGTCAATGTCATTATATTTAAAATTATAGAAAAAAATTTCAAACAACAACAAGTCTATGGTAAAATATATAAATTGATGATCTCTTTCTTTACATGTTCATCTTTAATATTCTTATAGATACTACTAGCAATATTTATGATACAATATTAAAGATAAGAATTATTGTTTTTCAAAGTTAGTCCATTGTTACTTACGAAATCTAGAAATGATTGATAATAATTAGATATTAAGAATACTCCATGAATTTTCATAACATATGTATATATATTGGCCCAGACCAAATAAAGGATTAAAAGTTATACTTTTCAAGAATTATGAATTAATGTGGTATTGGAGTAGGATTTCCATATTATGAGGTATGAATGAGAAATACACTAATATATATTCCATAAAATAAGTTTCATCCACCCTAATGAATAGTTAATTAGGAAATATGGTGATGCATGAGAAGAATTCCAAGAATATATTATGGAACTTCACATTAATTTGATCAACCTAATTATACATGGAGATAGACTCAAGGGTGTCAAAAATAAAATGACTTAAATATTGATATACAGCAATCCCATTATCTAAGATAAAAAATTATATAATTAATCCCAATCACTATATACTTTTATAATGTCCATATATTTTTCATTACAAGATTTTTCATAAAATATCCTATATTTTAGAAACTGGTGCAGTCATTCCTTGACAAGGGAAAAATGAACATCTTAAAACATTCATATAATCTCAAAAAATATAATTGTTAAAAATTATTCCTCTTGTGATGAATGATCCTACCATATCCTTGGAGGAACACAAGTATTCTAGCCTTATAAATTAGATATATTCAATATTGAATAAATTTTAATATATTCCCCACATGTGAAATTTAAATTTGGACCATATTTATCACATTAAATGATGTATATTTCTTCTTTGACACATGAACACAAAATGAAAAATTCCATTCAGTGTCGTTTTTCCTAGAAAAAATTTTCAATTAAATTTTACTTTCCATATATATTCCAACAAGTAATGCCTTTTCAGTCGAGGTGGATGTGTGACCAATAATGCCTAAAAATTATCTAATTGTTTTAATTAAATTCAAATCAAACTATTTTGAACATGACATTACATCTACTGAAAAAATAAATAATGGATGGTGATTTACACTCACTGGTTCTTGGATACCTAAAAACAGAATATCATAACGTTGATGGACCATATCTTCATCACCCACTTCATCTATTATCTTATAATTTGATACATTATAATTAAATAATGTCTAATTCATTAAATCTAGGACATTCATAGGGATTTCTCTAATATTTCTCTTGATATTCTAAAATGTATGTTCATAATTAGAATCTAATGTTATAATAGTATAATGATATATTGAATCATATTTTTATGGAGTACCGAATTCAAAATATCTCCCATAGTAGGGTTTTTTTGTAGAATGTTTCACCTCATCAAAAATATAAATATCAATACACAATCACGTTAAACAACAAGTACACCAATTCTCGAACATATAAGACCCTTTCACCCAATCCCCATCATTGAGAACAAGATATGTAATCTTTTATAGATGATAAAAATATTGAATATATCAATATATGATGAAAGTAATTACTTTATTGATCCTTAGTTTGATTAACACTCATTTATAATGGGAAAAAATATTTTTTTACTGTTGACTTTTATGTGTTAGATATAGAAGATTGAAGAATTATTACCAGTGGACCCTTAATTCGTTAATGTACATTTTTCAGAACAACAAATAATATAATTAATGATCACAAAGAAAATTATAATTATAATTTTAAGATCAAATGCTTAATTTTCATATATCTGAATCAATGATATATATTATAGATGATAATTCAACCCAACATGTTAACATGATTGATTAGTATTCTACATATTATTTTCCCAAATTTATTATAAATTAAGAACCTCTAAATTCATTAGGAAATGAGCTTATTCCAGAAAATTGTATTCTAAAATTCAAAATCTTTAGAAATGTAATGATTTTGAAACTAAATCTATTTTCAAAGGATATTCCAATTATTGTGAATTTTCTCAAAATAAAAATTGTGAAAATTAACCTAGTTTTCAAAAATTCTTTTAGAGAAGGATGATGAATTTCAATATATATATATATATATATATTAGAAAAACACTAAATTTCATTGTTAAAATTAACTTGTAATAGCTGAAATAGAATTAAAATCTATTAACTATTAAATTTTAGTGGATAATAAAGATTCATTTGATAATTATTCTTTTAAATCCACTATTTTAAACTTGAAATATGTACATTATGATTATTAAGGTTTATCCCATGATAATTCACTTGAATATAATTTTTATTTTGGGTTTGAAACATACTCTTAGTCTGAAAATTATTTCAATACTAGTTTTGAAATTTATAAATCTTATATATTCAAAAATGATGTAAGGGGTGATAAAAAATTCATATAACCCATAAAATTATTTATTTTAAGGGTATATCCCACCTATAAAACAATTAAAAACTTTTTCACAAAATTTAATGTATTACTACATGGGATATGAAAAAACATTTCTTATTTTAGTAGCTAGTTGGTTATCCATTAATCAAGAGAACAAAATATTAAAGGACCTTATGAAGAATAAGATGATCAAAAGGTTGTATTTACATGAATTATAATAGATTGTTGCTTTTTTTATTCACAAGATACATCTAGAGGGAAATTCTATGAAGATAGATAATTAAAAATGATGTCGTATTCTTCCCTTATTGATATGGGTAAGAAGGGAGTGACTTCCATGTTGGGTACCAATATAATTTACACCATTTTGATAGTTGAATGACATTTTAGGCCCAAATTGTTCCTGAAAAGGGTTGTTTCATAGCTGTTAACAATGAATATTGATAATTTTTCAATATTAGGGTTCCTAATTAGTGGATGGTATGATTTAATTACAGGAGTCTTAACTTAGTGACTTGGGAGAAAAAATTTTCCTTTTCTTTTATTAATCAAATACTTGAATGTTTATCAACTAAATACCATTATTGGTTCTTATATGATATTTATAGATATTTTAATATTCATTTTCCCCCATAAGACTAGGATAAATAAACATGTACATGTCCTTTTAGTGCCATTTCTTATAAGATAAAAACACAGGGGAAATTTAATTCTCTTTCCACCTTCCTAAAATGTATTATTTTTATTTTATAAGAACTTATTGAGGAATGTATAAAATAGTTTATAGATGATATTAAAAGTCATGGTCCATATTTTTTGAGTTTTTTGAGAGTTATAAGATTTGTTCTCAGAGTTTTTTTGAAAGTAATTTTTTTCGAACTTTAGAAATTCTATTTTATTATTTATATTGGAATTATGATTGGTCATTAAATTTCCAGAAGTAGAATTCGAGTGTGCAAGTAAAAGGTTTCCATTATCTCTTCACTTACTTTTCCATAAAAATTGAAAGATATTTGATCTTTTATTGACCATACTAAATTATGTAAAAGGTTTAAAAAATATTATATCTAAAATAATTTACCTTTAACAAGACCCTTACAAAAAGAAGTTCTTTTTCATTAATTTGAAGAGTAAATTATATTTTAATAAATTCAAACATAAAATTTTATCCCCATGAATAATTCAATAACCTAACTCAGACATACCATTCAAATTGATTTCTCATTATTTATAATTAAAATCAGGTACTGTTTTTTGGAATAAAGTTTAAGGGAAATCAAATTTTACTGCATATACTTTTATGACTCTTGAATATACAGAAACAAATTTCTCAAAAATAGGGAAAGAACTTCTAACCATTGTGTTTTCCCTTAAATGTTTTAGATGTTTTCTTTTGGGTTCTATGGTAATGGTATTAATTTACCATTCATCTATAATATATCTAATGAAGAATAAAGAATAAAAAACATAGATGGTTAGATGGATATTATTGTTATAGGAATTTGACATTGTGATCCATGATATGAATGGAATTCAGAACATTGTGGCTAATCATTTTAGTAGGATACCTATTGATTTCAATCAGGATAAACCATCTATTGAAACCTTTAGATAATTCTTCATTAGATATATTTTCTATTCTGTAAATGTTGATAAATGACCATGGTCTTCATATATAGTAAATTTACCATATGTTGATGTTACACCTCACTCGTTTTCTAAACAGTGGGTTGAAAAATTGATTATTATTTCTAGAAAATATGTATGGGATGATCCATACGTATCAGGTAAGAGGAGTGATTTTATCATTAGAGGATTTATCATGAATTTTAAAATTTATTAAATCATAAAATTATATAATATTTTTATTTGTGGAGGCCACTATAAGCCCCAAATAAAAGATATTAATGTTATAGATTTAGGGTCATTTTGGCCCAAAATATTCAAATATTCTCATGAGTTCTGTATTACTAATAATTATTTTTAATTATAGGGAAACATTTCTCAATTACATGAGATTCCATAATAACCATTTTTTTATGATGTCTTTGTTGTATGGGGGATAGATTTTATAGGACCCTTTCTTAATTATATTGGTTATTTTTACATTTGGATTTTTGTAGACTATGTTTCTATATAGATTGATTCTTTACTAACTAGGATTTATGATATTAATGTGGTGTCCCAATTTGTTAAGAGAAACCAATTTTATAGATTTGGGTTTCTAAGGGTCATTCTTAGTTAACAATAACGCATTCTTATAGTGGAGAATTTGAAGTATTCTTGAAAAGATATGGTTTGAGCCCAAAATTTTTACAACCTATTAATCTAAAATAAAAGGGATAGAAAACCTTGAAATAAATAATTCAAAAATATTCTTCAAAAAGAAGTTAACCAAGAGCATAATTATTAGAGTATAAGTCTTGATGATGCTTTGTGGGTGTATATGACAACCTATAAGACTAAAATCAGGATATCACCCTGTATTTGTATATTTGAAAAAGGCTAGAATCTACCTTAGATGAGCCCGTAAAGGGCTCTGTGGTGCTAGGTTTTCCCCTCGTCGATGCCATCTTCTCCCCGGGCCCCGGTAGGCCTGTCTTCCCATCGGCAATCCTCTCAGCGCGCTTGAGATACAGTTTCTCCCAGTGGCAGTGTCGCACGGATTTGGTGTCATCCTCGGTGTACAGCATCGTCACTTGGCCTCCATCCCACTCTAGCTTGTGGTTTCGACTAGGGTTTCTCAAGGCAGCATGATGCGCACCAGGGTTCGGGTTTCAGATGCAGCAATTTGGGGGTTTCATTGCTTTTAGCGATTTCTGAGAGTGCTTTTGGTAGATCTAACTGTCGGGAGTGGTTCTGAGAGTGGTGGTGGAGCATTTTTCTTGGCTTTTAGTGGTTTCTATTCATTGAGGTGATGATTTCGCTCAGGTTAGTGGTTCTGATTTGGTGGTTTGTCGATGGTCTGGTACCTTCATCAGGTGACATCATTGTTTCTGATGTTTCGCATTTTTAATAATTTAGTGTGCGGTGATCAAGAAGATGGTTTTATGGTTTTGGTTCTGATGGGTTTCTTTCCTGGTGCTTCTGGAAAGGATGAAGTTTATTTTAAGTTTCCTGTTCTGGATTTATTCTGCGAATGTTTAATATGGTGATTTGTTTGTTCCTATTTGAATCTCTGATGTTTTTTATTGTCTGGCAGTCTGCTACAGTAGGTCGGGTGAGGATGCTTCGATTGTCATCAACGAGGAACTACGACGATGATGGTCTTTCTCATCGGAGATAACAGAATCTGATAGGCCATTGGTGAAGATTTGTTGATTTTGATGATGGCGGTGATGTGAGGATGGTATGATGGTGTCAGTGATAGAACAATTAGGACGGTGATGTGATGATGGTGTCCCGATGACGTGGCTTTCCTCGATGATGGGTTTCTCAGGCATCTCGTTTTACCCGCGTTTTGAGATTTTCAATTTCAAAATTTGAATTTTGAATTTGAATGTGACTTGGTTTGAATCATGTAAGCAGGTGACTTTGTGAGGTTCCCACTCACCCAAAAGTGGTATTCTGAAAATGAAAAAAAAAAATATTGCGGAACCTCCGGAGTTATAATATTGATATTTGGATTCTTATTCCACATAAACTGAGTCTGTTTAAATATAGTGAAGAGAGTAAGTTGTTTTTATTGGAGTTAGAATAAATCATGAATGATGCCTCTAAAAATGTAAAAAAAAATTAAGGGAATAAAAAGTTTGTTATTGACAATTTGATTTTTAACAAAAAAACAGATTAGAGATCAGGGAATTTTTTTCAACTCTAGTATCAAGCTCTTACAAGGAAAATTTCATCCCAAATGGGTTCATCCTTTTATTATGACTCATATTTTCTACTTTTTGTGTTATACATATTAGATATCCCAAAAGGAATGATTCTTTCACTATAAATGGACATACACAGAAGTTGTTTTGAGAAGATATCAAGGAAACACTATAAGAGGAGATCCTTCTCTTAAAATAAAAAAACCATTTAGATTTGTAGGTTATAAATTACATGTATACTTTTAATTAAATAGAATAAGTATGGGTAAATTAAATAACCATTTTTTAGTGTTTGTTTTTTCTTTTTCTTATTTTTAATTTTTAGAGAATAAAGTGTGCCTACTAGAAGGCAACTGATTTTTCTATTTATCATCATAAAATCACTAGGGGTAGTACTCAAATTCATCATCCAATTGAAGTATAATCTAATTATTATACATTTATTGAGGGAAGAAGTATATTGAAGATATTTTAATCAATTGCCCTTAATTTCTAAACTTTGGTCGATTGATTGGGAAGCATGTGATGGTATAATTGATCATGGGGTTAATGGGGGTTTGTTATATAGAGTTCAAAGGTGTTGTGATAATGAATTCATTTGGTTACCTCTATAGAGTAATTATTTCTTTATATCAACTACACCTCACAGATCAAAGTAGAAGAAAATGGATAAAATTGGATAAAATCTCCTCGATCTCTAACTTTGGATATTTTATTTTAGATATTTTATTTTTAAAACCTCACTATTATTTCTTCTTGTTGTAGGAGTTTTAACAAAAAAAGAGAGTTATTCAAAAAAAATTATTGATTTAACACCTGTTTTATTTCAATGGAATTACTGATATTCTTCTTTTAGGGGAGTACTTTTTTTTACTTATGCATTTTCATTTTTGTAATTCTTTATTTTAAATTGTATCTGTTTAGTTGCTTTTTTTATGAAGTTTTTTTATTTTTGTATTTAACTAGATGTTTTTATTCTTGAAATACTTATTGTTCATTGTCTTATCAATAGTTATCTTTTTATTTTCTAATGATGTACTGACATTTTATTTTTAATATTCTTCAAAAATAATTTTTTTAATCTGTATGTAGCATGAAAAAATATGGGATAACTTTTTTATTCATAATCTCTTAACAAATCATCTAGTAGGTACCATTTTGAGCATTTTTTGAAAAAAACTTTTGTATGAATATTATGTGGATAATGTTTTCTAAACATTCCAATTTCCTCTCAAAACCTTACCTTTTATGTGTTAAAAAGTAATTTGTTTGTAGAATAATTTTTTTCATTCACATTACTATTCATAATTTGGGAAAAATATATGTAATGTATGTAAAGGAGGGTTATGAATTGATCTTTATTAACATTAAATACTAACCCATAAAAACATCATAAAAATATTAAAAATATTTATTTTTTTAGAAAAACATGTAAAATTTTCAGTGCGTCTAAATTTTTCATAAAATTAAAATTTCTGATTCCCCAATGAAGAGACTAATATTTATTACATTATATATTTTATTGGGTAAATTACATATCATGTCCTCATAATAAAATTCCATTCAATAATTTTTTTGAAAATTCTATATAATAAATATTGACGTATAACTTTTAAAAAGAAATTTAACTCATAATATTTCCAATAAAATGGATTATGAAATTAAAATATTAATTCATGCTGGACTACATATTCATTAATTTTTTATTCATTATTCATTAAATATTATATGAGTTATTTTTTAAAGAAATAAATTTTCACTCCACACTATTCAAAAAATTTCAATTTATTATGGGATCTATAATTATGTAATTCTTTTTTTCTTGGAGGTAATGTGATGTTTTGACATCCAATTGGTTGTAAATTGGGGTTTTTTAAATTCACAATAGAATTAAAATTTGTAATTATTTTTGTAAAACAGTGATCAGTTTTCCAGAAAGATCATAATTTTGAAAGTGAATTTAAATTTCACTTCTTAAGATAATCCATGAGGGAATATCTTTTTGAAAAAAATTCAATGTGGTATTACTATTTTTCAAATATTATATTCAATATTTACAACATAATTTTCACTAAGTGGTTATTTGAGAATAATTAACAACGTAAGAGTGAGAGAAATTTATGTGTATTTTAATTATTTCATTTTTTCACATCAGTTTTGTGGTTTAAGTTATTATTTTAATGTTCAAATATTCCATTAATATATAAATTATTATTTTTTGAATGTTTTTTCGAGTAAAATAATAAATTAATCAATTATATGTTTAAAGTTATGTTTTTATCACTAAATTATGATTTGTGTCAAAATTTCTGTTTTTTATTCATTTTTTATTTTCTTTTAAAATACCAATTTAATTTGTTTTGGATTAGTTATTATGTTATTTTAATTAATCATTTATTTATTTTATTATTAATAATTAAATAATTACTAAATTAAATTTTACTTATCATTTTCTATAATGTTTTTGAAATTTAATTATATTTTTATGTTTATTCATAGTTTTTAATATTTATTTAGATTATTCATTTATCATTTTTTATTAATTGTTTATTTACTTCATATAATTTGATTCAATTTTTTATATTTATTTTATTATTTTAAAATTATTATATTTTTAACATATAATTATCGTTTCAATTAAAGTAACCTAAATTTGATTTAATAAATTTTTTTAAAATGTTTAATTTTTTAGATTTTTTTAATTTAAAATCAAACTTGGTCGATATATCTTGTAAAAATTTAGAAAAAGAGAAAAGTTTCCTTGGTCTACCCCAAGTAACTTACTAACTGGGAAATCGACCATCCCCATGGGAAATTTTGAAAAAATCATGCTCTAATCAACCATAGTGTAATGTAACCATATAAAAATGGAAATTTTTTGTTGAATTCTAGTATTATTCGGTTGAAAATGAGTTTAAAAAATGGAAATGGAATTATTTGACTATACATTGATTTATCTTCGACCACAGAACAATTATAAGTGACCTGATGAATTCCATCTATAGTGTCGGGGCATTTAAAAATCAAATAAAATATGGCCTCAACCATGCCTTATATTCTAGATCGATCATACTTACGATTGATCTATTATATGGGGAATAAAAAACCAATAATTCATTCTATATTAAATATATAAACTATATCCATTGGTGATTGATTATAAATATCTTCATCATTGAAATGATGGTTTTCACATCAATATTTAAACAATCCCATATTGAAGATTGATTTAGGATCTATGAAATTAGACATGGATTGTAATGGGTTTGTAAGTTAGTTTGAGTATGGATGGAGGGATATTGAGATTCAATTTAAAGTTTTTATGTTCTAATTGTAGTTGAAAAAGAGATAATGTGAATGTAACCTAAACAAATTCTATGAAATATTAATCCAATTTGAGTGAACTTGTGACTGAAGTTTCATGAACTACAGGTTGATCTCTAGGGTCACTAAAACCTATATATTCTAATAGAATATACTCATTTTAGATATTGTATGATTGTCGATGAGCTTGGTTATACAAACTATGGTTTGAATAGATACTTTTAGGATGATTTTGGTGATATAACTACACTTATCATGTATCAACTATTTTTATTTTTTAGAGGACGATTTAGGATGTATTATCAAAGAACAATCTTCCAAGTTCAATTGAAATGATTATCTATTTTAAAATTATGAATCCTGGAATTTTAATCCTCCAAAGATTGAAAAGAAATATGGAATATATTTTTTGTTCGCAGGGTTATTCATTTTTTTAGCGGTTGAATGGGGAAAATTCTTGGGAATAAAATATCTTGGATGTTATGGCTATAGAAGTAAGGAGTGATTCACATCAGGTGCACATTAATTTTATAGTGACAAAATAATTTCATGAGTACTGATCGTATAAGATTTATGTGTTCATTGTGTGTTGTTCTGAGTATTTATCGTGGAGGAACAAATACAATTCAATCTGGGTTGTTGATTAAAAGCTGAAATTCATGGAATATTTTTAGGCAGAAAAACTTATGAAACATCTAGAAAATACTATTTATAATTGATATAAAGGCTGATAAACAATGGAATGAGCTTGAGAGGCATCTTGACTTATTTATTTTTTAGGATATTCTTGTACACATATTTCATTATTAAAATTCTAGAAGATTTGTTTATGTAATGTGATGATGAAAAGAATACAATGAGAATCTCCACATGGTCTTTGAATGGGTGAATATTATCCTATGTCAGTGCATGAGGTTGGCGACCGTTATTAAAGGAATAAAAATAAAAAAGATTTCAGACCCACCTGAGGGGATATAGATGATTGATTCATTAATCATCAGGAAAACAATTCTGGAATAAATCATATAGAGTGGAATGATAATATATTATGGGGTAAAAATGAAATATTATTGATCACTTTGATAGAGACAAATATTGATGTTTTCTCCCATACTTGGATGATTTCTGGATAAGTATCTTAGTGGCCAATACTAGTGGATTAGAATGGTTAAAACATTATGATTTTTAATTTAGTTAATTTTATAATTATAATTATCTCTAGATTATTGAACAATTAAAAACATCTATTTATTGATGTATAATTATTTTTCACCTTCATTAATCTTTTTGTTTAATTTTTAAAATGAAACATCACCTATTTGAGTGTGTCGATCTCTTAATATGGCTTGCATATTCTATATAAGTAGGTGGTTTATGTTGAACCACATTTTCTAAATTTCTCAATCCTTGATTGAGGATTCAGAGTACATATAGTGTTGCCTTTTCAATATTCTTAGTGACCATTGGGTACTTTGATTGAATCTTACTAGAAAAATATTAGGAGCTACAGTCATGGTTATTGATCTCAATTTAATGATCTTAATTAAATGAATATTTTTGGATTCCAATATATGAATAGTGGATTTTATAATTATAATGTTATTTTCAAACCAATAATAGATATTAACCTAATAAAATCACTATCACTATTAAATACTAATTCATTTTCATGAATTCTCTACACTTTATTGTTGAATCAAATTTAGTATCCTTATATTCAGAGATTAGTTATCTTTCATTCCTAAACATTCCCTTAAAAATATCAAAAGAATAAAAAAAACATGAGACTAAGAAACACTATAGAGGTTGGATAGATACAAATCTAGAATCTACAATACTACAAAATATTGTGGGAACATGAATTTAATATTAATAATGTATAGATAAAACTAAGAACCTTAGATAAACTATATCACTTTTTTCTACTCATTCCATAAAATATTTAAACATTTGTGATTTATCTTTCTATTAATTTTTAAAATAATTAATGTTATTTAAAAATATATATTAAATTTACTTTTGAAATAATATTTTAAATTCATGAGAAATATTATTCTTATTATTCTAATATGAAATTGATTTTGATTCTCATTATGTACATTTCTCAACCCTAGTATCCTAGAGTCATTGGTAGTATTATTACATTGGTAGTAGATATAAGGAATCAGTGCTCGAAGTCTCGAATAGTTTAATAATTTTTTAAAACTAGATACATACTTGAATCACATGTTATAATAGAAAACATAAAATAAATTATAAATTTTTCATTCAGAACACTATAATTCCCTTAAGTATATCCCTAAATATCAAATATAATACAATTTCTAGAATAATGGGGAAAATAATCATAAGAATGTGATGAGTTATAATGATTAGTGAGTGTAGTTTCACACCAGAATATACCATGAATAAATAATTAATAAACAATATGGAAGGGTAAATAAATGAAACACAAGTCATTTAATAAATTAATTGAAAATAATATAGCTAGAATAAATGGTTATAAAATAATTATATATATATATATAATCACATGATTTTGAATCATAACCATGGATTTCATCATTAATTGAATTCTCAAATAGAACATCAATAACTAATCTAAAAATAAGGAAATGTATAATACTGAAAAACATAACTATAGTAGTAAGGCCTCATGCCAAGACATTTTAGATAAATGTGTAAGGCCTTAGCCAAATTCTAAATGTAGTTTGTCTCATGAGTCTTAATAATGAATCAAGGGGCTATAGAGGGCCTCTATCTTCACATACTAAGTCCAATTTAATACTCATATTAAATGGGTAAATCATAATTAATGAAAATAATCATATTTAAAAACTATCATTTTAAATGGTAATAATATTCCTAATCAATAAACATTATCATAAACCATCCTGAATAATATGGAGAATGATATAAAAATATTATAAACCCAGTCAAATAGATCTTACATGATCTAATAAAATAATAAGTATTGGGTCATTACAACATGTTCACAATGGAGAAAAGGTAAAATTAGGTTTTTTCTTGCTGATATATAGAAATTCCATAAAATTCCATAAAAACATTCTTGAGGAAAATATAATTTTTCACACTGGAAATTACCTTTAAAAATAAAAATATTCCAAAATATTAGAGAAAAAAATCATTCAAAGGAACATTTTAAACTTGTAAAGGAATCATGAAAATAGTTGAAACAGATAATTATGTATATGTTGTATAAGCTAAAAACATTATTTTCACACTGATGTAAAAAGGCTATAAATTACCATGTTTAGAAACTGAAAATAAGATTCCTTTTATACAATTTTGTAAAAAACTATAAATGTGTAAAAGGGTTTTTAAAAAATAATTTTAGGATTTTTAAATTATTCAAGAAAAGGTTTTAAGAGAATATAGATGTAGAAGAGAAAGGATTTTTGACTGAAGAGAGAAATAAATTTAATTTTCATTGAAAATCTAATTTTGGGATATTTTGTTCATAAAGAAAGGAAAATTATAGAAAACAAGTATTCTATATAAATAAATATTGTATAATAGAATTCATTTATTTCATGATTTATATATCAGAATATTTTTCCATTATAAACTAAATCAAGAATAATCCTAATAAACAATGAGATTGTAACATAAAACATTTTCTACTTGGAAACATCTAAATAATATTCCCCATTAAAGAAATAAAATCAAATTAAACATAAAATATAATAAATATAAAGGTATTTATGTTATAAAATATCAAATTATTAGTCCATACAACACAAAAATGAACTAATTTGTGAATATGGCATATGTCTCTTGAAAGTAAAAGTTAGATGAGAAACCCTTACCTCAGCTCTAATTTCTTTCATGTGTGTCTCTACCTTCTGTATAATAAATATATTTTTATTATAAATCTATTAAAATAAATACTCACTAGTTATTACAATATATAATGTACTTATAGTCTTTTTCAACATGTTTATGGAAAATTTCTTGGTAAAATCAATGTTTCATGTGACAATTGCACCATTTTTCATGTATGTTTTGGTTCTATAGTTTCAGTCATTTAAAATTTATATTGGTTACATCATCTAAATAATATTAACCATTATATAAATACCATATATAACTATAAAATAATTATTTATACTTTTATATAACGATTAGATATAAGAAAATGAGTTACACTATTCATAGAGATGGTATGTTGTATGTACCCATGAACACTGTATCACAATTTCCCAAAAATGGAATGTAAAAAAAGTGAATAATATTTTAAAATTAATGAAACATTAAATATAACATATATATCAATTAAATATATACTTATTAATATCCATTTCAGAAATAAAGTGAAATTTTTTTTGAGTATTTACGTTGAGGTTGTATCATGCACGTATACATGAGCAACGTTACTGTTTTCCGATGGATTTGAAGGTAAGAGAATATAAGAGATATTATAATTCAATAATTATATTGGTTACAAAAATATAATATAAATATTTTAAATATGTTATTATATACATTTGAGATAGGCGGTGATAGAAAAACGAATTACATCAATTTGTAAGATGGTAATCAACTGTACACAAGATCAATGGTTTCATTTCCCAGTTAATGGTAGAGAGGATGGATATAGATTTTAAAATTAACATAATAAAATATCAGTATATTTTAGATAATAGTGTTACTATTTTATCATATGTTTATAATATTTTATGAATTTATAAGAATATGTTAAAAATGCATGGTTGGGGACTTTACCTCTTCTTCATAAAACCACTTTATTTTTACAAACAAAGACCCCATATATTATATTTATGATTGAATGAAGGACTCCAGAATATGGGTAGGTACGTATGGAAGATATTTTGGTAGATATTTTATGATCATAAATGATTTTGTATTGATAATATAAGAGGAGATGTGGTGTCCATTTTTAAGAGGGGAAGAGGATACACTTGGAATTTTTGAAAATAAAAAACAAGAATCTATCATTTTTCACCAACAAATATGTCCAAAACGGATCATTATCCAACCATGGATGATATAATTTCTAAATATTCCTAGAAAATATAAATTTAAAAATTTTATAGGTTATTTTAACCTTATACTTTTTGTTTATCCCCCGATAAAGATGTTTTAACCTTATATGTGGTAATTAATTTTTACTATTTTTAATAATAATTATGACCAAAAATTATGTTTAACTTATTATCTAATATTAATTATTATAATTTCAAATATTTTATCAAATTTTACAAACTCCATTCATATAAAGTGTAATTATAATTTTAAATTAAACCCTTATATGTGATGAACAAGCAGTTTTCCAATGAGAAATTTTACATATGTATTAAGAGGTTTTATATAACAAATCAAAATTAATTGGGCTCCAGAGAACATAAATATTGTGATAATAATACAATTTAAATATGTTTACTTTTTTAAAAATATAAAAAAAATGTAACTTTTATATTATGTGTGCAATGCGTGGCGAGATCTTCTTTTAGAAAAATACAATTTTTTAGAAAATGTTTCATTTTTTTATCAAATGATTATAATTATATTTCTAATAAAAGATTACCATTGGGTTTATTTTATAAATTTGACAACTATATAATTTATTACCATTTATTTATTTATATTCATACCTTCCAATATAATTGTTAGGTTATAGCAGTATATTATATTATGGTTCATTTAGACTTGGGGTTGCACGTACCAAAAGATGTTAAAGAGATTGAATTTAAAGAAATATATTTCACAAGTTTAATAATATTAGTTTTTCATATAACATATATTATCAGGCATAATGTTATTATTTAAAAAAATCAGTGTGTATCATTCTATGAATATTCAATAAATTGTGACCTTCAATTTAAACTCGCACTAAGAAATCAAGTGTATATCATCTAATAATACCTTAGTTGAAAATCCAAACTTTAAAAAAGGTTAACAAAACAACATCTAAATAGATGGATAGTAAAATATGAAATTTCAACTAAAAACATATAACTAGGTTTCCATGTAAGATAAAAATTTTGGGAAGTAAAGATATAGACCTAGAATAAAAGTGTAATACCCATCTACTAATTGAGTGAGATAGAGATAATGGATCACAAGAAATTGAAAGATCTTGAAAAAGTTAAAATACACAAATCAGTAAATATTCTATGATTAAAAATACCAAAGGAAATTAAAAAAATGTTAACAAGATAAATTCTTAATTTAGAGATCATTTTCCTAGATTTTACATATTCTTTTATCATCAAGATAAAGAACAATATAAAATATACTTATTTGATATATTTCAATTTTTATAAGCACAATTTCATCCTTTGGTTAGGTCTTAATCAATTTACAATTCATTTATTGATCTGTGAAATTAATATCATATTTTTATTTATGCCTAAAATACTAAAATTAACTTTTTATGGATTATAAGATCCATAAAAGAAGGAAAATTCATTTTTAATGTCCCAAAAAATTTACTAAAACTAAAATGTGTTGTACAAGTTATATAAAAGAATTAATTAATCCCTATACTCCAAAAATAACCCCCAAAATTCAAGTTAATCCATTCAATATTTCTTTTTCCACTAAATTGTTTATGTAGAATCAATTTCATATTTATAAGAACATAACGTATTCCAGTAGTAGGTGATGCACCCCTTTTATCCATTGGTTGTGTTTTTTATCCCCAAATCATTTTAAGATGTGAGGAGTTTCTACTAGGCATTCATATTGTCCTTTTTGAAAAACAATATCAATACAATACCTATAGTTTTCCCATAAATATTATGAATATCCTCAAAAATAATATTTGTCATCAAATCACTTTTTAACCATAGGGGTTTTATATAAGAATTATATTTTCCATGAAATTAAAAAATCATAATTTAATATTATTACCTTAACATTAATGATAATATTAACCCAAAAGGTTATCGACAGCTTTAATATTATGTCCAATAAATGTAAAGGTATTCTTCCTTAAATGACTTTTTTACTAAAACATATGTAAAACTATTGCATTTTATTTACATAAATGTTTCTAAAAATATCCTTAATGTTGATAAATTCCCACCACATAAACCCTAAGAAAGGGTAATTTAAGGCATTGTGTTTTGATCAACCTTAAACTCATAGGCCCATGATAGTATACATAACTCTTAAGATAATCATACATGAAGAAATATATTATTCAATAATTCACCCAATTTATATTTGTTTCTTGACTCTTATAACTAAAATAAAATTTTTAAAAATAGTTATACAACATAATTTCTGATTCAAGATACACAAGAACTTTAACTGCTCCACTACTTCTGTATTGAATATATAATCTTAACCTTGAACACTTAGCTACTTCTAGTATATATTCCAATTATTATTGGGGAATTCTTTTGAGAAGTTACATATCTAATTGTAATTAAAATATTAAAAATTTGATATTTATTTGTAACCCTTTCATTCTCATTTCTGATGACCCTTCTCTCCACACTTGAAAAAAACTCACATTCCCTTTAAAATGTTTTAAGTCTCTTCTATCCACAATTATCACATGTGGGAAAATTCTATTTTTCCTCCATCCCATTATCAATTACTTTATCTATAATCATTTTCTTCATTTTCTTCCCATCATGGACATAATATATGGACAATTATTTCTCCTTCTTGATTGTACATGATATTATTTCCTCATATGATAAAATGTTTTTTTGGGAATAGTTCCCTCTAAAGGATTGGATTTAACCCAAAAAATAAATATTCAGTAATTCTACTTGGAAAATGTAAATATTCCACAGTATTCCTTGCTAACCTTATAAGGATTTCTTCATACGTAGAAATATTTTCCACTACCATATGTCTCATACTCAATAATTGTCTCTAAATATATTCCTTTTTCTCATGAGAAAAATATTTGAACATGATGAGTACCTTGAAATCATTCCATTTCATGCTCGATATTTCCTCCTCATCCATAGTGTACTGAATCAATAACCTCTATTGATCTGTATCCCCTAAGAGATGATAAACTACCATGACACACTTTTCGCTTCCATTACTTCCCTAAGTTAGATATATCTTCTCTAACTAACACATCTATTTCTGTTTTAGAAATAGATTTATAGACTGCTTGAATGATAGAGGTTGTAGATGCATGATGCAGTCTAAAATTGTTACACTATGTGGTGGATTGGATGTATGCTCCATATAAGAATGAAAATTAATCATAACTCATGTCATCAACCCAAATATGGTTATAATTTTATCAATTTTAGTTGTATCTCAAGATCCATATTTATTATCTTTCATATGATTGAAATACTTAAATAGAATACATGCATTAATGCAATTATCATTTCTCCACTATGCGTCATTTCTTAATAATGTAATACACAATATTAGATCATAAAATTATTGAAAATAATATATAATCACAAAAACTAGGAAATACATAACATATATTGATGAATTTATGTATATCTAATATCATAATCAAAATCATGGTTTAATTTGGAAAATTTTCAAACAAAAAAAATATATATTTTGGCCCTTAATAGTTTTTTAATGAAAATTTGAATTATCCCAAGAATGTCACTTGGGATTGTCAAAATAGGTGTCAATTAAGGACAACTTTTTCAAAACCTAGTAATTATTGAGTCAATACTCAATGCTCCCCTATCCAAGTTATTACCCTAAGGTACAACTATTCTAGAACCACATCAACATGTACTATACAGACAATGATGTTTTTTTAGAAAAATTCAAAAATCTATACCTTACAAATACATTATGATGTTATCTTATACATAGAATTTTACATAAATTCATTCACGGGTTTATGTTCTCTAATCTATGTTATCCTAAATACATTTCCCAATAACCCTACTAAACTTCCTCAGATACCTATTATAAAGGCCCCAGGCTATGTGGCCTAGATTCAGTAGTTAATTTATTTCATAGGTACTAGATAAAAGGAATCACATCATGATAGAGATAACAGTTTTTTAGTATTATAAAACTAGATACATGCTTTAATCTCATATTACAATTGAAAACATAAAATACAAAGTATAATTTTCATTAAGAACATGATAATTCGATTTATCATGTCCATGTATATCAATCATGATACACATCCTGGCATCCTTGGGAAAGGAAACATAGGAAAGGGGTTAAATAAAATAATGACTAAGGGTAGGTGTGTAAAGACCCGCAAATTTCAAGGAAATTTTTTTCTTAATTTTCTTTGGAATTTTACAAGAGCGCAGCTTCAGACGGCACCTGATTCCGAGGCCCGGTGTGCCCGGAATCAATTTCCGAAGTTTGGCTCGGGTACGTTCAGTGAACGGACGAGCGGGTTTTTCTATCTTTTGAACCGGTGCCCGAAATCTAATTCTGAGGGCACCGATGAAATCGCAGCGCCGGTATTTTCTTAGAAACGCCTCTTCCGGAGTTGCGTTTGCTCAGACGTGGTTTTTAAATTTTGTGGCTTTAAGTCAGAAATAAAATAAAGGTTGTGCGACAACTTTATTTTATTTCACTTAAGCTGCTTGGAAGCCACTTGAAGCCACTTAAGGGCGGCTTGAACTGAGTTGAACTGGATAGGATGCTATCCAGAAATATCCTACCCCCTTGGTAGGATATTTGTGAGGTGGGGCCCGCACGAGCCCCGCCGTTTCTTTCGCTAAGTAACGCACCCGCGAAAACCCGTCAAAGTAACTGAAAAATCAACCGACGCGTTTTTTTTTAATTCTTAACAGACCATTTAATTGGGCGGTTTATTTCGTGAATTAAATGGGCTGTTTCTTTCGTGAATTAAATGGGTCGTTTCTTTCGAATTGATGGATCGTTTCTTAACCGGTTTCGTGTGTTGGCATGTTTATAAAATAAGACCAACCTAAAAATCCTTGGAAAGGATTTGAGAGAATCTTCGTTCCTTCATCTCCCCGCGAAGAACGCGAAGAACGCGAAGAACGCGAAGAACGCGAAGAACGCCGGCGACCGGAATTCGACGACGCACACCGAGATCTGCGACGTCGACGAGCCCTACCCGCGACATTCTTCGGCGACGCCTCTTCTTCCGCGGCTGACCCTCGTTCGGCAACAAAGGTGAGAATCGAACCTTTTATTTCTCCCCTTTTTATAATTCAATATCAACGGATTTAAATTAATCCGTTTGATCTTGATCCGGAGATTGGCGACGCGACGCCGGATACCGTGACGACGCGACGATCTCCTTCATCCGCGACGAGCGATTCCGCGACGACCTCTCGTCCGACGACGACGACAAGGTAAGGGATGTTGGATTATTTTATCTTATTTCCCCGTGTTTATTCTTTTAAAATGAAGAACATGATCTCCGACAATTTTAATTTATTTAAAATTGTTGTTGATTATTCCTCCCGTGGTTTATGACTAACGCGGAGGGTGCGGGTCTAACGAACAAGACCCGGCAACCCTCCGCCGATCTCTTTTGTTGTGCGGATATGGTGGACGACGACGAACCGCGCGGCAGGGGCGATCTGTCGATCCCGCAGTGAAGATCGGCCCCCGGGAGGAGCATCGGCGCAGACGGGAGGCAAAACGGGCCACCGAAGCAACTCCGGCGGCCCGCGGAAGGTGGCGGCGGCGCGGGTCGCCGGCGCGGCGGCGCCCGGCGCGCCGCCGGAGGAGTCCGCCGCGGCCGAGACGCGGCGGCGGCGAACCGCCGGACTGCGTCCGCGGTCCGGCCATCCAGCACGCGGCCCGCGCGGGCCGCGTTTCCCCAAAGCCGCGGGTTTGACCCGCGGCGGCTCACTCGGCCGCTCGGCCGAGGCCGAGCCGGCCGGTCCGGTCGGCCGAGCCGCGCCCAGGCCGGACCGGACCCGGCCTAGCCGGGTCGCCCCGGGCCCAGAACCCCCGTTTCGGGCCCTCTTCGGTCTTTCGCCCATATCTTGGGCATGGGACCTCCGATTGACGAACCGTCAGCGGCTACGCGATCCTTGGATCGAGACGGTCGTTTCGGTATATTACACTCAAGGTTTCGGAAGACTTTGGGTTCGGCCGGGTTGGTTCGTACACGAAACCAACCGGGCCCTCGGAGCGGAAACGCTCATAACTTGAGCTACGGACGTCCGATCGACGTACCGTCAGCTGTGGTAGTTTCCTCTAAGTGAGACGGAACTTTTGGCATACTCCGCCCGAGGATCGGATACATGCGGAGTATGGTAGGGTTGGTTTTGCCCTAAAAACCAACCGGGCCCCTGGGACGAAAATGCCAATAACTCTCAGACCGGGCGTCCGATTGACGCGCCGTCTGTTGCGTTGAGATCCTGTTGTCAATACGGAACTTTTGGATACATCAACTTCGGACTAAGTGTCAGTTTATGTATCAGCCTCTCGGCTCGTGGAGCGGACCCTCCTAAACGAGCTCGCTATGTGCGGGAACCCTAGCGCTGGCTGTGTCTTCGACGACAGAGCAGAGATCTTCCGTGGACTGCGACGACGGCAAAGCAGAGATCCTTCGTGGACTGCGACGACGGCAGAGCAGAGATCCTCCGTGGACTGCGACGACGGCAGAGCAGAGATCCTCCGTGGACTGCGGCGACGGCAGAGCAGAGATCCTTCGTGGACTGCGGCGACGACTGTGCAGAGATCCTCAGTGGACTGCGTCGACTACTGCACTCAGCGATCCTACGTGGATCCGTGCTACAGGTTCTGTGTGAGCCCGATCCTATGTGGGTCCTTACTACCGGTTCTGTGTGAGCCACTGCCTACAGGTTCTGTGTGAGCCCGATCCTGTGTGGGTCTTCTGCGGGGGTTAGTACCTATCGATCCTTCGTGGGTCCGACGACTTAGATGGATCAGTGATCATCTTTGACGTCATCTGAAAAAGTATACCTGGTTGAGCTGAATCTTATGTTACTCTCCTTTGTGGATTGTGTTGAACTATCCTTTGTGGATTTACTGTTTACTCTCCTTGTGGATTTGAGTCTTGCTTTCCTTTGTGGATTGAGTTGTTCTTGAGCTCATGAGCAGAGCTAGAAGTGGGGACTTAGGTATATGTATGGGCATATACCTAAGTTGAGTCAGATGTTACTTCGTGATTGCATCTTTCTTTTGTGCTATATCCTTTGTGGATTTCGGGAGACCTTTGGGGGTCTCGGGGTCCTTACTGAGTAGCTTGTACTCACCCCTGCACGGGCTATGCCCGCACCTTGTTGTGTTGGTTGCAGACGACGGACAGCGCTGATCACGGTTGGGGCGTGGTGAAGGACGGTACCTGGAGGTGGACCACTGGGCGGGACGTGCTCGGAGCGGACGTGGGACCCGAGGAGCCTGGAGGCTATCTGTACCCACCCTTCAGGTGGGATTGCCAGTGGACGACACGAGGCCGCCATCTTTTCTTCAGTTGTTGTACTTTACTTTTCAGTTGTACTTTACAGTTGGGCTTGTATTTCCGACCCCCTTTACCTTTCTGCACTTTACATTCCGCTTGCTGACTCTGTGTGGTTGTTACTTATAAAGGCAATGCCTTCCCTGTTTACTGGGATTTTACGCCTTGGTGCTAGTCGCCAGCCCCTGGCCTATGGAAGGCGGGCTTGGGGTAGTCACGGCACGGGCCCCTAGGACGGGTCGTGACAAATTGGTATCAGAGGCGGTCGGTTCTACCGTAGACTCTGATCGTCCTTTCTTTCCTTATGAAGCAATAGTGTTTAGTGTATTGAGTGTGGTTATCAGTTCAGGGAGCCCAGTGTTGGTGCGGCGGCCGACGTATCCGTACACCAGGACCCTGACTCCTGATTTCCGACTTAATGCATGAAAACATTGATTGCGTGTGTGTTTCGAGTTTATTTGTGATTACTTGTGTCAGCTCACCGGGTATACTGATCTGCTTTATGAAAGTCTCAAGTTTTCCTTGTGATTACTTGTGCCAGCTCACCAGGTATACTGTTCTGACTGTGGTGCTCTTGTTCTCCTTTTCAGGATGGCCCCGCGACGACAGCCAGCTAGGGTTCCGAGTGTAGGGCGCGACGGCAGCCCACCGAGCGACGAGGCCTCGGTGCAGGGCCCTTTGCCAGCAGTGGCACCGGCGGTAGCTTTACCCGCCGAGCCACCGATGCTGCCAGTACCAGACGCTGACGATGCACGTCGCCTCAGGGCACTGCATGAGTTTCAGAGCCAGCGACCGCCCAGGTTTCGCGGTGAGGCGGACCCCCAGGCCGCCGAGGACTGGCTAGAGGCGGTGGTACGGATCTTTAGGCTAGTGAGGACACCAGCGGATCTCATGGTGATTCTCGCAGCGAGCCTCCTGCAGGCAGCGGCAGGACGATGGTGGAGCCTGATGCTCCAGGTTCACGATGAGACATCCTTGCTCTGGGCGGACTTCGAGAGCCTCTTCCGCTCTGAGTTCGTCCCGGCCACCCTCCGAGCGGTGCGCATCCAGGAGCTTCTCCAGCTGCGCCAGGGTAGCATGACGGTCGCTCAGTACGCGGCGAGGTTCACTGACCTATCTCGCTACTCGACCGACATGGTACGGGACCCCTTCTTCCGGGCCCGGACCTTCGAGCAGGGCTTGCGACAGGAGATTCGGGCGTCGCTGATCTCCCTCAGCATTCCGACCCAGGCGGGAGTGCTGGAGCGAGCCCTCCTGATCGAGAGCTTCCTGGCAGAGCCTTCTTTAGCGGCGAGACCTAGCGCAGGGCGGCAGGTAGCTGAGTCTTCGGCAGCAGGTAGCCGACGGATGACTCTCGGGTCCAGGCAGACCAGACCCCCACGCAGACGGCCTCAGGACACCGGCTCAGCAGTACGAGGCATACAGCGGAGTGCCAGCCTTCCGAGAGGCAGGTTGTGCTACTCCTGCGGCGGGCAGGGTCACATGGCTCGTGACTGCCCGACTCGCCGATCAGAGGAGCAGCAGACGGTGGAGGGGCCACCCAGGAAGAGGCAGAGGGTCGACCGTGGCGGTCCGCAGGGAGGAGGCGGACGAGGCAGAGGAGCTGGCCGAGCAGCGGGTGGTGGGCGACGCTTCCAGGCTCTACCCCCACCACCACCAGGAGGGCCACCTCGACCACAGGGAGCTGGCGGGCAGGGACAGGCCCAGCTCCAGGCAGTGGAGGCCTACGACCCCGACATGCCAGAGATGATTCGAGGTACGATCTGTGTCTATTCCACCCTTGCTGCAGTACTTATAGACACAGGAGCGAGTCACTCTTTCATAGCCTCTTCCCTTGTTCGGAGCTCGGAGATTCCGACTGAGCCGTTGGCTCGATCCTTACGGCTAGAGACTCCTACGGGAGCAGACTCGACGATTACGCACTGGTGCCGGCAGTGTGAGCTTACTCTAGGAGGCGATAGCTTCGGCTGGGATCTCCTTGTAGCGGCGTCGAGGCCTTACGACGTCATCTTGGGCATGGATTGGCTATCCACGGTTCATTCCCAGATCGACTGTTTTAGGCGCAAGGTGCGATGTGTTCGCACCGACGGGAGCAGGTTTACCTTCACCGGCGAGAAGGGAACCTTTGCAGCACAGGATGGACTTCCGCGGAGGAGAGTGCAGCCCATCTCTCATCAGTTGGCTAGCCTCATCCTAGGAGCAGTGGACGTGCGGAGTCCAGCTTTTCCTGCAGTGGTGGACCAGTACGTGGACGTCTTTCCCGACGACGTTCCAGGGCTACCTCCTCGTAGAGAGGTAGACTTTTACATCGACTTGTACCCCGGGACAGCCCCGATATCTTCTCCAGCATATCGGATGGCCCCCGCCGAGCTTCGGGAGCTGCGGGTACAGTTGGAGGACTTGCAGAACAAGGGGTTTATCCGACCCAGTGTTTCACCCTGGGCTTCCCCGATTTTGTTCGCCAAGAAGGCGGACGGGATCTTGCGACTATGTGTCGACTATCGTCGCCTGAACCAGGTGACAGTGAGGAACAAGTATCCGCTGCCACGGATTGATGACCTCTTCGATCAGCTCAAGGGAGCGCGGTGGTTCTCGAAGATAGACCTCCGGTCAGGCTATCATCAGCTCAGAGTTCGAGATGAGGACGTGCAGAAGACGGCCTTCAGGTGTCGGTATGGCCATTATGAGTTCTTGGTTATGCCGTTCGGCGTAACCAATGCTCCAGCAGTGTTCATGAGCCTCATGAACTGGATCTTCCAGCCATACCTCGACCGATTTGTCGTGGTCTTCATTGACGACATTTTGGTATACTCGGCGACTGAGGAGGAGCAAGCCTACCACCTGCGAGTTGTGCTAGACACACTCCGAGAGCACCAGCTTTATGGAAAGCTCTCAAAATGCCAGTTCTGGTTACGTGAGGTCCATTTCTTGGGGCACGTCATCTCTGAGGCGGGAGTTGCAGTGGATCCCGCGAAGATCGAGGCAGTGCTAGCTTGGGAGCCACCCAGGAGCGTGACGGAGGTGCGGAGCTTCTTGGGCTTAGCCAGATACTATCGGAGATTCGTGCCAGACTTCTCCAGAGTTTCGGCACCACTCTCAGCGTTGACGAAGAAGGGGAAACCCTTCGTGTGGTCAGACAGATGTCAGCAGAGCTTCCAGGAGCTGAGACAGAGATTGACCAGCGCACCTATCTTGAGGTTGCCTGAGGAGGGAGTTGGGTACGTAGTTTATTGCGATGCATCAGGGACTGGACTCGGGTGCGTCCTGATGCAGGAGCGGGTCGTGATCGCCTACGGATCACGACAGTTGAGGCCGCACGAGCAGAACTACGCCACTCATGACCTGGAGTTAGCAGCAGTGGTCTTCGCTCTGAAGACGTGGCGGCACTATCTGATGGGCGAGCGCTTCACAGTCTTTTCTGACCACCAGTGTCTCAGGTATGTCTTCTCTCAGAAGGACCTGAACCTGAGACAGCGGAGATGGCTTGAGTTCCTCCAGGACTATGACTTTGAGATAGTCTATACTCCTGGGAAGGGGAACGTGGTAGCCGATGCCCTCAGCAGGAGGACGGGCATTCAGCTACTTGAGGAGGCGACAGAGCAGCTAGCCTCCTTACAGATATCCTTCGTGGATAGAGACGGAGCAGCCTTTCTTCAGTCTCTCACAGTCTCTCCTCCACTTCTACAGCGGGTCAGAGAGGCTCAGCGTGGGGACGCTGACTGTGAGACCCGGCGTGCACTGATATCCTCAGGTCAGGCGCCTGATGGTTTCTCCCTTGGAGTAGAGCACAACATCCTTTTCAGAGGACGTACCTTCGTACCAGTCGCTTTTCGAGAGGAGGTGCTGAGAGAGTTCCACACTTCTCCCTTGGCGGTACATCCCGGAGTGGCGAAGATGTACCAGGATCTCAGACGACAACACTGGTGGTCGGGCATGAAGAAAGCTGTGGCAGAGTTCGTTTCACGATGCCTCACCTGCCAGCAGGTGAAGGTAGAGCATCAGGTACCAGCAGGCTTGGTACAGCCCTTGGAGGTCCCGGAGTGGAAGTGGGACGGCATATCTATGGACTTCGTGACTGGACTTCCACGCACTTCCAGAGGTCACGACTCCATTTGGGTGATTGTCGACCGACTCACCAAGTCGGCACACTTCTTACCCATCAGAGAGCAGGGCTCAGTGGAGAGCTTGGGACGTCTTTACGTCCAGGAGATCGTACGGCTTCACGGTGTGCCATCGTCTATCATCTCCGATCGAGATGCTCGTTTCACTTCCCGGCTTTGGAAGGGGTTGCAGGAGGCGTTTGGGACGCGGCTCCATCTGAGCACAGCCTTCCACCCTCAAACGGATGGTCAGACGGAGAGGACCATACAGACACTCGAGGACATGCTCCGTGCATGTGTTCTCGACTTTGGTCGCAGCTGGGAGGACCACCTACCCTTGGTGGAGTTCGCGTACAACAATAGCTACCACTCCACCATCGGGATGGCACCATACGAGGCGGTGTACGGCAGACCCTGCAGATCACCGTTGTGCTGGACAGACCCTGGGGAGTCAGCACTCGTGGGACCAGAGATGGTCCGAGCCACGACAGAGAAGGTCCAGATCATCCAGGAGAGGATGAGGATAGCTCAGAGCCGGCAGAAGTCATATGCTGACAGGAGGCGGAGGCCACTAGAGTTCGAGGATGGCGACCACGTCTTTTTGCGTGTCTCACCTCGACGTGGTTTACGGAGATTTGGCCGAGGCGGCAAGTTGTCTCCACGCTTCATCGGGCCTTTCCAGGTCCTCAGCCGGATAGGAGAGGTGGCTTATCGCCTGGCTCAACCACCTCAGTTGCACCGGGTGCACGACGTCTTCCACGTGTCTCAGCTGAGGAGATACGTGCACGACCCGACGCACATCATCGACTTTGGGGAGCTGGACGTGGACGATGGGGCGACTTTTGCGGAGGTCCCAGTGGAGATCGAGGATCGATAGGAGCGGGTCCTACGTGGGTGGTCTATTCCTCTTGTGCGAGTCAGATGGCAGCACGGGAACCTCCAGGAGAGCACTTGGGAGCGGGAGGTTCAGATGCGTGCTCAGTACCCTCATTTGTTCCCCTAGTTTTTGATGTATCTTTACGGGGACGTAAAGCCCTGAGGTGGGAGTAATGTAAAGACCCGCAAATTTCAAGGAAATTTTTTTCTTAATTTTCTTTGGAATTTTACAAGAGCGCAGCTTCAGACAGCACCTGATTCCGAGGCCCGGTGTGCCCGGAATCAATTTCCGAAGTTTGGATCGGGTACGTTCAGTGAACGGACGAGCGGGTTTTTCTATCTTTTGAACCGGTGCCCGGAATCAAATTCTGAGGGCACCGATGAAATCGCAGCGCCGGTATTTGCTTAGAAACGCCTCTTCCGGAGTTGCGTTTGCTCAGACGTGGTTTTTAAATTTTGCGGCTTTAAGTCAGAAATAAAATAAAGGTTGTGCGACAACTTTATTTTATTTCACTTAAGCTGCTTGGAAGCCACTTGAAGCCACTTAAGGGCGGCTTGAACTGAGTTGAACTGGATAGGATGCTATCCAGAAATATCCTACCCCCTTGGTAGGATATTTGTGAGGTGGGGCCCGCACGAGCTCCGCCGTTTCTTTCGCTAAGTAACGCACCCGCGAAAACCCGTCAAAGTAACTGAAAAGTCAACCGACGCGTTTTCTTTAATTCTTAACAGACCATTTAATTGGGCGGTTTATTTCGTGAATTAAATGGGCTGTTTCTTTCGTGAATTAAATGGGTCGTTTCTTTCGAATTGATGGATCGTTTCTTAACCGGTTTCGTGTGTTGGCATGTTTATAAAATAAGACCAACCTAAAAATCCTTGGAAAGGATTTGAGAGAATCTTCGTTCCTTCATCTCCCCGCGAAGAACGCGAAGAACGCGAAGAACGCGAAGAACGCCGGCGACCGGAATTCGACGACGCACACTGAGATCTGCGACGTCGACGAGCCCTACCCACGACATTCTTCGGCGACGCCTCTTCTTCCGCGGCCGACCCTCGTTCGGCAACAAAGGTGAGAATCGAACCTTTTATTTCTCCCCTTTTTATAATTCAATATCAACGGATTTAAATTAATCCGTTTGATCTTGATCCGGAGATTGGCGACGCGACGCCAGATACCGCGACGACGCGACGATCTCCTTCATCCGCGACGAGCGATTCCGCGACGACCTCTCGTCCGACGACGACGACAAGGTAAGGGATGTTGGATTATTTTATCTTATTTCCCCGTGTTTATTCTTTTAAAATGAAAAACATGATCTCCGACAATTTTAATTTATTTAAAATTGTTGTTGATTATTCCTCACGTGGTTTATGACTAACGCGGAGGGTGCGGGTCTAACGAACAAGACCCGGCAGCCCTCCGCCGATCTCTTTTGTTGTCCGGATATGGCGGACGACGACGAACCGTGCGGCAGGGGCGATCTGTCGATCCCGCAGTGAAGATCGGCCCCCGGGAGGAGCATCGGCGCAGACGGGAGGCAAAACGGGCCACCGAAGCAACTCCGGCGGCCCGCGGAAGGTGGCGGCGGCGAGGGTCGCCGGCGCGGCGGCGCCCGGCGCGCCGCCGGAGGAGTCCGCCGCGGCCGAGCCGCGGCGGCGGCGAACCGCCGGACTGCGTCCGCGGTCCGGCCATCCAGCACGCGGCCCGCACGGGCCGCGTTTCCCCAAAGCCGCGGGTTTGACCCGCGGCGGCTCACTCGGCCGCTCGGCCGAGGCCGAGCCGGCCGGTCCGGTCGGCCGGGCCGCGCCCAGGCCGGACCGGACCCGCCCTAGCCGGGTCGGGCCGGGTCGGGCCGACCCGGTTCGGGCCGACCCAGTTCGGCCGACCCAGGGGGGTTCGGGCCGGGTCGCCCCGGGCCCAGAACCCCCGTTTCGGGCCCTCTTCGGTCTTTCGCCCATATCTTGGGCCTGGGACCTCCGATTGACGAACCGTCAGCGGCTACGCGATCCTTGTATCGAGACGGTCGTTTTGGTATATTACACTCAAGGTTTCGGAAGACTTTGGGTTCGGCCGGGTTGGTTCGTACACGAAACCAACCGGGCCCTCGGAGCGGAAACGCTCATAACTTGAGCTACAGACGTCCGATCGACGTACCGTCAGCTGTGGTAGTTTCCTCTAAGTGAGACTGAACTTTTGGCATACTCCGCCCGAGGATCGGATACAGGCGGAGTATGGTCGGGTTGGTTTTGCCCTAAAAACCAACCGGGCCCCTGGGACGAAAATGCCAATAACTCTCAGACCGGGCGTCCGATTGACGCGCCGTCTGTTGCGTTGAGATCCTGTTGTCAATACGGAACTTTTGGATACATCAACTTCGGACTAAGTGTCAGTTGATGTATCAGCCTCCCGGCTCGTGGAGCGGACCCTCCTAAACGAGCTCGCTATGTGCGGGAACCCTAGCGCTGGCTGTGTCTTCGACGACAGAGCAGAGATCCTACGTGGACTGCGACGACGGCAAAGCAGAGATCCTTCGTGGACTGCGACGACGGCAGAGCAGAGATCCTCCGTGGACTGCGACGACGGCAGAGCAGAGATCCTCCGTGGACTGCGGCGACGGCAGAGCAGAGATCCTTCATGGACTGCGGCGACGACTGTGCAGAGATCCTCAGTGGACTGCGTCGACTACTGCACTCAGCGATCCTACGTGGATCAGTGCTACAGGTTCTGTGTGAGCCCGATCCTATGTGGGTCCTTACTACCGGTTCTGTGTGAGCCACTGCCTACAGGTTCTGTGTGAGGCCGATCCTGTGTTGGTCTTCTGCGGGGGTTAGTACCTATCGATCCTTCGTGGGTCCGACGACTTAGATGGATCAGTGATCATCTTTGACGTCATCTGAAAAAGTATACCTGGTTGAGCTGAATCTTATGTTACTCTCCTTTGTGGATTGTGTTGAACTATCCTTTGTGGATTTACTGTTTACTCTCCTTGTGGATTTGAGTCTTGCTTTCCTTTGTGGATTGAGTTGTTCTTGAGCTCGTGAGCAGAGCTAGAAGTGGGGACTTAGGTATATGTATGGGTATATACCTAAGTTGAGTCAGATGTTACTTCGTGATTGCATCTTTCTTTTGTGCTATATCCTTTGTGGATTTCGGGAGACCTTCGGGGGTCTCGGGGTCCTTACTGAGTAGCTTGTACTCACCCCTGCACGGGTTATGCCCGCACCTTGTTGTGTTGGTTGCAGACGACGGACAGCGCTGATCACGGTTGGGGCGTGGAGCAGGACGGTACCTGGAGGTGGACCACTGGGCGGGACGTGCTCGGAGCGGACGTGGGACCCGAGGAGCCTGGAGGCTATCTGTACCCACCCTTCAGGTGGGATTGCCAGTGGACGACACGAGGCCGCCGTCTTTTCTTCAGTTGCTGTACATTACTTTTCAGTTGTACTTTACAGTTGGGCTTGTATTTCCGACCCCCTTTACCTTTCTGCACTTTACTTTCCGCTTGCTGACTCTGTGTGGTTGTTACTTATAAAGGCAATGCCTTCCCTGTTTACTGGGATTTTACGCCTTGGTGCTAGTCGCCAGCCCCTGGCCTATGGAAGGCGGGCTTGGGGTAGTCACGGCACGGGCCCCTAGGACGGGTCGTGACAAGGTGTATAATAGAATATATCTGGAAAAGATAAGGAATAATCAATATGAATGATTAAATAACTAAAACACATCTCATTTGATCTAATACTTAAGTATAATATATAAGTAATAAGTAATGATCATATTATTCCATAAAAATAATCACATGATCTTGAAACATAACCATGGATATTATATATAATCAAATAATCACCTAGATTATCAATAACATATCACATAATGAATAAATTTATAATTTCCTACATCATAACAATACCATCCAACCTAATGCCAAGTGATTTTTCATAAATGTGTAAGTCATCGGCCAATACCCCAGATATTGTGTCTCATGAGACATACCGCTACATCAAGGAGATTTAGTGGGAATCCTTGTTCACTTATCAAGTGTAATGAATTCCTCATATGAATGGGTAGAAACATAATCCACATAAACATTTCTTTTAGAAAACAATCATAAGAAATTTTAATAATTTCCCCAATCAATAACTATAATCCAAAACCATCCAAAGTAATCTGGAGAATGGTCTAAAAAATAGTACTTATCCAATCAAATTGACCATCAACTGTCCATATTAATAATAACGATGGTATCATTAAAAAATATTACCAATGGAGAATATGTAAATTGAGATTTCTTATGATTGATAAATATAAATACAATAAAAGATCCATTAAAAACATTCTTGAGGAAAATATACTCTTAAGTTTTGAAATCACATTAAAAAAAATAGTTTCAAGAATATTAGGCAAATTTTTCTTTAAAAATGACCCTGCATATATTTAAATGATGATTCAAAATAATAATTTTGGTTCATTTTGTACATTTTTTATATGTTAAAAATATTAATTTCATAATGTTGTGAAAGTTTTAAAAAGTACCTCATTCTGAAAAAAATATAAGAAGATTATTTTCAAAACAATTTATGAAAATTAAAAATGTGAAAAATTACATTGATAAATCATTATTAAAATTTAAAAAAAATTATAATTAATTTTTTAGATATCATTGGTTTGGAATAAATAAGGGTTTTAACCGAAGAGAGAAATGATGTTCATTTTATTTAAAATATATTTTTATATATTTTTATCTTTTTTATTAAAAAGATTAAAATGAGAATAAAGAATTTATTCTCCATAAATAAATATAGGATGATAAAATTCATGATTTTCTTTAAATATAGATTATTATATTTTATCATTTAAAAAAAAATAATAAATAATACCAATAAACAATGATATTGAAACATAAACAATTTCCACTTTCGTAACTTCTGAATTATAAGACCCATGAAATAAATAACAATAAATGAAAATAAAATAAAATAAATATCAATGGATTTATGATATCATATATCAAATGGATAGTATATACACCTCAGAAATGATATAATTGGTGAATATGGAATATGTTTCATCAATGTAAAATTCAGAAGGGAAACCCTTGACAGAATATTTCGTTTGTACATGTCCATAACAACTATATATTAAATATATATTTATTAAGCATATATTAAAAACCATAATAATAAATTTCATAATTTATATGATTTATATATATTCTTTTTGACATGTTTATTAACAATTATTTGATAAAATCATTGTTTTACATGATAATTGTTCTATTTTTCATGTATATTTTCGTGTTATAGTTTCTGTAATTTTACATTGATCATGGTTAAATAATATCTATAAATAATACAATGATCTAAATATCATATTAAATAATTATATAATTATTTATACTCGTCTATAAAATTTAAACATTTGAAAATGAGCTACATCATTCATAGAGATAATACGTTGTACATACACATGAATGTTGCCTCTATTTTCCCAATAGATGGGATGTAAAAAAATTGAATAATGTTTCTCCTTTATAGACCCAATATCATATCATATATTTCATCTATATTAGTTAAATATTTCGTTATTAACATCTATTTTAGAATAAAATGAAAAACATTTTAGACTGTTATGTGGCGGCGGTAGTCCACACGTACGCACGAACAAAGTTATTATTTTCAAATGGATTGGATTGTAAGAAGTTATATGTGATAAAAAAATTATATAACTATATTAATTTCTTAAATATAAAATTAATATTTTAAATCAAACATTATATCTAGCTGAGAAGAGGGTTATATAAATCAAATTACATCAATTTGTGAGGCAATTTTCTGTTATACACATGCTCAACAGTTTAATTTCAGATTTGATTGAGGAGGAGATGTATATTAGATATTGAATTAACATTAAAACTTATCAGTATATATAAGAAATATACTTTTTTATTTTAGTATATTCTTAGAATATTTTAAGGAGTTATATAATAAGTAAAATTAAAATGCGTGTCTAGTAACTTTATCAATTAATCAGAAAACCTATTTTGGTTCATACCAAAATCCTACCAAGATTATAATTCTAAAAATAAGATCATTCTGATGATGTGTGGTGGGATCTTAAAAAAATAATTTATTTTATAAACAAAAAAAGTAATTTGGAGTGTGAATAAGAGAGGAGAAGGGGTGATTTTTTTATGTGGGGAGAATACATACTTAGAATTTTTGAACTAATTTTAACCTTATACACAATAATTAATTTTAAATAATTTTACTATTCATTAAAAAAATAAGATTAACTTATTATATAATATTAATTAGTATTATTACAAGTAGGTAACAAATTATCCCAAACATCCTTCACATAAGTGGAAAATATTAATTTAAAACTAAACTCGCTAATGCGATAAATAAAAGATTTTCCAAAGATAAAATTCATAAAAGTAAAAAAAGTTTTAATATGAGAAACCAAAATGAAGATGCTTAAAATGACCTAAGTTTTATTTAATATAGTATGAATGAAATAATTTAGGTTTAAAAATTTAAAATCAAAATGGAACATATAAATTCTTTAAATAAATAAGTTGTTTTCAATAAAATAATTATTTAACACTAATCATAAAAAATAAATTGTTTTAGAAAATTCTTAACAATTCACTAAAAGATAATGTTGACATAGTGATTTAAAATATTAACTTCATTTTTTAAGATAATGTTTTTAAAAAATTTAACAAATTTGTTGAAAATTAGGTTTGTAGATAGTAATGAGACCGTCTTTTATCAACATATATTTTTTCAAAAAATATTTCATTTTCATTCAAATGATTATATTTTTATTTTTTATCAATATAAAACCATTGAATTTTTTCTAAAAATGTGTAAAACATATAATATTCATAATTTCTATTTTTCTATTCATATACTCCAATTAAATTGGTGGGTTATGGTGGTATAAAATCTTATAGTTCTTTAAGACTTAGGGTTGTGTGTACTGTAAGTTGTCAAATAGATTAAATTTTAAAAAAAACTAGGTAGTTTAATCTCATTGTTCCATGTCATGTACTTTATAGAACATAGTGTTATTCTTTTAAAATATTATTGTGTTATAAATTATGTATGAAATTTCAGTCAGATGTGGGTTAATTTATGTTTAGGTATAGAGAAACTAACACCTATCTATAAAAAACATATCAAGGGACTTGATGAGGAGATATATTTATATGATTGAAAAATTTTTGGTTTTAATTTTATGACATAAATAATTGAAAATATCTTCTATATTTTTTAATAATTAAATTTATTAATTTTATTTATTACCTATACGTCATCCCTCTCTCTATGAATGTATGGACATGTGTTTCTGAAGTAAATTATTATGTATCACAAATATTTTGAACCCCTCGCTTACATGTGAAAAGTATTATAATAAAAAGAGGTTCAAAAAGAGTTTTTTGTTTGATTATAAATTATTAGAACATTAATTAAATGAGAATTAAAGTTTTTTGAAATTATATATCATATTGGATTATGGAGTTTCTCACTCGGTCTTGGTTGGTTTATCATACAGTGATAAACACATCCATAAAAGAACTCGATATCCAGTCAAATTTATTTACCTCAAACCATTTAAAAAATAATAATCATTTGATGATGTATTATAAAAATATATAACACTTTAATAAATTTACATTCTAGTTAATCATTCTTGTGTGCATATACTACACCATTTAACTTATTTAAAATAATCAGGCTCAAAACTATAGTTACCATTAACAATATTTTCTAATATTTGATATTATATGACATGAGAATTATTTTATAAAAATATTAATTGTTTCTTAAAACCAAGTTCTTGTAATATAATTACTTCATTGAAATATAAAAATATTTAAAATGATGATCCCTTAGGGTATATTCTGTATCCTCTAATTGAGGATGATTTCTAGAGGGATGCATCATCTCTATTTAAACAAAAGTGTCATTGTAATGACCCCAACCACGGTTTCCAAGATCATGTGGATAACCTATTAAATAGGAACTATATATAAGAAATTTCATCACAATAGATAAAATAGTCTAGTAGTATTTTAAAAATACATACATATATTAATTTCAAATAAAATTTAAAAACATTAAAACACAACAGAGTTTTTTTCAACACATCATAGTTCCCTTTTGTGTAGCCCTTAATATCAATCAAAATAAAATTAATATTGTCCTGGTTAATGAAAACATATAAATGGGTTATCTCATAATATCATTAAGGGTAAAAATATAGTGTAATCTAAATAAAAAATAAATATTATGGAAATAATAAATGATGATCAAATATTTAGGTATAAAAAATCTCATGATCTAGAAACTTATCTATATATATTATGAAAAATCATGTAATAACATGGAAAAAAATTAACTAATTTCATAATGATGGAATGAATAATTGTGGGAATCTAATATTTTTTGTTAAGTCCTTGTTCCAAGACATCTAAGAATAATTTCCAAGATGTTTACTAGTGTGTCTGCATTAATGGGTGAGGGATCGGCCAAACCCAAATCTAGTTTGTCTCGTGAGACCTACTGATGAATCTATGGTATATAGAAGGACCCTCAATTAACTTATTAAGTATAACAAACAATGCATGTGAATTGGGTGAAACATAATTTTCGTAAACATTAATATTGAAAAAATTCCTATGGAATGTTAATACATTCCCAAACAATTAACATAATCATAAAACATCAAAATTAATATGTAAACTGAAATCAAAATACTACATCGTCAATCAGAAGAATCATAAAATTTCCAAATAAACAGGGTTTATGTTAACATAAGAGTATAAATTTATTAAATAATCAATTAAACAATGGATTTTGACATAGATGATAATAGTTTTGAATGTTTTCTAGAATCTTTCTTGAGGAATGTGTCAATTCTTTAACATTGAAACACGAATTTAAAATCTAGAAATTTCAAAAAATTTATGGAAACTTATATATTTGAAAATAACATTTAAAACATTTAAATTATTCTTCAAATCAATTAGTGGACATGAATTAAGGAAATTCCATTCATGATGTAAAAGATGAAGAAAATAATTTCACAATTTTTAAAAAATGTCAAAAAGTAACTATTTTTGAAAATTCAAAAAAGATTCCTCTTATAAGGTTAAAAAAAATTAATTTTTTTTTTAAATTACATGATTTATAATTGTAAAATTATTAATTAAATCTTTTCTAGAAAACGGACTCTTGGAAGAGAAAGGTTATTCTACCAAAGACGAAAATAAAGACAACTTTTCTTAAAAATAATTTCTCAATAATTTTACTAAAGATAGGTAAATGGTAAATTTAACATAAAAGTTCCTTAATAAATAGAGTATAATAATATATATTTGGTTTAAGATATAAATTTAAAAAAAATTCAAGGGAGGCATAAATATAAACAATCCCGAATAATAATTATATTTTGAAATAAATCATTACCTGAGGTTGATTTCATTTGTATATCTCCAAAACTCTTGTAAAATAAATATATATTTATCATAAAAAAATTATAGAACCATAATAATATTTATAATTCCATATATTATTTACTTATAATTTTTTATCTCCCATTTATTATCAATTGACTGTTAAAATCTCTATTTTGGGGGATAATTTCTTTGTTTTTCATATAAGTTTTGGTTCGATAGTTTTTTGTACTTATACTTTTATCATAGATAAAACATATAAATAATGTTAAAAATTATATAAATATAATATGTATTCCTTTTATATATATTTATATAAATCCATAAAGGATAGAGGTAGAAAAATAGATTACATCATTTATGGAGATGTTTAGTCATACATAAGTTGGTATTTTTTTATATTTTTGATGGATAGAATGAAATATTAAAATAATGATTAAACCTTAAAATATAATTATTATATCATATATATATATATATTCATTTTTTATATCCATATTACCATTCAAGTAAAGCGTATTTGAAAAATGGATCACATCACTTCTTGGAGGCTGTAGTCCAATAATACGCATGAGCGACATTATCATTTTCCAGTAGATCAGAATATAAAAACTTATATCAAATATTTTAATTTTAGAATAATATTTATTTCATAAATATCATATATGTTAATTATTTACCCTACTACAACAGTCTTACTGAAATGGTTATGAAAAACGAATTAGACCACCACATAGAGACAGTAAGTCCTACATATGCAGGAGGATTGTTTTCACTTTCAGTATAATATAAAGGAGATAGAATATGGTTGTAAAAAATAAAAATAAAAGTTAAATATATTTATTATAATTTATTTCATTATATTAGGATGGTTAAAACCCTTTAAGATGATTTATAAGAAGAAATAAATGTGATGGACTCGGCAATAACAATTACCTCTTCTTCGGTAGAATTCCTTTAGATCTCATATTAAGGGAATTAGAGATGATTGTTTGGAGTGACAAAAACCTGTTCAACATTGATAAGGATTTTGATAAGTGGAATATGTATGGTTTTTAATCTATATTTCTCAAATGTGTTTAAATAATTTAAGGAAGGTGTTCTCTTTTATAATTAAGAATAGGGGAACTCATAGAATATCTTTAGTGATTAAAATTTAATAATGTCATTATCTACAACAAATTCTTCAAAATGTAAATATATTAAAATATAAATTATTATATTATTAAAATATCATCAAATATTTAAATCTATATAGGTTATTCTATCTCATAAACCTTAAATTCTAGTTTAACCCCTTAGTTAACTTATTATAATATTAATCATGGTAACATGTTTCTCAAACATAAAGGGTTATAATTTACATATAATGTAACTATTCTGACATAATTGTAAATGGGGAAACTTTTTGAGAAACTATTATCCACTTTTCCATATTTCATAATTTTAATTATTTTTTAAATAATTATAAATAATATTATTTCATCAAATATCGTTAATGTTAATTTCTTCACTATTCATTTATTTTGAATTAATATGCAAAATGAAAAGGTTGGAATTAGAAAAAAAATCTTTTAAAAAATTAAAACTATGTCATATTCATCTATTAAATTCTTGGAAAGCTATATCTCATTTAAATTAAAAAAAAATTATTATTTTTAACATTATTTGTTTTACATTCTATTAATTGATGATATATTAAAATAAAATTTCATATGTATTTATGATGATTATATAATTAAGAAAAATTATAACCAAATTTATATCATGATAATAATTTTAATGTGATAATTATAGAAATTTAAACTCATCAATAAATATATTTTTACACATATGAACACATATGATATATTTAAAACTAATAAAGTGGAATTTTGTAACTTTCATTGATTTAAATATTATATTGGCCATATTCACCAACAAGTGTCCACTAAAAAAATAAATTTTGGGAATAAGTTTATTAGTATAAATTTATCTTAATAAAATAAGTGTTAGGATAAAAAGTACTTATCCCATAGTTTTAACAAAGATTAACTGAATTTATTCTTAATTGAGGTGATAAATTTTATTACGGTTACTATTTAATATACCTAAAAATAAAGGGGTCATTTTTAAAAATTTTGAACATCCTAATTCCAAGTATATAATCCATTTTATATAATTTTATACCTATAATGGAATGAAAATATTTATAAAATAATTGATAAAAATATGATGTGAACGCTCTTAGAAAAATACAGTTTTTAAGTATAACACTCGATTAATTGTTATCCCATGATTCGAAAAAAAAATATTACATGAATGTTAAACCATTTTATTAAATATATATTTAGAAATTTATTAAGAAATTAACCAATAGTTATTAAATTAATTTTTTAAAATAATAACTCATTATGTGTATAAAAATAGTTTTTCCTAAAAAAGAATTTTTTTTTTACTTTCAAATGTTTTTATTTTTATTTATAATTAATTAATAACCCATGAATTTATTTAATAAGTGTGTAAACAATATAATTTTTGAAGTATGTTTATTCCTATTTATATATTCCAATTTAATTATTATGTTATAATGCAATAAAAAATTACAGTTCATTTAGGGTTTGGGTTGTGTGCACTACAAGGTATTAAATTTATTTAAAAATAAAAATACCGTAAAGTATCATGTAGTTAAATTATTCATTTTATCAAAAAATTCCATCCTCTTATTTTCAAAAATGTTACCTTATGAAAATATTTGGGTAGTTCTTTATCGCAATTTCTTCAGGTTCTGACGTCGCCTCTTCTATATTATGGTTTCTCTAAAGTACCTTTTTTATATGATTCATCTAATTCCTCAAAACCTTTTCAATAGTGTCCTGAATCTAGATATACTTTTCCAAGTAAAAAATATTTTGTTCCAATTATATTTTTATTATCTTTTTTCACAATTGTCTATTTTATCATATATCTCCTTAATAATAATATATGGAACATATCATGCACTTTAGATAAACTTAGTGTCATTTCCAAATGGAAATCCAAAACTAAAATTCCGTTTATAATTTCAAAAGGACCAATGTACTTAAGTCTCAATTCATGTCTCATAATGAAAATTATAACAACCTTCCATGGAGATTATTTCAATAAAATGTGATATCCTTCTTGAAATTCAAAAAAATATACAATTTTAGGAATAATTATTTTTCCTTCTTTGAGATTCTTTGATAAGGGTTTGAATATTCATTACCATTATGTTGTCTCTTCTGTAAATTCTGGTCCTATAATCTACCTTTTACTAACTAAATCCCAAAATGTTAGAGTACAACATGTCTTTCCATATAATACTTCATACGATGGCATTTTAATACTTGAAGGAAAGCTGTTATAATATGACAATACTACCAAAGGTATATACTTATCTTACATACCTATAAAGTTAATATTGAATGACCTGAACATGTATTATACAATTTTAATAGTTCCTTTGGATTTTCCATCAGATCTTAGGTGATAAGTGGTTCTTAAGTAAATCTCATTATTAAGAGAAAACTAAATACATTTCCATAATTTATATGTAAATTTTGGATCATGATTATAAAATATTAAAAGTGGTGTTCTAAGAATTTTTATAACTTAATTAATATAGAGTTTTGAATGGATATCATGAGGTAAATATTCTCTTATTGTATGTAAATGTGTACGTTTATGAGGTGGTCAACAATAACCCATATTGAATTATTATTTGTAGCTGTCTTTGGTAATATATTGACAATTCCATATTAATTACATACTTTTTTCACGTAGTAATCTGTAGAGGTTACAAGAATCCTTTATGATGATATATCTCAGCTATAATCTATTTAGAAATCAGATATCTTGAACCATAATCAGTAGCTTCACACGTCATATTATCCCACAATTTTTTTTTGTTCAAATATCTATACACATTTCTCTTACCAAGGTCTATACAGAAATTTATGCTATGAGATTCATCCAACAATTCCCTATTCATCATGGGTATACATGGAATACATTGTCTCCTTCCAAATTTCAAAATTTTATCCTCACAAATGATGTCTATAAATTCCCCATTATTCACGTATTGAATTTTCCTATGAAACTTCTCATCATCATTTTAAGAATGTTTTTTTTTCAATAAATATGGTTTGGAAATAAATTTAAATATGTGTGATGTATCACATCCCTTAATAATTAAAATGTACATATTTACTAGTTCAATGAATATAGGGTCCCTATCAATCCTCATTTTGTTTAGAACACAATTATCTTTAATACTCAATACATTTTTAAAAAAATTTCATACCCTGTGTGTTAGTTAATTAAGAAATCATAATTTTTAGTAGATATATCAATAAACATTCTCTCACATTTTTCTCATTCAATGATAAGATTAATTTAAAATTCTTATGAGGTTCTAGAGAAATATCTAACTTTTCCAAAAATCTTGGAAGTTATAAAAGAGAATCAATATCCATAATCAAATAAAAAATTTAGCTAAATTGAATTATATGATTAAAGTAACTACCACCACATCATTTGGAACTTCAACATCAACTGTTTCCATTTAATAATCTTATAATTTCTCCTTTTTCCTTTTCTAGAGAAAATTTTCCATGGCACCTAAGACAATCAGTTTAATAGTTCCTCATCTCTATGTAGTTGAAGCGTTGAACATTAGTAGCTAATTTCCTGACATTGAAATCATGAGTATTATGTACTTTTTATACACACTTGAATAATGCTAATTTATCTTTTAAACATTTATGAAGGTGTTTCTTTCCATTAGTATCACATATTTGAAAATTCATCTTTATCTTCTTCTCCTTATGTATTTGTTTCTATGTCATCTTTCTATTCTTTTGAACTCCTTCAACTTCATTATACATTAAGAACTAATTATATATCTTTATGAAACATGATATTATATCTTCATGTGATGATAATATTTGATATTTGAGTACCCTTAAAAGGATTGTCTTTATCCAAACAAAGAAACAGTTAATATTTCTCTCTGGAATATGTACATATTCTACATCATGTCTTTATAAAATTTAATGTTGGTTTCATACATATAGATATTTCAATATTATTTTTTTCTTAAACTCGTGACTTTTATCATCATACTAGGTTGTTTGTCATAAGAAAATTATTTTTTCAAGAAAAATTACTAAAAATACTACCACTTTATTTTTGTTATATCTTCCTCATTGACATTTTTTTCAATCAATGACCACCATAGATCTGTATCCCCTAGTAGAAAATAAATTTTCATGATAACCTCCAAATTTTCATTACTTCCAAAAGAGAGACTTTTATTCTATATGGAACATAACCACAACTCATCTAAAAATGGATTCATAGCTCCATTGAATGATGTAGGTTTCTAACGCATGAAGTTTCCAAACAGTCTTTCACCACGTTTTGAATCAGCTACTTGCTCTATAAATGAAATTTTATTGGTAATAACCTAAGTGAGCTACCCTAAAAAAACTATAATTTGTTCGGATCTATATAAATAAGTATTAATTGAAATTATCTATAGGAAAATCCCTAGATAGACTAAATACATTGATATGGTATCCATTTCATTAAGTAGGAATCATTTATAAACAATGGCACACACTAGGATATATCGTAACATTCTGAACCGTAATGTAAAATTTAAAACAAATGTAAAATACATTACAAAAATTGGATATTTATGTATAACTAATTTCAAAATCATAATTGAGGAATCATTAGGAATATTCTCCCTTTTTATCATAGCGATACATTCTCTAAAAATTGTTTCCATAAATCTAGATCCCATGGAACCTACTACACATTATATTATACCATTTATAAAGACCCCGACCCAGTATCCAATAGGTATTGGTTACTATATTACATTGTATTTAGATACATGCGATCACATATTGAAGTACTGAATAGTTTATTAGTCTTTTAAAATTATATATATAACTTAATTTTACATAAAATTTGAAAACATTAAAATACAATATAGTATTTTCTTTCAGTAAACCATAATTCCCTTTATTATAAGAGTTGTTATTAATCATAATAATCTTTATGGAATCATGGTTAAAGTAAAAATAAGAAATTATTGAGCTCATACTCTTAATAATGGTATCTATATAATGAATGATAAATAAAGAATAAATAATATGTCCAAATTAATAAATGATCAATTAATGCCATATAAATAATCTCATTACCATGAAACAAATAAATGGATTTCAAATAAAAATAATAACAAGGAAATAAATAAATAATTTCATAATGATGGAATGAATAATTTTGGGCATATAAAATTTACATTCCATGCCTTATTTTATGACATCATAAAATTCTTGGAATGCCTGATGATAATACATCTACAAAAATGGGAAATGACATAACCAATACATAATATCATTTGTATTATGAGACCTACCAATATATCAGTGGGATATAATTGTCTCTACCCATCACATAGTAAGTACAATCATACTACTATTGTGATACATAATCAATGAGAAATTTTATATTGAAAAATGAGAAAATGAAATTTTAATACATTTCTGAATCGATAATATTAATTTTAAACCATCTGGAGAAATAAAATGAATGTTATAAAAATAGTACATCCCTAGTAAAAGTAATAATAAATATTATAATGAAATATATTGGATGGTATAATAATATTACACCACCAGTAAATCATAATATTCAACAATAGATGTTGACATAGATGAAAATAACTTCAAAACTTCACTAGAAATTTTCTTGGGGAAAATATCTTTTTTACATTGAAAACACTTATATAAAATATAAACATTCACCAAATTTTATAGAAAGCATTTTATTTGAAAATAAACTAGTAAAATGTTAATGTAATATTCAATTAAATGATATTTCATGATGTTATAAATAATTATACATGTCCTATAAGTTTAAAAAACATTCCTTTTACAATTTTGTAAAAATGTCCTAGTGTACCTCATTCATAAAACAATAAGAATATTTCATTTAAATAATTTTTTAAAAATTTAAAAATTTGTAAATATGGAAAAAAAATAAATTTTTAATAGTTAAATAATTCTTTATAATATTTTTATAAAACATATACATGTAATATAAAGGATATTCAACAGAATAGAAGTAAAGAGATCCTTTCATAAAAAAATTCTTAATTTTTTTTAAGTAAAAAACAGTGGGAAAGGTAATATTAATTGAAATTTTAATTAATAATTAGGGGATATTAAAATATATTGGGTTTAATATATAAATAGAAAACAATGTTTGAAAAGATAATTAAATATACACAGTCCCGAATAAGGATTAGATTATGAAATAATCTATTACCTAAGGTCCTATTTAATTTGGATGTGCCTTATCCAACTATATAATAGATATATATTTATTATAAATAAATTATAGAAACATCCTAAAATATATGATATAATATATAGGTTAATTATAATCTTGTATGACAATATTCTTAATAACTCTATTAAAATCACTATTTCAGGTAATAATTACTTCATTTTTCATATAAGTTTTCTTTTGGAAGTGTTGAACCATTTAATTCTATCATAATTAAATAATATCAATAATATTAAAAATTATATAAATGTTTTATGTATTAATTGTATGTATATTTATATTTATAAATAAAATATACAGGAAGAAAACTGAATTACATTGTTCATGGAGGCAGTAAGGCGTACGTACGCAATAACAATGTCTTTAATTTTTTAATAGATGGAATAGAATAAGATAAAATAATGATTAAACATTATACTATAATTATTGTGAAATATATAACATATATTTTGATTAATTATATAAGTATTACCATCAATGTAAGGTATAAATGAATAAATAATCACATCTATTCATGGAAGCGGTAGCATGCACATACGTATGAATAATTTTATGATTTCCAAATACATTAAAAGCTAATAAATAATATATGATAATTTAATTCCAAAATAATATTAATTTAATAAATATATTATATATTAATTATTTATCTCTTTATAACCATCTCATTGTAATGGGTATGAAAAATGAATTGCATCACTACGTAGAGGTGGTAAGTTGTATGTTCGCATGAAAGATGTATTCACTTTTCATAGGATGGAAAAGATAATTAATATGGTTATACCATAATATTAATAAAATATCATTATATCTATGATAATAGACGTATTCTATTGGCATGGGTACAATACTTTAAGAGGAATTAGAAGAAGAAATAATCTTGAATGACTTGGTAAATTCAATTGCCACTTCTTCAATAGACCTCCTTTAGATATTATCTTAAGGAAAATAGAGTAGGTATTTTATAATTACCATAACCTATATAAGTTTTATAAGGTTGTTTATAAGAGTAATATTCTTGGTTCTGTCCTGATAAATGTATCAAAATATTTTAAACAAGTGAAGGAAGGTGTTACCTTTTATAATTGATGGGAGTCAAAATTTTGGAATTTCTTTAAACAATAAAATATAATAGTCATCCTCTATCCCAAATGCCTTAAAATGGTCATAGATTCGAATATATTGTAGTATGCAGTTTAAATTTTATCAACAAATTAAATTTAAACATGTCTATGTTGTATTTCAAACCCTATCATTTAGTTTAATCCCATTATTAAAATACTTTAATATATACCACGGTTATGTATTTTTTCCTCTTAAATGGTTATAATCATACATATAAGGTAACTATTGACTAATAAATGGAAACATTTTGAAAATTTAGACTATATATTTTCCCCTTCATTCTATTTCAATATTTTAATGTTTTTTTAAATAATTTTAAAAAATATTATTTCCATAAAAAATAATTATATTCAATTTTGACACAATTTATTTATTTTGACTTAAATGAAGAAGAGAAATTGTTGTAATTAAAATATAATCCTTTAAAAAAATAAAATTATTTCATCTTCATATATAAAATTCAGGGAAAATTATAACTCAATCATATTTTATCACTATTAATATTTGTAAAATTGTTTCTTTTATTTTTCTATTAACTGAAGCAATACTAATTTGGTGTTGCATAAGAATTTAAGGTAATTATATAATTACTAAATATTATAAATAAATTTTAATCTTGAAAATAATTTCATTATACATAAAATATAAATTTACATTTATTTATAACATCCTTGTGTCCCTATATGAACAAATAAGATATATTTATAACAATGAGAGTGAAATTTGATAACATTGTTTGATTTAAAAATTATTCAATCATATTGATGGAAACGTTTCCTTTAATAAAATAATGTTTGAGAATTAGTTGATATGATTATAATTATTTTTATCCAATAATAATTATACTGAAAAATTATGGCTCTATCGCATATTTTTAACCAATATTAACCTGATTTACCCTTTATCAAAGTGATATATTTTAGAATGGTTACTATTCATAATATCTAAAAATAAAAGTGGAATATTTACCAAATTCAAAATGGAAATTACAAATATAGAATCTATTTTATCAAATTAATTACCCATAAGTGGAAGAAAATACATGTAAAATAGGTGTGAAAAACACAATGAAAACAGTTTTTTTAGAAAAAAATAGTTTTTTGTATTTAACATGATTTATTCATATCCCATTCATAGAAAAAATAATATAAAATATTAAATAAAGTATTTATTATATAATATATATACTTTTAATTAAAATCATTCACACATAAGGGTTAATTTAATTTATTAATATAATAAAATATTGGGTTCTTGAGAATTTTTTTCTGTAAATACTTCTTTTACATTCAAATTACTATAATTTTTTTCTAATTAATTGATAAATAATTAATTTATTTGATAAGATTGTAAACCAAATAATTTTAAAATTTTAGTTAGCCATATTCATACCTACTAGTTTAAAAACTAATTTATAATGGTATACTATATTATGGTTCAGTTAGACTCAATATTGCATGTATCACAAGCTATAAAATTAAGATAGAATTAAATATATCATAATTTCACAATGTGTTATAGTAATAACAGTTCAATAGAATTGTGTGTAAATATTTATAATATTGATGAGACATAACCTAATTCTATTAAACCCTACTATGGGATATCTGTTGGTTTTAGTACTTTACACAAATTTGATTCAATTTATCTTTGTATGATTCTGGTATCATAGACTAATTATAAACATGATGATCAGAATATTGAGGGAACTATTTTATGAATCATTATAAATACACTAGATGAAGTAAATATTTTCTATTAAAGAAGATAACTTTTAATATAAAAAAAGTGGGAAACAAGCCAAAAACATAGTCTTACAATCAACCGACCTCATAAGTAGTTACTAAATCCTTAAATTTTAGTTTAAGATTATTGGAAACCTTACCTCTATATAGACTCCATTAAAGGGTATTATTCCAATCCGAATCATCCCATATGAATTCTTCAATATGGAGTGAAATCTTGTCCAAATTTTGGATAATCTCTTCCGTAATAATCCTCTTACTTTTGAAAACATGTGCCAATAAGACAAGTTTTTATTGGATCCAAGTACCCTACTCCTTGTTAAATATTACTTGGAATCACCTAAAACCAACCTGTCAAACTCTTCTTGGCTGGACATAACCTCTACTGTCTTCTCTAAAAATTATTCATTTCAACTAATGATGTTTTCCCACTCATAAAATTTCATTATTTCCTTAACAATAGGTAAGGAATTAGAATCCTCAAATTATGCAGTCACCATTTCATTGGCCTCTGATCCACCTGCTTGATTTCGATCACCATTCCTATCAGTTCCTTTGGTATTGATTGTGGAGTTATTTCCTGTTTTATTAGGATCCTTTGGAGGGATTTTATTCTTAATTTATGACTTAGTAATCGGAGCACTAGGTAAGTTACAGTAGTCTTTCCTCCGTCGCTTCCTCTGGTTATGATTTACAAATCCTTCTTAATCAATAATTGTGGTCTTACCCTTACTGGATGAGGATCTAAATTACTCCTCTACAATTCCAACTTCCATGGACTCAATAGGGGAGTGAGGGATTGAATATGTATACTCTTGGGTATCCCCTCAATGCATAGAGTGGTCCTAACCTTTTGTATCATCCATCTCAATTCCTTCCCCCAGAGTGTGACATTCTTCTTCCCCCAAAACTACAAACTAGTTTAGATAATTGTTTATCATACCTCCAGATTTTACCTTCTCGGCATTAGAATTTTGAGCCTTGAAGTCATACTCTTCCATATTTTAACCCTTGGTATGGATAAATCCATATCCCATGTATTGAAATCAAATAAAGGTGTCTTCAATCGTGGATGGATATATGCCCACCACCTCACTCACCATAGCTAAATTAGATATATTTAATGAATCTAGCTACCAAACCATATCAACATTAAAGTGTGTATCCCTCTCTTCATGTCCAACCTCCTTCTCTTGAACTAGTTCAACATTCATACAAACCCTGGAACCCTCACTATCATGCACAACCTCAGAGGATCATAGAATGTAACGCCCCGACCCCAGCTACCCAGAGTCGGTGCATTAATTACATAACATTGGCATGATCACAAGAAGATCAAATCTCGAAAGACCGATTGGTTTAGTAGCCTTGGAAACACTAGATATAATCATAAAGTTTTACATTACATTTCAAAGTGAAAAACTACTACAACAACAAAGTCTTCATATCCACACTATTAACCCCTCATAATATCCCTGCAAGTCATTCATAATTTACTTCTTTACTACCTGGGAAAAATAAAACATAGAAAAGGGGTGAGCTCAAATGCCCAGTAAGGATAACAATATAGCGGAACATTCAAAATAAGCATAAACATTTAAGGCAATGAATTACTAAAACAAAAGCCTTTTAAAATTGAACTTCAACATAGTATGGCAAAAGTAAAATGAAATAATGCCATTTACTTGTTCACATGGATATTCTACTAATCGAATAATCACATGCAAAAATCAATAACCACTTTCATAATGTTGGAATGCATAATGCCAAACTATCATAACCACATATCCAAGGCCTCGTGCCAAGACTACAAATAAGATTTTGTCAAGGCCTTGTGCCAAGACACTAGTTTGTCTCATGAGACCTACCGATGCATCGAGGAGCTATAGCGGGCTCCACCCGTCACTTATTAAGTCCAATGCATTCCCATATGAAAAGGTTTAAACATAACATAAACATTCGTATTAAAACTAGCATACGAAATGTCAATAATTTCACCATAAACAATAAAAATAGCACATCCATAGTCAAACATATCACAAAACATTCAATACAATATAGAAGTTTTGTATCATAATAAATCAACTTCAAATAATCTTAAAATCCATCAAAGGATGTTGACATAGATGAAATCAAAATTCTTTTTAAAGAAATATCTCATTTTATTTTGAAATCATTTAAGATCCATATAAAATAAAACATTTTCTTTGAAAATATTATTATAATCTTGTAAGGAAAGCTTTGCAGATTTTATAACGGCGTAAAATAACCGCACCCGCCGTATAAGTTAAAAAAAACATTCTTACCTCAATTCTGTCAAAAGGTTAAAAAGGACCTTGTTTTGAAAACGACGAAAAGATTCCTTTATAAACCACTTATAAAAAGTCAAACAAGGGTATAAATGACTTTAACCCATATTCTTGTAAATAGTAAAAATGTTTTGAAATACATTTTTAAGAAAACATGGATGTGGATGATAAAGAGATCCCAGTAGATTATTACGTATATACAACCTCGGATAATGAAGAGATTGTGAAATAACCCTTACCTTGTACTTTTCCTTGGTTGTGGTAGGTTAACCTCCTGTATAATGGTGAAATAATTGTTATTAAATTATACAAGAATCATATACATTAATATGATATCATATATGATCTTTTAATATTGATTTGATTATAATAACTTAGTATTATCGTTGTTTCGGGTGTTAACTTACTTGTTTTCTTTCATATGTTTTGTTATGTAAGACATGTTTGTAAAGGATAGGTTGTATATTATTCATATCCAGAATGATATCAAGTCCATAAACATCATTTTTAAATCATAAAATGATAATTATATTTTAATGGTTACGATGGAGAATGAATCTCATCGCGTTCGTGGAGACGGTAGTCCGTACGTACGCACGAGCGACAATATCATTCTTTTGATATTAAAATAATATATAAATGGATGGTATATCATATATACAGAATCATTAATATGTTATATTTATTATTTACATGATTTACACATCATTATTATACCCATCTAAAAAATAATATATTGAATAACAATTACACCACGACGTGGAGACGGTAAGCCGTACGTACGCACGTATGGTGACATGTTATTCAAAGGGTGGATAGAATACTGAATATGGTTGTACCATATTTATAATAACATCACAGTATATAAATGATACTGGAGTCATTATTTTAGAATGGTAACAACAAAGGAAGAAGAAGTGGAAGAAGAAATGAACTTGGAAAAGGGGTGGTGAAAACATTACCTCTTCTTCGGGTTCATCCTTTTGATTTGATCAAAAGGGCTCTTTATGTTGGCTTTCTGATCAAACTAAGGCCCCTAGGTTGTAGTGAGGGATGTTGGGAGAGTATTAGGGCAGAGTTTGGCCGAACCAAAAGGCTTTAGAGGTGTGAAGAAATGAGAAGGAGGAGTGCCCTTTTATAAGAGGGGTGAGGGGCACCTTTGGAAAAGCTAGAAATATTAATTTATAATAAATTCATATTCGGATTCTAATGGCTCCAAAGTTGACTATTCAAAGGTTAAGGTGGGGATAGGTCAAAAAACACTCAACCAATAGAATTTAGACAGGTTTGGGTACTTATATTAACCTTATCTTTAAGTATTAACTCTAAGTTAATTAGTTTCACTTTTACAATGTCTCTTTGTATTTTTATATAATATGGTTAATAAACTTACTATATACATCCAAGCGACCCCCAAGTGGTCCATTAATGAGGAACCTATAATAATATAAGTCTCTTGGCCGAACCTTAGATTTTTAGGAATTTAATATCAATTAATAATATAATATTTGTTTTAAGAACTCTTTTATGTCAATTTTGACACTATTCAATAGTTGATTTTTTTGAAACTCCTAACAGATTGATTACTTCGAACAAAGTCAATTAAATAAATCCTAATATATCATATTATCATATAAAATTAGTTTAATTCATTAAAAGTTTCATATTATAATTATTTGGGTATTTATAATATCAATTATTTTAATTTTTCACTATTATAGTAATTACTGCATCATCATTGTGTCATAAATAAAATAAAATATTCAATGTCTAAAAATTATAAATAAAATATAATTATGTAGGAAATCTTTTTAGATTTATAATGAATATTTATAATCTAAAATCCAACATATATAACCCTATGTAAAAATTGTTGTTCTAAAAGATATATGCTTATGTCATTTTTGTATTCATTTTAACTAAATTAAAATAAAGTGTCATTATCACTTACAAGTGGATCCATGGGGTCCTAAAATAGACCCAAAGATGCCCATGGTCGACCATGTATCAAACCATAGGGTTAAGACACGTTTTAGGGTAATTTAGTATTATTATAATATTATTGTTTAACCCTTATTTACCGGATTTACCCTTAACCATGGTAAATAAAATATTTACCGCAGTAATTATTCAAAATGTCTAAAAATAAAAGTTACCCATTTACACAATTTGAACATCCTGATTCCAAATATGGAATCCATTTTCCTAAATTCAAAACACAGAAGTGGCAGAAATTAATTTAAAATTAATTCCCGCTGTCAAAACAAAAAGCGTGTTTTTAAGAGATAATAACTATCAAAAGATTGACACTTGTTTATGTTCGGTTTAATTGTAAAATTATGTCCAATGACCAACATTATATTAAAATGTAAAAATATATTCTAAATATACTTTAAAACCACTAAAATTCATAATTTATCACTATTAATTATTTTTATTAAAAATGTTGTTTTTAATTAAAATTTAGTAATTATCACTATTCATCAAAATATGAAAGTTATCCGAAAAGTACCAAAATTTCACCTTAGGCTAAATTCGATATTCCGAGTCCAAAAATGAAGTCCATTTTCAAATATAAAATATATATAATTTCAAAAATTAGGTATTACTATTCACAACGGCTAGTTTAATTAGTTGTGGTGTGTGTTAGAACTCGAGGTTGCGTACAACACACACTATCGCATTATTCAAAGGGAAACGTACCGTAGAAGCTTGGGGTGTTATATTCTCCCCTCCTTCAAATAATTGTGTCCTCGCAATTTCTAGGGTATTACTGCATAAAAAGACTCGGGTGGTTCTTCATCATAAGTTCCTCGGGTTCCCACGTTGCCTCTTCCATCTTATGATTCCTCCACAAAACTTTTACCAGACGCGTCGTCCGGTTTCTCAGCACTTGTTCTCTCGTATCAAGAATCTTGATGGGCTCTTCGCAATAAGACAGATCGGGTTCTAGTTCTAAATCTTCATAGGTGAGTACATGCGTTGGGTCAGGCATGTATTTCCTCAACAGAGATACGTGGAACACATCGTGAACTTTGGAGAGACTTGGCGGCATTGCCAATCGGTAAGCTACAGCCCCAATTCGTTCTAGAATTTCGAAAGGTCCGATGTACCTGGGACTCAATTTACCTTTCTTACCAAAATGTATGACTCCCTTCCATGGAGATACCTTCAGGAAAACATGATCACCGACTTGAAATTCCAAATCCTTCCTTCGATTATCGGCATAGCTCTTCTGCCTACTTTGAGCTGCTTTAATGTGATTTTGGATTACCTTCACCTTTTCCACCGTTTCCTCCACCAGTTCTGGGCCTACAAGTTTTCTTTCACCAACGTCATCCCAACAGGTTGGTGTACGACATCTCTTTCCGTATAACGCTTCATATGGTGCCATCTAAATACTCGAATGGAAGCTATTGTTATAGGAAAATTCTACTAGTGGTAAATATTGATCCCACATACCCTGAAAATCAAGTGAGCAAGATCTCAACATGTCTTCTAAGGTCTGAATAGTCCGTTCTGATTGTCCGTCTGTCTGAGGGTGGTAAGAAGTGCTCAAATGAAGTTCAGTATCCAGGGATTTCTAAAGACTTTTCCAAAATCTTGAAGTAAAACGGGGATCACGATCAGAAACAATCGATAGGGGTACTCCATGAAGTCTCACAACTTCATTAATGTATAGTCTTGCTAGACGTTCCAGGGGTAGATCTTCTCTTATAGCAAGAAAATGTGCTGACTTTGTAAGACGATCCACAATAACCCATATTGCATCGTTCCTTCTAGGAGTCTTTGGTAGCCCCATGACAAAGTCCATTGTAATATTGTCCCATTTCCACTCCGGTATGGGAAGAGGTTGCATGACTCCTCCAGGCTGTTGCCTTCCAGCTTTCGCTTGTTGACAAACCATACATCTTGACACAAAATCAGCAATCTCCCTCTTCATGTTGTCCCACCAAAAATGTTCCTTCAAATCTCTATACATTTTGGTGCTCCCAGGGTGTATAGAGAAATTGGAACTATGAGCATCATCCAGCAATTCCCTTTTTAGATCAGGTATATTGGGAACACAAAGTCTCTTCCCGAATTTCAAAATTCCACCTTCATACGCAAAGACTCTCAATCTCCCATCATTCACAGCTTTAATCTTCTTTTGGAATTCTTCATCATCAGTCTGAGAACTCTTAATCCTTTCTAGTAAAGATGGTTTGGCAACCATTTGAAAAAGCATTGATGTTTCACCTTCCCTGGTTATTCCCATGTCCATCTTCACTAGCTCCATGAAAATTGGATCCCTTTCAATTCTCATATTGTTCAAAACTCCATGGTCTTTTCTACTCAAAGCATCTGCCACCTTGTTTGCCTTCCCTGGGTGGTAGTGTATCGTACAATCATAATCCTTGAGTAATTCAAGCCATCTCCTTTGCCTCATGTTGAGTTCTTTTTGTGAGAAAATATACTTCAAACTCTTGTGGTCAGTATAAATCTCACATTTTTCACCATAGAGGTAGTGCCTCCATATTTTCAAAGCAAAGATCACTGCTTCTAACTCGAGATCATGAGTAGGATAGTTTTGTTCATGAATTTTCAACTGTCGTGATGCATAGGCAATAACTCTATCATTCTGCATAAGGACACAGCCAAGTCCCTTCTTTGATGCATCACTATAAATAACGAACCCATCATTCCCCGATGGTAGAGTCAATATAGGAGCATTGACTAATCTTCTCTTCAGTTCTTCGAAACATTCTTCACACTCTTTTGTCCAAAAAAATTTAACCCCTTTACGAGTGAGCTTCGTTAATGGGTTAGCCAATCGGGCAAAATTCTGGACGAAACGTCGATAATAACCTGCCAAGCCAATAAAACTACGTACCTCAGTTATACTCGTAGGTGCTGGCCATTCTTGGATTGCCTTGGTCTTAGAAGGATCAACAGAGATTCCATCTTTAGAGACAATATGGCCAAGAAAAGAAATCTCCTGAAGCCAGAATTCACACTTGCTAAACTTCCCATATAATTCATGCCTCCTCAGAGTCTTCAAGATAATGCGCAAGTGATTTTCATGATCTTCGTAGGTTTTAGAGTATACCAGAATATCATCAATAAATACCACAACAAATTCATCGAGATACTCCTTGAAAACTCTATTCATCAGATCCATGAATACAGAGGGTGCATTAGTCAATCCAAACGGCATTACAGTAAACTCGTAATGCCCGTACCTGGTTCGAAAAGCTGTTTTCGGAATGTCTTCCTTCTTCACACACAACTGATGGTATCCAGATCGAAGGTCAATCTTTGAAAAGTATTGAGCTCCATGCAGTTGGTCAAACAAATCATCAATACGAGGTAGGGGATACTTGTTCTTTATCGTTATAGCATTGATCTCCCTGTAGTCGATACATAACCTCATAGATCCATCTTTCTTTTTAACAAAAAGAACAGGGGCTCCCCATGGAGAAACACTAGGGCGAATAAATCCCTTATTACTCAATTCCTCTAGTTGATTCTTTAGTTCGACTAATTCTACAGTGGCCATTCTATAAGGGGTCTTCGATATAGGCCTTGATCCACGAATCAAATCAATGGAAAACTCAACTTCTCGTTCTGGAGGATGCCCAGGTAAATCTTCCGGAAATACATCTACAAATTCTTTTACAATAGGTACATCCTCTTTTTGAACATTCCTTTCCTCACCGACAGTTATTTCATTCTCTTCCTCCCCAATAATTGAATTAAGTTGAGCTACTGGGGGTGGATCTAAATAAGAATTAGGTGGTGACGATTCTGCTCTAAAGATAAGGTGCTCCTTCTCATTATCATCAAGAATCGTAACCTCTTTCTTCTTACAATAAATCTTCGCATCATAGTCCGAAAGCCAGTCCATACCGAGGATTATATCAAACTCAATCATAGGTATGACGATGAGATCAGCAGATAAAGAAAATTTATGTGCTCTAATGGGGACTGATTCACAAAACTTTGTTGCAACGATACTTCCCTTAGGAGTTTTAACTGACAACTCCCTTATTAAATCAAATTGGAAATATCTAATTTTCTTAGCAAAATGGGAAGATATGAAACAATGCGATGATCCAGAATCAAATAATGCATTTGCTAAACTTGAGGAAACCATTAAATTACCTGCCACCACGTCTTTCGGAGCTTCTACCTCAGCAGTAGTGATAGCATAAGCCTGGCCTTGATCCCTTGGCCTTTTCTGAGGTAAGTTCTCCTGACGCTTAGGACATGCATTTGCATAATGCCCCATCTCCCTGCAATTGTAGCACTGAACGTTGGTAGCTTCCTTCTTCCCCTTGCAATCATGAGCTTGGTGGCCTTTTTCACCACACTTGTAACAGACTCCCATTCCCTTCAAGCAAGTACCAGGATGTTTCTTCCCGAATTTACCACAAGATGGATATTCAACCTTTCCCTTCTTCCCCTTATTTTCATTCCCAGATTGATCAGCAGGTCTCTTCTTCTCTTGCTTTGCTTTAAAGTCATAAGACTTAGAGAATTCCTTTTCGGTCTTGATAGCACATGAGACAATGTCTTCGTACGATGAAAAGGATTGTGAGACTAACGCTCGACGGAGAAATGGTTTTAAACCATCAAAGAAACGATCAATCTTACTTCTTGGGTTACGAATATAATCACCAGCGTACCTCGCTAACCTTGTAAAGTTAGCCTCATACTTTGTGACATTCTCGTCCTCCTTTTGTCTCAGACTCAGAAATTGCCTTTCCATATCTGCTCGATGGTCGCGAGGGAAGTATTTTTCTAAAAACAGATCTTTGAACTCCATCCATTCCATGTTTGATACTTCATCATCTTCCTTCATGTTTTGAATCAATGACCACCATTGATCAGCATCTCCAGTGAGGCGGTAAACTGCCATGGTAACTTTTTCCCTTTCACTACACCCCAAAGCCTGAAATATTTTCTCTAGGGAAAATATCCATTGCTCAGCTACTAAGGGATTTGTACTCCCATTGAACGTTGGTGTTTGTTGTCTCATGAATCGATCTAACATTGATCCTCCACGCTGCGGATCAGGGTGCTCCATACGGGTAAGGTTATTATTCATAACCTGAGTAAGTTGTCCCAGTACGGTGATTAGCTGATCAGCACCAGTTGCATCACCAGCCCCACTATAATTATCTTGAGCAGGAGGGCAATCCCTACATGGAGTGCGTGCATTGATACGGTTTCCATTTCTTCCACTAGGCGCCATTTCTAAACAATGGCATAAACTAGATCAGTTTATGAATCAAAATACATAATCCCATACTTATAAAACACTTAACATAAATTGAACTATTTATGGATATAATCCATAATCATAAAAATGTTTTCTTTGAGGAAGTATATACTCATAAACCCTTCATAATGATTTGTAAAGAAAATGAGAGTTATCCTAAGAATATCCCCCGGGAGTTTCGTAACCAAGAGTGCAGCAAGGCCCGTTGTCGTGCACCAGTTCCCGTTCGAGTCTATCTCAAAGCGGTGTTTTCGGGTTTTACCCCTAGGTACATCTGTGCCAGAGCCGCCTCTACCTGCTCGTATCCAGACAGGGATGTATTGCTCGGAAAACTCACAAAGTCTCTACAATACCAAAATTCTAGGAAGTTCTTCTATACTAATCCTCAAAGTTCATCTTAGGTGTACGTGCTCTAATCAGAGTTTATCTAAATCTAGCTTCCAAGGTTTGTACTAAACTTCCTCTGATACCAACTGTAACGCCCCGACCCCAGCTACCCAGAGTCGGTGCATTAATTACATAACATTGGCATGATCACAAGAAGATCAAATCTCGAAAGACCGATTGGTTTAGTAGCCTTGGAAACACTAGATATAATCATAAAGTTTTACATTACATTTTAAAGTGAAAAACTACTACAACAACAAAGTCTTCATATCCACACTATTAACCCCTCATAATATCCCTGCAAGTCATTCATAATTTACTTCTTTACTACCTGGGAAAAATAAAACATAGAAAAGGGGTGAGCTCAAATGCCCAGTAAGGATAACAATATAGCGGAACATTCAAAATAAGCATAAACATTTAAGGCAATGAATTACTAAAACAAAAGCCTTTTAAAATTGAACTTCAACATAGTATGGCAAAAGTAAAATGAAATAATGCCATTTACTTGTTCACATGGATATTCTACTAATCGAATTAACACATGCAAAAATCAATAACCACTTTCATAATGTTGGAATGCATAATGCCAGACTATCATAACCACATAGCCAAGGCCTCGTACCAAGACTACAAATAAGATTTTGTCAAGGCCTTGTGCCAAGACACTAGTTTGTCTCATGAGACCTACCGATGCATCGAGGAGCTATAGCGGGCTCTACCCGTCACTTATTAAGTCCAATGCATTCCCATATGAAAAGGTTTAAACATAACATAAACATTTGTATTAAAACTAGCATAGGAAATGTCAATAATTTCACCATAAACTATAAAAATAGCACATCCAAAGTCAAACATATCACAAAACATTCAATACAATATAGAAGTTTTGTATCATAATAAATCAACTTCAAATAATCTTAAAATCCATCAAAGGATGTTGACATAGATGAAATCAAAATTCTTTTTAAAGAAATATCTCATTTTATTTTGAAATCATTTAAGATCCATATAAAATAAAACATTTTCTTTGAAAATATTCTTATAATCTTGTAAGGAAAGCTTTGAAGATTTTATAACGGCGTAAAATAACCGCACCCGCCGTATAAGTTAAAAAAAACATTCTTACCTCAATTCTATCAAAAGGTTAAAAAGGACCTTGTTTTGAAAACGACGGAAAGATTCCTTTATAAACCACTTATAAAAAGTCAAACAAGGGTATAAATGACTTTAACCCATATTCTTGTAAATAGTAAAAATGTTTTGAAATACATTTTTAAGAAAACATGGATGTGGATGATAAAGAGATCCCAGTAGATTATTACGTATATACAACCTCGAATAATGAAGAGATTGTGAAATAACCCTTACCTTGTACTTTTCCTTGGTTGTGGTAGGTTAACCTCCTGTATAATGGTGAAATAATTGTTATTAAATTATACAAGAATCATATACATTAATATGATATCATATATGATCTTTTAATATTGATTTGATAATAATATCTTAGTATTATCGTTGTTTCGGGTGTTAACTTACTTGTTTTCTTTCATATGTTTTGTTACGTAAGACATGTTTGTAAAGGATAGGTTGTATATTATTCATATCCAGAATGATATCAAGTCCTTAAACATCATTTTTAAATCATAAAATGATAATTATACTTTAATGGTTACGATGGAGAATGAATCTCATCGCGTTCGTGGAGACGGTAGTCCGTACGTACGCACGAGCGACAATATCATTCTTTTGATATTAAAATAATATATAAATGGATGGTATATCATATATACAGAATCATTAATATGTTATATTTATTATTTACATGAGTTACACATCATTATTATACCCATCTAAATAATAATATATTGAATAACAATTACACCAAGACGTGGAGACGGTAAGCCGTACGTACGCACGTATGGTGACATGTTATTCAAAGGGTGGATAGAATACTGAATATGGTTGTACCATATTTATAATAACATCACAGTATATAAATGATACTGGAGTCATTATTTTAGAATGGTAACAACAAAGGAAGAAGAAGTGGAAGAAGAAATGAACTTGGAAAAGGGGTGGTGAAAACATTACCTCTTCTTCGGGTTCTTCCTTTTGATTTGATCAAAAGGGCTCCTTAGGTTGGCTTTCTGATCAAACTAAGGCCCCTAGGTTGTAGTGAGGGATGTTGGGAGAGTATTTGGGAAGAGTTTGGCCGAACCAAAAGGCTTTAGAGGTGTGAAAAAATGAGAAGGAGGAGTTCCCTTTTATAAGAGGGGTGAGGGGCACCTTTGGAAAAGCTAGAAATATTAATTTATAATAAATTCATATTCGGTTTCTAATGGCTCCAAAGTTTACTATTCAAAGGTTAAGGTGGGGATAGGTCGAAAACCACTCAACCAATAGAATTTAGACAGGTTTGGGTACTTATATTAACCTTATCTTTAAGTATTAACTCTAAGTTAATTAGTTTCACTTTTACAATGTCTCTTTGTATTTTTATATAATATGGTTAATAAACTTACTATATACATCCAAGTGACCCCCAAGTGGTCCATTAATTAGGAACCTATCATAATATAAGTCGCTTGGCCGAACCTTAGATTTTTAGGAATTAAATATCAATTAAAAATATAATATTTGTTTTAAGAACTCTTTTATGTCAATTTTGACACTATTCAATAGTTGATTTTTTTGAAACTCCTAACAGATTGATTACTTCAAACAAAGTCAATTAAATCAATCCTAATATATCATATTATCATATAAAATTAGTTTAATTCATTAAAAGTTTCATATTATAATTATTTGGGTATTTATAATATCAATTATTTTAATTTTTCACTATTATAGTAATTACTGCATCATCATTGTGTCATAAATAAAATAAATTATTCAATGTCTAAAAATTATAAATAAAATATTATTATGTAGGAAATCGTTTTAGATTTCTAATGAATATTTATAATCTAAAATCCAACATATATAACCCTATGTAAAAATTGTTGTTCTAAAATATATATGCTTGTGTCATTTTTGTATTCATTTTAACTAAATTAAAATAAAGTGTCATTATCACTTACAAGTGGATCCATGGGGTCCCAAAATAGACCCAAAGATGCCCATGGTCGACCATGTATCAACCAATAGGGTTAAGACACGTTTTAGGGTAATTTAGTATTATTATAATATTATTGTTTAACCCTTATTTACCGGATTTACCCTTAACCCTGGTAAATAAAATATTTACCGCAGTAATTATTCAAAATGTCTAAAAATAAAAGTTACCCATTTACACAATTTGAACATCCTGATTCAAAATATGGAATCCATTTTCCTAAATTCAAAACACAGAAGTGGCAGAAATTAATTTAAAATTAATTTCCGCTGTCAAAACAAAAAGCGTGTTTTTAAGAGATAATAACTATCAAAAGATTGACACTTGTTTATGTTCGGTTTAATTGTAAAATTATGTCCAATGACCAAAATTATATTAAAATGTAAAAATATATTATAAATATACTTTAAAACCACTAAAATTCATAATTTATCACTATTAATTATTTTTATTAAAAAAGTTGTTTTTAATTAAAATTTAGTAATTTTCACTATTCATCAAAATATGAAAGTTATCTGAAAAGTACCAAAATTTCACCTTAGGCTAAATTCGATATTCCGAGTCCAAAAATGATGTCCATTTTCAAATATAAAATATATATAATTTCAAAAATTAGGTATTACTATTCACAACGGCTAGTTTAATTAGTTGTGGTGTGTGTTAGAACTCGAGGTTGCGTACAACACACGCTATCGCATTATTCAAAGGGAAACGTACCGTAGAAGCTTGGGGTGTTATATAGAACACCCAAATCAGATTACATACTACTAAAAATTTCAGAGACTATTGGGTCACACTGATTAACCATCATTGGCTTCTGAGGAGCCTCAACTACTTCACGTTGGAGCCCATAACCAAAAGGGATTGATCAATCATCCCCTAACTACAAATGAACTTCATCTTCCTCAGGACCTTCCATGTCCAAAGGGCATCCACGATCAAGAGGAGCCCTACTAGAGCCCAGGGGCCCGTGATTGCCCCCAGTACCATATTTTCTTCTCCCCTTAAGGAGTCTGGTTTCCTCTCTATGAAGAATGATATATATTTCTTAGGTGAAATAATGTCAAATAGAAGTGATTCCAAGATTCAAACACAACTTATTTATTCTACCAAGACTCTACTTCAACCGAGATCCATATCCATTCTACTAGTGGCTTCAAGATGTCGAATTCAACAGAAATACACAGAGAGATTGGATGAAAAATAGCACCGGTTCTCAAGTATGATCAAATTTAGAGACCAACCAAGTTCCATAACATTTGGATAATAGAAGGATTATGAAATGGAAGAGGGATATCAGGAAATAAAACACATTGATCCACTGTCGGCATGTCCTGTTTCATATGAAGATTGGGAGACCATCATAGAATATAGAAATGGATGTTTTTGCATGATTAAGGATCCCTTGCCCACGAAGTGAAGTGGTATTCCTAATATGAGAAGAGAATAATTATATTTCACTTCTCAAGAAGTATAATTGTATCCTATTCCTGAAGCCCCTGAGATGAAAAAACAAATCTGTCAAAGGTAAAAATCGATGGTCGTCGCGATCTAAAGTGAGCAAAAAAAGGTCTGTTTCTGAAGAGTTAAAGCATCAGTAAACTCTATGGTCGAAATATCGAGTCGGGGGATGCTATAGCATTGATCTGGGATATGTATTCCATTGATAGGTAATTATAAATGAGAATGTGGAAACCATCCTTGGTTATTTACAACCATATTGGAGGAAATGTAACATGCACAATATCTACATTAAAATTTAATTACACCAATTAGTGGATTCCCAAGAATTGTAGCCTACCCAACTTTCTAAACTAAAAAAAATTACATATTGGAAAAGATATTGAATATAAAAGAAAATTGAAAATATTGGTTAAATGAAGCCACATCGAGTTATACTATTCATTTAATTTTAAGGAATTAAAAAATAAAAAATATATCATTCAGTGTGATATGTATAGGCTCAAAAATAAATTTCACATGTTGACACTTTATGTTAATTATCTTTTTTTGCATGATATATAATCTAAAATCCATTAATAATTATGTACACCAAAGCCGGTTTTAGGAATATTCTTCAAAAGATACAAAATTTTGATCGACTATTATTTTTGAGATTATAGAAATGTTTCATGATGTTTTATTCCTATTATCTGGGAAATAATACAATTTTTTTTTATATACAAGATATCCTATGGAATATAAATTATTTTAAAACAAAAAAAATACAAAAGTATAGATGATTGAGATGAATCATATGAGGTTTTCTATAATTAATGATATTGTTTTCTCTCAAAAATAGGTTATTTATCTTATTTAAACCATTGATAATTTCTTCAAAAATAGTTGGTTTGATCAAATGATGATGAATTCCAATAATCTATTCTAGAAAATTAAGTTACGTATCACCATAATTCTTTATTTATAATAGTTCATTCATGTAGATAAAAAGTTTATTATATAGAAATTTAACCTCTAAACTACTCATTATTACCTCAGAGGATGATAATTAGGCTCATGTCATGCATGCCTTCTCTATTGTTGAAAATAAAAACATGGAGTCGTAAAGTTTATTCTTATCCCATATATGTACCCTTGTTATTCAAAGTAAAGGAGTGTTATTTATATCAATCTATATTAGACTGATTATAGATGTTGTTATTAGTGGTGATATTTTAGGGTGATAACATAATTATTATTATCAATATTTCATAATATATATATTTCTAGTAGTGTCTATAATCATTTCAAATATGAGGAAATAAAAAAAATTCATCCTGTTGGGTATGTTTTCTTAAACATATATAGTACCGAATAATTTTTTCCATCCTTTTAAATACATTTATATTGAATTGTTTCAATGTATGAGTCACATCAGTAAAAGTTCATTGATAAGTGAAAGGAATTTTAATGTCTATTTAGGAAGTGTGTGATTAAATGATATGGAATTTAAGGGAGAGTTAGTCATTAAAATATGATGGGGGAGAGAGATATGATTGTATCACCAAAAATATTTTTGATTTTATAAATATATTTTTCAAGGGTGTTTATAAACTATCAATCACAGACTATATACAAGAGAAGTCATTTTTATGTGTGGATTACTTTTCTGACCACTCCCAAATATCTTACCAAGGGATACGACATCAGATTTACTATCATTAAAACTTCCAAAGGGATTATCAAGGTATGCATTAGGGGATGCACTTTGTTATAAAATTATAGTGATATATTGATAAGATTTTATATAAAACATCAACATTTCATGTTCAAATCTTTTACTAAGAAGGGAAGAAATTTTAAGTAAAATGAATTCACTAACTAATCATATAAAATTGTTATCGATTTCTAGTGGTCATACTGGATCATAGGAACTATTATTTTGGTTATTTATAATCACTAAGGTATACGTGTGCACATGTCATTACATCTTGTGCATCGACTAACTTATTTGAGGAAACCTATTTTGATCCAATATATCACTTAATCACTCATACTGATTTTTATTATGTTCCTTGAGTGTTGGTTGGTGATTTTTATAAATTTAACTTTCTTGGTGATTATAAAAAATTGGTCCATGATTTTACTAGATTGTTCACTAAGGAAATATCACATTCTAATCATATTAGAAATGATATATACAATACATGAGAATAGGGAGTATGATTATGAGGCCCAATATGTTTTATAGGAAATACTCATAAGAAATTTCTTATCCAAGTAGTAAAGATATCTAGATCACATAATAATTAATCATTTTATACATTTTATGACAATTTTGTTATAAATATTATTATATTTTTAATTTATTCATCATTCATTATGAATAATGATTATATATCTCATTTTATTATTATATTTATTAATAAAATATATTAAAAATGAATCAATTTCTATATATAATAACTATTGTATCATATGTTGATTCAGAAGACATTGTTTTCAGACAATCAAGGATAGTCATATTTAGTGTGAATCCTTAGAGGGTCATTTTTATCCACATTTGAGCATACAAAAGTCACACCACTTCCATCAAATTGTATTAACCCATTCAATAATCCCTAAATTTTCATGTATAGGGTTATATGGTGTAATAATATTTTCTTTAACGTTTTATGATCAGCAATATATTGTATCCCTTATAGAGGTAAAGATACTAAAGACACACTTATTTCATTGACCAGAGGGAGAGATGATCATTATTTTTTATAAAGTTATTATTACATTAAGAATCCTTATCAAGGGTGTGTCAATGAAAAGTTGAGTTATTGATTATTATTTTATTGAGTTCATAGTCTAACAGGATTATATATCTCAGATGATGGTAGGTTTTTTATTAGAATTCATCTACACATTACTTAGATAGAAAAGTATTTCACCCATCTAGCTGATGATAATTATGTGATCACTATCCAGATATTTTCATATGAATACATTATTTGATGTAAATATGATCCTTGTCAAACATTCTATGACATTATTCCATCTGATGTATTTAACATTATATGAGGACCTAGAGTAGACAAATAGATTCAACTAAGTGTCAGTGTGTCTTAATTATAGTCACGGAGAACTATGCCACAGTTGTTTTATTGGTAAGATATGGATTATGTTATAAATTATTCTTATTCAGTTGTGGGTTTGAGAAACTATCAATTTTTCTGTCTCTGTGTTCATGCTCCATTTTCTATGAAATTATACATGAATCCCCACACATGAATTGCCTTTTTTATCCATCCTTCTTATCTAATATTCCAATTTGTGAAAAACGTTTCTTAAATTATAATTTTAATAATTATTTCTATATATGGTTCCATAATAATATTTATTCACATAGTTCCAAACAATACATACACATTAATAAACTTCTTCTCTATAGTCTTTGTCTAAATGACGTACAAGATAAGTAATTATATAATTTAACTATTAATGCATGTCATAAATGTTTTCTTTTATTAATTGAATATTATAATCTTGGTATTCATGTTTTTATGGATTATATGTATCGTTTATATACTCTATAGTCTCCCATATTATTACATGTTGATTCGTAGCTTTAAAATATACATAGCGCCTCTTATTTTTTTTCACATGGTGGATTGATACCATTTCAATTGACTTTTGAGGGAGTTTGGCTTCTTTCATCCCATTCTCACATTGTCTAGTTAGTTTCCTTAACATTACTCCCTAAAGAAGTTAGGGAATGATACTTTTACTAGATGTGATATCTTGGGCGATATAATGAAATTTTTGATATACATCATAATAATTGAACATGGGGAAGAGACAATACATATGCAACTATCATAAAAGGATTACTAGCCCTAGTACTGTATTAGCTTGTTTTTAGATCCTACGTTACACGAGTGAGAGTATCATAACTAGCTAATAACCCTTCCCCCTTCTGAATATATCTTTTATTAATGATAATAAACTATACAATTATTTATAAGATACTTTTAGCATAAACATTCCACACATATATGATGCTATAGAAGGATTCAAATTTCAAAAGGGATATTTTCGTTTAGTGATGGAAGAGTAGAATTATCCAATGAATAGTATTTATTGTGTGATTTTATCTGATATCCAGATGATGTTGAGCCTCAAGTCGATGTTTCATAGAGTGATGAGCCTCATATTGATGTTTCATTTGAAAATGTGACACATGGTAAGGATGTAAAGTATAATCATATAAATACTCATATAGTTCTTAATAGATAAGGTCCAAAACCATAAGATATGCTTACATAGGTCTATAATGCTTAATCTAGTGATTTTATTGCATGCTTAATTACTGTATTAGATTTTTGAACTGGTATTTTTTGACAAGAACTTATTTGAGTATACAATTATTCAATTGAGGAGATACCAGTTACATATTACCAATATTCTTCACATGTGGGGTAGATTTCTACCCATCAATGATTTTCCATTCAGTTAGGACTTGGTATGATTAAGGATACTTCAAATCCACCACCTATCACATTGGATGAAGTGGATGCAGTTTTAGTAGATGCTACATAAGAGGGGCATATATTAAATAATATACATTGATGAATAGGGAAAGGACACATTATCTATGCACCAAGCTGTGACATAGAGGGACATCTGATATAGTGAAATAGACTAAAGTGACTTTTTAAATTGTTTATAATTTTTTAACTTAAATCTATGTTATATGATTGTCACATTATTACTTATATGTTATTTTATAAACTACATTTTCTAATTATTTATTATATTAAATAATTATTAGTAATATTATTAATAATTAACTAATTAAATTACCAATTAATAATATAGTTAATAATTTATTTTGTAGTTTATTAAAATAATTAATAACTAAGCATATATTATATTTATTGTCAATCAACCAATCAATTGTTTTAATTAGTAATTAATTAACAGTATTAATAACTATCAACAATAATTAATACATAACAATGATAATTATCATCATATTTATTTTTTAATAATTATCATTTATCAAGTAATTTATTTTTTAATTATTACAACGATTACTAATTATAGTAAACAATATAATAAATAATAGAAATAATTATACAATTGTTAATTATTTAATTTTATAAATTTATTTATTTAAAAAATAAGTATTATTTTCATTACCAATTATTATAATTATTTAGAAAATTACTAATATTATTAATTAATATTTTTTGTTTATATTTACAAATAAGATTTATTAACTATATTATGAAATATTACATATTAAGTCAATAAATTCATTATTATTATTAACAAATTCATTTTCTATATATTAATTATTCAAATACTATAATTTATTAATTAACATTATTTTTTAGAAATTTATTTTAATTAGATATTTATGTTTATGGCTGAAGAAGCGAAATTCCATGTGGATTCCAAGGTTAAAAGGATTGAGAAGAGAAAAAACTAGAATATATGTATTATAACAATTTATATTGTTTATATTTATTATATTAATTATTCTACTTCCAAATTTATATATATATATACATATCAGAAAAATAAAAAAAATTAAAAACAAACTATGTGTGAACTGGTTTCATGATCCGGGCAGAGCATTGGAGGAACCATAAATATAGTTCACCTTCCATGTACCACTTATTTAATATATTTCAACCGCTAATCTATTTTTCACAAAAAAAATGAACCTTAAAAAAACAAGTATTTATATGTAAATAGATGAATTTCTTGATAACACTTCTTTTATACTATGTGTTTTATTTTCATTTCACATGATCCTATTGAACATTATTTGATTCGATGTATAGATCCTTTATATGATTAATGAATTTGGCTAGATTTGATGGAAATGATTTTGAGTATGGAATTTTGTTGTTGTTGTGAAATGTTTTTTACATCATTTTTCATTATTGAACTGGTCACTAGAATGGTTTATGTTGAATTATTTTCATTGATTAGAATTATGATGTTAAATAATTTTCACCTATCTATTTGACTATTCATATATAAATTGTTTTGGAAATGATAAAAAATGTAGTGTGATTTGGATTTACATGGGGTGTAAGGTATGTTTGGGATATTTTATATATAGATGTATAATAATTATAACCATACAAAATTTTGTTGTGATGAATGGGTACAATATATGGGTGTGATAAATGGGAATGTTTCTTATAAAATTATAAACTTTTAATATTACATCAAAAAAAATTGTTAAAAATGTTGTAATAACACAAAACATGTGATGTAGAATCTCATATCATTTCTATAAATATTTTAATACATTTTTTTCAAATTATTATGAAAACCAATAATGGATATTGTTAAATGATCAAAATATTTAACAACATGACTTCCCACAGTAGTAAGGGTGTGTTATTAATTACATTTATTAACATGTAATTTTTGTTATTAGAAATGAATTTTATTATAGTGAGTCTAAGTATAAATCATGGTATAAAATGGAATATAAATTTTATCAAACACATCCATGGAGACAGATACATATTAATTTTCCTATTTTTTGACGTCATTTGTATCTTTTTATAAACAGGTTATGAGATTCATATCATCCACATGCCTAGTCCTAAAAATAATATTGTGACTAGTCTGTTTTACAATATTCATTGGAATATAAACTTTCACCAACTCTCGATGATGTACATGAAAATGTCTTTGAGGGCCATCCATGGTATAGAAAAATGTAAATGACCATTAACCTTATCCAGTAGGTGATGACTCTCAACAGCCACTAAGATTATGTTGATGATGTAAGGATTATCATTCAACCACACCCATCCCATTGATAGATGTAATAACTCCTATATATTAGCCTCCTCTTTTGGTTGATGTGTATCCATTGTTCTGAGATCCATGCTTATTCACTGGATATCCCTAGTATACATTTGGTTTACTGGATCCTAACTCTTACAAAATGGTATCTCCCCTTTCATTATAATTTTTTGTAGAGATCGGACAAGGGGTGTGGATTCCTTATATTATTCTACGAACATCCAATCTTACAACATGATAAGGTTTTATTCATTAATCTATATGTCTCAATACCCTGAAACAACCTCCCAATGGATTCTAAATAGATTTAATGAACACATATATGTTTCATGCACGTGAGAAATTGGTACCTCTCATTGGTGAGCCACATACAAATGAGGAAGGACCTACTCGGGTTGATCAGAGTCCCACTATACCACTAATATATAATGTCAATACAAGCATGACATTCACACTTCTAACTGTTGTGAAGGCCATCCTCAAAGACATAGATGAGATAGATTATACTCATTAAAGTTTTATTTTTTCCTATGCATTGAAGTATATCATTAATGAATATTTTGATGATTATTATTTATTATCGATACTTTTAAAATTAAATTATGTATAATATTAAAATAATTAGTTGTTGTAATACTCCTAAAAATGTAGTTACAAAGTAAAAATTATTTCAAAATAGTTAATAGAAGTTACTACTATAAATAATAATATAATATATTTAATAGAATAATTATTTATGTGGGGTAATAAAGTCATTAATAACTAAAAATGTGACCAAAATAATAAAAACTTTCATTGTAATGACTATTCAAAACAAACATTTACCAATCAAGTTAAATATTAAAAAAATAATTAATTTGATGAGTTCATAAAAATAATTTTATATCTCATAAAAATAATATTAATCACAAATCATATCACAATTTTTTCATAATTATTATATTATTAATCAATATTTAATTTAATTCAAAATAATGTGTACATATTTTTATTAGTAATAATCATATTATTAATGTTTTTAATTGTATGGTTTATCGTTATTACTAGCTTTATTATTAATTATTTATAATAGAATTTGTATTATTAATAACCTGAAATAGACAACTAAAATTAAATTAAATTTTGAATCGATAACAGACACAGTTAATCATATTAAACACTATGCATTTTATAGATAATTTATTAAAATTTTTAACATGTTTATTTCTTATTTTAGTGGAAATGAGATAATGCTCCTATAATTTTTTTTGAAAACCAAACAACAAATAATTACATATAAAGAAAATACATCATTAAGTGTGGATTAGGAACCAAACCACCCAAAATGTGATCATGAAACATAAACCACCACAAAAAAGATTTATTATATAAACTATATATTCTAAATATGAGAAAAAACCTTGAACTAATAAACTTAAATACAACCACAATCGATCAGTAAAACCCGCTCCAAAAGATTCATCTTGGATCTAGTTGTTCCACATAAGTGGATGAAAATAATAATAATTAGCCTTAATTTATCCATAAAATTGTGACTATCTTACCTCCCTAAAAACCTCCTTTCAATGGTATTTCCATAAACAATGATATTACTATAACACCACTAGCTTCTTCAAACCCACAAAAAAAAATAATGCAACCACTTTTCATTTGAACTAGTGTTCTAAAATGATCCATAATATGGAACCCACTACGGTGGAAATAGTAGTTTTTAGATGGTCTGAAAAACACAACACTATAAAGTGGGGTATTGAGAAATGATAATTATTTCTCCCCAACCAAAAACTATTCACACACCATTTCATTGTTACTGTCCTAGAATCAACAAATTTATAATTTAGATTTCCACTATACTCATAGAATTGAATATTTTAAAATGATTATTGTCATATATTTATCATTATTCTGTATAACATTATTGTGATAATGTCATAGAAAATATATCCCATTGAAAAGGTTATAGTAGTTCCCTTCTATGATGGTAACTGTTATATGTTGTGATGATATTCTAAACTATATTCCCTATGTTCATATTAAATCATCTTATATGACACAAATGATGTAAAATATATGGTGTTAGTACTTATAATCATACTATACTCTATATTATGAAATTTCATGATTGTTAATCTCTTAAACTGAAAATTATGAATATAGATCCACCTATATGAATTCCACATATTTTAGGTGTCAATTGATATTCCTATTTGTGAAAATGTGTAATGACCCTTAAACACTAAGGTTATTAATAATTAATATCTTGAGTCTTGTATTTTCATGTATTTTCATAAACTATGAAAACTTATGTTCATGGAAAAGTTACATTCATTAGGTGTGTCACGGGTTATATATTATTATTGAATAATATGAGGAAGTATTTTTCCCTTCAATCGTTATTAAATTTCATATCTGAGACCTTTGATTCAAATGATACAATTGAACTAAATTTCAAGGAAATTTTTTATCGTATAGTTCAACTCATATAGTAATGAAATACATGTTGAGAAAATAGGTTAAATGAGTATGAAACCAAATTATTAATTTCATATAATTATATAACTTCACGTGTGGCTAGATATGGATATTGGATATTAGGTGAACCTGCCTAATTCCACTGAGAAAGAAACCTAGTAGGTGACATACTTAGAGTTTTAATTGATATTAATTAAATTATATTTTAATTTAATTATTTTAATAAATATTCTACTCTAATATAAGGAATAAAATTAATTCAGTATTTATTGATTACATATGTTTAGTCACTTGTTTACGTGAGTTAAAAATTAAATAGATATTTTTTCACAAGACATTAAATAATATTTTTAGGTCCAAAGTGAGTTTGGTTTCATTTTCTGTAAATATATCAATATTTTTTGGATGTGAAATTTTTTGGAGACTGTTGGTAATGTTTTTGAGAAGGGAAATATCATTAATAAAGTGGAATAAGATTGTTTCTTAAGGAAGAAGTATTTTTCAACAAACATTTTATAAAATACATATAGAATTAATTTATATGGAGGAACTTATGTACATTACACAAAAATCAGATTATTTTTATTGTTTTTTATGTTCTTAATATCATGAAGTTTATGATTGTCCAAGATGAAATAAGAATGTTATGCTTCCAGGAAAAAATTATCAGATGAATAGAACTGGAAAAATATTTTGTATTAATATTTCATTTCTGAGTTTTTACACTGATTCAAAATGTGATAAAAAAGATAACTCCAGTTTAACTTCACCAAACAAACATTCTAGGAAGATTAATAATAAAAAAAATTAATTATAGTTAATCTATGGTGATGATTATACAAATATTAAAGTAGTGTATAATATTCTAGAAGATGAGTCATCAGTCGAACATTATTTGAGTTGGGAAAAAAATCAAAAAATAAATTTATAAAAACATTTTATTTGAAAATTCATTCATTTTTATCTGATATACCTAAAAAAGAAATTCATTGGAACCCTATCAGATGACCCGAATTTTGTATGATTGAGAAATATGGGAATTATAAGGCACCTAAAGTCAAACAAAATATTTTTGAAATATAAAAATGTGGATAACTATATTATTAAAGTTCCAATGGGGTAAGATGAAATGTGAGTGGATATTAAAAGTTCTAATTGAATACCAGAAGGATGACAAGATTGAGAATTCTAGACAAAAATGATCTATGAGAGAAAATTTAGAAAGTACATACTCTCTTCATGAAGTTGGGAAGTTATGAAAAGTGATGCTAAATGAAACTCAGTGGATCAATATTGTTAGACTAAGATCCATTGGATGGATAAATATCAGTTGAACCATCAAGATGTCACTAGTCAAATAATTCCAAGGAGATGAAAAAATTAAGTATGAATATAATGAGAATGTATTAAAATAATTTTGTTTAAATATAGTGAAGAAGAAACTAAAAATATCTAACAAATATATATTTTATTTTGATATAAAATGGAGAATTTTAATGTTTATCCAACAAGAAAATTATGTATGAATAGTGAAATAGTGTTTAGATGGGTCAAACAAACTATAATCACATAGAGGTTGTGTATAAATATCCACCAAACATAGGAATGATGTTATTAGTATTCATTGGTTTCCTAATTAGTGGAAACTAGATGAAGGTTAATCATATGATTAATGGTAATGAGTTTATTAGATGAAGGAAGTTGATAGTGTATCATCAAAATAAGATTTCTGGACAAACATACACTAGATAGATAAATTCTATGATTTTGTATATAAGCATTGTAATTTTCATTAATATGTTAATATTGAAGCTATTAATTTAAATTTTGACATATTTTTGAGTTTAAGTATGTTTCCAAAAGTTCATTAACATATAATTTTAGGTAATTCATTTTTTTTTGAGATGATGAATAATTTAAGAAACCACGTCAATGTGAAAGAAGTGATAAAAATAATTACATTGTAATTTTAAAATGAGGGATTTTAGAACATAAATTTTTTTGAGCTAGAAATTCATTTCATTTTCAACCCAAACTCCGTAAAGGCATAAATATATAAATATGGTTAAAATTAAAAATGTACTTGTGAGACTATTTACATATAGGAAACTTAACACCCTAATTTTTTTATTATATGATAAGTTTCTAGCTAAGTTTTCTCCAATATTGATGTTGATTCACCATATGGAGATCCTTCAAACATAGGATCATTGTTTATAGCTCATTCGAATGAAGTAAAAGTGGGAGTTTCTTGTTATTATTATTCATAGTCAAAGTAAGAATCACACATGGCTATAATAACGTCATTAGATAGAGGATATCAGAAGAATCATAAATATATTTGAATTTATCATGGTGAAAAAAAGTGTAGTGAGGAGTATCAAATAAATGCACATCATATGTTTCCATTGGATATAAGAAAAATAGATAAAGTCCTTAGAGAAAAAAAAAATCAAAGGTAATTTATAGAAGAAATTTTGGAGCATTTTGATTGATCATTTCTATTTTTTCAAAAATTTCGAGTAATTTTCAAAGCCAAAAAACTTTTAAGTAATTTTTCAAAGATATAAATGAATATACATAATTAAACATGACCCTATATACTAATCCAGTGATAGAAAAAAATTTAAATTGTATCAGAAAAGAAGAAGTAAAATGATCATATAGTTGGTGGTATAACCAATTTCTATAAATGATTTTTTCTTGAGGGTATCTATGACTTTATTAGATACATATTTGATAGATGGAGGACTTAACCTATAGTGTATAATGAGCTGATTTTGGGGGGTATAACTAAGGTTGGATGGAGGTTAAGTACTCTTTTTAATACCTAGTTTCTATTTGGGACATTGTATTCAAAAAAAGTTAGTGAAAAATACATCTTGAGGAGAATAACAAACAAGGAATGGATTTGGTCTTTGTATAGAACCTTGTAAATATCATTTTATTCCCTCTCTTTGTAATTGTTTCATTCAAAAAGTAAACTTGAGATTTATATTTTAGTGGATATTATCACTAATAGGTTTTAAAAGGTGATTAATGTTTCTTTATGAAGTAATGAAATTTTATTTTAAAAGAAAAAGTGATCACTGATTCACCCATTTCCCCTATTAGTGATCTCTTTCATTTATACTATGTAAATATCTATTGGTATTAGAGTGTAGGCTCACTCTATGTGATCTAAATCTTGGAATGAAAATTTTCAATCAAATGAATAAAATTGGTTTCCATATATTTGATAGTTGAAACTATACCATCTAAAATATTATGATGTTATCCAATATTTTATTTATTTCTACTGATCCTAAGGATGTTGAAACTGTGGTATTTCCTCCAATTGAATGTGTTATTATTGTTTTTAATAATAATAATAATATTGACAATGATGAAAATCTTTGAATGTCATATTGATTGATCATATAAAATATTCTTATACAATGATTATGGGGTTTCCAATACCTAATAAAATGTGGGATAAGTTAACAAATATATATGACAAAAATAATAATGTTATAGAAGACAACTAAAAAAATTAGATAAGACGATTTAAATATTTCAATAAGTTCGATGAAGAAAGTTTTGGTACATCCATTACAATAGTTACGGGGATCATCAAAAACACCATAGTTTTTAGTTAGAAGACGTAATATTTTACTATTGTTAAAAAAACTAATGATATTAATTCTATATAGATTTTATTCCAATGTATGATATTTAAATGATCGAGGAGATCTATCTCTGGTAAAACTTTAAAATATTATGATACCTAATGAGATGAGGAAAAACATTTATTCCATGAAAAAATATGAGAATGAAATAGTATTCTATGATTTGTTAAAAGGTAAAAATATTGGTAAGGAATCTGAGGAAGAATCAATCAATTCATAGGTATAGTATGATGTAGAATATTTCAACCGAAATATTTCACTTATTTCTAAATGAATCAACATGGGAAATTGAAAATGAAATGGAAAATATTCTATCACGTGAAAAAATTGTAATAACAAATTGAATTTTTCAGTGGATTTAAATAAAAATAAAGTTAATGACTCTAAGTCAGATGTAGAATATAAAAAGTCTCATAAAAATAATTTTATGAAAAATAACGAAATGATTCCTAAAAATAAAAAAGAAAATTTTCTGGAGAAAAATAGAGAAAGCTCGATATTAATCTAATGATGAATATAAATAATCATGTCAAATTCTTTTATCATGTTAGAAAATTAATTGATTAATTAAGCACTGATAATTATGGTGAATAGGGAATATAACATTAGTGGGTTCTAAAATAAAATTTGGAATCAATAGTTCAAGAAAATTCTCAACTAAACAAAGAAATAAAGAAGTAAAATAGTGGATTTAATGTAATAAATTTTGAGAATATTGAGTGAATCGAGGAGTAGAAAAACCTCATCCCCATTAAAGATCAAAAAATGAATGTTTATGATCTGGTAATAAATTTTAAAGATAATGAAAAAAACTCATCTGGTGATGAGAATATCTACATGGTATAAACTACTCTTGTTCAATACAGTTTCACAAACAAGTTTAAATTGGATTAATTTGAAAATATGGTAAATATTCTAAGAAATAATTTTTTAGAAAATTAAAAAATATTTTTTGAAATGGAAGTCATTATTTCTTGAAAAACAATGTTAGTCAAAAAAAGATGATAGAATACTTCACTAATTTAGTTTAATTTAAAGGTGGATCATTTAAATACAGCGAAATTAAGGGTTCACAGAAGAAGATTGTCTCATATATAAAATAATCTCAATATTTATATATTTATTTCTATAAACACTATAGTTTGAAAAGTTAATATTTTAGAGAAATAAAACTCCACTAAGAAAAAATGGAATTATTCAAGAATGTATGTCCCTGAAAAAAAAAATCATCCACGGTTTTCAAAAAGATAAAAATAATATTTTTTGATTATTTTTATTATCATTCTAAAAGAATCATATCAAGAAGTCACCTCTCGGTTTGGGAAGCTTTTGGGAATAGATTTTATTCAATATGGTGCAATATGTATCTACTAAGAAATACGTATGAATCAAGGGTGGTCTACTTTGAGAAGAGTAGAAACAATCTTTCCAAGAAGAAAAAAAGAATTAGATATGAATGATTAGAATGTGGAAAATTATAAATTCCAAACATAGAAAACTAAATAATTTAAGAAATCAGACGCGTTTAAAAATTTTGAGTATGGAAAGAAATAAGTCGTAGTTATTTGTCCCAAAAAAATGGTAATTTCTAGAAATGTGTCGGAAACACAAAATTCTACTGAAAAACATTGGAAGAGATAATTTTCAGAAGCTGATAACAAAGTTGATAAAAAGTTACCAATATATATAACGATTAAACTTTAGAAAATTTAAAAGAGATGTGAATAATAATATAATACATCCAAATATAGCATTACTATATTACCATCATAAGAAGACATTATAATGATAATGTTCTAAACTCATTGTAACAATGTTGTAATGGGACCTACCGAAAATCTAATAACTTCATCTGAAGATTCAATATATGAGTAAATATTTATTAAAAAAATAAGAAGGATGATCAAAAGGAAAAAACACATCCAATGTGAAATCGAAAAAGATCAATAATAAGTATATATTGAGAGAAGATTCTTAGTTTGAATGTTGATAATAAAAACATAGTTAGGTTCTTCCTTATTCCCAATTTTCTTTTTCATCTATACTAACTTTAAAGTAATTAAAGGAGTATATGTAAGGAAGATAGATGATTAATGTAAAATTTTTATAGTAAGAAAAATATCCATTGATAAATTTTTCCAACCACAATGAGAAATTTTTTTTTACCAATGAGGGGGGGACTCGAGAATTTTTGTAATGATTATCATAATTTTCATCAAAATAAAATTCAAAATGATAAGAATGATAAGAGGATAGGAAATTATGATTATATGATTCAAAATTATTGATATTTTTATAGAGAAATATGTAGGATTTATATTAAAACTATTTCTCATATTGACCCTAATATAATATTTTTATGATAAGATTGAGGAAAGTATTATATAAAATTTGTGTTATGGATATAATTGAAAACCTTAATTATAAACTTCGATCTCATAGATCGGGTTCTCCCACATAGAAATAGAGTAGTTTAGTTAAAGGATATTTCTTAATAAACGGATGTGATGCTACTTTTCACCTGAAGAAAATTTATAATATTCTAAAAAGAAGAAAATTAATCATTATTTTCCCCTTTGTATTTATTTTTAATAAGGGAAAGAAAAAAATAGGGGGATAAAGAATATTTAAATATCATATGGTGGGAAATAGTTGTGTAAAAAAATTGATGATGAAGATGTTTCATGTATTTTATAGGTACTGACAAAAAACTTGAAGGGTGATATTGTTAGGTCCCATGTGAGTTTGGTTTCATTTGATGACAATATTCCAATATGGGTTGGAAGTGAATGTTTATCGAGAAAGATGGTAGTGTTTTTTGAGAAGAGAAAATTCCTTACCAAAATGGTATAATATTTTTTATTAAGGTAGAGATTATATATTAATTTTGACATGTTGGGTTTGTAAGCTTATGTGTAATGTTAGAAAAGTACAAAGAAGAATAAGTGAAAAAAACACTCCAATCAAACTTCACCCAAAAAAATTCTGGATGAAATAATTGTTATAAAATTTTCTGATAGTGAAAATTTTCTAATGTTTATAAAAATATTAATGTAGTGAACAAATTCAAAATGTTTGTCATTGATCAAACATTTGTGACAAGGGCTGAAGAAATTATAAAAATTGTTCAAACAAACTTTATATTATAATGTTTGTAAACTACCATCCAATATACTAAACACTAAAAATAAAACAAACCCTATCAATTGAAACTGAGATTATTTGATTTTGAAATATGAGAAGTCTATGGTACAAGGAGGAAGCCTTAATATTTGTAAAAAAATAAAAACGAGGAGAGCTATTTTGAAAAATCACTAAGGGGGAGAAGTTGTAATCTAAATAGAGATACAAAGTGATAACTTAATTCATTGAGGATAAATGTATTGATAATTATATATAGATATGATTGGATAGTCAAAAGATAATAATTTAATGCAAGTTGAGAAGTTATAAGAAATAGTTTAGAAGTAAATTTAGTGGATCTAGTCTATAAGATGAATATTTGAGACAGAGACTTTTGATGAACCCTCACACAATCACCAGACCAATATTTCAGGGTAGATTAAAAAAAGTGGGTGTACATATAATGAGAATATAAAAAGTAATGGTGGTTTAAATATATTAAATATAAAACAAGGAATATTCCATAAATATAGGTATTCCACAAACATCAAATAGAAAATTGTAATGTCCCTACAACTAGAAAAATTTGTCTTATATTTAATAATGAATTTTGAGGGATTTTATTGAGGTTTTTTATGAAGACCCACAAAACATATGAATACTAAAATTTATATTCAAATGTTTCATAAAAAATAAACCAAATTAGTATGATTTGGATGATTAATGATTGTTATTACCTCGGATGAAGGAATTTGAGAATGTATCATCGTACAAATATGTCTAGAGAGAAAAAACATTGAATAGAGAAATTCAATGGAGTTTTACATAAAAATTCTAATAACCTTCAATATTTTTAAATTGAAGATATTAATTCAATATTTTTATCTTTAAGAGGTTATGTAAGTTTTCTAGGATTCCTTAACATTCTGTTTTATAGAAATTTGAAGAAGGTTTAAGAATATTATAAATTCAAGAAGATTTATGAATATTCTAGAAGTGTTAAGAATAATTATTGAAAAATTAAAATGTGTGTGAGATTTGAATTTTTAATTTTTATTCGTGAGAAATACTATTTATTTCCCACCCAAACTCTAAAAATTCACACCTATATAAAGGGGTATAAAAAATAAAAGTATATATTAGACACTTATCATGTGTTTGAAAATATTATATGTTGAATTTTTTCTAATAGGCTCAGTTTTCAACCAACTATTATCTTGGTTTGAAGTTGAGCCATTGGAAAAAGATCCATAGGATGGAGGAACTTCAATCAGAGTTCTATCAGAAGAAGGAAAAAAGGAGAGTTCTTAATTGGGATTCTACTCAGTAAAATCAGGAAGCACACATGGTCATACATGATTCATCAAACCGAATATATATGATGTATCCATAATATAGAAGATCTCTAAGCATATAAAGGTTTTCTAAATATCCTTGAGAAGTATGAGATAATTATCAATCAGATAGAGAAAATAGAAAGATGAAAACATGACTAATTTAATAGATGAACATTTTATAAGTTAATTTCTTGGTGAAATTATAAAAAGATGGGATTGAAAATATCTATGTCTATAAAAGATCAGTAGGAATTTTCAAGTCCAATAGACTCTAAAAAGGGTTTATAATGGTCTTAATGACTGTGAATAGGATAATTTTATCATACTTTCTTTCGGGGGAAGTGAAAAGTACTCTAAATTTGATTATAAAAGAAGAAATAAAAGAATCTTATAGGTATGGGTAAAACCAGTTATTGATAAGTCTTACTATATGGGGGTATAACTAGTTGTGGCATTAGTGTATAGAAAAAGGATAGTTTTCGGTGTATAACCAACTATATTAAAATATTTATTTATTGGGGGTAGAACTAGGCTCATTGGAACTTGATCACTAAGTGTATACAATTTGTTTATTATGCCTTCATATTCCACAAAAAAGTTAGTAAAAAAATAAATGTTGGTGGTAATAACCAACACGTAAAGGATTAGTTACTAGAATTAATCCTTGAAAATATCAAGTGATTACCTCTCTTTATAATTTTAGCGTATGAAAGGAAACATTTAAATTTAAATTTGAGTGGATCGTAACTCTAATAAAAAATTTGACGTTAATACATTTTTCCTTACAAAGTTGGGAAACATTCTAGTAAAAGAAAAAGTGATCAATAATGCATCCATCCCACTCTAAGTGATATCATACATTGATCCTAAGGTAATATAAATTATAAATATTTATTTATTTATCAAATGATTAATTTTTTTATTTGATGTTGAATAAATACTAAAGAGGAAATTTACATCGGGTTATCGAGTCTGAGATGAATGATATGCTATATATCATCTATGTAAATATAAAATAATTTATTTAATGAAATGATATTTGTTTTATCATTGAATTTATCACATTTTATGTAAATAATAATAATAATAATGTTATTATTTATACATGTGTTATTATATAGATTTTATGATTAATTAAGGTCATATGTGTATTTATTTATTCTCTAACCTATCTCTATATGTTCCTAGTTATATCATTTCCCAATGTTAGATGTTGATGCCCATAAAATATCCCCTAGGGATAAAATTCTCTACAACTCTCTCAAGATAAAATATTTCCCACCTTCTTTATCCTCCCAAGAATGAGATAATATGATTCAATCCATAAAATGACTATTTTGTATTCAAAGGGAGTCATGCATGATGATTGGTACCTCAATGAGTGTACCCTAAGTACTATCAGTGACACTTCAAGAATATAGGATCATGAATGGATCACTACTAAATGTTTCTATCACTGGATCCTCTCAAAAAAATTATGGTAAAATAAAATGGTGGTTCACATGATCAATATACTCTTTAAAGAAATAATTTCCCAAATAAAGACCGTTACTTTAACTAAACTAATTATCAATTTAACATGAAAATATCCTCTCTATTTGTCATAGTTATATTTTTCTATCTTCATTGAATCTTATTCGCTGGCAAAAACATTTATCTTTATGTACATTGTTAATTATTTACTAAAACTAACAAAAGTCAAGTTATATAGTACCCAATAAGAACTTTTATTATATCAGGAACCAACATGTGGTTTCTAAATAGTCATGTTCAAATTTTTAATTATTAAATTTTTTTATTTTTATACATGTTTATATCTAGATTTTATATTCTTGGAAATTCATTATTTAATTGGAAAATTGAGATATATTGTTCTATTAATTCATTCACCATCATATAACTAAAAGAAAGTTAAAACACATAGAGAATATATAATTAGCACTTTCAGATAAGTCATTATCTTTTTGTGGAATATCATGGGACTACATAACATGTAACCCTAAAGTACACTTCATGGGAAGATATTCACCACAATGGGTCCAATATGTGAAAAACGCAATTGGTCATGTAGGTGAATGTAGCAACTCATATTTTACATGTATTATTTTTTAATATTGTATAGATTATTTTCATAACTAGACACAAAGAAGACTTGTGATTTCATGGATCGGTGTGCCCGGAATAAATGTTTGAAATATATTAAATATATTAAATATAATGTGTGCATATGTTTGCTAAAAATGTGGAGTAAACTCTAAAATGAGGATCATATCAAAAAATTTAGTTCATCATTGATTACAGAATGTCGGTATAACCCTTGATGTGACATGATCTCTATTAGAATGGGGAGTTTTGGGGGAAATTCATCACGATCATAAAATGAATACAATAATTATATAAATTTTTCTATTTTTATTTATTTGAAGTAGTGATTAACATTTCATTCGGTAGAATAGTAAAGTTGAATTAAAATATGATCCTTATAACCTTGGAGTCATTAGAGAACCCTTAGAGAGATAATTAGAGGATATCTCTCTAGAAAACATCAACTAGATCATAGATTGGAGATTATTGTGCAATGGGAATTGGGATCTCGCCAATGACAACGACATTGGTTGGTTCTTTTTTAGTGATAGATTCATCTCAAGTTATGATAGTTTTTTGTTTTTGGATTCATTACTCGTTCTTAATTCCAATAATGAATGGGAATCAATCAACCAATAGATTGATCCATAGTTCAATAGTCTTGTGAGATAGTATTATTTTTGGGATTTTTTCGGGATTTTCTATTAATTTTTATTGATTCTTATCTTTTCATTATAATGGAAAAGGATCAATCAAAACATAAAAATGGCTGAGGATTGGGCCTTGGGTTTTATGTTATTCATTTCCCTCATTTTTCTTCATTCATCATGGGTGTTCATTGTTGACATGTGGTTCAACACCCACTGAGAAATAAATTGTTTTGCATCCATTTCTTGAGGAAAAGATTCTATATTGTATATCATGTATCGTCATGACATAACATTGGTTTGATGATGGAATCAGTGGAAAATTAGATGATTTTGGATACATGATTTTGTGTTTGGTGGAGTGAAATAATGAAAGAAAAAGGAGGTCACTTTCCAAATTAATTGAAGGGCTAGAATCCAAAGATTAGTGGTGTAGAGGTTTGGGAATAATGGATCCACAGTTTATGGAATGAACAAATCTATATTTTGAGGTGTTGGAAGCACAGGAATGTGTGGAAAGAAGAACTAGTGGATTCTAGAAAACCCAATCCACATAGTGTGTAATTCGGGATTCATAGTTTTTGGTTCCTTCCTAGAAAAAACTGAGGATTCGAGACAAATTTAAGGATCCCATGGTGTTTGACCTTATCACACGATGTGTTACCTCTCATCTATGGCCTACTGTTTACCTCAGGGGGTATAAAGACACATTCTAGAGTACCTAGGCATGGAAACACCATGTAAAACCACATTGTCATGGCCTTGCTAGGTATACATGGGAAAAATTACATGGGTTTTAGCATGTTGTGTACTTCTGCACAGACACAAGCACAATTCATCTACATGGAAAAGTCCCATGTTAAAAGGGACATGGCATGTAACCCTAGTACCCTTTTTGTACTCCCTTAAAGTTGGTATGAATCCCTATTACTCTATTAACTGCAAAATATTTTTTATGGTGTGTTCCACATATCTATTTCTTGAGGGTTAGTATGGAATCACCTCCTACATCTAGTGCAGTAATCCCTTTAGTATGAATTTTTAGAGATAGTCCTTGGAATCCTTCAGTGTGGCTAGTGTGAAATCCTCTTTTAATAATAATTTCTTATGAGGAGTTCTTTTTATCATCATGACTAACACTACATGGGCTCTGATCCTCTAAATAGAAGGTTTATATAGATTGAGTTGTTGGTATACACCATGTCATTCGTAGTAATCCTGGTCTAGGAATCATATCCCTTTGGAAATTTAGATTGTACTTCTAATGGAGATACATAATGATAATTACCTCTTGGAGGGACATCATCAATGTTTTTAGACTCAGGCAGTGTATTCTTCTTGATTATAACTATGATGAATATTTATGTAGGAATACTAGGGTGGTATTATGGTTGTGACTTAACTTCAAACTATGTTCCTTTATTGAGTATATATGGATATTCTTGTTATATGTACTATAAATATATCCCTGTGTAGATATGACTTTTTTATTTTTTTTGTATGCTTTTTGGTTTCAGGATGTCCTATTGGGTATTCTTATACTCTACCATATACAGGATAAGCACGGATATGTCATTTATTATGGATACAATCAACTTTTTGAAATAGTTCTATACAAAATAGGACCAGAATGTGCTTAGTGAGACCAGACATACCCATGTGTGTTCATATGGTATCTTGACAGAAGGTTGTAGTTTACTTTTAGGTTGGTCTTATTTTCATACTTTTTTTGGTGGGATTATATTTGGCCATGTTTACTTCCCTTTACTTCATATTGTCCTATGGTTTTTTTATTTTTATGTATGCATGCATGGTTGTGATTTTTTTTACGTATTAGCATTGTATGGTCTTGGATATGTGTATGTGTATATGTTGGTACCTTAGATAAGGCCTCCTATGTTAGTGATTTTCCAACTCGGTGCTAGTTTCCAACACCTGGTATATTATTGGTGAGTTTGGGGAGTTATGACATGGGCTCCATTTGAAGGGGTAATGACACTAAATACGTGGAATCATAATATATTCATTTTTTAGAATTGTCTTCCATGTGATTTTATAAACTACACACCATGTAACATGCATGAAAACCAAGTATTTAATGCATTTTCATATCGTAAAATGTGTAGTAAATTTTATTTCGTGTATTTTTTTTTTTGAAATCAGGTTGTGTAGTGAAGCCCTCAGGATATATGACATAGACTTAAGAATTCTCATGTGTGTGAGGAATTGTAAACAATTCTAAATAAATATCATCCATGGAACCACACACATCAAGTCCTACATTGGTCATGAGTGTAACAACCCAAAAATTTATAAATTAAATTTCTCCCTTCTTGTATTAATGTCATAATCATATAAAATCACATTAGGAAACACAACACCACATCATTCTTAAATGAACTACTAGGTGACTTTTAGACATAAATTTTCCTCTTCTCAGTTTTGAATTTTCAAAATCTGACATTCACGGTTGCGATGAGTAATATATATAGAGTTTTATAGAACAAACAAAATTTTTGGTGAATATAAACCTACCCTTATGAATATTATCTTGACCTTATGAATAGTAACATACCCTTATGAATAGTAATATGACCCTTATTAATAGTAAATCATCCAAAAATATAGTGTTTTAATGACCTATGTATTTATAGAATAATAATTTTTCATTTATATTGATATTTATGAATAAGATATTAATTTAATGTCAAAGGGTATGTTATTTCTGATAGCTTACTCGACACACAAAACAGGTTTCTCTGAAATCTTACTCCGCACCCAATATTGAGTTATATTGAAAAATAATACAATAATATTGTTATTATTTTAAACGGTTGTTAATGCCTAACCATTGGAATGGAATTAATGAATAGTATCAACTGAATTTTGAAATATAGTTTACACATGTTTAAATAATGATTCATTGGTTACAAAATTTATTAAAAATGAAAAAAAACTGATTGAATATAGATGATGTGTTTTTTTGAAAACCTATTTAAAATAGAATAATTTTGTTTATAAAATCATAAAACTTTTTATATATTTTTAATAAATGAAAAATATATCTTATATATTCAATCTAATTTTTTATATTCATCTTATATTTTTTCTATATATGATATAAGAACAAGTTCAATTTTCCAATAAAATAAATATTTTTCAAAAAATGAAGTTTTACCGACTTTTGATAGAGAACAATTATTAAATCTAGTTTTTTTCACTTTTATATATTATATTTGAAAAAAAAAATCTTTTTTAGAATAGGGAGATAAAAATTCCGTTTGGATGAAATTTTTTTACTTTTCTGATAAAATTCAAGTTTTTATTAATAGTGAAAAAACTACATTTTAAATCAAAACTGCCTTTTCATATAATTTATTTATATAGTTAGATGGTCAGTATAATTGGTTTTAAAGTGTAATTATATTATGTTTTGATCATTTAATATAATTTTTTACATTTTAAGTAATTTTAATTTTAAATTGAAAATAAACACGTTCCAGTCTTTTGATAGTTTTTTACTTCTAAAAAAACCTTCTTTTTGGTTTCGAGAACATGAATTAATTTAAACTTAATTTCTGAAAATTATTTTTTTTGAATTTTGAAATATGGATTGCATATTTTGAATTATAAGTTCCAAATTTTGTAAATAAGTATTTTTTATTTTGGTTCATTTGTAATTGTAACTTAATTAATTTTTTTTATTTACCACCGGTATAGAGTAAATCAGGTAAATAAGGGTAGACATATAATATTATGAAAATATAAAACAACCCTAACATGTGTCTCATTAGTATTGGATGAGATATTTCTGACTGTGGGCATCATTGGGTCTATTTTTTGGATCCCATGGAGACAATAGGGTGTGATAATGACATGTTATATGAATTAATTTAAAGTAAATTGAAATATAACAAAAACAAGTATCTTTTATTAAAACAATTTTAATATAGTGTTTGTAACTTATATCATTGACTATAAATATTAATTATAAAGATTAAAATATTCCCTTCACCATGGTATTTTATTTATAATTTTTATACATTAAATAGAAAAATATTTATGACATAATGGTGATGTAGTGATTGCTTCATAAAAAAGGATTCAAATAAAATATGTTATAAATATTAAAATATATATTATTTGACCAAATCAATGCCATAAAATAATTTTTTGGGTGACTATGGCATGTCAGGATTAATTAAATTTATTTTTTTTTCAAAGTAATCTGGTAGTTATGAATTTGTAAAAAATTCAAGTGTGAAGAGAAAAGAAAATTTACATAATTTAAAACATAAAATATAAAATAGTTTATTAAATGATAATAAATTCCTAAAAAATATGATTTTCCAAAATTGTAAAGATAAGTCCAAATATTTCATGAATGTCATTTTTTTGTACTTTTTAAATGATATGGTAATGTCATTAACCTTCAATGTTCAAATAACATGATATAACTATAAGATTAAAAAGAGTGAAATAAGGGTTAAACAAAAAATATTTGGATAAAAATATTCAAAACATGTATGAAAATTATATGATGGTGGTATTTAAACCAAAATCAACTTATATTATAATTAAATTAGTTTTACATGATTTTTAATTGAAATTTAATTTATAGTAAATTAATATATCAAGACATTCCTAACGTGCCTCTCACCTCTTCTATAAAAGGGAACTTCTTCTTCTATTTATCTCACACATCCAAAGAATTTTAGTCCAAAAAATCACTATCCAATAATACTTCTATAATCCCCCCTACTCATAGAATCCTTTCCTTGTTTAGAAGTAAATTCAACAAATCCTTTTGGCTCAAATCAAAAGAAGTTTCCTGATTTAGAAGTAACATCTTCTCTCAAGTTCCTTTCCATTATTTTCCTTCTCCACTCCCTATGATCTCATTATTATTTGATTACATAACAACACCATTATACTCAATATAATAGGATTTTTTATGAGAAGTATTCAAATAGCACTTCCACACACCTCCGTCTAAAGGATATGAACATAATGTTTCTGTGTACGGCGAACAACTGCCTCATGAAATGATGATTGTTCAATTTTATCCTAAAACAAATCATGGAGTCCATTATGATGGAACTATAATTATATATTATATTTCTTATATTTATATTTTCCATATTATTCTTTAATTTTTATTTACAGTATAGCTATATGCTTTCCATAATTTGTAAATATGATAGTTTCATTTGAGGAAAACCGGACTACCGCCCCCTTAAAGTTATATGACTCATTCATTCCATACATGGAACCTAAAAAATATAGAGTTAATAAACTTATGGAACATATATAACATATATATTATACTATAATTATAAAATAATTATGTATCATTTATCTTTCATTCCATTAATATGACAAAGAAATGAAAGTAGCGTTAATGCGTATATACGACCTTCCGTCTCCATGAATGGTAAATTTTATTTCTTATCTCCAAATTTTATGGACTATTATAAATATATATATAATTGATATATATGATATTTAAATCATAAAAATAATTTTAGAGATTTTGTACTTTTTACTATGTGTATAATTTACATCAAAACAAGTTTATTTTCGACGCAAGTACTGAATATCAAAAAAATGACCAATATGAACATAAAAATTTAAGTAATTTTTATAGCATGATAATAAGTAATATAAAATGAATAATAAAATTGGAAATGGTTATAAAGAAATTATAAATTAAACTAATTTTGTTATTGATGAATATAAAGAATAAATGATACAATTTAGATTCAAGGTAAGAGAACTTTTTAACCCAATTTCCATTCTTTGGGTTAATCTTTTAATTCTTGATTATGTCCTTCTATGATTATGTGAGAAATAACTTTTTATATCCTATATCGTATTTATACTTTATTTATTTTTATTTTTAGTGAATTCACATAAAAGATCTATTTTATAAAAAAAATTATCATTATAAGGTAATTTCTAAACTCAATTTCCACTCATTGGATTTTACGTATACTTTAATGATTTTTATAATTCGAAGATTATCTGTGGAATCACTATTTGTTTATTTATGTTGTAATTTCCACTTCCATTTATGTTGATGTACTATTTCTAAACATAAACACCATATTTATAAATTCTTAATTCATTTATACAAATTTTTTAAGGGAAATCTTAACTCAATCTCATTTCATTGAGTTAAATATCCATGTCATTGGTTTTGTTTTTCAAAGAATATGTGTGAATAAACTGTAATTTTTTTTCACTAAATATAAATTTATATAGGTTGTGTTTTCATTTTTCATGCATAATTATTTCATTGATTTATCCTTAATCTAAGGATGGGATATTTGTAAGTGATTTTTTCTCAATTTACATTCCATTGAGACTTATTTTTTGTTAATCACAAATTCACTTTTATATGGTGTATATAATTCCCTTTGGTATATTATATAATGAATATCCTTAATAACATGATGTTATAAGTTTTTTTATGTTATTATTTATTTTTTTTTATTCAAGTATTTTCTCAAGTTGTAAGGGACTCTTTAACAAAAACATTGTTTTAAATGTTTTAAAGATTTATTCTTCTAAACCCTTCTCTTTCATTTCCATGTTTTCCAAATGATTTTAAGGAATTATCGATATGAACACGAACTTTTTTAAGTTTAAATTCTTTTCAATAGTTTCAAAGTGGTATGGGAAACATTGATTCAAAAATAATCTATTAAAATGAATTAAATGTGTTTTAAAATTGGATTCATTATTTCAATAACATGTAATTTTTTATTTAACATATAAATCATGAATGAAATTTCTTTATTTTATATCAGAATTATATGTTAATTATTACTTTAAAAGTTTAATTTCCTTTTGAAATAATGTTTTTTCATTTATTAGTGTGTGGCTAGTAATATGAAATGTGATTTCAAAGTGGAAATGTTATTTTCATTTATGCTAGTTTTTTGTGTTGTGATTATGTTACGGTATAGGTAATTTCATAATTATATGGTTATTTCCATGATAAATTAAGGTTGGGTGAGATCATGATATCTCTCCAATGAATTGGGTAAAGCGACGGAGGTAAATGATGAATTTTCACCTAAAAGATTTAAGGAATATACTGTAATGGGTATTCCAGACATAACAATGAAGGTTACTCCCTACATAACTATGAAAGACAAATTATAAGTATGTTATTAATGCCACATGTTAAATTTATGATTTATTATTTCTACGATTAATTCCAAAATATGATTATTTCTTAAGGTATTTTAATGAGTTTAGGTTTTATGAGTGAAAAGTATAATTTTGTGAAAATGTTTTCATGTGTTTTAAATATTCATAGACAAATGGTTTCATTCTTTATTTTATATCCCTTACTAATACTTTTTATTCTAATACCATGTTTTTTAAATTTTTTCCATAGTGTATAATAATTTTTAATAAGAAGGAAGAAATGAAGATGAATGTTATGAAGATTTTTATCAAGAAAAGTAATTCATGTTTTGTCTTAAAATGATAAGACTGTGAAAAAAATAGATCATGAGTTGAAGTGACTAATTTGTAATATTTGATATGTAATTTAATAGTTATGTCCTAATTCTACAAAACTCTAAAATTGGAAATACCCTCAATTTTAATTAAAAGTAAATTCTTGATTAAAAATCAGGATTATGTAATTTTTAAGGTTGGGGCCTTATAGTTGGTATCAGAGGTTAGTTTAGAAAACATTGGAGATTTTGATGTTTTCCTAAGGGTTACGGATATGATATTGGGTTTATAATTTTCAGGTAGATTACAAGTTCAATGACTTAGAAACCTCTTTTGAGGATTATGTTATTTCAAGGTGATTAATGTTATTTTTGGAGGCATTCAACTATGAAGAAATTATGGGTTATTAGTTTTTGGGATGAAAATGTGAGGGATGAAATATCAATTGAGGTTAAAACATGTTATGTTTGTTTTTGATGATTTTATCTCATTTTTTTAATGTTATTGTAATTATACAGTTTTAGAAAAATTACAACATACAGACCGTGTGAAAAAACTATCGCGTCAGACAAAGCTGCGGGAATCAAACCCACAACCAAAGTGTGAATGAGATTTATCTCCTACCACTAACCTACATGAATCAACTCTTTATAATGACTTATTATTTGTAGTTAAATAATTTTATTGTTTGATAATAAGCTAATTTTGGGAACTTATGTTTTATAAAATGGCTATCCTTATTATCATAAAATGATTTGTTTATTAAGTGTTAAATGTTATTTTGGAAGACGTTCACTATTTTAGTAACTTTATATGTTTACGGTAAATAGAATACAATGGAATTTAATTGAATAGTTATGGTTGAATTATATTTTGGTAATAATCTATTATTTTAACTATGGTATTATGGGGAATTATATTATTTAAGAGGATGATTAACCTATCATGGATAAAATGTGATTTCGTTAATTACTTTTGGTATGAGACATTAAGAGTGGTTGATGTTATTTAGAGATAAATGTTAAAATTTATCTTGGAAAATAATTTGATAAAATCCTTCTACGTTTATGGGTTCAATATTAGTTGGATTATTTTGAGTAATTTTAAGGACTTTTGTTTGTTGAATGGTCTATGTAGAACTTGGGTATTACTGTTGAATTTTGGATATTAAAAGTAGACCTTCTCCTTATAAAGTATTATTATTTTTGGGGTATTATCTTATCTTTTACTAAAAATTTTGGTTTTGGATAATTTTTAATAGATGTGGAAATAAATAGTTCATCTTTGGGTGATTATGTGATCCTCTGGAGATAAGATGAGTGCGTGGTTGAAATTTATTGAAGGATGAAACTCTGCTTGTCATGTTAGTATATTTCCTTATGTTCTTATTCCATGTAATAAAATAATTCCTCAACTTTATAGAAAATATATAAAAATAATTTTCCATTGAATATTTTTACTATGAAATCAATGGTTGTTTAACCCATCACAATTTTATGGTTTTCTGGTTGTTAACTTTCCCCTGATCATGTTTTCTATCACTCTCCATCAGAACATGATGGTTAGTTTTTCATCCATATCCATATTTTTCTCCATGGAATCCTATTATCTTTTATCTAGAGTGACCTTTATACTTTTCTTTATTTATTTTAAAGTTTAGTTTTATTGACTCTTTTTCTGATGTTGGATTTTCAATGAAGTTTCTGAAACCAATTTTAAAATTTTTAGGATGCAATTTCCAAAAGGGGTTAATGATATAATGACCCAGGTATTTATAGAATCATAATTTTTCATTTATATTAATATTTATGAATAATATATTAATTTTACTTTAAAGGGGATGTGTTATCCGAGAGCATACTCAACATGAAAAAACGGGTTTCTTTGAAATCTTATGTTGCACGCAACGTTGAGTTATACATAAAAATAATATATTATTATTATTATTTTCAATAGTAGCTAATACCTAGCCATTGGAATGGGGGAAATGAATAGTATCAAACAAATTTAAAAAAATTGTTTACACAAGTTTATATAATGATTCATTGGTTACCAAATTTATTAGAAATAGAAAGAAAAAACCAATTGAATATAAAGGATCTGTTTTTATGAAAACCTATTAAAAAGAGAATAATTGTGTTTATAAAATCATTTCACTATTTATGGGTTTTTATTAAATTAAAAAATTATGTTATATATTCAATTAATTTTTTAATATTTATTTTATATGTTTTCTAGATATTATATAATAATAAATTCAATTTTTCAAATAAAAGAAGTTTTTTTCAACAAATACATTTTTACCGTCTTTTGATGGAGAACCATTTTTAAATCTCATTTTTTGTCACATTTATGTGTTATATTTTACAAAATAAACTTACTCGTTATAATAGGGACATAAAAATTTACTTTGTATGAATTTTTGGTATTATTTTGATAAAAATCATATTTCTATGAACAGTGAAAAATACTCTATTTTAATTCAAAACTGCTTTTTCATCTAATTTTTTTATATATTTATATTTTCATTTAAGATGGGTTTAAAGTTTATTTGGATTAATTTTTTATCATTTAATCCAGTTTTGGTCGTTGAATTTATACCACTTTTAAATTGTACATAAACGCATGCCAACATTTTGGTAGTTTTTACTTCTTAAAATTCCGCTTTTTGGTTTTGAAAAGTGCAATTAATTTTAAATTAATTTCTGAAATTTATTTGTTTTGAATTTGGAAAAATGAATTATGTATTTAGAATTATAAGTTCCAAATTTTTTATACATGTACCTTTTATTTTTAAACATTATGAATAGTAACTTTAGTAATTATTTTTATTTACCACAATTTAATGGTAAATCAAGAAAAAAAGTGTAAAAATATTATTTTAAGAATATAAAACTAATTTAACACGTGTTATAATCCTTATGGATGACATATTTCTGACCATATTTATCCCTGGGTCGATTTTTGGACCCCATGGAGCCATTGTGGTGTGATAATGACATGTTATAAGAATTAATTTCAAGTAAAGATAAATATAACATAAACTTGTATCTTCCAATAAAAGAATTTTAATATAGGGTTATATAAATTATATCATTGAATATAAATATTTTTTATAAATCTAAAACAATTTCATACATCATGTTGTTTTATTTGTAATTTGTATAAATTAAATAAATTTATTTATTTATGACAAAATGACGATGCAGTGATTTCTTCATTAATAAACGATTCAAATAAATGATATTATAAATATTTACATAAATATTATTTTACATAATTTGTGTCATCAAATAATTTTATGTATTAATATAGCATTTTTTTATTGATTCAATATTTTTTTAAGGAATAAGGTTGTTATGAATCTTTACAAAAGGCATGTATGAATAGTGACCAAAATTTACATAACGCATAACTTAAAATATAAGAGAGTATATTAAATGATATTAAATTTATAAAAATATAAGATTCTGAAAAATGGTTAATATAAGTCCAAATATTTCATAAATGGAATTTTTGTTGTACTTTTGACATTATATGGTAATTACATTAACCATAAATGTGTAAATAACATGATATCATTATAAGATTAAAAGGGGTCAAATAAGGGTTAAACCAAAATTATAGGGTTAAAAAAATATTCAAAACTTTTATAAAAATTATTTTATTATGGTTATATAAACTGAAATCACATTATATTCTAATAAAATAAGTTTTTGACTATTTTTAATTGAAAATAAATTTATAATAAATTAATATTTCACGATATTCCTCAAGTGCCTCTCACCTCTTCTATAAAAGGGAACTTATTCTTCTCTTTATATCACACTTACAAAGCCTTTTATATTGGAAAATATATATCCAATAAAAATTATAGATTCCATCCCTTCCTCTTTGAATCATTACCTTGGGCATAAGGTAATTCAATAAAGCCTTTTGTCTCAAATCAAATGAAGTTACCCGATTTAGAGGTAACGTCTTCTCTAAAGATCATTTCCATTATTTTTCTTCTCCACTCCCTATTGTCTCATTATTATTTGATTACATAAAAAAATTGTCCTAAATATACTATTATTTTATTATGATATGTATTCTAAATACACTTACACACCTCTTTATATATTGGATACGAACATATTGTTTATGTGTACTGTGAAAAAATGCCTTACGTATTGATAATTGTTCAATTTTCTCATAACACCACTCATGATAGACATAATGATGGAACTGAAATTATATATGATATATATTATATTTATATTTTCCCTATTCTTCTGTATATTTTTTTACAACATACCTTAATTATTTCACTAATGTGTAAATTTGATAATTTCTTTTGAAGAAGAGTGCACTACCGCCCCCTCAAAGCGATATGACTCCTTCATGCCATATATGGAATGTATAAAGGTTTAAATTAATTAAATTATGTAACATATATAAAATATATACAATACTATAATTATAACATACCTATGTATCATTTATTTTTCATTCCTTTAATATGACAATGTAATGGAGTACAACCTACCATCTCCATGAACGGTGCATTTCATTTCTTATCTCCAAATTTTATGGACTATTATAAATACATATATAGTGGAGATATATGATATTTAAATCATTAATATCATTTTGGATATTATGGAATTTTTACAACATAGACAATTTACATCAAAATAAGTTCAGTTTCAACTCTCAAGTACCGAATATCGACAAAATGGCCCATATGAACTTAAATAATTATATAATTTTTATATCATGATAATAAGTAATATAAAATTAATAATAAACATGAAAATAGTTTTGAAAAAATTATAAATTAACCTAATTTTATTATTTATGAATATAAATAATGAACGATACAAGTCCGATTCAAGGTACGGGAACTTCATAACCTAATTTCCATTCTTTGGGTTATCTTCTACTTCTTGATTATGCCATTCTATGATTATGTGACAAATAAATTTTGATATATAATATTTTATTTATACTTGATTTATGTTTGTTTATATTTAATAGACATAATTGATCTATTTTATTAACAAAATTATCTTTGTAATGGAATTTCTATACCCAGTTTACACCCATTGGGTTTTACGCATACTTTGTTGATTATATTATGCCTATATATTTTCTAAAATCACTATTTATTTATTTATTTTTTAAATTCCACGTCCCTTTATGTGAATATAGTATTGTTACACATAATCCCCCCATTGATAAATTTTTATGTCATTTATACGAACTTTGTAAGTAAAATCTTACCTCAATATCATTTCATTGAATTAAATATCCATGTCATTGGTTTTTCTCAAGAATATGTGTGACCAAACGATGATTTTTTTACACTAAATATACATTTATATTTAGTTTATTTTTTTCACCCATAACTACGTCATTTATTTATCCTTAATCTAAGTATGGGATCATTTTATGTGATTTTTTCTCAATTTACATTCCATTGAGACTTATTTATTGTTATACACCAATTCACTTTTATATGGTGTATATACTTTACTTTGACATATTACATCATCAATCTCCTTATTATCATGATATTATAAGTTTTTTTAATGTTATTCACTAATTTTTTTTATTCATGTATTTTATCACATGGTAAAGAACTCTTTAACTAAAACATCGTTTTAAATGTTTAAAAGATTTAATCTTCTAAATACCCCAATTTCAAGTCCATGTTTTAAAAATTATTTTAAGGAATAATATATATAGACATGAATTCTTTTATGTGTAACTTCCATTATAAAGTTTCAATGTGGGATGGGACACTTGGATTAAAAAATGTTTTTTTAAAATTTTTTAAATGTGTTTTAAAATTGGATTGATTATTTCAATAATGTGAAATGTTTTATTTAGCATATAAATCATGAACAAAATTTTGTGATTTTATGTCACAATTATACATTTATATTTACATTACAACTTAACCATTTTTTTAAATAATTTTTTTTCATTTATTATTTTGAGGCTTTTAAAGTTGAAATATGATTTCAAAGTGAAAATATTATATTTCCTTAATGCTAGTTTTATGTGTTGTGATTGTGTTATGGTTCTTGGAAATTGCAGAAGTATACTGGTGATTTTTTGATAAAATAAGGGTGGGTGATATTGTTATATCTCTTTAATGCATTGGTTAATGTGATAGAGGTAAATGATACAGTTTCTCCTAATATATTTAGGGAATATATTGTTATGGGTATTACAAACAAAACCATGATGGTTACTCCCTATGTTGTTGTGAAAGCTATAATGTATGTATGTTATGAGTGACACAAGTTACCTTTACGATTTATGATTTATATGAGTTATTCAGAAATATTATGATTTCATAAGGTATTTTAAAGATTATATGTTTTATGGGTGAATATTATGATTTTGTGAAAATGTTTTCATAAATTCTAAATATTCATGGACTAACGGTTTCATTCCTTATTTTATAACCCTTATAGAGCCTTTTTATGCTCATCCCATGTTTTTGAAATTTTTTCCACATGATATAAGGATGGCTAATTTGAAGGAAGAAATGTAAATGAATGTTATGAATATTTTATCAAGAAAAAGAATACATGTTTTATCTTAAAATGTTAAGATTATGAAAAAAGGGAATAGTGAGTTGAAGTGTCAACATTGTAATATTTGAGATGTAATGTAATAGTTAGGGCCCAATTCACTAAAACTCTAAACCTGGAAAGATGCTAAATTTTAATTAAAAATATATTATTAATTAAAAATAAAAATTATGTAATGTTTAAGGTTGGATCCCTATAATTAACCTCACCCACAAATGTATAAATAAAATTTAGGCAGCTTTTTAGTGATAATATGACTGTAATAAAAGAATTGGTATTTTTTTAAGTCATAAAAAATTAATTATAATTAATTAAATAATTTAAAATTAAATTTATTTTATGAAATTTTTTTCATAAATTAATAATTTTATGTATTCATGTTTTATGATAATTTTATAAGACCTTATGTAATTTTTTGAAGCATTATAAAATCAGTTTTAATTTTAAAAAATGTTTTTTCAAGTAAATTGTTATTTTAGTTAAAAATTAAATTAATTATATTTAGAAAATTATTTTCTTAAAATGGAGTTAATTTTTGGATTATACACATTGAAAAATGGTTAGGTTGAATTTTTGATATTTTTCTAAAATGCGTGAATTTTTGGTGAATAGTAAAATACATTAATTTACCATATAAATACATTAAAATTTAAATGCACTATTCCAAACACCATGAGTGATGTAAGTACCCAAATATAGAAGTCACAATAAATTATTAATATTATTTTTCATGATATTATCACTATTTCTTGTCTTATGGAAAAATAATAAATTAATGATTAAAATATTAAGAACACTCTCCTCCCCTCCCCTATAAATACCACCCATCACACCCTCATTTCTTCAAACCTCTAAAGATACAAACCTTATTAGAATTATTACCAAATATACTCTCTATCCCCTCCCCCGCATCCATTATCCTTGGTCTACTAAAAATACTTAATCATTTTCCCTAAAGAATCTCTCAAAGAATATGTATTTAAATGGTAATTTCTCTCTCTATTCTTTCAATTTCATTTCAAATTTCTTTTCTTTTCTTCTATTATCTTCATATTATCTTATCCAAATGTCATGATACCTCTAGGATGATTTATATACTTGTATTAAATATGTAATATTATTCATTATACTCCTCCCTCTCTCTCTTTGTTTATAAAAATGAAATCGTTGCTCGTGATGTGTTAATTTACTGACATCATGGGCGATGACCATCCATTTTTTCATGAACACCTTAAAGGGTTCCGATGAAACCATTAAATGGTAGAATACAGATTTTAATATGTATTTTTTCACCCCGTTTATGTTCTTAAGATAGCTTTTATTCATAATACTAATTGATAAAACAAAACATGTTCATTGTGATCCAAAAACGGCCAAAATTAACTTTAAACCATTATCATTAAATTTTAACTAATTATTCATCCACATGTTATATAAAATAATTAATTACAAGATCAATTAAAATCATGTATGATAATTAATAATTTTTAATATCAGTTCTAAATTTTTATCCATGTTGTACATGAACTCCCATTCATGTGTACAAGTGAACAGTCATGAAAATAATGAAAAATAACAGTCTCGAACAATGAATTTAAACTCTATAACACATCCAAAGGCCCATAAAAGAACCTAATGAAACCATAATAAATCATGTTCATGTATTAATGTTATATAATTTCTAATTAATTATTATAATTTCATTACACCTGACATTAAATTGAAGAAAGAGTTTGGATACAAGGTAAGGTTAAATTCTCGAATCCAACTTTCATTCTTCGGGTTCTCCATATTTCACTCCATTTTTTTTACGGTTACTCCTTGAAAATAATTTATTCCTCATTATATTACCTTTTCTAGGATATAAATTTTTCCCACTAGAGTTTCTGTTAAACACAATGTTTTCCAAAAGAACTCTCCTTTCAAAAACACACATTTTACATCTCACTCAAGGTTGATAGTTCTTGTATCAAGTATGTTATTCCCTCCTTCCTTTTGGAACCCAAAGTTTATTAATGTGTTATTATGAGATGAAACAAATTCCTATCTATGTCTTCTTTATATTCATGATTTATATATGTCCTATGAGGCATGCATGATAAAGAAAATGTTATGAATTGACGGGTGCGCCAGGAATTATACAGCGTACCAATGCATTGGGTAAAGTGATGAATCTCATGAGTTAAAGTGAAATTATGAAAGAACATGATACTATATTTGTTTATAACTATGTGATTTATTTTACCACTAAGACATGATTTTTCATTTTTATGAATTTCGACAATCCATGACTTTACATAATGATTCCGCTCATGATTTTTATGATGATGATGTTATGCTAACCCCATGTTACATTGTTTCATGTTCTTATCTATCCTCTTACTGGGCTTTTAGCTCACCCGTTTTTTATGTATATCCTCAAGTGATTGCTTTGACTAAGGAAAATTCAATATACAATTATATTCTATAGAATAAGGAATTAAATAAATGATGATTCTTTATGTTGTAAATGTTATGTATAGTCCTTGTTTTTCCAAGAAACTAAACCTTTGGATCCTCATTATGTAATGTTTTTATGTTTTTTATTATTAAAATTATTTAAAAGTAATGTAAAAAAATCGTGGTCTCTATAGTTGGTATCAGAGAAAAGGTTTAGTTAATTTGGGAATTGGGATTATTGAACCCAATATACAACCTGTAGTATGAGACTAAGTACAAATATGCACACAAGAAGGATAGATAAAAATAGGGATCCCATAATATATTATTTTAGTGAAAATTTCACAAATTAATAATTAATTTATTCATTAATTGTTGACTTATGTTTTTTCTAACCTTTTCTATTTTAGAAAATGGTGGGAACCAAGAGAAACTAATCCAACAACCCATGCGAGGGACAATGAAACGATTTCACAAACGACATCCCCAATGCTTTGGGAGATGGAGTTAAAACTTCATCTCAATGCATACACAAATATCTCGAGTTATGAACAATAACCAAAATAATGTGGAATGTACTTCTTCACATAAGAGGTAGAAATTGGCAATCGATTGTTTTATGCGGCAACGACCACCGACTTATAGTGGATATTCTGATCCACTAGTTTATGAATAGTGGTTCAACTCCATGGAGAAGAACTTTTTTGTCCCTCACTATTCTGATATGGAGAAGGTGATTATGGCTATTTGTTATCATTATGGGGAGGTAGATCAATTGGGGGATTTGATTACGAACACCAAGTTGGCTGACAAAATTGAAGATATGGAATGGGAATACTTTAAGATCTTGTTTCAAAACAATTATTCCCCAAGAACACTTTATATAAAGATGAATAGATAATTTATAGAGCTCAAGAAAATGGAAGAAGAATATGTCACAGCATATGAATTGAATTTCATAAGGCTTGAAAGTTACACTTCTATTTTTTTTGTCAGTACTGATAGAAATATTTATATATTATTTTGTGGGTTAAACCCACACCTTATAAAGGCTCTTGAAAGTTGAGACTTTAAGAGTTATGAATAATTGTTTTGATGAGATCTCAATGTAGAGATGATATTTTGAGAATTCTCTCATGGAAATAGTGATAAGTAATAAAAATTGGAGTTTCTAACTGTTAGGAAAAGGAAATATCATAATACCTCTCTTGGTGGAATTCGATGTTATAATGGGAAAGGATTGGCACTCATTATATACAACACATATCAATTGTTAGGAAAAGGAAATATTTTTTTAATATTCCAAACCATCCCATACTCCTCTTAAAATGTAAGTAAGATCAGGAATCTCCTATGAAAAATCCGTCATTTGTGTGGGTGTTGATTCCCTGTGAAGAGGCATACCCCACTCAAATGGTTAAGTCAAAGGAAAGTGTCAACCTAGAAGAAATTCCCATTGTAAGGGAATATGGTTATGTATTTTCTGAAGAGTTACCCAGGCTTCCCCAGATTGTGAGGAAGATTTCACAATAGAACTCATACCCAGAGCTACTCGTTTCTCAATGTGTCCCAATAGGATGGATCCTTTCAAACTAGAGGATTTAAAGAAGTAGCTACAATATCATTTGGACAAAGGGTTCATATTCCATAGTTAATCACCTTGGGGTGTTCTAGTGCCCTTTATGAAGAAGAAGGATAGATCAATGCAGCTATGTATCGATTCTTAGGAACTCAACAAGATCGCCATAAATAAAAAGTATCATCTTATAAGGATAAATGAATTGTTCGATCAGTTATGAAGAGCTCGGTACTTCTCAAAGGTGGATCTTAAATATAGATATCATCAACTAAAGGTGAATAAGTATAATATTCAGAAGACTAACTTCCATAAAAAGTATGAGCACTATGGGTTTCTTGTGATTCCCTTTGGACTAACTAATTCCCCTCCAATATTCATGGATTTGATGAATAGTGTCTCTAGACTTTACCTTGAAAAAAATTTTGTAGTTATTATCATTGATATTCTCATCTACTATAAGAGAAATGTGGATCATTAATAACATCTAAGACTTGTGTTGGAAACATTGACAAAGGATAAGTTGTACACCAAGTTCTGAAAGTGTGAATTTTGTAAGAATAAAGTCACGTTCTTGGGTTATGTGATCACAAGTGAAGGAATTTTAAAGGACCCTTATAAAAAAAAGAAATTGATAAATGGACTATACCCTTTAGTGTCATAGAAATATGTAGTTATATTGGATTAGATGGGTACTAACAATGTTTTTTGAGAAATTTCTCATGATTCTCAAGCCAGCTAACTATGTTAATAAGGGGAAAAGTATGTCTGGATGGAAGAATTTGAGGAAATATTCAAGGAGCTAAAGAGAAGGATGATCAGTGCACCTTTACTCACGTTACTAAAAAGTAGAGAATGTTTTGGGATATACAGTTATTATTTGAATAAAGGCTTGGATTTTGTACTCATGAAAAATAATAATGTGATAGCCTATACCTTACGATAGTTGAAGATCCATGACAAAAAATACCTGGTGCATGATCTGAAGCTAGCAGCTGTGATTTTTTCCCTTGAAAATATGGAGGCACTACCTATATGGTGAGAAGTTTTAAATATATACAGATCATAAGATTCTAAAGTATATATTCACTCAAAATGATCTCAAGATATGTTAAAGGAGATGGTTATAACTAATCAAGAACAATGATTTCTCTATTAATTATCATCCCAGTAAGATGAACAAGGTTGCTAATACTCTGTGTAGAAAAGAACATGATACTCTATCCTTGAAGCGGATTGAGAAAGACCATATCTTCATGGATATGAAAAGTATGGATTTCGAAATCCTAAAGGCAGGGAATACATCATATCTTTCCCAAATGATTTCAAAACCATCTATCCAAGAGAAGATTATGGAGGCACAAAGGGATGATCTAGAGTTACAAAATAAGGTGAATGCAGTAAAGGAAGAGAAGCTGCAATAGTTTCATATGAACAATGATGGTGTGATTTGGTTTGGAATGCATCTTTGTGTGCTTTCATCAACCGAGGTAAATAAATATCTATTGGACATTGCACATAGCTCAACATTCTCTATCCATCCTAGTAGCACCAAGATCTACCAATATCTCTGAGATCACTTCTGGTGGGAGAATGTCACTATATAATATGTCATAGGTCTCCTAAATACATTCAAGGAAATAATGTGATATGGGTTGTGGTTGACCGACTCACCAATACTACACACTTTATCTATATTTGGGAATTTCTCTCACTTGAACCACTTGAAAAGATATATTTTAAGTAAGCAGTGATACTGTATGGTGTTCCACTCTTAACTCTCTCTAATCTTCATTGAAAGTTCACTTCTAAATTATGGAGGTGTCTTCAACATGATTTGAGTATTGAATTAAATTTCAGCATGGCCTATCACTACCAAACTGACGTCCAGTCAGAAAGGATAATTCAAACCCTGGATGATGTCCTAAGAACCTGATCTTTTAATTTTTTATGGGATCAGCATCTCCCATTGGTTGAGTTATCATATAAAAATATCATCCACAAAAGTATTTACATGGCTCTATATGAAGCTCTATGTAGAAAGAGATGAAGAACTCCAACCTATTGTGATGAAGTAGGAGAAAGAAAGCTACATAGACCGGATCTTGTAAAAGATATGATAGAAAAGGTTTAATTCATCCAAAAACATATCAAATCTTCTCAAAGTCAAAAAGAGCTATGCTGAAAAATGTAGAAGGGACTTGGAGTTCGACGTTGGAGATAAATTATTCCTTTAAATACCACCATGGAAGAGAGTCGTGTGGTTTGGAAATAATTGGAAGCTAAGACCATGGTAAATTGGCCCTATCGAGAGCCTTGACCACATAGGATCCATGGCCTATCGGCTTTCACTTCCATTGAATAGAAATAAAGTTCATGATGTGTTTCAGGTATCCCTTCTGATGAAGTATATACCAGATCACTCACATGTATTGAACTCATAGGTGGTAAAGTTGGATGATGATATCTTTTATGAGGAGCATTCAGTAAAGATGTTGGCTCGAAGAGAAAATGTTCTATGAAACAAGACAACCCACCTTGTCAAAGTGTTTTAGAGGAATCATAAGTCTGAAGAAACAAATCAGTAACCAGAAGATTCAATGAAGTACAAGTACCCTCAGCAGTTTATGTAAAACGAAATTTTGAGGGTGAAATTTTAAAAGAGGGGAATAATGTAACGACCCAAATTTTTATCCATGAAATTGATCCCTTCTTGTAGAAAATTCATAATCATATAAAATAACATTAGGGAAAAAATACCACATCATTCTTAAATTAAAACTATGTTACCTATAAACATAAATTTTTTTCTTCTCTGTTTTGAAATTTCAAAAATCTGAAATTCACTGTTGCAATCTGTAATATGTTTGGAGTTCAAAAGAACAAGCTTATTTTTTTCTGAATAGTAACCTACGCTTAGGAATTTTAACCTTCCCTTATGAATAATAGACTACCTTTATGAATACTAAAATGACCCTAATAAATATTAAATTTTCCAAAAGAATAATAACCTCACCCATGAATCTATATATATAATTTAGGCATCTTATAAGCGACAATATGACAATAGTAAAAGTATTGGTATTTTTCTAAGTCATAAATAATTAATTATAACTAATTAATTGAATTAAAATTAATTTTATTTTACTAAAATATTTTCATAATTTTACAATTTTATGTCTTTTTATTTTAAAATAATTTTATAATTCCTTATGTAATTTTTAAAAGTATTATAAAATCAGTTTCAATTTTAAAATCTTTGTTTTTCAAGTAAATTATGATTTTAATTAAAAAATAAATTAATCATATTTAGAAAATTATTTTCTTAAAATGAAGTTCATTTTTTTATTATACACGTTGAAAAATGGTTAGGGTGAATTTTTGTTATTTTTCTGAAATGCTTCAATTTTTGGTGAACAGTAAGATACATTAATTTACTGTATAAATACATTGTAATTTAAATCCACAATTCCTAACATCATGAGTGTTATAAGCAACCAAATCTTGATCTCACATGAAATTATTACTATTGTTTTATAATGAATCATCATTATTTCTTATCTTATGGAAAAATAATAAACTAATGATTAAAATATTAAAAAAAACCCTCCTCATCTCCACTAACCACAAATAAATATTTTATATTATTTTATATGCAGAACCCAAAACAGTACAAATCAGGGAAGCCTAAAGAAATTAAGACTGGGAGAATAACTGATAACATGGTCCACCCCACAAGGGGCAAGGGACCCATGGGAAAAAAACTCGACGAGGGGGCATTCTGGAGTAGCAAATGGGGTCAAGTAGTCAGTCACTCGATTACCCTCAGGCCGCGTATGGAGGATCTCCATGTAACCAAAGAGAAGGGCCTTGCACTTTCGGATCAAGTAAGTAATTTTCCAAGGAGAGGAAGAGGTCCCAATTAGAAGGATCCACACAATCCTGGAATCCATCACAACAATGGATAAGGTAATATTTTTGGAGTGGCAAAGAGAGAGGGCGTTGAGCAATGCCATCGCCTCTGTAATAAGAAAATTCCCTAGTCCACAGAAAGCACTAAAGGATAGAAGCACCGAGCCTACTAAGTCACGGACCATTCCACATCCACGCATGATACCGGAGCTGAAGGCTCCATTGACAAAGAGCTTCATACCCGATCTGGGGGGCATCCAGCAGACCCAATGCCCCTGCTGCCTGAGACTGATGTGGTCCAGTGGGGCATGTCTGGGGGGAAGCGACTGAGGGAAGGCGTTGCATCATGATGGGGGAGGTGGTTGACCAGCTCTGAACTGAGACTCTTGGCTCTGTCCATCACAACAAGAGTGGAGCAGTGATCCCCATGGCGCACCTAGTTGTGCGCCTTCCATATACACCAACAGCCCGCCTCCAGAAGGGTAGCCCGTGCCGAGATCTCGTGGTTGTTATTAAATCAGCCTCTGAACCAGCTTGAGAGGAATTCCTCAAGGGAGGTTGTAGTTCTAGGAGGCCGAGGAGAATCTCCCAGTGCACCCCATATCCGCATATCCCACTAGCTTTGGAATAAGAGATGATGTGTGGATTCCTCAGAGTGATATGAACAGCAAATGCACCTGGAGGCAAGCTGGACCCCCTTCCTTTTAATCGCTAGATCTGAGGGGAGATCCTGATGTCTGATTCTCCAAAGGAGGAAGGAAAATTTAATTGGGACGACTTTTCACCAAAGACACTTACCCCACTGATTTCTCTATGGCTATGTAAGCGTACAATGATGATAAGCTTTGGCCGAGAACATCCCTATTGAAAAGCCGGTGAAAATGTAGTTGTCCAGGGATCCATCCAAGCTGATGCTTTTGAAGATGGCCTTTTATATGGGATAAAGAACTGAGTGGATAAAGGAGGAGTGAGCACTGGCTTCTAGGAATGAAATAGTAGGTGTAGGTCAACCCGAGAAGTTCAGCAGACTGCCCCCCTAGTCACACTACCAAAAATTGAGATCCCCCCAGCCCAGGACCCACTGAGAGGGGCACAAGAGAACGGTAAAATGAACCCAAAGAGATCTCCAGAGGCTTGAGGCCAATTTTACATTCTCTCAGAGTCCAAAGACATACTTCCCATGAATAAATTGGCTCCACAAAGATTGGCCCTCAATAACCTCCAAAGCGATCCTTCCTTGAATGAAGTACATTGTCTGACCCACATCTCTAGCCCCAATGTTGCCCATCTCCACTGGCCTAGCAAGCTTGCTCCAAGAGGACCACCGGAATATCCCCACCACTTGGCTATCACAAATGAATCTGTTCAAGATCTTCTCAATATGGGTAATGATAGACATAGGAGCCTTAAGTGTGGAAATAACATGCATAGGAATAGTTGAGAGGACACAATTGATGATGGTGATCCTACTTCCAAAGTACAAGAACCTGTTCTTCTAGTTGGGGATGCGATTGGTGATTCTGGTGACCAGACCATCAAAGAAACGGTCCCGAATTCTTCCAAGGGAAATGCGAGCTCCAAGATAAATCACAGTAATGTTTTTTATTTGATTTCCCAGGATGGAAACAATGTTGACCTTTCTCCTGCTCGGGCAGGAGGAGGTCAAGTAAACCCTACTCTTATACATGCTCATCATTAGTCCACTCCAAAAATCATACTCCTTCATGATTCTGATAAATCCCCTGATGTATGCACTACCTCCATTAATGAATAACACCATATCATCTGTGAAGAGGAGATGAGACACTTTGGAACATGGTCCCCACAGTGATAAGGAAGGACACGGCCAATTTTCATATAGGAGGCGACATACTTTCTCAGGACGTCCTGCACCATAATGAAGATATTGGGAGAAATAGGGTTGCCTTGTCGGATCCCTCTGACTGGTTTCTAGAAGCCAGATTGCCTCCCCATAAAAAGAAATTTGAGCCATGACGAGCTGTAGAAACAAAACAAGAGGTCACTGACACATTTAGAGAACCCCATGCTCCTCATGGCGTGGATGATAAACCCCCACTCCAAACTATCGTAGGCCTTGTCCATGTCAACCATCATCGCGATGTTGGATCGTCAAACCTTCCTGTTCATCTCCCTAATCATCTCTTGTGAAAAAGCCATTGCCCCTGAATGGACCTCCCCTAGATGAAGGCATGTTGTTCCTTTCCAACCCAGCTGTGAAAAAACTGAGAGAGTCTTATGTTGATGAGATTCAACAACACCTTGTATACGAAGTTGCACATGCTAATAGGTTGATACTGCGCAATGGAGGTAGGATCACTAACATTGGGGATAAGGAACAGGGTAGTAGAGACGGCAACCCGCGGTAGCCCACCACCATAAAAGATGTCCTGAATTGAAAATATAAGCTCCTCCATGATGATAATCCAAGCATTAACAAAGAAGGAACCTGGGAAACCATCTGGACCAAGTGCACTCTCCTCGTTCAGAGAGATAACATAATCCCACACCTCCATCTCCTCTGGAATAAGTTCAAGAACCTCATTGATGTGAGTGGAGACCACCCTGAGGACTGGGAAAAAAAGGTCAGTCTGACCCTGCGAGTATCCATTCTCCCATTGGGGTTTAGGATTACACAAGTTAGAAGTAAAATGTGAGCTAACCATACCACCAATGACATCCAAGTTGCTAGTAAAGGATCCATCTTCATGCAAAATATTCGGAGCCCTCCGATGCTATTTCTCCCTTATACATGCATGAAAATAGGACAAGTTGAGGTCTCACTACTTGAGCCAGGTGGCCCAAGAACACTCATGAAGGAACCTTTCATGTTTCAGCAAACTCTCACTAAAATTCTACTTCTTGAGGTTGAGAGAGGAAAAAATTGTCTCATCCCAGATAGCTTCCAGGTAGGCCTTGTCCCTCTTAATACCCTTCATCATGTCCTTTAGAGTGGGCTGCATAGCATAGAGGGATTCTGAATAGCATCTGAGGACAATCTTTAAGCGTTGATGCTTGTTGTGGAGATGGGACCATGTCCCCCATGGTAGGGGGGGCTCCCAAGAAGAAGAAACCATCTCAATAAAGTTCAGGAGGGTTGTCCAGGATTTGTAGAAAAAGAAGCCTCAGCCCTGGGGGGAATCCAACCTGAGATGGATGAGAAGTGGTGAGTGATCTGATAGAGTACGGGTCAAGTGAATGTCCTCTAAGTTGGGGAAGTCAGAGATAGCCTGAAGATTCCCAAAGCAGTGATCTAATTTACACCATGTAGAACAAACTCCTCTTTGTTATTGCACCAAGTGAAGCTGTCACCTGAAAAACCCAGATCCAGAATCCCCTCCTGAGCCACAAAGGAGGAGAATTGGGCCCTATCACACTGAGGGAGAGTGCTTACCCCCTTCTTCTCTGATGAGTCCAAGATGCAATTGAAGTCACCCCCAACCAACCAAGTATCATCACCAGGATTAAAATAACTGAGAACCTCTCATAACTGCTCATGAAGTCGTGCCTCACATTTGGCATAAACAAAGGAGAAAAAACAAATGCTCTGCCTAGAGTCCACCTTGACTGAGAGATACTAGTCAGAAGAGGCCAGCTTGTCCACCAGGATATGATCTTTCCAAAAAAACCCAGACGTTATGGCTCTCCATGCAAAAAGGACCGCATCCCTGCTCTCCAAGCACACGCCCCAATACTGGAAGAGCTATCCTTAGGATCAATAATAACCACAATCAATTATTTATTCATAGCCACTTCATTGGAGATAAATTATGTCTTGACATGTTCACCTAAGCGTCGGGCATTCCAAATAATTAGATAAAGCATTAAAAAGAGGGTCTCTCATTCTTGCCCCCAGAAGAAGGTCCACTAAGGGGCTCCATAGGAGAGATGATAAGGGACTACACCACCAAGCGAGTGCACATCTTGGTGGAGGGGTGTGGAAGAGGGGAGATGGCCGCCAAGGCATGGGAAAATAGTTGGACTAGAGACTGACCTTCTCGAGGAGGAAGGTTGGGAAGAAGGGTTGGGTGGGTAAGCATGCTGAGGACCGTACTATGGCGGGGAACATCCAGAGGCAGTACTAGTTAGGAGTTAGGGGAGGGGGGCATGCACGAGTGCACTGAGACAGTTGGTCAAGGAGATAGGTAGGAAGGGGTGGTCGGAGGCATAGAATTGGGAGGAGGGTGGGGAAGGATCACATAGGAGAATGGATTTACCTTTGTCAAGACAACTGGAACTATTCACGAAGGATGAGGGTGGAAGGCAGGCCGTAGAGTGGAGGCCCCGAGGGACATAGGGTACTAATGCTTGGCAAAGAGATAGAGAAAGGGAGCTAGGAGGAGCTGGCCGAGGGGGCGGGAGGGCTAGGGGGATGGGAGGATCCAAGAGGGGGATAGATGGATTAACAGGTAAGGGGGGAGGACTGGGAGAAACAATGAGGGAGGAGAGGGAGGCTTGGTGGCAAGGGCCCAGAGGAATGGGCAATCAATGGGAGGCGGGCAACTTGTGTAGAAGGGAGGGATCCGAGGGGGCTGAGGGGTCGAGGGGGTGGAGGGGGCCACGACCCACTACACCAATGCTTCATTCCCACTAGGGGAGGAGAGATGGACGTCACCCGAAAGGAGTTCCTATAAACGGATGATCTCTTGCACTCTGACACCGCATGGAAAACCATATGGTAGGCAGAGAAAAATCAGGGCACCGTCGAGAACACAATAGCATGTCTCCAATCCAGAACCTCCCCAACACTAAAATTTATCTTGGACAGTGGGGGAGATGAGATGTCCATCACCACACAAATCCGAACAGCCGCAGAACTCTGGAGGGAGACATTCCATTCATCTACACAGAGAAACTCCCCGATGATGTTTCCAATCAATTCCAGAAACTTTGCGCACATAAAGGGAAAGGTTAGGCCTGGTAAGGACATCCAGACCCCAGTGACTGGTGACTCTTGATCCCGATGAACCTCCATGGAACAAAGAGAGAGAAACAATCTCCATCAACCAAAGTAGCGGGGACACCTGGCCCAGGTTTTGAAAAAGTCCTCACGGGAATCCAAAACGATGAGGAACGATCTGCGGTTGAGGGATGAAACCCTATACGATCGATTGAGATCCCAAACACAAAAACAAACTCTAGGAAGACCCTAATTGGGGGCTTGGAAACCCCAAACCAGACCACCAAGGACCATCTTAGCTGCATCGAGGCCTCTTTGAAGGTGGACTCTGATACAAGGACAAGCAGGACTCCCTGCGAACCAACGGAAGCCCCTGGAGGAAGACAAGGGGGAAGGCACTGGAGGGGCTGAGGGGGGAGATGATGCTGGTCCAGACAGGGCACTGAGGAGGACCTCCTACAATGAGGGTCGTGAGGAGCCAGCACCACCAGAGGCCGCCAGGGGGAGAGATCCAAAGGCGGCCGAGGGACAGCCGCTATTTTCGAAATCAATGAGGGAGGGGAAGGTGGCACGTTGATCATGAAAGAACATGAAGGTGAAGAAATTCTCTGATCAAAAACTTCCATTCACCTACATGATCCCCAAAATGTGTGTTTATAACACCGACTTCCAGAGGGGGGCCCACCAGACCAAGTGTGCACCATGTTCCCCAGCTAATAAATTGCTTTCAATCACCCTTTTCAAAATGCGAACATTGTTCATGATAACTTCAGTTTGACTGATATACTGGTATTATATCATTTTAAGGGAATTTTATTCATTATAATCCTTCCACCCTCTCTTTGTTTATAAAAATTAAAGTGTTTCCCGTGATGTGTTAATTTACCTACATCATGGGCGAGGCAATACCATTTTTCTTTGAACTTCTATTAGGTTGTCAATAAAACCATTAAATGGTTGAAAAATGATTTTAATATGTATTGTTTAACTCCTTTTATCTTTTAGAAACAACTTTTATTCGTAATACTAATCGATAAAACAAAACATGTTTGTTGGGATCCAAAAACCACCCTAATTAACCTAAAACGATCATCATTAAATTTTAACTAATTATTAATCCACATGGTAAATAACATAATTCATTAAAATATAATTTAAAGTCATGTAAGATCATTAATAACTTGTAATATCATTTTTTATTTTTTTCCATGTTCTACACTAACTTTCATTCATGTGTATAATTGAACCGTTCATGAAAACTAAGAAAAAGAACTCTCATGAACAATGAATTTAAAAACAATAACTCATCCAAATGCCCCTAAAAGAACATAATGAAACCATAGTAAACCATATTCATGTATCAAATGTTTATTTAATTTCTAAATAATGAATATAATGTAATTATAAAGGTCATTAAAGTGAAGAAAGCATTGGGATACAAGATAAGGGGAAATTCTTGAACCCAACTTTCATTCTTTGGGTTCTCCCTCTTTCACTCCATTTTGGTATGGTTACTCCTTAAAAATCATTTTTTTCATTATTATATTACGTTTTATAGGATATAAATGTTTTCAAATAGAATTTATGTCAAATAAAATGTTCCCCAAAAGAACTCTTATTTCAAAAACATGCCTTTTACTCCTCACTCAAAGTTGATGGTTCTTGTATCAAGTATAGTATTCCCTATTTCTTTTGGGAACCCAATGATTATGAATTTTTTGTTATTATATGAAAACCATTACATTCCATGATTTATTTATGTTTATGATTTATATATTTTTTATGTTTCATTCTTGATAATGAAAATGTTATGATGTGACAGGTGGGCTTAAAATTATATAGCGCAATATGAATGTTTGAATATGATAGGTGTGACTAGAATTATACAATGATCCAATGCATTGGGTAATGTGATGAATATCATGAGTTAAAGTGAAATGATGCATGAAAATGATGATAGCTTTGTTCACAGCTATTTTTGGTAGTTGACCACTAATACATATTGTTTCATTTTTATGCATTTCCACAATCCATGTCATTACCTAATGATTCCTCTCATGATTTTTAGGATGATGATGTTATGCTCACTCCATGTTGAATTATTTCATGTTCTTACCTAACCTCTTATTGGGATTTTTTCTCACCCCTTTTTAATGTATATCCTCATGTGACTACTTGTACTTAGATGAATTCAAGATCCAATAAAAAGCTTGAGGTGAAGGAATTAGATAAATTTTTATGATTTATGTTGTAAATGTTATGTATAGTCCTAGTTTTCCCAAGACACTAATCCATTGGATCCTCATTGTGTAATTTTTTATGTTTTTAACCATTAAAATTATGTAAACCTAATGTAAGAAAATAATGGTTTCTATAATGATTGAGTCTCAGGCATGGTATATAAGTAATGTAAGTTCTCCCCTCCCTCTACAAGGCCTTTTCCAGATTAGTGGGATACATAAGAAAAATAAAACTCCAAAGGTGGAACCCTATAGTGGACAATATCATGGTTGTAGTGGTGTTTATATATCTATTATGCAGTATAAGAGATCATAGTAATGTTCATCACCCCTTATGTAAAACATAGGGGGAGATTATTTCATCCAAGGTTGGGTCAGACTCCCCTAGAGTGACGAGACATGATGAATCATGGTCACAATTTGAATCATATGTGTCATGCATTATTTTCAATCCTTAAAAAGTTTCATTTGTTGTTCCACTCTTCCTCAGTCCCACATAGGTCATGGTGGAGTCTTAGGGTTAGTATACTGGTCTTATGAGATTCTCCTGTAAGTATGATACATTCTCAAAATGGATGGGACTTCCAAGAGAAAGAAAAATATACATGTGGAACCCAATTATGAATTACATTCTTTTTCAATGATTTTACATGTTTTTGGTGAATGAATGGTTTGATTATACGTGGATTATTTTTATGGAACCCTATATTTTCATTGGATTTCATGATTGATAATACATCCAAATCAATAAGTTGGGTGAGTTATGACTATGAAAAATTGAAAAGTATATTTAGCATTGCTTTATAAAGACCAAGAATGGTAAACTTTAGTGTAATAGAATTATGTTTTATGAGTTCATGTATTATTCCTCAATAAATCAACATAAGTTTTTATTTATGAAGGGAGATTTTATATTAAATTTTGAAAGTATTTTTTAGTTAGTTTTGAAGGCCACAGATAACATTAAAGTGGTTATATTGCTATTTGATAAGGCCTACTATTGATGATAAGCTAAGTGAAAAAGGGAAATGTGAATGTTATATTGGATTAGAACCCTATGATATATAAACATTCTGATTTTTTTGAGTGACCATCATATAATATTTTTGTAAGAATGGGTTGAGAATATTTATTAGATCCATTGACTATATGATTTACATTGTCGTTTGAGTTGTATATATTGTTGATTGATTATTCAAATGATTTATCCAATAACAAAAACAATTTGATATTATGGTTGATATATTCATTGTCACTTGGATGTTCTTGTGGTCGATTTGGATGTTAAATAATAAGATCATATGGTTGACCTATATAGTCATTCTATATATACTATGTTATTTTTTTGATCATGAATACTTGATATAGTCAATCCATACAGTTGATCCAGATAGTGCAGTCGCTTCATATGGTCACTTGCCTCAGGGCGGATTGGCATGGTTTATTAAAAAACTAAAATCCAGTCATGTACATAGTAAAATTTTAATAAATATACTTGGTGAAAATATGGTTTTATAGAATACATATATTCTAAATAAGGTAAATATTATGTGATTTTTTATTCTTTATTGATTAAATATTATGATAAATATAATAATCATAATTAAATACAGGAAGGATTTTGATTCAAGGGAGGAGGATGATAATGAGATGAGTTTCACATCATATATGAGGTTCCATGTTATCAAACCAAGAATTCGATTATATATACTTACATGGATGAAAATATTTAATGTTTTAAATGTTTCATGATTAATGCAATATGGGTTCTGACATTTAAATACCTCGTGTATTTTTTAATCACAAAATAAATAGGTACTTGAATAAATATTATTACCATAGGTTTTATGAAGCAGATGAGCCATAGAAATTTAAATAAATTTTGTGAATATTATGATGGATTATTTTGCTGACTTTAAGGGAGATATTATCTAATTATTAAATGATAATGAATATTAGGTTTATAATATATTTCTACGTTATTAAGTCTAAAAGATAATATTCAAATATAAATTTTGACATATATTAATGTATAAGAGAAGAATAAAATGTGAGTATAATTGAGAACTCATGGATCACTATGTGAGAGAGCAATATTAAGTCCTAATACATCTTGTAATCAAAGAGAGAAAAAGAATCTAAAGTTGGTGAGATGTCTAGGTGGAATAAAAATCATGTCATTCATGAGTATTCAAGATGAGTAGGATTATTCAGATCTATCAAGATATCAGAAGAGTTTCACGACCAATAGAACTATTAAAAGCATCTATTGATGACCTTGATGTCTTACACATGAAAACCAAATATTTTACACTCATGGAAGATGATAAAATCATGTTGGTTTGGAAGAAACGAGAATATGGATAAGATCTTTCTATCATTAAATAAATCATATACAACTGGTAAGTATAACCAATTCCTATTGGAATATGGTTGGAGTGTGTAACCATATAAGGGGAAAGGGAAGATGGTTGGGGTTTATAACCAATCATGGAGGAAGAATTGGTGAATGGTTTATAGAACTAGAAATAATTGGAATATTATCTATCGGGGTGCACAAACAACTATTTCCTATGACTTTTTATTGAGTTTTATAACCATTCACACCCATTTTGGATTTGTGAGACCATTTTAATTGACAAAAAGGTTATAGTAGATAATTTATAGGTTGTGGTGTCTAACCAAATGTGAAAAGGAGTAGAATTTTATTCAACCTTGTAAATCACATGTTTTATTCTCTTTTATATTATTACACATGAGGTGATTCTATGTGATTTTAATAATGATATGACATAGTATTTAACTATACATATAGATTTATGTTTAAAAAGAGAAAATTTTAGAAGAAAAAAAGTGTTCATTATTTCACCCCCTCCCCCTCTTATTGATCAATATTGTCCTAATAAATTTAATTATTATTAGGTAAAGTTACCTTAAGAATATCCAATATGTTTCTAATTTGGTGAAATATATAGTTTATTGGAATAAATCAAATGTTGAGAAATTATTTTATTCATTAATTAGTGATGATGAAGGGGAAGAAAAGATAAAAGTTCAGATGAAATTTAAAGGCAATATATAACCTTTTCATCAGTAGATTGAAATTCTCAATAAAGAAAATATGATGCTACTAATGTAGAAATACATGGTCTATTAAGAAAAGGGGGAGTTTTTTAGAAAGGAAGTAGTATATTTTTATCATATCAAGAAGCACAATCTTAGATAAGGTGAGAATAAGTTATTTTTGAGGAACCTTGAGTTAACTACATCAATTAAAGGAGAGTAATAAGCTAAGAAAAATCAATATAACTAGTTATCAAAAAATAGGCCTAACAAAGATTGATAATTCTTCATAAAATTAATCAAGGTTAAGAAGAGTGCATTAAAGTGCTTGAGAGGGGAATTATAATAGATAGATAAAATCTAAACCTATTAAATTTCAAGATAAATATGGAATTTCTAATCATGTACAAGTTAAATAAAAATATAAGTTTTTTGGAATAAAACTAATGGTGAGAGACACTCTTTCCGTCAAATATGAGAAGATAATTTGAATGAGATCATTTCCCCTATGGAAAAAATTCTCTGAAAGAATAAATCCAAATAAAAATTCTAGATAAATATTTAAAATACAAATAATTCAATGATTTTGTTGGTGTTGTTGAATATTTGGAAACAAACTTAACTCTTTTACGCATAATATTAATTTTATAGGCATGAAAAGGGAATAAAGGGATACTTTTGGTGAGAACTGAGGTAAAAACTTATAAGAAGAAATATGAGACCATATATGCACCAAATCTATCCAAGAACAACATATTTGGATGTTTAAAAAATATATATTGAAGACGTGGGATTAATAGTTACAAATATAATAAGTGGATAAAAAGACTTGCAGGAAGTACTCCTTTTGACATGAAAAAAAATCATAAATATAAATAAGGGAAATCATGAGATATTGATGATGATAAGAGGGTATGTGGAAAGATCAAATATTTTGGGAAATAAAAGAAAGAGTTCTTTACATTTTTTCCTAACAAACTGGATAAGGATAAAAAATTGAAAAGGTGCTAGTGAGTGGTAAGACAAAAATTAGACATTTTGTTTTAGATAATGTGACAAAATCTAAGGAGAAGCTTCCCACAAGTGAAGACCAAAATATTCAAGATAATTATTGTGAGAGGTGTGGATAGTTTGGTTCGGGATAAAAGGTATGTATAAAAATTCTACCAGCCTAAGAAGATTTTATAAGAAAGATGAATGCAATACCAAGGAAATAATGTTTCCTAGATAACTAATTAAGAGAAATATATTACATTAAAAATAATAACGTCAATAAAATAAAGAAGTAAATACAAATATTAAGACTTAAATAAAAAATAATAGTCCTAATAAATCTTCCAATGTTATGTTTAGGTGAAAAAGAGAAACCCAGCCTGAGAGCTCGGTGTTACTTTGGATAAACCAAGAGGTACATCCTTTTTCCATATAAATCATTTTATATTCTATCGCATGTGATATTTATGGATTCAAATGACTATGTTACATACAAGACAATAATGAGATTTTTTTCATTGAGTATTTAATTTTCCATAGGAATAATAAGTGAGTGAATTTCTTAAGGGGGAGAAAACAAGATAGTAATCTGTAATTTTTCTAAATTCTAGTTAATTTACAAATTGTTGGTAGATTTTAATTATAAAGAAATGGTTATTACAATAAAAATACTATCCATTATCATTTTTTATATCAAATGTATTTATAAATTAGGTTTGTTATTTTATGAAAAGATGAAATAAATGTTGAGTTATTTAACTTTCATATAAATATTTTTAATGGTTTTCTCAGATAGATTAAAGATGTGTAAATTATTTTTCTAAATATATGTGAACAAAACTCCTAGAAATAGTTTCAATAATAATATCACATGGTTTTCTTTTTATGGATATAATTGGAAACCATAGTTAAATCACCCTTGTTTTCTACATGGGTTAGCCTATGTAGACATAGAGTACACTAACTGAAGGATCATTTCTAAGGAAAAGAATGTGGTGTTAACCTTCCCTCATAAGTGGTGGGAGTTATTAATTAAAGGGGTATGAGATGTTGAATGATAGTGATGAGATAAATAGAGACCCTGTTTTGGCCTTTGCATTTATTATCAACAATGGGGAGAAGAAAAAATCTATATGATCACACATATTACATTGGTTAGTATTGGTATTTCAATAATTTTCAAAATGGGATATTATAGTTCCCAGTTTAGAATTTTATTCATTTTTAATGAGTTAATATGTGTTTAGTGATGTAATGAGGTGATGATGCATGGAGTATTTTTTATGGATTCATGAGTTATAATTGGACTTTTTTCATAATAAAATAACAAATTCCATAATTTGAGTGATTTATTTCATGGTAAATGCCAATGGTGATTTTGTGTTGTGTCTTGAAAACCATGTTTGGAAATCGTCAATTTATTAGCTTTAAATGGATGATTGGTGTGTTGTTTCTCAAATAAATCTAGAAAAAGTATCTTTTGATAAAGGAATATTTTTTACTCTAATCTAAAAGTATATTTGAGTTGGTGGACAATGACTAAAGTAAAATAAAAAAGTTTCTGATGTTTTTTGAAAATGTCTGGAATTGATGAGTGGTTAATTGAAAATTTAATTGGAATTAATGCATAAGAATTAAAATTAATACTACATAAACATATTGTATGTACTAAATAACCTTCATGGAAGAGTTTCGTATTAATGAGTTAACCTTTCATGGTATGTATATTGACCGTCTATTCCACATAATCAATTTAGATGAATTTATGGTCAATAGATTGTCAGTATGATTTATTAATTAACCATAATAGTTTCATCTTATGGTCCATCAATTCTTTGTCTCTTGGTTTCTCATGTGGCCAATCAAAACAATCAATAGTTTGATTTGGGAGTCGATTCAAAAATATTGTCTATCTAGATACATGGTCGATCTAGACTGAGACATTTGGTCGATCAAGACTACATTATACAATTGATACACATGGTATATTTAGATAGTGGGGTCGATATATACAATCTCTTTCCTTGTAGGATCACTTAACCACATCATGTTTAGATATGTACTCAGAAAAAATTTGATTAATATATTTGGTGAAAATATTAGTTTCCCAAATCCATATATTCTAAAGAATGTAAAGATGATTTGATGAAGATTTAATAATTTTTAAAATTTTATAATCAATATAATGATCATAATTCAATCCATGGTGGAGGAAGAACCAGTCAAGGGATAATCTAGACAATGAAATGATTTTAATTTCTAAGGAATAGATTCTACATCACAAACCCACACATTTGATTACGCATGAATATATGGATGAAAAAATTGATAGTTTTAAATGATATGTATTCTAGGAATATAATGAGGAGTATTTGATTTTTTGAAATTTTTTAAATTAGTGGATAACATATTCTGTGATATTTTAATATCAGAAAGATTTTTAAATATTGAAATATATGGGGACATAAATGAAGAATATTTCCATTGGTTTTATCGAGAAGATGAGACACAATAATTAAAATACCAAGTGGGGATTTTGAGAAAAATTTATTCAATAAATTTATAGAGACATATAATATCATTGTCAAATGAGATTAAAGATAAGGTTTATAAGATATTTCAAAGCAACTGAAATCATGAAGATAATATTCATATCGAAATGAGAATATTTATGTATACAATAGTGAATAAGAAAGTGTGGGAATAATTGAAAACTCATAAATAACTATGTGAGTGAGAAATATTGAGAGCCTAATACAATATAGTATCGAAGAGAGAAAATAAATTTGAAACTGGGAAGATATTAAGGAGTTAGAAGAATATTATTGTACCCAAATATTTATAAGGGTCAGGAAGCTATATATCTCTCATGATCAGAGAATATTTTCAAGTCTAACAGAACTGTTACAGGTAGTTGTTAAATATCATGAAGGTTTACATGAGAAAACTATATCATGGATGCTCATAGAGGAAGATAATATCTAGTTTCTACATAATAAACCAAGAAATATTATAGATCATTGTATTTTTGGATTATTTATCTATTTTGGGGGTCTATAACTAACTGTGATTTGAATTTGGGTGGGATGTATAACAAATCAAGGAGAAAATTGAAGATAGTTGAGGTGTATAACTATCTAGATAAAAAAGATGGTATCTAGGGTATATAACAAAGCAAAACAAGAGGATTTAATATTGGGGTGTATAAATAGTTTTTACTAATGGTTTGTAATTGGTGAGTATAAATAGTCACACTCTTGTGGGTATCAGGTGACCAATATATATAATAATATGATTATAGTGGTGAACCCAAAGTTTGTGGTGTTTAACTAACTATGAAATGGAGTTTTCTTTTCCTAAACCTTGCAAATATTATGTGTTATTGACATTTCTATTACTGGACATGTGGTGTTATTATGTGATATTAAGGATTATTGGATTGAGGGTTTACCCTACCACAAATGTTTATGTTTTGAAGTAGGAACATTCCTAAAAATAAAAAGCGATCATTGATTCACCCCCCCCCCCCTCGAGTGATCCACCTGTTGATTACATGGATAATGTGAATAAAAAACAGTAAACATAAATGTAAAAAAACATGTCCCTGATATAAATTACCTGTACCTAATTAATTTATACAGCTGATCTGAATTACCTGGATAAGAAGTGTGTCATACACTTGGGAAGAATCCATCATATGATATGTATCCCTAATGTATGGCATGTAACCCATACTTATAAATATAGAGTATATGTTAAGCCTACTTATATGTCATGTATATAATTTGGAAAGAAAATGTAATTAATAATATATTAATTGTAGTAAACACGTTTCTATGTATCATTAACATAATGTAAACTCCATGTCATATATTATTAATAAAATTAAATGAAAATTTAATTTCCATATTAAATTTTGATGTGCATGACATTTATAGTCTGAACCAGAAATGTTCTCTACATGCATTAAGAGCATTACATTCCATGTAATTTACATCGTTCTATATTTTATTAAATGACAATACACTCTATTTAATTACATGATATGTCATGTACGCTGCATTCCATGGGAGTTCATAGTACACCACAATGACAATGGATGGTAGGTTTTACAGGTACATGCCATGTGGACTCCAAGTACACATCATATACCTAATATATTTTAAATAAAATTAATTTACTTAACTTTTGTAAAATTATAATAGATGATAATATAAAGGAACTTTTGGATTGATACTAAGATAGTTGAATTAATAAATAAGTAAACATAATTAATTCCAATTTATATTAATTAAAAAAAGATTGAATTGAATCTTATTTTTTAAAATGTGTATTTGTTGGAGGGGTGTATGATCCTGAGATTGGATGCCTTTTTAAGATTATTGATTCTTTTAATTTAGTTATTACATGGGGTTTTTTAGTTATTATAATAAAATTAAAGTTATGGTATTCAATTCGTCCCCTCATCTTATTATGTAAGGACATGTGTGCAGGAAATGTTTTAAGTAAATAACTTAAACATTACGTTGGTTCCCCTCATCTATTTATGAGGATAGAATATGTATGAATGGGCATCCTAGTAAATTATAGATAGATCTAGATAGATTCTAGGAGAAAACAACCGAGTTCATATTTAATATAGAGGTGGTATTCTATAACTCAATCAAAAATTGGATTATTGTTTTTCCCTCAGGTCAATGTTTTGTTTATGGTCCAATGAATAAAAAATTTGGTAGATAAAACCCATGATCATGCCATATATTTTATTTTTTTATATTAATTTATTTTATATTGTGAATTTTTTATTGTGATCACATAAATAAATGAATTAAATAACAATAATTGTTATATATAATAAAATATAGATGGATTTTATGTAAATAAATTGATCTACATGTGGTTAATCACTTCAGTGAAATACACTTAATTTTATTAAGACATGTAAAATTAAAGAAATAAGAAAATTTTATGCAAAATAAAGGAAATCACTCAAATAATTATTAAATCATAAATTCATTCTATTACTTAATTTAGGAATGAAAATATAGTTAACAGTAATTTTTTGGGTAAATTCAAGGTTATTTTTAATTATAGAAGATTTCTAACAAATGTTTTGGAATTAATTAACTGAAAACAAGGTCTAAATCCAAAAAACTATGTGTTACTCAAAGGCTAGTATTAAAGATATCCGAATAAGGATTTTAGGATTGGTGTATCCACTAATGGATCAATGATCATCAATCTAGTAGTTGGAAAGAATGGTTTCCAAAATACCGTATTATAATTTACTTGGCTATATTATGGGTTATGTTGAGGGAAATATGGATCCCTACCAAAATAATGATCATGAGAAAATAAATTACTTTTATAATGGTGAATGATATTAGACATTATATAATAGTAGGAGAATAATTAAAATTAATATTATTTCATTTCATGTTTTTAGATAATGTATTAATGTAGTAATAATCTTATTTTTTGTTATTACTATAAAATTAAATGTCAATGAACCATTTTATCATTATGATCAATAATTAATAAGGGTTATAATCACACTATATGTAACTTCTAGGATTGGTATCTGAGCTTGCACATTATATTATACTGTTAATGGAATCTTAATGTGTTATAATCACCAAATACTGATTCGTCTACAAAGGAGGTGATTAATGATGAGATCACTATCTATAAAAAACACTTGGATGATGTCCTAGATGTCAACTGATTAATTATTTCATTAATGTCTAAATAAATAAAGAAATCTTTTGAGAGAATGGATGTGTATTACAAGATCAACAGTCCCTATGTTCTTTATCAAGTGATTACTAGAAAAGACTCATTTGAGATCTCAAAAGAACTCTTCATGAGAAAACATATAGAGGGAATACCAATTTGTTATCATATATTTAGTTATACTTACTAGATAAATTGAGAATATAGAGCTCCAATACATTAATATTCCTATATATTTGTGCACTGATATCATATTTACTTCACTAAATTAGTGGTTCTCCATTATTTCTATCAATTTCAATATGATAAACATTAAAAGGTCACTCCAAGATCACCTCACACTATTTTTCCATGTTGATAAGGATATAATGAATTAAAGTTATTATGTATTTACCATTGTGAACACTAAAGGGAAAGTGAAAGACCCTAAGAATAACTATAAATATGAGGTATCTATGTCAACACCAAAACAAGATATAAAGGTTCGAAGAGAAATAAAACGAATTGGATTATATTTCCATCCCATGTGGAAATAAAGTCCTATGGATTCAAAACTACAATGAAATAAAATAGATGTTTCCATATAAGATATATTGATTAATGTAATTGTTCTATTTTACTTCGTGGGTACTAAAAATAATAATTTTACTTATATTTATTCAAACATATGAATCAAGAATTTTTTGATAAATTATAATATGTTTATAATATTCTTAAAGAGATAGAAGAAGGGTGATTCCCCATAAAATTCAAAGAAGTGTAAAATTTTCATATTTTTTTAGGGATTCACGTTAAGGAATTTTTATGTATTTTTTATTACCAAATTTTTTTCCTTACTGTCTAGTTAGACATGATTATACATTTTTTCATATCTTAAAAATATTTTTTATATTATTTTATATGTAACTCTAAGGTGAGTAAATCTTCATACATATATATCTAAAATCATAAATTAATGATGAATATTAATATTAGACATTGAATAACTCATTATGGATTGGTAATTGTTTTTCAAGTAAAATTGATAGCAATTGAATTTTTTATATTCAGGTGGATTTTCTAGTCTCTTTTGTTCTCAGACACAAGGTATACAGACTACCTCACTATTATATTTTTAAAAATGAAACCTTTAGAAATAAATATATGCCAAAAAGATACAAGATTTATTTTATAAAACCCATATTATAAAGGTGTTTCTAAGAAGAAATTTCATTTACTTAAAGAAAAATACTTTATTATATTTTAAGAATAATCATTGATGAAATCAACAGACTTGGTAATTGATACATGATACTATAAGTTTTATTGTCAAAGTGTATTATAACCAAGTACACATTGATCATTAATATATAGAGTGAACGTAATCAAAAAGTCACATTATATCATACATCAAAAAATTTATTTTGGAATAAGGGGATCAGTCGATTGACCTATATGTATTGATATTCATCCATAGTTTTTATGGAAAAAAAATTAAATAGAAACACAATCACTAAATTTTTACCATATATACTAATTGATGGATAATATATTAATTGAAATACAAAAATGGGCTCATTATTTCTAATGTATAATATTTGACGAGAATAATTTGATAAAAGTTATCTTTAAATGTAAATGAACATCAATGGAAGGTTAATTGAATTATAGTTAATTATTTTATAACATAAATAGGTATTAAAAACAATAAAATTGGGTATATAATATTCAATACTAACTATGTTTTTATAAAGAGGAAACCTTTTCTCTTTAGTGAAAGTTGGATAAGAATAGACATCTATGAAATCTGTGATTCTAATGAAAATGAGTTTGTATAGGAACATAGACCTCACTAAGATTAATGGAAGTTGTTTTTGAAAGAGATACATGTTATATAGGAAGTTAAAACTGAGTGGTTTTATATTCCCCAAGAGAGGATGCATATTATTCAATAAGGATAATTAATCCTACAATTAATTATTTAATGTTAAACCCATTATATTTAAATGTATTGTTGAATTCAGTAATTTATTCCTTGTATCAAAATTTAGGTGCTCAATATTCTGGACATTTATAGACCTGAGACTATTGGTGAGTATTCAAGATAAAGTATACATGAATGGAACAAGACAGTACTAATATAGCATGATTTATTATTAAAAGGATTTCTAATACATAGTCTATGACAAAAAATTCAATTCAATAATAAATATAAAATCCATTTAAATATTACATGTCAATGAATTATTATATAACCATTTTATTAGGTAGTTTGAGGTCATGTCCATTTTTCTTAATTGAAACCCTATCTAACATGTATGTATGACATAACCATGTCTTTTATGACACTAATGAATTTTAATAATATATAAATATTTCTTATATCCTTTTATGAATATATAAATCATTGTGATCATAAAATATTTTTTTTGAATAGATAAGTGTCATGTGTATATAAGAGGCCAGTGGAAGTGGTATTATTTTCAAGATTGATATGTTTATAACTATGGGAAAAAACTAATATTTATTACCATATTGATAATACTAATGAATAAATTTCTTAATTTTTATATATAATAGTAGAAATATTCTAGTGAATGAAATCAATAAAGTATATCTATGGGGTTTCTTAATATAGACATCCTATCTACCTTCAAAATGTAGAAATATTTATGATTGAACTATTTCCCATGCCACATGGAATAAAATATCTCAATAATAATTTTCATAGGCATAGGAGGAGATTATGAATAAAAATTCAAAAGTTCAAGTGCAGTTAATTTATCTAATATACCATGATTTGTGATGATGTATGATTTATATGTTTCTTTGAGTGAAAATATAAAATAAACAAGTTAATACACATAAACATGTAATGAGAACTACTCAATACTACTTGAGAAAATAAAACTAGATCATCATCACCATAAATTACTTTTTTATTTCTAACACTTTTAGAGGAAAGTGGGAACCAAGTCTGAACAGAAAAACAAATCATCAAATAGTGAAAGAAATAGCTTCACCATTTAAATCAAGTTTAATAATATTTAATAAATTATTCCTAAGTAGCTTCCAAAGAATTCCATTTACCTCTAACTCCAGATAATCTTTGATGAGGTCCTCAAACCAAAAAGAAAACTTGTCCCATGTCTTTATGAACTCTTCCATGCTTAACTTCCCTATATTAAACCCTCTATCCAAAATACGATCTTATTTTTCAATCTGATCCGTCAATATCCTTCTAGTTTCCACTTCAAGAGATCTCTCAGACAACGTATCCTGATCCTCCTTAAAGGCGTTGAAAGGAATTTATTTCTCTAACAGCTCTTCCTTGTAATAGATGATAACTTCCCAGGTCTCCTTGAACAGGGCCTCCTCCATTTTCTTTGACGCCATAATGGCCAGAGCATCATCTTCCATTTCACCGTTGAGGCATGTCTGACGTTGTAGTCATGAATCCACCATTACCTCATCACTCGAGGGCATGATGACGATGGAGGAGTCTTCCACCTTGATCTTATCACCATTGTACTTCCTCGAGGAAATGATGCCTGCATTTGTAGGAGCCTTTGGGGGTATCTTACCCTTACTTGTAGATCTGTGTCGATTGGGATATAACTCTAGTTTTAATTTAGATACATTATGATCTTAGATCAAAGTAAATCTAATGTAATATGAAAGAAAATATTATTTCATCATTTGGTCTCCATATTTGAAATAACTAACTATATTGTAACTTTTGATGTATCTTAAGAAGTGTTTTAGCATTAATGAGTATTATCATTATTATGATAAACATTAAACATGGTATTATCTATGATCATAGATTCATGAAAAGTGAACAATAATTGGATACTTCATGATGTAAATACATTAGGGGTTTTCTCAATGTTGTGAGGTTATAGGTTAAAGATACTCAACACAAACATATATTTATACCAACCCTTACAATAGCAACTTGATAGACCTGGTAGTTATATCAATACTCAGAATCGGAAAGATTAATATCTGATTACTAACCAGTTGTTACCAATTGTCTCTAGTTAAAGTTGTACTCTATTACCATAGGTTCTCTAGAAGCAAGTACAATGTACTTTAGATTTCTGATATATTTATAGAATTGAATATTAAAAAATATTTATCACATGTTGTTTTTTATTTTGATTAACTTGAATGTGATAATTTCTTAAAATATATATCACATTTAAAAGGCCATATATTTTCTATTCTAGTATGAGAACATGGGAATTGTTTGTTGATATTCTTAAACTATATGTCCTTTGGCCATATGGAAACAGATTATAAGTCATAGATGAAGGAGACTATCAAGGTAAAGTACTCATAAGTGGATGATACTTCATTACATGAAGTTTATTATTGGTAATATATAATACCAAAGATTATGAACGCAAATCTACATTTTGGAATTCCACCTGTTTTAATTTCCATTGGATATTTTAATATGGTAGTTTCTTTAATTATCCATAGACTCTAATGTTATTATTAATTCATTAAATGAGTTGTGTAATTAAATGTATTATTGTAAAATATGATGAAATATTCTCATGGTGTTGTTCATTGTTCCATGAGTAATATATTATTAATAAATAATATTAGAAATTATTTTTTCTTCCATCATTATAGAAGATGAATCATTTTCTCTTTTATTGGAATGAATAAATTAAACTAAATTTGATGGCCTTAGTGTACTGATGAGTTTATCCCATATATTAAATGAAAAACGTGTTAAGGATATCATTTTATGAAATGATAAATGAAATCTAAATGAAAAGATATCTATAAAAAGGGATTATATTATATAGTGAGTTTTTAAATGTGGTTGTTGATGTTGTGGAATTATCTTATTCCTCTTGGGTTCCATTATATATTATTAATACTGATATTTTACTTTTAGTGAACCAGTCTAATTACACTAAGGAAGAGTCCTTTTAGTTCACACACATAGTGTTTCTATTCTTCTCAATTAAATTACATTTTAATTTAATTATTATAATAAATATTATTCTTCGGTATGAGGAATAAAATTTACTCATGATTTGTTTATTGCATATGTTGATTTATAATTTTGAGTGAGTTGAATTAAAAATAAATATTTATTTTCAATACTATGAATAATATAAATATTAGTTTATTTATCAATTATATAGTAACAGTATTCTAGGTTTAATAAATATTGATGTTGAAATACCGACTGATTCATCGGTTTCAACGTGAGTGATATATTGCATATAATTTAAACAGACATTAATTATTTTATTTAAATATGTGATATTGATTTTATCCATGAGTTTAGCGTCGGTTAATTAAATATTATTATTATTATTATTATTTAAACATAGGGTTCTCTAGGGATTATTAGAAGAATTTAGGGCCCATGTGGAATTATTTATTCTCTCACCATGATCTACAACAAATTATTAATATAACTTCCCAATGATATATATTGTTTTGCATAATAGATCCACTCAAGGTATGATTCTTTAGAACTATCTCAAAAACGGATAGCCTCCACATTCCTTCACCTATTAATAACATGAGGACAAGTATTAATACATTAAAGGGTTCTTGGAAAATCAAAAGGTGGAATGTAATATGGTTGATGATATCATGCTACCACCCATAGTACCCTCAGGGAAGCTTCAAGATCATAGGATCACATGTGAATTACCTCTAGAGGGATTATACTATGAATCCTCTAAGGTAAACTAGTTTTTTCATTCATATATATTATATAATTTCTAATAAATATTTATTAAAACTCTTAACAACACATTCTTCTTAAAAATAATGGATTATATTATTTATAGACTAGATAAATAATCATAATGTTTCATTATGTATATTCAATATCTCTCACAAATATCTTGTAACATAATATACTTATTATAAAATCCATAATTAAATCCTTTCTTCATGTCTTGGGGAAAGAAAACAAAAGAAAGGGTGATATCATATTCTTAGTAAGTTTAATCCTAAGAGATATTAATCAATTATTAGAAGTGATTATAAGATAATTATAAGGGTATGAGGAAATTATATTAACTTACAATATTTATACCCGATCAGTCAAATACCGTTAATAATAAATTTGGAATAAGGGTTTATTATATCAAAATAAATAATTTATAAGTATGAAGAATCATTAACAATCAATCATGATCCATGATAATTCACCATAAGTGTAAGAAAAAATTTTATGTCATACACATAAGAATATAAAATAATTTCTTTAGTCAAGGATCACTACAATGACTATCATTGGGGATTCTGTTCACTCCCCATTCAATAATTTTCTTATTCAAGTTTCAATCATAAGAAAATAATATTGGATAGTGTACCTCATTATATTAGGTTCACTCCCCATTCTATTCCCTATTTTCTAATGAGATATTCAATTTTACGCAATGCATTTGAGGGCTATATAATTTTTGGTTCACCCATTACATAATGAAAACCCCACACATGTGTGTCAAAAGATCATGAAAATTTAATAATATAATTATATAACAACACATGATAAAGAAATAGGTTCCATATACATTCCATTATTTCATCATAATATAACCCATGGAAATGAAATAATTTTTATAAAGGTTTTATTATAATTGAATTAACCTATATGAAAGAAATGGATTTTATAGAATCATCATCTATTAATAATCATTATAAGATATATGGATAAATAAAGTCTGTAGTATCATAACACCATATCCCTAGTGAATAATAAAAATACCTAAGGTATGTTTAAATACATGAAAAATAATTTTAAAATACCATTCAATAATGTTTTGGTAATATTAGAAAATATGCTTTTATTTTGATAACACATTAACTAAAATTTTCCAGAATACTATGAAAATTATTTTCCATGAAAATAAAAAATGAAACATGTAAAGGATTATTCAAATCAAATAACCTTGAATATGGTGGTGAAATTCATTCAGGTTTTATATGTTAAAATAAAACATTAATTTCACACTTTTAAACAGTCAAAAATGACCAGTTTAGAATACTTTTATAAATATTGCATTTAGAAACATTGTAAATAAATTCAAAGGAAGTGAAAATTTAAATTTTTAAATATTTTAGGTATATTCATGATCATTAAAATAAAAAATTAAGATTATGTACATTCAATAAAAATTTCATTGATCGTAGTGGAAATAAGGTAGGCTTTTTAAAAAAAATTCTATTATTTTTAAGTACCAATGATAGGAATATATTACTAATACATAAAAAACCATCAATATCCAGATGAAAATAAAATATATAATATTTATGGTTTTGATTCATATAATTTCACTCTTCATAGATTTAGCATAGACAATCCAGAAAAAATGAGATTGTAACATAAACTCCTTACCTCAAGTATTGTCATCCTTCACACACAATTAGAACTCCTATATTATAGATTTATTTTTTCTATAAATATATTAAAAAACTTTATAAATAAATATCATACCATATATAATTTACTTACATGATCTTATCACCGATTATTTATCAATTATTTATTAAAATCAATGTTTTGTCAAATAATAGCTTCATTTTTCATATATGTTTCGGTTTGATGGTTCTGGTAATCACATGATCGACACGGTATAATAATATATATTATATTAATTGTGACATAATTAATATATTTATTCATTATATAAACTATTAAAATAGTAAACCAAGAATGATGATGATCGAAAATGAATCATATCTCTACGTGGAGGCAGCAGTCCACATGTATGCCTGAGTGATACTTTTATTTCCCATTTGATGGAAATTTGATGGAAATGGTTAATACATCATCATAGAAAAAATCAGTATATTGAATAAAATTAATTCATTTTTTTATAATGGATACCATATAATTATAGGAAGTAGAATAAGAAATAAAATTCAACATACTTAGTAAAGAGTTATACATCTTGGTCAACAATCCTCTAACAAACACATTAAGCCTTAAAATTATGGAATTATGATCAAAAAAGGATATATATATATAAGACATGGGGTGGTTTTTAAGAACATATTAGGGTAGTTATAAGATTATCTAGAGGAATCATGAAGTGTGAGTATGATAAGAGAGGTGGAGTCCTCTTATAAGGGAGGAAGAGGGCACAGTTGAAAATTTTCAAAATATTAGAACATAATAATATCTTACTAAAGTATAGTGCCTCCAAAATTCCTATTCATTGAATATATCATGGATAATGTAGAAATAAAACCAAAAAATCATATTAAATAATGTTTTTTCTAATGTTTAAAACCCTACATCTTAGGTTAATGCCCCCCTGGTTAACCCTTTTTAACCTTAACAATGGTAAGAAATATTTTGCAATTTATAATATTCATTATGAAAAAAAATTAAATTTAACTTACTAAATTATATTTATTAGGATTATTCACTATATTCAATCCATTTTACGTGATTCTATTTATAAAATTTTCATAAATTAATTTTAATAAAAGTGCATAAAACCAAATGAAACCATTTTTTGTAAAATAAATTTTTAAGAAAAAAATGTGTTTAACGTCATCCCTTGCCATGTAAAAACTATTATGTGATTTTTAAAATATTTTATTGAATATATTATTTATAAATTTTATTAAAATAATTATTTTACATATATTAATTTAATTTATTAAGATAAAACTTATTTTGTAGATAAAACCAGTTTTCTAAGAAAAGAATGTCTTTTAGATTCAATTTTTTATATTTCAGTTTCTAACCAATTAAAAACTAAAAAATTATTTTTTAAAATATATAAAAATTAATTTTTCATAATTTTTTTATTCTTATTCATACACATAAATACAATGAATATGTGATAACTATCACATTAATTGATAATATTTTAATAGTATATCATGGTTCAAAAAAACTCAGTGTTGTGTATAAACGAAGATATTCAATAAATGAAATATTTTTAAAGTGAAATATGGAATAAAATATTACGTTGTTACATTATTGTACTATTATAATAATTTAACTCTAAAAAATCTACCACCATGTTGGGTTTTGTATGTGTGAATGATCAATTATGTACTTTATAATGATAGATACGTGGAACCCATCATGAATTAGAGAAAACTTTGGTGGAGGTGTTGAGCGATAAGAAACCATCCAAATATGATCAAAATTTTCAAAGGGACAGATATACATAGAGCTCAAATTTACCTTATTTCAAAATATAATAACCTCTTTCCCAGTATATATTCATAGGAATACCTTCCCACCAGCTCTGAACTCTATATCTCATCAATGATTGTTAATATAACTTTTATTTTGATTATGATCTACCATGTTGTTCTACCGAATATCTCAAACTATCTCTTCCATTCCCTTATCTATTTCAGGTCATAATAGATTTCATCCCCTAAATTCTTCCCAATACAAAGATGTTTTAAACTTACATCCATAAATGGATTCTTAATTATCAATTTAAATTGTTTATTTAAATATATTTGTAATAACATGGTATTTTGAAGTAAAACTACTTTCAATAGCATATACTACATCTAACACTTAGATTAAATGAACCCCAACATAGTATTAAAATATAACTATTTAAATATGATTATTATAAACTAACCATTAAATTTTTGGTAATTAATAGTGTAAACTTCATATGAACTAGATTTAGAAATTCTAATATAGGTAAATTTATTTATAAATTCTTAGGAAATAAGTAAACAATTTATTTAAAAAAAACATTTTCCTCAAAAATGTTATTTATTTATTTTTATGAAAAAATATTATAATTAATTTTTATAAATTTTATAAATTTATTTTATAAAATTGAAAACATTTTTTTAAATCAGAATATCAAAATTAACCAAGGGTGAAATTTTGGTATTTTTTCTACAATAATGATTTTTTTTAATAGTGGAAAACACCGATTTCGACAAAACTGTCATTTAATTATAAAAAGTGAAATAATTACTGATTTACATTGTTCTTTTAATTTGATTTAAAATTAAAATAACAATTATTTATTTATAATTAGTCAAATTAATAACATTTAAATCATCTTTATACTATCTTTTAGTATATGTTTATTCTCATGCATAAAAATGCATATTTTATTCAAAATATTTTATTGTGCATAATGTTTATCCATTTTATATAAATAAAATGATACCTAATAAAAAATTATTTTAATTAAATTTATATATTATATATTAATAAATTTTAATTTAAATTCAAATAATTATGATTTATATTCATTCAGCTAATATAAGATCATGTTTTCATTGAAAAATGCAATTTTTCAAAAAAAAATATTTTTCAATGCGCTTGTGGGTTTTACTTTAAGTTAAATTATACCAATTATGTGAATATAATTTGAAAAATATATTAAATTTTTTTAATAATCATAATTAATTTTTCATAATACGTTCTACATATTTTTTAGCCTTAATGAATACTAAAAATAGTAAATATTTATTATCACATTTAAGTTTTAAACGATTTTACCCGGGGTTAAACTAAAAATATGAGGGTTAGAATGACCTAAATAATTCTATAATTCATATATTATTGAATTTTTTCCACATTATATAATCTATGTTCCTATAGGGACCCATTTTTTGAGCCTTTATCATGTGTAAAATGTGGGTATATTATTTTCCCTTCAAACATTCCAAGTGTGTCCCCTCCCCCACTTATAAAAGTAAAAATTGTCTACTCTCCTCTACACACCTAAAAATAATTTGATATATAAAAATTACTACCCAAATAACTTAATTAATTACCTAAACAATACCTAAAATCCTTTTTTGATCATAATTACAGTATAAAGAGACTTTAGATATAATCCTAAGAGGTTGTCTGAAAAGGAGGTAACGTTCCTAACCGAGAATCTTTGTTATATTTATTCTTCCACATACTTAAAATCATAATAAATCATTATGATGTAATAGTATCTATATTTTCTATATAATTATAATTCATTGTTTTAATTTAATTACCTATATCCATATCTTCATTTATAAAATGGTAAACGAAACCATCGTTCGTGTGTACGACGGATCACTGCCTCACGAACTGATGTATTTTTTTCCATCACCTCCTCTAAGGTATTTTCATGATAATGAAAGATATAATTTTTATATAAAATATTAATAAATATTCTTAATTTTTTAAAATTAATATATCTTATAATTTCTTACCTTACCATCCAATCATAAATAAGAATGTTGTTTTGGTGTACGGTGGACTAACACCTCACAAAGTGATTTGATTATTTTTTATAATTACAGTGACATGTTTATTGTATATATAAGTTTATTTAAGTAGTAAATATTATATTTATGATATATTTGTAAATTTATAAATATAAAATAACACATACTATATTCCAATCTTGATCATTGAAAAAAGTAAGTGTTACACATGCGTATGAACTGCCAACTGTCTCCATGATCTTAACAGAGTTCTTTTTTCATAACAATATTTAGTGATTATTTTTAAAATTATAATTGATGTATTAAAATGATAAATATATAATTATTATTTATCAATATGTGATTGAATAATTACATCTTATATCATGATCAAAATACTAATGTTGTTTTGGAATAAAGAACCAAATCTCCTCAAAACACCTGGCGTGGATATAACTAGCTATATGATTAAATGTTCCTTTAAAATAAATGAAGTAAATTGTTAATGTATATGGGATTAAACCTATGATAGTTTATTAATAAAAAATTAAGTGATATAATTTTATTATAAATGTGATGAAATAAAAACACAACAAATTCTATACTTGAGGTATGGGGGTTCATCTCAAAACATCTTTCTTTGAGACAAATGACCTTTTTTAACCTAATTTATTTTAATGGTGTATATAAAACCAATTTAAATATAATATCATGAATATATAAAACATCATAATATTTTATGTTAAAATTCATTAATTTCATCCATTGGAGTTATTGTTAAAAAGTTACCAAAGCCATAAGTTTTTGTGTTTCAACCTTATTTCAATTGGGATTATTTGTTCTTGAATTTACCTTGTTGGAAATTTAATCATAACTTTCTATTAAAAAAATTCAATTTTCTTAAATTCTGGTTATTCCCTAAATTTTCAAGTAATATTACTATTTTATACCCTTCCGTCCTTAACAGTATTTTACAAGTGTTTTTATGAAACGTTGAGTTCATTTATCTCTTCTATCCAAATCATTTTTCTTCCATATCCACATCTTGTAAAAATATTTTCAAGGATATTTTTAACATTATACAAATTATTTATTAAATGAGTTTTTTACACATTTTTTTCTTTTTATAAAAAAAATATAGTTGTATCTAATTTTTGTTTTCTAAATGAAGTAATTTTTAACCTTTTTACAACAATTTGAAAGAAATATTTTTTTAGATTATATAAAATGTACAGATATCCCTTCTATCATGACAACTAAATTATTTTAAAATTACTATATAATTTTCCTAGGGTTATTTTTTATAATAATGTTTTTTATAAAATTTGGTATGATTTAATATTTTTAAGAACTAGTCTAAAATTGAAAATTGTATTTTCTTCAAAAAATATTCAATACTACATTTTAAATAAATTTTCATCAATGGAAATAACCTTTGATGTTATGGATTTAATAAAAATTATATATATTTGTGCCTCACATAAATACCTAACTTATTATCCCAAAATTTTATGGATTAATACATTCCTTATTTTCATCTACCAAAATTCATCATTATGAAATTTCCTTTTATCATTATATGATACCATATTATAAAACCCATTTATTTTTACTGGTGATTCAAATGTTTATTCCATATGATTTAGTTCATTTTTTGGAACACATAATCATTAACATGTTATGATGGGTGCACCTCGATAGTACTACAATGAATTGGATAATGTTTTAGTATCATGATACATCATGGATGGGATTGCAGAGTAAACCAAATCTATAATGGGGCCTTTTCTACTATGTGATATTATCTAGAAAGTTAACATATACACATTTTTATTTTAGGTTATATTATTATCCCACATTTACTATGATTTCATTGTCTAATGATACCGTGATCTTTATGTTATTCAATTTTTTGATTACTCTTGAGACTTATCTTTTATGATATCATGGTACACCTTTGACGCATAAGATCTATGTCTTTGTTATGTTTAGTCCTGTACTATAATTTTTAGATCACCTCATTTATTTGGTATTTCCCAGGTTATCCCATGCACTTTTTGGTAGTTGAAATTATTTAAGAGTTTATTCTAGGGAATAAAATAAAGAAGTTTAATTTTTGTCTCACTTTGATGTATTATGAACCTAGTATTCCAAATAGGATAGGCATCATGATAGTTTGGTTGTAATTAATTGATTAATATATTTAAAATAATTTATTAATATGTGTAAAGGGATTGGGTCACTATAGTTGGTATCAGAGCAAGGTACATTTTTTGTGGATTAGTACTACAATAATTTAGTGAGAACCCTAATTATAAGTGTAAAGACAAAACATAGTATAAAAAAATAAACTATATCTTTGGTGAAGTGTAGAACGATTTGGTTTTAAGAAATCACATCCCAATTTTTTTAATACATGTGTATATGGATCTAGAAGTATTTTACATAGGGGTAATAAACCAAAAAATGGATAATTGAGTTTGACTATATTGTCAACTTATGAAACAAAATGGTCTCTATTACACACCTGTTTTGACACTCCTAGGGGGAATGTTTTGAAAATTCTTAATCTTTTTGCGCACCGTTCTAAAGGAATTTAAAAAATTGATAGGCTAGAAATCATAATAGGAAACATTACCATGGATAGCCTACATTTTGACTTCCATACTCATAAGTCATGATATATCAATCATTTATAAGTTATTACTTCTCGTTTTATAAGTTTCCCATTTTGTATGTTAATTCATTTTAATTTTTTTTATTTTATTGTTTTTAGTTAGTAATTTAAAATAAGATAAATCATAGCAAAAATAAATGAAATGGTAAATATATTGATTCTATAAACTATGTGTCTTACCTGATGGGAATAGATTTAATATTTCTTCTAATCATTCCAAATGAGTTATCTCAAATTACAGTAAACAATAAAAATTAGTCATATTTTGAAACACATAAAATAAGAAAAGGATGATGTCTAATTTATGTTCAAGTTTTAATGAGGTTATATAAAATAACATTCAATTTTCTATTAGTCAAAAATATGGGAAGAGGCCCCATGGAAAATTCCTTAAATGAACTAGAATGTTATTTATTTGTTGAAAATGATAGAACAAAGCAGCTAATTTCCAAATAAAAATGATGAGTTTGGTTAATAAGTCATAGGGATATACTTTTCAATGTAATCCACCACTAAAAGTGAAATTATATAGATTTGGTAAAATTGGGTATTATCAGAGTCAATGCCCAAATACAATGATTAATTACAAATGGACTATTTTATGAAAATAATTGAAGTTGAATGATTGACATGTTAAGGTTTCAGAATTCAAGAATCATATTGTTGAATTATTTATTAATGTGATTATATTTATATTAATAATGAAGTTTCTAAGGATTTTCTTAGTAGTTTTACTTATGGATTTTCAACCATATCTTTAATGGTACTAATGAACGAGAAAATTTATTTATTAGTATGGTGATATTTTAAAGAAAAATTTTTTGAGGAAAATATAATATTTTTTATGTGATTGATGTGGAGGTAATTATATTTAATAGAAATTATCTAATCTTGTGGAAAAGGGTGAGCTTGATATAAAACATTAGTGGTCAAAAAAGTGTGATTTGATGAATAATGTTATTTTTGAAGATGTTCATAATATTCTTAGGAATGATATAGGATTAAGTTGAATTATGAATTTGATTATAACTTTTGTTTATAAATAGTTTTATAAAAATGTAAACCACAAGACAAGTGACAAACCATCACATTTGGAAAGGACAGATGGAATGAAACCACAAATAAAGGTAGAAAGCGGTGTGGTACTTACCATAGGACTATGTGATGTACTAGTTTGTAAGACATTTTTCTTACTTAAGATATTTGATATATATATATATATATTAGGTTTATTATGGAAAGACATTTTAGGATTTATTATTTTTTAATCATTAGTATTTATAGTTAATTAATGATATTTTTGGAAACATTTTATTAGGTTGAGAAGTATATATCCTTTATATTTAACGTAGTGGATTATTTTGTATGAATTATATTATTTTTGGGATATGTACGTTCAAGGTTTTCAGATAAATTTTGATGTAAAAACCTTCTTTAATTTTTATTTTGTTGAGTTTATCTGGGATATAGGGTTATTTGAGGGATAATAAATGTTAAACATTCGGTTTTATTATTAAATTTTTGAGATTAATTTATTCATATTAATTATTTATATTATCTTAAACAATGTTAATCATTTTTATTTTCATAAATATAAAAGGAATAGATTATTACTATTTTATGGATCATATGATTCATTAAAATTTAATATTAGTGCATCAATCATAAAAAATCATATAGAATAGTCATTCCATAGATTAAAAGGTGAAGTAAAATTTGATCGATGCAAGACCAAATGATGAAATTGAGTTTACGAAATAAAAAATACATCAGTGTAGGATCGATATGATACTAATGAGATGCTCAAATACAAGAGGAGGTGAATTTTATACTTTAAAAAATCCTTTAAGGAATTTTTGTATAAACAAAATTCACAACACCTCAAAGTTATAATAACTTTATTGATTATGGAAAAGTGACTCCGAAAATGAAACTTAACAAAGTTTACGAGGACAAAGGTTCTAACTTAAAGTGTATATAATCCTATATAATCCGAGTACATGTCTAAGGAAGTATAATAAAGTTATACTTTCCTCAATAACTAAAATGACATTGGAAAACAACGTAGAAACACTATAAGTAACAAGTAGTAACTCTTTTAACCCAAAGAGGAGGGTATCCAACAACCTTGGATAAGAGGTTCCTTGATTTATACTTTCAAGAGAGCTTGTCTTACCCAAACCTAGGTAAGCCCTCAATCCAAATATTGGTATATATCTTGATATCCCCACAAGCCCTTGATTTGTAATGAAATCTTCACCTCTAACTTCGCAACCCAAAGTCTCTAATTTCAAGGAAATCACACCTCTACACTATGAAAATCTGCATGAATCAAAGTTTGAACAAGTTGTTCAAACTTTCTGCATGAAGCATTAGAATTTATAAGATCCTCTCTCTCTAGGAATCACTTCAACAGCATGTAGGCACATTTTTCAAAGATTAGTGTTAAAGTTGTGAGCTCTTTCAAATAAGCTCATATTTATAGGCATGGATTCAATGGTTGGCTCTCTCTTCCAACGGTCATATTCTTCCTCGAATTTTAGAGGGACCTGTACATGTGTAACTAAACCAACGGTTAGTTAATAACTAAAATCATCACATCATTTTATAACAAAACTAGTGTAAGCAAAGATATTATTACATAATTAAATACAATAATTGGAATGTAAGAAAATGAAAGTTCGGAGTCTAAACAAAAATGAATTTAGAGTCTATAATACAAGGATTTTTAGATTCTGTTTTCTAAGAATTTAGAACCTAAACTATATAAAATTCTAGAGTCTGAATTTCACGGAAATTCAGAATTTAGATTCACAAGAATTCAGAAACAGAACATAAAAAGTTTGGAGTAAGAGTTCATGAGAATTATGAGTCAGAACTCATAATAGTTCAAAGTCTGTATTCAGAGAACTCGGAGTCAGAACTCAGAGAAGTTCGTATCCAGAATTCGTATTCAGAATTCAGAGTTAGAACTCAGAAGAGTTCCTAACCAGAATTCTGATTCAGAATTCGGTGTCAGAACTCAGAAGAGTTCATAACCAGAATTCTTAATCAGAATTCGAAGTCAGAACTAAGAAGAGTTCGTAACAAGAATTCATAATCAGAATTCGGAGTCAGAACTCAGAAGCGTTCATAACCAGAATTCTGAGAATTCGGATCCTAAAACAGAAATATTCATATCTAGGTAATTATAGGATTCCAAGTTTTTGGTTTCAAAGCAAATTTTACACTTAGAAAAATTATAATATAAAAAATGAAAGCATTGTAAGGATACATTTCCTTTGGGAAGAAAATTTTTCCTTAAATAAGTAAAACACAGGGTAAAATTAATATTTCCTTGAGATAAGGTGTTTGTGATTTTCAAAACAAGAAGGAATGGTAAAGTCATAAGGAAACCTTATTGAGTAAAAAATATCCCCTGAGTATGAAGGAATGGAAAAGTCATAAGAAGAACCTTATTTACTCAACAATATCCCCCTTTCTGGAAAGCACAAACATCCTTACGAAAAATAATATAAGGACTTAGAAAAAAATTAACATTGAAATAAAACTTATCTCCCTTTTCACATTGGAAAAGATGAATACGACTAACTCCCCCTTAGGCTTTGGAACACTAAGGATCATATTCTAGATTTCCAGAATGATATTTTTCATTATATTTAATATGATAATCTCTGTAATGATAACTCCCCCTTTGATAAACTCTCCCTTACATAGGGATATTACTTTTTTACTTTGAATTATTTTTCCTTCTCCCCCTTTGTGATTTTCAAAAAGAGTTTGAGGGAATTAAAAAAATATGGTATCTGAAATATTAGTACAAACATCCACACAAAAAACAAGTGACCCACAATTTCATTAAGATTTCCAGAATTTGTACAAGGAAATAAAATACAACAAAATATTGGATTTATTTTCCTTTCTTTTCCTTGGGTATCAATTTCTTGAAAATGGTTTTCAGCTTCTTTAGCTCTTTTTGATCTTCCTCTGCTTGATTATCTAAGGATCTAATCTTGTTATCCTAAGCCTTCAGAGCCTATGCCTGGTCCTTCAATAATTCTTCTTGCTTTAATACCTTTTCTTCAATCTTGATCCGGAGATCCCTTTCCAATTTCCAATTTTGTGCAAAAGAGTTCAACTTCCCATTCAGATCCTTGATCTCCTGAATCTTAGTATTCTGTTCAAGATTTAGCTTTTCCTCAAAGTTGATTGTATGATCCTTTATTTTGGTGTCTTCAGTATCAAAATCTTACTTTACATCATCTTGAAACTTAACAAGCTCTCTCAGATATTCAACTATATTCTTGGACTAGCTTACTATTTCCTTAGAAGATTTTCTGTGGGCATCGTGGTTGATAAGGAAGTTATTGTGGTCAGCCTCAATCTTTGTACACCTATCCATCACCATGGATACATAATCTGATTTCTGATTCATGCTATGTTGAAGCATCTGACATCTGGAGTCAATGGTTGGAAATATCGAAATGGTGTCAACAAGATTAATCATATATTGAATGAAAAAATCATTTCCTAAAGCTGATGACTCTGAATCTGACATTTTTCTTGATGATGGTTCTTCCTCTAGCTCGACCAACTTCCTTCTTCCTTAAAATAACTTTGGTTGGTGTATCAATAACCACTTGTTTTCCCTTATTGATTCTCGAATTAGCTTCTTTATTTGGAGACTCATTCTCACTTCCAGACAACTGAACAATCTTATCTTCATCAATTTTTTCTTTCTCGGTTCCTGCCAGAATATCTCTAGGATTAATAAAGTTATGATTATAACTCTCTTCCTCAGACAATTTATTCACTTCCTCTTCTTCACACTTCTCATCAATTCCAAGGGTAGCATGATTCGAAGATCGGACTTGAGATGTTCGAAATGACAATTTTTCGAAGGCACTTTCCTTCTCATTAAAGTCTTCAACTTTCTTTATTATATTAACTGTGTTATCACTGCTTTAAGATTCTTGTACATCTTTTATAGCATCCCTTTCTTCATCAACCCTCTCTTGGCCTTTTTCTAGAGTCATAAACTTCTTCCCCAGAGTCTCTGTTAAAGGCCAACCAAGAACCAATTTGGTACTGGGGGTTCTCGGATGCTATTTTAGGGTCCCTAAAAAGAGATTGTACAATTTTTGCCTCAGACATATTCTTCTTCTACTTCTTCTCTTTGGCATACTTCTCAAGCTCTTCAGCAAATTTATCTTTCAGAGCCATGCCTTGTGCAGGATCCAATCCAAACCGTGGCTCTCCTTCCATCTGATTCTTTTTGTCTTCTCTCCATTTGGATACTACCTCATCCGGATAGGCTTTCTGCTTCTTTGTATTTTGAGGTGTGGATTGGGTTTCTTTGGCCTTAGGGCTTTTCTCTATATCTTCCACTTACTTCAGTTTCTTGTTCTTTCCATCCTTCTTTGATAGTTTAGCCTCTTCTTTTTTCTCTGGAACAGCTTCTAATTCTTCCACTGGTAGATCATAAAACTCTCCTGATTCCTTATAAAATCAAACATTCATTCTTTTCAAAGTGTCATCACTTACTAGCATAACCTTGCAATTCCTCAGCTTGGAACTACAAGGGATCTTGAAGGACTCAAGGCACCGAACTATCAACTTGGAGAGTAGAGTAGGATACATGATTATCTGTGCTCTCAAATTCCCATTATTGATATTATCTATTGTAATGAGAATATGCTTCATCATATTGATCTTTATAAGAACCCGATTCTTATTCTGAGGTACTGGATTGTTCTATTTCCTTTTCCTTAAGTGTTTTTGAGAAAATATGGAAAATGGGGAAAAATCCTAAATTTTGGAACTACACGCCGTGTACTTTTCCACACGCCGTGTACTTCTACCCGTGTTTGGATCAGTACATGGGGCGTGTAGCCATGTCGGCGGCGTGGGGAGTAGGAACCGACTACACACCGTGTAGTGGTACCGTACATGTCGTGTACTCAGGAGTACATGTTGTGTACTCAATAGTACATGCCATGTACTCAGGTCGATAGATGAACTGTGTGGCGGTGCCACCAAATAAATAGTTAAATGAAAGAAGTACACGTTGTGTACTCATAAGTACATGTCGTGTACTTTTCGTTTTCGGCTTAAAACAGGTAGTAGCCTCCTCATTTGGAAGAGGAGGCATTTGAGCCATTTTGGAGCCAAGGAGGACAGCCGGACCTTTGAAGATCCATCGGGGGTTCGTCTGGAATCGGTTTCCGCCTCAGACGATCCCATTGGAATCGCATGGGTAAGCCCTCTCCTCTCCTGGTACCATTCTTACCAATTCTTTCCTGAGGGGAATTTATTTATGTTTGAATGGGTTTTGTTCTTTTTCAGATCTATGTCGTTCTTGGGTGTTTCTGGGATCGATGATCGTGTATAGCGCTTGTTGGCGTATAAGGTAGGTGGCTTTGTGTTTATTTTCCAACTATCGTGTGTTTTTTTGCGTTTTTTGTGCCACGAACCCATGTTGGGGTGTCGTGTGGCAGAGGTCGTTGTTATATTTAATCCCTAGAATTGCATAGGTGATTAAATTGTGATAATAAAATGCTGGTTGGGATCGTTTCTTGGATCCGGAACCACCCCCGGGGTGTGTTTCACTGTTTAGTCATTTGGCCAGCATACCCGAGGGTATGCCTTTAAAGTAGTAATTGTAGAATTTCCATGAGAGGAATTGCTTATTACTTCATGTTTACCTATTGGGCATGGCCCGGTTACCTGTTTAGCCTGAGGGTGTGGTTGTATTTGGCCTGAGGGCATTGTTGTGATTAGCCTGAGGGCACTGCACTATTTAGCCCGAGGGCTGTAGTATTTCTCCTGAGGGAAACCTTTCGTGCATGAGGTCTTGACTTCTGTGCCTGAGGGCGACACTTCCTACGCCTGAGGGAAATTTCTGTTACGCCTGAGGGAAATACATACGGGTTGGATTTTGTATGGCCTGAGGGCAAGCCTAAGGGCGTAGTTTACTATTCTAGCCTGAGGGCATGGTTCTGGTTGGCCTGAGGGCTTGGTGCTGTTGAGCACAAGAATGTTTCTAAATTAAGTGTATTAAATGAATAATAAAACGTAAATTTAATTGTTAAGATAGTTACTTTTTAGTACTTCTTACTTTATTTCATTTTATTATTGCACACTGTTGTTGCATGCTTATACGCTGTTGGGCACGAGCCTTCGGTGGTGCCTACTGAGATATATTTCTCACACTCAGTTTGGGTCATGCTTTTAGGCCCAAACAGATTACGTTTCTGCAGGTGTAGATAGGGGAAAGAGTCCCTATACAGATACTTGACTGTTGGTGAGGAGTGGGAGGGCATGGGACCGAGCCTAGGCTCGCGATGCCGCTACAGGCTGTTTTGCTTGTTTTGTTGTACTCTATATTTTGGTGTACTATATTGATGTATAACATGTTCTGAAAATTTTCTTAGAACTTAAAACATGTAGCATCATCATTTATATACTGTTGGTTATATCCACTTCTGTAGTTTATTTCAGTTGTGTATGTTTACTGCTTCCACTGTTGTTGTATGTTTATTTTGGTATTCCTCTACGCTACACTTTGAAAAATGAGGGCATAGTTTCCCCACTATCAAACCTGGGCCCTCGCTGCTAGCCAGTAGCCTCTAGCGTTTGGGGAAATGTGCTTGAGGTCGCGGGGCGAACCGGGCTTGGGGCACCCATTGCGTGGCACCCGGGTCCAGGATGTTACAAAGTGGTATCAGAGGAGTTCTTTTCTTTGACTTACTATTTTGAGCCACAGTCAGGGATAGGACGAACGGTAGTTGGTAATAAGTTGTGCCCGGGCGTAGCTAACCCGTGTACAGGGAAAAGCTAGTCTACCTCATATTTTGCAATATTTTGATTTTTCAATTTTTCGGTTGATATGTTTTCACCGTTGGGTGATGCACTTGGATTGTGTTGTTTATATTGTATCGGTGGGTTATATTTAGTTGCAACCCGATGAGATGAGGGTATGCCGTCTCATGCATCATATAGTCCCATACTAGAAATCAGATTCCATGAATATTTTCTATGCCATGTCGGTGCATTAGAAATTTGCATGTTGTTGTGATAGTTGATGTCCTAGAAAAGCCTGTTGTTGTGATAGCTGCTTGATGAATACCTGCTCGGTGATAGGATATTCTTTGTGTGAGCTTTTTATAGAATGAACGCCAAACTTTGGTTTTTGGGAGTATGGTCCCCATTGACCGGAATATGGTTGATCATTGACTGTTTGTTGTTTATAACACTTATAAGATGTTAAACTTTGATTCGTTGGGAGTATGGGCCCCCACGAGACGGAATTTGACACTTAGGTGTTGTTTTTCAGTAATTTCTGGGTTCCGAGGAAGTTTCTGAGGCATACTGTCTAGAAACCCAGTATACACGCCATGTAGTATTTTTATACACTCCGTGTATGCTCTTCTGTTTGGGAAGAAAAATGAACTTTTTTAGTACATGTCGTGTACCCTGAGTACACGCCGTGTAGTCTCTTCTCATGTCACAAACCATGTGGGCGGCGACACGGGGTAGGAAAAGGCTTGGGTAAAACACGCCATGTAGTTTTTGTGCACGTCGTGTAGTGTGACCCGGAGTCCGGCCGTGTAACTAACAACATGGGTCGGTGAACTCCTTGACAGAACACGCCGTGTCAATTATAGACACACCTTGTAGTGTGACCTGGGGACTCGTCCGTGTAACTAACAACATGGGCAAGTGTCACCTCTCCCTGAACACATCGTGTACCATTGGGACACGCCGTGTAGTCTTGTCCGAGGAAAGACCGTGTGGTTTTAGCCATGTGGCTGGGAAACAGGGTGGTGTACGCGCCGTGTTCGGGTGTAACACGCCATGTAGTGTCAAGCAGAGTAGTCGGCCATGTCACAGACGACACAGGAAGTTGGAAAATAACATCATACACTTCGTTTAGATTATTTACACGCCATGTAGTTTTGTTCGATGGAATCCATGTGGCTCAGCCATGTAGAAGGACCCGGGTAGGGGAAGAAAAGTCAAGTACACGTCGTGTAGTCATTGTACACGCCATGTAGTCTAGTTTTGAAAAATTTTAAATGCCTTCTTCCTCTTGTTCCCTTGTGGTTCCTTCGATTTCAGTCTTAATAATCTTGAATCTGAGGCGTGCTTTTGACCTTGTAGTGTCATGCCACCTAGACGACCACGAATTGTTCGCCAGGAGAGCGGCGACGATTATACTCCAGAGATGGTGGTCTACGGGCTACCAGTTTATCCTCCAGCAGAGCCAGATGCGGCACCAATTGTTATACCGGACACAGGCGTGGAGGCGCAGTTCTCTGAAGGCTTTATGCGGTTCATGCAGACCTTTTAGGGAGCATCGCAAGCTGCTACATCTATGGCCGAGCTGACACATATCTTTCAATAGCAGCATCCGCCTACGTTTTCGGGGGATGGAGGACCACAGGCTGCAGAGTCTTAGCTAGGATCGATGCACACTATTTTCAAGCATCTTGACACACCTCCAGGGCGGAGGGCCAATCTCACGACATATATGCTGTGTGATTCCGCCAAGAGGTGGTGGGATGTTACCACCCAGTCAGAGCATCAGAGAGACATGGCGTGGGAAGATTTTCAGGCAGTCTTCTATGAATTCTTCTCTCCAGAGATGCTGAGGGAAGATAGAGCTCGAGAGTTCATGAATCTGCAGCAGGGCGCTATGTCGGTGATGGACTATTCTACACGTTTTACGGAGCTTCTGAGTTTTGCACATGTGCTAGTGGGTGACAAGATGTTGAGAGCCAGACATTTTGTGGATGGTCTTCGGTATGACATCTAATAACTGGTAAATGTTTTCATGTTACATTCAATACATGCTATTGTAAATCAGGCACTGATTACAGAGAGGAACCTGTGGGAATATAGTGGTGTGGGTCAGGGCGATTCAGCACTAGTTACTGGTACTATTTCTGCTGGCAAGAGGAAGAGACAGATGGACTTCTCTCAGGGCTGCAGTACCAGCCAGGAAGCTTCTTCAGGTGGACCGTTCAAGTGCTACCAGTGTGATAAAGAGGGGAAGAAGAGTCCTTAGTGTCCACGTGATCCAGTAGAGTACTGAGCTTGCGGCAAGATGGTTCATCTGCAGCGCTTTTGCAGGGTGTTTCTACCAGTGGCTACTGAGAGGGGTTCTGTGCAGACTCTGCAAGCGGGAGCAGGACCAGTGGGTTCTTACCAGTCATGGAACTGGAATGCGTCAGGGTGTGCAGGCAGAGATGGTGGTTCTGGCCATGGTAGCCAGACACTAGGATCTCAGAGGCAGTAGGGCGGGACAGCTCAGGGTAGCCAGGCTGTGTCGCAGGGCCACGGCACTAGGCAGGCATATGCAGTGCAACAGACCTAGCAGGAGCAGGATCCCGGACCTTATACAGTCAGAGGTAATATCCTAGTATCTTTTGTCTTGTCTTCAGTACTTTTTGATATGGGTGCTACGTATATTTTCATTTATGTACCCGTTGTGAAGAGCCTTGGGCTCTGTGTTTCTTCTTCCGATATCTTGAAGCTAGACACTCCATTGGTGACTAGGACGGCTGGTGTGCATCAGTGCTAGGAGTGTCCCCTTGAGATTGGAGGGCGTCACTTTCTTTGGGACTTCTATGTCTTGGAGATGATGAGATATGATGTCATTCTCAGGATGGAGTGGTTGGTTCCCTTTCGAACCTTTGTGGACTGCTATCGTTGCAGGGTGTGTTTCATGTCACCAAAGGGCGGAGAGTTTCTATACAAGGTCGAATGGGATGTTCAGGGGAGTCGAGCTGGACCAGAGCATCATGGGAGAGGTGGAGTCACAACCCAGATGGAGAGATTATATCTGGATGATCATGGGACTTGTCAGATGGATTTCCCTCCAGTTGTTGATCGTTTCATGGATGTCTTCTCGGAAGACTTTTCAGGTCTACCTCCAGTGCGTGAGGTGGATTTATCTATCGATCTTGTGCAAGGGGTGGCACCGGTGTCCATTCCTCCTTATAGGATGGCCACGCCAGAGCTGCAAGAGCTCAAGAGGTAGTTATAGGAGTTGCAGGCAAAGGGAATTATCCGACCCAGTACTTCTCCTTGGGGTTCGCTGGTCCTTTTCATGAAGAAGGCGGATGGTACCCTTAGACTTTGTGTGGATTATCAGAAGCTGAACCAGTTGACAGTTAAGAACTGATATCCCTTGCCAAGGATTGATGATCTGTTTGATCAGCTTTGTGGAGCAAGAGTGTTCTCAAATATTGACTTGAGATCGGGATATCATCAACTGCGCATGTGACCATTGGATATACCGCTTACAGCTTTTTGGAGCAGATATGGTCTGTACGAGTACTTGGTTTTTCCGTTCGGACTCACGAACGTGCCGGCGGTTTTCATGGCTCTGATGAATCGTGTGTTCCATCTGTATCTTGATTCTTTTGTGGTGGTATTCGAGGACGACATCTTGGTGTACTCTCACACTCGACACGACCATTCCACCCATCTTCACATCGTATTGAGTACACTGAGAGAGCATCATCTATATGCTAAGCTCTCAAAGTTCCACTTTTGGATGGACCAGATTCACTTTCTGGGTCACATTATCTCAGAGGCAAGAGTTGCAGTAGACCTAGAGAAGGTGAGATCAGTATTTTTCTAGGAGCATCCTAAGAACGTGTTTGAGATACTGAGTTTCTTAGGGTGGGCTGGTTACTACAGACGCTTCATACATGACTTATCCCGCTTAGCAGTACTGTTGATGGGTCTGACTAAGAAGGGTGTGAAGTTCGTTTGGTCAGAAGCTTGTGAGATAGCTTTTCAGGGCCTGAAGAGAAGGTTGAACTCAGCACTGATCCTGATACTCCCAGAGCAGGGGAAGAGCTATACAGTTTACTGTGATGCATCAAGTATTAGGCTGGGAGCCGTTTTGATGCAGGGAGACCGAGTTTTTGCATATGGGTCTTGGCAGTTGAGGCCACATGAGAGGAATTACCCAACGCATGATCTCGAGTTGGCTGCAGTTGGTCATGCGTTGTGTTTTTGGAGACATTACATGTTGGGAGAGCATTTTATGGTTTTTACCAACCACAAAAGCCTCAAGTATATCTTTACTCATCGTGACCTGAATATGAGTCAGTGAAGGTGGGTTGAGTACCTATAGTCCTTCGATTTTGAGCTTGCCTACAAACCTGGTAAAGGTAACGCAGTAGCTGATGTACTGAGCAAGAAGACTCAGATAAAGGCAGTGCAGGAAGCCAGTGGTGAGAGGCAGCTTATGGCCTTGTTCTCTGAGATTCATCTGGAGGTGCACAATATTCAAGGGTAGACTTATCTTTCCTCTTTAGATGTTACTTCTACTCTCCTTGACATATTGAGGATGAGGCAGCTATCTGATTCAGAAGGCCTAGTTCTATGGGAGTCGGTGGAAAGTGAGGACCCTCCTCCTGGTTGGACGATAGGCGATGATGAGGTTCTTCATTTCCATGGACGAGTATGGGTTCTAGGGGATATACGTGAGGAGCGGATGCAGGAGTTTCATGCTTCAGCTTGGGCAGTTCATCTCGGGGTTACCAAGATGTACCGAGACTTGAGACGTCAGTACTGGTGGCCGGGTATGAAGAGAGAGATAGCTGGTTTTGTTACGAGGTGTTCCACCTGTCAGCAGGTGAAGGCAGAGAACCCGAGGCCAGTTGGGCTGTTATAGCAATTACCCATTTCAAAGTGGAAATGGGATGATGTCACAATGGATTTCGTGACGGGATTTTCGAGGTCACCTCGAGGGAATGACGCCATGTGGGTTGTTGTGGACAGACTCACGAAGGTAGCTCACTTCTTGCTGATCAAGGAGACCTTTGGTGTGGACGAGCTCAGAAGGATGTATATCCGAGAGATCGTACGTCTTCATGGGGTCCCTCTTTCTATTATTTCTGATAGGGACTCCCGCTTTACATCTCATTTCTGGCAGAATTTTTAGAGGGAGTTGGGTACACAGGTGCTTCTGAGCACAACATACCACCCTCAGACCGATGGCCAGTTAGAGCGTACGATACAGGTGCTGGAGGACATGCTGCGCGCATGCGTCCTAGACTTTGGGGGCTCTTGGGAGAAGCATATACCTTTAGTTGAGTTTTCCTATAACAATAGTTTTCAGGCAACTATTAAGATGGAACCATATGAGTCTTTATATGGTCGGCCATGCCGATCACCTTTGTGTTGGATAGAAGTAGGTGAGGCAGATTTACTAGGGCCACAGCTCGTGCAGGAGACATCTGAGCAGGTCCAGTTGATACGAAAGTGGATGGCCACCACGCAGTCTCGTCAGAAGTCTTATGTTGATCGTTGCAGACGACCTTTGGAGTTCGTGGTTGGGGATCAGGTGTTCTTGCATGTTTCACCGAGGTTGGGACACAAGGGGATCAGGAGATAGGGTAAGATTTCACCGAGGTATGTGGGACCATTTGAGATTCTAGAGAGAGTCGGACTGGTTGCCTATGGGTTGCAGTTATCATAGCAGTACCAAGCCATACACGACGTCTTCCACGTGTCTCAGTTGCATCGCTACCATTCAGACCCGTCTCACACCTTTCATCCAGAGGAGGTTGAGCTTCATCATGATGCGTCCTTTGAGGAAAATCTGATCCGTACCATTGACAGGAGCACAAAGATTCTCTGAGGATGGTCAGTTCCTCTCATACGGGTGCTATGGCAGTATGGACGAGTGCAGGAAGAGACCTGGGAGCGGGAGGCCGACGTACGTACTCAGTGGTCAGAGCAGTTCTGAGCTTCATCTTTGCCACCCTTGGAAGGTCAATTCAGGGACGAATTGCTATAAGGGGGGATGTTTGTAAGAACCCGGTTCTTATTCTGAGGTACATGCTTCTTCTTTTTCCTTTTCCTTAAGTGTTTTTGAGAAAATATGGAAAATGGGGAAAAATCCTAAATTTTTGAACTACACGCCGTGTACTTTTCCACATGCCATGTACTTCTAGCCATGTTGGGATGAGTACATGGGTCATTTAGCCATGTCAACGGTGAGGGTAGTAGGAACTGACTACACGCCGTGTAGTGGTACCTTACACGCCGTGTAGTTAGTCGGCAGGTCTAAACAGTAAGGCGGTGGAGTCACCGCCATCTGGGAGACAGTACACGTCGTGTACTCAGGAGTACATGCCGTGTACTCAGGTCGACGGATGAATAGTGTGGCGGTGCCGCCAAATGAATAGTTAAATGAAAGAAGTACACTCCGTGTACTCAGAATTACATGCCGTGTAATTTTCTTTTTCGACTTAAAACAGGCAGTAGCCTCCTCATTTGGCAGAGGAGGCATTTGAGCCATTTTTTAGCCACGGAGGATGGTCGAACCTTTGAAGATCTTCCGGGGTTTCGTCTGGTATCAGTTTCCGCCTCGGACAATCCCTTTGAAACCGCATGTGTAAGCCCTTTCTTCTCCTGGTACAGTTCTTACCAATTCTTTTTCAAGGGGAAGTTATTTACATTTGAATGGGTTTTGTTCTTTTTCAGATAAATGTTGTTCTTGGGCGTTTCTGGGATCGATGATCATGTATAGCGCTCGTTGGCATATAAGGTAGGTGGATTTGTGTTTATTTTTTAACTTTCGTGCATTTTTGTGCGTTTCGTGCCACGAACCCATGTTGGGGTGTCGTGTGGCTGAGGCCGTTGTTATATTTAATTCCTAGAATTGCATAGGTGATTAAATTGTGATAATAAAATGCTGTTTGGGATCGTTGCTTGGATCCAGAACCACCCCCGGGGTGTGTTTCACTGTTTAGCCGTTTGGACAGGATACCCGAGGCTATGCCTTTAAAGTAGTAATTGTAGAATTTCCTTGAGAGGAATTTCCTGTTACTTCTTGTTTACCTGTTGGGAATGGCCTGGTTACGTGTTTAGCCTGTCGGTGTTTTTGTATTTGTCCTGAGGTCATTATTGTGATTAGCCTGAGGGCGCTGCACTATTTAGCCCGAGGGCTGTTGTATTTCGCCTGAGGGAAACCTTTCGTGCCTGAGGGCTTGACTTATGTGCCTGAGGGAGACACTTCCTACCCCTGATGGAAAATTTTGTTATGCCTGAGGGAAATACCTAGGGGATGGATTCTTTATGGCCTGAGGGCGTGGATTACTATTCTAGCTTGAGGGAATGGTTCTGGTTGGCCTGAGGGCTTGGTGCTGTTGAGCACAAGAATGTTACTAAATTAAATAAATTAAATGAATAATAAAACGGCAATTTAATTGTTAAGTTAGTTACTTTTTAGTACTACTTACTTTATTGCATTTTATTATTGCACACTGTTGTTGCATGCTTATACGCAGTTGGGCACAGGCTTTCGGTGGGTTCCTACTGAGATATATTTCTCACAACCTGTTTGGTTCATGATTTTCGGCCCAAATATATTACATTTCTATAGGTGTAGATAGAGGCAAGAGTCCCTATACGGGTACTTGACTGTTGCTGAGGAGTATGAGGGCATGGGACCGAGGCTAGGCTCGCGGTGCCGCTGCCAGCTGTTTTCCTTGTTTTGTTGTACTATGTATTTTGGTGTACTATATTGATGTATAACATGTTCTGGCTGTTTTCTTAGAACTTGAAACATGTAGCATCATCATTTATATATTTTTGGTTATATAAACTACTGTAGTTTATTTCAGTTGTGTATTTTTACTGCTTCCACTATTGTTGTATGTTTATTTTGGTATTCCGCTGCGCTACACTTTGACAAATGAGGGCATAGTTTCTCCACTATCAGACCTGGGCCCTCGCTGCTAGTCAGCAGCCTCTGGCGTTTGGGGAAATGCGATTGAGGTCACGTGGCGAAACGGGCTCGAGGAACCCATTGCGTGGCACCCAGGTCCGGGACATTACAATCTTCCTTAGATTTACCAAAAAAATCCAAGATATACATATCATTTTTCTTCAGGGTGTTCTTTGTCACCCTTTCTCAGTACAATAAAACCCTGAACCCATAACTCAAGGATTCGATTATTTGTAGAAAAATGAGCAATCATTGTTTTCTTGAAAAAATGTAAGTCCAATACACTCCATATCCTTGACCTTTACAAAACTTCTTTGAACATCTGGCAACTTGTGAGAGAAGAACTCAGCTTCCCCTTCATAAGTCAGTTATACCAAGCTAGCGGCCTTGGTATATCAGAGGGCATTGGTTTTTCTATAACTCTTAACTGAAAACTTATCTCTCCCTTCTTTCTAAAAGAAACAAACTGACTCATAAAACTCTATGATTATATCCGGATACACAGCATCCTGAGATCATGTCTTTGATATGGAAACATTTTCCCATCCATTAAGCTTGATGTTCTTGGAGATAATGGAATCATACTTGTTGAAGAAATTTAGATGTACCAACCTCTTCCGGTATATTTGACACTCCAAAATCAACTTGACAGAAGACATATATTTTGAAGGAACTTCATCAGACATTCAGACTTGAGAAAACTCTGAGAATCCAGAACGGGATTTTGAAGTGGGGCAGAGCTTCGATAGGAAAAAGCTTCAAAGCCCGATGTGGGAAACCACCAGGGGTCCCCTTTTATAGGTGTTTGATGTGATGATTCAACTTCCAAACTCAATCCAATGGCTGAGATTTCGTCTGATGAGATCTAACGGTTGAAATGATAGCCTCAAGTAAAATTGGGTAGGATCTGACCTTTTCAGGTTTTTAAAGGAAAATATTCGGATTTAAGGAAACTACAATCCATGAAATATTAAAAAACATTACCAACAAGGAAAAGGTGATTACAAAAAATCAAGAAAGAATCATACCTTTCGGATTTCCTGGGATATTATTCGTAATAGGAAAATATTCTTTGAAGAACTTTTGATTCTGAAAATTTGATTATGGAAAAATTTAAAACGAAAAAAACACTTCACTACGAAAGATTTTGGGTACATAAGTTTTCATTATGGAAATTTCGATTAGAAATCTCCATTACGCAAATTGTGAGTACAAACACTTTATTAGGAATAATTTTGAAAACTTCATTATAAAGAATTTTGAAAACATCATTGCGAAAAATTTTGAAAACTTCATTATGAAAATTTTTGAAAACTTCATTACGAAAAATTTTGAAAACTCCATTACAAAAAATTTTGAAATCTTCATTACAAAAAATTTTGAAAAATTTATTACAAAAAATTTGAAAACTTCATTAAGAAAAATTTTTAAAACATCATTACAAAAAATATTTAATACTTCATCACAAAATTTTTTGAAAACTTCATTACGAAGATTTTTGAAAACTAACAAGAAAATGTACTCCCGCTGTGAAAAAGAGTTTATTACATTATGTATATTGGTTCAACAAGAAGTTAATGAGGAATATTACATTATGGTTATCATTCATAACTTCTGTTTAATTTATTCAAATCTATCATAGGGTAAAGATTTTGTGAAAATTTCAGCAAGTTGATCTTGCATTCTGATAAATTGATGAATGATATCTCTTTTTAGTGTGTGATCCCTAAGAAAGTGATGCCTAATATCTATGTGCTTTTCATGAGAGTGATGTGCAGGGTTTTTACTAAGTGAAATGGCACTTTTATTGTCACACAAAAATTTTGTTTTGGTAAAACTCATACCATTGTCTGTGAGTGTGTGTTGCATCCACAACACTTGAGCACGACAACTTCCAGCTGCTACAAATTCAGCTCTAGCAGTGCAAAGTGCTAATGAGTGTTGCTTCATGCATGATTAAGAAACTAATGAATCTCCTAAGAAATCACAAGTTCTAGATGAACTCTTTCTATCCATTCTACATCCACCAAAGTCAGCATCCGAAAAACGTTTTAAAAAAAATCATTTCTAGAAGTATAAAAGAGTCATAAATCCACAGTTCCCCTTATGTAGCGAAAAAATATTTTCACTGCCTTTAAATGAGATTCCTTAGGATTGGATTGATATCTTGCACAAAAGAATACTAAAAACATTAAGTCTAGTCGACTAGATGTCAAGTAAAGTAAGCTTCATGTCATACCTCTAAATGATTTTTGATCTACTAGTTTCCCAACTTCATCTAGATCAAGTGTGTTTGAGGTACCAATGGGAGTACTTATACTTTTAGTTCTGTCATATCCATTCTTTTTATGAAGATATTTAATATAATTATGTTGGGATATATATATTCCTTATGGTTTTTGAGAGATTTTAAAACCAAAAAAAATGTTAAGTCACCCATCATGCTCATTTCAAACTCAGATTTCATTAGATATGCAAAGGAATCAGTTAAATATTGCTGAGTTGAACCAAATATAATGTGATCAACACAAATTTTAACAATAAAAACATTTTTCTTATCTTTCTTTATAAAAAGGGTTGGATCTGCATTTCCCTTATCATAGTTATTTTGAAGCAAAAATTTTTTTTAAGTCTATCATACCAAGCTCAAGGGGCTTGTTTAAGTCCATATAAAGCTTTGGTAAGTCTGAAAACATGATCAGGATGTTTTTTATCTTCAAAACTAGGAGGTAGTTCAAAAAAAACTTCCTCTTGAACATAACCATTACGAAAAGCACATTTCACATCCATTTGAAAAAGCTTAAAGTTGAAGAACGTTTCAAAGGCAAGTAAAATATGAATAAATTCAAGTATAGCTACTGGAGAATAGATTTCTTCATAGTATATTCCTTCTTATTGATTATAGCCTTTAGTAACCAATCTAGCTTTATTCCTTACTATGAATCCATTTTCATCACATTTATTTCTAAAGACCCATTTTACTCCAATAACAGAAGTTTCCTTAGGTCTTTTAACCAAGGTCAAGACTTTATTCTTTTTTAATTCATTTAGTTCATCTTTCATGGCTTTAATCCAATCATCATCACCTAAAGCATCATCAATGTTTTTTGGTTATAATTGGGAAAAGAATTCTAGATATTCTACTTCATTTATGAAGGAACTTCTAGTCCTTACAGGTTGATTCACATTACCAATGATATTATCACTAGGATGATTCTTTAGAAATGACTAATTTGGGTTTTGTAAAACTTGTTCATCAACATAGGGTAGGAAATATTCTGGGGTAAATGCTTCAGAAACATTTTCTTGGGAATTTTCCTTATCAGAAGGATCCTCTAAAAAAGGTTGATAATCCATTTTTGAAAACACATCCGAAGATATAGGTTGGGGTTGTTTAAAAACAAAGGGATCAGTTTCATCAAATTTTAAATGTATTGTCTCTTCCACAGTAAAAGTGTTTTTATTAAAAACTCTATAATCCTTATAAGTTATGTAGTAGCCTAAGAAGATTCCTTCATCAGATTTTGGTGTGAATTTATGAAGATTGTATTTAGTATTCAGAATGAATACCTTGCAACCAAAAACCTTGAAGTAGGAAAGTCTAGGTTTTCTACCATTCCACAACTCATAAGGAGTTTTATTAAGAAAATTTCTAATCAAAACACGATTTATAGTATAAAATTCAGTACTCACGGCTTCAGACCAAATATTTTTGGCTGAAGAATACTCGCTCAACATGGTTCTAATTATTTCTTGAAGAAATCTATTTCTTCTCTCAACAACAAAATTTTGTTGAGGTGTTCTGGGTGTTGAAAAGTTATGAGTAATTCCTTTTCTACTATAAAAAGTTTTAAAATATGAATTTTGAAATTCTCCCCCATGATCACTATGAATAGTTTTCAATGGAAGATTTTTCTCATTTTTAACTTGGGCTCTAAGATTTTTGAAATAAGAGAAAGCTTCATACTTATTTGCTAGAAAATTGGCCCACGTAAATCTTGTGTAATCATCAACTAAGAGAAATACATAATACTTTCCCCCAATTCTTTCATTTTGTGTTGGACCAAAGAGATCCATAATCACCAATTGTAATTCATCAGTGGTTGAGACTTCACCAGTGGATTTAACACTTGATTTATGTTTCTCGCCATATTGATAAGGATCATAGACTTTTGAATAATAAAATATAAGCTATTGTATATCCTTAAATATTATTTTCTTATAAAGTTTGTATAGGTTTATAAGGTTACAGTGTCCTAACCTTCTATTCCATAACCATGAATGATCTTCCATTTCACTAAGGAAAGGTAGATCTTGGCTCTTAAGGTCTTCTATGTTTAGTGTGTAGACATTCTCTAGCCTATTGGTAGAAAGAACAAAATCTTCCTTGGAATTGTGTACTAAAGACTTTTCATTCTTAAAATTCACAAGGTAACCTTCATCACATAATTTGTTTATGATAATTAGGTTGTTCTTAAGACCTTTAACAAGTAAAACATTCAAAATCAAAGTTTTTCCAAGTAGAACGATGTTACATAAACCAATAATTTCTCCCTGAGCATTATCTCTGAAAGTTACTTTTACTCCATTCATCTTGATAATCTTTTCAAAATATTTTTTTTACGAGTCATATGTCGGGAATATCCACTATCCATGTACCTGGTATTGTTGTTGGTGCCTTCTCTATTTTCATGAAAATAAGAAAAATTTAGGTTTTCGGAATCCAAACATTCTTGGATCCGGAATTGTTAGATAATAAAATTTTGGGTATCCAAATTTTTTTGGAAAAATAAGCTTTATGAAACCCAAGAGATTGAACATTATTCAGAGATCAATTTTTCTTCCAATGCCCACCACTTTGACATTTAGTACAAAAAGGGGCTCTAGAAGGAACAAAATAGTTGTTTTTGAAAATAGGTTTTTGGGGAATATAACCTACTCTAGTAGTGTTTCCTTGAGGTTTAATTTGACAACACATCTTGTCAAAATTTTCTTTACCGGAGGTAATGTTTTCAAGAAGTTTTTAAGGGAAAATATTTTAGATTTTAGTCTGATGACTGAATTCCTATCATCATGAATCATTTCCTTAGGGTTATATTTTTCCTCAAAAACATGTATCTTTAAAATATCATTCTTAAGATTTTTATAAAGTTCTTCCTTAACAAAATTTACTTCCTCAAGATCATTATAAAGTTTTTCTAAAAGCTCATCCTTATCTCTAAGTTCTCTAGAGAGGCCTGAAATCTCTTTTGTAAGAATTTATTCCATAGTATTTTCCTTATCTAATTTCATAGAAATTTTATAATTTATTGCTTCCAATAACTTGGAAAATCTAGATACTTCTTCATATGAAGGTATTTCTTCATTTTCTAAGGATGAAGTATCTTCATTAGAAGTACTATTTTTGGAATAGTAATTCTTATCAAGAATAACATTTGTTAAAGCCTCGGTAGAGAGTACCTTGTCCATAAGACATGTATTAGGGAAAGAAGTAGTAGCAATGAATCTCATATTCTTCTGTGCTAATTATTCGTATTCATAAGATTCACTTTCTGAAGAGTCTATACAGCTAGCACTCCAAGTATCATTTTCTTTAAGGCTTTTCTAGTGCTTGTAAAGATAGAATTTCTTCTTGTTCCTTTCTAAATTCCTTTCCTACTTTTCCTTCTTTTTCAATAAAGGACAATCATACCTGATATGACAAGTTCTTCTACATTCATAACAAGTAACTTCCCCATCTTTCTTATCCTTGTAGTCTCTCTTCTTGTACTTATTTTAATAGTTCTTTTGAGCTACTATCTTGTTCATTCTTTGAGAAAGATTAGCTAGTTTGTTCTCAGACATTTATATATCACTAGATTGTGATTTAATAATAAATTTCATTGACTTTGATCTAGTTACTCTTTCTGGGGTCATGGATTTCATATGTTTATAAGTAGTTGTAAAAGCAACTCCTCCATTCCAATTCTTCTTTTTAACATTCTGAGCATCTCTCCTCATTCTAGTTTCATGCTGAAGAAGAGTTCCAAATAACTCATCTAATGAAATTTGGGTAACCTTTATGTTCTCATAAATTGTTGTCCTCTTGGACTCCCACTCATTTGGCATGATGTCTATGATCTTATCTACATGGACCTCATCATCCAAATATTTTTCTCCTATAGATTGTAGGTTATTCATGATAATCATAAACATTTTCTGTACTTTGCTTATGGGTTCTCCATAAGGAATGTTAAAGATATGGTATTCAGCTCTCAACATAACTCTTCTTGTCTCTATGACTTTAGATTTAGCAAAATGTGTAACTTTGAGTTTCTTCCAGATACTTTTTGATGCTTCACATGATGATATTTGACTATAGATGTTCCTAGTCATGGAACATGGCAATGTATTTCTAACTCTGAAGTTGGCTTGATATTCTGATTTTTCCTGATTATTAAAAGTTCTCAATTACTTACCTGGAATCTTATAGTCTCCAGTAATCATTAGATAGTTATCAACTCCATTATTGATAACGAAAGTCTTCATCCTATATCTCTAGTACTCATAATAATTTCCATCAAAAATAGGGGGTCTGGTAGGATTTAGATTGTCAATAGATACAACATTTAAACCTTCCATCTTAATGAAAATCTTGGCACACAAACTTGTTAGTAATATAATTTTGTAAACAAAAGAAAATATCCTAAGCAAGGAACTAGAGTATCTCTAAGAAAAAAATGAATCCAAAGTTTATGAGTCCTTATATATGAATTCGAAAAATTATGAATCCAGAAATATAAATCTGAGTGACTATGAGGTTGCAAAATTTTGATACCAATTATGAGATTGGCACAGAGAAAAAAAACATTGAGCAAGGAAGACATATATGTGAATATAAGTATTTTTTAGACTTCCTCTGATACCAATTGTAGGATTGGTTTAGTATATGAGGTCAAAAATATTTTATACCAATTATAGGATCGATATGATACTAATGAGATGCTCAAATACAAGAGGGGGGTGAATTGTATACTTTAAAAATCCTTTTAAGGAAATTTTGTAAAAACAAAATTTACAACACCTCTAAGTTCTAATAACATGCTTGATTATAGAAAAGTGACTCTGGAAATGAAACTTAACAAAAGTTTATAAGGACTAATATTCTACCTTAAAGCACATAGAATCTTATATAATCAGAGTACAAGTCTATGGAAGTATAAGAAATTTATACTTTCCTCAATAACTAAAATCAAAGCGGAAAACAAAGTAGTAACACTAGAATTAACAAGTAGTAACTCTTTTAACCCAAAGAGGAAGGTATCAAATAACCATGGATAAGAGGATCCTTGATTTATACTTTCAAGAAAGTCTATCTTACCCAAACCCAGGAAATCCCTAAATCCCAAGATCGGTATCCATCTTGCAATCTCTACAAGCCCTCGATTTGTAAGGAAATCGACACCTCTGGATTCGTAACCCAAAGTATCTGATTTCAAGGAAATCGGACATCTCGACTAAGAAAATCTACATGAAGCAAAGTTTTAACAAGTCGTTCAAAATTTCTGCATGAAGCATGAGAATTTAGAAGAGCCTCTCTCTCTAGGAATCACTTCAACAGCATGTATGCACATTTGTCAAAGATCAGTGTCAAAGTTGTGAGATCTTTCAAATGAGATCCTATTTATAGGCACGGCTTCAATCGTCAGCTCCCTCTTCCAACGGTCATATTTTTTCTTGAATTTTGAGGGGACCTGTACATGTGTAACTCAACCAATGGTCAGTTAATAACTGAAATCATGACATCATTTTATAACAAAACATGTGTAAGAAAAAATATTGTTACATAACTAAAATTAAATATTCATAATGTAAGAAAATGAAAGTTTAGAGTCTAACCAAAAAATGAATTAGGAGTCTATAATACAAGGATATTTGGATTCTGTTTTCTTGGAATTCGGAACCTGAACTCTATAGAAATTTGGAGTCTGAATTTCAAGGAAATTTGGAATCTGGATTCACAAGAATTCGGAACCAGAACTTACAAATTTTGGAGTTAGAGTTCATGAGAATTCGGAGTCAGATTTCATAATAGTTCAGAGTCTGTATTCAGAGAACTCGGAGTCAGAACTCAGAGAAGTTCGTATCCAGAATTCGTATTCAGAATTTAGAGTCAGAACTGAGAAGAGTTCGTAACCAGAATTCTGATTCCGAATTCGGAGTCAGAACTCAAAAGAGTTTGTAATCAGAATTCGAAGTTAGAACTCAGAAGATTTCGTAACTAGAATTCACAATCAGAATTCGAATTCAAAACTCAGAAGAGTTCGTAACAAGATTTCTGAGAATTCGGATCCTAAAACTGAATGCTTCATATCTAGGTAATTATTCGATTATGAGGTTTTGGTTTCCAAAATAATTCTACACTTAGAAAAATTATGATATGAAAAATGAAAGCATGGTAAGGATAAATTTCCTTGGGGAAGGAAATTTTTCCTTATAGAAGTAAAACATAGGGTAAAATGAATTTTTCCATGAGATAAGGTGTTTGTGATTTTCAAAACAATAAGGAATGGTAAAGTCATAAGGAAACCTTATTGACTAAACAATCTCCCCTAACTATGAAGGAATGGAAAATTAATAAGGAAAACCTTATTGACTCAATAATCAGGAAAGTATTTTTTATAATTTTCCCTTTCATAATTGTAAAATAATCACTCAACTCTAGATAAAATTATCCAAAAACAAAAAATTCATCATGTTACCTTCATGTCCAATAAATCAATGGACTTTGACTTGTCATAGGTTTATGGTTTTTTGTCATTAACATTCTCTTGATCATTGAATTTATTGTGATTAATTATCTCTATCACTCTCAATAATTATTTATTCTTTTATTTAATGTCCATATTTTCACTTCCCACCAATGTTTTTCTACATGGAAACCTAGTAATTTGTTTTTCTAGAAAACCATCATTTTTCTTTTCCTTATTTTAAGAGGATGTTTTGTTAACCCTTTTTATGATGTGGCATTTGTACGAATGGACTTTTAGATGGTAAAATACTTGATCACTAAGAAAATTTTAAATTATGAGGATGTGATTTATTTAAGGAGTGTAGAAGGTAATATCCTATGATTTTAAAAGAACTATATGTTTGTAGCATATACAACCTGAAACACTGAGATTAAATGAACAAAGAATTATTGTAAAAATATTGAATTATAAATATTACCATTATAACCTAGACATTAAATTTGAGGTTATAAATATTATTAAATACTTTATGTAATTTAAATAAATATTCTCATCAATATAAATTTATTTGTAAATTCTTTTAAATTAAGCACTCGATTTGTTTAAAAAATATGTTTTCATCAAAAATGATTTTTATTGATTTTTAGGAGAAGATATTTTAATTATATTTTATAATTTTTAGAAAAATTATTATAAAAAATTAAATTATTTATTTTAATCAGCATTTCAAAATTAACCTAAGGTGAAATCATTGGATTTTTTAGAAAATATTGGTTTTTCAGTGAATAGATGAAAATCCCAATTTTTGTAAAACTGTCATTTATTTTTAATAATTTTAGTAATATAAAAGTATATCTATTACATTAATTTGATTTAAAATTTACTTATGAATTATCTATTTATATTTATTCAAATTAATTAAATTTAAATCATCTTTACACTAGATTTTAGTATGATTTTATCCTCATGCTTAAAATGATTTTTTTCACAAAACTACTTTAACAAGAATGATGTTTCTCAAGTATAATTAATTTAAATAAACAATAATGAGAATTATTTAAAATAATTTTATATTATATATATATATATATTAATTAAAACTAATATAATGATTATTTATATTGATATAGTTAATATTAAGATCATATTTTCCTTGAAAAATGTATTTTTTAGAAAAAAGATTTTCATCACGCTTGTGGGTTTTATTTTAAATTCATTTGTTTACATTTTGTGATTTTAATTTTTAGAAATGGATTCCATATTTGGATTCATCATAAATAATATTATATAATGTGTTCTACTAAACTTTTAGCCATAATGAAAAGTAAAAAGCGTAAAAATCAATTATTGTAATTAAGGTTAAAATGGGTTTACTAAGGGTTAAACTAAAGGTATAAGTGCTAAATAAAATATAATATTATAAAATTACTATTTTATATACATCTTTATTCCTCATATCATGATTGGTTCATGAATGATCCTTTATAGAGCCTTTTGGCTAGTATAAAATGTGGGTATATCTTTTTCTTTTCAAAAAATTAAAGTTTCTCCTCTTACCCTATTATAAAAGTGCACCTTCCCTCCTCTAATTTACACACTAAAAAGTAATTTTATTTAGACTAAAACCTACCTAAATATATACATGAAATTTATAAAAAAGTTCTAGAATCCTTGGATTCATCAAAAATCTAATGTATAGGGGCTTCTGTATAATCCTAAAGAGGTGGTTTGAAGAAGAGGTATTATTCCTACCTGAGAATCATTATTTCATTTCTTATTCCATGTCCTTGAAATATCAATCAATAATAATGACATTATAAAATCATTATATAATATATACTTATATATTATTATTTTCATTTTATAACCTACATCACTAGCGCATAAATGAATTTTCACGTTGGATTTTTTTCTTTTTCACGTTGGTTATAGGGTATCGATATTAAAGAGACATTGTAAATATGTATTTAACATCACTTAAAAATGGATTTTGTAAATGAATCATCGAATTGTTTTTTTATAACATTTATTTTATAATTGATGTTAAAAAGGAAACTTTTATGGGTTTTTTGACACCGGTTATTTAATAACAAATGTTAAAATTAGTTTTCAGACGAGTTATCTTATATCCAATGTGATAAACTAATGTGATAAAGGGTTATTAATTTTTTTTATTTAATAAATGACCTTAAAAACTACCTATATAGGATATTTATTTTAAAAATATTTATTTTCAACCTTTCTCTCCACATCCAATGAAAAAAAATCAATTAAGTGTAGTGAAAAACAACTAGAAAAACATTTACAATTACAAAATTCAAAATTAAAATATATAGTAAAAACAATCTAAAATCCAACAAAACCTGTAAAAGGATTTTCTCATTCCACTTGTAAGCATCAGAGCACTTGTGAACTATAAGTACAAGGGTCATCAAAAAGATAAAAATTAAAAGGAATGATGTTGACATGTATTATGAAGAAAAAATTGAAATATTAAGGAATAATTTATAATTAAATGTAACATGATGGAACTTTCTAACTGTCTAATTTGAAATTATTTCATACATAAATCTTAGAACATAATATATGCATTATTTAATGACTTTATGTTTATGAAAATTCTATTTAAATGGGTGTTTCAATTCAAAAAAAAACATTTTTATATAATATATCCAAAATGTACTAATTATAAATGAAAATTCACCTTTACATTTACATATTTGATATTGGTGCTCCTTTTGTTTGTGGTCTCTCAAATGAAATTCCATCCCCTAATAGAAAATTTTAATAATTGATTAAATTTATAATTCATTATAATATAAACAAGTATTATTAAATACAAACTAAAATTTCCATTACATCCTTAAAATTTTGTCACACCTCACCATGGAAAGAGTAGAACCAGTAAAGTTTCTAGTCTCTTGAACATAAAACACCTAACATCCAATGTCCACTAATATAAAATAAAATTTCATGTTAGTGGTTATTATGTTAAAAAATATACAACACTTTTTGAAATAAATGTTTCATACTCTTGAAAATAAAGAGACATCTAGAACTACATGATTACATACTTTTGAAATTCTTTGACAATGTAAATTGTTCTTTCCACTTCATTAATTTGCCTCACTACGGGTGAAATGAAATGTGGGTCCATAAATCCATATAAATTTTTCCTATAATTATTCATACACATTGTATAATTATACCTAATAAAATAAATAAATAAGTATATATTTTAAATAAATTAAACGTATTGAATGATTTATGTAAAGACATATAGGGAAATAATTCGCAACATGTTGATGCATAACAGAACTCTTGTTAAAATATCTAGGACATCATTTTTCAAAATCTCCAATGTCATTGCAAAACCACAAATGTCAGCTCACTACTACAAAATAGGCCTTTAACAGTGCTTGAAAAAGCCTTCATCAGTGCTATAAAGGCACTGACTATGTGAGAGACATTAAAATCCCATGACTTTTATCAACACTGATAAAGGGGTCATTTATCAACGCTAAAAAAATTACATATAAGTAGGACCTTTATCAGAACATTTATTTAGCACCACTAAAGTATAACTTTAGCAAAAATTATAAATGTGATGGTAAAGTCATTTTATCAGCGCTTTTAGACGTGTAGATAAATGTGTCCTTTATTATCACCTTTAAAAGCACTAATAAATGGCCACATTACAGTCTAATGTTACATTGCACTACAGCAGCACTCTAGTGTGCTATAACAGTACACTACAACACCCAAAACACACCAGATATCAATAAAACAAATCCCAATACAGAATTTAAATGAAACGAAAACTACAACATAAATACCCGAAAAAACCATATATTTTAGACATTTCAAACATTGGTTTATACAATTACATAAATAAAAATTATTACATTCATTCAAAAATAATCCTATCTATCAATGTCACCATGATTTCCATTGACTTTCTTTATCGAACTACCAACACTGCATGAGTAGTTTCAAACAACCCACCTCAACTCGAAAAAAACAATCCACCTATACAAGAAAACAATTATTGTGATTAATACTAAAAATAAATTCAATAAACCTAAAGATTAAATAATAAATTAATTATATGGACAATGATTTTATAATGTAAATAACAATATTACATCTGTGATTGATCAGTGGAGGAAACTTGATGGAATGTGATAAATGTTAACACTACATGAGTGAAATGTTTTGTGGGAGAAGAAGTTTGTGGAATTTTTGGTGTAGAAAGCGATAAAACATGGATAGAGCACCCCAACTCAAACAAAATAATCCACATCTATAACGAAACCACTATTATATGAGTAATATTAAAAATAAATAAATTAAATGTATATATTAATAAATACATTAAATATAGGGGCAATGATTTTACTATGAAAATATCAGGATTACCTCTATAATTGAGTAGTGTGAATGTTTTCTCTCTTCCTACAATGGAAGTGGAGTTAACTTGAAAGAAAGTGATAAATTAACCACTGTGGGGGTGAAAAGGTTTTAATGGAGAAGAATATTTAAAGTATTGAAGATCACCCCAAATCAAACCAAATAATCCACCTATATAAGAAAATTATTATTATGTGAGTAATACCAAAAAGAAAAAAATTAAACATAAATATGAAACAATGCATTAATTCTATAGATAATTATTTTATTGTGTAAATGATTACAACTGTGATTGAGAAGATACAACATCGTTACTCTTCTTACAAAGGTGGGACACATGAACAAAAATTTTATAAAATAATCAAACTCTGCAAGGAATAATGAAAATTAAATCAATATTAAATTATATAGTTTTTTGGTAAAATAGATAAAGTATATCATAAAATTGCCTTTTCATCTATCCAAAGGGTTTCCATAATTATAGTTTGTTCATCTGAGATATTCGTAACATCATCATATGCAGAAGACATTATCTGCATGAGAAGTCAAAATATAATTTAGATTATGTTGATGCAGTTGAGAACATATAGTATTAAGAGTAAAAACATAATATATTAAAAATAATTTTACCTTCTCATTGAATTATATTTCTTTTTAAAAAGGTTTCAAAGATTTGGTTCTTATTTTGAGAATCCAAATCTCCTATTTATGGTCCCATCTATCATACGAAACAATGTCTACATTAGGACCGACATGAACTGATTGTCATGTTCCAATGAAAGGGCCATCTTTGATAGAAATTTCAGCTAACTAAATATTTGTTTTATTCACAATAAGGAAAATTGAAAAATTCTTGTTTTCTGGATTAGAGACATAAAATACTTTCACTTCTTGTGATTCCATTATGAACAGATTGCATTTTTTCCCTTCTATACTAAAATTCACCTTGACAAAGCCCATTTCATCAACTTTAACTCCATTGATATTGTCAAACCATTTGAAATGGAAAAGTGACACTTCAAATGTTGTGTAATACAACTCTTATATCTATTATTTCATGCCAAAATATGACATATTTTGATAAATTGTATTTCTATCCCTATAACAAGATATGTGGATCACTATATCCTCAAGTGTAACACCACTATTTTTTATCAAACTGAAGCCACCATGTTCTTTTGTATTGAACATATACCATTGATTACAAAACCAGTGTAAGATATAACATTTTAATTTAGTACATTATTTATCCATTTAATTCATTTAGCAATTGAAGTCATATTTTCGTATAAATTCTTATAAATTTGAACGTTGAACCATCCTTTTAACTTTTTATTATATGTATTTTATATCCATCCTTCATCCCTTGATGGATTCAAATATCTAAGAATTTCTTTGTGGGATCCAATGTATGGATCAATATTTTCACTATTATGTAATATGTAAATATATTGTTTCTCCTGCTATGTCAAGGTAATTGTAACAACATCTCTTCTAGAAATCACTTCTCCTATAATGCGTTCACTACAATTAGACTTTAGGAGACCGATGATTTAAAAATCTTAGAGGTAATTGGTACAGAATTCAATGGATTATCCAATAATATATCACTATAAAATACAATATTTTGGCCAAATTTTATTCTTAACCTACACATTAAAAATCTTCATATGCCTTTCAATGGGGGTACATCCATATGTAACGGAAAAGACCATATAGTCGAACCTCTCTGACCAAGTCAACCATCTGGTGGACTAAAACATGCCTATAATGGGGTGTAACAAAAACAAATATTACCTAAGTGAAAATGTAGTGGGGTGGGTAACCTAGGTTGTCTCCAGACAGGAGTGCACAACAATTACATTTGTCACTTAAATTAAAGAAAAAATAAGATGTTGTTTTTGAAATGGTTTGAGTTTAAAAATAAAGAAAGAAAACAAAATAAATATAAAACACTAATGGATGAAGAGAGGGATGGGGTCAGGGTAGGATCACCATTTTCAACTTCATCATATTTATAAAGATTATTCTCCCCTCTCTTCATAATGAATGGAAAATTAAAGAATCCTCGATCGAGTTATCAATCACCCTAGGTTAATGAAAGAAATGGAACACACCCCTATGTGCATGGAAGTTCATAAAAATTTCTAAACAACTAAGGAAAATCCCAGAAAATAATTTTTTCTCCTTATAACTCTAGAAATATATCACTTGTTCCACACACGTGCCAATGATCACTGGACTCACACCACCTAACACAATCTGCTCGATTGAGACACATTACACTAGGCGGGGGAGATTAAAAGTCTTTAACCAAAGATATTAAAAATAAATACACTAAACTCAAAACATGATCAAATTAAGATAATTAGAAAACATTGATAATAGAAATCATTCAAAAAAAGTGGGTTTTACATTTAGGCCCAAAAATTTGACATTACAAAAGTGAAACTACCCCTTCCCCAATCACTCAAAGGTTTTACCCCTCCATTTGAAGAGTAATAGAGTTAAAAGGGGTAAAGAGAGAATGATGAAACAAATAAAAGGTAAAATAGAAAATTTAAATAACTTCAAGAACTAAATCCTCCATCACATCCCCTCTACACCTTCTTCAACCCATTTGAATGGAATTGAACACTCTTATTTATAGGCTTTTAGAGTAGAAAATTACCCACCAAAATTAATCCACCTAAATTGGTGTCTGATTAGAATAATAAATGGATGAATATAGGGAATGTGTCTTCGAAAATGTTGTTCCTCAATCTATTTTTCATGATTCCTAAAAATCTCAGAGAATCTGGACAGGTGTACCAAATGTTATACTCGAATTACTAATGACAACTTTTCTTCCCAAGGTGACTCTTCAACGTTCTATTTTTGATGGCCTGAAATGGATGCATTAATGACCTTATTTCTTCATGAAATTTAATGTATAAATGATACAATGATTCATATTTCCATTCCTTCTGGAATAACCTCATTTGTACATTTTTAGGCTAATATATGACTCATTAATTAATGTGTTTTCCATTCTGTAGGTGAGAAAACGTTTTCCACTTGATGAATTTTTTTGGGTAATTATGTGTCGAATGGGAACTTGTTCCCGAAGAAAAATTTTACTTTCACAATCCTGGAGAGCCTACAAAAAAGGAATCACTTGATTTGGATCAAAATATTAAATGATATTTCCAAAATACAGAATCTCCATAAAACTAATAAATATCCAGAATTAGCCAATTTTCACAATTAAGCCCATAATACTTCCCCAACACGAAAATGATATAAATCAGATCAAATTGATTAATTGGAAGGGGTTAAATAAATGAAACACATATAAAAAATATTGAAAATATTATCTCTATCAATCCCCCCACACTTAGCACTTGGTCTCCTGGACAAGTCAACATCAATATCAAATCAAGAAAATTCGAAACAAATGCCAATAAGATCCACCAATTCCATACCAAGAAACTAAATGATATCATGACTCACCAAAAAAATTATTCCATGTTTTTAATTTAGATAATTAAATATTTTTCCCATTTATTTCTCCTCCAATTCTCAAAATACACCCACCTCACTTTAATTTTCTCTTATCCCACAAATATCAATCTTTAATAAAGATTTTCTCATCCAAAACAATGCAAGGGTCACCATAGGTTTTAAATACTCATACCTCTCCACCTGATGTAAATCAAGGACATGTGTTTATAATGAGAAATTTTTATGTTTGTTTTGTTTATTTTGGTTGGTAGTAGTTTTATGTGAAAAAAATCTAAGGCTGAATGAGGAGGGCATGGCTCTTTTGGAAGCAAAATGGTACAATTTTAATTTTCACTCAAGTATGGTATCCTCATAACTCCCCCTTAGTAGAAATTCAGGTCCATCATCATGAAAACTCTAAGAATGTTCAAATATCTCCGAATTTCCACAAAAAAAACTTCAATCTCCTCAAACATGACTTTTCATGAAAGCTCTAGAAATTCACTGCTTTTTCCTCTATTTGAAGCTCTAGAAAACACATAGCTTCTTTTATCATGAAAGATATAGAAATGGAAAAGAATTCAATAGAATATTTTTTCATTAAAAAATAAATATAATTAGCATTTTATTTTCCACCCAAAATTTTCACCAATTGAGGTAGCCTGACACAATACAACTTCCCCCACACTTAAGTTCAACTAGATCATGTAATTTCACTTCAAGAGAAGGTTGGATATACAAAATTGGATTCTAATATGGGTAACATAACAAGACATTCATGTATTCTAAGGTATACAGGGATTTAATATAAAATTTAGGCCATAGTTAAAGGTATTCTCAAGAAAATGGGGCTTTAAACCAAAGAAGTGCTTCAATCATTTAAAACACTTGTACCTCAAAAGCTCATATTTTTAAAGTAATAACTCAAATTCTAGTTAAAACAAGCATAGTTTGGTTCTCTCAAGAAGTGAGGTGAATGAAAATAATATGAAAAAAAGGGTTCATAAGCCTCACTGGAAAGTGATTTCAAAGATAAATACAGTGAAATGTGGCACGGGATTCAAAAAACAAATTACTTTTCATAAAATTCCCAAATAATTAAACTTGAAACATAGCCATTTTCAGCATACATTTAAGCTCGGTTTCATGGAATAAATGGGTTCACTCCATAACATGGGTTTCAAAAATGTAAATGATAATCATTTTAGCTCCAAAGTTTCAAAAACACACCGAAAAAATTAAATTAAAATAACAGACAAAAAATTAAAAAACACGTAGTTTGTTTGGAAAAAAACAACAAATAAAAAACAAAAACTACAAAGTTTCTCTCCCCCACACATAAATGATGCAGTTTACTCAATGCATTAAAATAGGCGTAACATGTATATAGATTTTAAGCTTAATCACAACATTAAGAAAGGTTAAAATATATGTATAACATGATGTCTCTTATTGAAAGATAGGTTAGAGGAGAAGTACTCTTACACTGGATATGATGGAATGGTCCCCTAGAATTTATTCAGCCTGTGTCCATTAATATTGAATGGCGCCTGCTCTCTATCCTTCACAATCTGAACAACACCAAATGGATATACATTATTAACTATAAATGGACACTCCCATTGGGAACGAAGTTTACCTAGCATCATATTGAGTCTTGAACTGAATATCAGCACTTTATCTCTAGTATGGAAGCCTTTCAGTTGGATTAGATTATCATGATACAATCTTGTTCTTTCCTTATAAATCCTAAAGTTTTCAAATGCTTCTCTTCTAATTTCCTCCAGCTCCTACAAATACAATCTTCTCTCTTTCCCATCACTTTCAAGATCCAAATTCATCTTCCTCAAAGCCCAATACGCCTTATGCTCAAATTCCACAAGTTGGTGAAAACCTTTTTCATAAATCAGTCTAGATGGACTCATTTCTATTAGGGTCTTGTAGGTTTTCCTATAATCCCATAAAGTTTCTTCTAACCTCTGGCTCCAATCCTTCCTATTTGGTTTAACAACCTTCTCCAAAATTCCTCTGATTTCCCTGTTGGACACTTCATCTTGACCATTTGTTTGTGGGTGATAGGGAGTTGATGTTTCATGATGCACCCCATACTTCTTCAGCAAATCATTTATTCTCCTATTGAATAAGTGAGTCCCTAGATCACTGATTATTTATCTAGGCACTCCAAATGTACAAAATTTGTTGGCCCTAAGAAAATCACAAACAATATTAGCATCATCAGTCCTGGTGGTTTTTGCTTCCACCCATTTGGAAACCTAATCAACCTGAAGCAAGATATATGAATTTCCAAATAAAATTGGTAAAGGTCCCATAAAATCTATCCCCCATACATCAAAGATCTCACAAAAATTAATTGGTTGTTGGGGAATTTCTTTTCTCTTTAAAATGTTTTTATAAAACATACATTTTGGACACCTTTTTCAAAATTCATGAGAATATTTAAAAAGGGTGGGCCAATAAATTCTAGATTCTAAAACCCTCCTTTCTATCCTTTGAGGTCTAAAGTGGCATCCAAAAGCTAATGTGTGAATAAACTCTATGACAGAACCAATTCTACTCTCAATAAAACATCTTCTTATCACTTGGTCATTAAAAATATTCCAAATAAATAGATCATCCCAAATTTAATATCTAGATTCAGCTTTCAGTTTGTGAATTTGGTGAGAATTGAAATGATATGGGACCTAAGATGTTACCAAATAATTCACCATGCCAACATGCCAAGGAACTTCTCCTTCAACCAAGTACATCTACTCTCCTGGAAGGTGATCATTCAATGGTTTGTTTTCTGGAATTTCTACTTCAACAGTGTTGGGAAGTCTGATTAAATGGTCAGCCACTTGGTTCCTAGATCCCTTTTTTCCTTGATTTATATGTTGAACTCTTGAAGTAGTAATATTCATTTCACTAGAATTGTTTTAGCTTCATCCTTCTTCATTAATCACCTGAGAGCTGCATGATCAGAAAACATAGTGACTTTAGTTCATAGAAGATATGATCTAAATCGTTCTAAATCAAAAAACTGCTAAAAACTAATTTTCTATGGTTTTTTTATTTAATTGATCTGCATACAAGTTTCTTGAAGCATATTCAATGACTTAGGGACTTCTCTAAATTCTCTGTGAAAGGACTACTCCAACTGCTTGGTTGGAAGAATCAGAAAGTAGCTCAAATGTTTCTTCCCAATTTGGTGGCTGCATAATTGGTGGTTCAATCAATATCCTCTTCATCTCATCAAAGGATTACCAACATGCACCATTGAAATAAAAATAATAATCTTTAAATATAAATCTAGAGAGAGGTAGAGAAATCTTACTGAAAACCTTGATAAATATCTTGTAGAATCTGGTATGTCCTAAAAATGATCAATCATGCTTCACACAAGTTGGGTAACGAAATGAATTTATCACTTCAATTTTTGATTTACCAAATTCAATGCCCTTTTTGGAAATAACATAACCAAGGAAATCCCTCTCTCAACCATGAAATGACACTTTTCAAAATTTAAAACATGATTCTTTTCAAAGGAGGTTTTCACAACTTTTTCTACATTTTTTAAACAATGGTCAAAAGAGTTTCCAAAAACTGTGAAATCATCCAGAAAAACATCCAAGAAATCTTCAATATGATCTGAAAATATACTTACCATGAACCTATGAAATGTACCTAGAGCATTAAATATTCCAAATGGAATCCTTTTGTTTGAAAAATTATTAAAGGGACATGTAAAGGTTGTTTTCTCTTGATCCTCATGAGTAATGGGTACCTAGAAATAACATGAAAATCCATCCAAAAAGTAATAATGAGTTCTTACTGCCAATCTCTCTAACATTTGATAAATAAAGGGAATGGGTAAATGATATTTTCGAGAGACCCGTTTTAACTTCCTAAAATCAATGCACACACTCTAGCAATTTTGAATTCTCACAGGGATTAATTCATTCTTTTCATCCTTATAGTGGTTAGGCCAGTTTTTTTGGAACTATTGGAATTGGGCAAAACCACTGTAAATCTAAGATGGGGTAGATGATCCCACCTTCTAATAGATTCTCAAACTCTTTCTTCACAACCTCCATTAAACTGGGATTCAGCCTCCTTTAGGGATGTCTGACTGGTTTAGAATCTCCCATGAGAAAAATTCTATGTGACCATATTTTCAGTTTGATTCCTGGAATATCACATAAACTTCACCCTATCACTTGGATATTCTATTTGAAAAGGTCAATCAATTATTTATCTTGGATTTCAGATAGATTATTAGAAATTATAACTAGTATTTTCTCTCCCATCCTATGGTAAACATATTTTAAATTGGTGGGGAGTGGTTTGAGTTCCATATCAGGGGGATGATCAAGGTATGAAACTAAATTAACATCTCCCACTGACAAATCTCTGACCTACTATACAAAAGAAACCATATCATTTCACTCATCATTTAACAAATCATTAATGAAATTAGATTTTACCTCTTCCTCCCACATGAAATCAGAATCTCAAGTATTTTGGGAATCCACATGTTCAATGATATTTTCAGCGGAATAAGTATCTCCAAAGTCTAATAATTCCTAGAACATACCTAATTATTCAATGAGATCTTTACCAACCTTATGGGAATGTTAAAAGAGGTAGTGATCATCTGATGGGTGCCTCATGGATTCAAAAATATTGAAGTGGATACTGTTCTATCCAAACTCCATGGTTAGTGTCCCTTCGTGCACATTAATGATGGTCTCATTTGTCTTCAAGAAATCCCCCCCCCCCAAATGATGGGTGATATTAAAGGGATCCTATCTTCTTCCATATTTAGTACGTATAAGTCATTTGGGAATAATTTATCTTTGACTTTCACAAGGACATCCTCTAGAACTCATGCAGGGAAAACTTTGGATCTATTTGAAAGCTAGACCACCACTATTATGGGATTCAAGTCTCTCATATACAAAGAATTGTATACTGAGTGAGACAATAAATTAATTAAAGAACCTAGATCACAATAATAATTAGATAAATTGAAATAACTGATGGTGTATTGAATGGAAAATGTCCCGGGATCTTGGCATTTGGTTGGAAGTTGTGGGTGATAAGGGATGAGACACTTCTTCCCAATTTGATCATTTTATTCTTTTTCAAGTGCTTCCTCTAGAAATTTATTTGATTCAATCATCCTTGATGGAAATAGTGGAGGTAAATATTTATTCTCCCTTTATTGACATTTCAAGGGTGTTTATTTTCTCTTTTTCCTTGTCCTATCCTTCTCTTCCGCCTCTTTCTTCTCTTCTTCACAATTCATTTTCATATAATTTTCAAAGTTTACAACTTCATTATCCCTCAACTCAAGTGGTCGTGTTTCAGGTTCAGGGGATGTTGGTGGTGAGAGTTATCTTCCACTTCTTATTGTTATCATGATGACATTATCCTTTGGGTTTTGTTATTGTTTGGGAAGAAATTTTCCCAGGATTATGGGTTATGAAGTCCATGAGACTGTCAAACTTGCTAGAAAAATATTTTACAGAGTCTTTGAGCCAGTTAATATTAGATATCTTCTATTGGTTAAGAATTATGGGATTTACACTGGTTGATGTCATTTAATAGGGTCTTGGGAAAGTGGATGGTTGGTGGTGTGAAGTGTGGTTATAGGATTTTTTTTAAAGTGGTGGTGGGTTTTGGAATTGTTGTTGGAATGACGGTTGGTTTTGGAAATGGTTTTGGTTCGAGGGACTAGATTGATTTTTTTTATTTCCAAACTCATATTGAACATGGTTTGGCTCTCTCCATCCTTGATTTTGATGGAATTTAATTTGGTAAAACCTTTCCACAAAAGTTTATGTTCCAAGTATTTCAGCACATTGGTCAGTGAAATGATCAGGTGATGAGCATAAACTACATACCTTAGCTGGTGCTTGTCGGTCACCCACTTGTTTCAAGGACATCTATCTCACCAAACTGGTTAGCTCTTGATTTTTGGTTTCTAGTAAGGGTGATGTATGAGAAGTTAGTACCTCATAAATACCACTTTTATCAGTACCACCTATACCAAACTGTTGTGTGTTCTGAGAAATCTTCTCAATCAAACCCTTGGCTTCTTCTGGCAACTTTTCAATCAATGCACCTCCCAATTATGCATCGATAAGGTTTATGTCCTTGTATAATAATCCTTGATAGAAGAAGAAAAGAAAGTGATGCTCCTCAATGGATTGATGTGGGCAACTAGCAGACATCTTTTTTAATCTTTCCAAGTACTCGTAAAGGGTTTCTCTATATGATTTTCTGATGGCATATATCGCCTTTCTAATGGTTGTGCTTTTGGGGGTAGGGAAAAATCATTGCATGAATCATCTCACAAATTCATTCCAATCATCCACATCTCTAGGTTTTATACCATACAACCATTATTTTGAAGCTCTTTCCAATGAAAACGGGAATCCTTTCCACTTTACATGTTCCTCAGCTACTCTACGTATTCTAAAGGTTGAGCAGACATGTGTGAACTCTTTAATATATTGTTGGGATCTTCACCTTCAAAGTCATGAAACATTGGGAGCAATAGTATAATATTAGGTTACATCTCAATATAATTTTTTAACACTATCATGAAAAGTTGATTGTTCTAATTAAGTAATTTTTTGGAACAATGATCTCTATGGTTTGGGTTTGGATTTCCATCCTTGATGACAGGCTCGAAGTGAACACTTAAAGTTTCAATCGAGTATATAAGAGAAATATCCAAAAAATCAATTTGTAAATTGAGGTTTCTGAGTCTGTTAAACAATCTTCATTCAATTTCATGATCAAGGGGGAATGGTTTAGTGTTTGAGGTTTTAGTCATGAAACTTTTAAAAGAAAATAAGGAAAGAGAAATGAAATAGAGAAAAGAAAATAATGGCACTAACTCCCCGGAAATGGGACCATGTTTTGACATGTTCCTGTGGTGGGGTGTGAAAAAAATATTAACTATGTTAAAATGTATTGGAGTGGGTAACCTAGGTTGTATCCAGAGAGGAGTGCACAAAATTATGTTTGTTAATTAAATTAACAAAAGAAGAAGAGGTTGTTTTTGAATTTGTTTGAGTTTAAAAATAAAGCAAGCAATTAAAAATAAATATTGAACACTAATGGATGAAGGGAGTGATGGGGTCAGTGTAGGATAACCTTTTTCAATGTCATTATAGTTATGAATATTCTTCCCCCCTCTCTTCCTATTGAATGGAAAATGGAAGACTCCTCAATTGAGTTATCAATCTCACTTGGTTAATGAAAGAAATAGAACTCACTCCTATGTGCATGGAAGTTCATAAAAAATCCTAAAAAACTAATTCAAGTCCGGATTGAGAATTATTGTTCCTTATAACTGTAGAAAACATCACTAGTTCCACACTCATGCCAACGATCGCTGGACACTCACCACCTAACATAATCTGCCTGATCGAGACAAATTGCACTAGGCCGAGGGAGATTAAAAGTCTTCAACCAAAGCTATTAACGATGAATAAACCAAAATCAAAACACAATAGCATTAAGATAATTAAGAAACATTGATAATATAAATTAGTCAAAAGAAAAATGGGGTTTTACATTTAAGCACAAAACTCCGACATTACAAAAGTGAAATTCCGCATTCCCAGATCACTCAAAGATTTTACCCCACCATGTGAAGGGTAATTGAGTTGAAAGGGAAATAAGAGAGCAGGATGAAACAAAAAAAATAGAAAATAGAAAATAACATGAACATTAAGAACTCAATTCTCCATCACAACCTCTATTTCACCTTCTTAAACCCATTTTAATGGAAGTTAACACTCTTATTTATAGGCTTGTGGAGTAGAAAATTTCAATCCAAAATTAATCCACCGAAAGTTGAAGCCCAGTTAGCATAATAAATAGCCAAATCTCTAAAAGTTGTATTCAAAACTATTTTTCCTATATTTATTTTTCATGCTTACTAAAACTCTCATTGAATTTGGACAAGTTTACCAAAATTTATACTCGAATTACTAATGACAACTTTTTTGGCCCGAGGTGAATCTTCAAATTCCTCTTTTTTATCACATCAAATGGATGCCATAATGACCAAATTTCTTCATGATATGTAATTTGAAAATAATGAGGGAGTTATATTTATATTTAATCTATAATAAAATCATTTGGACATATGTATGATGAGGTATCCCTCATTAATTAATGTGTGGTTCATTCTGCGAGACAACAAACTGTTTCCACTTGATGAATTTTTCTAGGATATTTTGTGTTGAATTGGACCTTGGTCCGAAAGAAAAATTTGACGTGCATGATCATAGAGATACTAAAAAAGAATCACTCTATTTGGAACAAAACAGTAAAAGATATTCCCAAAATACAGAAGCACTACAAAATTGATAAATTTCTATAATTAACCAATTTTCACATTTAAGCCCATAATCCTTACCCAACACTAAAATGATATAAATCAGCTAAAATTTATTAAATATAAGTGTTTAAATCATTGAAACCCATATGAAAAAAATTAAAATACTACCTCTATCATGGACCATTATATCAAATAATGATGGTGGGAAAAATATCTCTAATTCAAATAATATGACTACAATATACTTATTCATGATAGGAAACATCATGGGGTTTACAACTTTACTGCATATGGATTTGAAAACAAATAGAGTCTAGTTATTTTATGTTGTAAATTTTGGGGAAGAATCCAATAAAAAGTAACATGCATTAAATCTTGCATCAAATCATGACAGTCGTATGATTTTAGTCCCTATAAATTCAAATGACTCATTGAAACAACATTATTGATATTCGATAAATACCCACATGAAACTTTTACACTAGTAAAGAAAAGGAAAATTTTTAATTTCTCATATCTGGATAGAGTGTAAGATACTGGAGGAAGAAAATTCTACCTTTTACCCTTCACCAGTTCCAATTCTTCCCTTTTCCTCACTTAAAACAAGTCCATCCTAGCATTGATTCCTTCTTTCTTTTTTCCAAGAACATTTAGTAACGTTCCATTAAAAATATCAAATACATTTTTATACATGCATAACATCCGGAAAATTTCTGACATACAAACAATTAAAATATGGTAATTCAATGAAAATTAATCTCTTTTTCCAGCCTGATTTTTTATGGTTTTTTAAAAATGGTTTATCGAAAAAAATATTAATTATTTTTACTTTTGTCACAGTTGATTGCCTATTTCGAGAGACAGTGTTGAACCTTGTTTGATATTCCCATTGAATTTTTTTTCTATGATTGGTATTTATTTCATTGAGGTAAAATATTGATGTCATAAAATTACATTCTTTGAGAAATTTTTCAACCAAACTAAGTATGTGTGTTTTTTGCAAATAGGTCACCCCAACAATCCTTTGATTATATAGCCAGGTAAATTTCCATAAGTGGGGAAGTCATTTATCATTCCATAAAACATGGTCCTCAATGTGAATTATTCACTTCTGTGAGCATCATACATTTTAACACCTATATCCCACATCAATTTTGGATCTCTGATCAATGGATCCAAATAGATATCAATATCATTACTTGGTTGCTTTGGTTCAAATATAAGCGAACACAATATAATGTATTTGAGCTTCAAACATAACATAGTGGAAAGTTATAATTTATCAACATGGAAGGCCATGTACTATTAGTACTACTCTATACATCAAAAGTATTTATTCCATATATTTATAATGAAAGAAGAATGTTTCTCTTCTCATCTACAAATGTAGTTAACTTGTAATAAATTTTAATACACTAAGGTTAATCTACTGGTTGGCATAGGTTCCCATCTTTAATTCTTCTATATGAATTCCATCTTAATTGTATCTTGGTTTCCTGACATCTATATAGTCTTTTAAACCATGTAATGATAGGAAAGTACTATTTATATTTTGAAGGAATTGATTCATGTTTCTTGTATTGATATACTCCACACTTAAGGAATTTTATGAGTGGTTCATGGTTCTTTCAAAACAATATGTGCTCATTTGGACAATCATGTATTTTTTTATAGATCATTCCCACATAATGTAACATACATTTAACATCATATTTTCGGCATGGTAGTTCATTTTCGTCTAATATATTATCTTTCGAAAGACCAAGTAGTTCTGTAAATATGGGGCCACTCCATCCACTTCCATCTTTCGAATTATATAACATCAATATAGCTAATAATGTTGTGTATTTAGTACAATTTTAAATCAATGGTTTCTTGTAATATATATTTAACTCCTCAAACAACATTGGACAATCACAAAGGTCATCTTCAATTTCCATTGTCATTTCTTCCATGTGATATTCATCATCATTTATAAAGGTATTCATGTAAAATGATTCATAATCCCCAGTATCATCCTAATTGATGTCGACATCCAATTTTTTCCTATGTTTAGTCCAACATTTATTTCTTTGAACTATTCCATGACAAATAAAATTTTATTTAAACTCTTCTGGACTAATTTTTCTTGAATAACAACAAAATAAAACATGGATAAAGGATTTTGGAAGTGTTGTATGCATGCTCTTTTGCAAACTTCATGAACTATTTAACTCCATATTCATATTTATTTGTCAAATTATTAGCATGAATCCATTTTTTGATTTATATCAATCCTATTGGGTTCATAAAGTATTACTTAAATACAATATATAAATAAACCCACATAAGATATTCATTATCAAAAGTGAAATTCGTAGGCAATTCTAATAAGTGAAATACGGATCATTTCTACTAGAATATCTTAGAACCTAGATATTCGAAATCCAACAATAAGGGTTGTTGGAATTTAAAAAAATAGAGGGAAATAATGGTAGATAAAAAATTGTATTATCACTAAATATTATTGGTTTAAACCAGAAGATGGATAGTGTAATAAACCTAGCCTGAATTCCCCAAACAACGCTAGGTCAGATCATCTTATGGATTTTGAAATGCCTCAAAGTCACTAAATGATGGTTTAAACTTTGGGTGTAAAAAACCATAAATGGGACATGGTCCTCCCTACTAAATAGAAACAATTAGTACCCGATTTATAACAAAATTCAATCATAATCCTTAGGTTCAATGGATAAGAAGACCCAAAATCATGATAAATTGATATAGGCATACCAGTTAGACAAATAACTATCGAAATAAATGACCCAATAGCTATACAGAAACACATACATGTCACACCAGTATAAAAACTAAATTATAGTCTATAAGAAATATCAAATACATAAAATCATGATATTAAAATATAGCATGGACGATAAAGGCTCTATAATGATTCATAAAATAAAGGCTTGATGTGATAAAACCTCGTGTGCTTAACTGGGGATGATCCCTTTAAATTTGATCCATAATAAAACTAAATACTATAGTGAATTATAATAGGGAATAGATCCTTTGATACATATTACGAATAGAGAAACACACATCACTCCCCAAACTTGGTTCCTAAAAAATAGCATCTAAAGCTGCATGTTCACTAAGGTGTCCATGAAAGGTGTAAGCATATATATAACCATTAGGGAACCACAAATGTGTCCCAAATCAGTAGTAAATAAATAATAATATACATGAAATCCCCCCCCCCAATTCTTGTCTAGGTTGGTAAGGGTGGGAAGGGGTTTGAGGCATGGTCACGGGGTCACGGGGTCAAGCACTAAGCTAGAGATTTATCTATATTTTCTTTGTCGTGTTGTGCATCACTTTTGCGTTTGTACACAATTTTTAAAAAATAATATACTTGAAAATTTCAACACATTTATAAACATAGATGAAAATGTTATTTTGTAAGAAGATATAAAACAGTGAAGTAAAACAATAATGAATAAATCCAAGGTTCAGTGTCAGATATAAACAACAGATCATACATCTGTCGTCAATACAAACAACGGAAAACAAATATTTCCTTAAATAAAGGATCAAATGAAAATTATAAATAGTAGATCATAAAAAAATATTGGAAGAATAAATGAAAAAACAAAAAACACACAAATTAAATAAGAATTCATACCTATCTAGGTTGAAGAAAATCTGGGAGCCTCTTCGGAAACCCTAACAGCAATAGAAGAACAGATGTCGGATGAGATGTTGGAGCAATTGGAGGCAGTTGAGTGGTGTGATTCGACATTTGATTCACTAAGAGGTGTGCCAACAGTGGATGGAATATGCGGAAAGCTTCTATATCGTGATTGGTTCACAAATGGTTAGGGTTTTCAAAATAGATCGGGGAACTCTTATCAGCACTTACCAATTAGTGTTGATGAAGGGACATATTATCAGCACTTATTACCTAAGATCTGATAAAATGTCTCTTTATCAACGCTAAAAAATTTCTAATAAAATAAATCATTATCAGTGATAAAGTGATAGCACTGATAAAAATTAATTTTATCCGCACATTGTTTAGCATTGATTAATACTATCTTTGTCAGCGCTTATTACTGAAGTGTTGATAAAGGATTTATAATTATAATTAAAAATAATAAATTTTAAATATGTATAGATACTTAATAAATATATATATATAAATATAAATATAGTACATATATTCCTTTTTAAAAATATTTATTATAATTTTATAATCAATTATTTATAATTATAGAAATATTTTTAAAAATTAATGTTTATATCATTATATATATTTATATAATTATAAACTATATATATTTAATAAATATATAAAAATATAAATATAGTAAATATATTCATTATTTAATTAAATTTATATAATTTAATAATTATTTAAATATATAGAATTATTTATTTCTAATTATATAAAAACTTTTAAAATATTTATTGATTTATAATTATAAATATATAAATGTATAAATATAGTAAATTAAAATTTATATATATATTTATTTATAAATATATTTTCAAAATTATAAAATAATATTTAATTTTAATTGAATGAATATATGTTAAAAATTAGTGAAATTGAATAATTCAAGAATATGTACACTTTAACAATATTAAAAAAAATGGATATGTTTTGTGTGTGTGCATTGAAATATACAGAAAATAATTAATTGAGTATATGTGAAATCAATATAACACACATTTCATCTATATAAAATTGAAAAATCAAACGACATTCAATTATATAGATTGTACTATGCAATTAGTTAGTATTTTTAATTCATATTAATTTTTAATTATAACTTATTATTCAATAAATATATAACTATTTAATGTAAAACTTATAAATATTTTTTAATATATAAATCATATTTATATACATTAATGAATATTTATATATTTAATATATATAATTTAATACCATTAATTATCATAATTATTTAATTAATAATATGTTTAATATTTAATATTGTATAATCAGTCTATTTATTTTTATTAATAATTATTTAATTAATAAAATTTGTAATATTTTTTTAATAAAGGAATTTATTATTTATTATTTATTTCATTACATCATGTAATTTATTCAGAGCTTTCTCAGCGCTAAAAATGCACTGATCATATAAATATTTATTAGTGTTAAAAAGAAAGTATTGATAAAAGGTAACCTTTATGAGTGCCAAAAATATAGCAATGATACAGGATACCCCTTATCCACAATAAAAAAATCACTAATAAAGGATACCCTTTATCAGTGCTAATTAAGGGTTAAATTTATTAGTGTTTTCTATAACATTGATAAATATTTCGTTTATCTGTGTTTTTTTATAAAGCTGATAAATACCAACATTGTTAAAGGCATGTTTTTTAGTAGTGTCTTATTTTGGAATCTCATAAACAATCGAAAAAAAAGTTTAATATCTTGACAATCTATCAAGCATACTATAATTCAAATCTAATGTCATAGATATTTGTAATTTTTATTAACTATATTGTATTTCATTACCTTTAATGTATTATTATAAAAAATTTGATAAATATATAAAACTGAAAATATGAAAAAAAAATTTATAAAAAATTGAAAAAAATGTAAAATATACACATACCTCTATGGTAATATGTCGTATAAATCTAATTGTTCAAACTAAAAAGTGGGTAATACTTTTTCTAACTGTACTCACCTCATCTATCAGTAACGATACTCTAGCAGATATATCTATAATATCTTGTAAAGAGACCCTATAATGCTCTATCTCTAACCGTCAATGATGAAAGGTATCTCCAATATAAAATATCATCTCATATGTAAATATGATACTGTATATCATCAACACATAACACACAATAATATCGAAGTTATGGAGGATGTAGGAATATGATAAGGATTGGGGTCTACTGGCAAAGGCGGAGGAGTGGGAGCTACTGGGGGAGGTGTAGGAGCAGTCTAAAAGAGTCTTTTTGTGTCTACAAACATCAACTATACTAATCCCATGATCATATCCTCTATCATCACATGAATATCCTAAACATTATCCTCTAAAGATTCAATTATTTTTTATAAACACTCTCCATTAGAGTAGCTAAATAATGTAGAAACACATTTTTTAATGATACACCCATAGGGTATCCTCATACACGACCCAGGTGTTTGGGTTTTCCCAATTCTCTAGTAATAATATCATGCCTACCCTCAGCTAAAAATATCGTTGTGTGATATAATACTCATGACAATCCTATATGAAATATATTCAAAATTCATTAATGAATTAGAATATATAAATAATTGAACTAAATTAAATAAATTAATTAATTAAACATCTCACAATCCTCTCAGTAACATCCTTCAACACTTTTGTAAGATATTTTCCTTTTTTCTCATCCAAGACCTCATACATTTATCTTGTCTATCGGTGGGTGCAGTGGAAACCTGTGTAGATCTTGAAGACTCAGTTATATGTTTTCGAAATTTTTCATCCATCAATTTTTCTTAAAAAAATGTATAACATACACAAGATAAAGTTTGAGAGTATACATTTCTGTATTGGATCTCCTGATGAGGTCTCCTAGATTTCTATAAATTTAAAATACATTAATAATTAATTAATAATATCATTAATAAAAAAATATACCAAAATGTAACATTGAACTTACCAAAAATGATTCTTGTTTTCTACTTTTAATAAAAAGCTACCATGAATCTTTATCTATAAATGGATATATATCATAGTGATTATGATATTTCTTATGCCCAAAAAAGAAATCTTATGTGATTTGAAATCCCTCCATCTATGAGAAACTAATGATAAACATTTCCACCAGACACAAGTAAGTTTCAATTATATCATATGTCATTAGATAATAATGGGGAATCATATATTACTCAAAACATTTCAAGATAAGTAAAATAATTACAAACGAGCATCCCAAAAATGTCTCCCACAAATACGATTGTGTCAATTTTTCAACAATTCTCCATTCATCAATCAAAATACTGACTTTTCTTTCAGCCAAAACTAACATAAAAATCTTGAATTGTTTGGAATTAGGACATCGTGGTAGATAATTATCATCAAAGTCTAGTAAACTCCTCTGGTCTTGGATATGGGCAACTTATAGTTTTAGTAAACATGTGATACCAAGTTTACCTACACTCAAACTCTTCTTTAGCCCTATGGGAGTATATATCTCTTGTAAAGAAAGAAAGGGATCATCAAGAAAATAATGTTCATGTTTTTCCCTTGAGGCATGAGTACAGTCATCTCCAGATGTATGTGGTGGATCATATTACTGATCTTTCATTATCCTACAATTCAATGTAACAAAAAATTAGTAAAAAATTTATAAACTCTCCTATTATAATAATAATGTAAATAAAAAATACAATATTATCAATCAATAAGGTAAACTAAATTAAACTTAATACATTTTTATTCATATTTTTTATAGTTCACTAAAATTCTAACAACAGTAATGAGGTACAAAATTTCATGTAAACAAATGAAAATAAATCCAAAAATGGTGTGTGAATAGTATAAATTCTCCAACATAATAAATCATTTTTTTAACAAAAAATATTTTTTTCTTCAATATACTCTAATAAAATATATCTATTTTTATTTAAAAAAATATATTTTAAATAATTTTATTTCAACAAAATCAATTATTAGATAAGTTACATACGGGTGAGCATGGTAAAGTAATCAAAACTAAACTAATATAAACAAACAACATAGCTTATAGGTTAAAGTACATGTTTTAATAAATATAAGAAAATAAAAATGAAATGTCTGATATTTTATGAATTTTAAAAAAAAGTAAAAGAGAAATAAATATATTTTATGACCTGTAATATCAAGAATGTATTAAAGGGTTTTTTTGCCCCCAATTCCTTTTTCATGATCATTATGTATGGCACAACCATGTCTACAACGTGCTCATGAATATTATCTATTAATCTATCCATGGAAGTATGGATCTCAAATAAATCAGCATCTTCATCAAGTTTATCATAACAAGAATAAGGTTTTTTCCTTGGAAAACAATAAACCACTATATATCATATTGATCAAAACATATAAAATTAGTTTTTCACCTATTTCTATTATAAAATTATTAGATATGTATTCCAATCTATTCAGATTAACAAGTTTCATTCCAAATTCATCATTTTTGACACTTTTGTTACTGATAAACCATTTTCAATTAAACACTACAACTTAAAATTTAATATAATCAACCTCCCATATTTCTTCATTGACTCCATAATTTTCAATTAATGTAGAAGTTTTATTTTTTTTCTTTATCACTCAAAAAATGCATCCCTTCTTCAAACACCAATGCACTACAATTTTGAACTACACTTCAGTTTCCATGATCTTTCATATAAAATGTATAGCCATTAATTTCATACCCAGACCATGTTATCAAATTTAAACATGGACCACCCACACATCGTCTCAATGTTTCTGATGAATTTTATCTACCAAGAATAGTCTCTTTAAACCATGGAAAAATATTAGTTATGATCATTCAAATTCCACATATCTTTACTCTTTAAAAAACACTATTTCAATACATCAATGTGAAATGTTATATAAGGTTGATATTTATCTATGTTATTCAAAATGTATAAATTTACCTTCTTTATCTATTCACCTATATAAGATTTTACTTTCAATCCAGGATCTCATATGCATCATATTTAACTTGATCATGTTCAGATGGAGGAAAACTAATGTTCTCCAATGCATAAAAGTATCTTGTACAAAACTCTGCAACCTCCTCATAAATATACTTGTCAACAATTGAGGGTTCGAGTCGGTATAGATTTTTAACTTACCCCATCAATATCTTCATATATATTTCAAATTGATACATCCAACGTAGATATATAGGTCCAAAAGGTTTTATTTCTTACACCAAATGATTTGATAAATGCACCATGATATCAAAAAAAAGGGGGAAAATACATTTCAAATTGACAAAGTATATAAATTTTTTTCTTTACAAATTGTTCAAAGAATTTAGATCAACCAACTTATTATAAATTGAATTGAAAAAATAAAATACCTAAATTATAATCATTTTGTCCTAGATAAGAAATATTCACACAATAAAATCGGTAGGAGTTGTAGCTTCATGATATGAAAATCATGAGATTCCATACAAGTCAACTTCAATACCTTTAAAGAAAAAAAAATTACATTTTAGGAATAAACCAATGGCACTTTGATATCATGAAGACACTGACCAAATATAATTTTCAACCTATTGGATAATATATGACAAGCCAGGGAAGGAACATTCACCTTCCATTGATAGTGGGATCTAACTCAAGATGTATTCTCGTTGTGAGTCAGTACAATATTACCTTCAACTAATCTTTAGTATTTTCTTTAATATCTAACAATGTTTCCACCAAGATATTATAGATATTCTTCTCCATGTCCATAACAACATTTTTATGTTTAACTTCATGATATATCTAATGTGGTATCTCAAACAGTATTGACAGTGTCAGATAAATATTTCTATCATTACATGATTTATGTGTCTTTACAAATGTCACATCCAAATTTTTCACCTTCTAAAAATACTAATTAGTGGATAAAGGTTTTGGAGAAAAATAAAATTCTTCTGAGGCATTGAATTATTTTTTTAATATTCCATAATAGTGATCTAGAGAAAAAAACTTTTGATGAATCGAGAATACTATTTTCCATCTATGATGTAGTTGATAATATGAAGGTTGTTACTCACAATTTGGACATGATTTATTCCCCTTAACACTATATCCAAAAAAACATCCATATACAAAATTTATTTAAAGTGAACTTAATAATTTCATTCAATTAAAAATATTACATTTTATAAGAATCATACACCTAAGTACCATACTCCCATAAGAGCTTCAAATCATCCATTAATAGTGACAAGAAAACATCAATATCATTTCTTGGATGTTTTGGTCTAGATATCATTAAAATGAACATGAAATATTTGTAATTCATTAAATATTTATGAGAGAAGTTGTAAATTACCAATAAAATAGTCCATGAACTATGTGTGCTACTAAGGTTTTGATATTCATTCATTAAATCTATGCATAGTTCAAGTCTTATATTTAAAACTTCATTTTAGAATTTTGGAAATCTCTAATCAATATTATTCCATTTTGGACAATTAGCGGGATGCCTTAATTTTCCAACACATATCTACTCAACTACATTCCATCCTAACCTTTTTTCACCATGTGAATTTTCAAATAAACATTTCAAACAAGGAATTATAGGAATATTCCAAAATGGCTTAGTGGGAGTTTATGTAACTGCTAAATCAGTATGTATTTTTTCTTTCAACTTATACCATGAAATCACAAATTTAGGACACTTAGATTGAAATTCATATTACTTCCTATATAGAACACATTAATTTGGGAAAGCGTCTATTTTTTATACCCTAATACCATTGGTCATATTATTTTCTTTTTATAATAATTTGAATCAGGAAGATCATTGTCTTTAGGAAGAATAGATTTCATAAATTGTAGTGAATCGGTAAAATTCTGCTCACTCCAACCATGTTTCACCTTCATGTTAATCAATCTTAACACTGATAACAAAACCATAAATTCCAAAAAATATGGATACAGTGGTTTTTTAGCATCACTATATAGACTCTCAATTTTTTGTTCTTTCTCAATTTCCTCTGCTTCAGTATCATGGATAATTTATTCAATTTCATTGGAGTTATCATCTTGCAAAGAACCAACATTAATTGATTCTAAATTTTCCACAGTTTCACCAATCCAAATACAAGGGTTGTTACTCATATTAAAACCATTAAAAATTACAAGACCTTTGATCTCTTTTCTTTTGAATATCTTTATATTTAAACATTTTTGGTGTGGACAAAAGAACATGTCATTTTTTGGAACATTTCATTTAGAAAATTCCAAAAAATCAATAAAAACTTCCTTAAATTCATCACTCATTTAAAGTTTCATAATCCAACATCGACTGATTATTATCTATAACAAATATCAAAAATAAATATATTTTAAAATGGATATGGTGGGGATGAAAGTGAGAATAAATTATTCATGGAAAATGAGGTTTAAATTTATATCAATGTTGTCATAATTTGAAAGTAATGAAACTTTAAAATTTAATAAAAAATAATATTTTAAATTTATAATTATAAATTCTAGATAATAATTGAATATAATTTTAAATATAATTGATAAATAGGATGTAAACCACAAATGACAAAATATAAAAATATTAGAGTGACTAATTAATTATATAACATATAATAAGGTTTTTATAAAAATTATGATTATTTATGGGTTTTTATTTAATAAATCATGAACATTCATATATAATTGTAATTATACAAAAAATGTAGATATACTAATTTTCCATAAAATATATGATGCATGATTAGTCATTAAACGTTTCTCCCCAGTTTTTCTATATTGCCTATCAATCCATAAGAAAGATGATTAATGGGACACATCTATCATTATATAATACATCATCAAGGCATAAATTTATATGATACTATTAATGAGTAAAATCTTACAATATATATGTAACTTATAAATAAAAATAAATACAAGATTACATCTACAACCATGTTAAGCATGGTTATATGAGGCAACCAATAAAATGGGTCTGTAATATTACTTAAAAATAAAAATTCACAGTGAAAATTAAAATAATAAGATAAGTGATTAAAATAATTTACATTTCACTAAACCATAGAAAAGGTTTTATATATGAAAGACTTATGTAATACTATATAATAGTCCAATAAACATCTATCAAAAAATTCTATGAAAATTATCTTCCATACATAAAACACCAGAATAATAAGATATAATTTCGAACTTTATGAACTAACATATACCATTAAAAGGTAATGAAATCCACACCTTTTCACTTAATTAAATCTATAAATATGGTATATGAATGTGGTAATAAAATATTTTCATTGAGAAGATCTATATACGAATGTACAATAAAGATACTGGTGAAACCAGAGGTTATATAATGGTGGTAATGTGAGATGTGAGTAAATGTAACAACAACAAAAATGAGATTTAGGGAATCCATGAATTTGAATGACCAAAAGAGAGAATTGATGTGTGAGGATTACTTGATATTTGAGAGATAATAAGATCAAATTTAAAAAATGATCTAATGAAATTTAAGGATGTATGATGATGTAAAATCGAGATTGTAGGCCACTTAATCGAAGAAACAAGGTTAGGTATTCTGCGCATGAGAGATACACGTTTTATTTTGTCAGATCAAATAACTCCAAAATGAATCAAAGTATAAATTCAAAAAAATATTGGTTTTATAACATCATTTATTCTATAAACAATTTTATAAAGTAATTTTTATTGATTTTTCACATTGTTTATTATATAACTAACATGAAAAATCATCTTTATAATGTCAGTTATCAAATAACCAACATTATAAAGAAATTAAATTTTCTCTATATAATTTTTTATTATGTAAACTATATTATAAAGACCTTTATTCACATCAATTATAAAATAACTGTCCTCATAAAATGTGATACATGTCTTTTCTCAATGGGTAAATAATAACTGATGTGATAAATCATACTACATGTTTCTTCACATTGGTTATCTAATAACAGACAGGATAAAGCAATATATATTGATTTTTCATGGTGATTACAAATAAATAATTTAAGAAAAAGATATGTGAATATTACATTTTGTACTATTTCATCCATATCATCTTCCATTAAATGTGAAAAAAACCATCATTCATGTGTATGAAGGGTTACCGCCTTACAGACCGATGTAATTCATTTTCTCGTATCACCTCTCACAACTATTAATGATGTTGGAGTTAATTTTGATATATAATATTAATGGAATATTAATAATTTTATAATATATATATATTTTATATTTTCTAACTATACCATCCAATTAACAATGATAACATCATTCGTGTGTATGGTCAATTACTACCTCATGAAGTGATGTGATTCTTTTTTTATAACATCACATTAATGGTAAATGTCATTTTATTTTAATGAAGTAAAATTATATTTAAGATATAATTATAATTATTTAAATATATGATAACAATTAACATCTTTCCATCATGATTTTTGAAAAATGGAAACAACACTCATGCTTACGTATGACCTACCATCTCCATTATCGTAACGTAGTTCATTTTTCATAACCATCATTCAAGATTGGTTTTAAAAGTATAATTAATTTATAAAAATGATAATTATTTCCTGATTATTATTATAGAGATTATGAAATAACTATCCCTTTGACCATGGTCATCACACTGATTCCATTTTGAAATTATGAAGCAAGCGTTCTCCAAACATCCAGTATTTTTATAACTGTATTTAAAATTAAATATGTCCTTAAAATAAATGAAGTAAATTATTTAATTATAAGGTATTAAAAATAAAAAGGGTTACTACGTTAAAAAATATTTTATATAAATTTTTTATGTAGTATATTAAATACATACATGGACAAGTCTGGAATCGGGGTAAGGGTTTTGTCACAACACTTCTTTCTTTGAGACATATGTTCTTTTATGAAATTAATTTATTTCATTTGTGTATAAACTTTACGATAATATAATTTATCGAGAATAATACATAAATCATTATTTTTTATGTAACAATTCATTTACTCTATCCATTTTTTTTATGTTTCAATAGTTATGAAAGCGGTAAGGTTTTAGGGTTCAAACTCATTTCAATCAGGAATCTTTATGCTTGAATTTTCAATGTAGGAAATTATATTATCATTTTATAACAAAACCCTTTTAATTTTGTATCATTTTCTTATTCATGAAATTTTAATGTAATATTTATATTTTTTTTGGTACTTAAAATGATTGAGAATATTTTTTTAAATAAAAGATGAGTTTATTTCTCGGTTAAGTAAAAATTCATCTTCTTTTATATCTGTGTTTTCTAAAAATGTTTTCAAAGATTTTTTGAACATTTCACATATTATTTATTGAAAAAATTAACTACCCATGTTTTAATTTTCACAATATGGTTTGAAATGAATACTCTTTTCATTTAATGAATGCGGAACATTATAAACTTTTAAAGCAGTGTGAAATGAATATATTTTTTTAACTTATAAATATTTTATGGATTTCACCACCATCATGACCACAAAATTATTTGAATCGTAATTCATAATTTCTCAATGGTAAATTTTAAAGATAAAATTTTTAACAACATTTTTTAAATTTTTTGATTCTAAAGAAGTTATTTCTAATTAAAAATGATATTTTCCATAAGAAATATAAAATATTATCTTTTGAATATACTTACACAAGGAAAAAACAAAATTTTATATTGTGTATTGATTCTAAATTATATAGATATATATTATTATCCCTTTCTCTTAAAGGGTAATACATGCCTTATATTCATCTCTCAAATTCCTTCCTTACAAAATTTCCATTTATTATTTTTTGTAACAAGATTATAAACCCATTTTATTCCAATGGGTAATTCTTATGTTTTTTCCTTTTGATTTATTTCGTTTTATGGAACACATAATCATGAACATGTTATGAAAGGTTTACCTATATGGTTCTCCCATTCATTGGGTAATGTTTTTGTCTCATGAGACATCATGTATAGGATTAGAGAGTAAAACTAAGACATTAGGGAACCTTCTCCACCATGTGATATTATCTAGGAATAAATTCTATAATCATTTTTATGTCATGATATATGCTTATGACACATTTCATATCATTCCTTGAACTTATGATACTGTGTTCATTATGTTATTCTCTCATGTGATTTATCTTGAGCCTTATATTATATGATATCACGTAATACTTTTGAATTCCTAGTTATTATACCTTATAATGTTTATCCCCTTACTAGTATTTTTAGCTCAACACTTATTTTATTTATTCCTCATATTATCCTGTATATTTTTAGGATATCATTATAGAGAATAAAATAAAAAAAATTATTTTAGTTTCAAATTGATGAATTATAAACCTAGTCTTAGAAATAAATAGGGTCTCATGATTTTGGGGTTGTAATTAACATATTTTTTAAAACAAAAAACAATCCAAAATAGGTGTAACTATCTTAGGTCACTATACTATTGATATAATAAAATTATACCAATGGAAGGTGTTTATACCTACAAACTATGAAATTCATATATAATGCTATAAACCTGTCTTCTAGAATTTAAATAGTCTTATAATATTGACCATTTATGTGAGGATGAAATGAAGTACTGGAACTCAACTCTATATCTATATTCTCTTAGAGAAATATTGTAAAATTTTAGGTGAACCTCGAATCTCAATCAGATAGATTGAAATATGGTACTCCACGCAACCTCACCAATTAATTATTGTAAATACTATAAATTTATTCAAGTGATAAATCATATAATATTTTTAACATCTTAATACTTTATAAAATATTTATATTAAATAAATTTAACTTCATTGATATCTTATGATCCACGCAACATTGAGTTTAAACAAAATGGAATACTCTATGAAAATATTATTTAAATATGACCATTATAACATAAATGATAAATTATTATAAATGAATAGAACTAACTAAATTTTGAAATATTTATATTTTTTACACACTCATTTTTTATTTAATTATTAGAAATAAAAATAAGAATCATTTAAAAAATGATTTCTAAAAAAAGTTATTTTTTTTCTAAAAGGTGTTTTAGCCATGCTTCATGCACATAAATTAAAATTATGTTTTACCAAATATAGAAAAATTATTTGATAAAATGACCTTAATTTTTTAAATCATCATATAAAAGTTATCTTAGAATGTATTTTTTTTTATTTTTCTAAAATGTTTCATTTTTCAATAAATAGTGAAAAATACTAAATTCTAATTGAAAAATGCTTTTTATTTTAAATTAACTATGAGGTTAAATTATATTTTTAATTTCTTTTAAAGTAAAATTAGTATAATTATATATATATTAATTCAATTTATGTCATTAGAACCATTTTCATATTGAATAATGATATAAAAACATTGTAAACATTGGAACATTTTCACTATGAAAAAGCCCAATTTCTCATCGCATCTGTGGGATTAATTTTAAATTTAAATTTTACACTTATGTGAATGCAATTTGGAAAAAATTTGTTCTATATTTTCAATAAAACTAATTTATATTATCTAATAAGGTCAAATTAATTTTTGACCATAATGAATAGTAAAACAGCAAAAACTTATTTACCGTGGCTAAGGTAAAAATGGTTTTAATAGAGGTTAAACTAAAAAGATAAATTTTAAAATAGTATTAAAACATTTTTTAGATATTTTTTATGGTAATATTTAGAAAATATAAATTTTATTTCCCATGAATACTCAATTTTTAACCCTTGTGTCTTGTGAAAAACGTGGTTACACATTTTTTATTCAAAAAATTTACAAGTAATCCACTAACCTCACTTATAAAGGGTCACTCACTCTCCAACATTCTTCACACATTAAAAACCTTTTTGGTTTGGAAAATACCTGAAAAAATCACTTCCTAACATCCGTATCTTAATCCTTGAATCCATATTTTTTGTATAAAGAAAACCTATAAAGGATCTTGGTGTCAACCAAATAAGTTTTCTAGAAGAAGAGGTATCATTCTTCAATGAATGTTTTTTTAGTTCTTCCCCCATCCCCTTCAATTATAATTAAAAAATTATGATATAAAAAACATAATATTCCCTATACTATTATTTTTTAATATTATATTCCTGACCTATAAATATCTCAACTTTCATCAAATGGCTTGAGAAATCATCATTCGTTTGTACGGTGGACTGCCGCCTCATAGACTGATGTCATTCTTTTTTCCGTTACCACCCTTCACAGTTGGGTATGATGATAGATATAAAAATAAATATTATATTGACAACATAATTATACCTCATGTGTCATTATTACATATACACATTTTTTACATTCCATTTAGTAGTGTATATACTAACATTGATGTAACCCCCTAATGTTTTGATGAAATATTTTGTTTAATTAATTATAATTCATCAATAGCTTTCATTTCACACAAACGTGAGTATAAAAAAACCATGAGATTACCTTTTTATAAAATGAAAAAATTAACATAGTCATTAGGTTAGAGGTGATAAATATAACTAACTTATGAAAATGTATGGTGAAATCATTCGCTACCAATTATTTATAAAAAATATAAATAAGATATATATTTGTATTTTTATATTAATAAATTGATTGAATTACTTTTATTAATTTAAATTAAGAAATATATATTTTATATACTTAATTTTAATTTTCATATTCATCCAATTGATATTTTTTTCATAGGGTATGAATAAACCCTATTGGATACATAAAAACCTATATTTTTCAAAAAGGTAATTTTACGCCTTTTAATGGTGAACCCCTTTTAAATTAAAATTCATACACAATAATGTTTTTTTGATAACTTTCAGATTTTTATGAATAGTAAAAATATACTTAATTTTAATTGAAAGTAATTTTTTCCATTAAAATAATTTATTGAATTAAATTATAATATTTAATGGCTTAAAAGTATAAATTGAATATATTTTTATCATTAAATATAATTTATGTCATTAGAATTAATTTTACATTGAATTCACTAATAAAAATTTAAATCTTTTGCAATTTTTTAACTTTTAAAACTCATTCTCTATTTCCAACATTGGGATTAATTTTAAATTAATCACTAAAATTTCCCTATTTTAAATTTCGAGAAATTTATTCTGTATGTGGAATCAATAGGTCCAAATTATGTAAATAGATTTATTTTATTTTTGGGAATTATGTATAGTAACTTCAGTAATTTTTATTAATACGAAAAAATGGTAAATCTGATAATTAAGTTTATGAATAGTATTATAAAATTACCCTGACACTTTTATTAATATAATTTTATGAATTTATTTTACCTCAATCATCCTTGGGTGGAAATGGGATCCATTTGAATCTACATTGATGAGAATAGGACATTTAATATATTTCTTATTTAAAAAAAATTAATATGTCTCACTCAAATTTTAATATATAAAAAAATATCTGAGGTTATACAGAAGATTCATTCGACTATAAATACTCATTTAAAATCTATAATTCTTTAATTTATCATGGTATTTGATTTTTAATTTTTAAAAAATAAATAATTACCTTAAAGACTTATACTCTGACGATGTAAAAAATAATTAATTAATGAGAAATCAAAAAAACAATTTTTTTAAAAATTCTAATAACCATCAAAAGACCCAAACACTTAAAAAAATATTATTTGTCAAGTATATCTTGAGTCTAACCATTTTTGGGTCGAGTTAGTGTCCATTGGTATATTTATATAAGATATTGTGACGCTTATATTATTTTATTTAAAGTTATATTAAAGTAGTCATATTCATAATTTAATAAGTATAACATTTAAAATGTTGGATTCTCAGAAGATGAATTTGACTAAAAATATTCTTCTTAAATCTAGTAGATTTTTCTTCATCATATTATTTTATTTATAATTTTTATATTACAAACAATTATATTAAATAATATTAGAAAATTGATGTAGTGATTTTTTTAATAGGGATAAAAAATAAATTATATTAAAAATATTAAAATAAATATAATTTTGGTTAATTAATATCTATAATGAATTTTCTCTATGAACTAGACCACTTAGTAATATAATAAAATACGTTTTTATAATTTAACTTATTATCTTAATAGTTTTTAAAAATCAATGAATTGAATAGTGTCTAAATTGACACTATTGGTTGTTTATAAAAAATAATGTTTTATTAAATTATATAATCCAAAAATATTTTTGAAAAATATATAATAATTATTAAATAGTATAAAATGTTATAAGTTATTTATTTATGGTCTAATTTACATCAAATAAGTAAATATTTCACCATTTTAAAATTGAAATATTTGTTACCCTAGTTGAAAATTAAATAGAATAACTAAGTTTTAATTAAACTTTTAAGGTATAAATTGACATAAAAACTTGAATAAAACCTATTGGTTGATTAAATTATAGCCCAATATCATCTAATATTCTAAATTGGGACATTTTTAAGGTTTTTGGATGGGTTTTTATTTTTTATAAATTAATATTGGTGGAGATCCCAAAAGTTCCCCTCACCTCAATTATAATAGGGGACCTCATCCATCACCTATTCACTTCAATTTAAACCTTCAATATCATCCATCCTCTAACCATTTCCCTTATAAACTTCGCTAGTTAAATTTTGGAGGTTTTGTTCTTCTTTAAAGACCAACTTTAGTGCCCTAAAAGGGGCTTTAGAGGAAGCACATCAAAGAAGAGGTAATCTCCTCTACGGATTATTTCAAACTCATTTCTTCTTATACATAATATTAATGAGTTGTTTAATTATAAATTAATAACTCTAGTATCACTTATACACTAAGATATTATTATTATTTTCGAACAAAAATATTTCACTTTTTATCCATCCTACAAAAAATGAAATCACCATGTGTGTGTACGTACAGCTTACTGTCCATGTTGTTTTGTAATTTTTTTTTCACCACCACCATACTTGGATAGGTATAATGAAAGAATTAACAACCATATATGATTATTATAACATTATATTGATTCTAAAATATTATACACCATTCACTGCAATCCCATTCAACAATTATGGCAATGATATCGTCGGTCGTGCATATGTACAGCATGTCGTCTCCACAATGTGATGAGATTCATTCTACAAGATATTAATTAAATAATGACTATATAAGTGTATAAAATTCATAATTATGATATATAAAATTTTAATAAACTTTTTAAATGGTATAGATATGATTTATTAAGGAGAATCGAAACTTATTTAAAAAAACATGCATAAGGAAACGAAGCAATTCATACCAGAATAACAAGTAAAAATGAAATGTTATTAACAAACAAATGATAATATGATCATATATAATATCATAAAAATGACTATGAATATGAAATAAGTCAACGAAATTATTTAAATCATTATACATGAGGTTTGGATACATAAAAAGGAAATCAGACCTAAGGTAAGGGATAATTTTGCATTATCGTTATTATTGGAGATTGTGTATATGTAAGTATTTAATTTCATGACCCATATCTTGGAACTTGGTTCATGACATACCCCAAGACAACCTCCCAAAGTTCAGAGGTTGGCGACTAGTGTTGAAGGTGTAAACCTACAAGTGGAAGGCATTTTCCTGAGTACCTGTACACACGCACAGACAACCACATCCCAAAGCTGGAAAAATAAACAAGAATGCCACTATAAATAACTATTACGTACAAGTACAACTAAAAGTCAAATGAGCATTAATACAAACCCAAAAAAAGACTAACGGGAAAAATTAAAGGTAAAAAAGAATCTCTGGATAGCCATCTGTTGAAAACCCCACCTGATGGGTAAGTACAGAGTAGCAGCTGAAAGCCATAGAAGTATATACCGTCTACCTTGTCTCACTGCGCACCACTGGGTCCTAGGGAACTAAGTCCTCCATCTAGGTGGTGGTCTTCTACATAAGACACAACACATGAGGGCGAAGCCTGTGTTGGGTTGAGTGACCAAATACTAAGTAGGGACCCCAAAATAACAAGGAAACACAACAAATCAATCCATAACTAAACCACAAAGCATGATCACCAAGCATGATCAAGAAGAAAGACAGATCACACCAAGTATATTCTTGAACAGGAAAGAAGAACCATTAGTCACATCTTTAAACACCAAGGGTTGGTGGAGAAAACATCCTCAATGAGTAGAGTGGGCCTACCAAGTCACATAGAAACTACCTCCCACAAACATTAGTACTATTGTGGTACTTATCCCTGGTTAGTATCATGGGTATGTTGGGTCACATAGAAGCCGCTCCCCACCGTGGGCATATCGAATCATACAAAAGCTGCTTACTACTAATCTATGGCCATAATGAGGTACTACTCCTATCAAGTATTGTGGGTCATCCGGGTCACATAGAAGTTGCTCTCTATTATGGGCCTATCGGGTCACAAAGAAGTCGGTTCAAACTATTCCATGGTATTCGATCTACATAGGGTCGCTCATCAGTAGTCTTTAGGTCTCATCTAAGAGTAGGGTTTCCATATGTAGCATGCTTGATCTAGGTAGAACCTCTCCACATTCCATTCATCTAATTTCAACTTCCATTAAATCCTCCATATGGTATTAAAAATGATCTTTCTCGTCGCGTGGGTTACAATTCCACAAACGTCTTGTCAATTAGATGCTCGGTTTGCAAGATATTAACATTTTCCAAAAAAGGGGTGGTTAATTCTGAGTCCAGCTTGACCTAGTTTGACCGACCTGAGTCGGACTTGGCATGACCTGGGTCTAGTCCATTAGGTCTTGGGCTGTAATCGCCAATCACCAGCATGCGGGAAGAGTACTCTGCGGACTACCGAGTCTGCTCTGGTGGTTCATTCTTCGCATCACTTGTGCCTATAGCCTCTGTGGGGTATCACTTTCACTACAAAGGCCCTGAATTTACCTTGTCACCAATCTCCAAAATTTGTCCATCAAGAACACACAAAGCGTAGGGGGATCGGGTGTTATTTTTTTCTTCCAGCTCCCTCCATGTTACAAGTTTAAAATAGGGAAGGATTCAGAATGATGTTCAATCAACATTAATCTAATCCTGAATAGAAAATATCAAGAAACATCACTCTCCTACAAGAATGGATGATCTTAAGATTAACTTGTTCATGGTTTGATCCACATTCATCACTTAGAATGAATAATGGTGAAAACATAAACAAAAAACCCTACCTTGAAGAATATCGACGTTAAATCAGTACTCCCATGAAGTTTCAAGAATTTGAAGATGTTCTTTGCTTCCCAGCTCTATTATTCAAGGTGAATCCAAGTTTTTAACATTCCTATAGCATTATCCATTCTTCATTATTGATAAAACTCATCGGTGGTTCATCATAGAATTTTCCATTGTTAAACCCTCAATTATTTAAGTTGTTATTCCATAAAAAGAAAACACATCGCAGCATTTATGTTACTCTATAACATTGCATCGTTACACTATTTCATTTATGAAACAGCGTAGCAGTTGCACCTGCACAAAACAATTCATTAAGGATCTTCATTTAATGTGACTTGTTTTTGCATTGCAGTTTCATCGTCTGCTGCTTAATTGTGAGGAAAATAAAATAAAATAACTTTTTAAGTTATTTTATTATATTCCAAAAAGTTCAAAAATTAAATTTTTCATTCTACCCTTACTGATCGAGGTTAAGACCTTTCTATAAGAATCTCAGCATTCTGAGTTCAACGGTGCCCTTAAATTTTCGATCCGAGCAGCAGTTCAAAATTTTGAAAAAGGGGCTGAAACATTTACTTAAACAAACTAAAAAAAGTTCTATATTCCATTTTGGGCCGACTAGGCCTTGAAATAATGTTCCTTCAAAGAATGTGGTATCAAAATTATTCTATATATTTTAAAAAAAATATACATAAATTCCATCACGTTATATTCTCCCCACCTTGGGGCTTTACGTCCCCAAAATCCAAAACAAGGATAATCAAACAAATGGGGGTACTGAGCACAAATCTGATCATCCTACCCTATGTTCTCTCCTAGAGATTCATGTGTTGCCACCAAACATGCACTATAGGAATCAACCATCCACAAAGGACCTGTTCATGTCAATCCTCTATCTCCACCAGGAACTTCACAAACTTCACCCCATCATCAATGTCCTACTCACCCCAGTTGATGACATGTGATGGATCTTGCATGTACCTCCTCAGTAGTGACACATGAAAAAAAATCATGCACTCGGTGCATATTTGGGGGAAGATCTAGGCGGTACACCACCTCACTAACTCTACTAAGAATCTAGAAAGGTTTGATGAATCTTGGAGATAACTTTCTGCCCCATCCAAATCTCCGCAATCCCCATTTGGGTGAGACCCGATGGAAAACATGGTCTCCCTCCTCAAACTCTAAGGGTATCCATATCCTATCAGCATAAGACATATGTCTACTATGTGTAGATCTCATCTACTCCTAGATAATCTGCACCTTTACAGTGGTAGCCCATACCAACTCTGGACCCATGAGTGCTGACTCCCCTAGGTCTTTCCATTATAGAGGCGATTTATATAGCCACTCGTACAAGCCTCAAACCGTGTCAAACCAATTGTGGAGTGATAACTATTGTGTTATAAAAACTCCATCAGTGGTAGGTGGTCATCCCAACTATGAGAAAAATTAGGGACACGAGCACAGATCATGTCCTCCAAGGTCTGTATGGTACGTTCTGTCTGGCCATTCTTCTGGGGATGAAAAGTTGTGCTCAAGCGTAGCTAGGTCCTAAACTCCTCTTGCAACCCCTTCCATAACTATGATGCAAATAATTCATCATGGTCTATGATGATTTTCAAAGGCACCTCGTGAAGCCGCACTATCTCCTGGACGCAGAGGTTCCCTAAGACCTCTACCGATCCCTACTCCCGGACGGGTAGGAAGTGAGCCGAAATGGTGAGTCAGTCAACAACCACATAGATAGAATCTTGGCCCCTGGACATGCATGGTAACCCTGTCATGAAGTCTATAAACATATTATCCCACCCCCATTATATTTCCTCAAGTGGTTGTTCCAATATTATAGAAACTTGGTGCTCATCCTTCACTTGCTGACAAGTGAGGCATCGTGAAACGAACTCTACCACAACTTTCTTCATCCCTAGCCACTAGGGCTGACTTCAGAGGTCCTGGTACATCTTCTCCATACTAGGTTATACTACCAAAGGGGATGTGTGGAACACCCTCAACTCCTCCTCCAATAACATCATTGGTACTATAGTTCATCCTTTGAAATGGATGGTGTGCTGCCACCTATCAAAAATCCATCAAGAGCATGTCCTAAGGATATCTAAGTACGTCAGGCCCCACAGTAAATATCCATAATTTTTGCCTCCCTAACTCACTGTAAAAGTGGAGGAGTGAAATTCATTTACTGAAGGTAAGCTGCTCTATCACCATCCATGAAAGATATTTGCATTGCAGCTAGCTGCTTCATCGCCTCACTAAGTAGTTGTAAGCCAAACCTCCTACTGATTGCGTATGCCACCACATTCCCCTTCCCAAGAGTATAAACTTTCTAAAATTCATAGCCCTAGAGGAACTCCATCCATCATTGTTGTCTCAAGTGTGGGTCTGTCTGTGAGAAGATATACCTAAGACTCTTGTGGTTGGAGAAGATAGTAAATCATTCACCCAGCAAGTAGTGCCTCCACATCTACAAGGAAAATACTACTACTGCTATGTCCAGGTTTTGGGTCACATAGTTCTACTCATTATTCCTCATCCACTGTGAGATGTAGGTGACCAAAACTCAGTCCTTCATCAAGACACAAACCATTCTAGTCCCTGATGTGTCGCAGAAAACTACATACCCAATTCCCACTTATAGTAGTCTCAATATGGGGGCACTTGTTAGTCTCCACCTCAGCTCCTGGAAACTCTACTGGAACTTCTCCATCTACACAAAGGGTTTTAACTTCCATTTCAATGCTGATAATGGTTCTACTACTCTAGAAAAGTCAAGAACGAAGCTCTGGTAGTATCCTTCCAACCCCAAGAAACTTCACACCTCAGTCATGCTCATGTGTGGCTCCTAAGAAAGCAACACCTCTATCTTTTCTGGATCCACTGAAAATCTAGCCTCTGGGATGATGTATCATCGAAAATGGACCCCTTGAATCCAAAACTAGTACTTCAAGAGCTTATCATAAATCTGGTTGTCTCATAGTGTATCCAGGACTACCCGTAGATTTGTAGCATGCTCCTCCTCTGACGCTGACCACACCAAGATGTCATCAATGAAGACCACCACGAAACGATCAAGGTAAGGAAAGAAGATACTTTTCAGGGGTCCCATGAACATTTTTGGGGAATTGGTCATGGTGAAAGGCATCACTAAATACTCATAGTGTATGTACTGGCATCTGAAGATTGTGTTCAGTATATCTTCATCGCATACCTGAAGCTGATGATAGCCTGATCTGAGGTCGATCTTTGAGAACCACCTCGCTCCCTTCATCTGATCAAAGAGTTCACAAATCTTTGTAAGTGGATAATTTTTCTTCACATTCCCCTGGTTTAGGTGCCGAAAGTCCATGCACAGGCTCAAGAACTCGTCTTCCATCTTGTAAAACAACACTAGGGATTCCCATGGTGAAACATTATGTCTCACAAATCCCTTAGCCTATATTTCCTTCAGTTGTACCCTCAATTCAAAAAGCTCTATAGGATCCATCTAATATGCTGGTGTGGATATTGATGTCATCCCTAGGTACAGATCTATTCATAAGTCTACCTCCCTAAGAGGAGGTAGTCCTGAAACATCCTCAGGAAAGACATCCTCATACTCGTCCTCCACAACATGATAGCTCGAACTCCTATAATCCACTACAATGAGAGTGAGGCTAACCAATTGGTGAGTGATTGGATACACCCTCCTCTGAGAAGGTTTATCCCGGGCTTCAAATGTTCCCTTCTCATCAGTGTAGTAAAACCAGGTCCCACCCTCACAGAAATATCATACTTTGTGCCTAAAACAATCGATCTGAGCATAGACTGTAAATAGCCAGTCCATACCCAAGATGATGTCTTAAGGCCTCAACTTTGTTACTAGGATATCCCAGCCAAATATCTCACCTCCTAGAGTAATATCACACTACCAGCACCTGTCTATAATCATCAAATCCCATCTCATAGGAGTCGATAATTACAAGGATCAAGAAAATGGATCCACTGGAATCTATGAGCCTCGAATGAGGTTCATCCCAAGGAAAGAGTGACTGATACCTATGTCTATAAGAACTTCATCTAAGGTGGAGAAGACATAGATCATACCACTAATCATATTTGGAGCGTCGTGGTCATGGACCTCTACCACCTAAAGTAGGATTCACACCTATCTTTTGGCTCAATTATCCCATGGTAGATCACTTGGGGGTGGTGGTGTTAGCACCTAGAACTATCATCCACCACATGCCACTTTTCATGCTCTCCTACCAAGTTCTCCACCCTGCATACCTTCTGGATCGAACCTCTGCCTCTGCCATGGAAGTCCCTCGACTATCAATTGATCGTCTATGTGGAGGGTTGGGAAGTCACAATCCATGTGTCCTTGTCGGCTGCACGTGAAGCATATCCCGGTTCCATGATAAGTCCCTCTACTCTAGGATCCCCGTACTACTGACCCCAAGTCCTCAGGTCACCACTTCAAATATGTGGCCCAATTGGGACCCCATGTCTGTTGCTTGCTACTCACTACTGAATACTCTGCCACCTGATGTCTACTGGTGGCTCTGGATTCCATAGCCTTCTCTACAAGGATTCTCTCTATAAGAAGGGATCGCTCCAGCATTCTAGCTTGAGTGGGGATACTGAGAGACACCATGGATTCCTTGATTACTCATCTGAGTCCCAGCTCTATGTTTCGGTCCCTAAATAAAAGATTTCACACCATTTATGTAGAGTAGAGAGAGAGGTCTATAAACCTCATAGAGTACTTGGCCACCGACAGGCATCCCCACTATAGGTGAAGCATCTCTTGTATGTGCATAGAGTGAAACATCATAGGGAATAAATCCTCCTGGAAAAGCCTCTTGAAGTCAACCAAAGAGTGGGTCACCTTATCATTATTATGAATTGTCAAAATCCACCATCTCCTAATAGAACCATGAAGAAGGCTCGCAGATAAGATCATTATATTGTCAAGAAGTTCCCACACTAAGTGGAAAACCCATGTCATTGCCTCCAACTAGTCCTTAATAATCTGAGGATCTGTCTCTCCCCTGAACCAGGGATCTCTCTGTCACTAGAACTCGTGAAAGGAGTTGATCTTTCATGCATCCTCTACCAGTAATGCTTATGGAAAATAATGATCAATGGGTGGGGGTAACACTATTGAACCACACATAGGGGCTATCGATAGAATAGGTCCCTGAACTGACGCCTCATCGCAAGGCGGTTTGTCCACACAATCATGTATCAGAAGCCTAGTTAGTTTCTTGCATGGAGGTATCCTAAAATAGAACAAGATTTACCACAGTCAGTATTTTATACCTGGTGAGTTGAATCATATTAAACAAAATCATAAGGATACACTTATGCAACCAGTTTTTTCATGTATAGATCCAAAAAACAGAATTCAAGGTCTTGGTGTATGAATATGTTGTCCATGGTGCCAACACTGGACTCCCCAAATCTGAAAGTCTAAATCGAAACATTCAACATTGTTGCACCAAAAACAAGACAACGGACACTCATTTTTTGAGGTAGATCTGACCACCTTTGATACCTCTTTGTCACGACCCACCCCCAGGGGCCCATGTTGTGACATACCCCAAGCCCGCCTTCTGAAGTTCTTGGGTTGGAAACTAGTGTTTAATGCATAAACCTTCAAGTGAGAGGCATTTTCTTGAGTACTTTTATACACACACACAACAATATCCCAAATCTAGAAATTAAATAAGCATGTCACCATAAATAACCATTGAGTAAAATTACAACTAAAAGTCAAATGGGCCATAATACAAACCCAACAAAAGACTAACTAGAAAATAGGAAGGTACAAAAGAAACCCTGAAGATCCATCCATTGAAAACCCCACCTGATGGGTAAGTAAAGAGTAGCTACTGAAAGACTTAGAGGTATGTCTCATTAGCCTAGTCTCATTGGGCACCACCGAGTCCGGGTCCCCCAAGTCTTTTGTCAAGGCGGCGGTCATCTGCACCAGATGCAACATGTTCAGGCGAAGCCCGTGCAGGGGTGGGTAACAAAATACACACTAGGGATACCAAAATTAAAAATAAATACCACAAATAAATCCACAACCAAACCACAAATCATGATCTCCAAGAATGATCATGAAGAAAGACAACTTACACCATGTATATTCTATAATTGGAAAGTAGAACCATTAGTCACATCGTCGAAAACCATGGGTTGCGGGAGAACTCCTCCTCAATGAGTATAGTGGTCAATCCATGTCACATAGAAAATACTTCCCAGTAACCTTAGGACTATTTTGGTACTCATCCCTGATGAGTAATGTGGGTATGTTGGGTCACACATAAGATCTTTCCCACCATGGGAATGTTGGGTCACACAGAAGCCGCTTCCCACTATTCTATGGACATACTGAGGTACTCCTCATATCAAGTACTGTGGGTCTACCAGGTCACATTGAAGTTGCTCCCCACCATGTTCCTTTCAAGTCAAACAGAATTCACTTCCCAATGGTCCATAGTATCTTATCTACACAGGGTCGCTCGTCAGTAGTCATTAGGTCTCAACCAACCATAGGGTTTTCGTATGTATCACACTTGATCTTGGAAAAACCGCTCCTCAATCCATTCATTGAATTTAAACTTCCATTAAATCTTCCATTCTTCATTCCAAAAGATCTGTCTCATTGTGAGCGTACCAACATTGAAAATGGTTCATCAATTAGATGCCCAGTTTGCATGATATAGACATTTTTCGAAAAAAAGGGGTTAGTTAGGTCGGGGTCTGGTCCGAACCAGTCGGACTGACCTGACCTGATGCGAGGACCCCCATACCAACCCGGGTCCCACTGACCTAACCTGGGTCCACCTACCTGACTCGTACTAAGCGTGGCCTGGGTTCGATTCATTGGGTTGTGGGTCTAGACTGATTGGGTAGGTTCGGCCAACTAGGGTGGGTCCAGCTCATTGGTCTACCCGGTCTGTTAGAGGTAGATCGGCCTTTAGTCAGGCCAGGACACGGTTGGAAGCCACTTCTGACTCCCTACTCTCCCCACAGTCGATGAGGGGCCATTTCCTCCAAAACAATCAAGTGACCATGGCTTGGAGCTAAGTAACCGTCCAATCTAGATGACATGGATTCTCATACATGGTCAAAAACTATGTGACTCCGAGACCCACGGCCCATGGCTACGGTCCACATCTCTGTCACTAGCCAGTGGATCTTCCCATTGTGTTGCTTCCCGCTAGTGGCCGCCGCTGGCGGAGCGCTAGCTGAATACTCCACAAACCACTAGGTCCACTCTCGTGGACTGTTCTCTATTCCGCTTGTGCCTATGGCCTCTGTGGGGTGTCGCCTTCCCTGCGAAGGCCCTTAATTCAGCTATCTGCCCCTCCCAAAAATTCTTCAACCAAGAGTGCACAAGGAATATGGTTTCAGGCCTTCTTCATGTCATCTCACACCCTCTACCTTAGATTTTTTAAAATAGTGGAGGCTTGGAGAGGATGTTCAGTCAACAATAATCTAATCCTGAATAGAAAATCCCAAGAAACATTACCCTCCCATGAGAATGGATGATCCCTGGATCAACCTGTTCATGAGTTGATCTGTGTTCCACATTTAGAATGAATAATGAGGAAAACATACAAAAACCCAACCTTAAAGTAGTTTGACGTTAAATCAGTCCACCCATGATAGTTTAAGAATTCGAAGATGTTCTTCTCTTCTCGACTACATTCTTCGAGGAGCATCATTGTAGTTAACATTCTTCCAGTGTTCTTCATACTTCATTGGAGAGAAAACTTGCTGAAAGTTTGTCAGAGAATTTGCCAATGTTTAACCCTCAATTCTCGAATGCATTATTCCATAAAAAGAGGACATGTAATAGCATTTCTATTACATTGCAATGTTTCATAGTTACGTTGTTTCATTTATGAAACAGCATAGCTGTTATGCTTTTAAAAAACGAGTCATTAAGAAGCGTCCTTTAATTCGCCTCATCATCACACCACAGCGTCATCATCCTCCGTTCAACATTGAGAAAAATTAAATAAAATTACTTTTTAAGTTATCTTATTATTTTCTAAAAAGTACGAAAATTAACTTTTCCATCCAACCCTTGTCGGTCAAAATTAAGTCCTTTCTAGGTGAATCCCAGAATTCTGAGTTCAATGTTTCCCTCAGAGTTTCTATCATAGCACCGATTAAAAATTAATAGAAACCCGCTCACATGTTTACTTAAATTAACTAAAAAAGTTCAAAAATCCTTTTCAGGATCACTAAGCCTCAATATCATGTTCCTTCAAAGCATGTGGTGTTGAAATAATTTAATATATTTTAAAATAAATTTATATAGAAATTCAGGGAAATTAGATTTACTATGATATATTTATCATCCAAATCTATGTTTCCTAAATATGTACTATTATTTCTATTATTATAAAATTTTCTATAGTCAATTTTACCCATTGGTGAATTTTTATTGAATGGTATGAAAGAAATATTTTTTAGGTATTTGGTACGAAGTACTTTTTGACTTTTTTAGAAAAATTTTGAGTAGAATTTTTTTTTAATTTATTCGACATGAACAAATTTTTACATTTTCATAATGACTTATTTAGATGAATATTTCTCTACACATTTTCAAATTTATTTTTAAATAAATTCTTTTATTTTAAAATTACACGGCAAGAAAACGTTTTTGAAGAAGAAATGATATTTTGCCCAAGATTTAATTTCAACTATTATATCAAAATAAATTTCCATATAAGATGGAATTATTTTGTAGGGTTATGTTTCAAGTATATTATCCCTATTTTTTCTTTTGATTTATTTAGGTTTTTTATTGAATGTTATTTATGAAATCCATTTGTTTTATATGGATTATGTTATGATGAAAGGATGTTTAATAAACCAATTTTATTCCTTGGGTTGTGCTGTGATGAATGATTAATGTTTTTGTGGAACACATAAGAATGATTTAATTATGAGATGGTCAGTACCTGTATCTACTTCAAATTCATTGGGTAAAGATTTATATCTCATGAGATAGACAAGGATGGAACGGGACATGATCTTGATTCTGTAATAAAAGGATGGAATGAGAAGTGAACTCGGTTCAGTATTGGAATTTGTCTGCTATGATGGTCTTGGAAATGAGCCTTGACTAATATTAAATGATTTTCTAAGCTTATGTGTATTCCATAAAACATCATGTCTTATGTTATGAATATTGGTATTGTGTTCATTTATTCTCATGAACATTTATGATTTATCCCAGGGCATGATATCATGAGCTTTCATATACAGGATATGATTTTAAAATGATATGTTCTTATGTATTATGAATATGATATGATATATATCTCCCTTGTTTACCCTTAATGAGAATATGATCTCACCATTTCATATGTTTTCTTTCCCCAGGTCATGAAGAAGGGTATTAGGTAAGATAAGTCAAAAAGGGGTCATGTAATGAAGAAATAAGTGGGAGACAATGAAGAGGTCTTATGAACCAGTTGTTTATGTTTCACATTTTCAAAAGACATTATACCAATATGGTCTTATCATGGATTTTTTATATTTTGTAATGAATATTATTCAACATTTAAGTGATATCAATATATGTAAAGTATGGGTCGATATAGTATCACATCTATATGGTGGACTACCACCCCATGAAGTGATGTGATTCATCTTTCATTAACACTTTACATGGAAGGTAATAAAGATAATGTTACTAAATATATGTGATATAAAAGACCAAATTATTTTATTCATAGAATATATATCATTCTTAAAATATAATACATCATTTTATTTTTTTTACCATTTCACTCATTGTAATATTATAACCTCATTCATATACGTGCGGACTTCCACCTTCATGATGAGATGTGACTCTATTTTCATTACCACACCAAATGGATTATATATATAATTATATTAAAAAATATGGTATTTATGATATTATATTAATTTTAAAAATATAAAATATTATATACCTCCTTTACATAATGATCATTGAAAAATTGAAATGTTACTCACGCATACATACGACCTATCATCACCATGATTGTAATGTACATCATTTCTAAATACCATATTTCATGGTATTAAAAGTATAATTAATGAAAAAATATGATAATTATTTCAGGATTGTTATTATTATTGAGATTATGGAACTATTTAATATGTATAAGGACTAAAACTTTCATGACAAATCATGAATGAGGAAATAAGGCAATTATCACCCAAAGTAAAGAAAAAAATAAAATATTATAAACGAACTGTTGAAATGGTGTTATAAAAGGATTTTATATGATATTATAAATACTAATATAGTTCTATTATAATTTAATAACTTGTTTAAAACCACTATACAGGAGTTTAAATTATGTTCAACTAAAATGAAGTGTGAGGTAAGGGAATTCATCTCAATTTCCCTTGACTAGGAAATATTGTAATGTTACACACCTAATTTATTTTATATGGTGTGTATACTTCCCAAGTAATATGTAATATCATTATTAATTAATAATTAATGAAATGTTTGGTTTAAATTTAAATTATTTCATTCAATGGTATTTTTATTGAAAATTACCAAGTACTAAAAGTTATTAAACTATCTCATTTTATTTTGTAATTGTTAATTTTCTCTTGAAATAGTCACTTTATTATGATATTTTTTTATTATTCATCAAATTTCTATTAAAAACATATATTCCTGTATGATGTATATGATTATTTGCTAAGCCATATACCATCTTACGTATGGTTTATACTTTTAAATTTAATTTTTTAACCGGAGAAATATTGACAAATTAGTATCCTTTACTCAATATAGTTATTTCTTATAAAGGTATATTATTTGAGAATTAAATTTAAAATTCTATTTATGAGGAATTATTTGGAAATTTAGTGATGGGTGAGACATGAAATTATGTAGCCCAAGGATTAATCAGTAGGACTCATGAGACAAATCTATTTTTTTAATTTAACAGGTTTCTCTCTATTGTTATAAATCATCTTGTGAAAGGTCTTGATGATATAGGTACCCGGATTCCAAAGATCATAACATTTAATAATTAATCATTTAATTCCTTAAAAAATAGTTATTATTATTATCCATGACATTTTCTATATGATACTATCTCTGAATACATTTGATTCTCAGTTATTGATTAAATGACATGTGTTTTTAGTTACTTTTCTTTCCATATTGATTGTGCCATATCATATAATAATAGTGAAGTTATTTAACTAAAATTTCCATTAAGATATTTAACATGAAATTTTGATTATATTTATTGATACATGATATCTTCTATTGTACATAACTTTTACTGATGATTTGGGGTCACCATTATTTTGATTCCTTTCCCTAAGATATAAAGTAGAATTATTGGAATTAGTTTTCAAGAATACATATAATTTGGTTTTGGGATGTATTATGTTTTATTTTCAATTCACGGTTTAAAATATGTATCGTATATGTATCTAGTTTTCCAAAACTTCAAAACTTATTGGTCCTTCAGGATTTTATTCTTTGTATATATATGCCAACGTAATAAAGAATAAATTGGATTCGGGTTACTAAGGAGGGGGTCAATACAGTTGGTATTAGAGGAAGTTTAGTGGAAATTTTGGGAACTATATTAAGAAACAAATAGATTGGGAATCATAAAACTGTGATATAATTTAATTATAATCATATAGTAACATCCTAATGTTTTTAAGGAATATATTATGTGGTTTTCCTAGAAATACATCCCTTTAAAGATACTATAATAGGAAATGGTTCTAAAATTTAAGTACCTACTAATATTAACTCCAAAAAGGGAATATTAGTCTTGACCTAATCTTCACCTGGTGCATGAAAATGGTCCTTAATAAGAACATATTTTGACACATATGGGGAATATACTTATGATAATTCACAATTTATTTACCAATAATTAGAAAGGAGTTGAAAATAGTGATATCCCCAAAGAAACCATGTATAAGAATATGATAATATCTATGACTAAATTTTCAAATTTATGTTACGTGTTTCTCTAGTTTTGGGATTACACATTATGTTTTATAGTGTTATGTTCTAATATAGTTTGTCCCATTTTTTATAAATGGCTCCTAGTTTAACAAATAGAAACTATATCAGTTCATGTAATCCAAAGAGTAAGAATGATTATTTTTTGACAGTCTTAAGACAATATTATGAAATGAAATATGATCCCAAACATTTTCAGCAAATGAAGAAATAATATCATGTGATATCAAGGTATTTAAGGAAATATTTAAGTATCATGGATTCTAAGGTAAGTTGGAGAAGAATAGGATGAAAGAGAAAAAAATTTATAAGGGGAATAATTGAAAGAGGTATTTTCACACTTATTTTAATTGTGGAATGAAACCCCCTAGTACTTACTTTAAGGGAAAGAAAAAAATTTATGTGTGGTTTCTTACTTAATGAAGTTTCTTTTCATGAATATATTATCTCTACTAATGGAATATCAGTTGATCATGTGAAGATGAAGGTAGTTAGATAATGTCATATACCAACAAACATAAAATAGGTACATTGTTTCATTAGTTTTGAAAGGAAAATCAAAGATTCATTCAGAATTTTGTCCAATTGTATAACGGATTAAAAAATCTTACCTATAAGGGGGTGTTTTTTTTAAATAAAGAAATGTGTAGAATGTTTTGATATACTAAAGAGGAGAATGGTCAATAATCTCATTTTGACTCTTCCATCTACAAATTATGGGTTTTTTATATATAGTTTTGCATCAAATAGAGTATTGGTTGTTTTCTTTTTGAAAAATAATAAAGTTATTGAATATTCATAAATTAAATTAAAGACTCATGAGTATAACTATTCTAAAAATGATCCTGATTTGGTAGTTATAATCTTTTTTGAAGATATGGATACACTATCTCTATGATGAAAGTAGCTAGATATACACAGACCATAAGATCCTAAAATTCATACTTTCACAAAAATATCTCAACAGGAAGCAAATGAGATGGCTCGAGCTACTCAAGGATTATCATTTCTCAATGAGCTACCTTCTAGTAAAAGAAAATAGTATACCAAATTCATTTAGCTGGAAAGATCATGGATTTCAGAACAAAATGAGTACTGAAAGAGATCATATGTTCATGTATCTAATCAATATAGATAAGTAAATTCTAAATGAATGGGATACATTACCCATTTTTCAAATGATTTCAAAACCATATTTATTATAAGAGGTAAATAGTTCAAAATATGATAATGAGAACTTTCAGAAGAAAATTAAAGCTGTAAATGATGGTAAATTAATAGAATTTTTTTCAAAGATGGTGTTTTGAAGATTTAAAGAAAATATGTGTTTCATCTATACATGATATAAGAAGGGAATTTTTGGGTAACAATCCTAGCTAAAATTTCATTATAATTATTATTAGAAAAAATATATGTATATGGATTTCTGGGAGCAATTGTTAGTGATAACATGAAGTAGAAAATTGATGATAATCTGTATAGATGTTTATTTTCTCAACAAGTAAATTTTTTGATTCAACATCCTAGATGATTCATGAAACCTATTCCTATTATTATGTTTAAATGGGATGACATTACTATAGAATTTTTTATATTACTACCAAAGACTTCTAGAAAGAATGATGCAGTATAAGTTATTATTGATCATGAAACCAAATATGCACATTTTCTCACTATAAGAAAATATTTACCACTTAATCAAATCTCAATTATCTATATTAATAAAGTTGTAAGAATTCATGGAACACCTTGTTCAATTATTATGGGTTAAGATCCAAATTTTACATAAAAATTAAAGAAGATTCTTCAAAAGGATGCTGATACTAAGCTTCATTTGAGAATTGTATACCATCCTCAAATAGATAAACTATTTAAAAGGACTATAAAAACAATGGAATACATGTTTAGATCATGGTCACTTTACATTCATGGTATGTGAGATCAGTATTAACATTAGCTAGATATTTCTAATAACAATAGTTTCCATTCATGTATTCAAATGGCATTGTATAAAGTATCACATGGAAATAGATTTTGTACTCAAACAGGTTTGGATGGAGTTTGTAAAAGGAATCTTACAGTCCTAGAACATGTTGAAGAGACAACAATAATAAAAATAAAGGCTATAAAGGCTCGTATTAAAGAATCTCAATGTATGAAAAATAGTTATACTGATAATAGTAGGAATGATTTGGAACTCTAGATAAAAGATCATGTTTTCTTGAAATTATATCCATGGAAATGTGTTATAAGGTTAATTAAAATCAGAAAACTAATCCCCAAGTACATTGGAACCTTTTAGATCCATCATGGAATATTATTGGTCACTTTTAATTTGGTAATGCCACCATGTCTCTCAAAATTACTTGATGTGTTTCTTATATCATTCTAAAGGAAGTACATGCCAAACCAAACACAGGTTCTCACCTATAAAAAAATAGAATTAGAACTTGATATATCTTATTATAAATAACCCATCAATATTATTTATACTAGAGATCATGTATTGTTGAATTATAAGAATCTTCTAAAAAAAATACATTGTACAAATCTCAAAAATAATGACGCAATGTTGGAACCAAAGGATGTTATGAAGAAGAACTACCCTTATCTTTTTAGAAGGTAATATCCATGAAATTTCATGGGTTAAATTTTTATAGTAGGGAATAATTTATCACCCCATTATTTTATAATATATTTCATTTAAATAAATTTAATTTCATCGATATCTTATGATTCATGCAATATCATGTTTAAAAAAATGTGATACTCTATGAAAATATTATTTAAACATTACCATTATAATATAGTCATTAAATTAGAAGGTATAAATAAACTTAACTAAATTATTAAAAATATCTAGTTTACACTTTCTCATTTGTTATATATTTATTAGAAATATTAATATGAATCATTTGAAACAAAATAATTTTTTTTGGAAAAATATGTGTTTTTTCTAAAAGACTGTTTAGTCACGTTTCATACACACAAATTAAAATTTCTTTTCATAATTTTTAGAATAATTATTTCAGAAAATTAACTTAATTTTATAAATTATCATATCAAAATTAACTTAGGATTATTTTTCAATATTTTTTAGAAATGTTTCATTTTTCGATGAGTGGTGAAAAATACGGAATTTTAATTGAGAATATCCTTTTTCCTTTATATTTATCTAAAAATTTAAATTATATTTTAATTTTTTTTAAAGTATAATTTTTTAAAATATATATCTATTAATTCAATTTAGTTCATTTTAACCATTTTATTATTAAATTGTTACATAAAATCATTGTAAAGTTTGAACATTTTCTCATTCCTAACTCGCTTTGTCCTCACTTCTATGAGATTAATTTTAAATTAATTTTTTTATATTATGTGAATGGGATATACCAAAATGGACTCCATATTGGGAATTATAATAATTTATTTCATATAATATGTTAATATTAACTTTTTACCATAATTAATTGTAAAAAAATAAAAAATATTTACCCCAGTTGTGGTAAAAATGGGTTTATTAGGGGTAAAACTAAAACTATAAGGGTTAAAATAACTTTAAAACATGTATAAAATCTATTTAATGGATTTATTTTAACACTATCATGTATAGTTCTTCTAAATAATTTATTTTTGATTCTTTTTTAATTTTAAAAATATGGTTATGCCTTTTTCATTCCAAATTTACAAGTGTTCTACTCACCTCACTTATAAAAGGCCACCCACTCTACACTCTTTTTCAGACCTTAACACCATTCTAGTTTGAAAAATACCTAAAAAATAACTTTACAACATCCATACCCTCATCCTAGAATCCTTATTTTGTTTATAAAGCCAACCCGGGAAAGTCTCTTGGTGTTATCCTTATGAGGTTACCTAAATAAGTGGTAATGTTTTTCAACAGGCATTATTTTATTTCTTCTTCCACCTAATTCACTTATTATTAAACCATAATTATATAAAAACCTCAATATATTCCATAAACTAATATGTTTTTTATTAACATAATTTCCTATAATTATCCTCACTTATATGAAATGTGTTATGAAATCATCAGTTGTGTGTACGACAAACTACCACCCCACGAACAAAGATCATTCCTTTTTCCATTACAACCCCTTGCAGTTTTTTATGATGATAAATATAAAGTATATATATTATATTTATAACATAATTATACCTATATATTCATTATATAATATTTACCTCTTTACTTTACATTCCACTTCTATATGATAATGTTGCTCATGTGTACGGTAGACTACCACAATGCAAAGCAATGTGATTCATCTTTCACGAATTCCTTATATTGAAGGTGAAAAGGATAAATATAAGTAGTATATGTGATATACATCAAATAATTATGATATTAATTACATATTTATTGTTCTAAAAATATATTACATCATTTCATTTTTTTACCATTTCACTCACTGAAAGATGATAACATCATTCGTGTACGTGTAAACAACCACCTTCACAAACTGATGTGACTCTCATTTAATTACCACACCACATGGATGATATATATATATATATATATTTAATTATATTTAATTAAATAATATGGTTTTTATGATATTATTATCATTATTGAAATATTAAATATTATTTACCTCCTTTCTGTATTGATCGTTGAAAAATGGAAATGTAACTCAAACATATGTGTGGCCTACCATCTCAAAGACCGTAAAAAACTTCATTTATAAAAACAATATTTAAATATTGGTATTTAATATATAATTAATTTATAAATAATAAAATTATTTCATGATTATTATTCTCTATATAATGTAACTATAAAATATTCACATGAATTGAAACTTTCATGACAAATCATAAATGAGAAAACTTGTCAATTAACACCCAAAATTATGTAATTAATGAAAGGTTATTAAAAAATAGGTTAAAATTTTTATAAAAGGATAATAAATGATATTATAAATATTAATATGTTCCTTTTTTTAAGAAATAACTTGTTTAAAATGACTATACATGTGTTTAAGGAACATTTTATCTAAATAAAGTGTGAGGTAATGGACTTAATCTCAATTTCCCTTCATTTTTGTTTTTTTAATGTTATACACTTAATTCCTTTTATACAGTGTATATGATTAACCTTTTACATATAATATCATGAATAATTCATTCTTGATGGTACTATAATATCAAATTTGAATTATTTCATCCAAATGGATCTTACTTGAAAACTACCAAGTGGGAAAAGTTATTTTACAATCACTCCTTTTGAAATTGTTAACTTTCTCTTGAAAACATCACCTTATTGTGATCATTTTTTATTGGAAGTTAAATTTAAAATAAATATACATATTTATGTATTATAAATTTGATTATTTCCTAAAACGTATACCATTTTTTCATATTTTTTATACTTTTAAATTTATTTGATTAACTATAGAAATATTTATAACAGTTTATCATTTACTCAATACTGATATTTTTATTTAGGAATATTATTCATGAATTAAATAAATTATTCGATATATGTGGAATTATTTGGAAAAATAGATAAGGTTGTTCCCTTGAATTATATAACCCCTTAATTCATTGGTATATCTCATGAGACAAATCAGTTGGAAAAACTAAATGGGTTTCTATATGCAGATTTAAACCATGTTGTGCAAGGTCTTGACGGTAGAGGTATCATGATGCCTAAGATCATGATGTCTAATAATGAATAATTACCTTCAATGATAATATAGTTATTATTATTAACCATGATATTTTTTCTATTAAATTATCTATGGATTCATTATAGTCTTATTAATTGAGTAAACGACAATTGTTTTTAGTTACATATCATTCATTATTGATTATGCCTTATCATATCCTGATAGACAAGTAATTAAAATGTAATATCTGTTAAATTATTAAAATTTACATATTTATTATGATAATTGAACAATTCTCAATTTTTCAATACTTAACTCTTACAATGCTTTAGGTCTCACCCCAATTTTGTTTCATTTATCAAGGATATGAATAAAAATTATTATAATGAGTTTTCAAGGATTGAATTTATTTGATTTTGTTATTTATTATATTTTATTTTCTACTACCAATGTAAAAGTGGTATCATGTATGTATCTAGTTCTCCAAAACATCTAAAATGGTTGGTTATTTGGGATTGGATTATTTGTATTTATGTCTATGTAGTAAAGTAAGAATCAACCCCAGCATAATAAGGTCTAGGTCATTACAAGATTGAAATGAAATGCACTGATTTTGTAAATTGATCGACTAAAACCCAAATATCATAGTGCACTATAATTTTTTTTGGGAGTCTGGTGAAATATATATTGTATTTTTTCCATTTCGCTTATTTAATGGGTAATGGTTACAGCATACCCTTAGACTACTTTCTTTCAACCTTAACTTATTAACATACCAACCGTCGAGATACATACTCTGAAATAACCCTTTTCATGTTACTTTACTATAAATACTCCTTCAAATATCTAAACATATTTTTAATTAAAGGATAAATAGAAAATTATGAACATTAATATATATCTAATAACTCATTATTTAAGTTTTTTAATTATGGGACACATCCTCAGTTCCTCAAAAATATAATTCTAAAATAATCATGGTTGAACTAAGGAACATATATCACTTTTATTTCATTTCTAAATTCTTCTTTGTCACTTATTAAATTTTCCCATGCATAGATAGTTGAATATTCCTTTGAGAAAGAACATATTTATGTAATTAATCGATCAACATTCATCCCACAAGTTTTTTTAGACATTAATTCACAATAATATATTTCAAAGATTCTCTCAGGTTTAGAGTTTTATAGAATTTGGTCCCAACTCTTAAATAACAAACACATACTATAAATTTTGAAAAATTCCTCTTTGTATCCATTTTTTCCACAACATAATGGTTTTAAAAATAATTTTTTGTCTTTTCCGGAAAAAATATTTATGATATTTAAATTTACTTCTTCTTTTGTTTCTACTCATCCTTAAAAACAATTAAATACATTTTAAATAATGTATGAGTACAAAATTCTTTGGTAAGGGACATAAAAAATAAAGTAAAACAATAATCCATTTTAAAATCACAAGATCATAAAAATAATTTTCCTTAAACATAATAAACATCAAGATCATATAATCATTTATCAATAAATAAAATCATCTTTAATACCCAAAATTTTTCAAAAAAAACATTATACGAAAAATATAATGGAAAAATCATAATAATGAGAGTTTTTTAGGAAACATGAAGACCCATGAAACTTGATTCCTTAAAAAGATACATTTTTACACAAAAAATCATTACATTAAAACCAATTATCATTATCTTACCTTTGGAAATAAAATGAGTTACATGAAGACTAATTTGCAATAATAGAATTGTAATTTATGTTTCTTAAGAAATCATCTTCATATAACCTTTACATAAACCGCTATAATAACCCTTAAAATTAGAATAATCATACGATCGACTTATAACATAATTCCTCAGAAATAATAATAACTTCCCAATCAATTATAGATATATACCAGTCTCACCCAATCATAGTCAATTTAAAAGGAATATATAATTAATAAAATATTTTATTCTTTCAACTTTTCATTATAATGTCCTTTAAAAGGTCTTTCAATCCCATATGTAAAATTCTTTCGGATATCAAAATACAATTTTTTATAAAATCACATTTTAAAAAATTAAATAACAAAAATAAGAGAATAATTATTTTTCTTTCAAGAAAACAAAAACCTTATAAAGGAACATAAAACATAAAATAATGATTATGGATATGGTAAAATATATTAACACCATATACATTAAAATATAAAACTCTATATTTTTTTCCAAAATTGTTCGTATAAAATATGTAAAAATTATCATCTTAAAAACATTTGAAAGAAACTCAAAATTGAAATAAAATATAGTTCATAATTCCTTCATTTTCGTATATGTATATCATTAAATTAATTTTAATAATATATATATGGAAGAAAATTATTTAAAAAATAAATTTTAATAATGTTTACAATGAGGTGTTGAAAGTAAGGTGTCCCTTACTTTTAGTCTAACTCATCCTAGACATTATTTATCTTCAAAAATTAAAAAAAGGTTTAATTATTTACTTAATTAAGAACCATTTAAATATTATTATTCCTCTAATTTTATTTATTATCCTGTTATATTAAATTATTTAATCAATTAAGTTCAAAATGGATGTACTGATGATATTCATTTAACATGTCAAAAATGACATTGGTAGTTTGGAAGTAGCCAAAGAGGATATTATTCCATCATCTGAAGAATAATAATGTTTAAATAATTATAATTTATATATATGAATTATAATTATAAAATTAATCATTAAGGATGTTCATGAAAAATCAATTATGATAAAACAATGTAGACATTAGGTCATACGTACACATTATTAACATTTCTGTTTTTCAATGATCATCATGGAAATAAGGTAGGTATTAATTTATCTTTCAATAAATATAATTATATCATACATAATATAGTAATAATTTAAGTATAATTATATATATAAACCATGTGATATGGTGATGGAAAATTAGTCACAAATCTTCATGGAGGTGGTAGTCCACACGTTCGCACAAACGATGTTATCATTTTTCAATGGATGGAAAAGTAATAGAGTAGATGATATGTTATATTTTTAAAAATATAAATATTTCATTAATATTATATATAAACAATATACCTCTCATTATAACCATAAATGAGATATGTTGATGGAAAATGAATTACATAGATTCATGAGGCGGTTGTCTATCGTACACACGAATGATAGTTTCATTTCTCATTTAATGGAAGAGGAAATCGATATAGGGCATTACATTAAAATAAAAAACATAAGAATATATAATGTATTGTTTTTATTATTTTATCATGTTTGAAGAATATTTTAAGAAGTTGGGATATGAAATAAAATTAAAACCACCTTATTAAGAACAATATTTCTTCTTTGGACAACCTTTTTTTCTTTACACCTTAATCTCTTTATAGTTGTAATTCTACCCAAAATAAGATCTCTATAACATGGTTAGGTATATTAATAAGGTATTTGGTAGGTATTATCTTAAAAAATGTAAATTTAAGTTTGTATAGAAGATGATTGGGGGTTCCCTTTTATAATAAGTGGAGGGGGACTCTTAGAATATTTTTAAAGTATTAAATTAATTTAGATTAATTTTCAAGTAAAATTTAAAAATAAATTGATATCATACTAGGATAATACTATGAAAATTTTAAATTCTATCATATAAAAAAATAGATATGTTTATATTTTTTTCCCTTATCTTTATGTTTTTACACTCTGTTAACCCTTTTGATGATTACTATAATAACAAAGGTTTTTACTCTTTAGGGTTCAAGATAGTTTCTTTAAATAAAAAATTGTCCCATAAATGGATTATAGAGTGTATTTTAAAAAAATATCCTTATAGAATTTTAAAAGATATTTTTAAGATGTTTGAATCATTTTATAAAATATTGTTTATTATAAAATATCATTTATGTTATTTTTGTAAATACATGAAACATTATAATATAATAAATGTCTAAATCAAGAAAAATGGATCCAAAATAAAATGGATTCTGTGATAACAAATATATTATATTAATATAATCATCCAAGAAAACTTTTATATGTTTTAATATCATTTTAAACCTTACTTTTTGGATTAAACCCTTAGTTACCCAATTTTAACCCTACACATCATAATAGATTTTTCAATATTAAAGGGTTATAATTTTACATATAAGCTGATAATTAGATAAGAAATGGCCATGGGATGAAATTATAGACCATATATAATCATAATTGTCTATGGGATGACATTATAGGCTATATATAATCCAAATGTTTCTGTTTAAATATTTTTACGGATTTTAATTAATTTGATAAAATATTATTTAACATAAAATATTATTAGTTTAATTTTAAGAATTATTCATATAATTTGGATTCAAAAATAAAATTACAGTATATGAATTTTAATATAATCCATTTACAAATCTCTAAATATTTATTAGTATATTTAAAATTCATAGAACATAATTATTCATCCAAATTATAATACTTTTAAAAATTTAAAATCATTTATTTTATTTTTATATTAATTGAATAAATACATTCCCAGTATTACATATGTATTTATGGTAAAAATAAAATCACTAAAATTTACTAATAAATTACCATGATAAAAAAATAATTTATCTATCAAATGAAAATTTATAATAGTAAAAAAGTTGTTTTTACCCCTATCCCAAAAATATTAATGATATAAAAAGCAATAAAGTGACATTTTTTACTTTATCTTTAAGTTAAATATTATGAAGGTCAAAATAAAAAACATATTCCATGAGTTTTCCATGCTTTTGAAACATGGGTATAAATTTACAAACTAAATTCATTAAAAATGATGATATAAGGTTTTGGGTTTTTGTTCATTCCTTATCATATTATTTTTATAATTAATTACCTAATTTACCATTACCATGGTGAAAATTGTTTACTAAGGTTACTATTCATAATCCCCAATAATAAAATAAACCTATTTACCAAATTTGGACCACAAAATTGAAAATATAGTACATATTTTTCATGATTCAATTTTTATAAGTGTCATAAAATAATTTAAGATAAAAACATAAAATGAAATTATAATCAGTTTTCCATAAAAATACCTTTTAAGTAAAAAAATTATTTATGAAAAATTAAACAATAAAATTGATTCCATTGAACATAATGGGATTATTAATAATATAATAAAACGATATTTACATTGAAATCATATTAAAAAATGAAACTTTGTAAATTATTCAATAGAAAGTAAATTTTAATAAAATCTTCATTTTTTACTATTGAATGGAGAATAATTAATTTCTAAATATTCCAAAAATCACCCTACGACAATTGTCGAATTATTATTTCAAAAATGATATCATTTTTATAAAATCAAATTTCTAAAACCTTAATAAATTATAATATTTTATTACAATAAATAATAAAACCTATTTTTTAAGAGAAAATATTTTTGAAGAATTAAATGACTTTACTAAATATTGAACATTAATTTCAAAAGAATTTATTAATACATTTTTATTTATTTGGTCCTTAATATATATTTTATAATGTATTTAATCATATTCAGATCTTCCAAAACAATAGGTATGTTATAAAATTAATATTTTAAAAATAATATTTTGTGTTTTTTAAGTATGATGTTACGTATCTTTTATGCTATTGAAAATTGTATTTACATTAAAATATTATAATATTAAATTGAGCCCTCATAATCTCAAAATAAACTCATTAATATTTTTTTGACATTTATAAATATATTTTTTGGAGTCCCACTTATAAATATGGTTGATAAAACTCTATTTTGAAATGAGGGAATGGGAAATAAGAATATCACCTGGAATAATACATACCATGGATTAAAATAAGAGAAAAATAATGGGATATAAAAATATAGAAATAGAGTAAAATTTAATATCTAAATAATTATGGAGTGTTAAGAATAACATTAATCATAAGAAACTGAATGATCAAGATAAATTCAATGACCAAAAACCATAAAATAATGAGGTGCTAAAAAGAACATCGATTCATTAGAAATAATGCTAATACAATAATTGTTTTTATTAAATATCATTATACTAGAGTTGATGAATTAATTTACCATTGAGACTAGGAATATAATAATAATATTTTTACTTGATAAGTATAATTTCACACTTTATTCAATTTCCACCACAATCTCATCTTCTTCTCCAAGTGATATGTATTTAAGATGAATTTTCTTATGCTTGAAACACTAAAATCAACGTCAAATGAATCACTTAATTACATAAAAGGATAACATGTTAATCCTACAATTTTTAGACATTAAACAAAACCATAATTTTTAGCTTAATATATGATAATTTACAAAATTAATAAACATTTACATGAAGGAATGAAACATTAAAATTTAAATCCTCAATAATAACACCCAATGTTCAACATTGATAATTTGACAAATTACTGGCTATAAAATTTATCAAAATATACTCAACCAAGTTGAACACAAAAATTAGAAGGATTTAACAACATATACTTCCTATATTATTTAAAAATTTATCTCCAATAAACTTTAGTCACTTATAAATTCATATACCCAAAAATGTATATTTTATAATTATAAAATCTCATGAATATGATAGTAATTTCAATAAATAACTAGAATCTCCATAAAGACTCATTAAATTTATACATGATTTGAAAGGATAATTCAACCTTTATTCCTTAAATAAAATCCCATATTATCCAAGAATATTTACATTTTCCATAATCATATAATATTCCAAATTTAGTGAACTTATTCAAAAATAACATTAACGTCTTAATCACAAAATCATTTTTCAAACTAATTGTTAAGATAAAAAATATTTTCCTAAAATTAGAATTAAATTTATTTTTAAAATAATTTATGAAGAAACAATTTCATTTTAACTAGGACATTACATAGTTCATTGGTATGTTCTTCTACCTTATCTCACAAAGGTTGTGAATTCAAGCTCGATAGCCTTACTGGATGTGACGATTTTTCACCTGACCTGTGTATTGTCCTTTTACTCAAAAAATATTAAAATAGTAAGTATAAAATTACCAAAATTTGATTATAATTAAAAAAAATAACATAAATAAATTCACTATTAAATAATATTTTACCATCAAATTTTATCTCATACCTTTCAACATTATTCTCCAAAAAAAATTATTATTCTCCTAAAATAATTGATCACAATAAAACTAAGGGTTATATAAAACTTCAGCCAATAAAAAATCTCAAAAGATATCATTAATCACCATGAAATCCCATCATATAAAACCTCATAAGGTGGTATATATTCCTTTTAAATTATTATTTACCTTAAAAAAATGATGATGGTATCAATAACTCTTAAAACATACAAATATAAAATGTTTTCTAAATCATTCTACTGATACCAACTATAAGCACCAAATACCTATTTGACACAATAGTTCATTTTAAATAAGAATTCAATTTATTTTATTTTTACAACCATTTTAGGGTTTTATTATTAGAAAATTTGGTCATTTCTCTTATATAAAAAACCCAAAAAATACATGTTTTACACTTTCTCTTGGTATTTATTTTTTCTATAATACAAAATACTAAACAAACATGTTTTATTTTAATGACAATTTTATATGAAATTTAAATTTATGTCTTATTTGTTCATAATCATCCTAAAAAACTATGAAAGGCGTTTAAAAATATAGGATGAGAAAAAAAATATGAGTAAGGTATATAAAACAATAAATGAACCTATTAGTTAATTTTATTATTATAAAATCAGAAAAAAGAGTGTTTCTTTAACATAAAAAAGATTATGCTCATATAATCATTTACCAACCCATGAAATATGATTTTCTACACATATATTTTTATAAAATACATTAAAATAAGATATAAAATAATAAAATAATAATCTTGAGATTTTATTAGAAATAATGAGAACCCATGAAACATATTTCCTTATAAACCTCAATTTTTACCAAAAGGAGAAAATCATTCCATTAAAACAAATGATCAATAGCTTACCTTTTGAAATAAAAATATTTCCATGAAAAAATTTGGATATCATAGAATATTCATGTAGGTTTCTTAGACATCATCTTCACAAAACCCTTATAAGAACCCTTACAATTAGAATAACCATATGGAAATATTCTAATATAATTCCCTTGAAAACATAATCATTTACCAATTAAGTGGATTTTTATACAAGGATCAAAAGATCATAAAAAATTTCTATCGATCATATCATGAATAAAACATTTTAATCACTCGCTTATTCATCATAAATACCTAGAAAAATACTTTTGACCCCATATGTAAAATACTTTCAGATATCCAAATACATTTATTAACCCATTTTAGAAACATAAATACCCAGAATAATGGGAGTAAGGTCTTTATTTTATAAAACATAGTATCTTATAATGTAATCCAAAACATGAAATAATTTTTATGCTGGTATGAAAATATATTGACAATGTATAAGTTTAAATAGATTATTCAATTTTTTTTCTCTCAAAACATTCCAAATAGAACACATAAAAATATTCCCTCTAAAAACCGTTGAAAAATGTAAAAATTGACATAAAATGGAAATTATAGTTCATTTATAGACATATAAATACATCATTAAATTAATTTTAATAATATGGGAATTAAAGAAAAATTTGTGAAAATAAATCATCAAAACATTTAAAATGAGGTTTTGAAAATAATCGTGTAAATTATTTTTCTTCTGAAATAATAAAATTCTAGTAATTATTAAATTCATTAATATCACTTTTCAGGTTTATTATACCTTTTAATTTATTTATTATCATTTTATATTTAATTACTTGATCAATTGAGTTCATGCTGGTTGTTTTGATGACATTTGGATCATATGTCCAAAATGACACTAGTAGTTTGGTTATGGCCAATGTGGTAATTATTGAATCATATATAGGATAATAATAATGAAATAAGTTTCATTTTTATATAAAAATTAATATTTTAGAACCAATTATGAAATATGGTTATGAAAAATGAATGATGCTCCAATCATGGAGACAGTAGGTCGTACATATGCATGAGTAACATTTCCATTTTCAATGATTAGGATAGAAAGAAGGTAATTATAATTTTAACATTATATATTTATAATTAAATAATAAATAATATATTATTTATTTTTATAAATATATATAAATCATCCATGTGATGTGGAGATGGAAAAATGAGTCACATCACTTCATGGAGGTGGTAGTATAAAAATACGTGTGAATGACATTCTCAATTTTCAATAGATTAAAAGGTCATTAATTTGATGATATATTTTATTTTTAGAATTATTATTTTTTCATTAATATAATATGTAATTATTTAACCCATCATTATAACTAGTCATGAGAGGTGGTGATAGAATCCAAATTACATCGGTTTCTAAAAAGGTAGTCCACCGTACACATGAATAACGGTTTCATTTCCCTTTTGATGAAAATGGATATGAATATAGGATATGAAATTAACATAACAAAATATCACTATATCTAATATTTTGGTGTTATTTTTTAATAATTTTTGAATAATTTTTTTGGTTTTAGTATATGAAATAAAATCCAAATGTTTGGTTAAAACTATACATCTACTTCATTTAGCCTCTTTTAATTTAATACTTAAGCCCTATAAGTTTATAATTATGCCCTCAAAATACCAATAAAAATATGTAGGGATGTTAAGAAGTTATTTGGGTATGTATCGGTATATCTAAATGGATCTTAATGTGTGTAAAGATGGAGAGACGGAGTGCCCTTTTATAATGATGGGAGGGGAATTCTTAGAATTTCATAAATTATTAAGTTAATATAAATTAATATTCATGTTTAAATGGATCAAATATAATATAATTAAAATATAATGTGATTATTATTTTAAATCCTCTAATATAATAAATATTATAAAATATTAGGTGATTTTCTCCCCCTTCTATGGCCCTCTGTTAACCCTTTCGATGATTACCATGATAACTAGGGTTATTACATTTTACGGGACAATATAGTTACTTTAAGGGGAAAATTATACCATAAATATTTCAGGTTTGATATTCCCAACCAAATATCAATCAATTTCCTAAATATGTGTTTTTTTGGAATTTTTTATTATGTAAATAAAAGTATTATTATAAAATATCATTTTTGTCATTTATAAAAATACATGAATATTATTATATAATATGTGTCTAACTCATGTTCAATGGATCCAAAATGACATTTTTTCATAGATAAGGAATAAATAGTACAAATATAGTCATAAAAAATTAAAGGTTTTGATAAAATTTAAAAAAATATATTTTGGATTAAACCATTAGTAGACCAATTTTAACATTATATGTGGTAATGACCATTCCAATATTATAGGGTAATAAAAATACTTATAAGGAGAAAAATGGATAAAAAATGGAAGAGGGATGATATTTAAAACCATATAACTGCCTAATTATCCACCTGTAATTTTCTTATGCACTTTAAATAATTTAATAATATATTATTTAACATAAAGTAAAATTAATGTAATTTTAATAACTATTCACATAATTTAACTTTGAAATTAACATGAATATAATGGATTTATAATGTAATCCATTATCATATCCCTAATAAGTCATTTTATTCTTTGAAATTTTTTGAACATAATAATTCAATAATATTATATTATATTTATTTTTTTGTTCAGTTATTTTATTTTCTTAATAATTGAATAAATATAGTGTCAGTGTTCTGTATGAATTTAAATTGATTATTAAATCACTAAAAATTATAAATAAATTACCACGATAAAAAATAATTCAAATTTTAAATGACCATTTATAACTAAAAACATGTTGTTTTTATCCTTCTCCCAAAATATTTGGGTTATTAAAAGAAACAAAGTTGGGTTTTTGAATTTATAATTTACTTGAATATAATAAAGGTAAAAAATCAAATAAATATTTAACCGAGTTGCCATATTTTTGGAGTTGGAAGAAAATGGAATAATTACAATTATTAAATAGGATAAATACAAGTGTTAGGGTCAATTTTTAGTCCTTATCATTATATTTTTAACCTTAACTACCTGATTCATCCATACCCTGGTGAAACTTATTTTATTTTAGTTATTATTCAAAATGACTGAAAATAAATGGGTCATATTTTCCAAATTGGGTCCCCCTGATTCCAACTATGGAATCCATTTTTCAAGAATCAATTTATAGAATGAGAAGAAAATAATTTAAACTTAAAATGCTAAATAAAATAAAAATGGTTTTTCTAGATAAATTACTTTTTAATTATAAATATTTTTTATACCAAATTCAACCATTATTTTTATTAAAATGAACATAATTGGATTATTAATAATATAATTTAACTAGTGTTACTTTTAAACCATTCTAAAAAAATTATCTTTTTAAATTTTGAAACAAAAAATATAATTTTTTGAAAAAATCAGTATTCTTCACTATTTATTGGAAAATTATGCTTTTAAGAAAAATACAAAAAAAATACTCTAAGATAATTTTGACAAGCTAGTTTCAAAAACATTATCCTTTTATTCAAATAAATTTCTAATATTTATAGAAATTATTTATAAAATTTGTTTACAAAAATTAATCAAAACAATTTTTTAAGAAAACATAATTTGGAAGTATAAAATGATTTTACATTAAATATAGTGCTCATTTCCTAAGACTATACCAATAAATATATATTTCTAAGAAACTTTATATATATTTAATTATTTATTTATTTATAGTCATAACTTCCAATTCAATTAGTGGGTCATAATTATATATTTAACAAATAATATGGTGTGGTTCGTTTAAGATCGATGGTTATCTTGTAAACTATCGAACAAAGTCTTTCTTTTAATATATCAGGATATTACACTATGTTTTCATTCCTTATGAATTCAATATCCATATTTTGTAAATCTGTAACTATTCTATCTCTTTAAATCATCATACTAGCATGTTATTTTATACTTAGATCATCATCCACCATGTTCCACTTTCTAGGGTGTTAGTGTATTGAGAATTCATAATCCTTAATCAACTTCAAACAACACTTATGCACATATTCAACACTTTTTATGTGAATATATATTTCAATATTTTATGATTATAAAATATATCACACTTCTCACCTTAAAAACAATTTCCCCATATTTTCAATGTAAAAATTACTACCACTAACTCCAAATCATGATTTGGGTGATTTTGCTCAAGAATTCTCCATTTTTGTTAGGAATAATCTATAATATTATCATTATACAAGATTTTACGTCTTATTAAATTATTTAATTTATTAATATTGATTAAAAAACATTTTCTATAGTTTAGTGTAAACACATCTATTCTAACAAACCTTCTTTTTAGCTACTTGTATTTTTCTCACATTCATTTGTCCATAGAAACATAGATCATGTAGGAATTTCATTGGTTGTTCCATCATATAGCAGAGATAAATACATCAAAAATCACTAGTAGTATCCACCCAACCAATGAAAAATACTTAAATCATTTACCATGGTTGTTCTGGGCCATTTCTTAATAACTTTTTCTTTGAAGGATTCATCGATATACCCTCACTTGTTAATATAAGACCCAAAAGGTGACTTTTTGTCACCAAATTTCACACTTGAAAATTTTAAGATGAAACTTTTCTTTTTTTAGGGTCTTTATCACAATCCTAAAATGTTATTCATGATATTATTTTATTTTTTAATATATATGAAAATCATTTATAAATATTACCACAAACTAATCAAAGAAATCTCAAAAGACTCTATTCATTAGATCCATGAAGATAATTGGGGAATTGGGATATCTAATTAGAATAAAAATAATTTCATAATGAATATAAATCATATAGAAGGTCATATTGAAAAAATCCTTTTACTTCATCATTAATTAATGATATCCAAAATGAATTTAAATCAAGGAAAACTATTCATTACCACAAATCTGATCAAACAAGTCATCAATATGGGGAAAATTATACTTATCCTTGATAGTGGTCTTGTTAAGTTCCCAATAGTCAATGTAAAGATTCAGATACCCATATTTATTATTAACAAAAAAATTAATAGTTTCACCCCATGGTGATGAACTGAAATTTATGAATCACATATCATGATTCTCCAAGTGTTTTTTCTTCTATTCCTGGAACTAAATCAAGGAAATCCTATAAAGAGACTAAAATATTTGTAACACAATATATGATTTCAATTCAAAACTCAAATTCCAGATTCATGGTTAATTATAAGAAAGTATTCAACAAGTTAATCATTACAATCTCAAGAAATAGGAATATCTTTAATGTTGATTTTCTCCCCATCCATTTGATATAAATATACCTCATGAATATGCAGTAAGACCCATAAAATGGAATATAATACCATTTTAAGATCATATTCATATTTGGGAAGAAAGATGATTATAGTTTGGCTTTTAAGATAAAATTTTACTTCCCTTCCTTATAAATTGATATGGTATATACATAGAGAGATATCCAATCCATTCCCAAAATCATATCAAATTCAACTAGAGGGATAATCATAAGATATTCAGGAATTGCATTCTCACAAAATTCTATCAGAGAGGTGTTATATAAATGAGATGAAACAATTATACCATTATGAGTTTTAATGTTGATTCAACATCTAACAATTAAGGTGGTTACTTTATAAAATTATTAAATTCCTCAAATATAAAAAATTTTGTAACACTAAAATAAAATAAAACAAAGGAAATTCTAGGTTGGATGATAATTCTATTGTTCAATTTTTTCTTCTGACCCACTTCTGTTGTTATGATCACATGATCATTCCCCTTGTCTCTAAGATTAAGGGGTTGTTGAAAACAATTGTTTTCATTCACCATCATAAACATTGACTAATTATTATAATTTCCTTACTCCTTTAAATTATTTCATTTTAATCTGGGTGGATCCTTCAGTTTATCTTTTTCATCATTTTGTTCTTTGACTGGCCTCTTCAAATCACATCAATAATGTTTTTCTTGATGTAATTATTTTCCAAAGTTAAAAAATTACCATACACAATAAGTAAAGTTCCTCCAATATTCCTTCAACACTTCTATATAGAAGTATAATCATTTTACTTCCCTCAATGGGATTTAATATTTTAATTTCCTTGAAATTACAACATTCATTTTTTGTCCTCAAAACTAAAAGAGTACTGAGAGTATCCACTTTCCAATTTTATATTGTGAAAATATCGAATGATTTCTTCATATATATAAACTCATATTACAGAAAATAAGTTTTTATGAACTATTCTCAAGACATTAATGTATCAATATATCTTTATTTCATGAATGATGATAAAACTAGATGAATACCTTAAAAAACTAGGGAAATTTTCCTCAGAAGTGTTAATGGATTAATCATCCATCTACTTTAGTTCTAAGAATTAACATTCCATTTTTATGTATAGATTTAAAGTAAAATAATTATTGAAAATAAAATCTTAATATCTTCATTTCTTGTGGAGTTAATTTTCTCCTCATGCCTTATATTCTTAGTAAGAGTGCAGCATTTATCTTCTTCACATTCTAAATAATATACTTCTCAAACAACTTTTTCATGTTCTAAAAAATATATAAAATAAAATATATTTTCTTTAGTAAAAATATATTTATTAAAAATTAGTGCATTGGAGTAACTACTAAAGTATGGTGGGAATTTCTATATAAATAACTCAATAATGAGTTTTCCATTACATTAGTAAATTGGATACTCAGTATGATTCATGTTACCTTTCATAACTTGATATAACTCATTGATCATAGCTGTAAGATTTCACATCCCAACACCCATTTAATTTGGTTTCTCATGATTGTGGTCATTACATTTCCGATCACATTAAGTTGTAACATGATTCCTCCATGGTCTATACATTGACTAAGGCCCAAAATCATTGTGTGAGAAACAATAATTATAGATAGAAATAATGTCATCATGAAAAATAATTTATTCGATATCAAAATATTGACACCTTTTCAATATATGACACGTTTTGTCTAACCTAGGTCAATAATAGTCAGAATATATTCAAATAAATCATAATGTTTTTTAAAGAAAATGTGAATCAAACCAAGTATATCCCTTGAGAGTTTCAAACAAGGTGTGTTGTAAGGGTTTATCATTCACTAGAATGATGTAAAATATATACACTACTAACTCTTTTCCAGGTTATTACCTCTAGATATATCAATTCCAAAAACTACATCCACTTGTAGTATCCATTCATGTATTTATTTCTTAAAAAATCACATAATCTTTACATTACCATAACATTAGGATGTTATCCCATAATTAGGATTATCACTGTAGTTTTCTCATAATTTCTCTAATCCTAATATCCAAATAATAACTAAACCTTTATCTAATAACAAATGAGGTGACATAATATTTATATATATATATATATATATTATATCATTTTAGATGAATATTAAATAAAATTCATAACAATACTCACCCTAGAACCATAAAGGATTTTAGTATTTGGAGACTAGATACATAATCATATTATTTCACGAATAATATTAAACATTTCCCATCTAATCCCTTAAATAATGTACACTTCATAGAAATACACTATTAAAATCCTTTTTCATAACCTGTAGAATAGAAATATAAGAAAAGGTGAGTTGAGATGCTCAATAAGTTTAAACATAGTAGATATTAATCAATGATAAAATGTGAGAATAAGATAAGCATAAAGGTGTGAGGACATGACCATATATTACAATAATCAAACCCAATCAATAAAATATCATTAATCATGGATCCTAGTATAAGGATTTTTCATAACAAAATACATAAGTCAAAATAGATTAGAATCATCAACAATTAATCATGATCCATGTGAACACATAATAAGAATAAGATATAATCTTGTTTTATACACATAAGCATAGATAACTATTTATATATTCAAGGCTAAAAACTAAGAATATTATATTATATTGTGTTCACTCCCCATTCCATCATTTACTTAGTAAAGTTTCACTCCCAAGAATATTACAGTGGAAAAAGTCACTTACTGAACTATAGTCACTCCCCATTCTGATCTTTTTTTATCTCATTTTATGTCCATCTATACCTAATGAATTGGAAGGGTATATAATTCTAATCCAACCCATGACATAATAAAATACATACATATGAATTCTATAATATTATAAAAAAATTCATCATATCATTATCTCATAACCTGTAGATAGGATACAGGTTTCATAATCATTTTTTCAATTCATAATAACTTAACCCATGGAAAAGAAATGGGTATAATAAAGAATTGGTAATGGATTAATCATAAAAATTGGTCATGTCTTAATAATATATAAAATATTAATCCTGAAATATGTATCATATTTAATCATAAAAAAAAATTGAAAAGAAAAACACTTCACTTCGTGGAGGTGGTAGTCCACATGTACACACGAGTAGCGTAATCGTTTTCCAAAAAAAAGAAATGTAGAAGGAATATAAGATAATATAGTTCAAAAATAATTATTATGAAATTAATATAATATATAAATATTAAATACAACCAAAAAACCAACCATTAATGAAGATGATGGAAAATGAATTGTATCACAACGTGGAGGCGTTATTCCACACATACTCACGATCAATACTTTTATTTCCCATTTAATATATATGAGGTGGAAAATGGTTGATACATCATAATAATAAAAATTTTGTATAATTAATATTCTAGAATAACTATTTTACAATATATAACATATAATTATATTAGTAATAAGAAGAAATAAAATTGAAATTATTCAGTTAAGATTTATACCTCTTTGTTGAGAAACCTCAAATGGATTAAACTTTAATCCTTGAAAGGATGGTATTCTGATAAATAAAGGAACTTTTATATGTGGTTATGGATGTTGTAAGGGTATTAGATTAGGTAATTTCCAATATATAGGGTTCATAAATTAATATGAAGTGAGGAGATTTCGTATCATTTTAAAAAGGAGGGAGAGTACACACATGTAATTTTTTAAAAGATTAAAATATAGTAATTCCTTACTCAATTCATGTGGTTCAAAAATTCTAAATATGAAATTATAATAAGTATATGGTCTAAATATCACAAATTAATAATTATAAATCAAGTTTTTTGTGATATTTTAAACTTTTTCTCTTTGGTTAACCCCCTCCCCTCCCTACAGTTTTTAGAAAAATGAATTTTAAAGCATAAAATTGAGTTTACCTTCATTAATTGACATGTGAAAACAATTGTATGAATGTTTAAATGTGTAATCCAATATAATATTTTAAAATTTAATTAAAATTATTCATAAATAAAGTTTAATTTAATTTATTAAGATAAAAACACATTGTGTACTTGAAAACAATTCTGTATAAAAATATATCTATTACATTAAAATGTTTTTATTTTAATTTATAACCAATTAAAAACTAATAAAGTAATTTTATAAGAAAGTAAAAAAAATTAATTAATTTAGTAATAATATTCATACACCAAACCAAATTTTTTGGTGATAATATTAACATTAAATAATAGTATTTTAATATTATATCATGGTTTGTTTAAGCATTGTTTTGTGTGTAAAGAAAGATATAAAAGAATTAAAATCCATTTGAAGTGAAACATATCATAGAATTTCTATGTGTTACATTATTACCCTTTATAATAATTATTCTCACAAAATTATATCACTCCAATGGAATGAACTGAGGATACTACCGACTCATCACATTTTTTGTTTCCCACATAGGTTCTGAAAATATACTGTTTCACCGCACTTTTTCCAAATGAGTGGTCCTATGTCACGTTATGTTTTCTCTTTCATCCTGAATCTCTGTTGGCTGTTACTTATAAGAGATATCATGCTCTGCTTGTATGATCTTTTAGTTTAGTGAATGTAAAGGATCAAGTATGCACATCCTCAAGAGAGATATATGGAATAATTATAAACTTGAGAGAGATTTAGTATAAGAACCATGTGATAAAAAATTGTCCCAATACAATCACTAATTTTTAAGATATGGATATATCTATGGCCCAAATTACCCTTATATACAAATATCATACTCATATTCCATGGAGATATTTGTAGGAATACCTTTTCACCAACTTCTTACTATAGATATCACAAATAATTATCAAAACAATTATGTTGACTTTAAGCTACCCTAATTTATGACTGAGTATTTCTATCCTTATTTTCATTTCTATAGAAAGCTCAGGTTCTAAAACCAATATTCTCTGAATTCATCCCAATACATTGTAGTTATGTCCTTCATAGCATAAATAGATTTATAAGGAGCCATATGTATACTTGAGTGAAAGATATTATTCAATAAAAATTCTTCCAAAGTAAGGTGTTTACCCCCACCACCATTTAAATCAGTAAAGAATGATCTCAACATGTCTTATTGATTTTGAATGGTCCTATCAAACAAAAATCTATTTTAGGATTATTTTAGTCCTAACACTCAATGATGTATCATGATATTTTTAAAGAATTATTCATAACTTTAAGGTAAACCATAGATCCTAACTAGATTTAAAAGGATTTGGTAATCTATAATGCCTTACCACATAATATGTATCCTATAAAGTTGAAAAAGTTATAAATATTCCCATATTTCTATTAAATTATCTGATTTCAATTGGAGATTGACTAAAACCCAGATAAAATTGTACCCATTAGATGTTTCTGGGAGTTTGATCATGAAATATGTTGTACTGTTTTACTATTTCTATTTTGGTATGGGTAATGGTTATAACAACAGCTTAGAACTGTATATTACACCCTTGAATTAATTACAATCCATGCATTGACATACATACTATTCAATATCTTAGTTCATTCCATCCTTCTATAAATACTCTTTCGGATCTCTATAGATATTCATAATTTTAGGATTAATAGATAATGATGAACTATGAGAATCATCCAATAGATCCTTCATTAAGTGTAGTGTTAAAGGGAACCATACTCAGCTCCTAAACCTTTTCATTCTATCATAATCATAGGTGAACTTAGGAATATTTGTCACCTTTAATTTTAGTTCAACATCCTCCTTCTGCACCATCTTAATCCTCACATGAATGGATGGTTGAACATTCATCTAATCAAGATATAATCTATCCCATTTCCTTGTGATTTCAAAATCCATATTCATTGAATCTATAAATATTGTATCTCATTCGATTATCATCATAAAAATATTAGTATGGTATTTTCAACAGTCGGGCATCATCCACCTTGTTCTTCTTTCCAATGTGAGAGTGTATTGACCAATAAAAATCATTATTCAACACTAACCACCTCCATTGGTGAATATTCAACTCATTATTTGTGAATATATACATTCCAGTTTAATTATAATTACATATATCACACTATTCACCATAATAATATTTCCCCCATATTGTTAACAAAAATATTTCTTCTACCAAATACAAATTATAAATCAGGTAATTTTTTATTAGAATTTTCAATTGGCATGAGGCATAAGCTATCAACATGTCATTCTACTATAGGATGCATTTAAGTCCCTTAATTGATGAATCACTAATGATTAAAAACCCAAATCCATTACATTATAGTTTAATATAGGTTCACTAACAAACATTCTTTTAGCTCCATGAAATTTTCCCCACATTTATATGTCTATAAGAACTTGGCTCCCATATAATTATACTTAGTAATTGGATTAGATAGCCATGATAAATCCCAAAAAAATTTCTTGTAGTATCCATCCATCCAAATAAAAATAAAGATTCAGATTTTTTTGGTTGGTCTTGGACATTACAAAATAACTTCCCTCTTAGAAGGATCCACTGGTATAGCCTCACAATAGATTATATTACCCAAGAATGCAACTTTCTAGATCATAAATCCACACTTGGTAAATTTAACATAAAACTTCGCTTTCCTAAGGGTCTTTATCGCAATCTTAAAATATTAGTTATGATCTTAATTTCTCAACAAATATATAGAAATATCATCTATAAAGACTACTAAAAACTGATTCAGGTAGACACTAATGACTCTATACATTAGATCCATGAAAATATAGGTAGCATTGGTATTTAAAAATGGAATCAATTTATATTAGAATGACCATAACTCATATAGAAGGTATTATTGGATTTGTTCCTCTTATTGACCCTCAATTGAGGTTATTTGATCGTGATAGTGGACTTGTTAAGTTCTCAAAAAATCAATGAAAATATTCATAGATCCATATTTCTTCAAAACAAAAGAAAATGTTTTCCACATGGTGACACACCAAGTCATATGAATCCCTTATAAATATTCTCATGGAGTTCATTATTTAATTAATGCAACTCAATTGGGGAAATTATACAATGATTATTTGAAATAATGTACCATCAGGTATGAGTTCTATTCATAAATCAACTTCACAATTTAGAGGTAGACTAGAAATTATTCATAAAATACATCAGTATAATCCCAAATAAGAGCCATATCATTGAGTATGAAGTTTTTCCCATCCATTTGAGATAAATATCCCTCACAAATAGGCATTTATACCCATGTAATAGAAGTATATTTTTTTTGTTGATATACCTCTTCGCATCGAAATATAATCATGAATTGGTTTGTAATATCAAATTTGAATTCCATTCATTACAAATTGATATGGGGTCTATATAAAGAGATCTAATCCATTTCCAAAATCACATAACATTAAAATATTGGGGGAATCACAAGATTTGGAGGAATCACATTCCCGTATAATTCTTTCCTAGAGGAGCTATAGACTTGAGATATGTCATCTAAGCATTAGATGTTTTTACTGTAAACGCAACATCTAAATGTTGAGGTGGTGATGTGATAACATTAGGAAAATATTTACATATAAAAAAATTGGTATAGATAGAATAAAATAAGACATTTACAATTCTAGATTTTATGGTAAGTGTACCTTTCACTACCTCATTCTCATCAACCACATCAGTAATTATGATCACATGAGAAATTCCTTTCTCTCTCGTCTTAAGAGGTTATTATTGTTGAATTTTTTCCTTAAACCTTATATTTTTTTCATTGATTATAATAATGTATATATTCATTTCAATTATTTAATTATGTTTTGGGTGGCACATTCAGTTTATATCATTCATAATTGCATTCATTGTCTATCCATTCACATTACTTTGATATTCCACTACAAAAAAGGGAATTTTCCAATATAAAATTAGGGACGCATTAAATTTTTTGTAAAAAAATATTTTCAACTTATATTAGGTTTTCTCTATATTAATTTTAACTGCAAACAATTATTTTTACAAATAGGTATATCTTTTCATGTAAACTATTCAATACCAACAAATCTTTCACTAGATGTTAACTCTTTTATCTTTTAATATTTATATAGAAACTTTAATCTTAAAAAATGAATATGTTATTAATACTTATTATTACTATAAAATATTTTACAATTAGAAAATTTTGTTCCAAAAAAATATTTTATAAAAAATGTTCTACAAATAATTGAATATGTGTGTGTGTGTCTAACAAAAAATCATTTGTAAATAAATATATAAACTAATTTATACATGTAATTAAAGTAATTTTTAAATGAAAAAATATTTTTTGAAATGAATACAAACAAATATACATACATACATACATACATACATATATATATATACATGCATATATATATATGTATTATGTGTATATATTAACAAGTTACTCATGTTTTGCATAACTCGTGCCTAATTCAGACTCAACACGTTAATGGTGGAAAAATTAAGGGTAGTAGTGTTTATATAGAGGACCCTTAAAACATATTTTTATTATTATCATATATCTTATGAAAAAAATCCATGGGGAGATAATTTCAAATAAATTCTAAATAATTTTTAAAAATATTTTGAAAAAATATATTTAAGATAATTATATAACGTGAAATTCAAAAAAAAAATAGTATTTAGAATAAATTTAAAATATAATTTATATAATAATAAAAAAAATTAAAAAGTTAAAATAGGGGATTATCCTAAGCCTTAATACTCTCCTCACACCTCCTAGGTCACATTCTCTCTCCCCTATCTTTCCTAATCTCTACCTCCCAGTCACATCCAACCCCATTCTTCCCCTATAACCATCATTAACCAATCATCCTCTATAGATGGTAACTTTCACCCCATATACCTGATCTCTTACCAATTTTTCGTGATTTAATTCTCAATTACTACTAAATATTATTATCACATTACAATATTGAATAGCATAAAGATTTTTTTTGTGAATGGATTGAATCCTTAATCCACTTGATTTTTTTTGAATGACATTGTGTTGTTATGGGTATAGAAATTTATTAATAGATGAACATCAGAAGATTCCCAATTATTTATTATCCTTTTTTTCCACTATATAATTCGTAGATTATTACATCAATATCTTAATTAAAGGAAGGGGATAACTCATAGATGGTCATTTCAGCAGCATGGTGCATCATTCACATGGGAAAAATATCAACAGTTTAACTTCATTTATATTTAATCAACACTATAATGGTATGGTTAACAGTCTATGGGTACTAAAACCTAGGATTCAAGGACATAAAATAATATTCTTGATTATATCTATATATATTTCTATCCTATGGAATGAAACTTCATTGAATATTCTCAATCCTTAGGAATAGGGGTTTTTTCATCCTTATTAGGGTGTTCAGAGTATTTATTCATGATTATAATTCCTATTTGGTCATCTAATATAGGGGTTATCTAAAGAATAAAAAAGAATACTTTTCCATGTCTTTGATAATTGTGTTGGATAATGTGTTCATGGTTTTATCTTTGTATATGTGGGCATCCTTGGTATTTTTAGAAAAAAATCATCAAATTCATTTTAATACTTCAAATAACAAGATTACGTCATCATCATAGAATCTTGATTTCATGATTTTATATCATCACTTAATGGTTTTTCTTTAATAAGTAATTTTATGTAAAACACATAAGATGAATATGTGAACATTCGTCTAATGACTAGAACCTGTATATAGTTTTCAATTTAATTCAAGATGCATATGATCTGGGATTATAAAGGTATCATATTAGATTCAAATAATGGGATTAAGAGGTATTTATTTTTGTGTTACAATTATGAATTATTCCATATAGAACCACTTTATGTATGCATTCATTATTGGTTGTTGTATATTTCTTACAATATACATTAACATTTACAGTAATTTCAGGTTCAATAGGTTTTGTGACTTGATTTCATTAATCTAGATGGATTTTCATATTTTTTTTCTCAGGGATGTGAATTATTTTATAGTCTAAAAATGTATAAGGGTTTTCCATTTTTTATTTAAAATATTATTTAGTCTTACTTATTCAAAAATAGTTAAAACACATTTTTCAAAAACATTCAGATATTTCTAAAGTCATAATGGATTTTAGAGAAACATTATTGAGAAGGATTTTGTCATATTAATACAATATCAGGTTATCTATCTACTACCTATGAAATTTCAGTAAATTCATGTTATGATCAACTTCATGATAAAATATTTTGGTTGTTCTTTCAAGGATGGACTTTGAAGATCTTCCATGTATCAACCTTATATCTCGGTTGTAATTTCATCTTTTTTTTCAACTAGAAAAACATTTGTTTCCATTTCAGTTATCAAGACTTTGATTTTTATTTGTGATGTTTTTATATGAATTATATTTAAATATATATATAAAACCTTACTTAATTTATGAAATAAATTTTCTGATGTTGTGATTGCCTCACATAAAGCAATGAGTTCTTTTGTAAGTTCAAGTTTGAATACTTTTCTCACTTGTTTTCTTTAATCTGAATAAATTTTTATAATGATTTATTATTTTTATTATTCTTTATAAACTATTTACAATTTCAAAACCTATGCTATTTTGTCTATAAATATTATTTTATGGTTCCCACAAACATACACTTGAAACACATATATGCATACAATTGTTTGAATCGCCAAAACCCTAAAATATTTTTATTAACATTTTTAGAAGAAATTTGTTATATAATTATAGCATCAAATTATTTAGTAAATTATTATGAAATTTAATTATGTTTAAAGTTTGATAAGCTAATTTAAAAAATATTTTAGTGATTATAGAAAGATAGACCTTAAGAGTGAGGTCATGAAATAGTCATCTTGGATGGTTATGAAGTTATCCTATATTCTAACCAACAAAACTGAAATTTCTATTTTACATCTAGAAACATAAAATTTCCTTTGTGGGGTTTTGTTTCTATTTGGATTTAAATTAATGATAAAAACCTCACTACATGTATTCCTACTATTTCTAGATATTACACTTTACTTACATGAGCCTCAAAATCTGTTTTAGGTTTAGGTGTCATTTGGGATATCACTTTATTTCATTAATCAAGATGGATTTACCTATTAGTATAGTAGTTTTATGTATTATTATCCACCTTTAAATGATTTAAAAATACAAATTTTCAAATCTAATGAAGGATTCATTTTGAAATTGAAGACTTCTTTTGGTATTGGAGCCTATTGGTGATGATGTTAACATTAGGGTCCCTATTGTCATTGTTCCATAATAGGATCATAAGGAATTGATATTTTTAGAATCATTTAACCCTCATAAGTCTTTCCCAAACCATTATTAGTTGGATATAAATGTGTAATTGTTTTCAATGTAGACTTATCATCTGTTGCAAGTAGGAGAGTTAGTGTTCTATCTCCATGTGAGATTTATTGTCTTCAAGATCTAATATAGCGGTCAAATATAAAATTTTGTTAATATATAATCATATATAAATATAGCTTCATAACACTTGATTTAATATCCATCTATCACTCATGTAGAGGGCCCTGGAGAAGAGTTTTCATGAATTCGGATGGATACTCTAACTAATTTGTTCAAAACATTAATTTCTTAGTAAAAAACACCAATAATGGTGTATTATAAAATATTAAATGTGGGATAATTCATTTATTAGGTGTATAATCCTCCATATATGATGATAACTATTGGAATTATGCCTGAATATGACTTTAGGTAAGAAATCATCATGCTAATTAAGTACTTAGAATCATTATCTAAACTTTTTCATAATTTTTTAAAAATAATTTATCAAAAAAACAAAAGTATATATAAAATTATGGTTTTAAGTGGATAAAAATAACTAGAGACATCATGAAATATGTTAAATGTTTTTATATAAAATTAGAACATGTGAAAACATACATCAATGTATTATTAGAAGTATGTAATCCGATGTCCTCTTGATAAATTTTCAGTGTTTTATGTCTTCTGTAAAATGAAATTAGCAAAAATATATAATGATTTTAATGGAATATAGATTATTTTTTATTGGACTATTTTTATGTTATGCCATGGTGGTTGTATTTGTTAAAGATCTAGGTTTTAATATTTAAATGTGTATAAATCTATAGCCTAAATTCAAAATTGAGACTTTTATTATTATTTATAAATATTTGGTGATTTGACACGTTATTTTACTATATAGGAATCTACTCTATTTCTATTTAATGCCTTTTAAATATTGATTTACTCATAATTCATGGATAATTTTATATTTATGTTTTCTCCTACTTTATATTGATAAGGAATAATTTTAGGACATAGAAAACATTGAAGGTTTCTCAAACCACTTAATTAGTCAACAATTGGAAATGGAGTGTGTGGAGAATCTGGTGGTTTCATGTTTAAGTTAAACTAATATCGATTTATCAATTTTTAGTGTTCTCACTCATTTTTTTATCCCTTTTGTCTTAGTTTGAAATGTAAATGAAAAAACTGATTTTATGTTTATAAAAATTTGGATCACAATATGATTACTCAAGATTATTTAGTAGGAGGAAAGAAGCCAAATATAATCAGTTAAATATAAATTTTGACTTTTTACTATTTACATATATGAATTAGAAGAAGTTATGGAACCCTAGATCCTAAAACATACTTATCTACTTGTTTTTTCCTTTATTTCAGTTAGATTATATATATATAACATGAAGTTTTGTAACTAAACTATTTTTTAGTGATTTTTTTATATATTAAATTTTTTTCATTTTATATTATATATAAATATTCCTTTTTATAAATTTTTTGTGAGTTTTATCATTATAGATTATATTCTATAGTGGTGGAACATACTTATATGATTGAGTTCATATTACATTTACAAACTAATTAGTGACTCTACTACTATTATATGACAGACAAAAACATCTATAATAGAAGTAGAGCCACACATAGACTATAGAAAATAAATAATACACTAAAAATATCATTTATAATTATATATGAGACACAAAAAACTATAGTATACTCTATTGCTATCATGAAAAAGTCTGGGCTTCTGTCGAAAAAACACCTGGCCCAGACCAAAGCATGGCCTGAAGGGCATTCCTGATCACCACAGGCTGGAAATTAGTGCCTATGAAATGAATAAATAATTTTAGAATGCCTTTCCTATAATAATAATAATAAAATTATATATGAACAAACAAACATAATAAATATCAATATAGAAAAACACAAAAGATATTTTAAAATGATATACAAAAAGGTATATACATGTTCTAAGTTACCTTTACAAACCAAAAACCTAATGGTAAAAAAAGAAGGGATGGGACTAATAAAATAAGGGGGGGAAATATCCTTGTGACTTGATGACAACACTCAACCATACCACCACCAACAACACCAACCAAAATAAAAATTTAATAATAAGAAAACCTACTACCACATCTAAATGGAGGGTTTCCTTTATTATAATAAAACAAAACTAGATATACATATAAACATTATGTATATGTTGGGTGTGATCTAAATTTCTCAATAGGATCCCACCAATATGTTCCATGAATATCCATTATAAGATAAATAAACGTGTATGTTTTAAAAATAGATAAAAGTTTTATGAAAACATAACTATTTTCCTAAAATAATAGTATCAATGTAAGAAATATAAAAAAAAGTTTAATAAAAAAAATTAATCACAATGGAAAATACCTGAGCAGAAAGGTTATTAGGATCCTAGGATCATCATACTCTTAGTGATAGCTCAAGAGTAACTATCCCCTTGAATGATCCAGTGGTGAGGATATATCCAAAGTTTTGATGGTATCCATGGTATAATTAAATATCTTCTTAAGTGTTGTATCATGATCCTATAAGAGATACCATGCTCGAACCTACTGACTTATCTAATGTATTATTTCTTAGTATTCTTGCCTAGGTATCTAGGGATCCCAAGTGATTTATCTCATTTTTTTCAACCATGAAATCCCGTTTTCTATCATAATATAATTCATAAAAATTAAATCAATACATTTCTAATCATACCCAAAATGGATAAATCATATACAAACCATACACACACACCAACATTTTTGAAAAGCACCCATTTATACACAAAACACAAAATGGAATACATTCAGGAAATAAATAAAGAACATTTAAATCATAAATTAATATCTAAGAACAAAAGCGCATACCTTTATTCTGGAATTCACCACCCATAAATTACAAATCACTATCCAAATCAAGAGTTAATCCAATAGAAATAAGAACACATCATTAAAATCCAAACCTAATCCAAAAAATATAGATTCATCCCATACAAGGTAACCATGACCACTAGAGAGAAGAAAAACCAAGATGATGGGAGGAAGAGGTCAAGGAATAAGGATATGAGGAATAGTATTAGAGTTTTATTAAATAAAAAATCTTAAATCCACTCAAAATTGAAGCCACATGGAGTGAATAATGGTGGGGAGATACTCATAGGATGGAGGAGTAAAAATGCGTGAAATTATGGTGATTTGGTTTAAAAGGGTGAAGGGAAAAAATAAAAAATGATCATTTTTTATGTTCTTGATAGGCCACATGGTTTGGCTGCATGATCGGTCATACTATACGCCAACCATGAAGGATCCATTTTCCCAACAATTTGGGGTACATTTATTACTAGAGGAGGGTGCATGGTCGTGTTCCTAGCTACGTTAGCTTGATAGTGCAACTATAATGGATTCAATTTTTTGATGTGGATAGTGAATGGTTTCTACTAACTATGTTCTAACCATGCAACACACACTATTTACATCAAAAACCTCCATTTTCCATGAACAATACCCAAAAAATAAATGAAACTAAAGAGTGACCTAAAAAATATGAAAACAACCTGAGTATAATACCACATGTGTGATAATTCTCCCCACCGTGAAGAGAATTCGGCCCTCATAAATTCACATGATAGTCTAATCATAGAATAAGTGAGGGTATTTCTCCTCAATCCAAGAATTTTACTTAAATGACTCATGCACATCTAGAATCATCCCTAAAAGGGAAGTCATCAACTACATGGAATCCAAGAATATACCACATTTCTCATCCTTTCCTTATATGTGCATATGTGTACAACGCACCATTACACCCCACTCATCACCAAACTCCTTCAGAGCCTATGTTGACATTTTCAAAATAAATGAATCCATAACTATATTTTAATTTTCTAGGTTAATAATGATATCAAAGTAGAACCCCGAAAGGTACTCAATCCATCTTCACTACCTTAGGTTCAAATCATTCTATGAACTCAAACTTTCATGGATTAAGTAAAATATAAACTTCTCCCCAAATATATAGTGATGAAAATATTTCAAGGAATGTATCAATGACGCTAGATTGAGGTCATAGGTTGGGTAATTATTTCTAGGTGGTCCCAGTTGTAAAGATCCATACATGACCACATGTTCATCTTGCATAACCACACACCCCAAAATCTTACCTGAAGTGTCACAATAGACCATGTACCCCTTTCATCATCTGTTAAAATCAAGATTGGGGTAGTGTTAAACCACCACTTGACCTCCTCAAAGGATTTGTAGAATTTTTTACTCCAAATTAACATCACCCATTTCTAGGTGAGAGATTAAATAGTTGTGTCAATCTAGGAAAAATCCTTAAAAATAATTGATAATATCCTAATATTCCTTGGAAACTTATAATCTCAAATACATTCAATAAATCCACCCTTTATATTTCTGCCTTGATATTTTTTAGAGAAACCAGAACCCTAGGTTCCAAAATCAAACACCCAAGAAACATAACTTCCAAAATTCACAATCTATACTTTGAGATCTTGGAATAAATATGGAAATCATATAGTGTGCCCAAAATGACTCTTAGATACTACATTTTCACCTCTTCCATCCTCAATTAGACCAATATTTCAACCATAAATACCACAAAAAGGTTGATGTATCATTGGAAAACTCAGTTTATCATATCCATGATGACCATATGATAATTAGTTAGTCTAAAAGGCATTAGTGGAAACATAAAATGGTAATACCTACTTTAGATAGCTATCCTAGTAATTTATTATTCTCTCTCATTGACCTAGTGATATACTGAATGGAGTTTTATCTTTTTAGAACCACCTTTCTCCATTAAGGTGGTGAAATATATCATCAATATTTATAAAGTAATTTTTTTTCTTAATTATGATCTGACTCAACTTCTGATAGTTAATACACAACCATAGGGACATATCTACATTTTTAGAAAAAAGTGTTGGACCCATGGGTATTATTTTCTGGAAATGGATTATGGTTTTTGTTTATTGTTAATCCATATAGGGTTGATTAAGGAGTTTTCATGATAAGGATTATTATACTACATTCAAATGTAGGTGTTTAAGTTGGCGTATTTTCCTAGTGTTTTTGAAATTGTTGTCCCCTAAAATTGGTAGTTTATTATTCTAGAAAAGAATGTTTTTATGCAAAGGATTCTGAAAATCTTTGTTCGCAGACCACAAAAGATAGTTCACAGACCATATAAGAGGTACATGGGATGGTGAGAAAAAATAGTAAAGGCTTTATTTCCGCATCAAGGCTCTACCTGGACCACGAAGGGCGGTACATGGATCGTGAATGAAAAATAGTTCACGGTATGGATATGGATCGTGAGAGGGTTCACTATATGCATCAACAAAAATGGTTTTTGAGATGACCCATAATTTTTGGAAATGAGGTGGTGATTTTAATATCCATGAAGGGAGAGAGGTGGTATGCGGACCACCTAGGAAAACCAATTCATGGAAGGATCAATATGTGTTGAAGGCTATACCGCATTAAATATTTGATTAAAATGGATTAGTGTTATTTTAATATCTATTTTCCTATGTAAGGTTATTTAGTCCCTTCATTAAGGTAGAAAACTTTGATTAGAAATCCAAGAAAAATTCAGTGAAGTCCAAAGTGGTTTATAGGAATACAACTTCATGAAAAAGAATATGTTCACAAGGAGGAATCTTCAAAAGGAGAAGTTGTCTGTGGAGATAGTCCATTGAAGGGGTTTTATGGAGGTACTGTATACCTAAATGGAAACACTTTACAAATTAGGAACATTTGTTGGAAGAAGGTTTGTAGAAGATAGTTTATGGAAGAAAATTCATGTAGGAGGACTTGGTCCATAGAGAAGAAGTAGTATACAGATGCAGTTTTTGAAGGTAGTATGTGGTCGTTGTTTGCATCAAAAAGCACTAAAGTGGCCTTTGGAGAGATGCTCAGGAGAAGAATCCTTTGGATTCGAAATCATCTAGTTGTATCTTCAATTACCTCAACTTGGTGGGATCTATATGATATGTGGGAAGTGATATCAGATATATCGTCAATGTTAAATCAATGGTAAACCCCACCTTCTGATCAGCAATAAAAAGTGATAAATCCTATGAAAGTACATAAAACTCATCCACCATAGAAGTAAAACCACCCATAAAACCTTTCCCTTCATCCACCAATATGAAATGTGAAATTTAGAAATTAAGTCTTCTCATATCTATGATTTTATTTCTACAATAACCATTCTACAGATCCCATTCTCCTTGAAAGTTTTGAGTGCTCGCATTAGGGGATTTTAAAGTCACCCATTGATGATATTAGAAGATTTCGGCCTTAAACAACATCATCCAATACATCTATAGGATCGCATCAAAGGGGTCCATTTCAAATACAAGAGAATTCCACTTCATCTCAACCTCTAATAAGGAGAGAACATAATACTGGAATCTAAAAACCTTATCTCTCTTCCAACCAATAGGCATAAACAACTCCATGTCAAATGACATAATTATAGACATGAATTTCTTCAAATTCATAAGGTGAGTAAAAACGAACAAATTTGAAACACTTTTATCGAAAAAAATTAATCACCATGGATGAAGCAATAAGAATAGTACCTCGAACTATCTTAGGACCTGGGCTCTAACTCCACTAGTGTTTGGTTCATAAAATTAAGGTTCCACGCCTCTATCTTTTCATATGGACTATTAAAAACCTATGGCTCCACCTTAAATTGAATCTCTCAAGATGAAGATCTAGTTCTACTACCATGACCTCCAATACAAAAACATACATCTCTAGATGGATCTAAATTATTTCTGTTCCCATTAGATTCTATAGATCTTAAATCTCTTTTAGAGGTGGTTACACTCTTACAAAAACATTGAAAATAGACCATGCATCCACACTAATGTCATGTCCTAGGTGGACCTAATCATGCCGTCTACACATGCCCATATTTATTACACAAATAGAACATGAAATATCCATCACATGTAGAATAAAATGATTGTATATGGGGTGGATGTTAAGAGATACCTCCACCCTTCTTCTCTTACACTTCATTATTTATTTTCTTCTATAATAGGATAAACCAACGTTGGCTTTCTGCATGAAACATCCCTGAAAATACTAACCTATTGACCTGTTCAATATTTACCATCAGATCTTAGTCAACTACCTCAACATATGTCTTTATATTGAATGAAAAAGTCCTAAGATTTAATTTTTAGGTGAAAACCCCCTCAAAACACTATCCTAATGATTACTCATCAGAAATGACCCCATGAGAATAATGAAAAATATCAATAAAGTGGTTGGAAAATTAGAACACCAAATTGTTTCCCTAGTTTAGGTTTATGAACTCCTATTACATGGTGTTGGAAAATGTATTGGGGTAGTACTACTCATTTAAAATAACATTAATGTCCTCCCATCCCATTTACACATGCCTACCTGACTAAACCACTGACTCCCACCACCAGTGATATGTAACTTCTAATATAAACACAACACACTTCACCTTAATAAAATTACGATTCTAAATGATACCAAATATCCTCTCAATGTTCTCAACCTAATATTAAGATTCTTGGGGGTTTGTGCTTCCCCAAAAGGAAGGGGATTATTCTTTTGGGACTAATGAGTTTGATCTTTACTCAATCTCGAATTGACATCCTTTATGTGATTATGACCAGAGCATGCTCCCTAATCCAATGCCTTGATAGCTTGAACCACTTCCACCACTAATATATCATGAAATAGTGAGGATGAACTCTCTTCAGCTTCTTCTTGAATCTATACAGGAGGTCTCTAGGGATGAATGGTGCTATATAGGTCAATCTACTAAAAACTAAATCCTTAATACATTATCCCATAGAGAAACCAATAAACAGAATTAAATACCCCCATAAAAATAATAGAATCATAGTAGATAACTCAAAATTTTAAACCACTCAACCCTACATTGGTCCCTAGGCCCAATCCGCATCCTATGCATCACACAAAAATGAGGAGTCAAACCAAATCTTATAATTCCCATGGGGACCCAAGGCCTATCACAATGTATGTTTCCCAAACACCCCACTCACAACCATGACCTAAATCCCTAAAATCCATGATATTTTATATTCATTCATCTAAAAATAACATTACCTAAAATAAGGTAAATGACTCTGATACAATTTTTTCATGAACAACCTAGTAATTTATCCAACCCACCACTTTACTCAACCTGTGGCATGGCATGAAATTCATTCTCAATTTCCACATGCCAAAAAACCTTAACAATTAAATTTATTAATCCTTTTGGAATTATTTTACTTTTAGAATAATAATAAACATATATAATAAGAAACATCCATAAAAAACAAAAACACAAAAAAACACAAAAGCATCTCTACTGGCATGATATAGAAAATTGTATATACAAGTTCCAGGTTACAATTAAAAACCAAAAAATGATGGTATTAATGAGGGGAGGGGACTAACTAAAGAATTGAAAAAAAATATCTTCATGAAATAAGGAACACACTCTACCCTTCCACCATTATAAACACCACATAAAAGTAAATGATGCTAACAATAAAACCCACTACCACAACAATAAGGAACCTTTACTTTACCCAAATCATACAAAACCAAATTTTCATAAACTAATTGGGTATATCTTAGGTGTGAGCTCACTTTCATTATTGGATCCAACCAAGATGTTCCATCCATATCCATTATAAGATAAATTAAAATTACAATTTTAAAATAAGATAAAATTTTTTGTGAAAACATTATTTAGTTTTTACACAAACTAAAAATTGATTATTTGTGATGGGTTATTTATGACAGGACCAAATCACACGTATCTATTTGTGATAGTGTCCCATCGCAAATAAGTTTTCACTAAAAATGGTTTCACAAATAAATTTTTAAATGGATTTTATAGAAAATTTATTATGATGGGAATCTAACCCTTCACATATAAGTTTAAAATATTAAAAAATTAAAAAAATGAAATATATAAAAATTATAAATATAAAGATAAAAAATATAAAAATATAAAAATATAAAAAAAATTAATAAATTTAATAAATAAAATTTTTAACACTTGAAATAATAAAAATATTACATAAAATATTTTCATTTAAATTTTAACATTATATATACGTACATAATTTATTAATCACTGTGGAGGGGGCGGCTCATCAGGAAGAGGGGAGGGAATTCATCCCTAAACAATAAATCATTCATCACATATACTCATACTACTGCTCATTCCACTATCACATCTACTCTTGCTACAACTGGTGTTGTTGACGGAGCTCTACTGCCTCCCTATACACAGCCTCTATAACCTCATTATGAACTCACAACTACTCCTCATATTGTGAGATCGATGATGGAGACTCACTATGAGTTCCCCTAAGGATGGGTGTTGACCAAGCACCAGTACCAAAAAACATCCATAAATCAATCGAGAACCGATACTAACCACTCAGCCCTTCTCAAAAGCATAATGTGTCATCTACATCCATGTTGCATTATCAAATCCTACTGCACTGGTGGTATGACTATCATTCTTAGTATAAATCTCATATAGTTTTTGCGAATTTGAGACCTCATATGACTCTTTCTATTTTAATTTTAAATTAAAATAGTTAAAATATTATTTTTAGTTAATTTAAAAACTAAAATATTATACTAACCATAATCTGATATTGGCGAACACCTGTAATATCTCCAAACATAGGATCATTTTACATCCTCTTATAAATTTTCACCTTAGTAATATCATGAAGTTAAACTATATATATGAGTATAAAATAAACAGTTCACATTTAAGGTTATATAAATTATAAAAAAATACTTACCATATGTCATCGATGCGTACTTAATTTACAACTACCAATTCGATGTGTCACCTCTTTTCTCCCTCGGTTCTATCGACCTAATGATACTCTCCTTTGAAAACTATCACTCATTCAGTATGAATATAATCCATCGAAAATGTGAGATGTGATGTAGCAGGTCGATGGTCATAGAAAGATGGATCAAAATACATGACTCTCAACTTATTCATTGTTGTCCTCCTCAAATTACAAAAAAACTGATAACAAACTTCATACATACACACATCCCAGTCATACCTAATGGAACTCTTCATGCTATCATCGATGAGAAATCATAAACCATATATTTTTTAAAAATGTTATGTTAATAATAATATAATTTTCAAATTGAAAATTATTTATTTATTCACCATATAATGATCAAACATGAAGTGCAGAACAACAATTGAAATATGATTCCACGTCACCCATTCCTCAGAAAAATAGTTCCACAGAATAGCACTCCCATGACCAACAGCTATATGTAAAAATCTATGAAAAAAAACAATTGACCAAACAATTAGTATATATATTAATTAAGTAAAATTAAGGAGAACTAACTAAAATAAACAACTAAATATACCTTTGTGTGTGTGGATTGAGGTCAAGACATGGTGTCATTCAATAATAATGTTTGGAATCATCAGTCTCGCCAGACCCCAACCCCTTTTAGTCAATGATGAACCACTAGGAACCTGAGGGTCAAATGATAAATCATCCAGATCATCACCAGGTAGTACAGATTCCTCAATCCTTTAGAATATATCATCATAAGTCTTGACCTCCATCTAAAACATGAAAATAATGTTGTCAAAAAATAATTGAAAAAAATTATTATAAATATTTATTTATTTTTACTATAACTAATAAGTAATTGTGAAATTATTCATCTTCATCCTCATCTTAATATATGAAGGTTTCAATATCTTCATCTTTCTCCTTAGTATCATCAATTTCCATATGATTTTTGTTTTTATCATCACTTTTTAATTAATATTCTTTTATTACATCATCATCATTATTATCACCTTCAACCCATAACAGTGGGCCATTATCACTGATATTCGTATTTTGAGCTTTCTCTTGAAAATTTTCAATTCCTTGCACTTCAATAGAACCATATTCACTTTTCATAAACTGGTTTTCATCGTTTTCAATTTTTATAATGCACCACAAATCCATTAACTCTCTTAAATAATCTCAATAATTAGAAAAAATGGTGTTCTTAATGAGACAATAAAAAATTTTCATTTACTATAAGAAGGATTTTAAATTTAATAACAATGATTCCAAAGCATAGATGAACACAGAACACCCTATCAGTATCAAAACAATGACATTTAAACATCGTTAAATAATTCTATCCCACATAACATGGCTCAATTATTTCATCCAACATTACATAACTGTCGACATCACTTTCTCTATGATGATATCATCTTAAGAAAACACTAGAATTAGTTGTTTTAGTATTCCCCGTATGCACCTGTATGAAATTGAAAATCATTCACCATAAATTCATTATAATATTTTACCATTTATCTGGTGGGTTACTCAATACACAAAATCTATTATCAATTTTATCATCATGTTGTCATACTTGTAAAATTGAACAATTACTAATATAATAAATAGGGAATTTAATTCATATGTTAAACCATAAACAATTTACATTACCAATCTTTAAAACTAGTATGAAAAATTATTTTGTTGATGTTTTTAAAGAGTAAATTATGTAAATTTTGGGAACTATTTATTGATATTAGCATCATATAATCTATAGATAAAAAATAATAATTTATTTCAAAAAATAAATAAATAATATGTGATAATAGAACACACTATATAAATCATTTCATTTCTTCATAGTTGAGAATCACATATGTATGAGCCTTATGAACTTCATAATATGAAATCCATCATTCATAGACTCCAACAAATTCATTTTTAGGATGACTAAAAACTAATAATTGAATGTTCCTTGCATCATTAACATTTCCCTTATCACATTCCATTAAGTTATACTTTTAAGTAAATTAGGGTTGGAAATAATGGGAGAATAAAAAAATAAATTTTCTCTTATAAATAATATTCTTCAATTGACCCTTCAATAGATACTTTGTTACGTACCTTTTTCTTTAGTTTCTGAATACATCTCTCATATGGATATATCTATCAAAATTGTATCATCCCTCCACATTTTTCTCCACATTTCAAATGTAATATCAAATGACCCAAAGAATAAAATGAGTTTTTTGGAAAAAGATTCAGTTTATATAAAATTAAAACAATATTTTCTTGCAGTCTACTAAGTGCATCATAGTATGTTTTATCCACACATGTGTATCAGGAAAAAAATATGATATTTCTATTAGAGAATCCTAAATCAAAGAATTAAAAAATCTTATAAATCTAATTAGTAGAATAATTTTCAATATAAAAAAGACAATCATGACTTTCAAATCCCATAATATGATTTTTATAACACATCTAGAAAAATTAGAAACATAATCATCTGGTAGTCTCTAATCTTTAATCTAATGAAAAAATAATAAATGGATATATTTGGAAAGTGTATAATCTGCTTTTGGATTTATTAACTTATATAATTTGTCATTTTCAAACAACTCAAGTTTTGGATTCTTGTAAATTTGGGAAAGATCTAATGGTGTCTTTATATTATCTTTGGTTTTACTGAGTGTGTCCAAATCAATATTAAATATATTATCAAAACATTTCTTCTCAATATGAATGACATCCATCATGTGATGGACAAAAAAATATGACCAATATGGGAGATTCCAAAAAATACTTTATCTGATCCAATTTTGATCATTCCCAAAACCAAATATTTTTTATTGGTTTATAATTAGTCTAAAGGTTATGGGAAGTAATGAATAAGTAATAGATTTTAAATAAATAACTGATATCATTTATATAGGCCCATCTATTTCAATTTTACTTTTTTGAAATGATTTCTATTACTTTGGAAAGGATGATCAACATGAAGAAATATATTATGACAGTAAAAAACATGATGTTCTCTAATTTATGAGAATAGATTCTTTTCTATCACCCATACAGTATAGACATGATTTTGGACCATGTTAACTCCAGTAAGATAAAATTCCATATTCTAGGAATTCAATAATTGTCCACATTAACACAACTTTCATTACTAAATTTTTTATCCCAAAAACATCATATGTACTAACACCATTACTCCATAATAAATTTAACTCATTAATAAATGAATTAAAATAAACATCAACATTATTTTACGGATTTCCATGAATTAAAAAGGATATAAATATATATTTATCATTCATAAACATCCAAGGAGGTACATTTTACAAAGTCATAAAGATGATCCAGCAACAATATTAGCTATTGTAAGAACTAAATGGGAAGAAACCATCAGTAAAAAAGACTCAATCGTAGGTTACAGTCTTATGAAGTAAAATAAGGATATACCTAGTCAAAAAATTTCCTTGAATCTCCAGGAAAAACATTATTTAAGATTTTACCATTTCAAATATTGGTTTTGTTTCATTACATCAATGACACTACGATCCGAGACATTATTAAATGTTGCAATCCGGGTGTAAGCAGGACATACCTCACCTGTTTCATAGGAATCAATCTAGACATCCCTAGTTGAGCCTCTTTGTACCTCAATTTTCCACATGTAGGAAAACTAACTAAAAACTCATTTTCACCATAATATAAGTTCTAATCACTTAAACATGCATGAATCTTCTAATAAACAAGACCCATAATATGAATCAGCCTCTTTAGCTCATATAATTTTGTTGGAAACGCATTTTTTTTAGGTAAAAATGATTTATCCAGAGAGAATATATTATCAAAAAAACTATTTCACATTCCCTTATAACATTTAACAGCCATAAAGTTTTCAACTACTTACAATTTTCGTATCCTGCATCAAGTATATAAGACATCCACAACAGCCTTCAGTAACTCACAAAATCGAGAATGTTCTAACTCATGAGTGAAATTAATATCATCGTGGTTTTTGATTTTTTGAAATGACAGACCAGCAACATCATGTATGAATTATTTAATTTGTGATAGATATGGAACCAAAATATTAATATCCTATTCAAAACTATGTTAACCATGTTGATTCCAAAAAATATAATCTTTTTGAAAACCAAAATCTAATAGATGACTTCCAATATTTTAAAATTTTTCAAACCACCTTAGATCACATTTCGTATATGGATACTTAATTTTCCCTTCTAAAATAAATTTTGGTTTTAAGGATGAAAATGATAAAAAAGACTCAACAACCTAAATATATATAGGATTTATACCAGAACCATTTGGATTCCTATGATGATACATCCAATCGTGATCATTTAATAAAGACTTTTTTCAACATCCTTATTCCATATTTCTCTAAAAAATATAAAAAAAATTATATGATTAAATTGATAAAAGAAAAATTCATTCCAAAAATTGTATAAAATGAAGAAACAAAAAAATACTTGTAAATATTATAAATTTTATCTATTTACCACTATTTGTTAGCATCTAGTGATGAATTTTATTAAGTATCACTAATTTTTTACCAAGTAACAATAATTTATACTATGTACCACTAATGTTTACTAAGTACTGATAATTGTTACTATTTAGTGATAGTGTTTACTACGTACAATTAATTACCACTAATTATCACAAATTACTAATATTTACTACTATTTACTTCTAATTGTTACTAATTATTAATAATTATTGCAAATATTACTAATTATTACTAATTATTATTAATTATTACTAATTATTACAAATTATTACTAATTATTACAAATTATCATTAATTATTAATACATAGTACTAGTTATTACTAATTACTAATAATTATTACTAATATTTACTAACTATTACTAAGTACCACTAATTATCACTAAGTACCACTAATTATTACTAATTATCACTAATTGCCTCTAACGGTAATTACCACTAATTACTAATAATTATTACTAAGTATTGTTAATTATTACTAAGTACCACTAATTGTTACTCATTATTACTTAGTACCACTAATTATCACTAATTATCACCAAATATCACTAATTATTACTAATTACCGCTAATTATTACAAATTACCAATAAATATTACTATGTACCCCTAATTATTACTAATTACTACTCTTTATTAATAATTATTTCTAATTACAACTAGTTATTACTCATTTCCACTAATTATTATTAATTACCACAAATTGTTACTAATTATAGCTAATTATTCCTAATTACTACTAATTATTACTTAAAATTACAATTTATTACAATTTAGTAATATTTATTACAAATTTTTACTAATTATTACTAATTACTATTGATTATTACTACTTCATGCTAATTATTACTAATTATTACTAACTACCGCTAATTATTATTAGTTATCACTAATTATTACTAATTATTACTAGTTATCATTAATTATTACTAATTACCGCTATTTATTACAAACTATTACCAAATATCGATAATTATTACTAATTAATATTAATTACCCCTAATTACTACAAATTATTACTAATTATCGCTAATTATCACAATTTATTACTAATTATTACTAATTACCACTAATTATTACTATTTACTACTAAGTATTACTAAGTACCACTAATGTTTACAAATTATTTATAGTTATTACTAATTATTGTTATTTATTACTAATTGTTACTAAATATTAGTAATTGTTACTAATGATTACTAAGTATTACTAATTATTACTAAGTAACCCAAATTATTAAAAAGTATTACTAATTATAACTAGTTATTGCTACTTTTTACTACTTTTTACTAGTTATTAGTAATTACTACTCATCACTTCTAATTATTACTAACTACCACTAAGTACAACTTATTACCACTAATTATTACTGATTATCACTAAGTACTATTAATTATTGTTGATTACCACTAATTGTTTGTAATTACAACTAATTATCACAAATTATTACTAATTATTACTAATTATTGCTAATTAAAAATAATTACTACTATGTGTAACTAGTTGATACTAAGTACCACAAATTAATAGTAATTACTACTAATTATTACTAATTATTACAAATTTTTATTAATTATTACTAAGTAACACAATTTTTTACCAAGTTCCACTAATGATTACAAATTATTTTTAATTATAACTGATTATTACATATTATTTCTAATTATCACTAATTATTATAGATTATTACTAATCATTTCTAATTATTACTAATTTTTACTAATTTTTACTATTAATAGTTTTTACAAATTATTAATAATTACTACTAATTGTCACTAATGACCAATAATTATAACTAATTATTAGTAATTACTACTAATTATTAATAAATTTGACTACTTTTTAATAAATATTACTAGTTATTACTAATTATGACTAATTTTAACTAATTATTACTAAATATTACTATTTTTTACTATTTTTTACTAATTATTAATACTTTTTATATAATTATTTATAATGATTAATATTTACCACTAATTATTGCAAATTACCTATAATTATTGTTAATTACCACTAATTATGGAAAATTACCTCTAATTATTACTAATTACCACTATTTTTTTAATTATCACTAATTATTGCAAATTATCACTAATTATTACTAATTGTAGCTAATTATTACTAATTATTACAAAATACCACTAATTGTTACTAACTATTACTAATAATTACCAATTATTACGGATTATCACTAATTACCAGTAATTATTGAAAATTATTACTAAGAACCACTATGTACCACTAATTATTACTATTCATTAATAATTGTTACTAATTATTACTAATTATTAATAATTACTACTAATTACTACTAATTACCACTAATTACTTCTAATTACAACTAATTACTACTAATTATTACTAATTATTACTAATTATTCATAATTACCACTAATTACCACTAATTGTTTGTAATTATTTCTAATTATTTCCAATCATGTCTAATTATTCCTAATTACCACTAATTATTTCTATTTTTTACTAATTATTACTAATTACCGCTAATTGTTACAAATTATTACTAATTACCACCAATTATTACTATTTTTACCTAATTGCCATTAATTATTACTAATTACCACTATTTATTACTAATGACCACTAATTTTTACTAATTACCACTAATTAGTACTAATTACCACTAATCATTAATAATTACCACTAATTAAATACTAATAATTTAAAATCATTACTACTAATCTAAACTAATTACTTTTAATTAAAAATAATTATTAACAATTAAAACTTAATAATTCTAATTAAAATAATTACTCCTACGTAAAAGTAATTACTGCAAAATAAAAGTAATTATTATTAGAAATAATTACTACTAATTTATAATAATAATTACCAAAATAAAAAAATTAATTAAAATTTAAAAAAATTAAATAAGTACCTTAGAACTGAACAACTTATCAAATGTAAAGCTTAGAATTTTCTTCCATGTAAAATTTTAAACTTTTAAAACCATAAGGAGAAAAAGAGTAGAGGAGAGGAAGAGATGAGAGATCAAAGAAGAGTAGAATGAACAAAATTGTGTGGGGTATATATAGGTTATATTATTAGCGAAGGGAGTAATTGTGACAGGAAACCCATCACAAATGTTATTAGTTTCCATGGGACCCATCGCAATTAGTCTGCACAATTAATAATCTCGTCAGTGATTAAAAAGGTGTTTAGGATGGAACCCCTTGCAAATAATCTTCAACCGACAGTTTATTTATGACGAGAAATAATGTTCGTCATAAATAATAATAACGAAGGAAGGTAGTTGTGATGGGGGGTATATTCCCGTCGCAAATACATTTCCCATGGTTTGGCGCTCATGCATACCAAATGTATTTTCCACGAGCCTATTTTCCCATCACAAATAGTTTTTTATTAAGGACTATTTACGACGGGCCTGTTGCAAATTGGTCTTCATAGAAGTCTATTTTTACCTTAGTGTTTAAAGGAATGTACACAAAGCAATAAATAATAACAAAGGGTAATAACATAGTTCAAACACTATGGTAAATCCCTAAGAAGCTGTGTTATTGGGGTCTTAGGATCCTCAGACTCTCTTCGATCGATCAAGAATAACTATCCTCATGCACGATTAGCTAGAGAGGATATATTCAAAGTTCTAGTGGTACCCACAGTGCCATTATACATTTTTGTTAGTGTTGTAGTGTGATCCTTCTATAGAGACAAGGCCGAGACCTCGCCGACTCATCCAACGTACTAGCCCTTAATTCAACTTCCTAGGTACCTTGAGTTCCCAATTTATTTATCTCATTTTTTCCATCATGAAAACCACCCTTTTGTTTCATAAATCATTTCATCACAAGTCAAGTAATACATTTCTAACCATCTAAAAAGTGGATAAACCATATCCAAGATAAATGCACACACCAACACGTTTGTGAAACACGGATTTATAGACACAAAAAAATGGAATAAATGAATGCACATTTAAACCATCAAATTATATCTAAGAATGAAACCACCTAACTTTCTTCTTGAAATCACCACCCATCAGTTGCAAGTCACAAGAAAAAGAAAAAGGGTATCCTATAGAAACAATAACACACCACCAAAATCAAAATCCAAGCCAAAAATTTTATATTCAACCAATATTAAGTCACCATGACCACTATAGAGAAGTAATCCCAAGAGAATGTGAGAAAGGAACCAAGGAAGAAGAAGGTGATGAACTTAATTTGAGGTTTTATGAAGAAAAGTACCATAAACCACTCAAAATTGAATCCATGGGGTGAGGAGAAGGGAGAAAATATGCACTTAGTCCTCTAGGAGTTAAAATAGATTAAATAAGGATGATTTGAGATAAAATTATGATAAGTGAAATTTAGAAATCCTACTGTTTTAATATTCTAGATAGGGTTCATGGTTTTCTCACTTGGTCTCCCAAACCATTTCCCAACCATGTAGGTTCCCCTTTCATAATAAGCGAAGTCTATATGACTTGTTGTAGGAGGTTGAACAGTCGTGAACCTATCAATACAGTCTTTATAGTACTACTATTTATGCCACACATTTCTTAAGGCGGTTGAACATGGTTTCTACTAACCGTATTCAAACCATTTGTCACCCTTTGTATGTCCCGAAAACCTCCATTTACATTGGAAAACACCTGAAAAAGTTATATAACCAAACATAAACAAATGTATGAACAATACAATAGCATATCATGATAGGTCTGATATCTATGATATATTATTAGTGTCTCTAATAGTATTACACACAAATATGCATACTACTGCTACACACATGCATTATAATTTTATTAGTTTACTACATTCTTTGTGTGAGTTTTCTATTATTCTACACTGTAATAACATTTTATATTAACTTTCATACTATCATGGTGAGATTGATGACAAAAATATTCCATCTATAAGTAAATGTAATGGGACCTTCTTATAATAATGGGGATGATTAGTTGCTTCTAGCCACTTGCATCTAAATTATGGATGACATGCTTCATGTGGTCAATATATTTACTCATGCTATATTTTCCAGTATTCATACATTAATCATCATAATTTAAGTGTTCTAAAATAATATACTTTTATCAATGTTATCATTTATGAGATGTATTTAGTTATTTACTAATTTGTATGGCCTAATCTAGAAGATTGAGTTCATAGTTAATGATTTCTTATTCCACTTTTATTTGAAAAATGTTAATGATTTTTTATGACTGATTCTATTGATAGAGGTTATTTTTTAAATTAAATTTTCATACATATTAATATTTTAATGAAATAAAAAGTGAATCAAGGTTTTTTTTCATATACTGGTCTTTTCATTTCATGAATACTGACTAAAAAATGATTGTAGTTGAAGATTCAATAAAATTATGCTCTCATTAAGATTTTATTGAGGTGTAGCATTGAATGCTGATAAATTTATAGTATTTGATATTTTATAAATATATTTATATGGGTTTGTTATATTATTATTTATAATTCTATAAAGAACATAAAATCAAGACCTTTTCTCATCATGAAGGTGATCAACCATTATTTCAGATGAAAATTGGTCACCTGGAGACTGATTGTAGGGGGTTGAATTTTGTACAATCATTCATATCTGTCTCACTATTTTTTAATGGTTTCCAATAGGTTCTCTTTGTGGAACTGAGAACACCCAAAGGTTCTATATATGTGCTTACATAGGGACCTTCTTTCCAAATATATGTGGTCATTAGGAGGTTTGACCAATGATAATTAAGAACTTACATTTGTTGAGAGGATGGTAGGTCAGTTTTATCACACCCTTTTGGGGAGAATTGGTGTATACACTTGGAATCTCTTATAGAATTAAGATATGTTCTCAAATCCTTTATTAAATCCCAACTACAACATTGGTCAACCTTGGATTAAGAATCAATTATTATCATATATGGGATTTAGAATCATCTAAATGTATTTAAGGTTCTTCAATAATTGATACATCTGTATGTATATGAGATTATCCATCAATGGTAAGATCTTATGTACTGATTAGATATTCTTTGGTAATTATTTTGATGATGGTAGTTTTCAGCCACATATTGGGTCACTCTAGAGTGTACCATCATCCTAGAATACAATAGTTGTTTTTATATTGGGATTGGAACCATAAGTTGGTTTCCTATATATAATTGTGAAAGGAAAAAGAACCCATGTAGTTCGATGCCACTTAATGGGGAAAATAATACCTTCTAAGGTCATCTGATAAAGACCAAATCATGTAGTTTAACATCATATGTCAAGGAAATCTTGGAGAAAGGTTCCTAGTAAAGGTATGGTGAATCACTTATACTGAAGTGGCCCAAGGAACCTAGAAGGGTTATGGGATCGTAGTTTAGATAATACCCTCATAGGAATGTGGCCTAGAAGGAATAGGGTTGATTTTGGGTGTTGGGTTTGGACCTCAAGGAGTCTTCTTATATATCTCATTTTGATAGAAATCAAAGAACATGTACTTAAAATATGAGGACATGTGCCTATGGAGACCCCATTGAAAGTTTGTATCATAGGGGAGTATGGCCCCTTTAGAGGATTAATTTGGGGCTTATTGAAGAAAAGGATACCCTGTTGGTTTGAGATATTTGATTGGGTCTTATTTTTAAAAAGGATTCCCTTGTTGTTGAGGAGGTTTGGTCAGGTATTATACCTAAGTATGATTACATTTGGATGATTATGATGATATGGTTGATTATTATACCAATTATAATCCCATTGATTTTTTGGGGCTTACAATTGGAATGATTCCCAAATTTTTGTTAGGGATCATACCAATTCCTTGATCACTACCAACCTCTAATCCCATGGGAGTCGTGTTTAGTGAGAGAAATAGGAGGAAGCATTAGATCCAAGGAACAACACAATATTCTATGTTTGTTGAATGATGAGATCAAAATCCAAAGGGGTATGGAAATAAAGTAGGTCCTGATTCCCATTCCCCCCCCCCCATTGTTGGATCCTGGGCCCAAAGGGATAGAGAGGGTTTTGAGATACATAGATATTCTTTTATTTTGGTAAATAAGATATTCATGTCTTATCATCAATACATATATGGCCCATGGGTATGTAAAGGATGATGGAATTAAGCATGAGAGGTCCTTCATGAAAGGCTAGGAGCTAAATCCATGAGGGATTCCTGAAAATTTCTTCTGGGGGAACAGATGATGATCTCACTCCATGTCAAAGGGAAAGTCATGTTTCATCCTCACCATCCTTGTCTGGATCCAGAGGCCCCAGGTTATAGATTAAACTCGGGAAGTACATTTTCTTAACCCTAGTACTTTGAGATTGGGAGTTCCCTAACATTTTCCCCAGGGTCAGGTTCCTCATGGTCAAGGGAATGTGTACTCACATGAACCCTGAGGACCCTACTTGGAAGGTAGGACAAGTGTTGGACACCTATGACTGAATGAATGCATTACCAAATGGGAGACATGATGGTATACCTCTTTCTAGGGTTTTTCATGTTTGAATGCTTCAGTGGAGGTTTGAAATTGGTCCCTCTCAAACAAGGGAGTTGCAGAAAGAGAGGCCCTTCCATTGGTGCCTTATAAGAGTCCATGAGAACCGGCTCACGTAGGGTAGAGGCTAGGAGAGGAAAGGGGAATCATACTAAGTATTCCTTTTTGGCTTGGTAGTTCTTTGAGTAGGTAGGAATTTATGATGTGATTGTACTTTGGGTGATAGACCACCTAGGAAATAGCACTTGGGTGAGAATTTTCCCAAGGATTCATTGGTCTCCATAGTTGTTCCCAAATGTATATCTCACACATCCCTTATTAGGGAAATGGGACTCACACTATTTTCCATCAACCATAGGGATTGGGGTTCCTCGTGTAGGACTTAGGTATTTTAGACCCTAAGAGGAATTTTGTTCCACTACCCCACCCCTATAATTGACTAATCTTCTTGTTTTATAGGGATACATGGAAGGTTTTTGAGGGAATTGGAGATGGACAAGGGCATGGAGTTCATCGAGAGTTCTTTGGGATTTTTCATCCATGAAAATGAAGGTCCATAGAGTCCTATTAATGGGAAATATGGGACCCTCAGAGAAAGTGTTGGCACGTGTAAGTCTACAATGTAGGCTAATATACAGGTCTTCCATGCAGGTTGTTGTGTAAGTCTCTTGCACATGTTAATGCACAAGTACCCTGCAGGTCAACACTATTATATAGGACCTATGTAGAGGGCCTTTTATGAAGAGCATGATCCTTGTATTTTTTCACTTCTTTTCTTTTCTTCTCATAAAGGTATTATTATTTAATACCTTTTCATCCATGTGGACAAATGGATTTTCAACAACCCCCACCCCCCAGGATTGGATCTGATCAGAGGATGAGGCTATGATCTTGAGGTAAACGGATAAAAAGTGTTTGTGGATCATGGATGTCATCTCCATAGGTTTTTCATGTAGTCCATCTACACGTTTTGGACACACAGGTGGGAAATACATGCAAGACATGCATTGGGACTCCCACATATATAAATTGAGTCGCTGGTTTTAGTGATATGTCATCACGTTTCTATGACTCTATTCTCATCACACTATTATTCCATGAAAACATTACACTTAATATTATTTTCTAATGCACCATTTGTGTAGACAAGGTATGTACATACATGTGTGATACATATATTTATGTGACTAGCATGAACAAGGTTTCTTCAGAAAGGGACTTGTGTGAGGTCACTTTCAAGGGTACCCAACATGTTCCCATGACTTTTCCAATTTTCTACACTTCTCCACATTTTTTAAAATGAATAGTTATTTCTAATTAAAGTATTAGTGATTATTTATAGGTTAAATGGATGCTAAGAATTATATTTTTTGATGAACAAGATGGAAATCATATTGAGGAGATAGTAACAGCTTTAGGGCCTGACTACTATAACGTACATGATACTACTCTACCAGATCTGGTGGGGAATATGAATAAGTATCATCATGAGTACCCTAATAATAACTACCTACTAAATTATGGTCATGATTATCTGAAGGAGTTATTCATACCAAAGTCAAAGAATTACACTCCTCTTTCCTGGTTTCAATACTACATGAACATCACTTCTGCGAACGTTTCAAACATGGGTACACACATTAACGATGGGACATCATCCATGGATTATATATTCCATCATAGTTAATGTACCCTAGATTCGAAGCTTTGCGTTCTTGAATTAAATCCCCAATGTTACATATCCATCTTTCATGATTCCATGAGTGACCAGTTGAAGGGATCGGAGGGATGACTGGGATCTTCACCCAAGAGGGGGTGTTAGACCTGAGTGGATGAGGGCATACTAAGTGCGCCAGACCATTGCTAACTTTTCAGCTAAGTTGAAAGTCATGGAAATCTATGAAGTCATCTTAGTATCCCATACATATGTATACAAGAACTTAAAATTCATCCTTAAGTTTCTAAGCCGATGGAGCCCACAAATAAACTCTCCACACCAGATGCACTAAGAAGTCACTATCAGCCTATGGGATGTCCATAAGATCTTTGTGGATCCGATCCTTATAGAGATGTATGACGAGTTCATACCACAAAAAGTGATATGGGATTATGATAAAAGGATGCTAATTATGGTTCATGATCTATTGAATATAGCTCCGAATAATAGGGAGAAAGACCCCGCTCAAGGGGAGATGTAAATCTTGAAGTATTGATGAGTGCTTTCTTGGTGATGAAGGGGAAATTCCAAACATGAAAATGTCATATGGGGTGTCACAAGATGATGAATCGGGGAACTCCTAGTAAATTTTTTCCCTCTTTGGAAAAGGGGGAGTACAAAAAATGGTGGTAAAAACCCAAATTCAGCAAGACAGTAAAGACACATCTTGAAACCTTTTGGGTAAGTGTCTACCTAATGTATGTACATGGCACTAGTAGTGGTGTGAGTCCAGGTACACTCATCATTGCGGCCATGTTAGTAGATAAAAATCACATAGGGTTGTAAATCCCAATCCTAGTGAAGATTCATCAAAGCAAATTGCAAAATCACATAGCGAAGTCCCAATTCAGAATTCTAGGACTATTATAGGTACTATGGGGATGGTTCACAGCCCACTTTAGATACTATATCATGATAAGTGGGGATGATATTCCCAGGGTTGGTTTCAACTATTTTTAGGTTGATTCCAGTATTCAACCCTTCTTCTTGATTCCCAGTGAGACCTTGACAAGGCTTAACTTATTCAAGGAGTTTAATTTCTTCCCATTTGGAGACTCACCTACAAGGATATTTAATGATAGTGGAAAAGTTGGTGATGAATTAATATCATAAATATTTGTCTTTAGGTATGGAATGCAGTCAACCCATATTGATGGAGAGGTTATTTTTGAGGTGTATGAAATATACAAGTTTTCACACAAGTTAATATTCATGAAATAGATAATTGTATCTCCTCTAGTGCATGTTCAGTAAAAAAGGACCCAATAATAACCTGATAGTTATGGATTCTTATAGTGATGGAGATAACTCGAGCAATAATCAACCTAACTCCATTGGGTGTGTCCATTGGATTGAACTCTTAGTATTTTGAGTCCTAGATCTCGACATATCATGAGGGTGTATTGATAGAATTTATCCCTTTAGTTGGGTATCTAACAACTGTTGGGTATGGAAACAAAGTTAGAAAGGTTTATTCCCCTCTAAAAGGTGTCTCATCTCCCATATAGGGTTATTCGTACCCTTTAGATTGTGTGTATGACGATGTACTATGTTTTCCCAAATGTCCCCATGCACGATTCTGACAAACAGTTAGGATCAAAAGGGATATAATAGCTGAATTTGGTCTTAGGTAGTCTAGTTGGCATCATCAGGAGGAGAACCGAGTTTCATTTTCCTATCCCTCATCTACGATAAAGTGATTCAATAATCCTATGAAACAAAAGGCTTTTGAATCTTGTTCACAAAAAGTTTGTAAATCCTTTGAATATGAGTGATTATAGTCATTCCAATTTTGGATGGACATGACTTCTGATGGTGAAATCTTGTGGTCACATCTTCATGTTGGGCTGCAGATTCAAGAAATTAGAGATGCTCGAACCCCACCCATTTTTTATTTTGAGGATGATCCCAATGAGGGGGGGTTTATATCTATGAACTATATATTTTTATTATGAAACTGGAAATTATATTTTTACCAAGAAATGGGCGGATAAAATGTTGATATGAGGTTGTACTAAAGGTGTTGACCACTCATCTTCTGAGGAATGGATTGAATATGTTGATCCCGATGATGTATGTTCTTCTTTATTTATTTCATATTTTTTTACATTATTTTATTTTGAGAAAAAAATTATTTCCAAGGGGAATGTAATCTTGATTAGAGTGGCCTAGGGGAAATGAACTGACATTCCATTACAAAAATATGGACCTACTGGCACCCCACTGGAAACTGATGATTAATCTAGTGAACCGGGAGAGATATCTTCGGGTGAGAAAAAATTATATGCTAAGATGGTGGGATAATCTCTACTAAAACATCCTATTTTTTAGGCTAGTTCTACTCTCCCTTTATGAAAAATGAAAGAGAAATGGAAAATAAAGTCTTTGGTGAAGCACCACATCAGTAATGGTGATTTTTTATGGTATCATTAATCTTGGATTTATCCAAAATGGATTACTAAACCTATTTTTGGGTTCAAAATATCCTTCCCTATCCTCTCCCAAGGGACTTAGAAATGAGTTCTAACAAATGAGGAGGTTTCTCTAGAGAAAATGTAGATTCTAGCTGGTGAGTCAGCTCCCTTAAAAAAATAAGCATCGAGGGTAGAGGATGAATTATCTACTCTTGTCACCATCCCTTCTAATATAGAGAGGGAGGATGATTTAGGTAATGTCAAATGTGAATCCTAAAAAATCACATATTGACTATTGACTTCTATTCCTTATGATATTATAGGTTCATTTCATACATCAGATGACCCTATGATGACTGATTCTAACCCTACAACTATCTCTAACGAAGCTTTTGTGGGTCTTGGGATGTTAACACATTCCATGAGAAATTATTACATGAAATTTGAATAAATTATAATATATATTAATATTCCCACCTATTTAGATGGATTTTTGGGATTTAACAAGAAATTAAAAGTAAGTGAGTCCTTATTTTTTTGAAAACAATTTTTAGGCCTGATGTTTTGATCAGGAATGGTTGAATAGTGTAGCACTGTTCAAGAAAAATGTTACAATATAAATGCACAAAAAATGTATCAAAGTATGTCATTGTACCACTTATGAGGGAGCACTAATTCAAGGGGGTCTGAAAGTGGGGGATATTCATAATCCTCTCCCAATGAGCTCTAGGTATACATCGGAGAGTCCCCCTTATCAAGGGGTTCCAACTCAAACTACCGAGGTTAGGAAAATCAGGGAGGAATCCACCCAATCCACTAATTTTTTACTGGATGATTGTCACTAGCTGGATTAATCATCCCATATTTCTTCGACATTTTATCCTTTTTGGACTAACAATTATTCTTCTCTACTTTCTTGTTCCATAAACTTCTGCATCCATGTCTGAGGGTAGAGCCTTTATGCCAATGAAGCCAATACTAGAAAGTGAAGTTGTTACTATCCTGGATGGAGTGGGTCAGGGTTCCTCATTGATTGAACTAATCTGAAAATACATTTATCCTACTTTTAGTGGCTCTAAGACAAATTTTGAGATGTTTAATTCCCTTCACATCACATGTTGGGCTTCCTAGGGTGAAATTTGGATGATAATATATGAGATGCCTTTTGAAGACCTACCTTCTCAGCTCTGTCAACTTTTATTTTGGACCAGAATGATGGGATATGGAGTATTTGATTACTACATGATTCATGACATCATTAAGGTTATACTTTGTAGATAGGGGCAATAATATGAATTGTAATAGAGACACATAAAGGAAAATATTATTTTTAACACATACGATCTCTGAGTTTCATTATCCTAAGAAGAGGTCTGTCATGCAAATAAGTTGGCAGAAATTAGAAAAAAAATAATAATTAGAATACCATTAAAATATCATTCCTTTAACAAGAACTAGATGATTCTCAGGGGGGTCTCATCAAAATCACCATCTAATATAAGGTTCCTAACTTAAACGGTGAACTACTATTTCTCCCAGTGATGAGGAAATTCACCAGGATGAGGAGACCAATGTTTTTCAGTTGGACAGTTTTCTATACGCTTATGATGGGGATCAGTAGGCTATTAAAGAAATAACGAGTTATGTTGACTATCTTTTTTTAAGTGTGATGGAGAGACTCTATCTTTTGGATGATCCTATAATTTTGTTTTGTCTCGTAAATGAAAAAATATTTTTTAATCATCTATATATTCATCCATGTTCTCCTTTTTTGATCATGACATAACATTGAAGCTGGTTTTTACAAAAAGAAATATCTATGTCAGCTAGTCATAACCACAGTGATATGGATGGGGAGATTCTCTAATATATTCCGAATCCATGGGACCTAGAGATCATATTTCAACTTTTTTTAGGGTCATATGGGAAACCCCCACAAGATTTTCGTCTTTTGTGTCATCATCCAAATTTTTTCCATTGTCCAATAAAAAGAAAACATGTGGTTGAGACCAGGATTCTTCTTAGGAAATCCTTTTTGTGATTTCATCCTAAGAAGTTTGGTTCTTATTTCTTATCATTTCTTAGTTGTTTCATAAACCAAATAGGATGTAGGTCTAGATAACTGAGACTTGACATTTTTCAAGTGTTCCCTTTCTTTCTATCTGTTGAGTACTACGTCTAATTTTTTGGAAATTTTTGAGTGAATCAAGATAGAATATTGTGTCTAGGGTTTTAGGTTGAACAGATTTGACCATGAGTATTGAAAAAAATTTACCAAACAAGGCATATTGGACAAAAATGATCTGAAATTCTTCAGATATCCCAAGTAGAATTTGGAGTGAAAACATTGTGAACTCTGAATATAAAACATGATATGACACTTGTTTGTGAGGAATGTTCATAGACTGAGTTTGAAAATTGATTTCCAGAATGATATTTTTAGGGATCACAGGAATAGAGGAGGTATCTCATGAGGAAAAAGTTTATACTGGTTAAAAGAAACAATTTTTAGGATACTTTATTCATTGAAAACTGAGGCATGTTATAGTATAGTAGAAGAGTGAAATCCTTTGGCTGACAAGCCCCAAAATATTTTGACGACTTCTACAAATCCTTATAGGGTGTGTTATATCATAGTCAGACAAAGGATTTCTCATGAATTCTAAAATTCTATTGCTGATGTAAAAAAGGAAGTTTACGGATATTTGGATTTCTCAAAACCATGATAGGTATTTTTCCTAGGGAAGATGTCTGAGAATGAAGGTAATATCTATATTAAAATTAGATATGAATGGGAGACTACTCCTATATGAATTTTGATTGTTTAAAGGAGGGTATATTTTGTTAAATTACCAATGAGTCAGGGTGGAAGCACCTTTTTGAAAAGGGTTGAAGCATCATGCATTTTAATTTTGTGCGACCAAGTCATTGATCGTGAATTTTAACATATCATAGTGAGGAAGTTCTTGTACAGATTAACATCTTGTGAATAGGGAATCATGATATGTAGTTTAATGTCATATAGAGAGGAAATTATGGGGGATATAATTTAATGTCATTATCATTAACTGAAAGGTTAATTATCCTCCCATTCCATGGTAATATTTCCCAGAATGTTCCATTACGTTCAGGTATAAGGATAGGAATGTTGAAATCAATACTTCGGGGATCTCTAGGCCTAAATAGTGTTTTGAGGAAAAGTATTAGCATGATAGAGGAGGTATTTTTTTAGGATGAACTTAATGCTATTTGAAAAAACCATTTTTTGGGATAATTTATGAAATTCCAAATGGAGTGTGTTACTGCATAGTCAGATAGTGGCATCCTCTGGATGAAATGCCCTAAAAATATTTTAGTGACTTATGAAAAGATGAATAGGGTGTGTTATAGAAAAGTAAGTAAAAGGAGTTATCTGGAAGTTCAAAATTATATTTCCAGTGGCTAATGGAAGCTTACATAGATTCATATTTCCCCAGGCATAGAGTTTGGTTTGTAGAAGGAAACTATTAAATATGGGAGGAACGTTTCAAGTTAAAATTAACTGAGAATGGGTAAAATGTTTCATGTGCAGGTTTTACCCAAACATGAGAAATATTGTGCATGTAGTTTTAGGTTATATTACTAGGATTATAGAATTGTGGAAATAATAAGTGATATGTGGCCTATCAGACCATGGTCATTTTGGTATACTTCATACATGAGGGAGGAAATAGTAAACCATGAACTTGGGGGTTCTTCGATCAGAAGTATTGAAATGGGAAAAGTATATGAGGGATGAACATAGAAAAAATTTGAATCATAGGTTCCAATATAATATCATCAAAGCTGACAGAGACAGAAGGGGCTTCTCTCGAGGGAAAAGTTAGCACTAGTTGACAAACCCATGTTGTGGGAGACTTTATGCATAGCTAATTGGGGCGTGTTACTGCATAGTCAAATAGTGGAATCCCTTGGATGACATGCCTTGAATATTTGTGGGTGACTTATGAAAATACAATTAGGGTGTGTTATATCATATTCAGGTAAAGGATTCATCAAGTATCATACATTCTATTTCCAGAAGTTGGAGAAAGATTATGAAGATTTGAAAGTATCCATTATTAGAAGTATGATGTGTGGAAGGTATATTTATGAGCACAAATGAAGTGTTTCAACTGATATTTTCCATGAATTATAGAGTCCTTTATATAGATCTAACTTGTATATAGGAGGGGTCATCATTATTTCTTTGTTGGACCCTTGATGAGGCGACCCGAATTAATATCTCACGAATAGATCATTATTTGCACATAAGAGAGGGGGTATTATTATTTTTACCTGGAGGATATGACTAGTACATTAGGCCTAGGTGTTACTACATTTATCACTTTAATGGTAATCAATCCACACATAGTTCTTGAGGTACCATATAGTTTAATGTCATGTGGTTAGGATATCAGTCATGTAGTTTAACATCTTGTGGTAAGGATGAAGGTGACTTAATGTGAAAAAGTAATATTGTGGGTAGACTAGGGTTTAGTACCTGGGAGTCACTACATATCTTGTTGGAGCAATAATCATGTAACATTTAGTTCTAAAGTATATTCCCTATAGTTATTGAATTCATGTGTAGGGAAAATGGGGGTTTTTTAAAAAGGGTTCATGCATGGGCTAAGAACACATATTGCATCTTCTTATTTAGATCTGACTAATATATAGGAGAGTGGGGGAATTTTCTATATTGTTTTGTGTCTGGGTCTAGTATTGAATATCGGGATGTCACTAAGCGTCTCATTAGGATGAAAATCAAGACATACGTAATTCTTGAGGAATCTATGTAGTTTAAAGTCACATGAAAAATATATCTAGTCATCCTTTTATGTTCTTTCATCCAAGACCATGATAACCTCAATGTAAATTGACATGCCTTACTTATGTAGGGAATTTATTCCTCAAAACCTCTATTCCCACATGTGAAATTATCGATGTGAGATATGAGGAGTGGCAAAGGTTTCTTCCACCACACAAAGGAAGTACAAGGGATGGATAGGGGAATTTATATTTTGTTATGGCTAGACCAGAATTTGAGATTCAGGTATCACTATATATCTCATTATAATGAGAATCAAGTCTGATGTAGTTCTGATATCCATTGCATTTTAAAGTCATTTAGTGAGGATTAAGATGACCCGATGTGAAAGAGGGGAAATGTTGCAGTTGTGCCCAATGATAGAAATATTGGAATCACTATATATCCTACATTGGTCAGAATCAATCCATACATAGTTCTTGAATGGTTCCTTGTGTTGGTTTGATTCATACACAGTAAGTGGGGAGTTTTGTTATTGTGGCTAGACCTGGTATTGGATATTTAGGCGCAACTACTTATCTCATTGGAATTAGAATCAAGCCATGTGTAGATCTTGAAATGATTGTGTGATTTATCATTATGAAATGAGGATGTTATTTTTTTGGTTTAACAACATATAGTAAGGATGTAATTCACCTGATGTAGAATGGAATATTGTGACTGGACCAAGGAATAGGACCTAATCATCACTAAAAATCCTCTTGGAGAAAGAATCTAGCCACCCATAGTTCATGAAGTAATTAGTCCCCACAATGATCAGGATTTGAGGTAGGGAAATGAGGGATTTCATATTTTCCACAATTATGGTTGGGCCCAAGATGTAAGTTCTAGGCATCATTAAATATCTCATTGGAATGAGAATCAAGCCATACATACTTCTGGAAATGTTCCCTATGCAGGTCTGATTCGTATACAGGGAAAGGGGGTTTTTATTCCCGACTAAACATGGGGTGTGAGGTCAAGGAATTAATATTTATCTCATTGGAATGAGAATCAAGACACATGTAATTATTGAAAAATGGTTAGGTAGGGGTACCAAAATGGAATATTGTGATCCTCTCAAACACAGATCTGCATGTTACATATTTTTATGTCATGTAATAAGGATGTGAACCATGTATTTTTAACGGCATATGGTTAGGATGATATGCTATGCATTTTATATTCTTGCATTGTGGACTATATATGGTGTTGTTCATTTTGGTGTCCTACATCTTGGATGACTATCATTCCTTTTAATGTCATGCCACAAATACCAACTATGTATTTTAACATCTTATAGATGTGATGATTGTCATGTGATTACATGAAATATTTATTCAGGAACCACACATTAGTTAGAATCATAATGATTTATCTATCCATTGTGATAAAGGAGTAATATCCATTATAGTGGACTTTATGTATGGAGTAAGTTCCCTCCCACTTTGGTTGATGTATTGGAATCTTCTTTCTTGGAATCATCAGAGTCCCAGGGACAAGTACTAGTTCTCCTAGGAGGAATGAACAGAGGTATAAATTCTTGTTAAAATCCCATTCCATCCAATTTTTATGGCCCACCAAGTGAATTAGAGTATGCAATATTTTTTCATCAAGTCACTCTAATACATTTGTTTGTTTATTCGGTTTCTCATCCATGGATAGATGGTCACAGATGGAAATAAAGAGCAAAATAAATTAAACCTCAATGGGTATAATTTCTTCAATGTTGTACACTAGGGTGTATAGGGTTACCCATGTGGAAGTGCAGGTCAAAGTCTGATAATCCCATAATGCATGCAACAACTTCTTAAGCTAATAGTTTTAATATTTATCCACTATATTTTATGGTATGTTTGGTAGGGTCTTTTTGAATTCCTCTATCTAATTTTTAACCACTTCATGATAGTGGGATGAATGGTTAGATTTGATATTGAATGCCTGATATAGATTTTAAACATTAGAAGAAAAAATTGGTGTTATTTTCCATCATTATTGTTTTAGAAACACAAATTATGGTAATGATGATAGATTTCCAGAAGTTGGAAATGATTTTGGACCTAACTTTTTTGAAGGGTATTACCTCATCCAATTTGGAGTAGGAATCGGTATCAGTTCATATATTTTTGAACATTATGGATATAATTAGAGGGTATGGTACCACAAAATCTATTCCTCATATGAATAATGGGAAAGTGTATTTGGTTTTATGTAGAAAATTTGATGGATGATGGATGAAGTTTTCATTCACTTGATAGGAATGAAATTTCTTTGTAAACTCGGTGCAATCTTGCGTCATCAAAGGCTAGAAGTATCCAATTGTTTAGATTTAATTGGAAAGCTTGTATCTAGACTGGAGGGAACCATAGGTGCTTGAGTGTACTTATTTCATGATATCGGTAGTCTCTTATCCATCAATACATCTATGAATGACTCCATAAAATCTTCATTTATAGATTACTTTCTAGTGATTTGGGCCATCATAAAGAGATAATTTGGCTGCTCACTGTTGGATTTCCTCTTTCCTATCTCTATCTGGTGGGAGTAATCTATCATGTTAGAAGTGCATGATTGGAATCATCCACGTAGTGGTATGACCATATGGTTTAGTGATATAAATGAATTCAATAATCTCTTCTCTTCCAACTCGAACAAAAGGTGATACCATTTTGTGATGCAAAATACTGATGAATATTTCATCCCAATTTGGATATGATAAACACATGATGAATTTGAAAATGCATCTACTTGGGAATTATGTGATCATAGGGTTGGATTAAATATTGGTTCTGATGGTAACTCTACTATTAACCCTCATACAATGTCAAGAAGGTGGATTAGGTCTTATTTTCTAATGGCATAATATGCCCTATTACTAACTGTGAATATCCTTTCACCTTTATATAGTCGACAGGTATTTGGAGTTCCAGTTATAGGTCTGCAATGAGGACCTCATATTCCAGATCATTGTAATTATATCCATATGATAATATAAAGGATTAAGGCAATATTTCTTTTTATAGCTATATAATAATAAACCCTAATCTGACATTGCTGAGCTTAGGATCATCCAATCTCCTTCGTTTTGGGATCCGGGATGCACCATAGAAATACTTTTAAAACTTTTTTGGGCCACCTAAAATAGAAAATATATCTTCATTTAGAAATTCTATATTTAACAATGTCTCTTCTACATATGGGTGTTCTGTAAGAAAATCATCCAAGGCCTATAAATTCATTACATTATGAGGCATGAATGTTATATCAAACTATTTCATGATAATTGACCACTATGATAAGAAACCTATCAACATAGAACAGATGTGATATAAACATGTTAAGGTAATTGTGAGAGTCCAAATGAACCTCGTGGGGCTATAAGTAGGGTCTCAGTTTTAGAACTATACAGATTAATGCAAGGAATATTTTCTAGATATCTGAATAACGAGTCTCAATATTGAACATGGTTCGACTAAGATAATATAGGTTTTTCCTTCTTGTCATCATTATCTTGTGTGAGGAAGGCACCTAGTGATCATTCTACAGTTATTACATATAGAATGAGCATATATCCATCAATTGGTGGCATTAGAACTATTGGGCACAATAGGTAATTCATGAGGTTTTCAAATGATTCATGTCAGTCACCGGTCCACCAATATGTGACCCACTTTTACCTTAGTTGTGTGAAGGGAAAACACTTTCATGTAGGTTTGGATATGAAATTTCAGATGTAGTCCATGTTCCATTGAAGTAAAATCAACTCATTAATGTTTCTAGGAGGTTAAATTCTAAGTAAATATTTTTTTTCGGGGTTGACATCGATGTTGTGATGACGTATGACAAAGTTGATAAACATTCCTAAGGTTACCCCAAAAGAAAATTTTAATGGGATAATCTTAAAGATATGTTGTCATATCTTGTTGAATATTTTCTCCATGTTGTCTAGGTGGTTATGAAAATTTCTATACTTAACCACCAGGTTATCAACATAACATTCAAAAAACTTCTCCAAAATGGTTTGAAGATGTGATGCATGGAACATTTGTATGTGGAATCAATGTTCTTCAATCCAAAAGGCACTACCTGATAGAATAATAATCCTTGGGGATCTGAAGGTCATATCATCTCCATCTTATAAGGCCATATTAATTTGGTTATACCCTAAATTGTTATACATCAATGAGAGGGCTTGATATCTAGTCATCGTATCAATCAATAGATCCATGATTGGAACCAAAAATTCGTCTTTTGGATAGTGTTCGGTTAGCTCTCATAAGTCAATATAGAACCTAATTTCCCCATTTTTATTCTTTAATTGGATGATATTAGATATTAATTTAATATAATTACCTTCTTGAATTAATTCAGCCTTAATGATTTTTTCCACTTTAGCCTCAATTTTGGAGGTGTGAGTCAGGTGGGTCTTTTTGCGTGTCTATTTTGTAGCCAGATGGAATTTTAGAAATCCCAAGTGATAGGTGGCCACCTCCTGATCAAGGCCTTACATCTCTATGTAATTCAAGACAAAAAAATTCCATGTGTCTCAAAGAAGGAGTTATAAACCCCTTTTTCCTCGTAATTCATGGTTGAACTGATCAAAGTGGGTCATGGATCATCATCAGTTCCCAGATTTATTTCTCTAAGTTTGTCAACAATGGTGGAGAAAACTTATTAAAATAAAAGAAGGTAATACCTTATGTCTTCGTCCTATTTATATCCCTCATTATTTTCCTCTTCCACCACTTTCAGGGAACTATGTGGTGAAGAAAGTTTCCCAGAGTAAGGGTAGGAGTCTATATTTGTACATTAGGATGAAGAAGAAAAAAGTTTTGGCTCAATTGATGGTGTTAGACCATTTAGAGATTTGAAGGGGGGGTGATGGACTGAGGATTTACATCTTCATTTTATCCCATTTATATGAAAACTTCTTCCAACCTATCTAATGGAACATGAATTTTTTGAAGCTTAGGGGATGGAATGAGGTCATTTCCATCTGAGGTTTCATTAATTCTTAGAGAGTTGGTGAATTATTTAGTGTTTTGGGGTTAATTTTATATGAATGAAATCATGGATGTAACTTGATTTGTTCTTCAATTCAAACCCACCTCTTTTATTTGGTTGATAGGTAGCCTATATTGTACACTGAGCTTCTTAAAAAGATTAGTTGGAATCATCTCCATACCATTCGGGGTAATAATTTAAGAAACATTGTTAGTCATAAACTGTTTCCCTTACCTCTAGTAGAATATTGTGTCAATGTACTATGATTAATATGATTTAAATGGGTATTTGTCTTTGTAAAATGTCCCAATTTGACTATTGATACAATATTTGATGCATTTGTGGTATGATGAAGGAATAGTTGCATGCTGATGTATCCACAGGCTTCCCAAAAGAACATTGAAGTGTGTATCTTTCCGAACAACCATCAATTCCAAGTTAAACAAGATATCTCCCAAATAATCCCTGAGTTTTATTTCTCCAAGTGGAATTTTCAAATTCTTTTCATAACCCTATAACATTATAGTAGAGGGTTACAAGTGACATTCATTGAAACCCAGATTATGAAGTGTCCATACCAGAATGAGGTTGACTCCTTAGCCATTTTCAATAAAGGCTCATGAGATATCAAAACATTTATCCTTCCAAATATATATAAGGATCTAATATGTCTCTATATAATGTCATCCACATCCTGGTCTATGAAAGATATGACTGTATGGAATTCTACAGGATCATTCACTAAATGTTATACTTTGGTAGTAGAAACTTTGAATTCAAATTATTAAGGTCTTGAAAATTCCTCTATGAGTGCTTCCTAGAGGTGTTTTGATAGACTCAATGCATCTAGGATTGACAACATTGCTGTAACCTCTGATATTTTATTCAAAACATCATTCTTATAGTCTAAAGGTTTGCACTTCCCAGTATAGGTATTCTCTTTTGAAGGTTCATTAGGAACTGATGTACTTGATCTAGATGGATCAACCCTTGGGACATGAGATAAAGGTTATTCTACTCTTGGTGGATTAGGTTAAATAGGTTTATCTACACGTTGAGGATGATTAGGTTATGTATTATCCTCTAGATGATCTTCTTGGATTTTCATTTCAGAGAAGACCCTATCATGTGGGGGGATTTCTTTATTTGACTAATCTCACTAGAGAACTCCCCCACAAGTGTCAACTATGGAGATGGTTCGATAAGGGACATGGTTATAGTAGTGACTCCTAGTAAGACCACATCTTCCCATGTATCTTTGACTCTGATGGTCAATTCACCCAATTCCCCAAATAAGTATAAGGAATTTGTCTTCATAATCATGCTCATCATCAGATCAGTGACCCATTAAGTGAATAACATTAATGTAACCAAAGATAAATTAATCATCTAATGGATATTCCTTTTTTCAGGTTGAAATTTGTTGTACTTTTTGGCGGGGTGGTTCCCATTCTTCTTAGACTATATTCATGAAGTCAACTAAATTTAAGGGAAACATTAGCCTTGGGATAGGATCATCTTCATGTGTCTTCTTCTTGGTCTTCCAAGAATGTCAGTTTTTGGAAGACTGGCCTTAGAAGGATTGTTGCACCAAAGGGGTCAACTGTGTCATAGAGGAAGCAATTGAGGTAATAATTGGTTGTTTCAACTATACTCAGAGGATATCATGAGTCCAGCTAATTTTATTTTGGAAAATCCCATCACATAACTTCTGTGAACTCTTATTGTTAACTCCTTACCATTCACTCTCCTCCTTTAGATTAGTGGAAAGAACACATTCCACTTATGTAGGTGGATAACCTAGTTTCACATTCTCGGAGTCCAACATATTTTGTAGGATGTCATTGAAAAATAAACATTCTTGTATGTTGTTCCCCAATTCTTGATGGAAGGGAAAATAGTTTGGGAGATCTTCATCACCATCGTTGTTGGATTCTTAGTCTTTGGAAACTTGATTAAGTTTTTTTTAATTCATAGATGATGTTTCCAGGGACTTGGTCACTTAAAAAATAATAGACCTTTTTCTTCATCTCCTCAAAATATTTTCATATTTTCTCTATTTCACCTTTCTAATGGTTTGGGCATTATTGTTGAAGATCAAGAGGCAGAACCACACAATATTTTGCATAATTTTGAGTGGGATTAGGTATAGGGGCCTGCATAAGTGTAATAGTGGCATCCTCCACTTTCCCCATTCTCTTTCCTTGAATTTAAGAAATTAATCGGGAATTAGATTTGGTCTGTGCAATGGAATTTTCCACTCTTTCGGGTGATCGAGGTGCGGTATCGAAACCCTCCTATATATTTCACTAGGATAAGTGGTGTGGGAAACTTGTTGTGAAGATTCTCTATAAATATGGGCAATATGTTTTCTTGAGAGTGTGGTGGGTTTAATGAGTAATTCAATCCTTTACACTGAGTAATGTAATCTAAGAACCTTTTATTCTCCCACTCTTTGCAGTTTGATAGGTTGAGGACTATTTTCTTAGATAGAGTCAAGTTAAACTAGAAGTGAATCATCTAACAGAGTTATTCCCACCCCATAATTAACTTATTTGGTATGCTATTGTACCATAAAAAGTATTTTCCCTATAGTGATTTCATGAATAACCTAAGTTTCACTTCCTATTTTGTTTAGGGGTCCACATCATGGGATCGCAATGAGACATGAAGTGTGTCAAGTGTTGCTCTGGGTCCCTAGATCCATTGAAAATTGAAAATGTTGGGTTCCCAAAGTTTGGCGGGGGAAGGTTCTAATCTAACCATTTGGCATAAGACTTTTTTTTAGTTTTATCATTGTGCATCGTTCCTCCATGGTATTATATTAAGCCATTAGTGACTCAATAGTGTTATTGATACATCGAGGAATGCCTAGTTGATCTAGGGATTGATCAAGTGAAGTAGACAATAGGTCCATCGGTGGTGGAATATATGGTATCTATTGTGGGCGGCCTATATGGAAAGGCCTGTAAGAATAATTCTATCCCTATTCTATTTGTGAACCTAATGAAGGGATCTCCTGGTCTACTACTATGGGATCTAAGAATATTTTTTTATGGTATCCCATGTTGATCATATGTTCTACATCTACTACGGTCACTACGGAAAACTCTTTTTGTTGATGTGTTTATACTAGGAGAGCTAGTTGAGGATCTTCTTGTAGAACAAATCTGGTAGGAAGGCTTCCCTGGAGTAGTTATAAATTGAGTCACCTCTATTCTTACATCACTTCCTCTTATTGACATAATATTTACTTATGTGTGAGTGGTCCTAACTTTTCAAAGATTTCATGAGGTGAAAACATACCTTTCCCCCTTATTTGTTATGTTCTCACTAAGGAAATAATGGTAGAGTGATTGAGGGGACACCCAAATTCAATGTGAGTCTCTAGTTATAGGAATTCACACAACCTTCAATTGTTTCAGTGTGTACCACATTATGAATCAAAAACTTCCACCTCTAAATTTTCTTCTAAATTGTCCTCATGAGCTGCAGGGTATATAGGGGTGTCTTTAAATACATTCACTGATGCATAATGAATTGCAGTCATTTCATTAGTATCTTTGAAATACTTATTTTTTCTACACCCTCTATGAGGATTTGTTCTCTTTTTCCATGATTCACTGGGATTCATTTGGAAATTGGTATTCAGAAGGTAATATATTGATAATTCAGTCTTGATCATTCCTAACAAGGATATCAGATCATGGTATGGGAAAAATTTTGAGGATTCATTATGAGGAATTCTCCCTTATTGAGAGAAAACTAGCATTCACTAAGGAGGAGGTTAATGAGGTGAAAAATCCCCTAGACCTAAAGACATGGTAAGTTACAATTCCACATTCACAACTCTTCAGTCCAAGTTTTCTAACCTCAAAGGTTATGATCCTCAAGCCCTACATGATGTGGTTTCTCATAAACAATCATGGATTCTAATTCTATGTCTTCCATTCTAATTTTATAGAGTTTTTTTAACATGGGAAGGGTGAATCATTTGGTATCCTACTAAATGACCTGCTTCCAAAGATCATTTCCTTATTTCTGACATTTTTACGATCATATGACTGACTTCCCCAAATTAGAAGGCTTGATCAATATTTTCAGATACCCAGCACCAAAGTATTTCATTAGCCAACTCTCTAATGGTAAAATGTCGATGATAGTTTCTCAAAGCCTATTTTTTTTATCATATCATCAATTTTAAAAAGATTTTTTTTGTTAAATATAGCAAAAATCTATGAAATTACCTGATACCACATTCAAAGGTATTTTCTGGTTAGGGAGTTCAGTGAAATGTAATTCTCCATGTTCACCCCATCCAATAATATGAACACCAAATAGGGAATCTACAATCAACTATCACAATACTTTTAATATGTTGATGGATGCACGTTGAAGGGATCCATAATGTTTCTTGAACTTTGGATGTCATTCATCTAAGAGAACAACCAATTCAATTTCGTGTTTCATCTCTTATATTACCTTGATGTGACTTCGATACTCATTATAGGGTAATAATTTTTCTCTCATGTGATAAATATTTTTCCATATATTGAGGTGGATTTAATACACAAAATCTTCCAAAAATACCTCTGAAATGATGTATTGAGGGGTTTCTAAAGGCTAGTACATGAATGGAATGTCTTATTTAGCTAGTTGTTCCTTAATGTTCAGCATGTCATCATCATATTTTTTTAGAGGCTCCTATACCTGGTCCAACCAAAGTGGACTCTTTCCTAAAGCTTTATCATAGGAAATGATATTGTTTGGGACTTCCTCCATTATGTTAGAAGACAGGTGATCCAGGTGTGCTTTGGAGAGTGATGTCTTATTGGGTTATCTTCCTGTTGAGAAAGGATTTCACTTATTAATGATAAGTCATCAGACAAGACTAGATCTATTTTCCCAAGTTTCTCATCGTATGAGGTATTCCTCATGATAAAATAACCAAGGTTAATACCCTTTTGATAAAATGAAACACTGCTATGAAGAGAACTTTCAGATAGAACATCATCATAGGGAGGACTAACTTGGTCGATTATAGTAAGGGGGGATCATCTTGCTCTTTGATATTCTATCCATGTCGAGGGTTATAATGACTCTAATCAAGAGATGGCATCTATTGACTAATTAGATTATGGTAATGAAGAAATCCTTCATGGTGAAGTTTCTAATGAGGAACTTTGGAATTATCACTACTGCCCTTATAATTTGGTAATGGGAGAGTAGGCCATTGATCTTCTACATATAAGCGTCCACAGGATTTAATAACTCCACTATTAAGTAGAGTGGGGTCATAAATCAGATCTTCATTTTCATATCATCTCTGGTGAGGATTCCTTTCTCTTGAATTCTTGTGAGCGACCAGGGATGATTGCTGGGGAAAGTGGTTTTCATGTAAAGAAGCTTTCTTGACTAGCTCTGGTGTCACTACCAGAAATTTTTTAAAAGCTCAGGCAATTTTTTTAGGTGTTGGTGCATACCTTGAAGTGGCCATTTAAAAGGGTCAACTACCTCCTATTGCAATGGGTGTATGTTCTTGATTCAGTTTTTTGTATATCACAGAGTAGTTTTTCCCATGAACCACTTAGATGGGAGTGTAGGTATAACTCTACCCCAGGGTGACATGCAGGTGATCCACCTCATTTGTAGGGATGGAGCTATGTTTTCATCCCAAATCACTAATTCCATTACCTTTTTTATTCCCTTGAATTTCTATAATAATTGGTAAGGGGTTTTCATCTGACTATTCTCCATTTCTAGAATATTCTTGGGGACTTTAGCAACTAGAATGGGGAAGTATACCTATTCTACATCTAGGGAAGGGGTATGTGCATGCTCCATTCCTTTATTTCCTATCACTAGAAACTGACAGTACTCAGGTGTAGGTACATAGTGCTGGTTATTCCCCCTATTCTTCTATGAAACATTCCAACTAGCTTCTCTATCTTCTACCAAATGAGGTTGCTGGAAAACTCAAAAAATGAGGGTTGGTGTGTGCACCATCTTGTGGTCTGTCATCAAAATTGACTGATGGGCCTCATCAGACACTACCTGATGAATATGTTGGAAGTTCCTTCTGTGTGATTAGGTGTATGTTCATTATTTTTGTGTCCCACTATATTTGAATGGTAGGCTTCCTTGTATGCTTCTAGAAAAGTCTACTAGCCATCTGAATTAGGGTGGGTGGTTATATGTGTCATCTTGTAGTTTTCCACCAAATTTGATTGGTGGGATTCTTAGGACGGTACAGAGGTATATCCCAATTTTAGGTTTCCCAATTTTGGTCCCTATTTATGTAAAGACCCAGAATTTCAATGAAATTTTTTTTAATTAAATGGGAATTTTACGAGTCTGCAAAAATTGGCGGTGCGTGATTCCAAGGCCCGGAGTGCCCGGAAAGAATTTTTGAACTTTTTTTCGGGTACGTTCAGTAAACATGCGAGCGGGTTTTTGTAAATATTGAACCGGTGCTCAGAATTGAAATCTGAGAACACCATTGAACTCACTGCACTGATATTCTCTTAAGGAGACCTTCACCTCGACCGCAGTAGGTCGAGGTTTGAAGTTAGTTTTTCACTTTTTTGTGAGAGAATAAAATAAAATAAAATGGTGTAACATTTTATTTTTATTTTATTTTGAAACTCCTTGTAGATGTTGAGAGGTGGAGACCACCATAATTAAACCACCCCTTGAGGTTATGGAGGTGGGGACCACCAAACCTCAAACCTACCATTAGAGTTTATGGTGGTGGGAACCACCCGAGATTAAACCCCTTTGAACCTCCCACTTAAATGAGGGGAAGTATCTTGAACTTCCCCTTGATTAATTATGCCCCCCCCCCCTTTAATTAATAAACCAACTCAATTAATTAACTATTCCAATATATCCTATAATTTTGGATAATTCATTTTTTGTGGAATTGGGGGAAACTCTTGGCAAAAGGGAGAAACTTAGAGAATAGGGAGAAATCTCTCCAACGAAGAATGCCAACGAAGAACGCCAACTTCGACTTCGACTTCTTCCTTGGGAAAATCGTTGATGAGGAACGTCTTCAACAACAATGAACTAACGATTGAGGGAACTCCAACTTCACCGACGTCCGTCTATCCCCAACAGTGTCGTCTCCTTCCTCACAACCTCTGTCAATGAATCCAACGAGGTAGGGAGGGTGTTTGAATTATTTTCCCTTACTCGTTCTTGATATTCTTGTGATTCAAGTATTATAGTTGCTTTCTACCAATCTAATGCGGAGAGTGTGGGCCAAACAAACATGATATGTCCCCTCTAAATTTCTTGGGATAATTCTGGTGTTCTTCGCGATGGCGGAGGACAGCTATCAACCGTGACGAAGGCGATGAAGGCAACGGCACCGCCCCGCGGCCACTGCCACCCATGGCCACCCCCGCTCGCGGACCTCCGTGCCACACCACGGCCTCTCTGTGCTGCCCATGGCTAGACGCACCACCCCATGGCCTAGTCAAGTCGCCCATGGCCCCTTGAGCCGCCCCAAGGCCTTGGACCGTCTACGGCCAAGCCGCCCCACGCCCTCGCGGCACCCCCTGGGCCGAGGAGCCCTGCGCCCTCGTGGCACCCCTGCGGCCAAGCCGCCCCGCACCCTCACTGCACCCCCATGCCTGACCCCCCTTGTGCCCTCCCAGCACCCCCATGGTCAATCCACCCCGCGGCCTCGCATCGTCTACGGCCGAGCCGCCCCGCGCCCTCGCAGCACCCCCGTGATCGATCTGCCCCACGGCCTCGCGCCATCCGCGGCCGAACCGCCTTATAGACTCATGGCCCACATATAAATGTGTCACCCTCACAGCCCCATGGCCTCCGTATCACCGCTCTGCAGCCCCTGCATCCTCACACCGCCCATGTGGCCCTCTGCGGCCTTCCGTGGCCCCTCGCGGCCCTCACGGCCTGCTGAACTGCCCAGTGGGCCAGGCCGAACACAACAGGCCAGGTCGCCCTGGAGGACCAGGCCGAACCCAGCGGGTCAAGCCAGGTTGACCCAGACCGGGTCGGCCCAGGTCGGGTCGGTCCGACCGGGTCGGACCAGACCCGGACCAGCTACAAGCTTTTCGCTCTAACAGCCATTACTTTGGCATCAGGCATCCATTTGACAAATCTTCAACAGCACTATAAAACATGGAGCGAGATGCTCCCTTTGGTATACCACTTGTAGTTTTGGGTGAAGTTGAGGTACGGTCGAGTTGGATCAAGCATGAATCCAACCGGACCCTTAGGACTAAAAGGCTAATAACTCACAGGCTGGGTGTCCGATTGACGCATCGTTTGTTGCGTTGAGACCCCTATGACATGGCTTGCCTTTGAGATATTTATTTTTGATAATTCATGGCAGTTGGAGTATTGACCAGTGGATTGGGGAGAGGATCCTTCCAGAGACATGCAAGCCTAATGTGGGAACCCAGTTGCTAGCTGTGACGTGAAGAATGAAGAGAGATCCCCTGCGGGTTAGCACCGAGTGATCCTGTGTGGGTCAGCACCTAGAGATCCTATGTGGGTTATCACCGAGTGATCTTGTGTGGGTAAGAACCTAGAGATCCTATGTGGGTCAGCACTGAGTGATCCTTTGTGGGTATGCCTCTTAACAGAGTAAGGTGATTCAGTAGTTACATCTAATCATCTCTACTACTGTACTTAAGTTATACCTAGTGTGAGCGGAGTTCGTATCTTTGTGTTACTTTCCTTCATGGTAATACCTTGGTGGTATTCTCCTGTGTGTCGTACCTGTTTGGTACTTTCATTTGTGGTTTTCCTTCCTTTGTGGAATAGTTGAGCTTTGAGATTTTGGGTTGGACCTTGTGTTTCCTCATGATTGAGATGGGAATACTTGATTACTTAGATATATGTATGGTCATATACCTAAGTAGGGTTGACATTTGACTTCATGATTTGAGGTTTATCCTTTGTGGATTTGTGAGACCTTGAGGGTCTCGAGGTCCCTACTGAGTATCGTTATACTCACCCCTGCATGGGTTATGCCTGCACCTCATTGTGTTTGGTACAGATGACAGACAACACCGATTGAGGCTGAGAGTACCAGGAATGGATGGTGCTCAAAGGTGGACCATACGGTGTGTTGGTACACAGAAGAGACGGGTGGATTTGGAGTGTTGAGGAGGCGATCTGTACCTAACCTTGATGTAGAAACCTCAGAGGATGACCCATTAGTTGTCTTTCTATTTCTTCAATTATATTGTATTTCAGTTGTACTTGTACTTTCCATTTGGGGATGTATTCTGGCCCCTTTTACTTAATGCACTCACTCTGTTTACTATTCAGTTTACTTGAGTTCGTATCTTATTATCTGCTTGGTTCCATGTGCTTACAGGTCATAAATTCAATGCCTTCCCAGTTTTATGGAATACGCATTTGGTGCTTGTCTCCAGCCCCTAGCCTATGGAAGGTAGGCTTGGGGTAGTCACGGCACGGGCCCCGACGGATGGGTCGTGACAATTGACCCGTCTAGTGCACCCAGATCTGGATGACCTAGGCTGAAATGTTGAGGATGGAACCCTCAACATGTTGAGGGATTAATTTTTCATGGTGTTGGCTATGAAAACGACTAGAATGAGACTTTTGGAAGGACCATTGTTTCATGTGAATGATTTCATCTATGAACTCTTGATCCACCTCCCTAAGATAATGAAGGTACTGGTTGTTTCAATACAAAGATAAGCTCCCAAAATGGTTAAAGACGGTGATTGGTGATGTCTTCTTTTGAACCGTCATCCATTACTGATTGGAAAATTAGTGGGGATTTGTGAGCTAGAGGGCATGTCGGGCAACCTCCGAGGTCTGTATGGTACCACTGTGAAGATACTCCTAGACCAATTCATTCAATACCCAGTGTTGAAGATGCTAGGTTTGTGACATCATCCTTTTCTTAGATGAAGACCCCACATGAATAGTAGACAAGGAATATGTTGGTGAGAGTTGGTGTGATTCCATTTTGATTGAAAGGGGGTCTTATTGGATGAGATTGTAATATAGGTTAAAAAACAAATAAGAAAACCCCATCAAATCTGCATCTCATTCAAATGAATGCTTTCATGATTGATCATCTTATTTGTACCTCTTTCATTTTGAGAGTGAAAGGGACCTGATAGGTGGGTGATGCCATCATCCGGGTTTAGGATTCATGTTGTGTTCACCATTTTTGTTTCTGAAAAAAATCATTCACCCGATGATTGATTATAGGGGGTTGTATTCTATAAAATCATTCATATTAGGCTCACTATTTTATAAAGATATTCAACAATTTTTTCTTATGGAACTAAAAACACCAAATGGTTATATATCTATGATGAATTAGGGACCTTCCTTACAAAGTTACGTGATCATTGGGAGGTTTGGCCAATGGTACTTAAGAACTCACATTGGTTGGGAGGATGGGAGGTCTAGAACATAACACCGTTTTGGAGGAATTGTTTCTTACTCCAGGACACTCTTATAGATTTAATATATGTTCATGAATCCTTCATTAAATCCCAAATATGGCATGGGTCACCATTATATTAATAATAAATTATTATCATGTATAGAAATCAGAATCATTTGTATGTATCGGGGGTTCTTCATCAATGGATACATCTATATGAATCCAAAGTTCTACATCAATGGTACCCACTTATGTAATGATTAGAGATTATTTAGTCATTATTATAAAGATGATGGTTTTAATCTACACAGTGGGGTGATCTAGAGTGTATCGTCATCTAGGGAGAAAAGAGTTTTTTAATGTTCATATGAGAACCATAATATTTGATTTCTATGTTTCCTTTTGAAAGGAATCAGAACCCATGTAGTAACGGTTCTACTTAATGAGGAACATAATACCTTTTAAGATCTTGTCATAAAGACCAAACTATTTATTCTAACGTCATAAGGACAAGGATATCTAGGTGAAAGGTTCCTAGTCAAGGTATGGTGTATAACTTAGGACGAAGCGTCTTAGGGACCCTAGAAGGGATATGGGATCCCACGATGGATAGTACCCCACTGGGAAACTGGCCTATATAAAATAGGGTTGATTTGGGGTGTTTGTTTTAGACCTCATGGAACCTTCCTATGTATCCCATTTGTATAGGAATAAAATCCCTCATAGTTCGGTTGTGAGGTCTAGTGCCTATATAGGCCCCCTTGAAATTTTGTCTCGTATGGGAGCATGTCCCTTTGAGAAGATTAAGTTGGGAATTATTCTTTAAAAGGATTCCCTTATTGTTTGAGTGATTTGGTTAGGTTTTATTTATAAAAATGATACCTTTTTTATTGAGGTTGTATAGTTTGGGATTACTCCTAAAGAGGATTACCATTGTATGAGTATGGGGATATGGTTGGGGATTACACGAATAAGAGTCCCATTGATCTATTGGGGCTTACACTTGGAATAATTCCCAAAGGTTTTTTGTGGATAATATAGATTCTACTATCACATCCAAACTCGAAGACTATGTGATTCATGCTCAGTGTGAGAAACAATACGAAGTAGAAGATCTAGGAAACCACACAATCTTCTCCCTCCACTAATGGAAGTGATCAAAACCCAAATTGAGAGGGAATGAAATGTGGCTCTGGTTCCCATTACCTATCATCGTTGGACCATAGGAAGAAATGGAGAGAGATAAGTACTTTAGATACCTTTCTCCTATTTTATTTTGGTAACCGGAAAATTCACATATGATGATCTATATGGCCACGAACCATGGGTATGGAAAAGGAGGAAGGAATGAAGCAGGAGAAGTCATACAAGAAATTATAGGGGATTAATCAATGAGGGGTTCCTTGAAATTGTTATAGAGGAATAGGGGAGGATCTCATTCCCTACTGAAGGGAAATTCAAGTGTGATCCTCACCATCCCCACCTAAAACCGGATGCACTGGGTTATAGAGAAAACTAGGGAAGGATATGGTACTATACCTAGTATTTGAGGCTGAGAGTTCCCTAACACCCCCTAGGGACATGGTTCTCATGAACCAAATAATTTATACACACATACACCTCTAGGACCCTTTCCATTAGGTGGGAAAAGTGTGGGAAACCTCTGAATGTATGAATTCATACCCAAATGGGTTACATACTAGTGTTCCTCTTTCCATGTTTTTAGAAGAATAGAAAATTTTATGGAGGTTTCAAAATTTTCCCTATCATACAAGGGATCCAAAGGAAGATATTCCATTCCATTGGTGTCTTGGAAGAGGGACTGAGAAGTGGCTCATTCATGGTAGAGAAAGGGTGAGCCAAGGGGGGCTCGCGTCGGGTATGCCTGTGATGCCTGGGAGAGTTTCACAAAGGTCGGCCTATGTGAACTGAAGGCACCTTGGTATATGGAAACCCTATGAAGCAACACTTGGGTGAGGATTTTCTAAAGGATTCAAGGATCTCTACTGGTGTTCCCTGAAGTATCTCGCATAGGTCCATGGTTAGGGAAGGGGACCTTGTGCTAGTGTTCATCAAACATGGAGAAAGGATTCCTCATGAAGGTGTTAAGTATTTTATATCATGGCGGAAATTGGATCCACTACCCCCCCCCTAATTCCCTCTTCTTAAAGTTTTGGAGGGATACCTGGGAGGTTTTGGAAAACCTAGGATAAGTACAAGTGCGATAAAAACATTAGGAGTTATTCAGGATTTTTCATCAATGAAAATATAGATCCCTTAGGTCCTATTTTCAAGAAAAATATATCACCCTAAGAGAATCTGTAGGATTCAGAAATTATATCATGTAGTATGATGTGAAAGTCAATTGCGCAGGCTAATGTGTAGGCCCGTCATGTAGGTTAATGTGTAGGTACAATGTGCATCCACACTAATCTATGGGACCTGCACAGATGAACTTTGAAAATTTTAATGATCCTTATATTTCTTCACTTCTATAATCTTATTCTCCTTATGTTATTTTTCATTAACACCTTTTCATACATGTGAAAAAATAGAGTTTCAACAATTGTGTATGAATAGGTCTACAAGTGATCATATATTCAACTTGCTCGAACAGTTTACTTTCCTTTTTGTACATACTTTGTATCATTCCATAATCATTGTTTCATGGCCTTCTGTTAATTTGAGTGAGTCATATAGATTAAATAATTCAATATTATAGTCAACAGAATTTGATTAAGGCTGAATAGTCACTCTAAGGACCCCCTAAAGCACCTCCTATACATGAAAATAAAAAACAATACTTTCTTTTTTTGTATCATTCTTGTTGCATAATTTCTTATACAACTAATTCAATTATATATAAAATATTTATTCTAACCTCCACCTGTTCAATAGTTTTTTTAATAGCAGTCTGATAGTGTTAGCTTTAGTGAATTCTTGTTAATCTTGGAACTATATCCTTCCCTAGAGGGTTCCTAACTAATTCTTGGTGTACCTACAACTCCTATGCCACTATGTCAACCTTGATGTCCCTTTATATAGATTTAATGATATCATAGAAAATTGGATCTAGGAATTTAATGCAAGACACCTTCCATAGAATGACTTAGTTATCACCCTCAATAAAATATTCATTTCTCATAATGTGATCTCAATCCCTATAGGGATGGCAGAATCTTCAAGGAATCAATGACTTTGGTTGGTTCAAACAAATTCAATTGGTCCAAAGGGTACCATATCCTCTTATGAAAGTTATATATATCAAAATGTGGCTAATATGAAATGGGTTGGTTAGAAGGAAGTTCCCTGAGAATTTAGTTAGGAATAATTTTATTTCATTAATGTGGATATTAAATTGGTTTTTTTTCAATTTTCATATAAAAATACAAGAAAACATTAACAATGATGGAATGTGAACACTATATTTATGGGGATTTAAATGCCCCATCAATTTCAATGATATGAAAATTAAATCACTATACTAACAACCTCTCTATTTCCAATTGTAGATATTTTCAATTTTTTGAAACTCTGACCCGTGAGATGTTTTAGTTATTGGAATGCAATTTCAACCATGATAGTGACCATTGATAAGTAACAGAAACAGATTAAAAATGAAGTTTTATGGAATTTAATTTTATAAATATTCATTTAATTCCTTTTTAAGGTTGATAATGTTTATATATGTTTATAACATGTATTAATTTTGAGTTATGATTGAATATACGTTTTAAAATAAGACCTCATTTTATTGGAGTTTCATATAAGCTAATTTTATAAATTTAATATAATAAATATAATTAATATTGTAAATATATTATTTATAATTATATTAAAAAAATATAATATAAAAGGTTTTTAATAGCTATTGGAACTCCCACCTAAACTATTTTATTAAAAATATAATTTATAGATATATGTTAATTATTGGTATTTCTTATAAATGATAAAATTAATATTATCAACTAATAAATATGTCATATGAATTTATTGCTATTTTTTTACTATCATATATATATATATATATTAGAAATATTATAATTGAAACAAAACTATTTTACCCATATAAATAATATTTAGTGTCCAAGTTTTTATAAAAATTTTAGTGATAAAAACAAATATTTCAGTAAAATTATTTACCCAAAAAAATGTACCTTTACCAATAGATATGCCCATGATGGAAGATATTGTATATCATACATTTTTCATTTACATGATGGAATTATTTTCCAAAGTAAATATATTTAATAGACACCATAAGTAAATTTCCTCTATTATTCCTTCCACGGTTCTAATATTAAGGATAATTAATTTTCATTCCTTTATGGGTATTATAATTATTATTTCACTAAAATTCTATCTTGATTTCTTTCCATAAAACCATGAGAAAAATAAGAGTCTCCATCTTAAAATTCAATCTTGATAGCACATAAAACTCTTTTTCATAGCTTTCAAATTATCTTATATTCAATTCCTTTCATACAATTTGTCTCAAACTATTAAAGAATTTATAATATTTTTTTTAGGATCGATGATAAATCATAAATAATACCTTCCAATTCAGAAGAAAGTTTCCTCAGAAGTACTAATGGATTAATAATTATCCATTTCTCAATAATTAGTAGATGAGAGGAACCACGAAATCATAGTGGAATTTTACACATAATAGACCCATTAGGGAGTTGTTTATTACATTGTCTATTTTAAAGATTTATATCATCATAGATTTAGGTGAGAATAGTCGTACATTTTTTCATTCTAGAACCTATTTTGTTTGGTTCATCATGAGGATATCCATTACATTTCCCATCATAATTAGTGTTAACTTTATTCCTCCAAGGTCCATCAATTGACTAATACCTAAAAGAATAGTGTGAAAAACAATAATTATGGTTATTAATCATATAATCATGAAAAAACATTTGTAGGATGTCTAAATCATGACACGTAATTTTTGATATATGAAAAATTAAGTTTAACCTCATCTATTCATGGTCATCGTCTATTCAAATCCATTAGAATGGTTTATAAAGAAATTTTCAATTAACCTAATAATATCCTCTGAGAGTGTCAAACTAGGTGCATAGTAAGGCTCTATTCACCATATACTAAAATTATAGTCGATATATACTTGACCAACTCTTTATAAGGTTATTACCCCTAGATTCATCTATTCCAAAACCGCATACACTTGTAGTATCTTGATAGGGGTTTATTTCTAGGAAATCCAAATAATATATACAATATAATTATTTTTATGTTATCCATTATTTAGGATTATCCCTTGGGTTTTTACCATGGTTCTATAGTAGTAATCTCTAAATATTAACTAAACCATAATTTGATTCAAACTAAGGTGACCCAATATCTTTAAATGTATATATTATAATATTAGAAGACTATTTCTTCCTACTCATAATAATACATGCCCTGGAACTGTAAATTTTTAGAGTCTTTAGAGACTAGATAAATAATCAACCTATTTCATGAATGATCTTTATCATATCCCACAAATATTTTCTCACATTTTACACTTATTAAATATAACATTATAAAAACACATTCATTATAATTTTGGTCAAGGAAATATAAGAAAGGGTGGACTCAAATGCTAAATAAGGGTAAACTAAAGTGACATCAATCAGTGATCTTATGTGAGGAACATATAATAATAAGTGAATAAGAACATGATCATACCTTATAATAATCATGTCTAGTCATTAAAATATCATTAATAAAAAATCATCGAATAAGTATTTTTTATAACAAAAGACATAAGTCATATGTTTGTGGAATCATCAATAATCAATCATGGGCCCTTAAAAAATCATAATCATAATATATAATTTTTTTTTCTTACACATAATTATATAAAATCATCTCATTAGACAAGGATAACTACCAAGAATCTCATAGTGGATTGTGTTTACTCCTCATTCTATCATTTCCTTTGTCAATGTTCACTCACAAGCTTTCATATTAGAAAAATTCCCCTACTGAACTAGGTTCATTCCCCATTCTAGTCCTTACTATAGAATAATAAGTCTGTATTTACCAAATTCTTTGGGAGGATATATAATTCATCTTCTACCCATCACATAATGAAAAAAATACATTTACATTCCATAGGATCATAAAATTTTAATCATATAATAAATCATGGAATGGAAATGGGTTTCATAAAAATTTCAACATTTTATTATAGTAGAACCCATAGAAAAGAAATGGGTTTTATAACTATTTCATTATAACTTCATTTACCCATGTGAAATAAATAGGTTTCATAGAATCATAATGAAATCATAATCATCAAAATAAAACCAGATAAAGAAAGTGGATGGTATCATAATATCATATCCCTAGTTAAGTATAATAATACTTAAAAGAAGTCAATATAGATTAAAAATACCTTTAAAAGATTATTTGAACCTTTCTTATAAATATGAGAAAATTTCATTTTCTTTGGATTAACTTTTAACTAAAAATTCCCAAAATATTGAGAAAATACATTTATTCTAAAATAACTATGGAAATTTTTAATGGAATTATCAAAAAAATAATGGTAATGATCCTAATAAAATCCATTATTTCATTTTATGTTGAAAGAAAACATTGTTTTACCACTTTTATAAAAATGAAAAAAATGACTTTTCATAAATTTTTTAGAAATGTTCATTTTTAAATATTTTTAATTAAAGTCAAATTTTGTAAAAATTTCCTTTTAAAAATAATAAATTATACATAATAAAATTCATAAAACAATTTTTAAGTGTATGGACATGGAAGAAAATGTATATCAACTATAGAGGAAATACAGTTAGCTTCCCTTTAAAAAACATTCTAAAAAATTTTAAATAAAAAATATATATAAATGGTAGTAATAAAAAAAATAAAAAATAACTAAAGGATAATAAAATTTATGTGGTTTAAAGTTCAAGATCCAGAAAATTTTCCTCTATGGAAATTTAGCATAGATAGTCCGGAAAAGAAATGAGATTGTAACATAAAACCCTTACCTCAAGTTTCATATAACTTCATAGGCATTAAAATATCTTTTATTTTAAATATAGATTTATTATAAGTATATTAAAAAATTATATTTATAATATTAACACCATATATAATTTACTTATAACTTCTTTTGACCAATTTATTAAGAATTCAATATTAAAATCATTGTTCTAGGTGAAAACTGATTTGTTTTTCATTTATGTTTTAGTTAACTGGTTCGGGAAATTACACCTTGTTTGTGATTTAATAATCTCATGAAAATTAATAATTATATAAATATCATATTTATTCATCATATACAGTTTAATAAATATTCATATAAATCAGTGATAATAAATAAACCACGTCATTTATTGGAGGTGGTTGTCCACAAGTATGCCCAAGTGGCGTCATCATTTTCTAACAAATAGAAAGGTAAGGATCTATATAGTATATTATAATTAAGAATAATATTTATGTCTTAATATGAAATTTAATTACTAAATATATCATAATAACCCAACATTAAAGTCTCAAACAGAAAATGAATCATATCGCTACGTGGAGGCAGTAGTCCACATGTACGCACGATGGATACTTTTATTTCCCATTTTATGGAAAACTGGTAGAAATATTTTAATACATAATAATAATTAAAATTAAGTATATTTAAGTTAAAAAATTAATTAATTTGAAATGTATAACATATATTTAGAGGATATAGAAAAGTAAACAAAATTGATATTACTCAATTAGTAGTTATACCTCTTCATTGATAATCTTCCATTGGACTACACATTAAGCCTTGAAAGGATGGTATTTTGATAAAAAGACTTATAGGATATGGTGAGGGATGTTTTAAAGTTATTATGGTAATTATTTTTTTATATATAAGACTCATGAATTTTTATTAATAGAAGTTAGGTGGTATCCTTTTATAATGTAAGGAGAGGACGCACATGGAATTTTTCAAATTATTTAATTTTAATAAGACATTCTCAAGTAAAGTGGATCCAATATTCCAATGAATCGATTATATGAAGGTTAACATAAAAACATCATGAAATAAAAATATATATTGTTTTCTGTGACATTTTAAATATTATCTCTTTGGTTAACTCTCATGAAAAACATGTTTTAACCATAGTGGTGGTAAAAAAAATTTACTACTTTCAATAATCATAATGACTAAAATGAATGTTTTAATTACTATATCATGTTAACTATATTTTATAAAATATTTAATCCATTTTACATGATTCAATTTATATAAATAGTATAATATAATTTTAAATTAAGTGTTAAAAATACAATAAACCTGTTTTTAGCAAAATTCATTTTTAAGAATAAAATTGAGTTTACCATAATTCAGTGCCATAAAAAATATTAGATGGATGATAAAATATTTGATTGAATATATTAATTAAAATTTTAATTAAAATTATTAATTAATAACGATTAATTTATTTTATAAAGATAAAATCACATTTTGAAAATAAATGTTTTTAAGAAAAACATCTCTTTTCATTCAAATGAATTTATTTTAAGTTATAAAAATTAAAAAATTAAAAATTAATTTTAAACATGTGTAAAAAATAACTTTCAACAATTTATTTAGACTTATTCATACTAACCAATATTGTGGCTATACGATAATTATCACATTAAATAATATTATTTTAATAGTTTATTGTGGTTCTTTTAAACATGGTGTTGTGTTTCATGCATTTTATCAACGAAATTAAATATATTTAAAGAGAAATATAACCTAAATTATAAGGGAGTTAAACTATGCCCCACCAATAATAATTTCTACACAAAAATTCATTCACTCTTTTATGAACAACTGACGATACTTCTTCCACGTCGCATCTTTGATTCTCACATACCTTCATTAAATTTATGGTTTCACAGTAAAACAAAAAACAAATAAGTGGACTTGTTTTGTAAAAATTTATCTCTTCAATCCAAAATTTCCCTTATATATTCCTTAAAAGAATTATTATTATCTATTGTTATATCCTTTGAGTTTAGTCCATGTGAATGATCCTGTATGAACTTCCTTAGGAGAGGTAAATGAAACACATTGTAAATTTGATAGAGATTTGGTGGAAGTACCAAAAGATAAAAAATAATCCTGATATGATCATGAATTTTAAGGGGAGAAATATATCTTGTGATCAATTTTTTCTTCTTTCCAAATTTCATCAACTACTTTTTCAAGAGATATTTATAATAATTCATTGTCACTAACTTTTAACTCTAGATGTCACTGATGATTGTAAGAATCAATTTTCTATCAACTTGGAGTTGCCTTGATGTACTTCTGAATATCTCTAACCTTATATTCCATTTACACATATTTCCTATATCCCAATTTATTTTATTATATAACTTCAACCCATCACATTATAGGTTTTTTTACTTTATAATGTAGAGATATTTCTAAGTAGTTGATTGTATACTTCAGTAAAAACTATTATTTTAAGAAAATTATACCAAAAAATGTCTTAATCCCTATTTTTTTTAATCCATAGGAAAAACTCAAAATGTATTATTGAGTTTGATTGTTCCTCTTGGACTAAAAATATATTTGAGGATGATTTTTAGTACTGAAACTCAACATTGTATCTATAGCTAGGTTAATACTTCTTAATAACTTCATAGTGAGGCTTATATCCTAGACAGATACAATAGAATGTATAACTACATGTAACCTTATCACTTCCTTAATGTATATCATACAAGACAAAAAAGAGATAAATATTCTCTAATGTAAATAAAATGCACTCATTTTGTAATGTGGTTGACTACATCCCTAATCTCATTTTTTCATATTAATATTTTGGTGAGTTCGATGATGAAGTAAAATGTAATTTTTTCCCATTTCAATTTTTATATGGGTAGTGGTCATAAAATAACACTGAAATTATATCATTTTAACTTAAATTTATGACATACTATACATAAATATAAATAATTTTAAATATAAATTTTCATTTTATCCTACTGTAAATAATCATTCACATCTCTATACATCTTCATACTTTCATGAAGAATAGAGAATGGTGAACTATGAGCTTCATCTAACAAAACCATATTCAAGTATAATATTAATGGGACACAAACTTGGTTCCAAAACCTTATCACTCTATCATAATCCCGGTTGAATATAAGAACATTTTTCACCTTCTTCTATAGTTCCACATCCTCCTTATATACCTCTTAAATCCCCATAAGGATGGACGGTGGGATATTTATCTGAGAAAAATATGATCTATCACCTTTCCTCTTGATTTCAAGATCCATATTCTATAAATCCATAGATATTTGATATATTTCATTCCACATCATTAAGATACTATCATAGTCGTTTCAACATAGATCATTTTCTACCTTGTTTTCCTTCCTTGGGTGGTAGTGAATTGAGAAGTCAAGCATTAATCAACTTTTTTCATAACCTTTGGGGCATGTTCAACTCTTTTTATGTGAATATATACTTTCCTATTTCATTATAAATATATATATCACACCATTCATCATAAATATTGTACCTCCATATTTTCAATGAAACAAATACTACCACTAAATCTAAATCTTAATTTTGGTAATTTTCTGTTGAATTTTCAATTGTTGTGGGAATAAGATATCACCATATCATTCTATATGAGGATGCATCCTAGAAAATTCTTTAATGAATCATTAAATATTAACAACCCTTCTTCACTAAAGGTCATTATAAGTATAGGTTTTATAAACAACATTCTTTTCTGCTCCTTGAAAGATTCCTCATATTAATCTATCCATATTAACTTGAATAATTCTAAAATATTTTTGGTTATTGGATTAGAGTGTCCTTATAAATCCATCACAAAGCATAGAGTGTATCACAAAAACCTAAGAAAAGTATGGATATTGATTACTATTGTTGTTCAATGTCATTACCAAATAACTTATATATTTAAAGGATCCACTAATATACCCTTATGTGAGATTACAGGGCCTAAGAATGTGACTTTATATGAAAAAAAACACACATGGTAAATTAATCATAAAAAATCTCTTTATTCAGGGTCTTCAACATATTACAAAATTTTTATTTATGATATTCCTTTCTCTTAAAATATACAATAATATAATCCATAAAGAATACCACAAACTAATTAGTGTAATCTCTAAAGACACTATTCATTATATCCATGATGATAAAAGGGAAATTGGTCATAAGAGAAGCTCATGAATAAAATTAATAATCTAAAAAGATGGTATAAGTAAACCAAGTTTGATTTACTTGACCGTTATTAAGAAATAAAAAATATCGATGGTATCTACCACCACTAGTGTTCAGATCCTAGATGAAACTCACATATCGGTACCACCGCCACCACCCACCTCCTACCGCTGTCGTCACCCATGCCAACTTCCGGACTGCTACTCGAGCTAGATCTGGAGCTGTTGGTGGGGAAATTGGAAAGTATAAATGGAATCACTATAAAATCATAACGACCATTCCTCATACATAAGGTTTTTTTATATAGATCCTCTTTCTTGACCATTAATTGATGTTATTATTAATAAAGTTCAATCTTATAAAAGTATTGAGCTCCATGAATTTGATCAAAAAAATCATCAATACGTGGTAGAGTATACTCATTCTTGATAGTGATTATGTTATGTTCTTGATAAATGATAATGATTCATAGACCCATATTTTTTATCTAACAAAAAGAACATCCATGGTGACATACTAGGGATTATGAATCCTTTATTAAGATTCTCTGGTAGTTGATTCTTTAATTATTAAAACTCAATCAGGGAAATTTTATAAGGAGTCTATAAAATATGTGTGACACTAGGAATGAGTTCTATAGAAAACTCAATTTCATGATCCGGGAGAATAAAAATAATGTATTTAATAAATACAAGAGCATAATCTCAAACAAAGAAATAATATTCTATTTTGAGTTTCTAACTTACCATTTGATATCAATATCCCTGAGGAATTGTTAGTAAGACCCATATAATGGAAGTTAAATCTATTCGATTTTCATATAAATATTTTCACAGAAAAATGATCATAGGTTGGTTAGAATTATTAAATATTAATTATCATCCTTTGAAATTGGTATAGGCTCTATATAGAGAGAGTCAATCTATATCCAAAATCACATAAAATTCAAATAGAGGGAGAATCAAATAATTTATATGAATTACATCCATATAATATTCTATAGAAAATGTGATATAGATTTGAGATGTGATCACCATTCGATTGTAATTTTTTACTGCCAACTCAACGTTAGATCATTGATCTAATGATGTGATTCCATTTGAAAATTCATTAGATATAAAAGAGTGGTAGTGCCAAAATCAAAAAATACATTTTCAATTCAAAAGTGGATGGTAAGTGTACCTTTAATCACTTTTTAATTGTGACCCACATAAATAGTTATTTCTAGGAATTTCTCTTTGTCTATGGGATTAATAGGTTATTGTCACTGATTTTCATCATTCACCATTATATTTTTCCATCAACTGGTGTAATTTTCATACTCCTTCCAATTATAGAATTAAAGTTTGGGTGTTACATTCAGTTAATATTTCTAACCATTCCTTTCATTGAGTATACTCTTCATATCACTTTGGCATTATTATGTCCGATGACCTTATTATACACAGTTAAAAATTTTAATAGACCACATAATGATACTACATCTGTACTTCCTTCTAAACTTCTATATGAAGGAAAATTTATTTTCATTACAACATGTGTTTTATAATTATAATTTCATTAAAATTACATCTTTCCATTTTTCTCCAAAAATATGAGGAAGTTAAGTACCTCCAAATTTCTATTTCATCTTAACATAACATTGAATGATTTCATTATAGCTATCAAATTCTCTTATATCCAATACCTTTTGAAGAATTGGTCTCAAGATACTGAATAATTGGTCATATTTCCTTTTAGGATTGAAAATAAAACTGGAATAATATAGTACACATTTTGTGAAATTTTCCTCATAAGTACTAATGGATTCGGCATACTTATGATTTAGTTTATGGAATTCCCATTCGATTTTTTGGAGAATAGTTCAGGGAAAATAATTATTGAAAAAATCCTTATTGAAATCTTCCCATATCATGGATTCAATTTAATCTGATTACCTCATATTCTTTATAATAGTCCATAATTTATCTTCTTGATATTCCAAATGATATACTTCTAACACAAAAAATTTGAGGTTCCAATCACTAGAGAATGGAAAAAGTATTTTTTGTAGTGATGATCCATTACTCTGTAATCAGTATATAAGAGAAGTCATTGATGTAAGGTGGAAGTTTCTGCATAAAAGTCTCAATATTGAGTTGTTCCTTCCTTTTCCCATTTGGATGATTATCATGATTCTTATTATTGTTCTTAACTAGTTATATGAGAAAGAGATAAATATTTCACATTTTTCCTCCAATTTAATTTGGTTTCAAATGAGGATGGTCAATACGTTTCCCACAATATTTAGTGTCCACATGATTCTACCTTGGTCTATCCATTGACTAATACAAAAAGGAATAATGTGAGTAATAATAATCATAATTAGTAATCATGTAATTTTGAAAAATCATTCATTGTATATCTAATTCATGACACCTTATTTTTAATATATTGAACTTTATGTTTAACCTTCTCCATTCATGGTCACCATCTATTCAAATCTTTAATAATGGTTTATAAATAAAATGTGAATAAACCCAAGAACATATCTTAGGAGTGTCAAACAAGGTGTGCAATAAGTGCCCATTCACCTTGCACTAGAATGATGGTCAAGATATACTCAACCAAATATTTTTAGGGATATTACCCCTAGATGAATCTATGCTAAAACCATATCAACTATTAATATAAAAATATGGATAAATTTTCTAGAAGTCTATATAATATCAACCATTCCAAAACTTTAACATGTAATCCTAAACTTAGGGGTATCTAAAGTTTTTCAGCAAAGTTATTTAACTATAATATCTAAATATTAAATAGCACTTTCTCTAATTCTAACTAACGGGACCCAAAATTTTCATGTATATATATTATATCATTTTTTATTAATATTCAATACAACTAAAAATAACATAAAACCCAAAATTATAAATTATTATAGTATTTAGAGATAAGAAGAATGATCATTATATTTCATGAAATATATTCAACATCTCCCACAAATATCTTCTCATATAATATAATTCTTTTTCATACCCTACTTAAACCCATTCTTCAAAACATGGGTAAAGGAAACATAATAAAGGGTGATCTTGGATTCTTAATAAGGGTAAACAAAAGGGTTGTTAATTAATGAAATTATGTGAGCATAATATAATTATAAGGGTATCATAACATGATCATAACATGTAATAATCATTTAAAACTAGTTAAATATTATTAATCATAAATCATTTAATATGAATTTTTCATAATAAATGATAGAAGTCATAAGTTTTTATAATCATCAATAATCAATCACGACCCATGATAACACATCAAAATCCTAAAATATAAAAAAAATCATACACATAATCATAGAAAAATAATTTCCTTACTCAATAATCGCTATAAATACACTCTTAGTAGATTGGGTTCACTCCAAATTCCATCATTTCCATATTAATGGTCCACTCTAAAAACTATAATAGTGGATGATGTTGCTTACTGAATTGGGTTCAATCCCCATTATAGTCTTTATTATCTCATAATATATTCATCATTTCCCAATGCATTGGAGCACTATATAATTATAGTCCAACCCATCACATAATGAAAACCATACATATGTGTTCCACAAGATTATAAAACATTAATAATATTATCCTATCATAACACATGGAATGGAAATGAGTTTCAAAAAAATTTCATTATTTCAATATAGCATAACCTATGGAAAAGAAATGGGTTTTATAAAGGTTTCGTTATAAATTAATTAAACTGTGGGAAAGAAATGACTTTCATAGAATCATCCCTAAATCATAATCATTATAAGTTATCCATAGAAATAAATTGGATGATATAAAAAGATAATATCATCATGTAATTATAAAAAAAATTAAAGTATTTTTATATAGACGAAACATACCTTTAAAAGAACATTCAAACCTTTCTTTGAAAACATGTAAAAATATAATTTTATTTTGATAAAATTTAAAATTCAAATTCCCAAAATATTGAGAAAATAATTTTTATTGAAAATAAAAAAGGAAAAGTGTAAATTAATCTTTAATTAAAATAATTCTCACGGTAGTGGGAAACTCATTTCATTTTTTATACTTTATAAGAAAACATTTTTTCTCACTTTTGTAAAAATAAAAAAACAAATTATTTTGGAAAATTTGAGAAATATAAATTTTTTAAAAAAATGGTTAAATAAATTAAAAGATATTGAGAATGAAATTTTAAAAAAAAATCAAGTATATATAATAACATTCATAAAATAATTTTTAAGTGTATGAACATGAAATAAATATTTCATCGATTAGAGAAGAAATAAGGTTAGGTTTCCTTTAAAAACATTTTCTCATTCATTTTAAGTACCAAAGAGTGGAAAGTATTAATAATAATTAAAATAATAATAAATAACTAGATTATAAGAAAATATATTTTGTTTAATGTTAAATATATAAATAATTTCCCTCAAATGGAATTTATCATAAAATTTTCAAAAAAGAAATGAGATTGTAACATAAAAACCTTACCTCAACTATTATCTTACTTTATATTCATTTAAATATCCTGAATAATAAATATATATTTATTATAAATATTATAATAATTTATATTCATACATATAATATCATATTTGATTTACTTATAATATCTTATCACCCATTTAATAACAATTCTTTATTAAAATTACGATTTCTGGTGATAACTACATCTTTTTCATGTATGTTTCAGTTTGATGGTTCTAGTACTTGTACTTAGTTCATGGAAACATAATATCTAAAATAATAATAATTACATATTTAAAATATTTATTTTTCATATTCAAATTTATAATTATTTATATAAATCTGTAATGAACAATGATTCACATTGATGCGTAGAGGTTGTAGTTAACACGTATGCATGAGCGATGTTATAATTTTCAAACAAATTGGACAGGTAAGAAGGTAGATAAGATATTATAATTCCAAAAGAAAAGTTACATAATAAATATCATATATAAAAAATAAACCCACCATAATAATAAACCATGAATGTTGATATAGTAAAATTATTCATATCGCAACTTGGAGGCAGTAGTCTTCATGTATGCATGGTGATAATTTTATTCCCCATTTGATGGAAATGAGGTAGAAAATAGTTGATCAATAATCCTAATAAAAATTTATTTTATTTGAGATATTTAATTCATTATTTTATTATATATACCATATATTTGTATGTGGTATAATAAGAAATTAAATTGAAATATTTTAGTTAAGAGTTATACCTCTTCATTGAGAAACCCTCATTGGCTTACAACTTTATCCTTGAAAAGATGCTATTATGATAAAAAAAGACCGAAAGGATAGCAGCAGTTATTTTATGCAGTTACTAGTGTTGTTATTTTTTTATCAATAAGAATAATGATGTGTTCGAAAGATAGGATAGGTAGTATCCTTTTATAAGGGATATGACACACTTCGAATTTTTCAAGACATTATAACATAATAAAGTCTTACTCAAGTCAAGTGGCTCAAAAATTACAATGAAATGAAAATAAGAAGTCTAAGGTTTACATAACATCAATAAATCAAATTAAATTAACCAATATTTTATATTTTAAACCTTATCTCTTATGTTAACCCCTAGTAAATCAAATTTAACCATAACCATAGTAACAAATTTTTACTAGCTTTACTATTAATTATGAACTAAAATTAAATTTACCTTATTAAATAATATTAATAATTATTTTTACAAATATCTAATCCATTTTACATTATAAAATTTCTATAATTGAAATAAAATCATTCTAAAATAAGCGTGAAAAACATAACAAAACTGTTTTAAGCAAAATACATTTATAAGAGTAAAATTATGTCGACCTTAATTAATTTCCATGTAAAAATTATTTCATAAATGTTAAAGTATTTGAATAAATATATTATCTAAAATTTTAATTAAAATCTTACAACAATAATGATAAAATTAATGTTTTTCCCAAAAACACATTTTTCACCTAAAAACTGTTTTTTAGAAAAACATGTCTTTTACATTAAAATGGTTTTATTTTATGTTCTAACCAAATTTAAACTAATGAATCCATTTTATACATATGTAAATTTAAAAAGTAATTTTTCATAATATATTTAGTCATATTTATACCCTCTAATCTAATTTCCATGTGATAACAATCACATTAAATAATAATATGTTAATAGTATATCGTGATTCGTTTAAACTTGATGTTTCTTTTAAATAAATATATCAAAGAAATTCAATCTATTTAAAGATAAATATATCCAGAAATCATTGGGTGGTAAATTATAATCCCATTATAAAAATTTATCCATTTAAATTTCATCTCTATGATACAAGAAGATGAGGATGCATCCCACACATCACAACTTCTAGTTCTCGCATTGCTTCCTCAAATTTATGGTTTCACTACAAAACTTTAACCAGGTGAGTGGTCTTATTTTTCAGAACTTTGTCTTTTCAATCCATAATCTCCACTAGTTGTTCCTTATAAGAGATATAATTATATAGTGTTACTACCTCTATGTTTAGTACATGTGAAGTATCTATTATACACTTCCTCTTAAAATATAAATGGAACACATCGTGAACTTGAAAGAGATTCTGTGGAAAATCCAAGCGATAAGAAACTATACTTATATGATCTATAATTTAAATGAAAATTATATATCCATGGTTCAACTTTACCTTATTTAAAAATATCATATCCTTATTTAAATTATATTGGTAGGAATTCCTTTTCACCAACTTCAAAATATATATGTCACTGATGATTGTCAATATAACTTTACTGTTGATGTTGAGCTAACCTAATGTGCCACTAAAGAGCTCTAACCTTATCTAACATTTATTCAACTTGATTAGAACCTAATATATTTATTTTATCAAATTTATCCCAACTTTTTGTAGTTCTATAATTATTTCCATTGATTGATTCATGAGGATTCATGCGTATTATTTAGTGAAAGCTATTATTATAAGAAAATTATACCAAAGAAATATGTGTATCCTAGTTAGCATTGAAATAAATAAAGAAATATCTAAAAATTAATTCAATATTGTTTATGTTCCTATCATAATGTAAATAAATCTAAGTATTTTATATAGTAAAAAACTCAACTCTTCATCCAGAGCCTATAGAATACCTCACTGGAACATTGAAGTAAATCTTGGATACAAATTAAATATAATATAATGTTGAAATATATAAAACTATAATAATTTCTTAACATATATGCTATAATTTAATGATTTAGGGGTTTGGTAGTGTTTCACATACCCATATTGAAAAATAAGACATATTGGGTGTTTAGGCTCCTTCATCTCGATGCCCTCCAGTCCCAAGTATGTAGATGTTGTTTTGAATCCCTCGAATAAGGATAATGGTTATGGTCCATCATTCAAAGTGGTTTTGTTATGAAAACACTCAAATCCTAGTCACTCTATTAAGTAGGTCCTATATGGAATTGTTCCTGATACCAATAGCTAGAAAGATACTCCCAGTGAAGATAAAATTATAGCGGAGGGTGTTCTCTCCCTGGCATAAAATGATGGACTGAAGAAAGTTAAAAAATCCTCATCCATGTTCCTTGATGATTTTAGATTTGGGCCCTCTTATTTGGGAATGATCATGAAACATGGTTGTCTCTCCATGGTCAAATAAAATAATTTCATTATCTCACAACATATTTTTAAGTGAAAACATTTGGTAATCCGTCCCTTGGTGATCCAGTAGGCATGAAATCCATGGAAGGTTAAGGATTAGTGGAGCTGTATTCTTTTTTTATGGGGCTTCAGTGGATGGATAATTGTGTCACTCGATAATGGATTTTTCTACATTATTTTTCCTTTAATTGATCTGAGGGGTAATGAATTGGTAATGGGTTTTGTCCCAATCAAACATAAAATGCTAAGAATCCAATTATGGGACCCTCATTTTAATCCAGTGATTGTTGGCTATTCGACCTACCATGTTTGGATCTGTGTTTTTAGCCTCCTTTGATTTCTATAGAACCCTAAAATCACTTGGTAAATGGAATATGTGGTTGGTTTTCATGTCTCATCCCTCATGGAGTGTTTCGTGACTACCCCATTCCTGCCCCCATTAGTCCAAGGGCTAGAGACTAGTGCCGAGTAGGTATTTCTTATAAAGGGGAGGCAGTTTCCTATAAACCTGCACACACACACTCATCCCTAATAAAAGTACTGAAACTAAAAAGCTGAGTAAATTGATATTCAACCCCCTAAGACAACCACTAAGAGTAACAATACAAGCTGAAAAGTAAAAGAATAAAATACAATCCCAACTAAAATAGAAAAGTACAATCTCCTAGGTCTCATCTCCGGAAAACCCTACCTGAAGAGTATGTACATTAACCTGTCTGAATTTTGCTGAAGTGTACCTTGTCTGCCAGGTCGCACTAAATCACCCATGTCTTCGGCCCACCACGTACTCCGTCAAGGATTCAGATCATTTCCACAAGACACTACATGTATGGGAGAATCCTGTGTAGGGGTGAGTAAAAAAATACTTGGTATGGACCCCAAACCATAATGGTAAACCAAAAATCAAGACACAAGGAAGAATAACGAATTGGTAAACAAAATGTATCCTATAATAAGAAAAATCAAGAGATTCACTAGAGTTATCTCACACCAGAATACATATACTATTAAAGTCTAGGAATATCCAAATCCAAGGATACACACTCTAGATCTTCATAGGAGACACACTCCGTATAGGTGCAGGAGACACACTCTGCATAGGCGCAAGAGATACACTCTGTGTAGGTGTAGGAGAGAAACTTCGTTGGAGAAACACTTCATATGGGCGTAGGATAAAAACTCTGTATGGGCATAAGAGACAAAATCTGTAGGAGACACACTCAATATGGGCATAGGAGACACACTCTATGGGAGAGACCCTCTATATAGGTCACAACCAGTCACAAGATTACATCATTAGCATGATCACTCTGGGAGTACCTACTCCTCAAGCCAATAGGTCATATTATAACCTCCATTAAAACTCTCATAGATTATTTCAAAATGACTACCTCATCACGAGGGTCCCAACATTGCAAACAGATCATCAAACGGACACACGGTTTGAGAGTTATGGACATTTAAGTCAAAGGGGATGGTTAGGTTTGGGTCCAATCCAACCCGGTTGGAACAACCTGACTCGTCGGGTCGGCCCACCAGCTCAAGCCCAACCCGCTCGAGCATGCCAGTTGGTCCTCCAAGGACACAGTGGGTTTTTTCCCACCTGTTAAACACATCCGACTATTGCATTTAATGTGGTTGGTCCCCGCATGAACCACCCTATGACGGTTGTCGTGGCCCGCTAGACCACGACCCTTCACTGCGTGACGCAGCCTCCTATGGTATCCGGTCAAAGCCCTCTGTTGTTCTTCAAGTTAGAGGCCCTATCATCCACCTATGGCCACTGTGTTATGGGATCCTCCACCACCGAAAATAGAGCTGGTAGCTTCCTACTTCCATGTGTCCACAAAGTTGTGCACCCCCACTGATGGCTCCTCAAATATGGGTCCCCATCATCACTGTGGTGGTCCTTTTTCTAAATGGTAATACCTTCTTTATCCTTGGGTCACTGTCTTGACTTCTATGGGTTCAAGATTTTCCCTCCACTGCTCTAGGGGGTCCAATCATTTTCAGAACCTCCCAAAAAAGCCTGACGTGAACATAGGGTTCCATCAGCGAAGAATGCAAGAATGGGGGAGAGAAAGAGCACAATAAACCCCTTATAATAGACCTTATCCTTTTTCATTTCGGCCTTGGTCTTTTCATGTCATCATGACTCCGAATAAGAAATAATTATTAGCCAATTCCCTTTAATCTAGCCGTTTATCCATCTTATAAGAATGATCAAATTGAGGATCAACCTATTTGTGGATTTTTCTGCATTTGTCGTTGGAATCAAGAATGGGGAATGGAATCACGAAGAAAAATAAACACCCTACCTAGAAAAAGGATCAGTTATAGGAAATAATTCATGGTTGATGGTGGTCCCTCCATGAATTTCATTGATCCGTCATTCGCCAGCATCCAATCTGAGCTACGATCTCTAAATTGTCATCACTGGCGAGAGAGCTTCCTCGATTTCCATATAAATTCTCTAGCATTATTAATTATAACATTGTTACCTGCCTCTAATTAATGTAAGAAACAAATTAATGCATTTCATTGTTTTAAAGGTGTTTCAGTATTTCCATGACGTTGTGTTGTAGAGTCACCGATTCACCGTATCGTAGTACTACTAAGTCATTGCGTAACACTGAAAAAATAAAATAAAATAACTTTTTTAAGTATATTTTATTTTTCTCTTAAAACATACCTAAATTAACTTTTACAGCTGACCTGCATCGTCCAATGTTAGGCCCTTAAGGTAAACTCATTATTTTGAGCTCAACAGTTCCCTCAAATTTCTGATTTGGGCACCCGTTTTGAAGTTACTAAAACCGCACAGGTGCGCTATTTTTAAAAAAACATAAAATTAGTTCAAACATTTATTTAAGGAACCTTGGGCCTTGGAATCTCATTTATTCTCTACACCTGGCCTCAAAATAATCCCATATAATTTTCAAAAAAATAAATGGAAAATCTGGGACATTACATTCTCCCCACCTTATGAATTTACATCCCTAAAAGCCAAAAAAATGGCTAAAAAATAAATGGTGATACTCAGCATGAATCTAAGCCTATTTCTCTCACATTATCTCTTAGATATTCATGTGTTTCCACTGAATGTTCACTAGAGGAATCAATCACCCAAAGAGGATCTTCTCTTGATGATCCTTTATCTCTACCATGAACTCTGAAAAAGTTGTTCTGTCTTCAAAGTCCATCTCTACCCAGTCAATGACTTGTGATGGGTCTTGTAAATATATCCTCAATTGGGATATGTGGAAGACATTGTGCACCCACTCTAACTATAGAGGTATATCCAAGCAGTACAACACCTCACCCACTCTACACGGTATTAGAAAAGGTCTCATGAACCTCAGAGATAACTTGCAACCCTAGCCAAATATTTGTATCCTATGTCATGGAGATACCTGAAGGAACACTTGGTATCCCTCCTCAACCACCAAGGATCTCCATAATCTATCAACATATTAATTTTGATGGATCTTTATAGTCTTCATCCTCTCTTGGATGACCAACACCTTCTTTGTAGAATCATACACTAACTTCAAGCCCATGATCGCTAACTCTATAGGGTCATTCCAGCAATGTGGCGACCTACAGGGCCACCCGTACAAGGCCTTAAATGATGTCATACAGATTGTAAAGTGGTAGTTGTTGTTGTATTAAAACTCCACTAAAGGTAGGTGATCCCCCCAACTACAGCCAAAATTGAGGATGGAATAACGTAGCATGTCCTCTAAGACCTGAATGGTCCGCTCTGTCTTGTCATTTTTTTATGGGGGGAAGGTTGTGCTCAAGCGCAGCTGAGTCCCAAAAACCTCTTGCAATACCTTCCAGGACCAGGATGTAAAGTTTGAATAATGATATGAGACTATCATAGATGGTACTCCATGGAGTCTAACTATCTCCTATATGTGGAGGCGTTCAAAGCTCTTTATTGAACCCTGTTTCTAAATCGCTAGGAAGTGGGTTAACTTGGTGAGTCGGTCAATGATCACCCAGATGGTATCATGCCCCCTAGATGTACATGGTAAACCTATCCTGAAGTCCATTAATATTCCATCCAAATTCCACTATGGAACCTCAAAGGGTTGAGTCAAACCCTCTGGAACCTAGTGCTCAGCCTTCACTTACTGACAATTGAGGCATCTAGAGAAAAACTCTACCACTTCCTTCTTCATCCCCAACCACCAAAACTAACATCTGAGGTCTAGGAACATCTTTGACACACTTGGATGTACCTATAAAGGGGGTGTATGGAACTCCTTAAACACCTCCTCTCGTAATGTAACTGATTCAACTATGTGTCCTTTGAAAAGGGTGGAGTGCTCTCCACCTTTCGAAAATCCATCAGGGGCATGCCCTGTAAACATATGAGCACATGTAGTCTTATAGCTGGTATCTCCAAGTTGTGCCTCCCTAACTCACAGTAAGTGTGTAGGGGTAACCACCATCGACTGGAGATAAGCTACTCCATCTCCATCTATAAAGGATAAATAAAGTGAGGCCAACTTCTCAGAAGCCTTGTTCATTAGTTGTGAACACGATCTCTGACTGAGAGCATCTTCCAACATGTTCCCCTTGCCATAAGTATGAACTATCTTGAATTCATAGTCTTGGAGGAACTCTAGCCAATTTCATTGTCTCAGGTTCAGATCCTTATGATAAAAGATATACCTGAGACTTTTTTGTTCTAAGTACATGATAAACCAATCACCTATAAAGTAGTTTTGCCACATCTTTAATGAAAAAATCACCGCCACAAACTCCAGATCACAGGTCGCATAGTTTTGCTCATGTGGTCTCAACTACCATGAACCATAGGTAATCACTACTTTCCCCTATATCAGGACACAACCAAGCCCAGTACCTGATGTGTGGTAGAAGACCACGTACTCGACACCCTCCTCTGGAAATCTCCGGATGGGAGCACTAATCAAACTCTTCCTTAGCTGCTGATAACTCTCCTGGCACATCTCCATCCATATAAAAGGTTTCCCCTTTCATGTTAAGGCTATCATAGATGTTGATACTCTGTAAAAGTCAGGTATGAACCTCTGATAGTACCCATCCAACCTAAGAAAACTCTACACCTCAGTAACATTCTTGGGTGGCTCCCAATCAAGAACCACTACTATCTTTGTTGGATCTACTATAACTCCATCCTCTGAAATGATGTGTCCCGGAAAGTGGACCTCTCATATCCATAACTAATACTTTGAGATCTTCCCATAAATCTAGTCCTCTTAGAGTAAATCAAGTATCATCCTCAAGTGTATCTCATTATTCTCCTCAGACGTTGAATACACTAGGATTTCATCAATAAATACCACTATAAACTGGTCTATGTAAGGCTGGAAGAACCTATTCATGAGTCCCGTGAACACTGTTGGGGCATTCATCATCACTACTGGAAATTAAGCCTTTACCAACGGTTTCAAACTGTTGGTAAAGGCTTCCAAAACCTTGGTATATTATATACCAACAGTTTGGAAAACTGTTGGCAAGAAAGGCGTGGCAGTAGCCCATTACCAACAGTTTTTGTAAAACCATTGGGAAAGGCCATTTGTAAAGATAATTGTCAATGGTTTTATAAACTGTTGGCATTGCTGGAGGAATACAGCACTATACCAATGGTTTAGTAAAACCGTTCTAAAAGGCTGTTTGTAAAGATTATTGCCAACGGTTTTACAAACTGTTGGCATTGGTAGAGTATTTCAATGTTTTACCGACGGTTTACTAAAACTGTTGGTAAATATATGTATAGAACTATACCAATGGTTTAGTAAACTGTTGGTATAGTGTATTACCAGAATTTAACAGCACCTAAAATCCTCCACTGCACACTCAACTACACACCTGTATACACTCTTAACAACAACAAAAACACCTGATATAGCACACAAAAGCACTTAAAAACATGATACTACTATAACCATGGAATGTACCACAATTATAATCATGTATATGAACCCAATTACCATATGCAATACAGAATTCATAATTGAATTCTCGATTGAATACATGAAGTATGAATTATGTAATGAATTCTGAATTATGAATCAATAACACAAACAAAATTAATTATGTTGCATATAGAATTATGAATTTTATATAACACATATAAAATAGCCTACATGTTTTTTATAGATTTTTCAATTTGAATAAGGGGGTATGTGGATAATTGTAATTTTCTCTCTTGGGTGTGATGTGAGATGAATCCCCATCATGGGTAGTGGGTATGAATATTCAATTAAGTCTTTGGTATTGGGTTACCAAAGGCACTTTGGTTTGGACCTATAACCCACTATTTTAGGATAGGATTCAAGTGATCCATGGGGCTATGGTGTCACCATATGTATTCCTCACCACTGGGGTAATTTTATGAGACTTTGAAACTTATTTTTCAAGAATCTATGTGTAGACTTGTTAGACAATTTGTTATATGGTATGATTGAGTGTTCATAGGTTTCATATGAAATCACTATATGATATTTATTTGTTTTATGTTATTGTATAGAATGAAGGACCCATGATTGAGAATTAGAACATTAGTGTTGTTGCATGTTCATGATGGGATGTCGAGACTCTTTCCTACTATAATTCATGTTTTTATATATATAATATGACCCATTGTGTTCCAATCTATGTCGTCTCCTCATACAGCTCATGAATAATAATTAGGGTGTTTTCGTGTGATTTCAAGTCATTCTGATGTCGTTCGGCATGAATTTGACCGTTAAACGCATGTTTTGGCCATTTACGACACGCAGAGTACGTTTTTGGTCACTGCGGTCACACGACACCTCTGATTGATGTGTCATCTGGCCGACCATTTCACAATTCACCCACCCTTTGTTGTCGTCCGATTTCATGGCATTCCAAGGTCGTTCGGCCGGTTTCGAAGAAACCCACGCACGCTTTTCAAGCGCACCGAACACCTAAAAAACACATATTCAGTCGTACCGCACAAATAGTGCATCTGAATGACGTGTTCTCTCCTATTATAGCTCACGAATAATAATTAGGGTGTTTTCATGTGATTTCAATTCATTCTAATGTCGTTCGGCATGCATTTGACTGTTAAATGCATGTTTTGGCTATTTACGACACGCGGAGTGCGTTTTCGGCCACCGCGGTCACAAGACACCTCCGATTGTTGTGCAGTCTAGCCGACCATTTCACAAATCACCAACCCTTTGTTGTCGTCCAATTTTATGGCATTCTGAGGTTGTTCGGCCGGTTTTGATCACCCCACGCATGCTTTTCAAGCGCGTCGAACACCTAAAAAACACATATTCAGTCCTGCCGTAAAACCCGTGCGTTCGAATGATGTTTCGTCTTCTCATACATCTAATGAATAATAATTAGGGTGTTTTCATGTGATTTCAAGTCATTCTGATGTCGTCCAGCATGCATTTCACCGTTAAACGCATTTTTTGGCCATTTACGACACGCGGAGTGCGTTTTCGGCCACTACGGTCACACGACACTTCTGATTGATGTGTCGTCTGTCTAAACATTTCACAATTCACCCACCTTTTCTTGTCGTCTGATTTCATTGAATTATGAGGTCATTCGGCCGGTTTTGACCACCCCACGCACGCTTTTCAAATGTGTCAAACACCTAAAAAACACATATTCAATCGTGCCACGCAAACCACACATCTGAATGATGTGTCATCTCCCCGTACATCTCTATAATAATAATAATTAGGGTGTTTTCATGTGATTTCAAGTCATTACGATGTTGTTAGGAAAGCATTTGACCGTTAAACGCATGTTTTGGCCATTTACGACACGCGGAGTGCATTTTCAGCCATCGCGGTCACATGACACCTCAGATTGACGTTCTGTCTAGCCAAACATTTCACAATTCACCCACCCTTTTTTCTCATTCTATTTCATGGAATTCCGAGGTCATCCAGCTAGTTTTGACCACCCCACGCATGCTTTTCAAGCACGTCGAACACCTAAAAAACACATATTTGGTCGTGCAGCGTAAACCACGTATTCGAATAATGTGACGTCTCCTCTTAAAGCTCATGAATAATAATTAGGGTGTTTTAGTTTGATTTCAATTCATTCTGATGTCGTTCGATATGCATTTGACCGTTAAATGCATGTTTTGGCCATTTACGGCACACAGAGTGTGTTTTCGGCCACCGCGGTCACATGACACCACCGGTTGACGTGCTGTCTAGCCGACCATTTCACAATTCACCCACCCTTTGTTGTCGTCCGATTTCATGGTATTCCAAGGTCGTTCATCCGGTTTCGACCACCCCATGCACGCTTTTCAAGGGCACTGAACACCTAAAAAACACATATTCAGCCGTGCTGCGCAAACCGCGCGTCCTAATGATGTACCGTCTCCTCTTACAACTCACCAATAATAATTCTGGTGTTTTCGTGTCATTTAAAGTCATTTTTATGTCGTTTGGAATGCATTTGACCGTTAAACACAAGTTTTGGCCATTTATGACACGCGGAGTGCCTTTTCAGCCACTGCGGTCACACGACACCTCCGATTGACGTGACATCTAGCCAATCATTTAACAATTCACCCACCCTTTGTTGTCGTCTGATTTCATGGAATTCTGAGGTCGTTCGGCCAGTTTCGAACACCCCACACACGCTTTTCAAGTGCATCGAACACCTAAAAAACACATATTCAGCCGTGTCGTGAAAACCGCACGTCTGAATGATGTGTCATCTCCTCATACAACTCAAGAATAGTAATTAGGGTGTTTTTGTGTGATTTCAAGTCATTATGATGTCGTTCGGCATGCATTTGACCGTTAAACGCATTTTTTGGCTATTTAAAACAAAAGAAAGACACTTTGAGTGGTACCGGCCACACTATTCCTCAGATTAAGACAGGGTTGACTCGTACCTGTCACAAATGACCCATGGATACTCTTCTTAAAGTATCAACATAATCTGAATGCGTTTGTTTGGTTTTCCGTATGTCAGTTGTTGTTTTCACTTAAGATGTTGTCCATTTCAAAGAAAAGTGAGACACTTTGAGTGTTGTCGGCCACATCGCGCCTCAGATTGAGGAAAAGTTGACTCGTATACGTCAAAAATGACTCATGGATCGTTTTCTTAAAGTTTCAATAGAATATGAATACGTTTGGTCTGTTTTCTGTATGCCAATTGTTTTTACTTAAAAGAATATCCATTTTTTAATAAAAATACACTTTGAGTGGTACCGGCCACACCGTGCCTTGGATTGAGGTGGGGTTGACTCATACATGTCACAAATGACCCATGGATCCTTTTCTTAAAGTATCAACAGAATCCAAATGCGTTTAGTTGTTTTTCCATATGTCAGTTGTTGTTTTCATTTAAAATGATGTCCATTTAAAAGAAAAGTGAGACACTTTGAGTGGTGTTGGCCACACCATGCCTCGGATTGAGGCGGAGTTGACTCGTACACATCACTTGGGCGTTTTGAGTGTCGTCAAGTGTTTATTGAATATCTGGGTGAGTCTAATCCTCTCCTTTCATCCTCTTTTTGATTAGGGTGTTCACTCTTCTCTCATCTTCTTCCGAAGCTCTAAAACCCTATTTTTCGTTGGGATTTAGGGTGAATCTTGAAGAGAGCTTAGATTGGGATCTGGGGTCCAGGGAGGAGGGTTGGGGGCTATCCGGGGGGCTGTCCGGGGGGCTATTCGGGGGTCCATGGAGGAGGTTTGGGGCTGTCCGAGGTCTAGGGAGGAGGGTCGGGGGGCTGTACGGGGTCCAGGCAAGAGGGTGGGTAATGTATCAAAAACTCTATCTAGGTATCATACATCAAATTCTGATAGGACTGCGAACTGCGGTGGAGTGTCATCCTAAAGCAGGGTCAAATCATGGCATTACCGTGGCGTGACTGCGGCGTGACTGTGGTGTGACCGCGGCGCGACCGCGGCACGCCCGCAGCGTGACCGCGGCATGTTGGTCCGGTCCAGAGTCATCCTTTGGGTGGCATCTTCCTGCCATGATTCCAAATAAATCCTATTTAGTTGTACTTTACATTATATAAACTGATCTTATGTTATAAAAAATAGAATCTTAATTCGGGATTGTGGTATGATAAAGATATATATTTTATATTCTTTTTTTAAAAAAGTGGTACTAGTTAGTTGAAACTACTAATTGAGAGTCAAATTATCACACCCTAAACTATCACTGTGAGTTTTCGTAGATATCGCACCTCCGTTGGAGGGGTTTTATTATAAAAACATGACTTTATTTATCAAATGAAACAATTATATTAAAGAAAACTTATTCAAGTTATGCAATTCAATATAATTAATCAGAATTAAGAAAGAAGCTAAATTAAATATAAATCATTCTTAAATTAAAGAGGATACGAGAGGAACTCTACCTCAAGGGGTGTCTCCCATGGGTTTCTTGTGGTGTGTAGTGTCTATCTATTATTTTTGTGGTGCTTCCGTGTTGTGGGAAATGGGTATTTTATGGTCAGTTTAATAAATACATTAGTCAATTAGAAAATACACCCATAGTCAATAGAGATATACCCACTTTGGATAGAGAATACCATCCAAATAACCAACTCGTAAATCCAAGACCATCATTTTACTTTACCAATTCCAATTATATAATATATGCAGCACCAACTTATGTTTTATGAACCAATCAATTAAAGGGAAAGAAACTCCTCACAATAACCCATAAAATATCATATAGCATCACTCACCTCCAAACCATTATAACATCATTAGGCTTCCATATTTGGTCGAAAATATAGAGTTATACTGAATTCAAAAATATCCATACCAGAGTGAAAACCCAGGTTCAAAAATAAAGAGTTATACAGAATTCAAAAATGTAATGGATCAATCTTCCCCTGATCACCATCACCATCACCACTATCATCATCGGCCTCATCCCTTCCACCATATATATCCTCTTTTTCTTCCTCGTCATCATCCCCATGCTCATCCTCGGCCCCATCCTCGCCCTCGGCCCCATCCTCATCCTCGGTGCCATCCTCGCCCTCGTCCTCATCCTCATCCTCACCCTCGTCCTCATCAGCATCCTCATCATCACCAGGAACGTCATCATCTTGACTGCCACTAGAACTGTATCCTGGTGCATTGTATAATGCACCCATCGACGACATAAATGTCTGACAAGCCGCAATGGACTCTGGTGGAAGTGATGAAGATAAAGCTTTCATCAGTTTCATAAATTATTTGTCCCTTGTTTGAACTTGTACTTCAAACTCGGTGACCCTTTTATCAAACTATCCTGCATTCTCCTTGACCTGTTTCAACTCGGTGGTACTATAATGGATACCTGGAGAGGACTAATACCTTGTCGGGACTATATTCTTACTAGGTCGGCAGTGTACTTGACCAGAGTGCTCCTCTCCCAAAACCTGATGTAAATGATCGTGTGGCCCAAAATTGTCAGGCTCCTGTGCATCAAGGGCCTCTAAAGCAGCCTGTTAAATATATTAATAGATTATTAAATTTCAAAATAGATATTAAACTTTGAAATTAACAAATTAATACTTACAATCTTTTCTTCTGTCAGTTCATTAACAGTAGTTCCATCTTTTTTCCTTCTACTCGAGCAAAACAATTTTGCTCGAGGGATACGTCCTTCAATATTCAATTTTTTCTTCTATAATGAAATTGAAACAATATAAAGTGAAAGTATAATCATATATTCAATATTCAATAAATCACATAATTTAAGTATGAAACAATAAAAAGGGCAAGTCTTAAAGAAAAATTATAAACAACTATATCGTACCAGCTACCTCTCATGATCTGACATAGTCGTGCGCCCCAAAGTGTGAAGGTATTAATTTGAATCAATGTTTTTTTTTTGTTTTTTCAGAAGATTCCTAAATAATGTTTAATAATAAATTAGATAATATTAATTCAAAATATGAAAATTGTTATTTAAATACCTAAAATGGGATTAATAACTTAAATTTGGTAGTCACCCAATGGGTAATCATTTGGCGGTATTGCTTTATCAGGCAGTCATCCATGATAGGTAATGTCTCCAACTCTGTTCCCACTCTATCACATTATCCAACATATAGATCATGCTTATAAGCTCTCTAAATCTCTCCTAACTCCTTTAAACGTGTCAGTCATGCACCTTCACCATCAGGGAAGTTATACCGAAGCTGAAACCCAATAGATTAATTAATATAAATTCAAAAAAAACTACATTAAACCCAATAGATTTTTTACCCATATTTGTGCCAACGAATTATCCTTGACTTCATGTGGAAGATGTCTCTAAGAGAGAGGGCTGACTGGAATGATGTCGGAGTATTTGGCTAGCATCGCTAAAAAACCCCGATATTCCTGCCCAGATTTATCAATCATCTGTCCGTCATCATTGTATTCAGCCATCAACTCTTTCTGGCAGTTCCATATTGCATGCAAGTGAGTACTCCCCCTCCCCTGCCTCCTATCAGTATATGAATCTATAATTAAAGAAAACAAATATCAATACAATTTATAATAAAAATAAATATTGGTATAAAAAATTTGTTAGAGTTATATAAATATACGTATGGTAGTCGGATCAATGGGCGTCACTGGATGTGCAGAAGCCGAAGGAATATCCTGTACAGGTGGAGTGTCCCTCAGTGTATGATCCTCAGCCACATACTGTGTCTGAGCAGGAGTCGAAGAAGGTGGAATATAATTGCCCGTAGATAATGAAACAGAAGCAAAATATTATGGCACAGACTTATGGCCAACTGGTAGTGTAAACATCGGAGTCCTAAATATCCTGTGTGTCCCTAAAGAAACACCAGGATCAGAATGGGGTGTAGAAGATACGTCTATGGTAGGGGCATAATCCAATCGGGTATGACCAGTGGATCGTCTAACTCTCTCACCACGAGCCCTCGTACCACCGGCCTTAGTACCGGGACCACCAGATGGTTGTCTAACTCTGACACCACCCCCCTCCTACCACCAGCCTTTGTACTGGGAGCAATATCAGGATCCTCTTCAGATATCTCTCGTCTAGGGGGTGGATCCTGAAAAAAAGTTTAACACAAAAGTAAACACATTATATTATAAGTTATTGAAATATATATATTTGAAATAAAATACTCGCAACAAGGATGAGTGGAGGAATGACCATATGTGTCATGCGACGATTATTTTCTGTCATCTTTTTCCACCACCTCTCTTCAATGGGTGTCATTTCCTTCAATGAAAACAAATATGGAAGTAATTAGAAATAGATAACTAATGTGTAACCCAAAAAACAAAATATAAAAAAACCATTCTGATAAAAAAACATAAAGAAACAGAAGATTTATGGTGGTTTGAAGGTAAGTACTAGGATACACACTCCGAATGATGTAGGTGAAACATGTAGGTGAGAACACGACTGTATGATTCTATATATTTCCCACCACAACTTTGGGTTCAGAATCAACTCTGACAATTGAGCTATTGTAGTCATCATAAGTAATAAATGGATTGCTTCTAATTGCAGTAGGTATGGTGTCGACTTCATCATAACCATCATCAAAAACATGTCTGGGATTTACTTCAATAATTACATCGAATTTAGGATGACGATGATATTTGTCATAAAAAACTTATTTAACCATTGATGCCAATACATATGGTTCATCGATGGCAAGAGTGCGAGTCATGTCAATAACTCGAAATCCACAATCATCAATAAAGGTTCTTTGCCTTGTCATTGAATCAAACCATTGACATTTGATCATCGTGACTTGACCATGCGAGTAATAATCCAAAATTATCATTTTCTCCATGACTCCATAATAAGCTACATTTTCATAATGAGGTCTATTATCCGATGAACTAGCATAACAGTCTATTGTGGCAGTTAGCATAACACCATCATGTTGTGTTCTCTTGTTTCTTGCTCGTTCAGTGATAATAAATTTGTATCCATTGATCACAAGTGATTTAAAAGCACGAACCATGGTATTAGGACCAAAAGCCAAAGCTCTTATTTCCTCAGAAACATAGTCTGCAGGCAAACTCGATACCTAAAATATAAACAAATAGTAAACTTAATAAATATTATTTTAATTTAGTTATTACAGAAATATTTTTACCTTTAATTTCAACCAATCAGAAAACCCTTTGCAATGCAAAGTCTCTTTACTTCTCAAAGATAAAGAATGATGATTTCTATATATCAATTCTTTATATTCCTTGAAGATAAAAATAATAATAGTTTAACAAATATTTAAAATTACAAGTGATAATATAACAAATACATGTACAATATACTTGATATACTCATCGAAAAAATCACAATTGAACAACATTGTGCGATGTGCCATCTCTCGCTCTTCAAGGCTTAATGTCGTCAATGTATATGATCCCAGAATTCCTCTTGTCTGAGGAAGTGATAGAAAACTGGGTTCAATTTTCCCATACTATTCTTCTTCATTTCTCATTGGTCTATTTATTCTTGTAGTAAGATCATACAAATACATTGAGCAGAAATCCATACATTCTTGAGACAAGTAACCGTTCACAATAGAACCTTCAGGATAATTCATGTTACGAACATATGATTTCATTGTACACATGTTTCTTTCTGTTGGATACATCCAATGGAAAGCAGCGGGTCCTCCAAGAAGTATTTCGGTCTGAAGATAGATAGTCAGATGCAACATGCATGTAAAAAATGATGGAGGGAATATTTTCTCTAACTCACACAAAATTAATGGTATCTCAACCAATAGTTTTTTCAAGAAGGATTTGGACAGCCTCTTAGCACAAAAATCTCTAAACAAATAGCATAACTAAATAACTGAGACTCTAACATTATTGGACAAGAGATGACAGATTTCTATTGGAATCAACTCATGCAAAAGGACGTGATAATCCTGAGTCTTCAAATATTACAGCTTAAACTCTTTTCTGTTGACCCATTTTGATATATTACTTTAATAGCCATCAGGAACTTTAATAGTCTCTAGCATTTCCACAAATTGATTTTTTTCAGCAGGTGTCATCACATAAGAAGTACATGGAACTTACTATTTATTTTCACTGATACAAATAGGATGTAATTCTGGTCTGATCGCCCAATCTACCAAGTCACGCCGAGATCGTAAATCATCTTTTGTCTTCCCCTTGACATTTTGAAGAATCGAAAGCAACATTTCACATATATTCTTTTCAATGTGCATTACGTCTAATCAATGACGTAACAAGTTGGTTGACCAATACGAAAACTCAAAGAATATCCTCTTCTTCTTCAAATTGTAACAGGTATCATTAGAAACATTTTTCCTCTTTCTAGATTTCATTACACCCTTCCCAAATGAATAACTGAAATCTTTCAATTTATTAAGCACATTAGTTCCATACATATGATGAGGTGGATCGTCATTCTCCATGGTATTGTCAAATCTTCGACGATTGTTTCTATATGGATAGTTCATTGGAAATAATTGTCGATGTCCCATAAAACTAAAACTACGACGATATTTCAGTCTTCTCGATCAAGTATTCTTCATACAAAAAGGACATGACAATTTTCCTTTTGTTCTCTATCCATACATCATTGCATAAGCAGGAAAATCATTGATCGTCCACATAAGGGCAACATGCATATGAAATATGTCTTTCGAACATGCATCGTATGTGGGCACACCCACATCCCAAAGAAGTTTAAACTCTTTTATTAAAGGTTGAATGTATACATCTATATCATTGCCAGGATCAGAAGGGCCAGATATCAGTATAATCAAGAACATGTAAGGATTTTTCATACACAACCATGGGGGAAGGTTATAAATGTGTATGAAAACCAGCCATGTTCTTTGTGAAGTAAGCATCAACCCAAATGGATTAAAACCATCACATAAAAGACCCAGTCTCACATTATGAATGTCGGATGCAAATTCAGGATATCGAGCATCAAATCTCTGCCATGAAAATCCATCTGCAGGGTGAACCAACTCTTCATTATTCTTTTTTCTCTCAGTGTTATTCCATCGCATTTTTACTAATATTTCATCAGACATGAAAAGTTTATGTAGTCTGGGGATCAATGGAAAGTTCCACATTACTTTTTGTGGCACATGATATGGTGTTCCATTATCTTTTGGCTTCCATAGGGAGGTTCCACATTTAATACAATCATTTCTTTCAGTAGTTTCCTTCCAAAATAAGCTACAATCATTCAGGCAAGCATGAATTTTTTTTTTTGAGAATCCAAGTTCATCAACTGACTTCCATGTCATATAGTGGTTTTAGGGAATATCTTCATCATCTGGAAGTAATTCCTTCAAGAAGGTAATAATTTAATCAATTACAGTATTTGAAATCCCATACATAGTTTTCCCATGAAACAATCGGATTAAAAATTCTAAATTTTTCATTTTACCACATTGCCGATATACTGGAGTCGTCGCAGCATCATTCAATTTTTTCACCCTATAAACATCATCATTTTCATTGGACGCATCTTGTGTGCTTTTATCAAAATCTTGTTGGATGGACATCCTTTCCTTCTCATGATGCCAAATAAATGGAAACCGATCATATATCAAACTCTCTAATTCAGTCTTATCATTTGGATCATCAATATTTTGAGATTCCATTTTCTCTCCATTGTGATACCACACATAATAGTTTGTTTGGAAACCATATTTGGTTATATGATAGCTAACTTCTTCACGACTCAAACAAGGTCTTACAACACAATTATCACATGGGCAGTGTATGAGACCACTATCTGAAGCCTTTTCAAATGAAAAATCTAGAAAGATGTTCAAATTATTTTGAAAATCGGTTGAAATCCTATCAGTTTCGTACATCCAACTTCTATCCATTCTGTAAAAAAAATTGCAATAATTCATTTCAAATCAATTCAATAATATTTAAGTTCAATCAAAAAAATATTTAGGTAAATGACAATTTTTTACTTTAAATAAAAGCATAACTGACACATTACTCTATATGATAATCATATTAAGAAATACAAAAAAATACAGTGTATATAAGAAAATAAGATACAGGTTGGTAGGGTGTATTCATTGAATCATGTCCTAGTTGATTTTGGAGAGGGACCTTCAATAGTTATGGGTATGGATTTGATTATAAACACCTATAAAAAGGATATCTAGGAATTGTGATGTCCCAAACCAGGATGCCACTCATTAGTGACCCGAACCCAGATGGCCTCTCATTGGATAGGGACCTTCAAGTTATATTGTGTTTTATCTCACATACAAATAATAATTTTTGGGATGTCTGGGGTCCAGGGAGGAGGGTGGTGGGATTTCCAGGTTCTAGAGAGGAGGGTGGGGGTCTTTCCAAGTTCCAGGAAGGAGGGAGCAGTCCTGGGTCCAGAAAGGTGGGTGGGGGGCTGTCCGGGGTCCAGGGAGGAGGGGGGGTTCTCCAGGAAGGAGGGTGGGAGGATGCCTGGGGTCCAGGGAGGAGGGTGGGGGGCTGTCTAGGGTCCAGGAAGGAGGGGGGTTGTCCTAGGTCCAGGAAGGAGGGGTGTTGTCATGTGTAAATGGGATGTTTTCAGCACCTCATTTGGCCAAACGTACTTTTCACCATAAGGGATTGGCCATGTATATTTACATGGCCAACCAAGTCATGTACTGTGTGTACATTCCCATGTACATTATCAAGACACTAGATTATCATAGACACCATGTCAACTGTTATACACACCATGTGAACCCTTATACCATATCGTCATTATTACAACCATGAATAAAAACTTATTAAACAACGTCACTTGTCATAGATAATAAAATTTAACATAAATCAATAATAATATTGGATATGTCCATTAAAATGAAGTCGTACTATCTTACATCCTAAATAACCACCCATAACCATGATTAATGACCACAAAGCTCCCCTTTCGGCCAAATCAAAAGTGAAAACAAAAACACATAGTTGCAAAAAATAAATTCATTTGTGTGAAGAATAATAATCCCATTGTACTCTTGATATTTGAACCACGCAGTCATGATTTTCGAGATGAACTTGTATCCATCAAACCATATGAGAAACATGATTCAATACATGTGTACTTTTTCTGAGTTTCCCAAGCACTTGGAGGAACCCCAAATCAGTGAAAATGGTCATTGTGTTTTAAAATGGTGATTGAATAACTCATGTATGATGTTGAAGGCAGAATGATTAATGGTTATATTAGGAAAACTAATATTCATTATTATTGCGAATTTGACATTCTGTGAATTAGTTTCATGAAGAAGGAAGAAGTAATACATGGGAAAAGGAGAGGTCACACCGAGAGTTCCCTTTGTAGATATTTTATTCATAAAGAACATTGGATTGTATGGTTAAGTATTTCTTATTTCTTCTATGAAGAATAATTAGGGACCACATACTATTTTTCAAGGTTTAAGAAGATACTCCATATGCTATATTGTGCAAATCATAGTTATTAATGGTGTGTTCCATGGCATGCCATCACGCCATGGTGTGTGCCAGGAAGCCGAGCGCCACGTAATGGGTTTGCAATGGCTCATCTGAAAAGGCGCTTAGTGGCGCACGCTATTGTGCACAATGGCGCGCAGTGTCGTGGCACACGCAATTGTGTCAACTTGTTCACGATTAAAAAATACCTCAAAAAACCTCAAATGATGACCTCCACCCTCGCGCAACACTATCCTCTTCCCGCGATAGCTGCAACCCAGCACCTGGCAAACCAAGTCAAGCGGTGCGACCTAGTCATCTCCCTCAAAAGCTACTTACATATCGACTGACGACGACAACCCAACCCTCCACGTCCAGGGTAGTTGTATGCACGCACACCTTGTGTGAGAACCGAACCCTAAGTAGTAATTTTTATCATTCAATTTTATTTATGTTTTCACTTTTTTTCCAGTTAATGTTGTCTTCCTATTTGCCTGTCGAGGGGCACTTTACTTTTTTTTCTACTTTTTTTTGTTTATTGTTTTTTTAGATATATGGTTTAAAATATTTAATTGTTTGTTTTAAATATTTTAGGAATTTTTTTTTGTTTATTGTTTTTTTCTGCTCTGTTTTTTTATTCTTTCTATATGCCACAAGTTAATATTGCCACGTGCCTTACGTCGCGCAGTGAGCTTTTGCACTGGGGGCCCCTGTCACCATTGTGTGATGTATGCCGTAAAAAACTACGGTGCAAAAGATAAGTGAACAGTGTGTCATTTTATATATATATAGATTTTGATAGAAACATGATACATACTTGTTATGTAATACACATAGTGTACAAAAATTAAGATGAATAAGATCTTCATGTTTGACATGATCTTAATGAAATGAGTGATTTTCATGAAATACTATGAATAAATATTACAAACAATTTCTTATGAGTTAATATACATGAAGCTGTAATATTTGAAGCATTGAGATTAAAAAACTATGAATCTTTGAAATTAGAACAGAAGAAAGAGACACCATGACCTTATAAATATATATGTGTAAGTAAAACCTTAATTGGACAATGTTTACATCGATGTAGTGATTTGAGTACACAATTCGTGAACTTAGTGATTTGAGTACACAATTCGTGGAGTAGTGAATCATAAAATTTTCCACAAACACTAGAAATAGGGAATAATGATATACTTGAGAATAGAAGGATATCCTTGAGAAGAGTTGTAAGGATATACTTGAGAAGAGGTGGAAAGAGTCTAACCTAGCAGCTGATCCGATGGAAGAGGTGCACCTGTGTTGGGGCTTCTCAAGGCCTTCTCGGAGTCGGGAATTGCTTCTAGAGAGTCGTGCAATGCTTATATAATCGGGGGGGGGGGTCACCTGTTGTTTGTCGAATTTGGGGAATCATTTTCCCAACGGTTATTAAAAACCATTGGGATATAATTGTTTTCCCAATGGTTTGATGAAACCGTTGGGAAAACCCCCTCAAAAACCATCTTTAACAACAGTTTATGCAAACAGTTGGTAAATATCACCTATACCAATGGTTCAAAAAAACTGTTGGTATACAAATGTTTGGAAAAGTATGTTTTCCAGTAGTTCATGACAAACAGAATTACTAAGTACTTGTAGTGGCCATAGAGACATCTGGAAGTAATCTTAGGAATGTCCTCATCCCGCACCTGAAGTTGGTGATAGCTTGATCTAAGGTCTATCTTCGAGAACCATATCACTCCCTTAAGCTGGTCAAAGAGATTATAAATCCTCAGTAGTGGATACGTATTCTTTACAGTCACCTGATTTAGGCATCAAAAGTCCACACACAACCTCAAGATCTTGTCTTCCTTCTAGGAAAACAAAACTAGTTCTACCCATGGTGAAACACTAGGTCTCACGAAGCACTTCCTCTATAAATCCTCCAATTGTACCCTCAATTCAAAAAGCTCTACCGAATCCATCTGATATTTTGATGTAGATATCGGTGTCATCCTGGGGTATAGGTCAATGCAGAAGTCTACCTCCCAATGAGGAGGTAGTTGGGAACATATTTCAGAAAGACTTCCTCAAACTCATCCACCACTACAGGAATCTGAGGACTCATTTCATCCATTGCACCAAGTATCATACTAGCCAACTGATTTGTGATCGGCTGTACCCTTCTACGTGTAAGTCCATCATGTGTTGCTTGTGTTTCCATTTCACTAAAAAAGGAAAACAAAGTCTTGTCTCTAGGGACACACTGCACTGTGCACCTAAAATGGTTGATCTAAGCTTTAATTGTGGATAATTAGTCCATACATAGAATGACGTCGTAAGGCCTGGACACTGACACCAAGAGATCCCAACCAAAAATCTTGCCCTCAAGAGTAAAAGAACACTCTCAGCACCATTGTTTGATCAATGAATATCCTTATGTGGGAGTCTCTAAGGGTAGGGATCTGTTCAATGTTTCCATGAGAATTTGTGTCCCGAACAAGGTTCTTGGAGAGAAAAAAGTGACGTAAACCCATGTCATTCAAAACTGTAGCTAGGGTGAAAATGAAAAAAATTGTACCTCTAATCATCTTGGGAGTCTTGGGATCATAATCCTCTATCACCTAGAGTTGGCCTCATCGATGTCCACCATCTCCTTGAGCTCAGGGCGGACCACCTAGGGGTAGTGGTGGTAGTTCCTCGAACCTCTGTCCACCTCCTTCCACTCATCCTGCTCCTCTTCCACATCTTCCACCTAGAAGACCTCACTGTTCCTTCCTCCACCACTGCCTCAATGGTCCCTCGATCATCTCCTTGTCGGTCTTACAGATAGTTAGACAACCTCTAGGCATATGTCCCCGACCATTGGACGAGCAGCACAACTCTCCTTCAACTGACTTGTTCTACCATAGAATCCACACACCACTAATACCATGTCTTGGGGACGTACCTTGGACTATTTGGTCCTCTTGGACACCTACGTTAGCTATTGGATACCTTCTTCCAAAGACCAAACTGTCTGGCACCCGGTGGTAGCTCACACTACTGGTGCTTGCTCCATAAGAAATATATCTTCCAATGGAGCTCACACCAGCACTCCATCATATGTAGGGATGTTAAGAGATATCATCAACACCTTAATCTCCTAGCATAGTCCCTGCTCGAAGGTATAGGACCTGAAGAAAGGATCTTGCACCAAGTCTGTAGAGTATCGAGAAAGATCTTTGAATCTCGCTAAGTAAACTACCATCATCTAGCTTCCCTACTGTAGATATAGGAGCTCTTGTATACGGACAGAGCATAATGTCTCCAAGAAAAACTCCTCCTTGAAGAGACTCTCAAACTATATCCAGAAGAGGGTCACATCCTCTTGTGTTTGGATCACCAAGCTCCACCATCTCCTCACTGATATCTATAGAAGACTCTCACCTAGGACCGTCATCTGGTCAAGAGGAATCCTTACTAGGAATAAAACTCATGTCATCACCTCCAACCAATCTGTATCTACCTAAGGATCCATATCACATCAGAACATGGGACGTCTCTATCTCTATAACTCATGCAATGCACTAATCTTGTGTGCATCCTCTACCAGTAACTCTGGTAGGAACTATGGCTATCTGTGTGGTGGTATCACTAGTACACCACAAGGAGGTGCTATCTTTGGTAACGTTCCATGCACCAATTACTTATCACTTGATATATCATCTTCATGGTCCCACCCCAGAATCCTAGCTCTCTACCTATGTAGAAGCATCCTAAAATAGAAAAATATATACCATAGTCAATAGATTACACCTGGTTAGCTGAATCTGACTCAAGAAGGGAAATATAACACACTCAATTTTGATATGATGCCTGAACCATTAATTTCCCATGAAAATAGTGCTTTAATGTACCAAGTCAGAAATAAGAATTCAAGGTCCTGGTGTATGGATATTTCTATCACCGTACCAACACCGGGTTCCCTGTCCTGAGATCCAAACTCAAAACACTTAACATTGTTTCCCCAAAACAAAAGTAAAATAGATAACCCACTGATACCACTCTATCACGGCCCACCCCCTGGGGCCCATGTTGTGACTACCCCAATCCAACATCCCATTGGCTAGTGGAAAGAGACTAATGTCAAGTAGGAATTTCCCACAAAGGGGATGCATTTTCCTATAAACCTACACACACACACCCATCCCCAAGAAAAGTACTGAAACTAAAAACACTAAGTGAATAGATATGAAACCCACTAAGAAAAACACTGAGAGTAATTGTACAGATTGAAATGTAAACATGCCATAATACAAGCCCAACTAAAATAGAAAAGTACAATCTTCGGGGTCTCATCTATAGAAAACCCTACATGAAGGGTAGGTACAATAATCTGTCTGAATGCCACTCAACCATACTGCATCCATCAGGTCACCAAAAATCACAACTATATCTATCCAACCAAGGACTATGTCAAGGCTGCCAATAATCTACATAAAACATGACATGTGTAGGCGAATCCCATTTAGGGGTGAGTAAAACAATACTCAAGAGGGACCCCAAACCACAAAGGTAAACCACATAGGAAGACAAAAGGTAGACTACCAAAGAGGTACACATAGTGTAGCCTCTAAGAAGTACAATAAAGAGAGTCACTAGAGTCCACTCACACTAGGATATATATATACTAATAAAGTCTAGGAATATCCAAATATAAGGAGACACACTTTGGGTCTTCGTAAGAGACACACTCTGCATAGGTGCAGGAGACACACTTCGTGTAGGTGTAGGAGATACACTCTGTGAAAGCACAACAGACACACTTTGTATGGGAATAGGAGACACACTCCATAGGAAAGACACTCTATATGGGTGAAGGAGACACACTCTGTATAGGCCAAAACCAATCACGGGATTCTGTCCTTAGCATATGCTTGCTCCTGGATCACCTACACCTCGAGCCAATAGGTCATACGCCAACCTCTGTGAAAACTCTCGTAAAGTATCTCAAAATGACCACCTAGTCGTGAGGGTCCTAGCACTATAAATGGATTTCCAAATTGATACATGGTTTGAAATTTATGGGTATTTAAGTAAAAGGGGGTTGGTGGGGTATGGGTCCGGCCCGACCCGGTCAGACCGACTCGACCCAAACCGAGTCGGGTCCCACTTGACCCGACCCACTGGGTCTGATCCACCCTAGCTAGGCTCGACCCTTTTGAGAGGATCATTTAATCCACCCTGAATATGGCAGGTTCTGCCTCCCCACTTGGTCAATGCAGTCGACCATCACGTTCAACGCTGTCAGCCGCCGCGTGAACCGCCCCATGGCAATTTCAGCGGGTCTTGTCGCTGTCCCACTAGACCTTAGCCCTTTGCCATGTGACATGGCCTCCTTCCACATACGGACGAAGCCCGCCATTGGCCATCGATCCAACAACCCAGTTCACTACCCCCTGCCACTGTGTTGAGGGTCCCCCATTGTCAGTCGTAGATTCAGTGCCTTCATGCTACCTGGAGACCACACCGCCACACACCCTCATCGATGCATCCATCAATAGATCCTCTTATACAGGTCTCCACCATTGTCTTGGTAGACCATTTTTCAAATTATGAATACATTTGTGATCCTTGGGTTGCATTCTTCACTTATGTGGGCTCAATAGCATCGTTTTTTCACTCTGGGTTTCCATTCCAGTTCAAAGCCTCCCAAAAAATCTTGACATGACCACAGGGGTTTATCAACAAAGAATTCCGGAATAGGGGAGAATAAGAGCACAATAACACCCTTAGAATGTACCATGGCCTTGTTCATTTCTGCCTTGTTCCATTCATGTTAGTAGGATTTCAAAGAAGAAATAATTATCAGTCTATTCCCTTCCACAGTTTATCCATCCCACAAAAACGATCGAACCGCGGATCAACCTATTTAGTGGTTGGTCCACATTCGTTGTTGGGATCAAGAATAGGGAAATGATCATGAATAAAAATAATTCCCCTACCTAAAAAGAGGATCATTCAAAGGATAGAATTCATTTTTTATGGTGATCCATCCATGAATGTCCTCAATCCATCAATCTTCAGTGTTTGATCTGAGCTCCAATCTCTAAACGACCATAATTGGTGAGAGATCTTCCTTCGGTTCCAGATACATTCTCCAGCGTTATGAATTCTAACACGGGTCTCTACTATTAATTAATGAAGCAAACACATTTCAGTATTTTAAATGTATTTTAGCATTTCTACAATGTTGTGTTATAGCTTCACTGAGTCATCTCATTACAGTACTACTGAGTCATTGCGTAATGTTAGAGAAATAAAATAAAATAACTTTTTTAAATATACTTTATTTTTCTCTTAAAACATCCTTAAATTAACTTTTTTAGCTAACTCGTGCCTATTTATATTAGGAACCACCTAGGGTAAACTCTCTATTCTAAGCTCCACGGTGCCCTTGAATTTATAATCTGAGAACCCATTTATAAGTTACTAAAACCACACCCACGTGATATTTTTAATAAACTTAAAAATTGTTTGAACATTTTTTTTCAGGAACCCTGGTCCTTAGAATCACATTCCATCTCAGCTCCTAGTTATGAAATAATCCCATATAATTTTCAAAAAACTATATGGAAAATATGGTCCATTATATTAGTATCCAAATAAAGTTTCAATAAAGAAATGGGGCCTTAATGGATTGGAAATTTCAATCAAATTATCATGGATATTGATATGAGTTTAACCTTCATTGAAATTTTAATGTTAGTGGATGATGATTATAAATTTTAATTGAATATTAAATCTGGAAAACTACCTAACTTCTATTAGAAGTGATAGAACGTCATAAACTACATCTTCAGGTACTGTGACTAATTGTAATAGTGGAAGTAATTATGATGGTGTGGCTACCCATTCAACCAAACAGGGTAGAGAAAGGAACATGTTGGAAGATGAACCTTCTTCATCTGTCAAAGTAGTCACTAGCATTATCCTAGGTGACACTTTCAGCAAGATGAGGGATATTGATTTATTGGGTAGCCTTGAAGGTGGATAGGTATACCACACCTTGCATCATGTGAATGATTTTTTAGATTTCAAGGATTTAATGGATCCTACTAATGTGATTACAGATAATTACTTGTATGGTGGTAATAGTAAAGGGAATTATTCTCTTTGAGTGAGGCCTTATAAAAATACTTATAAATTTGTTGTTTCTTTTCTTCAGGATCAATGTAATTTGACTAGCCCCCCAAGTCCAGTGGAGGCAGAGATAGGTGATCATCCTAAAATTGTGCCAGGTAAAATTGACTATAGGATTGCTACTTCCCCCGTCAGAAAGGCAGAATACAATGGTGAGTAAAATGAGGGTGTAGGGGAAACCTAGTTGGAAATGCAACAACACTTATTGCTACTCAGATCATTGGTTTTGACTCTTACATCCATGAGGAGGGTGTCTTTATAGATATAGGGACTCCTTTACATGACTCTATCTCTAGTATAAAATAATTTGAGTCTTCATTGTAGTTTAAACATATCATATAGTATGGTGGATTTTAATGAGTAATATGGAAATAATTATAAAGGTATTTTAGGATAAGGATATTCAGCAAAGCATTGATAGAAAAAAGGATTTGGTGGATAAGGAGTCTATAGCTTAGGAGAATCAAGATGATGATGGAAAATATGTGGTGGTGAATAAGAAGCCTACACCTCAAGAGAATGAGGCTAGTTTGGATTTGTTTCTGACACTTTTACACTGGGGCGCACGCGCATCTGTCACGCAGGGGAGGACGTGTGGCTTGAGGCCCCGCATTCCCGCTTTCCAAAGGCAGGTGGCATTCATTCCTTATTCGGGGACATCTGCTCCTTGATCGAAACAGGGATGAAGGGATGTCGGTTCTTCCTTCCATGGATTACTCCTCGGAGCTCGTCACCTAGTCTGGGTCTCCCTCATAGATTTAAGATGGGTTCGTGAAGCTTGTTCCCAGCGCCATATCTGCATGGACACCAGTTAATTATTCTTCTTCCGTCAAGACGCTCCAAGGGATCTGGTCGGGGCAGCAACCTTCAGTGAGGAGAATGGTCACACTGGGGTTTCTTTGGTGCGCCTTGACGCTGGGGGATTAGCATGTCTATCTTCTGTCCCTTATTATAGGGCTTCTCGAGGGCACGGAAGCCTAAGGCATCCCACATCAAATGCGGGGAATTGTGTACCATCTGAGGTTTTCCTCATCTTCCCATGTTTAACACGGGGTATGTCGTGTGTTTAACGTCTGGCAAAGATGGATTGGACTGATTGGAACACTGAGAGTGGATTAGATTGAAGGACCCCTAGGGGGAACACTGATGTTGGGTCCAGCACGTGGGTGGCTTCTCGGATACTATGGAGTGGAATGAGGTGGCATGATCCCACCGGGATGTGGCATCCTGGGTAAGGATCAGGATGGGTGATGGAGTGAAGAGGGGCTTGAACCTCATGGAGGATTCCTACATATCCCCACAGTAGTGAATCAATGTTCGCGTAGTTCGGTGATACGGTGGGACACCTGAAGAGGCGGCCCATGAGAATGAACTCATGGATTGGAGCCTGGAGGAAGTAAGATCTCAGGGCTAGGTCATGAGCTTCTCGAGGCATGTGGTCTCGAGGGAGAGGTCAGGATGGGACGTGGGTGTTGGACATGGGGGCTTACGCTCTGAGGCGGCCCATAACGGTGGTTGTGAACCGACACGGAGGGGTCGGAACAACTAATTGATGGGCTTGAACCTTGTGGAGGCTTTCTGTGTACAATGCGTTAGCACGGATCAAAGTCCACATAGTTCGGGGCATACAGTTTAACGTCATGCGGGATGAGGGCATACAGTTTAACGTCATGCGGGATGAGGGCATATAGTTTAACATCATGCGGGACGAGGGCATACAGTTTAACATCATACGGGATGAGAAATTTGGGGCTTACGCTCTGAGGTAGCCCAAAGTGTTTGGCAAACCGACATGAAGAATTCGGAATGACCGGGTGGTGGTCTTGAACCTCGTGGAGGCTTCCTATGTATCGCACGCTAGCACTAATCAAAGTCCACATAGTTTGCTGGGATGGGGCTTACGCTCTAAGGCAACCCATAGAAGGATGTCATGGTCGATGCTCGCTCTAAGCCCACGTGATTCATGTTCGGTGTGTGAAAAAAGAGGCGGCAAGGACTAGACAATCACATCGCAAAGGGAGAGACCGTGAGAAGCGTAAATGGGCTTATGCGTTGAGCGGCCCAAAGAGGAAGCAGAGGCTTACACATGGTTAGCGGCCCAAAGTGTTGGGGATTACTCCAGGATGGTGGCCCGTGGTGCGACAAGGCACAGTGGGAGAGGGACTCCATTGGCTTTGGCAGTGGGGAAGTATGGAGGTGCATGGGTGAAACCATCCACAAGAGAGTCTAGGGGCTTACGCTCTGAGACAGCCTTCCCCCGTGGACAAACGCCACTCCAAAAGTAGGATGCCATTCCATGAGAGGAAGATTCCATTCCCATGGAGACGAGAGGCGTAAAGAATGTCCGAACCGGGGGGACCCTGCATGTGAGGCATGGGGTCGGACCACAGTTTAACGTCATGTGTTAAGCACAAGGTGCTTGGAAGTTCAACATCCTGCAGCTCGGATGAGGTGGGTTCTCTCCACACCCCTAGGGCTTACATGCCCAACAACCTCTACCCCTTGTGGGAGGGAAGGCATCTGCAAGGCCGTAGTGAAGGGGGGTCGCAGGGCAAACCATCGAGGGGTCCACGTTAGCGTGGATATGGTGGATGGGGCTTACGCATGGAAGCTGCCCAAGGGCCACTAAAGAGTGGCAATGATGGATGGGGCTTACGCGTGGAAGCAGCCCACAATGTCTTCTTCATGTCTGGCCATGAGGGCATCCCAACTCACTGGTGGGCTGAGGCATGTGATTGAGGTCTACACCTATGCGCTAGTGCACAAGCAGGATAATGCTAAGGGCATTGGAATCAGCCTGAACAAAGGGATATGAAAAGTGTGAATCACATGCCCAGCATTCATAATGCAATGAGAGTGGCATGGTGATAGAGGATAACTGCTGACCATGTTCGCAACACAACATCCTGTCGTGTTAGCCTATAATGGGGACAAACAAATGAGGGTCGACTGCTGACCGTGTTCGAAACACAGGACCTGACTCATAGTGTCTCCCAATGTCTTCCGGGGCATTGGCCCAGGACATCAGGCGGACCATGGTTCAATCATCCATACTTTTAAAATAGTCGGACCACAGGTCAAGTATCCATACTGTTAGGGGGTCCCTTCAGACATGGAAGTGGATGCAGATCTGAATGACGGATATGCAAAGCATGAGGTGGAGTGATGGAATGTTTTAATGGATTCCAACACTCTTGAAAATATGCCATTGTAATCATGGCATTACGAATCTTATGCTTGTCACATAAGGAATCTCTTGTTTGGAACAAGAGTCATCCTATTACCGAATGATAGGGCATTCTTCTCAGGGGAATTGATGGTAAGAATCTCAACTCACGACATAGGAAACGAACCAAGAAGAATATGTCAACTCAAGGTGTTTCACAGTGTGTGGAGGAGTATCTTAAATCATGGTAATCCCTAGGTGGAAGGTGGGTGCACAAAAGGGCGCAATGGAAAATCCCGACGTCCTGGCCCGAAAAGTCCGCGGTGCGACTCTCCATTTTTCATGGGGGTCTATGATGGTAGTGACACACAGGATAGGCTGCGTGCAATAAGGAAGGCATGCATGCAATAGGGTAGTCATGCGCGCAATTGAGGCTGCTACGCAGAAAACACCGGGTCAGCGCACAATTCAGCGATGCGCGCGAAAAAGGCCGGGTCGGCGCCCAAAGGAAGGGATTGCGTGTAAAAGAAGGAATTGTGTGCAATGGAAGGGGTGTGCGCGCAAAAGAAGGACTGCGTGCGACTTGGCCGGACTGCACGCAAATGAAGGAATTGCGCATGAGGGGGAGACCTCGAAGGGGTTGGAGTTTAGTCAAAGCCATGGGGATCTCGCGCAAAGGCGGATCCCGGGGCGAATTGGCGCAGAAAAAAACCATAACTCAAGGCCATATTGCGTGCGCAATTACACGCACAGGAGCCAGTTCAAATTCCTCAACCCCAAAATGGTTGAGGTCTTCTATTTATAGGAATTTGCCGTCGCGGAAACAGGGCGGGCGTGGAATCTTTCGCGCCAGGACCCGTCGGCGCGCAAGGATTCCTCGCGCGGAACCGGGCGCGCAAAATTCTGCGCCGCACCAGTTCCTTTTCACGAATCCCGGGAGCCCTTCGTATGAACAACATTTTTTCTTGTGGGTTCCCTTTAATTTCGCGCACCACTTCCAGGTCCTCCAGACCGGGCCTCTAAGTTCAAATATGACTTCACTCCGTCTGTTCGAAACTTCGTCTAGGAGTTACGGACTTTTTCGGCGTCTATAAGATTATCAAGGTGTCCCTTAGGTTACTCCTAAATGGAGTTAGGGACTTATTCATTGAGGTAGTGATAAGAAAAAATTAAATTGTTGTTATTATTTTATAGTGTGGAAATGAGATGGAAGAATATGCCATTTTTGTTTTTGTGGTGACTATTTTTGTGATAATTTTTCTTCTTATTATTCTATATTTACTATTTTATTAATAAATTTTTAGAGGCCTTGGGTTTAACCCATGGGTTTCACAATTTTTTGTATATCCTAGAAATTTTATCAAGAGAGAAATATTCTCTAATGGTAATGAAATGAACAGATTTCATAAGGTGATCGAATAAAACCCATATAGGATTGTCCTATTTAGATGTTTTAGGGTGTGTGATGATGAAATGTAGGGTAATGTTCTCATATTTTCATTATAGTATTATAATTGGTTATAGAAACCACTTTGAATTCTATCATTAAGAATTTACTTGTTGAAATACTCGACATTGATATACATACTCTGCAAAATTCTTTCTCATGCCATCACCCAAAAAATAATCTATTGTATCTCTATATATCTTCACATAGACAAGATTAATATAGAATGATGAACAATGAGATTTATACAATTACTCATTTATCACATATTTTATTGATGGTATACATACTCAGTTCTTGAAAATTGTAGTTCCATCATAATCAGGACTAAACTTGGGAACATTTCTCACATTTTTCTATAGTTTTATATCCTCCTTCTCCACCTATTTAAACTACAAACAGATAAATGGTTATACATTTATCTAAGAAAGAAATTATATTTTCCCTTTACTTAATATTTATAGATTTATCTTTTGTAAATCCATAAATACTAGATATCTTTCAATCCTCATCATGGAAATACTAGAATGGTCTTTCCAACTTAGAGCATTGGAAACTTTCTTCACTTTCTCAGGGTGGTTTTTTATGGATCAGTCATAATCATTAACCAACTCTAGCCATCTACTTTAAAAAAAAATCCAACTATGTCTATGTTAATATGTACTTAAAACATTTATGATCAGTATATATATCACATCATTCACCATAAATATAAGGAATTTTTATTTTCAATGAAAAAATTACTACTACCAACTTAAAATCATGAGATAGGTAATTTTACTTTTATAATATTTTATGTCAAGAAGAGTCAAAAATATCATTCTCGGTATTTTATTAGCTCTAAATTTTTGAAATAGACATAAAAAGAGGATATGTTTGGTTATATATAGTTATAAAAGATAAAAATTATTTTTTATCAGGGTAATTTATTTACAATTTTTTGTGATTGGGTAATTACATTAAATGCTTATGAAACACCAACACAAAATTTATTCAAATAGTTGTGTTACGTGAAATTAATAGATAAATATAACCTATTAGAAAATTTATAATGGATTATATTTAAATTCAATTTTTTTCATGGTGTCTTCAAGGTCAAATTAAATGAATAGTTCCAAAATTGACATTAATGATATTTTATAACAAATAATATTTTATTAAATGACGTAAAATTAATAAAAATATTATATTTTTCCATGTGAGTGGAATATCAATGAAAATATAAATAAATCCAAATTTATGGTAAAATTATTAACCCTTTAATTTTGAAATAGTTGACAGAGCGATTAAGGTCAAAAATAGATAATGAATGGATTAATAAAAAAAGATAAGGTTGAAAATGAATTTGAAACCTATATAATATTTATTTCATGATGTTATTTAGACCCTATAATATTTTACTTCAAATTCAGGGACATTTAAAATATTTTTTATTGAGAATGACTTTATTATATTTTAATATTTTAAGAAATTCAAAAAATTTCCTCTTCTACCCTTAAAAAAGGGAATTATCCTTCATCTCCCTTACATCACTTTGAGTTATTTATCTCAAAAATACCCTTAAAAATATATTCTTAACTTATGTATACATATTAATAGATTTTTTATTCCAAAAAGTCAAGCACTATGATCATTAATAGCATATATGGAGGAGTTATTTTAATTATGAGGTAATCACCTAAATTGGTCTATTTCTTTTTTACTTCTTATTTAATTACTCTAAGACTATTTTATTTTTCATAAAATTATAAATTCAATGTCATAATTGTACATAAATGTTATTAGTATTTTTAAATCACCATTATACACTTTCTTTCCCTTTAACTGGGAAGTGAAGGTATCGCTCGTGTGTACGAATGACTTACCATCTCCATGAAGTAATGCAATTCAATTTTCATCAAAATAATTAATGGATTGTAATTATAATGGTTTAAATGTTAATAAATTAGATTTATAAATTTATTATGATTCTTGGGTTATAATATCACATGTACCTTCTTACCTTCCAATCCATTTAAAATTAATCATGTTGCTCGTGCGTATGTGTGGACTACCACTTTCACAAAGAGATGTAATTTATTTTTATTTTACATTTTATTGGTATGGAAATATGGATGGATTTAATGAATATATATGATTAATATGATATAATAATGAATTTTTAAAAATTAATTATTATTTACATTTATTTTTTTCATCTTTCTAAAAGAGAAAATATCATTCATGCGTATGTATAGCCTACCATCTCCATGAACAGTGTAATTAATTTTTTTATCTCTATTTCTTATAAGGGAATATAAATTTATCAATAATATATATATAAGATATTTATATCATTATTTAAGTTCCGTATATGACAAAAAATGATCAAATTACAAGGTCCTCGAATACCAAACTGAAACATGCATAATGATGAAGATGTTATCACCCTAGGCTATGATTTTTAATTAAACATTATTAACAAAAAGGTTATAAGATGTCATTATTAAATAATAAATGGTATGATAGACACAATTTTTGTTCTTAAATACATGTGTAATATATCTATATTTATTATATAGGTGTTTTGAATGTGTATGAAGAAATATGAGACTTGAGTTATGGTATTTATATTTCAGTCCTACTTTAATCAGGATTGTTTATACTTTAATTTCAATTCATAAAATTATTTTATAATTATATGATAAATCTAATGTAGTTATTTATTTGGAATATATTTTTTCCTTTAATTTCCCTAACATTAAGTATTCAATAGTTCTAAAGTGTGTTTTTAAAGAAAACTTACTTTATTTTTCTCTGCGGTCAACAATCATTATTCTTCTATATACATATTTTCTAAAAATGTTTTCAAAAAGGTTTTACTATTATCCTATTATTATTTAAATTCATTTTCAACCTTGTTTTATTTCTATATAAACTTTTTGAAGTATTATTATTGTCTTTTTCTTAATGAGGTACTTTTTGACTTTTAACAAAGGTGTGAAAGGAATGATTTTTTAACTTATATGGCATGAATATAATTCCACACTTTTATGACAACTCCATGATTTAAAGATTCCTTTAAAAGTTTCCAAGATTATTTTCAAAAAAAATCATTCAAAATATTTTGTAATCTTTAGATTTTAAATAAGTTTTTTTTGAAAGTGTAAATGATATTTTTCTTATGAAATATACTAGTGATTATTTTTAAGGGATTTTAATCTATAACAACATCCTTAGACATTAATTTTGTTTTATTATGGATATGATAAAATGATATCCTAATTATTATTTATCTATATTTTTTATGATTAATATTATGATATCTTTATGAAACCCATTTATTTTCCATGGGTTATTCTATGATGAAATTATGAAATGTATATGAAACTCGTTTTCCTTTCTTGGGTTATGATATATTGATATTATGAAAATTTTATTATCTTGTTCCATATACATATGTATGATTTTTATTATGTGATGAGTGTTCCTAGATTTATATATCCCTCCAATGCATTTTGAAATGTTTTACAACTCTTGTGATAATTATGGAAAACAAGTTGATGTGTTTGATCTACAATGGGAAACAATTCTATATTCTTGATCTTCTATGGGAAATAATTCAATGTTCTTAATCCACTATGGGAAGCAAGTGTTGATGCATGATCCATTATCATTAAATGGTATCAATATTTTACCTTGACATATGAAATTATTTCTATACTTATGATGGTGAGACATTTCTATTACATGAACTTATGGTTCATGATTGATTGGTGATGATTTATCACTCTTATGATTCTTATATTTTTAAATGATAAATTTTTGTGACATGACTTAAGTTTATGATCCATGATACATTGGGTATGATCTTTGTATATAATATTCAAGACATCATACCCTTATTATTATCTTATTGTTTCATATCATCATCAATTGATATATCCCATGTTTACCCTTACTAATAATCTAATCTCACACTTTATTATTTTTCCTTTCCCCTGGTCATGAAGAAAATTTTGGTTAAGGTATTTCAGAAAAGAGAAGTAAATGGGAAGATCTTTATGGGATACACTAAATATAATACATGAAAAAAAAATTGCATCTAGTCTCCAAATACACTAGACCTTTATGGGAATTGGGTGGGAATTCCTGAAATATATTGAATATTCATCTAAATAGATGTAATATTTATTTATGAAGAACTTGGGATTTTACTAGTGGTATCATATAAAGGTTTGGTTTACCTTTGGAAACTAGGATTAGAAAATTTTAGTATAAAAACTTAGGAGAAGTATAAGAATAGGATAACACTTCAAATTTTTTGTAATGACAATAGATAACATAGGTCAAACCTAAGGATTCATAGATTGAGAACAAGGTTTCATAATTTATACAACCTAAAAATTATTTTTTCATGATTATGTGGTTTCCCACTATAATTATTGTTACTCACACTATGATTTTTGGTTTTACTCAATGGGTAGACACCTAAAAAACCGTGTTAATATTGAATGTTATGGACAATACAATGATTGTCCTCTTGAAAAAATGAATGTTATAGGGGAAGAAATGTATAATGTTGTTTTTATTCTCATCAAACCTTATCAGTACATAAATCATGAGGATCTTCCAAATGATAAAAATATAAAGAAATGTACTATTTGATATTTTATGTTACAACACCCCCTTATTTTAGTTGGTCTTGGATCTAATAGTGGCTAGGCAATGGATCAGCACTATGGAGAAAAAAAATTTATTGCCTAGTGCTCAAAACATAAAACGTTTATCATATATATTTATCATTTGGAATGAGAATCATATAAATGGTGGGATCTTATTAAGAACATGAGTCAAGAGGAACAAATTTACTCTATGGTACAGAATTTATTTAAGATGATAGTTTTCAGTAAGTACTTCCATCATATTATATATAAAAATATTGTGATATAATACAATTATTTTAAGCTGAAGTTGGATAAATCCATTGGTACATATGAGGAAAATTTTACATGTCTTGGATGGTATAATTCCAGTTGAATTATTTTCCTTGAAAGTAAGATTGATCTATTCTTTAGTTTCTTAAAACCAAATCTCTAAAGGGAGTTAGATATAATAGACTTTAGTAGTTATGAAGAAATAATTTTATATAAACTCAAGTTAGAAATTTAAATTAGAAATCTCCACCATTCCCTTGGATTTGAAATGAAAATGAACACGGTGTCTCATGATAACATGAATAAATCACATAGTGGAAAGGAATTACAGCCATTTGTATGTAATAAATTTGGAAAGAAACAACAAAGGAATTGACTGAATGGTATTGAGATGTTCCTTAAATGTGGAAAGGGGGTCATAAATCTCGTGAATTTAGAAAGGTGATGAATATGATGGTTAATTCAATGGAGGAAATGAATACACCATATAATGCATCATCCATGCACTAATTCCTTGAATGAAAAGAGTATGGGTATTAAACCATCCATTATAAAAATTTAAAGGATTTGGATGATGTTCATCATCAACAACCACTTAATCCGAAATAAAATAGGTAAATCTATTATGATTAAGATTATTGAAGTGGTTTATAATAATGATGTGATGAAAGGTGCACTTTTCATAAAATCTAGAACAACTAATTTCTTATTTTATATTGGATCTACACACTTTAAAATATTTAATTAATTTTAGGGTATAAATTTACCACCTTAATGATTAGATTATGAGTTGATAATTAAAACTTGTAAAGGTATGATGTTTGTATCTCAAGTTGATGATTCTTCTTTAGATGAAATTTTTTGGAATGTTCTACCTATAAATATCATTATTCTCCCTCTATTTGAATTTGGTGTTAACTTAGGATTGAATTTTAATTATTTATATAAGTCCCAAATTAAATGATGGGGAAGGTATTTCATGTTTTATATTCTGAACCAACGTCTAATCAATTACCTGTGCGATGATACAAATGAATGTCCAACAGAAACTACATCCACTGTATGGGACTTGATTCATATTTAAAATAGGTTTTTATCATATATGGTTGGAGGTAAACTCAACATAAAATATATTACTATTTTGTGGTACTTTTTTTATGTCATTTTAGAATATTTTTATAGTCTTCCTCAAAATCATGAGGTTTAGTTTTCAATAGAACACAAAACTAGTGTTATACCTATTTCAAGTACTCCATGTAGAATGGAACTATTGAGTTGTAGTAATTGAAGAAGAAACTCTTGTAGCATCTAGAGATGGTATTTATTAAGATATGTGTGACACATTGGGGTGAACTAGTTCTTTTTATTAAGAAAAAAAGATGGATCAATGTAACTATATGTTAATTATTTTGAACATAAAAAAGTTTACAATAAAGAATAAGTATCATCTACCCTATATTGATGATTTTTTAACAAATACATAAATATAAATACTTTTCCAAGATTGAAATTCATTTTATTGGACCCCATAAAACCCTAAGAGTGGAGGGGTGAATCAAGGAGTCAACTTTTTCTTTTAAAGTGATGGATCATGTTCCCAAGTTGGTAGAAACTTGGTAAACTTGTTTGATAGAATCAACCAGCAATCAAACATTCACATATAGGGAGAGAAAGAAATAGTTTTACATGATTCACCACTATGGTCTAGTCTAAGTAGAATATGCTAATGGTGTGTTTATCATACCTAAATCCACAAATCATCACTAGTTTTGGAATATAGAAGTACAAAAATAGTCAATATGTGCCAGGAAGACTACCTTTACAAGATTCTAGGGATATCACACTTCCACCCTTTTAAAACTTCTGTCGACTCCACCAATATCACTTATTTGGGTGAAGTCTTACTTAGTTAAAAGACTTGAAGGTCTCTTTAGTAGATTCATATTTAAGATGTTTTTCCTGACTATCATGAGACATTTCTTGACTCATAGTCCTGATTTAAAGTACACGAAATTACTATTCACCTAAACTATAAGTTCTACTATTAGAGAATCTCCTTAATGAAGCAACTTTGTGAAGCTCAAAACCTTTTTGACACAAACAACCTTCACACGAACACTAAGTCATCATAGGATAACCAGTCATCATGAAACTCCCTTTTTTGAGATACTAAATCATTTTCCAAGATTAAGATGGTATATTAGAAATCCTCGGGATAATAATGAATACCTTATTTATGAATCTAATAGACTTTTATAATTCAAAACAATGAACCATTTTATCTAATTTTTCTCATGTGTAATGAAGTAGTGGTATCTTCCTATTTACAGGATCATCCTTTCATGATGATTCCATACTCCCAAGTTATTTTTCATGAAACTCCAAAATCTTGTTCACGAAGATCCTTTATTTGTAAATATCTAGATAAATTTAACCCATTCATGAAGAATCTCATAGTCACTTAGATTCACTATCATTTCATCATGCGCTCTTAATTCCCATTTGTGATGCTCAATATCATCTTGAATCTCATCCTTCACAAAGGCAAATCTTCATGAAACTCATGCCTTAACCATATTTGAGATGATTAATTCCCAAAAACCCACTTTTCATGAAGCTTGATCATGATGATTCATACCTTCATGAATCTTACCCCTACTTCCTAATTTTGGGCCCAAAAATTCAATAAACACTGGGAAATGAATCAACATTCAAAACTAAACTCATATTGAACTGTAAGATTACTTTCCTTATAGACTCTCTAATAAACCCAGTGTGGATTGACAACAACAAAAAACTAGACTCTGTTTCTAGCAATGAAAAGCCTTTGTTCCCACACATTCTATATATCATCAATTAATGATAATGAAGGATGGTAGCTGAAGATAATATTCCTTATAAGTTATGGTTACTATAAATATATAGTAATGCCCTTTAATCATACTAATGACCCTAATGTCTTTATGGATTTAATAAATAGGGTCTTTAGATATTTTATTGATCAGCTTATAGTGATCTTTATAGATGATATTATAATATATTTATGGTGAAAATAAGAGCATGAAGTTCATTTAAGGATTTTTATGAAGACCTGAAGTAAGAATAAGTTGTATAAAATTTTTAAAAAGTGTGAATTTTGACTAAAAAAGATTAATTTTTGGGTTAGATAATCTCAATAAATTGTAAATCAGTTGATTCATTTAATAAAAAAGTTATTAAACATTTGGTTAGACCAAAAACTATGATTGAGACTCGTAGTTTTTTTATTTTGTATAGATATTATCATCTCTTTATAGAGAATTTATCATGGCTATCTAATCCACTCACCAAGTTAACTCAAAAGGGATACAAGTTCCTTTGGATAGATGAATGTGAAGAAAATTTGAAGGAACTAAATAAAAGGTTATTCAGTGCCCCTATTCTTATAGTTTCCTATAATATAGAATGATTTTTAATCTATATTGATGTATCGAATAAGGGACTGAGATGATATGGTGATGGCTTGTTCCCAACATCAATTAATGGTTCATGATAAAAATTACCCAAATCCTAATTTTGAGTTAGCTATGGTAATTTTTACATTAATGGTATGGAGTGCGATATATATATATAATAATAATAATAATAAAGTACATATTCACACATAAAGAGCTGAATATGCACTAGAGAAGGTGGATTGATTTGATTAAAGATTATGAATTCTCAATACATTACCACCCTAGATAATAAAATAGGGTTGCTGATGCTTTGAGCCAAAATAATCATGTTATCTTATCTATAATTAGGATCACATAAGATCCAATATTTATGTATTTTTAGAGGATGGATCTGGAAATCTTGAATGAGGGTGGGGGGAATCCAAACATTCTCAAATGAGTGCTCGACCATCTGTCCATGTGAGGATTAAAGTGGTGAAAAGGGAAGGTGTGTAACTACATAAGAAGTTCATAAATATTCCAAAGTTTATACTTGATTGTGATGTAATGATAATGTTTAGTATCCATGTATGTAAACCTTACATACTAGATTTAAAGAATGGTCTATTGGATGAGGCTCACAGTTCATCATTCCCTATTAATATTGGAAGTAATAAGATGTATATACCTCTATAAGATTATTTGGTTTGGGATAACATGAAGGGAGAAATAGCATAGTATATATCTCATTGTTTGGTATATCATAAAGTTAAGTTTGATAGACATAATTCTAAGAGGATGTTACAACCGTTACCCATACCAGAATGGAAATGGAAAATCAACACCATCGATTTCATCATTAGACTCTCCAAAACAACTAAAGGACACAATGCTACTTAGGGTATAGTCAATCACCTTAAAAATTAACCACATATGATTATAATTAGGGTATATTTCTTGTTTACAGAATTTATAATAATTATGTGGTAAGGTCTCATGGAATACCACATTCTCTTTTATCTGGCTGGGATATAAGGTTTACTATGAAGTTATGGAAAAGTATTTAGAGAGCTCTAGATATAGAGTTGAGTTTTAGTACAGCTTATCATACACAAATATATATTCATTATAAGAGAAAATTAAAACCCTATAATACACACCTACGTCTTGGTTTATGGATTTTAAAAGTATTTTGGATCAATACATTATTTTAGTTGAGTTTTCAAATAAAAATATCTTTCAATAGAGGTTTTTGAAGGCTCCTTATGAAAACCTCAACATAAAAAATTGTGGAACTCCAACATGTTGGATTGAATTTGGAGAAATAAATATATTCAGACCTAAATTATCTAAGTAAATGGAAGAGAAACTCAATTCCATTCAATAACACATCTAGGCATCTTAGATTCAATAGAAATTTTTTTCTAAAAATGATTGATGTGTTATAGAATTTGAATTTTTGAGATGATTCTTCTACAAATTTCTCTATGGAATATGGTTATGGGGTTCAAAAATAAGGTAAAATTGATCCCTAGTTATATTGTACACTCTGATGTTTTTAATTGAGTAGGGATGGTAGCTTATCACTTGGTGCTTCCACCGAACCTCTATCAATTCCACAGTGTGTTCCATGTATCTATCTTGAGTAAGTATATACATAATCTATAACATTAAAAAAATATCTATTTAATACCCTCATAGCAAGATCAATCATATGAATATAAACCATTAGATATGTTGGATCATAATGATAAAGTACTATGGAAAAAGACTACCCACCTAGTTTAAGTTCTTTAGAGGAATCAAAATTTCAATGAAACTATTTGAAAGCCTTAGAATGTAATAAAACAAGTATATCCTAATTTAATTATGATATAGTAATGGAATTTTAATGGATTAATTATTTTTAATGTGGTTAGACTGTGAAAACATGATATATTAATATACATTTCTCTTTAAAAAAATGGTATCTTGCGATACCCGCAACCCCAAGTCTAGAAAGACCATAATATAGTATTAAATAATAACCTAGATATTAAATTATAGGGTATTAATGGGACTAATTAAATTATTAAAAAATTATATATAAAATTAATTCATTGATTATAAATGGAAATAAATATCATTTCAATGTGAAAGATAAGTTTTTCTAACAAACTATTTTTATGCATACAACTTATATTTATTTTAATAAATTAAATTAATCACTGTTGCTGATTGATTATAATAAATTCATGATTGATATATTCAATAAAAATTTTAACATTCATCTAATTTTTTTTATGCATTAGATAAAAATAAATCCAGTTTTATGCTTCAAAATGTATTTTTCTAAAAAATATTTTTCATCGCATTTTGAGAATTTATTTTAAAATGAATTTATGACACTTATAAAAATTGGATTTAATAAAATAGATTCTATATTTGGAATCAACTCAGTAAAATTTAGTAAATAGTATCCTTTTTTTCTTAATATTAATAGTAACTACATTAATTTTTGTTACCATGGTAAAGGGAAAACTGGGTAATTATGGTTAAAAATAATATAATAAGCACTAAAAAATGACCATAACACTTTCCTTAATTTTTTTATGATTATATTCCATCCTCAATCACAAAAATATTGAATATAAAACATTTTTCCATTTTTCCATTATTTCGACCTTAATAATATTTTATTTAAAAAGTCATAAATGTCAGTACCTTTGTTTTATTATCTTTAACTTTTTGAAATCGAGATAATCATAGGCTATGTTTGGTACAAAATAGTTATTAGAAGTAAAAATTAATTTTTTATCATGTAAATTTATTTCTAAAATTTTTTGATCAGATAATTACCTTAAATGTTTATGTAATACTGATACATTATTTATTCAATTAATATAAAAATAAAATAAATAATTTCAAAAATAATAAATGTAATATAATAAGGATGAATAACTATGTTCCAAAAAAAATAGATAATTATAACCTATTAGTAATTTTTTTAAGGATTATATTCTAATTATATCTTTATCTTGGTTTCATTAAGGTTAAATAAAATGAATAGTTCCAAAAATTCACATTAATGATATATTATATTAAATAATATTTTATTAAATGATTTAAAATTACTAAAAATTATATATTAATACAATTGATTTTAATATGGATCAAAATATCACCCATTTCACATTTATGAGTCACTTTACCATTTTTTATAACATTCTTAACCCTTTAAGATTGAAATAGTTGGTTAATGTGGTTAAGGTCAATATGGTTAACAAAGGGATTAATCAAAAAAAAAGGTTTAAAATGAAACCAAAACCTATATAAATTTCATTACATGATTTTATTCCAACTCTAATTTTTTTCTTCACATTTTTATCCATTTTGAACCACTTTCCTTGAGAATTACCTTATTATATGTTAATATTTTAAGAAATTACAAGTGTGTGCCCTATCTCCCTTATAAAAGGACAACCAACCTTCCTATTCATTAAGAAAATTTGAGCCATTTATCATTGTTATACCGTACGAAAATCCCTTGTAAAAATACTTAGACACATTCTAGAGGTTATGGCATTCCCAAAATACCAACCCTATGAACTTTAAGAGGATAACTAAATGAGTTCATTAAGAAAAGAGGTAATCACCTTAACCAATCACTTTCTTTTTTAATACTTCTTTACCTCCTCTAAATATATGTTATTTATCATAAAATAATAAATTAAGTATCCAAAATATTTTTCAATGTTATTTTGATTATTAGATCACTATTATCAATCATCTTTCCCATCAAATGGGAAGTGAAAGTACTCATTGTGCTTACATATGGCTTACCGAGTCCACGAAATGATACAATTAATTTTTCCTCAGCATCGTTCATGTATGGGTATTATGATGGGTTTAATATCTATACATGATATTTATAACATTTTGATGAGTATATAATTATTATATCACTTCTAACTTTTTACCTTCTAATCTATTATAAATTGATTATGCCACTTATGCATGTGTCTGGACTACCACCTACATGAAGAGATGTGATTTTTTTAATTAATGGTTTAATAGGACATTAATAATGATATATTTAATTAATATATATGATATATATGATATGATAATTATTATTAAAAGTTTAATTATTATTTAAATTTCTTTAATACTATCTACCAAAAACATAAAATAACATTCATGTGTATGTATAGCCTACCGTTTCTATGAACGGTGTAATTAATTTTTTATCTATATCTATTATGGATGATATAAATATATAAATAAATAATATATATGATATTTATATAATGATTAATGTTTTCTAGATGATTGAACCATGATCAAAGTACAAGGATCGGGACTGCCAAACTGAAACATGCATGAAAAACAAATCAATTATAACACAGAACTATGATTTTTAATAATAAATTGTTAATAAAAGGGTGATAAGATTCCATAAGTAAATACTAAATATTATGATAGATATGAAAATTTTTATATAATAAATTTATAATAAAAATATTTTTTTATAACAGATATTCAAATGTGTATGAATAAAGATGATACTTAAAGAAAGGGATTTTCTTTCAATTATATGATATTTACTAGATAAATCTCATTCATTTTATTCTCCTGCCATTTAATTTTTTAGAATATATTTTTTCCTTTCATTTTCATGACATTAATTCTTCACGATGCTGAAAGAGTGATTTTAAAGAAAATCTACTTATTTTTCTCTTCGATCAAAAATACTTTTTCTTCCATTTACATATTCTACAAAAATATTTTCAATATTATTTTACAATTATAATATGATTATTTAAATTTATTTTTTCCTATTTTTTACTTTTTGTAAAAAAGTCAATGGATTATTCTTGTCATTTTCCAAACGATGTTCTTTTTTAAATTTTTACAAAGCTGTGAAAGGAATTTTTTTAACTTATACAACATCTATGGAATATCCTATCATCATGATTACTAAATTAATTAAATATAACTTTAAATTTAATCAATTATGTTTTCAAAGAAATTTTTTTATATATTATTTAGGATATTTTGATATTTTAATTAATTGATTTTCATATTGAAAATGATATTTTTTGTAAGAAATATACCAGTGGTTCTTTTAATGTAATTTTCATCTATTATAAAGTCCTTAGATATTAATTTTGTTTTAATAGGAATATTATAAAATTATATCACACTTATTATTTCTCTATATGGTTTATGATTATGATTATGAGATGTTTACAAAACCCATTTTTCCCTTGGGTTATGCTATGATGAAATTATGAAATGGTTTTGAAACCAATTTTCCTAGCATGGGTTATGAAATGATAATATAATAAATGTTTTATGATCATGTGGAACACACATATTAATGTTTTTCATTATGTGATGGGTGTGATTGTAATTATGTATCACTAAAATTCAATGTGTAAATTGTTATGTCTCTTGAGATAATTATGGGAAACAAGTCGATGTTCTTGATCCGCTATGGGAAACAAGTCGATGCACTTGATATACTATGGGAAATAGGTCAATAGGATTCATCAACTATATAAAACAAGTGTTTATTCTTTATTCTTTATGATTATAATGTTCTTGGTTGTCAACCTTGATATATGAAAAAAAAATTATACTTATGATGGACCCACACATTTATGACATGTACTTTTGGTTCCTTATCAATTTATGATGATTTCTAACCTATATGATTCATGTATTTTGAAATGATAAATTTGTATACATTGTATCATGTTTATGAATAATAACATATTGGGTATGAACATTTTATGTTGCATTCATGATCTTATAACATTCTTATTGGATTAAACTTTCATATGATCCACGATTGGTATCTCTCATGTTTACCATTACTGAGTATTTGAGATCACCATTTCTTATGTTTCCTTATAATAGGTTATGAATAAAGTATTTGGTATGATATTTCTATTAAAAATACTAAATGGTATTATATTTATGGGATATGTTTAATATCATTCATGAAATAATAATATTTTGTATATATTCTCTAAAGGCACGAAACCTTTATGATCCTTTGTCATGTATATGTGAAAAGTATCGAATATTTATCTAAAAGTTGTGATATTTATATATGAAAAGAATATGATTTTACATACAACTTATCACCATATCATTCTACATGACAACACATCCCATCCCCTTCTTTGATGAATTACTAAATATTACAAACCCTTCACCATTGCAGGCTAGTGAAAGCATATGTATGCTAACCAACCATATTTTCATCTCATTGAAATTTTCCTTACATTTATATTTCAATTATAACTTGGATCCCTTATGATTCAACATGGTTATTTGATCAAATATCCATGATAAATACTTAATAAAGAAAATTTAGTATCCAGTAAATGCAAAAAAAAGCTATAGATATCAGTTATAATGGTTAGTCAATTCTATTGCTCAATAAATTCTATAGTTCAAGGATAAAATTATATATGCTCACTTGAAATTATATAACCCAATAATATGAATATATATAGCCAAAATTAACCCTTGGTAAATTTATCATTCAAATTTTCTTTCCTCAAGGCCTTTATTACAATCCTCAAATTTCATTCATACACTTATTTTCTCCTATAATATATAATAATATCATCTATAAATACGACCAAAAACATATTGATTAAATCTAAAATTAATCTATTAATTATATCCCTTAATAAGGGGAATTAACAAGTGTAAATATTATCACTATAAATTCAGGATGACCATACCTCATATGGAATGCTATCTTAGATATATCTTCCTTAGAGACCCTCAATTTATTATATCCATAATAATGCTAAATCTGTTAAAAGTATTTTTCGTTATGAATTTAATCAAACAATTTATAAAAATGGTGTATAAGATATATTTTCTTCATAGATATATTGTTAAGTTCTAAATAATCAATAAAAAGTTGCATTGACACGTCTTTCTTCTTATAAAAATAACATCTGAACCCCATGGTAACACACTAGGGTGTATGAATCCCTTAAAATTATTCTCCTAGAATTTATTCATTAATTCTTGTGAGTCTAACAGGTCTATTAGATAGGTATTCATTGAAATAAGTATAGCACTAGATATGATTTATATTAAAAACTCAAATTAACTATTCAAGGGAAATTTATGAAATTCTTCATGAAATAAATAAATATAATATTGAACAATTTGAAATATTTAATAGTGGGTTTCTATCTAAATACTTTAGATAAATATTCAACTTGAATTGGTACTAAGACCCATACAATAGAAGTAACTTCCGCTGGAAGTTCATATTGATCTACACACTAAAATACGATCATACGTTGATTTAGAATATCAAATATGACTTCCCTTATTTTGATATTGATGTGGAATTTATATATATATATATTCTATCCATGCCCAAAATTAAATAAAATTTAATTGGAGAGAGTATAACAATATTTTAAAGAACAAAATTCCCAAAAACCACTATTATGTATGATAAATAGACTTTAGATGTAATAATTCTATCATTAATATTTTTTACTACTAACTCAACATATAATAATTGAGGTGATAACATTATACCCTTATAAAATTATTTAGAAATAAAATATTGTTCAGATCTAGGTTCAAATAATAAATTTACAATTCTATAGTGAATGGTAAGTTCACATTTCACTACTTAATTCTCATGATCTGCTTCAATAGTTGTAATAGAATAATCATTCTCCTTATCTATGGGATTAAACTATTTTTTATTATATATATTATCATTAACCATTGAATTTATACACTTATTGGCATAAAATATGTACTTCTTATAATTATAACATTGGATTTTAGGCGACACCTTTAATTAATCCTTCTCACTTTCCTTTCATTGAATAACCTATTTACATCACTTCAAAATTATTTTTCTCGATGACCATCATTTAAACAATTAAAACTTTTACTCTGACCTATAATTCAATTTTATCTATCCTTCCTTCGACACTTCAGACATTAAGGAAAATAAATTTTATTTCCTCCATGATTTTTTTATTATAATCCCATCAAAATTATATTTCCCTTTTTTGACCCCAAAACAATGAGAAAATTGAGAGTCGTAAATTTCAAATTCAATCTTGAGACCACATAAAACAATTTCTTTATAGTAACCAAAATTTATTATACCTAATTCATTTCAATTAATTGATCTCAAGACACTAATAATTCAGTCAAAAGTTCTTTTAGGATCGATGAAAAATTTGAAGCATACCTTTCATGTCATGTGAAAGTTTCCTTATAAGTACTAATAGAGTCATCATCATTCTAATTGTGTTCCAAGAATTCCATTTCTATTTAATACATAGTTTTTTAGGAATATACTTTTGAAAAATACCTTCTAAAACTCTCCCCATTTTATGGAGTTAATTTCCTAATCTTTCATTTCATTTTTTATAAGAGTCCACCATTGATCTGCTTCACCTTCCAGAAAATATACTATCAGGGAAACTTTTTCATTTTCTAAAAACTATATGTAGTAAATTATCATTTTATTGGCTCTAATCCATTTATTAATAATTTTTTAATCAAAATATCTACTAAAGGAAGGTGTATGTTTCCCTATAAAAGTCAGAACATTGAGTTTTCCTTTTATTTATCCATTTGGAATATTAGAACTATTCATGTTTCCATTCATAGTTTGATATAATTGTGTGACCAGATCTCTAATATTTTTTTATCTCACCTCCAATTTAAATTTTTCTTCCTATAAGGATATTCATTACATTTCCTGTCACATTTATTATTAACATGATTTATCTTGAGTCTAATCATTTAATATGACCAAATATCTTAGTGTCACCAACAATAATAATAGTCATTAATCATCTAATTATGAAAGATAAATCATATAATATCTAAATCATGAAACCCACTTTTCAACCTATGACTCCTTATTTCTAACATAGGACATTCATGGTAACCATCTATTAAAATCCCTTTTTATGGTTTCTATGTAAAATTTTATTTAACCTAACATTATCGCCCTAGAGTTTTAAGAAGGTATGCAGTAAGGGTTGATTCACCATGCACTAGAATGATGGTCAATATGTACTTGAACAACTATTTTCTAGTTTATTACCCCCTATATTCATCTATTCCAAAACCAGATCCACTTAGAGTATCCAAATTTGGATTTATTTCTTATAAAAACACATAATCTCTACCTTAACAAAACATTGGGATCTTATCCTATACATAAGCATATACTTAGGGTTTTTACAAAATTTACATATCCCTAATATCCAATAATAAACTAAACCTTACAATGATTCCAACTGATGTTACCCATGCTTCTCAAACATATGTATAACATCATTTTAGTTAAATATTCAATATAACACATAATAATAGCATTCTACCAAATCATAAAGGTTTAGCGAACATATATACTAGATACATAATCATCTTATTTCATGAAATATAAATAATATATCCAATAAATAGCTTCTCAAATTCTATACTTATTATACATACCCTAATTAAAACCATTCTTCATAATCTAGGAAAAGAAAACACAAGAAAGGGTGAGATCAAATGCTTGGTAGGGGTAAATATAATATATATCAGTTAATTATCATAAGTTAGAATAAGATATTCATAAGGGTATGATAACTTGATAATAATGTAATATAATCATACTTAATTAGTAAAATTTCATTAATTATCAATCATGGAGTAAGGCCTTATCATAACAAAATACATAAGTCATAAGTGTATAGAATGTAGTTTCCATTTTCATGGATCACTACCAAGACTATTATAGTGGAGTGGGTTCACTTCCCATTCCATAATCTCCTTAGTAAATGTTTACTCCAATGATTATCATAGTGGATGAAGACCCTAACTTAACTAGCTTCACACCCCATTTCAGTACTAATTATGATATGATATATCTATCTTTATACAATGAATTTGAGGGATATAGAATTATAGTCACACCCATCACATAATAAAAACAATACGTATGTGTTTCATAGGATCATAAAACATTCCTCATATCATTGTATCATAACTCATCGAATGGAAACAAGTTTCATTAATATTTAATCATTTTGAAATACAATAACTCTTAGAAAATAGTGAGGTTTCGTTAAGGTTTAATCAAAAATTAATTAACCCATGGAAAATAAATAGGTTTGATATATTAATAATTAAATAATAATAATATCCATCTATATAAATAAATTTTATGGTATCATAAGATCATATCCCCAAGGAAGTATAACAATCCTTAAAGGATGTTGACATGGATGAAAAATACCTTTAAATTATCATTCACAAAATTCATTAAAAACATGATAAAATATCCTTTTATTTTTATAACATTTTAACTAAAAATTTCTAGAATATTGAGAAAAAAATTTCATTGAAAATAATGAAGAAAACTTGTAAAGGAATATTCAAAGAAAATAATGGTCATGACATTAGGTTTTTTCATGTTGTATAAGTTAAAAATAAAACATTCCTTTTACAAATTTGTAATAATTCAAAAATGAATTATTCAAAAAACTTTTTGAAAGATTCATTTTTATACCTTTTTAAATAAATTCAAAGGTAGAAAAAAATAAACTTTTAAAAAAATAAAAATATAGGTAAGAACATTAATAAAATAATTTTCAAGTGTGTGGACATGGATGAAAAAGTTCAACATCCGCATAGGAAATAAGGTCATATTTTATTTAAAAACATTTTATGGATCATTTTAAGTAAAAAAGAGAAGAAAATAGTACTAATATATAAAAATAATAACAGGATAAAAAAATATGTGGATTTTAAATAAAATTATCCATATAATTTCCATCAATGGAAATTTAGCATAGGCAATCCCAAAAAGAAATGAGATTGTAACATAAAACCCTAACCTCGAATTTAAAATTACTTCATATGAATTAAAATATATTTTATAATAAATATATATGTATTAAAAAAATTCCAAAACTATATGCATATATATCATACCATATATTATTTACTTATAATATCTCATCACCCATTTAATAACAATTATTTATTAAAATCACAGTTTTGGTTTAATGGTTATAATACTTACACCAAGGTTGTGGATCCATAATATATAGAATATTAATTATTAAATAAATATTTTATTTATTCATAATATACAATTTTATAATAATTCATATAAATTGGTGATGAAAAATGAATCACTTCGCTCTGTGGTGGTGGTAGTCCACATGTATGCATGAGTGGCATTATCTTTTTAAAAAACATATATAAAGGTAAGAGGGTAGATAAGATATTAAAATTATAGAATCATAGTGAGATCATAATTTCCATTTATATAAATTTACTCCATCATAATAAAAAACCAATAATGATTATGATGCATAATGAATCATATCTCTACGTGGAGGTTCTAGTCCACATGTACACATGAGAGATAGTTTTATTTCCCATTTAGTAGAAATGAGGTGGAAAATGGTTGATCCATAATTATAATAAAAATAAATTATATTTGTGAAAATAAATTTATAATTTTAACATAGATACTATAGATTTATAGGAGGAGGAAGAAGAAATAAAATTTAAAGTACTCGGTTAATAATTACACATCTTTATAAAGAAACCTGATATGGCACAAACATTAAGCCTTGAAAGGATGGCATTAATATCAGACTGGGACATCTAGGATATAGGGAGGTGTGTTATGAATGATTTGTGGAAGTTATATTCTAACGTCAAAGGCTCATGGAGTTTGGAAAATGGAGGATATGTTACATTCTTTTATAATGGATGGATAAAACAAACTTGGAATTTTTCAAAACAATAAGATATAATATTGTTTTTTTCAAGTCAAAAGGCTAAAAAATGTTAAAGATTAAATGATAGAAATGATAATTCATAAATTCCATCAATAAGTAAAATTAAAACAAGTTTTTCATGAAATTTTAAACCTTATCTTCTATGGCCCCCCAGTATACCTGTTTTAACCCTAACTGTAGTGAAAAATATTCATTATGTCTACTATTCATCATGATAAAAAATTAAGTTTACCTAATTAAAAATTATTAATTATAATTATTAAAAATAATTAATTCATTTTAAATGATAGAATATATAGATATATAAGTGTTAAAAGTTCATTTTAAAATAATCGTGCAAATGCAATAAAGTCATTTTTAGAAAAATGACTTTTAATAATAAAATTGTGTTTACCTTCACTATTTTACATGTAAAAACTATTAGATAAATACTAAAATATTTTATTGAACATATTATTTACACATTTGATTTAAATAATTTTTAAATATATATTAATTTAATTTATAAATATAAAAACACATTGTTCACATAAAAATGGGTTTTTAAAAAAACATATATTTTACATTCAAATGCATTAATTTTAATTTATAAAAAATTAAAATCTAATGAATTTAATTTATAAATATGTAAAATTTCATTTTTCAAAATTTATTCAGTCTTATACATACCCTCCAATATAATGGTAAGGTAATATCAACCATGTTAAATAATAATATTTTAATAGCATATTGTGGTCTGGTTAAACTCAGTGTTTCGTTTAACACAAACTATCAAAGAAAATAAATATATTTAAATAGACCTATATCAAAAAAATATTAGGGTGTTACATCATCTCAATGAAATTAATGTATAATAAAACAATTTTATGAATAATCAATATCCTCTTCAAAGAATAATTCCCAAGAAGAAGGTGATTCTATTAAGTAAATTATTTATAAATTTAACTTGAAAATATCTTCTATATAGGTTATAGTGATATTATTCAATATTTATCAAATTTAATTCATTATTAATGTTGTTTATTATCATGTAAATTACATAATTTTTTAATATACTGAAAAATACCAAGCTTACCATGAAAAAATAGTTGTTTTCACTACATCTTAAACCTACACACCATTTGGAAATGCCCATAGAACAACCAAAATATAAGTAAAAAATGGAAGTAAATCACTATAAATAAGAAACACATATTTTTTAATGGTTGGAAACACATCCTACTCTATAGTAAATAAGAAAATTTAATATTATTTGAACTAATTATTTCCATCAAATTAAGGAACTATGATCACTTCAAATCACAAGGAAATAGATACTAAAATACAACAATAACCAATATTATTAAAGTAAAACCACCAATATATTTATAAAAAAATTATTTTAGAATCCATATGGTTAAGTATATTCTAACACCATTCAATATTTTTAGGTTTCACTACACTTGATGATGGATATTTCGATAAACCTTCTTATCAGACTGACTTAACTTCCCTATAAATGGAATATATCATGTGTCTAAAACACATCCTACCTCATTCCACATCCAAAATATTTTGAAATTTTCTATATGTGGGCATGGTTTTGATCTACCTCTATCAGATTCAGATGCCCCAATTTGAGATAAAATTCTACCAAAACATCATAATCAATACTAAAATGTAGTTTTAAAAATCACAGCAATATCCAACTTGAATATTTGTTTTTAAGGCTTCACCAAAAAACCCCTCTAGGTCACAAGTCACCATGTTTCAAAAAATATATTTGTGTTTAAGTATTTTATTCCATTATTTATTCTATTATCTCCAAATACCCAAGTAATCTAAGACCCATTGAAGTACAACACTTTTTTAGACATTCCCAGAATATAACATTAATCGTAAAATCCATCAGATTCTAACTTCCACTCACCTTCCATTGTTACTTTATTTTTTATTCAATAAGATTCTTGATTAATTTTAACTTTAGCTCAATGCCTTTCATCTGTGAGTAAAATTCTTGGATTTTATCTATGTTGATCAAACATTAACTACCATGGATTAACATATAGAATTACTTTATTCTCTTAATTTCCGCCAAAATACCCTTCACCACACAAACTTATTTCATACTTATAAAATAAAAAAATTATTCACTTATCTTGTTGAAAACTCTACTATAGTTTAAATTCTAGAAATACAGTTTGTGACATTTTCTCTAAAATAATGGAAAATAAACAAGTACCCTTCCTTGAATTTGTATCTTTTCTAAAGTTAGAATCCAATTAATATTAATAGATCACCCATTATAAAATATAGTTCCACATCCACTAATCCTTAAGTTACTAAATAAGCCACTTCAAAAAATCCCAGTGTTTCTTTTGTAAATTATCTAGGAACCTACTAACCACACCAATCACATGTGTGATAGATGACCATGTATATACAATAACGTAAATCATAATTCCCATACATAATTCATAAAGAACCATTCCCATGTACTTATAATCCTCATCCATTTAATGTTCCCTCTCTTTGGATAATTTGAAGTAGCTGTCTAGGGGGTATTCACATGTTTATAGTCTCCCATTTTTAATCTCCCTAATAATTTATTGATGTAATCCAACTGAGATAAAAATAGTTTTTCAGAACTTTTGTCACTTATAATATTCATTCCCAAAATACTCTTTTTAGAACCATGTCATTCATTTTTAATGATCAATTGACACTTAATTAATACATTCAAAGTAATTAAAAACCTAAAATCATATTATCTTACATGATTGAATTTAATACCATATATAACTAAAATTAAATACTCATTATAACTTGAAACATATAAATCTTCTACTAATATCTTCAACCATTTTTATTATTGGAGATCTTATAGAAGAAGTTAATGGACTCCCTCCTTTATGGTGTGTCCACAGGTTGATGCTAGACCAATAATCATATGTGTGGGAATATCTTACCTTCCATGACATGATAGAGTCTTGGGTGTTAAATAGAGGAGGATAATAGATCTTAAAAGAGATGGGGAATCATAATAGGTGTAGATAAACTGATTCAATCATTATCTCAATAGTGATTAAATATTTTATAAGACAATTAAGGCATTAGTGAGTGATCATGCATTAATTAGTATATAACATAATTTATGGGTTAATACATAGTTCATTAATAAATCAGTAATATGAATTCACTATTGATATTTCCATTCATTTCATCTAATGAAATCCTCAATTGATGATAGACAATATAAGATGTATTTTAATTTCATCGATTAACGTCTGATTTCTAATATCAATCTTAGGGTTTCTATATTAATTATACTATTTTATTCACATCCATATGATATATTCTTATCATACATTATGATTTGTTAAGTTAGTGACATGATATTTTATATCATTCCATACAATATACAAATATTGTATAGAATGGTATAACCAATTACTCTTAAAATTCTAAAGTATTAGGGTTTATCATTATTAATATCCCACTTACACTAAATCCTCATAAACTTTGTTCCATTTCATATTATATTTTAACATATATAATAACTTGTGAAACTATATCCAAACACACTATTGAATATCTTTTAATTAACTTTTGGAAATAATTCATCAATGTCACCTTGTATAACATCATATGCAATACCTTGTGAAAACCAATCAAAAACACTTTGAAATAAATTCTAAAAAACTTTTAGGGAAGATAATTGTGCTTCATAAAACATAATCCCTATTAATTTTACCATTAAGTATAATCTATCGAAACTTTATAGCATTGATAACAAATATGAATTCATGAATCCATAAATGTAAGAAAAGATAGGTGTCTAGTAAATAATTAATGCATGGATCTCCTGTAGACACATGTAACTCTATGTTTTTTCCACTAACTATATAATATACTATAATTAATTTCCATATGATCCCTTTATGCAATACATCAATTAAAAATGGGACAAAAATCATGTAATTCCCATATAGCATACCCATACATTCTCATTTTTTTAAGTATAGACTAACCAGGTTAATCGATACATCACATGTAATTCACATTTATGAATGAGCACATCACATGTCTCTCACCTGATTAATAATAAAATCGCATCTATTATCTAGGTATTATCACACACTTTCTTAATGTATACCAATTTATGGCCAAAATTATGGTGAAATTAGAAAAACATATATAATTATTTCTTCATATTAAATGAAATTATAATATATTTCAGAATAATTCATTCTCAAGAACAATAAATGTTTATTGTCTTATAATAATAGACGAATAATCAAATTATTTCATGAATTATCTTCAAAAAATCCAAAATTTTCTTCTCTTAGGGAACCCTTCTTAGAAATATCTTGCTTAGAACCTTACTTCATAACCTGGGGAAATGTAAACATAAGAAGGTGTGATTATAGATGCATAGTAAGAGTATATTTGGGAGATGTCAATAATTGGTCATATACAAGAATAAGATAAGAATGATAGTATAAGATAATTATCCTAACTTATATATTTTATACCTAATTATTAATAGATCATAAATCCTAAGTCATGGAATAAAGCTTTGTCATTTTAAAAGACATGATTCATAAGACTAATGATTCAACATTAATCAATCATGATCCATGAGAGAACATCATAACCATAAGAACATTTAATTTTAATTTTCACATAATAATAATCATAAAAAATCATTTAATTAGTCATCAATAACTACCAAGAACATCATCACATATTGAAAAATGTCCCATAATGGATTGGGTTCACTTCTCGACCTATTATCATTCTTAGAATGGGATTACTTCCCATATTATTTTCAATTATTTTAATGAGTTCTCTCCTCATCCCATTTCATATTACATCATGAGATATCAATCATTATCTGATTCATTAGAGGTCTATATAATTTCCTAACCACCTTTCATATAAATAAAAACATATATATGAGTTTTACAGGATCATAAAATCATTCATTATTTCATCAGAGCATAATTAACGAGTAGGAATGATCTGTGTTTCCTGAAATCAACCTTAAAATATCAACATCAAAATCCATCAATATAAATAAAGTGTATGGTGTAATAATATAATATCCATAGTGAGTCATACATTGAAGGATGTTGACATAGATGATAAATACCTATAAAATAATATATGGATGCTTATTTTAAATAAGAGAAAACTATCCTTTTATTTTGGTAATTTTTAAATAAAAATTCCAAAAATTGAGGAAAATGGTTTTATTTTAAAATAACCGTGTAAAATTCTAAAAACAATTTAACAAAATAAGGGTTATGAAGCAAGAAAAAACCATTTATGTGCTAAATGTTAAAACTATTATTCCATTCACACTTTGTGTAGTAATTATTATATAAACATTTTGGGGAAAAATTATACAAATTACTTTTATAAATTTTTAAAAGATATTCAACTATGGTTGAAAATGAATTTAAATAAAAATTGTACCATAGAAATGAACCTTCTTGAAATCATTTTTAATAAACATGGACAAGGAAGAAAAATTCCGCAACAAAAGAAGAAATAAGGTCGACATTTATCAAAAATATTTTCTTGATCATTTTAAGTACTAGAGAAAGGAAAAAATTAAAATAGTATGAATAAATAGAGAATAAAAAATTAGATTGTTTTTTAAATAAAATGATATTATAAATCCATTCATAGGAAGTTTAACATATACAATAATGAAGATAAGTGAGACTGTAATGTAAACCCTTACTGCATGCCCTCACATTCTTCATACATTCTATTGAGTTTCTATATAATAAATATAGATTTTTTTAAACCTATAAAAATAAAAAATCCATACTTAGCTTATAATATAAACTCCCTTAAAATTCCCAATCTTCTTTTTTTAAAAATTCTTCATTAAAAACAACATTCAAAAGTTAAAAGTTCTGTTTCCCATTGATATTTTGGTTCGCCAGTTCTAGTCCTTTCGCCTTGTTCACGTATTCATCATCTCTATAATTGTAATATTTTTATAAATATTATAATTATTCATAATAAAAAATTTATAACATTTCTTATAAGGTGGTGATGAAAAATAAATTACACTACTTTGTTGAGATGTTAGTCTGTACATACTCATGGGTGATGTTTTCACTTTTTAAATGGATAGAATGAACGAAAATTAAATAATAAATCAAAATTTTAGAATTATAATTATATTATATATATTATATATATTCATTAAATAAATATATATGACCGTACATGTATGGTGGTCATGAAAAATGAATCACATCACTTCATGCTGGTTGTAGTCCACACGTACACATGAACGGAATTGTCATTTTTCATAGGATTCAAAGGAGATAAACAAATTGGTAAAATTAACTTAAAATTTAAGTCTGTTAATGATAATTATCTTATCAAGTTAATATGGTAATAAAATTTTTCGATAATGTTAATGAAGAAAGAAATTGAAAATAGATCCTCGGACATATTTACCTCTTCTCTGTAAAGCCTCCATTGGCTTCTAACTTAAGCCATAAAAGGATGATTTTGTTGGGAATATAAAAAGCACTAGGATATGGGGATGGAATTTAGGAAAGTATTTTGGTATGGGTTTTAAGAGATATATATAACAACAGCTATGAAGGAGTGAGTGGTAGAAGTACTCCTTTTATAAGTGAGGGGAGTGGAACTCTTGTAAATACTTAAAACAGTAAAATTTAATGAAATCATATTCATGTGAAAGTGGAACCAAGGAAAACAATTATAAGATAAGATAATTTTGGTTATAAATACATTCAAAAAATAGTATTTAGACAATTATTGTGATTATTTTAACACATGTCTCTTTAGTTTAACCTCCCATTAACCCTTTTAATATTTACCATAATAATAAATTTTTACCAAAATTACTAATCATTATGACTTAAAATGAAATTATTCATTATAAAATTATAACCTATTAGTTACAAATATGAAAATAATTTTTCATATTCAATTTTAATATGTTTTATAAATTTATTTAAAAACTAAAGAAAAACACAATGAAATCTATTTTTAGAAAAATGTATCTTTAAGTATAACCCTATATTGGACCAAATTAATTTCCTAGTAAAAAAAATTAGGTGGATGATAAATTATTTGAATTAATATATAATCTTCACATCTCATTCAAAAAATTAATCAATAGTGATTAATATTATTTATTAAGATAAAAACTCATCACATTCATAAAATTATTTTTTAGGGAAAACATCTCCTTTTTACATTCAAATGATTTCATTTTTATTTCTAACCAATTAATAACAAATTAATTGGTTCTATACATGAGTAAAAAAATAGTTTTTATAATTTCAATACTCTTAATTATTTTTAAAATAAAAAATATATCAAAAAATGCTCATAAGAAAACGGTTTCCTAATATTTTTTTAAGACCAATGGTATTTCCTAACTGATTTAGAAATTTTCTTCAAAGTTTATATTTCATTTAAACACCATATAATGTGATAAAGTTTTTAATGTATAATATTTATTCACATCATTTTATGGTCACGTAATTTAAAATCCTTCAAATAGAAAATATATATTCTAAAATCTTTGGGGTATTACTCTCTACCCCCTATTAAATGTATTTCACTCAACAAATTATGTCAATATAATTTAAACAACTTACCTCATCACATCCTTTAGTTCATAAGTATCTCCAAAAATTTATAATTCCACTATATAACCTTAAATATGTGAGTATTATTATTCCATGTCTCTTTAATCCTATAATCCAAAATTTCAACCTGTTGTTCTTCATAATAAATAACATGCTCCAATAGAATGACCTATGAGTTTATTATATATGAAGTATAATGTATGTAATTACTTTTAAGTGATACATGGAACACATCAGGAACTTTGGAGAGGTTCAACATAGGTTCCAAGTGATAATTCTTCATATAGATATGATCTTGAATCTCATAGGGATTAATGTATCTAGGGATTAGCTTTCTCTTCTTTCTAAATCTCATAACATTCTTCCAAGGTGATATTAAAGGTTTAAAAATCACCAAAATTGAACTTTATATCTCTCTAATGATTGTAAACATATCAATTATGAGTTTCCCTGATTTGTTACTGGATGGATATAACCTTATCTAATATTTCCTCATCTATCTTAGGTCCAAATAGCTTCAATTCATGAACATTATCCCATTATATTATACTCCAATAGTTCTTTCCATATATATATATTCATAAGGAGACTTCTAAATACTAAATCAAAATCTATTATTCGATGAAAATTCAACTAGAGGAAGGTGTTTATCCCAACCTCCATTGAAATCAATATAAAAATTTCTAAGAATTTCTTCAGGGGTTTGATTGGTCCTCTCAGACAAACCATCTATCTGAGGATGGTATAGATTAATAAGTATAAAATCTATATTCAAATATTACTAAATTATTCTCCGGAACATTGAGGTAAACTTAATATCTCATTAAAATAAAATTAATAGTGGCACTCCATGAAATATTAAAAAATCCTTAGTATATGACATAGAGATATTATTTGGAGTGAAATCTTTTCTGATAAAAATTAAATGTTCTGAATTTATAATGAATTAAAATACAACCAAAATATAATTATTCCCTTTAGATGTATTGGGGAGTCCCAAAACCAAACCCATGGTGATTTTTTCCCATTTATAATGAGTTATGGTAATCATTTTAATATCCTCTTATAATTTTATCCCTCATCCTTAATTCACTAGAATACCAAGCATAGAGATACATACTCCGAAATAAATCTATTTATGTTATACCATCACAAATTCACTTTAAGATCTTTATAAATCTTTATAATTCTAGGTTCAATAGAGAATGATGAACTATTAGCTTAATCTAAAAACTCATCCTTCAATTTTGGTATTTAAAAAACATATAATTTATCCTTGAAACTTATAATTCCATTACTTTCATAATAGAATTTAGGAATATTCCTTGTCTTCATCGAAAATTCCACATCTTCATTTTCCGCATCTTTATTACTCACATGAATCAATGGTTTAATATTTTTATGAGAAAGATGGAATATTTCTCCATTATATATGATTTCAAGGTCTGTCTTCTACAAATCAATAAGTATTAGATCTATTTCAATCCTTGTCATAGAAAAACTATCACGGTCCTTCCAATATTGAGCATCATCCGCCATATCTATATTACCATGGTGGAAATGTATTCAGAAATCATAATCCTTAATTAGTTTTAACCTTCATATTTGGAAAATATTCAACAATTGTTTTATAAATATATAATTTATGTTTTTTGAACAATATATATGTCCCACCTTTCATCATAAAGATAATGCCTCCATATCCTAAAAAAACCACTACAGATTCCAAATCATGAGTTGGTTAAATATTCTAATGAACATTAAATTAGAAATAGGAATATTTTACTTCCATGTAATTGTTTATGGAAACATATCCTAGTCTATGGATTGATATATCTCTATAGATCACAAACTATTAGCAATTATAGGGTATTTTGAGCATAGGTGTACTGATTAATCATCCCTTCAGTTCTTTGGAATTTTCTTCACATTCATCTATCCAATTTAACTTGAAACCCTTAAATTTAAATTTAGTGAATTGATTGATACCCATGATAAATTTCTCATAAATCATTAGTAGTATCCATCAAACCCTTGAAAACTATGAATTTTTATCATCTTGGTTGGTCTGGGACAATGTTTGATAACTTCTATATTTAAAAGATCAACCAATATCCCCTCTCTTTTGATAACATGACCCATGAATGACACTTTTTATAGCCAAAAATCACAGTTACGAAATTTTTCATACATTTTATCCTTTATTAAGGTCTTAAAAATAATCCTAAAGTGATATTAAACCTATTTTATTATCATGTATGAATTTATAGTGAATCCATATGGAATTATCAATTCCTATAATATCTTCATGAACTTTTATTATCTTTAAAAATATATGAGAATCGTTTATAAGGACTACCATAAACTAATCAAGGTAATTTTAGAAACTCTATTCATTATATCAATAAAGATAGAATGGGAATTGATAATTCCAAATGGATTCACTATAAATTCATAGTGTCCATACATCATATGGAATGATGTCTTGGATATAGACTATGTTTTGAGCCTCAATTAATGATATCCCAATTAGAGGTCAATCTTTGAAAATTATTAGGATCTTTGTAATTGATTAAAAAAATCTTCAATACAGGGTAGAGGGTACTTGTTTTAGATATTAATCTTTTTAAATTCTATAAAATCAATGGAAAGTCGCATTAACCTAACTTTCTTATTATCAAAAATAATAGGTGTACATTAGTGTGACACACTTTGATGATGAAATGACTTTTCCCGATTCTCCTTGAGTTCCTTCATTAATTCTGACAAATCAATCAGGATCGTTCTATAAGAAGTATTTAAAATAGGCACAACATGATGTATGAGTTCTATTGAAGACTCAAATTCATGATTATGGGTAAGACTATAAAACACTTCAATAAATATAATAGTGGCTTCACCCACAATATCCATATCTTCAATGTTGAGTTTCTCCCAAAACATTTGAGATAAATATCCCTCATGAATAAGTAGTAAGACCGATATAATGGAATTAATTTCCCTTATATGTTTATATTCATCCTCACGTCGATAGATAATCATAAGTTGATTTTTAATATGAAAAATTACTTCCCTTCTTCAGTAATTGATATTTTTACTATATAAAAAATACAATCCATGCCTAAAATCACATAAAATTCAACTAGAAGGAGAATTAAAATATTTTTAGGAATAATATTCCCAAAAACTTTTATTAGAGATGATCTATAGAATTTAGATTCAATAATCAAACCATTAAGGATTTTCACTAGTAATCCATCATCAAATTATAGAGGTGGTGATGTGACACCCTTATCAAATTAATTAAATATTAAAGAGTTGGTATAAATTGAGAAAAATAAGACCTTTACAGTTTTATAGTTGATGCTAAGGATTCCTTTCACCAATTCATTCTCATGACCCACTTTGGTTGTTATGGTCAAATGTCATTTCCCATTATCTCTTTGTTTAATATTTTATTGATGTCGATTATTCTCATTAACCCTTTTATTCATGCAATGGTTAGAATAATTACTATACACCTTATAGTTGTAACTTTGGAGTGTGGGTGGTTCATTTTGTTGAGATTACACTTCATACATTTCAATAGATTACATTTTCATATAACTTTAAAATTATTATTCATGATGGCTTTATTTTATGTAGTTAATACATTTAATATTCCCTTGGTGACAATTCCCCCCATTGATCCTTCCACACTTTTTCATAAAGTAAAATTAATTTTCTTTCCTTAGTGGGATTTATTATTAGAATTTCATTGAAACTACATATTCCACATATTATTATAACCATTATAATGATGTGATTATACTCTTTCCACTTTTACCATCAGAGATAATTAAAATATTTCTTCATAAATACTAAATTACATTATATAAAATGCATTTTAGATACTTGGATTTAATCTACTGAAGAACCAACCAATATTTATTTCATTATAAAACTATAATCATACCTCAATACTTATAAATTTTTTCTCATATATACCACTAGATTCAACATCCATCTTATTAATCACAAGTAATTCCTTTTCTATTTTTATGTGTATAATCTAGGTAAAGTACATCCTAAAAAATAACCTCTTAAACTCATCTTGTTTAATGGAGTAAATTTTTTCTTACTTCATCATATTCTTAATAATTTTACACCATTGGTATGTGTTTCCTTCCAAAATATTCACCTCTAGGGTAACATTTTCATACTTTTAGTCTTATAGAATAGAAATTAACTTTTACTTATAATAGATCCATTTCTCGAACACTAGTATATCTTAGGACCTAATGAAATAAGGTCAACATTTTATTATGGAAGAATAAATGGTGAATTAGACCCTAATTTTATCATTTAGAAGCCCAGCATGATTAATATCTTGATTGAATTTTGTGAGTATATCAATAATATTTTTCATTTTAGCTCCCATTTAATTTTGTTTCTTGATAGAAAAATCATTACATTATCTTACACCTTTGTTTTTAAAATGATTCACCATATTCCAACCATTGACTAAAAATAAAAAAAAAATAGTTTAATAATGGGGATACAATAATCATAGTGATAAATAATATAATCAGTAATATAATTCCTAATATGTCTTAAATTATGACACATTCTTATCATCCTACTAAACTTTTAGGTTCATCCTATATAACTTTTAGTTCTTTATAATTTATCTTATGTTATATCCTCATGTTATTTATAACTAAATCTCTAAAAAATAACTAAACAATAATATGATAACAACTGAGGTGACATGAAAAAATTTTACATACTTATTTTATCATTTTAAATGAAAACATAATATATTGAATAGTAATTCAAGATCTATAACTGTAAAGGTTTAATATCCTAGAATACTAGAAATATAATAAACTTATATCATTAATAATCATTAAATCTACCAAACATTTCCTCTACCAATTTACCCTTCTCATAAATATCCAATTTAAGAACCATTCTTCATAACCTGGGGAAGTGGAAACATAATAAAGAATGATATTATATGCTCAGTAAGGGTAAACATGAAAGATATCAGTAATTAATCACATGAAACCATAATATAATCATAATGGTTTGACAGCATGATCATAACTTATGACTTTCATACCAAATCTAATATAGATCCTAAATTAGGATTCCTAGAATAAAGATTTACCATTTCAAATTATACGATTCATAAGATTGATGAATCATTCATAATAAGTCATGATCCATGAGAGCATATCATAAGTATATAAACTTTCCATAATAATTATGACACAATTATAATAATATAAAATCAATTCATCAGTCAAGGATCAGTCCCTAGGCCATCATCACATTTTAGACAAAGTCATGTAATGGATTTGGTTTACTTCACAACCTCTTTTCCTTCTTAGAATGGATTCACTCCCCATCCTATTTTCATTATTTTAATGGGTTCACTCCCCATAATATTTAATATTATCTCATGAAATATAAATCATTTTAAAATTAATTAGAGGGATATATAATTCCATACCCACCCGTCACATAATGAAAACCGTACATATGTGTTCCACAGGATCATAAAATCATTCATCATTTAATAATTGAATGATTAAACCATGGAAAAAATGGGTTTTATTAAATCGCCATTAATAAAACACATTGATAATAAATAAAGAGAAATAAAGTGGATGGAGTTATAATAACAAATCCCTATTAAAGCATACATCAATTTAAGTTTACTGTGATTAAAACTAACCTTAAAAGAACATTCAATCCCTTTTTTGAAAACATGAGAAAAATATTATTTTGTTTTAATTATATTTTAATTAAAATTGCAATTATTTTAAGAAAAATATTTTCAATTAAAATAACCATGTAAAAATTTAAAGTATTATTAAATTTAAATAATGTTTATGATAAACATAAAGTTCATTCTTGTGGTAAATGTTAAAAAAATATTATTTTCTTACTTTTTTGTAAAAACTCATAAATAATATTTTTAGAAAAATTCTAAAAATTAATTTTTAAACAATTGAAATGAAATTATAATATGGTTAAAAAACTATAAACAATCATCTTATCATATAAATTAACATTTGTTAAAATATTTTAATGAACATGGACATGGATGAAAATTTCCATCAACCAAATAGGAAAAAATATTGACATTTCTATAAAATTGCTTGATAATTTTATCTACCACAAAGTGAAAAATATAAGAAAAAAATGAAAATACCCAAAATAAACAAAGTTTAAGAAAATATATGTGGTTTAAAAGAAAATTATCTTAAAATTTCATTAATTTTTAGTTTAACATAGATAACCCTAAAATTAAATGAGATGGTAACATAAATACTTATCTTCAGTCCTGAATTTATTCGTATGTTCTGTTAAGTTAAAACATAATATATTTAGATTTATTATACATATATTCCCAGAATAATTCATTATTAACTTACAATATAACATTACCATATAATTTTGGTTACCCATTTTTTAATAATATATTATTAAAATCAATATTCGAGTGTCAGTTATTTTGTTTCTCATGCATATTTTGGTTCGATAGTTTGATTCATTTTACCTTGTTCATGGTTTAATCATATTTATAATCATAATAATGTTTAAATTGTCATATTTTTTAATAATATAAACCTTTATAACAACTCATATTATTTGGTGATGAAAATTTAAATAAATCAATTCATGGAGAGGGTAGTCTATACGTATGTGCAGGTGGTGTTTTTACTTTTCAGTAGATGGGAAAAAAGGTGAATAATAATTAAAATTTATATAATCATAATTATAACATAAATATTATATATATTCATTTAATTTATTAATATTACCATCTATTTATGGTGGATATAAAAATTTAATCATAACTCTGTGTAGGATCTAGTCCACATATACGCACGAACGATGTTATCATTCCTCATATGTTGGAAAAGGGTGTATAAAATGGTTGTACTGTTAACATAAAAAAATTAGTATATTAATGATTCTAATTCCATAATATCATTATTTTTATAGAATATTTATAGGTTTTTATGAAATAATAAAACTCAAAATATATTGGTAAAGACAATTACCTCTTCTTTGGGAAACCGCCTTTGGTTTACACCTTAAGCATTCAAAGGTTGGTATATTTGGAAGACATGAAGATCTAGGATGTGGGTGGGAAGTTATAAAGGAATTTGGGTAGGGATTTTAAAATCTAGATGGATCTAATGGTGTAAAGGATTGATTAGGGAGGAGCACCTTTTATAAGTGAGGGGCGTGTAACTCCATTAAAAACATAAAATAATAAAATATAATAAAGATATGTTCAAATGAAAGTGGAACCAAGAAAACCAAAATTTGAAGATAAAATAATGCTGGTTTTAAATAAATCCATCCAATAGTATTTAGAAAATTATTTAGGTTATTTTAACCTTTATTTATTTATTTTAGCTGCTTTTTAACCCATTTAACCTTTAAAATAATTATGATTTTTTAACTCAGTTACTATTCATTTTGACCAAAAATAAAATTGACCTCATTTCAAAGTTTTAAACTCATATATTCAAATATGAAAACCATTTTAACAAATTATAATTCTATAATTATAACAAATTCATTTTCAAATAATCGTGCAAAGTATAAAGAAAACTATTTTTAGAAAAATGTATTTTTAAGCGTAACACTAAATTTAAACCAGTTACTTGCCCAGTAAAAACCAGTATATGAATTTTTGAAATTTTATTGAATATATTATCTTTAAATTTAATTAAAAATATTCCTAAATATGGATAAATTTAATTTATTAAGATAAAAACACATTGCATGCATAAAATTAGTGTTTTATAAAAACATCTCTTTTTACCTTCAAATGCTTTTATTTTTATTTTTCACTAATTGATAACTAATGAGTTCATTTTATACATGTTTAAAAAATAATTTTTAATAATTTTAATAATATTAATTAATTTATAAAAGACATATATGAAAAAAATTCTAAGAAAAAATATTTCAAAATAATTCTTTAGAATCAACATTTTTTCCGCAGTTAGTTAGAATCTATTTTTGATCATTATATTTAATTTAAATATCATATAATGTGATTGATTTTGTAATTTATAAGAATTATTCGCATAATTTAGGGTTTTAGTATTCATAATATATCTAATATACAAATCATATTCTCAAATATTGGGGTGTTATACCAATGTCATACTTGTCATATAATAGGGAAAATGCCATCTTTGTTAAGCTATAACTAAAAAATGATAAACAACATTCCAAAACACCCGATTACGGTAAAGAACCAAAATGTGAAAATTAAATGTATCAATGTATTTTGTTTCTCATTTTAGGTATCTCCCTTTTCTTGGTTATAGGGAAATCCAAACATGAACAATGAACCCTTAATATGAGAAATATATAGTTTATCACACTCCATTTGGTAAACTTATCAGGTCACCCAACAAAAAAACCTATTTTGTTCTTTATGGGAATATTTTATTTCCTAATATAGTAATATTTCTCATTATAACATTAATATTTCAATATAAACTATAATAACCCATGATGAATATCTTTTAGAGAAAACTCAAAGTCATACTTTGAGAGATCAACTATCAATTCACATCACAAGTATTTCAACCAAAAAGATATAATTATAAAGTAGATATTTCATTTTATATAACATGATAAAAATTATATTCTAGAAATATTTAATAATATTTAAAAATTCATATATATGGTCTAATCTTATCATATAACATTGTAACGACCCGAATATAGAGCCCCTCAACTGGTGTCTCGTGCCTGGTTCCCCACATGACCTCAAGTGCATTTCCCCAAAAGCCAGAGGTTGCCTACTAGTAGTGACGGCCTTGGTAAGTTATTGGGGAAACTATGCCCTCATTTGGTAAGGTATACGAGGTACATCAAATAACAGTCAATAGCGGAAGCAGAAAACAGCATACAACAACTAAAACTAAACAACTGAAGCAATGTATAATATAATAATGATGCAGCATGGTACATCTATCTAAGGAAAGCAGAAAACACAACAACGTGCTGAAATACAACTGATAACAATGCACTAAAATTAAACAGCAACTCCAGCAGCATCACAAGCCTAAGCTCGGTCTTATGCTCTCCAGCTCCAACCAGAAATCATGTACCTGAAGTATAAGGGACACAATCTCTATCCACACCTGCAACTATATAACCTTTTTGGGCCGAAAAGAAGGACCCAAACAGGGTGTGAAACTAATCCCAGTAGGCAATCACCATAAGATTTGTTCCCTACTGTCAATGATCAATATAGAAAAAGTAAAGGAAATAAATGTAGTATAGAAATAGGAGTACTCTAAAGTAAACAATCCTACCAATATCCAATCACATTTATTTATTTATTTAATTCACTCATTAAATTATCAACCAAGGAATCTAGAAAACAACTCTATATTCTCAAGGCATAGCAATTAACACAATAGGTATCTCAGCAGACTACCTAAACTACAAGTAGTACGAAACACAAGCTTGTTCTTTGGCTTAGTGGACTCATCACAACCAACCAAAAAATATTCACACTGACTCCCTCGGTGGCTCATACTAGCAGACCCCTATAGTCAAGTAATCATACAAGGCACAGACACTTTGGGAAGCTCTCACCATCAATTCCACTACGGTCTTGCAACGATATCTATAGACTCTGTGAGGAAACACTTACGTCTAATTCCCCCTATAGTCTCGATACGTAACTAAGGACACTCTAAATAAGCACAAAGTCCTATTCCTGTTGGTCTTGTGAACGATTCTAATTTATAACAGACTCTCTAGGGAAGCCCTTAATCGTCAATTCCCTCTTTAGTCTTTCGCACCAGGTTCACACAGCCCTAAGCAGTCTAGTCGTGCATAATCGACTATCATAAGCCCTGAGTAAGTTCAAAAAATACTTGTCTAATATCTACAATGCATCAAAATCATATAAACAACATGAAATACATGAAATCAATTATACCAAGGCAGGCAAACAATGCAACACGGTATGCCTCACAGGCATCCTAAGCCAAACGGTGATAAATAGCCAAAACAGGGGAAACACCCTTGGGGTGATCCTCAAACATGCTAACAAGTAATTATCAATCATCTACTAACCTCAAGCATACATGAAATCTAAGGAAGATAACAATACAAGATCAAAACCCTAACCCGAGATACCCGATACATGGGTATCCGACACTTTTGCACCAAAAACTCAAAGACATTCAACGTTGGACAACAAACCACCTACCTCGATCCTAGGATATTGATATACTTGAACCTCGTCCTGTGAATCATCCTAGAACAAAGAATATCTTCAAAAATATCTAAAACATTTAACCTTAGATAATTCTCACAAGAGAATGAATCAGGAAATGTGGCCAAAGAAGAGACAAGAACTCACCGCTATGATTCTATTGCAACCGACGGCGTTCAATTTGGATAACTGGTGACGGATCGGTGGATTGGAGAAGATTCGGCCTCCTCGGATGCTCTAGATATAATTAGGTAGAGAAGAAGATGAAAATATGTTTAAGACGCGACCCCGGTCCGATTAATGAAATAAAAAGAAAAAGTACACGGCGTGTACTCCATGAGTACACAACGTGTACTCGCCCTTTCCGTACACTGCATTAAGCGGCCTCCACATCACCGCTACACACCATGTGTGTGGCCTGGATACGGCCAGCACATGGCCTCGCACGGGAGAAAAGTACATGGCGCATACTCATAAAGTACATGGCGTGTACTTAGAAAATTTCCAGATTTTCTTATTTTTCTCAAAAACGACCAGAAATGGAAAAATGTACCTGAAACAAAGATCCGGGTTCTTAAAAACTTCCCCCCTTAAAGAAATTTTTCCCCGAATTTCCCTAACTTGGTGGTGAACAATAAATCTCGAACAACTCTGGCCACTCTAATCGCATATCGGCCTCCCACTCCCAAGTCTCAACCTGTACACGGTTGTGCTGCCATAGCACTCGTACCAGAGGAACAGACCGGCCACGAAGTATCTTTTCACTATGATGAAAAATCTTGATAGGATGCTCCTTAAACGATGCATCCTGCTCAAGCTCAACCTCCTCAGGTTGAAAAACATGATATAGGTCTGAGAAATAGCGGTGATGCTGAGAAACATGGAAGACGCCATGCATAGCCCGGTGCCTCTGAGGCAACTGCAACCTATAAGCAACCAGTCTAACTCTCTCCAGAACCTCAAACGGCCCGATGTATCTCGGTGAAATCTTACCCTATCTCATGATCCTCTTGTGTCCCAACCTCAGGGTAACATGCAGGAAAACCTGGTCCTCGACCTTAAACTCCAAAGGTCATCTCCACTTATCAACATAATATTTCTGACGAGACTGTGCAGTAGCTATCCTTTTTCGAATCAACTCCACCTGCTCTGTAGTCTCCTGAACAAGATGAGGTCCCAGCATAGATGTCTCTCCTACCTCCAGCCAACACAAGGGTGATCAACACGGCCTACCGTACAAAGCCTCGCAAGGGGCCATCTGAATAGTTTCTTGAAAACTATTATTATAGGAAAACTCCACTAGAGGTATATGTCTCTCCCAAGAACCTCCAAAATCAAGGACACATGCTTGTAGAATGTCCTCTAGAACCTGAATCGTCCGCTCTGACTGGCCGTCTATATGGGGATTGTAAGTTGTACTCAGAAGTACCTGTGTACCCAAATCCCTCTGTAGCCCTTGCCAGAAATGCGACGTGAAGCGGGCGTCCCTATCTGAAATTATAGTACTCGGAACCCCATGCAAGCATACAATCTCACGAATGTACAACCGTCCAAGATCATCAACATCTAAGGTCTCATTAATTGGAAAGAATTGATCAACCTTCATGAGCATGTCAATGATAACCCTTACCACATCATTCCCTCGAGGTGATCTCGGTAACCCTGCCCCAAAGTCCATCGCGACATCATTCCACTTCCACTCAAGAATGGGTAGCTGTTGTAAAAGCTCTACTGGTCGCTGGTGTTATTTCATCACCTGCTGACAGGTGGAACATCTCATGACAAAACCAGCAATATCTCTATTCATACCTAGCCACCAATACTAGAGGTGTAGATCACGATACAACTTGGTGATTCCAGGATGAACTGCCCAGACTGAGGAATGAAAGTCTCGCAACAGCTCCTCGTGTATATCTACTGGCACCCATACACGTCCTTGGAAACTCAAGATCTCATCCTCGCCTATGGTCCATCCGGGAAGAGGGTCCTCTCCTGACACGCTTTCCCATAGGACTAGGTCTTCAGAATATGTTAACTGCCTCATTCGAACTCAGACGAGAAGCGTAGAGGTAAAAGCTACAGATGATAGGAAAGTATGCCCCTATCTATCATGAACCTCCAAATTTATCTCAGAGAATAGAGCCATAAGCTTCCACTCACTATTGGCCTCCTGAACTGCCTGTATCTGAGTCCTCCTGCTCAGTGCATCAGCCACTTCATTTTCTTTCCCAGGCATATAGGCAAGCTTGAAATCGAAAGACTGCAGGTACTCAACCCACCTCCGATGTCTCATATTCAAGTCACGCTGCGTGAAGATGTAATTGAGGCTCTTGTGGTCATTATAGACCACAAAATTCTCTCCCATAAGATAATGTCTCCAACAACGCAAAGCATGAACAACTGCAGGAAACTCCAGGCCGTGCGTAGGATAGTTCCTCTCATGTGGCCTCAATTGCCAAGATCTGTATGCAACAACATGATCCTTCTACATAAGCACTGCTCTGAGCCTGATGCAAGATGCATCACAGAAAACTGTATAACTCTTGCCCGGCTTTGGCAAAACTAGAATCGGTGTTGAAGTCAATCTCCCTTCCAACTCCTAGAAGGATGAATCGCAGTCTTCTGACCAAACATACTTCACCCCTTTCTTATTCAATCCTATCAACGGTGCTGATAGGCGTGAGAAGTCCTGTATAAACTGCATGTAGTAACCATCCAGCCCTAAGAAACTCCATACCTCGAAGACGTTCTTCGGATTCTCTCAGGTGACTACTGCTCTCACTTTATCTGGGTCTACTGATACTCCTTTCTCTGAGATGACATGACCCAGGAAGTGAACCTCATCCATCCAAAAGTGGCACTTTGAGAGCTTAGAATATAACTAATGCTCCCTCAGTGTACTCAAAATGATCTCAAGATGGGTAGCATGGTCGTGTCGAGTGTGAGAGTACACCAAGATTTCATCCATGAAAACCACCATGAAGGAATCCAAGTAAGGATGGAAAACTCTATTCATCAGTGCCATGAAAATTTCTGTCATGTTCGTGAGACCGGACAACATAACCGAATACTCATACAGACCATACCTGCTCCGGAAGGCTCTAAGAGGTATATCAGATGGTCTGACATGCAACTGATGATATCTGGATCTCAAGTATATATTTGAGAACACTCTGGATCCTCGAAGCCGATCAAAGAGATCATCTATCCATGGAAATGGATATCGGTTCTTAATCGTCAACTGGTTCAGCTTCCGATAATCCACACAAAGACAAAGGGTGTCGTCTACCTTCTTCACAAATAGAATAGGTGAACCCCAAGGAGAAGTATTGGGTCGGATGGAACCCCTTGTTTTCAACTCCTCCAACTACTTCTTGAGCTCCTGCAACTCAAGTTTATCCATACTATAAGGAGGAATTGACACCGGTGACGCTCCTGGAACAAGCTCAACAGAGAATTCTACCTCTCACTCCGGAGGTAAACCTGAAAAGTCTTCTGGAAAGACACCTGGAAAGAGATCAACCACTGGAGAAAAATTTACTTTAGAAGTCCTGTGGTCATCCAGATATAAGCTAGAAATCCAGGCCATAACACCGCCCAACCCATGATGCTCTGGTCTAGCTCTGCATGCCTGGACATCCCATTCACCCTTATGAAGAAACGATCCACCCTCTGGTGATGTGAAACTCACCCTTCAGTGATAGCAATCGAGAAAGGCCTAGAGGTGAACTAACCAGTCCATCCCAAGAATGATATAATAGAATGTAATCTCCAAAACATAGAGACTATATGAAAAATGGCACCCACCAACCTCGAGGGGGTAGTCTAAGCACTGACGCATGCTAGCAATTCTAATTCCCAAGGGAGTGTCTAGCGTCATCATATCCTCAGAAGTATAAATAGTAAGTCTAAGGCTTTCCACAGTATGCATAGAAATAAATCTATGAGAAGCTCATGTATCAAAAAGTGCATAGGATAAAACTGAGGCTACTAAAATCGTACCTCAAACTATAGAAGGTCCAGGATCCTTTTCCTGATGAATCTGCTCTACAACAAAAGTCTGGCACGTACCGCGGCCCTGCGTAGTAGCCTGAGATCCCTATGTTGCTCCTCCATGAGCCTGACCACTATGTCCATGGCCTCTAACCTGGCCTGAACAACCTGAAGAACTCCAGCCCCCATTCTGATGCGGAACCGGTAATCCTGCTCCTGTACATGGAGTCGAAACCCATCCTCCTTCACTAGCCACTGGTAGAAGAACCTTGCATAAGCACTACAGATGACCCATCTTGCCATAATATCGGCACTCCACTAGGTCCCTCAGGCACTGGGTCTTCTTATGACCACTCCTTCCACACTGATAACACACCACTTGGTTGCTAGAGGGAAGATCCCGTCTACCAGAAGGAATACCTCGCTTCCTCGAGTTACCTCATGTAGACTCTCGATGGCGCTTCCTGCTATCTGTCTCGAGAGAATCAGCCCTGGATACTGAACTTCCCTGGTCCAAAACTCCAGCCTCCCTCAGGTTTCTCTCCGTAATAAGCACCTGGTTGACTATTAGAGTGATAGAATTCAACTGAAATACGTTCACCTGTGACCTGATGTCCGGTCTGAGGCCTTCCTCAAACTTCCTTTCCAAAAATAGCTCGTCATTCCCCAGAATGGGAGTGAAATGTTGTAACTCTATAAATCGGGAGGAATACTCCATAACTATGAGAGTACCCTTCTGTAGGTTCATGAACTATCTGGCTTTGTCATCCCTCAGCGTCCCCAGGTAGAAGTATTCGTAGAACGTACGCTGAAACTCATCCCAAGTCATAGCCTGTTGGCGCCCTGTCTGTGAAACCACATCCCACCATCTCTTGGCAGAATCTCATAGAATATAGGTTTAAAGCTTCACTCTCCTCTCTGGAGGTGTCTCCAGATGCTCTAAGATGGACAATATGGCTTCTATCCATGACTCTGCAACCTATGGTCCTCCATCCCCTGTGAACGTGGGAGGGTGTTGCTTCTGAAAAACCTCTGTCAGCTCTTCCATAGACGGGGCAGGATGTTGAGGTCCCTGGAAGGTCTGCATGAATCTCATGAAACCCTCTCTGAATTGAGCATCGGCACCAGTGTCTGGAATCACTGCAGGTGCCATGTCCGGAATAATAGGCAGAACTACTGGTAGTCCCTGATCTGTCGTATCAGGTGTACGGTCACTACCTGGTTCCTGACAAGAAACGAGAGGACATCTTGGTGCCATAGCTCTGAAAGGTCAAAAACACGCCTTCATTAATGATGAACATAGATGAAAATTAAGAGAGAAAAATTTAATAGGAGATAAAAACCTTAAAATTTGGGAAAACATGACCACACGGCGTGCAGTACTACTACACGGCGTGTTTCTAAAAAGTTTTCCCTAGGCATGTACCTTGGACATACATGGCTATACACTGCGTGTTCTTAAACTACATGATGTGTACTAACCATTTTCCTCCCTGCCCGTTCACTCCTACACGACTGGGAACACGGACTGTCCCAACAGGAAACTACACGGCATGCTTGTCCACTACACGGCATGCCTATAAGATCTCTCCCATGTCTGTGTCTTTAGTCACATGGACTGGTACATGGACCACTACTACACGGCGTGTCAAAGGAGACGCGGCGTTTACTTGACATGCCTTACCTGGCCCGTGTTGTTAGTGACACGGCCTGACACACGGTCGACACTACATGGCGTGTTGCATACGGACACGGCATGTACGCGGAAGGATAACACCAACCCGTTTTGTTGGCTACACAGCCGGCTACATGGTCAACTATACACGGAGTGTTCGCAAGGGACATAGTGTGCACTTGAAGGAAAACCCTGTCCCATGTTGTTCATGACACAGCCAGATACTTATTCCAGACTACACGGCATGCTAAGCTGGTATACGGCATGTTCCAACAGGAAACTTTACAACTTCGTGTCTCTTCCCAACACAGTCAGGGACATGGCTAAAAACTACACGGCGTGTATGCATAAATTACGCATCGTGTATTCTGGTTTTTTCCGAACAGTAGCCTCAAAGCTGCACCGGAGCCCAGAAAACACAGAAAAAAAGGGTTAAGGTGCCAAATTCTGATCCGTGGGATCCCATACTCCCCGCGAATCAAATCATGGCATCATAAAAATGGATATAACAAGTAAAAAGTATAACAACTCACGATCCTCCAAATTATTATCATCGAGGGCCCATAACACCTATAAGGCCAAAGTTTGGCGTCCATGATATAGAAGATCTAAACAAAAGATACCCTACCAATATAGAAAGTATTCTATCACAGCAGCTATCACAATAGCATGCATCTTCTATCACAAATTCTATCACAACAGCATGAAAATTCTAATGCAATCTAGATGGCATGGAAAAATTCATGACATGTGATTTTCTAACAAGTGACTATATGATTCATGAGATGTCATACCCTCATCTCATTGGGTTGCAACAAAATAGAACCACAATCATACAACAGTAATAGCACAAAACAAGTGCACCACCCAACGGTGAAATCAATTAAAATGTATCATTTTCAAAAACTCAAAAATTGCAATATTCGAGGTAATAAGGCTTTTTCCCTATACACGGGTTCTAGAATGCTCGGAAAAAGCTATTTACCATTTACCTATTCCGTCCTATCCCTGTCTAATGTCTCTAAATAGTAAGTCAATAGAAAAGAAAAGTGTTCCTCGGATACCACTTTGTAACAACCCGAATCTGGAGCCCCTCAACTGGTGTCCCGTGCCCGGTTCTCCGCATGACCTCAAGCACATTTCCCCAAATTCCAGAGGCTTCTGAATAGAAGCAAGGGACTTGGTAAGTTTTTGGGGAAACTATGCCCTCATTTGGTAAGGTATACAAGGTACAGGAATTAACAGTCAATAGAAGAAGTAGAAAACAGCATACAACAACTGAAACTAAATAGCAGAAGCAATGTATAATATAATAATGATGCAGCATGGTACATGTATATAAGGAAAGCAGCAAACACAACAACGTGCTGAAATACAACTGAGAACAATGCACTAAAAGTAAACAGCAACTCTAGCAGCATCGCAAGCCTAAGCTCGGTCCTATGCTCTCTAGCTCCAACCAGCAATCATGTACCTAAAGTAAAAGGACCACAATCTCTATCCACACCTACAACCATATAACCTATTTGTTCCAAAAAGCAGGACCCAAATAGGGTGTGAGACTAATCCCAGTAGGCAATCACCATAAGATATGTGCCCTACTGTCAGTGATCAATATAGAAAAATTAAAGGAAATAAATGCAGTAGAGAAATAGGAGTACTCTAAAGTAAACAATCCTACCAATATCCATTCACATTTATTTATTAATTTAATTTACACATTAAATTTCCAACCAAGGAATCTAGCAAACAGCTCTATATTCTCAAGGCATAGCAAGTAACACAACAGGTATCTCAGCAGACTATCTAAACTACAAGAAGCACGAAACACAAGCTTGTTCTTTGGCTTGGTGGACTCGTCACAACCAAAAAAACAATATTCACACTAACTCTCTGGGTGCCTCATACTGGCATACCCCTATAGTCAAGTAATCATACAAGGCACAGATACTCTGGGAATCTCTCACTGTCAATTCAGCTACGGTCTTACAACGATAGTTATAGACTCTTTGATAATGAACTTACGTCTAATTCCCCCTATAGTCTCGATATGTAACTAAGTACACTCCAAGGAAGCACAAAGTCACATTCTCGTAGGACCTGCGAACCATTCTAATTTATAACAGACTCTCTAGGGAAGTCCTTAATCGTCAATTCCCTCTTTATTCTACCACACCAGGTTCACACATCCCTGAGCAGTCTAGTCGTGCGTAATCGACTGTCAGCAGCCCTAAGTAAGTTCAAAAACTACATGGCTAATAGATATAATGCATCAAAATCAAATAAACAGTAGGAAATACATGCAATCAATTATACCAAGGCAGGAAAAAAATGCAACACGGTATCCCTCATAGGCATCCTAAGACAAATGGCGATAAACAGCCAAAACAGGGGAAACACCCATGGCGTGATCCTCAAACATGCTAACAAGAAATTACCAATCATCTAATAACCTCAAGCATACATGCAATCTAAGGGATATAACAATACAGGATCAAAAACCAAAACCGAGATACCTGATACATGGGTATCCAACACTTTTTCACCAAAAACTCAAAGACATTAAACGTAGGACAACAAACCACCTACCTGGATCCTAGGAGATTGATATACTTGAACCTCAGCCTGTGAATCAGACTATAATGAAGAAGATCTACAAAAACGTCTAAAATTTTCAACCTCATATAACTCTCACAAGATAAAAAAATTAGGAAACGTGGCCAAAGAAGAACCAAGAACTCACCGCTGCGATTCTATTGCAACTGACAGTGTTCGATTCGGATAACCAGTGACGGATCGGTGGCTCGTAGAATATTCAGCCTCCTCGGATGATCTAGACATAATTAGGCAGAGAAGAAGATTAAAATAGATTTAAGATGTAACCCCGGTCCGATTAATGAAATAAAAAGAAAAGTACATGGCATGTACTTCATGAGTACACGGTGTGTACTCTCTCTTTCTGTACACCGCATTAAACTGACTTTACATCACCTCTACACATCGTGTGTGTGTCTTGGACATGGCCAGCACACGGCCTTGTGTGGGAGAAAAGTACACGGCGTGTACTCATAAAGTACATGGCGTGTACTTAGAAAATTTCCAGATTTTCTTCTTTTTCTAAAAAATGACTAGAAATTGAAAAACGTACCTGAAACGAAGATCCGGGTTCTTACACACATACAATATAATGCCATATCAACCTTAATATTACTATATTTTTAGGGTCTTGTTAAACTAAATATATCTCAATGTAAATCCCATTGCATCTCTATATGGTTATCTAAAAAACCCTCCGAATAAAATATTTAGTGACTAAAATCTATAATTAAAGTTATCTTGAAAAACGATGAGAATTAGGAATCATATTCCCAATATTCAACACTTTAAATATAGTATTCAAACCCCTCAACATCACAATATACAATGTTATAATGTCAATAACTTATGTTTTCTATATATAAATTTTCTAATTTCATCACTATCATCTTCCTTGAAACCTATTCCATTGAACTTTTTCCTTAAAACCTTATGGTAACTAAGTTATATATTTATGTTAATATTTTATCAACACACCCTAATCCTTCTAGGGTACTAAGAAACATTAACTTTGTATTTTGACTGGCATGATATTTTATTTGTAAGCTTTGACATTTTCAAAGAAAAAAACGACACTCCCACTAGTATCATACACACTATATTCATCTCTAAATACCATGCAAAGAAACAAAAACCACATTGTGTTTAGAAATAACACTTATATTCTCTTTGTATAAATATTTAATAAATAAACTATTGTATCCATATCATATATAGTATTCTATGTGTTTTTAGAGTTACTCTAAAAATAATAATTCATTATTTAATATATTTCACTAATTGTGGTGGGATCTAGTCCTTTATATTTAAAAAAATTAAATTCTTTTACCTATGATAAAACTCCTTTTATCCTTATCTTCTTTTCAATACATGTTATTGAATATGATGAATCATAAAACATGTGTTCTAAATAAATCATATCATATTATTCATAATTTTTTTTGTTAAAAATAATTTTACCTTTTTTTATAAGATAAAAAAAGATGAAAATGTAAATTATTTGTATAGATCCATATAAACTTGATTTATATCCCGTTACATTCAGATCCATGATTCAAAAGATCTTTAATTCATCACTTTAATAAAAACTATACGCACCATTGATTCTTTCCATGATTTTTAACTCCTATATATTTATAATAATTCTAAAACATATAGGACATCTTATATCCATCAAAATCAATTCATTGATTAATATATCATTGATTTATTATATTGAATTTCCAAAGAATTTCCCAAACTCCTTTCGGTGTCCCGTATGATTGCATCATATGGAATCAATTCCCATCTTTACTAACACTACCTTTAGGTTTCAATGAACTTGAGAAACTACTATAAAGAAACATTTGTGGAATCTCTAACCAGATTTTCTTCTCCTAATGTAATATTGTACACACTTTTAATATAGATAAAACACCTGAATGTAGACATAACATGCAAATTTCATCTATCATAAACACTTTGAGAAAATATAGTGAAAATTTCTTGAACTCATTTACATTTTAGGAACATTTCCAAATATGACAACAAAATAGAATATATAGTCAAAATAAGCTTTAAGGAAACCCCTAGTCTCCTAATCCAATGGTACAAACAATAACATTATGTATATGAGTAGATACTAATTTTATATAGTTCATTTTACATACAACTATTTGAAAATATTAGTTGCACCATTATTTTCTTCTCATAAGTATCTAGATTTATTTATTCTATAAATTTAATATATTTTTACTCAAGAAGGTATTTCTATTAATAAATAGAATTTTATTTTAAATTTAAAAAATTATTAAATATTTATACTAGTATAAAAAATTTCTAATATTATTATTTTCCGTTTCTCATGGATTGATCTCAAAGTTAATCCTGAAGATGATGATGAAATTTTTCTACAATATAAATTTTTATTAGATAGGTGTCATATTTTACATTCATTTAAAAGGAGTTTTCTTAGATGGGATCCCACCAAAATATTGAAAAAATTTATAATAATAATTCCAATTAGTGTTAAAAGATCTATATTTCACAAAAAAATCAGTCCAGTTTTTTATTCCTCTCACCACATATCTATATAAAAAGGAAATCATCCCAATAATATCATATATGAATCTTAGATAGTTGAGTGGATGATTATTTTCCAAACCATTATATGGATAAAATAAAATCCATTACAATGGTATCCTAACTGTTAGGGATTTCAAATTATGTTTAATAATAATACCATAGTGTTTTTTCGTTACTTAACGCTTAAGGTTAGCTATTTCCATCATTCCTTGCACAAGATAATCCACGAACACCATACTTTGGCATAACCTACCATGTTGAATGATCAAGTTCATCACGTGTGTATACTTTGGAAGGAATATGAAACTTATTATTATTAAATGGTCTTCTAATCTCACAATCTCATCTCATGTAATTCACTTTAAATTTATACTTTATTTTAGTGAGTTTTTTTGGGAATCATATTCCTTCCACCAAATCAATATGTTCAAACCATGTTGATTTTTAACTCTCTACAAAAATCATATCATGTGTTATTAACCCAAATTAAAATCTAACTATATTAATGAATATCAAAATTAATCCTATTTATAATTTACATGATACAATTTCATGACAAGTATTATAATAAAATAGAATATATAATCCCCATAATGGTAATATTAGAGCAACATATAGACTACCCTCACTTTTCTAGACCATGCATAATCCTCCAGGCTACTGTGTAGTTTGACCAAATGTCCTTCTACCCAAGGATACTTTACCTAATAAAAAAATCAAATCCATCAATATTTTAACACTTGATATCTATAAACTATTAATAACTTCTTAAATCAAACTCATCACCAAATACATGCTAAATTCAAGGTAGAAGAAAACTAAAACAATTATCATACCTATAACATAACTCCATAAATTTATTTATGAAAATTTATAGAAGTAGTTTAAAAATTTAAACTAAAATATACATCCATTAATAGTATAAAATAATTATATAAATGAATAATAAATTAGATAATAAAATTAATAAATGAACATTTCATATATTTAATCATGAGATAAAAAATTATCAATAATTCATTAACAAAGAAATTATAAACAATTTGTAATGTAGTCATGTATTATGGACAATATATAATTAGATACGTATAAAAAAATTATATTTATATTTAATATTAACTTCTTCATATTATCCTTTAAATGTAATTTCACTTAAATTTATGATATCTGAAATATAAACATATTATATATAAACTATTCATATATTATGTAAATATTCAAAATATTACACACTTAATATTATTTAATTCTCGATCATACCAATTATCAAAAAATCTTTTTAATATAGTTAAATAGTTAATAAAATAAGATATTTTAATTTGAATAATTAAAATTTAATATTTTTTAAAATTCATAATAGTAAATAAACATATTTTTATTTTTTGGATTATTTTGTAATTTTACAAACACTTTATAAATTACTCTTTTAATTTCCATTTAAACAATTTATATCTAATCAATAAGTCTTTTCATATAATTTAAAGGTATTTAATATAAAAATTTAATATTAGGGATATTTATTTATTAAAATTTATATAAAAACATAATAGTTTTTTATAAAAAAATATAATTATTAATTTATAAAAAATTATAAATTAAAAAAATATCCCAAAAAACTTTTTCCTATAATTTTTAAACAATTTATAAATTATAAAATTCAATTCAGAATTGATGTTTAGAGTAAAAAAATTCATTGATATCAATTTCTATGATACCATAATAATATAATATGCTACTAGATTTCCTAATCTATCGTATTGAATGATATATGATATGTGTTCTATGATACAACCCATATAACATGAAATTTTTAATCTTACGATGTATATTATATCATAAGGATGGTATGATTATTTATTTTTTTAAAATACAATACAGTGGAATCATCCCATATGATTTCCTATATTGTACTCTATGCTATTGTGAAAATAATAAGGAACATTCTATGTCACCACTTATGATAGCATATATCATATATCGTGGAATCAACACATCATCCAATATCCAATGTCATATAGAAATCCAATAAAAAAATCCTTTTTTCATTTTAACAATATGATACATAAAATCTATTTGATAAATGATTTGTTCATTTTAAACTATAATTTTGAGAACACATGGTAATTATTTATTACCACTTATGGGATTCTTAGGATTTATTAACACTTATTCAATGTTGAAGAAGTTATTAGAAACATCAAATACAAATATCTTTCACGCTTTAAATTGAAATCATGTATAACTAAAATAAATAACCTATTGTACCATGATCTATAAAAAGCATTCATTATAGGATATAATTAGTGGTCTTGATGAAGATTCATAAGAAGAATCCAATAGACTCCCTCCTCATGGGATAATACTAGATCACCCATCATATGGGTGAGACTCTCCTTCCCTCCATGACATGCCAGTGTCTTTGATGGTAAGGGAGGTAGAGAAAGGGGATTTTAAGAGAGGGATAATCACAATCGATATAGGTAGTTTCGATCATTGATTATATTTGTGGTATTTACATCTTTTATGACCCCTCTATAAATTCTCAAGTGTTCATTAATTAACTCATACTTTACATAACTTGTGTGTAAATTTTTTATCCATTCCTACATTCATCATATGAATACACTATTTTTCATCTCAATCATCTCATTTATGGAATTCCCTAATTGATGGAATTCAATATAGGAAGTATTTTAACATTAACCATTAATATTTGGTTTCCAATATCCATAATAGTTTTTACATATGAATCATTCTATAGGATTCACTTCTATATGATAAAACTCAATCGTACATTATGATTGGTGAAGGAAGTAACATGATGTCTTGTATCATTTCATATCATATAACCATATTATATGATATGATATATCCAATTACACTTCAATATTTTAAGGAATTAGGGAATATCTATATCACTAAGATCCTTCATCTAGAATCTTTTGAAAAAAATCAACTATTAAATCTTCCAACATTTCCTTCACTAGTCTAGCAAAGAGCATGTAATCAATATAAATAAGAATCATGAAAACCCTCTATTCACTAAACACATTTGAATAGAAGAAAAAAATTTCCATTTTACCAAATTAAATTCTATTCTATAATGTATTCATTGAACTTTTATCTCCACTATGTTTGCGTTTACTTAAGACCATATAAACACCGTTTGAGCTTGCACACTAGGCCTTTTTTATATTCAGTATAAAACCTTATAATTTCTCCATGTAGATCTGTCCCTCAAAACCAACATAATGGAATGTATCATATACAATATTTTAGTTAATTTTATATCTATTTATAATGTTTTAAATCCCATAAATATTTTAATTTATGGGTAATTGACATGTATTTAGAATAAAATATTGATTTTAGTTGAATTGTGAAAATGTCATAAAAATGGTTTCTAAGTATTTTAATTCATTTTGAAATTATTTTTAAAATTCATGTATTAATTTTAAATTATAAAATAACATTTTTAATAGGTATCCAACATTGATCTTTATTGTTTTAATCTAAAACTGGGTAATAATCATATTTAAAATATAATTATGGGAAAAATAAAAAATATATACATTTTTGTTTAAATGATTTTTCACTAAGGAAAATTTGTGTTTACTAGGTTTTTGTAAAGGTTTTTCAGGAATCTATGTATAGGAATCTTGATATGGGATGAATAATGGTGGTTTAGGCATAGCCTAAGGGTCTCGTGATAGTTGTGTGAAGGTAGGTCACTATTGTGTAAGGATCATTGGGTCATGCTGGTCTTTTGAATGTTTGTTTTCTTTAATAATGTGGATTGATCTACCCATATATATCTATGAATCAAGATAAAATTACCCATAAATTAGTTGTTTCACCATACACTACACCTATTTTAAAAATGATCCACCATTAACAATGGGTGGAATCTTAGAATTGAGCATGGATTCACATGTGTCAATCGTAGAACCACTATGGATGTGTTGTGGAGCTTGTCTTGGACACTGAGAAAGAAGAAATATCATAGATTATATATGTGAAACATTGTTGAGATTTATACTTTGATGCTAGAGGATATCATGGTGGTACATTTAAATATCAATACTGTATGAAATTCCCAATAAAATAAAAATAATGATATATTGGTGAAATTCATGAAAACAAATTTAAAGAAACAATGTCATGCCAAATGGGAAAGTGGAAACAATGATAACTACATTGTGTAGGTTTTACCATGGTCATAGAAATAATTAAAAATGTAAATAACCCTTATGTGAGAATGATGAATAAAACACTTGATATTATATTTTTTATGATGATATCAGGTCTCTCTGTGAAATTTTTCATAGGAAACACCTAAGATTTCAGGGTGGCCCTCATTGTGGTCACTACATGAGGACCAAGTGAGGAATATATACATTAAATGGGAAATAACACACCCATAATAAAAATTTCATACCAATTTGGAAATTTATTCCATATAGTATGAGGTATCCCAAGCATAACATATTTATATATTACATCTTTTCGATTAATGTTCAATATATCTCCCAAATAAATGGGCTTGAGATCCGTAAAGGTTTAGTTTACTTGGATGATAGATATCGAAACATCTTACATAAGTAAAATCTTTATTATCTCAAACATAATTATTTATAAAAGGTACAATTCTAGACTCGTTATACATATTAACCTTCTTCATAACATAAGGAAAATCAAAAAATAAGAAGGTTTGTTCTCAAATTCTTAGTGAGGGTAAAAATAAAAGATGTTAATAAATGATCATATATAAAACTTTCATGAGCATAAGGGTATGAAAACATGATATTAACAATATAAAATCATACCTAGGAATTCATAGATCATAATTATGAGTCATGGAATAAAAAATTATCATGTAATGAGATTGGGGAATCATCAAAATCAATAATGAGCCATTAGTTCAAATAATAAACATAAAAATATTTCATAAGAGAGTATCACAATCATAGGAATAGAAACTATATTGTAAGTAAAGTTTCACACCAAGACTATGATATCATATTAGGCCAAGCATAGAAAACTATTTCTAATATCAAAGTGCATAGGCATCACCACTTATTTTCCATATCATTGTGGATCAAGCATCCCTACTTGTTTCTCGTAGTGTATCAAACACATCAACTTGTTTCCCAAAATTATCTAATGAGATATAATGATTCACCCAATGCATTCGAGAGATATATAAACCCACATATCACATAATTAAACCCATAAATATGTGTTCAAAAATATAATAAACCATTCACCACTTCAATATATCATAACCCATGGAAATGAAATAGTTTTCATAAATTTCTCATCATAACATAATTAACATGTGTGAAATAAATGGGTATCAAAAAGATCTAATCCTAACTTAACTAACATGTGGGAAATAAATTGGTTTAATAAAGATATCATTATAACATAATTATTCTTTGGTAAAGAAACATGTTTCATAAAGATCTAATCATAACTTAATTAACACATTGTAAAAGAATGGGTTTCATTAAGATATCATCATAACGTATTAACCCTTGGGTAAGTATTTTTTCTCATGCAATCATTATCATGAAAATAAACCTAAATAAAGATGATGGTATCATAAGATCATAACCCTAGTGAAATATAAAAATCATTAAAGTATGATGATATTGATGAAAAATACCTTTAAAATATTATTTGAATATTTTTCCAAAAACATGAGAAAATATATTTTCCCTCTGATAAAATTTTAACTAACAACTCACAGAATATTTAAAAAATATTTTTTAAAAAAATAACCAAGGAAAATTATAATAGAAGATTTAAATAAAATAATTTTAATTATGGTGGAAAAATTTATTAATTTCATATGAATTAAAAGAAAACATTACATTCACACAACTATAAAGAATAAACAATTCCTTATTCAGAAAACTTTTATGAAGATTTATTTTGAATTCTTTGTAAATAAAGTAAAAGGTACTGAAAATTACTATTTAAAAATAGTTAATTTAAATATATGAACATTAATAAAACAATTTTGAAGACTACATTCATGGATGAAAAAGTTCATCAACCATAGATTAAATGTTCTCATCTTTTCTTTTAAAACATTCTCTTGATCAATTTAAGTACTAAAAATAGAGATATGGTACTAATACTTTAAAATTTATATAATAAGTAAAGGAAAATAAAATATATGGGGATTAATGGATAATATCCATAAAAATTTTCTCAATATAAATTTAGCTTAGAAAATCATGAAAATAAATGATAGTGTAACATAAACTCTTGCCACAAGTCTCTTCTTACTTTGTACATGTTCAAACCTCCTCTTCATTTAAAAATATTCTTTTTATTACACCTTGGACCATGAGATAATGGTATTTTTTAAATAATAAATGGTTTATTCCATAGGTAAGGAATATATAATGGCATTAGGCTAGGTATTTTCTAAGCTAGAAGGTTCAAATATTATGAATAAAGGAGAGGAGGATACCTATTATAATTAAGGGAAAGGAAACACATCTAATTAATTAAATTTTAAATATAATATATATTATAATCATGTAATTATGCACCAAATGGGAATGATTTAGAATCTAGAATATGATAAGGTCAAAATCACTTCAATCAATAAAATTTATACTTGTTTAATAATCATTTTAATCCTTATCTTTTTTTTAACCCTTTCATTAACCCTTTCTAAACATAAGTGTGGTAAAATATTTTTTTACCTTAATGGGTTATAAATTTACTTCCAAAGTGAAAAGTTGTAACATACCCCCCACCCCCACAACTCATCTTATTGAGAGGAAAGAGATATGATATTAACCTTAGGTGATGTCCCAATGAAACAATGTTTTTGAAATAAATACTATGAGCTTAGTAAAATGTTAGAGGATTATTTTCCCAAAAGAATAATTAAAGATTATATGGTTAAAGAATAAAAAAACTATCTGCATAGTGAAAGATAAGAAAACATCAACTAAATGAAAAACAACAATATAACTATATTATAATAACATTATAAAATTAAATATGATTGAAGTCATAGGACTCTAATATATAAAGACTCTGGAACCAAATTGAAACCACTATAGATCAATACATGGATACTCCCCATCTCTAGCACTATCTACCAAATAATCAACATAAAATAATGTAAATAGAAAATTAAGTAACTTTAACCTTCCTTGTATATCAAGAAACTACATCTGTAAAAACACCGAAGTTCCCAAACAGGGTTGGATTATAAAATATAGTATGCAATCCCTAAAAACACCCCAATACACACAACTAGGAAAATAACAACTTAAAACATTTTATATAAAATATATTGGAAATATATAAATAGTTTACACAAGATATAAATAGGTTCCATGTGATAAAATTGTAAGTAAAAACTTTTTATCATTTTTAACACTTGGAATAATCTTCACATGTTCACACACACACACCTACACATATATTCATGTCCTAGATGACTCTATAATCATGAGAGGTGATTCATCTCTTCAACAAGTCATATCTTGGTGACCTAATTTGAGGGTATTTATTTTTACCATGATTCTTCCCTTGTCTTCTAATATTTGATGTGTTAATTCCAACCATGATCTATCCCATAGAAACCTAAACACACAACAACACAATTATACCAAGATTCTAATTAAAATATTAATTAAAAACATAAAGTGCATCAATATTATTTATAAAGAAAATTTTTTCTATATTTTAGAAAATAACATTTTGAAATAAAATCAAAATAAGAGGTTTTTATAGGAACATATCAAGAGATTTACAAACATAGATAATAATTATTTAGAAACATAACAAAAGTCATCAAGTTCTATAACTATAGAGTGTGTGAGAATACACCTACATCAGGTTCATTTGTCCTGATAGATCTTAGATGATATTATAGATTAGTCCTCTTCTATCTATTCCTCTATAAAATACCCAGATTATCTCATAAAAACTCAACTAATCCCATAGATTCAGAAATAAAGACACTTATCAATGACTTTGTTCAAGAAAATTGAGGAGATACAAGGTGAGAAGTAAGATCGAGGTCTTGACATTTGATTTCCATGATCAAATGCTTGAGGATTCATTATAATTAAAGTAAAAAACTTTAAATATCATATAAAATCACATAAGGGAACCCTAGAAGTCAAGAGGAAGAGAATAGTAACTAGATAAGGATATAGATGGGTTTAAAAGGATTAAAATAGTCTATACTCAACCATATTCATGGGATAAAATATGGATTAACAACATCAATAATCAAGAAATCATAAATACCAAAATTCAAATCACCTCAAGTTTAAATTTATAAAACCATTTCACATCATAAATGAATCTCATGGTGTGAACTGATTTTACCAAGATACTCATCCATGCCTTAAAAGAACTCATGGTGCTTATTGAAAAAACCTTCACAACATGAATAATTTATCATAATGTGGATGATTTCTATAGAAATATTCTATATTATATTCTATTTAATCCTCATAACTATAATATATTGTGATTTTAAAAAGGAGGAATATGACTAATAGTGTACAAGATATGTGACACAAAACTTAAACAATAAATGAAATATTATATTTATATATATCATTATAGATTAGTCAGTGAATCAGAGCATATGAATAGTATTATCTAAATTATAATATATATATATATATAATGTTCCCAATATATTTACATTTATTGATTAGTTCTTTGAAAATAAGAACTTGATTTTTATTAACATCAATTTTATTCTTCAAAAATATATTTTCTTTAGAAATGGTTTTTATTTATTTTTGTGAGATAATATTATAATTAATTTCTTAGAATATAAGAAAATTTATTTGATAAAATTAAATTCATTCTTGAAATCATCATGTCAATATAATCTTAGTGTTAATTTTTGATAATTTTTTAAAAAAAATATTTTTCAATGAATAATGAAAAATATTGATTTTTATTGAAAATTTTATTTTCTTTTAAAGTATTTATAAAGTCAAATTGTATTTCAGATTAGTTTTAAAAATTTCAGTAGTTTTTTATTAAAAAAATTAATATTATTATTTGGAGTCATAACATCCTGTTATAGTTTTCAGGTATTCCAAGATCCCTATTTTTAATCATGCTTGGGTTGGGTTTCATTTGGGTTTTCTTTGGGTGAATTTCGGAAATTTTTGAATGTTTTTGGGATAGTGCACCATTGGTGCATGGTTTTCCCAAACCGTGAAACCTAAAATAAGGGTATTTTCATGGTTGGTGCAAATTTTAAAAACCAAACACCCTCTTTATAAGAACCATGATTTCCATTTAAAATAGGTGTATGGCCTGCAAACTATTTGTCTAAATCATTCACCTCTACCCAGGAAACCATGCGGACAGGCTTTTGATTAATCCAACTATTGTTTAAAATTTCCTAAACTCCACTTTTAGGCCATCGATGGATTGGTATGATATAATACCAGTTTCTCCCATCCTTGGATCTTCTACTAAGAGCATTTGGCCCATTGGATCCCTCTTAGAAGCGATTCGAAACTTGAGGAATACCCTTTGATCTTCTCACAGCTAGTTTCTACATCCCGATATATATCTCCCACAATCTATATTCCCCTATCTAGGGTTACCAGAATCACCATGATGATTTTTGGATCTAATACCCACTACTATGTATCTAAATCTAGGTTTGTTTCATAGATCCTTTTTTTCATCATTCTCTATTGGAGTTTCTCGTTTACGACCTTGTGATTTGAGATCTGTTGATCTCGAGGTATGTGGTTCCATTACAATGCCCAAGTTTTATTAACCCAAAATTTAATTATTTAATTTCAATTTTTTGAATTATATGAAATTTTTTTATTTTCATTAAATGGACTTCAATTGGCTTTTTGGAAAAAACCAATTCTATTTAATTGGGATTTTAAACATGTGGTTTTCGCATGAAATTAAAAAAACTAAAATTAAATTGATTTGGGTGGTGTTTATAGAATTTTTTTATATTTAAATTGTTAAATTTTAAATTGTGAGATTTCTTTAATTAAATTATTGAATTTAATTACGGAAAAAAGGATTTAATGGAAAATTATGGAAAACCCAAATTCCTATGAACTGGGGGTTTGTTATGAAATTGATAGAATTTTTTAGAAAATTAAATTGTTGAATTTAATTGTGAAATTGGATTGTAAAATTGAATTTTGAATTTACTTCAAATCTCTATTTGTGAAAATAGATTAAAAATGGTTTTGATAGAAACCTTAGGGTTTTATATTGGTGAAAAATCATGTTTTTGTATTAAAATCCTGTTTTTATGGAAAATTGGAATATCTAAAATAAAGAATGGGATTAGTTGTATTTTAAGAAATCTTGAAATAAATTTAACATTGTTTTTTTGTACTAGAGAACATGAAAGACTGAGGTAGTTAGTGTGATATTTGGATAGAACATTATGATTTACAACATTCTAAAACATCATATCAACACATCACATCCCTTAGGATATGGTGATGTATCCTCTTTGGCCTTGGTTCAAAGGGTTGTATGTACATATTTTTCATATCACTTTGAGTGTGGGGTCCCTATAGCCTAAAACTATTATACCTTCTTAGTCATATGACCATGTTTCTCACTTTTTTATATTTCAAATGAATATATTCCATTATTGTAAATTGGTTTACAGTCCTTCTCATTTATATAAATAGTTTTATATGAAAGTGTTTATTTATAACATTTGTGAAAAGTCCCCTTTGTGTAAATAACATTTTGTTTCAAGGTAATTCCATAATTTGAAATGTATTTCCATCATTAGAAATGTGAATCAATACTTTATAATGTATCTCTAACTTTTTAAATGTAAAGTATAATTTTTTTAAATATTCTTTTAAAGTGCCAAATTCTGTTTATTTGAAAATTGAATGTGATCTTTTTGAAAATTTCATGTTGGAATCTATTATAGAATCATTGGTGAGACACTACAATTATTTTTAGCTCATTCCCTACCTATTCCTTTAGGTTTTTGTAGATTATCTCTTTCCAGGTTCGAGTATAAGTAAAGCACCACTTGGAAGTGGTTCTATCTGTTAATATATGGACTTGGGGAGTTGTGTCCATTGGGACTTAGGTAGTTTTTACTATTTCATAGTACTTCATTTTAGTGTTTTGGGTTGTTATACCTATTTTAATTCTGATACATTACTCCCAGTGGAGTTTCTTTTATATGCAAATGAATTCATTGTCTTGCTTATGCATTTTTGTGGAAAATTCATTCCCACTTTCTTTGTGTATGATGCCATGTGTTAATCACTTACCCATAGGGATTTTGAACTCCCTTTAGTATATGTCAAGATAGGATCAGTTATTGGGTTAAAAGGAAACCTAGGCTTGTTCATGACAAAGTGGTATCAAACGTGCAGGTTTTTCATCTTACCTTGAAGTCAGTATGTAGTTTGTGTAATTTTGTCGAGACTTAGGAGATATTTGAGATTGAGTTACAAGACATCTCTCACTGCAATGAATCTTAAGTCACTATGGGTGGTTTGGTAAAATATGTCTTGAGGATTAGTTCTAGTCTTTTACCTGCTTTTGATTGGATTGATAGAAATCCAAATCTTGTTTATCTATCCATTGGGATTAATTTCCCTTATTTCTCTATTTGAGTGTAATCTTATTTATTTATTATGGTCTGATGATGCTGTGTAGCATCATGCCTCTTATAATACATGTAAATAGAATCTAGGAGGAGGCTTCTATTGAACCTCAATGAGAGAATCCTCTCATGGACCTAAATTTGGTTGAGGTGGTTTGGTGCACTGTCCAAACTTTGTGACAGGAACCATCACTAGTTCCTATTTAGGCTCTATATGTGGAAACTCAAAGGGATGTTATCAAGATTGGTACTCAAATTTTACTTTACAAGAATCCATCTCCATTCAAAGGCTCAAATGATCCTCAAGATTCTAAAGATTTTTTGAGAATAATGGAGCATTTGTTTGTGTTATTCTACAAACCCAATGAAATCTAGGTAAAGTGTGCAACCTTCATACTGGAAATACTGAGAAGGAGATGGTGGGACACCATGGTAACAGAGAAGAAGCATTATGGCATGGAGTGTAAATTCTTAAAATTTCTTCTCACTAAATAGTTCTATCCAGATTAAATGTTGTTTGATAAGTCTGCATAATTTTTCAAACTTGAGAAAGCGGACAGGACCGTGGAAGAGTATGCAAACCATTTTGCTAATCTTGTACAATTTTTACTTGAGATTTCATCAAATAAGAAGATGAAGTCTTGATAGTTTGAGTTGGTACTTGAATAGGATATTCATCCCCATGTTTTCTTACTGAAGTTGCCTTCTAATATTGATGTACTAGATAGAGCATTGATGCTCGAGATAGACCACATTGGAAAGTCTATATTTTTAGGAGTTTCTTTCCCTCCCAATAGAAGTGTGAATTACACTTAGGTAATGAGTAATCATGATGATTCTCATGGTGGTTCTCAATAGTAGGGTTATTGTATAACTCCAATAGTTCTTGGAAGAGGTCCTTTGGTTTTTTACCAGTGTGGAAAGTCAGGAAATTCAAAGAGGGTTTTCACCAAGGCACCCAAGAACTATGGATCTTGTGGATGATCATCTCATTGCATATATTATTCCATGATTATTACACTTCACATAGTATAATGGGATCATGATAACCTTCTAAAATTATGGCACAATTATATGCTTCATGTGAAAAATGGTTCCAGCCATATGGGTCTGGAATGAAGTGTCTTCACACAGTGGAAGAGTCTCTAGAGGAATCAGATCAGGTCTAGCAATCGTAAGAGGTTCCCTCACTATATATTTTTCATTACTGACTACTTTACTTGGAACTAGTTTATCTTATTCATTTATTTCAACCTGTATTGTTAATATGATAAATCTTATTATGGATCCTTTATCTTGTGCAATGGATATTACTACACCCCTCAGTATGAAGAGTGAGCAGGGTCTCTATAGTCCCTATTTTTTTCTCTCTTTCAGATTTTTAGATTATTTGGAGTATTTTTATACTCAATATGAAAACTCATTATGTCATTTTTCGGATGGATTTGATCATTTCCAATAAATCCTAGATTAATTGTTACCTTCGACGGGTCTCCTTTACTACATATGATGGTGTGTACCAAATATTTTAAGGATAATGGGACCTAAGGTCGAGAAGAGCCAGAACTTCTAATCCAGAGTTGGGGAAATTGATATATATTTATGATTTTGATCTAGAGAAGGAATATATGAGTGATGATCTCTCTCCAGTTATTGTCAAGTTTCCTAACATGTTTCCTTCTAAATTCTCTGGTTTTCCAATTGTAAGGTAGGTAGAATTTTCCATTGACTTAATGTCTGGTACTCAACTAGTATATATTCCCTCTTACCATATGTAACTAGTTGAAATGAAAGGGATAATGTCCCAGTTGGATGATCTTCTTTAGAAATGATTCATAGGCCCAAGTGTGTCACCTTGGGAGGCATCAGTTCTCTTTGCTAAGAAATTTTATGGTTTACTTCACCTTTGCATTGTTTACCAAAATCTCAATCGATTTATAGTAAAGAAGAGTTATCTTTTTCCACAAATTGATGATCTATTTGATTATTTGATGGCAAGAAGTGGTTATCAAGGATGGACCTTTGATCTGGTTACCATCAGTTGAGGATAAAAGAATATGACATTCAAAAAACAACCCTTGGGAGAAGGTATGGTCATTATGAGTACCTTCTCAAGATGTTTGGTCAAACCAATGCTTCTGTAGTTCTCATGAATTTAATGAAAAGGATTTTCCATGAGTATATAGATAATTTCATGGTTGTATTTTTTGATTGCATCCTCTTTTACTCTAAATATGAGTAGGATCATGTGAATTATATAGGAATGGGTCTTTTTCTGTTGATAAATCACCGAATTTATTCCAATCTTTCAAAATGTTATTTTTTTATCTAGGAAGTGAAATTATTGTGACAAGTGGTGTCAAAACATGGTATTTTAGTCAATCCTAAAAAAGGTGAAATCTTTTATGACATGATAGAAACCAATAAATTTTTTCAATATTCAAAGATTCAAGGGGTTAGTCGAATATTATCTCTAGTTCATGAAGTACATCTCAATGTGGGTTTCTCTGATGATTTCACCAACTCAAAAGGGAGTAAATGTTTCTTGGAATGAGAAATTTCAGAGTTACTTTGTTGAACTAAAATATATTTTAACTATTGCGCAAGTATTGACTCATCCGGATGTTGGGCAGGGATATGTGGGTTTTTATACATCAGTTTTAGGATTAGGTTCCATTCTTATATTGGGTAATCATGTCTTAGCTTATTGAACTCATCATATTTTTTCACACAAGAAGAATTATCCTACCCATTACCTTGAATTTGCATCTGTGATGCACGAGCTTAAGAGTTGGAGGAATTACCTTTATAAAGAAAGGTTTAACATGTTTTTAGACCACAAGATATTGAGTTATATCTTCTCTCAAAAATATTTTAATTTCCAACATATGAATTGAGTAGAATAAATTCATCCTTTTAATTTCAACATTTCTTATACCTTGGGGAAAGGTAATGTCATTCCAGATGCTTTGAGAAGTAAAATTCCGACCTAGTAAGTGAAAGAATCATTGAAACATTGGAACTTGGTGGATCTCTTTGTACAGTAGCATATAAGAGTCCAATAATTAAGGGCCAATTTTTCTTTGGCCAGTGTTCATTTTTCATCTTCTCTTCTCTAATTGATTCTTTCAGTACAGCAACTTGATGATGAGTTGCATAACATTAGAGACTATCTTAATAGAGGGGAGACCATTCTCTATTGTTTATTCTTTAAGAGGGAATTCTATGCTTTCGGAACCATTTTGTGGTACCATATTCGGTAAGTAAAGTTGTAATGGGGAATTTCTAAAGTTCCCAATGGGCTATGCAACTAGGAACCAAAAAGATGTTCAATGATATACGATGATAGTTCTAGTGTCCAGCTATGAGATAAGCCATTTATGAGTTTGTCACTTGTTTAAATACATTCTGATAGGTTAAGGATGAGAACATGAAACCTTCAAGTTTTCTTTATCTACTTCTAGTCACTAATTAGAAGTTGGATTATATCACTATGGAATTTGTGGTACCTAGAGGATGAATAAGGTGATATGAGTTTTGATAGATAGGCTGACTAAATTGGCACACTTTTTACCCTTTCATGATATAGCCAAAGTTTAGGAGTTTGTAAATATATATGTGAAATAGATTGTTCATTTTCACAGAGTTCCTTTTACTATAGTTTCTGATAAAGACTATTATTTCACTTCTATATTTTTTATAGGCCTTCATGAGGAACTGGGATATCATGTCAGATTGAGTATGGAATTCCATTCATAGCCAGATGACCAGATAGAAAGAGCTAGACAGATTCTTGAGGATATGTTCCACACATGTGTTCTCAACATTGGTGGAGATTGGGATGATCACTTGAGGGTGGGTGAGTTTTCTTATAAAAATATTTACTAGTCCACAATTAGAATGAATCATTTTGAATCCTAGTATGGACACCCTTTCAAATATCCATTATGTTGGTCAGAGATTTGTGAAAGTTCCTTGGATGGACCGAGCATAGTTTAAGAGACAAAAAAAGATTCAGTTGATTCATCAGAGGAAGTTGATGGCATAGAGTTGATATAACTCTTATGTTGATCATCACCATAGACCCTTGGAATTTTCATTTGGTGACGAGTTTTTCTTGAAGGTTTCACCTCAGTTGGGTCATCGAAGGCTTCAGAGGTAATGGAAGTTTTCTCCTCATTTTTTGGGACCTTTTCAAGTTGTTGAGTAGGTGGGGGATTTTCATTCCATTTATCACTTCCACCACATCTAATGTTGATACATAATATGTTCTATGTGTTGTAGATAAGAATGTATCTATCTAGTCCATCTCATGTTCTGATTTGGAGTGATCTTGATGTCAAACCTGAATTATCTATGACTGAACGAACAGTCAGGATAGTTTATTCTAAAACCAAAGTACTTTGTAGGAGAAGGATACCTTTGTTTTTTATTTGGAGTGATCTTGGGTTTTGTTTGGGGTTTCTTCGGGTGAAATTTTGAAATTTTTGGAAGTTTCTAGGTTGGTGAAATATTGGCACACAATTTTCCCAAACTGTGTGCTCTTTTTGAACAAACCATGAAAACCAAGGGAGTGGAATTTACATAGTTGGTGCATGGTTTAACAAACATTCACCCACTTAATAGGAAATTTTCAACCCATTTAAAATAATTTCATGGTTTTGGCACTGTTTTCTAAATTGTGTGCATCTTCCTATGAAACTGTGCAAACGAGTTTTTAATTTATCCATATTTTATTTAAAATTTTCCAAACCCCTCTTTTAGGCTGCCAAAGGATCGGTACAAATAAATATTGGTTTTCTCTCATCCTTGGAGCTCCCAAGAAGAGTTTTTATCCCCTCATATCCCTCTAAAAAGTTGTCAGAATCTTGAGGAACACCCTTCAATCTTCTTATAGTTAGTTTCCTTATCCAGATCTCTATCTCCCATGATCTATATTCACTTTCCCAGGGTTCCATGAATCCCCATGATGATTTTTGGATCTAATACCAACTATTTTGGATCTAAACCTATGATTTATTTATAGATCCTTGTAGTTTTCATTCTCTGTTATATTTTTTTAGGTACAGACTTGTGATTCGAGATCCACTAATATTGAATTAGGTGGTTCCATTACAATTCCCATGATATATTAACCCTAGATTTATTTTTTTAATATCAAGTGTTTGAATTAAATGGAATTTTTTTAATTTTGATTAAATAGATATCAATTGTTTTTTAGAAAAACCCAATTCCATTTAATTGGGATTTTAAAATTAGTTCTTTTCCATAAAATTGGAAAACCCACAATTCTATTGAATTGGGAAGTGTTTATAGAATTTGATTATATTTAAATTGTTTAAATTTAAATTGTGGCATTGTTTCAATTAAATAGCTGAATTTAATTTTAGAAAAAAGGATTTTATGGAAAATTGAGAGAAAAAAAACCCAACTCCTTTGAATTTGGGGTTTGCTATGAAATTGATGGAATTTTGTTGAGAATTATATTTTTTAATTTAATTGGGAAATTGGATTGTGAAATTGAATGGTGAATTTATTTCAAATCCATATTTGTGAAAATGGATTAAAAATGGTTTTGATAGAAAATATAGTGTTTTATCTAGCTGAAAAGGAATGTTTTTTATTAAAAACATTTTTTAGTTTTTAAATGAAAAATTGGCATATTTAAAATGGAGAATGGGATTAATTTTAATTTAAGAATTCTTAAATTAAATTACCTATAATTTTTTGTACAATAGAACTACTAATCATTAGGTATTTACTGAGCTATTTGGATGGAACTTTTTGATTTACAATGTTCTAAAACATCATATCATCACATCACATCCCTTAAGTGATGGTGATGAGTCCTCTTTGGCATTGGTTCAAATAGGAGTATGCACATATTTTTCATATAACTTTGATTGTGGGGTCCCTATTTCCTGGAACTATCGTACCTTATTAGGTATATGACTATATTGCTTTATTTTTTGAGTTTCAAATGAATATATTTCATTGTGTAAACAATTTTACATACCTTTAGATTTATATAAATTGTTTAATATAAAAGTTTTTATTAAATACATTAGTGAAAAGTCCCATTTAATTAATGAACACTTTATTTAAAGGTAATTCCATAATTTGAAATGTATTACCATCATTTGAAATTTGAAGCAAGAATTTAAAATGTATCTCTATATTTTGAAATGTAAATCATGATTTGCTTAAATATACTTTTGAAATAAAAAAAAACTTTCTATTTAAAAATTGAAATCACGTATTTGGTTATTTTAATATTGTAATATGTTATAAATTCCTTAATGAGACCCTACTAGACTTCTTATATCACTCCATGTCTATGACTTAGGGTGTTTATAGATTATCTCCTTCTAAGTTCAAGCAAAGGTAAAGTACCACTTGGAGGCAGTTCTAGTTGTTAATCTTTGGACTTGGTGAGTTGTGACCCTTAGTACTTGGGTTGTTTTTCCAGTTTTTTGGTAGTTGGTTGTAGTAATTTGGGTTGTTATAACTTTTTTACTTCTAGTACATTACTCCCAGTGGAGTTTCTTTTGTATCCATACTGATTCATTATCTTTCTTCTCCATTGTTTGTGGAAAATTCATTCCAACTTTCTTTGTGTATGATGCCAAGTTCTAGTCATCGAGTCGTGGGGATCAGAAATTGCCTTTAGGCTATATCAGGGACGAATCAATTATGGGGTAACTTAGTTTACTGGACTGGTTCATGATAGGAATAAATTTCATACATGAATTTTTTAGAAAAAGATTTTTATACTTAAAGAAATCATTTTTTTCTAAACAAAATTATCATGTTTTGTAGGTTTAATTTTAAATTTAATTGTGTCTCTTATGTAAATTAAATATTGAAAAATGGATTCCATATTTTTAATTAGGAGGCCCAATCTGATAAATACATCCATTTAATTTTAAGTCATTATGAATAGTAATCATAGTAAATTGTGATACCATGATAAAGTTAAAATGAGTTAATTAAGGTTAAAAATAATGTGATAAGGACTAGAAAGAAAACCTACCACTTTCCTTAATTTTATTGGATGAGTATATATCATCTATAATTATCCAAAATTCTAATATATGACCTTTTTTTCATTTGTACATGATTATTAATTTTATATTATTTTATATAAATAAAGTTAAAAATGTCATTCTCTATGTTTTATTATCCCTATATTTTTGAAATAGGGATAAACATGTGATATTTTTTATTATAAATATTTATTTAAAATATAACTAATTTTTTATAATGGTTATTTGTTTTTAATTTTAAATGATGAATTAATTACCTTAAATTCTTACACAACATTGACACGATGCTTGTCCAAGCAGTTGAAAAATCAATGAAATGGTTTTAGAAACTCTAAAAATAATATTATAATAGTGAAATATTGTGTTAAAAAAATTACTGTTAAAAATGTCATAATATAGAGTTTTTAATTACTTATATTATAATTCCATTGTTTTATTATAGTTTTAAAATTTATATTCAGTGAATTTTTCCAAAATTAATGTTAATGTTATTTTATAATAGATAATATTTTACAAAATAATTAAAAACCAAAAAAACCGACATTCATTAGAGTTATTGTGGTGTAAATTAAAACCACAACCATGGTCCATTTATAGTCTAATTTTCTTTTCATAGTAACTATCATGGTGCCTAAATAGAAAAAACATTAATATCGTTGTAATTATAAAAAATGGTCAATATGTGTTAAAAGAAAAAAAAAATAAGGGTGAAAATATCATGACAATTTTTCCAATTTTTATTTTATGAGATTATTTAGACTCATACTCATATTTTATTCCAATATTATAATTTTGGATCCATTTGAAAAAAAAATTGAATATTTCTTGGAATTCTCAGAGTGCTCCTCCCCTCTCTTATAAAAGGGTACCTCTTCTTCTCTTTTATTCACACTTAAAGAAGAATTTTTTAATTCAATACTTGTGAAAATACATCAATAAAATCCTTAACCATATCTTATATGCCTTTTTTATCATAAAATCATCCTTGGAAATATTTTTATGTAAAACATGAGAGATTATCTGAAGAATATGTATAGTTCATAACTAAGTGGTTTTTGTTTTTCTAGTTTTTCTAACATCATCGATTATTATTCAATAATGATAAAATAATAAAACTAATATATTATATATAATAAGATGTTATATTCTATTTTCACTTCCTAAATCCATCTCATCTTCTGTCAAATGGAAAATAAAACCATCATTCATCAGTACGGTGGACTATCGCCTCACAAACTGATGTAATTCATTTTCCATTACCTCCTCTTATTGATGGTTGTAATAATGGATTTAATTTATATATTTCATATTTATTTAATATTTATAAATCATAAAATATAATATATCATTTACTTTCTTACCTTTCTATTCAACAAAAATTGATAATGTTGTTTGTGCGTACGTGTGGACTACCACCTCCATGAAGCGATGTGATTTTTTTTTCATCACCACATCCCATGTATAATATATATAACTATATTTAAAGAAATATTATTTAATTTATTATATAATTATAACTATGTAAATATATAATAATACTGACCTTCTTTCATTATGAGTGTTGAAAAATGGAAAAGTTTCTCAGTTTTACGTACAGCCTACCATCTCTATGATTGTAAGGTAGTTAATTTTTTATAATCATCATTCATATTTGGGTATATAAGAAAAATTGATGTATAAAAATGATAATTATTCCATGATTATTATTATAATTATGTTGTAAGATTTACCACTTTGAGTATAGTCAACTAATCTAATTCAATTTTGGACATATTAGCAAAATATTGCCAAGATATATGTCGAGAACATCATTGATTAAGTAATTGTAAATATAATAGTATTAAATAAATTAAATTAATAATGAAAATAAAAATGGTTATTAATCAATTAAATAAGTAACTTAATTTTTTTATTCGTTAAGATAAATAATATACATCATCCGTCGGTTCAAGTTAAGGTACGTTCATTTAAAAATCCTCTATTAAAGATTCTCATCCAAATCTTTTTATTCCATGTCCATATTTTGAAAAAAAATATATTAATATATTTACATGGACATAAATGGATTAAAAAATAAATTTTATATATATTTTTTCTTTATTTCAACCATTATTAGAAGGAATATTTTTATGAAATGTTTTTATTTTATTTACAAATGACAATAAGAATTTTCTATTTTAACGTATACTATGACGATGATTTTTTTTATCACTGTAATTATTAATTCATTTTTTAGATTAATTTATAATATTTCATGTTTTATTCAAAGAATTATCATCTTTACTTTTTTCTAGGTTTTTTTGAATTGGAAATGGGTCTTTAAAAGGAAGGCATATTTTGATATCTAAAAGTGTCTTGCATATGAGTTTAAATGAGCTTTTCAAGGGGTTTATTCATGATACTTGGAATTTATTTATGATAGTGGGTAAGATATATATAGCTCATTAATATGGGTAATACTGATCTATATTATATTATGGGTCTTCATATATATATATCCAATTTATTTGGTAATTATTATATTCTCTGAAAAATTATATTGGAAGTCGACCATATAGATATTCTAATTTTACGGATTCTATAAGGGTTCTATAAATATGATGTCCTATGGAACCTAGATGAATTTTATATTATTTATAATGAGTTTTATGTAAATTATTTAATTTATAAATTTAATCTAATAATTATTTATTTAAAGGAATTATTATTTCCTTTTTGGGTAAAAAATTATGTTTTTAAGAAAAAAATCATGGGTTCCCATATTTTCTAATAAAACCTCATGATTATTATTTTACTATTATACAATATTATAAATTATTTTGTAAAAAAAATTGGTTGATAAAATTATTTCATGTATAATTAAATTATTATTTTTTTTCACAAGGTTTATTATGTTAAAAAAATGCTCTTTTTTATATCATGGTTTTAAAATGGACTAACGAGTTGTTTTCTACTTTTTATTCCCATTATTGAGTTTTTTATGCTCATACCATTTTTAAAAATGTTTTTCACGAAGTTTTATGAATGAGTGGGGATAATTATGAGGTCAAGATGAAAATTTTGAATATAGTTTATGAAAAAAACCACTTATTATATCTTAAAAGTTTTATGTTATGGGAAGACTAGATACTAATTGGAAGTTTCAACTTTGTGATGTAATATTTATTCATGTAATTTTTATGAACAAATTCTCTAAAAATCTCAACCAAAAATTTTTTTGGTAATGAAATAAAATGAATAATCATCTAAATATACTATAATATTTATTTTTTAAGGTCCATTATTTAAATTTGGTATCAAATAAAAGTTTAGAAAACATGGAGATTAAGGTATTTTCATGTGATGTTAACATAAGAGTGGTGTATAACTTCATGGGTTTATAAATTTAAGGTTGATAAAATTTTTAAAGGCTTATAACTTCATTTATAGGTTTTAATAGATGGAATTTTATATTTATTAATGATATTTTGGGATAAATTTTATTGGGATGAGGTATATGTAACCCTTAGGTTTACAATAAAAAATTATTTTAGAATAATGTTGTTAAATTTTTGGGGATATAAGAGGAAAGGTGTTAGATAAACTATGAGGTTAAAACATTATTCAATGTTTAATTTATTAAGGTTGTTTTTTGGGGATTTAAAGGTTGATGTATTATTGAATTTCAATGGGTATTTTCTTTAAAAAGACCATTTTGATTTTAAATTGTAGTTATTCATTTCTTGTTTTAATGATCTTATTCTCGAGAATTAATGATAATTTATCAAGATGAAATGAAAATGGTCTCAAAAAACATTTTTATCCCTTCTAGATGATTTAATCGTCACTGTATTGGAAATATCTTGCTCAAATTATTTTGAAATAATTTTGAACATTCAAATCACCTGAAAGAAACTATTTGACCTATTTAACACCTTTTCATTTCTCTAAAATTTCTATATATCATGGAATATATTTTATTTTATTTAAAAATCTCAACTCATCTATATCATTCTAAAATTTAAAAACCACTATGGACTTTAATATTTCTTTCTTGGAGATACAGACTTCATGATGGAAGATAAAGGGGACATCAACATCATAAAGGAAGATCATGATGTCAGGATTTATGGTATTAATAAATTTATTATCATTTAATTATGAATCATGATTGAGTTAATATTAATTAATAATAAGTTCATATTTCATCTAATTTAATAAGGTAAAAAAATTTAGTTAATGGTTTTATAATGAAGTTGAATGAAGTATGGGTTTATCAATGAGATTCTAATATATTATAAATATTATGAGATTTACGAAACATTATATAGTAGATTTTGTTTTCAAAATTTGGAAACATAAGTTATATAAAATAGATTCCTTTAAAAATTGGTGTAGATTAAAGGTTATAATCTTTGAAGACACTCATTTAAGGACATATAATACAGGAATAAATAAACCTCTAAGTTAATATAAGCTTGATGATAGTCAATTAATATTATTTTATTTTTTTGAAAAATGAGATGTATAGAAAACCTTTGAGGTTGATACAAAATTTTATGATTAATGTTATGTTTTTGGATATTAATTGTATTTTTATAATGTTATAGATATTATATTAACATATTTCTAGTAAAAATGACAACTCGTCGCATCTGTAAAAAACGTGAGTCTTCAACCCACAACTGAAGGGTGACAATAGTACAACACCTACCAATGGCCTACATAATGTCCTAGTTAGTGTGAAATTAAAAGTAAATATTAAGTTGATGTTGGGAATAAATGTTTTATCATATAGATAACAAAGTGACTAAAAATTAATTTTTTAATTAAGTGATTAATTTTATTTCATAAAAATATCACTATATTTTTTTGAGACATTATATAGTTATGGTAAATAGAATATTATGTGATTTTATTTGAGAAATAAATGTTTAATTATATTCTAGAATCATGTATGATTTTAATTTGTATTTATATGGATTCATCTCATTTATTGAAATGATAATAAAATCTTGAAGATTATATGATTATGTCATATATGTTTTTGGTATGAAATGTTAAGAGTGATTGACGTTATTAGGGGATAAATTTTGGGATAATATTTGATAAAATAATTCTCATAATTGGGTTTCAATCTTAGTTAGGATTATGTTGAATAATTTTAATGATATTTATTTATAGAATTATTTATATTGAACTCTGGGTATTACTATTAAATTTTAAATATTAATGTATTATTTCTTAAAATAAAGTTTTATTCATTTTTTGAATTATCTTACCTTATGCTAACCATTTTGGTTCTCTTTAATGTATAAATATTGGATAAAAATATTTTTATCCTTTTTTGGAAGTATATGATCTGATGGAAGTTGATTTCAGTGCTTCAAACATAAAAAATTCATCTCCAATACTCATTATTTTTACAAAAAATATGAGATTGTGGTGGAAATTTATTAAAGGATGAAATTATATTTATAAAGTAAGAATGATTCCTTATGTTATTTTTTTATATGGTAATATAATTCCTCAACACTTGGAAAATGATCTTAAAACAAAAAAAATCCAATTACCTTAATTTCTAATGAATCAATGGTATTTCACATCTCTTTTTTATTATTTTGTTGTCACTAACTTTCTCTTGATCAATCACTTTCTTATGATCAATGATATCTGTCACCCTAAAACATTATTTGGAGATTAATATTTTCTTCCATGTTTATATTTTCACTTCCCACAAATGTTATCCTATTTGGAAACATATTTTTGTGTTATTACAGATGACCATCATATTTCTTATTTTGTCTTTTAAAGGGGAAATTTTATTAACTCCTTTTATGTTTTGGTATTTCAACAAAGGTATTTCCAAATATAAATATTTTTATAACTAGTATCATGTTTTAATTGTGATGATACAATTTATTAATTTAAGGATAATTTAATATCTTGATATTTTAAAAAGAAATACTATGTCTGATAGCGGACAAGATATGTAACACTGAGCTCAAACGATCCAAAAAATATTATTATTCAAATATGGATAGTATAACATAGTCATTGAATTAGTATGAATGAATTGTATTAACTAAATTGTTATATAAATATAAAGTTCCAGATCAACTCAATAATATTTATTAATTCTCAAAATATAATCACTCTATTTTTTGTAAAGCCATTTTTTCTTCAAAAATACAATTTCTTCAAAAATGGTTTTTATTGATTTTTGAGAGAAAATATTATAATTAATATGTGTAATTGTTTTAAAATTTATCTGATAAAAAATCATTTTTTAAATCGAAATATCAATATTATCATCGGGTGATTTTTTGATATTTTTCTAAAAAGATTAATTTTTCAATGAATAGTAAAAAAATATTAACATTTATTGAAAACTATATTATATTTTAAAGAATTTATAAAATAAAATTACATTTTTGGTTTAGTTTTAAAAAATTATAAGTTATTTTTGATTAAAAATATTGGAACTATAGTCCTTCAATCAAATTTTATACTTGAATTCGGTTTAAAAACATTTTTATACTTAAAATTCCTTTTGTCTTAAAAAGTTTTTTTCATCATTTTTTTTGTTTAATTTTAAATGAAATATTATGACTTATATGATTTAAATATTTAAAAATAGATTCTGTATTCATAATCATTGATTAAAAAATTGATAAATATGTCCCTTTTTTTAGTCATTATGAATAGTAATCATTATAAATTTTGTTACCACTCTAAAGGTAAAATTGGTTAATTAAGCGTAAAAATATGTGATAAGGAATTTAAAGTAATCCTAACACTTGGATTAATTTTATTTTATGATTATATCAAAAATATAATCAAAAAAATTCAAATATATGACCTTTTTTTCATTTGGCCAGGATTTTGACTTTTGTATTGTTTTATAAAAAGAAAAGTCATAAATATCATTCTATTTGTTTTATTATCTATAATTTTTTTATCATTAGGGTAAACATAAGATGTTTTTTGTTCTAAATGGTTATTTTAAAGATAAATTCAATTTTTATCATGTAAATTTGTTTTTTATTTTTGTAACGAAATAATTACCATAATTTTTTACGCAACAATGTAATGGTGGTCATGCAAGAAGTAGAAAAATGATTAAAATAAATTTTAAAAAACTATAAAAATAATATTATTTAAGTTAATTTTTGTTTTACATGATTTTATTATTTAAAATGACATATTTTACAAATTTTCATTCCTTATAGTTGAATTAAATTATTTTTTAAAGTTTTAAACTTAAAAATAAATTAATTGTTCCAAAATTTAGATTAAATGTAATTTTATAATATATAATATTTTATTAAATGATTAAAAAATCCAAAAAATACTAACTTTATAAAATTATTTTTTATATAGTTTAAAATATAAAAATTGGTACATTTATGGTCCAATTATTCTTTTATAGTTAATTTCATAACACAAGAAGGGTAAATATTTAATAATACTGTAATTGTCAAAAATTGTTAACACTGGTTAAAACAAAAGGATAAGGGTGAAAAAATCACTTAAAAATGTTTAATTTGTATTTAATGATAGTATTTATACCCAAACTCATCTTAACTTAGAATTTTTTCAATTTTTATAAATTTTAATATGAAAATTTATTTATATTAATCTAATATTTTAAAAAACACAAGAATGCCCCTCCCCTCTCTTATAAAAGAGAACCTCCACTTCTATTTTATTAAAATTTAATGGAACATTTTATCATAAAATACCTATAAAAATAAATTCTTAACATCCCTCTATATTTCTTATAGGACTTTGTTTTATTAGGAAACCAACCAAGGAAAGCTTTTGGTGTAAACCTTAATAAGTTATCTAAATAAGAGGTATAGTTAATAACCAAGAATTTTTGTACTGTTTAATTTTATAAACTCTTAAAATCATCTTCAAACATGATGAAATAATAACAACATTATCTTAAATTTACTTTTATTTTATTATGTAAATTCCATAACCTATATCCATCTCCTCTTCCATCAAATGGGAAACAAACCCTTCCTTCATGTAAATGGCGGAAAACTGATCTATCAATCAGACACTAATGGATTAGAATACCCATTAGAAGAAGTTAGATATTTCCACATGAAATACTCAACATTATTTTCCTCCATCTATTGATCGTTAGGAAGATCAACATGAGTAATTTCTTAAGAAATTTTCATGATCATGATAATAATTTCTTGTATACCAACTATAAAAATGTTAAGTTTCTTAAGAGGAAAATTATTTCATTGTAAACCATAGTTAATGTTTGTATGAATATTTCTAGTTCTATCCACTGACTAAAACCAACATTTATAGTGTCATAATAATAGAACAATAATCCAGGTGATAAATCGTATAATCCTAAAAAATCATTCATAGGATGTCTAAATCATGACACCTGTTTTTAATATATGAAACATTGGGTTTAAAGTAGTTCATATGTCACATAAATAACTTATTCTAAAGTTATATTTCATTTAATTTCCATTTATGCTTTTTTTTGGAGTTTCTCAAGCTTTTATGGTGGACTGGGTGAGTTTTCATGAATTGGGCCAAACCGTGAGCCCAATTCCAGATTTAAAAATAAATTTTATTTCTTTTATAAAGTTTTCATTTTTTAATATTTTGCACCCATTATAATTCCTAAATGGTCTCCCCTGACATATTAACACCACCATTTTTGTTTGGATCCTTTAAAATCCATAACCAAGGTGTATATGGGTATTTATTTAAGGGATTGGGCCTGCCCAAAATCCCAATTCCAGTTTTAAAAATTAAATTTGATTAATTAATAACTTATTCAATTTTAAGGATTTTTCGGTGATTTTAGGCCTCACATAGGAACATTGAACCCATCTGCACTCCCAACCTATCTTTCCTTTCTTTGGAGCTCTTCTTCATCACGATTGAGTGCTGAACTTCTTAGGGTTTCAAAAATCGGTCAGTTTTGAGGAGGTACGTTCTTTCCATCATAACTCTCTCAATTATTAATATTTTTCCTCCATTTCAGTTCCTAAATGACCTAATTATCTTTATTCTAACCTCCCTTAAAGTTTTGGCTGTTTTAAAATTCATCTACTAGTGTATGTGAGGAAATTTCTACAAGATACCTCAAGTAAGTTGGTCTTCTTCATTCTTCTTTCAATTTGCTTAGGGTTTCATTCAATGTGATTAGGGTTTTATACCTTATTCATAAGTTTACTAATATCCAGAAGTTAGGTTTAAATCCCAGGGTTTGATATCTTGTCTTTTTTGTGAAATATTCTGGTTTTAGGTTAGATCTCACTTCCTTGAGGTGCGGCGGTGGTGCGGTTTATGTTTCACACCATGTTTTGAGTGTTTCGACATAAAAGGTAGGTGATTCCATGTATAACCATTTTATGATGAGTTATATTTCTTGGTTTATTAATTTATTATATTTCAAATCTGTTTATTGTGGTGATAAAACTTTTTTTTGATGGATTTGGTTAAGTGTTTAATTTTGTAGTTGCATTTTTTCTTGGAATTGGGTGCTTTTCATGCGTGGCTCCTGGGGAAATGTTTGGGTGTATTTTATAACATATGAAAGGGGATGAAAATTCTGGTTTTTTAATTACTTAATGTCATGTGGGCATTTTAATGGGGGTTTTGAAGGGTTTTAATGTGTGAAACCATGTTTTACTTCTTGAACATGATTTGTGAAAACATGTGTTTTTCATGTGTACCTTTTGTGGTATTGTTTGAGGTATTTGTATAAAACCTGGGGGTGGTTTAATAAATGTTTTTAGGGCTGCTAATTCTGCTTTGTATTGTTATTGGCATTGTTTTGGTCTTGAATTAGGGTTTTCAAATGGGTTTTTTATGCAAACCATGGTTGCACCTCTTAGGTTGGTTTTATGAAAATTGTAAATGATTTAATGTGTTACACAAAGAGTGAAATTGTTGCTTATGTACTGTTTTTGTGATAGTATGTTCCTAAAATGAGTTTTTGAAACATAAAGTGTTCAGTTATGTTGTAAAACATTTTTTTAACGTTTTGTAATTTGTCGAGGTGATTTATGAAATTGGGATGTGGGTGTGAAACGTGTTTTCTGGCTGTTTTGTGTGAGTGTGATGTGAAAAATGGAATTTATTTATGAAAAGGGTATTATGTAACTTGTGAGTGGGCTGTTATGTGATTTTTATCATATTGGGAAAGATTTTATAAAATTTTTAATGGATTTGTTGAATTGTGAAAGATGTGCAAAATGTGTTGTGGGCTATTTTTTGTGTGAGAATGATTTCAAAATTCATTTGAATGAAAAAAGTGGATTTTTAGACTTGTGTGGAATATATGAGGGATTTTTGGTGAAATTGTGATGTGAAAATGATATTTCCATGGGAAAAGTATATTTATTGACTTATTGAACTTTTCTTAGCACAAGGGGAAAACACGGGTATCTAGGTGGGTGGACGTGTACTAGTATGCTAGTGAATCAGTGGGGTTTGGCCTTAGTTTCACTTAGCAATATTGACGCTTACAACTCTAACTAAACTATGATGATGATGATTGGGGACCACTAGGTTATGGGTATGTTCCATACTAGTGGCTCTTGCATGAGAATGGATATTGTGATGGTTACTCTCACCGAGTATGTGGTACTTGGGACCCACAACGAGCTAGTGTCTAAGGGTTATTTCCTATTGCTTGTGCTCATTAGTTACTTTGTGATTACCATCAGCATATGAAATGGTTGGCTAGAAAATTCAGTAGTTTTGACATTATTTTTTAAAAGTGTTGATTCTTAAAGATATCCCACTTGAAAACTATTTTAATTTTTTTTGTTTAATCTTTTAGAAATTTTAACTAGCATTTTCTGTTTATGAAAACTTGCAAGCTTTTTGTCTTTGAATGTTTATCACATGGAATATCTTAGTGGTTTTATCCTACTAGGCATTGTCTCACACCCTACTTACACCCATGGTTGTAAGTAGACTTGGTTATTTTGTTATTTTAGGTTTGGATACAGTTTTTAGTTCTAGTGGCTCGGGTTTCTAGCAGGTCCTTGGTGGTGAAGTCTTATAGAGATTGCTTGAGGGAGGCGCCCCTTTCCATGATGGTTATTGGGCTGTTTCATTTTGATTTTTTACCTTTTTTATAGTCTTGATGAGTTTTTTTAAAACATGTAATTCAGTTCTGAATTTTTTAAAAGATTGTTTTAGATGAAAAATCTAGATTCATTTTATTGAGTTTGTTTGTTGTTTAATGTTTATAAACTCTGGTAAATCATTCCCAAACTTCATTTTATGATACCTAGGCCCTTTTTCTAGCCTATGGAGATTGGGAATACCCTTCAGGCCTTGTCGCGGGCCGGGTCGAGTGTCGGTTTTGATGTAGACTAGATTCGGTTCGTGACAAAATGTTATCAGAGCAGGTTCACTCTCTTTGGGTCACGTTATTTGGGGCACAGTTGGGATAGTATGGAGTTAGTATTGTCAGGACTTGGAATTCTAGTTATGAGTAATGTGGCTGATCACCACAACTCATGATGGGATTCAAGTCTCCAGGGGATGTCAGGATTTATATGAGTCCTTTGGATTTCTTGGATTGATGATGATTAGGGGAAATGAAAAGAGAGTTGGGTTACTGGTCTCAGTGAGCTCGCAGGGTCTTGCAAGCCATGTGGAGCCAGGGATATATACCTAGAACACTCTTTGTGATGGTTAATTGATTGGAATATGGCTGCCAACCATATGTCCAAGTCACCCACTGAAACTAGTTTCCTCTCGCATTGTCTTGTATTCTTTAGTTTTGAAATCTTGGATCTTTGGTTTTAAAGTGACTTGGTTTTATGAAGCGTAAAGTTTTTGTGAAATGATTTTAAAATAAAGAAGGAATGGTTTGGTTTATGAAATGGTGGAACTGAATTTTCATAATTGTTTTGAAATGGAAAATGGTGTTCTTACACCTCTTTTGAAAGCAGGAACTATATTGAAGTTGGTTTGGAAAAGTGTTTCCAATAGAGTTTTCTAAACAATAAAAGGGTGTTCTAATGGGATGATATGTTTTGAATTTTATGTTAATATCTTTAAAGTGAGTTATTTTCTAAATGTTTGTGTCTTTCTGAAAAGTTTTGTAAGACTTGAGTTGGGATTTTGATCGCATGGTTAGCGGTTTTGAGAAAAATGATGTGTTAGTTGACCGTTTTGGTTTTGAAAAGTGGAAATAATTTTTGTTTTAACCATTAGTATTCTCATGAGAAACCACATTCATGGGGATATATGGGATGATGGATGGTTGATGGCAGAGCTGGATGAGTTTCGAGATGGATATGGGGAGGGTGTCCGGTGTGGCACAGAAACATGCATGTGTAAGGCCCATGGGGTACCATTGGTTGATGCGCTAACCGCTGAACCGTTTTTTCAAGGAAATATTTTTAAAGAAAAACATGACGTCTTGATGAATTTTTTTGGATGGTTTATATTATGTGTTTTTTGGAAAATTTTGATGTTGTGTGATGTTTTGAGTCCAATAACCCCTCCTGTTCGAGCTGTGTTTTGGGTTAGTGTTTGGTCGGTAAGCTGGGTAGAAGGATCGGTTAGTAGTCTCCTCTGAGATATGTTTTGGGACACCTTTATGGTGGTTCCCTTCATGAGTTTGGATCTGGTTTGTGGCACTTTTTGACCAATGGACCATCTTGGTTGGGTCCTTGGGTTCTCTTGTTGGATAAGGTACGCCCCCATTAAGGGTTAATGCATAACTGAAGTGCAACCCGGATTGTTTATCCATTGGAAAATCCTCCAGTTGATCAATATAAGGAATATTTTTCTTGAGATTTTTAGATTGAGTCTACACCCTTTCCTTTCCTGGTTTTGTGTATCCTTTTGTAGTGGGAGAGTGATCATGGAAGGTTAAAAGAGACCTTAGCCTCTTAAGTTTCCTAATTTTCCGAAGGTGGAATTGGTCTGGGGTTGTTAGCATGGATGAGTATCTGGATCGTGTCTAAGAGGTCCTCTCGGTCCATCGTAGTCTCTTCAAAGAAGGAGTTCACAATAAACTAACAGTGTGGAAAATCTGGTCACAAGAGAATATTGTGGCCATTTTCTAGAATTGTGTGTTGTTTGGGGATGTTGTATAAGGTCTCACTCCAGGCATTGTTTATATCAGCCGCAATGGTCATGTTCGGTGAATCCTTGTGATTTCGTGAACTCGATTGAATTTAAAGGTGAAAGTCATGCAATCCTATGAGAGTCTCTTTATGTTGGGATAATATCTCCCTTGGAAAAACATCAAAATCTACCATTTTAGAGGAAGGTGATTATAGGTGTTATTTACTTGTATAGTTTCTCACTTGAAGAAATAAGGTTTTATGTGAGTTCATTTTTCTAAGCCCTTGTTTCAGTGAAATATCGAGTTAAGGTAATGTGAGTTTTGAATGTGTTATGTCTTGGAAATATTATCGGGGATTTCAGTATAGTTGTTGGTGGCACTGAAAGAATAATTCTCATTCAAGGGGGTTTCCAAAGCCTAACTGCGAGGTCGAAGATGCTTCAATCATTTGAGCTCCAGTCATAGGTCTCAGAGAGAAGTTGACTCATAGTCAAGGGAAATCCCAGGGTTTTTTTAAACCCATGTACAATGTCTTATCCTTAGTATGAAATACATTAAGATTTTAAACCTCTATTTTCATCATCTTTCTTTCGTTGTTCCCATTTGGTGGAAATAGGTTGAGGTCCTTGTACCCAAGTCATCACCTAATGTCATTCCCTCCCCCTTTAGTTTCCATTGAGTCATTAGAGAATGGTTGGAAATTTGGATAGACATACTGAGGTCATAGTTTGTGTATGATTAGTAGTGACCATGTTCCAGGAAGCCATGCAAAAAGAATGATCTGCACAGTTAGTGCAAAATTTCCCTAACCGTGTGGACTGACCCTACGCCCTTCCCAAATCTTTAAAAAAAATGGGTCTTTCTATGTCAGCCCATGCTGGTCAGTTTAGATGGTTGGTTCTTATAGTGGGGATACCCACTATGATTCTATGGTATGTTCCTTCATAAACTGTAAATGGAATTATACCCTTTGTACTAGGGAATTCGTTCAAGCCTCCCTCTGTTAGTGTCTTGATTCTGTCTCAGAAAATAATATAGGTTGCCTCATATGGTGGGGTGCCTATTTGTGTCCCCCCATACCAATAGCTCATATTTATCCACATTCTTGGCTTGGTGGTAGTTAATCTCATTCAGAACATTCTAGATACCAATATCTTCCTTGAGTAAACATTGGTATTTGAGAGCTCTCAATGGTTTAGTTAATGTAAGGTAAGTGTAACCTTGTTCGAAGTTGTTGTTCGTTGGGGTGAATTGCTTGAGTCTTATTTGGATACTGTTTGAGGAGTTTTATTTTGGGATAAAGTATGAATTTGATTCATCATTTCATAAAAGTGGTGTATGTTTGGGTTGTGAGATTAATCATTCCTTAATTGATCACTGGCGGTGTTTTGGCCCTTGGGGGCGAAGCTTGGCAAAGAAGTACATCTTGGTTTCTCGGTTGGGTTTGGTTTGGGTATCTGGCCTTGTTGTAGCTTTACGAGGACGGAACGTTTTCATGGTGGGGAGAATTGTCAGATAAATGACTTATTTTAAAGTTATATTTCATTTAATTTCCATTTATTCTTTGTTCTTGGGGTTTCTCAAGCTTTTATGGTGGAATTGGTGAGTTTTTGTGAATTGGGCCAAACCGTGAGCCCAATTCCAGATTTAAAAATAAATTTTTTTTCTTTTATAACGTTTTCATTTTTTAATATTTTTCACCCATTTTAATTCCTATATGGTCTCCCCTGACATATTAACACCACCATTGTAGTCTGTAGCCTTTATAAATCCATAACCAAGGTGTATATGGGTATTTATTTAAGGGATTGGGTCTGCTCGAAATCCTAATTCCAGTTTTAAAAATTAAATTTTATTAATTAATAACTTATTCCATTTTAAGGATTTTTCGGTGATTCCAAGCCTCACATATGCCCATTTAATCCAACCGCGATACCAACCTATCTATCCCCTCTTTGGAGCTCTTATTCATCGGGATTGAGTGTTGAACTTCTTAGGGTTTCGAAAATCGGGCAGTTTTGAGGAGGTAAGTTCTTTCCATCATAACTCTCTCAATTATTAATATTTTTCCTCCATTTCAGTTCCTAAATGACCTACTTATCTTTTTTAGAACCTCCCTTAAATTTTTGGTTGTTTTCAAATTTATCTACTGGTGTATGTGAGGCGATTTCTACAAGATACCTCAAGTAAGTTGGTCTTCTTCATTCTTCTTTCAATTTTCTTAGGGTTGCATTCAATGTGATTAGGGTTTCATACCTTATCCATAAGGTTCCTAATGTCCAGATGTTAGGGTTCAATCCTAGGGTTTTATATCTTGTCTTTTGTGTTAAATCTTCTGGTTTTAGGTTGGATTTCACTTCCTTGAGGTACGGCGGTGGTGCGGTTTATGTTTTTCACCATGTTTTGAGTGTTTCGACATAAAAGGTAGGTGATTCCATGTATAACCATTTTATGATGAGTTACATTTCTTTGTTTATAAATTTAGTATGTTTCAAATCTGTTTTGTGTGGTGTAAAAACTATTTTTTGATGGATTTGGTTAAGTGTTTAATTTTGTAGTTTCATTTTTGCTTGGAATTAGGTGCTTTTCATGCGTGGCTCTTGGGGAAATGTTTGGGTGTATTTTATAACATATGAAATTGATTTATTAGTGTTGAAAGGGGCTTAAAATTCTGGTTTGTTAATGCCTTAATGTCATGTGGGCCTTTTAATGGGGTTTTTTAATGGTTTTAATGTGTGAAACTATGTTGTACTTCTTGAACGTGATTTTTGAAAACATGTGTTTTTCATGTGTACCTTTTGTGGTATTGTTTGAGGTATTTGTATAAAAGTTGGGGGTGGTTTAATAAATGCATTTAGGGCTGAAAATTCTGCTTTGTATTGTTATTGTCATTGTTTTGGTCTTGAATTAGGTTTTTGAAATGGGTTTGGTATGCAAACCATGGTTGCACCTCTTGGGTTGGTTTTATGAAAATTGTAAATGATTTAATGAGTTACAAAAAGTGTGAAATGGTTTCTTATGTACTGTTTTGGTGATAGTATGTTCCTAAAATGATTTTTTGAAACATAAAGTGGTCAGTTATGTTGTAAAACATTTTGGAATGTTTTTTTAATTTTTCGAGGTGATTTATGAAATTGGGATGTGGGTGCGAAACGTGTTTTCGGGCTGTTTTGCATGAGTGTGATGTGCAAAATGGACTTTATTTATGAAAAGGGTATTATGTAACATGTGAGTGGGCTGTTATGTAATATTTAGCATCTTGAGAAAGATTTTATAAAATTTTTAATGGATTTGTTGAATTGTGAAAGATGTGAAAAATGTGTTGTTGGCTATTTTTTGTGAGTATGATTTCAAAATTCATTAGAATAAAAAAGTGGATTTTTAGACTTGTGTGGAATACATGAGGGCTGTTTGGTGAACTTGTGATGGAAAATAATATTTCCATGTGAAAAGTATATTTATTCACTTTTTTAACTTGTCTGAGCACAAGGGGAAAACCCGGTTATCTAGGTGGGTGGACGTGTACTAGTATGCTAGTGAATCCGTGGGGTTTGGCCTCAGTTTCACTTAGCAAGATTGACGCTTACAACTCTAACTAAACTATGATGATGATTATTGGTTACCACTAGGTTATGTGTATTTTCCTTACTAGTGTATCATGCATGAGAAGGGATATTGTGATGGTTACTCTCACCGAGATATGAGGTACCTGGGACCCACAACGAGCTAGTGCCTAGGGGTTATTTCCTATTGCTTGTGCTCATTAGTTACTTTGTGATTACTGTCGGCATACGAAATGGTTGGCTGGAAAATTCAGTAGTGTTGACATTATTTTTTAAAAGTTTTGATTCTTAATGATAACCCACTTGAAAACTATTTTAATTTTTTTTGTTTAATCTTTTAGAAATTGTAACTAGCATTTTCTGTTTATGAAAACCTGCAAGCTTTTTGTCTTTGAATTTTTATCAAATGGAATCTCTTAGTGGTGGTATCCTACTGGAATTTAGCTCACACCCTGCTTACACCCATTGGTGTAAGTAGACTTGGTTATTTTGTTTTTTCATGTTTGGATACAGTTTTTAGTTCTAGTGGTTCGGGTTTCTAGCAGGTCCTTGGTGGTGAAGTCCTGTGGAGATGGATTGAGGGTGGTTCCCCTTGCCATGAGGGTTCTTGGGATGTTTAATTTTGATTTTGTACCTTTTTTATAGTCTTTATGAGTTGTTTTAAAACATGTAATTCAGTTCTGAATTTTGTAAAAGATGGTTTTAGTTAAAAAAATCCAGATTCATTTTATTGAGTTTTTTTGTTGTTTAATGTTTATAAACTTGGGTAAATCATTCCCAAACTTCATTTTATGATACCCAAGAACTTGTACCAGCCCGTGGGGATCAGGAATGCCCTTCGGGCCTCATCGCGGGCCTGGCTGGGTGCCGGTTTTGATGGCGACCAGATTCGTTTCGTGACATCATCCATGGTCAGTATTTATTGAAAACCATCATAATTATTCATAAATAAAATTTGAATTAACCCAAACATATACCCCAAGAGTGTCAAACCAGGTGTGTTGTAAGGGACCATTCACCATGAACTAAAATTATGTTTGAGATATACTCAATCATCTCTTTTAAAGGTTATTACCCCCAACATGCATTCTTTCCAAAATTTGGTCCACTTGTATTATCCTAAAATGGATGTATTTCTAGGAAAACAAAAAAATATATACCTTACCAAAACTTTAGAATGTTATCCTATACTTAGGCCTATCCCCAGGGTTTTCACCAAATTTATCTAATTGTAATCTCTAAAAATAACAACACACTTCCTTGATACCTACTAAGGTGTTCCAATAAAATATATATATATATATTGGATATTTTTCATGAATATTCAATATTTATCCCAAATAAAAATTCCTTATAAGTGTAAATGTTTAGAGTAATAGGAGACTGGATTCATAAAATTAATATCTAAGTATAATATTTATCATTTTAAACATATTTCTTTATATAAGGTACCATTCTAGACTCATCAAACATAATACATTTCTTTATAACCTAGGGTAAATTTAAACATAAGAAGGCTTGAGATCAGCTACTCGGTAAGGGTAAACATGGAAGATATCAATCAATTATTATATGTAAATATTCCATGAGAATAAGGATATGAGAACATGATATTATCAATAGAAAATTATACCCCACAACTTATAGACTATAATCATGATTCATGGAATTAAAAATTATCATGTTATGAGATTTGGTAATAATTAAAAAACAATCATGATCTATGAGCTTAAATCGTAAACATAAAAATATTTTATAGGAGTATATAAGGATCATGGAAATAGAAACCATATCATATATCAAGATTAACTAATGAAACCATAATATCATAGTGGATCAGGCATCAACACATGTTTCCCATGTTATAGTAGGTCAATAATCACCATATGTTTCCCATATTATAGTGGATTAGGCATCCCTACCTATTTACGATAGTGTATTTAGAACATTAACTCATTTCCCATAATTATATTATGATATATAAGGTTTTACTCAATTCATTAGAGGATGATAACAAAATCACCCATAATATAATGAAACTCATATATATGTGTGCCACATGATCATAAATAATTCATTATTTCGACATATCATAACCCATGGAAAATAAATGAGTTTCATAGATAACTCATCGTGACTTAATCAACTCATGGGATAGAAAGGGGTTTCATAAATATCTTAAAAAAACATAATTAGCCCATGGGAAAGGGAAAAGTGTCATAAAGATCTCATAATAACTTAATTAACCAATAAAAATAAATTGGTTTCATAAATATCTCATCATAAAAAAATTAACCTATGAGAATTAAATGGGTTTTATAAAGATCTCATTGTAATATAATTAACCAGTGGGAAATAAACAAGTTTCATAGAATCATCATCATTATAAGTTGTCCTAATAAACTGGATGGTATCATAATATCATAACCCCGATAAAGCATAAAAATTCTTAAATAATGATGAAATGGATGAAAAATACACATAAAATATAATTTGAATATTTTATTTAAAACATGGGAAAAGATTATTTTTCTTTGATATCATTTTAACTACAAATTAATAGAATATTGAGAAAATAATTTTCTTCAAAAATAACCAAGGAAAATTTTAATAGAAAATTAAATTTAAAAAAAAGTTATGATGGTGGGAAAATCAATTCATATTGTATACATTAAAATAAAACATTCCTTTCACACGTTTGTAAAAATTCAAACACAACTTTTTTAGAAAACTTTTAAAAATATTCCTTTTAAAACCATTGTAAATAAAGACAAAGGTGGTGAAAATGAACTTTTTATAAAATTTAAAGTATAGTTATGAAATTTCATAAAATAATTTTGAACTATATGGTCATGGATGGAAATTTTCACCGACAAAAGTGTAAATATAGTTAGATATTCTCTAAAATAATTTTCTAGAACAATTTAAGTATAGATGATAGAAACATTGCACTAATACAAAAATATTATTATAAAAACAAGAGGGATAGAAAATATATGGGTTTTAAAGGATAATATTTATAAAATTGTACTCAATAGATATTTAGCATAAAAATTCTTGAAAATAAATGATATTGTAATATAAACCCTCACCTCAAGTCTTGTTTTGCTTCATACTTGTTAGAACCTCCTCTTCATTGAGAAAACTTCTTTAGCATACACCTTAATCCATGAAATGATTTTATTTTCGAAATACTAGAAGCTCTAAGTCATAGGGAAGGAATATTTAAAGATATTAGGGTAAGGCATGACCAAGGTAAAAGGATCAAACATTGTAAAAAAAGAATAAGAGGAATTTAACTTTTATAATTGATGGAAAGGACATATGGAATTACATAAAATATTTTAATATAATATATGTCATAATCATGTAAAGTATCACCAAATTTCCATAATTTCAAATTTAGAAAATTATAATGTCAAAATCCTTGAAATAATTAAATTTAGACAAGTTTATGTTTCATTTTAAACCTTATTTTTTGTTTAACCCCTTCATTAACCATTTTTAACCACAACCACAGTAAAAGATTAATTTTACATTTAAGGTTCATAAATTTACTTCTATAATGAAAAGTTGATCAAAATTGGTGCATGGATGATATTGTTGACCATTTCCCATCACACTTGTTCCCTTGTATGCTATTTTTTATTTTCAAATATTTTAATAAAATATTAATTAATATATAATATCATTAAAGTCGTTTTTAGGATAATTAATTTAATTTTGCTTCAGATACATCAATACAACAATTTATTTGAATATAAACACATTTACCATAATATATAATGAATAAATACCCATTAAATTTTCTTATACCATCATCCAAAACAAAATTATTTTATTTTATTCAAATAATCTAACTAGATTCTTCTAATTTCTACACAAGAATTGTATCGGTGATACGTAAGAGTTTGAGGTAGTTATATCATCACTAATGATTAAAATTAAATTACACTTATAAAATAAATTGTATATATTCAATATAAAAATTTATATTTATTTATAATTTATTTTCATCCATATGAAAATATATAAGATAAATTAAAATCAAGAGAGTGAAATTTTGTATTTTTCATTTTCTTAAACTAATATAAAGGTCATAATCAATGAAAAATGGAAAAAAGTTGCCAAATTATGAAAACTTGATTTATTTTGGGATAACTACACTAATAAAATAGGGTAATGTCATGTTTTATAGATATTTTAAAGCCTTATACTAATGTTTTAAACTAGTTATACTAGTTTTACACTTATTGAGGTGAAAATCATTATTATGGTCACTATTTATAATGACTAAAAATAAGAGTCCTATTTACCAAATTTAAACCTCCTAATTACAAATATGGATTATATTTTTTAATATTAAATTATTATAATTAGAATAAATATGTTTTACATAATCATGCAACACCCAATAAAATCCTTTTTTAGATAAATGTTTTTTTAATCATAAAACTAGATTTATTCTCATCCCATTCCTAGTAAACACCATTAACTGATTGTTAAATAGTTTTATTAAGTATATAATATAAAATTTTCATTAAAAATAATCATCAATAGTGATTAATTTAATTTTATAAAATAGAAACTCATTGTGTGCATAAAATATTTTTTCAAAGAAACATCTCTTTTACTTTGAAATGATTTGATTTTCATTTCTAATCATTTGATAATCAATGAATTCATTTTATACATTCAAAATCATATTTTTTTATAATTCATTTAGTAATATTCATATCCATAAATCCAATGGCTAGGCATTAACTGTCACATTAAATAATTTTATTTCAACATTACATCATGGTTCACTTAAACTTAGTGTTTCTTATAAGGAAAGATATCACCGAAATAAAATTTATTTAAAGATAAATATATCATAAAATATTGAGGTGTTACAAATTAATTATTACATTAAAATTTTAATTTTTAAAAGGATAATACCACTCATGGTTACAATCTATATTGGTGGATGAATTATGGAATGTCATATGTAAGTTTAAAATAAAAAAAATCCCTAGATATATTCAAAAGGAATCAGGGGAGTAATTATAGTTTTTTTAACTGGTTTTAATGTTTTATTGAAGAAAATAAAATCCAAATTTTGGAAATAGGAACATTCTACCTATAATGTCAAGTGTAATACTACTATATAGGGGGATCAACCACTACACTGATAATCGATCTATATATTCTACTACTAGACTATTTATACTATTATAGTTCTTTTTATTTTATTCTATAATCACAAATTTCTTATTTTAATAAAAATATTTCTCTCTTGTTCATTTCTCTATTTCTCTCTTTCCTTTCATTTTCTCTCCTTGTATTATTCTTCACTATAATATTAGAACACTCACAATAGTGATTGATTAACAAGAGAAATATTCTAGAGGATGAATCTGATGTTTGAAGCCAAGTATCTATTCATTCGTGATTAATGTTTCTTGTATAATTTGGGTTGATTCAAGTATTACCATTAGAAATATAAGTTACCCTCACTATGGTTATCTAAGGATTATATTATTCTTCTATGATATTTTTCCTTTGATGAAAGTGGTATATGTAAAGTTGAATTAATTTTACATTCACAATTGGGGTAGAAGAGAATGTTGACACATAAAATGTATTTTTTTTAATTAATTATATTTAAGGCTATCCAAGAGAAAATGAACGTTTAATCAGGATGATTCTCTTCGGTGTATTTTATTTATTTTCTAAATGAATTCATTTTATATGAATTTAAATTGGGTAATTACTTTCTAGTTTGTCATTACATAATAAAACCCCCTTTTAATTCCTTATTTTTCACAAATAAAAAAACACAAAAAACATAATTAGTTAATTAGGAGTAGTAAATGTTAGACTATAAAATCTCATCAAGTAAAAACACTATTGTTAGCCATTATTTTATACTAGGAAATTTAATAATAGATTATGTACCACCCTACGACTGGTGTTTTATAATGTGGCACCATTTCCATTGATCAAAGATGTCTTTCAATTTATATTTATTTTTAATTTTATAAATAATTTATTTTTATTTTCAAAAAAAACATTCATTTTTTCCAAAAAAAAATCTAACTCACCCTCACCCATGGAACTGATTGTTGATTTATTTTCTAAGAATGTTAGGGGAGCACAAATATTAATTTTCTCATGGGATTAATTCATGGTGGTCATATAGGCCCTTATAGAGGACCTAAGAACCTAATATTGGAATTATTAGCCTAATAATTGACTAATATATAGGATTCCTTCCCATAGTTTCTACAAGACAAAGTTGAGTCACAATAGAAGTCTCTCTTATTACCTAATAATTTTTCTGATGAAATCATAGACTTTGAGGCCTTACTATAAGATCATCAATATGCCAACCATCTCCATAACCTGATAAAGACCCTCCATAAAGACCTAGAGTATATTCTTGAAGAAAAATTTCACACTGATACACTTATAGGAGATCAACAATGTTTGGATGAATGTTTCAATGAATTTATAGGTATTGATATGAAACATGATAATCCCATATCACAAGAAGAACCAAAACCCTTGTATCATTATGTATATTTATAAAAAATAAGAAACTATCCAAGTGGAGGAATTTAAAGAGAATATGGATGGTCCTAAAAACCTAGTTTCGTCCTTGAAAACACAAATTCTGGAGGTACTTTCCATTGAAGAAGAATATAAATCCGAACCAAAAAAGAGAGATAATATTTTCTTAAAAATCATTTTACGTTAATTTCATTGAAACTAAATTAAGAAATATCTCCCACTATTTAAATTTTTTATATTAATCCAACACTTGGAAAACCCTAGAGTGTGAGGAAGGAAAATATAATTCACATGATGAGGAATTCATAGAGCTTCTTGTGCCTATTGAACATCTACTAGAGGGATTGTATGAGAAGATACTGAAGTATTTTCATGAATAAATGCAATAAGAATATATTTTATTTAAATATGAAGCTATTAATATCATTTTTTCATACTTTACTTCCATAAAATTTGATTTATTCTTTGATTATCCCATTAATAATTTCATTGATTTAGCACACCATGAGAAAGACCAAGAAGTTAAAGAAGAGGTTGTATATGTGTTGTCTAAAGAAGAAGATGATCCATTATTTATTATTCCACCATAATGAAATTTTTACTTAATTATAATGGGGATAGACCAGATTTACTCTATCTATGGGGAAATCTACAAGTAGTTCAAGATGTTGAATAAGGGAAGGAAATATTTGAGGTGGTTTAAATCAAAAAATCCCCACCTACAATAATATTTTGGATTAATATTCTAAATACTTGGATATAGGTAGTAAAACTCTTGTACCAAATTATTTATTAAACTTTAATCTATAATTCATTTCTTTTCACTTTCTATTTTGATTTTTTTCATTAATTTTTCTTTTACAAAATTTTCTTATTTCTTCTTGTATTTACTTATAGGTTTCAAATGGGTAGAAATTAGGAAATTAACTCAAATATTCCAAAATCAATAAGTTAATGTGTATCCCTCATTTTCCATATTTTTTTACTTTATAATTAAATTTTTCATGTAAGGTTGAAAAATAATTTTTTAATAAATATTGGGTATTAACAGTCTATATGTAAGAGATTTGGTAAAATCTATTTAGGACTCAAATGATTTTCATTTCTATTTTTTTTATTTCGTAACTATTTTTAAGTTCATAATTTGTTCATTAAATCTTTTCTTATCTAGTGAAAAATTCCATGATATATTTAAAAACTTTATTTATTCAAAAAAAGTTGAACATATATGTTAAATGAGAATGATTTTTCACTACATTCATGGATATTTTTGTTTAATAATCATGAAAGGATTATCAATGGAAAAAAATAAGTGGAACCAAAATTATAACATAACGAAACTAGAATTAAAAACTCTATCTTAGTGAAATTTTCCATTTTCAAAAAGAACATCATAGGGATCCAATCAAAAATAAATACATAGAAGTCCTTTGAAACTCAATTAAAATGGGAAACTAGTATCTCACATAAAGTTATAGGATATTGGGGAATAAAAAATAAAAAAAATTAGTGCACAATTATTAGAATATAATGAATTTAGGTGACATGAATACTGAACACTAAATAAAGAAGGCAGAAATTGATTTACAAGAATGTCATTTTTGTTATATTAAGGAATTTTAAAATGGGGAGTTGGTATGAAAAAAAATATAAATATGAATTCATGATAGTTCAACTTTTTAAAATATTAATTACACTAAATTCCCTTCTATCCATAATCCTTGAACTTGACCATTGGCTCATAGGAAAATCAGTCTAGCCAGGTGCCTAGGTAGCTGATTGTTTATTAAAGTAATAAAGAAAGTAACAAATAAGCATGAGAGAGATGGGATCAAACAACTGACAACAAAAATAGAAAATCTACATGTCAAAAGGTTCAATATCACCACCATATTCATAGCTAGAAGTTGTACCGGCATCAGCCAACTCCCATTCAGATTGCAAATTTTTTTGATTAAGAAGTGCAGAATAAATTTCCTTGATCCTTTGATGATTCAATGTAAGTTAATCCCTAGAATAATTTCTATTGGAATTCTCCATTTGGGATTAGAATAAATCCTTCTTGATACCTTAGAATAGGACCTAGTATATACAATCCTTGGCATATTGGTGTAGTCCTTACTCAACCATCTCTTCGAGGGAGCAAAGATGAATTCATCACTATCAATCACCTTATTCTTCCTATGTGTGATGATAACTTTAAATGATGATTTACTATAGATAAAGTCTTTAGGAGTGTTTGTTTCAGTATTTGTTCATCATCAGTAACATTCTCCAATATATTATAAATTTTCAAATAGCTTTGGATTTTTTGAATCTCCTCCAAAAAATTAATTTATTGTATGTTAGTTCCATGATCCCCATATGGATACAACACTGGAATATCTAAACCACTTGATTGTAAAAATCTAACACAAATAAACTAGGATTTCATGTAATTCCTCCAGGAAAAAATATTTAGAAACTCCCCCAAAAGCTTACTCATCATAGACCCCCTCATTCCCCACTAAAACTGACTTCATTCCTATAGCAGTATCCAAGTGAACCTCCCTCTCCTCATACCCAGGATAATCATTCTGAACCAGACTAGGATCTTCCCTAAAACTATAATTCCCTAAACTCACATTTTAGTTTTAATTATCATCATTTAAATGAGAATCAATATCACACAAATACACTAAATTACTCAAATTCACAACTACCTCTAAAGAGAAAGCATCAACCAAATAACATTTCAATAAACCATAAATATAAAATAATTTTGTGTCGGGTGGTGTAACCTTTAGAGGCTTCTAAGATGTCTTGACTACTTCACAAGGGATCATGGTACCATAAGACACAACCTGATCAGGCCCTCTCAACCTTTGACCTTTATTTGTTCCAAGGAAATCAACACTCAGAAGACATCCCCAGTCAAGGGATACCCCAGTAGGACCTAGGTTCATATGAGTGGCACTAGCACCATATGTGTTATGCTTCATCCTATCAATATTTTATAGCATTGATGTGTGTCCAAATTTTTTTCACATCGAGCAGAACTCAAACTTGGACTCGAAGAAGACTGACTATTAATAATGAAACTCATCACTAATAGCAATCCAAAAGGAATAAACTCATGGATTTGAAACATCCACTTCGGCACATATCCTAGGCGAGATTGAGTAACAAAAAATATGAGTCCTACTATTTGAGAAAACGTACTTCCCTATAATATTCCCTAACATACGAAGTATAGAAGGATTCTAAAATATGATCAAGATTTCAGGGAGTGTCACCTAAATTTCCGTAGTCGATGAGTCGTGTGTTATGTGGATGTAACACCCGAGACTTTTATGTTATATAAATTATCAAAGGAATCTTTTTCTACATAACACTTGCTTGACTTGCTTTACACGCAATCGCGACGTTCCTCGATAGCTTGCGTCGTACGCAATACCGAGTTTCACTAAACAACAATATGCTATTAAAACTAGCCGTTATGAATAGTAATAACCACTTTTTAAAATTTTATAAATTTTATCTTTCAAAATGGACTTCATTTTTGGACTCAGAATATCGAAATTAGCCAAGGGTGAAATTTTGGTATTTTTCTGAAAACTTTCAATTTTTGATGAATAGTGAAACCACTAAGTGGTAGGTTAAAAAACAGAATTTTGCATAAAACTTAATTTTACCGCTTCTTTGAATGGAATTTCGAAAATCCGAGAGACACGGTTAATATCAAGGACTAAAATGTGGTTCAATGAGATGAAAATAATTTTTTGGTGAATAGTAACTTTTTACTTTTTTTACCGCGGTTAATAGTAAATAGGGTAACTAAGGGTAAATATGATATCAATATTACCCTAACACATGTCCTAATTCTATTGGACAAGTGTAATTCGACCAAAAACAAACTTAGGAATAAAATATGACCATTTAGGCCCACATGGATTAGATTAGGACATTTATTATTAATTTATTTAAAGAAGGGTTAAAATAGTTAAAATCAAAGTTTAATAAGTAAATAATTTTTAATATGGGGTTATACATAAGATAAATTCGACTATAAATATTCATTAGAAAGCTAAAAGGATTTCCTACATAATGGTATTTTATTTGTAATTTTTAGACATTAAATAATTTAATTTATTTATGACACAATGATGATGCAGTAATTATCTTATTAATGATATATTGACATAATTGATGTTATAAACACCAAAATAAATGTAATTTGAGACTTTTTATGAATTACACTAATTTTCTAGGTTGCTATGATATATTAGTGTTGATTTAATAAACTTGGTTCGAACATATAATTCTTTTATGACTTTCACAAAAATCATATATCAAATAGTGTCAAAATTGACACAAAATAGTTTTTAAATCAAATATTATATTATTAATTGTTATTTTATTCCTAAAACTAAGGTTCGGACAAATGACTTAGATAAGGATATATATATTAATAATAAACAATTTGGGGTTCGTTTGGCATGTTATAGTAAGTGTATTAACCATATAGTGAAAGAAAACAAAAAGACACGGTAAAAGTTAAATTAATTAACTTAGAGTTAAATCTAATTGATAAGGTTAAAATAATACCCTAAACTTGTATAAATCCTATTGCTTGATAGGATTTCGACCCTTCCCCACTTTATCTTCGAAATAAGACCCTTTGGAACCATTATAAACCGATTTTGACTTTAATATAAAATAATATTTTGAGATATTCCTAAGGTGCCCCTCTCCTCCCTTATAAAAGGGCACCTCCTCCCCCTCCTCCTCACACCAAATTGAGCACTCAATCTCGGCCAACCCCTGCCATTTTCTCCTCTCCACTTCCCTAGAATAATCCTAGAGGTCCTGGTCTTCTCCAAAGACCAATCGTAGTTCCTTAAGTGGAGGATTCAAAGAAGCGTTCCAAAGAAGAGGTAATATCCATTACCGATCTTTTCAATTTCTTTCTTCTTCAACTTCTTCTTCTTTAGTTGTTTCATGATAAAGTAATAACATCAGTATTAATTACATACTGATATGTTATTATAAATATGAAACAACCCTAATTCACCTTCTATCCATCCTACGTAAAAATGAAATCACCACGCGTGCGTACGTACGGAATACCGTCTCCACGCCGTGGTGTAATCTATTTTCCACCATCACCTTACAAGGATGGGTATAATGGTGTAATGAGTAACTACATATGATTATTATGATGTAATATTGATACTGAAATAATATATATATACTCCAATACAATTCCACGATCATAGGAACGATATCATCACTCGTGCGTACGTACGGAATACCGTCTCCACGATGTGATGCGACTCGTTCTACATGATCTTCATTTCATAATGGTTATATAAATGAATTGAATAAATGAATATGGTATATACTACACTAATACCATTCTGGAAATGAATTATCTATAACCTAAAGATAAGAATAAGAATTTATTCGACAAAACACGCATAAGAACAAAAAGTTATAAAGACCCGAGTAACAAGTAACAATGAAATATTACTAACAAGAAGCTAATAATATGACCATATATGATATCATATAAATATGTATGATTATGGAATAAGTCAATAACATTATTTAAACCATTATACAGGAGCTTCGGACACGTACAAAGCAAATTGGACCTAAGGTAAGGGAAAATATCACAATCTCATTTTTATCCGAGATTGTTTATTCGTAAGTATTTACTGGGGTGTATTTTATCATCCACATCCATGTTTCATCAATATGTAATATTATTTCCATCCACCTACAATTGTTTAAATCCATTTTTACTCTTCGGTGAGTTTTTAGTAATATTTATGAAAGGAATCTTTTGTCGTTTTTCGTACGAGGTACTTTTTGACTTTTCTGAAAAAAGTACGAAGAATGTTTTTTTTTAACTTATACGGCATGAATGGATTTTTAAAACATTGTTTCCAAGAAGCTTGCTTTACATGTTTTCAAGTTTATTTTTAATCAACTTCTTTTATTTTAAAGTTGTATGACATGTTATTAAAGGAAAAATGTTTTTGAAGAAGAAAGGATATTTTCCTCAAGAATGGAGTTCAAGTGATTTTCAAAATTATTTTCCATCTAAGATAATAAAGGGTTCTGTTTTTATCCCTATTATTACATTGATTTGATCATGTTGTGATGGAATTATTTTTATGAATTCCTTTATCTTATATGAATTGATTTATGATGTCATGATGTTTCAAGAATCCCATTTTTGTTTCATGTGTTATGCGATGATGTATGTTTTATGATTATGTGGCACACATAAGAAAGGATTCATTATAAGATGGGTGGGACCTATATCTCCCTCCAATGCATTGGGTAAAGATTTTATATCTCATGAGATAGACATGGCTGGAACGGAAGGTTATTTCGGTTCAGTGATACAGGACTGAAACGAGGAGTGAACTCGGTTCAGAAAGGGACTTTGTCCACTAAGATAGTCTTGGCGATGAGTCATGACTAACAAGAAATGATTTTCCATGATTATGTGTGCATGCCACAAAGTTTCAAGTCTTATGTTATGATTATGGGGATCTCATTTTCACTTCTATGATTTAATCCATGAAAAGATATTATGATCTCTTTTGGAGGTTTTGATTTTCAAAAAGATATGATATGATTTTTATTTCCATTATTTGCCTTGCTGAGCATTTGAGCTCACCCTTTTATGTTTTCTTTTCCCCAGGTCAGGAAGATGGATATTAAGTAGAATATGCTAAAAGGGACCCTAGATATGATGAAATAAATGGGAGACACTGTAGAAGATAAATGAACCAGTTGTTTATGTTTCCCAGTTTCTAAAGACACTATACCTATACGGTCTTTTGTGGTTTTGTCATATGTTGTAATAAGTGTGCTTCAATTTTGAAGTATTAACAATGTATGTAAAGTATGGGTCGTTATAGTTGGTATCAGAGGAAAGGTATAGTCAACCTTTGGAAACTAGGATGTGAAAGCCTTAGTAAGAACCCTAATAATAAGTCTAAGCATAGAACACAATCTTAGAAATGGCCATGAATAACCTAGGATAATACCATAAGCATGAAAATTTTATTCTTGAATTATGTGGTTTCCTATTATAATTAGTGTTGCTCACACTATTCTTCTTGGTTTTAGTCAATGGCTGGAACCCGAAGGAACCGTGTTAATGCGGAATGCGATGGGCAATGCAATGATTGTCCCCCTGAGCAACCAAACGATATGGGAGCTGGAATGAAAAATCTTGTAGCCATGCTCACACAACTTTCTCAAGATATGAATCATGCAGGATTTCCAAACGAGCAAAGGAGGGAGCAACATTCTGTTGAATCCTTCATGAGGCAGCGTCCACCTTCTTTCAGCGGGTCTACTGATCCATTAGTTGCTGAACAATGGATTAGTACTACTGAAAAGATATTTTCAGTTCTTCAATGTTCTGAACATGATAAAGTCATCCTAGCAGTGTACCATTTGGAAGGAGATGCTGATCAATGGTGGAATCTTGTTAAGAATACGAGGCAAAGGGATGAAATTGAGTCTATGGAATGAGATGAGTTCAAGAACTTATTTTTCAATAAGTACTTCCCTCGTATTCTCCGAACAAAGATGGAGAAAGAGTTTCTTGAACTGAAGCAAAGGGATGATGAATCTGTTAGTACCTATGAAGCAAATTTTACAAGACTTGCAAGGTACGCTTCTGGTATTATTATCCAACCTGAGAGTAAGATCGATCGATTCTTTAGTGGCTTAAAACCAAGTCTTCGAAGGGCGTTAGCCATAAGGGACTTCAATAGAAACGAGGAAATCGTTCGATGTGCTCTCAAAGTCGAGATGGAGATTGGAGTAACCCATCAGTCACATGGGTTTGATAAGAAGAGGAAGATGGAATTCAAAGGAAACTCTAAAGAGCACACTGAAAAGAAGATGAACTTTCCATTATGCTCAAAGTGTGGAAAGAAACATGGAGGGAGTTGTCTTAAAGGGACAAGTAAATGTTTTAAATGTGGAAAGGAAGGTCATCGGACATTTGAATGCCGTGATAATGGGAAGAAGATGTCTAATGATGCAAAAAAAGGAAGGGATACACAGAATGAACCTACTACACTTCAATGTTTCAAGTGCAAGGAGATGGGGCATTATGCCAATCAATGCCCAAATCCAAGGGTTGATGATGATGGTCGACGTCAACAAAATCTTAAGGCTAAAGACAAAGGAAAGTCACATGCAATTTCTATCAGCGATGTGGAGTATGATAACGATGTGGTGAAAGGTACACTTACCATCCACTCTAAAGTAGAAAATGTTTTATTTGATTCTGGATCCACCCACTCTTTTATTTCTGAAGACTTTTCTAAGGGTATCACCGTATTACCTCAACAATTAGATGTTGAGTTAGCCGTGACAACACCTAATGGCACATCAATCGCATCAAAAGTTTATAATTCTTCTCCGATCGAAGTTTGTGGGAAAGTGCTTCCTGCAAATCTTGTGATCCTTCCTTTAGTAGAATTTGATGTGATTCTTGGCATGGATTGGCTTTCTCTACATGGAGCTCATATCAATTTCCAAAGAAGGGAAGTCACATTTCATATTCCAGATCAATCTACGATCGTATACCAATGCAAGGATGAACATAACCTTCCAGTGAAAATTTCTTCCATCTTATGGGTATTGATTCCACTAAATGAAGATTATTTATCTCAAATGGTTGGTGAGAAACTCACGATTAAGAATATGCCCATTGTACGGGAGTTTGATGATGTCTTTCCAGAGGAATTACCAGGTCTTCCACCAAATCGTGAAGTTGAGTTTTCAATAGAACTCGTACCGGGTGCTTTGCCTATTTCAAAGACACCTTATAGAATGGCCCCAATTGAGTTGCAGGAATTGAAGAAGCAACTCCAAGAGAATCTTGATAAGGGATTCATACGCCCTAGTGCGTCACCTTGGGGAGCACCTGTTCTATTTGTTAAGAAGAAAGATGGATCAATGAGACTCTGCATTGATTATCGAGAACTTAACAAGATCACTATCAAGAACAAATATCCTCTCCCACGCATTGATGACTTATTTGACCAACTACGCGGAGCTCAATTCTTTTCCAAGATTGATCTTCGTTCAGGGTATCATCAATTAAGGGTCAAAAGGGAGGATATACCAAAGACGGCTTTCCGTACAAGGTATGGACACTATGAATTTATAGTGATGCCATTTGGTCTTACTAATACCCCTGCTATCTTCATGGATCTAATGAATAGAGTCTTTAGAGACTATCTTGATCAATTTGTGGTAGTCTTTATAGACGATATTCTTGTCTATTCAAAGAGCAAGGAAGAACATGAAGATCACTTGAGAATTATATTGAAGACCCTGAGAAAGGAGAAGCTTTATGCCAAATTTACCAAGTGTGAATTTTGGCTTCAAAAAGTTGCATTTTTGGGTCATATAATCTCAAAAGAGGGGATATCTGTGGATCCAGCAAAAACAGAGGTTATCGAAAGATGGTCGAGACCAACCACAGTAACTGAGATCCGAAGTTTTCTTGGTTTGGCTGGATATTATCGACGTTTTGTAAAAGATTTTTCACGATTATCTAATCCACTCACCAAGTTGACTCGGAAAGGAGTTAAGTTTGTCTGGACAGAGGAATGTGAAGAGAATTTCAAGGAGTTGAAAAGAAGGTTATCCAGTGCACCTGTGCTCACACTGCCTTGTAGTGGAGAAAGGTTTGTGATCTACAGTGATGCATCCAAGAAGGGATTGGGGTGTGTTCTTATGCAAAATGATATGGTGATAGCTTATGCCTCACGACAGTTGAAAATCCATGAACAAAATTACCCAACACATGATTTGGAGTTGGCTGCGGTAATCTTTGCATTAAAGATTTGGAGGCATTACCTTTATGGTGAAAGGTGTGATATTTATACTGATCATAAAAGTTTAAAGTATATTTTCACACAAAAGGAGTTGAATATGCGTCAAAGAAGATGGTTGGAGCTGATTAAGGATTATGACTGCTCAATCCATTACCACCCTGGGAAAGCAAACAAGGTGGCAGATGCATTAAGTCGACAAGACCATGCTAGTTTATCCATGATGAGGATCACAAAAGATCCAATATTTATGGATTTACAAAGGATGGATCTTGGAATTATAATGGAAGGGGAAAAATCTTATCTTTCTCAAATGAATGTTCAACCATCTATACATGTGAAGATTAAAGAGGCACAGAAAGAAGATGTCGAGTTACAAAAGAAGGTGAGAAATGTTCCTGAATTCAACCTTGATTGTGATGGGATAATAAAGTTTAGGAATCGGGTTTGTGTTCCTCCCATCCCCTAATTAAAGAAAGAGCTGCTGGATGAGGCTCATAGTTCTTCATTCTCTATTCATCCTGGAAGCACGAAGATGTATAGGGACCTGAAAGAGTACTTCTGGTGGGATGGCATGAAAAGAGATGTTGCTGAATATGTCTCTCGATGCTTGGTTTGTAAACAAGTTAAAGCTGAGAGACAGAAGTCTAAGGGGATGTTACAACCATTACCCATACCCGAATGGAAATGGGAAAACATCACTATGGACTTTGTCACAGGACTTCCTAAAACATCCAAAGGTAATAATGCTATCTGGGTCATAGTTGATTGTCTCACAAAGTCTGCACACTTCATTCCTATTAGAGAGGATTTCTCTCTAGATCAGCTTTCCAGGATATATGTAAAGGAAGTGGTAAGATTGCATGGAGTACCACTTTCTATTATATCTGATCGAGATCCGAGATTTACCTCGAAGTTCTGGCGAAGTCTTCAGCATACTCTGGATACAGAGTTGAGTTTCAGCACTGCTTATCATCCCCAGACAGACGGTGAGTCTGAGAGAACAATTCAAACCCTAGAAGATATGTTGAGAGCTTGCTCTATGGATTTCAAAGGAGGTTGGGATCAACACCTACCTTTGGTGGAATTTTCTTATAATAATAGCTTTCACTCCAGTATTCAAATGGCTCCTTATGAAGCTCTCTATGGAAAGAAATGCAGGACTCCAACTTGCTGGGATGAAGTTGGGGAAAGAAAGCTATTAGGACCTGATCTCGTTGATGAAATGGCAGAAAAGGTGAGATCTATTCAACAACACATAAGAGCAGCTCAGAGTCGACAGAAAAGCTATGCCGACAACCGAAGAAAAGACCTAGAGTTTGAAGTGGGTGATAAAGTGTTCTTACGAATATCTCCCTGGAAGAGGGTTATGAGATTTGGAAAGAAGGGGAAGTTGAGCCCTAGATATATCGGTCCTTTCAAAATACTGGATCGTGTTGGGAAGGTAGCTTACCGATTGGCGCTTCCACCGAATCTCTCTCAAGTTCACGATGTGTTCCATGTATCTCTCTTGAGAAAGTACATACCAGATCCTTCACATGTACTCAGCTCAGAAGTTGTACCGCTGGAGCAAGATCTTTCTTATGAAGAACAGCCGATAGAGATTCTGGATCGTAGCGAAAAAGTCCTACGAAACAAGACCACTCGCTTGGTGAAAGTTTTATGGAGGAACCACCAACTTGAAGAAGCTACATGGGAGCTTGAGGATATGATGAGGGAGAAGTATCCTCATCTGTTTGTTACAAAGTGACGAATTTCGAGGGCGAAATTCTTTTTAAGGGGGGTAGAATGTAACACCCGAGACTTTTATGTTATATAAATTATCAAAAGAATCTTTTTCTACATAACACTTGCTTGACTTGCTTTACACGCAATCGCGACGTTCCTCGATAGCTTGCGTCGTACGCAATACCGTGTTTCACTAAACAACAATATGCTATTAAAACTAGCCGTTATGAATAGTAATAACGACTTTTTAAAATTTTATAAATTTTATTTTTCAAAATGGACTTCATTTTTGGACTCAGAATATCGAAATTAGCCAAGGGTGAAATTTTGGTATTTTTCTGAAAACTTTCAATTTTTGATGAATAGTGAAACCACTAAGTGGTAGGTTAAAAAACAGAATTTTGCATAAAACTTAATTTTACCGCTTCTGTGAATGGAATTTCGAAAATCCGAGAGACACGGTTAATATCAAGGACTAAAATGTGGTTCAATGAGATTAAAATAATTTTTCGGTGAATAGTAACTTTTTACTTTTTTTACCGCGGTTAATAGTAAATAGGGTAACTAAGGGTAAATATGATATCAATATTACCCTAACACATGTCCTAATTCTATTGGACAAGTGTAATTCGACCAAAAACAAACTTAGGAATAAAATATGACCATTTAGGCCCACTTGGATTAGATTAGGACATTTATTATTAATTTATTTAAAGAAGGGTTAAAATAGTTAAAATCAAAGTTTAATAAGTAAATAATTTTTAATATGGGGTTATACATAAGATAAATTCGACTATAAATATTCATTAGAAAGCTAAAAGGATTTCCTACATAATGGTATTTTATTTGTAATTTTTAGACATTAAATAATTTAATTTATTTATGACACAATGATGATGCAGTAATTATCTTATTAATGATATATTGACATAATTGATGTTATAAACACCAAAATAAATGTAATTTGAGACTTTTTATGAATTACACTAATTTTCTAGGTTACTATGATATATTAGTGTTGATTTAATCAACTTGTTTCGAACATATAATTCTGTTATGACTTTCAAAAAAATCATATATCAAATAGTGTCAAAATTGACACAAAATAGTTTTTAAATCAAATATTATATTATTAATTGTTATTTTATTCCTAAAAATCTAAGGTTCGGCCAAATGACTTAGATAAGGATATATATATTAATAATAAACAATTTGGGGTTCGTTTGGCATGTTATAGTAAGTGTATTAACCATATAGTGAAAGAAAACAAAAAGACACGGTAAAAGTTAAATTAATTAACTTAGAGTTAAATCTAATTGATAAGGTTAAAATAATACCCTAAACTTGTATAAATCCTATTGCTTGATAGGATTTCTACCCTTCCCCACTTTATCTTCGAAATAAGACCCTTTGGAACCATTATAAACCGATTTTGACTTTAATATAAAATAATATTTTGAGATATTCCTAAGGTGCCCCTCTCCTCCCTTATAAAAGGGCACCTCCTCCCCCTCCTCCTCACACCAAATTGAGCACTCAAGCTCGGCCAACCCCTGACATTTTCTCCTCTCCACTTCCCTAGAATAATCCTAGAGGTCCTGGTCTTCTCCAAAGACCAATCGTAGTTCCTTAAGTGGAGGATTCAAAGAAGCGTTCCAAAGAAGAGGTAATATCCATTACCGATCTTTTCAATTTCTTTCTTCTTCAACTTCTTCTTCTTTAGTTGTTTCATGATAAAGTAATAACATCAGTATTACTTACATACTGATATGTTATTATAAATATGAAACAACCCTAATTCACCTTCTATCCATCCTACGGAAAAATGAAATCACCACGCGTGCGTACGTACGGAATACCGTCTCCACGCCGTGGTGTAATCTATTTTCCACCATCACCTTACAAGGATTGGTATAATGGTGTAATGAGTAACTACATATGATTATTATGAAGTAATATTGATACTGAAATAATATATATATACTCCAATACAATTCCACGATCATAGGAATGATATCATCACTCGTGCGTACGTACGGAATACCGTCTCCACGATGTGATGCGACTCGTTCTACATGATCTTCATTTCATAATGATTATATAAATGAATTGAATAAATGAATATGGTATATAATACACTAATACCATTCTGGAAATGAATTATCTATAACCTAAAGATAATAATAAGAATTTATTCGACAAAACACGCATAAGAACAAAAAGTTATAAAGACCCGAGTAACAAGTAACAATGAAATATTACTAACAAGAAGCTAATAATATGACCATATATGATATCATATAAATATGTATGATTCTGGAATAAGTCAATAACATTATTTAAACCATTATACAGGAGCTTCGGACACGTACAAAGCAAATTGGACCTAAGGTAAGGGAAAATATCACAATCTCATTTTTATCCGAGATTGTTTATTCGTAAGTATTTACTGGGGTGTATTTTATCATCCACATCCATGTTTCATCAATATGTAATATTATTTCCATCCACCTACAATTGTTTAAATCCATTTTTACTCTTCGGTGAGTTTTTAGTAATATTTATGAAAGGAATCTTTTGTCGTTTTTCGTACGAGGTACTTTTTGACTTTTCCGACAAAAGTACGAAGAATGTTTTTTTTTAACTTATACGGCATGAATGGATTTTTAAAACATTGTTTCCAAGAAGCTTCCTTTACAAGTTTTCAAGTTTATTTTTAATCAACTTCTTTTATTTTAAAGTTTTATGACATGTTATTAAAGGAAAAATGTTTTTGAAGAAGAAAGGATATTTTCCTCAAGAATGGAGTTCAAGTGATTTTCAAAATTATTTTCCATCTAAGATAATAAAGGGTTCTGTTTTTATCCCTATTATTACATTGATTTGATCATGTTGTGATGGAATTATTTTTATGAATTCCTTTATCTTATATGAATTGATTTATGATGTCATGATGTTTCAAGAATCCCATTTTTGTTTCATGTGTTATGCGATGATGTATGTTTTATGATTGTGTGGCACACATAAGAAAGGATTCATTATAAGATGGGTGGGACCTATATCTCCCTCCAATGCATTGGGTAAAGATTTTATATCTCATGAGATAGACATGGCTGGAACGGAAGGTTATTTCGGTTCAGTGATACAGGACTGAAACGAGGAGTGAACTCGGTTCAGAAAGGGACTTTGTCCACTAAGATAGTCTTGGCGATGAGTCATGACTAACAAGAAATGATTTTCCATGATTATGTGTGCATGCCACAAAGTTTCAAGTCTTATGTTATGATTATGGGGATCTCATTTTCACTTCTATGATTTATTCCATGAAAAGATATTATGATCTCTTTTGCAGGTTTTGATTTTCAAAAAGATATGATATGATTTTTATTTCCATTATTTGCCTTGCTGAGCATTTGAGCTCACCCTTTTATGTTTTCTTTTCCCCAGGTCAGGAAGATGGATATTAAGTAGAATATGCTAAAAGGGACCCTAGATATGATGAAATAAATGGGAGACACTGTAGAAGATTTATGAACCAGTTGTTTATGTTTCCCAGTTTCTAAAGACACTATACCTATACGGTCCTTTGTGGTTTTGTCATATGTTGTAATAAGTGTGCTTCAATTTTGAAGTATTAACAATGTATGTAAAGTATGGGTCGTTATAGTGGAAGTCATAAGACCATTTGAATATGAATAATTGATATCCATTGTAGTTGTTAGAAAGATTCAATAAAGATGGAACCAAATCATCTTACAAAAAAAATGTAATCATTAAATGATTAGATTTAAGAATCCCCATGGTAGCACAATCCTATAAACACACAATCCAAAAATATTTGCATAAAAATAGTCTAATGATATCCATTTTATCATGAATATTACAATAAAATTAAAATTCAACAAATAATATTAATCGATGAATTCAAGAGGTGATATCGACAATTGTGGTCAACCATTAAACCATTTGGGAACCTTTAGACTAAAGGAAATCTAAGGGAAAGAGGTAATGCAATCAGGATTTGAGAAGGGATAGAAGGGCGAAGATCAATTGTCAAGGAGAGTAGCAAGGGACCCTCCCCCAATGTGGGAGGAGGTTTCAGCATGATTTCCATCAGTGGATAGGTTATGAGGAAGACTGGGAGAAGGGAGGGGCCAGCCATGAACATTAGCTTATATTGAAGTGGAGTAGTGGATAATACTTATAGAGTATGAATGATATTTTTTATAATAGATTGATCTTTTCTTCTTCATTTCTTTTTTGCGTGCTTAAATCACGCAAATTTGTAAATTTATAGATAATTGTTACATATTTGGATTAAAATAATATTTTGTGTTGAATTTTAAAAATTAAATAAAAACTGGTTTCTAATTCATTTTATTAATTTTGGAATTAACTGGAAAATAAATGTATTCATTTGAAATTATGGAATAACATTTTTTTTATTAGACCCCAAAATTGATATTTATTTTTTTAATATAAAATTGAGTCATAAATATAGTTAAAATATAATTTGGGGTAAAAGAAAAATAAATTTATATTTGAATAATCTTTCACTAATGAAGACTTGGGTTTATTAGTTCTATGTAAAGGTCCTATAATGGCTATGTAAAGGTGTCTTAATGTTATGAAAAGGTCATTAAGTCAAGATAGATGTATGAGAGGTTTTTTATAGAATCACAAGCTAAAATTCACATAAATAGTATACTAATATCCTGATTTAAATAATACATCTCATAAATAGTCATACATACCAATGACAAATAGTTTTAGTGTCTTGTAGATTAGCTACATAAACATTCTTTTTTACTACCCTTTCAAACATTTCTCCATAATCATGCTAATATAGAACATTTATTATATATATCATATGATAGAACCATCTTCATAACCCAGGGATTGGAAACATAAGAAATGGGTGAGCTTAAACACTTGGTAAGGGATAACAAAACGATGGAAAAAATGGTTAGATCATAATCATGTGGAAAACCATGAAGAATGAAAATTTTCTGATTTAAAATAATATAAATAAATAATTGTTAACCATAAGTATGAAAGATAGTTAGAACACCTCAAAATATAACACTTTTACCATGGTACGAGAAAATAAAACATAAATCATGTAACATGATCCATGGAATTTATGAAAAAATGTGGAATATTCATAAACAAAATATTTCTTATCACTGTAAACCTTTTTACCCACCAACCCATTCACTCATAAAATCATAAGTAAAGTTGAACACCATCACACTTTCCCTTTTTAATCCTAGAAACTTGTTAACATGTTAACACATAAATTTTGAGGAGATATAAACTCCATCACACTCACCCTTAGTAAACATAGCCACTCGCTAACATTTTCATGTGTAAAATTATGGGTAAATATAAACATAATCACACTCACCCCTTTTGAACATAGATACTCACTAACCTATCCATATAACATTTCTATATGATGAGATATAATACTTTACCCAATAGATTGGAGTGAGATATAGGTCCTACCCATCTCATAAACCATATATCTTTGTTTCACATAAAAATCATTCACTTTTAACATCAAAATGAACCCACGCAAATAAAATGGGTTTCATAAAACAACCAAATTGAAATCAGTAAATTTTCCTAAGGATCCCAAGAAAATAAAATTGGTTTTCTAAAATTTCCAAAAGGTATGAAATAACATCATGAACTAAATCATTTTATACCAAAAAACTTGATCACCCAAAATAATCACATAATAAAATAGAAATATAGGTTAAAACATGAAACATAACTTCATTGGATACATGCCACAATGAAAACTAATTTAGGAAAATAGATTCTTGAAAATAATCAATACTGTAAAATTAATAGTTACCAATATATTTTCAAAAAATACTCTATTTTTGTAAGAAAATGAAAAGAAATCCTTTCATTAAAATGGATTTAGATCAAAACTATTTCCCCGTAAAGAAAAGTTGAAAGTGTAAATAAATTGAAAACTTTTAAATTTAAAATTAATATTTAAAAATTGAAACTAGAAAAAATACATAAAGTTTTTAAGGAAATGTGGAAGTGAAAATACATTTAAAACATTTACATTTAAAATGAATCATTAATAAAGGAACCTCGAAAATGATATATAGGTTTTCAAAAGAAAATATTGATGATAAAAACTCTTTATTTAGAAAGGATGGAAAAACATTTTGAACATTTTTAAATAGCCTTTGTTTTCAAACCCAGATAATTAAAAGGATAATAAAACCTCACTAATATAAATCTGACCATTAACAGCGTGAAAAATGGGATTTAACAGTGAAAAAAAGATATGTTTTTCAAAGAACTATTAAATGGAGAACCCCTTTATTAGTGCTAAAAAATGTGATGATAAGGGACCTACTAGTGTAGTGTGTTTTTTGAATTATAGAACACTGCATCAGCAAAATGTATATGGAAAATTTATAATTTAATTGAAATAAAAATTACATCACAAACACATAAATAAACCTATATTATAAACATTTAAAATATTTTTTTTACAATTACATTATCATGTACTATCACAAAAATTCAAAACCATTAATGTTTCATTGTTTTTAGTACTTGAACCCATATCAAAAAAACATGATCATAGTATCAGTCTCCAAAAATCCTTTGTAACTCGAGAAAAACAATCCACTTATATAAAAAAATAATTCTTATGTTAGTAATAATATAAATAAATAAATTAAACATAATATGAAACAATAAATGCATAAAATGTAAATTTTAAACAAAAGGACACACTTTGAGTCATACTAGTCACACTATGAATTATATTTAGGTGGGAATCACTACTACAAATATGGATTTTATAAACGCAGGAAAAGGGTATTAATAGTGCTAAAAAGGCACTGTTACTTGAGGTGAAGATAAAGGGAGGTCTCTTTTATCAGTGCTCAGAAAAGCGCTAATAAAGGACCCTTTTATCAGCACTAAAAAATCACTGATAAAAGGGGTCTTTTATCAGCGCTAAAGAAACATTGATAAAAAGTTATTTTATCAGTGCTTTTTTTAGTGCTGATAAAAGTCAAAAAAATTAAAAAAAAAGTTAAAAAGAATATATAATGTGGGGGGAGCTTTTAACAATGCTTGACCTCACCCCTATTAGTGCTAGGTGGGACCCCCTCCCACTCTCATATGCATTGCCCTTTCTTGTACATCCCCCACATGACCGCGCACCCCTCCTTGATTCCACCCGAACTCAAACCCACGACCTCCCCCCTTGCGCATCTGCACCTTTTTCACTAAGACATTTTGTTTTTTTCTCAATTTAATGATATATCTATTTATTTATATATATATATAGTTATATTTATTCGTATATTAATATAGATTCATAATAATATAAATATATTTAGTTATATTAATACATATATATTTATTCATATATTAATATATATATATATATATATATTAGTATATTAATATATATTTATATTTATTTATATATATACATAGTTATATTTATTCATATATTAATATAGATACATATTAATATAAATATATTTAATTATATTAATACATATATATTTATTCATATATTAATATATTTATTTATTTATTTATTTATTTATTCATATATAAATATATATTTATTTTATTTATATATAGTTATATAGTTATATTTATTCTTATATTAATATAGATTCGTATTAATATAAATATATTTCGTTATATTAATACATATATATTTATTCATGTATTAATATATATATTTATTCATATATTAATTTATATTTATATTTATATTTATTTATATATTTATATTTAGTTATAATTTTTTATCCATATATTTATTTGTATATTAATATATATTTATTAGATAAGTTTTAAATACATTTATAAAATATGTTTTTTTATGTGTGTTTATAAATAAATAAATGCATACATACATACATATATACAACACACACACACACACACACACATATATACGAATAAATACATATATATATTTGTGTATTTGAAAAGCCCTAGAATGTTAAAACGACCATAATTTCTAATCTAGATGTCCATTTCAACTCCACAACTAGTAAAATCGAGGAAAATGAAACAATATTCGATATGATATGTGGTACAGGTCTAGCGGACATCTAGATCGGAAGTTATACCTGTTTGAATGTTAAAAAATTGGGGTATCCTGACTAAAAAAATAGTTTTAGACGCCTTCTGGGCCTTTTGGGCCTCAAAAAATGTTACAAAAGGTTCCCTTCAGTCACTAGCATGTAGAGATCGTTTCAAGATTCAATTTAATATGTTGTAGAGCTCAAATGGAAACCCGGATCAAAAGTTATGGCCGTTTGAAGTTTGAGTTACATTTTCAACATATTTTAGATCTTTTTTTTGTGTATTCAAATTGTTATTAAATTATTATTAATCGATGATAATTAGAAAATTATTAATTAATAATATTTTTTAAAATATTTTAAATGCATTTTCACTAAATTTCTTATATATTAAATGCAATAATCTATTTATAATTATCTAAAACATATTTAAAAAATATATATTATATTTATATCAATATAAATATATTTATATAACAATATATTATTTTTCATGAATTTTATTTTTTTTGAAATAAAAACTTTATCATTACTAGGAAAAAACACTGATAAAGCCTCATCTTTATCAGCACTACTAAAAAAAGCATTGATAAAGGGGTTCCCTTTAACATTGCTAAAAGACACTGATAAAGGGGGTCCTTTATCAGTGCTAAAAAGAGCTCTGATAAAGGGTCACTTTTAATAGCGCTTTTTTTAGTGCTATTAAAATTTCCCTTTATCAGTGCTTTTTTAGCGCTGATAAAGGCCCCACTTTATCAACCCTTTTTTTAGCGCTATTAAAGGGTGGCGCTGTGAAAACCCTGTTTTGTGGTAGTGAATGATTCTTACACATCACAAATGACTTATGAATTTTTTTCCTAAATTATCAAAATGATCTGAAAATGTTTTCTCTGTTTTGAGTACATCACTTTTACTTTTTACTAAAATGTCATTTTAAACTGAAAACACACAATTTGAGTCAAACTAGTCACATCATTTGTTGGTTTTATGTGAGACTGATATTTACACATAGAAAATGACTTATGATTAATTTTATAAATGTTTCAAGATAATATCTGTTTTTTTCATAGTTTTCAGTGATGGACACACATTTTGAACAAAAATATCAATTTTGGACTCATAACAGACACTTTGAGTCATACTGGGCACATCGTGTATTGGATTGAAGTTTGGATGATTCTTACACATTGAAAATGACTAATGGATCATTATACTAAATTATCAAAACAATCCAAATGGATTTTCTCATTTTTGAGTATGTCACTTCTCTTTTTTACTAAAATTTCAATTTTAAATAAAAATACACACTTGGAGTCATACTGATCACACTGTGTGTCGTATTAAAGTTTATCTAGTTCATAAATGTCAGGAATGACTCGTGGATAATTTTTTGAAAGTATCAAAACAATATGAATGCATTTTCTCAGTTTTGAGTATGTCAATTATGTTCTTCACTAAAATATGATTTATAACTAAAAACATTCACTTTGAGTCATACCCGTCACATCGTGTGTGGGTTTAACAAGAGACAGATTCCAACATGTCAAAAATGACATATGGATCATTTTACTAAATTATCAGGACAATCAAAGTTCATTTTTATTTTTAGTGAGTGACACGTGTTTTGAACTAAAATGTCAATTTTAAACTGATAATATACACTTTTATTCTTACCAGAAACACCATGTGTTGGATTTAGGATAGAATAATTTCTATACATCAAAAATTAATTTTGGATTATTGTAATAAACTATCAAAACAATATGAATTTTTTTTCTCAATTTTGAGTATGTCACTTTTCTTTTTTACTAAAATGTCAATTTTAAATAAAAACTCACACTTCAAGTCATACTAGTCACACCATGTATCATATCACAAATGAATTATAGATAATTATACTAAAGTATAAAAACAATCATAATATGTTTCTTGGTTTTGATTATGTCACTTGTGTTTTTTTACTAAAATGTCTTTTTAAGTTGAAAACACTCACTTGGAGTCATACTGGTCACATCATGTTTCATTTTAACATGAGACTGATTCCTACACATCACATATGACTTATATATAATTTTCTTAAATTATAAGAAAAATTAGAGATCTTGTTTTATCTATTTCTAGTGAGTGACACATGTTTTAAAGCAAAATTTTTATTTTAAACTGATAATGGACACTTTAAATCATAACAAGCACAACGTGTTTTAGATTGAGGTGAGGCTAATTTCTAAATTTAAAAAATGACTTACGAATCATTATTCTAAAGTATCAAAAAATCTGAATTTGTTTGATTGGTTTTGAATTTTTGACATTTGTTTTTTTAATAAAATGACATTTTAATCTGAAAAAACGCACCTTGAGTCATATCAGTCACATCGTGTGTCAATTTTATTTTAGACAGATACCTACACATAAAAAATTGCATATGAATCATTTTCCTAAATTATCATGATTTTTAGAGGAAATTTAATTGATTTTCAATGATTGACACATGTTTTGAACTAAAAATTCAATTTTAAAGTGATTACGGACACTTTGAGTCTTACCGATCAAATCATTTATCGGTTTGACATGAGACTGGTTCATACACACCATAAATGACTTATTAATTGTTTTTGATAAATTTCCAACATAATTGGAGTGTGTTTTATCAGTTTTCAATGAGTGAAATAGGTTTTGAACTAAAACATTAATTATAAACTAATAACAAACACTCTGATTCATATTTGGCACACTATATATCAAATTATGGTGTAGATTATTCCTACACATAAAAAATGAGTTATGGATAATAATATGTATTATAATTTTTTATTATTTCACTATTATTTTTTACTAAAATGTTTATTTTAAATAAAAATAGACTTGAAATCATAGCGGCCACATTGTGCGTCAGATTGAGGTGTGGTTGATTCCTACATGTCACAAATAACTTATCAATCGTTTTCCTAAAGTATCAAAATAGTTCGAATGTGTTTTATTTTTATTTTTGAGTATTTCACTTGTGTTTTTTACTAAAATTTTATTTTAAACAAAAAAAACATACACTTTGATTTATACTGGCCACATCATGTTTTAGTTATATTTGAGACTTATTCCTACAATTCAAAAATTACATATTAATAATTATCCAAAATTACCAAGACAATTCGATCATTTTTTCTATGTCTTTAGTGAGTGTCACACATTTTGAACAAAAATTTCAATTTTAAATATATATTGACACATTGAGTCATACCAGGAACATCGTATATTGTATTGAGGTGTGGCTGATTCTCACACATCAAAAATTACTTATGGATCATTTTCCTAAACTATTAAAATAATATGAACATGTTTTCTTAGTTTTGAGTATGTAAATTTTCTTTTTTACTAAAATTTCAATTTTAAATAAAAGGATACACTTAAAGTCATACCAATCACACCATGAATCAGAGGTAGGTTTTTCTAATTCATACACATAACAAATAATTTATGTATTATTTTTAAAAATTATTAAAATATTATGAATGAATTTTCTCAGTTTTGAGTATGTAACTTCTCTTTTTTACTAAATTTCAGTTTAAACTGGAATCACACACTTTGAGTCATACTTATCACATCATGTGTTAGTTTTATGTGAGACTAATTTCTACATGTCAAAATTGACTTATGAATAGTTTTCTAAAATTATCAAAACAATTTGATCATGTATTCTTGGTTTTCAGTGAGTGACACATGTTTTTAACAAAAATTTCAATTTTAAACTAATTACATACACTTTGATTCATACCAATCACTCCATATTTCAGATTGAGGTGCGTATAATTCCATAATGAAAAAAAATGATTTATGGATTTCTTTGATAAAGTATCAAAAAATCTGAATGCATTTCCCCATTTTTGAGTATGTCACTTGTATTTATCTCTAAATTTAATGTCGGTTTTAAATAAAAACACACACATGGAGTCATATCAGTCACACCATATGTCAGATTGAGTTGGTTCCAATTCTTACACATCAAAAATTACTTATGGATCATTTTCCTAATGTATAAAAATAACTTTAATGTGTTTTGTTGGTTTTTAGTATGTGATGTGTGTTTTTAACTAATAAGTAAATTATAAACTAAAAACATACACATTGAATCAGACAGAGAAAATTGTGTATCTGATTGAGGTACAATTGATTGAGTATGTGATGTGTTTTTTTCTTTTAATGATCTCCAACAATATATAAAAGAGAAAATATTTTCCATTTTAATGGAAGAGGAAACCCCATGCTACAAGAAACACTTTATGTTTTAGGTGGCATGGGATTTCCTCTTCCATCCAAAAGGAACATGTTCTCTCTTTTCTTGCTTGTTGTAGATAATTAAAGTCAAAATATTACTTCCAAAAGTATCTATGAAAAAAACTTAATAAATATTAGTTAAAAATTAAGAAAAAATTAACTTAAAAATAGTAGATAAAATGATGAAAAATTTAACTAAATAAGTAATAGGAATTCTCCTTTTCACAATGTATGTATATATTCTTGGCATATTCCCTTATTGCCATTATCTCATTTGAACCCTAAAAATCTAATCTATAATGAGTGGGAGTAGCTTCAAACAAACCACCCTAACTCGAGAAAAATAATCCACCTATGTAATAAAAAAATTATTTTAGTAATAATATAAAGAAGTAAATTAAACAAAAATATGAAACGCTATATTAATAAAATGTTGATTTTAAACTGAAACCACACAATTTGAGTCATAACAAGTACATCGTGTAACGTATTAGGGTATAGTTGATTTCAAATTTTCATAAATGACTTATAGATCATTATCTGAAATCATTAAAATAATCTGAATTCATTTTATTATTTTTGAGTTTTCTGCTTGCCTTTTTTACTAAAATGTCATTTTAATCTGAAAACACTCACCTTGAGAAATATCAATCATATCATGTGTCAGTTTTATGTGACACTAATTCTTTTTAATACAAATGAATTATGAATTACTTTCATAAATTATCAATATGATCTAATTGTGATTTCTTGGTTTTTAGTGAGTGACGCATGTTTTGAACTAAAATGTCAATTTTAGAATGATAACAGATAGTTTGAGTCATACCAGGAATGTCGTGTACCTAATTTAGGTTTGGATGATTCCTAGACATCAAAAATGATGTATGTATCATCTTCCAAATGTATCCAATCAATAAAAATTCGTTTTTTCTATTTTGAGTATGTCACTTGTCCTTTTTAATAAAATTAATGTCTATTTTAAATAAAAAGACACTCTTTGAGTCATACTAGTCACACCATGCATCATATTGAGATGGTAAATAAGATATATTAATTGGAATATAAGAGTGACTTAGACTATTCATTAGATACTTCTTGGGATGCACTATAAGTGGTTGATACCACTTGTACATGTGTGATGATCTAATTATCATGAAATTACTTATTATTAGTGATCTAATTGGTTGACTATATTTATGTGATTGTAATACTTGTAAGTTTTAAAATAAATTAAAATGTAGCAATATTATTCCTGAAATGTTGAATGAATTGGAGAATAAAAAGAAAATTGCATCATCATGAGTGAATCATCTATGTTAAGTGAATGATCATAGCATATGAGTGAATGATCCTTGTTGACAAAGTTAATTCTTTATTATCTCTATTAAAATTTAAAAAAATAAGTGTTAGATAAAAATAATAAGTAAATTGACTAAAAATAGATAAAATAATGAGAAAATCATCTAAATAAGTTGTATGGAGTTACATCTCTATGGTATATGTGTACATTCTGACACTAGGTATGTTTCCCATTCATTTATAAAAAAATCAATTTACTCTTGTGAATATGAGTACTTTCAATAGTATTAGTAGTGCTAGAAAAATATAAATACTCAAAGGATTAATAAATATTTTTAATGAAATTATCATTATTTTAGAAAATACGTCTTTAAAGATGTTGTTTTTTATGGTATATGATATCTCTCATAAATTTTCAAACATAATAACCATAATATTTTCCATTTTTTTGTTTTTGAAACTGCAAAAACATTGAAAAAAATAACTATTTTTTATATATTTTTTTATAGTGAAATGTTATTATATATAGCCTAATTCTTATACACTTGTAGAAGATAATGGGATCCTTGTGCTCATGGATTGTCCTAACTCCGTGATTTTTATAATATTTAAAAACCACCTTAACATAAAATAATTCTTATTAAAAGATAATATAAAATATATAACTTGATTTTTAGTTATAAAAAGCTACATATATTGTATTAAAAAATGACAAACATCATCATGTGTAGTTAGATTGTTGGGTATCCATATAGTGATTCTAGAAAATAAATATTTAGAGTATCTAAATTCACTATAATGAGTAACAAATGATGCCAAAAAACAAGGAATAAGTCATGATTGGAATGAAAATATATTTTACATGATTAAATTGAATAGTTTTACCCCTACATCATTGGTAATGAGAAGAGTATGCCATTTTTAAGTTTTCTTTCAAACATTGTGGCTATTTTTTACACTATTAAATAAATTTTATTTGATTCTAATGATACCTTTTGTGTAGAAGTGATGTGAGGACTAATGATTCCATATTTATTTACATAGTTTTTTTCCTTTAAATAGTACTGATATATATTCTTGTGAAAAATATGAATTGTATTTAGTCATAATTAACACAGTATATCATCTATTAGAAAAAAAATCACAAAAACACACCTCATGTATAAATTTACAACTAAGACTCCTGGAAACTCATTCATGGGGATTTCATTTACATTATCAAGAGAAATATAGTTCATAATAGCCTCTCAATACATTTTTATTCAAAATCATCTATGACATTACTACCACATTGTGACATTGTATCATCATAAACATTTAATGCTAGTAAATTGGTAAGTTAAAATGGAAGGGTAAAGGTATTTTTTGAAGATCCATTCAATTGGTTTGTTGATCCTTTAGAATATTTTGATTTGACCTTACATTTCACGCCTTATTTTTTTATATCTGTAATAACATTCATCAGTTCATAAAGTTTTCATTAATTGTTAAATATTTTGTAATAAAATTTTTGAAATGAATGTCTCCTTGTTGGAATGTTTTTTACAAGACCTAATAATCATAAAATGAATGTTATAATAGCTCGATTGACCATATGAATATCCATATAATCAAGTGGAATAGGTACCTTGAAACTTAGATATTAATCTATGCTAATCACCACTCTCACACATCCTATTGGAATTTTTTTGTTGTTTAGAATATATCCTTGGATATTGAACATGGTATCCATTGTAACAAGGTGATGGGTGGATATTTATAGATATAAATCACAATAATTTTCACCCTGTAGAATATTCATACAGGAAAGGTGTTAGTATATTCTTTATTCACATTTCACAGAAAAAATTATGACAATATTGATTACCTCTTCTATGAAATAACTTTAAGGGGAATGAATCACCTAAAATCTAGTGGGTCTGGGGGCTCTTCACATAGTCATTGTTCATGTGATGTTTCTTCTCTTCGATTATTTCCCATAAAATTTTCTAATAACTCTAAATACTGATTAATTTTTTATTATAAAGAATATAATTATTTCTGTATGTCTTCCATTCTATTATATTTATCCCCCGTTTCATTTCATTTCTCAAAATATATTCAAGGTTTAACCCCAAAACCCACACATCAGATGCGGCCATACTATTTTGGTCACTTCAAGGCCATTGAGATTAGTCGTTCATTGGGTACAACTGATGATAATTATTATATCTAAGTCACATTAAAAAATAGGAAAATAAATAATCATTATCATGTAATATCAATTTAAATAAAAAAATTAATATGTCAAACATACACATGTTTACCACACTTTGTGTGTGTTTTCATCTATTAATATCTCATCTTTATTTATATGTTACTCCTTCCGTAGAACCTAGTGTGGGATGAAAGTATATTTGTATTTCCATTCATCGATTTGAATATAAATTGAGGAACATAATTATATTTTTGTTTCAAGTCACATAAAAGTATTACAGTATATTAAAAATATGTACCATTTTTTCAACTGAAGTTCACCCCATCCTTGATTTATGATAAGGGTGAATTGGTATAACTTCCCATTGCCTATTTCAGTACTCATATTTTGTTTTATATATTATAAATTCTTAATCAAATTGATCAATACATGTATTTTCAAATAATATATTACTAGTCATAATGTACCTGAAGAGATGTCTCCATGTGATAACCAGTAAATGCATCCAACACTTCTTGTATTATGAGGTTTATATACATCTATGGTGGGTGCTGGTAAATTCTAAATTTACCATATTTTAGAAGAAACTTCATAAGAATTGTGTGAAAGATTTTATAATACTTTCTAGAAGGAATTAATATACATTTCAATCAGTATTTATCTACTATAAATACACATTGTAAGGGATAATAAAGAGTCGGTCAGTATTTCATTGACACGATATTCTGGATATTTTTTGAATACCCTTATGGAACCTTTATATCATTCAAGAAGTTTTAAAACTGATATCTATATTACCTGGAAAGAGTGTATATAGTTGGAGGAATAAAAGTTTTTTTTCACCCTTTACTATCACCAACTCTTCGCACATTCTAATGTAAATCATGTCCAACCTAGTGTTAATTTCATCCTTTTTTCAGGTACATTTTGTAATGTTCCCCTAAAACTATTACATAAATTTTTTCAATATTCACAACATCAATAAAATTCATGATGTTCAAACAATTCTAGTATGGTAATTCAAAAAACCGATCTCTTTTTCCAACTGATTTTCATATAGTTTTTTGAAAAAAGGGTTACCAAATGCAGTTTCTTTATCTTTTACTTTCTCAAACATTTGATCACATATTAGTAGAGGCAGTGAGATACATTCTTATAAACTCCTATAGAATTATTTCTTCCAATATCAAAATGTACGCCTCCATATATAAATCTGTGATATCCTTGAAACACAGCTTTCAATGAATGTTTCAATCTAGTTGACTTTGTACCTTGTTCACAAATGGAACACCCTTGAGTTCCTTTAATGTTATATTGTGAAAATGTTCCATAAGTAGGAGAGTTATTTAAAATCCTATTTAACATGGATCTCAATGTGAAATCATCGTTTTTGTAATAATTATACAATGCAACACATGAATCCCTCAATAATTATAAATCTTCACTTGATAGAGCCAAATAAATATCAATATAATTACCCAGTTGTTTTGGTCCTGATATAAGCATAGATAACATAATGTATTTTAGTTTCATTCATAACCATGATTGAAAGTTATAATTTATGAACATAATTTCCCATGTACTGTGATTATTTCTTGGAAAACCAAAAGGATTTACTCCATATGTAGAAAGCACAAAATGAAGGTTTCTTATATCATTTCCAAATTCAGGATACTCATAATCAATTATCTTTCACTGAGGAGAGTCTTCTGGGTGATGAATTTTCACATATTTATTTCTTATATTTTTATTTCATGTTAATTTCCTTTTTGTCTCCTAACTTTCATAATGATCTGAAAGTACTATATAACTTTCATACGACTTGATTCATCATTATTCTATCAAGAAGCACCACACTTTGGGAATTATTTAAGTGATTTTGTTCCTTGTGAAATAGTATACAGTCATTTTGACCAGTATATATTCTTTTAGTGATCATATAAATTGAATGTATCATTTTTTTAGCATCATATATCCTCCTAGGAAGCTCATTATCTTTTAGGAGCATATCATTCAAGAGAGAAAGTAGTTTAGTAATATAGGAGTGACTCTATATATTTCCATCTATTAAATTATACATCTTCAAAATGGATAACAATGTTGTATATTTAGTACAACTATCATACAATGGAATCTTTTCATAACTCTTTAACTTCTCAAACAATTTTTTATAATCACAAATTTCATCATAAAATGTCTTTTTCATTTCCTCAAAACATTATTTATAATTATTTACACCAGTAATCATATCCTTGATATAGTATTCTTCATTTTCCACACACGTAATCATATTAGATGATCCATAAAACATAGTGTTATCCCAGTAATAAGCTATATTCACTTTTCCCTTTGTTTAGTCCATAATTTATAACTTCGATCTATTCCATGATAGATAAATTGTTTTTCCAACTCCTCTTGACTAATTAGTATTGAATAACAATAGCATAACCACATAAAAATAATTTTAGAGGGGTCATATGCAAGATATTTTTCAAACATGGTGAACTATTTCACCCCATATTTATACTATTTTATCATACAGTTGGAATCCATCCATTTTCAATTCATATTGATCCTATTCAATTTGGAAATATTAATATTTATAAAATATATAAATACAAAAAAAGGGCCTTTCAAATAAGGGGAACCCAAAATTTGAATGTTTCAAATAAATTCATCATGATTTGAATGAAATGGGTAATTAAATTTAATAATATAATCACTCTAGTGGTGGTAGGTGTTATCCTCTGAATTCATCCAAAATGAACATTGGTTCCTAGTATGGGATAAATACTTCTTAGAGTAGTTCAATAAAGATAGGTGCATGTCTAGAAGATATGGGGGATGGGACTCAGGTAATAAAATGTAATAATAACTATTCAGGAGATAAAGTTGATGAGGATCATAGTTTTCTCCATTAATCTAAATGTTACTAGGATAGGGAGTTAGTGAATCCCCAGACAAAATATCTTAGTTTACCATCTAAAGATGAATAAACTAGAAGAATCAATTTGATCATTATAAGGGGATACTTTATCAGTGTGGCCATGAGATGGCTCGGCTGGGTGGTCTTATATGCACTCATGTTGATACAACCATTATAGTTTCAAAATTTAGATCAAGACTTAAAATACTCCATGAAAGGGAAAAGGATTTTGTTCTGAGGACTGAATTTCAGTAGCGCTTATATTCTTGTGAGGCCAAGGTTGCAGGAGTGGGATAATGATGGATATCTGATGGGTTTGATAAAGTTATTGACATTCCCTCTCCATGGTCTTATTATTAATATATATTATTTAGGAGGTGATATTTTGTTTATCTATGAGGTCTCCGAAAGTTAATATGATCATATAAATATAAATACCACCCCTTTTCCTTACACATTTATTCATTTATAAATTAGATACCACTCATAATATTTCATTTATAAATATAGATACCACTCAACTTTTGTACACATATTTTTCTGAGTGTTCTAAAAGGAAAAGAAAATTAGTAAGTAAGTGTATCAAGACATTAATCAATAATGAAGGTTAAATTATAAAGAGTAATTATAAAAGAAAAAGTGTGTCACTTATTTAATTCCAGTTCTTAATGATAAATTACTACTTCCCTAGATTCTTCAAAAAGGTCTATTCCTTATAAAGGTAATCTTATATACTCACTTATAATGTTCTTATTCAACGTTTTATTTTTTACAATATGCCTATGCATTTCGATCTAGTATTAGGCCATTGAATCTTTTTTTGTTCGTTAATGTTCCTTGGGTTTGGTTAAAATGGATGGTTTTTATGTATGATGCTAAGGTAATACATCATTTCACATTTCTAGTTTCATACATAATAAAAAAACAAACCAATCCCAACTTTTATGTTAGTTCTAGGCTGGTTCTTAGGTTAAAGTGGTTATTGAATTCTCTTCCTTTGAATCCAAAGTGCTTCTCTATAATCCTTTTGGTATAAATACACAACTTTCTTCTTATATTCTTGTAGAGAAAGGATGAAATCCATATAGTGTTGAGTAGATTTAAGTAAAACTGAAAAATTATTATAAGGAATAACTTTCTAATTTATCTCGCATGGAGTTTAAGGGTTATTTAGAATCAGTTTTTTATTTATGATGAGTTATAAGAACACCTTTGGTATTTTCATGTTTCTTTTCAATGATGGTAACATTGTACATGCTCATTCCTCATAATTCCTTATTGGTACTATTATTTAGTTAAAATTTTCCCCTAATAATGTTTGGGTTATGTTCTTTAAAGTTTTATGAACACATATCCATTTATTACATCTGTTAGTTCTTAATTTTTTTCCTATATTCTGTTTAATTTTTGGAAAGTAAAAAAGAAGGGGTATGTGTTTTTTATAATTCATGATCCATCAATATTTTTTAAAATATTTTATTGAATTTATTATTTTCTCCTTGATTATGAAACAAAATTTTATTAATCATTGAAAAATAAATTGAACTGAATGAGTTATAAGAAAATTTATTTTTTAAAAGGGAGCAATAATTGTGCCTTTTGCTAGAAAATTATTAACAAAATAAATCCACCTAAAATCATCAAAAAAAAAATGAAACAAAACCAACTAAAAATTGATGATGAATTCAATGAAATTTACACATGTATATGTCTCACAATTTAAAACCATATGATAAATTTTCTGATGTTTTCATAAAAGATTTAAAATTTAACCTCATTCCTCACATAGAGGTCAATAAAAAATTATAAATTTTAATAATTGAAAACAAAACCAAATTTACTGAAGATTATTATTAAAAGATAAAAAGTGTTAGTGTGGTAGGTTAGAGTTCAAAAATATGGGAGGAGTCAATAATCGCAATGCTCATTGTGTTTGATTGATTTTTTTAACTATGTTAACATTGGAATAAAATATACAAACTATATACGCAAAGTGTAAGTGTTGTAGGTGAAGCTCAAATGTGGTGAAATAAGAAAAACTGAAGTGAGGGGTTGGCCAGTTGAGGTTTGGTCAGTTGTTTTTCATGTGATGAGATATGGTGGGATAGGAATTAGATTAGGTAAATAGTTTGGATTGTGATTAAAGAGGAGAAGAAATAATCACAAACCTTAGATCCTGAGAGGATCAATTTTACAAGAATTTTGAGGAAGAGCAGTAGTAAGGGTTAGGTTCCATGAAATCTTGAATGGTGTGAGATATAAGGACTTTGTTATGGCTCTATTTAAAATATCAGGTAAGTTTTTTAGCAGTGCTTTCCAAAAATCATTGATAAATTATAGTTTTATCAGCATTAAAATAGTAAGTGTTGATAAAAAGTATATTTGATGGTGCTAAAATTTTAGCACTGATAATGATGTGTTTTATCAACACCTTTTTAGTAGTGATAAAACAAAATATTTTTCAGCACTAACAAAGCACTAATGAAACCAAATTTTAATAATATAATAAATCCAATTAAAACTTTTAAATTTATATAATTATAAATATATATTTAAGGAATTAAATATATGTATTTACAAATATAATTATAAATAAATTTATTTATTATAATTTTATAATTAATTAAAATAAATTTAATTTTTTATAATCATAATTATAAATAAATATATTTAAAAATATTTATATATAATTATAAATATAATTATATAATTATATATATATTAATATTTAAATATATATATATAAATTTAATCAATATATTTATTAATTAAATATATTATTTATAATTTTATAATTAATTAAAAATATATTTGATTTTTTATAATTATAATTATAAATAAATATATTTAAACAATATTTATGTATAATTATAAATATATTTATATAATTATATAAATTTATATATGATTATATATATATATATATATTTATATGATTATATATATATATATTTATATGATTATATTTATATTTATATATTTATATAAATAAATAACTATAAATATAATAAATATATTTATTATAACATTATAATTATTTAAATATATATTTATTTATTTATAGTTAGTATTATAAATTGTTATATTTAAAATTTATTTATATATAATTATAAATATAATTATAATATTATTTATCTTTATATGTATATAGATTTATATAATTATATATATATATTAATATATAATTATATAATTATAAATATAATAAATATAAGTATTATTTAAATATTTATTTATTTATTTATTTATTTATATTTATAATTATTCTTCAAACAGCTCAGTCATGGATTTGGAAACAAAACTCATATCCCCAAATTTATTAATTAAAGGGAAACACATAATGAAAGGAATTGGTCAATAAAGTACAAATTGTGCACACCAAAATTAAGAAATCACTTCCTCGTGTTCCTTCTAGTTCCCAAATTCCTAGGATATCTTCCCCAGCCCTTTGGGTGTCAGCCTCTCTACCACATATTGTCCTATTATGGGGGAACATATTCTTCTTTCGATGACAATTTGAAAGATTCCTCTATCATGGAGAAGATCTTGAATTTCTAAGATAGATCTCGAAAGTCCATCTCTGAATTAGTTCAAAATCCATCTTCAATGTCTATTACCAACAACGTTTGGACTATTAAATAATCATTGAAACCAAATACATATAACTCTATCATGAAATAAGTGACTTCAATTTTTTACAAAAAACATTATGCCACCTCTCTATTGAGGCCTTCAATAGGCCTTTCACCTTTTTTGTCATCTGGAGGAATAATACAAGAGTTTTTGTCTCATTCAATTCCACATTCCTCATCTAAGGCCTTTCCAATATAGGCATTTTCATTGTCATAAATCAAAAAAGTTAGCATGGTAACTCCATTCCATATTCTTAATGTCCTTTAAAATTAGATATTCCACCTATAGTGGAGGTTCCTAAGTAGGATATGTATGTACCAATTCAAATATAGGCACACAAGCTTTGGTCTTTCGATGGATGGCCATTTTAAAACCCTTATCATCCATTAAATATTTCATACCTTTGACTAGGGTTTTATGCTTATTCACTACCATGAGTGAGTTTTCAACATGCGTGGGTGCTGCTGGAGATCCCTTCTCGGATTGAGGATCCTTTGATAGATCCTTCTTCAAAGAGTCATCTAACATTTTCTAAGTTTGAGAGCCATTTTGAGACCACATTGGAACCTCAACATCAATGTTTTTCTTTCCCTTTTTGGATCTTGAGACAATAAGTTGTTCTAGAAATATTTGTTGATCAGTTATCTCATGTGCAACTGCTTCTTTCACTTCCACATCCAACCCCTCCACTTCTATTTGTTCCCATGACCTGGAAGTTGGTTTTCCATGAGTAGTCCTTCCATGAGACTTTGAATTAAAAATAGTATCAGAACATGTCTTTTTACCATCTTTAGTGAACATATCAGCCATATGAATTTTAGTATGAACAACTCTAGAGAGCCCATCCATGCCAGTGAGTTTTCACCCAGCTTCTGGATAGGCACACTGCCAAGCCTAATCCCCTCCAAATCCACATGTTTCCCACCAGCAGACCCATCATAAGGCTCTGAATTAGCTGAAATAGAATTACCTACCCTTTAACCACCCCTGAAAGGCATATTAATTATATATAATTTTATATATTTAAATAATTATATATAATTGTATATTTATACACTTATATATATTTATATATTTATATATATATATAATAAATATATTTATTATTTAAATATATTTTCTTATGATTTTATAACTATTTAAATATATATTTGTTTATTTATAATTCTAGTTATAAATAAATATATTTATATATATTTTTTATATATTTATAAATATATTTATATGAATATATAATGAAAATAAAAATATATATATAATTTAAAAATATTTTTTATAATTTTATAATTATTTAAATATTTATTTTAAATTTTAAATTTTATAAATACTTTTTTATAATATTATATATATTTATATGTTTACAATTAACTAAGTACATGTCACACATATACACATGTACACATGTTATATATATGTGTGTGTGTATATATATACATCCCATATACATGTAAACATATATATACAGACACATACATACATTTGTACATGTACAACATCTATATATACACATATGTAAAATGCACACACACAACATAATGCATACACATATATGTACAATGATATTGAAATGAATATATAAATTCAACTATAACATATTAAAAATACATCATTTATATTTATAAATTTGTTTGAATTATTAAAATACATATATCAATATATAATATTTATATCAATTATATGCATGAATTTTGTAATTAATATATATAAAAAAACATTAATTTTTTTAATATAAATATGATAATTTTATATATATTGATAATATTTTTTATGAAATTTTTTATCAGTGCAAGAAAAATAATAATGAAGATTAACCTTTATTAGCACTAAAAAAGCACCGTTAGATAGTGCACTTTTATCATCACTTTTTTTAGAATGATAAAAGTTACCTTTATCAGTGCATTTAGATAGCACTCATAAAATTTTCCCTTTTATCAGTACTTTTTTTTGCACTGATAAACCCTAGCACTGGCTCAAGCACAATTTGTGGTAGTGCCTTTTCATTAAAATAAATTAAGGTGAATAAAAGTTTAATTATATATAAATAAAATTTTATTTTACACTAGGTTAAGAAGATAATTTGTGGAAAGTAAAAAAATAGCATTGGAGAAAAAACCATTAAAATTAATGGGAATTATTCTTAGCAAAAATGCATTTTAATAAAACATTAAAATGAGTGAGGAAGAAAATTTTGGTGTGAAACGTGATTTCCTTATAAAATAAGTTGTAAATACATCCTAAAATCATCATACACTATAATATATCAATATTTAAAGATAATATAAAAATATGTGTGCTAATGACCTAATGAATGGAATTGAGTCACGAAAACCCATTACGGCTTTAAAAAAATTATTTAAAAGTCATTTGAAGCTTGAAAATAATGTGTTTCAATAAATACCATGGATTAAATTGTGGATTTTGGATACCTGAATTATTGGTAATTATTTACACCATATAAATTATAAATTAGTGCATAACATTAAAATATATCTCGATAAAGAGAATTTGAGATGAAAAACCCTTACCTGGTTACAATGCTTAGTTTATGACACTCTAGAATCTTGTAAAACAAACATAGAAACCTTAATAATATATTTCATAACCTTATTAATATATTATAACTTTTATAGCCATAATTTTTAATTATTTATTATGGCTATATTGGTTAGTTATAGGTTATTTCACTCATCGGGTGTGAACTACTTTAACTGTTTTCACATGTTTTATAATGTTGATGTCATTACCCACATTTGACACAAAGTTAATCCTTAATATATAATTTATGATTATTTAATATATATATTATATTTATTTATAAATCTCTCATTCCATTCCATAATCATTTAAGTTAAGCTATGTGAAAATTGGATCGATGTTTGGCTTATTTTAGTGATTTTAGTGAACGAAAAGTGATACTTCAATAATAAGTTAAATAATTATATTAATATTTCAAAAAACATACACCAATCATGATTTTAGTATTATATTATAATAATAATAGTTTTTATTTCCTCATAGTTCTCTATAATAGAGTTTTATAGCATCGTTCATGTAGGTGGTTAAATCGACCCAAACCTAAACACACTTTAACTCGATTGGTAAGTATGGCTACGGAGGTGTTTATTTTGATATAATATCATTATAATATAATAGTATGGATATTATTTATGTTTTTATAATGTTAAATAGTATATTAATATTTTTGGATAAAATAATTAAATACTTGAATAAAAATGAAGAAACGATTCTTTATAGAGGCGGTAGTTCTCACACACACACGATTAATATTACTTTGTTTTTCTAAGTGGATGAAAATAAATAACTAAGGGTCATAAATTTAATATAAAAACATAAAAATATAAAAAATATACTAAATTAGTCACATTATTATGGGTATAACATATTGGGAAGAGTAATATTAAGAAGAAAACCCTACGAGGGAGATAAAAATAATGTTGGAGGCTTGATCTTTCCTTAAAAGTCCCTATAAAATTTAAGGTATTAAGATAACTATGAGTAACTAATGGATTATGTTTGTATAAGGTTCTGTTTATGGTATAATTTCTAGGTTTCATGTTTTATTTCAAAGGTGAAGTGTAACTTTGAAAGGGTGGGTGTGGTATCCTTTTTTAAGAGGAAAATGTCACTTTTAGAAACACTCATCATTTTTCCATAATTTCATGAAACTATTCAAGGGTAAATGGATAAAATAGTGGTAAAAGTGTATTTTTGAAAAATATAAAGTCAAAAATAATCTCATCCACTTATTTTTTTTTAAAATATGTTTTGGTTATTTCCCCTTATAAAAACTCTTTTTACCACTTTTACTTTTTATCGAGGTAAATATTTTTTAACCTTACAAATTAAATTAGATGAATGATATTAATATTAACCATATTAAATAATTTTAACCTTGTAATTTATAATATTTAAATAATTTTTAATATCAATTTTCTAAATTTATGAAATTTTAATTTAAAATAAACATGCTTAATCATGTAAAAATAGTATTTAGAATATTGATGATTTTCAAAATTAAATTTATATATAAGATAAAATTATCATTTTTAATATTTTTAATGAAATAAATTTTATTGTTATATATCAATTTAATTTTATGAGTATTTTAAGGAAATCCACAACCAAATATCACCTTGAAAATACTTCATTCAAATAAAATATTGGAAGCATTTTTTATTAAACTAATATTTTATTTAGTTCTAAAAATGGTGTACATGATATTTATAAGCTCAAATAAAATTAAAAATGAATAATTTTTTCCATTAAATAAATATTTTATTATATAAAATGGTTTTTTAAAATTTTATTATATATTTACACAATTATAAAAACAAAAAATATATATTTTTTTTCGTAAAAACTATGTTTTTGACTAAACATCAATCATTTCGGAAAAAATTAACAAATTCATACTAAGTAAATTTTCCATGACTTGTTCCCCAAGGCCCATGTTGTGACTACCCCAATCCCACCTCCAATAGGCCAGGGGCTAGCAACTAGCAGCCAGTAGGAATATCCCACAAATGGGATGCACTTACCTAGGAACATGTACACACACACCCAACTCCAAGCCATAGGGCTGGAGAGTGAAAACACTAAGTAAAAAATACATGCATACCACTACAAATGAATAGAAGAGTATGATAAGAAGTAAATAATAAAATTGAAACCGGGCTAGAAATGATCCCACTAAAAGAAATACAATTGTAATGTCTACCCTGTAAATAAGGACACTAAAGCTGTTGTAGGAAGCTTCAAGAAACACCTCATCTCATCTGATCTCACAAGGCACCGCCCGGTCGTAATCCTAGTCCTACTCCACCTAGGACTCCACCAAAGTGGCAGTCAACTGCATAAGACATGACATGTGAAGTTAAATCCTATGTAGGGGTGTGTAAAACAATACTCGGTAGGGGACCACGAAAACACAAGGTGAAAGACCACAAAGAAAACACCCTCAAAAGGGTACAGTCATCTCAACACGGGTATATGTCAACAACACATATAACAAGAACATCCAGGTATACTCATAAAAGATTCCAAGATGAAAAATATCATCTACTACCAGCCATATGGTTCTGCTCGTAGCATGCTCGATTCTAGGAGATCCTGCTCCTTAATCAATCTGAATGTAACCACATAGAACAAGTCTATAAAAAGTATATGAGAGATCATCTTGTCTCGATATGTCACAAAGTTTTCTTAAGACATATAGTCTCACTGAGATAATGAGTCTTGATATCACATCCAAATCCTTGGTCACAGGATTCTGCTCAAGGAATTTTAATTCTGATAGTCCCACTCCTCGATCCTAGATGTCATCAAGGACTCTTACAAGAGGTCCAACTGAACATGGGTTCCACCCAAAGAGAATATTCTGGTAAAAGGTCATGAAATATAGATAGAGGATTCTGAATAATACCATGAACCCAATGGTATTACACCACACCATAGGGGATTCTCATAGAATACCACAAATGCAACGATGTGGCTCGTAATGTATGAGATTCTGAAGAATACTTCGAACCCTAGGATAGAACCCCCTAGATGGATGATTAACACCCTGTGCTTAAAGGTCACGTTAATTCCCAAAAAAATCCATCTGGGGTGATAGAGTATCTCTTTAGTCATAAGAAAGATTCACAACTCTATCTGAGACTCGTCTCTCGAGGGGATTGCCATGCAATGTCGTAACAAACCCTTGAGGTAAGAACCATGGGGAGACTCCACACCTATACTGGTTCGTACTAACAACCCAACAAGCCATATAAAAAGGGCAGCCTCATCTTAAGGGTCCCAATTCCATATACGGCTTGTCAATCGTGTTTATGGTTTGAAAATATGTCTTTTTTGTAAAAAGGGGCTGGTTGGGTCCGGGTCCGGTCTGACCCAGTCCGACGGGTCTGACCTGACCAGCCAGGTTGACCCAGTCCATTGGCCTGGACGAGACAGGCTGGGTCCGGCCCAGCCCAAGGTATAGTTCCCTTCCTTCCTGACCAACCCGGCCCATTGGAGTGAGCCGTTCTTCTCCACTCAGGATGCAGCAGGCGCTGCGAGTCACCACCATGGTCCAGATAGACTAAGGCCTCCATCCGCGTCTTCCGAACTGCCCCAGATGCGGAAACCCACTGTGTCCCTCCATGTCACAAGGCTAGTTTGGCCAGACTTCGTTCCCTCATGCACTCGCTACCTGATCCACGGGTCCATCTCCTCCTTCCGCAGCATGAATTCACAGCTCCTCAGATGCGACGACCGTCACTGCTTCCTTGGCACACCGTCGGAGCGCGCTACCTCCGCAACACTGGCACGTAGCCACCAGAGGGACCCTTTTTGGGCCACCAAATGCATTATGGTGGTCCTTTCTTCGATATGAATAAGTTATTGAGATCCCCAGGCTATATTCTTCATCACCTTGTATTTTAATCTTCATTGTGATCCACCACGGTGCAATGTCCTTCGAGCGATGATATCTCCCGCACCGCATCAATCCATTCATTATCGTTGTCATCGCACCTCCATTGTGTCGTGTCCATTCCATATCCAAGACATTAGATCATTACACTAAGAAATATTTGGGAAATGATTGATCATTCATCAACCTGTGAGGAATGCTAAAAATGTGTGGGAGGAAAGCACAATAAGAAACCCTAGGATCAAACCTCGATTGTTTGTTTGTTCCAACCTCAATCTGATCAATTAGAAGGATCAAGAAAATGAAAAACGAACCATAAATAAATCAAACAATCATCAATCCCCAATAAAACCCACAATGTTAAACCCTTCCCGCAACAATATGCATGATCCATGAATCGATCTGTTTATCGATCGATTCACATTCGTCGTCGGAATTTAAAGACGGGGAAATGATAGAATCTAAATAAAAACCCCTACCTGGAAAATGGGATTGGTCTATGTTAAAGTTCGATCGTTATTGTGGATCCGTTGAGAGATTTCATGATACATCATCGTTGGTGATCCATCATTCATTTTTGTTTGTCACTCGCCAACAAAATTTCTCTAGAGCCCTAGAGCAAACTCTCAGGTCATCCCCTGATTAATGGAGGAAATGCATTAACACATTTCATTGTTATTTTTCTCTTTGAAACAGTATTTCCACACTGATTAATTTATGAAAGAAGTATATTTTTCTCCATCGCATTGTCTCCATGCTGCGAAACATTAAAATGAAATAAAAAAACTTCTTTAAGTTTATTTTATTCACCTTTAAAGGGTTCAAATATTAATTTTTACCCTTGACCCACACTGGTCGAGGTTAGGCTCTACCTAAGGAAATAACGTCCTCATGAACTCAATGGTACTCTCGGATTTCCAATCCAATTTACCATTTATGATTTATAAGAATTTAAAAAATAAAATAATTTAATTTAATTATTTTATTTACGGTTATTCCATTTTCAATTTCTCTCACTAGAGACCCATTATGACTAAAGCCAAGTCATTACTAGGGTAAAATAATCATCCTGAAGGCAATGGTGCCCTCATATTTCTAATTTGATCACCCGTTTAAGATTTATTCCACTTTTTCATGAAAACCGCTCACGCGGGCTTTTTAAAAACTTAACATTTTTCGACAGATCATTTTGGGCACTCCAGGCCTCTGAATCACACACCGTCTCAGCAATTAGTCTTGTAATTTTCCAAATAATTTTCTAAAAATAAAACCAAGAAAATCCTAGTTGTCACATTCTCCCCACCTTAGGGCTTTATGCCCTCAAAAATCCAAAAAGGTTTACTCAAACAAAAGATGCGAGCACCAAACATGAATCTGAGCCTCTCGCTCCCATGTGATTCTATTAAGGTCCCCATGTTGCCTTCGGACATGCAGCAATGGAAAAGATCATCCATGAAGGATCCTTGGTATTCATTTGATACTCAACCCAAGACACTCTAATGTTGATTTACAGCTTTCCCCATATTATGATGTGAAAATATTTTTCATGAATCTCTTTAGTTGTGACACATGTAAGACATTGTGCACCTGGTCCCACTTTGGGGTAGAGTCAAATAGTATTCTACCTTTCCAACTCTATGTAACACCTAAAAGGAGGACTATTAACCTTGGAGATAACTTTCTGCCATAGAAAAATCTATGTAACCCTCATCGGGGTGAGACCCAAAGGAATACATGGTCTCCTTCCTCAAACTCCAAAGGTCTCCTCCATCTGCCAGCACAAAACATCATATGGCCCTATGCATTCTTCATCCACTCCTAAATGACCTGAATAGCTTATATAAACACCTTTTTCCATGTAGAGGCATCTCAATACCTCTTTTAAACTCTTCTCTTGTGTAGTTAAGAAGTGGGCCGAATCGATGAGCCAGGAAACTATCATCACCATAGTATTGTGTCTTTTGGATGTATGTGGTAAACCTATCATGAAGTTCATTGATATCACTTCCCACTTACATCTGGGTACCCCAAGATTGTGAAGGAATAACCCAAAAAATTGATTCAAACAAGAATTTATCTTTTTATCTCAACAGGTAAGCCCAAATTCAACCCATTCTGTCATCCCCGGTGTCCGGCTTGACACCCACATTCATACCCCGATGCATCTCTCCACTTTAGGTGTCCACTGCTACAACTACACATCCTCTAAAAACAACAATGTGATCCCCACCTTTCGAATGTCCATCAGAGGTATTCCATATGGATAACTGAGAACATAAATACTCACAGTTGATTTCACTGATTTTTACCTCCCTGCCTCTTTTAAGAGTGGACGGGTAACAACCAATGACTAAAGATAAGATACTCTATCCCCATTCATGAAGGATAACCAGAACAAGGAAAACTGCCCTGATGCCTTTCTCAGTAACTGCTATCTAGATTCCTACTGGGATCATATGCTTATACATTCCTCATCACTGGGTTCACTGAAACTCCATCCTCTGAGATGCCTTTTCATATAAAAAGGGACCTTCTGAATCCAATATAGACACTTTAAGAGCATTTCATGTAGCTGGTGCTCCTAAAGTGGGTCCAAGCCCATCCTTATGTTTCTTGTGTGCTCTCCCTCAAATATCGAGTACACTAAGATATCATAAACAAAGATCACCTAGGGATCCCCAGGGTGAAACACTAGGTCTTACGAAGCCCTTCCTCTTCAAGTCCTTCACCTGCACCCCCAGCTTGTGGAGCTCTTTGGGAGCCACCCGATATACTAGTGTGAATATATTTTCCACCCCAGGGTGTAGAACAATGTATAAGTCTAACTCTCTACAGAGAATTAAACCTGGAACATATTTAAAAAGAGACATCCTTATACTCTGTCGCCACTAAGAAACATGAGGACTCATAACATCCACTACACCAAGGGTCGGGTTATCCAACTAAATAATGATTGGTTCCACCCTCCTATTCATGAGTCTATCTCATGCTACTTGGGTGTCCTTTTTTATCGACCAAGGAAAACCCAATTCTATTGTTGTGAATATACTGCATCCTTTTTCTTAAAACAATCAATATGATTATGAACTATGGATGACCGATCCATACACAAAACTAATGTCGTAAGGCCGTGATGATGTCACTAAGAGGTTCCAATAGAAACTCTCACCTTAAGGGTTAGATCACAGCATCATAATAAGTTTAATTATCAATTCTCCTCCCATAGGTATCTCTATATGTAAGGTCCAATTCAACTATTTAACTGGAAACTCTAGGTCTTGAACAAGATTCGTGACAAGAAGGAATGATTAGCACCTATGTCTATTAATACAGAAACTAAGAGTAGACAAATATCATACCTCGAATAATTGCTGGAGCCCTTGGGTCATATTCCATGACTACATTAATTGACCCTCTTACCCTATCCTTCAGCTCCCTAAGCCTGGTGTAGACCACATTTGGTGGGTGGTTGTAACATGTCGAAATGTATACCACCTCCTACTAATCCCCTAGTTCCTCTACTATGTTTGTCACCCTACAGATCCATATTTTCCTTTTATTATCTCTACCTTGGTTTCCCATCCACCATTTCCTTGTTAGAACCCCAATGGTCTGGAAAATCTCTAGTGAGATTCCCTCAGCCGTCTCGTGAAAATCATTGTCTCTCTCTAGACTAATTGGAATCACCCTATGAGCCATGAGTTGTATATCCTCTACCGTAAGACCTCCTCTTAGAACATCTCATATGTCCAAGTACCTAAGAATGACGTCGTCTTTCTTCTTTCGAGATCTTTGCTCCTACTTTCCCACTACTGACATCCACTGGTTGTATCCGCTCAACCAAAGGACTTTCAACCACAAAGGTTCACTCTATCACCTTAGAATAATTAGGAGTTCATGGATTAATAGAATTAGACCATATGTCCCTAAACACACCTCGCTCAGAGGTCCAAGACCTAAAGCATTGGTCGAATCATATTCATCGAGTACCTAGAATGGTCGGTACACCTCGATGAATACTCAACTACCGACATCTAGTCCTTCCAAAGTTGTATAAGTTCTTGGGAACACATATCCCTTAGATTTTATGGAATGATACCCTTATTTGAGAAAATTTCTAAAGATCTATCCATAGAAGAGTCACCTCATCATAATATCAGGTAATCTAAACCCCTCCATCGCCCTACTGAGCCTTGTAGAAGGCTCACTGCTAAGATCGCCATCTAATCGAATGGTGTCCTGACTAAATAGAAAACTCAGTCACCACCTCAAGACATGCCTTATCCACCTGTGATTCGGGCTCACCTTAGAACCTGACGGGTCTCTGTCACTGAAACTCATGAAGTGTGATCATCTTGCTCATCTCATCTGCTGGTACTATGAGTACCATGTGCTACTCTATAGGTGGTGGTATACTTGGTACACCACCTAGTGGTTCTGTCTCTGGTACGAACCCCTGTACCCATATTCTCACCCTATAGATCATCCTCGTGATCACGTGGTGGAATCCTATCTGGATATCTACGTGGAAGTATCTTGAAACAAAACAAGATGTACCACGATCAATAAAGTATACTTGTTGAGATGACTCAAGAATGACATGTAAAACTCAACCCATTCCTATACGATGCATGTACCATCATTTTTTTCCTATAACCAAAGTTTTCATATACCAAGTCGAAAAGAAGAGTTCAGGGTCCTGGTGTATGGATACATCGGCTGCCAAACGAACACTGGATTCTCTTTCCTGAAAGCTAAACTCAAAACACTTAACATTGTTTTCCCAAACCAAACTCATAGATTTTTTGTTCTTAAGGTATAACTGACCCCTCTGATACCACTCTGTCATGATACATCTCCCAGGTTCCATGTCGTGACTACCCTAAGAATTCCTCTGATAGGCTAGGGGATGGAGACTAGCGCCGAGTAGACATATCCCACAAATGGGAGGTATTTTCCTAATAACATGTACACATGCACCCAAATCCAAGCCACGGGGCTGGAGAGTGAAAACACTAGGTAAAGAAAATTAATGCATACCACTACCACCCAACAATAGAGTATGATATAAATTAAATAAGTAAAGTGAAATCAGTCTAGAAATGATCCCACTAAAAGAAAGACAACTATAAAGTCTGACCTATAAACAAGGGCACTGAAGTTGTTGTAGGAAGCTACTGGAAACACCTCGGCTTGTCTGATCTCACGAGGCACCATCCAATCATGGACCTAGTTCTACTATACCTAGGACTTTACCAAATCATTGGTCAACTACATAGAACATGACAAGTGTGGGAAAAGCCCGTGCAAGGGTGAGTAAAACAATACTCGGTTGGGGACCCTGAAAACACAAGATAAAATATCACAAATGAAACACAATTAAGAAGGTACAATCATCTCAACCGAGGTGTATGTCAACAACACATATAAAAATAACATCTAGGAATACCTGTAAAGGATTCCAATAGGAAATGTCTCATTCACTGCCAGCTATATAGTTCCGCTCATAGCATGATAGATTCCCAGAGATCCCACTCCTCGAGCTATCTGAAAGTAACCATGTAGAACATGTGTACCAAAAGTATCCAAGAGAATATATGGTTTCGATATGTCATGAAGTTTCCTTGAGATGTAAGGTATCACTGAGACAATGAGTCTCAATATCACAGCCAAATCCTTGGTCATAGGATTCTTCTTAAGGCATGCTCATTCCGGGAGTCCCACTCCTCAAGCCTAGATGTCATCTGGGACACTTAAAAGAGGTCCTGCTGAACATAGGCCCCACCCAAAGATAAAACACTTGTCAAAGGTCATGAAATAAAGATAGGGGATTCTAAATAATACCACGAACCCAATCTGTATCACCCTGAACCATAGGGGATTCTCAGAGAACACCACAAACCCTACGATGCGGCTCGTAGCTTAGGGGATTCCGAAGAATATAGTGAACCCTACGATATGGCCCACTAGATGGAGGATTAACACCCTGGTCTTGGAGGTCATGTCAATACACAATGAACTCTATCCGGAGTGATAGAGTATCAATACCATCCCAAGGAGGATTTACAACTCTATCTGAGACTTTTCTCTCAAGGGGATTTCAATGCAATGTCATACCAAACCCTCAAGGGAAGAACCAAGGGAAGAATCCACACCTATATTGTCCTTAATAATATCACAAAAAGCCATATAAAAATGGATTCCTTATTGCAAGGGTCCCAATTTCATAGATGACTCGTAAATCAGACTTACAGTTTGAAAAATATGGAACTTTTTTGTAAAAAGGGGTCGGTTGGGTCTGGGTCTGACCCGGCCCGCCTGACCAATCTGGCCCACTAGAGTGGGTCGGTCCTCTCCGTACGGGATGCAGCGGGCACCATGTCCCACCTATGGTGCGGTCATTACTGTGGGTAACCACTATGGTTCAGATGGACTGTGGCCTCCAACCGCAAGATGTTGCTCTCCAGCCACGTCTGCTGAACCTCCGCGGATGCGGTAACCCACCATGTCATTCCATGTCACGCAACCGGCTCGGTCACCCGATGTTCCCGCATGTTCCTGCAGCCTGATTAATGGGTCTAGATCCTCCTTTCATGGAATGAATACATGGTTCTTTTGACGCGTTGTCCACTATCATCGTCGCTATGCACTGCCCAAGCACGCCTCCTCAGCCGAACTGGCATGTGGCCGCTGCGTGCACCAACATGTCGGAGGGACCTTCTGTGGTCCACCAGATGCATTCCAGTGGTCTGTTCTTTGATCCAAAATACATTCTGAGATCCCTGGGATGCATTCTTTATTGACTAGGGTTTTAATTCTCATTTTGATCCATTGTGGTGAAATGTCGTTCGAGAAACGATATCTCATGCACCGCCTCGATCCGTTTGCCACTATCACTGTCACACCTCTATCATGTCGTGTCCATTAAAAATCCAAGACATCAGATTGTTGCTCTAATAATCAGTTTCACAATGATTCATCATTCATCAAACCGCAAAGAATGCAAATAATGTGCGGGAGGACATCACAATAAGCAACCTAAGGATCGAACCTTAGTCGTTTGTTCGTTCTGGCCTCGATCTGATCTATTAGAGGGATCAAGAAAATTATGAACAAACTAGAAACCAATAAAATGATCATCTATACCTAATAAACCCCGCAAAGTGAAACTCATACCTCAAAAATACACACGATCCATGAATCAATCCATTCGTCGATCGATTCACATTCATCATAGGAATTCAAAGATGGGGAAAGGATATAATTTAAATAACAACCCCTTCCTAGAAAACAGGATCGGTCGGCATTAGGGTTTGATCATAGTTGGTGATCCATTGAGAGAGGTCACAATCCGTCATTGTTGGCGATCGTCACCATTCACCACTCACCAACGGAATTCCTCCAGAGCCCCAGAGCAAAATCTCGGGCCATACACTGATTAATGGAGGAAATGTGTTAACACATTAACGCATTTCAGAGTTACTATTTCTCTTTGAAATAGAATTTCCATGTTTCTTCATTTATGAAAGGAGGATGGGTTACTCCATCGCAGCACCTCCATGCTACGAAACATTAAAAGGAAATAAAACAAACTTCATTAAGTTTATTTTATTCTCCTTTAAAAAGTCCAAAAATTAACTTTTACCCTCGACCTACGCCCATCGAGGTTAGGATCCTCCTAAGGAAAGAACATCCTCACAAGCTCAATAGTAATATTTGATTTCCAATCTGAGTTACCATTTATGAGTTATAAGTATTTGTAAAATAAAATAATTTTATTTAATAATTTTATTTATGGTTATGCCATTTTTGGGATTTCTCACTAGAGACCCAAAGTTACTAAAGTTAAGTCACACCGAGTGTTAACCTGCCATCCCAAATGTAACAGTGACATTGGATTTATGATCTGGGCACCCCTTTAAGAGTTATTCTACTTTTTATGAAAAATCTCTCACCTGTGCTATTTAAAAACTTAACATTTTTCAACAGATCATTTGTGGCACTCCGGGCCTCGGAATCACACACCATCTCAGAGACTAGTCTTATAATTTTCCCAGGAATTTTCTAAAAATTGAACCTAAAAAATCCAAGTCGTTACAAGATTCTTTTGAGAGGATATAAAAAAATAATTTTATTTTAAAAAATTTTAAATTTTAAATTTTAAAATTCATATTTTGAATGATGGTACAATATAAGGAAAATTGATTTTATGATAACCATTTTCAATATTAACTCATATTAATTATTTATCTACTAAAGGTAATAGTTATTAATGTTCTTCCATCTTATTATTTACTATATATTTGTTAATAATGTCTTTTAAATTTGTTCTGGTTTATTTAAATTAGGTTTAGTGTCTAATAGAAGTTATAGAACATAGTATATATTTTAAAGTATCCAAAATCTCGAATCATTAAATGTTTACCTTTATGTAGCATGTCAATAAACCCTAACATAACTAGAGTGATATATATAATTACCCATAAATGGATTTTTTTCCTCATGATGCACCTATGTTGACTGAGATCCACTATTTATAATGGGATGAAGCTTGAAGTCAGTTTTTGATGCACCTATGTTGACTAAAGACCCAATATAGAAGCTACACATACCTCAGATTTTCTAATGTGAAGGAAAAACTATTATAGATAGTGTTGGTTAAGATCTTTGAAAGTAAATCTTGTCAATTTATAGCCTAGTTCTATCATGGTGGTACACTAAAATTTTAACATTTCATGAAATGATTGAGTAAACAATAATATTTCATGAGATATGCATAAAAATCTGAGAAAACATTTAAAGAAACAATGTATTTTCTGATTAAAAGTGAGAAATAAAGTAACTGAATCATTGAAGGATTTCCTATGGATAATAAGAATAATTTCAATAATAACTAACCCTTATATGATATTCTTGAAGGATAAAATGATTTAGACTTCACTATTATGGATTACCTCATGTATCATAGGGAAAGTTCACATACAAAACTCTTGAAGTTTCAAAATGTCCCTAATCATGGTTTTTTATAAGGTTGAAGTGAGGAATAAATATAAGAAATAGAAATAGATAGACTCATATTAATCATTTCATTCCATTTTTTATGGTTTATGCTAAGATGTATGTCACATGTTCCAATTTATATTTTGGAAGGAGAATACCTCACACAATCATACACCATGATGGAGTGTGAATTAAGGAAATTTATGTGTATATTTATAATATAAATATACCTCATTATCTTTGAAAGTAAGTAGGGAAATAATTTTAGCTTCTTTACCATGATTTTAATATATCCTTAAATTAAAAGATTTCAAACTTTTGGAAATAATAACATGCTACCTATAAATCCAAACTAAGATTGTTGGGAAAGTGGATTAAGCACTATAGTGATAATCTAGCTAGATATTCTAAAGATATATTAGTTTTGACACTATAGTTTAATTTTTTCAATTACATAATATTATACATCAAATTTTAATAAAACAATTTCTCTCTCATTTTCTTCTCTATTTCTCTCTTCTCTCTCGTTTTCTCTCCCTGTTTTCTTCTTCATTGTGATGTTTAAACACTAAGAATTGTGGGTAACTGACCAAAGGATTGTTATAGGGGATTAATAATATGTTTAAAACCAAGTCTTTTTTTCATTCATTATTAATTTTTCATATCTACTTTGGGTGGATTCAAGGATTACCAATAGTAAGAAAATTTACACCCACTGTGGTTATCCAAGGATTAACATATTATTGTGTGATATTTTCCCATTGATGAAGGAGGTGTATGTGCGATTGAATGAAATATATATTCACAATTGGGTTATAAGAGTCTAATCACACATATAATAGATTTTGTTCATTTATTATATTTTATTCTTTCCATGAGACAATAAAGGTTCACTCGGGTTGATTCTCTTAGGAGTATTTCCTTTCTTTTATAACAGCAGTAATTCTATCTTCATTGCATTGCACAATTATTTAATAGTTTTCCATTACATAATAAAACCCCCATTTCATTCCTTACTTTTAATAAATATAAAAAACACAAACAAAAATATAATAAGTGAATTTGTAGTAGTAAGTGTTAAACAACAAAATATCTTCAAGTGAGACGACCCTTTTCAGTCAGTATGTTGCACTAAGAAAATAAATAACAACTTTTATACCACCCTATGATAGGTGTTTCAAAATGAATTATTAAAAAAATCATTAATTAAATATGAAATCCAAATTATCCAGGATGATTAATTTCCAAATAAATTATGTGATTTTCAAAAAGAGATAAAATCAATCTAAAATTCACCCCTTCCAGTTATTGGAATCCCTTCACAACCAATTGTGCCTTGTATCATTTATTACCATCTAATTTCCCTTTTAAACTATAAACCCATTTAATTTTGAGAACCCATATACCATAATATATTTATATTTTCTCACATTTATTGGAAACATGAAAGGAATTCATATATTCCTTTATTTATAAATTCCACTTCAACAAGTCACTCAAACTTTACATCACAATAAGCCTTTTGGGTTCTCTATTATCCATAATTAGTAGATAGGGGATTCCATAATCAAACCTCTGCGCTATCCTTTTGACCTTGGTATACCACCTCAATCTTTATATATCATCTCATTTTATTTCTCATACTTATGAAACTCTAATTTGGCTTCCACATTCCTTGATTATTCGAGTACATAAAACCCATATAATTCTACAACATTATCAGTAACTTCAGTTATGAAACTTGGTTGTACTAATTAAATATCCATGCTCCCTTAATAATTAGAACCAACTAGACTCTCATCAAATCAACCTCAATATGTGTTATATGTTTTCTCCTCAGGGCATCTTTCGCTAAGTTTTGATCCTTCCATAGGATCTCCTAATTGATGTGGACATTGTGGACTCTAATAACCTTCTCTTAATTTTTTATCCCCGAACAAAAAGTTTTCATCATCTTATCCAACAAAAAAACATTTACAATACTTATATTCTAACTTATCTCTTTCTATAAAATCTATATAGGAATACATGATACCTATAAATACTTTTAGGTGCATAAATTGATTAATCATTTAGTCCAGAGTTATTTTAAAAGTTTTTTACCATCATCTTATAAGATATTTGATTCAAAATAGAAGACTCGTAGTTAACCACTTAGGCATAAACTCCTTTAGAAATATAGAACATAACATCATAATCATATTTTTTTCAATTATTTCACTAAGGTGCATTTCCTGTGTGTTAATGTGAACTAGTGTGCTTTGTTACCCCATATTCTAACTTTTCACAAGCAGGTTTCCTTCATCACTTTCAATAGTTATTTATTCTCCTTGATTGAAGCATGATGATGTGATGTCATTTCCTCATTCCATGGATTCCTCCTTGGAACTTGTTTCATAGTCTGGGACTCCCTCATAGAGTTAATTCATGCTTGTGGGATTCATTAATGGTGTAATATATTTGTGGATGTTGGTAAATTACACTAATTTTATTTAGACATTCAAATTGGTCTTGATAGGATATAAACCTTCGGTCAGGAGAGTAGTCATGTTGGGAATCGCTGGCATGTCTAGACATTGGTAACATTTTTCACTTGTATTCTTCCTCATAGGACGAAATATCATGGAGGAATATTAGGCATGGAACCTATGGAATCCCATGTCAATCATGAGGTATCTAACGCTGAAGGTATATATCTTCTAAGGATTTCACCTATAGCATCTCATGGTTAGCATGAGTTAGTTTATTTCATGGGGACATATATTCTAAGGATTTCACCTCATGCACCTCATTTTTATTATGAGGTATATATTTGGAACAAGTTCATGAGTTTAATATCTTGGGGAGATGGACAAAGATGTTTATTTGAGATGGATCGGTGAATGAGTTTAATTTCATCTGTAGATAGAGTTTATTGATCAAGATTCCCCATATAGGTGGATCAAATAGGTGCATCCCTAAAAGGGAACATGTCACGCCTGGAAGTTTTCCAATGGATGGATTATAATTCCCTAAGGAGGTGGATCTAGGAGGTTTTTCACATAAAGGGAATATATCACATTGTGAATGATGATTGGAACACCCATAGAGGTGGATCAGGGAGGTACGTCCCTAAGAGGTAGAACCTAAAAGGTTTATCAATGGATGGATCAAAATGCTTTATGAAGGCGGATCTAGGATTTGTGACCCATAAAGGCAAGATGTCACACCATGAAGGGTTATCAAGAAACCCATGAAGGTAGATCAGTGAGGTATATCCCTAGGAGGGAGCACCTAAGTTTTACATAGGTTAGGATTGAATGTCGTAGAGGAATCCTATGTACCTTATTTAGAATAAAGGGATAAAAACCCACATATTTTTATATGGTTGGGTTTTACGCGTGAAATAAACCTGTGGAAGTGGAACATGTGGTTTATATGGATAGGGCTTACGCAAGGAAGTGTCCCATGTGACAGTTATGGATGGGGATTATGCATTGAAGCATCCCATTTGGTGATTTTTCATGATCACTACTAACCTTTAAGCCCATGTCATTCATGATTGGTGTGAGAAACAAGAGGAATCGGTAGACCTGACACTCATGTCAATAAAGAAGCATTAACAAGAGATGGTGTGGGGCTTACGTGTGGAAGATTCTCAAGGAGGATTTTATTCCATATAAGGAGAATCTAATTCAATGTGAGGATTATCTCATTCCCTATGAGGGTGGGTGGTGTGAATACCATCCCATGACACTGACACAAGGTGCGTCGTGTTCTTATTTGATAGGGTAAGTCCATAGTTTAATGTCATGTGTTGAGGATGTTAGGACTAGTCATTTTTATGCCATTCACCGTAGAGGTAGGGGAATCACTCCTTACTACTTGTACTTACATGATCATAGCTCATGAACCCTTGGGTGGGGCATAGATTTAGTAATTCTATATTATAATGATGGATACAATTGGTCAATCATGAGGTCCATGTTAGCATGCCTATATTGAGAAGCAATAGGAATTAGAGTACCTATGATGAGAATAAAAATGTAAGTGGGAGTCTCAGACCACGCTTGAGGTGGAGTGGGCAACAGGAATATGTGGTATATGTCACATAGGGACTTGAGGTGTAGTTGGGATATTCATAGATGGGTGTGGGAAATTTATGCACTCAACCTTCATAAAGAGGTATTAGAAAAAGGGAGTCCACATGTAAAGGTACAAGAGAGAGGTTTCTCAAAGCATAGGACCTCACAGAGAGATTATTCACTAAGATTGGGTGCTTTGTGAAGGTAAGGGGCTTCTGAAAGGAGGATGATTCTCAAAATAGGGTGACCCTACCTTGGGATGATTTCATGGATCAAGAAAGTAGTTCTTCCCAAAGGTTTAATACTTCTTAAACCCTCAAGTGCCTCTGAAGTACTTATTCCTTCATGAAGGGAATAAAACTTCATGAAATGCATCTACACCATGTTTGAAGTCTTTAAATAACACATGAAAGGTGTTTTTTCAAATCCCAAGTATCGTGGATGATCCATTTTTTTTGGTTCACGATGCTTAGGAGGTTCACAAATTTGGAGCAATTTGGAAACCGAAGGTTCGGGTAACTATTCCTAAAATATCAGAATAAGGGGGTATTTATAAGAAAGGGGTTACTAAAATATGGGAGGTGGTTAATGAATAAATTATGGTATTTATGAAGGGGTGTGACTATATCAGAGTCACAAAGAATCTTTCAAACATTTGCGCAGTCACGAAGCGTTGTCTGACTCATAAAGTAACACTATCACAGCTTTACACGCTCATGAAGGAAATTTCTTCATCAAGAGCTTCACGAGCCCTGACCATTCATGAAGGGTAATATATTCATAGAGTATACCCTTAATAAGGTTTTTAGGCCATTTTGGATCATATTTTATCCAAAAAAAAATTTCTTTCTCAACTATTCCCATAACACATATTTTGGAACCAAAAAATGCCCCCTACAAAATGGGAGTTAATGGGCAAGGATGATCAAATTCTTAGAAATAATCACTAAAATTTTTCAATGCTTTACTTTTTGCAAAACACACTCATGAAGGGTGATCACAATGGTTATTCATGATGGTTGCTGGAGTGGTGGCTATCGTGAATCCCGAACCAGCCATACACCTATAAATAGCACTGGGTGGGGATCAAAGGAAACTAAATTCATGCAAAGAAAATATTTTTTTGTTATATTTTAGAAAAACTCACAATATCTATGATATACATTCTATGAAATCTTCTTTAGTAAACCATAATTCTGGATCATTGTTCTGTGAACATGGCTTGATGAATCGGGCACCGCGAACTGCATCCTCACAAAGAGAGTATTGCGACCCTGAGCTCTGTGAACCTAGATCTATGAACAAGATTCGTGAATGAACATCATGAACCGGACTCAGAAAAACATAAGTATTGAATCCAATAGATACTCAATAATTCACTTAGGAAGTCAGGACAAATTCTTCTTAGAGGGAAGAGATGGAGGAAAACATCATGATCAGGGATTGAATCCAAAGTACCTCAGACCACAAATCATTACTCAAACTGGTATTAGATGATCAATAAGAATATCCTTTGTACAAGAGGTTTCCTCTTTATGTATTTGGATTTAGGAGAGAATTCATTATTTTGGAGGAGAGTAGGGATGAGCTAACCTACTAGTTTAGGGTAATACAAGGGCGGTACTAGTGGCACAGGGCTGCTGCAGGACACATCTGGGAATACCATGCACCCATTATGGCACAATCCTCTAAAACCTTATCAACAACATTAATGGAAAGAAGTTGGAGGATGAGTTATCCCCACCACAATATCAGACTATCATCAAGGTAGGTTTGGTGGACCTGCAGAAGGGATGGAATGAAAACTAAGATTTTCACCAGGGTGGAAATTTCATAAATGAGTGGTTTAGGGCATACTAATAATAAACATCATGCCAAGAATTCAAGGTAGAGCTGAAGTGGGTAGGACTCTATGAAGCTGCATGGGATTCTCAGTACCATATTTATCATCTATAATAGATTATGCCTAAGATACTGAGAAGATGGTAACCAAGGACTAATATATTTCATCAGCATCTTGGGGAGGTCAGCGTCAGCCTCTGGGATGTTCAAAAAAACATCAGGATCCCAATCCTGGGGGAGATGTATAAATAATTTCTCCCTGTATATAATATATAAGGGGACCAAGAGTAGTTTCTGGTCTTAGAGAAGGCACTACTAGATCTATTTCAGGGAAAAAGTGAAGAGAATACATAGATGAGGGATATTCCCTTTAAGCATTGTCTTGGATATTCCTTGAATTAACTAGTGACCGAACTAGTTTAAAGAGAGGAGCCATCATAAAAGTTTTTGATTGGGCCTTAGATGTGTCCTAAGGGATACCAATTGGGAAAGGAGATCTCCTAATGGTGAATTTCGGAGGCGATCTAGTTTTAGATGTGGGGATCTAGTGTCAATATTGAACCTCAACCCACAGGCAGGCTAGAAGGATTCATTATGGTGCTCATTTGTGGTTAGATTCTCCCAGTGAGGCATGTTCACATGGGGTGCAGACAAGAACCTTCATAATGGTAGTGATGTTATTGATGAGGTAGTATGTCAACCTTCATGTCCCTGTACTGGTGAAGTAATACAAGTTACATCATCATATCAGTAAAGGGAAGATGTTGCTATGTATTTATGGGCCTTTCTATTTCTTTAATAGTTGCCTTCTCATACACATGGGGGGTTATGAGTACCCAACTCCAATTTCCTATCCCACAAAAAACTTTCATCCATCAATTCTAAATATCATGGGAAGTCGCCTATTTGAGTTGGGTCTAGGGGAAGTGCTGGAGAAGGTTGGGTTGGCATAGCACTTAGTTTTTCACCTATTCTCTCTACTGACTAGAGTGGTGACTGCTGATGGCATAGGAACCGAGGAATATAGATCATTCCTCTTAGCCTTTTGAGTTGGGGTACTAGTAGAAAGAGTCAACTGCAAGTCGGATTATGATTCATACAATCCACACCAGTTTTCAAGAAAATTCAGGTGCCTACAGAGGTTGACTCTAAAGTTGTACTCAGAGGTGGGTCATGAATATCACCCTTCGGTGATGAGGAAACTATGGTCCATGTCATTTCATGAAGATGGAAAGATGAAGAATGAACTTCTACCACCCACTACTGCATTCAATATTTTCTCATGACTACATGTAGACTTGGGCGAGAACCAATCATGGGGTCATGCTGAGAAAGTGGTCCACCCGATCTAATAAAGGGGTAGACCTAAAAACATGGATTTGGGGAATATTTGTGTCTAGAACATGTTATGCCAAAAAATCTATCCTGGTGGTAAGGGAGGGAACAATGGGTTCAGTAGTTAATGGGCTCGAGAAGGCAAAAGGATAAGGGAGAGGAGTAGCAGTACCATGCCCAACATCCTTGGGTAAGCGAACATGGGAAGAGGAGGATCCCTTTAGTGCCCCCCCTATGACATTTTTCTAGGATCCTGTGAATTGTTTATACTATGTGGACATCCCCGGCCATTTAGTCCTTCGAGGAGCTTGGGACAACTAGGATGCTTACATGTAGTTCACCAACCCTCACGAAATGTTGATGCATATCAATAGGTATGGGATTCATCTTTACAAGATTTTTCATGACAAGTACGGATGTATTAGGAAGAGGGGAAGTGATACATAGTGTAACGGGAATAACCAGTGCATTCCTAGCTCATTGTGTGTCTATTGACTGATCGGGTGAAAGTGTTGCTGTAAAAAACCTCTCCCCACAATTTTCTATAGCTAAACTGGTTGTGTGTGTTGATTTTCCCAAGGATTTGAGAAATTATTAGGAAAGTGATGCTTATTGAGGATCTCCTATGGGATAAATTGTTTCTTCTGATCAATTAACTATTTATATCTTGTGTACCTTAGATATGACATGTTCCTTGGAACTGTTGTCTCGTGATTTTTTCCACTTATTTAGGGATCAAGCACAGATGAGGGGAGGTCTAAGAGGAACCTAAAAACAAGGTTTATGGGACCTAAATCCATGAATGTTTGAATGTGGAGTCCCTTCTTTATTTCATAGTTATGAGTAGAAAAATGTCAGTGCCCTCTACTGAGGTAGTGGACATTGACGGGATCATTCCTAGGTGACTACCTGTGAACCTTCTAAAGCTTCTCATTGGAGTGTAAAACTCACATAAGTTTCATCCACCTATAAATCTTTGAATCCCTAATTTTCCTTCCTTTTCTTGACTGAAATATTTTGTAATGGTAGTTCGAATTGTGTTTGGGGTTCAACAGCCATCACTAATACTCACATTAACTTTTCCTAAGGCCGAGGTTCCAACAAAAGATGCTTCACTCCTAGAAGAAATTGTCACATAGGTCATGGTGGTTGGGCCAACTATAGAGGTCACATTGGAAGGGATTTTCTTGACTACATCCTCAATGGGGGGATAATATAGGGCCCATAATAGGGATGGATGAAATAGATATGGTGGTTGATCATGCGGTAGTGGTGCTACCCAAAGTGGCTACTAGTACTGAGATTGTGATGGAGGCATCGACAACATCATGAGTGACTAAGGCGACTAAGGAGGCTGCATTGGGTGCACCTTCTTTAAAATTTCCACCAGTGGAGGCTTCAAGAATTGAAGTTGTGGTTGTTCCACCAATTGGGGTAACCAATGGAGTTGGGACACTGGATTCCACCTCTGTGATATCACAAGGTGTAACAAAGGCTTCTTCCATAGGGGGAGAGGATGACTGTGAGTTTCTTCTAGAGATATTTCTCCAATCACTTACACCTGAGTACATGCACCTAAAAGATCTAACCAACACTATACTAGAATTCCTTCCTCTAAAAAATGCTTCATCACCCAAATATTTCAAATATTCCAGCCTATAGGTCATTGGGGATAATCAGATTGTCTGTTGTAGGAGGAATGTGTGAAACTTCATCACTCACATCTAGATAGATGAAATTCCACAATGGGTGGGATCTCTCCCCCATTGGTTAGTCAGTTTGAGGGTTGGTGGGGTGAATTCTAGCACTCTTCATGTGTTGGCCCAAGACTCGCCCATTAAGAAGGCACATACGGAATGGTAGGATCTTGATATGAACTGGAGGAATCACAAGGTTTAGGAATATAAAGCTCTTCAAAAAGTTGAGGAAGAGATTTCCCAACTGGAGGGGATGTTATAAGAGAATGTGACTGTTGTTGCTACTCAGGATCATATCACTAATTGTATAAGGGATCAACTGGAAATGTATAAGGCCATGGAGGCTGAGATCAAGAAGGAAAAGGATTAGGGTTTGGTGGAGTAGGACCAGTATCGAATCAAGGATTAAGACGTTCTCTCCAAGGATAATGAATAGAAGGAAGATTTGGTAGCCTGAAAGTAGGTCCTTGAGGCCACTACAGATCCATATAGGCACATTTTTTAGAAGGGAGGCTCCAATATGTGGATGACTTTGTGAAACTCTAGTTCTCTTAAGTTTCATGTTCAAACATATTTCCTTACTTTATTGTCTTACTTCGATCATATTTATGGGACAACCAAAAACCATTCCCTAAAATCATGTGGGTCATGCCCAGTATGAGAAACAAGAGATAACCATGTGATTCCTATTTATATGAGAGTGATGTACAATCATTAGGCACTTGGGGTCTGATATTGTTGACTAACCACCAAGAGTGTCCCGAATAAGAGAGGTTGTGGCCAAAGGATGAGGAAATTAGAACAACCAACTTTTTTTTCCAATGTTTTCTAGTACAAAAGTAGGATAATGATAGGGGAATTAAATTCAACCTAAAAAAGGGGGAATGGAAACTATTAATCACAACATACAATATTTGGAACATAGTGAGATTGGCATGGAGATAAAGTATAACTGCTAATCGTGTTCAAAACATGGTATCTATATTGTTATCCTAGAATGGGGAAAAACAAATGAGGTTAAAATGATGAACATATTCGAAACAATGAACCCATATCATATTTTCATCCAAAATATTATAGGGTATTGGCCTAGGATGGTAGGTGATCCTTGGCCAAACACCATTCCATTAGAGAGTCCCTTCATATGTGGAGGAGAATGTCGATCCAAATAATGGGAATGAGGAGCATGGAAATGGAGTGATGGAATGTTCAAATGGATTTCAACACTCTTGGAATTACACCACCATGTCCAAGAGAACATTGGTGTAATAATAATGGTCTAAAAAAAATTCAAACTCATATTCCATGGGATCTTCATATCAGATGTCAAGCGACAGCTGAAAATGTGAAAGATATGATAGATGAAAAAAATGGGGAGGGCCTCTTAGGTGATGTCCTAGGATTCCTTACAGTTTTATGTCATACAATGAGGATGATAGACAATTAGTTTAACATTATATGGTGAGGAGGATGCATGGAATATTTTAACATTGTTTGATTAGGATGCATCTCACAGTTTAATGTCATGTGACCAGGACGTTGCACATAGTTTAGGTTTGTATGGCCTGGACCATGGAAAGTAGTTTAAATTCACGATGCATAGATTAAAAAGGTAAATATTCACTCCAAGGGTAAAAACATAGCATTCAAGAGGAAAAAAATAACCTGAAAGGATTCAAATTCTCACATACCGCATACACACCTTAAGGAAAATTTCATACAACTTAAGGTCATAATTCTTATACTGTAATGGGGGCCAAGGTGCAAAAGGGTTTATGAATTTGTGGTTAGACCTGAAGACAAAATGCATGGGAATTACTACACATACCAAAATAATGGGAATCATTCCACACATAGTTATGGAAGTGGACAAACATGGTTTAAAGTCATATGGACTGGAACATGGACAAAAGGGTCATTCAAGGATGTTTGTGTGGCATGAGAGTTGATACTTAACTTAAATGAGTAAAGGAGGATCTAAACCATGTTAAGTGATCCTAAAGTTGGTTGTGCACAGTTTAAAGTATTATGGTCTAAAGCATGGAAAAAATTGGAATTTAAGGATGTTCATGTAGCATGATAATTAAAACCTAATGTGAATGATCCAGGGAAGTTATTCGCCATGTGAAGTGATCCTGATGTTGGTTGAAAACTATTTAAAGTTGTATGGTCTTGACCAAAGGAGATATTTGTTAAAATTAGTAATGTATGGGATAGTAAAGGTTGATTTCTAGGGAATTTTTATTGAATGGTAGAGTAATAACCTAATGTGAGTGGAGAAAAAAAGGGCTCACATATCACAAACACATCATTAAATGGACTGTATATAGTTTAAGGTCATAATTCTTGGACTGTGTTTGAGGCCAAGGAGAAGAATGGTTGATGAATTTGTTATTTGGCCTAAATAAAAGATGTCTATCCATTTCTATGTATCCCATAAGGATTGGAATCGATCCACACATAGTTCTGGAATCATGTCATTGTGATAAATCAGCACTGGTGGGGGAAATCCTCTCAAATGAGGGAACTAAAGGATCCCATGATTATTGTGAGGAATCCCATGTTTAGATCATGGGGTAGGAATCATATCTTATGTGTTTAAGAGGAATCCTTAATTTTTTCTAGGTAGGATTATAGATTAACATCCCACATTTTGTACATTGACTCCTATTTTAATGTCATAGAGTTTGGACCATAATGGGGGAATGTCTCAAATGGGTATGTGTAGTGTGGTGTTATGAAAAACTTGGTGTTAATGAGGGAAAAGGAGGTCCAACACCACACAAAAAAGTTCTGTAGAAAACCCATATCCATATTAAATTCATGATCCTTTGACTTGGAATCCTAGTTTAAGGTTATAGATTTCAAACCCTTGCAGATAGTTTAGAGTTATGTTTCACGGAATAAGCGCACAGTTTAACATCATGTTCCTGGGATGTGGACAAGAAGTTTAACATCGTATAGTGAGGATTATGATGGGTGTATATTTCAACTTCATGCAACTAGGATGCTTATGATATGCATTTTTTCACCATGTGGCTAGGATGTTGGTTATTATGCAGTTTGATGGCATACAATTTGGACATTGGTTGTTAATCAATTTAACATCATGAAACTAGGACTTCGGTTGTTACATAGTTTATCATCATTAAACTAGGAAATTATAATTATTAATTTTATCATCATGTTTCTAGGAATCTGGTTATTACACAGTTTAACATCATACAACTAGGACATTGGTTGTTACACAGTTTTACATCATGCCACTAGAATGTTGGCGCTATGCAGTTTATCAGTATACTGCTAGGATGTGGGATGTTGAATAGTTTAGCATTATGAAAATAGGATTTTGGATATTATGCTATTTAACATCATTAAACTGGGATTTTTTCACAATTCAGTTTATCTTCATGCGGCTGGGACACTAAAACCTCTTCATGCAAAGTATTGTTTGAGAAACATGGTGTTGGTTGGAGGAGTAATGTGCTCTCTATCCATAGTGATCCAAGATCATGTACCATTAGAATATACCTAATGAATGATATATGGTCCTTCCAACTTGGGAACCAAATCTGGTGGCTTCTTACTTGGTATCATTGGTTTCTTAAGGTCCAGTACCATGTCACCCTAGAGGAAAGAGAGGAGGTGAACATTCTTGTTGAACTCTCTTTATATTTTGTTTTGGTGCCTCTCTAGATTGTTTGAGGCCTAGAGATTGTTTTATTCAAGGGATTACAGCTCGTCTAGATGAACTTATTCCATTATTTCTAGCATCTGTTGGTTATAGACAGTAGTTCAGAGCAATGGAAACTGAATCTCAATGGGTAGGATTTTTTATGTTTCATACACTAGGGAATATTGAGTCACATAGGTGGACTTATGAGTCATCATCTGATAGGCCTAGAGAGTGTTGGGGAGATTTTTTGGCTAACTCTTCTTATTCTGGCCCACTATATTATAAATAATGTTGGATAGGTTTTTTTAAATTCCTTGATAAATCTATATTCATGTGTGTGATAGCTAGAAGTATCGGTGGACCATATATTGTACTTATCATACAATCTTATTAGATCAGTAGACTGGAAGTTGATTATTTTGTTGGTCAGAATGGTGTGAGGAACTTGGAATTGGTGGATGATGTGGGAGCTTTTGAATTCGATCATGGATTGGCCCATGGATTCCTTAATAGGAATCCCTTCTACCTAGATGGATAAGATATCCATCATGGGTAGAATAAACATTAATTGGAGATCTCTTACTAGAAGATACAGTCCCATGACATTGAGTCCCCAAAATGAAAAATCCTAAGAATGCTTGGTAGTATGGAGTGGCTCTAACAGTTAACAAAAAAAGTTTTAATGAACTTTACATGCATGAAACCTATTGAAAAAAATGATTCAGTTGTGGACCATAGTGGGCCAAAAGTAACCCATCCTTCAAATTTTGTGTGAGAACTTCAATCCCACCAGATGATCTTCATAGGACCCGAAATGAACTTCCTATAAAACCTAGGGAATATCATCTCCTTATATGAAATGGAGGATAATTCCATCAAACCAATACCTATATAGAATATTATCAAGGTTAGTCCCACTCAGGATGGTGAACTATGTTTCATGTTGATAGACTCTTTCATGCTTGGTTTGATCTATCAAGAGAGTGTTGTTCTGAAGATGCCTGATAATAGAAGTTGTACAATCAGAGTTTTATTCTAATATGAGGGGGTCTAGTGGTCCTGACATAGAAGAACCGGTAGGTATTTGGTTTACCTACTTGATGCCATCATCATCTGGGGTGATGTGAGCAATGGCCCTTTAATTTGATACATAAATTAACAGGTCATCTTGGTCCATCTCTACAAGAGATGCTGCAAGATTTTCCAAGGAATTGGCTCAACCATTTTGTGATCTAGGGACATTAGTCAATTCTTTTTGATAAGGGAAGTGGGTCACCAATTGGAGAGTGCACTCCATCAAGGTCATGAGCTCCGGGTTTCTCATGATGTGATCACCATTGATTTTATTGATTACTAACTAGGAGTCTCCCTTCACATGAAAGTGGGGAACATTAATCTCAAGGGATGGGTTGAGACTAGTAATGATATCCTGATACTCTTCCTCATTTTTGGTTCAACCTTCTAAAAATAGTAATGATTATGAAAAAATATCTTTTTCAGAAGTGATGATGACTATCCCCAAGCCTACTCTGTTGAGATTTAGATCATCTATCCTTCTACCAGTTGGGCTCCAGGAGGCACCATTTAAATTAATCTACCAGTATTGCATTACATGGTCCACTGAGAGGATGTAATTTTCTAGTAAATAAAAATTTAGGTGGGATTATTTATGGGTTGGATGATCGGCCATGAATTCATCTAATTCTTGAACCTTGTTGGAATTATTCGGAACGAACCTGATGTTGTGTTGTAGAAGGATCACTGCCTAGTGTGCTAGAAATCCTTCCAACATTAGGTGATTCTGTATATACTTTAGCAGGTCAACATGGTACACTAACTATATCTCATGATGTTAAAGATAGTGCCATAACTTTTTCACTGCAAAATCCAGTTCAAGGAAGCTTCTCTCTATTGGGGATTATCTGACCTCTATGTAGAGGACAATGCAACTGAGATAGTATAAAATATTCTCTCTAACTTCATTGTTATTATGATTTAGAAGGGTACCAAGGGATCATTATAGGGTATTCATATAAATGACCAAATAATTCCCTAATATGGATGGCATTAGAACCATAGGTTGGAGTAGATACTACTTGATTTCCTCAAATTAAGTCTGGAACTCTTCATCCCACTAGTAGGTGGAACCTTTTTCATGAGCCTAGAAAATGGCATATACTTTCTATCCAGATTCGAAATTAATAAGCATATATATGATAAGTTAACTTGAAGGCCATAGATCTCATATAGGTTTCTTATATGATGCATTTGGATGATGTATTTGATCTTATATGGGTTTATTTCAATGCCTTTGTATTGGATGATTAATCCTAGAAAATTCATAATTGTAACCCCGAACACACACATCAATGGGTTCATCTACAAATACTAGGAATGGAGGAGGTTGAACACCTTCTCAAGATCCCTAAGATGGTCCTGGTACCATTAAGACTTAACCACTAAATCATCCATATAGAGTTCCACTAGTGTCGCAATGATCTTTTTGAATATGTGGTGCACGGGAAGAAGAAGATTCTTAGTGGTGCTCTAAAGGAAGTAGAATCCCCATATTTATGGGCCATCCAGATCTAGTTTCATCCAGAGTATTCATCCATGAAGGAGAGGTCCTGTAACCCAGCTATGTAATTGATCAACAACTATGACGTCGGAGGGGTAAAATAATCCTTTGGACAATTGTGGTTGAGGTCTTGGAGGTCAATGTAGACTCTGATCTACTCATTCTTCTTCTAATATGGGATTATAATGGTTAGAAACTTGGGGTACTAAACCTCCTTGAATAATTTGGCTCTGATAATATTATCAAACTCTGCCTTGACCATGGAACCATGGTATGGGTTCATTTTCCTAGGAGGATGCTTGAACTTGAGATGATTCACTGAGAGACCAAGATGGTGGACAGCGACTTGAGGGTCTACTCCTAGAATATCATCATAAATCTATGAAAACACATCATGATGTTGCTTTAGGAGATCCATATGATTCTATTGTTTCTCTGAAGGCATGGATTCACTAATCAATATTAGCCCCATATCTACTTTTGTACCAAGGTTCACTTGTACTAACTCATCGACACTGGTGGAGATGCCCCCCTTAAAATGTAGTATAAGAATCTTCTAAATCTCCTTTATCATCTAAGTAAGGGAAATTAGTGAGAGGAGATGAGTCATATGAGCCGACTAATTTTGGGAGATCAATGATACCTAATTGGGTGGATACAGAATCCTTGCCAGAGGAATCCAACTCTATTGAGACCATGGTGATAGAGGCTGTCGAGCCAACCCCATTAAACCTTTCACCATAAGGTTCATGCTTGATGTCGAAGCAATGGTGGTGGGATGGTTTCTATTTATTCATCCCTGCTCTATGGAATAGGTGAGAGTGACATACAATGGTGTCCATAGAGAAAAAATCATGGTAATTCATAGGGGTGGGGATTTATGGTATCACCCAGGACTTTCATGTGTAAGATTACGAGGTAATATTTGGACATTATTTTTATTTAGGTACATAGAGCCCCTTACTCCTAGAAATAATGAAACAACTCCCCAAGCCTTGAGTCTTGTCTTCCTACCGGTGAATCGGGAGGATGAAATCATTATCCAAATGTGATCGTGGACTTGTCACGGTAGTTGTATATTCTACCTGGTTGGTCAGGGCCCACTTTTTCACAATCTTTTAATAGTTGGTATCCATATAGAGTGATTAATAGGAATCAAAGGGATATGAATCACCCTAAAGCATTCCTACTTGATCATTGAGGGAGTACTTGAGGCATTGGTGATATGAGGAGGGAACTTCCGCATTCATATGAAACTATGGACAACCCATAAACATGTTGTAGGAAGTATCCTATACGAAAACCATGAATTTAACACTTATTAAGAATAAATTGAACTGGATCTTAAAATGAATCCTTCTGCACAATCTTTTCTTGGTCCTATCATAACCATGAATCTTCAAGTTAGAGGGACTCAAGTCTTCTTTAGTAATCCCAAACTTGTGGAGTGTCTGGTTCAGGATGATATTGATCCTTGGACCTGTGTCCACTAGGTATTGGAGGACTTCCACACCATCGAACTTGCCTATAATGTTTAGTGGGTGAATGTTCCCATGAATGAGGGAACATTCATCCCCTCTATAGAATGAGATGGCGACTTGAAATTCTGCTTACTTGACCTCCCCTACAAAGTAGGCTTCTGCAGCTGCTACCTCTGTATGAAACTATATGGGAATTTTCAAGTCCTCTATGAGAGAATTTCACATATATTTTGATAGGAAGAGAGCATTTAGGATCAATATCCTTATATTTATGTTGTTAATGTTCTTTAAAACATCGTACGTATGTGACAAATGAATGTTTTTTCCAATAGGGGTCACTCTTTGGTAGGAGGAATGACAAACACTGCTGAATTATCATCGATTTATGGATAGTGCTAGGAATGTCTTACTGCTCATCAACTAACTCATCCAAAACCACTATCGGTAGACTATCGGCTGGATGAGGCCTGGATTTAGTTGGATATGGCCGATCGTGATGCAGTTGTAGTTGTTCTTCATGTTCAGTTATCAAGGTTAGTGGTGGTGGAATGTCTGATAGAGTGGGCTAGGAGGATTGTGCCAACTGAGATCTTTGCAACACTTTATTCTTGGTATCAGTGCCATACATGGCTTGGATTGAAGAATTGGCCTAAGAATTATGGTGGTTTTAAATTCCTTTACTTCCTATTCAATAGTGTGAAAGGAATTCACCCACATGGATTACCTAATATTCCTCGTCATCAGGGATTGTGAAGTAAACTACTTACTCGATGGTGTTCATGGAGGAATACTACTTCTCATTATCAGAGGTTCATTCCAATACTATGTGGACCCTAGAAATATTCCAAACTCTAGAGGCATGAAATATATGAGATTAAGTGATGTATTTGGTGTGGGTGATGAACTTTTCTTTCACTTTATCCATTGGTGTCTACTCTTCTTAAACTTATAAGGATGCGATGTGGAGGATAAAGAAATAGATTGGGAAGGTGCGGCAACTTCAGTAGGTTCGAGTCAGCCTATGCGGGCATGGATGATGTCATGGGAATGAGAAAATACCCTGAAATCCAACCATTCATCATACTTCTGAGTCCCATGGTTATAAACCTTCTTCCATTCACCTTAATGATCACTATCATAGTCTAGCTTGCTGAGACATTTCCCAATCTGACAAAACCATTATACACTTGGTCTTAGAGTTAAACTTTAAACACATAGCATTGTTTCATGGTATTTACAAGGATCATGTGGTAAGGGAAATGGTTAGGGTGATCCGTACGCTCAGATTTATGGGGCTTCTTTAACTCTGGAAGCTTCAAAATCCCTAGTTCTAGGGAATTGAGGAAATAACCAGGAACTTATGAAACCTTAAAGGAATACTTCAGGTTCCTCCTATCTGGTAAGGTTAATTTAGGAGCATAACCCTAACGAGGGGTTGGATCCAGATGGGGGATAGAGACACATTCTCTAGCCTAAGTGGATGTGTGTGGTGAGGCAATGCCTGCCGATTCTACACTGGGTGGGGATGTACTTGGTCAAGATATTATAATTAGTGTGGCTACACTTTGTGAGGCTTGACCGGAAAAGGAACCAATATCTCTAGTAGATCATGGTCCTCTACCAGTATGGCAGTGGTATTCTTTTCCTTGACATAACTTCTTAGGGTGTTAGAGGAGGTAATGGATGTTCTTTCTTAACATGTTTCAAGGCTTCCTTCAGGAACTGGTTTTTGTTATAAAAACCCCAAAACTCTCATGGGATGTTTTGTGTGATGAGAGTGTGGAAAAGTTTAGTCTTAAACTTCCCCATCCACATCATTATCAGATTCTCTTGAGTCATCAACATATCGAGTGACTATGTGAGGCATTTGCACAGGTCAACGAAATCAGACACTCATCAGGAAATTGTGTTCACAAGAAGTGGTCATCAATGCTTGTCTTGCACGTGGTGGAACTAAACTAGTATAGAAACTTCTTGCAGAGGTCTTCTCAACTGGTAATGGACCTAATGGGTAACTAGATGTTCTAGATGAATGCAAGTCCTTCTAATGTCTAGAAAAAACATCAGAGCTTGGTGACCTATTACTACTCTAGGGTTCCCAACATAGACCTACACCTTGAGATGAAGTGGGTAAAATGATACAGTGGGTCACTGATCCCATTGAACCAGAAAAGATACAGTTCCCAAAATCAAGGGTGCTTGCATATTATCCACCCATGATAAGCACAGCTTTCCATCAGGTGGTATTGCCACCTATTTTTCCTCTAGGGCTGCAAGGAGAGCAGTGAGAGCAGCTATCAAATCATCTTGGTGTGTATCTCTATATTGATAAGGACTTTTAACCACCAATGTGTTGAAATGATCATCAACTTATTAATTAGGATTGGAATCTCATGGATCAGATCGATCTAGGTCCCAGGGAAGATTATCATGCTGCTCGGGTAGATTCAAAGACTTATATCATGGTTGTTTTCCATAAACTCCCACATATTCTTTATCGGTGTGTGTGGGATTACCAAGCTCGACTAGGAGAAACTGGATAAGGAGAACTTCTAGATGCCCCGGTGGAGGATAAATGGGATCTTGTTGGGGAGCGCCATAATCTATGTGTCTCTCAGCAAGGATCCCATCTATGATCCTCTTATGATCTAAAACCTGCTGGAGTAGGTTGATGATTTTGTGATTGGCCTCTATCTTTTATTCAATATCAGATATATCAGAGGGATCCATATATCCCTTAATCTTTTTGATTTTCTAACTATCAAGAAACAATGTAGAGGGATCCCCGAGTCCAAGTGTGTACCTTTACAAGCGAGTGCATACACCAGTATGGGGGTCTTCCTGGTACTATGCTTCTCTAGGGGTGGGTTTTCCATATCAGACCTTACAGAGAATTCTCTATTTTTGTGTAACTCAAAGATGACCATGTTTACTATAACTATACCTAGAGGAAAAACTTTAATATCAATGGTTAATCCAAGTTGTTACAGGATAGATCTTGTGTGAATTGCAATGTACTATCCCTATCCATTGATCTACACATGTGGGGATGCCTCTTTCATGATTTTTCATAGCACTATGAGGCTCTTGACACGTCTCTATTAGAGGTTTCAGTGGTAGTTGAGCAATGCAGGTTGTTGAGCCACTAGGAGTTATTCTAACTAAATCATACGGTAATACTAGCCAATGTAGTTGAAGTTATCTAGGATTTCTAGGTAGTCAAATTGATGATCATGGAGGCGATGAAGAATCACCCAAATAGTTAGGAGAAAACACACTACTTATCCCTTAGTTTGGGATTTCAAGACATCAAGGTTGGAAGTTTTATTTGACTAGAATACTATTGAAAACTGATTAGTAACTAGAGTCCCCCATAGGTTTTCCTTCTCAAAATTGGGTCCCTAATCTTGGTTGTACCAAGTTTCATTTGGAGCTGGCCAAGAGATAGGTAGTTGCATTGATGTGGACCAGTATGCTAGCTGGTTGGAAAATAGAGGATCCACTATAAGAGTTATGTTTTTTCTACATGTTGGTTCATCTCTTGAGGGTGGTACCAACCACATCATCTCATCTCTATAGGATGGAATGGTTTCCTCTACCTTATATGTGAGGACAGTAGTTCTCACTGGTTGATCTTCTGGTAGCTCACCATATGAAGGATTCAACCCAGACCAAAACATATATCCTTCATCTTATGTAGTGGTGGAGAGGGGGACTGGATACAATGGAGATGGTTGCACCATGAGCTCCAAGAAGGGAGTTAGAACTTCCTCCACCTGCATGTTCCTATGGAGTGATTTGGGTATTCTATGGATCTCACCTTCCAGGATGAAAAACTTCACATGTTGGGCTCCTACCCCAGACTCTGAATTTGATGACTGGTGTGAGGGTTCCATCACTAAGTCCCACTGCCCCTCGAAATCCAGAAGGTTTAAGGGGTTGACAATTACTTGTCGCTTCCCAATATTTTTCCTTCAGTGGTGGTGGTTTTACCTTCTTCCATAGGATGGTTCTTTAGGTCAAGGTAGTTCTTAGGGATAGGGAGGAAATCTATTCCATTGGGTGGTAGTGTAGGGAGGACCTACTCCTTGATTATCTGGGATATGAGTATGGCCTATGTATCGGTTGTGGTTAGATATAGGAGGACCTCTGCTTTGACAACTGTGAGAGTGGGGAGGACCTCCACACTAGTTGTTGATATAGCATGGACAACATCTGCTTTTTCTATGGGAATATGTTGATGGCCTACATGCTGAATTGTAGTAATGTAATGGGGAGGACCTCTGTACTAGTGATTTAAATCATGAGGAGGGCCTTCACACTGATCGAAGTAGGCATAGGGAGGACCTCCATTAAGTAGTGGGAATATGAATAATACCTTTGTACTGACTGCTGAAAGAACAAGCAGGACCTCCACTTTGTATGGTGGAAACATGGGGAGGGCCTCCATGTTGATGGTTTAAGGAGTAGGGAGGACCTCCACTATGATTAGAAACGACATGGGGAGAACCAACATGTTGTTCAGTTATGATATCATAAGGAGGGCCTCTATACTGGTGAAAGATGAAGTGAGGAGGACCTCCACTTTGATTCCTATTGGAGCAGGGTGGACCTATTCTTGAGTGGGGAATGGCATGAGGAGGACCTTAATTTTGATCATGAGAGTGGGGAGGACCTCTAACTGGGTTGGTGATGGTGTGGGGAGGACCTCCGCACTGAAAATAATCATCACGGGATGGCCCATAACGGCTGTTAGTGGCACCAACAATTGACGGAGTCAACCCAACCTACTTGTGAGGCATCTAAGGTCTCAATCCCAATTGGGAAAATATGGGTCCCTGCTCTTCTATCATAAGGATATGGTGGAATGTTCTACTGGTGGTAGGAGCCACTGGATTTGTGGAAGATGATGTCCCTTATTAGTAATTCTCTTGATCTTTCGCTTGATTTTGATGTCGAGTGGTTAAGACCAGGGTTGGAAAAGTAGGGGTATAGTCTACCTATTCTTAAGACTAAAGAGCCAGTCATTTCTAGTGCTGATGAGGCCTGGTGGGAGCCCTACATGGTGGCTCCTAGGTAGAATTTTCATATGGTTCGACTCGATAATACTCCACCTCCTTTTTTTAGGGGAATAATTCATGGGATCGCTCTATGGAGAGACTACCAAATTGATTCTCTCTTGGAATGGGGAGTGGTTTCTCCTTGTGTGGCCCTTGGGGTGGAGGTGTCGATGAGGTGTTGAAGTCTCCAGGTCCTAGTGGGCCATGTACCTTGTGGGAATGACCCCCTCTTACTCATACTGATGTATGATCATGTCCATTACCCTCCTCTAAACAAATTTTGAGGGTGAGACTGGGTGTGGGTTCTTGATATCTGTAGTCATGGTGAAAGTTGTGGTGAAGGTGGTGTCATATGGGATTGTCTCATTAACATTTATCTAACCCTAGTTTCTACGGTCGATGGATGGATGGTTTTCTAGAGCTTGGGTTTTTCAAAGTAGGTGGATTTATCGGTCAGTATAGATAAAAGGAAAGAAACATCCAATTAACCAGCATCATCCATTCTTCCATGGTTGAAGATAGAGATCTTTACTGACAATAGCATAGACCAGGATGTGAAATGTTTAACTACCCCAATTTATAGTGTGTTCTATATCAGGACCATTATTTTATAAGTGGTTCCTAGTGCCGGATAGTTGGATCCAGTGACATTATAATCATTTTATGTCTTATACACTACTAGTAACCTTATTGAGGAGAAGAGTTTCACATCAGGTTCACATTTGTGTTTTTGATGCTTTCTCCAGGTCACATCACCTTCATGCTAATGTGTGTTTTTATGCTTTGTTACCCTACATTCCCTCTTTCCAAAGGTGGTTAGATTTAATAACTCTCAATATAGATATTTACTCCTTGACTGAAATAGGATGATGTGATGTTGGTTCCTCATTCCATGGATTCCTCCTTAGAACTAATTTCCTAGTCTGGGTCTCCATCATAGAATTAAGTCATGATCATGGAACTCATTATTGGTTCCATCTATTTGTGGATGTTGGTTAATTACACTACTTTTTTATGTATATTCTAGTTGGTCTTAATAGGGAATCAACCTTCAATCAGTAGAGTAGTCGCGTTGGGAATCGCTGGCTTGTATGGACACTAGGAACATTGGTTGCCTATATTCTTCCTCGTAGGAGAACATATCATGGAGGAATCTTAGGTATGGAACCTAAGGCATCCCATATCAATCATGAGGTATCTGATGCTAAAGTAATATATCTTCCAAGGCTTCTACCTCAGGTATCTCATGGTTATCATGAGGTGGTTGATTCCATGAGTGAACATATTCCAAGGATTTCACCTTAGGAATTTCATGTTTAGCTTGAGGTGTTTATTTGGGACTAGGTCAAAAGTTTAACATCTTGTGGAGATGGACTAGGATGTTTGGTTGAGATGGATCGGGGCTTGACTTTACCATCTTATGGAGATAAAGTTGATTGATCAAGATTCCCCATGTTGTTGGATCCTAGAGGTTCCACTATATGAAGGAAGATTCCACACCTATAATTTTACCAATGGATAGATAAGAATGCCCCTATGGAGGCAGGTCTAGGAGGTATGTCCCATAAAGTGAAAATTTCACACTATAAAGGATAATCAGAGCACCCTTGGAGGTGGATCAGGGAGGTACGCCCATATGAAAGAGCACCTAAAAGTTTTACTGATGGGTGGATCAGAACACCATATGGAGGTGGATCCATGATGTGAGTCCCATAAAAGGAAAAATTTCACACCATGAAGGCTCATAAGAACACCCCTGTAGATGTATTAGGGAGGTACATCCCTAGGAGAGAGCACATAAGTTTACAATAGGTTAGTATTTAACCTAATTGAGTCATCCTACATGCCCTATTTAGAATATAGGGATGAAAACCCACATAGTTCGATATGGTTGGGTCTTATGTGTGAAAGAAGCTCATGGAAATGGGGCATGTGGTTGATATGGATGGATTTTATTCACGTAAGTGTACCATGTGGAGGATATATTTGGGAATTACGCATTGAATTATACCATAGGGTGAGGTTTCATCATCACTATTAACCTCTAATCCCAAGTGATTCATGCCTGGTGTGAGAAAAAAGAGGAAGAAATAGACTTGACACTTGTCCCATGAAAGATGCGTCAACGAGAGATGGTGTGGGGAATATGCATGGAATTTTCCTTGGAAGGATTTCATTCCATGTGGAGAGGATCTAATTCCATGTGAGTAGGTTGTCATTCCCCTTGAGGGTGGGAAGTGTAAAGACCATCCCATGCCACTCACACATAGAGCATCATGTTCTTATTACATAGGGTAAGGCCATAGTTTAATGTAATGTGTTGAGGATGTTGATACTAGTAAGTTTTATGTCATGAATCTCAGGAATGGGGGAATCACTCCTTACCTCTTGGACTTACATGACCATAGCTCATGCACCCTAGGGTGATGCATGGCTTTACCAATTCTAGGGTGTAATTATGGGGAGGAGTTTCCAATCATGAGGTCTACATTAGCGTGCCTATGTTGAGAAGAAACAGGTGTTATTGTACCTGTAATGAGAATAAAAGGGTAATTGGGAGTCTCGGGATTCACTTGAGGTGGAGTGGTCCATAGGAATAGGTGGAACATGTCACATAGGGACTCAAGGTGTAGCTAGGAAAGTCCTGGATGAGTGTGGGGGGTTTAGGCACTCAACATTTTTAAACAGGTATCAGCATAAGAGGGGTGTCATGTAGAATACTAGGAGTGAGGTTTCACAAAGCACAGGGCCTCTCATAGAGGTTATTCTTGAATCTTAGGTGATTCATGGAGGTCAGGGGCTTTGTGAAGGTGGAGGCTTCTCAAAATAGGGTGATCCTGCCTCAGGATGAAGTCTTAACTCAGAAAAGGATTGCTTTGCAAAGGCTGAATAATTCATGAAGCCTCAAGTGACTCTAAAGGCCTTATTCCTTTGTGAAGGGAGTAGTATTACACAAAATTAATCTCCACCGTGGTTGAAGGATTTTAAGAACACAAGAAAGGAGTATTCATGAAGCAAAGTACCTTGGATGATCCATTTTTTTGGTCTGCTTTGTGATGCTTAGGAGTTTTGTGAATTGGGATCAATTTGGAAATCAAAAGGTCAGCTAACCATCCCTAAAATATCATAGTGAGGGTGGTATTTATAATAAACATGTTTTTAAATGATGGGAAGAATTTCATGAAAAAATTGTGGGCTTCATGAATGGGCATAGCTCTTTCAGACTCACGAAGACACTGTCAAACATTCATGTGGTCGCGAAGTGTCTTCAGACTCACAAAGAAACATTGTCACAACTTCACACATTCAAAAACAGAATTTCTTATCCATGATATCCATGAGCTATTGTCATTCTTTAAGGGGAAATTCTTCATGATGAAAACCCTTAAGAGGGTTTTTCATCCATTTTGGCATGGATTTTCTCCAAACCGGCTGTGTATTCTTCAACCATTCCTATGACATGTATTTCGGAACCAAAACCTATCTCTCTCATTTAAAGTATTATATATTTGTTCTACATCAATATTTTTCTTAGGTTTTCTGGTCACAGTCTTGTCCATATGGATTCTATTCATCTAAAAGGACATTTAAAACTCGTTTCCTCTATACTTTGCACCATTATTAGATGGAATCTATTTCAGTTTCATTCTGGTATTGACTTTGAAAAATAATCTCCATTTGATGGATTTTATAAAATCATCATACTTATGTTTAGGGAAAAAACTAATCCTTCCATGTGGGATCATTGATGAAGGTATCATAGTATAGAATTCCCCCATGAGATAGAACCAGTGTTGATATCCATATATTAGTAAAAACCAACTTGATCTTTTAACTCTTTTTTCCCTTATCCAATGAAAAAATTCCGCCTTTCTCTATTTCCCTAGGTTGAAACATTCACATGTTCCATTCTCCATTCAATAAATCGTTAGAAATCCCTTTGTATCAAATTTCTGTAAACCATTATCACTAATGTGCATAAGGTGGTCATGCCACAACATCACTATTCATGAAGTTGTTTCTCCAATGTAATTTATTTATTTAGAATATCCTTCTTTCATAAACCTAGGATGTACCAAACTCATTGAAAATTAAGTAAGAATTTATTCTTTTCTATGAAATTCACATAAACTTTTTAAATAATCTCAATCACTTCACTATCTATATGGTTAAACTTGAAATAATATTCTAGATACATAGTACCTCAAGAACCCCTTCTCATAAATTTTGTGGAATAAACCTTTGGAGTCAAGAATCCATGGCTCCATCAAACTCACAACACATAAAAGAAAATTTTCATCCTCCCCATCAGGTAAAGAGTTTGAGAATTTAACAAAAGATTGATTTCAATATTTTAAATGTTTTTCCTAATATTTATTTCATATATTTCCCTTATTTAAATGGTTCCAACATGAAAAGTCAATAACATCAACCAAATCCTAGAACTCATTTCTCTCTTATGCTTTCTCTATTTTTTCTTACTTTTTCAAGCATAATGTTCCCTGCCTTCCATAGTAAAATTCATTATAGTATCAATCAAGATATCATTCAACCATTTCTATTTGATTAAAATCAAATCCTATATCTCCTTTAATACCAATTCATCCTTACCACTTAAGTTACCCACAACCGTAAACTATAGAAAAATACATATTTAGAAGTGGTTATTTATAAATTGTTTTAAAAAATTCCCATAAATATATGGATTATTTATTTATAATTTTTTTAATTTCACTTTTCGAAATTCTCACTAAATCAAATATTTATTGGTTTTTTATTAAATTTTCTTCTAAGTGTTAAAAAACCCATTCCTTTTCCCTTATATATTAGCCTCAATAGTGATACCTGGCCTTAATTTCATGTATGAAACCTTTATAACCTACCTCTAATCCTCCATCACTACCCTCTCACATTACTTCTATGTTTACTTTCCCTCACCTCTAATTCTACTTCAATGAACTCCACTAGTTCATAACCCTAATTCTGTGTGTTTCCTTGACTCACTGATCTCCACTCCTCCACTCCTCTTTCACTAACCTCTACTATTCCCATATCCCTCTACTTTGATACAAATGAATTGAGAATAAATGTAGTCAGTATATTTTCATAGTAAAGTATTCCTTAGAGATTGTGTGATCCAAAAACCATATAATTGAATGAAATTCATTTTTATTTTTTAATAGGAGTTGTGAAGTCACCATTAACCATATACTAGGATCCAAATTAATGGTGAAATTTTTTAAATTTATGTCATTCTTATTTTTATTACATTTTAATCTTATTCAACATTAATATTTCTATTCAATTTTATCTTAATAATCTTGAGAACATTATTAATTTGTGAAAATAAATTAAGAGAATAAAAAAATATTTAAATCATTCTCTTTTATGATCTACCCCCTAGAACATTACTTAAACACAAGTCCTTTGATTTTCTAACAAAGATATATCTCAAATATTAAAATCTAGATCTCTTCTTTGATTTTTGTTTCTAAACACCTTCATATGGATTACCCCATTGAATACTTAAGTAATTCAATTTTTGAAATAAATTTTTTCCCTTTAAAAAAATAAAAGATAAAATATCTCAATTTAATGGGACATAATGTTTTTTGGTTGTTATTGATTAAATTATATTCTATAATAGAACACTAGATTCCATTTTAGATAAATAGAATAAAAAATTAGAGGTTTTTGTTAAGAAAATAAATTCACAAATTTGAATATTTGGGATGTGATTCATAGTTATTAGTTTACTATGATAACTTAATTGGTTTTTGTGTGAGTGGAAGGACATATTTCGAAAATGGGATTATTGATTTGAGATTGAAGTTTTGGGACCTAAAAAATCGATTCCATGTTCATTTAAAATTTTTAACTTCATGAGTTTATCTTTTTATTTGATAATTTTAGTTAAAATTACCTCCTTAAATTTTTACTTTTTCAATTTTTAATTGAAATATAACTATATATTTCCAATTTAAAAAATTTGGATTGTATTATTTTATTAAATAAAATGAATTATTTTATTATAACATATTTATATAACTATATTTTTTATTTTAATCTATTATTGGTCAATCACATTTGTATAAAACTAGGATTAAATTACCTTGTAACACATCTCAGTATGTTAAGTGTTTCGAAATGGTTTTTGGATTTTTAAATTAAAAAATGATATGGAGATGGAAATATAAAATTTCTATATCCTAAATTTAAATTCAAATGATAATTGAGGAGATATGAAGTATTTGAGACCTCGATATTAAAACAATTTCCAACTGAATATGTGTTGTAACGCCCCTGGAAAAGTAAAAATTAAAATTATAAGTGTAACTACCCATGTTAACATGGTGTAACTTTATTTTTGGGAGCTATTAACCATTCTTGGTTGGGAGTAGTGTTCAGGATGGGTGACCTCTTATAAAGTTTCCTTGGGTGTGTGTAAGTGAAGAAAAATCACACTTAAAGAACATTTATTGGCATATGGGGACAGTCATTAGTCAGCTATGTGACCCAGTTTGGTAATATACAATGGTGTTCTTGGAAGGAAACTAAGGTATTATAGGAGATCCATGGGGTCAGATGACCAGATTCATATCTCGAGGAAGGTTGGGTCATAAAAATGGTATTAGATCCAATACCAATTTGGAAGTGCAGAGGTACAGCATGGGTTTGAGGTGTGGGCTCTACAATGTGGGTGTTGTTCTGTAAAGGGTTGGATAGTGTAATTCTCCTATAAAAGTAAAACTTAAAGGCTATATTTTTCTACCCATTTCAATATGGTGCATATTTCTTTTTGGGGTCCTATTAGATTAAAACACCATAGTTAATCATTCTTGGCCTGGAGTAGTGTTCTGGACAAGTGAACTCCTGGGAAGTTTTTTAGGATGTTTGTGAGTGAGGACAAAGCACACTAAAAGGACATTTGTTGGTCTATGGGGATAGTCATTGGGTAGCTATGTTACCCCAGTTGGTAATATCATATGGTGTTCTATGAATGAAACAAAGGTATTATAGGATACCCATGGGATCAAATGACCAGGTGGCCCACTCTTTGTTGAAAACGATTCAAAGATTAAAGTTTTATAACTCCTACTTACTACAATGTATAGTGTTTTGTAGGGTTGAACCCACATGGAAGGTAAGTGACCAAAATTTTCTTTTGTTTTCTTCAAAACACCCTACTATTTTTAGGAGTGGGGAGACTTCCTTTTTTACTTTTTACTTTTCTAATTTTTAAAAAAAGACAGTATGAGAAACAATATATTTTTTACTAAAGAGAACTATGTTTTAAACTAAGATATGATTACTAACAGGATATTAGTGAACTATGAAACATAAACAATCACTGAGATAAATGATCAAAGAAAAAATTTGGGAATTCTAATTTCATTGGTTAAAAGAATGAATTCTCCAATAATTTTATTGAATCACACCTTAAGAATTTATTGATACATATTCCTTACCAGAAGATACATCAAACAGATGTATGATTTTTTTAGATTTCACCACTCCAAATTTCATCGACAATTAATATTTCTATAAGATAACAATTGGATTTAAACTCGCCATAAAACTCCAATGTTTAAGACAATAATGCTTTGAAAATATGGTGTTCAAGGTCAATCTTACTGATTGAACTTGAAGCTTTGAATTTTGAAATAAAGTGAGGTGTGAACAATTTAAATAAACATCAAAAATGATCTCACTGATCAAATATGATGTCAAACAAGGTTAAAGTGAATAATTATAAGAATAAACCAGTAAAAATTAAAAACTCCTAAGCTAAGAAATTCATACTAAGATCATATTGATTACAAACATTAAAAACATATGATTACAGAGTACAAAATTTAAAACAAAAGTGGCAGAAGAAACTCCCTCCTGTACTACTCTGATCTTGTTGTGTGCGGTCTCTATGTCTCTGTCTCTGAGTCTCCTAGATCTGCTTCACTCTCTGGGTGTTGTGAGAATGAGAAGTGTCGAAAGTGAATGATTTGTCTCTCCCCCAGCTCACACTGCTACTATCCTTTTTCAATCCCCTATCATCTGCTAGTCGGTCACCCATGTTTTCCATCGACATTCAGTTGTCCTTCACTGTGCACCCACACACGAGCATTTTTTCACTACATCACATGTCGTTTTAACTTTTCCCTTGTAATTGAATTCTCAGAGTTATTTGGGATGTATCTAGATGGATTATGGGTTCTTGCATGTATCTTCAAAACAAGTACAATTAGAACAATTTAAAAAAAATTAAAACAACTTACTTCTATACTTATTTATTATTACTTATTTTAATAAATGTTAAATAAATATTTTAATTGATTGTTTAATTTATTTTATTTTGTAAATAACTTTTATTTAGTTATTTAATTAATATTATTAAAATAAATATTTTAATAATATATTTTAAGATTAAAATTTATTATATTATTAACTTAATTATTTAATTTATTTAATATTATTATTAATGTTTATTTTAATTAATAAATTTAATAAGTTTGTTATAATTTTTATCATAAGATTGACATATTTATTTTAAATTAAATTTATTATATTAGTTATTTTAATTTTATTTATAAATTATTATTAATATTTTAGTATTAAAATATATTTTATTTAATTTATTTATTTTATATTTTTATTTTATTTTGTTATTAATTATTTATTTATTAAATTTATTATAGATTATAATTTTTTTATTCCCCCCCCCACTTTCTTCACTTCAGTGCCACAAGGAAAGGGGTCCAAGATTCTTCTAGAAGCTTCAGCCACAGCTTGATCTACTGTTCACGCTGGTCTGGTGGTGGCATCAAGTGGGTCTCCACTGGTCAATAGTAGCTTCTGAAGGCAGTGTCTTAGCACTAACTCAACTTCTCTTCTTTGAGTACAGCTAGATCCAAAGTGGTTATGGGTTCTCCATCATTGGCGGCAGAATGACGAGATCCGAAAAGAGGGGTGGCGTAGCTCTTGGCTTGTTTGTCCAGTGGAAACGTGCCATGCTCTTCTTCACACACCGACGGTGGCGCTGGATTCCGATAGGGATGCGACTACAATCACGGTGGCTTGGCGGTAATGTGGGTCTATCTCCAAATATGGATAATTGGCAGCAAATCGTGGTTTTGGAAGTGGATTTTAGATAAAATATGTGTCAAATTCATCAATTTTAAGGCCACTTCAAATTCCCCCACACTTGATTATTGTTTTTCCTAAACCAATTTCATGCTTTATTGTATTTTTAAAACATAAAAGTGGGTTTTCAAACATTAATATCATAAGGAATCATGTGAGCAGTTTAAAAGAAGTGGATCTCAAATTGAGTAATATGCTTTAGAAATGAAATGTTAAAAATGAATCTTGCCTAACAACAAATACTTACTGGGTAATTAAAATAGCAAAGAATCATTCACCAATGAGGATATCATACCTCATATATGAGACTGGCTAATGACATGCTACAATTCAAATCCAAGTTCTAAGTTCAAGAGTGATAAAAGGTTTAAAGTAATTGCAGTCCAGAACTTAACAAAAAGAACCTTATACATTGACTTCCTCCTGAGTTCCAAAAGGAAAAATTGGATTTTTTTTTTGAATCACCTTAATGATACAACTTAAACGATTCAATAAAAATCTAATGTCCCCTTCTTCATCTGGAATTCATTATTCCCCTCACATGTAATCACAACAACTCCATTATTTAAAACTCTAACAATTGTAAAAAGTCCAGACCACTTGGATTTAACTTTCCCAGGAAAGAGATTAAGTCTTGAATTGAAAATAATGACCTTATGTCTGGGTTTAAACTCTCTGTTTTGGATGACAGAATCATAAATGACTTTATACCTTTATATCCTAGAATTGTCATAAGACTCTCTCCTTATTTCATCAAGTTCACTCAACTCAAGAAATCTTCTCTCTCCAACACTCTTAAAATAAAAATTCAAGGCCTTAACTGCCCAATAAGATTTGTGCTACAACTCCATAGGTAAATGAAAGCATTTCCCAAATAATGGCCTGTATATAGAAATTATTATTGGCATCTTAAAAGATTTTCTATAGGCCCAAAAAGCTTCATATAACTTAAGAGATAAGTCTTTTTCTAGAATTAGAGACAGTTTTCTAAAGAATATATTTTATCACCCTATTTGAAATTTTTACATGTCCACTGGATTATGGATGATAAGCAGTTCTAGTTTTAGGGGAGCAATCGTAGTTTTCCATTAAATCCTTAAACATGTAATTTTTTAAGTGTGTTCCATTATTAGTTATAAATGATTTGGCACTCCAAATCTTGAGAATATATTATTTTTTACAAACTTAATAACATAGTTGTCATGATTTGTGGGTAGTGCTAGTGCCTCAACCCATTTAGAAAAATAATCTACAGAAACTAGAATATGCTCATTACCATGAGATGATAGAAATGGACCCATGAAATCTAAACCCCAAACATCAAAAATTTAAACTTCTAGAATACACTTTTGGGGTAACTCCTCCTTCTTCCCAACATTTCCTAACCTCTGAAACCTATCACAACCTACAACATAAATCCTAGAATCCCTGAATAAGGTGGGAAAATAAAAACCATATTGAAAGACTTTCTGATCTATTCTCTCACCATCATGGTGTCCCACCTAAGGTGACAAGTGAAAAAATTCCATTATAGGAAACATCTATTCCTCAGGAACACGCCTTCTAAGAATACCATCATCACATCTCCTAAACAATAAAGAGTCATACCAAAGGTAATACTTAAGTTCTGAAATGAAATTTTTTCTTTGATTATTATAATGATCTTTGTGAAAGACTCCTACTACCAGTAAATTATTATAGTCTGCAAACCATGCAGACTGCTTTATTGAGATAGTGATAAGTTTCTCATTAGTAAAGGAAGATTTGATCTCCATTGGATCTTCACAATGAGTATGAGGAATCCTAGAAATGTGATCTGCCACTAATTTTTCATCTCCTTTCTTATCTATAATTTCTATGTAAAATTCTTATTACAGAAGAATCCATCTATTCAGCATGGGTTTAGCCTCCTTCTTAGATAGAAAGTACTTCAGGGCAGAGTGGTTAGTGAATATGATGACTTTTGAACCTAAAATATACTGCTTAAACTTGTCAATAGTAAAAACAACAACCAAAATCTCCTTTCCAGTAAGGGTATATTTTCTTTGAGCCTCATCTAGAAGTTTGCTAGCATAATAAATCACATGCAGCTTCTTATCTATCCTCTATCCTAGGAAATCTCCAACAGCCATACCACTACCATCGCATATTAATTCAAAAGGGATTTTCCAATCAGTTGCAGTGATGATAGGTGATGTAGTGATTTTTTTTGTAAGAAGATTAAATTATTTAAGATAGTTTTGATCAAAGTGTAAAGGGGAATACTTAACAATAAGGGAACATAAGGGCTTAGTGATTTTAAAGAAATCTTTTATGAACTACCGGTAAAAACTGACATGCCCTAAGAAACTTATAACATCTTTAACATTTTCAAGAGGTGGGAGTTTTTGAATAAATTATATTTTAATAGTGTCAACCTCCAAACCCCTCTTGGACACTTTATTTCATAACACAATCCCTTCAGTGACCATAAATTGAAATTTTTTCCAGTTAAGAACTAGGTTGGTCTCCAAACATTTATCCAAAACTAACTCCATATTTTTTTAATCAAGTATCAAATGTGCTACCCACAATGGAGAAATCATCCATGAAAAACTCAATGATTCTCTCAATCATATTAGAAAAAATATCCATCATGCACCTCTAAAAGGTAGTTGGGGATCCACAAAACATAAAAGGCATCCACTAGTAGGCAAATGACCTGAAGGGGCATGTAAAGGTAGTTTTCTCATGATCCTCTAGAGAAACAAGAATCTGTTTGTAACCAAAATACCCATCCATGAAATAAAAAAAATTCATTCCCAGCAGGCCTCTCAAGAATTTGATAAAGCAAGGGCATTGCAAAATGGTACTTCCTAGTGAATGAATTGAGTTTTCTATATTCTATACAGACTCTCCATTTTGTGGATTTTCTAACTTGAATTTATTCATTCTTTTCATTTTTGACAGTAGTAAAACCTCCTTTATTAGGGACTACTTAGACCAAACTAACCCAAGTTCTATCAGAAATAAGATATATTATTTAAATGTATAGTAGTTTGATTACTTCCTCTCTCACAACCTCTTTCATGTTGGGATTCAATATTCTTTGACATTTTACTCTAGGATTTGGTTTGGCTCCATAGGGTTCTTATGCATACAGAAAAAAGGAATAATTCCCTTAATATTATCTATGGTCCAGCCTATGGAAGATTCGAATCTTTTAAGAACATTTAACAATATTTCTTCTTGATTGTCTTTCAACTCAGCTGAAATTATTATAGGAAGTGTGGAGTTCTCACCAAAAAATCAATATTTTAGATGTGCAGGAAGTGCTTTAAGTTCAATGATGGTTGCTTTTTTTCTATAAGGAATACTCTTGGGCCTAGGAGGTCCAAGATCATCGATATATCTCTTAAAAGGTGTTTGAAAAGATGAAATATTTTCAATTTCCAAACTATATTAAAATTTTTCCATACTACTGTCCAAAGGGGACAGCTCAATGTCAAAGCATTCCAGTTTAGAATTTTTCAGTTTGTTCAATAAGTTATCCCTCTACTTCATCAAATTGTTCAGAATGATTATCAATATAAGAATCAACAAAAATTTCACTAGATAAGTCTTTAAGTCCAAAAGTAGATGGAAAATCTCTAGCAATAGAAGAAACTGAATAGTTGTACAGTTTTGGAAAATTTTCCAGATTTTTAGTTTGAATGGATTGATCGGAATATGAAAAGTGATTTTCAGCTCCCAACATTATTTCTTCAAAAATTGATTCATTTTTAGACTCTTTGAAATTTTTAAATGCATGTCCATATTTAAATAATTCTATTTTAGGGTAGTTTTTAGAAAATTTTGGCCCCTTAATATTTTTAAAGACATTAATTTCTTCTTGTTCCTCTCTAAAATTAAAGATCAACTAGCCCTTAGACACATCAATGACTTCTCCACCAGTGGCCAAGAAGGACCTACACAGAATGATAGACACCTCTTGATCACACTCTATATCAAGGACTAATATGTCAGTAGGTAGAAAAAGTTTCCCAACTCCAACTAGCTGGTCATCTATCCTTCCCACAGGATGAGTTAAAGAACAATCAACCAACTGTAGGATGACTGTAGTGGGTTGAAGATCACCCAAATTAAACTATTGGAACAATGAGTATGGGATCAGGTTAATACTATAACCTAATTCACATATGAAGTTGAGTTGACTAGAATTTTTTAGGGTGTATGGAATGACAAGATACTTGGGTCTTTGAGTTTGGGTGGGATTTTCTTTTAGAGGACAGCACTGAACTCTTTAGTGAGGCTGTAGGTGGAAAATTTTTCAAGAGTCTTTTTGATTGAAACAATATTTTTAAGATATTTTAGATAATATGGGATTTGAATTAAATCTTGGATGAATGGGATGTTCACTTGAATCTTGGTCAAACGCCCAAGGAACTGAAAAAGTTCAGCTTTATTATTACTTTGAGGTTCTAATTTTTCAAGGAAAGGGATGGGTGAGGAAAATTATTAAGAACGGTGGGCATATCCCTAACTTCTTAAAAAAAATATTTTCCCTTATTCCTATTTTTTTAGAAAAAAAATCCATTTTATTTCTAGGTGAAAAGTTAAAATTTTATTCATTTTCAGTAACTTTTTCATGATTTCTAGATTGGGTGCAAATCAGATTTTTGTTTTTAGATTCATACATTTTTTCAGTTTAGGCATTTTCAAAGTCTTTTTCACCTACAATCTGAGTATTAATCCAACTTTTTATGACACTAAAAAATATATAGGTTTTTTCAGTAGGGACATATCTGCTGGTAAAAGTACATTTTCTATTGGTAAAACGTTTTACCAACATATATGTCTCTCACTAAATTGTTGGTAAAAACTCTATCACTAATTTTTTTTGCGATAGATAAAATGGTACTGTTACAATTATAATAATACCAATAGATAATATATATGGTGGTTAATGTGTTTAGCAACAAATACTTATGACAAATTTTTCTGTTCTTAATATTATTACCAACATATAAAATATAATTATAAATTACATTTGAATAAAAATTATAAAAAAATTTGCAGTAAAATTTCATATTATATTTTTTAATTTATCATATAAAGTAACCACACATATTCAAAGTTAGGAAAAAAAATAATTATATTAATAATGAAATTTAATACAAATTGAATACATAGAAAAACACATGATCAAGATGATCTATTCTATCCCACCCAAACCCCCTAGCATCAATAGAATCCCCACACCCACCCTACGACCCATCAATTCCCATCCATCCATCATCAGCGACTGGCTAATCCTTGCCCCATCACCAGCGACTAGCTCATCCTTGACCTAGCACCAGCGACCAGCTCATCCTTGCAAACAAATACCTCCAGCAACCAACTCATCCATGCCCCAGTGAATAGCTCCATCCATGCCCCCAATGAACATCCTCAATGAATAGTTTCATGCCCTAGTGAATAGGTCCATCCATGCCCCAACAAGCATCTCATACATGCCCCAATGAACAGCCCATCTAGGCCCAGCGGGCAGCCCATCCATTCCCCACCACTGACTCCACACCCTTTATCTCCAATATCTACCTCAAAAAAATCAAAGAGCATACCCACAAATCAGTGAAAAATATCTACATGAATTGAAACCCAAATAGAAATAAATAAGTATAAAAAAATGATTTTCATAGTGAGCATTTTACATCAACCCAGTTGATATCTCAAGAGTCGATAGTCCAAATGAATCAAATCTAGGCATCATTTCTCTGTTTGAAACACTTCATAAAAAGGGACTAGAAATTTTTACTTCTGAGAAGCATTTGAAAAAAAAAACAAAAATGCAATGGTATCTCTCACATCAGCTATCACTATTGTGGTTCACACTAGTAGTGTGGTTCAAGAATTCAATTCACACAATCATGACATCACCACAATGGGGGTGATCGTCTATAGCTCACAATGGTGGTATGACGTGGGTCATCCTGAATCATAGATTTAGGTTCCTAGTAGCATCTCATCATTAGTACATGAATGTTTCATAAATATAAAACTCTATAAAAATCAAATCTAAAACAATAATTGTCTCCAACTTCATATCCAAATCTAATTAAATCAATAATTTTTCATATTCTAACAAGAAAAGGGGCACATGAATGAGTACCTCGTCAATTTTTGTAAGGATGTCTTAACTCCAACATTGTTTATCCAGTAATCGAATTCCAGAAATCTGTGAAAGCTTACTTATTGGGACTCCTTACAAGCATTGGATAGATGTAAATTATTGAGGCTGCCTGTGAAATCTGTGAAAGAGTCCAACTCAATCGATGTTGAGAATCCTTACGAGTTCTCGATACCTGGAAATTGTAGAGGCTGCTTGTGGAATCTGTGAAGAGTCTATCAAATAAAACTTTGTTTATCTAGTAATCAAATTTATTTTATGGGTCTTGATGGAATTATAACCATAAGAACAAGCTCCTGTTACTTCAAGTATAAAGTTTCACCTACAACACAATCAAATAAACAAATTTCAAACTTCAAAGCTATGAAATTTTAATGAAAAAATGTATATAAAAAAAATTAGTGAAAAAACACCCAAGGTTGTTTGCATGAACATCGGAAACAAGATCGATTAGTGTATGTAATTTATTTTTCAAAGTAACAATGATCTCCTTTCAGGTTAAAATACCAATAACATAATCTATCAATTTATGAAAAAAAATTTAAAAAAATTAAACATTGAACCTATTATTCTGTGTCAGAAGGGGATAAAGATCTAAAAGAAGCTCTCAAAACAAATGCCTTGATTACTCAAAACCTATCACAATAAGCAGCACTTACAAGGAAATTAATCTCTTTTAGGAAGTGATGATTACAAAAACCATTGAAAATGAACTATCCAAGATTTAAAATGATTAATTTGGAAAACCATTTATCAAACACCTCATTCCATGGCAATGGTTTCTCAATACATGCATGAATGCTGAAAAATATGAAAGACCAAAACCCCAAAATAAACATAAAATTGATTTCCTCAGTAAAATCACACACCAACAACTCTCCTAAAAAAGATGTTCCATAGTTTTTTATCATTGTTTTGTTCTGTACTTCAAATGACACTATAAAGATCTTACCCTACAAACTAATTTGAATGATCCGTATTATAAAACTAAGCACCGGAAAATTTTTGAGGCTAGCCTTCAGTGTAAGTACTGTTAAAATATTACTATATTTTGGAATATCACTCCTCATGAAAACCTAAAAAACACCAAATCAAATTTAAAAATCCCCCATTACTATTAGTGAAACTATCTATACAAGAAGAACATGGACAACATAAATGATACATAACAAAATTTCCATGAATTTCTGAAATAATCATACCTAAGCTCTAAACCAGCCAGTCAAATTAAAAAAACTCATAACTGCATTTCCAAGTTTTAACCATGAAATAAAAGATATTGATTCAGTAAAAAACCCCATTGAAAATAAAATTTGAGCAGCCAACCCCAAATTTTTCTAATCAAGAATAACCCCCGCATCCAATTTCTTCCTCGGAGTTGCATAAGCTCCCCTTACAACCATCTATGAGGTAAAATGCATTTTTTTTAAATGATGATGGGAATTATTAATGCCTACAATGTAAATATTTATGTTTTAGGAAGTTTTTCAAAAAATATAAGCCTCTCAGAAGTCTTTACTTCCACTTTTCACTATATAAACATTTGCCCATCCATGAGTTGAAAAGACAAAAAGGGGAAGAAGAAAAGTAAAAAGGATATGACCAACCTGTGAAATTTATTGCTTCAACACTACCAAACTGATAGCAACTCTTAGAGTCAGATATGGCTAAACCTGAACTTGATCTATTTCCTGTATCTTCATCCACATACATTTGAAAACCATAACCATCATCGGGAACTGCTTCCACTTGCACACTATCATTATTTTACCTTTTTTAAGCAGTTTCACTTCTTCGTTCCTGGTAGAAATGGTCTTTACTCTAGGAATCATGTAAGGATCACATTATTAGTTTCAGAAAAGGCATGTATGGGTGTGCAATTTACCAACATTCCCTTTTTCCACCACCAACATCTATATGCATTGCACAATACTGGCTTCTAGGGAGGCCCATTATGCCAGACAGGGGTTCTTATTGGATTTGTTTGTCATAAATTAGCAGTGATAGTGTGCCAAGGAATAACTTAATTTGGTATATTTTCTCATCGTGAGAAGTTGAAACCCTAAAAATATGTAAATAAATTTAACAAAAAATTCTTGTGTAAAAGGGGATCCTCTGCATGGTTAGAATGCATAATGTTCATAAAAAAATTGGCACTAATAAAGATATCATCCATAATCAATTCATTATCTGCCAAGCCACCTCACCAATTCATGGTGGATTAAATCATGACAAGATATTCAATCACAATGGAAATGGGATAACAAAAGTGAAATCAATTATCTGAATAGATTCATCCAATACACATTTTGACTTGACGAAGTGGTATATGAGTGGGTATTAGAATTGGAAAAAGAAATTGTATTCAATGGAAAAAAAATTATTTGATGACAAAGAACATAAAACAAATTCTTTTAAAGGCCCATAACAGAAAATTCCTATAGAAATTAAACTTTGAAAATAAATTATGTTCAGGGATAGAGAAAAAAAAAGGGAAAACCCACCCATAAAATAACTTGAACACTACTGTCAAAGTTCTTTGAGGTGAAACCTTGAAAATATCAAAATATGTTGACAGGTAGAGTCCAAGGTCTACTAATAAAAGTGTTTCTATTTAATTCCTACACCAAATAAAACACACATAAATACAATTAAAATTCATTGAGCATTTACACCAAAATTACATGACTATTAATGAAGAATAGTCTTAATATGATATTAATGTAGAACGGTCTACTATGATATTAAAAATAAAGAATAGTCTACTATGCAGAAAGAAATTGAATAATTATTACATGTCAACATCTAAAATAAGATATATGTTTGGACCATCAAAGGATGTTTTACATTAAGAGAAGCTAAAACAAATAAAAAATTGATTGAAGTGTGTTTTTGTGTGTGTTGAGTCTAAGGAATTCATGTGACATTCCCCAAAGGGAATATATAAAAATCTTATGATGTTCTGCATCTAGTGGATCACACCTTGGTGGTTTTCATTTAAGACAATAATTCTCTCAACTGAAGGATTATGTCAAAATCACAATGAAAATTATGGAATTCATGTTCGAGACCATTCAATGCCAAAAGACACACCTCTTTAGACTTATTGTCAATAGCTTGAAAAAGGTCAACACAACTCTCATGTGAAGAAAAACAATTCATTAGGTGATTCCTAAGTTTGTCTCATTCAGCATGACCATTAAAGCAGATCAAAATACTATGACATTAAAAATACAGTTTTTAAAGAGTATAATAAGCTATGATGGAAATGCAGAACTGAAAAAATAAATCAAGCAACAACATGACTATTTAAGTCAAAGGATGTTGAAAGTCATGGCCATACTATTAAAGTGATATTGATATATACTATAAACATCCTACTGGGTGACACTTATGTTGCTTATGGTGATGTTTTCAGCATTTCCAGTGATGCTCAGCAACTCCCAGCCAATCTTCAGCTACATCGATACTCTAGCAGCATCAACATCATGTAGCCTTATCCCACCTATCTATTTCAGACCAACCAGATAAAAACCCTCTATAAAGAATAATATGTCAATAACACAAGCATCCCACCACAAAGAATCACAATAAACAAGCGCCGTCAATCATTACCGAACCCAAAAAAATGAATAAATATGAACAAAACCTTTTTTTAAACATGAGGGGCCAGACGCCTTAAATTGGTGCCTAGAAGCTGAGGATGGGCCCGTTTAACCACCTCCATGATCAGTATTTGGTATGACAGGCTGAACTGGTCAAAGTTTAATGGGCTGAGCTTTGTGGCCCATGAGTCAAGATTTGGACTAACTGAGGTTTGTTGTTGTCTCAATACCAGATGTTCATGTCCATGAAGGAGGTGAGTTTTTGTAATTGTGTTTAGAGAACCTTCAAGAAGGATTCAAGCAACAAAGGACAACTAAATACAACCTAGGACTTGTGAAAGAGAATGAAATGAGATCTATTAGAAATAAAACAGCAGTAGTGCACTCAATTTATTAAAAAAATGATATTGAACCATGTGGTATCTGATAAATTGATGTAGGGTTTCCGATGTACCTTGTAGGGAACCAAAAGGATTGGGGTTTGTATGCGTTGGGAGTTGGGCTGGCCGCATATACAACAATATTGCCAAATGATGTCCAGTGGTGGGAATGGATCCCACTGGCAGTGATTAGTTGTTCGGTACAGGTGATGACGATGGGAGGAAATCAGAGGTGATGCGTGTTCTGTATAGGCGATTCCCAATGACGATGGCGGTGGATCTGGTGCAAGTGACTTCTGGGGGTTGTGGGATTCATCGCTAGAAATGTGACAATGGGAGGAGCGGTGATGTGGGTCGCAGGAAACTTCGACGGAGGGTGGTGGGATTCCATCATAGGTGATAATGAAGGGAGGAAAAAAATGGTGGTGAGGTGTGTTGGTGGATAAAATTGTAAAATATAAACATTATTAACATCTGGATAAAATTGAAAATTGAAATCAATATCATTTTTAATATTACCCCACTAAATAGATATTGACTTTGATTATAAAAATAATAATTTTTATATAAAATAGGTTTTCCTTAATTGGTTATTAATAAAATATTTGTTATTTAATGGGATGTTGTAACAATTTTTATTGATGGAAATTGATTTGTTGGTAATGGTTATTATTAATAATAGATTCATGTGTTGGTAAAAAATGTTGGTATTAGTATGATATTGCAACAGATGTAATTTTTGATAAAAGATTCGTTGGTATTGAACCATCAATATCAACGGATATATCTATTGGTAAAAACAAGTGTTGGTAGTCAAAATTAATACCAATAAAACTTAATATATATTTGAATTACTCATTTTTACCAACAGATATATTATCTGTCATTAAATTTTTGTTGGAAAAAGTCAAATATTTTGTAGTGTGAAAACATACATGGAATTCTCTTTAGGGTTTAATTCAGTTGTTCTAGGTAGTCTTACCTTATCCCTATAAGCAATGTCTCTATCTATTTGGCCCAATTGGGTTTCCATGTTTTACATTCTAGAATCATTCTGAATTTTATTAGATTCATATTGGGATTGATGTTTATTAAATTGAGTTTTAAATCTTTCATCTTGAGATTCCATTCTATTTAAAATTTGATCCAATTTTGAAGACACTTGGCCATCATAATTTCCTTGTGAGTTAAAAGACTTGACTCTTTATTGGTTTTAAAAGTTTTTCCTAGGTTCATTTTGGTAATTAGGGCCAGTGGATTATTTAATTAAGCCATGTTATTTCTAGGATAGATTGAGATGGTTCATATAGTCTTGTTTATAGTTGTTTGAAAATGGATCTTCTTTTACAGGTATCCTAGGACCATAGTTAAAAAAAATTAATTTTCTTATTGTTGGGTTGGCATGTCAAAGTTGGGAAAGAAGTTATTAGTGTGCCCAAACATGCCACACTGAGAACACTATTCCCTCAAAGATTGGTTTATGATTTGACAGCCCAATTGATTCACATGTTGTTTAGAATTCTGGTTCATTAAGTATTGAAGTTGGTTGGTTATTTCAGCAAGTTGAGATTGCATATTCATTTCCATTCCAAAACTAATGTTAACATTTCTATTCACTATTTCTCTTATTGAATTTTTACGTTGAGAGTTCAATGAAAGGTTATTGAAAATTTATCTTAACTCTTCATCAGTTTCATCATTGTAATTACCCCTAGTAGTTTGATCAACTAAGATCTGTCCAGAGGAGGATATCCCATCATAGAAGGTTTCCATGAGAAGGTGGGATGGGAGTTGATGATGAAGAAACTACCTAAGAAAGTCCCTAAATCTATCCCAAGCCTCATGAAAGGATTCTCCATCCTCTTGATAAAAAATAGTGATTTTGGTTCTAAGTTCTCCTTTAAGTCATTTTGGCTAAATTTTAATTATGAATGAATTATACACTTGGTCCCAATTTTCAAATATGTTCTCATCTAGACTCAAGAACCAATTCCTAGAATTCCCTTTAAGGTAAAAGGGAAACAATCGCATTCTCAGCTAATTTTATGTGAGTACTAGAAGATGTAATTGTTGAACTGTATTATAGAAGTCTCTAATGAAGGCTAAAGAGTCCTCATTAGAGAGCCCATTAAAAGCAGGAAGTAGAGAAATGTTGGACTATTTCAACTCATAGTTCATGGCTCTAGGTGAAAGTCTGGTCAAAGAATAATTTCTTGACACTTTAGGGAGTTGGAACTCCCTCGTCCTGGGCCTCTAATTATCCTTTAAGAGTTCAGGGTGGTGGTTTTGGAAGTTGTTAGGTGCAGGAACCATATCCTATAAATTCTCCATTTCAGATTTATTTTTCTTTTTTAGAGTAGTAAGATGTTTATCTATTTCTATGTTCAAGGGATCTAGTATAATAGTTGAATATATTGTGCTCATACAATTAACAGGACAAGTTGAAATTTAGCACAGATAACAAAGAGCAAGTGGTGAAAGTACAGTGAAAGAAAAATGAAATTAACTGAACAGAAACGAGCGTAAATTAACAGAAGATTTTGTTAAGTAATTTTCAATTTTTTTCAAATTTTTTTATGTGAATTTTTTGTAATTTTTTTTAGAATGGTAAAATAGTTACTTGAAGCCTTCCCCAACAATGGCGCAAAAAACTTGACCTGCTCATCATTGAAAACTAGTCAACGTTTAAAAATTTTTAACTCCTACTTACTACAATGTATAGTGGTTTGTAGGGTTGAACCCACAGGGAAGGTAAGTGACCAAATTTTTATTTTCTTTTCTTCAAAACACCCCACTATTGTCAGCAATGGGGAGACTTTTTTTACTTTTTACTTTTTTTTTTTTTTTTTTAAAGATAGTATGAGAAACAAAATATTTTTTACTAAGGAGAACTAAGTTTTAAACTAATCTATAATGACTAACAGAATAATAGTGAACTAAGAAACAGAAACAAGCACTGAGATAAATAATCAAAGAAAACACTTGGCCCGAATGGCCCGAAGGCCTCTTTTTTATTGATTTTTTTATAACCCTCCTTCCAAGGGATGAAAGGGAACCCTTACAAGGCCCTTAAGCTTAGGTGATTACATTGCTCGTAGGCTTGAGAGACATTACATGACCCGAAGGTCTTAGGAAATTCAATCAGACTATAACTACAAGGAACTGCCCCTTCCCAACATCTGCATTGTGTTGGTAGCTCTCCACCTTCACATGGTCGTCTGGAAAAGCATCCCGTGCATGCACAAGCTGGTCCTGATGGCATAGTCATACCCTCTCATTCTTTCCTAATCCATTTGGTTCTGCTCTGATGAGTGTGCATGCTCTGAATCCTCCTCTGAGGCTGCTCTTTTTTTGTAGAGTCTATTCGGGACAACTGTATTTGGCCCAAAGGCCTTGAGGTGGCCCGGAATCCCTACGGACCTGAAGGCTTGGGTGGCTCGAATGCCTTAAGGACTCCAAGCCCAAACCGGTAGGAAGTTTCTGGGGGGGATGGGGGTGTACGGGGGGGATTTCTAGGGGGTGGGCCAGTGTCCAGGGTGTCGGGGGGGGGGGGCTTTACAGGGGGTGTGGGGGGGGTGTCCAGGGGGTGGGTTGGTGTCTAGGGGGGGTGGGGCGGTCCAGGGGGTTGGTGGGGTTGACTCGAACACATCAAAAATGACCCATGGATCATTTTTATAAAATGTCAACACAATCCGAATGCGTTTGGTCGGATTTCCGTAGGTTAGTTGTTGTTTTCCCCCAAAATTGTGTCCATTTTAAACCAAAGAGAGACCCTTTGAGTGCTACCGGCCACACCGTGCCTCAGATTGAGGAGGGGATGACTCTTACATGTCACAAAGGACCTGTGGATCATTATCCTAAAGGATCAACACAATACAAATGTGTTTGGTCGTATTTCCATAGGTCATTTGTTGTTTTCACTTAAAATTGTGTCCATTTTAAACAAAAGAGAGACCCTTTGAGTGATAGCGGTCACACCGTGCCTCGGATTGAGTCGGGGTTGAATCGTACATGTCAAAAAGGACCCGTGGATCGCTCTTCGAAAGTATTAGGCACAATCCAAATGCGTTTGGTCGAATTTTCGTAAGTCAGTTGTTGTTTTCACTTAAAATTGTGTACATTTTAAACAAAATAGAGACCCTTTGAGTGGTACCGGACACACAATGCCTCATATTGAGATGGAGTTTACTTTTATTCATCACTAAGGACCCTTGGATAGTTCTTATAAAAGATCAAGGCAATCTGAATGCGTTTGGTTGGATTTTCATAGGTCAGTTGTTGTTTTCAATTAAAATTGTGTCCATTTAAAACAAAAGAGAGACCCTTTGAGTGATAGAGGGAACACCATGCCTCGGATTGAGGAAGGGTTGACTCTTACATGTTACAAAGGACCCGTGGGTATTTCTCCTAAAGGATAAACACCATCCGAATGCGTTTGGTCAGATTTCTGTAGGTCAGTTATTGTTTTCACTTAAAATTGTGTCCATTTTAAACAAAATAGAGACCCTTTGAGTGATACCGGCCACACCGTGCCTCATATTGAAAAAGGTATGACTCGTACACATAAAAAAGGACCCATGGATCGTTCTCCTAAAGGATCAACATAATCCTAATGGGTTTGGTCCGATTTCTGTAGGTTAGTTGTTGTTTTCACTTAAAATTGTGTCCATTTAAACAAATAGAGACCCTTTGAGTGATTCCGGTCACACCGTGCCTCAGATTGAGAAGGGGTTGACTCGTACACATCAAAAAGGACCCGAGGATCATTCTACTAAATGATCAATACAATCTGAATGCGTTTGGTCAGATTTCCGTAGGTCAGTTGTTGTTTTCACTTAAAATTGTGTCCATTTTAAACAAAATAGAGACCCTTTGAGTGATACAAGACACAATGTGCCTCATATTGAGGCGGGGATGACTCTTACACGTCAAAAAGGACCCATGGATCTTTATCCTAAAGTATCAACACAATCCAAATGGGTTTGGTCAGATTTTCGTAGGTCAGTTGTTGTTTTCACTAAAAATTCTGTCCATTTTAAACAAAATAGAGACCATTTTAGTGATACCGGCCACACCATGTCTAGGATTGAGGAAGGGTTGAATCTTACACATCAAAAAGTACCCTTGGATCGTTCTCCTAAAGTATAAACACAATCCAAATGCGTTTGGTCAGATTTACGTAGGTCAGTTGTTGTTTTCACTTAAAATTGTGTCTATTTTAAATAAAATAGAGACCTTTTGAGTGGTACCTGCCACACCGTGCCTCAGATTGAGTCGGGGATGACTTTTACATGTCACAAAGGACTCTTGGATCGTTATCCTAAAATATCAACACAATCCAAATGGGTTTGGTTGGATTTCCGTAAGTCAGTTGTTGTTTTCACTTAAAATTGTGTCCATTTTAAACAAAATAGTGACCAATTGAGTGATACTGGCCACAATGTGCCTCGGATTGAGGCGGGGTTGACTCTTACATGTTACAAAGGACCCTTGGATCATTATACTAAAGTATCAACACAATCCTAATGGGTTTGGTCAGATTTCCGTAGGTCAGTTGTTGTTTTCACTTAAAATTGTGTCCATTTTAAACAAAATAGAGACCCTTTGAGTGATACCGGCCACACCGTGCCTCAGATTGAGGCGGGGTTAACTCTTACACGTCAAAAATGAAAAATTTATTGTTCTACTAAAGGATCAACACAATCCAAATGCGTTTGGTTGGATTTCCGTAGGTCAATTATTGTTTTCACTTAAAATTGTGTCCATTTTAAACAAAATAGAGACCCTTTGAGTGATACTGGCCACACCGTTCCTCGAATTGAGGTGGGGATGACTCTTACGAGTAAAAAATTATACGTTTATTTTTCTCCTAAAGTATCAACACAATCTGAATGGGTTTGGTTAGATTTACGTAGGTCAGTTGTTGTTTTCACTTAAAATTGTGTCCCTTTTAAACAAAATAGAGACCATTTGAGTGATACCAGCCACACTGTGCCTCAAATTGAGGCGGGGTTGACTCATACAAGTCACAAAGGACCTTTGGATTATTCTAATAAAGGATCAACATAGTTCGAATGCATTTGTTGGATTTCTGTAGGTCAGTTGTTGTTTTCACTTAAAATTGTGTCCATTTTAAATAAAATAGAGACCCTTTGAGTGGTACCGGCCACACCATGCCTCAAATTGAGTAGAAGATTAATATTACATGTTAAAAAGGAACCATGTATCATTATACTAAAGTATTAACACAACATGAATGGGTTTGGTCAGATTTCCATTGGCCAGTTGTTGTTTTCACTTAAAATTGTGTCCATTTTAAACAAAATAGAGACCTTTTGAGTGACACTGGCCACACTGTGCCTCGTATTGATGCGGGGTTGACTCTTACACATCACAAAGGAACCATGGATCATTATTATAAAATATCAAGACAATATGAATGCGTTTGGTTGGATTTCCGTAGGACAGTTGTTGTTTTCACTTAAAATTGTGTCCATTTTAAACCAAAGAGAGACTCTTTGAGTGATACCGGCCACACCGTGCCTCATATTGAATCGGGGATGACTCATAAACATCAAAAAGGACCCGTGAATCATTCTCCTAAAGTATCAATACAATCCTAATGTGTTTGGTTAGATTTACATAGGTCAGTTGTTGTTTTCACTTAAAATTTTGTACATTTTAAACAAAATAGAGACCCTTTGAGAGGTACCGGCCACACCGTGCCTCATACTGAGGCGGGGTTGACTCTTACACATCACCAAGGACCCTTGGATCGTTATTATAAAATATCAAGGAAATATGAATGTGTTTGGTCGGATTTTCATAGGTTAGTTGTTGTTTTCTATTAAAATTGTGTCCATTTAAAACAAAAGATAGACCCTTTGAGTGATAGCGGTCACACTGTGCCTCGGATTGAGGCGGGGTTGACTCGTAAATTTCAAAAAGGACCCTTGGATCGTTATCCTAATGGATCAATACAATCTGAATGCGTTTAGTTAGATTTCCGTAGGTCAGTTGTTGTTTTCACTTAAAATTGTGTACATTTTAAACAAAATAGAGACCCTTTGAGTGATACCGGCCACACCGTGCCTCAGATTGAGGCGAGGATGACTCGTAAACATCAAAAAGGACTCTTGGATCGTTATAAAAAAGGATAAACACAATTTTAATGGGTTTGGTCATATTTTCGTAGGTCAGTTGTTGTTTTCACTTAAAATTGTCTCCATTTTAAACAAAATAGAGACCCTTTGAGTGATACCGGCCACACCGTACCTCGGATTGAGGTGGGGTTGACTAGTAAACAAAGAAAAGGACCCATGGATTGTTCTCCTATAGGATCAAAACAATACGATTGTTCTTGGTTAGATTTCTGTAGGTCAGTTTTTGTTTTCACTTAAAATTGTGTATATTTTAAACAAAATAGAGACCCTTTGAGTGGTACCGGCCACACCGTGCCTCAGATTGAGGCGGGGTTGACTCTTACACATCACAAAAGACCCTTGGATCATTATTATAAAAGATAAAGGCAATACTAATGCGTTTGGTTGGATTTTAATAGGTTAGTTGTTGTTTTCAAATAAAATTGTGTCCATTTTAAACAAAAGAGAGACCCTTGAGTGATAGCGGTCACACTGTGCCTCGGATTGAGGTGATGTTGACTCTTAAATGTCAAAAAGGACCCTTGGATCGTTCTAATAAAGTATTAACATAATCAGAATGCTTTTGGTCAGATTTCTGTAGGTTAGTTGTTGTTTTCACTTAAAATTGTGTACATTTTAAACAAAATAGAGACCCTTTGAGTGATACCGGCCACACCGTGCCTTAGATTAAGGAGGGGATGACTCTTACACATCAAAAAGGACCATTTGATTGTTCTCCTAAATGATAAACACAATTAGAATGGGTTCGGTTGTATTTGCGTTGGTCATTTGTTGTTTTCACTTAAAATTGTGTCCATTTTAAACAAAAATAGAGACCCTTTGAGTGATATCGGCCACACCGTGCCTCAGATTGAGGAGAGGTTGACTCTTACACGTCAAAAAGGACCCATGGATCTTTAACCTAAAGGATAAACACAATAAAAATGCATTTGGTCGTATTTCCATAGGTCAGTTGTTGTTTTCACTTAAAATTGTGTCCATTTTAAACAAAATAGAGACCCTTTGAGTGATACCGGCCACACCGTGCCTCGGATTAAGGAGGGGATGACTCATAATTGTCACAAAGGACCCATGGATCATTATCATAAAGGATCAACACAATCCAAATGGGTTTTGTCAGATTTCCGTAGGTCAGTTGTTGTTTTCACTTAAAATTGTGTCCATTTTAAACAAAATAGAGACCATTTGAGTGATACCAGGCACACTGTGCCTCGGATTGAGGCAGTGTTTACTCTTAAACATCAAAAAGGACTCGTAGATCATTCTTCTAAAGTATCAACACAATTCAAATGTGTTTGGTCAGATTTCCCTAGGTTAGTTTTTGTTTTCACTTAAAATTGTGTCCATTTTAAACAAAATAGATATCCTTTGAGTGATATCGGACACAACGTTCCTCGTATTGAGGTGGGGATGACTCATAAATGTCAAAAAGGACCCTTGTATCGTTCTACTAAAGTATTAACACAATCTGAATGGGTTTGGTCATATTTCTGTAGGTCAGTTTTTGTTTTCACTTAAAATTGTGTACATTTTAAACAAAATAGAGACCCTTTGAGTGGTACCGGCCACACCGTGACTCATATTGAGGCGAGGTTGACTCATACACGTCAAAAAGGACACATGGATCGTTCTATTAATGGATCAACCCAATAAAAATGCGTTTGGTCAGATTTCCGTAGGTCAGTTGTTGTTTTCACTTAAAATTGTGTGCATTTTAAACAAAATAGAGACCCTTTGAGTGGTACCGGCCACACTGTGCCTCAGATTGAAGCGGGGATGACTCATACATGTCACAAAGGACTTTTGGATCTTTCTCCCAAAGGATCAACACAATCCAAATGGGTTTGGTCATATTTTCGTAGGTCCGTTGTCGTTTCAATTAAAATTGTGTCCATTTTAAACAAAATAGAGACCCTTTGAGTGGTACCGGCCACACCATGCATCATATTGAGGACATGTTGACTTTTACATGTCACTAAGGACCCCTGAATTGTTCTTATAAAATATCAAGGCAATCCTAATGCTTCTGGTCAGATTTTCATAGGTCAGTTGTTGTTTTCAATTAAAATTGTGTCCATTTTAAACAAAAGAGAGACCCTTTGAGTGATACCAGCCACACCGTGCCTCGGATTGAGGCAGGGATGAATCTTACGCATCAAAAATGACCCTTTTATCATTATCCTAATGTATCAACACAATCCTAATTGGTTTGTTCAGATTTCCATAGGTCAGTTGTTGTTTTCACTTAAAATTGTGTCCATTTTAAACCAAAGAGAGACTATTTGAGTGATACCGGCCACACCATGCCTCATATTGAGGCGGGGATGACTCATACATGTCACCAAGGACCCATGGATCGTTCTTATAAAATATCAACACAATCTGAATGAGTTTGGTCGGATTTCCGTAGGTCAGTTGTTGTTTTCACTTAAAATTGTGTCCATTTTAAACCAAAGAGAGACCCTTTGAGTGCTACCGGCCACACCGTGCCTCAGATTGAGGCGAGGATGACTCATACACATCAAAAAGGACCCTTTAATCGTTCTCCTAAAGTATCAACACAATCCAAATGCGTTTAGTCAGATTTTCATAGGTCAGTTGTTGGTTTCACTTAAAATTGTGTCCATTTTAAACAAAATAGAGACTCTTTGAGTGATACCGGCCACACCGTGCCTCGGATTGAGGCGGGGATGACTTATACATTTCAAAAAGGACCAGTGGATTGTTATCCTAAAGTATCAACACAATCTGAATGCGTTTGGTCGGAATTCCGTAGGTCATTTGTTGTTTTCACTTAAAAGTGTGTCCATTTTAAACAAAATAGCGACCCTTTGAGTGGTACCGACCACACTGTGTCTCAGATTGAGGCGGAGATAACTCGTACATGTCAAAAAGGACCCATGTATCATTCTTATAAAATATAAAGGCAATCCGAATGTGTTTTTCAGATTTTCATAGGTCATTTGTTGTTTTCACTTAAAATTGTGTCCATTTTAAACAAAATAGAGAACCTTTGAGTGGTTTAGAATTCTTGAATGTTGCTAGTGCATATCATCTGTTAAAACGGGAAAATGACTCATTGGAGGTATAATGTTTTATTTAATAACAATTACAATTTTCCTACGAACATTTACATACAACAATGTTTCATCTTCTGATCCCCTTAACCCCTCTCAAAAATGACCACCAATTGTATATGTCCCCAAGTCAGATCTTCATTGTATTTGTGTACAATCTTCCATCAGGTATATGGCCCACTCATTTCTGAACACATCTATATCATCTTGTGAGTATGAGGCTTTTTGGCAGTCCGAGTAGTACTAAAAAATATAAAAATAAAGAATTAATAAATAAATTAAACGAACTTGTAGTTGTTTTTAAAAATACCTCTTTAGGGATTCTAGTTTGTTGATGAAAAATGATCTCTTTCATAAATTTACAAACATAATAACCACAATCATCATCGTTTGATTTTTTTGGACACTGCAAAAAAATTGATCATTAGGAGAATAGGTAACTTGTGTTGAGATGTGTTTAGATAGTGAAATTTTATTATATATACCCTGATATTTGTCCAGACGTAGTACTTGCTCGCCTCCTTATGTTTATCCCCTATCCTCATTCCTTTTTTTAGACGATAATGATACACCTCCCTATTAGACCAGAATCCTTAGTAAAAGATAATATAAATTATATTACTTGATGTTTAGACCTAAAACATAATATGTAGTGTCTTACAGATTTACAAACTCTATCATGTGTGGTCATTTTGATGGATATCCTTTCTTTGAATCCAGAAAATAAATCTTTGGAGTATCCAAGTTCACCAAAATTAGCAACCAATGTTTCCTAAAAACACAAAAAGGAATAAGTAATAAAATAAGTGAAAATATAATTGATATGCTTTAATCATAGAGTTTTACCCCTGCATGGTTGGTATTAGGAAGAATCTGTCATCTGTAATCTTTCTTTCAAATGTTTTCAGCAAACCATTCACTATTGCATCCCTTTTTTATGGCTCTAATTTTGTTAGGTGTGTTGATGTGGTATGAGGACTAACGAGTCCAAATCTTGGCTCGTGGGAAAACTCCTTCAACTATTTTTCATAAATGTGTATGTCAACAATATAAAATGAATTTAGTCATAATTTACACATTAGATCAGCTTTTAGAAAATCAATTCATGGAAACATACCTCATATATACATTTACAACTGTGATGCCTAACCAACTGTTTTCAAGGATCTCATTTACATTTTCAACAGCAACGAAATCTTTACTTTCCTCTCCATATATATTCTCTTCGAAAACCACTATATTACTTTTACCATCTTTTAGCTTCGTATCCACATGAGACTTCAATGCTAGTAAATGCGTATAGAGAACAAGTGGTGTTATTGTGCTTTCATTAGCTCCTTGGGATCGGTTGGTCGATCCTTTAGATGGTTTTGAGCCAACGTTTGTCACCCCCTTCCCTTTCTCTGTCTACAACAACAATCATTGGTTCAGACCCTTTTTTCATTAATTGTTAAAGGTTTAGCTTGAAAAAAAAAGAAATAAATACCTCTTTGTCTGTATGTACCTATTACAAATTGTGAAGACCATGTAATGAATGTCCCAATAGCCTTTTCGACCGTATGAATATCATCGTCAACAAGTGGAATAGGTATCTTTGCATTTGGCTCATGAGATATAGTAATCGTCACTTTCAGATGATCTTTTGGAAGTGGTCTATTATGCAGCGTGGAATCTGAGATATTGAACACTGTAGCCCTCGCTGCAAGGTGATAGGCGGGTGTTGATAGATATAAATCACAATCATTATCACCCTGTAGAAGATCGGTACAGAAAAATTATCAGTGTTTTTCTGATTCACATTTCATGGGAACAATTATTAGAATATTGATTACCACGGATAAGAAAGTTCTTTGAGGGGAATGGCTCGCCTCAAAGCTGGTGGGGGGTGGGGTGGGATGTTCACGCGCTGGTTGTTCCTGACTTGTGTCTTCCCTTTGCTTCCCACCCATAAAAGTTGCTAGTAACTCTCCCTGCCATTGCAATCATTCTTCAAGGGTTGCTATTTTTTGCTCATTTGTTCCAATTTTTCATATGTATCATCCATTTTTTTATTCTTATCAAAATATACTAGGGGTGTCACCCCAAACCCCACACCTATGACATGACTGTATTTTTCTGCCTGCTTCAAAGCCGTCGATAATAGGTCTGTATCTGCTACAGGAGTAGCTGGTTCCTGTGACTGTCGGATATAGGAAAATAACTAATTATTTTTATGTAATAGCAATTTAAAACAAATCTTTTTATGTCCATGTCATACTTACAAATATTTACCACACTTTTTGTGTGTTCTCATCTACTAACTTCCCTTCATTATTCACATGTGCCTCCTTCCATAGCACATGACGTGGGATGGAAGTGTATTTGGTTTTAGACTCATCAATATACATATAAACATAGAAAGATAATTATGATGTTGTTTATTGGCGCCTAACAATATTACTATAAATTTAAAATACGCACCATTTTCTTTTCTAATGAAGCGTACCCCATCCTTGCTTTACAATAGGGGTATGCTGGTTTTGATGCGCATTCCTTATTTTCAGTACAAAGTTTCTATTTCATAAATGAAATATTGAAAATCTAATTGATGAAAACAAGTATCCTCAAACAGCATATTATCACCCACAATGTACCTGAAACTTCTCATCCCCACGGAAACCAATAAATGCATCCCATTCTTCTTGGGATATCAGGTGAGCGTAGACAATGGGTGGGTGCGGGTTTATTTTACCTTTGGAATCTTTTAGGTGACATCTTGTTAAAATAGTGCGAAAACCTCGATGAATCCTTCCTGCAAGCCTTAGTACATAATCCTTGTGTGAATCATCTACTATAAATGTACTCTGCAAGAGATTAAGAAGAACAAAACATTGTTTCATTGTTTTATTTTCTAGTAAATTAAAGAAATAAATTCATAATGTTACCATAATTTCTTCCCAGATCACAGCCTTCAGCCCGGACACAACATGGTGCCATGAATCTATGTCAATCGACACGTGTTTCCGAGTGACAACTTTAATATAGCTGCTAAAAATAGCCATGTTGGGATTCACATGTTGGCCTTGTTCATTCCATCCGACTTCAAGTTTGATGCCTTTACTTTTCACCTTAAGAACTTTGGCTTACACCGTCAAAATACGACGCACCCGTGTTTTCTGCGACGTCAGTCCTTCATTCCTGACCATTTTATCGATATCAACATCATCTATATGTTCATCTGAAATGGTATCAACGGCATGTACTGATGATTGTTGGACCTCAACACTAGGAGCAGTAGGAGCCACAACAGTTGGAGCAGCAGCAGCCACAGCAGGAGCAGCAGGAGCCGCAGTAAGAGGAGCAGCAGGAGCAATAGGAGCCACAGCAGGAGCAGCAGCAGGAGCAGCAGCAGCTGCAGGAGCAGCAACAACCGCAGCAGCAGCAACTTGAGAGACTTGTTCAGCCTCAAGGTTAGGAGCACCAGAATGTGCAGAAGTCATTATCTGCAAAAGTGGTTAAATAGTTAATTTAGATTACATAAATTCAGTAATGATAAGATAATAACATGAGATAACAAGATCTATATTAAAAACAAAATATAACCTTTTTATTGAACTCTCTTTCTTTTTTTCAAAGGTTTAAGGGATTTGACACCTCTATCGATTATCCAAATCTTTTCATTGTGGTCTCCTCTAACATACAAAACATCATCTACATTGGGACCGCTCCGAAATGATTGAGACGTACCACTGAAAGGATCATCCTCAACTGAATTTTCATCAGAACCTTCAATAGTTTTGGACGATAACAGAATAATCGACCACTTTTGGTTTGTGGGATCTGGAACATAAAAAACTTGTACCGCTTGTGATGCCATTATAAACTGTTCGTCTTTGTACCCTTCTTTACTAAAATAAACTTTCAGAAATCCCCATTCATCTATTTTAACACCACTGTTGTTATCAACACATTTTCATTGAAAAATTGGAAATTGGAATGTCCTATAATCCAACTCCCATATTAGTTTGATAATGCCAAAGTATGACATATTTGCATAAATTGGATTTCTGTCCTTACTACCAGAAACATGCATCTCTTCAGCCACTAGTGTAACTCCACTATTTTTCATGGTACTATCTTCATCATGTTCATCTTTATAGAATGTATAACCATTAATTACATAACCACTATAAGATAATATATACACACTTGGTCCAGCGGCTATCCATCAAAGTTGTTCTGAAATTGAATTTGGATTTTCATCCAACTGCTTAAAAATATGGTCCTAAAACCATCCTATAAACTGGTGATTATGTGTATTTGATAACCATTTTTCAGCCCTTTATGGATTAAACTGCCTAATAATTTCTTTGTGAGTTTCAATATATAGAGAAACCTCCCAAATATTATGCAAAACATAAAGATGGGACTTCTCCTGATCTGTAATACTAATTGTCACAACTTATCTTCTAGAAATTCCCTCACCCTCAATGCATCCAGTGTGACGAGATTCCATGATACCAATTCTTTCCACATCAGATAGGTATTCGGTACAAAATTCAATGGCTTCCTCAACAATATATCGCTCCACTATACAACCCTCTGGCCGACTTCAATTTTTGACATACCCTTTCAAAATCTTCATATACCGTTCAACAGGATACATCCATATATAGTGCACAAGACCACAAAGTCGAATCTCTCTCACCAAGTGAATCATAAAATGAACCATCATATCAAATAATGTTGGTGGTAATAAAATTTCTAATTCACATAATATGATGACAATTTCTTTTTCAATAGCTGGAAATTTCACCAGGTCTAAAACTTTGCTACATATATATTTGAAAAAGAAACAAAGTTTGGTTAACGTATGATGAAAATTCTTGGAAAAAATGCAACGTAAAGCTATAGGAATTAGATCTTGCATCAAAACATGGAAATCATGTGATTTAAAACCTTTTAACTTCAAATCATTCATTAACACAATGTTCTTGATATTTGATGAATACCCCTCTGGAACCTTTACATCATTGAAGAAGTTTCAAAACTGATATCTCTCCTCCCTAGAAATAGTATAAGCAGCTGGAGGAAGAAACATTCGATTTTCACCTTTCACGGGAGCCAACTCTTCTCATATTCCCATGTCAACCATGTCCAACCTTTCCTTAATTACATCTTTTGTTTTGCCAGGGGAATTTAGCAACATTCTGATAACACGGTCACATACATTTTTTTCCACATGCATCACATCAATAAAATGTATGACGTACAATAAATTCCAGTATGGCAATTCAAAAAAAACTGATCTCTTTTTCCAACCAATTTTCGTATGGTTTCTCGAAAATGGTTTACCAAAAATAGTGTTCAGATCTTCTACTTTCTCAAACAGCTGATCACCTGTTAGTGGAGACGGTGCTGTGCATTGTTCTGAACTTCCATTGAATGATGTCGTCCAAGATCGGTACTTATACCGACGATGTAGAAATCTACGATGTCCTAGAAACACAGATTTCGATGAATGTTTCAACCTAATTGATTCTATATCTTCTTCACACACGGGACACCCTTGAGTTCCTTTAATGATATAGCCTGAAAATTTTTCATAAGTAGGGAAATCATTTATTGTCCCATAAAACATCGCTCTCAACATGAAGTATTCACTTTTATAAGCATCATACAACATAACACCTGAATCCAACAATAACTTCAAATCCTCTATCAAAGGAGCCAGATAAACATCAATATCATTACCTGGTTGTTTTGGTCCTAATATAAGCATAGATAACATGATGAATTTTTTCTTCATGTATAACCAGGGTGGCAAGTTATAATTTACCAACATAATAGGCCATGTACTATGAGTGCTGGTTTGAAAACCAAAAGGATTCACTCCATCTGTAGATAACGCAAGACGAAGGTTTCTCGGATCTTTTCCAAATTCAGGATACTCATGATCAATTTTCTTCCATTGAGGAGAGTCGGACGGATGACGTAATTTTCCATCTTTATTTCTTTTATCTGCATGCCACGATAATTGTCTTGTAGTTTCTTCACTTCCATATAGATTCCTAAACCTTGGAATGATTGGAAAGTACCATACAACTTTCCTAGGATTGGATTTATCTTTCTTGTATCGAGAAGCACCACACTTTGGGTATTCTGTAAGTGATTTTTTCTCCTTACAAAACAATATAAAGTCTTTCAGGCAGACATGTATTCTTTCAGAAATCATACCCATCGAGCGTAGCATTTGTCTAGCTTCATATGTCTGTATTGGGAGCTCATTATCTTCCAGGAGCATGTCATTCAAGAGAGAAAGTAGTTCCGTAAAACTGACATCACTCCATCCCTTTCCTGCTTTCAATTTATACAACTTCAGTACAACTGACAATGTTGTATACTTAGTGCAACCAGCATAAAATGGCGTCTTTGCACAACTCTTTAACTTCTCAAATAATTTTGGGCAATCAAGAAGTTTATCTTAAACTGTCTTTGTCATTTCCTCAATATGATCTTCATCATAATTGACATCTGTAATCACATCCTCCATATGGTCTTCTTCATTATCCATATTTGTATTCATATATGATGATCCATAAAATGCAGTTTTATCCCAACCAGTAGCTACATTTCCAACATTTATAACTCCAATCTATACCGTGACATATCAAATATTCTTTCAAATCCTCTGGAGTAAGTAGTATAGAATAAATACTATGTAAACATGGACAAAGGATTTGAGAAGGATCCTTTGCGTGATCCTTTGCAAACTTGATGAACTCTTTCACCCTGTTCTCGTACTCTATTGTCAAACGATTAGCATCCATCCAATCTTTATTCATCTTCATCCTATTTGAATCTCAAATATTAGTATTTATAGTTCAAGTACACAAAACAAGACTTCCAAATACAGTAGAATAGAACCAATTCCTTATAAAAATAGAGATTAATAGAGCCTAACCATTAGTATTTATTCATCTTCATTAAATATAATTACTTTAGATTCATTATAGTTTCCTCAAATCACCCCAGACCAAACACAAGAATAATCAAGAATGATACATCTACCACTCCTTGGTCTCTTCCCTACATTCAATATCATCATGCCTAAATACCTATATATCCACACATACACATGTCACAAACACATAAAAAACCATATCCACATCAGAACCAAAGTACCAATATGGATTTCAATCAGGTTACTCGACTCAAGTGGTGGTGTGTATGAAAATAATAAATAAATATAATAAGTATATAGTCACACATAAATCTAAAAATGGTGTTAATAATCCAATAAACCAAAGTTATCATTCCATATATCAGAATACTCTGAAGGAGCCCATATGCGACAGTAGTCCCAGGTGGTGAAGGTTCCTGAGGAGGAAGGGGAGAACACGCACCTATCGGGGTTCGAGGTCAGGTCACTGAGGTTGAAGGTGGACCGATACTCCTACAAGGGTTCATTCCATATTTCACAAACCATGTCCTAGTACCCTAGGATGTTAACCCACTGCCGGTGGAAGTGAAACCGTTCCCGATGATCATGCCAAGAAGAAATGGAAACCAAGAGGGGGGAGTGAATCAAAATACCTCAAGCAAGATGGAAAAATATGGTATTTGAGAATAGGTTAGTGGATTTAATGTTAGCTAGAAACCTATCCAATAGACTCCAAAAGCGGTGATGGCCCCTGCAGTTGTTGCACCAGGTGATACTATCACCTGAGAAGCTGAGATCAATGAGGCCCTTCCCAGCCATGAACTGAACAAACTCCATGATGGCCTTCCTCTGGAATGGGCTTCTAACTTTACTTTCCTTTGGGTTGGAAATGACATTAAAGTCACCCCCAACAAACAATGGATGGTGGCTGGTATCAAAGGTATTTTGTTCACTCCATAGAGATTCACTTTGAAGAGGGCCATAGCTTCTAAAAACAGAAGTCATAATGAAGGAGGTGTCACCGTTGGACACCTTGGTAGCGATGAATTGATTTCAATCTTGAACAGTCTCAACAACATATTTATTGTGCCAAAATACCCATTTGTGTCTGTTGGAGGGGTCAGAGTGTAGAAATCCATGCAACTTAATATTCTAGGAGATTTCTATGATTATTATAGGGTTTTTTGTGTTATTTGACAACAAAAACAATGACATTATTCCTTTTTATTTCTATAGTGAGGAAGTCTGATTTAACACGGGCACTAATACCATGAGCATTACATATGAAGATAATAATGATGGGTGTAGGACAGGGCTTTGGCATTGGATCTAGAGCTTGTAGCCTTATTGAAGTGGGAGGATGATCTCTCATTGAGGTCCCTTGATTTTGAACATGTTTATAATCCCTTCTGGTTGGTAAGCTTCATATGAGTGGGAGATGAGGATCCAAAGGGGAAGGGGAAGGATGGGTAATGAAACTTGGGGGATGGTGAGGGAGTTCTCTCTGGATCAATAAGTATTTGGAGTAGGATGACAGGCTCGGAGCCAAGGGAGACAGAACAAACACTGCTAGGAAGGGACCTGGCCACTACAGAGAAGCAGTCAGTAACCTCAGCGAGGGAGAAGGATAGAGATGGAGGCAGGGGTGGCAAGGCTAGAAATCTTGGTGGTCTGGGAATCATTCCATATAAGTACACTTATAGACAAAGTCACTTAGATAGCATGAAGGAAAGAAGGGGGGAACCCCTCGAAGAAAATAGGGTTCAAGCATTGGATGACCTAGAAATGCATCAGAACCGAGTGGTGTTGTCCTTAAAGAAAAAGGTTATCCTTCATTCCTTACTTTATGGTGACATGGTGTTAGATATAATGTAATTGATGATACCTAGGAGGAATCTAGTGAAACTGGAATCCAAGTGTGAAGGACCTTAAATTTTTCATAAACTTCACTCTGATAGTGTAAACTCATTGATCGCCATTGATGATGAGAATATAAATCTTTCCACCAATAATAGGTTTCTAAATAGATATTTTACATTAATAAACCATACCTTTTAAATAAAATCAACCCATGTCAAACATTCCACAAAGATTCCACATTTTGATTTACAGTAAAAAAACTATACTAATTAAAAATTCTAGAATAATGGAGTAATGATAAAAGACAAAATAAATATGTCATAGCCACATATGTTCAAATAGTATGTGAAATTATAAAAAATACCCCATAAAACACCACTAAATTCAAATTTCAAACAAAAATATGCTATTGAATCATGCCTCAAATCATGATGATACTCGTGCCTTGATACCTGTACCATGATGCGCCTGATCAACATCATCATCAACAACTTCACTAACAAGATAACAAACTAGAATTCATCACCTTAGGAACCTAATCACCCATTTCCAACCCAACATAACCTAATAATATAATTAAATCAAAGTATATATATTCTATAATTCAAACCACACCTTCTCATAAAGGTGATTGTTGGAATAATTTATATAACATATCCAGCCATACCACCATCAAATTGAATGGTTTCCAGGATCTAGAATAAAAAAATACCAAATTACCTAAAAACCCACTGTAGTCATTAGAAAAAAGGTGATTCCTTAGGAGTAATAGAAATATATTGGATGATCACCCCCAAGAACCCCATCACAATATGTAGGAAGAAAACTCATGAATCTACGATGAAGCAGAATCATCACCACCGAAGGAAATAAAACCTAGGGATAAAATAATTCAACAAAAAATCCACTAGAACACCATTGATGGGAAATCCTCACATCCCAAAACTCCAATTAATAATGTTTTAATAGTGTGATATGATTTATAGAATAATAGTTCTAGAACCATTAGAAGAAGTTGGACCAAACTCGAGCTTCGACAGGGGGCATTACCCTAGAGACAAACATGAAGAAGAAAAGGATGAATAATGTAGCCTAAAACCATCAAAATCTCAAATATCCATTAAATATATCATCCCAAATCAATATATGGTTATGTGTGATGGGAGAGGAGAACAATATTAAAAAATGATTTGGAAAACATGCCTTAAAGGGAGGTCTGGCATGGCGAAGCTCAGCGGGCGGCGGAGGTCCGACAACGTGAAGCTCGAGGGTGTTGCGGGTGGTGGAGGTACGACAAAGCGAAGCTCGAGGGCGGAAGAGGTCTGGCAACGCGAAGCTCAGTGGGAGGTGGAGGTCTGGCAATGAGAAGCTCGAGGGCGGCGGAGGTCCGACAACGCAAACTCAGCGGGTGGTGGAGGGGAGTCGCAGGGTTCCAATACCGCGAGAGCTTTAGGTCGCGATAAAACAAGGTCACTGTGTGACCAAATTTCTAAAAAAATGGACTAAGGTTTTGTCATCACTAAATTTTTAGCGCTGATAAAGGATCATTTATTAGCACTTTTTTAGCGCTGATAATGGTCCTCTTTATCAGCACTAAAAAAGCGTTGATAAATCCATCCTATATCAGCGCTAAAATTTTAGCACTGATATAGGGATTCTTTATTAGTGCGTTTATAGTTCTAATAAAGGGTATTTTTGTTAGCACTTATTTAGCACTGATACATGGTTTCTTTATCAGCGGTTTTGCTTAGCGCTGATATAAGGTGGCGCTTCCCTTGCCCGTTTTTGTAGTAGTGTATCCCGACTAAAAAATCAATTTTGGAGGCCTTATTAAAATTTTTAGGCCTCTAAAAATGTGATAATATTTTCCTTTGGGTCACTATAATGTAGATCTCATCTCAACCTTCAATTTGATATGTTGTAGAGCTCAAACGGACACCCAAATAAAAAGTTATGTCCGTTTGAAGTTTGAGTTACATTTTCAACTTATTTTAGATATTTTATTATTATTTTTGATTTTTTGTGTCTTAAAATTGTTATTAAATGATTATTAATCAATTATAATTATAAAATTCTTAATTAATAATATTTTTTAAAATATTTTAAAGCCATTTTCACTAAATTTCTTATATATTAAATGTAATAGTCTATTTATACTCATCTAAAACATATTTAAAAAACATATATTATATTTATATCAATATAAATATACTTATATAATAATATATTATTTTTAATGAATTCTTTGAAATATAAACTTTATCAGCTCTAGGAAAAAGCGTTGATAAAGCCCCCTACATCAGTGCTAATAAAAAAAGCACTGATAAAGGGATACCCTTTAACAGTGCTAAAAAAGCATTGATAAAGGGGGGCCTTTATCAGCACTAAAAAAAGCACTGATAAAGGGTCACTTTTAATAGCACTTTTTTAGCACTCTTAAAAGTGCCCTTTATTAGTTCTTTTTTTAGTGCTGATAAAGGGTGGCACTGTGAAAACCTAGTTTTGTGGTAGTGGTTTTTGTCAGGTATGAACATCTTCTTTATTGATGTCTTTTTAGGGGGGTTATCTTTTGGTGATCCTAAATCACTTGGGTAAATTCATACACATACGAATACTATTAAATACTTTTAGTCACTTATTAAGTCATAGCGTGATCAAGTCTCAAATTTGGAAATTTCATTAGCTACTATGTTTCATAGGATGACCAGAAATATTCCTAAAGAAATATTGACACTTATAGGGGATTAAGGAATGGAAAATTTCATAAATTCACACTTCTTTTCTACATTTTATTAATAAAATTTTATTCAATAGATAATTCTCATTCACTTCATACAAATAAAAACCTAACAATGAAACAAACTTATATAATTTGATTTAGTTTAGTTGGAGTTGAATAGTTATTTTTGGTTCAATTTGGTTTATTTCATTTTTATTCTATTTATTCATTTTAGTTGCATTTAGCTCACTTTAATTCCATTAAATTATAACCCATTTAATTAATTTATATTTTTCTATATTCAATTGAGTTATTTTTGGATTATATTATGGAAGAACATGCCATGTCGGTTCGATATAGTTAAATAAAATATGGTTCGTCAGTTTCTATTAAATTAGATATTATTCAATTCTATTTTATTTAATTTGGTTGTATTCCATCCATATTAGTTTTGTGAAGGTCCAGTCTATTCAATTCATCTCATTTTGGGTTTATTCTATTTATGTTTATATTTTTTGGTTATATGTGGTACATGTTTTATTCTAAATTTGATATGGTCCCAATTGAGTTTTGTTAGGAGGGGCCTTTTTGGTTTAGGCTGATTAAGTTTGATTCAGTTTGTTATATTTTCATTATGTTTTAGTTAGTTTGAATTGAATTTATTCAGTTTAAGTTGGTTTAATTAATTTTAGGTTTGTTTATTTACTTAGATTTTACTAAGTTTGGTTAACTTTGTTTCAATTAAACATGGTTCTACTTGAATCTTGTTATTTTTGTGTATAAAGTTTAAGTTCAGTTTGGTTTATATTGGACTATTTCAGGTCATTTGGGTATAGGATCTTTTAACTTATTTAAATTCATCTTAAAGAAGTTAAGTTTAGTATTTTCAATTCTATATTTTCTTGGTTTATTTTGTTTTAGTTGTGTTTAGATCATTTAATTCTTGTTCATTTCAGTCTATTTTAAGATTCATTTAATATTTTTTAAATATGTTTATTACTAATGTGAAATTAATTACCTAAAAAAAATCTCTTGCAGTAGGAATTTGGAAAGGAGGTGATGAGAATCATGATCCATCTATAGAGAGTGAAGGTGGTCATTGAGGTAGAACAATGGAGGAGTGATGTTTGCAAAAAAAAATCTAAAATGTTGTAACATATTAACTTATTGGTCCATATTTTCTAAATTTTCATATTATTTAGTTATATTATATAATTTTTTTATTTTATGTTGAAATATATAATTTTTTTATTGTTATATAATAAAGTATGTGTTATTTATTGTGTTGTTTTATGGTTGGAGGGTATTGGGGATGCATGAAAACTTTCTTCTAGAACACCATATTTATCATTTATTTAAACTGTCACTAAATATGTTATAGAATTTTATAAATTTATCATAACCATTTCTAAATATGTTAAATTTTGGAAAAATTTAGAGACAAATTTAGAAACAATTTTTGATCTGGTTCTAAACAAGAAAAATCACTAGAAATTATGTTTTCATGAAAAGTCATAAAAATCATCGTGAAACAACTATAAACGTACAACTGAAAGGAATTTGTTCTCAAATGTCATGAAATGATTTAACAAAAATTTTAACCTCTATTAAATTGGATAGAAAAACCACTAAAAATATATTTTTCTATAGTGTAACCATAATATATCATGATTTTAGAAGTGATGATATAAGGATCAATTCCCAGGTGCCTCCAGCGAACTACACCCCAATGGGATCCAGTAGACATCGAATCATGTTGAATTCATTCACATGATCAACTATATATCTTCTACCTGATATCTTCATTCAAATAAATAAATTCATAAAAACACTTTATTCATTGGGAAAGTCTTCTCATACATGTTTATAACTTTTCATATTAATTTTGAAGCTATCTTCACCTCAATAATGATAAAGTCCACATTATGGGGAAGTAATATTCTAACCATTCCCAACACCTTCCTTTCAAGTCTTCTCCATTCTCCTATAACATTGTTTTCAAATTGAACCCCTTTAAAAGAAGGTTTTTATTTTTATAAATAATTAAACCTCAAATTTTATCTTCTAGAATCTAAAATTTGTTTCAACAAACTCTTATAGCCACACATTTCCCTTTTCCAATTCCATCTATCTAAAACAAAAAACTTCCACTAAAATAGAAAATCGTGATAGATAATAAAATCACATATTTTGTAAGTTTCTTATTTATATGAACAAACTCTATAATCTTAGGTTTTGATACCACTTATTGTGTTGTAATAAAATTTCTACAACAATCCAACCTTCAGAAACTATATAGGAAGAAATAGGATATCCAGAACATCTGAAATGACTAAAATCATGATATAGTGTATCTAGAACTAAGAATCCTCCCACCATATCCATGAATTATCCACACACCATTCAGAAGCACTCATAATACACAACCAAAATTAAATAAATAAAAATATATGTAAAGTACAAACAAAAAATAATATATGGATTTACATAGTTCGGAAGAATCCCTACTCTATGGGAATAAAGTAACATAAATAGAACTGGAATATGTTATTTATAATGGAACAATACTCTACAATTACTCCAAAGTGAAAACTAACATAATCTTAAACATGAATATGACCTATACTATATTAGTGAACTCATCTATATATTTATATAAAATTTCCCATAGCATCTATGTTATATAGCCAGTTATGCCATCATCTAATATTTACAAATGACCCTTCACTTAACTATGGCCATTTATAATAAGCCATTGATTTTATCGAGTTAATTCTTTATATATAATGAATAGTGTATGAAACTAGAACACATCCACCCATATCCACACTCTTAGAAGTTATTGCTAATACTCATTCTAGAACATTATTCTAATTTTTCTCTATCTAAATCTAAAGCCCTAATTCTAGAATAATTATTCTAAAAAATTATACTAAAATATGAAATGAATTTTTCATAATCCCAACAACCATAATACTAAACACCAATTGAAAATGCCAGAAACACAACCACACTAAATGCATGTTTCCCAAATATGGACCATCAATAAATCTCATGGAATGAGAAATTTGATCATGTTCAACACACACATTGATTTGTATTATATTTTTTTTAAATTTGATTTTGAGCTTCAACAACTGACTTATAGAAAAAATTGAATTTTCATATCTCATCATAAATTAATTTATATTGTTGGAATTATCACCATAAAACCAATTAAAATTTCACTTTCTATTACCAAAATACTAATATTGATAAATATTTTTGTCACATGATGATTATTATTCTACGTAAGATTAATTTGATATTTTCTTAAGTGTATTTTTTGCGACTAAAGGTTATAGTTGTTCCTTACTATAATGAGAACATTGAAGTACCTTGAAAACTTTATTAAACATATATCCTATGATCAAGATGACATATATCTGACATGACATAGATGATGATTTATTATCATATTTTGGATACTCATAAGTAGATATGGATTATTCTCAATATGTTTTGCAAATGGTAATCTCCAAGAAGGTGGGTTATGAGGACAAACCCGCTAATATGAATTACATATATTTTATATATTTTTGGATATTCCTATCTCTGTACATGTGTATTGTTCTTTAGACTTAAGATTAATATTAATTTAAATAACAAATTATGTACATTGATATATTGTTGAAAATGGTTATGGAATCCTCTTAAGGTGAATTATAATATATTGGGTGTATCATAAGTTATATGGAATTGATTAGATAAGTCAAGAAAGGATTTTTCCATTATGAGTTAATGGAATAATATATATCATTCCCATTGATTGATAGAACTGTAGGATTAATTCAATTTCCATGGTAGTTCATTGATGAGTTTGTTTTATAGAGTCAAAGAAAGATAAATCAAACAGATTAGTTGATGATACAAATATGAAACCTGCTTGATGAGATATAGATATAGAGGGATTATATTACAAAATGGGCATTCATATTTGGTTTTTTTCATTATAAAAATTTCTTCATTTACTAGGGGTTCCTTGATGTGTTGATAGATGGTAATCTTCGATTTTTGGAAAGTATACCTAATACCATTGAGAAAAAGTCCTAGAGGGTCACAAGAAATGTAAATCTAGAATTTCAGATAAATTATATTTGAATTTATTAATAAGAATAAATATTATTCACTATTTTTGGAATAATAATTACTAAGGTTAAGTTGATCACATAAATTCAATCATTAGTTATTAAAGTTCAAAGTATATGTGGGTTAAATGTTAATAATTATTTATTCATGAGTTAGAAAATATAATATTTCTTTATTTATAGACCAAATAATATAATATTTATTATTTTGAATAAATATTTATTATACAAGGTTCAATAAATGTCAATAAGGATTGACAAGACATGTCAAGGGACCAATGAAAATGATATATTTTATTTAATATAATTTAAGTAAATATTGATTAGTTTATCTAAGAAATGATTTTTTAATATCCATGAGTTATTGCACATCATGGATTATAATTCTAACATTATTATTTTTAATTGATGTGATATTAACTTAAAAAAATTTCAATAAAGATTCTATGTGAAATTATTAACAGTTTAATCCTAACTATATATTCCCAATTATAAAAGTTTCTAGGGTGATGAGTGAATTATTGTTCACAATGAATTCTCTCAAGAGAATCCTATCAATACCAAGAAAATCTCCCAAGAAATCACTCAATAACATAGATAGATCATCATCACCCCCCCTTAAGAATGAGAGAACTATAGAATAATTATTTCAAGATAAAAAAACTTTATTTTGGATCAATGATGAATGACACAAGGCACTTGGTTCCTCCATGCTAGAACTTAGAGATCCAATGATGATGTTTCGAGATTATATTATGTGTGGATACTACTAGAGGAATGATAACTCGGATTCTTTCACTACAATGATGACTCAGTGATTTGAGATAATCTAATTAATTTATCATCAAATATGAAATTAGTATCAATCCAAGGTTATTATTGATAAAATTAATTATAAATTAAATCTAAAAATTCCTCTCTATGAATATTTCAGGGTTGTGTTCATCATGTTATTCATTTTATATATAATAAAATCGATAAAAACATTATTGATAATGGGCCCAACTACTTCTATTGAGCCTCAGAACCATTAAGTGGTATCGAATAAGTCACATTATAATTTATAGTTATTTAATATTTGTTGATTTATTTTTTTTATAAACAATTCATTTCTCATTTTCTTTCTTTAATTTGAAAGTTGAGATAACATGATCATTTAGTTTCATATAACCAAGAAAAAGCTAAGTAAATATGAAGAAAACTTGAAGATCTCATTTAATGGTGTAAAGTATTTTGGATAGAGGACATGATTGCATGGCATGTAATAGAAAAGTACACTTCATGTACACATGGTCAACCAATCAAGGGTGATTTGTGTAAATAATGACATTCCATGTGGGGGTTTGGTCTAAAACATCATTGAACACCATATATTGACTGTCATTTTTTTAAAAACATGATAAGGAGTACACAATGTGTATCTGGTGTATGCACAATGTAACATAAAATAATTTTTCCTTGCATAAATCATAGATTCCTTATTTTCAATGTATGCGATAAGTAATTACTATACATTGTGTATTAAATTTCATCCAAGAAACATGGTATTACATGAAGTACATAGGGTATGGAATCCCGCCTTTTTATAACATAAACTTTCATTACATTACACAAAAATGGGGATCTTTAAGGTTTAGTGTCTTCAAAACCAGGAACATAATACAAGAAAACAACATAAAACATTCTTCTTAAACACTTTAAAGGCTTCTCCTTAAGTTCATCCTAGGTTCATTACTGTGTCTCATAACCTGGGGACATACATAAAAATAAAGGGTGAGCAGAAGGCCCAGTAAGGGAAACAAGAGAAACATTTTACATGTGAACTTGAGATACTTCAATAAGGTCATGAAAAGAACTTTAAGGCATGAGAAAGAAATCATGAGGCATATTATAATAAAAATAAAGTTTTTCATAACATGAAGATGTTTCTACAACATTTAATATCGACAATCATTTGTGTTTCACCAAGGTCCATCCTCAAGGTGTCATTAAAAATTACTAAGGTTATTCACCAAGGCGTCGTTAAAAATAGTCATCTCTAGAGATTAAGTCTTTACCCAATGCATTGAAGCGCTATCAGGGAGCACCCTTGACATGTATTTATTATCATGTGAGCCACATATATCATCATCAATCATTTCATAAACAACCCATATAGAAAAAAGGAATTGGTTTCATTTCATAATCATAACGTTTTAAAAACTACTTTAAAGACATGATCTTTGTGTCACTTTAAAACCCACAGAAAAGGAAGGTGGGTATCATGTATGTAAATCACAGAATTTAAAATAGAACATTTTGGTATATATGTGAATACCCCTATATAAGAGATAGATTTGATTATTCACTTAATAAAATAAAATAACTTTAGAAAAAGAGAGAGACATTTTGAGACGGAAATTCTGCAGCATAACGGCTATGTTACGAGGTTTTAGAAAACATTGAAAAGAGAGGGGACATGGGTCACCCACTCATAAATGATCCATAAAATAGTAGGGGAACATAATATGAAGGATTTAAGAACATGGTAATGAAATTTGAAAGATATACCATATGAAATGAAGAACATGAAAGGAAGACAAAAATAAGATTTCTCTTATAAAAATTCGGCAACCTAACGGTGTCACTTAAACATCAACCAAAAATGAATTGAAAAGATCAAAATAGGGTCTCTAATCATATGAACATAAGAGTTAAGTATGATAGACATAGAGATAATACCCCAACATAATTAATAAGGAACTTGAAAGACTTGACATGAAAGTTGAACTTTGAACAAAAGAAGGGTGAAAGAATCCCTTAAAAATTTGGCAGCCTAACAACACCACTTAAACATTCTTAAAACGAATTGATGAGAGAAAGAGGGGGTATCCAATCATATGAAAATTAAAAGGGCAGTAATATGAATATAAAATAACATACTCCAACATAAGAACATGGAGCATAAAAGGAATGACATAAAAGAGATTACTTGAAAAGAAAGAGAGAGGTCGGATCCCTTACCATAAACATAACTCTTAAAACTCAATGGTTGGGACCTTGAGAGGATTGAGGGCACCTTGGGAGGACTACTTGGGAGGTAAGGAGACCAGAACTTTGTTGAGGATGGTTTTGGAGTCAAATGTATGAGAGGATAGCTTGGTATTTATAGGGAAAGTGAGGGGACAAGGCATTAATGGCCAAGGGACACCTCATTGGTGGTTTTGGAAAAACCATGGGCTTGCCCATGGTATTTGCACATGGTATTGGCCACTTGGGACACATCACATAATAATTCATACCCATTAGTCTACCATCCCTTAAAATATCTCATGACATCATCATGACACAATTATGATGTCATTTAACATACTGAAACCCTAAAACTGCATTTTTACTATTCACTAAGAATTCATCTTTCTCAGAAAAAATCCAAAAAATTACCATAACATAATATCGATGATATGAGTTCAAAAATAAAGTCCATTTTATAAAAATAATTTTCTAAATATTTTTAATTAAATTTTTAAATAAAAAACACTATTTCACCCGAAAAAACTAATACTTGATTAATAATTTATGAAACCGTTATTTAACCATTTTATTGAATCACATTACTTAATCAAGGTGTCTAAATTATATTAAAACTTTCTTTAACTAAGATTACTAATCCATTTGGTCACATTACTAATCCTAAGCGTAAAATCACTATTCATAATTTACTATTCATCAAAAATTAAGTTGATCTTATTAGACTCTAAATTCCTTACTGAACACTTTTGCAGAAGACCATTATTTGAAAATAATTACACATCATTAATTATTTATGGTTTACATAAATATTTTAAAATATCCTTTTTTTCAAAATTCATCAATAAAATACATCCTAAAATTATCCAGACATTTGAAATTTCACAAACACCACTAAAGGAAGAAATCTCAATTTATTCATCCCAAAGGATTACACAAAGAAGCTACGGTCTCGTCACATAGCCCCTTATAACACCAGCATATGACCTAAGTGTAAGGTGTGCTATGGTGAGAGAATATGAGGGAGGCTCAAATAACATTTCCCTAGTAGTAATCTCTACTAACTTGAACTTCTCCCGCAGGCGTTTCCGTTCAAGCTTGACACACTGGAGTTCGGCTTGGGCTTGGTCCAAAGCGAAGCCCAAAGATGCCACCTCCTTCCCAAGCTCTGATAGGTGGGATTCATAAGGTTCGAGTCTACTGGATGAAGCCATCGACTCCTCTTTTTTCATTAACCATTAACATCTCTATTAAATCGTTAAGAGTAAGTTAATATACTATTCAAAAAGTTTGGGTCATTACATAGGGTGTATTGGGATGTAAACACTATGTAACATGTAAAATTCCATGTAGGAGTTCCTAGACATGTAGTGCTAGTGGCCAGTAATGAATTACACATCATGTAGCTGGTTGTACAGGCTATGTAATTCTAGCCAACTCAGGTAAGGTACATGAAAATTCAGGCATTTCATGTGAGTCGACAAATAGAGAAATTAATTAATTAAAATAAAAAAGAACTACATGATGTGTATATAGATGTACATGTCTTGTGATAGGGATTTTATGCACAAGGTACATAGTGAGTGATTTTTGACATGTCATGTTGAATTAAATTCCTTAATAAATACTTCCCATATTATTCTATAATTATGTGGCAAGTATGGTTATCATATATGATTTTTAATACCTTTTCATTTCTAGAAATACATGTTTCAAATATTCAAGGCACGTTATGTGGTCATACATTCCATATAGACTACACAAATTCACCCCAAAAAAAACACACCATGTATATTGTGAAATGTTATGTCACGACCCGTCCTCGGGGCCCGTGCTGTGACTACCCCAAGCTCGCCTTCTATAGGCCAGGGGCTGGCGACTAGCACCAAAGGCGTAAATCCCGATAACTGGGAAGGCATTGCCTTTATAAAAGTAAACAAAACACCACAGAGTACAAGCAGAAGTAAAACACTAAGTACAAAGAGAAGTGTTGAAAGGTAAATGGGCCAGAATACAAACCCAAATTAAAGTACAACTACAACTGAACAAAGTACAACAAAAAAAGACAACAGCTGGAAGAATGGAAGCGGCTCCTAGGTCTTCCTCCTCAGATCCTACCTGAAGGGTAGGTACAGATGGCACAGCTCCTGGATCGTCCACCACAGATCCTACCTGAAGGGTAGGTACAGATAGCCTCCACAACGCTCTCACCCGTCAACCTCCTCCGTGTGTCGTCTCGTCGCGAAGTCCACCTCCGGATACTGACTCGTCGTGTAGTCCACCTCCGGGTACTGACTCATCGTGTAGTCCACCTCTGGGTACCGTCCAATCCTCGAACACTCGGCCTCCGTCAGCACTGTCCGTCGTCTGCAACCAGCACAACGAGGTGCGGGCATAGCCCATGCAGGGGTGAGTATAACGATACTCAGTAGGGACCCCGAGACCCTCAAGGTCTCACTAAAAACCAACAAGGATAACCACAAAGAAGATCTCAACATATAGCCTCTACTTAGGTATATGCCCATGCATATACCTAAGTTATCAAGTAACCCATCTCAATCATGAGAAAAACACCAAGATCATGAAATAAACGGATAACCACTACCCAGGTATATGCCCATACATATACCTATGTTATCAAGTGAACTATCTCAATCATGAGGTAAACACAAAGGTCAAAAGTCTCAACTCAAACCAGGATTTTCATTATCGAAACCGTAACTGCTGAAGAGCCCCGTCTCTGGAGTGTACAGTGGTCCTGTCACGACTCCGAGGTACTGCTCACTAACCTAAGACTGCTGAGGTACTCCTCCTGTCGAGTACCGCGGGTCAGCCACCCAAACACAGTAGTGCTTCCCGCCGGGGTATTCCACCCAAACACAGTAGTGCACACCCCCTAGTAGCCTGCAGAGGTACTCTCCGGATGAGTACCGCAGGTCTGCACTATCACACAGTTAGTGCTCCATCCGCCATGGGTCTGCACCTCACAAAGTAGTGCTCCGTACACTGGGCTAGTCGACTCACTCCAAGTCGAGTCGGTCAAGCAATCGTCAGGTCTCAGTCGGCTACACAGTCTCCGTACTCCGCACGCTCATCTCCAGGAGGGTCCGCTCCATGAGCTACAGGCCGATACTCCAAGTATCACAAGTCCCACTAAGAAGTATCTCAAAGGACCGCCTCATCATAGGGGTCTCATCGCAACAGACGGCGTGTCAATCGGATGCCCGGTCTGTGAGTTACTAGCCTTTTTGTCCCCGGGGCCCGGTTGGTTTCGTGAGCGAACCAACCCAGCCATATCTCAAATGTACCCCGAACTCTCATAGGGTATACTCATAGGGACCGTTTCTCAACAAGATCACCAACGCCGCTGACGGTTCGTCAAACGGACGTCTGATTTGAAAGATATCAGCTTTTTCGTTCCAAGGGCCCGGTTGGATTTTGGGTACAATCAAACCCAGCCACTATCCAATAGCAACCAAAACTCAGGTGAAGTATGCCAAAAGTTCCATCTCATCAAGAGGAATTCAACGAGATAGACGGTGCGTCAATCGGACGCCCAGTCTGTGAGTTATTGCCTTTTTCGTTCCAGGGGCCCGGTCAGTTTCGTGAGCGAACCAACTCGAACGCACTCCGACGACATCCAAAACTCGAGCGGAGTAAGCCAAATGATCTGTCTCACTTAGAGGAATCCATCAAAGACGACGGTACGTCAATCGGACGTCTGAAGCTCAAGATATAAGCATTTCCGCTCCGAGGGCCCGGTTGGTTTCGTATCCGAACAAACCCGGCCGAGCGGCTGAGCGGAAGCCGCGGCCGAGCGGAAGCCGCGGAGCGGGGTGCACGGATCCCCCCCCCCCCCCTCGCCACTGATTGAAGCAGGCGGTGAACCGCCGCTGCCAGCCTTCCGGCGGTGCGTCGTCGTCGCCGCTCCGGCGTGGCGTGCTGCCACCGCCTTCCGCAGACCACCGGACGTGCTCCGGTGGTCCGTTTCTCATGTCGTCTTCACCAACAGTCCTCCCAGGACCCGACCTTCACTGTGAAGGGATTCAAACACCATAGCGGCATGCTTCGTCGTCATCCGTTGATCCGCACATCGATAAACAAGATGCGGAGGGTTGTCGGGCCGTGTATGTTTGGCCCGCGTCCTCCGCGTTAGGTGTTATCAATTGGCAAATAATAAACACATGGTTTTAATCATGACGAGGGTATAATTTATCCAAAATAAATTATACGAACACCTTGCAATCAAATACCCATGCACGAGAGTTTAAAAAATTTGATTGCGCGACGTGACGACGTCACACATTCTTACTGCTCGATCCCGCGTGGCGTGACGATGTCGCGCATGCTTGCAGCTCGATCCCGCGTGGCGTGACGATGTCGCGCATCCTTACCACTCGATCCCGCGCGGTGCGATGGCACTGCATCAATTTCATTCGATCCGTAACAACAAGAAAAATTAATAAGGGAGGGGAACGTCTGTGTTTGTGCGGTCCGGCCTCCTCCCGTTAACTGATATCATGCGGTCCAAATAGACGCGGATAAAAGACAGAAGAGAATCACGTATAGAAAACACGTAAACCCCCTACCTCGAGCGCGGTTTGAACAAGGTTTTCGTCGTGGAGAAATTCGTTGCAGAGAAACCGTCGCGGGAAGAGACGTCGTGGAAAGAGGATTCGAAGACGTTGACGGAGATTGTCTAAGATGGAACGTCGTCTCCCTTCCTTTGATGTGGGAAGAAGAAAGAAGGGTGGCACATCACGGGTATGGCATCGTGGTAAACGGTCTCCAAGGGCTCAGCGTTCTTCATTGGGAATCGTTCGATCTTCGCGTTCTTCGTCGAAGATGAAGAAGATGATCTCTAAGCTCCTTGCCTTCTTTTTCCCCCAAGTCCTCTCAAGCAACAAAGGAACTAACCCAAAATAAATTAAGCCACACTTAATTTATTAACTCAACATGGCTTTTGAAATTCAAGTGTTTGAATTTCAAAAACTCACATTAAACTCACTACATTAATTTCATAAGTTATTAACTTAAGTTAACAATATTAATGGTGAGTTGAGGGGGTTAGAGGATATGAAGGGGTGGGGTTCGTGTGGGCCCCACTACCCTCATAACCTCCCAAGGGAGGTTGGGCAGTTACCCAACTTCCTTCCAAAGGATTAAACACTTTGAGTAAAATAAAAATTGTTGTTAAATTTTTATTTTTAACTTCCACAATTTTTATCAACTTCTCTCGAGTAAACGCAACTCCGGAATAGGCGTTCATAAGAAAATATTGGCGCTGCGGTACCATCGGTGCCCTCGGAATTTGATTCCGAGCATCGGCTCAAAAGTTCGAAATTCCCACTCGTTCGTTCACTGAACGTACCCGAGCTAAACTTCAGAAAATGATTCTGGGCACACCGGGCCTCGGAATCAGGCGCCGTCAGAAACTGCATTCTTGTAAAATCCCAAGAAAAATTTAGATAAAATTTCCCTTGAAATTTCCAGGTCTTTAAATTACTCCCACCTCAGAGATTTACGTCCTCGTAAAGCTTTAACACAAACTAGGGTCACATAAGCGATACAGAGCACACATCTGAGCCTTCCGCTCCCATGTGCTCACCCGGAGGTTCCCGTACTTCCAGAGAAAATGCACCCGAGGAATCGATCATCCTCGTCGGACCCGCTCCTATCGATCCTTGATCCCCACTGAAACCTTTATGAAAGACACCCCATCACCATCGTCCAGCTCCTCATGGTCGATGATATGCGAAGGGTCGAGCATGTATCTCCTCAGTTGAGATATGTGGAAGTCATCGTGTATCTGGTGCAACTGAGGTGGATGGGTTAAGCGGTAAACCACCCTGCCTACCCAGCTGAGGACCTAGAAAGGTCCGTTGAACCTCGGAGATAACTTTCCGCCTTGGCCACATCTCCGTAAACCTCGTCGAGGTGAGACCCGTATAAGGACGTGATCGTTATCCCCAAATTCTAGAGGTCTCCAATTCCTGTTAGAACTGAAACTCAAACGACTGCTGACATGAGGGTATGGTTGACCGACTCAAGAGTGATCGGTCGCACCCTCCTGTGCATGAGTTACCCTATGCTTCCCGGGGTTTCCTTTTTCGCCGACCAAGGAAAACCCATTCCGACGTCGTAGTTAAACCACAAACTTTTTGCCTAATACAGTCAATTTGTGTATGAACTATGATTGGCCAGTCCATACTCAAACCAACGTCGTAAGGCCTCGACGCTTCCACCAAGAAATTCCAACTGAAACTCTCGCCTCGAGGGTCTGACCACACCGTCAGCGTAAGTGTGATTATCGAGTCTCCTCCCAAGATATCTCCAGACGTGAGGGTTAAGTCCACAGATTCCCGAAAACTCTAGGTCTGGGACAAGATTTGTGAAAGTGAGGAATGATTCATATCGACGTCTGTTACTACATCAGATAGTAGTGGACACAGACTGTCCCTTGAATCATTTTTAGAGCCATTGGGTCACACTCCTTGACCGCATGTAGCCGCACTCTTCCTCCGCCCTCCAGCTCCCTGAGCCTGGCGGGGATAACTAAGGCGGGTGGTTGTAGCATGTTAAGATGTACACCACCTCATGCTGCTCTCCTAGCTCTGCCTCCACGTCTGCTACTTTGCAGAATCATCTCTCCTTTAAGCTTCCTCTTATGGAAACATTTAACATGCCCGAGTCTCCAAGACTGGTGCCAGTTTCCTGTTTCTTACTGCACTGTGCAGTCTTCATCTGCTCCTGGATGATATGTACCTTCTTTTCCTACGATCTGAAAAAGATGCTAAAATTTCTCCTTTTCCGAAAAGAGAAACTCGGTCTCATCCCCTGGATGAACCATGCCCATTGCCTAATACATTCAATCCTGACATGAATGATGTATTCATTCCATGGATGACGTCGTAAGGCCTCGACGTAACTACCAAGAGATCCAACTGTCACTCTCGCCTCCAAGGGTCGAGTCACACTGTCGGCATCAGTGCAAGGTCACTGGGTATCCTCCAGTAGAAATCTCGAAAGTGAGGGTCAAGTCAACAGTCTTAACCAGGACCACTCAGTATCAACCGAACAAAAGGACATGAAAGCAAACATCACAAAGATAAGTGTCTTTTTATTACTGCAGCTTGAAGTACAAAGACACAAAAAACAACAACAACAACATGGAACTAGAAGTACCAAGAACAAAAAGTTATCCACTAGTTCCTCTCCTGTCCACCTTCTTCTGGAGCTCTACTGCCTTGTCCACTGCTCGGTTGTTTCTCAAGCACCCGTCGCTGCTTCTGTCTCGGTGGCTCCTCCAACGTCTGCGGATCAATTGTGCGTGGAGTCAGACAGTCACGTGCCATGTGAAACTTCCTGCCGTAGGAGTAACACTGTCCGTTTCTAGCACGCCTGGCTCTGACCCCACCCGGGTGCCCCGCACCACCGATCTTAAAACTCGAGATCGCCCATCTGCTGGTCTGGTCCTACTGGACATTTGCATCATCTGTCTACTGCCTACAGATGACTCAACTACTGATGGAAAAACACGCGACAAAGGCAGAAGCTCCTGTACACGCTCGGGGTGTAGAGATACTAGCACTAACTCTACCCTGAAGAAGGTCTCGAAGTCTTCCCATGCGAAGGTAATCCCGTCACAAAACTGGAACAAGTGGCTCCACCACCTGCCTGCTGCTGCCTGAAGAAGGCTGGCAGCAAAGATCACCATGAAGTCTGTAGGCATCCCCACTAGCCTGAAGACTCTCACCACAGCCTCCAGCCAAACCTCAGCCGCCTACAGGTCCATCTCTCCCCAGAACCTGGGTGGCCTCTGGCACTGGAACTCGTGCAGTGCACTTAAGTGACGTGCATCGCCTAGTACTGGGGCTGGTGGCATCGCTGGCCCAACGTATGGTAGTACCGTTGGTGCCTCCGCTGGTGCCTGAACTGCAAGAGGGCCCTGTACCGAAGCCTCGTCGCTCGACAGGCTGTCAGTACGCACATCCCTCTGGGCTCTAGCTGGTCATATGAGAAAAGGCATACTGAAAGAAACAACGTGACACGGTCAAACGATTATACCTGGTGAGCTGACCTGGTTTGAGCTGACATTTAAAAACTTCTAGAAACACACACGCAATCAGTGTTTTCGTGCAAAAAGTTGGAAATCAGTTGTCAGGGTCCTGGTGTATGGATACGTCGGCCGCCCACACCAACACTGGAATCCCTGAACTGAAAACCACACTCGTTACTCTTAACAATATTGCTTCACAGGAAGAAAATATCAGAGTTATAAGTTCTGCGGTAGAACCGACTCCTCTGATACCAATTTGTCACGACCCGTCCTCGGGGCCCATGCCGTGACTACCCCAAGCTCTCCTTCCATAGGCCAGGGGCTGGCGACTATCACCAAAGACGTAAATCCCGATAACTGGGAAGGAATTGCCTTTATAAAAGTAAAAAAACACCACAGAGTACAAGCGGAAGTAAAACACTAAGTACAAAGAGAAGTGCTGAAAGGTAAATGGGCCAGAATACAAACCCAAATGAAAGTACAACTACAACTGAACAAAGTACAACAAAAAAAGACAATAGCTGGAAGAACGGAAGCGGCTCCTGGGTCTTCCTCCTTGGATCCTACCTGAAGGGTAGGTATAGATGGCGCAACTCCTGGATCGTCCACCATGGATCCTACCTGAAGGGTAGGTACAGATAGCCTCCATAACGCTCTCGCCCATCAACCTCGTCCGTGTGTTATCTCGTCACGAAGTCCACCTCTGGATATAGACTCGTTGTGTAGTCCACCTCCGGGTACTGACTCGTCATGTAGTCCACCTCTGGGTACCGTCCAATCCTCGAACACTCGGCCTCCGTCAGCACTGTCCGTCGTCTACAACCAACACAACGAGGTGTGAGCATAGCCCGTGCAGGGGTGAGTATAACGATACTCAGTAGGGACCCCGAGACCCTCAAGGTCTCACTAAAAACCAACAAGGATAACCACAAAGAAGATCTCAACAGATAGCCTCTACTTAGGTATATGCCCATGCATATACCTAAGTTATCAAGTAACCCATCTCAATCATGAGGAAAACACCAAGATCATGAAATCAACGGATAACCACTACCCAGGTATATTCCCATACATATACCTAAGTTATCAAGTGACCCATCTCAATCATGAGGTAAACACAAAGGTCAAAAGTCTCATCTCAAACCAGGATTTTCATTATCAAAACCGTAACTGCTGAAGAGCCTCATCTCTGGAGTGTATAGTGGTCCTTTCACGACTCCGAGGTACTGCTCACTAACCTAAGACTACTGAGGTACTCCTCCTATCGAGTACCGCGGGTCATCCACCCAAACACAGTAGTGCTTCCCGCCGGGGTATGCCACCCAAACACAGTAGTGCACACCCCCTAGTAGCCTACAGAGGTACTCTTCGGACGAGTACCGCGGGTCTACACTGTCACACAGGTAGTGCTCCATCCTCCATGGGTCTGCACCTCACAAAGTAGTGCTCTGTCCACTGGGCTAGTCGACTCACTCCAAGTCGAGTCGGTCAAGCAGTCGTCAGGTCTCAGTCGGCTACACGGTCTCCGTACTCCGCACGCTCATCTCTGGGAGGGTCTGTTCCACGATCTACAGGTCGATACTCCAAGTATAACAAGTCCCACGAAGAAGTATCTAAAAGGACCGCCTCATCATAGGGGTATCATCGCAACAAACGACGCGTCAATCGGATGCTCGGTCTGTGAGTTACTAGCCTTTTCGTCCCCGGGGCCCAGTTGTTTTCGTGAGTGAACCAACCCAGCCATATCCCAACTGTACCCCGAACTCTCATAGGGTATATTCATAGGGACTGTTTCTCAACGAGATCACCAACGCCGCTGACGGTTCGTCAAACGGACGTCTGGTCTGAAAGATATCAGCTTTTCCGTTCCAAGGGCCCGGTTGGATTTCGGGTACAATCCAACCCAGCCACTATCCAACAGCAACCAAAACTTAGGTGAAGTATGCCAAAAGTTCTGTCTCATCAAGAGTAATTCAACAAGATAGACGGCGCGTCAATCGGACGCCCGGTCTGTGAGTTATTGGCTTTTTCGTTCCAGGGGCCTGGTTGGTTTCGTGAGCGAACCAACCCGACCGCACTCCGACGGTATCCAAAACTCGAGCGGACTAAGCCAAAAGATCCGTCTCACTTAGAGGAATCCATCAAAGACAACGGTACGTCAATCGGACGTCCGGAGCTCAAGATATAAGCATTTCCGCTCCGAGGCCCCGGTTGGTTTCGTATCCGAACCAACCCGTCCGAACCCAAAGTGTTCCAAAACTTTGATTGCGATATACCGAAATGACCGTCTCGATCCAAGGATCGTATCTCGCTGACGGTGCGTCGATCGGAGGTCTAAAGCTCAAGATACGGGCAAAAGACCGAATAGGGTCTGAAAACGGGGGGTCTGGGCCCGGACCGACCCCCCCTGGGTCGGCCCGAACCGGGTCCGTCCTGGCTGGGCCCGGCCCGACCCGGCCGGCGTGGCGCGGCCTGGCCGGCGCGGTCTGGCCCGACCGGCCAGCCGCGGCTCGGCCAGCGCGGCCGGGCGGAATCCGCGGAGCGGGCTACGCGACTCCCCCCCCCCCCTCGCCGCTGATTGAAGCCGGCGGCGAACCGCCGCTGCCAGCCTTCCGGTGGTGCGCTGCCGCCGCGCCAGCGAGACGCACCGCCACCGCCTTCCGCGGACCACCGGACGCGTTCTGGTGGTCCGTTTCTTCTGCCGTCTTCGCCAACGTTCCTCCTGGGACCCGACCTTCACTGAGAAGGGATTCAAATGCCATAGCGGCCTGCTTCGTCATCGTCCGTTGATCTGCACATCGATAAACAAGCTACGGAGAGTTGTCTGGCCGTGTTTGTTCAGCCCGCATCCTCCGCGTTAGGTGTTATCAATTGGCAAATAATAAACACATGGATTTAATCATGACGAGGGTATAATTTATCCAAAATAAATTATACGAACACCTTGCAATCAAATACCGATGCACGAGAGTTTAAAAAATTTGATTGCGCGACGTCACGATGTCACGCATTCTTGCTGCTCGATCCCGCGCGGCGTGACGATGTCGCGCATGCTTGCCGCTCGATCCCGCGTGGCGTGACGATGTCGCGCATCCTTGCCACTCGATCCCGCGCGGTGCGACAACACCATGTCAATTTCATTTGATCCTCAACAACAAGAAAAATTAATAAGGGAGGGGAACGGCCGTGTTTGTGCGGTCCGGCCTCCTCCCGTTAACTGATATCATGCGGTCCAAATAGACGCGGATAAAATATGGAAGAGAATCACGTATAGAAAACACGTAAACCCCCTACCTCGAGCGTGGATTGAACGAGGTTTTCGTCGTGGAGAAATTTGTCGCAGAGAAACCGTCGCGGGAAGAGACGTCGCAGAAAGAGGATTCGAAGACGTTGACGGAGATTGTCCGAGATGGAAGGTCGTCTCCCTTACTTTGATGTGGGAAGAAGAACGAAGGGTGGAACATCGCGGGTATGGCATCACGGTAAACGGTCTCTGAGGGCTCAACGTTCTTCGTTGGGAATCATTCGTTCTTCGCATTCTTCGTCGAAGATGAAGAAGATGATCTCTAAGCTCCTTGCCTTCTTTTTCCCCCAAGTCCTCTCAAGCAACAAAGGAACTAACCCAAAATAAATTAAGCCACACTTAATTTATTAACTCAACATGGATTTTGAAATTCAAGTGTTTGAATTTCAAAAACTCACATTAAACTCACTACATTAATTTCATAAGTTATTAACTTAAGTTAACAATATTAATGGTGAGTTGAGGGGGTTAGAGGATATGAAGGGGTGGGGTTCGTGTGGGCCCCACCACCCTCATAACCTCCCAAGGGAGGTTGGGCAGTTACCCAACTTCCTTCCAAAGGATTAAACACTTTGAGTAAAATAAAAATTGTTGTTAAATTTTTATTTTTAACTTCCACAATTTTTATCAACTTCTCTTGAGTAAACGCAACTCCGGAATAGGCGTTCATAATCAAATATCGGTGCTACGGTACCATCGGTGCCCTCGGAATTTGATTCCGAGCACCGGCTCAAAATTTAGAAATTCCCGCTCGTTCGTTCACTGAACGTACCTGAGCTAAACTTCGGAAAATGATTCCGGGCACACCGGGCCTCGGAATCAGGCACCGTCAGAAACTGTGTTCTTATAAAATCCCAAAGAAAATTTAGAAAAAATTTCCCTTGAAATTTCTGGGTCTTTACATGTTATATAGGAATAAATGTCATGTAAGTATATAGTACATGATGAGGAATATACAAAGTTCTAGTCACATGTCATGTTGAGTGATGGTATATGTTTTATAATAGTTAAACTTAAAAAATGCGTGGAAGAACACGAAAAAGGGTATACATAATGCCCCATCCAGTACAAGTCATGTACTTAATAATTTTAAATTAAAATTAATCATTATAATTTATTTAAAATTATAGAAGATCAAAATCTCAAAGAATTTTTGGATTTATAATTAATTTAAATAATTAATTTATTAATAAGATAACAAATTTATTAATTCTAGAAATTTATCTTAATAAATAATGAATTTAAATGATTCTAATAAAGTTTTAATTTCATGTTGTGATTCATATTGAGATTGGATGACCAATGTAGGTGTTAGATTTCTATTTAATTTAATTATTTATTATATGGGGTTTTCAATAAATTTATTCTTAAATTAACTACGATGATCTATGTGTCATCACTTCCTCCTTATTATATATGGAACTGAATGTCCCCATTTTATCTATGTAACTCTAAATCTTTGGTTCTCCTCACCTGAGAGTGAGTTGGAATATATAAAGGAAGGGTATCTAAGAGAGAGGAGAGAGTTTAAGACTGAATCAAGGTTAAACAAACCAAGGAAATATAGAGGTTTAAGGTTAAATGTGGAAAGTTTCTCCTGGTGTTGGCTTAAGAATTTATTCCCATAAGTTCAAGGGTTAGTTTTTATTCTGCTTGATAAACAAACTAACAATTAAAAACTCCTGATCATATCACATGTTTATTTTATTTTATAAAATGCGTATTTATTCTATTATATATATAATTAAATGTTTATTTAATTATTTAATATGATCACATAAAGTAGAATAATTAATAATTATACAAGATAAAATAAATTAATGATATTATGCATAATTTTCTTTTATTAGACATTGTTAAATAACTATGTAAAATCCACATAATATTAAGAATCATGTAAAAGAATAAATAATGAATATTTATGTATAAAGATAAGAACAATCCATCAAGGAAGATATTAATTCAAATATCACCTTCCATTAATTTAGTTAGAATAAAACCATTGATCTAAGTATTAATCTTGACCATGTTAGGATACTTTCATATATTTAGGAGTTATAATGAAAGTTTTGGGTTGACTTATCCAAGTTATATAAGGGCCTGAACTTAAACATTATATAATCCCGAGTTTAATTTAATAATTCTAATTTATTTCACTTTGAGGATCTTTTTAGCTTTATATTTTTATAGAATTAGTTCATAACTCATACATAAAAAACCATATAATACAAAGTTGACACTTCCTTTCAATATCCATTTTCCCACCATATAAAACTTATAAAATGAAACATGATTTATTTTCATGAAACATATTCATGATATTCATCATGAAAATTTCCTTTCCATTACCCATAATTAAATCTAATGATTTTTTTAAAAAATGCGGCATGAGTACAAAAAACTTAGTAGGGGAAATAAAAATGAGAAAACCACTAGTCTAGTAAAACCATAAAAACCAATGAAAACACCTTTTCTTAAAACATGAATTCTTTTACCCATAAATTGAATTGTCATTCCTTTAAAAATATAATTTATTTTACCTTATAAAAAAATATATTTCTACGAACAAATTAACAAGCATAGAAAATTCATATAGGAACCTTGGAAAATCATCTCATAGAACCCTTATAAAACCATTTCAAAACCCATACAAATTGGAATAACAATATGACCAACTTCTAATATAATTCTTCATAGAATATAATCATTACTCAATGTGTTGGAGAGCCATCTGGGTGAAACCATTGTTTAATATATAATGGGATCATCTGACACTATCTAGGTAAACCCATGGTTTATAACATCAAAGAACCAAAACAAGAATAAAACATTTTATCATTTGAAAAACTCCTTTAAACTCATGTGAAAATCACTTTCAGATATCTAAATACCATTTTCATTTAAAAATACATTTTCAATACTGAAATAAACAACCAAAGGGATAAATTGTTTTTTCATTGAATAAAACATGAAATATTGAAAATAAATCCATAAATCAAATAATGTCCATGGTGGTGTAAAAATTATTTTTCACCACGTATGTTAAGAATAAAAAAAATTCTTTTTTCATTTGTCAAAACATTACGTATAAAGCACGTAAAAAGATTATTTTTTTTGAAAATGAAAATAAATTAAAAAAAATAAAATATAATTTTTAAATCTTTAATTACTATATAAATAGTCTCATAAAATTATTTTAAATACATGTACATGGAAAAGAAATCTTTGGATGGAAAACATTAAAAAGTGATTTTTTAAGGAAAACCCCTTTATCAATTTCAAAATTTTTGATTCATAAGACCCATAAAAGAATAAAATTTTAAAAAAATACCATTAGAATATATAAATTCATGATATAAAATGTTAAAGTGGTTGTATATACACCTTGTGAAATATTATCGGTGTATAACATCAAAATAACCCTCAATGAAAGAAGATAGGGACAAAGTCCCTTACCCTGAGTTTGATTTGTCACATGTATCTTTATCATCCTGAATAATAAGCTTTTGTAAATTACTTAATTTCTTGAGAAAATTTTATAGGTTTATTGTTACTTTTATTTCACTTATTACATAGTTATTTAAATTTAATTAATCAATTAATTTTACGTTGGATGTTTTGTTTATATTCAGTTAATGTGTCAAAAATAAATTTGGTAAGTTGACTATGGTCAAAGAGGCCATTATTTAAACATATATAGAATAATAATCATTAAATAATTATAATATTTATACATAAATTATAATTTTAAAACTAGTCATGAAATATGGTCATGAATAACGAACTAATGCTATGATCACAGAGACGGTAGGTCGTATGTATGCATGAGTAACATTTCTATTTTTTAGTAATCATTATAGGGAGATATTAAGTAATATATTATATTTCTATAATGATTATAATATTTTTTATACCATATTATATACCTATATTTATCATCTATGTGGTGTTGTGTTTAAAATAGAGTCGCATCACTTTGTAAAATCAGTAGTCCATATGTACGCAAACAATGTTATCACTTTTTCAGTAAGAAAAAAAGTAAGAAAGAATATGATATATTATGTTTAAATAAGGATAAATATGTCATGAATATAATAAATATTTAATTTATATAACATATATTAATTATATTTACCCCTATTACATTCCATTTAATGCGTTATTGAAAAATGAATCATATTGCTTCGTGAGGCGGCCGTCCACCATACACATGAGTGATGTTATCGTATCCCCCCATAGAATTGAATTTAAAAGGGTATATATGATATTATTAAATAAAAGGTATAATTATTTTATAATTATCATATATAAAATATATATCCATCATCATACACAATCATTAGATATGTTAATAGAAAAACAAATGACATTGGTTCACGATGTGGTAGTCCGATGTACACACGAATGATGATTTTGTAACCCATTTTATGGAAGAGGGAAACAATTTAGGTTATAAAATAGACATAATAACATCTCATTATTTTTAATATAATATTTTTATTATATAATTATGGTTTAATAATAATTTAATTTGTGGATAAAGAGATAAAATAAAAACACTCATTGATGAATGTTACCTCTTCTTTAGGGATCCTCCTTAGGTTTCCACCAAAGTCCTTAGGTTAGATTTCTACCCAAACTAAGGATTCTAGGATGATAGGATGGAATTTGGGAAGTTATTTTGGAATTTCTTGGCTGATACAATGGGTTTTGAAGGTGTGGATAGAGGAGGATAGGGGGTTTCCATTTATAAGTGGGGGAGAGGACACACTTAGTATTTTTGAAAAGAATTGAGTTCTCCCAAGTTTTCCATGCATCGCAAGGGTAAAAAATGGTCCATTATAAAAAATTATAGGCTTAATGGTTTAAAGTTATCTATACAATATTTTCTATAAAATTTTATAGGTCATTTATAACCTTATCTTTTTAGTTTAACCCCCCTGATAAACCCATTTTTAGCTTAACCACGATAATTAATTTTTATAGTTTTCACTATTCATTTTGGAAAAAAATTAAGTTGAACATATAGTAAATTATACATTATTATAATTAAAAATATTTAATATATTTTTAAAAATTCAATTCATATAAGTGGAAACTTTTAATATGATATCAATCTCACAAATGCGGTGAGAAAGCAAATTTTTAAAGAGAGTATTTTTTGAGCGAAAGATGATTCTATATTAACTCTATGACTTATAATAATCATAAAATTAAATTCAATTAATATTTAATAACATAAATATATATTTTTCATTTAAAAAATTCCCCAATATGTATTATTTTAGTCAATTAAAATGGAGAAACATTATTCATTTTAAAACAGTTTCTAGAAAAACCTGTTTTTGAACCCAAAAAACTTATACTAAAATCAAATATAAATTTGATTCAAAATTAATTGAGTTGATTAAATATAACTAAATAATAATTATGTTACTTTAAATCATATTAAAAAAATAATGGCACTTTTAAATTAATTAAATTATTGAAAATATATTTTTAGGAAAGAAGTTATTATTTTTCACTATTTACTAAAAAATCAATATTTTCTAAAAAATCCAAAAAATTTACCGTAAGTTAATTTTGATATTATGATTTAAAAAATTATATTAATTTTATCAAATTAAAATTATAAAATTTATAAATTACAATTTTAAATAAAAATTTATAAAAAAAAGTTTAATTAAAACTATTTTCTTTTTGATTTAAAAATTACTTAATATGTTTATAACTAACATAAATATCTTAATAAACATGAAAGTGATTTAATATATATTTTAATGGGTTTTTACATTATTCCCTCCTTGAAATTATTTCCTCACAATTTTATTCACTTATTAAACAACTATGGATATCTTTTCCTCATAGCATCTTTAGATTCTCATGTTGCCTATTCAATAATATGGTTTTTTCATAAAACCTTAACTTGGTGAATCATCTTATTTTGCAACACTTTCACTTTATGGTCAAGAATCCAAACTATTTGTTCCTCATATAAAATATTCTCTTCTAACTGAAAAACTCTGTGGCTCAAAACATGAGATGATTCTGACACATATTTCCTTAACATTAAGACATGAAATACATTCTATAGCTGGGATACACTCAGAGGTAAAGCCACTCAGTAGGTAAATAGTTTAACTTTATCTAGGATTTCATATGGTCTAATGATATTTGGACTCAACTTCCCCTTCTTACCAAAACTCATCACACTTTTCCATGGAAAAACATTGAGAAGTACAAGGTCACCTACCTATAAAAAATATCTTTCCTCCGATTATATGTATAAATTTTATGACTACTCTAAGCTATCCTCAAATGTCGCTGAATAAACTGAACCTTCTCATCATTTCCTCTACCAACTCTTGTCCGATCAACTTCATTTCCCCTACATTATCCCAAAATACTGGTGTTTGAAACTTATTTCTATATAATGCCTCAAATGATTCCATATATATATTGGAATGAAAACTATTGTTATAAAAACTCAACCAAAGAAATATGGTGATCCCAAATTCCTTGGTAATCCATTGAAAAAGAATAAATCACATATTTCATGGTCTGAATTTTTCACTTAAATTGTTCATCAGATTGAGAATGAATAGATATAATGAAATTTTATTCAGTTCTTAATGGCTTCTGAAGTCCTTTTTAAAATTAGATGTGAACCTAGGATCATGGTCTGATAGAATAGAGAGAGGAAATTTATTTCACTAGACTATCTCCCTTAGATACAATCAAGAAATTTGATCTAAAGGCATTGTATCTCTAATGGGAAAGAAATTTTTATATTTAGTTAATCGGTCAACAATAACCCAAATCCCATTATTAACTTGAGAGGTATTTGGCAACCATATTGTGAAATCCATTGATATATTTTCCCATTTTCAATATAACACTAGAAAAGGCCAAAGTTTTCCCTTTGGAAACTGTCATTCTAATTTGACCTATTGATAAGTAAAAAACTTGATGGTGAAACCAGTAGTATATCTTTTCATTCTATCCTTCCACTAATACTTCTGAAGGTCTTTATTTATATTTTTTCTCCCTAGATGAATGTGAAATATAGAATTATGACCTTAACTCAGAAATTATTTCCTCAACTAGGAATCAAAAGGAACACATAATCTTTTCCTAAATCATAAAACACATACTTAATCAATATTAAAATCAGGAAACTTACCCTTATTAACGGATTCTACCTTTTCCTACAAAGATGGACCCTCCTTCTGAGATTGCTTAATTTTTACTGACAATGTCGACTGCACTGAAACCTAAAAATATAGAGGACATCCCTTGATACATAAATTTTAGGAAAAAAATTATCATATCATTAACCAAAGGGTCACATTCCAAATCTAACATGGTTAATGTAGTATTATTTTTTTGAATCAAATCACCGGATACTTTTTTTTTTCTTTTCCAGGATGGAAATGAATCATGTAATCATAATCCTTGATAACTTACAACCATATTATTTTTATAATGGTTAATAATTTTTGAGTGAATATATATTTTAAACTTTTATGATCAATATATATTTCACACTTCACTCCATACAAATTATTCCTAAAAAATTTTAAAGAAAAAAATCATAGTAGCTAATTCCAAATCATGTGTAGGGTAATTTTACTCATGAGGTTTCAAATTATATGAAGCATAATAAATTACCTAATGATTCCATATTCATAAAAAACAATTCAATTTAATTAATAATCACTATAGATGATAAATTTTATATTTTTGAAAGGTAGATCCAAAACTAGAGCATTCACCAATATTACTCTAAGTTCCTATAAATAACCATCACATTTTTTGTCTAGATAAATTTAACTCCTTTTTGAGTTAACTTATTCATTTGGCCAGACAACCGAGAATAGTTTTCAAAAAAACATTAAAACTACCCACTAATCAAAGAAAACTATGAATTTCTATGATATTTGTGGGTCTAGTCCATTCTTCAACAACTTCTTTTTAGTGGGGTCAACAATTATTCTATATTTATAAACAATATATCCATGGAAATAATTTTTTTACCCAAATTTCAAACTTTCTAAATTTTCTATAAATTTTCTCTTATTTTAATGTTTGAAAAAAATCCTTATGTTATTTATTCCTAGATTTTAGAATATACAAAAATTCCATCAATAAAAACAACCAGAAACATTTACAAGAACTTAAGAAAAACTCAATTCATAAGGTCTATAAATATAATCACTACATTAGACAAACAAAACAACATAACTAAAAACTCATAGTACCCATATCTATTCCTAAATGCAGTCTTCAGAATGTCATCCTCATTCACTATTAACAGATGGTAACCGTACATCATATCAACCATAAAAAAACATTCTTCTCTTGGGATCCGATCAAATGGACTATTTTTATAAGTCAAGGGATACTTATTCTTAAAAGTGATTTTATTCAAATATCAATAATCAATGAAAAGTCTCATTGAACTATCTTTATTTTTAACAAACAAGATAATATCACCCCATGGTGAAGTTCTAGGTTAGATGAAACATTTATGAAATAATTCCCCCAATTGATTTTTAAATATAAAAGTTCCACTTGAACCATTAAATAAGGGGGTTTATAAATAATCTTAGCATCTAGAACTAATTAAATAGTAAACTCAAGCTCCCCGATTATGAATAACTCTAGGAAAATCATCTATGTATTTGTTCACTATTGGAATATTACTAATTTTATTAGCTTATTTTATTTCAATAGTATGATATAGGTAACATTCAATTCCATCTCTAATAAATCTATCAGATTATTGGTATGTTATCAAAATCATGAAATAATTGAATAAAAAATTCTTGGAACTATAATTTGTCTAAGCAAGATAAACTAAAATCTAATCCACACAAAAAATAATATCAAACTCTACTATGGCTGGTTAAATAAAATTTTTAGGAAATACCATCCCACCGATAACAGTAAGAATATTCCTATAAATATTGTTTTCTTTAATACTTCCACTAAGAGTTTTCACCAAAAGATCTATCTTACTTTCATTAGGTGATATTCCCAAATTACATGAAAATTTATCTGAAATGAAAGAATGTGAAGATACATAGTAAAAATGTGTATTTTTATAATTCAAATACACAAGTAACATAATTTTCACCACTTCATTTGATGGCCCAACATCATCCATAGTAGTACAAAAAAAATTTCCACACCCTTTTTCTTCCAATTTTGATTATTTCTAGCATGAGTTTCCAAATTAGGGAATGTGGTAACATAATGAACTAACCCATTACAACTAAAAAATCTCACCATTAGATGGATATTGATTATCCAATTCTTTTATTATTCAAGATTATTATCCTTACAATCATGGGCTAAATGGAAAAACTTTCCACATCAGTAATACTTCCATCACTTCATAATACATTCTCCAATGTGATTTTACCACACTTACCACAAAATGGGAAATTTATTTTCTTACCTCTAGATTTCTTTATTGTATGTTTCCCCATTTCCTACCATCCTAACCAATTCTTACTTTTATCATCATGAGGAATATACGAGTTAGAAAACTACATCTAAACTTTTTTAGTACAACAAATAATTTTTTTATAGCTATTAAATTCTTATGCGGACAAATATAATTGTCGTCTTGGTTTAAATCTTGAGAAAAATCTATTAATTTTACTATTAGTGTGTTGAATAAACTAGGGAAAATACCTGGTCAATCTTGTGAAGTTTTCTTCTTATGCAGCCACAAAATCTTTATCTTTTTCCCTAAATTACAGGAATTATTTTTCTATCCAGAATGGAAAAACCTTTGGGAAATATTTATCAAGGAAAATATCCTTAAATGCTTCTCATTACAAGGAATCAATACCATCCTTCTCTCTAGTATTCTTAACTAAACACCACCATCAATCAACTTCACCATTAAAATGATAAACAAAAAGAGTTACCTTTTGAAATTTTGAACATACCATGACATCAAATATCTTCTCTAAAGCATTGATCCATCCTTCATCTACCACAAGGTCATATTATCCACTGAAAGATGGGGGGATCACTACTGAAAAAACACCTTATACCCATGGTTTAGAACCATGGTTATAGCAACTAAAACCGTGGGTATAGGCTATACCCACTATTTTAGGAACTGTGGATTTGGGACCCATAAATATAGATCTATACCCATGTTTTATATAGAAGCCACGGGTCTAGGTTTAGGTGATTTTAGCATACCCATGGTTTATCCAAACCAAGCATATATATCTATACCCATGGTTTATCCAAATCGTCGGTATATATTTATACCCACATTTTTGAAAATCATAGGTATAGCTTTTACTAGCAGAAAACATATACCCATAGTTCTAAAAACCATGGGAATAGGTAGATATCCATATTTGGTAGTATCACTAGCTCTTCCAACCCCTAAACTTACAAATAAAATAAAAAACACCGTACACATTCAATGCAATACAAATATTTTATATTTATCATTCAACCAACTGCTTGTAATAATTTTCAAACCATTCATAATACTATAGGATATATATACATCTATAAAACCAAAAAATTAAAGTTACTAAAAAACATCTACATGTCACTTTCCTATTAAGTCAAAAATAGAGGGCATAAATATCTCCCCCATTGCCAACATCCTCATCACCATCAGCAACAATCTCATCACCAACAACATCATCTAGAACATCATCATCATCATCATCATCATCATCATCACCACCACCACCACCACCAGCACCACCACCACCATTAGCTTGACCACCACTATGAACCTCATTGCAATCACTTAGGCTATCATTTATAGAGCACATTGATTCCATATATGAATCAACAGTACTAGAAGCCTCTGATGGAAGTGATTGAATTATAACTGAAATAGATTTTAGTAAGTTTTCATTGGTGAGTTTACTTATTTCATGGTCCTTTAAAGCTATTTTTTGGTCTCAACTTCTTCTACAGGAGAATACGTTGTCATCTGACTCTCTCCTAGATGATATCTGACTCTCCCCCAGTGCTCCTCACCTAATACCTGACTCAAATGATCATTTGTTCTGAAGTTTTCATATTATTTATCATTGAGGGCCTCCATGGAATACTATTAAAAATATAAATAATATATTTAATTATTAATTTTGTATAAATATTTTAAATATAAATAAAAAAACTTACAATCTTTTCTTGTGTTTGTGCATTTTCTTCACTTCTATCTTTTTTCTTCCTACTCGAGCAAAATAATTTTTTTCAAGGCACCCAATTTTTGATTCCCAATACATCTTGCTCCAAATGACATTGATTAGTATACACATATTCACAATATAAAAAATTTATAATATTGAATAATAATAAAGGGGAATAGATTTTAAATGAATAAAAAATTCATAAATTTAAACATGTGATAAACAATGTTGAAATATTCATAAATAAAAGATAATCATAAACACTTTATAATTTTAGCTACCCATTATGAACATTACATAATCTTGAATCTGAATGTTTTATATTCATTTCATAGTATAAAATACATATTATTTATTATATGGAGTTTCCTTTATATATATGAAATTTTTATTAAATATAAATATTTTAAATTTTTATTTATTATACAAACTAGTTAGATAATATAATTTTAGTGTAGTTAAGAATATTAAATACTTGATCAAAAAATCATAAAAAATATTTTTATTTGGTTTCAAAAATATAAAAATAAGGCCCTTAATTTGAATCATTCAAATTATGTATTTATGAGCAATTCATAATATTTAAATATAAATAAATTATTTAGAAGTCACAAGGATTGCCAATTGGCTAACAGTTTAGTGTTCATTAAACCAATTTTCTAATTGTCCATTAGGATATTAGGATAATTGGCCAATTTTCCATTATACCATTAGTCCAATTGGCAGTTTGGCCATTAGTTCATTAGGTTAATTTTCCATTAGGCCATTAGGCCAATTTCCCTTTAGTTCATTGGGCCAATTATCCAATTGGTCATTAGTCCATTAGTCCAATTAGATAATTGGCCATTAATAGGAAATTGTCCAATTATTCATTAGTCTATTGGGATAATTGTCCATTAGTCCTTTAGGCCAATTGACCATTAGTCTTTTAGTCCAATTGGATAATTCTCTATTATTCCTTTAGGCCAATTTTCCATTTTTTTCTTTAGGCGATTGTCTATTTGGCCTTTACACCAATTGGACATTAAGCCATTAGGTTAATTGGATAATTGGCCATTAGGCCTTTTGGACAATTGAAAGTTAGGCCATTTGTCCAATTAGCCATTTGGAAAATTGGAAATTAGTCCATTAGGCCAATTGGCCATTAGTCCATTAGGCCAATTGGCCAATTTTCAATTAGGACTTTACACTACTACAAAATATACCTTTAACTTCGCTAGAATATGACTTAATCAACACTAAAAAAGTGCTGATAATTTGAGCGTGGTTAAAATCCTAAAGAATTTATTAGTGCTAAAATAGAACTGTTAAATACCCCTTTAACATCACTAAAAAAACATTGTTAAAGGGGTATTTTTACAACGTTTTTAGCACTGTTAAAGCACCCGTTTAACAACGCTTTTTTAGCACTATTAAAGGGGGACTTTAATGGTGATTTTTTATAGGACCCCAGGACACCCTGAGAGGGGAGGGGTGAATCGGGGTGGAAAATTTTTATTTTAAAGAGATGGATCTTGTTCCCATGTTGGTAGGAACTTGTTAAACCTATAAGATGAATATGAACAGAAATCAAACAATCACATGCAGAGTGTGACATAACACTTTTTACTTGGTTCACCACTAAGGGATACATCCAAGGAGAATACACGGACAAGTTGTTGGCCGTACCAAATTACACTATTCTTCACTAGTTATGGATTACAATGGTTCAGGCACAATCACTATGTCCTAGGATCACTGCCTTTACAAAGGTTTAGGGATAGCTCACTATGTCCCTTGGGTCACTCCCGATGACTCCCCCTGGATCACTGCCTTTGGTGAAGTCACACTCAGTTTATAGACGTGAAGGTCTCTTCATCATTGCAAAAGAATAAATCCTCTATTCTATGTAGATTCTCTGTTGAAGTCGAACTCTCACGAGTAGACGAATCTCACTTTGCGCTGAGGGTACATGGAAATCTCTCAGCTTTCGTGCAGCTTCAAAAAGACGGGCGTACTTCAACAACACCTGGCGCACTTCCCCAAGCCGGCGCGCAAGTTTCAAAGCCAACGCGCAAGTTATAACTGGCGCGCAAGTCCACCTCAATGACTTGCGCAACACTCACTTATATAACTTCAAACTAGCACGACCCACATTCCTTTTCACCCAAACCGATTTTGGTATGCAAAGGAAAATGGTCGCGCAACTTATACTTGCACGACCCACAACCACTTGCGCAACCACTTCACCTGCATGACGGGAGCACTGAACTTCTCTAAGTCTCGAACTTCATTACAAATGAGGAGGGGTGGTCCTCTATTTATAAGTAAACTTGAAACCCTGCGCGGTGGCGTGTAAGCCTCCTCTTGGCGTGCAAGTTCTGGTGTGCAACTCTAACCACCCTAGCCTCTGTCGCGTTACTCACTTGCGCAACCACACCAATACTTGCATGACCCTCTTTCCTTTTCCATATTTTGAAGTTCTGATCTTGAATAAAATATGGCGCGCAACTTTCCAATCCTCCTAGGCACCGGCACACAAGTCCTTTATCAGCGTTCAAGTCACTTGTGAGACATATGTCTGCGCGCAAGCCCCTTTACCAAAAAACATTGTTTTCCCCTTTTGTCAAATTTGAGGTCCAGAAATTTTGAAAACACCGGAAAATGGTGCCATCTTCAATGTTGTTATCTGCTTGACCTGTATGAGTACTTTGCTGGCACACATTCTAAACTTCCTCTGAGGATTGACAACAAACACAAACCATTCTCCAATTCATGCATATATGACCATGGCTCCAACAATATCCCCCTTTGGGTTTGGTAGAAATCAGAAAATAAATTCAATAGACCACCTTCAACATGTAGAACAAAAATGAAAGAATCAACTCAACCAACACTCTAAGTCTACGCGAGCAATGTTCAGTGTAGAAAACAAGAGAGAAAGCTTGAATTGGGTTCTCGTCCAATGCATTCCTTCCCATACTATCACTAATATTTAATTCTCAATGTTTTACAAAAGCATTACATGCCTGAATTTATACCTTTCTCCCCCATTGACAATAAACCCAAGGATCGTTAATTGTTCATTGTTCAGCTCAAACCACACTCCCCCTGGATAGTATCTCCCCCACAAACCTGCATCGCATCCATAAACAGATTAAAAACAATTAACATAACTGGGGAGAGGGGATTTTCGTAACCTCCTTATGCACTAGGAGGTGGCTGAACACCGAGGTTCAACTGATGCTTCTCAAACACAGCCGCTGACAGTGGCTTGGTCAGGATATCGGTCACTTGCTCATCAGTACCCACATGATCCATTCTAATCACGCCTTGTTCAACTTTCTCTTTAATAAAGTGATACTTAATTTCAATATGTTTTGTACGAGAATGTTGAACCGGATTCTTCGTAAGATCAATTGTGCTCTTATTATCATAGTAAATCACTATCTGCACCTCATCACCAATATCTGTCAATTGTTGTTTCATCCAAAGTAGTTGGGTGCATGCCTTTGTGGCGGAGATTTACTCAGCTTCAATAGTACTAAGAGAAGTACTTTCTTGTTTCTTGCTCAACCATCCAACACATTTATTACCAATATATAATGCTCCACCACTGGTGGACTTTCTATCCACTATATCACCAGCCCAGTCAGCATCAGAAAATGCTGATAATTCACTGTCTCTTCCTGAAGAAAAGTATAACCCACAACTATGAGTACCTTGAATATACCTCATGATTATTTTTACTACTGTCATATTTTCCTCCTTTTTATTACTCTGAAAGTGGGCCACTAGATAGGTTGCAAAGACAATATCTGGCCGTGTCGCTGTCAGGTACAGTAGCCTCCCAATTATCCCCCTGTACATAGTGGGGTCTAAAGATGCCCCATTCTCATTCTTTCCAAGTTTGGTTCCAACTGCAATTGGAGTTGATATTGGTTTGGAGTCTTGCATATTAAACTTCTTCAACATCTCTCTTGCATACTTTTCCTGATAAATGAAAGTGTAATCCTTCTTTTGAATCACCTGCAACCCCAAGAAATATGTGATCTCCCCAATCATAGATATTTCAAATTCTAATTTCATGTTATTGGAAAATTCATCCACTGATTTCTGCATGCTTCCACCAAATATGATATCATAAACATAGACTAGAACCATGAATTGATCTTTTGTAGAATTCTTCACATATAGATTGTGATATACTACTCCCCTTTTGAATCCCAGCTTCTTGAGATAAGAGTCCAGCTTGGAATACCATGCTCGTGGTGCCTGCTTCAAACCATATAGAGATTTCTTCAGTTTGTAGACCTTTGTTTCATCAGTACCAAGAACAAAACCCACTGGTTGTTCGATGAAGACTTATTCTTCGAGAACACCATTCAAGAATGTTGTATTGACATCCATTTGATATACTTTATATCCTATTTGGAGTGCCATGTAAAGGAAAAGCCTGATTGACTCCAATCTAGCCACTAGATCAAAGGTTTCTTCAACATCAACACATTCAATCTAGGAATATCCCTTACATACCAATCAAGCCTTATTTATAATAACACTTCCATGCTCATCAAACTTTTTCTTGAAGATCCATTTTGTACCAATCACATTGTGACCTTCGGGTCTTTGGAAAAAAATCCCATGTCTGATTCTTGTCAATCTGATCTAACTCTTCATTCATGGATTTCACCCAAGATTCATCCTTTGCAGCTTCTTCGAATGAGGATGGCTCCACAACTGAAGAAATGCATATTGTGTGTTATTTATCATCCTCCTTGTTTGAGTGGGTGCACTCCTATCCCCAATTATGTTAGATGGATCAATCTAAGATCTTCGATTTCTCCTGTGAGGTTTAGTTTCATTCTCTCCAACCATAGTTTCTTCTTCAGATTATTCTTCTGAGTCAACATCATGATGTGACTGTTGAGTGTTTTGTATAGCTTCCTCTATTTCTGTATTTGTATTTTCTCTATGTTCACTTTCTTCCTCACTTTCTATCACATCAGCATATGACGTCCTTGAAGTATTTTTGGTTTTCTCTTCAATTATCTTAACATCACTTCTTTCCACAATCCTTCCTAATCGCTTGTTGAAACACTTGTAGGCTTTTCTATTCATTGGATACTGAAGAAAAATTCCTTCGTCAGCATTGTCACCAAACTTCCCTTGATTTTCTTTATTCCAGATGAAACATTTAATTTCGAAAACAAAAAAGTATTTCAATGAAGGATTCCTTCCATGACACAATTTATATGGTGTCTTAGTTTCTCCAATATAAAGCCCTGTTTGATTCTGAATGTGCACTACAACTTCAACAAATTCCTTCTAATAATGGCGAGAGATACCACTCTCAATCAGCATAGTCCTGGCCATATTATTGACTTGTTGAATCCAATGCTCAACAACTCCATTTTTCTGTGGGGTTCTCACAGCAGCTACCTCATGCTATATTCCATGTTTTTCTAGGTAATTCTCAAACTCAATGGATGTGTATTCCCCTCCATTGTCAGATCGCAACAATTTTATTTTTCATCCAGTATCATTATCAGCGATTCACCGATATGTTTTCATGAAGTCAAGCACTTGTCATTTTCTGTGAATGACCATAACACATTCCATTCTACTGTAATCATTAATGAAAAGGACAAAGTACCTCTATCCATGAGTTCCAGCAACATTTACCAGCCCATATACATCTGTATGAATTAGATCAAGAAGATGATATGCTCTTTTCTTCTTTGGCTGATATGAACTGCAGAACAACTTCCCAAGAATGCAAGAATCACAAGAATTTTCACGCTCACGCTTCAGAATTGGGATATCCATGAAAATATTCAGCTTAGATATCTTTTCCATGTCTTGTTGGTTATTGTTCCCCGGCCTTCGATGCCACAAATTGTTTTCTTCTTCAACAGACAAATAGCAGGAGTTCATTTTGCTGTCAACCTGATATAAGTTTCCATCTGTTCTACAGCCTTTTGTAAGATAATTCCCTATTTTTCACTTTATAGTGCAACCTTTTTGATTGAATGTTACTACGAGCCCTGAATCACAGAGTTGATTCACACTGAGGATATTGTGACATAGACCGTCCACATAAAGAACTTCAGTCTTATTTAGTTCTCCATTGGCGAGATCAGTATTCCCACTGCCTTTAATCTTCAAAGCACCATCATTAATAAACCTAACTATTCCATCAACCTTCTTTTTAATGTTTTTCAAAAGGTCATCATTTCCCGTCATATGGGAAGAGCATCCACTATCAAGAATCCAGGTGCTGCTACTCTTTGTAGCTTTGAGGGATACTTCTACAAGGTTAGATTTATCAATTTTCTTCCTTTATTTCCATGAGACATTGGATTGAGTATATAGCACTGATGGCCTTTCAATTATCTCATCTGCATACATTGGTTATTCAAAGTCGAAGTCTTCTTTGAGAGGAGAAATCCTGTTTCTAAGAGCAACACTATCTTGATGACGAGATTTAACTTGTCTTGAACTCCGGTATGAGGTGTCCATGTCCCTTATCTACCTGAAATTAAAAGACTTATGACCAAAGTTAGAACAACGAAAACAATATCCATTTAAGTTGTTTCTTCTAAAAGAATTAGGATATGAATTTTCTCTCCTTCGTTGAACTCTCAGATCTTCCCCGTTCAAGTAGCGCCTTGCTTCTTTGCAATATGACATGGTATGGACCAAATAGCCACATAACTGACACTTCATGAGAGGAAATTTCTTCTCACTTGAATTTATCCTCATACCTTCTTCTATGGGATAATATTATGAGGGCTCCTTTTTCCACGAGGCTCAAGGATAATCTTTTTTTCTTCTTTCAGATTGAATTGAGGGTTTCTGTTTCATCACTTCAGAAGACTTTCCCACATCACCCACTTTAAGCTTGCCTTTATTTTGGTCACCTTTATTTCTATCATTTTACGACTCTTCTTCACAACCAATTCCACTATTTCCTATGCAGGCAGGTCTTTGATCATTTAAAATCTTTTCAACTTCATTAGAGCCACGTTTTTCTCTCTCCAATAGCTCAGCATATGAGAACCTTCCAAAATGTATTTTCTTCCTTGATTATTTTGAAATTGAATCTTTTTAAAGTTTACTCCTAATAGTAAAAACTTCCACCTCAAGATGCTCAACAGTCTTGGACTCCTCTTCTAGTCTAGAGGTGAGGAAATTGATGGGCTTTTCCTGCTCTTCAATTCTCAGATTCAGATCCACTACATCATCATTGCTTTCAAGTACTTTAGACTGTACTTTCACCAATTCTTCCAGTCGTTCAATTTCAGCTTCAAGTTGATCAACATATTTAGTTGATTCTATTATAATTTATATCAACTTATTGCAACTCTTACATTTAATCTTGATCTTACTAACAACATCCTTAAGTTGCAACCTGGGATCTGCACTAGTTTTCAACTGATTTTCTCCACCAGTATCTTCTGATTTTTCAACAGTGGCCATCATGGAAGCATGGTTCCCAGTTTTAAATTCTGGTTCTTCATCATCAAAGAATTCAATATCACCATCTTCCTCTTCATAGACAAAACTCCTCCTCTGTATCTTCTTCCCAGATTTAAAGTCTCCCTTTTTGAAAAACATTTTTTAGGCTTCTCAATGTCTTCTGCTTCGCTTTCATCATCATCAAACTTTCTTTGGCACTGAGAGGAAATATGCTCGACTCATCCACAATGAAAAAATGCCAGAGGTAGCTTACCTTTGAATTTACTTTTTCCCTTCTTCAACTTATTGGCGATGAGAGAAAGAATTTATTTTTCCTCTTCATCTTTACCACCACTATCTTATGAAATTTTCAGTTTGTCCATGGCTTTGAATTCCATTTCCTTTCTTACACGAGTCATGGCATATTTAGGTTTGAATCTCATCTCATATGCCACTAGAATACTTAAAAGATAATCCAGAGATAGTTTATATAGATCTCTTTCTTCAAGGGCTCACACCATTGCATTATATGCAGGAGGAAGTCTTCTCAAGATTTTCATTATGATATCAATGTATTTTATTTCTTCTCCAAGACCTCTAATTGCTCCCACAACTTCAGTAATTCGATTGAAGAATAAATCTGCATTCTTGTTAGGATGCATCTTTAGATCATCAAAACTGTTGTGAAGGACTTGTAGTTTTGCCTCCTTCAATTTTCTATCTCCTTCATAAATATTTTCAAGTTTATCCCACATGGAATTTTCTGAGGTGAAACTCATTACCTTTAGATAGATCTGATAAGAAAGGGATGTGGTGAGATCATTATGTGCTTTATCATCAGCATCAATAATTTTCCTATCAGCATCAGACATAGCCAGCCCTGTTAGATCAGTAACATGTATACATTTCATGGTGGAAAACAGAACATCCATTCCAAGGGATCTTAGATGAGATCTCATTCTATTCTTCCAAATATGAAAATTACTTCCATCGAAGAGAGGGACTCCCCTGACATTGACTGCATTCTCCATGAAGACAAAGGACAGATTCAACACCAGCAACCTTTACCCTCTGATACCACTTGTAGGACCCCGGGACACCCTGAGAGGGGATGGGTGAATCAGGGTGACCAATTTTTCTTTTAAAGAGATGGATCTTATTCCCACGTTGGTAGGAACATGTTAAACCTGTAAGATGAATATGAACAGAAAGAAAAGAATCACATGTAGAGAGATGACACAACACTTTTTACTTGGTTCACCACTAAGGGCTACATCCAAGGAGCATACACCGACAAGTTGTCGGTCGTACCAAATTCCACTATTCTTCACTAGTTGCGGATTACAATGGTTCGGGCACAGTTACTCTGTCCTAGGCTCACTGCCTTTACAAAGGTTCAGGGATAGCTCACTGTATCCCTCGAGTCCCTCCCAATGACTCCCCCTAGCTCACTGCCTTTGGTGAAGTCCTAGTCAGTTTATAGACTTGAAGGTCTCTTCATCATTGCAAAAGAATGCATCCTCTATTTTATGTAGATTCTCTGTTGAAGTCCAACTCTCACCATTAGATGAATCTCACTTTGCACTGAGGTTACCGGGAAATCTTCCAGCTTTTGTGCAGCTTCAAAAAGACAGGCGTACTTCAACAACACCTGGCGTGCTTCCCCAAGCCGGCACGCAAGTTCCAAAGATAGCGCGCAAGTTATAACTGGTGCTCAAGTCCACCTCAATGACTTGCATGACACTCACTTATACAAATTCAAACTTGAGCAACCCACATTCCTTTTCACCCAAACCAGTTCTGGCGTGCAAAGGACAACTGTCGCACAACTTATACTTGCGTGACCCACAACCACTTGCGCGACCACTTCACCTGCGCGACGGGAGCACTAAAATTATCTAAGTCTCAAACTTCGTTACAAATAAAGAGGGGTGGTCCTCTATTTATAGGCAAACTGGACACCCTGCACAGTTGCGCGTAAGACTCCTCTCGGTGCACAAGTTTTGGAATGCAACTCCAACCACCCTAGCCTCTGTCGCGTTACTCACTTGCTCGACCACACCAATATTTGCGCGACCCTCTTTCCTTTGCCATATTTTGAATTTCTGATCTTGAAAAGCATATGGCACACAACTTTCCAATCCTCCTAGGAACTGGAACGCAAGTCCTTTCTCGACGCGCAAGTCACTTGCGCGACACATGTCTGGCGCGCAAGTCCCTTTACCAAAAAACATTGTTTCCCCTTTTTTCAAATTTGAGGTCCAGAAATTTGGAAAACACTGGGAAACAATGCCATATTCAATGCTGTTATCTTCTTGACCTGTATGAGTACTTTTCTGGCACATATTCCAAACTTCCTATGAGGATTGACAACAAAAACAATCCATTCTCTAATTCATGAATAGATGACCATGGTTCCAACATTTTTAGCACTAGAAAAGGCAGTGCTCTTAAAGGGGGTAATTTTTTTTTCATATGTCCATGATCCTGAACCCTTTATCAGGGCTTTCATGACACCTTTATCAACGCTTTCCACCCAACCACCCCTTTTACCAGCACTTTTTGAATTTCAAGCTACATGCATGCCTATCTAGATTTGAACCATTCACCTATCCTTCTAATATAGAACACCTTTACCACTACACCATGTTTCTTTTTTGTTTGTTTAATGATATTTATGTTTGTTTATTTTTATATATATACATATATATTTATTATTCATATATTTATATAATTATTTTTAAATATTATTATACAATATATGTGTGTTTGTGATATATATATACTTATATATATATATTTAAATATATTATATATTATATTCATTTACATATACTAGAATATAATATAAATATATATCTGTTTATTAATACACACATATATGTATATATAAACATTATAAATATATTTTTATAATGTAAAAAATGGTTAGATATTGTTTCAAATACATTTTTAGAATATTTATTGATTTATATATATTAGAATATACATTTTTACACAAATATGTTGATATATGTATTTATATGACTGATTTATTATAAGAAAATATAATAAAACATGCATATATTTAATTATAAATAAAATTAAATTGTAAAAAATGATAAAAGTATAAAACCATAATATCAATATGGATGTAATACCTGGGAATAAATTCATTAACCATCAAAAAAATGCATTAAGATCCCCTTAAATGAGGCTTTAAATCCATAGAATGTTAAAAAATTGGGTACTGTGACTAAAAACTCAGTATTAGAGGCCTTTTGGGCCTTTTTTCCTTTTGAAAATGTGAAATAACTTTACCCCTATCCCCAAGGGAGTATAGATCATTACAGACTTTGATTTTATATGTGGTAGAGCCCAAATGGACACCCGGATCAAAATTTATGGTCATTTGAAGTTCGAGTTATGTTTTTAACTTATTTTAGATCTTTTGATAATTTTTTTTATTTTTTAGCTTCAAGTTGATATTAAATGACTATTACTCAGAAATAATAATCAAATTATTAATTTTAAAAAATTTAATTGTTTTATAATTATTTTCAATAAATATATTATATATATTAAGTGTAAATTCCTATTTACCTTATCTAAAACATATTTTAAAAAATATATATTATATTATATCAATATAAATATATTTATATATTAATATATTATTTTGGATAATTTTTTTTGAAATATACCATTATCAGCACTACAAAACGAGTGACGATAAAGGACAAACTTTATCAGTACTTAAAAAAACACTGATACCGCCCCTTATCAACACTTTTTTACAATTGATGATAAAGGTCCCCCTTTAAGAGCACTTTTTAGCACTGTTAAAGACCCCCTTTAAGAGGAATTTTTTAGCACTGACAAATGGGGTATTTAACAGTGCTTTTATCTAGCACTGTTAATGTCCTACCACTAGATAAACAACTTTTTGTAGTAGAATTAGGCCAATTGACCATTAGGCCATTAGGCCAATTAGACAATTGGCCATTAGGCCTTTAATCCAATTGGACATTAGGCATTTAGGCTAATTGGTAATTAGACTATTAGGACAATCGACCATTATACCTTTAGTCCAATTGGCCATTAGGCCTTTATGCCAATTGTCCATTAGGTATTTTGGAAAATTGGCCATTAGAACTTTAGGCCAATTGGACAATTGTAAACTATGACTTTAGGCCAACTGGCCATTAGTCCATTAGGTCAATTGTCTAATTAGTCATTAAACCTTTAGGACAATTGTCCATAAAACATTTAGGCCAATTTTCCAATTGTAAATTATGAATTTATCCCAATTAGCCGTTAGGACATTAGGTCGATTGGCGAATTGACCATTAGTACTTTAGTCCAATTGGCCAATTGGCCATTAGGGATTTAGGCCAATCGGTAATTAGTCCATTATGCCTTCAGTCCAATTGGCCATTAGGTCATTAGGCCATTATTCCTTTAGGCCAATTGGTCATTAGGCCACTAGACAAATTGACCATTAGGCCAATTGTCCAACTGGCCATTAGGAATTTAGGCCAATTAGCCATTAGGACATTAGTTTAATTGGTTAATTTGCCATTATGACATTAGGATAATTGTCTATTGGTATATTCTTCCAATTGACCAATTTTCCATTAGGCCTTTAGAAAAATTGTTCATTAGGCCTTTTGGCCAATTTTCCATTAGGCCCTTAGAACAATTGGAAATTAGGACATTATGAAAATTGAGAAATTATCCATTAGACCTTTAGGCCAACAGTCCATTAGTCCACTAGACCAATTTTACAAATGTCCATTAGGCCTTTAAGCCAATTGGCCATTGGTCCATTATGCCAATTTTCCAATTATCCATTAGGTCTTTGGGAAAATTGTCTATTAGGCCATTAGGAAAATTGTACATTAAGACTCTAGGACAATTCACCATTAGTCCATTACACCCATTGGACAATTGGACATTAGGCCTTTAATACAATTTTCAATTATTCCATTAGGCTAATTATACAATAGGACATTAGAATATTAGGCTAATTGTACAATAGGACATTAGAATATTAGGACATTAGTACTTTAGCCTAATTGTCCATTAGGCCATTTGGCCTTTATGAAAATTAGACATTAGGCCCTTACTATAATTGTACATTATGCCTTTAGAACAATTGTTTATTAGGCCATTACGCAAATTGGCCATTAGTCCATTTGAAAAGGGTATTTTCATCCTTATACTAAAGGTATTAATGAAAATAATACTTAAATTTCAGCATGGAATCTTACTAAGTAACAATATAAATCTTGATATTATTTCTATTTATATTAAATTACCCAGCACTTCTTTTTCTTAGACATTCTAGTGCGCCCCAATGTGTGCAGATAAATAATTGAATCTTTTTTCTTTTTTTTCCCTGATGCATCCTAAAAACAAAAAATAAATACAAGTAATGAGAATTAAATATTATATGAAAACCATTAAAGATTGGGAATTACATAAACTCTCCACTCTTCTAATATGCGACCATTTTTTGATATTGTGTTATTGGATAGTTAGGGAATATGGGTACACCCTATAAATTAGAACCGACTCTACCCCTCTAAACAATATATAACTCATGCCTATATGATTGTCAGTACTCCCAAAGATCCATCAACATTGAAACCTTAGCATCTTCACTGTCAGGAAAGTTAAACAAATTCTAAAATGAACATGTTAATTCATATAAAAACAACAATAATATAGATATAAATTTAACCAGTTTTCTTACCCATATCTTCACCCATGATTTTTCCTTGATGTTATTACTAATATTTTTCCATGATACTGGTTCCATCGGAATAATATCATGGTACATGGATAAATTAGACATGAAAATTCTACACTACCTAGAATTTTTACCTATAATCTGATTTTATTTATTGTAATCCACCATTTTTTTGGAAATTTCAGGCTTCCCTCATATGGGTACACCCACATCCCCTAATAGAAGATCCTACTAAATAAGATAAAAGGGGGAAAAGAATAATTAAGTCATGATATATAATGAAAAAAACAATGTGATATAATTTGACACACTAATAATAATAAAAACCTAATTCAGGATTTTTAATAGACTCTGATGGATCCATGGGATATACTAGATCAGTAGCCTCTGAAAGATGCGCCTATTCCAATGCATACTCTGGGTGATCTGCATGCACTATAATGGAAGCTGAAGGAACATAATCCTCAGATCCAAGATGGATAGTAGGAAATGGAGGCAACGTAGACATGGTGGGATAAGGGTAGTAGTGTTGGGGATACATAAAATGATATGGATATGGTAAATTTGGAACCATCCATGGAGGTAGTGTATACATAGTATGGGAAGAATATGCTAAATGAGATGATGATGGAGGCATGCGTGAGAAAATCCCTATAGTCTCAAGCAGAGGATAGAAAGGTGTGGTAGATGGGGTGTATGCTAGTGGGTCAGGGTGGGAATGTGTAAGATGGGTGCTCCATCTATTTCTAAGAGAATCCCCACTTGGACCCATGATAGTAGGATTAGGAGGAGTCAACTCTGGTGAAATTTCATAACCCTAAAAAAATTGATAAAGAATATGTTTATTTTTTTAAAATGTTGGTGCTGAAGCCTCATTTTATTATTAAAGCAAAGCAAAGACCTATTTTAACTAGGTAGAGCGAGACCCATTACATAGGCCAAAGGCATAGTGGGCATGTAGTCGATTAAATGGCCTATAGGCCCAAAGTTTTGGCCCAAGATCCGTTCTGTGAATAGTACTGCTACTCTACCCACCTGCTAAATTCCTTGCATAGTACCTGCCACTGCTATAGTGTCCTACCACCGCAACAGTGTCATGTCGCCGCTACAATACCGTCATTGCTACATTACCACAACTGCTACAACACCGCTACAACATTACTATAGAAACCTACACCCAATGGGTTTTGAACCCCCATTTTTCATGTAGGATTATGGGGTGCTTACCACTAAGGGAAGAAAAATATTACAATTATTATACTCACTAAGGGAAGAAGATGAGGCAAACCATGCTTATGCATATATCGATCAACATAAAATAATCTTTTCCCTCAAACTTTGTAGTATTTTTTATAATATATATAAGAATAAAATTTACATTTTTTAGAAAAAATATTTTAAAAATAATGCATAAAAATTAGAAATCAAAGATTTCATAAACAATGTCATAAAATGTTTTAGTAACAGTAATTTATAACCAATTTATACATTTTTTAAAAACCTATTTTAAACATGGTTTTCTAAATTGAAATAAATATAATTAAATGAAATGAATAAAAACAATACTAAAACATACATATCATCCAAAATTGAAACTAAATTAATGTAATTACATTAATACCAACCTTAGAAACCCTTGTAATGGTAAACTTAATGAACTATGAATATATATGGTTGATTCTATATAATACCCACCACTACTTTAGGTTCAACATCAACTCTCATAATGGGATAATTTTATTCATACTATGCAATATTTGGTTAACACCAATGGGGGTATCAATGGTGTCAATTTTTCCCCACTATTATTAAAAATATTTCTTGGGATTACTTTATCATTGAAACCATAATCGGGTCTTAGATGATCTTCCATATAAAACACTTATTTTACCATTAATTCTAAAATGTATGGTTTATCGGTATCAAAGAACCGACTCATGTCAATTACCCTTATTCCACATTCATCAATAAATGTAACATGTCACCTCATTGAATCAAACTATTTACTTTTCGTCACATTGACTCATCCTTGAGAGTAGTAATCCAATAATAATATTTTCTCAAAAAATCCAGAATAACACACATTTTTTATATCGGGGCCGACTATATGATGCATTAGAATAATAGTCTATTATGGTAGTTAACATAACTCCATTATGCTCTGTTCTCATTTTCACCACTTGATTAGTTGTAAGAAATTTATACCCATTGATTATTAAATATTTTCATTCATGAACCAAAGAATTGGGACCAAAATCCATTGCTATTAATTCTTAATAAACAAAGTCAAAATTTAAACTCAATACCTGAAATACATATGAATAATACAATTAAATTAATATCTATATTTTACGTTAATTAAATTAATGGTCATGACTTTGATTTCAACCAAGTAGGAAACTCTTTTCCATGAAAATCCTCTCTCCTTCTCAAAGGAAAAGATTATTGAAATCTACTTATAATTTTTTATGTTCCCTAAATAAAATGATAATAGATGTTTAAAAAAATTTGAAATGACATAGTATGAGATAACATATAAATATTCAAATTACTTACTTGATATTGTCATTGAACAAACCACAGTTAAGAAAGACTGTGCGATGTTCCATATCCCACTCTTCAAGGCTCAATATAGCCAATGTATATGACATAGTAATTCCTCCTGTTTAGGGAAGAGATGCAAATGAGGGATTAATTTTCTTATACTTATCATCTTAATGTCTCACTGTTCGGTTATGTCTTGTGCTCACATCAAAAAAATACATCGAACAAAAATCCATACATTCTTGATCCAAATAACCTCTAATAAATGAAAATTTACGATGATTTTTGTTTCAAATATAATATTTCATTGTGCATATATTTCAATTAGTAGGATAGATCTACCAAAAAGAAACCACTCTCCAAAGAAGTGTTTCAGTTGTAATATATACTCTTAAATGTAGCATGCAGGTGAAACATGATGGAAGAAAAAAAAATTCTAACGCACACAAAATTAATGGTGCCTACTGCTACTTTTTTATCAAGAAATACTTCGATAACCTTTTAGTAAAAAGGTCACTAAAAATGTCACAATTTAATCACTATCACCCTTAAATTATTGGATATCAAATTCTTGATTTCTATTGGAATCAATTAATGAAGAAGAATTTGATAAACATGTGTTTTGGTGGATTTTAGTTTCAAATCCATTTTGTTGACTCATTTAGATATGTTTCTGAAATATCCATCAGGAAACTTGATATTCCCTAATACTTCCAAAAATTTATTTTTATTTAAATGTGTCATCACATAATAAGAACAATGAACTTTCCATTTTTTCACTCATACACATAGGAGGAAGTTATGGTCGAATACCCCAATTCAATAAGTCCCAGTGAGATCAGAAGTCTTCTTTGGTGTTCCCCTTGATATTTAGAATAATTGAAAGAAAAATTTCACATATATTTTTCTTAATGTGTATTACTTCTAAACAATGACATAAAAAATTGGTAGAACTGTTTGGAAACTGAAAAAAGATACTTCTCTTTTTCCAATTTTAAGTGGATCCAGTGTCAATATTTTCCCTCTTTTTATATTTCATATGACCTTTAACCATTGAAAAATTTAAATCATTCAATTCATTAAGCACACTAGTTCCTAACACACAATGAGATGGTTGTTCAGTGTCAACAATATTTTCAAACCTCTATTGATTCTTCCTATAATGATGATACATTGGAAAGAATCATCAATTCCCCATGAAAATGAAACTATGAAGATATTTAATCCTTCTTGATCATGTATTATTCATAAAAATAGGACATGATATTCTTCCCTTCATGCTCCAACCAAAAATAATTTTATAAGCAGGGAAACTAGTTATAGTCCATAGATGGACAACACACATCTGAAATATATTTTTTGAAGAGGCATAGAATGTGCCTACACCCATATCCTGAACCTAATTCAAATCTATTATTAAATGTTGAAAGTAGACACCTATATAATTTTTAGGATTAGAGGGTCCAGATATTAGTATACTCAAGAAATTGAACATCTATGGAGAAATATTATAAATGTGAATAAAAACTTTCCATGTGTTATGAGCGGTAAGCATCTGGCCAAACTGATTAAACCCATCATAGGATAGAACCAACCTAGCATTACGCTCCTCAACTACAAAATTAGGATGTTGCACATAAAATACCCTCCATGATAATCCATCCTTAGGATGAACCAACTCATAATTATCTTTAATTATCTCAGAATCATTCCCTCGCATATTTTATGAAATTTCTATGGACATGAATAGATTTTGAAGCCTAGGAATCAATGGAAAATTCCACATGACATTATATGGAACCTGATATGGTGTTCCATATTTATTTTCCTTCCATCAAGATGTACCACATTCTTTATATTCATTAAGTTCAGTTTTTTTCTCCCAACATAAACTGCAATCTTTCAGACAAGCATGAATTTTGTTAGTATAAAATCAAAGTTGTTTAATTACCTTCTATACCTTATAATGATTGAGGAAATATCTCACCATTAAGAAGAAAGTCCTTAAAAAATACAAGAATATAATCAATGGTGATATTATAAATTACATACATGATTTTTCTATGATATAACCACATTAAAAATTCCAAAGTTTTCATTTTAGTATATTCCTGACATACATGGGTTTTGGAATCATCCATTAATTTTTTCACACTTTAAACATCATAATCTTAATTATTTTTCTCATGTTTATTCATATCATTTTCTGCCTGAACAGGCATACTATCTCTCTTGTGATGATATAAAAATGGAAACTGATAAAATATCAAATTCTTCATACCACTTCTTTCTTTATGTTCATTGATAGTAAAATATTGTATCATCTGATCATTTTGATACCAAAAATATTAGTTTTTTTAAATAAAACTTTCATTATATTTTATCTAACTTCTTCCCAGCTTAACCATGGTATTCCAACACAAATATAACATGAACATTGTATACAACCTCTATTTAAAGCATTGTTAAATGAAAAATCTATTTTTTTCAAATTATTTTGAAACTCGATAGAAATATGATCAGTATGATACATCAAGATTCTATCCATTATATTATAGGGAAAAATTTAGCTTCTAATTAATAATGTAATCCATAATTACAATGATATCCAAATTGAAATAAAAATTAAATTTATAGTGTAGTGGAAATTAAAGAACACTAATAAGAAACCAAATTGAATACAATGCATGATATAAGTGACCATTATAGAATAATATATTATCCATAATAACAAAGAATAAGGAATATTAGAAGAAAAAACCAAGGTATACTCATAGAAGTGATTCCAAAACTCCAGCACACATTTAAGTATCTTTGAAAACCATCCCTCACCAATCCAAATATCAAGAATACAATGATAATTTAAACCACATGAACTATATGGTTTATATACATGATCACTAAATATAACCTCTATAGATATATCCATGATACTACAAAAATAATAGAAGATAGTACATGGAACTGTATTAGGATCTAGGTAAGTGTTAAAACTAGAAGGTGGATTGACCCCCAAATACAAGAAATTTGTCTTCACATTAGACCATTCTGGGAGGCCTATGTTAAATCAACACAAGACATCAAACCTACATGGTCACTCCCCCTAAATAAAACCACTCTCCAAAACAATCAAAATAATTTAAGAAATTTCATATTTTTAAAACCATAGACCACCTTATTCAAGGAGTTCCAAAAAAAATTGATACATACCAAGATTTAAACCACCATAGAGGAAACACCTTTGAAAACAAATTCAAAAAATAACTACAATGTTTAATTACAAAAAATTCATATTTTGAAATAATTAAACCCACCCACTAATAGAATAAAACTTTATAATGCTGAAAAATCTACTTTTGGAAATCACTGATTTTATTTATAAAGATTAATGACAATATAAGTTTCTTGAAAACACTATTGTATCATGACTATAAAACTAATTACAATTAAAATATAACTTATAATAATCTATTTATATTTCATAATGTTTTCAAATAGTTTAATATGAAAACCCCCCTATACTTCACATGTTAAAAATAACCAGTCTTGAAATTCCCTTCAAGAGGGTATAATTTTCGTTACAAGAAAATTCCAAATAGTATTAAAAACATATTTCATTTCAAAAATAAAATCTATGGAATTACACTAAATAAAAAAATTATTTCATGAAATCCATTTTTTTGCAATAATTTCATAATCATAACATAACACAACCTTACTTGAGGTACTATGAGAGAAGTAACACTTGGTTGCTAGAGAATAAAATAGGGGAAATAAGAATAGGTAATGAAATATTACCTCTTAAATATAAAAAAAACTACTATAAATGGAAGAAGAAGATTTGTTCGATGGGTGAAATGTCACCTGAAGAGGGGAGGGGGTGTCGATGTTGCCTAAGGAGGGGATGAGGGGATGTCGAGGTCTCTTGAGGTGGTTGGGATAGGAGAGCTATGGATTTTAATGAAGAGGGGGAGGAGGATCCCAAGCTAGGCTGCCCAATTAAAGGTCTATATTTCCAATTTTAAAATAATTGTGGGTATAGGTTTGGGCATAAAATATATACACATGATTTTTCTAAACTGTGGGTATAGAAGAATGGGGATAGATGTAGTTTCCTGTAGTGGATGTTTCCTCATGATATTCGCCACTATATACATGTTCCTTTATGGGATATTGGGTTCCTCTTTGGCATCAATACCACCACCATTTATAGCATGATTCAACTGATCCATCACTACAATAAACTATTCTTTTACAATTCCAACCATCTTGAGATACTGATTTAAAAGGATATTTCCCTCTTAGTTCCTTCCCACTATAGGTTCTATAGGATTGAAATGTATATGTAGATTTCTCAATTACAAGAGGGGTGGGGGTGAATTGTAGGTTTAAAAGCTTTCATTTTTAATCATAAGAAAATCTATGTTTAAAAAATTTAAACAAAGTGAATTCACAAACCCCCTTTGGTTCTAAAAAAATAGATAATTGGAACCTGGACAGGTGTCACTCAGCCAAAAGTTAGTTAAAAATAGATTGTATGAAATCATTTCATTGTAAAATAATCATGTGTAAGAAACAATAACAAGTAAGAAAAACATTCTTAAGTTTAAGAAACATAAGTAAACTGGGATCCAATAAAGTTGGAACAATATCTTATAGAAAATATGTACAATTAAAAAGTATGAATAATCAGATTATAAATATTGTGGGAAATAGATTCTTAATATGTATACAAATGGAGTCTAGAAAAATAAAAAATTAGAGTTTGGTTTTGGATATAAATTGAGTCTGAATTTAGATAGAAACAAAGTTTGATTTTGGATAGAAACAGAGTCTGAATTTATGAAGAAATAAAGTCATATTTTTTTAGAATTCAGAGCCATATTTTCTAAGAATTCAGAGTCACATTTTCTGAGAATTCGGAGTCCAAAAATCTAAGAACTCAGAGTTTGAGTTCTGTGAAACTTGGAGTCAAAATTCCCAATGAAACGGAGTTTTAAATCAGATGGAATCAGAGTCTAAAAATAGTGAGACTCAATGTCTAAGGAACTATAAGGTTCCAAGATTTAGATTATAATTTTATTATACATAATGTAATTTGGTCTTAAGGAAATATGATTATTCTAGGATAAGGAACTTTAAGCAAAACATGTAAAAGCAAGATAAAGGTTAAGTATGTAAATTTACTTAGAGAAATAAAATAATCTTTAAGGAATTTTTTTTTGTGATTTTAGAAACAAAATGAATAGAAAATACATAATGGACTTATTTAATTAACAATATCCCCATTTTTTAAAATCACAAACTATTTTTCAAAAAATAATATTAAGTTTAGAAATCTTAGAAAGATATACTTATCTCCCTTATATTTGGATTATTGTGAATACAATTAACTCCCCCTTAGGTTATGTCATCTTAAGGATCATATTCTTTTACTTAAGAAGTTATCTTAAAATAGATTTCATTTTCTTAAGAAAAATATTATTTAAGTTAAGCCTCCCCTTTTATAAGAAATTTATTCTTTGGATAATCTCCCCCTTAATATGATATTCTTTTGAAAAAATCTTTTCTCCCCCTTTGTGATTTTCAAAAATGGAATGGAGGAATATATTTTTGTACCCGATATGTTAAGAAATATACATACAATACACACAGATGTAAGGAAAATTTCATTAACTATGAATAAAAAGTTTTTGTACAAAAAAAGATTGGTTTTATAAAACTTATTCATCATTTTTCTTCTCTGGAAGCATCTTCTTGATAATGGATTTTACCTTCTTTATCTCTTTATGATCATCTTGGTACTTCTTGAGTAAGTCTTCTTGATCATGGTTCTTCTTTTCAAGGATCTAAATCCTTTCTTCTTGTGTCTTGATCAGTTATTCTTGTGACTTAACATTTTCTTCCAACCGTTCTTTGGATTCACTTTCTCTATTTAGACTAAGAGAAACAGAATTGAGTTTTCCTTTAACATTTCTATCCTCTTAGATCCGAGAATATTTCTCTTGATTTATCCTCTCAGTAAGATTATTAATACTTTCATTAGATTTGTTAAAATATTCTTTAAATGAATCCATATAATCATCAACTATCTTAAGATCATCAATAACAAAATTCGACCAGTTTGTTATCTTCTTATAGGACTTCCTGTGGGCTTCATAATTGACCAAGAAGGTTTTGAATTCAACTTTTACCTTGATGAGATTCTCCATCAAAAGATTTTTAGATTCCATTTTTGAATTAATTGACTGCTGTATCAGCCTTCACCATGATTCAATTTTTGGGAAGAATAGAATTGAATCTACAAGATTTTTTAAAGACTGTTCAACAAAATCATGTCCCATGGAGGAGGACAATTGAGAGTCTAAGTCAACTTTCCACGGAGGAGTATCTTTAACTTATTTATCATTCTTTGACTTAGACGTTCCAAATACATATTTCTATGGTTTATCAATAATGACTAACTTTATTTTAGCAACAATATTTTCAACAACATTCTCATGTTATTTTTCTTCATCATTAACTTCCTATTCATATTCCTAAACAATATCATCATTATATTCAATTTCTTCATTGGAATGGACTTTGTTAACTTCCTCTTATTTATAATTTTTCTTCTGCTTTTCTAAAGCTATTTTGGTGGATGATGATTGATAAGTTCTTATTGAAAGTTTATCAGAAGGACTCTTCTACTCATGATACTCTTCAACCATTCTGATCAAGTATTTACTTTCCTTCTCCTCCTCTTCTTCTTCTTGTTGAATTTCTTCTTCTTTAACAATATATTCTAGAAGTGAAGCATCCTTCAAGAAGGATTCTGGTACTTGAATATGTTATGAAGCTTTCTTAACATATTTTAACAAAGACTTAACAACCTGAGCCTCCGATTCTTTTTCTTTCTACTTTTTATCCATTGCTTGTCTTTCAAGATTTTCAACTTCAACAATATTCAAGGCCTTAGCCTCTATAGGGTTAATCCCAAAGATAGAATCACCTTCCTTTCTCTTCTTCTTCTGATCCCTCTATTTAGAAAACACTTCATCATCATAAGTCTTTTGCTTATTTAGCTTAGGGGTGCTGATTTGATTTCCAGAATGGGTCTGGTTGGCTGGGATTCCGGCTCGTTATCTTTTATTTTCTAAGAAGGTTTATCAACTTCATCTTTCCTAGATTCAGGATGATCATCCTTATCAAGAATATCAAAAAATTCTCTAGATTCAAAATTGAATGCTATTTTCATCCTTCTTAGTGTATCTTCACTAAGTAAAATAATATTGAAATTCTTAACCTTTTAGGTGCAAGGGATTTAAAAAGATTCTGAACACAAGACTATAATATTTGATATGATCACCAGATACATTAATATTTGAGACTTTATGTTACCATTTTTAATGTTTCTAATTGTCAGAAGGATGTACTTCACCAGATTTATCTTCCTTAGGTTTTCTAGGAAATCCAAGAGAAAGATATCACAAATCTTGAGTGAATCATTATCTCCCTTCCTTGGGATAAGAAATCCTTTCACCCATAATTCCACCAACCTATGGTTTGACTGGAGATGGTAAATTTTGGGTGTCTTGACATTTTTCAGCCCAAAGCACTCTATATCCTTCACCTTCCCAAAATAAACTTCCTTATCCGGGAAACGGTGTGATCATAGGATTGCATCACCTTCGTATGAAATGTCAAGGATGCCAACATCAATGTTGAAAGATAATGAATATGACTTCCCATAGGCTCTAAACTTGAACATCTCCCTACCAACTTGTTCATATAACTGAACTGAATCATAAAATTCCACTATAAGGTCCACGTAGACTGGATCTTGATTCTTTTACTTAGAAACTCAAATGATTTTCCATCTATTCAACTTGATAATATTTGAAATCAAAGAATTATACTTTGCAAAGAAATTATGATCCAATATAATTTCTCGGAACATTAACCAATCCTTTGGTTCCTTGATAGATTAAGACTACATCGGAGTCTGAGGATATGCTTTAAGTGACATTTAGAATGTAAGGAAACTAGAAAAATGAAATAGAACACTTAAAGAGATGCATAGATTCGATGAAAAAAGCCGAGAGAACTAATGTGAGATGAGAACACAAGGTCCCTTTAAATATGTTTGGCAGTGACGGTTCAGATTCTTAAATCAATCTAACAGTTGATATTAGCATAAACTGATTTGATGGTTGAGATGAATTCATAGAATGTTTTTATGGGTTCTGATCTTTTCAGGTTTTAAGTAAAATATCAGATTTAAGGAAAGTCAATCCGATGAGGTTTTCTTAAGACAAGAAAGAAATACCAATGAGGAAAAAAATGAAATTACAAGGATTTAAGTAATGAAACATACCTTTCAAATTACTAAAAAATAATTGTTAATATCGATAAGGTTCTTCTTGAAGAACTTATGTTTCAGATATTTTTATTAGGGAATGAAAAACTTTTTAAGTTAAAAAAATTTAGGTTCTAGAAAAAAATTGGAAAAGGAAATATAAAAGAAATAGAAATATATACTCCCCCTATGAAAAGAAGTATCTTAATGTTAAGATATGGTTGCAGCAAAAAGTTAATATGGAATATTACCTTATAGTTATCATTTCTAAATTTTTTTAATGTATTAAAATATATTAGAGGGTAAATATTTGGTAAAAATTTCAACAAGTTTATCTTGAATTCTAATAAATTGAAGAACGATATATCCTTTAAGTGCGTGATCCCTAAGAAAGTGATTCCTACTATCTATGTGTTTTGCATGAGAGTGATGTACAAAGTTTTTTCTTATAGAAATGGAATTAGTATTATCACACATTATTTGTGTTTTATTAAAACTCATTCCATAGTTTGTGAGTGTGTGTTTAATCCACAACACTTGAGCACAACAACTTCCAGCTACTACATATTCAGCTTCAGCAGTGGAAAGTGCTACTGAGTGTTGTTTCTTGCATGGCCAAGAAACTAATGAATCTGCTAAGAAATAAAAAATTCTAGATGTACTTTTTATATCCATTATTCATCCACCAAAGCCAACTTCCAAAAATATTTTAAAAATAATAATTTTTAGAAGAGTATAAAAGTCATAAATCCATGGTTCCCTTTAAATAGTGAAAATCCTTTTCACTACTTTCAAATGGGATTATTTTGGATTATATTGATATCTTTCACATAATAATATTGAAAACATCAAGTCTATACGAATATATTTTAAGTATAATAGAATTTCTATCATACCTCTAAAAGACATTTGATCTACTGATTTCCCGGCTTCCTCAAGATCAAGAGTGTTTGAGGTACTGATTGAAGTACTTATACTGTTAGTGTTGTCATATACATACTTATTAAGAATATCTTTAATATTCTTATGTTGAGATATATAATTTCCTTCTGGTTTTTGAGAAATTTGAAAACGAAGAAAAACTGTTGACTCACCCATCATACTCATTTCAAACTCATATTTTATAAGATTAACAAATAAATCAGTTAAAGATTACTGAGTTGATCAAATATACTCTCATCAACATAAATTTTAACAATAAAAAAAATTATCTTTATTTATAAAAATTGGTGGATCATCCGTTCCATTAACATACTTTTTTTGTAACAAAAATCATGTAAGTCTATCATACCAGGCTCTAGGGCCTTATTTAAGTCCATATAAAGCTTCAGTAAGTTTGTAAACATGTTCAGGATATTTTGTGTCTTCAAATCCAAGAGGTTTTTAAACATAAACTTCCTGTTAAACATATCCATTATGGAAATCACACTTCACATCCATTTGAAAAAGTTTAAAATTAAATAATTTTGCAAAGGATAGTAGAATATGTATAGATTAAAGTCTAGCTACTGGAGCGTAGGTTTCTTCATAGTCTATTCCTTCTTGTTGATTATATAATTTAGCAACTAATATTTCTTTATTTCTTATAATGATTCCATTTTCGTTATTTTTTTTCTAAATACCCACTTTACACCAATTAAAAAATTTTCTTTAGGTGTTTCAACCAAGGTCCAGACTTTGTTACTTTCTAATTTGTTTAGTTCATCTTACATAACTTTAATCCAATCATCGTCACCTAAAGCTTTATAAGTGATTTTAGGTTCTAATTGGGAAATAAATGCTAGATTTTCTACTTCAATTATAAGATAACTTCTATTCCTTATAGGTTTATTTATTTCATCAATGATACTATCATTAGGGTTATTCTTAAGAAACAACTGATTTGGGTTTTTTAAAACATGTTCATAAAAATAAGGTAAAAAATATTATGGGGTAAATACTTCAGAAAACATTTCTTGAGTATTTTCATTATTAGAAGAATATTCCATCAAAGGTTTATAATCAGTTTTTGAAAACACATCCGAAGATGTATGTTGGGTTTGTTTAAAAACAAAAGGATCAGTTTCATCAAATTTAACATGTACTATTTTTTCAACAATACAATAATTTTTGTTGAAAACTATATAAGACTTAGAAGAAGTGGAATAACCTAAGAAAATTCTTTTGACAGATTTAGGTGTGAATTTATGTAAGTTATCTTTAGTATTCAGGATGAATACTTTTCATCCAAATACTTTTAAGTAAGAAACTTTAGGTTTTCAACTAGTCCATAACTCATAAGGTGTTTTATTAAGAAAAGGTATGATTAAAACTCGATTTACAGTATAGAAAGTAGTACTTACAACTTCATCCCAAAATTTTTAGCAATATAATATTAAATTAACTTGGTTATAATTATATCTTGAATAATTTGGTTTCTTCTTTCAACAACACCATTTTATTGAGGAGTTCTTGGATCTGAAAAGTTATGAGTAATTCATTTCTTACTACAAAAAGTTTCCAAATATGAATTTTTTAATTCTCCCCCATGATCACTATGAATAGTTATTATTGGAAGGTTTTCCTCATTTTTAACTTTGGTTGAAAATGATTTAAAATAAGAAAAGGCTTCAGATTTATTTGTTAGAAAATAAACCCATGTAAATCTAGTGTAATCATCAACTAAAACAATTACATAGTATTTGCCTTCAATACTTCTAGTTTGTGTTGGAATGAAAAGATCTATATGTACTAACTATAATTCTTTAGAAGTTGAGACTTCACTAATTGATTTAATGCTTGACTTATGTTGCTTTCCATATTGACACGGATCACAAAATTTTGAAGAATCAAATCTAAGCTCCAGTATATCCTTAATAAGACTTTTCTTTTATAGTTTTCATAGATTTATAAGGTTACAATGTCCTAGTATTCTATTCCACAATGAAGACTAATCTTCCATTACACTAAGGCAAGGCAAGTCTTGGGTCTTAAGATATTCTAAGTTAAGTGTATAAACATTCTCATGCCTATGGGCAGAGAGAATAAACTCTTCCTTGGAATTGTGTACTAAGCATTTATTATTACTAAAATTCATAGGGTAACCTTCATTACATAATTGGATTATGCTTATAAGGTTGTGCTTAATACCTTTAACAAATAAAAAATTTGAAATTAAATCTTTTACAAGAAGAACAATGTTACTTACACCAAAAATTTCTCTATGATCATTATCTCCAAAAGTTACTTTTCCACCTTTCATCTTTATAATATTTTCAAAGAAGTTTTTTTTACCAGTCATGCACTGGGAAAATAAACTATCCATGTACGATGTATTGTTGTTGGAACTTCCTTTATTTTCCTAAAAATAAAATAGCTAGATTTTTAGAATCAAAAATTTATTGGATCCAGAATTGTTAGAAAGTAAAATCTTAGGTATCCACATTTTATTAGAAAAGTGAGCATTATGAAAACCTAAGGATTTGATTTTACTCAAAGAATTTTTCTTCTCCCAATGTCCACCACATTGAAACTTAGTGAAAAAAGGAGAACTTTAGGGAAAAAATAGTTATGACTAAAATAGGGTTTGAATGAGAATAACCAAATCCATAACTATTCCTAATAGGACAAAGTTGTGAATACATTTTATTAAATTATTTTCTTCCAGAAGTGAAATTTGATAAAAGTTTATTTAATTAAAATATTCCAGATTTTAGTCTGATGACTAAATTCTTATCCTCATAGACATTAGTCTTTGAATTTGAGTTAGTCTCTAAAACATTTTTCTTAGAAATAACATTTTCAAGATCCTTAGAAAGTTTATCATTCTCAAAATCGACTTCTTTAAGGTTTTTTGAAATATATTCAAAATAATTGGTTTTCTAATCAAGATATTTTGAAAGATCTAATAATTATTTTGTTAAAATTGATATTCAATAATTTTTATTCTCTAACTTCTTTATCTTACAGTTCTCATTCTCAAGTAATTTAGAAAATATAGAAACTTATTTAAACGAAGATAAGGTATTATCTTCTGATAAGGAAGATTCTTCATCTAAAGATTAATAATATTCATCATTTGGAAAATTAGTAATTAAATAAATATTGGTTAAGGATTCAGAATTGTGTACCTCATCCATAAGACAATGATTTTCTATAGGCAATCTGGCTATAAGACCAATATACTTCTGACTAGAAGATTCATATTCCAAGGATTCATATGAAGATTAACAACCACTTTCACTCCAGATGTAATTAGATTTTAGGACTTTCTTAGCCTTAGACTTGTAGTACTTATTTTTTTTCTTTTGAAATGCTTATCCTTTCTATATTTTCTCTGAGCATAAGACAATCAGGTCTGATATGACCTACCCTTTTTCTTTCATAACAAGTTACTTCTGAATCTTTCTTGTCCTTTCTATCTTTCTTCTTATATCTATGTTGAAAATATTTCTTTCCCACAATCTTGTTCATAATTCGAGCAATATTGGAAATTTAATTTTTAGAATGATCACTATAACTTAATTCAGATATAAAAACAAATTTCTTAGCTTTAGATATAGTTACTCTTTCTGGAGTCTTGGATTTAGATATAGTAGTTAAAGTAACTCTTCCATTACTATTTTTATTTTTATTGATCTCTATATCTCTCTTGATTCTTGTTTCATGCTGAAGAAGTGTCCTAAATAGATCATTAAGTGTGATATTATATACTTTCCTATTTTCATAAATAGCTATCCTTTTAGATTCCCACTCGTTGGGAATAATATTAATTATCTTGTCCACAAGAATCTCATCATTTAGTACTTTTTCTCCCATTGATTGAACACTATTGATGATAGTCATAAATCTTTGTTGTATTTTGTAAACTGGTTCTCCATAAGGAAAAATAAATCTATGATATTCATCTCTTAACATAGATCTTCTTATTTCTATCACTTTTGAAGTTTCAAAGTGTGTAACTTCAAGTTTCTTCTATATACTACTGGAAGCTTCCGAAGAAGATATTTGACTATAGATATTCCAGGTCATGGAACATAAAAGAGTATTGAATTACTTGTAGTTTAGTGATATTATTTCTTTTCCTGATTTTTGAATTGTCTAATTTGTTTATCAAGAATCTTGTAGTCTCAAGTTAGCATAACAAAGTTGTCCACATTGGTATTGATAATAAAAGTCTTCATCCTATCTCTCTAGTATTCATAATCATTCCCATCAAATATTGGAGTTCTGGTAGAATTTAGATTGTCTATTGAACCAACATTTATTCCTGCCATTCTATAAGAAAATACAGAAGATATTTTCCACAAAACTTTTTAGTATTAAAAGTTTATAAACAAATAAAATCTTAAAGAAAAGCATGAACAAGTAATTTTAAGCAAGAAAAGTTCAGCAAGAAAACTTATATATAAGTATAAGTATTTCAGAGACCTTCTTTGATACCAATTATAGGATCGAAATATATATATATATATATTGATCAATTATAAGAGGGGGGTGTGGGTGAATTTTAGGTTTAAAAAAAAATTTTAACCTTAAGAAAATATATGTTTAAAAAAATTAAACAAGGATAATTTAAAAACCCTCTTTGGTTCTTAAAAAAAGGGATAATTAGAAGGGTCCAAGTATCATTATAAAGAACTTAAACTTAGACAAGTTTATCTTAAATAAATTTAAACAAGTTTATATTAAATAAAGATTCTACTTTAAAGCGTATAGAATCTTATTTATCAGAGTTAGTACAGGTATTAGAAAGTAGAAGAAAGTTATAATTTTTAACTATAACTTAAAACAACGAAAATAGAAACTTTTAAAAACAATAAGTAAACAAGTATAAGAAATATTTTTACCCAAAGAGAATGGTATCCAAAAGAATTGAATAAATTTCCCTTGATTTATAATTTCATGAAAGTCTGTATTTCCCACATCAGAGTAAGACCTTGATAAGAATATTGGAATCTATCTTACTATCCCTGGAAGACCTTGATATTTAAGGTGATCAAAACCTATATCTTCCTATCCCTGGAAGCCCTTGATTGATCACAACAGCAATCAGAGTCACACTAGGTAGTCTGAATAAGTTGTTCATAGATTGAACGAGTTGTTCACAGAAAAAGCACAAGGAAAGTTGATCAGAGATCTCACAGAGTATCATCACATCAAGAAATTCTCAACATGTGGAACTCTTAAAATGTATGGGGTATTTATAGGAAAAATTTCTAACGGTTATCTCCACATCTAACGATCATTTTCCTTGAATTTCAAAGGGACCTATATAGGTGTCTCTCAACCAAATGTTAGTTAAAAATAGATTGTATGACATAGTTTCACTGTAACATAATCATGTGTAAGAAACAATAACATGTAAGAAAAACATTCTTAGGTTTAAAAAACTTATGTAAACTGGGATCTGATAAATTCGGAACAATATCTTAAAGGAAATATATAACATTAAAAAGTGTGAAAAATCAGATTCTAAATATTATGGGAAATGGATTCTGAATATGTATAAAAATGGAGTCTCATAAAATACAAATTGGAAGTATGGTTTGGGATAGAAATAGAGTATGGATTTATGAGGAAACAGAGTCATATTTTTTGATAATTTGGAGTCAGATTTTCTGAGAATTTAGAGTCATATTTTCTGAGAATTATAAGTCAGATTTTCTAATAATTTAGAGTTAGATTATCCGAGAATTCAGAGTTAGAAAATCTAAGAACTCAGAGTCTGAATTCTATGAAACTCAAAGTCAAATTTTAGGATGAAATGGAGTCTGAAATCATATAGAATCAGAGTCTAAAAATAGTGAGACTCAGTATCTAAGTAACTATAGGGTTCCGAGGCTTAGATTAGAATTTGATTATACTTAAATAAATTCGGTCTTAAGGAAATATGATTAAGCTAGAATAAGTAACTTTAATAAAAACATGTAAAATCAAGATAAAGGTTAAGCATGCAAATTTCCTTAGAGAAAGAAAATAATCTTTAAGGAAACATCATTTGTGATTTTCAAAATGAAAGTAATGGAAAATACATAAGGGACTTATTGTCTTAACAGTTTCCTTGTTTCCTCTGTGGAAAACCATTCTGAACATACATAGTTTAGATAAAAAATCATGATAATATTAAAATTCCATACGATTTTAAGTTAACCATAATTTAAAATATTTCAATGAAATTTTATTAACATTATATAAGCCTATAATGTTATCTAAAATGACCTATGATACCAACCATAGGACATAGCCTTAAACATTATGTAATCATGAGTTGATGTCAAGAATTATACTTTTTTTAACTTTGATTTTTTTTTCACTTTTAGAGTTTCATAAAATTAGGTCAGAACATATACATAAAAACCATTTAATACAAAGTAGGAACCTCTAATAACTATCCATTTTTTCCACTATATAAAACTTTAAAAATAAAACATGATTTATTTTATGAAAAATATTCATGACTTTCAAATTGAACATATTATTTCCATTACCCATCCTTAATTCCTACAAAAAGAATTTTAAAAATGTGGGATTAACACAAAAATATCAATAAGGGACATAAAAAGGAGAAGACCACTAATTCACTAAAAACATGAAAACCCATGAAAAACCTTTTCTAAAAAACATGTCTTCTCTTACAAAAAAAGGGAATTAACATTCCCTTAAAAAAATCATTTATTTTACCTTTTAAAAAAAATATTTTGATGAAAATTCATTAACAATAATAGAAAATTCATGTAGGTACCTTGGGACATAATCTCACAGAACCCTTTAATAACACTTACAAATTGGAATAACCATACATAAAACATCCAATATAATTTTCCACATAACATAATCATTACCCAATGAATTGGAGTGAAATATGGGTGCGCCCATTATTTAAGATATAATGGTCTCAATTGACGCTATCTGGCTTCACCCATCTTAAATAATTTCCAAGAACCACAACAAAAAAAAACATTTTATCATTTTAAAAACTTATTTAAACTCATAATCAAATAAAATTCATATATAAAAATACCATTCTCAATTAAAACCCGATTTTTAATAACAAAATATAAAAACCAAGGGGGAAATATTGTTTTCATATTTAGGGAAACATAAAATATTACAAATGAATCAATAAATCAAATAATTCCCATGGTAGTGGAAAAAGTTTTTGATTCTCTGTACATTAATAATGAAACATTTATTTTGCCATTTGTCAAAACATTATGTATAAAACATGTAAAAATATTCCATTATAAAGCCTTTGAAAATAAATTAAAAATATGAATAAAATTTTCTTTATAAATATATAATGTCCAAATAAATTTTTTTATAAAATAGTTTTTAAAACATGGACATGTAAAATATATAGCTCGAAGGAAAACATTGAAAAGAGAATTTTTTTAAAGAAAATTCTCTTATCACTTTGGAAATATTTGAATCATAATCACCATGAAAAAATAACATGAAATAAAACTATAAATACCATTAGAATATAGAAATTACTGATATATCATTTCAAATGTGATTTATATACACATCCTAAAATATTATAGGTGTATAAGATTAAAATATGCCTCAATGAAAGGAAATTGAGATAAAGTCCCTTACCTCGAGTCTGACTTATTATGTGTTTATTTATAATCGTGAATAATAAAATTATGATAATTGTTTACTTACTTGAGAAATTTTTTCAATTTTATTATTAATTTTATTTAACTTATTACATAGTTATATAAAATTACTCAATCAATTTAGTTTATTTCAGATGTTTTGTCCATATTGGGCTTATGTGTCAAAAATGACCTTGGTAGGTTGATTATGGTCAAAGAGGTAATTGTTAAAAAATATCCATAATAATAATCATGAAATAATTATCATATTTATAAATTAATTATACTTTTAAAAATAATCATTAAATATGGTTATGAAAAATGAATTAATGTTACGATCATAAAGATGATATGTCATACGTACGCAAGAGCAATGTTTCCATTTTTCAATGATCATTATGGAAAGATGGTAAGTAATATATTATATTTACATAATTATAATAATATTATATATACCATATTATATTCTTATATTTATCATCCATATGGTCAGGTGTTGAAAAGATAATCACATCGCTTCTTGAAGACGATAGTCCACACGTAAATGAATGACGTTATCAATTTTTTAGTGAGTGAAAAGGTAATAAATAAAATGATATATTATATTTAAATAATTATAAATATGTCATTAATATAATAAATATTTCATAAATATCACATATATTAATTTTATTTACCATTATTACCACTCATGTAATGCGTTAGTGAAAAACGAATCACACCGCTTAGTGAGGCGGTAGTCCGTCATACCCACAAGCGATGTTATCATATCCCATACAATATGGAAAGTATAAGTTTATATATATTAAAATTAATATATATGTATAATTATATTGAAAATATCATATATACACTTTATATCCATCATCATAACCAACTGTGAGAGATGGTAATGTAAAAACAAGCGACATCGGTTCGCGATGCGGTAGTCCATCATACACACAAATGAAGATTTTGTAACCCATTTTATGGAAGATGGAAATGATTTAGGTTATTAAATTAACAAGATAACATATAATTATATGTAATATACTAGGTTTATTATATAATTATTTTTTAAGAAGAATTTATTTGGTGGAGAAAGAAATAAAATAAAAATACCCATTGAAGAATGTTGCCTCTTCTTCTGGTATCCTCCTTAAGTTTCCACCAAAGGCCTTCCCATGTAAAATCTATACCCAAAATAAGGTGTATAGTATTATAATAGAGATTTGTTTATGTTATTTTGAAATTTATTTCCCAAAACATTGGGTTTTAATAGGCCGAGAGAGGAGGAGAGGGTGTTTCCAGTTATAAGCAGGGAAGAGGACACACTTGGTATGTTTTAATAGAATTAAGTGATCCCAAGTTATTCATATGTAAAAATGGTCATTATCAATCCTAAGAGGTTTTTTTTGAAATATTTCCATATAATAGTTTTTATATAATTTTATATGTCATTTTGACCTTTATCTATTTATTTTAACCCTCTAGTAAACCCATTTTTACATTAACTGCGGCAATGAATTTTTATTGTTTTCACTATTAATTTTGGTCAAAAATTAAGTTGAATTTATTATAAATTATAAATTATTCTGATTCAAAATATTTATTCCATTTTTTCAATTAATTTAACATAATTGGTGAAATTTTATTGAAAATTAATCCTATATACACGGTGAGAAAGTGAGCTTTTAAGTAGAGTGTTTTTTTTATGAAAAAGAGGATTCTATATTAACTCTATGAATAATAATAATAATAATAATTGAATGAAACTAAATTAATATTTAATGATAAAAAATATATAAATTTCATTTAAAACATTACCCATTAGTTATTATTTTATTTAATTAAAATGAATAAACATTGTGCATTTTAAAACAATTTTTTGAAAACCCCGTTTTAAGCCCACAACAAACTTATACTATAATACAATATAAATTTCATTAAAAATTATATAAATGGATTAAATATAAATAAATAATAACTAGGTTACTTTAAATCATATTCAAAACATAATGGGACATTTATATTAATTAAATTTTTGAAAAGGCATTTTTAGAATAGAAATAGCTATTTTTTGGTATACCCTGAAAAAATTATCTTACAAAAAATCAAAAAAATAACCCTAATTTAATTTTGTTATGATGATTTAAAAAATGATAATAATTTTATCAAATTAAAATTCTAAAATTTATAAATTACTATTTTAAATAAAACCTTATAATAAAGAGTTTAATTAAAACTGTTTCATTTTTTATTTAAAAATTAATTAGTTTTTTATAAATAATATAACTATATTAATAAACATGAAATTTATTTATTATATATTTACCAGGGTTCCTATAAATAATAATCAAGATAATTTCTCTTTCAAGATTTGGGTTAATAAGGGTGTAAATTTTAAGGAAATACAAGTCCAATATTTCAGGAGTGGGGAGTACACTTAACAAATTGAGGAATTGTGAGTTAATAAAGTTGTCAAGCCATACTAGCTAAATATATTTTAGTAATATGACCAGAAAAATATTTGGATTATTATAAGAGGAATATATATCCTTTTCATAAGAGTATCAATGTGAAAGTACATATTAAATATATTGGTGTGAGTTATTGTGATTATATAAAATCAACAGAGACTAAGAAAATAAAGTTTATTATGTCACACTTGGTAATCAAAATGATGTACTAAAAATATAAATTTATTTTTGTAGAAAATTTCAATTCATTTGACCAAGAAATTATCTCAGTGATCGATATTTCAGAAAGAAACTCTTCTAATCAATTCTAACTTTCAGCAGTGGTACTGGCGCTTGTGCATCTTAATACACCAATAAAGTAAGTTTTATGTGCTAGAGTACCTAGTTTCAATTGATCCTTATAAGAAGGTAAATTTGGAGGATCATTATGTATTCTTCAAACACATGTATGATACATTGGATTTTTAATGCCTCATGTTATTTTCTATGACCAGTGAGCTCCAAATTTTTTATGAAAATGTGAATTCATGCGCCATGTAGTCTTAAATCTTTGATATTTATAAAGAGAATGAATGATAAGTAAGGTATGAGATATATAAGGATATATTTATGTGAAAGATTGATGAACGTGTACCATCTTAATCAATATGATTTCTCATATTGATTTTTTGGAAATTTTACGTTTAAGTATACCCAAGGAACTATGAATGAACTTTGTTCAAAACTCAATCATAAATTCATGAATTTTATTATGAATTTTAATATATAAAATATTGATAATATTCTATTAGATCTCCTAACTCTCAGTATCCTATAAAATAAGGAAATGATGCATAAAAAAACTTCAGTCTTTATGATAAATAAGAGTAAAGGTAAGGTAAAAATCCCCAAGGTTGATTTGAACTCTAAGGAAACTTTGTCATACCCTACAAATAGGAGGAAGATCAAGAGAAATGTTAAGAACCCATGATGTAGTGTGTTTTTATTGTAGCAATAAAGTCTTTTAGAATAATATTTTTTTTCAATTAAGAAGAAAGGGGATTCTTTTGGAGTGTTCATTATCAAATATAATTTCTTTATTTATATAAATTGGTGTTTAGATACATCCTTTAGTACTCAAATTTTTATCCAAATATATGAGCCTAGTATATTCTGTAAGGTTACCATAATTGTGGTATATATTAGAACAACTAATGGAGAAAGACCGATTACACTAGATATTGTATACTACCACCTCATTTTTCCAACAAGATTGATTATAGTTTTAATAAATCATCACTATGAGACATGTGTAACAAAAAATATTATATTTATGTTTTCTTTATACATGTATGAATTTATTTTCATGTTTATAAATAATAATTTCTACTTATTTAATATATCTAGTCTATAGTATTACAAAAACTAGATTATGAAAATATGGTATTTAAAATTGATAATGAATCATGTTCACATGACTTATATCAAACCTAGTTGTGGATTCAACAAAATGGTCATTTAAATAAGAATTGTTTGATAAAGAAATATCAAGAAGTATTTTTTATATTATTTTGAGATAAAACACTTTGATATATATGGATCTTGTTTTCTAAGAAAAATGGAAACTCACTATTTAGGGGAAAGGGTGAAAGGGACATAGAGCTTCTAGAATTTTTTTTAAAGATGTATGTGGATCTTTTCTAGTTTAAGATAGAGGTGGAAACTTATGATTTATAAAATTTTATAATGAATTTAGTTGAAGTGATTTTTTTTTACTTAATGACATATAAGTTTGAATCCTTAGAGAAGATTAAGGAATCTAATGATAAAGTAGAGAACCGTCTTGGTAAGAAGATAAAGAAACTACACTATATACATGGTAGAGAGTATTTTAACCAAGAGTTCATCAATTATTTAAAGGAGTTTGAGATACTATCTCAACTAACTCCACCTTATACACTACAGTGGAATGGTTTTAATGAAATGAGTAACCATGCCATTTTAGACATGGTGAGATTTATGATGAGTCGTGTGAGTATTATATTATCCTATGAGGATATTTATTATATAATATATCTCACATACTAAACAAAGTTCTAACTAAAGAGGAAAATATAATCTCATTTGATTTATAGTTTGGGAGGAAATTTGTGTTTTCAAATTGATGTGTGTGAGGATGAAAAATCATTTGTTAAGTCTGTCTTTAGAAACAAACATGAACCCTGAAGAACTAAGTGTGTCTTTATAGCATATCCTACTAAAAAAATGGGATATTATCTACAAAACCCATAATAAAAAAGGTAATTATGGAAAGAAATATTATGTTCCTTGAGAGGTATAACATCTGTAAAAGTGATAGTGGGATAAAGATATATATTTAAGAAGTCTTGGATTAAGATACACAAGTATTTTCATAGAAATAAATCCTATAAATCCCCATGGAAGATGTTGTTATAGATACACAAGTACTTCATGGGAATACTAAAGAGGTTAGAGAACTAGAGATATGTGGTTTTCTAGTCATTGGGGATGGTGATACAATATTTATTAATAATCATGAACCCAGTACATTCAAGGAAGTAGTAAGAATATAAAAAGTTATAATGTGGAAAGAATCCTTGAATTTTGAAATGATTTCCATAATCAAAAAACAAGTTTGGGTTTTGGTTGATCTAATAGTTGATGTAAATATTATTGGGTCAAATTGGGTATTATATAAGAATCTAGAAATGGATGGAAAACTTATTACTTATAAGAAATAACAGGTGGATAAAGGGTATAAGTAACATTTTGGTGTAGACTATGATAAAATATTTTCATCATTTTCCAAGTTGAAATACATTATATTTCTACTTTTATAGAAACTTTCCATGATTATGAGATTTTAAAAATGGATGTCAAAATACCCTTCCATAATGGGAACCTTGTGGAAGATTTTTATATGATACAAACATAAGGGTTTGTGACTCCAAAGGATTCCAATAATGATTGAAGTTACAGATATCCATTTATGGGTTAAAGAAAGAATACAGATCATGAACCTTTTGTTTTGATGAATCCATAAGACAATTCAGTTTCATAAATAATGAAAGTGACCCATATATATAAAATAGGTTTATTGGGAGTGAAATTTTTTTCATGATAGTATATATTGATGATATATTACTGAATTGAAATTAGATACTAATATTAAATTCAATTAAGAAATGGTTAAACAATTTATTCTCTATGAAATACTTAGATAAAACATCCCATATTCTATGGATCGTGATCATTCATGATTGATCTAAGAGGATTATTGGACTAATTTAAGGTACATTAATTGAAAAGGTATTAAAGAGATTCAGTATGGAAAAATCTAGGATGGGATTGCGTCCAATGTCATATGAATTATATCTTTCCAAAAAAATGTTTCATCAGATACAAGAGGAGAGAGTGTGTGTGATAACGATTCCTTATGATTCAGTGATAGTACCTATCATGTATGTCATGATATGTACTAGGATTTATGTATCCTATGCTTTTTTCATGATAGGTGGATATCAAGAAAACTTAGGTGATCTAAATTGTATGATTGTAAAGTCCAACCTGATGTTTCTAATTAACACAAATGATATGTTCTTAGTTTATATTGGATATGAGGAACTAGTTATAAGGGGAGACACATATTCTAGTTCCCAAATATATTATAATGATCTAAAATAGAAAGTGTAATATTATTTTTACCTTAATGGAGGATCTATTATTTGGGATAATTTAAAACAATCAATGTTCGACGATTCTAAAATAGTTTTCGAGTATGTTTTACTTCTGATGCATCTAAAGAAGCAGTGTGGATATATGGCTTTGTCTAGTATCTTTATGTGAGGCATAATAGTGAAGATGTTATCACCTTGTACTATGATTATGCAATAACAATTTTTCTGTTCTTGGAACCAAGGCCACATAAATAGATAAATTATATAATTTGGTAGTATCACCTCTTGAAGGAATTTTCTCTTAAGGGTGTGGTCGCAGTAAGTATAGTTTCCATAGAAGAGAATGTGTAGCACCCATTAATTAAATATTTATCTCTTAATAATCATAAATATCATGTAAGATCTATAAAAATAAAATTTATTAGAAATTGGCACTGATGAAAGTGGGAGTCAATTAGATATAGTTACCTATAACCAACTAACTTTGTACTTTTTATTACCAGACTATTATATTTATTTTTCTTCACTTGATGAGTATTCTTATATATAACATTAATGTGATAATGTATTAAGAGTACATGTGGAATTGAAATTTTATAGAACCCCCCCCCCCCCCCCTCTATAAGGATAACCTTGAATTTCTATGAAAACCTTCATAAACATATGTCTTAGAGTTTTGATGTCATCATTCTGAAAAGACATGGATGATGTTTAACTATTAGTTGTTGGATTCTTGTAAGTGTAAAATTATTATTCTCAAAAAAATTCACACTTATTAATTCACATGAAGGTAGGTTAAGAACACATACCCACCAATAATATTTTCACACTTTTTATGTGTAATTAGATATTACTATTTGTGGATGTGTGAATTGTTCCTTAGAAATGAGATTGTTATTAATTTATATTATGAATCATGTAATATGATGTATTTTTTAAAACAATGAATACATATTCTCACAGTGAAGTAGGGTACTTTAGGTGTTTCATAAGTGATATTAAATTGATTAGATAGTTTAGGAAAGTATTTTTTACCCTTTCTTAATTAATGTAAGAAGATATATCAGGACCATTGATTGAAATAGAACTGTATAATTAATTCCATGGCCATGAAAGTACATCTATGAGTTCATTTCAAATAGTAAAAGAAAGAAAAATCAAGTATATAGGTTGGTGACAAGAGTATGAAACCTTCTTTATGAGGTATAAAGACAAAGGGATTATATTACATAGTGATCCTTCATATGTTGTTATTTTTATTATGACATTAGCTTCTTTATCTACAGTTTCATTGAGGTATTTCAAGATGCTAAGCTTGAACTTTACACATGTCCACCTAATACCACTATGAAATAGGAAAATATCATCATACTTTAAGTGTATCCATAATCTCAATTAAATTTTATTTTAATTTAATATAAAGGAGAAATTTTATTCCCAGATTGTGGAAGAATAATTATCTTGGTAGAGTTGAACATATAAATTCAATCACCAGTTATTCAAGTTTGGAATATATTTTAGTTGAATATTAATAAATATTAGTTTCTAGTTAGAGAACGTAATATTTATTTATTTATTTAAATAATTAATAATATATTTATATTTATTTAGAAACATATTTATTATTCAATGATTGATAAATATAGAGGATGATTTGTGGAAAGAGTCAATGAATTAACAAAAATGATATATTTTATTCAATATCAATTAAAAAAATATAGTTTCATTTATATAACAAATGATATTTAAATATCATTGAGTTATCTCACATCATGTAATATAATAATACTATTATAATTATTTTTATATATGGGGTTTACTTAAAAGAATTTTTTTTATGAAGGGTGTAATGCCTCGACCCTAGTTACCCAGAGTCGGTGCATTATTACATAACATTGGCATGATCGCAAGTGATCAAGTCTCAAAAGACCAATTAGTTTAGTATCCTTGGAAGTAATAGATACATATATAAGTTTTACATTACATTATGAAATGAAAAACAACAACATTGTGTTCCCTTTGAACACACTCATATCCCTTAGCCTATATTTTTAGGATAATCGTAATATACTTCTTCACATCCTGGGAAAAATAAAACATTGAAAGGGTGAGCTCAGATGCTCAGCAAGGATAACAATATAGCTAAAACTATCATAAATAAGCAGAAACATTTAAGGCAATGTATAAGACTAAAACACAATCCTTTTAAACATAAACTTCAGCATAATATGGCAAATATAAGTAAAATAATTCTATTTACTTATTCACATGGATATTTTACTAGTCTAAATATCACATGTAATATCAATATCCAATTTCATAATGATGGAATGCATAATTCTAGACATCATAACCACATAGTCAAGGCCTCGTGCGAAGAATACAAATAAGATTTTTTCAAGGCCTTGTTCCAAGACACTAACATGTCTCATGAGACTTACCAATGCATCAAGGAGCTATAGCGAGCTCCACCCATCACTTACTAATCCCAATGCATTCCTCATATGAAAATGTTTAAACATAACATAAAAATTCGTATTAAAACTAACATACAGAATGTTAATTAATAATTTAACCATAAACCATGAATAGTATGAAAATAACACATCCACAATCAAATATATCACAAAAACTTCAATATAATATGGAATATTGTATCATAATAAATCAACTACAAACAAGTGTAAAATCTATCAAAGAATGTTGACATAGATGAAATAAAAACCATTTGAGAGAAATATATCTTTCTATTTTGAAATAATTTAAAAGTCAAATAATTATAAAATAAAACATTTATTTTTAAAATATTATTATAATCTTGTATGGGAAACTTTGAAGGTGTTATAATGGAGGAAAATAACCGCACCCATCGTATAAGTTAAAAAAACATTCTTAACTTAATTCATCGAAAATGTCATAAAGTACCTTGTTTGGAAAAGATGGAAAGATTCCTTTCAAACCATTTTATAAAAATTAAAACAAGGGTATAAATGAATTTAAACCATATTCTAGAAAAAAGTATAAATGTTTTGAAATAAATTTTAAAGAATTTCAGATGTGGATGATAAAGAGGTTCCAGTAGATACTTATGTATAAAAACCCTCAAATAATAAAGAGATTGTAGAATTAACCCTTACCTTGAAATTTTACTTAGTTGAGGGTAATTTAACCACATGTATAAGAGTTAAATAATTGTTATTAAATTATAAAAGAACCATATGCATAAATATGATATCATATATGATCTTTTAATATTGCTTTATTAATGATATTTTAGTAGTATCACTGTTTTGGGTATTAACTGATTCCTTTTACATTATATGTTTTGTTACATAAGTCATGTTTGTTATGGATAGGATGTATTTGATTCATATCTAGAATGATATTAAGTTCTTAAAAATTATTTTTAATCATAAAATGAAAATTATTCTTGAATGGTTACGATGGGGAATCAATCTCATCGCATTCATGGAGATGGTAATCCATACGTATGCACAAGCTACAATATCATTCTATTGATGGTGAAATCGTGTGTAATTGTATCGTATATCATATATAAAGAATAATTAACATGTTATATTTATTATTTACATCAATTATACTCATTATTATACCCATCCAAATAATGAAGTGTTGAATAACAAACTACACCACGACGTGGAGACGATAAGCCGTACGTACGCATGTATGGTGAATTTTTCATTCACAGGATGGATAGAATAATGAATATGTTTGTACCATATTTATAATAACATAAAATTATTTAGAAGGTATTGGAGTTATTACTTTGGTATGGAAATAACAAATAAAGAGGAATTGGAAGAAGAAAAGAACTTTGAAATAGGTGATGAAATTATTACCTCTTCTTCGGGTGCTTCCTTTTGATTTAATCAAAAGGGATCCTTAGGTTGGATTCTGATCAAAGAAAGTACTCTAGGTTGAATTTATGGTAGTTGGGAGGATATTTGAGTAGGGTTAGCCAAGACAAATGGTTTTGGATGTGTGATTTTGAGAGAAGGGGAAGTACCCTTTTATAAGATAGGTGAGGGTCACTTTAAGAAAAGATTGAAATATTATTTTATTATAAAATAATTTTTAGTTTATAATGGCTCCAAACAGATTTATTTCTAGGATAAGGTGGGGATGGGTATAAATACTCTCAACCAATAGGTTTTAGACAAGTTTATGTCACCATATTAACCTTATATTTTAGATTTAACTCTTAGTTAAATAGTTTAACTTTTACTATGTCCTCTTGTATTTTTATATTACATGGTTAACAAACATACTATAAAATGCCAAGAGAACCCAAAGTGGTTTATTAATTACATACCTATCATTATATAAGTCCTTTTTCCAAAACATAGATTTTTAGGAATATTATATCATTTAATAAAAGAGTATTTGTTTTAAAAACTCATTTATGTAAATTCTAAAACTATTTAGTATTTGGTTTTTGTGAAAGTCAAAAAAAAATTATTACTTAAAAAAATACATTAAATCAACACTAAAATGTCATATTAACCTATAAAATTACTGTAATGAATAAAAAGTCTGAATTTAATGTCTAAAAATTATAAATAAAATACCATGATGTAGGAAATATTTTTATCTTTCTAATTAATATTTATAGCCAAATTTATCTTATGTATAACCCTATATTACAAATGGTTTAGTTATTAAACTTTGAATTTTACACTTTTACCTCTTATTTAAATAAAATAATAATAAATTTCTTAATCTAATCCAAGTGGATCAAAGAGGATCATATTTTATTCCTAAGGTTGATTTTGGTCTAAATAAACTTATCCTGTAGAATTATGACATGTGTTAGGATAATTATAATTTCATTTGTACCTTTAATTACCCTATTTACTTTTAACCATGGTAAATAAAATTCAAAAGTTACTATTCATCAAAAAAAATTCATCCTATCAAAAAACATTTTACTTACTGATGTCAACTGTGTCTCTTTGATTTTTGAAATTCATTTCACAGGAATAGTAAAATTACATTTTATTCAAATTTACAAATGTGCCTAGAAGGTGGGTAAAAGACGTTAAAAATTTCAATAAAATTTTATACATAAAATTTTATTATAAAATGACTCCAATGAATTACATTGAACTTATATAGGTATTATGTATCTATTTTGACTTAAAATAAATTTAAATAAAATAAATAATTATTTAAATAAAAAGTCAGTTTTAAACAATAACACAGTATTTTTCACTATTCATAGAAAATTGAAAGTTTTTAGAAAAATACCAAAAAATCACCCTAATCTAATTTTGATATTCCAAATCCAAATATCAAGTCCATTTTGAAAAATAAAATTTATAAAATTTTAAAAAGTGGGTATTACTATTTATAACGGCTAGTTTGATTGGCTGTGGTCTGCTAGAACCTGAAGTTGCGTACAACACAAGCTATTGTAATATTCAAAGAGAAGCATACCATAGAAGATTAGGGTGTTACATTTTTCCCTCCAAATAATTTCATCCTCAAAATTTCTAAAATATTACTGTATAAAAAGATTTGGGTGGTTCTTCATCCTATGTTCCTATGTTTCCCACATTACCTCTTCTATTTTATGATTTCTCCAAAGAACTTTTACCAGACGAGTCATTTGGTTTCTTAACACTGGTCCTCTAGTATCAAGAATCTTGATAGGATCTTCACAATAAGACTAATCAGGTTCAAGTTCTAATTCTTCATAGGTGAGCACGTGTGTTGGGTTAGGCTTGTATTTTCTCAATAGTGATACGTGGAAAACATCATGAACTTTGGAGAGACTTGGCAGAATTGCCAAATGGTAGGCTCAACTCTATTTCATTCTGGAATTTTGAAAGGTCCAATGTACCTGGGACTTAATTTACCCTTCTTACTGAATCGTATAACACCCTTCCATGGAGATACCTTCAAGAAAACATGATCTCCTTCTTGAAAATCCAAATACTTCCTTTAGTTATCAGCATAGATCTTTTGCCTACTTTGAGCTGCTTTGATGTGGGTTTGGGTAATCTTCACATTTTCCATTGTTTCCTCAACAAGTTCCGGGCCTACGAGTTTTCTTTCACCAACGTCATCCCAACAAGTTGGTGTGCGACATATCTTTCCATATAATTCTTCATATGGTGCCATCTGAATACTCAAATGGAAGTTATTATTAAAAGAAAATTCTACTAGAGGTGAATATTGATCCCACATACCTTTAAAGTAAAGTGAGAAAGATCTCAACATGTCTTCTAAGGCTTGAATAGTCTATTCAGATTGTCCATTAGTTTGAGGGTGGTAGGCAGTGCTTAAAAAAAGTTTAGTATCTAGGGATTTCTAAATACTTTTCCAGAATCTTGATATAAAATAGGGATCTCGATCAGAAACAATTGATAGGGGTACACCATGAAGTCTTACAACTTCATTAATATATAGTCTTTCTAAACTTTCAAGTGGTAAATATTCTTCTTATAATAAGAAAATGTGCTGACTTGGTAAGATGATCAACAATGGCCCATATTTCATCATTACTTCCTGGAGTCTTTGGTAGCTCCATGAAAAAGTCCATAATAATATTATCCCATTTCCACTCAGGTATGGGAAGAGGTTTCATGACTTCTCCAGGATGCTGCCTTCTTGCCTTAACCTATTGACAAACCATACATCTTAACACATAATCAACAATCTCCCTCTTCATGTTTTCCCACCAAAAATGTTCCTTCAAATCTCTATACATCTTAGTGCTACCAGGGTGTATAGAGAAATTAGAGCTATGAGAATTATCCAACAATTCCCTTTTTAGATCAGGTATATCGGGAACACAAATACTTCTCCCAAATTTCAAAATTCCATCTTCATATATGAATTCAATCAATCTCCCATCATTCACAGCTTTAATTTTCTTTTGAAACTCCTCATAATCATTCTGAGAACTTTTTGTCCTTTCTAGTATAGATGGTTTGGCAACCATTTGAAAAATTATTGATGTTTTACCTTCCATGATTATTCCCATATCCATTTTTACTAGATCCATAAACATAGGATCCCTTTCAAATATCATCTTGTTCAAAAATCCTTGATCATTTCTTCTCAAAGCATCTTCCACCTTATTTTCCTTCCCCAGGTGGCTGTGTATAGTACAATTATAATCTTTGAGTAGTTTAAGCCATCATATTTCCCTCATGTTGATTTCTTTCTATGATAAAATATACTTCAAAGTATTATAATTGGTATATATCTCACATTTTCACCATAGAGATAGCATCTCTATATATTCAAAGAAAAGGTTGTAGCTGCTAACTCAAGATCATGAGTGGGATAGTTTTGTTCATGAATTTTTAGCTGCCGTGATTCATAGGAAATAACCCGATCATTCTGTATAAGGATGCAACCCAGTCCTTTCTTTGAAGCATCACTATAAATAACAAACCCATCATTCCTCGATGGTAGATTCAATATAGGAGCATTGACTAATCTTCTATTCAATTATTCAAAACATTCTTCATGCTCTTTTTTCCAACCAAATTTAACCCTTTTACATGTGATCTTGGTTAATGGGTTATCCAATCAGGAAACATTCTGGATGAAATGCTGATAATGACCTACTAAATCAATAAAACTGCATACCTCAGTTATACTTGTCAATGTTATCCATTCTTGGATTGCCTTTCTTTTTGAAGGATTGAAAAAGATTCCATCCTTAGAGACAATATGGATAAGAAAATAAATTTCCTAAAGTCAGAATTTACAGTTTCTAAACTTCCCATATAATTCATTTCTTATTAGGGTTTTCAAAATAGTGCACAAGTGATTTTCATAATCTTAGTAGCTTTTGGAGTATACCAAAATATCATCAATAAATACTACTACAAAGTTGTCAAGATATTACCATAAAACTCTATTCATTAGATCCATGAAAACAGAGGGTACATTAGTCAATCCAAAAGGCATTACTGTAAACTCATAATGTTTATACCTGGTACAAAATGTTGTCTTTGGAATGTCTTCCTTTTTTACACACAACTGATGTTATTCAGATCGAAGGTCAATCTTTGAAAAATATTAATATCCGTGAATCTGATCGAATAAATCATCAATGAGAGGTAGGGGATACTTGTTCTTTATTGTTATAGCATTGATCTCTTTGTAGTCAATGCATAACCTCATAGATCAATCTTTCCTCTTAACAAAAAGAATAGGGGCTTCCCATGGAGAAATAATAGGGTGAATAAATCCTTTATTACTAAATTACTCTAGATTTTTCCTTAGTTACACTAATTCTACAGTGGCCATTCTATAAGGGGTCTTCGATATGGGCCTTGAACCAGGAATTAAATCAATGGAAAACAAAATTTCCCATTCTGGAGGATGTCCATGTAAATCCTCTGAAAACACATCAACATATTCTTGCACAATAGGTACATACTCTATTTGAACATTCCTTTCCTAACCCATAGTTATTTCACTCTCTTCCTCCCCAATAATTGAATTTAGTAGAGCTATTGGGGGTGGATCTAGATTAGAATCAGATGGTGATGTTTCTGCTCTAAAGATAAGGTATTCCTTATCTTCATAAAAAATTGTAACCTCCTTCTTCTTATAATAAATTTTCGCATCATGTTCCGAAAGCCAATCCATACAGAGTATTATATCAAATTCAATCACGAGTATTACAATAATATCAGAAAATAAAGCATGTTTATATGCCCTAATGGGAACTGATTTACAAAACTTTGTTACAATGATACTTCCCTTAGGAGTTTTGACTGGAAACTCACCTGTTAAATAAAATCATAAATATCTAATTTTCTTAGAATACTGGGAAGATATGAAACAATATGATGATATAGAATCAAATAAAGAATTGGCTAAATTTGAGGAAACCATTAAAGTACCTTCCACCACGTCATTTTGAGCTTCAACCTCAGTAGTAATGATCACATAAGCTTGGCCTTGCTCCATTGGCCTTTTATATGGTATGTTTCCTTGGCGTTTAGGACATTCTTTTTCATAATGCCCCATTTCTCTACAATTGTAGCATTCAACATTGACAACCTATTTTTTTCCCTTGAAATAACATGCTTGGTGGCCTTTTTCTTAACACTTGTAATAGACTCCCATTCCCTTTAGGAAAATATCGAGGCGTTTCTTCCCACATTTACTGTAGGATGGAAATTAAAATTTCCCCCCTTTCCCCTTATTTCCATTTCCAGAGTATTCAGAAGATCTCTTCTTCTATTGCTTTTCTTTAAAGTTATAAGACTTAGAGAATTTTTGTTTTGTCTTGATAGCACATGAGACAATATCTTCATATGATGAGAAGGATTTTGAGACTAATGATCGATGTAGAAATGGTTTTAACCCATCAAAGAATCGACCAATCTTACTCCTTGAGTTATATATATAATCTGCATCATGACTTACTAACCTTGTAAAGTTAGCCTCATACTTTGCGACATTATTATCCTCCTTTTGACTTACACTCATAAATTGTCTTTCCATATCAACTCGATGGTCACGAGGAAAGCATTTTTCTAAGAAAATATATTTAAACTCCCTCCATTCCATATTTGATACTTCTTAATTCTCCTTTGTGTTTTTAATTAATACCATTGATCCGCATCTCCTGTGAGGCGATAAACTACCATGAAATTTTTTTCCCTTTCGCTACTCCCCAAAGCATGAAATATTTTCTCTAAGGAACTTATAAATTTCTCAGCTAAAAAAGGATTTGTAGTCTCATTTAATGTTGGTGGTTGTTTCCTCATGAAGCGGTCTAACATTGATCCTCCACGTTGTGGATCGAGGAGCTCCATATGGGTAAGGTTATTATTCATAACCTAAGTGTGTTATCCTGGTATGGTTATAAGATATTCAGAACTAGTTTCATCACCAGCTCCACTATAATTATATTGAGTAGGAGGAAAATCCCTACATGGATTATTTTCATTGATTCTATTTCCATTCCTTCCACTAGGCGCCATTTCTAAACAAAGACACACACTATATTAGTTTATGAATCACAATACATAATTCCAAAATATTAAAATACCTAACATAAATTGACCAATTTATGCATATAATCCATAATAATAAAAAAATGTTTTCTTTGAGGAAGTATTTACTCATAAATCCTTCATAATGGTTTGAAAAGAAAATGTGAATTATCCTAAGAATATCCCCCATGAGTGTTGTAACCAAGAGTGCATCAAGGCCCATTTTCATGTACTAGGATACCCCGAGTAAAGCTTGAAACTCCTTGTCAGAGTTTTCACTCCTAGTTACATCTATGCTAGAGCCACCTCTACCTGCTCGTATCCCGACAGGGATGCATTTCTTGGAAAACTCACAAAATCTCTACGTTATCAAAATTTTAGGAAGTTATTCTCTACTAATCCTCTAATTGTATCTTAGTTTAATGTTCTCTAATCAGAGTTGTTTTAAATCTAGTTTCCAAGGTTTGTACTAAACTTCCTCTGATACCAATTTTAATTCCCTAACCCTAGTTACCCAGAGTCGGTGCATTATTACATAACATTGGAATGATCACAAGAGATCAAGTCTCAAAAGATCAATTATTTTAGAATCCTTGGAAGTACTAGATACATACATAAGTTTTACATTACATTATGAAATGGAAAAACTACAACATTGTGTCCCCATTGAACACACACATATCCCTTAGCCTATTACTACAGGTTAATCGTAATATACTTCTTCACATCCTGGGGAAAATAAAACATATAAAGGGGTGATCTCAAATGCTCAGTAAGGATAACAATATAGAAAAAACTATAATAAATATTCACAAACATTTAAGGCAATGTACAAGACTAAAAAAAATCCTTTTAAACATAAAATTCAGCATAATATGGAAAATATAAATCAAATAATTCCATTTACTTATTCACATGGATATTCTACTAGTCAAAATATCATATGTAATATCAATAACTAATTTCATAATAATGGAATGCATAATGCCCGACATCATAACCACATAGTCAAGGCCTTATACCAAGACTAAAAATAAGATTTTTTCAAGGCCTTGTGCCAAGACACTAGTTTGTCTCATGAGTCCTACCGATGCATTGAGGAGCTATAGTGGGCTCCACCCATCACTTACTAAGTCTAATGAATTCCTCATATGAAAAGGTTGAAACATAAAATAAAAATTCATATTAAAAATAGCATAAGAAATGTTAATAGCTTAACCATAAACCATGAATGGTATAAAAAATAACACATCTACAATAAAACACATCACAAAACCTTCAATACAATATGGAAAATTGTATTATAATAAATCAACTTCAAACAAGTGTAAAATCCATCAAAGGATGTTAACATATATGAAATCAAAACCATTTGAGAGAAATATCTCTTTATATTTTGAAATCATTTAAAAGTAACATAATTATAAAAGACAACATTTATTTTGAAAAAATATTATAATCTTGTAAGGGAAACTTCGAAGGTGTTATAATGGTAGAAAATAGCTGCACCCACTATATAAGTTAAAAAAAACATTCTTACCTTAATTCGTCGAAAAGGTCATAAAGTACCTTGTTTTGGAAAGAAATGGAAATATTCCTTTCAAACCATTTTATAAAAAGTCAATCAAGGGTATAAATGACTTTAAAACATAGTCTATTAAATTGTAAAAACGTTTTGAAATACATTTTTAAGAAACACGGATGTGGATGATAAAGAGGTTCCAGTAGATACTTATGTATAAACAACCTCAGATAATGAAGAGATTGTAGAATTAACCCTTACCTTGAAGTTTTCCTTAGTAGAGGGTAATTTAACCTCCTGTATAATAGTTAAATAATTTTTATTAAATTATTCAAGAAACACATAATTAAATATGATATAATATATTATCTTATAATATTGCTTTGTTAATGATATTTTAGTAGTATCATTGTTTTGGGTATTAAATGATTAGTTTTCCTTTATATGTTTTGTTACATAAGTAATGTTTGTTATGGATAGGATGTATTTGATTCATATCCATAATTATATTAAGTTATTAAACATTATTTTTAATTATAAAATTAAAATTATTCTTTAATGGTTACGATGATGAATGAATCTCATCGTGTTCATGGAGACGGTAATCCGTACGTACGCACGAGCGATGATATCATTATATTGATAGTGAAATCGTATGTAATTAGATGGTAAATAATATATAAAGAATCATTAATATGTTATATTTATTATTTACATCAGTTATACTCATTATTATACCCATCCTAATAATGAAGTGTTGAATAACAAACTACACCACGATGTGGAGACGATAAGCCGCACGTTCTCATGTATGGTGACTTTTTAATTAATAGGATGGATAAAATAATGAATATGGTTGTACCTTTTTTAAAATAAAATAAAATTATGTAGAAGGTACTGGAGTTTTTACTTTGTTATGAAAACAACAATGAAAGGGGAAGTGGAAGAAGAAAATTACTTTGAAAGATGTGATGAAATTATTACCTCTTCTTTGGGTTCTTCCTTTTGATTTGATCAAAAGGGATATTTAGGTTAGATTATGATCAAATTAAACTCTCTAAGATGAGTTGAGGTTATTTGGGAGGATATTTGAGCAGGTTGTGTCTGAGATAAATGGTTTTGGAGGTGTGATTTTGAGATAATGGGAAGTACCGTTTTATAAGAGAGGTGAGAGTCACTTTAGGAAAAGCTTGAAATATTATTTTATTATAAAACAATTTTGGGTTTATAATGAATGAAATGGATTTATTTATAGGATAATGTGGGTATGGTTCTAAATCCTCACAACCAATAGGTTTTATACAAGTTTATGTCACCGTATTAACCTTATATTTTAGATTTAACTCTTAGTTAAATAGTTTAATTTTTACCATGTCTTCTTGTATTTTTATATTAAAAGGTTAATAAACTTACTATAAAATGCCAAAATAACCCCAAGTTGTTAATAAATGAAATAAATATCATTATATAAGTTTATTTTTTGAACCTTATATTTTTAGGAATATTATATCATTTAATAATATAGTATTTTTTTTAAAAACTCATTTATGTCAATTTTGAAACTATTTAGTATTTTTTTTTGTAAAAGTAAAAAAAAAATTATTACTTCACAATGAATAGATTAAATCAACCCTAAAAAGTCATATTAACATATAAAATTAGTGGAATGGATAAAAAGTTTCAATTTACATTTATTTTAATATTTATAATATCAATTATTTTAATCTTTCATTAATAAGGCAATTACTTCATCATCATTGTGTCTAAAAAAATTTAATCATTTAATGTCTAAAAATTATAAATAAAATACCATGATGTAGGAAATATTTTTATATTTCTAATGAATATTTATAGTTAAATTTATCTAAGTTATAACCCAATATTAAAAAAAAATTAGTTATTAAACTTTGAATTTTACACTTTTAACTCTTCTTTTAATAAAAAATAATAAATGTCATATTCTAATACAAGTGGATCAAATAGGATAATATTTTATTCCTAAGGTTTATTTTGGTCTAAATACACTTATCCAATAGAATTATGACATGTTTTAGGGTAATTATAATATCATTTTTACCTTTAATTACCCTATTTACTTTTAACCGTGGTAAATAAGATTCAAAAGTTACTATTCAAAAAAATTATTTTCATCCTATTGAAACAAATTTTACTCACTTATGTCAACCGTGTCTCTCTGATATTTTAAATTAAATTCACAGAAGCAGTAAAATTATGTTTTATGCAAATTTGCAAATGTGCCTAGAAGGTGGGTAAAATACGTTAAAAAGTTCAATAAAATTTTATACATCTAATTTTTTTATAAAATGACTCCAATGAATTACATTGAACTTATATAGGTATTATGTATCTATTTTTAATTAAAATAAAATAAAATAAAATAAAATAATTATTTAAATAAAAATTCAGTTTTAAACAATAACGCAGTGTTTTTCACTATTCATCAAAAATGGAAAGTTTTCAGAAAAATACCAAAAATTCACCCTAAGCTAATTTTGATATTCCTGATCCAAAAATGAAGTCCATTTTGAAAAATAAAATCTATAAAATTTCAAAATGTGGGTATTACTATTCATAACGGCTAGTTTGATTGGTCATGGTGTGTTAGAACTCGAAGTTGCGTGTAACACAAACTATTGTATTATTCAAAGAGAAGTGTATTGTGGAAGCTTGTGGTGTTACAAAGGGCCTCAAATTATTAATTGTTTAAGTTTATGTATATATTCCCAATTATATAATTTTCTCAAGCGATTAATGGATATTTTTACATAATTAATTCTCTCAATAGAATCCTTTCAAGAATAAGATAATATGTTAATAACTCTCACAAGAATGTAAAGAGATCATTATACTCCTCCCTCTCAAGAATTTGAAAACTATAGAATAATTCTTTAAACACTTAATATTTTGATCAAGGGCGAATGATACAAGGTGCTTGGTTTCTCCACGCTAGCACCCAGTGTTCCAACAATGATGTTTTGAGATTCATGGGACATGTGTGGATATTGATCAAAAAATTCTAGTTTTGATTTTTACAACGCAATGAAGTCTCAATGATTCAATAGATGATAATGAATTAATCATTAATAATGAATGAATTATCATGTGGAGGTAATTATTATTATAAATTAATTATAAATTAAATGTGAAAATATGATTTCTTTGAATATTATAGGGTTTCATTTGTAAAGTTATTCAGATTTATCCAAAGAAACCAATGAAAGGCATTATTGGGAACAATCCCAACCACTTCTGTTATACCCCAAAACATTTAGTAGCAACTTATCAATTTGTATTTAACAATTTAGTTTAATGGAAAAATATATTTTAGTCTTCCACCAAATTTTTTAAATGGATCATAGATCTTGACACAATTTTCAAATTCTGTTATAGAGTTTTGAAAATATTATCAGTTAAATAAAGGTTTCAAAAGACTTCAAATTCTACCAAATACTAGTGAAACACATTCATAGAATAAAATATCTTTTTTATCTTAAATATTGGAAATTTAAATTTTTGTATAATTATCTCGATGTTATTCTCATTGAGAATAATGTGTGTGAAAATTTTATTTATATAATGTTTAATGAGAAGTGGAAACCTGAGAATCTTCTAAATGATCTTCTCGAATTAGAAGCACTAAATTTCTTGCATGATCAATGGGAAAATGAGATTTGGAGGTATCCTGTAGCATTTTTTACAATGAAATATAAGAAAATGTATTTTTACTTCAATGATTGATTTTTTTAAAGATCTTGATTGATATTAAATTATCATTCAAGATATGTTTATTTCAGTTATTAAAAAGTACATGGATTAAAAATTCAGGACTCACATATTCTGATAGATAAATTTCCACCTTTAGAAATTTATAATTTTCTATCATATGAAAGAAATATAAAGATAATTTACCTTTTCACATTCGTAAGATAAATTCATAATATGAACATATCCCAATTGAGTTGGATAAGAATCCAAAAACAATTATATAAACACTATATCATTTCGAGATAGACTTTATCCTTTCATTTTTCAGTATAATAATTTATTTGAAGGTTAATTTGGTTAAGGAAGCTAAAGTTGGAGGACCCAATACATTATGGATTGATGGATCCCATATATGGGTATTTAATTTTAACTTTCTTCTCATTAATGAATTATAATTTTCAAATTCAATACTTGGGAAATTAAATTATTAATTTCTTACTTTTCTTCATTAGGTATCTTGGTTATTTGAAGTCATATGTGAACATTAAATCTCCATTGGAAGGATTTATTATTAAAGGTTACCTTTACAAATAGTTCTTAACCTTCTGTTAAATGTATCTGGATTTGAAAGGGACAAGATTTAGTAAAGTAGGACATACCGATGAAAATACAAATCATTTTGAGGAAAATAGTAAATAAATAATATTTCCAACTTTAGGTTAAGGAATTAAAAATTATACTCATTTTAATTGTCATATTTATAGTTAATATAAACACACATATACAATACTAGAAAAAAGAACTATAAAATCAGTTGAAAACCTTGGTCTTAAAAAAGATACACAAGGATGATATATTTATGGTGATAGCCCTATGGGCTATTTCCACAGGCACTACCCATGTAATTAGAAAGTGTTTTGGTATCCAAATATATGGAAATAGGCCTATCCCAAGGTGATAACACTATGTTCACTGGCTATAGCCATTGGTAAGGTTGTGTCCATATGTCGGGCCACCAACACACAGTTTATAGACACAAGTGGTGCCTATGGAAGAAAACCATAGGACTATTATCATAATCATAGAAACCACAAGCATAATCACCATGGCCATATCATGTGTCTATATCCGTGGGCCATATCGATGGTGATAGATAATTTATAATTATAAAACATTTATGGTTTTCAATCCCTACCCTCATGAATATTTGATTAAATAATTCACCATAACACATTTTATTTATATATATATTGATATATATATATATTAAATATTTAATTATAGAATTATTATATATTTATAATTAATATATATTTGAAATATAAAATATGATGGGACACTTAGCCTATGTGGAGGCCCAATGAAAATGAGAAACATGGCCTATGAAAGTAGGACATGCCCATTGAGGGCCTATAACCATAGGCAAGTATGACTATAGTGGTAGGGGTCTCTACATGGGGAACAACTACAATGAGAATTGTTTCCCATTGGGTTAGGTTCATCCACATGGGCCAACCACCATGATTCTATGTAGGTATGGAACTACCACCCAGGAAAATTACACCCATGTCTATATCTATGTAGGCCTTCCATAATGGTTGTAATGGACCACGTAAATAGGGGTCTTCACATGGGGAAATACCACTATGGATATAATTTCACATACTGGTAGGGGAATTATCACCTTGGTAATGTTCTCTTATGGTAGTGTATTTGTGAACTAGCCACCATGGAAAGGGTTTACCATGTTAGTATGTGGGCCTACCACATAGGCGATGTCGCTTATGGTGAAAGTCCCTTTCCACCTTGTTCCTACCCTATTCTTGTACCCAAAAAAAGGTTTTTGACATTAGATTATGAACACATACATAATGCCTAGTGTCTTATTCCCTTCTTTCCTTCCACATTTTTCCAAGAGTTTAATAGGTTTCCTATTTCATGTTATAGACACTATCGATGTAGCAAGTGGTTGTATTCCACTTACGGCCATTGGAAACAACGACCCATGTAATTTGGTTATACCATGACCATAATTCAACTATCCATGGCTATAGACCCATGGTCTTAGGTATTTTTTTCACTAGTGATATGTGATACTCAATACTGGTATTTGTTAACCATATTTTGAATAATTGAGGTAAAAATGATAATATATCTTAGAAAATGATGTTAAAATGAGACTGAGATAATAAAACTGGTTAACAAAGAAACTATTAATTGGTTTTAACATCATGCAATTTATTAATCCTATATATGTTTATAATATTTTAATAATTATATAATAAGTAATAATATTTTATATCAATTTTATATAGGTAAAAATGCTAATAATCAAGATGAATGACTAAAAGAATTGAATTATTTATCTCATGGTCCTATAAAGCATTCTAAGATATTTGATGATAACAATGTTTGTGGTTTCAAGTTTTATAATTAAGATCATGATGATTGTTTGAAAAAATAAAACAATGATATATTTATAGTTGTAGAATAGGGTTACTGTGGAAATTTGGTTGATATTATTGAGTTAAATTATCATGCGAAATTTTCCATTGTGTTATTCAAATGTAATTGGGTCAATATTTATGAGGATATAAGGAAATAGTCATTACAATTTATTTCTAACAACATCTCTCGATTGGTCAATACTAGTGAATATGAAGAATATAATAAATATATTTTTGTTTTATAAGAAAAAATGGTATATTATATAAATGATATAGTAGATGAAGGGTGGAGTGTTATTATCTATGTGAAACCATGAGACATGTATGATATGGGTGATAAAGGTGAAGTAATTTTTGATAGTAAACCCCCCCTAAAACATCAAATTTAATTTTTTTTACTTGATTATATTTAATACATATGTATTTCGAGGGAGGGTGTAGATGAATATGAAGAAGAAGTAATGTTCGTAATAGAAGAATATTATAACATTAACAACCAAGAATAATCTGATTGAAAGACCAAATATAAAGTCTTTTTTAAGGTTTCATTTTATAAATTGGAATTTAATGGATCATAATTTAATTTCATGTTTATTTTATTTAGTGGTTTTGTTCAATTTTTCTATAAAAATGTTGCACTATAAAGGGTTTTGAGATGATAGTCACTCTATGGAATAAGAAAACCATTTTAGCCTTGTAGCCCAATATACACCAGGTGAATAAAATATTAGATATAATAATTCTATAGTGGTTCTGATAGTTTCACAAGACATTTATTCAAATCCAGCTACCTATATTACATCAATAGTAAAGGATAGTTGGTATACTAATTCTACATAGGTCCCACCAGTTTCATCGCACAATTGTTTTAATCTTTTAACATGGATATACATGGAGTATTGGATAGAAGATTTATCGATGATATACAGGGTACACTTCAATATAAACTTTACATAATATTAATTACTATATTGTCTTATCTTATTATAATTTCATTTATAGGTGTTCATACTTTTGAGGATGTTGGGGCATCAGGAATTTAGACTATGACTTAATTACCACAAAGAGGCAACTAGCATGTCACCATTATTGGTATGTATTGAAATGTGATAACATTAGATTCTTAAATATTTATATTAATTGGTTAATTTATATATTAAATGGAAAAAAATATCATAATAAAGACAAGAATCAATATGAAATATTTTTTAAGTTTCATAGACTTAAAGAAAATCATCACATATTATGTATATGGGGTACCCATTTAGAATGTTTTGGGAATATATAGGAAGATTCTATGAAAGTTGGACTATTATGTGGCCTCCCACAACAATTATTCTTACTAGAGGAATATTCCATAATCTTGGAATAATGAGTTGTTTGATAGTCATATATAGATACTATCTTAATGAGGTATTCATATATTATTAAATTTAATATAATTTCCTAGTATGTTAATAATATAACAAATTATAAGTTTTTTATTTATGGATGTTGTTATATTTTGATGATCCAAATGTGATTGGATATCCATGGATGTTAAAAAAATTAGGTAATAAATGGAAATATTTTAAGTGGAGACTGTGGCATGGATTTAACAACCCATCTCTTTCAGCATCATGGATATAAGAGGTCCTTGAATGCATGAATAAGGACCAGTAGATGGATTTTGTTACTCATCAAGGGGTTAAATAAAATTTAATATAATTTTATATGTCAATATATTAACTAATTTATCTTAATAAAATTTCATTCTTTGTTTATATATAATTACTTTTGGTTCATTCTATGAAAAATGTAGCTGGTTGTTAGAATCAATTAATTCCCCTCACACCTATGTTTAAGAGTTTTTCTATGAAATAAAATGGAATCGTACCATTTAATTTACAAATATATATATATATATATATTTAACACTTTAGGTAATATATATCTTTTAAATGTAATTTATGTATTTTTTTGACATAGGTGATAGAGGTGGGTCATCAAGTTGGACAGATGGAGATGTGGTTTGATGTAGAAAAAATGTATGGAAGTTATATAAATGACCTGATAGAAAACATTTGGGTAAACGACTTTAATTACTGTTTGGTGTTACCAAATTACATTAAAATTTAATAATGTTATTCCATTTTTAGCATAAAATAAAATAAATTTATACTCCAACCCTTCCCTATAAACTTCAGTATTCTCATAGGATGCTATGATTTGAGTTTTAGGATAATAGAATAATAATAATGTGAATGGGATGGGTTATGGACCATCTTTATCATGTTTTTTGGTGGGTTACATACATCTTTTTCATTGATGTCGTCTATAAGGGGGTTACATATGTTGTTGATACTGAAAATAAAATGGAAATTTATACACTTAATATTACTATTAATGATCAAGAGTATCATATTAATACATAGTATGATCAGTTAACTATTTTAGATAGTGCATTAACAATAGTCTTCTATAGGATGACATGTAGTATTATATAAGAAACAACATCAATGATTGGGGATTTAGGGATTTTAAACTCCATAAGTTCACACTTTTATTCATAATTTTCTTAATTAATTTTTTTAATAGAGAAACCTCATTCACGGTACACTCATAAACAAATAATAATAGAACAACCACATAAGATTTGGTTTAGTTTATTTACAGTCACTTTAGTTATTTTTTGATCAATTTTTTTGGTAGTTTGTTTTGATTCTATTATTTCATTTTAGTTTCATTTGGTTCACTTCTATTATATTCAATTAATTTAAAATTTTCTACATTAAATTACATTCTGTTTGGATTCGATTATATCAAGTTGAGAAAATTTGGATCTATTTGGTTTAATATAATATAGATAGTTTGTTCCCATTCAATTCAATATTGTTCAATTATATTATATTTTATTTGGTTTTATTCTGTTCACCTTGGTAATGTTTATTTCTAGTCTATTTAGTTAAAATCAATTTGGGTTGATTATTTTTATATTTATTTTGTTTGGTTTGGTGTTTTTCAGTTTGGTTATATAAATTTTGACGTGGTCATAGTTGAGTCAGGACATGTGGGTATCTTTTTGGATTAAGATTATTGTGTTTGATTTAGTTTGTTACAATTTTATTCAATTATTTTAGATCAAGTTGATTTTAATCATATATATACTTTATAATTCAATTTAATTTATGTAAGGTTAGTTTATTTAGTTAATATATATTCATTTTGGTTATCTTTGGTTCAATTAAATATAGCTCTAGTTGAGTCTCGTTTGATTATTAATGTGATATTAGTTTAATTTAGTTCACATTGGATCTTTTAAGTTAACATGTGTATAAGTTGTTCCATTTTATTTTAGCTAGGTTCAATTTATTTAATTTTACTTTGTTTAATTTAATATTTTATTTATTTGGTTTTGTTTTTTCAGGTTTGGATCATTTTTTGAATAGTTTATTTTAGTATAGTTTTAACTTCATTTAATATTTTTGAAATATTTTTATTTATAATATATTTTTAAAAAATTAAACCCAGGCATTGAAGGCAGGAATTAGGAGATTTGGTTATGAGAAACATTGACCATATGGGGGGCGTGAAGGTGAGAATTTAATTATTGTAGTAAGGGAGTAATAATTTTGAATAATTTATGGTATTCTTTTGTACATATTAACTTAATAGTGCACAATTTTTTAAATTTTAATATTATATAGTTAGGTTATATAAAGTTTTTTATTGTATACTGACATCTATAAGTATTTTTTAATGTTATGTTGCACTATCTAGATTATTTTTTATGTATATGTTTATTATAGGTGGATTTTATTAGGGTTTTATGTATATTTTTCCTTCTATAACATATTTAGTGGTAGTTAAATCCTCCCTTATATATGGTATAATATTTTATAAATTTATCATGACCATCACTAAATAGATTACATTTTAGACAACAATGGTGGTTTTTGAAACAACTATTATATACAAATAACCACTATAAATTATTTTTTCATGACTAAATAGATAAAATTTCATGAAATAAATATCAATGTATAACTTACCAATGGTTATTGGAAACCATTCTGAAATGATTTAATGGTGGTTTTATCCACCAATAAACTAAAAATAAATCTACCTTTAATTATATATTCTCTTATAGTATAGCCATCACATATCATGATTCTAGATGAGATGAAGGAGTGATCAATGCCCATATGATTCAAGGGAACATCAACTAAATTTAATCCAAATGACTCTAGATCATGTTGAATTAATCCACATGATCACCCAATAAAATTCCTTCGAAAATATTTATAAAAAAAAATTCACCACATCAAAAATTATCTATTCATTAAACAAGGATTCCCATACATGTTCACAATAATTGATATTAATCCAGGAGTTTTGTTTACTTCATGGAAGTTGAGAGCCATATTATGGATCAAAAACATCCAAAACACACCTAATAACTTCTAATCAAGTATTTTAAATTATTTATTTAAAAAAATTTCAAAAAAATTTCCTTTAATGAAATATCTATATTTTTCTGGTATGATTAATCCCAAAATTTCATTTTCTAGAATAAAAAAGTCATTCCATCAAACTTGTCTAGCTACACCTTACCATCCAATGGCCCAAAGGCCTTAATTTTTTATTCATTTTGATAATCTACCTTTCAAGGGGTGAGGTGGAACCTTTACAAGACTCGTAGGCATAAGTATTACATGGCCTATAGGCCTTAGAGGAATTCATTTCCTGTATGCTTCAAACATTACATAAAACCCAGTCTAATTACTTGGAACTGCTCCTCCCCAGCATTTTTATTGTGAAATTAGATCTCCACCTTCACATGGTTGTTCAGCTAGGCTATCTCATGCATGCACAGGCTTGTCTTGATGGCAGGTTCCATACCCTCTCATTCTTACAATATGTGTAGCTTCTACTGTGGTCAAAGCTCCTTGCTCATCCTCTTTATAGAGCTTATTCCTTGTAGGTTGTCTGGTTTTCATCTTCACTTCAAGGTTGCCCGAAGGCCTTTAGGTGTCCCAAATTCCTTACTGTTCTGAAGGCTTGCGTGACCCGAATGCCTTAAAGGACTCGAGGACCAAATCAGTGGCCTGAAGGCCCAAACAGGTGCAAATTCCTGGCTGCTACATTTCCAAACAGTGTCTGCCACAGTCCCGCTATAGTACCTATTACAGTACTACTACAGTACCTAGAAAATTATGCCTCCACCTAGATTTGATCTTGGGTCTCCTGGATGCACTTAAGAGTCCTCACCAACCGGGCTGAGACTCATGTGCTAGCTACATCTTACCCTCTTCCACTGTTATCCTTTCAAAATAGAAAACCCCCATTATAATAGGAAAGAATAAAGGACATGAAACCCATTCCATCTATAAGGATATATTTTAGTTTCCAGAACACCATAATTATAGGTTCTAATATCAATTATTTTACTAGAACCAAGATTCCAGAATGATCCAACCTTCAAAACCCAAAACAGTTGAAATAGGAGATTTCAAAAGTATTAAATGACCAACATTTCAAAGTAGTGTATCTGGAACTGAGATTCCCTACACCCTAGTTGTGCACTATCCACACACTATTCTAAATAACGAACAATACATAACTATAGTATAAGAAATAAAAATTTGAACTAAATCACTAAAAAAAGGAATATATATATTTACATTGTTTGGAACAAGTCCTAATCTATAGGAAACACAAAATATCATTGGAATACTAACAAGAAATGTACAATGGAACTAGACTATAAAATCACTCCAATGTATAAGATAACATAATATTAAGCATTAAATTTTCATTTACTATGAAAATGACACCTTCTGTATAATTATTGACATGTTGTAAAAGCATCTATCTAGTTTAATTAGTTCAAATATTATCTAATATTTTTGAATGAACCTATACATGAATGTTTCCACTTCCAAAAACCCACTAATTATATTCAATTAACTTACATATCTAGAGATTGATACATTCATCCAAAATATATACTCCCACATATTAACTTCCAAAAGCTACCATTGTGGTAAATTTAAGATCATAGTTCCAATTTATCTTCAACTAATTCCAAATCCCACATTTAGGAAACACTTACTCTAAAATATTGCACTAAAGAATGGAAATAAATTTTCACAATCCCAAAAACCATAACACAAAACACCAAATGAAAATTACACAAAACAACCACACCAAAATTAATATTTTCTTAATTGGGGCCATCAATGAATTTTGTAGACTAAGTAATTTTTCTAGTTTAAAAACACATAATAGTTTGTCTTTTCCAGTTTTTAACTTTGATTTTGAGTCTCAATGACTAACTTATTTAAAAAAAGTGGTGTTTCATGTTTAATTATAAATTACTTTATACATATCATTTATCTTAGTTTAAAAATTCATGGTTCAATGGAAAAATATATTTGATTCTTTCCAAAAAGTTATTATCTGGATCATAGATTTTGAAACTATTATCAAATGTCAGAATAATGTTTTAAAATATTTTTTTAAAATGAAGTAATAAAATTAATTTTAAATCCATCAAAAATAATTAGAACACAATAATGGAATAAAATATATGTATTTTTCAATATTCTATATTGGAATTTAATTTTATGCATCAAAATATTGATGTTATACTTGATTAAAAGAATGTATTTGAAAATTTTCTTTATACAATGATTAATGAGTATGAGAAATATAAGGATCATCTAGATGCTTCTATGGACTTAGAATCACTAAATATAAAGCATGATATAAGGGTAAATAATAATGGAAAGTATCCCATAATAATTATTGTAATGAAAAATTATCATAAAGGTATTTCCCATTAAATATTAAAAAATTGGAAATTTACTTATGGATATTAAAGTAAAATTCATGACATGTTGATTTGATGTGTTGAAAATTACATATTTTGAAAATTCATGATTCATATATTTTGATAGATTTTTTTTACAACCTTTGGAAAAATTTTAACCATTTCAGGAAAAAATTATCATAGTTTAAATATAATACTTTATATTCTTCTATTATCAGTTTGACATAAACATAAACTCAATTGATCTGTATAAACATTGGGAAAAAATTGTACAAATAATATGTCCATTGGAGATGATATTTTCCCCATTATTTATCACTATAATGATTTATTTAACTATTCATTTTGCTAAGGAAACTAAAGTTGGGGGGTCTGTACATTATCAATAGACATATCCCAAAATGAGGTAATTTATATTAAATTTATTTCCATTAATTAATTATAATTTCTCTATTCAAAACATATGAAGTTTACTTATTAATTTCATACTTTTATTCATTAGGTATCTTGGTCATTTTAATTCATATATGAATAATATAGCTCAATCTAATGTATTTGTTACTAAAAATTTCCTTGTTGAATAGTTCATAACATTTTACTCAAGGTATTTGGATATGATAAAGACAAGATTCAATTTATTATGATGTGTTGATGATAATACAAGTCATTATAAATGAAAAAAATAAATCAATATTCATTATAACATTATCTTGAGAGGATAAATAAGTATCCTCATTTTCAAAAAAAAAATTATAGTTAAGATAAGAATAAAGATAATTTGTAAACAATCCTAATATTTTTTATCCATATACGAAATTATTTTAGACAAAAATGAAAATATTTCTTTAAATTCAAACTTGAAATGAGGCAGAGATAATAAAAGTGGTTAATGAAGAAATTATTGATTGGTTTATATGCATTTTATGTTCTTAATCTATTACATATTTTGAATATGTTTAAAATTATAAAATAAGTAACAATATTTTATATAACTTTTTATAAGTGAAAATTTTTGATAATCAAGTTGAATTATAAAAATATTTGAAGTTTTTTTCTTGTGGTCTAATGAAGAATTATAGAAGATTCATTAATTAATATTTTATTGGTTTAAATTTCCATACTTTAGATCATGATGATGGTTTAAAAACACAAAACACCAGTATATTGATTGTTTTATATGGGGGTTTGTATGGAAAATTGGATGATATAATCAAGTAAAATTATTATGGGAAATTTTCATTTGTGTTAATCAAATGAATGTTGGCCATTATTAACTGGGGTACCATAAAAATTAATTAAATTTAATTGTATAACCTTATTTATATTAATTGGTACACAAGAACATGAAAAACATGATCCATATATTTTTTATTCATAATAAAAAATGTATATTATGTCAGAAATATCTTAGATCAAGGGTAGAGTGTTGTTTACTTCATTAATCTAGAATGTTGGTATGAGTGGTGAAGGTGGAGAAATTTTTGACAGTGAACCCTCTCAACATTATCACATTGAATTTTTTGTCCCAAGTGATATTGAAAACATTTGCCTTATAAGGGAGGGTGAAGATGAAGTTAAATAAATAGTGTTCATAACATAAGTTGAAGATAATATTAAAAACCAATAAAAACCTATTTTAAGATCTAATATGAAGTTATCTCTTAAGATTTAATTATATTAATAGGGATGTAATGACTTTTAATTGAATTTTAGCTTTAATTAAATTAGTTATTTAATTGATATTTTTATATTAATTCCATTATTGAAGAATTTTTGAGTTGTTATGTACTCTATAACATAGGATATCCAATCTACTACTTCTACCTATAGTATATAAGGTGTATAGGATAATCAATCTATTGATGCTACATAGTATCCAGTAGTTTTGTTGGATATATTTTCCACTCCTACTACACAAAGTGCATCACGAGTACATGAATATCAATATATTAACTCTATAATCAGTTTCATTGAACAACCATTTTACTCCTACCTTGAGTAAATATAGAGTTCATGAAAAATGATCTATCAATGTTACACAGGGTAGAAATCATCATATACCTTACATTAATTTTTTATTATATTTTTTATCCTATTATTCTTTCATTCATAGGTATACCTACTTTTGATATTGTTAGGGCATAAGTTATTCTATCAATGACTCATTTACCATTAGAGGATACAAGCATGTAACTTTTAACGATATGTAATTCAATGTGATAACATAATTTTCTTAAATTTTTATACTAATTGGTTAATTTGTATTTTAAATATATAAAAATAATAATATAAGAGAGAAAAACATCATCATTCAAGATGTTTGGATTTTGATAGACTTAAAGATATTCATCCCATTTGATGTATATGTGGTACACATTAGGGTTATTGTGAGAATATATGGGAAAATTCTATGAAATTTGGAATTTGAGGTAGTATCCCTCTCCATTCATTATTCTTATTGAGGTATATTACATTATCTTGGAAGAATAAGTTTTTTGGTAGTCATAAAAAGGTATTATCTTAATTATGTACTCATATATGATTAAATTTAATAGTATATATTAGTATGTTAATAATATAATAAATTCTATGCATTTTATTTATAGATTTTTCTCCATTTTGATGTGCTTGAGGCAATTTATTAACATTATATATAATTTTTTTTGGAAAGAATGGATATATTTTCGGCGGATACTGTGGTATGAATTTAACGACACATCTCCATCTATGTCACAAATGTATTATAAGGTCTCTAAAGGGGTTCCTCGGGGCCAATGGATGAAATTTACTAAACATCATTGAGATAAATCACATTTAGTATATTATTATATTTTAGTATATTAATATCATTATCTTAATAACATTTCAATCCTTATTTATATAAAATTATTTTAGATTCATTATATGAGAAATGTTGCTCACCCTGAGAATATACATTCCCTACACTACTAGGTCAAAGAGTTTCTCTAAGAAAAAATATCAAATGGTACTATTTAATTAATTAAAATATATATCTATACTATAACAACCTATGTAATTATAAAATAAATCACTTTCATATTTATTAGTATTCATGAATTAGAAAGCTATATTTATTATAAATATATTTAGTGATTTTTAAAACCAAAAAGAAATGATTTTTTGAAAATCTTTTCTTATATGGTTTTATTTAAAATATTAATTTTCAAATTATATAATTATAATTTTAAAAAATTAATTTCATTTTTGAAATTATCATATCAAAATTAACTTATGGTAACATGTTTAGATTTTTCTGAAATTATTGATTTTTCAATGAATGGTGAAAATTACGTATTTTTTCAAATACTAACATTTATTTCAATTAAATAAATTATTTTAAAAGTAACATTATATTTTTTATTTGGTATTAAAAGGATAATTAATTTAATTTGGATAATCAAATTTCATTATTTTGGTGTAAGTTTATCTTTATGCTAAAAACATTGATTTTTGAAAACTGTCATTAAGTGCATAAAGTTTATCTATTTTAATTAATTAAAATAACCCCTAATAAGTGAATATTTAAATGAAATTTATATATTATTTATATATTTATATTAATTTAAATTCATATAATTATTATTTCTACTCATAGAGTAAATATATGATCATTTATTGCTTGAAAAAAATGTATTTTTCTGAAAAACCATTATTCATCACGTTTTTCCTGTAACTTTTAAATTATATTCTTCCACCTAAATGTTTTAAATATAGAAAAATGTATTTCATGTTATTAATTAGTTGGTAAAATATTTTTAAATAATAATCTTTTTTTTCAGTTAATAATTGTAACTACAGTAAATATTTCATACCACTGTAAAGGTAAAATGGGTTAACTAAGGGTAAAAATAATTTGATAAGGACTAAAAAGTATCCCTAACACTTTAATTAATCTTATTGGATGATTATATATTTTACATAATCATTAAAGATTCTAATATATTAACTTTTGTTGTCATATGGACATGATTATGACCTTTATAATACTTTAGGTAAAGAAAAGACAAAAAATTAATTTTTTTTTGTTTTATTAACAATAAATTTTTGACAAAGGGATAAAAATAAGTTATATTCGGTTCTAAAAAAATTATTTTAAAGATGAATATTTATTAAAATTTAAATTTATTTATAAGTTTTAGTGATGAAATAATTACCTTAAATGCTTATAAAAGACCAATACAATAATTATTTAATTAAATGAGAAATTAAATAAATGATTTAAAAATATTAAAAGTAATATAATTTAAATAAATTATTGAGAACCAAAAATTTTTATATAAATATAATATTTTACGGAAGTTTAAAAAGTATATATTCAAATTAAATCTTTGTCTTGATGTTTTTCATGTCAAATTAAATGAAGTGTAAAAATTTAAATTAATGATATTTTATAATAAATAATAATTTATCAAATGATTTAAAATTACTAAAAATATTATATTTGGAAAATTTAATGGTAAATGGTTTATAATATCAATCATTTTCATTTTTATTATAACTTTATTAAACCCTAAAGTGTAAAAAAATTAATATCGCGATAATGGTTAAAAGGGGTTAAAACCACTTAAAACAAAAAAGATAAGGGTTAACACATCACCTAAAATTGTATAATTTTTATTATATGAGATTATTTCAACTAAAAAAATATTTTATTTAAATTATTTCATTTGTTTAACCATTTTAATATGAAAATTAATTTATATTAATTTAATACTTTAAGAAATTCTAAGAGTGCCCCTTCCCTCTCTTATAAAAGGGCACATACTCTCCTCTTTTCTTCACAATTCAAAGGCCTTTTGGTTTATCCAATACCTTCCCAAATACATTACTTACTTACATAACCATGTTATATAAGTATTTATTTTATCATAAAACCAACCTAGTAAATATTTTTGAGTAAATCTTAAGAGGTTATCCGAAAAAGAGGTATAGTTATTAATCATATGTTTTTTCTTTATGTCATCTTCTACCTCATTCCCTTGTTATTAAAACATGATGATTTAATAATATGATTATATAATATATACTGAGATGTTATTATGTTAATGTAATAATCTATATACATCCCTTTATTCCATCAAATGGGAAATAAAACCATCATTCGTGTGTAAAGCGGACTACCGCCTCACAAACCTATGTTTTATTTTTGATCACCTCATTTTAAAATTGGTTATAATGTTGGATTTAATATATATATATATAATATTACTAAAATATAAATCATTATTATAATATAATATATTATTTACTTTCTTACCTTTTCATTCACTGAAAACTGATATATCGTTTGTGCGTACGTGTGGGTTACCACCTCCATGAAGCGATGTGATTTTTCTCATCACCATATCCCATGGATGATATATATAATTATATTTAAAGAAATAATATTATATTTTACATATGATTATAATTCTATAAAGATAAAATAATACTTAACTTCTTTCTATAATGATCATTGAAAATAGAAATGTTACTCATGCGTACGTATGGCTTACCATCTTCATAATTGCAACATAGTTCATTTTTTATAACTATATATGTTGGTAGTTTTTAAAAGTATAATTTCTGTATAAAAATGATAATTATTTCATTATTATAATTTTTTATATCTTTTAATAATGACCACTTTGACCATAGTCAACCTATTGAAGTCATTTTGGATATATGATCTGAATATCATTAAAACATTTGACATAAACTTAAATGATTAAGTAATTGATTATAACATGGAAATAAAAGTAATAATAATGTTTAAAAGGTTATATGTGAAATTAAATAATTTAAATAAGTTTATTTTAAAAAAATATAAATAAGGTATGTGTTGAGTTTAACTCAAGGTAATGTGATTTCTTTTAAAACTCATATTTTAAAGTTTCCCTTATAACTCGTTTTCTTCCATGTAAACATTTTTAAAAATATATAATTAATGTATTTATATGGACATAACAAAATTAAAAAGGAAATTTCATATCTATTTTTACTTTATTTTAATGGTTTTAAAAGGAATATTTTTATGGAATTTTATGACTTTATTTACAAAATAAAAAATGAATATACTATTTTAACATATATGGTGACGCTGACACCTACCAAATGAGCATCAAGAATTTTAGGATTGAAGAAATACCTAAAGAATGGCTATTATTTATTTTGAAAGACAAAGGAAGGATTATTATGGATAGATGATGTCTAGGTGGTAAAATAATGTGAATCGCATGACCCAAAGGAAAACACGTGATCTCATAACCCAAGGAAGTTCTTATGCTTCATATCTAGTGATGATCATGAAAATCCTCTCAGGTAATACATCATGTTATTATGAAGGAATCCAGAAAAGTTTGTATGAACATATTAAGGATTTCTAATGAGATCCTATGATCATGAAACACATCAGGTGAAAGATGTCTGACAACACCAAAATCCCCTAATAAAATAAGGCAATAAAGATGAAAACGTTTGAGGCTTCATGTTGTTGAAGTTACATTGTTATTCATGTGAAGGGTTAATGAACATCATGTGATCAATATTAACCACATGATGTCTCTATAACAAGCCTTATTGATCTTGAAAAGGTGAGGAGGATAGTCTCTTTGATCATGTGAAATCCTCTTTACTAGGAATCCTGGTATTATAAATACTCCAAGACATGTCAACCCAATCTTGCAGAGTCCCTTCAACATATTGATTAGATCATGTGACACACCAAAAACAAGAAGAACAATTGTCTATGATAATAATCGCATGTACTCATGAGATCCTTTACTAGTCATGTGATTCCATGGAAGACAACAAATGGGAAGAGGCCATAAGTCTTGTAAAATAAATAATAAAATATGGAAAAGGAGGAAGCCTCTTGTGAAGCGAAGATAAGTTTATTTTCATATGAATAGGGTTATGTACATCATGTGATCACCATTTATCACACGAATACCATTTGACATGTAAACCTGATCTCATGGTGCCCCCCCCCTAAAAAATACAACTTGGTTTTGTGAATGGAATTTTTAAATACAACTTAATCACATGAAGGGACCCAGAAAAGTCTGAATATATCATTTTGAAATCCTTTAATAGGAAAAATGATATAAAAAAGACTCTCATACATGATAGATCGATGTTACAAAGGTCATTTGAAATGTCAGTATGATTATACAAGATCCCTTTGACAAGTCAAGGGTCTAAAAAATATGATGATGATAAAGTGTTCTCATGGTGGTTTATTATCACATGATGCCTTAGATGAACCATTGTAGGATCATGTGAAGAGTGTGATGAAAAAAATCCCTATGCCAATTAAATACCTTATCTGAAATATACACACCTTGGAATAGAGAATGGAAGTAGGGTGGAAAGTCCTATAAATTCCTCCCCTTGAAAAAAAGACATACGAGACACAAAGCATACCCGTGGGAGAGAAGAAGAGAGGACCTATCATAGTGGAAAAATGTGTCATCGCAAGGTTCTTTCACCAGGTAAAGATCTAGGGAATGAACAAATGGATCACATGGAATGAATATGTGCTTTGTGTGATCTATCTATAGATCATATGAAGGACCTCTAGCATTCCATCTAGATTATGTGAAGGATATTCCATGTGTTTACGTGATCATGAAAAACCTAAAAAATACAATGATTTATGAACCTTAAGTAATATGTGCAATAATGACTAAAAAAATATAGAAGAATTACATGAAGATAGATGCAATGATTTTTATACAAATGCATCATGCACTTTGAGTGACCTACCCAGATCATGCGATAGCACCAATACATTTCACCCATGTCTTTTGAAATCCTCTAGACATGTCACCCAATTATTGAGAAGTCCTCCTAGAATTTCACCCAAGTATTGTGAAGTCCTCTAGACATATCGGCATTTTCATGCCAATTTGTCCATAAATTTCATCCAAGTCACATGAAAACCTTTCAACATGTCAAACTTTATCACATTACTCACTCATACATGCATCTATTAATCATGATACAGTTCTTTGTATGTGTTAAATAATTCATTTCAAGTCCTCTCAGCATGTTTCCTAGGTCTTGTGAAGTCCTCCAAACATATCGGCCAAGTTATGAGATAGTTATGCATATATTCCATCTAGATCACGTAGAAAACCATTGATATGTCTACTTAAATCATGTAGAGAATCCTGAGACATTACAACCTTGTCAGATATACACTCAAGAAATATCAAGTAGGCTCTAGGAGCATATCAAACTGACACCTCATTATATGATAACCTTGTCTATTATAAATATTCATACAAATTCTGAACTGAACTATGATAACTCTGATTCCTTTCCAAACAGGATATATAGGATGCCTTTCTAAGGCTTGAGGTTAAATGGTCATTCACCTTGGTGAAAGTCACTCCATTTTTCAGACACTCTAAACTATGGCACCCAAAATCTCCTATGGTTTCATAATTCTTCCTCATCCATCAGTGGATTGAGAATATTATTTAACTATGAGGAATATAATTCCTAAAATAAGCAGGATATGTAGGATTCATTTCTATGGATCGAGCTCTATGTCAAACAATCATCCAAGGTATCCCCAATTCATAAGTCTGAAATCCATTTGTAGTGAGTCTAATTTATTAATATCCCATTCTTATTACACCAATCATGGCTCACATGGGCTTAGGAGCTTTTAATGATCACATAATTTTCATCATATATCTCCCTTAGATTGGAAAACCTCAATGTGTAATCCCCATCAGTGGTATGATATGATTTCCCCCATACAAGGTCATCCACCTATATATAAGTCTTGAAGGCATTCCCATACTGGTAAACCCCATGGAAATAACCCTCATGGTCCTTAATTATCTATCAATTCCCATAAATAGGCTAACAATATATTTAACTATGATGAATCTGATTCCTTTTATAAATAGAATACATAGTACGCCTTCCTAAGACTAGAGCGCAATACTCAGTGCCTAAGTGCCCACATATACTCTCTTTCTGCATTAATTTAAAATTCATGGCTTGAAAAAACTATGTGGGTTTTTATTCCTTCTATAAACAGTATATGTATGATTCCTTATAAAGTTTCAATCCAATCCTCAAAATACCAATCACTTTCTTAGGTGGCTGTAAACTATATATTTTTGGGTTATATGGATTCAAAATATAAGTAGCTACCAATTTCTAATAAATAATGGTAAATGGATAGATAAACTTGAATATATACATATGGTCTCATTAATAAAACCCCCTTTACACATGGAAGGATCCAACACTTGAACATTTTGTTAGGGTAACCAATATTGTATTAGGATTTGGAATAGATTCGTGAATATATCTTAAATATATAAGAGTTTCTAATAATAGTAAGTGATTACACACCCAAAGGTTGTGATGAGCCCAAACTCCCATCTTCTTGACCAATGTGAGTTCCCAAGAAACATTGGCTTTGAAACCCCAAATTGTGACTTACCTTTGAAAAAAAGGTCTGTACCTAGTTATGGATGTGGGAACCGTTGTAAGTTTCTCTAAAATATGAAAATAGTGAAGCTAAATTGAATCATTTAACTATTTAATACCCTTCATGGGTTGAAAAGGAAATAATATCCATCTCCCATTGAGCCATTTTTTCCTACCATTCATCATCTTTCGAAGGAAAAAAATAGTGAACCCAACATGGATCTCACAAAAAATAAAAACTATCAATTGAACATGTGTCGGGACATTTTTTATGTGACTCTTATGAAAAATAAAATGGTATTCTCAACATGTAATTCGATGTAACTGGGGATCCCATGAAATAGGCCATTATTGTTGTAAAAATTCCATGTGAGTAAAATAGGCAAACCAGGAATAAGAAAGGATAATTGTGTTCCCTATGCATAAATTATTGAGCGTGTTTCATACTTGTGATGATGCATTGATTGGTGAAATTTTTCCTTCTTGTAATTGAGACTATAAATACTACTCTCCCAAAGAAAACCTTGACTCAAGATCATGTATCCATTAAGAAAATTTTATAGAACCTCACATATGGCAGTAACCTCTGCAGGTTGCAAAACAACCTCACCCACTCGACACCTTTTGCTTCAGGTGGAAAACATGATAGTTCATAAATACCACTAACATGGTACGATCCCAACCCTTGAGGATACATGTAAAGGTCTCCAAATATTGAAACCAGCAAGTATTCCTCATACACAGAAAGTTATAGTAAAACCAGTGGAACCTATCGCCAACACCAATCACTTTGGAAACTTATCAAAGAAGTGTGTAAATCATCACCTTCCATATCTGAAGAAGGTAGATCTAGGATTCAACTACATATCCATCTCAATTTATGAGCTACCAAGGGGGGATCATTTAAACCACTATGATGAGTGTCATCCCACTAGTTCCCTTATTCACCTAATAAGAGAACCAATTGAAAACTTTCCACCCTGGACACCCATGCATAGGTGCCAAGGAAATCACATCAAGCATATAATGTTTTGGATAAAAGGAAGTGGTCTCATATAACTTCTTATAATAATAAATCCCATTTTAGTGGTATTTAGTGGGGAGGATCATATCTCTGCTCAACCAGATCAACTATGCATGCATATTATTATAGCAAGCATGGGGAAGGCACATATCCCTTCACCCATGCATTAAACTCATTGGAATATTCCAAAGGAACAAGGAAGATTGGAGTGGTATTACATTCCTTCTTCCATTGAAGTTATCTACCAATATATTTTGAAGACTAAAAATGCGAAAACCTATATTCCTACACACACTTCGCTAAAGTGTCACTACATTCTAGAAATAGTTGATAAAATCCATTGGTATACTCTAGAACTAATACAGATACAAAGATAGGAACATATTCCAACCCTAGTAGACAGAGTCAAACATCACCATTATCAATATGAATAGGTGTCTAATCTAGAGAAGGTAAACATTATTTTCCCACCCATGAATATTATCGTTATATTCTGGTAAAGGACTAGGCATAAGACCCTATGCAAATACCTATTCCAATTAGGGATCTCCAACTCATTTTGTAACATTCCTCAAGAAAACAACATATTACTACAAAAAATAATGTAATCATACTCCAAATACATAGGATCAAGCTTATATCCCCTTTCTAAGTGGGGCTCACCAAGTGAGAGAAGTGCATGCCTTAGTATGCTCATATTCCTATCGAAAAAGACAAGTGGTGTATTCCAATGGCATATGATTGAGATAATATCCTTATTCAAACCAAGGTTTTTCTAGAAAAAATGAAAATAATCTCATTGTAGGCTCATATCCCTTACAATATAGCTACTCTTCATATTCCATTATCTCATAAAGGACAGGCACAAATCTGTACTTCTGTCAATGAACAATTGAACCAGTATCCTTTAGAGGCCATATGGGAGGAGGATCATATCCATTCTCCTAATCTGATTTTTTTTAAATATATTATGATAGGGAATAAATATTTGAATTAGGATCATATCCAAACTTCATCCATGATTTACTGACATACTATGGAAACTACTCATATGTAGGCTCATATTTCTGTTGATAATATAGAAGCTCACCAGAATACTCCAACAGCTTACTAGTTCATATCTTCACAACACCAGAAATTTATCAACATGTTCTGTTAATCGTCATGCAGTAAGATCATGTCCTTATAAAACCCCAAAAGGTAGGTTTTGATATTCCTTCCATAACATAGAATGCAGCTCATATCCTTGATCTTCTCAATTCCAGTGTCCTTGAGATTTTTTATTGCATATCCTCAACACATTAAGGGTATTTTGACTCTTCAACTGAATAATAAGGTGATAATTACCTTGATAGTCCTCCTCATGTTAGTGTATAGATAAATCATAGGATTTATAATCTAGAAATATATCATGGTCAGCCTCCCCAGGGTGATATATCTCTAATACAAGGGAATCCTTTCCTTTTCTAGACACATATATATAAGTAGGTGCTCAAAACTCAAACACCTTCATATAGAGTGGTTCTGAAAACACTGGGGTCAACTGTATATATTTCCACAGAAAATATCAATATCAATTCACTACGGTCATTTGGAAATTCAAATAAAAAACCTCTCTAGTCTTAATAGGTAGAAGAATGTAAATATATTTAACAAAAGGCTGACATGGATATATAGAGAGAGTTATCTGGAAACAACCTCTCAACCATGTTCTCTTCCATCACCACTTCTGACTATGAAATCCCAGATGAAATATAGAAGGAGTGCATGCCTTACCTACACCAAAATATATGGGAACCTCATCAGATATTGAATTCTAAACACCTCCCTTTCATGTATTTGAGTTAAATATCTAGATCATAAATACACTTTATTTTCATATGGACATTGTTGCATTCTCCATATCCCAGAACCCATGGATGGAAGAACATGAAAAATGACTACATAATTTTTTTCACTGCATTATAACAACTATCCATAAACTTGTTTCCAAAGCCCCTTCAGACATACATATATGAGGATGGGGAAAGTATGGAACATTTCATTTCACTATGTCTATATAACAACATAACTCCCCAAATATGAAATCTTGTAATTTTATCATCACAGCAGAATTAGGGAACCAGGTAACACAAGATCCATTTGGTCAATATAGTAAATTACCCCCACTTTTAAGGAGAAATGATGTCATGAAAAGAGTGAGAGGTTTGCACACATACCTTTAAAATTATCCCCTTGAGTAAATGGAAACATAGTTCGAATGCATAAGATGAAGTTGGGTAAAAACTGACAACTTCCTATAGAAAATGAATCATATCTTGGGATATTATTTCCCCCCAACTCGTAAACAGTCACAATTATACCAAATAAAATGGATCATAATGGAAACTTCCAGAAAAACCCATCTAGGAGAAATCCCATCCCATAGAGTTTGGGAAATTTTTTCCACCACCTACACCCCTCAGGCTATTAATTCCTGAGAATATCTAAGAAATTTCACTGGAAGCTAAAAACAAACCTCATACCAAGGGCTGAGAGAATTTTTATCTCAATAACCATCACCAGGCTCATCATACCTCAAGAGGTTCCCGAAGATATTAGTGGTAGTTGGAGATCAACCCCAATCCATAGGGATGGGGGCATTTATATCTCAATTTTTATCCCTGGGGTCATCAAATCCTTGACTTCCATCATAAAATCCTCAACAATAACATCAAAATGTTTCAATAGAGGCCCCTAATCATCCCCATCCAATAGGGATAGGGTAATTTTCATCATCATCAATACCTCATAAGGAGTCATTCTTCTCCAGGTTAAGAGGTATATATTGATGGTTAGCGTCCCATCCATTCCACCAATCAAAAGGAAAACATTTTTTGTTTAGAACCTATTTTGAAAACATGATCAAAAGCTACTTTATGTTAATTAATCACAAAAATGGATAATAAGAATAAATAGTAATGGAAACCATTCCACATAAGGACCATAATCCAAAATGGTCAAATATGGGAATGGGTCTGATTAATGACACAGATGCAACCCTTGATAGAGGAGTAAGTGGTGCAGAGTAACCCTAATGAGTTGAGAGTAATATAACCACTAAAATTTTCCAATACAACTTAGTGTATGTAATTACTATAAACACAATAGATGATGTGGATCAAGACATAAACACATAGTGATGCAATGTAGAAAACACGCCTCGAATGCTGAAGGAGAGGATCCAGAAGGGTTGGAGAGCTTCAAGATCTCCTAGGGAAGGATTTGGATTGAGAGGAGAGAAATTGGTGAGGATAGAAAAGAGATATATCAGTCTTGATGCCTATTTTGAAACAACTTTTGGGGTATTACATGACGTGTAACCCCATCACACATCATGAAATAGTTAATTTCTGAATCCACAGAAATATGCATTTCCATGAATTAAAAACCAATGCTCTGAATTAAAAACCAATATTTAATTCAATCATGATATATAAAGACCCGTCACATCATGTACCCATCAAAATATGATGCTATTCACAACTTGCATCCATCAACTCTTACACATCATGTAACCCTTCTGTAGACTGTAAAAAGAGATGGTTAAAGCTAAGAGTCTATCAAATCTATAACATCACCATTATAGGTATCCTCTCAATTAATTCTCAACCCTACCCAGTCACATAAAAGAAAAAACCATGAAAAGGTTATATAAGTACATGTTAGATTGGAAACGTGATTTTACAACCTCCCCTCCATAAAAACTATTTCCCCTAGAAATCCTATGAAGAATCTTCCATGCCAAAAAGATGAGGTCACTACTCTCTTACTAGTTCCTAGAATTCTAATGTCTCATGATTATTAGAACCATGATTCCACAACACATAAACCAAATATATCATCCTCCTATGAAGCACCTTGGTTTCAGAATCAACTATCCCGATTGGTCGTTCAATCAAAGATAAATTTTGTTCAATCTCAATATCACTCCAGCTCAAAGTGTGAGATGTATTAGAGAGATACTTTCTCAACTGAGATACATAGAATATGTTATGTATTGAAATCATCTAAATTAGAAGTTTTAAATAATATGAAACTTTACCCACCTTCTTAATAACCTATAAAGGTCCCACAAAATGAGGAGTAAGTTTCCCATGCTTCTCAAGCCATCGATGACCCAACCAGGGTCAAATATTCAAGAACACCTAATCACCAACTATGAATTTCAAAGGTCTACGGTGACGGTAAACATAAGACTTATATAAGCTATGTGCCGTCAACATTCTCTGATGAATTAACTAGATATTTACTATCATCTCATGCAGAAAACTTGTTCTAACCAAGTAATTTTCACTAATCTCCAACAAACATAATGGATTTTTATAGGGATGGATATAGAGTGCCTCAAAAGATTCAATTTTGATCACTGAATGGTAACTATTGTTATAATAAAACTCAATCGGCTCCAAATGATCATCCCAATCCCCATAGAAGTTGAGAACACAAGAACTAATAATATACTCATGAATCTATATAGCTCTCTTTATCTGGCCATTCAACTGTGGATGGTAATCCTTACTCAAATAGACCTGAGATCCCAGTGCCTAACAAAGGCCCCTCTAAAAGAGAGAAGAAAACTAAGGATCCCTATTAGAGACTATAGAAGATGGAACTACATGAAAACAAATAGCCTTTTTCACATAGATATTTCCCAACTCCTCAAATTTGGTTGTATCATGGATGGGTATGAAGTGAGCCGACATGGTCAACATGTCGATCAAAACCCATATAACATTATCATTTCTTTGAGTATGAAACCCAACAAAAAAGTATATATATATTTCATCCCACTTCCAATTAAGGAATAGAAGTGGCTAAAGTAAACTTAAAGGTTTTTTATGCTTGGAATTAACTTCCTGGCATGTATAACAGTGGGAAACAAATTCAGTAATTTCCTGCCTCATACCTGGGAACCAGAACTATCACCGCATCTCAAAGAGAATCTTAGTGGTTCCAGGGTGCACAACCCTCTAGGAATTATGACAATTCACTATCACAAATTTTACTACTGCTAATGTCATAATGAAGAAATCATGATAACATAGAAAACCCTATTTGGAGAACGGCCACTGGGAAACTATCCCACCATAATAAATAGAGTATCTAATGCTACAAAATTCATCATAAATCTCTTGATTCTGAATGATCCTCTCGATAAGAGAGGATGATAACTAAATTTTGGCTAAAGAAACTTCAAATTCTAATTATTGGACTCTAATATGCAACTATGAAAAGAGAACCATCAAATTCCACTCTTTTAAAAATTCTTTTACTACCTCGATTGAAAGTTTCATTATAAAAACATCTGTAATGACATTACATTTCCTTGGGGTATAGGTGATATCAAAGTTGAAATATTGCAGCTACTCCACCCAACGCCTCTAGAGTATATTCAAATATTTTTTAGAGAAGATATAACTCAATATTCTATGGTTTGAATACACATTAAACCTTTTTCCATAAAGGTAATGTCAACAACTCTTAAGAATGTGCATCATAGATTAAAGTTCAAGGACATGGGTAATATAATTCTTTATGTGTGGCCTGAGATGATGAGATCCATAACCAACTACATGATTACCCTATATAAGAAGACATCCCAAGTCTGAACCCAATGTATCACAGAAGACCACATATCCATGCCTGACCTTAAGAAGAGTCAATACTTGGGCAATAGTCAAAATGCGTTTCAACTCAATATAAGAACTCTGACATTTTTTATTCCATGAAAACTTCACCCCCTTTCAAGTTAGAGTAGTCATTGGAGAATATAACTTCAAGAAGTCCTTCACGAACCGACAATAATATCTGGCTAAGACCAAGAATCTCTAAATCTCAAAGATATTCCATGGTTTCTCCCAAGTAATAACAACCTTCACCTTCTCATGATCAACTGATATAACTTATTCGGACACCACATTTCCAAATAATTTTACTTTCCAAATCCAGAAGTCACACTTTGAAATCTTGGCATAAAGTTTGTGATTTTTCAACAAACCCAAAACTTTTCTTAGATGATGCATATGATCCTCCTCAAACTTGGAGTAAATGAGGATGTAGTCCAAAAAGACTACACCAAAGGTATCTAGATACTCACATAAAATATTTTTCATCAAATCCATGAATACTATAGGATTATTTCTTAGACAAAAGGGAATAACGAGGTACTCATAATGTCCATACCTTCTCCAAAAGGTGGTTTTCTAAATGTTAGATTATTTTATCCTCAACTGATGGTAACTAGATCAAAGTTTAATCATTGAAAACGATTCCCCCCTTTCAAATGTTCAAACAGATCATGAATCCATGACAACATATACTTGTTCTTCATTGTGTCTCGATTAAGATTTTGGTAATCAACACATAAGAGAAGAGAAACATTGTCCTTCTTAGCGAAGAAAACTGACATAACCCAAGGCGATACACTTGAGCATATAAATCCTTTATGAAGAAGATCATCACACTAAGACTTAAACTCTTTCATTTTAGCGGGAGTCATACAGTAAGAGGGAATAAAAACAGGTTGAGTACCAAGCATTAGGTCAATAGAAAACTTTATTTCCCTTACCAGGAGAAAACTAAAGAAATCAGAAGGAAACATGTTGGAAAACTTGATGACAAATAGATGGATATCACCACTAAACTATTCAAACTTTATATCAAAATCAAACACTGATACTATGTTCCCTAACTCTAAATAAGAAGGTCTGGCTCTACTTGAATTTGGGTCCCTTTCTCTTTGAAAGACAAGAGACACACCACTAGGTGTAGTAAGGCAGAATAACCATAGATAATAATCAATATTAGATTTATTGGCATTGAGATAATCCATTCTGAAAATGATGTCAAGAGGTTTCATATCGAGGACTAGATAATTCCAAGCCAGCTCTACATATGATAAAGAGATAAAAATACAGGTTTCAATAAATGAATGATATAAACCAGTATCAAATAGAGTAGTCACTAATGATAAAGCTATAGCAATGGTACCTCTCACAGTCACTGGAACCATATCTGTTTCCTCTCGAGACTCTTCCACTACTTGAAGTAGATTTGTTCCAAATTCCTATTACTGGAACTCTTTTATACATGAAGCATATGATTTCCATATAGTTTTAGGAGGATCTGATGATCCAGTTCCACTAAACAAAGTATAAAAAATATGGAATAATCTCTATAAGTGTTCTGAACATCTGTAGGAGCTACAGTTATTGGGTGTCTCATTGCAAACCCTATTAGAATGTCGTGTCTTTCCACACTGATAGTAAATAAAAGGAAATCCTCCTGGAATTGTAGGAGGTTTGAAATGACTTTGCTATTGATAACTACCATCAGATTCATCATGCTTCCACTTTCCCTCAAAGGAACTAGCGATTCCACTGGAAGAAAAAGGAACTCCCATCATCCTTGAATTTCCCACTAGGTCCATCTCAACCATCATCATCCTATCTAGAACATCAGCATGAGTGGGTGGCTTTAGAAAGAAAACCTGAGAACGAATATCTAATCAAATTCCTAACTCAAACGATTGAGAATTTATCCTCTCATTATATAAAATCTTAGGTGAAAACTACAACATATCAGTAAAGATATTTGAATACTCAATCATGGTTCTATCAGCTTTCTCAAGCATGAAAAAATCCATAGTTTTGGGTAACACCATTGAATCTAGATAGAACTATTCATTGAAAATAACCATATAGTATTTCCATACTAATCCCTCATGTTTCTTTACTATCACCATTTTGTCCCACCATCACCTTCTTGGTCCTTCCAGCATGAAGGTGGAAAATTTCACCTCGATCTCATCCGGTGTCTCCAAGAACTCAAATAGATATTCTATCCTACCCAACCATTCCTCAACATGTTGAGGATCAGTGGATCCTTTAAAAACTGGTGTCTTATGGTGAAGGAACTCTTGAGAATGATTTCTAAGAAAATCCCCCTAAGTATCCAAAACTAGAGCCTAAATGAGTACTGGAGGTGGTTTTGGTCATAGAGCTCGGACAGTGTGTACAATCACCTCAACTAGATTTGGGTCCACTAGAGGATTCTCTTGCTCCAGCTCAGCAATAGCATCCCCATATTTCTAATTATCACATATTCTCAGAGTAATGATGATACACAACATCAATATACAACAATTAAGACATCAAATTGACACTCAAACTGAGAAACAAGGAAAAAAAGATCCTAATAGATAGAATAAACAAGATTTTGATTCTACTGTATCCGAACCAAAATAGGGAAACTACTGTAACTAATCCACAAGACATATTCTGCTAACTACCCCTGGATACTTAAGGTTCACTGGGGTGAGAGATGTCTAAGAACTCAATCACAAATTCCTCCTAAGTCAAGAAAATATTTCAAAAATGCAAACTAACTTCAAGAAAAAATATCAATAACATCACCCTAATACCAATTTCACTACTACAAATACCCCTTTTATCAGTGATAAAAATGTCCTTTAACAGTGCTAGAAAAGTGTTGTTAAAGACGGTGAAGATAAAGGGGGTTTCCCTTTATTAGTGCTCTAAAAAGTGTTTATAAAGACCCCTTTTATCAGCACCTTTTTTTAGCACTCATAAAAGTAAAAAAATTAAAAAAAATTAAAAAAAATTTAAAAAAATCTTTCCAATCAAGGGGGATTTTATAGCATTTGAGCCCCCTTTTAATAGTGATTTCCAGCCCCTCCAACGCCCGCACGCACCCCCCTCTACCCTATATCAGCACTACACCCACCTCCTTTATTAGCGCTAGCCCCCCAAATCCACCCCCATGCGCGCGCCCTTACCTCCACCAAGATTTGATCTCAAGACCCCCCCTTACACGCTTAAATCCTTTACCACTCTGCCATATTGATTTGTTCTCCAGTTAATGACATATCTATTTATATATATATATATATATATATTTAGATATATTTATTCATATAGTAATATATAGTAATATTAATATATATATAGTTATATATATATATATATATATATATATATATATTTATAGTGATATTAATATATATATATATTTATAGTTATATCAATATATATATATTTATAGTTATATCAATATATAATGTAGTTATATTAATATATATATATAGTTAGATTAATATATAGGTATATAAATATTTATATATTGGTATTTTAAATAAAATGTATATTAGTTATTTAGATAAATCTAATATATTTTATATGTAAATATATTTTATTATTTATATTTATAATTAAATTTTTATGTGTGAATATATAAAAAAATGTATATATTGTTATATATTTGATTATAAATAGCAGATAATTATAAAAAACGAAAATATTTCAATGAAAAAATATCAATATGAATGTAATACCTTGGAAGAAATTCAGTCCCTACCAAAAAAAATCCAATAATACCCCCTTAAACGAGGCTGAAAATCCACAAAATGTTAAAAAATCAGGGTATCACGACTAAAAACTCAATTTTGGAGGCCCTCTGAGACTTTTTGACCTCTAAAAAACTATGACGGGGTTCTCCTCTAGTCATAGTGGTATAGATCTTTTCGTAGGCTTCGATTTGATATATGGTAGAGCTCAAACGGACACCTGGATCAAAAGTTATGGCCGTTTTAAGTTCGAGTTGCGTTTTCAACATATTTTGGATCTTTTTTTTTAATTTTTTTTAATTTTTTTAGTTTTTAAATTGTTATTAAATGACTATTACTACATAATAATTAGAAAATTATTAATTAAAAATATTTTTTAAAATTTTTTTATAAGCCATTTTCACTAAATATCTTATATATTAAGTGTAACTATATATTTATACTTATCTAAAATATATTTAAAATTATATTTAAAAAATATATATTATATTTATATCAATATAACTATATCTATATATTTAAATATTAATATATACTTTTTAATGATTTTTTTGGAAGTAGACCCTTTATCAGCGCTTTTAAAAAAAGCGCTGATAAAGACCCCCTTTATCAGTGCTAAAAAAAGTGATGTTAAAGGCGGTACCTTTATCACCGCTAAAAAATCACTGATAAAGGGGTACCTTTATCAGCGCTTTTTTAGCGCTGATAAAGGTACCCCCCTTTATGAGTGCTTTTTCATTAGCGCTGATAAAGGGTGGTGCTGGCCTTACCCCATTTTGTGGTAGTGTCATGAACCATCCCAGGTACCCTGGTAACCAGATAACTGAGCCAGACCTAAAATAGAATGAGGGTCATTCCCAGTCCCTACAGGTCGGAGACTAGCACCTGACATCATACAACATGAAAGTGACAATGAATTTTCCACAAGACATAATGGAAGAAATAAAATCAAGTCAATATGAATACAAAAGAAAATCTACTGGGATTAATGTACTAGAATTCAACAAGGTATTAAATCCAAAATTACTAAAACCCAAGTACCAAAATATATGGAAATAATCCAAGTCCCTAAGGACACAACTCACCACATCCAATGTTCAACAGCTGGATCCACCACTAAGAGATCTTTTCCCTTGTTCAAAACTGAAAGGAGATAATCTTTAAATACCCAGAGCCACAAGTAGGATGTGAGCTAAAATTCCTTGTAGGGACTCACCAAGGATTCCATAACAAATTCCAATAACAAAATAACTAAAGTAATTCTTTCAATTTTAAAGTAAAAAAGTTTGTAATTTTAAATCATATTAAAACAAATCATATTATATAGTTCAAATGATGGAAAATAATTTAATCAAAGGCTTTACAAGTGATTAAATATTTCTAAAACAATGTATTAAATAAAACAGTTACATAAAATAGTTTATGTAAATTTTGAAGGCATGTAAAGTAGTTTCACACCATTGGCATACATTTATATCACAAATATAAATAACAAGAAATCAACATTGTCATCTTCCAAATAGGTATGAATGTTCTAGGCTATAGGACTCTACACTCTCTAGGTGATCATAGCTATATGTGTATACACACATCCCTTTTACACTATTCAATTAAGACTTGTCATCATCCCATTGGGGACGTGACCTAATGCATTTATGTTTTATAACATTTTATAAGTGTAGAGTGTGTCCAAATAACTCACAAACTACCTAAGACTTTTATGTGATCTTACAATAAAAATGATGGTAAATTTATTTTAATACTGTTTAAAATACAATTAAATACTATTCCCCCATTTCAAATTTAAATTTTCCATTTAAAAACCAAAATGATTTTTTAATCAAAACACGCCTTTTTACCAAATAAAACAACTAGGTTTCTGTCCAATCATTTTCAAGCAATTTTCACAAGTTTGAAATCAATTCAAAGCCAATTCCATCAATTTCACAATTCTTTTCCGTAATTAAATTCAACGATTTAATTAAAATATCTTCCATTAAATCTACAATTTAAACTAAACAATTTAAATCAACCAATTTTCATAAACATATGCCAAATCAATGGGATTGGGGGTTTTCCCAATTTTCATTCCAAAACCATTTCAAATCTACCAATTCAATGGTATTGGTTTTTATCAAATCGATTTAATGCATGTTTGAGAAATTAAATTTAAATTGACAAAAGAAATAAATTAATCAATTCAAGGTTAATCAATTTGGCCAAATGTTGTGAAATCACCTACCTCTTTCTCGAAACTTAACACTCACAACGACACCCATTAATGAGAATAAAGGTGTAGAAGAGCTCAGAACACAACCTAGAGATGAGATCCAACACCACTGATCATAGATCCATCAATTTTAGGATGATCTATTGAAATCCTAAAGGATGAGAAAGAGAGAGAAACAAAGAATGAGTGAGAAATATTACCCGGTAATCGCACCACCAATGAAATGACGATTAAATGCCGAATGAGAGGATCTTGAAGGGTTGGAGAGCTTCAAGATGTCCTAGGTAAGGCTTTGGGTTGAGAGGAGAGAAATTAGGGAGGATCCAAAAGGGATAGATTGAACATGCTACCTATTTTAAAATAGAAGTCGAGGTATTATATGACATGTAACCCATTTACACATCATCAAATAGTTAATTTCTGAAACTGCTGAAAAATGCATCGCCTATAATTAGAAACAAATGCTACGAATTAAAAATGGATCTTTAATTCACTCAAAACGTGTAAAGACTCCTCACATTGTGTAACCTTCATAGCATGAAGACTTTCAAGATTTTCATCCAGCAAATCTTACACATCATGTAACCCAGTTACATGGTGTGTAACCCTCCAGAAACCTATAGAAAGATCTGGTTAAAGTTTAGAGTCCAATAAATATCTGAATTAACCATTATAGGTTTCCTCTCAATTCATTCTCAACCCTACCTGGTCTAAGAAAAGGAAAAACCATGATAAGGTTATATATGTACCTGTCAGATCAGTAACGGGATGTTACAACCTCCCCGCCATAAAAAACTTTTTCCAAATAAAGCCTATAAAGAATATTGCATGCAAAAAATATGATTCCACTACTCTCTTACTAGTTCCTCACATTACCACACCTCATAATTATCATAACCATGATTCCACAGCACACAAACCAAAGGTATCATCCTCCCAGGAAGAACCTTGGTCTTAGAATTAACTATACTAACTGGATGCTCAATCAAATATAAATTAGGTTCAATATCAATATCACTTCAAAATAAAATGTGAGATAGATCATAGAGATACTTTCTTAAATGTGATATGTGGAATACGTTATGTATCAATGTTAGTTGCGGTGGAATCTATAAATGGTATGAAACTTTACCCATCTACTCAACAACCTCAAAAGGTCCCAAAAAATGAGGAGCAAGTCTTCATTACTTCCTAAACCATCAATGAACTAACATGGGTGAAACTTTCAAGAAAACCTATTCATAAACTGATAATTCCAAAGTTCTATAGTGATGATCATCATAATACTTATATAGGATCTCTTTCATGAGCATTATCTGATGAATTAACTGAATCTTTGTTCTAATATCATGTACCAAACATGGTCCTACCAAGGAACTTTCACCAATCTCCGACCAACACAATAGAGATTTACAAGACTGACCATACAATACCACAAAAGTTTCCATTCTGATCATGGACTGGTAACTATTGTTATAAGAAAACTCAATCATCCCCAAATGATCCTCCCAATCCCCACTGAAGTCAAGAACACAAGAATGAAGCATATCCTCAAAAATATATGTAGCTCTCTCTATCTAGCCATCCAACTGCAGATGGAAGGTCATGCTCAAATGGACCTGATATCCCATTTCCTCTTAAAGGCCTCTCCAAAAGTGAGAAGTGAATTGAGGATTCCTATCAGAGACTATAGAAGACAAAAATCTATAAAAAACAATCTATTTCATGTAGATATTTTCCAACTCCATGACTTTGGATGTATCATGGATGGGTATTAAGTGATCTGACTTAATCAACCTCTCAATCACAACCTATATCACATTTCTCTTTCTATGGGTATGAAGTAACCCAAACACAAAGTCTAGAGATATTTCATATCACTTCCAAGTAGGGACTGGAAGTGGTTGAAGTAAACCTGAAGGTTTTTGATGCTCAGACTTAACCTACTGGAATGTATAACAATGGGAAAGAAACTCAAAAATGACACAACTCATACCAGGACATCAGAACTACTGAAGAATATCATAGAACATCTTAGTGATTACTAGGTTCACAATCCACTGGGAATTATGACAATCCCCCATCACAACCTTTCTTATTGCTAACAACATAATGAAGTGATCCTGATAGCATAAAACACCCTCTTTGGAGAATGACAACTAGGAAACTCTGTCCCCACTATAAAGAGAGTCTAAAATTCTACAGAATTCATCATCAAGATCTTGATTATGAAGAATCATCTCGAGAAGAGTGGATAATAATTGAATTCTGGATAAAGAAACCTCATATCCTAATTCTCAGACTCTAATATGTAACTGTGCAAAGAGAGCCATCAAATTCCACTCTTCCAAATATTATTTTACTACATGGGTTGTGAGTTTATTACTCAAAGAATCTATAATGACATTCCATTTCCCTATGGTTTATGTGATATCAAAGTTTAAATATTATAGGGACTCCACCCAACCCCTCTAGCAGAGATTCAAATCATTTTTGAGAGAAAATGTAACTAAAACCTTCGTGGTATGAATACATAGTAAACCTTTTTCCATAAAGGTAATGTCACCAACTCTCACTACTGGAAATAGGATTTTTCCCAACAGGTGTTTACCAATGGTTGGCCTAAAATATTGTGGTTGAAGGGATTAGGACATATTTACCAACATTTATACACAATCGTTGGCAAAGGAATGTCCAGGGAAGGCTTTCCCAACAGTTTCAGCAAACCGTTGGGAAAGGCCACCCCTTTGCCAACGGTTTCCCCAAACCGTTGGTAAAGGGATACACTTTACCCAATGGTTCACTAGAACCGTTGGGAAAAGTCCCTTAACACCTCTCTTTCCCAACAGTTTTTAAAAACCGTTGGGAAAGAATTCCCCCAAATATAGCCGCAGGGCTGCTCTCCCCCCATTCGGACAAAACCGTAAATTTATGATCTAGCAGGGCTGCTCTCCCTCCTCTCGCGAACTCCCCCCATCCGAACATCCGAAGAGGTGAAAACTCATATGAAATCAAGTATTTTTTCCTTTATACACATATACTACCTTATTTTTATTGTTATTGATCTCATATTTTAGTTTTAATTTATCAATCCAGCTCCAACTATCTGCTAATCTTGAACTCCCCATCCGAATAGGTGAAAACCCAGCTGAATCATCTCAAATCAGGTATTTTATTCTTTATACATATATGGTACCTTGTTTTTATTGTTATTGATCTAATATTTTTGTTTTAAGTTAGAATTTTGATGTGATTTCACTGTGAAAAATAGGGAAATGAATGAATATTTTGTTAATTAATTAGTTTCCCCTGGAATATCAGTTGTGTTATAATGCCCATGATAAATAAAGGGGTAATGTAATAAAAGACCTTGAATAAATACATTGTGGAATTTGGGGTATGTTGCCTCTATGAGAGGTTTTTTGTTCTGTTTCATTGTATGTTGTAGGGTGTTTTATGGGGATTGAGGTGACCAGTTGGGCTTTGTGATATGTGGGGTTGTAATGTGATGGTTAGTGGGCATGGAGGTGACATGTGAAGTTGTATGATAGTGATGATGTGTGGTGTTGTTGTGTCGTGTGGAGGTGTTGTGTGATGAAGTTGTGGTGTATGATGTGTGGTAAATGGATTTAATTAATTTAACATTAAATGAATAGACAATGTAAGTGTGAATGAAGTGGCTTATAAATGAAAGTGAGAAATGTTATGCGTCTTGTGTGGTGGTGGTGTGGTTTATGTGTTTTATGGTAGTAGTGAAGTGTGTGATTATGTAGTTAATGTGAACCCATAGGTTGAGTATTTTGTGCTATCTATATATCATGTATTTTTATGTTATTTCTACACATTCCCAACCAGAGTTGGATAAACTTACCAACGATCAGATGTTTTGAGTTATGGGTATTTTTTCTAATATCTTGGATGGTGGTTATATGTTTGGATATCTACCATGTCTTCCCTACTCTTCCTTCAAAAGTGATTGACCATGTGTTTTTAGGCAAGATGCGATGTGATTGTCCATGTGTCTTCAGGTGAGATGTACTATGATTTCCCTAGTGTTTTCCGGTGAGGTGTGATGTGATAAGGCTATAATAAGATGTGGCATGTGGTTGGGGTCATGTAGGGTAGGAGGATGGCACAAGGTTTATGTTATTCATGTTCATGATACCCTACTAATATGGTTATGGTATGAGGCATGCTGTTATGTGATATAACACATTAAGTTCTTGTTGGTTTTACATTTTTTCAATAACACATTTGTATGTTTTTTTCACATGTGTAGTCGATACCTTGATTATTTTCTTCCTTTATTGTTTACTTAAATGTATTTTCTATTAAAGTTAATGCCTATTGAATTGTTTATGACAAAATGACTTATATAAATTCTTTTTATAGAATGGACAGAATTTGGATGTATGAAACCGATCGGATCTCAGACGATTTTCAAAATAATTTGGAGAGCTTTATAGATTTTGCATTTCACAATGCTTCAGATAGTGGTCGCATACACTGCACATGTCCCAATTGTGTTGGTAGACCTTGGTTGAGCCGTGAAGAAGTCAGATACCACATAACCAAAAATGGGTTTCAAGCAAACTACATTGTGTGGTATCACAATGGGGAGAAAACGAAATATCAAATTGGTGATGATCGAAATGAAAGGACTGGAATGGAGAATTTGTTAGATGATCAGTTTCCGTTTATTCATCATCATGAAAAAGAAAGGATTTCGACTCAAGAAGACTTCGATATGAGGACAGCTGATGCATCTAGTGAAAATGATGATATTGATAGGGTGAAAAAATTGAATGATGCTGCCACGACTCCAGTATATCGACAATGCGATAAAATGAAAAAGCTGGAATTTTTAATCTGATTATTTCATGGGAAAACTATGTATGGGATTTCTAATACAGAAATCGATTACATTCTTACCCTCTTGAAGGATTTACTTCTAGATGATGCAGATATTCCCTCAAACCACTATATGGCATAGAAGTTAGTTGAGGAACTTGGATTTTCAAGAAACAAAATTCATGCTTGCTCGAAAGATTGCAGTTTATTTTGGGAGGAAACCGCTGAACAAAATGATTGTATAAAATGTGGCATATCCTGCTTGAAGTCAAAATCTGATGGAACACCATCCCGCGTTCCACAGAAAGTAATGTGGCACTTTCCATTGATCCCCAGACTCCAAAATCTTTTTATGTCTGATGACATATCAATAAAAATGAGATGGCATGATACCGAGAGAAAGAAGACTAATGATGAGTTGGTTCATCCTGCAGATGGATTTGCATGGAAGATATTTGATGCTCGACATCCTGATTTTGCAGCTGATGTGCGTAATGTGAGGCTGGGTCTTTCATGCGACAGTTTTAATCTGTTTGGGCAGATGCTTACTTCGCACGACACATGGCCAGTTTTTATACACATTTATAATCTTCCCCCATGGTTGTGTATGAAAAAACCTTTCACTTTCATGAGTATACTCATATCTGGTCCTTCTGATCCCAGCAATGATATTGATGTATACATGCAACCTTTAATAAAAGAATTGAAACTTCTTTGGGATGTGGGTGTGCGCACATACGATGCATGTTTGAAAGACATATTTCAGATGCGTGTTGCGCTTATGTGGACGATCAATGATTTTCCTGCTTATGCAATGATGTCTGGATGGAGAACGAAGGGAAAACTGTCATGTCCAATTTGTATGAAGAATACACGATCCAGAAGACTGAAACATCGTTGTAGTTTCAGTTTTATGGGACATCGACGATTCTTACCAAAGGATAATCCATATAGATTGAATCGTCGAAGATTTGATAATACCATAGAGACCGATGATCTACCTCAGCGTATGTCTATAATTTATGTGCTTAATGAATTGAAAGATTGCAGTTTTTCGTTCGGGAAGGGTCAAATGAAATATGGAAAGAGAAAGAATGTTTCCATTGAAACATGTTACAATTGGAGGAAGATGAGTATCTTTTTTGATCTGCCTTATTGGTCAACCAATTTGTTACGTCATTGCTTAGACGTAATGAATATTGAAAAGAATATATGCGAAATGTTGCTTTCAGTTCTTCTAAATGTCAAGGGGAAAAAAAGATGATTTATGATCTCAACGTGACTTGGTGGATTGGGGCATCAGACCAGAATTGCATCCTGTGCGTATCAGTGAAAATAAATGGCAACTTCCATGTGCTTCTTATGTGATGACACCTATAAAAAAACAATTTTTGGAAGTATTAGAGACTATGAGATTTCCTGATGGGTATTCAAAAAACATATCTAAATGGGTCAACAGAAAAGAGTTGAATCTAAAATCTTTGAAGACTCATGATTATCACATTCTACTGCATGAGTTGCTTCCAATAGCAATCCGTCATCTTTTGTCCAATAATGTAAGGGTGGCAATTATTCAGTTGTGCCATTTGTTTAGAGATCTTTGTGCTAAGAAGTTGTCCAAGTCTTTCTTGCAAAAAATGTTGACAGATGCCCCATTAATTTTGTGTGAGTTGGAGAAAATATTTCCTCCATCATTTTTCACATGCATGCTGCATCTGACTATCCATATTCCCAATGAAATACTTCTCGGAGGACTGTTTCTTTTCGTTGGATGTATCCAACTGAAATAAATATGTTCACATTAAAGTCTTATGTCTGAAATAGAAATCATCCCGAAGGTTCTATCGCGAATGGTTACCTGGCCCAAGAATGTATGGATTTCTGCTCGATGTATTTGTCTGATCTTACTACAAGATTGAATAGACCAATGAGAAATGAAAAAGAACAGTATGAGTAAATTGAACCCAGTTTTCCATCACTTCCTCAAATAGGAGGAATTCCTGGATCATATACATTGAAGACATTAAGCCATGAAGAGCGGGAGATGGCACATCGCACAGTTTTGTTCAACTGTGATTTGTTCGATGACTATATCAGGTAACTAAATTGATTATGTATATCTTACATATATATATGTTAAAATATTCATATTTTTTATCTATAGGGAACATAAAACAATGATAAATAGAAAGCATCGTTCTTTATCTTTGAGAAGGAGGGAGGCTTTGCATAGCAAAGAGTTTTCTTCTTGGTTAAAATTGAAGGTAAAAATATTACTATTTAAAATAATTAAATCAATATTTAATTAAGTTTAACAATCATTTATATTGTAGGTATTGAGTTTGTCTACTGACTCTATCTCTGAGGAAATAAGAGCTTTGACTTTTGGTCCTAATACCGTGGTTCGTGACTGTAAATCAATTGTTATCAATGGGTACAAATTTATTGTCACTGAATGAGAAAAGAATATGAGAACACAACATGATGGTGTTATGGTTACTGCCACAACAGATTGTTATGCCAGTGCATCAGATAGTAGACCGCGATTTGAAAATGTGGGTTATTATGGAGTCGTCGAGAAAATAATAATATTGGATTATTACTCTCATGGACGAGTCACAGTATTGAAATGCCATTGGTTTGATTCGATGACGAGACAAGGCACATTTATTGATGATTGTGGATTTCGAGTAATTAATATGACTCGCAATCTTGCTTCCGAAGAACCATATGTGTTGGCATCAATGGCTAAACAAGTTTTTTATGTCAAAGACCAACTTCGACCTGAATTTTGTGTCATAGTTGAAGTAATTCCAAGACATATTTTTGATGATGGTGATGATGAAATTGACACTTTCCCTACTGTCATTGGAACCAATGCATTTATTTCTTTTGATGACTCCAATAGCTCAATTGTCAGAGTTGATTGTGAACCTGAAGTTGTGGTTGAAAATATATAGAATCATTCATCCATGTTCTCAATTATTTTGGTTTACCTCAAGTTGGGTTGTTAAGGTTGGTACAATTCAAATTGATTTAGTATTGATAACAAATATATTTTGGCTGACTTGACCGTTATGTGAATTTTCAATGTTTATTCGTTGCAATTTTATTTGAATTGCATTTTCTAATTTGGAATTGAACTGTATTCAAACCTAGTCAAACAATATTTTTAACTTGGTAAACATTACAACTTGTATGATTTATTAAATCCATTCAATCTCTTATAAAACAATTGATAGATAAATTATCAATGAATCCCCCTATTCCCTCATATATTTATTTTTTTGGGTTACACTTTAGTTTCCTTTTTCTAATTAATTACATATTTGTTTTCAAAAGCAGGAAATGCAGCCTATTAAAGAGAGACGAAGGAAAAAAATGATGGACAACAATCGTCGAATGACAGATTTGGGAGTTCCACCATTAGTACCTGTTGTGAGTAATTTATTTCAAATATATATATTTAAAGAATATATAATGTCATGTGATTAATTTTGTTGTAAACATTTTTGTAGGATCCACCTTTACGTCGACAGTTATTCGACGAGGGGCCTAGTACTGGTCCTAGTACTCAGGCCGATGGTACGAGGGGGGTTCGTACCAGAGGTCGACGATCAGCTGCGCGTGCCCGACTAGACCCTGCCCCTCCACTGACATGTCATCCTTACCACATTCTGATCCCGGTGTTCCGTTAGGGACACACGGGATATTTAGGCCTCCCAAGTTTTCGCTACCGTCTGCATCTTCTGCCCCATCATTTTCACATCCCATGATGATTCCCACTCCCCAGTTAGAATTTGGTCATACTGTTGTCCCATCTTCTTTTCCTTCTATTTCTGTCTCTCCGAGCTTCCATATTCCTTCTTCCTCGACTCCTGTTCCAGCACAGGGTGTTCCATCAGTTTCTGTGGATTCAGCGGCGATCAGCGATCAGACTGGCGCAAGTATATTTATAAAACCCTAACAAAATTGTATGAAAATATTTATTTTCATTATAACATGTTTTGATAAAATATTTGTTTTTTCTTTAATGACAGATACAGCTACTGACAGGAGGCGGGGGCGGGGGCGTACACGCATGCGTTTGGTGTGGAATCGCCGCACACAGGTTATGGTAGATTTTAATGAAGACAACCAAATGGTTGAGAAATCCGGGCAGTAATGTCGGAGTTTTTTGGCGACGCTTTCCAAATACTCCGAAATCATTCCCGTCAGCCCGCTGTCATGGAGACATTTGCCACATGAAGTCAAGGATAGAGCTTGGGCAGAGATATGGGTAAAAAAATCTATTGTATTTAATGACATGAATTATTTTTGTATTTATATGAATTAATATTTTGATGTCAGCTTCGATTTAATTTTCCCGATGGTGAGGGTGCTCGAGTGGAACGTCTAAAGGATTTAGGAAATCTTTGGAGATCCTACAAGCATGAGTTGTATCTTGGATGGCGTGCTAAAGTTGGCACTGAGTTAGAGGTGGTGCCAGTCGTGGATGATTGTCCTATAGAGCAGTATCGTCAGATGATTACTCATTGGATGAGTACCCAGTTTAAGGTATGAATTAAATTTGAGGTATTTAAATAATAACTTTCATGTTTCGCATTAATATTTTTTTTTTGCATTATTGAATTTTATTTAGGAATCATCTGGAAAAAATAAAAAAAACATTGATGTAAAAAAATATCTCCACACACTAGGACGTACGACGATGCCGGATCATGAGAGGAAGCAGGTATGACAATTTTTTATAAGTTTTCTTTACGACTTACATTTTCTTTTGTTTTCTCAATTATTTAATTGTTTGTTAAAGTTTTCATATAACTTTAGTTTTCAATATCATTGTAGAGGAAAATATAGAATATTGAAGGACGTGTGCCTCGAGCAAAACTGTTTTGCTCGAGTAGACGGAAAAAGGATGGAAGTGCCGTCAATGAAGTGACTCATCAGCAGATTGTAAGTTTTAATATATTGATTTTATATTTTAATATCTATTTTGTAACTTAATAATATATTTATATTTGTAACAGGTTTCTTTAGAGGCCCTTGATGCCCAAGAACCGGACAATTTTGGGCCTAGAGATCACTTACATCAGGTGTTAGGAGAGAAGCATCCTGGCAGAGTATGCTGCCGACCTAGGATAGCCCCGACGAGGTATTGGCCCTCCTCAGGTACGAGCTGTAGTGCCACCGAGCTGCAACAAGTTAGGGCACAGGCAGAACAGGCTGAGAAAAAGGCCATAGAGATAGCAGAACAGTCTGTTAGGGCAAACAATGCATTTATGAAATTTATTGAAGTTCTACGTCCAACACTTCCAGCAGAGGCCAACCCATCTTTTGATGAGTATATATCGTCGATACATTCTATATATGGTGCACTAGGTGACAGTTCTAGTGCTACTCAGGACGATGTTCAGCTTGACGATGATGATGGCGAGGAGGAGGGCGAGGGCGAGGAGGAGGGCGAGAGCGAGGATGGCACTGAGGAGGGCGAGGACGATGATGGGGACAAGGACGATGATTGGGATGAGGACGAGGGTGATGATGATGGTGATGATGATGGTGACGGTGATGGTGATGGTGATGGTGATGGTGATGGTGATGGTGATGGTGATGGTGATGATGGTGAGGGTGATGTGGGAAAAATTGATCCATTTCATTTTTGACTAATATTACTGAGATTTGATATTTAATCTATTCTAGTTGTTGGTTTTATCTAGACTCGTAGTATAGTATTGGAGTTGAGTTATTTTTATATATTATATGTTTTTATGGATGTTGTTGTCATTTAGTGGTTGTGTGTTTGGGAACCCCCTCCTTCCTGGACCCCGGACAGCCCCCCACCCTCCTCCCTAGACCCCAGACAACCCCCCGAACACCCCCTGGACAGCCCCCCGCACAGCCCCCCCACCCTCCTCCATGGACACCGGACAACCCCCCGAACAACCCCCGGACAGCCCCCCGCACTGCCCCCATACACCCTCCTCCCTGGACTCCCGAACAGCCCCCCTCCTCCCTGGACCCCGGACAGCCCCCCGGACAGCCCCCCGGACAGCCCCCCGGACAGCCCCCCGGACAGCCCCCCGAACAGCCCCCCCACCCTCCTCCCTGGACCCCGGACAACCCCCCGGACACTCCCCGGAGCCCCCCCCCCCCCCCCCGAATAGCCCCCTGGATAGCTCCCCCACCCACCTCCTTGTACCCCGGACAACCCCCCCAAACACCCCCCAGACAGCCCCCCGAACACCCCCCAGGCACCCCCGGACAACCCTCCGAACACCCCTCGGACAGCCCCTAGACAGCCCCCCCCCCCCCGAACAGCCCCCCCTCCTCCATGGACCCCGGACAGCCCCCCGGACATCCCCCCGAACAGCCCCCCCACCCACCTCCTTGTACCCCGGAAAACCCCCCGAACACCCCCAGACAGCCCCCCGAACAGCCCTCGGACAACCCCCAGACAACCCTCTGAACACCCCCCCGGACAGCCCCTGGACAGCCCCCCGAACAGCCCCCCCCCCCCACCCTGGACCCCGGATAGCCCCCCGGACAGCCCCCCAAACAGCCCCCCCCCCCCCCTCACACTCCTCCCTGGACCCCGGACAGCCCCCCGAATAGCCCCCGGATAGCCCCCCGAACAGCCCCCGAACAGCCCCTGGACAACCCTCCGAACACCCCCCCCCCCCCCGAACAGCCCCCCAAACAGCCCCCCCTCTTTCCTGGACCCCAGAAAGCCCCCCGGACAGCCCCCCGGACAGCCCCCTGAACAGCCCCCCCACCCTCCTCCCTGGACCCCGGACAACCCCCCGGACACTCCCCGGACAGCCCCCCGAACAGCCCCCCCCCCCCCCCCCCCACCCTCCTCCTTGGACCCCGGACAGCCCCCGAACACCCCCCGGACAGCCCCCTGAACAACCCCCGGACAGCCCCTCGAATATCCCCCCCCCCCCACCCACCTCCTTGTACCTCGGACAACCCCCGAACACCCACTGGACAGCCCCCTGAACACCCCCCAGACACCCCCTGGAAAACCCTCTGAACACCCCCCGGACAGCCCCTAGACAGCCCCCCGAACAGCCCCCCCTCCTCCCTGGACCCCGGACAGCCCCCCGAACAGCCCCCCAGACAGCCCCCCGAACAGCCCCCCACCCTTCTCTCTGGACCCCGGACAGCCCCCCGAACAGCCCCCCCCCCCCCCCCCCCCCCGCCTCCTCCTTGGACCACCCCTCACGCGCGTTTACGAAGCGCGCGCATCACTTAAAACACGAATATTGAGCCGTACCGTGAAAACCGCACGTCCGATTGACGTACCGTCTGCACCTACACGTCACAAATAATAATTAGAATGTTGCACGGTGGTTTCAGCTCAATCCGAGGTCGTCTGCTATGAATTTGACCATTTGACGCCCGTTTTGGTCGTTTATGACACCAGAACTGCGTTCTCGGTCACCGCGGGCACAGGGCACGTCCGATTGACGTGTCGTCTGCTTGACCACTTCAGAAATCACTCACCCGTATTTTTCATCTGATTTCAAGCTATTCCGACTTCGTTCGGCCCGTTTGGACCCCCCTCACGCGCGTTTATGAAGCGCGTGCATCACTTAAAACACGAATATTGAGCCGTACCGCGCAAACCGCACATCCGATTGACGTGTCGTCTACGCGTACACGTCATGAATAATAATTAGAATGTTGCACGGTGGTTTCAGCTCAATCCGAGGTCGTCCGCTATGAATTTGACCGTTGGACACCCGTTTTAGTTGTTTATGACACCAGAACTGCGTTGTCGGTCACCGCGGGCATACGGCATGTCCGATTGATGTGTCGTCTGCTCGACCACTTCAAAAATCAGTCACCCATATTTGTCTTCTGATTTCAGGCCATTCCGACTTCGTTCGGCCCGTTTGGACCCCCCTCACGCGCGTTTACGAAGCACGCACATCACTTAAAACACGAATATTGAGACGTACCACGCAAACCGCACGTCTGATTGACGTGTCGTCTACGCGTACATGTCAAGAATAATAATTAGAATGTTTCTCGGTGGTTTCAGCTCAATCTGAGGTCGTCCGCTATGAATTTGACCATTGGACGCCCGTTTTGGCCGTTTATGACACCAGAACTGCGTTGTCGGTCACCGCAGGCACACGGCATGTCCGATTGACGTGCCGTCTGCTTGACCACTTCAGAAATCACTAACCCGTATTTTTCTTCTGATTTCAGGACATTCTGACTTCGTTCGGCCCGTTTGGACCCCCCTCACGCGCGTTTATGAAGCGCGCACATCACTTAAAACACGAATATTTAGCTGTACCGCACAAACTGCACGTCCGATTGACATGTCGTCTACGCGTACACATCACGAATAATAATTAGAATGTTTCATGGTGGTTTCAGCTTAATCTGAGGTTGTCCGCTATGAATTTGACCGTTGGATGCCCGTTTTGGCCGTTTATGACACCAGAACTGCGTTGTCGGTCACCGCGGGAACACGGCACGTCCGATTAACGTGCTGTCTGCTCTACCACTTCAGAAATCACTCACCTGTATTTGTCATCTGATTTCAGGCCATTCCGACTTCGTTCGGCCAGTTTGGACCCCCTTCACGCGCGTTTACGAAGCGCACGCATCACTTAAAACACGAATATTGAGCCGTACCGTGCAAACCGCACGTACGATTGACGTATCGTCTGTGCGTACACGTCATGAATAATAATTATAATGTTTCACAGTGGTTTCAGCTCAATCCAAGGTCATCCACTATGAATTTGACCGTTGGACGCCCGTTTTGGCCGTTTATGACACCAGAACTGCGTTGTCGGTCACCGCGGGCACACGGCACGTCCGATTGAGGTGCCGTCTGCTCGAACACTTCATAAATCACTCACCCGTATTTGTCGTCTTATTTCTGGCCATTCCGACTTCGTTCGGCCTATTTGGACCCCCCTCACGCGCGTTTACGAAGCGCGCACATCACTTAAAACACGAATATTGAGCCATTCCGCGCAAACCGCACGTCCGATTGACGTGCCGTCTGCACGTACACGTCAAAAATAATAATTAGAATGTTGCACGGTGGTTTCAGCTCAATCTGAGGTCGTCCGCTATGAATTTGACCGTTGGACTCCCGTTTTGGCCGTTTTTGACACCAGAATTGCGTTGTCTGTCACCGCGGGCACAGGGCACGTCTGATTGACGTGCCGTCTAGTCAACCACTTCATAAATCACTCACCTGTATTTTTCGTCTAATTTCAGGACATTCCGACTTCGTTCGGACCATTTGGACCCCCCTCACGCGCGTTTACGAAGTGCGCGCATCACTTAAAACACGAATATTGAGCCGTACCGCGCAAACCGCACGTCCGATTGACGTTCCGTCTATGCATACATGTCAAGAATAATAATTAGAATGTTTCACGGTGGTTTCAGATCAATCTGAGGTCGTCCGCTATGAATTTGACCGTTGGACGCCCGTTTTGGCCTTTTATGACAACAGAACTGCGTTGTCGGTCACCGCGGGCACACGACACGTCTGATTGACGTTCCGTCTGCTCGAACACTTCAGAAATCAGTCACCCGTATTTGTCGTCTGATTTCAGGCCATTCCGACTTCGTTCGGCCCGTTTGGACCCCCCTCACGCGCGTTTACGAAGCACGCGCATCACTTAAAACACGAATATTGAGTCGTACCGCGCAAACCGCACGTCCGATTGACGTGTCGTCTACGTATACACGTTAAGAATAATAATTAGAATGTTTAACAGTGGTTTCAGGTCAATCCGAGGTCGTCCTCTATGAATTTGACCGTTTGACACCCGTTTTGGCCGTTTATGACACCAGAACTGCGTTCTCGGTCACCGCGGGCACACGACACGTCCGATTGACGTGACGTCTATTCGAAGACTTCAAAAATCACTCACCCGTATTTTTTATCTGATTTCAGGCCATTCCAACTTCGTTCGGCCCGTTTGGACCCCCCTCACGCGCGTTTATGAAGCGCACATATCACTTAAAACACGCATATTGAGCCGTACCGCACAAACCGCACGTTCGGTTGATGTGGTGTCTGCGCGTCCACGTCACGAATAATAATTAGAATGTTTCACGGTGGTTTCAGGTCAATCCGATTTCATACGCTCTGAATTTGACAGTTTGAGGCCCGTTTTGGCCGTTTATGGCACCAGAAGTGCGTTCTCGGTCACCACGGGCACACGGCACATCCGATTGGCGTGTCGTCTGCCCGACCAATTCACAATTCACTCACCCATTATTTTCGTCTGATTTCAGGCCAATCTGACGTCATTTGGCCGGTTTGGACCACCCCACACGCCTTTCGGAAGCGCGCCCAACACTTAAAAAGCGCATATTGAGCCGTACCGCGCACACCGCACGTCCGATTGATGTGCCGTCTGCACGTACACGTCACGAATAATAATTATAATGTTTCACGGTGGTTTCAGGTCAATCCGTGGTCATCCGCTATGAATTTGACCGTTTGACGCCAGTTTTGGCCGTTTATGACACCAGAACTGTGTTCTCGGTCACCGCGGGCACAAGACACGTCCGATTGAGGTGCCGTCTGCTCAACCACTTTAGAAATCACTCACCCGTATTTGTGGCCGGTATCACTTCAGGTGTATGTATTTTTTTTAAAATGGGCATCATTTGAGGTAAAAATATATGGTATAGAAAAAACCAATCAAATTATGAATTGAATTTCGGATTCCACATATAATTGTCATCTAAATTTTAAATTGAATTCTATATGAATTATGTATGTTTATAATTACGTTATGAATTCTAATTTAATTATGGATGTGTATAGTTTCTTAATTGTATATGTATGTTTTATTTTATTGAAGGTACAATAATTGGATTGAAAATGAGGTCAAAATGAGGCCTAATGAGGCCTGATGGAGAGGGGCCTGATGGACAGGGGCTGTGCAAATTGCAGGCTGCTGCAATTTGCACAGCATAGGGTATGCCAACGGTTTAAAACCATTGGCAGTAAATATCTCTTTTCCCAACGGTTCTAAACCGTTGGGAAAGTGTTCATCCATGGGGATATCCCAACGGTTTGGGGAAAACTATTGGGAAAACTATCCCAACGGTTTTCCAGAACCGTTGGGATAGTTAAGGGATATTGGTATTTCCCAACGGTTCTCCCAAACCGTTGGGAACAACTATCCCAACGGTTTGGGCAGAAACGTTGGGATAGGGTGGCTTTTTTGAGTCTATACCAAGGGTATCCAGTAAACCGTTGGGAAAACCTTTCCCAATGGCTTACTTCCCTACGGTTATCAGAACTGTTGGTATATCATATACCAACGGTTAGAGGGGCTTTCCCAACAGTTGTGAACCGTTGGGAAATATTGTATTTCCAGTAGTGTCTAAAGTGCATGCATCAAAGCTTCAAGTCCAAGGTCATGGGTTGGATAATTCTTCTCATGTGGCCTAAGATGATGATATCCATAAGAAACTACAATATTTCCTTATAAAATAAAGTAGTCTAAGCCTACACGTGATGCATCACAAAATACCACATATCCACACCTAGCCTCTAGAAGAGTCAAAATTTGATGTAGTAGTAAAAAGATGTTTCAACTCTACAAAGGAACCATGTCATTTTTCATTTTAAGAAAACTTCACCCCCTTCTGAGTTATAGTAGTCATCAGAGAATCCAACTTCGATAATTCCTTCACAAACTGGCGATAATATTTGGCTAAGCCCAAGAAGCTATGAATCTCTAAGATATTATGTGATTTCTCCCAAGTCATAATAGCCTTAACCTTATCAAGATCAACTGATATACCCTATTCATACACCATGTGTCCCAATAATTTCACTTCCCAAAACCAAAAAACCACACTTTGAAATCTTGGAAAAAGTTAGCATTTTTTCAACAAACCCAAAACTATTCTTAGATGATGCATATGATCCTCCTCAGGCATAGAGTAAACAAGGATTTCATCCAAAAAGACTACCACAAAGGTATCTAGATACTTATGGGAAATCATTTTAATCAAATCCATGAAAAATAAAACAAAATTTTTTAGACCAAAGAGAATAACGAGGTACTCATAATGGTTATACCTACTCTAAAAGGTGTTTTTTCTGAATGTAAAATTATTTTATCCTCAACTGATGGTAACAAGATCAAAGTTCAATATTTGAAAACCATTTCTCCCCTTTCAAATGATCAAATAGATCATCAATCCATGGAAAAAATACTTGTTCATTATCATGACTTGATTAAGCTTTCGGTGATCAATACATAAGTGAAGAGAACCATTAGTATTCTTAGGGAATAGAACCAGAACTGCTCAAGGTGACACACTCGGGTGTATAAATAATTCCTCACCCCAAGAATAGATCATGTGGGATTAGGAATTTTGGTAAGGTCTTCTCTGCATGATTGAGATTTATTAGTTCATCATAGAGATATGATGGTCCTAGATAAAAGACTATAAAAAAGTACACCATAATTCCTTAACACGTGATGTTGAACTTCATGGTCGACATCTCTTGTATGAAATAAAATTGCTCATTAATATGGCTCTCACCTGAGTGGACCACTATCCTTGGTGTCAGTCTCCCACCACACATCCATTTAAGAACTATGTGTGGCTTGATTCTTATAACTATATCATATGTAGTGATGTCTGAATTCCAATATTGGGTCCATCCACAACATCAATGGAAAAAATACCCCCCTCTACATATGGGTAAGAACTGTGTAGATATATTTCCATTCAAGAACTATGTGTGTCCTGATTCTTATTACTATAGGATGCTTAGTGACATTTGAATCTCTAATCATGGGTCTAACTATAACATAAATGGAAAAAATACCCCCAATGTGTATGGGTTTATACCTGATTATTGATTTTTCCATTCAAGAACTACATATGGATTGATTTCTATTACTATAGAATATATAGTGATGATTGGATCTCTTATCGTGGGTCTAGTTGTAAAAACAACGAGAAAAAATTCTCCCCTCTACGTATGGGTCAAACCTGCATATAGATTTTTCCATTCAATAACTATGTATGGATTGATTCCTTCCATCATAGGATGCATAGTGATGTGTATATCCTCCACTTCAAGCCCATCCACAGGTCTCCATCACCCCTGATCATATCCCATGCATATGAGTTCGATCTATACACAAGGATTTATTTAAAGGAGTTGACTATTTAATTATTAATTCCATTCCAAAATGAAAAGGTAAACCCAGGGAATCCTATCTATAAAGTAACACATACCTCTGTTTAATGAGTTTTAATTCATATAGACTCATGATGCCTATGCCTAAGTAAGATCTATGTATTAATTGATTTCAAGTGAGATAAATGAGTGAAAGAAGTGTTCAAACATATATCTACCCATCAATAATCAATTTCATGGATAAAATGTGTTTCCTACTTCTAAATTCCCTGACCAGTGTAAACCATCCCCAAGGATATATTTCAAAATTTAAAATCAGTTACAAAATCCTTAATACATAATGATAAACTAAAAGGAATAGATCATTTTCACATAATATTAGACTGCATGGTAGATAAAACCCTGCTACATGATGTAAAAATGCATAGACCATCACCCATCATCATTCCTTATCAAAGGGAAAAAAGTTCATAATCCTAGTTAACTAGAGTACAGGGTGATTCCTTCATCATTTAAATCACATAAATTGATAAATTACACTTCATGTATTGAGTGTCTCAAGTTACTGAAGACCTTACATAACCCTTGGAAAATTACACCTGAATTTAAGGGTCCCTTTATTCATTTTATGTACTTCCACCTATAGTCCTTGTATATGATCTTCTGAACATCAACCAAATGTTTCATTACCTTGAAAAATGGATTTTGATTCTTCTAAGCCATGGCATCATCGTAGTGGAGCTCATCACCTTAGATCGATTCATGATCATTTTTAGAATGATTATACTGCATCATTACCCATGACCCAAAAACCTTAATACATGATTTACAACATTTTCTTCTCCATCTCAAAGGGATGTTGGAACACCCTTGACCCTTAGTATCCTAATTAGGTTGTTGTGTAACACCCCCCCTCATAACATGTCCATGTGAACCATGAACTTAAACTACATGCACCTTGATCAATGATATATGAACTTAAACTATAGCCATTTATGGTCAATATCACAAGACCCTAAAACTTATAGTGAAAGAGAAATAAAACTTATCAGTACGAAACCCAAAAGGGAAGCCTAAGTAAAATTCAATTCTCTACTTGATAAACTCATTATCTATAGAGTTTAGGAAAAATATAGAGAATAAATAAACAAGGAATACACATAGGGTCCACTTTTTAGCCATAGTAGAAGATATTTCACACTTGTTGGACCCCCTAGTCCAAGGAAAATTTAGGGTTTTGTTTTTTCACATCTCCTCACCATGATAACATGTTCACTGGGTGGATACCAAACATTTAAGGTGCTTTAACCCTTCTTGAATATTATGTTTTCCATAAACCACCTTCACATATTTGATGTCTAAACTGGCCCAACTAGTTCCCCGAGTTGGAATCATTCTCTAGGAACCCCATAGACCTTGGGACCCCTTACTCCTATCCCTTCCCTATAGAAAACTGGTTATAGGGACTGAATAATCTAAAAGGGCCCTAGTAGGATTTGTTGGATAATTGTAACCAAACTAAAGATCTTGTTCTTATAGGATTCTTGGTCATAGAGGAGATTCCCACCTTAAAACTATGATTTGTTGTCAGGACCACCTGTAATATGGACTTTTTCCATTACTAATGGTTAACCTATACCCACTGACTTCCACCTCTAGTTAACTCAAATATTCCTATATGAAGATTTTCAATCCCTATAACCAGAATATTCAACAAGATTCAATATCCTCAATATTACATCACTAGGTATTTTACCTTTTCTCAAATAAGGAATGTGACACTCAATTACCAAACCTTTTGTGGGCCCACACCATGTGACTTGAAACCACAGGGCATAAGGTCCAATCTTCCCAATAAAATTGAAATTTCCCTAGGGTGATAGGAACTTCCTGGGATAGATTTTTCTTTATAAACCACTTCATAATATAGAAATTTCAGTTTTAAAAAATCTATTACATCCCTTAGAAAATATTAGGGACGCCACTATTTAACCATGCATGTAATCCCTAAGGTTCCATGCATAAGGGCCTCTCACCTTACAACTTGAGGAATATCCTCCTTATATGAAAGGATCAATAATCCATATGATCCTTGGAAACAACATGGAGAACTCAGTATCTTAGGGTGCTTTGAGTTATACCTAGAATTTCTTCTTCATTTTATGTTCATTGATTAAAATTTTTAGGTTATGATTTTACACCATCCATATCCCAACTATCTAGGTGATCTCATATTTGCTAATAATTTACCATTCACCAATACAGTCTTTATAAAATCATCCATAACCCTTGGAAAAGAGGGGATATCCCATTTATATAACCATTCATGTATTACCTACGAGACCATGCATAAGGTCTTATAACCAACCAAATAGAGGCATAACCTCCTCATAGGAAAGTAAATCTAATCATTATGAGCCTCGAAAACACCGTGGATAAACTCAACAACTTGGGGTGTTTTTGGGTCATCCCAAAAATGTTTATCCCATTCCATATTCATCGATAAAGTCCTAATAGAAAGACTCTAAGTTGGACAGAATCTCAAGGTCTGAGCTAAATGAACCAAAAATAAAACAACAGAAGGCCTGAGCTAAAAGACCCTAAACTACAATAGTAGAGGTTCTGACCTAGAAGACCCTAAACTACAGATTCATAAGGTCTAATCTAGAAGACCCTAAACTACAACAACATAATGTATGAGTTCGAATACCCTAAACTAAATTATAGAAATAGTATAATTTTCAAGTCCTTAAGTACTTAATTTCAAAAGACATAAATCTCTCCTAGTTTAAAACCTAAAAGCAAACCCTAATAAAAAGCAGAGTATCTTCTCAACGAACATGCACTTTGTGTGATCCAATAAATTTTGAGAACTTAAAAGAAATAAAAGGAACAAAACCTATAAGTTCAAAAACTCGTAAGAGGTTGTCTGGAGAAAAATAAAGTCCACGCTCATTATGATTTCCCCATATGACATTTAGGAAAAAGTTTAAGTAATATAAAAGAAAGATACAAAGCTTTTAGGGATCATTATTTGGCCCTAGAAAAAATCAAGCTATGATCGTTAAGTTCAATAACTTAGGAATAAATTAGATAATTATCTCTCTAGGATATGTATTTCACCCAAATTATCCTTTTTAAACCTTATTATCATAAGATAAGAAGATTAGATACATCAATGCATAGTCTCATGTTAGGAATTCACAAGTCGTTCTAAAGAAAAATATGTTGTAATTCAGTAACTAAAACCCCAGTGTTTGAGTTTACTTGGTATTATATAAAGGATGGGTATCGTTTATTATACATGTAATATTAGGTCAATGAAATGTGATGCACATCATGAATAAAAGAAAATTGGACAATGACATGTAAAGTTTAGCAGATTCATTCATTAATAAAGTGAAAAGTTAGGATTCTCAACACTCATGAGTCTCTCCTAAAGTTTCAAAACCAAAAGAAGAAATAGAAAACCTATCTTCATATAACTAGGTCACAATAAAATCTTCTTAGCTTCATTTCCCAAATCATCCAAAGTATGGTGAGAGGTGTCAAATGGTCATTGAAGTGTCACCCACTCCATCTATTTTTCTATAACCTATGGAGGAAAAGTATCCATTAAAGTGGATATATTTTCAACTCCTTTATGAGTAGCTCTAATAAATATGATGCTTCCAAAAGATGGGATCTCAAGATAGATACCCATGATTTATATTATGCTATTTTTGTGGTCAAGAAATCCCTCTGAGTGTGTAGTATAAAAACTTTTTGATTTATTTGCTCAAGAATCTCCGAAGCTTACCTTATTGACTAGACCAGATATTTTTTTTCATCTAAGATGTGTAGGTCCTTCTTACTGTTGTAAAATTATTTCTGGTATAGGAAAATTTGTAGTGTAATATTGTATAATGGATGAAAATTAAAGCCACCTACCCCCAAGTCATGAAAGAGCTGGGAAATATGTTCCTCTTTCCCATGAAACTCCTCCAAGGGAGTCTCAATGACTAGGTTATGGATTTTATTCTAGACTAGGCTTCATGTTACTTGGCCATATGAAACTACTATAGTAGGTATGATGGAAGGAGGAATGGTTATTGGATGATATTCAGACATCATATCTATTTCCTGAACTGTTGAAGAATAATGAAAATAAGTCATATGTACTCTCCTCTCGACTGATGAATCATTCACCATTGGTATTGAAGGTCCCATATCCTCAACAAACCTTGTCCCACTAATGGTAATATTGTCACTATTTTAGGAAAACTTACCTGGAGGATCCCCACAATCATAAATCAACTCCATTTAAGTAATAGATAAGAGGTTTGGTGAAGCACAATGTTGGTCCACCTGACAGACCACTATATTCAATACACCACCTAGGTAGGCTTCTAACCATTCCTAGGAATAGTCATAAGTTATAAATATAGGGGTGTTGACAAGCAGAAGAATAATCTCTAAAATTTTTTCTTCACATTCCAATAAAATCTAAAATTGGAAAATAAGTCTCGTATGTCGCTTGCCCCGCACTCCAGCTAAAGGGAAAATAGAAACCCTTTGAGTAAATCCAAACTAAAGAGAAAAATAACTGAGGGTATATGGATCATTGATTATTAGATCAACTATTAAATTCATAATAACCCCATATTAGAGAGATAATTTATACGAACTCTCATTGAGAGAGCCACCAGCGTTATCAAAAATCAGCCTGGATGGTGGAAGATAGGTCATGAAGTCGAAGTGATCACGTTGGATCTGTAATAAAATAACCTCATGAAGACCTAGTGGAATCAAATTGACCTGAGAAACATTAAACATCCTGGTACATAATGATTCATTATGGATTCCAGTAGTGTTATAATATTTGCAACACTAAAAACGCTCTCATATATAGCCAAATAAGAACCTGAAAGGGTCATCAATCTGGTAAGGGATGTGGACTTGATGGATACAAAAAAGGAGGTAAAAAATGTGAGAAATATCTGGTATTTCTAGATCAATATGCTGACCCTCTTATAATTCAGATTCTATCATCTACATTCCCACATGAATTCCCAAGAGCAATCTGCTGCTTGGGAAAACTAACCTTTAAAAAACATGGATAAAAACTATACTAGCTGAAGGATTGGGGATACCTCCAGTCTCACCCAAAAGTCCCATGAGGCATACTCCCCATATTCAAGAATGTCTCAATAAGATCCCAAACTATTATGAACCAGTTTGTAAGGGCAAAGATGAGGGCATATAGCAGTTGGTCAAGTCCTGCTATGGTAGAGGAAGATGTTGATCATGTCCTTAAAGGAAACATGTGAGCCTAAGTTTAGTTCCTTCCATAACATCTGCTTCATGATAGTGAGAATGTACCTTTCCAAGATAATATTTTGTGAAATGTCATCCCAAACATCTGTAATAGGAATAAATTCGTCATACATATCCCCAATAATGGTTAATCTGCCCAACTGGTAAATATCCCAAAGGTTGGTTCCGACTTCACTGTAATACAGATGGAAGAAATTAGTGTCAGTGTAGAACCTTGACCCCAAAATCCTAGAGATAGTTTCTTCTACTAAATAAATTTTTATGATTATAAGGAATTAAATATTTAAGGAATAATGGTTTAGTAGTCTTTGTAAACTAGATACACATATGAGACCTTTATTACAAAAGAATACTCTTAGAACACAATTTTTTTCTTCTTTATAAATAAATAACTTCAAGGATACCGCTAATACATATAGTAAATCCTTGAATATATTTCATAGTATAATTCTTGGATTCCTATATAAATAGACATAATAAGGGAAAGATAAAATCCTTAGTAATGGAAAAATATAGCGGAAGCAATAATGAATCAAGGAGAATAATAATTATGACATGGTAAGTAACAGAACTCACATTCCATATAATCATTAAACTAAGAGGGAAGTGAATAAACAATATAGAAAGGTAATAACTATAAAGACATTCTATTCTAATAAATAGATAAGGAAGAATAAATATGGAAAGGTAAGAAACAAAAACACATGTCATTTAATCAATGAACTGAAAATGAAATATATCCTTAGATATTTCGACGTAAAATATCATGGATGAATAATAACTGAAATAAATATGAAAGAAATTATTTCTTAATGGACATAATTTCTAAGACACATAAAAAACAATACCATCAAGACCTTTCACAAGATGTTTTAAAACCACAGATAGAAACTCATTTAATTTTTGAAACTAGTTTGTCTCATTAGAACCTATTGATGCATCGAGGTTCTATATAAGGTCTGGGATCCCCCCGTCATTACCAGTATAAATTATTCCTCATATCGAATAATCACTAGTGCAAAAAGTGTTTTTTACGTCGATTATTTTTCATCTTTTACGTCGGTTTCTAGCTGACGTTAATACAGGCGACGTTATAAATAACGTTTTTGACGTCGGTTATTTAAAAATCAATGTCAAAAACATAAAATTGCGATGTCTATGACATCGGTTATTTTAGAACCGATGTGATAAATAAAATGGGAAGGGTTTATCACGTCAGTTATTTAACAACCAACGTGATAAAAGGCTTGGAAAATGGTTTATCACATCGGTTATTAAAAAACCGACGTGATAAAAGGACGGGAAAATGGTCTATCACATCAGTTATTAAATAACCGACGCGATAAAATGGGGGGAGGGGGGTTTATCACGTCGGTTATTATAGAACTGCCATGATAAAATGGGGGGGGGGGGGGGTTATCACGTCGGTTATTAAACAACCAACGTGATAAACCGGGGGGGGGGGGTTATCACATCGGTTTTTTAATAACCGACGTGATAAACCGGGGGGAGGGGGGTTTATCACGTCGATTATTATATAACCGCCGTGATAAACCGGGGTGAGGGGGGTTTATCACGTCGGTTATTATATAACCACCGTGATAAACTGGGGGGAGGGGGTTTATCATGTCGGTTATTAAATAACCGACGTGATAAACCATTTTACAGGCCTTTTATCACGTCGGTTATTAAATAGCCGACATGATAAACCATTTCCCAGGCCTTTTATCACGTCAGTTATTAAATAACCGATGTGATAAACCCAATTTTTTTTTAAATTGAATGCAGTCATCTGCTCTCCACCAGAATCAACCAGAAAACAAATCAAGAAATCGTACCACAAAAACAGAAGTAGATCAAAATTAAGAATGTACATTGATGACATATAAAACTTACCCCCTAGACAGCCCCCACCCTCATGTATACCCCATGGACAGCCCTCCCCCACCCCGTTGGAGCCCTCACCCTCATGTATACCCCCTAGACAGCCCTCCCCCATCCCATTGGAGCTCCCACCCTCTTGTATACCCCTTGGACAGCCCTCCCCCACCCAATTGAAGCCCCCACCACACTCCTGGACTGCCCCCCGACCCCCAGACAGCCCCAAACACCCCCTGACAACCCCCCACCCACTTGAATAGCACCTCCTCACCCCCTCACCCCACTTGATAGCCCCCACCACACCCCTAGACAGCCCCAAACACCCCTGGACAACCCCCCACCCTCATGTATACCCCCCCACCCCGGGACAGCACTCCCACACCCCTGGACCGCCTTCCCACACCCCTGGACAGCCCTGCCACCCCCCTGGACTGTCCCCCCACCCCACCGGATAGCCCTCCCAGACTGCTGGACACCCCCCAACCCCACTGAACACACCCCCACACCCTTAGAACCCCTCCCCCACAGACCCAAATCTATACCTGAGAAACCATCATAAGTAAACCAAAATAAGAAGCAGAGAAAAATTAAACATTCACTTATATAACATTCAAAACTTACACTGTCAACTTCAAAAAAAACTAAATCCAACCTAAACAACTACCAAATACACAATTACAATGACAATATTCAAAATTACATTTTACATTACAAACAACTAAAATTCAATCAAACCTGTAAAATAATTTGACCACTCCACTTGTAAGTGTTTGATGTCTTTAGTAGTATAGGGTTTAGGGTCATCAAAAAGCTACAAATGAAAAAGAAAGTAGTAAACGTGTATAATGAATAAATCAAATTGAAATATTATGGAAAAGTTTAAGAGGAAATCGTACCAGGTCAAAATTCACAACTGTCCCAGTTGTTATTATTTCATACATAAATCTTAACATATAATATCCTAATTTGATGAGGCCTTGTTGTTCATGACAATTCTGTTTGAATGAGTGTAAATTCAATATATTATTTTTATGTAATAAATCAAAAAGTACAAATTATAAATGGATATTTACCTTCGCATTTACATATTTGATCTTTGCACCTCTTTTCTTTGTGTTTTTTTAAAAGTAGGCCCATGCACTGTTAGAAAATAATACGAATGGGGTAAATTTAAAATTCATTATAATATATAAAACTATTGAGAAATTGAAACTTACTTTTCCAATATATTCTTAAAACTTTCCCGCACATCACCATGGACAAAGCATATCCAATAAAGGGCTTTCTCCCTTGGGCAAAAAACCCCTAACATCCAATGATCACTGATAAAAGTAAATTTGACATTAGTAGATAATTAACTCTTTGAGAGAAATGTGTTTCATACCTCTCAAAAAAAGGCATCATCCAACATTGTGTGATTATATTATTTTCAAATATTTCAGCAATATAAACCATTCTTTGTTCCTCATTCAATGCACATGCTTCAGGGGAAATCAATTGCGGGTCCATGAATCCATATACTTCTGTCATCTCATTCCTCTCATAAATTTTATAAATATACCTAATACAAAACATAAATAAGTATACATTTTTAATAAATATAATGTAGGGAAAAGGTGTTAAGACTTACATGGAAAAAATTTTCACCACGTTGATGCCCAACTTATCTCCAGTAACAATCTCCATGATATCAGTTTTTATAATCCCCACTCTTATTTCACGTCCACAAACATGAGATTCCACTGGAAACTCATAATAACCCAACAACAAATGTAAATATCTTGAAAATCTATCAAGACCATTTGAATATGTATCTGATGTCATAGCAATTTGTCTTTGTTGTTGTCTATACAGTATTTCTTTACCTTTGAAGTATTCCTTTAAAAAAAATTGAAAAATATATTAGTTTTCAAATGATAAAACAACTTTAATAAAAAAATAAAATAAAATATATAACATTCATACCTCTATGGTAATGAGTCAAAGAAGTCTGGATGGCCAAATTAAAAAATGGACGATACTCTGTCCAACTATCGCCACCTCATCTATAGGTATTGGTACCCTAGCTGATCTATCTATAATATCCTGTACAGTGACCCTCTGATTCTCTACCTCTAATTGTTGATGATGAACTATATCTCCTATACAATATACCAACCAATATGCTACTATATGATGTTGAGAATAATCAACATACAAATCGCAATAAGTAGAAAGCTGCGGCGGAGGCGTAGGATAAAAAATGGGGTCCGCAGGATGAGGTGGGGGAGTGGGATCTATTGGCGGAGTGGAGGATAAATAATGGGGTCTGTAGGGGGAGGTGGAAGAGTGGGAGCCGCAGTCTGAAATTGTCTTTGCATTTCTGCAAACATAGACTACACCGACTCTCTAATCTTTTCCTCCATCGTCGCATTAATATTATGAACTTCAGCCTCCAAGGAATCGATTTTTTTTATAAACCCCCTCAATGTTAGAAGTTAAAGAACGTGGAAACACTTTTCTTACCGATACACCTGGAAGATATCCTCTTACACGACCAGGATGTTCGGGCCTTCCCAATGCTGCAAATAAAATATCTTCCCTCCTAGTAGCTGTAAATGTCTCCTCTGAACTCTGCTCCTCAACAGAGTCCTGTATTAATTAATTGAACATTTCTGTAATGATTGAAATTATATGAAGAAAATAGTTAACTTAAATAAATAAAATAGATATCTTACAATCCTCTCAGTTATGATTCTCAATTCTTTCGAAAGATATTGCCCTTTTTTTCCCTTCCAATCTCTCTTCCATTTTTCATGTCTAGATGGAGGGGATGGAGGGGCCACCTCTCCAGATCTTGAAGACTCAGCTCTTAGTTGTTGAAATTTTTCCGCCATCATTTGTTCTTCCAATAATGCATACCCTCCCCGAGATAAACTATGAGGGTATACATTTTTAGATTGGATCTCCTGATGAGATTTCCTTGTTTTCTATAATTTAAGAATAATAAATCATTAACAAAACATTAATAAAATCATTTATATAAGAAAGTTTATAAATGTTTACATTGCCCATACCCGAAATGACTATTTTCTTCTACTTTCAAAAAACTGTCTCCATGTCTCTTCATCTATAAAAGGATATATACAACATGGATTGTCATGACTTCTATGACCATAAATGAAATCAGATGAGAGGTTTGATTTGAAATCCCTCCATCTCCTGGAATCCAACGATAAGCATTTCTTCCTGACTCCTCCAGTGTCAGGAATATCAAATGTCATCTGATAAAGAAGTGGTTAAACATATTATATATACTAGAAACATTAAAAGAATAGTCAAACAATGACAAAAGATCTTACCAAAATCGTCTCCCACAACTGAGAGATAATCACTTTATCCACACTTCTCCAATCATCATACAGAATGCTTACTTTGCTCTTATCCTGAGTTACTACAAAACTCTAAAAATCTTTTTCATTCGGACCTCTAGGAATATCATCATCATCAAACTCAACGACTATCCTCTGATCCTGCGTACGGGAAAGTGATAATTTTGGTAAACGTGTGCACCCACGTTTACCAACCTTTGAACTCTTTGTCGTAATAGGAGCATGTGAATGTTCATCCCCAGAGGTATGCCTAGCAATATGCTCCTCTCCAGAATCATGTGGTTGATCATCTGAATAATCTGTCATTATCCTTCAAATCAAAAAAACAAACGTTAGTTCACAAATATACAAATTCAAATATTTTAATACTACTGTAATCAGAAAATAGAAAAGTGTACTAAGTTACATAATAGTAAACATTGGTAATATGGTAAGCATGTTAAACAATAGTAAAGATGGTAAAGATGGTAAAGATGGTAAAGATGGTAAAGATGGTAAACATGGTAAAAATGGTAAACATGGTAAACATGGTAAACATGGTAAAGTAATTGTCAGTGAACAAAAATAATAGATATATAATTCATGTAATGGTTATAAACATGATAAAGTAAACTAAATAAACTTAAAACAAACAAAAACATATACTTATTTTGTTTTAAAACATGTTTTAATAAATAAAAAACTTACAATATCTAACATTTATGGAAAAAATAAATGTAAACAAGAAATAAACATATGTTACCTGTAATTTTAGGAATGTACAAATGTATTGTTTTCCCAAATTCCTTCGTCGTGATCGTTCCTTATGGAACAAACTATGTCTTCAACATGATCATCATTATGTTCTATTAATCTTTCCATGGAAGTAGGGATCTTACATAAATCAGCATATTCATCAATTTCATCCTCACCAACATATTGTTTTTTCCCTTGTAAAACAACATCCCACCGCATATCTGATTGATCTACTACATAGAAAATTTGTTTTTCATGTGTTTCCATTATAAAAGAATCAGCTGTGTCTTCCAATCTATTCAGATTAACAAGTGTCATTCCGAATTCATCATGTCTGAAACTGTTGTTACCGTTAAACCATTTACAGTTAAAAATGAGAACTTTGATTTTAAAGTCATCAACCTCCCATATGTCTTCAATCACTCCATAATATGCACTTGATGTAGAAATTGGGTTTTTGTCCTTAGCACTCGAAAAATGCATTGATTCTGCAAACACCAATACACCACTATTCTGAACTGCACTTGTGTTGTCTTGAGCTTTCGTATGAAATGTATAACCATTAATGTCAAAACCGGACCATGTTATCACATTTAAACATTGACCACCCACTATCCATTTTAATGTCTCTAATACATTTGATCTACCAAGAAAATTCTTTTTAATCCATGACAAAAAAGTTTTGTTGTGCTCATTCAAAATCCACATTTCTTTCTTCTTTGGATGACATTGTTTCAACTCATTAATATGCAATGTGATATATGGTTGAGCATCAGCTATGTTATTCAAGATGTATGATTCTAACTTCTTCATATGTTCAGCTGACAATGATTTGACTTTCAAGCTGCGAATCCCCTTTCCCTCATTATTAACTCGTTCATGGTGAGATGGAGGCAAACCTATGTGTTGCACCGTAGCCAAGTAGCTCGTACAAAACTCTGCTACCTCCTCAGAAATATAATTTTCAATAATGGAGGCTCCAGGTCGATATAGATTTTTAACATACCCCTTTAATATTTTCATATACCTTTCAAAAGGATACATCCAACGAATATATACAGGTCCACAAAGCTTTATTTCTCGAACCAGATGAATCACTAAATGCACCATTATATCAAAAAAAGTTGGAGGAAAATACATTTCCAATTGACAAAGTATAAAAATTGCATCCTTTTCCAAAATGTTCAAAGAATTCACATCAATCTCCTTATTACAAATTGAATTGAAAAAATAACACAACTTCAATATAGTCTTTCTGACACGAATGGGAAATATTCCACGCAATGCAAATGGTAGAATTTGTTGCATCATGACGTGACAATCATGTAATTTCATACCTATCAACTTCAAGTCCTTCAATGAGACAAAATTTTTTACATTAGAATAATAACCTTGAGGAACTTTGGTATCATGAAGACACTTACAGAAGCTAATTTTCTCCCTCTTCGATAATGTATGAAAAGCTGGGGGAAGAAATGTTCATCTTCCTTTAGGAGTGGGAGCTAACTCCAAATGTATTTCTATTGATAGTAAGTCTAATCTTGCATTCAACCCATCTTTAGTCTTTCCTTTAATATCTAACAATGTTCCAATCAAAGAATCACAGATATTCTTGTCCACGTGCATGACATCAATATTATGTTTAACTTCATGATACCTCTAATATGGTAGCTCAAAAAAAATTGACCTTTTCTTCCAAATATGTCTATCATTACCAGATTTCTGTGTCTTTCCCAATGTCACATCAAGGTTTTTCACCCTCTCAAAATACAGATCCAGGGATAAAGGTTTTGGAGCAGTATCAAATTATTGTGGGCCATTAAATTCCTTTTTTAGTCTTCTATAAGGGTGTTCCATAGGAAAAAACTTTCGATGACCCATGTACACTATTTTCCTCCCATGATGCAATTGACAATATGACGTCTGTTGTTCGCAAATTGGACATGCTTTATTCCCTTTAACACTGTATCCGGAAAAATTTCCATATGCTGGGAAGTCATTTATAGTGAACAGAAGCACTGCATGCAGTTGAAAATATTACATTTTATAAGAATCATACACCCTAATACCATCAGACCATAACAGTTTCAAATCATCAATCAACGTTGACAAGTAAACATCAATATCATTACCGGGTTGCTTTGGACCAGAGATCATTATACTCAACATGAAATATTTGTGATTCATACAAACTTTAGGATAGAGGTTGTAAATTACCAATAAAACAGGCCATGAACTATGTGTGCTACTGAGGGTTTGGTATGGATTCATTCCATCTGTGCACAACCCTATTCCGAGATTTCTAATTTCATTTCCAAATGTAGAATATTGCGCATAAATTTTCTTCCATTATGGACAATCATCTGGATGACATATTTTTCCATCACATACCCGCTCTTCATCGTGCCATCTTAACCTTTTTGCATCATGTGAATTAGCAAATAAACGTTTGAAATGATTAATTATAAGAAGATACCAAAATACCTTTGAAGGGAGCTTTGTAATCTCTACACTAGCCTGTTATTTTTCTTTCACCTTATACCATGATGTCCCACATTTAGGACACTCTGATGGAAATTCATATTCCTTCCTATATATAATGCAGTCATTCAGACATTCATGTATTTTCTTGTATCCTAATCCCATTGGGCATAATATTTTCTTGGCTTTGTAATGTGAATCTGGAAGATCGTTATCTTTTGGAAGAATGTCTTTCATCAATTGTAGCTGCTCTGTAAAACTTCTGTCACACCATCCATGTTTCAACTTCCGGTTAATCAATCTTAACACCACCGACAAAACCGTAAAATCTGTATAACCAGGATATAATGGTTTTTCAGCATCACCATATAGACGCGCAACTGTCGGTTCTATCTCAATTTGTTCTGCTACAATATCGTGAATCCTTTCTTCAATTCCATCGGAGTTACCATCTTTCGAATCATCATCATCAGTGACATTCCATCCAGTTTCACCATGCCAAATCCAAGGGCTGTAACTTGGATTAAAACCATGATAAATCAGATGATCTTTTATCTCTCTACTTTTCAACTTCTTCATATTCAAACATTTCAGGTATGGACAGAAAAAAATGTCACTACTTGGAACATTTCGTTTTGAAAATTCCAAAAAGGCATCAACACCTTCCTCAAATTCATTGCTCATTCGATTTTCCATAATCCAACTTCGAATCATTATTACCTATAACAAATATCAACAAAAAATATATATTTTTAAGATAAGACAAATATATGTTTATATGAAAAAATCTTAATTTGAATGTAAAACAATTTAAAATATTAAACAAATATATGGGTATTTAAGAAAATATGCTTGAATATTATTTTTAAAACAAAATATAGTTAGATATAACAGTTTTAAATTTCATTGAATCAAAGAAAACCATGCCGTTTGGCGCTCCCATTTCCTCCTGCGGCTCCTAGGGTTTCTCCTCGGCGCTCCCGTTTCCTCCCTCCCCAGCCTCCTCACCCTGTAATGATAGATCTGGAGTGGCCTGGGGAGGGGGGGTTCCTTGTTTCATGTTTTCATTGTGTGATTTTAAGTTTTAAAGGTTTTCTTTTAGCGGTTGACGCTTGAAGATGGCAGATCCGGGGACCTCGCCGCTGCCTCTGCCCTCTGGTGGATTTTCTTCGGAGGTCTCGGGTGCTCGCTATGGCGGCTCCTGGAGGTATCTTCTTGTTGTTGAGTTGAAAATTTCTTCTTTGTTTCTGGGGGTCTGGTCCTTGGGTGTAAGACCGGATGCACCGACACACTCTTCGAAGAGTCCAAGGATCTTCTCTCGAGGATGAACGGTTGTGCTGTGGCGGTTTAGCAACTTGTGGAGGTCTTCTTCTGAGCTGCTTTGGTGGAGTGTGTTTGAGGGTCTCTGAGGGCTATCCCCGGTGGTTGGAGTGTATGATGTGGGGTTCCCCATTTTGTTTGTTTGATTTTGTGATTTTCTGTGGATCATGTGGTTTTTGCGGTTCCTTGTTTTTGCGATGGAGATGACGGGTCCTCGACGGTGTTGTTTTGGTTTGACGACATTGGTCGCTGGTGAATATGACGTCAGGAGCCGGTGAACCGTACCGGTTGTTCGCGAATGTGCGGCGCGTGACGGGGGTCAGGCCGTCGTGTGGCTGTCGATTGGCGTGCGGGCGGTTGAATGGTTGACGTGCGGTCTGGATGGTGTGCGGAACGAGGCTGTCAGCGCTGTCGCAGGATATGCTGGCAGGTGTGAAAAGATTGTGGGCGTGTGAAGTTGGCGCTACTCGTGGCTCGAGGCGGTTTATAGGGAATTTGAATTTGATAAGGAAATCTGAAATGTGTATTTCGATTGAATGTGGTGATCGGTTTAACGGATGTGGTGTTTTGGTGTAATGGGTACCGACAACCCCTTAAACTGGCTTTAGAAAATGGGAAAAAAATTATTGCTGGCTAAAGAAAACCATGCTGCCTACATAGTTGATAGAAAATTGGAGAAAATGGAGTAAACCTGAGAATCACCCCCACCCCCCGGACAACCCCCAAAACCCTCTGGACAGACCCCCACCCCCTTGGACAGCCCCCCACACCCACCCACCCCCTTGGACCACCCCTGGACACCCCCCAACCCTCCGGACAGCCCCCCACCCTTCTAGACAGCACCCCCCACCCCTCCTAGACACCACCCCCACCCCTACCCCTTGAACACCCCATGGACACCCCCAACCCTCTGGAAATCCCCCCACCCCCTGGACAACCCCCAAAACCCTCTAGACAGGCCCCCACCCCCGTGGACAGCCACTCACACCCACCCACCCCCTTGGACACCCCCCGGACACCACCCGTTTCCACATCTTTGATATAACATATTTTTTTTAAAATGTGACATTATTAAAAACGTTTCATGAAATATGATAAAGAGTCTAATCGTATTTCTTATGAAATTTTTCTTACTAGAAAGGGTCTTAGTATTGGATAGAATAATAAATAAAGTGGCATAAAACATCAATATAATCCTAAAAATGCATATAATCCAGCTTAAATATTTGAATAAATATGTTTGCAATCAACCATCAAATCCAAAAGGTGTATGAGAGAACAATTAGAGAAAAACTGGCAATGAGAGATCATAGTCATTGAGGGGGGATGGTGTCAAAGGAAACAAAAAATCAAATGAACCGAGACCACTTTATGAAGTAATCCATGAAAAAGAAAAACCTACATCAAATAAAATCGTGAAACATCAAAAAACAAAAAAATACCCATTTGAAATAGAATCTAGTATCTTGATTCAGAAACTCTAAAAAATAAATAAATCACAATCTCATTGATTGAATCCTGAATTTCTAAAATAGAACAATACACTGGTTTCACTTTGGTTGGTGGTGCAATTATTTGTTGTATTCGATCATCAATTAGTTTTGTGACATAAAATCAAAAAATCTTGTGCAATAAATATAAGTAACATTCATTATTCAAGTTCACATTCTTTTTGTAAAATTACCCATGTCTATATTATCATTAATAAAAAAATTATCATTATTCTCAACAAAAATCATGAGAATTGTGATATTCCCATTTTTATAAACATATATTAATGATGTTATGATAGAGTTTATCATTACTAATAATATAAAAAATGGTATACTTATCTATAGTAGAGTCCTATAAGACAAAATGGATGCACAATATTTCTGTGACATTTAGATTTTTTAAAGGGATATAATGATGTTTAATACTTCCCAAAAGGGTGAAATTATAAGGGAGTTTAGTGTCTTCTAAAAATAAAAAGTGGGTAAAAGTGAATTTGTTTCCATTAAAGAAAACAAATGGTTTATCATAGATTTATTAGACTCTATGAGGGTGAATGATAAATATTTATTTTATTATGTTCCATTATAACTCATGTGTAAATATTTATTTTAGTTTAATTAATGAATGATAAATGGTTTACATTAATGGTTTTTGTTTTCTAAAAAAATGACATCTTCAATATGGATGATTGATTCCTATTCTATGATAAGACACTCAACAAGGATGATTCACTATATATGATGATAATTTCTTTTAATTCTCTAATCACATAAACATTATTGGTTATCCAACTAAAAAATTGTTAGATGGACCTGAGCATTAAATGAAATATAAGATAAAAGGAATGGATGAATCAACCATACCTCAAATTTCTTTTTGATAATTAAATTCAAACCGGTCAAATCAGGAAATATTCCAAATCTTTCCTTAATCGTGCCACAGTCCTTAAATAAATAACCCCAAATATGTTTCCAACATAGGAGGATTTTGAGTCATTAAATGCATGGTAATATATAAAAATTTGTTTTATAAAGAAATAAAAAAACTAGACACTCAAGATAAAAACGAATGTCCGGTGCCAACGATATTCAAAAAGATGTAATAGGGTTCGAAATGGAAGAATCTAACCTAGTTTAAACAAAAAAATCTCAAAACATAAATATAGACTATCCGAAAAAAATGAACGAAATAAATTCGTGGAAGGCTTACTTGAGTGTTGCGAGTTGAGATGATAGATCCGAGGAGAGTAAAGATGATAAATGATGAAGCCAAAATAAGTTTAATGCAGGTCGATCGATGAGCCGATTAGGGTTTACCGCGCGAGAGAGATGAGCCGGCGGACTGTCGATTGAAAAATCGTAAATGACAGTCCATGGGGCTTTAATTTTTTAAATGTTTTATAACGTCGGTTATATAATAACCAACGTTATAAACTATTTTTTAAATTTATAACGTTGGTTATTTTAAAACCGACGTAAACCCCCCCCCACGATTTGGTTTTTTACGTCGGTTATTTTATAACCAACGTAAAAATACCCCCGCGCTTTGGTTTTTTACGTCGGTTATTTTATAACCGACGTAACAAACCCCCTGCACTTTGGTTTTTTTACGTCGGTTATAAAATAACCGACGTAAAAAAACTCGTAGATATCTCGTTTTTTACGTCAGTTATAAAATAACTGACGTAAAAAACCAAAGCGTGGGGGTTTTTTTACGTCGGTTATTTTATAACTGACGCAAAAAACCCGTAGATAACTCATTTTTATGTCAGTTATTTTATAACCGATGTAAAAAACCCCCCGCGCTTTGGTTTTTTATGTCGGTTATAAAATAACCGATGTAAAAAATTCCTAGATATCTCATTTTTTACGTCGGTTATCAAATAACCGACGTAAAAAACCCCCACGCTTTGATTTTTAACGTCGGTTAATTTATAACCGACGTAAAAAATGAACACGCGGGATTTGTAACGTCGGTTATTAAAATAACCGATGTTAAAAAGCTACTCAATGCATTTGTTACGTCTTTTATAAAATAACCGATGTAAAAAACCACGTTTCACAGATTCTCACGTTGGTTATATATAACCGACGTAAAAAATGGTGACGTAAATAACGTTTTTTTCACTAGTGAATAAAAATAAATAGTACTCCTTATCAAATACCCATATTAAATAAAGAACTTGGAATTATCAATATTTCTATAAATAATAAAAAAAAACTGTCAAAGTAGAAACCTTGTGTAAAATAGTATACGATTTAGAAAATAATAATATTCATGATAAATGAAATGGATAATTAGGTTGGAATTCAATGTTCAATGATCATAGGAGATTTGATATTTCAAGTGGAATAAAAAATAATTCAAGGAAGTGAATGTTGAACCTATCCTTGGGAAAATCAATAATAAACCATCCAGAGGAGGAATAAGGATAATATCAATACAAAAAATCCCAAGTGGAATAAAATAAATGGTTTTCATTGTTGATGAATGGAAATATTATTAAAAGATATTAAAAATATTATGGTGGAAAATATAATTTTGTTTTGAAAAACCTTTTCAAGACCGTTTATTTGAAAATAACTTTTGAATAAATTTTATTTAAAAATTATCCTTTTAGACATGAAAAAGAAGGTTCAATGAAATGATGGTGAGTAAATCTGTACTTGTCGTATGAGGTAAAACAAAATTCGTTTTTCACAGTAAAAAGGATTGAGAAATTCCTTGTAGGGAAAGTGACAAAAATATTCCTTTGAAATCATTGGTAAAAGAAAAAAAAGTAAAAAATGTATTTACCAAATCATTTTAAAATAATTTTTGAAATCATTTTATTAAAACATGGTTTTTAAAAGAAAACGGGTTCTCCGACTAAAGAGAGAAATAAAGTCAAGATTTCTTAAAAACATTTTCTAAAACATGTTGAGACCCAAAGAGTGAGAAAATAGTACTAATAATTGATAGTGGTAATCAATAACCATAGTATAGAAAATGAAAGGTTTTATTGAACAATTTTCATATAATTTACTTGAATGGGAATACCATAGAAAGATCATTAATGTTATAATTGTGGAAAATAATCTTTAAACATTCCAAAGTGTCCCATACCACTTTAAAAAATTTTAATTTATAAACCTAAGGAAAGAATAATATTAAATGTAAGTTTTAAATAACATTAAGGTAATGGAATTAATGATATAATATATTAAAATGAGTAGTATATACACCACACAAAATAAGTAAGTGGTGTACACGACATTTATCTCAGAGAAGTAAAAAGTGAGATGAAAATACCTTGCCTTAAGTTTCCTTTCGGGTGTACGTCCTTTAAATTATTATATAATAATATTATGTTAATTTTATGATTTATTGATAACCTTTTTCATTTTTATCATTACTTTTATTTCACTTTTTACTCTTTTTATACAACTACTTTAACAATTATGTTTACATCAGGTGTTTTGACCAAATTCAGTTTATATGTCAAAAACAACTTTGGTAGGTCAACTATGGTCAAAGGGGTCATTATGTAACATATAAAAAATAATAATCATTAAATAATTATAATATTTATAAATTAATTATACTTTTAAAATCAATCATTAACTATGGTTATGAAAAAATGAATCAACGTTACGATCATGGAGACAATAGGCTGTACATACACATGAGTAACCTTCCCATTTTTCAATGATTAGTATGGAAAGAAGTTAAGTAACACCATATATTTACATAATGATCATTATATCATAAAAAATATGTTATTTAATCATATATACTTATATATATATATAATTTTTTTGATGTAAAAGGAATCACATTGTGTTGAGGAGGCGGTAGTCCACACATCCAAGAACAGTGTTATCACTTTTTAAGTATGCGAAAGGGTAATAATGAAAATGATATATATATATATATTATATTTACATAAAATGAATTATGTAATTATTATAATATAGTGGTTTTATATGTCAAATATTTTTAATTGAAACCATCTTTTATACATTCCATGTATAGTGTGAACGAATCACATTGCTTCGTGGGGCGGTAGTCCACACTTCCTCAAATGATGTTATCGTATTAACATAAAATGGAAAGTATTAATGGTATGTGTAATAAAAGTATTAAACAAATATAAATAAATAATAAATATCATTTATATAATATATAAATAGTGTGTCCGTAATAATGGCCTCCGTGATAGGTGGTAAAGGAAAAATACACAATCATTATTTCGTGAGGCAATAGTTCGTCGTACATAGAAAGAATATGTTTGTTACCAATTAGATGGATTTGTTTTTTAGTGTAGGTAGAAACATTAATAAAAAAAATCACATTATATTGAATATATTTTTTCATCATATAATAACTATTTAAAAATAATTTAAGGGGTGGAGGGGTAAATGAAAGAAAAGAGATCATTGGAAAATGTTACCTTAAAAATTCTCGTATTGGTTTATACCAAAGGGATTCCTTAGAAGAATTTATCCCCAAATAAAGGATTAAAGGGCAATGGGAGGGATTTTGGGAGGCTATATTGGAAGATATTAATAGAGACTAAGTGGTTTTATAGTTGTGAGGAATGGGGAGAGGTGGTTTCCTTTTATAAGGGAGGAAAAGGACTCACTTGGTATTTTTGAAAAGAAGTTAGGTGTACCCATGTTTTTACCAAAAAAAGTATTCCAAAACAAAAAACTCAATAATGGATGTTTATTTGATTAATTATTGCTATAAAATGGGTTTTTTAAAAGTGGATAGGTCATTTGGTCCCTTAAGTTAAAGGTTTAGTCCTTTATTAAGCTTAATTTTGTCTTAATAATTGTAATTAATTTTAATCACTTTCAATAATAATTTTAGTTAAAATCAAAGTTGGTCTTATTAGTAATTATAAATTATTTTTATTCCAAATATGGAATCAATTTTTCCAAATACCCATCATATAAGTGGGAGAATTTGATTTAAATTTAATCCCGTATGCAGGATGAAAATGTAGGTTTTTAAAGTAAAAATGTCAAAAAATTTGCTATGCTTTTATAATGAATTTCACAGTGAAATTGATTCCAATGAAATAAATTTTATTAATTGATAAAAATATTATCTAATTAAAATTAAAAACCAATTAAAATTATAATTTAACCTTATAAATAAATTAGATGTAAAACCAGTTTTGAACTAAAATTCTGTATTTAGATTATTTTTTAAAAAATGAAATGTTTCAAAAAAATATAAAAAATCACCCTAACATAATTCTTATGTTAATATTTAAAATATTATGTTTATTTTGAAAGATTAAATCAATTAAATATTCAAAATTGACATTTAAAATGGGTTCTCCATTAAAAGACAGTAAAATTGCCTTTATAAAAATATAGGTTCATGTGTAAAATAGAGTTTGTTCTTATCTTATGCCTATCAAACCTAATGGATGAATATAAAAAATATTTTATTGAATTTATAACATATATATTTTATTAGAATCATTAAATAATTGTTATTAATTATTTTTATCAATACAAAACTCCATTGGAAACATAAATTTAATAATATTTATTTTTATATCCAACTAGTTCTTATTTTCGTTTCTCATTAATTGGTAACCAATGTATTAATTTTATATTTATATAAACCATAAATTTTTATAAGTTAGATAATACTATTCATAACCACTAACATAAGAGCTATTTTATATCATATTATATTAAAAAATAATATTTTAATAATATATTATTATTTGGTAAAAATCAGTCTTACACGTAATGAAACCCATCGAAGAAGGTCACTCTTGCATGTAATTCATGCTAAATCAATTTTTATTACATTTAAATATAAAAAATCTATTTTAAATTGTAAATATGTAATAAATTATCTATATATTATATTCCCTTACGTGCTTGGTGTTGTGTGTCATACACTCTATCTATTATAAGGTTCTTACTTTTGAATTTCAGGATGTTACATTCTCCACCTTTTTTTGTAAAAAAACAAAAAAAACCCATTACATGTATTAATATTCCAATTGAGTAGGTCACCCCCAGTAAACTGGTTAAAGAGCCACGGGCTCATCCTTCTCCAAGCTGTTAATGCTGCCCAAAACTGCCCCACCCCACATCGCCAAGCACAAAAGAGGGGATTAAATCAACGGTGGTGAAATTATGATGCCAAGGCACAACTAGCAGGAATCTAACCCCCAACCACAAGGAACCAAGTGAATTACCCAACCACTAGGCCACCCCCATTATGGCATGTTACATTCTCCCCACCTTAGTTAAATTGTGTCCTCATAATTTAAAATTTATCTTAGTGATAGATTGTTTGATATTTCCTATGTTGAAATCCCACATCATGAGAAGGGTTTATAAAACATCCTATAGGAAAGAGAGAATGGGAAGTGAAATGTTAACATGGACTAACATATATCTATGAATCTAAGTAGAAGAACATTAGTGTAAATTAGAGATACATACTTAGAGGAAACTCATAAATATTTATATGGAGTGAATGAGGTCATCAATCACAAACAAGTGAATGATCAATAGAAATTTTTGGGCCTCAAATATAAATCAACAATGATTTAGAAGACATTGGTTCAACAAAAATTAATTTATTAGGACAATATTTTTTGTTTTAAGATACTTTTCCTAATGTTGAGGAATTATTTTACTTTCTAAGAATATAAGGAAATATACGTAATTGATAGGTTTATGTTTCATATGATCAATCCTTACTTTTGGTTGTGCTTTGATCAAATTATAACTCATTCCTTTACTCCTATAAATTAATTACCAATAATGACTTTTTTTTATTCTTGAAGCACTAAAAGAAAAATTTAAAATATCATAAGGACTATAAAAGAGTGAAAAGTCTAACTAATTTTCATTAACTATATTCCAAAACCAATATGGTTCATCAATTAATCTCTAATCCTAAAAAATGATTCTATTGGTTTATTATTAAAATTTATTCATCAAATTGTTTAACTAAAAACAATGAAAATTTTAATAGGACATTGCGTAGGTTAGTGCTTTGTATGAAACCCTTATAATCCTTAGATCATGGGTTCAAGACCCTTGTACTTGATAGATTTGATGGGTTGTCACCTGACTTACGAGTTATACTTTTCTAAAACCAAATTAATTTAATTTCGAAAATAAATATGATGGACATTATTGAAATTAGGTTAGTAACTAAATATCCTTTTAACTAAGGGTTTCAATACAACCTCAATACAAAAATAATTTATCCACTTATTTCCACATATACCCTTCCTTAGTCTAGAGTTTATACATAATATCATTTATAGGATTTATAAATCATGACACCTTATTTTTTAACCTAAGACACCTTAGGATTATCCTAGGATATTCATCTTCATTATATATTCAAATCCTTCATAATTGTTTGTAAAAAAAGTGTATTATCCTAAGAAAATCCCTCGAGAGTGTCAAAATAGGTGTACAGTGTAAAGACCCGTAAAATTCAAGGGAAATATTTTCTTAATTTTCTTTAGAATTTTACAAGAGCGCGGTTTCAGATGGCACCTGATTCCGAGGCCCGGAGTGCCCGAAATTAATTTCCGAAGTTTGGCTCGGGTACGTTCAGTGAACGAACGAGCGGGTATTCCTAACTTTTGATCCGGTGCTCGGAATTGAAATCCGAGGGCACCGATGAACTCGCAGCGCCGATATTCGCTTAATGAGACCTTATCGGGAGTTGCGTTTGTTGCGGGTTGAAAGATACGTTTTGGGGTTTTTCAGTTAAGTTAAATAAAATTTGTGTAAGACAAATTTTATTTTAACTTATTTAAAAACCTATCAAAGGAGGTTGGAAGTGGGACCCACACCCACTTAACCTCCCTTGGGAGGATTAAGTGTGGTGGGGCCCACACGAACCCCTTTTCTTTTCAAATTCTCTCAACGTTCTTAACCCCTAATTAATTGGCCTATGTTACTCTTAATTAATTTTGGGAGTTAACTCTTTTGAATTTCAAACATTTGAAATTCTTTTGAGTTATGTGTTAATAAAATAAGATGTAATCTTATTTGTTTATGGGTTGTCGGTTTATTCCCTTGAGAGCTTTTGAGAGCTCCTCTTCATCTTCTCCGGCGAAGAACGTCTTCATCCTCAACGAAGAACGACAACACTTCGTCAAGGATCATCGACTCGGCAACCCGGTATCTTCGGACCTCTTCTTCCTCCTCGGACCTTCTTCGTCGGCAAACGAAGATCCGCCAACGTCGTGTCTCTTCGGGCATAACACTTCGTCAACGGATTTGACGAACGTCGACCGCGACACCCGACCTCCGCGACGCCGTCTTCCGCGGAGCGTAGCCGAACCTTTGAATCTTAAACCCGAAGTAGGGGTTGTTGATTCAATATTTATTTATTCCGTTTCTTGAATCCTGGTTTTCGCATTTCAAACTTGAGACTTTTAAATGTTTTAAGTTGCGTTATTATGTTTAACGAGAGGGGGGCCGGACCGCACGAACACGGCCGAACCTCCCCTCCATCGTTATTGTTCAATTATTTTGTGGAGGAAAGCAAGTGGCGTGGTGCCGTCGCACCACGCGGATGAACGTGCGAATATCTCACGTGATGCCGTCGCACGCACCATGGAAGTAACAACAAGAACACGACGCCGTCGCGCCGCGTTGAATAATATCAAAGCACGGCGAAGGGACGCGGTGCCGTCGCACCGCGCCGGATGATGAGAAGACCGCGGCCGGTTCCGGGCCGCGGCGGGACGAGAAGACCGCGGCCGGTTCCGGGCCGCGGCGGAAGGAAAGACCGGCGGCCGGGCCGCCGGCGTCGGAAGTCGAGGGCGGGACCGGAATTTCCGGTCCCGTTGGTAAAAACCGGCCGGCCAGCTGGCCGGCCGGATATCATAAAAACCGGGGGAATAAATCCCCCGGCCGGTTCAACAAACCCCCCTCTTAATGAGGGGGGGCGGTTCTTTAAAGGAGGGGGGGGCAACAGCCCCCCGGTTCGTTCCAGCCGGCCCCCACTTGCGGGGGCCGTTTTTTTTTTGCAAAGGCACGGCACAAGGCCGTGCCGCCTTGTCAAAGCCGCGGGGCCGAGCCCCCGCGTGCGCCGCCACCACGGCCCGCCGCCAACGCGGCCCACCGCCGCCGCCAACGCGGCCCGCCGCCGCCGCCACCGCGGCCCGCCGCGCCGCCGCCCGCCGCCGCCGCGCGCCGCCGCCGGCCACCGCGCCTCCGCCGTCCGCCGCCGCCGGCCGCCGTCGCCGGCCACCGTGCCGCCCAGGGGGGGGTCGGGCCGGGTCGGCCCGGACCCGGACCCCCCGTTTCGGACCAGTTTTGGTTTTTCGCTCATAACTTGAGCCTCGGACCTCCGAATGACGAACCGTCTGCGGCAACGCGATCCTTGGATCGAGAAGGTCGTTTCGGTATATCGCACTCAAGGTTTCTGTTAACTTTCAGTTCGTCCGGGTTGGTTCGTTCACGAAACCAACCGGGCCTTCGGAGCGGAAACGCTCATATATTGAGCTACGGACGTCCGATTGACGCGCCGTCAGTCGCGTTGTGTTCCTCTTAGTGAGACGGATCTTTTGGCATACTCCTCCCGAGGTTTGGACGCATGTGGAGTGCGGTCGGGTTGGTTTTGCCTTAAAAACCAACCGGGCCCCGGAGACGAAAATGCCAATAACTCTCAGACCGGGCGTCCGATCGACGCGCCGTCTGTTACGTTGAGTTCCTGTTGACGTTACGGAACTTTTGGATACATCAACTTCGGTCTTCGTGACAGTTGATGTATCAGCCTCTCGGCTCGTGGAGCGGACCCTCCGTACGAGTTTGCTGTGTGCGGGAACCCTAGTGCTGGCTGCGACTGTTCTACTGCTACGACTGCTACTGTGACTGCGACGACGACAGTACAGAGATCCTGTGTGGATTTGACAACGACAGTACAGAGATCCTGTGTGGATTTGACGACGACAGTAAAGAGATCCTGTGTGGATTTGACGACGACAGTATAGAGATCCTATGTGGATTCTACGACGACGACTTCAGCACTCAGCGATCCTACGTGGATCAGTGCTACAGGTCCTGTGTGGGCCCGATCCTGTGTGGGTCCTTGCGCTCAGCGGTTCTGTGTGAGCCAGCGCCTACAGGTTCTGTGTGAGCCCGATCCTGTGTGGGTCTTCTGCGGGGGTTAGTTACCTATCGATCCTTCGTGGGTCCGACGACTTAGATGGATCAGGGATCATCTTTATCGTCCTTGAAGAAGTATACCTGTGTGAGCTGAATCCTGTTGTTTTCCTGTGTGGATTGTGTTGTGCAATCCTGTGTGGATTAAATTTTGCTTTCCTATGTGGAATACATATACTTTCCTGCGTGGACTGAGTTGTACTTGGGCTCGGAGGTTGGAGCGTATTTAATTTGATGACTTAGGTATATGTATGGGCATATACCTAAGCAGTGTCGGTTGTTACTTCGTGATTGTACTTTTCTTCGTGATTTATCCTTTGTGGATTTGAGAGACCTTCAGGGGTCTCGGGGTCCCTACTGAGTAGCTTATACTCACCCCTGCACGGGCTTCGCCCGCACTACGTTGTGTTGGTTGCAGACGACGGACAGCGTTGACCTTAGCTGAGGCTTGTAGAGCGGGACGGTACCCGGAGGTGGACCACTGGGCGGGACGTGCACGGAGCGGACGACGGGACCCGTGGAGCAGAGGAGCTATCTGTACCCACCCTTCAGGTGGGATTTCCGGTGGACAGCTCGGAGTTGCGGCCTTTACTTTACAGTTGCTGTTTTTCCCTTTTTCGAGTTGTACTTTACTTTCAGTTTGGGTTTGTATTCTGGCCCATTTACCTTTCCGCACTTTCAGTCGTACTCTGTTTGCTTAGTGTTTACTTTCCGCTTGTTTACTTTGTGGTGTGTGTTTACTTTTCAAAGGCAATGCCTTCCCTTTTTACCGGGATTTACGCCTTGGTGCTAGTCGCCAGCCCCTGGCCTATGGAAGGCGGGCTTGGGGTAGTCACGGCACGGACCCCGAGGGCGGGTCGTGACAAATTGGTATCAGAGGAGTTCGGTTCTACCGCGAACTCTGATCTTTTCTATGTGAAGCAATAATGTTTAGCGTATTGAGTGTGGTTATCAGTCCAGGGAGTCCAGTGTTGGTGCGGCGGCCGACGTATCTGTACACCAGGACCCTGACTTCTGATTTCCGACTTAATGCACGAAAACATTGATTGCGTGTGTGTTTCAAGTTTTCTTTGTGATTACTTGTGTCAGCTCACCGGGTATACTGATCTGCTTCATGAAAGTCTCAAGTTTTCCTTGTGAATACTTGTGCCAGCTCACCAGGTATACTGTTCTGACTGTGGTGCTCTTGTTCTCCTTTTCAGGATGGCCCCGCGACGACAGCCAGCTAGGGTTCCGAGTGTAGGGCGCGACGACAGCCCACCGAGCGACGAGGCCTCGGTGCAGGGCCCTTTTTCAGTAGTGGCACCGGCGGTAGCTTTACCCGCCGAGCCACCGATGCTTCCAGCAGCAGCCGCTGACGATGCACGTCGCCTCAGCGCACTGCATGAGTTTCAGCGCCAGCGTCCGCCCAGGTTTCGCGGGGAGACGGATCCCCAGGCAGCAGAGGACTGGCTGGAGGCAGTAGTTCGAGTGTTTAGGCTAGTGAGGACACCAGCAGACCTCATGGTGATCCTCGCTGCGAGCCTACTACACGCAGCAGCAGGACGATGGTGGAGCTTGATGCTCCAGGTTCACGATGAGGCATCCTTGCTCTGGACGGACTTCGAGAGCCTCTTCCGCTCTGAGTTCGTCCCGGCCACCCTCCGAGCGGTGCGCATCCAGGAGCTTCTACAGCTGCGGCAGGGCAGCATGACGGTCGCTCAGTACTCGGCGAGATTCACCGATCTCTCGCGCTACTCGACCGACATGGTACGGGACCCATTCTTCCGGGCCCGGACCTTCGAGCAGGGTTTGAGACACGAGATCAGGGCATCGCTGATCTCCCTCAGCATACCGACTCAGACAGGAGTACTGGAGCGGGCTCTTCTGATCGAGAGCTTCCTTGCTGAGTCTACACCAGCACAGCGACCCACCGCAGGGCGGCACGTGGCAGAGTCATCTACAGCTGGCAGTCGACGAATGACTCAGGGGTCCAGACAGACCAGACCTCAGGGCACTGGCTCAGCAGTGCAGGGCACACAACGTGGAGCCAGTCTTTCGAGTGGAAGACAGTGCTATGCATGCGGCGGGCAAGGCCACATGGCTCGTGACTGCCCGACCCGCCATGCGGAGGAGCAGCAGACGGTTGAGGAACCACCTAGGCAGAGGCAGAGGTTCGACCGTGGCGGTCCGCAGGGAGGAGGCGGACGAGGCAGAGGAGCTGGCCGAGCAGCAGGTGGTGGACGACGCTTTGAGGCTCTGCCACCACCACCACCAGGAGGTCCACCCCGACCACAGGGAGTAGGTGAACATGCGAGAGCACAGCTTCAGGCAGTTGAAGCTTACGAACATGGAGCTCTGGGAGCCGATGGACAGGAGCAGAACTAGTGGATACATCCTTGTACTTCTGGTTCCTTGTTGCTTTTGTGTAGCGTCTTGTATTACGAGCTGCATTAATAAAAGACGCATATCTTGTGATGTTTTCGTTCCTGTCCTCTTTTGTGATGTTACTAAGAGGTTCCAGTTGACTGTTGACTTGACCCTCACTTGTGAGACATCTACTGGAGGAGACCCAGTTACCACACACTGATGCCGACAGTGTGACTCAACCCTTGGAGGCGAGAGTAACGGTTGAATCTCTTAGTAGTAGCGTCGAGGCCTTACGACGTCATCCTTAGTATGGATTAGTATCATCCATGTTAGGATTGACTGTTTTAGGCAAAGAATGTGGTTCATCCAGGGGATGAGACCAGATTTCTCTTTTCGGCAAAGGAGAAATCTTGCAGCTCTGATAGGACCGGAGATGGTCCAGGCCACGACAGAGAAGGTCCAGGTCATCTAGGAGCGGATGAGGACATCTTAGATCCAGCAGAAGTCATACGCTGACAGGAGGCGGAGGCCACTGGAGTTCGAGGATGGCGACCACGTCTTCTTGCGGGTCTCACCTCGACGTGGTATTCGGAGATTTGGCCGAGGCGGCAAGTTATCTCTGCGCTTCATCGGACCTTTCTAGATTCTCAGCAGGATTGGCGAGGTGGCTTATCGCCTGGCTCTACCACCTCAGTTGCACCGGGTGCACGACGTCTTCCACGTATCCCAGCTGAGGAGATACGTGCACGACCCGACGCACATCTTTGACCATGGGGAGCTTGACGTTGACGATGGGGCGACTTTTACGGAGGTCCCGGTGGAGATAGAGGATCGACAGGAGCGGGTCCTGCGTGGGCGATCGATTCCTCTTGTGCGCATCAGATGGCAGCACGGGAATCTCCAGGAGAGCACATGGGAGCGGGAGGCTCAGATGCGTGCTCAGTACCCTCTTTTGTTTCCCTAGTTTTTGTTGTATCTTTACGGGGACGTAAATCCCTGAGGTGGGAGTAATGTAAAGACCCGTAAAATTCAAGGGAAATTTTTTCTTAATTTTCTTTAGAATTTTACAAGAGCGCGGTTTCAGACGGCACCTGATTCCGAGGCCCGGAGTGCCCGGAATTAATTTCCAAAGTTTGGCTCGGGTACGTTCAGTGAACGAACGAGCGGGTATTCCTAACTTTTGATCCGGTGCTCGGAATTGAAATCCGAGGGCACCGATGAACTCGCAGCGCCGATATTCGCTTAATGAGACCTTATCGGGAGTTGCGTTTGTTGCGGGTTGAAAGATACGTTTTGGGGTTTTTCAGTTAAGTTAAATAAAATTTGTGTAAGACAAATTTTATTTTAACTTATTTAAAAACCTATCAAAGGAGGTTGGAAGTGGGACCCACACCCACTTAACCTCCCTTGGGAGGATTAAGTGTGGTGGGGCCCACACGAACCCCTTTTCTTTTCAAATTCTCTCAACGTTCTTAACCCCTAATTAATTGGCCTATGTTACTCTTAATTAATTTTGGGAGCTAACTCTTTTGAATTTCAAACATTTGAAATTCTTTTGAGTTATGTGTTAATAAAATAAGATGTAATCTTATTTGTTTATGGGTTGTCGGTTTATTCCCTTGAGAGCTTTTGAGAGCTCCTCTTCATCTTCTCCGGCGAAGAACGTCTTCATCCTCAACGAAGAACGACAACACTTCGTCAAGGATCATCGACTCGGCAACCCGGTATCTTCGGACCTCTTCTTCCTCCTCGGACCTTCTTCGTCGGCAAACGAAGATCCGCCAACGTCGTGTCTCTTCGGGCATAACACTTCGTCAACGGATTTGACGAACGTCGACCGCGACACCCGACCTCCGCGACGCCGTCTTCCGCGGAGCGTAGCCGAACCTTTGAATCTTAAACCCGAAGTAGGGGTTGTTGATTCAATATTTATTTATTCCGTTTCTTGAATCCTGGTTTTCGCATGTCAAACTTGAGACTTTTAAATGTTTTAAGTTGCGTTATTATGTTTAACGAGAGGGGGGCCGGACCGCACGAACACGGCCGAACCCCCCCTCCATCGTTATTGTTCAATTATTTTGCGGAGGAAAGCAAGTGGCGTGGTGCCGTCGCACCACGCGGATGAACGTGCGAATATCTCACGCGATGCCGTCGCACGCACCATGGAAGTAACAACAAGAACACGACGCCGTCGCGCCGCGTTGAATAATATCAAAGCACGGCGAAGGGACGCGGTGCCGTCGCACCGCGCCGGATGACGAGAAGACCGCGGCCGGTTCCGGGCCGCGGCGGGACGAGAAGACCGCGGCCGGTTCCGGGCCGCGGCGGAAGGAAAGACCGGCGGCCGGGCCGCCGGCGTCGGAAGTCGAGGGCGGGACCGGAATTTCCGGTCCCGTTGATAAAAACCGGCCGGCCAGCTGGCCGGCCGGATATCATAAAAACCGGGGGAATAAATCCCCCGGCCGGTTCAACAAACCCCCCTCTTAATGAGGGGGGGGGGGTTCTTTAAAGGAGGGGGGGGGCAACAGCCCCCCGGTTCATTCCAGCCGGCCCCCACTTGCGGGGGCCGTTTTTTTTTTGCAAAGGCACGGCACAAGGCTGTGCCGCCTTGTCAAAGCCGCGGGGCTGAGCCCCCGCGTGCGCCGCCACCACGGCCCGCCGCCAACGCGGCCCGCCGCCAACGCGGCCCGCCGCCGCCGCCAACGCGGCCCGCCGCCGCCGCCACCGCGGCCCGCCGCGCCGCCGCCCGCCGCCGCCGCGCGCCGCCGCCGGCCACCGCGCCGCCGCCGTCCGCCGCCGCCGGCCGCCGCCACCGGCCACCGTGCCGCCCAGGGGGGGGGTCGGGCCGGGTCGGCCCGGACCCGGACCCCCCGTTTCGGACCAGTTTTGGTTTTTCGCTCATAACTTGAGCCTCGGACCTCCGAATGACGAACCGTCTGCGGCAACGCGATCCTTGGATCGAGACGGTCGTTTCGGTATATCGCACTCAAGGTTTAGGTTAATTTTGAGTTCGGCCGGGTTGGTTCGTTCACGAAACCAACCGGGCCTTCGGAGCGGAAACGCTCATATCTTGAGCTACGGACGTCCGATTGACGCGCCGTCAGTCGCGTTGTGTTCCTCTTAGTGAGACGGATCTTTTGGCATACTCCGCCCGAGGTTTGGACGCAGGTGGAGTGCGGTCGGGTTGGTTTTGCCTTAAAAACCAACCGGGCCCCGGAGACGAAAATGCCAATAACTCTCAGACCGGGCGTCCGATCGACGCGCCGTCTGTTACGTTGAGTTCCTGTTGACGTTACGGAACTTTTGGATACATCAACTTCGGTCTTCGTGACAGTTGATGTATCAGCCTCTCGGCTCGTGGAGCGGACCCTCCGTACGAGTTTGCTGTGTGCGGGAACCCTAGTGCTGGCTGCGACTGTTCTACTGCTACGACTGCTACTGTGACTGCGACGACGACAGTACAGAGATCCTGTGTGGATTTGACGACGACAGTACAGAGATCCTGTGTGGATTTGACGACGACAGTACAGAGATCCTGTGTGGATTTGACGACGATAGTATAGAGATCCTATGTGGATTCTACGACGACGACTTCAGCACTCAGCGATCCTACGTGGATCAGTGCTACAGGTCCTGTGTGGGCCCGATCCTGTGTGGGTCCTTGCGCTCAGCGGTTCTGTGTGAGCCAGCGCCTACAGGTTCTGTGTGAGCCCGATCCTGTGTGGGTCTTCTGCGGGGGTTAGTTACCTATCGATCCTTCGTGGGTCCGACGACTTAGATGGATCAGTGATCATCTTTATCGTCCTTGAAGAAGTATACCTGTGTGAGCTGAATCCTGTTGTTTTCCTGTGTGGATTGTGTTGTGCAATCCTGTGTGGATTAAATTTTGCTTTCCTATGTGGAATACATATACTTTCCTGCGTGGACTGAGTTGTACTTGGGCTCGGAGGTTGGAGCGTATTTAACTTGATGACTTAGGTATATGTATGGGCATATACCTAAGCAGTGTCGGTTGTTACTTCGTGATTGTACTTTTCTTCGTGATTTATCCTTTGTGGATTTGAGAGACCTTCAGGGGTCTCGGGGTCCCTACTGAGTAGCTTATACTCACCCTTGCACGGGCTTCGCCCGCACTACGTTGTGTTGGTTGCAGACGACGGACAGCGTTGACCTTAGCTGAGGCTTGTAGAGCGGGACGGTACCCGGAGGTGGACCACTGGGCGGGACGTGCACGGAGCGGACGACGGGACCCGTGGAGCAGAGGAGCTATCTGTACCCACCCTTCAGGTGGGATTTCCGGTGGACAGCTCGGAGTTGCGGCCTTTACTTTACAGTTGCTGTTTTTCCCTTTTTCGAGTTGTACTTTACTTTCAGTTTGGGTTTGTATTCTGGCCCATTTACCTTTCCGCACTTTCAGTCGTACTCTGTTTGCTTAGTGTTTACTTTCCGCTTGTTTACTTTGTGGTGTGTGTTTACTTTTCAAAGGCAATGCCTTCCCTTTTTACCGGGATTTACGCCTTGGTGCTAGTCGCCAGCCCCTGGCCTATGGAAGGCGGGCTTGGGGTAGTCACGGCACAGACCCCGAGGGCGGGTCGTGACATACAGTAAGGACCATTGTCATGTACCAGGTTACCCTAAGTCATGCTCGAAACACCTTGTTGGTGTTATAACTCCTAGGTACATTTTTTCCATAACCACATCCGCATGTCGTATCCAGAGAGGGAGGTATTTATTGGAAGATCCACATAATATCTACCTTACCAAAATTCTAGGATATTATTATATACTTATCCTCAAATTATACCATTGGGTTATGTTCTCCAACCTATATTTTTCTAAATCTAGTTCCCAAGGTTTATACTAAACTTCCTCTAATACCTACTAAGAGGAATAGTTCGAGATATACCTAACATTGAGAGGGGAGTTAATTAGTGTTGGGGACTTTTTAAACCAATTCCAACTTTTTATCCTTGTATCTCCTGACCTGTTATGATCTTTATTCTCTTATTCTCTTTTCCCTATTGCATGAAATAATAAAAATAAGTAAAAATATGCACGTGATATTTTTACAAGGTTCACTACTCAATAAAAGTAGCTGTATCTTTTCCATGCATGGGAATGACTAGTGCATGGATTCTCCACTATAATGTGATAACTATTACAGTGGATTGGATTATAAAACAATCCATTAGCTAGTGTGGGTCCCTACACTTGGGGGGGAGAATCCTTCCGAGTGTGAGTCCCTACTCTTTGGAGGGGGAAGAGAAACAATCCTATTCCTAGTCTTGTGATGACCTAGTTCAACTTTCAGCTTCCTTGATGGCTCTTTATACTGCCACTGAAGACCATTGTCTTCTTTCTTGATAAGGTAGGTTCTAATCTTTGTCTTCTTTATTTATCTTCACTTGGTTACATGCAAAGAAGTAGGAATGTAACTCTCTTATTCTTCTCCCTTATTCTTTAGTGCAAAACCAACTGCACTACTTCTTATTCTTTCTTATTCTTTAGTGCAACAACTAACTACACTATAATTTCTTCATTTTCTGGGCTAGAATCACAAACACCTTTGTGAATATTCAAACACTAAGGACCATCTTACTTGGCATCATCAGAATTATATTCTTCTCTTTTCTTCTTTTCATAGATGCATGAGATCATGCATGTGACATTTAGTTGAAATTTTCTCTTCCACTTCTTTTATTCTTAATGCAATTAATATTTGTTCAACCGGACTGCACCCTTTTTACATATGCATGAAAGAATTCATATACTCTTCACCTTCAACTATTATTTCTTCATAAGTGCACACACATACGACCTTGTATATATTCAAATAATAATTGCATGCATGTAAGTACCTTTGGTTTGTCTTCTTCTCTCTCTTTTTTCATGCACACGAATCATGCACAAAGAAACACCAAACTGAATGGGTGTAGTTTTTTTGGACAAGTTCTTCCTCCTTCACATGTGCACACAAAGCCTCAGGATTCTTCAAACAAAGCATATTCGTGCTTGCATGTGTCTACTACCCTTCACTATTAAATCTATTTATTCACTAAACACAAACCCCTTCCAATATTGTAGATGTATCCATGAAAAAAGAAGGTTTTTCTCACCTTTTCTTTATAAAACCCACAAGTTCACGGTTCTTCTTATTCACGTAGAGTATGCGTGGATCTTCTTCATAGAACCAAGGATGTTTGTGGATCATTCTTTGCAAAGTACAACAAGGGTACATGTGCACCGGTTGTGTACACATAGGTTCTTCTTCATGAGTCACAATGAGGGTTTTGGGTAAACCTATCATGTGTCTGTGGGTCTCTTCTTCGCACAGGTGATGTGGGTCCTCTTATTCTTGAGACACTTCCAGAGTGTGTTGTACTTATTGAAGGCTTGTAGATCTCTTCTCAAGGATTCTATATTTCTGAAAAACAAGAGATCTTGGATAAGGAATGGAAACAACTCCTTCATCTCAGGTCTCCTCCTTTTATAGGTAGGGATCACTGTCTCTTATGCGTTCAAATCATGTTAGAGATGCCCTTTAAATATCCTCTTCGAATAGCTGATATTATCTCTTTGAATAACTGAGATCTTCAGTTTTAAAAATCTTAAAACCCATGTGAAGATATTCCATCTTGGATGTTTCCTTTTCAAATGAGAGGCCTCTCAGTAAACAAATCATGTTAATGCATTAATAATATCATGAAACTCGCTCAACAATAGGATCAGATCATCCATGAATCTCAGACGAAAGATGAAGCCTCACAACTCTATTTTCTTCAACCTTGTTGGAGATATCTACATGCATGCAATATATATATTGCATGCATGGTCTCAGTTCAATCACAAGATACTTCTTCGATGGATAGGTATCATCCATGGAGATCGGTATTCTTCTCCAGTGAGATACAGTGGAGGTATTATGCAGTGGTGGGAGGAAGACGATGACGACATGGGCTTATACAGATGTCATGGGAGATTGGTGGTCCTAGTTCAGACATGTGTGGTGTTGATGAGTGAGTGTCCACGATTAGATAATTGGATGTCATGCTGATCGGATAGTTGAGTGAGATGTGGGATGTGATGGATGGTTGAGATTAGTTCAATACTGCCCCATAATGTGTTCTCTGTGGTCACACTCTGTGCTCATCCTATGCATGGACGAGCCCCCGTGCACGCTCCTACAGGCCTATACACCGCACTAGATGTGGGCGTGACTATGCCCGACCCATGCCACCTTCAGGATAGCCAGGGCTGGTTCCCTTAGCATGGTTGACCATGAGTCCCACATGTTCTAGGGTCGAACAGGCCTAGTCTTGCTTGAGGGTTTGCTAAATTTTTTTAAGTAAGCCCATAAAAAACATAGTACACAATGCATGACCATCTTTACATGTGTAACTCCAAGCCACTTCCACACTTCTTCTCTTCATCCTCACAAATATTATTCTTATTATTATTTGTGGAATAATAATTCCAAAGAACACTTCAATCATCCTCAAATGGATGATACTTCAATGTTGTAGACAATGCATCACCTTTGATACATGTACTTAGAACTTAGGAACAGTCCAAAAATAGTCTGATTTGAAACAGCGTAGAGAATTTCCCAATTGTGGCATCCAATGCTATGAATCAATAAGAATTATCTGAGAATCTTAAGTTCAACCAATCTTCGAACACTTTGGAGTTCCTTATTTATTTTGACCATTATTGACAACTGTTGACAACAAATACAACTTATACATAAAGTGGTCCCAACACAAACAATAGCACCCCAACCCCAAAATCCTGGAAATGGTTTCTTCTACTAATTACAATGTAATGATTACAAGGAATCAAATTTTTAAGGAATGAGAGTTTAGTAGTCTTGGTAAACCAAATACATAAATGAGACTTTTATTACAAAATAATACAGTAATTACAACACAACTTTTTCCTTCTTTATAAATAAATAACTTCAAGGATAACTCTAATCAATCTAGTAAATCCATGCATATATTTTATAGTATGATTCTTGGATTCATGAGGAAAGAAAAATCTTAAGGGTGAGATTAAATTCTCAGTAATGAAAAAATATAGTGGAAGAAATAATTAATCAATGAGAATAATAATTATGACATGTTAAATAACTAAACTCACATGCCATATAATCATTAATCTGAGAGGAAAACGAATAAAAGATATGGAAAGTTAATAACTAGAAGCACATTCCATTAAAATAACTAGATAAGGTAGAATAAATATGGTAGGGTAAAAAAATAAAACACATGATATTTAATCAATGAATTGAAAATGAAATTAATCCATAAATATGTCAAAAAAAATCTCATGGATGAATAATAACTGAAACTAATATAAAGGAAATGATTTTTTAATAGTAGTCATGTCTAAGGTACATGAAATCTTATACCATAAAGACATTTCACAAGACGGTTTAAAACCATGGATAGATTCCTGTTTAATTTTCACAACTAGTTTTTCCCACTAGAACTTATCGATGCATCAATGATCGATCTAAAGTCTGAGCTCTACCCATCATTACCAGTCCAAATCATTCCTCATATCAAATAATAAAAATAAATAATATGTCTAATCAAATACCCATATTGACTAAATAATACAGAATTATAAATATTTCCCCAAATGATCAAATTACTGTCAAAATAGACACTATTTGTAAAATGGTATATAGTTTAGGCAATAATAATATCCATGATTAATGAAATGGATAATTAGAGATACATTCAATGTTCAATGATCATAATAGATTGAATATTTCAAGTGGAATAAAAAATGATTCAAGGAAGTGAATGTGAATACTATCCTTGGAAAAATCAATAATAAACCATACAAAGAAAGAATAAGGACGGTATCAGTACAAAAAATCACATGTGGATTAAAATAAAGGGTTTTTGTTGTTAGTTAATGGAAATATTATAAAAAAATCTTAAAAAAATCTTTAGGAAAGTATCCTTTTTCTTTGAAAAAAATTTTCATTGAAAATAACTTTTGAAAACATTTTATATAAAAATTAACCTTTTAGATATGAAAACTAAGCTTCAAATAAATTATGGTGAGTAAATTTGAACATGTCATATGAGGGAAAAAATATTACTTTTGCACTGTAAAAAGGTTTGAAAAATGCCTTATCGAGAAATCAAAAATAATATTCCTTTGAAAACATTGTTAAAATGAAAAAATGGTTAAAATGTATTTAAAAATCATTTTAAAAGAATTTTTTAAAACATTTGAATAAAACATGGGTTTTAGAAGAAAACAGGTTCTCTGACTAAAGTGATAAATAATGTCGAGTTTTCTTAAAAACATTTTCTAAAACATCTTGAGTACCAAAGAGTGGGAAAATGGTACTAATACTTGATAATGGTTATGAATAACCATAGTATATAAAATTAAATTTTTTATTGAACAATGGTCAAATAATTTCCTCAAATACAATTACAATTGAAAGGTTATTCATGTTATTATTGAGGAAAATAATATTTAACCATTCCAAAAGCATCCCATGCCACTTTAAAACATTTTAAATCATAAACATCATGAAGGAATAACATTAAATGGAAGTTTTAAATAAAATTAAGGTAAATAAATTCATTATATAATATATAAAAATGATTAGTAGATAAAACACACAAAATAATTAAGCGGTGAACATGAAATTTAGCTCATATAAATAAAAAGTGAGATGAAAATCCCTTACCTTAAGTTTTCTTTTAGGTGAATATTATTTAACATCATCTATAATAAGCTTATAATAATTTTCTAATTTATTTAGAATGTTTTTTATTTTATCATTAATTTTATATAAATTTTTAGTATGTTTTATACAACTACTTTAACAATTATGTTTATATTGGGTGTTTTGACCAAATTCATTTTATGTATCGAAAAAGAATTCAGTAGGTCAACTATGGTCAAAGAGGTCATTATATAACATCTATAGAATAATAATAATGACATAATTTTCATACTCATACATTAATTATACTTTTAAAATAAATTATTAAATTTGGTTATGAGAAAATTAATCAACATTATGATTATAGAGACGGTAGGTCATACATACACATGAGTAACGTTCCCATTTTTCAATGATCATTATGGAAAGAAGATAAAACCTTATATATTTATATAATGATAATTATATCATAAATACCATGTTATTTAATCGTATATACTTATATATATAATTATTTTTATGTAAAAGGAATCCCATCGCGTTGAGGAGATGGTAGTCCACACATCCACAAACGTTGTTATCACTTTTTAAGTGTGTGAAAGGATAATAAGGATAATAATATATATATAGTATATTTAAATAAAGGTAATTAGGTAATAAATATAATATAGGGTTTTTATGTCACATATATTTAATTGAAACTTTCCTTTATATATCCTATTTATAGTGTGAACGAATCACATCACTTCGAGGGGGTAGTAGTCTACACTTCCTCAAACGATGTTATTGTATAAACGTCAAAGGGAAATTATTAATTGTATGTGTAATAAAAAGATTAAATAAGTATAAAGAAATAATAAATATCATATATATCATATATAAATAGTGTTTCTATCATAATGGCCACCATGATAGGTGGTAAAGGAAAAATGAACAATCATCATTTTGTGTAGCAGTAGTTCGTCGTACACAAAAACAACATGTTTGTTACCCATTATATATATGTGTGTGTTAATTTAGATAGATACTTTAATAAAAAAACATAAAATTATATTGAAAATTCTTTTATAATCATATAATCATGATTTAAAAATAATTTAAGGGGTGTACGAGTAAATGAAAGAAAATTGATCCTTGGAAAATGTTACCTTAAAAATCAGGCAACTCCTATTGGTTCATACCAAAGGGATTCCTTGGAAGGATTTCATCCAAAAGGGAGGATTCAAGGCTATAGGGAGGGATTTTGGCAGGGTATATGGGCAGATCCTATCTGAACCTAAGTGTTTTGAGAGTTGTGAGTAATGGTTATTGGTGGTGGCCTTTTATAAGGGAGGAAAATGACTCACTTGGTATTTTTGAAAAGAAGTTAGGTGTACCCATGTTTTTACTTAACAAAATTATTAAAAAAACCAAAATCAAGAATGGAATATTTATTCATAAATTATGGAAAACAAATTTGTGTTGGATAATTGTCTAGGTCATTTGGTCCTTTAAGTTAAAGGTTTAGTCCTTTATTAAGATTTTTTTTACCTTAATAATTGTAATTAATTTTACTCACTTTCAATAATATTTTTGGTCAAAAATAAAGTTGTTAATATTAGAAATTATAAATTATATTGATTACAAATATGGAATCCATTTCTCCAAATTCCCATCATATAAGTGGCATAATTTGATTTAAATTTAATCTCGCGGGCAGGACGACAATGCAGGTTTTTAAAGTGAAAATAGGAAAATGTTTTCTATGTTTTTGTAATCAATTTATAAGTGAAATTTATTCCAATAAATTTAATTATATTAATTAATAAAATTATTATCTAATTAAAATTTAAAACCAATTAAAAATATAATTCAACCTTATAAAATTTTTGTTGAAAAACAGTTTTGAACTAAAATTCAGTATTTTAAATATTCGTTAAAAAATGAAATGTTTTAGAAAAATATCAAAAGTTCACTCTAACCTAATTATTATATTTAAATTTAAAATATGAAGTTTATTTTTATATATTAAATAAATTAAAGATTCCAAATTAATATTTAAAATGATTTCTCTATTAAAAGGCGGTAAAAATGCCTTTATAAAATATAGTTTTTTTGTGTAAAATAGAGTTAATTCATATCTTATGCCTATCAAACCTAATGGATGAATATAAAAAATATTTTATTGAATATACAAAATATATATTTTATTAAATTTTTTAAATAATTTTAATTATTTATTTTTATTAATATAAAACTCCTTTGGAAGCATAAATTTAATAATATTTATTTTTATATCCAATTGGTTCTTATTTTCATTTCTCATTAATTGGTAACCAATGTATTAATTTTATATTTATATAAACCAAAAAATTTCATAAGTTAGTTAATACTATTCATAACCACTAACAATATGTCTAGGTTCTATCATATTATATCAAATAATAATATTTTAATAATATATTATTGTTCGGTAAAACTCGGTCTTGCATGTAACGCAAGTCATCAAAGAAGGTCTCTCTTGCATGTAACACACACTAACTCAGTGTTGAATGCATTGAAATATATGGAATCTATTTTAAATATTAAGTAGATTATAAAGTATCTGGATATTATATTCCCTTACACACTTGGTGTCGCGTGTCATACACGCTATCGACTACAATGTTCTTACTTTAGAATTTCGGGGTGTTACAGATAGGATTCCAATTGATAACCTTCCCATTGAGAATTTTTTATTGATGATACATGATAAATTGAGAAGTCCATATCGTCTCATACAAATGAATACTATGTAACTATATGGAGAATTCTATGCAACTCTGCCTTACCGAGAACAACCATACCCATGCATTGGAGAAATTATCACCAAGTCTCAAGTCCCACTTTGATCTATAACCGCTTATAAAATCATTAAAGTGGAAAAATAGTATGCTTGAATAAATTTGAACAATTGGATTATGGTAAATATTGCAACTTTCTATACACCGATGTTAGTTTTCCAACATATAGGACAACCCCTGGAGCGGTGCTCTGGCCAATCAACAATCTTCAGAAATCATCATTTGAATACAATCAAGGGGATATGAAATCCAGTAAGACGGAAGATTTTAATCATGTGAGGGAATGAAATAATTATTCAGTAGATAGAATCCATATAAAGGAAGTCAGTGAAAAATAGGATAACTTTGAAGTTTCGAAGGGATAATCCCCTTAAAATTATCATTATCAGAGAACACTTGATACCAAGGGTTGGAATTATGATTCCTAGAAATCATGGACCTTTGGTCGGCTACAGTGGAAGATTCATGAGAACTACAAGCCTTATTCATAAGAGTATGAAGCATACATGATAAGGGATACAATCTTGAAATGGGAACCAATTAATTAAATCACGTAGGGTGAGAAAGGTCTTGTGAATTTCTTGACCCATATAAGGGTTTTTGATCACATAACCCATCACAGGTCTTGTGAAGTGCATGAAATAGGTTTTATCTCATGGTTTCATGGTTCTCTTTTACACCTCATGACCATGTGATAAAATAAAGGTCTCACGAGTCATTCAATGATCAAGAAATCACAAGAAAAAACACTATTAGACCTTGACAGGAACGTGATACAATATCATGATCAATGATGTATAGAAAAACCTAAAGAAATTACCATTGATTAGGTCATGGATCGATCAATCAAGACATAGAGATGAGTGAAGTTACACAGATAAATCACATGATCAAATATCATAAAGTGGTCTTATGAATTGGTTCTCATGAAGCAATATTGTGAAGTGGTATTGAGAAAATATTCTTACAATATGATCTTGCAAAGAAATCATGTGATGGGATAAATACAAATAGATCTAGATTTTTATTCACTAATAGAGTAAGTGTCTCCCTCACTTTCCTATTTATAGGATTCCTCGTGAAATACCAAGGTTCACCTAGAATATCAAAATTCATTTCAGATAATGATTAGTGGAATCGTCAAGGACATAGGCAGACATTTACTCTTCTTAGAATCAAGTCCTTGTCCTTGTAGACCTTGCTATTGAGAGGGGGGTGGGGTTTTAACACCTACCAATTGAGAATCAATAATTTTAAGATCAAATAAAACCCAAAGAATGGGTATTATTTTATCTAGAAGAAAAATGAAGGAGTAACATGGCTATGTGAAGTCCAGGAGGCCAAGTCATGTGAATCATGCACTTCACATGATTAGTTCATGATCACATGGAGCCCCTCTAAAAATCCATCATGTTCTTGAGAATTCATCCATACAACTCCTCGAATCATGTGACACATCAAGTGATAGATTACAGAAAATTACTTGAATCCCCTTGTAAAATAAGGAAATGAATCTAAAAAGGAAGTGGCTTCATGCAGTTGAAGTGATTATTTTCTCATGCTAAGGGGTTATGCGGATCATATGGTCACTATTAGTCATGTGAAGGCTCTCTGGAAAGACTATTTTATCTTGAAAATGGGATCAAGTAAGTCTCCTTGATCATGTGAAATCCTCTTTGATGGGCATCCTAGTCTTTTGAAGACTCACAGACATGTCAATCTGGTTTTTTTAGATTTCCTTTGACATATTCAGTTGATCATGAAATGAACCATAGATAAGAATAATGAATATCCATGATAATTCTCACATACCATCACAATATCCTTTACTCATCATGTGACGCCCTGGAAGAAAACCAATGGGAAATGTACAGAAGCCTTGTAAAATAAGGAATAAAATCTTGAAAAGGAACAAGATTTTTATAAAGGGAATATATGCTTATTTTCATAAAAAGGGGATTATGTGCATCATGTGATCACCTGTGATCAGACAAAGGCCCTTTGACATGTCAGCCTAATATCATGAAGGTCCCCAAAACAAAGATGGCATGGTTTCTTGAATGGAATCTAGAAAAACAACTTAATCTCCTAAAGGGACCCAGAAAAATCTCCCTTGATCACACGAATTCATTTCAATAGGTGACTTGATACCATTAAGGCTCCCATAGCCAGATGAATCAATTTTGAAAAGGTAATTTGACATGTCAGTATGATCATACAAGATCCCTTTTATAATTGGAGGTTCCAACAAATATAATGAAAATAAAGTGTTATCACAGTATTTTTTCTCATGTGACACCTTGGATGAACCATGGAAGGATCATGAAACGTGTGATGAAAAACTACACCCCAACTCAATCCCATATCTATGATATATGTGTTGTGTAAGGATATGTGGATCCAAGGTAGTGAGGACAATAAATTCATCCCCCTCATGAAAAATGCACATGAGACACAAGGAATACCAATGAGATAACAAAAGAGATGACTTATCATATCAAAAATCCATGCCATCAAAACAGTCTTCCACTGGGTAAAAATATAGTAAAAACCTAAGGGAGAACATGACATGATTGTTATCTTCCCGTGATCACTCTATAGATCATGATAATGACCTCTATTGTGCCATCCGGATTTTTTGAAGGAGATTCTGCATGATGACTTGGTCACATAAAACCTCAACAAGATAATTATTAAATAAGTTTTAGGAACATATGAAACAAAGAATAATTTTTTTGGAGACTTACATGAAGACAAGTATATTTATTTTCAAGTGAATCCATAATGCGCTTCTCATGAACAGCACAAATCATGTGAAAACACCAAGACATGTCATCTAATTCTTATTAAATCCTCAAAAAATGTCACCCAAGTCTTGTGAAGTCCTCCATGCATGTCACCCAAGTCTTGAAATGTCCTTCATACATATCTTCCAACTCATGAGAGGTCCTACAAAAATGTTATACAAGTCATGTAACATCATTCTAACATTTAAACTTTAATCACATGACACCCTTGGACATGTTTGTGTCAGTTATGTGACAATCCTTATAACATGTGATCTGAGTCATGTGAAGTAATCCAAACATGTTGCCCAAGTATTTTGAAGTCCTACAGACATATCGTCCAAGTCATGAAAAATTCCTCTATAAATTATAGCCAGAACATGTGGAAGACCTCAGAATTATATGCTTCAATCATGTGAAGCACTTTAATACATGCTAGCCTTGTCAAAAATACATTGAGGACATTTCATGTAGTCACTTTGGACATGTAAGGTAGACACCCCAGGATACGATAACCATATCTATTAGATATATTCAGAAATAAACCAAACTAAACTCTGATTAAATTTATTCCTTTCCACATGGGATATATGGGATGCCTTCCTAAATCCAGAGGTCTAATGGGTATCCACCTCAGTGTAAGTCCATCAATGTCTCAAACACTCTAAACTATGGGACCCATGGTCTCTTATGGGTTCATCATTCTACCTCATAAATCAAAGGATTGTGAAGCTAATTCAACTATAAGGACTTTGATTCCTACTATAATTAAGATATGTAGGATTCCTTCTTAAGGCCCATTTCCATGTAAAACACTCCTCCAAGGCATCCCTAATGCATAAGTCCTAAAACCATATGCAATAAGCCTGATCTATTATTATCCCTTATTTATCACACCAAGAATGTCTTGCATGGGCTTAGGGACTTGAAATAATCACATCATTAGCATCATAAATCTCCCCCAACTAGGAAAACCTTTGTGTGTGAGACCCATCAATGACATGATATGATTTACCCCATACAAGGGAATCCACCTCGGTAAACATTCCAAAGGAATTCCCATATTGGTAAACCCAAGGAAAATAAACCTCATGGGACTTAATTATTTGTTAATTCCCATCATTATGCTAAGAGTGGATTCAAATTTGATGTATCTGATTCCTATTATAGATAGGATATGTAGGAAACCTTCCAATGTCTCGATCTCAATAACTAGTGGCTAAGTACCCCCATATATATATATTTTTTGATGATTTAAAACTATATATATAGATTGAACTATGTGGGTTTTGATTCCTTCAATAAATAGGATATGTATGATTCCTTACAAAGGTTTAATACCATCCTAAAAATACCAATCACTTTTCTGAATAGTTTTAAACTTTATAATGCATGGTTATATGGATTCAAAATATAAGTATATACCCATTGCTAATAAATAATAGTAAATAGATATTGAACCTTTAATAGATACATATGGTCTCATTAATATAACCCCCTTTACACATGGAAGGACCCAACACTTAACATTTTTTTAGGATAGCCAGTCTCGTATCTGGATTTAGAAGAGATTCACGAACATATCTTAAATCTATAAGAGAGTCCCAGAATAGAAAACAATTCCACCCAAAAGGGTGTTATGAGACCGAACTCCCATCCTCTTAACCAATGTGTGTTCCTAAGAACCGTTGGGTTTGAAACCCCAAATAGCCACCAACCTTTGGAAAGAAGGTATGTACCTGGTTATGGATGTGGGAACCTTTGAGAGTCTTTATGAAATATGGATATAGTGGAAGTAACATGAATCATTTTACTATGTCATCCCCTTCACAAGTTAAAAAGGATAGACTACCCAGCTTCTGTTAGACCATGTTGTTCTTACTATTCATTATATTTCAAAGGAAATAGGTGACAATGACATTTATCACTACCATAACCATTATTTTATTTTTGGCTTAATTTACTAGATTTCATTTTTTATTCAAATAAAAACACTCTTTACCATCCTTATGGTAATTTTTTTTGGAAATTTATTTTGAAAAGAAATGGTATCTCAATATTCGAAAGTGTTTTTCATATGGATTCAAATTAGTTTTTAAAGGGTTTTAGGATAAAATATGAAAGAAGAAAAATATTTTATTCATGATATGGTACATAAAAATTATAGATGGTGATTTTTGAGTCTTATATAACTTATACTAGGGGTGATCATGGTACAACTTATATGACAAGTGAGCCTGATATAGCTTATATTATGGCTGCACTCAGATATTTATCTAATGAATTAGTTATTGTACCTTGTATTTATAGGAAATAAGGAAGGATTTAATCGGGGGGTATTATTCTATGGATTTAACTAGTTTCTAGTTATTTCTAACATGGGATATGAATATAATCCTCTAAGTTTTCCAAAAGTGTTTTTATTTTATTAGTATGGGTTTTAAAGGTTTTATTTGAGAAAAAGGGTTTTGTTTATCATGTGGAGATTATTTATTTCATATTCTCAAAGAATATTTCCATAAAGGTAGTGATTTTATAGCTTTTCATGTTTTTCACTAGACTAATGGATTTATTCATTTTATTTCCCTTCCTAATATTTTTGGGTTCATCCCACATTTTAAAAAAAATTATAGGGTTTAAGGATGGGTAAGAACAAAGAATGATTCAAGTTGAGAATCATGAATATTTTTCAGGAAAAGAAAACATGTTTCATTTTGAAAGTTTTTTATTGTGGAAAAATGGATACTTATCAAAAATGTTCTCTTTATAATATATGGTTTTTTATGTATGAGTTATGACTTAATTATTTAAAACTATAAACCCTAAAGATCCATGGCCATGTAAGAAATAGAATTATAATATACAGTTACCAGAATATGTAATTTTAAAGGAATGATCCTTATATTTGGTATCAAAGTAAATTTTTAGATAATTTTAGAGGTTAGGATAATATAATAAACTATCCTAAAGAAATTATAATTTATGGTTATAATGATATATCTTTTGAATTTTACCATGTTTCTTTGTCTAATATATATCTATTTATAATGGTTTTTCATAAAGGTAACATGGAATATGAAGTAGGAAGACACTATGAAAAAATGCCTGTATAATGGTGGTTTTTTATCTAGCGGAGATTTATAGAAATTTTCGTAGAATGTGTTTTTTGTGGCAGTTTTTTTTATATTTTGCGATGATTTTGGATTTAAAAAATAACTGAAATCTAGTGGTAGTTAAAACCACCGTTAAAGTCTGAAAAGTTTACCGAAAAAACCACCACTAATACAGATAAAATCAATGTTAAGTCAATTTTTGTTGTTTTTATTGTCTGTTTTAACCGCCTCTCTAAAAAATAACATAATATAGTGGCTGTTTAAACTACCGCAAAAAAATTATATCTAGCGGCGGTTTAAACTGCCGCTATATCCTAAATGAAAAAAAAAGTTGCAGGTTATGTAGCCCCAGAACCTGCAGCCAAAACAACACAGTGAACTATATTATTTTCAATATAAATAAGGAAGTTCATGGTGTAATGACTACCACCATGACACTACAATCAAATTCCAAGAAACATTTTTCAAATCATGTTTATCTTCCTTATTCATGATCCACCCCAAACAAAAATTACAACACAACCCCTAGGGTTCATGATATTTTACACAAGACCAAGAAAACACAACTTATGAATAATTATGTAATTATCATGGTCATGATGCAACAAAATGCATATTCTCAAACATAAGGGAACCCAACAATCATGTCTTAACCTCCATTCCATAATTGAACTCCTAATGCCACAAATAATTTACCACTAGATAAACATAACAACCTAAAAACCCAATGACCTAATCCTCACACCACAATATCTCATTATATTTCATAGCCTTATTGTCCATCAATAAACACACTCGGTCAGGGATTGATAAAATTTCTCAATTGAAATTTCAGGTAGAACCAATACCTTCTCCATCACTCTCACACCAAACTTACTCCCATGAACCCCAACACCCTTAATACACAAAATAAATGCTTGAGAAATCATTATCCATTACATTAGATACCTATAAAATGATTTTATTCCTTGATAAAAAAATAATGAATAATGAATTTCTAAAGATTAACCACCATAGGGTAATGCATCTCAAACACGATAAACACACCTCTAACACTATCAAGGAAAAGATCATATTAAATACCACTTCTTCTAATCTAGAAAAAAACTTGAAATATTAATGCAATGGGGGATACCTATGAAATATAGACCACTCCATAAAGAGAAACAAAATCATTACTAATAACCCATCAAAGAACCGAAAGCATAATAAACCCTATGAAATTTGTATCAATTTTCCATACTATTTTACAATGAAAATAATAATAATAAACTCACTAATTTTAATATTGGTAAAACTACCCAACACAAAGAATAAATCCTTTCTAGAACTCTAAGTGATCATCTCACCCTCCACTTCCATAAAAATTGTGACTTATAACTCAAGGCATTCAACCTGACCTCCTATTAGATCATTTTAGGTTTCATTATATAGTGATAAACTTGTACAAAGAAAACAAAATACTTCCTAATTAATTAAATAAAATCAACCCATGCAATTTCATTTGTGTTTCCTTGATTCATTATCCACTACTTAAAGTTGAATACTCCTATAATTCAACATCAAAACATAAGGTTAGTAAATATCACATGATTTATAAAAAACATCACAGAGGACATCTTAGCATATAGGAAAACAAATTCATTATCAAAACTTGTCCCTTACATCAAACCATCATCACAATACTTTCTTTCCACATCATCATTAAACATACCATCTTGTTGTACCGATCCCATATAAAATATAAGAAAAAGATAAAAAAAATACCCACATTGGAAATACTAATACATGAAAAAACCCTATCCACTAATCATTTCCCAATGATGAACTTTGATTATCACCCTCTCCATCTCCATCTCTACTTCTTGCAACTGGCACCTATAAGACAATTATATTGAAAATCAAATAATGTTGTATATTTATATTTAAAATTAAAATCCATAAAAATTTGTGAACTAAATGATTTTGAAGTTGTGTAGTTTACCTTATCACCACTAGTCATCACTTACAATCCCCATTTTCCTACCAAAGTCCTAAAATGGTAATCATAGCAAACTCATCCTATTCACTTGACCAAGATGATCCATCCCAAGTACTTTACCAACTAGGTCATCCTGGGATACTGATTAGGACTTTGTGGGATTGAAATTCCATAGTTCTGAAATTTTTACCTATAAATCAAATATCAGTCATATTAGAAGCAATATATATTAACATAGTGACAACTGATAATAATTTATTTTAATGAAAAATGAATTCATACCCCAAATTCCTTGGCACACTCATTAACAAAACTCCCATCATATTTTTTATGAACATTAAACAGCACTTCTGTTTGGGATGCTTAGTGGCTTAAACTCTGTGACTGAATTAAACAAAGATGAATCAACAATTTAATATATTGAATAGATAACATTGTCTAATAAATATCTAAACTAATGAAAATATTACCAGAGTTGAACGACTTCTAGAAAAACCCTTTGACCTCATAGTGTGAGTATGACGCTTCCTCAACATTCCTGTCATTTAATCCAATAAAATTAAGTTCAAAACATATATTTCGAAAAGTTCATGAAAAAGAAATGATAACATATGAACATTAATAACAAACAAAATGTACATAATAATGATAATGAATGACTGCACAAATGATATAAGTGGTTGATAAATAAATGGATAACTACACATACAATCATTTTCTTCTTCAATCATGTCGGTTTCTTTTTCCATCATTACTTCATAGACTTCATCCACTCTTGCAAGAATAATATTTTCAATATCATGATGGAAAAATAAGTATGCTTCTTATTGTTGATGGGATTCAATGTCAGAGGTCAAATCTTCCACTTCATCACCCATATCATACAAGTCTCTTTGTTTTACATGATAAAATACACTCCAACCTTCATCCACAATATATTTCACACAATATACCATTTTCACTTGTGATTATAAGATATACGGATCATGAAGTTCATGGTCACCAATATCCATCAAGCGAGAGAAGTTCACAGAAGTGAATTTCAAAGAATCTCTTTTAACACCCCTGATAATATCCACCCAATTTTATTTGAATAAAACAACTGAAAAATGCATGTGGAAGTTTAATTTGATAATATCAGTCAACTTTCCATAGTATTACACTTCAGAAAATGTAAATATTCCACTATTCTGTGTTTTTTATCCCTCTTCCAAATCGAATGTACAAAATCTAAAGCCACTCACATTGTAAGCGTCAAACTTTCTAGCTTGTTTTAGAGGACCTCGAGCAAGAAACTTAAAATATTATGACAATTGTGCTCGAGTATCAGTATTCATGATCTGTAAAAAGTAATATACATTATTATATTAACAAAATATATCTGTCAACCTAATATTTGTATGGATTTCAATATTTAAAAACTTACATGTCATGCAAACAATTCTAAAATATCTTTATTAATAGCCTTTATTATGTCTTTATCATTTCATGTTCATACTCTCATTCGTCTCTTTTTTATAACCCCAACTCTTTAATAAATGGATCTGAAATTTCACTATTTAGAAACACATATCTATGTGCCTATAATAATTCCATTTCTGTCAATGTAACATTTGAGCTCCTCCCAACTGATTAGCCAATAGTAGGAAAGATTTTTTATTTTCCGTGTATTTCAGATTGAGTCAATGTGTCCTCAACAAGTCCAACTCAATTTAATTTTGTCTCAATGTCTTTCAATTATCTAGAACAAAAGGTAAGACAATCCTATGACAAATAGCCTTCAGAAATAGAGCCTTCAGGTTGGGCTTTATTTTTCATGTAAGATTTCAAATTCTCAAATTATCTATAAAATAAAATAAAAAAACATAATTTTTTATTTAATAAAGTGCTAAGAATTGCTTACTGAAATGAAAAACATATAAATAAAGGACCTCTCAATTGGATACATCCATCGATAATGTATGAGACCTCCTAATTTAGATTACTCAAACAAATTCACAGTTAAATGCATCATGACAGTAAAAAATGATGGAGGAAAGATCATATCCATTGCACAAAGTGTCAATATAAATCTCTCCTGAAGGTTTTCAAATATAAATGGTTGTATATTTTTCTCACATAATTGCGTGAAAATGTGAAGAATTGGAGTACAACAGTTGTAACCTTTTTAGGTAATAATGTATGCAATGCCAATGGAATTAACTATAGTAACACAATATGTGAATCATGTATTTTCAATACATGTAACCTATGATTCTTTAAGTCAACAAACCTTGAGATGTTACTTGAACACCCATCATATACATTAACATGTTTTAAAATTTTAAGGAATGTATCTTTATCCTTACTTTTCATTGCAAAAATTACTAGAGCACACCTTCCATTATAATCTATCCAGAGATCACGCTTTATGTTCATTGCTTATAATTCGTTCTGAGAATTGAGATGATCCTTCAACTTTCCATGCTTATTAAGAAATGTAAAGATAAAATTGTCACAAAAATTCTTCTCAATATGAATCACATCAAGATAATGTCACAACAAATTAAATTTCAAATACAGAAGATTAAATAATATACGTTTTTTCTTCCATTGCTGCATTCCGATTTCACTTGATGATGCACTTCGAACTTGTTCACTACTATCATTCAAATAAAGAACCTCCCCAAATTATTTTTTAACATTTTCAAGTTGTGACAATATTTTAGAACTTATTAATAACTTTGGAGGTGGTCTATGATCAATGAAACAATTGAATTTTTACTTGTTCATCCAAAATCTATGAGATGCATCGATAAATCTTTGTTGCCACAAGAAGCACCATTTTCTACTATGAGGTAGCCACTTGGGCTCAAAATAAAAGTTACAAACATGACAAGCCAAACTCATGTAAGTGTTCCAACTAGATAAATTCCCATGTCCAAAAAGTCACTAATGGTCTACATCAGAGCATCTTTCATTTTGAAAATTGATATTGAAAATGCATCATATGTCTCAACATCGTTGCTCCATAACTCCTGTAATTCTTCAATTAAAGGCTTCAAGTGTACATAAATATCATTTCTACGCAATTTTTTTCTAGGAATAATCATTGAAATGATAAAAGACATGTGTTTCATACAAATCCATAGAGGCAGATTGTAGGAGATTAAAACAACCAGCCAAATGCTATAACTGGTACTCAAAGTCCCAAATAGTTTGAATCCATCGACATCCAATCCCAATCGAACATTCCTAGGATTAGATGAGAAATATGGATGTAATGAATCAAATGTCTTCCCTGATTGTGAATCTCTTGGATGTCACATTAACCCATCATTGATATTATCTATAGAATTCCACTTTATGTGTTGATGACATGAATAATCTTTTCAATAGAGGATTTAAAGGAAAATAACAGAAAACATTTGTAGGTGTGTTCCTTTTCTTCTTCTTCATGGTAGTATGTTGATTTAGACTTCCAACATCACCCATATACTTCCATCTAGAAGAACATTTTTTGAAATACTGTCTTCTTGAATCCTCTCCCCAATAAACTATACAATCATTGGGACATGAATTCATTTTTGTATAATTCATACCAATATTGTTAACAAATTTTTTCATATCATAAAAAGACTCAGGGATCCTTGCTTTAGGAAATGCATCATGTAGATAGTTCAATATCATGGACATCGCCGTATTTGTAATTACAAATAGGCATTTGATATGGTACAAATTCAGAAGAAAAGAATGTTTTGAATATTTCAAACATCCACTATAAAACTCTTGATTTCAATCATCAACTAAACCATGAAACACATCTATCTACTCAGTGAAGTTTTATCTTAAATTAGTCTCTATAGAATCAAGAGCAGGATCCAATGATATGTTAAAATCTTGATCTGGTTGTCCTACAATCTCAAAAACATCACTTGTCACGTTTCTATTTTTAGCACCCTCAACTAGTTGTCATGATATGTTTTGATGTTGATGTTGGTGTCTTTCAATGCTGAATTCATCATTTATAAGGTTTTTCATTTCATTTTCCATTATTGATGAAGTTGGGAACTCATTCCATGGATTGAAATCAGTGCTCAACCATTCTGTAACATTCAATTCTCCATTCCAAATCCTACACAAATAATGAGTAAGGAATTGCTTCAATATAAAGTGTTCATAAACTTTATCTCTCTTATACCATCTTCTAACTTTACATTTCGGACATGGACATCTTATTCTCTTATTAACATATCTATTGGAAATTGAAAAATCTAAAAACTCCTCCAATACCTTTGCATACTAAGGCGTCTTCCTCAGTAATGTGATCCATCTTTTAACCATATATATCACAATGTGCCTACACATTATGAAAAAAAATTAAAACACACAACTATTACTAAATAGGAAAATAGATTCATATATATTAGTTGAAAAAAATATTAACATGTTAAATAACCACACACTAGCTTTTAAATATACATATAAACATATGTGAAATAAGAATTATAGACACTTATGAAAAATAATAAAACTATTTGGACTATTAGAATATCTTGATAAAGAGACTGGTGTAGAGTAGTGAACTTAGAACTTTCTTTAATTGATACAAAGAAAAGAAATATAGGGCAACTATAAATGCCTCAACAAATCAGTATAATGAATCTATGATGTTCTAAATTTCTTTCTTATTCTTTATCCACTTCATTCTTTAACTTCTATTTATAGACAAAACACAAATGGATAACATTCTTTAAAAATCCATTGAATCTTCTACACATGGGTGTTTCATAATTCTTCATTATACATTTAAAACCCAAAAGTTAGAAATTAAAATAAAAACATTTTACTATTTAAGGTACTATGATCAAATTAAAAAATAATCAATATATTTCATTCCTGGTATCATTTTCCAGTGAAAGAGGCTTCCTACCATTCAAACAAGAAAGATTCCATAATGAATAAAGATTCAATAATGAAGAAATCAGGGGAAATGATATAATATATAACTAGATAAAACTCCCCTAAATCACTGAGGAACCATATAATACATTATAAACAAGAAAGATTCCATAATGAAGAAATCAGGGGAAATGATATAATATAGCACAAGATAAAACTCCCCTAAATCACTAAGTAACCATATAATCGAATGTGTTCTGGGATCTACCTTGGGAATATTAATGTGATAAGCAGTTAATCATATATGGTCATAACCACCTAAACTATCTATTTATCTCTATAATTTTTTAGAGTGTATGGTTTTCACATTAACTTGTCTCACATTCATTATTGTATGAAACACATCAAAAAAAAAAGAAATAAAAATGGTAGAGTGATTTGTAAGGTATATATCACAATGTGAGAAGGATAGTCCTTAGTCCAATATAGATTCCTACTGGATCACATGACCCACTAGATTTACCCTATGGTATTTACACTATGGTCTCTTGAAAATGTATAAGTGTGAATATCATAAAACATGTTTTGGTGATTTATACACTCAATTACATCCCCCACATTAAATTTATATAATATAGATAACAAATAAATATTGCTTCATGAGAGTAGAAGTATACCAAGTCATTGATGTGGTACGAATGCCTTATTCTTCTTTTTCACTCACTTCTATATTATCATGTGTGTACTTCTTATTATTTTTTATAAAAACAATAATTAAGAGAAAACATTTTTATTTTCCTCAAAAAAAATTAAGAATGTTTCCTTTCATGAGTAATATACAACTTGAATGAACAAAAAATATTTCCACCATTTTATTTCTTCTTCTTTAGTGAAATTTATCATAACTAGTTATCATATTATACTGTATTTGATAAACATATATTTTATAAGATATAGTTGTGTTATATCTTCATTCTTCTATTTATAATACTAATAGTGTTTGTTATTTCATTCAATATCAGGTATCATCTCCCTTTCATAATATCTCTATTGAGAGTCCTAATATATCAAAAAACGACACCTTCTTCTTCTCTAGATTCGAATTTAAGGCTTAAATTAAAACACATGACTTATTTCAACTTATTTTTAACTACCCCTACTTTATTTTGAACCATTGGATCATAATAGACCACCAATATTAATCATAAGGGGAAATTTAGATCTAAATAGTTCTACATCAGCAATGCATGTTAAAACTAGAGAATATAGTAGAACATAATTTTTCTAGAATAAGTAAAATTGTAATTTAATTGAGACTAAAAATAGTTTATACAATCAATATAAAGGAACAAAAAATATAGATATTTCAATCATTGGTCTCTAGAGTGGGTTTTAATAAAGGTGGTAGGTTAGGATTAATTGGTTTATTATCTAAGGTTTTCTTTAACTTCTATTGGGCTATGAGATATATATCATTAGGGTAAGGGCCAAGTGATCTTATAACTCTGAGATAAATGAGGGAATCTACACACAAGTCAATCCTTTAATTGATAAATTCTATATAGAAGTATATAATGAAAGTACATCCTTTACATGATTTTTATCTACAATCCCTCAGAGAATCTTTAATATTATACTTATTATCATAACTATTGATCATAATCTTAAATAATTCCTTCTAAATGACTTAAATTACAAAATAAACAATAGAAGTATTAGAAAAAATAAGAATAGCCCAAGAACCTATTTTAAAAAAACTTAATTTCCTTTGGAAGTCTCCCTATATACTTTGGATTTATTTTCTATAGATTTATCAAAATATTACATAGAATCATAAGTAAGAACAAACTCAAATGAATATGTTATGGTTATAATTTTAGCTTCCAAAATTTTAAAATTCAGATCAATAAAAGCTGGAATACCTTCTTACATCGACGAGGGTCGGCCTGGCGGTGAGTGTTGGGATCGGTGGAGAGGGACGAGATTGGCAGTGAGGGATGGTATTGGTGGTGAGGGACAAGATCAGTGAGTGTTGAGATCTATGGCAACGAGGTTTCATAGGGTGTTGGGGGTGAATCATCAAGGTTTCAGGGGAGGAGTGTTGAGTTTTTTAAAAAATAAAAAGATTTGGTGGAAGTTTTTAATAAACTTTCACTAAATTATATAAAAAACATTAGCGGAAATTTCATAAACTAATGCTAAAAAACTCTTACTAATGTAAGATTTTTATGTAGTGAGGTATCAAGAGGAAAATATCCTTTAAATTTGTAATCCTAGAATGGATGGAATTGGAACTTGGAAATCTGTTATAGTAATGACTCAGTTAACTTATGCTATAAAAGGTGGTGGTATCTATGTTAAAGAGAAACCAGATTTACCATAGAGGAAAATTTTAAGATTTCATCATTTTATGAAACAAAACCCTCTTAGTTTTAGTGGAATGTGAGATCCTATTTTAATGAAAGCATGGATAAATTCTTTGGAAAATATATTTTAATTCATGGGATTTTTAGACTGTAAAAAAGGTGACTCTTATTGTTTATCGTTTTGAAGGTGGAAATGATCCATGGTGGTATTTGGATAAGAGTATGAGAGAAATAGATGAGCTTGATGTCAAGTAATAGTATGCATTTAAGAATCTTATTTTAGAGAAATATTCCCCTAATGTTTTTTGGACAATAATGGAGAAACATTCTTGGGATTGAAGGAAAAAGATGAATATTTAGTAGTTTCACATTAAGAAATTTTTTCAAGATTAGACAAGTTGGTACTGTATTTTATTCAGGGCCTCGATAGTAAAATTAATAGATTTTACTCATGATTGAAACAAATTTTATGATTATATTTGGACTCCAAGAATTTAAAAGTCATGATAAAGTTTTTCATTATAATAAGACAGTGTAGATGGTTTTTTCTGATATTTATGTTCCTCGTGATGACAAGAGTAAGAAGTGGTCAAGGTGGTTTGTGATAGAGAAATAATATAAAAAGAAATCTAGAGGTAAGCCCCTAAAAAAATTTCTAAGTGTGGTAAAATACATTTTAGGGAATGTTTGACAGGATCACAAAAGTGTTACCATTGTGGTCAGTTTGGTCATAAGGCTTGTGACTATAAAGAAAAGAGTCATGCACAACCCAGGAATGTGGTAATATATATCTAGTCAATGGTTTGATTTTTTAATTATAATGATTTAGGTAATTATGCTAACATGTTTTCAATGTTAATTACTCAGGGTGGAAACTATCAATACTAGAAGAAAACATGTGTGGGAAAAAATTTCTACAAAAACCATTGACCTTAATCCCTATAACAAAGTTGTGAAAGTTTTTTTACTTATTTATTAGAATTGTACCAACAACATGTTTGACTCTAGATATTTAAATTCTGTTATTTTAAAAAAAACATGTAAAATGTGAATATTACATCATGAAAGTAAGATAAAACTTTTGGGAAGAACTTCAGGTGTAAATATTAAACCAACCAAGATTTATAAGAATCTTCCTATTATTATTAGTGGGATAGTATTTCCTATAAATCTTATTGAACTTCCTATAGTAGAGTTTGATGTAATTTTGGGTATGAATTGTCTTTCAGTTCATTATGATACAATATATTTGAGAGCCCAGAAAGTTTTATTCAATGATTTCATACCATTGATAGCCTATGTGTAACACCCCAAGCTTCCATGGTACTTTTACCTTTGAATAATGCAGTAGATTTCGTTGTACGCAACTTGGAGTTTTAACACACCACGACTAATCAAACTAGCCATTATGAATAGTGATACATAATTTTTGAAATTTTATAAATTTTATTTTTCAAAATGGACTTCATTTTTGGATTTGAAATATCAAAATTTTCTTAGGGTGAAGTTTTGGTATTTTTTTTTGAAAACTTTCAATTTTTGATGAATAGTTTAAAGTAATGCGTTATTGTTTAAAACCAACTTTTTATTTAAATAATTAGTTATTTTATTCTAATTTATTTTAGGTCAAAATAGATACATAATACCTATATATTTTCAATGTAATTCATTGGAGTCATTTTATAATAATTTTAGATATATAAAATTTTATTAAACCTTTTACCGTCTTTTCCCCACCTTCTAGGAGCATTTTCCAATTTGCATAAAACATAATTTTACTGCTTCTATGAGTTGAATTTCAAAAATACGAGATACACAGTTGACATTAGTAAGTAAAATGTGATTCAATAAGATGAAAATAAATTTTTTTTGTGAATAGTAACTTTTTTACTTTTATTTACCATGGTTAAAAGTAAATAGGGTAATTAAGGGTAAAAATGATATTATAATTACCCTAACACATTTTCTAATTCTATTGAATAAGTTTAATTCGACCAAAAACAACATTAGGAATAAAATATGACCCCCTTTGGTCCACTTGGATTAGATTAGGATATTTATGATTATTTTATTTAAAGAAGAGTTAAAAGAGTTAAATTCAAAGTTTAATAACTAAAATACTTTTAATATGGGGTTACACACAATATAAATTAAACTATAAATATTCATTAGAAAGATAAAAATATTTCCTACATAATTTTATTTTATTTATAATTTTTAGACATTAAATAATTTAAATTATTTATGACACAATGATGATGCAGTAATTACCTTATTAATGAAAGATTAAAATAATTGATATTACAAATATCCAAATAAATGTAATTTGAGACTTTTGATGAATTACACTAATTTTTTAGGTTAATATGACATGTTAGGGTTTATTAGATAAATTTTTTTGAAGTATTCATGCTGTTATGATTTTCACAAAAACTAAATACTAAATAGTGTCAAAATTGACATAATTGAGTTTCTAAAACAAATACTGTATTATTAATTGATATAATATTCTTAAAAATATAATGTTCAGCCAAAGAACTTATAAAATGTTATATATATTAATATTTAACCACTTGGGGTTCTCTTGGATTTTTATAGTAAGTTTATTAACCATATAATATAAAAAAACAAAGATACATGGTAAATGTCAAACTATTTAAATAAGAGTTAAATCTAAAAGATAAGGTTAATATGGTGACCTAAACCTATCTAAAACCTATTGGTTGAGAGGTTTTCGACCCATACCCACCTTATCCAAGAAATAAATTATTTTTGAGCCATTATAAACCGAAAATTATTTTATAATAAAATAATATTTCATGATTTTCCTAAAGTGACCCTCACCTCTCTTATAAAAGGGTACTCCACCTTCTCTTAATTTCACACCTCAAAAGCCATTTGGCTCGGCCAAAACCTACCCAAAAATCCTCAAAACTTTCCTCCATTCATCCTAGAGGACTTCCTTTGGTCAAAAAGCCAACCTAAGGATCTCTTTTGATCACATCAAAAGGAAGAACGTGAAGAATAGGTAAATATTTCATCACCACTTTCAAGTTCTTTTCTTCTTCCACTTCCTCTTTCTTTGTTGTTTCAATTATAAAATAATAACTTCAGTATCTACTATATACTGGGATGTTATTATAAAAATTTTACAACTGTATTCATTATTCTATCCATCATATGAATGACAACGTCACCATACGTGCGTACGTACGGCTTACCATCTCCACGTCGTGGTGTAGTTTGTTATTCAAACGCTTCATTATTTGGATGGGTATAATAATGAGTATAACTGATGTAAATAATAAATATAACATTTTAATGATTCTTTATATATGATATACCATCCAATTAAAAATTATTTCACTATAAATATAATGATATTGTCGCTCGTGGCACATGAGCCTTATCCTGGTTGGTAAGGACTTTGTAAGTGCATCCAAGCGACCAGGGATCATATAAGGACCCGACCTTAAACCTTACTTAATATTTAGTTAAATTAATACTTCAAATTGATGATTTTATCTGGTTTAGATTTTTATAGAGTTAGACCATAACTATTACATCTCAAAATATTACAAAGTATACACTTCTACACAGTTTCCTTTTTTGTTTTTACAAAATATGTACTCTTAAAAAAAGAGTCATGTCTAGTTCCATGTTTAAGACAACATGACTTTTCCTTGATCCCATACTTGACCCTATTCCACATTATGTCCTGTGAAAAAAATTTCAAAAACTTGGGATGAGCATAAAAATCTCAGTAAAGGATACACAAAGAAGGAAAACTGTTAGTTTTTCAAAACAACAATTAAACCATGAATAATTTAACATAAGTAATACTTTTCACCTTTATGAAGTAGTAAATACTCTTCGCTGAATAAAAGATCATTACTTACCCTTTTGTAACCAAAATATTACCATAAAACCCATATAAATAACACATAATATATAAAGGTAACTTGGGACATAAACATAATTAAATGGAATAACCATACGGCCGACTTCCACACATATCACTAAATGGAATAGCCATACGGCTGACTTCCATACCTAATGCATTGGAGGTTATAACATAACCACCCATCCTGGTATTCACGGCACCACCCGTCATTTGGTTTATCAAGTAACCACCCATCAAATGTCAATGTACCAACAAAAATCATAACACATACAACAAATATAAAGGAAAGAAAACATTTCCACATTTCAATCAAAATATATCACTTAAATATATTGACATAAAAAATCCATTTTAAAAACAATTTTCAATATCAAAAAATATGTAAAAGAGTATAAGGTATTTATTTTCTTTTAAAAACATTACGGCTTTTTGAGGAATCCAAAGATCAAATAATACTCGCGACGGCGGAAAAGGTCGTTGTCACCGCGTACATTAAAAGAAACATTCCTTTTTTGTCATTTAGTAAAATGCTTTGTAGAAAAATATTCCCTTTGAAAAGTAAAGGGTATTTATACAGCTTATAAAAGAAAGTTGTGTATTAAAACAAAATATGCCTCAATGAAAGGAGATTGAGACGAAGTCCCTTACCTCGTGTCTAACTTGACCCATTCGTTATTTAATATCCCGAATAATAAACTAAAGTTAATTTATACTTTATTAAGAACCTTTTTCAAGTTTATTATTCCTTCTATATCACTTATTACCATGTTATATATATTATGTAATCATTTAAGTTAATAACGTTCATTTTGTTGATATTTGGTACTTGAGTAAAAAATGAACACCTTATATTTACAAGTTGTCCATGTGGTCAATAGTTATTTATATCAAGAATAAATTCATCATTTAGATATAATATATATCATATATATCCATTATATACATGTATATATAATAGTACATAACATTCGGAGGTAAGAAATGAAATGCACTGTTCATGGAGACGGTAAGTCGTACGTACGCATGAACGCTACTTTCATTTATATTTCTTATTTTAATTGAAATAAAACATAATAATACATAGGTTTATTATAATTCCAGTATAATATCATATATAATATCATTAACTCCATCCTTTATACATCCCACATGAGGCATTAACGAATCACATCACTTTGAGGGGGCGGTAGTCCGCACTTCCTCAAATGAGATTATCATATTTACCCACTATGGAAACCATAAAAGTTTTATATAATTGGGAAGTACAGAAGCATAAAGAAATCATAAACATAATATATATCATATATAAATACAGTTCTATTATAATTGCCACCATGAGAGGTGGTAAGATGTAATTGAACAATCATCGTTTCGTGAGGCCTTAGTTTTCCATCCACAGAAACATTATGTTCTTCATCCATTAGATGGAGGTGTGTGTAAGTGTAGTTCGAATCCTTCTCATAACAACATCCTAGTATATTTAGGATACTATTTTTGTTACAAAATAAAGGAAATAAAAAGATTTTAGATGTTGGAGAAGTAAAATAAAAGAAAACAATTTAAGAGAAAACATTACCTTTAATTTGGTAACTTCCTTTGGTTTGAACCAAAAGGACTCCTTGAAGTTCCTTATTCCTAAAGTAAGGATTTTAGGAGGAGGATAGGGATTTAGGGATACTAATTGGGTAGAGTTTGGACGATCCAAATGGCTTGAGATATGTGAGGAATTGCATAGAAGTGGTCACCTTTTATAAGGGAGAGGAGGGGCTCTTTAGGAAAGTGTGAAACTATTATTTTATTATATATTGATATTAGGTTTCTAAGGGTCCAAAAATCATTATAGTCAAAGATAAGATGAGTCATGATCGAAATAAAATCATCCAATCAGAATTGGACATGTTTTGGATAATATTTTAATCATTATAATCTTATTTTTTTTAATCATTTATTAATGAGGTAAATAATGCATCATTATTGTGTCATAAATAATTTAATTTATTCGATGTCTAAAAATTATAAAAAAAACACCATGATGTAGGAAATATTTTTATCTTTACAATTAATATTTATAGTCAAAAATATCCCTTATATTACACCATATAAAAATTAATTACTAAAAGATTTTTGTTTATGTCTATTTTGCCTTTACATTAAATTAATTAGTCTAAATTGTCATTATCACTCCCAAGTGGATCAAATGGGTCCCAAAATCGACCCAAATATCACAATGGTCGTTAATGACTCAACCTATAAGGTTTGGACAAGTGTTAAGGTAATTATGAATTATTATAATATTCTTTTAACCTTGAATTACCCTATTTACCTTTAACCAAGATAAATAAAAGTCAAAAGTTACTATTCACCAAAAATTATTTTCATCTTAATGAACAAAATTTTACTTCTTGATAACAACCATTTATGTCGTATTTTTGAAATTCAATTCACAGAAGTGGTAAAATTCTATTTAAATGAAAAAGTCAGTTTTTTTAACTACCACTATGTGGTGTCACTATTCATCAAAAATTAAAGTTTTTCAGAAAAATGACAAAAATTCAGCCTAAGCTATATTTTATATTCCGAATTCAAAAATGATGTCTATTTTTCCAATTTCAAAACATATAAGTGGCATTAATTAATTTAAAAATTAATTCCCGATGTTAAAACAAATAGCGTGTTTTTAAGAAACAATAACTATCAAAAGATTAATAATTGTTTATGTTTAATTTCAAAGTGAAATTAATTCCAATGACAAAAATTGGATTAAATGGTAAAAATATATTTTAATTTCACTTTAAAACCAACTAAAAAGATAATCTAACCATACAAATAAATTAGATTAAAAGGCACTTTTTAATTAAAATACAATATTTTTCACTATTCATTAAAAAAAGAACTTTATGAGAAAAATACCAAAAAATTACCCAAAGTAAAATTTGATGTCCCAATTATAAACAATAATATTATTTTGTCAAATATAACATATAAAAGTGACAAAAACTATATTTAAAGACGGTTCTCCATCAAAATGAGGTAAATCGGCCTTTTAATGTAAATTATGCTTAAAATTAGATTCATTCACATTCTAAGCCTCTAACTTTTATCGGATAAAAGTAAACACATCTAACAAACATGTATAATCATATTGTAGTTAGTTTCGTTAATTCCCACCACTACAAAGGCTAAGATTTAACTACCTTTTAAAATAATAATATTATATTACTAGTGTGCAACGTAAGATTCCAAAGAAACCTGTTGTTGCGTATCGGGTGCGCTATCGAACATAGACACCCCTTTAAAGTAAGATTAATATTTAATTCAAAAATATTAATAAATATGTAATATTTCTTATTCTTCATTTACCTGGGATGTTACATATCAAATCCAGGTGGAGGTAGAATTTCTGGGGGGTACTGTAGTAGTACTATAGCAGTACTATAACAGGTACTGTAGCAGTGTTGTAGCAGGTACTGTAGTGGTCACTGTTTGGTACTGTAGTAGCCGAGAATATCCCCCTGTTTTGGCCTTCAGGACACCGATTTGGTCCCTGATACCTCTAAGGACTTCAGGCAGCCCAGGCCTTCGAGTCAGTAAGTCCTTAGGGCCACCTCAAGTCCTTCAGGCCGCCTTTAAGTGTAGATGCAAAACAGACAACCTATAAGGAACAAGCTCTACAAGGAGGATGAGCAAGGAGCTTTCACCACAACAGAAGCTAAACAGATTGGAAGAATGAGAGGGTATGGAACCTACCATCAGGACAAGCCTGTGTATGCATGGGAATGCCTAGCTGAACAGCCATGTGAAGGTGAAGAAGCTGATTTCACGATGAAGATGTTGGGGAGGATAAGTTCCAAGTAGTTAGTCTTGGTTGTATGTAATGTTTGAAGCCTACGGGCAGTGAATTTCTCTAAGGCCTATGGTCCATGTAATACTTACACCTACAAGGCCTTGTAAGGGTTCCACCTCACCCCTTGAAAGGTGGATTATCAAAAATCAATAAAAAAAATGAAAGCCTTCGGGCCATTGGAGGAATGATATTGTCGCTCATGCGTACGTACAGATTACCGTCTCCACAAACGCGATGAGATTCTTTCCCCATCATAATCATTCAAGAATAATTTTCATTTTATGATTAAAAATAATGTTTAAGAACTTAATATCATTTTGGATATGAATAAAATAAATCTTATCCATAACAAACATGGTTTACGTAACTGATCATATAAAGGAAAATGGATCGGTTAACACCCAAAATGATGATATACTGAAATATTATTAACAAAGAAATATTATAGGATCATATATGATCTCATATTTATGTATATAGTTATTTTATAAATTAATAACAATAATATAACTATTATACAGGAGGTTAACGTACCCTCGACCAAGGAAAAGTACAGGGTAAGGGTTAATTTCACAATCTCTTTATTATCCAAGGTTGTTTTTACATAAGTATCTACTTGGACCTCTTTATCATCCACATACAAGTTTCTTAAAAATTTAATTCAAAACATTTTTACTATTTACTATGGGTTAAATTCATTTATACCATTATTTGACCATATATGTTTTGAAAGGAATCTTTCTATCATTTTCAAAACAAGGTACTTTATGACCTTTTCAACAAAATTAAGGTAAGAATGTCCTTTTTAACTTAAACAGCTGGTGTGACTATTTTCAACCATTATATCTTCGTCAAAGATTCCCATACAAGCTTATAAGAATATTTTCAAAATAAATGTTTTCTTTTATAATTATATAACTTTTAAATGATTTTAAAATAGAAAGATATATTTCTCTAAAAAAGGTTTTGATTTCATCTATGTCAATATACTTTGATAGATTTTAAACTTGTTTGAAGTTGATTTATTATGATAGAAATCTCCCATATTGTATTGAATGTTTTCTGATATGTTTGATTGTGGATGTGTTTTTTTACACCATTCATGATTTATAGATGAAGTATTGACATTTCGTATGCTAGTTTTAATACAAATGTTAATGTTTTGTTTAAACATTTTCATATGAGGAATGTATTGGACTTAGTAAGAGAAGAGTGGAGCCTGCTATATCTCCTCGATCCATAAGTATGTCTCATAATACAAACTAGTGTCTTGTAAAAAGGCCTTGACAAAATCTTATTTATAGTCTGGGCACATGGCCTCGATTGTGTGGTTATGAAGTCTGGCATTATGTATTCCATCATTATGAAAGTGGATATTGATTTTGCATGTGATTATTCAACTAGTAGAATATCCATGTGAATAAGTAAATGGAATTATTTGATTTTATATTTTCCATATTATTCTGAAGTTTAAGTTTAAAAGGATTTTGTTTTAGTATTATACATTTCAATAAATGTCTATGCTTATTTATGAAAGTTTCTGCTATATTGTTATCCTTACTGAGCATCTGATCTCACCCCTTTATTTGTTTTATTTTTCCCAGGATGTGAAGATGTATTTTATGGTTGACCTCCAGGGATAGGCTAAGGATACAAGTGAGTTCAAAATGGGAAAAAATATTGTTGATGTTTTTATTTCATGATTTAATGTAAAAATTATGAATGTATCTAGTACTTCCAAGGCTACTAAACTGATCGGCCTTTCAGGACATGATTCCTTGTATCATGCCAATGTTATGTAATAATACACCAAATCTGGGTAATTGGGGTCAGGGCATTACAATTGGAATCAGAGGAAGTTTAGTACAAACCATGGAAACTAGATTTATAAAAACTCTAATTAGAGAACGTTACCCTAAGATAGACTTTGAGGATTAATATAGAAGAACTTCCTAGAATTTTGGTACTGTTGAGATTTTGTGAGTTTTCCAAGCAATACATCCCTATCTGGATACGAGCAGGTAGAGGTGGATCTGAAACATATGTACCTAGGGGTAAAACCCAAAACACCACTTTGAGATAGACTCGAATAGGAACTGGTGCACGACAATGGGCCTTACTGCACTCTTGGTTACGACACTCCCGGGGGATATGCTTAGGATAATTCTCATTTTCTTTACAAACCATTATGAAGGGTTTATGAGTATATACTTCTTCAAAGAAAACATTTTTATTATTATGGATTATATCCATAAACTGTTCAATTTATGTTAACTCTTTTACAGGTTTAGAATTATGTATTGCGATTCATAAACTAATCTTGTGTATGCCATTGTTTAGAAATGGTGCCTAGTGAAAGAAAGAGAAACCATATCAACCCATGTAATTCATATAGGGCTTTTACTCCTACTCAAGATAATCATAGTGGAGCTGGTGATTCAACTAGTGCTGATCATCTTATTACCATACTGGGACAACTCACTCAGGTTATGAATAATAACCTTACCCCTATGGAGCACCCTGATCCACAATGCGGAGGATCAATGTTAGACCGCTTCATGATGCAACAACCACCAACATTAAATGGGATCACAAATCCATTAGTATCTTAGCAATGGATAAATTCCATAGAGAAAATATTTCATAGTTTGGGTAGTAGTGAAAAAGAAAAAGTTTTCATGGAATTTTATCACCTCACAGGAGATGCTGATCAATGGTGGTCATTAATCCAAAACACAAAGGAAGATGAAGAAGTATCAAACATGGAATGGAGGGAGTTTTAAGAGATTTTATTAGAAAAATACATTCCTCATGACCATCGAGCGAATATGGAAAGAAAATTTTTGAGTCTGAGGCAAAAGGAGGATGAGAATGTCGCAAAGTATGAGGCTAACTTTACAAGGTTAGCAAGGCATGTAGCAGATTATATAAGTAACCCAAGGAGTAAGATTTATCAATTCTTTGTTGGGTTAAAACCATTTCTCTGTCTAGAATTAGTCTCACAATCCTTCACATCGTACGAAGATATAGTCTCATGCGCTATCAAAACAGAAAAGGAATTATTTAATACTTACAACTTTAATGCAAAGAAAGAGAAAAAGAGATCTATTGAACACTCTGGAAATGGAAATATGGGGAAGAAGGGAAAAGTTGAATATCCATCCTCTTGTAAATGTGGGAAGAAATACCCCAGTACTTTCCTTAAGGGAATATGAGTCTGTTACAAGTGTGGTGAAAATGGTTACCAAGACCGTGATTGCAAGGGGAAGAAAGAGGATGTCAATGTTGAATGCTACAATTGTAGAGCAGTGGGGAATTATGCATATGAATGTCCTAAGTGCCAAGAGAACTTATCTCATAAAAGGGAAAGGGAGAAAGTCCAAGCATATGCGATCACTACTGCTGAGGTTGAAGCTCCAAAAGTTGTGGTGGTAGGTAATTTAATGATTTACTCAAGTTTAGCCAATGATTTATTTGATTCTAGATCTTCGCATTGTTTCATATCTTCCTAGTTTGCTAAGAAAATTATATATTTTCAATTTGACTTAACAAGGGAGTTGTCAGTCAAAACACCTAAGGGAAGTATCATCGCAAAAAAGTTATGTCAATCAGTCCCATTAGGGCATATAAATTTTCTTTATCTTCTAATCTCATCGTCATACCCATGATTTAATTTGATATAATCCTCATAATGGATTAGCTTTCATTCCATTATGTGAAAAAATTTTGTAAGAAGAAGGAGGTTATAATTTTCAATGATGATTAGAAGTACCTTAGCTTTAGAGTAGAAATGTCACCACCTGATTCTTATCTAGATCTGCCCCTAGTAACTCTACTAAATTCAATTATTGGGGAAAAAGACAATGAAATAACTATAGGTGAGGAAAATAATGTTTGAATAAAGGACTTACCTATTATGCAAGAATATGTTGATGTGTTTCCAGAGAATTTACCTGGACATCCTCCAGAACGAGAAATTCAGTTTTCCATTGATTTAATTCCTGGTTCAAGGCCTATATCGAAGACCCCTTATAGAATGGCCATTGTGGAATTATTGGAAATAGTGAAACAAATTGAGGAATTGAGTAATAAGAGATTTATTCACCCTAGTGTTTCTCAATGGGGAGCCCCTGTCCTTTTTTTTAAGACGAAAGACGGATATATGTGTTTGTGCATTGACTACAGGGAGATCAATGCTATAACAATAAAGAGAAAGTATCCCCTACCTTGCATAGATTATTTATTCAACCAAATTCATGGAGCTAAGTATTTTCAAAGATGGACCTTCGATTTGGGTATCATCAGTAGTGTGTGAGGAAGGAAGACATTCCAAAAACAACATTTCAAACCAAGTACGAGCATTAGGAGTTTACAGTAATTATAATTGGATTAAATAATGCACCCTCTGTCTTCATGGATCTAATGAATAGAGTTTTCAAGGAATATCTTGATGAATTTTTAGAAGTATTTATTAATGATATCTTGGTATACTCAAAAATCTACTAAGAACATGAAAATCACTTGCACACTTTTCTGAAATCCCTTAGAAGAAATGAATTATATGGAAAGTTTAGAAAGTGTGAATTTTGTCTTCAAGAGATTTCTTTTCTTGGCCATATTGTCTCTAAGGATGGAATCTCTGTTGATCCTTTAATGACCAAGGCAATCCAAGAATGTCCAGCACCGAAAAGTTTAACTGAGGTACGAAGTTTTATTGTTTTAGCAAGTTATTATCGATGTTTCGTCCAAAATTTGGCATGGTTGTCTAACCCATTAACCAAGATCACTTGTAAAGGGGTTAAATTTGTTTGGAAAAAGAGTTTTAAGAATGTTTTTGAATAATTGAAGAGAATATTAGTTAATTCTACTATCTTGACTCTACTGTCAGGGAATTATGGGTTTGTTATTTATAGTGATGCTTCAAATAAAAGACTTGGTTGTGTATTTATGCAGAATGATAGAGTTATTTCCTATGCATCATGGAAGATAAAAATTTATGAAAAAAACTATCCCACTCATGATCTTTAGTTATCAGCTATAATATATCCTCTGAAAATATGGAGAAACTATCTCCTTGGTGAAAATGTGAGATTTATATTGATCACAAGAGTTTGAAGTATATTTTCTCACAAAAATAACTCAACATGAGGCAAAGGTGATGACTTGAATAACTTAGGTATTATGATTACACTATACACTACCAACCGGGGAAGGAAAATATGGTGGCAGATGCTTTGAGCAGAAAGGATCATGGAGTTTTGATCAAGATGAGAGTTGAAAGGGATACTATTTTCATGGATCTAGTAAAGATGGATATGAGAATAACTATGGAAGGTGAAACATCCATACTTTTTCAAATGGTTTACAAATCATCTTTACTAGAAAGGATAAAGAGCTCTCAGACTAATTATGAGGAGTTTCAAAAGAATATTCATGCTTTGAATGTTGGGAGATTGAGTGACTTCATATATAAAGATGGAATTTTGAAATTTTGGAATACAATTTGTGTTCCTAACATACCTGATCTAAAAAGGGAATTTATAGATGATGATCATAGCTCCAATTTCTCTATACACTTTAGGAGCACAAAGATGTATAGATATTTGAAAGAATATTTTTTGTGGGACAACATGAAGAGAGAGATTGCTGATTTTGTGTCAAGATGTATGGTTTGTCAACAAGTGAAAGCTGGAAGGAAAAAGCCTGGAGGAGTGATGAAACCTCTTCCCATACCTTAGTGGAAATGAGATAATATTATGATGGACTTTTTCATGGGGCTACTAAAGACTCATAGAAGGAATGATGCAATATGGGTCATTGTTGACCGTCTTACCAAGTCAGCACATTTTCTTGCTATAAGAGAAGATTTACCACTTGAACGTCTCGAAAGACTATATATTAATGAATTTTTAAGACTTCATGGAGTACCTCTATCGATTGTATTTGATCCTGATCCCCATTTTACATAAAGATTCTGGAAAAGTCTTCAGAAGGCCCTGGATACTGAACTTCGTTTGAGCACTGCCTACCACCCTCAAACTGATGGACAATTAGAATGGACTATTAAAACCTTAGAATAAATATTGAGATCTTTCTCACTTGACTTTCAAGTATGTGGGATCAATATTTTCCTCTGGTATAATTTTCCTATAACAATAGCTTCTATTCAAGTATTCATATTGCACCATATGAAGCATTATATGGAAGGAGAAGTCACACACAAACTTGTTGTGATGATTTTGGTGAAAGAAAACTCGTAGGACCAGAAGTTTTTGAGGAAAGAATGGAAAAGGTGAAGGTTATCCAAACCCACATCAAAGTATCCCAAAGCAGGCAAAAGTGCTATACTGATAAATGAAAGAAGGATTTTGGAATTTTAGGTAGGAGACCATGTTTTCTTGAAGGTGTCTCCATGTAAGGGAGTTGTACATTTCGGTATGAAGGGTAAATTGAGTCCCAGGTACATCAGATCTTTTGAAATCCTAAAACTAATTGCAGTTGTAGCTTATTGTTTGGAAATGGCTCCGAGTCTCTCCAAAGTTCAGGATGTGTTCCATGTATCACTATTGAGAAAATGCATGCCTGACCCAATGCATGTACTCACCTATGAAGAATTAGAACTAGAATCCAATCTGTCTTATTGTGAAGAGTCTATGAGAATTCTTCATACTAGAGAACAATGGTTGAGAATCTGTACGACTTGTCTAGTGAAAGTTCTATTGAAAAATTATAAGATGGAAGTGGTAACTTGGGAACCCAAGAATCTTATGATAAAGAACCACTCGAATATTTTTATGTGGTAATATTCAAGAAATTTCGAGGATGAAATTATTTTAAGGATAGGATAATGTAACACCCCAAGCTTCCATAGTACCTTCCCCTTTGAAAAATGCAGTAGCTTGTGTTGTACGCAACTTGGAGTTTTAACACACCACGACCAATCAAACTAGGAGTTTTGAATAGTAATACCCACTTTTTGAACCTTTATAAATTTTATTTTTTAAAATGGACTTCATTTTTGGATTTGGAATATCAAAATTATCTTAGGGTGAATTTTTGGTATTTTTCTGAAAACTTTCAATTTTTAATGAATAGTGAAAAGCACTGCGTTATTGTTTAAAAAAAACTTTGTATTTAAATAATTAGTTATTTTATTTTAATTTATTTTAGGTCAAAATAGCTACATAATACCTATATATTTTAAACGTAATTCATTGGAGTTATTTTATAATAATTTTAGATATATAAAATTTTATTGAACTTTTTTCCGTCTTTTACCCACCTTCTAGAAGCGTTTACATATTTGCATAAAACTAAATTTTACCTCTTCTATGAGTTTAATTTCAAAAATTCGAGAGACAAGGTTGACATTAGTAAGTAAAATTTTGTTTAATAAGACAAAAATAATTGGTGGTGAATAATAACCTTTTACTTTTATTTACCATGGTTAAAAGTAAATAGGGTAATTAAGGGTAAAAATGATATTATAATTACCCTAAAACATGCCCTAATTCTATTGGATAAGTGTAATTAGACCAAAAACAACCTTATAAATAAAATATGACCCCTTTGGTTTACATGGATTTGATTAGGACATTTATTATTATTTTATTTAAAGAAGAGTTAAAAAAGTTAAATTCTAAGTTTAGTAACTAAACCATTTTTAATATAGGTTTAAACAAAATATAAATTTGAATATAAATATTAATTAAAAATATATAAATATTTCCTACATAATAGAATTTTATTTATAATTTTTAGACAATAAATAATTTAATTTATTTATGATACAATGATGGTGCAATAATTACCTTATTAATGAAAGATTAAAATAATTGATATTATAAATATCCAAATATTTGTAATTTGAGACTTTTGATGAATTAAACTAATTTTCTAGGTTAATATGACATTATAGGGTTTATTAAATAATTTTTTTTCTAAGTAATCATGCATTTATGATTTTCACAAAAACAAAATACTAAATAGTGTCAAAATTGACATAATTGAGTTTTTAAAACAAATACTATATTATTAATTGATATAATATTCCTAAAAATCTATGGTTCATCCAAAGAACTTAGATAAGGTTATATATATTAATAATAAACCACTTGGGGCTCTCTTTAATTTTTATAATAAGTTTATTAACCATATAATATAAAAATACAAAGAGACATGGTAAATGTCAAACTATTTAACTAAAAGTTAAATATAAAAGATAAGGTTAATATGGTGACCTAAACCTATCTAAAACCTATTGGTTGAGAGGTTTTTGACCCATCACTACCTTATCCTAGAAATAAATCATTTTTATCCATTAGAAACCGAAAATGGTTTTATTATAAAATAATATTTTGAGCTTTTCCTAAAGTGACCCTCACCTCTCTTATAAAAGGGTTCTTCCACTTCTATTAATTTCACACCTCCCAAGCCATTTGGATAGGCCAAACCCTACCCAAATATCCTCCCAAATTTCTTCCCTTAATCCTATAGGCCTTACTTTGGTCAAAAAGCCAACCTAAGAATCCATTTTGATGAAATCAAAAGGAAGAACCTGGAGAAGAGGTAAATATTTCATCACCTCTTTCAAGTTCTTTTCTACTTCCACTTCCTCTTTCTTTATTGTTTCCATTATAAAATAATAAATCCAGTATCTTTTATATACTATGATATTATTATAAAAATGGTACAGTCATATTCATTATTCTATCCATCATATGAATGAAAAAGTCACCATACGTGCGTACGTATGGCTTACCGTCTCCACGTCGTGGTGTAGTTTGTTATTCAAACACTTCATTATTTTTATGGGTATAATAAAGAGTCTAACTAATGTAAATAATAAATATAACACATTAATTATTCTTTATATATGATATACCATCCAATTACATACGATTTCACCATCAATTTAATGATATTGTAGCTCGTGCATACGTACGGATTACCGTCTCCACGAACGCGATTAGATTCATTCACCATCATAATCATTCAAGAATAATTTTTATTTTATAGTTAAAAATAATGTTTAATAACTTAATATAATTATATATATAAAAAAATAAATCCTATCCATAAAAAACATGGCTTATGTAACCGAGCATATAAAGGAAAATGGATCAGTTAACACCCAAAACGATGATGCTACTGAAATATTATTAAAAAAAGCAATATTAGAGGATAATATATGATATAATATTTATGTATATGGTTCTTGTATAATTTAATAACAATTATTTAACTATTATATATAATGTTAACGTACCCTCGACCAATAAAAATTACAAGGTAAGGGTTAATTTAACAATCTCTTTATTATCCGAGGTTGTTTTTACATAAGTATCTACTGGGACCACTTTATCATCTACATCCATGTTTCTTAAAATAGTAATTCAAAACATTTTTACTATTTAATATTGGTTAAAGTCATTTATACCCTTATTTGACCATATATGTTTTGAAAGGAATTTTTCTATCATTTTCCAAACAAGGTACTTTATGACCTTTTCAACAAAATTAAAGTAAGAATGTATTTTTTTAACTTATATTGTGGGTGTGGATATTTTCTATCATTATATCATCGTCGAAGCTTCCCATACAAGATTATAAGAATATTTTCAAAATAAATGTTTTCTTTTATAATTATATAACTTTTAAATGATTTCAACATAGAAAGAGATATTTCTCTAAATAAGGTTTTGATTTCATCTATGTCAACTTCCTTTGATGGATTTTAAACTTTTTTGAAGTTGATTTATTATGATACAAATATTCCATAATGTATTGAAGTTTTTTTGAAATGTTTGACTATGGATGTATTATTTTTACACCGTTCATGGTTTATGGATAAAGTATTGACATTTTTTATGCTGGTTTTAATATGAATGTTTATGTTATGTTTAAATATTTTCATATGAAGAATGAATTGGACTTAGTAAATGATTAGTGGAGCCTGATATAGCTCCTCGATGCATCAGCAGGTCTCATGAGACAAACTAGTGTCTTGGCATAAGGCCTTAACAAAATCTTGTTTATAGTATTGGCACAAGGCCTATACTATGTGGTTATAAAGTCTAGCATTATGCATTCCATCATTATGAAAGTGTATATTGATATTACATTAGATTATTTGAATAGTAGACTATCCATGTGAATAATTAAATGGAATTATTTGATTTTATCTTTTCCATATTAAGTTAAAGTTTAATTTTAAAAGGCTTTTGTTTTAGTCTTATACATTTCCATAAATGTTTATGCTTATTTATGAAAGTTTCCGCTATATTGTTATCCTTACTGAGCATCTGAGCTCACCCCTTTATATGTTTTATTTTTTAAAAGATGTAAAGAAGTATTTTATAGTTGAACTCCATGGATAAGATAAGGATATAAGTTTGTTAAAAGGGGAAAAATTTTGTTGATGTTTTTATTTCATGTTGTAATGTAAAACTTATGAATGTATCTAGTACTTCTAAGGCTTCTAAATTGATCAGTTTTTTGGGACATGATTCCTTGTATCAATCCAATGTTATGTAATAATGCATTTACTCTGGGTAACTGGGGTCGGGGTGTTACATTTGGTATCAGAGGATGTTTAGTACAAACATTGGAAACTAGATTTAGAAAAACTCTAATTAGAGCACATTACCCTAAGACAGACTTTGGGGATTAGTATAGAAGAACTTCCTAGAATTTGATACTGTAGAGATTTTTGAGAGTTTTCCAAGTAATACATCCCTATCTGGATATGATAAGATATAGGCTGCTCTGGCACATATTTACCTAGGGGTAAAACCTGAAAACACCACTTTGATCTAGACTCAAACGGGAACTGGTGCACAACAATGGGCCTTACTGCACTCTTGGTTACGAAAATTCCAGGGTATATGCTTAGGATAATTCTCATTTTAGTTACAATCCATTATTAAGGGTTTATGAGTGTATAATTCCTCAAAGAAAACATTTTTATGATTATGGATTATATCCATAAACTGTTCAATTTATGTTAACTATTTTACAAGTTTGTAATTATGTATTGTGATTCATAAACTAATTTAGTGTATGACATTATTTAGAAATGGATCCTAGTGGAAGGAATGGAAACTGTATCAAACCATGTAATCCATGTTGGGATTTCCATCATACTCAAGATAATTATAATGGATTTGGTGATGAAACTGGTGTTGATCAACTTATCACCATTCAGGGACAACTCACTCAGGTTATGAATAATAACCTTACCCATATGGAGCACCCTGATCCACAATGAAGAGGATCAATATTAGACCAGTTCATGAGGAAACAACCACCAATATTCAATGTGATCAAAAATCCATTAATATCTGAGCAATGGATAAATTTCTTAGAGAAAATATTTCATGCTTTGGGGAGTAGCGAAAGAGAAAAAGTTACCATGGCAATTTATCACCACACGGGAGATGCAGATCAATAGTGATCATTAATCCAAAACACAAAAGAAGATGAAGAAGTATAAAACATGGAATGGAGGGATCTTAAATAGATTTTCTTAGAAAAATAATTTCCTCATGACCATTGAGCAGATATGGAAAGACAATTTCTGAGTCTGAGGCAAAAGGAAAATGAGAATGTCACAAAATATGAGGAGAACTTTACAAGGTTAGCAAGGCATGCAGAAAATTATATACATAACCCAATGAGTAATATTGATCGATTATTTTATGGGTTAAAACCATTTCTACATCGAGCATTAGTCTCACAATCCTTCTCATTGAACGAAGATATAGTCTCATGCGCTATCAAGACAGGAAAGGAATTCTCTAAGTCTTATGACTTTAAAGAAAATCAAGAGAAAAAGAGATCTACTGAACACTCTGGAAATAGAAATAATGGGAAGAAGGGAAAATGTGAATATATATCCTTTGGTAAATGTGGGAAGAAACACCCTGGTACTTGCCTGAAGTGAATGTGAGTCTGTTACAAGTGTGGTCAAAAAGGCCACCAAGCACATGATTGCAAGGGGAAGAAAGAGGTTGTCAATGTTAAATGCTAAAATTGTAGAGAAAAGGGGCATTATGCAAATGAATTTCCTAAGAGCTAAGGGAACTTACATCCGAAAAGGACAAGGGAGTAAGGCCAAGATTATGTGATCACTACTACTGAGGTTCAAGCTCCAAAAGACATGGTGGTAGGTAATTTAATGGTTTCCTCAAGTTTAGCCAATGCTTTTTTTGATTCTGGATCGTTGCATTATTTCATATCTTCCTAGTTTGCTAATAAAATTAGATATTTTCAATTTGACTTAACAAGGTATTTGTAAGTCAAAACACCTAAGGGAATTATTATCACAACAAAGTTTTGTGAATCAGTTCCCATTAGGGAATATAAATGTTCTTTATCTATTGATCTCATTGTCATACCCATGATTGAATTTGATATAATCTTCAGAATGTATTGGATTTTAGACCATGATGTGAAAATTTATTTTAAGAAGATGGAGGTTATAATTTTCGATGATGATTAGAAGTACCTTAGCTTTACAGTAGAAACATCACAACCTGATTCTTATCTAGATCTACCCCCGTTAACTCTACTAAATTCAATTATTGGGGAAGAAGAGAATGAAATAACTATGGGTGAGGAAAAAAATGTTCAAATAAAGGACTTACCTATTATAAAATAATATGTTGATGTGTTTATAAAGGATTTACCTAGACATCCTCTAGAATGATAAATTGAGTTTTCCATTGATTTAATTCTGGGTTCAAAGACCATATCGATGACCCCTAAGAGAATGGACACTATGGAATTAGTGGAACTAAAGAAACAACTAGAGGAATTGAGTAATAAGAGATTTATTCATCTTAGTTTTTCCCCTTGGGGAGCCTCTATCATTTTTGTAAAGAATAAAGACATATCTATGAGGTTATGCATTGACTACTGGGAGATCAATGCTATAAAAACAAAGAAAAAGTATCCCCTACCTCGAATTGATGATTTATTCAAACAACTTCATGGAGATCAATATTTTTCAAAGATTGAACTTTGATCTGGGTATCCTCAGTTGTGTGTGAAGAAGGAATACATTCCAAAAATAGCATTTCGAACCAGGTACGGGCATTACGATTTTACAGTGATGCCTTTTGGATTGACTAATGCACCCTCTGTCTTCATGGATCTAATGAATAGAGTTTTCAAGGAATATCTTGGTTATTTTGTAGTAATATTTATTGATGATATCTTGGTATAATCAAAAGCTATTAATATCATGAAAATAACTTGTGCACAATTCTAAAAACCCTCAGAAGAAATGAGTTATATGGAAAGTTTAGCAAGTGTGAATTCTGGATTCAAGATATTTCTTTTCTTAGTTATATTGTCTCTAAGGATGGAATCTCTGTTGATCCTTCAAAGACCAAGGAAATATAAGAATGGCCAACACCGACGAGTATAACTAAGGTATGTCATTTTATTGGTTTAGCAAGTTATTATCGACGATTCATTCAGAATTTTGCCCGGCTGGCTAACCCATTAACCAAGCTCACTCGTAAAGGGGTTAAATTTTTTTGGAAAAAAGAGTGTGAATAATGTTTTGAAGAACTGAAGAGAAGATTATTTAATTCTCTTATCTTGACTCTACCATAGGGGAATTATGGGTTTGTTATTTATAGTGATGCTTTAAAGAAAGGACTTGGTTGTGTCCTTATGTAGAATGATAGAGTTATTTCCTATGCATCACGACGGCTTAAAATTCTAGAACAAAAATATAAAACTCATGACCTTGACTTATCAGTTGTAATCTTGGCTATGAAAATATGGAGACACTATCTCTATGGTGAAAAATGTGAGATTTATACTGATCAAAGAGTTTGAAGTATATTTTTCTCACAAAAAGAACTCAACATGAGGCAAAGGCGATGGCTTGAACTACATAAGGATTATGATTGCACTATACACTACCACTCGGGGAAGTAAAATAAGGTTGCATATTCTTTGATAAAAAAGTATCATGGAGTTTTGAACAAGATGAGAGTTGGAAGGGATCCTATTTTCATGGATCTAGTAAAGACGAATATGTGAATAACCATGGAAAGTGAAACATCAAAACTTTTTCAAATGGTTGCCAAACCATCTTTTCTAGAAAGGGTAAAGAGTTCTCAGACTGATGATGATGAGTTTCAAAAGAAGATTAAAGTTGTGAATGATGGGAGATTGAGTGACTTCATATATGAAGATAGAATTTTGAAATTTGGAAAAATTCTTTGTGTTCCAAACATACCTGATCTAAAAAGGAAAATTTTAGATCATTCTCATAGCTCCAATTTCTCTATACACCCTAGTATCACCAAGATGTATAGAGATTTGAAGGAATGTTTTTGGTGAGACAACCTGAAGAGGGAGATTGCGGATTTTGTGTCAAGATGTATGGTTTGTCAACAACTAAAATCTGGAAGGCAACAACCTAGAGAATTCATGAAACCTCTTCCTATACCTAAGTGGAAATGGGATAATATTACGATGGACTTTATCATGGGGCTACCGAAGACTCCTAGAAGGAATGATGCAATATGGGTCACTGTTGATCTTCTTACCAAGTCAGCACAGTTTCTTTCTATAAGAGAAGATTTACCACTTGAACGTCTGTAAAGACTATATATTAATGAAGTTGTAAGACTTCATGGAGTACCTCTATCGACTGTTTTTTATCATGATCCCTATTTTACATCAAGATTCTGGAAAAGCCTTCAGAAGGCCCTGGATACTGAACTTCATTTGAGCACTGCCTACCAACCTCAAACTGACGGAAAACCAGAACGGACTATTCAAACCTTAGAAGACATGTTGATATCTATTTCACTTGACTTTAAAGGTATGTGGGATCAATATTTACCTATGGTAGAATTTTATTAAAAAAATAACTTCCATTCAAGTATTTATATGGAACTATATGAAGCGTTATATGGAAAGAGATGTCACACACCAACTTGTTGGGATAATGTTGGTGAAAAAAAACTCGTAGGACTAGAACATGTTGAGGAAACAATGGAAAAGGTGAAGGTTATACAAACCCTCATCAAAGCAGCCTAAAGTAGGAAAAAGAGCTCTGCCGAAAACCAAAGGAAGGATTTGGAATTTCAGGTAGGAGACCATGTTTTCTTGAATATATCTCCATGGAAGGGTGTTATACATTTCAGTAAGAACTGTAAATTGAGTCCCAAGTACATCGGACATTTTGAAATTCTAAAATGAATTGGAGTTGTAGCTTATTGTTTTGCAATGCCTCCAAGTCTCTCCAAAGTTCATGATGTGTTCCACGTATCACTGCTGAGAAAATACATGCTTGAACCAACGCATGTACTCACCTATGAATAATTAGAACTGGAACCTGATCTCTCTTATTTTGAAGAGCCTATCGTAATTCTTGATACTAGAGAACAAGTGTTGAGAAACCAGACGACTCGTCTAGTGAAAGTTCTATGGAGAAATCATAAGATGGAAGACGCAACATGGGAACATGAGGAACTTATGATGAAGAACCACCAGAATCTTTTTATGTAGTAATATTCTAGAAATTTCAAGGACGAAATTATTTTAAGGAGGGGAGAATGTAACACCCCAAGCTTCCACAGTATGTTTCCCTTTCAATAATGTAATATCTTACGTTGTACGCAACTTAGAGTTTTAACACCCCACGACCAATCAAAATAGCCGTTATGAATAGTAATACATACTTTTTGAAATTTTATAAATTTTATTTTTCAAAATGGACTTCATTTTTGGATTTGGAATATCAAAATTATCTTAGGGTGAATTTTTGGTATTTTTCTGAAAACTTTCAATTTTTGATGAATAGTGAAAAGCACCGCATTATTGTTGAACACTGACTTTTTATTTAAATAATTAGTTATTTTATATTAATTTATTTTAGGTCAAAATAGATACATAATATATATATGTGTTCAACATAATTCATTGGAGTCCTTTTATAATAAGTTCAGATTTATAAAAGTTTATTAAACTTTTTACCGTCTTTTACCCACCTTCCAGGAGCATTTGAAAATTTGCATAAAACTTAATTTTAATACTTCAATGAGTTGAATTTAAAAAATATGAGAGACATTTTTGACATATTTAAGTAAAATTTGGTTCAATAAGATGAAAATAATTTGTAGTGAATAGTAACTTTTTACTTTTATTTACCACGGTTAAAAGTAAATAGAGTAATTAAGGGTAAAAATGATATTATAATTACCCTAACATATGTACTAATTCTATTAGATAAGTGTAATTCAACCAAAAACAACCTTAGGAATAAAATATGACCCCCTTTGGTCCACTTGGATTAGATTATGATATTTATTATTATTTTATTTAAAGAAGAGTTAAAAGAGCTAAATTCAAAGTTAAATTACTAAACCATTTTTAATATAGTGTTACACATAATATAAATTCGACTATAAATATTAATTATAAAGCTAAAAATATTTCCTACATAATGGTATTTTATTTATAATTTTTATACATTAAAAAATTTAATTTATTTATGACATAATGATTATGCTATAATTACCTTATTAATGAAAGATTAAAATAATTGATATTATAAATATCCAAATAAATGTAATTTGAGACTTTTAATGAATTCCACTGATTTTATAAATTAATATGACATGTTAGGGTTGATTAAATATCTTTTTTGAAGTAATCATACTGTTACGATTTTCACAATAACCAAATACTAAATTGTGTCAAAATTGACATAATTGAGTTTTTAAAAACAAATACTATATTATTAATTGATATAATATTCTTAAAAATATAAATGTCAGCTAAGGGAATTATATAAGGTTATATATATTAATAATGAACCGTTTGGGGTTCTCTTGTCTTGTTATAGTAAGTTTATTAAACATATATTATAAAAATACAAAGAGACATGGTAAATGTCAAACTATTAAACTAAGAGTTAAATCTAAAAGATAAGGTTAATATGGTGACATAAACCTATCTAAAAACTATTGGTTGAGAGGTTTTTAACTCATACCTACCTTATACTTTAAATAAAGCATTTTGGAGCCATTATAAACCGAAAATTATTTTATTATAAAATAATATTTCAAGCTTTTCCTAAAGTGACCCTCACCTCTCTTATAAAAGGGTATTTTTACTTCTCTTAATTTCACACCTCCAAATCCATTTGGATCGGCCAACACCTACAGAAATATTCTCCCAACTTTCCTCCCTTCATATTAGAGGCCTTCCTCTGGTCAGAAATAAAACCTAAGGATCCCTTTTGATCAAATCAAAAGGAAGAACCCGAAGAAGAGGTAAATATTTCATCACCTCTTTCAAGTTCTTTTCTTCTTCCACTTCCTCTTTATTTTTTGTTTCCATTATAAAATAATAACTCAAGTATATTATATATACTATGATGTTATTATAAAAATGGTACCACCCTATTCATTATTCTATCCATCATATGAATGACAAAGTCACCATACGTGCGTACGTACGGCTTACCGTCTCCACATCGTGGTGTAGTTTGATATTCAAACACTTCATTTTTTGGATTGGTATAATAATGAGTATAACTAATGTAAATAATAAATATAACAAGTTAATTATTCTGTATATATGATATACCATCTAATTAAATATTATTTCACCATCAATATAATGATATTATCGCTCGTGCGTACGTACGAATTACCATCTCCATGAACGCAATGAGATTCATTCCCCATCGTAATCATTCAAGAATAATTTTCATTTTATGATTAAAAATAATGTTTAAGAACTTAATATCTTCTGGATATGAATAAAATATATCCTATCCATAACAAACATGGATTATATAACCGAGCATATAAAGGAAAACAAATCAGTTAACACCTGAAATGATGATACTACTGAAATATTATTAACCAAGAAATATTAGAGGATCATATATGATATCATATTTATGTATATAGTTCTTGTATAATTTAATAAAAATTATTTAACTATTATACAAGATGTTAATGTACCATAGACCAAAGAAAAGTATAGGGTAACAGTTAATTTCACAATCCCTTTATTATCCGAGGTTGTTTTTACGTTAGTATCTACTGGGAATTCCAAATTCATCTATTTTTGAATGAAATTTCAGTACATATTTTCATCCTCAATCTGATAGATATTCTCATAAAATAATTCTAAACATGGAATACATGCTTCAATTATTTCCAAAATAATACCATGGATTTTGGGATCAATATATTTAATTATTTTAGTTTTATTATAATAACATTTTGTATTACAGTATACATATGTATAATTTTAATGAATTATATGAAAACCGATGTCAGGATCATACTTTTTGGGATAAAGTGAGGGAAAAGAATTTAATGAGACCATATTTGGTAGAGGAAATGGTTGAGAAAGGGAATTTTATTCAGTAACATATGAGGATAGCATAGATCTGGAAGAAGGGTTATGTGGGTAACCAAAGGAAATATATTTCTTTCAAGGTAGGTGATAATGTTTTTCTTAAAGTATCTCCATGGAAAATTGTTATGTGTTTTAGTAAAAATAGGAAGCTAAGTCTGAAGCTCGTCAGAACATATAAAATCCTAGATAAATTTCATTTAGTTTATTTTTGAGTGGCCTTACCTCTGAGTTTATCCCAAGTACACTGCATATTTCATGTCTTATTATTAAAAAAATATGTGTCAGATTCATCTCCTTTATTGATTAGGTATTTTAGTTAGAAGATAACATTTCCTAGGAGAAATATCCATTAACAATTCTTAATAGTATAGAGCAAGTATTATTGGAAGAAATTGATTCACTAGGTAAAGTTTTTATGGAAAAATCATATGGTTTAAGAAGTAATATGGGAATATGAAAATGCTTTGATGGAAATATATCCCAACGTATTTAAAAAGTGAATAAAATTGTGAGGATAAAATTTCCAAATAGGGGAATAATGTAACAACCCCTAAAATGATAGAATAAATCATTTTCATATTTATTAATTTTCATGAATTAGATAGTTATATTCATTATAAAAATAATAAGTTTTTTTAAAAGAAAAAGGAAATTATTTTATTAAATGCTTTTATTATAAGATTTCATTTAAAATTTTAACTTTAAAATTAAATAATTTTAATTTGGAAAAATGAGATTCATTTTTTACATGTGTGTATGAAAATTATCATAGTATGAATTTTTTGGATTTCTCTACAATTATTTATTTTTCATTGAATAGTGAAAATTATAAATTTTTGATATATTATAAAGACCCTGAACCTAATAGCCCAGAGTTGATGGTAAATTTACTACATTGGTAATAAGTAATAGAAATCATATCCCAATGTACTGAATAGTTTAATAGTTTTTGAAAGCTATATACATAACGGAATCATATATTACAAATGAAAAAAATACAACATAGTAATCCAATTGAGGACACCATTGTTTTCTTAGATCATCCATGCAAAATAAATCATAAAACACTTCTTTGGATCCCAGGGGAAAGTAAAACATAATAAATGGGTGGGATTAGATACTCAGTAAGGGTATGTATACAATGGAATATATCATAAATAAAAATTATAGAAAGGTGAGTAACTAAAACATGTGCTATTTAATCAACAACTTAATCATAATCTTTTCAGAAAAAATGATGACCAAATAATTCCATATAAACAACCCCATGAGCTAGAAAACTTATCCATGGAAATTATACTAACTAAATAATAAAATTTAAATAAATAAACAATCTCATAATTATGGAATGCATAATTCTGGACATCTAAAACATTTCATCGATGCCTCGACCAAGACATCTGAAAATAAATGGGTATGACCTCAGCCAATCCCAATCTGGTTTTTTTATGAGACCTATCAATGCATCGAGGGTCTATAGTGGCCCCACATATCACTTATGAATCCAAATTTATTTCTCATATTAATGGGGTGAAACATAAACAACATATATATATATGAAATGTAAATAACTTTCTCCAATCATTAAAAATAATCACAAACCATTCTCAGTAATATGGTGAATGGTATCAAAACAGCACATCCATAGTCAAACTAGTCATAAAACAATTAATAAAATATGCTAAATGATATCATAATAGACCAAACTCAACAAATCATAAGATTCAACAAAGGGTGTTGACATAGATGAAAATACTCTAATAAAATAATTGAAAAATTTGGGAGAAATAAACAATTTTATTTTGAAATTATTTATTTAAAAAACCATGAAATTATAAAATAAAACATTTTCATGGAAAATAAACTTGTCAAATTTTAAAGTAATCTTCATGAAATTAAGGAATAATGATGGTATAAAAATCCTCTAATGTTGCATAAATTAGAAAAATATTCCTTCCATATTTTTGTTAAATAATTCATAAATTACCTCATTTGGAAAATGACAAAAAGATTCCTTTCAAACCATTTTATTTAAATTAAAACATGGGTTAAATATTTTAAACATTTATAGGATAATATTAAAATCCTTTTTTAAAACATTTTTAGAAAACATGTACATGGAAGAAAGCATTCTCCAGTGGATGTTTATATATAAAAAATCCTAAATAATAATGGGATTGTGAAATAACCCTTACATTAGGTCTGAATTCCTTTCACGTATCTAAACCTCCTATATAATGTTTTAAATAATGTTATTAATTTATATCAGAAAAATATTCATATTTATGATATATGATCCTCTTATATCATCCTATCACCCTTTTTTGAAAATATTTTCTTATTACCCTTATTTAGAGTGTTAACTGCTTCATTTTCCTATGCACACTTCATCATATAAGTCCTAATTCTTATACATGGGATATTGTTCCATCATATCCAGAATTATATTAAGATAATATATATCATATTTATTTATTATATAATTTTTTGTATAATCATTATTTAATTGTGAACATGGAAAATGAATTAAATTGCATCATGGAGAGGGTAGATCGTACGTACGCACGAACGATGATATCATTCTATTATTAGTGAAAGGTTAAGAAACTGGATGGTATATTAATTATTATAGAATCAATATCATGTCATAATTATCATATATATATCAATTATTTTAATCATTATACCCATACAAGTAAATTGGTGATAAAAAACGGATTACACCACAACGTGGAGACTATAAGTCGTATATACGCACATGCGGTGGTTTTAATTTTATAGGATGGATAAAAGGTGGAACATGGTTATCCCATAATCATAATAAAATATTAGAATATTTATGATACTTAATTTATTAATTTATCATGTAAACAACACATTAATAGGGAGTATTAGAAGAAATAAACTTGGATGAGTGGGTAAAAACAATTACCTCTTCTTCAGAGGACTTCCTTTAGATATCTTCTTAATAGATCCAGTGTTAGACTTTTTCAAAGACTAGGATCTCTAGAACTTGGATAAGGATGTTTGGAAGATAAATTTTTAGGTTTTAGTTGATATATAATGCTCAAAGTGGTGTGAATAAGTGAGGGAGGATGTTCCCTTTTATAATTGAGGTGAGGGGTACTTTTGGAAACTCTCAAAATACTAAGTTAATATAAATTAATTATCAATTAAAAATGGCTCTAAAGTGAGTTATTTAAAATATAATATGATTATGAGTCTAAATCCTCTCAACCAATAATTTTTAGATGAGTTTAGGTCAAATTATCGCCCTTATATTTTGTCTTTAACCCTTATTTAAATCCTTTAACTATTACCGTGAAAACATGGATTTTTACTCTTTAAAGGCCAATATTGTTAATATAAAATTCTAAAATACCCATAAATGAATCATTTATGAAATTTAAATCCTTATCCCAATCAGTTTTACTAATTTTAGATTATTTTAAATTTTATATCATTTTATAAAATATTAATTATTTTAATATAACATTAATGCCAACTTTGACACTATTTATTACTTTGACTTTTACAAAAATCAATAAAACAAAGATATTTTAGAAAAAACACTTTTAAAATTTCACAAAAATATTAAAGTTTTCCATAAAATATGTGTATGGCATTAATTATCTCAAATTATATTTATTTTAATATTTTTATAATCATTTATTTAATATACTCGTTAATTAAATAATTACAACATCATCATTATATAAGCCTTTAAGGTAATTAATTGTTTATTAAAAATTAAAAGTAAATTATCATAGTGAGGATAAAAATTTTATCTTTCAAATTACTATTTATAGTTAAATATTTGTTCTGAGTAACTACATATTAAAAATGTATTACATTTTTAAAACATGAGTATGACATATTTGACTTTTCTTAAAATAAAATACTATAAAATGATTAAAGTCATCCAAGTGGATCAATGAGGACATAATATTAGTCCATGGATGATTCTAGTCAACAATCACTCATAAAATATTATTAGGATAAGTGTTAGGGTGATTTATAAAATTTATAATATTATTTTTAATCTTAATTACCCAATTTACCCTTAATCGTGATAATTAAAATTAAAAAATTTACTTTTTATATAGCCCAAAACTAAAAGGAACCTGTTTAATAAATTTATACCTTTTGATTCCAAATATGGAATCCATTTTCTCAAAATTAAAAACAAATAATAAGATAAAAATAATCTAAAATTAATTCCATGGATAGGTTGAGAAATACGTATTTTCAAATTGAAAACATGCAAACGTTTGAAATGTTTTTATATCCAAATTCAATATAAAAACTATTCCAATGACCTTAATTAAATTAATATATTTATATTGATCTAGTTTTACATTAAAACAAATTTAAAATATAATTTATCATTATAAATTTTTTTCATGAGAAGTCCATTTTCAATTAAAATGTAGTATTTTTTTACTGTTTCTCAACAAATAAAACATATCATAAAAATACCAAAAAATCAACCGAAGTAAAATTTGATATTATTATTTCAAAAATGAAGTCTATTATATTAAACAAAATTTATAAAAGTGTAAAAATTTACTTTTAAAATAAATGAACCCTTAAAAGGTGATTAAAGTGCCTTTAGAAAAATATAGCCTTTTAATGCATAAAATTGGATTCATTCTTTTCTTATTCCTATAAAATATTTTGTATAAATTTCAAAACATTTTATTAAATATATAATATAAATTTCATAATTTGGTTACTATTATTCATTCCCACCAATTTAAGGGCTAGGTTATAATGTCCATGATAAAATAATGATATTTAATTGTATATCATTGTTCGTTTAAGATTGGGGTTGTGTAAAGCATAAACTATTAGAAAAATTAAATTTATTTAAAAAGAGACATATCTTAAAATCTTGGGGTGTTACATATACTGTCATTTCTTTCCATTAAATCAAGTAATTTAAAATTTCCATTGTATTTTGGTTTTTTTCTTAAAGTTACATATGAACCATTTTATTTATAAAAATATAATTAATTTTATTTTAATCAGAAAATTTGAAGACTTTGGTATAATTTTATTTTTATGCTTAAAAACACAATTTTCTGAAAACTATTTTTCATAAAGTGTTTCCATTTTAATAAATTAAAATAACCCAAAATAAGGAATTATTTAAAATAAATGTATATATTATGTATAAATATATATATGAATTTAAATCCATATAATGATGATTTAGAGTCAAAAAGATGATATAAGATCATCTATTTCTTGAAAATGCATTTTTTGAAACCTATTTTGTCACTTTATATCTATTTAATAATAAATTAAATTATTTCAATTATTTGTTTTGAATCATGAAGAATTGATTCCATATTTGGAATTAAAATGTTAAAATTTGGTAAATTATTCCATCTTATTTTTTATCATTATGAATAGTAATCATAGTGAATATTTGTTACCACAGAAAAGGTAAAATAGGTTAATTAAGGGAACAAATAATTCGATAAGGACTAAAAAGTTACCATAACACTTACCCTAATTTTATTAAAATAGTATATATCCTTAATAATCATAAAATATTCTAATATATATCCTTTTGTTTTTTATATATACATGATTACGACCTTTATAATTCTTTATGTAAAGAAAAGACTAAAAATTCAATTTCTTTGTTTTATTATCTTTAAATATTTAACGTAGGGATTAAAAAAGCTATGTTTGGTTATAAATGGTTATTTGAAATATTTTTTTTAATATGATAATTTATTTCTAATTTTTATTTGTGAAATAATTATCATAAACTCGTATACAATGTCGATAAAGTAATTATTTAAATAATTGGAAAATAAAATAAATGTTGTTAAAAATATTAAAATCATAATTATTTGAATAAATTATTGTGTACCAAGAATTTATTATATCAATATATTATTTTAGATAAGTTTAAAATGTGTTAATACAAATTCCTTATTTTTCTTGATGTTTCTAAAGTCAAATTAAATTAATAGTGTCAAAATTGACATTAATGACATTTTATAATAAATAAAATTTTATTAAATGATTTAAAATTCCTAAAAATATTATATATATATATAATTTAATTTTAAATGGTTTATAATATCATCCATAGTCCATTTATTAACTATTATCACTTTTATAGTAACTTTATTGACCCCTAAAGAGTAAAAACTTTAATACTACTGTAATTGTCAAAAAGGGTTAAAAAGTGTTAAAACAAAAAAAAATAAGGGTGAAAACATCATGTAAAATTATCCAAATTTTATTTTGTAAGATTATTTAAACTCAAATCCATATTAAATTTTAATCTAATCATTTTGGATCCATTTTAATATGATAATTAATTTATATTAATTAAATACTTTAAAAATTTCCAAGAGTACCCTCTCCTCTCTAATAAATGGGCACCTCATCTCTCCTTTTCTTAACACTTAAAATGCATTTTTGTTCAGAAAATACCTACCCTAATCCCTTAATTACATACCTTCCCATATCATAGATTCCTTGGTTTGATAATAAAACAAACAAAGGAAATAGTTTTGTGTAAACCAGAAGAGGTTTACCGAAGAAGAGATGTAGTTTTTAATTAATTGTTTTCATTTTATGTCCTATAATACCTCATTAGAATCATCATAAATCAAGATGATATAATAAATTAAGTATCAACCACATAATAATATTTTTTTATTTTAATTTCATAACCTGTATCAATTTATTTCTTCCATCAAATGGGAAATGAAACCATCATTCGTACATATGGAGGACAACTTCCATTTGAATCAATGTAATTCATTTTCCATAACATCCTATTACATATGGTTGTAATGATGGATTTAGTGTATATATATACATATTATATTAATTAAATATTTATTTTTCTTAAAATATAATATACCATTTAGTTTCTTACCTTTATATTCACTGAAAAATGATAATATCATTCATGTGTGTGTGTGGACTATCGCCCCAAGAAAACGATGTGATTCATTTTTCATAATCATATAAAATGGATGAATTATTTAATTATATTTAAATAAATAATATTTTATTTATGATATTAAAATAATTTTTGAAAGATAAATTAATAATTACATTCTTTCTGAATGATCATTAAAAAATTGAAGTGTTACCCATGCGTACGCATGACTTCTCGTCTCTGTGATTGTAATATAGTTCATTTTTTATAAACATCTATAATGGTTGGTTTTAAAGGTATAATTGATGTATAAAATTTATAATCATTCCATTATTATTATTCAATATATTATGGAATAATTACCTCTTTGACCATAGTTAAACTACTGAAATTAATTTGGACATATGATCTGAATATCATCAAAATAAGTGATATAAAACTAATTGATTAAGTAGTTGATTATAACATGGAATTAAAAGGGATTATAATCCTAAAAAATATTCTTAATAAAGTAAATAATTATCCTAGATTTATTTTCCAATAATACAAATAACATATGTGATGATTCAGACACATGGTATGGGACTTTATTTTAAAAAATAATCTTTTAAGGTTTCTCTTTCAATTATTTTTCTTCCATTTTCATATTTTTTAAAATATATTATTAATGTATTTCTATGAACAAAAAATAATTATAAGGGAATTTTTTTTCTATTTTTAATTTACTACTATGGTTTTCAAAATGAAACTTTTTTAATGAATTTTGTGACTTTCTTTTCAAAAGATAAAAGGAATGTTATTTTTTAACATATATGGTGGAAAAGACTTTTCCCACCACTATAACCATTATTTTTTTGAATTACTTTACAATATTTAATGTTTAATTTAAATAAAAATCATATTTTCCCTCTTTATGGGTATTTCAGTTTTGAAAATGTCTTTTGAAAAGAATTAATATTTCAATATCTTAAAGTGTTTTACATATCAGTTCAAATGAGTTTTTCAAGAATTTATAACAAATAAGGTAATCATAAAAATGTGTTGTTCATTATATAGAACATCATAATTATAAATTATGATGGGTGATGATAATATAGATTATAAAATTGATGATCCTGATATAACTTTTATGATGAGTGAGCTCAATATAGAATATAAAATGGGTGCACCTAAATAGTTCTCCAATGCATTGGGTAATGTTCCTTGTCCTTAAGGAAATAATAAGGGAGTTAATTGGTGAGGTTTCTCCTATGTATTTAAATGTGATCCATTTATTTCTAACATGGGTTATGAATTTATTTCTTCATGCTTCCAAAAATGTTTTTATTTTCCTTTATGTGTTTTAAAGGTTTTATATGAAAACAATTTGTGTTTTTATCATGTAAAAATGATTTATTTCAAACTCTCAAACAATATTGTGAAACTTTTAAATATTTTATGGGTTTTCATGTATTTCATTAGACTAATAGATTTCTTCTTTTGTTATCACCTTTCTGATATTTTTGTGATCAACCCACATTTTAAAATGTTTTTTACAGTGATTAAGGATGGATAAGAACAAAAAATAAGTCAAGTTGAAAGTCAAATATATTTGTTATAAAATGAAAAAAAAGTATTTTTGAAATTTTTTTATTTTGAAAAATTTGGATACTTATAAGAAGTGTCCACTTTTTAAGATATGGATTTTTATGTATGATTTATGACCTATTTCTCTAAAACTCTAAACCATAAATATCCTCATTTATGTAAGAAAATGATTTCAATCTAAAATTCACTAAAATCTAAAATGTTATAAGGTTAATTAATTATATATAACACTTCGAATAATATAGGTTCTTTAAATTTTATTTCATTTTATTGATACAACCAAATTAGGTAGGATATCCTATTGGATGGATAGAGATATGATGTGATGCCCAAAAAAATTATGGAACCACAATAAACATTCGGGTAAGAAATTTTAAAATATCCATTGGTGTTATTAAATTACTTTATAATTTAATAATGTTGTTACATTGGCATCATACGCTCAAATAATTGTGGGATTCCAACCCTTCCTTCTAGATTTAGTATCCTTGAAGGATGACATGGATTTATTTTTAGGGAAATATCATTATATTCTTATGAGGGGGATGGTTTGTTGACCATCTCCATCATATGTCTTTAACATTTCACATACATCATTTTCATCGATGTCAGCTATATGGGGTTACATATGTCATTGATGTTGAGGAATAAATATAAATCCATACACTTAAGTATACTATTAAATTTTAGAATTCTATTTTAGAGGATGAAAGGTAGTATTTCTAAAGAAATATATATATTGATAGGGTATTTAGGATCGATAAATTTCATAAATTCAATAATATTCTATATTTTATTAATTATATATTTTCATGGAGTCACATCATTCACTATACACACGTAAACACGTAATGATAAAAAAACTTATATGATTTTATTTAGTTTAGTTGGGGTCACATTAGTTCTTTTTTGGTCTATCTGGTTTAAGTAATTTTTTTTCAATTTATTTCAATTATTTGGTTAACTTTGATTCCATTAAATTATAATCCATTTAATTACTTTTAATTTTTATACATTCAACAAAGGTTTTTTGGATTATATTATGTTATACCAGGCTATGTTGGGTCAATTTGGTTCAATACAATATTTTTAGTTAGTGTGTGTTTCGTTTAGTATTATTTTATTTTATTTTAATTGGTTTTATTCTATTCATCTTGGTTTTTTTGTTCTATTATATTCAATTCATAAAATTTTGGGTGTTTTTTTGGGTTTATTTGGTTTGGTTTCACAACGATCAATTTTATTCCCTTAATTTTCATGTGATCCCGGTTGATTCATATTAAGAGGTGTTTTTTGGTTTATTTTTATATATATTTGATTCAATTTTTTATAAGTTGAATCATTTTTGGTTTAGTTATGGTCAGTTTGAATTGAATGTGTTCAATTTATGTCAATTTAATTTATTTTAGGTTATTTTTTTAGGATTTATTTAGTTTACTAATCTTTGGAACAATTCAATATGGTTTAAGTTGACTTAGTTTTTGTTGGTTTAGATCATTTTAGTTCAAATAATTAAAAATTAGATCATTTCTGTCAGTTTCGTATAAGCTGCTCTAATTTATTTTAAACTATGTTAGTTGTGTAAATTTTAGTAATATTAATTTCAAATTTTCTTGGTTTGGTTTGGTTTCTTTTGTTCGTTTTTAGATCATTCTAGTATTATTAGTTTTATTATAGTTTGAATTTCATTAAATATCTTTGGAATATAGTAATTAATAAGGTGAATTAAACTAATTTAAATGATAACATGGGAGGAAGGATGTTGGAAAGGAGGTGATGAGTGGAAAGAACCTTCTAGGGAGAGCGAAGGCAAGCATTTTGGTGGAGGAGTGAGGGAATAATTTTTGTGAAAAATTTATAAAATAATGTGTTACTAATTGAATTATTGGTGAGGTTTTGTTCATTATAATATTATGTATTTATGCTATATAAAGTTGTTTATTGTATGTTGACATCTAGAAATAATTTTTTTGTTATATTATACATGTCCAATTATTTTTTGTGTGTCTATTTTTTATGGGGTTATTGTATTAGGGATGAATGTGAATTTTTATTCTAGTATACCATATTTACCTATAGTTAGAACCATAAATAAATATGGTATACAATTTTATAAATATACCATAATATTAAATAAATATGGTGAATTTGTGACAAAATTAGTGGTGTTTTCTTGAACCAATTCAAAATATAAAAAACCACCCGAAAGTCATTTTACATGAAAAATTAGAAAAAAAATATTATGAAACAACCATCAACATACAACTAAGAATCAATTTTTCATAACTTCTATGATCATCACTAAGGATATATTTTATTGTATTTTAATCATTGTATATATTGATTTTAAAAGTGATGATAAATGTTTTTTTCTCACACACCTCTAGTGAGCTTCACCCTGATATAATCTATCTGATTCTAGATCAACTTGAAGTCAATCCTATGATTAATCACTAACCTTCCTTCCAACATCTTCATTCCAAAAAGGAAATACATCAGAAATGATTAGTTATTTTTGGAATGATCCCCATATATGTTCACAATCATTGACATTAATTCAAAAAATTTCACCACCTCATGGATTTTGAAGTCTATGTTATGGGCTAAGAATATTTAGATTGCACTAGGTGCCTTCCTATATAGTATCTCTCATTATTATTTTGACATTTCATCTAGCATGACCCCTATTTATAAAATATCTAGATATTTATAGTATATTTAATCCATTTATTTCATTATATATAATCCAAAATATATTTCATCAGACTTTTCTAGCCACACCATTCCCTCTTCTAGAGCCATCCTTCAGAAAAAAACAACTCCCTATGAAACAAAAAAGTGTAAAGGGCGGGAAACTCATGAATTTTAGATTTATCTTTATGAGGTTCCCAAAACCAATAATAGTAGGTTTTGATACAACTTATTGTGGTAGAACTATAATTATATAATGATCCAACCTCCAAACCCACAGAGGATGAAACATGAGACTTGAAAGGTCTGAAACACCTAACGTTGTGATGTAATGTATCCAAAACTGAGAAACCTTTCTCACCAGATATACTCTTTTTATTCACTATTCAAAATCACACACAACACAACATCAAAATAAAATAATATAAAATGAACTTAAATAACTCAAAAAAATAAACATAGGGATTCACATGGTTTGAAGTATGTTCTGCTCCATGGCAAAAAATAAACTTTAACAGATGAGGAATAAGGGATTTACAATGGAACAAGACTCTATAGTCACTATAAAGAAAAATATAACAGAATATTAAACATGATATTACATGTACTATACATGTGACCCCACTGATAAATTTATAGAAAATTTCCCACCATAACCAGTTATTTTAGTCAGTTCCACCATCATTTGATCTTTTAAAATGACACTCTACTTGACCATAGACATCACCAATAATCCTTTGATAATACAAACTTATCTTTCTTCATTTTTTGAATATTCCAAGAATATAAAATACATCCTCCGACATTTTTGCTGTAATAAATTACTATTGTGGTCGATTATAGTCTCTGGTTCTAATCTTTATTCAAAAAATTATGAATCATGGATTCAGAAAACAATTTTTCTAAAATATATGACTAAAAAGTTGAAAGAAATTTCCACATGAACAAAATAATGAAAATAAACACCAAAAAAATCTATAAACAAAGACACACCACTATGTATTCTACCAAAATGTGGATAGTCAATGACATTCCTAGACTAAGAAATTTTTTTAGTTGGAACATAGACAATGGTTTGGTTTGTCGAGTTTGTAAGTTTGATTTTGAGCCTTAATGACTAACTTATAGAATAAAGTTTTGTTTCATGTGTCATTATAAATTACTAGATACATATCCCCATTTTTTATTTAACAAGTAATAGTTTAATGGAAAAATGTATTTTAATATTCCATTAAAGTTATTATTTTGGATTACAGATATAGAAAAAATTATAAAATATTATTATAGAGTTTGAAAACAAATTATTTAAATTAAAGAGGAAAATGTATTTAAACTCCATTAGATACAAGTGGAAGAAAAAAATATAAGAAAAAGATAATATTTTATGATCTTACATGTTTGAAATTTTAATTTTTTATTTAATAATATTGATTTTATTTACATTAAAAAAATGAGTGTGACAATATCCTTTATTCAATTTATATTGAGTAGGGGAAATATAAGGATCATCTAAATGCTTGTAATGACTTAGAATCACTAAATATCAAGAATGATATATGGTATAACAATAATGGAAAGTATCCAACAACCATTCCTTCAATGAAAAATCCACAAAAATATGTTTTCCTTTGACGATTAAATAATTTGAAAGTGCCTGATGGATATTCAAGTAACTTTACAACATATGTTGATTTGAGTAATCTAAAATTACTATAATGAAAAATTAAAAAACCATATATTATAAGGTATTATAATGGAATATTTATTACCCTTTTATATATATATATATATATATATCAAAAACAATAACTATAGTTATAATTTACTTTTTTACATTCTTCAAATAACATTGTGAGAATAACTGAAGCCCAATTGAGCTATAAAAAAATTAGGATAGAATTACATAAACACTATGTCATTTGAAGATGATATCCCCCTATAAATTTTCACTATGATGATTATTTTACTATTCATTTGTTCAATGAAGCTATCGATTGAGAAACGTTAAATTATTTATGGATATAACCCATAATGCTGGACTTTATTTTTTTTATCATTAAGGGATTATAATTTTTATAGTAAATACTTATAAATTTTACTAATTAATTTATAGAATTAATTTACTAGGTGTCTTTTAAATTTGATTTAATATGAAAAAAAATCTCAAATAAAAGGTTTTATTTATAAATGTTACCTTTCTAGAGCATTCTTAACCTTCTAATCGAGGTATTTGGATTCAACGGAGAAAAGACTCAATTGAGTAGAAATGTTTTTGTGATAATACATGGAATTATAAGGTAAATATTTAATAAAAAATTATTCCAAATTTAGGTTGATAATTTGGAAATTTCTACTCATTTTCTTTGAGATATTTGTAGTTAAGAAAATCACACAGATATGTGTTACTCAATACTAGTATTTTTGATCAATATATTAAAGAATTAAGGAAAGAAATGAAATGAAAACTTAGGATTCAAACTTGAAATGAGGTAAATATAAGAAAAAAGATTAACAAATAAATCATTGATTGGTTTAAAAATAGTGTAAGTTATTAATATAATACAAATTTTGAATATGTTAATGATTATATAATGAGTAATGACATTTCTATATTAATTTTTTATAGGTAAACAATGCTGATAATCGAGTAAAATTACTAAAATATTTGAAGTATTTAGCTCAATGTCTTATGAATAATTATAAAACAATCAATGATTATAATATTAGTGGTTTAATGTTCCATACTTTTTGTCAAAATTATTTTTTTAAATCAAAAACATTGGTATATTTATAGTTATAAATCATTGTTAAAATATAAAGTATGTTGATATCCGCGAGAATTTTTAGTTGTTTTATTCAAATACAAGTGTATCAATATTAATAGAGGTATAATGAAATAATAATTATAATTTACTCCTTTAAATGTCTCTTTGTTAATTGATACAAGTGAACATGAAGAATATGATCCATATATTTTTTCTTCCAGAGAAAAAAATGTTATATCATATTAATGATATAGAAGATGAGAGGAGGATTACTTTTTCCACATGAAACTAAGAGACATATATGATATGTGTGATAAAGGTTAAGTAATTTTTTATATTGAACTCCCTAAAAAATATCACATTTAATTGCTTATTATTTATTATATTGAAAACATTTGTCTTGTGAGGGATGGTTAAGACAAAGATGGAAAATAAGTAATGTTCACAATTGAAGGTGATGATAACATTAAAACCCAAGGGGAATCTAATTATAATATCAAAAATTAAGTTTTTTTAAAATATTTAACTATATAAATTAGAATTTAATGAATCGAAATTGAATATTATGATGAAATGAATTAATTTTTTCATTTTACTTTTTTATAGGAATTATATGATCAAATAGGTTTCAAGATGGTTTTTGGTCTATGACACAAGTTAGTTGTTTTAATAATGCTAACTATAGTACACCAAGAGTAAAATATAGTTGGTATACTAGTGATACAGAGGTTTAACTTATTTAATAGGATATCTTCTCTAAAAACCTATATTACACAAAGACTATAGGACATTATATCTACCAATTTTATACAAGGTCTAGTAGTTTCACAAGATAGTCATTTCACTTCGAATACCTAGAGTAAAAAGTGGGTATATGATAGAAGATCAAATGATGATACAAGAATAAAATTCACCATATACCTTGCATAATTTTTTATTACTACAGTGTCTTATCCTATTATGATTTCATTCATAGATATTCCAACTATTGAGTATGTTGGGGCATAAGTAATTAAAACCATGAATCAATTACCATAGAGTGACTACTAGTATATCACTATTATATAATTAAATATAGTATTTCCATTTAATGTATATGGGGTACACATTAGAGATGTTTCAAGTATCTATGTGAAGAATCTAGTTTGGTTGGCATGCGAGGCAGTTCCCCTTCCCATTCATTATTATGTTTGAATATATATTTGATTATATTGAATGAATGGTCTTCTGGATAGTTAGATAAAGGTACAACATTAATTATGTATTTATATATGATAAAATTTAATATTATTTTCTAGTATATTAATAATATAATGAATATTATGTATTTTATTTGTAGATGTTTTTCCATTTTAATGTTCTATATGTGATTTCAGACCATGGACATTAAAAAAGATAAGAAAGATATGGAAATATATTAAGTTTAAAATGTGGAAGAAATGTAAAAGACGTATCTCTATCAGTGTCACAAATGTTTGAGGATGTCCATGAAGGTCTTCATAGGGACTAATGGAAGTCATTTGTTGTTCCTCATTAGGTTACATCACATCAGGTATATCATAATATATTAGTATATTAATAAAAGTTTCTTAATAAAATTTCAGGATTTAGTTATACATAATTATTTTAGGTGTTTTATATGAGAAATTTAGATATTCATGAGAAGAAAGTAATTCTCCACATAGTTGGGTAGATGAATTTACCTAGGAAATGGAATGGAATGGTTCTATTTAATTTATTAAAAAAATATATCTATATCACTTCAAGTAGTATATATTTCTTATTTTATTTATGTATTATTTTATATAGATGAAGGAGGTATTTTATCCTATTGGATAGATGGATATCTGTTTGATTCCCACAATAAAAAGGATGTAAGTTATGTGAATTATCCTTTAGAAAACAATTGTGTACGAAATTTTAATTATATTTTAATGTTATTTAACAAATTTAAAATTCAATAATATAATTTCAATTACAACATGAACTCAAAAAAGAGTGTGATTTCAACCCTTTCCTCACTGCTTCAGTATCCTCATAAGACATTTTGGATTGAGTTTTAGGAAAATATTATTATGTCCATGTGAGGGGGATAGGTCATGGAGCATTGGTAGGTCACATACATCTTTTTCATCGATGTAAATTATATGGGGTTACATATATTGGTGATCTTAAAGTATATAATAAAATTCACACACTTAAGAATACTATTAAAGTTCAAGAGTCTCTTATTATGACACAGTATGATTTTATCTCAGCATTGGAGAGTGCATTAGATATTGTGTTTAGAGGGATGACCTATCATATTCCCAAAGAAATAGAAAGACTAATTAGAGACTTAATAATGGTAAATTTTAAAAAGTTAAAATGAAATTCTTAACTTTCTTAAGTAAATTTTGTTTTTAATATCATCCTCATTCTCTATACACATATAAACACATAACAATAGTAAAAATTCACTTGATTTGGTCTTGTTTGGTTAGGGTGACATTAGTTTTTTTTCTTCTTAATTTTGATTATTTCGGTTCATTCAAATTCAATTTTTTTCACTTAGATTGTATTCAATTATAACCCATTAAATAAATATATATTTTCTGACATTATGTTGAGTTTTATTTGGATTAGATTATTTTAGACTATACCAAGTCGAGTGAGTTTGGTTCGATACAATCTAGTTATTTACCGTTTGTTTATATAAATATTGTTTGATTTAATTTTTTTATTTAGTTTTCTTCTTTTCATCTTGGTTTTGTTAATTCAAATTCTATCTAGTTCATATCATTTTGGTTTTATCCTATTTAGGATTTTTTTTGGTCTGGTGTGGTTCAGATTGATTCAGTTATGTTTGATGTGGTCCTAGTTAAGTCAAGTCAGATGGGGTCTCATTAGTTTAGACTAATTATGTTTTATTTAGTTTGGTATAGATTTTTTTTAATTTAGTTTAGATCTATTTATTTTTCATTGAATATTTTTAATTTAGTCTAATTTAATTCATTTCAATTTTGTTTGTTTAGTTATGACCTATTCAAATTATTTTTCTATGGTAGAAATCAAAATGGTTCTAATTGAGGCTGGTTTAGTTTATTTATGATATTTTAGTTTAATTTTGTTCATGTTGGATCATTTTAGTTCACTTGGGTAGATATTATACCAATTTATTTTACTCAAATTTGTTTATGTTAAGTTAATATTATTAAATTTTATATTTTATTGATTTTTTTTGTTTGGTTTGGCAATTTTTGGTACATTTTAGTCTAGTTTATTTTTTGTTTAGTTTAAATTAAATTTAATATTTTTAGAATATATTTATTACTAATGTGAATTTAACTACTTTATATTCTGATACAAGAGAAAATAAGTAGGAAAGGAAGTGATTATCAACATGACCCATATGGGGAGAGTGATGGTGAGCATTGAGGTAGAGCAGCGGGGAGAGATGTTTGTGAACAATTTATAAAATGTTGTATCGTTGATTAACTTAATAGTGAAAATTTTGTTAATTTTAATAATATATAGTTTTTTTATATAATGTTTTTATTGTATGTTGACATATAGAAATCATTTTCACAATTATGTTATACTAGATAGATTGTTTGTGGTGTATCTATTTTTTATGGGTGGAGTGAATTAGGACTACATGTGGATTTTTTTCCTATTATACCATATTTATTGGTGGTTAAAAAAATATAAAAATATTGTATAAAATTTCATAAAACCACTCTAATTGTCATTAAATATGGTATATTATGTAAAAATTTAGTGAAGGTTTTTTAAATTGTTTCTAAATAATAACAACCACTGCAAATTATTTTTCCATGACAAAATATAAAAAACATTTTGAAATAATTATCGATGTAAAACTTAGTGGTGGTTGTTCAAAAACACTGTGAAATGAATTAATGGTGGATTTAACCATTTATAAACCAAAAAAATATTAACTAAGTATATATTGTATGTTAGTGTAACCATCAAATATCATGATTTCAAAAGTGATTAAAGAAGGGAAAATGAAAACATTCCTATAGCGAACTTTAACCCAACAAACTCCAAATGACTATAGATTTAGTTTAAATCATTTGAATGATCAACCATACACCTTACTTATAACATATTCTTGAAAAAAAATCACTGCATCAGAAATAATTTTATTTTGCATAATGCTTCTTATATATGTTCAAAATATTTTATATTAATTTAGAATTTATCTTTACCTCATGGATATTGAAGCCCATGTTCTATAGTAACATCTAAATCATTCCCAACTCCTTACAATTGAGTCTTTCCCAGTATTACTTTGATATTTCTTCTAGTTTGACCCCCTTTAATGGAGTATCCATGTCATTATAGTACAAGTAATCCAAAATATTAATTCTTTATAATACAAAATCAGTTCTATTAAGATTGTCTAGCCACAACTTGGCTTCTTACAACACCATAATTTTGAAATTAAAAAATTCTAATGAAATGAAAATGTTTCATGGTTAGAAAACTAATGACTTCAAAAAGTATCTATTTGAGCTATCCAAATACAGAAACGAAAGGTTTAGATGCCACTTGTTTCACAATAACCAACATTTTAGATTGATCCAACCATCAGAACCCACAGAGGTATAAACAAGAGATCTACAAGGTATAAATTTCCCAATAATGTGAAGTCATGTATCTAGAACTCTGAAGCCTCACACCACATAAAACCATAATATTCACACCATTCGAAAGTACTCAAAATAAAAAACCAAAATAAAGGAATGAAAAATATAAGTAAAGAACTAAAAAAAGAATAAATTGATTTAAATTATTCAAAAAAATCCTAATCCATTGAAAACAAGACACTTAAATAAAAGAGGAATATGAAATTTATAATGGAACAAGTCAATAAAATCACTCTAGATCACAAGATAAAAAAAATATTAAACATAAAAATGACCTATATTGTGTTAGTTACCCCACTCGTCTATTTATCAAAAAGTTATGGAAAAAATAAGTTGTTTTATTTAGTTACACTATCATCTATTTTTTACAGACTACCCTCCAATTGACCATTAACAACACCAATAACCCAATGATTTCACTAAATTAACTTTATAATCTATAAAATAGTCCATGAATCCATAACACATATTCCCATGTACACACATATGGAATTTTTTTATGTTGTTTATTTTAGATTGTGATTTATATCTCTCTCCTTTCCCCGATTTCAGAAACTCTCCTTTTGAAACAAAATATTGAAAAATAAAAATAGATTATCATTTCCCAAATAACCACGACATTAAAACCAAACCTAAATTTCATAAGAATATCCACAATAAAATTCACACTACCCAAATATGGGCATCAATGAAATTTATGGACAATAAAATTTAGTTAGTTAGAACACACACAAGATTTTGGCTTGTTCGGTTTGTAAATTTGATTTTGAGCCTAAATTAATGGATTATAGTAGAAAGTGGTGTTTTATGTGTCATTTCTGATTACTTGATACATATCATCAATTTTGGTTTAATGATCATGATTCAATTTAAGAAATAGATTTTAGGCTTCCACTAAATTTATTATTTGGATCATAGATCTTGATACAATGATTAAATATCATTATAGAGTTTAGAAAATACTTTTAGTTAAATAAAAGTTGAAAAATACTTCAAGATATATCAGATACATGTTCCATAAAAAAATTGATGAAAAATAATATATTTTTTTTATCTTCCTATTATGAATTTAAATTTTTACCACATGATCTCAATGTTATGCAGTTTGAGATGAATTTGTGTGAAAAATTATTTATATAATGCCTAATGAGTATGGGAAATATAAGGATCATCTAAATGCTCTTTAGGAATTAGAATAACTGAATATGAAGCATGGTCTAATGGAAATTGAGAATGGGAAGTGTCGAGAATAAATTTTCCCATGAAAATTCAGCAAGAATATGGTTTATTTCAAATATTAAAAAAATGTAAATGTGATTAATGAATATTCAAGTAACATTTAAAGATATATTAATTTGAGTCATAAAAATTGATATATCATGAAATTAATCTATACATAATATCATTATTTATGAATTCTTATTAACAATATATTCATAATACATTTATTCATTTATATAAACAAAAATATTTTTAACTATAATTAATACATTAATTGATTCAATTGTTAATAAAATATTTTTTATAATGTTAATATATATATTAATACATTTATCATAATGTTAATGCATTTTTTAATACATTTAATATAATTATTTTTTATTCATTTCCAATATTTTGGTAATTTATTAAATTCCATTTATTAATTTTTAATCTATTTGTAATTTATAAATTTTTAGTATTTATTAATCTATTATATTTTTTTGGAATTTATTCATTTTTAATATTTATTTATATTTATTTATTTATTAGGTTTTAATATTTTCCGAGTGTTTTAAATTTATATGATTAATATTAATATTTTTTATTATTTTTATTATTTTTATAATTAATATTATTTATTAATTCATTCTTATCCATTATTTTATATGTTTTAATTTCATGTAATTAATGTTATGAATCAAATTTATTTTATTTTTTTGGTGATTTATTCAATTTTATTTATTCATTTCTAATATTCTTTTACTTAACATTATTTAATCATTTTTAATAATTATTATGTTTTAATGATTTTGGAATTTATTTATTTTTTAATATTTATTTACACATATTGATTTAAAATGTTTTAATTTTTTTAATATTTTTTTAATTTACATGAATAATATTTTTTTCATTTTCATTTATTAAGTTATAATATCTCAATATGTTTTTAGGTTTTGTTATTATTTTATTTAAATTAATATTTAATTTTTTTTAAATTTCATAAGTTAATATAATTCATTTTTAATAATTTTGTTATTCATATGATTAATATTAGTTATTTTTACTTTTTATTCATTTTCATATGTTTGTGATTTATTTAATAAATGTTATAAATTCACTTTTTTTAATTTTTTTTGTAATTTATTCAATTTTATTTATTCATTTTTAATATTCATTCAATTGAAATTGTTTATACACTTTAAATATTAATTAATATTATATATTTTCTGGAATTTATTAATTTTGTAATATTTATTCATATATATTTTTTTATTAAGTTTTAATATTTTCACTATGTTTGTAATTTATATATTTAATATTTTTTCATTTTTATTTATTAAGTTTTAATATTTATAATATGTTTGTAGTTTATATGATAAATTCATTTAAATGCATTTTTTTAATATTTCTATAATTTAAATAGTTAGTGTAATTCATTTTTAATATTTTTTGTTTTTATAAAATTACTATTATTTAGTTATTCATTTGCATTCATTTTTAAGTTTCTATTAGTGCTAGATTACATGCCGATAAAAGTGTATTTTATCATTACTAAAGAATAAGAACTCATAAATACCTATTTTGTCAGAACTTTTAAAACTGATAATGGTTTCAGTTTTTTAGCACTAAAAAACAGCGATAAAACCTTTAATTTTTTACATAGATAAAATGAGATTTTATAAGTGCTTTTTAATTCATGCTAACAAAATCCTTAACCAATTTTTTAAAATAACCCTAGTAGATACCTCTTTCCTCCCACCACATTCAATCTATCATGGAACCAAAACTATTTTTCTACCGAAGTCGATTCTTTTGGAAAATTGAAACCTTAAAACCAAAGTTATGAAAATCTCAACTTGTTTTTCAGGATTCATCATCTATATTTCATCTGTTTTCAAGATTTTTTTTATTTTGTCTTCATCTTTTCATCTATAATAGACGAACTCATTTTTTTTCAAATCTTACCTCAAAACTGAAGGTATAAAATTCCAAACTTGTTTTAATGGATTTTCAATAGATATTTCATGTGTTTTTCATGATTTCTTTGAGTTTATCTTCCCATGTTCATCTGTACGGATTCTTCTACAATGTTTTATTATGTAACCTATTTTTTCCATTTTTATTCTCTATTTATTTGGGATGAGTCTACACTTTTAGGGTTCTTTCAATTGTAGTTAATAATCTTTCTTGATTTTCATGATTTTTGGGTTGTTATTCCGATTAGTATATATAATTATAGACTATAAATATGGATTCCCAATGAAATAATTTTTAAAAAATATTATTTGATATTAATTTATAATTTAAATTAGGTTTTGTGGAATGAAAATTTTCTGATCTTCCAACTATAAATTTTTTTATTTGATATTAAAATGGTGTGATATTCCAACTATCTAGAGAATTTTCTAAAGGACTCAGATACTCCTTTTAAGTATTGATATTCTAGTTATTCTAAATAATTATAGGTTTTTTCAAAACAGTAAGAATTTTTTGTGGAATAATTAAAGATTCACTATTTTCAAAGATACATTCTCACTTTTCAGATTTTTGTAATATCTTCAAAGTCTCATTATATGTTTAATACTCTATTTTTTTAATTACATATTCCTAACACTCCAATAACTTGTAACATTATTCCTGACTAATTTATAGAAATTCTATAAAACTAGGGATAAATTCAAATTAAAATTTAACATTAATCTCATCTCAATTGGAAATAATAATTTTTTCTTGAGTGGGGTGGTTAAATATATACATGGAAAATCATTCCTGCATAATACCGAGATATGAATTCAGTTTTTTTCATCCATCTTCAAGGTTAATCATTTATAAAAAATAATTTTATTTTAAACATGATGATTAAAAAATATCCAATTGATTCAATAAATCCTTACAAATATTTGAGAATTAGTATGCTTTTATATATAAGGATAAAATTTGATGTCCCAATCCAAATTCTTAAAAACCACAAGGTTGAGGTTATAGAATTCATATTTCTAATAATTAGATTATCATATATAGATTTAAAGACAAGATGATTAAAACATTTACCTAATGGGATTATCTTCAAGTATTTTACACCCCAAATACATGACAATATTAACATCAATTCTTTAAGAAACCGTGATTTATCTCTATTTTCTAAAATTTGGTTACCGGTCAATGAAAACTTGAAATCCTCTAAAATATTTTGAAGTTACTATACATTTATTAGGACTAAGAGCCTGTTTATATGAGCCTCTTAGGGCATAATAGACATTCACTTTTATTTTGGATAATGATCATATAATATACCTCTCTCAAGTGTATGTCCTAACTCAAAATCCTAATTGCTTCTCGAATGTCATTCAACACAAAACTCACTTAAATATGTCATATGTCAAATGAGTTAGAAGAAGTGAGATAAAAAAATTAATAGTTGAATAAGGTGGATTGTGAATAATAAAACCAAATGTTCACTCACCATTTTTTTCTCATTAAATCATCAATGAAAAAATGCATCATATTATATCAACACATTTTGCCGGAAAATTCCAACTTCACTCTAGGAAAATAATCCACACCAAGTGATAAGATATAATTATTTCCAAAACATAGGTTTTTCTATATGTATATAATGTTCATTTTATTATAAAAAAATGTTTTATACTTATTATTTTATATAATTTATATATGTATATATTATAATTTATAATTATATATTATAAATTTATACTTTATATAATTTAAGGATATAAAAAAATATACAGTATATGCATACCCTGTGTATACTTATTTATTTTTTAAAAAATATTAATATTATTAAACCAAATAGGATGGATATGAATAAGAAATGTATAGATTTTTATAATATGGTTAATAATTTTGGGGATGGGGTTAAATATTTCATTAAATTTTTAATAGACCGTCCATACGACCCATCTCAAATCATTTTTCTATATTTATGTTGTTTTTATTCCAGAAAAATTATTCTAGAGGATTTTTATGGTCATTTAACCTATCATGAAATAAATTGAATCTATAAATGGATGAAAAAACATGAGAAATAACTTAATATAGATACTGGATAATATGAAACTATAATTTATGGATCATATTATTTATTACAAGTGTAAATAATAAATTATATTTTATTGAAGAAATGAAAATGGAAATTTAATATAACCTTTTCGATTGTCCAATTTTTGTTGAGAAGTTAAAAATTTGTAAAAGAAGATCATTGTATTCTGATTCTACTAAATATACAATATTTTTAGTTTTATTAAAGCTATATAATTTAAATCTATTACTGGGTAGAGAAGCATAAGCTTTATAGTACTACTTGGTCCCATGAATGATGCACTACTGGAAGAAAATGATCTTCCTTATCAAACGTATGACACTAAAAGAATGCTACGTTCAATGGGTATGATTTCAAAAAGAATTCATGTTTATCCAAATGACTATATATTATTTTTAAATAATGATGAAATACTTAAAAATTACCAATGTGTGGTATGAAATAATAAAGTAATGGTGAATCAAGTCCTGTAAAAGTTTTATGGTCCTTTCCAATCATTACAAGGTTTAGAAAGATCTATAGATGTGAGGAGACTACTAGAAAATTGACATGGCATGCAGATACAAGAATTTGAGATGGGAAACTATGTCAACCAGAGGACTCTCCAAGGTGGAAGAATATTGATCACAAGTTTCTTGAATTTATAAATGAATTGAGAAACTTTCCTCTTATTCTATATATAAATGGAGTAAGTCATTTTGGTATGTAAAGTATTACTCATAGTACATGACCAGTTATTCTACTAAATTAAAACTTACCACCATGGTTATACATAAAGAGAAAATACAGTATGTTTTATCTATTTATATCTAGATAAAAACAACTTGTTAATGATACTGGAATTTATTTTGATCAATTGATCGGTTATCTAAACTTAATGTGGGATATGAGTGTTATATTGTATGATGCTCATAGAAGTGAAGAGTTCACATTGAAAGATATATTGTACATGAAAATAATTAACTATCCTATTTATGGAAATTCTATAGGATATAGGATTATATAAATTATGGGGTTTCACATATTTGAATAAGGTGTACACTTGGCTATGTTCAAACATTCCTCCAAGAATTTTTTTTAAGACATCACAAATTTTTACCGTGACAACATAAATACTGATATAGGATGACATCATTCGATGGGAATACAGAACAAGGTAAAAAACCATCTATTTTAAAATGAGATCAATAGTTCAAGTAAGTAGAGGATATTTCCACTACTTTAAATAAACCTTCTTTGAAAAACCTTACGTAAAAAGGTTAGAAAATGATATCATGTTTTTAATTATCATACAAAAAAATTTTGTATGTCAAAACATTTCTTAGTATCACACATTCTGAAAAACAAATTCTTATGATAGTGTTATTGGAACATTACCAAATGTACCTAAAAAAGAAAAGTATGGAATTAAGTCTAGGTTGGATATGCTTCACTTGGGAATAAGGGAATATTTGGTTCTATTGATTGGTGAATGGAATATTATTATTCCTCCAACTTCTTACACTTTATCCAGAAAATAGAGATATCAATTTTGAAACTTTATGAATGATGTAAAGGTTCTGTAGGGGTATTCATAAAAAATTAAGGATATCATATCAATTATTAATTTGAAGTTAATAGGCCTATAATCACATTTTTCTCATGTTTTTTTGCAAGATTTAATGATCATTCATTTTCACTGCATTCTGCCCAAAAATGATTGATGCACATTAACCAAAAAAAATTCTTTTTTAACCTATATGTAGTAAAGTTATAGAACCATTAAAGTTTCTAAATATATAAAAATAAATTGATTTCATTTAAAGGAATTGAATATGTACTTACCATCATCAATCAATGATATGTTGGTTCACTTGATGAGTTACTTGGTTAGATATAATAGACCATATGACCCAATAAAATATAGATGTATATTCCTCATTGAATGATATATGAATATTTTGAAATGGAATATCCAAAATTAAAATTAGTAAAAAGTTTTTATTATAAAGCATTATATTTTTGAAGAAGATTTTGAATTCTATACCAACTACTTATTATATTTTGATAGCATTGGTACCCCAAAATATCATCATAGAAGACACCTAGTGGGTAAAGGGATTTTGTAAAAAACATGTTTTTACAACTACCATTACAACATAGGGGAAACTTCACCTTTATATTTTACAAAACAGTATAGAGGTTTCACTACATGTTGAATCCCAATAATTAATTATAATACATTGATCTATCAAGGTCTGTAATATGGTTATCAAATACACATAATTAATAATTTATAGGATTATTTTGAAATAATTTTTAGGGAGATATCTCCAAATCTAAATTCAATTTCTGAATAATATTGATGGATAGATAGAGGACCAATTTTCCATGTATATTCTTAAAAATATTATGTAATTAATAGTTATATATTATATAAAAAGGATCACCATGAATGTAGTATGATGAAAAATAGTGGAGTTACTATTAAATTAGAATCCATGCATTTATTTGATACCCCAGTTAGAAATAAAATTTATGTTAATATGTCATACTTTGGCATCATCAAATAAATATATGATTTGGATTATAAAACATTTGAAGTTATTTTTTTTCTTATGAAAATGGGTTAAAAACAGAAGCTCAATTAAATCCAATTAATTAGGCTTCATGAAGTTCAATTAAAGTGGGGAATGATACATGGATGACTCACCCATAATATAATCACAAGTAGTGTAAGTAATTTATATACTAGATCCTAAAAATAAAAATTATTTAACTATTCTTTTGGTGACTAAGAAAACTACAGGGTTAGATGAAAATTCAATTTATGATGACAATTTCATTGGTGAATCGCAATCATTTTTTGGTGTTCCAAATGTAAACATCTTCTTTTCTGTTAGAGGAGACCATATGGAGGGTATTTGGATACTCGATACATATTCTAAATCCCTTTATCCTTTGAAGAAGAAAAATATAGTTTGATGTGCTACTTAAATCTTTTTTAATATACTATGATTTTCCTCACATTATTTTTTGTTCACTACTAAATTTATGTAATATTAATTAAATCTATAACTAAACATACTGAAAATGGATTCTCTATATGATAATGCTACCAATATAGTGGAACAAGACATCATCGTTGTTGAACTAAAGAATTGTTAGGAAGTTAAAAAATTGTGGATAAAAAAACACAAGTGAAATTTCACCACCATATTAAAAAAGTTATCAAAGAAAGAATCAAAGGTATAAAATTTAATGTTGGGTTGAATCAATGTGACCAACCTATTAACCAAAATAGGTCAATTTTCATTTGTTATATTAGGATCATAACTTGAATGCTTGTGGAAATTTATATATATACATGGAATAATGTTCTAACTACATTGAAGACAATCATTTGGGAGTACATTATTGTAATTTTATGATAAAGTTTATCTATTTAAATGAAAATAATATAATAAAATGTTTATTTACTTTTCATTATCCCTTAAAGAGCGCATTTATTTTAGATGATGGACTTAAGAAATTTATATTAATTATCATGAGAAAGGCTCATAGAGCCTTGAAAAAAATTCTAATGAAGATAAATATGAGATATGATGAGTGGAAAGAAAATTACAACACACCACCAATGTATGGAAACATTGTAAAACATGAAACATGATATTCTTTCATTGTTCATCATAAGGAAGAATCATTTTAGATGTATTATAATTGGTAATATTTTATTTTGAATTATCTGTATTTTTCACTTTTATTTAAAAATATTAATTTTTTGAAATCAAAAAAGGAGTTATGAGAATAAACAACATGAATATAAACCAATGTACCCTTACCATAAAGTAAGGATGGGGTATGCTTCATTTGAAAAAAATGGTACATGTTTGAATTCTAAAGTAATAATTGTATGTGGTATGAATCAACAACAAAGTTATGATCCTTTATTTATATTCATATTAATGAAACAATTCCACACCCCAGTTTTTGATTTCTTCCCTTATTTGGGTTTATCCTTCTATTCTCGATTTCTATCTAGTTTCGGGTGTTTTGGATTTCAATTTTCAGTTTTGGGAAGTTTTTAATAAGTTACATGGTTTAGGTACATGGTTAAGGGGAAACTATGAGCCCTCCTAATTCTGAGTCTCTTTTTTTCATTTTGAACATTCACAATTTTAGTTTCATTAATTTATCATGGTTTGATCCAAACTTTGTATCTCTAAGGATAAACTATGTGTGTCCTGGGGTGCCTCTGGTCGAGGTCACATGACCCAAGAACAATTATCAAAACTGTGTGTAAGTGCGTTCATGGTTATTCAAATTTTTAGAAAACCATATTGCATAGTTGGCACATGGTTTCTCAAACCATTTGAGCAAACTGTGTGGGAGATGAGTGTGTCCAGTAAGGGGCACACAGTTGGTGCATGGTCTAGGAAACCGTGCAGCCAAGTCATTCCTAGAGCTCATGCGTCTTAAAAATATAAAATTACTCTTCTACCCTATTTAGTATTTAACCAAAAAACACCTTATTCTGCCCCCCATTCAATTAATATGACCGTACTTGGATCCTTCCCTCTTCCCCAAGCCCCGAAAATCCTTTCATATTGATTGTAAGGTTATTTCTTCAAGGTTTTTTGGTGATTCTTCAAGGTATTATCCTCCTACTTTTTTTCTCTTTTTTCTTCTTCAATTTTCTTCATAGTTACTCTTCTATAATAGTCTTTTGAGTCTAGGGTTTTTATTTCCATTATTTTAAATTTGGGGTTTTGAGTTTTTAAGGTTTCTATTGTATGCTCTTTCCTTCTTGGACCCTTGCGATGTTGTTTCAAGTGGGAGTTTTTTAAGCTCTTGTAGTTTGAGGTAGGATCCCTTTGCATTTGCCCTTTAAATTTATGAATACATCGATTGATTTCTTTTCCCACCTTATTTGGATATTAATTAGTGAATTATAATTTTTAGAATAATTTTTCTATGTGAAATAAAGTTCCATCCACTTGGTTTTTTTTTTGAAATGGTTGTGGTGTGGTTTACAGAAAAAGTGTTTGTTTAAATGACCATTTGGATTTTATACATGATTCATGGTTCCTAAATTGTGGTTTTATATTTTTAAATGTAGTTGGATTATAAAATTATCATTTGTGTTTCTTAAAATGGATTTTTATAAATGGTTTTGGATTTAAAAATGGCATGTTTGCACCCATTTTGAAAATGTGGGTATAGTTATTTTGAAATTGGTTGGTTTCTCAAAGTGATTTTATGGCCCATTTCGAAATTCTATTAAATTGGTTCCCCTGAAAACTCTCCTTGGATGATCATCTTTCCTTAGTTATGATGAATGGTATGGGATGTCCTTTGTGTTGTAATCCTTCAAGATCTATTGGTAAAAAGGAAAGAAATTGTTCCTTTAGGTGACTTAGAGTGATGATTGTGTGTGATTATTATATGGGTGATATATTTATATGTTGTTGATTTATTTTTTAGGTTATTATTATATTACCCCAATTTAGTCTTGGCATGGTAACTTGGCATTTCTACTGGATTTTTGGTACACAATCTTATGATTTCACTCTGTCTTGTGACCCTTAGTATAGACCTTGATCTGCTTTTGGATTGTTTCCCTAGGTTAGGATAGGTATGGTAAGAACCAATTGTGCGAGAGAATTTATTTCATCAGGTAAGGCATGTCTATGGGATGAGTTTGATGTTTAGTATATTCTATATTATCCACTAAGATCCTAGGTTCTCCCATGTTCTTTGGCACTTAGTTGTATGTGTTAGATGATTGAGAATCATTATCGGTTGGTTACTCATATTTCTATATCCCATTACCCTTATTATATGATAATTTCTTCTACTTGCTTCTATTCTATTCTTATTTGTTAAAAGTAATGTGTTGGTTTTTCAAATGTTTATGGAAAAATATTCTGATTTTTGTTTTCACTTTCTTTCCCCCTTTTTACATAAAATCAATATCCTTTTTACTCCCCCTATTTTCCTTTGAAATACGGATGTCTCCTTGGAAAGAATCTTGTTTTAAATGAAAAAGGGTAATGGATTGTGTTTTGTTTTAAATATTAAATGTGTGAAAAACAAGATTTATATATTGTAATTTCAAACCTGAAATTGATGGATCTTTTGTTTTAAGAAAATTCATTAGGAATATATTTATTCATGCTCCCCTACTGAATTTTAATACTCGTGACTATAGTTTCTTCTTGTTTTTTATCTTCTAGTGTATGTTCCATCATGGTCTTAATATCCATGGGTAATGTTGGGTTTTGGGATCGGATAGTGACCCTCGATGTCACATGGAGACGTAGTGGTAGTCAGGTTTAGTTTGGGATTTGATGTTCGGATTGTTGTATTTTCAGTTTAGTTATTGTATTTTTTTTATAATATTGTGTTTATTTCTGCTACTTCAGTTTTGTTATTTTGGGAAAAATCATTCCCTTTGGTTCTCATTGATTCCCTTGGAACTAGTTTCTAGCCCAGGAGGATTGGGAATGCCTCTCGAATCTTTCCACAAACTAACTCAGTTGACTAGTTTAGGGTCAACTCGGGTTGGTTCATGACAATGAAAATCCAAAGCCACTTCCATCTCATATCATGTCCTACAGAAGGAGGCTCTTGTAAATAAAGGTTTAAAAATGGTAGATTAAAACAAAATATAAGTATGGGAATCATGTTTATGTATAACATAATTGTAATTTGGTATGATTTATAATGGCATTACATAGAAACATCAACTTATGTGTGATGTTTTTTATATTGTTTGTAAGTAATAATAATCATCAGATATACTAGAAGAAAATACTTATTTTATCTTTTAAGTGGCTCAAACAATATGATCGTTATAGAGTTATAGGTTTTGGTGGGTCACCTCGAGCATATTTTGAGAATTCAAAGTCATTAGGGGATGAAAATGAGAAAATAGAAGACATCATACATAAATATATTATCCAAAATAAATTATTATAAAATATTATTTGATGGAGAAATATATCTAAATGGGTTAAATAGAACCAACAATAGAGAAAAAAACATTACATGATGTCTTAAACCACACTAGATTTGAGGCTATACATTCCCCTCAACTGCCTTCCTTATACAATGAAATCAATTTCTTTATAATAATTTTTTAAAAAATTAAATCAAATAACTACCAATAACTTTTTAATACTAAAATTTTTAAGGGTGAAGGTAATTGTGATTTATATATATCAAAACCCATACATCTTCTTATTTCATTAGATACACTATAAAATATCCAAAGAGATATACTACACGATAAACTACTGCCAAAATATCACATGAGAGTGAGTATTCAAGTAATACACAAGATAAGGTTTGATTTGTCTACTCCCGTTGATGATATGGATGTTACCATGGTCGAACATTCTATTGGAACTTTTTTAACATGGTCATTTAATTTTATAAAGATATAATATGATAATATGGAATTTCCTTTATAATTTTTTTCAAAGGAAAATCATTTATCAATTTCTAAAAGAATTCCTTAAATGAGGTATACTATTGTAGATAGAGAAATAAAAGGGAAAATATAAGATTCTATCAAAATAATCTAGTGGATTAATTAAGAAATTAAAAAGGGTCTTCTGATAGTAGCTTTATCCCACCAATTCCAAAGCCTCATTTATTAATATTACAAGTTATTATGCATACAATATTCAAAGATGAAAATACGGACCATGTTGAATATGAAGAACTAATATATACAAAGGTAATTACAGAATTGACTGGTCTTAAGAGTGTAAATAAAATTCTCATTCATGAATGTTTGGGAATCTCAATTTTGAATGTATATAATAAGTATATCCTAATAATCAATTTTTCTAATAATTTATTTATTATGATCAATATAGTTAATAAATATTAATATTTTCTATATGTGAAAACATCACTACTATATAAATGGAAAACCTTATGAAGACAATTATTCACTTTTTATTCATGATATCTCCTCGATGGATAAAACTAGATTAAATATATAATAAATTGAAAAAATATATTTGAACTAGTCGCATTGTTTTAATAGAAAATAAAACAATTCTCTTCTTGATGCCTATAATTCTAGGTTAAAAATATACAATCTAATAATATAAAATATATTTCCATTTTTTCATTAATTATTCCATTTTTTATTTTTAAGGAGAACTGTATGCTCATTAAAATCAATTTTGATACCCTGAAGATTTATTTTTTAGATCTAAATTATGTAATTCCAAAAAAGTCGACCCCAAATTATATCCATTATGAATTTGTAATGTTATATAGGAAGAATTATATAAATATAATTCAAATTATAAGTTTTATATTATGTTTTAATGGAAATTTTATTATGATATAGAGATATTTAAATATCAAAAAAATAATGGTATGAGGTTGGGGACTAAGCATAAGAAGCCTGGTGATTTCATTAAATGGATATAGATTAGATCATATATAAAAATATTTCAATATCAAAAAACATATCTAAAAATTACTTATTTTTTTAAGGATTTTGTAGTGTCTATAACAAAATAATGAAAATTATTGTGGATATTAAATTTGTAAATTTATGAAAGATATCATATTCCATCAATAAACTATCACCCTAAAAGTGGTATTTTTGAAGGTAATTATAAATTAATTTAAAATATTTATTAATAATTTGTATTTTGATATTTTTCTAGTACTATGAGGAATGTTGAAAGTCTGTTTATTGAAAAGAAGAAGTATATTTGTTTACAAATGAGTGAGATGAGTGTATGATGTTGAACTTTTTTCATAAATCATAAAGACATAACTTCAAATTATGTTTATAATTACGTTTTTATTTCTTAGTGGTCATGATGAGTTGATCAACATGATCAAATGTGTCATTTCATATTCAAAATTTTATTAAAGTAACAAATCACCTAAAAGGGTTAAAAACTAAGTAAATGAGTACATATTTTCAAAGAAACTTTGGAGAATTATATTTGGGAAAAAAATTTTATAGGAATCAACCACGCATCATTCTGATGTCGTAATTAATTAGTATTACCCAAAGTAGCATTTATCCATTGTATTTTTATTAAAATGAAATATCACCCATCAAGGGGTCAATAATGAAGAAACAACCACATATTGGAATGGAAAATTAGGTAAGTGATCCTTGAATAATTTTTAATCGATAGGAATAAATTTTGTATCAATACGATCTCTATATTTTTTGGTATGATGGAAAATATGATTTCATATTTCTAAAACTTATTAATAAATGAAAAACTACTAGTTTAAGGGTAAAAACTAAAAAAAATAGGTTCATATTGGTTCCAAAAAATTGGATGATGATCTTTGAGTCATTTTTTATCTATAGGAAAAAAACACTTGCCAATATGATACCTAACTTTCTTGGAATAATAGAAATTTTTATTTTTCCTTTATATTGAAATTAAATTTTTAGGTTATCTAAAAGGGTTCAAAAATAATAAAATGAGTTTATATTTCCATGAAAAAATTAAAATATGATCCTAAAACAATTTTTGGCAAGAAATAATTAATCATGCATCAATATAATGCCAAAATTGCTTGATATTATCCAAATTACCAATTCATCTTTCTATTTTTATTAAAATAACATGTCACCCGATTAGAGTTCAAAACCGAGAAGATGAGTTAAAATTTATATGAGACATTAGGAAAATTATTCTCCAATTATCTTTGATCTCTTGAAATAAACCATGCATAAATTTTATTATTTTATTTCCCAGTATGACGTAAACTATGATTTCATATTTTTAACACTTATTAATATATGAAAAATTATTTTTTAAGGGTAATAACAAAGAAAAAATATCATATTGGCATGAAAACATAGAATAAAAATTTCTAGTCATTTGGGATTTTTTATAATCAACAGCACGTCAATCTAATACCAAAATTGATCGGTATGATCGAATGTGTAATTTCATATCTGCATTTTTATTAATGTAACTGATCACCTAAATGGTGGAAAAACAAAGAAAACTAGTTCTTATTTAAATAAAAACTTAGGGAAATAATCCTTTTGAAATTTTTTATTTATTGGAATCAAATGTGTGTCTATATGATTATTGGATTTCTTGATATGTTACAAAGTACTATTTCACCTTTTTTATTTTATTGAAATGTCTTATCACCTACCAAGGTATCAAAACTGATAAAATGATCTAATATTGACATGAAAATAATAATTTCATTACCTTAAATAATAATAAATCTAGTGTTTTTTACTATAATTCACTTTCTTTCATACCGAAGGATCTTTTATGTTTAAATTTTTTGAGAATTAGGTCATAAATCTTTCATAACATGCCCATAAATTATAAAGTGAACAATTATACTCCATTTTTATTTTCCCGTAATATATAACTTTTAAAATGAAACATGTTTTATTTTCATGACTAATCTTAATGAATTTTAAATTGACTTCTTATTTTTTCTTACCCAACCTTAAAACCTATTAATTTTTTTAAACATTTGATAAGAAAAAAATGCTCATTAAGGGACATAAAAAAGAAAAATAGAAACTTTTTAGTCAATTTTAAGACCATTAAATCATAAAAATATTTTTCTTTTAAAATAATAAAATTTGAGATTAAAAATAATAATTTACTTACATAATAAATAAAAATTACTTCCCAAAGTATTTCATAAAATACTTTATGAGAAATAAAAAATAAAAAATCATAAACACAAAGGTTTTTTTGAAGACATGAGAACCCATGAATTTTTTGAAAAACATACATTTTACCCAAAGGGAATAATTATTTCTTTAAAAAAATTATATTTGGCTTCCCTTTTGAAATAAAATGATTTCTATGAAAACTCATTAAAAATCAAAAAAAATCATATATGTTCCTTGGGAAGTAATCTTCCTAGAATACTTACAATTGGAATAAAAATCTGTTCGACTTCCAATCTAATTATCCATAGAACATAATCATTACCTAATACATTAGAGCGCTATCTTGGTGCACCCATCATATAAGTTATATCGGGATCACCCATATTAATGAGCTATATCAATATCACCCATTATCATAGGAAATATCCAAGGACCATATCATGAATTAAATAAATTAATCATGCACATTTTTATCAAAAAATATATTGAAAAACTCTTTTAAACCTATATGAAAAACAATTTTGGATATCAAAATACCCTTTCCTTATAAAAACCCATTTTAAAAAACAAAATCACTATAAAAAATTTAAAGAGGTATTTTCTTTCCATAAAACACGAAATCTTGTAAAGTAATCTGAAAATCCAATTATGGTTAGGATGAAGGGGAAAGTAGTTATCACTGTATATGTTAAAATAAAATATTCCTTTTTTCCTTCTGTAAAGAAATTCAAAACATTCTATAAAAATATTCATTTTGAAAATATTTTAAAGAAATTAAAAAAAGAGAAATAAAATTTCTTATTTAATTCTTTTATGTCAACAAAAATACATTAATAAGATATTTTTTAAAATATATACATGGAAGAAAAAGAGTTGAAAGGGGAAATTTAAAAGAGGATTTAAAAAAAAGTCTCTTACTGCAAGTACGAATCATCAAATATGTTATTTATCATCATAAATAAAAAACTCATGTTGAATTTTTTACTTATTTAAGAAATTTTTTAGAGTTTTTTATTACTATTACCATGTTATAATCAATTAATTAATCAATTAAATTCACATTGGATTTTTTGTAGATATTCAAATCATATGTCCAAAATGAATGTCTTAGGTTTACTATGGTAAAATAAGTTATCATTACATCATATATAGAATAATAATCATGAAATAATTATCATTTTTTACATCAATTATAATTTAAAAAAAACTAAGAAATATAGTTAACAAAAATTAACTATGCTACAATCATGGAGATGATAGGTCGTACATACACGTGAGTAATGTTTCCATTTATCAATGATTCTTATGGAAATAATTTAAGTGTTATTTTAAATTTCCAGAATGATAATTAGATAAGTAATTCCATAATATTTATTTAAATACACTTAGATATACTATCCACGCAAAGTGGTGATGAAAAATGAATTGCATCACATCTGGAGGTGGTAGTCCACATGTACGTGTGAACGACATTGTCATTTTTAATTAAAGGGAATGGTAAGAAAGTAAATAATATATTTTCTTTTTAGAATGATAAATATTTCATAAATATTATATATATATATATATATATTAAATACATCATTAAAATCATCTATAAAATGTGGTTATGGAAAATGAATTACATGGATTCACGGGAAGGTAGTCCACTGTACTCATGGACGATGGTTTTGCTTTCACTTTGATGGAATAGGATGTGGATATAAGTTATTACATTAACATAATAAAATATCAGTATATTTAATATATTGCATTTATTATTTCATCATGTTTGAATAATTTTTGAACGAATTAGAGGAATAAATAAAGTGAAAACACTTGACTGAGAATTATACCTCTTATACAGACAACCTCTAAAGGTTTACACCAAAATCATTCATATATTAGGTTATCAATAAAACCAAGGCCTGTATGATTTGGGGATATATGTAATTAAGTTATTTGGGTTGGTATTTTCAAGAAAAAAATGTTTTTGAAGTGTGAATAAATGTGGATAGGATATTCCGTTTTATAAGAGAGGGGATGGGCACTCTTAAAATTTCTTAAAGTATCAAATCAATATAAATTAATTTTGATGTTAAAATAGATAAAAATTTATAATAATATAATATAATATTATCATGTGTATAAATACTCTAATACAATAAAAATTAGATAATTTTATGTGATTTTGTCATCCTTATATTTTTGTTTTGTCACGTGTTTTCCCTTCTTGACAATTACCGCAATTTTAAGATTTTACACTTTATAATTCAAGAAAGGTTATATAAAAGGAAAATTGAATCATAAATGGACCATAGTGGATATTATAAATTATATATCAATAATTTGGAATAAAATTTTATTTTTTAGAGTTTTAAATAATTTAATAAATTATTATTTTTTATAAAATATCATTAATTTTAATTTTGTTACTATTTATTCAATTTGAATTTTTAAACTACAGGAATAATGAAATTTGAATATAAGTCATTAACAACTCTATAATATTTCATTTTTATTTAAAAAATCATCTAACATAACAATTCATTCAAATAATATTACTTTAAACATTTTTAAAATCATTATTTAATTTTCCTATTAATTGATTAGATACTCTATTTGTGTTGCGTATGCATTTAAGGTAAATATTTCATCACTAAAAATTATAAATAAATTACCATGATAAATAAAAAACATTTATATTTAAAATTAATATTTATAACCTAACATACCTTCTTTTTATCCATATGAAAAAAAATTTAAAGATGATAAAATAAAGAGAAATACATTTTTTACTTTTCTTTACATAAAGTATTATAAAAGTAAAAATAATGAAAATATGGAAACAAATGTCATATATTTGAATTTTGGATTATTATGGACGAAATATAATCATAAAATAAAATTAATTCATGTATTATGGTCACATTTTATTCTTTATCACAATATTTTTTCACTTAATTTACAGATTTTACCTTTATTATGGTAACAAAATTTACTATGATTAATATTCATAAAAACTAAAGATAAAAAATAAATATTTACCAAATTTATAAATATTTATTTTAAATATGGAATCCATTTTTCAAAATTTAAAACACAAAATTTTCATAATTTAATATAAAATTAAACCCAAAAAATGTGATGAAAAACAGTTTTTCAAAAAAAATAACTTATAAGTAAAATAATCTATTTATACTAAATTAAAGTATAAAATTTATTAAAAAGTTATAATTGGATTATTTTTAATAAAAAATAACTAATTAAATTTTAAAACTAATCCAAAATTTAATTCTACTTTGTAAATTTGTTAAAAATAAAATATGATTTTTAATAAAAATCAATATTTTACACTATTCATTGAAAAATCAAACATTCCAGAAAAATATCACAAATTCACTCTAAGATAAATTTGAAATTATGATTGAAATATATATATAATTTTTATCAAATAATTTTTTTAAAATTTCCATCAATTAAATATAATATTTTCTAAAACAATTATTAAAAATCAATTTTGAATGAAATGTATTTTTGAAGCGTAAAATGACTTTAGTAAAAACTGAGTTATTATTTCCTAATAATTACTCAATAAATTTTCATTTATTAATAACTTTATATATATTCCATGTTTTGTTTAATCCAATTCATATATGCCAATTTAGTGGCGAGGTTATAACAGTTATATTTAAATAATAATATTTCACGATTCGTTTACACTCAATGTTGTGTATTTTGTATCCTATCAAACATAGTCATTATTTTAAAATATTAATATATTATAAAAACATAAGAAAATTATGCTAGAATAATTTTTGATCTTTAAGTGTCAATCAAGAATCAATATGAAGCTTGGATTTCTTGATATATTTCAAAGTACCATTTCACCTTTTTATTTTTATTAAAATTACATATAACACAACAAGGGGTTAAATTGAGAAAATGACCTCAAATTAACATGATTTTTTTTTGAAAATGATCCTTAGGTCATTTTTGTTCCATATGAATCAATATATAATTAATCATAGTCTCATATTACTCTATAGGATCCAATGTATAATTTGAAAATTGTATTTTTATTAAAAATAAATACCACCCCTCATGTGGTTAGAACTTGAAAAGTGAGTTTATATTGGTGTTAAACTTAGTAAAATGATCCTTGAATAATTTTTGATATATAGGAATCAATCACCCATAAATCCAATGTATGTATGTCTCATAATGATGTAAAATATGATTTCATATTGTTAACACATATTAATAAATAATAAAATCACTTATTTATGATTCATAATTGAGAAAATAATTTCAAATTGGAATGAAAAAAATAAAATAGGGATATTTGAGTTATTTTTTATCTATAATATTCAAATTCATCTCAATCTAATACCCAAACTTATCAGTATGATCTAAAGTTTTGTTTAACATTTATATGTTTATTAAAGTGTCAGGTCAACTATTATGGATCAAAATCAATAAAATGGGTTTATATTACTATGAACACATATCAAGATGATTAGTAAATAATTTTCGGTCTTTAGTAATTAATTATAAATCAATATTATGCTCATATTGCTCAATATAATCCATAGTACCATTTTACCTTTTTATTTTTATTAAAATGACATATCACCCAACAAGGGGTCAAAACCAAGAAGGTGAGGTCAAACTAATTTGAAAACTTATAACAAAAATACTAAAATAATTTTTGATCCATAGGAGTTGACCATTCCTCAATCGGATGCTCAGATTGTGAGGTATGATAGAAAGTATGATTTTATATTCTTACCACTATGTAATAAATGATAAATTATCTTTGAAAGGGAATTAACTGAGAAAATAAGCTCATATTATTTCAAAAACATATTACAATGATTTTAGATTCAATATTGAAATGTTGCAATCAAACACAGATCAATCTAACACAAGAATTTCTCAGTATGATCAAAAGTGTCATTTCTCATTCAAATTTTTATTAAATTTTCATGTCACCTAAAATCATTCAAAATCAATAAAAGGAGTTCTTATTACCTTGAAAATATTACATGATGATCCGCTAATAATTTTTGATCTATAAGGAATAACTGTACATAAATCCAATTACAAGATTTCTCGATTTGTTCTAGATTACCATTTCACCTTTTTGTTTTTATTAAAATGGAAAATCTCCCATCAAGGGGATAAAACCAATAAAAATAGTTCATATTGATGTAAAAAGTTAGGAAATTTTTTTTGAACCCTTTATGATATGTATAAATCATTTGTGCATCAATTTGATGAAAATTTTTTCCAGTATGATGTAAACTATAATTGAATTTTGTTAACACATGTTCATAAATGAAAAATTTCATGTGTAGTGGTCATAAACAATAAAAAAATATCAGATTGGTATAAAAAATCAAGACAATTATCTTTAAGTCATTTTGATCTATAGAAATCAACTGCGCATAAATCTGGTACCTGAATTTCTCAGTATGATTGAAAGAATCATTTGATTAAAAGTTTCATTTTAAATTTAACATGGATTATAAAAAATTAAAATTTATTTTTTTTATTTCTTTATATACTATTACTAAGAAAATAATTTTTTTATTATATATGCATACTTTTATTTTAGGTTCTGTTGATCACTAGAGAAAGTGTGTCATGGGAGTTTTTCTTTCGTATTAGTTGTAATTTTTTTTATTTATAATTAAATTATACAAAATGTAATTGTCTTATTCCCGAATTTCCCGAAGGCCTTATTTTTATTGCTTTTTGAAAACCTCCCTTTCAAGGGATGAGGGGGAACCCTTAAAATCCTCATAGGCTTATAAATTACATGACACATAGGTCTTAAGAAAATATATAGACTATAACTACATGGAATTGCTCCTCCCAAGATTCTTCATCATGATGCCAGCTCTCCACCTTCGCATGGCTTATTCAGCTAGGTTTCCCATGCTTACACAAGATAGTCCTGATGGCAATTCCATATCCTCTATTTCTGAAAAATATGCTTAGCTTCTAATCTGGTGATGGCGCCTACTCTGATTCCCCATCTGGAGTCTGCTCCTTGTAGAGTATGTCTGGTTATTAAGAACAATTTTAGGTGTACCAAAGTCCTTGAGGTGTCCCGAAGGCCTTAAGGTGGCCTGAAATCCTTACTGGCCTGAAGTCCTTGGGTATCCCGAAGTCCTTAAAGGAACTGAGGCCCAAATCGGTGGCGCAAAACCCAAACAGATGAATAATTATGGATGCTACAGTACTGAATAGTGTCTGCTATGGTACTGCTACAGAGCTCGTAATTTATGTCTCTACCCAGTTTTGAACTCAGGTCTCTTGGATGCACTTGTCATGTCCTCACCAATGGGGTTGAGGATCTTGTGCTACAAAATGTAATTGTGTTGTACTAAAATTATTTAATGTAATATTTGAATTAAAATTATTGAACAATATAAATTTTATGGTGGTAAAATGTAATTATTTTTTATGTTTTGTTTTTTTATGTTTAATATGGTTCAATGAAATATATAGTATAATAATTGTGTTTATTTTTAATATTTTATTTGTGTGTTTTTTTTAATGTAATATTTTTTTTATTATAATATTTTCACTACATTTTTTTTATATTTTATTCTTTAATTTTCTTTATGTTTTAGGGTTATTTCATATCTACTATAAAATTTTGTAGTAGTGATGTAGTGTATGGTAGGGATTTCTCACTGCTAGTTTTAGTGCTGATAAAGTGAACCTTTATCAGTGCTAAAAAAGAATTTATTAAACCCTATCAGAGCTAGATACTTTAGAATCAATTATAAACATCTATCGATGTATAAACCATAAACTAAGTCATCATACTAAAAACCCTATGCCAAGAAAGGATTTTTGGAATGAATTTTTTAATTATACGGGTTTGAGTTTTTTGGATTTGGTAACTAGGACGGTTGAGTGCAAATTAAATCGATGCTCAGCGACATCAGTAAATATGATAAATTCAATTTCTAATTCTCATAAACATGTAATAGATAATCAATTCATTTTTAACTATTAGTTTAATTTTTGAATGACATGAATCAATTGAATTAATACCTGATAGTAGTCTCTCCCTATAAAAGGGAATCCCCCACACCCTATGATTTCCATATCTCAAAACTACCTTCCTCCTCTATATCTGGTCAAATTATTTTCCCTCTCACTTGGGTTCTTTGGTTTCTTTGGTTTTTGAATTTTTGTGGTATTTTTTTAATTATGTTATTATTTATTTTGTAGTATAATATTTTATTTAATATTAATTAGTTTTTAGTTAATCTATAGTTAGTTAATTGTTAATTTAGTAGTATTATTAGTTAATTATTAATTAGTTTTTATTTCTTTTTTATTATAATATTTTATATAATATTTTTTAATTATTAGGATTGTATGTTCTTGTTTAATATTACTTTAGAATAATAAATTTAGTTAAATCTCAAGTGCATGTTGAATTTTTAAAAAATAGATGTCATTCTAAATTAAAATAAATTAATTAGGATTGTATGTATATGTTTAAATATTAAAAATTTAATTAGTATAGAATAATGAAAAGTTTCTATAAATATTTAATTGTATGTATAATATTAAAATTATTATTATAATGTGTTCATGTTAAGAATTTTAATAAATTGTATGTTTAGAAATATGAAATTGATTGTTTAATAGTAAATTATTATGTTTTAATTATTAGTATAATTTTTTATTTATAATGTTTTAATTAATTGTAATGGATTATTTATTATAAATACTATTGTTGAATTACAATTTTAAAATTATGATTAGAAAACATTTGTGAACCATAGGGATAAGTCTAGACATAAGAAAAATTGAAATATTTTTGTAACCGAAATAGTGTGTCCTTAGGGATAAGTCTAAACATAAAAAAACATATTAATATTTTGGTAAAGTAAACAACATGTGGTTTCCTAATAATTAAATCCTTATCTAGATACTAAAAGAGGATGCAAGCTCTCGTAGAGTTTTACCTATGAATAATAACCCAAAAAAGGGTGAATTAGGTATTTACATAATCATCACTTGGTGCACAAAAAAGGGGCCTAACTACACAACTAATATGAAACTCTCAGAGGATATGATTTGGGGGTTAACATTCTATTTACCTTAATTTATATGTTAAAATATTGTTATTAATATTTAAATTATGACTAAAACTATATTGAAAACATTATGGATAATTCTAAACAAAAGAAAAAATATTAATATGTTGGTAAAGTAAATAGTGTGTTGTCTCTTTGCAATTACATCCCAATATGGATACTATAAGTAAATGAAAGCTCTGAAACAGATGTTCCTAGGGGTAACATCCCCAAAAATAGTTTATTTGGTATAAACTCAATAATCACCTGGTGCAAGATAGAGAGGCATAACTACACATCTAGTTTGACACTCATGGGGGATATGATTTGGTAATTCACTTTTTTCTCTCCACCATACACACTAAATAGTATCTTAATATTCCTTTAGTTAAAAGACTCATAGTTACGAGAATAAGTTATAATAAATTAAAATATTAATATGTTTTTTTTGGTTAGATATAAATATGGATTCATGTCCTTATTTAAATGTTAAAATAATTAATATCAAAAAAGGGGTAAATTATATTAGACAAGTAGAATGATTGATAATGGTTGGTGTTGTACAATGGTGGATTAAGTTCATATAAATATAAAATCAATGGTTAAAAACATGGTTAACCAATTTATTTGGTCCATTATATGCAGACATATTCAATTTAATGATTGGTTGTGTTGTTTAGACTACCCAATTATTGATAATGGGGACTAGGAATATGTTTTTTCTGAGGTTAAGGACCATGTTGAATATAAAATGATGAAGTTGTATGAAACTATCTCTACTATCAAATATGTTCCATTAAAAATATAAATCAATCCATCTCAACCTTAGGATATGTTGTTATATCTTTAGGCTTTGATATCTCATAGAGAGATTGAATTTTTTGGGTAAATCTGCCCACATGAGTTAGATTTAATAGTGGAAAATTTTTAGGATGGTAAACAATAATAGCAATAGAAAGATGTTGAGGATATTGAACATGAAGAAAATGAAGAAGAACATTTAGATTCTATCCATGTGTCATCACACCGATCATTGAATCATCTTCCACCATGAGACTCATAGATGATAGAGGGTATGGATCACCTGTAAGAATTCAATTGGTAAATCATCAATCCCAGAATATAATTCCAAATAATTATTTTTGGAACCAATCAAGGTTTGAAAGAAAATTTTCTATACATTTCGAAAGAGTTTGATAATAATGAATCTATAGGTACAATTCTTAAATAATGTCAAATTATGAGAAATTACAGTTATGTAATCGTTTAATTAAAGAGACCTCGTTATATAATTAGATGTGATAAGTTTTATTCATATTTTTAATTGATATTTAGAGATATACTTGATAATAATTTTAACTGTTGGATAATATCTATATTTACTCCACACACGTGTAAACCCAACTCTCTCATAGGGTCACATGTCGATAGATGCTGAATTCATTTCAACTATTATTGTTGAAATGATAAGAGAATGTAAAGACGTTTTATTGGTTCTCATGTTAGATAATATTAAAAAAACATTATAGTTATCATATTTCATATTGGAATCCATGGGATGCATGAAAAGTGTCCATCATGAAAGTTTTTAGGGACTGAGATGACTCTTATCAAGTTATACTAAAACAAAGGGACATTTTTTATTACAAAAATCAAGTTATCTATTGGTTCACATAGTTGAATATCATATCTAATATAAATAATTTGATCATTTAAAGTTAGTTTTTTATATATTATTTTATAAATTCTCCCCATGTTTGACTACTTTCTAAAATTATAAGCAGTTTATCCAAATTGATGTCTCATTTTTATTGAATGTATATAAGAAAATGATTGATTTATTCCACATCAAATGGAAATCATGATCCTCTTCAATTGGACTTTGTTATTTTTGATAAAGGGAACATATCATCCTAGAGTTGGTTCTTCTCTTAACTCTAAATTTTTTTTATGAATATTGTAGGAATATTTATGATTTTTGGTTGATATCGATCAATAAAAGAATATATAAAGTATTATGGTATTGCATGAATACATCCTCATGCTTACCATCAAGACTATATTAGACATATTAAAGGAAACATGAATAAGAGATTCAAGAATGAGTCCATAAATAAATCAATCTTCAATCTTGGTATGTATATGATTTTTTATTATAATAACCCTTCTAATATAAAGAAATATATTATATGTGTTCTTATTTGTTATAATTTTATTTAATATAAAAACTTCAAAAAAAATATTGGTGAATGTTTCGAACAAATTGGTGAAGAAAATAAATAAAGATATGACTACTTGATGTAAGTTCCAAATGATAAATGATCATCGACGTATGATGATGGGGGATTATATGGTAACCTGATGACCAATATTGTGTAATGAATTAATGAATTATTTAAGAGGGTTTATAAGCTACCTATCATAGGTAATTTGGAATATTAAATTATATATTAATTAGGTATAGAGAATGTTCTTTTAATTAATTATTTCTTTAACATTAATAATAAGTTTTAAAATTAAATTACAGTTTTAGTACAGGAAACATTATATCTCACAGTTAAATATTTTATGGAAAGAGGTAAACAGGTTGAAGAGAGTATGAATAGAGGGATTAAATATGTGAGCTATATTTAGCATGAACTTTATAGGATTATTCAAGAGGATTCTATATTCAGTTTTCATTCCTTTTCCCATGGTGGGAAAATATTTTGAGGTTGTTGAGTTCCATAGTCCTTTGACTGGTAGTAGTGGTCATCTACTTCTGGTTTTATTTAATCAGTGTTATTTTGATAACTGTAACTTCCAATAATTATAGGATATTTGTACATATTTGATCACAACATGTGATTCTGTACAATTATCTCAGCTGAAATTCATTTATTCAGTATATCAACTCTAAATTATTAGTAACGTATGTAGTTCCCCATGGATTATTATAGGTCAATATTAGAACTTCAGTATGTCTTTTGATCCCCCATGCTTCTGCTGGACATGAATAGGTTGTGGCCAATTGAAGTCTAATAGTATTTAGAATGAGAAATATCATCCTAGTAAAGGGACATATTCATGGAGGTGTGGTTTATGTGGTTAGTAAGGTAACACTTGCACATGTTTCTCTATATGTATGGTGAAATAATCAAACAATCTACATGATTGTTATTTTATTCCACTTGTTAATGTACTTGTGTTTCTAACCATTGATTTGAATGTTGTAACCAATTATTTGAATGTAATAATTTGTTATTTTAAAATAGTTTCTCAATTGAATAATCAAAACTCAGTTCAAATAATTTGAAATTGCTCTAACTTATGAAACAATTTTAGACTCACCAAACAAAATATGAAGCATTTTTTACTTTATGGACAATAGAAGACAATTTTACATTCATGATTAGAAAATATCATATTTAAAAACCTAGGAGCACAAAACATTTTACAAATATCCCCCTATAATTAAAATTTAAACGACACTTAATTAGAATAAAGATGAAAAGAATTATAAAGTAACTCCCCCAACATTTGGTACATGTGACCTCAGTGCACAACTCATTTGATCAATCTCTTTAAAATAATTCACAATAGGATTTGAAAAAATAATAGGCTTTCTTCTCTATGTTCAAAATTTCATTATCACTTATTTAATTTGGTTTATCAACGTGTTTCTCTTATATTTTTTGAAATCCTTTATATGTACTGATAGTATTTGGCACAAAAAACACCATACATTGGGTATGTAGTCATCTTCAAGGATGGTAGCCCCATTATCAAATTTTTAAGAGGTGATAAGGGAATAAAAGTATACCAAAAATGATTCTTAAAACCTCTCAATGTTGTATCGTAACTTTTAGATCCTAATACATATATATCATAGTAAAAGAAAATAAGAATCCAATGTTTTTCTACACTGATTCTCTATCACATGTGAAAATCCAAAATCAAAATCATTAACATTTACAAAGATCAATTTTCTTTTTCATTTTAAATGAAAATAACCACTTATAAAAAAATCAACCAACATCCCCTTTTATCAAATAAATATAAAAATGTTATATATTCAGATGGATGGTTCTCTTCTACATCCAAAACAATCTTATGTGTCATATGAGGTTCTAGAAAGACAACCTATTCAGTATATTCTTGTTATGAGGTCTCATTAATTCCATCAAAAGGCACCTCCTTCACCCATTGTTCCATTTCTTCACTAATATGGATTCTATTGAGTTTCCTTGTGTGACTTGAAGACCATTGATCATCATTTTATTATTTCATTTGTTGAGATATAGAGACTAGAGCTATGCTCATTCTATCTTCATAAGGGTGAGATGAAGATTACCTTACAGGATATGTAGTACATGTTTGGTCTACTTATCTATGGGGAAAATATTATAGGTGAAACTATAGGATAATGGCTTACATTCATACATTTTTTAGTTATAATCAATGTTATAAACTATTAGTAAGTCTTTTGGGGTTCACATTTACTCATTGTATGGCTTGATTATCATTTCCCAATTATTCTAGATGATGCTAATGAGGTGACACTAATTCTCCACATACATGTATATATTATTTGGCTGATTAGAGGAACACTATGTATTGAACATTCTATGACCTTAGTATACATGATGTACTTACCACTACTTGAGGATCTAGAAAGGATAGATACAAACAACTGGGTGTTGGTTTTATTATCATATATGTATAGATACCTCTATTAATAATGTTAAGAGGATAAGTGATAGATTAAAGGATAGTTCATTCTACTATAGATATGGGCATAGGATAATTTTCCACACATCACTCCTAGAGTTATCTCTCCACTTCCCCATCACCTTTTATTGGACTATCCCTATAGATGATAGTATGTTTTCATCCTTAAATTTAGTTGTTTGAAAATTTTATTAATATTATTTTTATTAACTAATTGAATGTTACTTTTATTTCCAGGTGGATTCGGTCTTAGTGTTATATACACACCCTTAGGCATAGTGTATATAGTTTCCAGTTGATATTTTATATTATACACCCATATGATGTAATTTTATGATATTTTAATGATAAATTAGTTATATTATTGTCTTAATTTATAAATTATTTTTGAGTTTTAATTTCAAGTATCCTAGATACCATATAATAATCATGTATTGGTGCTTATTCCCCCGTGTTACATAGACAAGGTTAAACACCATGGACTAGTGGTTCTAATCATTCATTTTCACATTATTGAGTGTCACCAGTCAGACCGTTTCATGCGATATTTCAGGTGTATGCAATACATTCTCAATACACCAAATTATATTGTTGAATTGCACAATATTCAACTCATTGGTAGGAAGTCAACTGATTATTCAAGCTACCATGCACAGTAAATTGATTCTTGGGATAGTCATGGTTGGTATTGTATCTTTTAGAATGTGTATCCCATAGTATGACTTCATCTTTCCAAACAGGGGGAGTATGTGTATTTGTACCAACATCACACTATCATATACCTTCATCACTATGGGATATGTATTCACTAGTTTGTATGTTTAATATATATTTTTAGATAATTTTATTTCAAAATATATATTAATTTTCATATTATTTATTTTATATCTAGAGGCGTACATCGATTTATGCATATCAATGATGTTGAGGAGGAAGATCATAGTTAGGATTTAGTTCATGTAGTGCTAGTGTCTCTAATATATCATATTGATTCATTATATAATAGTGTCTAAGATGAGGATCCACTATAATATCCTAATTCATATGCTCTTGTAGATGAAGTTTTGGATGATGATGTGCCTGAGGAACACACTTTGGATGATGCAAAAGAACCACTAAAGCTTCCACCACCAAGTGAAAATAGAGATGATGATAGGGCCAACGATTCCCAAGAGAGGATCCTGTGTATGATCCTATACATAATTCATAGGTTCTTATATGGAAGACAAGGGATCCTACACTATAGGAATCAAATCTTGCACCATATACATGGTCTCCTTTACAGCAGGCTTGTGATCCTGTGACTAATGTCCCTAGACCACCAAGGACATGGGACCTAGGTAGGATATCGTAGTATTTTGAGTACTCAAGATACACTATATCTATTGGTGACCTATATGATGTGTCTATAACATTTCCATAATCTTCATGGGATCATAATGGAAACCCATACACATTAACACATTAGTCTATATATGATATAAGAGATTCCTCTACACAACATGTTGGATAGTCATTTACCCAATAGTATGAGGTGGGACTGGTAGCATAACATGTTGAAGTACCAACATCTATAGAGTAGAATATAAAGGAAAAAATATCAATGGTAATCCACTCGTATAGATGGCACACCAAAGTGGGTTGATGGTACACCTGACACTACTACATATCATGTGATATTCAATGCTTCCCTTTATCAAAGCTAGTAAAAAAGTACAGAAAAATTTTGTCTTTATCAGTGCTAAAAAATCACTAATAAATATCCCCACATTATCGGTACTATTTTATATCACTAATAAATGTCACATTTTTCAGGGCTTTTTTTAACACTAATAAAGGTAACTGTTATCAATACTAATAAAAGCGTTGAAAAATTTATATTTCTCAAAAAAATCATTAAAAATCATATATTAATATATAAATATATTTATATTGATAAAAATATAATATATTTTATTAATTATGATTGATATAAGAATAAATATACATTTACATTTAATATATAAGATATTTAATAAAAAAGTGATTTTATAATAATTAGAAAAAATTATATATTATAAAAAACATATTAAATTTAGAAATATTTATACTGATATATATATATATATATCTATAATTTTCTTAAATATGATTTATATAATACTAAGTATGTATTTATAAATCATATTTAATATAAAAATATATTTCAATTAATATGTCAAATATTCATGGAAAAATGGTTTATAAGTAAATTAAAAATTAAAATTAATTAAAATATTAACTAATTAATATTAATATACATTTAATAACATTTTTTTTATCAATGTCATTTATTTTTTAAATTTAACATATATATAAAATAATAAATATTTAATAACTAATTAAAAAATTGAATAAATATGATATAATTAATATATCATACAATAATTTCACACATACATATAAAAAATCAATTCAATTTTATAGAGACAAATATACATAAATAATAAATTATTAATATTGTCATCTTATATTTTAATTTATTTATATTTAATATTCAATATGTTATGTTTTTAATTAATAAATTCTATTGATTTTATATATTTATATTAAATATATACTATTTATTATTTTTTAATATATATATATATATATATATATTTAAAATTTATTATTTTTTATTATTATATATTTCATTATTAAATTTTTTTAATATTTTTATCAATTATTTATACTTAATTTTTTATTTTTTTATTGTTTTTAAAATTTTCTTCATTTTTAATATGTATTTATATTAATTTATTAAAATTAAACTTTTTAAATAAATTTTTACTTTATAGAATTAATAAATTTATTTATTTTAATTTTAATATATATTTATTTATATTTTTAAAAACCTCATATAATTAATCTTTCTTATTTATTTTTTTAATATTTTTTCAATATATTCAAATTTTATTTAAATTTCACTCATTTTTAACATTCATTAATATAATATAATTTATTCATTAATAATGTTAAGTGTTTTTATTTTTTATAATTTATTCAATTTAAATATTTATTTATTTAATATTTTTCTATTTTATTCATTATTAATGTTTTTAAACGTAATTATTTATTAATATTTTTAATATAGAAATATATTCATATTGTTATATATATATATATATATATCAATATATATACTACTTCCCTAAATATGATTTATATAATACATAATATGTATTTAAATTTAATAAGTCATATATTTAGTGAAAATTGATCATAATTAAAAATTAATATTAATTAGAAATATTGATTAATTAGTATCATGTAATGAATTTTTAGTAAAATTTGATTTGTTTTTTCAGTTTAACAAATATAAAAATTTTGTAACTGACTGACGGAAATTTTATTTTTTATTAAAAGGTGAGAAAACACTCACTAGGGGAAAGAGAAAGAGACCTCAAGGAGGCCTAAATTGATGAAGACCAGTGGCATCCCCTTGGATGAAAAATTTACATTCCATTAGAAGAGATGACAACCTATCGTAGATAGAAAGAGTCTTGTCTGACCTCCAAACTTGAGCAAGCGCATCCATCGAGAAGTTAGCTTCTCTCCAAATAAGATGAAAAATATGACCAAAACTGGACTCTGTTGAGAAGCTTGTGATAAGATAAATCAAATCCCATGGTGGGTTACATTTCCCCTGAAGAGTTCTCACCAGAACCTCAAAGTATGACTCAACCTCTATCCCTTGAAGTCCGAGTCTCTTGCATAGCATGATGCTAGTGTGGAGAGCCCTCACCTCCGCACCCAATGAGTAGCACAGAATGTAAAAGGCATTGAACCTAATATAGAATAAACCCCTTGAGTCTATAAGACACCCTCCACATATCATATGTCCCTTCATGTAGGATCCATTCACAATGAGTTTCAAACCATTGGTAGGAGGAGACCACCTGATCCACTGCCCATTTCATCTGCCATTTGTATGAGGCCTATTAAGAAAGTTACAGAGGGTGAGTGAGGTCTTTCCCCCTTTCAAAAGATACCCTGTTTCATGAATCAATACCCTTATCCTCATATACAGGTAAAGATGTGTGTGAAGGGAACCCATTCTAGCATGACTCTGAGCCAGCCATAGAGTCCATCAGATAGAAATGAGGATAACACTTCGCACTTTGACTTTCATTCCCATATGATCCACAGCTTGAAACCATGTTGAGATGAAATCCTATATGGAAAACTAACCCTCAAAGAAATCCAGGTGAAGACTAAAAAAGGATGAGAGGAAAGCTTCCCATTCACTCTAGAAGAATAGATGACCAGTTGATTCAAATTTCGGGGATGCACATCAAAAGCATCGAGAAGCCATGGAGATTCCCTTCCTTTACATGTTTTCATCTATTGGGGTCTCGTGGTTTCTGAGGCACCAGATAATGAAATTCATTTTTTTTGGGAAGCACTTTGCACCATATAATGGTAGCCCACTCATCCTACTCAACTACCGCATGATGCAACCTTCTGAAATCCCTAGTTGCGAAGATACCCAAACTCAAACCAGTGAAACAACACCTATTATTTTCATCATTCAAAGTAATACTATCAAACCCCTTCAAATGATCTTCGCTTAGTATCAACTGCATTATAATAGGATGACCTATCACCTCCCTGAAGGAACTAGTGGGAATAGGATATCTTGGGAAGAGTAGCCTCTCCCTAGACTAGTTCAAATTACAAAAGTTAAGGTCACCGTTCCCCACAATCCATCGAGATAAAACCTGAATATCTTCAAAGAGTGGTAGCATACACTTCTCTAGGAAAAACTGATGAAATCTTTGAGACTCCCACCCTCCAATTGGTTACCATATCTGGATCTGAAAAAGGAATCCTATATATAATCTCCTTTAACAATATTCCACGTAAGTCGTGCTTGTATGCCCTACGTGGTTTCTGTAATGTTAGTAAGTCGACACCTCCCTCTTCAATTGGATTTTCCAAGTGCTTACAAGAGGAACAATGGTAGTAACCCATTTGATTGGTTGAGTAGTGTACCTTGTTGGTACCAAATCACTACTCAGGGAACTGGTGTAGGATCGAGTCCTTCCAAACTTGGAAACTATTCATATTATGAATAGGGTGATTCAAATCCATTTTCAAGCTGGGAATATGTGGCATGATCTGGGCTTGGTTTGGGGTCCCCATTTGGAGTCAAGTTTTATAGTACACACATTTTTCAATTAGGTTTCATCTAAGTGGTAAAACCCTATAATCCGGCATCAAGAGACCCATGTTCAAAACTAGATCGGGAATTATTTCTGAGCTACTATAGCCATACCGTGGAAGTACTATAGCGGGTACTGTAGCGATACTGTTGTAGTAAAACTATTCATACTAATTGGGATTTCAGGCCACATAATTTTTCCTACATACCATAGGGACTTTGGGTTATCACCAGTGGAAGAAGGCAGAGTAACAGGGACTAGGTGAACACCTCAACACAAAAAGAAAGTGATATATGCAGGCACTACTGGGTGGGTAGCCTCAATAAGAGAAATAGGCATGCTAATTCTTATCATCCATACTTTGGTCCCTAAGGACCACCAATGTGGGATAGAGGTATGACCTTCCTCTTGACTATCTACACTTAGGACCAGACTAAGGATATAGAGCAATAGGTAGGTGATGCAAGTGAGTGCCAGGCATGCATCATTGGGTGGGTAGCTCAAAAGTGAGATAGGTGTGATGACACCTATCATACATCTCTCCTCCCAAACCATGGAATGAGGGGTTCCTTGCCATGATGCATTGGCATGATGCAAGAGTTCACGGAAAGGGGGTAATGTAACTTTCAAACTATTATGAAGGTGTGACGATTATTGGTAGGGGCGGTAATGTTTTATTTGACTAATGATGTGACATGAAGCAGACAGATCACTCAAGACCTTAAGGTCTATCTATATTCCTTTAGGCTACTTTGGCCTTCAGGCCATGTTGTAAAATGACTATGAGTTGTTGGACCTTGAATTTCATGTAAGCGTAACCTCTAAACCCAGCTAAAAATATGCCTTTCTTTTCAAATAAAATGAGGCATTGGCACGGATATGCTAATATCTGTGTGTGTGTGTGTAAACATATACACACATAATATTTCTGTAATTTTTTAAACTCTTAATATTCATTTGAAAATTTTATTTACCTACATAAAATATTTAATATATATTTTGTTTTTAATCAGTAAATTTTATTCTTTTTTTATATTTTTATTGAATATATAATATTTAATAATTTTTAATATTTTCTCAAATTTATTCTTTTTTAGTATTATTTATTCATTAATAGTCTTAATTATTTTTTTAATATTATTGAAATTTATACATTTTCAATTTTATTTTTTTAAATATTTGTTGTAATTTTACCCATTTTTAATATTTATTGAAACATGATTATTCATTAATAATTAATATTTTTAATATAGTTGTAATTTATTTATTTAACATGTATTTTTTCATTTAAACAAATATTCATTTTCATTTTTTAATATTCTACTTAATTAATAACAATTATTCATTTTTTATATATTTTTGCAATCATTTTATTTTTTAATTATTATATTTTACTCTTTTTCAACATTTATTCAATTAATATTATTTAGAGTTATTTATTCACAAACAGTGTAAATTATTTTCTATTTTTTATAATTTATTCATTTTAAATATTTATTGATTTAATATTTTTCTAATTTATTCATTTTTTAATATTTATTTAAACATATTTATTCATTAAATTTGAATTTTTTTAATATGGTTGTAATGTTCATATTTAATATGTATTCAACTTCATTTTAATATATATTCATTTTAAGTTTTTAAAATATCTTATATAATTAAAAAAAACTTATTCATTTTTTAAATATTCTTGGAGTATATTCATTTTTAGTTATTAAATTTCACTCATTTATAATATTCATGCATATAATATTATTTATTCATTAATAATGTTAATTAATTTTTTATTTTTTTAATAATTTATTCATTTTTAATATATATTTCGCTTATAATTTTTAAATTTAATTTAAATAGTTTTTGTCAACACATTCCAAAAACGCTGATTTTTTTTTGAAAACGTTAGGGTCAAATGCACTTTATTTAGACATAAAACACAAGCAAAGAGGATGGGTTTGGAAAAAGATAATTGCCCTCATAAAAACAGAATATCAGAGACCTAGAGTTTTAATAATTTCAACCTAAGCATCGAGGCTTTCAATGTTTCGAGTTGCCCAGTTAATTCTACCCCACCCTGGGCTATGACATATTTGGTGAAGACCTCTTATCCAGGTATTTGTACATTTCTAAAGTCCCTCAAGGTCACATGAGTCCTCTAAATCACTCTTACCATCTGTTTAAGATCCCCTCTTAGAGGGATCATCAACACCCTCATTATTCATGGGGGTTTGGAAGCCTTCAACCTGTTCTTCTTTCTCTCTTGATAGATCCCCTATTTTTCATTATTTTCCTTAATATTCTCATTACCTTACCTCACTTCATGATCCTTTAACTAATCAAGAACTCCAAAAACATTAGATATAGTCACTTGATCCTTACTTAAATTTTCTTATAAAGTTTGATTACTAAAAGAGCCCAGTCATAGTGATTGTATCACTGAGAGGGGGAGGGGTGAATCAGTGATAATCTTTTTCTTTTATGTTTCCTTTCAATAGAAACAACCTTTTCCTCCTATTATAGATTTTAATTCCCTACTATAAACTAATCCAACACACATCCACATGAACACAAAGATTTACAAGGTTCATTATTCAATAAAAATAGTTACATCCTTGGTATGGTTTAGAAATGATCCAATACCATACAATCCACTAGAAATAAATCCTTGAATTATAATGAGTAGGATATAACCTTTCACTCATGTAACACTATGTAAACAATTCTAATAGTGTGTGTGCACCCTCTTAGCACAAATAGGGTAATACAATCTTTATGTAACAACTCATGTTACCTGTGTTTATTTTCAATTCAAAAAATGTATTCAATTAAAATAAAATTATTCAATTCCTTACCCAGAAGAAAGGTAAGAATGTCCTAGAATTTCTTATGAAAACTCAGTCAGATTTTCCTGGGTCCGATTCTTCTAGTTCGATTTCTCTGAGTATGATTCTTCCAAAACAGTTCTTCCAGTCCAATTTTATAATAGAATACAATAGAAATAAATCAGTACCATTTTGATTCTTGAGTATGACAAAACCCAGTATGATTATTCCTCATTCTGAGAAACCCAATACAGAAATATGAATATGATTAATCCATCCCGATATGATGATCATCTGAATACTAATTTCACTTCTCCGTCAAAACCTCTTCAACAAAATATTAGTATGAAGACTTCTTCTTCTCTCTAAATACCCATACCTTCTCTCTCTACTACAGTGAACAGTACTCCATCATTATAAATGTATAATAATGTTTTTTCCTTTTGTATGTGACCCTCAAGACCTTTGGTGGGAATCCCAAAATTCTTTCCCGCTCAAACAAATTCACCCAAATTTCAATTTCCCCTAAAATCTCAGGATACATTTTGAATTCATTAACTCTTCTCAAAGTTTCTAGATTATTCTTAAAAATTCATCTACTTCTTCATAACTTCATTTGAATCTTTAGAATGATTTCAATTGCCAAGTTTTACTTCATTTTCAAAGACCAATTTTAATTATATGAGTCTGATTATTCTCAATATTGATTTCTTCAATACAAATCTCTTTATCAATTGTAAAAAAATGTATAAAGAAATGGAAACCATTCTGATTTTCTGAATATGATCCTTTGAACTGATTTGAATCAAAATATTCCATTTAAATGCATGGATTCCCCTTGATAATTCATTCAAAAATATCCTTATCTTGTTATCTTAACCCACTTGAGATACAAAATTTCATCTTCTCCTCTTCTATTGATCCAGTTGGAAACCTACAAAGTAATTCAACCATTTTGAAATGGTTTACTACATTGTTGATCTCATTCTCTCTTTCTCTTCTCTTGAACAACTTAAGAAAACATTAATTCACAATATGGTGCTTGTATTATGACTTCCTTAATGAATTTTAATTCATTTGAGAACATCTTTAACATTGTTAGACTTCAGATGGAAATTATTACAACCTTCCATTCATTCCAGCTTCTTTATTTTCTTTTCAACTTGAGTAAGATCTTATTTGAATACAATTGATATGGATATGATTATTCTGTGTATGATCATTCTGAGTATGATTGGACTAGATATGATTTTTTAGAATATGATATTTTCTTAATATGTTCATCGTTATACTGAGTTTGAGTATGATCATCTTGGGTACGAAAATTTTATATCCTATTCGATAGATAATCAGATTCAATGGTAAATATGCACCACCTTTTACTCTACTTTTACCTGGATATGATTGTTTTAAAAACAATTGTACACCACTTTCTCTCTTTCACTTTATTTCTATTAATCTAGATACCATACCTTTTCAGTTGGCATTATTTATTCTACTACCCTTTTCTTTCATCACACTTGCATCACAAGTTATCAATTGAACTTTGTTATTTATGAGAATTACAAAATAGAAAATCATCATCACAATTCTTTAATCATATCCATAGAGACTCTGATTCAAAACATCCACTTCATTCAAATTAGTTTCAGAGTGAATTCTATGACCATTTACTTCTAGAAATATATTTTCATTTTCAGTCAGACTTGAGGTGTATCAGATCAGAACCACCTTTTCAAAAATAGCTTCTTCTCATTGTAATGGACTTTCACAGTGAGTCTGATTCATTTGAAAACAAATATCAATATGATTTTCCAAAAAACAAAGTGAAGTTATTTCCTTTATTTATTTATTCAACAGATTTCTTGACAACAAAATAAAACACTTGAATACAAAACACCTTCATCGTCAGCTTGGTCCTAACAATCTCCCCCTTTGGATTTTTTTATCAACCATGTTTCATAAATCACTGAACTTTGTATCCTCAGTAAATGGATTACTTATCAACAATTCTAAGCCTATGTGATCTAACTCACTATAAGAAACAAGAATCATTAACAGAAAAATTGTGCTTTCAAAAAATAGTGATTATGACAACAACTTCATATTTCTTCCTCATCTCTTCTTCAACCTTCCTGAAATTCCAAACAAATTCATTCCAACAACCACTCCAACAAATAGTTAGAAAAGTTCACTCACAAAACAATGCTGAATTCACAACTTACCCACAACTCTCTCTTTTATGAAATAGATTTAAGAAATAATACAATTATCCCCCTTGACAATAAAATCCAAAGGTAAGACGAGAGAGGGAATAGAAACACATACCTCAACCTTGATGAGAAAGAGGTTGGACGCCCATGTTCAACCTCAATATTGAAAATTATTCCTTTGGTAAAGGTTTTTCAAAAATGTTAACAACTTTTTCCAATGTTGTAATATACTTAAACTTCAATTCATCGCTTTTATGAAATGATATTTGATATCAATATGTTTCGAACGATAATGTTGAAAAGGATTCCTAGTGAGATTGATTGTGATTTTATTTTCACAACCCAGGAGAATGGGTAACTTTACTTCAACAAGTAGATCTTCTAATTGAGTTTTCATCCAAAAGAGTTGAGTAGCGGCTTTAGTGGAAACAACGTACTCCACTTTATCCGTACTGAGCGTTATTAAATTCTATTTATTTTAATTCTAAATAACATAATTCATTCCCAAAAATAATACTCCCTTAGATATAGACCTTCTTTCATCAACATTTCTTGCCCAATCTGCATCTGAATACCCAAAAAAATTCATACTATCTAAGATAAAATACCTAATTCTGAATTCTATTGTTCCTCTGATCAATCTAAGAATTTCTTTTCTAGTAATAAGATATGATTCATTTGGAGCACTCTGAAATCTTGAACATAAAGTAAAAACATAAACAATTTCAAGTCCTAAGGCAGTTAAATACAATATGCTTCCAATCAACTTATTTTCCTTCTCCATATTTACTTAAATTGGCTCCCACTGATATAGGTGTGGAAATAGGTTTTGATTTTTCCATGATGAATCTCTTAAGAAGTTATTTAACATATTTTTCTTGGGAGATAAAAATGTATTCTTTCTTTTGCAAGATGTATAACCCAAGAAAGTATTTCATTTCCCCCAGCATGGACATTTCAAATACCTTCTTCATTTCTTAATCAAATCTTTCACAACTTCTTTCGTCATTCCCATAAAAGGTAATAACATCAACATAAACAAATACAATGAGAGAATACTCTTGATTTTATTTGATATAAAGATTTATATCCACTCTTTCTTTCTTGAAATTCATTTTCCTTGAGCAAGTATCCAATTTGGAATACCATGCCCTCAGAGCTTATTTTATCCCATACAAGGATTTCTTAAACTTGCATACAAATCTTTCATCCTTCCTAACAAAAAATCCACAAGGTTGTTCAATATAAACCTCTTCTTCAAGATCTCCATTCAGGAATGCAGATTTAACATCCATTTTAAAGATCTTGTAGACTCATTTTTCATTAATAGAAAGAAATATTCTAATTATTTCCAATATAGCCACTAGAGAAAATATTTCATCAAAATAAATTCCTTCAATCTTTGAATACCCTTTTCAAACCAATCTTTCTTTTTTCTAATAAATTCACCTTATTTATTCATCTTGTTTCAGAAAACCCATTTTGTGTCAATAATGTTTTTGTTTTCGGGATTGGGTACGAGTTACCATGTATTATTCTTTTCAATCTAATCCATTTCTTCATTCATGATTTGAACCCATTTTGGATGCTTAAAATCTTCTTTCACATCATTCGATTCCACTTTTGAATACAAAGAAGTATGTATAATAGCATTTTTTGTTCTTATAGTCTGAACCTTTTGATGTTGTTCGCTGATTATATTCTAAGCTTCCACTTACTTCCTCATCCTAGGATTAGATTTTAGAGTATCTTCCTCATCACTGGAGATTGCTGAGTATGGTTCTTCTTCTTGAGTAGGAATACAATTATCTGTATCTTTATCATAATTTCTTTCTTCAACTTCCTCAACTTCTTTTTCTGCCTGAGCATGTGTATATTATTCTTCCTTTATAATTACTTTCACATCAACTGAATCAATAATTCTTTTTTTGTTTCTTTGTTAAAATAGCTTACCCACATCCTTCGAGATCATAGATAAGAAAAATCCATCTTCACCTTTCTCCTCAATCTTACCATAGTTTCCACCTTTCTTATTTATAATACATAGACTTCCAAACACTCTAAAGTGTTTTAGAATTGAAGTTTTTCCATAAAATAATTCATATAGAGTCATACCTAATTGATGCCTATAGAAATAACAATTTTGAATATAAACAACAGTACTCATGTCTTACCTCCAAATGTTCTGACAAAGGCTATGTTCAAGTAACATGGTTCTTCCCATTTCCACGAGGCTTTTTTTATTTCTTTCATCAACCCCATTTTGTTTGGAAGTATATGCAAAACTATACTCATTCTCAATTACATTATTCTCAAAATAATTTCCAAAATATTCACTTCTATTTTCCCCACTATTATCTATTCACAACTTCTTCCCTGAATACTTACACTCCTTTTCTACTTTTCGTCTAAAAATTTTAAACATATTCAAAGCATATTATTTATGTGTCATATACATGACATACGTAATTATATTAAAATCATAAATTAAAGTAATGAAATAATTATTTCCATTTGTTGATTATTTACTCATTTTTTCACATATATCAGAATGAATCATCTCTTGGGGTTATCTTGAACAAATATCAACTTTCTTAGGCACAACATTCGTAATCATTCTATTCTAGAAGATAGTTAAACACCAATAACTTCTTCTTGTCAAGTCATAAATATCACAGACATTTTCCCTTTTAGATAACTTGATCATGTTTCTCAAGCACATATGTCCCATACTTTTATTCCATAATTCATTCTCTTCACCATACTCATGTAATAAGAGTTTTTTGTATCACCAAACTAGAAAAAAAATTATCTTTTGTGCATTTTCCTCTTGTAACAATCATCCCAACTTCTTCACTCTTCAGAAAAAAACAATATTTCCTAAATATAACTTTGTTACCCTCGTCAAAAAATTGTGAAACACTTAGAAAATTGTGTTTCAGCCCATCAATATATAATGTTTTTCAGGATTTCATCTTTTCTTTTCCAATGATGGTTGATCTAACACCTTCGATTTTCAAAGATTCATCATTTCCAAATGTCACCATGCCTTCTTTAAAATATTTTACATTCTTCAACAATTTCAAGTCTCCTGTCATGTGATAAGAACACCCACTATCATGTATCCAAGGTAATTCTCACATTGAATATTTCAATGCAATTTCAACAACAAGAGATTTTTCCCCTTTATTTTCTTTATTCAATTTCAGCTTCTGGGAATTAAGAATATTTTTTTGAGCCTGTAACAAAACAAGTAAACCTGTTTCAAGATGTTCAAGTTGATCACATCTTACACAAATAGTTTCCAAGGGTTGGAACCTATTTTTAATCTTCACTTCAACCTTTTCAAGTTTCTTTAAGGAAAAATTCTTAGTCTTATTTATTTTAGGATATTAGATCCCCCTCAAACTATGCCTCTCATAACCTATGAGATGGTAGAAATGTTGTTGGTTAAACAAACAAATATTTTTCATTTGTATGACCCCCCCTAATACCAACAATAAACATAGAATTAGTATTTTCCAATGAAACTTCCAAATTGATTAAAACTATGAATATATTTCTCATAAACCTTCTTATATTTCTTTCCAGCCTTAATAGAATTAGTATTTGAAACTTTTCTGGATCCAAATAATACTTTTTTAGGATGTTTTGTAACTTATGACTTCTTCAATTTGGCCACATACATGAATTTTACAACTTTCTTCTTTCCAAAACTAATTCCATCATACTTCACAACTTTTGAAGGTAACTTTTATTGAACCTTCTCAAGTGTCTCATTATGAGAACATTCAAAAACTTCAATCGTAGAGTTTTGGAAACTTGTATTTCTCAATTCAGCGTTTAATAAAAAAAATTGAAAAGTTCTGAATCTTCTTATTTTGCTTTCATATTCACTTCCAGATGCTCATTACAATTCTCTTCTTTTTTATGAGATTTCTTAAAATAATCAATATCTTTCTCTAAATTCACATTCACATCAGAAAAAAAAATATTGATTACTTGTTGAATAGCATTCATCTTACAACTTTTTTTTCTTTTCAAGCCTTTCGATCTTTCTCAGACATTATTTCAACTCTTGTTTCAAATAATGTTCAAGTTTGAGTTTATTTTTTTCAGAACTACTAATTATGAATTCATCATCATTCATCGTTGCAATAAAAGTGTTTTCAATACCATATTCAACTAATTTTCTGGATTCAGTGACATGACCCATCCTAGTGGGGCCCGCGCTGCGACTCCCTAAGCCCGCCTCCAATAGGCCGGGGGCTGGTGACTAGCATTGAGTAGGCATATTACTAACATGGAAGGCATTTCCTAAGTACTTTTACACACGCACACATCTCTAATACCACAATGCTAAAATGTAAAAAAAAACTAAGGGACAAAATGCATGCATACAACTAAATCCAACCAACATAGTATGACCTAAAGTAAAGTACTGAAAGTAAACTAGGCCAGAATGCAAGCCCACAAAAAAAGAGTTTGAAAGCTACAAAGTCCAACCTATAAACACAAAGAGGTACTAGGAATGTTTCTCATAGCCGTATGAACACCTCATCCTATAGGGAACTTAGAAATCTCGGTCCTATCCTAGTCCACCCTGGACTCTGTCAAAAGATTGGTCTTCTGCACAAGACACGACACATGTGGGCAAAGCCCGTGTAAGGTTGAGTATAACAATACTCAGTAAAGGACCCCGAAAACCAAAAACCAATGCACAAAGGAAAGGCATAGTCATCTCTACATAGTATATGCCTACTGAACATATAATAGGAGAACACAATCTAGATATACTCAAATCCCAAACCCGTATTCTAGGGATAAGTCACGCAACAGCATACCCCCATTAGGGATTTAGTTCGAAGGTTCCATGAATCACTCGCTTGGGAGAACTCACTCCACAAGTCCGATAGCTCTGACGACGTCTGTCCGAGAAGTACTATCCATCAGGAAAAGTCACAAGAGATAGATGCACTCATTCTGGGAGAACACACTTTTGAGTGGGGAAAATATCATGATACACAGATGAGGATCACTGCTAGGTCCTTGGAAGATACCACGACTCATCCGGAATTCAAATTCTAGGTAGATGATCGGCACCCTGTGGAAGTAGTCATGTCGATACCTGACTCTATCTAAGGTCAAGAATGGATATAGGATCTCGCTCCGAGCTTCTCAGAGGGATACCTGACTCTATCTCGGAAAGTCCTGTTGGAGGGATCATACTTCTGTAGTAGGAAACAATATATGACCTTCAGGGGTACGAGAAAAATGGGCACTAACCCAAATGAAACACATCCAAGACATGATGGACAAGAAGATCAAGCCATGTACTGAAAAGTACACGGTGTGTAGAAGTGTCACACACTCTGTCTTCTGACCCTGGGTACTGCCCATGTACTACGGCCCCTTTTGCAAGGATGGTTATGTAGGAATGTCAGTACATGGGGTGTAGTATAGATTGCACTCAGTGTCCTAGTAACTGGGGTCGGCTCTGTGTATGCAGCCATGTTTCCGTACATGGCTTTGTCCCATGTGTGCTATCTCGTGTAACCTGTACACGGGGTAACCCGTGTAGCCGGCCTGGTCTGGCCGTGTGGAGGAGTACACAGCCGTGTACTCAATCCCGTGTCCGTGTATCACCCGTGATACATGCCGATTTCTGTATAAGGACCCACACGCTGTGTTCTTTAGAGAACACATCGTGTCATCGCTTCATGCCTTGCTGAACCCTAGCCGCTGCAGATCTGGTACCACACGGCGTGTTCTTCAGAAATACATGTTGTGTTCTTCAGAAATTTCTAGAACCGACATTCTTCATCATAGTGCCTCAGAGCTCCTATGATCCTCAATCTGGCCATCCGATCATCAAGAAATTGAATGGTTGAGGTCACCCGATCCTTATGAAGTTGATTCCATCGATCTTGGGCCTCCAATCATCCCTAAAACATGTTTTGATCATCTATGAGAAGCACGGTTGAAGAACTATTATTCCAAAACCGTGTCGATTCATCCGTCGTCATCACCATCACACCTCCGCTAGGTCACCATGATGTCGGATCTCTAATTTGGGATCGTTGTGTCACAAAATGGATGTGCAACGATCCATTTTTCGTCACCCCACGAAGAACATGAAGAACATGATAGAAAAAAAAGAAAAAAAAGAATTAAATATACCAAAAGGAGGAACGAACTTCTACCGTCATTCATCCTGATGTTGACCCAATCCCTTTATAAGGATTAAACAAGGTGAATCAAAATGATAATCAAAAAATTATCACAATTTAAAATTCCCGAATCAACCCCGAAAGAAACGGAAAATAACACCCTCCCACAAGAACGCATGATTCATGGATCAACATGTTCGTGGTTGATCCGTGTTCATCTTCAAATCCAAAAATGGGGAATGAAGAATTGAAATAACAACCCCTACCTTGATCTAGTTGAAGAACCGTCACCACATCACGTTCGTTGGTGAGGTTCGTCTTATCCGAGATGCTTCATCATTGTCTGCCAACGGGTTCTCCTCCAAAGCTCCAAGAGCCTCTCTCTCAATTCGCAGGGTTATGAGGCTAACCCTACAAACTTTATATAAGCAGGTATTTAAAAAGGAAGGAATTAGGTCGTTGTTCAAAAAGTAAACCTTTAAATTAAATAAATTATTATTGTATTTTATTTTCATTAAACGTCCAAAAACTAACTCTCACAGATAACCCACGCCGATCAATGTTGGGCCTCGCCTAAGGTAAAGTAACTACTCTGAACACAATGGTGCCCTCAGATTTCTAATCCAGGAACCCATTTAAAATATATTCTACTTTTACAGGAAAACCACTCACGCGCGCTATTTAAAATTTTAATTTATTTCAAACATTTATTCTGGGCACTCTGGGCCACAGAATAGCACACCATCAAAAGGTATGGTCTCGAAATAATTCCATATAATATTTAAAAAATAATACCTAGAAAATCTGATACATTACATTCTCCCCACCTTGGGGATTCACATCCCCAAAAAGCCAAAACAAAGGAAACTCAAAAAGATGCGGGTACTGGGAACGGATCTGAGTCTCCTCCTCCCACGTTCTCTCCTGAAGATTCTCGTGCTGCCACCGAATGCACACCAAAGGAATTGATCACCCATGAATGATCCTCTCTTATCTATCCTCGATCTCCACTAGGTACTCAGTAAAGGTCCCTCTATCCTCGATGTTTAGCTCACCCCAGTGGATGACGTGCGATGGGTTAGGCACGTACCTCCTCAACTACGACACATGGAAGACATCATATACCTGATCCAACTATGGAGGTAGAACTAGGTGGTATTCCATATTTCCTACTCTACACAGTATTTGGATAGGTCTGATGAACCTCGGAGATATTCCACCCTGGTCAAATCTCTGTAACCCCCGTCGAGGTGAGACCCAAAGAAAGACGTGGTCTCCCTCCTTGAACTCTAGAGGTCTTCGTCGCCTATCAGCATAAGACTTCTGCTGGCTCTATGCAGTCTTCATCTGCTCCCGGATGATCTGTACCTTCTCAGTGGTAGCTCATATCAAATCTAGACCCATGAGTGCTGATTCTCCGGGGACGGTCCAACAAAGCGTTGACCAGCAGGGTCTCCCATATAAATCCTCAAATGGTGCCATACCAATGGTGGAGTGGTAGATATTATTTTAAAAAAACTACACTCGTGGTAGGTGGTACTCCCAACTGCGACCAAAGTCCAGGATACAGGCCCGCAAAATATCCTCCAGAACCTGGATGGTCCTCTCCGTCTGACCATCAGTCAGAGGATGGAATTTCGTGCTCAATCGTAGCTGAGTCCCAAAAGCCTCCTACAATCCATTCCACAATATGGATGTGAAGTGGGAATCTCGATATGAGAATATTGCCAAAGGTACTCCATGAAGCCAAACTATCTCTTGGACATAGAGGCGTCCCAAGCTCTCTATGGAACTCTGCTCCCTGATAGCTAGGAAGTGGGCCGACTAGGTGAGTCGGTCAACGATCACCCAGAAGGAATCATGTCCATTGGACACCCATGGTAATCCCATCACAAATTCTATCAATATTCCATCCCAATTCCACTCCAGAACTTCCAGGGGTGAGCTAATCTCACTGGAACCCAGTGCTCAGCCTTCACCTGTTGGCATGTAAGGCATCAGGAAATAAACTCTGCTACTGCCTTCTTCATGCCTGACCACCAGAACTGTCGTCGGAGATCCTGGTATATCTTTGCCACTCCAGGATGTACCTCCAATGGGGATGTATGAAAATCCCTCATGACCTCTTCCCGCAATGCCACTGGTACAACAGTGCGTCCCCTAAAAAGAAGTATGTGCTTCCCACCTTCCGAATATCCATCAGTAACATGTCTTGTAGATAGCTGATCACATAAAACCTCATAGTTGACATCCCCAAGTTGTTCCTCCCTAACTCGATGTAAGAGTGGAGTGCTTACAACCATCGACTAAAGGTAAGCTGCATCCTCGTTGTCCATGAAGGATACCAGCAACGTGGCTAACTGCACTGTCGCCTCACTCAATAGTTGTGATCTCGACCTTCTACTAAGAGAATATACCACCTTGTTCTCCTTCCCAAGAGTATAGAAGATCTTGAAATCATAATCCTTGAGGAACTCTAGCCAATTATTTTGCCTCGTATTTAGATATTTATGTGATACAATGTACTTAAGGCTCTTATGGTTGGAGTAGACGATGAACCACTCACCCAAAAGGTAGCGTCGCCACATCTTCAACATGAATACTACCTCTTACAACTTGAGATTGTGGGTCACATAGTTCTGCTCATGTGTCCTAATTTGGCGCGAACCATAAGCAATCACTTCCCATCTCTTCATCCGGACACAACCAAACTTGGTCCCTGATGCATCGTAGAAAACGACGTACTCGAAACCCTCCTCTGGTAATCTCAAGATTGGGGCGCTCATCAAACTCTGTCTCAACTGCTCGAAAGTCGACTGGCACTTATTCATCCATATGAAGGGTTTTCCCTTCGTGGTCAAGGTTGTCATCGATGCTGATATTAATGAGAAATAAGGAATGAATCTCCAGTAATATCCTACCAACCCAAGGAAGATCCAAACCTCAATCACGCTCTGAGGTGGATCCCTTGCTAACAATGCCTCCACCTTGGTTGGGTCTATAGCTACACCATCTGCTAAAATGACATGTCCCAAAAAGTGGACCTCTTGAATCTAGAACCAGCACTTCTAGAGCTTCCCATAAAGTTGGTGCTCTCGGTGTACATCTAGAACCATCCACAGGTGTCTCGTGTGCTCCTCCCCTGACGCTGAGTACACAAGGATGTCATCAATGAAGAACACTATGAACTGATCTAAGTACGACTGGGAGATCTGGTTCATGAGTCCCATGAACACTATGGGGGCATTTTTCATGCCAAAAGGCATCACCAAGTACTCATAGTGGTCATAGTGTCATATTAAAACCATCTTCGGTATACCCTCATTCTGTACTCGTAACTGGTGATAACCTGATCGAAGGTCAACCTTTGAGAACCATGGTGCCCCTCTTAGCTGATCGAATAGGTCTTCAATTCTCGATAGTGGATACTTGTTCTTCACTGTTACCTAATTCAGGTGTTGGTAATCCACGCACAACCTCAAACTCTCATCTTCCTTCTTGGCGAACAAGACTGGGGTCGCCTAGGGTGAAATGTTGGGTCTTATGAAACCCTAGCTTTGTAAATCCTCCCACTTCACCCTCAGCTCGGGAATCTCTATGATAGTCATGTGATATGCTCATGAGGAAATCGGTGCCATATTTGGGTGTAAGTCGATGCAGAAGTTGATTTCCTGGGGGGGAGGTAGTCCTGGAACATCCTCAGGAAAGATGTCATTGTACTCTTCCACTACTTCTGGGAACTAGGATCTTGTAACATCTACTACTCCGAGGTAAAGGATAGCCAATTCATGAGTGATCGGCTTCACCCTCCTATGCATGAGCCCATTCTGTGCTTCTTGGGTCTTTTTTTCTCCGACAAAAGAAAACTTCATCCCATCACTGCGGACACACCACACCATTCGCCTAAAGCAGTCAGTCTAGGCATGGACTGAAGATAACCAATCCATACTGAGAATGACATCGTAAGGCCTCGACGCTACCACCAAGAGGTTCCAACCAAAACTCTCACCTCTGAGGTTTATATCGCACTATCTTCAAAGGTGTGTGATCATCGAGTCTCCTCTAATAGGTGTCTTCAAGCGTAAGGATCACGTTAATGACTCTACTGTAATCTCAAGGTTTCGCACAATACATGTGGTGATGAAGGAATGATTGGAACCTATGTCAATAAGTATGGAAGCTAAGGTAGATAAGACACAGACCATACCTCGGATCATCCCTAGAGTCACTGGGTTATACACCTCAACTGCATGCAGTTGTCCCCACCTCTATCCCCCAGCTCCCTAAGCCAAGAGCGGACCTCCTGGGGGTGGTTGTGGAAGTAGATTGAAGTGTCTTCCCCCACCTGTAGCTCTCCCATCTGCTCTTCCATGTCTTCCACCTGGCGGGTCTGTCTGCTCCACTCTTTTCCTTTTCCTCGGTGGTCAATCCACCGCCTCCCTGTTAGCAGCTCAACAGGTTAGACAATCTCTAGCGAGATGTCCCCAACCGTTGCGCGTGTAGCACCACCTCCCCCTAGGCTGACTGGATCTATCCTGAGAGCCCTGGACTATTGATACCCTATCTTGGGTCCTCCTATGACGTCTCCCATGTCTTGATCCTTATGCTTGATGTCGGCTCCCTACTGCCGAGGTCTCCGTGCTTGTCTGCATGTTGCTGACTGCCAACGACTGTCTCTGCTCTTCTAAGAATCTCTCAATCACCAAGGCTCTCTCGACCACTCCATCATAAGTCAAAATATATAGATTCACAACACTAGATCAGATGTCCCTTTATAGACCTCGCTCGAAGGTCTGAGATCTAAGGTACTGATCCCTAACCATATCTATCAAGTACCTGGCAAGGTTGGTGAACCTTGATGAATAGTCATCTACCGTCAAACTGCCCTGCTGGAGATAAAGAAGCTCCTCTATGTGCACTGCTCTCAGTGTAACTGGAGATAACTCCTCCCTAAAGAGTCTCTCAAACTTCTTCCATGAAAGAGTCTCCACATCATGAGTCCGGGTGGTCAGACTCCATCATCGCCCCACCGAACCCTGAAGAAGGTTCGCTATTAGGATCACCATCTGGTTCGCTGGTTTCCTCACTGGACAAAAAACTCTGGTCACTGCCTCAAGCCAGTCCTCATCTGCCTGAGGGTTGGGCTCACCTCGGAACCTCAGGGGTCTCTGTCTTTGGAACTCATGGAACACGCTCAACCAGCGCTCCTCGTCGGTCGGTACTATAGGTACCACGGGCTACTCCACTAGTGGTGGTATAGCAGTTGAACCACCTAGTGAAAACGCCTGGGGAACTAGTCCCTATATCGAAGCCTCATCATTGAGGGGGTCATCCTCATGATCGTTCTGCTGAATCCTAGAGGGTATGCATCATGGAGGCATTCTGTAAGAAAACAAGATGTACCATGGTTAACGATTATATCTGGATAGATGAAAAAAAAGGACATAGAAAACACAACCCATTCCTATATAATGCATGCACCATTCCTTTATTTCCCTGCAACTAGTTTTTTCATGTACTGAGTCGAAAAACAGGTTATCAGAGTCCTTGCGTATGGATACGTTGACAGCCCACACCAACACTAGAGTCACTAGCCTGAATGTCAAGCTCGAAACACTTAACATTGTTTCCCCAAACCAACCTCATAGACTCTTGGTCCTAAGATACAACCGACCACCTCTGATACCACTCTGCCACGACCCATCCCTGTGTGGCCCACGTTGTGACTCCCCAAACCCACCTCCAATAGTCCAGGAGCTGGTGACTAGCACCGAGGAGGCATATAACTAACATTGGAGGCATTTCCTAAGTACTTGTACACACACACACATCTCCAAGCCCACAATACTGAAATGTAAAAAAACCACTAAGGAAAAAAATTCATGCATACAACTAAACTCAACCAATAGAGTACGACAGGAAGTAAAGTACTGAAAGTAAACTAAGCCAGAATACAAGCCCACCAAAAAAAGAGTCTGAAAACTAAAAAGTACAACCTATAAACACAAAGAGGTATTGGGGCTGTTGCTTGTATCTGTAGGAACACCTTGGCTTATAGGGAACTCAGAAATCTTGGTCCTGTCTTGGTCCACCCTGGACTCTGTCAAAAGGTTGCTCATCTTCACAAGATGTGACATGTGTGGGCAAAGCCCATGCAAGGGTGAGTATAAAAATACTCAGTAGAGGACAGTGAAAACCACAAAGCAATACACAAAGGAAAGGCATATTCAGCTCTACACAGTATATGTCTACTAAACATATAATAGGAGAACACAATCCAGATATACTCAAATCCCAAACCTGTAGTCTAGGGACAAGTCACACAACAACATACCCCCACTAGGGATTTAGTATGAAGGTTCCACAAAGAAATAACCTTGGGGAACTCACTCCATGAGTCTGATATCTCTCATGATGTTCGTCCGAGAAGTATTGTTCGTTGGGAAAGGTCATGAGAGATAGATGCACTCATTCCAGGAGAACACACTCCGAAATGGGGAAAAGATCATGATACACAGATGAGGATCACTGCTAGGGCCTTGGTGGATATTGGGACTCATCCATAATTCACCATCTAGGTAGAGGATCTAATCCTTGTAGATGTAGTCATCTTGATACCTGGCTCTACTAAGGGTCAACAATGGATGGAGGATCTCGCTCTGGGACTCTCGAAGGGATACCTAACTCTATCTCGGAAAGTCCTGCTGAATAGATCACACTCCTATTGTAGGAAACGATACATGACCTTTAGGGGAATGACAAAAAGGGGCACTAATCCAAATGAAACACTTCCAAGACACGGTGGAAAAGAAGATCAAGACATGTACTGAAAAGTACATGACAAGTATAAGTGTCACGCGTCGTGTCTTCTGACCCTGGGTACTGCCTGTGTACTACGGCCCATGTCGCAATGTTGGTCATGTAGGAAAGTTAGTACACGGCATGTAGTATAGATCACACACCATGTATGAGTAATTAGGGTCAACTCTGTGTACGCGGTCGTGTTCCCGTACATGGCTTTGTCTCGTGTGCGCCATCTTGTGTAACCAGTACATGGGGTAACCCGTGTAGTCGGCTTGGTCTAGCCGTGTGGTGGAGTACACGACCGTGTACTCCATCCTGTGTTCATGTATCACTTGAGATACACGTCGAGTCCTGTGTAAGGACCCACACGTCATGTTCTTCAGATAACATGACATGTCATCCCTTCGTGCCTCGTGAAACACTAGCCACTGCTGAGAAGGTACCACATGGTGTGTTCTTCGGGAATACACTCTGTGTTCTTCAGAAATTTCAAGAAATGACATTCTTCCTCGCCGCTCCTCGGAGATCCTTCGATCCTGAATCCGGTTATTTGATCATCATGAAACTGATGGGTTGAGGTCGCCTGATCCTTATGAAGCTGATTCCATCAGTCTCGGGCCTCCGATCGACCACAAAAATGTGTTTTGATCATCCATGTGAAGAACTGTTGAAGTACAATTATTCCCGAACCGTGTCAATTCATCTACCGCCATCGTTATTGCACCTCCTCTAGGTCACCACGATATCGGATATCCAATTTGGGATCGTTGTGTCGCAAAATGGATGTGCAACGATATGTTGTTCATCACCCCATGAAGAACGCGAAGAACGTGAGAGAAAAGAACGAAAGAAAAGAATTCAATAAACTAAAAGGAGGAATGAACCTCCTCTATCATTCATCATGATGTTGATCTGATCCCTTTAGAAGGATTAAACAAGGTGAATCAAAATGATAATCTAATAATCATCACATTTTAAAATTCTCGAATCAACCCCGAAAGAAATGGAAAATAACACCCTCCTGCAAGAATGCATGATCCATGGACCAATATGTTTGTTGTTGATCGATGTTCATCGTAAAATATAAAAATGGGGAAATAAGAATAGAAATAACAACACCTACCATGATCCAGTTGAATAACGATCGTCGCGTCACGTTCGTTGGTGAGGTTCGTTGGATCCGAGATGCGTCATCCTCATCTACCAACAGGTTCTCCTCCAAAGCTCCAAGAGCCTCTTTCTCAATTCACAGGGTTATGAGGCTAACCCTATGAAATTTACATAAGCAGGTATTTAAAAATTGAGGAATTAGGTCACTATGAAAAAAAGGAAACTTTTAAATAAAATAAATTTTTATTTTATTTTATTTTCATTAAACGTCCAAAAACTAACTCTCACAGCTAACCCACATCGATCGATGTTGGGCCTCACCTAAGGTACATTCATTGCTCTAAATGTAATGGTGCCCTCAGATTTTGGATATGGGAACTTGTTTAAAAGATAGTCCACTTTAACAAGAAAACCGCTCACTTGTGCTGTTTAAAATTTTAATTTATTTCAAACATTTATTCTGGGCACTCCAGGCCTCAGAATCGCACACCGTTGAAAGGTCTGGTCTCGAAATAATTCCATATAATATTAAAAAAATAATAAATAGAAAATTTGAGATATTACATTCAGCATCATCTTCTTCTTCTTCATCATATTTAGATAAGAAACTTCTTATTTTTGAATTGAATAATTTCCTATCATTACTTGTGGAATATAGTTTTCCTTTACCACCCTAGTTCTTCCATGGTCTTCCTGGATTTCTTTCTTCTTCCTCACTATCCTATTCTTTCTTTATCTAAGGATAGTTAGCTGAAAAAATGAGAAACTCTTCCACATTTGAAACATTTCAAGGGAATTTTCCCTTTGTATTTCCCTGTAACTATTTTCACATTTTTAAAAAACAAGGATAAAATATCATTGATATTTTTACATACCTTATTTGTAGAGTTAGAATCACCATCTTTTTCTTCAATAAGAATATTCTTTGATTTTTCTTTCCTTTCATCCATGAAATAAATTTCTCTACCAAATTTTTTTTCTTTACATAGATTTCTCTATTCTCATTTCATAAGTAATAATATTATTATGCAAATAATCAAGAGATAATGTTTCAGGATCTCTATCTTTCAATAAAGACACTTTTGCATCAATTTTTTCAAGTAAGATTCTCAATATATTTTTGACAATAGTAAAGTCAACAAACTTTTCACCAATACATCTAATAGCACTAACACTATCATTCACCCTCGTAAAGAAGTCCCCAATAAATCCATGCTCACCCATTTTCAAATATTCATATTTTAATCTCCAGATTTTTAGCTTTGCCTTATTAACTTTTTTATTGCCTTAATTTATGTTTTTAAATTTATCCCATATACCCTTGGATGTGGAAACTCATTTTACTTCTAAGAATTCACTTTCATAAAGTGATGAAAATATAACATTATTTTCCTTTCCATCATTCTCAAGATGATTCTTATCAACAGGTGTAAGTAGAGCTTTATCATCAATGGGTGAAACCCAACTGTTTCATATTCAAGAATATAATAATTGGTAGATATAAGATAAGGCAACATTCTATCTTTCCAGATATGATCATTCTTTCCATCAAAGATTGTAATACCTTTATTGTTCACACAATTAAAATTCTCTATCAGCAAAGAATAAACAAAGGGAACCTACGCTCTAATACCACTTGAAATAACCCAGTCAGATTGATTGTATCACTAAGAGGGGGGGTGAATCGGTGATACCCTTTTTATTTTATGTTTCTTTTCAATTGAAACAACATTTTCCTCCTGTCATAGATTTCAATTCCCTACTGAAAACCAATCCAACACACATCTATGAGAACACAAATATTTACAAGGTTCACTATTCAATAAGAATAACTATGTCCTTGGTAATGGATTGGAAATGATCCAATACCATAAAATGCACTAAAAATCAATCCTTGGATTACAATGAGTAGGATATATAGTTTCAATCGTGTAGCACTATGTAAAAAATTCCAATAGTGTGTGTGAACCCTCTTCGCACAAATAGGATAATACAATATTTGTGTAAAAACACATGTTAACTATGATTCTTTTCAATTAAACATATGTATTTAATTGAAATAAAAAATTTCAATTCTTTACCCAGAATAAAGGTAAGAACCTCCTAGACTTTTTTACAAAAACTAAGTCTTGTTTTTCTGGGTCTGATTCTTTCAGTTTGATTTCTCTTAGTACAATTCTTCCAAAACAATTTTTCCAGTCCAATTTTCTAAAAGAATACAATAGAAATAAATTGGAACCACTTAAATTCCTAACTATTATAAAACCTAGTACAATTATTCCTTAGTATGAAAAACCCAATATGGAAATCCAAAGCCGATTAATCCATACCAATACGATGATCACCTGAATACAAATTTCAATTCTCCATCAAAACCACTTCAACAAAATATCAGTATGAATACTTATTATTCTCTCAGAAAACTCATAGATTATCTCTCTACTGTATTTAACATTACTCCATCATCATAAAAATACAATGTACTTTTCACCTTTTATAAGTGACCCTTGAGACCTTTAGTAAGAATTCAAAAATTCCTTCACACTCACACAAATTCACCCAAATTTTAATTCCTCCTGGAATCTTGGGATGAATTTTGACTTTTCCAACTCTTCTCAAAGCTTCTCGATTCTCATTAAAACTTCATCTCCTTCTCTGTCCCTTCATTTGAATCACCAAGACGATTTCAATTTCAAATTCTGATTTCAAATACTAAGACCAATTTCAATTATATGAGTCTGATTTTTCTCAATCCTGATTTCTTCAATGAAAATATCTATATTAATTGTAAAAAAATGTATGAAGAAATGGATAAATTTATAATTTTCTGAATATGATTCTCAGAACTAATTTGAATCAAAATATTCCATTTTAATGTATAGCTCACCCTTGATAATTCATTCAGAAATATCCTTCTATTTTTCTCTTAACCCACTCGAGATAAAAAAATCATTTTCTCATATTCTCTTAACCCAGTTGGAAACCTATAAATTAATTAATCCCTTTTGAAATGGTTAATTAAATTGTTGATCTCATTCTCTCCTTCTCTTCTCTTGAAACACTTAAAAAAATTCATTCACAATATTGTGCTTGTATCATTAATTCCTTCATGACTTTAAATTCATTTGAGAACATCTTTATCATCATCAGACATTAGATGGAAAGTATCACAACCTTCCATTCATTCTAGAGTCTTTCTTTTCTTCTCATCCTGAGTATGAACTTCTTTGTATACAATCGGTATAGATACGATCATTCTGGGTATGATCATTCTGAATACGATTAGCCTGGATATGATTTTCCAAAATATGATATTTTCTAAATATGTTCATCATCCTCCTGAGTCTGAGTAAAATCATCCTAGGTATGAAAACGTTTATAACCTATCCAATGGATAATCGTATGATACTGTAAATCAGAACCACCTCTTCACTCATCACAACCCCTACAATTAGCACCACCTTTTACTCTAATTTCACTTGGATACAATTGTTTTGAAAACAATTGGTACCACCTCTTTCTATCTTTCACTTGATTATGATTAATCTGGGTACAATTCCTTTTTGTTTAGCATCATTTCTTCTAATCCGCTTTTCTTTCATCATGCTTGCATCACAAGTTCTCAATTCAACTTTGTGGTTTATGATAATTCCAAAACAACAAAGCATCATCACAATTCTTTAATCATAGCTATAAAGACTCTGATTTAAAACATCCACTTTATTTAAATCAGTTACTGATCAAATTCTATGACCATTTACTTCCAGCAAGATATTTTCACTATCAGTTGGACCCGAGTTGAATCCGATCAGAACCTCTTTTTCAAAAAAAAACTTCTTCTCATTACAACAGACTTTCACAGTGATTCTGATTCTTTTGAAAACAAACCTCAATGTGATTTTTCCTAAAAAGAGTGAAGTGATTTCCTTTATTCCTTTATTCAACCATTTTATTTACAACAAAAGACAACATTTGTATATAAAAAAAAGCTTTATCATAAGCTCAGTCCTAACAATTACTAAATATAACCATCATTTCACTATCCAGCACACTCAAAATCTACTCAGTTTCTTACAATAGATTTGCAAATATCTTATATTGAGAGGAAACCATGGGAGTTAAAATGCACTTAACAAAAATTTTGGTCTCCTTAGAGTTGGATATTTCTACTTCAAAAATCTTGATATGAGTAGCACATGTAATATTTTCCTTGATTGGTAGAGGCAAGTCCATTTTCAATTTTTCATTCTTATTTCTGAAGATAATTTTTCATTCATACTAGAGTTGTTAATATACACTTAACTAAGCATCTAGATCTAAGTTAGAATCTCTATTTAGATCATACGGAGGGTTATAAATAATAACATCACAAAATTATTTTACAAAATAAGTAATATTATTACTTTTAACTGGACCAGCACCGCTACCATCATAAAGTCTAGTTTCTAGGACAACAGTGCTCACTATAGCAATAGGAATGTGTGATGGGGTAATCCTAGAACTTTTTAGCATGTTGGTGTTATTAATATTTGACAAAAACATAATCATTCACTCACTTCTCCAATTAATGATAATGTTCCCCAAAAAACAACCACAAAAGGAGGCTCATTAGGATGCACAGTTTACTTTCATCCATCTTACCCCTGGCTAGAATTTCCGGTATATCATGTCAATTGGTCACTATGTGGGTTGAGAAAAATAAATTTCAAATGCCTAGTTTTTTTTTGAATCATGAACCTTCATTATTCCCTAAAGTAGAGAAAAAATACAATAGTGTAGATCTTTTGAAATTTGAATTGTCATGTTCAATGACCTTGCAGTCAATCCAAAGTCGGTGGATTCTCACACACTCAATTTTCAATTCCAAATCATCATCATTCTTAGAGAATATTACTTTATAAACTAAAGTGGAACTCAAATCCACTTTAACCAAGAAAATGAATGTAATTCCCAAATATATCCATCTCAGTTTCCTTGTCCATTTTTATAGGGATACCTATGGTTAGAGAAATATAATGAAAAAAATAGGAGCCAAAGTATCCAGTTTAAACTATATACTTTGACCCAAACCTGGATATAAGAATTACATACCTATAATAGGTTGAAATTTTAGTCCCACTCACATATATGAAGGATCCCCAACTTGAGGAAAACGAATCCAAATCCCTATTCCCTCACCTTCAAAAATTTAGAGGCGAAGAGGACAGAAAAAAAAAGTTGTGTCCCATTGAAATAAATTTCCAATTTAAAAAACCCAAAATTTAAGAGTGGAATTCCATTAGATCTATAAATCTCCATGTTTTCGAACCCCACCGAGAGATAATTAAAGTAATAATATAATACTTTCCTATCTCCAAAATTTCTAGAATCACATTTTTATCTTCCATCACATAAGAAATGTTTCCCTTTCTATAGAGTCCTATAAAAGAAAATCCCTTGAAGAGAGAGAAGTAAAACCTAAACCCTTTCTTGGGGGTTAGGATATCCATAGAATACACACCATGATTGAAATTCCTATCCTCCTTTTTAGAAATATTGACTCTTTAACCATCAAAATGCATGAAATTGAGAAAACATTCAGTGAGAGAAGGAGTAGGCATAAAATACATGTGATAAAAGCACTGATAAATATAGGTTTAATCAGTACTTAAAAACAATATTTTTCATAGATTTTTGGAAAGTAAGGATAAAAATATTCTCATATTGTAAATACAACCCTATTAGAGAACCTTACTAACTCACATCATTTAAGCTCTCATAAAACTTAACCTTTTACATCACTCTCCCTCGAACTTCTCAGATGAATCAAACCTTTCAAAACCAATGGTATATAATTCATTCTATTAATTTTTAGACAATCTTTCATTATTTCACCATTTTCGGTATTTTTTTCCCATGTACTATATAACCCCCATTCCCCTTGTCCTATGGGTACCATAGTGGCTTTCTCGTATACCACAAAGCTACCATTTTTGATTTCCAAAGGGTTTGGATACTCAATGTTTGGGTCCTTTTAATTTTTAAATCTTGTAAGTGGAATGTAACATATTATTGGTAGAATTTCTTATGAATGTTTATATTTACCCATGGAAAAATTTATATCAAAATGAAAATGTAATTATGAAATTAATTTTTTTATTGAAAATTTACAAAAACAATTACCATAATGAAATTACATATATTTACTAATTTTCCATTTTGATTTAACTTTTTGATACTATAAAAATTTATAAAATTTATATGGGAACAAACATAAATATATGAAATATAAAAAAAAATTATATATTAATATGTGTGTGTGTGTGTATCATTATATATTCATATAAACACACATCTATCTATATACATATATATTTTTCATATATGTGGCTTGGGGTTTAGAATAGTTATTTATTTTGGGACTGGTCATGTTTTTTCCGATTGATAGTTTATGTAGAGTCTATAAGGTAATATATAAATAAATTGTATTCTAATAATTGAGTATATGTGGAAATAAATTATTCGGCTCTCCATCTGATTTTCTCTCATTTGTGTATTATAATTTCCATTAATTTTGATTTCTTTATATGGTGTTAGAGTGTTAAAAGATGATATTATTAACATGTTACCTAGATGATACACACACATATATCTATTTACATATTATTAACATTTTATTTATTCACATGATTTATTTATATTATTAATATGTTTTCAAAAGGTTTTGGAAACTCAACTTATTTTTTACTTAAGAATGAAATATAGATGTCTTAAGTTATCTCTGAAGGAGGATTATAATTGATTACTTTATCACTTAAAAGATTAATTGATTCAAAATTCATAGAATTTGATTTATTAAAAATAGATATATGATATAATTCAAAATGGTGATTTTTATTAGAAAATAAGTGTAGGAAAAATGGGTTTTGTAGAATGAAAAACAAATGAAAGGGTGAAAGAGGGTTTAAATTGGAGTAATTTATCTTTTTAGGAATATAATAACTTGATTTAGAGTAGTTTCTAAAAACATGTTCATGTTATGTAAAAAATTCCAAAATAGAGCATGAATACACTCAAATTCAGATAATTTGTTTACATATCAATGTATATATACATTATATGAATACCTTATGTGTATTTATTTATTTTTTGTATAAAATTAATATTATTTTACCTTATATGATGGATATGAATTGAAAAAGTATGGATGTTAATCGTATGATAAAGGAGTATGAGGATGGATTTAAATATTTCATCGTGTTTTAAATAGAGCATGCATATAGACCTGCTCAAATCCTTTGTTTGTGTTTACATTATTGTCACTCAAGAATAAATCATCCATAAGAGTTTTAAAATATTCGATTTTATATGTAATAGATCAAAGCTATAAATTTTTTATTAAATACAGGGAAAATTGAATGCACATATTCACTGGGATGATACTATTATTTATGGATCATTTGATATGAATACTAGTGTAAATGATGATATAGATCATATGGAAGAAATAACAATGAAAATTGAAGATAAACTTCATGATTTTACAGATTCGTTTGATATTTTAAATAACTATGTAAATAGATCATTGTATTATGGTTGTACTAAATATACAACATTTTCAATTTTATTGAAGTTGTATAATTTGAAAGCATGCAGTGAATGAATTGAAACTAGTATTACAGAATAACTTAGTATCTTGAATGATATACAACCAAAATAAAATTATATTCATTATCAAATATATAAATCTAATCTTATTCTATGTTAAATGGGTATAATTTCAAAAATAATACATGCATGTCCAAATGATATTATATTTTTCACAAGAACCATGAATCACTCATAAAATGACCTAAGTGTTGCATGGATTGATATATGAAAGATGAATAAACTCTTTTAAAAGTTTTATGGCACTTTTTTATCATTCAAAGGTTTAGATGACTGTATTTATATTAGGAAACTTCTAAAAAATTAACATGGTACTTAGATACAATAATTGAATATTTGAAACTATGTCACCCAATAGAATATCCGTAATGAAAGAAAATTGATTATAAGTGGGCTGAATTAGGAAATATTCCAAGAAACCTTTATCTTGTGTTATATATAGATAGTATAAATCCTTTTAGTGTACAAAGTAGTACCCATATTATATGGCTACTTATACTAGAAAATTATAACTTTCAACTGTGGTTATGCGTCAACAACACATATATTGTGTTTCCTATATTTTTATCTAGAACAAAAAAACCTAGCAATGATATTTATTTCCATTTGGCTCCATTGGTCAAAGATCTAAAATTAATGTAGGATACATGTTTTATATTGTATAGTGCTCATAGAAGTAATGATTTAACATTGAGATCCATGATAAATTACTTTTCTACTTATAGAAATTTGTCAGGCTATGGAATTAATAGAATTTTGGGGTGTCCCATTTACACACTCATTTAGGTTGAAAATTTACTTAAAGAATGTGTTTTTAGGACATCATATGTTTTCCCCCAATGACTTAAATACCGATCATGGATTACATAATTTGATGGAAATAACAAAAAATATATAGGATTGTCTCCACTAATTGGTGGTAAACTATTCAAGAAATTAAAAGATATTGACACAAATTTCAGTAAATAATTTTCAAAATGTATTATGAAATGAAGTGGGAAAAAGAGATCAATTTTATTTGAGTTATTGTACTGGAATTATTTATCTATCATACGTTTTCTCAATGTCTTTAATGTATAAAAATGTATGTGATATTGTAATTGGAATGTTACTTAATGTACCAAAGAAAACAAATATGGTATTAAGTCTAGATTGGATATTATTGGAATGTGGATAAGGGAAGAACTTACACCAATGAAGGGTGAAAGATAAACTCTTCTTACTCCAACATCTTACACTCTATCCATAAAAAGAAAATTTTAATTTTGAAACTTTCTTAATAGTTTAAAAGATTTATAGGAATATTCATCAAATAATAATAATGTCATGTCAATGAATAATAAGAAGTTAAAGGGTCTAAAATCACATGAATGTCATGTTTTGATGCAAGATTTAATGAATGTGTCTTTACATTACATTCTTCCTAAAAATACATACCATACATTGACAACACTTTGCTTTTTATTCAAATATATATGTAGTAAATTTATAGACCCAGTGAAGTTTCCAATCATGAATAAGGAAATTTCAGTCATATTATGTGAATTGGAGATGTTCTTCCCACCATAATTATTTTATATAATGGTCCACTTGATGGTTCACTTGATTTTTGTGACTCAACTATGTAGTCATGTAAATTACATATGGATATACCACCATTGAATGGTATATGTGGATTTGAAAAGGGTATGCAAGAATCAAAGTTAGTTGGAAGGTTGTATTAAAGTGTGATATATTATTGTAGAATCTATTGAATTCTATACTGATTACTTATAAGATCTTGATATCATTGGTCTCCCAAAATCTCATTAAAATGGATTCCTTATGGGTGAATATATTTCTAGAACATATTTTGTTACAATTACCATAACATATAGGGATTATGCTCTTCTTTACATTTTACATAATATTTTAGAGGTTTCTCTATAGGTTGAATCTCATAGAATAATTCTTACATATTTGAATACATTAAGGGAATAAATATGGATATAAAGTACCCATAATCAATAGTTTATAGGATTGTTTTGATATTATATTTATAAGGATATATCTATAAATCTAAATTCAATTATTTAATGAATTATATGTCAAGCTAAGGGACAAAATTTAAATATTATAAATTGCACTAGTTTTTAATTAATGGTTATATATTCTATACAAAGGAAAAATACGAATGCAGTATGATGAAAAAAATGGAGTTACGCTTTTGGTGTAAGTGATACATGTAAGAACCTAGACCTTTTTTTCAGGTATGTTTTTTTTTCTGGTCTTTTTTTAAGAAAAAGTAAATTATATAAATTTTCTAAGTACACGCCGTGTACTTTATGATTACACTCCATGTACTTCCTTGCCTCAGGTGGTTGTGTGCGGGCTGTGTTGTAGGCACACACACGACCATGTGGGAGTGACTCGGAGGCCGCTTAAAGCGGATTATAGAAATGGCGAGTACACGCTGTGTACTTCAAAATTACACGCTGTGTACTTTCTTTTTTTTCATTAAATGCAATGGGGTCACATCTAATCTCCAAAACACTCTCCTTTAGGTCTCGTTGTACTGAGAGCTCTGTATGGCTGTGGATCCTCAACAAGCTCTCGAGACTTCGTCCATCCTCTGAATCAAGCACCGTCGGTTTCATTGGAATCACATCGGCAAGTTCTCTCTTCTCCTAGATCATAATCTTCTGATTTCTATTTTCTTGTATGATATCGTGGGTTGAACATTTTAGACGTTTTCTTAGATCTACTGAATTTTAAGAAGACTCAAGCTTCGAGGTTCACTTATAGCGATCTCTTAACCCCAAGGTAGGTGTTTTGTGCCTTTTCTGTTAAAAGTATTTCAATTTTATGTGAAAATTTGTCCAATACCCACGAACAGGGTATTGCGTGTTTAGTGTTTCATCCCTATTATTTATTTGTTATGATAGTATGCCTGAGTAGATTATTATTTATTGTGAATAGGGTGAATTTTTGTGCTTTGGATGTATTTCCCATGCATGTTTTTCCTGTTTTGACCTTTGGGTCTTGTTTGCCTATTAGGCTGTTGTTTACCTTCTCATGCCTAGTATTATAGGATGGTGTGGCTGTTGTTCTTTTATGTTGTAGTGTTGTAGAATGCTATCCATATAGTTCTTGAGGTTTACCTTGGCCGTTATGCGCTGCTACACTTGCTTGAATTACATGTGTATAGACCATAGTTAGAATGGATGTTGAGGGATTCTCTAGAGTGTCTGTTTTACTTACGATGCAGGACCATAGGGGGAATTGACATTGAGTGCTTCCCCAAAGTGTCTGTTTTTTCTCAATGCAGGCCACAGGGGGAATGAGATGTTGAGTGCTTCCCCAGAGTGCCTTTAGTACCATTACGAGACTATAGGTGGAATTGATGATTAGTGCTTCCTCAGAGAGTCTATGCTTAAGATGAACCAGAGGGGTTAAACTGAGTGTACTGCCCAAAGGGTTGCTTTTACTTGTTAGGTAGGACCAGAGGGGATATGCTGTGAGTACTTCCTAGAGGGATACCTTGTGTTTAGCTGCTTGCTTGTGTTGCTAGGTAGGACCAGAGTGGATAGGCTGTGGGTACTTCCTAGAGGGTTACCTGTTGTGTTTATCTGCTTTTATTAGCTATTGCATGATGTGTGGTGTTTTGAATGCTTTTAACTGTGGGTTTTTTAGTGCCTTCTGGATTTTACCTGCCATATATTCACTGACTATTAGGCGCAAATCTCGTGTTGGTTACCTAATGGGATTTAGTCTCACACCCTATTTGGGCCATGCTTTTGGGCCCAAATAGATTATATTTTTGTAGGTATAGATAAGGGAAAGCACCCTTCTACTTCAGGTACTTGAATTATTGTGGAGCTGGAGAGCATGGGACCAAGCTATGGCTTTCGATGCTGAAAAGTTTATCTGCTTTCTTTTTCACTTTGATTTAGTACTGTTGTATTCCAGCATTGTGACTTTTCTGGATGTTTTCCTAGACATATGTATCATGCATCATTTTATATATGTTCTATAGTTTATACCCTCAGTTTTCTACTGTATGTCATTATTACTGCTTCCGCTCTTGTATATATTTGTTTAATTCTGTTGTGTACTCTGCCAATGAGGTCATAGTTTCCTCACTGTCACACACAAGGCCCTCACTACTAGTCAGCAGCCTCTGGTGTTCGGAGAAATGCACTTGAGGCCATGTGACCTACCGGGTACGGGGCGCCTCTGGGTGGCTTCCAAAATTGGGATGTTACAAAGTGGTATCAGAGGATTCTTTTTCTCTTGACTTACTGTTTGGAGTCTATAGTCAGGGATAGGATGGAATAGGTACTTGGTAATAAGCTATGCTTGGGAGTAGCTAACCCGTGTACAGGGAAAATCCAATCTACCACGTTTATTTCAATTTTTCTAGTTTGCAATTTTACAGTTGATTTTATTTTCACCATTAGGTGACTCACATGTATTGTGTTGTTATCATCGATATTATTGAGGTTCTATTTCTATCGCAACCTAATGAGATGAGGTTATTCCATCTCATGCATCATATAGTCACTTGCTAGAATTCACATTTCATGCATTCTTTCCATGCCATCTAGGATGCATTAGCAATTGCATGTTGTTATGATAGATGTTGTGTAGAATATGCATGATGTTGTGATAGATGCCTTGATAAAAATACATGTTGTTTGATAGGGTATTGTTTGTGTAAGGTTTTTCTTGAATGAAAACTAAAATTTGTTTGTTGAGGTGTTATGAGCCCTCATGAACTGAAATTTGTTGGATCATTGCCTTTTTTTTCTTCATTATAGCATGTGGATGATGCCAAACTTTGATTCACAGGGAGTATGGGCCCTCACGGATCGTAATTTGTCACCTTTAATGTTTGTTTCTGTGTTTTTCTGGGATCCTGAGTAGTTTATAAGGCTTACTGTCTGGAAAAACCTAGAATATAGGCCGAGTAGTTTTGACTACATTCCATGTGTTCTTCTGTTCAGGAAGAAACAGTTTTTCTTAAGTACACATCGTGTACTTTAAGTACACACCGTGTAATATCTAACCGTGTCATAAGCTATGTGGGCAGAGACATGGGATAGGGATTTCCTTATGGGGACATCCATTGTATCCTCTGTACATACCGTGTGGTGTTAACTCGGTGTCCGCCCATGTAACTAACAACACGAACAGATATGTTTGAAGATATACATGTCGTGTCATCCTTGAACACGCCATGTATTCTAGCCTAGGTACCTGATTGTGTCACTAACAACACAGGTTGGTGTTATCCTTTCATTTACATGCCTTGTCCATCCGGAACACACCGTGTAGTTTGAGTCGTGTGTTTTTCCGTGTCACTAACAACACGGGCTAGGTGAAGCTTGTCCAGTACACACCGTGTCTACCTTGAACACGCCGTGTAGTCTTGTCTTAAGAGAGCCGTGTGGCTTAACCGTGTAGAAGGACCTATAGAGGGGAAGAGGATTCAAGTACACTCCATGTGTTTAGAGAACACGTCGTGTGTTTGGGGATTTACATGACCAGTTTAGGAAAAAGTACACGCCCATGTAAATGACTTAAGGGAACACGCCGTGTAGGAATTGTACATGCCGTTTAGTCATGTTTTGTAAAACTTGAATGATTCATTCTTCCTGTTCCATTCTTGTGCTTCTAGTTTTCAATCTTTTATAATCTAGTTCTAAGTTGTGTGTTTGACCTTGCAGAGTCATGCCACCGAGACGTCCTCTGGTTGTATGATTGTTGTCGGGTGGTGATCAGATGCCGGACATGGCCAATCAAAAACTTCCCACATATCCTCCTATTGTGCCAATATTGGCACCAATAGTTATACCTGATACTGTCACTGATGCACAGTTCAGGGAAGGATTTATGAGGATGATGAATAACTTTTAGGGGGCACCGCCTCCTGCCCCGTCGATGGCTGATTTGATGCGGGTTTTCCAGCAGCAACATCCTCCCACTTTCTCAGGGGATGGAGGACCCCAGACTAAGGAGTCATGTCTAGAGGCCATGCTAACAATCTTTGAGCATCTGGAGACACCTCAAGAGAGGAGGTTCAAGCTCACTACCTATATGCTTTAGGACTCCGCCAATATGTGGTGGGATGTGATCTCGCAGGCGGGAAGCCAGTAGGTTATGGAGTGGGATTAGTTTCAACACACTTTCTTTGATTAATTCTATCAGGAGACCCTGAGCGCTGATCAATCCTGGGATTTTATGAGTCTGTATCAGGGTACTCTTTCTGTTATGGATTATTCCTCCCACTTTACCGAGCTGCAGCGCTTCATGCCTATTTCAGGAGGTGATCATTTGTTCATGGAAAGGAAGTTCGAAGATCGTCTGAGGTACAACATCCGATCGTAGTTAGACATCTTTAGGTTGACTTATATCACTTCTATCATCAAGAAGGTGCTGATCACGGAGCACAATATGAGGGATTCTAGAGTTGTGATCCAGGGCGGCTCGACATCTAGAGTTAGCATCCCTTATACTAATAGTAGGAAGCGCCGTAGGGAGTCTTCGTGTGGTGATCCAAGAAGGCGAGAGACACCTCCAGGAAGCCAGGTGGTATTCTACCAGTGTGAAAGGGCTTGGCATACAAGGTTGCAGTGCCAGTGAGACCCAATAGAGTGTCGATCTTTCAGAAAGATGGGTCATATTTAGTGATTTTGTCAGATATTCTCACCAGCAGTTGGTTACAGGATTTCTTATATGACTCCGCGTTCAGGACCAGCACCACCAGTTTTTCACTAGTTGGGGAACTGGAGTTATTCCAGCCATTCAGGCTGAGGTGGAGGCTATGGTCGTGGGGGTCAGTTGCTAGTCATTTAGTGATAGCAGAGTGGATCAGCTTAGAGTGGTCAGGCAGGTTCATAGGGTCGTGGAGCATGCCAGACCTTTGCAGCGGAGTAGACCCAGCATGAGCAGGATCCCAGACCTTCTATAGTTAGAGGTACGATCCTAGTTGCCTCAGTTTTATCTTCAACTCTTTTCGATATAGTGGCTTCCCATAGCTTTATATCTGTTTCTGTTGTGGAAAGCCTTGGGATTTGTATCTTTTCCTCTGCCGATATCTTGATGTTAGACACTCCTTTGGGGACTAGGATGGCTAGTGTACGTTAGTGCAAGGTGTTCCCTCTAGAGTTTGGTGGGTGTCACTTCTTATGGGATCTCTATGTCTTAGAGATTAAAGTTTATGATGTCATTCTCTAAATGTACTAGCTAGTTCCCTTCCAGGCATTTGTCAACTATTATCACCAAAGGGTGAGTTTCATATCACCATAAGGTGGACCTTTTCTTCATAAGGGTGAGTGGGATGTCCAGCCAAGCAGAGAGAGTCCAGAGCATCTTGGGTTGATAGGATTTACAGCCTATATTTCTAGTCTATATCTAGATGATTAGGGGACTTCACAGTTAGAATTTCCTCTAGTGGTGGATCATTTCAGAGATGTCTTTCTAGAGGACTTTTTAGGTTTGCCTTCATAGCACGAGGTGGAATTTTCGATTGAGATTATCCCAGGAGCGGCACCAGTGTCCATTCCTCCATATAGGATGGCTACACCCGAGTTGTAAGAGCTTAAGAAGTAGTTGGAGGAGTTGCAGGCAAAGTTTTTCATTCAACCCAGCACTTCTCCTTGGGGTTCACCTGTCCTATTTTTGAAGAAGGTAGATGGTACTCTTAGTCTTTGTGTGGATTATCAAAAGTTGAACCAGTTGACGGTCAAGAACTGATACCCCTTACTGATTATTGATGATCTCTTTGATCATCTTCGAGGAGATCGGGTGTTCTCAAATATTTACTTGAGGTATGGTTACCATCATTTGTGCATAAGAACATCAGATATACCTCTTACAGCCTTCCATAGTAGGTATGGTCTATACGAGTATATGGTTATGTCGTTCGGTCTCACGAACGCACCGACAGTTTTCCTGGAACTGATAAACCGAGTGTTCCATCCATACTTAGATTCCTTCGTGGTGGTCTTCTTGGATGATATCTTAGTGTACTCTCACACTCGACACAACCATGATAACCATGTTGAGATAATTTTGAGTACACTGAGAGATCCTCAGTTATATGCTAATCTCTCAAAATGTCACTTTTTGATGGATCAGATTCACTTCATGGGTCATGTTATCTCAGAGAAAAGAGTGTCAGTGGACCCAGATAAAGTGAAAGAAACGGTTTCCTGGGAGCAACTGAATAACTTCTTTGAGGTGTAGAGCTTTCTAGGGATGGCTAGATACTACAAACATTTTATACAAGACTTTATATGCTTAGCAGCATCACTGATGAGTTTGACTAAGAAGGGTGTGAAGTTCTTATGGTCATATTCTTATGATTCCGCCTTTCAGGAGTTGAAAGGGAGGTTGACTTTATCATCAATACTATTATTTCCAGAGCCAGGAAAGAGATATACTATTTATTGTGATGCTTCAGGTATAGGTATGGGAGTTGTGCTTATGCATGGAGATGGAGTCATTGTGTATGGGTCTCGGCAGTTGAGGCCACACGAGAGGAATTACCTGACACACGATCTGGAGTTGGCAGTTGTAGTCCATACCTTACACTGTTGGATACATTACCTTCTAGGAGAGCATTTTGTGATTTTTACCGACCATAAGATCCTCAAGTACATCTTCACTAAGTGTGATCTGAATTTGAGACAACAAAGGTGGGTTGATTACCTTCAGTATTTTGACTTTGAGCTTGCCTACATTCCTGGGAAAGGCAACGCAGTGGCTGATGCGTTGAGAAGGAGGACTCAGATACAGGTAGTTCAGAAGGACAGTAGTGAGTGTCAGCTTATGGCTCTATTCTCAAAGATGCATTTGGAGGTACACGACAGACAAGGGAAGACCTTTCTTTCTTCTGTAGCTATTACCTCTACCCTTCTTGATCGAGTAAGAATGAGGAAACTATCATATTCTGAAGGCCTAGTCCTGTGGGAAAGTGTGTTAGGAGAGGAACCTATTTCTGGGTGAACCATAGGTGAGGATTAGATATTGTGTTTCCAGGGACATGTAAGGGTTCCAGCAGATATATGCGAGGATTTGATGTAAGATTTTCATTCCTAAGTTTGGGCAGTTCATCCTGGTGTCACCAAGATGTATCGTGATCTACACCGTTAGTATTGGTGGCCAGGTATGAAGAGGGATGTTTCTTGTTTTGTCAAGAGGTGTTCCAATTGTCAGTAGGTGAAGGCAGAGCATCAGGGACTAACAGGGCTTCTACAGCAGTTACCCATTCCTGAGTGGAAGTGGAACGATGTTGTGATGGATTTCGTGACAGGGTTGCTGAGGTCACCTCGTGGGAATGATGTAGAATGGGTTTCATGGACATACTTACAAAGGTCTCTCACATCTAGCTGATCAAGGAGACCTTCTATGTTGATGAGAAGGGATAGTTGTACATCTGAGAGATTGTGCACTTACATGGAGTTCCATACTCCATTGTTTCAGGAAGAGATGCTCATTTTACTTCTCGGTTTTGGTAGGGGCTCCACAAGGCTTTGGGTATATAGGTACTTTTGAGTATAGCTTACCACCCCCAAACAGATGTCTAGTCCGAGCGTACGATTCAGGTGCTTTAGGACATTCTCCGAGCATGGATCCTGGATGTTGGAGGTTCTTGGGAGAATCATATACCTCTTGTAGAGTTTTCCTACAACAATAGTTTTCAAGAAACTATTCATATGGCACCTTATGAGTCTTTGTACGGTAGGCCATGTCGATCTCCCTTATGTTGTCCATAGGTAGGAGAGGCAGCTTTTCTGGAACCTCGTCAAGATCAGGAGACCACGGAGCAGATAGAGTTGATTCAGAAGATTATGGATATTGCACAGTCTCGACAGAAGTATTATGCTAATCAGTTGAGATGACCTCTGTAGTTTGAGGTCGGGGATTAGGTTTTCTTGTATGTCACACCGAGGTTGGGACACAAGAGGATTAGGAGATAGGGTAATTTTTCACTGAGGTATGTTGGGCGGTTTGAGGTGTTAGAGAGAGTTGGGCCGATTTCCAACCAGTTGCAGTTATCTCAGAGGTACCGAGCTATGCATGATGTCTTCCACGTTTCTCACTATCGACGCTACTTTTCAGACACATCTCATTTCTTTCAACCCAAGGAGGTTGAGATCAAAGTGGATGCATCATTTGAGGAGCATCCTATCTAGATTGTGGATCATAGTACAAAGGTTCTCTGTGGCTGGTCTGTTCCCTTGGTACGACTGTTATGGCAGCACGGGCGGGTGCAGGATGAGACTTAGGAGAGGGAGGCTGATGTACGAGCACAGTGACCAGAACTGTTTGAGGTTTCTTCTACTACGCTGCGCTATGGAAATTTGGGGATGAATTTCTTTAAGGGGGAAAGTTTTTAAGAACCTGAGCCTTCTTTTTAGGTATGTTTTTCCTTTTTTGGTCATTTTTGAGGAAAAAGGAAATTCTAGAAATTTTCTAAGTAAATTTTATGTACTTTATGAGTACACGTCGTGTACGTCCATGCTGCAGGAGGTCGTGCATTGGTCGTGTTGTAGCCACACACATGGTCGTGTGGGACTGACTCAGATTCCACTTAAAGAGGAGTATGGAAATGGCGAGTACACGCCATGCACTTCAAAAGTACATTCCATGTACTTTCTTTTTTTCATTAAACGCATCGGTGTCACGTCTAATCGCCAGAACACTCTCCTTTTAGATCTCGTTCGACCGAGATCTCCTTACGGTTATGGATCTTCAATGAGATCCCGAGCCTCCATCCATCCTCTGAATCGAACACCGTCAGTTGTATTGGAATTGCATCGGTGATTTATCTCCTCTCCTAGAGCACCATCTTCTGATTTCTCTTTACTCATAAGATATCATGGGTTGAACGTTTTAGACATTTTCATAGATCTACGGCATTCTAAGGAGATTCAAGCATCGAGGTTCACTTATAGCGATCTACTAACTCCAAGGTAGGTGGTTTGTTCTTTTCTGTTAAAAGTCTTTGAGTTTTATGTGAAAATTTTCCCAATACCCATGAATGGGGTATTGTGTATTTACCGTTTCAACCCTATTTTTTCTATGTTATGATAGTATACCTAATTAGATGATTATTGATTGTGAATAGGGTGAATTATTGTGATTTGGATGTATTTTCCATGCATGTTTTTCCTATTTTGACCTTTGGGTCTTGTTTTCCTATTAGGTTGCTATTTACTTTCACATGCCTAGTATTATAGGATGGTGTGACTATTGTTCTGTTATGTTGTGGTGCTATAAAATGATATCCATGTAGTTCTTCAGGTTTACCTTGGTCGTTACATGTTGTTACACTTTCTTGACTTACACGGGGCAGTGAGAACCTGGTGTATAGACCAAAGGGAGAATGGACATTGAGGGATTCTCTAGAGTGTCTGTTTTACTTACGATGCGAGACCACAGGGGGAATTGACGTTGATTGCTTCCCCAGAGTGTCTGTTTTTCTTTGACGTGGGCCACAGTGGGAATGATACGTTTAGTGCTTCCCAAGAGCATCTTTAGTACCATTACGAGTCTATAGGGGGAATTGATGATGAGTGCTTCCTCAGAGAGTCTATGCTTAAGCTGAACCATAGGGGTTAGACTAAGTGTACTGCCTAGAGGGTTGCTTGTACTTGTTAGTTAGGACTAGAGGGGATAGGTTGTGAGTACTTCCTAGAGGGTTACCTTATGTTTAGATGCTTGCCTGTGTTTCTTGGTAGGACCAGAGGGGATAGGTTGTGGGTACTTCCCAGAGGGTTACCTGTTGTGTTTATCTACTTTGATTAGCTGTTTCGTGATGTGTGGTGTTTTGAATGCTTTGAACTGTGTATTGTTTACTGCTAAGTACTTCCTTGTTTTACTACCATATGGATTTTACCTTCCATATATTCACTGACTATTAGGCAAAGATCTTGTGGTGGTTACCTACTGGGATTTAGTCTCACACCCTGTTTGGGCCAAGATTTTGGGCCCAAATAGATTATATTGTTGCAGTTATAGATAAGGGAAAGTGCCATTATACTTCAGGTACTTGGCTTGTTGTGGAGCTCAAGAGCAAGGGACCAAGCTATGGCTTGCGATGCTGAGGATTTTATCTAATTTATTTTTCACTTTGGTTTAGTATTGTTGTATTCCAGCATTGTGACTTGTTTGGCTATTTTCCTGGACATATGTATCATGCATCATTTTATATATGTTATTGAGTTTATACCCTTAGTTTTCTATTGTATGTCATTATTACTACTTCCGCTCTTGTATGTATTTGTTTACTTCTACTGTGTACTCTGCCAATGAGGGCAGTGTTTCTCCATTGTCACACCCAAGGCCCTTGCTGCTAGTCAGTAGCCTCTGGCATTTGGGGAAATGTGCTTGAGGCCTTATGACCAACCGGGAACGGGGCGTCTCTGGGTGGCTTTCGGAATCAGGATGTTACAATACATGTATCTAGTTCTAAGGATAGAAATATAATTTATGTGAATATGTCATATTTCGACATCTTCAAATAGATATAAGAGTTGTACTATACAATACTTTAAGTTCATATTTTATATTTCAAATGGGTTGACAATAGGAGTGTAGTTAAAGTCGATGGATTGATCTTCATGGATTTGAACTTCAGTGTGGAAGGGTATAAGGATGAACCATTCATAATGGAATCACAATCCAGGTAAGTATTTTATGTCCTAGATCCAGAAGAAAAAAAAAGAATTGTTCAATTGTTCTATTAGTGACTAAAACAGTTATTGGGTCATATGGAAATGCAATTGAGGATAACCCTTTCATTGGGATACCATAATCAATTCAAGTTGGTTCCAATGTAGAAAATTTCATTTATATTATAGGGGACCATAAAAAGGGGATTGGGATACTTGGTAGAGGATCTGAATCCCTTCAACCATTAAATAAATAAATCATGATCAATGAGTTGGTTAAATTTTTTTTAATATACTATTTTTTCATAATAATATTATGTGTTCTCAACTACATTTATATAATATAAATTAAAGTTTTTTATTATTCATATAGACAATGACTTCTTCATGCATTGAAATTAAAAATCTTGAGGAAGAACACACGATGATGCTGAAATAATAAAATTATTAGAGGATCATTGTTATATGGATGTGAAAAAAAAGAGTGGTGGAGAATCATCATGTTTACTGAATTTGTCAAGGAAAGAATAAAAGGTATAAAAATTTAGGTTTTTTGGGATCAACATACCCAAAATGTTCACCCTAACAAGTCATTTTTCATTAGTTGCATTAGGGTCATAATAACAATTCATGTTCTAGTTGATATAGATACATGGCATAATGTTATGCCTTCATTGTAGAAAACCATATGGGATGATATTAGGGTAATGTTACTATGTAATTTATCTATTTTAATAAAAATTTATATAATAAAACATTGATTTAATTTTCATTATCCATTGTATAGTTTTTATAGTTTAAATGATCTCGATAAGAAATTTATCTTAATGGTCACTAAAAAATCTCATAGATCCTTACAGACACTTTTGAAAAAGCATCATCTCAGGGATATTTAGGGGAAAATAAACCCCACCCACCAGCTACATATATACACATTATAAAATAGAAAACATGGAAAGCTTTCATCAGGTTAATTTTAGTCTTTAATGATTTATTTGAAATTATTTATTTTATCCACTTTGATTAAAAAAATTTAATTTATGAAACAATATAGGAGTGTTGAAAATAAGAAATGTGGATCAAAATAAATTTACTTGTACCATAAAGAAAGTATGGGTAGACTTTACTTGAAAATAAAATGGTATGTATTATAAATCTATAGTAAAAGTTTTATGTGATTTGAAACAATATATGTTTTTTATATGAATATTGATGAATTAGAATCCAAATCCACTTATATACCATGTCATGTTCTTTAGAAGGAGGATCATGTAAATAAATAGGTAAATCTAATAGATGAAAACACACAATAAGTATGGGAATCATGTATTAGTATGATATAAAATCAATTTTTTATGATTTATAACAGTATTACATAGAAATATATATTTATGTTTATATGTTTTTTATAGGGTTTATACACAAGAATCATAATCGAATGTACCTAAAGAAAAACTAATTTCAGTGGATTTGAAGTAGCCATAACAATATGGTCACAATATAGGTGTAGGTTTCAGAGTGTCACCTCAAACATATTTTGGGAAGACAGAGCCACAAAGAGATATATATGAGATAATAAATGGAATGTTGGCATAGATAGATTCTTTAAAATATATTAATGTTTGTTCTAGTTTGGAAATCCAACATATATGTTAAAATATCGATGTAAAACAATAGTAAAACAATGATAAGTACATGAAGAGCCAAATGAACCCACTAGATTTTAGGATAGACATTACCTTTAACTGCCTACCTTACGCAAGGTAATAAATTTTTTAATAACTCTTTCTCTTAAATATTAATCAAATAACTTCTCATAACTTTATATTACTAAAATTCTACTAGGATAAGTTTTATATGATTTATATTTATCAACACCCTTTCATCACCTTATTATGGGGGGTATCAGTCACAATATCCCAAAATATCATGTGTGACTGGGGATTGAAATAGATCTCTATATGAGCACTAAGTTTCATATTCCTCTTGGTGATCTGAATGTTTACACATTTAATAATGTTATTGGAACTTTCATAGCATGTCCATTTAATATTATAATGGTACATGAAGTATGTCCTTAATAATTATTTTCAAATGAGAAACCATTAACAGTTGATAAAAAATCCTAAATGAGGTATGGTATTATAGACAAAAAAAATGACTTAAAAATGGAAGTTCAAATAAATATAATCCATTAGATTGACCAAGAAATCAAAAGGAACTTCCAATAGAACCTTCACCACACCAATTAAATTGTCCCATATATTAACATTATAAGTTCATTTAGATACAACAATCACAGATGAAAATATTTCCTACGTTGAACTTGAAGAATAAATATTTGGAGAGTCCATTATTGACATGGTTGGTCTTGAGACTATAATTGAGATTATTGAGTTTGAATGGATGGGGTTTTATGTTGTGAATATATACATGAGGTATGTTTTCATAATTTTTGTGTACAAAAAATTTTCTATTATTTTCATTAAAGTAAATAACTATTTATATTTTCTAAAGGTGTATATCTTAATACTATATAAAGGGAAAACCCAAAAAAGAAAGATTTTGATTCATTAATATCTATATAATTTCTATGATAAAAATTTATTTTTAATTATAATGAATTGAAAAGAAAAAAATTTGAACTAATTACAGAGTATAAAAAGAAAATAATAGATGAAATACTCTTATTGATGCCTATAATTTTCGGATAAAACTCTACAACAAAATCATATAAAATACATTTTTATTATTTTTATAACTTGTTTTTTTAAGGAAGTAGTGGATGATAATAATAATCAATTTAGATACCCATACTATTTATTTTTTGAATCCAAAACATGGATTTCTAACAAATCGACCACACATGATGTCAATTGTGAATTTATAATGCACTGTAATAAAAAATTTATAGATAAACATCAAATTATACATTTTAGTTTTAGTTTTAATTAAAATATTTTTTGTGATTGGATGATTTATAAAAATCCACTAAATTATGATATGAGTTTGGTGAATAAACACAAGAAACCTAAGTATTTATTCAAATAGAAATAGATTATGTTATATATAGTAATATTTAACTATAAAAACATTTTTCAAAACAATTTTCTTATTTTATTAAATTTTTATTTATTGTATGAAAAAAATAACCATAAATATTATGGATATTATGTTTGAAAATTTATGAATTATATTATATATCATCAGAAAACTAGCATCAACAAATAGCTAATTTTTAAATGCAATTACAATTTCTTTTAAAATATTTGTTAAACATTTTTTTTCTATATTGTCTTAGTACTAACAAGATTACTAATAGTCTATGTACTCAAAATAATAAGTAAATTTGCTTATAGATGAGTGGTTTGATTACATGGTGTCAAATGCTTAATGACATCAAGCTGAGGTGATTACCTTTTTTTGATATATTATAGGTTATGAGCATAAATATATTTTTTAAATGTGAAGCATTGGTATATTAATGGTACAATATTATTTTTCCTAAAATAAAATTCATATAGTATTGGAAATATATTAGTTATATTTTTATTCTAATCTTACATTCACAATTTCCATCCAATCATTTTTTAAATTTAATACCCCCATCATTCCAAATGAATTTGAACCCCACCATAGATTTTTTACCTCTTGAATGAGGCTATATATTTGATAATACTCCCCCACCTGTGGTTCCTCCACTATAAGACAACAATATGAATTTATTTATTTATCATGTTCCATTAGGGAGAAGAAGCAAAAGAATATTGATAATAAGCCACAACTTGATAGGAAATAATTTCAAATATATTCGAAACCACCTGAATCTATAGATGCAATTCAACTTTACTTCAACCTTTTAGATATATTTATCAAACCTATATCTCATCCAAGTACTTCAATCTTACTACTACTAATATAATTTTAAATTATTTTAAGGGGTATATGTTTATTCCCCAATTAACTGTTCATTTTTTTTAAATATTCACTAATTTACTTCCTTTATGGGTTAGGATGCGTTGCTAAAAACTGAAAAACTATTTGGTGATGAAGTTAAAAATAAATAAATATTTCATATATTTCTAAAGGATAAGTATCATATAGGTTTTTGTCCTACGAATTTTGGTAGATATGGTAACATATATAAAGTTGAACATGCTCTTGAGAAATTGGACTTCAAGACTGTAGTTGAGATAATGGTGAGAGGGAAATAGGTAAATAATTCTTCTACCAAAAAATATAAAGATATATTCCCAAATATTTAGGAGGGTATGTGCATGATATGAGACTCATCATTTTAATTTTGTGTCTTTCTTTCTTCTTATGGGTTTGGGAAAATATTCTAGTCCTTGTTACAATAACTTCCACCTCTATGATGAAGAAGTAAGATGAATTCCTTTAATTTCATGTTTGATTTAGCTAAATACTTTACTATTAAATACAATGTAAATAATAATAGATATGTATCACTCATATCCTAATCCAATTCTCAAAGTAGAAATGTGTAATTAGCTATGAAAGAAGTTGAACCTAGGTTCAAAGTGGAAAATTTTGAGAGGTTGGTTCATCACTATAAAGTAATTTAGTTTAAAATGCATGTCACACTTTTAAAACTAAGAAATGGTCTTGAATTGTTTCATAATTTATAAAAATGAACATAATTAATTTTTAATGTTTAGGAATTTAACACACATAAATATGACATATGATGTCTCTGGTATGACTTAAAGTTCATGTTTTCAATATAAAGGTGTCATTTTAGTTTAAAATATGCTTAACATTGTAAAAACTGATAAAATGAGCTATGGTTGTCTTTATAATTTTGTAAATTGATTCATAATTCATTTTTGATGTGTAGGAATCGACTTCACATCAATATAACATGCAATGTGTCTAGTATGACTCAAAGTGTCTATCTTCACATTAAAAGTGCCATTTTACTCTAAAACACATGTCACATATCCAAAACTAATTAAATGAACTCATAATGTATTGAAAAATTATTAAAAATACATAATTTATTTTTGAAGTATAGGAATTGACTTCATGTCAATATGGCACACGATATGGCCAGAATGACTCCAAGTGCATGTTTTCAATACAAAAGTGTTATTTTAGTTTAAAATGCACATCACATTGTAAAAAATGAGTAAATGAGCTCATATTATTTTAAAATTTTAGAATAATGATTCATAATTCATTTTTGACATGTAATAATTGATTACACATAAATATAACACATGATTTTTCTAGTATAACTCTAAGTTCATAATTTCACATTAAAAGTGTTAATTTATTTTTTTTAAATGATCATATATACAAAACTAAAAAAACAATCTTGGATTGTCTTGATAATTTATTACAATGATATATTATTAATGTTTTTCATGTTGTAATCGACCTAACATCAATATGAAACATTATGGGGTTGATATGACTAAAAGTGTGTGATTTCACATTAAAAGTGTCATTTTTGTTTAAAAGATGTGACATAAATACAAAACTGAAAATATTCTCTCAGATTCTCTTGATACTTCATGAAAAAAACTGCAATTCAATTGTGAAATTTATTTTTTTACTACATGTTAATCTAAAACATGATGTGGCTAGTATGACTTGAAGTGTGTATCTTCAATATAAAAGTGTCATTTTAGTTTAAAACGCACATCACATATCCAAAACCAATAAAACAGGCTCGTATTATTTTAAAACCTTTGGTGAACAATATTTAATTCATTTTTGGCATATATTAATTATCTTCACATCAATCCAACCCATTATGTGTCCAGTATGACTCCATGTGAATGTTTGCAATATAAAATTGTCATTTTAGTTTAAAACACACATAACATTGTCCAAATCAAGTGAATGATCTTAGATTGTTTTCAAACATTAGAAAATTGATCTATATTTTATTTGTGATGATTAGGAATTAACTAAATTTCAATCCAACACACAATGTGTCCATTATGACTCCCACTGTGTGTTTTCAATATAAAAGTGTTATTTTAGTTTAAAACACATTTCACATATCCAAAACCAAGAAAACAAGATCAGATTCTTTTAAAACATTAGTAAAACAATCCATAATTTATTTTTTATGTGTACGAATCGACTTCAAGTCAATATGGAACATGATGTGGTTATTATGACTCAAAGTGTGACTTTTCAATATAAAAGTGACATTTTAGTTTAAAACGTGTCACATAGAGAAAACTGAGAAAACAAACTTGGATTTTTTTCAAACGTTATGTAAACAATCCAAAATTTATTTCTGATGTATAGGAATCAAATGCACATTAATTTGATAAATGATGTGGTCAGTATGTCACCAAGTGCATGTTTTAAATATAAAAGTGTCATTTTAGTTTAAAATTCATGTCACGTTATCAAAACCAATTAAAAAAGATCCAATTATTTTCAAATTTTAGGAAAATGATCCATAATTTATTTTTGACTTGTAAGAACTTATTTCACATCAATATGATATAGGATGTTTCATATATGACTCCACATGCACATTTTCAATATAAAAGTTTCATTTTAGTTTAAAACACATGTCACATTATCAAAACTAAGTAAAAGAGATCATATTGTTTATAAACTATACTAAAATGATCCATAATTCATTCATGAAATGTATGAATTGACTGCGTGTTAATCTGACACAATATGATCCTGGGATTACTCAAAGTGTATGTTTTTACATTTAAAGTTTTATTTTAGTTTATAAATAGATCACATAGCCAAAAGTAATTAATGGGATCATATTATCATGATAATTTTTAAAACCAATCTATAATTGATTTTTAGTGTGTAAAAATTGACCGCACATCAAGCTGAGACTCAATGTGGATATTATGACTCAAAGTATGTGTTTTCACATTAAAAGTGTCATATTAGTATAAAATACTTGTCACAAATAAAAACTAATAAAATGAGTTTTTATTTTCTTGATACATTAATACATTGTTCCATAATTTATGTATGGTGTGTAAGAATTGACCGCACTTCAATCCAATACAAGTTGTGAGCGATGTAACTTAAAGCTTTTGTTTTCAATATAAATGTGTCACTTAAGTTTAAAGGAAATTTTACATAGATAAAACCTATTAAATATGATTGGATTATTTTTAAAACCTAGGAAAATAATCCATAATTCGTTTTTTTGTGTAGGAATCAACTGCATTTCAATTAGATACATGATGTGGCCAGTATGTCACAAAGTCCATATTTTCAAGTGTCTTTTTTTTTGTAAAATGCATGTCACATGGACAATAATTAGTATATGAGTTAAAATTGTCTTGAAACTTTAGGAAAATGGTCTATAACTCATATTTTTCATAGAGGAATCAAATTCACATTAATCCAACACACAATTATTATGGTATGACTCTAATTGTGAGTTTTCAATATAAAAATGTCGTTCTAGTTTAAAAAATATGCCACATTGTCGAAATAGAGGAAACAAGATATAATTATTTTCAAAATTTCGGACACTAATACATAATTCATTTTAAATGTATCGAAACTCATTTCACATCAATTCAACACACAATGTGACCAGTATGACTCAAAGTGTTTATTTTCAATTTAAAAGTATCATTTTAGTTTAAAACATGTGTAACATAGGTAAATATAAGAAAAAAAGCTTAGATTATTTTAAAAAATTATGAAAATTATCCATAATTAATTTGATACATATAGGAATCAAATATATGTTAATCTGAAACATGATTTGTTCGGCATTACTCATAGTGTGTGTTATTTTAGTTTAAAATACGTGTCACGTAGTCAAAACCAAGAAAACAACCCGGGGTTGTTTTCAAACAATAGGAAAATAATCCATAATTTATTATTGATGTGTAGGAATCCACCATATGTTAATATGACACATGATTCAGTCAGTATGACTCAGTGTGAACTTTTTTATATAAAAGTGCCATTTTAGTTTAAAACACACGTCACATATTCAAAACTAATACAATGATCTTGAATTGTTTTAAAATATTAGTAAAATGATCTATAATTTATATATGATATGTAGAAATCAACTGGGTATCAATCTGATAGACGATGTTGTTGATATGACACCAAGTACGTGATTTCCATATAAATGTTTCATTTTAGTTTAAAACACACATCACATAGACAATAACAAGAAAATGATCTCATATTATTTCAAAACTTTAGAAAAATGATCCATAATTTATTTTTGATGTGTAGTAATCAAACTCATGTCAATATAACACATGATATGGTCAGTATGACTCAAAATGTGTGATTTCAACATAAAGGTTTCAACTTAGTTTAAAACACATGTCACATATCCAAAACTAAAAATAAATAAATTGTATTGATTTACAACTTTAGAGATATGATCCATAATTTGTTTTTGATATATATGAATCAAACTCATGTTAATATGACACCTCATGTGGTTAGTATCACTCAAAGTGCATGTTTTCAATTTAAAAGTGTCATTTTAGTTTAAAACACACATCATATTGTCAAAATTGAGTAAACATGCTCTGATTTCTTTCAATATTCTGTAAAATTATCCACAATTCATTTGTGATGTGTAGGAATTGTTCGTACATCAATTCGACGTATGATGTGGCTGGTGTGACTCTTAGTGTGTTTTTTCAATATAAAAGGGTCATATTAGCTTAAAATATGTGTCATGTTGTCAAAATTAATTAAATGAGATCAAATTATTTTAAAACATTAGGAAAGTGATCCATAATTCATTTGTGATGTGTAAGAATTGATTGCGCCTTAATCTGACACACGATGTGTCTGGTATGACTCAAAGTGTGTGTTTTAAATAGAAAAATATCATTTTAGTTTAATTATATAGTTATTAACAACTAATTAATTAATTAATAAAATTAATAAATAATAATATCATTAATATATTCAGTAATAAAAAAATAATTTATATATATTATTAATTAACAATTTAATTAATAATTCATAATATAATTATTAATTAATAGTATAATTTATAATTAATAATTAATATAAAATTGAAAATATAATCATTAATAATATAATTAATAGTATAATGGATAATGTTATTAATATATTTTGTAATTAACAATATATTGTATCATATGTGGATTATATAACATTAAAATTATAATTTTTTTATTTTTTTAATTATTATTACTAAAATAAACATTGGTTTTATTATAGGGATGAGATTATATATGGAGGTTTATCATTAGAGAAATTTTGTTACAAGATTTTTGATTTTTTATATTAGGTTGTAATTTTGTTTTTCATTAATTGTAAATATTTTGTATGTAAAGTTTGAATTGAAATGATAATGCAATGTAATATTTGTATTTCAATATGGTTTTCTATAATATTATAATTACAAATTGATTATATTTCTCTAATCTAGTTCTTTTATAGGTATGTTGTAGAGCTTTGTATTTTGCAGTAGCTACCATTCACTTTATCAGTTCTAATAAAAGTATTAATAAAAGAACTATTTACCGGTGCTAAAATGTACTAATAAAAGTTTCTTTTATCAGTAACTTATTTTAGCACTGATAAAGGGGGATTTTATTAGTTCTTTTTTTAGAATTTATAAATGTCTCGTGATTTTAAGGGCACTCAGCATGGCGGCACTTTTTAGCACTGAAAATCCCATTTCTTGAACTGATAAATGTTATTTTATAGTAGTGTGGAGTAGGTATGTGGTTCATATGCTGAGTTGTGGCACTGAGTGATGATGACGTTGATTTCTTTTCCATTGTGATAATTTTAAATTGATGTGAAACATGTAATGAAATAAAAAAATAAAATTACTATACTCATTCCAATATATCATATACTACTTTTATATATTCTCATAGATTTTTAAATTAACACTCAATGTTATTATTCCACACCACCAATTCAAATTCATTCAGGTTAGGAAATCATTTGATGATACATTTATATCCATATCCACATTACCTTTCCCATTTTCATATTAAATTATTATTTCAATTCTATTATTTTATATTTGTGGTAGCATAAATATCTTTAAATTTAATATCCAGTATCATATTTTTACTCATTTATTCATATTCTAGAATTTATATAACCATTAATAACAATCACACACTACTACATAACCTACCTCTATTAGCACTAGAAATAAACTTTATCAGAGCTTAAAATCATTGATAAGATAACCACCCCTAAAAGCATTTGGCCTTTATTAGTGCTTTTTTTTAGTTATGATCTAGGGGCCTTAATCAGCACTTTTTCTAGAACTGATAAAGTCCATCATATCAACTGCAAGACATGTAGCCCTACAGTATCCCTATAATAAAACCAAAATATAAAAATATAAACAAATTCGAATACATATATATTATAAAACAAAATTGAAATACAAATATTACATTACCCTATCATTTCAGTTCAAAATTTACATAAAAAATATTTATATTGATGTGATATTTACGATTAATCAAAACTAAATAAATCCCAATATGTAGAATCAAAAATCTTATAATAGGATTTCTTCAATGGTCAACCTCTAAATAAAATCTTATCCCTACAATAAAATTAATGTTTATTTTAGTAACTTGACATAAAAAATAAACACATTGTTATTTTAATGTTATATAATCCACATATAATAAATTATATTATTAATTACTAAATATATAAATGATATTAACAGTTATACTATTAATTATATTGTAAATGATTATATTGTTAATTTTATATTAATTATTAATTATTAATTATAATATTAATTAATAATTATTTTATGAATTATTAATTACAATGTTAATTAATAATCTATATAAATTATATTTTTAATTAAAGAATACATTAACAATATTATCAATTATTAATAATATTAGTTACTTAAATAGAGGTTAATAATTATATCATTAAACTAAAATGAAATTTTTATATTGAAAACAAACACTTTGAGTCATACCAGTCACATCATGTGTCGGATTGACACACGGTAGACTTATACACATTACAAATGAATTATAGATCACTTTACTAAATATTGAAATTAATTTGAGATGGTTTAGTCGGTTTTGAAAATGTAAAGCATGTTTTAAACCAAAATTACACTTTTATATTTAAAAAAGTCACTTGGAGTCATACTAGCCACATAATATATCAGATTGACATGTGGTTGATTCCAAAACATAAAAATGAATTATGGATCATTTTACCAAAGTTTAAAAGCAATCTAATCTTATTTACTTAGTTTTAAAAATGTAACACATGTTTTAAAATAAATTGGATCTTTTAAATTGAAAACATGTAATTCTAGTCAAACCAAACACATCTTGTTTCTGATTGATGTAAGATCAATTCATATACATCAAAAATGAATTATGGATCATTTTCATAAATTTTGAAAATAATATGAGTTCATTATCCTAGCTCAGGAAATGTGGCATGTGTTTTAAACTAGAATGTAACTTTTACATTAAAAACAAGAACTTTGAGTCATACTAACCACATCATGTGTTGGATTGAAATTTTGTTGATTCCTACACATCACAAAGTATTTATAGATCATTTTACTAAAGTTTGAAAATAATCTATGATTTTTTTCTTAGTTTTGGCTATTTAGCACATGTTTAAAACTAAAATGAAACTTTTATATTGAAAAAATGCACTTAGAATGTTACTATCCACATCATGTTTTGTATTTAAATGAGATCAATTACTATATGTTAAAAATGAATTGTGGATCACTTTCTTAAATTTTTATGACAATCGGAGCTCATTTTCTTAGTTTTAGCTATGTGACATGTGTTTTAAACTAAAACGGCACTTTTATACTAAAAACACAAACTTTGAGTCATTTAAATGACATAATATGTCATATTTTTGTACGGTGGATTCCTACATTCAAAAAATAAATTATGGATCATTTTTTTTAAAGTTTGAAAACAATTTGGTCTTGTTTTCTTGGTTCTGGCTATATGATGCATGTTTTAAACTAAAATAACACTAACTTTGAGGCATACTGACCACATATTGAGTTAATTGACATGTAGAAAATTAATATATGTATCAAATATAGTATGAATAATTTTCCTAAAGTTTGAAATCAACAAAATCTTGTTTGATTAGTTTTGTATATATTATGCGTACTTTGAACTAAAATTATATTTTATCTTGAAAACATGCACATTGAGTAATAATGGCCACATCGTGTTTCATATTGATGTATGGTTTATTCTTAAAAATAAAAATTAATGATGTATCTGTTTACTAAAGTTTAAAAAAATCCAATATCATTTTCTTATTTTTGACAATGTGATGCGCATTTTAATCTAAAATAGCACTTTAATATAGAAAACATGTACTTAGAGTCATACCGGTCACATCATGGGTTGGATTTATCTGTTGTTGATTCCTAATTACCAAAAATTAATTTTGTATAATTTTTATAATTATTCCAGACAATTTTATCTCATTTACTCAGTTTTGGACATGTGACGTATGTTTTACACTAAAATGATGCTTGAAAACATGCACCTTGAGTCATACTAGCAACACCATGTTTTGGATTGATGTGAAGTTGACTCATACACATTATGAGTGATTTATAGACCATTTTATTAAATTTTGGATTTAATATGATACATTTTTCTTAGTTTTGGCTATGTGGTGAATGTTTTAAACTAAAATTACACTTTTATATTGAAAACATTCACTTTAAGTCAAATCGGCCACATCGTGTGACAGATTGATGTGTAGTTAATTATTGTTGAAATAGTGGGTGCCCTAGACCCAACTATTCAGTGCTTATGATTACCATATCATGTATACAATTATCTATACATGATGTATTCTTACTATTATAGTGTAGACTTTTCTGCGTCCACTATTGAAATTTTAATGTCCAATGGTTAATTTTCTTATCAAAAGGTTGTAGCAGTTCCCAAGATATAATGAGAACCTCAAGATACTATGAAATTAATCTTAAATATATGTTATATGGTCTAAATACATCTTACTGACTAGACACAATATATTTTTTACTATCAGGTGATGGGGATCATAAGCATTGAGACTTCTTCTCATGAAGTTCACACTTGGTGATCTCTAATAGTTTGATCATGAGGACTGAACCGCCAATAGGAACACCACATGTTTTGGGTGTCATTGGATATTCATATCTATGATCATGTGTAATGGTCTCCTAAATTGAGATCATTACCAATTTATGTCATTTTATTGTGTACTTTGATGCAAGATGAAAACCATGGAAATGAATTCATGGTGAGGTAGTTTGTGTTGGGTGCATCATTGGTGGCATGGCATAGGTTGAATGGTCAAGAAAGGATTTTTCACTTCCGAGTTATGGAATTAATATATCTCAGTCCATGTTGATAAGGATGGAATTACCTTTATAAGACCATGTCCATGACAGTCAAAGGTAAATCTATCTAGTTAAATCAATAAATAATAAAGCAAGATAAGGGCGATGACACGTGAGTGCGTCCTTCTTTATGAGATATATTACAGACAAAGAGATTATATTACACAATGTGTGTTCATAGGTTGGTTGTTGTTGTTGTGACAATCATTATCTCTTCAGGGGCCATGATGGGTTTCTAGATCCCGCTCTTGGTCTTTGAATACTATTCACTACTGTTGAGATAAGGTCCTAGAGGGTCACACACAGTGGTGTATTCAATAATCTACCCTATTCAGTTGAATAGGAGTTTTGGACATGGTGGGACCCACTAATGGGGTCTGAGATTTGTCCAAGGAAAAATTATCACCAATATAATAAATAAATTCATGTTATTTGAGTTTAGAATAATGAGCATTGAATTTATTTATTAAATTTATTTAGGAGTTTTCAATAAATACATGAAAAATATTAATTAGAAAATATTAAATATTCAAGGTTCAATTTATATTTATGGGAACTAAGATTCAAGTTTTGGATTCAATTATAGTCAAGTAATATATTTAATATATTACAAGTAAATGATAATAATATTTATGACTCAGTTTAGTAGTAATAAAATTTCATTGATAGTGTGTTAAGTATTTGGGGTATGCAAGGCTATACCGATTATTTTAAATAAGCACTATAAATATAAGAGGAGAGGAGATTTACAATTACTATTCAGGGCCCTTCTCTCTCTTCTCTTCTCTCTCATGATCTATAGAGAGGGGCTCTAGATCCAAGGGGCATGGATCAAGCACTCGCTCAGGCATCGTTTATGAAGAGATGCGGTGATCGTTGGAGCATCGAAGGCATCGTTGCTATTCTGCTCTAGCACCCAGATTATAATGAATGGAGCTCCTACGAATTTATTGAACCATGTTTGGATAATCTAGAGGAGTTCGATGTTAGATTCTTTGAGCAGTGACTGTCGACGATGAGCAGACATCGTGCGCGGCTTCGGAATTAAACCAGGTATTTTTACAATTTATTTTGTGCTTAAAACCCTTCATGTGTGGTCCTCGCCTTTCATGTGACTACTCTTCACCGACGTCGACAAGTTGACATCAAATTTCAGGGGAAAATTTTTAAAAAACCCGCCTATTTGGGGCTTCTGCTGCACGTCCGGTTCTAACAAGTGGTATTAGAGTGACGAATGATGATTTTAAGCCAAATAAATTAAATTTGCGATAATTTTAAAATAGGGCATCGATACAATCCCAACACCACAGACCGCGTTTTAATCTAATATCGGATGACCCATTGGCGGTCATCCAAATTTTAATATCGGAATTAAACTAGTTTTATGATCATTGGATGGACATCTGATTACCGAAATAGTGTTTTCTAATGATGTTTAATGATTATTATTATTATAATTTAATTATAATAATAATATTTTGATTATAATAATAATTTTATTATTATAATATTCTATTATAATAATATTTTATTATTATAAGTTTTTATATTTTCTAGTCTAAATATAGACTTAAGAAGTAAAAAAAAGGTTGGGTGCAAGACATACAAAATAAGTGTTGAAATAGTTGAAAAAAGAAGACTCGCAAAGCAGGCCTAAAAAATAGGGGGGTCGACCTACATGTGAAGGACATGAAAAAAAAAGCAAAAGGGTTGGGGGGCAGATCGTCCCCCCTATTTAGGTGCTGCACACAGTGGCCCCAAGGTCAAACTCTTCTCCTTCATGCGGAGCGGCCCGCTCCACACCTGGCACCTCGTTGTATGCGCTCCCAACAAGGAGATCCAGTAACCTCCCACATAGACCCGCACTGCAGCATCTCCAACTACCTACAGCACTGCGGCACACCAGCTCGGCACCTAGAAACCCACCACCTTCCTGAAGCGCACCATGTGGTGTCACCATACTCGCTCACCTTGTCCCTCTCACGGAGACCTCCTACAGGAGCAACCCATGCCGCCTCTGCCTTAGGCGGCTCCCGGCCGGCCGCACTACCCCGTTCATCTCTTTCCCATGCTCATACCGCCTCCAGCAGTGACCTCTCCCAAACCAGCCACACCACGCGGCACCGCCCTGGCTGCCAGCCTCAGCCCGTCCAACGTCCTCCGACCTCAGTCACTGGCCACCCTGGACCACCTCTGCACTATTCAGCCTCCCATGGTTGGTCTCCCTTGACCAGCTGGTGAGAACACCCCCCCCCCCATCTGGTCTTCCTCCTCATGTTGAACCCCTCGCGGCTTCCCTTTAGGTGGTTCTCTCCAGGCCGATGCTGGCTAGCCTTTCCGCCGACTCCTCCTCGCTAGACCTGCGGCTCTCGCTACCTTTGACCACTGCACCCAGTTTTTGTTGAGCTAGAAACCACCAGGGCCTTATCTTTGTTGTCCCTATATATGCCTGAACGGTGCCACGTAAATCCTTCACCAGCTATTTGGAACCGTTGGCATTCCGAGTTTGGGTGATCCGGGTGAGGTAACTCGTGGTTCGAGTCTAATTAGACCTGAGTTGACCCAAAAGTGGCCTGAGCAGTTCTGTCAAGTTCGGAACAGGTTGGGGTGGACCTTCCCGGCATAGAACACCCTTGAATGGGGTCGGTAACACCCGGATTGGGTCTGTGCAGATTCTCCCCGACGCGCACAGGCCCTGCCCGAAGCTATATGGGCCCGGGTGATTTAATTTAATCAAAAATTAATTTAATTAATTAATTTAATTACAGTTGATAATTAAATTAATTTAATATTAATTTTTTGTTATTAAAATTGAAAAGCGGCGTAATTAATTTAATTTTGTGAATAATTAAATTAGTTAATTAATTTAATTTTTAGTTATGAAAATTAAATTAATTAAATGGGACCGAACAACGTAAAAATATTGAATTAAAAAATTAGAGTGAAATTTTTCAATTCAATTAAATACCCTCAAGTTTTTTTAATGCAATTTTAATTTTTATTCTGCATTTATTTTATATACGTGTGTTAATGTGTATAGTGATCATGAGTTAGAGACCAACCAATGTTTGTCTGATTCAATTTTATTTAATTATTTATTTAATTATTGCAATGGTTTTGTAATAATGAGTTTAATTAAATAAAAGACGATCTGTGTACCCTCTAAAATTTCATTATATGTATAAGGGTCTAGTGCCCATTCTCAAAGTTATAATTTTATACCCCGAGACCCCCTCTCCTGCGTGAGAGTACAATTGTATAATGATGATACGAGGTATAACGCACTTCGCGCCAAGTGATAGCGACGCACCAGACATGAGTTAGATGCATTGGATGAACAGAATTTTTTATTCAAGTTGCAAGCCACATGACTAAAGGTATTGTACCTAGGGTCTCAGTTGGTCCATTATTCGCTCAACGAATCAACCATTAGAATGGCTCATGATCAGGTTTTTCATTTTATTTCTACGTGGTTTATTATTTTGTAAATGTGTAGTTAGAGTGCACTCACATAGATTAATAATAAACAATCATGAAAGATAAAATGAACATGTGACGTGATATATTTTTCTATTTTTTTCAAGGTTAGTTGTGTGTGTGATCACATAGCACGTGCTTATAAAAATATAAAATTATTTCTTTCATCGCACTAAAATTAATAAAACCCTCAAATATATATTAAGTCTAAATAGCCTTCTGTCATTCAAATTTGGACAAAACTAGCTGTTTGAGGTGTCATTCATGCCATAGCTAAGGGTACCTCTTATTACTGGAGAGTCCTTATAAGAATTATGTGTTGAATTAACTAAAATTGCAGCAAAGAAATAGTCATAGCTAGTTTGTTGTAATTTTAGTGGAAATTATTGAGTAAATCAAGTTATGATTTTAAGAAGCTAGGACTTCACTCAAAAGATCAAGGAACTGCAAGTTAAAGCGGTCAGACATCCAAAATCCAACCTAGAACCTTCCAAGTAGTGGCATAGCCATAGCTTGTAGACTATGAGGGGTGGTACTGGGATACTTTCCACTAGAATACTCAATCGAAAGATTATTCTGATTCTAGTGCAGAGGGTTCTTATAATTTGATAGAATAGTGGGAGACATTTGATGATTTAAGTAATTAATCAAAATTTCTAAACTAGTAATCCAGATAAAATGCACTCATCTACTAAAATTCATTTTTGTAGAAAAATGGTAAGTTATACCACAAGTTTAAACTGCAATAAATATTGGAAAAAGTAAATGTCCACAATGACACGAGTATCCATGAATAGTACATGTGTATGTGCATAGTACTATGATATCAGAAACTCAAGGTGCGAGTGTCCCCAACACTGTTAAACTACCTCAAAAAGCGAGGGTGAAACTGCTTACAAGATACTAATTTACAAATCATATGAAAGTTATATCATTGTTCTTTCATCAACATGTGATATCAACTGTGGTCTCTACACCAAGAAATAGATGATATAAACATGAAGTCTCATCTTTGAGATGTTTTCAAGGAGAAATTGAAGCAATGATATGAATAAGGTGATGTTACACCGGCATGTGTAAATTGAAAGATTGGTCATGATCTTTATATGGATCCCTTTCTCATATCATGTTCACCCCTTTACTCAAGTTATGTTTTAAGTGATAAAAAGAACAAGTATTGAGTAAACTCTCCATTACCAATTTAAGTAAGGTTCTCCAAGATAATAATAATATCAAAGATAATTTCATCTTTAATTCTTAGGGAGAATAAATTGAAAGACAATATGAAAAGGCCAAAAGGAAAGTAATTCCAAAGTAACATTCACGACATCCTTAAATCAATGAGGTATTAACAAAGGTTATTATAATTTTATTTTATAAAATAATACTATAGAAGTTTAAAAGAAATAAACTAATTTAAAGAAACAAGTTTCTTCTTATACATCAGGAATATTCATCAATGTGATGTTTCCTTTTACTACTTAGGTATTTAATACTATGTGATTTTTACATGTGTGTATTTAAATACAGTTACAAAGTAAGTATAGATATATTACTAGAATTCAGGTGTATTCCCCATGTGGCTGTGAAAGGGTGATACCTAGGCCAGTAGTGAGAAGTACACGACTTCTTAATTTCCAAGTGAGAGATTAGTGTTGAACAATTATTGATTATAACCACAAACATTAATCTCATTTTTCCTTGGACACAAGGATACATTCTTCCAGGTTTTGTAATGAATGTTGTTTTTGGTAAACTCCATCACTAGTTCAGTGATACGTGAATCATAGGCAATAAAAGATGAATATAAATGTAAGACTTATACCCAAATTTGATAAGAAAATTATTTGTCAAGTAATACTAAAAGTGGACGTCGTGAATATAACAAGTAAGGTATTCAAGCTCACCATAGATAAATATTTTTGGTATTATCAACGTCTTTAGTTTGGAAAAAAGTTCCTTTAGATATAAATGTATGTCCCAAAGATTTTGGAAATAGTTCAGAAAAAGCATGAAATATTAGAAGTATAAGATAGAGGTATATATACTTCATAAGATTAATTTAAGTAATTAAGGAATAATAAAGTGAAGTATATGCATCATCAGGAGATATGAGTTGCTTCGGGTTGGGGTACTGAAGAATATCTTGACCAAGCATTCATCAATCATGATAATGTAGTGTGGAATAATTCCTAAATTCACATTACCTTATTAATATCACGACATTTATGTTAATGAATAGAATTGATGATGAAGTATTACATATCAACATTGATCAACAAACATATATCATGAAGTAATTCCTAAATAAATGTGTTATACATTAGAATTATGATGTTGGTAGTATCAATGTTACAACTTGCAGAAACTTGCATTATATTTCATGAAATGCTTTGAAAATAATGGCATAATACCATTATCATATGCCAACTAAAATGAAAAATGGACATCATATTATTCATAGTATGATGATAAATCCATTATGTCATAAGGACATGTGTTTGAATGCAAATAGTTTGTTCGGATATAAAAAACTTGCATCAATATAAACACATTGTGAATCTATTGTAAATTATCCTAACAATTTCTTAGGATATTACATAAATCCATATCATATAAAAGATATAGTCAAGTGATATACTACATTCTATAAGAGGGTGCACATCTTTATTAGAGATAGTGGGAGCTATATTGACTTGTGTTTAGTCTATGCTCAAAATGCAAAAATAGTTGGCATAGGAACTAGTTCCACAAGTGCATGTGGAACAGAGTATGTTCTAGAGACACATACTACATAGGAAGGATAAAACCGTGGTGATGGTATTTTATTCACCATGATAGGTGATCTATTATTCGATGTGAATAATATTTCCTACAAGTAAGAAGTATATAGAAATTAGCTAAAATTGATAAGACCAACTAAAATTCAATTAATGGATTCCATGTATCAAAGTGAAAACGTACTTATTATTTTGAATACTTCAGTGGGTATTCTAGTGTATTGATACATGGTTGGTACAATCATAGTACCAATAGGATTTATTTTTTGACCAAGCCATTGTGCCTAAATCTGTTATGATTTTACTTATCATAGCTAATATCTAGGATCAAATTATTTAACATTGGATTTCATGACCACAAATCGTGGATGGTGTCTATATGACGCAACCAAAAAAGGATGGACATGTCACATAATTCTAATAAAGGTTTCAAGTTACTGAAATTTGGTTTTGGATTAAAGTAAGAAATGTGCTCATAGAATAAACATTTTAAACAAATGATTTCCATGTGTCTACCAGAGGTTAGTGGGAGCGCCAATGTTTTCCAAGTAAAATATGTTCAAAAACATATGAAAAACAGATATTGGTCTTACATTTAGTTAAGACCAAGATGAAATTGATTCTCCAATTATTGACTTAAATAAGCAACGTAATTTCTAGGAAACAAGATCTATTGAGGTAGATCTATAGGTTGTTTAGTCCTAGTCAATTTTACATTAGTGACATTGTATTGAAAAATACAAGTTGAAACAATATGAGAGATGAATTGTTGCTAATGTAACTGGGCATAATCTCTTCAAGTTGACATATTTCGGAAATGGGAATAAATAAATGTGGGGATTCAAAATCTATACGTCAATGCGATTGATCAATCATGTATGCCATGATATGTACAAGAATTGATATTTCCATGTTATGCTTTATAATAGGAAAATATCAGTTATATCTAGGAGCACTCTAAGGGATGCAGTTAGAACTATCTAATTGTACTTCGGCAAGTAAAAAAGATACATACCTAGTAAGTGGAGAAGAAAGGATACTATTTTTCTGGGATACAAACTAGTCTTCCATAGATCAATGTGATCTAATATTGCAGTTAGGATAAAGACGATAAGCAAGTCAAGCTCATATAAGCCAGTGGTGGCCATACCTAAAAATACCAATTATGTTGCAGCTTCTAAGACAGCTAAGAAGCAATTATTAAATGAAATGCTTTTTTCCAGTTCTTGGAATCTCACCTGGTAAGAAAAGTATTATCATAATGTAAATTATGATATTCTTACCATCCAAGATATCAAGTTATGACAGTGGACAAAAGGGATATACTCAGAATACCATCTCTTGTGAAGTTTTACTCAAGGATATGAGTTCGTAATAGCAAAATATCCACACAGCAGAATTATGGTAGACCTAGTAGCTAAACTCATTACTTAGCAGAAACATGATGTTCATTATGTGAATAGCTAACAAGTTTAGTTAGAAAGTCGGATCTAGTGCAAGTGGGAGTGTTGAAATAGTGGGTGCCCTAGATCCAACTATTTAGTGCTTATGATTACCATATCATGTATACAGTTAGCTATACATGATTTTGTCTTACCATTATAGTATAGACTTTTCTACGTCCACTATTGAAATGGTAATTTAAAAAGGTTAATTGTCATATCAAGAGGTTATAGAAGTTCCCAGGCTATAATGAGAACCTTGAGAAACTATGAAATTAATCTTAAATATATTTTTTATGGTCTAGATACATCTTACTAACTGGAAACAATAGATGTTTTACTATCAGGTGTTGGGGGATCATAAGAATTGAGACTTCTTCTCATGAAGTTTTCACTTTGTGATCTCTAGTAGTGAGATCATGAGGACTGACCTGTCAATAGGAACACCACATATTTCGGGTATCATTGGATGTTCCTATCTACTATCATCTGTAATGGTCTCCTGACTTGAGATCATTACCAATGTATGTCATTTGATTTCATACTTTGATGCCAAACAAAAACCATGACAATGAAGTCATGGTAAGGTAGTTTGTGTAGGGTGTGTCATTGGTGGCATGGCATTGGTTGAATGGTCAAGAAAGGATTTTTCGCTTCTGGGTTATGGAAGTAATATATCTTATGACATTTTGATAAAGATGGCGGTACCTTTATAATACCATGGCCATGGAATTCGAAGGTAAATCCATCCAGTTAAATAAAGAAACAATAAAGCAAGATAAGGGCGATGACACGTGAGTGCGTCCTTCTTTATGAGATATTACAAACAAAGAGATTATATTACACAGTGCATGTTCGTAGGTTGGTTGTTCCTACTGTGACAATCTTTATCTCTTCGGGGACTAGGATGGGTTGTAAGATCCCGCTCTTAGTATGTGAATACAATTCACTACTATTGAGATAAGGGCCTACAAGGTCGCACACAATAGCGTATTTTAGAATCTTCCATATTCAGTTGAAAAGGAGTTTTGGGAATGGTGGACCCCACCACTGGGGTCTGGGATTTTTCCAAGGAAAAACGATCACCAATGAAATAAATAAATTCATTTTATTCGAGTTTAGAATAATGATCATTGAATTTATTTATTAAATATAGTTACGAGTTTTTAGTAAATACATGAAAAATATGAATTGGAGAATATTAAATATTCAAGGTTCAATTAATATTTATGGGAACGACGAGTCAAGTTTCAAATTAAATTATTATAATGTAATATATTTAATATATTAAAATTAAATGATGATAATATTTATGACTTAGTTTAGTAGTCATGAAATTTTTTTGATAGTTTGTTAAGTATACGGGGTCGGTGAGGCTATACTGAGTATTTTAATTAAGCACTGTAAATATAAGAGGATAGGATATTTACATTTACTATTCACGGTGCTTCTCTCTCTTCTCTTCTCTCCCCTAATCTAGATAGAGGATCTAAATAAAAGAAGCATGGATTAAGCACTCTCTCAGGCATCACTTGTGAAGCGATGTGGTGATCATTGTAGCGTCGAAGGCTTCGTCGCAATTCCACGCTAACTCCCAGATTATGAAAAACGGCGCTCCCGTAGATTACTTGAAGTGCATGTGGATGGTCTAGATAAGTTCAATGCCCAATTATTCGAGCAGTGATCACCGATGTCGAGCAGACGTCGTGTGCTGCTTCGTAATTAAACCTAGTATTTTTACGATTTATTTTGTTCTTAAAATCCTTCATGTGTTGTCCTTGGATTTGAGTGGGTTTCTCTTCGCTAATGTCAACAAGTTCACATCAAACGTCGGTAGAAAAATTTTAAAAAACCCACCTATTTGGGGCTTCTAATACACACCCAGTTCCAAAAATTATTACATGTCACACCTAAAATATGGATTACTATTATAAATTATTAAAACAGTATGAGCTTGTTTTCTCAGTTTCTGCTTTGTGATGCATGTTCTAAACTAAAATGACACTTTTAATGTGAAAACACATACTTTGAGTCAAATCGGCCACAACATGTGTCGAATTGACATGAATTTGATTCCTACACACCAAAAATAAATTATAGATTATTTTCATAAATGATGAATAAAATAAAATCTCATTTACTCACTTTTGGATATGTGACACATTTTTAAGCTAAAATAGCACTTTTAATGTGAAAACATGTACTTTGAGTCAAACTAACCACATCATGTATCATATTGATACACAATCAATTCTTACACACCACAAATGAATTTTGGATTATTTTCCTAAAGTTTGAAAGTAATATGATCTCGTTTACTCAGTTTTTACAATGTGATACATGTTTGAAACTAAAATGACACTATTATATTTAAAACATGCACTTAGGTAATATATTTTTTGAAATTAAATTCAATTTTTTTATAAAGTATTATTGTAATTTTGATTAATATTTAGATCTGATATAACTTCTCAAATGTCATGTAAGTTACCCTTTATTTTATTTAATAAATCATTTATTTAACCTTCAGTAACTTAATAAAGTTTTGAGTTACCCTTTAGTAACTTAATAAATCATCAAGTCACCCTTTAATAAATTATAAAATATTATATTTAACATTTAGTAACTTCAGAAATATTTTGGTTACCCTTCATTAACTTAATAAATTTCTCTATTACCCTTCAATAACTTAAAAAAATTTCAAGTATCCCTTCAGTAACATAAGAACTATTTGAGTTTCCATTTAATAACTTAATAAATATTCAATTTAACCTTTAGTAACTTAACAAAAACTTCAAGTTACCCTTCATTAACTTAATAAATCTTCAATTTACCCATCAGTACCTTAAGAAAAATTTTATTTACACTTTGGTAAATTAATAAATCTTTATGTCACCCTTAAGTAACTTAAGAAAATTTCGAGTTACCCTTCAATAACTTAATGAATCATCAATCTATCGTTCAGTAACCTAATAAAATTTTTATTTAACTTATAGTAACATAATAAATATTTAATTTACCCTTAAGTTTAATTGGATGTTTTCAAGTTACCCTTCAACAACTTAAGAAATATTCAAGTTAACCTTCAATAACATAATAAATCTTTGTGTTACCCTTTATTACATTCACATTTTATGTTTTATTGACAAGAGGTAAATTCCTGTAAGTTAAAAATGAATTACGAATTTTTTTTCTAAATTTTCAAGACAATATGAGATATGTTGCTCACTTTTGGATATGTGATGTGTGTTTTAGAGTAAAATGATACATTTAATGATAAAACATGGACATTGAGTCATATTAGACACATCATGTGTTGAATTTATGTGTAGTTGATTACTCCATGTCACCCATGAATTATAGATCATTTTCCTAATGTTTGAAAATAATCTGAGCTCATTTGCTTGATTTTGATCATGTGATGTATGATCCAAACAAAAAAGAAACTTTTATATTGAAAACATGAATATTGATTCATACCTACCACATTATTTTTCTAATTGACTTCTGGTAAATTACAACATGTCACAAATGAATTATGGATCATTGTCCTAAATTTTGAAAACAATATGATCTCATTTTATCAATTTTGTATTTTTAATGTGTTTTCTAAACTAAGTTGACCAATTCCTATTTTTTAGATATGGGACATGAAATACTTGTTTTGATTGTGATTTCATTATAAATGATTCATCCTTATACCATTCCATACAAAAATTAAACATCATTAAGCCCAATTTATCAGCTTTAACTACACTCCAATTTTTAAACCATTCGCAATGGAAATTAGGAACTTGAAATTTTTTATAATCTAACTTGTATATCTATTAGATGACACCAAAATATGTAATTTTCATAAAAATTAGATTTATTTATATGTAACTAGATATGTACATCACTTCCACTATAATCTTAACTCTACTACTTTTCATTGTACTTTATTCATCTTGTTCCTTTGTATAGAACATATAACCATTAATTATAAAACTATTATAGTTAACTTGACCCCATTAGCACATAGTTAGTTCCTAGTACCATAAAATTACCATAATATAAATGTAAATAACATCCCAAAGGACCTAATAGTTTATTGGTATTGGTAAACATGATACTTACATGAGCATTGTATTACAATTGAATACACAAATTAAAACATAATTTTTTTTCAATAATAACTTTATTCCATATAAAATACCCATGAATAATAGTCATAGTAAACATCATGTAATATTGGGGAATGTAAACAAAAATAAGGGTGATCTCAAATTCATTGTAGGGGTTAAGTATAGCATAAGAAAAAAATAATCAATCAGCATAATCAATATGGAAAGGTAAATAACTAAAACACTTTCCATTAATCAATAGATGGAGCATAATATGGTAGGAATAAATCATGATCAAATAATTCCACACAAATAATCAGAATGATCATGAAACTTAACCATGAATATTCTAACTAATCAAATAATCACATTGCATATCAATAATTGAATTCATAATTATGGAATGCATATTTATGGGAATTTAAAACATAACATTGAGGCCTCATTCCAATACATCTAGTCAAGGCCTCATGATATAACGTCTATAAAATACCTCATGTCAAGACATCTAGTTAGGGATTCACACCAAGACATATAATACTATCAAGGATTAATTCAAAGAGTCTAATACAATCAAGGATTCATATCAAGAATCTAATAAATGGGTAAGTCCTCAGCCAAAACCATATCTAGTTTGTCTCATGAAACCTACCGATGCATATAGGGGTTATCTATATTAGGCCCCACCAATCAATTACTAAGTCTAATGAATTCCTCATATGAAAGGGGTGAAATATAATCAATATAAAAACTCATATTAAAAACTAGAATATGAAATATAAATACATTCCCCAATCAATAAACATAATCATAGATCATCCGGAGTATAGTGAATGGTATAATAGTAGTAAATACTCAGTTAAACTAATCATAAAACATCTAGATAAATAATAAGGATTATATCATTATAATATATACCATTTGGAGTTAGGGAAAAGGTTTTTTGTCATTGATGAACATAAATACCATAAAAATATCTTTAAAAACATTCTTTATAAAAATAACCTTTTCATTTTAAAAAACATTTTGAAAAATGTTATCTTTGAAAAAACTTTTCAAAACATTTTCATCAAAATTTTCCTGGTAAAATTTCAAATTAATCTTCAAAGAAATGATGGTTGTATCAATGGGTAATTTTGTACATGTAAAGAACATTCCTTTAACATGGTAAAAAGGTTAGAAAAGTTCCTTGTTCAAAAAGTGACAAAAAGATTCAGTTGAAAACAATTTATAAAAAGAAATAATTGCTAAAATTTTAATTTAATGAATCATTTTTAAAATTTAAAAGAAATATATTTTGAAAATATTTTGAGAAAACATGGTTTTGTAAGAAAACTGATTTCTTACCAAAGATAGAAATGTAGTTAGAATATATTAAAACATTTTCTCAATTATTTTAAGTACCTAAGAGTAGAAATATAGTTATATTACTTGAAAAAAATCATGAATAACTATAAAAGAATAAAAATAAATTGTTTATTAAACAATTATCATATAGTTTCCTTCTATGTAAATTCATGAATAAATAATCTTAATTAAAATGAGATTGTGAAATAAACCCTTAAAATGAACATAAGGTTGAAGTATAAATTAATCAATGATGTGATCATGTGTATCAACTGTAAATCCACATAAAATAAGTGTAAATAAAAAAAGATATTTAAAATTCATTATACGCATAAATTTATAATATTAATAACAATGAGTAAGTAATATAATCCAATGAAAATGAATTAAGTTATGAAATTCTTTACCACATGGTAACTTTCAATTCAAATAACCTTATATGAAATAATTCAAATTGAAACTTAAAATACCTTTAAAAATGAATTGTTCATGATATTAAATTTCAAGGGGTAGTATAGAAAATATATAAAAGTAATTAGGTGCATAACATTACAATGTGCCTCAATAAAATGAAATTGAGATGAAATACCTTACCACCTGGTAACATTTAGTTCAAATCCACTTTGATGAAATAATTAAAATTGAAACATAAAACACCATGAATAATAAATTATTCATGGTCTTAAATGTCAAATGAGAATTATATATACCATATAAAAAAATTGGTGCATAATAAACGAATGTGCCTCAATGAAATGAAGTTGAGATAGAATCCCTTACATTACGCTTCCTTTTAGTTGAACACTATTTATCCTACTATATTATGGTTTTAAGAATTTTATTAACTTAAAACAGAAATATATTAACATTTATGATATCATATATGATCCTTTTATAACATATTATTACCCATTAGTTAATATTATTTCATTACTTTCATTGTTTCAGGTAATAACTACTTTGTTTTTTTAGTATATTTTGACTAGTTATTTTTTGTTCCTATTACTTAGATCATAATTTAATAATATCAAAAATTTAAAAAATTATGTAAATATAATATATATTTATTATATATGTATTTATATTAATCTATAAGATTTGGTGATGGGAAGTGAAATACATTGTTCATTAAGACATTAGGTTATATGTACGCATGAACGTTGTTTCAATTTTCTTATCCTATTGAAAGAAACTAGAGTAAATGATATATATATTATCATTATAGTATCATTATTATTTAATATATATTTCATATTTTTATTAAAATCAACCTTAATACATTCCATATAAAGTGTGAATGAATCGCATCGCTTCGCGAGGCGGTAGTCCTTCATACACATGAGCGATGATATTTTATTCCCACATAATGAAAAACATGATGGTATGTGTGATATAATAATTAAAGAAGAATAATAACATAATATATATCATATATATCATATATATTATACATAAACTATAAATCCATCATTATTCTCAACCTTGAAAGGTGGTAATATAAAAATGGACATCGGTTTGTGAGGTTGTAGTCCACCATACAGCCAAATGATGATTTCGTAACCCATTTGATTGAAGGGTGTAAAGTTGTAGATTGTATTATTAACATAAAAACATATCAGTATATGGAATATATTTAGGTTATTATATAATCATGGTATAGTGATAATTTAAGGATGTGTGGAATGAAATAAAATAAAAACATTTTTATAAGAACATTACCTCTTCTTCGGGTATCCTCCTTAGGTTTGCACTAATTCCTTCTTGAGATGGATTTATTCCCAAGATAATAATTATAGGATTATGAGAGTGAGATTATGGATTAAATTTGGTAGTTATTATTTGAAAAAAATTGGTTTTAAGGTGTGATGAATGGAGGAGTGGGGGAGACCTTTTATATGTGGGGGAGAGGACACCCTTGGTATTTTTGAAAAGTATTGAGTGGTACCACGTTTTTTTAATATGAAGTGGTTTAAATAATGTAATAATCTAGATATTATAAGGTATAATTTCTAAATATTTCTATATAATGGTTTTTGGACAATTTTAGTTCCTTTTTTACACCTTATTTTCTATGTTTAATCACTAAGTAAACTTGTTTTTATCTTAATCACTGTGATTAAATTTAACTTTTTTTACTAATAATTTTTTGTAAAAAAATTAAGTTGAACCTATTATAAATTATAAATTATTATGATTCCAAATATTTAATACTTTTTTTCAAATGCAATTCAAATAATTGTAAAAAATAATTTAAAATTAATCTTGCAGATAGAACAAGAAAACGGGTTTTTAAAGTGAAAATGTTCCAATGTTTACAAGGTTTTTATATCCAAATTAAATATAAAAATGATTATAATGTCCTAAATTATATTAATAGATTAATAATTGATCAATTTTTACTTTAAAACCAGTTTAAATATAATTTAACTTTATAAATTATTTAAAAGAAAATTCTGTTTTTAATTAAAATTTAGTATTTTTTACTATTCATCCAAATCCATCCAAATCAATTTTTTCCATTTTAAAACATCCACTTTAGGATTAGTGGGAAACCTTAAACTTCAAAAAAAATCTACATAAGAGTCCATAAAATTCAATTACAAATTAAAAATTAAAAAAACATCATCACCCATCTCGGTTTCTATGAATCTTGAGTCACATGCCTGCGTCGAGTGGCACACCTATCACATCCAATGTCTCCTTTCATCTCCCCATCATCACCACACCAGTGTGACCCACCAAAATCACCATCATCGCAATCCACAATCGTCATCTTCATAAGCCAACATAATTAACCAGAATGAACACTGACAACATCATCACCGTTAGAACCACAATCTAGAGAGTCTTCATCGGGATGACCATGAATTCATCAAAAAATGAAACTTCTCTGAAAAATAACAGAAATTCACCATAAGATAATTTTGAAATTATTATTTAAAAAATTAATTTCATTTTTCAAATAAATTTATAAATGTTTCAAAATTTAGTTTTAATACAAGTGTGTCGTTAAAATGAAGCCAAACTACCTTTAGAAAAATACAATTTTTTATCCATAAAACTAGATTTGTTCTTGTCTTATACCAATCAAATATATTGGATGAATTTGAAAAATATTAAATATATGATATATAAATTTCGTTAATATCATTCACTAGTATTAATTAATTTAATTTATTAATATAAAACACCTTTGGCGTATACAAATGTTTATTTATAAAAAGATTTCCTTTTTATTCACTAGGTTTTTATATTCATTTATGATTAATTGGTAACCAATGAATTAAACCATATATTTTCATAATTTAGTTAATCCTATTCATGAAATATAATTTACCATCTAGGAGATAATTTTCATTTTAAATAATAATATTAATAGTATTCAGTAAAACTCAGTATTGTGTGTAACACAAGCTATCAAAGAAAGTCATTGTTTCATGTAACACAAGATAACTTAGTGTTAAATAAATTGAAATATATATCATATATTGAATTTATTTAAAACATTAAATATATTAAAAAGTATCAGTATGTTATATTCCGTTCTATTCTGGGTTTTTTGTGTCATACAATCTGTCAAATATGATATTCATATTTCAAAATTTGGGGTATACATTCTATCCACCTTAAATTAATTACATCCTTGTGATTTAAACTTGATATCAAAAATCAAGGGTTTGAAATATGGAAATTATTTTTTTCAAAAACCCCAAATCATAAAAGGGTTAATTAAATATTCTATTAATAAGAGATAAATGGAAGTACAATGGTCATATGGAATAATATATCACTAGGTTTCTACGTAAGAGAACATTAGTGGAAGGCAGAGATATGGACATAGAGGAAAAGTGTAAATAATTATAGAATGTTATTGAAATCATTGATAATAATAAATTTTGTGATCAATATAAATTTAAGGGTCTCAAGACCATAAATTTTTTATGATATAAATTTTCATTTGATTCATCGAATATGAATGCAATATGATAACATTTTTGTTTCAAGATCCTTTTCCTAAAGTTTAGTATTTATTTTACTATCTAAGAATATAAAGAAATTTACTTACCTGATACATTTCTATTTAATAAGCACAATTTCAAACTTTAGTTGTGCTTTTATCACTTACTTCAATAAAAGAATATCCACAAATGAATTTTTTTATGTTGGAAGCACTAAAATTTACTTTTAACAGATTGCAAGATCCATAAAAAAGTGAAAAGTATTTTCGTATGCCTCCAAATATTTTTCAAAACTAATATGGTTAATACATTAATCTCTAAACCTTAAATTCAATACTACTACTTCATCATTAATATTTATTGATCAAATTTTTTAACTAAAATCAATGACATATTAACTAAGACATTGTGTAGGTCAGTGGTTGGTGTTAAACCCTTATCATCCTTCGGTTGTGGTTTCAAAACCTATAGACGTATCGGATATGATGGGTTGTCACCCAGAATACAGGTGGTCATTTTTCTAAAATATATTAATATAATTCCTATAATGTTCCAAAAAATGATGGACATCCTTTAAATTTAATCCTTAAATAGCCTTTTTTATAAGGTTTTCAATACAACATATTTTTTCAAAGTCTAATAATATTATTTGAACTCATGTATCTAAATTTTATAAATAACTTTAAATACATGTCTCTAAAATATAAATTCATTATTCCTCAAATAATGTTTCCACTAAAACATGGACTAAACTAATCGGTTGTATTGCCACAAATTTCTTCAAAAATATCATTAGTCTTAGTAGAATCCCATCACATAAAACCTAAAAAAGAGGTTCTTATAAATTAGAACTTATGATAAACCTTAATCTCATGATCTTTTGATGGTATACATAACTCTTACGTTAATAAAGACATGTGTTCTTCTAAATTTTTTCACAATCTTTAGATGTTTCAAAACTATTATCACAAAAATATCATTGCTAAAAATACTTATACAGTTTCATTCTTGAATTACAATAAATAGAAACTTTATCCATTTTAATTCCACAAAAGGTCCTTCCTTGGTATATGTTTTAACCTAGTTCTTTCATTGTCATCATATTTTCAAAGCCTTTATAAAGGTTTTTAAATAAAGTGAAAATTATCCTAATCATAACCCCTAGGATTGTTAAACCAGGTATGTAGTAAGGCCCATTATAATGTACCAGGTTACACTCGATTCAAGCTTGACACACCCTTTTAAGAGTTATTACCCCTATTTATATTTGTTCCAGAACCACATCCACTTGTAGTATATATATAGGGATTTATTTCAAGAAAGACCCACATAATCTAGGTCTTAAAAAAACATTAGGATATTATTTTATACTTATCCTTAAATTCTACCATAGGGTTATGTTCCCTAATCGATTTTTTCTTAAATCTAGTTTCCAAGGTTGATACTAAATCTCCCTATAATACCAACTGTAGCAGCCCCAACCCCAATAGTCTAGAGCTAGTGTCTTCTACCATTACATTGGTATAAGATACAAGGAAATCACATCCTAAAGGACTGAATAGTTTAATATTCTTGGTAAACTAGATACACACATGATTCTTGTATTATAATTGAATACAAAAATCTAAACATTATTTTTTTTAGAATAACTTTATTCCATCTAGAATACCTCAATATAATAGTCATAGTAAACATCATGGAATCCTGGGGAAAGTAAAAAAATAAGGGTGATCTAAAATGTTCATAAAGGGTTAAGTACAGAGGAAGAAAAAATGAATCAATGAACATAACCAATATGGAAAGGTAAATAACTGAAACACATTACATTAAACAATAACTTGAGCATAATATGTTAGGAATAAATAATTATCAAATAATTCCATATAAATAATTACAAGATCATGAAAAGTAACCATGGATATTCTAACATTATGCCAAATTTGTATTTAGCAGTGGTTTTTTTTGGTTTAGCGGCGGTTTAAACCGCCGTTAAATCATTCTGCGGTGATTTTGGAAAATCGCCGCAAAATCATGTATCGGGAAATAATAAGCGGTGATTTTTTAAAACAGTCATAGAATGATTTAGTAGCAGTTTTTTAGCGGCAGTTTAAACTGTCGCTAAATCGTTTTTAATTTTCTTTTTATTTTTTTAAATTTTTTTTAATTTTTTATTTCTTTATTTTTTTTTATTAGTAATTTATTTTTTTATTTTTTTATTTTTTTATATTACTAATTTATTTATTTATTTCAAAATTTATTTATTTATTTATTTATAATTACTACGTGCATACTCATCTCCATGCATAAGTCTATGTCCATGCACAAGTCCATGTCCAGGCACATGCTCATGCCATATGTAGAAATTCTGTGTTGGGTGACATTTGAACTACTTACCTCTTGCTTAGTCTCCAAAGACTTTACCGCTCCAACAGACTCTTCATGTGGTCAATAAATCGAATTTAATATACTTATATATATATATATATATATATTGGAAAAACAAGTAATACATAACAAATAAATACACACTAAATAATTATTAATCAATAATTATTAATCAATAATTAATAATTAATAATTAATAATATATAATATATAATATATAATATATAATATATAACATATAATACATAATATATAATATATAACATATAATATATAAGACATAATATATAATACATAATACATAATACATAATACATAATACATAACATATAATATATTATCAATAAAATAAAATATATTATATATTATGTAATACAAAATATAAAATATATAATATATAATACATAATACATAATATATAATATATAATATATAATATATAATATATAATATATAATATATAACATATAATATATAACATATAATATATAAATAATGCATAAATAATAAATTAATTAAAAAATAATTTAATATGCAATAAATAAATTTTACATTAATAATAAATTAAAAAATAATAGATAAATAAATAAATAATCAATAATAAATAATAAATAATAAATAGTAAATAGTAAATAGTAAATAATAAATAATTAGTAATTAATATTTAATATTTAATAATAACTAATCATTAATAATTGATCACTAAAAATTAATAATTAATAATTAATAATTAATATTTACAAATTTATAAATAATTAATAAGTTATTAATAAATAATTAGAAAATAATTAATAAAAAATTAATATTTAATAAATAAATGGAGAAATAATAAATGAATAGTAAACTAATAATAAATTAATATTTAGTAAATTAAAAATAAATTAATAAAGAATAAATAAATACATAAATAAATAGATAAATAAATAATTAATTAATTAATTGATATTAATAATTAATTAATAATTAATAATTAATAATAACTAATAATTGATAATTATAAAATTAATAATTCTTAGTTGATAATTAATATTTATATTTTAATATTTAAAATGAAATGTTTAATATTAAATAAATAATTAACAATTAATTAATATTTAATTAATAAATAATCAATAAATAATAAATAAATAATAAATAATAAATGAATAATAAACTAATAATAAATTAATATTTAGTAAATTAAAAATAAATTAATAAATAATAAATAATAAATAATAAATAATAAATAATAAATAATAAATAATAAATAATAAATAATGAATAATAAATAATAAATAAATAAATACATAAATAAATAAATATAAAAAAATAATTTATAATTTATAATTAATAACAACTAATAACTAATAATTAAAAACTTATAATTAATAATTAATAATTAATTAATTAATAATTAATAATTAATTAATTAATAATGAATAACGAATAAAAAAATAAATAATAACTAAATAAATAAAAAATGAATAATAAAATAATAATAATAATTAATTATTTAATTAATTAATTAAAAATAAATTAATAATTAATGTGCACATAATACCTAAATAATAAATAAATAAATATTAAATATTAAATGAATAAATAATTAATTAATTAATTAATTAATTAATATAAAATAAATAAATATAATTAAATAAATCATAAAACATTAAGAACCACTAAAAACCCTAAAAACACTAAAATGACCATAAAATACGATCTGAGACTCCATTTTTAGTGCCACGGCTAGTCAAATCAAATATCATGAAATGAGCTTCGATATAATATGTGGTACAGGCCGAACAGACACCTAGATCAAAAGTTATTACCACTTGAATTTTAAGAAATCAGTGTCTGCAATTAAAACCTCTATTTCGGAGTCCTTCTGGGCCTTTCTAGCAGAATGAAAAAAGGTACAATACTCAAAGAGTTAGTACCAAACCTAATCGGTATAGAACTCATCGCATGCTTCAATTTTATATGTGGTATAGCCTAAACAGACACCCAGATTAAAAGTTATGGTCGTTTGAAGTTTGAGTTCGATTTTTTACTTTTGAATTTTGAGTATATATTTTTCCTTTGATTATCACATGATTTAAATCTGACATGGTTTTTTCTCATTTGATAAACTTTAATTTGACTGGTTGTGTAGCTGAAATGGACTCTCGGATCAGAAGTTGTGGTTATTTGATGCCGAAGTCTGTTCTTCTCCTTATTGAAGATTTGTTTTCAGTTTAAAAATATTATTAACTAATAACTATAAATATTAATTAATTCAAACATTATAAATATATAAAATTATAAATAATAAACTATATTTGATTGTAAATAATAAAAAAATAATAAATAATAAATAATAAATAACTATTTTTTTAAAATTTTCTTAAATTTTTTTTCTTAAAATTTGTTGCGGTTTTTTAGAAAACCACCAGTAAAAAAATGAATTTTTTTTAGATGATATTTTAAAAAAATTTAAAAAAAATAGCGGCGGTTTTTTCCCGGTGGTTTTTTAAACCGTCGAGAAAAAACCGCCACTAAAACATTGTTTTCTTATGGTGTAACTAATAGAATAATCACATGGAATATCAATAATTGAATTCATACTGTTGGAATACATACCGATTGACATCTAAAACATATCATTGAGGCCTCGTGCCATGACATATATTCAAGGACTCGTGATAAGACATCTAGTCAAGACATCGTGTCAAAAAATCTAGTCAATTCCTCTTGTCAAGACATCTAATATTATCAAGTCTTCATTCCAAGAATCTAATACCATCAAGGATTCATGTCAAGGATCTAATAAATGGGTAAGGTCGTAACCAAAACCATATCTAGTTTGTCACATGAAACTAACCAAGAGGGGATTTCTATTTTGGCCCCCATCCTTCAATTACTAAGTCCACTACATTGCTCATATGAAAGGGTTTAAACATAAACAACATAATCATTCTTATTAAAAACTAGCATATGAAATGTAAATACTTTCCATAATCAATAAACACAATCATAGACCATCCAGAGTAAAGTGAATGGTATCAAAATAGTACATCCCTGGTTAAACTGATCATAAACCATATGGATAAATAATAAGGATGATTTAATTACAATATATACCCATTAGATTTAGGGTAAAGGTTTATTTTCATTGATGAATATAAATGCCATAAAAATATCTTTAAAACATTATTGAGTAAAACATCCTTTTATTTTCAAAAAAAATTGAAAACCCTTTTCTATTAAAATATATTTTAAAAAAATATTCAAAAATGTCCATGTAAAATTGCAAAAAAAAATCAAATAAATTATGGTCATATCGATGGTAAATTTCATACATGTTGTAAAGAACATTCCTTTTACATGGTAAAAAAGGTTAGAAAAGATCCTAGTTCGGATAGCAAAAATAAGATTTCTTTGAAAAAAATTGTAAAAATAAAAAATGGTTAAAAATCTATTTTAATAAATCATTTTAAAAAAATTAAATAAAACATTTATGAAAAAAGTTAGAAAACATGTTTTTTTAAGAAAATAGATTTCCGACCAAAGAGAGAAATGAAGTCTGAATTTATTAAAACATTTTCTCAATTATTTTAAGTTACAAAGGTTGTAGAGATAGTAATATTACTTAAAAATAATCATTAATAATCAGAGGAGAATTAAATTAAACGTTTTATTAAACAATGATATTTTAATTTCCTTTAATGTAAATTCAAGAATAAATAGTCTCAATTAGAAAGATATTGTGAAATAAACTCTTAAAATGGAAATAATATTGAAGTGTAAATTAATCAATGAATAGATTATGTATATCAAATGTAAATCCACATAAAAAAATTCAAAATAAAATATTTTATATTCGAAAGTCATTATACTCATAATCATATAATATTAATGACAACGGATAATTAATATAACCCAATGAAAAAGAATTGAGTTATGAAATTCTTTAACACTTGGAAACTTTAAATTAAAATGTCCTTAGATGAAATAATTAAAATTGAAACTTTAAATACTATAAATAATGAATTATTCATGATATTACATTTTAAGGGTCTATATATACACCATATAAACGTAATTAGGTGCATAACATTACAATATGCCTCAATGAAATGAAATTGAGAATAAATCCATTACCACTTGGTAACTTTTAATTCAAATCCTATTATATGAAATAATTAAAATTGAAACTTAAAATATAATTAATAATAAATTTTTTATAATATTTCATTTCAATGGGGAATTATATACACCATATAAAATAAATCGGTGCATAACAAAAAAATGTGCCTCAATGAAAGTAAGTTGAGACAAAATTGCTTGCCTTATACTTCCTTTTATTTGAACACTATTTAAAATAATTTATAATGGTTTTATTAATGTTATTAACATAATAAAGAACCATATTAATATTTATGATATCATATATGATCCTTTTATAACATATTATTACTCGTTCATTAATTGTCTTTCATTATTTTCATCATTTCGGGTAATAACTACTTTGTTTTTCAAGTATGTTTTGAATTCTTGTTTTTTGTTTCAATTACTTTGATAATGATTTACTAATATAAAAAATGTAAACAATGATGTAAATTTCATATATATTCATTATATATGTATTTATCGTAATCCAAAAAAAATTGATAGTAAATGAAATACATTGTTCATGGAGATGATAAGTCATATGAACGCATGAACGTTGTTTCCATTCTCTTGTCATATTGAAACAAAGAAAATTTAATGATATGTATATATATATTATCATTAAATTATAATTATTATTTCATATATATCAAATATTTTTATTAAAATCATCCTTAAAACATTCCATGTAAACTATGAAAGAATCGCATCGCTTTGTGAGGCAGTAGTCCGTCGTACACATGAGCGATTATATCGTATTCCCACAAAATGGAAAGCATGAAGGTAAGTGTGATATAATAATTCCATAAAATTAATAACATCATAAAAATTATATATATCATAAATAAACTATAAACCCATCATTATTACCAACCTTTAATGTGGTAAGGGAAAAACGAACGACATCGATTCATGAGGCGTTAGTCTGCCGTACACATAAACGATGAATTTGTAACTAATTTGATGGAAGTGTGTAAATTTGTAGGTTTTAACCTTAACATAAAAAAATATCAGTATTTTTAAGATACTTAATTAATTATATAATCATTTTATAATAATAATTTAATTATTTGGAGAAGGAAATAAAATAAAAATGCTTTTAGAAGAATATTACCTCTTCTTTGAGTATCCTCTTTAGTTTTACAATAATTTTTTCCAAAATTGGATTTATTCCAAATTTAAGGTTTATAATATGATTATATGTATTTTTCGTAGTAATTTGGGTAGATATTCACCAAACCAAAGTGGTATGAAGGTGTCAATAAGTGAGGAGATTGGGTGGTCTTTTATAAGTAGAGGAGAGGACACACTTTGTATTTTATAAAAGTATTGAGTGATCCCATGTTTTATTCAAGTTAATTGTCTTAAATAATGGATTAATATCTATAATATAAGTTATAAGGTTAAAATATTTCCATAAAATAGTTTTTTTATAGCTGTAGGTCCATTTTTAGACCTTATTTTCTAAGTTTAACCACTAAGTAAACTCATTTCTATCTTATCCACTTTGATTATCTTTATCTATTTTCACTAATCATATTGGTAAAAAATTAAGTTCAAACTATTATAAAATATAAATTATTATTATTCCAAATATGTAATTAATTTTTATAATTTCAATTCACTTAATTAGAAAATTTTAATTTAAAATTAATCCTACAGACGGAACAAGAAATCATGTCTTTTAAGTAAAAATGTTTAAATGTTTACTAAGTTTTTATATCTAAATTCTATATAAAAATTATTATAATGACCTAACTTTTATTAATAGATTTATAATTTATCAAATTTTACTTTAAAAATAGTTTAAAATATAATTTAACATTATAAATTATTTATATAAAAAGCTAGTTTTCAATTAAAATTCAGTATTTTTTCTTATTCATCAAAAAATTAAAATTCTTGGAAAAATAGAAAAAAATCACCCTAAGATAATTTTTACATTATTATTTAAAATTTCAAGTTTATTTTTTAAAATAAAATTTATAAAAGTCATAAAAAAAATTAAAATAAGTGTGTCATTAAAAGGAAACAAAACTTCCTTTGGATAAATACAACTTTTTATGTGTAAAATTAGTTTTTTTATTGTATTATACCTATAAAATATATGGATAAATGTCAACAAAATTTATTGAATGTATAATATATAAATTTCATTAATATCATCCACTAGTGTTGATTAATTTATTTTATTAAGATAAAACTCCTTTGGCGAATAAAATAGTTTTTTTATAAAAACATTTTCTTCATATTAAACTAGTTTTTATATTAATTTCTAATTAATTGTTTACCAATGAATTCATCCATATATTTTAATAATTTAGTTAATACTATTCATAACCTCCAATTTAATGTCTAGGAGAAAATTTTCAATTTAAATTATAATATTAATAGTATTTGGTAAAACTCAGTCTTGCATGTAATGAAAGCTATCAAAGAAAGTTGTTTTTACATTTAAAACAAGCTAACTTAGTGTTGCGTGCATTGAAAGATATATCATATATTTAATTTATTTAAAAAATTAAATATATTTTAAAGTATTGGGATATTATATTACCTTCAATTATTGGTGCTACATGTCAAACATGATAACAAATATGATATTTTTATTTTAAATTTTTTGGATGTTACAACTATTATAAGATATAAAATTTACATTTGGTCCAATGGAAAACCATCAAAGATTTTCAGTTATTGAATTAAATTTTTTAGATAACAACTTATAAATATGATCTCAAAACATCCTATATACTATTTATTATGGGTATTTGATATTCATCCTTCAAACCTTGGGGGATTCAAATGTCTAATAATTACTTTTTGGGATTTAGCATATAGAGAAACCACTTCATTGTTATGTATAATGTAAATGTGATATTGATCCTACTTTTTAATGATAATTGTAAAAAAATATCTTCCAGAAATCCCTTCACCTATAAGTTGTCTACTGTGATGGTATTTTGGGAGACTATGTTATCAACATATTGTAAGTAGTCGGTATAGAATTCAATAGATTATTCAAAAATATATCTCTTTACAATAAAACCTTCTAGATGAATTTAATTCATGATGTACCCTTTTAAAATATTCATATATTATTAAATGGGGTACGTTCATCTATAATTCCAAGGGTCGCATAGTTGGATATCTCTGACCAAGTGTACCATCAGGTGGACCATTATATCAAAGAATGGTGAAATGAAGAACATATCCAATTTACATAATATGACCATAATTTCCTTATTCATTATTAGAAACTTTGATGAGATTATAAATTTACTACAGATGTCTTTGAAAATTATGTAAATACTAATGTATGTTGTACATTTTTAGGTATAATGAAACATAAATCTTTTGTTCCCAATTAGGATCAATACCACTGAGAGGGGGGTGAATTAGTGGTTCCTTTTTATTTTATAATAATTTTTTCCTTAAATAATTTTAGTAAAATTTCTTAACTTATGAAACCTATTAAAGTTATGATCCACTCAAATAAAACTTCTCAACCGTACCTTTCATATGTAACAAATATAAAGATAAGTTAGCACATGATATTTACAAGGTTTGGTATAAAAACTTACTTCTTTCCATATTGGATATTCCCACCAACATCGATTATTTCATTATCACTTTTCCATAATACAAAGGAATATGCAGTGAACAACTCTACAATCCCAGTAGAAACTTTCCTTCTATAGTTGTTTGTACCCCCCCCCCCCAAATATCCTTTTCATTATCTACTTTCCACAACTAGTTATACACCCCCAACAAAACATTCAATCCTTTTCAGCAATTGGTAAGTATCTATAGTTAAAAGCTTTACTTTCTTTCTTATTTTTTGATACAATTCAGAAAGTATTAACTTTATCCACAAGTAAGCTGAATAAAACTTTACCTATATAAAATCTTTAATAACTTAAACAATTTCCCAAGGAAATTGTTGGTCTTGAAACTTCTTCCAGAAACTCAGTCTAGAAATATTCCTTAGAAGAGTCAGTCTGATATTTCAAGTATAGTAACCTCTATCAGATGGTCTCTGTCTGATGGTTAGTCTATCCCGATTCTCCTTTTTCTCTTCCTTATACAACGGAGTAGAAACTCAATTGGAATCTCACAATTCCTTCATCCAATGGAACTTGGTCTAATGAAACTTGCTATGATGGATGTCACTCTGATGAGCTCACTCAAATAGATTTTCTCCAATGGAATATTGTCCATTAGAACTTGTTCTGATGATCGGATTGAACCTCACTTTGATAATATTGTTCGGATGGAACTTCCTCAGTATAAACCTAGAAAAAAACTTTAGTTGGAAACTCAATACCTGATAAACAAATATCAGAGCTCTTAGCACATGTTAACAATTCAAGTTTTTTTCTCTTCATAAAAATTTCATGTGCTCTCCTTTTATAGGAACCCTCGAATGGTAAAGGTAAGAAAACCAATTTCCCTTCTCACTCAACAAAATTCATAATCACAAATTTTTAATGCATTTATGTCGTCATATTTGACTTATTCTCAATACTTATATGAGCTTATATAATCTTCTCAAAACTTCAGACTTCTTCTATTTATTTAGTCTGATTCTTCACTCTAATTATTCATTATGATTTATTCATTATGATTATTCAATATGTTTCTATGTATCAAATGATAATATATGTAAAACTAGATGTCTTATTATTATGATTATGAAAACATTTAAATCATTATTTCTATAAATATCATCACAACTTATAAATATTCCTACACTTCCTCACCAGCTTCAAACTACCTTGAAAACACTTTTTCACCACTTTATCTTTTTCTTCTTCTTACACGGGCCAATGGACTTGAGTTTGATGAGATTATTGGTGTCAACCTACACCTGATGGTTCAGTCTCTACTTCGCTCTGATAAATCGGTGTCACCATCAATACGATGGCTCTTAACCCAAAAGTAAATGTGCCAAATTATCTTGATGAAAATGGTTGACTTTCATAAAGATGATCAGTCTCAACATCTCCCCCAAAAAACAATTCTACCTATAATTCCTTTTTTCAACCACTAATACATTTAATGATTGGTGTCATAATTCAATATGATGATCGGTGGCATGCCTCATTCGATGGGCCATTATTAGCAACTTTGACTTTAGAATCTTCTTTTATTTTCTAATTACGATACTAATAAACTTCCATCTCTTAATTTATTTCTCTAAAGACTTCTTTCTTTTGGATTATTAGTCTGATTGAAATACATCATCTTTATCTTCACATATTCTGACCAACCTTTATAGTCTTAAAATAACTTTGCATCCGGTGTTCTCACACCGATGATCCGAGACCATAAAACTTAGGCTTCAACAACTTCCTTATTTCACGAACTTATTCTTATAAGAATGAATTCCTTGTGAATTTGAATACATTGAAGATTGGATTTAGCATCATCTGACTTACCTTCATAAGTATTGTAACTTCCCAAAATTCTAGCATTTTCATTCTTTCTAACCAATCCTCAATATGATTGGTAGTATAGGCTCTCCTCTTTCAATTATAAGAATTTCATCAGAAGTTTCACACAATAATTATAATTTATGATAACTCCAAGATCAATAAAGAATCTTCATATTCTATGTCGAATATAGACTCTGATACAACTTGTCATTATGATCAATAGTTAAATTCCAAACTCAATATGATTTCCATAATCTTCTAATAGAAATCCAAATATAATGGATCATATTGAATAACTCACACTGATGGGATGAGTTCGATTACTCATTATATGTGCCTGGAAACCAAAAACTTCTCTTTTTTTAACTTCAACTATTCATCATCTATGGTCAATAAATACAACTAAAACACAACATTTTCCTAAAAATATCCCCCTTTGTTTTTGTTGTCAATACCTTATTGAACTCCCAAAGGCTTCAATTTTTATTAATTTTCGAATAATCCATTTTTTTACAGGTTGAGGGGTAATATTTACATAGTACATAGACCCAGATGTACTAAGCCTAAATACATTAATTTATTAGTCCCAAAGACCAAACACTCAACTACAATCCCTACCCAGTTGATACAAATTGTTACACAGTGACCAACCTGCAAGGAACCTCATAAAGTAATCCCAATGCATGATTTCATGGTCATGGTACCAATGACAAATACATACCCTCTCAAACATCTAAATCTGATATTCTATGCTTGTGGTTACTCTTTTTTCTCTAAACTTGTCTGGAACTTCACCTTAGTATCTGACCCATAGTTTTTGCTGAAAGAAATTCCACTATCAAAGATGCTCTATCACTCCTCATGAAACGTTGTCCCATTCCGTCGCCCTTCACATTGTTGCTGCCACAAACCCCTACCAAAGAAAACAAGAGTGAATAATTAAGGTTTTTTATGTTTTCAATTAAACAACTTTCATGTAATACACTTTTTCATGTTTCTTTCAACATACTCATTTCATGGGGAAAATTTGGAAGTATTTTTTGAAGATAAAAGTATCTTGAACCCATATCAACAAAATATAAGAATGTTCAGGTTCATAAAAACAACTTTCAAAAACTCATATTTTGTAACTTCATTACTTTATTTTTTAGGAAGAGTAAGAGACTCATTTATAAGCTTCCTTACTTCAACTTCTTCAATTCCCTACAAGTTAATATAAATAAAAAAATTGTGAACAAGGAGAAACCTCGGTCAGTTACACATAATCATATTTTAGACTGAGAGTCCTCTCCCAGACTTTACTTTTCCTTCTTCTTCATACATTTTTCATTGGAATTACCTTATTCCTTTTTTTCATCCTTCTCAGATTTTGTAATAAGTTTCTCTTCATCTGTAGACTCTCTTGATAAGGATTTAAATTTATTTTTCCATTTAGTAACATTTTTGTTACAGTGAGTTTGTAATAACACTTTCATGCCTTCCTCTTATTCCGAAAGGATAATAAAATAAATTTTAGTAATATACCCTTCTTGATCACATCTCTTGCTTATTTTCTGAATTTTCAAGTTATAGACTATTGATATATTTTTATCAACTTTGCTCATATTTTTAGAAACCTTTTTCATCCCTTTTTTTTAGATAATTGTTGTACTTATTCAAACTTTCTATCCATGTCAAATTTTTCTGGCCAAATAACTAAGTACTCCTTTTTTGACTCAGCACGTTTTTTCTCCACTTTCTTAACATACTAAGATTTATTTATCTTCTTAGTTTCCTTTTTCAGTTCCACATAATTTTTAGAACCATTTATTCTTCTTTTATCACCATAGCTCTCCCTTGATTCATAACTACTTCTTGGTAGGGACATGTTATACCATCATGAATAAGATCTGAGTCCAAAAACTTCACAACACCAACAATGACCTCTAAATATTGATTTTTTGGACTGATAATGAACTTGTTCAGAACTTTGTTGTTTTTCTTATTTCTTCACAAATCGTGGACCAATTTTCTTAGGAGGATACTTTCCTAAAGAATTCCTATCTTTATTTATAAAATATTTTTTATCATAAACCTTCTTTTTTAAACCTTTATTTTCACCTTCTTTAGAATTTTCACATTTAACATAAACTTCATTGGTAAAGTTTTATATAATATTTCTTATATCACTTTGTGTTGTAATAAGCATTGATTGTGTTTTTAACAATTATTATTCTTTATCAGCTAGGCTAACTTTCAGAACATCTATCATCCTTTTATATTCAACTATCTTTAACTTGTTCTAATTATTTTATTCAATAATTATGTATTCTTGCATATTGAGGTTCTCATTTCTAGCTAATCTCTCTTCATAATTTTTCAATTTTCTTTAAGGATCTTTATTCTCAAAATTTATGCCTTCAAAATCTTTCTTCAACTTCCTTATTTCTTTCTTGATTTGAGTATTTTGTTCAAGTTCATTCTCCAAATTATTTTTGAGAATCCTTTCCATTTATGTCATCTCTTCATCATCATCATCATTGCCTTAAGAATTACTTTAATTTCTGACTTGATAAATGAAGTTGAGTTGATGATCTGATTCATCACCAGATGAGGACTCATTATTCTTTCTACAACTCAGATAACTTTTCTTCTTATTTTCATAAGGAAATGGTTCCTTATGTTTCTTTCACTTTTATTTATTTTTTCCGTCATCTTATTTAGAGTGATACGATTTAACTTTATTCTTAATAAATTTTTGAGAAAAAATGTCTTTTCCCTTCATAATTCCAACATTTTAGAGTTTTACTTCTCCGCTTTCCATTATTATATTTCTTAGAAAGAAGGGAAACAATTGTATTGAAATATTTATCTTCTTTATCAGAATCCAAATCACTTGATTCTTCTTTAATTTCTTTATATTTGTTTTTTCCTTTCAATAAATATTTGAATTATATTTCTTTATCAACATTTTCTTTATTTTTTATAAAATTATATATTTTCATTTCATAAGTAACAAGAATACTATATAGATCATCCAAAGATAGAGTTTCAGGATTTATATATTCTAAAGATAAAAATTTGGCATATAATTTATCAAGAAGAATTATCAAGATCATTTCAACAATATTTGAGTCTTCCCAATTCTCACCATGACATATTATGGTGAAAAAATTTTCATTCATTCTTGAAAATAAGTCACCAATAGATTCATACTTAGACATTTTCATATTTTCATACTCTAACCTACATAGTTTTAACTTTTTCTTCTTCACCTTTATATTTCCTTCATAAATGTTTTTCAACTTATCTCAGATAACTTTGGTAGTTTTAACTCCATTTACCTTAAGAAAATCACTTTCATTAAGCGATAATATTAAAGCATTATTATCTCTTCCATCATTCTCAAGATTTTTCTTATCAGAAACTATAAGATGAACATTCTCAATACTATAAGGAAATCCTTTTTTAGTATCTCCCAAAGCATCATACCCAATGGACATAGGATATGAAAGCATTCTCTCTTTTTTTACATGATATTTTTTTCCATTGAAAAATGGAATACCCTTATAGTTCATGGAATTTGAATTATCTATTTCTTATATGGATATTACATAGGCAAACTTAGATCTGATATCAATTTTTGTTCTTAAGTTGGATCAAGACTGCTGAGAGGGGGTGAATTAGTGGTTTTTTTTATAAGAAAGTTTTCCTTAACTTCTTTTAGTAAAATTTATTAACCTATGAAACCTATTAAAGTTACAATACAATCAAAAAAAACTCCTCAAACTTACCTTTAATATGAAATAAATATAAGGAGAATACAACACATAATATTTATAAGTTTTGGTACAAAGACATACTCTTTTATATATCAGATAGTCCCACCAACATGGATTCTTTCACTATCTTATTTACATAATATAAAGTCAAAAGTAGTGAAAAATTATACAATCCCTGTAGAAACTTTCCTGTTATATTTGGATATATCCCCAACTATCATTTTTAGTATCTACTTGCCACATCTGGTTATACACCATAGTAAAATACTCAATCCTTTTCAGAAAATACTAAGTATCCATAGTTACAAGCTTTAATTTTCTTCTTATTTTCTAATCCACTTCAGAAAGTCTTCACTTTATCCATAGGTAATATGAATCAAACTTTACCCATGTATATTATTCATGAACAAAAATTCTCTAAAGAACTTTTTGGTATTGAAACTTATTCCAGAAAATCAGCCTGGAAATATTCCATAGTAGAGTCAGTATGATCTTCCCAGTTCGGTAACATTTGTATGATGGTCTCTATCTGATGGTCAGTCTCATTTGATTCTCCTTCTTCTATTCATTATTCAGTTGAGTAGAAACTCTATTTGAATCTCATAATTCCTCCATCCAATAGAACTTAGTCTAATGAACCTTTCTCTGATGGATGCCACTTTGATGAGCTCACTTTGATGGACTTTCTCTGGTGGAACTTCATTTGTTGGAACTTTCTCCAATGATCAGATTAAAAATCACTCTGATAATCTCATTCTGATGGAACTTCCTCATCATCAACCTGAAAAAAAATCTGTTGGAAACTCAATACCTGAAAAACAAATGTTAGATCTCCCGATGCATGTTAACAATTCAATTTTTTCTCTCTTTATACAAATTTTTTCTCTCCTTTTATAAGAAACCTAGAATGGTAAAGGTGAGAAAATAAATTTCCCTTACCACTCATTGAAATTCATAATCCTGAATTTCTCATTCATTTAAGTCTTTATCTTTGACTTCTTCTCAATACTTCTAGGGGTTTCTTTAATCTTCTAAAAAATTCAGACTTCTTATATTTTTTCAATTTGATTTTTCACTCTGATTTTTCATTACAATTTATTCATTATGATTCTTCAATACATTACTCCATATCAAATGATCATATATGAATACCCAAATTTCCTCTCATTAAAATGATGAAAACATTTAAATAATTATTTATATAAACATTATCATAAATTCTAAATATTCCTTCACTTCTTAACTGACTTAAAACTACCTTCACAACACTTTGTCAACACTTCAACTTTCTCTTCTTCTTCCTTAGACTAGTGGACTTGAATCTGATGAGACTATCAGTGTGAGCCTATGCCTAATAGATATGTCTCTTCTACACTCTGATAAATCGGTGTAGTCTTCAATATGAGGGATCTTGACCCAACTGTGAATGTGTCAAATTATATTGATGAAAATGGTTAACTTTCATCAATATGATCAGTCTCAACATCTCCCCAAAAAAACAATTATACCTATGATTCCCTTTTTCAACCATTAATGCATCTGATGATTGGTGTCAAAATTCACTATGATGATCAATGGTATATTACATCTGATGGATTGGTATCATCATCTTTAACTTTAGTAGCTTCTTTTATTTTCTTATTATGATACCAATGAAATTTCATCTCTTAAATAATTTCTCTGAAGACTTATTTCTTTTAGATTATTAGTTTGATAGAAAACCACCATCTTCATCTTCACCTATTTTGACCAACATTCTATAACTTCAAACAAATATACATCCATTATTCTCACATCAATGATATGAGATTGGAAAATTTCGTCTTCGATAACTTTATTCTTTCACAAACTTCTATTTTTAATCATGAATTCCTCGTGACTTTGAATACATTGAATATCAACTTTAGCATTGTCTGACTTACCTTGGGAATTATTGTAACTCCCCAGACATCTATAATTTTCTTTCTTTCTAACTAATCATCAATTCAATTGGAAGTACCATTTCTCCCCCTTTCCTTCATAAGGATTACATCACAATTTTCATAGAATACTTATGATTTTTGAGAACTCCAAGATCAGAAAATCATATTCAGATTTAGTCTCAAATACAGACTCTAATACAACTTATGATTATGATCAACACTTCCATACCATAATCAATATGATTTCTAGTAGATTCTACTAGAAATCCCAATATGATGGATCATATTGAATTACTCACACTGATGGGCTGAGTCTGATTCCTCGTTATGATGAGATGTATCTGGAAACCAAAAACCTCTCCTTTTATAAACTTCAAGAATTTATCATATATTGAAAACAAATATAACCAAAACCTAACATGGGCTCAAAAAAACTATAAGCTTTAAATCTTACATAAAAACATGACAGTCATGTGATTTTAGATGCTATAAATTCAAATTAGTCAACGATAAGAAATTATTGTTATTTTATTAATACCCCCATAAAAATTTTACACCATTAAGGATGCTAAAAAATTGGAAAAAAATTATCTGGATATATTGTAAGATTCTAGAGGAAGAAAAGTTCATCTTTTACCCTTCACTAGTGCCAAATCTTTATGTATCCCCATGCCAATCATCTCCAAACTATCCATAATTCCATCATTTTTTTATCTCGTTCATTTAGTAAAATTACAATAACTCTATCATATACATTATTTTTCTATGTGCATGAAATTAATAAAATCTCTGACGTAGAAACAATTCTATTATGGTAGTTCAAAGAAAATTGATTTCTTTTCCTAACCTGTTTTTGTAAAGTTTTTCAAATTTTTTTACCAAGATTAGTTTCAATATCTATTACTTTCTTGAATAGTTGATCACCTATCAGTGGATATAGTGTTGTACCATTTTTTATATTTCCATTGAATTGTTTCATCTAGGATCATTATTTATTTCTTCAGGGTAAAAAATTGTTATTTCCTAAAAATAGAGTCTTCAATGAATGTTTAAACCAAACTAAGTGTGTTCCTTCTTAACAAATGGGACACCCCAACATTTATTTAATGGTATGGCCTAAAAATTTTAAATAAGTAATAAATTCATTTATCATCCCATATAACATGGATCTCAATGTGAACTCTTGACTTCTATGAGCATTATATAATGTAACACTTATATCCCACATCAATTTCAAATCATTGATCAATAGAGAAAAACAGACATAAATATCAATACCAGGTTATTTTGGTCTAAATATAAGAAGTGACAACATAATATATTTATGCTTCCTTCATAACCACAGTGGTAAGTTATAATTTTTTAACATAACTAGTTATATACTATGAGTACTACTTTGTACACCCAAAATATTTATTCTATCAATAAATAACACAAGATGGAGGTTTCTTAGCCCATTTACAAATTTAGGACACTCATAATAAATTTTCTTCCACTAAGGAAATTCCACTAGGTGACATAGTTTCTCATATTAAATTATTGTATCCACTTTCCATATCAATTTTCTAGTGGTTTCCAGACATCCATATAGTTTTCTAAACCTTGGAACGATGGGAAAGTACCACACATCTTTATAAAGACTTGATTCATCTTTCTTTCATTGATCTTCACCGTACTTAGGACATTTTCTAAGTGATTCATGGTTCTTATGAAACAATATACAATCACTTGGATAGGCATGCATATTATTCAGAGACCATACCCACTGAAAATAGAATTATCGTAGCATCATATATTTGATAAGGGATCTCATTTTATTTTAGTAGAATATCATTTAGGATAACAAATAGTTATGTAAAACTATTTTTTCTCCATCTACTTCCAACATTTAAATTATATAACTTTAATATAGCTAACAATCTTATATATTTAGTATAATTCATAAAAAATGGTCTCTTTGAACATTTATTTAACTTCTCATAAAACTTTTTATAATAATGAAGGTCATATTCAATTTTAATTTTCATTTTTTATATATGATCTCCATTATTATTTACATTAGCATTCATATCAAATGATTCATAAATAGTAGTATTATCCCAATCAATATGTAAATTAATTTTTCCCCATGTTTAATCTAAAAATTATAGCTTAGATCTATTCTCTAAAAAATAAAATTTTCTTCCAACTCTTATAGATAAATACATATTGAATAAAAACAATGTAAACACAAAAAAAATGATTTAAGAATGTTCATATGAATAGTATATTTCAAACATAATGAATTATTTAACTCCATCCTCATACTCCATTTTCAAATTATTAGAATCCATCCATTTTTTATTTATATTTTTATTATATAGTTAAATAATATTTGTGTTGTATAAAAAATAAAAAACACACAAAAGGAATGAATATAATGTATATATACATTGATATATAAACAAGGTATCAAAATTTTAGTGCATGCATACTCTATTTTGGGAATGTTTATATAGATTGAACATGTTTAAGGTGACTACTCTAAATCTAGTTATTACATTCCTCAAAGATAAATTATTTCATTTTTGACCATCTATCACTCTTTTATTTGTTTTTCATTCTTCAAAACCCACTATTTCCACACTCATTTTCCAATTAAAATCACCATTTTGAATTACATCATAAATCTATTTTCAATCAATCCAATACTATTCATTTTGATCAAATCAATAATTAAAGTGACAAAAAGCTTAGTTATTAACCTCCTTTAGAGACAAACTAATATAATTATATTTCATTGTTAAGTAAAAAATATTTTTTGTCTCAATTACCTTTTTAAATCATATTAGAAATATGAATAAATTCATTTCTATTCATTTTGAATCAATTAATATTTTTAATGAAAAATAAATGAATTTGAAACATTCTTAAGAGAAAACCTAAGACAACAATGTTTATTTCTTAATTAAGAAATATTTTTAGTATCCAAACCCTTTGGAAATCATATTCATAATATGAAGAATTCATGTGAAGAAATCACATGTTAATAATATGTATATAGATATGTGTGTGTGTGTGTGTGTCTCTTAAGTAACATGTGAATAATATAGTATTTTCAAACTCTTATACCATGTGAAGAAATAAAGATTAATTAAAATTGTAACACACATATGATATAAAATAATATGAAGAGATGGCCAATTGATTTCCTTGAACATTGAATTATTAGAATACAACTGACCTATATCAATCCTTATGGACTCTACATAAACTTGCAATCAGAATGAACTGGCCTAATCCCAAAATAGACAGCCATTCCAAACCCCTGGCCACATATATTCCATATATATTTGTGTGTGTGTGTGTCTATGTATATGTGTGTATATACATATATAAATATATATACATATTATAGGTTTTGGGCATAGCGGATGCACCTTGATGGCATGGACAACTTGAATTTTTAGTCTTAATTTATGAATAACCATTGTTGCACATGAAAAACAACATCATATCCAATGAAAAATTTATATTAATAGACTACATAAAAAATGTCAAAACTAGAAGAGGGGGATCTTCACATGTAATTTATAATTAAACTATGAGCATATATAGTATTACCTCAACATATAATTTTGCTTTCATTAATGATATGTTTTACTATATCTAATCATACTATCATTGTGTTGTTGCATCCAAGTGATGAATACCTCTATAGGTAATCTAAACATACACCACAATCTCTAAAAATCTTCATAGAATCGACTGGTGCTAGAATAGATGATCCTGATCATTTTCCTTGTTCATGGTTGATCATAGAAGAATTCTTCTTGTAGGAGGAAGAACACTTGATTTTATGTCAATGTCTGGAGAGAGGAGGAATAGAAAGATAGTTATAGATCTCTAGATCTCTCTTTTTGGATTGACATATTCTCTTTGTATCCATTTTTTCAATAAGAGTGATTATGGATAGTGATGTAATTAGAAATTTATTATGGCGGGTTTAGGGTTGGAAAATTTTACCCAAGCCCTTTCTAACTTTATAATTCTTAATTGACCTTGTATATAATAATAATGTTATTGTTGTTATTCATCACTTGAAATTCACAACACTTTAATAATATAAATAAATATCATTCATACCATTTCCAATCATACCATTAAGCTCATTCTGCTTTCCCTCATGGGTTATTTACCGATCCATTAATAATAACTATTTATTCAATGAACAAATATCACTGCATTATTCATCAATAAATATAATAAATATTAGATTCTCTAAACCTTGAATAAAAATAATTATTATTATTATTTAACTCACTTATTCTTTTGAATAAATTGTGATTAAATATTATCAATCAACCACACCCAAATATATATTTTTTATTCTAACTTATTAAGTTTAATAATTCAATTCAACTGAGATTGTGGATAAACTTATTCTATGGCACTCTAGGCGTCTTTCTCAATATAATTAGGCATAACTACCTAAATTTTAAGGTTAGCATCTAGAAATATGCCAAGTAATCCATATATAAATAAGTTAACTTCATAACGACATTCAACATCCTATGAACGCTTACTATGTAAAATAATCTTTTTTCCATGATATCTCAAATAAACCAGGTTAAATGTTGGTGCCATCAGCCTATATGTTCAATGTATATTTCTTTAACTTTTTAGAAATGAACTTTCCCACATAACATCATGGACCTGGATTTATGATAGTAGTTTCATTATCATCAAAGGGCCTGATATACCAACTTCCCTCAAGTGATGGAAGGGATAAATCCTTTCTTGCATTATCTATTAATGCAATATCACTCAAAACGAAAGCAACATATTCTACCTCACCATGAGCATATATCATCATGGTTTTTATCAACGTATCAAACTATGCAATTAATGATATCCATTAATGATGATCTTAAATTCCATGGATCAATACATAAGTCCACTAATAGGAACATCCAATGACACATGGAAATATAGATTTCTTATTAATGGGTATGTTCTCATAACCTCCTATCCAAGAGATTAACAAGGTAGAACACTATGAGAAGGTGTATCAATGTCTTATGAGCCTCTTATACCTGATAGAATATATCATCTATGTCTATTTAGGAAATATCATCTGACCATAGAATAATATTCCAGAATATTGTTATGGAACCTACCGGTTATCATCATAGTAGAGAACTACAATAACCCTTTAGTATAACACATATTCTTAAGATATAATCACATAAAAATAGCCTACATATAAATAATCATAATGTGATAAGAAACTTCATTAATAATGAAAACATATAATCAAGTACTAAAGAATTAGGTTCTAGGGTACCAACTTCAACAGACACTTATTTACACTAAATCCAACTAACAATAACTCTCATTACACTAGCTCTCATATGAGACAAATAACTCTAATGAGATAAATCCTTCATCAAGGGTTCTACCATGTTTTCCTCCATGGATACTCTACTCACTGCAAATTCACCTCATTGATAAAAATACCTCAAGAGATGAAAATTCTTAAGTATGTGAATTGTCCTTTGATGTGATCTTGGATATTTAGAAAGATCCTTTACAGTAGTTTTATTATAATAAATTGTAATCGGTTCTTGATTTTTAGACACAACATCAAGTTCATGGACAAGGTTTTAAATCCAAACCACTTCCTTTGCTACATCAAAAAAAAATATACACAGACCTGCTATAGAAATGGTGACAACAGGCTACTTTGAACTCTTCTAGCTCATAGCTTCTCCATTAACACAAAATAAAAATCTAGATTTGGAATTTAGATCATTTGGATCTTTCTGAAAGTTAGCATCTATATAAACATTAGTGGTTAGATATTCATCTCTTCCATACAACAGGAACATATCCTTAGTTTACCTCAAATATTTAAGGATATCCTTAATAGAGTACAATATTGTTCACCTAGATATGCTTTGTATTTTTATACCATGATCAAATAATAAGCAACATTAAGAATCATACATAACATAGAATACATGATAGATCATATCACAAAAGTGTATGGGATCTTACTCATTATCCCTCTTTCCTCTTGTATTTGAGGACACGTTTTCTTGGAAAGATGCATACCATCTAACAAGGGAACCGATACCCTTTTGGAATGTTCCATACTGAACCTCTTTAGTACCTGGTCAATATATGTAGATTTACTTAGTCTAAGTATCCTATTAGATCTATCACACATGATCATGGTCCCTAGAATGTATGGTAAATAAATTAAGTCCTTCATGGAGAAACACTTACTCAACCATAAATTAACCTCTTTTAAGGCTATTATCTCATTTCCAAATATAAATATTTCATCAATATATATTACTATGAAAATAATCATACTCCCACTAAACCACTTGTGAATACATGTATCACATTCATTCTTAATGAAACCAAATTATTTTATAGCTTCATCAAATCAAATATTTCATGACCTAGATGCTTGGTTTAATCCATAAAAGGATTTATAGAACTTGAATACTGTTTTGGAATTTCTTAGAGTAAAAAAATCATTCATGTTGTGTCATATAAAAATCCTCCTAAAGGTTATTGTTAATGAAAGTAGTTTTGACATCCATTTTCCAAATCTCTTTGTCATGGTAAATTGTTATTATAAGAAAAATTTTGATGGATTTAAACATGGAAACTGTATAAAAGGTTTCATTGTAGTTAATGTCTTCACATTGTCTAAAACATTTAGCCACTAATAATGATTTATATGTATTTAATTTACCTTCCAGGTCAATTTTTCTCTTGAATGAACATTCACCCCAAATAGTTTTTTCATTAATAGGTGTATCAATTAGAACCCAAAGTTGGTTTTGATATATGGAATCAATCTAAGAATTCATGGCTTCCTTCCATTTTACAGCTTATAATATCTCTACATACTCTTTGTAGGAGAGAGGATCATTATTTTCAACCAATAATGAGTCACGTATTAGGTCCAAAAGGTTAATGGTATATGGTCTAGAGGGGGTGAATAGACCAAATTAAAAAAATAATGAAATATATTAATTAAATAAATTAATTATGAAATTAATTATTATAGTTAATTATAATATGAATAAAATATTGAACATAAGGATGTTTTTTATATTAGTTAGATCCAAATTGGACCTACTCTTATCTCATACCTCTCTACTTAGAGAGAGATACATTGTACACTAATTTGATTTTTGAAGGGGTTCATAACCGAATTACATAATCTATTTCTACAAAGTATAGGTATAACACACTAACATAGACTTTTTTATGGGGATTCATCGCCCAATTAAACTACTTAATTTATACTATAGGATTCATAAACCTAACGGTATTGACTTTAGAATCCAAGAGTCGTAACCTGAGTAAGAGAGGAAGAAATGATTTTGTATGTAAAATCATAAAAAAATAGTGTACATTAAAGATAGTAATATGTGTTATAGAATCAAGCAACCAGAATGAAATAGGTAGAAGAAGAATAAAACATAGGTAATGTTTCTTGAGTATTGGATCATATTGTCTCATTGAGGTAGTATAAGTTGAAGAAGATGTAATTCATCACTTGAGAGAATCAAATGGAGATTTATGAATAAGGTACTATCAGGTATGGGATTCTCCCCTTGGTTGATCAAATTAATTTTTAGATGATTTAGTTCCTCTTGGTTGGTGGTTAATTTTATGGGGAAGTCCCATGGATTCTTCAAGATGACTCGTGGTTTAAGTACAGGTGACCCCATCTCCCCTAGCCTCTTCATCCTCACCCAAGACATCCTTATCCACCACATCCATAAAAGAATGAGTAGTGGAGAGATTCTCTTGTATCGATGAAAGTTGAACCTTCCCCCCATTTCCCACCTCATGGTTGCAGATGATACCTTGATCTTTGTTTGGTCCTCTAGGTCTAATACCCTGAGATGGGGGGTGAATCAGGGTATGACAAATTAAAACTTCTGCCCCTTTGGACCTTGTTTTGTTGTTAAAAAAACTAAATTCTCTCTACCTCCCATAGCAATATATGAAAAGATATGAAATCGTGCACAGAACACATTGATTTTTAATTAGTTCACCCAAACTAGGCTATGTCCAGGGAGCATACAACGACGATGTGTCGATGTACCAAATTCACTAAGGATCACTGCCAATAATGAGTACAATGTTCAGGCTAGATCTTTTATGCTCAGGCTCACTACATTTACAAGGTTTAGGGTCTGCTCACTACATCCCTAAGGTTCACTCCCTATGAATCTTCTACTATCTCACTGCCAGTGGAAAGGGTCACCGTCTTCATCTTCCTTAGATCATTGCTCCTGGAAAAGAATCCACACACAATTTATAGACTTGTAAGTCAAACACAGTTTATGGACATGTAGGTCCCTTCACTTTCATGAATTCTTACATCCTCAACTATAGGTAGATGCACTGTTGAAGTTCCTTTTTCACCTGTAGATGAAGTCCACCTTCCCAAGTTCTACTAGGTACTGGAAAATGTTTTCACAAAATGATTTTAAGATTTCTTAATCTTCATTGTACAAATCACAAACTACCTTCCTCTATCGCATACTGAGTACCGGGTTCGGTACATGAAACACCTCCTTCGTATACCACTTCTGCTTCTGCGAACCTCTCTTATTCCACGAACCACCTCTACCTTTTCTATCACGTACCTCTTCTATGTACCGATCCTGTGAACCTCCTCTACAAAACCCCTCTTGTCCGTGAACTGTTTTTTATTCACAGACTACCTCTTCAAAACACCCTATGTCCATGAACTATTCTTTGTTCATGGAATTACTTCTCTAATCGCATGTGTGCTACACCTTCTTCCTCTATGTACCATGTCTTATTAGGTTTATAGCTCTCCAAAAAAAATTGGAAGAATTACTTCCGCGTGAACCACTTCAGATTTCATGGAATTCTCCCTCGCGAATTTCCTTTGTGCTTTACTAAAATCCCAGATCAAAAAGATGTTCTCTAATGATATTTGATCTCTCTTATAATTGGTGGGATTACCAATTCTTATATAGTCAAATATATTCACAATATCCTCTAATCCAAAATTTACCAAATATTCGATCCACTGCATACCGATCCTCCTGCCACCGTGAACCACAATCCTTTTAGTGAACCATTTTTCATATGCGGTCTGCATATTGTATTCACTCCTACGCGGTCGATATCTTCTGCCAACAACAAGCCATCTGTGTACCGCATCTCCTTACACTGTGAACCATTTTTGGTTTAGTGAACCGTTACCACGTATTGTTCCCACTACCTAGTATGCGGTCGTGTACCCTTCTCAGACATGGTACGTGATCCATGTTCCAGGATCCATGTTTCTCTTACTTTTCCAATTTCGTTTTCCATTCTTCACACTGTTCAGTCCAATGAAGAAATCCTTACATTTCTAAACACAAATTCCCTATTTTGAGGCCTAAAAATTTGGCAGACACTGGGAAATTGTGTCATATTAATAACCTGTCTTCGGAAAACACCAAATATACTCATTCACAGTCATCTAGATTTTTCAAAAAACACAATCACACCCAAAACACACTGAGATGACACATTGAGCTATTTTTGACCAACAATCTCCCCCTTTGGGTTTGTTGACAGCTCTACTCATAACAATTCATCACATTTTTATACCTCATTAAAACTTATTCCATCATCATCCATTATTTTCTTTATGTGATTAAGATAGTGACCATGGATTTACTCAACATATACTCTAAACCCACATGATCTAGACTTGTCATAAGAAACAAGAGTATAATGCAAAGTTCATTAATGAATCACTTCATTACTAATCACCAATTTTTGGTACCATATTGATAACAATAAACTGTTTTCATCATGAACCTCAGCTATCGTGATATCTAATATTTTATTGATCACTTATAGCATCATCAGACTTAATACCCCCCTATGTTATAGCTCCTATAACTAGATTTATCTCAACTTCAACTCCCCCTATTTGGCAACTCCACTTAACAGCTTCTCCATGTGTCTTTTCTCCCCCTAGAATAGTCACAATTTATCAACCTTTTTCAACAAACCCAAAGGGAACTTCAAGGTTTTTTGAAACAGGGTAAAGAAAACATATCAAAACATCAGAGAAAGACACATCATACCTTGGGAGAGGGGGTCCCACATCCACACTTTTTCAAGTGTGGGAAATCGACTGGACTCCTAAATCCAGTCTATGCCTTTCAAATGATTCTTTAGGAAAGGCATTTGTAAGAATATCTGCAACTTGTTGTTCTATAGGAACATACTCTAACTTCACTAGCCCTTTCTCCACATTCTCCTTGATAAAATGATATTTTATTTCAATATGATTTGTCCTTGAGTGATGAACTGGATTTTTGATAATATTTATAGCACTTGAATTACCACAATGGATTCTGATCAGAGATTTCACTTTAATTATCATATCCTCAAGTTATTGATTCATCCACAGTAGTTGTGTGCAAGCTTGAGTAGCTAAAATATATTTACCTTCTCTAGTGCTTAATGAAATTAAATCTTTATTCTTTATCAACCAAGAAATACAAGATCCACTAATATAGAAAGCACCTCCTAACGTTGATTTCTTGTCATCCTCTGAACCATCCCAATCTGCATCTGTATATCCTAATAGCTCCAGCTGAGAGTTGTCATTATACATAAAACCAAAAATCCACAGTTCCTTTGATATACCAAAGTATACTTTTTACAGAAATCATGTGGATTTCCTTGGGATTTCTTTTATATCTTGTTTCTTGGAATGTGGCGAATATAATGTTAGGCCTTATTGCAGTCAAGTATAGAAAACTTACAATGATTTGCCTGTATTCTATGATGTTAACTTCCTTTCCATCATCATCTTTGGATAGTTTCATCCGAGTAGCAACCAGAGTCTTCACCTCCTTGTAATTATCCATTACAAACCTTCTCAAAACCTCCTTGGAATATTTAGATTGAGAAATAAATGTGTCATTCCTTCCTTGTGTCACCTATAAGCCAAGGAAAAACATCGTCTCACCAATAATTGACATTTCAAACTCTCTTTTCATATATTCATAATACTGTCTATATTGTGCTTCATCATATCCACCAAAGATTATGGCATCGACAAAAACTAGCATCATCATCCTTTGACTGTTGTCATTGTTGAAATACAAATTTTAATCAACTCCACTACATTGAAAACTGAGATTCTTTAGAAATTGATTAAGCATTGAATACCATGATCTTGGTGCTTGCTTCAAACCATATAAATCCTTCTTCGGCCGATACACTTTTTCTCATCTTCATGAATGAGAAATCCATCAGGCTGCTCAATGTAAACTTCTTCTTCCAGAACTCCATTTAGAAATGCTGACTTGAAATCCATTTGGAAAAATTTAAAATTTCATTGCACAACTACGACCAAGAATAATCTGATTGTATCCAACCTTGAAATAGGTAAAAACATCTCATCAACATAAATTCCCTCTATCTGAGAGTACCCTTTGCGCACTAGGTGTTCTTTGTTTATAATCACAACACCATATTCATTCATTTTGTTGTGAAAGAACCATTTTTTCCCTATGACATTCTTGTTTTATGGCCTCAAAACAATTTCCCATGTTAGGTTCTTCTCAGTTTGATTAATCTCTTCATTCATTTTCTGAACACAATTCTCATCTCCAACTGCTTCATTAAATCATTTAGGATAAACTTGTGATAAGTATGATTATTTTTGTAGAGACTTCATTCTCCTTATTTGCACCGGTGTTGTCTGATCACCAATTATGTTTTGTCTATAAATTTCATCTCTCTTAACTGGTCTCTAGGAAGACATTGATTTGTTCTCATCATCTAAGTCTTCCTCTAAATCAACCTATGGAGTTGAAGCATCTCCTAACCTGCTCATCTCTTCATCATTGTCCTCCTGAGTTTGATCATGTATCTACTGAATATTATGTTCATCCCCCACTATAGTCACATCATGAATTTCAACTATCTTTCTTAGCCTCTTATTGAAGTATTTATATGCTTTTCTTTTCTTTGAGTATCCAAGAAATATTCCTTTATCTCCATGAGATTCAAACTTCCTATGTTTCTCCTTATTGAGAATGAAACACTTACTTTTGAAAATTTGAAAGTATTTCAATGATGGATTCTTTCCATAATATAAATCATATGGAGTCTTATATTCTTTTGGGAACAATAATACTATATTTTATGTGTAGACTGCTGTCATCACTGCCTCTTTCCAAAACTTCTTTGGAAGATCTTTCTCAATGACCATTGTTCTAGCCATGTTGTTCACAATTCGATTTCTTCTCTCAACTACTCCATTATTCTATGGAGTTCGTACAGCTGAAATTTGATGCCTTATCCCATGTTTCTTGAGATAATCCTCCACTTGGATATTTGTGAACTATGTTCCATTATCTGTTTGAATCATCTGGATTTTCCAACCAAGCATCTTTTCACATTCCCATCGATATCTTGTAATTCAACTGAACACTTCAGATTTCTGGGTGATTATTGAAACCCATTCCATTATTCTATATTCATCGATGAATAGAACATAATATCTCCTCCCATAAATATCCCTTGGAGAAATTGCCCCACACACATGAATATGTACCAACTCAAGCAATCTTGTTGACTTTTTCTCCTTTGGCTTATATGTCTTTTGGATGATCTTCCCTTTTTGGAAGGCATTTCATGTATGAATAAGATCACGTGATAATCTAGGGATATTTTGAGCAGCATCACATTTTACCAGATATTCCAAGGATGCTTGGCTTATATGACCAAGATGCTTATGTCATAACTTTTTTTCTTCATCTTTGGATAGAAAGCACATATCTTCTTCTCCACACACAAGGTATAGATTCCATTTTGTACGTTTTCCTTTCAACACAATAGCACCATACTTTTCCTTGATGATACATAATTTCTTATAAAAACTTATGGTATTCCCTGAGTCACACAATTGACCAAAACTAAGAAATTTTTGGATAAGCCCCTCAACAACCAAGACATAGGCTCGTCTCATGTCTTTTCCTCTAAACTTGGATTTTCCTGGACCAATAATTTTCAATCCATCATCATTACCAAATATTACAATACCCTCTTCATCATACTGGATTTTGGTCACTAGATCCTTATTTCCTATCATATGGGAAGTGCATCCACTTTCAATGATCCATATCTCAGTGCGATCTGATGCCTTGAATGCAATTTCTGCAACCACTGCCTTCTCTTTCCTTGTCTTTTTTAACCATTTATTTGAATTCATATCTAACATGGAATGATAATCTTGATCTTTCTCAGTATATGGAGATCCAGCTTCATCTTGTAGGGCAGCAAATCAATTTTGAATTTTCAGCTCCCTTGAAGATAAATTTTCTTGTTTCTTATGAACAAATTCAGTCTTCCTTAGCACATTCCTCTATATTGGTGATGTGAAATATCTTTCCATATGTATGAGTTCTTTACACCTAAAACAATGACCATAAAATGATGACCTGGAATTTGTAGCTCAATATGACCACTTTTGTTGGTCTTATTCCCTTTGGTATCTATTTGCTATGTAATATAAATTTTGAGAGTGTCACATCTTATCACAACATTAGAATCTTATGTGAGGTACATTCTTATGTGGAAATGATGAACCACTAGTTGTGCCTTGGGTTATATGAATCTTATGATTAGGCTTCGTACCCAAATTAATATTTAATCTTAGAGTGGGTGCTTATGGTCTGACTTGAACCATAACTGCTTTCTGTTTTAGATCAAGCTCCATACCGGCCTTATCATTCAGAATTGATTGTTGCTTCAGTTATGATGGACCACTTTTCTCAAATCTCATCTTATCTATTTCATGTATGATCTTATTTCCTAATGTAGAAACGAGAGTAATAAGTTTCTCCTGGTCTTCAGTTTTTCATCGCAGACTGACGAATTCCTCTTCTAGTTGTTCAATACGTTTGATTTGATCTTTTACAGTTTCAGTCAAACAATCAATTTCTATTTTTGTTCTTTAATTTTTATTTTTTACTCAACCACCTTTTCTAAGCTTTCTGGCATTGAATACGTTAGCTTTTCAATTTCTGAATTCAACTGGGAATTCTCTTCTACTTGCTGCTACATAAAGAGTTTGGCATCATGAACAACTTTGTTAAATTTCTTTGTTTTGGATCTCAAAATATCTACCTCTTCAAGGGGATCTTCTAATTCAGCCTAAAGATCAACTCTTCCTTTAATTTATTCTTCTTCATTTTCACTCTCTTCTCTTATTAATGAATTTATGACAACTGCCACCAAAGCATCTATTTTATGATCCTTACAGTCGTCTAACTCTTTTGCCTTAGATTCTTCTAAACTTCCATCCTTTTTTGAAAGTAGATTCTTCTTTTTAAAGAACTTTATCTTAGTACTTCTCCTCCCTTTCTCATTTTTTGAATATTTCTTTTGGGGTATTTTATCATTTTTTTCATTTTCATTATCAAACTTCTTAGGACACTTTGCTACAAAATTCCCAATCTTTCCACATCAAAAGCATGCAAATGGAAGTTTTCCTTTGAAATTCCCTTTTCCCCTTTTCAGATTCGAGGATAGAAATGACATGAAATAATCCATATTTTCCTCCTCAGAACTATCTTCAATACAGAGATTCTTCATGGCCTTGAATGACACTTCTTTAGAATTCCCTTTTTCCAATGCATCATTATCATCATTTCTCATTTCATATGCTATAAGGGTACTATGTAGGTTATCTAGTGTCAACTATTTTGGGTATTTTTCTTCCAACACTAAAACTTTCAGATTGAACCATGGTGGAAGTTTCCTCAAGATGGGTTTCACAATATTTATATCTTCAATGACTTCTCTAAGACCCCACATGTCTTCTACAATAATATTTATCCTGTCGAAGAATGCATCAATAGTCTCATTGGGATTCATTCTAAGATCCCCATACTTATTCCATAGAACTTGGAGCTTTTCTTCTCAGACTTTTGTGTCTCCCTCATAAATGTTTAATAATTTTTCCCACATTGCATGTGATGTTTTACAAGACATCACCTTCGTATGAATTGCATTTGATAGGGATCCCCCTAAAGCATTGATCCCTTTAGCATCAAAATCCAGTTTTCCTTATTTCAGCTTCTGATAAAGCCCCACTATTAATGTCAGTGGATATTACATGCATAGATGCTATAAAGACCTTCATCCCTACTGATCAGAAGTAATGTTGCATCTAATTCTTCCATAGTTGAAAATTATTTCTATCAAATATTGGAATTATTTTATGATTAACCACCTCTATTTCTTCTTATTGAGAGAGAACAACTGACTTTCAACCCTTTTATCTGATAGCAATTGTTAGTTCCACAAGCTCGAATACCCTGAGAGGGGGGTGAATCAGTGTATAACAGATTATAACTTCTGCCCCTTTGGATCTTGTTTCGTTGTTAAACAAAACTCAATTCTCTCTACCTCCTTTAGAAATATATGAATAGATATGAAATAATTCATATGACACAACGATTTTTACTTGGTTCACCCTAATTGGGCTACGTCCAAGGATCATACAACGGAGATGTGTCGATGTACCAAATTCACTGAGGCTCACTGCCAATAATGAGTACAATGTTCGGGATAGATCTTTTATGCCCAGGATCACTATCTTTACAAGGTTTAGGGTCTACTCACTGCATCCCCACGGGTAACTCCCTATGAATCTTTCTCTAGATCACTGTCGGTGGAAAGGGTCATCATCTTCCTCTTCCTGGATTCATTGCTCCTAGAAAGGAATCCACACACAATTTATAGACTTATAGGTCAAACAAAGTTTATGAACATGTAGGTACCTTCATTTTCATGAATTCATACATCCTCAACAATAGTTATATGCACTTTTGAAGTTCATTTTTCAACCGTAGATGAATTCCGCCTTCCTAAGTACAGCTAGGTACTTGAAAATACTTTCGAAAATTAATTTTAAGATTTTACAAGCTTCCTTGTCCAAATCACAAACAACCTTCCTCTCTCAAATATTGAGTACCGAGTTTGGTGTGCAGAACACCTCCTTCACGTACCACATCCACTTTCACGGACCTCCATTAATCCACAAACTACCTCTGCCTTCGTTATCCCATATCGCCTCTACGTACCGATCCTGCAAACCTCCTTTGTGAAACCCCTCTTATCCGCGAACTGTTATTTGTTCGCGGACTACCTCAGTGAAACACCCTATGTCTGTGAACTGTTCTTTGTTCATGGACTACCTTTGATAACCACCCACATATTATTCCTTATTCCCTCCATGTACCATGTCTTACGCGAGTTACATCTCTCTGCAAAAACCTTCAGCGGAATTACTTCCGTGCGAACCGCTCCAATATTCGCAGAATTATCCCTCACGATCTTTCTTTGGGATTTGATGAAATCCTATATCAAAAATATGTTCTCTAATGATATTTTATCTCTCTTATAATCGGTGGGATTAGCGATTCTTATATGGTCAAAGATATCTTCAATATCTGATAATCCAAGATTTTATAAATCTTCAATCCACCGCATATCAATCCTCCTGCCGCAGTGAACCGCAATCCTTCCAGCGAACCATTTTTCATACACTGTCTGTGTATTGAATTCGATCCTACGCGGTTGATCTCCTTCACTGACAACAAGCCATCCACGTACCGTGTCGCCTTATGGGGAGAACCATTTTCAGTTTAGCGAACCATTCCTGCGTACCGTTCCCGCTGCCTAGTACGCAGTCGCGTACCCTTCCCAAACATAGTACGTGATCTATGTTCTATGCACCACGTTTCTCTTCCTTTTCCAATTTCTTTCACCATTATTCACACCATTCAATCCCATTAAGAAATTATTACATTAGTAAACACAAATTCCCTATTTTGAGACCCAAAAATTTGAAAAACATTGGGAAACTACGCCATCTTAAAAACTTGTCTTCGGCAAACACCAACCATACTCAGTCGCAGTCATTTGGCTTTGTCAACAAACACAATCACACCCAAAACACACCGAGAGGACACATCGAGGGATTTTTTTCCCAAAAATATTCATGAAGGCCAATAGGAGATCGGTTCGAGGCCTTATCAAGGTATAGGAAGAGTACTTCCGTTGGAATGAGAAGGTCATCAATAATTCAAAAAGGAAACTTTTCTTCTCTAAAAGATGTACATCTAGCTGGGCTACATCTCTATGTAATCTCTTAGACATGAAAATAGGAAACTTTCCAATGGATTACCCTAGTGCCCCTATATCCTCAGGAAGGATTCATATCTATAACTTTTATCACATCATTAGTAAGATCATGGACTGGGTCCTCAACTGGAAGAATAGATACCTTTTCTTTGGGGTTCAAATTGTGCAGGTTAATAGTGTTCTCTTGGACACTCTGGTTTATGCCCTTTATTATATTAAAGTTCATAAAGTATTCATCACCAATATTGAAAATATCCTTTCTTATTTTATATGGGATTCTCATATTGAAGGTAAAGGCCATTGGGTTTCTTGGGGTAAGATAGAAAACCCATCCAGGAAGGCGGGATCAATGTACATAGCCTTGTTGACACCCTCCTCTGCTTGCATGAAAATCTAGCTTGTGAAATTCATGAATGTCGTACTTTATGGGGGAATATCGTGCATGGATCTTATGAAGATATATCGAGTATGGAGGAAGTTCATATCTCTCCTTTATTATCCATGTTGTTGTTACTTTTCTCAACTCTTCAACCCCACATCCACTGGATTATTGGAGATGGTGATGTGTCCTTTTGGCATCTCAACTAGTTGGGAACAGCTCTTGGTTTTTCGGGATGTCCAGCAACTAATATCATGTTTAGAGAGGCAAGTATATTCTTAGCCTCCATAAATACGTTTTTGGATAAAGATCAACAAGCCACCTTTAATCTTATTAAAATTAACATGGATCCAGACAAGTGTTTGTTCACCCCTTCCAACTCAAGGACATTCTCTAGTAAGGAATTTCACTGAACCCTGGATCCCCAGGCCCAGAGTAATTGATTGAAGGAATTATTTTGGTTTAATATAATTCCAAATAAGTTTAAATTTCTAACTTGGAGGCTAATGAATAAGGTTGTTCCCACATACGAGAACATAATAAGATGTGGTATTAACTTAGTGTCTCGATGCTCCTTCTGTAACAATAACAAAGAGGAGAGTGCATACCATATTTTATTTAAGGAATAATGGGTGTAGGGGGTTTGGACCTTTTTTGGTAAGGTTACTTCCTTCTCCCCCAAATCCCTTCTTGATGCACCTTTCTTGGTCCGCTAGTTTCATGGATCGGGTGATAAGGGTGCAAAGAGAATGGTGAGGACTGTTGTCTTGCCTGATGGTTGATGGTGCCTTTGACAGGATAGAAAAAAAGTTAGGTATGAGGGGATCCACTCTCCTAGGAGGGCCATAATTTCAAGAATAGGTAATCTCTTTCTTGACCTAGTTAAGATCATCAGTAGTTGGCGAGAAGCTCCTTTCACTCCAACTACTGCAGAAGTGCACTCAATTCAGGAAATCAATGTGTCTAAAGGAAACCGCCCTCCAGGGGTTTGAAACTTAATACCAATGGTTCCATCATCTCAAGCGTCATGAGAGGAGGAGGTATTTTTCGTGACTCCAGGGGCTCGATCATACTGTCATTCACTGCCCACCTTGGTCGCAGTTCATCTCTCCAGAAGGAGGCCCATGATTTTCTCACTAGTCTTACCCTTTACTAACAGGGGTACATAGTTATCTTAGAAGTTGAGACTGATTCTATAATTATCCTCAACTCCCTTCATGGCACTAGTTTAACTCCCTGGTCGATTATCTACACCATCAGGAAATTTGGAGGGATTATTTCCAACATCATCTTCACGAGTCACACGTGGAGCAAGGGGAATAAGGTTTTGTACCATCTTTCTTCTCTAGTGTTCCAATACTCTGGAGTTTACTTCTTTTATAATTTTAAATTTATGAAACCTTAGGGGTTTAATCTTATTAGAGGGTATTCCCTCGGGTTACACTACTTTAGGCGCCCCTAGGTTTATGCCTTCCTTTTTTGTTTCCTTGTTCTTTTCCTTATCCTAATTAATAAAAATATGATGATGATGATGATGATGGATCACACGAGACTTTATAGATTTTACAACACTTTGAAATCTTGGAGCTTTATTCTCATAGAAAAAAAAAGATTGTTGAATATGTTATTGATAATATTTGATGTCATTCAGGGCTGCTCGACCTCCCTTTAAATAGATAACTTCAAAGCGTAACAAACACCTTTCATGGGTAAAATAATTCAAAAATAATAATCACAATAGTTAGTATAATATTGTAGAGAGAGATATATATATATATATATAATTTATCATTAAAATAATTATCTAGGAGAGAGAAAAATAGTTTCCAAAATAATCATCAAGATGGTTATTCAAAAGATTTTGAATAGATTCAAAACAATATCATTAATAATATTCCAAATATAATTTGAAATAAATATTTCAAACTAATTCAAATAATTACATGATTATCACTAGTTAATTGTGTGTTAATAAAACTGTGGAATATAATCTGTATAAATGCATAAAATTTAAAAATAAGTTTTTCATGCATGTAATGCATTAAAAACACTTCAAAAATATTTAAGAATATTAATAAATAATTTAGAAACAATTAAAAAAATGAATTTAATCAATAATTAATATTTTTAACATATGTTGTATGTTTTAAATGAAACATGAATAATAAATTAAAATAATATTTAAATTTTTTTAAAAAAGTTCAAATAAATTAGTATAGACCAAAAATTATTAAAAATTAATTATAATATAATGAAAATAATTAAAAACAATTATTATAAATGTTTATCAAATAAGATATTAAAATATAACCAAAACATAGCATCATAAAATACAAAAATTATCTCACGATAGTATAATTTTTGTAACTAATGATAGAAATAAATAAAATTAAACTGGCTGTCACAAAATTTTATAACTGAAAGTAAAAAAAAGAAAAAAAATATTTAGTGGTAGCTAGAATTTCCCACCGATGCATTAGAGGAGGAGGCATTGTGCTACTACCATCATACATGAGGTGCCATTGCAAAGCGGTACTACTATCATAGTGGAATTGTACTTATGTAAGAAAAAAGAGGGAGATACGGTAACTCCAATGAAGATTCTACCATTACTATGTGGATGAGAAGGATGGAGAAGATACCATTGAGCCATGGAACTACTGTCATAGTGGATTGGATCTACCGTGGCAAGAAGATATACTATAGGATGGAAATCTACCACTTTTGTCTTTAGTGACATGCTACCATTGATGAACTACCATTGAGGTCACATGCTATCTATAACACCCCGATATTTTATGAAAAATATTATTTGAATTTTATTGATGTATTGTGTTGTACGCTACACCAAGATTAGCTTGTACTATACGCAACACCGTATTAGCTCGCAGTATACGCAACACTATTCTTGGCTCGTGTTACACACAATTTCAAGTTCGTTTTGTGGAAATTATTCTACGCAACATTAAGTATAGATTTTTTTTAATGTATAAATGAAATAAGTTTTGATTATATTATATGCAACACCAAATGGAGCTTTAACTACACACATCCATTACTTGGCTTGCATTACACGCAATCACGACCTTCCTCGATAGCGTGTGTAGTACGCAATATTGGGTTTCACTAAACAATGATATATTGTTATAATATTATTATGGACTAGCCGTTACAAATATTATTAACTAAATTTTGAATTTTAAAAACATTATTATTCATCTTAAACATTTTCTAGAACATCGTATTAGAACAAAATAAATTTTTCGAGTAAAATAAGTATTTTTCAAAAACTGCAGTTTTGCCGCCTTTTGATGGCGCACCCACTTTAAATCTAGTTTTTTACATGTTTATAAGTTCAATTTGACAAAATAAAATTCTTCTTTGTAATCAGGATATAAAAATTTACTTGGGATAAATTTTTCATATTATTATGATAACTTTCATATTTTAATGAATAGTAAAAACACGCTATATTTTAATTAAAAACAACTTTTTTCATCGTAATAATGTATATGGTTAAATTATAATATTGAATGGTTTTAAAGTATAAATAGAATATATTTTTACCATTTAATATAATTTATGTCATTACCATTAATTTTACATTTAATTAATAGGTAAAAAAACTTCAATCTTTGGCAATGTTTTAACTTTTAAAACTCGTTTTCTTAACAACGAGATTAATTTTAAATTAATTTCTGAAACTTCTGTGTTTTAAATTTTGAAAAATAGATTCTATATTTGAACTCAATGGGTCCAAATTATGTTAATAGGTTACTTTTATTTTTTTGATATAATGAATAGTAACTACGGTAACTTTTATTTACTGCGGTTAAAGGTAAATCAGGTAATTAAGGGTAAAAATAAGATTATAAAATTACCATAACACCTGAAAAAATTCTATTGGATGACTAAAAGTAGACCCATATCACCTAAGGGTCAGAATAGATTCATTTTATGGACTTTTCACCATGAAAATAATTTAATTATTATTAAAACCAAAGAAAGTGGCAACATGTCACTCTCTTAAATATTATAAGTATAATAATTTTAATTTAGTGATAAACTTCATGAAACTTCGAAAATAAATAGTCTCCAGAAAGCTAATAAAATTATCCACATCAAGTGAATTTATTTAGAATTTTTAGGGATTCAATAAGTATCATTAAATGTAAAACAATAGTGATGTTGAAATTATTTTATTGGTTGAAATATCAAATAAATGGTTTTAAAAATATTAAAATAAATATTATATGAACTATTTAATGTGATACACTAATTTTATAGATAAATAAGACATTTTATAAATCTATTAAATCTTTTAGTTTGAACATATCTTCTGTGAGGATTTTATTTAAATTCAAATAAATGAATTGTGTCAAAATTGACACTATTGTTATTTTATAAAAATAACATAATATAAAATTGTTTAAAAATCACAAAAATATTTAAAAATTATAAATTAAAATTTATATGGTCTAAAATGTCATAAATTATCCAATTATGGACAATTCACAACACATAAGTAATTATTTATAACAATTTAAAATTTAGAATCTTATTACCACGAATAAAATTAAATAGATTAAATAAGGATAAATCAAGTTGATAATGTTTAAAATAAATTCCAAACATGTCTAAATTTTATTGGTTGATTATATTACAACCCTAACTAATCTAATATTTGGATTTGAGTCATTTTGGAAGTTTTTATGTGGGGTTTGAATTTATTATAAATTAATATTTTTGAAGTTTCCAAAGGTGCCCCTCTCCTCCCTTATAAAAGGGAACCTCCTCCCTCTCCTATTTACAACACTTTTGAGCATTCAAGCTCGGCCAAACCCTACCCATTTCTCTTCTACACTTCCCTAGAAACATTATGGAGGTTCTGGTCTTCTCAAAAAACCAACTCTAGTTCCTTAAGAGGAATCTTAAAGGAGGTGCGTCGAAGAAGAGGTAATCTCTTCTACCGATTCTTTAATGTTTCTTTCTTCTTAAACTTCCTCTTCTTTAGTTGTTTCATTGTAAAGTAATAAAATCAGTATAAATAATATACTTATATTATATTATAAATATGAAACAACTCCATTTCACCTTCTATCCATCCTATGGAAAACGAAATCACCGTGCGTACGTACGTACGGAATACCGTCTCAACGCCGTGGTGTAATCAGTTTTTCCACCACCACCTTACTTGGATGGGTATAATGGTGTAAAGAATAAATATATATGGTTATTATAAAATCATACTGATTCTGAGATATTATATCATCCACTCCAATTCTATTCAATAATTATGGGAACGATATCATCACTCGTGCGTACGTACGGAATACCGTCTCCACGAACGCGATGAGATCCATTTTCCATGATTAACCATTAAATTATGATTATAAAGTATATATAATAAATAATAATGAAAGATATTACATAATAATTATACTGGATTTATGTACATATATGTTTCATTTTTAAAGATCGTTTTCGTGGGAACCCTCAAATGATTAATGTGATTTTGGGGTACGTAGGTTCAGCAGAGTGGCTGACCAAGGTCGTCTCTCAAAGGAGGAAGTGAATTAAAACAACTTTCTAGAGCTATTAAAAAAATAAAATAGAATATAATTAAAACAATACTTGAAAGGATGGGGGTTTTTTATAGTTTATAAATCTAGAAGAAGTTTTCTGGAAGAAGATTGCATTTTTTTTGTTTTTAATTTTGAAATGAAGTTTGATTAAAAAGACACAACAAGAAGATGTTTTTTTGAAAATATTTTAAAAGACGTAATCGATCTAACTCTACCTCTTCAATAAATTATTTATCATTATCATTTAAATTAATATCCACTTAATTATGACACCTTAACTTGTTAACCCCCGAACCCTACGAGAATTAACCTTACCACAAAGATGAAGTTAATTAAACCCTAGGTTATCTTCGGAACATGTAATCGCAGCACCCTACTTTGATTGATGTTCTAAGGATAGATTATGGTCAGTGGTAAATTAAGGAACATATCCATTCTGGAAATGAGGATGAATTGTGTTTAGGGATTATATTTTAACTCTACAAATTTATCCTGTATGGTCTTATATTACCGATTAAGATCGTGCTCTCACAATTTACACAAAATCCCGACCTCACGTGTTTTTGTGTTAATTGTTCAATTGCTTCCTTAGTTTCTTACAATTTAAAAACACAATTCATGGATCATATTAAGTGAATTACAGTATCTCAATGATTCAAAATAATTAAATTAATATGTTAGAAGATAGATCGATTACTAAAAGACTACTCTTCCATGGGTGGCGTAATCATCGTAGAAGCGTTTTGCATGTGCAAAGGTTTATAATGGGTATAACCCAATAACGCTTATACTCAAGAATTCCAACCCAATTAGGAAGATTAAAAGAAGAATAAATTTAAACAAAACAGAATAAAATATGAGTAATAAAAGAAGATCAAATAAGTTTATTACACAAATGAAAATATTACAAAATGAAGAAGAGAATGAGGATTTGATGAGGGGATCCTTGCTTCAAGAGATACCCCTATTACAATGGTTAGATAATTTGCGTGAAACCAATTCCCCTTCTACCTAAAATCTCCTAATGAACGTCCCAACCCCTACAAATGAGAAAAACACCTAATTTATAGAGTGGATGGGAGGCTAGGTTTAAAGAGGTTTAAAGTGTGAATGGAAAATCTCAGACAAATATTTTAATGCAACTTGAACCGCCAATTTGACCTTCTAAACGCGTGAATTGTCCAGCCTTCTATGAGTATTATTTGTTCCAAATCATGTCCCCGGTCTTTCCTCAAAATATGGGCTCAATCCAAGCTTTTATGCAGAGGATATGGCCCAAATACAGAACCCATTTCTATTCTGCCGAGTCCAGCCCAACTTTGAATTAATTGACCATTTTCAACAACCAAATGCACTATTTATCTCTAGTGTCCTGAATACAATTTTTAGAAACTTAAGTTAGGAACACTGTTACAAAATTTCAAATTCAAATAATAAATATAATAATATTTATCTTCAAAATACTACAGTACACTATAAAGGGTAAAACTGAAATTTTCACCAAATTTTCAAATGAATGATCAAATCCCAAGTATTTTATAAATAAACATATTTAACACAATTTAAGGAAATTATATCATTTATTATCAATAAAATATTCAATAAAATAGTTTTTTATTACATTTACTTAATTCCATTCAATTCAATAAGGAAATGAAAATAGCGTTCATGCGTACGTACGGCCTACCGTCTCCATGAACGGTGTATTTCATTCCATTTATAGATCTATCGTATATATTTATATGATGAATATATATTATATATAAATCATTTTTTACATTCTGGAATTAATTAAATCAGTATATGAGTAATAGTATCAAGAACATCAAATCGAAACACGTATGATAAATGATACGATTTTACCCAAAACGCTGCTTTAACATGGAATTTACAATAGAACGGGTAATATACAGTCATAAGTGAACCATATATGATATCTTATCAATTAATATGATTATTTAATAAATCAATGACATTATTTAAATCATTATACAGGAGGTTCGGATACATACAAAGCATATCGGACATAAGGTAAGGGATAATTTTGCAATATCATTTTTATCTGAGATTACTTATACGTAAGTATTTACTGGGGTTATATTTTTCATCCATGACCATAAAATGTTTTTCATAAAGTGTTTAATATTCTTCCATGTATTTTTTATGGAATTTTTACCCCTCTTTGACTTTTACTTTGTGTTATGGAAGGAATCTTTCTTTCGTTTACCAAATGAGGTACTTTTTGACTCTTTTTGGTAAAAGTACGAGGAGAATGTTTTTTTAACTTATACAGCATGAACGGATTTTTATAGTTTCATAACTCCTTATTTACATGAAGATTTATCTACAATATTTCATGATTATTTTAAACAAAATTCTTTTCTTTTAAAATTTCATGGCATTTTGAGAAAAGAAAATGATTTTGAATAAGAAATGATATTTTCCTCAAGAATTCATTTCAAGTGTTTTATCAAAACAATTTTCCATATAAGATAACATTATTTAGTATGTTTACGTTTCAAGTATAATGTATTTATTATTTACATGTTTTGATTTTTCTTATGATGAAATGATATCCATTTCTTTTATATGGATTATGTTATGATGGGATGATGTTTATAAAACCCATTTTATTCGTTGGGTTATTATGAATGATGTATGTTTATTTTGTGGCACACGAAAGAATGATTTCATTATGAGATGGGTGGGACTTATATCTCCATCCAATGCATTGGGTAAAGATTTATATCTCTTGAGATAGACATGGCTGGAATGGTAAGTTAATCTGGTTCAGTGATACAAGACTAGAACGAGGAGTGAACTCAATTCAGAAAGGGACTTTCTCCACTAAGATGGTCTTGGCAGCAATGCCTTGCCTACTACAGAAATAATATCATGTGATTAATGGTTTTCCAAAATTACATGTTTCATTCCCATGCTATTTTATCATGATTGATGTTCCATTATGATCTATGCCTTACGTACTGCCATGTTTTATGTCATTGCCCAAGATTTTGATGTTTAAACATTATGTTCATGTTTTTAAGTTTAAATGTAATGGTTTGTTTTATTTTCTCCATGTTTACCCTTACTGATTATTTGATCTCACCCTTTATATGTTTTCTTTTCCACAGGATATAAAGAAAGGTTTTAGGTAAGAAATGCAAAAGGGGAAGATCTTTATGGGAGATGTTGAAGATCTTTCACCATGATTAGAAGATTATGTTCTGAGTTTCCAAAGACACTAAACTATTACGGTCCTTGAGTGTTGGTTTTTGTTATGTATTAAGTATTCCGCAAAAGTAATGTAATGACTATATACATCAAGCTTTGGGTCTCTACAGTTGGTATCTGAGGAACGGTTTAGTCAACCTTTGGAAACTAGGATGCGAAAACTTTAGTGAGATCCCTAGAGATATTTCTAAGGTATGTCTAGGTATGTACCTAAGGCTAAGTATAAGTATAGGTTACAATCATAGAATTATGATAATGATCATGAATAACCTAGGATTAAACCTATGATGTTAGAGATTGAAAGTAATCCTCTTGATTATGTTTTTTTCCCTAGCATAATTTTTGCCTCTCACACTATTCTTTTTGGGTTTTAGATGATGGCTGGAACCCGAAGGAACCGTGTTGATCAATGTAATGGAAAATGTAATGATTTTCCTCCTAAACAAACCAATGTTATGGGAGATGGAGTGAAAATTCTTATTTCTATACTTACACAAGCTATAAATCATCCTGGACTTCCGAATGAGCAGAGAAGGGAACAATATTCTATTGAGTCCTTCATGAGGCAATGTTCACCTTCTTTCAGTGGGTCTTATGATCCAATTGTTGTTGAACAATGGATCAGTACCATTGAAAAGATATTTTCCATACTTCGCTGCTTGGAACATGAAAAAGTAATTCTTTCTATTTACCATTTAGAAGGTGAAGTAGACTAGTGGTGGACTCTAATTAAGAATACGAGGCCCCAAGATGAAATTGAATCCATTGAATGGGATGAGTTCAAGAACTTATTTTTCAATAATTACTTCCCTCGTATTCTTAAAACAAAGATGAAAAAGGAGTTCCTTGAGCTTAAGAAAAAGGATGATGAATCTGTTGTTATATACGAAGAGAATTTTACAAGGCTTGCAAGGTATGCATCTGGCTTTATCATCCAACCTGAAAGTAAAGTTGATCGATTCTTCAGTGGCTTAAAACCAAGTCTTCGAAGGGCATTAGCTATAAGAGACTTCAGTATCTATGAAGAAATTGTGTGTTGTGCTATCAAGGTAGAACTGGAAGTTGGTGTTACATATCCATCTCATGGTTTTGAAAAAAAATGAAAGACGGAGTTCAAGGAGAAATCTCAGAACAATGGTGAAAAGAAGATGAATATTTCTTTATGCTCAAAGTGTGGAAAGAAGCATGGTGGAGATTTCCTAAAAGGTACTAGAAAATGTTTTAAGTGTGTAAAAGAAGGTCATCGATCAGTTGAGTGTCGAAGTAATGGGAAAAGGTAGCTAATGATGTGAATAGAGAAAAGACTAAAGAGAACTCTCCACCAACACTTCAATGCTTCAAGTGCAAGGAAATGGGGCATTATGCTAATCAATGCCCTAATCCAAGGGTTAATGAGGATCGACATGAGCAACCTCTTAAGGAAAAGGACCAAGGTATGTCACATGCGATCACTATTGGCGATGTTTAATATGACAATGATATGGTGGAATGATTAAGTGTTTATGTAATGGGATTCCAAAATAATGTTGTATATAGTATCGTGGAATATTGGAATATTTATGTATTAGTCTATTGTGGTTTTCAATAATTTTATGGTACCGGTAACCATGAAAAGTGATTGAGATATTTTTGGAAAGAAGATGATATGCGCATAATTAAGGGATAAGGAGAAAATGAAATGTTTGATAGTATTAATGAGCTCATGACTAATATATGGACAAAGTTATATCATAGAATTTTGGTATGTGGAAAGAGTTAACTTTTGACAGCATTCATGTTTTCACTAAGGTTCAATGGGTATTCATTTTTTTCAATAGAATACGAGATTAAGGTATTCACATGTTTGGAATGTGATCAACAAGATATATCTTGTGATATATGAGGGATAAATGATGGTATTCACGTGCTTGTTATATGACCATTTTAGTAATAGTTCTCTTTATACTATGAGTTTGGAAAGAAGTATTTTGGATAAGCCTAAAGATTGGAATGGATTATGTTGAACATAATTTAGTATTGTTTAAGGCTAGAATTTTTTTTGATATTATTGATGGAATGTTATAATAGTGTAGTTTAAGAAAAGGGACAACCTGCAGAACGGGCGACAACCCGTCGCGTCGGATGAGGCTGTGAGAATCAAACCCAGAACTGAAGTGTGAAAGGACTTTATCTCCTACCACTGGCCTACAGGAAGTCCCTGGTTATTAGAAATTAGTTTTATTTTATTAATAGGTATGATAGATGAAGTATAAGCCCATTTTAGGAACCATATACGATTAATATCAGCATAGATGAACTTATGTATATATAATAACTTGTGATAGAGGCAGATGGAATGACCTATCTTTCTATCGCATGATTTGATAACACTTAGAGAATGACAAATTCAACTTCATTTCTTTAAATAAGAGATTAAGTGGAAATTGTTCATAGGATGACCAACAATGATATTACACTGAAATCAAGTAAGTATTTCTTCTAATTCAAAATTTTCAACTTTAGGGAAATGATATTGAAAACCAAAAATGTTGTCCTAGTGCTCTTATATCTGATGAATCAGATGGTACCCTAGATCATCACAAATTTATGGCTTTGTGATTATTGGCTTTTTCATAGCAATTTCCTCTACCACTCTTCATCAGAAGTTGATGGTTAGATTTCTCTTCTATATCCATATTTTCACATATTTTCTCCTATGTGGAAACCCAGTGATTAGTTAATTTGGGTAACCATTATGTTTCATAATTTAGTTTTTAAAGTTAAGTTTTGGTATTCATTTTTATGATGTGGGTTTCTATTAAAGAAACTTTCAAGTAGCAAACCATTTATAACCCCAACGAATTTCGAGGGCGAAATTCATTTTAAGGGGGGTAGAATGTAACACCCCGAGATTTTAGGAAAAATATTATTTTAATTTCATTGATGTCTTGTGTTGTACACTACACCAAGATTAGCTTGTACTATATGCAACACCGTATTAGCTCGAAGTATACGCAACACTATTCTTGGCTCGTGTTACACACAATTTCAAGTTCGTTTTGTGGAAATTATTCTACGCAACATTAAGTATAGATTTTGTTTAATGTATAAATGAAATAAGTTTTGATTATATTATACTCAATCACAAAGGGAGATTTCACTACACGCAGCCCTGACTTGGCTTGCATTACACGCAATCGCGACCTTCCTCGATAGCGTGTGTAGTACGCATTACCGGGTTTCACTAAACAACGATATATTGTTATAATATTATTATGGACTAGACATTATGAATTGTATTAACTACATTTTGAATTTTATAACATTATTATTCATCTTACACATTTTATAGAACATTGTATGAGAACAAAATAAATTTTTCGAGTAAAATAAGTATTTTTCAAAAAATGCAGTTTTTGCCGCCTTTTGATAGCGCACCCACATTAAATCTAGTTTTTGACATGTTTATAAGTTCAATTTTACAAAATAAAATTCTTTTTTGGAATCAGGATATAAAAATTTACTTGGAATAAATTTTTCATATTATTCTGATAACTTTCATATTTTAATGAATAGTAAAAACACGATATATTTTAATTAAAAACAACTTTTTTCATCGTAATAATTTATATGGTTAAATTATAATATTGAATGGTTTTAAAGTATAAATATAATATATTTTTACCATTTAATATAATGTATCTCATTACCATTAATTTTACATTGAATTCATAGGTAAAAACATTTCAATCTTTGGCAATGTTTTAACTTTTAAAACTCATTTTCTTAACAACGAGATTAATTTTAAATTAATTACTGAAACTTATGTGTTTTGAATTTTCAAAAATGTATTCCATATTTGAACTCAGTGGGTCCAAATTATGTTAATAGGTTACTTTTATTTTTTTGATATAATGAATAGTAACTACGGTAACTTTTATTTACTGCAGTTAAAGGTAAATCAGGTGATTAAGGGTAAAAATAAGATTCAAAATTACCCTAACACCTTCAAAAATTCTATTGGATGACTAAAAGTCGACTCATGTCACCTAAGGGTCGGAATAGATTCATTTTATGGACTTTTGACCATGAAAATAATTTAATTATTATTAAAACCAAAGAAAGTGACAACATGTCACTCTCTTAAATCTTATAAGTATAATAATTTTAATTTAGTGATAAACCTCATGAAACTTAAAACATGAATATTATATAGAAATATAATAAAATTATATAAAACAGGTGAATTTATTTAGAATTTTTAGGGATTAAATAAGTATCATTAAAGGTGACACAATAGTGATGTTGAAATTATTTTATTGGTTGAAATATCAAATAAATGGTTTTAAAAATATTAAACAAATATTATATGAACTATTCAATGTTCTCCACTAATTTTATAGATATATATGATATGTTATGAATCTATTAAAGCTTTTAGTTCTAACATATCGTCTGTGAGGATTTTATTTAAATTCAAATAAATGAATAGTGTCAAAATTGACACTATTGTTATTTTATAAAAATAACATAATATAAAATTGTTTAAAAATCACAAGAATATTTAAAAATTATAAATTAAAATCTATATGGTCTAAAATGTCATATATTATCCAATTATGGACAATTCACAACACATAAGTAATTATTTATAACAATTTAAAGTTTAGAATCTTATTACCACAAATAAAATTAAATAGATTAAACAAGGATAAATCAAGTTGATAATGTTTTAAATAAATTCCAAACATGTATAAATTTTATTGTTTGGTGAGATTACAACCCTATATCATCTAATCTTTGTATTTGAGTCATTTTGGAAGTTTTTATGTGGGGTTTGAATTTATTATAAATTAATATTTTTGAGGTTTCCAAAGGTGCCCCTCTCCTCCCTTATAAAAGGGAACCTCCTCCCTCTCCTATTCACAACACTTTGATCCTTCAAGATTGGCCGAACCCTACCCATTTATCTTCTACAATTCCCTAGAAACATTCTAGAGGTTCTGGTATTCTCAAAAGACCAACTCTAGTCCCTTAAAAGGAATCTTAAAAGAGGTGCGTTGAAGAAGAGGTAATATCTTGTACCGATTCTTTAATGTTTCTTTCTTCTTCAACTTCCTATTCTTTAGTTGTTTCAAAGTAATGTAATACAATAAGTATAAATAATATATTTATATTATATTATAAATATTAAACAACTCCATTTCACCTTCTATCCATCCTACGGAAAATGAAATCACCGCGCGTGCGTACGTACGGAATACCGTCTCCACGCCGTGGTGTAATCAGTTTTTCCACAACCACCTTACTTGGATGGGTATAATGGTATAAATAATAACTATATATGGTTATTATAACATCATACTGATTTTGAGATATTATATCATCCACTCCAATTCTATTAAATAATTATGGGAACGATATCATCACTCGTGCGTACGTACGAAATACTGTCTCCATGAATGTGATGGGATTCATTTTCCATGATTAACCATTCAAGTATGATTATAAATTATATATAATAAATAATAATGAAATATATTACATAATAATTATACTGTATTTATGTACATATATGTTTCATTTACTTAATTCCATTCAATTCAATAAGGAAATAAAAACAGCGTTCATGCTTACGTACGGCCTACCGTCTCCATGAACGATGTATTTCATTCCATTTATCGATCTATCATATATATTTATATGATGAATATATATTATATATAAATCATGTTTTACATTCTGGAATTAATTAAATCAATATATGAGTAATAATATCAAGAACAAAAAATCGAAACATGTAGGATAAATGAAACGATTTTACCCAAAACGCTGCTTTAACATGGAATTTACAAAAGAATGGGTAATATACAGTCATAATTGAACCATATATGATATAATTACAATGAATATGATTCTTTAATAAGTCAATGACATTATTTAAATCATTATATAGGAGTTTTGGATACATACAAAGCATATCGGACATAAGGTAAGGGATAATTTTGCAATCTCATTTTTATCCGAGATTGCTTATACGTAAGTATTTACTGGGGTTATATTTTTCATCCGTGCCCATAAAATGTTTTTCATAAAGTGTTTAATATTATTCCATGTATTTTTTATGGAATTTTTACCCCTCTTTGACTTTTACTTTGTGTTATGGAAGGAATCTTTCTTTTGTTTACCATACAAGGTACTTTTTGACTTTTTTTCGGTAAAAGTACGAGGAGAATGTTTTTTTAACTTATACGGCATGAACGGATTTTTACAGTTTCATAAAACCTTATTTACATGAATCTTTCTCTATATTATTTCATTATTATTTTAAACAAAATCCTTTTCTTTTAAAATTTCAGGGCATTTTGAGAAAAGAAAATGATTTTGAATAAGAACGGATATTTTCCTCAAGAATTCATTTCAAGTGTTTTATCAAAAATATTTTCCATATAAGATGACATTATTTAGTATGTTTATGTTTCAAGTATAATGACTTTATTATTTACATAGTTTGATTTTTCTTATGATGAAATGATATCAATTTCTTTTATATGTATTATGTTATGATGGGATGATGTTTATGAAACTCATTTTATTCGTTGGGTTATTATGAATGATGTATGTTCATTTTGTGGCACACGAAAGAATGATATCATTATGAGATGGGTGGGACCTATATCTCCCTCCAATTCATTGGGTAAATATTTATATCTCATGAGATATACATGGATAGAATGGTAAGTTAATCCGGTTCAGTGATACAGGACTAGAATGAGGAGTGAACTCAATTCAGAAAGGGACTTTATCCACTAAGATGGTCTTGGAAGCAATGTCTTGGATACTACGGAAATCATATCATGTGGTTAATGGTTTTCCACAATTACATGTTTTATTCCCATGCTATTTTATCATGATTGATGTTCCATTATGATCTATTCCTTACGTACTTCCATGTTTTATGTCATTACTCAAGATTTTGATGTTTAAACATTATGTTCATGTTTTTAAGTTCAAATGTATATAATTTGTCTTATTTTCTCCATGCTTACCCTTAATGAGCATTTGAGATCACCATTTATATGTTTTCTTTTCCCCAGGATATAAATAAAGGTTTTAGGTAAGAAAGCAAAAGGGTAAGATCTTTATGGGAGATGTTGAAGATCTTTCACCATGATTAGAAGATTATGTTCCGAGTTTCCAAAGACACTAAACTATTATGGTCCTTGAGTGTTGGTTTTTTTTATATATTAATTATTCCTAAAAACTAATGTAATGACCATGTACTTCAATCTTTGGGTCTCTACACTATCAATGTGATACCATTGTAGAATGAAACTACTATTGATACTGGATAATGGTGAAACTTTCTTGTAGTGTTTCTACCATTTGATGATGGGTGGTGCTACTATCATAAAGTAGCTACCATTGCATTCCAAAATGATCTACCACCACATTGATAATAACTAATATGCCATTAAGGGCAAGTGACGGTACTACCATCACTGCATGTTACTAGTTTAAGTGTGTCCTACTGTGGAGTCTCCACTGCTGTTTTGGTCTTAAAGATGCATGGATAGTATAAAGATGGTGTCACTATACTGGTTGATCAAATAAACAAAATGAGTGAGTTATATAGGTAGGATATGTGTGTTGGAGGATTCAGTTTTGTAGGTGTAGTACCCCCGGTTTCTGGTATGTGACCCTTACTTAATTATTTTCTTGGTTTTAAAAGTTAAGGGTGATGTTTGGGAGACTCCGGATATCCTAGAGTGATGTTTGAAGCAAAGGGGAAGGCGCACGGGATGTGCACAGTTTTTCAAACCGTGCGGCCAAACCGTGCGTGTCTGACTGGGGAGGCAGTGGCTTCCGCACGGTTGGTGCACGGTTAAGCGAAACCATGCGATGAGGCTGTGCGTGAAGGCTGGCTGAGGCAGAAGCTAATGCATGGTTAGTGCACGGTTTGTCAAACCCTGTGGACTAACTGTGCGGTCACTTAAAGTTAGATCCTAAAATTGTGGATCTAACTCGTTTTGCCTTTAATTGACTTGTTTAAACCTCCTAAGCGGCCCTAACTCGGTATTACTCTCCCTTGAAGGTTGGAAGACTTCTCTCAAGCATTCCGGAGGCGATCTGAAGGCTTCTCTTGGCGAATCGAAGCCAGATTCTTAAGGTATGTGATCATTCTTGATCGGTTTCTTAGATATACTTAGATATACTTCTCCTATTCTCTCGTTTTCTTAGATCTATTCCCTTTATGGGTAGATCTAAGTGTGTGGATGACAAATATGATGAGATTTTATCTTGGTTGTGTTAGGAGAAGAGATCTAAGGTGGGTTTTTTGGAGTTTTGACCCGGTGTTCTTGAGCGTTCTTTGTCCGTGGCTTGGTTTCACCCAAATTGTCGAGGTAGGTGACTTCACTCTCGATTCCTCTTTCTTATAACTTGAAGTCTTAGTTCAAATTGATTTAATTTCTTGGTTTTGATTGTGAAATTATGGTGCAAATCATGTTATAAAATCTTCCTTAGTGATGATTTATGGGCTTTGATGAAATTGTGGAAATTGAAAGAATGGTTTGTGAAAAGTGTTTTGGCTTCTTGATTTGAAAATGGTGATTTTAAAATATGAATTTACGGGGTTTGGAAAACGGTTTGTGGGAAAAAGGTTTTCAATAAAATGGTGTTTTATTGAAATGGTTTTGGCATGGTTGAAATGGTGTGGTTTTTGGGCATACTTGGTGTGTGTGTGTTCATATTTCATTTACGAGGCTTGGTTGAAATATGACCTTGTGCTCGGTGCCAAAAGTTTAATGGCACATAGAGAATAATTACCTTGTGACGGCTTGGTAGATCGACGAGAGACCACTCATGAGTATGGAACTGTCATAACGATGCATGCATAGTGGATTTTCACGGGTTGTGAAATGGTCGGTTGTGTGGATTTGTGAAATAGAGTGAAAGTGCCAAAATGAAAATGTGAATTTGATTGGGAAACTTTGCTTGGTTGTTTTTGTTGGAAAATGGGTTTTGTTGGAAAATGGCTTTGACATGGAACTTGCTATATTGTGAATTGTTTTGGAATTGTTTTATATAAATTGTTTTATATAAATGTGCTAACATGTTTTATCCTAGAGGCATGGGTTGGGAAGTCATCAGGGAAAACCTACTAAGTTTCATTACTCACCCCCTGCTTTGGCACGTTGGTGATTTTGCAGATGTCATATACCGGGATGTTAGCAAAGGTAAAGTGTCACATGTTTATAGCACTACTTCATGACTCTTGGGCCGGTTCGTGATGTTGGAGCTTGGAGCTTGTGAAGCATGGAGTTGGGTTGTCGTCTTGAATTCTTGTAGTTGTCTTTCCTCTGTTTACTCTGATTTTGTTTGTAATTCATTATTTCACTTTGTTGGGTTATTTTGGAAATAATGGTTGAGTTGTTTGGTTTTAAATCATGCATCATATAGTGGTTGCTTGGAGATGTTTATCTAGGTTGCTTCGGTTTTTGGTTGTTTCCACTTAAAGGGTAAATCGTACCCCATGTATTTTGAAACCCTTCGGCATTTATTTCCAGCCTTTGGTGCCTTGGGGATGTCGCATAAGGCCAAGTAACCCTCACCGCCTTCCCAAGCCAATGAGGTAGGGGCGGGGCGTTACAAATGGTATCATCTTGTTCGGTCCTTGCCTAACAAGTAGTCATTGATGTTCTTGGTCTTGGAGTTGAAATTCCTTCTTGTATATTCCATGGTTGGTCATCTTAGATAGGAGTAGGATTATAGGAACTTGAAATGTATAGCATAAAAGGACGTAGCTAACCCATTTATGCGGAAATTCAAGTTACCAGGGTGTTGGGTACATAAGTGTTTTGGATACACTTCTTGAATGTTGGAAATCTCATTGTCATGGGTTTATCCAATGAGATGAGCATGACATGAATTATAGAGGAATAACTTCCCACTAGGATTGCATAAATTATTTTGAGAAATGGATTATGGTTTGATGCAAAAGTGTGATTTCTGAAAATTTTAAGCACATTTTCAAATGAAAGATTTTGAAAAGATAATGGTTGATGTATTTTGAAAATAGATTGATTTTTAAAATAAATAAATGATTTGTTTTATAAATGGTTGGAAATCGATGTTGTGATAGTGGTGTAATAGAGATTGAAATTCTAAGCCTTCATTTGCTAGTAAGTGATACTAACGGCTTGCGTGGTTTGTATAGAAAATGGCACTCGTTAGACGTCATAGAAACCAAACGGAAGATGCTGTGGAGAATGTGGTTGCACCTAAAAAACGTGTGAACCAAGAGCTAGTTCAGATTATCGTTCAAGAATTTCAGGCGGTGGACACGAGGAATCGGAGGGATGAGTCAAGGCTTGTAGACCATTACGTCCAGTTCCAGAAGCAGAATCCACCCATCTTTCGGGGTGATTCTGAACCAAAAAGGGCAGAGGTGTGGCTGAGTAGGATGAATCGTATCTTCGATTTCATCAGCACACCAGCAGAACTAAAAGTGAAGTTGGCGAAATATATGTTGGAGGATCTTGCAAGATAGTGGTGGGACCTAGTGGTGCAGGATAAGGTGGATCAAGGCCTGGGATGGGAGTAATTTGAGGAATTTTTTAATAAACAATTCTATCCTCACATGTTCAAGATCCATAGGACGACGGACTTTTTCATCCTGAAGCAGGAAAATCTCTCTGTCACAGAGTATGTGGCTAAATTCATGAATTTAGTACGCTTCACACCAAAATTTGTTGCAAGTGCGTTGCTGAAAGCACGCATCTTTGAATCAGGATTACGACAGGAGATTCGCTCGAAGATAGTTGTACTCTGTATTACGGATTATACGGAGATGGTATACAGAGAAACAGTAGCTGAAAGATACATCTCAGGAGTTATGGGAGGAGGAAGTATGATGATACCCATAGGAACAGGTGGGAAATCTAATGCTGGGAACAAGCAGAAGAGAGACACCTACTTCCAAGGTGGGAGTGCAAATCAGAATCAGACGACTGGATCGGTGAATCTTCATCCACGACCCATGATGAAATATGGGTGTTTTCAATGTGGCATGATTGACCACATGAAACGAGAATGTACAGCACCACCGAAATCATGTCATAATTTCAACAAGATGGGGCATCTTCAGCGATATTGTCGTAGTGCTCCGAGGTCGGATGCGCGTGACACTTCCCAGGCATCGTAAGCATCTTATGCTTCGACAGGGTGAGGACAGAAAAATCAGCCTCGCCAGCAGAATAGAGCTAGTTATGGTGATTCCAAGAATACCATGACACCTCAGGCAGGGCAATCTCAATAAGGAAATAAGAAGCAAAGTGTAGCAACAAAGCAGTTGTATGGAGCGGAACAAGTGATTAAGGATGAACAGTATGGATAGTCTACAGTGAGAGGTACGATTCTTTTGAATTCTACCATCATGCAAGTGTTGTTCGATACTAGTGCATCCCATTCTTTTCTTGCTTCTCGGATTGCTGATTTGCTAAACTTAAAACTTGAAATGATGTCTTTTGTGTTAAAACTGCGAACTCCTCTTGGTGAAAGAGAATGTCAAGCCTTCGCGTGTAGAGCATGTGCTATAACGGTTGATAGAGTTGAGCTGAAATGGGACTTCTCCATGTTGGATATGGATTTCTATGATATAATCATGGGTATGGATTGGTTGACAATGTTTAAGGCTCACATCGACTGTTATGGGAGAACGGTTAGTTTCACAACGGAGGATGGAATCAACCATCTCTTTAGAGGAGAGAGGATAGTAAAGAAAGGTGAAAATATCTTGTTGGCACCAATGCTGAGAACAATCTCTTACCAATTGGAATCGTTGACTTTTGCATCATTGGAAGAGAGTGAGGAAAATAGTTTTCCAGCTGTGGTGGATCAATTTCCTGATGTTTTTCTTGAAAACTTCTCAGGGTTACCACCTGTAAGAGAAGTGGAGTTTATGATTGATCTCCTTCTGGGGACCAGTCCTATCTCAATTCCATATTATAGGATGGAACCAATGGAGTTAAAGGAGTTTAAAGTGTAGTTAGAGGAGCTGGAAAGCAAAGGTTTCATTCGGCCAAGCGTGTCTTCGTGGGCAGCACCAGTTTTGTTTGTAAAGAAAGCAGATGGAACTTTAAGGCTATGTGTGGATTATCGTAAACTTAACAAAGTTAAGATAAAGAATATATATCCACTTCCACGCATTGATGACCTATTTGATCAATTGAGGGGAGCTCAGTGGTTCTCTAAGATTGACTTGTGATCAGGATATCACAAGTTGCGAGTTTGGAAGGAGGATATTCTGAAGACAACCTTCAGAAGAAGATATGGCCACTAAAAATATTTAGTCATGCCTTTTGGTCTTACGAATGCACCAGTGGTCTTCATGGATTTGATGAATCGAATATTTCATCCATATCTGGATTCTTTTGTTGTGGTGTTTGTGGATTACATATTGGTGTATTCAAGAACAAGGGCTGAGCATGAGCAACATTTGGAAATAGTGTTGGAAATCTTGAGGGACCATCAGTTGTATGTCAAATTATAAAAGTGTGATTTTTGGATACAAGAGGTACGTTTTATGGTCCATGTTGTTTCTGAAAAAGGTGTTTCAGTGGATCCAGAAAAGACAGAAGTTGTTCTTTCTTGGAAACCGCCGAAGAATGTCTTTGAAATACGAAGTTTTCTTAGTTTAGTTGGTTATTACTGATGCTTTGTGTGTGACTTCTCACGACTAGCTTCGCCTATGATAGCATTGACAAAGAGTAACAGTGAATTTAAATAGACTGAGGAATGTCATATATCTTTTCAAGAGTTGAAAGTTCGCCTTACATCAGTATCCATCTTGATTTTTCCGGAATCAGGACAGGGGTATGTGGTGTATTGTGACGCTTTGGGGACAGGGTTGGGTTGTGTTCTCATGAAAGGAGACCATGTTTTTGCTTATGGTTCAAGGAATTTGAGGGTGCATGAGAAGAATTACCCAACACACGATTTGGAGTTAGTTTCAGTTGTCCATGCCTTGAAGACTTGGCGTCATTATCTCTTTGGTGAGAAGTTCACTATGTTTACAGATCACAAAATAATGAAACATATTTTCTCATAGTGAGATTTGAATCTGAGGCAGAGGAGGTAGATGGAGTATCTTCAAATGTTCTACTTTGACTTAATGTATACATCAGGTAAGGGAAGTTCGTTGGTCGATGCATTAAGCAAGAAGTCGTATGCTCAGTTGGCAAAAGAAGCTTCAGATTAATGGTAGTTGATGTCGGTCTTAGCCGACATACATGTGGAATGTGAAGACTGAGGTGATGTTGTGGTTTTCTTTCTAGTTGCGCTTGTTCCTGATTTGGTAGAGATAGTAAAGGAGGCACAGGCATCTAATGTAGACTGTATTGCATTGAGTTCAAAACTCAATGGTGGGGAGACCATTGAGGGATGGAAGCTGAATGGGAGTTCAGTCTTGTGTTTTAGAAATTGGATGGTTGTACCCATGGTTTGTCAGGAACAACTCCTCCATGCTTACCACCATTCAAGATGGGTTGTACATCTGGGTACACAGAAGATGTATAAGGTGCTAAAGGCGCAGTTCTGGTGAAGTGGCATGAAAATGAAGGTGGATGAATTCGTCTCATGATTCTTAACTTGTCAATAGGTTAAAGCAGAGCATCAGAGACCAATTGGTATGTTACAGTATTTACCTATCCCAATGTGGAAATGGGAGCAGATAGCAATGGATTTTGTTATAGGTTTTCCAAGAACGATCCGAAAACACGATGTCATTTGGGCGATAGTGGATCGTCTAACCAAGTAGGCCCATTTCATCCCAATTCGTGAAACCCATATGGTGGAAGATATTTCAAAAATATATATCTGAGAAGTGGTAAAGAGACATGGTGTACTAGTTTCTATCATCTCATATAGAGATCTGAGGTTCACATCTCATTTTTATAAATCCTTACAACAAGCCCTTGGGACTCAGTTGACTATGATCACGGCGTATCATCCTCAGACGGATGGGATGTAAGAACCCGGTTCTTATTTTTGAGGTACGGGTTTCTTCTTTTCTCCTTTACTTAAGTGTTTTTGAGAAAATAAGGAAAATGGGGAAAAATCCTAAATTTTGGAAGTACACGCCGTGTACTTTTCCACACGTCGTGTACTTCTGGTCGTGTGGAATGAGTACATAGGTCGTGTGGCCATGTCGGCGATGAAGGGTGTAGAAACCGACTACACACCGTGTAGTGTTCCCTTACACGTTTTGTAGTCAGTCGGCAGGTGAATAGTAAGGAGGTGGCCAGCTGTGTGATAGAACACGCTGTGTACTCAAGGATACACACCGTGTAGTCATGTCGGCAGATGAACAGTGCCACGTTGGCGGAAATCCGGTAGAGGAACAGTTAAAAAATGGGAAGTACACGCTGTGTACTTGGAAATACATGCCGTGTACTTCGTTTTTTTTTTCTATTAAAATGGGCAGTAGCCTCCCCTATTCATAGGGAAGTCTTATAATGGGAAGAAGGAACGGAAGAGGGAGGTCGGAGCTTCAAAGATCCACCGAGTGCACGTCGGGAATCCGTTTTTGCCTCTGTCGATCTCGTTGTAACCGCACGAGTAATTCCTCTCATCTCCTTGGGTAGTTCGTGCCAATTCTTCCTCTAAGGGACGTTATTTGCATTTAAAGAGAGTTTTATTTCACCTTAGATCTACCTCATTCTAGGAAGATTTGTGGAATATTGTTCTAGTATACTGATCAGGGGCGTTTAAGGTAGGTGGCTTGGTGTTTAATTTCCAACTGTTGTGCGTTTTTGTGTACCGTTGTGCCATGAACCCATGTTGGGGTGTCATGTGGCTGAGGCAATGGATATTTTAAATACCTAGAATTGTATAGGTAATTAAATGTGATATTAAAATGCTGTTTAGGATCATTTCTTGGATCCAGGACCACCCTGGGGGTGCGTTCCTCTATTTAGCTGTTTGGACAGGATACCCAAGGGTATAATTTAAAGTGATGATTGTAGAATTGCCTTGAGAGGAATTTCTTGTGTACTGCTTGTTTACATATTGGGCATAACCCGGTTACCTATTTATCCTGAGGGCAGTGTTGTGATTAGCCTGTGGGCACTGCACTATTTAGCATGAGGGAAACTTCTTCCGTGCCTTTGGGCAGTTGATTTTGTGCCTGTGAGCGACACTTATTACGCCTGTGGGAAATATCCGTATTCTTGTGGGCAGATTCTTGTGTTGGTTTCTCTTTACCCGAGTGTAGGAGTTTATGTGTCTGAGGACATTGGATTTTTACTTAGAATATTCACTGTGGTGATATTTTAAATAAATGATTAAACGGATATTAAAATGGAAATATAACTGTTTGAGTTAGTTACTTTCAGTACTGCTTACTTTATTGCATTTTACTACTGCACACTGTTGTTGCATGCTTTCACACAGTTGGGCATGAGCCTTTGGTGGGTGCCTACTGGGATTTATTTCTCACACCCTGTTTGGGTCATGCATTTCGGCCCAAATAGATTATGTTTCTATAGGTGTAGATAAGGGCAAGGGCCCTTATACAGGTACTTGATTGCTGCTAAGAAGTAGGGGGGCATGCGACCGGGATTAGGCTCGCGATGCTACCAGCTATTTTGTTTTGTTTTGTTTTTTTTTTTGTACTTTGTATTGTATTTTACTGCTTGTAACATGTTCTGGCTATTTTCTTAGAACTTGAGGCATGTTGCATAATTTATATATACATGACTGTTGGTTGTTTTACTGTAGTTGTTTATTTTAAATGGGCATGGTTTACTGCTTCCGCTTTTTTTGTATGATTTTTATTCCGTTGCGCTACACTTTGATAAATGGGGGCATAGTTTCCCCACTATCAGACCTAGGCCCTCACTGCTAGTTGACAGCCTCTGGCATTTAGGGAAATGAGCTTGAGGTCACGTGGTGAACCAGGTTCGGGGCAACCATTGAGTGGCACCCGGAACCGAGACGTTACAAAGTGTTATCAGAGGATTTATTTTCTTTGACTTACTATTTGTATTTGTAGTCAGGTATAGGAAGAACGGTAATTGGTAATAAGCTGTTCCCGGGCGTAGCTAACCCGTGTATAGGGAAAATCCAATTTACCCCGTGTTGCAATTTTACTGATTTTGCAAATTTACAGTTGATTTGATTTTCACCGTTGGGTGACGCACTTGTAATTTTGATGTTATATTTTATCTATGGGTTTTATTTAGTTGCAACCCGATGAGATGAGGGTATGCCATCTCATGTATCATTTAGGCACATGCTAGAAATCACATTACATGCATAGTTTCTATGCCATGTAGTTGCATTAGAAAGTGCATGTTGTTATGATAGTTGTTGTGCAAGTAAAGCATGCTGTTGTGATAGCTTCTTGATAAATACCTGCTTTGTGATAGGGTATTTTCTTGTGTGATCCGGTTAGTAGAATGGACACCAAACTTTGGTTTTTGGGAAGTATGGGCCCCCATTGACCAGAATTTGGTGGATCATTAGCTGTTTATTTAGTTATAACATAGATAAGATGTCAAACTTTGATTCGTGGGGAGTATGGGCCCTCACGGGTTGGAATTTGACACTTAGGTGTTATTTTATAGTATTTTCTGGGTTCCAGGGGAGTTTCTGAGGCATATTGTCCGGAAACCCAGTATACATGCCGTGTAGTATCTTCAACACACCGTGTATGGTCTTTTGTTCGAGAAGAAAAATAAACTTTTTGAGTACACGCCGTGTACCCAGAGTACACGCCGTGTAGTCTCTTCTTGTGTCACAAACCATGTGGGCGGCGACACGGGGTAGGGAAAGGCTTGGGAAAACACGTCATGTACCTGATGTACACGCCTTGTAGTGTTGACCCAGAGTTCGGCCGTGTAACTAACAACACGGGTTGGTGAACTCTTTTCTTGAACACGCTGTGTCAATGAGGGACACGCCGTGTAGTGTGACCTGGGGACCCGACCGTGTAACAAACAACATGGGTCAGGGTAATCCTTTCGAGTACATGCCGTGTGTATGTAGAACACACCGTGTAGTTTTAGTCGTGTATTCGGCCGTGTAACTAATAACACGGGTCGGCGGAGCTCTACTAGTACACGCCATGTACCTATGGGACACGTCGTGTAGTCTTGTCCGAGAACAGACCGTGTGGAGTTAGTCGTGTGGCTAGAAAGATGGGGTGATGTACACGCCGTGTGTGGGTGTAACACGCCGTGTATTGTCAAGTCGAGTAGTCGGTCGTGTCACAAACGACACAGGCAGTTGGAAATTACACCATACACAGCGTGTATATGAAATACACGCCGTGTAGTTTTGTTTAATGGGAGTCGTGTGGCTTAGCCATGTAGAAGGACCTGGGCAGGGGAAGAGAAGTCAAGTACACGCCGTGTAGTCAGTATACATGTCGTGTAGTCTTGTTTTGCAAATTTTGAATGCCTTCTTCCTCATGTTCCCTTTTGGATTTCTTCATTTTTGTTTGTTTCTAATCTTGTTCTAAGGTGTGAATTTGACCTTGTAGTGTCATGCCGCCAAGACGACTACGCATTGTTCACCAGGAGAGCGGCAATGAGTATACTCCAGAGACGGTGGGCCATGGGCTACCAATTGATCCTTCAGCAGAGCCAGATGCGGCGCCAGCTATTATACCAGACACAGGCACAGAGGCGCAGTTCCGTGAAGGCTTTATGCGGTTCATGTAGACCTTTTAGGGAGCACCGTAGGCTGCCACATCTATGGATGAGATGACTCGTATATTTCAGTAGTAGCATCCGCCTACGTTTTCAGAGGATGGCAGACCTCAGGCTATGGAGTCTTGTCTGGGGTCTATGAAGACTATTTTCGAGCATCTTGAGATGCCTCTAGGGTGGAGGGTCAAGCTCGCGACCTATATGCTGCGTGATTTCTCCAAGAGGTGGTGGGATGTTACCACCCAATCAGAGAATTATAGAGACATGGCGTGGGAAGATTTTAAGGCAATATTCTATGAATTCTTCTTTTCAGAGACGCTGAGGGAAGATAGAGCTCGAGATTTCATGAATCTGCAGTAGGGCGCTATGTCGGTGATGGATTATTCTTCTCGTTTCACCGAGCTTCAGCATTTTGCACCTGTTCTGGTGGGCGATGAGACGCTAAGAGCCAGACACTTTGAGGATGGTCTTCGTTATGACATCTGGTCACTGGTGAATGTTTTCAGGTTGCCTTCAGTACATGATATTGTGAACCAGGTGCTGATTACAGAGAGGAACCTGTGGGAATCTAGTGGTGTGGGCCAGGGATGTTCAGCACTAGTTACTGGTATTATTTCTACTGGCAAGAGGAAGAGATAGATGGACTTCTCTCAGGGTGGCATTACCAGTCAGAAGAATGCTTCATGTGGTCAGGTCATGTGGTACCAGTGTGGTAGAGAGGGGCACAAGAGGCCATAGTGTTCACGAGACCCAGTGGAGTGCCGAGCTTGTGGCATGATGGGTCATCTGTAGCGCTTTTGTAGGGTGTTTCCACTAGTGGCTAGTGAGAGGGGTTCTGTACAGACTCCGCGTGTGGTATCAGGACCAGTGGCTTCTTACCAGTCAGGGAACTGGAATATGTCAGGGCGTGTAGGCAGAGATGGCGGTCGTGGCCGTGGTAGCCAGACACCAGGATCTTAGAGGCAGCAGGGCAGGACAACTCAGGGTAGCCAGGCTATGTCGCAGGGCTGCGGCACTAGGCAGGCATATACAGTGCAACAGACCCAGCAGGAGCAGGATCCTAGACCTTCTACTGTCAGAGGTACTATTCTAGTAGCTTCTGTTTTATCTTCAGTACTTTTCGATATGGTTGCTACACTTAGTTTCATATCTGTACCCGTGGTGGAGAGCCTTGGGCTCTGTGTTTCTACTTCTTCTGATATTATGTCACTAGACACTCCATTGGGGACTAGAACGGTTAGTGTGCTTCAGTGCAAGGAGTTCCCTCTTGAGGTTGGTGGGTGTCACTTCCTTTGGGACCTCTATGTATTAGAGATGAAAACCTATGATGTCATTCACGGGATGGACTGGTTGGTTCCCTTTCGAGCCTTTGTATATTGCTATCGTCGCAGGGTGAGTTTCACATCACCAAAGGGCAGAGAGTTTCTATACAAGGGAGAATGGGATGTTCAGGTGAGTCGAGCTGGACCAGAGCATCATGGGCGAGGTGGATTTACAGCCCATATTTCGAGTTTATATCTGGACGACCAGGGGACTTGTTAGATGGATTTCCCTCCAGTGGTTGATCGTTTTAGGGATGTTTTCCCGAACAACTTTTCAGGTCTACCTCCGGAGCGAGAGGTGGATTTCTCTATCGAGCTTGTGCCAGGAGTAACTCCAGTGTCCATTCCTCATTATAGGATATCTACACCAGAGTTGCAGGAGGTCAATAGGAAGTTAGAGGAGTTATAAGAAAAGGGTTTCATCTGACCCGGTACTTCTCCATGGGGTTCTCTGGTCCTTTTGTGAAGAAGGTGGACGGTACCCTCAGACTCTATGTGGATTATCGGAAGCTGAACCAGTTGAAAGCTAAGAACCAATATCCCTTACTGAGGATTGTTGATCTTTTTGATCAACTTCATGGAGCACGAGTGTTCTCAAAGATTGACCTGAGATTAGGATATCATCAGATGCGCGTGAGACCATCGGATATACCGCTTACAGCTTTTCGGATCAGATATGGTCTGTATGAGTACTTGGTTATGCCGTTCGGACTCACAAACATGCCAGCAGTTTTCATGGCTCCGATGAATCGTGTGTTCCATCCTTATCTGGATTCTTTTGTGGTAGTATTTGTGGACGACATCTTGGTGTACTCTCACACTCGACACGACCATTCCGCCCATCTTGAGATCGTATTGAGTACACTGAGAGAGCATCGGCTATATGATAAGCTCTCAAAGTGCCACTTTTGGATGGACCAGATCCACTTCCTAGGTCATATCATCTCAGGGGCAGGATTTGCAGTAGACCCAAAGAAGGTGAGAGAAGTAGTTTCTTGGGAGTAGCCTAAGAATGTTTTTGAGATACGGAGTTTCTTAGGGCTGACTGGTTACTAAAGATGCTTTATACAGGACTTCTCCTACTTAGCAGCACCGTTGATGGGTCTGATTAATAAGGGTGTGAAGTTTGTTTGGTCAAGAGCTTGTGAGACAACCTTTCAGGACCTGAAGGAAAGGTTGACACCAGCACCAGTCCTGATACTCCCAGAGCAGGGGAAGATCTATACAGTTTACTGTGACGCATCAGGTATTGGGCTGGGAGTAGTGTTGATGTAGGGCGATCAAGTCGTTTCGTACAGGTCTCGATAGTTGAGGCCACATGAGAGGAATTACCCGACGCATGATCTCGAATTGGCTGCAGTTGTGCATGCGTTGCGCTGTTGGAGACATTATCTATTGGGATAGCATTTCATGGTTTTCACCGACCACAAAAGCCTCAAGTATATCTTTACTCAGCATGACTTGAATCTGAGGTAGCGAAGGTGGGTTTAATACCTTCAGCCCTTTGATTTTGAGCTTGCCTATACACCTGGTAAAGGTAATGCAGTACCTGATGCACTGAGTAGGAAGACTCAGATACAGGCTGTGTAGGAGGCCAGTGATGAGTGGCAGCTCATGGCTTTGTTCTCTAAGATACATTTTGAGGTGCATGATAGTCAGGGATAGACTTATCTTTCATCTTTAGCTGTGACTTCTACCCTCCTTGATAAAGTGAGGATGAGACAGCTATCTGATTCGTAAGGCCCAGTTCTACGGGAGTTGGTGGAAAGTGAGGACCCTCCTCCTAGTTGGACGATAGGCGATGATGAGGTATTGTGTTTCCATGGATGAGTGTGGGTTCCAGGGGATATACGCAAGGAGCTTATGCGGGAGTTTCATGTCTCAGCTTGGGAAGTTCATCCTGGGGTTACCAAGATGTACCGAGACTTGAGATGTCAGTACTGGTGGCCGAGTATGAAGAGATATGTAGCTGGTTTTGTTACGAGGTGTTCCACCTGTCAACAGGTGAAGGCGGAACATTAGAGGCCAGCCGTACTATTACAGCAGTTACCCATCCCGTAGTGGAAATGGGATGATGTCGTGATGGATTTCGTGACTGGTTTGTTGAGGTCACCTCGAGGCAATGATACCGTGTGGGTTATTGTGGAAAGACTCACGAAGGTGGCTCACTTTTTGCCGATCAAGGAGACCTTCGGAGTTGACGAGGTCGGGAAGTTGTATATCCGGGATATCATACGTCTTCATGGGGTCCCTCATTCTATCATTTCAGATAGGGACACCCATTTTATATCTCGTTTCTGGCAGAGTTTTCATAGGGCATTGGGTACACAGGTGCTTCTGAGCACGGCTTACCACCCTCAGACCGATGGCCAGTCACAGTGTAAGATACAGGTGCTAGATTACATGATGCGTGCATGCGTCCTAGACTTTGGGGGCTCTTGGGAGAAGAACATACCCCTAGTCGAGTTTGCCTATAATAACAGTTTTCAGGCAACTATTGAGATGGCACTATACGAGGATTTATATGGTAGGCCATGCAGATCACCTTTGTGATGGTTAGAGGAAGGTGAGGCAGCTTTACTGGGACCACGTCTCGTGCAGGAGACTTCTGAGTAGGTCCATTTGATCCAGAAGCGGATGGCTACTGCGCAGTCTCGTCAGAAGTCTTATGCTGATCATCGCAGACGACCTTTGGAGTTCATGGTCAGGGACCAGGTTTTCTTGCGTGTTTCATCGAGGTTGGGACATAGGTGGAACAGGAGATAGGGTAAACTTTCACCGAGGTTTGTGGGGCCATTTGAGATTCTGGAGAGAGTCGGGCCGGTTGCTTATCGGTTGCAGTTACCTCAGAGGTATCGGGCCATGCATGACGTCTTCCATGTATCTCAGTTGTGCCGCTATCATTCAGACCCGTCTCACATCTTTCAGCCCAAGGAGGTTGAGCTTCAGTTTGATGTGTCCATTGATGAGCATCTGATTCGTATCGTTGATAGGAGCATGAAGGTTCTCTGAGGCCGGTTAGTTCCTCTCATACGGGTTTTATGGCAGCATGGCCGAGTGCAGGACGAAACCTGGGAGCGGGAGACCGATGTACGTGCTCAGTGGCCAGAGTTATTCTCAGTTATATCTTCTCCACCCTTGGAAGGGCAATTCGGGGACGAATTTCTTTAAGGGGAAGTTTGTAAGAACCCGGTTCTTATTTTTGAGGTACGGGTTTCCTCTTTTCTCCTTTCCTTAAGTGTTTTTGAGAAAATATGGAAAATGGGGGAAAATCATAAATTTTGGAAGTACAGGCCGTGTACTTTTCCACACGTTGTGTACTTCTGGCCGTGTGAAATGAGTACACAGGTCATGTGGCCATGTCGGCGATGAAGGGAGTAGAAACCGACTATACGTCATGTAGTGGTCCTTTACACTCTGTGTAGTCAGCCGACAGGTGAATAGTAAGGTGGTGGCTAGCTGTGCGACAGAACACGCTGTGTACTCAAGGAGACATGATGTGTAGTCATGTCGGCAGGTGAACAGTGCCACGCTGGCGGGAATCCGCCAGAGGAACAGTTAAAAAATGGAAAGTACACGCCGTGTACTTGGAAATACACGCCGTGTACTTTGTTTTTTTCACTTAAAATGAGTAGTAGACTCCCCTGTTCACAGGGAAGGCTTATAAGGGGAGGAAGGAACAAAAGAGGGAGGCCGGAGCTTCGGAGATCCGCCGAGCGCACGTCGGGAATCCGTTTTCGCCTCCATCGATCTCGTTGGAACCGCACGGGTAAGCCCTCTCATCTCCTTGTGTAGTTCTTGCCAATTTTTCCTCTAAGGGAAGTTATTTGCATTTAAAGATAGTTTCCTTTCACCTTAGATCTACCTCGTTCTAGTACGATTCTTGGAACGTCATTCGAGTATACTGATCAGGGGTGTTTAAGGTAGGTGTCTTGGTGTTTAATTTTCAAATGTTGTGCATTTTTGTGTACCGGTGTGCCACGAACCCATGTTGGGGTGTCGTGTGGCTGAGGTCGTGGCTATTTTAAATACTTATAATTTTATAGGTAATTAAATGTGATATTAAAATGCCATTTGGGATCATTTCTTGGATCCAGGCTCACCCCGGGGGTGCGTTCCTCTGTTTAGCCGTTTGTCCAGGATACCTGAGGGTATACTATAAAGTGATGATTGTAGAATTGCCTTGAGAGGAATTTCTTGTGTACTACTTGTTTACATATTGGGCATGGCCCGGTAACATATTTAGCCTGAGGGCAGTGTTGTGATTAGCCTGTGGGCACTGTACTATTTATCCTGTGGGTAACTTCTTCCGTGCTTGTGGGTAGTTGATTTTGTGCCTGTAGGCGACACTTCTTATGCCTGTGGGTAATATCTGTATGCCTGTGGGAAGATTCTTGTGTTGGTTTCTCTTTACCCGAGGGTAAGAGTTTACATGTCTGAGGACATTGGATGTTTACTTAGAATATTCAATGTGGTGATATTTTAAATAAATGATGAAATGGATATTAAAATGGCAATATAACTGGTTGAGTTAGTTACTTTCAGTACTGTTTACTTTATTGTATTTTACTACTACACACTATTGTTCCATGCTTTCACACAGTTGGGCACGGGCCTTTGGTGGGTGCCTACTGGGATTTATTTCTCACACCTTGTTTGGTCATGCTTTCTGGCCTAAACAGATTATGTTTCTGTAGGTGTAGATAAGGGAAAGGGCCCTTATACAGGTACTTGATTGCTGCTGAGAAGTAGGGGAGCATGGGACCAGGCTTTGGCTCGCGATGCTACCAGCTATTTTGTTTTGTTTTGTTTTGTTGTACTCTGTATTGTATTGTACTACTTGTAACATGTTTTGGTTGTTTTCTTAGAAATTGAGGCATGTTGCATCATTTATATATATATGACTATTGGTTGTTTTACTACAGTTGTTTATTTTAAATGTGCATGGTTTAATGCTTCCACTATTGTTGTATGCTTTTTATTCCACTGCGCTACACTTTGACAAATGAGGTAATAGTTTCCCCACTATCAGACCTAGGCCCTCACTGCTAGTCGGCAGCCTCTGGCGTTTGGGGAAATGCGCTTGAGGTCACGTGGCGAACCAGGTTCGGGGTAACCATTGAGTGGCACCCGAAACCGAGATGTTACGTGGGAAATCCGAGAGGACGATACAGACATTGGAATACATGTTGCGGGCTTGTGTAATGGATTTTTGTGGCCCATGGGAGGACCATATACCCTTAGTGGATTTCTCATACAATAACAGGTATCAAGACTTGATAAGCATGGCTCCGTTCGAAGCATTGTATGGGCGTCCTTGCTGTTATCCAATATGCTGGGTGGAAACTGGTGAAACTTCACTAGTCAGGCCAAGCCTTGTCCAAGAAATAATGGAGAAGATTTAGTTGATTAAGAGGAGGATGGAGACAGCTCAGAGTTGTTAGAAATATTATGTGGATCATCGCCGAAGACCGTTTTCGTTTGCAGTGAGTGATCATGTCTTCTTGAGGATCTCTCCAAGACTTGGACATCGTCGTTTTGGGAAGCAGGTCAAGTTATCTCCTCGATATATAGGCCCTTTTGAGATACTGGAACGGGTTGGCGAGGTGGCATATCGGTTGGCATTACCACCACGGTTCAGTTCGGTGCACAATGCATTCCATGTATCTCAGTTAAAGAAGTATCAACCCGATCCTGACCATGTGATCAGATGGGATCACGTTGACCTAGATTCGGATGCTTCATTGGTACATATCCTGGTGTGGATTTTAGATAGGCAGGATAAAATATTGTGTGGAAAAAGCATCATCCTAGTGCGGGTTTTGTGGCAACATGGTCAGATTCAGGAAGAGACTTGGGAACACGAGAAAGAAATGAAGGAGCAGTGGCCAGAACTCTTTCAGAAAAGCATTGGTTTTCTACTTTCTGGGGACAGAAAGGCCAATGGTGGGGAGAATGTATTACCCCCAGTTTCTGTTAGGTAACCCTTACTTAATGATTTTCTTGGTTTTAAAAGTTAAGGGTGATGTTTGGGAGACTCAGGAGATCCTGGAGTGAAGTTTGAAGCAAAGGGGAAGGCGCACGGGAGGCGCACGGTTTTTCAAACTGTGTGGCCAAACCATGCGTGTAATGACCCAACCCCAGTTACCCAGAGTATGTGCATTATTGCGTAACATTGGCATGATCACAAAAGATCAATTCTCGAAAGACCGATTAGTTTAGTAGCCTTGGAAACACTAGATACATTCATAAATGTTTCATTACATCATAAAGTGAAAAATCACAATAACATAGTCTCCATAGTCCACACTTCTATCCCCTTCAGACTATCCCTGTAGGTCAGTCATAAAATATTTCTTCACATCTTGGGAAAAATAAAACATTGAAAGGGGTGAGCTCAGATGCTCAGTAAGGATAACAATATAGCGGAATCTTTCATAAATAAACATAAACATTTAAGGAAATGTATAACTAAACAAAAGCCTTTTAAACATGAACTTAAACATAATATGGAAAAAGTAAAATGAAATAATGCCATTTACTTATTCACATGGATATTCTACTGGTCGAATAATCACATGAAATATCAATAACCACTTTCATAATGATGGAATGCATAATGTCAGACTATCATAACCACGTAGCCAAGGCCTCGTGCTAAGAATACAAATAAGATTTTGTCAAGGCCTCGTGCCAAGACACTAGTTTGTCTCATGAGACCTTCAGATGCATCGAGGAGCTATAGCGGGCTCCACCCGTCACTTATTAAGTCCAATGCATTCCTTATATTAAAAGGTTTAAAATTATCATAAACCATAACATAATCATCTCACATAAAACATGCATAAAGGAAACATAAAATTTCCACATTTCAATCACAAGATATCAATACAACACATTGATATAATAAAACATTATCAAAACCATTTTCAATACCAAAATAAAATAAAAGTAAAACATGGTATTTATTTTTCATTTTAAAAAAAACGTTATGGCTTTTAGAGGAAGCCGAAACTCAAATAATGGTCACGGTGGCGGAGAAGTTGTTGTCGCCGCATACGTACGACAAAAAAACATTCCTTTTTGTCGTTTAGTAAAACACTTCATATAAAAAGATTCCTTTTGAATAAATGTAAAAGTCAAAGGGGTTTACACACCGTATAAAAGAAAGTTGTGTATAAAACAAAATATGCCTCAATGAAAGGAGATTGAGACAAAGTCCGTTACAAAGATCATTTTTTTAAATAAAATAGATCTATTATGTGTATTCAATATAAGTACACATAAATACAGTACAAATACAATATAGGACATAATAATATCATGACATAATTTGAAAGTAGGAGATTAACCCAAAGAATGGAAATTGGGTAAAGAAGTTCCCTTACCTCGTGTCCGACTTGACTAGACTGCTCTTTAACCTCCTAAATAATAAACTAGAGTTAATCTCTCCCTTCTTAAGAACCTTTTTAAAGTTCATTATTCCTTTTATATCACTTATTACTATGTTATGAATATTATGTAATTATTTAAGTTAATAACAGTCATTTTGTCGATCTTAGGTACTTGAGTCAAAAATAAACTTTTTATAATTACACTTTGTTCGTGTGGTAAAATATCCATTATATCCATAATTATATTCATGATTTAGATATAATATACATCATATATATCCAATATATACATTCATTTATAATATTACATAACATTGAGAGATAAGAAATGAAATGCACCGTTCATGGAGACGGTAAGCCGTACGTACGCATGAACGCTACTTTCATTTATATTTCGTATTTAATGGAATTAAGTTATAATTATATAAAGGTATAATATAATTCCAGTATAATATAATTTATAATATCATTTACTCCATCCTTTATACGTCCCACATATGGCATTAACGATTCAAATCACTTTCAGGGGGTGGTAGTCCGCACTTCCTAAAATGAAATCATCGCGTTTACCCATAATGGAAATCATAAAGGTATGCCATAAATGAAAAATAAAGAATCTTATGTAAAAAATAAACATATTATATATCATATATAAATATAGTGACATCTTAATGGCCACCTTTGAAGGTATTATATGAGTTTTGAGCAATCATCGTTTCGTGAGGCAGAAATTCGTCATCCACAGAAACAGTATGTTCTTTAACCATTAGATGTAGGTGTGTGTAAGTGTAGCTCAAATCATTCTTATAAAAACAACCTAGTATATTTAGGATACTGGTTTTGTTACAAAATAAATTAATAAAAAGAGTTTAGGGGGTTTCAGAAGTAAAATATCACAAAATAACATAAGAGAAGACAATACCTTAAAATCGGGTAACTCTTTTTGATTTGAGCCAAAGGATTCCTTGGGAAGACTTATGCCCAAAGTGAGGATCCTATGAGTAATAGAGGGAAGTTGGTAGATTATTTGGGCAGATTTTGGAGATCCAAATGGCTTGAAAGTTTGAATAAGGTGGTAGAGGTGGGGGCCTTTTATAAGAGGAGAGGAGGGGCACTCTTGGAAAGTAATGAAATGTTACTTTATTATATAATGAGTTTCCAATTTTAAAGGTCCCACACTTATATATTTCTAGGATAAGATGATAAGGGTTCTAAATATACTCATACAATAGGATTTTGACAAGTTTAATTCTTATATTTTACATTATCCTTCCATTTTATTAAAATCGTTAATTAATGAGGTAATCACTGCATCATCATGGTGTCACAAATACTTTAATTTATATAATGTCTAAAAATTATAAAAAAAATATCATGTTGTAGGAAATATTTTTATATTTCAAATGAATATTTATAGTCAAAAATATGACTTGTATTACTCCATTTAAAAATTGTTTTAGTAAAACAACTCATGTTTGTGACATTTTTATTTTAACATTAAATAAAAAGTTTTTAATGTCATTTTCCTACCAAAGTGGCTCCATGGGGTCCCCAAGTTTACAAATGGATTTTCTTGGTCGGACATGACTCATAAAATAGGGGTAGGACAAGTGTAATGGTATTTTCATATTTTTATAATACCATTTTCACCTTAAATTTCACTACTTACCTTTAATCGCGATTAATTAAACTTAAAAATTATTATTCACCAAAAAATTATTTTAATCCCATTGAACCACATTTTACTTCTTAATAAAAACCATGTATGTCAGATTTTTGAAAATCAAATCACAGAAGTGGTAATGTTTCATTTAAATGAAAAATCTGTTTTTAACTACCACTTAGTGGTTTCACTATTCATCAAAAATTAATGTTTTTCAGAACAATGCCAAAATTTCACCCTAAGCTATAATTGATATTCCGAATTCAAAAATGATGTATATTTTATGAAATTCCAAACATATAAATTGAATTAATTAATTTTATAATTAATTCCCACTGTCACAACAAATAGCGTGTTTTTAAGAAACAATATATATCAAAAGATTGACAATTGTTTATGTCCAAATTCAAAGTGAAATTAATTCTAATGAACACCATTGGATAAAATGGTAAAAATATATTCTAATTATACTTTAAAACCACTAAATGGTATAATTTATCACTATAAATTATTTTGATTAAAAAGTTGTTTTAAGTATTTTTCACTATTCATAAAAAATTGTAAGTTCTCAGAAAATTACAAAAAATTCAACTTAGGATAATTTCGATATTACGAATACAAAAATTAAGTCCATTTTGAAATATAAAATTTTTATAATTTTAAAAATTTGGTATTACTATTCATAATGGCTACTTTGATTAGTCGCGGTGTGTTAGAATCTCGAACTTGCGTACAATGCAAGCTATTGCATTATTGAAAGAGAAGCGTATCGTGGAAGCTCGGGGTGTTACATTCTCCCCTCCTTCAATAAATTGCATCATTGAAATTTGAAATTTTTCTTTGAAAATAAAAGGTTTAAAATAGAAAATACCTTTGTGGAAAACCCACATCGGAAATAGGGTTAATAAAAATATAACATTAAAAGAAAGAAAGATAAGTACAAAGGTCACCCGAGATAGCTCATACTAGGATTATATGAAAATATGGATATGGAGAAAAAACAAACCATCAAGGTCTGATGGAGAGTTGTATAAAACAGGATTAGGAGAAAGTTAACCACAAGAAAATCACAAACTTGTGATTGGTTAAACGGTCATTGAATCCCCAGTTGGAAAAGTTATCAGACAACGTTTTTGTTTTAAGTTACCTTTCATAAAGTTAAGGAATTTATTTTAGAGATTTACTAAGAATGTAAGGAAATATACTTACTTTTCATGTAGACATTCATTCTTTAATAAATTTTTACCACAAACCCATCTTTCACTCCAAATGGTAACAGAACTCAAAAATATTCTATGTATCCTAATTGTATAAGGTTCCAAATATTACCACATACCATTTAGATTAGGAAAACTATTTATAATAACCAGGGACTTCCTGTAGGCTAGTGGTAGGTAATAAAGGCCTATCGCACTATGGTTGTGGGTTCGATTCCCACAGCTTTGTCCGACGTGATGGGTTGTCACTCGGTCTGCGTGTTGTCCTTTTTATAAATATCCAAAAATAACCTTAAAAATAGTATCCAATGTAAAATATAATCCATTCCAACCTTTATAGTTATACAAAATACCTTTTTCCAGACTTTCTCTAAAAGGTCTCTAAATTCCAAAAATCAATTCATCATATTCCCCAAACAAAGTAATGATTCTTATTGTCACATACTAAAGATATGATTACCTTCAACATATCAAAACCTTAATGAAAACAACAAGTACTACAGTACAATCCTTAGATACCACATTATTCTTATAACCAGAATATAAACCTTGATTCCAAAAACACAAATATATTAATTATTCAACTTCATCTGTAGCAACAACATAAGCTTGGCCTTGATCCCTTGGCCTTTTCTGAGCTAAGTTTCCTTGACGCTTAGGACATTCATTTGCATAATGCCCCATTTCTCTACAATTTTAGCATTCAACATTGATAGCCTCTTTCTTTCCCTTGCAATTACGAGCCTGGTGACCATTTTCTCCACATTTATAACAAACTCTCATTCCTTTTAGGCAAGTACCAGGGTGATTCTTCCCACAATTATCGCATAATGGAAAATCCTTCTTTCCCTTTTTCCCTTTATCTGTATCTTGTTCCACCGTTCTCTTCTTCTCTTGCTTTACTTTATTGTCATAAGATTTAGAGAATTCCTTTTCTGTCTTGATAGCACACGAGACTATATCTTCGTATGTTGAGAAATATTATGATACTAATACTCGATGGAGAAATGGTTTTAACCCATCAAAGAAACGATCAATCTTACTTATTGGGTTATGTATATAATCTGTAGCATGTCTTGCTAACCTTGTAAAGTTGGCCTCATACTTTGTGACATTCTCATCCTCCTTTTGTCTCAGACTTAGAAATTTCCTTTCCATATCTGCTCGATGGTCACGAGGAAAGTATTTTTCTAAGAAAAGCTCTTTGAACTCCCTCCATTCCATACATGATACTTCTTCATCTTCCTTTGTATTTTGAATCAATGACCACCATTGATCAGTATCTCCAGTGAGGCGGTAAACTTCCATGACAACTTTCTCCCTTTCACTACTCCCCAAGGCGTGGAATATTTTCTCTAAGGAGTTTATCCATTTCTCAGCTACTAATGGATTTGTACCCCCATTAAATGTTGGCGGTTGCTGCCTCATGAAGTGGTATAACATTGATCCTCCACATTGCGGATCAGGGTGCTCCATATGAGTAAGGTTATTATTCATAACCTGAGTGAGTTGTCCCAGTATGGTAATAAGTTGATCAGTAATAGTTGTATCTCCAGCTCCACAATAATTTTCTTGAGCAGGAGGGAAATCCCTATATGGAGTGCGTGCATTGATACAGTTTCCATTCCTTCCACTAGGCGCCATTTCTAAACAATGGAATAAACTAGATTAGTTTATGAATTAAAATACATAATTCCATACTTGTACAACACTTAACATAAATTGAACTATTTATGGATATAATCCATAATCATAAAAAGAAATGTTTTCTTTGAGGAAGTATATACTCATAAACCCTTCATAATGGTTTGTAAAGAAAATGAGAATTATCCTAAGCATATCCCACGGGAGTGTCGTAACCAAGAGTGCAGCAAGGCCCGTTGTCATGCACCAGTTCCCGTTCGATTCTAGCTCAAAGAGGTGTTTTCGGGTTTTACCCCTAGGTACATCTGTGCCAGAGCCTCCTCTACCTGCTCGTATCCATACAGGGATGTATTGCTCGGAAAACTCATAAAATCTCTATAATACCAAAATTCTAGGAAGTTCTTCTATACTAATCCTCAAAGTCTATAGTCGGGCTATGTGCTCTAAACAGAGTTTATCTAAATCTAGCTTCCAAGGTTAGTACTAAACTGCCTATGATACCAACTGTAACACCCCGACCCCAGTTACCCAGAGTCGGTGCATTATTGCGTAAAATTAGCATGATCACAAAAGATCAAGTCTCGAAAGACCGATTAGTTTAGTAGCCTTGGAAACACTAGACACATTCATAAATTTTACATTAAATCATAAAGTGAAAAAACACAATAACATAGTCTTCATAGTCCACACTTCTATCCCCTTCAGACTATCCCTGTAGGTCAGTAATAAAATATTTCTCATATCCTGGGAAAAATAAAACATTGAAAGGGGTGAGCTCATATGCTCAGTAAGGATAACAATATAGTAGAAGCTTTCATAAATAAACATAAACATTTAATGAAATGTATAACTAAAAAAATTCTTTTAAACATGAACTTCAAAAAAATATAGAAAAAGTAAAATGAAATAACTCCATTTACTTACTCACATGGATATTCTACTGGTCGAATAATCACATGAAATATCAATAACCACTTTCATAATGATGGAATGCATAATGCCAGACTATCATAACCACATAGCCAAGGCCTCGTGCCAAGACTACAAATAAGATTTTGTCAAGGCCTCATGCCAAGACACTAGTTTGTCTCATGAGACCTTATGATGCATCGAGGAGCTATAGCGGTCTCCACCCGTCACTTATTAAGTCCAATGAATTCCTTATATGAAAAGGTTTAAAATTATCATAAACCATAACATAATCGTCTCACATAAAACATGCATAAAGGAAACATAACATTTCCACATTTCAATCACAAGATATCAATACAACACATTGATATAATAAAACATTATCAAAACCATTTTCAATACCAAAATAAAATAAAAGTAAAACATGGTATTTATTTTTCATTTTAAAAAAAGTTATGGCTTGTAGAGGAAGCCGAAAGTCAAATAATGGTCACGGCGGCGGAGAAGTTGTTGTTGCCGCATACATACGACAAAAAAACATTCCTTTTTGTCGTTTAGTAAAACGCTTCATATAAAAAGATTCCTTTTGAATAAACGTAAAAGTCAAAGGGGTTTATACACCGTATAAAAGAAAGTTGTGTATAAAACAAAATATGCCTCAATGAAAGGAAATTGAGACAAAGTCCGTTACAAAGATCATTTTTTTAAATAAAATAGATCTATTATTTGTATACACTATAAGTACACATAAATACAGTAAAAATACAAGATAGGACATAATAATATCATGACATAATTTGAAAGTAGGAGATTAACCCAAAGAATGGAAATTGGGTTAAGAAGTTCCCTTACCTCGTGTCCGACTTGACTCAACCGCTCTTTAACCTCCTGAATAATAAACTAGAGTTAATATCTTCCTGATTAAGAACCTTTTTTAAGTTCATTATTCATTTTATATCACTTATCACCATGTTATAAACATTATTTAATTATTTAAGTTAATAACGGTCGTTTTGTCGATCTTAGGTACTTGAGTCAAAAATAAACTTATTATAATTAAACTTTGTTCATGTGGTAAAATATCCATTATATTCATAATTATATTCATGATTTAGATATCATATACATCATATATATCCATTATATACATTCATTTATAATATTACATAACATTGAGAGGTAAGAAATGAAATGCACCGTTCATGGAGACGGTAAGCCGTACGTACGCATGAACGCTACTTTCATTTCTATTTCATATTTAATAGAATGAAGTTATAATTATATAAAGGTATAATATAATTCCAGTATAATATAATGTATAATACCATTTACTCCATCCTTTATACATCCCACATATGGCATTAGCGATTCAAATCACTTTGAGGGGGCGGTAGTCCGCACTTCCTAAAATGAAATCATCGCGTTTACCCATAATGGAAATCATAAAGGTATGCCATAAATGAAATATAAATAATCTTATGTAAAACATAAACATATTATATATCATATATAAATATAGTGACATCTTAATGGCCACCTTTGAAGGTGTTATATGAGTGTTGAACAATCATTGTTTCGTGAGGCAGAAATTCGTCATCCACAGAAACAGTATGTTCTTTAACCATTAAATGTAGGTGTGTGTAAGTGTAGCTCAAATAATTCTTATAAAAACATCCTAGTATATTTATGATACTTTTTTTGTTACAAAATAAATGAATAAAAAGATTTTAGGGGGTTGGATAAGTAAAATAAAACAAAATAACATAAGTGAAGACATTACCTTAAAATCGGGTAACTCTTTTTGATTTGAGCCAAAGGCTTCCTTGGGAAGACTTCTGCCCAAAGTGAGGCTTCTAGGAGTAATATAGGGAAGTTGGTAGAGTATTTTGTCAGAGTTTGGCCGAGCCAAATGGCTTAAAAGTGTGAATAAGGTGGTAGAGGTGGGGGCTATTTATAAGAGGAGAGGAGGGGCACTCTTGGAAAGTAATGAAATGTTACTTTATTATATAATGAGTTTCGGATTTTAAAGGTCCCACACTTATATATTTTGAGTATAAGGTGATAAGGGTTCTAAATATACTCATCCATTAGTCTTTGGACTAGTTTAATTCTTATATTTTACATTATCCTTCCATTTTATTAAAATTGTTAATTAATGAGGTAATCACTGCATCATCATGTTGTCATAAATAATTTAATTTATTTAATGTCTAAAAATTATAGAAAAAATATCATGTTGTAGGAAATCTTTTTATCTTTAAAATGAATATTTATAGTCAAAAATATTACTTGTATTACCCCATTTAAAAATTGTTTTAGTAAAACAACTCATGTTTGTGACATTTTTATTTTAACATTAAATAAAAAGTTTTTAATGTCATTTTCCTACCAAAGTGGCTCCATGGGGTCCCCAAGTTGACCCATGGATTTTCTTGGTCGGAAATGACTCATCCAATAGGGGTAAGACAAGTTTAAGGGTATTTTCATATTTTTATAATACCATTTTTACCTTAAATTTCACTAATTACCTTTAATCGCGATTAATTAAACTTAAAAATTACTATTCACCAAAAAATTATTTTAATTCCATTGAACCACATTTTACTTCTTAATGAAAACCATGTATGTAGGATTTTTGAAAATAAAATCACAGAAGTGGTAATGTTTCATTTAAACGAAAAATCAGTTTTTAACTACCACTTAGTGGTTTCACTATTCATCAAAAATTAAAGTTTTTCAGAACAATACCAAAATTTCACCCTAAGATATAATTGATATTCCGAATTCAAAAATGATTTCTATTTTAAGAAATTCCAAACATATAAGTTGCATTAATTAATTTTATAATTAATTCCTGCTGTTACAACAAATAGCCTGTTTTTAAGAAACAATATATATCAAAAGATTGACAATTGTTTATGTCCAAATTCAAAGTGAAATTAATTCTAATGAACACCATTGGATAAAATGGTAAAAATATATTATAATGATACTTTAAAACCACTAAATAGTATAATTTATCACTATAAATTATTTTGATTAAAAAATTTGTTTTAAGTATTTTTCACTATTCATAAAAAATTGTAAGTTCTCAGAAAATTACAAAAAAATAAACTTTGGATAATTTTGATATTAAGAATACAAAAATGAAGTCCATTTTGAAATATAAAATTTTTATAATTTTAAAAAGTGGGTATTACTATTCATAACGGCTACTTTGATTAGTCGCGGTGTGTTAGAATCTCGAACTTGCGTACAATGCAAGCTATTTCATTATTGAAAGAGAAGTGTATCGTGGAAGCTCGGGGTGTTACAATGCGTATCTGACAGGGGAGGAAATAGCTTTTGCACAGTCAGCGCATGGTTAAGGGAAACTATGCGATGAGGCCGTGCGTGAAGGCTGTTCGAGGCAGAAGCTAACGCATGGTTAGCGCACGGTTTGTCAAACTGTGCGGACTAACCGTGCGGTCACTTAATGTTAGATCCTAAAATTGTGGATCTGACTCGTTTTGCCTTTAATTTCCTTGTTTAAACCTCCTAAGCGACCCTAACTCATGATTACTCTCCCTTTAAGGTTTTAATACTTCTCCCAAGCATTCCGGAGGCGATCCGAAGGCTTCTCTTGGCGAATCAAAGCCGGATTCTTAAGGTATGTGATCGTTCTTGATCGGTTTCTTAGATCTACTTAGATCTAATTCTCCTATTCTCTCATTTTCTTAGATCTATGCCCTTTATGGGTAGATCTAAGTGTTTGGATTCCAAATATGATGATATTTGATCTTGTTTGTGTTAGGAGAAGAGATCTAAGGTGGGTTTTTGGAGTTTTTACCTGGTGTTCTTGAGCGTTCTTCGTTCGTGGCTTGGTTTCACCCAAATTGTCGAGGTAGGTGGCTTCAATCTCGATTACTCTTTCTTAGAAATTGAAGAATTAGTTCAAATTGATTTAATTTCTTAGTTTTGATTGGGAAATTATGGTGCAAATCATGTTATAAAATCTTCCTTAGTGATGATTTATGGGTTTTGATGAAATTGTGGAAATTGAAAGAATGGTTTGTGAAAAGTGTTTTGGTTTCTTTATTTTAAAATGGTGATTTTAAAATATAAATTATCGGGGTTTGGAAATGGTTTTGGGGGAAAAGTTTTTCAATAAAAGGGTGTTTTATTGAAATGGTTTTGGCATGGTTGAAATGGTGTGGTTTTTGGGCATATTTGGTGTGTGTGTTTATATTTCATTTACGAGGCTTGGTTGAAATATGACCTTGTGCTCGGTGCCAAAAGTGTAATGGCACATGGGGAATATTTACCTTGTGACGACTTGGTAGATCGACGAGAGAATGCTCATGAGTATGGAACTGTCATAACGATGCATGCGTAGTGGATTTTCACAGGTTGTGAAATGGTTGGTTGTATGGATTTGTGAAATGGAGTGAAAGTGCCAAAATGAAAATGTGAATTTGATTGGGAAACATTGCTTGGTTGTTTTTGTTGGAAAATGGATTTTGTTGGAAAATGGCTTTGACATGGAACTTGCTATATTGTGAACCGTTTTGGAATTGTTTTATATAAATTGTTTTATATAAATGTGCTAACATGTTTTATCCTAGAGGCATGGGTTGGGAAGTCATCGGGGAAAACCTACTAAGTTTCATTACTCACCCCTTGATTTGGCACGTTGGTGCTTTTGCAGATTTCATATACCGGGATGCTGGAAAAGGTAAAGTGTCACATGTTTATAGCACTACTTCGTGACTCTTGGGTTGGTTCGTGATGTTGGAGCTTGAAGCTTTTGAAGCATGGAGTTGGGTTTTCATCTTGAAGTCTTGTAGTTGTCTTTCTGTTGTTTACTCTGATTTGGTTTGTACTTCATTGTTTCACTTGGTTGGGTTATTTTGGAAATAATGGTTGAGTTGTTTGGTTTTAATTCATGCATCATATAGTGGTTGCTTGGAGATTTTTATCTAGGTTTCTTTGGTTGTTGGTTGTTTCCACTTAAAGGTTAAATCTTCCCTCATGTATTTTAAAACCCTTCGGCATTTATTGCCAGCCTTTGACTCCTTGGGGATGTCGCTTAAGGCCAAGTAACCCTCACCGCCTTCCCAATCCAATGAGGTAGGGGTGGGGCGTTACAGCAGGTGTCTCACTATATGGGAGATGAATCCAATTCTTGTGCATGTATAGATGGTGAAATAATATAGTAGATTCTTGGATGTGTATTATTTTATGGAGGTATTTCACAGGTGAAGTAGGATATATGAGATATTGGTATGAAGTTGGGCACAAATCTAAGAGAAGTTGTGTATATAGTAGAATAGATTCCAAGCATGTACGCTAATGCACAATGATATAGTTTTTTAGGATGAAGATTTTGTTTTAGTTCTACTATTAACGGTTGAGATTGTGCTGTATAAAATGAAAAAGGACTACTGCAGCTGAGTAGAACAAGGTGGAGAATCTCAAGGTAGGATAAGTTGTACTGTAGTTCATCATTTTATGCATAAACTTTATAAATTTTTTATCCCATCTAAATTATAAAATTAGTGAAAGTTCCAAAAGATTAAAATATAAATTACCTTGATATATTTACAATGTATCAAATAACCCTTCAATCTAACTTATATATCAAGAGATATTATCAAAAAATATTGAAATATATAAACTAAAACATGCAGAATATATAATGAAATTATTTGATATATTCGGACATTTTTTAAATCATATAAATGGAATTTTTGTATTTTTATTCAATTGAATGAAATTTATAAAAACCTCTTATATATCCAACTCAAAAAAATTGTGTTATTATGATGTATATCGGAAGAGATATCATTGAAATAAAACTTATTTTCAATAATGGAAATTCCATTATTTCAAAATTATTGCATAAACTTCAGGAAATTTTTAGATCATTAAAACAGAAATTTCATACTTCCATTTAGTTTAATGAAATGAAAATAAATCTATTTTATTTTTAATAGATCAATTTTCATGATATTCTGATCTATATAACTCATGTTATAATAGAATAACTAAATAAAATTTAAAAAACAATAAACTGAAAAAATATTGTTCAAACCAAAAACATGTAATATGTTTGAAAAAAATGTGAACATCATAGGGAATTATTTATACTTTTTGTGGATGAATAAAAGTTATAAAAACTTATTATCCTTCATATTAAATAGGAATTATAAAATTTTGATCACTAAAACTAAATGTATAATAAAAATATAGTAATCTTGTAAAACTAATTTCCACATAAAATAGCGAGAGGTTTTGGAATAATCAAAAAACATGAACTAACTACATGTAATCAAGAAAAAAAATACATGAAATCACATGCACAAACATCACCATAATTAGTTATTATAAAACCATATCTCTAGGGTTCTCTTACCACTATATCACTCCTACTTAGTACGTATGTTTCAGGAACACCTTCTTTCACTAGGACATATGGAATCTGTTTTGCACCACCTATCATGTATCTTGAGCAACAAATTCATCGAAGTCAATATTTGTCTCACTATCCTCCTTGAGGATGTTATTCCTCTCAATAAAGGTGACATGTCGTATGACCATTACTTTCATGTTTGAAGGGTTGTATAGATAGTATCTCATTGTTTCCTTAGGATACTCTATAACGATACACTCACTATTATAGATCATGCTTTTAAAAGCACTAGAAATTAGATTTATCAACCCTAAAAATGTTGTTTATCTAAGAACTGTTAAAAGGGGTTTCCTTTTATCAATGCTTAAAAATCATTGATAACGGACCCTTTTATAATAACTAATAAAAGACCTCTTTTATCAGTGCTAAAAATCTATATTGAAAAAAATAAGAAAATAATTTTTTTTAAATAATTTTTTTCTTTAAATTTATAATGATCCAAAATGCGATACCACTCCTTTTATCAATACTCAAATCCCCCACCCCTATTTTTTATTAGAACTCATCTAGCCCTCCAAATAACCTTTTATTAGTTATTAATCCTACACCCATGCACCCTTGTCTTCACTTGGTTTCAAACCTGAGATCCCCCCCTCATGGAATTGTGCCTTTACCACTGCTCTATATTGTTTTATTCTATATTTATATATATATATATATATTAAGTTACATTTTTTATCCATATAATTATATATATTTATATAATTATTTTTAAATACATTTATAAAATATGTATTATGTGTGTGTGTTTATAAATATATACATACATATATAAATTTATATATGTGTGTGTCTATAAATATAATTATATGTATTTATATTTATTTAAATATATTATATATTAATATTTATGAACATATATTTTAATAAATAGATAAATATTTATCTTCCTGTCAATACAGACACACACACAAATATATTAATATATATAATCATTATATATACCTTAAATATGTATACAAATATTCATAAATTTTTATTTTAAATAAAATGGATATGATTTTTATTTAGATATGGTATATATATTTATAAAGTTATTTTATATGTAAATATATATAGATATTTATTTATGAAATTAAATTTTTATGTGTAAATATATACAAATATGAATATATGTGTATATATTTAATTATAAACGATAGTAAAATATGAAAATTTATAAAATTTGAATGTCATAATATCCATATGAGTCAAATACTTGAGAATAAACGGAGTATCCAACAAAAAATCTCCCTTAAAAGAGGATGAAATTCCATTAAATGTTAAAAAATGGGGATACCCCGACAAAAAACTCATTTTTGGAGGCCTTATAGAACTTTTTGACATTAAAATACAATGACTAGGGTTCCCCTAGGTCACCAAGGTGTATTTATTTTTTCAATATTTTATTTGACATGTGGTAGATCTCAAACGGACACTCATGTTAAAAGTTATAGTCGTTTGAAGTTCGAGTCGTGTTTTCAACTTATTTAGATCATTTATTAATTTATTGATTTCTTATATCTTCAAATTGTTATTAAATGACTATTACTCAATAATAATTAGAAACTTTTTAATTAATATTATTTTTTAATTATTTTATAAACCATTTTCAAATAAATATATTGTATATTAAGTGTTATTACATAGTTCGTATTATATAAATCATATTTTATAAAATACATTATATTTATATCAATATAAATATATTAGTATATTAATATATGATTTTTAATGATATATAATTTTTTTATGAAATATACCTTTTATCAGTGCTGAAAACAGTTTTTTTAGTGCTCATAAAAGACATAATATTATCATCTCTTTTTATTAGTGTTGATAAAGGGTATAACTGGATAAATCCAATTTTTTGGTTGTGACTTCATGCCTTGAGTTTCTAGTTTGTTTCTTGATCTATCCATAATTAACTCCTCACAACCCTATGCATGAACATGTGACAAAACAGGTTTATTTTCACTCTATAACTTGATGGGAATTCCATTTACCGCTTTTTTTGGAACTCAATTTATTAAGTATGATTTCATCTACAATTCATATCCCCAAAAAGAGAATAGAATGATTTCATGACTCATCATCGAACCCATTGTAACAAACCAACTCGGTTTAATCAAACCTATGCCTGATTTGGTCGTCACGTGGTGAGGTGAAGTAAGAAAACAGAACAAGTCTTGTACATAACCAAATCGATACATACAACTAGAGTAAAAAGTAGAAAAAAGGAGATACAACCATACATACAACTAATGAAATAGGATAAAATAGTAATGTATGAACCATATAATAACACAAGTCTCCTTGTGACTAATATTCATCTCCAAACCAACTCAAATTGAAGACAAAGACCAATGGAGAAGCTAACATGCTACAAGATGCCCTTACCTTTACTTGTATCCCGTAATAAAACATCTAAAACCTCCCCAATGGAAGAAGTAAGTTGTGATCATAAATCCTAGTAGGATACCTCCGTATTTTTTATACAAGGTATAATATCAAGAATTAAATATTTCTAACTTTTAAAACAAAACAGTTTTACAAATAATTTCCATAAATCCAACTCGTTTTCAAATCATTTTCCCCCTTTGGTTTTCATTAAAGACTTTCATATTATCAAATAAAAAATATGACAAGTATAAGTAATATAAATAGGAAATCATATCCATGCATCAATAGGTAATAAATTAAAAAATATATCCATGAAATAACCTATCATGTGAAGCCATGTGATACAACCTTATATAAAAACCTGTGAGAAATAACCCATAATAAAAACAACCTTGCGATAAATAACCATAAATTAAAAATAAATTCACAATGGGACCTATCCTATGTTATAATATGTACTAGACCCTCAAGATCCTAAATATTCATAACATTGGATCCAGCTAATATCGAGTCCTTCCATAGTCCATTGATATCTAAAAGGTTGCCTTCTAGTAGTGCCACACACACTAAGTCTACCTATGTATTTTTTCCAAAGCACCCAAGGTTATAAATGTTATAATTGTTAAAATACATTTTAAAAACCATGTTCACAATTATATAAAACATTTTAAAATCTAATTAAATCTGCTTCAGTGTCTCAAAATCCATTTCTAAGTCAAAAAATTGTGTTTTCAAGAAAACCGCCTTTTTTAAAACATTTTCCTTTCCAATCAATCCTTTAAAAACACAAATCACTTAAAATTAATGAACAACCAAAAATAATTTACCAAGAACAAGAATAAATTCATTTCATTAACTCATTGTATACAAACAACTACCTAAAACTGATATAAACCTAGATACCTTCGACCACAATGATTGGAAACCATGAGAACAGCCTTCGAAAGACAAGGCATGCCAAGAAACTGAAAAGGATCGATAGAAAACACTATCTGGTCAAAAATTTGAACACAACCATAGACAAAACTTTAGACTCAACCAAATCCAAAGAAGAACCATAAGTAATTCTTACTTGTATAAACACTCCATAACCACACCAATGATCAATCACCGAATAAAATGATCCAAAAGGGTTTGAGGTCTCTAAAATTTCCCCTAAGAGATTCTATTTTAGAGGTAGAAGGGTTGAAAATGAATAAAATGAAAATCATCCATGCAACACCCTAAAATTACATATCTCAATGATTACATGGTGTGTAATCCCATTAAATATCACATAATACAAGAATCTAGATACGTCAAAAAACTCGTTTCCTTTTTATTTAAAATTCGATTTTTGAAACTATATGAGGTGAACCCAGTACACAGCATGTAAACCCTTACTGCCCTAAACCTCTTTCATATAATCTACTTGGAGAACATAAAATGATTTATAATACCTTTACATGGTTTTTAATCTCCCAGAAGACTGTAAAAGCTACATGTTTAGGCAGAAAAACTCAAAATCCACTCTGGGAATTTTCCGAACTTGGAAAAACCCTTGCTAAGTCTTTGACACATTTATACCTAGACTCTGTTAATTAAAATAAACATAAATATATGAAATTTAGGTAATTTTACCCAGTAAATTATCCCCATCCCCAAGAATCCCACAAACATACCCAAATAAGGATGATAAACAAATCATAAATAAGGGAGTACTAAAAAATCATAATGGGGTGTTAAACTATCCCCACCATAAATGACTTCTGTCCCTAGAAACCCTCGGATTATTGGAATCACATAAAGTGAATTTCACTGCCGCCACATCAATAATTCCCTCTCCCATGTCTCATGTTTATCCTGTATTCACTACCACAGTACCCGGACCATAGGAATCATTTTACCATGAAGTACCTTCTATTGGTGATCTATAATATGAATTGGTTGCTCAACCAAAGTGGTTTTACTCTCAAGATCAACATACTCTCATCCAATCATATGTTAAGGATTCAATATATACATCCTTAGCTGGGAAACATGAAACAAGTCATGGATAGAAGTGAAACCATACGATATGTCCAACTGAAATTCCACCTTCCCAGGTCATCCAATGATCTCAAAGGGGCCCAAAAACCATGGTGCCAACTTACCCTACTTACCCAACTGACGATGTCCCAATAAAGGTGAAACTCTAAGAAAAACCTGATCACCAACCTCAAACTCTAGTGACCAATAACGATGTTCTGAATAAGTTTTTTGAAGACTTTGTATCATGATCAATATCCTATAGATCAACTGCACTATCTCTATCGTCTCTAGAATGAAACTCGACCCAACCAAGGACTGCTCTCCCAACTATGCCTAGTATAAGGGATATATACATGGTTGACTATAAAAAGCCTCAAAGGTTTCCATCCTAATAGTGAATTAATAACTATTTTCATATTAAAACTCAACCAGAGGAAAATTATATTCCCAAAATACTCTAAAATCAAGAACACAAGACCAAAGTATATCCTCAAGAACTTGGATAGTTCTCTATATTTGTCTCTCTTTATATGGATGATAATCCATGATCAATATAATCTAGGAACCCATCACCTCCTGCAAACCTTTCCAAAACTTATACATAAACCTTGGGACCTTGTCAAATACAAGCACAGAGAGAAACCCATGAAGTCTTGCAATCTCTCAGACATAGAAGTCCTCAAGTTTTTTCGCCTTCATTGTCTCCTTTATAGGGAGGAAATGTGCTGAATTCATGAGTTGATAAATTATCACCCAAATCACATCCTTACCACTAGGATTCTGTGGATAACCAATGAAAACAACTGTGTAAATATCATCTCACTTCTATACCAGAATGGGTAAGGGATGTAACAAACCCGTGGGTCTTTGATGTTCTGCCTTAATTCTATTAAAAGTAAGACACTATAATAAAAAATACATAACTAACCACCTTATCCCCCACCAAAAATAACAATATCTCAAATCGTAATACATCTTTGTAACATAGGGGTTTACAGTCCAACAAAATCAGTTTTCACTATCTAACAACTCTTACCTCAGGGAAAACAGAACAACCAACTTACCATGGATGCACAATGCATCTCTGGGAGACTGAGAACACTCATCTGAGGTCTCACCACTATAAAGGATTTCATTAAAGAGTTGACACTCGGTGTCTTCTACCAGATCAAGCCAAACTCTCTCATTAAAAGATGATTCATCTTTCATCGAATCCAATAACACCTATCCACCAACCATTTCCAATATAAAGATCATCTTAGCAAACAAAGTCATCATATGTTGTTTCTCAACTGATTCATTCATAGCTTGTGTTTGTAATTTTCTTCTAAATTCATTGGAAACCACATTTCCCATCCCAGGGGTGTATGAAATATCAAAATCAAAATTTTTAAGATACTATACCCAACATCTCTATCACAAGTTAATATCCTTATGATTAAAAATATATTCTAGGCCCTTATGATCTGAATACACTATAAACCACTCCTCAAAGATATATTGATGCCACATTTTGAGTGCATGCATAACCATTGTAAACTCAAGATCCTGGGTAGGGTAGTTATTCTTGTGAGGTCATAACTAGCATGAGTTATAGGCCACCACCTATTTCCCCTACATCAATACACATACCAAACCCATACCATAAGAATAATAGAAAGCATCATAAGCTAAAACAAGTTCCAAAATAATCAAAATTGTTGCTGAAATCAACCTCATCTTCATCTCCATAAAATATCTCTAACATTTTTCATTCCACTCAAACTTTACACCCTTATGGGTTAAATTATCCATCGAAGATACAATATTAGATAAATCCTGAATAAATCATCTATATTAACCAACCAAACCTAAGAAGCTTCAGATCTCAAACATATTTTTGAGATACTCTTAGGATATAATAGCCTATATCTTTTCTATGTCTACTGAGATGCCCCTCTCAAATATCACATGCCACAGAAACTTCACTTCCCAGATCTAAAACTCTCATTTTTAAAGCTTACCATATAGATGATGTTCCTTCAAGGTTTAAAGAATGATATCTAAATAGTACTAGTGATCCTGCTCTGACTTAGAGTACACAAAAATATCATCCCTGAAAACAAAAAATATTATCAATCATATGTAAAGGATATTTTTTTAATAGTCACCCAATAAAACTTCCCATAGTCAACAAAAAGTCTAAGACCCCCATATACCTTCTTAGAAAAGAGGACATGAAAAGTCCAAGGTGACACACTAGGAAGAATAAATCCTTTAGCATCTAGATCCTCAAAATATACCTTAAGTTCCACCAAATCAACAGGTTCTATTTGATAATATGGAATAGAAATGGGCATTGTACTAAGATGAAGGTGAATAGGAAAATCAGACTCTCTCTATGGCAGTAATCAGAAAAATAATATGAAAAGACCTTAGGGAATGCACTCACCATTACAGAAATTTTAACACCCAAACAAGGTTCAAATGTATCAAGAAAAAACTCTGACAACTAACATGATATCTTCCCATTAAAAGGAACAACATGTCATTCATTTCCCGATCTAGAGTCTCACTCACCTTTAAAAACATGAGTGACCCCATCGGTAGATAAGAACTGTACCAGATGAAAATAACAGTTTATCTCAGCCTTAACATCAATCATCAAATACATGATAATAATCAAGTCAATGATGTCATTATGAAGCACAATGAAGTCTCATTCTACCTCAAAGTAGGCCATCATCACCCTACATGTTGGACACTTGAAACCTTGTTCGGACCTCTATACCAAAGGAATGGAAAAATCCAACAAGTATGGTATAAGTTATAAATTCAAGACCAACACATCAACTAAATTTAAAGATATAAAAGAATGAGTATCAACTATATCAAAAAAAATTTACACCATAGAAGATGAAATAAACATCATACCTAAAATAGTAGCTGGACCTACTTCAAATTCTTCTTGTGTATACTCAATCGCATAAAGATTTATGGTATTATCCACTTGAATATCCCCTTTTTCCTAAGGATTTGAACCACCTCCCTTGGAAGCATCATTATGAACCTACAAAACCTTGGTAAGAGTGGATCTTACCTTTCTACCTTGGGAAATTCTTTCACAAAAATGCTTCAGATGGCCCGATAATCCACAACGATGAAAATTCCTAGGAACCTTTGTATAGTTAGTCCTAGTATGACCTGACCACGCACACTGATATAAAACAACCTATTATTTCCATTTCAAAGCCCCTAAAACTGGTCTTGAAGAAAAATGATCGCCCTTGCACTTCCTTTTCTATCTATAATAAACACCCTGGATAATAACTGCACCAACTAAAGCTCCACCCAAACCTATCTTCCCAATTATGTATGCCTCATCCAAAGTTGCCTTTTCAACTACCTCCACAAAGGCCAAAAGGCACATGAGAATCAAAATCAACCCAGTATCAAGCCTCAGTCCTAACTCAAACCTCTAAGCTTTAAGGTACTCATTAGTGACAAGCTCTAGTTCCAGATGCACCAACTTGGAAAATGGGTAGAATACTCCAGAACTTTATGCTCTCCCTACTCCAAGGAAAAAAACTCTAGGGTATTTATTGCACATAACATATCAAGGTAAACTGCTAATTAAATATTGTATTGAATGAATTCCATGTAAGTTCCTCATGAAACTTATCTTTCACAATAGATTCCTGCCATCTTATTCATGTTCCCTTGATCACGTACGTGGAAAACCCCACCTTTGAATCTTCATGAGTCTTCCAGAAATTGAAAATCTTGTCAATCCTCTCAATCCACTTCTCAAGTTCCTATGGTCCTTTAACCATGGAAGATGGTTGGATGATGCTTAGTAAACTTAGCACCATGACTAACCACACATCCTGGGTTCCTGACACCCACTTGACCCAGATTATGAATAGTGCAGATAAAAACTTCTACCAAATAAGGTTTCACTAAAGGATTAGACTACAGAACCTATCTCGTAGATTACTCTCTCAAATTTTTAAGAGCTCTTCTTAGATTAATTGTCTAATAAATACAATACAACAACCAATTAGTTCACGATCACATTTCAAAAATCTTAGGACCACTTTCATAATTCAAATCAATTCTTTACAACAAGAATAATTTAAAGTAATTAAGAATTATATCAATGAAAGACATTGTTAAAAATTAATATGTCAATTTAAATAAAATTCCTATCCATTTCATTCAAATTACCGTAAACCCCAAGTCTCAAACCAGGTAAAAGTTTCTGACCACCCATGGTCACTCAGGTTTAGTCATGGAAGTGAGCTAGTCGGGTCCCTTTTCTGTACTTACTATCTCAATTCTGATGGTCCTAAATCTTGTTTACCCAATATATAAAACCAAACTTAGGTAATTTCAACACACTTTATTATAAGCCTTACATATGATACCAAATTTTAATAGACCAACCAAGGTCAACCAAACCAAACACCTGAGCCTGTTATCACATAGTGAGGTGAAGCAAGAAAACAAAACAAATCTCGAATATAACCAAATTAGGATATACAACCACAGTAAAAATTAGAAACAAAGAAGATACAACCATACATAAAACCAATTCAATAGGATAAACCAGTAATTTATGAATAAAAAAAGAACACAAGTCTCCATGTGACCAATAGTCACCTCTAAACCAACCTGAACTGAAGGCAGAGAACAAAGGAGAAGTCAATATGCTACAAGATTCCCTTCCCATTACCTGTATCCTGAAATAAAACATCTACAACCAATCCAAGGGAAAAGGTAGGGAGTGATCAAAAATCTTAGTAGTATACCACCATAGTATCAATACAAGGTCTAATATCAAGAATGAAACAATTATAGATTTTAAAAAAAATAGTTTTACAAATCATTTTAATAAATCCAATTCATTTGTAAATCATTTTCCCCCTTTATTTTTCATAAAATTATTTAATATTATTAAACTATAAATATGAAAATTATAAGTGATATAAATAAGAAATAATATCAATGCATCAATAGGTAATAAAGTAAACACATATCCATGAAATAACCTATCATGCAAGGCTATGTGATACAACCTAATATAAAAACATCTGAGCAACAATCCATGATAAAAAATACATGTGATAAATAAATGTAAATGAAAAATCACCTCGTATTAGGCCCTAGAATTTGGGAAAATATGTACTAGACACTCAAGATCCTAAACAGGCTTAATGTTGGATCCAACCAATATTGAGTCCTTCCACATTCCATCGATATTCAAAAGGTTATCTCCTAGTGGTTCCACACACAATAAAGCTACTGGTGTCTCATTCTAGATGCACCCAAGGTTCCCAATGTTCCAATTTTAAAAATTCATTTTGAAAACCATGTTCACAATTTTATAAAACATTTTCAAAGCCAAGACAATCTGCTTTGGTATTTGAAGATATATTTTAAGTCAAGAAAATTTGTTTTCAAGAAAACCCATTTTTGAAAACATTTTCCTTTCAAATAAATACTTTAAAAAAACATATCACTTAAAATTAATGAAAAAAACAAAGTAATTTATCAAGAACAATAATAAATTCATTACATTAAACCATCTTATATAAACCCCTACCTCAAACCGATATAAACCAAGTTGTCTTAAATTATGGTGAATGGAAACCATGAGAATGGCCTTCAAAAAATAAGGAATGATAAGAAACTAAAAAGGATCAATAGAAAATACTATCTGATCAAAAATTTGAATACAAATGAATCCAATATCACAGTTACAAACAAAGCCAAAGAATAACCAAAATTAAATCTTACCTAAAGAAATGCACTTTAACCACAGTAATGATCAATCACTGAACAAAATAATTTATAGGGGTTAGAGGTCTCTAAAATTACCCCTAAGAGTTTCTACGTAGAGAGTGGGAGGGGATGAAAATGAATGAAATGAAAATCATCCATGAAACACCCAAAAATAACAACTTGTGACAATTACACAGTGTGTAATCCCATTACACATCATGTAATCCATGAAGATCATATACACTGAAAAACCTATCGTCTTTTTATTAAAACCCTAATTTTTTACTATACACGATGTAAAACCCATACACAACATGTAAACCCATAATTCCATAAACCCATTTCATGGAATATTCCTAGAAAACATTACACGACATGTAATACTTTTACATTGCATGTAATCTCCCAGCAGACTGCACAAATTGCAGGTTTAGGTAGAAAAACTCAAAAAGCTACTTCGGTCATTCTACAAACATGAAAAGAATCCCTCCAAGTATTTGACGCGTTTATACCTAGACTCCATTAATTCAAATAAACATGAATCTCAAAAATTTAGGTCATTTTTTCCAGAAAAGTCTCTTCATCCCTAAAAATCCTTCAAATGCACCCAAACAAGGATGATAAACAAAGCATAAACAAGGAAGTAACTGAAAAGTATAATGGGGTGTTACACTCACCATGTCAAGTAATGTACGATTCTTCCTTTAATTTCCACCATTACACTATGGTGTATAAGTTTGAGTTTTTTGAGATAAAATATCACACTCCCATATAAATTTAATAGCCTTTGTTATGATATCCACCAACTAATTAGATCGAAGTTTCTTTATCTTCATACCAATATGATTCTCAACTTCATTCTTGAACTATTTAAAATTATAAAAGGATTCGGACTCATACTTCATCAAGTAGATATAACCATACCTACTCAAGTTTTCAATAAAAGTAATAAAGCATGATGACCCACCTCTATCTTCTACTTGAAAAGGTTTGCACACATCATCGAGTAACTATTATTGAAGCTTTGTGTCCCTTTCACCTTAACCAATGAATGTTGGTTTAGTCATCATTACTTATAAACAAGAATGAAACCTTTCAAGTTTTTTAAACTCAAAATAGTATAATTAACCATCTTGATAGAGATTTGTCGAAAACTTCTCATTTACATGAACAAGATAGTGATTCCACAACTGAGTGTTGAATAAGTCATGTATATTTTTTTGTTATCAATTTCCAATATTTAGTTTTCATAATTTAATACATAAAGGTAATTATTTAACTATTCCATACCATAAGATATTCTATATTTATAAAATTAGAAACACATATTTCTAAAGCTAAAAATAAATCAATCCATGTCTAACCAAGAAATAGAAATAATGTTTTTGGTAACACTAGGAACAAGATAAAATTCATTAAAACCAAAATTAATCATTTTGGAAATGTGATATGGTAGTCTCCAATGGCTAGAGCAGCCTACATCACTCCATTGGTAGCCTTTAGATCTAATTTTCCTCTATAAACCATCCATAATTTAGTTGGTTACTGTATTTGGATACAAATGTGAGAACCACATGCAGTATCTAATACCCAACTTGTAGATATAGAAAGATTACATTTGATAATAAATGAACATGAATTTCCCATTGAATCTTTGGATAAGTGAAATTCTTGTTCTAGTAGCCCTATTTTCCACATGGGAAACACATTGCATCTTATTCCTTTCCTTTCATCTATATCATCTTTTTCTTGGAAGGACGAAATTCTAGATTCTTTGAGTTAGAATGAGTCTTTATCCCTTTTTCCTTGTCCCTCGTATTCTTATTCACTATAAAGAAAGTGGTTTTTTCATGCCCCGTGTCTTTATCATCTTAGAGAATGAGAGTGAGAAGTTCTAAAAGGGTCTTCTTGCTATTCCTGGTATTATAATTCATAATAAAACTAGAGATGTTTTAGTTAGTGAGGACATAATGAGATTTGTACACAGCTCATTAGGGGTCTTAAAACCTAAGAAATATGGGTGCTCAATGTAGCCAATAATATTGACTACATGTGTCCCAACTAGCACCAACTCTCTAATCATGCATGTGAACAGTGCATTGGAGATTGAAGAACCTTTGTGGTTAAATTGTTTTAACAAAGTTAATGTATTTTTTGAAACCTAAAATTTTTGTATAATAATGTTTTTGTTATCCAGTAATTGGATCCAGTCCATCATAATGAGATTTTGTAAGATAGTCAAAAGTTTCTAAAAGAATCAGATCCATCTATATCATATCATATCATCATATCTAAAAGAATTGGAGGTGTAAATTGTTCTTTGCTGGAAATTTTCCTTTGTCATAATCAAAGAAAGAAAGAAGTTGTTGAGTGAAGAAGTTGTATTTTTGCTAAAGAGTTTTGAAAGAAGATTGTGGATTCATGAGTTAGAAAGTTTTAATACTTTCTAAACCAATCCAAACAATTATTTTCTAATCATAAAGTTCTCACAAATCATGAAAATTTTCATGATAAAATATTTTGAAGAAATGGTGGAGAGGTTTGAATAAATTCAAAGTAACAGTATGGAGATTCCATCAGAATGGGATATCCATCGTAATGGAAATCCCTTCATAATTGGAATTCCATCATAATGAGAATTAAATCAGATTCAATGAGATGGATACAGAATTTGGATTCACTAAGAAGGATACATAATTTGAATTCACTGAGAAGGATATAAAATTGGGATTCCCTGAGAAGGATATATAATTTGGATTCAATGAGAAGGATATAGAATTCAGATTCACTGAGAAGGATACAGAATTCAGATTCACTGAGAAGGTTATAGAATTTAGATTCACTGAGAAGGATATAGAATTCATATTCACTAAGAAAGAAATAGAATTCGAATTCACTGAGAAAGAAACAAAAATTGGATTCATTGAGAAATAAATAGAAATCATATTGAGATGATTATGAAGATTAATCAAAAAGAAAATTCCATAAGTTTTATGAAGATTTTAGGAGGTCATCCTTGAAATTCAATTTTTTCATAAATCTCAGAGAAATCTAAGGAGGTTTGAAGAATTCAAAGTTAGAGATTAAATGTGAAATATTTTCATAGATTTTGAAATTTGAGGAAGTGAGGAAAGTTTTCAAGTTTCCTACTTTTTTTTCTAAGTCACCTATAAATACTTCCTCAGATCACTCATTCATTATAAAATTTTATTCAATTAGAAAATTAGGATCACTAAATAAATCAAGTGAGAGTCATTTCCATCTTGATATCTCATGAGGACGATCATAAAGTTGAGTTTGTTTTACTAGATTGAGTAATATCGTATTAAGAAGATCATATTGACTCAATTGGATTGAGTCAACTAGACTGAAGAATATCATATTGAGCATTTGAGTAGAGTTTGAGTTTTTTAGATTAATAATGGGTTTATCATATTAAGTCTATCATATTTATAGAATTGAATACAGACATATCATGTTGATATAATCATTCCTAGACTCATCATATTGAGAGAATCATATCAAGACTTGTTGTATTGAGAGAATCATATCTAGACTCATTGGATTGAGAGAATCATATCCAACCAAATCAGACTGAGGATTCAGACTGAAAATTTGTGGAGTAGTTTCAACAAATTATTTATTCTTTTGTTTGGATCAATTTTTTTATAAAAAAAAAATTTAAACTGCTGGGAGTTAGTATAATCTTTTTTATCGGGAGATAGAAGGTGTCTAATGGGAGTTGGAACCAGTTTTATTCACTTTTTCATAATAGTGAATTTTCATAAACCCATGGGAGTGTCTATCAAAAGGATGTAGGTTCTCACACTAAGGTTGAACCTTGTAAATCTTATGGGATTTATGTCCTTTTATAATTTTTCATGCATTAGTATTTACTAAATTTTGATACGGATATAGATCTTAACCGGTTACATGGGTTAATTTTCTAAAAGTTTTGAAACTTATAAAAAGTGAACAGCTGATTCAACCCCCCTTCTCAGTTGTTATTCGATCATTTAGAACTTCAATTGGTATTAAAACGAAGGTTCTCTTGTTGAATACTTTTCATGGATAATATCAATTCTTTAAAAATAGAGTAATTTCTACATTTGATGGAAAAAATTATTATGGATGGAAAAATAGGATGGTTCCTTATCTCCTATCTCTTGGCCTGGAAGTTGTTGATGATACTACTATTGGGTTTCCACTTATTGAGAAATATTCCCCAATGACCTTTTCTAATAAGAGAAATATAAAAGTTTATATAAATTCTAGAAATTATATTCTTATTTCTTTATCAAAAAAATTATTAGAAGGTGATGGGTCTCAAAACTTCAAAAAGTATGTGGGACAAGATAGAAGGTGTTTTTGAAGGGAACAAAAAATTTAAGGAAGAAAATCTACAAATCTGGTGCAGTAAGTATAAAGAAATAAAAATGAGTGATGAAGAAAATTTTATTAATACTTCACCATAGTAAATGAAATTGTTTGCAACATTATAGGATTCAAAGATGTCCTGAAAGATTGCATAATTGTGAATAAACTTATGATAACATTTATAGATAGGTTTGATTCTAAAATTTATTCTTTAAAAGATAATGATGATTTATCTCTTGATTAATTTCATACATTATTGTTTCTTATTAAATGATGAAATCTCTAATGTTTAAAAAAGAATATTAAATATGAAATGGCTTTTGAAGCTATGAGAAAGATGAAAAACCAAGATATTGAAGAAGCTAATACTTATGAGTCCGAAGATAAAGAGGATGATGAGTTGAATGAAAAAAATCATGTCTCTTATATCCAAGAAATATCTAATAGGAAGAGGAAAGTATGGAGGTAAACTTCCTCTTAAATGTTTTGAGTGTGGTGTAATTGGACACTTTGTTAAGAATTTTCCTCAGAAGAAAGTTGGAGGATATCAAGATAATTCTAATGGAAAACCTCGATGGAAGAAGTGGAATAAAAATGATAAAGAAGAAAAGTATTCCAACATATACAAGAATATATTTATTAGAAATAAAATAAGTATTCTAAGTAAGAAAGTTGAATCAGACTCATCTAAAAACAATTCTTCTCAAGATGAAAGTTTAGAAAAATTTAGAACTTTTGTAACGCCCCGACCCCAGCTACCCAGAGTCGGTGCATTACTTCGTAACATTGGCATGATCACAAAAGATCAAGTCTCGAAATACCGATTAGTTTAGCAGCCTTGGAAACACTAGATACATTCATAAGTCTTACATTACATCATAAAGTGAAAAACTAATAAAAAAGTCTTCATAGTCCACACTCATTTCCTCTTCTGACTATCCCTAAAAGTCATTCATAAAATACTTCTTCACATCCTGGAAAATATTAAAACATTTAAAGGGGGGAGCTCAGATGCTCAGTAAGGATAACAATATTTCGGAAGCTTTCATAAATAAACATAAACATTTAAGGCAATGTATGACTAAAACAAAAGCCTTTTAAACTTGAACATCAACATAATATGGCAAAAGTAAAATGAGATAATGCCATTTACTTCTTCACATGGATATTCTACTGGTCGAATAATCACATGCAATATCAATAACCACTTTCATAATGATGGAATGCATAATGCCAGACTATCATAACCACGTAGTCAAGGCCTCGTGCCAAGACCACAAATAAGATTTTGTCAAGGCCTCGTGCCAAGACACTATTTTGTCTCATGAGACCTGCCGATGCATCGAGGAGCTATAGCGGGCTCCACCCGTCACTTATTAAGTCCAATGCATTCCTCATATGAATAGGTTTAAATATATCATAAACCATAACATAATTGTATCACATAAAACATGCATAAAGGAAACATAACATTTCCACATTTCAATCATAAGATATCAATACAACACATTGATATAATAAAAACACTTTCAAAACCATTTTCAATACCAAAATAAAAGAAAGTTGAAACTTTGTATTTATTTTTCATTAAAAAAAAGTGATGGCTTTTAGAGGAAGCCTAAACTCAAATAATGGTCACGGCGGCGGAGAAGACATTGTCACCACATATGTACGGAAAGAAAAACATTCCCTTTTTGTTGTTTAGTAAAACGTTTCGTATAAAAAGGATTCCTTTTGAATAAACGTAAAAGTCAAAGGGGTTTATACACCGTATAAAAGAAATTTGTGTATAAAACCAAATATCCCTCAATGAAAGGAGATTGAGACAAAGTCCTTAAAAAGATCATTTTTAAAATAAAATAGATCTATTATGTGTATCCACTATAGGTACACATAAATAAAGTAAAAATACAAAATAGGACATAATAATATCATGACATAATTTGAAAGTAGGAGATTAACCCAAAGAATGGAAGTTGGGTTAAGAAATTCCCTTACAAAGATCATTTTTAAATAAAATATATCTATTATGTGTATTCACTATATGTACACATAAAGAAATTATAAATACAAGATAGGAAATAATAATATCATGACATAATTTGAAAATAAGAGATTAACCCAAAGAATAGAAATTGGGTTAAGAAGTTCCCTTACCTCGTGTCTGACTTGACTCGACCGTTCTTTAACCTCCTGAATAATAAACTAGAGTTAATTTATATTTACTTAAGAAGCTTTTTAATGTTCATTATTCCATTTATATCACTTATTACCATGTTATGAACATTATTTAATTATTTAAGTTAATAACGGTCGTTTTGTCGATCTTTGGTACTTGAGTCAAAAATAAACTTCTTATAATTACAAGTTGTTCATGTGGTGAAATATCCATTATATCCAGAATTATATTCATGATGTAGATATCATATATATCATATATATACAGTATATACATTCATTCATAATGTCACGTAACATTTAGGGCTAAGAAATGAAATGCACCATTCATGGAGACGGTAAGTCGTACGTACGCATGAACGCTACTTTCATTTCTATTTCATATTTAATGGAATGAAATCATAATTATATAAAGGTATAATATAGTTCCAGTATAACATAGTGTATAATACCATTTACTCCATCCTTTATACATCCCACATATGGCATTAACGATTCAAATCACTTTGAGGGGGCGGTAGTCCGCACTTCCTAAAATGAAATTATCGCGTTTTACCCATAATGGAAATCATAAAGTATGACATAAATGAGTAATACAGAAGAATAAGTAAAACATAAACATATTATAAATCATATATAAAAATAGTGACATCTTAATGGCCACCTTTGAAGGTGTTATATGAGTGTTGAACAATCATTGTTTCGTGAGGCAGAAATTCGCCATCCATAGAAACCGTATGTTCTTTAACCATTAGACGAAGGTGTGTGTAAGTGTAGATAGAATCCTTCTTATAACAACATCCTAGTATATTTATGATACTGGTGTTGTTACAAAAGAAATTAATAAAAAGAGTTTAGGGGGATGGAGAAGAAAAATAAAACAAAACAACATTAGAGAAGACATTACCTCAAAATCGGGTAACTCTTTTTGATTTGAGACAAAGGCTTCCTTAGGAAGATTTCTGCCCAAAGTGAGGCTTCTAGGAGTAAGAGGGGGAAGTTGGGAGAGTATTTGGGCAGAGGTTGGCCGAGCCAAATGGCTTGAAAGTGTGAATGAGGTGGTAGAGGTGGGGGCCTTTTATAAGTGGAGAGGAGGGGTACTTTTGGAAAGTAATAAAATGTTACTTTATTAAACAATGATTTTCGGATTCTAAAGGTCCCAAACTTATATAATCCGAGTCTAAGGTGATAAGGGTTCGAAATATTTTCATCCAATAGGCTTTGGACAAGTGTAAGCCTTGGATTGTTCATTATCTTCTCATTTTATTTAAATCATTAAATAATGAGGTCATCGCTGTATCATCATGATGTCATAAATAATTTAATTTATATAATGTATAAAAATTATAAAAAAAATACTATGATGTAGGAAATATTTTTAGATTTCCAATGAATATTTATAATCAAAATTTGGACTTGTGTAACCCCACTTAAAAACTGTTTTAGTAAAACAACTCATGTTTGTGTCAATTTAATTTTAACATTAAATAAATATATATTAATGTCATTTTCCAACCAAAGTGGCTCCATGGGGTCCCCAAGTTGACCCATGGGTTGTCTTGGTCGGCCATGACTCATCCAATAGGAGTAGGACAAGTGTCAAACTCATATCATATTATTAAAACATTGTTTTTACCTTAAACTACACTAATTACCTCTAATCGCGATTAAGAACTTAAAAGTTACTATTCACCAAAAAATTATTTTAATATCATTGAACCAAATTTTACTTCCTAATGACAACCATGTATTTCGGATTTTTTAAAATCAAATCACAGAAGTGGTAATATTTCATTTAAACGAAAAATCAGTTATTTAACTACCACTTAGTGGTTTCACTATTCATCAAAAATTGAAGTTTTTCAGAACAATGACAAAATTTCACCCTAAGCTATAATTGATATTCCGAATTCAAAAATGATGTCTATTTTACAAAATTCCCAACATATAAGTTGCATTAATTAATTTTATAATTAATTCCCGCTGTCACAACAAATAGCGTGTTTTTAAGAAACAATTTATATCAAAAGATTGGCAATTGTTTATGTCCAATTTCAATGTTAAATTAATTCTAATGACCACCATTGGATAAAATGGTAAAAATATATTCTAATTATACTTTAAAACAACTAAATAGTATAATTTATCACTATAAATTATTTTGATTAAAAAAGTTGTTTTTAAGTATTTTTCACTATTCATAAAAAATTAGAAGTTCTCAGAAAAATACCAAAAATTCAACATAGGCTAATTTCGATATTCCGAATCCAAAAATGAAGTACATTTTGAAATATAAAATTTCTATAATTTTAAAAAGTGGTTATTACTATTCATAACGGCTACTTTGATTAATCGTTGTGTTTTAGAACTCGAAGTTGCGTACAATGCAAGCTATTGCATTATTGAATGAGAAGCGTATAATGGAAGCTCGGGGTGTTATATTCTCCCCTCCTTCAATAAATTGCATCCTCGCAATTTGAAATTTTTCTTTGAAAATAAAAGGTTGAAAATAGAAAATACCTTTGTGGAAAACCCACATCGGAAATAAGGTTAATAAAATTTAGCCTTAATAAGAGGGAAATGGAAATAAGAAAGTCACCACCAAATTATGATCTCGATAAGGAGAACATTGGTGGCAATTAGAGACATATAATTGGAGGAAAAACGTAAATATTTGTAGGGAGTGATTGAGGTCATCAATCACAATCAACTGTCAAATTGAGGGCCTCAAAGCCTTCAATCTATGTTGATTTAAAATATCATCAGTTCAACAAGACATAAGGTATTAGGGTAACACATTTTTTTGTTTTAATATCCCTTTACTAAAGTTTAAGAATTAATTTATTCATTGAATAACAGATAGGTATATATATATTTATTCTTGAAAATTAGAGTTTCAACCTTCAACTCACCTTTCACTCAAAAAGATAATAGAACCCAAAAATATTATACTTATCCTAGTTGTATAAGGTTCCAAATGTTAACACATACCATTTAGATTAGTAAAATTATTTTGTAATAACCAGGGACTTCCTGTAGGCTAGTGGTAGGAAATAAAGGCCTGTCGCACTATGATTGTGGGTTCGATTCCTGCAGCTTTGTCCGACGTGACGGTTATGCCCCACCCTGCAGGTTGTCCTTTTCCTAAAACTATAGTATTATAATATTCCAAAAATAATATTCATAAATTTTTTAACCTTTAACAATACTATCCAAAGATCAACTTAATCCACTCCAACCTTTATAGTTATCCAAAATACCTCTGTCCAGACTTTCTCTAAAAGGTCTCTTAATTCCAAAATCAATTGTAACATCAGATTCCCCAAACAATGTAAAGTTTCTCTTATTGTCACATACTAAAAATATGATTACCTTCATCATATTAAAACCTTAATGAAAAAAAACAAGTACTGCAGTACAATCCTTATATATATCACATTATTATTATAACTAGAATATAATCCTTGAGTCCAAAAGCACCAATACATTAATTATTCCCCTTCAACTGTAGTCATAGCATAAGATTGGCCTTGATCCCTTGGCCTTTTCTGAGATAAGTTTCCCTGATGCTTAGGAAATTCATTTGTATAATGCCCCATTTCCCTACAATTGTAGCATTCAACATTGATAGCCTCTTTCTTTCCCTTGCAATCACGAGCCTGGTGACCCTTTTATCCACATTTATAACAAACTCCCATTCCTTTTAGGCAAGTACCAGGGTGATTCTTCCCATAATTATCACATAATGGAAAATCCTTCTTTCCCTTTTTCCCTTTATATGTCTCTTGTTCCACCGTTCTCTTCTTCTCTTGCTTTACTTTGTTGTCATAAGACTTAGAGAATTCATTTTCTGTCTTGATATCACACGAGACAATATCTTCATATGATGAGAAGGATTGTAATACTAAAGCTCGACGGAGAAATGGTTTTAACCCATCAAAGAAATGATCAATCTTACTCCTTGGTTTACGTATATAATCTACAGCATACCTCGCTAACCTTGTAAAGTTGGCCTCATACTTTGCGACATTCTCATCCTCCTTCTGCCTCAGACTCAGAAATTTCCTTTCCATATCTGCTCGATGGTCATGAGGAAAGTATTTTTCTAAGAATAGCTCTTTGAACTCCCTCCATTCCATATTCTATACTTCATCATCTTCCTTTGTGTTTTGAATCAGCGACCACCACTGATCGGCATCTCCAGTGAGGCGGTAAACTGCCATGACAACCTTCTCCCTTTCGCTACTCCCTAAGGCATGGAATATTTTCTCTAAGGAGTTTATCCATTGCTCAGCTACTAATGGATTTTTAACCCCATTAAATGTTGGTGTTTGTTGCCTCATGAAGCGGTCTAACATTGATCCTCCACGTTGCGGATCAGGGTGATCCATATGAGCAAGGTTATTATTCATAACTTGAGTGAGTTGTCCCAGTATGGTAATAAGTTGATCAGCACCAGTTGTATCTCCAGATCCACAATAATTATCTTGAGAAGGAGGGAAATCCCTAGACGGAGTGTGTGCATTGATACGGTTTCCATTCCTTCCACTAGGCGCCATTTCTAAACAATGGCATAATCTAGGTTAGTTTATGAATTATAATGAATAATTCCAAACTTTTAAAATAATTAATGTAAATTGAATGGTTTATGGATATAATCCATAATCATAAGAATGTTTTCTTTGAAGAAGTATATACTCATAAACCCTACATAATGGTTTGTAAAGAAAATGAGAATTATCCTAAGAAAATCCCCCAGGAGTGTCGTAACCAAGAGTGCAGCAAGACCTGTTGTCGTGCACCAGTTCCCGTTTGAGTCTAGCTCAAAGTGGTGTTTTCGGGTTTTACCCCTATGTACATCTGTACCAGAGCCGCCTCTACCATCTCGTATCCTGACAGGGATTTATTGCTCGGAAAACTCACAACATCTCTACAATACCAAAATTCCAAGAAGTTCTTCTATACTAATCATCAAAGTCTATCTTTGGGCTATGTGCTCTAATCAGAGTTTATCTAAATCTAGCTTCCAAGGTTAGTACTAAACTGCCTCTGATACCAACTGTAACGCCCCGACCCCAGCTACCCAGAGTCGGTGCATTACTTCGTAACATTGGCATGATCACAAAAGATCAAGTCTCGAAAGACCGATTAGTTTAGTAGCCTTTGAAACACTAGATACATTCATAAGTCTTACATTACATCATAAAGTGAAAAACTAATAAAAAAGTCTTCATAGTCCACACTCATTTCCTCTTCTGACTATCCCTGCAAGTCATTTATAAAATACTTCTTCACATCCTGGAAAATATTAAAACATTGAAAGGGGTGAGCTCAGATGCTCAGTAGGGATAACAATATTTCAGAAGCTTTCATAAATAAACATAAACATTTAAGGCAATGTATGACTAAAACAAAAGCCTTTTAAACTTGAACATCAACATAATATGGCAAAAGTAAAATGAGATAATGCCATTTACTTCTTCACATTGATATTCTACTGGTCGAATAATCACATGCAATATCAATAACCACTTTCATAATGATGGAATGCATAATGCCAGACTATCATAACCACGTAGTCAAGGCCTCGTGCCAAGACCACAAATAAGATTTTGTCAAGGCCTCATGCCAAGACACTAGTTTGTCTCATGAGACCTGCCGATGCATCGAGGAGCTATAGCGGGCTCCACCCGTCACTTATTAAGTCCAATGCATTCCTCATATGAATAGGTTTAAACATATCATAAACCATAACATAATTGTATCACATAAAACATGCATAAAGGAAACATAACATTTTCACATTTCAATCATAAGATATCAATACAACACATTGATATAATAAAAACACTTTCAAAACCATTTTCAATACCAAAATAAAAGAAAGTTAAAACTTTGTATTTATTTTTCATTAAAAAAAAGTGATGGCTTTTAGAGGAAGCCTAAACTCAAATAATGGTCACGGGGGCGGAGAAGACATTGTCACCACATATGTACGGAAAGAAAAACATTCCCTTTTTGTCGTTTAGTAAAACGTTTCGTATAAAAAATATTCCTTTTGAATAAACGTAAAAGTCAAAGGGGTTTATACACCGTATAAAAGAAATTTGTGTATAAAACCAAATATCCCTCAATGAAAGGAGATTGAGACAAAGTCCTTAAAAATATCATTTTTAAAATAAAATAGATCTATTATGTGTATCCACTATAGGTACACATAAAGAAAGTAAAAATACAAAATAGGACATAATAATATCATGACATAATTTGAAAGTAGGAGATTAACCCAAAGAATGGAAGTTGGGTTAAGAAATTCCCTTACAAAGATCATTTTTAAATAAAATATATCTATTATGTGTATTCACTATATGTAAACATAAAGAAAGTATAAATACAAGATAGGAAATAATAATATCATGACATAATTTGAAAATAAGAGATTAACCCAAAGAATAGAAATTGGGTTAAGAAGTTCCCTTACCTCGTGTCTGACTTGACTCGACCGTTCTTTAACCTCCTGAATAATAAACTAGAGTTAATTTATATTTACTTAAGAACCTTTTTAATGTTCATTATTCCATTTATATCACTTATTACAATGTTATGAACATTATTTAATTATTTAAGTTAATAACGGTCGTTTTGTCGATCTTTGGTACTTGAGTCAAAAATAAACTTCTTATAATTACAAGTTGTTCATGTGGTGAAATATCCATTATATCCAGAATTATATTCATTATGTAGATATCATATATATAATATATATACAGTATATACATTCATTCATAATGTCACATAACATTTAGGGGTAAGAAATGAAATGCACCGTTCATGGAGACGGTAAGTCGTACGTACGCATGAACACTACTTTCATTTCTATTTCATATTTAATGGAATGAAATCATAATTATATAAAGGTATAATATAGTTCCAGTATAACATAGTGTATAATACCATTTACTCCATCCTTTATACATCCCACATATGGCATTAACGATTCAAATCACTTTGAGGGGGCGGTAGTCCGCACTTCCTAAAATGAAATTATCGCGTTTTACCCATAATGGAAATCATAAAGTATGCCATAAATGAGGAATACAGAAGAATAAGTAAAACATAAACATATTATAAATCATATATAAAAATAGTGACATCTTAATGGCCACCTTTGAAGGTGTTATATGAGTGTTGAACAATCATCGTTTCGTGAGGCAGAAATTCGCCATCCACAGAAACCGTATGTTCTTTAACCATTAGACGAAGGTGTGTGTAAGTGTAGCTAGAATCCTTCTTATAACAACATCCTAGTATATTGAGGATACTGGTGTTGTTACAAAAGAAATGAATAAAAAGAGTTTAGGGGGATGGAGAAGAAAAATAAAACAAAACAACATTAGAGAAGACATTACCTCAAAATCGGGTAACTCTTTTTGATTTGAGCCAAAGGCTTCCTTAGGAAGAGTTCTGCCCAAAGTGAGGCTTCTAGGAGTAAGAGGGGGAAGTTGGGAGAGTATTTGGGCAGAGTTTGGCCGAGCCAAATGGCTTGAAAGTGTGAATGAGGTGGTAGAGGTGGGGGCCTTTTATAAGTGGAGAGGAGGGGAACTTTTGGAAAGTAATAAAATGTTACTTTATTAAACAATGCTTTTCGGATTATAAAGGTCCCAAACTTATATAATTCGAGTCTAAGGTGATAAGGTTTCGAAATATTTTCATCCAATAGGCTTTGGACAAGTGTAAGCCTTGGATTGTTCATTATCTTCTCATTTTATTTAAATCATTAAATAATGAGGTCATCACTGCATCATCATGATGTCATAAATAATTTAATTTATATAATGTCTAAAAATTATAAAAAAAATACTATGATGTAGGAAATCTTTTTATCTTTCCAATTAATATTTATAATCAAAATTTTGACTTTTGTAACCCCACTTAAAAACTGTTTTAGTAAAACAACTCATGTTTGTGTCAATTTAATTTTAACATTAAATAAATATATATTAATGTCATTTTCCAACCAAAGTGGCTCCATGGGGTCCCCAAGTTGACCCATGGGTTGTCTTGGTCGTCCATGACTCATCCAATAGGAGTAGTACAAGTGTCAAACTCATATCATATTATTAAAACATTGTTTTTACCTTAAACTACACTAATTACCTCTAATCGCGATTAAGAACTTAAAAGTTACTATTCACCAAAAAATTATTTTAATCTCATTGAACCACATTTTACTTCTTAATGACAACCATGTATGTCGGATTTTTGAAAATCAAATCACAGAAGTGGTAATATTTCATTTAAACGAAAAATCAGTTATTTAACTACCACTTAGTGGTTTCACTATTCATCAAAAATTGAAGTTTTTCATAACAATGACAAAATTTCACCCTAAGCTATAATTGATATTCCGAATTCAAAAATGATGTCTATTTTACAAAATTCCCAACATATAAGTTGCATTAATTAATTTTATAATTAATTCCCGTTGTCACAACAAATAGCGTGTTTTTAAGAAACAATTTATATCAAAAGATTGGCAATTGTTTATGTCCAATTTCAATGTTAAATTAATTCTAATGAACACCATTGGATAAAATGGTAAAAATATATTCTAATTATACTTTAAAACAACTAAATAGTATAATTTATCACTATAAATTATTTTTATTAAAAAAGTTGTTTTTAAGTATTTTTCACTATTCATAAAAAATTAGAATTTCTCAGAAAAATACCAAAAATTCAACATAGGCTAATTTCGATATTCCGAATCCAAAAATGAAGTCCATTTTGAAATATAAAATTTCTATAATTTTAAAAAGTGGTTATTACTATTCATAACGGCTACTTTGATTAATCGTTGTGTTTTAGAACTCAAAGTTGCGTACAATGCAAGCTATTGCATTATTGAATGAGAAGCGTATAATGGAAGCTCGGGGTGTTATATTCTCCCCTCCTTCAATAAATTGCATCCTCGCAATTTGAAATTTTTCTTTGAAAATAAAAGGTTGAAAATAGAAAATACCTTTGTGGAAAACCCACATCGGAAATAAGGTTAATAAAATTTAGCCTTAATAAGAGGGAAATGGAAATAAGAAAGTCACCACCAAATTATGATCTCGATAAGGAGAACATTGGTGGAAATTAGAGACATATAATTGGAGGAAAAACGTAAATATTTGTAGGGAGTGATTGAGGTCATCAATCACAATCAACTGTCAAATTGAGGGCCTCAAAGCCTTCAATCTATGTTGATTTAAAATATCATCAGTTCAACAAGACATAAGGTATTAGGGTAACACATTTTTTTGTTTTAATATCCCTTTACTAAAGTTTAAGAATTAATTTATTCATTGAATAACAGATAGGTATATATATATTTATTCTTGAAAATTAGAGTTTCAACCTTCAACTCACCTTTCACTCAAAAAGATAATAGAACCCAAAAATATTATACTTATCCTAGTTGTATAAGGTTCCAAATGTTAACACATACCATTTAGATTAGTAAAATTATTTTGTAATAACCAGGGACTTCCTGTAGGCTAGTGGTAGGAAATAAAGGCCTGTCGCACTATGATTGTGGGTTCGATTCCTGCAGCTTTGTCCGACGTGACGGTTATGCCCCACCCTGCAGGTTGTCCTTTTCCTAAAACTATAGTATTATAATATTCCAAAAATAATATTCATAAATTTTTTAACCTTTAACAATACTATCCAAAGATCAACTTAATCCACTCCAACCTTTATAGTTATCCAAAATACCTCTGTCCAGACTTTCTCTAAAAGGTCTCTTAATTCCAAAATCAATTGTAACATCAGATTCCCCAAACAATGTAAAGTTTCTCTTATTGTCACATACTAAAAATATGATTACCTTCATCATATTAAAACCTTAATGAAAAAAAACAAGTACTGCAGTACAATCCTTATATATATCACATTATTATTATAACTAGAATATAATCCTTGAGTCCAAAAGCACCAATACATTAATTATTCCCCTTCAACTGTAGTCATAGCATAAGATTGGCCTTGATCCCTTGGCCTTTTCTGAGATAAGTTTCCCTGATGCTTAGGAAATTCATTTGCATAATGCCCCATTTCCCTACAATTGTAGCATTCAACATTGATAGCCTCTTTCTTTCCCTTGCAATCACGAGCCTGGTGACCCTTTTATCCACATTTATAACAAACTCCCATTCCTTTTAGGCAAGTACCAGGGTGATTCTTCCCATAATTATCACATAATGGAAAATCCTTCTTTCCCTTTTTCCCTTTATATGTCTCTTGTTCCACCGTTCTCTTCTTCTCTTGCTTTACTTTGTTGTCATAAGACTTAGAGAATTCATTTTCTGTCTTGATAGCACACGAGACAATATCTTCATATGATGAGAAGGATTGTAATACTAAAGCTCGACGGAGAAATGGTTTTAACCCATCAAAGAAATGATCAATCTTACTCCTTGGTTTACGTATATAATCTGCAGCATACCTCGCTAACCTTGTAAAGTTGGCCTCATACTTTGCGACATTCTCATCCTCCTTCTGCCTCAGACTCAGAAATTTCCTTTCCATATCTGCTCGATGGTCATGAGGAAAGTATTTTTCTAAGAATAGCTCTTTGAACTCCCTCCATTCCATATTCTATACTTCATCATCTTCCTTTGTGTTTTGAATCAGCGACCACCACTGATCGGCATCTCCAGTGAGGCGGTAAACTGCCATGACAACCTTCTCCCTTTCGCTACTCCCTAAGGCATGGAATATTTTCTCTAAGGAGTTTATCCATTGCTCAGCTACAAATGGATTTTTACCCCCATTAAATGTTGGTGTTTGTTTCCTCATGAAGCGGTCTAACATTGATCCTCCACGTTGCGGATCAGGGTGCTCCATATGAGCAAGGTTATTATTCATAACTTGAGTGAGTTGTCCCAGTATGGTAATAAGTTGATCAGCACCAGTTGTATCTCCAGATCCACAATAATTATCTTGAGAAGGAGGGAAATCCCTAGACGGAGTGTGTGCATTGATACGGTTTCCATTCCTTCCACTAGGCGCCATTTCTAAACAATGGCATAATCTAGGTTAGTTTATGAATTATAATGAATAATTCCAAACTTTTAAAATAATTAATGTAAATTGAATGGTTTATGGATATAATCCATAATCATAAGAATGTTTTCTTTGAAGAAGTATATACTCATAAACCCTACATAATGTTTTGTAAAGAAAATGAGAATTATCCTAAGAAAATCCCCCAGGAGTGTCGTAACCAAGAGTGCAGCAAGACCCGTTGTCGTGCACCAGTTCCCGTTTGAGTCTAGCTCAAAGTGGTGTTTTCGGGTTTTACCCCTATGTACATCTGTGCCAGAGCCGCCTCTACCATCTCGTATCCAGACAGGAATTTATTGCTCGGAAAACTCACAACATCTCTACAATACCAAAATTCCAAGAAGTTCTTCTATACTAATCATCAAAGTCTATCTTTGGGCTATGTGCTCTAATCAGAGTTTATCTAAATCTAGCTTCCAAGGTTAGTACTAAACTGCCTCTGATACCAACTGTAACGCACCGACCCCAGCTACCCAGAGTCGGTGCATTACTTCGTAACATTGGCATGATCACAAAAGATCAAGTCTCGAAAGACCGATTAGTTTAGTAGCCTTTAAAACACTAGATACATTCATAAGTCTTACATTACATCATAAAGTGAAAAACTAATAAAAAAGTCTTCATAGTCCACACTCATTTCCTCTTCTGACTATCCCTGCAAGTCATTCATAAAATACTTCTTCACATCCTGGAAAATATTAAAACATTGAAAGGGGTGAGCTCAGATGCTCAGTAGGGATAACAATATTTCAGAAGCTTTCATAAATAAACATAAACATTTAAGGCAATGTATGACTAAAACAAAAGCCTTTTAAACTTGAACATCAACATAATATGGCAAAAGTAAAATGAGATAATGCCATTTACTTCTTCACATTGATATTCTACTGGTCGAATAATCACATGCAATATCAATAACCACTTTCATAATGATGGAATGCATAATGCCAGACTATCATAACCACGTAGTCAAGGCCTCGTGCCAAGACCACAAATAAGATTTTGTCAAGGCCTCATGCCAAGACACTAGTTTGTCTCATGAGACCTGCCGATGCATCGAGGAGCTATAGCGGGCTCCACCCGTCACTTATTAAGTCCAATGCATTCCTCATATGAATAGGTTTAAACATATCATAAACCATAACATAATTGTATCACATAAAACATGCATAAAGGAAACATAACATTTTCACATTTCAATCATAAGATATCAATACAACACATTGATATAATAAAAACACTTTCAAAACCATTTTCAATACCAAAATAAAAGAAAGTTAAAACTTTGTATTTATTTTTCATTAAAAAAAGTGATGGCTTTTAGAGGAAGCCTAAACTCAAATAATGGTCACGGGGGCGGAGAAGACATTGTCACCACATATGTACGGAAAGAAAAACATTCCCTTTTTGTCGTTTAGTAAAACGTTTCGTATAAAAAATATTCCTTTTGAATAAACGTAAAAGTCAAAGGGGTTTATACACCGTATAAAAGAAATTTGTGTATAAAACCAAATATCCCTCAATGAAAGGAGATTGAGGCAAAGTCCTTAAAAATATCATTTTTAAAATAAAATAGATCTATTATGTGTATCCACTATAGGTACACATAAAGAAAGTAAAAATACAAAATAGGACATAATAATATCATGACATAATTTGAAAGTAGGAGATTAACCCAAAGAATGGAAGTTGGGTTAAGAAATTCCCTTACAAAGATCATTTTTAAATAAAATATATCTATTATGTGTATTCACTATATGTAAACATAAAGAAAGTATAAATACAAGATAGGAAATAATAATATCATGACATAATTTGAAAATAAGAGATTAACCCAAAGAATAGAAATTGGGTTAAGAAGTTCCCTTACCTCGTGTCTGACTTGACTCGACCGTTATTTAACCTCCTGAATAATAAACTAGAGTTAATTTATATTTACTTAAGAACCTTTTTAATGTTCATTATTCCATTTATATCACTTATTACAATGTTATGAACATTATTTAATTATTTAAGTTAATAACGGTCGTTTTGTCGATCTTTGGTACTTGAGTCAAAAATAAACTTCTTATAATTACAAGTTGTTCATGTGGTGAAATATCCATTATATCCAGAATTATATTCATTATGTAGATATCATATATATCATATATATACAGTATATACATTCATTCATAATGTCACATAACATTTAGGGGTAAGAAATGAAATGCACCGTTCATGGAGACGGTAAGTCGTACGTACGCATGAACACTACTTTCATTTCTATTTCATATTTAATGGAATGAAATCATAATTATATAAAGGTATAATATAGTTCCAGTATAACATAGTGTATAATACCATTTACTCCATCCTTTATACATCCCACATATGGCATTAACGATTCAAATCACTTTGAGGGGGCGGTAGTCCGCACTTCCTAAAATGAAATTATCGCGTTTTACCCATAATGGAAATCATAAAGTATGCCATAAATGAGGAATACAGAAGAATAAGTAAAACATAAACATATTATAAATCATATATAAAAATAGTTACATCTTAATGGCCACCTTTGAAGGTGTTATATGAGTGTTGAACAATCATCGTTTCGTGAGGCAGAAATTCGCCATCCACAGAAACCGTATGTTCTTTAACCATTAGACGAAGGTGTGTGTAAGTGTAGCTAGAATCCTTCTTATAACAACATCCTAGTATATTGAGGATACTGGTGTTGTTACAAAAGAAATGAATAAAAAGAGTTTAGGGGGATGGAGAAGAAAAATAAAACAAAACAACATTAGAGAAGACATTACCTCAAAATCGGGTAACTCTTTTTGATTTGAGCCAAAGGCTTCCTTAGGAAGAGTTCTGCCCAAAGTGAGGCTTCTAGGAGTAAGAGGGGGAAGTTGGGAGAGTATTTGGGCAGAGTTTGGCCGAGCCAAATGGCTTGAAAGTGTGAATGAGGTGGTAGAGGTGGGGGCCTTTTATAAGTGGAGAGGAGGGGCACTTTTGGAAAGTAATAAAATGTTACTTTATTAAACAATGCTTTTCGGATTATAAAGGTCCCAAACTTATATAATTCGAGTCTAAGGTGATAAGGTTTCGAAATATTTTCATCCAATAGGCTTTGGACAAGTGTAAGCCTTGGATTGTTCATTATCTTCTCATTTTATTTAAATCATTAAATAATGAGGTCATCGCTGCATCATCATGATGTCATAAATAATTTAATTTATATAATGTCTAAAAATTATAAAAAAAATACTATGATGTAGGAAATCTTTTTATCTTTCCAATGAATATTTATAATCAAAATTTGAACTTGTGTAACCCCACTTAAAAACTGTTTTAGTAAAACAACTCATGTTTGTGTCAATTTAATTTTAACATTAAATAAATATATATTAATGTCATTTTCCAACCAAAGTGGCTCCATGGGGTCCCCAAGTTGACCCATGGGTTGTCTTGGTCGGCCATGACTCATCCAATAGGAGTAGGACAAGTGTCAAACTCATATCATATTATTAAAACATTGTTTTTACCTTAAACTACACTAATTACCTCTAATCGCGATTAAGAACTTAAAAGTTACTATTCACCAAAAAATTATTTTAATCTCATTGAACCACATTTTACTTCTTAATGACAACCATGTATGTCGGATTTTTGAAAATCAAATCACAGAAGTGGTAATATTTCATTTAAACGAAAAATCAGTTATTTAACTACCACTTAGTGGTTTCACTATTCATCAAAAATTGAATTTTTTCAGAACAATGACAAAATTTCACCCTAAGCTATAATTGATATTCCGAATTCAAAAATGATGACTATTTTACAAAATTCCCAACATATAAGTTGCATTAATTAATTTTATAATTAATTCCCGTTGTCACAACAAATAGCGTGTTTTTAAGAAACAATTTATATCAAAAGATTGGCAATTGTTTATGTCCAATTTCAATGTTAAATTAATTCTAATGAACACCATTGGATAAAATGGTAAAAATATATTCTAATTATACTTTAAAACAACTAAATAGTATAATTTATCACTATAAATTATTTTTATTAAAAAAGTTGTTTTTAAGTATTTTTCACTATTCATAAAAAATTAGAAGTTCTCAGAAAAATACCAAAAATTCAACATAGGCTAATTTCGATATTCCGAATCCAAAAATGAAGTCCATTTTGAAATATAAAATTTCTATAATTTTAAAAAGTGGTTATTACTATTCATAACGGCTACTTTGATTAATCGTTGTGTTTTAGAACTCGAAGTTGCGTACAATGCAAGCTATTGCATTATTGAATGAGAAGCGTATAATGGAAGCTCGGGGTGTTATAACTTTCATTGCAAAAGTTGAGAAAACAAGAGATTCCTCAGAGAGTGAAGAAGGTGGTGAATAATATTATAGAGAGTATCAGCTTAGAATAGAACTTGTTACATGTCTTTATCAAAACAAAACTCTCAAGAAAGAAATTAGTGTAATGAAGAAATATTTTGAAAAAGTTTCTGATGGAAGAAAATATTCCATCAAGTAAGAGGATGAATACATTCAGTATATTTTAAGTTACAAACTTAGAATTGCTGAAAAGAGAAAGATGATTGAAAATATTAGTAAGAAGCTGGAATATAAGGAAGAAGAGGTTAACAAGTTTCAATCAAAACTTCTTGAGTTTTAAAGTACCTTGAGGAAGAGGAATTAAAACTTCAACAAATCTTCAAAAGTAAAATATGAGACTTCTGGATATGTTGAGAAGGCTCAATATGAGAATTAGGTGAAATCTTCTCTAACCAAAAATAATGTTTCATCTGATTCTTTTAATATTTAAGGTTTTATATATAGGATCAAAATGATGAATATATATTCTCAAAATACAAGAGGAGGATTAATTGTATACTTTAAAAAATTCTTTTGGAACTTTTAAAGATGACAATGTTTAACAAAGTTAAACAAGTTAAATTCACAAGACCTTTTAGTTCTACAAGCTTAGTTGATTCTGGAAATGTGGTTCCAGAAATGAAACTTAAGAAAAGTTTACAAAGATAAATATTCCACCTTAAATCATATAGAATCTTACTAATCATAGTATACAAGTACAAGAAATTATAAGATAGTTATACTTTCCTTAACAATCAAAATGTAGTGAAAAACAAACTTGAAACAATACAAGTAACAAGTAAGAAATGTTTTAACCCAAGTAGATGGGTATCCAACAACCTTGGATAAAGGTCCCTTAATTTATACATTCAAGAAAGTCTATCTTACCCACACCAGGGTAAGCCCTCGATACGAATATCAGAGTCTGTCTTACTATCCCCGCAAGTCCTCAAACTTCAAGGTAGTCGGCACCTCTGTCTTCCTATCCCTAGAAGCCCTCGAATGTACTCAGCAACATTTGGAGTCACACGAAACAATTCTGAAAAAGATGTTTAGTACGTACATAGCATGAGATTCACTCTCTAAAAATCAATTCATCATGTAATCTCTAGAGTTCTAGAATAGTCAGTTGTAATGATCTCATTCAAATGAGCTCCTATTTATAGGCACATCTTCAACGGTCGGTTCCCTCCTCCAATGGTCATATTTTTCCTTGAATTTCGGAGGGACCTATACAAGTGTCACTCAAAAAACAGTTGGTTAGAAACAGAAATCACGACATCGTTTCATAACTATAACAAGGGTAAGAAAAATATGGTTGCTTAAACAAATTCATTTTTTGGAGTCTAAGGAAAAAATAAAAGTTCAGAGTCTAACCAAAAAATCATTCAGTGTCTATAATACATGAATATTCAGATTATGTCTTCAAAATAATTCAGAACCTGAATTCTATAGAATTCCGGAGTCTAAATTCAGATATTTCAGAGTCTGAATTCAGAGAATTCAGAGTCTTAATTCATAAGAATTTGGAATCTGAATTCATAAGAATTCAGAATCTTAATTCAGAGAATTCGGAGTCTGAATTTAGATAATTCGGAGTCTGAATTCATAAGATTTCGGAGTCTGAATAAGAATTCGGAACCTGAATTTGGATCCTGAAAATAGAATGCTTTATATCTGAGTATTTATAGGAATCTGTGGTTTTAGATATGAAACCAAATTTTACACTTAGAAATAAAATGAGTTAGATTTAAAGAAATTATGACATGGACAATGAAAACACGGTAAGGATAAATTTTCCTTGAGAAAGGAAAATTTTCCTTATTAAGATAAATCTTAGGTGAAATGAAATTTGCCTTAAGATAGAGTGTTTGTGATTTTCAAAACATGAAGTAATAGAAAAGTCATAAGGAAATATTATTGACTCAACAATCTCCCCCTTTTTGGAAAGCATAAACATCCTTACGAAAAAGAATATAAGGACTTAGAATTTTTATGATCTTGAAAAAAAACTTACCTCCCTTTACATATGGATCATAGTGAATATGACTAACTCCCCCTTAATCTTTGGAATCACTAAATATCATATTCTGAATTTCCTAAATGAGATTTCTCATTTTCTTGCATACGAAAATCTTCATGATGAAAACTCCCCCTTAGATGAACTCCCCCTTAGTTAGGGAAATTTATTCTTTTCTTAATATTATTTTTGAAATTTATTTCTCCCCCTTTTTTATTTTCAAAAAGGATTAAAGGTAATGGAAAAAATAAATATGGTACTTGAAATATTAGTACTAGAAAATCAAAAATAAAGAACATCCAAAATTTTCATTAAGATTGGAAGAATATGTACAACACAGAAAATACAACAAAAGATCAGATTTTGAAAAGATTATCCTTCCTTCTTCTTCGGCATCAGCTTATTCACTATGGTTTTGAGCTTTTTGAGTTCCTTGTGATCCTCCTCTGCACATTTGAGAAGCTGATCCTAATCTTCTATTTTCTTCTCTAAGGCTTTTATTTTTTCTTCCTGAACCTTAAAAGATTCTGCCTGACCCTTCAAGACTTCTTCATACTTGACAAGATTCTCTTCTATCTCAATTCTAAGATCCCTTTCTCTCTTCCAACTCTGAGCAACTGAATTCAATTTCCCATTTAGATCTTTCACTTCTTGCTTCCGAGAAGTCTGTTCCAGAGTTAGCTTTTCCTCAAAACTATTAGCGAGATCTTTGATCTTCACATCTTCGGTGTCAAAATAATCCTTGAAACTTTCTTGAAATTCATCAAGGATTATCATCTCTTCAACTGTCTTCCTTGACCATCTTGTCATATTTTTTCATGATCTTTTATGAGCTTCATAGATAATAAGAAAAGTATTGAATTATGCCTCGAGTTTGACACACTTATCCATCACCATGGATATTGAATCTGATTTCTGATTTAAGGTATGCTGAATCATCTGGCATCTGAAGTCTATGCTTGGAAATATAGGGATAGTTCCAACAAGATTTTTCAAAGACTGGACTACAAAATCATGTCTGAGAGAGGACGATTCTGAATCTGAGAATTTGGTTGGTGAGGATTATTTTTCTAACTCAGCAAGTTTCTTCTTTGATGAAGTACCAACTTCTTTCTTCTTCACAACGGATGTTCTAGGTGTATCAACAACCACCTATTTTCCCTTATCATCTTTCGGAATGGATTCTTCTTGATTGGGTGATTCGTGTTCACTATCAGATAGTTACACAATTTTATCTTCATCTACCACTTCCTTCTCAGCTCCTGCCTCAACATCTTCTGGCTGAATGGAATCATGGTTGGAGCTTTCTTCTTTAGACATTTTGTTCACTTCTTCTCTACTTTTCTCATATTTCCCTAGGGTAGAAAGTTTTGAAGACTCAGCTTTAGAGGTTTGGAATGATATTTTTTCATAAGGACTTTACTTATCATAAAAATATTCAACTTTCTTTATCAAGTCTTCGGTATCACCATTACCTTATTCTTATTCTTCTACTACTTGTTTTTCTTAGACTTTTTTCGGAGTCACAAACTTCTTTCCTGGAGTCTCTAGTAAAGGTTCTATCAGAAAGGATTCTGGTACTGTAATATTCTCAGAGGCTTTCTCAGCAGCCTTCAGAAGGGATTATACTATCTCAACTTCAAAAAACTTCTTCCTTTGCTTCTTTTCTTTTTCTTCCTTTTCTAGATTCATAATAGTCTTTTCTTTCAATGCTTTTGCCTCAGCAAGGTCGAGGCCAAACTTAGGTTCCCCTTATTTCCTGTTCTTCTTATCTTCCCTCCACTTTTCCACTACCTCATTAGGATAGGATTTTTTCTTCTTTGGATTTGGGGGTGCTGACTGAATTTCCTTTGCCACTAGAGTTTTTTCCTTCTCTTCTACTGCTTTCACCTTCCTCTTCCTTCCACCCTTTTTATAGGTTCCAGCCACCTCTTTTTTCTTTGAAAGAGTTTCAACTTCCTCTTCAGAAAAATCATATAATTCTTTGGATTCTTTAGAAAAACCAATTTTCATCCCTCTCAAAGTATCATAACTCAACAGCATGACTTTGCAATTCCTCGACTTAGAACTGCAAAGAATTTTGAAGGATTCTAAACACCGAACAATCACCTTTGACAGAATGGATAGATACATAATAATTGAAGATTTCAAATTTTCATTCTTGATATTCTCAATTGTAATCAGAATGTACTTAACCAAATTTATCTTCCTTAGATTCACCAAGAAATCAAAAATATACATATCACTTTTCTTCAAAGTATCCTTGTCTCCTTTTCTCGAAATTATAAAACCTTGAACCCATAGTTCAAGAATACTTAAGTTCATAGATAGATGAAGAATATTCGGAGTCTTTACTTCTAAAAGACCAAGGCAAGCCATGGCCTTCACCTTATCAAAACTTCCTCGAACATCAGGTAGCTTGTGAGTAAAAAACTTATCTTCCCCTTCATAAGGTATTCCAATCAAACTATCAACCTTAGTGTAAGAAAGGGAATATGTCTTTCCATAACACTTGAACGAGAACTTGTGTTTGTATTCTTCCTTGAAGAAAGATACTATCTCATGGAACTATACTTACAACTCTAGATAGACCAAATCCTGAGCTTTTGGTTTTGAAATACATACACTCTTCCAACTATTTAGTTTGATATTCTTGGAAACAATAGAGTCATATTTGGCATAAAACATTGGATCAACTAACCTTTCTCTGTATATCTTCCATTCAGAGATTGGCTTGATAGTCGACATTTCTTTCTGGGAAGAGACTTCGGCAGACATTTGGAAGTAAGGAAGATCTGAGAAGTTCGTAACGGGCTTATGTAGGAAGGGTAGAGCTTCAGCACGCATGATCTTTGAGATCGATGTGGGACAACCATCAGGGGGTCCTTTATATAGGCATTTGAGGCGACGGTTCAGCTTAAAAACTCAATCCAACGGTTGAAAAACCTTCTATCTATATCTAAAGACTAAAAATATGACCAAGGAAGAATTTTGATAGATTCCGATCTTTTGAGGATTTTTAAGAAAAACATTTGGATTTAAGGAAAATTGAATACGAAAAATTTAAAAACGAATGAAAGTACCAATAAGTAAAATATGATTATAAAAATTTAAGAAAGAAAACATACCTTTTGGATTGCTAGGAAGATTATTCGTAATGAGGGAAATTCTTCTTGAAAAACTTTAGATTCCAAAAATTTGATTACGAAAACTTTGACTACGAAAAATTTAAAACTATGAAAAATTTTAGACTAAAAAAATTACAAAAAATCTAACTGCAAAAATTTCCATTACGAAAAAGTTTGACTACGAAAAATTTTAGACTACAAAAAATTTTGAAAATAAAAATTTTCTAGACTATGAAAATCTTGAAAATGAAAAATTTCTAGAATATGAAAATTTTGAAAATGAAAAATTTCTAGACTACAAAAATTTTGAAAACCTAACAAACAAATGTACCCCCCCCCCCCATGAAAAGGAGTTCCTTATTATAAGGAGATTGGTTTCAACAGGAAGTTAACATGGAAGATTACCTTACGATTATCATTCTTAACTTATGTTTAATGTATTCAAATCTATCGGATGGTAAATATTTTTGTGAAAATATCAGCAAGTTGATCTTGTGTTCTGATAAATTGAAGAATGATATCTCCTTTTTGTGTGTGATCCCTAAGGTTATAGTGTCCTAACCTTCTATGTCACAACCAAGAATAATCTTTGATTTCACTAAGGCAATGTAGATCTTGGCTTCTAAGGTCTTCTATGTTTAGTGTGTAAACATTCTCTTACCTATTGGCAGAAAGAATAAACTCTTCCTTGTAATTGTGTACTAAGCACTTATCATTCCTAAAATTCACAAGGTAACCTTCATCACATAATTGACTTATTCTAATGAGGTTATGCTTAATACCCTTAACAAATAAAACATTTGAAATCAATGTTTTTCCATGAAGAACAATGTTACCTATACCAATAATTTCTCCCTTAGCATTATCTTCGAAAGTTACTTTTCCTCCTTTAGTCTTGATAATATTTTAAAAGAAGTTTTTGTTACCAGTCATATACTGAGAACATCCATTATCCATGTACCATGTATTTTTGTTGAACTGTCTTTATTTTCTTGAAAATAAGAGTGTTAGACTTTCAGAACCAAACTTTCTTGGATCTGGAAACTTCAGAAAGAAAAATTTTAGGAATCCACATTTTTTTTTGAAAAATAATCTTTATGAAAACCTAAAGACTAAGTTTTGTTTAAGGAATAATTTTTTGCCCAATTCCCACCACACTAACACTTAGTGCAGAATGGATCACTTTTAGGAACAAAATAATTGTTACTAAAAATCAGTTTTGAACTAGTATAACCAAAATCAGAATTATTCCTTAGAGGTTGAATTTGGGAATACATCTTATCAAAGTTTTCCTTCCCTAAGGTAAAGTTTGACAAACACTTCCTCAAGAAAAATATTTCTGACTTTAGTCTAATAACTAAGTTCTTATCATCAAAAACATTAGTTTTAGCACTAGAGTTAGGCTCAAAAACATTTTTCTTAGAAATTACTTTTTCTAGATCCTTAAAAAGTTTATCCTTCTCAGAATTAACTTCCTCAAGGGTTTTTGAAATACTTTCAAAATCAAGGGTTTTCTTATCAAGATTTTTAGAAATATCTGATATTTCCTTAGTAAGAATAGAAATTCTAGAATTTTTCTTATCAAGCTTTTTCTTGACTTTAGAATTTTCATTCTCAAGGAGCTCAACAAACCTAGAAACTTCTTCATAAGTAGGTAAAGTATTATCTTCATCAGAAGAAGATTCTTTATCCGAGGATTCATAATATTTACTATCACTATAATTATCATTCATGGATACATTGGTAATGGATTCATCATTGTGTACCTTAGCCATTAAATAATGATTTTAAATAGGTAACTTGGAAAGTAAACCAAGATTCTTCTATCCAGAAGATTCATAATCTGAGGATTCATCATAAGAGTCTTCACCACTGGCACTCCAAGTGTCATTAGATTTCAAGACTTTCTTAGCTTTATCTTTGTAGTACTTCCTTCTATTCCTTTCAAAATTCTTTTCTTTTCTATATTTTCTCTTAAGCATAAGACAATCTGGCCTTATATACCTAGTTCTTTTGCATTCATAACAAGTGACTTCAGAGTCTTTCTTATCCTTTCTTTCTTTCTTCATGTATCTATACTGGAAGTCTTTCTTCCCAAATATTTTGTTCATCCTTTGAGAAAGATTAGCTATTTCATTCTCAGAATGTTCACTTTCACTTGATTCAGATAAAATAATGACCTTTTCAAATTTAGATCTCGTAACTCTATCAGGAGTCTTGGTTTTCATATGATTTGAAGTAATTGTAAAAGCAACACTTCCATTCCCATTCTTTTTCTTAAAATTGTTAGCAACTCTCTTCATTCTAGTCTCATTTTGAAGAAGAATTTAAAAAAGCTCATCAAGATTAATCTCGGAGACTTTCCTATTCTCATCAATATCAGTTCTCTTTGATTCCCACTCATTAATCATGATGTCTATAATCTTTTCTATAAGTGCCTCATCATCCAAACCTTTTTCACCCGTACCTTGTAGTTAAGTTGATATTCTGACTTCTCTTGATTAGTAAAAGTTCTAACTTCCTTATCAGGAATCTTGTAATCTCTAGTAAACATAACAAAGTTGTCCACTCCAGTTTTAATAACAAAAGTCTTCATACGATCTCTCCAATATTCATAATCATTCCCATTAAAAATAGGTGGTCTAGTAGGATTAAGATTTTCAATTGAACCAACATTCATTCATGCCATCTCAAAGAAAAAATCTTTTCACACAAACTTGTTAGTAATAAAAGTTTGTAAACAAGGATAAAAATATCCTAAGCAAGGAAAATATAGAACAATGAAAACTTGATCAAGAAAACTTATATGTGAATATAAGTATTTTAGAGACCTACTCTGATACCAATTGTAGGATCTAAATGATGAATGTAGATGCTCAAAATAAAATAATGGGGTGAATTGTATACTTTAAAAAATTCCTATAGAAATTTTAAAGATGGTAATGTTTAATAAAGTTAAACAAGGTAAATTCAAAAGACCTCTTAGTTATACAAACTTGCTTGATTCTAGAAATGTGGTTCCAAAAATTAAACTTAAGAAAATTTTACAAAGATAAAGATTTTACCTTAAAGTGTATAGAATCTTACTAATCTGAGTATACAAGTACAAGAAAGTGTAAGATAGTTATACTTTCCTTAACAATAAAAATGCATCGGAAAACAAACTTTAAATAATACAAGTAACAAGTAAAAAATCTTTTAACCCAAAGAGACGGGTATCCAACAACCTTGGATAAAGGTCCCTTGATTTATACTTTCAAGAAATCATGTCTTACCCACACTAGGGTAATCCCTTGATACGAATATCGGAGTCTATCTTGCTATCCCCACAAGTCCTCAAACTTCAAGGTAGTCGGTACCTTTGTCTTCCTATCCCTGAAAGCCCTCGAATGTACTCAGAAACATTCGAAGTCGTACGAACCAATTCTGAACAATATGTTCAGTACACGCAAAGCATGAGAGTCACTCTCTAGAAATCACTTCAGCATTTAATCTCTAGAGTTCTAGAACAGTAAGTTGTAATGATCTCGTTCAAATGATCTCCTATTTATATGCACATCTTCAACGGTCAGCTCCCTACTTCAACGTCATATTTTTCCTTGAATTTCAGAGGGACCTATATACGTTTCACTCAAACAACGGTTGGTTAACAAGGGTAATAAAAATATGTTTGCTTAACCAAATTCATTTTTCAGAGTCTAAGGAAAAAAATAAAAGTTCAGAGTCTAACCAAAAAACCATTCAGTGTCTATAATACATGAATATTCGAAAGTTGAAAAAATGAATTCTCAAGATGTTAGAAATTTTCCAACAAAAAATAAATTCGAATGTTTGGAAGAAGTTTTTGTAAGATGTTATCAAGGTGGTCATCATGTTGAAAGATGTATAACACTCCTTCTAGAACAAGTTTCTTATGATTAAAAAAACAAAGCTGAAAATAAGAGAGTTTAGGAAAGAGATTTTGTTGTTGAGCCAACTTTGAAAGCAAGTAAAATGAATAAACCATTGACACTTGATAGTTTTTGTTCTTCACATTTTACAGGTGATATAAAAATTTTGAAACATGTTGAAATTCATGATAGAGGATCAGTTACCTTTGGTAATGATAGTTCCTTATAAATCAAAGGAATCAGAATGGCTGAGATTGAAGACAAAATGTTGAAATCTAATGAAGTTTTATTTTTTTATTGTATAAAAAATAACTTACTAAGTGTAAGTCAACTTTATGATGATGGAAAATCAGTTGTTTTTAAAAAATATTTTTTTATCATAAAAAGTGTGAAGTATGGAAAAGTTATTACGAAAGGAGAAAAACCATTGGGAATCTCTTTCAAATAAGATAATTCAAAAACTCTTGTTACTTGAGTGTTGAAGATGAAAACAAATTGTGGCATCGAATACTTTGACACCTTAGGAAGAAAAACATGAATGAACTTTCAAAATTTGATGTTGTCCAAAATTTTCTAGAATTGAAAAGAAGAGATGAAGATGTTTTTATTACTTTCCAAAAAGAAAATATGACTAACAAAATTCATGATAGAATTGAGATTCAATCTACCAGACCACTTGAGCTTATTCATTTTTGATTTATGTGGGCCGATGAGACATCAATCAATAAAATAATATTTATAATTTATCATTTTTATTGATGATTTCACTCATACGACACAAATCATATTTATGAATCACAAGTCTGAGGCTATTGAAATGTTCAAATTATTTAAAAAAGATGTTGATAAAGAAATTAGGGTTTCCTTAAATAAGTTGAGAATAGATCATGGTATCGAATTCAAAAATATACTTTTGAAACTTATCTAAGAAAGAATGGTATCAAACATCAGTATATTTCTTCTTATACTCCATAATAAAATGGAGTAGCATAAAGAAATAATATAACCATGGAGGAAATGGGAAGAAGTATGTTAGTAGAATATAAACTTTCAAAGTTCTATTGTAGAGAAGTTTTTAGTACTATTGTGCATGTTAAAAATAGATATTTGTTGAGATTGTAAACCAATATAACTCCTTATGAAATTTGGTATAATAAAAAAATTCATTGAAATACTTAAATAAAATAGAAGTCCATGTTTTCTCAAAATCAAAAATCTGGATTTTGGAAATTTTGATGAGAAAGTTGGGGAAGGAAATTTTATAGGATATTCACCAAATAGAAGAAGTTACAAATGTTGGAAAAACATTTACAAAAGTTGGTGGACTCATATGATGTTAAGGTGATTGAAAATCAAAGTTCCTTAACAAAAGTTGTTGAGAATGCTGAGGAGGAAAAATTGGAGAATTTCAACAATAGTGAATGTAATTCAAAACATACTTATCAAGATTTAGAAGAATCATGTGATAAATAAATTTCAGCTGGGAAAGAAACTTTTAATTTCCTACCTTATAAAAACATGTTGAATCCAAAAACATTATTTTGAATTAGAAGGCTCCAGTTCAGACAAGAAGAAAGTTGATATTAGATAATCAGACTTCACTTATCTCAAAAGTTGAACCAGAACTAGTTTCAGAAGCTATTCAACACAAAGAATGGGTGGATACTATGAATGAGGAGTTGGATCGGATTAAGAATAATAAAACATGGGAACTTGTTTCATGTCCATAAAATAAAAATGTTATCAAGACTAAGTGGGTTTATAGAAAAAAGTTAGATGAAGATAGATAAGTTTCAAGAAATAAAGAAATACTTTTTTGTAAAGGCTATGCATAGGTGGAAGGTGTGTATTTTGAAGAAAATTTTTCACCAATTGCAATATTAGAAACTATAAGAATGTTTCTTTTAGTGTCTATATATCGGAATTACAAAGTTTATCAGATGGATATAAATTCATCTTTCTTAAATGGATAGATTCATGGAGAAGTTTATATTGGAAAACCTTATGGGTTTCTACTTGATGAGGATAAAAACAAAGTTTATATATTGAATAAAGCTTTGTATGGGATGAAACAAGATCTACATGATTATTATTCTAAACTTGACAATTTTTTGAGAATGTTGAACTTTTCAAAAGGAAAATTTGATAGAAACTTATATGTGAAAGATGTTGAATCTGGAGCTCTAATTGTAATTGTTTATGTGGATGATATAATTTTTTGGGGGATAGAGAAGATGTTTGTAAAACATTTACTGAAGGAATGAAGAATAATTTTGAAATGTGATTGTTGGGAGAATTAACTTTCTTCCTTGGATTATAAGTTTAAAAAAAGGAAAAATCCTTTTTCTTATCTCAAGAAAAGTATGCCAGGGAATTGTTAAAGAATTTTGGGATGAAAGAATCCAAATAAGTTTTAACTCTTATTTTAGTGATCACAAAGTTGAGTAAATATGAATCTAGTATAAGTGTGAATCATAAAGACTTGAAAACTGATAAGAAGTCCTATTTACCTTAAAGCCTCAAGTCCTGATATTCTTTATGCTTTGAATTTGTGTGTCAGGTATCAAAATAATATAAAATAATCACAAATGTTGGAATCAAATAGGATTCTGAAATATTTCAAAGGAACAACATGACATGGGTTGTTATGAAAAATAAATTTTGAGATTAATTTTCATGGTTATACTGATACTAATTGAGTTAGAGATTGTAATGATAAAAAATCAACCTTAGGAGGAACATTTTTCTTGGGTGAATTTTTTGTGAGTTAGCATATTAAGAAACAAAGTTTAGTGAATTTTATCATCTCTGAATCCGAATATGTTGTAGCTACTCAATATTGTACTCAAATGTTGTGGATGAAAGTTTAGTTGGAAGATTTGAAAGTAAAAGTTTCTAAACAATTGAAGATACTTTGTGATAATCATAGTGTAATTGATATTTCAAAGAATATTTTCCAACATTCAATATCAAAACACATTGATATAAAGTTTCACTTTATAAAAGAGAAATTTGATATTGGATATGGTTTTCTAGAATAAATTTCAACAAAGTATCAGATTGTAGATATCTTTACAAAAGCAGTGATGAAAGAAACATTTGTGTAATTGAGGCTGCAACTTCATGTTAAGCCTCCTCCCATGTCTTCTTAAACCTCATAAGGAAGTCTCCCCACTGTGCTTTAGATTATGTTGACAAAGGGGGATAGAAAGTAACAAATTTTTACTTTGTAATAAGTTTTTACTTATCTTTCTTTTATGAATCTAAAGTTGTGATTATAATATAATGGGAGAGATAAAAAGAAAAGTGATAGAAAAAGAAAAGTGATAGAAAAATAAAATTGAGAGAGGGAAAGATAAAAGTAAGGGGGTTTATATTTACATGGTTTCAATTTTCTTGTCACTGAGGGATGGAATTCCATCAAAAAAATTACTTCATCCAGTATTGTGGTGTTAGGATGCTCTCTTTTAAGAAAGGATATGTTTTGATAAAATTTAAAAGTCAAAAAAAACTTAAGTTGTTTATAAAACTTGAGTTGTGAAAATTTTCCGAGAGTTGAGAAAAGTTGTTAATGAGGGTTGTTAACAAATAAAAAGGGGTAAATTAAAGAACCTTTATAGTTAAATTATTTTAACAAAGTTTTTGTATTTTTTGACAACTAACCATTTTATATAAGAAAGTTTTTGTTATCTAGGAATCGGATCTAGTCCATCGTAATGAGATTTTGTAAGAAATTATAAATTTGTTGAAATAATTGGATCCATCTGCATAATATTCAGATCATCAGATCCAAAATAATTGGAGATGAAAATTGTTGTTTTCTAGAAGTTTTCCTTAGTCATAATAAAATAAAGAAAGAAGTTGTTGAGTGAAGAAGTTATATTGTTTCTAGAGAGTTTTGAATTAATATTGTGAAGTTATGAGTTAGAAAGTTTTAATACTTTCTAAACCAAGTTATAAAATGCTTTGATGATTATAAATTTCTCACAAATTATGAAAACTTTCGTGATAAAATCTTTTGAATAAATAGTGGAGAGGTTTGAAGAATTTTAAAGTTGCAATATGGAGATTCCATCGTATTAGGATATCCATTATAATGGGAATTCCATTATAAAGAGAACTCAATTAGATTCACTAATAAGGATACAAAATTTAGATTCATTGAGAAGGATACAAAATTCAGATTCACTGAGAAGGATACAAAATTCAGATTCACTGAGAAATATACAGAATTTGGATTTGCTAAGAAGGATATAGAATTTGGATTCATTGAGAAGGATACAGAATTTGGATTCACTAAGAAAGAAACAGAATTCAGATTCACTAAGAAAGAAACATAAATTAGATTTACTAATAAAGAAACCAAAATTGTATTGAGCTTATTATGAAGAAGACTCAAAAAAAATCCAGAAGTTTTATAAAGAGTTGAGGAGCTCAAACTTGAAATTCAATTTTTTCATAAATCTTATAGAAATCTAAGGAGGTTTTAAGAAGTCAAATTTTGAGTTTAAATGTGAGATATTTTCAGAGATTTTGAAATTTGAGGAAGCAAGGAAAGTTTTCAAGTTTCCCACTTTTTTTTCTGAGTCACCTATAAATACTTCCTCAGATCATTCATTCATTAGTAACTTTCATGTAAGTGGAAAAGGTGGAGCACTAGATAAATCAAGTGAGAGTCATTATTGGCTAGAGATATCATAAGGAGAACCAGATAGTTGAATGTTTGTTTACCAGATTGAGTAATATTGTATTGAGAATATCGTATTCATTTAATCAAATTGAGTTAATCAGACTAAAGAAGATCGTACTGAGAATTTGTATAGAGTTTGAGTTTTGAAGATTGAAAATGGGTTCATTGTATTGATTCCATCATATTGAGAGAATTGGATCCAGACATATCTTATTGATAGAATCATTCCCAGACTCATCATATTGAGAGAATCAGATCCAGACTCATTGTATTGATATAATCGTATCCAGCCTCATCATATTGATAGAATTGGATCCAATCAAATCAGAATGAGGATTCTTACTGAGCATTTTTAGAGCAGTTTCAACAAAGTATTTATTCTTTTGTTTGGATCAATTTTTTTATAAAAAAACATTGTATACTGATAGGAGTCGGTATAATATTTCTTATCAGGAGATATAAGGTGTCTAATAGGAGTTGACACAAGTTGTATTCACTTCTTCATAGTAGTGAATTTCCATAGACCCATGGGAGTGTCTATAGAAAGGATGTAGGTTCTCACACTGAGGCTAAACCATATAAATCTTGTGTGCTTTAGTTACTTTCCTACTTGTTTATGCATGAGTATTTACTAAATGTTGATACGGATATAAATCTTAACAGGTTTCAAGGGTTAAGTTTAAAAAAGTTTTGAAACTTATAAAAAGTGAACAACTGATTCAACCCCCCCCCCCCCAATTCTCAGTTGTTATTCGATCCTTTGGAACTTTAGAGAACTCGTATCTCTCTGATCTCACCTTCTCTTAATAGATATCTCGAAGGTAAGAAACAATGTTATATGAATCCATATCCACATATTGTTTTATATTCTCATTAGACATGTAGCATAACATGAAAAATTGGACATCCATTATGTCATCCACATGTTGTATATAGAGAGATACTTCTTCCTCACTAGCCTCTTTGGAAAGAGACTCAGAAATTGGGGTTTCCATCACATATAATTTCTATTCGTGGTGTAGTATAATGTGTAAGTTCCTATACCATTCCTGGAAATTTGCACTAGTTAGAAGGTTATCCTTCTATAGTATAGATTGAATTGATATTGTTGAAGTCATTTGATTTTCCATTTCTATAAATAAAGATAAAATGATTAGTAATTTATTTGATTATAAAAATAGATTAGTAAATTTAAAATTAAATTCCATTAATCTCCCACTATTTTTAAAACCTAATATCCCCCACCATTAGTTTTGAAATATCTTATCACTTATATATTCTAGTGTTACGGATCCATATTCCCCTTCTTATAACTCGAACTTGGTCCTGAAAAACTATTTGAAGGGTTTTTGGTAGGTGTAACTTTCCAACCGCATTAACTCACAGTTCCATTATGTGTTGAGTGGACTCCCCTATTGTGAAATCCTAAATAAATATTTCCTCAACCCTTTCCTCTTTGTTACACCAAGTCCTACTTGGGTAGTTAACCCTTGATGTGAACCGGTTAAGTCAACCCAAAATTTTAAGCTAAAAGTTTCATAATAATTGAAAGCACCCCAACTTTGGTTGGTCAAGCACTTTGAACTATAAGGTCGATTCTTATTTAAGTGTTGAAAGGCTATGCTGACTTAATATTTTAGTTGAGGGATTTTTATCTTTATGTGTAAAAGTTCATTTTTATCTTATCATGCACCTTTTTAATATTAAGTGGATTTTACTTAAGTGATTAACCATGTATAATAAAACATTCATGCATAATATGATTATATTTTATTCCATCTTGTATTCTTGTTAATTTATTTATTAGGTGATCATGTTGCATCCTAAAACATAAATAATTAATAATACAACTGACAGAAATAAAATATAAGTGGCATGATCATGAGATTGTCTAAGGGTTATTTTATCTATCAGATTATAAACTAACCCTTAGACCTATTGTAAAACACCTTGAACCATATCCTGGTTCGTGTTTCTAAATTCCACCTTGGTTCCTATGTATCTCCTTAATTAGTTTCACCTAGGCTCTAAGACTCGTACCACCCCTATCACCTAGGAGCTCCATATCTACATAAGCATTTACTCACATACAGGTGAGGGGATCCAATGGATTAGATAAAATGAGTTTTACATAAAATAAATCACGAGCACATGGGCCCTGACATAATAAGGAGGAGGGGATGATGCGTAGGCCATGAATTTTAATTTAACCATAATAAATTAAAGGAAACCAATCACAAATATAGGGCTAATCTAATATCATGATCATCCATATATCAAGCAATGAGCATACATTTTCAATATAATTATCAATTACTTTGATTCATTATTTCATTAAAATAATGTGCCACAAATTAATCCAATTAATTAAATTCATGTAAATTCCATAAAATCATTATTAGCTCACAATAATCCATAGTTTTTTTTAAAATAATTTCATTTAAAATTAATAAAGTACACATGTGTATTTGGAGGCAACTACATGTGTTCATCCAAAATTTTAAACAAGGAAATTGATTCAATATATAATTATCAATCATATGAAATGGCTTGTAATATCAAATAAATGACACATAGAACACATGTTAATAGATTTGATTATATATTTAATTCTTCTCTTAGTGTAAGATTGGGCACACTATCAGCAGTAGACTATATGGTGTGTACTGTGTTACCTAGCGTGTACAGTCTTTTGCCCATGTCCATAGCACATGCCTTGGGACTGGGCATGTTGCTTTCCACGGATGAGTTCAAGGTACACACCATGTTGTCTATATTACATGGCATGTAGCCTTAGAGTTTCACAACCTATCAGTCCTAGTGTCATCTAGCCAATACATAGCACTCTAGGACACCCTATGTTCTTAGCCGTGAGAAAATGAGGGTTATGCATTGTGTATTGTGGTCACACATTGTGTAGTTCTTCAAAACATGTGCCAGTCTATCTAGATCAATACTCTGGTCCTCTTTTATTGGACTATAGATTAAATTTAAATTGGTATAACCCGATATAGTGAGATACATGCAAAAAACACTAGTACACATCGTGTATTTAAGCAGTACACACTGTGTACTCTAGTTTTTTCTAAGCAGAACATTTGGCACCTCTATATGGTGTTTTTAGATGTTTCTTCATTTTATTCTTAATTGTATCTTTGGTTATGTTTGTGAGAATGAAGAAATGGAAGAAATGATGATGTTTGAATATTAAGAATGAATCATCCTGAAGTAAAATAAATCAAAAACACATGAAAAAAAACAACAAATAATAATTAATTATAAATTAAACATGTGACTCCTCTAATGTCAGTTGTAGGTTTTGGGTGTAGTGGAAGTGCCTGGATGGCATGGCCCAAATTAGATTTTTAGTCTTAATTTATGAATAATTGTTGCTTTGTATGACAAATAATGCCATATCCAATGAAAACCATAGATTACTTGGCTAGAAAAAAATATCGAAACCAGAAGAGGAGGATCTTCACATGTAAATTATAATTAATTTATGAGTGGCCATATAATCACCTCAAATTTTAATTCTTATTTTGTTGATGATTTGGTTGACTAGATCATGTTGTTTCATTATTGCGTTTCAAGATCAAAGTGAAGAATCTCTCTAGAGGTGATCCACACATGCACCACAATCTCTGAACATCGCCATAGAAGAGATAAATCTTTTCTCGCACTATCCATAAATGCAATATCACTCGTGACCCACTCAACATATCATACCTCATTGCGAGCATATATCATCACAGTTTCCATCCATACATCAAAATATGCGAATCATGATATCCATTAATTATAATCTTAAAGTCTAAGGAATAATACATACGTTTGAAAATAAGAACATCCAACGACACATTGAAATGTGGATTTCCTATTGACGGGTCTCTTCTCATAACCTCTTATCTTGGAGATTACCAAGGGAGAGCATCGTGAGAAGGTATCTCAATGTCTTATGAGCCTCCTACCTCTGATAGCATGTATCGTATGTGTCCCATCAAACAATATCACCCGACCATAGAACAATATTCAAGAATACGATCATGGCACCTACAGGTTATCATCATAGCGGGGAACTACTATAACCCTTCAGCGAGACACATATTCATAGTACAGTATCACCAACAAATGTCATGCAGAGGAACAATCATGATGTGATACGAATCTTTATTAATAATGAAAACATATAATCAAGTACTAAAGAAGTTGGTTTTAGGGCACCAACTATAACACACACACACATATATATATATATATATATATATCAGTGTGTGTGTGTGTGTCTCGTATATAAAAAATATTTCATATGTGCATATGTGTGACCATATATATTTTATTCATACATATATTATCAAAAAAAATTAAATCAAAATAGAAATACAGTACCTATATGTGATTTCATTATGGGAATTTTTTCCTGTTAATTTGCAACAAAAAAATTAACATCATAATTGCATTGTTATTTTCATATAAAATTTTTCATGGGTAACTATAAACATTCAAAGGAAATACTACCAATAATATATAAGATCCACTCCCAAACTTGAATAATTAAAAACACCCAAACATTGAGTATCCAAACCCTTTGGAAATCAAAAATGGTGGTCGTATGGTGCACGAGTAAACCACTATGGTACCCATATGACAAGGGGAATGGGGGTCGTATGGTACATAGGAAAATAAGAAATAAAAAGGCTGAAACAATGCAAGATCAAATAAAGATGAGTATAAAGAATCACACACCTTGGGTTTTGAAAGGGTCAATTCATCCAAGAAGTTCAACGGGGAGTGCCGGTAAAGGTTGAGTTCCGTAAGAGCTTGAATGGCGTGGGTGAGTATGGTTCTCTATTAGGGTTGTATTTAAAAGACCAAAAGGGTTTTATCAGTGCTTTTTGGAAAGCACCCATAAAAACTATATAAAATAAATTACAAAAAAAAAACAAATATATATTTAAAATGAATAAATTATCTAAAAAGTAAAAATTAATTAACAATATTAATGAATAAATAATCTTAAATGCACGAATGTTATATGTGAAATTTAATAACTAAAAATGAATAGACTTCAAAAATATTAATAAAATTGAATAGGTTTTATTAATTATATAAATTATTAAAAAAATAAAAAATGAATATATATTAAAATGAAGATGAATACATAATAAATATGTACATTACAACCACATTAAAAATAGTAAATGTTCGTGAATAAATATGTATAAAAAAATATTAAAAATGAATAAATTACAAAATTATTAAACAAGTCGATATTAAAAATGAACAAATTATAAAGGAAAGTAAAAAATAATTAACATTATTAGTAAATAAATAATACTAAATAATATTAAATGAATGAATTTTAAAAATAGTGAAATTTAATAATTAAAAATCAATAGATTGCAAAAATATAAAAAAAATGAATAAGTTTTATTAATTATATAGATTATTAAAAAAACAAAATTGAAAACATGTTAAAATGAAAATGAATATATATTAATTATATAAATTAAAACAGTATTAAAAACGTTAAATGCTAATGAATAAACATGTATAAATAAATATTAAAAATGGATAGAATTACAATAATATTAAACAAATAAAAATTGAAAACGAATAAAATAAAAAGTATTAACAAATAATTAAGATTATTAATGAATAAATAATATTAAAAATGAATAAATTTGAAAAAAAAAATATTATAAAGTATTAAATAGTATATATTGGATAAAAAAATAAAAAAATAAGAAAATGTACTGATTAAAAACATAATATTTATTAAATATATTGTGTTGATAAATAAAATTCTAAAATGAATATTAAAAATTGAATAAATTAAAGAAATATTGTGTGTCTGTGTGTTTCTATAAAAAATTACATTAATTACGTTTGTGTGTGTGTGTATCTATAAAACTAATGTAACACAAGTTTTATATATGTTAAATTTAAAAAACAAATGATATTTTATTAAACGTTCATTACTCGATATTAATTAGTCAATATTTTTAATTAATATTTTTTTAATTATAAGTCATTTTCCACTAAATATATGACTTATTTAATGTAAATACATGTTTTGTATGATATAAATCATATTTAAGGAAATATTATATATATTGATATGTGTGTGTGTGTGTGTGTGAATATATTTTTATATTAAGAATATTAAATATATTAATGAATAATTATGTAGAAAAACATTAAAATGAATAAATTACAAAAATATTAAACGAATAAATATTTAAAATGAATAAATTATAAAAAAAGTAAAAAAAACACTTAACATTATTAATGAATAAAAAATATTAAATTAATAAAATTTAATTAAATGATGAATAGATTGAAAAATACTAAAAAATGAATAATTGTTATTAATTATATAAATTTTAAAAATTAAAAAAGAACATTTGTTAAAATGAAAAATGAATACATATATTAATTATGAAAATTACAAATATATTAAAAACATTAAATGTTAATCAATAAATACAAATAAATATTAAAAATGAATAAAATTACAAAAATATTAAACAAATCTAACTTAAAAATGCATAAATTACAAAAAAAATTAAAAAAATTATTAATGAAATAAATAATAAAAAAATGAATAAATTTAATATATATATATATATATATATATTAAAAATTAATAAATATTTTATATTAAATATAAATATAAAAAATGAATAAAACTTAATAATTAAAAACATAATATATTAAATATTAAATATTAATAAATAAAAATCCAAAACAATAGTATTAACAATTTATTATTTGTGTATATTAGTCTCTATCAAATTGAATTAATTTTGTATATGTACGTGTGAAATTATTGTATGACATATTAACTACAACATATTTAGCCAATTTTTTTAATTAATAATTAAATATTAAATATTTGATATATATGTCAAATTGAAAAAACAAGTTTCATTGATAAAAAAATGCTATTAATTGTCTATTAATATTAATTAGTCAATATTTTTTATTAATATTAATAAAAACTTACAAAACATTTTTCACTAAATATATGACATATTAATATAAATACATTTCTATATTAAATATGATTTATAAACACATATTTAGTATTATATAAACATATTTAAGAAAATTATATATATTTCTGTATTAAATATGATTTTTAATAATATATAATTCTTTATGCTTATTATATAAGGCATTTTTCACTCTATATCTTATATATTAAATGCAAATGTATATTTAGTCTTATATAAATTATATTTAATAAAATATATTATATTTATATCAATTTAAATATATTTATATATTAATATGTGATTTTTAATTATATAGTTTTTTTTATGAAATATACATTTTGTCAGCGCTTTTGGTAGCGTTGGTAAGAGTAGGCTTTATCAATGATTTTAACTAGTGTTGATCAAGGGCAACGCTGAATATCGTGTGATCTGTAGTAGTGACACCATATTATTGTATTTTCGAACCTATGTATTATCCTTAAATTGATGACTCAAAAACATCCAATTATAACATTAATAAAATATAACATTTAAAAAACATTCAATAAAAAACATCAACAAAAATATATTTATAAATTATAATTGCGAGCGTCAATCTATAGGACGCTCGCCCAAAAAGAGTAAAATGTAATATGTTTCTAAAACACAACATTTAACCAAACATTTATAAAAAAAAACCTAAACCCAAAAATACTTAAACCCATCAAAGCCCATTATTAAAATATACTTATAACAATTAAAAAAGGAGAGGACATAAGCACACTCCTTCCCTATTATAATATCAAACTCCATTATCATTCAGCTTCTAGTGAGTGTGCCAGGTTAGACGTCTCAATCCTTGTTTCCCCACAATGCGCACAAAAGTGCCCACATCAGTTTCCCTTTGCCTCTATGATGTGTTTCCATGGATGTTTTCAGTTTCATCGTTTTCATGATTGACCAAAATGGTGTCGAGGTGGCGCCCCCCATCGGACAAACACATGCATGCATGTGAGCGCACCACCACCCAAAAAGCTAGGGTTTTGCCTTTATTTCTGTGTGCCATTATTTTCTGTGCCTCAAGAAAGGCGTGTGGGGGTTGTTTTCTGAAGAAAAAAAAAGCCTCCCATTTGTGGTGGGGCTGCAAAGGTTGTGACTTTAGTCAGCTTTCTTCTTCTTTCGCCTTCCAAAGAGAGGCCTTAGGTAGTGGATTGCAGCATATTGAGGCCCATATCCATTTCACACCTTTGATCTTTTATACTATGAAAATGAATTTCTTATTCATCACAATAGACTAATTAGAAGGTTTGAGTTCTAAATTCAAAAAATTAATATAGTTTGCCCTAAAAAAAGACATTTAGTGATGGTAATTGTTCGAACACCTAATATATATAATAACACTTTTACAATAAAGCCATTTCTAATGACCATCAAAAGTAAGCACAGTTATTTTTAAAAATAAAAAATAAAACAGATCCCCACAATTTGAGGATTTCCACAAATTATCAGAATTTCAATTAATATATAAGAAATTTTTCAATATACAAAGAAAAAAACTATCATTTGAGTCAACTATTGTGAAACATAATTATATTTAAATGTGCAATATAAAAAAATATAAAAGTCTATAACTTTAAGTCGCAATCAGTTTAATATTATCGTTTTTAATTATCAATAAATACCTTCGTTGGAGTAATTAACACATTTTTATTAAAAAAAAACTACTTTTAATCATTCCAAGCGCCAAGTCATTGCCTGAATTTTTACGATAAGTCGAATCCGTTTACTCATTTGTAAATACTTTACATTCGTTTTGGCACTTAAAAATTAATAATAATTTTTTCAAACTACTTTTTTTATCATTTCAAGCATCTGTCAAATTCACGCATCGTTCAAACTATTTTTTTTATCATTTCACAGTCGACAATTACTTACCTGTGATTTTTCTCTTTTAGCGGCGGTTTTTATTTGTGTTGTTTTGAAATCACTTAACAGCGGTTTTTAATACATTTCACGGTGTTTAAAAAAAAAATCCACAGAAAATAAAATAGGAGAAATGAATATAACCGCCGCTATATACTTTAGCGGCGATTATATGTAGCGGCCGTTATTATTAACCGCCGCTAAATATATTTTAATGTACCTATTTAGTGGCGGTTATCAGAAACCGTCGATAAATATATTACAAAAAAAATATTATTTTGAAATATTTAATAAAAAAATATGCATATAAAAACTTAGACATACGATAAACTAAACCACAAATACATAATAAACTGATCATGCATGCACCGTCATATATATATACAAAAAACAGTCAACACGTAACATCAGTCATCAATATATACATATAAAACATGTCTAACTACAATAACTCCTGACCAATATACATTCATCTCATGACCTCTGCTGCATCCATCTTCCTCCACATCATGTTATCCACTGAAACCGATCACATCATGTCATCAACTGGAATAAAAAATACATTGACACATATTCGGCTTTATCAACACCACACTTTATCATCATTAATAATAAGCGTTGATAAAGGGGATATTTTTATAAGCGCTAAAAAAATGAGGTGATAAAGGCACGTTTTATCAGCGCTAACAAAAGCGTTGATAAAAGTAACCATTTATCGCTGTTTTTTTTACCGCTAATAAAAGTACCTCCTTTATCAACGTTTTTTTAACATCAATAAAGGGTGATTTTAACAGCGTTTTTCTGAGCACCGATAAAAGTATGTCTTTTATCAGCGTTAAAACCACTGTTTTAAGTGATGATAAAATGTATATTTCATAAAAAAAGTTATATATCATTAAAAATATTAATTTAATATATAAATATATTATATTTTATAAAATATGATTTATATAATACGAAATATGTAATCACACTTAATATATAAGATATTTAGTCGGAAATGGTTTATACAATAATTAAAAAATAATATTAATTAAATATTTGAAATTGTTATTGAGTAATAGTCATTTAATAATAATTCAAAGTTATAAAAAAGAATAAATTAATAAACGATTTAAAATAAGTTGAAAACCTAACTTGAACTTCAAACAACTGTATCTTTTGATTTGAGTGTCCGTTTGAGTTTTATTACATATCAAATCGAACCTTGTGAAAATATATACACTGTGGCGACCAGGGGTACCCCGATCATCGTATTTTGGGGGTAAAAGAAGTCTGGAAGTCCTACAAAACCGAGTTTTTTTTTTCAAAGGTACCCCCATTTTTTAACATTTGATGGAATTTCAACCTCGTTTAAAGGAGTCTTCTTATCTTTTTTTATGAAGACACAATGTCACGACCCATCCTCGGGGCCCGTGCCGTAACTACCTCAAGCCCGCCTTCCATAGGTCAGGGGCTGGCGACTAGCACCAAAGGCGTAAATCCGGATAACTGGGAAGTCATTGCCTTTATAAAACATAAACACATCCAACCAGGGTACAAGTAGAAGTAATACACTAAGTACAAAAGAAAGTGCTAGAAAGTAAATGAACCAGAATACAAACTCAACTGAAATGTACAGCTACAACTGAACGAATGTACAACAGAAAAGACAACAGCTAGAAGACAGAAATAGCTCTTGGGTCGTCCACTTCGGATCCTACCTGAAGGGTAGATATAGATAGTCTCCTCAACGCTCTCACCCGTCAACCTCCTCCGAGTACCATCTCGTCGTGAAGTCCACCTCCGGGTACTAACTCGTCGTGAGGTCCACCTTTGGGTACCGTCCAGTCCTCGCACACTCAGTTTCTGTCAGCGCTGTCTGTCGTCTGCATCCAACACAACGAGGTGCGGGCATAACCCGTGCAGGGGTGAGTATAACGATACTCAGTAGGGACCCCGAGACCCTCAAAGTCTCACTAAATCCAACAAGGATAACCATAAAGAAGTATCTCAACAGGTAACCCTTGCTTAGGTATAAGCTCATACTTATACCTAAGTTATCAAGTAACCCATATCATTCATGAGGAAATACAAAGGTTATGAAATCAACGGATAACCACTACTTAGGTATATGCCCATACATATATCTAAGTTATCAAGTAACACATCTCAATAATGAGGAAATCACAAAGGTCATTGACTCAACTCAAACCAGGATTTTCATTAATGATATCGAACCTCGACTGCTGAAGAACTCCTCATCTGTTGAGCACAGTAGTCCTGTCACGACTCTGAGGTGCTACTCTCTAACCTTAGACTGCTGAGGTACTCCTCCTGTCGAGTACCGCAGGTCCGTACCCAAACACAGTAGTGCTCCCCGCCAGGGGTCTGCCACCAAAACACAGTAGTGGTTCCCCTAATAGCCTACAGAGGTACTCCTCCTGTCGCTTACCGCGGGTCTGCTGCCAACTACCAGGCGCTCCGTCCAACGTGGGTCTGCCGCCAAATACCGGGCACTCCGTCCACTGGGCTAGTCGACTCACTCCAAGTCGAATCGGTTAAGCAGTCGTCAGGTATACACCTACTAGGTCTCCGCACTCTGTACGCTCGTCTCCGGGAGTGTCCGCTCCACGAGCTACTCGTCGATACTTCAAATATCACAAAGTCCCACAAAGAAGTATCACAAAGGACCGCCTCGTCACAGGGGTCTCAACACATCAGACAGCGCGTCAATCGGACGCCCGGTCTGTGAGTTATTAGCCTTTTCGTACCGGGGGCCCGGTTGGTTTTGTGTACGAACCAACCCGACCGTATCTCAACTATTTCCCGAACTCTCATGGGGTATACTCATAGGGACCGTTTCTCAACGTGATTTCCAACGCCACTGACGGTTCGTCAAACGGACGTTCGGTCTGAAAGTTATCGACTTTTCCGTTCCAGGGGCCCGGTTGGATTTCAGATACAATCCAACCCGGCCTTACTCCAAATGTATCCAAACCTCAAGTGGAGTATACCAAAAGAACCGTCTCATCAAGAGGAATCCAACAAAGTTGACGGCACGTCAATCGGACATCCGGAACTCAAGTTATAAGCGTTTCCGCTCCGAGGGCCCGATTGGTTTCGTGTTCGAACCAACCCGACCGTACACAAAGTTCACCTAAACCTTGAGTGTAATATACCAAAACGACCATCTCGATCCAAGGAATCCTACGCAACTGACGGTGCGTCGATCAGAGATCCGTAGCCCAAGATATGGGCGTTAGAACGAACCTACTCTGAAAATAGGGGGTTTGGGCCCAGACCGACCCGACCCAAAACCCCCTGGGTCTACCCGACCCGGGTCCGGGTCTGGCCCAGTTGGGCGCGGCCCGGCCCGGCCGCGTGGCCCGCTGCGGCTCGGCCAGCGTGGCCGAGCGGAAGCAGCGGAGCGGGGGGCGCGGCCCCCCCGCCGTTAATTGATGCCGGCGGCGCCAGTTGGCGCCGCCCTGCCGTCCCGGGATCCCGCGCGGCCGCGAGCCGCGGCGGGATTTCTCCGGCGGCGCGCTGGGGCACCGCCGCGTCGGCGCGGTGTGCCGGCAGTTCCTTCCGCGAACCACCGGACACGCTCCGGTGGTCTGATTTGCCCGCCGTCTGCGCCTACGGCTCTCCCGAGACCCGTTCTTCACTTTGACGGCTTCCAAACACCGTTGCGGTCCCGTTTCATCGTCGCCCGTCAATCCACGCATCAACAACAATCTGCGGAGGGTCCTCGAGCCGTGTTTGTTCGGCCCGCGCCCTCCGCGTTAGGCGTTATCAAATAACCAAGATTAAACAGGGTTTTACGAAGAACGAATAATCAATTTTATTTAAATAAAATTGAAGCAAACCATCACACGATCCCTTAAAGAAAACTTGAAGCAAACCATCCCGCAATCTCTTAAATAAAATTGGAGCAAACCATTCTGCAAACAAATATTCCCAAGCCGTGATTAAAAATATCCGCGGATCAACTTGATAATGAGTTGATCTGCATTCTTTAATTTTAGAAGGAAAGAATCAAGGAATTATTTGTATACTCTAATTTAAACCCCTACCTCGTGTCGTTCGTCGTTTGTTGACGATATCGCGAAAGGGAGCGGGCGTCGGTTCGTTGACGTCAGAAGGTGACGTCGTCGTTTGCGAATTCCCCATGGCGGTGTCTCCTCCTTTGATGGAAATCCGGGGAGTGTTCTTCATCGATAAGGATGGTCGTTCTTCGACAAAGTAGATGAACCGTCCTTCGTCGGAGGAAGAAAAGAATGGAGATCCGTTCTTCATTCTAAGATGAAGAACTTCAACAAAGGAGGAAACCACTTCTTCTTCTCAAGAGTTCTCTCCCAATCTTCACACAATATGGAATCTCCATTAAAATAAGGCCTTACGTTATTTTAATTTACCTTGACATGCATTTCAAAATTCATAAACCAAAACCCTTAATTAATTAAAAGTAAGTTTGTTTAATTAATAAGAGTAGGTTGACGACATTAATGGTGTGAGGGAGGGAGAGGAAAGGTTACTCAAATAAAGATGAGTTAAAAAAATTAAAGAGGGAGTTAGGGAGTTAAGAGGGAGGTGAGGAGTTATGGGAAATGTGAAGGGGTGGGGCTCGTGTGGAACCCACCTCACCAATATCCTCACATGGGTAGTTAGGGGCTTGTGGGTCCCACCCTAACTACCCCATGTTGGATCTAACCACAAGGATAAATAATTAATTAAAAATTGTTCCACAATTTTTATTCAATTCTTTATTAATCCGCAATTTTTTAACAACTCCTTCCGAGCAAACGCATTTTCGGTAAAGGTACTCTTAAGAAATTATCGGCACTGCGGTTTCATCGGTGCCCTCAGATTTCAATTCCGAGCACCGGTTCAAAAGATAGAAAAACCCGCTCATTCTTTCACTGAACGTACCTGAGCTAAAATTCGGAAATTGATTTCGGGCACACCGGGCCTCAGAATCAGGTGCTGTCTGAAACCGCGCACTCGAAAAATTCCAAATAAATTAAGAAAAAAATTTCCTTGAAATTTCTGGGTCTTTACATTACTCTCACCTCAAGGCTTTACATCCTCGTAAAGATACAACACAAAACTAGGGAAACTAAAGGAGGTACCGAGCACGCATCTGAGCCTTCCGCTCCCATGTGCTCTCCTAGGGGTTCCCGTGCAGCCAGCGAAAGCGCACAAGTGGAATCGGCCGTCCCCGTAGGACCCGCTCCTGTCGATCCTCAACCTCTACTGGAACCCTGTGAAAGTCTCCCAATCATCGATGTCCTCTCTCCGTGGTCGATGATGACGGATAGGTCGTGCATGTATTTCCTCAGCTATCACTACTGGAATTCTGGTTTTTACCAACGGGTGTTTACCAACGGTTTGCTTAAACTGTTGGTGCTGAAGGATTAGGGAACTCTTTACCAACAATTTCATAAAACCGTTGGTAAAGAAATGGTCAAGGAAGCCTTTCCCAACGGTTCACTGAAACCATTGGGAAAAGTCACCCCTTTGCTAATGGTTTCTTCAAACCGTTGGTAAAGGGGTGTTTTAGGTTCCCTTTTGCTAAAGGTTCAACAGAACCGTTGGGAAAGGGTACCCTTTTGCCAACGGTTCTATAGGGTACCCTGAACATCTCTTTCCCAACGGTTTTTAAAAACTGTTGGGAAATATTTCCCCCAAATACAGCCGCGGTGCTGCTCTCCCCCATTCGCGACAGAACCCTAAATTCATTCCTGCTCCAGCGCTCTGCTCCTCTCACGAACTCCCCCATCCGAAGAGGTGAAAACCCATCTGAAATCAGGTATTTTTTCCTTTATACACATATACTACCTTATTTTTATTGTTATTGATCTAATATTTTAGTTTTAAGTTATCAATCCAACTCCAGCTCTCTGCTACTCTCGAACTCCCCCATCTGAATAGGTGAAAACCCATCTGAATCATCTCAAATCAGGTATTTTATTCTTTATACACATATGGTACCTTGTTTTTATTGTTATTTTAGTTTTATGTTTGGATTTTTATGTGATTTCACCGTGAAAAATAGGGAAATGAATGAATATTTTGTTAATTAATTAGTTTCCCCTGGAATATCAGTTGTGTTATAATGTCCATGCTAAATAAAGGGGTAATGTAATAAAAGACCTTGAATAAATAAATTGTGGAAGTTGGGGTATGTTGCCTCTATGAGAGTTTTTTTGTTGTGTTTCATTGTATGTTGTAGGCTGTTTTATGGGGATTGGGGTGACCAGTTGGGCTTTGTGATATGTGGGGTTGTAATGTGATGGTTAGTGGGCATGGATGTGACATGTGAAGTTGTATGATAGTGATGATGTGTGGTGGTGTTGTGTCGTGTGGAGGTGTTGTGTGATGAAGTTGTGGTGTATGATGTGGTGAGGTGGTTTTGGTTGTATGGTGGTTTGTGATGTGCAATATTTTTGTTGTGATATGTGGTTGTTTTGGTGAGATGGTTGGTCGATGTAACATGGCGTCGATGGTTATTGTGAGATGGTGAGTTATTGTGTGGTGGTTTTATTAGTTTCCTGGTTATCTATGGAATAAATTATGCTGTTAAAACAAAAAAACAAGATATTAAATAAATGAGATGGAATAGAAATGGATGTGTGGTAAATGGATTTAATTAATTTAACATTAAATGAATGGACAATGTAAGTGTGAATGAAGTGGCTTATAAATGAAAGTGAGAAATGCTATGCATCTTGTGTGGTGGTGGTGTGGTTTATGTGTTTTATGGTAGTAGTGAAGTGTGTGATTATGTAGTTAATGTGAACCCATAGGTTGAGTATTTTTTTCTATCTATATATCATGTATTTTTATGTTATTTCTACACATTCCCAACCAGAGTTGGATAAACTTACCAATGATCAGAGGTTTTGAGTTATGGGTATTTTTTCTAATATCTAGGATGGTGGTTATATGGTTGGATAGCTACCATGTATTTCCTACTCTTCCTTCAAAAGTGATTGACCATGTGTTTTTAGGCAAGATGCGATGTGATTGTCCATGTGTCTTCAGGTGAGATGTACTATGATTTCCCTAGTGTTTTCCGGTGAGGTGTGATGTGATAAGGCTATAATAAGATGTGTCATGTGGTTGGGGTCATGTAGGGTAGGAGGACGGCACAAGGTTGATGTTATTCATGTTCATGATACCCTACTAATATGGTTATGGGATGAGGCATGCTGTGATGTGATATAACACATTAAGTTCTTGTTGGTTTTACATTTTTTCAATAACACATTTGTATGTTTTTTTCACATGTGTAGTTGATACCTTGACTATTTTCTTCCTTTATCATTTACTTAAAAAATGTATTTTCTATTAAAGTTCAATCCTATTGAATTGTTTATGACAAAATGACTTATATAAATTCTTTTTACAAAATGGACAGAAGTTGGATGTATGAAACCGATCGGATCTCAAGCGATTTTCAAAACAATTTGGAGAGATTTATAGATTTTTCATTTCACAATGCTTCAGATAGTGGTCGCATACACTGCCCATGTTCCAATTGTGTTGGTAGACCTTGGTTGAGCCATGAAGAAGTCAGCTACCACATAACCAAAAATGGTTTTCAAGCAAACTACTTTGTGTGGTATCACAATGGGGAGAAAATGAAATCTCAAATTGGTGATGATCGAAATGAAAGGGCTGGAATGGAGAATTTGTTAGATGATCGGTTTCTATTTATTCGTCATCATGAAAAAGAAAGGATTTCGATTCAAGAAGACTTCGATATGAGTACAACTGATGTATCTAGTGAAAATGATGATATTGATAGGGTGAAAAAATTGAATGATGCTGCCACGACTCTAGTATATCGACAATGCGATAAAATGAAAAAGCTGTAATTTTTAATCCGATTGTTTCATGAGAAAACTATGTATGGAATTTATAATACAACAATCGATTACATTCTTACCCTCTTGAATGATTTACTTCCAGATGATGCAGATATTCCCTCAAACCACTATATGTCATGGAAGTTAGTTGAGGAACTTGGATTTTCAAGAAACAAAATTCATGCTTTCCTGAAAGATTGCAGTTTATTCTGGGAGGAAACCGCTGAACGAAATGATTGTATAAAATGTGGCACATCCCGCTGGAAGTCAAAATCTGATGGAACACCATCCCGCGTTCCACAAAAAGTAATGTGGCACTTTCCATTGATCCCCAGACTTCAGAATATTTTTATGTCTGATGACATATCAATAAAAATGAGATGGAATGATATTGAGAGAAAGAAGACTAATGATGAGTTGGTTCATCCTGTAGATGGATTTGCATGACAGAGATTTGATGCTCGACATCCTGATTTTGCAGCTGACGTGCGTAATGTGAGGCTGGGTCTTTCATGCGACGGTTTTAATCCATTTGGGCAGATGCTTACTTCGCACAACACATGGCCAGTTTTTATACACATTTATAATCTTCTCCCATGGTTGTGTATGAAAAAACCTTTCACTTTCATGAGTATACTCATATCTGGTCCTTCTGATCCTAGCATTGATATTGATGTATACATGCAACCTTTAATAAAAGAGTTGAAACTTCTTTGGGATGTGGGTGTGTGCACATACGATGCATGTTCGAAAGGCATATTTCAGATGCGTGCTGCGCTTATGTGGACGATCAATGATTTTCTGACTTATGCAATGATATCTGGATGGAGCACGAAGGGAAAACTGTCATGTCCAGTTTGTATGAAGAATACATGATCTAGAAGAATGAAACATCACTGTAGTTTCAGTTTTATGGGACATCGACGATTCTTTCCAAAGGATCATCCATATAGAATGAATCGTCAAAGATTTGATAATACCATAGAGACCGATGATCCACCTTAGCGTATGTCTAGAACTTACGTTCTTAATGAATTGAAAGATTTCAGTTTTTTGTTCGGGAAGGGTCAAATGAAATCTGGAAAGAGAAAGAATGTTTCCACTGAAACCTGTTACAATTGGAGGAAGAAGAGAATCTTTTTTGATTTGCCTTATTGGTCAACCAATTTGTTACGTCATTGATTAGATGTAATGCATATTGAAAAGAATATATGTGAAATGTTGCTTTCGGTTCTTCTAAATGTCAAGGGGAAGACAAAATATGATTTACGATCTCAGTGTGACTTGGTGGATTGGGGCATCAGACCAGAATTGCATCCTGTGCGTATCAGTGAAAATAAATGGAAACTTTCATGTGCTTATTATGTGATGACACCTGCGAAAAAAAAACAATTTCTGGAAGTATTAGAGACTATTAGAGTTCCTGATGGCTATTCAAGCAACATATCTAAATGGGTCAACAGAAGAGAGTTGAAGCTAAAATCTTTGAAGACTCATTATTATCATGTTCTACTGCATGAGTTGCTTCCAATAGCAATCCGTAATATTTTGTCCAATAATATAAGGTTGTTTTTTATTTGGTTGTGCCATTTTTTTAGAGATCTTTGTGCTAAGAAGTTGTCCAAGTCTTTCTTGCAAAAAATGTTGACAGATGCCCCATTAATTTTGTGTGAGTTGGAGAAAATATTTCCTCCATCATTTTTCACATGCATGCTGCATCTGACTATCCATATTCCCACTGAAATACTTCTCGTAGGACCTGTTTCTTTTCGTTGGATGTATCCAACTGAAAGAAATATGTTCACATTAAAGTCTTATGTCTGAAACAGAAATCATCCCGAAGGTTCTATCGTGAACGGTTACTTGGCTCAAGAATGTATGGATTTCTGCTCGATGTATTTGTCTGATCTTACTACAAGATTGAACAGACCAATGAGAAATGAAGAAGAACAGTATGAGCAAATTGAACCCAGTTTTCCATCACTTCCTCAAATAGGAGGAATTCCTGGATCATATACATTGAATAAATTAAGCCATGAAGAGCGAGAGATGGCACATCGCACAGTTTTGTTCAACTGTGATTTGTTCGATAACTATATCAGGTAACTAAATTGATTATGTATATCTTAAATATATATCTGTTAAACTATTAATATTTTTTATCTATAGGGAATATAAAACAATGATAAATAGGAAGCATCGTTCTTTATCTTTGAGAAGGAGAGAGACTTTGCATAGCAAAGAGTTTTCTGCTTGGTTAAAATTGAAGGTATAAAAAAATTAATGTTTAAAATAATTATATCAATATTTAATAAACTTTAATAGTCATTTATATTGCAGGTATTGAGTTTGTCTGCTGACTCTATCTTTGAGGAAATAAGAGTTTTGGCTTTTGGTCCTAATACCATGGTTCGTGACTGTAAATCAATTGTTATCAATAGGTACAAATTTATTGTCACTGAACGAGAAAAGAACATGAGAACACAACATGATGGTGTTATGGTTACAGCCACAACAGATTTTTATGCCAGTGCATCAGATAGTAGACTGCGATTTGAAAATGTGGGTTATTATGGAGTTGTTGAGAAAATAATAATATTGGATTATTACTCTCATGGACGAGTCACAATGATGAAATGCCATTGGTTTGATTCAATGATGAGACATGGCACATTTATTGATGATTGTAGATTTTGAGTAATTAATATGACTCGCACTCTTGCTACCGAAGAACCATATGTGTTGGCATCAATGACTAAACAAGTTTTTTATGTCAAAGACCAACTTCAACCTGAATTTGGTGTCATAGTTGAAGTAATTACAAGACATATTTTTGATGATGGTGATGATGGTGATGATGGAATTGACATTGTCCCTAGTGCCATTGGAACCAATCCATTTATTTCTTTTGATGACTTAAATAGCTCAATTGTCAGAGTTGATTGCGAACCTGAAGTTGTGGTTGAAAATATATAGAATCATTCATCCATGTTCTCAATTCTTTTGGTTTACCTCGAGTTGGGTTGTTAAGGTTGGTAATATTCAAATTGATTTAGTATTGATCACAAATATGTTTTAGATGACTTGACCGTTATGTGAATTTTCAATGTTTATTGGTTGCAGTTTTATTTGAATTGCATTTTCTAATTTGGAATTGAACTGTATTCAAACATAGTCAAACAATATTTCTAACTTGGTGAACATTACAACTTGTATGATTTATTAAATCCATTCAATCTTTTCTAAAACAATTGATAGCTGACTTGACCGTTATGTGAATTTTCAATGTTTATTGGTTGCAGTTTTATTTGAATTGCATTTTCTAATTTGGAATTGAACTGTATTCAAACATAGTCAAACAATATTTCTAACTTGGTGAACATTACAACTTGTATGATTTATTAAATCCATTCAATCTCTTCTAAAACAATTGATAGCTTAATTGACCATTATGTGAATTTTCAATGTTTATTGGTTGCAATTTTATTTGAATTGCATTTTCTAATTTGGAATTGAACTGTATTCAAACATAGTCAAACAATATTTCTAACTTGGTGAACATTACAACTTGTATGATTTATTAAATCCATTCAAGCTCTTCTAAAACAATTAATAGCTAAATTACCTATGAATCCCCTATTCCCTAATATATTTAGTTTTTTGGGTTACACATTAGTTTTCTTTTTCTAATTAATTATATATTTGTTTTCAAAAGCAGGAAATGAAGCCAATTGAAGAGAGACGAAGGAAAAAAATGATGGAGAACAATTGTCGAATGACGGAGATGGGCGTTCCACCATTAGTGCCTATAGTGAGTACTTTATTTCAAATTGATATATTTAAAGAATATATAATGTCATGTGATTAATTGTTTTGTAAACATTTTTGTAGGATCCACCTATACGTCGACAGTTATTCGACGAGGATCCTAGTACTGGTCCTAGTACTCAGGCCGGTGGTACGAGGAGGGTTCGTACCAGAGGTGGACGAGCATCTGTGCGTACCCGACTAGACCTTGCCCCTCCCACTGACATGTCATCCTTCCCACATTCTGATCCCGGTTTGTCGTTAGAGACACACAAGATATTTAGGCCTCCCATGTTTTCTCTACCTTCTGCATCTTCTGGCCCATCATTTTCCCATCCCATGATGATTCCCACTCCTCAGTCAGCATCCGGTCAGACAGCTGTCCCATCTTCTTTTCCTTCTACTTCTGTCTCTCTGAGCTTCTATATTCCATCGTCTTCGACTCCACTTCTACCATAGGGTGTTCCATCAGTTTCTATGGATCCAGCGGCACTCAGCGATCAGACCAGCACTGGTATATTTATAGAACCCTAACAAATTTTTATAGAAATATTTATTTTCATTATAACATGTTTTGATAAAATATTTGTTTTTATTTCATGATAGATACATCTACTGACAGGAGGCGTGGGCGGGGGCGTACACGCATGCATTCGGTGTGGAACCGCCGCACATAGGTTATGGTGGATTATAATGAAGACAACCAAATGGTTGAGAAAACAGTGCAGCAATGTCGGAGTTTTTTGGCGACGCTTTCCAAATACTCCGACATCATTCCCGTCAGCCCGCTATCATGGAGACATTTGCCACATGAGGTCAAGGATAGAGCTTGGGCAGAGATATGGGTAAAAAAATCTGTTCTATTTAATTCCATGAATTATTTTTGTATTTATATGAATTAATATTTTGATTTCAGCTTCAATTTAATTTTCCCGATGGTGAGGGTGCACGATCAGAACGTCTAAAGGATTTAGGTGAGCTTTGGAGAGCCTACAAGCATGAGTTGTATATTGGCTGGGTTTCTAGAGTTGGCACTGAGTTAGAGGCGGTACCAGTGGTGGATGATTGTCCTATAGAGCAGTATCGTCAGATGATTACTCATTGGACGAGTACCTAGTTTAAGGTATTAATAACATTTGAGGTATTTAAATAATAACTTTCATGTTTTTAATTAATAATATCTGTTGCATTTTTGAATTTTATTTAGGAATAATCTGGAAAAAATAAAAAGAACATTGATGCAAAAAAATACCTCCACACACTGGGACGCACTACGATGCCTGATCATGAGAGGAAGCAGGTATAACAATTGTTTGTAAGTTTTCTTTATGACTTACACTTTCTTTTGTTTCTTCAATTATTTAATAGTTTGCTAAAGTTTTCATATAACTTTAGTTTTCAATGTCATTGTAGAGGAAAATACAAAATATTGAAGGACGCGTGCCTCGAGCAAAACTGTTTTTCTCGAGTAGACGGAAAAAGGATGGAAGTACCGTCAATGAAGCTACTCAGTAGCAGATTGTAAGTTTTAATCTGTTGAATTTATTTTTTAATATCTATTTTGTAACTTAATGATATATTTATATTTGTAACAGGCTGCTTTAGAGGCCCTCGATGCCCAAGAACCAGACAATTTTGGGCCAACAGATCACTTAAATCAGGTGTTGGGAGAGGAGCATTCTAGCAGACTATGCCCGACCTAAGATAGCCCCGACGAGGTATTGTCCCTCCTCAGGTACGATCTGTAGTGCCACCGAGCTGCAGAAAGTTAGGGCACATGCAGAACAGGCTGAGAAAAGGGCCACAGAGACGGCAGAACAGTCTGCTAGGGCAAATAGTGTGTTTATGAAATTTATTGAAGTTCTATGTCCTACACTTCCAGTAGAGGCCAGCCCAGCTTTTGATGAGTATACGTCGTCGATACGTTCTATATACAGTGCACCAGGTGGCAGTTCTAGTGGTGGTCAGGACAATGTACATCTTGATGATGATGATGGCGAGGAGTCCGATGCGGAAGAGGAGGGAGAGGAGGAGGGCGAGGCGGGTGGCGAGGGCGAGGAGGAGGGAGAGGACGAGGAGGAGGGAGAGGGCGAGGACGATGATGGGGACGAGGACGAGGCTAATGATGATGATGGTGATGATGGTGATGGTGATGTGGGACAAGTTGATCCATTACATTTTTGACTGATATTACTGAGATTTGATATTTAATATATTCTAGTTGTTGGTTTTATCTAGACTCGTAGTATAGTATTGGAGTTGAGTTATTTTTATATATTATCTGTTTTTATGGATGTTGTTGTCTTTTAGTGGTTGTGTGTTTGGGAACCCCCTCCTTCCTGGACCCTGGACAACCCCCCACCCTCCTCCCTGGACCCCGGATAGCCCCACTAGATAGCCCCCCAGACAGACCCCGGACAGCCCCCCCACCCTCCTCCTTGGACCTCGGACAACTCCCCGAACAGCCCCCCAGATAGCCCCCCCGGACAGCCCCCCCACCCTCTTCCTTGGACCCCGGACAACCCCCTGAACAATCCCGGACAGCCCCCGGACAGCCCTCGGACAGCCCCCCAAACAGCCCCCCAGACAGCCCCCCCACCCTCCTCCATGGACCCCAGATAGCCCCCCGAACAGCCCCCCGGACAGCCCCCCAGACAGCCCCCCACCCTCCTCCTTGGACCCTGGACAACCCCCCGAACACCCCCCGGACAACCCCCCGCACAGCCCCCCCACCCTCCTCCCTAGACCCCAGACAGCCCCCCGGACAGCCCCCCCACCCTCTTCCTTGGACCCCGAACAACCCCCCCACACAGAGGATTCTCATAAAATGGACAACATTTTAAGTTCATACAGAAAACCGACCAAACACATTCGTATTGTGTCGATACATTAGAACAACGATCCATGGGTCATATGTGACGTGTATGAGTCAACCCCGCCTCAATCCGAGGCGCGGTGTGGCCACCACCACTCAAAGTGTCTGCCTTTTGTTTCAAAAGGACGTCATTTTAATTGAAAAACATCAACTAGCATACTGAAAACCGACCAAACGCAATCAGATTGTGTCGATACATTAGCACAACGATCCATGGGTCATATGTGACGTGTACGAGTCAACCCCGCCTCAATCCGAGGCGCGGTGTGGCCGCCACCACTCAAAGTGTCTGTCTTTTGTTTCAAAAGGACGTCATTTGAAGTGAAAAACATCAACTAGCATACGGAAAACCGACCAAATTCATTCAGATTGTGTCGATACTTTAGAACAATGATCCATAGGTCATATGTGACATGTACGAGTCAACCCTGCCTAAATCTGAGGCACAGTGTGGCCGGAATCACTCTAAGTGGCTCTCTTTTGCTTAAAATGGACAACAATTTAAGTACATACGGAGAACCGACCAAACTCATTCAGTTTCCATTGAAACTTTAGGAGAACGATCCATGGGTCATATGTGATGTGTAAGAGTCAACGCCGCCTCAATCCGAGGCGCGGTGTGGCCGGCACCACTCAAAGTGTCTACCTTCTGTTTCAAAAGTACGTCATTTTAATTGAAAAACATCAACTGGAATACGAAAAACTGACGAAACGCATTCGGATTGTGTCGATACATTAGAACAATGATCCATGGGTCATATGTGACGTGTACGAGTCAACCCCGCCTCAATCCAAGGCGCGGTGTGGCCGCCACCACTCAAAGTATCTGTCTTCTGTTTCAAAAGGACATAATTTGAAGTGAAATACATCAACTGGCATACGAAAAACCTACCAAACGCATTCGGATTGTGTCGATACTTTAGAAAAATGACCCATGGGTCATATGTGACGTGTACGAGTCAACCCCACCTCAATACGAGGCCCGGTGTGACCGCCACCACTCAAAGTGTCTGTATTTTGCTTAAAATGGACAACAATTTAAGTACATATGGAAAACCGACCAAACGCATTTAGTTTCCATTGAAACTTTAGGAGAACGATCCATGGGTCATATGTGACATGTACGATTCAACACCTCCTCAATATAAGGCATAGTGTGGTCGGAACCACTCAAAGTGTCTGCCTTTTGTTTCAAAAGTACGTCATTTTAATTGAAAAACATCAACTGGAATACGGAAAGCCGACCAAACGCATTCGGATTGTGTCGATACATTATCAAAACTATCCATGGGTCATATGTGACATGTACGAGTCAACCCTGCCTCAATCCGAGGTGCGGTGTGGCCGCCACCACTCAAAGTGTCTGTCTTTTGTTTCAAAAGGACGTCATTTGAAGTGAAAAACATCAACTGGCATACGAAAAACCGACCAAACGCATTCGGATTTCATTTATACTTTTTCACAACGATCCATGGGTCATATGTGATGGGTACGAGTCAACCCCTCCTAAATATGAGGCATGGTGTGGCCGGAATCACTCTAAGTGGCTCTCTTTTGCTTAAAATGGATAACAATTTAAGTACATACGGAGAACCGACCAAACGCATTCGGTTTCCATTGAAACTTTAAGAGAACGATCCATGAGTCATATGTGATGTGTAAGAGTCAACGCCGCCTCAATCCGAGGTGCAGTGTGGCCGGAACCACTCTAAGTGTCTGTCTTTTGCTTAAAATGGACAACAATTTAAGTACATACGGAGAACCGACCAAACGCATTCGGTTTCCATTGAAACTTTAGGAGAACTATCCATGGGTCATATGTGACGTGTACGAGTCAAAGTTGCCTCAATATGAGGCACGGTGTGGCCGACACCACTCGAAGTGTCTACCTTCTGTTTCAAAAGTATGTCATTTTAATTGAAAAACATCATCTGGCATATGGAAAACCGACCAAAAGCATTCAGATTGTGTCGATACATTAGCACAACGATCCATGGGTCATATGTGACGTGTACGAGTCAACACTGCCTCAATCTGAGGTGCAGTGTGGCCACCAACACTCAAAGTGTCTGTCTTCTGTTTCAAAAGGACATAATTTGAAGTGAAATACATCAACTGGCATACGGAAAACCAACCAAACGCATTCAGATTGTGTCGATATTTAGAAAAACGATCCATGAGTCATATGTGACGTGTACGAGTCAACCTCTCCTCAATCCGAGCCGCAGTGTGACCGCCACCACTCAAAGTGTCTGTCTTTTTCTTAAAATGGACAACAATTTAAGTACATACGGAAAACCGACCAAACGCATTCGGTTTCCATTGAAACTTTAGGAGAACAATCCATGGGTCATATGTGACGTGTAAAAGTCAACGACGCCTCAATCCGAGATGCGGTGTGGCCGGAACCACTCAAAGTGTCTGCCTTTTGTTTCAAAAGTACGTCATTTTAATTGAAAAACATCAACCGGCAAACGGAAAACTGACCAAACGCATTCGGATTGTGTCGATACATTAGAAAAATGATCCATGGGTCATATGTGACGTGTAAGAGTCAACCCCACCTCAATCTGAGGCGCGGTGTGGCCGCCACCACTCAAAGTGTCTGTCTTTTGTTTCAAAAGGACGTCATTTGAAGTGAAAAACATCAACTGGCATACGGAAAACCAACCAAACACATTCGGATTGTGTCGATACTTTAGAAAAACGATCCATGGGTCATATGTGACGTGTAAGAGTCAACCCCTCCTGAATATGAGGCATGGTGTGGCCGTAATCACTCTAAGTGGCTCTCTTTTGCTTAAAATGGACAACAATTTAAGTATATATGGAGAACCGACCAAACACATTCGGTTTCCATTGAAACTTTAGGAGAATGATCCATGGTTCATATGTGACGTGTAAGAGTCAATGCCACCTCAATCTGAGCCGCGGTGTGGTCGACACCACTCAAAGTGTCTGTCTTTTTCTTAAAATGGACAACAATTTAAGTATATACGGAAAACCAACAAAACACATTCGGTTTCCATTGAAACTTTATAAGAATGATCCATGGGTCATATGTGATGTGTACGAGTCAACGTCGTCTCAATCCGAGGTGCGGTGTGGCCAACACCACTCAAAGTGTCTGCCTTTTGTTTCAATAGTACGTCATTTTAATTGAAAAACATCAACTGGCATATGGAAAACTGACCAAACACATTCAGATTGTGTCGATACATTAGCAAAGCGATCCATGTGTCATATGTGACGTGTAAAATTCAACCCCGCCTCAATCCGAGGCGTGGTGTGGCCACCACCACTCAAAGTGTCTCTCTTCTGTTTCAAAAGGACATAATTTGAAGTGAAATACATCAACTGGCATACAGAAAACCGACCAAACACATTCTGTTTCCATTGAAACTTTAGGTGAACGATCCATGGGTCATATGAGATGTGTAAGAGTCAACGCCGCCTCAATCTGAGGCGCGGTGTGGCCGCCACCGCTCAAAGTGTCTGTCTTTTGCTTAAAATGGACAACAATTTAAGTACATACAGAAAACCAACCAAACGCATTCGGTTTCCATTGAAACTTTAGGAGAATGATCCATGGGTCATATGTGATGTGTATGAGTCAACGCCGCCTCAATCCGAGGCACGGTGTGGTCGGTACCACTCAAAGTGTCTGCCTTTTGTTTCAAAAGTACGTCATTTTAATTGAAAAACATCAACTAGAATACGAAAAAAAACCAAACACATTCGGATTGTGTCGATACATTAGAAAAACGATCCATGGGTCATATGTGACGTGTAAAAGTCAACCCCGCCTCAATCCGAGGTGTGGTGTGGCCGCCACCACTCAAAGTGTCTGTCTTTTGTTTCAAAAGGACGTCATTTGAAGTGAAAAACATCAACTGGCATAGGGAAAACCAACCAAACACATTCATATTGTGTCTATACTTTAGAAAAACGATCCATGGGTCATATGTGATGTGTACGAGTCAACCTTGCCTAAATCTGAGGCACGGTGTGGCCGGAATCACTCTAAGTGGCTCTCTTTTTCTTAAAATGGACAATAATTTAAGTACATACGGAAAACCGACCAAACGCATTCGGTTTCCATTGAAACTTTAGGAGAAAGATCCATGGGTCATATGTGACATGTAAGAGTCAACGCCGCCTCAATCCGAGGTGTGGTGTGGCCAGAACAACTCAAAGTGTCTGCCTTTTGTTTCAAAAGTAAGTCATTTTAATTGAAAAACATCAACTGGAATACGGAAAACCGACCAAATGCATTCAAATTGTGTCGATACATTAGAAAAACGATCCATGTGTCATATGTGACGTTTACAAGTCAACCCCGCCTCAATCCGAGGTGTGGTGTGGCTTCCACCACTCAAAGTGTCTGTCTTCTGTTTCAAAAGGACATAATTTGAAGTGAAATACATCAACTGGCATACAGAATACTGACCAAATGAATTCAGATTGTGTCGATACTTTATCACAACGATCCATGGGTCATATGTGATGTGTATGAGTCAACCCCACCTCAATCCGTGGCACGGTGTGGCCGCCACCACTCAAATTGTCTGTCTTTTGCTTAAAATGGACAACAATTTAAGTACATACGGAAAACTGACCAAACGCATTCGGTTTCCATTGAAACTTTAGGATAAAAATACATGGGTCATATGTGACGTGTAAGAGTCAACGCCGCCTCAATCTGAGGAGCGGTGTGGCCGGTACCACTCAAAGTGTCTTCCTTTTATTTCAAAAGTACGTCATTTTAATTGAAAAACATCAACTGGCATACGGAAAACCGACCAAACGCATTTGGATTGTGTTGATACATTAGCACAATGATCCATGGGTCATATGTGATGTGTACAAGTCAACCCCACCTCAATCCGAGGCACGGTGTGGCCGCCACCACTCAAAGTGTTTGTCTTTTGTTTTAAAAGGTCGTCATTTGAAGTGAAAAACATCAACTGGCATACGGAAAACTGACCAAACACATTCGGATTGTGTTGATACTTTAGTATAACGATTCATGGGTCATATGTGACGTGTAAAAGTCAACCCTGCCTTAATCTGAGGCACGGTGTGGTCGAAATCACTCTAAGTGGCTCTCTTTTGCTTAAAATGGACAACAATTTAAGTACATACGGAAAACCGACCAAACGCATTCGGTTTCCATTGAAACTTTAGGAGAATGATCCATGGGTCATATGTGACGTGTACGAGTCAATGACACCTCAATCCAAGGCACGATGTGGCCGGAACCACTCAAAGTGTCTGCCTTTTATTTCAAAAGTACGTCATTTTAATTGAAAAACATCAACTGGCATACGGAAAACTGACCAAACACATTCGGATTGTGTCGATACATTAGCACAAAGATACATGGGTCATATGTGACATATACGAGTCAACCCCGCCTCAATCCGAGGTGTGGTGTGGCCGGTAGCTCTCCAGGTGTATGTATTATGTTTAAAATGGACATTATTTCAAGTAAAAATATATGGTATACAAAAAACCGATCAAATTATGAATTGAATTCCATATTCCACATATAATTGTCATCTAAATTTTAAATTGAATTCTAAATGAATTATGTATATTTATAATTATGTTATGAATTCTAATTTAATTATGGATGTGTATGGTTCCGCCATTATATGTTAAATGTGTATGAATTTGTTCTCTATATGTAAGTGTTAGTTGGTTACTGCAGGTACAATACTTGTACATGTATGTGTTAGTTTATTGAAGGTACAATAATTAGATTGAAAATGAGAGGGAACCCATAAAATGAGACCTGGTGGGAAAATTGGAGAGCCGATGGTCAAATTGGAGAGCTGCTGGGTAAATTGCAGAGCTGCTGTGCAATTTGTCCCGCAGAGGCTATGCTAACGGTTCAAAATTGTTGGCATAGAATATGTAGGTCTTGTTTTACCAACGGTTCATAGAACCATTGGTAAAACACTTTTCCCAACGGTTCTAAACCGTTGGGAAGAGGATATGTTGGGTTTTTCCCAACGGTTTGCCAAACCGTTGGGAAAAACATGATAATTTTGTGCACTGTATCCCAACGGTTTACAACCGTTGGGAAAAACATTTCCCAACGGGTTTCCAGAACCGTTAGGATAGGGTAATTTTTCAGCACCCTATCCCAATGGTTCACTGTAAACCATTGGGAAAAACTTTTCCCAACGGCTTACTTCCCTACGGTTTGCAGAACCGTTGGTATAACATATACCAACAGTTCTGCAGCCTTTCCCAATAGTTCTAAACCGTTGGGAAATCCTACATTTCCAGTAGTGTGTGATATGTGGAAGACATCTTACACCCGGTGCAACTGAGGTGGTAGGGCCAGACGGTAAGCCACCTCGCCTACCCTGCTGAGGACCTGGAAAGGTCCGAAGAAACGTGGAGATAACGTGCCGCCCTGACCAAAACTCCGTAGACCCCATCGAGGTGAGACCCATAAGAAGACGTGGTCATCACCCTCGAACTCCAGTGGTCTCGTATCCTATCAGCATAGGACATCTGTCTGCTATGTGCAATCTTCATCCGCTCTCAGTTGATCTGCACCTTTTTCATCGGAACCTGAACCATCTCAGGTTCTACATGTGATGACTCTATCACTATCCACAAAGGATATCTGAAACATGTTCAGCTGCTGTCTCGCCACTCCCAACAGCTGAATGCCCGATCTCCCACTAAGAGAATCTGCTACAATGTCCCCCCTCTCTAGGAGTATAAACTATATTGAAGTCATAGTCCTGGAGGAATTCAAGCCATCACCGTTGTCCCAAGTTCTTATCCTTCTGAGAGAAGATACACCTGAGATTATTGAGATGGAGAGAACTATAAACCACTCGTTCAACGAACAATGAGTGAGTCTAGACAATTGTAAGAACCCATCTCTGCCCTTTTTTGTCTACGTTCCACCAAAGAGATGATGGGATTTCTCCTCTGCCAAAAAGATAAATCTGGTCTCATCCCCTGGATGAACCACATCCTTTGCCTAATACAATCAATCCTGACATGAACAGTACTAATTCATGCCATGGACAACGTCATAAGGCCTAAACGCTGCTACCAAGAGATCAAACCGTTACTCTCGCCTCCATGGTTTGAGTCACACTGTCGGCATCAATGTGTGGTTACTGGGTCTCCTCCAGAAGAAAACTCGAAAGTGAGGGTCAAGTCAACAATTTAAACCGGAACCTCTTAGTACACAAAAAATGAAGGAAGCAAATGTCACAAGGACAAGTGTATTTTATTACTGCAGCTCGAAGTACAAAGACACAAGGAAACTACAAACATTAACAACAACAACAAGGAAACTAGAAGCACAAAGATCAAAGGCCTCCATGCTTGGAACTAGTCCGCTCCTGTCCGCTTGCTTTCAGAGCTCCACTGCCTGAAGCTGTGCTCTCCCATATCCACCCGTTTTCTGTGGTCGGGGTGGACCTCCTGGTAGTGGTGGAAACTCCTCGATGCGCCGCACACCACCGACTGTATGACCATCTCCTCTACCTCGACCTGGTCGGTTCCTCCATTGCCTGGTGCTCCTTTGCTAGACAGGTCGGGCAGTCTCGAGCTAAGTGACCCTTCCTGCCGCATGCATAGCACTTCCTGCTCCTCGTATGACTGGCCCTGCTTCGTGTGCCTCGCACCACCGAATCTATAACCCGAGGTCACCTACCTGTAGTTCCAGTCCTCTTGGACCCATGAATCTCCTGTCTAATGCCTACAAATGACTCGGCTACTGATGGTAAACCCTACGACAAAGGCAGTAGCTTCTGAGCACGCTCAGAGTGTGGAGCCGCTGGTATAAACTCTACCCTGAAGAAAGTCTCTAAGTCTCTCCAGGTGAAGGTCGCCTCATCGCAAAACTGGAGTATTTGGCTCCACAACCTCTCAGCTACTCCTTGGAAGAGGCTAATAGCTTAGTACACCATCAAGTCTACGGGTGTCCCAGCCGTGTGGAAAGCTCGTGCTACTAACTCCAGCCAGTGCCTAGCCGTCTGAAAATCCGACTCACATCGAAACCTCGGAGGCCCCTGTCACTAGAACTCATGCATCGCGCTCAAGAGGCGTGCACTCTTTGCTGGTGTCTCAACTGGTGGAGGGACCTGTACTGAGGCCTCTTTGCTCAACGTCCTGTCAGTATGTACAACTATCAGGGCTCTAGCTGATCGTCTGCGGGAAGGCATCCTGAAAGAACAGATGTGACATGGTCAAATGATTATACCTGGTGAGCTGACTTGGTTTGAGCTGATTTAAGGGAAAACTTTTGAAAACACACATGCAATCTGTGTTTTCATGCACTGAGTCGGAAATCAGAAGTCAGGGTCCTGGTGTATGGATACGTCGGCCGCCCGCACCAACACTGGACTCCCTGAACTGAAAACCATACTTAGTACCCTTAACACTATTGCTTCATAGAAAGAAAATATCAGAGTTATAAGTTCTGTAGTAGAATTGACTCCTCTGATTCCAATTTTTCATGAACCATCCTCGGGGCCCATGCCGTGACTACCCCAAGCCCGCCTTCCATAGGCCAGGGGCTGGGGACTAGCACCAAAGGTGTAAATCCTAATAACTGGGAAGAAAGTGTCTTTATAAAACATAAACACATCCAAACAGAGTACAAGAGGAAGTGTTACACTAAGTATAAAAGAAAGTGCTGGAAAGTAAATGGGCCAGAATACAAACCCAACTGAAAGGTACAACTACAACTGAACGAATGTACAACAGAAAAGACAACAACTATAAGACAGAAATAGCTCCTGGTTTGTCCACCTCGGATCCTACCTGAAGGGTAGATACAGATAGCCTCCTCAAAGCTCTCGCCCGTCAACCTCCTCCAAGTACCGTCTCGTCGTGAAGTCCACCTCCGGGTACAAACTCGTCGTGAGGTCCACCTCCGAGTACCGTCCAGTCCTCGCACACTCAATTTCTGTCAGCGCTGTCCATCGTCTGCATCCAACACAACGAGGTGCGGGCATAGACCGTGAAGGGGTGAGTATAACGATACTCAGTAGGGACCCCGAGACCCTCAAGGTCTCACTAAATCCAACAAGGATAACCAAAAAGAAGGATCTCAACAGGTAAGCCTTACTTAGGTATAAGCTCATACTTATACCTAAGTTATCAAGTAAACCATCTCATTCATGAGGAAACACAAAGGTTATGAAATCAACGGATAACCACTACTTAGGTATATGCCCATACATATATCTATGTTATCAAGCAACCCATCTCAATCATGAGGAAATCACAAAGGTCATTGACTCAGCTCAAACCAGGATTTTCATTAATGATATCAAACCACGGCTGCTGGAGAACTCCTCCTCTGTTGAGCATAGTAGTCCTGTCACGACTCCGAGGTGCTACTCTCTAACCTTAGACTACCGAGGTACTCCTCCTTCCGAGTACCGCAGGTCCGCACCCAAACACAGTAGTGCTCCCCGCCAGGGGTCTGCCACCAAAACACAGTAGTGGTTCCCCTAATAGCTACAGAGGTACTCCTGTTGTCGAGTACCGCGGGTCTGCTGCCAACTACCAGGAACTCTGTCTGACGTGGGTCTGCCGCCAAATACTGGGCACTCCGTCCACTGGGCTAGTCGACTCACTCCAAGTCGAATCAGTCAAGCAGTCGTCAGGTATATAGCTACTAGGTCTCCGCACTCCGTACGCTCATATCCTCGAGGGTCCGCTCCATGAGCTACTGGTTGATACTCCAAGTATCAAAAAGTCCCACAAATAAGTATCATAAAGAACCGCCTCGTCACATGGGTCTCAACGCATCAGACGGCGCATCTATCGGACGCCCGGTCTGTGAGTTATTAGCCTTTTCATCCCGGGGGCCCGGTTAGTTTCGTGTATGAACCAACCCAACCGTATCTCAACTGTGCCCCAAACTCTCATGGGGTATACTCATAGGGACCGTTTCTCAACGTTATTTCCAATGCCACTGATGGTTTGTCAAACGGACGTCCGGTCTGAAAGTTATCGGCTTTTCCGTTCTAGGGGCCTGGTTGGATTTCAGATACAATCCAACCCAGCCTTACTCCAACTGTATCCAAACCTCAAGTGGAGTATACCAAAAGAACCATCTCATCAATAAGAATCCCACAAATTGACGGCACATCAATCGGACGCTCGAAACTCAAGTTATAAGTGTTTCCGCTCCGAGGGCCCGGTTGGTTTTGTGTTCGAACCAACCTGTCCATACACAAAGTTTACCGAAACCTTGAGTGTAATATACCGAAACGACCGTCTCGATCCAAGGAATCCTACGCAACTGACGGTGTGTCGATCGGAGGTCCGTAGCCGAAGATATGGGCGTTAGAATGAACCTGCTCTCAAAATAGGGGGTTTGGGCCCGGACCGACCCGACCCAAAACCTCCTGGGTCGGCCCAAACCGGGTCGACCCGAACCGGGTCCGGGTCCGACCCGGCTGGAGCGGCCCGGCCCGGCCTAGCCGGCGCGGTCTGGCCCAACCGGTGCGGTTTGGCCAACGTGGCCGCATGGAAGCCGCGGTGCGGTGGGCGCGGCCCCCCGCCGTTAATTGATGCCGGCGGGGCCTGCTGGCGCCGCCCTGCCGTCCCGAGATCCCGCGCGGCCGCGGGATCCGATGGCCCGCCGTCGCGGCTATTTCCCCGACGGGATTTCTTCGGTGGCACGGTGGGGCGGCACCACCTCTAGGCGGCTGGACGGCTTCGACCGTCGCCTCCGGTCGCCAGCGCCGCCGTGCCGGCATGGCGCGCCGGCAGTTCCTTTCGCGGACCACCGGACGCGCTCCGGTGGTCCGATTTGCCCACCGTCTGCGCCTACAGCTCTCCCGGGACCTTTTCTTCATTCTGACATCTTCCAAATGCCATTTCAGTCCCGTTTCATCGTCACCCGTCAATCCACGCATCAACAACAATCTACGGAGGGTCGTCGGGCTGTGTTTGTTCGGCCCGCGCCCTTCGCGTTAGGCGTTATCAAATAACCAAGATTAAACAGGGTTTAAAGAAGAACTAATAATCAATTTTATTTAAATAAAATTGAAGAAAACCATCACATGATCCCTTAAAGAAAGTTTGAAGCAAACCATCCCGCAATCTCTTAAATAAAATTGGAGCAAACCATTCCGCAAACAAATATTCCCAACCCGCGATTAAAAATATTCGTGGATCAACTTGATAATGAGTTGATCCACATTCTTTATTTTTATAAGGAAAGAATCAAGGAATTATTTGTATACTCTGATTTAAACCCCTACCTCATGTCGTTCGTCATTTGTTGACGATATCATGAAAGGGAGCGGGCGTCGGTTCGTTGACGTCGGAAGGTGAAGTCGTCGTTTGTGAATTCCCCGCGGCGGTGTCTCCTCCTTTGATGGAAATCCAGGGAGTGTTCCTCATCAAGAAGGATGGTCGTTCTTCGACAAATTAGATGAACCTTCCTTCGTCGAAGGAAGAAAAGAATGGAGATCCGTTCTTCGTTCTAAGATGAAGAACTTCAACAAAGGAGGAAACCACTTCTTCTTCTTAAGAGTTCTCTCCCAATCCTCACACAATATGGCATCTCCATTAAAATAAGGCCTTACATTATTTTAATTTACCTTAACATGCATTTCAAAATTAATAAATCAAAACCCTTAATTAATTAAAAGTAAGTTTTTCTAATTAATAAGAGTAGGTTGGCAACATTAATGGTGTGAGGGAGGGAGAGGAAAGGTTACTCAAATAAAGATGAGTTAACAAAATTAAAGAGGGAGTTAGGGAGTTAAGAGAGAGGTGAGGAGTTATGGGAAATGTGAAGGGGTGGGGATCGTGTGGGACCCACCTCACCAATATCCTCACATGGGTAGTTAGGGGCTTGTGGGTCCCACCCTAACTACCCCATGTTTGATATAACCACAAGGATAAAAAATTAATTAAAAATTGTTCCACAATTTTTATTCAATTCTTTATTAATCCAAATTTTTTTAACAACTCCTCCCGAGTAAACACATCTTCAGTAAAGGTCCTCTTAAGCAATTACCGGCGCTATGGTAATCGGTGCCCTCAGATTTCAATTCCGAGCACCGGTTCAAAAGATAGAAAAACCCGCTCATTCATTCACTGAACATACCCGAGCTAAACTTCGGAAATTGATTCTGGGCACACCGGGCCTCGGAATCAGGTTCCCTCTGAAACCGCGCACTCGCAAAATTCGAAAGAAATTAATAAAAAAAAATTTTCCTTGAAATTTCTGGGTCTTTACACACAATTTATTTTGAAGGCTTGCACTCATAAGGATATTATGACGTTCAAATTTTACCATTTTTCATAATGTTTTGTTATTTATAATTAAATATATACACATATATACATATTTCACTACTATAGTTAGTGATTTTAAAAGGGTTAGAAAACGCTTTTAACATCGCTAGAAAATACATGTTAATCTCAGTGAAGATAAAAGGGGGTCCCATTTAATAGCGCTAAAAAAGCGATGATAAAGGGTGTCCTTTATTCGTACTAAAAAAAGCGCTGATAAAGCCCCCCCTTTATCAGCGCTATTTTAGTACCGATAAAGGACACTTTTATCAGTGCTATTTTAGCGCTGATAAAGATGGCCTTTATCAGTGCTAAAAATAACACTGATAAAATAGGACTTTATCAGTGCTCTAAATATCGCTGATAAAGGGGGATTTTATCAGTGCTCAGAATAGCGCTGATAAAGGCCTAGCTGTATGTGATGTGCTGTTTATATAACATCACACCCACTAACACTTGCACATCAAACACACACACCACCTGCACGAACTCACACAAGAACAAATCAGTACACACAAGGATTTGGCAAACAATGCTATATATATTTCAAACAATGTTTTATATAATTAAATTTACAATTATCCAACAAATAATTTAAAACATTAATGTTTCATCCTTTGACATCAGTTATCCCCTCTAAAAAATGTCTGCCCGTGGTATTAGTTGTCAAACAAATAATCCTAACTCAAGTAAAAGGTTCCACCTATATAAAAATACAAATATTATGTTAGTAATACTATAAAAAATAAATTAAACATTAATATGCAAGAATACATTAATAAAATGTCATTTTTAATAAAAAAACACATTTGGAGTTATACAGGTCATACCATGAATCTTATTGAGGTGGGGTTAATTCTTACACGTCACAAATGAGTTATGGATCGTTGTCCTAAAATATCAAAACAATCTGAATGAGTTTTCTTGGTTTTGATTCTGTTTTTTTTACTAAAATTAATATCAAATTTAAATGACATATTTGGATTTATATGGGTCACATCATTCATCAGATTGAGGTGTGGTTTATTTATACATGTCACAAATGAGTCATGGATCGTTGTTCTAAAGTATCAAAACAATCCGAATGAGTTTACTTAGTTTTCAGTATGACAGTTGTGTTTTTTATTAAAATATCATTTCAAACCGAAAATAACCATTTTGAGTCATACCAGTCACATCGTGCATCCGTTTGAGGTGAGACTATTTCATACATGTCACAAAGGACTTACGAATCACTCTTCTAAATTAAGAAGACAATCAGAGGGCGTTTTCTTGGTTTTCAGTGAGTGAAACATTTTGAGCTAAAATGTCAATTTTAAACTGATAACGGACACTTTTAGTCACACTGGTCACATCATGCTTCATATTGAGGTGCCATTGATTCCTACACATAAAAAATGACTCATGGATCATTATCTTAAAGTTTCAAAACAATCTGAATGTGTTTGCTCGGTTTTCAGTATGTCACTTGTTATTTTTTACTTAAATTAATGTTAATTTTAAATAAAAACACATTTAGATTTATACCAATCACATTGTTCATCGGATTGAGGTGTGTTTGATTCCTAAACGTTAAAAATGACCCATGGATCATTGTTCTAAGGTATCAAAACAGTCCAAATGCATTTTCTTAGTTTTCAGTACGTGAGTTGTGTGTTTTTTTACTAAAATATCATTTCAAACAGGAAACATGCTTTTTAGTCATACCAGTCACATCATGCGTCGATTTGATGTGAGACTACTTCATACATGTCAGAAAAGACTTAAGGATCATTTTCCAAAATTATGAAGACAATTAGAAAGTGTTTTCTTGGTTTTTAGTGATTGACATGTTTTGAGCTAAAATGTAAATTTTAAACTGATAACAGACACTTTTAGTCATACCAGTCACACCGTGCGTCGGATTGTGGTGCAGTTGATTCATACATGTTACACATGACTCATGGATTGTTCTCCTAAAGTATCAAAACAATCTGAATGCATTTTTTTAGTTTTCAGTATGTCAGTTGTTCATTTTACTTAAATTAATGTCAATTTTAAATAAAAAAGACACATTTGGATTTATACCAGTCACATTGTATATTGTATTGAGATGGGGTTGATTCCTACACATCGCAAATGATTCATGGATCGTTATTATAAATTATTAAAATAATACTAATGTGTTTGCTCAGTTTTCAGTTTTCCAGTTGTGTTTTTTACTAAAATTAACGTTAATTTTAAATAAAAAGACACATTGAGTCATACAGGTCGCATCATACGTAGGATTGAGTTACAATTTATTCCTACACATCACAAATGTATTATAAAGTATCAAAACAATCCGAATGCATTTACTTAGTTTTTAGTATGTCATTTGTGTTTTTTTACTAAAATATCATTTCAAACTAGAAACACACATTTGGAGTCATACTGGTCACATTGTGCATCGGTTTGACATGATATTGCTTCATACATTTCACAAAGAACTTAGAATCATTGTCCTAAATTATGAAGACAATCAGAGCAATTTTTCTTGGTATTCAGTGAGTGATATGTTTTGAGCTAAAATTTCAATTTTAAACTGATAACGAACACTTTTAGTCATATTGGTCACACCATTCACCGGATTGAGGTGTGGTTGATTCCTACACATCAAAAATGAATGATGGATCGTTGTCCTAAAGTATCAAAACAATCCGAATGTGTTTGCCCAATTTTTAGTATGTCACGTATTCTTTTTGCTAAATTTATTATTAATTTAATATAAAAATACACACTTAACATCATAATGGTCACACCATGCATCGGATTTAGGTGTGGTTGATTCCTACACGTCAAAAAATGACTTATGGATCATTTTACTAAAGCATCAAATTAATACTAATGCGTTTAATCAGTTTTCAGTATGTCACTTGTTCTTTTAACTAAAAATACTGAAAATTTTAAATAAAAATAGACACTTCAAGTCTTACCACTCACATCTTCATGCTATTTTTGTACATTATTCCATCAGGTATGCTGCCCATTAATTTCTAAACAAATCTATATCATCTTGTGAATATGAGTATTTTCGACAATCATGGTAGTACTAAAAAAATATAAATACACAAAGGATTAATAAATATTTTAAATGAAATAGAAATTATCTTCAAAAATACCTCTTCAAGGATGCTGGTTTGTTCATGGAATATGATCTATTTCATAAATTTACAAACATAATAAGCATAGTGTTTTCTGTTTGTTTGTTTCAGACACTGTAGAAACATTAAAAAAAATAAGTAATTTTTTTATATGTGTTTGGATAGTGAAATATTATTATATATACCTTGATACTTATCCAGTCGTAGTACTTGTGATGTTCCTTATCCTTTTCCCCTGGCCTCATTCCATGATGTAGACGATATTCACGCACCGCCCTATCATAATAGAATCCTCATTAAAAGATAATATAAATTATATAACTAGATGTTTAGTTCTAAAATATTGGATGTAGTGTATTAAAAATCAAAAAACACCATCATGTGTGGTCGGTTTGTTGGATATCCATGCATTGAATCCAATAAATAAATCTTTTGAGTATCCAAATTAAACGTAATGAGCATCCAATACTGCCTAAAAACACAAAAATGAATAAGCAATGAAATAAATTAAAATATATTTGATATGATTAAATTGTAGAGTTTTACCCCTACATCGTTGGTATTAAGAAGAGTCTGTCATCTTTATTTTTTCTGTTAAACAAATTGAGCAGGCCTGCCACTATTTCACCCTATTTCTCAGATTATATATATTTTTGTTTTGTAGAGGTGACGTGAGGACTAACGAGTTCAAATTTTTGTTCATGGGGAAATCCCTTCAATTTTTTTCATATATATGTCTACGAAAAATATGAAATGTATTTAGTCATAATTATCATAGTATATCAGCTTTTGGAAAATCAAATCATGAAAACATAACTCATGTATACATTTACAACTAAACCGCTTATCTAATCATACTCTAGGATTTCACTTACATTGTCAACACTAATGAAATATGGATCTTTTCATTTGTACATATTTTCAACAAAAATAATTGTGTGAGTACCACCATATTTCAACTTCATATTCACATGATCTTGCAATGATAATAAATGCGGATATAGAATGAGTGGGTTTAAGGTGCTTTCAGTAGATTGTTTAAATCGATTGGTTGATCCTTAGGATGGCTTTGATCCATTCTTTCTATTCACCCCCTTCTCTGTGTTTGTCTATAATAACATTCATCGATTTAGAACATTTTTCATCAAATGTTAAAGGTTTATCTTGTAAAATAAATTGGAAATGAATACCTCCTTGTCGACATATTTTTTTGCAAGCTGTGACGACCATGTGATGAATGTTCCAAGAGCCTGTTCAACATTATGAATATCTTCATAATTAATTGGAACAGGTAGCTCAGTGCTTGGCTCATGGGCTATGTTGATAAACACTTTGACATGACCTGTTGGAAGTGGTCTGTTGTGTAGCATGGCATTTTGGATATTGAACATCGTAGCCCTCACTATAAGAAAATTGGTGGGTGTTGATAGATATAAATCCTAGTCATTTTCACCCTGTACAATATCAGTACAGTAAAGGTATCAGTGTATTTTTGATTCAAAATTCATAGAAACAATTATTAGAATATTGATTAACTTATCTAATATAGGTTTTTGAGAGGAATGGCCTACCTCAAAGATAGTGGGGGTGGGTCAGGATATTCATGCATTGGTTGATTTTGAGTTGCTTCTTCTCTTTCCCCCCCACCATCAAATTTTCCATGAACTCTATCTACAATTTCATATGTTCTTAAAGGATAGCTATTCTTTATCTCATCATTTTTATTTATTCACTTTGATCCTCTTGTTTTTTTTTCTCAAAAAATATTTAGGGTGTCACCCCAAAACCCGCACCTCTGACGCGACCATAAGTTTCTATCTGCTTCAAGGCCACTGAATGTATTTATGTATCCAGTTTGGATGATGCTGATTCCTATGGCTATATCATATAGAAAATATAGTAAAATAAGTAATCATTGTTATGTAATATTTATTTAAAGAAAAACAAATATTTATTATGTCATACTTACACATGTTTCCCACACTTTTTGTGTGTTTTCATCTATTAGTATCCCATCTTAATTTACACGCGCCTCCTTCCATAGAACATGACATGGGATGGAAGTGAATTTGGATTTGAATTAATCAATATTAATATAAACATAGGAACATATTTATGGTGTTGTTTTATGTCACATAAAAGAATTATGGTAGATTTAAAATACATACCAATTTTTTTTCAAGTGAAGCGTGCCCTATTTTTGCTTTATGGTAGGGGTACACTGGTTTTTCTACTCGTTCCTTATTTTCATCACTCAGTTGTTGTTTTATAAATAAAAAAATATCAATCAAAGTGATGAATACACGTATCATCAAACAACATATTACCAAATGCAATGTACCTGAAAAGTGTGCTCTGCGTGACGGCTAGTAAACATATCCCACACTCCTTGGGTTATCAGGTGAGCATAAATATAAGTTGGGTGCATGTTTATTTTCCCTTTATCATCTTTAAGATAACATATCATTAAAATTGTGCGAAGCCTCTATGAATCCTTCCATAAAATATTAATACATAGTCCTTATGCTAGTCATCCACTATAAATGCACTCTATAAGGGATGATGAAGAGTAATTCAATGTTTCATTATTTTATTTTTTAGTAAATTAAAGAAACGATATCATAATGTTACCATAATATCTCCCCACATTAGTGTCTTAAGCCCAGGGAAAACATGGTGCCATGATTATACATCAATAGGAACGTGTTTCCGAGTGACAATTCCAATGTAACTACTGAACATGGCCTTGTTGGGGTTAACATGCTGGCCCCGCTTATTCCATCTAACCTCGTATTTGATGCCTTTCACTTTTTCCTTAAGGATTTTTGCTAACACATTCAAACTAAGGCAATTTTGTTTTTTCTACACTGCCAGTGTTTCGTTGCCTAATGTTTCCTTGGTTTTAACATCATCAATATGTTCCTCTGGAGCGCTAGCATCGACATGTGCATATGGTGGTTGTACCTCTGCATTAGGAGCAGCAGTAGCAATAGGTTGAGAAACCTGTTGGTCCTTTGCACTATGAACAACAACATGTTGAGAGACTTGTTATTCCTCTACACTGCAATCAATAATAGGTTGGGAGACCTGTTGTGCCTCAAGATTGAGAGCATCATCATGTGCAAAATTCATTATCTGTAGAAGTGGTTTAGAATTTAATTTAGATTACATAAAATCAACAGCGAAAAGATAATAACATAAGGTAACACGATGTATATTACAAAAACATATAACCGGATTTTTGAAATCTCTATTTTTTAAAGGATGAAGGTATTTTACCCCTCTATCGACTATCCAAATCCCTTCATTATGGTCTCTGATAACATACAAAACATCATCTACATCGGGACCACTACGAAATGATTACGACATCCCAATGAAAGGGTCATCCTCTGTTAAATTTTCATCTAACCCTTCAGTGGTTTTGGTCAATAACAGAATAATTGACCACTTTCAGTTTGCAAGATCTGTAACATAAAATACGTGTACTACCTATGATGCCATTATAAATGGTTCGTCTTTATACCCTTCCTTACTAAAATCAACTTTCACGAATCCCAACTCATTTATTTTAAAATCACTCCTGTTATCAACCCACTTGCATTAAAAAATTGGCACTTATATTTTCGTATAATACAACTCCAATATTTGTTTGATGATGCCAAAGTATGACATATTCGCATAAATTGGATTTTTTTCCTTTGCACTAGAAACATGTATCGCTTCAACCACAAGTGTAACTCCACTATTCTGCGTGGTACTGTCTTCATCCTGTCATTAATATAGAATGTATAACCATTAATTACATAATCATTATAAGATAATACATACACACTTGGTCCACTGGCTAGCCATCGAATTCGTTCTGAAATTGAGTCTAGATTTTCATCTGACTCCTTAAATATATGGTCCCAAAACCATCCTATAAATTTTTGATTATGTGTATTTGATATCCATTTTTATCCCTTGATGAATTCAAATTCCTAATAACTTCTTTTCAGGTTTTGACATATGGGTCAACCTCTAAACTATTATGAAAAATGTAAAGGTGGGACTGCTCCCAATTTGTAATATTGATTGTGACAACCTCTCTTCCAAAAATTCCTTCACCCATAAGCTACCTAGTGTGATTATATTTCAGTAGACCAATGATTTCCACATCAGATAGGTATTCGGTACATAATTCAACGAATTCCTTAAAAATATATCGCTCCGCAATACAACCCTATGGCTGACTTTGATTTTTGACATAACCTTTCAAAATATTCATATACTGTTCAATGGGGTATATCCATCTATAGTGTATAGAACCCCATAGTCAAATATCTCTCACCAAGTGAACCATCAAATGAACCATCATATCAAAGAATGTCAATGGGAAGAACATTTCCAGTTTACATAATATGACGGTAATTTCTCTTCCCATACTCATCAATTTCATCGGGTTTATAACTTTTCTGTATATAGATTTGAAGAAAAAACAGAGCATCATTAATGTATAATAGACATTCTTATAAAAAATGCAACATAAAGCTATAAGTATTAAATCTTGCATCAAAACATAGATGTCATGTGATTTTAGACCCTTTAACTTTAAATCATTCATTGACACAATGTTCTTGATATTCGATGAATACCTTTATAGAACCTTTATATCATTCAAGATGTTGCAAAACTGATATCTCTCCTACATGAAAGAGTATAAGAATTTGTAGGAAGAAAAGTTCATTTTTCACCCTTTACTGGCACAAACTCTTCTCATATTCCCATGTCAACCATGTCCAACCTAGCCTTAATTCCATCCTTTGTTTTTCTAGGTTCATTTAGAAACGTACCTATGACACTGTTTTATACATTTTTTTAACATGCATAACATCAAGAAAGTGTCTGACGTACAAAAAAGTCCATTATGGTAATTCAAAAAAAAAACTGATCACTTATTCTAAATGGTTTTCGTAAGGTTTTTTAAAAACGGTATACCAAAATTAGTGTCCACATCTTTTACTTTCTCAAACAGTTGATCACCTGTTAGTGGATATGGTGTTGTAAATTCTTCTGAACTTCCATAGAATGATGTCGTCCAATATTAATACTTATGTCATCGAGGTATAAATCTATGATGTCTTAGAAACATAGTTTTTGATGAATATTTCAACCTAATTGACTGTGTACCTTGTTCGCAAATGGTACACTCATGAATTCATTTAATTCTATATCCTGAATCATTTCCATAAGTAGGAAAGTCATTTATTATCTAGTACAATATGGATCTCAACATGAAATCTTCATTTCTATAATCATTATACAATGTAAAACCTTAATCCCATAATAATTTCAAATCCTCGATAAATGGATCCAAATAAACATAAATATAATTACCCGGTTGTTTTAGTCCTAATATAAGCATAGATAGCATGATGTGTTTTCATTTCATACATAACCACAATGTAAAGTTATAATTTACCAACATAACTGACCATGTACTATGAGTGATGCTTTGAAAACCAAAAGGATTCACTCCATCTATAGATAATGAAAGACGAAGGTTTCTCAGCTCATTTCCAAAATTAGGACACTCGTGATTGATTATCTTCTACTGAGGAGAGTCTTTTGGGTGACGTAGTTTCCCATATTTATTTCTTATATTGGCATGCCACATCAATTGCCCTGCGGTCTCCTCACTTCCATATAGGCGCCTAAACCTTGGAATTATTGGAAACTACCATACAACTTTCATAGGATCGAATTCATATTTCTTGTATTGAGAATCACTGGACTTTGGATATCCTCTAAGTTATTTGTGGTCCTTTAGAAATAGTATACGGTCATTTGGGCAGACATATATTCATTTAGGGATTATACCCATCGAACATAGCATTCGTTTGGCATCATATGTTTGGCATGGGATCTCATTATCTTCTAGGATCATGTCATTCAATAGATCAAGTAGTTCTATAAAACTGGCATCACTCCATCCATTGTCTTCTTTCAAATTATACAGCTTTAGTATGGCTGACAATGATTTATATTTAGTTCAACTACCATACAAAGACATCTTTGCACAACTCTTTAACTGCTCAAACAAGTTTGGGAAATCACGAAGTTCATCTTCAACTGTCCTTGTCATTTCCTTAATAAAATCTTTATCATTATTCACATCTATAATCATGTCCTAGATACGGTATTTTTCATTGTCCACACTTGTAATCATATCAGATGATCCATAAAATGCACTATTATCCCAACCACTAGATACATTCTCCTTTTCCCCATGTTTATTCCAAAATTTATAACTTCGATCTATTCCGTATCAGATCAAGCATTATTTCAACTCCTTTGGACTAACTTGTCTTGAATAACAACAACATAAACACAGACAAATGATTTGAGAGGGGTCCTATGCATGATCTTTTGAAAACTTGATGAACTCTTTCACTCCATCTTCATACTCTCTTGTCAAACAATTGGAATCCATCCATTTTTTATTCATATCCATCCTATTTGAATCGGTGATATTAGTATTTAACAAAATAAATACAAAAAATATTGATATAATGTAATGGTTTTCCTAATTATATAAAAATCTAAACTTAAAAGATTATGAAAAAACTACAGTTCAAATATCCTTTGAAAAATATTTAAAAATCACACTTGAAATCCCATTAAAAAACCAACCATTTATACAAATTCCTCTTTAAAATAACATTCCCTTTTTAAAATAAATCAATCAATTCCAAACACTCTTTCACAGAACCACAATTCATTTTTAAAGAATTCAATACAACTTCATGACCCAACAATCTTAATCATTTAAAATGAGCGACATCCCTCTAAGAAACATTTCAAAACACTTGAATCATTTTAAAAGATACAATTATGGATTTTCAAAAATACATATATTCTAGAATTTCTTCCGCTATCTTCAAGTTTCAAGGGTTTAATTTATGTTTTGGGGGTTTAACATTAGGATTGTTTATTTGTAACAAATCCAAATAGTGGTATCAACTCCTTTTCTTATTCTACTATAAGTTACCACAAATTGGTTTTAAATATTGGTTACATAATATATGGTGATTATTTTATCAATACTCGATAGAAAGTCTAGGTTTCAAGACTACTGGGTTTCCTCTAGTGAAGTGGTTTTCTAAGATTTAGTCAAATTGCACTAGTAACAAAGTGGTGGTTCCATTGAAATGGGTAAGGTTTGGAATGATATTAAATGGTGTATGATACATACTTTGGGGGGGAAATGACCTCCATACTACTGGATAGTTCAAAAGTTACATTGATTTTGAATTATTCAGAAGCGAGGTGTTTAGTAGAATGAGAAACCATGAAATGAAAGAATTAGATTTTTTTAAAAGTTATGTCCAAGAGAATCTTGATCCAAGAGGGAAGAAGGACATGCCTAAAAAATGTTGATCCTTAAAGGTGGATGTGTAGTAGAGGGAGGGATCAAGGAGTATGATTGGTCGAGGTTTTGGTGTAATAGTGGTTCTCGGTGAGAATGTATTAATGCCTAGAAAGTGAAGGGTTTTGATCCATATCTATTGAGTTCATATTGATTCCTTGTAAGTGTGGGGATGTAATCCCATACTAGGGAGAGAAGATCAATGTCTAGAAAGTACATGTCCTAGGTCCCTCCTAAGTAGCTTAGGTTCTCATGATAAATGAAATGGAGGAGATCAAAATCAATCACGAAGTCAATCACATAAAATCTAAATGACATAAAAAACTATTCATCTCACCTATAAACACCCTTCATTGAAACAACCCCTTTTTACCCATGTATAACACATTACAAAAGAAAATCAACCCACTTTATATAACCATCAAAATCCAAATATAATATAGAAAACATGTTCCCAAGTCAAGAATACGTGAAGGCTTCTATGTGATAGTCTCTACATGATATAAAGTGGTGTATTAAAAAATAAAGTATGTGGACCTACTATATGAGAATCTCATATATTATAAAAAAAATTGAAGCTACCCTTAAAAACATGGGTCTCATGAATTGAAATCATAAAAAAATCCAAAATCAAACCATTTCCATCAAAAACATTTTAAATAATCCATTAAGGAATTTATCAAAAGGGGTAAACCAAATCCTCATTTCAAATAAACATTTTAAATTTATAAAACAACCCCATTTTAAAATCATTTTAAAATCAAAACCTCACTATAAAACAATTTACACAACCAAACATTATTCTATTTCATTGAAAAACAAAACTAGATTATAATACAACACACAACATTTGAAAAATTTCAAAAATACTCATGGGCATTTCAAAAAATTATAATACATGAAAACATTCCATTTCAAACATGGAAGAATGAAATTTAAAAGAGAACCAATTTATTCCAAGATCAAAACACAATAAAACTATTTAAATCATCACATGGATATCAAATATATTCATAATTTTAGAAAAAATGATTCTAGAAAGAACTGTAACTCTTTTAAATACAAAATGAAACAATTGCATTAAAAAATCTACTTGGAAGAAGAATAAACCAGGATAAAACATGTCTCCTTCAATAGTGACTAACTAAATAAGAAAGAATACCTTCATTACAATCCATAAAGTTCCAAAACTCTAGGATTGAAATATCTTAAATGATCCCATCATACACGAGGGATCAAAATTGAAACAAAACCCAAATTATCCATGTAATATATTTATTTTTTTTGTGAATAAAGATTCGAGTTACAATGCACACCTGTGGAGGGATTCGTGACGACAGGATTTGGTGGAAGAGGAGGAGGAGGGTTTGCGGCGACAGAGGAGGGCTTCGCGACAGCGACCACGGAAGAGGAGGAGTAGACAACTGAGGAGGAAGAGGATGCGGCATAGGCGATGAAGGATAGATTTGTGGTGGTGGAGGGGGACTTCGTGGCGGTGGTGGCGGAGGAGGAGGCGACCGAGGAGGAGGAGGAGGAGTCGGTGGTGGCAGGGTAAGGCTTCCATGAGAGCTTGAGTGGCGCGAGGGAAGGAGGTGACTGTTAGGGTTCATTTATAAAACCGGTAGAAGAATTTATATATTTATTTAATTATATATTGATAAATTTATAAGTAGTATAATAAATATATTTATTATAATTTTATAATATATATATATATATATTTATAGTTATAATTAAATATAAATAAATATATTTATAAATATTTGTATATAATTATAAATAAATAAATAAATAAATAAATAAATAAATATATATATATATATATTTATGAAATTATAATATATGCATTTATTTTAATTTTATAATTATTTATATATATATATATAGTTAAAATTATAATTACAAATACATATATTTAAAAAGTATTTATATATAATTAAAATTTAATAATTATAAATATATTAAATATATTTATTATTTAAATATATTTAATTTAATTTTATAAATATTTTTGAGAACATAATATTTATATGGGTAACATGAATTACTCATATACATACATAATAAAAAACGATCCATCACATATATGGTTAACATGAATAATAAGAAGGGTGTAATGTATAAATGAACATTCATGATGACACATAACATATATGCACGCATGATTAATATATTTATTGACCAAATTCATTGGAAACACACATATATTTAATAATTATAATTACAAATATATATATTTAAAAAGTATATATATATATATATATTAATTATAAATAAAATAAATATATTAAATATATTAAATACAACAAATACAACAAATATAATAAATATAATGAATCAAATAAATCTAACAAATCCAAGAATTATAATAAATCTAATAAATACAAATCTAATAAATCTAATAAATCTAATAAATATAAATACAATAAATCTATAATAAATATAATAAATCAAATAAATCAAATAAATATATTTATTATTTAATGAAATTTATTATAATCTTATAATTATTTAAATATTTATGTATATTTAATTATAATCTTAGAAATGCTTTTTTTAAAACATTATATATATATATATTTGAATTATTAAAAAATACATATTAATTTTAAACCTGCATTTTTTTATTTAATGTATACAAATAAACATTATTTTTGAATATAAATATAATGATTTTATATAAATTAATAATATTATTTATTAAAAAAATTTATCAGCGCTAAAAATAGTGTTGATAAATGACCCCTTTATTGACACTAAGAAAAGCATTGATAAAAGGTACACCTTTATCAGTGCTTTTCTTAGCGCTGATAAATGGTACATTTATGAGCGCTTTTAGCTAGCACTGATAAAGGTCACCTCTTTATCAGCACTTTCTACTTAGAGATGATAAAACGAGACACTTCCCTTCCCCCGTTTTGTGATAGTATTTGTATATATCTACACATAAAAATTTATTTTTATAAATAAATATGTAAACAAATTTACATATAAAATATCTTTATAAATATATAAACCATATCTATATAAAGATTAATATCCATTTTATTATTTAAAATAAAAATGTAATGGACCATACCTCCGTGGTCCATTACTTTTTCAAAATCCAGTGTTTGTAGTGTTTTGGGAGACAATGATAGCTTATTTCAAGATTTTCCAAATTTCTAGTTTTTCTATTATTGACTTAGGGCGTCGGTGTCAGTGAGTCAGGACGTCAGTATCGGTGAATTAGGGCGTCAGTTTTAGTGAGTCAGGGTGTCCATGTTGGTGATTCAGGGCGTCGATGTCGGCGAGTTAGGGTGTCAGTGTCGGTGAGTCAGGGCGTCAGTGTCGGTGAGTCAAGGTGTCAGTGTCGGTGAGTCAGGGCATTGGTGTTGGTGAGTCAGGGCGTTGGTGTTGGTGAGTCAGGGCGTCAGTGTCAGTGAGTTAAGGCGTTGGTGAGTTAGGGAGACAGTGAGTCAGGCGTCAGTAGGTCACGTCGGTGAATTAGTGTAACATCCCAAGTAAGTAATGAATAATATATATTCTTATCTATTTATATTTATGAATTAGATAGTGTTTTAGAGGCTTAAAATGAGAATAAATCCAATCTTAAACATGGAATACTCTAATATTTTTAAAAGATTATTTTACCTCCTTTTGATAGAGAACCATTTTTAAATATATCTTTTCACAATTTTATATGCTCTATTTTTCAAAATAAACTTATTCTTTAGTATTGGGACATTGAAATTTACATTGGATAATTTTTTGGTATTTGTCTGACAATGTTCATTTTTTAATGAATAAAATACTGCATTTTACATCAAAACTGCTTTTTCATCTAATTTAATTATATGGTTAGATAAAAATTTTAATTGGTATTAATGTGTAATTAGAATACATTTTTACCATTTAATCCAAATGGTGGTAATTATAATTAATTTTACTTTGGAATTGGGCATAAACAAGTGCCAAAATTTTCATAGATATTGTTTCAAAAAAACCCGCTTTTTGTTTTGACAACGGGAATTATTTTTTAAATTAATTATTGAAATTTCTATGTTTGTAATTTGGTAAAATTGATTAAATATTTGGAATCAGAAGGTCCAAATTATGTAATTAAGACTCTTGTTTTTGGACATTATGAATAGTAACGACAGTAATTATCTTTAATTATATTGATTAATTAGTAATCGGGTAGTTAAGGATAATAAAATAATATCATAATAATAAAAAATGACCCCAAAATGTGTCCTAATGCTATTGGTTGTGTCATGGCCGACCATGGGATGCCTTGTGCCAAACTTAGGGACCCCATGGAATCACTTTTGGGTGAAAGTGACACTTTATCATTTTATTTTTAAAGAAAGGAGAATATCACTAAAGAATGTATCTCCTGAGTAAATTTTTTTTAGTTTTGTCTGTGTAAGTGATCTCTTAGACTATAAATATTCATTGGAAATCTAAAAATATTTCATACATAATAGTATTTTTTTATAATTTCTAGAAATTAAATAAATTAATTTATTTATGACATCATGATGATGCAGCGATTATCTCATTAATTAACAATTTAAATAAAATGAAAAGATAATGTAAAATATAAGAATTAAACTTATAAAAAACCTATTGGATGAGTATTTTTCAAACCCTTATCACCCTATCCTAGAAATATATCAATGTGGGACCTTTTAAATCCGAAACTCTTTAAAATAAATTAACATTTCTTGGCTTTCCAAGAGTGCCCCTCCTCCCTCTTATAAAAGGCCCCCACCTCTACCTCCTTACCCACAATTCTCAAGCCATTGGATCAGCCAATATCTGCTAATTTTATCTCTCCACATCCCTCTCTTCATCTTAGAAGCCTTACCTTAGGCAGAATGCTCTTTAAGAAACCCTTTTGTTACAAACCAAGAGGAGTTACCCGATTTAAAGGTAAAGTCTTCTCTAATGTTATTTTGTTTTATTTTGCTTCTCCAACCCCCTAAAATATTTTTATTCCTTTATTTTGTAATAACACCAGTATCTTCAATATACTAGGAGGTTTTTATGATAAGGATTCTAGCTACACTTACACACACCTTCGTCAAACATACTGTTTCTGTGGATGGCGAATTTCTGCCTCACGAAACGATGATTGTTCAATCGTCTTTTAACACCTTTCGTGGTGGCCATTAAGATTTAACTCTATTTATATATGATATATATTATGTTTATGTTTTCCTTATGCTTCTTTATTTTTCATTTATTGCATACCTTTATGGTTTCCATTATGGGTAAACGCGATATCTTCATTTTAGGAAGTGCGGATTACCGCCCCCTTAAAGTGATTTGATTCGTCAATGCCATATGTGGGACAAATAAAGGATGGAGTTATGATGTTATATATGATATTATACTGGAATTATAATATACCTATATATCATTATGATTTCATTCCATTAAGTAGGAAATAGAAATGAAAGTAGCATTCATGCGTACGTATGACTTACCGTCTCCATGAACGGTGCATTTCATTTCTTACCTCTAAATGTTATGTAATATTATAAATGCATGTATATACTGGATATATATGATATATATGATATATATGATATCTACATCATGAATATAGTTCTAGATATAATGGATATTTTACCCCATGAACAACATGTAATTATAAGAAGTCCATTTTTGACTCAAGTACCAAATGATCAAGAAAATGACCATTATTAACTTAAATAATTAAATAGTGTTCATAACATGGTAATAAGTGATATAAAAGGAATAATGAACTTGAAAAATGTTCTTAAGCAAGTAGAAATTAACTCAAGTTTATTATTTAGGAGATTAAAGAACGATCGAGTCAAGTCGGATACGAGGTAAGGGACTTCGTCTCAATCTCCTTTCATTGAGGCATATTTTGTTTTATACACAACTTTACTTTATATGGTGTATGAAACCCTTTGACTTTTAAATTTATTCAAAAGGAATATTTTTTATACGAAGAGTTTTACTAAACAACAAAAGGGAATGTTTTTGTCGTACGTATGCGGCGACAACAACTTCTCCGCCACCGTGACCATTATTTGAGTTTCAGCTTCCTCTAAAAGCCATAACCTTTTTTAAATGAAAAATAAATACCATGTTTTACTTTTCTTTTATTTTGGTATTGAAAATGGTTTTCATAATGTTTTTATTATATCAATGTGTTGTATTGATATCTTGTGATTGAAATGTGGAAATGTTATGTTTCCTTTATGCATGTTTTATGTGATATGAATATGTTATGGTTCTTGAGCATTGTTTATGAAGACAGGTGGTTCCATGATAAACTAAGGGAGGGTGAGCCCGATATAGATCTCTAATGCATTGGGTAACGCGAAGGGGTTAAACACTAAGGTTTCTTTGAAGATATTTAGGGAATATACTGTGATGGGTATTCCAAACGTAACCATGAGGGTTACTCCCTACGTAAGAATGTTATGAATGCCTCAAGTTACCTTTATGTCTTATGATTTCTATGATTTATTCATGATTTGATGAGGTATGTTAAAGTTATTATGTTTTATGAGTAAAGTATGATTTCATTAATTCTTATGTATACATGGACTAATGTTTTCATTTCGTACTTTTATATCCCTTGTTGAGCTTTTTATGCCAATACCAAGTTTTTGAACTGTTTTTCACAGGTCAAGGGAAAAGTACATGATGTGATGATAGTGTAGAGGAAGTGTCAATAAAGAATCCATGTTTTATTTTAAATATGTTTCCTTTGATGGGAAAAAAGAATACTGTATTTTATGTAACCACCTTGTTTAAATGTGGAATGTAATGCATGATTTATAATCTAATTCTATAAAAATCAAAACCTGAAAATATCCTCAATGTGTAATCTTGTAATAACTCAAGATTAAGTAATGTTTAAGGCTGGTGCCTTATAGTTGGTATCAGAGGTCGGTTTAGATAACTTTAGGAGTTAGAATTATATTAAATGATTATCCAAAAATATTTCTTTTATGGTCAAATTGAAATGATATAGCATTTGAAGATTACCATATTGCTTCATCTAAGACATGTTTGTTCAGAATGGTTTTCTGTAGAGGAAACAGGGAAGCAGTGCTAGGAAGGCATACAGAAGGAAATGACCTTCCGAACCAGCATCCTGAGATGGTCGGAATTGGAACTGAACAGTTTGTTGTAGTAATGACACAGTTGACTCAAGCGATAAATGGTGGTGGTATCCATGCACGAGATCAGCCAGATCAACCATATAAGAACATGTCAGTGGTGGAACATTTCATGAGGCAACATCCCCCATCATTCATAGGATCATCTGACCCTGTGCTAGCTGAAGGGTGGATTAAAGCACTGGAGAAGATTTTAGATGTCATGGGGTGTTCAGACAATCAAAAGGTTAGTCTTTCTGTTTACTGTTTGGAGGGTGAAGCAGATCAGTGGTGGTCGATGGTTAAAAATATCAGGGACACTGATGAGATTGATTCTCTTGACTGGGATGAATTCAAAGGTATGTTTCTTGAGAAGTATTTTCCTAAGGCTGTTCGACTTAGGATGAGAAAACAATTCTTGGAATTGAGGAAAGAGGATGACTCAGTGGCTGCTTATGAAGAAAGGTTCACTCGATTGGCAAGGTATGATCCAAATTTTATCTGAGACCTTGATAGTAAAATCAATCATTTTTACTCAGGATTAAAGCCAAAATATCGAAGGGCTTTAGCTTCTCACGAGTTCAAGAGTTATAAAAAGCTTGTTCGATGTGCTGAGAAGGTGTAAATGGAGTTTTCCGATGATCAAGTGTTCTATAACAACCAACAGAAGAATAGGCTGAGGTGACAGAAGAAAGGGAAGAATTATTCAAAAAGGTCTGATGGTAAGAAAACTAAGTTTCCAGTTTGTGATAAATGTGGTAAAAGGTATGCTAGGGAATGTCTTCTGAATTCTGTAAAGTGCTACCGATGTGGTAAGATGGGACATAAGGCTCGTGATTGCACTAAAAAGAATCAGGGTGATGGTAAGACCAAATTTGATTTACAGTTAGTGAAATGTTTCAAGTGCAATGAGATGAGTCATTATGCAAACGAGTGTCTGACAAAGAGCTCGAGTGATGGGAAGTAGTCAGACTACAAGAAAAAAGGAGTGGTGAAATCCTTTGCAACTACATCAGCATATGTTGGGCCCGCAAATGAAGTGGTATCAGGTACTTTGTTTGTTTTCTCAGATTATGCCAATGTGTTGTTTGATTCTAGGTCTACACATTCTTTCATCTCTGAAAACTTTTCTAGTAAATTGGGAATTCCATCTCAAGAAATGACTCCTAAACTTGTGGTAAAAACACTTGGGGGAAATGTTGAGGCAAACATAATTTATAAGAATCTTCCTATCCTTATCCGTGGAAAGAAACTACTTGAAAACCTTATTGTTTTACCTCTAGTAGAGTTTGATGTTATCCTGGGTATGGATTGGCTCTCTGTTTACCATGCTAATATTGATTTTAGAGCTAAAGAAATTTCTTTTCAGAAAGACTTTCAGTTTGTGTACAAGAAAGAACCCTTACTGTTGATAACATATCAAGAGGCTGAGAAACTTGTAAAAGATGGAAATGAATGTTACCTTGCACATATTGTTGAAAACAAAGGAACTGTTCAGATTAATGATGTGCCAGTGGTAAATGAGTATCCTGATGTTTTTCCTGATGAGTTTCTTGGAATAATACCAGACCGGGAAGTTGAATTTACTGTTTACTTAGTTCCTGATGCTAAGCCAATTTCAAAACCCCCTTATCGAATGGCTCAAATTGAACTTTTAGAGTTGAAGGAGAAATTTCAAGATTTATTAGAGAAAGGTTTCATTCGACCTAGCACATCACCATGAGGTGATTTTATCTTATTTGTTAAAAGGAAATATGGTTCTATGAGACTTTTCATTGATTATAGAGCCTTGAATAACATCACTGTTAAGAACAAATATCCTTTGCCTCATATCGATGATTTTTTTGATCAGTTCCAGGGAGCTCAGTATTTTTTAAAGATTGACTTGAGATCGGGGTACCATCAGTTGAAGGTAAAGGAAGTAGATATTCCGAAGACTGTGTTTCATACAAGATATGGCCATTATAAATTTGTAGTTATGACTTTTGGGCTAACCAATGCACCTGCTGTATTCATGGACCTTATGAATAGAATTTTCCATGAGTTATTGGATAAGTTTGTGGTTGTTTTCATTGATGATATTTTTGTGTTTTCTAAAAGTAAAGAGGATCATGAAAGACATTTAAGGGTTATTTTGAAAACCTTAAAATAAAATAAATTGTATGGGAAATTCAGAAAGTCTGAGTTTTGGTTGCAAAAAATTTCTTTCCTTGGTCACATTGTTTCTAAAATGGGATAACTGTTGATACTGCGAAAACAAAGGTTGTTGAAGAATGGAAAAGACCCAAAAATGTAACTGAGATTCGTAGCTTCCTTGGTAAGGCATACTATTACCGAAGGTTTGTTAGAAAATTTTCCCGGTTATCTAGTCCAATGACTAAGCTAACTCGGAAGGGTGTTAAGTTTATCTAGACAGAAGAATGTGATGATTGTTTTCAGGAGTTGAAAAGAAGATTGGTGAATGCTCCAGTTTTGGTACTACCTTCCAGGAATGGTGAGTTTGTTATCTACAGTGATGCTTCATTAAAAGGAATTGGTTGCGTCCTAATGCAGAATGATCAGGTAATTTCTTATGCTTCATTTCAGTTGAAAACTCATGAGGTAAATTACCCTACACATGATTTGGAATTAGCTATTATTGTTTTCACTTTAAAAATTTGGAGGCATCATTTGTATGGTGTAAAGTGTGAAATATATACTGATCACAAAAGTTTAAAATATATATTCACTCAGAAGGAATTGAACATGAGACAGAGGAGATGGCTAGAATTAATCAAGGATTATGATTTTAAAATTCATTACCATCAAGGAAAATCAAATAAAGTGGTTGATGCTTTGAGTTGAAAAAGTAATGCTTCATTAACCATGTTACGTTTGGAGCATGATCCTTTGGTTAAGGATTTGATGAACTTTGGAATAGAAGTTGTTGGTGCAGGATGTTATTCTGTTTTGTTTCAGGTATCAGTGAAATATTCTCTATCAAACAGAATTAAGAAAGCACAGAAGAAAGATAGTGAGTTGCAGAAAAAGGTAGAGCTGGTTTAGAAGGGTAAGTTTCCTGAATTCAACATTGATAATGATTTTGTTTTGAGATTTGGGAAGAGATTGTGTGTGCCATGTGATTCACAGTTGAAGAGAGAGTTGTTATGTGAAGCTCATAGTTCTCCATTTTCAATTCATCCAGGCAGTACTAAGATGTATAGAGATCTTCGGGAGTATTACTGGTGGGATGGAATGAAAAGAGATATTGCTGATTTTACTGTGAAGTATTTGACTTGTCAATAGGTTAAAGCAGAGCGACAGTTAGCAAAAGCGATGCTTCAGCCTTTACCAGTACCAGAGTGGAAATGGGAGAATATATCCATGGACTTCATTGTGGGATTGCTGAAGACACATCGAGGTAATAATGCAATCTGGGTTATTGTTGATCACTTGACTAAATCTGCTCATTTCCTTGCTATAAAAGATAATTTTTCCCTAGATCAACTTTCTCGTTTGTATCTTAAAGAGATAGTTAGGTTATATGGAGTTCCCCTCTCCATTGTATCTAATCGTGATCCCAGGTTCACTTCTAACTTTTGGAAAGGCCTTCAGAAGTCGTTGGGTACTGAATTAAATTTTAGTACAGTTTTTCACCCTCAATCAGATGGGCAGTCAGAACGAACAATTCAGACATTGGAGGATATGATACGTTCTTGTTCGATGGATTATCAGGGAAGTTGGGACCAACATATTTCTTTGGTTGAGTTTTCTCATAATAACAGTTTTCATTCCAGTATACAGATGACACCATTTGAGGAATTATATGGGAAGCGATGTCGAACTCTATATTTTTGGGATGAAGTGGGTGAAAGGAAGTTGATGGGACCAGAATTGGTAGAAGAATTGGCAGAAAAAGTTCAGCTGATACAGAGACACATGAGAACAGCTCAGAGCAGGCAGAAAAGTTATGCGGACAGCAGGAGGAAGGATCTCTCTTTTGAGGTAGGTGATCATGTCTTCCTCAAAGTTTCACCATGGAAAAGTTTGATGCGATTTGGTAAGAAAGGAAAACTGACTCCAAGGTTCATTGGACCATATGAAATTATGGAGAGAGTTGGATCAATTGCATACCAAGTGGATTTACCTCCGAGTTTATCTCAGGTACACAATGTTTTTCATGTTTCAATGTTAATGAAGTATATGCCAGATCCATCTCATGTTTTGAGTCCAGAGGTAGTTCAGTTGGAAGAGAACCTATCTTATGTGGAAAAACCTATCCAGATTCTTGACCACAGGGAGCAAGTGTTACTGAATAAGGTTATTCATCAAGTAATGGTTTTGTGTAAAAACCACATGATTGAAGATGCAACATGGAAATCTAAAAATTCAATGAGGGATAAATACCCCCACTTATTCGATAAGTAAAAAAATTGCGGGGACGAAATTATCTAAAGGGGGGAAGGATGTAACATCCCAAGTAAGTAATGAATAATAGATATTCTTATCTATTTCTATTTATGAATTATATAGTGTTTTATAGGCTTAAAATGAGAATAAATCCAATCTTAAGCATGGAATACTCTAATATTTTTAAAAGATTGTTTTACCGCCTTTTGATGGAGAACCATTTTTAAATCTATATTTTGACAATTTTATAAGCTATATTTTTCAAAATAAACTTATTCTTTATTATTGGGACATTGAAATTTACATTGGATAATTTTTTGGTATTTTTCTGACAATGTTCATTTTTTAATGAATAGTGAAAAATACTACATTTTACATCAAAACTGCTTTTTCATCTAATTTAATTATATGGTTAGATAAACTTTTTAATTGGTATTAAAGTTTAATTAGAATATATTTTTACCATTTAATCCAATGGTGGTCATTATAATTAATTTCACTTTGGAATTGGGCATAAACAAGTGCCAAACTTTTCATAAATATTGTTTAAAAAAAACCCGCTTTTTGTTTTGACAGCGGGAATTATTTTTTAAATTAATTATTGCAATTTATATGTTTGGAATTTGGTAAAATTGATTCCATATTTGGAATCATAAGGACCAAATTATGTAATTAAGACTCTTTTGTTTTTGGACATTATGAATAGTAACGACGGTAATTATCTTTAATTATCTTGATTAATCAGTAATCGGGTAGTTAAGGATAATAAAATAATATCATAATAATAAAAAATGACCCCAAAACGTGTCCTAATGCTATTTTTGTGTCATGGAAGACCATGGTATGCCTTGTTCTAAACTTAGGGATCCCATGGAATCACTTTTGGGTGAAATTGACACTTTATCATTTTATTTTTAAAGAAAGGAGAATATCACTAAAGAATGTATCACCCGAGTAATTTTTTTTAGTTTTGTCTGTGTAAGTGATATCTTAAACTATAAATATTCATTGGAAATATAAAATGATTTCATACATCATAGTAATTTTTTTATAATTTTTAGACATTAAATTAATTAATTTATTTATGACATCATGATGATGCAGCGATTATCTCATTAATTAACGATTTAAATAAAATGAAAAGATAATGTAAAATATAAGACTTACACTTGTAGAAAACCTATTGGATGAGTATATTTAGAACCCTTATCACCCTATACTATAAATATATCAATGTGAGACCTTTTAAATCTTAAACTCTTTTTAAAATAAAGTAACATTTCTTGGCTTTCTAAGAGTGCCCCTCCTCCCTCTTATAAAAGGCCCCCACCTCTACCTCCTTACCCACACTTCTCAAGCCATTTTATCAGCCAATATCTGCTTATTTTATCTCTCCACATACCTCTATTCATCCAAGAATCCCTACCTTAGGCATAAATCTCTTCAAGAAACCCTTTTGTTACAAACCAAGAGGAGTTACCCGATTTAAAGGTAAAGTCTTCTCTAATTTTCTTTTGTTTTATTTTTCTTCTCCAACCCACTAAACTCTTTTTATTACTTTATTTTGTAATAACACCAGTATTTTCAATATAATATGATTTTTTTATGAGAATTATTCTAGCTACAATTACACACACCTTCGTCTAATGGTTAAAGAACATACTGTTTCTGTGGATGACGAATTTCTGCCTCACGAAACGATGATTGTTCAATCGTCTTTTAACACATTTCATGGTGTCCATTAATATGTCACTCTATTTATATATGATATATATTATGTTTATGTTTTTCTTATTCTTCTTTATTTTTAATTTATGGCATACCTTTATGGTTTCCATTATGGGTAAACACGATATCTTCATTTTAGGAAGTGCGGACTACCGCCCCCTCAAAGTGATTTGATTCATTAATGCCATATGTGGGACGTATAAAGGATGGAGTTATGATTTTATATTTGATATTATACTGGAATTATAATATACCTCTATATAATTATGATTTCATTCCATTAAGTACGAAATAGAAATGAAAGTAGCGTTCATGCGTACGTACGGCTTACCGTCTCCATGAACGGTGCATTTCATTTCTTACCTCTAAATGTTATGTAATATTATAAATGCATGTATATACAGGATATATATGATATATAAATCATGAATATAGTTCTGGATATAATGGATATTTTACCCCATGAACAACATGTAATTATAAGAAGTCCATTTTTGACTCAAGTACCAATGATCGAGAAAACGACCGTTATTAACTTAAATAATTACATAGTGTTCATAACATGGTAATAAGTGATATAAAAGGAATAATGAACTTGAAAAAAGTTCTTAATCAAGTATAAATTAACTCAACTTTATTATTCAGGAGATTAAAGAATGATCGAGTCAAGTCGGATACGAGGTAAGGGACTTCGTCTCAATCTCCTTCATTGAAGCATATTTTGTTTTATACACAAATTTCCTTTATAAGGTTTATGAAACCCTTTTACTTTTAAGTTTATTCAAAAGGAATATTTTTTATATGAAGAGTTTTACTAAATGAAAAAAGGGAATGTTTTTGTCGTACGTATGCGGCGACAACGACTTCTCCGCCGCCGTGACCATTATTTGAGTTTTAACTTCCTCTACAAGCCATAAATTTTTTTTAAATGAAAAATAAATACCATGTTTTAATTTTATTTTATTTTGGTATTGAAAATGGTTTTCATAATGTTTTTATTATATCAATGTGTTGTATTGATATCTTGTGATTGAAATGTGGAAATGTTGTGTTTCCTTTATGCATGTTTTATGTGATATGAATATGTTATGGTTCTTGGGAATTGTTTATCAAGTCAGGTGTTTCTGTGATAAACTAAGGTCGAGTGATCCTGATATAGCTCTCCAATGCATTGGGTAACGCGAAGGGGTTAAACTTTAAGGTTTCTCTGAATAGATTTAGGGAATATACTGTGATGGGTATTCCAAATGTAACCATGAGGGTTACTCCCTATGTAAGAATGTTATGAATGCCTCAAGTTACCTTTATGTATTATGATTTCTATGATTTATTCATGATTTTATGAGGTATGTTAAAGTTCTTATGTTTTATGTGTAAAGTATGATTTCATTAATTCTTATGTATACACGGACTAATGTTTTCATTTCGTACTTTTATATCCCTTACTGAGCTTTTTATGGTCATCCCAAGTTTTTGAACTGTTTTTCACAGGTCAAGGGAAAAGTACATGATGTGATGATAGTGTCGAGAAAGTTTCAAGAAAGAATCCATGTTTTATTTTAAATATGTTTCCTTTGATGGGAAAAAAGAATACTATCTTTTATGTAACCACCTTATTTAAATGTGGAATGTAATGCATGATTTATGATCTAATTCTCTAAAAATATAAACCTGAAAAGATCCTTAATGTGTAATCTTGTAATAACTCAAGATTAAGTAATGTTTAATGCTGGGGCCTTATAATTAGCATCAGTATCTCAATGTTGGTGACTCATTGTCGGTGGCTTATTGTCGGTGACTCACCCATGAGTGACTCATTTTCTAGTTTTTCCCAATTTTTTCTATTTCATCCCTCTTATGTTTTATTTGACATAAACCAAGTTTAAAGCCTTATTTTAGCATTTCTAAAGGTGTTTTAAAGAATATTAATTATATCTTTAATATCCTAATGCTATGTGTACTTTGAAATAGTCGAACCGCATAATATTGACCATGATCCCACACTAATGACTTTTGAAAATGTTTCCCATTCCGTTGATATAGGATCTGAAATTTCTAAATCTTAGGTACTATATTCTTTTTTCTCTTGGTGCATGGAAAAATTTTATTCACATACGAGCCATAAACCTGTGCTGTAGCCCCCTGTTTGGTTTTCCTTGGAGTCTCCTACTCGCGCGACCCCTCTGTTTTGAAGCAAGGAGGAATTTTGCTCGCCTATTGTTCCAAGTAGGGATTCTACTATCTATATTTAATTATTTATCATGTGGGGTGGGTATATTAAGGTTATTTTTAAAAAAACCATTGAATCCAACTTTTAACAAAGATAAATTATAATGATGAAATACAAAATTGATAACAGGCTGAGAGAAGATTGATGTCAGTTGCTTGTTTTATTTGTTATCTTTGTTTATGACATGATATGTTGTGGCCATGTGGCCTCTTAGAATCATGGAAATTTGTGGTCTTTGCCTACACATGGGTGATTATTTATAAATATTGTTGTTTCCCTATGATTAATTGCTGTAAATATCAATCTTATTAATCATGTGCACTTGTTTAAATAAATGGATTCCCTAGGATGAAAACCCTGGTGCGATCACCCCATCTTATTAAAGTGGAATTTAAAGAACAATTCTAGACAAATCTAAACACAACCTATTTGATAAGTGTGTATGTGTGCTATGTTCTTTTGGGTTTTTTTCCTTATGTGTGCAGTAGGGTTGTGGTTTATTGGTGGTTGTTGTGGGCTTTGTGTATGTGATAGTGCAGAGGTGTGATGGAATCTTAGGCTGAGATATTGATTAATTGTGGAATGGATGGAATTTCTATGCAGTGGGACTGCATATAGATAGTGGCTGGGAAGCGGGGTTACAAGATTGGGTTGTGTCATGATTTCATGTTTGTGAGTGTTAAAATGGGTCCCCTTACCATTATCCCTTCTTTCCTTATTTGTCTTGGGAAGTGGTTGGTATGGTTGATTTGCCTTATAATGTTTGCGATGTTTGGTATTTACCTAGGTAGAGATGGAAATGAATAAATGAATGATTTGATAAAGCATAATGATAATTTGTTAAATGAATTATGTGGGGGTATGTTTTGATTTGGGGCTTGTAGTGAAGTGGCATTCAAGTGACTGTTATTCGTGGTGGTACATGCATGTAGGGGCAATAGCAAAGGTGGTTTTGAGTGGGATGGTTGTATGTTTAGAATATCATAGAATGGGATGAGTGTTTTTTACCTATATATACAAACTTTTAGTTCATTATGTTTTCTATACTCAACCCACCCATGTTGAGCACTATGTGCCGAACACCCCTATTATTACAGAGGAGGGTGTATTTCCCAACACCCCGGTGGGAGGATGGATGGCTGATTACTGAATTTATTCCTCACATCCACTTCTAGGTTTTTATTTCTTGAGTGCATCCTGATAGGTTGTAATGTCTTGAGGGTTACCATATCCCAAGATCCATTGGGAAGGTTGTGTTGTGGACAAGAGGCCTAGGTGTCTCTAGGAAGGGTTTTTTCCAAGGTATCTTTGGGATGAGGCCCAAGTGTTTTCGGGCTAGATGGATGGTTGATGTGGCCTAGGTGTTTGTAGGTGGGTATGTGTGTGTTATATGGCCTAGGTGTGTGTGCAGGTAGGTTGTGGAAGTGGAACTACATTTGGGAAGAGCGGTAGCATCAAGACATCCACTATTAGGAATGAACAGTTAACCGGTGGGAAGTGGTGCGGGGTACCCAAATATCGATGTTCTTACTATTTTTACTTTACTCAACTTGTGTTATTTGGTGAGCATTCCTTGGTGAGGTTGGGGTGGATAGTATACCTTATTAGGTTCTTTTGAGCTTCTGTTGTTTTCTCACAGGGGCATTAGTATGATTCTCCCACTTGTGCATGGGTGAGTTTGGTTTTTCCTACTGAGTAAACTTGTATGCGCACCCTATGTATATAAAACTAGTTTCAGGTTTCCAGGGAGATTATGAGAACCATGTTGGAACTTACTAGCTCAGATGTTGGGTATGGTTGTTGTGTCATTGTTTAGTTTTATTTTGGTACTTACTTTGGAGTTTTCTTTGTATTTATATCAATTTTAATTTAAACATTCACGTGGGATGGATTTTGGTTTATTTATATATATATTTCTCGGATTTCTTTGAGGTTGATACATATTATCTCTTGATCTTGGTTACTATAAAAAGGGAAATGCCTCCCATTTTCATGATATTTATATACCCTATGTGCGGGTCGCCACCCCAGGGCCTATTGAAGGTGAGACTCGGGGGTCATTATCTCTCATTCATCTTAATGAAGGAAGGTCTCAACATCTTGATATCCCTTCCCACATCTTGAAGAAGGCGGGTCATGATAGAATGGTATCAGAGGTGATGTTTGAGTGATAAGATGGAGTTTGGAGTTAGGTACAAAGAAGTTTCCATGGTTTGGTAGGGAAACAATGTTAGGTGATCTTGGTGCGTGAAATAGGCAAGGGAAGACCGACTAGGACACATGATTTTAGGGCCCCCCATGATTTGATGCAAGGACTCTGAGCTTACCTAGAGACCAAGTGAGGCTACACTGATTGCGGGGTATAGACCCTAGTAAAGGTACATGCATCATTATGACTTTTTTCTTGTTTGTTTTGGGTGTTTTTGGGAAATTAAAATAAACAACGTGTTAAAATGAATCCTAAATAAATTTCATACTACCTGAGCTTATGAGTTCCTTGTTTTCCTTTCAGCTATGGCACTACTGGATGTCACTCGCGTGTGGTACGAGCAGTGGAGGGTTAGTAGGCTGACCTGATTGATAGCTGGAGGGTCAACCTAGTGGAGGAGGATGATCAATCAAAGAAGATTCTTTGTACTTCCCAGTGGTATAATCTGGGAAGGTATGAGTGTAGTATCTCAGACATGGAGATAGAGAGTTGGCTTGAGGATATGGTGATCACTTTTAACTTGATCTGAGCTCCAACAGAGTACTGGGTTCCTCTAGCAGTGAGCCAGATGAGGGGAGCAACACATCAGTGGTGGACGCTTTACCTTAGGGAGAGGAATGAGACTGATGTTTCATGGGCTGACTTTGAGAAGGAGTTCTGGTCATAATTTCTTTCTTCCATGATGAAAGATGAGAAGAGGCAGGAGCTAATCTCCCTACAATAGGAGAGTATGTTAGTGAGGTAATTGGGGATCAGGTTTAAGGATATTTTATATTTTTCTATGGATCTCTTTCCGAATGAGGAGCCTCAGGAAATGATTTTTGAGGAGGAACTCCATCCTTCTCTTTAGTATGTGGTTACTACCTTCACCCTACTAAAATAATTATAGGTTCAGAAGAAGGATGAGGTAGTGTAAAGGATGCACTCACAAGGAGGTCTGCAATGGGAGGGAAGTCACCCAATCTCTTTAAAGGTGAATACTGTCAGTAGAAAGTCTCCTGCGTTAGGGCCTTTTAGGTTTAAGCCAGCAAAGAGTAGGCCTTAGTAGTTCTAATTTTGATCTATTGGTCCTCTCCCTTTTCCCATGGGAATGGGACCAATGTGACTTTCTTATAGAGGTTGTGGTAATCTTTGGAGTTAGTTCCCAGTTTGAGATTAATATGGTGGAGGTGGGAAGGTCTAGAACCCACTTCAGCAGTAGTTGTAAGTCAGGCCTTTTCAGCAGTAGGGACAGAAGGCCCCTGCTCTGCCAAAGGCAGACGATGTAGGAGGAGGCTAACCTCAGGGTTCTCCTCAGGGACCTTGACTAGGAAATTTTTGAGGAGGTGGCCAAAAGTTAAGGGGTAGAGGAGTTGGGCATGGGTAGTTGCACACTGCAGAGGCAATGGTTTCAATAGGGCCAGAGATTGTTTGAGGTATGATCAGTTTGTTTAGTACACTTTCTTGCACCTTGTTTGATTCAAGAGATTCCCACTCATTTGTTGCACCTAGTCTAGTACATACTTTGGGATTGGACAAATAGATACTTTCAATTCCCCTGGTGTTTAGTACACCAGTCGGAGGTCAGACCAGCTTTTTTGATGTTTTTCAGTGATGTAGACCGATGTTGGGGCTACATCAGTCCAGTGGGGATCTCTATCTGCTATAGATGTAGCCATATAGTATTATCCTTAGCTTCTACTGGTTGTAATCTGTGAATTCAATTATTGACTACTTTCAGATAAGATTCATGTTTTCATATGTGAAAGGCTAGTGTGTAACTTTCATTGGTGAGCAGAGATGTCATGTGGGTAGCCAGCATATGAAACCTCTTCTTCCTTTATTAGTCAAGCTGTTATTGTGATCTATGGATGCTGATATGGTGGAGGTTTTGGGAGTTTTCATAGATTTTTTTGATGTTTTCCCTAAGGAGGTTGTGACTCTACCCCCTCAACATGACATTGAGTTCAGAATAGACTTACAACCCAGTGCTAGTCCAATTTTGATGGCTCCTTATCGGATAACACCTTATGAGTTGTAGGATTTGAAGATACATATTTATGATATGATGAATAAGGGTTTAATCCGACCTAGTGTGTTTCCATGGGGTGCTCTGGTCTTGCTGCGAAAAAGGATGATGGTGTTCTGAGGCTATGTATAGACTATCGAAGACTGAATCAGGTAACAGTCAAGGATTGTTACCCTCTTCTAAGGATAGATGATATTTTCAATTAACTGAGGGGATTGAGTTGGTTTTACAAGATCAATCTAAGGTCTGGATATCACCAGTTGAGGGTGAAGTATGGTGACATACCAAATACTACTTTCTAGTGCAGGTATGAGAACTTAGAGTTCATAGTTATGCCATTCGGTGTTATGAACTCACCAGCTATATTCATGGGGCTCATGAACTCTGTCTTTCATGAGTTCCTATATTGGTTCATCATTTTACTCATCGATGACATCTTTATCTACTCTAAGTCAGAGGATAAGCATATTTATAATCTCAAAACTACCCTAGAGGTCCTTCAACACCACTAATTCTACAGAAATCTATCCAAGTGCAAGTTTTGGACATGGGAGGTCCACTTAATTGGACATGTAGTGTATTAGTATGGTGTATTAGTGGACCTGTCAAAGGTAGAGGAAGTCATTTCTTGTGAAGAACCCAAGAATGAGGCAGAAGTTTGCAGTTTTATCGATCTGGCAGGCTACTACTGGAGATTCGTACATGACTTCTCTTAGGTAGCAGCTCCATTGAAGGATCTAACCAGAAAAGGCCATGCTTTGGTGTGGGATGAGTAGTTCTAGTTAGCATTAGACTATCTGAAGAAGAAGTTGGTCAATGCTTTAGTGATTCAGTGCTTAGGTTACCAAAGGAATAGGTTATGTTCGAGGTGTTTTTCAATGCTTCCCATATAGGCTTAGGGTGTGTACTGATTAAAAAATGGTGAGTGATCTCATATAATTCTAGGAATTTACATCCCCATGAATGTAACTATACCACCAATGATCTGGAACAATCAGCGGTCATGTTCTCACTAAATATGTGGCAACATTACATCATTGGGGAGCGCTTTGTGGTCTTTACGAATCACAAGAGCTTGAGGTACATCTTTTCCCTGTGAGACCTGAACTTGCAGTAGTGGAGGTGGATGGAGTTTCTCTAGGATTAATATTTTGAGATATCCTACACCTCAGGGAAGGGAAATGTCATGGATGATGATTTGAGAAGAAAGTCACATAATGAGGTAGTTTGGGAATCTGCGGATGCTTAAAGGGTGATGGAGGAGTTGGATTCCTTGCACTTAGATGCCGGAATGGATGGTGGAAAAGGCTATCTATTTCAGATGACAATACAATCATCTCTGAGGTAGAAGGTAGAGGAGTCTCAGTGGGGAGACTCAGAGGTGAAGGTGATGCATGACCGCATTGACTAGGGTAATGCTCTAGAGGGATGGTTAGAGGATGGTCAAAATCAGATGTTTTTTTTGTGGGAAGCTGTTTGTTCCAGTGGAAATGCACGAGGAAGTTCTCCATGAGTTTTATATCTCACCCCTAGCGATACACCGAAGTGTTTACAAGATGTACTGGGGCTTGAGTGAATAGTTCTGGTGGCCCAAGATGAAGCGGTTAGTGGAAGAGTTTGTGGTAAAGTGATTAGTTTTGCAGCAAGAGAAGGTTGAGCACTGTGTTCCCAGTGGTTTGTTGTATCCCCTAGATGTCCTCGATTGAAAGTGGGATGACATATAGATGGATTTCATTACATTATTAACTAGGTATTAGGGGGGATGTGAATTTATTTGGGTATTAGTGGATCGATTGATGAAATCAACTCACTTCTTAGCGATCAAGGAGTCGAGCGCAGTAGATGCCTTAGCACAGAGGTATGTGGATGAGGTAGTGCGACTGCATGGAGTTCCAAAATCCATCATCTCAGATTGGGATACATGTTTTACATTGCATGTCTAAAGGGTTTTGTAGCATGCCTTTGGAACCCAGTTACACCTCAACACTTCTTTCCACCCTTAGATGGATGAAAAAATAAAGAGAACCATCCATACACTGGGGGACATGTTGCGAGAATGTGTTCTTAACCTTAGTGGGTCTTGGGTGCAACATTTTAACTTGTTATAGTTTTCTTACAATAATAAATACCACTCTTCCATTGACATGGATCCATTCGAGGCTCTATATTGGAGGCTGTGTCATTCACCCTTGTGTTGGATGAAAGTTGAGGAGGCAGCTGTTCTTGGTCCATACATGGTGTAGAGTATGACAAAGAAGGTAAAACTTTTCCATGAGAGGATGAAGGAAACATAGGACTGGAAGAATTCGTATTCCGATATTAGGAGAAGGCCTTTGGAGTTCGAGTATGGGGACCATGTATTCTTGAATGTTTCCCTCAACGTGGGCAATAGAGGTTCAACAGAGGGAGTAAGATTTCTCCCAGGTTCATTGGACCTTTCGAGGTGTTTGGATGATTTGGAGAGGTGGCATATCAGCTGGCATTGACACCGTAATTAGGGAGGGTCCACAACGTCTTTCATGTCTCCCAGCTTCATCAGTATCTTCATGACGACACCCATGTCATTGATTGGGGAGAGTTGTATATTGAGGATGACACAACATTTGTGGAGAGACCAGTGGAGATCCAATATTGTCGAGATAAGGTTATGTGACCATTCCCTTGGTTCACATGTTGTGGAGGCATGGTGGCTTGGAGAAGAGTACTTAGGAGCGAGAGACATAGATGCGTGCCCAGTACCCGAAGTTATTTTGAGTTTTGATCATATATTTTTCTTTGTGAAGTAATACTTGAACCTTGTTTTATATGATATGAGTTGTTTCCTTGTTATGTGGCGTACGATAAAGTACTAATGTATGAGGAGGGGAGGACCTAATCCCTAATCAGGATGCATTAATATAGATGCGACTAAACTCGTGTGGGTGAGTCAGTGGCACCCAAAGTGGATAGTATCTTTACACGGGGGATAAAAATTTCCTCATTCATATGTTTGGGCTGTGTGACTTTTGGTGCCCGTGTGGTATGTCTTGGGGTTGTTGGGTTGTTAAATCTCAGAGGAGGTGTTCTTGGATGTTGAGGTTTCACTCCAATGAGGGGTTTTTCCTTGATAGGTATCTTATGGGATGGTTGTTTAGACCCCTCCTTATTTTGGGTTTGGTTTTGAATTCTTGAGGGCATGAATAGTTTGAGAGGTATCTGATGTAATGGATCGAACCTCCGTGGTCTATTACTTTGTTGAAATTTAGTGTCTGATGTGTTTTGAGAGCCAAAGATATCTCATTTTAAGATTTTTCCAATTTTCTAGTTTTTCCATTGGTGACTCAGGGAATCAGTGTTGGTGATTCAGGGAATCGATGTCGGTGACTCAGTGCGTCGGTGTTAGTGAGTCAGGGCATCAGTGTCGGCGAGTCAGGGCATCGGTGTTGGTGACTCAGGGTGTCGGTATCAGTGAGTTAGGGAGTCAGTGTTGGTGAGTCAGGGCATCAGTGTGTTAGGGCATCAGTGACTTAGGGTGTCGGTGATTCAAGCATCAGTAGGTCATGTCAGTGGCTCAACATCGGTAGTTCAACATTGGTGACTCACTGTTGGTGGCTTACTGTTGGTGACTCACCCATCGATGACCCATTTTCCAGTTTTTTCCAGTTTATCCAATTTTATCTCTCTTACATTTTATTTGATGTAAACTGAGTTTAAATACTTGTTTGAGAATTTATAAATGCTTTTCAAAGGATATTAATTATATCCTTAATATCCTACACTCTGGAGACTTTTAAATATCTGAACCACATAATATTGTCCATGATCCCACGTTAATGACTTTTGAAACCGTTTCCCATTCTGTTGATATAGGATCTCAATTTTTTAAAGCCAAGGTACTCTATTATCTTTTATCTTAGTGCACAAAGAAATTTTCTTCCCAGATGAGTCGTACGCCTATCTTGTAAACCCTATGTTTAGTTTTACTTGGAGTCTCCTGCTCATGCAACCCCTCTGTTTTGGCTCAAGGAGGATTTTTTTCTCACCTGTTGTTCCAAGTAGGGATTCTAATGTCTCTTATTAATTGTGTATTATGTTGAGTGGGTGTAGTAAGGTTATTTTGTGAAAAACCATTTAATCAAAATTTTAACAAAGATAAATTCTAATGATGAAATACAGTCTTGATAATGGGATGGGAGTGGATTTATGTTGGTCACTTATTTTATTTTTTATCTTTGTTTATGTTGTGATCCATTGTGGCAATGTGGCCTTTGAGAATCTTGGACATTGTTGGTCTTTTCCTACACATGGGTGATTATTTATAACTATTGTTATTTACCTGTGATTCATTTATGTAAATATCAATCTGATTAATCATGTACACTTGGTTAAATAAATGGATGCCCTAGGATGAAAACCCTTGTGTAATCATGCCTGCTTATCAAAGTGGAATTTAAAAAATAGTGATGGCTAAATCTAAATACAACCTGTTTGATAGGTGTGGATGTGTGCTGTGTTCTTTTGGGTTTCATGCCTTGTGTGTGCAGTGGGTCTATGGTTTAGTGGTGGTTTCTGTGGGATTTGTGCATGAGGTGGTGAAAAAGGTGTGATGGAATCTCAGGTTGAGATATTGATTGATTTTGGAATGGATGGACTTGTTATATAGTGGGACTTCATATGGGAAGTGGTTGGGAAGTAGGGCTGCAATACTGGGCTGTTTCATGATTTTATATTTGTGAGTGTTACAATGGTCCCCTTACCATTATCCCTTCTTTCCTTGTTTGTATTGGGCAGTGGTTGGTATGGTTGCTTCACCTTATAATGTTTCTAGTGTTTGGTAGTTTCCCAAGTAGGGATGGAAATGAATAAATGAATGATTTGATAAATCAGAATGATAATTAGTTAAATGAATTGGCTGGGGTATGTTTTGAGTTGGGTGTTGTAGTGAATTAGTGTTCAAGTGACCGTCGTTCGTGGTGGTATGTGCATATAGGGCTAGCAGCAATTTTTTTTTTGAGTGGGATGGTTGTATGTTTGGAATCCCATAGGATGGGATGAGTGTTTTTTACCTATATATATATATATATAAACTTTTAACTCCTTATGTTTTCTATACACACCCTACTCATGTTGATCACTATGTGCCGAACACCCCCATTGTTATGGGGGAGGGTGTCTTTCCCAACACCTCGGTGGGAGGATGGATGGCCAGTTACTGAATTTCTTCCTCACACCCTCTTCTAAGTTTTTACCACTTGAGAGTATCCAAGTAGGCTATAATAGCTTGAGGGTTACCATATCCCATGATCCTTCAGGCAAGTTGTGTTATGGATGAGAGGCCCAGGTGTCCGCGAGCCATGTTTGTTTCCAAGGTGTCTTCAGGATGAGGCCCAGGGGTTTTCGGGTGATATGGATGGTTGTTGTGGCCTAGGTGTTTATGGGAGAGTATGTGTGTTTTTTTGGCCCAAGTGTGTGTGCAGGTAGGTTGTGGTAGTGAGACTGTATTTGGGAAGAGTGGTAGTGTCAAGACATTCTCCATTAGGAATGAACAGTTAACCAGTGGGAAGTGATGCGGGGTACCCAAATATCTATGTTCTTACTATTTTTATTTTACTTGACTTGTGTTATTTGGTGAGCATGCCTTGGTGAGATTAGGGCGGATAGTATACCTTGTTAGGTGATTTTGAGTTTCTGCTGTTTTCTCACAAGGGCATTAGTATGCTTCTCCCACTTGTGCACATGTGACTTTGGTTTTTCCTACTGAGTATACTTGTATGATCACCCTACATATATAAAACTATTTTTAGGTTTCCAGGGAGATTACAATACTAGAAATATGGGCTTTTGAGCCCCTTTACCTATAGCGACCACCACTGGAGATCGCTAGGTTTCCCAAAAAAAAAACGGGGCTTCGGCACCCCCCCAAACCCTCCTCCCTCCTCTCGTGAAGCACCCCCCAAACCCTCCTCTGCCCAACCTCACCACGCACCCTCCCCGTCACTGCACTTCCTCCCTCGCCACCCTCCTCGGTCACCGCACGCCCTGCCCCGCCGCCGCGCACCCTCCCTCACCGCCGTCCCCTGTCTCCCTTTTGACCTCCACCCTCCGCTGACCGCCCTCCGCCCTCCGCCGGCCGCCCTTCACCGCCCCGCCCTCCGCCGCCCCGCCGGCCGCCCTCCACCCTGCCCTCCATCTCCTCCGGGCTTCCTCCGCCTCTGCCCTCTGGCTCCAGCCGCCCTCTTCCCTACGACCGCCCTTTGGCCTCCCTCTGCTCTTGGGCCTCCCGCCACCCGCCTCTGACAGCCCTACAACAACCCTTCGACCGCCCTCCGGCCTCCCTCTGGCCTCTGGTCTCCCGTCTTCGGCCTCCAGCCCCTCCGGCCTCCGACCCCTCCACCCTCCGGCCTCCGCCCTCAGCCCTCTGCCCCCTCTTCCCTCCCCCCCGCACCCCAAACACCCCCCCCACACCCCACCAACCCCAATCCCCTCCATCTTCATCCCCTCCCTCACCGCACCACCGTCGCCCATCCCCTCCTTCACCATACTCTCCCTTGCCGCACCACCGCCGCCCGGTCCCCTCCCTCCCCGCACGACCACTACTCGTCCCCTCGCCGCTGCCGCCCGTCCACTCCGACTCCCCCTGTCCTTGGTCCCCTCCCTCATCGTCCCACCCTCGCTACACCTTCGCCACCTCACCACCTCCTCTCCTTCGGCTCCCTGTCGTCGCCGCCGCCCGTCCCCTCCCTCGCCGCACCGGCTCCGGCTCTGGCTCCCCTCCGCTGCCTCTCTTCTCCCTCACAGCACCGCCTTCGGCTCCCCTCCCTTCCAGGTTTGTAGCACAATCAGGTATGACATGAGATTTCACTAACATTATTATTATATAAATGGTTCACAAACAATTAATTAGTATTTATTTTAAATATATTTGATATGAAAAATTCAAATGTAATAAGTCTTGTGTAAATGTTTGTTATAGGGATCTTATTATGGATAAGAGTTGGATTGATCTTCCAAATCGAACGTCTAGAGAATATTTCAATGGCATTATGTAGTTTATTGACTTCACCAGAGGATTTGAAATTAATTATATTAGTTGTCCATGTAGAAAATGTGCTAACAGATATCAATTCACATGAGATACTATGAGGGAGCACCTATTCTTTAATGGATTTATGAAAAATTATAAGAGTTGGACTCGTCATAGAGAAGAATATGTTTGTTGTCAAAATACGGATGTAGTTCAGATAGATTTTGATGCAAGGATGAATGATCCAATGCATGAAATGCTTACTAAAATGGTACGTGGATTGGATCCTAAAGGCATTGACATCCAGAATTTTGAGACCGGTGAGATAAATCTTCTCTCTGGTGCAGATCGTGATTCGAGGAGGTTTTATGAAGCAATTAATGATGCAAAAACAGAATTATATCCTATATGTACTTCTTATAATAAATTTTCATTTATCGTGGAGTTGTTGAATTTGAAGACTTTGAATCATTGGTCAGACACATCATTCGACATGCTGTTGGTGTTATTGAAAAAGGTTCTTCCTGTCGACGTTAAGATTCCCGAGTCGTATTACCATGATCGTAAGATGACAGAGAACTTAGGTTTTACATATGAGACCATAGATGCATGTGAAAACAACTGTATGTTGTTTATAAAGGAAACTTCCCATTTGGATATTTGTACGGTTTATGGTGCTTCCAGGTGGAAAGAGAACAGGGGAAATCAGACTCATCAAAGTCAGATTGTGATACAGGGGAAACCGATTGCCGTAAAGCAAATGCGTTACTTTCCCCTTAAATTGAGGTTGAAAAGATTTTTTATGTCATCTAAAGTTTATAATTTAATGAGATGGCATGCAGAAAGAGTTCATGAAAGTGATATGTTAACCCACCCGACAGACTCTCATGCATGAAAGGATTTTGAAAAGAGACATCCCGACTTTGCCAAAGATGTTCATAATGTACGATTGGGATTGGCAGAAGATGGTTTCAATCCATTCAAGTATATGGTTGGTGCAACTCATAGCACATGGCCCGTGGTGTTGGTTCCGTATAATCTTCCTCCGTGGATTTGTATAAAGCAACAATTTATATTACTTTCCACTCTTATTGATGGACCTAAAAGTCCGGAGGATAAGATTTATGTTTACCTTCAGCCATTGATTGATGAGTTGAATGAATTTTGGGGCGATGGTGTGATGAATTATGACTGTGAAACAAATGAAATTTTCAAACTACAGGCTACTTTATTGTGGACAATCAATGACTTCCCATCTTATGCAAATTTATCAGGCTGGAGTATGAAAGGGGAATTTTCTTTCCCTTGTTGCAATAAAATTAAAAAATATGTATGGCTTAAGCATTCCAAAAAATGGGCATACATGGGTCACAGACATTTTATCCCCCCTCATCATAGGTTCAGAAAGGATAGAGTGGCATTTGATGGTTCTAGAGAGTTCAGCCCAACACCAAAGATCATGACAGCAGTCGAAATGTTATCCCAGATTGAGGAAGAAAACATTTGCACGGTATATGAAATTCAAGATTTGGTGGCTCCTCCGGTACGTAATATTCAAGCTACAGGTAGGCAACACATTCACAATTGGAAAAAGAAAAGTATTTTTTATAGTCTTCCGTATTGGAAAACTAACATGCTGAGGCATAATTTGGATGTCATGCACATTGAAAAAAATGTCTGTGATAACATATCGTGGACCATTTTAGGTGTTAGTGGAAAATCAAAGGACCATGTTAATGCACACCGTGATTTGGAAGAAATGGGTTTAAGGAAACAGTTGCATTTACAGTTAGCTGAGGGAAACAAGGCATATATGCCTGCTACACAGTATACAATGACTATAAAGGAGAAAGAGACATTTCTTTCCATTTTGAAGATGCTCAAGGTGCCTAATGGTTACTCTTATAATATTTCAAAGTGTGTGAATCTGACGAGCAAGAAATTGCAAGGGTTGAAAAGTCATGACAATCACATACTACTTCAGCAGTTGATTCCAATCGCAATTTGTGATTGTTTATCCACCAATGTTGTTCAACCGTTGATTGAGATGAGTAATTTTTTAGACAGATTTGTTTAAGAAATCAATTAATGAGTGATTTAAAAATTTTACAGGACCAAATTGTACTAACACTTTGTCACTTTGAGAAACTATTTCCCCCCTCATTTTTTGATGTTATGGTCCACTTGAAAGTGCACCTAAATGATGAAGTAATGGCTGCTGGTCCAATACAATTCAGATGGATGTATCCTGTTGAGCGGTATTTGAGTACATTGAAACGATTTGTACGCAACAAAGCTCGTCTGGAGGCATCAATAGCCAATGGTTATTTGATGGATGAGTGTACTACTTTTTGTGTAGAATATCTTATGAATGTTGAAACAAAATTAGATAAGCCCTCTCAAATTAATGATGGTCCAGTTGGAGAAGGAACCACATATGATATGGACAACATTGAGTGGATACAAGCGCATCGATATATCTTGTTCAATACTCCATCAGTTGCACCATTAATGCAGTAAGTATCTTATCAATTTTATTGTTTAACTTTTACATGTTTTGTTTGCATAAGTTGATCATTTAAACATCGCGTTATAATTTTCAGGAAACACATTAATGAGATAAAATAAGAGATGTATCGTGCGACTGAGTTTCAAATTCAACAGTCTAATTATGCGTCATTTCATGATTGGTTCAAGGATTATGTACGTATAAATTGATTTTCATTATGAGTGAAGTATTATACTAATTTATTTCTGCATATATCATTATTGAATTCTATGAATTATGTAAGTTCATAAGCTGAGGGAGTTAGGGGACCCCATGCTAACTGAAGAATTTATCCAACTGGCTGAGGGTCCATCTATAACGGCTCATTGTTATAAATCTATAGATGCTAATGGTTTTCATTTTCTCTTTAAAGATGTTGAAAATAAATGAGAAACACAAAACAATGGCATCAGTTGTCCATTTTTCGATTCTGGTTATTACTATGGTCAATTGATAGACATCATTGAAGTTGTATATGCACACGGCTTGAAGTACATATTGTTAAAGTGTAATTGGGTTGATCCAGTGCGTGGATGTAAAGTCGATCAATATCAGTTTTCATTGGTGAATTTTAACTATATGTTATATAGAAATGAACGAGTTGATAATGAACCTTTCATTTTGACATCACAAGCGGAACAAGTATTATTCATTACTTTGCATTCGAATCCAAGTTGGCAAGTTGTTGTCAAAATGTCTTGGCGAAGAGTGTTTGTATTTGAACAAGATGAACCTGAGACTGTTTCTTTTGTTTCCCAACAGCTTGATCAACATACCGTAGTTCAACTTGAAGAAGATATTTATTGGGTTAGAGCGGCTATTGAAGGAGAAACGGTCGATTTTCATGCTTAATGAAAGGTATAATTGTTTTCCCGCTATTCAGCCAAGGATATCATAAATTATCTAACTATTTTATAAATCCTTGTAAGTTTTAATCCTCACTTTTGGAAGTTCATTCAGTTATAAATATTTAGGGTGATTTAAATCATGTTATATTGATGTTATTGTCAGTGTATCTTCCCATTGAAATATTCTTCATTTGGTTCATGTGCTGCTTGAATTTTTATTAATTCAATTTGAAATTTGTCTATTCATTGATTGGTTTTGTACATAATTTTTATATCTGTTTTGTTAACTTTTTGATTTTTTAAAATTCATTCACAACTAATTATTAAATCCCTTTTTGTTTTATTAACAACTGTAAAAGTTTGATTTTTTTAAAAACAATCCAATTTATCAATTGGACACTTTGGATAGTCCCCTTACTAATGTTTTCCATGACTGCAAGTATGTCAGGGGAAGAGGCAGAAGATCCACATCATCCATCTGAGGCATCTACGTCTCAGGGTCGAGGTATGTTTGAATGTCATTGTCTCTATTTTTTATGTAATTTATAAACATATATATATATATATATATTTATAACATTTTTCAATTTATATATAAAATTGTTTTCAACAGGATCAGACTCGACTGCTTCTTCCTCTCGCAGGAGAGGCCCTGGTCGTGGCATATTATCATGGAATTCCGACACGACTTTTGATGTTTCATTTGATGAGGTATTTCATCCTATGGGATGGAATTCCCCTGCATTTATTCATCAGCTGGGTCATATCATACGTGACCCACATCAATTTCCATTGACCACACGTGACTGGGCTTTTATCCCTCAGGACACATTAGATCATCTTTGGAGGGAGGTTCAGGTAAGAAGACCATTTTACTTTATTCCCTATGTATAAAAAATAATAACATATTTGATTTTTTTCTTTAATAGAAAAATTTGAAAGTATGTACTGATGAGTTTCGGCCAGTGTGTATGAGAGAATTTCGTAAGATGTGGAAAGACTATAAAGGCAAAGTCAAGAGGGACCACTGGGTACCAAATGTGGGTGCCCCAGACATTCTGGAAAAAGTCTCGAGAGGTGTCCTCCCGGATCAATGGCGTGATTTAGTTTCATATTGGTCTACTAAGGGTGTTGCGCTTTGTATATTTATTTTGGTATATATATTTTCAAGAATGTGTGATTTGTTTGAAATTTGAATGAATTGAATATAGGAGGTGTCAACACACCATTTGGAGAATCGAGCATTGTAGGGACCACCTCACAGGCTCGGGACTCGTCACGTGTCTGAGATCCGTCATGAGGTATTTATTATTAATTTTTTAATTTTTTAATTAATTCAGTTTTTTGTTTATATTCTATTCAAATACAATTGCAGGAGCAAGGTGCACCGACTGATAAAATGTCGGTGTAGACGAGGACTCATGATCACAATGATCTAGAGGCTGCAATATTGATAGTAAGTGCATGTACTCATTACCAATACTTACATAAAATCTGTATATTAATATATTTAAATATATTTAAATATTTCATAGGCTCAATTTGAAGCTGAGTTAGAACATCTGCCAGAGGACCAGCGAAAACCTCCCATGCGAAGGGATGAGATCTTTCATCGCATTATTGGTTGGGACGGGCATGGATATAGTTTGACCTATGGAACATGGATTCCTCTTTCTGTATTGTCACGCGCTGTGGTTGTCGGTCCTGCTGTTGCTCAGATGACACAGTGGTTGTCAGATTTCGAGGCACGGCTGCACGCTTCTGAGGAGGTAAATGCGCAATTGATCGCTGAGGTTAGAGCACTGCGGAAATATGTGCGTCCAGGTGATGGTCCAGGGGATCAGACGATGCATGTTTATACTGTATTTATTTATTTAAGTTATATTATTTTTGTTATGAAAATATTAATAATGTTTTTTTGTTATAGGCCCCCGACCCACCTGATGGAGGTAGTAGTCATGACCACGCATGACACATCATATTCACGAGCTGTGTTTTTGTTTTTAATGGTGGGGTTATTATTGATATTTATGTTGGGTTTCTAGTGAGATTTTTTGTGATTTGGGGGTATCATGTGTGTTTTCGCCTGATACAATGTTTGTGTGCACGAATTGAGAAGTAACCATGAAACTGATTAATGATTTGGATATTTTTTGTTCATTTAATTCTTCAATGTTTTCAATTGCATGTTCTGTAATATTTTTGAAAAAAACATGTGATTCCTAATATAAACCATTAAACTTGTTTTTGATGAATGAGTTGAGTTCACTATTTGTAGTCCCTAGCCCACCCCGGACAGCCCTCCCCGCACCCTGGACAACCCTCCCCGCACCCCGGACATCCCCCCTCCCCCCGGACAGCCCTCCCCGCACTCAGGACAGGCCTCCCCGCACCCCAGACAGGCCCCCGCACCCAAGACATCCCCCCGCACCCCGGACAGCCCTCCCCACACTCCGGACAGCCCCCCCCGCACTCCGGACAGCCCCCCCCGCCCCCCGGACAGCCCTCCCCGCACTCCGGACATGCCTCCCCGCATCACAGACAGGCCCCCCGCACCACGAACAGCCCCCCCGTACCCCGGACATCCCTTCCCGCACCCTGAACAACCCTCCCCATACCCCCGACAACCCTCCCCGCACTCCGAACAGCCCTCCCGGCACTCCGGACAGCCCCCCCGCACCCCAGATAGCCCCCCACACCCCGGACAATCCTCCCCGCACTCTGGACAGCCCTCCCCGCACCCCGGACATCCCCCCCGCAACCCAGACAACCCCTCCCCGCACCCCAGAAAACCCCTCCCCGCACCCCAGATAGCCCTCCCTGCACTCCTGACAGCCCTCCCCGCACCCCGGAGAGTCCCCCCGCACCCCGGACAGCCCCCCCCCGCACCCCGAACAGCCCCCCCGCACCCTGGACAGCCCTCCCCGCACTCCGGACAGCCCTACCCACACCCGAGACAGACCCCCCACACCCCAGACAGCCCTCCCCACACCCCGTACAACCCCTCCTTGCACCCCGGACAGACAACACGTCAACTAGAGGTGTCGTTTGACCTCGGTGACCAGAAATGCATTTCTAGAGTCAAAAAACACCAGAACGGCGTGAGACAGTCGAATTTGGAGAAAACATGCTCCGAATGACTTGAAACCACATGAAAACATTAGGAATATTATTCATGACATGTAGGAGGAGACGACACACCCATCGGACGTACGGTGCGCGCGGTACGACCGATTGTGTCATTTTCAGTAGCTCGATGCGCGCTAAAAGGGCGCGTTGGGGGGGTCAAAACCACCCGAATGACCTCAGAATGCCATGAAACTGTACGACAATAGCCGTTGTGTGAATTGTGAAATGGTCGGGTATACAGCACATCAATTGGAGGTGTCGTTTGACCGTGGTGACCGGAAACGCGTTTCCAGTGTCATAAAACACCAGAACGGTGTGGGATGGTTGAATTCAGAGTAAACGTGCTCCGAATGACCTCAAACAACACAAAAATAGTTGGAATATTATTCATAACATGCAGGAGGAGACAAAATTCCCATTGGATGTGCGGTGCGCACGATACGATCGATTGTGTCGTTTTTAGTAGCTCGACGCGTGCTAAAAGGGCGCGTTGGGGGGTCAAAACCACCCGAACGGCCTCAGAATGCCATGAAACCGTACGATAACAGTCATTGTGTGAATTGTGAAATTGTCGAGAATACGGCTAGAACTAATCAAGGATTATGATTTCATGATTCATTATCATCCTGGAAAAGAAAACAAGGTGGTTGATACTTTGTATTGAAAAAGGAATGCTAAATTAACCATGTTACATTTGGAATGTGACCATTTGGTTAATGATTTGATGAATTTTGGGATATAATTTGTGAATATAGGAACATCATATGTTATGTTTTAGGTTACAGTGCAGTTGACTTTGTCAGAAAGAATTAAGTGGGATCGGAAGGTGGATCTATATCTACAAGAAAAGTTAGAATCCATTAAGAATTGTAAGTTTCCTGATTTTAATATTGATGGAAAAGGTGTTTTATGACTTGGAAAAACATTACGTGTGTCTTGGGATTTATAGTTGTGGAAAAATTTGTCAACTGAATCTCATAGTTCTCCTTTTTTTCCATTCATTCGGGAATCACTAAGATATACAAAGACCTTCAGGAGTATTACTAGTAGAATGGAATGAAAAGAGACATTTTTGACTTTACCATGAGGTGTTTTACTTATCAGTTGGTTAAATAAGAATGACAGTCATCGAAGGGAATGCTTCTACCATTTACAATTCCATAGTGGAAATGGGAGAATATATCAATGGATTTCATTTCCACTATGGCATTGTAAATGGTAGAAGCATTCATTGGGCTTAAAAATAATTGTCAAGGTAATAATGTGATTTGTGTTATTATTGATAAATTAACTAAATATTCACATTTTATTCCCATTCATGATATGATGTGTAACGACCCGAGAATTCTTGTTTCGGGTAATGATATGTTTCCCTTTAATTGGACCATCTTTCTATAAAAAGAAAATTAAAATAAATGAAAACCCGTAACAACAAGCATGAATAAAGTACTCCTTTATTAAGAAACACCTTGACGATTACAACTTCCCATGATCAAAACATCACTAACCAAAGATCCCAACCAAGAAACCAATTACAACGACGGGAAGACTGCTTAGAACTACTAGGAGCCCGAGAATGCGATAGGGATTTCGAGCATCCATCATAAGGAACATAAGTATGGCTGATGCCACCACGACCATGCTCAACACCAAGGGGATCACACGAACCATCTTCCTTTATCTTCTTAGGTCACTTGGAGTAAGGGACACCCGAGACCAAACCCTTTTATAAGCACCAAAGATGACCGTTTGACCTCAAACGGCCACAAATCTGACCGTTGGACCTCAAACGGCCATAAATCTGACCATTGGTTCCCAAAGAATCTAATGATCATTTTGACCGTTGGAAATAAAATGGTCCGAATGAAAAATGTGTAGTTTTGCTTTAATATTTTAAAATGACCTCAATGTTAATTATCTCTTGTTTTCCAAAATAAGAATTTTATTTTATATTCCAAATGGAGAAAAATTAATATTATTGTCTTCTTCCACAATACATTTTGATTTGAACAATTAAACTTTTGTTTTTCTAGTTATATCAAACCTGATGGATTTATTTTATGAGTTATATATTGCATCAAACTAGATACATTATTTTTCGTATGATTTAACCTTTATTAACTATTTTGGAAACCATGTCAAATTATGGTTTCTTTCACTTGCGTGTTTTGTGGTGTTAATATTTTCATCAACACACTTTTATGTGTGATAAAATATAGTTGCATTAAATGATATTAATTAATTCAGAAAATTAGGATAGTTAACTAGCAAGGGAAATTAAAATATATATATACTTGTGTTATGTTTTTATTCAATGTTCTTGATCATTAATTCTCATAATGAAATACTAAGTAGTTAATAAATAGGGTTTAATAATAATGATAATATAATTAAAATTGTGGATGTTTTGTTTTTTATAATAATAAAAGCTGGAATAAATGTTTAATACTAAAAAATAAAATATTAAAACAGCTTTTTTTTTGAACTGCGGGAACCGCGTTTTTTAAAATCGCGGTGAAACCCCCCAGCCGTCTGATTCACTTCCCCTTGATCTCAGCCGTCAATTCCATTTAATACCGAATCATCTCCGAGCCATCCGATCGGTCGGTGTGTAATCTCTGCCGTCCATGTTTTTTTTTCTGCGTTATTTCTCCAGCTTTCTTCCTCCTCGCGCTCGCGGTTCTCCTTCTTTCCCACGTCACCGGACCAGTGGTCGTAGGATGCCCTATTTTTTCTTCGTGTAGGCCGGCGAAGGGACCCATGATACTCCCTCCTTTCCACAAGTAGACACCGACACCTCGCCTCAGCCAAAGACTCTCCGAAGTCTTCCTCTTCTTTGTTGTTTTTTTAAACCCCCTGTTGCACCGAAGGCCGAAGGGCTGCGTCCGATCTCCTCTGATCTCTCCTGTCGCTGCTCCGGCCTTCCTTCCCCTCCTCTTCGTCGAGTTCTGGTAAGGGTCGTTTGTTTTTTTTTAGTTTGAGTAAATACCGGGCTTTGCATATGGTTATATACACGTTTATACGTGTTATATATATATATATGTTCTTTGTTTATACCTTCGGCTTCTGGATTCCGCAGTTGCACCCTACTCCTCCTCCTTCTCGTCGAGCAGGTAAGGGACAACCGGTTCTAAATTTTTGGTTTTAAACCTTTGTCTCAATATATATATAAGCTTACCCGGGTTATATATATATATATATATGGGTGAAAAACCTCCATGTTTATTCCCTCATACTTCGCTTCTTTTTCTTTCTTCTCCTACCCAAGTCAAGGTAAGGATCTGTTCTTTATTTTTGTTTATGAAATTTGCGGTTTTCATCTAAATATATGTATACGTTATATATATATATATATATGTGTGTGTATACCAGCTATATCATTTTGCCATCGGTTTCTTTTACCTTGATTGCATCCCCTCTCCAAGCAAGGAAAGATTTCGGTTATAACTTTGGTTGGGTTTTTCTTTTACAAGAATCGGTTTTTATATAAATATGTATATACTTATATATACTTGATATATCAATATATACTTTTAATCACACATATTATAGAATGATAAGCAGTATTTTCTCAATGTTTATACCCCATGATTTCTTCTTTCCTTCTATAAAATGGATATTTTAAGTAAATGGGTGAATGAGTGAAATTGTGCAAGTGAATGATGTATATTATTGTTGTATATACATACACATATGTGTATATACCCCAATATGAACTTAAAGACCACGTTTACAATTTTTTTATAAAGCATTATGAGGTTTATGGGTTAATTGGACTTCAAATTCTTTCGTGGAACTGAGAACTTTCATTTATCACTGCTTGGGATAAATGAGGATTTTTGTGAAAATGGTTAACATGAACTCCTTGAATTTTTGTTTTTACAAATGCATACATGTATTCATAAGTGTGTACTTATGTCTGTTTAAAGTGCTAATAAAAGAGTTTTTATAAAATAGTTTTGGGTAAAAACCCTCAATAACCATTTATCATTATAGGTGTAAACGACTATGTTTTAATTGGATACTATGATGCTATGTAATGTTAAGTAATATGTTCTTTCTCTTGAAACTCATGCTTTTAAATGCAAGGTAACTTGTTATGTGAACGGAGTTTTAGCATGCATGTCATTAGGGTCTTAATGTTTTAAATGGTCCTCATGAATGAATAAGTATGTGAAAATGGGGTTTAATTAAGCATGCATGAAACCCTATGAACGAATGGCCATGTAAAGATATGTGAGGGATGTATAGGACTTACATGTGACAGGTGTGCCCAGAATTATATAGCGCAACAAGAATGATGTGACAGGTGCGCCCGGAATTATACAGCGCTCCAATGCATTGGGTAAAGCAAGAGTCTCATGAGACGAACATGTGCGACGGTCTTGGCAGTTAGCCTAGACTTGTGCTAAAGAAACAGGGCGGGCGGTGAGCCTCGACCTGTTAAGTATGTTATACAGTCATGATGAAAAGTCATGACAAAGTCCAAGATTATACATTCCCTCTGCATGTAATGATAAAGGATAACCCGGGGTTTGTTCAACTAACAGGACAACCCCTAGTTGGAAGCTCCCATGATCATGAAAATGTACTTTATATGACAAGAACTGTTTTTCATATGGTAAACTATTAGATGGTCTACATTTTACTCATGAACCATGATATGCATGTTTTCCTGCTTAGCTATAGAAATTCCCTTGGAAATTAAAGTAACCTTGTTTTAACATTATGCATTGCTTACTCTGTTTATATTGCGCACTCTGATCATGTTTACATTAAAGCTCATTTCAAGTACGTGCTTCTTGTGCAAGTGGTTTTCAAAGAAAGATGGATTTCATGTTTTTAAGAAATGATAATATTTTGTTTTAGAAAAGTATTTTTATTCTTTTCAAAAGGACTTATTTAAGAAATAATTTTCTTGAAAATGTTTTAAAACCCCTTACTGGGCATTTTTGCTCACCCTACGTTTTGTTTAAAATTTTTCAGGTACCATTGGTACTAATGAAGCTAATCAGAAGCAGCTGGTTTCCCAGAATCCCGAGCCTCGCGATCCTCTGATGTGATGAGACATGATATTTAATTTTGTAATGATGTAATGTAAAGTATATCATGTCTCATTAAGCACCCCAGTTTGGGGGTCGCTACAGTTGGTATCAGAGGATGGGTTCAGGAAACTCTGGAAAACCAGGTGATATAAATATATTGCTAAGACTAATTAAGTAAAAATGTTATGATTTTCAGATGGCTTATGTACCTACTGACCTTTTGTCACTCCCCACCGAGGCTCTAGAAAACATTATGTCTCTAGCTAGCAGTGAAAACTTCCTGAACTATGCTCACATTCGCATGATGTGTAAGCGCCTATACGATGTGTCAAACTCATCTAGGGTGCTTAGACTCCACCGGGGAATGGGGATGGATTATCTCCTAATGATGATGACCCAGTTTCCCTCCTATGCACGTTGGGGAAGGTATCACGAAGGACTCTTCCGAGTGTTTACAACTGGCGAGGAATTTGTCACAATGCTAGATAACCCTTTCCAAGAAGCTGCTGCTGCCGGAGACCTCCGAGCGGCTTATCTGTGCCAGGTCCTACACTATGGTTTCTGGGGCCAGTTAATGGACTTCGGAGCGTTGGAGGATGAGTCCACTCGTGTGTCTCTTAGGCAAGAAGTGTACACCGACGTTTCCAAACTCCACACCCCTCACGCTAAACTCAAGAGGCGATATAAATGTTCCCATGAGTTTAGTCCTGTATGTTCATCTTGTGTATGGTTTGTAGAGTTAGAGAGTTTCGCCTCTCTTTGTGGTGTTTGTCTGGAAAACTCAGACTTTAATGTGTAAACCTTCTTAATTAAAAATCTTATGATCCCTTTCTTCTTAGTGTTGTTAAGTGACCTCTCTTGTTCACCTTTTCTTCTAGATGGCAAGTCAGATGAACCTCTCATCTCTACCTGACGAGTTAGTAGAGGTTATCTTGATCAGAACTTGTATGGTGGACTTTCCCTCTTTTCTCCACCTACGAGGGTCTTGTCAACGTCTTCTGGACATAGCAAATAGTCCGGAAATTCTCCACGCATGTCAGGAGAATGAACATGTGATCCACCTCCTTGCCACCACCCAGCTCCCCTACTATAGGCGAAGGGGGAGATACCATGAAGGGCTTTTTCAGTGTTTCTCTATGGCACGGAACTTCTCCGCCAGAGCTTGCTTTCTCATAGCAGCTCAGGACGGCAACCTCAGAGCCGCCTATATGTTCCAGATTCTGAACGTCAGCCTTCTCAATCGCGTCGTCCCCCTCGACTACCTCGAGCGTAATGAAGTTCGAAGGGTTACTAGAGGATTCGTCCGCTCGGACGTCTCAGAGCTGTTTATTGCACGGGCCTCCCTGTGGAAGCCTGTGTGTAGTGCCCATGAGCAGGAGTACAAGTCTTATTGCTTAAAGTGTATCTGGGTCAGGGAAACAGTAGAGTTGTGTACCAGTTTAGGGGTTCCGTTAACCGAGCCAGGCCTTCAGTTTTGGTAATGTTGTGCAACCAAGGTCTTTTTCTTGTCTTTTTATGAATAGAATTGCGAGGACGCAATTCTTTGAAGGGGGAGATGATGTGACGACTCGAGAATTCTTGTTTCGGGTAATGATATGTTTCCCTTTAATTGGACCATCTTTCTATAAAAAGAAAATGAAAATAAATGAAAACCCGTAACAACAAGCATGAATAAAGTACTCCTTTATTAAGAAACACCTTGACGATTACAACTTCCCACGATCAAAACATCACTAACCAAAGATCCCAACCAAGAACCCAATTACAACGACGGGAAGACTGCTTAGAACTACTAGGAGCCCGAGAATGCGATAGGGATTTCGAGCATCCATCATAAGGAACATAAGTATGGCTGATGCCACCGCGACCATGCTCAACACCAAGGGGATCACACGAACCATCTTCCTTTATCTTCTTCGGTCACTTGGAGTAAGGGACACCCGAGACCAAACCCTTTTATAAGCACCAAAGATGACCGTTTGACCTCAAACGACCACAAATCTGACCGTTGGACCTCAAACGGCCATAAATCCGACCGTTGGTTACTAAAGAATCTAATGATCATTTTGACCGTTGGAAATAAAATGGTCCGAATGAAAAATGTGTAGTTTTGCTTTAATATTTTAAAATTACCTCAATGTTAATTACCTCTTGTTTTCCAAAATAAGAATTTTATTTTATATTCCAAATGGAGAAAAATTAATATTATTGTCTTCTTCCACAATACATTTTTATTTGAACAATTAAACTTTTGTTTTTCTAGTTATATCAAACCTGATGGATTTCTTTTATGAGTTATATATTGCATCAAACTAGATACATTATTTTTAGTATGATTTAACCTTTATTAACTATTTTGGAAACCATGTCAAATTATGGATTCTTTCACTTGCGTGTTTTGTGGTGTTAATATTTTCATCAACACACTTTTATGTGTGATAAAATATAGTTGCATTAAATGATATTAATTAATTCATAAAATTAGGATAGTTAACTAGCAAGGGAAATTAAAATATATATATACTTGTGTTATGTTTTTATTAAATGTTCTTGATCATTAATTCTCATAATGAAATACTAAGTAGTTAATAAATAGGGTTTAATAATAATGATAATATAATTAAAATTGTGGATGTTTTGTTTTTTATAATAATAAAAGCTGGAATAAATGTTTAATACTATAAAAATAAAATATTAAAACAGATTTTTTTTAGAACTGCGGGAACCGCGTTTTTTAAAATCGCGGTGAAACCCCCCAGCCGTCCGATTCACTTCCCCTTGATCTCAGCCGTCAATTCCATTTAATACCGCATCATCTCCGAGCTGTCCGATCGGTCGGTGTGTAATCTCTGCCGTCCATGTTTTTTTTTCCGCGTTATTTCTCCAGCTTTCTTCCTCCTCGCGCCCGCGGTTCTCCTTCTTTCCCACGTCGCCGGACCAGTGGTCGTAGGATGCCCTATTTTTTCTTCATGTAGGCCGGTGAAGGGACCCAGGATACTCCCTCCTTTCCACAAGTAGACACCGACACCTCGCCTCGGCCAAAGACTCCCCGAAGTCTTCCTCTTCTTTGTTGTTTTTTTTAAACCCCCTGTTGCGCCGAAGGCTGAAGGGCTGCGTCCAATCTCCTCTGATCTCTCTCGTCACTGCTCCGACCTTCCTTCCCCTCCTCTTCATCGAGTTCTGGTAAGGGTCGTTTGTTTTTTTTTTCAGTTTGAGTAAATACCGGGCTTTGCATATGGTTATATACACGTTTATACTTGTTATATATATATATGTTCTTTGTTTATACCTTCGGCTTCTGGATTCCGCAGTTGCACCCTACTCCTCCTCCTTCTCGTCGAGCAGGTAAGGGACAACCAGTTCTAAAGTTTTGGTTTTAAACCTTGGCCTCAATATATATATAAGCTTACCCGGGTTATATATATATATATATATATTGGTGAAAAACCTCCATGTTTATTCCCTCATACTTCGCTTCTTTTTCTTTCTTCTCCTACCCAAGTCAAGGTAAGGATCTGTTCTTTATTTTTGTTTATGAAAGTTGCGGTTTTCATCTAAATAAATGTATATGTTATATATATATATATATGTGTGTATACCATCTATATCATTTTGCCACCAGTTTCTTTTACCTTGATTGCATCCCCTCTCCAAGCAAGGAAAGATTTCGTTTATAACTTTGGTTGGGTTTTTCTTTTACAAGAATCGGTTTTTATATAAATATGTATATACTTATATATACTTGATATATCAATATATACTTTTAATCACACATATTATAGAATGATAAGCAGTATTTTCTCAATGTTTATACCCCATGACTTCTTCTTTCCTTCTATAAAATGGGTATTTTAAGTAAATGGGTGAATAGGTGAAATTGTGCCAGTGAATGATGTATATTATTGTGGTATATACATACACGTATGTGCATATACCCCAATATGAACTTAAAGACCACGTTTACAATTTTTTTATAAAGCATTATGAGGTTTATGGGTTAATTGGACTTCAAATTCTTTCGTGGAACTGAGAACTTTCATTTATCACTGCTTGGGATAAATGAGGATTTTTGTGAAAATGGTTAACATGAACTCCTTGAATTTTTGTTTTTACAAATGCATACATGTATTCATAAGTGTGTACTTATGTCTGTTTAAAGTGCTAATAAAAGAGTTTTTATAAAATAGTTTTGGGTAAAAACCCTCAATAACCATTTATCATTATAGGTGTAAACGACTATGTTTTAATTGGATACTATGATGCTATGTAATGTTAAGTAATATGTTCTTTCTCTTGAAACTCATGCTTTTAAATGCAAGGTAACATGTTATGTGAACGGAGTTTTAGCATGCATGTCATCAGGGTCTTAATGTTTTAAATGGTCCTCATGAATGAATAAGTATGTGAAAATGGGGTTTAATTAAGCATGCATGAAACCCTATGAACGAATGGCCATGTCAAGATATGTGAGGGATGTATAGGACTTACATGTGACGGGTGCGCCCGGAATTATATAGCGCAACAAGAATGATGTGACGGGTGCACCCGAAATTATACAGCGCTCCAATGCATTGGGTAAAGCAAGAGTCTCATGAGACGAACATGTGCGACGGTCTTGGCAGTTAGCCTAGACTTGTGCTAAAGAAACAGGGCGGGCGGTGAGCCTCGACCTGTTAAGTATGTTATACGGTCATGATGAAAAGTCATGACAAAGTCCAGGATTATACATTCCCTCTGCATGTAATGATAAAGGATAACCTGGGGTTTGTTCAACTAACAGGACAACCCCTAGTTGAAAGCTCCCATGATCATGAAAATGTACTTTATGTGACAAGAACTGTTTTTCATATGGTAAACTGTTAGATGGTCTGCATTTTACTCATGAACCATGATATGCATGTTTTCCTGCTTAGCCATAGAAATTCCCTTGGAAATTAAAGTAACCTTGTTTTAACATTATGCATTGCTTACTCTATTTATATTGCGCACTCTGATCATGTTTACATTAAAGCTCATTTCAAGTACGTGCTTCTTGTGCAAGTGGTTTTCAAAGAAAGATGGATTTCATGTTTTTAAGAAATGATAATATTTTGTTTTAGAAAAGTATTTTTATTCTTTTCAAAAGGACTTATTTAAGAAAGAATTTTCTTGAAAATGTTTTAAAACCCCTTATTGGGCATTTTTGCTCACCCTACGTTTTGTTTAAAATTTTTCAGGTACCGTTGGTACTAATGAAGCTAATCAGAAGTAGCTGGTTTCCCAGAATCCCGAGCCTCGCGATCCTCTGATGTGATGAGACATGATATTTAATTTTTTAATGATGTAATGTAAAGTATATCATGTCTCATTAAGCACCCCGGTTTGGGGGTCGCTACATGATGTATTTATAGAATATTTCTAGACTATATCTAAAAGATATTATCAGGTTACATGGAGTGCCTTTATCTATTGTATCAGAATATGATCCCAGGTTCACATCCAATTTTTATAAAGGACTTTAAAATTCGTTGGGTACTGAATTAAATTTCAGTACATATTTTCATCCTCAATATAATGGGAAGTATAAGAGTACGATTCAGACATTGGAAGATATGATTCGTTCTTTCTCAATGGATTACCAAGGAAGTTGAGATCGACATATTTCTTTTGTTGAGTTATCTTATAATAACAGTTTTTATTCTATCATACAGATGACACAATTTAAGGCATTATTTGGAAAGTAGTGTCAGAAACTAGTGTTTGGAGATAATGTAAGAGAAAGGAAGTTTATGGTACTAGAGATGGTAGAGGAAACAACATATAAAGTTTAGGTGATTCAGCGAAACATGTGGACATCTTAGAGCAGGTAAAAAAGTTATGTGGAAAACCAAAGGAAATATCTTTATTTCAAGGTATGTGACCATTTATTTATCAAAGCTTCTCCATGGAACAATGTTCTACGTTTTGGTAAGAAGGGGAACCTGAGTCCATGATTAATTGGACCATATGAAATACCGGAGAAAGTTGGACCAATTTCCAAATAAGTGGCTTTACCTTTGATTTTATCCAAGAAACACAATGTATTTAATTTTTCAATTTAAAGGAAGTATGTGCTAGATTGATCTCATGTTTTGAGCCATAAAGTAGTTCACCTGAAGAGAATCTTTCTTATAATGAACAACCAATTCAAGTTCATGATCGTAGAGAGAAAGTGTTGTGAAATAATGTGATTCATCATGTTAAGGTTTTATAAAAAAAATCATATGGTTAAAGAGGAAATAAGAAAATCTAAAAATTCAATGAGGTAAAGGTATCCAAACTTATTTAATAAGTGAATAAAATTATGAGGATTCACTTTCTAATAGGGGGAAGGATGTAACATCCCATATAATGATAGAATAAGTCCTTTTAATGTTTATTAATATTTATAAATAAGATAGCAATTTTACTTTAAAATGGATACTATTTCCAATAGTGTACTCAACACCTAATAATGCGTTTCTTTGAAATATTGTGTTTTACGCAAGATTGAGTTATACCGAACAACAATATAATGTTAATATTATTACTTTAAGTGATAGATATTTCTTATCCGTTATATTGAAGGGTGTGAATATAAATAACTATATTATGTTTACACATGTTTATAAAATGTTTTTAAATTCATAAAATAGATTTTATAGGTATAAAATATTAATAAATCCGGTTTTATGCTTAAAATCTCTATTTTTCTAAAAAGTAATTTTATCACCTTTTAGTGGTGCACCTATTTTAAAACTATTTTTTACACTTTTATAAATTTTATATGAAAAAATAAACTTTATTTTTAAAAGTGGGATATAAACATTTACTTTGGGTGTATTTTTGGTATTTTTCTGAGAACATTAATATTTTAATGAATAGTAAATAATATTGAATTTTAATTGAAAACTACTTTTTCATCTAAATAATTTATATTGGTAAAATATATTTTTAATTGGTTTTAAAGTATAATTTGATCAATTTAATATCAGTTAAACCAATTTAGGTAATTATAAACAATTTTACATTGAATTTAGATATAAAAACTTAGCAATCTTTTGAATATTTTTATTTTAAAAAACCTCTTTATCGCCCTGTCTATGAGATTTATTTTAAATTAATTTCTACCACTAATGTGATTGAAATTTGAAAAAATGGATTCCATATTTGGAATAATAATAATTTTTAATCTCTAATAAGGTTAAATTAGTTTTTTTATGAAAAATATCAGTGAAAGTAAATAAAAAAATTGTAGTGATTAAGGAAAAAATGTGTTTTCTTAGTGGATAAACTTTAGTCTTAAGAGTCCAAATGACCTAGATTCATGTCCAAAAACAATTGGATGGCCATAATGAAACCATATAACCACTTTGATGTAATCTGGATCATCATTGGAGTCACATGATGCACGGGAGACCTCCCAATAGTGTTTATCATTTTATATTTACAAGAATGTCACTCCCCCTACAATATAAAAATTCCCTCACCCCCTCACTCATTCAAACTTATCAAACCCATTTGGATTGTCCAAACACTACCCAAATAATCTCACAACATCCCTAACCTCACCTTAGAGTCCTCACTTTGGGATGAAATTTCCACATCTTACCATGGGTTTTGTTTTATTTTATTCTTTTCTTGGATGGGGTTCTGTTGGTTGAGGTTCGGGTTGAGTTCCCAGCTTGAATTTTTGAGTTTTAGAGCTTCCGGGTGGCTTTTGGAATTTTCATAGTTTTTGTGAATGGTTTTTGTGTTAAACATGTGGACTATCTAGGATGAGGGTGTTTTTAGTTGTTTTTCTTTTGGCATAGTTTTCCTTGCATGGCTTATACACAGTTTGGGGGAAACTATGTGAGGCCTAAAAGTAACCATGGGGCTTGGGGGTTCATGTCTAAGACATGGCACATGACTTGTGCACAGTTAGGAGAAACCATGTGGAAAGCATGCCGGAAGGTTTTTCAATTTAATAGAGATGAATCACATGGTTGGAACATAGTTTCCCTAACCATGTGGCCAAACTATGTGGGGTTACCCTTCTCTCTAGTAGGATGTGTATGGTTTGTCAAACCATGAAGCCTAACTATGCAAGTTTCCCAAATTTATTAAAACTTGAAATTCTAAGTTCCCCCCTTTTTCTAAATCCTTTTGGGATTTTCTACCCCTTGGATCATTTTAAGTTCATGAAGGGGCTCCCAAGCTCCCTTCCCTTGGTCCCTCTCCCTATTTTGGTGCTCCTCCTTCAGATCTAAGGTGAGTTTTTGTGGTTTTGGTTGATTTCCTCTCATCCTCATCATTTTCTCTTGAATTATTGGTTTCTTATAGTGGAGTTTTATCTTGTATGAACCATAATGGTTAGGGTTAATGTGTATATGGATTTAATTTTCATGTTAGGGTGTGTGGTTTGTACATTGGGCTCGGTTCATCCTCCTCCTGAAGTTTCATTGCATTCTCACTTAGTTGAAGTAGGTGTTTACATTAATTTCCTTTCCAAATAATATCATTTGATTCTTGAGAATTTATAATTAATTTATAAAATTGTTTCTTATTCTTGTGATGTGTTTGTATAAATTATAATGGTGTTTTCATATTGAATTTTTTTTGATGGAAATGGTTTTCAAAGGATTTATTTAATTATGCCTATATATAAATGCATACAAGGTGTTTGATAAAATTCCAATTGGTCTTTAAAGATTAAGTTTGGTGTTTTTTAAGGTTTTTATCCTTTCTTATACTTTTTTAGTTTGATATGGTTGTGAATTGGGGGTTGTGTGTGGGAATGGGTGACTTTTATGGTTTGGCGCTTACGTGCAACTTATTGAGTTTAGTGGTAAATAAAGTGGTGTTTCTTTAAAATGTTTTTGGGTAATTTCATGGTCTAACATGTATTATTGAAAAGTTTAATTGGATTTTTTACATCCATATGTTCATGGAGTGCACATATGGGTGGGAACACAAATGATAATGGCATTTGAAAATGACGTTCACCTCAAACCCAGATTTCAAAACACCTATCTTACTCTTTCTTCTTTTACCTAAACATCCTAGTTTCAAATGGAATCTTCTAAATTCCAATTTATTCATGATGTTTCCTTGGTTTCTAAATGGTCACATGGTTTTCAAATTAATTCAAGGATGGTTTCAAATGTGTTTTCTAAAGCTTATCCCATTTGGTGAATTGAATTATGGTTCAGTTTCTAAATGACATGAAGGCCTATCTGGAACCCTTCTAGTGTGTCATGAATCTATCTTGGATTTGAATAAGGATTTGGAAAAGTATATTTGGTTTAGAAAATTTAAATACCTGATTGGTACCTTGAGATATTTTGGAAATTGGTTTTGAAACTCATGTGATGTGAAGTACCTATTGGCATTTGTGAATGGATTATTGTGAGACAAGAACCTATCTAATGGATCCTATGAGGAGAGTGTAATGACCCAATGTTTTATTAATAGAAAATCCCTCTTGATCCAGTTAAATGTTTCCTTATGAAAAATGTTTTTATAAGATGACAACTTCTTTAGTTTTACGTTAATATTTTTGACCGTTACTTTTATAGCCATTGAACAGTGATCATCTGAGTAGTATAAATATAAGGCTTTAATGAACCCATTTCTACTCAGACAAAGGAAGCGATGACCTCATCCAGTAGAATTTCCCCTTACGAAGCCCATTTGTCAGAGCTCGGAAAAGAGGTGGCGTCTTTGGGCTTTGCCCTTGACTAAGCCCAAGTTGAGCTTCATCAAGTCAAGCTCGAACGTGATCGTCTACGGGAAAAGTGGAAGTTGATTGAAATTACCACTCGAGCGATGTTGTCCGAGCCGCCCCAAGAGTCTATCACCATCGCACACCTTACCCTTAGGTCTTATGCGGCTATTTTAAGGGGTTATGTAACAAATAAGTAGTGCTATGTTCATGTGCATTATTTTTGTATATAATAATGAATATAATTTCTAGTCATTTTTGATACATTATAATTAGTTTTTAAAGTACAAATGGTGTTTTTAGTTATTATTTAATTAAGAATTATATTTTATTAAATTAAAGGATTTTTTTGAATTAAATAATATTTTAATAAAATATTATTATTAATATTAAATTAATTTTTATTAAATATAATGATCTTATAATTTTATGAATGCAATTAAAATTTTTATTAAGGTTTGAAAGCCATTTCTGTCAAAACCCGTGAATTTTTGATAAATGTCTGTTTTTATTTTAAAAGTAAAAATTAACATATTTGGAAAATTATTTAGATAAAATAAATATTATTTTTGGAATCAGAACATCGAAATTATCCAACGGTGAAATTTTTATAATTTTCTGAGACAGTCAAAATTTTGGGTAAAAATTAAATACCATTTAAATATATAATGTGTTTTATGACATCATAATGACCCAATGGTGATGTAATAAAATACCATAATCCTTATGTTCGGCCAATATGTGTTTTATCATTAAAATAATTAGGTTTTGGGTTTGTTTGACTTACTTTTCAAAGCATTAATGGAGCCCTCAAGACTTATTCAACACTTTGCCTTTTTAAATTAATTTCCATGGGAGTGTGACTCACCTCCACATAAGAAATCCTAATTTTTTAATAAGTTAGGACCTTGGCCTTGTAAAATATTTTTTTCCTCTTTCCTTTTCCAGAAACCATTGGCAAATACCATGGAATGGTTTGTGGTTTGAATTATTTTAATATAAGGGGTCCCAAACCTAAATAATAAAGAATTCTCTCACCTTTCCTATATAAACCCACCCAAGCTCCCACTTCCTCCTCACTCAAAGCCCTTGAAGTTCGTCCAACCTATGCCCTACTCTCTCTAGAATCCTCTCAAGGTTCCCCAAGCTCCCAAGAAGCCTCTCACAAGCCTCTCTCTAGCCTTTTGAAGCACACTTCCAAGTAAGGGTTTTTTTCTTCCTTTCTCATTTTTGTCAATTTTCTTTAAGTTGTATTGCCCTTTTAATTTCAAATATGAATGTTGGGGTATGGTTTCACACCTCTCCCATACTGCCCTATTATTGTTTGAATGATGGGAGACCCCTTTCTCTCTCATTAAAAGCCTCCCATGTACACCCGTTACTATGCCGAAATTCTGAAAGAAACCTTTTTCTCCTCTTTTATATTCAAGAAATACTTTTGTATCATGGATCTAAATTCCTTTTCAATAGATGGGACATGTATCTATATGACCTAATTACTGTAAATTACATGTAAATATTATGAGAAACCCCTTTCTCTCTCATTAACTTTTTTTTATGAATTCTTATGTCACGCCGTTACGCTGCCGAAATCACACCGATTTTCTAAGCCAATATCATTGTGTAGTGAATACCATGTCCATTTCTCCATCAAGGGTATTCAACTTTATGCACATTTACTTATTGATTATAATGTTTCATGTATTAATTCCACATTCCTTTATCATGGAATAAATGATTATGTTTTATGAATCCATGTTTTATGATCCATGTGGCACACTTATGCATGAAATGAAATGTTCAAGAAGGGTGCACCCTTTATAGCGCTCCAATGCATTGGGTAAAGTATAGTATCATGATAAGTCATGTGCAATGAGTGTTGACTCATGCTAATTCAATTGAAACGAGGGTTTACTCATGCTTCAAGTGCAATGAGGGTTTACTCATGCTCCATGTGCAATGAGCCTTGGCTCATGCTAATTCAATGTTAAGTGTTGTTGCCACATTTCCATGTTATGGTTATCATGCTTTATCATTCCTTTATGTTCATGTTAATCTAATGATCTATTGATGTTCCTATTTCCTAACATGTATTGTACTCCTCATGCTATTCATTGTGTACTCCCTTACTGGGCTTTATAGCTCACCCTTTTATTATGCATGTCCTCAGGTTATCCCATGCAATGCTAAGTATGAAGGAATGTAGTGGTCATGTAAAGGAAGTTTTCAATAAAGATGTTATATTTCAAGTTTAAAGTTTTTATGTAATGATCCTAATCCCCAAAGACACTAAACCTCTCAATCTTCTTTGTTGTATCAAGTGATGTTTTATGTAATAAAGCATGCTTAAGTTTTAATAAAAAGTAGGGTTGTCATAGTTGGTATCAGAGGATAGGTTTAGTTATTTTTGGGATTAGGAAACCCTAGTAAAGCCTTAGATACAAGACTAAGTATAATAAAAGCATCCCTAAGTTTTGGTAAATACTAAGTAAGTGGTTTATCAAACAAATACATCCCTGTCTGGATACGAGCAGGTAGAGGCGGCTCTGGCACAAATGTATCCTAGGGGTAAAACCCAAAAACACCACTTTGAGCTAGACTCGAACGGGAACTGGTGCACGACAACGGGCCTTTTTGCACTCTTGGTTACGACACTCCCAGGGGATATGTTTTGATAAATTCACAATCTTAGTATGAACCCTTATTAAGGGAAAAATGCCCCTAAGAATATATGTTAGAAGGAAGATCATGAAAAGCCTGGATTGAATCCTATAGACTCATGAGTTAAAGAGATTAAAGTTTATTTATAAGTCATCAACTTTTGTCTTTGGATTACCCTTTATGTGTTACCCCTAACTTTCCTTTTATTCTAGCCAATGGCCGGTAATAGGAGAACTCGGGCTAACAACCGTTGTGAAGATCAGTGTGATGATTGTACTTATGAGATGCCCAATCCAATGGGAGCAGGAATCACGAACTTTGTCACGCTTCTCTCTCAGCTAACTCAAGTTTTGAATAGAAACACTGGTCAAGAGGAATGTTCAACCCCCCCTAAGAAAGAACAAGTCGCTATCGAGAGCTTCATGAGACAAAGGCCTCCTACTTTTAGTGGATCATCTGATCCCACGATCACTGAGCAATGGATCAACTCCATTGAAAAGATCTTCTCTATCCTTCAATGTTCTGAACAAGAGAAGGTTCTCCTGGCAGCTTATCGTATGGAGGGTGAAGCTGATCAATGGTGGACGTTGATAAAAAATACGAAGCCTGAGGAGGAGATCGAGGCTTTGTAATGGAAGGAATTCCAGAAGATGTTTTTCGATAAATATTTTCCGCGCACCCTCCGTCTTAAGATGGAAAGGGACTTCCTTTACCTCAAGTAGAAAGATGAAGAATCTGTGGGAGCATACGAGGCAAAATTCACAAGGCTTGCATGATACGCTTCTGGCTTTGTCGTTACCCCCGAATGCAAGGTTGACCGCTTCTTTGGTGGGCTGAAGCCTAGCTTGCGGAAAGCATTAGCGATCCGTGACTTCGACAGCTATGAGGAAATTGTCCGATGTGCCCTCAAGGTTGAAATGGAGATCAGAGAATCATAGGGGTATCATGGGGACAAGAAGCGGAAGGTGGACTTCAATGCTGGTGGTCCGATGGATAAATCCAACGGTGCTAAGAAGTTCCAGCACCCCACTTGCCAAAAGTACGGAAAAAAGCACCCTGGAAATTGCCTTAGGGGGATGAGAAAATGCTTTAGGTGTGGAAGAGAAGGGAACCTAGCTGTTAACTGTCGTCAAGAAGGACCCGCGGCTGCGACAGAGGAGAGGAACGCTCCGTTCGAATCTCAACGCGTTGTTCAATGCTACAAATGCAAAGAACCGGGTCATTTTTCGAATCAGTGCCCTAATCCAAGGGTTATCGGAGGCAACCAACAACCTCCAAGATAGCAAGGAAGAGCTTTTGCCATCACTTCTGCCGAAGTGAACCCCGACAACGAAGTGGTGACAGGTACGCTAGTTATTCATTCAAGAATAGCGAACGTACTTTTTGATTCAGGTTCTACACATTCTTTTATATCTCGAATGTTTAGTAGAACAATCCCAGCACCACCACAAATCCTGGAAGTAAAGATGTCGGTGAGTACGGGAAATGGGGCAATCATTGCATCCCATGAATATAAGTCCTCCCCTGTTATAATCTGTGGATTGAATTTCCCGGAAAACCTCGTCATACTCACTTTGGTGGAATTTGATGCAATTCTTGGCATGGATTGGCTTTCCTTATATAGAGCCAACATAAATTGTCGGGAGAGGAAAATCACACTTCATATGGAGAATAGACCCCCGATTCTTTACAAGTGTCAGGAGGAAGATGAATCTCCTTTAGCTCCATCATCTCAAGCATGGATATTACTGCCTTATGAGCACGCATATCTGGCTCAGATGATTGGGTCCAAGGAAGAAACCACCCTTGAAGAAATTCCTATTGTGAGGGAATTCGCTGAAGTATTTCCCAAGGAACTTCCTGGTCTTCCTCCAAGAAGAGATGTTGAGTTCTCAATTGAACTTATACCTGGGGCACTAACAATATCCAAGACTCCATATAGAATGGCTATTGTTGAGCTTGAAGAACTGAAGAAACAACTACAAGAGAATCTGGATAAAGGGTTTATACACCCAAGTGCATCACCATGGGGTGCACCAGTCCTCTTCATCAAGAAGAAGGATGGGTCAATGCGGCTTTGCATCGATTATCGTGAACTTAAAAAAATAACGATAAAGAACAAGTATCCTCTCCTAAGAATCGATGACTTGTTTGATCAGCTGCATGGAGCACAATACTTCTCCAAGGTGGACTTGCGGTCAGGATATTATCAAGTAAGGGTGAAGAAGGAAGATATCCCCAAGACTGCTTTTCGTACAAGGTACGGGCACTATGAATTCATAGTAATGCCTTTTGGACTCACCAATGCTCTAGAAATATTCATGGACTTGATGAATAGAGTCTTTAGAGATTACCTTGACAAATTTGTGGTAGTCTTTATAGATGATATTCTAATATACTCCAAAACCAAGGAGGACCATGAGGAGCATTTAAAAACTGTACTAGAGACTTTGCGCAAGGAGAAGCTCTATGCAAAGTACAACAAGTGTGAGTTTTGGTTGAAGGAAGTCTCATTCTTGGGCCATATCATCACAAGAAATGGGATATCTGTGGACCCCTCCAAAACAGATGCAATTGAGGGATGGCCGAGGCCAACATCGGTAACTGATATCCGTAGCTTCTTGGGGTTAGCTGGATATTATCGATGATTTGTGAGAAATTTCTCACGATTGTCCAACCCTCTTACCAAGATAACTCGAAAGGGAGTAAAGTTTGCTTGGAGTGATGAATGCGAAGAAAGTTTCAAGGAGTTGAAAAGGAGGCTTATCACTGCACCCGTGCTCACTTTACCCACAAGTGGGGAGCTTTTTGTGGTATTCAGTGATGCTTCGAAGAAGGGATTAGGATGTGTGCTGATGCAGAATGATAAAGTGATATCCTATGCCTCAAGGCAGTTGAAAATCCATGAGCAAAACTATCCAACGCATGATCTGGAGTTGGCGGCGGTGATCTTTGCCTTGAAAATCTGGCGGCATTATCTCTATGGAGAGAAATGTGAGATATATACTGACCACAAGAGTCTTAAATATATATTCACACAGAAAGAGATTAATATGCGCCAGAGAAGATGGATATAGCTCATCAAGGATTATGACTGTTCAATACGTTACCACCCTGGGAAGGCGAACAAGGTGGCAGATTCCCTAAGTAGAAAGGATCCAGTGATTCTATCAATGATGAGAATTGAAAAGGATCCAATCTTCTTAGACTTGATGAAGATGGACGTGGGAATCATAAAGAAGGGAACATCATCAATCCTTTCACAAATGATTGCTCAACCATCTATTTTGGAAAGGTTAAAGGATGCTCAAAAGGATGATGCAGGAATCCAAGAAAAAGTGGAAGCTATCAAAAAGGGAAAATCCTCAGAGTTTAATGTTAATGAAGAAGGAATTGTGCGGTTTGGGAAAAGACTATGTGTTCCATCAAGTTCAGAGCTGAAGAAGGAACTTTTGGATGATGCACATAGTTCAAATTTCTCTATTCACCCAGGGAGCACAAAGATGTATCGAGATCTCTGAGAAAACTTTTGGTGGGATAATATGAAGAAGGATATCGCTGAATATACATCAAAGTGCCTAGTGTGTCAGTAAGTGAAGGCAGAGAGGTAGAAGTCTAAGGGGATGATGCAACCATTGACCATACCAGAATGGAAATGGGAGAACACCACCATGGACTTTGTCACTGGACTTCCAAGGAAATCCAAAGGCAACAATGCAATCTGGGTTGTTGTGGATCGTCTTACAAAGACTACACACTTCATTGCTATTCGAGAGGATTTCTCTTTGGATCAACTGTCATGGATATATATCAGGGAAGTGGTATGGTTGCATGGAGTACCACTATCTATTGTGTCTGATCGAGATCCAAGATTTACCTCTAAGTTTTGGAAGAGTCTTCAACATGCTCTGAATATTGAACTAAACTTCAGTACGGCCTATCATCCTCAAACTAATGGTCAATCCGAGCGGATTATCCAAACACTTGAGGATATGTTGAGAGCGTGCTCAATGAACTTTAAAGGAGGATGGGATAAACATCTTCCTCTGGTTGAATTCTCTTATAATAATAGGTTCCACTCAAGCATCCAAATGGCACCATATGAAGGCCTGTATGGGAAAAGGTGTAGAACACCAGCATGTTGGGATGAGGTCGGTGAACGTAAGCTGCTTGGACCAGAAATGGTCAAAGAAATGGTGGAGAAGGTGAAAACCATTCAGCAGCATATCAAGGAAGCCCAAATTCAACAGAAGAGTTATGCAGATAATCGTCGACGAGACCTTGAGTTTAAAGTCGAAGACATGGTGTTTTTACGCATATCTCCGTGGAAGAAGGTCATGAGGTTTGGAAAGAAAGGGAAGTTAAGTCCAAGGTACATCGGCCCCTTTGATATTCTTGATCGTGTTGGGGCTGTGGCCTATCAACTAGCACTTCCACCTACTATGGCCAAGGTCCATGATGTATTTCATGTATCCCTCTTAAGGAAGTACATACCAGACCCTTCACATGTACTCTCTTCCGAGGTGGTACAATTGGAAGATGATCTTTCTTATGAGGAGAAACTAGTGAAGATCTTAGATCGTAGAGAAAAATTTCTACGAAATAAGACAATGCCCCTCATCAAGGTGTTGTGGAGAAACCACAAGTTTGAAGAAGCAACATGGGAGTCGGAGGATATGATGAAGCTGAGTTACCCACATTTGTTTTAGTGTGGGAAAAGGAAAATTTCGAGGGTAAAATTTCTTAAGGGGGGAATATTGTAACGACTCAAAGTTTTATTAATAGAAAATCCCTCTTGATCTAGTTAAATGTTTCCTTATGAAAAATGTTTTTATAAGATGACAACTTCTTTAGTTTTACGTTAAGATTTGTGACCGTTACTTTTATAGCCATTGAACAGTGATCATCTGAGTAGTATAAATATAAGGCTTTAACGAACCCATTTCTACTCAGACAAAGGAAGCGATGGCCTCATCCAGTAGAATTGCCCCTTACGAAGCCCATTTTCCAGAGCTCGGAAAAGAGGTGGCATCTTTGGGCTTTTCCCTTGACCAAGCCCAAGCCGAGCTTCATCAAGTCAAGCTCAAACGTGATCGTCTACGGGAAAAGTGGAAGTTGATTGAAATTACCACTCGAGCGATGTTGTCCGAGCCGCCCCAAGAGTCTGTCACCATCGCACACCTTACCCTTAGGTCTTATGCGGCTATTTTAAGGGGTTATGTAACAAATAAGTAGTTCTATGTTCATGTGCATTATTTTTGTATATAATAATGAATATAATTTCTAGTCATTTTTGATACATTATAATTAGTTTTTAAAGTACAAATGGTGTTTTTAGTTATTATTTAATTAAGAATTATATTTTATTAAATTAAAGGATTTTTTTGAATTAAATAATATTTTAATAAAATATTATTATTAATATTAAATTAATTTTTCTTAAATATAATGATCTTATAATTTTATGAATGCAATTAAAATTTTTATTAAGGTTTGAAAGCCATTTCTGTCAAAACCCGTGAATTTTTGATAAATGTCAATTTTTATTTTAAAAGTAAAAATTCACATATTTAGAAAATTATTTAGATAAAATAAATATTTTTTTTGGAATCAGAACGTCGAAATTATCCAACGGTGAAATTTTTATAATTTTCTGAGACAGTCAAAATTTTGGGTAAAAATTAAATACCATTTAAATATATAATATGTTTTATGACATAATAATGACCCAATGGTGATGTAATAAAATACCATAATCCTTATGTTAGGCCAATATGTGTTTTATCACTAAAATAATGAGGTTTTGGGATTGTTTACTTACTTTTCAAAGCATTAATGGAGCCCTCAAGACTTATTCAACACTTTGCCTTTTTAAATTAATTTCCATGGGAGTGTGACTCACCTCCACATAAGCAACCCTAATTTTTTAATAATTTGGGACCTTGGCCTTGTAAAATATTGTTTTCCTCTTTCCTTTTCCAGAAACCATGGGCAAATACCATGGGATGGTTTGTGGTTTGGATTATTTTAATATAAGGGGTCCCAAACCTAAATAATAAAGAATTCTCTCACCTTTCCTATATAAACCCACCCAAGCTCCCACTTCCTCCTCACTCAAAGCCCTTTAAGTTCGTCCAACCTCTGCCCTACTCTCTCTAGAATCCTCTCAAGGTGCCCCAATCTCCCAAGAAGCCTCTCACAATCCTCTCTCTAGCCTTTGGAAGCACACTTCCAAGTAAGGGTTTTTCTTCCTTTCTCATTTTTGTCAATTTTCTTTAAGTTGTATTGCCATTTTAATTTCAATTATGAATGTTGGGGGTATGGTTTTTCACCTCTCCCATACTGCCCTCTTATTGTTTGAATGATGGGAGACCCCTTTCTCTCTCATTAAAAGCCTCCCATGTACACCCGTTACTATGCCGAAATTCCAAAAGAAACCCTTTTCTCCTCTTTTATATTCAAGAAATACTTTTGTATCATGAATATAAATTCCTTTTCAATTGTTGGGACATGTATCTATATGACCTCATTACTATCCATTACATATAAATATGATGAGGAACCCATTTCTCTCTCATCAACTTTTTTTTATGAATTCTTATGTCACGCCGTTACGCTGCCGAAATCACACCGATTTTCTAAGCCAATATCATTGTGTAGTGAATACCATGCCCATTTCTCCATCAAGGGTATTCACCTTTATGCACATTTACTTATTGATTATAATGTTTCATGTATGAATTCCACATTCCTTTATCGTGGAATAAATTATTATGTTTTATGAATCCATGTTTTATGATCCATGTGGCACACTTATGCATGAAATGAAATGTTTAAGAAGGGTTCACCCTTTATAGCGCTCCAATGCATTGGGTAAAGTATAGTATCATGATACGTCATGTGCAATGAGTGTTGAATCATGCTAATTCAAGTGCAACGAGGGTTTACTCGTGCTTCAAGTGTAATGAGGGTTTACTCATGCTCTATGTGCAATGAGCCTTGGCTCATGCTAATTCAATGTTAAGTGTTGTTGCCACATTTCCATGTTATGGTTATCATGCTTTATCATGCCTTTATGTTCATGTTACTCTAATGCTCTATTGATGTTCCTATTGCCTAACATGTATTTTACTCCTCATGTTATTCATTTTGTGCTCCCTTACTGGGCTTTATAGCTCACCCTTTTCTTATGCATATCCTCAGGTTATCCCATGCAATGCTAAGTACGAAGAAATGTAGTGGTCATGTAAAGGAAGTTTTCAATAAAGATGTTATATTTCAAGTTTAAAGTTTTATTTAATGATCCTAAGCCCCAAAGTCACTAAACCTCTCAATCTTCTTTGTTGTATCAAGTGATGTTTTATGTAATAAAGCATGCTTAAGTTGTAATAAAAAGCAGGGTTGTCATAGAGAGGGTCATCAAATATGTGGTTTTGATGTTTATTCTAGGAAAACATGGTGGTAGTTGGTTTCAGTTTAGCCATAAATATGAGGAACCCCCATTCACTGAGTACTATTATCATAGGATTCCAAGTAATCTTCTATAGGTTCAAGTGATGGTTTATTATCAACCTCGATTCGATGGGTCGGTGCCCCTTGGATTTTCAGAGAATCCATGTGGGACATGCAACTTGATTATCTAGTTTGGAGTGGCAGTTGGTTATTAATTGTTGAGCTACACTATACATTGGTAGGTGATTCCAAGATGAGTATGTATATGGATTTATTCTATAGATGTTTAGGAAAGTTTCATTATTATTATATATATGTTCTATTTTATTTTGTTGCACTTGATTATTTAGCCCTAATAGTTTTTTCTTGCTTATTATGTTTATTCTATTTATAATATAACATTTTATGATCACTTGGTTCGATATTTTCTTTTTGTATTGGGGTTTAAAATGGGTTTTTAAAATGAAAACCAATTTTGAAAAGAGGAATGTGGCGTGTGTTATTTTAAAATAGTAAATATGTGTTTGGTTATTTATAAAGATAAAACCCTATTTTATAAATATATTTAAAACTAGTGTTTTTGGTCTATTTATGGAAAGGAAATGTATGGACTCTGTGGTGATTATGTACTGAGTTGTTATATTCTCACACCCTACTTATTCCACTCGGCATTGATAGACCAAATCTATTTTGGAGGTTCAGGTTTATGGTTTCTGATTTCCTTTATAATAGTATGGTTTCATGGATGGTGGTGACTAAAAAGTCATGTGGAGATTATGTTGTTTTCTGATTTGGTTTTAGTTTCATTTTTTATTTCCATATTTGTTTAGTTGTCATTTTATCTGGATTTGGTTGTATTTACAAATGTTCAGTTTTTCTTAGTTGTAATGTGTGCTCTTCTCAGTTTATTTGATCCTGGTTGTTTATTAGGATAAATAATTCCCACTATGATAAATTTGAAACCCAAAGATAGTCACCATCCTGGGAGGATTGGGAATACCTCTCAGTCCTTGTTATGGGCTGACTCAGGTGACTTATTTAGGGTCAAATTAGGTTGGTTTGTGACAAAATGTTATTAGAGAAATGCTATTTTATTTGGGTATTTAGGTAGATTTTGGATTAGGATAGTTGGGACTCAAGAGGTAAGTACTAGAAGGATGTAATGAAACCTTGATAATTCAAAACCTTGGGTTTCCAAGGGTAGTCTAGGACTTGAGACCTTGTTTTTTTGGTTTTCACAAATAGAGGATGACAACAGAAGTGAGGCAGTGTGGTGTGGTGGTCTCACATAGAGTAGTTACCCATGTGAAACCTAAACAAAAATCTCAATATAATCCTCGTGGTTGGTTGTTTCCTAGAGAATGGTTCACTAACCATGTTTCCCAATAATTCATTAATATTAGTTCCCTATCCTAGGAGTTTAGTGTGAGTTACATTTTAGTTTTATTTTTTTTGGTGTGAGTGAATTTTCAAAAGTAAAATAGTCTTAAAAAAGTTTTTTTCTAAGTTTAAAGGGTTTCAAGGTGTGATTTTGTGGGATTTTGTGATTGAATTGGATTTTTAAGTGATTTGGGTATTGTAAAAAGTGGATTTGGGATTAAAAATGGTTTAAATTAGAAATGGAAACAGTGGTTTTTGAAGGGATTATTTTGTTTTTGTTTGTAATGTTTGTCTTGTGAGATGGTTGTTTTGGTCGAGATGGCATTTTTATTGAGTTTTGATTGGATTTTGATTTGAGTTTTGTATTCTTTGTGTTGTTTATAATATTCCACCTATAAATGACCCCAATGTTTCTAGTGAGTTTCATCTAGTTGTTGTATTTTTCCAAACTCCTAGTGGAGTGATGGAATTTGGTTCATCCAGGATATTTCCTATTTATCAGGGTGATCATGGTTTGTTGGAGGCATCAAAGTGTCTTCTAGAAGTCAAGGATGTCTTTAGGTTGATGGGAACTCCCAAATCTGTGAGAGTGCATTCTTTTCTTAGTTTTCTTGAAGGATCGAGTTTGGAGTGGTGGAAGGTTTTTTTTCTACCATTTTTACAAGATGGAATGGTTTGGGAAGTATTTAAGACCACTTTCAACCAATATTTCATAACTCAGGAGGTGAAGGTGAAGAAAGTGGCTGAGCTCATGAGTATTCAGCATGGCCAGTGGATGGTGAAGACCTATAAGGACCACTTCAAGGAGTTTGTTTCCTTTTATCCATAGGTAGCTTCATAGGATCATTTGAAATCTCCTCCTTTCATTTGGGGTCTTCATCCAGAGATCAAGAAGAAAGTTCTCTCATTTGGTAAGGATCTATTTGAGAAGTTATTCGAAAAGGAATTTCTAGAGGAGTTGGTTCCTGGAGTGCAGTCCATGGTAGTTGATGAACCGGTATTTCTCAGTTCCCATGAATGATCCCCATATGTTGAGAGGTGTGTGATAGCGGTGCCCATTTCTAAGAAGCCTATTTCTTTAGTAACAACTTCACATTCTTCAAACCTTCCTCTTTTGTTCTTTTAGTGTAGTAATTTTAGGAATTTGAATCTGTCTTTTCCTAATACTATAAAGTCTTATCATCGATGTGGACATATGGTTCACCTGGATAAGTTATACAAGTGGAGTTTTCATGAAAACTAAGTTTTGATTAGAGTATGCTAGTGCCTGACTATGGGGAAGTATAAACCTCAGACATCAGGGCTTTAGGCCCAGGTCCTGGAGTGAAGCTTTCATGCAGTCAGAGATCATCAGGGGTGTAGGGGACTTTGTACTGACTATTGAATTAGTGTTGGAGAGGAAATATTTTAAGTTTTTTAGTTTTATTTTCCATGGTTATTGTAACATTTATTTAATATTATTAACTTTTTGGTCTTTTACTTTTGAAATTCTAGCAGTTGTGCTTCGTTTTGTAAATCATTTATGTTTTTCCTTTTATGGATATGTTCGAGTTTATGGTTGTGTTTGGTTTGGGGATTTTCATGTCATGAGGAAATGATGAATTATAATTTTTCTTGAGGTTTGATTATAATTTTTGGTTTGGGTTGGGGGTTCTTGGTTTATGTGTTTGTGTTGTTTAGCTTGCGTGCAGAAGTTTTGGGTTGGTTCATGTTGAGTTTTTGGTCCTAATTCTAGTAGTGATGTTAGTAGGACTCTTATAGTGGGGAGAAACCACTATTCTATTATATGGTTCTTCGTGTTTTGGTTTTTATTAGAGCTAGTTTGGTGTGACTTTTGTAGTGAAAGGTCACCCTGAGGTTCATTGTTCTGTTTGGCTTCATCCTGTTTTGAGTTGAGTTTTGGTTCTCATTAATCTAGGTGAATTTTTGAGGGAAAAAGTGTTTGTGGTTGGAATAATTATCACAAACATAACACAATTTTTCTTTTCTTTTATTCTTTTCTTGGATCATGTTCTTTTGGTTAAGGTTTGGGTTGAGTTTTTGGCATACATTTTTGAGTTTGGGAGTTTCCAGGTGGCGTTTTGGCCTGTGCAAAGTTTGGGTGTTAACTGTATGGCCTATCTAGGATGAGAGTGTTTCCATTTGTTTTTCTTCTTACATGGTTTCTTTTCATGACTTGGGAATGATTTTTGGGAAACCATCACTAGTGCAGAAAACATTTTTAACGTCGGTTATTTTTCATTTTTTACGTTGGTTTTTAGCCAACGTTAATACGGACGACGTTATAAATATTGTTTTTTACGTCGGTTCTTTACAAACAGACGTAAAAAACATAACATCATGGTGTTTATAACACCGATTATTAATTAACTGATGTGAAAAAACCAGGGGGTAAGGGTTTATCACATCGGTTATTTTATAACCGACATGATAAAATAGTGCGGGGGTGTTTATCACGTCGGTTATTTAATAACCGACGTGATAAACCATTTCCCCAGCCTTTATCATGTCAGTTATTACTTAACCGACTTGATAAACCAGCGGGGGGGGGGGGGGGGGGGTGGGGGTGGGGGGGGGGTTTATCACATCGGTTATATAATAACCAAGGTGATAAACCAGTCCAAGGGCCTTTTATCACATCTGTTATTTAATAACCAACGTGATAAAAGGCCTAGGAAATGGTTTATCACGTCGATTATTATATAACCGATGTGATAAACCTGTCTGGGGGCCTTTTATCAAGTCGGTTATTAAATAACCGATGTGATAATAGGCATGGGAGATGGTTTATCACGTCAGTTATTATATAACTGACGTAATAAACCAGTCCGAGGGACTTTTATCATGTCAGTTATTAAATAACTGATGTGATAAACCATTCCACTGGAGTTTATCAAGTCAGTTATTCAAATAACCAATGTGATAAACCCTTACCCATTTTTTTTCACATCGGTTATAAAATAACCAACGTGAAAGACCAATTTTTTTAAATGGAATGCAGTCCTATGCTCTCCCCGGAAACAACAAGAAACCAAATCAAGAATTCGTACCACAAAAACAAAAGTAGACCAAAGAAAAATTAAGCATTTAACCCACTGGATAGCCCCCACCACACCCCTGAACTGCCCCGACCCCTTGGACAGCCCCAAACACCCCATGACAACCCCCCAACCCTCATGTATACCCCCCACACCCTGGACAACACTCCCACACCCCTGGACAACCCCCACACCCCTGGACAGCCCCCACCCCCTAGACAACCCCCCACACCCCTAGATGACCCCCACCCTCCTGGACACCCCCACACCCTTGGACACCCCCACCCTCCTGGACAGCCCCACCCCACCGGACAACCCTCACACACCCCTGGACAGCCCCCTACCCCCTGGACAGCCCCCCACACCCCTGGACGATCCCCACCCTCCTGGACACCCACCCACACCCCTGGACACCCCCACCCTCCTGGACACCCCCACCATACCAGACAGCTCTCCCACACCCCTGGACACCCCCACCCCACTAAACACCCTCCCACACCCTTGGAACCCCTCCCCCCAGACCGGAATCCATACCCAAAAAACCATCATAAGTAGACCAAAACAAGAAGTAGAGAAAAATTAAACATTCACATATATAACATTCACAACTTACACTATCAACTTAAAAAAAAACTAAATCCAACCTAAACGACTACCAAATACACAATTACAATGACAATATTCAAAATTTCATTTTACACTACAAACAACTAAAATTCAATCAAACCTGTAAAATAATTTGACCACTCCACTTATAAGTGTTTGATGTCTTCAGTAGTATAGGGTTGAGGGTCATCAAATAGCTACAAATGAAAAGGATAGTAGTTAACGTGTATAATGAATAAATCAAATTGAAATATTATGGCAAAGTTTAAAAGGAAATCTTACCAGGTCAAAGTTTACAACTGTCCCAGTTGTTATTATTTCATACATAAATATTAACATATAATATCCGCATTGGATGATGCCTTGTTGTTCATGATAATTCTGTTTGAATGAATGTAAAATCAATATATTATTTTTATGTAATAAATCAAAAAGTACAAATTATAAATGGATATTTACCTTTGCATTTACATATTTTATCTTTGCACTCTTTTTCTTTGTGTTTTTTCTAAAGTAAACCCATGCCCTATTAGAAAATAATACGAATGGGGTAAATTTAAAATTCATTATAATATATAAAACTATTGAGAAATTGAAACTTACTTTTTCAATATATTCATAAAACTTTCCTGCACATCATCATGGACAGAGCATATCCAATAAAGTGTTTTCTCCCTTGGAAAAAAAACTCGTAACATCCAATGATCACTGATAAAAGAAAATTAAAGGTTAGTGGTTTTTTATTTTAAAAGATAATGAACTCTTTGAGAGAGATGTGTTTCATACCTCTCACAAAAATGCATCATCCAACATTGTGTGACTATATTCTGTTCAAGTCTTTCAACAATATAAAGCATTCTTTGTTCCTCATCCAATGCACATGCTTTAGGGGAAATCAATTGTGGGTCCATGAATCAATATACATCTATTAGCTCATTCCTCTCACAAATGTTATAAATATACCTAATACAAAATAGACATAAGTATACATTTTTAATAAATATAATGCAAGGAAAAGGTGTTAAGACTTACATAGAAAAAATTTTCACCACGTTGATGCCCAACTTATCTCCAGTAACAAGCTCCATGATATCAGTTTTCATAATCCCCACAGTTATTGCACGCCCACAAACATGAGCTTCCATTGGAAACTCATAATGACCCGCAAACAAATTTGAATATCTTGAAAATCTGTCAAGACTACTAGAATATGTATCTGATGTCATAACCATTTGTCTTTGTTGTTGTCTATACAATATTTCTTTACCTTTTAAGTATTCCTGTAAAAATAAATAGAAAAATATATTAGTTTTCAAATTATAAAAAAAATTTAATAAAAAAATAAAATAAAAGATATAACATTCATACCTCTATGGTAATGAGTCGAAGAAGTCTGGATGGCCAAATTAAAAAAATGGTCGATACTATGTCCAACTATCATCACCTCATCTGTAGGTAATGGTACTCGAGCTGATCTATCTATAATATCTTGTACAGTGACCCTCTGATTCTCTACCTCTAATTGTTGATGATGAACTGTATCTCCTATACAATATACCAACCCATATGCAACTATATGATGTTGATGATCATCAACATACAACTCACAATAAGTAGGAATCTGCGGTAGAGGAGTAGGATAAAAAATGGTGTCCACAGGCTGAGGTGGGGGAGTGGGAGCTACTGGCGGAGGTGGAGGATAAATAATGGGGTCTGCAAGGGGAGGTGGAGGAGTGGGAGCTGTAGTCTGAAATTGCCTTTGCATGTATGCAAACATAGAATGTACCGATGCTCTAATATTTTCCTCCATCATTGCATTAATATTATGAACTTTAGCTTCCAAGGATTCTATTTTTTTTATAAACACCCTTAATGTTAGAAGTTGAAGAACGCGGCAACACTTTTCTTACCGATACACCTACCAGATATCCTCTTACATGACTAGGATGTTCGGGCTTTCCCAATGCTACAAATAAAATATCTTTCCCCCTTGTAGCTGTAAATTCCCCCTATGAGTTCTTCTCCTCAAGAGAGTCCTGTATTAATTAATTGAACATTTCTATAATGATTGAAATTATATGAAGAAAATAGTTAACTTAAATAAATAAAATAGATATCTTACAATCCTCTCAGCTATGATTCTCGATTCTTCTGAAAGGTATTGCCCTTTTTTTCCCATCTGATCTCTCTTCCATTTTTCATGTCTAGATGGAGGGGATGGAGGGGCCACCTCTCCAGAGCTTGAAGTCTCAGCTCTTAGTTTTTGAAAATTTTCCTCCATCATTTGTTCTTCAAAAAATGCATACCCTCCCCAAGATAAACTATGAGGGTATACATTTTTAGATTGGATCTCTTGATGAGCTTTCCTTGTTTGCTGTAAATTAAGAATAAGAAATCATTAACAAAAAATTAATAAGATCATTTATATAAGAAAGATTATAAAAGTTTACATTGCCCTTACCAAAAATGAATCTTTTATTCTACTTTCAACAAACTATCACCATGTGTCTTCATCTATAAAAGGATATATACGACATGGATTGTCATGAATCCTATGACCAAAAATGAAATCAGATACGAGGGTTGATTTGAAATCCCTCCATCTCCTGGCAGCCATCGATAAGAATTTCTTCCTGACTCCTCCAGTGTTAGGAATATCAATTGTCATCTGATGAAGAAGAGGTTAAACATATTATATATACTAGAAACATTTAAAGAATAGTCAAACAATAGAAAAAGATCTTACCAAAATCGTCTCCCACAATTGAGAGATTATCGCTTTATCCACACTTCTCCAGTCATTAGACAAAATGCTTATTTTTCTCTTAGATAGAGTTGATACAAAACTCTTTAAATATTTTGCATTTGGACCTCTAGGAATATCATCATTATCAAACTCAACGAGTATCCTTTGATCCTGCATATGGTCAAGTGCTAATTTTGGTAAATGTGTGCACCCATGTTTACCAACTCTTGAACTCTTTGTCGTAATAGGAGCACATGAGGAAGATTGGGGAACATCAAGAGGATCATGTGAATGTTCCTCCCCATAGGTATGAACAATATGCTCATCTCTAGAATCATGTGGTTGATCAACTGAATGATCTATCATTATCCTTCATATCAAAAAAACAACCATTAGTTCACAAATATACAAATTCAAATATTATAATACTACTGTAATCAGAAAATAGAAAATTGTACTAAGTTACATAATAGTAAACATTGTTAATATGGTAATCATGTTAAACAATGGTAAAGATGGTAAACATGGTAAACCAGGTAAACATGGTAAAGTAATTTTCACTAAACAAAAATAATAGATATATAATTCATGTAATGGTAAACATGATAAAGTAAACTAAACAAACTTAAAACAAACAAAAACTTATACTTATTTTGTTTTAATACATGTTTTAATAAAGAAAAAACTTACAATATCTAACATTTTATGAAAAAAATAAATGTAAACAAGAAATAAACATATATTAACTGTAATTTTAGGAATGTACAAATGGATTGTTTTCCCAAATTCATTCGTTATGATCGTTCCTTATGGCACAAACCATGTCTTCAACATGCTCATCATTATGTTATATTAATCTTTCCATGGAAGTAGGGATCTCACATAAATCAGAATCTTCATCAAGTTCATCCTCACCAACATATTGTTTTTCCCTTTTAAAACAACAACCCACTACATATCTAATCGATCTACTACATAGAAAATTTGTTTTGCATGTGTTTCCATTATAAAAGAATCAGTTCTGTCTTCCAATCTATTCAGATTAATGAGTGTCATTCCAAATTCATCGTGTCTGACACTGTTGTTACTGATAAACCATTTATAGTTAAAAAAAGGAACTTTAATTTTAAAGTAATCAACCTCCCATATGTCTTCAATCACTCTATAATATGCACTCGATGCAGAAATTGGGGTTTTTTCCTTAGCACTTGAAAAATTCATTGCTTCTACAAACACCAATACACCACTATTCTGAACTGCACTTCTGTTATCCTGAGCTTTTGTATGAAATGTATAGCCATTAATGTCATAACCAGACCATGTTATCACATTTAAACATGGACCAACCACTATCCATTTTAATGTCTTTGATACATATAATCTACCAAGCAAGGTCTTTTTAAACCATGAATTTTTTGTTGTTGTGCTCATTCAAAATCCACATTTCTTTCTTCTTTGGATGACATTGTTTCAACTCATTAATATGCAATGTGATATACGGTTGAGCATCAGCTATGTTATTCAAGATGTATGATTCTAACTTATTCATCTGTTCAGCTGACAATGATTTTACTTTCAAGCCATGAATCCCCTTTCCCTCATTATTAACTCGTTCATGGTGAGATAGAGGCAAACCTATGTGCTGTGCTGCAGCCAAGTAGCTCATACAAAACTCTGCAACCTCCTTAGAAATATACTTTTCAATAATGGAGGCTTGAGGTCGATATTTATTCTTAATATACTCCTTCAATATTTTTATATACCTTTCAAAAGGATACATCCAACAAAGATATACAGGTCCACAAAGCTTTATTTCTCGAACCAGATGAATCATTAAATGCACTATTATATCAAAACAAGTTGGTGGAAAATACATTTCCAATTGACAAATTATAAAAATTGCATCCTTTTCCAAAATGTTCAAATCATTCACATCAATTGCCTTATTACGAATTGAATTGCAAAAATAACAAAACTTCATTATAGAATTTCTGACACGGATGGGTAATATTCCACACAATGCAACTGGTAGAATTTGTTGCATCATGATGTGAAAATCATGTGATTTCATACCTATCAACTTCAAGTCCTTCAAGGAGACAAAATTTTTTACATTTGAATAATAACCTTGTGGCACTTTGATATCATGAAGACACTGAAAAAAGCTAATTTTCTCCCTCTTCGATAATGTATGACAAGCTGGGGGAAGAAATGTTTGTCTTCCTTTAGGAGTGGGAGCTAACTCCAAACGTATTCCCATTGATAGTAAGTCTAATCTTGCATTCAACCCATATTTTGTATTTCCTTTAATATCTAATAATGTTCCAATAAACAAATCACAGATATTCTTCTCCACGTGCATGACATCAATATTATGTTTAACTTCATGATATCTCCAATATGGTAGCTCAAAAAACATTGACCTTTTCTTCCAAATATGTCTATCATTACCAGATTTCTGTGTCTTTCCCAATGTCACATCAAGGTTTTTCACCCTCTAAAAATACATATTAGGGGATAAAGGTTTTGGATCAATAAAAAATTCTTGTGATCCATTGAATGCCTTTTTAGTCTTCTATAAGGGTGATCCATAGGCAAAAGATTTCGATGACCCATGTACACTGTTTTCCTCCCACGATTCAATTGACAATATGGCGTCTGTTGTTCGCAAATTGGATATGCTTTATTCCCTTTAACACTGTATGCAGACAAATTTCCATATGCCGGGAAGTCATTTATAGTGAACAAAATCACTGCATGTAGTTGAAAATATTCCATTTTATAAGAATCATACACCCTAATACCATCATCCCATAAAAGTTTCAAATCATCAATCAACGGTGACAAGTAAACATCAATATCATTTCTAGGTTGCTTCGGACCAGAGATCATTATACTCAACATGACATATTTGCGCTTCATATAACCTTCAGTAGAGAGGTTGTAAATTACCAATAAAACAGTCCATGAACTATTTGTACTACTGAGGGTTCGGTATGGATTCATTCCATATGTGCACAACCCTAGTATGATATTTCTAATTTCATTTCCAAATGTAGAATACTCCTCATCAATTTTCTTCCATTGTGGACAATTAGCTGGATGAAGTATTTTTCCATCACATAACCGCTCATCTTCATGCCATCTTAACCTTTTTGAATCACATGAATTATCAAATAAACGTTTGAAACAATGAATTATAAGAAGATACAAAAATACCTTTGAAGGGATCTTTATAATCTCTACATCAGCCTGTGATTTTTCTTTCACCTTATACCGTGATGTCCCACATTTAGGACACTCTGACAGAAATTCATATTCATTCCTATATATAATACAATCATTCAGACATACATGTATTTTCTTATATCCCAATTCCATTGGGAATAATATTTTCTTGGCCTTATAATGTGAATCTGGAAGATCGTTATCTTTTGGAAGAATGTCTTTCATCAATTTTAGTAGCTCTGTAAAACTTCTGTCACTCCATCCATGTTTCACCTTCAGGTTAATAAATCTTAACACTGCTGAAAAAACTGTAAAATCTGTACAACCAGGATATAATGGTTTTTCAGCATCACTATATAGACGCGCAACTGTCGGTTCTATCTCAATTTGTTCTGCTGCAATATCGCGAATCATTTCTTCAATTCCACCAGAGTTACCATCTTGCGAATCATCATCATCAGTGACATTCCTTCCAGTTTCTCCATGCCAAATCCAAGGGCTGTAACTTGGATTAAAACCATGACAAATCAGATGATCTTTTATCTCTCTAATTTTCAACTTCTTCATATTAAAACATTTTAGGCATGAACAGAAAAAAATGTCACTACTTGGAACATTTCTTTTAGAAAATTCCAAAAAGGCATCAACACCTTCCTCATATTCATTGCTCATTTGATGTGCCATAATCCAATTTCGACTCATTATTACCTATAACAAATATCAAAATTATACATCTTTTTAAGATAAGACAAATATATATTTATATGAAAAAAATCATAATTTGAATATAAAATAATTCTGAAATATAAAACAAATCTATGCGTATTTAAAAAAATATGCTTGAATATGATTTTAAAAAGAAAATATAGTTAGATATAACAGTTTTAAATTCCATTGAATCAAAGAAAACCATGGGGCCTCCAATGGACACCTTGGACACCCCCAACCCTCTGGACAGCCCCCCTGAACCCTCTGAACACCAACCCACCCCATTGGACACCCCTTAGACGCCACCACCCCCTTGGAAAGCCCCCACCTCTCTAGAAAGCCCCCCACCACCTGGATAGCCCCCACCCCTCTAGAAAACACCCCCACCCCTCTAGACAGTACCCCCACCCCTCCTGGACACCACCCCCACCCCCTACCCCCTTGGACACCCCCTGGACAACTCCCAACCCTCTGGACAACCCCCAACCCTCTGGACAGCCCCCACCCCCTGGACAGCCCCTACCCCTCTAGACAACACCCCCACCCCTCCTGGACACCACCCACCCCCTACCCCCTTGGACACCCCCTGGACAACCCCCAACCCTTTGGACATCCCCTAACCCTCTGGACATCCCCCCACCCCCTGGACAACCCCCACCCCTCTAGACAGCACCCCCACCCCTCCTGGACACCACCCCCACCCCATACCCCCTTGGACACCCCCAACCCTCTGGACAGCCCCACCCCCCAGACAACCCCTCAAACCCTCTGGACAGGCCCCCAACCCTCTGGACAACCCCCACCCCCTAGACAGCCCCCAACCCTCTAGACAGCACCCCCACCCCTCTTGGACACCACCCCCACCCCTTACCCCCTTGGACACCCCCCTGGACACCCCAACCCTCTGAACAACCCGCACCCCCGGAACAACCCCAAACCCTCTGGACATGCCCCACCCCCTTGGACAGCCCCCCTGGACAGCCCCCACCCCCTTTGACACCCCCACCCCCTTGGACCCCCCACACACACCCCTGGACTGCCCCCCCCCCCACCTCCATAGACACCCTGGATACCCCCAACCCTCTGGACAACCCCCCAAACCCTCTGAACACAACCCCCACCCCCTTGGACACCCCCTAGACACCACCACCCCCTCTGGACAGCCCCCACCCCTCTAGACAGCACCCCCACCCCTCCTGGACATCACCCCCACCCCCAACCCCTTAGACACCCCCTGGACACCCCTAACCCTCTGGACAACCCCCACCCCCAGAAAACCCCCCAAACCCTTTGGACAGGCCCCACCCCTTGGACAGCCCCCCACCCACCCCCTTGGACAGCCCCCCACACCCTTCAACACCCCCACTCCCTTGGACCCCCCCCCCACACACACAAACACCCCTGGACTACCCCCCCACACCTCCATGGACACCCTGGACAGCCTGCAACCCTATGGACATCCCCTAACCCCCTAGACAACCACCAACCCTCTTGACATCCCCCCAGAACCATGGGATTTTAACCTCAAGCTACTAGTTTTGGCATATCTAGGGATTTTAACCACAAGCTACTAGTTTTGGTATCATGCCATTATTCAAAATGGGAACCATGAACTGTATCTCTAACTAGTCTAAAATGCTCTATTGTGCAATGAATCGGGTTTTAATAGCATATGAAGACTTATAATAGTCCACGAAAATAAGCGACACAAATAGATTATGGAACTACAAATAGTGATACCCAAAATAGAAACAACCAAGGATCCAAAAAAAACATTCCACCATGAAAAACCATATATAATTATAAAATAAATCACAATGGTACATGGAATGGGTGCACTATAGGAAAACTGAATATTTGAGACGGGCGATTTGCGAAGGGATCCCATCGTAAAAGGTCCTTTGCGACGGGGCTCCGTCGCAAATCGCCCGTTGCCGAAAACTGCATCGTAAATAGGTGTTTTTGCGGTGGTCCCGTCGCAAAAAGAGTATTTGCGATGATATTTTTCCCTCGTTGCAAATGGGTTTTCGTTTATATATAAAAAAGGTATTTGCGACGGGCCGTCGTAGATATATTAGTTGCGACGGGTTTCTGACCTGTCGCAAATGTGAAATTTAAAAAATATTTGCGACAAAGGTATTTGCGACGGACCGTCGCAGAAATGTTTTTACGATGGGTATTCTTCCCATCACAAATGTTAAAGTAAAAAAATTTTTACGACGGGAAATCCCGTCGCAAATATTCCCTTCACAAATACTAAAAAAAAAAATAATTAATAAAAATCGTATAGTATTATATAAAAATAATAATAATATTAATAATATAAAAAAATTCTATTATTATAATATAAATAAAAAAATATATAAAATATAATTATGAAATATTAATATAAAATAATAATAATATGAATATAAATAATATAATATAATATAATAATACTAATATTAATAATATAAAAAATTAATATAATATTATTATTATTAAATTATTTATATAATAATAATAATAATATTAATAATATAAAGAAATTATATTATTATAATATTAATAATAAAAAATATATATAATATAATTATGAAATATTAATATCAAATAATAATAATAATATGAATATAAATAATATAATATTATATATTATGAAATATTAAAATCAAAAAATAATAATAATAGTACTAATATTAATAATATAAAAAATTAATATAATAATAATATTATTAAAATAAACATACATATTTATGAAAAAATAATATTAAAATTATTAATATTAATAAAATTATAAAATTATAAACTTCTCAATATTAACAATAAATATAAAATATTAAAAGTAATATTACTAAAATAAGCAGACATTAAAAATAATACTAATAAGTAGTAAAATATTAAAAAAAATAAAAACAAATTAAATCATGAAATATTCGTACCAATATGAAAGAGGAATTGTAAATAGTTAATATAACAATAAACTACGAACTCAAATGTTTATTACATCTAAAAAAATCACTGGGGGGTGGATAAACTAGAGGACCTGGAGGAGGTGGTGGAGGAAACTTCATCCCTAAACTATGAGTCAGACGATGCATATACTCCATCTGCTCATGATGTTACTCCTCATATCGATGTCTCTCCTCATCCTGCTGCTAACGCATCTGCTCCTGCCATCGACGCATCTCCTCATCGTGCTGCTGATGCATCTGCTCCTGACCCTGACAGAAATCCTCTGTAAGCTGACTCTGAGCACACAGCTGCTCCTGATACTGTGAGGCAGAAGATGATGTATCTCCACGAGCTCCTGTCGAGATGGACGCCGACATCGCAGCAGTACCATAATAAGCTGTAGGAGTCAAATGAGAGTCGATACCAACTACTCGACCCTTTTCGAAGCCATACTGGGTCGCCTGCATCTATGCCATCTCATCAAAATGGTGGACACTAGTCTGATCACCCGTCTCGTCTTGACTCTCATCCTATGTCTGAGAGGTCGCAACCTCATATGACTCTTTAAGTTTCAATTAGAAATTAAAATAATGAAAAGATTATATGCATTTAATTTGAAAACTAAAAAGAAAATAATACTGACCACAATCTGACGCTGGCGGTCACCTTTAATCTCTCCATAGCCAGATCAGTGTACATCCTCCGATAAACGCCGTACGTCGTAATACCGGGCTTCTCAGATTCCTATATGAATATAAAACAAACTGTTAATATTTAAAGTTTTATAAAATATTAAAAAAAGTACTTACCAGACACTCTCTATGCGCACTGAATATACGACTATCGGCTCGATGCGTCACCTCTTATCTCCCCCGATTCTGTCGACCCAATGCAGATCTCCTCTAAAACCCACCACCCAATGAGTGTGTACATAATCCATCCCAAATATGAGATGAAATGTACTCTGGTTGGTGGGATCTACAGGACTCATCAAATTCTATCACTCCAGCTTTCTTCACAACCGTCTTTCTAAAATTATGCAAAAATTGACGGAAACGGTCACACATAGACACCACCCATGCCGCGTGGATAGTGGCACGCATGCTCTCGTCGATGGGATACCATAAACCCTAATATAAATTTATTAATGAATTAAATTTCAAAATAAATAATATTTAATTACGTACCAGCCAATGATTGAACATGGCGGCCTACACATCAGTGGAAATCTGATCCCATGTGAGCCAAGACTGAGAAAAATAATTGCGCAAGATAGCGCTCCCCTGTCTAATAGCTATATGCGTAAAACTGTGGAAAGAGAACAAATAATCAAACAATTAAAATATAAATAAATTATAATGAAAGATAACTAAAATACACAGGTTACCATACCACCGCGTGTGCGCATCAAATCCAAGAGGTGGACGTCGCTCCGGGATAGGATCTGGAATCATCAGTCTGGCAAGACTACGCCCCCTCCGAGTGCTCCCTATAGTGCCAATAGCCTGAGGGTCAGATGACTCAAGAACCTCATCATCCATAGGTAGATCAGCCTCCAGCAACTGACCAAACGTTTCCGAGTCCTTCTGAAACATGAAATGATTTTTATTAGCAAACAGTTGAAAATAACTATTATGTATAGATATATATTTGTTATGATTCTAACTAGCATTTTACCATGTCAATGTTAATCTTCATCATCATCTTCATAGTTTTCAATGTCAATGTATTCATCTTCCTCATCAACATCATAAATTTCCATATTAGTTTCACTTTCATCATCTCTTGTCATTTCAAATTCAGTTGCAACATCATTGACAACATCATCACCATCGACCCTTAACTGTGGGGTGTCATCCTCGATATTCATGTCTCTTTGTGAAAAATATGTGTTTTGAGGAGTGTCCTGAAAAATTTCATTTCCTTTCACTTTAGTGGAACCACATTCAGTTCGAGTAAACTGATTTTCTCGAAATTTAACTTTTATTATACACCACCAATAATCCAACTCTTTTATAGTAGCACATTATTTTGCATAATAAATTTGATGTGCCTGATGAGCCAATAAAAATGATTCATTTACTGCAAAAAGACTTTTTAGTTTAATATCAACAATTCCATGAGTCAGATGAATACACAAGCCTCTCTCAGTATCCAGCCATCGATATTTAAACATTGTTACATAATTCTGTCCCAAATAACATAGTTCAATAATTTCTTCAAGAATGCTGTAAAAATCAACTTCAATATCTCTATGATGTGATCCCTTAAAACAAACACCACTATTAATTGCTTTCTTTGATTCCCCATATGCTCGTGTATGAAAGCGATAACCATTCACCACATATTCATTATAAGATTTAACCATTTTGGATGATGGGCTACTCAATATACGCAATCGACTATAAATCTTATCAGCATGTACAAATACCTAAAAATTTGTAAAAAATTTATCACTATTACAAGTAATAAATTGATTTTATATTTAAAACCAAAAAAGAATGTATGTTAGCAGTTTTTGAAACCAGTAGGAAATTTTTTTTTGCCAACGTTCTTCTAAGATAGCTGCTGTAATTTGTGGAAATTGTTTCTTGATATGATCATCATATAACCTAAAAATACAATATGATTAATTTACTGTAACAAAATATATAGAATAAGGGATAGGAGCACTCACTGTAAAATTGGTGACATTTCTTCACAGTTGAGTAGAACATATGTATGAGCTCTATGATGTTCATCATCTGAAAGCCATCTATCATGAGCTCCACCAAAGCCAAGTTCGGGTTAATTGACAACTGATAATTGATTGTTCATATCATCATCAACATTCCCCTCGTTCCGGCCCATGCGGTTAAATTTTTAGGGATATTTAGATTTAAAATAATGAGAGTAGAATAAAGCAATTTCCTCTTGCAAATAAGTTTCAGCAATTGAGCCTTCAACTGATGCTTTGTTAAAGACTTTTTTCTTCATTTTCTTCATGAATCTCTCAAATGGGTACATCCATCGAAACTGAACCGGACCTTCACATTTTACTTCATGTGGAAAATGTAATATCAAATGTTCCATTGAGTCAAATAAAGATGGCAGAAAGATTTTTTCCAGTTTTCATATAATTACAACTACACCTTATTCCAGTTTGCTTAGTGTATCGTAGTCTGTTGTCTTCGCACACATGTCTCGGAAAAAATATGATATATCTATTATCGAATCCCAAATATTATAATTCAACAAACCTCTTAATCCAATAGGCATAAGTCTTTCCATTATAACATGACAGTCATGACTTTTTAATCCGGTAATATGACCATTTTTAACACATCTTCCCAAGTTGGAAACATTGCCATCTGAAAGTCTCAAATCTGAAATCCACTAACAAAATAATAAGCGACTCTCTTTGGTCAGTGTATAAGCTGCTTTTGGATTCATTAATCTCTGTGATCTGACATTTTCAAACAATTGAAGTTCTGGTCGCCTGCAAATTTGGGCAAGATCTAATCATGCCTTTACATTATCTTTGGTTTTACCCAGTGTATCCAAAACTGTATGAAATAAATTATCAAAATAGTTCTTCTCAATATGAATGACATCCAACATGTGTCGGACCAACAAATCAGACCAATATGGCAGATTCGAAAAAATTCTCCGTTTTGTCCAATTGTGTTCTTTCCCAAAGCTATTAATTTTCTGTTGGTTTATTGTCAGTCCAAAAGTGATGGAAGGTAATGAAAATAAAACTGATTGTAACTCTATACCTGAGATCATTTTTGGAGGTTCATCACTTTCAATTATGCCTTTTCTGAAATGAGATTTATTCCTCCGAAAAGGATGATCGATTGGAAGAAATCTACGATGACAGTCAAAATAGCAAGGTTTTTTTTCCATTCACGAGCATAATTGCTTTGTTGTCTCCCATACAGTAAGGACATGATTTTAGACCATGTGTACTCCAGCTAGATAACATGCCATATGCCGAGAAGTCACTAATTGTCCACATCAAAGCATCTTTCATTACAAAATTCTATTTCGTAGCAGCATCATATGTACCAACACCATGACTCCACAATAAATTTAACTCATCAATCAATGGTTTCAAATAAACATCAATATTCTTTTTCGGATGTCCTGGGATTGATAATGTCAAAAAGATATAAGGCTCTTTCATCAACATCCATGGAGGAAAATTGTACGGAGTTATAAAGACAGGCCAACAGGAATACTGACTACCAAAAGATCCAAATGGACAAAAACTGTCAGTAGAAAGACCCAATCGCATGTTCTGGGATTCTAAAGCAAAAGACGAATGCACTTGATCAAAATGTTTCCATGAATCACCATCAGATGGATGAATCAATCTTTTACCATTTAAAATATTGGTTTTGTTCCATGACATCATTGTCGCTGTGTTCTGAGACATAAATAAATACTACAACCTGGGTGTAAGCGGGAAATATATCAACTGTTTTACAGGAATCAATCCAGACTTCCATGATTGAGCTTCTTTATACCTCGATTGTCCACATGTGGGACAACTATCCAACGACTCATTTTCACCAGAATATAAGATGCAATCGTTTGAACATGCATGGATCTTCTGATAACTAAGGCCCAGATTACGAACCAGTCTCTTGCTCTCATAATAATTAGCAGACATCACATTTACTTCAGGTAACAGTGCTTTAACCAAAGAAAATATCTGATCAAAACAATTATTTGACATTCCATTATCTGATTTAATAGCCATAAATTTTTCAACTACTTCGAATTTGCTTATCTTGCAACCAGGATATAATGCATCCTCAGTAGACGTGAACAACTCAGCAAATTCAGATGGTGCCAACTCAAGAGGTAAATCAACATCATCCTCGATTTCAGTTTGTTGAACGGATGACCCTGCAACATCATGTACTAAATCATGAAATCCTGATGGATCTGGAATCAAATTATTAGTATCTTCTTTGGAACTGCGTTCACCGTGTTGATAGCAAAAAATATAATCTAATTGAAAACCATAACGCAAGAGATGTTCCCAATGATGTCAAATGTCTCAAACATTCTCAGAGCACATTTTTTACAAGGACACTTAATTGTCCCTTCTAAAACAAATTCCAGGTTTGATGATGCAAATGATAAGAAAGCTTCAACACCATCAACATATACAGGATTTAAACTAGAACCGTTTGGATTTATACACTGATTTATCCAAGAACAATCATCTAATAATGATTGATGTCGATTTTCTTGTTCCATATTCATATATATGTTTCTACAAAATTTAAAACCATTACCGTTGTTAAATAATTTGATATAAGAAAAACAATATCCTAAAAAGAGAAGATACATAATTACAGTTATTTCTTAGTAATTACCAATAATTATAGGCGACACAGTTAGTTTTTAATCATCCCCACTAATTATTATTAATTTAGAAATACTTAGAAATACTTGGCAAAATGAAATATTCTTGAATAATGAAATAAAATTGTGTAATCATCATTGTGGAGATTATATTACTAATTATTCTTATTTGTTTCAAGAGGATTTGCGGCAGCTCTTTTGCCTGACAACTCATCTCCTTACAAGGAGATGAGTCGTCATGGAAAAGAGCCTCTTTTTTCCGATGGCTCATCTCTTTTTAACTTTCTCCCGATTGAAATCAGTATGAAAAACTTGCTCTGACATATGTTAGAGCACATTTTTCATACTGATTTCAGTGGGAGAAAGTAGCAAAGATATGAGACTTTGAAAAAATGGTAGCCACCAATCTGCTGGAAATTGTTTCAATTTATAACCATGTACTTGAATTAATTTGATTTTTGATTAATTATTACTAATTATTACTAATTATTACAAATCTCAATATTTCCAACTGATTTTTCTCTATTCGTAACATGTTCAAATCTTAAAGAGTCGTCAATTTTCAGGTCATGCCCAATAAAAAGTTTGTGTCAACCATGTCCAATTTAAACTCTATGATTGTCCTTACATGGTTGATCACCTCGCAAGTAGTGTTGCAATAGGATGACACAAGTAATGTTGTTCTTGTCTTTAAGAATAATTTCACATGACCCTTTACATAGATCATTCTTCCTTGAAAAATTAATAGAACTTCAGTATATTTCCCTTAATTTTTCAAGAAAGAATGGTCTATGTAAAAAGTCATGTGATATGATTCTTATAGATGAGAAAGACATGACTTGGGTTGTCCTATTGCAATGCTACTTGCGAGGTGATTAACCAATAAAGAACAATTATAGAGTTTACATTGGACACGGTTGATGCAAACTTTTTATTGGGCATGACCTGAAAATTGGTGACCCTTTAAGATTTGAACATGTTAAGAATAAAGAAAAACTTGTTGAAAATATTGATAATTGTAATATTTTATAAATATTTTATAATTTTAATAATATTAATATTTTTTTTATAAATATTAAACATATAATAATAAAATAATTATATTATTAGTATTATTTAATTATTAATATTAGAGTAATATAATATTTTATATTATGTTACTATTTAAGTTACTAATTATATTACTAATTAAGTTACTAATTAGTAACAAATGTGATTGACTGCTCATCTACCTTAATTTTCTTTTCATTTGTGCGTTGAGGTTGACAGGAAACTTCTACCTCCACATGTAGTATTTACTTTTACTGTCAAAATTATAAACCTCCCCACCTCTATGCTGGCGAGGAGGTTGATAATTTTGACAATAAAAGCAAATATTACATGTGGAGTCAGAAGTTTCCTATCAAGGCTCAACACACAAATGAAAAGAAAATTGAGGTAGATGAGCGGTCAATCATATTTGCTAATTGTTTCCTAATTATTTTTAATTGTTTCCTAATTATTTTTATTTGTTTCCTAATTATTTTTATTTGTTTCCTAATTATTTTTATTTGTTTACTAATTATTTTTAATTGTTTTCTAATTATTTTTAATTGTTTCCTAATTATTTTTAAGTATTTCCTAATTATTTTTAATTGTTTCCTAATTATTTTTAATTGTTTCCTAATTATTTTTAATTATTTCCTAATTATTTTTAATTGTTTCATAATTATTTTTAATTGTTTCCTAATTATTTTTAATTGTTTCTTAATTATTTTAATTGTTTTCTAATTATTTTAATTGTTTCCTAATTATTTTAATTTTTTCCTAATTATTTCAATTGTTTCCTAATTATTTTAATTGTTTCCTAATTATTTTAATTGTTTTCTAATTATTTTAATTGTTTCCTAATTATTTTATTTTTAATTTTTTCCTAATTAATTTATTTTTAATTGTTTCCTAATTATTTTATTTCTAATTATTTCCTAATTATTTCTAATCAATTAAATATAATTATTTTTTAATTATTTGATGATTATTTTAATTAAATCTAATTATTTCTTAATTATTTAATAATTATATAATTATTACTAATTAAATATAACTATTTCTAATTATTTCTAATTAAATATATTTATTTCTAATTATTACCAAAACATCCTCCGGGAGTGTCGAACCAAGAGTGCAGCAATGCCCGTTGTCGTGTACCAGGTTACCCCGAGTCAAGCTCGAAACATCTTGTCAGAGTTTTCACTCCTAGGTACATCTGTGCCAGAGCCGCCTCTACTTGTTCGTATCCAGATAAGGACTATTTGGTACAACCACTTAATCTAATTATACTATATAGCTAAATAAACATTCTATTAAAAAAAATTAAAATTAACAATTCAAAATGAAATTAACAATTAAAAATAATTTAAAAATTAAAAAAACTATAAATACCTTTGATATTTTGAAGCAGTTTGCGCCTCCTAATCCTTCTCTACTCTTCTCGTAAGAAAAAATTAAAATAAAAAAAATTTTCTACTTAGAAAAGAAATTTAAAGAGAGAAAGGAAAAAAGAAGAAGAGAGATCTGAATGATTTGAAAAAAAACGGATGGGGGTATATATAGGTTAGAATATTTGCGACGGGAGCCCGTCGCAAATACCTTCTCCCACATTAATTACGGGCGGCGGTTAAAAGGGTTTTTGCGACGGACCCGTCGCAAATAGCTGCCTGCCGGCATACCATTAGCGACGAGTGGATATCCCCGTCGCAAATTGCTATTTACCACCGCCGGTATTGGCGACGAGCCCCGTCGAAAATACCTTCGCCCGTATTTAATACGGGCGGTGGTTAAAAGGGTTTTTGCGACGGGCCCGTCGCAAATACCTGTAGGCCGACATACCATTAGCAACGGGTTGATATCCCCGTCGCAAGAGCCTATTTACTGCCGCTGATATTGGCGACGGGACCCATCGCAAATAACACCTTCTGAATACTGTTTTGTGACGGGTAATTTTCCCGTTGCAAATAGTATTTACCACCTCCGGGTACTTGCGACGGGACGAAGGCCACCGTCGCAAATAGGCTTCCCGCGTTTTGGCGTGCAAACCGCACCATACCTATTGTGACGGGTCTTGTATTCCCGTCGCAACTAACTGACCATTTGTGACAGACATATATTCCCGTCGCAAATATGCTTTTCATCAGATTTATTGCAACAGGATTTATTCCCATCACAAATAACCCATCACAATAATAGATTTTTCCCGTAGTGGTGTATCACAATGATTTACATATAAATTGCAGTAATATAGGTGAATGAGATCATTAGTTGTCAATGACAATAAAAATTACCATCAATGTTGGGCATCCGCGAAACAAAAACAAACAAAATAGAAGTAGGTGAGGCTTACATGAATATTGTGAGTCGATATAATAGATCTGGTTATAATAAATAAGATGATGATGGCAAAACGAGGTAAGAGGGTTAAAAATCGAAGAATCTTACCTAGTTTAAACAATAAAATCACAAAACATAAATATATACTATCCGGGAAACAAAAACGAACGAAATAAAGTTGTGGGAGGCTTACCTGAGTGTTGCGAGTGGAGTTGATAGATCTGAGGAGAGTAAAGATGATAAACGATGATGTCAAAATGATTTTAACGAAACAAGATCGAAGAGTCCATTAGGGTTTTCCGTACGAGAGAGATGAGTCGCCGAGCTGTTGATCGAAAAATCATAAATAACAAGCCACTGGGCGTGTTAATTTTTTTAATGTTTTGTAACATCGGTTATTTAATAACCAACTTTATAAACTATTTTTATTACATTTATAACGCCAGTTATTATAATAACCTACGTTATAAATGTATCAGATAACACAGTTTTTACGTCGGTTATTTTATAACCGACGTAAGAAACAAATCAGAAACCACGGTTTTTACGTCGGTTATTTTATAACCGACGTAAAAACTGCCGAGTGTTGGTTTTTTACATCGGTTATACTATAACCGACATAAAAAACTCAGAAGGTTGGGTTTTTACGTCGGTTATTTGATAACCGACGTCACAAAGGCCACACATGCCGTGGTTTTTTACATCGGTTATCAAATAACCAACGTAAAAAATTTACTATCCATATTTTTTACGTCGGTTATAAAATAACCGACTTAAAAAACCACATATCACGGATTTTCACGTCAGTTATATATAACTGACGTAAAAAATGGTGATGTTAAAAAAGTTTTCTACACTAGTGCATGCAAGTCCTAGGAGAAATTGTACAACTTGGGGGTTGGTGTTTGGAACATGGCATACGATTTGCACATGATTAGGAGAAACCATGTTGCAAGCATGCAGGAGGACTCTACAATTTGATAGAGCTAAATCACATGGTTATCACACAGTTCCCCTAACAGTGTGGCCAAACCATGCAGGGTTCCTATTATCTCTAGTAGGGTGACCATGGTTGGTGCACACTTTGTCAAACCGTATGGCCTAACAATGCTTATTGACTAGATTTATTAAAATTTGAAATTACAAGTTTTTACCTCTTATGTTTTAACCCCTTTCAGTATTTCCTCCCCATTGGATCATTTTTAGCATATGAAGGGGCTCTTAAGAACCCTTAACTTGGTTCCTCTTTCTCTTTTGGTGCTCCTCCTTTGGATTTGAGCTAAGTTTTTGTGATTTTTTGTTTATTTCCTCTTCTCCACTTCCTTTTATCTAGGATTCTTGGTTTCTATTGGTTGGGTTTTCTCTTGTATAAACCCTAAGGGTTATCTTTGATGTGTAGGTTTATTTTATTTTGATTTTAGGGTGTGTGGTTGGTCTATTGAGATGAGTTATTTCTCCTCTAGAAGTTTCATTACATTCACCCTTCATTAAGGTACGTGTTTTCATCCATTTTCTTTCTAAAGTATATCATTTGATACCTGAGCAATTCTAATTAATTTCTAAAAGTGTTTCTTTTGTTTATGATGTTTTTTTAATTTATAATGGTGTTTTCATGTAGGAAAAAATTAGTGGAAATGGTTTTTAAAGGGTTTATTTAATTATGCCTATATATAAAAATATACAAGGTGTTTGATAAAAATACAATTGGCCTTTAAAGATTAATTTGGGTGTTTCTAATGGTGTTTAGCCTTTATTATACTTTGGTAATTTGATATGGTTGTTAATTGTGGGTTGTGTGTGGGAATGGGTGACTTTTATGGTTTGGCGCTTATGTGTGACTTGTTGTGTTTAGTGGTAAAACAAGTGTTGTTTCTTTAAAATGGTTTTGGTCACTTTTTGTTCTAACATGGATTCTTGAATAGTTTCATTATATGTTGGAACATCTATATGTACATGAGGTGCACTTGTGGGTTGGAACACAAATGATAATGGAATTTGAAAATGATGTTCACCTTAAACCTAGATTTCAAAACATATTTCCTTATTCTTCATCCTTTTACCTAAACCTCCCCATTTTAAATGGAATATTCTAAATTCTTATGTCTTCATGATTGTTCCTTGGTTTTTAAATGGTCACATGGTTTTAAGAAAAATTCAAGGATGGTTTCAAATGTGGTTCCTAAATCTTATCCCATTTGGAAACTTTAATTATGGTTTGGTTTCTAAATGACATGAAGGACCATTTGGAACCCTTCTAGTGTGTCGTGTGCCTATCTTGGATTTGGAAATTAATTTGGAAAATTATTTTTGGTTTAGAAAATACAAAGACCCAGTTGGTACCTTGAGATTTTTTAGAAATTGGTTTGGAAACTCATGTGATGTGAAGGCCTAGTTGGCATTTGTGAATAGAATATTGTGATATGGCCACCTATATGGTGGATCCTCTGAGGAGAGGGTTATCACATAGGTGGTATTAGTGTTTTTGTTAGTAAATCATATTGGGATTAGGTTTTAGTTGATCCATGCATGTAAGGAACCACCATTCATGGAGTACTACTATCATGGGTTTTCTGGGCGTCATCTAGTGGGTCGAGTGATAGTTGCTTATCATCCCCACTTAGATAGGTTTGTGACCTTGTATTTTTATAGAGGTGAGGTGGTATATAACAATGGGATGACAGGTTTAGAGTGGCCAATTATTTATTGACTTTGGAGCTGCACCATATAGTGATAGCTAAGTTCGAACTAAGTACATCCAGATATTTCTTCTAGAGATGATTAGGAAATTCCCATGATTACTATCTGTATGTTCTATTTTATTCTGACGCACTTGATTATTTAGCCATTCTAGTTTTTCCTACTTGTTTTTTTTATTTTCAGTATAACCTTTGATGATAACTTGGTTCAATAGTTTCTTTTTGTGTTAGGTTTTAAACTGGGTTTTTAAAATGGAAATCTATTTTAAAAATAGGAATGTGGTGTGTGTTGTTTTAAAATGGGAAATTTGTGTTTGGTTCTTTAAAAAGATAAAAATCTATTTTATAAATGTATTTAAAACTAGTGTTTGTGGAATATTTTAGGAAATGAAATGTATGAACTCTATAGTGATTAACTACTAAGTTTTTATATGATCACACCATACTTATTCCACTTAGTATTAGTAGACCCGAGTTTTTTTGCAGGTTCATGTTTCTGGTTTGTATTTTTCTTTAGATAAGACTCTTTTCGTGGATGGTGTTGTCTAAGAGGTCATGTGGAGATCATGTTTGTTTCTGGTTTGTTTTTAGTATCATTTTTATTTCCATATTTTTTCAGTTTTTATTATATATGGATCTAGTTGTATTTACTAATGTTTAGTTTTTCTTATTTGTGATGCATGCTCTGCTCAGATTATTTGATCATAGTTTTTTATTGGGCTAAATTTTTCCCACTATTATAACTTTGATTCCCAACACTCATCACCAAACTGAGAGGATGAGAACTGTTATTAGTCCTTATTGTGGGCTGACTCGAGTGACTGGTTTATGGACAAACTAGGTTGGTTTGTAATAGAAATCCAACTAAGTAACCCCTTTGGTGCAAACCCAAAAGAGTTACCTGAAAAAGAGGTAACAATATTTAATGTGCATTTATGTTTTATTTCTTTCTCCACCCATTAAATTATTCTTATTCCATGCTTATATAATAAAATTATCACCCTCAATATAATGTGATGCTGTTATTATAAGGGTTTGACCTACACCTACACACACTTCCATCAAATGGGTAATGAAATTATCATATGTGTATGGTGAACTACTGCCTCATGAAACTACACCATTTGTTTTTCCTTTACCACCTCTCATGGTTGGAAATTATAAAAGACACACTATTTTTAAATTATATATATGATATTTATGATGTCTTCATTCCTATATAAATTTTATATAACATATAACTTCATAATTTACATTTTGTGGGAATACGATAATATCATCTGTGGACGTGTGGACTACCGCCTCCTCAAAGCGATGTGATACGTTTACACTTTACATGGAATGTATTAAGGATGAATTTAATTAAACATATGTTACATGCATGAAATATATATGACATTCATGAAATAATTAACTTTCTAGAAATATTATATATCATTTTCTTTAACATTCTTTCACACACTAAAAAAAGTGATAACATCATCCGTGGACGTGTGGACTGTCGCCTCCTCGACGCAATGTGATTCCTTTTACATCATAAGATATTTATATATAATTATATATGATTAAATAACATTATATTTATGATATAATCATAATTTTGGAAATATAAATGTTACTTAACTTCCTTTCATAAAGGTCATTGAAAAATAGGAACGTTACTCATGCATACGTATGAACTACCATCTCTAAGATTGTAACATTGGTTCATTTTTCATAGCCATATTTCATGATTGGTCTTAAAAATATAATTAATGTATAAATATGATAATTATTTCATGATTATTATTATGGATATTTTTATATAATGACCCCTTTGACCATAGTTGACCTACCAAAGTTGTTTTTGATAGATAAACCGAATACGGTCAAAACACCCGACATAAACTTAATTGTTTAAGTAGATGTTTACAACAATGTAATAAGTTAAAAAAAAGTAATGATAAAATTGAAAAGGTTCTTAACCAAGTAAAAAAATAACATAATTTTATTATTTAGGAATATAAAGACACACGTGATAAGTCATACTAAAGGTAAGAGATTTCATCTCAATCTCCTTTCATTGAGGCATATATTGATGTTATACATCATTATTCTATTATAAGGTGTATATACAACACCTTTTAACATGTTATGTCCTGAATTTTCTCTATTATCGTGATATTTATTTTTTTGTTTAATGTTATTATTTAATGAGTTTTTATTCAAATATTTCAAAGTGGTATGGGACACTTTTATTTTAAAAAAATCTCTTTTAAATGTTTTAAGATTTAATTTCAAAATATTTCCCCCCATGAAAATATCCTGATATTATTTTATATTTTTATTTATATAAAGGGATTATAGAGGAAATTTTATTTATATTTTTAATTTTATTAAATTTTTTTCAAAAAGAATTCTATTTACGTGCTTTATATAGAAAATTTTGACAAATGAAAAAAGGAATGTTCTATTCTTAACGTACATGACGATAATGACTTTTCTGCTACCATGACCACTGTTTTATTTTTGGATTCCTTTGAAATATTTAATGATTAATTAAATGAAAAAACTTATTTCCTTTTTAGGGTATTTTGGTATTGAAAATGGTTTTTCAAAAGAAAGGTGTATTTTGTATTGAAAATGGAATTTTTTAAATAAAATGGTATTTCAATATTTGAAAGTGATTTTCATATGGGTTTAAAAGAGTTTTTAAAGTGATGAATTGTTTTATTTAATGTTGTGGTTCTTGGACATTATAATTTATGGGTGTTCTTGATAGTATGAGGTGATTCCATTATAACTTAAATGATGGGTGCACCCAAATAACACTCTTATGCATTGGGTAATGATTATATTCACCCGAGAATTGTATTATAAGTTAGATGTATGGTTATTCCAATCTGTAAGGGTTCTATAAGGGTTAAATGTGATAATATTCTATGGTACCTACATGAATTTTCTATTTTTTCTAATTATTTTTCATGGAAATTTTTCTTTTTAAAAGGTAAATTGAATGACCTTTTTAAGGGAATGATATTTATCTTTTTATGTAAAATGTTATGATTTCAAGAAATGGATTTTCATGAGTTTTAATGTTTATCAATGAACTAATAGTTTAATTATTTTATATCACTTACTAAGGTTTTGTTTCTCATACCACATTTTAAATGTTTTCATAGGATTTAGGACGAGTAAGGGATTAGAAGAGGTTAAGTTGAAATTTGTGAAGAGTTTTCATAAATAAGATCATGCTTTATTTTTTAAAGTTTAATATGGAAGAAAATGGATACTAATCAGAAGTTCCCACTTTTTATTCTATAGTTTTTTATGTATGATTTATGGCTTAATTATATAAAACTCTAAACCTGAAAATATCCTTAATGCTAAAAAAAGTAATTTCTTGACTAAAACTCAAGATTATGTAATGTTTAAGGTCGAGGCCTCATAGTGAAGACTTGGGTTCCACATTAGGTTACTCCACCGAGAGATTACTCAAGTTATATACTCATGATTATGATTATAAGAGAATATAATAAAAAAAAATAAGGATAAACTAATGTAGAAAATGGGTTTTTATATTGCTTTTTCTGGATTTTTAATGTCAGTTAACTCATGCTGTAATTTTAGGCAACGTTGTAAATAAGTTTTTATTAAACTACATATAAATATCTTTTCACATCCATTTTTTAAAAAATTATATATAAACTACCTTAACTATATATTATTAGATTGGGTTTTCACATTGATTTTGGAATAATAGACATGAAAAATGATTTATCATGTTTGTTATTAGAAATAACTAATGTGATAAATGAGTTTTCACATCGATATACCCAAAATGACATGCAAACTAATTTTTTATAAATTTTTACATCGGTTATAAAATAACTGATTTGAAAAATTATATTTCTTAAATTAAAATATAAATTAGGTTCCCAACAGTAAAAAAACATAACCAAGAAAAAAAGTAACACAACTGGAAAATAGTCATATATTCAAATCATTCTCACATTTACAATTTGAAATTTAAACTTTACAATATATATTAAAAATAAACTAAAACCTAATAAAATATGTTAAACATTATTCCCATTCTATTTTTAAGTGATTAATAGCTTTTTCATTATATAGGTGAGGGTCATTAGAAACTATGAATTAAAAAGAAATAATTTAACATATATTTTCATTATAAATATAAGAAAAATTAAATTAAATTTTATAATAAAATCTAATCTTGTGTAATTTTGTTACTTTTATGGTTGAAAATATTTCTAGAATAAGTCTTAAAAAATAATATCCACATTCCTTTTTTCCTTCTTGATGATAAAAATTCTATTTCAAAATAATATTTCAATTAAAAATTACATTTTAAGTACTTTCATCCAAAATGTAGTAATTATAAAAGATAAGTCACCTTTGAATTTACATATTTTATATTTGAGATCCTATTTTCTATTATCTCTATAAAGTAATCCCATTTCCTCTTTGAAAATGATATGTATAAAATAAAATTAAAAGTCATTATAATATAAAAGTATTCAAATTACAAAACTTATGTGTTTAATACTTTGGTATTTTTTTTGTATATCACCATGTACATAACATAACTAGTAAAATATATTTTCTCTTGGAAAAAAAACACCTAAAATCCAATGGCCTATAATATAAAAAAATATATAATGTGAGTGATTATTCAGTTAATAGAAATATATATTTTTTAAAATATATGTTCAATACCCTTCAAGAAAATAAATAATTGAACACTGAATTGAATTTTTTTGAAATATTTTTTCAATATGTGTTATTATTTATTAATATTTCATTTTCCTTACTATCAGTGAGATATATTGTGGGTCTAAAAATTCATATATTGATTCTAAATCATATTGAATAAAAAGTGTATAAAGATACCTAATATAAATAAAAAAGTATTAAGTTTCAATAAATTAAAATAACTAGAAGATATATGATAATCAACTTACATGGAAAATAATTTCATCATGTTGATTCCCAATAAATCTACAGTTACAAGATCTATGATACCACTCTTTAAAATCATCATAGTTAGTTGATTCCTATAGATGTTTACATCCATTAGAAGCTGAGAAACTTCCAACAACATAGATGAATATGTTGATAATCTATCACGTGCAGAAGAATAAATATCTAAATTCATATAATATAATACTTGTTTTTGTCTATATAGTATGTATTTACCTTTAAATTATTTATTTTAAAAAATAGATAAATATATAATTTTTTAAAATGTTAAAATGAATTTAACACCACTGTAAAATAAATTATATAATCTATGCAACAACCCAAAATTTTATCAATTTAAAGTATAAACCATAAAAAATCACTTTGAGATCACTATATAGACTTTATAAATTAATAAGAATAAAATAAGAAGTTTTACTAGAAATTAAGGAACCTATACCGATGAGATAATAACTTTACCTTTGGAATAGTAATACGAACCTTAGGAATAGTAATCCATCTAATAGAATAGTAACTTAAAATTTTATAGTATAAATAAAATTTAGGTATCTTATGAATGAAAATATGATATTTTTATTTCATGGCATAAGTAAATTAATCTTTTAAAAATGATAAATTAAGTGTTTGTATTTTTATAAGTCATAAATATTTAATTAGGATTTTATAATTAATTTAATAATTTAAAAAGAAATTAATTTTTATGAAATGTATTAATAAATTTACATTTTGTTTTCTTATGATTGTTTTATAATTTTATGATACTATAATTAATTTTTCTTAGTGTTAGAAAAGCAGTTTTAAATTTAAAATCTATATTTTTTGAGTAAATTATGATTTTAATTAAAAATTAAATTTCCCATATTTATAAAATTATTTTAATAAAATGGATTTCATTTTTGAATTATACATGTATAAAATTTTTTAGGTAGAATTTTTTGGATTTTTCTGAAATACTTGAAATTTCGGTGAATGCTAAAATAAGATAATTTACGATAAAAACTAAATACATGAATTATTGAGTCATGACTAATGTATGAATGATTTAAGACCAAAATATCGAACTATCCTTAATTATTTTAATATATTTAGTAAAAATTTTCAAACTATTCATAGTCTTGAGCTAAAATATTAAACTAATGAATAAAATAATGAGAAAATACCCCTCTCCTACACTATAAATACCACCCCTCACCACCTATTCTTCTCACACCTCTCAAGATTTGATCCTTATACAAATTATTATCATGTATCTTCCCAAGGTCCTCCCACATGTCTAGTATATCTTAGTATCATCAAAATATTATAACATTTTCCCTAAGGAGGTTCTCATGGATGAGAGATTTAAGAGGTAAAATCCTCTTCCGTTTTCTTTTAATTACTTTTGTTTTCTTATTACCTCCTCACCTATTCTATAAAAATGTTCATGATAACTACAATAGCTTTTATTTACTAAAATTATATCATGTTAATTAAATATCCATCATCAAACTCATATCTCTGTCTCTTTTATTCTAAAATGAAATCATCGCCCGTGATGTGTTAATTTACTGACATCTTGGATGATGCATTTTTATTTTCTTTTAATGCCTTCAAGTAAATTCATAATACTAATATAATGGTTAGTAAATATTTTAAAATTTATTTTATAACCCTTTTTATGTTTTGGAACAAAAATATTTACATAATACTAAATGATAAACAAATCGAGTTCATTGTGATAAAAAACCGCCAAAGTTAACCCAAACAATCATCATTAACTGTTTATCTAATGATTCATCCTCAATAAATATAACAAAATGATATATATGAAAAATTTAACCTATATAATATCATTAAACACATATTATTTCAATTCTATACAATTATCCCCACTTTACATGATCTTCTATACATGTATACAAGTAAATCGATCATGAAAACCAAGAAAACAAACACTCCCAAATGATGAAATTAAACTATATTACACATATGAAAGACCATAAATGAACTTAATAAATATATAATGAATAAAATTAATGTATAAAAGGTTATTTATTTGTTATTTTATGAATTTAATTTTATTATCTAGGATATTAAAGTGAATAAATCCTTGAGACACAAGGTAAGGGGAATTCTTGAACTCAACTCTCTTCCTTTGGGGTTTACTACTTTCACTCCATTCTTAGTATATATGTTCCATTAATATTCCTTAAATATAATATATTTATCCTTAAATTTTACTTTTTTTATATACATGTTTCCAATATGATTTTATTACAAATTTAAAGACTTTTTCCAAAAGAACTCTTCCTTCTAAAAACACTTATTTTACTCCTCTTAAGATAATTTCTTATTCACTCAAGATTGATGATTATTATACCAAGTATGTTATTAAATATTTATTTTGGGAACCCATAAGTTTATTAATTAATATATTCTTTATGAAATGTAACCCATTCCATTCTATGGGTTATTCTATGTCCAATATTGATATACGTTCTATATGGCATGCATGATTATGTAAATGTTATGATGTGATGGGTGTGCCCATAATTATATAGCACTCCAATGCATTAGGTAATGTGATGAATATCATGAGGTAAATTGATTTATGCTTGAACATGATGCTTCATTTGTTCAAAACTATGCATGGAAGTTTAACACTAAGAAACGATGTTTCATTCTATGCATTTCCACATTCCATGCCTTTATCTAATGATTCATCTCATGATTATGATGATGATGTTATGATTATGATTATTCTCACACCATGTTATATTGATTTATGTTATTATCTATCATCTTATTAAGCTTTTATCTCACCCATTTATTTGATGTATATCCTTAGTTGATTAGTTTTACTAAAGAGAACACGAGGGCCAATAAGAAGCTAGATAAGAATGAATTAAATAAATGTTTATGTTTTATTATGTAAAATTTATCTATGAATCTAATTTTTCCAAGACACTAAACCTTTGGATCCTGTTTGTGTAATGATTTTATGTTGTTTGTCTTCAAAATGATGTAATAAGTTATGTAGGAAAAGTAAGGTCTCTATATTTGGTATCAAAGCACAGTTAAGTTAATTTGGGAATTAGGATTAGAAAACCTTTGTGAAAACCCTTGGTATGAGACTAAGTATATGTAAGAACCTAAGAAGATTTGTTTAAGAAAATTCATAAACATAGGGATCCCACATGATATGCCTTTAGAATTATTTCACAAAAAAATAAATTATTTATCCATGACTTGTTGACTTATGTTTTGTTCTAACATATTCTATTTTATAAAATGGTGGGAATTAGGAGAAACTAGTCCAATAACCTATGTGAGGGACAATGCATTGATTTCCCAAATAAAATCCCCAATTATTTGGGAGGTGGAGTTGAAAATATCATGGTGATGCTTACCCATCTGTCTCAGGATATGAAAAATAACCTAAATAGTGTGTAATTATATCCTTCACCTAAGAGGGAGTATCTGGATATCGAGTCTTTTATGTAGAAATAACCATTGATGTTTATGGGATCATCCAATCCACCATTCATATAATAGTGGGTCAACTTAATGGATAAGATCTTTTATGTACTTTACTTTTATAAGACATAGAAGGTGACTCTGGTCGTTTATCATTTAGATGGAGATGCCGATCAATGGTGGGTATTGATTAAAAACACTAAGCTAAAGTATGAAATTGAAGAAATGGAGCGATAATACTTTAAGCTAATGTTTCTTAACAGGTATTTACATTAATATCCTCTTAAATAGATGGAGAGAGAATTCATAGAGCTGAAGCAAATGGAATGTGAATCTACCACGAATTATGAAATAAATTTCAAAAGTCTTTCAAGGTATGCTTCAGGTTTTGTTATCAATAATGATAGAAAAATTGATAGATTCTTTAGTGGGTTAAAACAATACCTTTTAAAGGCTCTAGAAATTTGATACTTTGGGATTTATGAAGATGTCATTTGATGTTATCTCAAAGTGGATATGGAGTTTGGACAATGGTCTCATGGATATGGTGATAAATAAAGAAATATGGAGTTTCAAGATAGGGGTTCTCATGACAAAGGTGGGAAGAAATCCAAACCACTTTCATGTCAAAAATGTGGGAAGAAGCATAATGGGAACTACCTCAAAGGGATAAGGAAATGCTACAAGTGTCATATAGAAGGCCACCAAGCTCATGAATATCTAAGAGACATAAATAAGATGACCAGTATGATGGAGGGAATGAGGGAACCAACCATTGTTCAATTATTGAACTATAGGGGTAAAGGGTACTGTCCAAGCCATTACACTAAACCTTGAGCCCTCTAGGGTATTCAATGACATCAACAACCAAATCCAAAGGGGAAAGGGAAGTCTTATGACATCACTACCTCTGATATGGAGCCTAAAATGATGTGGTGATAAGTAAGATTGTTATTCATTCAAGAATAGTGAGCATACTATTTGATTATGGTTCTATGCATTCTTTCATATCTCGAAAGTTTAATAGAACTATTTAAACACCACATCAAAATATGGAGGTTGAGTTATTTATGAGAACAAAAAATGGTTCAATTACTAAATCCAAAGTATATAACTCCTCCTTAGTTAATATCTATGGTCTAAACCTCCTAGAAAATTATTTCTATAGTTCCTTTGGTGGAGTTTGATGCTGTATTGGGCATGGATTGACTATATTTATACAAAGGTAACATCAAATATTGGGAAAGGGATATCACTCTTCATATCTCAAGGCATCCTCCAATTTTGTTAAAGTCTAAAGAGGAGGGTGAATCTTCTTTAGATCCATATTCTAAAGTGTGGATATTATTTCCTTATGATCAATCATATCTAGATCAAATGATTTAGACAAAGGATAGAATCATGATCGAAGACATTCTCATTGAAAGGGACTATACTGATGTGTTCCTTAAAGAATTTCCTATACTTCCTTCGGACTTAGAGGTTTCATTATTTATTTAACTTATTCCTAAATATCTTAATATATTAAATACACCTTATATAATGGAAACTATTTAGTTGGTGGAACTGAATAAGTAGTTACAAGAGAATCTGTACAAGGGTTTTATACACCCAAGTGCCTCACCACGGGGTGTACCAGTCCTCTTCATCAAGATGAAGGATGGATCAATGAGCCTCTTCATTGATTATCATTATCTTAAAAAAATCATGATAAAGAACTATTATCCCCTTCCATGGATAGATGAATTGTTTGATCAAATGTACGTGGAAAAGTATTTATCTAAGGTGATCTTTTAGTCAGGATATAAATAATTAAGGGTGAGGAAGGAATATATTCCCAATACTACCTTTCAAATGAGGCATGGAAACTATGTGTTTATAGAGATTCCCTTCAGAATCACTAATTCTCTATCAATATTCATGGACTTGATGAATATAGTCTTTAGATATTACCTTGAAAAATTTGTGGTAGTCTTTATTGATGATATTATGATATACTCCAAGAGTAAGGAGGAACATGAGAATCATTTGAATAATTTCCTAAATTCTTTGTGAAGGGAGAAACTATATGAAAATAACAATAATTATGAGTTCTGTATAGAGTAAGCATCATTATTTGGGAATGTTATCACCAACAATGGGATATCCATGGAACCTTCCAAGACAAAGGAAATTGAAGAATGTTCGGGGCCAAAAATTGTAATAGAGATCCATAGTTTCCTTGGTCTATCTATGTATTACTGATGATTGTTTAAGAACTTCTCATGACTGTTAAACCCACTAACCAATATGACTCGAAAGGAAGTGAAGTTTTTATAGACTAGTGAATGTGAAGACTGGTTTAAAGAGTTAAAAAGAATTTTATTACTGCTTTAGTACTCACACTACCGATAAGTGGATAACTCTTTATGGTATACAATGATGCTTCAAAGAAGGGATTAGGATATGTACTAATGAAAAATGATAATGCGATATCCCTTGACTCAAGGATGTTGAAAATTTATGAGGAAAAATATCCTATGAATGATATGGAGTTGGTAGTTGTGATATTTTCTTTGAAAATTTGGTGGAATTATCTATATGGGGAGAGGTGTTATATATTTACTGATCATAAGAGCCTAAAATATATATTCACATAGAAGGATATTAATATATTCTATCGAATATGGTAAGAGTTCATAAAGGATTATGAATGCTCAATCCAATACCATCCTAGAAAATCAAATAAGTTTGGATATGCTCTAAGGATAAAGGATACTATATCATTATCAATGATAAAAATTGAGAAGGATTAAATCTTCTAAGATTTTCAAAGGATGGACATGGGAATCATTAAGGAAGGAACATCATCAATCCTTTCTAAAATGATTTATTAACTATATCTTATGGAGAAAATAAAGAATATTCAAAGAAATGACATGGAAATTTAGAAGAAGGTAGAAGCAATGAGAACGGGTAAATCCTCAGAGTTTAAAATTTATGAGGAAGGATTTATAAGATTTGGATCATGATTATGTGTACCATCTTATCTAGAGATAAAGAATGAGATTCTCAATGAAACACATAGATCAACCTTATCTATTCACCCATGGAACACAAAGATGTATTGAGATCTCTGAGAGAACTATCATCAGGAAAATATATAGAAGTATTTCTTTGAATATATGTCAAAGTACCTGATATGTTTGCAAGTGAAGGATGAAAAAAAGTCTAAGGGTTTGGTGAAACCATTACTCATACTAACATGTAAATTAGAAAACATCGCCATGGAATTTTTCACCAAACTTCCAAATACATCCAGATGAAACAATTCTACACGAGTTTTTATGGATCACCTTATAAAGACAAATCACTTTATCACAATTTGAAAGGAATTATCACTGGTTTAACTTGAATAGATATACAACATAGAAGTGGTAAGGATTCATGGAGTACCACTATTGATTGTATCCGATCAAGATATGAGATTCACCCATAAGTTCTGAAAAGTCTCCAAAATGCTCTAAACACTAAGATGAACTTCAGTATGGATTATCATCCCGAAAATAATGGCCAATTTTAGCGAACAATTTAAACACCGGATAACATGCTGAAGAAATGTTCTATGGAATTTAAAAGAAGATGAGACCAACATTTTCCTCTATCTGAGTTCTCTTACAACAACAGTTTCTACTTGAAAATCAAAATGGCTCCATTTGAAGCCCTCTATGGGAAAAGATGCCGAACACCAACGTGCTGGTATAAAGTCAGTGAATGTTAGTAGCTTGGACCAGCAATGGTCGAATAAATGGTGGAGAAGGTGAAAACCATTTTGTAGCATATCGAGGTTGCATAAAGTCAAAAAAGAGTTATGAATATAATCGTTGATGGGACCTAGAGTTTGAAGTCGAAGACATGGTATTCCTCTACAAATCTTTATTGAATAGGATCATGAGATTTGGGAAGAAGGGAAAGCTAAGTCCCAAGTACATCGGTACCTTCAAGATTCTTGATTGAGTATGAGCTATGGCCTATCGACTAGAACTTACACTAACTATGTCTCAAGTACATGATGTATTCCATGTATCCCTCTTGAGGAAGTGCATACTATATCCCTTACATGTACTGAATCTAGAGGTGGTACATTTGGAAAATGATCTCTCTTATAAGGAGCAGCCAGTGGAGATATTGGACCATAGAAATAAAGTCCTACGCAAAAAGAAAAATCACCTAGTTAAAGTAATATAGTGGAACTATAAGTACAAATAGGAAAAATGGGAACAATAGGAAGTGATAAGGGAATAATACCCTCATCTATTTATGTGAAATAAAATTTCGAGGGTGAAATTTTGAGGGTGAAATTTCATAAGGAGGAATAATGTAACAACCCAAAATTTTATTAATGGAAATACCCTTATTATAATTATTTAATATCATATAAAACACATAAATCACTTTGAGAACACAATAAATACTTTATAAATGAAGAATGAATAAAATAATAAGTATTTCTAGAAATTAAGGAACCTATACAAATGAGATAGTAACTTGATCTTTGGAATAATAACATGAACCTTAGGAATAATAATCTATATAATATAATAGAAACTTCAACACTGATATTATAAATAAAATTTAGGTTTCTTATGAATGAAAATATGATATTTTTATTTCATGGAATATGTAAATTAATGTTTTAAAAAAGATAAATTAAGTGTTGGTATTTTTGTAATTTATAAATATTTAATTACAATTTTATAATTAATTTAATAATTTAAAAGGAAATTTATTTTTATAAATTGTAATCATAAATTAATATTTTGTTTTATTATGATTATTATATAATTTTATGAGGCCATAATTAATTTTCAATGTGTTAGAATATCAATTTTAATTTTAAAATAATCTTTTTTTTAGTAAATGATGATTTTAATTAAAAATTAAATTTATCATATTTAGAAAATTATTTTCATAAAATAGGGTTCATTTTTAATTATACACATTAAAAAATAATTAGAGTGAATTTTTTGGATTTTTTCAGAAATACTTGAATTTTTGATGAATAGTAAAATACGATAATTTATGATAAAAACTAAATACATGAATTATTGAGTCATGAATGATGTATGGATTATGTAAGCCTAAAATATTGAACCCCACTTAATTATTTTAATATATTTAGTAATTATTATAAAACTATTCATAGTCTTGAGACAAAATATTAATCTAATAAAGAAAATAATGAGAAAACATCCCTCTCCTCCACTATAAATACCACATATCACCAACTATTCTCCTAAAACCTATAAAGATTTGAGAATTATTCCAATTCTGCTAAAGTATCTTCCCAATACCCTCCCCCATGTCTTAGAGAACTTGGTCTCATCAAAATACCAAAACCTTTTCCCTAAGGATCTTCTTAAGGAAGAGTGACTTAAGAGGTAAAATCTTCTTCCTCTTCCTTTTTCTTTCAATTTCTTTTAATTTATTTCCTTTTATTTTATTATTCTATCTTCACCTATATTATAAAAATATTCATGATAACTCCATTATATTTTATATACTTTAATTTTATCATTTTAATGGAAGATCAATTATCAAACTCCTTTCTCTATTTCTTTTATTCTAAAAATTACATCATCACATGTGATGTGTTAATTTACCAACATTGTGAATGATGGGTTTTTATTTTCATTTAAAAACTTCAAGGATATTAATAAAACCACTATAAATGTTTTTAAATAATTTAAAATTTATTTTATAACCCCTTTTCTATTTTGGAACTAAAATATTTACGTAATACTAAATGATAAAACAAACCGAGTTCATTGTGATCGAAAATCACCAAAGTTAACCCAAACGATTATAATTAACTATTTATATAATGATTCATCCTCATGACATATAAAAATGAAATATAAGAAAAATTTAACCTCTTAAATGTCATTAATAAAATATAATTTTAATTCTAGAAAATTACTCCCACTTTACATGATCTTCTATACATGTATACAAGTAAACTGATCATGAAAACTAAGAAAATGAACACTCCCGAATGATGAAATTAAACTATATAACTCATATAAAATCCCATAAATAAACTTAATAAAACTATAATTAATAAAATTAATATATAAAAGGTTATTAATTTTTTAGTTAATGAATTTAATCTTATTTTCTAGGATATTAAAGTGAATAAATCTTTCATACATAAGGTAAGGGGAATTATCGAACCCAAATCTATTCCTTTGGGTTTTCCCTATTTCACTCCATTTTCAATATGGATGTTCCATTAATGTTACTTAAATATCATATATTTATCCTTACCTTTTTTTTCTATATATAAATGTTTCTAATATGATTTTATGACAAATGAAAAGTCTTTTTCCAAAAGAACTTTTCATTCTAAAAACACATCTTTTACTCCTCTTGAGATTGTTTCTTCTTCACTCAAGATGGATGATTCTTGTACCAAGTATGTTATTCCCTATTTATTTTGGGAACCCCAAATTTTATTATTTAATTTATTCTTTATGAAAAGAAACCCATTTGATTCCATGGGTTATTCTATGTCCAAGATTGATATACGTTCTATGTGGCATACATGATTATGTAAATGTTATGATGTGATGGGTGTGCTTAGAATTATATATCACATGTTAATGTTATGATGTGATTGGTGCAATCTAAATTATATTGCTCTCCAATGCATTGGGTAATGTGTTGAATCTCATGAGATAAAGTGATTTACGCGTTAACATGATGATAGATTTATTTACAACTATACGACATGATGTTTCATTTTTATGCATTGCCACATTCCATACCTTTTTCTAATGATTCCTCTCATGATTATAATGATTATTTAATGATGATGATTATGCTCTCCCCATATTATATTGATTTATTTTCTTATATATCTTCTTACTGGGATTTTAGCTCACCCATTTCTTTTATATATAACCTTAGGTGATTACTTGTACTCAGGAGAGAATGAGGACCAATAAGAAGTTAGATAAAGAGGAATTAAATAAATGTTTATGTTTTATTATATATAAGTTATGTATGGTTCTAATTTTCAAAAAACACTAAATCTTTGGATCCTATTTGTGTAATAATTTATGTTTTTTTTGAATGACATAATAAGTTATGTATGAAAGGTAGGGTCTCTATAATTTATACATACCTCAGTGGGAATTTTTCAGACAAGTCTAGATGGATAAACCAAAAAATGGCCAATCCTTTATCCAATTGTAGTGACCTCACATATAGGTAATGACACTCTTGTTTATCTTTCTATAATATCCTATATAGTGACCCTTAGCTACTCTATATATATTTATTGATGATGAATGGTATAACTAATATAATGTACAATCCTATATGAAAAAATATGATATTATAGATCCTAAACATATAACTCGCAATAGTTGGGAAGCTCTGGAGGAGGAGGTGTATGATTTGGATAAGTAGGAGGTGGTGGAGGAGTGAGATCTGTAGGATGAGGTGGAGGAGTGGGATTTGTAGGCTAAGGTAGAGGAGTGAAATATATATCCTGAAACTATTTTTTCCTATCTGAGAATATCAACTATACTAGTGATCTGATCCTATCCTTCATAACCTCACCCATATCTTGAACTTTAAATTCCAAAGATTCTATTTTCTTTTTTTACACATCATCCTTTAAAGAATATCCAAAATAACCAAGCACTTTTTTTATCGATACAACTTCCATGTATCCTCATACGCGACCTGGGTGTTTAGGATTTCTCAATGTAGTAGCTAAAATACCCTTCTAACACTTAGGTATTAAGGTCACATATGTTATTTTCACTTAAAGGGATTATAATATAGAATATTTTAAAAATTAATTATTGGATCACAATATATCCAGATTTAAATTATCTTAAATAACATAAATAAATTAAATAACTTACAATTATCTCATCTATATCCCTCGACTCTTCTATATGATATGGTAACTTTTTGTTCATTTAATCCCTCTTCTATTTTCATGTCTAGTTCGGGGGGAAGGAGGGATATCCTCTGCAAGCCTAAAGACAGAACTCTCAATTTATGAAATTTTTAAGCCATCAGTTGTTCTTCCAATAATGTATACTATCCCTGAGATAAAGTAGGAGGGTATAAATTTTTGGATTGGATATCCTAACTATATATCCTCATTAACATTAAATTAAGAATAAAAAATCATTAATATGATCATTAATATAAAATAAACTTCTAAAATCAAACATTTCATTTACTAAAAATGATTCATACCACCTACATTCAACAAATAGTTTGATGTATCTTTATCTAGATAAGAATATACATCACATGGATTTTTATTTTGTATTTATCCAAAAATAAAATATCTTGTGAGGGTTGATTTAAAATCCCTACATCTTATAGTAGCCAAAAATAAACATTTATTCCTGACTTATCTAGTGCCAGATATAGCATATATCATCTAATAAGAAGAGAAATAACATATATTAGTAAAAACATTTCAAGATAAGTATAAGGACCCAACCATATTACATTACATAATCTTGAATTTAGTCAAGAATTCACTTACTCTTATATTGATTATCTTTTCAGGTTTATAGATTTAGAGAATTGGGACATAATAAATTCATAACATTACACATTGTTACAGAGTGGATACCATAAAAACAGTTTCTATTTTTTTTCAAAATATAAAACATTAAATTTTAAAACATGATTTATTTTAAAATTCTTCAAAAATTTAACTTGGATTAATTCTTTTTCCAACACATCTTTATGAACTATGAAAATAATTTAAAAATAAACTTGGGATGAGCACAAAAATATCAATAAGGTATGTAAAATAAATAAAGAGCACATTATTCCATAAATACTTGTAACCTATGAAAATATTTTCAAAAGACATAATTGTCACTCATATATAATTACTTTAAGAAACATGAGATTTCCACAAGATTTACACAATACATAAGAACATAAATATAATAATAAAAGTATATTGGTGCATTAATTACATAATATTGTAACCCTCATGGATACCTTATAATTTGTAACCCTCACAGCTACCTTACAATTTGTGTAACCATTACAGTTACACTTGGAGTAACCATCCAGCCAACCTCCAACTTACACATACCCAATGCATTTGAGGGAAATATATTTTCCACACTTCATTATAAAAAATTCCCAAGAACTAAAAAATAATCATTCAACATGAATAATTTTATCAATACATTACTTTTTAAGGTTGTAAAATAGAGTTTTAAAAAGGATTTTAAAGGAAAAACCCCTTAGAAATATCATATAATTCAAGAGAAACTTAATAGAATAGATAAAATATTTATACACACTGTAAATAAACATAATTAAACATAATATTAACAAAACCCATCACATAATAAATTTTAATACCACATAAATAATGAAGTAGAAGGTTAACCCAAAGAATGGAAATCGGGTTAAGAATTCCCTTACCTCAGGCTTATTTTACTTAAAAATTGTTTAAACCTACTGTATAATGGTTAAAATAGTGTTATTTATATATTAAAGAAACATATAAATATTTATAATACCTTATATGATAATTTTATTAAACCATTTCACCTTTAATTATTAGAATTTTTTTCTTGCACTGTTTTGGGTGAGTTCTTTACATGATTTCCATGATTGGTTCATGATGGATGTTCTTGTCGATTGGGAGTGAGAATACAGAATTGGAATGGAGTGGTATTTAAATATTTACAAATCTATACATTATACCATTTATCATTTTTAATTATTATGTGGGGATTATTCATAAGTTAAAATATTAATGATGTTCGTTTAGATCATTTTAGTGGTTCTTTGATAATAACGACCTCATTTTGTTTTATAATTTAAAACCATGTGTAAAAAATAATTCTAGAACCATGTATGGGAAATAATACATATATTATAACCTGTTTCAACCATAAAAATGGTTTCATGACCATTATTGAATTAATTAAATCAAATTGAATTCACATCATCCACGATGTCGATAATTCGACACATCACGTGAAATGTTTTTAATTCCTTGAATAAGTGGGGGAGGAGAAGAAGATTGATGATGAATTTTAAATGAAAATTAGAACATCCAGAATATAAAATATTCTAGATCTTTCATTACTCTTGTATAAGAGGAGGTGAGGAAATAAGAATAAAATAAAGGAACTCAAAATAAAAGAAAATTTGAGAAATTCCTTACAAAAATTCGGTAGCCTAACGACGTCGTTTAAATTTTCATAAAATTATCTGATGAGAGAAAATGAGTCTCTAATAATTATTACATAATATGATCATTAATGGGGTTATGGAATTAAATATCCCAAAATAATTCCAAGGGAAAGAAAAATAATAACATAAAGTGAAAGGAAAGAAAGAAAATTTAAAGAGGATGTTTACCTCTTGATCTCTTATCCTTGAGATCCCTCTTAAGGCCTTTGGTTTTGGCCTTTGGGTGCGACCAGCAACTCTATGAAGTGGGGAAGAGTATTGGGAGGAGTATTGGGTAGAACTTAGGTAAGGATCAAAGCTTGAGAGGTTTGGGGGGAAGAGGGGACTGAGGGTGGTATTTATAGTTGAGGAGAGGAGGTATTTAACATTATTTTAATCATTATTATAATATTTTTGCTCAAGACTATGAATAATCATAATTCATGTGACCCCAAATAGTAATAATGTCATTTGAGTTTGAAAAAATGGGCTTTACATCACTTATGATGTCATAAATAGTATATTTTACTAATAGTTTGAATATATGTTATTTTACTGTATTTCACTATTCATCGAAAATTCAAGAATTTCAAAAAAATAAAAAACATTCACCCTTACCATTTCTCAACATTTATAATTCAAAAATAGAGTCCATTTTTTGAAAATAATTTTCTATATATTATTAATTTAATTTTTAAATAAAATCATACTTAATTCAAAAATTAACAATTTCAAAACTATAACTGCTTTTATATCACATTGAAAAATTAACCAAAATCTCATTATCTTAAATACTTAAGAAAATAAAATAATATTAAAATTCAATATTCATTAGGGTCATATTACTGTTCACATTACTATTCATAAGTGTATGTTACTATTCACCAAAAAAACAATTTGGTTCTATTAGACTCCAAATAACTTACTGAACACAATTGTAGATGACCATTTTTTGAAATTCAAAACATAGAAGTAGAAAAATAATTTTTAAAGGCTAGTTATAAATATTTAATTAAAACAAAGTTTCATGCATTTCCATTTATTTTTTTTAAAAAACCTTGGGGTGTTACAATAAGTAATGTAATAATAAATGAGCTTACCAAAATTGTATCCCATAATATATATATTTTTACTTTTTCAACACTTTTCCAATCACCAGTCAACCTAAAAACTTTTCCCCGAGCTTGAATAGAAATAAAAGACTTAAATTATTTTGAATTTGTACCCCTAGAAGTATCATTATCAGAAAACTCCACTGACATCCGTTGGTCCCAACTACAGGAAAATGATAATTTTGGTAAGCATGAGTAATGAAATTTACCAACCTTGGATGTCCTCTATTCCATTTTAGAAGTATATGTCTCATTTCCAAAAGGATGAGGAGGATCCTCAGATTTATGTTTACGATCCTATCTATAAGTTATATATGACTTAGATGATTGATATAAAATTATCCCTAAAATTATAGAAATAAACCAATAGTACAAAAATATATAAATCCAATTATTAAATATAAATTTAAATAAAAAAATATAAATGATCCAAAAAATTTAATCAAATTAAACACCTTTTTATTCATATTTATCAAAATAGTTAAATCAAATTTTAACAACAAGAACGAGGGGTGGGTGAAATGACATAAATTAATGAAAAAATATAACATTTACATAAAAATTTGAATAATAATGTTAAAAATATACAAACAAAACAAAATAATAATAAACAAAAGAAAAAAGTGCTTAAGTAAAAATTAATATAAATACATTAGTTACATATAAAGTTGAATAATTAAAAAAATGAAACAAGAAAAAAACTAAACTAATCTAAAAAAAATTTAACACATTATTTATAATATGTGTTTTAAGTATGAAATGAAAATAATATATTTAAAATTTCAATTTTTTTTAAAAATTTAAAAGAAATAAATATATGTTACCTATAATATTAAGAAACCAAGAAAGGATTATTTTACCACATTATATTATCAGGATCATTATGTATGGAACAAACCATGTCTACAACATGCTCATCAATATTCTCTATTAATATTTCCATGTAAATAGGGATATCATATAAAATAGCATCCTCATCATGTTTTTGATCTCTAACATACTTTTTTTCCTTTTAAAAAAAATAAACCACTGCATATTTTATGAATCAAGAACATTTTTTCTTCTTCATGTTTTCCCTATTATAAAAGGATCAACCATGTATTCCAATTTATTCAAACTAACTATTTTCATATTAAATTATTCATGTCTTTCATTGTTGTTACTAATAAAACATTGGTACAAAAACACTAGAACTCAAAATTTAATGAAATCAAACTCACATATTTATTTAATGAATCCATAATTTTCAATTGATGTAGAGATTTGGTTTTAATCTTTGGAACTTGAAAAATGCATTGGTTCTACAATAACTAATACAATACTATTTTAAATGTCACATCTATTTTCTTGATCTATTATATGAAATATATAACCATTAATATATTCCCATAACATGTTATCAAATTTAAATTTGGTCCACCCGCTAACTATCTCAATGTTTCTAATGCATTTTATTTACCATGCACACTCTATTTAAACCACATAATTTTTCTATACTCATTTAAAATGAACATATATTTCTTATTTGGATAACATTATTTTAACCAATTAATATGTAATTTTATATATGGATGAACAATCATCTTTATTATTGAATATTTATAAATGTAACTTCTTTATCTGATCACCCATAAATAATTTTACTTTCAATACATGGTTCCTCTTTCCCCAATAATTGAATAGTTCATGGAGAGATGTTGTAAAAATGATGTTCTCCACTGTAGAGAATTATCTTATACAAAAATCTATAATCTCTTTAGAATTATACTTCTAAACAATGGAGACTTCAGGTTGATATGGATTCTAAACATATCCCTTTGATATATTTATAATATTTTCAAAAGGATACATCAATCATAGATATAAAGGTATGGAAATATTTATTTCTCACACCAAATAAACCATGATATTAAAAAAATTTGAAGGAAAATACATTTCAAGTTCACAAATTATATAAACAAAATTATTCTTCAAATTTTTTAATGAATTCCAATTTATTTCATTGGTAAAAATTTAATTGAAAAAATAACACACCTTTATGATATTGATTTTGATACATGTGGCCAATATTATTCATAACACAACTGATAGAAATTGTTGTATCATAATGTGAAAATCATGTGATTTATTTCATGCTAACTTCAAATATTTTACTGACACAAATTTTTTTACACTTGAAAAATAAACCTGTAGAACTTTGATACAATAGAGACCTTGAAAAAAACTAAAATTTTCCCTTTTAGATAATATATAAAAAGATGAAGGTATGTATTTTCATCTTCTATTAGGAGTGGGGGTTAACTCCAAATGTATTACCATTACGAGTAAGTCTAATCTTGCATTCAAACCATCTTTAGTATTTCCATTAATATCTAACAATGCTCCAATAAAATTGTGACATATATTCTTCTCCACATATATGGAATCAATGTTATGTTTGAACTCATGCTATCTAAAATATGTATGCTCAAAAAATATTGATCGTTTATTTCAAATATTTCCTTCATTACCATATTTTTGTGTTTTCTTAAATGCGACATTGATGTTTTTATCCTCTCCAAATATTGATCAGTGGATGATGGTTTTAGAGAAATAATCAAATTCTTATGAGTTGTTGAATGATTTTTTTAATCTTTGATAAGGGTGATCCATATACAAAAAGATTTGATGAACCATGTATACTATTTTTTACCAATATAATAGTTGATAATATGTGGTCTGTTGTTCACAATTTAGGAAATCTTTATTCCCCTTAACACTGCTTCCATAAAAATTTCCCTAAGATAGGAAGTCATTTGTAGTGAACATAATCATTTCATGCAGTTGAAAATGTTCCATTTTGTAAGAATTATACACTCCAATTCCTTCATCCCATAAATATTTGAATCATCAGTTAATAGATACAAGAAAATATTAATATACTTTATAGGCTATTTTGGTCTCGAGATAATTAAAGTCAACATGATATATTTATACTTAATAAAAAATCCAAGAGGTAACTTATAAATTACCAATAAAATATACCATGAACTATATTTCCTACTAAGGCATATTTATTGACTCATTTCATATGTTCATAGTCTAAGTATGAAATTTCAAACATCAATTTTGAGTGTTGGAAACTATTGATCAATTTTCTTCCACTATAGAAAATCAACTGTATAACATAATTTTTTTATCAGATATCCACTCATATACATTCCATATTAACCTTTTAGAATCATTTTAATTTTAAAATAAATGTTTAAAATGAGGAATTATTGGAATATGTAAAAATTACTTATAATAATTATCTATAACTTCTAAATCAACCAGTGATTTTTAATTTAACTTATACTGTGATATTACACATTTAGGACACTCTAAAAAATGTTCATATTCATTCATATATAGAACATGGTCATTCGAGAAGTCAGGTATCTTCTTATACCCAAAAACCTTTATAAATAATATTTTCTTCACATTATAATGTGAATATGGAAGATCATTGTCTTTAAAAAGTATATCTTTAAATAACTGTAGAAACTTTATAAAACTCTTATCACTCTATCCATTGTTTACTATCAAGTTAATCCATCTCAATACCTTTGATAAAACTATAAATTCTATATAACCTAGATACAATTTTTTTCTGTATCACTATATAAATCATCAATTATCAGTTCTTTCCCAATTTAATCTAATTCAATACCACTAACTATTTCATTAATTTGATAAAACTTATCATCTTGAAAATCATCATCATCAATAGATCTTGAATTCTGTCCAGTTTCACCATACCAAATCTAAGGGCTGTAACTTGGATTAAAACCCTAAAAATTTAAATTATCTTTGATATCTATACTTTTCAAGGTCTTCATATTTAAAAATTTAAAGCATGCTAAAAAAATAATTCATTATTTGTAACATTTCATTTGGAAATTTACAAAATAAAATCAACACCTTCCTCAAATTCATCACTTGTTCATAGTACAATAATTGAACTACAAATAATTTTTACCTATAAAAAATATCATGATTTGAAAATAAGTTATTATATTTTTAAATTTAATTTTTTAAATAATAATAAAAAAATATCATTAAATATTTTACAAATGAAATAAATACAACTTATTCAATAAAAATATTTCACTTTGAACATATTTAATTATCATTATTTCATAAAAAAATTAAAATTTATCATGAAATCAACATGATAATCTAGATATTCCTTATAGATACTCTATATTAAAACTCCATAATCTACTATACCTTCAAAATTCACATTCAAAATGTATAAAAAAACATACCTTATACACACATTAATAAGTTAACTAATATATTTTATAAAAAATAATTATCAAATAATCATAATCGATAGTAAATCTAAAAAATTATTTAATAATAGAAAAATACCTTAAATTCATGAATAATAGTAACTGTAAATATAAATAGTGAATAAAAGAAACAACAATGGAAAATAAAAAGGAAAATTATAACTTTGACTACAAATAAAAATACCTAAGAAGCATGGAAAATATAAATAATAAACAGAAATTGAAAATTGATATCAGAAGGGAGATGATTGAAACTATGCCACAAATGGGAAGACGAAACAAAGAGAGTGAAATTGGTGACTGATGATGGATTAGTTCTAACTAAAAGATGTTCTAGGAAAACATATAATAGAATGAAGTGTTAGGGAGAGGCAAGGCCAATAGATCATCAAAATAAGGGTTAGGGTTCACTATGTGTGAGAATACTAACGGTTTCTGCATGAATGTATAAACACAAAATGACTCATCCCAACTTATCATAAAAGTGTTAATTTTTATATACCATTTATTTGATAACAGATGTGAAATTTTTTTTTAATGTCAATTATTTACAAATATATGTGGAAAACCAAACTTTCATCATCGATTATTAAATATATGACCTTAAAAATAAAATTCTTATATTTTTCATGTTGGTTATATAATAATTGATATGGAATTTTTATTATCATATTTGTTATAAATAAATAATTAAAAAAACAAAACTTCAAAAATGTATTTTTTATTAGTGAGAAATGAGTGAGAGATAAAGAAATAAACAAGACCACTTTATTAAATATTTGGAATGAAATTATGGAGGGAAAGTAATAAAAATACAACAATGGAATACAAATAAAATAATAGAACTTTCACAAGATCTTTAGTCTAGTTATTGATCCCATTCATACAAGGGACCTAATATTATTTACAAGTGATAATTTCCTTCTTCAAAGTTTCAAACTTACCTTCTGGTTCGGTCAGTCAAATATTTTAAGATCCTAAAATTTAAAATTCAACCTCATTCCTTTCTTCCTTGGGTTTCCTTCTCCTTTACGGTTTCGTTATTCTTCATGGTTTTAAATCCCTATGAGATTTATAAATCCACTTATTTTCTTGTGATCAAGAAATTATGCATGATTTGATCTATGTGGTAGCGACTTATTTATTGTTTGAATTATTACATGGTATTATGACACAAATTTTATATGAATCTACCCAAATTCTCCTCTAAAGCTTCCCTTAGTTGATGTTTACAATGACATAAAGGAATAAGATTGGACCAAAGAATTATGTTCTAGCCAAAAAGTCTTACATTTATCGAAAAAGTACTGTGATTGGGAAAAAGATTTATTTTCGATGCTAAAATAATTATACTAAGGAAAAAAGGCCTACATTTACCCCCCATGAATTCTTATGATGAAGACATATATTTTTAAATTTTCTATATTTTATCCTTAAATTTATCAATATTCTAGATTTATCATTTCAAGAAGAAAACCATTCTGGTTTGTTAAAATTCTATCCAACCACCTGAAATAATCATATAAAAATCTAATATTAAATGGAGTCTTTATTATATGAATTATAAATATTAAAAAACAATTAAAAATCAAGTTCTAAAGCATTTTCACAATAAATTTCAAAATACTCTTATAATATAAATACATAAAAATTAACCATAAAATTATAAAATGGTGTTATTTGGATCATTTAGATACTAAGAAAAGTATATGAAAATATTTACTCATTTAATTCCCCCACACAAAAACATTGTGCTCTGAGAAATTATCTTATACCATGGTCAAAAAAGATATCTCAAGATATAAATGACAACAAATTTCAATTTAGAAAACTAAATAAATATCATAAATTATATTTAAATTCATTCATTCCTCACTAAGTATAAAATTTCATTTAATCACTTGTTAATTCTCATGTACATTTTTTTCTTACCTCCCTAGATATGTATCTCTATTTACAAAAAGATGCTGAATTGGACTTCTTCTATTTCTTCAGAGCATGCTTTATTTCCACAATCTTGACATACTCCTAGAATATCCAAATCATAGAATCATAAAACTATTTTAATCTTGAGGAATTTATTTGGGTCATTTTGAGGCTTAATGGTTATTAGTATTTAAATATAAAACTATTGAGGCTGAATGTGGTGGCTTGGCTCTAAAATGAAGTAAAATGTATAAAATAGTTTGATCTCAAGAATGGGTCCCCGCTCAAACCTACATATAAATAACCTAAAAAATCATCTTTATTTTATTGGACTATCCACACCTTGAAATTTTCAGCCTTAATGAGTTTATTTCTTCCCTATTCCCCTCATTGTGGCATTGTTTTAGCCTGCATTCATTTATAGATGTCTCTTTAAAATCATATTTTTGATAGAAATAAACACAAATAATAATATTAAAGTTATCGTGAACTATCAAGCCATTTTTTAATGACCCTTTTAGTCATCCTCACATCCTTCTAGTCTGAATTTATTTCCCAAATAGCGGTATAAAAAGGTATACAAAAACTCAACAAATAGTCCAACATATTTTTCAACGTAGTAGAATTCTCCGTCTCCTACACTTGAGTTCAACCATATTAATGTAATTAAATTCTAGAAAATAAAGTTATGAATTTTTGGTTTGTATTTTAGCCACTGAATAATGTTTTCTATGGATACTAAGGGCTTATTAAAATGGTCTTATATAAGGGAAATCTTGAAAATAGAGTTCAATTAAGAAATTAATATTTTCAAAGTGGTTCCTGAATCATTTTTGATATATTTAATGAAATTTAATAGCTTTTAATAATAAGAAAATAAAAATTTCTTAATTTCATAGCAAGAATTAGGGGTATCAAGAAAAATAAAATTATAAATAAGATGTCAAAAAGGTTAAAAAACCTCTCAGGTTTGGATAAAATTCAAATATTATGGGAATCACTAATGCGTATTGTGTTTACATTTGATAAAACTTCATTAATTACCCAGATTGAAAATCAATAGATAAAATTAAATTTTATAAATCATTTAAAATTTTAAAAATTCCAATCAAATAGTTTTTATTTTAAAACATCAATATAATCTACTTTATTCTATATATTTCAATGAATCTTAAAGTTCATAATATAAAAATACTCCAAAAATAAAAAATAGTAAAGAAAACATGAAAATAAGAAATAGTTTTGTATCATTCCTCAACACTTAGAATACCTATACCCACTTTTCTTTATTCAAAAACATATTTCATCTTTGCATGATTTTTTTTAATTTTATAGAAAAAAAATCAAAGAATAAGAGTAATACAACCCAATTTGTAAGTAGTTACAAGTTTGATTTAATCTACCAGATTTTTCTCATTAAAAAACTAAGAAGTAAAAAAAGGAAACATAATAAAACTTATTTCATGTATAAATAAAATGATAAGAAATAATAAGAAAAAGGAAATTTAATGAAATCAAAAAATACTATATTAAACCCCAAGTGATCCCCTGGGATTGTATTGCTCCTAGAAGAGTAGTACGAGTTGTTTTCCATAATTAGATGGTAGGTGGGGTTTATGTGAGATAAAAAACCACATAGTTTTACCAATAATTTTCACCATCCTTCCTCTCTTGTTGAGAAATCCATGGATAGAATTTATCAGGACCATCCCCCAGGTAATGAGATTTATCTTGCATGGTGGGAGGTAGGAGAAATTATGAGTCCTATTATATTGGTTTGACAATAACTTATTTTTCCTTTTCTTTCACTTCTAGGCCCTACTGAATGTGTGTTTCATTAACATATTTTTCAAAGGTAAATTTAATATATAATTTTATTTAAAAAAAATAATGTATAAAGAATCAAAATATCCAATTTCATAGTAGGTTTCTTGTGAATTAGTTTCTTCAGGAAAAACAATGATGAAAACCTCATGTACACCCTCTAATAGATATTCAATTGGTTTCAAGAGATTCATGTACTCCTCATAAAGTGAATTTACATTTTATTCCTAATACTCCATGGAAAACCATGTATTTACCAAACCTGAATAATTTAAATAGTGAGAGTTAATGATAAATTCAATTTTAATGAAATAAGAAAAAATTGGATTCAAGAAAATATTAGCTCCTTGATTTGGTTCATATTTAATTTCTTCTTTAATTGAAAATGATTCTTGGAGTTGGGTTATCGTTGATGGAGGTAGGTAGTTAGTCTCCTCCAATATATCTTCAAATTCAACCACTTGGGTGGTTATTTATTCCAAAGCTAGAGAGAGGTACAATGGTGCTAGTTTATCTTCTTCAAGGATGGGGAAATCATATTGCAGGATACCTTTTAAAAAATAAACCCAAGATTTTATCAATATGTGTTGATCCCCTATATGTGTTTTAGTACGAATGTGTTCTAAATGAATCTCTACTAGCCATGTCTGAGTGAGGCCTCATAGTGGATGGTATCCAAGAATGACCTCAACCTTTATAATTTGTTTAGAAAAATTGAGAGGAAACATGAGGGAAATTTTTTATTCCTTGACTGCTTCTTGATGGAACTTTGGGAATTCCTCATAGAGATTAAATAATTCTTAGCACAAAGCTTACAATATTGAGCACTTGAGGGACTCTTTATAGATCTGTATAAAATTTGTTAATTACTCTAATAAAATTAAGCTCCACGATATATAAAACTATATAGAAAATAAAGAAATAGTTTCTTAAATGGGTGAGGGTGAGTGATAGAATATTTTTTTAGTTTTGGTAATGAAAATTAATTTTTAAAAAAATTAAATAGTGAATGAAGTACCACTTTTATACTAGGAAATGAAACCATATTTTGATGCACCTTTTATATGGGGGTACAATAGATACAATCTATTTTTCTATTATAATATAGTGTCTGAAAAGGTTTATCTAAATTTTAGAGATAATGTAGTTAATCACTCATTATACTTATTCATTTATTATATTTTTGGTGTTTTTTATTTTATAAATGCCAATAAATTTAGATTTTGGTTTATAGAATGAAAACTAAATATAAAAATAAGGATATGATAAAAATAAAATGAATGAAAGTTGTAGATAAATAGGATTATCCCAAGATATTTACCAAAATTAAACCTTCATTGGTTTATAATTAATCTCAAATTTAATTAATGAACACACTCTATAATATAGTAACACCCTCTTCTACCATGGATGTGCGTATAAAGTGCACTAATTGTATACATGACAAACTAATATATACTATTTAGGTAGAAAAGTGAATAAGTGAAAACTAAAATTTGTTCAATGTCATCGAGGATTACACTTATTATAGATCATCCCTATATTAACTCTAAAAAAAAGAAACCAAAAACATTATTCTGTGAATAATTGGTTTAGAACAATGGATTTCTTCCCTAGGAGATTCCTTTAGTTAGTTTCTCATGATTATGATCATAAGAGATAATAGTGTGAAAGTTGAGATAAATGAGAAATTTTATTAAAACTTTAAAGTGTGTATTATAGAATGAAATAATATAATATAGAACCAAGAAACAAAAAAATACAGAACTTTGTCCAGATCTTTAGTGTAGTGGTCGATCCCCTTCATAGTAGCAACCTCCCCTTATTTATAGGTAACATGTCACATTTTCAAATATTTGAACTTCATTCTTGTTCTCCTAGTCAAATCCTCCAAGACCATATATTTTGAAATTCATCTTCTTTAACTTTTCCTCAGGTTTCCTTCTTCTTTAAGGTTTTCTTATTCTTCATGATTTTAAATCCTTATGATACTTATATATTTAAACTATAATTATTTGGTGTTTTATGAAATATTATTCTTGTTTTAATCCACGTGGAAGCCTCCCATTGGTTGTTTGAATTCTTACATAGAATCCTGAAGCTTCATCTCGAAGTCCAGATGAATCTACTTTAAGTCCGATGATGAAATTCCCTTTGTCAATTTTTACATAGGCATGAAGTCATATTATGGGAGAAAAGACTTAGGTTTTGACCCCAAATACTTACATTGGAAAAAAATTACTATGATCAAGAGACTTGAAATCAGGCCAAATAATTAGGTTTAACACCAAAAAAATTACACTAAGGATAAAAGTCTTATGTTTATTACATACTAAAGTCTTATGATGAATACTTAAGTTATGTAAAGACCTGAAAATTCCAAGGAATTTTTTTTAAAAATATTTTGGAATTTTACGAGTATGCGGCTTCTGATGGCACTTGATTCCGAGGCCCGGTGTGCCCGGAATCAATTTTCGAAGTTTAGCTTGGGTATGTTCAGTGAACGAACGAGTGAGTTTTTCTAAAATTTGAACCGGTTCTCAGAATTAAAATCTGAGGGCACCAATGAACTTGCAGCGCCGATATTTTCTTAAGGGGACACTTACCATAGTTGCGTTCGCAAAAGAGGAGAAGATAATTTTTTGGGGGTTTGTTTAAGAAATAAATAAAAATTGTCAGAACAATTTATATTTATTAAGGTGGTTTTTCCCTCCCATGGGTAGTTAAGAGTGGGGTCCACAACCACTTAACTACCCAAGTGGGGATGTTAGAGAGGTGGGGCCCACTTGAGCCCCACCATTTAATTCCCTCTGGCCTCATTTATCCCCTTGCTGTTTCCTTTGACTTTTCCCCCATTAATACCCCTTGCTTAATTCTTTGGTAACTCCACATATTGATTATGATGGAGCCTTCCTACCTCCCTCATCCATTTAGACGTGCCAACCAATTAATTTATGTTAGCGTAAATTAATTTGGCACCACATTGAAATTAATAATAATTGCATGCCAATTATATTAATTTGTGAGACACCTTAATCTTTTGGGCTTGGCAAAGAACTTTTGAGAATGGATCTAGAAATAATTAAAAAGGGAGGAGAACCGTTCTTCAAAAAAGAACGACGAAGAATGCCAGTTCCTCGAAGAACAATGACGTGCCACCAATCCTCTTCCCAACGATAAGAGAGGAGACGCTGCTTCCTCCTCGGCGTGCCCCAACGACGCCTACGATACTCCTCTCCGCGATGCCGTGTACCGCGCCGCCACCTATCATCTTCCTTGTTGAGGTAGGGTAATTTTTATATTCTTTCTTATGAGAATTATACCCTCGTGCTTGGTAATAAATTTGTTGGGCAATGTGTGCACCTCTAACGCGGTGGGTGCGGGTTAACGAACAAGCCGGAACCCACCGCTACTTTGTTCTTGATGACCGGAACAATTAGAGGTGATGAAGCGGGACCGAAATGGCAGTTGGAGGCCTTCGCAGTAATCTACGGGTCTTGAGTTGACCGCAAGCGTAGACGGGAGAAAAATCAGACCACCAGAATGACTCTGGTGGCCTGCGGAAGCTCTTGGCGGTGCGGGTTGTCGGCCGGCACCGGTCGGCCGGTCGGAGGCGGCGGTGCCGCGGTGCGCCGCCGGCAGGAGCCCACCACGGATGAAGCCGTGGTAGTGAGGAACTAGATCCCATGGCCATGAGGGATCCGGGGGAGACGCGACGCCAGGCGCCGCGTCCGCGGAAAACAAAGGGGGGACTACGTCCCCCCCTGCTCGGCCCGTTGGCCGAGCCAGCGCACCCCCCAGCCGGGCCGGGGTGGGTCGCGCAGACCAGGCCGGGCCGTGCCCAACTGGTCCGGACCCGGACCCAGGTCGGGTCGACCCGGTTCGGGCCGACCCAGGGGGGGGTTGGGCCGGGTCGGACCGGGACCAGACCCCCCCACTTCGAACCATTTCTGGTCTTTTGCCCATAACTTGAGCTACGGATCTCCGATCGATGCACCGTCAGTTGATTAGGAATTCTTGGATATAGACGGTTGTTTCGGTATATTACACATGAGGTTTCGACAAAGAGTGTGTATGGATGGGTTGGTTCGAACTCAAAACCAACCGGGCCCTTCGAGTGGAAACACTTATATCTTAAGGACCGAACATCCGATTGACGTGCCGTCAATTGCTTTGGAATCGCTTTGTTGAGAAGGCCCTTTTGGATTACTCTTCTTGAGTTTTGGATGTAGCTGAAGTATGGTCGGGTTGGTTTTAGCTTAAAAACAAACCGGGCCCCTGGAACGGAAAAGCCAATAACTCTTAGACCGGGCGTCCGATTGACGCACCGTCTGTCGCATTGGGTTTCTTTTGACGAGACGAAACTTTGGGATACATCAACTCTGGAATTTGTGACAGTTGATGTATTGACTCTCTCTCTTGCTCAAGGTGTGGACCCTCCCGGAATCGAGCATGCTATGTGCGGGAACCCTAGGGCTAGCTGCGACTGCGATAGTGACGACTGTACTTGGATCCTCCGTGGGTTCGGCAGCGAGGATGACTGTACTTGGATCCTCCATGGGTTCGGCAGCGAAGAAGACTTTACTTGGATCTTCCGTGGGTTCGGCAGCGAGGAAAACTGTACTGGGATCCTCTGTGGGTTTGACAGCGATGACTACTGTTCTTGTATCCTACGTGGGTCTGACAGTATTGACCTGTGTACTTGTATCCTGAGTGGGTCCGACAGAGTAGCTGGTCTTGTATCCTATGTGGGTCTGACAGCTTAGCTTGTCTTGTATCCTATGTGGGTCCGACAGCTTAGATGAATCAGTAGCTACATATGATCGTCTCTATCACCTTATGAAGTGTATACTTGTGTGATCTGAGTCTTGATTTTCAATCATTTTCCTTGATGTGGTTGACTTGCTCTCCTGTTTGGATTGGGTTGTGATTTCTTGTGTGGACTAGATTTTACTTTCCTGTGTGGACTGGGTTGTGCTTTCCTATGTGTACTGGGTTGTGTTTACGCTCGGGAGCTGGAGCCGAACTATAACTGATGACCTAGGTATATGTATGGGAATATACCTAAGTAGTTTTGTTGATACTTGATGATTGTATCTTTCCTTTGTGGTTTATTCTTCATGGATTCTGAGAGATCTTCGGGGGTCTCAGGGTCCCTACTGAGTATCGTATACTCACCCCTAAACAGGCTATGCCTATACTAAGTTGTGTTGGATGCAGACGACGGACAAAACTGATTGAGGTAGAGGCTTGTGAAGCTGGACGGTACCTGGAGGTGGACCACTTGGAGGGACGTACATAGAGTGGATGGTCGGACCCCAGGAGCTGAGGAGACTATCTGTACCCACCCTTCAGGTGGGATTTCCAGAGGATGACTCAGTGTTGCTATTTTAATTACTATTGTTACACTTTCCTTTCAGTTGTACTGTACTTTCAGTTGGGTTTGTATACTAGCCCATTTATTTTTCAGCACTTACCTTGTACCCAGTTTTACTTAGTGCTTAATTTACTTGCGTACTCTGTTGTGTTTGTTACTTCATAAAGGCAATGCCTTCCCTTCTTTTGGGATTTACGCCTTTGGTGCTAGTCTCCTACCCCTATCCTATGGAAGGTGAGATTGGGGTAGTCATGGCATGGGCCCTAAGGACGGGTCATGACAAATTGGTATCAGAGGAGTCGGTTCTACCGCAGAACTTAGGACTCTGATAATTTCTTCTCTGTGAAGAAATAATGTTTAGAGTAATGAGTGTGGTTATCAGTCTAGGGAGTCCAGTGTGGGTGCGGTGGCCGACATATCCATACACCAGGACCCTAACTTCTGATTTCCGACTCAGTGTATGAAAACATTGATTGCATGTGTGTTTCAAAAGTTTTATTTGAGATTACTTTGTGTCAACTCACCAGGTATAATGTATTAACCATGGCACACCTGTTTCTTTTCAGGATGGCCCCACGACGACAGCCAGCTAGGGTTCCTAGCCTTGTGTGATATGGAAGCCCACCGAGCGATGAGGCCTCGGTGCAGGGACCCATTACAGCAGAGGCACTGGCGGTACCTTTACCCGCTGATCCCTCGATGCTACCAGCCCTAGCGGCAGGGAGTGCACGTCGCCTGAGCGCGTTGCACGAGTTTCAGAGATAGAGGTTGCCCAGGTTCCGTGGAGAGATGGATCCTCAGGCAGCCGAGGATTGGATGGAGGCTATCGTTAGAGTCTTCAGATTGGTAGGGACACCAGCAGATCTTATGGTGATCCTTGCCACAAGTCTCCTGCACGTAGCAGCAGGTAGATGGTGGAGCCTGATGCTCCAGGTGAGCGATGAGGAATCTCTACTTTGGATGAACTTTGAGAGCCTCTTCTGCTCAGAGTTTGTTCCAGCCATCCTCCATGTGGTGCATATCCAGGAGTTACTACAGCTACAGCAGGGCAACATGTTAGTAGCCTAGTACTCGGCGAGATTTACCGACCTCTCGCGCTACTTCACGGACATGGTACGAGACCCATTCTTCCGGGCCCGAACCTTTGAGCAGAGACTCAGACATGAGATCAGGGCTTCGATGATCTCCCTCAACATCCCGACGCAAGCAGGGGTATTAGAGAGATCCCCCCTAGTGGAGAGTTTCCTCGCTGAGTAGTCACCAGTGGTGAGACCCTCCGCTAGACGACACGTAGAAGAGTCTTCTACTGCCGGCAGTAGACAGAAGACGTAGGGGTCTAAGCGGACCAGGCTGTCAGGTGGCCGACCTCAAGATACATGTTTGGCTGTGTGGGGAACACGGCACAGAGCCAACCATACGAGGAGCAGGCTGTGCTATGCATGCGGCGAGCAAGGTCACATGGCTCGAGACTGCCCGACCCGCCCTACAGATGAGCAGCAGGCAGACGTGGAAGAGGGGATGGACAAGCAGTAGTTGGTGGGAGACGTTTTGAGGCCCTACCATCACCACCACCAGGAGGACCACCTCGACCGTAGGGAACAGATGGACAAGGGAGAGTTCAGCTTTAGGCAGCTGAGGCCTACAACCATAGAGCTTCGGGAGTAGATGGGCAGGAGCGGGACTAGCTCCAGGCATGGAGACTTTTGTTCATGTTTCTTCTAGCTTGTTTATTTCATTGTTTGTGGATGCTTTGTGTCTTTTTACTTTGAGATGCAGTAATAAAAGACACTTGTTCTTGTGAAATTTTCTTCCTTATCCTTTTTATGTGGTTGATACTGAGAGGTTTCGATTAAAACTGCTGACTTGACCCTCACTTTTGATATTCCTACTGGAGGAGACTTAGTGACCACACACTACTACCGACAGTGTGACTCGACCCTTGGAGGTGAGAGTAACGGTTGGATCTCTTGGTAGTAGTGTCGAGGCCTTACGACATCTTCCATGGCATGAAATAGTATCGTTCATGTTAGAATTGACTGTTTTAGGCAAATAACGTGTTTCATCCAAGGGATGAGATCATATTTCTATTTTCTGGAAAGTAGAAATTATAGCAGCTCTTGTAGGAAATAAGAGAAAAAGGGTGTTTTTGAGTTCTTTTCAATGGTCAGTCACACCCATGGTTCATTGAGGGAACGGTTTACGGTCTACTATAATCACAAAAGTCTCAGGTGTGTCTTCTCATAGAAGGACCAGGACCTGAGACATTGTCGTTGACTTGAGTTCCACAAGGACTATAACTTTGAGATAGTCTTTACTCTTGAGAAGGGGAACATTGTAGCAGAGTTTGTTTCTTGTTGCCTCACTTACCAGCAAGTAAAGGTAGAGCACCAGGTACCTGCAGGCTTGGTACAACCCTTAGAGGCACCAAAGTTGAAGTGGGAAGGGATATCCATGGATTTTGTGATGGGGCTTCCACGTACTTCTAGAGGAAACGACACCATCTGGGTGATCGCAGACTGACTCTCCAAGTCATCCCACTTCCTACCGATCAGAGAGCAGGGCTCAGAAGAGAGCTTAGGACGCATCTAAATTCAGTAGATCGTATGACTTCATGGTGTGCCATCATCTATCGTCTCCGATTGAGGTGCTCGCTTTACTTCCTGGCTTTGGAAGGGGTTATAGGAGGCTTTCGGGATGCAGCTACGCTTGAGCACTGCGTTTCACCCACAGACGGATGGCCAGACGGAGAGGACCATTCATACACTTGAGGACATGCTCCGTGCATGTGTCCTTGACTTTGGCCGCAGCTGGGAGGATCACCTACCCTTGGTGGATTTTGCGTACAACAACAGCTACCCCTCCACCATCGGGATGACACCATTCGAGGCACTGTACGACCGACCTTACAGGTCACCTCTGTGCTGGACTGACCCTGGGGAGTCAGTACCCGTAGGACCAGAGATAGTTCAGGCTACGACAGAGAAGGTGCAGATCATCCAGGAGCAGATGAGGACTACACAAAGTAGACAGAAGTCCTATGCTGATAGGAGGCGGAGACCACTGGAGTTCGAGGATGGCGACCACGTCTTCGTACGTGTCTCACCTCGATGGTGATTATGGAGATTTGGACATAGCGTCAAGTTATCTACGCACTTAATCGGACCATTCCAGGTCCTCAGCAGGATAGGTGAAGTGGCCTACCTCTTGGTCCTTCCACCTCAGTTGCACTGGGTGCACGGCGTCTTCCACGTATCACAGTTGAGGAGATACGTGCACGACCCAACGCATATCATCGACCACGTGGAGCTGGACATCGATGACAGGGTGACTTTTGCAGAGGTCCCAGTTGAGATCGAGGATAGATAGGATCAAATCCTACATGGACGGTCAATTCTTCTGGTGTGCATTCGTTGGCAGCACAAGAACCTCTAGGAGAGCACATGAGAGAGGGAGCCTCAGATGCCTGCTTAGTACCCTCATTTGTTCCCCTAGTTTATGTTGTAGCTTTATGGGGACGTAAAAATCTGAGGTGGGAGTTATGTAAAGACCCAGAAATTTCAAGGATTTTTTTTTAAAATAATTTTTAATTTTACGAGTCTGCGGCTTCTGACGACGATTGATTCCGAGGCCTGGTGTGCCCGGAATCAATTTTCGAAGTTTATCTCTGGTATGTTCAGTGAATGAATGAGTGGGTTTTTATAAATTTTGAACCATTTCTCAGAATTAAAATATGAGGGCACCAATGAAATCATAGCATCGGTATTTTCTTAAGGGGACACTTACCATAGTTGCGTTCTCAAAAGAGGAGAAGATAATTTTTTGGGGTTTTTTTTAAGAAATAAATAAAATTTGTTGGAACAATTTTTATTTATTAAGGTGGTTCTTCCGTCACATGGGTAGTTATGAGTGGGGACCACAACCACTTAACTACCCAAGTGTGGATGTTAGAGAGGTGGGTCCTACACGAGCCCCATCATTTAATTCCCTCTGACCTCATTTATTCCCATGCTGTTTCCTTTGACTTTTCCCCCCATTAATACCCCTTGTTTAATTCTTTGGTAACCCCACATATTGATTATGATGGATCCTTCCTACCACCCTCATCCATTTAAACATGCCAGCCAATTAATTTATGTCAGCGTAAATTAATTTGGCACCACATTGAAATTAATAAGAATTGCATGTCAATTCTATTAATTTTCGAGCCACCTTAATCTTTTGGGGTTGGAAAAGCACTTTTGAGAAATGATCTGGAAAGAATTAAAAAGGGAGGAGAACCATTCTTCAATGAAGAACGCCGGTTCCTCGAAGAACAACGACGCACCACCAATCCTCTTCCCCGCGACAAGAGAGAAGATGCTGCTTCCTCCTCGGCATGCCCCGACGACGCCTACGATCCTCTTCTCCGCGATGCCGTGTACTGCGACACTGACGATCATCTTCCTTGTTGAGGTAGGGGAATTTGTATATTCTTTCTTATGAGAATTATACCCTCATGCTTGGTAATAAATTTTTTGGGTGATGTTTACACCTCTAAAGCGGTGGGTGCGGGTTAAAGAACAAGCCCAAACCCACAACTACTTTGTTCTTGATGAGCGGAACAATTGGTGATGACGAAGCGGGACCGAAACGGTGGTTGGAGGCCTTCACAGTAATCTACGGGTCCTGAGATGACCGCAGGCGCAGATGGGAGAAAAATCGGACCACCAGAATGACTCCAGTGGCCCGTGGAAGCTCCCTGCGGCACTCCGGCACGCCCCTGGCAGGAGCCCGCCACGACTGAAGCCGCGACGGTGAGGAACTGGATCCCTTGGCCGCGCGGGATCCGGGGGAGACGCGGCACCAGGCGCCACATCCACGGAAAACAAAGGGGGGACCGCGTCCCCCCCTGCTCGGCCCGCTGGCCGAGCCAGCTCACCCCCTGACCGGGCCGGGGAAGGTCGCGCGGACCGGGCTACGCCCTACCAGGCCGGTTGCGGACCAGGGTCGGGTCGACCCGGGGGGGGGGGGGGGGGGTTGGGCCGGGCCTAGACCCCCCCACTTCGGACCGTTTCCGGTCTTTTTACCATAACTTGAGATACGAACCTCCGATCGATGCACCATCATTTGCGTAGGATTCCTTGGATCGAGATGGTCATTTCAGTATATTAAAATTGAGGTTTAGGCAAAGGCCGGGTACGACCGGGTTGGTTCGAACTCAAAACCAACCGGTCCCTTGGAGCGGAAACACTTATATCTTAAGGATCAGACAACCGATTGACGTACCGTCAATTGCGTTGGAATAATTTTGTTGAGATGGTCATTTTGTCTTACTCTGCTTGAGGTATGGATGCATCTAGAGTACGGTTGGGTTGGTTTTAGCTTAAAAACCAACCGGGCCCCTGGAACAGAAAAGCTAATAACTCTCAAACCGGGCGTCCGATTGACGCGCTGTCTGTCGCGTTGGGTTTATTTTGACGAGACTGAACTTAGAGATACATCAACTCTGGACTTCGTGATAGTTGATGTATCGACTCTCTCTCTCTCTCTTGCTCGAGGAGCAGACCCTCCCAGAGTCGAGCATGCTATGTGCGGGAACCCTAGGGCTGGCTGCGACTGCGACGGTGACGACTGTACTTGGATCCTCCGTGGGTTCGGCAGTGAGGATGACTGTACTAGGATACTCTGTGGGTCCGAGAGCGATGACTACTATTCTTGTATCCTATGTGGGTCTGACAGTATTGACCTCTATACTTGTATCCTGAGTGGGTCCAACAGAGTAGCTGATCTTGTATCCTATATGGGTCTGACGGCTTAACTGGTCTTGTATCCTATGTGCGTCCGACAGCTTAAATGAATCAGTGGCTACACTTGATCGTCTGTATCACCTTAAGAAGTGTATACCTGTGTGATCTGAGTCTTTATTTTCAATCATTTTCATTGATGTGGTTGACTTGCTTTCCTGTGTGGATTGGGATGTGCTTTCTCATGTGGACTGGGTTGTGCTTTCCTGTGTGGACTCGGCTGTGCTTTCCTATGTGGACTGGGTTGTTCTTGGGCTCGGAAGCTGGAGCCGAACTATAACTGATGACCTAGGTATATGTATGGACATATACCAAAGTAGTGTTGTTGATACTTCATGATTGTATCTTTCCTTTGTGGTTTGTCCTTCATGGATTCTGAGAGACCTTCGGGGGTCTTGGGGTCCCTATTGAGTATCGTATACTCACCCCTGCACAGGCTATGCCTGCACTACATTGTGTTGGATGCAGACGACGGACAACACTAATCGAGGTAGGGGCTTGTGGAGCTGGACGGTACCCGGAGGTGGACCACTTGGCGGGACATACACGGAGTGGACGGTCGGACCCCAGGAGCTGAGGAGACTATCTGTACCCACCCTTCATGTGGGATTTCCGGAGGACGACTCAGTGTTGCTATTTTACTTACTACTGTTGCACTTTCCTTTCAGTTGTGATGTACTTTCTGTAGGGTTTATATACAAGCCCATTTACTTTTCAGCACTTAACTTGTACCCAGTTTTACTTATTGCTTACTTCACTTGCGTACTCTGTTGTGTTTGTTACTTCATAAAGGCAATGCCTTCCCTTCTTTTGGGATTTACGCCTTTTGTGCTAGTCGCCAGCCCCTAGCTTACGGAAGTTGGGATTGGGGTAGTCACGACACAGGCCCTAAGGATGGGTCATGAAAAGTTAGTTCCTTTGACATATTTTTTCCTTGAAACAAAAAACAATTCCAGATTACCCATTTCAAGAATGTATTCATTCAATTTTTTTAAAATAACATTAAAAAACTAGAAATAATCTTGAGAACATAAAGGATTAAATATAGTATTGATTCCTTGAAATGAAAATACAGATAAAACACTTAATCATAAAGTTCAAATTCATTTTATAAAAAATCCAAAATAATCCCAAAAATATAAATATATAAAAATTACCCTAAAATAATGAAATAATTGGATTTAAATTATTCAAATACTAGGATAAATATATGAAAATATTGACTTTGTCACTATTTCCCAAATTTTTTCCAAAATTTTATTAAATACACTAGCTAAATTTAGAAATGAGTCTAATGTAAAAACATGGATAATTATGTTTTTAGTTCTATCCTACTAGTTGAGGGTACCACCATAACTAGTGAAGTTATTTCAATAGGAAAACTTAACTATAGTGACCTCTAGCTATACTAAAATATTGTATGTTTTAAAGTAATTTTTTTTACCACTCCTTATTCAATTTTATCTGATAAAATAAATTTATAATGCTATTTTTTATTAAAAATATTTAAGGGATAAATTCTTGTATTTATTTTCCAAAATAACATGATTTGGTTATTCTAATAAAGGTGTATTATTAAACACTTAGTGGGATTATACTTGGCCTATTTTTCTAACACCCTTTATGCACTAATGTGTGTATATAAACCTTTTTTTATTTGATGTAGGAAAAGGTAAGGCACCACTTGGAGGTAGAGAGTTCCCATGTAACATTTATTCGATTTGTGGAGGTGAGATGGTGGGATGTTTGACCTCATGTCACATGGAGATGGGTTAAGGATTATTTTATCCATTTATTTAGTATGTAGCATGTATAGAAATGATGATGCATAAAAAATTTATCTTTCAATCCCATTACTCATATTTTATATTATAGATTGCATTGATATGGATATTCTGTTATGGAACACTGTTATGTTTTATTATATTTTTATTTTATTTTTAACATGAGTTGTGATGTTTAATATAATTCATATATTGGATACCATGACTATCCAATATATAAAGAGGTCATGCAAGGTCCTTAGATATAAAATTTTTATATTAAAACTTTTTTTGGATGATACCATTCCCAAAGGTGTTTTCTCAGTGCTTGGGAACTAGTTTTGAATCCATGGAGATTGGGAATGACCATTGGGACTTTCTATAGATTAGACCAGGTTCTTGGGTCAAGCATACCTTGGGATGGTTCATGATATATAATTAGTTTATATTTACTTTGTTTAGAAAAAATATGATTTATCTCTTAAAGATTAAAAAGATACACTTTTAGTGGTTTTGGATGTTCTAGAGAAACATGGATAGGTTATATTAGTTGGTTTTTGGGTATCTATAAGAGAATACTTTTGAAAAAGGTAAACATGTTGTTTACTAATGAGGAATATGAAGAGTTAGAAATAATGGTTTTGAAAAAAAATGATAAACTATTTGAACAAAATAAATTCCTCATGAAATTTATGGAGGATAAATAATTAGTAAACCAACCACCACAACCACCAGAACCGACCCCACATACCCCATGTTTTGAGTGTAGTTATTCCCCATAGAAGTGAAACATATATGAGGTGATAATTATTTTTTTTTCAAATAATTGTGTAAATAGAATTGATTATTAAACGGTTTGTAAAATTTTTAGGGTAAAACTCTTTACAACCTGAATCTATCACAATCTACACACTGAATTGTTGATAAAAGTTTGGTGTACTACATTTAAGATGAAACTATTCATTTCACACCATTACTAATAGGTATTTTGATAGTAGAGATATAGTTTTATCACGAGAAAAGATTTGAGATACCTATACCCATTGAAAATATTGATGTTTGAATTTTTTAACAAGTTATTAGAATATACACCACATGACCGATAAGTATTATTAACTTCCCTAATGAGAAAGGAGTATGGAATTTGTATATTATATTTTAGTTATTAAATTTTATGATAAATAGAATATTTATAAACTAATATAAGTTATTCCATAAGAGTAAATAGTCATCTATATTAAAGAATTCAATGAGTCCAGCCACTGCATCATGAATGCATACCACGTTCCCTAATTTTTTACACCAATGTTCAATACAAAATAACAACTTTAATGACCCTTGTGAATTAAAATTTTAAAGGGGAAAATTTTGTACAATTTGATTTTAAAACCCACATGTACAAAAAAATGTGTTGATATTTTTTCTTATATTTCCAATGTAAATGAAATTCTAAATCATGGATGGTTAGGTGCATCTTCTATACATGTATATATGAGGTATGTTGGAAAATAACTTTTTTTATTTTTTTATTTATGATTTGTAACATAATTTTAATGGTGTGTCATATTTTTATATAATATATTTGTAATAAATCTATAATTTAATCATAAATTTGAATTCTTAAGTCCCCAAATTAATTCATTGAAATCACTATTTATAGAAAAATATTTAATTGTAAAAAATAAAGAATATATTTTTAAATTGCTTTATGAAAATTCAATAAAAAATAATTTATTCATAATAACTAACATTCAAGGGTAAAACTATATACACTAGTTACTTTAATGATAATTTTTTCTTATTATTAAGTAATATTTTTTAATGTTTAACTTTTTTTTGGTTACAATAAATGAAAATTCTAATAAATATTCTTATTCTAATGATATATATTTTGGATTCACTGCATGGAAATACGACAAATTAGTTACACATAATTGTCGTGCTTATCACTATTCTTTGATTTTAATAATCACAAACACTCTTAAAGTGTTTAATGTTTTCATGTAAGTGAAGTGTAGATAGATTGATGAAATCTTGTTAAACCCTTTGAGGATACTTGAACTTGTTTTAATGGATGTTTTGAAGCCTTAAAATAAGGATAAAATAACCATAGAGTCTTGTGGAAGGAAGTAGAAAATACACTTCATGAATACAAACAGTTCATGACACACTAACAAGCTGGTGCAGTCCCACAGGCCGAGTGATGGTATGCTCAAGAGGTTCCCTAAGCGGCAAGAGCCCGCCGACCACCCAGTGGAGGAGCACTAGATATCTAGTACTGATTGATAGAATCAATTTACTTACCAGGAGTCCACCAACTAGCTTTTAGAGGTGCAACATCCAGTTGGTTATAACTGTTAGTGTACACCAAGTTCCAACAACCCCACCAAATTCCCAATGGAGCCTACCGGGTACCCGATGGCATCGACCCAGCTATTCCTAACACAACATTTATGGTGGTTAAAATGTGTTTAACCTAGAAGTCTTAAACTTAAATAACCTAGATGGATTCTAGAATATTATTGAAGGTATTGGATCCTATAAATAGTCACTTTGGTTTCCTTTATAACTCACTTACTCATTCGATCTCCAACACCATCATGCACATTTTCTCAACTACTTTCAAAATTTATATCCTTTATAATGTTATTTCTCATTTTGAGAGAGTGAACAGATTTTAATATCTAATTACTCACTACTTTAATTCTCATTCACTCATAGTGTTTTTCATATTTGTTTATATAATTGAGATCAAGTTACAAAGTTATTTATTCCTATAAATATTAAAATATTCCTCTTTATTTTATATTTGGTGCTCACTACCATTAGATTAAGAGAATTTGGTTTTCTTGCCACTACATCAATATGGAAAGGGACTATTGTTCTTGTGGTTTCTAGATTTTCGATAATGATCCAGGGTCTATTATATTTCTGGTTTTGTTACTATAACATAAAAATAAGAGGAATTATTTGGTTTATTACCTACTATTTAAGCCAAGAGACTAATACATTAAATCCTAAAGTGATCGGGGTGATAGAAATATGGGATCTTTTAGAGAAATTTCTGTATTTACTTACTAAATATCTTGTTTCATTTATATTCCTCAATTTCAATTATTTATAACTTTATTTTTTTATTTTATTAAAATTGATTTATATATCAATTAATACTTAATTGATTAATCTTTTTTATATTGAAATAACTTAATAATTTTAAATTAATATTTTTTTTCATTCTTATGATTTTATTTTATTATTGTTCTTTTTACTTTGATTTTTTTGTTTATTTCTTCAACATTTTGTAATGAGGTTTTTAATCTTCGATTTTTTGCTTTAAAATTTTAAAGGTAAATCCACCACTCTTTATATTTTACCCATATATAACCTACATTTGGTAAAAAATGGATTTTTTTTGTTTTCTTTGGTTTAAAATTATTTCAAATTTCTTTTTTATTTTTCAAAATCATTTACTGATTTTTCAAATAAATATATATTTTTAATGGATTTTTCAAACACCTAAGGTGGTTGAGAAGGAAAATACATGGGTTATGCTCTATTTTTTTGATGGAAGTAATTATGTTTATTGGAAAACTCACATGTTTAATTTTCATTGATCTATCGACTATCTTATTTATAAGATTTTAATACATGGATACAATTCAAAAACTGAAAAAGAAGATAAATAGACCTCATAAGATATTTTTATTTTGAATTAGTTGGTAAAGATTTTAATTCCTTGCATTTTGGTTTGGATAAAAATTAATTTAATAGATTTTATACATAAAAAAGACTCATTAAAATTTTAAAATTTTCAAAGTAACTGATAAAAGATATAAAAAATTATAAATACCCATTTAGATTTGTTTAGAAAATATTTTGAAAATTTATCTATGCATCCTAGAGAATACATCATTAAAATTTTTACTTGATTTACTAATAATTTTAATGGGTGAAAATATCTTGGAAATTATATTTCTATAAAAACATTAGTTAGGAAAATCCTTTGAATTACATTAGTTTTAAAAAAGGAATATCCTGATATGAAAGTCACTTACATTATTTTAAAAAATAAGGGACACACCAATTTTGATTTTACCTTGAAAAAAAGTCCAAAAAGATGAATAAAGGTAATAAATATTTAAATGTATCAACATGGAGTGCGAGTGAAGATTCAATTTCAACATATAAATAATGTGATGAAAGTACTAAGTGCTTAATGGGAAATGTCAGGGTATATGTTGAATTAAATTCTGAGTGTTCTAGTTCTTATTTTTCTACCTCTTATACATCTTCCTTAAAATATAAATATCATATTTCTTATAGAGATCAAATTGAAGATGGTTTTTGTGATGTTTTTTCAAAATTAAAGGATATTAAAAATAATTTAATACAAGTTTTTTTGAAAAAGATTTAATTTTAAAAGGAAAAATGATTTGGTTTTAAAATTAAAATGATAATCAAAATTTTAAAATTATTAATTTCAAATTAAGGATCACAAAAATTATATTTCTCATTTTACTCAAGGACTAGATACTCTAAATAAAATTTTGGGATCACAAAACCTTATTTAAAGTAATAATGGGATTGGGTTTTCTAAAAAATATAGTTTTTTGAAATATTATTAAAAGGCTACTTTTGTAAAAGTAATTTATCAAAATAAATTCTGTAATTATTGAAAAAATTGTAATATTGTTAATAAATGAAATTAAAAAAATTATATATATGGTAGACCATAAATCATTAATATATCTTCTCATTTTTATAATATAATTTCTTATTCCAAAAATGTTTGGATTACAAAATATTTATTGGATAACTTAAGTGGACCCAATATATGAGTAAAAAAACTTTATTAATTTAAATACTTTTCTAGAGAAAGATATAGAGTGAAAAACTTGAGAATCTACTTAGTATATAGATAGTGGGTTCTCAAAGAACATGTGTGGGTATCCTTCTGAATTCAACCATCTTGAAGAATTTGACAGAGGACATATCACAGTTATATTTGATTCAAAATGTAAAATTACCTATATATGTATGATTAGTTTCTCTAACTATAATTAAATTATAAATGTTTTTTTGTTGAATTATTTAAGTATAATTTAATAATTATTAGTCAATTATGTGACATCAGTTTCAAAATATCTAACAAAAATGTTTTTTGTAATGTTTTTAATTCTAAAGGAATGATTTTATTTACAACATCTCAATTCTAAAATGGTAATATCATAGATTTAAAATATCTTATAATTAAAAATATTTAGTGCTTAATTCACAATATAATGATTTTTATATTTAGAATAGATTTCTAGGCAATCATAATATTGAATCTCTTGTCATGATAAATCATAACCAACTTTTAAGCGATTTACCAACATCATCTTTTAAAGATAATTTATTTTGTGAGCCTTACTAACTTGGAAAGTAAAAAAAACCCACTTTCCAATCTAAAAACATTTTTTACTATTCTAATATCTTTTAAATTTTACTCTTATAATATCTTTTAAATTTTCCCCTTTAAACTTTTTGGTCCAATTCAAGTTAGAAGTAGCAGTGGTAAAAATTAATCCTTTTTAATTATCGATGAATTTACTTGATTTAAATGAGTTTTTTTATCTCATTAGAATGATGCCTATAATTTCTTTACTAGATTTTTTCAAATAAAGAAAAAAAATTAAAAATTCTATAAACTCTTTTCTATTAGACATGGCCATGGTGGAAAATTTGAAAACAAAGTCTTTGATGAGTTTTGTGCTTTCCAAGGTTATCATTACTCCTTCTCTACTCCTAGAAATCCTAAAAAAGGGTTCTTAAAATATGAAATAGGAATCTCTAAGAAATTTATAGGACTATCCTTAATGAGTTTTCTTTCCTAAATTATTTTATAACGAGGTAGTAAATACCACTTCCTTTATTCTTAACTATGTATTTATAAGATATTTATTTTGGAAAAACCCCTTATGAAATTTGGAGAGGTAGAATTACTGATGTTGGATTCTTTAGAGTCTTTATATATAAATGATTAACCTCAATACCAAGGATAATCTTGTAAATTTTAACCCTCAATCCAATGAAGAAATTTTCCTTGGGTACTCTAACACAAGTAAATCTTTTCATATCTTTAATATGAGTATTAATACCCTAGAAGAGTCAATTCACATTAAATTTTATGAGAATATTTCCAAATCAAATCCACAAAGTGATGATGATGTTAAATAAACTTGTTTAACCCTTACCAAACCTCTTTCTTCTAATTTAATTAGTGATGATATAGAATCTTCTTCCTCTCCTTTACCCAAGGCTCAAAATCAATCCAAACACCATCCTCTTGAAAATTCTATCAAATAATTATGATACAAAACCCATACTAGAATTTTGGTATTAATTAATACCGAACATCAAGATTTTCTCTCTCACCATGAACCTCATTCCATTTATAACAATACAATTGATTAGAATTGTATACTTTACATTCAAGAGAAGTTGAACCAATTTTAAAGGATAATTTTCTTTTGATTTAATGGAACAATCTAATAATCTTTCTATTATTAACACGAATTGGATTTTTCTCAAAAAAGATGACGAACAAGGAAATGTTATCTGTAAAATGGATTAAATTGTTTCTAAATGATATAATCATGAATAAGGTATTGATAATGGTGGAAAAGGTTTCACCCATTACTCATGTCAAATACATTATAATCATGTTGGAATTAACCTATAATTTTAATTTGAAACTTTTTAAAATTGATTATAAAACTTATTTTTAAATATTTTTGTTTCTAAAAATGTTTTTGTGAACCAAAAACCCTATTTTTAAAATCCAAAATTTTCAAATTCCATTTTAAAGTTAACCAAATATCTTTATGGATTAAAACAATCCTCTAGGGCTTGGGATGAGAGGTCAGCTAAATTTATTTATTTAAATTATTAAAAAATGGGAAAAACTAATTCCACCATTTTTACAGAAACTTTATCAAATGATTTATTAATTTTTCAAATTTATGTTGAAAAGTTTTTTTTAGATGAACTAGAGAATCACTTTGAAATGAATTTTCTAATATAACAAATAAAGAGTTTAAAATTAGTTTTAAGGGAGAACATAAAATTTTCCCTGGTTTTCAAATTTCCCAAAATTTTGATGGTACCATTTTAAACCATATTAAATACCCTAATGAACTTATGAATAAGTTTTTCATGGATCATTCTAAGTAAATTATAATTCTCTTAAGTACAACATGAAATCTAATATTGGATGAATTCAGTTAATGAGTTGACAACAAGATTTATAAAAGCTTGATTGGAAGCCTAATTTACATTATTGAGAGATGCCTGAAAATCATGTTTAGTGTATGCCTTTGTGATAATTTTTAATCTAAATCCAAATGAGCCACATTTAAAATATCTCCAAATAATTTTCCATTATATAAAGGATCTCAAAACCAAAGATTATTTTTTCTTAAGGAAATATCTATTGATTTTTTTTCGATTCTAATTTTGGAGGATGATAACTAGATAGAAAAAGTATTAGTGAAACTTTGTATTTACTAAGAAAATCATTATAATCTTGGATTATTACTAATAAAAACTCATTTTATCTTTTTACAACTGAATCAAAATACATAGATTTTGGGAGTTATTTCACCCAATTTATATAGATGAAATGTAATCTATTGAACTTTAGGGTAACATATTATTCTATAGCTATCAAGTGTGGAAACACCAGGGTGTTCCATATTACTAAAAATCCTATTCAAAACTCTCATTCTAAGAACACTGAATTTATAAACCTTTTTTTATGAGATCACTTTCAAAAAGCTTATATTTTTTCTGAAATTGTTTTCACCAGACTTCAAATTTCTGATATATTCACTAAAATCATTCATATTGATCACTTTTAATTCATTAAAGGTGAGTTGGGAATGATTATACTGTGATTAACATCACTTAATCACTTGGAAAGATTGAGGATTTTTCAATTTTTTTTAAAATGCTTTACAAAATGTATTTAAAATAATAAAATCTTTGTAAAATTTTTTATAATTTTGGATTAGTAAAGTGAGTATGATACTACAAGAAAAATATTCATGTATAGATGTGAAAAAATGGATGTGGTTCTGGGGTAGATTCTCCTAAGGATTTATCCCAAAAAGAGTTAATTAGGTTTTCATCCCTTTATTTATCTTGGGAATAGTGATTGGACCTATACCACACACCTGGTTTGACACTCATGGGAAATTTTCTAAGGTTTATTAATATAATATTTACTAAAAATTATTAATGAAATGATTTTTAAAAATATTTAATTTTATTTATTTTATTATTTTTTAATGGTTATATTCTTTTTAACTCCCTAAATATATTATTTTTGGGGGAGATAATCATGTTAATACTAAAATGACACTTAAAGAGGTATAATTTTATTTCAAAAAATAAATTTTATTTCAAAAAATAAATTTTATTTTTTAATTTTTTTAGCTTTTTTAAAAACCTTTTAAAAGTTTCATTTAATATTTATATACTATTTTAAAAATATTTTTATTTTCTTTTATCTTATTATTTTTTAAAAATACCTCTTTCCAATATTTTAACAATATTCTAACTATTTTCACAAAAAATATTTTTATCCATCTCAAAATATCATTAATGATGATTAAAATAGTTTTAAAACATTTTAAATTATTTTTCTAACCTAGTTTTAGAATAATTTTTTTAATCTCAAAGGGGGAGAAATTTTGAAGTTTATTGAGAAGTTTTTTTTGGATAAGTTTTATCCTTTCTCTCATAGGGGGAGAGAGAATAAGTTTTATGTTTTTTTTTAAAATTTTATATTTTGGAAAATATAGGAGAAATTTTCATTAATTTTTATAGGGAGATATTAGTATCTTGGTATCATGGTAATTATTTATCTTTATCTTATTATTTTATTATTTTAATTCAATTATTATTCAAGTATTTTTGATCATCAAATATGGGGAAATTATTGTGCCTCTCACCATTATTTTATTTAAATGGTCACAAACACTCTTAATGTATTTAGTTTTTTTAAGTGATATGCAGGTAGCTTGGTGACATAATTTTAGAACCCTTTGAGTGATTCTCGAGCTTGTTTTATTGGATATTTTTAAGTCTTAGTAAAAGGATAAAACACTTTGTAGGATTGTGGAAGGAAGTGGAAAAGCCAATTCATGATATTATTTGAGATAATTGAGACCAAGCTACAATGTTATTACTTTCTATACTTATTCCAATGTATCTATTTATTCTATATTTTAATCACACTACCATTAAATTAAGGGACATAAGTTTTATTTCCATCCTATTAATAAGGTAAGGTACTATTATTATTGAGGTTTCTATCTTTCTTATTAAATATATAGTTTCTATTACATTTTTACTTTTCAAATTTCATTTTAGTCCTTAATCAAAAGGCCTTTTTACAGGTGCTTATCTCCCATGTCAATTTTGTGAGGGCATCGTCTTGGCACCCTTGGTCCATTGGAAAATGGAGATTCAAATTTTTTTTATGGTCGAGGGAAGCACACTTCAGATACGAATCCCAAGGGGCGGTATGGATCAATCTTATAGGGACCCCTCTCCTTTTAAAACCTTGATTTTATTTTTGGTATATAAGATATCCTTAGCTCTTTCCTCTGTATGGATGAGTACACAATTCAATTGAAGGATGTGTGAGTAGCTAAGATTTTAATCGAAATGGATATATCTCATCCTCCTTCAGACTATATTCTTCTCAGAGTAGGTGATTCTATTGGAAACCCCTAGTCTACTTATCCCCCATGACTTTCTGCATGAGATTCCATATTGAAGGCTATTCTCTCCCCATTTGTTGGAAGAATCTATCCAGGCATGCCAACCCAGCCACTATGCACCCATTCAATTCAAACCGAGCATTGACTTAGATGATGAAGGATTCATCAACGATGTATGCTGGTCCCACCATTATCATTGTGATGGTTCATGTTCCCTAGTCAACCCCTAAACCTACTAGTTCATATGGTATCCCCCAGTTGATGAACTTAGCCTTAGCTAGGTGGAATATATCTCACGATCCAAAGAGAACATGTTTAAACATTATGGTATACTTTCCACCTCCATTTCCTATCCTCAGTATTGAATCTGTGCAATGTTTTCTGGACCAGAATTTAAAATCTACCCATGGATTGGTATCCCCTAGTCTAAATAATACCATTTATCTATGTGGAAAGGAACATGCTCTCCCATAGAACCTATCCCCAGTGTCCCTTGACCCTACTTAATCTCTCCCATATGCCTATATAATTGTTTTAGTGAATTATCAGATGTGGAATCAGGATTATAATTCTATGATATTTCTCCTCCAACTAGGGGTACCCGAACCAGATATCATTCCAAATGAGAGGAGGACCACTCCTCTTCTAAGTTTAAGTGATCGTCAATGCTGAGGAAAAAAATTCAGGAGTCTTATGGTTCAATGGTTTATTTTGTCATTTTGAATTCCTAGGGTCTAGGGGAACTGGTGAAGAAATATTACATCTCATTTGATTTTAGTCAAACTAAGGATTCAATGGTCTTGATCCTTGAACATAATAAGCACCCATCTAAAATACAATACTCTGCATTCAAACTTGGGCTTCAAAACTACATGCAAGGGGATACCAACAAACAACATATCAGGGTTTTCTAGAATTGTTCTATTTATATGGAGAATATTGATATCTCTAACCAAAATATTTCTATGAAGGTTAGTTCAGATAATTGTATTTATATTATTTCCTTTTTTTATTTCTAAGTGTGATGTAAGGTAGAGGGAGCTTCTTTAGTAGGATCTGGACAACTTTAACCTAGGGGAGTTTATCTGGCTAGTTGAAGGTGAATTTAATTTCATCTTGGAAATTTAAGAGAAGAAGGGTGGAGGGGTATAACCATTTAAGAATAGATAGTATTTCACTAGATTCATGTAATTTAATAGCCTCTTAGACTTGGAGTATAGAGGAGTTAGATTTACATGGTGTAATAATAAGAAAAAAGGTCATCGTAGCTAGTACCTGTTGGATCACTGATTGGATAACATCCATGCTATTTATTCCTTCCATAACTGATAAGTGGGACACTTGGTTTAGGTACTGTTAGATCATTCCCCACTTCTCATACCTATAGATGATAATGGTGCTTTCAATGATAATTTTTCTACTCCAATCAATGGTTTATAATATCATAATATCATTTGGTGGTACACACTTCATGGGAGAAATAAATGAGTAAACAAATCATGGGTTAGGTTTCAAAATAGAATTAAGTGATTGGAATATGATCTTTTAACATGGTTATTCAATAATAATTCCTATTTTATATATTTGGATATACTTAAGTCAGGTATAAAATATGAAGAGGTGGAACTTGAAGCACATTCTGATGATGATCCTTTTAGAAATATGGTTTTCATAAAGAATCATCTTGATAAATGATTATTCAATAGGAAAGAGTAGAAAGGGAAAGGCCTAGGGTGATGTGACTTAGATAGGGGGATAAAAACACCACCTTTTTTAGGTATGAATCTAGGAAAGAAAAAATACCATCACTCCAAACATAATGCTTTAGGATGGATCCTACACCAATGAGCCATGCATGGTAGGAGGTATGGCCATGTATTATTTTAGACCCCTACTTGAGGATGCTAACCCTCGCATGTTTAATGGTTATCCTAGAGGCCATGATGACCCTTTTGACAACATACAACCAGTTTTTTCTACTGATATTAAATATTTCTTTGAGAGCACATCGAATGAGGGGGAGGTCTAAGAGGATATTACCACCCTCAACTCTGGAGGTTCCCAAGGACCTGGTGACTTTCCAAGATAATTCTATTCTTATTTTTGGGATCTTGTCAAACATGACATTTTGGTTATTATGTAAGATTTTATCTAGGAAGGGATATTTCCTTGGGTGTCCTATGACACCACCTTGAACCTCACATAGAAGTTTAGTAATCCATCTTCTCTTAAACAATACCATCCAATTAATATGTGAAATTTCCACTATAAATTCCTCACCACTTTTATCAAAAAAATACTTTCAAATCATCTTTAAATATGGATCTCCTAATAATAAAATGGTTTCATTTGTGGAAGACCTACCCAAGCTACCATTTCCATCGAAAAATAAATAATGGGTAATATCGATAAGAAGGTCCTAGGTTCTAACATTACTATCAATATTTATACCTAAAAATCATTTTATTGGGTGTAGTAGAGATTCATCATTAGATTCATGGGCTATATGGAATTATATGAGTGGTTGGTTGATATTTTATTTAGTTTCATTTGTTATCCTTGGTTTTCTATTACTTTTGTGGGAAAAAACTGTGGTTTATTCAAGTCATTTAGATGTCTAATAAAAGGGGATTCTCTATCCCTTAGTGTCTTAATTCTAGTGCAAGAATATTTATTAGGTATTTAAATAAAAGAATTAGTAAAGGATATACAACCACTTTAGTGTATAAAAAAATACATTTGGATATATCACTTATTCTTTGTGGATGATCTACTTATTTTCATAAATTATAACTATAGTTATATCCAAGAGATTAATTGTATTCTTAACTTAAATAGAAAATGGAGTGACTATACTACAAACTGGGAAAAAAGTAATGTTTACCTCCCAATATCATGATTATATAGAAGGTGGAAGAAAATTGAGGACATACTAAGAGTTCAAAGAAGGTCTTTTCCCATGGTGTATTTGGGAGACCTAATTTACAATGGTTAAATTCATATTATCACTTTGATGATCTAGTTGAATGAATCCCCAACTATATTATTAGTTGAAAAAATTAGTTCCTTTCCTTTGATGGACACATAAACTACTTAATAATGGGATTACCTCCATTCCCATGCATGTATTGTCAACCTTGAATGTTGCCAAGGTTTTCCTATAGAAAATTGAGAATATCTTAACCACATTTATCAAGGATCCCCAAGATAAAGGAAGATTCCATTGAGCTTCATGGTAGAGGATGGATCGAGAGGCTAAGAATAGTGTCATTGGAATTAGAAGTGTCACCAAGACCATGAACCCCCTTTAGGGTATGTTATTATGGGATTTAATGGAGGAAAAGCAGATAAGGGAAAAGTTCATGAAAAAATATGGGGCGTGTTAGGATGTATCTGAGGGAAGGTTCTCTAGGATTTGGGACTCATCATAACACCATATGCCTATTATCCACCAGCACTCCTATTAGATCGCGGGGTGTTTCATGAAAAACTTATGGAATTATAATTGGGTGGGAAGCATGATGGGTTTCCCAGGATGTTCATTTCTATATATCTCCTTCAAGAAGGCTAGTAGTTTTTCCTCATTTATCTATGCCACACTCAACCCTGAGAAATACAAGGTTTATAATAGTATCTTAATCAACACATATCAAAACAAACTTTTTTTTATGGTTTCATTGACAAAGATATTATCGATGAAGGCATAATGATGTACCATTCATGAAAATTACAATCATGATGCAAGGGGAGGGTCAATTTAATGCAATGAGATTCATGATAAGCTTTACTTCCTGGTCTAGAATGTCCACAACCAGGATCTATCCAGAGATGAGGAGGTGAGATGAAGGGGAGTATCCATTATTTCCCGATGAAACTAATGATTATTCATAAAGAGGATTAATATACTCATATATTCTTTCACTAGGAGTTTCTGTCCCCTATTTTTCATGTATTTAACACTTTCAGTAGTTTGGATGTGTAGGAAATTACTAGTGAAATTTTTTTTCATTATTGGTTCCATAACACATATGGGAATAGCTATGAGTGTAATGTGATATTGTTGTTAATGGTCCAAAATTGTTGGTGTATCTGGAATATGTGTAAAAATGTTTGATATTAGGGGATTCCAAGTTTATTCATAGCGATGATGGTTATGGATTTATCCCTAATAGTTGAGATGGTTCCTCTTCTTAAGTAGTGGGAGATATCACCTTCCTTATAGTTTCTTATGGCTAGAAGGTGTACTGATGACATGGTTCATAGATTGAAACGATAAGGTAAATGGGCACTGGATACCTCTAGTTCATGGTATTAATATTAATTTTTATGGATCATTCACCAATGGGAACATACAGTGAGGAGGAGTTTTTCACAACAAGAATAGTTCAGTCATCTTTACTTTCAGGTTTTTCTTTAGCCAGGGTAATTCCCTCATTATAGAAGCATCTTCCATGATCAAGGGGATAAAATTGTTCCTCTCATATGGTATTACACAAGAATTTTTTTAAACATATTCATATATTTTACATAGGTACACTAGGGAGGCTATCTCAATCCAATGGACTATCATGCACTTCGTTTGCAGATGCATAATTCTTTTCAATAATCACATGAATATAAATCACACATGGAGAGCGGGAAATATGGTTTCAGAATTCTTATCCTCATAGTCCATTCCTAATAACCCATGTTATATTTTTTACTTTTATAGGATCCCTTCCCCAAGAATGTCTTAATCTTCTTAGAGTTGATGCCCCGAGGCTCTATTATTTCACATCCCCTTAAATGTTTTGGTCATTTCCCCTATTCTGAATAAAATTTCTTAATATTGTATAGATATTGTTGTAATGTAATTAAAATCTAGGAAAACAACCATTGCTACACTTTAGGAATGTATGAATAAACCACACATTATTTTGACTCATGGTGTGATCAAAATGACTGGAAATACATATTTTCATTTTAAAAGTGAAATTTTAGTTTAAAATCATGTATTATATTATCAATTTAGATAAAACATGCTCAAAATTTCATGAAAGACTATATAAAGTATCATTGATTCATTTTTCGAATGTATGAATGAACCACATGCCATTTTGATTCATGATGCAGTCAAAATGAATGATAATGTGTTTTTTCAATTTAAAAGTGACATTTTAGTTCAAAACACATGTCACACGATTAATTAAAAAAACTGTCATTTCATAAAATTCTATAAAAATACACTATTTTAACATCTTTTTCTTTTATGAATGAACAATAGATCATTATAACTTGCAGTATGGTCAGAATGAATGAGTACATGTGTTTTCAATTTAAAAGTCAAATTCTAGTTCAAAAACAATATCACATGATCAATTATAAGAAATATTTTCTTATATTTTCATGAAACTCTTGAAAAATGACCATGGATTCATTTTCTTCATAGTATAATTAACCACATGTCATTATGACTCATGGTGTGGCCAAAATTACTGAAACTGTGTCTTTTTAAAAAGTAATATTTTAGTTCAAATTTTTTTTCACATTATCAATACATATAAAAAAATCTAAAAATGTTATAGAAATCTAAGAAAATGATTATTGATTCATGTTTTATGTATAATAATAAACTACACATCATTTTGACATACAGTGTGGTCAGAATGACCTAAAATGTATTTTTCCATTTTAAGTTTAAATTAAGTTTAAAACACATTCTACATACCCAAAAATGATAAAACACACTCATATTATCATCAAAATTTACGAAAATGATCATTGATTCATTTTTTGAATATATGAATTAAACACATATCATCCGGATGTGTGGGGTGGATGGTGTGACTAAATGCATGTATTTTCAATATAAAAATTATATTTTGGATCAAAATGCACATCACATACTCAAAACAGAGACAAACATCTCATATTTTCATCAAAATATAAGGATCATTATTTGATTAATTTTTAATATATATTAATTAACAACACATCATTCCAATTCATCATGTAGTCAGAATAATCATAAGTGTATTTTTCATTTTAAGTGTTAAATAAGTTCAAAACATATATCACATAATGAAAACTAAGAAGATACAATTATATTTTTTTGAAACTCTATAAAATGATATTTGATTCATTTTTAAAATTTATAAATTATCTCTATGTCATTCTGGTGCATGTTGTGGATGATAGGACTGAAAGTGTATGATTTTAATATAAAAATGTCATTTTAGCCCCAAAAATGAATTACCTACTCAAAACTAAGAAAAAAATCTCATATTATCACGAAAGTCTAAGAAAATGATATTATATTAACTTTTCACTATAACAATGAAATATACTTCATTCTGATAAGTGGTGTAGTTGAAATGACCTAAAGTGTATTTATTTTATTTTATGTGTTAAATAAATTCAAAATGCGTGTCACATACTCAAAACTAATCAAACACATTCAAATTATCATAAAAATATATAAAAATGAAAATTGATTCATTTGTGTAATATAAGAATCAAATTCCTATATTTATAAAGTACAGGGTTGATGGTGTGATTGATTATTCATGTTTTTGATACAAAAATTATATTTTGGTTCAAATTTTTTTTCATATACACAAAACTAAGCATTCTTACTCAAATTGCTTTCTAAATACATGGAAAAAGTTTTTGATTAATTTGTAACATGTCAGAATTAACAACATTTCATTTTTATATATCATGTATTTGAAGTAAACTAAAATATATTTTCCATTTTAAGTGTTAAATAAGTTTAAAACATTCATCACATACTTAATACCCAAAAAACATGCTTATATTATTGTGAAACTCTATGAAAATGATAATTGATTTATTTGTGATATATAGGAATTAACCTCACAGAATTATAATTTGTGTTGTGGATTGTGTGACTAAAAGTGTACGTTTTAAATATAAAAATGATATTTTTATTTAAAATTAATTCCACTTACTTAAAACTGAGAAAATGATATCTTATTGTCCTGAGACTCAATGAAAATGACCTTCTATTCATTTGTGACATATAAGAATAAAATAATTTAATTCCAATATGCGGTGTAGTAAGAATGAAATAATGTATATATTTTTATTTTAAGTGTTAAATAAGGTCAAAATAAGAACCTCAAACTAAAAAAATAACAAAGCATTCTTGTATTTTCATCAAACTCTGAAAATAATCATTGGTTCATTTGTGATATGTATGAATTAACCACACATAATTTCGATGTTCTTGGTGGATGACATGAAATAATATTTATTTTTAAATTTTAAAATAGATTTAAATTTATTAAGTGTTATTAATAAAACAAATTTATTCTATTATTAATTATGTAATATCCTAAGTTTCTAAAGTAAAACACTTTGTTCAATATCATACAAAATATGCCACATCGAGCTAAAACAACGACTAAGTATTATTATTTAAATGTGGAAATTATAAATTAGACCTTAAATTGGAATTTATGAATATGGTTTAGCCAATTATGAAAATATATTATTCAATTCATTGGTTACCAATTAATTATAAATTAAAATTAAAAACAATTGCATAAAGGAGGCGTTTTTATTAAAAAACTATTATTATTCCCACAATAAAATTTTATCTTAATAAATTAAATTAATCAATATTAGTGAAATATATTAATTAAATTAATATTTTTTATATCAAATATTTTTTTTAAATTCATACAACATATTTGATAGGCTTAAGTTAAGATTAAATGCAATTTTAAGCATAAAAAGAATTTTTTTTCTAAAAGAAATTTTTCCACCTTTCGATGAAACACCTATTTTAAAACTAAATTTTGAAGATTTTATAGAGTTTATTTAAGAAAATAATATTCTTTTTGAAATTGTAAAAAAAAATTAGCATAAGGTTAAATTTTTGTATTTTTTTGGGGAAGTTTCATTTTTTAATGAATAATGAAAAATATTGAATTTTAATTGAAAACTACTTTTTATTATAATTTATTTATATAGATAAATTATATCGAAAATTTATTTTAAAGTATAATTAGTTATATTATATATCAATAAAACCAATTTATGTCATTTTAATCAATTTCAAATTGAAATTTAATATAAAAAAATTTCAAACTTTTGAACTTTTTCACTTTAAAAATCCACTTTCCCATTGCATCTGCAAGATTAATTTTAAAACTAGTTTTTTGAATTCTGTGAATTTAATTAAGTAAAATAGATTCCATATTTGTAATAATAAGTTCCAAATTTGGTTTTAACTTAGTTTTCATTTTTTGGTATAAAAAAGTGACCTTGGTAAAAAAAAAGATTTACCAAGGTATATGTAAAATAATGAAACATGTTAAAGTTAAAAGGTTAAGGCTTAAAATACATAAAAATTAGAACATTTATTGGGTTTTTGGGGTATTAATAGACCCTCCAAAAAATTTAAAACCTTAATTTTCATCCAAATTTATGGAAATTAATACCACCCAAATGTGATTGGATTTAAATATAAAATAATCATTTTTTAAAGACTTAAACCCACCCTTCCTCAAGTATAAATACTACCCCTTATCAGACCATTTATCATAACAAGAATTTAAGATCCTAAAATATCTTCCGAAAAATCTCCTCCAAACTTTAATAACATATAAAGGACTTCAATTCTCACCAAAATACCAAATACAAGGCCCTCAAGGAGTTCTTCATGGAGGTGATATTCAAGAGGTAATTTTCTCAAAACACCTATCTGAATTTATTTTCTTCTTCTACATTTTTCTCACCTCCTTCAAAAATTAAGAAATGGTCTCTCCAAAATCATTTATATACTAGTGTTTTATGTTTATAATTGAATATATTATATCCATCCCTTTTATTACCTCCTGATATTCAAAGTAACAAAACTAGTTTCTAAGTTATGATGGTTAATTGCCTCCGTAAATAATGGTTTTGTTTGTTTTCCTTTAAAACCTTCATGCATAGTCATAAAATTATTATTTATGTTAAATAATATTTTTATTGGTATTTTATAACATATTTCATGTTCTGTAACAATTATACAGTCATAATATTAAATAAAACAAAACTATTTCGTGATGGTTTGGAAAACCAACTAAATAAGTTAAACATATATCACTAACGTTTTATCAAATGAATCCACCTCATGTCATAAAACAAAATGATATATGGGAAAATTTAAACTTATATAATTTTATAATTTCATTTTAGTTCTTTTATATATATTTAATTTCATTTTAAAACAAAATCCATAATTATATACAAGTGAACCGACCTTGAAACCATGAAACGAACACACCCAAAACAATGAAAATTACAAAATATTATTAACTAATGGGTTTTAAGATGTTATAAAATCATAATTTAAGATATTATAAATATTAATATAGTTCTTAAAAAAATTAATAACATTTTATAAACCATTATAAAGGTGGTTTAAGTATATAAAACTAAGGGGAAGTGTGGGGCAAGGGACTTCTTAACCCAATTTCCATTCTTTGGGTTAAACTTCAACTTCTTGATTATATCATTCTAAGATTATGTTTGAATTGAATTTTTAATACATTATCCTATATTTATAATTATTTTATGTGGATTTATATTTGATACACATAATCGATTCATCTAATTAATTCTCACTTCAATGATATGGTCTCCTTGAACCCCCATATTTCTTTTGGGTTACACTTTCTCTCTAATTAACTCAATTTATTCATTCATTATTCTTATATACTTATTTTAGGTTCTATGTATATGTTCTAAAAATATGTATTTTTCTCAATTAATATTTATTTTATGGATAATTACATATTTTATAAGGTTCCCTTGTCAAATCCTCATGGTAAACAAACTTGATTGAAGGGAACTTCTATATTTCTTACCTGTTTTCAAATGCACTCCATAAAATGTTTTAAAACATTTTTTTTCAAAATACCTAATTTTATCATGAAATACCATTTTAGTTCATTTATGGTTTTATAAAATAAATTACTTTTTTATCCTCTTAAATAATCACTTTTCCTATCCCTAGAACTGCACTTAAGTGGAACATTTCTAAACACTCTTTTCATGTTTCCCATTTAGCTGGGCATCATATTTTATCTATTATTTTCTTTATGAATGTAAAATATTTATTTAATCCATTATTTTATGTATACAATTGTTATATTCCATTTTTTTACTTAATGAAGATACTATAATATCATTTAATTCCATGGGTTACCCTTATGATTATTCTTTTTGTTTGATTCTTTATGTGGCACACATATGCATGAGAATGTTATCATGGGTGCACTCAGATATCACTCTAATTAATTAGGTAACGTTTTATTCTCATGAGACATCATATATATGATTATGAAGTAAACCTAATCCCTCAAGGGACTCTATATTCCATGTATTATAGTTTGGTTAGTTAGCCTTGAATCATGATTGCGTCATGTTATATGTCACTGCCACTTGAAGATTTTTCCATGATTATATGATTACATTTTCTATATGCTATTTTTCCAAATTTATATTCATGATACATTCTTATATGTTATCATGTTATGTTTTCTAACTCATATGTTATGCTTCAATCCTATGTTTATTAACTCAATGAGCTTTTGTGCTTATCCCAAGTTTTAAAGCATTTTCACAAGATTTAATTTAGACTAGAGATAAGGTTGAAATAAAGGGGAAAATTTTGAATATTTATCATGAAAATAATTATTGTTTTATTTTTTTTTTAAATATTTTTGTTTGAAAAAAGAAATGGATACTAGGAATAAGTTCCCACTTATTATCTATGCGTTTACTATGTAAGATTTAATCCTAATTCTCTAAAACTTTAAACCAAAAAGATTATCAGGAATATAATAATTTGAGTTCTAGTTCAAAAATCACTATAAAATGTAATTTTTAAGTCCGGGTCCTTACAATTAGTATTAATGCATAGTTTAGATAACTTTAGAGGTTAGGATGTTGTTCAATCATATGTTACAAGTCATATATAACCAAGAATGGTTATCATGTTAGAGATATTCATAGTTATTTTTGATAAATTGAATGAGTTTAAGATAACAAAAATAAGTATATATTAGTGTTTATCCTCCTCATAAGATGGAATATTATGATATTATCACACTAACCTTTCTGGGTTTAATAAATGGAAGGATCCAACAGGCACCAAATTAACAATGGATGTGAAGGAAAATATAGCGGTAGTATAAATGAGGAACTGAATGAAATGAGAGATATAATAATAAAATTTATGGTTATTATAAACTATAATTCAAGATTAATTATTAACTACTTGAACCATGGTGAGTTTCCTAACACATAAAATATGATAGAAATAAATCCATGTGGAAGTTAATGTGATAATGATCATAAAGGTAAATATATTCAACAACTTATGTATCAACAATGTGGAAATAAGAACATATTAAAATGTCTTGAAAAGATAGAAATATGTTTTATTTGTGGTAAAGGAGTTCATAAATCAATATTTTTTCAATGAAAAAGGAATCGTTCATTTAACTCCGTGAAGGGGAAATAAGTTCTTCCTGAGTTACTAATTGAATATTTTAAATTTGGGGAGTATGTTCATTTTAAAAATCGATGTCCAAGGAATAAGGCTTGTGAATGGGACTTGCGAGACCATACATATATCTATTTAAAAATACCTAATTCCATTACAGTTGAATATGGGAAAACTGTAAATGACATGTAAAAGGTATAGATTATTTCTTGGATCTTTTTTTACATTGTTGAATATTAGGAAATGATACAAATATTTTTACATGAATGAAGTCTTAAGGAATAAGATGGAAAAGAATCTTTAAGGTATTATGAAGAATTATGAATAATTAAGAAGTATACATATAAGGGTTTGAGAGTTATGGTATATTTAAGGATGATAAAATGATAAAATGTTTAAATGTTTTAATACTATTTTGATAAGGTGAGTACTTTGGGATAATTTTCCATAGATTGAGTTATATTTAACCCTTAAGTTTATCAAATGAAAATGTTATTTTGGGAAGAATTATCTTTTCATTTTTTGGACATAATTTTAAATTTATGGATAACCTTTAGGATTTATATTTATGAATCATAAGGATATAATTCATATCTTTGATTTTATTAATAAAGTATGAAGTAATAAGATGAAAAAACATGGCTAATGGTTTAAGAAGGAAGTTGAATGAAGTATGTGTTTATGTATTGAGTTTTTAAATTTAGGATATAATGGTATTTTACAAATATTATGGGAATCATGGAATGCTTAAGGATTTTTATTTAGTGTTTTTTTATAAATTTGGAAACATATGTTATATGGAATCGATACCTCTGAAAAGTGGTAAAAAGGTTATAATTTTCAGGCACATGTAACCCTTAATTTTATGATATAAAAAATATTATTTGAGGATATATTAATCTACTTTTGGTGGAAATAAGTTTAAAGGAACTTGCAATATTTTTGGTTTATATGATATCTGAATTTTAGGTAATTATGCGTTTTTACTTTTTGGGATGAAAAACGAATAGTATGAGATAAACTTTGTGGTTAAAATATATTATGATTATTTTTTAGGATGTTTCTTGAATTTATACAATTTTATAAGTATTATAATTTTTTTAGAAAAATGTGTAACCTATAGGATGGGTGACAACCTGTTATGTTTGGAAAGGCCGCATGGATCAAACCCATAACCAAAAGGTGACAAGGGTGCATCACCTACCACTGGTCTATGTGATGTCCTCGTTAGTATGAAATTGTTTTTCTTTATTAAACTATTTTATGAATACATGTTAAGTTAATTTTAGGTATATATGTTTATCATATTGATAACCATGAGATTAGAAAATGATTTGGATATTAAGAGATTAATATTATTTCAGAAGATTTTCACTATTTTGGGAACTTTATATGATTAAGGTAAACAGAATACTAATGGATTTTATTTGATAAATAGAGGATGAATTATATTTGTGAAACATATATGATTTATATTTATTTAGGTTATTTATTAAAATGATTATGTGATTAGGAAATTACTCTTTGGTTTGATACTTCAAGAGTAATTGATGTTATTCAGAGATAAATGTTAAAATTTATCTAATAAGGATATGTGATAAATATAATTTTGTTTTTTAAGTTTAAATCATATTATATAATAGTTTTTATTAATTTTGAGGATAGTTATTTGTCTATGTTTAACTTTGGTTGTCACAGTTGAATTTTAGAAATTAAAGTAGTGTTTTATCATATAAAGTTTTATTATTTTTAGAGAATTACATCATCTTGTACATTTTTTTCTTTGGTTAATGAATAAAGATATTAGGAATATATATTTATACTATTTTGTATTTTTTTGATCCATATAAGTTGATTATGATTCTTCAGGTATGAAAATTCATCTTGAATACTCATCATTTCGAGAAAAAGATGAGTTTTCGATGAAAATTGTTTAAAGTATGAAAATATAATTTTCTAGTAAGTATGTTTACTTATGCTCTTATTATAGGTAGTAAAATAATTCTTAAAAACTATAAAAATGATATTGAATCAAAAAAGTTATCCATTTAGTTTTCATACCGAGAAATTAGTATCCATGTATGTGTTATTATATATGGAATCCTGGTATGTGTTATCTCCATTTAACTTCATAATTCATTTTATCTCTTATTAAGTGGAAGTTTTACTGACCATTTCTCCAATGTGATATTTCAAAAACGTATTTTTTTGAATGGTCAAACCCCTAGTTTTTAATCCTAAGTTCAAATTATGATTTTTAAGTTTATTTATGGGGGGGGGATATATAAAATAAAACACTATGTTCAATATGACACAAGATACACCAAATCAAGTTAAACAAACGACTAAGTATTATTATTTAAATGTGATAATTATATCCTAGAAATAAAATTAGAGGTTGTAAATAGGATTAAATAACTTATGAAAATAAATGTTTGAAGTCATTGGTTACCAATTAATTACAAATTAAAATAAATGGAAATCAATATAATGGATGTGTTTTTATTAAAAAACCATATTTATGCCCATAATAAAAAATTAACTTAATTAATTAAATTAATAAATTTTTAGTGAAATATATTAACAAAATTTATATGTCTTTTATCCAATAAAATGTTTTTAAATTCATAAATTTTTTTTATAGGCTCATGTCAAGAATAAATGAAATTTTAAGCATAAAAAGCTATATTTTTTTCTTCTAAAGGAATGTTTTCTCCCTTTTGATGGAACACCTACTGTAAAACTAAATTTTGACACTTTTATATATTTTATTTTAAAAAATAAAATTATTTTTGAAATAATAATATCAAAATTACCTTAGGGAGAAATTATTTTATTTTTTAGAGATGTTTCATTTTTTTATGAATAATGAAAAATATTGTATTTTAATTGAATTTTTTTTCTTATAATTTATTTATTTAGTTAAATTATATTTTAAATATGTTTTAAATTATAATTAGTTAAATAATAAATAAATAAGTCTAGTTTAGGTCATGGTAATCAATTTCACATTGAAATTGGATATAAAAACATTTCAAAATATTGAACTTTTTCACTTTAAAAACCCTCTTTCCCATTGTGTCTGTGAGATTAATTTTAAAACTAATTTTTCCAATTATGTGAATTTTATTCGGTAAAATATATTAAATATTTTTAATAATGTGTTAAAATTATTTTTTAAGTTTATTTTTATTTTTTATAAAAAAGTTACCACGGTAAAAAAATGATTTATCATGGTATAGGTAAAATAATGAAACAAGTTAAAGTTAAAGGGAAATATTTTAAAATGCCTAAATATAAAAACAATTAATGGGGTTTTTATTTATTTATAGAATATAACTATAATTTAGAACATTAATTATCAGGCAATTGAAATTAATTCCACCAAAATGTGGCTGGATTTATATATAAAATAATAATAATTTAATCACTTAAACCCACCCTTCCTGAAGTATAAATACCACCTCTCACAACCCCATTTCTACTAAAAAGACTTGAATATCATAAAATAAATTCCAAAAACTCTCTTAACCATGATCAAGTTGTTATTTTATCACCAAGATACAAAATCCAAGGTCCTAAAGGGGTCCTTTAAGGAGGTGATATTGAAGAGGTAATTTTCTCAAAACACATCTCTTATTTTCATTTCTTATTTTAATTTTTTCTCACCTCCTTCATCCATAAAGGCATAATAAATACATAATAATTTATATAATAGAGTGTTATTTTTCTAATGGAATATCTTATATCCAAAACTTTTATTACCTCCTCTTATTCAAATAAACTAATATATTATCCCTGTTATGGTGATGAATTGCCTCTGTGAATAATTATTTTATTCATTTTCCATAAATGCCATCAAGGATGGTCATAAAAGTGTTATTTTTTTTAAATAAGATTTTAATTGGTATCTTATAAATTATTTAATCTTCTGTAAAAAATATATATACATAACATTGAATAAAATGAAACTAGTTCGTGATGGCTGAAAAAACCGGAAAAATAAGTTAGACATTTATCACTACTGTTTTATCAAATGAATCATCCTCATGTCATAAAAAAATGATATATGGGACCATTTAAACTTTTGTAATGTTATTAATACTATTTAATTTCTCTTATGATGTTTTAATTCCATTTAAAAAAAGAATCTATAATTATACACAAGTGAACTGACCTTGAAACCATGAAATAAACACACCCAAAACCATGAAAATTATGAAATATTATTAATTAATGGGTAGTATGATATTATAAAATAATAATATATCATATTATAAATATTAATATATTTTTTAAACAAATTAATAAAATTCTTTGAACCATTATACACTAGGTTTAAGTATGAAAAACTAACGGCACATGTGAGGCAATGGATTTCTTAACCCAATTTCCATTCTCTAGGTTAAACATCAACTTATTGATTATGTCATGCTAAGATTATGTGTGAATTGACTTTTGAATATATTATAATTTATTTAAAATTATTTGACAAGAAATTAAATTGGATACACACAATCTATTCATTTGATTAATGCTTACTTAAATGATATGATCTCTCCAAACCCCCATATTTCCTTTGGGTTACACTTTCTATCTATTTGCCTGAATATATTCCTTCATTATTGTTGTATACACATATTATGTTCTATTTATATTTTCCAAATGTATTTATGTTTCTCAATTATTTTTTATTTGATGAGTAAATTCATATTTTATAAGGTCCCCTTGTAAATTTCCCTAGATAATAGAACTTTATTAAAAAAACTTCTCCATTTATTACCTATTTTTAAGTGCCCTCCATATAATGTTTTAAAGAAAAATATTTTCCAAATTCATTAATTTTATCATTAAAACCCATTTTAGTTAATTTATGGTTTTATGAAATAAATTATGCATTTATCCTATTAAATAATATTTATTCTATTCCCTAAAACTCAACTTAAGTGGCACATTTCTAACCACTCTTTTAATGTTTTAAATTTAGTTAGACATAATTTTTTATCTACTATTTTCTTTATGAATGTATAACATTGATTTAGTCACTGATTTCATGTATACCATTTTTATATTTTATTTTTTTATACTTCATGGCAATTTTATAATACCCATTTCATTGCACGGGTAACCCTTATGATTATTCCTTATGTTTGATTCTTTTTATAGCACACATATGCATGAGCATGTTATAATGGGTGTGCCCTGATAGTGATCAAATGCATTGGGTAATGTTTTAGTCTCATGATACATCACATATAGTATTATGGAGTATACATAATACCTCAGGGGTATCTTTCCACAATGTTATATAGACTGGTCTGTTAGCCTTGAATCATGTTTATTTCATGTTATATATCACTGCCACTTTCTTATTTTTCCATGATTATATGACTCAATGTCTATATATTATGGTTCAATTTTTAAATTCATGATCCCTGCTTATATATTATCATGTTATGTTTTTAACTCATATACTATTCTTCAATCCCATGTTTATTCCCTTACTGGGTTTTTTTATCATCCTAAGTTTTAAAATGTTTTTCATAGGATTTAAGGGAGAATAGAGACAAGGAAGAGATAAAGGGGAAATTTTGAAGATTTATAATGAAAATAATTCTTGTTTTATTTTTTTAGGATTTTTGTTTTAGGGAAGAAATGGATACTAGGAATAAGTGTCCAATTATTATATATGAGTTTACTATGTAATAATTAGTCCTAATTCTATAAAACTCCAAATAATAAAATATTCTTGGGAATGTAGTAATGTGAGTTCTAGTTCAAAATTCACTAGAATATTTAATATTTAAATCTGAGGCCTTACAACTTATATATATATATATATATATTTCTCATTTAAACTATAATTACATTTCTAAGGTTTTTTGAAATTTAAATGTTTTTTGATTTATTGACACACTCTACGACACATGTTTTTGTATTTATAATAGTTGTAATGTAACTTCATATATTATTATGTGGTTTAATGATAATATTTATATATTATATTTATTATTTCAATAATGATATTTATTTTATTTAATATAATTATAATTATTTCAATTATAGTATTTTTTATACATATTATTGCATAAGTTTTGTTTTTGGGGATACTGTAGTATTAAGAATGGCTGTATAATTTTTTTGATGCTTTTATCAGTACAAAAAAAACACTGAGAAATAACCCTCTATTAGGACCATATATCATTGAAAATTTTTAGTTAAGAGAAAAGTATTTTTGAGTGCTGAAAATGGGTTAATCTATTATGGTGACAAGATTGCTTTTTTCTGATTTACAACACCTCCAAAATCAAATTCATGTCCTACTCATTAAAAAAGTTATAAAACAACTCAAGTATCATTATTCCAAAATTTGAAGGGATTAAAAGCAAATTTTATGAATTTGATTCATAAAAACTAATATTTTTCACTTAAATATTACATGGTATAAATAATTTATTTTATGTGTTTTTTATATTCCAAAAACATTAAATTCATATTCCACCCATTTATATGGGTCCCAAATTTCCCAATGATCATTTTTAAAACTATATATAATGACTTCAAATGAATTTTTTATTATTTAATTATCATTTTATGACTTTTATTTAATTTTTTAATTGAATTACAAGAACTCAAAAATTTCATACATAGACAACACATCCTAATAGATGGATATTCATTACATAACATAATGATGCATTCCATAATCATATATGGCTACTGTATTTAGAAACTTGTACCCATAAACAACTAGTTCTTAAAAAATCTAAATATTCTCCCACTAAGTTCTTCATAACTATCACCCTTCTTAGACATATCATTCTTAAAATTTTTCTTCATAAAATAGGTAATGGAAACATAAGAAAGGGTGAGCTCAGATGCTTTATTAGGTCAAACAAGGTAGATATCAACGATCACATAAGCATAATATGAGTATAATGATGTAATAACATGAGGTTAACATTAGAAATCCATAATATGAATATAATAGATCACAGTCACTAGTCATGGAAAAAATCTTTGAAGTTCCTAATACATGAATCATAAAGGTAACAAAGAATATAATCCATTAAAGTATTACATTATAATAAGACATGAAATTGTGGCATACACATAATTATAGAAAATAAATTCCTTAGTAGTTAATAATCATTTACAGTAATATCATAGTTGATTGGATTCCCTCACCAAACCATCATAGTAGTCAAGGTTGAATCTAAATAATATCATAGTGGATTGGGTTCACTCACCAAACCATTAAATTAGTCATGGTTTACTCCCATAACTATCATAGTGGACATAATCCCTTACTGAACTATGTTTACTCCCCATTATGGTCCTATTTATCTCATAAGATTTTAATATTTACCCAATTCATTAGAGGAAGATATTGTACCCACCAATAAAATAATGAAAATCATACACACAAGATCATAAAACATATCAGAACCCATGAAAATAAATGGGTTTCATAAAAATTTCATCATAGAATAGCCCATGTAAAAGAAATGGGTTTCATAAACATTCGATCATTTTATCATATAATAATTCTTTGAAAAGGAACAAATATCATATACATATTTTCATAATAACCATAAACCATCTAGGGAAATAATAAGTTTGGTATACTTATATCATATACCTAGTAATGAATAAGTGAAATAAAGTGTTCTTGTCTTTGATGAATAAAAATACCATTAAAACATTATTAAACATTCTCAAGGAAAATATCCTTTACATTTTAAAATAACTTATTTAATATATATATATTTTAAAAATATGAAGGAAAAAATTTTCTTTAAAAATAAAAATGAAAAATTATAAAGGAATCTTTAAGGAATTTATGGTTATGATGGTGGGAAATTCCATTCGTGCTATATAAGTTAAAAAAGTATTCCTTTCATACTTTTGTAAAAATTCAAAAAACACCTCATTAGAAAAAATAAAAAGAATAATCATTTTTATTAATTTTTTCAAAGTCAAAAATAGGTAAAAATATCTTCAAATAATTATATGATAATATTAAAATCATTTTTAAAACATTTTTATAAAATATATATATGGAAGAAAAATAATTTTCGACCGAAGAGAGAAATAAAGTCAATTTTAATTGAAAACAAATTTTTTTCTCCTGAATACTTAAAATTAGGAAAATGAATAGAAAACATGTATTCTAAAGAAATAAAAATTAGGGAATAATAGTCACATGTGTCTTGATATATATATCTTAATATTTCATCATAAAAACATAACTATAAACAATCCCGATAAATAATGATATTATAACATAAAACCCTTGCCACTTTGAATGATAATTACCATGAAAGAAAGAAACTTAGATGGAAATTTAAATCCAATTAAATTTTATATGATCATAAATAAAGATATTAATGGTTAGTATATACACCACACAATATAAACAAGTGGTTAATATGAAATTTCTCCAATGGAAATAAAAATGAGACGAAAATCCCTTACATTATGCTCAACTTCCTTTACACGCACTGAATCCTCATGTATAATATATATATATATATATATATATATATATAACATAAACACATTAATATATATAATATCATATATTATTTACTTATAACCTTTAATTACTCATTTTTAACACTTCTTTATTAAAATCATTGTGCTGCATAATATTTTTTACTTCGTTTTTCATGTATGTCTTGGTTCATTAGTTTGGGAACTTATATTTTTATCATGGTTAATAAATTTAATTTTTTTAATAATTATATAAATTTCATATATATTAATTATATAATTTTTTATAGTCATTCATAAAAGTATATATAGAAAAATGAATTACACCGTTAATGGAGATGGTAGGTCGTACGTATGCATGAATGCTATTTTCATTTTTCTGACAGATGGAACATAAGGAATTAAAATAATAAATCTAAATTATATAATCATTATTATATAATATATATCATATATATTCATTAAATTTATCCTTTTTTCCATCCAAGTAAAACATAAATGAAAAATGAGTCACACTGCTTCGTTGAAGTGGTAGTCTCCACGTATGTACGATCGACTTTATCACTTTAAAATGGTTTGAAAGGTAAGAGGGTAGATATGATAATATAATTAAATATGTATAATTATATAATTATTATATTATATAAACATTAAAACCATTATAATACTGATTCATAAAATATGGTGTTGAGAAAATAATTTCATTGCTATGTGGATACTGTAAGTCGTATGTACACACGAGCGATATTTTCACTTCACATTTGATGGAAAGAGAGAGAATAAAGATGGTTTAATAATAATAATAACATTTAATTGTATTTAATATAATGAATTTATTAATTTATGAAGAATATAATAGATTTAGAGGAGGTTAAATATTAATTAAAAAGAGAGTGATTAGTTAATGTGATTACCTCTTCTTTAAAATAACTCCTTTAGATCTATTTTTAAGGGCTCTAGGGTTGGAATTTTGGGAAGAAAATTACATATATAATTTTTATAGTGAATTTTATAAGATAAATTTGTATATTTTTGTCTAGCTAGAAAACTTAAATTGGCATCAAGAAGAGAAAGTAGGGGTTGAACTTTATAATTGAGAGGAGGGGCACATTTGGAATTTCATAAAAGATTATAATATATTAATGTTAGTCTTAAGAAAAATTGTTCTAAATAGAATATAAATGGTAAATGGATGAAATTATCAACCATATCTTATCCCCTTGTAGTCTTTTAATATATTTATGATTTTTAAGTTATTTAATAAGATATTATTTTTCATAAAACATCATTATTTCCAAATTAGACACTTTTCATTTAATTTGACATAAAATAAATAAATACAAGGTTGGAATTAATATTAATCTTAAAAATTCATAGTACACATTAACTCACTCAAATTATACTAATTTTAATATTTTTAAAATAATTTTATATATTATTTTATTAATTATAGAAATATTGTATCAATGTTCTATAAGTATTTAAGGTCATTATATAATTTTAAAAAAGAAGAAGTAAATTTATATAATAAACATAATTTCACTAATATCAATATATATACTTATATTCATTCATAAATTTATTTTTTAACTATATAGACACATAAGAGATATTTAACACTAAGAGAGTGACATTTTGTAACTTTCTTTTCTTTAAATATTATATTGTTAATTTTCTTTAGAAAGTGTTCATTAAAAAACATAATTTTCCTAAAAAATGTGATAAGGGTAGAATTAAATTCATCCAATAATAATTAGTATGAAAATTTATAGCCTTATCACTTATTTTTAACCTAGATTAACATTATTTATCCTTTACTAAGGTGATCAATTTTATCATGGTTACTACTCACATTAACAAAAAATGAAAGGGACCTATTTACCAAATTTTAACCTCATGATTCTAATTATTGAATCCATTTTATGAAATTAAAATTATATAAGTGGAAAAAATTAATATTGAAATAATTTCTCAACACAAAATGAAAAATTCTTTTTAGAAAAATACAGTTTAAGTATAAAACTTAATTAATTCATATCCTATGCCTAGAAAAAAACATTAATTGAATATTAAAACATTTGATATATTATATAATATATAAATTTCATTAAAATAATTCACTAATAGTTATTAATTTAATTTATTAATATAAAAATACACTATACACATAAAAATAGTTTTTGTCTAGAAAAATATCAATTTTACTTTCAAATGTTTTTTATTTTTATTTATAATTAATTGATATAAAAAGAATTAATTTATACTTATGTAAAAATAACTATTTCCAAAATTTAGTTAGTCCTATTCATACCCACTAATCCAAACCCTATGAAATAACTATAATTTAATAGTATATCACAGTTCTTTTAAACTCATTATTGTGTGTAACGCAAGATATTGAAGAAATTAAATTTATTTAAATTTTTTTTATAAAATATTAGGGTGTTACATTCCAAACCCCTTGAAATTAATTTATTTATAAAATTTCATCACTTTTATATAATAAAATCATGATATATTTTCTTCAATACATCCATGGGTTCCCATGTAGCTTCTTCGAATTTATAATTTCTCCAGATAATTTTCACCAGGTGAGTAGACTTGTTTTGAAGTACATTATCTCTATAATCCTATATTTATAATATATTTCATCATAATAAAGACAATTTCCAGTGGTATAAACTTTTAATTTAGTACATTTATAGATCAGGTTTATACTTCCTCATGAAATATTCATGTAACACATCGTAAACTTGAGAGTGGTTCGGTGGAAGCACCAAGTGATAAGATAACTTTCCTAGTTAATCAAGAATATTGAAAGAAAAAATCTACCTAGGTATAAGATTTCCATTATTTCTGAATACCATAACCTTCATCCATTGAAAAATTATTAAAAAAACTTATAAATAACTTCAAATTCTAGGTCACACCAATGATTATCAGCATTAATTTTCTATAGACTCTGAGCTCTATTGATGTGATACTGAATGGATATAACTTTATCTATCATTTACTTAGATATATTATGTCCTAATAGATTTGTTTTTCCAAAATAATCGAAGCATTTTGGATTTGTACAGTTATTTCCATATATTGTTTCATAAGGATCTATATGAATTCTGGAGTGAAAGCTTTTGTTGTATAAAAAATAAACCAGAGGAAGGTGTTGATCCCAACCAACTTTGAAATCCATAGAATAAGATCTCAAAAAGTTCCCTAGGGTTTGATTTATTCTTTCACACTAACCGTCTGTCTAAGGTTGATACACTGTATAGAAAATCAACTCTATATTTATATTCTACTGATGAAGTTGACATAATTTCAAGGTAAACCTCTAATACTGATTAGATAAAATAGAATATGGTACTCTATAAAAACTTACCACTTATTTAATATAATTCTAGACTAAAAAAATAGAGATAAATATCCTCTAATGGTAACTAAGTTTTTTGACTTCGTAAGGTGATTGAATAAAACCCACATAACATTGTGACCTTTTGATGTTTCGTGGTGTCCAATGACAAAATACATGGTGATGTTTTCCCATTTTCATTCGGTTATTGGTAATGGTTGTAACATTCCATTAAATTTTTTTCTTGGAGCCTAAATTTACTCATATACCAAGCCTTGAGATACACACTCAACAATATACCTCTTTATTTTTTCCCACCATAAATACTTTTTTATATCACTATGCATATTTTTTACTTCCATGATGAATATAGAATGATGAACTATGAGATTTATCTAATAGATCCTTCTTCAAATGTGGTATGAAAAAACATATACTTATTTCCTGAACCATATCATTCAATTATAATCAAGGTTAATCTCATAAATATTTTTCACCTTCTTTTCTAGTTCCATATCTTCCTTTTGTGCCTCTTTAATCTTCACTTGAATATATGGTTGAACACTTATTTTAGAAATATAATATTTACCCCATTACTTTCATAATCAATCATTTTAAAATACATAAATGTTGGATATTTTATGATCCTCATGATAGATAATCTTTCATAATCCATTTGGCTTAGAGAATCTTCCACCTTATCCACTTCCCCAACGTGTTGCTGTATTGAGCAGCCATAATATTTAATCAGCTTCAACTATATTCTCTAGTTCACATTAAACACTTTTTTTTGAAAATATAATTTAAAATTTTATGATCAGTATATATATCACACCTTCATCTGTGAAGATAATTATTCCATATATTTAATGAAAATTTACTATAGCTAACTCTAAATAATTAGTTGGACAATTTTTCTCATAAACCTTTAATTTTTGTGAGACATAATCCATCACCAATTCATTATACATGAGAACACTTCCAAATCCTTTCTTTTATGAATCATTATATATTACAAACCCTTATCCACTACATGGTAAAGTAATCATAGGTGAACTGACTAACCTTTTCTTTAGTTCCTTGAAATTTTATTAATATTCATATATCAAAAGGAACTTATCTCCCTTCCAAGTTAACTCGGTGAGTAGATTATATAGTTATGAGAAATTTTTCACAAAGTTTCAATATTATCCAGAAAAACCTATAGAATTATGGTTATCAGTCACAATATTTGGTCTAGGACAACATTAAATAATTTATATTTGAAGGATCTACTTATATACCCTTACTTTAGATTATATGACCCAAGAATGAAACTTTTAAAATCCATAATTTAGAATTGGTAAATTTTCCATAAAAATTCTCCTTCCCTGAGGTCTTTAATGAAATTATCAAGTGATATTCATGCTCTTCCTTGATCATTGAATATATAAGAATATAATCTATAAAGAGTACAAAAAACTGATCATGGTAATATATAAAGACTTGATTCATTAAATCCATGAATATAAAGTGGGTTTTAATATAACAAAATGGAAACACTATAAATTTATAGTGTCCATTCCTTGTATAGAATTATATCTTGGGTATATCATCCTTATTAACCCTAAATTAATGATACCTAGAGTGAAGATCAATCTTATAAAGGTATTTAGATCTAAATAGTTGATAAAAAAAGTCATCAATATAAGGTAGGGGATACTTGTTCTTAATAGCAATCTTATTAAGGTCTCAATAATCAATACAGAGTCACATTGATCCATATTTATTCTAAAAAATGAACCAGTGTACCCCATGGTGACACACTTAGAGAATGAATTCCTTATAAATATTCTATTGGAGTTTATTCTTTGGTTTCTACAACTCAATTGGGGCCATTCTTTATGGAGTATTTGAAATAGGTGTAGAAATATGTATGAGTTCAATCAAGAACTTAACTTTCTGATTTTTTGGAAGACTAAGAAATTAATAAAAAAATACATAAAAAACTTCCAAACAATAGGAATATATTTTATATTGAGTTTATCTCAAACTATTTGAGATAAAAACCCTCTTTAAATTATAATCAAGACCCATATAGTGGATGTGATTTCTATCAGATGTTCATATTTATCTTCACACTGATAGATGATCAAAGGTTGGTTTAGAAAATCAAACATGAATTCCCTTAAAAATTAATGCATGTGGGATTTATGTAAATAAATCAAATCCAAGCCTAGGATAACATCACTCTAAAACAAAGGGAGAATAATAAGATTTGTAGGAATCACATTCCCACAAAAATCAACCGAAGAAGAATCATAGGCCTGAGATATAATCCTCATACCATTAAGGATTTTTTTACTTCCAAATAAATAACTAATCCCTGGGGTTGTATTGTGATACTATTTGAAAATTATATAGATATAGAAGAGTGGGTATATCATGAATCAAATAAGATATAAGCATTTCTAGAGTGGATGGTAATTATACCTTTAACAATGTCATTACCATACCCCTCATTATAAATAAATATTGTATGCAATTTCACTTTTTATATGGAATTAAGAGTTTGTTTATGTTGATCATCATCGTTAAACTTTATATTTGTTCGTTGGTCAGAGTAATGCCTATACTCCGTACATTTAAAAAACATGAGTGTGGGTGGTTCATTATGCAGTGATTTATCTCTATTAAATTCATCATCTAACTTCTTTCTATCACTTTATCATTCTATTTCCCAATGAACTTTATTTCTACACTTGAAAAATTACTAGTTACTTTAAGAAAATTTCCTCTATATTTTCTTCAACACTTTGAGTAAAAATAAATTCTCATATTCTTATCTCCATAGTTTTTAGAATTTCCTATTAATTCTATTTTTCTTTTCTTATCAAAACCATGATATTTATGTGTAACTCAAATATCTATATCCACATTGATAGAAAATAGAATGATTTATTCATATCTACTAAAGTTGCTTATGGATAATTCCCTTCAAATACTTTTTTTTAATCCAATGAAGAATCGTCCAACCTTACTTTCAGGTTGGATGATAATACCTGAAGCATACCTCCTGAGACATGTAATATTTTCCTTATAGGTACCAATGGATTCATTATCCTACTATTTTTGATAAAATAATTAATTCTCTAATTTTTTGAGAATAATTCAAGGAAATTACGTATTAAAAAATAATCTCTTAAACCCATCCCACTCTATATAGTTAATTTCATCATATTGATTCGTGTTATTGATTAGAGTCTACCATTGATCCAATTAAATTTCTAAACAACAAACATCTAGAATAAATTTCTCAAGAACTGAACACTAGAGTATAGAAAAATCTTTTAAATAATAATAATAATATATTTCTCAACAAATAGTGGATTAGAATAACCACTAAAAGAAGGAGGAAATTTCCACATGAAGGACCCAACAGAACATTGTTACTCTTTTGTTTTTTTGGAAACATATGGTGATTCATAGCTTGAAAAAGTTAAGTGAGAATTGTAATGAGATTATGCATTCTAGGTCCTATAAAATTTAGTTTATTAGAAGTATAATCATTAAATTATCCATCAAATTTATAATTGAAATTATTCCTTCTGGTTCTAAGCATTAACTAAAACAATAAAGCATAGTATGAGAGACAATGATCATAGTAGAAAACCACATAATAAAGAAAAATCATTTATAGGATGTATAAATCATGAAATATTCTTATATGACTTGTAATATATAATCTAGGTAATCTATGATCATTAACAAAATATTAGGATATTATACTATACTTAGACTTATTCCCAATTTTCTCACTAACGTTTTCTCATCCTAGTTTTGAAAGGTTAACTAAACTTTTCTCCGATAACTACTATAGAAACCAAAAATTTTCATTACTAGATAACATATCTTAATAGATGAAAATTAATTACATAAAAAAATGATATGTGCTATAATAATATAGTTATAGTTCCATTGGAATCTTTTACACATAAAAAACTAGTTCGTAAAATATCCATATCAGCTCCCAATAAATTCTTAATAACTAGACACCTTCTAGACATAACATTCCTAAAACCTTTATTCATAACCCATGGAAAATAAATATATTAAAGGGTAAGGTCAGATGATCAGTAAGGGTAAACAAGGTAGATATCAATGATCACATAAGTATAACACGAGTATAAGGATGTGAGAACATGATCCCAACATTAGAAATCCACACCTTGTAGACCATAGATCATAATATTGATTTATAGAATAAATCATGAAAGTTAATACAATATGAATAATAAAATAATAATAGAACATAAGCCATGGAATCATAATATTGGCATAATAAATATAATTGTGACGTACACATACATATAGAAAATAATTTCCTTAGTAGTGAAAAATCCTTACCTAGACTATCATAGTGGATTAAGTTCACGTCCCAAACCATCATAGTAGTCAAGGTTAACTCCCAAGACTATCCTAGTGGATTGGGTTTACTCCCCAAACCATTATAATAGTCATGTATCACTCTCCTAAATATCATAGTGGATAAATTACCTTACTAAACTAGGTTCACTCCCCATTCTATTCTTTTTTATCTTAGGAGATATCAATATTTACCCAATTAATTAAAGGGAGATATAGGTCCTACCTATCAAAAAATTAAAATCATACATTTGTTCCACAAGATCACAAAAAATATCATAAACCATAAAAATAAATGAGTTTTATAAACTCTTCATCATCGCATAACCCATGGAAAAGAAATGGGTTTTATAGACATTCCATCATTTCGTCATAGCATAACCCGTAGAAAATGAATGAATTTCATACACATATTTTCATCATAAAAATAACCCAACCAGATAAAGAATAAGGCTGGTGTCCTTGGATCATATCCCCAATAATGCATAAATTAATTCAAGAGCTTTTTGTCTTTAAGGAATCAAAATACCATTAAAATATCATTAAACATTGTTTAGGAAAATATCCTTTCCATTTTGAAATCACATATATAAAACATATTTTTTTTGAGAATATTACAGAAGTTTTTTTTATTTTAAAATATCCATGGGAAATTTTAAATAATATTAAAGTTATGGAGTGGTCATTGTAGTGGTAAATTCTATTCATTCTGTATAAGTTAAAAGACACCCCTTTCATACTTTTGTAATAAGTCAAAAAATAACTCATTCAGAAATTGAAAATAATATTAATTTTAAGACCATTTTTTATAATTCAAAAATGGGTAAAAGTAAATTTAAATAATCATATAATAATAGTAAAAACATTTTTTAAAACCTTTTTATGATACATGGATACTGAATAAGAAATCATTTTGACTGAAGAGATAAATAAAGTTAATTATCCTTATAAAGATATTTTTAGTATCTTGAATACTTAAGGTGAGGAAAATAAAATGAAAATATGTACTCTAAATAAATAACAAGAGGATAAGAATAGTCATTAGTTTCTTTAGATATAGATCTTAATATTTCATCATCAGAAATTAACCCTAAACAATGTCAATAAATAATGAGATTATAACATAAAACCCTTACTATTTTGAATAATAATTACTATGAAAGAAATAACCTTATATATAAATGTAAATCCCCATAAAATTAATAATAATAATAATAAAATACATTCATGGGTAGTATATTAATCACACAAAATAAACAAGGGGTGAAAATGACATGTGTCCCATGGAAATAAAAGTGAGACGAAAATCCATTACCTTCGGTCCAACTTCTATCATAAATCCATTATAGGAACATAATCATATATATTATACAATATATTATTTAACTATAAAATTTTATCAACTTTTTATTAACATTTATTTATTAAAATCACTATTCTTACTGATATCTACATCGTTTTTCATGTATGTATTGGTTTAGTAGTTTTGGTCGCTATATTTTTATCATAGTCCCATTATATACAAAAGGTTAATAATGATATAAGTATAATATATATTAATTATCTACTTGTTTATAGGAATTCATAAAGGTATATAGAGAAAAATTAATTACACCATTCATAGAGATGGTAGACCGTACATACACAAGAACACTTGTTTTATTTTTTTATAGATAAAAATAAAGAAAGGTATATTATAAATATCTATTAAATAATTTTAATTATATCATATATAACATTTATATTCCTTAAATCTATCCGTATTATCATCCATTTAAATTAACAATAAAAAATTAATCACATCGCTTTGTGGTGGTGGCAGTCCACCCATATGCACGGTCAATGTTATCATTTTTCAAAGGTTTCTAAGGCAAGAAGGTAGATATGATATTATAATTTAAAAATTATAGTTATGTAATATTAATAATATATAAATATTAAAACCATTATAAAACTGATTCATAAAATATGGTGATGAGAAATGAATTGTATCACTACGTGGAGATGATAAGCCTTACGTACACAGAAACAAGATTTTGACTTCTCATTTATTGGAAAGATGGAGAATAAAGGCTGTTTAATTATAATGATAACATTTTAGTACATTTATTATACTGAAATCATTATTTTATGAATAATTGTACTGATTCAGAGGAGGAAAAAATAATTAAAAAGAATGTGATTAGTTAAGGTGATTACCACTTCATTGAAATAACTCTTTTATATCTCCTCTTAAGGGCTCTATGGTTGGTATTTTTGGAAAAAAAATATCTATAATGTGTATAGTAAAGTGGATAAGATAAATTTATATATTTTGGTTGAGATAGAATTCTTAATGTGGTGTGAATACGAGAAAGGAGGGGTTTCCTTTTATAATGAAATGGAGGGGTGTTCTTGGAATTTCTTAAAATATGAAAAATATTTTAAAATTATTCTAAAAAAAAGGTTCTATATGAAATATAAATGGGAAATGTATGAAAATTTTGACCATACTTATCCTGTTTCTTTATTTTAATATATATTTTTTATTTTAAAAAATTTAATAAAATATTATTTTCATAAAATATCATTATTTAAAATTTAGATGCTATTCATTTAATTTGATTTAAAAGACAAATAGATAAGGTTAGAATTCATATTTATCTAAATTATTAATTTTAAACATTAATTCACTCAAAGAATATTACTTTTAATATTTTTAAAATCATTATATTTATATATCTTTAATAATTTGAGAAAACAAAATCAGTGTCTCATAAGAATTTATGGTCATTATATAATTAATAAAATTTATAAATAAATTTATATCACGAAAAAATTTCCATTAATCTCAAAATAGTCACTTATAGTCATTCAATACTTGATTTTTCCCCATAATGACACACAATAGATATTTATAATTAAGAGAGTTCCATTTTGTAACATTAATTGTTTTTAATATTATATAGGTCATTTTCATTGATAAGTGTCCATTAAAAAAACAAAATTTAGAGAATAAGGTGATAAGGGTCGAATTACCTTCACCCAATAAGAATTAGGATGAAAAATTATGGTAATATCACTTAGTTTTACCCTTGGTTAACCTAATTTTCCTTTACCGAGGTGATCATTTTTACCGTAATTAATATTCTCATGGACAAAAAATAAAATGAAACTATTTAAAAAATTTGAAAATACTAATTCCAAATATTGAATACATTTTATCAAATTCAATTTCTATAATTTGAAAAATTAATTTTATAATAAGGGCACAACATGCGATGAAAACAGATTTTTTGAAAAATACATTTTTAAGCATAAAACTTGGTTTACTCTTATCCCATGGATAAAAAAAATATTAAAAGAATATTGAAACATTTGATCTAATATATAATATATAAATTTAATTAAAATCATTCAAAAATAGTTATTAATTTAATTTATTAAATTATAATACATTGAGTTCATAAAAACATTTTTTTGAAAAATATTTCATTTACTTTCAAATGATTTTTATTTTTATTTCTAGTTAATTGATACCGATAGAATTAATTTATAATTACAAAACTATACATTTTTTTCATAATTTAGTTATACCCTCCAATATAATTACTGATTTATATATATAATTTTAAAGTGTGTCATGGTTTATTTGAACTCGATGTTGCGTGTAATACAAGATATCAAAGAAATTAAATTTACTTAAAAAATTATTTCATAAAACATCAAAGTGTTAAATGGGTATACAATAAATAATATATGTTGTAGTATATAATTCCTTCAGGGAAGTATTCATTCATCTTCTATTTCTTTAGGTTACAAAAATATTCAATTGTAATTGTGTTATAATCTGACATGCACTATAATATGTTTTATTAGTTTTTGATGATTGCTGCACATTACACCATTTTTTGAATTACATTAGATTTTTTTTGATTTTTGGCCTCTCAAAAATATAATTCACACATATTTCATTCCTAACCATAAAAATTACCTAATTATTGTTTTTTTATAATTTTATAGGAGTGAGAGTACGTTTGAAAATTTATTATGGTTAATTTTTTTTCACTTAAAAAATGAAAAATAATACCATTTACCTTTCATTTATGTGTGAAACATACATTAAATTCTCTCAATTCTCATTTCTATGAGCCTTAAATTATACAATGTTCATTGTATAGTCAATTATTGAGAACATTTGATGGATGTTTTTTCAATTTTTTGTTTTTATGTTATTTAATTAATTTCAAGTTCATTTGACCTTAAAATGTATGTATTACATTATCACATAACTTGATTGCTGGATTCACATGCCACTAAATCCTATTATAACATTACATAAATTTGGATATATAATATAGATATCATTTTTGGTTAGAATTAATTTTTTTTATGATTGATTTATGATGTGTTTGGAAGTTGTTGGGAGTTAGTGACATTTAAGGGAGGGGTAGTCAAGGCCCCGTTGCTTATTTAAATTAGTAGAGTTTATCAAGTATTAGGTAACCTATCTAGGGTACTTGTATCCCCTATAACACATTTGAAATGATAAATTTGGTGTTATGGGCGGCTAGGGGATCATCAAGTACTTGGTATAGGATACCTAGGCACCTGATGATATACTTGGGTGAATTCCATTATGACCATTTCTGGAATTTCCATCATAAACCCATTTTAAACCAATTTTTCCCACACACTCAAGATAAATTTAACTAGAAATCCATTTTGGTTTCCTTCTTGGATTCTTAATCTCCTACAAGGTTCTTTTATTTCCCATTAGAAGTGTGGTTAGTTACAATCATCCTCATCTGGTAAGTATGACCCCATCTATGTATCGTTTGTGTAAAAAATTCATTATATATTTTTCCTCCATAAAAAAAAACTAATTCAGAGGGTTTTTGTTGGGTTATTGACTTGTGATGTTTTAGTACCAGTCTAAATGTAAAAACCTTGAGTGGGGGGGGGGGTGGAATGAAGTTGAAAACCAATTTAAATGTTTTCTCTTATTTTAGTCCCATAACCCATATAGGTCTTGTCCACTCATTGGATAAAACAATTTAAATCTATATTCCAATCATTTTTTTATTATATAAAATAACAATGATGAATATTAATGAAAGTAAAGCACTAAAAAAAGATTATTTTATTTATTTCATCACCAAGGTCTAATCTAAGAATAATACACATAGTTTTTTGTTGGTGTACTAGAATCAACTATATTTATTTTTGATGGATGCATATATGTAGGTCATGTTCATAATTTTTTAGGGAACAATGCCCTTATAATTTTATTTAAAGGATCATTATCAATCCAAGTTAAACTCCCTCTACTTCACCTCCACACAATTCTTTGGTGAATTATATATTCAGTTTATATATATAAGGTTCTCTCCATGTTCAACATTTGAGTATTCTTGAATTATAACTAAATTTTTGGAACTTCTTTAAATTCCGTATTTTCTTGATTTCTATTCATCTAATGACTAATGTGATTAACTTATTGATGTGAGGTTTAATTATATGTTTTCCATAAAAACATCATATAAACAACTTTTCTTCTAGATGAATTGAATTATATACTGAAATTATCTTATTTCTCTTATTATTAAATAGTTGGATATAATAGTGTAACTTATATAAACTTCAATATTTCTTCATTATGAAACCATATATTTCAATGGATATACGTCTAGGACACTTCCCTCTTCCTCTTATCAGAACCAGATATGTTTATGTGTTTCTCTCTCTTCTCCTCCCATGAAACCAGATATTCAATTTCTTCTCTACTTACCTCCAATACTTCTAAAATATGTTTTTATATAGTATTAAAGTCTCAAACCATTCTAAAAATGGTTGGGATAATACTTTTCCTCTAATTAACTATTATAATTCCATGTGTGCCACACATTTTAATGTGGCCATAATATACTAATAAAACAAAGTCAAATCTTTTAAATTTCATACCATATCATCATTTGAAATTTGATTTGAATCCTCCAAATAATTCCTACTATATTATTCATGGTGTAAGAAACTTTATTATAGTATGATTCTCCTTACAGATTTATCATATCAAATTCATTATGATTTTATCCTTTAATATCCATTTATATTTCTATATAAATATTTTATAATGAATCATTATTTAATTATTCATGAAAATCACCACTCAAATATCAACCTAAATCTCTATAGAATACCCATTCAAATTCCCCAATTCATTCTTCATTTATTTCTCATTTACTTTATATTAAAATCAAGCTCAAATAATTTGAATAATTCTTTTGAAATTTTCTTCAATATATTCATGGTGTAATACTATATAAATTATCCTTTAATATGACATTTTATGATTATCCTTCAAGTTAATATGATGTGATAAATGAACATTCAATTTTATTCTCATATAAGATGAAAATAGTTATTAAATAAATTTTGAAATCCTCTAGTTAATTTCACATGAGTTAATATGATGGTTGAGATATTTATTCACTTGGGAGACATATTATTCATTCATGATTCATTCTTAAATGAGTGGAGGGAACTTATGTTCAAAATCACACAGTTCTTCATGCTCTTTAAAATAATCTTACATATCCTTATGGGCTAACACTTACGTATGGGATGAGTAAACCTTATATATCATGTAATTATCCATTTATATTTCTAGAAAACCCTTATTTATTTGAATTTTCATCCTGTTACTCTTATGTATTAGCCGGATTAATATTACATATTTCTTTAGTTACCTATATGTATTAGACTCTACCATTTTTTCACGTTTACATATTACCATGTTTACCTTTACGTATCAAATTAGTTACCTTTAAATATGGGATTAGGTGATTTCTTTATTTTATATATTTTCAAATCTTGAAGTATATTTATATCCTTTTAAAAAATCTTACATATGAATATGAGTGTTTCTGGATATTTCCAACACTTCCTTTTACCAAAATATATTACGTATCAACCTAAAAAATATTACAAATAAAAATAGCTACTCAAGGAATTTTTCTTTTTTTTGAGAACTCTAGTCATGGAATAATACTTGTGTTCACATTATGTTTTCTTACTATAAATTCAAAAACCTTCAAAAATTACCTCCTATTATTTCAGAACATCCTCTAAATATATGAACATTTAGAACAAATTATAGAAATCTCCAATTATATGTATTCCATTATTATGCATCCGTAATATTTAAAACATTGTTCCTATGTGTATAGTAACCATCTTCTTCATCATCTATGTCACTATGTTGTTCAATATAATCCTTCACATGCTTGTCAAAAAATAAAATAGAAATTATCAAAAAATATAACTCACAACCTCTTAGTTTCAACCTTCACCCTCTATGGATTTTGTTGACAATACTACCATAAATCCAACTTCAACATTTAACTCCAAATCTTACAAAATTGGGTATGGATTTATGGTGAATCTTTCTCACTCAACCCTTTTTAATAGAATTAAAATGGTCTTCTTGTTCTTATTTTTGTATTAATTCTCCCTCTTCTCTTAGAAAATTTCATGGGGAATATCTTTTAGGTTATACCCCCTTCATCCGTACAATATTTTCCCTATATTTTCAACGATCTTCACCTGAGTATTATTTTGGAATAATTATTCCCCTTGAATTATGAAATCTAGATTTATAGAGTTTTTATCCCTATTTTTCATGAATTTTTATCCTAATACATTTGATCTTGGAATATCTTAACCTCTTCCAAAATTTAGAACCTGTTCACTACCCACTTGACACCAGCAGTTTATATAAAAAACTTTTAGCACTACCAACTATTTGAAAGGTACTTTAATTTTTTGGGCTATTTTAGCCACGTTCTAATTAGCATTAACACATCATATTTTAGCTCCCTCTTCCACATTCATACCATTAGGCTCTCCCATCCACTTGTTGACTAAACCTTTGGCACTTTTCCTACTGGTGGAACTCCAATTTTTCACTTCAACCTTGATTTTACTTATTAAATAAAACAAATATATATTTTCACTTTTCAATCTCCAAACCACTTTCAATTCCTAGTTTCAATCTAATTAAAATATTTTTAGTGATTATATTTACGACATGTAAATGATTCATTAATGAATTCCCAAAGAATATCGATTCAATAGTTGGTGTATAAAAAATATTCCAAGTCAAGAATGGTAATATTGTTCATATCACCCGCATACTTCCATAATCAATTTTGGATATTCTACTCCACCTTTCAATTTCTTCCAAAAATTTTCTATATGATCTCAACCTTACTTACAAAAAACCATTAGTGAAGGAATAATAGATCATTAAGAATGTAATTTATAGTACATGTTGGATCAATTGACACCCCTTATTCATGTTGAACTTGTGATACCAGTTGATATCTTTGATCCTTCATTTATTTACAAGGAATATAATTTTCTATATGAGAACAAAAATCATTTGAATGCTCTTCACAATATCTTCTTGAATTCCATCAGTTTTTGATTCTGAGTATTGAAATAATTTTCATCATGGGAAAAGAACTTGATAGTCATCACAATTTATTACCTGCATCTTTTTGTATCGTAAAATATTATTAAATGACACCACATGGTTAATAGATGAAGAAATAAAAATTAATTTGATACATATCACTACTTGTACCCTTGAGTTATTTTCTTCTTATTTTAGCGGTCAGGTACCACTATAGATATATAATAATATCATTTTTTATCCCTGAGGTTGGATTGAATCCACTATAAATTTTAGATTTGTCTTTGATTCTACTTTAACTCCAGATTAGACCCTACTTATTTTAAAATTCTTCTTTACAACACACAAATCCAGATTTATATTAGAAATCCAAATTTGTTGTTCAACACCACTTTTTGGGTTAGAATAGGGCCTTTATACCATTTAAACGTTTTATTTAGGTATAATATTAATTATGATATATAATAACACTTAATCTCCTTGTTCATTTATCCCATTTCAGTATAATAACACCCTATAGAGCATATATCCTCATTATATCCTCATAACCTCAAAAAAATTTAAAAATATTAAACAGATAGGGAGGGAGGTACTTCCCAAACATCCCAAAGTTGAATATTGTGGGTTTTATTGATAAATAAACAATTTGGTTCCACAATTATTCTAATACTTTAGAGTAGCTATTCTTGTAATAAAACTTATAAAAAATGAACATCGATTTTTTTTGATATTCACCAACTTTCTTGGCTTAGGATCTATCTCTATTGTCAGACTAATTCAACCTTTTCATCTTTCTTCCTTTGATAAAACACTATTTCATCTTTCCTCATGCTTCTTCCCCTATATTTTAACTCTTCCAATGGTCTTCATCTCTTAAATTTTCTCAATATTTGTGAGACCACTTCGGCTAGCCTCATGATTTTATTCTTATATAGTTATAAAATTCACCACATAAATTTTCATCCTTGGGGGATCTTTCTTTAAGTGAGTATCCATAGTTCTTATAGTTTTAGCATCTTCTTTCATTTTATTCCAATTTTTATTATTTCAGGAGGGATGATGTGAGCATACCATCCTTGGTCCTCGGTACACCGGTCATTGTACTCTATTATTTTCTTATAGATCAAAAAATATATTTTATATCATAATTGATTTTATTTCAGTAGAGATAATATCCCTAATTATCAAAGGAATGGTGGGATTTTTTTGAATATTGAGCTCCTATTTTTCAATAATTATTATCCAAATGTTCAGTTTTATCACAAATAAAAAATATACCCATAAATTCATACATCATGTATTCATTTATTAGTTTCAATGTTAATGCAACAAATTTTCTTCCCCACTGAGCTCTTGGACTTTTAGACCCACACTCACGGTGTGTGATATAAATCTACAATAGCATCACTTTGTTTCTACCTTCTTTTAAAATCCCCCACATCTAGATTTAACAATAATATTATACTTACTCATTGATTACAAATTTTTATATTTTCAGAATCTGCTTGTTGATATTGACATGGGAGGGATATTATTATTTATATAATAGGTTTTTAATATCTCCTTTAGATCCTTGATTTTTAAATCCTTATCCTTTAGTTGGGAAGCCATCTATTTAATCAAAAACTAGTTTCCATTCCAGATTCTATCCTCTATTAAAATTGTATTTTTCATGGGATAAGGATCTCATTTAACTCTTTATCCATGGTCATTTTCCCATACATCATTTAAAATTTATTCATGTAAGTAACTTTGACCAATCATATTTACACCAATTTTAATTATATAATCAATCAAGGAAACCTATAATCTATTTACAATTTTCTTATAATGTACAAGATATTCCATGAATTTAGAAATCCCTTCATACCTAATCCTTATTTTATCCACTATCTCATATAAGTATTGGATATCATCTCATATAATCTAAGATAATTCTTTGAATTTATGAATTAATTTTATTTCCACTTATACCAATAAATCAACATCCTCTACAAATCCCCTTGTGACATATGAATTTATAAATTTATAGATATCTTTTATGTAACACCCGAGATTTTTATGAGAAATATTTTGTTTTTATGTTATATACATCATCAAAGGAATCTTTCACTATACACAACACTAGCTTGTCTTTCTTTACACGCAATCACAACCTTCATCGATAGCTTGTGTTGTACGCAATACCGAGTTTCACTAAACAACGATATGCTATTAAAATATTATTAAAACTAGCCGTTATGAATAGTAATACCCAATTTTTGAGATTTTATAAATTTTATCTTTAAAAATGGACTTCATTTTTGGATTCGGAATATTGAAATTATCCTAGGGTGAAATTTGGATATTTTTCTAAAAACTTTCAATTTTTGATGAATAGTGAAAACACTAGGTTACTATTTAAAAACCAAATTTTTATTTAAATAATTGTTTATATTGTTTAAATTTATTTTAGGTCAAAATTGACACATAATACCTATATAAGTTCAATGTAATTCATTGGAGTCATTTTATAATAATTTTTGATATATAAAAATTTTATTGAACTTTTCACCTTCTTTTACCTACATCCTAGGAGCTTTTTGCAAACTTACATAAAACTTAATTTTACCACTTTTGTGAGTGGAATTTAGAAAATCAATAGACTTGGTTAATATAAAGGACTAAAATGTGGTTCAATGAGATGAAAATAATTTTTGGTGAATAGTAACTTTTTAATTTTTTTTACCACAATTAAAAGTAAATAGGGTAATTAAGGGTAAAAATGATATTATTATTACCCTAACACATGTAATAATTCTATTGGATAAGTGTAATTCGACCAAAAACAACCTTAGGAATAAAATATGACCATTTAGGTCCACTTGGATTAGATTAGGACATTTAATATTATTTTATTTAAAGAAGGGTTAAATTAGTTAAAATCAAAGTTTAATAAATAAATTATTTTTAATATAGGGTTATACATAAGATAAATTAGACTATAAATATTCACTTGAAAGATAAAACTATTTCCTACATAATGGTATTTTATTTATAATTTTTAGACTTTAAATAATTTAATTTATTTATGACACAACGATGATGCAATAATTACCTTATTAAGGAAATATTAACTTAATTGATGTTATAAATACCCAAATAAATGTAATTTTAGACTTTTTATGATTTCCACTAATTTTTTAGGTTAATATGACATATTATTATTGATTTAATTAACTTTTTCCAAACTAATAATGCTGTTATTAGTTTCACAAAAATCAAATACCAAATAGTGTCAAAATTGACATAAAATAGTTTTTTAAAACAAATATTATATTATTAATTTTTATTTTATTCCTAAAAATCTAAGGTTCATCCAAATGAGTTATATAAGGATATATATATTAATAATTAACCACTTGTGGTTCTTTAGGCTTGTTATAGTAAGTTTATTAACCTTATAGTATGAGAAAACAAGTAGACACGGTAAAAGTTAAATTATTTAACTTAGAGTTAAATCTAAATGATAAGGTTAAAATAGTAACCTAAACTTGTATAAAACCCATTGGTTGAGAGTATTGCGACCCATACCCACCTTAGCTTCTAAATAAATCAATTTGGAGATATTAAAAACCGAATATGACTTTATAATAAAATAACATTTTAAGTTTTCCTAAGGTGCCCCTCTCCTCCCTTATAAAAGGAAACCTCATCCCTCTCTTCCTCACACCACTTTGAGCCTTAAAGCTCGGCCAAAACCTGAAAATTTATCTTCTCCACTTCTACAAAAACATACTATAGGTCCTGGTCTTCTTCAAAGACCATCTTTAGTGCCCTAAGAGGAGGTTAAGAAGAGGCGCTTCAAAGAAGAGGTAATGTCCGTTACCGATTCTTTCAACTTTATTTCTTCTTCTAATTCTTCTTATTTAGTTGTTTAATTATAAATTAATAACATAAGTATCACTAATATACTGATATGTTATTAAAAATATGAAACAAAACTATTTCACCTTCTATCCATCCTACGGAAAACTAAATCACCGCGCGTACGTACGTACGGAATACCGTCTCCACGCCGTGGTGTAATCTGTTTTCCACCACCACCTTACTTGGATGGGTATAATGGTGTAAATAATAACTATATATGATTATTGTAAAGTGATACTGATTCTGAAATAGTATACATACACTTCAATACAATTCCACGATCTTGGGAACGATATCATCGCTCGTGCATACGTACGGCCTACCGTCTCCACGATGTAATGCGACTCATTCTACATGATCTTCAATGCGTAATGATTATATAAATGAATTGAATGAATAAATATGATATAAATTACACTAATACCATTCTGTAAATGAGGTATCTATAACCTAAAAAGAAGAATAAGAATTTATTCTATAAAACACACATAAGAACATAAAGCAATAAACACCCGAATAACAAGTAGCAATGAAATATTACTAATAAGAAGATAAGAATATGGAAATATATGATATCATAACAATTAGTATGATTCTGGAATAAGTCAATGATATTATTTAAATCATTATGGAGGAGGTTCGGACATGAACAAAGCATATCAGACCTAAGGTAAGAGAAAATCTCACAATCTCATTTTTATCCGAGATTGTTTATACTTTGGTATTTACTAGGGTGTATTTTATCATCCACATCCATGTTTCCTCAATATTTAATATTATTTATATCCTCATACAATTGTTTAAATCCAATTTTACCCTTCGGTGAGTTTTTAGTAAAAGATATGAAAGGAATCTTTTGTCGTTTTTTGTACGAGGTACTTTTTGACTTATCTGGGCAAAGTACTAGAAGAATGTTTTTTAACTTATACAGAATGAATGTATTTTTAGAAAATTATTTCCAAGAAGATTCCTTTACAAGTTTTCAAGTTTATTTTTAATCAACTTCTTTTAGTTTAAAATTGTATGACATGTTAAGAAAATGAAAATGTTTTTGAAGTAGAAAGGATATTTTCCTCAAGAATGGAGTTCAAGTGTTTTATCAAAATTATTTTCCATCTAAGATAAAATAGGGTTCTGTTTCTATCCCTATTTTTACATTGATTTTATTGTTTTATGATGGAATTAATTTTATGATGTCCTTTTATCTTATATGGGTTATGTTATGATGAAATGATGTTTAAGAATCCCATTTTTATTACATGGGTTATGCTATGATGTATGATTTATTATTTTGTGGCACACATAAGAATGGTTTCATTATGAGATGGGTGAGACCTATATCTCCCTCCAATACATTGGGTAAAGATTTATATCTCATGAGATAGACATGGTTGGAACACCACGTTAAACTGGTTCAGTGATACAGGACTGGAATGAGGAGTGAACTCGGTTCAGTAATGGACTTTGTCCTCTATGATGGTCTTGGAAATGAGACTTAACTAATATGAAATGATTTTCTATTATTATGTGTGTATGGAAAAAATTTTCATGTTTTATGTTATGATTATTGGGGATTACTTTTCAATACTATGATTTATCCCATGACATGATATTATGACCCCTTTTGTGGGTTAAGATTTTTAAAATGTTATGTTCTTATGAATATGATATGACTGATATTTATTTTGTTACCCTTACTAAGCATTTTATCTCACCCTTTTGTATGTTTTATTTTCCCGAGGTCAGGAAGGAGGATATTAAGTAGGATATTCCAAAAAGGGATTCTAGATATGATGAAATAAACGGGAGACAATGTGCTTGATTTTATGAACCAGTTGTTTATGTTTCCCAATTTCTAAAGTCACTATACCTATACGATCCTTTCATGGTTTTGTTATATGTTGTAATAAGTATGCTTCAACTCTGAAGTAATTACAATGTATGTAAATTATGGTCCGTTATAGTTGGTATCAGAGGAAAGGTATAGTCAACCTTTGGAAACTAGGATGTGAAAGCCTTAGTAAGAACCCTAAGGATATATCTAAGAACAGAACAATCTTAGTGTTTTAGAAATGGCCATGAACAACCTATGATAAGACCTTAGGTGTGAAATTTTATTCGTGATTATGTGGTTTTCCTATTATAATTATTGTTGCTCACACAATTATTCTTGGTTTTAGTCAATGGATGGAACCCGAAGGAACCGTGTTAATGCTGAATGCGACGGGCAATGCAAGGATTGACCCCCTGAGAAACCAAACGTTATGGGAGCTGGAATGAAAAATCTTATAGCCATGATCACACAACTTTATCAAGCTATGAACCATCCAGGACTTCCAAACGAGCAAAGGAAGGAGCAACATTCTGTTCAATTCTTCATGAGACAGCATCCACCTTCATTTAGCGGGTCTTCTGATCCATTAGTAGTTGAACAATGGATTAGTACCACTGAAAAGATATTTTCAGTTCTAAAATGTTCTGAACATGACAAAGTCATCTTAGCAGTGTATCCTTAGGAAGGTGATGATGATCAATGGTTTAATCTTATCAAGAATACGAGGAAAAGAGATGAAATTGAGTCCATGGAATGGGACGAGTTCAAGAACTTATTTTTCAATAAGTACTTCCCTCGTATTCTTCGAATAAAGATGGAGAAGAAGTTTCTTGAACTGAAGCAAAAGGATGATGAATCAGTTGGAACCTACGAAGCAAATTTTACAAGACTTGCTAGGTACGCTTCCAGAATTATTATCCAACCTGAGAGTAAAATCGATCGATTCTTTAGTGGCTTAAAACCAATTCATCGAAGGGCGTTAGACATAAGAGGCTTCAATAGCTATGAGGAAATTGTTCGATGTGCTCTCAAGGTTGAGATGGAGATTGGAGTAACCCATCAGTCATATATATTTGATAAGAAGAGTAAAATGGAATTCAAAGGAAAATCTAAAGAGCACACTGAAAAGAAGATGAGTTTTCCCTTATGTTCAAAGTGTGGAAAGAAACATGGAGGAAATTGTCTTAAAGGGAAAATCAAATGTTTTAAGTGTGGAAAAGAAGGTCATAGGGTAGTTGAATGTCGAAAAAATGGGAAGAAGATGTCCATTGATATGAACAAAGAAAGGGATACACAGAATGCACCTCATACACTTTAATGTTTCAAGTGCAAGGAGATGAGACATTATGCCAATCAATGCACAAATCCAAGGGTTGTTGATGATGATCGACTTCAACAAACTCTTAAGGCCAAAGACAAAGGAAATTCACATGCAATTACTATCATCCATGTGGAGTACGATAACGAAGTGGTGAAAGGTACACTTACCATCCACTCTAAAGTAGCAAATGTTTTATTTGATTCTGGATCCACCCACTCTTTTATTTATGAATAATTTTCTAAGGGTATCGCCATATTACCTCAACAATTAGATGTTGAGTTAGCTGTTACAACCCTTAATGGCATAATAGTCGCATCAAAAGTTTATAATTCTTCTCCGATTAAAGTTTGTGGGAAATTGCTTCCTGCAAATATTATGATCCTTCCTATAATGGAATTTGATGTGATTCATGGCATGGATTGGCTTTCTTTATACAAAGCTCATATCAATTTCCAAATAAGGGAAATCAAATTTAATATTCCTGATCAATCTACTATCATCTATCGATGCAAGGATGAATATAACCTTCCAGTGGAAATTTCTTCCATCTTATGGGTCTTGATTACAATAAATGAAGGTTATTTATCTCAAATGGTTGGAGAGAAACTCACAATTAAGAATACACCCATTGTACGGAAGTTTGATGATGTCTTTCCGGAGAAATTGCTAGGTCTTCCACCAAATCTTGAAGTTGAGTTTTCAATAGAACTCATACCGGGTGCTATGCCCATTTTAAAGACACCTTATAGAATGGCCCCAATTGAGTTGCAGGAATTGAAAAAGTAACTCTAAGAGAATCTTGATAAAGGATTCATACGCCCTAGTGCATCACCTTGGGGAGCACCTGTTCTATTTGTTAAGAAGAAAGCTGGATCAATGAGACTCTGCATTGATTATCGAGAACTTAACAAGATCACTATCAAGAAAAAATATCCTCTACCATTCATTGATGACTTATTTGACCAACTACGCGGAGCTCAATACTTTTCCAAGATTGATCTTCGTTTAGGGTATCATCAATTAAGGGTCAAAAGGGAGGATATACAAAAGACAGATTTACTTACAAGGTATGGACATTATGAATTTATAGTGATGCTATTTGGTCTTACTAATGCCCCTAAAATCTTCATGGATCTAATGAATAGAGTCTTTAGAGACTATATTGATCAGTTTGTGGTAGTCTTTATAGAATATATTCTTGTATATTCAAAGATCAAGTAAGAACATGAAGATCACTTGAGAATTGTATTGAAGACCTTGAGAAAGGAGAAGCTTTATGCCAAATTTACCAAGTGTGAATTTTGGCTTAAAAAAGTTTCATTTTTGGGTCACATAATCTCAAAAGAGGGGATATCTATGGATCCAGCAAAAATAGAGGTTATCAAAAGATGGTCGAGACCAACAATAGTAACTGAGATTCGAAGTTTTCTTGGTTTGGTTGGATATTATCGACGTTTTGTGAAATATTTTTCACGATTATCTAATCCACTCACCAGGTTGACTCGAAAAGGAGTTAAGTTCGTGTGGACGGAGGAGTGTGAAGAGAATTTCAAGGAGTTGAAAAGAAGGTTATCCAGTGCACCTGTGCTCACACCGCCTTGTAGTGGAGAAAGGTTTGTGATCTACAGTGATGCATAAGGTTCGAGAATCAGGTTTATGTTCCTCCCATCCCAGAATTAATGAAGGATCTGCTGGATGAGACTCATAGTTCTTCATTCTCTATTCATCCTGGAAGCATGAAGATGTATAGGGACCTGAAAGAGTACTTCTGGTGGGATGGCATGAAAAGAGATGTTGCTGAATACGTCTCTCGATGCTTGGTTTGTCAGCAAGTTAAAGCTAAGAGACAGAAGTCTAAGGGGATGTTACAACCATTACCCATACCTGAATGGAAATGAGAAAACATCACTATGCACTTTGTCACCGAACTTCCTAAAACGTCCAAATGCAATAATGTTATCTGGTTCATAGTTGATCATCTTACGGAGTCGGCACTCTTCATTGCTATTAGGGAAGATTTCTCTCTGGATCAGCTTGCTAGGATATATGTAAAGGAAGTGGTAAGATTTCATGGAGTACCACTTTACATTATATCTGATCGAGATCTGAGGTTTACCTCAAAGTTATGGTGAAGTCTTCATCATACTATAGATACAGAGTTGATTTTCAGTACTGCTTATCATCCTCAGACAGACGGTCAGTCTAAGAGAACAATTAAAACTCTAGAAGAATTTTAAGAGCTTGCTCTATGGATTTCAAAGGTGGTTGGGATCAATAACTAACTTTGGTGGAATTTTCATATAATAATAGCTTTCACTCCAGTATTCATATGTCTCATTATGAAGCTCTATATGGAAAGAAATGCTGGACTCCCACTTGATGGGATGAAGTTGGGGAATGAAAGCTATTAGGACCTGATCTTGTTGATGATATGGCAGAAACAGTCAGATCTATTCAACGACACATAAGAGCAGCTCAGATTCGACAAAAAATTTATGCCGACAATCGAAGAAAAGAAATAGGGTTTGAAGTGGGTGATAAAGTGTTCTTACGAATATCTCCTTGGAAGAGAGTAATGAGATTTGGAAAGAAGGGAAAGCTGAGACCTAGGTATATCGGTCCTTTCGAAATACTGGATCATGTTGGGAAGGTAGCTTACTGATTGGGGCTTCCACCAAATCTCTCTCAAGTTCATGATGTGTTCCATGTATCGCTCCTGATAAAGTACATACCAAATCCTTCACATGTACTCAGCTCAAAAGTTGTACCACTGGAGCAAGATCTTTCTTATAAAGAATAGCTGATAGAGATTCTAGATCGTAGCGAAAAAGTCCTACGGAACAAGACGACTCACTTGGTGAAAGTTTTATGGAGTAACCACCAATTAGAAGAATCTAAATTAGTGATTGAGGATATGATGAGGGGGAGGTATCCTCATCTGTTTGTTACAAAGTGACGAATTTCGAGGGCGAAATTCAATTTAAGGGGGGTAGAATGTAACACCCGAGATTTTTATGAGAAATATTTTGTTTTTATGTTATATACATCATCAAAGGAATCTTTCACTACTCACAACAATAGCTTGGATTTCTTTACACGCAATCACGATCTTCCTCGATAGCTTGCATTGTACGCAATACCGAGTTTCACTAAACAACGATATGCTATTAAAATATTATTAAAACTAGCCGTTATGAATAGTAATACCCACTTTTTGAAATTTTATAAATTTTATATTTAAAAATGGACTTCATTTTTGGATTTGTAATATCGAAATTATCCTAGGGTGAAATCTTGGTATTTTTCTGAAAACTTTCAATTTTTGATGAATAGTGAAAACACTGGGTTACTATTGAAAAACCGAATTTTTATTTAAATAATTATTTATTTTATTTAAATTTATTTTTGGTCAAAATTGATACATAATACCTATATAAGTTCAATGTAATTCATTGGAGTCATTTTATAATAATTTTCGATATATAAAAATTTTATTGAACTTTTCACCGTCTTTTACCTACATCCTAGGAGCTTTTTGCAAACTTACATAAAACTTAATTTTACCACTTTTGTGAGTAGAATTTCTAAAATTTAAGACACACGGTTAATATCAAGGACTAAAATGTGGTTCAATGAGATGAAAATAATTTTTGGTGAATAGTAACTTTTTACTTTTTTTTACCACAGTTAAAAGTAAATAGGGTAATTAAGGGTAAAAACGATATTATTATTACCCTAAAACATGTCATAATTCTATTAGATAAGTGTAATTCGACAAAAAAAAACCTTAGGAATAAAATATGACCATTTAGGTCCACTTGGATTAGATTAGGACATTTAATGTTATTTTATTTAAAGAAGTGTTAAAATAGTTAAAATCAAAGTTTAATAACTAAATCATTTTAAATATAGGGTTATACATAAGATAAATTCGACTATAAATATTCAATAGAAATATAAAAATATTTTAAACATAATGGTATTTTATTTATAATTCTTAGACTTTAAATAATTTAATTTATTTATGACACAACAATTATGTAGTAATTACCTTATTAAGGAAATATTAACATAATTGATGTTATAAATACCCAAATAAATGTAATTTTAGAATTTTTATGATTTCAAAATTTTTTTTAGGATAATATGACATGTTATTATTGATTTACTTAACTTTTTTTGAACTAATCACGCTTTTATAATTTTCACAAAAATCAAGTAGCAAATAGTGTCAAAATTGACATAAAATAGTTTTTAAAAAAAATATTATATTATTAATTGTTATTTTATTCCTAAAAATATAAGGTTTGTCCAAATGAATTATATAAGGATATATATATTAATAATGAATCACTTGTGGTTCGTTTGTCTTGTTATAGTAAGTTTATTAACCTTATAGTGTAAGAAAACAAGAAGACAAGTAAAAGTTAAATTATTTAACTTAGAGTTAAATATAAATGACAAGGTTAAAATAGTATCCTAAACTTGTCTAAAACCCATTGGTTGAGATTATTCAGACCCATAACTACCTTATATTCTAAATAAATCAATTTGGAACTATTAAAAACTGAATATGACTTTATAATAAAATAATATTTTAAGTTTTTCCTAAGGTGCCCCTCTCCTCCTTTATAAAAGGGCACCTCCTCCCTCTATTCCTCACACCACTTTGAGATTTCATTTTCAGCCAAAACCTACCAATTTTTCTTATACACTTAAATAGAAATATCCTATAGGTAATGGTCTTCTTCAATGACCATATTTAGTGCCCTAAGAGGAGGTTAAGAAGAGGCGCTTCAAAGAAGAGGTAATGTCCGTTACCGATTCTTTCAACTTTATTTCTTCTTCTACTTATTCTTCTTTAGTTGTTTCATTATAAAGTAATAACTTCAGTATAAATAATATACTGATATGTTATTATAAATATGAAAAAAACCCTATTTCACCTTCTATCCATCCTACGGAAAATGAAATCACCGTGCGTGCATACGTACGGAATACCATCTCCACGCCGTGGTGTAATCTGTTTTCCACCACCACCTTACTTGGATGGGTATAATGGTGTAAATAATAACTATATATGATTATTGTAAAGTTATATTGATTCTGAAATATTATACATACACTTCAATACAATTCCACAATTATGGGAATGATATCATCGTTCGTGCGTACGTACGGCCTACCGTCTCCACGATGTGATGCGACTCGTTCTACATGATATTCAATGCATAATGATTATATAAATGAATTGAATGAATAAATATGATATAAATTACATTAACACCATTATGGAAATGAGGTATCTATAACCTAAAAATAATAATAAGAATTTATTTGACAAAACACACATAAGAACATAAAGCAATAAACACCCAAATAACAAGTAACAATGAAATATTACTAATAAGAAGCTAAGAATATGGCCATATATGATATCATAACGATGAGTATGATTAAGGAATAAGTCAATGACATTATTTAAATCATTATAAAGGAGGTTCAGAAATGAACAAAGCATATCGGACCTAAGGTAAGGGAAAATCTCACAATCTCATTTTTATCCGAGATTTTTTATACTTTGGTATTTAATGTGGTGTATTTTATCATCCAAATCCATGTTTCCTCAATATGTAATATTATTTCTATCCTCCTACAATTTTATAAATCCAATTTTACCCTTCAGTGAGTTTTTTGTAAAAGATATAAAAGGAATCTTTTGTCATTTTTCATACGAGGTACTTTTTGACTTTTCTGGGCAAAGTACGAGAAGATTGTTTTTTTAACTTATACGGCATGATTGGATTTTTAGAACATTATTTCCAAGAAGATTACTTTACAAGTTTTCAAGTTTATTTTTAATCAACTTCTTTTAGTTTAAAATTGTATGACATGTTAAAAAAAGAAAAATGTTTTTGAAGTAGAAAGGATATTTTCATCAAGAATGGAGTTCAAGTGTTTTATCAAAATTATGTTCCATCTCAGATAAAATAGGGTTCTATTTATATACCTATTTTTACATTGATTTGATTGTTTTATGATGGAATTAATTTTATGATGTCCTTTTATATTATATGTGTTATGTTATGATGGCATGATGTTTAAGAATCCCATTTTTATTACATAGGTTATGCTATGATGTATGATTTATGATTTTGTGGTACACATAAGAATGGTTTCATTATGAGATGGGTGGGACCTATATCTCCCTCCAATGCATTGGGTAAAGATTTATATATCATGAGATAGACATGGCTAGAACGACAAATTAAACTGGTTCAGTGATACAGGACTGGAATGAGGAGTGAACTCGGTTCAGTAATGGAATTTTTCCTCTATGATGGTCTTGGAAATGAGCCTTGACTAATATGAAATGATTTTCTATGATTATGTGTGTATGACACAAAGTTTCATGTTTTAAGTTATTATTATTTGGGATTACTTTTCATTACTATGATTTATCCCATGACATGATATTATGACCTCTTTTGCAGGATATGATTTTCAAAATGTCATGTTCGTATGAATATGATATGACTGATATTTCTTTTGTTTACCCTTACTGAGCATTTGAGCTCACCCTTTTGTATGTTTTATTTTCCCTAGGTCCGGAAGAAGGATATTAAGTAGGATATGCCAAAAAAGGACTCTGGATATGATGAAATAAATGGGAGATAATGTAGTTGTTTTTATGAACCAGTTGTTTATGTTTCCCAGTTTCTTAATACACTATACCTATACAGTCCTTTCATGGTTTTTTTATATGCTATAATAAGTATGCTTCAACTCTGAAGTAATAACAATGTATGTAAAGTATGGGTCGTTATATTTTGATACATTTTTAGAACAAAAATTTTCAATAGAATCTAAATTCAGTTTGATTGGAGAGCCCATCCTCTTAGGAGTCTTCCTTTTTCCTATTCTTCTTTATTTTTTTATATTAGTAAATCATTATCAAAATTTTAGGATGATAACTCTAGATCCTTTACTTTCACTTTTTTTATAATGTTTCTCTAATACACTCAAAATATGAAAATTAGAAGCAACATGGCTGATATTTTTGAATTGATCATTTGAGATAAATTTCTTCAAAACATTTTGTGTCTTAGTACCCCAAATTATTTCACTTTACAAATCAGTATTATGAATTATATACTCCATGATATACTTTCCAAAAACCTGTATAAATATATCAATATACTTATTCCATATATAAAATTAAGTACCATTAAAAAATAGATGCTTTATCACTGAATCCATGTATGTAAAAAATACAAAATAGATTCAGATATTGAACACCAAATAAGGACTTTTGAATTTGATACCTATTTTTTGAAAAAAGATGAATGTGAACCCCATAAGGGGGAGGGGGGAGGGTAAATCACAGTGTATATAAAATTTAACACTTTATATCCTTTTATTCCCTAAGGTCATATAAAACTTGTTCCCTCATGAAGTAAAGGATAAGATTATAAATATTTTAATTGAATTACAACTAAGGGCTATGCTAAGGAGCGTAAAAACAATAATGTGCTAGTCTACAAAAATTCACTAAACTCACAATGAATGAATGCAAGTTTTTAAGTCATGGTCACTCTATGATAAGGTGTACTTCCCATATAATATTCTAGAAAGACTCACTATCAATCTATGGGATAATATATATTCTTCTACTTTGTGAACTTCTTATGTGAAGGCTATAGTCAATTTGTAGAAGTGAGCGTCTCTCCATGTTCACTATGTGACCCTTCTTGTATCATTACTTTAGATTTTATGCTTCTTTAAAGTCTATGTTTACTGTTCTTCTAATCATCTAGGTCTAAATGGGATTAAATCATCAATTTAAGGGTTGAGTTTACATCTTCCACAAAAAAACTTCAGGAACAACTACCCTTCATGAAGAAGATAATTCAACAGTATTATTATCTTATTCTTCACCTTATATTATTGTCAAATATAGTATTGTAACTTTTATACTCTTTGATCCTTATTACTTTTGAAACTAGTTATGTCATTGGTAATCCATCTATAGAACTCCTTTAATATTATTATTTGAATTGAATATGTCTATGTGGCCCCCTATCTTCTTCTCCCATGAAACCAAATATTCAATTATATTATTTATATACCTCCTGAACTAATACAAGAAATTTTTATAAATCCCTTCAGTCTGTAACCCTTATGCTAGTGGTTGGGATCAATCCTTATTCCTCTAATTCTCAATGATCATTCCATGTGTAACACTTATTTTAATGCAGTGATGATATTATAATCAAAATGAGTCAACTCACCAAATATAATATCATCTCCTCATTTTAAATTTTAACTAAATTTCCCATATAACTAATTCTATCTAATTTATAGAGAAAGTAAATTTTTTTATTATTTTATTTTTATTCCATATTTCTCAAATTAAAGTATCCATGATTTTCTCTATAAATCTCATGTTTTTATAAAAATCCCCCTTAGAGAATTTGTAGTTAATTCTCTATGAAAATATCTTCTTAAATCTCAAAAAAATATACATAGAACATACATTAAAATTATATATTTTATTCTCCATTTATTTATTTCATACTTATCTATTAATATTAGTCTGAAACACTTCAAAAAATTTTTGTGATATTTCTTTCAATATATTCAGAAAAAACATTGAAATTCTTATTTAATCTTATGTAGCAAGATGACCCTTTAACTAAATATTACATGATAAATGAACATTCAATTTTAGTCTCACATGAGATTTAAATCATTCTTAATCAGTTTTGGGTTTCCTTGAGTTAATCACATAATAATTAATATGATGTGGGAGTTACTTATTTATTTATTATCTAGATAATTCCCATGTGATTAATTCTTACTTGAGTTGAGGGAACTTCAATTTAATATCACACAGTTCTTCATTCCATTAAAATTAATACTATGTATCCTTATAGGATGAATCTTACATATGGGTCAATTAACATGTAGATCCCATGTACGTTTTTATTTCTTTGTTTGGATAACCATTAAATATCAATTTTTACATCTTGTTACTCTAACTTATCATTTGTATTACTCATATATATAGTATTGGTTACCTTTACATATTGTATCTTACAATATTGTTACCTTGATGTATTTCCCTTCTTTTTTTATATATGGAATTGGTTGAATTTAGGTATAAGTCTGAGTTTTTTCCTATTTTTTTATGTTTACATTTTTAAAGATGTTACAAATCCTTTCAATGACTCTTACATATCACTTTCAATATTCCAAGACTTTTATAATTCTTCCACTATCTATAATTTGTTATATATAATCCTAGAAGATATTATGTATACAATAATCTTTTCTACAACTCTTTAATTTTTATAAGAACTCCACTCATGGTGTAATACTTTTATTCACACAATTCTTTCTTCCCTATACTTCTAAAACCTTAATAATATACCTAAAACCATTTGGAAACATCCTTCAAATCTCAAACCATTTAAAACAACCTCTTAAAAATATCCAATTCCATGTCTGTCATTTTTATATGTCCTCAACATCTCAAATTTGGTTATCATGTGTAAAGTATAAATCCTACTCATCATTTGTTCCACTATGAATTTAAATATCATTATTCATGTATTTTTCATGAAATCTAATAACCATTGTCTAAAAATATTACTCACAACCTCTTCATTTAAACATGGTTGATTTGGATTTAATTGGGTGATGTTTCTTAGTGAGTTAGCTCCTTGTGACTCATATTAGGAATTATTTATTAAGTTATTAAGTTTATATGGTATTACATGGGTTTTCATGTATACATATGCATGTGTGTACATGTACTTATTTTGAAAAATTTATTCAAGTAGTTGGGTTGGTTATAAAGGATTAAATGATCCTGGTGGAGGGAATTTTGGGGTTTTCTATCTTGATCTCATCCTAATCGTAGTGATCATAGTGTAATTATATAAGGATTCATATCATGTTTATTTAAGTGTAAAAAGAGTTTAATGTGGTTGTTTGTAGTATTGAAAGACATGTGGGTTGGTTTATGGGTACATGTTATAAAATCCATCAATTAAGAGAGGTTGAGGTATGAAATGGTTAATATGGAGAATGTATGATGATTTAGGTTGAGGGTGTAGGTAGTGGGATAATGTATACATAACTTTCAATGGAGGTGGTGAGATTTAAAAACTTGCTAGACCATAGTTGAATTGTGGGTTTATTTGGGTAATCCATGTTGGTCATGTGTTTTGTTGAGATAAATCTTATCCACAGACCTTACCTTGGATGGGGGTATTGCTTCATCTTACATGATAGGTTGAATATGTTATTACCTCCTAAAAAATTCTTCTCACTAAGGATTTATCAAATGGGACCTTACCCTACATTATTATATGGTTCGTCTCGAATAGGAGGTTGTTTATGCCACACCCTTCTAAATTCTGATTCTTACTTTGAGAGATGTATACAGGATAGCCATATGATCATATCATATATTATTATATGGTTTAAATTTTATGGTAGGTAGGATATGTTTTCCCCTCCTTATCACCACTTCTTATATCATCATTGTTATATTTTTTGGTATGTGATGACCCCTTCCTTCAAGTGTTAACTGCATCAAGTATGGTCAGGATTCTGGGTAGTTTGATTTGTTCTAAAGGAACAGCTGGGGTTCATGTTCAATTTTTCTTATTTATTTTCTACCAATGAATTTAGACACACATATTGGATCACTTATGTCAAGGTAAAATTAATGGTGTCCTAATTAGTTACATGCTCAAATTCTACACGGGCACCATGGTGTGTGAATATACTTTATTGATAGGGATTTAGGTAAGGGGAACAACCGTATATCCAGAAGTTCATTAGAATAATCTAGTTATTCATGGAGGATACACCATGAATTAATTTGGGATCATTTTATATCAATAAACCTATTATTATTATTTTTATGTTTTATATTACATGTATTAATCCACTACCAATGTGGATCATCTTTTGAAAGTTGATGTATGCCAAAAATGGGTTTATTTTTTATTACATAGGTTTATATTTACATGGTGGGCCCATAAATATGGATATATATTTTCTTTTATTTATTTTTATTTATTCTATTTTAATTTATTATTATATGAATCAATATAAAGGTCATAATCTCCCCAAATCATTTTTAAGTCCCTCACTACCTTTTGGAAGATTTTTTTAAACAAGGAGATTTACATAACGTCATATGGAACTCTATATTGAACTATGTGAACTAGGATAAATTGTTAAAAAATGGGATTAGATCATTTATTCCTTAATTTACTATTTTGGGCTAAGTAAAATCGAGATAAGATGGTTTTATCTCAAGTGGGAAGTTATGCATGTGTTAGTCCAACAACTATATACTAGACACTTGAGTTTCTAGAGGTGTGAGATTTTTATTATCTCAATTTTTGGTAAAATTTTCATTGAATTTACTTGAGGGATATTTTAGTTTATTATTTATTTACTTTTCCTCTTTCCCAGGGTGTAAAGGGGGTAAGAGTTCTAGAATCATGTTTCCACGTGGTTTCAAATTTTATATGCCTTCTTGTGTGTTCTTAACAATGATTTTAAATATAGGTTTTAATTAATAAAATTCCAAAAATAAATTATATGTTACTTTACGAAATAAAATATTGGTTCCATATAATTGAATAAAAATTGTATATTTTACATGTTTAATAATTTGATATTACTATTATATCTGTACAATTACAAGAAATAGGATATAGTTCATGGGATAGTTATGTGATGTAGTACTCCAATATCTCTTAGAGTGAAACCTTAGGTTGTATCTCTTGGGAGTCATTTATTTGTATTTGTATTTCTAGAAGATCTTGGATTAATATTTTTTTAATATTTTGATTGATCATGCTTAAATTAATGAGATTTATTTTATTTTGAAATGTTCTAAATCAATGACTTTGAATTTTAGAAATGTTTCTTTAATGAAATAACAAAGAGTTACCCAATGAATTGGTTAAGGATGTTTCTAAGGTTTATATAACTTCTACTAAACCTAAAGATAATTAGATTAGAGTGACTTAGTATACTATTAATGATACTCTAATAGTTTAGGCCACTCAACCTCTTTAGGTGGGGATACTTTAAATGGTGCTGGTTTTAGGTATAGGTGGATATTGAGGTAACACTATGATGGTAAACATTATTTAGGATGATTTTTGGAGCGGATTACTCAATAGTGGGGGTGAATTGAGTATCCAATCAAAAATATTCTCTGAAAACTAAAATCTACTAATTTTGAAATCACCTAATTAACCAATACTATAGGTACATTTAATTTAATTTTTTAAAATAACATCATTCAAGCTTGATAAAAAATCATTTGGAATAAATTTTTGTTCTCCTAGTCTTTTGATATTATTCTACTCACATTTAAAAACATATATCACACATAAAATTTATATTTCAAAGTACAAATTTTATAAAAACATTTTTGAAAATAGAGTAAGAAAAATTTTAAGTGCATAATAGATATAAAAAACATGTGGTTTAATCTCAATACAAGGACAAATACTCTCCACTAGATTGTCACATACTTCATATTAGGTTTATTAAACAATAAATGGATCCCCAACCTGGATTGGGTATATATAGACAATACGACACAAGGCTACCTAGACTTATCAGCAAGCCTCTTCTACAATTATATTGGGAGTAAAAATATGAAGGAGATAAAGTAAAAGTATCTAAGTACTATTATATGATTTATATGAGTATTTTATTTAATAAATTTAAAAAAAATATTAATCAAAAATCAAATTTAATAAAACCAATGAGAGAGTGAGAGAGATGAATGTTTTATATAGTAAAATATCAAAGTTTGGTTGTTCTAAAAATGTATATTCTCTTGTATATGTCATCATTTTGTTTTAAAAATGATATGTAGAGACTAGATAATTTCTCAGATATTATAAAGAAGTTTGGATAAAAACAATGTTACGAGTTATTGAGAATATATCATCGGATCACTTTTTTCCCACACACATACACATATCCCAATTCTCCCTCTAACTTCAATATTCTCTAAAAACAAATCACTTTCAAGAAATATCTAATGGAAAACAATTATTATGAATAATTTTACTTGACATTGAATCTATAAGAATTAAATTATTCTAAATTAGCATTTAATTCTATAAAAAATGTGGTTGGAATATGTTATATTAAAATATAATCCATCTTTACTCATGGTCAATTAAAGAGTGCCACATCATATTCTCTATGGTTACTTCAATACATAGATTTGTTTTTGAGATTTTTAGTGATTCCATTGATCATACAATCTCTTGAAGTCTATAAGACCACCATAGTACTTTAATAAACTTTGAATCTATTATATTCTCACTTCAATTCCATGTATTGTTACTTAGTTTAGTCATATGTTTTCTCCAACACTTAGTGAGAGAACTGGTACAACATTGCTAATATAAAACATGAGGTGACTCTAATTGTCCTTGTAGATGTTTGGTTACTCATTTAGTTGGTTGAGGAGTTTATGAGAAATCTATCATAGTTGATTAGATAGGAATGCAATCAATCCATTTTTTGAGCGGTCACATCAACACTTTTTCAAAATTTCGATAGAGTTCTATACAAGTTCATGTGGTCAGTTGAAGCCTTATTGTGGTTGATCTTTTACCCTTACACTCCCTTGATAACTTAGAATTTTTTTCATACTTTATGACTCATAGTTTATGTAGTAATTAGTTAAATTTATCAAGTTCCATATTTCATGATACGATAATTTTAAAATTTAGGAAGATTTTCAAAATTACTAGAAAAATATTTAAATTCCACAAAACATAGAATTAATTATAAATAAAAAAACATGTTTTGTGATTATTAAAATAAATAATTGTTAGACTGAGATAATAATCTCTCCATTTTGGATGATAAAAAATCATAACATAAATAAATACAAAAAATGGACTAAAAATATATTTAAATTAACCATTATAATCTATTATAATAGGTCATACAATACTTACTATATTTACTCCCCCTTTTTGGTATTGTCCAAAATATTCCATAACGGGTGAAAAAGTAAATATAGATAGTAAAAAAATAAAGTTTAAAATTTAAAGAGACAAGATATTAATAAAATGTATTTCATTGATTCTCAAAAATAATGATTTACATAAGTCCCTATAATAGTCCTTGACCTGAATCTAAGTCATCAACATCTTGAATGGTAAATAGATCAACATGATCCTTTCCTTTTCCCAAAATTGGAGTAGGATAAGGTATAGGGTCAAAAAGAAGCAGCTCGTGGAATCAAACGTGTTTTGGAAATTGGCCTGATATGATAAAGAAATTGAGGATTTCTAAGACCAAATGGTCTTGTAGGAGGTGTGGTAGGAGAATTAGTGGACGGAGCTAATATATCTATAGAAGATGAAGTAGGAGAAGCAGAGATTCTAGGTACAACAAGAGTTGGAGGTGCCAGAACTGGAGCACTGGAAACATATATATAAGTCTCCAAGATCTTAGTAATGTCTCGAAAATCTCATGACCCTTTCTCTATACACTATAAGAACTCATCCTTCTCTAAAAAACTAATCCAAAAGTGGTTCTATGATAAAAAAATTATACATAATAGCTTTGAATGCTTTAGTTATGGGAGGTATCTTTAAGTCTCTGGACAAAGATCAAACTTGAGTCTTTATATTTTCCTTGGTGAATATACTATGAATATAATCCTTAATGGAAACATTAATAACATCTTTTTCCAAGGTTGTCTTTATTATTTATACCTTAACCTTGTCACAAATATTTTCTCCATGGGAGGAAAAATCCATATGTACTTGGTTCTTTATAACCTTAACATTGGACAGTAGAATATGGATTTCCTAATACAAAAATTTCTTGATAAGATCTTCATTAATTTAAATAGGTGTAAAAGGAGAAGCATAGGAAGACATGCTTCATAGAACTGGTGATAATATAGAGATATCTATGGTCAAGATTGACCGTAATGTCTATAAAGTCTTCCTAGATAGATCATAATTGTTATTTAAATCCTTCAATATCATGGGACAAATGATATAATTTTAGAAATATATTGGTATTTATATGAGAAAAAAATACTTTAATTGGAAATGGAAACATATCCATCCCATCATATACCAAAATAATGACTAAAACTGAGAAGGACTACACTCAATACTTCCTATATACCATTTGTAAACTATATGAATTTAGCTGTGGTAATGAATCATGTAGAAGTAATATCAACTAGATGAAGTTGAGTATATTCATATGAGGGAGATGAAGCAGGGATAGGGTTAGGAGTTGAGTTACTAAATCCCAAATCATAGGGTCTTAACATAGATAAATCATTATATGAAGAATCATACACTAGATTCTCTATTTATTTAATGGAAATATCTAAATCTTCAAGAATAGAAAATTCAGTCCGAGGAGAGGAATCATAGATGGGATCACATATAACAAGGTTATCTCAGTTATATAATGGAGAATAAGGTTTGGTAGGTTCTTTTGGGGTTGATATAAAAAGATTTTAAAGGATATCATCAAAAAATATAAATCCTTTCTTTTCCATCAAGAATATGAGAAGAGGGTCTCTGTATAATAGGATTTGGAATTCTAGAAACAATAAGTATGACATTTCCATTCAGTTTGGGTGGACTATCATCATCCTGATAATCCCAATCATCATTATCGCTAGGATCAGGTGGATATAAGCTTACAAGAAGGGTTTAAGGAGATACATCCTCTCTTGGATGTGTATAATAAAAAATCATCACTCCCATATCTCAAACATGAGAGGAGTTTCTATAAGAGGTGGCTCATCCTCATAACTCTCTGAGTCAATATGATTCTATCAAAAAATTAAATATCCTAGAGTGTTCTCCCCCTTATGAGTTACCCATCCTTCCATGGGTCTTTCATTCCTTCCTATAACAGGAGACTGAGGTATAAAACCTTTAAAATCTATAAAATATTCCTCATTTATGTACACTTGTACTTCTTCATCACTCTCTTCAGAAGAGTAATTCAACTCTACAACCAGATCAGATTCCAAACTTGGATTAATTGGATCTTTATGCTTGATTGGGTTTTTTAGGGTTAAAGCTAACATATAATTTCTCTTCATCAACAACCAAAATTTTCCTTCCTAGATCATACCCTAATTTATTTCTTTTACAAGTGATTTGGTTTAGGAAAACACCACTTGAGGTAGTAGAAACTTCTCACTCTTGAGAAACAAAACCTTTAAGGTATAAAAAGGCTGAAATAAAGTTCATATAGGGAGACTAATTAAATGAATAATATATATTATATATCTCATCCATGTGTCTCTTGAGAAATTTGGGTAGAATTATCTACACTTCATTCACTGATAAATTCAGAGAATAAAAATCATGATGCCTAACAACACTAACGTCCCCTTTTCTTAGAAAAATATGTTGTTGGATGAACTTGAGAAACAAATAGAATTATCCAAAAAACTATACTACATTCATACTATATGGAATCAAATTTCCTATCAACTATTCTACGGATTTTCAAACTAAAAATGAAGATTTTTAATGGGATATTATCTTTTAAAATCATAAAACTTACCACTATGAGGTACCTGAAGACTCATAGACCATAAATTTAAAGAGAATATTTCCTCCTTACCATGAATCATAGTCTGTACGTAGTCCCATATTTCTCCAATTTCATGGATCATATTCATATAAAACTCTTTTACCGAACATGGATAGAAGGATATCTAATTTTCCATAAACCATTTCATCCATCCATGCTTCAACATAAAATTCCACACAAGAGAATGACTTAATCTAAAAAACATAGAGTCTAATTCTATCTCAATAACAAATTATCATGAAAAAAATATCCAAATTTAATGGATTTTTAGTTCCAATGGTGTTAGCATTTGGTATTTTAGAATCACTGGAAGATTTGGGATCATCTTCTTCAGTTGGTTGCTTCATGTTATTTGATATTTGAGGGTTGGGAGGCTATAGTTTTAGTAATGGAAGGGTTGAAAGAGGGAAATAATTAAGGTTCGAGATATGTGGGTTGATTTATATTCTAATTTCATGTATTAAAATAATTTTGGGATTGATGTATATTAAAGATAAGGAAACATATAAAATATACCTAGGACACTTAAAAGCACATATAATATCTTTAAAAAAATTGAAAAATTTAACCTTATATTCATTATATGTAGATCTTAGAATTACATATAAATTATTAAAAGTTTAATAAATGAATATCTAACATAAATTTAAAATAAGATATAACCAATTAAGTATAAAATAAATTATATATAGTTAATCATTCCTGACTCATGTATGATATAATTCAATCTCACACAATTCATATGTTTTGTAAAAAAAATAGCAAGCTAATGTTTAGTGCTAATAAATTTAATATTGATATCAATAGTATATTAAAGTGTGTTTCATCCATATAATCTATGCCCAAAAACCACCTAGAGCTATGTATTCAACTTTGTATTAAGATAATGCAACCAAAATATTCTTTTTACTACACTAAGATACTAGAGACTATCTAAACAAGTGATAGGTTCTAGAGGCTTTCTTTCAATCTAACTTACCATCACCATAGTCAGTATGAGAATAACTAATTAGATCAAAATTATTCCCTCTAGAGTAGAATAGTCCTAAATTGGTTGTAATTATAAGGTATTTTAAAATTATTTTAATAGAATCCAAATGTGATTTCTAATGGTTTTATTGAAAATGATCACACATATACACAGTAAAAATAATTTTAGTACAACTAGCTATTAATTAAATTACACTCCCAATCGTACCTTTATAAATGGTTTGGTCAAATTGTTTTCTAGTTTCATCAAGATCTAATTTACAACTGGTTCTCAATGGGGTGTTACTTCCTTTTAATCTATCCATTCCAAAAAATTTTAAAATATATTCTATTTACTTACTTTGGTTTAATATAATTATTTATTTATTTTGAAATATTTGAAAACCATGGGAGATTTTTAGTCCACCCATAAAACTCATTTTTAAATTCATTTTGAATTATTTTATAAAAGTTAGTACATAAATAATTTCTTGAAGAACCAAAGATAATATCATCAACATATATTTGTGTGACCAATTTTTTTTGTTATTTTTATAAATAAGTAGGATAAACAACATTCTTTTAAAATCCATTTGAAATAAAAAATGTGTCGAACCTATTATACAAAGATCTAAGAGCTTGTTTTAAACTATAAAGTGATTTATTGAATTTAAAAATATGATTTGGAAAATAAGGATTTAAAAATAAATAGGGTTTTCAAAAAACACCCTCAATGATATATATATATTTATAAAATTGCTCTTGACATCCATTTTATAAAATTTAAAATTTAGATGTGTTGAATAAGAAAGAAGTTTCCTAACAGATTCAAATCTAGGAAAATGACCAAAGGTTTCCTCATAGTTAATACCATATTCATGACTATAAACTTATGCCACCAAACAAGATTTATTTCTAATAATATTACCAAATTCATCAACCTTGTTTCTATATACCCACTTATTACTAATGGTCAAAGATTCATTGGGTTTTTTTAATGAGTTCCATAATCTAATATTTTCAAATTGATTCCATTCCTCTTATATATCCAAAACCTAATGTTCATCACTAATTGCATCATTAATATTATTGGGTTTAATATGTGACAAAAAGTCTTGATTTTCAACCTGTTTTCTAAGTGATGATTGAGTTTGAGTTCCTCTATTTAGATCTCTGACAATAGTATCTATAGAATGGTCTCTATTGTTTATAATAGTTCTAGGTAGTGAAGAACAAGTTTCTATTATGTTTTCCTAAGTTTCTCGTTCCTTTAAATGGTCTTTGTTTTTGTATATTCTTCAAGTAATTTAGTAAAAGTTTATTGGTCTTGGAGGTATTATTGGTATTCAACTTGGACATATCATCTACCAAGTTTTCTAAGGAAACTTTATGTTCATGTGGACATGTCTCATAAAATGTGATATAAAAAATTCTTCCACAAGATGTTTTCTTTTATTAAAGACTTTATAGGATTTAATATATGTAGAATAATTATAGAAAATATCCCCATCACACTTAGATGAAAACTTATCCAAATTATCTTTTTTATTTAGAATATAAACTTTACATCAAAAAATATAAAAATAATTTAACTTAAGATTCTACCGGTTCCATAATTCTTATAGAGACTTATTTAAAATGGTTCTTATTGAGACTATATTAATTACATACAAATAAATATTCATAGCTTCATACCAAAATAGAGTGGTAATTCATATTCACTAATCATTGTCCAAGCTATTTCTTAAAGGTTCTTATTTATTCTTTCAACCACCCTATTTTGATGATGGGTATAAGAAGTAGAGAAATTATGATAATATACATGTTGTGAGAATAAGGATTCAAATTATTTATTTTTAAAATCATGTAGATGATCACATATCACACCCTTTATGGTAATTTCACTATGGTTCTCTAAATATTTTACGAACTTTGAAAATCATCTACATGCCTCACTTTTATGAGTTGGAAAATAAAAAATATAAAACTTGAAAAATTATAAAAAAAATATATTCAAAATTATTTATTAATAAAAAATAAACTCTAAATGTTAAACAATTCTATGTGAACTAGTTCTAGTGGTTTAGGGGATGATAACACTTTCATTGGTTTGAAAGAAACATTATGTCTCTTTCCCTCTTGACAAGGATTGAAAAATTTGTCTTTTAGGAATTTAAGTTTAGGTAGATCCTTTACTAAAACATTTTGGATAGATTTATAATAGATTTTATATTATAGTGGCCTAATCATCTATTCCATAACCAATATTCAAGATTAAATTAATTTAAATAATAAAAAGTCTGAGAAAATAAATAATTTAAATCAATTGTATAAACATTATCATTGCTTAAAGAAATAAATACTAAATTTAACATAGAATCATAAATATTTCAATAATTATTCTCAATCATGACCTAAAAACCATTATCATATAATTAATACATTATTATAAGACTATATTTTAATTAAAAAAACATTAGAAATTAAATAGGTTTTTGAATTACCATGTTGAACAAGGAAAAAACTATTTCCATTGAATTGTCACCAAAGGTGATATGACCCCCATCTAATTTGGTATGAATTTGAAAGATTGAGAAGTGAACTATTATATTTATAGAAAAACAAATATACATATACTATATCTTATTATATTATATTTTAATCAAGTTTCCTATAATCAATCAAATACACACTGATTTTGGTACCCAGATCTATTTGGGTCCAGATAGGTAAGCAATAAAATTATTAACAATATAAATATGTCTAATAGATTTATTCACATATTTATGAATATATTTAATGGAATTTAAAAAATAATAAATTTTGGTCCCAAATTGGATTGTTCTGTATTTATATGTTCTTCTAGTATTATTTACTATATATTTATTTACTACATTTCAACAAAGAATAAAATAGTTTTTATAGATTTTGTTTTTGTCTAGGCTGATAACCAAAACCATATGTTTTTTAGGATCAACATGACATCACAAAATTTTATTAAGAGTCATATTTCTTACTAACAATCATTCAACATCTTTCTTTAGTTTCACATCTACTAATTTTAACTCATTTTTGTTCCTTGAGAATAATTTGATTCTATAACAATTCAATAATAAGACCAAACCTAACATTACTAGAAAAAGCATGTTATTTATTTAAAATATTATATTTATCTTTAAGATCATTATATGTATCTTACATCATATTTTAATATTCAAATAAATATTCTATAGACTTATCATTTTTATTGTGCTTTCCATGTTCAAATATATTAGAGATACGAGGAGAATAAACATATTGTAACTCTAGAGAAGAATCCATAAAACATAGATTTTTTTAATTTAAATTTTCTCATCTAGTATCTACATAACTGGATATATCTTTATAAGAAATCCATGTAGAATTCATTTATTTCTTGTATTTTCTTCTTTAATCCTTATATTTTTTCTTTCATTTCATCATTTTTATAATTATATTTGATGTGTCCTTTTATTTTACATTCAAAAGATGTAACTTATCTAATGTCACAAAAATTATTCCACTATCATTTCTTATAATAATTTCACTTGATGTTTTCTTTCCTAAAGAACTTATTTTTCTATAAAGTTCCTTGAATCTACTAGCTAGGTTATCCACCTCCTCATCACTTTCAGAGTCACCATCAATTCCACTTGTATTCTCTTCTTTGATGACATTATTTGATTTTGAATGAGATTCTTTGATAGAAATTATTATTTTTTGGTTCAACAACCTCATCATTCACTTTATATTCTTATAAAAACACAATCCATTTTTCAATCAACTCCTTTCTTGTTAGCTTTCTCAAATCACATGATTCACAAATAAATATAGTAGTTCTTATCCAGTTGTCAGGTAAGCATCTTAGAATCCTTAGAAATTGATACTTTTGATCAAAATTTCTCTCTAGTGCATAAATAATGTCTGTAATCTCATTAAAAATGTTATGAATTTTAGAAATATACCAATTAGGCTTCATCATAAATGTATTAATAGTATAAATATTTAAACACATTTATTTGAAATTAGACATGCCTTCACGAGACAAAGATAATGTATCCAATTTTTTTTAAAAGATGCATCACATGAAGATATTTTTTTAAATTCATATTCTCCTAAATCACAATAAAAATCATTCATTAATTTATAATTACATTCATAGCAATACTTAATGGCATCACTCCATTTAGATCTATCAGCTTTAGGTTTTTCATATTTGTCTTTAATTATATTTCATATATCAAAAATCATAATTTCAACATGTATTTTCATTTTGATAGTCCTTTGATCATAAATATTACCATTAAAATATGGAGGCTTATTAGTAGAAGTGACCATAAGTCTAGTATTTTCTATAAAGATAGGTATTTATAATAAATAAAATTTATATATTTTGGAAATTTTTTTATCATAGTTAAAACTAGATAAAAAAAACTCCCTATAATACCCAATGTTATTGAGAGTATAATAATCAAAAGGGGGGGGGGTGAGTTTAGTATTCAATAAAAATTTCTATTTTAAAACAAAAATTCATCAGTTTTGAAATCACCCAGTTAAATAATATATATTTAACTTAATGTTTTTAAATAACCTCTCAAAATATTAATCAATTATCAATTATAATAACTTGGGGTTGTACTACTATTTTGAGAATTTTATAATCATATTAAAAGTAAATATGTCACTTGTAAAAGCTAGTTATAAAAGTATAGTTTTGTAAAAAAAGTTCTGATGATAGAGTAAGAAAAATGTTAAAGCAAAAAATAGAAATAAAAAAAGCGGTTTACTATTAAGAAGAGACATAATCATCTCCACCTAATAGTCACCTAATACCAATATTTTATATTAAACAATAAATAGATCCACAACCAAGATTCGGTATAAAAATACAAAGACACAAAAATCTGTCCAGGATTATCTCCAAGACTCTTCTATAGTTGTCGTGGGAGTACATATATGAAAGAAATTAAGCAATAGCATCTAAGTAATATTTTATGGTCTATAAGAGTATATGATTTAATATTTTTATAGTAAAGATTATATACAACTAAAATGTACTAAAAACATAGAGAGGGAGAGAGATGAATGTTTTATGAAAAAATAGATTGAGGTTAAGTTGTTTTGTAAATTTATATTCTCTTGTTGACGTCCTCCTTCAGTTCTAAAAATATGATGTGAATACTGTAGAAGTTATTATATGTTGCAATGAAGTTTGGATGAAAACATAATGGATATTTTTTGAGAAAATTGTACTGGATCATGTTTTTTTCACACGCATACATATATCTTTATTTATCCTCTAACTTTAGTCTTTTTTTAAAATAAATATCTTTCTAAAAATATTCATTGAAAAACCATCATTTCGAATCCTCATACTTAACACTAAACTTAAAGCATTAAATTCTTATAACATAGTATTTAATTGTCTACAAAAATTGGTTGGACCATGTTATATTAAAATATAATCCCACTTTAGTAATGGTCACTTGAAGATTTCCACATCATATTCTCCATGGTTTATTCAATACATAGTTTTTTTTGAAATGTACTGTGATCATATGGTCACATGAAGTCCATAGGGCCACTTTATTACTTTTCCAAAACCCAACTCTATCATATGGTTGATTGACTTAAATGTATGGTCACTTAGTCTGATCATGTGGTAACAATAACAATTAGTGTTAAAATCAGTAGAGTGTATCTAAGATATAATATGTGGTCACTGTCATGTGGTCACTTGGTAACTCATGCAGTAAGTTGAGGAGTTTTTTTGAAACCCAGCATGGCTGATCATATAGGTTTGAAGTTGATCCATTTTATATAGAGTCACTTCTACCCATTGTGAAAATTTGATAGGGTTCCAAATATATTCATGTGGTTGAATGAATACTATTTATTGTAAATCAATTACCCTTACTACCACTTGATCACTTAGAAAAACTTTCATACTTTTTGACTCACGATTTATTTATTACTTAGCTAAATTTATGAAGTTCCAAATTCCTTTATACATTCATTTAAAGACTTAGGAAAATTCCAAAACATCCCAATAATATATTTAAATTCCATAAAACAAAAAATTAATTAGAAATATAAACAAGATTTTTTATTTTGAAGTAAGGACTTTCTAGACTATGATAATAGTATCCCCCTTTAATGATCACAATAATGGAATAAATAAATACCAAAAAAATATTAAAAAACTATTTAAATAAATAATTACAATATGTTATAGAATTTCATATAGAACTTACTACATTTACTCCCCTTTTTGGGATTATTAAAAATATTGCATAAAGGGTGAGAAAGTAAATATAGAAATTTAAAAAATAATCTATATAATATAAAGATACATGATATGAATAATAATTATTTTATTAATTCTCAAAATTATTAATTTATAAAAGGATATATCAGAGTCCCTAATCAGAATATGAGTCACTAGAGTCCCAAATTGTAGAAGCATGAACATGATACTTTCTGTTACTAACCAATGAAGTAGGAGAAGGTGTAGGGTGAGGAGAATAAGCTACTCCTAGAATCATAAGGGTTTTGATGAAATGTATGTTCTAATGAATGGATTGAAGAACGATAAAGAAAAAGGGTAATGTAGGAGGTGGGATAAGACAGGTAGTGGCTCAGTTCGATGTAGCTATAGAAAGTGGGGTGCTATAAGAGTAGATGTTGGTTCTAGGAAAAACCATAGCTTCTATAATTAGATTTTTTACTACTTACATATAATTCCCAGGATCTTGGTAATATCTAACATAGCTCTAGAAACATGCTCTACAAACCACAAGAGATCTTCCTTTTATGAAACAAATTTATCCAAAAGGGGATCCATGATCAAAAAATTCTCTAGAAAAATAGTAAATGCTTTGGTTAAGGGAGAAATCTTCAGGTATATAGAAAATGATAGAAACTAGTTCTTCAGAATGACCTTGGGGAAAATCATTTGAAGATAATATTTTATATCACCATTAATGATATATTTTTACTTAGAAGTCTTCAATGTTTCTAACTTAACCATGTTATGAATATATTAACCATGAGCAGTAAAATCCATATTTAATTGATTCCTTACGTTCTTATAAACATTATAATATAATAAATTTTTACTCATAAATAACTCTCTTGATAAGATGTTAATTAATGGTAACAGGTGTAGGAGGAGAATAAGGGGTAGAAGCATGAGGCTCAGTAGAGATAGTTATAGCAGAGATATATCTTTGATTAATCTTAGCCAATTTGTATGTCAAGTCAATATGAAGATATCATACTTTTCCTAAAAATACTTCAAGATCATGGTCTAAATGAACTAATTTTAGAAAGTGTTTCGGTTTTATACGATCAAACATTATTTCAAAGGTAAAGGAAACATCTTCCTGCCTAAAATATATATTAGCATTGCTAATACCAAGCAATAATTTTCTCAATACATCGAGTAGTTAATTATTAATTTGTATGAGGTTAGTAGATGTAATGACTAAAATAGAAGTAGTAGTAATAGGATGAGGTAGAGTAGATGATTATTTAGGAGACAAAGTAGGTCTAGGGTTAAGAGTTGATTCACTACATTAAAAATCAGAAGGTCTTAACATAGATACACATTATCTAAAGAGTCATTCTTTGGATTCTATATTTATTGAATGGAAATATCTAAACCATCAATAATAAAAAATTCAATCTTCATAGAGTGATCATAGATGGAATCACCTTGAAAAAGGTTATATGATTCATGTACTAGAGAATTAGTTTTATAAGGTTTTGTAGGGGTTGATCCAAATAGATTTTTAAAGTCCCCATTAATTGAAAAATAATGTCTATCTTGTTCTTTAAAAATAGGATACGAAAATCTCTATAAAATAGGATTTATAAATCTGGAAACAATAAGTATGACATGTCCATCTAGATTGGATGGATTATCATTATCTTAATTATCCTTAGTTTCATCATCACCAAGAGAATTTAGATCTAAGATTACAATATTTGTTTCAATAGATGAATCCTCTCTTAGAGGGATAGATTAAAAAATCAATGCCCCAAATCTAAAACATGGGAGGGATTTCTGTAACAGGAGGCTCATCCTTATCACTCATTAAATTATAAAGATTCAATCCAAAAAGAATATATTCTTAGTCTACTCTACCTCAGGAGTTTCCTCTCCTTCCATGGGTCTTTCAATCCCTCCAAACATTGGAGACTTAGCCATCACTTTTTTATAATCCTTTAAATCTTCCTCATTTAGGTCAAATTCTAAATAATTATCACTCTCTTCAGAAGGTTAATAAACCTTTACTACCTAATCATGTTTAAAAGCCAGATCAATTTAATCCTTAGACCTGATTGGGTTCATTAGGGGATTAAATCTCTCATAAATTTGTCTTCACCAGTAACCTGACTTTTGCACTAAGGGTTCCACACTACTTTAATCATTTTATAAGTTTTTTGGTTCATGACAACACCACTTGAGGTAGTAAACACTTATTTATCTTGATAAAATAAACCTTCATGATCTAACAAGTCTTAAATAAACATTGAATAGGTAAAATAATTAAAATGAGGAGAGCTCTTACTTAGCTCATCCATGTGTCACTTGAGAAATTTGGTCAGACTTATCTGCACTCCCTTAAACATTAAATAGAGAAGATATAAATCTTGATTCCAAAAAATACTAAAGTACCATTTTCTTGAAAAAATATAATGTTGGATGAACTTGAGAAATAAATGACATTACCCACTAAAATCTATTATATTCATCTTTCTAGGATCTTATTTCCTATCAAATATTCGAAGGGTTTCTCAAAATAAAAATAAAGATTATTGATGGGATAATAGTTCTAACAATATTCATTCTCACCACTGTGATGTACCTCAAGACTCATAGAACAAAAATTTGAAGAAAATATTTCATCCTTACCATTAATATTTTTCCGAATATGGTTCCAACTCTATCAAGCTTCAAGAAACAAATTTAGAAAAAACCCTTTCACCAAATATGGGTAGAAGGGTATCTCATTATCTATAAACCACTTCATCCATATCTTCTTTACCATATCTATCCACACAATAGAATGAATCAATCTAAACCGCGATGAGTATTCTTCCTTCACTAGAACAAAATCTCATGAAAAAAATATGAGACTTTAATAGCTTATTAGTTCTACTGGTGCTGGATTTCAATATTTTAGAAGGATAATAAACATATGGAGTATTTTCTTTAGTAGATCGCTTTATCTTAGTAGTTATTTAAGGGTTCAAATGCTAGGTTTTCAAAAAAGGATGGGTTAGAAAATGGTTAGGCTTAAGGATTGAGAAATTCATGTCGATTCAGAATCTAATATGGCTATTAAAATCATTTTGGGTTCTAAGAACAAAAAAGTGAAAGAAAAAAAAACATATCTATAAAAATTAAAAAAATATACAATATATTTTAAAAAATAGAAACAATCAACTATGTACTCAATATATGCATAACTTTTCATTACATATAAATTATCAAAAGTTTTAAAAAATAATGTCTTAATTAAATTCAAAATAAGATATAACCAATTAAGAATAACAAAAATTATACATAGTTAATCATTTCTAACTCATGTCTGATATAATTCAATCTCTCAAAATGCGTAGAATTTGTAAAATTTTTAGTAAGATAATTTTTATTTCTAATGAATTCAATAGTGAAATACATATATTATTAAAGTGTGTTTTATCCAAAAAATCTATACACATCAATAGCCTATATTTATGTATTCATATTTAGTAATTGATAATGAAACCAAATTAAAATTTTAACTAAACCAAGATACTAGAGACATTATCAATAAGTGATAGGTTCTATAGGTTCTCTTTATATTTTATGTACAACCACTAAAGTCAGCATCAAAATAGACAATTAGATCAAAATTATGTCTTATAGAGTAGAATTGTTCTAAATTGGTTGTTATTCTAAGCTATTTAAAAATTCTTTTAAATGTAGTAAAATGTGATTCTATGGGGTTTTATTGAAAATTAGAACACACACACACTAAAAATAATTTTAGGAAGAATATATATTAAGTAAGTAAAATTTCCATCATATCTATATAAATGGTCCGATCCATTGGTTTTTTAGTTTTATCAAGATCTAATTTACTGCTGGTACTCATTGGAGTGTCACTTTCTTTTCAGATATCAATGATTTTTTAAAATATCATTAGTTTAATTACATTGGTTTAAAAATAATTCATTCTTCTTTTTGAATGATTTTATAACCAAGGAAGAGTTTTAGTTCACCCATCAAACTCATTTAAAATTCATTTTTTAATATTTTTGAAAATTCATAAAATAAATAATTTATTTAAGAACCAGAGATAATAGAATCAACATATATTTGTGAGAAATAAACATATATTGAAGTTATTTTAATAAATTAGGTAAGATTAAAAACACATATTTTAAAATCATTTTAAATGTGAAATGTGTTTAGCCTATCATATGATACTATGAGATAATGTTCTAAACCCTAAAGTTATGTAGTAAATTTAAAAACATGATTTGGAAATTGAGGAATTAAAATGATATAAAAAACCATCCCAGATACCCTGGTATAGTGATACCCAATCCAGTCCTGACATAGCCTGAAGCGTTGTTCTGATCCCCATATGTTGATGACTAGCACCTGGAATCATACAAGAATCATGAGGGAATGATTTTTTCCACAAAAAATGGAAGGAAAATGATAGAGGTCAGAATTATAAAAACTCCCAAGAGATAAAGTACCAGAATAAAATTGGAAAAAATCCCAAACAATACATCATCAAAATACATAACATCTTACAGGGAAAAAGCTTATACATATCCTATGTAATAGGTGGATCACATTGCCACCGATTTCCTAATTACTCCGGGTCACATGAATCAAGTACACCCACCACTTCCATGTGGCAATTTTCATTTTCTTAGACTAGGCATAAAAGAATCTACAAATTCCTAAAGGAAAAGGTAGGGTTTTAGCTAAACATCCCAGTATGGTCTCACCATGAATTCTGTAATCAATTACATAACAATTAAACCAATTATGCTTTCAATTTAAATAAAAAAAATCATTCTATGATATGTACATTTTTTCACTAAAATAATCTCTTATAAACAAAATCTGGTATATATATCAAAACTATCTTAAATGAACATTTTTTATAATGAATTTACATAAAGTATTTATTATGAATAAAAAAATTCAATAATCAATGGCATGTAATAATCAAATAAAACATATCATATTTCCATGTAATAATCCATATAATACATTATTTTATGGAAATAGAATCCTCAGACTACTAAATCACTCATATCTATTCAATGTGTGCACATATCCATTATCTTAGGCTATTGGGACTCAACTTTCCATTGGAAAAAATCATTCCACAATAAGTTTAATTTAGTGTTGTCATCATTAATACATTTATTGGTGGTCAGATCCTAGCATGGTTTTATAAATTACCCACTAACTACTGAATTTTACATGTTCTTGAGTAAATTAATCAATCAATAATGTGAAATCCACTCATTTTAAATCAATTCAAAATAAAATTTCCCAATTTTAGTTTTTAACATGTCATTCTTATTCCAAAACCAAATAATGGGTTTTTATAAATTCATTCATTTTTAAATGATCCTTCAATTTAATTCATTTATATTTAGTTTAAATATCACATAATTTCATCAAATAAATGTCTAAATCAATCCACAAAATTTACTTATATCCACACTATAATTGCAATTCCATTGAAATTGGGGGTTTTCACTATTTCCATGCACTTTTTAAAATCATACTTCAATTACCTCAAATAAAGATTTTTAAATCATTTAATAATCATTTAAAATCTATCAAGAAATTTGAAATTGTAATTATAGTGAAAAATCATTTGGAACTACCTACCTTTAATCAGTGATCAAATTATCACCTGTAATGGGAAACACCAAATATGAATGAAGGAAGATGTGGTTAAAAAGTAAATCTTAGAGCATAAATAATTAAGATCAAACACAAACCCAATTAGAAACACAATATCAAACCACTATCAAATAAAGGTAGTTTTAATAAGGAGAAAAACATGATGGGGAAACTCATTAGAGGTAAAATTCCAAACTGAGACATCTCAAAGTGAATAAATTTCCTAAAAATCACCTGGTGTGTCTTTATGGTGTTCGAGGGGAGAGGATGCATGAAAATTGAAACAGTTTCTTGATGTAGCGCATAAAATCCCACTAGTCATGAGGAATTTATGATGTAAATCTTTGATTCATGACATGAATATGTTGAGTGAAGTATATGCTGAAACAATTACCACTTCGGGTTAAAAATACCGATCCCGAGTATTTCACATCATGAAAAAAATCATGGAATAAAATCATTCATTTGATGAAAATATTTAATGGCTTATGTATAGTTATAGATTCATTTTGTGAACAATGTTTATGCTCTAAATTATTCATACAGATAATACATAGACAATTTATGTAGAAAAACTTAGAAAAGGAATCCAAATCAACCCTAACCCAAGGAACACCATCTAAAATATTTGGAACATTTATACCCAGAATCTATTAATTCAAAAAAAATACATCTATAAAATTTATATCATTTATCTTTAAAAATATCTGCATCCATGAATGGATCAAAATGAAGTAAAAAAAGGTAATCAAAACAAGTGTCAAAAAGACCCTGAATGAGGGTAATGATATATTACATCCTCCCAAACATAAACACTCTCCATTCCTAAAAATTATATAAGGATGACTCCCTATAAAAGAGATGAGGCCACTAGTACCTCATAATTGCATCATGATTCAAGGTATTATGTGACTCATAACAATGTTTCCATAGCACATAGACCAAAGGTATCATCTTCCCATGAATAACCTTTGTCTAAGAATCAACCGTCCCAACTAGATGCTCATTCATAGATAATTCACGATCAACATCATGGTATTCCCATCTCATAACATGAGAAGGTCTATAAATATACTTTCAAAGCTATGAAAAATGAAACGTGCTATGTATTGAAGTAAAATGTGGTGGAAGTGCCAAATTGTAGGCCACTTTTAACAGTTTCTCAACAATCTCAAAAGGACCCAAAAACTCATTTAAAGTTTTCCCTATTTTTCAAGACCTCAATGAACCAACTGAGATGAGACTCTCAAGAACACCTATTTACTAATATAAAACCCCAACAGTCATAGATGATTATCAGCATTGTATTTTTTTGGCTCTATGATGTCAACATTCTTAGATGAATCAACTGAATCCTCACTGTTGTCTCTTGGATAAAACTTGTCCCTATCAAGGAACTTTCACCAATCTAAAACAAAAACAATAGAGATCTACAAGTATAGCCATAAATTTACTCAAAAGGATCCATTACAACAATGGAATGGTAACTTTTTAGGAAAACTGAACCAATTTAAAATAGTCATCCCAATATTTACTAAAGTAAAGAATTAAAGCATGTATCTTTCCCACAAGAATATGTATATATTTCTCTATATGGATATATGTATGTGGATGAAAAGCTATGATTTAATGTACCTATGATCCCATGGAATTTTAGAGGTCTCTCAAGATGTGAGAATTGAAATGGGGATTCCTATTTGCGACTATAACAGATGGAACTCCATGCAATATGACGATCTCTTGTACCTAGAGATGCCTGAAGTTATAAACAATCGTTTTATCTTGAATGGATATAAAGGGAGAAAATTTGGGTTTCCTATCAATCAAAACCCATATCACATTATTCCCTATAGGGTTATATGGACACCCAACTAAAAAGTACATAGATATCTCATCCCACTTACAAGTTAGAAGTAAAAGTGGATAAAGCAATATCGAAGGTCTATAGTGCCTGTTTTTGACCTATTGGTAGGCATAACAATGAAAAACAAATTTTGTGATGTCTCATCTCATACCTGACTATTAGAATCAAAAACTCATATCATATTACATCTTTATGGTTCTAGTGTGGACCTCCTACTATAAATCATGACAATCCCCCATCATAGACTTCCTCATACTAAAAAGAACAATGCACCTATTCTGAAAACATAAGAAACCCTATGAAGATAATATACACTCACTGAAGGTATACCCACTATATATATAGCCCCAAATTCCATATAATTCATCATAAAAATTCTTCTCCCATGGAATCATCTTGAGAAAATAGTAGGTCAACTGAACACTCGCTAAAACAACCTCAAACTCGTTCTACCAGATTCCCAAATGAATCTAAGAAAATAGAGCATTTATATTATGCTCTACAAATGATTATTTAATGGATATAGTCATAATTATCCTTCTTAAATCATCATCCATGAAATTCCCATTTCCAAGGGTATAAGCAATGTCAAAATCAAAAGACAATAGATACTCCACCCAATGCTTATGTCATAGATTTAGATCCTTTTGAAAGATAATTAAACTCAAGATTTTGCGGTCGAAAAACAAGGTAAACCTTTCTCTGAAAAGGCAGTTACACTAAGTATTAGCAGAATGAATTATGAATTCAAGATCGAGATAATGGGTTGGATATTTTATATCACCTGGACTAGTTGTTTTGACCATAAGATACTATGTGATCACCCAACATAAGGACGCAACCCCAACTCAAATATTATGTGTCACAAAATACCACATAACACTACCCTGACTCAAGATGAGTTAACCTGACACAAAATTTAAAATATGTTTCAGATTAAAAAAAGACTCTTCTATTTCTCATCCTAATCAAACATTACCATATTTTGGGTGATATTTCTCATCAGAGAAGAAAAATTTGAGAAATATTTAACAAACCTGTGATAATACCTTGCCAAACCCAAGAATAAAAGAATCTAGAAAACATTACACAGTTTCTCCCACATCATAACAACTTTAACCTTACCAAGATAAACTGAAATACCATGTTTTAAGTCCATGTGTCCCAAAATATTCAATCCTATTATCTAGAAAAAACATTTATTAATATTCTCATAAAGTTATGTATTTCTAAAGAATTATAGAACTACTCTAAAAGGACACACAAGGTTATCCTCACTCTGAGTGTAAATTAGGATGCATTCTATAAATAACACCATGAATGTGTCAAGGTACTCATGAAATATCCTGGTCATCAACACTAGAAAACCTGCTGGATCCTTTTTTAGACCAACTGGAATAACAAGATACCTATAATAGCCATAACTACTCTATAAGGAGGTTTTTTTGAATGTAATATTATTTTATTCTCAACTAGTGATATCTAGATTGAAGGTCAATCTTAGATAACTACTTCTACCCTATAAACTATTCAAATAGGTTATCAGTCTATAAAAAAGATATTTTTTCTATACTATAACTTGATTGAGTTTTCGGTAATCAACACATTGGTGAAGTATCCCATTAGATTTATTTTCAAAGAGAACAAGTTCCACCCAAGGTGACACACTCAGGTGTATAATAGCTTTCTCTAACAGACCATCCAATTGAGTCTTGAAATATTTCAACTCCACTCATGCCATATTGTAAGAAGAAATAATCATTGAATGAGTTTTAGGTGCTAAATCAATAAATAACTCTACCTCTATTAACAATAGAAAACCAAAGATATCAGATGGAAAAAATTAGAAAAATCAACGAAAAATGGAGAGAGAAAATCACCAAAAGATTCTCAATCTAACTGAAAAGAAAACACCAATATTACCCTGTACAACTATATAAAAGAAGGTCCATATCTACTCTACCTATGGTCTCATCCTCCCTGGAATACATTAAACACCCCATTAGACACAATATAACAGACCTGTAAAAGATAATAGTTAATCCAGGACTTATGAAAAATTATCCAATCCATCATGAAAATGACTTCAAGAGTTTTCATGTCAAGAACCAAAAAAATATAGGAAAGATAAATCTCCGATGTAGAGTAATAAAGGACACTTTGGACCATTCTCTCTATTCTTTTTGAGGGCATAGTAATATCCATCACATAAGACAAAATATCTTTAAGGAGATTTTGAAAATTTACAACATGGGTTGATATAAATGAGTGAGATGCACCTGATTCAAAAAAATGAGTCACAAAAGATGAATTTATAGTGATTGTACCTCAAATAGTCTTTGGAACAACATCAGTTTCTTCTAAAGAATCTTCCACTGCTTGAAGAATCTTTATTCCAAATACATATGGCTCGAACCCATTAGTTCTTGAAGCATCTGATTTCACCATAATATTTTTTGGATATGATGGCACCATTCCACTGTATAAGGATGAAAAGTTATAGAAGAACTTATTTAGGTGTCCTAAGAGACCATAAGAAATACAGATCCTTGGTGCCTCAGTATAAACCCATTTTGAATACCCAACCTTCCCATAGTTAAATCAAGTTAGAGGGATTCTACGAGGTACTTTAAGAGGTTTGGATGATGTCTTATATCTATAACCACTATGAGACTCATTAAAATTTCTATTTTATTTAATAGAAATATCATAACTTCCACTGAGAGAAAAAGGACCTCACATCAAGCTCGACTTACCATCTAGGTAAAGCTCAACCATCAAAACTCTATCTAACACATCAGTATGAGAAGTGAGCTTCAGAAAGAAAATGTGTGATATAATATTAGTTCAGATACCCACCTTGAACCATTGATCCCTAATCTTCTCATTGGATAAAAACTATGGAAAAAAACTAAACAAGCTCAGCAAAATAGTTCATATACTGTTTCGCGGTTCTATCACCCTAATAGAGTTTAAGAAACTCCATAGATATCACCAGGAGCATCGACTCTGCATATAAATGATTAGTGAAAAGTGATCTAAATTATTTCCACTCCAATAACCCATGCTTATTTTCTGTCACCATCGAATCCCACCATCTCCTGATCACCCCCTCAAGCTTGAAGGTATTATATTTTACCTTTATAGCATCTGGTGTTTCTTAAAACTAAAAAAGAAGTTAATATTTTTCAACAAATCCTTAGTATCCTGAGGATCATTTGATCCTTGGAAATATGGTGGTTTATGATGAAGAAAATCTTGAGCATAATATATATATTCAACCCTTTGAGGTTCCACTACAGAATCCTGAATGAGAATGGGTGTGGGTACCTATCCCAAAGCTTGGATAACATGCACCACTTTCTCAATAGGATTCAATTCCACTGGAGGATTAGCCTACTATAGTTCACCACCATCTTCTTACTCTTTCCTATTCATAAGTCTTCTGGGAGGTTTGATGCTACACAACATTAATAGAAAATGCTGAAACATTAGCAAGGGTATATAAATCAACAAAAAAACCAAGATTAAAAAGAATAAGACAGTACTCAAATATACTGGGAAAGTACTAGAAATCAGATCAAATAATTCATCAAACAAAATTTTTCCAAACACCAACGGTGACTTAAGGCTCATTACGATGAGAGAAAGCTAGGTAATATCTCAAATATACCTCATAAGTACCATAAATCTTACCACTTATATACTAGGACAAACCACTATACACTGACTTTAAGGAAATATGAAAAACCTATAGCTTTGATACTACTTTATCACAAATCATCACGAATACTCTAGTACACTAATAGCTGAGATGGTCCTAACAAAGCTCGAAAAGGAATTAACATTCCCATTGGGTTGGTGACTAGAGCCTGAAATCATACAAGAATAATGATGGAATTATTTTTGTCACAAAATAGATGAAGATAAAAGATACAAGTCAACATGATTTACACTCTATAGGGATGAAGTACTATAATCAAATAATTAAAACAAAACCCAAATAATACATCATAAAAAAAACAACATCATACAAGGAAAAAACTCATAAAAATCCCATTTAATAGGTGGATCACATCTCTATAGGCCTCTTCCATCACCCTAGATCCCACAAATCAATTATACCCTCAACCTCAAAGTGTCACTATCCCTTTTCTTGTACATGGCATAAGATAATCTAGAAACACTCCAAGGTAAAGATGAGGTGCGAGCTAAACATCCCAGTAGAGTCTCACCAAGTGTTCCAAAATCCATTATATTATTATTAAAACAATTATACTATTAATTTAAATAAAACAAGTCATTACATGAAATTAACACATTTTCATCAAAACATGTTTTCATAAAAAAAAATATAAGATATTTTAAAACTGGATTAAATGGATATTTTACATAATGAATTTATATAAAGTAGTGGGAATGAATGAAATAGCTCAATAATCAATGACATATATCCATAAAGTCAAACATATCATTTCACCATGTAATAAGATATGTGTTACATTATTTTCTGGTAGTACGAAACCCACAGTACCTAATAAGGGATCACAACACAATGTGTCCACATGTGCCTCGAATTAGGCCATCGAGAATCAACCCCATAATGTGGAAAATCATGTTGTGATAAGTTTAAATAAATTTTTTCATAACTAATAGATTTCTATGGTGTTATATCCTATAGTTATTTCTCTAATTATCCACTAAATACCTAGGATCACATTTTATTTAGTCAATTGATCAATCAATCATGAAAAAATTAATCATTTCAAATATATTTAAAATATAATTTTCAAATTTTAATTTTAAACATGCCTTTCTCATTTCGAAACAAAATACTAGGTTTTCATCAATTCATGGCTTTTGAAATCATCTTTAAATTTATGTCATTCAAGATCAAATAATTCCATAAAATAAATTTCCAAACCAAGCTATTAATTTTACACAAATCCACCCAAATCTTTCAATTCCAATGAAAGTGGGGGTTTACACAATTTCCATAAACATTTCAAAATTATACATCAATCATCTCAGATACAGGTGTTTAAAACATTTAAGAAATAATTTAAAATCAATAAATAAATTCAAGGTTTAAATTGTAGGAAAAAATCATATATAACTACATAATTTAATCAAATATCAAATAAACACCTAAAACGGGAAATTCCAATGAATAATTAAGGAGAAGGAGATCAACAAGGAAATCCTTAATAAAAACTCATTAATATAAAACTCTAATTCAATAAGAATCATAATATCACATTTCTATCAAATTGAGTTAGTGAAAAGAAGGAGAAAACCATGATGAGAATACTCATCGATGATAAAAAACCAAACCAAGATGTCCAGAAGAGAAGAAGTTATAAAAAAATTTCTTCATGTTTCCCTAGGGGATTGAGGGAAGAGGCTTAATGAAAAATGAAACAGTTTCTATCTAAAATGCATAAAAAATTTCTTGGAATGAGGAATTCATGGTGTGAATAATAAATTCATGTCATGAATAACTTGAGTGGCATATATGCTAAAAAATAAGTCACCTCAGGTTAAAAAACATGATCGCAAACATTTCATATCATGAAAACAATTCATGACTTAAAAAATAATTCACTTTATGAATTTGTTTCATGTTTTCTACTGAGTAATGGATTCACATTGTGAAGAACGTTCACACTGTGATTTTTTTCTACTAATAATACACATCATATTTAATAATAAAATCCTAGAAAAGGCTTGCAATTTAACTTTAACCCATGGAACACCCTCTAAAACCTATGTAAAATTTATACTGAAACTCCATTAATTCAAATTAAAATACTTCCCAAAAACATTAAATCATTTCCTCGACAAAGTATCTCCATCCGTAGAAGGCCTGAAACAAACAAAAAAAGAAGGAATAAAAAATAGAGTCAAGAAGTAATTGAAAGACTATAATAATATGTTACAAAAGAAAGGGAGTTGTTAAAAAAACATCCTCAACAAAACAACCATTTATAAAAACACTCTTGAAATCCATTTGATATAATTTGAAAGTGATATGTGCTGCATAAAGAAGAAGTGTACTAATGGATAAAAGTCTTGATATATGAGTGTAACATCTTTAGACTTTAATATATATTTTTCTTTAAATAATTTTTTTTGTGTTCAATAACTTTCTTAACACACAACACTGAGCTTTAAGAGAATTAAGATATATAATAAAAATATAATTATTTAAATATTATTACCTAGCTATGAAATTGGCAGGTATTAATATGAGTAACTAAATTATAAAATATTTTTATATTCTTCCTACTAAATACAAATTTATGGACGAATGCTTAAGAAGTACACACTCATTTTTTAGGGAAGTCATTTTATGCTTTAAAAATGTATTTCCTTAAGAAAGGATTTTATAGTATTTTATATATGGAAATTATAATTTATTTTTTCCATTTTTATAAATTGTATTTCATAAAATGGACGTTAGTTTTTTAAATTATCACATAAAAATTAAATTAGTGTGATATTTTTTTTGAAATGATTGATTTTCAGTGAATAGAAAAAAATGCTGATTTTTATAAAAATGTCATTTCTAGTCTCTAAATTAATTAATTTATAAGTACCATTATATTTTAGATTAAAATTTTTATAAGATCTGTTTTATTTATATTATTTCCACTAGGATCATCATTTTACATGATTTTTATATAAGACATTTTTTAGGATTAAAAACACATTTCTCTGGTAAACTGTTTTTCATCGTATTTTGTGGATTTATTTTTAAATCAATTTATAAAAATTATAGGAATTTAATTTTATAATATAAATTCCATATTTTTTAATTATTTGTTTCAAATTTTATAAATATATCCTTTTATTTTTATACATTACGAATAATAATAATTGTAAAATTTATCACCTCTGTAAATGGTAAACCAAGAAATTATAGTTAAAAACGAATGTGATAAGGATTAAAATTCATTAAAAAACTTTAATTTATTTATTTTTATGACTTTATTTAATCCATAATAAACCAAAACTAAAAAATATGACATTTTATTTTCATTTGACTTTGATATTGACCTTTATAATATTTAAATAAAAGATAACATAAAAAATGTCACTTTCTTTTCTTTAATATCATTAATATTTTGTGATTGGGATTAAACTAAATTATGTTTGGTTATAAATTTTTATTTTAAATATGAAATATTATTTATCATGGTAATTTATTTTTGATTTTTCTTAATTAAATAATTACCTTAAATGCTTACATAACGCTGGCACAATGCTTGTTCAAGGAGTAGAAAAATCAATTAAACAATTTTAAAAACACTAAAATAAATATTTCTTTGGTGATTTAATGTTTCCCAATATTTTATAAGATAGATATGACATATTATATATTTTCAAAGGTTTATAATTTAATTTCATTTCTATTATATTGTTTTCAAATTCCAATTATGTGAATAGTTCTTAAGATGACATTAATAATATTTAAAGTTAAATATATATTATCAAATAATTTATAAATAGTTTTAAATATTATAAAAGATAATTAGGATGATAAATGGTTAAAAATTTCACCCCTTTTACATTTATGATCCAATTTTCACTTTATAAGTGAAATTATAAACCTTTAATATTGAAAAAGTCTTTACCACGAATAAGGATAAAATTGGTTAACCAAGGCGTTAAACCAAAAGATTAGATTCAAAATGATTTCTTAACATGTAAAAATTTTATTTGATGTTTATATTAGGAATATATATTCCTTATTTTATGAATTATTTCATTTTCAACCATTTTAGATAAGTTATAAAAATATTATATTATAATATTTCATGTATTTCAAAAATGTCATTAATGATATTTTTTAACAAACAATATTTTATTAAATGATTTCAAATTCATAAAAATAATATATTCATAAAAATTAATGATATATGGTTTAAAATATCAACCATGGTTAATTTATTTGTCATTTTCCTTTAATCTCAAATTTCTTACCCATGGAGTGTAAAAAATGTTGTTATCGTTGTAATCAACCAAAGGGTTGACCAAGAGATGAAACTAAGAGATAAGGTTAAAAAAACCAAAACATATCAAAATTTTTTATGACATGATTTAGAATCCTTATTATATTATAATATAAATATATCAATTTTGATCCATTCTTCTATAAAAATTAATTTATATTAATTTAATACTTTAAGTAACTATAAGAGTTCCCTTCCCCTAACTTATAAAAGGACACCCATTATCTATTTTCTATACACCATCATGGAAAGCATATATTGTTAAAATCCTACCCAATCACATTATAAATTTACCTATACATGATATTTTTTTCTTCTAAAAACACCATACCAACAATTCTTAATAAGGGATGTAAAGGAAGTCTACCGAAGAAGATGTAATCATCTTTACTGACTATTTCAAGTTTTTTTCTTCTTACAATTACTCTAAATATTTTGAAATAATAATAAATTAATAACTATAGTAAAAAAATTATACCTATATTTTATTATGAATATGTTACAACCATTTTCACATTTCTTTTCCATCCTTTGAAAATCAAAAACACTACTCGTTTGTATGTACAACTTACCATCTCCTTGTAGTGGTGTCATTAATTTTACACCACCACTTTACTTGGATGGTTATAAAGATATAAATAGTGAATGTTATTTAAATTTTTGAAATAATTATGATTTTGTAATTATAATATAATATCTTCCCTTTTACATTCACATTTGTTGGAAAATGATCATGACGCTCATGCATACGTGTGGACTACCACCTTCATGAAGTGATGTAATTCGTTTTCAGTTTCTTTTTACATGGATGGTAATAAGGATAATTTTAAGGGATATATATTATATTTTTGATATAATAATGATTAAAAATATGTGAAATTATATTTATGTTTCATTATTTCTATTTTTTTAAAAGTGAAAACAATTTTCATACATATGTACGACATACCATCTCCTGAAACAATGTAATTAATTTTTCTATATTTATATTTTATAGATGAATATATATATATATATATATATATATATATTAGATATATATTAAATTCATATCATGAATAAAATTCTAGAGATTCTATAATAATGATAAATACAAAAGTACTGAAATTATGGAATCAAAACATACATAAAAAATAAAGTAGTTGACACCTGAAATAATGATAATAATAAAATATTTTTAACAAACATGTGATTATATGTTATAAATGGATAATATTTGATATTATAGATTGATATATATTTATTATATGAAAGTATAATAAATATATTATTTTTATATAAGAGGTGAAAATTTCTTATGAGGTGTGTCAGACTTTAGGTAAGGGGTTTCTTAACTCAATTTTCCATTAATTGGTTATAGTTATACTTCATTAACTATGTTATGTCATGAATATGTGTGAAATTACCTCTTATTTTATTATTTATTATTTCCAATTTTTTTGTGAAGATTCACAGTTGTTACACATAATCACTTCATTGGTTAATTCACACTCAATGATATGATATTTGTAATGGATTTAATCTCAATTTATACTCCATTGAGACATATTTAGTATTATTCAACTATTTAATTTTTTGTGGGGTGTATACCCCCTTTGATGTAATGACCCAAACTTTTATTAATAAAAAATTCCTCTTAATCTAATTAAATGTCATATTATGTAAAGTATTCATATAACATATGCACTTCCTTGGTTTTATGTTTTTTTATTGTAAAATCCCATGAAAATTGTGACCATTGCTAATACAGCCATCGAACAGTGATCATATGATTAGTATAAATATAGGTCTTTAATAAATCCAATTTACTCAAATAAAGGAAGCGATGACCTCATACATTATAATTGATTCATACAAAGCCTATTTTTCAGGTCTTGGAAATGTGGTGGAGTCACTGGGATTCTCTCTTGAGCAATCCCAAGACAAGATTCAACATGTTAAGCTTGATCGGAACTGCCTACAGGAGAAGTGGAACTTAATAGAGATTACCACCCAAGCGATGTTATTTGAGCCTCCCCATGAGTCTATCACCATCACACACCTTACCCTTCAGTATTATAAGGTTGTTATAAGGGGTAATGTAACACGACCCTAACACTATGATTATGTACAATATTTTTGTATAGAGAATATACATTTATTTTATTATTATCAATTTGTAAATATTTTTTTAAATAAAAATAGTATTTTTAGTTAATATTCAATTAAGAAATATATTTTGATGAATTAATGGATTTTTAAATCAAATAATATTTTAATGAAATATTATTCCTAAATTAATTTTTATTAAATATAAATTATCGTTTAATTTTTATGAATACAATTGTAATTTTTTATAAAGGGTTGAAAGATGTTTTTGTCAAAACCCATGAATTTTTGATAAATGTTATTTTTTTTATTTTAAATGTAAAAATTCACATATTTATAAAATTATTTAGATAAAATAAATATCAATTTTGGAATCAAGAAGTCGAAATTATCCGACGGTGAATTTTTGATAATTTTCAGAGACAATCGATTTTTTGGGTAAAAATTAAATACCGTTTAAATATATAATGCGTTTCATGACATCATAATAACCTAATAGTTATGTAATAAAATAATATAAATGATATTTTCGTCCAATATATGTTTCAAAATTAAAATAATGTGATTTTAGGTTTGTTTGATTTATTTTACAAAGCCTTAGTGGACCTTCCAAGACTTATAAAACATTTCAACTTTTAAAATGATTTCCTTGAAAGTGTGAATCACCTCCACATAAGCAAGCCAAATATTTTAAGAAGTTAGGATATTTTCCTTATAAAATAATGATTTCCACCCATTTGGAAAGAAACATGGGAAAAAACATGGTTTTGTTTGTAGTTTTTATTAGTTTAATGTGTGGTGTCTAAAATCTAAATAATAAATAATTCCCTGTCTTTTCCTATATAAACCCACCCAAGATCCCACTTCTCTTCACTAAAAACCTTTTTAGATCAACCAATATCTAAATTAATCTCTCTATAATCCTTCTAAGGTTCCCCAATCTCCTAATAAGCCTCTCTCAAGTCTCTCCCAAGCCTTCGGGATCACATGTCCAAGTAAGAGTTTTCTTCCTTTCTCATTTTAGTCCAAATTTGTTTATATTGTTATACCCTTTTGTTTTTAATTAAAAATGTTGTGGTATTTTTTATAAACTTAACTATAATTCCCTAATTATGATTTAATTATGAGATACCCCTTTTTATCTCATTAATTCCTCCCATGTAAACTCGTTACCATGCTGAAATTCTGTAATGAATTTCTCTCTCCTCATTTACATTCAAGCAATTATTTTGTATTATGCATCTAAATTCCATTACATATGTTTGGAAATTTATCTATATGAACCCATTTATATCCATTTAATGTAAATATTATTAGATACCCCTTTATCCTTCATCAACCATTTTTATGTATTCTTATGTCACACCGTTATGCTGCCGAAACTGCACCACAATTTTTCTAGCCAAAGTTATTGTGTAGTGAATACCATGCCCATTTATCTATCAAGGGTATTCATATTTTTGAATATTTACTTATAAATTATAGAGTTTCAGGTATGTAATCCAAATTCCCTTATTATATAATAAATGATTAAGTTTAATGATTCCATGTTGTATGATCCATGTGGAACACTTATGCATGAAATGAAATGATTAAGAAGGGTGTACCCTGATAGCGATCTAATGAATTGGGTAAAGATTAGAATCATTATAAGTCAACTATAATGGGGGTTTACTCATACTAATTCAAGTGAAATTATGGTTTAATCATTATAAATCAAGTGAAATGAGGGTTTACTAATGCTCTATTTGCAATGAGCTTTGGCTCATACTAATATCATGTTAAATGTTGTTGCCACATTTCCATGTTATAATAATCATGCTATATCATGCCTTTAATTTCATGTTTCTCTTATGCTCCATTGATATTCTTATTTCATAACATATACTATATTATTAATTTTATACCTTGTTTACTCGCTTACTGGGCTTTATAGCTCACCATTTTTTATGCATGTGCTCAGGTGATCCCATGCAATGCTAAGTATGAAGGAATGTTGTAGTCATGTAAAAGAAGTTTTCAGTAAAGATATTTTGTTTTATATTCTAAGTTGTTATGTAATGTTTTTAATTTCCCAAGACACTGGACCTCTTGATCCTAAGATTTGTTTTAAGTGCATGAATATGTAATAAATCATGTTTATATATATAATAAAGAGTAGGGTTGTTACAGTTGGTATCAGAGGACAAGTTTAGTTATTTTTGGGATTAGGATTAGAAAAACCTAGTGAAAGCCTTAGGTATAAGACTAGGTACAATAAAAACATCCCTAAATTTTGGTTAGTATTGATTAAGTGGTTTATTAAGAAAATACATCCCTGTCTGGATATGAGTATGTAGAGGTGGCTCTAGCACAAATGTATCTTGGGGTGAAAACTGAAAACACCGCTTTGAGCTAAAATCAAACGAGAACTGGTGCATGACAATGGTCCTTACTTCAATCTTGGTTGCGAAACACCCTGGGTATATTATTTGGTAAATTCATAAGCTTAGTAAGAACCACTATTATGGAAAAAAATTCCCCCTGAAGAATATATGTTGGGAAGTAGATAATAGATAACGTAGATTGAAGCCTAGAAATTCATAAGTTAGGTAAATGAATGTAATTTGTAAATTATCCCTTTTGTCATTAGATTACCCTTTATGTAATTCCTCTATATTTCCTTTTATTATATCCAACGGCTAGTAATAGGATAACTCAGGCTAACAATTGATGCAAAGATCAATGTGATGACTGATCTAATGAGATGCCCAATTTGATGGGAGCGGGAATCGTGAACTTTTTCATGATACTCTCTCAGTTAACTCAAGTTTTTAATAGAAACATGGGTCAATAGGAAGGATAAACCCCCCCCTTAGAATGAAAAATTCATAACAGAGAGCTTCTTGAGACAAAGGCCTCCTACTTTTAATGGATCTCCCGATCCCTTAATAGCCGAACAATCTATCAACTCCATTGATAAGATCTTCTCTATCCTTTAATTTTCTGAACAAGAGAAGGTACTCTTGGATGCCTATCTAATGGAGGGTGAATTTGATCAATAGTGTACATTGATAAAAAATATGAATATTGAGGATGACATTGAGGGGATGAAATGGAAGTATTTATAGAAAATGTTTTTCTATAAATATTTTCCTCGCACCCTCTAACTTAAGATGGAAAGGGACTTCATTTCCCTCAATAAAAAAGATGACGAATCCATTGGAGAATACAAGGAAAACTTCAAAAGGATTGCACTATATGCCTCTAACTTTTTCATTACCCCTGAATTCAAGGATGATTCTTTAGTGGGATAAAACCTAGCCTACGGAAAGCCCTAGGGATCCATGACTTTGATAGCTATGAGGAAATTGTCTGATGTGCCCTCAAAGTTGAAATGGAGATCAATAAATCTCATGGGTATCATGGGGATAAGAAGTGTAAGGTGGAATTTAATTCTATAGGCCTGATGGATAAATCCAATGGTGCTAAGAAAATCCATCTCCCCACTTGCCAAAGGTGTGGAAAGAAGCACCCTGAAAATTTCCTGAAGGGAACAAGGAAATGCTTTAGGCGTGGAAGAGAATGGCACCTGGCCATTATCTGCTGAAAAAAAAACAATTTCGGCTATGATAGAGGATAGGAACACTATGTTATACCCTCAAAACATTTTTTATTACATCAAATGAAAATATATAGGGCACTTTGAAAACTAGTTCCCTAAGAAAAGGGTTTTCGGAGGCAACCAAAAATCTCCAAGGCATCAAGGACGAGCTTTGTCCATCACTACTGCTGAAGTGAACCCCGACAATGAAGTGGTGACAAGTATGCTAGTTATTAATTCAAGAATAGAGAACATACTTTTTGATTCTGGTTCTTCAAATTCTTTTATATCCATAAAATTTAGTAGAACAATCCCAATACCACAACAAATCATGGAAGTAAAGATGTCGATGAGAATGGAAAATGGGTAATCATTACATCCCATGAATATAACTCCTCCCCTGTCATAATTTTTGGATTTAAATTCCTAGAGAACCTCTTCATACTCCCTCTAGTGAAATTTTATGCAATTCTTGCCATGGATTATATTTACTTATATAGAGCCAACCTAAATTTCTGTGAGAGGGAAATCACTCTCCAGATGGGGAATCGACCCTAGATTATGTACAAGTGAAAGGAGGAGGATGAATCTTCTTTAGCACCATCATCTCAAGAGTAGATATTAATGTCCTATGAGCATGAGTATCTTGATCACATGATTGAGTCTAAGGAAGCAACCATCCTTGAAGATATGCCTATTGTGAGGGAATTCGCTAAAGTGTTTCCTAGGGAATTTCCTGGTCTTCCTCCTATAAAAGATATTGAATTCTTGATTGATCTTATACCTAGGGCATTGCCAATATCCAAGAATCCAAATAGAATGGCTATTTTGGAGATTGAGGAGATGAATAAATAATTATAGGAGAATCTGGATAAAGGGTTTATATGCCTAAGTGCTTCACCATGGGGTGAACTAGTCCTCTTCTTCAAGAAGAAGGACGGGTCAATGCGCCATTGCATTGATTATCGAGAGCTCAAAAAAATCACGATAAAGAAAAATTATCCTCTGGTATGAATTGATGACTTGTTCTATCATATATGTGTAGCAAAATACTTCTCCAAGGTGGATTTGCGGTCATGATATTATCAAGTAAGGTTTAATAAGGATGATATCCCCAAGACTGTATTTCGTACAAGATACAGGCAATATGAATTCATAGAAATGACTTTAGGACTCACTAATGGTCTATCAATATTCATGGACTTGATGAATATAGTCTTTAGATATTACCTCAACAAATTTGTGGTAGTCTTTATATATGATATTCTAATATACTCCAAAACCCAGGAGGAGCATGAGGAGAATCTATGTAAAACCACAAGAATTTACAAATATAATTATTATAGAATGCATGTATCATTGAGTCTCTACAAACACCACTTTATTATAACATATCCAAGTAAACGTAAGTTTTTCACTTCTGTGATGTTAATTTAAAAAATATGACATACACGGTTGCAATGAATAAGTTATTTAGAGTCCGATAAGAAAAAATTAATTTTTGGTGAATAGTAACCTACCCTTATGAATAGTAACCTACCCTTATAAATAGTGATATACCATAATGAATAGTAACCTTACCTTTGATAGTATATAAATAATATTCATGTTGGTGTACAATATACATATGTTTTGAAATAAGTAAATAAATGTTTTAAAATTGTTTTTTTAGAATAAATTATTATTTTAATTAAATATTAAATTAATCATATTTAGAAAACTATTTTAGAAAAAAGGACTTCATTTTTGTATTTTACATGTCAAAACATGGTTGGGGTGAATTTTTGGGATTTTTTTTGAAATACTTGAATTTTTGATGAATATTGAAATTCCATAATTTACAAAATAAGCTAAATACACTAATTATAGAGTCATGTATGTTATTCAGCTTATTTAAGCCTAATTTACTCAGATTAAAATGATAAAATTACTATTATTGGTGATGGATGACTCACTATTCTTTGTCTTGTGGAGAAATAAGAAATTAATGAATATAAAATTAGGAAATCCCTTCTCCCCTCCACTATAAAACCCCCAATCACTCCCTTTTCTATTCAATCATCTAAAGCCTTGTACCTTCTCCAAATTCATTCCATATATCCTCTCAACCTCCTCTCCCACGTCCATAAAGCTTTGGTCTCATAAAAATACCAAAACCTCTCCCTTAAAGAGGCTCTCAAGGGAGTTTGGTTCAAGAGGTAAATTCCTCTTTTCAATTCTTTGTCTTTCCTTTCAAGTTCATTTGTTTTCTTTTTCTATTATTATCTCTCCTAATCTAAATTTTGTGATTACTCCAGTACTTTAAATTTTGTGGAATGTTTTCATGATAGTGGAATAATGTATCATCATCTCTTCCTTTTACCTTTTTTTTACTAGTAGCAAGAACACCATTCGAGATGTGTCAATTTACCACATTCAAAGACGATGGGCTTTCAATTTATATTATCATTCGCAATTATGGTCATGTAACAATTATTGTTATGGTTGAACCAGATTATTATATATGTAATATAAACTATGTAATGTTCTGTAATCCCTTTGTACAAATGGTATTAAGTTATAAAGAAAAACAAGTTCGTTGTAATCAAAACCCACAAATTAACTGAAACAATTATCATTAAAGTTCTATATAATAATTCATCCTCATTACATGTAAAAAAATTATATAAATGACCACTAACACCTATAGATGATCATAAATAATATTCAAATTCAATTCTTGATATTTAATTACATTCCATATGAACTCCATTACTTAAGAACAAGTGAACATATTATGAAAATAACGAAACCAACACTGCAGAACAACGAAATTCAATATAATAACTTATAAAGAAGGGCATAAATGAACTAAAAAGAATTATGATAAACTAAATAAATGTCTAATAGGTTCTAAAATAATTTATTAATAAGTCTAATTTTATATTCCAGGACCTTAAGTTGAAGAGCGGAACACTTTCATACTTAAAGTAAGGGGTTTCTTTATCTCACTTCCATTTTTGTGAGGTTTCCTGTATTCACTACTAATACTTGTGTATGGTGTATGTATAATTACCATTGATGTAACATATCATGAATATATTTATTCTTATGTAATTAATTGTATCATTTTAATATTATTAATTTTGGGGCATACAAATCGACTGATTACAAAGTGGTAAGGGTTTTTCCACCCGAACCTCCATTTTCATTCAGGATACATTTATTGTCTAATTACCTCAATGAAACTCTTGTATATTATTATGTACTCCTCATAAATTCTGTTTCAATATTATATATATGTTCACCAACCATAATCATTCCTTATTTTATGGATATATGTATGTTTTAAAAGAAACTTTCAAAATTGTTTCCAAAATACCAACCCGATTCAATGGATATTTTCAAATTCTTACCCTTTTTCATGTGTACTAAAAAATCTATTTTAAGCCACCATTAGTTTTATAAAAACACTAATTTTATCCTAAAAAATTATCTTGGATCATTTATTTATTTAATATAATAAATGTTCCTTTCCACTTTAAAAATATCCTTAATACTTTCCTTAAAATGATCTAAAATGTTTTATTTATAAAGAATCTTAAGAACTCTTTTTACAAGATTTCACTTCAGTGGGACATAATTTTTGAATAAAATATAATTTCGATGTCCTATTATTTTATTTTATTATATATTCATGTTTCATTAAAAATATAAATTATTTTAAAAAAGGAATCTTCTTTCAAAAGTAAAAATGATTTTTCTCATCTCTAATTAACTTATATAAGATATATGCCTTGTTAACCACTTATTTATTTCTTGTGGTGCATGTATTTACCCTTTTAATATCATATCAAGAGTCTCCATTTTCTCATGATATTCTAAGGGATTGTGATTTGAATGTTTCAAGGTTGTATGAGACACTTTGGAATGTTTATGGATTATTTCCTCAAGAATTTGTCAATGGTCTCATTCATAAATATATTCATCTATGTGAACATCCTTTATTGAATGTTGTACTTAATTGAGGTTTATCTATTACGATATCATATAAAATATGGTTTTGATGTGTTTATGGTTATTCTGACTATGGATGTTCTATTTTGATATCATTCAACATATTATTCTGAATGGATAGTGTTTATGTTCAATGATTGGGGAATGTTATTTACATTTCATCTGTTAGTTTACATATGAATGTATATGTTAATTATGTTCACCCCATTTATATGAGGAATTAATTGGAAATAGTAAGTGTCAGGTGGGACCCCCTATATCCCCTCGGTGCATCGGTCGGTCTCATGAGACAAACTACGATCTTGGCACAAGGTCTTGACAAAATGATTATTTATGATCTTGGCACGAGGCCTTGATAATATGATTATGTTGTCCCACATTATGCATTCCATCATTATGAAAATATAATTTATGGTTCATGTGGTTATTCCACTAGTAGAATACCCATGATTATTCTTATTTATGTAATTACTTACTTAGCTATTATTCTAGCCATAATGTGTTCATGTTTTTGTTAAAGTCTCATGTTCTTATATATTCAACATGCCTAATGTTTATGTTATGATATCTTCCACAGAATTGCTTACCCTTACTCAGCATTTAAGCTAACCTATTTCATTTTTTTTCCTTCCCCAAGTTAAGAAGAATATATCATTTATTGAGTTTTCAAAAATTCAATTTATTATCTTTTGTTAGGTATCATATTTTGTTTCATTTCAAAATGTAAAATGGGTTCCATGTATGTATCTAGTTTCTTCAAGACTACTAAACTGATCGATCCTTCGAGATGCTTATTCCTTATTTATATACCAATTTAATCAAATAGGGAACTAGCTTCAGGCAACTGGGGTCGGGTCCTTATAGTTGGTATCAAAGGAAGTTTATTAGAAACGTTGGGAACTTGATTTAGAAAATGCAGGTTAGGGAACAAAACCCTAAGACGGTCTCTGAGGATAAACAGACAAGTACATATTAGAATTTTGGTAAGTAATATATTATGTGGATATTTCTAGAAAATACATCCCTGAATGGATAAAAATAAGTAGAGGTGGCTCTGGTACAGATGTACCAAGGAGTGAGAACTACGATAAGAAGTTTCGGGCTTGACCCTGGGTATCATGGTACACGATAATAGGCCTTGTTAAACTCTTGGTTTGACACTCCTTGGGGACCTGCTTAGGATAATTCACAATTTATTTACCCACCATTATGAGGGATTTGTGTCCCCAAATTAAACGAAGTATATGGTTTTAGGATTTACGATGCATTAATTTATTCTATGTGATGTACCATGTTTAGAATTATAGGGAGTTCATAATTAAGAGCTAATATATAATATGGAATTTATTAGATATAGAGCCTAGAATAAGGAATTAGAACTTCACCAATGAACGAGATCCAAATAGTTAGAAGGATCATATCGCTAATGGTATTAAGACATATTTTCAAAGGAATATTGTATCCCATATATCCTCATCATATGATGAAATAATATCATGTGTTAACAAGGTATGTTAAGACTTCTCTGAGTCCTATGGATTTTAAGGTAAGTTAAAGAATAAGAGGATTCTAGAGTGATACTGGGATAAAGAGAATAAGGGAAATAAGTGTCTTCCCACATGTGATAACTATGGAAAGAATTACACTAGAAAATTATTTAAGGGAATGGGTGTTTGATACAAGTGTTGAGAAAAAGGACACCAAGTTCATGATTGCATGTGTAAAAAAATGGATTCCAATGTACAATGCTTAAATTGCAAGGAGATAAGACACTATGCGAATCAATGTCTTAATCATGAAATGAATATACCCCAAATAATGATTTTGGATAATGAGCAAGTTATGCTGATACTGTAGATGAAGTAAAATGATTAATATTCCTAGTCAAGAATCATGCCATTTGTATATTTTATCAGTGATGTACTAGTTGTATGAATTATGAGATATATAAGGATTGTACTGCAGTACTCTTTCATTAAGGATTTGAGGTCAAATGATGAATGGTTCAAAGGAAAAGTGATTCAGTGGAAAGTTATTTTTTTTAAAAAAACACGATTAAGGGAAAGAGAACCCTTAATATATATATATATGATGTTGAGATAATGATGATGAAATGATTTATTCTTATAAGTATGGAATACCTTGGAACTGATTATTAACTTGTCGAGAAGTGGTCTATGCTATCATCAATAAAGTTTACAACACTTTTGGATTTTAGGAATATATCCAATAACATGTATCTTACTTAAGGAATATGGAGGAATGCATGTTTCTAATATGGTTTTTATGTTAATTCAAGTTACTACGATATTTAAAGAGGATACATGATGAAGTTATTCACATGTTTGGAATGTGAATTTTAGAGCTAATTCTTGTTTATTAAGGGTTATTGATAAGTTCATCTTGGAAATTTAGAGGAATTCATTATAATGTGTTGAATCATTATATTTTGGAATTTTTTTAACAACTTATTAAATGGTAGAAGTTGATTATTTTATGATATTTTAGAGGTTAATGTATTTCTTCACCAAATAGCGTAACCCATGCTATGTGATGAAGTATAGATAGTTAAACTACAATAAAAGGATGAATTTATAAGTATAAATGTATATATATACTCTTATAGAGTGGAATAATTCCTCGACTCAAGGAAAATAGTCTTAAATAAATTTTTTTATTATTATCATTATCATTGATAATATCAATGATTTTTTTTGTAATCAATATTCATCTGAACATGTTCTCTATCATGTTCCATCAGAACTTCATAGTTAGATTTTTCTTCCATGTCTAGTTTTTTTCTTCCAACCAATGTCACCTCATTCGAAATCATACTTTTGGGGTGACCACCTCATATCCATTAACCTTTTTAAGAGGATATTTTATTATCCCTATTTCCGATGTGGGTTTCCATAATGGAATTTTTAAGAATCAACCATTATCTTTCAAAATTCAATTTCAAATTTTGATGAAGACATTTTTGTATGGAGGGGATTATGTAATACCCCAAGAATTTACAAATAGATTTATTATAGAATTCACGGATCACTGAGTCTCTACCAACACCACTTTATTATAACTTAGCCAAGTAAGCATGAGTTTGTCACTTATGTGATGTGAATTTCAAAAATTTGACATACACAGTTGCGATGAGTAAGTTATTTGGAGTCTGATAAGAAAAACATAATTTTTGGTGAATAGTAACCTACCCTTATGAATAGTAACATACCCTTATGAATAGTGATATACCCTAATGAATATAAACCTTACCTATGATAGTATATAAATAATATAGAAGTTGAAGTATGATATACCTATGTTTGGGAATAAGTAAACAAATGTTTTAATTTTTTTAAGAATAAATTATGATTTTAATTAAATATTAAATTAATCATATTTAGAAAATTATTTTTGAAAAATGAACTTCATTTTTGGGTTCTAAACGTCTAGAAATTTTTAGGGTGAATTTTTTGGATTTTTGAAATACTTTAATTTTTGATGAATAGTGAAATACCATAATTTACAAAATAAGATAAATACACTAATTATAGAGTCATGTATGATGTTATGCTGATGTTAGCCAAATTGATTCAGATTCACATGATTAAATTACTATTCTTGGTCATGGATGACTCACTATTCCTTGTATTGTTGAGAAATAATAAATTAATGAATATAAACATGAGAAATCCTATCTCCCCTCCTTTATAAAACCCCCCATCACGTCCTCTTCTGTTCACTACTCTCAAGGCTTGTGCCTTGTCCAAATTCTATCCAAATATCCTCCCAACATCCTCTCCCATATCCAAAAAGCCTTGGTCTCATAAAAATACTGAAACCTCTCCCTTAAAGAGGCTCTCAAGGAAGTTTGGTTTAAGAGGTAAATTCCTCTTTTCAATTATCTGTCTTTCCTTTCAAGTTCATTTGTTTTCTTTTTATATTATTACCTATCCATATATAAATGTTTTGATGGCTAAAGTTCCTTAAATATACTATAATTTTTTCATGATAGTGGAATAAGTTATCACCATCTCTTTCTTTTACCTTCTTTTATACTAGTAGCAAGAACACCATCCTAGATGTGTCAATTTACCACATTCAAGGACGATGGGCTTTCGATTTATATTATTATTCTAAATTATGGTCATGAAACCATTATTGTTATGGTTGAACCAGATTATTATATATGTAATATAACTAATTTAATTTTCTCTAATCCATTTGTACATATGGTATTAAGTTATAATGATAAATGAGTTCTTTGTAATCAAAACCCACAAATTAACTGAAACAATTATCATTAAAGTTTTATATAATAATGCATCCTAATGCCATGTAAATAAATTATATAAATGACCACTAACAACTATAGATTATGATAAATAATATTCTAATTAAATTCTGGATATTTACATCCGTTCCACATGAACTCCATTACTTAAAAACATGTGAACCGATTATGAGAAAAAAACAAACACTGTAGAACAACAAAATTCAATATAATAACTAATCAAGAAAAGAATAAATGAACTAAGAAGAATTATGATAAAATAAATACATGTATAATAGGTTCTTAAATAGGTTATTAATAATTATAATTTCATATTCCCAGATCTTAAGTTCAAGAGCAGAACACATTCAAACTTAAGGTAAGAGGTTTCTTTATCTCGGTTCCATTTTTGTAGGGTTTCCCGTATTCACTACTAATACTTGTGTATGATGTATGTATAATTCCCATTGATTTAAAAAATCATGAATATATTTATTTTCATGTCATTTAATGTATCATTTTAATATTATTAGTTTTGGAGCATACAGATCGATTGATTTTAAAGTGGTAAGGGTTTTTTCCCACCAGAACCTTCATTTTCATTCGGGTTATTTTATTGTCTAATTACCTAACTGAAAATCATTTGTATTATTGTGTAATAATCATAAATTATTTTTTATTATTATATATATGTTCACCAACCAAAATAATTTTTTATTTTATAGATAGTTACATGTTTTAAAAGTAACTTTTAAAATTGTTTCCTAAATTCCAACCCGATTCAAGGGATATTTTTAAATTCTTACCCATTATCAAGTGTACCCCAAAATATTTTATAATCCACCATTAGTTTTATAAAAACAATAATTTTATCATGAAAAATTATTTGGATCATTTCTGTATTTAAGAGAAAAATGTGCCTTTACACTTTAAAATTCTCTTTAATACTTTCCTTAAAATGCTCTAAAATGTTTTATTTATAAAGAATCTTAAGAACTATTTTTAAATGATTTCACTTAAGTGGGACATAATTTCTGCCAAAAATATGATTTCAATGTCCTAGTATTTTATTTTATTGGATATTCTGCTTAAATGACAAATATAAATGATTTTTCAAAAGGAATCATCTTTCAAAAGTAAAAAAGGATTTTTCTCATCTCTCATTAACTTTTATGAGATATATTTTTTGTTCACCACTTATTTATTTCTTGTGGTGTATATAATGAACTTTGGTATATCATATCAAGAGTCTATATTTTCTCATGATATTTTTATTAAATATTATTTGAATGTTTCAAGGCTATATGGGAAACTTTGGAATGTTTAAGGATTATTTCCTCAAGATTTTTTCAATTGGATCATTTATAAATATATTCATCTATGTGAACATCCTTTATTGAATGTTGTACTTAATTTATGATTATCTATTACGATATCATCTACAATATGTTTTTGAATGGTTTCTAGTTATTCTGACTATGTATGATCTATTTTGATATCATTCAACATATTATTCTGAATGGACAATGTTTATGTTCAATGATTGGGGAATGTTATTTACATTTCATTTGTATGTTTAAATATGAATTTATATGTTGATTATGTTCACCCCTTTGATATGAGGAATGAATTGGACATAGTAAGTGTTGGGTGGGGCCCTCTATAGCCCCTTGGTGCATCTGTAGGACTCATGAGACAAACTACGGTCTTGGCATAAGGCCTTGACAACATGATTATTTATGGTCTTGGTAGGATGCCTTGACAGTATGGTTATGTTGTCCTACATTATGAATTCCCTAATTATGAAAATATAATTTATGGTTCATGTGGTTATTAGACTAGTATAATACCCATGATTATGTTTATTTATGGCATTAACTACTCAACTCTTATTCCTTCCATAATGCATTCAAGTTTTTGTGAAAGGATCATGTTTTTATGTATTCAACATGCCTAATGTTTATGTTATGATATCTTTCACTATATTACTTACCATTACTGAGAATTTGAGCTCACCTCTTTCATTTGATTTTCCTTCCCCAAGTTAATAAGAAGAGATCATTTATTTAGTTTTCAAGAATGCATTTTATTATCTCTTGTTATGTATCATGTTTTGTTTCATTTCAAAATATAAAATGGTTTCCACGTATGTATCTTGTTTGTTCAAGACTACTAAACTGATCGGTCCTTCAGGATGATTATTCCTTGTTTATATACCAATTTAATCAAATAAGGTACTGACTTCGGGCAACTGGGGTTGGTTCCTTACAGTTTTTATCAAAGGAAGTTTAGTAGAAACCTTGGGGACTAGATTTAGAAAACCTAGGTTAGTGAACAAATCCCTAAGATGGTATTTGAGGATAAAAAAACAAGAACATCCTAGAATTTTGGTAAGTAATATATTATATAGATCTTTCTGGAAAATACATTCCTGTCTGGATACAAACAAATAGAGGTGGCTCTGGCACAAATGTACCTTAGAGTGAAAAATCTGACAAGGAGTTTCGGACATGACCCTGGGTGTCCTGGTACACGACAATGAGCCTTTCTACACTCTTTGTTTGACACTCCTGGGGATATGATTAAGATAATTGAAATTTTATTTACCCACCATTGTGAGAGATTTATATCCCCAATGTAACCAAAGTATATGGTTCTAGGATTTACGATGCATAATTTTATGCTATGTGCTATACCATGTTTAGAGTTATAGAGAGTTCATAATTTTATGAGCTAATATATAATATGGAATTGATTAGATATGACACATATAAGAAGGAATGATAACTTCACCAATGCACGGGATGCGAAGAGTATGAATGATCATATCTCTAATGGTCTTAAGACATCTTTTCAATAGAATATTGTCTCCCATGGATCCTTATCATATGATGAAATAATATCATGTGTTAATAAGGTATGTAAAGACCTCTATGAGTCCTATGGATTTGAAGAGAACCAAAATAATAAGAGGATGGCAGAGAGATATGGGGACAAAGGGAATATGGGAAAGAAGTGTTTTCCCACATGTGATAACTTTGGAAAGAATCACCCTGGTAAATTCATGAAGGGAATGGGTGTTTTCTACAAGTGTGGATAAAAAGGACACCATGTTAATAATTTAAAGGGTAAGAAAATGGATTCCAATGTACAATGCTTAAATTAAAAGGTGATGGGACACTATGTGAATTAATGTCCCAATCGTCAAAGGAATATACCCTAAATGATGATTTTGGATATTGAGAAAGTTATGATGCTACCGCAGATGAAGTAGAATGATTAATATTCCTAGTCAAGAACCATACCATTTTTAAATTTTGTCAATGATTTACTAGATTTATGAACTATGAGATATATAAGGATTTTACTACAGTACTCTTTCATTAAGGATTTGAGTTCATATGATAAATGGTACATAGGAAAAGTGATTTTGTGGAATGTTAAAATTTTTAGAAAAAAACATTATTGAGGGGAAGAGAACCCTTAACATATATCTGATATTGAGATAATGATGATGAAATGATTGATTTGTATAAGTATTGACTACCATGGAACTGATTATTGACTTGTCGAGAAGTGGTCTACGCTCTCATCAATGAAGTTTACATCACTTTTGGATTTAAGGAATATATGTAATAACATGTATCTTACTTTAGGAATATAGAAGAATGAATGTTTTCCAATATGGTTTTTATGGTAATTTAAGTTAATATGGTATTTTAAGAGGATACATGATGAAGTTATTCACATGTTTGGAATGTAAATTTTAGAGCTACTTTCTTTTGATTAAGTGTTAATGGTAAGATCATCATGGAAATTTAGAGGACTTCATTATAATGCGTTGAATCATTATATTTTGGAATTTTTTTAACCAAGTATGAAATGGTTTAAGATGATTATTTTATGAGATTTTAGAGGTTAATGTATTTCCTTAACAAATGGAATAACCCATGCTATGTGATGAGGTATAGATAGTTAAACTACAATAAACGGATGTGTTTATAAGTTGAAATGTATATCTATAATCTTATAGAGTGAAATAATTCCTTAAATCAAGGAAACCAATATTAAATAAAATGTTTTCCTATTATCATTATCATTGATAATATCTATGAATTGTTTTAGTAATAAATATTCATATGAACATGTCCTCTATCATGTTCCATCAGAACTTCATAGTTAGATTTTTCTTCCATGTCCAGTTTTTTTTCTTCCAACTAATGTCACCTCATTCGAAAGAATAATTTTTGGGGTGACCACCTCATCTCCATTAAACTTTTTAGGAGGATATTTTTTAACCCTATTTCAGATGTGGGTTTCCATAAGGGGATTTTAAAGTATCAACCATTAACTTTTGAAGTTTAATTTCAAATTTTGAAGTCAATTTTTTTAAGGAGGGGATAATGTAATACCCCAAGAATTTAAAAATAGATTTATTATAGAATGCATAGATCAATGAATCTCTACAAACACCACTTTGTTATAAATAACCTAGTAAAAAAAGGTTTGTCATTTCTGTGATGTGAATTTCAAAAATCCGACATACACAGTTGCGATGAGTAAGTTATTTGGAGTTCGATAAGAAAAACATATTTTTTTGGTGAATAGTAACCTACCCTTATGAATAGTAACACACCCTTATGAATAGTGATACACCCTAATTAATAGTAACCTCACATATGATAGTATATAAATAATATTGAAGTTGGAGTACGATATACCTATGTTTTGGAATAAGTAAATAAATATTTTAAAATTGTTTTTTAGAATAAATTATGATTTTAATTAAATATTAAATTAATCATATTTAAAAAATTATTTTTGAAAAATGGAATTCATTTTTGAATTCTACACATTGAAAAAATGGTTGGGGTGAATTTTTTGGATTTTTGTTTTGAAATACTTGAATTTTTGATGAATAGTGAAATACAATAATTTACTAAATAAGCTAAATACACTAATTATAGAGGCATGTATAATGTTCCATTGATGTAAGCCCAATTTTTTCGGATTCACATGATACAATTACTATTCTTGGTCATGGATCACTCAATATTCCTTGTTTTGTAGTGAAATAACAAATTAATGAATATAATATTGAGAAATCCCCTCCCCCCTCCACTATAAAACCCCCATCACCCCTCTTCTCTTCACTCCTCTCAAGCTTTGTGCCTTCTCCAAATTCTGTCCAAATATCCTTCCAACTTAATATCCCACGTTTAGAAAGTCTTGGTCTCATAAAAAGACCATAACCTCTCTTCTAAAGAGGCTCTCAAGGAAGTTTGGTTCAAGAGGTAAATTCATCTTTTCAATCTTTTGTCTTTCCTTTCAAGTTCATTTGTTTTATTTTTCTATTATTTCCTCTCCTTCTCCAAATGTTGTGATGAATACAGTACCTTAAATGTACTATAATGTTTTCATGATAGTGGAATAAGTTATCATAATCTCTTTTTTTTACCTTCTTTTATACTACTATCAAGAACACCATCTAAGAGGTGTCAATTTACCACATTCAAGGACGATGGGATTTCGATTTCTATTATCATTCTGAATTCTGGTCATTAAACCATTTTTGTTATGGTTGAAATAGATTATTGTATATGTAATATAACTTATTTAAGGTTATGTAATACCTATGTAAACATGGTATTATGTTATAAAGAAAAACGAATTTGTTGTAATCAAAACCCACAAATTAACTGAAACAGTTATCATTAGAGTTATATATAATAATTCATCATCATGACATGTAACCAAATTATATAAATGACCACTAACACCTATAAGTGATTATAAATAATATTTGAATTCAATTATGGATTTTTACATCCATTCAACATGAACTCCATTACTTAAGAACAAGTGTACCAGTTATGAAAATAAAGAAAATGGACACTGTATAGCAACAAAATTCAATATAATAAATTATCAAGAAAGACATAAATGAACTAAAAAAATAATGATAAACTAAATAAATGTCTAATAGGTTCTGAAATAAGTTATTAATAAGTATAATTTCATATTCCATGACCTTACATTCAAAAGCAGAACACATTCAGACTTAAGGTAAGGGGTTTTTTTATTTCACTTCCATTTTTGTGAGGTTTCCCTTATTCACTAATAATACTTATGTAGTGTATTTATAATGCCGATTTTTGTAACATATCAGGAATATAATTATTTTCATGGCATTAAATGTATCATTTTAATATTATTAATTTTGGGTCATACAAATCGATTGATTACAAAGTGGTAAGAGTTTTTCCACCCGAACCCCCATTTTCATTCGAATTACTTTTATTGTATAATTACCTAAATGAAACTCTTTTTTATTATTATGTACTCATCATAAATTATTTTTGATTATTATATATATTTTCACCAAATAGAATCATTCCCTATTTTATGGATAGTTACAAGTTTTAAAAGGAATTTTCAAAATTGTTTCCGAAATACAATCTCGATTCAAGGGACATTTTTAAATTCTTACCCGTTTTCAAGTGTACTAAAAAATCTGTTTTAAACCACCATAAAAACACTCAATTCATCATTAAAAATTATCTTGTATCATTTCTAGATTTTAGAGAACAAATGTTCCTTTCGACTTTAAAATTCTCTTTAATACTTTCCTTAAAATGCTCTAAAATGTTCTATTTATAATGAATATTAAGAACTATTTTTACATGATTTCACTTAAGTGGGACATCATTTATCCCTAAAATACAACTTCAATGTCCTAGTATTTTATTTTATAGGATATTCTTGTTTCATGGAAAATATAAATGATTTTCCAAAAGAAATATTCTTTCAAAAGTAAAAAGGTTTTTCCTCATCTCTCTTTAACTTTAATGAGATATATGCCTTGTTCACCACTTAATAATTTATTGTGGTGTATGTACTGCCCTTTGGTATATCATATCGTGATTCTCCATTTTCTCATGATATTATAAGGGATTATGATTTGAATGTTTCAAGGTGGTATCAGACACTTTGGAATGTTTAAGGATCATTTCCTTAGAAATTTATCAATGGTCTCATTTATAAATATATTTTTCTATGTGAATGTTGTAATTAATTGAGGTTTATCTATTACTATATTATCTAAAATATTTTTTGAAGGGTTTCTGGTTATTATGATTGTGGATGTTCTATTTTTTTATCATTCACCATATTATTCTGAATGGATAGTGTTTATGTTTAATGATTGGGGAATGTTATTTACATTTCATATGTTAATTTCAATATGACTTTATATGTTGATTATGTTAACCTATTTCATATGAGGAATGAATTGGACATAGTAAGTGTTGGGTGGGGCCCTCTATAGCCACTCAGTGCATCGGTAGGTCTCATGAGACAAACTAAGGTCTTGGAATAAGGCCTTGACAAAATGATTATTTATGGTTTTTGCATGAGGCCTTGATAGTATGGTTATATTGTCCTGCATTATGCATTCCCTCATTATGGAAATACAATTTATGGTTCATGTGATTATTCGACTAGTAGAATACCCATGATTATTTTTATTTATGGCATTACTTACTCATCTCTTATTCCTTCCATATTGTGTTCAAGTTTTTGTTAAAGGCTCATGTTTTTATGTATTCAACATGACTAGTGTTTATATTATGATATCTTCCACTGTATTGATTACCCTTATTGAGAGTTTGATCTCACCCCTTTCATTTGTTTTTCCTTACCAATGTTAAGAAGAAGAGAACATTTATTGAGTTCTCAAGAATGCAGTTTATTAGATTTTGTTATGTATCATATTTTGTTTCATTTCAAAATGTAAAATGGGCTCCATTTATGTATCTAGTTTCTTCAAGACTACTAAACTGACCGGTCCTTCAGGATGGTTATTGCTTGTTTATATACCAATGTAATCAAATAAGGCACCGAATTTGGGAAACTGGGGTCAGTTCCATACAATCAAAGCATTGTACTAGAGACCTTGTGAAAGGAGAAGATCTATGAAAAGTACATCAAGTGTGAGTTTGGGTTGAGGGATGTCTCATTATTCAGTCATTTTATCACAAGCAGTGGGATTACTATGGATCCCTCTAAGACAGTTGAAATTTAGGGAGGACCGAGACCAACATCGATGACAGATATCTATAGCTTTCTGGGGTTAGCAGGATATTATTGCCGATTTGTGAGAAATTTCTCACGATTTTCTAACCCTCTAACCAAGATAACTTTGAAGGGAGTAATGTTTCCTTAGAGTGATTAATGAGAAGAGAGATTCCATGAGTTAGAAAGGAGGATTATCACTGCGCCCGTGCTCACACTACCCATAGGTAGTGAAATATTTGTGGTATTCTGTGATGCTTCAAAGAAGGTCCTGGGCTGTGTGTTGATGAAAAGTGAAAAAATCATTGCCTATGATTCAAGGTAATTGAAATTTCATGAGAAAAAATATCTAGGACATGATTTGTAGTTGGCTGCAGTAATCTTTGATTTAAAAATTTGGCGACATTACCTCTTTGGGGAGAAGTGTGAAATATATATGGATAAAAAAATCCTCAAGTATATATTCACATAGAAATACTTGAAAATGTACCAATGAATATGGTTAGCGATGATCAAAGACTATGATTGCTCAATCCATTACCATCCCGGGAAAGAGAACAAGGTGGAAGATGCCCTAAGTAGAAAGTACCCAGTGATTCTTTCATTGATGAGAATTGAAAATGATCTATTTTTCTAGATTTGATGAAGATAGACATGTGAATCATAAATAAGGGAACATCATTAATCCTTTCACAAATTATTTCTCAACCATCACTTTTTGAAAGGTTAAAGGATGCTCAAAAGAATGTTGTGGGAATTTAGAAGAAAGTGGAAACTATCAGAAAAGTGAAATCCTTGTAGTTCAATGTTAATGAGGAAGGAATTGTGAGATTTGGGATAAGACTATGTGTTCCATCAAATCTAGAGTAAAAGAATAAAATTTTGGATGATGTACATTGTTCAAATATCTCCATTCACCCAAGAAACAAAAAAATGTATCGAGACCTCTGAGTGATTTATTGGTAGGATAAAATCAAGAAGAAGATCACTGAGTATACATCAAAGTGCCTGGTATGTCAGAAAGTGAAGGCTAGGAGGCAGAAGTATAAAGGGATGATGCAACCATTACCAATAACATCATGGAAATGGGAAAACATCACCATGGACTTTGTCACCGGACTTATAAATACATCTAATAGAAAAAATGAAATCTGGGTTATTGTGGATCGTCTTACAAAGACTGCACAATTTATTGAAATTTGAGAGGATTTCTCATTGGATCAACTAGCATTGATAGATATCAGAGAAGTGGAAAGGATGCATGGAGTACCACTATCTATTGTATCTAATCGAGATCCAAGATTCACCTCTAAGTTCTATAAAATTCTTCAACATGCTCTGAATACTGAGCTGAACTTTAGTACGACTTATAATCCTAAAACTAATAGACAATATGAGTGGACTATCCAAACACTAGAGGACATGTTTAGAGCATTCTCAACGGACTTAAAAAGAGGATGTGATCAACATCTTCCTCTAGTTGAGTTCTCTTACAATAACAGTTTCCACTCAAGCATCCAAATGGTTCCTTATGAAGAACTTTATGAGAAGAGGTGAAGAACACCGACATTTTGGGATGAAGTTGGGGAGTGAAAACTCCAAGGTCCAGAAATGGTCAAATAAATGGCGGAGAAGGTTAAGACCATCCAGTATCACATTAATGCTGCTCAGAGTAGACAAAAGGGCTATGTTTATAATCATCGATGAGACCTAGAGTTTGATATCAGAGACATTTTATTCCTCTGCATATCACCATGGAAGAGAGTTATGCTATTTGGGAATAAGGGAAAGCTTAGTCCAAGGGATATAGGCCCTTTGGAGATATTTGATCGCGTTAGAGTAGTGTACTATCAACTAGAACTCCCACCGAACCTATCTATAGTACATGATGTACTCCATGTATCACTATTGATGAAGTACATACCTGAACCATCGTAGGTACTCAATCCAGAGGTGGTACCATTGGAGAATGACCTCTCTTATGAAGGAAAGCCGATAAAGATTTTATATCTTAGGGAAAATGTTCTATGAAATAAGACAATGCCCCTCATAAAGGTGTTGTGAAAAAACCAAAAGTTTGAAGAGGCAATGTGGGAATAAGAGAAAGTGATAAAGAAGAGTTACCCACATCTATTTTAGTGTTGTAAAAAGGAAATTTCAAGGGTGAAATTTCTTAAGGGGTGAAGATTGTAATGAGCCAAACTTTTATTAATGAAAATTCATATTTATCTAATTAAATGTGATATTTTTAATATAGTTATATAACATATGAACTTTCTTGGTTTTATATTTTTTCATTTTAAAATACCATTATTAATTGTGACTATTTCTCATATAGCCACCAAATAGTGATCACATGATTAGTATAAATATAGGGCTTTAAAAAATCCAATTTACTCAGACAAAGGAATCGATGGCCTCATCCAATAGAATTGCTCTGTAAATAGCCCATTCTTAAAATATTAGAAAGAAGGTACCATCATTGGGCTTCACTCTTGAGTAATTCCAAGATGAGATTCAACACGTTAAGCTTGGGAGGAACCGCTTATATGAGAAGTGTAAGTTAATAGAGATTACCACCCAAACAATGTTATCTGGGCCTTCCCAAGAGTTTTTCACCATCACACACCCTAAACTTCGGTTTTATTAGGGTTTTATAAGGGGTTATGTAATAATGACCTAGCACTATTATTATGTACATTATTTTTTAAAGAGAATATATATTCATTTTATTATTGTTACTTTGTAAATCATTTTTTAAATCAAAAATAGAATTTTTAGTTAATATTCAATTAAGAAATATATTTTGATGAATTAATGGTGTTATAACTTAAATAATATTTTAATGAAATATTATTACCAAATTACGTTTTACTAAATATAAATTATTGTATAATTTTTATGAATACAATTGTAATTTTTATTAAGGTTTAAAAGTTGTTTTTGTCAGAACTGATGAATTTTCGATAAATGTAATTTTTTATTTAAAAAGTAAAACTACCATATTTAAAAAATTATTTAGACAAAATGAATATCATTTTTTGAGTCAGGACTTTGAAATTATCCAATGGTTATTTTTTTATAATTTTCTGAGATAGTCGATTTTTTGGGTAAAAATTAAATACCCTTTAAATATATAATGTGTTTTATGACATCATAATGACTCAATAGTGATGTAATAAAATACAATAAATTTTATTTCTAGAAATTATTTGTTTTAATATTAAAATAATTCAATTTTAGGTTTTGTTGATTTATTTTACAAAGCCTTAGTGGACCCTCCAAGACTTATAAAATATTTTAACTTTTAAAATGATTTCCTTGAGAGTGTGACTCACCTCCACATATGAAAGCCTAATATTTTAATAATTTATGCCATTGGACTTATAAAATAATGTTTTACAATCTTGTTTGGAAAAAACCATGGGAAAAAAAGAATGGTTTTTTTGGTTTTTATTAGTTTAATGTGTGGTGTCCAAAACCTAAATAATAAAGAATTCCCTCTCTTTTCCTATATAAACCCACCTAATCTCCCACTGATCTTAACTAAAAAACTTTGTATCTTGACCAAAACTTTCCCTCATATCTCTATAATCCTCCCAAGGTTCCTCAAGATTCCAAGAAGCCTCTCTCAATCCTCTCCCAAGCCTTTGGCATTACACTTCCAAGTAAGGGATTTCTTCCTTTCTCATTTTTGTCCAAATTTGTTTATATTGTTATACCCTTTTGTTTTCAATTAAAAATGTTGGGGTATGATTTCAAACCTTCCCTATAATGTCCTAATTATTATTTAATGATGATATACCCCTTTATATCTCATTAATGCCTCCCATGTACACCTATTACCATGCCAAAATTTCATAAGGGATTTCTCTGTCCTCATTTACATTCAAGATATTATTTTATATTATGCATCTAAATTCCATTACATATGTTGGTACATGTATCTATATGACCCCATTACATTCCATTTAATTTAAATATGATTATATACCCATTTATCTCTCATCAAGCATTTCTATGAATTATTTTGTCATGCCATTATGCTGCCGAAATTGCACCGCGATTTTCCATGCCAAAGTCATTGTGTAGTGAATACCATGCCCATTTCTCTATCAAGGGTATTCACCTTTATGAAGATTTACTTATTGATTATAGAGTTTCATGTATGTATTCCACATTTTTTTTATTTAATAAATTATGATTTTGAATGATTTCATGTTGTATGATCCATGTGTCACACTTATGCATGAAATGAAATGATTAAGAAGGGTGCGCCCTGATAGCGCTCTAATGCATTGGGTAAAGATTAGTATCATGATAAATGAATTTAAATTAGGTTTTAATCATGCTAATTCAAGGTAAATTATTTTTAATCAGGAAAAATCAAGTTTAATGAGGTTTTACTCATGCTTCATGTGCAATGAGCCTTGAATCATGCTAATATCATATTAATTGTTATTGCCACATTTCCTTGTTATGATAATCATGTTATATCATGCATTTTTGTTCATGTTTCTATTATGCTCCATTGATATGTCCATTGCCTAACATGTACTATATTCTTCATTTTATACCTTGTTTACTCCCTAAATGGGCTTTATAGTTCACCCTTTTCTTATGCATGTCCTCAGGTTATCCCATGCAATGCTTAGTACGAAGGAATGTTGTGGTCATGTAAAAGAAGTTTTCAATAATTTTTTTTTGTGTTTTATGTTCTAAGTTGTTATGTAATGTTCTTAATTTTCCAATACACATGACCTCTCGATCCTCAGAGTTGTTGTAAGTGAAATATTATGTAATAAATTAGGTCTATGTGTGTAATAAAGAGTAGAGTTGTAACATTTGATGTATTTAAAATGAATATATATTTATTTATTATGATTAGAATTTATATTCAATTTTACTCTTTCAATGGGTTCCCATTAAAAGTTACTAGAGAGATAATAATTTACTTTAATCTCATTTTTTGGGATTGATATTATTTTCATTGAAGTAATATTATAATCCATCCTTTTTAAAATCCATATATTTTATTATAGTATATATATTTTATAGTTTTACATATTTTATTACAACTTTTCATCTCCATGGTACTTGTATCAATCAATGATTTTTTAGAAGAAAATTATATCATGTCTTTTTGATAGGGTATATTTTTATTCTATGTCCATTTTTTTAAAATTGTCTTCAATAGTCATTTTTATTTAATAAAATGATTTATTAAGGACATTTTATGTTATAAATTCCTTTTTAAAAGGGTTTAAAGGAATATTTCTAATGACTTCCAAAAGGGTCATCTTCAACTCTCTTTACAAAATGTTTAGAGGAATGATTTTTTAACATATTCAGTGTTAATAGATTATCCTTCTACCATAACCATTTTATGCTATTTTAGCTTCTTATACAAGTTTTAAATTGTTTTACAAAGAAAAATATTTAATGAAAGATTATTTTAATTTTTATCAACTGTTTTTTTATTTCCCTAAAGGAAATTATTTTTTCACATAATTTATTTTTCCAATGAATTGATTGTCATCTTTTATATCTTTTTAATTTTATATTCATTAAATTTATATTGAAAATTAAATTTCATGTGATAATTTTTAATTGGAAATTATATTTTCTTTAAATGTCCATATTATTTATATAATGGATATTTTTATTTTATAAACCGTATACCATTTATACATATTCTGTTTTATTATAAAAGACAATTTATTGATAGGAGAAATATTAATATTTAATATTATTTACTCAATATAGATATTGTTTGATTAGGAATATTTTTTAGGAATTAAATCTATCATTAAATATATGAGGAATGAATTGGAAATGCCGTGATGGGTGGAGACCAGTTATAGATACCTCCTTGATGCATCGACATGACTCTAGAGAAAAAGTATTTGGCTAGACTTATTTAAATGTGGTTTTGGTGTATACCTACCCACTAATTGAATTGTCTTCATGCAAGGCCTTAATGTTAAATATATCATGATGTTTGAGATGATAAAATCCAACATTAATAATTTGATATAATGGGAATTCAATTATTATTATCCATGATATTACTACATTGATATTATCCAAGGATGTATTTCATGATAAAATTATTAATTAAGTGGAATGTGTTTTTAGTTATATAAATTATCACGTTGATTAATCCATATTCAATCATGATAACTTCTACTATACATAACCCTTATTGAGAAATTGATCTCACCCATATTTTTTTTCTTCTTTTCCCCATGATATGAAGAATTAATCTCTTAATGAGTTCACAGATTAAAAATAATTACACTCACTATGTTTTGTATTTTGTTTCCAATATTAAATGGGAATAATATATTCATATACTTTACCAATAATACTCAAGTATTCAGTCCATTGGGATGTGATTGGTTGTATATAGTTCCAATGTAATAAATAAGACACATGTTATGGGCTACTAGGTTTGGGGATTATATAATTGTTATGGGATAAATTTTAAAAGAATACTTGGGTAATAGTTTTAGGAAACAATAGATCAGAGAATATAACCCCAAGAAATAATTTGAGGATATGTCTAATTCTAGGAAAATATAATTAAACCTTTAGTAACGTAAAGATTATGTGGTTTTCATAGAACTAAATCCTTACCTAGATACTATAAGTGGATATGGTTTTGTCATAGACACATCTCTGGGTAATAAAACTAAAAATAGTTGGTCGAGTATATAACAATGATAATTGTGATGCATGATAATTGATACCGTACTATTCACCTAGTTGGACACTCATGATGGATATTCCCAGGATAACTCACACTTTATTTATAAAAAATTATAAAGGATTTGAATGTATAATCACTATTAATGAACTGGGTTAAACCTAAAATTTCATAGATTTAAAAGAAGGTATTCATTTTTAGACATCATGTAAATGATTATCATGATCATGTTGTTAACCAATATAATTATTGTTGTCTATACTATACGTTTTGGTTTCATTCAATATATGGAAATAGAAGGAACCGTGATAACATAGAATGTCATGGACAATGGAATGATTTTCCTCATGAGAAACCAAATGAAATGGGACATGGACTGAAAAACCTTGTTATAATTCCAAATTATAAATATTGTTATTTGATTAAAAATACAAACTTTGGGAGTGCTTCCCAAGACACAAAATAAGATAAAGATGAAGTTTTATAGAATGTTAGGTGATAAGATCCATGATAAGAAAAGGATTATATATCCTACATGTCAAGAATGTCTGAAGTGGGACATAGATAAATGTATTAGTGGAATAAGAAGATGTATTATATGTGGATAAACAAGGCATCAATAAATACGCTTCCCAGTTAAATGTTTAAAGGATTAAAGCTTAAGAGAAGTATCAATAAGGTCATGTGAATATATGATTTACAATATTATTTGATATATAGATGGAGATGAATAATCTATGGGTAATATATATGTGGTATGAATTCTCTTAGTAGTTACCATTAAAAGAATATATTTTTAGGGTGATATTAAGAAAATTTGAGATATAATTCATATTTATAGTTATATAAAACAAAATATTATTGAATAAAACAACAAATATTTGTTATATATTTATGAAATAAGTTGAATTCTTACTGTACCTTTGCATTGTTTTTAAAAATATAATGTATTGGTATTCATTGATGTTATTTTTACATCCAATGATTATTATATCGATATCTAATGTAATGAATTTTTATTTAAGGTTTATAAATTGGGAATTATAGGAATTTGGGATGAAAGGTATTGATAACCTTAATGGTGAATATGATCTCTGATCTTGAGGTAATTATGGGCTCTTACAATTTGGGAAAAGTTGTTTTATCATATAGATAACAATGAGATTCAAAAGTGATTCAGTGACTAAGTGATTAAAGTTATTTTAGAATCACATTACTATATTTTGGAGAATATAATATGATTAATGTAAAGGGAATTTTATTTTTTAGGATGGAATTGTATTTGAGGAAAAAATATTGAATTAAATTATGGAAGCACAAATTTGTTTTGTAGTTTTATGAGGATTTAGGTTATTTTTAGAAATGTTTATTAAATTATATAGAATATATGGTCAAGGTATTTACATATTTGGTATGTCACATTATGAGACACTTTATGTTGTCTTTGAATAATTTTTTGATCAAATATTTTTATTTTTGGGTTTTGAATTTGATCAGACTTATTCTAGAGGAGTCATAAGGTTAACTATTTATGGTACGGATTAATGTATTTATACATATTGGATAACTGGTGTTAGATATTTTGGTTTTTTAAATATATATATAAATAAGGAAGGAAATTTAATTATTTTATGGATCTTTTGATCATTTAATAGTTAATTTTAGTTCTGTAGGAATGAAAAATTCATCTTAAAAATTCACTTCCTAGAATAAGAGATGATGTGGAAATTCATGAAAATATATCCAAAGTATGAAATTGTGCTTATGAAATGAAATGAAATCAAGGAAGTATATTTTATCATGTTTTATATATTGAAATAAAAATAATCCATCAACTTTAATAAAATGATATTAAAGTAAAAATCTTATCCTTTTACATTCATTTTCCTGAATTGGTCTTTTCACCCCTAAATAATATATGATTTTGTGGTCATTAACTTTATCATGAAAATTTTCTATATCACCACTTATTAGTTCTTGGATGTTAGTTTTATTATCCATGTCTATATTTTAACATAAACCAAATTTATCCTTATCTGAGAACCTGAATATGTGATATTTTATGAAACCTTTATGTTTCTAAGTTTCCCTTCTCAAAAAGAGTTTTATTTTCCATACGTATAATGGTGGTTTTAAAAAAAGATTGAAGCTTTGATGAAAAAGTTAAAATTAAAAGGGAATAATTTATTTAAGGGAATTATAATGTAACATCCCAACATTTTAATAAATATTTATCTTTAAATAATTTTTCTTGTTCAATAGTTGCTTAATAAGAAACACCAAGCTTTATGTGAATTGAGATATATTATAAAAATATTATTATTTAAATGATATAACATAAATGTTAAATTTTATGTTATGAATATGAGTATCCAAATTATAAAATATATTTATAATATTTTTAATCTATACAAATTTCTTGAATAATTATTAGGAAATATGCACTTAATTTTTTGGTGATGTCATTTTATACTTCCAAAATGAATTTTCTTCAAAAATGATTTTATTGCATTTTGTGCATGTAAATTATAGTTAATTTATTTTAATTATGGAATTTTTCTTTAATAAAATGGTTATAATTTGTTAAATAGTCATATCAAAATTAACTTAGGGTTAAATATTGATATTTTGCTGAAATGACTATCTTTTAGTGAAAAGTGAAAAATACATTTTTTTGTAATACTGTCATTTAGGTTATTTAAATAAAGTAATTTAAAAGTCCCATTATATATTTTATTTAAATTAATAAAAGATCAATTTTTCATACAATAATTCTATTAGGATCAAAAGTTTACATGATTCTTATATAAGTCAAATTTTAGGCATAAAAAAATTCTTTCTAGAAAACTATTTTTCATTATATTTTGATTATTAATTTTTAAATTAATATTTTCACCATATATAAATTGAATTTGATAAAATGGATTTTATATTATGAATTATAAGGTTAACTATTTTCAAATTGTTCATTTTATTGTTATATATTGTGTATTGTAAAAATGGTAAAAGTTATCACATCGGTGAAGGGTAAATCAGATAATTAAGGTTAAAAACTATTATGATAAGGCTTAAAATTCATTTAAAAACTCACCTTTATTTCATTTTATGATTTTATTTCATTAATAATCATAAAAAGTTTAATAATATGACATTTTTTCATTTAACTTTGATTTTTACCATTATAACATTTAATTAAAAGATAAAGTAAAAAATATCACTTTCTTGATTTTAATAATTATAACATTTTCTAATATGGGTAAAAACTAAAATATGTTTAGTAATAAATATTTATTTGAAATATGAATGAATTTTTTTGTCAAGGTATTTTTTTTAATTTTTATTAATCATATAATTACCTTAAATTCTTACGTAATGCCGACACGGTGCTTGTGTAAGTAATAAAAAATATCAAGTAAATGAATTTAAAAACATTGAATGTAATATTATTTGAGTGATTTAAAGAAAACCACACATTTTAATGATAAAAATGACATATTAGTAATTTTTTAATGTTTTCTATTCAAATTTCATTGTTTTCATGTTTTTTTGAAAATACAATTTTTTAAATCGTTCTTAAAATGACATTAATAGTATTTTATGTTAAATATATTTTATTAAATTATTAAAAAATCATAAAAATCATGGAATAGAAAAACTAGGTTTATAAATGGTCTATAATTTTATCACTCAAACATTTATGATCCAATTTTACCCTTATAAGTGTAATTATAAACCTTTAATATTCAAAAATCATTACCACTGTTCAGGTTAAATTCGATTAACTAGGGGGTTAATAAAAATAGGTATGGTTTAAAGTTATATCTAAAATTATAATTTTTTTTATGATTATATTAATATCATATATTACATATCTTCTATTCCATGTCATTTGGGAACCATTTTACATAATTTATACACACATTCTATTATAATATTTCTTTTATTTCCAAAAATGATATTAATGAAATTTTATACTAAACAAAATTTTATTAAATGATTTCAAATTTTTAAAAATCTTATAATCATAATAATGAATGGTATATGGTTAAAAATATCAACCATGTTCTATTTATGTGTCAATTTTTATTTATTATATTTATTGACTCTTAAAGAGTAATAAATTTTGTTATCACTATAATATTTTAAAGGGTTAACGAGTGGTTAAAAATAATAGATAGGGGTAAAATCATAATAAAAACTTTTGAAAAATTTATTTTAGGAGTTTATTTATAATTATACTGAAATTATTTTAAAATTTTATCAATTTTCAGAAATTTTTATATGAAAATAAATTTATATTAATGTAAAACATTAAGTAATTACTAGAGTTCACCTCCCCTCACTTATAAAAGGACACCACTTCTCTATTTTCATTACACCTTTTTGAGAAACATAGATTGAAAAAATATAAAAAATTATCTTATAAACTTACCGATAAAATAATTAGATATTATTTTATTCTTAAAATACCATTCCAAGGCATTTAAATAAGGTATCTAAAGGATGTCCACCGAAGAAGAGGTAATCATCTTTATTGACTATTTCAAGTTTATTTCATCTTCCAATTACACAAAATAAAATGTCATAATAATAAAATAATATCTATAGTATCATTAATATATTAATATATTATTATTATTATTATGTCACAACAATTTCCCTATCCCTTTTCCCTTATATGGAAAGAAAAAACAATACTCCTGCGTATGTATAGCTTATCCTGTCCATGTAGCAGTGTAATTATTTTTCGACCAACAATTTAATTAGACGGTTATAAAGATATAAATAATAAATATATATATGATACTAATGAAATAATTATTCTTTTGTAATTATAATATCTCATATATCTTCTGACCTTCTCATCTTTAAGAAAATAATGATGTCACTCGTGCGTGTGTATGGATTACCACCTCCACAAAGTGACATGATCCGTTATTCATTTCCACTTTACATGAATAGTAATAAGGATAAATTTAGTTAATATATATGATATATATGATATAATAACGATTCTTAAGAGATAAATTATTATTTTCCTATCTTTTGTTTCATCCATTGAAAAGTTAAAACAATGTTTTACGTACATACGACATACCGTATCTAGGACCAGTCTAATTAATTTTTCTATATCTATAATTTTTGATTGATTATATATATATATAGGATATATATGAAATTTATATCATGAATAATTTTTTTAGTTTATAGAACTATGAAAAATCCCCGTGGACCGAAACTACCGAATCAAAACATAAATGAAAAATGATTTAGTTAACACCTAAAATAATGATTATAATAAGCGACTGCTAAAAAAAGGTGATAATATATTATTAATGGATCATATATGATATTATAAATAAGAATATGGTTATTATATTTAATTATAATAAATATAAATTTATTATACATAGTGTTAAAAGTGCTTACGAGTTAAATCATACTTTGAGGTAAGGTGTTTTGTAACTCAATTTTCATTTCGTGTGATATAATTGCACTTCCTTGACTATGTTATGCCATGATTATGTGTGAAATTTCCTCTGATTTTATTATTTTTTTTCCATTTTTTTGGATTTATATTTGTTACACAAAATCACTTTATTGATTAATTTTTACTTCAATGATATGATCTTTGTACGAGATTTCATCTCAATTTCTACCCCATTAATAAATATTTGGTATTATAAACCTATTTACTTCATTGTGGTATAAATACTATGACTTTTATTTATTTAACAAGAATACATATTTAATCATGATTATTTAAGTTTCAATTAAAAATTATTCTTTCAATGGGTTATAATTTAGAAGTTACCAAAGAGGAAAGGATTGATTTTAATCCCAATTTTTAGGATTTATCTTATTTAAATTAATGGAATATTATATATATCTTTCATAAGATACATATATTTTGTTATCCTCAAGATATTAAAGGAGTTTCTATATTTTTTACTACTTTTTGTATTTATTTAAATTTTATAAAATGCTATGATTATGTGTGAAATTTACTCTGATTTTATTATTCTTTATTTCCATTTTTTGGATTTATATTTGTTATAGATAATCCCTTTATTTATTAAGTATCACTTCTATGGTATGATCTTTATATGAGATTTCATCTCAATTTCCACCCCATTTAGACAAATTTGTTATTATACACCTATTTAATTCATTGTTGTGTAGATACTACCCCTTTTATTTATTTAACATGAAAATATATTTAATCATGATTATTTAAGTTTTAATTCAATATTACTCTTTAAATGGTTTATAATTTAGAAGTTACCAAAGAGGAAAGGATTTATCTTAATGTCAATTTTTAGGATTGATATTATTTAAATTAAAGTAATATTATAATATATCCTTCATAAAATACATCTATTTTCTTATCCTCAATATATTTAAAGAGTTTCTATATTTTTTTCCAACTTTTAGTCTCTATTTCACTTTTATAAAGTAAGTAAACGTTTAAAAAAATCTAATATTATTTCTCTTTTGATCGAGTATATTTTTATTCCATATACAAATATTTATCAATTAATTTAGAAAATTCCTTTTTTCTATCTAGTAAAATGATTTATTAAGCGAAATATATGTTATCATTTATCTTTTAAAAGGTTTGAAAGGAATATTTCTATTGTTTTTTGAAAGGATTAATTATTTTTTTTAAAAGACAAAAAGTATATTTTATTAATATATTTTCACACTTCCAAAACTATTTTACCCTATTTTAGATTTTATCAATTGTTATAAAGTTTTTTTAATAAATGATTATATTAATTTTTAACTTATATTTTATTTTTTTCTCCAAAGGACATTATTTTATTACAAAAGCTATATTTATGATGATTTGATGGTCATATTTTATCTCTTATTAATATTTTGGTCCTTATGTTACTCTTGATATATTCACTTTATTATGGTCGTTTTTTCTTTTGACATTACATTTATCTCAAATATTCATATATTTTGTATAATGGATATGATTACTTCTAAAACCGTATAACATTTAAAAATATGGAATTTTACTATGAAAAATATTTAATTGACTAAGGAAATTTTGATATTTCATTTTCTATATGAAATATAGATATTTTTATCAAGGAATAATGTTTATGAATTAAATTTATTATTCAATATATGAGGAATGCATTGGACATGTAGTAATGAGTGGGGATCGATTATAGATAGCCCCTTAATGCATCAATAGGTCTCATGAGACAAATTAGCTAGCTAACCTTATTTAAATTGATTTTTGGTGTATAACCACCCATAAATTAAACTATCTTGGGGTAAGGACTTGATGGTAATGATATCATAATGTCCACAATCATAAAGTCCAACATTTATAATTTCCATTACTGAGAATTCAGTTAATATTATCCATGATTATACTAAATTGATATTATCCATGGATACCTTTCATGATCATGATATTGATTAAATGAAATTATTTTTCCATTATTTACCTTTCTATGTTGATTATGTTTTATTTACTCTTGATATCTTCCACTGTACATGACCATTACTATGCATTTGAGCTAACCCTTATTTTTTCTCTACCCCCAGGATATGAAGAAGGAATACTTGATTGAGTTATAGGATGTAGAATAATTAATCTCACTTTGTTTTTTATTTTATCTACAATGTAAAATTGAAAGAATATATGTATCCAGTTAAACAAGACTACTAAACTATCTAGTCCCACAGGATGAGATCACTTGTATCTAGTTCTAATGTAATAAAGAAGACACTAGCTATAGGGAGAAAATGTTCCCGTATATTAAATACATTTTTTGTGATAATAAACATATTCCACCCACCTATATTTATTTATAATAATATTTATAGATTGATCAACCTTATTTCTATATACCCTATCAGTACTAATGATCATGTAGAACATAGGTATTTAAACTATTTCTCATACTCTAATCCTTTAAAATTAACTATATTCCTCTTATATAAGTATATCCCAATGTTTTTCACCAATTTAATCATTAATATTTTTGGGTTAAAGTGGTGAAAAAATTCTTGTCGTTGAACCTAGTTTTTAAGTGATGCTCAAGTTTGAGTTCCTCTATTTGGATTTCTAACAACAATATCCAAAGGATGTAATCTATGGGTTTTATTGGTCATATTTAGTGAATAACTAGTTTCATCTAGGTTTTCCTCATTTTATAATTTATTTAAATGTTTTTATGGGATAATTTTATAGCAAATCACTAGTAAGGTCATTTTTCTTAGAGGTGTTATTGATTTTTAAATTGGACATATCAACCTTCAGGTTTTCTTATAAAAATATAGATTCATGTGGATATATCTCATGAAATGTGATATGAAAAAATTATTCCACAAAACTAGTTCTTTTATTAAATACTCTATTAAATTTAATGTATATATAATACTAATGGAAAATTTGATCATCTCTCTTGGATGAAAACATATACAGATAATATTTTGTATTAAGAATATAAACTTTTCAGCAAAAAACATAGAAATAATTTTCCTTAGGTTTTCTTTCATTCAATAATTCATATGTACTCTTCTTTAAAATGGTTGTTATTAAGATTAATATAACTACATAACAAGATGTATTTATAGATTCAGCCGAAAAATAAACCGGAAAGTCATATTTAATATGCAGGGTTTGAGATATTTCATGAAGGGTCTTATTTATTATTTAAACCATCCCCTTATATTAAGGTGTTTTAGGTGAAGATAAATTATTATTATAGCCATGTTGCAAGCATAAATACTACAAATATTTATTTTCAAGATTGCATACATGATTTCTCCTCAGACTCATTATGGTACATCCACTAAGGTTATCTATTTATTTTTTATACTTTGAAAAACATCTACAAGCCATATTATTGTGAGTTAGGAAATAAACTCATGTAAACCTTGAATATCCATCAAAAAGTTTATATGAATAATGTTTTCCTCATAAAAATTAAATTATAAATGGTTTAAAAAATTCCATGTGAACCGGTTCTAGTGGTTGAGTGGTAAAAACCTCTATATATTGTTTGGAATAAATATTGCATTTCTTTCCCTTTTAGAATGGATTTCCCACTTTGTCTTTTGGGAAATATAGTTTAGGTAGATCCTTAACTAAATCCATTTTATTTATATTTATAACAGTGTATATATTAAAATGACCCAATATTATATTCCACTATGAAGATTCATGATGAATGGAATTAGAACATGTAATATGTTGAGAAAATAAATAATTTAAATCAAATACCTAAAAACTTTCATTTCAAAAAGTTGTAAATACTCAATTAAACTTAGAATCTTAAATCTTACAAGCATTATTCTCAAAAATTAAATTGAAACTATCACCAAATAATTGATATATGGTTAGAAAATTATGTTTTAATCTATCAACAAATACATCTCTAGAAATGAAATTTGTTTTTGAATTACCAACTTGAAAAAGGAAAATAATTTTTCCTTTTTCATTATCACCAATGCTGAAATTTCCACTATCCACTCCAGTCAAAATTTGAAAGCTTTATAAGTCCCCTTTACTATGTCTAGAACACCCACTTTCAAGATACAATCGATTCTTACCAAATTTTTTTAAATAAGTTTCCTATAATCAATAAAATACACAATGATTTAGCTACCCAGATATGTTTGGGTGTATAAAGGTTGGAAATTAAATATATACAAATCTATATCTATCTAACATATTTATTAAAATATTTATGAATCGATTTGAAATAATTTAAAAAATAAACTCTTTTTGGTAAAAAAATGGATTGTTTTTATTTATAAGTTATAGATTTATTATTTAATATATATTTATTTAATGAATTTTTAATAGTAATAAAATATTTTTTATAGTGTTTTTTATATCTAGGATGACATCCAAAACCACCTCTTGGATTAGATACAATAAGACTGCCCAAAATATTATTGGGAGTTTCGGTTTTTTTACTCCAAAAGCTTCAATATCATTCATTAATTTCTTATTTGATAATATTATATAATTATTTTCCTTGAGAATAATTTGATTCTTATAATTTTAAATGATACGATCAAATTTCCATTAACAGATAAATAATACTTTTTCTTTAAAATCCAAATTTAAATTTAAGATCATTAAATGGATCTTATAGAATATTAAAATATTCAAATAAATATTCCTTGGAAAAATAATTTTCATCATGGTTTTAATTTTCAGATTAATAATAAATATGAGAAAAATAAATATATTATACCTCTAGATCAGTATCCATAAATTATGTATTTTATTTTTCATCTATATTTTCTCAGCATGTATTTGAGTCATTATAACTGACCTTAAAACCAATCCAAGTGGTCTTCATTTTATTCATGTATTTTATTATTATATCCACATACTTTTTTTATATTTAAACTTTGGAAAATAAGATTTTATATTTTATATTTTTCTTTTAAATTCATAATTGGTAACTTAACCAAAGAAAACACCCTTATTCAATTCTCATTTCTTATCATAGTTTCCCTTGAAGTTTTATTTCCAAAAAAATTTATTCTTTCTATAAAATTTATTTAATCTTATGGCTAGGTGATAAATCTAATAATCATTATTATAGTCACCTTGAATTAAATTTTTTTTCTTTTCTTTGATTACTTATATGGATTTTGACTAAGATTATTTAAATGAAATTTATGTTTTTTGGTTCAACATCTTAATGATTCACATTAAGTTCTTCCTCAAACATTATAAGTTTTATGATCTACTACTTTATTATAATATTTCTCACTTAACATGATTTATTAATGGATATGAATGTGCCTATACATCTATTAGGTAAAAATCTTAAAATCCTCAGCACTAGTGACTTGTCAGCAACAATTGTCCGCTGTGCATGAATAGTGTTTGTAATGTCATTAAATCTATGATACATTTTATAAATAAAATCCTCAAGCTTCATTGAAATTGTATCTTACATAATATGATAGGTATTTAAATGAATTTAATTAACATTAGATTTACCTTCAGCTGAAAAAGAAGGAATCACAAATTTCAAAAGCTATAGCACATGGAGATATTCTGTTAAATTTATCTTCTCCTAGTAGGTTGTATAAATCATTCATTTATTTATAGTTACAATAATATCAATCCTTAGTGACATCACTCCATCTAGCTCCAGTAGCTTTAGGTTTTTCATATTGATCTTCAATAACATATATATATATATATATATATAAACCCATACATTCTTGATGTATTTTAATTTTGATCTTTCATTGAGCATAATTATTATTGTTAAAATATAATGTTTGGTTAGAAGCAGTTCCATCAAATCGTGTATTATCCATAAATATATTAATTTAATATAATAAAAATTTAGATATTTTAGTTAAAAAATTGGTCACAGTTAAAACTAGATAAAAAAATAAAACCCCTCTAATAATGAATGTTAGTCAGAGTTGAGTAATTGGGAGGTGGAGGGGAATTGAGTATCCAATAAAAATTTCTATTTAAAACTAAATTATATGTATTTTGAAATCATTCAGTTAACTAATTATTTAAGTATATTTAATTTAATGTTTTGAAATAACCTCTCAAAATCTTGATCAAAAAATGTTAGAATAAATTTTGGTTATCCAAATATTTTTGGATTATTCTACTCAAATTAAATAGAAAATATATCACATGTTAAAGTGAGAAATCAAAGTATAGTTTTGGAAAAAATTGTTTTGAAAAAAATTAATAAAAAATTTAATGCTCAAAATAAAAAAAGTGGTTCATTATCAAGATGAGACCTAATCTTATCTATTTAATAGTCACTTACTACAAAGCATGTTTATTAATAAAAAACCAGAACAAAAAAATTGATAGGATAAATAGAGAAAACAACACACTTGTTTTCTAGGATTATCACCAATCTTATTGTAAAGTTATCACGAGAGTATAAATTTGAAGAAAATAATTTAAGTGTATCTAACTAATATTTTATGATCAATAGGATTGTGAGCATAACATATTTATAGAAAATATTAACCATAATTTTTTTAGTAAAAATAATTAGAGAGAGAGATGAAAGTTCATTGCAAAAAAATATCAAGGTTCCATTATTCTGTAGATTTATGTTCCCTTGTTGATGTCTTCTTGGATTTTGAAAAAGAGATTCAAATAATGGAAAGGTTATAATTTCTTATGAAAATTGTTAAATCAAAATAGTGTGATGAGTTGTTGAAAATAAATTAATGGATCTAATTTTTTAGACACATATGTATATCCCTCTTTATCCAATGACTTAATTCTTTAAAAAAAAAATATATTCTAAAAACTATCCTTTGGAAAACCATAATTATGAAACCTCATAATCAAAATAGAATCTGGAAGTATGAAATGCTTCTAAAATAAAATTTAATTTTTTATATAAAGTTGGTGGAATATATTATATATAGATATAATCCCAATTTACCCATTATCACTAAAAGGGTTTCATATTAGACCCCCCATGTCCACTTAGAAACTTAGTGAAAAAAGTATATCACGTGCAGTTGATTCAGTTATCATACGATCGTTTAAAGTCTATATAGTCACTTCAATATATTTACAAAATAAAAATATATCATTTGTTCAATTCACTTAAACATGTCTTCTCTTAGTCTATTCATACGGTAGATCAAAAAATTAATAAGAAAACTCATAGGGAATCTCTGAGATTTAACATGTAGTTTTCTTAGTGGTATTGCAGTTGCTTGGTTAGTCATGAAGTTGGTTGAGGAGTTTGTGAAAAATATAGCATTTCTGATTAGATAGGCACACATTCAATCCATTTTACAACTGTTCAGAGAAAACATTTGTGGAAACATAGGATAGTTCTAAACAACATCATGAGGTTGATCAAAATATTTTTATAGTTGATTAGTTACCCTTACAACTGCTAGATAACTTAGAAAAATTTTAATACTTTATGACTCACAATCGATAAAGTACTCATATAAAATTATAAAGTTACAAATTCTTTTGTATGGTCTTTTCTAGACTTAGGAAAATTTAAAAAATTCCCAGTAAAATATTTAACTTCCATGAAATATTGAATTGATCAGAAATAAAATATGCATATTTTGTGATTATGCAGACAAGGAATCTATTAACTAAGCCAACAATCTCCCCTTTTTGATGATAAATATTTATGGAATTAATAAATACCAACAATTAAACAAATTATTGTTCAAGAAAACCATTAAAATATATTATATCATGTCATAAAACACTTAATTTACCCACTATTTTTGTATTATTAAAAAGATTGAATAAAGGGTGAGAAACTAAATTTAGACAACAAATAAAATAAAATGAATAATATATATAGAGAAGATATGAGTAAAAAGGATTTTATTAATTTATAAAAATAATTATTACTACAAGTCCCTGTTAGATTCTATAATTAGAATCTGAGTCATCAAAGTCCTCAATGGTAGAATGATTAATATGTTCTTTTCTTTTCCAACAAATTGAGTGTAACACCCAGAGATTTTGTGATTTTTTCCAATTAACTTATCTTTTTGATATTTTTCGTCTAATGAGACACTCGAAATAGTTATATATATATATATATATATATATATATATATTTAAAACACTAATTCAAAAATTCATTTCACATGACACCATCTTGAATTGTGATACACACAATACCAACTTATTTGGAGCTACCCGCAACACCGACTTGGCGTACGTTCCACGTAACACATATGTTTTTACGAAACATCATTTTATTGTTATAATTATTTAAATGTGATAATTATAACTTAGTCATTAAAACTTGTTATATAAATACTAATAACTAATTTTCAAATATTATTTATAATTTTATTTAATAGATAAAACATATTGATAATAAAATATAAGATTTTTGTTAAAGTCCTTTAATGTTTAAAAATACCATTTTCCTGAATGAACTACCCGTGGTAATAAAATTAATTTTAAACACATTTATAAATTTAATTTGATAAAAATAAACATAAATTTTTAATTTATAATGTCTAAATTATCTTAGGGTTAATATTTTTTTATTTTTATGAGAAAATTTCTTTTTTGATGGATAATGAAAAATAATGTTTTTGAGTTAAAAACTAAATTTTAGTTTAAATAATTATTAATATTAAATGATATTTTAAATTTGTTTTAATGTAATATTGGATAAATTTTAACAATATTAATAAAATTTTGGTCCTTATAATAAATCTCACTTTGAAATTGAATATAAAAACATAATAAACTTTTGAAATTCTTTCTACTTTAAAAACCCATAATTTCATCCCGTCTGTGGGATTAACATTAATGTAAAATTTTATGATTCTATGAATAAAATTTAGAAAAAATGACATAAGACATTGGAATGAGTATAATATTTATATTATAATTATATCATGTTTATTTTTGACCAAAATTATTAGTAAAAGTAATTAAAATTAATCACAATGATTAAGGTCAAATTAAGCGTAATTATAAACTAAAACATAATATGAGTGGTCCAAATGACCTATACACTTGTAAAAAACCCATTTTATGGAATATTTCGTCCATAAAACTTCCACTATTTATTTATTCTTGTTTGGTATGTCTTTTTTTGGTAATAACATGTGTACACATAACTTGTTTTCATAAATTCCAAGGGAGTCCTTTTCCTTCCCTATAAAAGTCCACCACCTCTACCACATCCTAAAACCTCTCAAACATATTATTTTTGGCCACGATATACCTAATAATGTTCCAATAAATCCTCCTTTCCTCCAAGAAAAATTCCATTTAGAATAATGAAATCTAAGGAAGCCTTTTGGAACAAACAAAAAGGAGTTACCAAATTAAGAGGTAACATATTCTCTCAAGTCATTTCTATTATTTTCTTTCCCCACACCATAAAATTTATTTTTTCAATGATTTTATAAAAAAAACCGTTATACTCAATATACTAGGATATTCTTATTTTATTTTTTAAACCTACACTTACACACACCTCTATCCAATGGATAAAGAATAGACTGTTTATGTATACAGCGAACTACCGCCTTACTAAACGATTATTGTTAAATTTTATTTAACACCTATCATGGTGGATATTATGATGAAAAATATGTTTATATATGTTATATATTATATATATTATTTTATACTATTCTGTATTCCTTTCAAAAAAAAAATATTTTTTACTTTCCATTTGGCGTTAATATGATAATTTCATTGAAGGAAGTGTGGACTACTGCCCCTTCAAATCTATATGATTTGTTCATACACTACATGGATTGTATTAATAATGGTTTTAGTGAATATATAATACATATATGATATCATAAATCTATTATAATAATTATATATACACATTTATATACATATATGTATTTTACTTTCTTTCTTTCAACATGACAATTAAACAGAAATAGTGTTCTTGCGTATTTAGAACCTTCCATCTCCATGAACGGTGTATTACATATAATTATTATATTATATAGATTATTATAATACACATATAATGCATATAAATGATTTTTATATCATGGTTTTTATTATATAAGTCATGATATAAAGTATAAATACCAAGGATATAACAAATTAAGACACATGAGAAGAATAAAATAAATATTACCTAAAGTGAAACCTTAACTTAGGATTATTAACAAGTGGGTAATATAAGGTCATAATAAAACCATATATATAATTATATGATTTTTTATAAATATATAATAAATTTATATTTATTATATAGGTGGTTTTAATTAGTACGATGAGAGTCAAGACATAAGGTAAGGGGATTTCATCTCACTTTTTATTTTCCTGAGATATATACTTTATTCACCAACCATTACTTTTGTGTGGTTTTTATACTTAAAATGGATTTATTAAATTATTAATATACTTAAATTTATGGGTATTTAAATATCAATTATATAATCTTTATTTTATGGGGTTTGTGTTTCAAAAGTTACCAAATCAGTGAAATAGTTTTTCCTCAATTTTCCTTCTTTGATACTCATGTTTTTTATGCACATAAATTATCTTTGGAGGTGTATAGAAATACATTTTACATGTTAAATCAAAAATTTAAATTCTTTCATGATATTTTATGTTTCATGTAATTTTTTTCTTACAAAGAGAGTATGATCCCATATTACCAATTTATAATTGTTTATTAAGACAATCTCATCGCTTTATGAGATTTTTTTTATTTATGCTTCCTTTGATGAAATATTATGACCCATATCTTAAGAAAATTCATAAAATTTATTCTCATGTGGTTATTAATAATTTATTAATATATTGGTACCATTTATTCTACTCTTTGGTATATAATACAGTTAATAAATTGTTTTTAAGGAAGCCCGACTTTACCTTCTCTTCGATCGGAAATCTGTGTTCCTTTAAAACCGTGTTCTCTGAGAAGGGTTTTTAAGAATATTATGATAATATATTATGATAATTAACAGAAAATTTTCCCTTTTATTCATTTACATATTTTTTCAAAGGAATATTCTTGTCTCTTTTCGAATGAGGCATTTTTCTAACCATTTTACCATGAAAAAGAATTATTATTTTTACCTCACACAACATGTATCGGTTTATCCACCATCAATACTTTGAGGATTTATTTTCATGTTTAAAAAATAATTAAAAAAAACGTTTTTAAAATATATTTTCCAGGAATTGTTTTTAAAATTTTTTGAAGCTTATTTTATACATTTTAAAGTATTTGTTTCAAAAATTTTACAAGATTTGTTTATAAGTTTTTAGAGTATTTTCAATGAAATAGTTTAAAAAACATTTGCATTATTTCATTATAAGTTTTCAATGTATTTTCAAATAAATGGTTTTCAAAACATTTTACATATTTCTTTAAAAGTTTTCAATGTGTTTAAAGAAAGGTTTTTAAATGTTGGAATCTTATTATATAAGTTTTCGAAGAAAATGGTTTTCAAAATGATTTCAAGTTTTCTTTATAATTTTTTAAGGTATTTTCTAAGAAAATTATTTTCAAATGGTTTTATGTATTAAAAATTATTTTTCATAAAAGAAAAGATATTTTCTTGAAGAGTCATTTTTGAAAGATATTTCAAATTTTTTTTCCAACTAAGATGACATACATTGATATTACTCATTCTCTTATTGGAAATGATGTAAATTTTACATTCATATTCTTTAATTTAATGGGTTATTATTAATATAATTTTCTTTATGAAGCCTATTTCCCTTTAAAATGTTATATCTTCATGAAACCAGCTTCTTTTTATGGGTTATGATTTGATGAAATGGTTATGAAACCTATCAATTTTCTATAGGTTATGATATGATGAAATGTTAATGATATCCATTTCATTTCATGGGTTATGATTTTACCTTTATAAAACCTATTTATTTTTATGGGTCATGATATGATGAATTTTTTATTATGTTGTGGCACATGTATGAATGATTTTATTATAAGATGGGTGGGACATATATCTTTCTCCAATTAATTGGGTACATGTTTATATCTCATGAGATAAAAATAGATGTAATGTAAAATGAAATCGGTTCAGTATTACGGGGTTGGAACGAGAAATGAAATCAGTTTAGTATTATAGGTATGGAACGAGAAATGAACCCAGTTCAATAATATACACCTCGAATAATAAATGAACTTGGTTCAGTAATACAGTGCTAGAATAAGTGTGAAACTACTTCAGTAAATGACTTTGTCCACTGATATGGTATTGAAAAAAACTCCATGACTACTATGGAAATAATTATATATGCTTTTGTGTATTCCACAATTCTATGTTTTATTCCTATGTTATGATTTCATATATAATGTTCTTTATTTACTTAATAATTATTCCTTATGAACTTCCAATACTTATGCCATGATTCATGTATATGATCTTTGATTTTAAGGGTATGATCTTCAAATTTCATGATCATGTTAGCATACCATTATGCTCAGGATTATACTTACATATCTACCTTGTTTACCCTTAATGAGCATTTAAGCTCACCCATTTCTTATTTTTCCTTTCCCAAAGTTATAAAGAAAGGTTTTAGGTAGACGTACCAAAGGAGGATATCTTTACGAGAGATGTTGAATATCTTTCATTGGTATAGAATATTTTATTTCCATTTTTCCAAAGACACTAAACTATTATAGTCCTCAGGCATATTTTTTTTAATGTACTAAATATTCATCTAAAATGATGTAATATCCATGTATGTTAAGCCCATGGTGCTATAGTTAGTATCCAAGGAAATGTTTAGTTAAAATATGGAAAATAGGATGATAAATATTTAGTGATATACCTATGTATATTTTTAAGGATATGTCTAGGGATATCTCTAAGGATAAGTATATAGATGTGTTAATGTTTAGGAATATGTCCTGGAATTTTGGTAAAGGATAGAGTGAGTGGTTTCTAGGAAATACATCCCTATCTAGATACTACAAGTGGATTTGGCTCTGAAACAAGTGTACCTAAGGGTAACAACTTCAAAAAGTTGTTTCGAGGATGACTCGAGGTAATGTGGTACACAAAAACGGGCCTTGCAGCACACCTAGTTGGATACTCATGGGGATATGCTTTGGGAATTCACAAAATCTTCTTAAACCACCATAAAGTATTTAAATATAATTTAGCTATGAATAACCTATGATTAACCTAGGGTATCATAGGTTAAGAAAGGATTCATAATTTTGACATCCTATAAGTAATTATTTTCATGAATATGTGGTTTTATACTACGATAAGTAAGGCTTGCACAATGCTTCTGGTTTTAGTCAATGGAAGGAAATATAAGGAAAATTATTAACATTGAATGTGATGGATGATTTTTTGATGATAATTCAAGTGGGATAATCACTGGAGAAAGAGATGTTGTGATCATTCCAAATTAGTCTTCAAATAACATGATTGACAATGTGTACCTTATCTAACTCTTAGACTCACCGAGGAAGAGAAATAAGGAGTTCGTTGAGAGATTGGGTAATGTCGACAATGGAGGAAGAAAGATTCAATTTTCCGTGTGTCAATAATTTGTAAAGAATCCCCTAAGTTAATGTCTTAGTGGAACAAGAAGATGTTTTAACTATGGAAAAAAGGACACAAAGAAAGTGGCTTTAAGGAAAACAAATTAAGAGTTCATTTAATGAAATGGATGAGAATATTGGATCTCTAAGTATTCTTTTAAGGTTAAGTGTTTTAAGTTGGAATACATGGTAATTATGAAACTCAATGTCCCAAGAGAAAATATCTTGAATAGAATAATCATGGTGGTGTGAGTAATGGTTACAATGCTACTGATGAAGAGACTATAGATGAAATATTAATAGAAAGAGGTATTGTGTAGTAGAAATAGGTAACCTTGATAGTGGCATAAGGATGAAGTGGAATAATAAAGGCTTTTATGTATTTAGATTGAATAAGTATATTGTATGAAAGGTGAAATATATAAGGATTGTTATTTTTATTTTTCTCGCTATAGATTTACAAGAACATGTTAAATGGTTGCTATAAAATTTAATAATGATACAATGGAAAGGTTATGTCCATGAAAAACACGTTATTAAGGGAAAGATGACCCAAAATTAATATATTCCTCATGTTATGATACTTTTGTTTGAATAAAGATATTTGGGATATATATAAGTAAATTAGAAGGTACTAAATAACTTGGAACTAATTAAGGACATGTTATCAAGTATTTAATGCTATCATGGATGAATTTTACAACTTCTTGGATTTATTGAATATAATCAGAAATCTATGGAATAAGGAAGCATGCATATTTTCAATAAGTATTTGTGATAATTAAAGTTGTTAATATGTTCCAATAGAATTTATCACAAGGGAATCCACTTATTGGTAATGTGATAACTAAGAGATACATTGTGATATATGAGGGATCAATGTTAATCTGATTTCATAACTCTCCTTCTAAAGTTCTGTATTTTCATTTTTGAGAAGGGTTATAAGGTTAACCATTTTGGAAATATTATATTAATCTTTGGATGATGTTTGTGAGAATAATGTATTATGTTTCCACATGAGGATTTAAGCATATTGTATAACCTATTATAAAAATTTAGTTTTGATGATAACTAATGACATATGGGATAACATATCATAGATATCATGATCTATTAATTATTCATGAATGAAATATTTGCCTTCCTTTTTGGAGAAAGGGGTGAAGTAGATCCATAAACAAAAAAGGGATAGGTTGTCCTAAAATCTTGTAGGTATATCTTTTCATGAAAATTATTTAACTTTATGAAAAAAGATCTTGAAACCAAAAATTTTATCCTATAACCTTTACTTTAGATGAATTAGACAGTCCATTAGTTCATCATAGATTTATAAATTTTTAATTGTTAAATTTCTTCTGACCTTTTTCTCTATCACTCTCATTAAAAACATGATAGTTATATTTTTCTTCCATGTCCATGTTTTCACTTCCCACATATGTTCTCATATGTGGAAACCTAGTTATATGTTACTTTGGGTAACCACTATGTTGCCAACATTATTTTTTTAAAATAAGTTTTAGTATCCATTTTTACGATGTATGTTTCTATGAATAAAACTTTCAAGTATTAAATATTTAATAATCAGATGAATTTCAATGGATAAATTCATTTTAAGGGGGGTAGAATGTAACACTCTGAGATTTTGTGATTTTTTTGAAATTAATTTATCTTTTTGATATTTTTCATTTCACATGACACTGTAAATAGTTATATATATATATATATATATATATATTAAAACACTAAGTCAGACATTCCCTTCACATGAAACCTACATGGAATGTGCTACACACAATACTGACTTGGCTTGTGGTACCCGTAACACCGACTTGGCATATATTACACACAACACATATGTTTCAATGAAACAACATTTTATTATAATGATTATTTAAATAAGTTAACTATAAATTATCCATTAAAATTAATTATTTGAATAGTAATAACTAATTTTACAATATTATTTATAATTTTTTTATTTAGATAAAACATATTAATAATAAATGATACAATATTTGGTAAAGTCCTTTAATGTTTAAAAATCTCTTTTTCTCTAATGAACTGCTTTTGATAATAAAATTATTTTTAGACCCTTTTTGAAATTTAATTAAATAAAATAAATTTAATTTTTTAATTTATAATTTCTAAATTAAACTAGGGTGAATTTTTGGGATTTTTTTGAGAAACTTCATTTTTTGATGAATAATGAAAAATACTTCTTTCTAGTTAAAAGCGACATTCTCATTTAAATAATTATTAATGTTAAATTATATTTTAATTCTTTTTAATTTCACATTAGATCAATTAAACATCTATTAATACAATAGGTTTCATTAGAATCAATTTCACTTTTAAATTGATTATAAAAACTTAATAAAAATTTGAACTTCTTTCTACTTTAAAAACCCATAATTTCTACGAGATTAAAATTAATCTAATTTTTTTTGATTCTGTGAATTTAATTTCAAAAAACATATATACACAATTTTAATAATTATTATATTTATAGTATTATTATATCATGTTTAATTTTGACCAAATTTGTTAGTAAAAGTGATTAAAATTAATCACAATGATTAATGCCAAATTAAGCTCAATTGGGGACTAAACCTTAATATTAGGGTCACAAATGACCTATACACTTGTCCAAAACCAATTATATAGAGATATTGTGGTGAAAAATCATTAATTATCGATTTATGTTGGTTTGGTATGACTTCTGTTGGGTAATAACATTTGTACACCTAACTTGTTTTCAAAAATTCCAAGTGAGTCAATTTCCTTCCCCAAAAAAGGCCATCACCTCTCCCACGTCCTCACAAATATAAAAACTCTTAGGTTCATAAATTATCTGCCCAATAAAACTTCCAAAAATCTCCCCCTACTCCTAGAAACCTTCCCTTGGTAATAAGGCAATCCCAGGAACCCTTTTGGCACAAACCCAAAGGAGTTACCCAATTAAGAGGTAATGTCTTCTCTTAAGTCCTTTCTTTTATTTTCTTTATCCAACCCTCCTCTTTATTTTTTTCCAAACTTGTATAACAACATCCATATCACAAATATACTAGTATTTCATTATGATAAGGTTTTAACCTACACTTACACACACCTCCATCTAATGGATAACAAACATACAGTTTATGTGTACGGTGAACGACCACCTCAATAAACGATGATTGTTCAATTTTCCTTACAGCGACACTTGGTGGAAATTACAATGGAAAATATGTTTAAATATGTTATATATTATATTTATTATTTATTAAATATTATTTACTCCTTTTATAATATATATCTTTTTTTACTTTCCAATTGTTGTTAATACGATAATTTCATTTGAGGAAGTGTGGACTACGACCCCCTCAAAGCGATATGATTCATTCATACACTACTTAGATTGTATTAAGGATGGTTTTAGTGAATATTTAATACATATATGATATCATTAATATATGTTAATAATGATATATACACAAATATTTTTTATATATATGTCTTTTACTTTTTTCCTTTCAATACGACAATTAAACCGAAATAGAATTCATTCGTACATACGACCTACCGTCTCTATAAATGGTGTTTTTAGTTTCATACTTATATTATATATTTTATTATAATACACATATAATGTATATAAATTATATTTATATCATGTTTTAAATTCTTTAAATTGGGATATAAAGTATAAATACCCAAGATATATGAAATTACGACACATCCAATGAATAAAGAGAATATTACCCGAAGTGAATCCTTAACATAGGATTGTTAACAAATGTGTAATGTAAGGTAATAATAAAACCATATATATAAAAATTTGGTTATATAAAATATTTATAATAAATTTATATTTATTATATAGGTGTTATGAACAAGTTTGACGATAGTCAAGAGACAATGTAAGGGGATTTCATCTCACTTTGAGAGCTGGAAGGATGAGGTTTCCATAATGGTAGGGTCAAAAGAGGGAAATGATTAAGGTTTGGGAAATGACAGTCAATTCAAAATCTAATTTAGGGTATTAAAATCATTTTTATATTGAATTATAATAAATCATAAGAAATAGTTAAAATATATCTATAACATTTAAAACACAGACATAATTATAGAAAAAAGTGAAAAAATTAATCTTATATTCAATATAAGTATCACTAAAAATTATATATAAATTATCAAAAGTTTAATAAAATAATATCTTAAATAAATTCAAATTAAGATAAAAAAAATTAAGTAATAAAGGAATTAGACATATTTAATCCTTCCAAACTCATGTCTTATATAATTCACAATTTAAAAGTTCACTAGCTTCGTAAAAATGTCAGTAAACTGATATTGAGTTCCACTGAATTAAAGGATGATAGCCATAGTCCTGTAAAGTTTTCTTCACCCGTAGAATATATGCACAAAAACTTCCTACAACTTTGTATTCAACTTCATAAGTTGATAATACAACTAAATTCTATTTTTTACTATACCATGATACTAGATACTTACCCAAAAAGTTACAAGTTCCCGAGGTTCTATTTATATATAACTTATAACCACTAAATTAATCCTCCAAATAACTAATTATATCCAAATAATTTCATCTATAGTATACTAGACCTAAATTGTTTTTACTTATGAGGTATTTGAAAATTATTTTAACCATAGTCAAATGTGATTCCCTAGGGGTTGTTTGAAAAAAATAACACATACACACACTAAAAACAATGTTACTTCTACTAGATATTAAGTACAGTAAACTCTTCATCATGCCTCTGTAAATAGTTTAGTCAACTAGTCTTCTATTTTCATTAAGATCCAATCTAAAGGTTGTGTTGATTAGAGTGTCACTTCCACTTGAACAGTCTATAAAAAAAGGTTTTAAAATATCTTTAGAGTAATTAATTTGATTTAAAATAATTCCTACTTCATTTAAAAAGATTTGATAACCGAATAATAAATTTATTTCACTTATCAAACTCATTTCAAATCCATTCTTATATTAATTTGAAAATTCATCACAAAAAGAATTTCTTGAATAACCAAAGATAATATCATCAATATATATTTGTGAAACCATTTTTTATTTTCTTTTAATAAACAATGTAGGATCAATAAAACATTTTGTAAGACCATTTGAAATAACAAATTAACCGAGGCTATCATACCAGGATGTAAAATATTGTTTAAAACCATAAAACTTATTAGTTAAATTAAAAACATGATTTTAAAAATTAGGATTTAAAAATACAGGGCTTGTTAAGAAACAAATTCTCAATAATATTACCATTTATAAAATAAATATTGACATCCATTTGATATAATTTTAAATTTATATATGTTTTATAATAAAATAGTATCCTAATTGATTCAAGTCTAGATATAAGATATATTTTTCCCTCATAGTCAATAAGTTCTTTTTTACTATGTTGGATTTATCAAGAACCTACTTATTTTAATGATCCTAAATCATATTTCTTATGTTTCTAATGAATTTAATGTTTTATTATAGTCAAATAGTTATCTAAATAAAATGATATAAATGGATAAGTCTTTATGTTACCATGAAAACCTACCATGTGAAAATGTTTAAGTAATCGTGAAGGTATTTTGACCATGTAGAAGTGACCTCATGTTGAACTCCAAGTGACCACATAAAAAAATAACTGACTATGCATCAAATAATATAATTCCATTTATGTCATGAATTGACCATGCATTGAAGTTCAAGTGACTACATATATACTGAACCTACCATATATTAATGAATAAGTGACCACATGAAGGTTTCAACCTACTATAAGAACAATAAAGTTACTGTGCGTTAGATGATAACATTTTCACCAATTATTAAATCACTTGTTTACATATTACAATGACTAAAAGAAGAAGTCAAGTTAACATGAGACAAAAGGGACCTAACCCATGAAAAAATGGTGGAACCACATGAAAAAAGGAGTGACTATAATGACAAATGAAGTAACTACAAGAACAAATCAAGTAACCACAAGAATAAATTAAGTGACCGTAATAACAAGTGAAGTTACTACATGAAGACAGTGACAAACCATGTCAAGTGATTATACTAAGTGAATATTTCAAAAGAAAATGGAAAGTGATATTGCCAACTGACCATTTTTAGTAACCGTGAGACAACATAATCATGCCTAAGTGGATACCAAGTGGAAAGTGATAGTGCCAACTAACCATTTTTGTAGAGCTAGTGAATTTAATAATGAAATAAGTATGAGTATTAAATTAGGAATATAATCCAATGTCTATTTAAGAGAAGTCATCTCTTTGAGAAGTTTATCCACTCATGGATAAATGATAGAGAATATATGTGATTCAAAATAGAATGATTGGACATGCTACTATGCTTCCATGAATCTCTTATTTTCAAACCCCTCAGTAAAATATCTGTTGAAGTTTTTGAAGGATAGATTTAAAGATAATTGATAAAATAAGGCTAATTAAATTGAGTTTATTCAAACATTAACTCTTCTTATTTTTTTTCTCTCTGTTTTAGATTACATTTCTTATTGTATTTATTATAATATATTTATTATTTAACAAAGGATTTACTATTTTATTGAATAGTTGTGGAAAATATTTCTTCTATTATTTTACATATGTTGTTACATGTAGAACTATATAACTAGCTGTGTGTAGCCTGGAATATATGGGTATAGTTGTTTTAGGAAAAACCCGATCTAGGTTGTGGATCTGTTTATTTGTTTAATAAACTATTTAGTAGTGAGTGATTTCTAAGTGGAGAGGTCTCGACATCAGCTTGAGACTGAACCTATAATTTTATTATATATTATGATATACTATTTTTTATCCCTTAAAAAGAATTATTTTTTTCAAAACGTTATATAAAAACACTAATTTGATAGTTATATTTAATAAGTGTTTTATATATGTATTTTTATATAATTAAAATTGTTTCAAAAGTTAAAATAATTTTAAAAATTGTTTTAATTAAGTGGTGATAAAACTTTTGAGAAGTTTTTTCAAAGATAAAATTATATAATTCTAAAATTTTAATTAACTGGGATTTTTTTCATAAAATAGAGGATTTTGTTTGAAATTTTTTTAATAGAAATTTTAATTGTAATCTCAATTCAACCCCTTTTTGGTTTCCCACTTCGAAAAACATTTTATTTCAAAGGTTTTTATTTTATTCTATCTTTCTTTTATGTGTGAACTACTTTTACCCAAAAGATAAAAATTTCAATTATTTCTAAATTTTTTTCTTTATGGATAATAATTGGATAAAGAAGTCTGATACTAATATGCCTCCTAATTTAAATGGTAGAAAATTTTCTTAGTGGAATATTAAAATTGAAATACATATTGATAGATTGAGATTTGATATTTAGATTATAAAAGATAAATCCCAAAGCTACTAGATCTATTTGGAGAGATTCCACTGAGGCCACTTATCACTATAACCATAAAGTTATTAATGACTTATATTGTGTATTCAAAGAAGATGAGTTTAATAAAATTTATTCTTATTCAACTATATAAGAAATATGGTATACACTTTCTATTACTCATAAAAGAACATCAAAATATAAAGATATTCAATTAAATACCTATAATAGTAAATAAAATAATATTATTATGAAACATAATGAATCAATTTTTGACATGTATCTCAGGATTAATGATTTTTTGAAAATGATTCATGCACTTGGGAAGATAACTTAAGATAAGGATTAATTGATGAGACTCCTGTGATGATTAACTAATCGGTGGAGATAAACCTTTGATTACATTAGATAATCCTTCAATATAATTAAATTTCCAAAAAAGGATATGATTATAAAACTCATGATGGACAAGAATAATTGAAAGTAAACAAGTTAGATGATAAACTTAAAATAAATAAAGTTTCTATTAAAACTTATGAGTCAACGATAAAGGATAAAATCAAATAAAATAGTTCATGTAAGGATGAATCACCTTGTAAAAGTTATGTATAGAGAATTAACTTCCCAGAGGATTTAATAAGTTCTACACAATTAATAAATTATTTAATAAATTTAATCATGGTGGAAAATATGATTGAAGAAGAAATTTGAAAATGTAAAATCAATCAGAAAATGTGAATTGATATGAATGCCAGATAAAAGGGTATATCAAAGTTTAATTTCTAAAATTTAAGTATAAAGAATTTAATGAGGACAAAGGAAAAATTACTAAAAAATATATGAAAGCTACCTAGAGTTACTTTGAAGATAGTTACAATGATTCTAACTTGAGTAGAGAGGACAAGGCTGAGAGAGAAAACAAGTTCTTTATAAAAAACATATCAAAGGTAATAAATTTTTTTACGTCTCTTGATTATATTTACAATCACACTAAAAGTGAAAATAATGATGAAAATATGACCAATTAATATATATTCAAATATTCCAATATTATGGAGGAAACTTTTAATGAACATAAAGACAATTATAAAAATTTCAAAAAGCAACATGCTTTATCTATTCATAATAAACCTGATCTTGCTATAGAAAAAGAGAACAATTCTCTCTTATTAAAATAGAATAATAAGCAAAACATTTTAAATTTGACAATAAAAAATTATCTTGAAAGTTTTATAATATGTATATAATCACTTACAATGATTATTGGTAAACATATTACCCCCAATTATACACCTAAAATTAATTACAATCCCAGATAATGGGAAGTTTATAAGAATAAATTTATTTGTTGTTCAAGATCTTATAATTATATAAATAGTTCATATTATAATATAAAAAATAAAATTATTATCTTTAAAAGTCTTAATTCTACTTATTGTAAATATATTAAACAAATTTATATTCCAAAATATTTTATTACTAACATTTTTGGACCTAAGAAGGTGTGGGTACGAAAATCATTTATTATGTGATTATTCTATAAGAAACTTCATCAAATAGTAATAATAAGAATTTATGGTATCTGGGTAGTGGATATTCCATACATGTGATTGTATACTACTAAATATTTAGGATCCTCATAAAGGTGGACGGTGGATATGTCACCTTGGTGAAAATACCAATGAAAAAATAATAGGACTTAGTCAAATCGATAACTATAACTTTGTTTTAGTTTCTAAAGTCTTACTTGTTGATGGTTTAAAGTATAATATTCTTATCACATAACAATTATGTGATTGTGGTTACCATTTCATGTTTAAAAAAATGGTTGAAAAAATTATGATTCTAAGCATGATTTAATATTTACTGCTTTATATAGTGATAATGTTTATAAATTTGATTTATATTATTTATTTGATAAAAATATTTATTGTTTAATATCCTTTAATAAATAATCCTAGACATATAGTAGGATACTAGGACACTAAAACATTCAGTCTCTTTGAAATTTAACCATGAAATGTTTATTTAAGTATCTTCCTAAACTAGAATTCCCATAAGTCAATGTTTGTAACCCATGTTAAAAAGAGAATTGATATAAGTTCTCTTTCAAACCAAAGAAATAAGTTTTAATTTCTGAACCCCTAGAGTTAGTTCACATATACTTCGTTGGATCTTCTAGAGTTTCTAGAATAAATAGAATTATTCCAATATTATTGTAGAGTGCTATTCTAGATACCCTTTGGTATTCTTTATAACTCAAAAAGTTAATATTTATCTAATTTTGAGAAATATTAAAAACATATATATAATATTAGTTGACTTATAATTAATGCCTTAAGGAGTGATCATGGTCATGGGTTTAAAAATAATGTTTTTGAATCAATATTCTTAAAAAATGGATACAATCACAACATTTTTTATCCTAATATTCCTAATCAGAATGGTGTTTTAGAAAAATAAATATGAATCTTTAAGAAATTACCAAGACAATACTCAATGAGTACGACCTACCTGTTTATTTTTTTAAAAAGATATCAATAAAACATTCTATATTATTAATTGGGCTCGTATTATATCAATTTTAAAGAAGACTCATTATGAGTTATGTAATGGAAGGAAAAATGTTAATTACTTAAGAGTTTTTGGTTGCAAAGTCTTTATACTCAATACAGAGGAGAATTTAGATAAGTTTTCACCAAAAATTTATAAATGTATCTTCCTTGGTTAGTCGACTTCTATTAAACCATATAGGGTGTTCAATAAATAAACAAAAATTATGGGAGAATATGTACATGTCAAATTTTATGAGATAGATCCACATGAGTCTGATACTTTGAAACCTGGAGTATTATCTTTATAACATTAATATCAATACATCAAACAAGTATAGTGAAGGTTCTATAAAACCTACTGTAGAAAAATCACATAGAACATAACATATTATTGAACCAGACCCTAAAAATGAAAATGTAATAAAAATTAATTATATCCCTTGAAACATTAAAACTCATAGAGAAAACCCTTTTGGTACTGTAGTTAGAGATATAGAAGGATTTACTCAGACTTGAGATTATCTTAGAAACCAAGTTGAACATCAATCACTCTTTTCACAACTTGAACCTAAAAACATCACAAAATATATAGATTATGAATTTTGGGTAATGAATATATAAGAAGAGTTGAATCAGTTTAAAAGAATTAAGGTCTGGGAACTAGTTGAAAGATATTAAAACTTTCAAACCATTAGAACTAAGTTGGTGTTTATATACAAGGTTTATGGGTGTGGTATAATAGTTAGAAAAAATATATACTGGTTACACAAGGTTACATTCAAGAAAAAGGTATTGACTAAGAAGAAACCTCTAACAAGTCTGAAGCTATTAGAATGTTTCTTTCCTATTCAATAAATTTGAATTTCAAACTATATCAAATGGATATCAAGAGTTATTAAATAATAGTTATATTATTGAGGATGTTTTTATTGAATAAACCCATATATTTCAAAAACCTAATTTTCCAAATCATGTTTTTAAATAAACAAAATATTTGTATGGTTAAAAACAATCTCCTAGATTGTGGAATGATATGATCATATCATTTTTTATTTCGAATGTATTTTTCATAAGGTATACCTGATCCATATTTATTTATAAAAATAATTTTTAAAGACGTTTTGGTAGTTCAAATTTATGTTGATGATATTATTTTTGGTTCTTTAATAAATTATTTATGTATTGAATTATAAAAAATAACGCAAAATGAATTTGGATTGAGTTTAATCTGTGAGTTAAATTTCTTTCTTTGTTTTCATATTTTTAAAAATACGAAAATAATAATTTTAAATCAAAGAAAAGAAACTAAAGATCATTTAAAATGTTTTGTTATGGATAACACCAATGATTGGGATACTCCCCTGAGAACAAGTTGTAAACTAGATCTTGAAGAAGTTAGGAAAGTAGTTTATGAAACTACTTGTAGAGGTATGATTGGAAATTTACTATACATAACTACAACCTAACCTAATATTATGTTTTTTGTGTGAAAGTGTGCACATATTCAAGATAAACCAAAGGAATATCATTTGAATATTGTCAAAATATTTTTTAAATACCTCAAAAGTACAACCAAATTTTTATTTTATCTATTCTGGAGGAAAATAATTTAACTTAGTTAGTTATTCAGATATAGATCTTGGTGATTGTAAGTTATATAGAAAAATAACCTTTAGAAAATATCTATTTTTGGGAAAGTCACTAGTTTCATAGTGTAGTAATAAAAATAACTCTATTTCATTATCCACTACTAAATCTAAGTACATAGATATAGGTAGTTGTTGTGCACATATTTTGTGACTAAAATACACATTACTAGACTATGAATACCAGTTCTGACATGTCTCTATAAACTATGATAATACAAGTGCAATAAACATTTATAAGAATCTTTCATCTCATTTAAGGACAAAATATATTAATATAAGACACCACTTTTTGAGAGACTATTTTCCAAAGGGGGATATTTCTATTAAATTCATTTGTACTGAACATCGACTTGATAATATTTATATAAATTCATTGAATATTGAGATAATTAATTATATCATACAGGAGTTAATAATGATAAAATATTTCTAAATATATCAATTCAATTTTTAACTATTATGTTTATTAAAATTATTGTTATAAGTTCATAACTTTTATAAGTATTAAGATTTTTTCTAAAGTAAATATGAAGTTTAAATCACATGCATAGTTTAGTGACTCCGAGCGTTAGTTTATACAACTAGTTATGTGATCCTGACCAGTTGGCCATGCGGTCATTATTCCTACTGAGATACTTTACTCATACCTTCACTTTACATACTAAGGTATTTTATTTATATGGAAAGAATACATATCATGACTTTTTAGTTAGTATACCTAAAATCATGTTGTAAACATTAATATATGATCAGTATACCTACTTTGAATAATTTCATGTTTTAATTTTTTTTATTAATTATTTTGGTGGGGTTTTCTTTATGTTTATTGTTATTTTTATCCATAAATGATTTAATTAAAATTCAAAAAAAGAATATCAATCATCCAACACTTTATTATACAAATTATTTTTATTTTTAATGCACTACCAACCCAAACTTTCTTGAAGCCCTATTTTTCAAACCTCTCTCTGAAACCCAGACCTACGCGTTTGAATATTAGTAAAAAATTCTATGGATAAATAAAGTTTGTGATTCATCACCTATTATCCGATCACATACTATAAAGAAATCCAAAAATGGACAAGGGTAGCTCGAGTGCTACAATATATCCGTATAAACCTCATTTTATCAATTTTCTAGTGTGTGTAGAAAAAAGAAGTTGATACAGAATTTATTGTGTCCAAAAAAACTATTTCTGAAATCAAATAAAAGAAAAATATGGAGTGAATGGTTTAAGGAAAATGGAAAGACTTTCTATCGACGTATGGTTAAAAAATTCTATACCCATAAGTAATTTATACATGGGGATAAAAGAGTCACCATTTTGATAATAGTAAATGGATAAGTTTTTGAGTTTTCTTAAATACATTATGAAAAGTGGTTAAATGTGCCTCATAAAAACATGCATGAATATTATGAGACTTTATATTCTAAATCATGCCCATTTCAAGTTTCAAGATTCTATTGAAGAATTGACTGGGAATATGACTCCTAAAAGGCCTACTATAGTGGATCTTGGTGGTGAAAGTAGATAGTTGGTAAAGTTTATCCAACACCTCATTTGTCTTAGGAAATGTGAAATTAGCATCCTAAGGAAGGAGGATTTATTATTTATCTTCTTGGTGATGAATGGGATCCAGATCATCTTTTCATGGTATGTCATGGGACATATGTTAGAGTTTTGAAATCCCTCTTCTAAGTTTAGTTCAATTCCATACACAAAGTTTTTATCAACAATTTTGGATTTTGATGGATTAGTTTTATAGGGAGAGAAAAAGGTGACTTCCTTGGATCATTTATACATAACTTAAGATATATTTAGGAATATGTTAGTAAATTTGTGCCCTTGTAGAAAATAAGAGGTGTAAGACTCTAAGAATATGTATGAAAAGTTTGATCTTGTCAAGTTTCCAGTTAGTCCAAAAGGATATAATAGCTTCTATTCTAGAACTATACAAGATACCTATGTATTATTTTGATGATGGTGATGTTGATGTGCTAGTGGAAGAAGTGGGACATGGAGTTGCTGATCTCAGTGATGAAGTCATGGAAGATTATGAGGATGATTCAGAATCATCTCATGTAGTATTATTTGGATCTATTTACTCCCCTTTACCTCTTACTTAACATGAAAGAAGAGTTAAAAAATGAGAATTTTGTTGAAAAAAAAGTTTTATTTAGTGGTTTTGTTGAAGAACCAAAATGGGATGATTTAGGTGAGTCTAAAGAGGATGAGGAAATTTCTTAAAAATCTTCTACTTAGAGCCTAGTAATTGGAAGTACTTCAAGACTAAGTAAACTGGATGAACCTTATAAGGGGTATAAGTACATGGGATCAATAGTTATAGGTCTGGATTACTCTAAGTATGATGATGAACATGGTGGAAACCAACCTTAGGATAATGGGCCTACCATCCATTCTACACATAGAGTGTGGGAAGAATATTTGATAGCTAAGATTGATTCATAGAATGGATTTAGAGTCTTTCTACTCTAAATTTATGTATAAAAAGTGTTTATAGATATATTTAGTCCTAATCCAACCAAATAAGTTTAATAATTATAAAAGGAAATGAAACAACACCTGTTGGATATCTTAAGATATATTTTCTTGAAGTTCAAGATGAAATTGATGATGAAGATGAAGTTAAGTCTTTTGGAACTAAGTCTATGGAGTTTGAGGAAGATTTAGATGGTAGGAATCCATATTATGATCCATAGTCTCTTATACCTATCTCTACCCCTTATGTATCTTAGAATATTAAAGATGGTTTGAATGAATTAAAATTATAATTAATGGGTGTTCTGAAATAATTATTACATGCATTTGGGAACTCAGTGGATCCAATTAGAAAAGAATATACATCTATGACAATGAACATAGTTACATATCATATTCTACCAAGATTTCATCTCCAAATAGAATTTACGAGAAATGATATTGATGATTTGAGATCAAAATTTGCGGCTTTACAAGTAGATCTTTTAAATATGATGATAATTTTAGATTATATATTTATAAATTTAGTGTTTCAGTATTTTTCTATATTTGATATCTTTATATATTCCTCTGTTCCTCCTCTTTCTCCTGTTACATCAGTTTTTAATGAATATAGAATCATATAGATCCTAAGGGGTGAGTTGAAATTTGTTTTTGATGAATTTAAGAAGATAAGAGAATTGGTATTTGATGGTTTTCAATCCCATGATGATAAGTCTTGGGAATTGGTTAGAAAATTTTAAAATTGGCTAGAAGAGATAGAGATACTATTAGAAGATATATTGACTTCTATATCAGTATTATTTTCACCAAGTTATCCCTGGTGAATATTTTTAGATCATTGGATAGTGATCTCAGGACACATCCCTTGACCAAATCCTTCAAATCTAATATTGAGAAGCTAATAGTTTTTACTCATATCCTATAAGGATTTATGAAAAACAAAGAGGATTATTTTATGGTAATGGTTTGTGGATTAATAGTAGTAAAACATTTTACTAGGTTTATATAACCCTACCTCTATAGTACCAACACTACCACCCAAGCCCCTCTTTCCCTACCAAACTCTTTGATACCTACTTATACCACTCATTTTACTATAACCTCATATATTAATAATTTTGTCTTGTCTTCTAGAAAATATGTTTGGAACCTTCAACCCATTTATCAGTGTGTAGTAATCCAAGATGCTGTATCTATCTCTGTACCATAACATACCCAACCTGCCTGAGACTCTACCTCAAAAAGATCAGATTCTATCATCCCTAGTAATATCAGAGATGTACTTAATTTTGATTCATCTTATAATTCATGAATGGGAAACTTTATTGTAATCTTTTTATACTAACTTTTTATATTAATGAAGTTACTTTGATCCCATTGATTATCATTTTCAACTAATTTTTAATATTTTTTTCTTATTATTTATTATATTTTTATAGCGATAAACATTTTGATAATCCCTAAAGGGGGTGAATGACTTGATATATGGAAAAAAATTGATGTATTGAATTCATTTTATTTTATATATATACAATTCATTTCTTTTATATATCATGATTTTTGATCATAAAAAAATGGGAATATTGTTGGATAAGTCTAACATGTCCTTATTTTAATGATCTCAAATCATATTTTTTACATTTATAATCAATTTCATGTTTTATTATATTAAAATAGTTTTATGTCAAAAATGACAATAATGAATATGTCTTGAATTTACCATGAAAACCTACCATGTAAATAAGTTCAAGTGACCGTGAATGTCAAGTGACCATATCTAATTGACCGCACATTGAAATCCATGTGACCACATAAAAAAAAAGTGAACATGCATCAGATGAGATAATTTTATCTAAGTCATTAAATGGACATGTATTGATGTTGAAGTGACTAAATGTTTAATGAACCAAACAAAAGTTAAAGATCAAGTGACCACATACAGGATTCAACCCACCTCATGAACAATTTAGTTATGATGTGTTAGGTGAGAAATTGATTCCTATGTTTTGTACTGATCATGTGCCTAATTTAGTGATCGTAAGAATACATCAAGTGACTATGAAAAGAAAAGGACCCACCCCAATAAAAAATTAAGTGACCATAAGAACAAATGAATAGACCAAAAGAACAAATGAAATGACCACAAGAAAAAATGAAGTGATCGAAAGAACAATTGAAGTGACCACATAAAGAGAAGACCTAAATGTTCTAAGTGACCTCAAAAAGTTACCATCCTAACCAACCATGCCTAGTAAAAATGATACAAAGTAAAAATTCATAACTAAAGACCAAGTGACCACGTATAAATTAAGTATTGAGGCATTTTCAAATAACCAACGACTATATATTAGAGTATTAATTGAAGATTCATTACATTAAAGAATAAAATGAGTATAAGGATAAACTTTTGACTATCCTCTAATTTCTAGTTAAGATAAGTTCTCAATTTAAGAAATAGATACACTAATGGATAAAAGATAAAGAATATGCATGATCCTTAATATAATGATCAGTCTGACAACCAAATTTTAATGAATATATTGTTTTTATACCTCTTAGTGAAAAATCAGTTGAAGATTTTCAAGGATAGATTTAAATACAATTGATCAAATAAATTTGATCATATTGAGATAATTTAAACACTCACACTTCCCATATTTTTATATGTTTATTTTATCTTACATTTGGGGATGTGTTTATTATTCTTTTATTATTCTTTAACATATGATCGTACATTGTATTGAATTATTCTAGACACTATTTATTTCATTATTTTACATCTATTTTCCAATATAGAACTATGGAAGAGGCTGTGTTAGGAATGTACTGATTGAGTGTATTTTTTATTGAAAACCTAATCTAGGTTATTGATCAATTTATTTTTTTCTAATATTCTTGGAATTAGTTGATTTTTATGTGGAGAGAAATAGGTCTCATCTTGACATTGAACCTATTATTTTATTATGCTATGTTTTTTCCTATTTTTTTTCATAATTTTTAAAACAATTTAGTATTTGTTTTCAAAACTATATTGAAAGACACTAGTTTGATTATTTTATTTAACACATATTTTATAAGAAATATTTGATACAAGTAAAATTAGTTCAAAAGTTAAATATTCTTAAAATTGTTTTTAATAGAGTTGTTATTTAAATTTTATGAAATTTTTAAAAGATCAAAATTTGTACTTATACTATTTTAGTTATCTTGGATGTTTTTGATAAATTGGATAATTTGGTATTAACTTTTTTAAATAGAATATTTTATTGTAAACTCAATTCACACCCTCTTGAGTTGTTGACTGCAACCAATGGATTATAACCTTATACCACCAACCTAGTTTTGTTTATAATAATATTTATATGTTCATCAACCATGTTTCTATATACCCACTTAATACCAATGGACAAAATGTCATTGGTTATTTCAACTTGTTCCCATGCTCTATTCCCTTCAAAAAAATTCAATTAATCTTTCATATCTATCAAAAAATGTTCATCATTGATTGAATAATTAATATTCTTGTTTTCAAGATGTGAAAAAAAGTCTTGATGTTTAAACTAGTTTCTAAGTGAGGCTTTAGTTTGAGTACCTATATTTATATCTCTGACAATAACATATAAAGAATACTCTTTATGGTATTTAATAGTTTTATGTAGTGAGGTACTAATTTCTTCAAGGTTTTCCTTAGGGTCTGGTTCTTCTAAATGGTCACTACTAGGATATTTTTTTTCACATAAATCAGTAGTAAGGTAATATTTCCTGTAGGTGTAGTTAATATTAAAATTTGGAATATCAACCTCTACGTTGTCTAAGGAATATTTAGGTTTATTTGGATCTATCACATCAAATTCTATATAAATAGATTCTTCTATAAGATATGTTCTATTATTAAAGACTCTGTAGGATTTACTATTTGTAGAAAAATGATGAAAATTTTTCTCATGACTCTTGGATGCATAATTATATAGATTATATTTTGTATTGATAATATAATTTTTTTGATTAATCATATTCAATAATTAATATGTATTATTCTTAAAAAGGTTTCATATTAAGACTATTATAATTACATAATAAGATATCCCTATAGATTTAGCCTAAAAATAGGATGGTAGTTCATATTCACCAAGTATAGTCCATACTATTTCTTGAAGGATCTTATTTGTTCATTCAGTCACCCTATTCTATCGAGGTGTTCAAGGAGTAGATAAATTATGATTATAGACATGATCCAAGCATAAGGATTCAAAATATGAAATTTCAAACTCATATCCATTATCACTTATGACACTCTTAATGGTTAGTCCACTAAGGTTCCCTATAGATTTTACATACCATTAAAAAATTCTACAAGCCTCACTTTTTTTGAGTAATGAAATAAACCCTAATAAACCATGATTAATAATCAACAATTACAAAATCATATTTTTTTTTCTGCTAAAATTGAAAACTTGGTGGCCCGAAAAATTCCTTGTGAACAAGTTTTAGTGGATTAGTGGTAGAAAACTATTTATTTTCTTTAAAAGAAACTTTATATTACTTTATTTTTTGACAAGGATTAATTTTTTGTTGATTTTGGAAATCTATTTTTAGTAAATCCTCGATTAAACCCATTTTGAATAGCATTGTAAGAGATCATATATTAAATATTACTAGTTTTTTATTAAACAATTTGGATTCATGATGAAATTCATTTAAATAAGAATATTTTTAGAAAACAAACAATTTAAATAACTTTCATAAACATTATCATTATAAAAAGTAGTAAATAGTAAATTAAACTTCAAATCATAAATCTTATATAAATTATTTTAGAACTTCACCTAGAAACCACCATCACATAACTGAGATATTCTTAGAAGATTATATTTTAATCTATAAAAAAACAAAAAATTTGAAATTAAATAATTTTTTGAGTTAAAACCTTGACCAAGGACATTAATTTTTAATTTTTAAATTTTCATTAAAGGTGTCATTGAAAACATCCATTCTAGTTTGATTTTGAAATTTTTAGAAGTTCCCTTATATATGTATAGAACACCTAGTGTCTAGATACCATAGAATCTTATAGGATCTTTTCAATATGGTTTCTTGTAATCAATAAAATGAACAATAATTTTGGTACCTAGATCCCTTTGGGTCTAAAAAGGATAATAATTAAAGACTTAGTAAACAACATATATTTGATAAAATTATTCCTAAATTTATAAACATAATTGAATGAATTTTAAAAATGAGGTCCTTTGGGTCAAAACTGAATTATTTCATATTTATAAGTTCCAAATATTTTATTTTTTTTATATTTATTTAAAATATTTCAACTAGGAATAAAATTATTTATATAGAGTTTTTTTCTATCTAGAAAGATAACCAATAATAGCTATTGGTTTATGCAAAAAATTACCTCCCATTTTTTTATTGAGAGTTTCACTTATTTCTAAAAAACCATTTATATCTTTTTTAGTTTAAAATTTAATAAATTTAATTCATTATTTTCCTTGAGAGACATTTTATTCTCCTCATTTTTAATAATAAGTTTAGACTTAACAGTATTTGGTAAATCACACTGTTTCTTTAAAATATTTTATTTATATTTAAGATCATTAAGTAAGTCTTGCATCATATTTAAAAATTCAAATAAATATTCACTCGAAATGTCATTTTTATCATGGTTTTCATGTTCCAAGATATTATAAATATGATCATAATAAAGATATTGTAGCTTTGGAGTATTACCCAAAAATCATAAATTTTATTTTTCTTTTAAAATTTCTCAGCTAGTATCTGAGTCTCTATATGTATCCTCATAAGTACTCAAAGTGACCTTCATTTATATATTTTATTTTATTCTTTTATCCTCACACATTTTCATATATTTATACTTTGTTCAATCATATTTTCTGTGTCATTTTCTTTTACATTTATAACTAGTAACTTCTACAAATTTACCATCCTTCTTTCATTATTCTTTCTTATAAAACTTTCCATTGAAGTTTTATGTTTTAAAGAACATATTATTTCTATAAAGTTTATCAAATATTCTAGCTAATTGAGCCATCTCATCATCACTCTCAAAGTCACCGTCACTATCATTGGTGTTATTTTTATTGATTAGGTATTTGGATTTTAACTAAGATGATTTGAATGAAATTGATTTTTATCATATAACAACATCATCATTAACTTTATGTTCTTCCTAAAAAATCATCAATTTTCCTATCTATTCCTTCATTGGAATCTTTCTCATATCACATGATTCATGAAGGAATACAATAATGCCTCTCCATATAATAGGTAACCATCTTAGAATCCTCATCACTTGAGAATTTTCATTAATATTTTCCCTAGTACATGCATCATGTTTTCAATCTCATTAATCCTACATTAATGTTGAGAAATATAATCACTAGGATTCTTCTTAAAAGTATCATAATCAGTAGTATGATTATTTAAATGAATTTATTTGATGTTATATATGCCCCCACGAGGCACAAATAAGGTATCAAAATTTTTAAAATATGTAACACATGAAAATATTTTGTTATGTTCACCTTATTCTAGTGAAAAGTGTTAAGAATTCATCACTTTATAGTTATAGTCATAGGTTAGCTTAACAATATCACTCAATTTATCTCTAAAAGATTTAATTTTTTTCATATTGATTTCTAATTACAATTCATATATCATGACACATACTTTTAAAATCTATTTTCATTTTGATCATCCATTAATCATAATTATTACCCTTAAAATATGTAGGTCTATTATTAAGAATTTTATAAAGTCTTGTATTATCCATAAAAGTCAAAATTCAGAATAAATAGAAATTTGAATCTTTTGGTTAAAAACTTTTTCATTGCTTAAAATAAAAAAATTCTCTATTATACCAAATGTTGGTTGGAGTGGGGTAATAAATAGGTATATAATTTAGTATAAAATAAAATTTTTGTGTAAAAACAAAAATCTCCATGTTTTTAAAACACCCAATTTTCAAATACAATGGGTATATTTTATTTTATTTTTTGAAATAACCTATCAGAAGCTGAATAAAAAATCAACTAGAAAAATTTGTTGTTATCCTAATATTTTTTGATCTTTTTATTCACATTAAATAATAAATATATCACATGGAAAATCTATTTATCAAAGTATAATTTTTAACAAATCAGTTTTGAAAATAGATTGAGTAAACATTTAAAGCACACAATAGAAATAAAAAATATAGAGGTTCAGTCTGAATTTGAGACCTAATCCTATCCACTTGAAAGTAATATTATTTAGAGTATACTTATTATATTATAAATAGATCCAAAACCATGATATCGTATATAGAGAAAAATGTGCACAAGACTATTCTAACTTATCACTAATACTATTCCATAGTTGTCGAGGGAGTATAGATATCAAGGAAACATAGAGAGTATCTAAGCACTCTTCTATGATCTAAAATAATATGTGATTTATTATTTTTATATAAAATATTAATCACAAAACAAGTTTAATAAAAAGATAGAGAGAGGGATATGAAAGTTTGATATAGTAAAATATTGAAGTTTGGATGTTCAATAGATGTTTATACTATTATTGATGTCTTCCTTCATTTATAAATATGTGATGTGAATACTAGATAAGTTATTATAACTTTTGATGAGTTTTGTATGAAAATAGAGTTATAAGTTAGTGAGAATATAATACTAGATCACATTTATATTTTCACTCACATACGTATATCCAATTTTATACTCTAAGTCTAGTGTTCTTTAAAAATAAATATCTTTATAAAAATATCCATTTAAAAAAGACAATTATGAATTTTCATACTCGTACTTAAAATACATAAGTATTAAATACATCCTACGCAACATTTAATTCTACACAAAAAGTGGTTGTAATAAATTATATTAAAATATAATACTTCTTTACTCATGGTCTATTGAATAGTACCTTGTTTGATTCTCCATGACCACTTCAATAGTTAGAGAAAAAATATGAGATTTTCTATCGATCCATTGATCATATTGTGGATTAAAGTCTATACAACTAAATAATTACTTTGTAAAAATCTAACTCTATTATATAGTTGCTTCACTTCAATGCGTGTTTTCTTAGTCTTATCATGTGGTATCTCTAACACTAAGTGAGAAAATCGATAAGTCATAACTGAGATATAACTTACGGTTTCTATGATTAGTATTATGGTCACTTGGTAACTTATGTAATTGATTAAAGATTTTGTGAGAAATCTATTATAGTTGACTAGATAGGCATACAATCAATCAAATTTCTATGTCATCACTTCAATACTTTGGGAAAATTTGGCAGAGTTCTAGACATATTTATGTAGTTAATCAAAACCTTATTACAGTCTATCTATTAACCTTTCAGTTTCTTGATCACTTAAGAAAATTTTTATAGTTTATGACACATGGTAAATTCAGTAGTTGTATGAATTTAAAAAGTTCCAAATTCCTTCATATTGTAATTTCTAGAATTTGTATTATTTCTAAAATTTCTGAAAAAATATTTTTCATGAACCCTCCCTCTAAAGATGCCGCAATGAGGGGATAAAGATAATGACCCCCAAAGTCCTGATGCTAGTAGGCCATGGGTTGGTGACTAGAACTAATGGTATCTCATGTGTGGGAGGTATTACCCCTACAATAATATAGGATCTGGAGATGAGATGAATCATCCATAATAAACTCAATTAAATAATATAAAATAAAGAAAACCATCCCACAATGCTTGAATGAATAAAAAAATACTTAGAAAAGTCACCAAATTAAATACCTAAAATGAAATCCAAAGTGGTGATGTAATAAATACCCAAAGTTCCAATATAGTAATGTCCAACACGGTCTATGATGTAATCCTAGAAACCTAAAAGTAGTTTTATATATGTAGGGTGAGCATACCTGTATAATCATTAGGAAAACAAAAGTCACAAGGGAACATGTGAAAAGAGCATACTATTTCACCGGTGAGAAAATAACAGAATGAAACCGAACCCATATAGGTATACTAACCAAAACCCTAACCTTACTATGGATATCTCAACAAATAACACATACAAGTATAATAATATAATGTGAATCATATCAATGAAGGGTAACCCACACCACTTTCCCACTGATTTTCCGCTGTCACACCCCAACATCGTACATCCTAGCACTCCCAAATCTTATAAATTACATCACAACACATAACATCTGATCTAATATCATAAAAAATGTATTAAGGTATCATGAACATGATGGAAATCAACCTCATTCTCTCTTCCAACAGTGCATGGACCCCTATTATAATCCTTCTCACCGCATCTCACCCGAACACACCTAGGCCATCATATCTCATCACATCACAAGTAGGAAAAAATATTTTTGACTTATAGCCATCACATCCCATGCATATCACTAACACATGGAAGAGGGAGTGAGGAATATTGGGTATCCATCCATCCATCCTCCCACTACGATGTTGGTAAAAACACTGCCCGTGTGACTATACAGGTGTCAACTCATCATTATCGATAAGGGTGTGGTTCATATAGAAATAAAAAGAATATATGGGGTATATACATATAGAGTTACAATACAAAAGACCTATTCCAAGGGTTCATAAAGGAACAAAACATCTCACAGGAACCTGCACTTATGCTTCTGAAACTAAAATAACACCCCCTCAAGTAAAAAATAATCCACATTTTGTATTAAAATTTTTAATTCTCATTAAGACATTTTCCAGATTTTCCATCACCAACCCCTTTTATTGATATAATAATATTTAATATATGTATTCAAAATTTTTTAGAATCCCATTTCATATCATTAATATCCATTTAATTCAATTACTACTTGACTAGCTAGCATAACCAACTACCATCACACCTCCACTCCACAACCACACCACCACCATCATCATTTCCCCACTGCATATCATATCCACTGCCCCACACCCACAAAAAATAACCAACACCCATGCACCACATCATCATAGAAAATAAAAAACACAAAACACCATCCATAAAACTATTATGACACAAACATATCACTTTCTAGATTGGATATATGGGATTTGATTTAATTCAACTTATTAATTTATGGGAGTTATCACAAAATCCATAAGATCTCGGGGCATCCAATTCATTAACTAATAGTACGTGATTATCCAATTATGTTTTAAGTTTTTTAAAAAATAAAACAACATGGATTTTACAATTTATATCATAACATTGTAATAAAGGACCCACACTGACCACAATTTTCATTCGGCATTAAGGCTATATAATTTACGACATCAAAAAAACAACAATAAAGTTAAAAGATCATGCTTCACATTCACCATACCCTTTTATTTAATTCAAACCAATTCATTTATCTTTATTAATCTTGATGCAACCATATTTACAAGAGACAAAAATTTTAATCACATCCTTCATGATACACATAAATAGAAGCATAGTAATACTTACTTGGAATAAAAAGCTTTTCCAAAACATATAACACCAAAAAAGGGGGTGCACATGTAAGAGGACACCTCTTCAGGGGAACATGATCCAATTACAACAATAGGGATCATTGAATCCAAGGGAATAAGAATTTGTAACCACCCTTATTATGATAAAGCTAAACCTAACTAATGAAGTAAATTTATCCTATTTAGAATGATTAGATGATAGACCCATAGAATTAGATACACTTTAGATTATCAATTAAAGCTACATATCATTAAATCCACGCGACATAAACATTTAAAGGGGTATCTATTTTTTTTATAACTTTAAGGTATGATTAATAATATTTAAAGAAGAAGTAAAATTCATTAATATATGAATTAAAATCAATTTTCATCATAAAAGATGTCAAAATTGAAAATTTATATTTTTTTTGGAAAAACTAGAAACACTATTCATGATTTACCATTAGTTCAAAATGAGTCACCACAAAAAATGTATAACATGTTTGTCTAACATTCCTATCTAACATGTCTATCTAAAAAGTCTATTTAGCATGTCTATAAATATGTCTCACTATCATAATTCCGCCATTATCCCCAATGACACCACATACGTCTCCTAGACACCTCAATAATCAGATTTTTGGAAAATTAATGGGCTAAAAGGTTCATGAAATTATATCAGATACCTCACAAACTATTCTCTCCCTTGAGAATTCAAAACCAAAATATAATGAAGGAGTGAAAAGGGTCTAAAAAATTATCCCTTGAGATACCTCTAAATGATCTCATTACATCTAAAACACTACCACCAACCGAATATGCTAAACCAATCTATCACAATAGCTGAAAAAAAATCATACAACCATGAACATAGGAACCATGGAATTTCATCCTCCATGTCAAGATACTATATTCCTTGGGAAACACTAACTCAACCACATGAGTTTAATCACACTGTAGTATAATGCATCTTCATTAGGAATCAGGTTTTTCATTTTTAACATGTCATAACTTTATCACACAACACACAAAATACATCACATCAAGGGTAAAACAACATATCTTAGAAAAAAATATTCCAAACAACACATTAAAAAGTAAAATAGAGAATGGAAAAACTCAAAAAAAACTCTGAGTATTGGGCACATATCGTGAGTATCACACTCCAAAGTACTCTCCTCTACGAAACTATGCCTCCATAGTACATGAACTAGTGGAATGGTCTACCTTCACAACTCCTTATCTCTATTGTCTTGGATATCCACTAGCTTCTCCATGAATTTCTCATCATCCTCAATATAAAAATTTCTATATTAAATGGCATGGGATTCATCATGAACTTACCGATAGAGTTGAGATATGTGGAAGAAATCATGGAACCAGTCTAGTTGAGGTGTAAGTGTAAACCATTAAGCCACATCACCAATGCTTTCTAACACCTCGAAGGCCCCAAAAAAAGATTAAAAACTTTTCTAAACATCTGTAACCCATTTTGAGGGTAAAACATCAAGAATATGTGGCCCCCAATCTAAAACTACAAATAACTCCTCTTAGGATCAACATAAGACTTTTTTACAGTCCTTCTATTTTTTCATCCACTCTTGAACCAATCAAACCTTCTCTATCATGCGATACACCATATCGAGTCCCAAAATTGTTGAATCCCCAACCTCTGCCCAGCATAAAGGAAAAAAACATGGCCACCCATAAAAAGACTCAAATTGGGCCATGTAAAACTATGAGTGATAGCTGTTATTTAAAGAAAACTCAACCAAGGGAATCTGTCATGACCACGGACTTCTGAAGTCCAATATGCATGCCCAAAACATATCCTCCATTGTATGGATTGTCTAATTTATCTGCCTATCCATCTGAGTGTGTAAAGTAGTGCTGAGGCATAACTAAGATATAAAATCCTACTATAATCCAATACAAAATATTAAGGTGAAACATGCATCTCAATCTAATAAAATGGACCTTGGGACACCTTACAACTGCACCCAATCATCCACATGACTTTTTTTTCCAAAACATTCACTATGATTAAATCCATTAATATGTAATCCCATTTCCAATCGATAATATCCAAGGGATGGAAAAAACCTCCATAAACATGATCCTCAGACTTTATCTTCCAGAAAACCAGACACCAAGCCATAAACTCTGACACTACCCATTTAATCATGGGACACCAAAACTATATCCTCAAGACATAGTAATTCTTGGAAACTAATTGGTTTACCGCTAAATGTGAGCTATGGAACTCATGAAGTACTCTCTAATAAATATCCATCGGAACAAAAAACCTCCCTCAAAATATCATCTAGTTCTGACCATCTTTCGACCATCCCTTTGGAGTATTACCATGAATAAAATGATCACGCATTGCTCTACCTATGAGTATCCCAATAAGACACCTCCACTTTTTATATCAATATAAAAATTCACCATCATCTAAAACAAACATCCTTCACAAATATCGACCATTTCATCTAAGTTTAGGGATTAAAACTCCTCTATTACTCTTAAAGAATCCATAGTCTCCGGAATAAAATCCTAATATGACATTATGATCAAATCATCAACCACAAAATTCTCTTTTCATGAGGTTTAGGAGATATAAAAATCACAATCCTAAAGATATTCCATTCACCTCTATTTTCATAGATTCAGATCACACTAAGAAAATATATAATTCAACATATTATGATCTGTGAATACCATAAAGCACTCCCCAATGAGGTAATGTCTCTTCAACTTTAGTGAAAATACAAAAACTACTAACTGTAGATCATGTGTGGAATAGTTATGATAATGAGGGATAAATACCTAGACACGTTAGATATCATAACCTTTTACTACATCAAGACACATCCCAAGCCCATGGATCACATAAAACCTCATAAATCACACTCTCCTAAGTAAATTGAAGCATTGGAGCACTGAAAAACATCCCTTTCAGGTAACTGAACATCGCTTGAAATTTATCAATATATACAAAATATTCATCCTTCCTAGTCAAAGATATCAATGGGGTTGTAACTTGAGTTAAATCAGGAAAAAACCACAGATGATATCTTGAAAGTCCAAGGAAACTATGAACCTCTTCCATGTTCTTAGCTAATTCCCAAGAAACAACTACCTAGAACTTAGACGGGTCCACCACCAAACCCTCTTGAGACACCACATGTCTGAGGAAAATCACCTATAGTGTTCAAAAATTACACTTAGAATACTTTCCATAGAGTTTATGGTGATGAAGAAACTATAAAATATATATAATATTCTATGCATTCTCATCCTATAACCTTTAGTAGATTAGTATATCATTTATGAATTAAATGATGAACCGGTCTAGGAACTGAGGAAACATGGATTTGATAATCCTCTTGAACATATATAGTGAATTCGTAAAACCAAAAGACATGAGCACAAAATCAAAGTGCCTATACCTGCATATGAAGGCGGTATTTTGGATATCTCAATACTTCACTCTTAACTGGTGTTATCCTAATGGTAGATTGAACTTGGAGAACCAACTATATCTTCTCAACTGGTTAAAAAGACCATCAATCCTCAGAAATGGATAATGATTCTTAATCATCTCCTAGTTTAACCTCTGGTAGTCAAAACAAAACCCCATACTACCATCCAAATTATTATATAATAACACTAGTGTACCCCATGGTGATACACTAGGATAGATGAAATACCTCTAAATTAGATAGTCAATCTTAATCATCAACCCCCAAAACATATAATGAACCATATTATAGGGATCCATCAAAGTCAGTGAATCCCTAGGATGTATGTCTATCCCAAACTCATCATCTTGTAGAGGGGGTAGTGTCACAACCTCATCAGGGAAAACATCTATGGACTCTCTAAAACTATAGAAGCCTCCTCTATACCGATGTCTACAAATTCCATAGAAAACTCATCCAAAAAGAAAATAAGGGTCTCCAAATGACTAATGCCCACCTAGAAACCCCTCTTTCTAATGAAAACCACATGCTTTCCATCTATATCAGAGAACATAAGTCTCCTCTAGAATTAGTTGACAATAGCAGGAATAGAATTCCACCAGTTAATGCTGAGGATGACATTAAATGGATGCATCCAAAGTAAAAAAAAGTCCACACATGAATAATTCTACCCCATCATCAATGCTCATCTCCAAAACACATCAAACATGATAATCTGGCTTCAACTATTGTAGTAAACATTAGGGGAATGATTAAACTATCTATATCTAGTCTTAGAGAATGGAATAGAGTGGGTACAACAATGCAGTGCAATGCTTCTTAACTAAGAAAATAAAAAATAAGCGTATATGATAAACTGAGCGTACTTAGAATGACTTTATCCCCTCTAGTGTTGTTACCTAAACTTCATGAAAACGAATACACCCAGCTCCTCCATTTCTCTACAGAAGGAAACCTCCATGAACATGCTTTGGTCAAGGTCCCTGAGGGTGGGGTACATCCTAATATTGACCTCTGCCTACGACATCTCCTCTCAGTGGAGAAAAATCATACATCTCATTTCACTAAAATGATCTCATTGGTAACTGATGATGAGGCTGGCCCTGAACCTATCCACCTCAACCAAACCAAGTTCAAGAAGCCACTGGGAAGTGATAACTGTGATGGACACAAACCCCACGTATGAAACATAGTATTTTTAAGAACTCAGGAAGGGTACAAAAAACCAGTATCTCCATATGGCTTGATGGGAAGCTAAGGAGGTCCACGCCCATTGGTTAAAACCTCAAAGTCCTTGGTTCCTGAGACCTACCAATGAAAAATATATTTTTTGAGGGGCCCCACTGGTTCCCCCATCATTGTAATCCTCCCCATGAGTACACCATCTCAACCACATATTCCTTCTTTTGAACCTCCAGATAGTTTGGAAACACAAAAATAATTAACTGCATACTGTATTGAAAGAATATGTGCCTCCTCGAGTTACCTCCCTCATGACTCCTCATCTGGGAAAATATCTATAGAAAAGTGTAGAAGGTCCTTGAAATATATCCCAAGCTCCCATATAGACATAATTTCTTGTGAATTGGAGAGTATATTCTTCCTATTTAGAGGATTCATGTTTTATGAAAGGGATTCTTTCTAGAACTCCTTCTAGATGTTGAACCCTGAAACACCGACCTCCCTTGGCTCAACAGGGTACATCATCTGCCACTGATAAGAAGATCCTCGCATCTGACTGATAACTAAGGGTACCCAATACTCTGTTGGTATCGGGATAAAATATAAAGTGATCTACAACTCCTCTAGCCATCCCTCTATCCCCATATTAGATATTCTTTCCTCATACTTCCCAAAATATTTTTGATGAAAATATTGCAACTTACTATACCAATAATAATAATCCTTAACTAGATCAACCCTCCAGTGAACAACTAGGTTAGTCTGCTAAACCTCTACTGCCTGAGCCACATGTCGACGATGTCTAGGAGCCCTATATGAATGAGAACCAAAGAGTTACTAAGTCCAGTAGTTTGAAATTTTATTAAGATTCATTTTAATTCAATTTATTCATTATAAACTTCAAAAAACAACCTAATTCAAACAAGAATACAATTCATCTTAATGAATTTAACTCACCTTGGTCTCTACCCTATAAATAGGTCTACATTATGTGGTCATTCAATAAGTTTAGAGTCCGTGAAATGGATCACAGGGGGGCCCAAAATACCTTTTCCTAGCCTGTCTCCCTATCCTATGTCACATACCAAGGTTAACTTGTATCGTTTCTATACCAACCCATGGAATCCTTACTATTTCTAACTCCAAACTTTATCCTATCTCTCAACCATCACCCCTAATACCACTCTATAATGACCCCCACCCTCTAAATATGCCCCAATTAGGGGAGATATAAAATTACCCCAGAGTCCCACATTTAGTAGGCCCTAGGTTAGTGACTATCACCGATGGTATCCCATATGTGAGAGGCATTTCCCTCTGTAATAATATAGGATCTAAATATAAGATAAATTACCCACAATGAAATCTAGTACATTATATAAGACAAACCATCAAAAAATGAATATATGAATAAAACTGATACATATAAGAGTCTCAAAATTAAATACAAAAAAAAAGCTAATTATGTGACACAAAAACTGTCCAAAGGTCTGAGAATGTAATTTATTTCTTGGTCCACAAAGTCCCCCTAGAATATTGAATGATATTTTATATATATAGGGTGATCATATATATATATATATATATATATATACTTCATAAGAAAACCAAATTATCTTGTGCACATCTGAAAAGTGCATACTAATTCATTCATGAGAAAAATAGTAGAGCCAAACAACACCTACATAGCTATACTAACCAAACCCCCAAACCCACCATGGTTAGCTCACCAGATAATGTGTCCAAGTATAATGATATAATGTTTAGTATTTCGATGATGGGTACCCATCACATCTTTGCCACTAATTTTCCACTCTCACACCCTAATGTCAAACGTTCAGGTGGACTCACCACTTCTGAACAATATCACAACACATCACATCACATAAAATATCACAACCAGTATAGTTGGGTATCATGAACATGAATGATGTCAACCTTGTTCCATCCTCCTACCTTAAATGACCCCCACCGTAAGATATCTCACTACATCTCACCCAAATGCATCGGGCCAATACATTTAATCACATCACAAGTAGACAATGAAACTTTTGAATTCCAGCCATCACAGCTTGTGCTTATCTCCAACACCAAGAAGATGGAGTGGAGAAGAGTGGGTATCCATACATCCATCCTCCCCTTAGGATGTTGAAAAAAACACCCTGTGTGACTCTATGGGTGTCAGTACATAGTGCTTGATGAGGGTGGGATGAATATATAAATAATAAGAATATATAGGGTATATAAATATAGAGTTACAACACATAAGCCCCATACTAAGGGTTTACAAAGGCACAAATTATCTCACATGGACCTCCACTTCTGTCACCGAAACTAAAATAAAAACCCCCAATAAGAAAAACAGAAGCCACAATTTGTATTTCATTTTTTAAATCTCATTAATATGTTTTCCATATTTTCCATTACCAACCCCTTTCATTGAGATAATCACAATTTATTTATGTATTCATAAATTTTTAGAATCTAATTTCATATCATTATCATGAATTTAATTCCATTACTATCTAGGAAACTATCATAACCAACCACCATCGTAGCCCCGTTGTATAACCACACCACCACCACCCTCGCAACCCCACTACATATCACATCCACTTCCCCCACACCAACCAAAACATAGCTACCACCCATGCACCACATCATCATAGCCTATACCCAACACAAAAACAATCCACAAAAATGTTATAACACACAAATAGAGCTATCAAAATTGGGAATATATCCTTTACTTCAATTCCAATAATTTATTTATGGGAATTATCACAAAATCCATATGATCTCAAGGAATCCATTTCATTACATAATTATACATGATTAGATAATTATGGTTCAGGTTTTTTCAACAATTACAAAACTTGCATTCCACAATTCAAATCATAAAAAAACAAGAAAGGATCCCCAAAATCCATTATTATCAACCAATATTAAGCCAATACAATTAAAAACATCAAAATAATAAAAAAAAATCTGTAAGATCATTCTTCGAATTCCCCCACCCATTTTGATTTAATTAAATCAAATTCATTTATATTTACTAATCCAGATGAAACTATCTTCACAAGAGATAAAAATAATAAGTATACCCCACATGATCCACATAAAGAGAAATACAATTATTTCTACCTAGAAGAAGAAGTTCTTCCAAAATTTGCTACACCAAATCAGAGGGTGCACGTATAAGAGGAAACATATTTTGGGGGAACTAGAACTAACTGTAGAAATATGGCCCAATGACTCAAAGTGAATAATGATTTGGAACCATTGGTCTTAAGAGAAATCAAGACCAAAAGAATAAAGGAAAGTTATCTAATTTAGAAATATTAGATTTGAGTGTGGAGGGATTAAATACAGTTTAGATTGGCCATTAATGCCAAATTCATAAAACGAAGACAACATAAACATTTTAAGGGGTATCCATACTTTTTATAAGTTTATGTAATGATTAATAATATTTAAAGTTCTTTAAAATTCATTAGTATTGGCATTAAAACCATTTTTCTTTATTAAAGACACAAAAATGGAAAAGCATTATTTTTTTGGAAAAACTGGAAACACTGTTCATGATTCACCATTGGTGAGTCACAATTGGTGAGTAACCATTAGTTCAAAATGAGTCACTGGAATTTTTTTTAACATATTGGTCTAAAATGTCTCTCATAGATGTTAGTATGACATGTCTATCTAACATGTTTATCTAATATGTTTGTTTAACATGTCTTTTTAACATATGCCACCACTATATTGCCATTATTATCCTAAAAACACCTCAGACTTCCCCTATACACCTCAATCATAAAAATTTCAGAAATGTAATAGGCCTGAAGGTTTTGGTTGTTATAATATTTGACTTTCCTAAAACAAATAATTGATTATAAATAAAATAAATATGTTTTTTTATTATAAAAATAAGGAAATGTTTGAGTGATCCAACTTTATAATTCCATATATAATATCTCCTAGCCTTATAGATAACTAGAGATTATTAAGATGCTTTGTATTAGATTGACATACTCAGAAGTATCTTTGAGATTGTTGAGACACACATGGATAAAAAAGGTGAATTTATTGACCTTTATGCTTTGGGGATCTACCTGGAGAAGGTTGGGTGTTATGGTGTGGGTAAGGGGGCATGCATGATTATCATGGGAGGCCTTTTAGGAGATCCTTTCCAATGAGTTTCCATGAGTATTTGAATATTGATTGACCTCAAAAGTTTATAGGTTCTCATTAAGGACAATTTTTAGAAACATATTATGCTATATTATTCTTTAAGATATTATGGTTTGACAATTTGTTAGATAGGAATAAGAACCAAAGGTCCTATTAGTTTAATATTAGACTTTATAAAGATTCAAGGAAATATATGGGGATATTTAATACCACATATAATTTTATGGTAGTTTTTATATCTCTTACTACTGATAATATCCTACTAGAGAAAAATATAGCAGGATTTTTCACTTTCCTTATGCCCCATTTAATAGAGTTGTTAGAAGATATTTTAGGGTAGTGAGAGGTATTATGAGTAGGTTATAGGTTATTTAATTCTTAATTTAGAAGGATATTTTTGAAGTGTTTAATCATTTCAATAATTAAATACATTTCTATAGTTCATGGCCTATCACACCAAGGGATTTCCATATTTATGGTATGATGGGTCAACTTCATCATTTTTATGCAAGTATGTCTCTAGATGGTTTCATTATAGGAGCAGGATAGAATTAATCTTATAATTATTGGTCAAGGGGATCTCAATGGATACACAATAAATATTTTTGAGGGAGGTTAGTGTAAACATATGGTCGAGGATCGTAGGGGAAATAATAATATATACCTCAATGTTTAATTCCTATGGATAGTTAAGGATCATTAGTTCAAGTATTTAGTTGTTATGCTTGTAGGATTATTATGATAAACTTGGTTACAAATGTTAGGGTAGAGGGTCCTTCTATTTTGATAGGTATGATTTTAATTTATTTTATGCTTTGAAATGAACTATTTGATAAAAGAGAATCCCATTCATTATTTTTTTATCAATAGGAATCTATAATGGGGTATAGTGACTATATAATTTTACACATATCATTAACTGATTTTATACATATTAAACATCATATTACAAGCTATGGATTGTAAAGTCTAATGTCTTGGAAGACTAGGTACATAAAACTAAAAACATGGGACTAAATAATACATTTATTTATTTAATATTCATAAAGATCTCTTAAATTCCATTATGATCATACTTCATCATAGGATAACCTAGTGATAACATGAACAAAGGGACGAGTTAAAAGCCCTGTAAGGGAATGATCATGATAATAAAGCTTTGGCACATGGGTTAGAAGGCATGGAATAATGATATAAAAAGGAATGGAACATATGAAATCCTAACATATAAACATGGGATAATATAAAAATGGAGTCATAATATTGTGGTAGCAATATAAAACATGAATTTATCAATATTAAAGGCTCGTTTCACATAGAGGATCACAAGTCAAGGTTAACCACCAAGACCGTTGTGAGTGGTATCACGAGTCAAGGATAACCACCAAGACCGTTGCACATAACATCTCATGGGACTCAAACTTACCCAATGAATTGGAGTTATATATGAGTGAATCCATATTAATATTTTCATGAATATGCTTACCACATAAAGAATTATACATAATCAATCATACATAAACATAATGGTACCTAGGGAAAGAAATGGGTATCAATATCATGCCATAAAGCATAATAAATTGGAATATCATAAAAGTGTCCATGAAAAAAAGGAATTAAAATATACATGGACATTCATAAGGTAAAATAATAATATATCATGGTAAGTGATGTGAAACAGAATTGAAAACATGGAAGAAGAGTATTGAAGAAATTTTAGCATTAAAACATTATAGTAGGGTTTTAAGGGAAATACTAAAGGGAATTTAAAATGGAAAAGGGAATAATATTTTACATAAAAATAGAAGTGAACCAAAAGGTTTTCATAATAGAAATATTGGTTTTATAAAAATAATATAGGATTAAAATAGATTATAGAGTTCTCTTGAAATTGAGTAAGAATTTAGGAAGTTCCCTTAAAACTGGTTTTCTTTCCGGGATGTATTGAGGAGGGAACCACTTAAAAAACATATATATCCCCAAAAGAGAATAATGAATGGATATTGATACATGAGTTTGGAGCATGTAAAAATCATTAATATTATGTGATAAAAGTAATAGGTAACTTTATTTGGGTAAAAATAAAGATAGAACAACCTAAAGGAATAATGAAGGTTCGGGTAGAGTCCCTTACATTAAGTCTGATGGTGTCCTTTATTTGATCTTAATATCCAAAATAGAAAAATATTACATTAATTAATTAATATTTCTATAACCTCTTATTCATTAAATTTATTTATTATATCCTTATTATATTCATAAATGACCTTTTTTTGATGGGTTAAGAGGTTCAATTTCATTGTTTGGGAGAGTTTGTTTCCTTGGATTTGATGTTTGGTTTACTTATATACATTTAAGGATAAACATGTAAGACGAGATTGGTTGTAAAGAATAGAAGTTATATGTTATTAGTGAACATATAGAAGATTACATGGTCATAAAATCCATTTGATTTTTTGGAGTGAAGATGAATCATTATATAAAACTTTAATGATAACCCTTTTGGTTAAATGGTGGTTTTTTGATCACATCGAACACATTTTGCATTATGAATTAATGTCATGTGTATAAAAGATTCTAGAATATAAAATTTGTCATAATAAATATATTATAGTCTAGTTCAACAATCAAAATATTTTAATTACCAGAATTGTAGATGGTAATAGAAATTGAATTTTTTTTTCCTTGAATGTGATAAATTAATACATCTCAGATGATGTTTTCATTTCTAGTATATAATGAGGGGAAAAGCGAGATGATGATGAATTATTCTATTATCATGAAAAAATTAAAGTACATGTAATGTACTGGAGTTATCATAAGATTTGTATTAAAGGATGCTAGGAAAGAAAAGTAAAATAATAGAACTTGAAAGAAAATAAAATAAATGAAATAAAGAATTTACATCTCGAATATATCTTTATTGAGAACCTATTTAGGGGAGTGAATTTGGTATTTTAAAGATACCAATGGATTATAGACATGGAATATAGGCTTAGGGATATATTTGAGTAGAATTTAGAGATGAAACAAGGTTTTAGGGGAGTGAAGAGAAGAGGTAAAGAGGGGTTGTATTTATACTATCGGAGAGGAGGGGTTTCCCATTATTTTAATAATTAGTTTAATATTTTTTCTGAAGACTATGAATATTCTATATTATCGTTACCAAAAATTTTAATAAGTTCATGTGAGTTATAACTAATGGAAATTTACATCATCTTTGACTCAGGCATGATGCATAAATTCAGGTTTTAACATTTATCATAAATTATCGTATTTTATTATTCATAAAAATCGAGTATTTTAGAAAAATCTCAAAAATTCACACTATTTTTTTTTTGATTTGTAAAATCCAAAAATGAACTCCATTTTATGAAAATAATTTTATAAATATGGGATATTTAATTTTTAAATAAAATTATTATTTATTTGAAAAAGACATATTTTAAAATTATATCTGATTTAATAATACTTTGAAAAATTAACTAAGGTCTCATAAAATTATCGTATAATCACTAGACATCAAAACAATAATTCATTAATACATTTTATGAAAATAAATTTTCTTTTTTTAATTATTAAATTATTCATAAAATTTTAATTAAATATTTATGACTTATAAAAATACCAACACTACCATATAATCACTTATAAGATAAATAAATTATATTCTATACTTTAATTGGTAAGGTTACTATTTACATGGCTAACTTAATATTCATTATGGTTATATTATTATTCATAAGGGTAACATTACTACTCAAAATGGTCAGTTACTATTCCCAAAAAATTAATTTTGTCTTATCGAACTCCAAGCATCTTACTGATCTCAAAAGTGTATATCATATTTTTGAAATTCATATCACAGAAGTGAGAATATTATGTTTAAAGTTTACATAGAACATAATAGTTTATTGTTTTGTGAATTCATGTGATTATATGACATAATTCTAAGAAGGTAATTTCCATTGATTAAACTTTGGATTGTTACATTCTTCCTCACTTATAAAATTTCTCCCTCGAACTTTTGTTTTACTTTCTATGATAAAAATAGATGTGGGTACTTTTCCATAATTTCCTCATCTTGTTACCATGTTTCCTTTTTGTTCTTATGGTTCCTCTATATTAGTTTTAGGAGTTGAGTAGTCTTGTAATGTAGAACATTATCTCTATGATCCAAGATCTTCATTGGCTGATCCTTGAAAGAAATAACATTCTCCAACTGTACAATCTCTGAAGATAGTACATGTGAAGGATATGGTATGTACTTTCTTAAGAGGGATACATGGAATACATCATGTAATTTATACTTGGTAGGTGGAAGTGCTAGTTTATAGGCCATAACTTCAGCATGATCAAGAATCTTGAAGGGGCTAATGTACCTGGGACTTAGATTTACATTCTTCTCAAACATCATGACCTTATTCCATAGAGATATGCAAAGGAATACCATGTATCCAACTTTGAACTCAAGGTCCTATTAGTAATTGTACACATAAATCTTCAATCGAATTTGGGATGCCAAAATTTTATTCTGAATGATTTTCACCTTCTCGACTATTTCTTTGACAATTTTTGGTCCTAGCAACTTACATTTATCAGCTTTATCCCAATATTCCAATGTTTTTCACTTTTTCCCATAAATGGATTCATATGGGTCCATTTAGATGTTAGAGTGAAAACTATTGTTGTAGGATAATTAAACTAGTGGAAGATGTTGGGACCACCCTTCTATGAAGTCCATAGAACACACTCTCAACATGTCTTCCAATGTTTGAATGGTTCGCTCATATTGGACATCAGTTTGAGGATGATAGGCCATACATAGATCATGTTGAATACTTTTCTAAAACTTCTAGGTGAATCTCAGATCTCTATCTGATAAAATATATAGTGGTACTCCATGAAGACTTACCACCTTTTTAATATATATCAGTGAATGTTGATCTAATGACAAGTCCTATCGAATAATGATTAAGTGAGTTGTCATTGTAAGATGATCCACAATGACCCATATAGCATTGTTTCTTCTGGAAGTCATTGGAAGTCCAATGATAAAGTCCCTATTGATTTTCTCCCACTTATATGTTGGTATGGGTAGTAGTTTTATCATCCCCTTATACTTATGTATTTTATCTTTCAATATTTTTCATACTAGGAACATTGATACATATTCAGCAATCTTCTTCTTGATATTGTCCCACCAAAAGTTCCCTTGGAGATCTCGATACATATTTGTGCTCCTTGGGTGAATAGAGAAGGTTGATCTATGTACATCATTCAAAAGATCCTTATTTATCTATAGATCATATGGTACACATAATCATGACCCAAATCTTACAACTCCATCCTCATCAATCTTGAACTCAGAGGATTTCTCTTTTCAAATAGCTTCCACTCATTTCTAAATTTCCACATCTTTTCTTTAAAAATCCTTTATTTTCTCCATGAGGTATAGTTAAGTAATCATTTGATAAAGTATTGATGATGATCCTCCCTTAATGATTCCCATTTCCATCCTCTGAAAATCTAATAATATTGGATCATTTTTAATTCTCATCATTGATAAGGATGCTGGATCTTTTCTACTTAGTGCATCCACAAACTTATTTAACTTACTGAGATGGTAGTGGATTGTGAATTCATAATACTTGATGAGATCTAAACATTTTAACTATATCATATTAAGGTATTTCTATTTGAATATATATATTGAGACTCTTTTTATCAGTATGTATCTCACACTTTTCCAACAGAGATAATGCCGCCATATTTTCAATGAAAAGATCCCAACTGCCAACTCCATATCATGCGTAGGATAATTTTGCTCATATATTTTCATATTTCTTGAAGAATAGGCTATAAATTTATCATTTTGCATCAAAATAAACCTAAGAACTTCTTTTAAGTATCACTATACACCACAAAGAGTTATCCACTTATTGGGAGTGTGAGTAATGGCATAGTGATAAGCCTCTTTTTGATATCCTTAAATATTTCCTCACATTATTGAATCCAGAAAAACTTCAATCCCTTCCATGTCAGCTTGGTTATAGGGTTTTAAAATCATGATAAGTTCTTAAGAAATCATCGATAATACCCAGCTAGACCTAGAAAGCTACGGATCTCTATTACATATGTTAGCCCATGCCATTCTTCAATTGCCTTTGTCTTAGAAGGGTATATAGATATCCCAATGTTTGGTGATTACATTCACTAAGAATGATACTTACTCTATCCAAAAAAAAAACATTTATTTTAATTTTTATATAGTTTCTCCCCTCACAGAGTTATCAAAATATTATTATAATACTCCTCATGTTCCTCATTTCCCTTTGATTATATTAGAATATCATCGTTAAAGACTACTAAAAATTTGTCGAGATAATATCTAAAGACTCTATTCATTAGATCCATGAATTTTTTTAGAGTATTAGTGGGTATAAAAGGAGTCATTTTGAACTCATAGTGTCCATACATCGGTCAAATGGATGACCTAGGAATATATTTCTTCCTCAACTTTAATTGGTGATATCCCGACCAAAGATCCACCTTAGAGAAATAACTACACCCACGAAGGTGATTGAACAAGTCATCTATCCGAGGAAGGGGATACTTGTTCTTTATTGTTATTTTATTGAGCTCGTGATAATAAATGCAGATGCACATTGACCCATCCTTCTTCTTAATTAAAAAGGCTAGCGCACCCCACGGTGAACCACTCGGGTGTATACAACCCTTCTACATATTATCCTGTAACTGCTTCTTTAGCTCTTTCAGCTCTATGATAGGCAATATATAAGGCGTATTTGATATAGGTATGGATCTGGGAATATGTTCAATTGAGAACCCAAACTATCGATTAAGAGAAATAATAGAAAATTATTCTGGGAATACATCAGTGTAATCCCTCATTATGGGAATATATTCGATAAGTATCATCACCTTTGTCTCAATAATTTGAGCAAGATATTCTTTCTTATAAAGAAGTAATATCCATAATTGAGATAATGATTATAAAGAAGTCTCATCTTTCTACTTACACTTGTAAATAATTGGTGTATGCTTCGGGATGTGAAGAGTGATTTCCCTTTCCCAACAGTTGATGTTGGATTTGTGTAAAGATAGTGAATCCATGCCCAATATAACATCGAAATCCACTAAAAGAAGTTTGAAAAGATTTTCTCGAGGGGTTTAGTCTACAAAAATATACCAAGGAGGAATTATAAACCTTGGATGCAATAATTTCCCACTCTCTATTCTCACAGATAACTTATCCTCTAAATTTTATGGTGGTGTTTGATTAGATCTACTAAACTTACATGATATAAAAGAATGCATAGAACTAGAATAAAACAGTACATTTGATATTCTTGAATGAATAACTAAAATACATATCACCACATCATTGTCGATATCCACCTCAGTAGTAGTGATATCATAATCCATTCCTTGTTTCCTTTGATATTTTTGTTGATTTCCTCAAGCATCCCTTGGATTAAGGAAATTGTTCGCATAATTCCCTTGCTCATTGTAGTTTTATGACTACACTACAAGTTGAAAGTTGATCTAAACCTTTATTTATTCTTCCACATTATTCGGATTCTTCATATAACTTCAACATTTCTTTGATAGATGTCCCATCTTTCCACATTTGAATCAATTATTGGTTCCCTTTAGACAGTTCCCTCGACCCTTCTTCCCACAATTTTTACATATGGACTGTTCGATATACTTTTCATCATGGGATTTATTTTCTGAACCACACATATTAGACTCCATATTACGCCTTTTTCCACCAGGACCATGATACAACTCTGAGTCTCTGATCCCCATTTCAACCATGATGGAACAATAGACAACCTTCTCATAACTGTCAAATACTTGAATTTCCATTACTTTTCATAGATTTATTTTAATCTTATAAAGAATTGATCCTCCTTTCTTTTGATGTTCAATATAAATCCAGATCTTTATCTTTCAAGCTTTATGATATTTTCTTCATACGACCCGATGGAATCATCTTCCTTCTACTTGAGTCTAAAGAACTGTCATTCCATCTTGAGGTGGAGGGTTCAGGTAAAATATTTATTGATTTTTTATTGAATTCCTCCCAATCCATGGAATAAATTTTCTATTAGAACTTATTATTCTTTATTAGTGTCCACCATTGATCATCTTCCCCAACAAAACGATATACCTTCAGTACAAATTTCTATTCTTCTGAGCACTAAAGAGAAGATAATATCTTTTCAATGGAGTTAATCCACTGTTCCACTAGGAGTGGATCAGAAGATCCACTAAACATGGGAGGCATTTTCTGCATGAAGGATTCAATGGAAACTTGCTCCTTCCTTATAAGAGTAGGGTGTTCCACATGATTCATGTTATTATTGATAACTTGATCAAATAGAGTAAGTACTGTCATGAAGCTGTGAGAACCCTTTCTCATTATATTTGGAATATCATTAAGAAAGTATTCACATTCCCTATCATATTGATTATTGAAACATGATCTTTTATTTCTCACCATTAACTAAGAAAAAGAACTTACAATTATGGGGATTGAATACTTAGGTAATAAAAATAAAAAAAGGAAACATTAAACAAAAAAAGATAAACTCTTAAAGGAAATTTATATTCTAACTTGTGATTCCTTAGGTTTCAGTCTAGGTTATACTTGATTTGTTTCTTAACTTATTTTATTATGGGATCTTTTTTATTCCCTTAATATTGGTTCATAATGAGCTTATGAATTTACCAAATCATATCCACCGAAAGTGTCAAACTAGGAGTGTATCAAGGCCCGTTGTCATGAACCAGTTCTTGTATGAGTCTATATAAAAGAGGTGTTTTAAGGTTTTAGCCCTAGATACATCTGTGATAGATCCACATCCACTTGTTCGTATGCAAACAAGGATGTATTTACTTGATAAACCACTTACTATATACTTTCCAAAATTTAGGGTTGTTTTCTTATACATAGTATCTTCCTTAAGATTTTCACTAAAGTGGTCTATTCCTAATCTCCAAAAATAACTAAAGCTTGGATTTGATACCAACTATAGAAAACATAGACTTTTACACATATCATTACATGATTTTAAGCAGAATAAAACATCATATTACAATCCAAGTACCGTGAAGTCTAGTGTCTTGGAATACTGGGTACATAAAACTGAAAACATGTGAATAAATAGAACATTTTTTTATTTAATATTCATACTTAGGTCCTAACTTCCATTCTTATTATACATCCTAATTGGATAACCTAGGGATAACATGAATAAAGGGAAGATATAAAATCTCCGTAAGGGAATAAGCATAATAATAAAGCTTTGGCACAAGGGTTAGAAGGCATGTCATAATGAAATACAAAGTAATGAAACATATGAAATAAAAACATATAAACATGGTATAATATAAACATGGAGTCATAATAATGTGGAAAAACATAAAACATGACTTTAGCACAATTTAAGGCTCATTTCATATAGAGGATCACAATTTAAGGTTTACCACCAAGACTGTTGCCCATTGTAGCACGTGTCAATGCTAACTGCCAAGACTATTGAAAATATCGTCTCATGAGACTCAACATTACCCAATGAATTAGAGATATATCTAGGAGTAACCTTCTTAACATGTTCATGAATATTATTTCCACATAAAAAATCATACATAATAAATCATAGATGAACATAAGGGTACCCATGGAAAGAAATGCGTATCATAATCATATCATAAAGCATAATGAATGGACATATCATAAAAGTGTCAATGAAAGAAAGGAATTAAAACATACATGGACATTCATAAGGTAAAATAAGCGTATATCATGGTAAGTGATGTCAAATAGAATTGAAAACATGTAAGAAGTGTATTTAAGATATTTTATCATTAAAACATTTTAGCATGGTTTTAAGGGAAATACTAAAGAGAATTTAAAATAGAAAAAGGAATAATATTTTATATAAAACTAGAATTGAAACAATAGGTTTTTCATAATAAAAATATTGGTTTTATAAAAATAATTGGGGATTAATACCGATTATAGAGTGCCCTTGAAATTGAGTAAGAATTTGGGAATTTCCATTAAAACGAGTTTTCTTTTTGGGATGTATTGAGGAGGGAACCATTTAAAAAAATGAATATCACTGAAAAATAATAATTAATGGATATTTATACATGACCTTGAAGAATAAAAATATATTATAGAATAGATTCATAAAAATAATACAGAACTTGTTTTGGGTGAAAATAAAGATAGAACAACCAGAAGGAATAATGAAGGTTTTGGTAGAGTACCTTACCTTAAGTCTGATGGTGTCCTTCACTTGATCTTAGTGTCCTAGATAACCAAATTAAATTAATTAATTAATATTTAAATAACATCTTCTTCATTAAATTGATTTATTATATCCTTATTAAGTTCATTCATATCCTTTTTTCGTTGGGTTAAGAGGTTCAATTTCATTGTTTGGGAGCGCTTGTTTCCTTGGTTTTCATGATTGGTTTACTTATATACATGCAAGGATAAACATATAAGATAAAAATGGATGTTCAGAATTTAAGTTGTATGTTATTATTGAATATCCATAAAATTATATGGTTAAAAAATCTATTTGGTTGTTTGGATTGAAGACGAATCATTATACAAAACATTAATGATAACCCTTTTGGTTAAATGTTGCTTTTTTAATCACATATAACATATTTTTCTTTGTAAATTAATTTCATGCGTACAAAAGATTCCAGAACCTTAAATTAGTCATAAAAATATATTATAGTCAGTTTCAACCATCAAATTTATTTCATGACCATAACTGAAGGCGGTAATTGAAATTGAAAAATTGTCGTCCTTGAATGTGATAAATTAACACATCTCAGATGGTGTTTTCATTTCTAGTATAAAATGAGGGGAAAGGAGAGATGATGATGAATTATTACATTATCATAAAACAATTATAGTACATATAAGGTACTGTAGTTATCATAACATTTGGATGAAAGGAGGTAAGGAATGAAAAGTAAAAGAATGGAACTTGAAAGAAAATAAAAGAAATGGAAAGAGGAATTTACCTGTTGAATATATCTTCCTTGAGAACCTCTTTAGGGGAGAGGATTTGGTCTTTTAAAGAGACCAAGAACTGATAGACATGGGATATGGTATTAGGGATTTATTTTAATATAATTTAGATAATGAAAAAATATTGATTGGAGTGAAGAGAAGAGGTAAAGAGGGGTGGTATTTATAGTAGAGGAGAGGAGGGGTTTCCCATTATTTTAATCATTAGTTTAATATTTTTGATCAAGAATTTGAATAGACTTTATTATTGTGAAAAAATAGTAATAAGTGAATGTTAGTTTGAACCAATTTCTATTTACATTATCCATGACTCAATCAAGATGTCGAAATCCAGGTCTAAGCATTTATCGTAAATTACCATATTTTACTATACGTAAATAATTTAAGTATTTCATAAAAAAATAAAAAATTATCCCTATCCATTTTCAGATGTGTAGAATCCAAAAATGAACTCCATTTTATGAAAATAATTTTCTTAATATGGGAAATTAAGTTTTTAAATAAAATTACCATTTACTTAAAAAATACGTATTTTAAAATTATAACCGATTTTATAATACATTGAACATTTAACTAAGGACTCATAAAATTATCCTATAATTGTAAGAAATCAAAATAATAATTTATTAATACATTTTATGAAAATAATTTTCTTTTTTAATTATTAAATTATTCATAAATTTTAAATAAAAAATTTACAACTTATAAAAATACCAACATTTTCATATTGTCACTTATAAGATATATATATTATATTTATACTTTCATTAGTAATGTTAAAATTTACTTTGATGATTTAATATTTATAAGGGTCATATTACTAATCATATGGGTAACATTACTATTCATAAGGGTCAATTACTATTCACCAAAAATTTGGTTTGTTTTATCGGAATCCAAACATCTTACTAATCACAAATGTGTATGTCATATTTTCAAAATTGAAATCCCCGAAGCGATAATATTATGTTTGAAGGTAACATAGAACTTATTAGTTCATTGTTTTGTGATGTCATGTGATTATTTGACATAATTATAAGAAGGGAAATTCCATTTAGTAAACATTGGGCCATTATATGGGGTTCCATTATAGAATTATTCTTATATTTTATCCACTGGTACACTTACGGGTAAAAGTTCCTATCATGTTTAGAGGATCTCTTGTGTGTTATAAGAGTTTAAGAGTATAATATCTTTTGGGACTTATTCATCCCAAATATTAACTGCAGTGATTTTATCATAGGAAGAGATTGTATGGATTGTTTTTAAGGTTTTATTGATTTTTAATAAAGAAAAATTTCATTAAAATACTTTATGAGTGTATATTATACCATTATATGTGAATGTGATTCCAATGTAGGTAGAGTTGGACCCAACTTTAGTTAATTGGGAGTCATTACGGCTTAGATGGTTGGGATGGTCTTTATAGTCAAGCGGGCTCCCTCTGATGGTGGGATATTTATAAGATGTATTCTCTGGTGATTTTTCAGGTTTAACTCATGAGAGGGATATTGAGTTCATGATTAATATCATATTAGGTTATGAATCCATATATTTATCCTATAATTATATGACACAAGCTGAGATGAGAGAGCAAAAAAGGTATCTTAAGAATCAAAAGGAATATATATTTATCCATCTCAGTACCTCTCTATAGATTTATTACTTTTTTATTTTCCAAGAATATATGTGAAGGGATAGGGTGTTGTGTGAGTTATTAAAAATAAAACCATGTTATAGTTAAAATCATGTATTCATTATCAAAGATAGATGACCAGTTTTATAAGTTTTGGGTAGCTCAATAGTTCTTCAAGATTGATTTGTTATTAAGTTGTCATTAGATAATGGTCAGTATGGATGAAATATATAAGATGATGTTTATATGTAGATATGGGATATATAAATTATTTATGATTCCAATCTAGATGATAGAAGCATCAAAGGTGTTTATAGACCTTATTAATATGATTTTTCATCACGATCGGGAATACTTTGTCGTAGTTTTGTTTGATGATATCGTAGTACATTTTTAGATCTAAGGGTTGTATTTTTATCATCTTGAGATCATATATAATATTATTTAATCACATAATCTACATTAATAGTGATCAAAATGTCATTTATGGATTCAGGTGGTGTGTTTTCTTGGGAATGTTTTATGTGAGGCATATATTTCTATTAACCCAGAGAAAGTGTATGATGTGATATATTAATCTCAAAACAATAATGTTTTCTATAAAATGAGTTTTATTATCTTTGATAGGTATTATAAATTAATCATTTATATTGTATCTTGGTTGGAAGAACTTATGATGGGACTGACTATGAAAGGGATGGAATTTAAATAGACTAATATGTGTATAGATGTATTTCAGTAGTTGAAGGCGAGGCTTACATTTTATCCAATTCTAATTATACTAGACTCCATGAAGGGTTATATAATATATTTTTATGCCTCAGTAATTATATTGGTTGTAGTATTGATGTTGGGGGATCAAGTTTTCACTTATAGTTCTCTTTAATTGGGTCCCCAAGAAGTAGAACTACCCTACCCATGACTAGAACCAATCTTCTATAGTATGTACCCTAAATTGTTGGTACCACTATCTCATAAAGAATATAATTTTGGTTTATATGGACCAAAATATTCTATAGTACATATTAGAATAGCTATAATTGAACCTAAAATAAAGAGATTTGGTAGATATATTGTAAACATCCGATTTTGAGATGGATTATTCCATAGAAAAGGGGAAGGTTGTAGAATATTGCCTTTGTAGAAATGCCAAGGAGTAAGTGGTTTGAGAATCTAGTGAGGAATGGAAGTTTTTATTCCTTTCAATTAAATAATGGCTAGATATAATGTAGGGGTATAAGTCTATGAATTTTTCTCTTCAACTATTACCTATTTTCCAATTGATTAAGTAAAATTAGGTTGTGAGTCTGACATAGATTGTATTTTTGATAATGGATATACTTTTTAGTATATAACTCAATCCATTTTAGACCCAATATAATGATAGTGTGAATTATTTTCATGGAAGGGTGGTGTTACCTAAATATATGTGGGTATATTTGATGAGGGACCCCCATACCTCTAGGTAGGTGAAATATCTATGTTCAATGCAGATATACCTTGAAATTATGAACTATTTTTGGAGGTCTAGTATAAGGAGGGACTTAAAAAGTTATGTGGTTTATTCTCTCACATACCAAAGGGTTCAATTTGATATCTACCAACTAGGATCATTAATTAATCCTATTTTAGTGTCGAATTGGAATTTAGATGAGGTGACTGTGGACTATTTCATTGGACTTCAACAAATATAGAGGGTTCATGCTGCAATTTGGGTTATGGTATACAAGTTGATGAAGTTGACACACTTTATTTCTATTTGTGAGACCTAGGTTATAGAATAATATGGAAAGTTATATGTATAATAAATCACAAATATTCATGAAATATATTTTAGTATTATACCCAACCAATATGATTATTTCATATCCTAGTGCATGAGACTAAAAAAGGGTGTGGTTGATCAGAAAGTGGTTGATAACCACTCATAGTAGGTAATTCACATATACTGACCACATGAGAAGACCCTTGGATTCCATAATTAGTGATTGGGTATTCCTACATATATGAAATTGGTTGGGTCATAATCATTTGAGGAATCAGGTAAATATTGAACTGTGGTTTTTCATTATGTATGAGATAATGGATTGGATTGGTACCATAGCATATCTATTGAATCATCCTTTGAGGAATTAGGCCATGCATGACATGTTTCACATGTCACAACTCTAGAAGTATGATCTAGACCCTATATATGTAATTAATAGTAAGGTTATTGTAACACCCTAATATTTTATGAAATATTTTTTTAAATTAACTTAATATTTTCAATATTTTCCATTATATGTATCAATGAGTTTATCTTGCGTTACACACAACACCTAGTTTAAATAAAACATGTTATATAATCAAAATATTATTATATGATGGTTATCACCTTTCCATTTTAATCATAGGTATGAATATGATTAATATAAATATGAAAATATATGGTTTAAACATATATATAAAAATAATTCTTTGGTGACTAATTAATTAAACATGAAAATAAAACCAATTTTAAAATAAATAAAATCCTTTTCTGAAAACAATTTTTATGAATAAAACATGTTTAACCTCAATAATTTTTTTAAAAAATATTTTTGTGAGTATTTTTAATGAAATTAATATAGTATATATTCAATATACTGGTAAAATTTATATATTTTTTATATACTAGAGATAACAACAAGTCAAATTTTACGCTTAAAAACTATATTATTCTAAAAATCTATTTTGTCGCCTTTTTTGTGCACTTATTTTTAAAAATAATTGTTGAAAATTTTATAAAATATATTTTAAAAAATAAAATTCATTTATGAAATCATAATATCAAACTTATCTTTGGGTTAATTTTTTAAAATTTTCTAAAAAGATTAATTTTTTGATCAATAGTGAAAAATTCTGAATTTTAATTGAAAACTGCATTTTCGTTTAAATTAATCATAAATTCAAATTAAATTTTAAATTAGGTTTAAAGTAAAACTAGTTAAAGTATATATATAGTTATCCAATTTATGTAATTATAATCATTTTTATATTGATTTTTTATATAAAAACCTTTTAAACTTTTGAACATTTTCTCTTTGAAAACCAGCTTTTTGGTCGCGTCTGTGAGATTAATTTTAAATTAAAATTTTCCACTTCTATGAATTAGATTTTGAAAAATACATTTGAAATTTTTAATCTTAATAATTTATATTTTCTAATAATCCCAGATTAATTTTTTAACCAAATGAATATTTAAAACTTTAAAAATTAATTTCCACAGTTAAAGTAAAAATATGTTTTCTGGGTTTGAAACTAATATGATAAGGGATATAATTATAAAAATACTTGTAAAATACCCATTGTATTGATATATTTAGACCCTAAAATATGTAATTCTAACTAATAATCCTTTTTTATAATTTTTTCATGAGGAAAATGCGGGTAAAACGTTTTCTTTCCAAAACTTTCAAGTGTTCCTCTCATCTTAATTATAAAAGGCTACCCACTCGTCTCTCTTCTTAAAACCATATAACCCTTCTGGTTATGCCAATACCTAGAAAAAACAATTAAATAATTCCACATTTTCATCTTATAATCCTTATTTTGGGCATAAATTTAACCTAGTAATACTTTTGGTGCAAACTTATGGGGGATAGCTGAGTAAGAGGCAACGTTCTTCAATGACCATTTTTATTTTATTTCCTCCTCCACCTCCTTAAATTATTATTAAACAATGATAATATAATAAAATAATTATATTAAATATAATTATATTTTATCATGTTAAGGTAAGGACCTATAACCATCTCTACTTTGATAAAATGGTTTACCAAATCCTCATTTGTGTGCATGGTAAGTTACCACCTCAAGAACCGATGCCATTATTTTTTCCATTACCACCTCTCACGGTTGGGTATGATTATGGATTTTATGTATATATATAATATTTATAACATAATTATAAATTTTTATATCATATATATATATATATATATTAATTTCTATTCTATAGGGGATATGATAACGTCGTTTCTGTGTACGGTAGACTACCACCTCGTGAAGTGATATTATTCTTTTTCACTAACGATTTACATAGAAGATAAACAGGATAATGTTATTGAATATATGTGATATAAATTAAATAATTATGATATTAATTATATATTTATCATTATTAAATGTAAATATATAATTTTTTTCACTCCCTGAAAAATTATAACGTCGTTCGTGTACGTGTGGACTACCGCCTTCACATAGAAATGTGAATCTCAATTTTCATCACCAATACAAAAGAATGATATGTATAAGTATATATAAATAAATAATATGTTATTTATTATATTATTATAGTTATTTAAAGATAAAATATTACTTAACTCATTTCTATAATGTTTTTTAAAAAAAATGGAAATGTTGCTCATGCATACATACGACCTACTATCTCCAAGATCACAACAAACTTCATTTATCACAACCAAATTTATGAATTGGTATTAAAAGTATAATAGATATATAAATATTGTAATTATGACTTGATTATTATTCTTTATATTATGGAACTATAATCAAATTAAGATGAATGAAAATAAAAAATCAAAACATATATGAAAAACAAAGTGGTTATTACTCAAAAAATGATTTTAACAAGAAATTTTTAATAAAAGGGTAATGAATATCCATAATTAAATTATTTATGGTATAATATATATAATTATTGTTATATAGTATATGTATAATAAATAATTATTTATTATATAGGGTGTTTGAAGGTGTATGAAGGAAGTCGATACTTAAGGTAAGGAATTTCTAATTTGTTTTTTATTTCTGGGATATATATGAAAATTCACCACTCATTTATTTTTTATGGTGTATATAATAACCATTTAAAATTTTATATCATAGATCTCATTATTTTCATGATATTTCAGGTTTTATTTTATTTTATGATTTATTGGGTATTATTATTGAACATATTACTAATACGGTAATTGATTTTTTTTCTCACTTTTATTTTTATGAAATAATTCCATATTCACCACTTGTGTATAATATTCATTTTATATATTATAAATGAATTTATTTTATATTTATCATGAAAAAAGTATTTGTATTTACATATCCATATTTTATCTCTCTTTTTACAAGGTTTAAGGTTTAAAAGATGCTAATGTCACAAGGGTTTTTTTGTCTCAACTTTATTTCTTTGAGACATATGTCATGTTATGCACCTATGTTCATTTATGAGGTGTATATAAATCCACTTTGACAAATAATATAATGATTTTATTTATTATCATTATATTTTACGTTTCATTTAATGTTAGTCTTTCACAGGTCGTATAATTTAATGTTTCTAAAGTGGTATGGTTTTTATGTTACAATATCATCATTTATCGGGACCGCTCATGATTATGATTCCATTGATGAAATAGTATGATATAAATCATAGGAAAATAATTTATTTTATTACCATATTTTTATATATTTATTATAAATTTTTTCTATTCATTTTCCTATCTTTATGTACCCAAGAGTTCAAAATAATGTCTTCAAGAAAAATCGTATTTATTTCTCTCTTAGACCAAAGAACCATTTTATTTTCAAGACCATGTTTTCTATAAATATATATATTTTTAATTTTTTTTTCTAAAAATTACTTATTAATTAAATTTTTACCCATGTTTTAATTTTAAACTTTTTTTTAAAATGAATATTAATGTGTTTTGCCAAACAGTTCTCATTTGTATTTTAACAAAAATGTGAAAGGAATATTTGATTTCATATGCATGAAATTAATAGAATTTCCCATTATCAAGAATGTTATTTTATTTAAATAATCCATCATGTGTTTTCAAGGTAATTTTAAAATAAAAGGGTTTTGAAAATTATTTTTTTTAAAATACATTTTCAACGTGGAAAAATCATTTTCATCATGAAAGTTTTAAATTATTTTTTAAATTTTATTTTATATGATTTTAAGTTTAGGTACAAAAAAAGGATTCCAAATTTTTTTATGAATTATTAGTTTTAAAAAGATTTTTCCAAAGTAAAATTTTCTTCCTTAATAAATATTCCACATGATTTATCATTCAAAATAATTCTATATTTAAGATGACTAACTTTGATATAATTTATCCTTTACTTGAGACACCAACCATGAATTACATTATTATCCATGATCTGAATGGTTTATTATGTCAATATTTTTATGAAACCCATTTATATTCAACAATATATATCATGATTATTTTTTTATTAAACCCACTTAATTTTCCATGGGTTATGATATGGTGAACTGATTATGAAAATTATATATTTTTCATAGCTTATTATGTGAAAAAATTTTAAGAAATCCATTTCATTTCATAGGTATGATATAATTAATGTTTTAAGATCTGGTGGCACAAATATTTGTTATTTTCATTATATGATGGGTGGGACCTATATCTCCCTCCAATTAATTGGGAAATGATTTATATCTCATCAGATAAAAAAGACTAGAATGAGGAGTAAGCCTAGTTCAATAAGGGAATATGTCTATTATGATTATCTTGGGAGTGATGCTTTATTACTATGATAGTTTTAGGAGTGAACCCATTTCACTATGATATCTTTGGAATTGATCCTTTAAATCTACGTAAATGATTTATTATTCTTATGTGTATTCCACAATTCCATGTCTTATGCCATTACGATCTCTTGTCTCATGTTGTTTGATTTACCTATGTTTCATCTATTATGGACATCCAATATTTATTTCATGGATCACTATTATGATATTTTATATGCATGGAATGGTTTTAAAACATTATACTCATTTTCTCATACCCTTATGTTATTGTTATTCATACCTATCTCCATTATTTACCCTTACAGAGAATTTGAGATCACCCTTTCTAATGTTTCCTTTCCCAAGGTTATGAAGAAAGGTTTTAAGTAGGGTATGTTTATGAAGATTACTAAATGGCTAGATATTTTTATTATATGTTGAAGATATTTCACCAAATTAGAAATTGTGTACCTAGTCTCCCAAGACACTAAACTATTATGGTCCTCAGGTGTGTGTTTTTATAATGTATTTAATATTCATTTAGAAAATATGTAATGTCTATGTATTGTAATCCCTAGACTCTATCAATGGTATTATAGGATAGGTTTAGTTAAACTTCACAAAATAGGATGAGAAAACATCAGGGAGATACCAAATAATATTTCTAAGTATATGTCTATGTATGTCTCTAAGGAAAAGTCTAAGCACGATTTTAAGTATAAAAAAATGTCCTGGAATTTTAGTAATGGATAGAATGAGTGCTTTTCAAGAAATTAAACCCTTTCTGGATACTAAAAGTGGATGTGGATTTGGTACAAAGTTTCCTAGGGGTAATAACTTCTAAAAGGGCGCATTGAGATGGACTCAATACTCATATAATTCACAAAAATTTCCCTTGCTAAACACCCAAATTGACACTCCCAATGGATAGGATTTTCAAATTCCTGAACAATTTGTCAACCATCATAAAGGATTTAAATAGGCGATGATTATGAATAAATTAGTATAAACCTAAGGTATCATAGATTAAAAATAATGTTTCATGATTTAGGTGTCCTATATTTAATTTAACATGATCATGTGGTTTTCCAATATGATTAGTGTTTCACACACAATGATTTTTGGTTTTAGTCAATGGAGGCCAATTGAAATAATTGGGTAAAAACTAAATGTGATGCACAATTTTCCAATAATTAGTAAAATTGGATTATGAATGGAGTGAATTATGTTGTTATAATTCCTAATCAGTTATCACGAGACATGGACAACAATGTTCAACTTAATTAACTGTTTGAATCCACAAAGAATAGACGTATAGAGTTCACTTAGACTTTGGGTAGTGTAGACCATATAGGAAAGAAAATTCAGTATCCTATATGTTGAGAATTTGAAAAAAGCACTCAAGGTAATCTCTCAGATGGATGAGAATATGTTTTGGGTGTGAAAAAGAAGGAAAAAAAGTAATTAACTACAAAGGGAAAATGAAATGTTTATTTAAGTAAATGGAAGATAATAATGGTCTCCCTAAGGTATCAATGACTATTTAATGTTTTAAATTTTGAAAGTATCGACATTACAAAAATAAATTTCCTAAGGATTATTCTCATGAAGAGAATCCGAACTTTTTTATGAGTAAGGATTGTATTAGTGATGATGAAGATACTACAAAGAAAATATGAATGGGTTGAAGTGTTAAGGAATTCAGATATAAATCCTTGTTAATGGGTTTAGAAAGAAGTGGGATCACTGATGTGATTATGTATTTTAGTTCAGGAATTATGTTATATGAATCATGAAATATATAATTATTATTCGGTGTATTTTTCAGTAAGGATATTCTAAAATATTTTTAATTGTACTAATTAACTAAAAAATTGATTTAATGGAATGATATTATTTCATTGAAACAAATGATTAAGGGAAGATAACCTTTAATATGTTCTTGAGGTTTATAAAATGGTGTTTAGTTTGGATAAATAAATTAGTAATATTGATAAATTAAGTCAGATAGTATTGATGACCTAAAAACCAATAATGAATTTGTTGACAAAATGGTTTATGTCATAGTTGCTATATTTTATAGCATTGTTGGATCAATGGAATTTTTTTAGTAATCTATGGTTTTATTCAAGGCATAAGGAAAAATTCATGATTTTATCGAGGTTTTATTGTAATTATGGTTATTAGAAATCTTTCGGAGAATATATGACCAAGGTATTGACATATTTAGCATATGAACATTGAGAGATTATCAATGATATTTAGAGTATAAATGTTAAGTTGAGATAGGGAAATTTAGTGACCTTATATAAAAATTTTGATTTATGGAAGAGCTATAAGGTTATCCATTTATGGAATGATTTATATTGAATTTTGGATGAGGTTTTATAGATTAATGCATTACTTTACCATATGAATATTTATCCACATTGGATTACATGTGTTAAGATTTTTTTAACTTGAGATATAAGGAATTTATTATCATTCTTTTATAAATTTAATTTAGTGGAAAAAATTCATTCTTAAAGCGATAGGTTAAGTGAAAATTGATCAAGGCACAACAAAAGGATGAAATTGTGCCTAGGAAATAAAACGATATCAAGTATGTACATTTTCATATGTTCTTAGTCTATATGGAAAAGAAACTCCCCAAAATTTGGATAAGGTTATTGAAATTAAATATGATTCTGTTATTAGTATTTTTGTTCATATTAATTACCTTTTTTTCACACCTATTTGGTTTATGGGTTTTTGGTTGTTAACCTTATCTATACCACCCACTATATTGTGATCAATGATATCTATCACTCTCTATAATTGGTTTTGCACTTTTTTCCATTCCCATATCTTAAATTCCCACTTATGTTCTTTTATTTGGAAACCTAGTATGTGTTATTGTAGATGACTTTCACACATTTCTATCACTTTTTCCGGAAATATTTTTATTAACACTTTTTCCAATGTGGGTTTCGATGATTTTTTATCAAATACTAAACTTTTATGTCTGAGATGAATTTAGAGGGATAAATTCATTTTAAAGGGGATAGAATGTAACACACTAAGATTTTGTGAACTATTTTTTAAAATGAATTTATTCTTTGAAATATTTTTTGTTACACGTTACACTGAGTTTATCTTACATTACACACAATTATGGGGGATGGGGGAGGCTCTCTACTTCACTTGAGTATATTTGGGATTTATAAGGTTTTGACCTCCAAGGATTTCTCTTTAATCTTTTGCAGTTTCTCCACTATATGGTGGCCTCGGGTAACGACGTCTTATGTGGGTGCGTGATGGTACAAAAACTTTGTATGGAGAGGGAGCTTTGATAGGCAGGTGCAGTTTTGAGGGGGATCTCAATTGTTGCGTCAGTGGTATCTAATGTAGATCTGGCTACAATGATGGATTTGGGCATGATCGGTGTGTTATCAGACTTTGACAGGTGTGTTAAGGTGGAGATATGGCTGCGGTTGGAGTAGGAAGTGAAGACGCTTCATTGTGCGGGTGGAGGTAGAGGATTCTTCTTTGGAATGACAGTTTGGTTCAGGAGTATTGATGAAGGCGATATCCTTAGGAACTAGTGAATTAGAGGATAGAAGTTAGTGAAAGGATGTGGGATCGACAGTGCAATGATTATAAGTGGGTGGTTGGATCCACCAAGGGGCTGGCGGTAATCAGATATTCTCCACATCTAATGCTCGGCAAGGCGCGTGTGGGTTCTCGGGTCCAGGAAGGATCATTGGTTGCATCTGGCTATGCTGAGAAGAGTTAGAGTAGCATGCAATTATGTGGCCTTCAGATGGAGATGTGTGGTAGTGGCGACATTTTCGATTAGGGTTTTGGCTGTGGTGTTTTCTAAAGTAAATTGGGCCTTTTTTCTGGTTAGTTTGGACAAATTTTTATGGGTTTACTTGTAATGGGCATTGTGTCAACGGGATTTTGGGGTACCCAATCTAAGGATGTGTGCCTATGGGCCTATGAGATAGTAATGGTTTATCCCTTAAATTAGTCTAAAATGAATATTTGTATATTTTTATTTCTCTTTTAATAAAGGGGCTGGTCCCGAACCTGTATTAGTACACATAATTCGAAGTTTAAATGAAGCGTTTCATATTATTAAAATATTATTATATGATTATTATCACCTAGTTGTTTGAATGATGAGTATGAATAGGATTAATTAAGTTATAAAAATATATGTTTTACACATGTATTTAAATTGATTTATTTTGTGACTATTTAATTAAACATGAAATTAAAAACTATTTTAGAAGAAATGAAATCTTTTTTTTGAAAAACTATTTTTACACAAAAAATTAGTTTTATCTTAATAAACTAAAAAACCTATTTTATTGAATGATTTTATTTAAATTTATATATTATATATTCAATCAAATTTTTAAGATTAATCTTATTTTTTCTAGATAATAAATAAGAATAAATCTAATTTTACGCTTAAAAATTATATTTTTCTAAAAAGCCAATTTATCATGTTGTTTTGCGCACATATTTTAATTTTTTTTTTGGAAATTTTTGAAAATATAAAAAAAATAATTTTTTAATTCATAATATAATAAATTATTTTCGGTAAAATTATAAAAAATTTTATGGAAAGATTAATATTTTGATAAATAGTGAAAAATATTAAATTTTAATTAAAAACTACATTTTCATTTAAATTATTTATAAAGTTAAATTATATTTGAAAGTAGTTTTAATGAAAAATTTGTTCAATTATATATCTATTTATCCTATTTATGCCATCGGAATTATTTTCATTTTGATTTTTGACATATAAACTTTATAAACTATTGAAAAATTTCCCTTTGAAAACTAGCTTTCACGTCACGTCTACATGATTAGTTTTAAATTAATTTTTGATAATTGGATGAATTTAATTTCAAAAAATAAATTAAATATTTTGAATCTGAATAATTTGAACTATCTAATAATTTACAATCAAATTTTGAAAAAATTAAATAGTGAAAATAGTCCAAATTATTTGGTGCGGTTAAGGTAAAAAATATGTTTACCAGGGGTTAAGCTAAAAAGATCATTGAAAAAATGAAATAAAAAATTATATAAGAACAATTTTATGATACTATTTATATATTATTATCTATAGTTCTCAATAATATTTCATTTTTGGTTCTTTTTTCATGATAAAAATATTTGTACACTATTTTTTTAAAAAAATTACAATTGTGCCACTAACCTCAATTATATACGAACACCCACTCTCCCCTCTCATCAACACCTTAAAACAATTTTGTTAAAGAATTTAATAAAAAAACTTATAAAATTCCATAAAATCATACTATAATTCTTATTTTTGAATGAAATCCAACCTAGGTAGGATTTTTGTGCATGCCTACAAAGGATACCCAAAGACTAGGTAATGTTCTTCAACACGTTTTTTAATTTTATTTGATCTTAAAACTCTATAAATTCATATTAAAACATTAATATTTAATAACCTATTTTTATTAAATATACTTTCATATTTTTATGTTATGGTAATTACCTACATCCATCTCTACTTCCATCAAATTGGTTATAAAATCATTATTCATGTGTACGGCGGACTACTGCCTCGTAAACCAATGTCATTTGTTTTTCGATGACCACCTCTCACGGTTGGGTATGATAATTGATACAAAGTATATATATTATATTTATTACATAATTATGCCTTTGGATTCATTATATCATATAAAAGTTATTAACTTTTCATTCCATAGGTGATACGATAACGTCGTTCATATAAGCGGACTACTGCATCGTGAAGCGATGTGATTCATTTTCACTAACACTTTAAATGGAATATAATAAGGATAAAGTTAAAAAATATAAGTTATAAAAATGAAATAATTATTATATTTATTACATATTTTTAATTCATAAAATACAATATATAAATTTTTTCTCACCTTTTCACTCACTGAAATATGATAACGTTTTTCATGTACGTGTGGACTACCACCTTCACGAAGCAATGTGACTCTGTCTTTTCATTACAAAACCAGATGTATGATATGAATAATTATATTAAAATAAATAATATGGTATTTTTTATATTATTATAATTATTAAAAGAAAAAATATTAGTAATCTATTTTCTATAATGGTCATTGAAAAAATGGAAACGTTACTCATGTGTACGTACAACATAACGTCCCCATGATCGTAAAAAACTTCATTTATCAAAACCATCTATAATGATCAGTATTAAAAGTATAGTTGATTTATAAATATGGTAATTATTTCATTATTATTATTATGGATATGAGTAACCATGATCAAATTAGCAGGACCGAAAAAAACAAATGAAAACATATATGAAAAATATAGTGGTTTTTACTCGAAATGTGATTTTAATAAGAAATTGGTAATAAAAGGGTAATGAATGGTCATAAGTAAATAATATATGGAATAATATATATATAATTATGTCTCTATAATATATGTATAAAAAATATATTTATTATACAAGGGGTTTGAACATCTACATAGGAAGTCAATACTTAAGTTAATGAATTTCTAGTCCATCTTTTATTTATGGGAGACATATAAAAATTCACCAATCATTTATTTAATATTTTATATATATTGTTTGTTTTAAATTTTATACAATTAACCTCTTTATTTATTTTTTATTCCAAGTTTCATATCATTTTCTTATTGGAGATTATGATTCAAAGGATTACAAAAGTGTTATGGGATTTTTCATCTCACTTTTATATTTGTGAGATACATGATATATTCAACACTAATTTTTAATATGTTGTGTACATAATTTACATGAATTTATTTTATATTTATTCTAATGAAAATTAAATTTATTTTCATATCCATTTTTGGATCTATATATCATGGGGTTTACGGTTCAACAAAATCAAGTGGTAATAGATTTTTATCTCTATTTTCCTTCTTTGAGACATATGTCATGTTATGAACATATATTTTTTATGAGGTATATATACATCCAATTTGACAAGTAATATATTGAATTTATGTATATTCACGATATTTTATGTTTCATTTAATGTTATTATTTCAGGGGGCCTATGATTTAATGCTACCATAGTTGAAAGGTTTTTATGATATAATCTCATCAGTTATGAGGATTGCTCATAATTATGCTTCTAATGATGAAATATTATGATATAAATCTCAATAAACACATGTGTATTATTATCATATTTTTTTTCTATATAATACATGTTTTACATTCATTTTCCTCTCTTTATGTACTAAAGAGTCAAAAATAATATTTTAAAGTAAAATTATCTATTTTATCTCTTCAGTTAGAGACCCATTTTTCTTCCAAAAGCATGCTTTCTAATTTTTTTTATTCAAATGATTTATTAAATTCATTTTTACCCATGTTTTACTTTTTATAATTTTTTTAAATGAATCTTAAATTTTTTCCCCAAATAATTCCCGTTTGGATTTTACTGAAAATGTGAAAGGAATATTTATTTAAACATGTATGAAATGAATAAAATATCCCACTATCATGAATTGTTTTTTATTTTATGATTATTTTATATTTTTTTAAGGTTACATTAAAATAAAACAACTTTCAAAATATTTTATTATTTAAAAAAGTGTTTTCCAAATTGAAAAAGTTATTTTCATCATGAAATGTTTTGTATTGTTTTTAAGGATTCCTTTATATGTTTTCAAGTTTATTTTCAAAGAAAATGATTTCCAAAATATTTAATGAATTTTTAGTTTTAATAAGTGATTTTCAAAGAAAATTTATATTCCTCAAGAAATGTCCCATGTGATTTATCTTTCAAAATCATTCTCTATCTCAGATGAAATCCTTTGATATAATTTTTGCTTTACATGGGATAAGAACCATGGTAACTATTATAATTATTACTCTAAATGGTTTTTGAGGGAAGGATGTTTATGAAACATGTTTCTATTACACATGTTATACCATGAATTTTTTTTATGAAACCCACTTATCTTTCCAAGGGTTATGCTATGATATAATGATTAAATGCCTATGAAACTAGTATCTTTTCTACAAGTTATGATATGATGAAATGTTTCTGAAAAAAAATTTATTTAATGGGTATTATATGATGAATGTTTTTGGATATTTTGTTACACATAAGTAAAATTTTAATTATATGATTGGTGGGATGTATATCTCTCTCTAATGAACTATATAAAGATTTATATCTCATGATATAGACTGTTCAAGAATGGGGAGTGAACCCTGTTCAGTAAGGGAATTTATCCACTATGATGGACTTGGGAGTGAACATTGACTACTTTGATGGTTTGGGGAGTGAACCAATTCAACCATGATAGACTTAGAAGGAATACATTTATACTATGGAAGTGATTTTCTGTGTTTATGTAAATGCAAAAATTCTATGTATTATGAAAATGTTATGCTCTTTGGATCATGTTCTTTAATTTTCTTACGATTCATGTGTTATAAACTAAAAATATTTATGTCACGACTCCGGATTATTCATATTTGATATGCATGGTATGGTTTTTGAATATTATTCTCATGTTTTCATACCCGTATGTTCATATTATTCTTACATATCTCCCTTGTTTACCCTTACTGAGCATCTAAGGTCACCTTATATTATGTTTCATTTTCTTAGGTTATAAAGAGAGGTTTTAAGTAGGGTATGTTTGAGAATAGTACTAAATGGAATGATATTTGTTGGACATGTTGAAGATATTTCACCAATTTATAATATTATGTACATAGTCTCCAAAAAAATTAACTATTATGGTCCTCAGGCCTATTATTATGTAGTGTATTTAATATTAATCTAAAAAGATGTAACATATATGTATGCGGATCCTAGGTTTCTATAGAAGTAGAGTTGGAGGAAAATGTATCCTTCAAGGAGAGATCAATGTTGTTTTATTAATCTAGAAACTTCTTATTTTAATGACCTGAAATAATATTTATCTTATTATTAAAGCTATTAATGTTTTAAATAAGAAAGTACTTTACTCGAAAAAATTAAAAAAATGGCTAAGTATAGAGCTTACCATGAAACCTTACCAAGTGAAGGTCAGATGACTGTATCACCTTACCATATTCTATATTTCACGTTATCGTATGTGCCTAAACTAATTACCATGAGAGAGATAAATGAAATCTATCTATATATGGGCCTTACTGTAAGAAGGAAGTCACCTCACTTATAGAAGGAAGTCTCTTTACCATAAGAAGGAAGTCACTTTATCCTAAGAAGGAATTAAACTTACCAAAATAAGGAAGTCACCTTACCGAAATACATACATTACCTTATCGCTAAAATAAACCAAGTTACCATGCCAAGTTATGTGTAAATTTCTATATGTTGATATATTGATAGTATATTTCAAATATAGTGATCACATAAAGAACACAATTACTGTATAAATTCATTAACTTACAGCATGTAAAAGTGATCTTACCCCATAAATCAATGAGATGAATACATGAATTGATGAACCTACCAAATAACCTTACTCCATCAGTTGATTATGATAATACTTATAGATCGCTGCTGACCATACTTCATGTGATGAAAAATTATCTTTTCTAACATAGCATTGAAACATTTCAAATTTCTAATGGCTAGTTTTGATACACTAATCAATGCGTCAGAGCATTTAATGAAGGATGATAATTATAAAATGGATACTTCAGATTAAGATCCTTTTTAAAATGATTTATTTGATCTTAAAGAGTGGGATGATGATGAACTACTAAGAAAATTGGATGAAACTTAGAGAATAAAATAATATTTGTTTGAAAACTTTTTCCAAGACACTCTTTTTTCCTGTATTCACTACAAAATTTGTTTGATCTCCTTCCAAAGAAGAGATCAAGGACTTGGAAGAATCAAATCATCACAAATCAAGCTATATCACACTTTATATTTATCTATCTCTTAATCTTAAAATTTTATGATTTAATTTTATAGGTATGTTATTGTACTATGTTTTTTTGTATACACTATCTTCTATGCTCAAACTGGAGAATAATTGATATTCTCTCAAGCTCTTTTATTTGTATTCAAATGAATAACTAATGAATAGGCCTTGAATGAGATTTATTATTTTTCCATCCCACTAAGAATATTGGAAGAGGATTTGTGCCCATACATCCATGTGCACTGTTGAGTGTAAAACTTGATCTACTTTTTTGGATCCATGTGTTGTTATATTAAACTACTTGGAAATAGGTTATTTCCAAGCAGAAGGGTTTAAATCTTGAATTGAGACTAAACCCATTGTTTCTATTATAATGTGTGATATATTGGTTTTATTTTTTCCTTTCAAAGATAAAACTTTTTTTATTTAAATATTTAAACAAAAATCTACATTGATAGTTATTCTTAATTTGTGTTTATATAATTTTTTTGATTAAGAAATATAGTTTCCAATGATAAAGTGATTTCAAATATTGTTATAACTAATCCCTAATACCACTTTGACAAATTATTTTATAGATCAAACTTAAATAATTATAATTTTTTATTAGCTAGAAATTTTAAAGTCATTTGGGGTATTTAGTTTTAATGTGTTTTTAACATAATTTCTTATTGGGAACTTAATTCACCCCCTTATTGAGTTACCCAATACAACCAACAAGTGAGTATCTCAGATCAGAGTGAAAAGGTGTTGTGGGGGAGGAGAGGTCCTCTCTTGAATGAATAATAGAAACATGGGCATATTTAGTAGGAGAAATTTGAGAGAGATTATGATATGTGACTCTAATGGTTAGAGTTGTTTGTTGAGGATCATTAGAAATTAATTTTGATGGTGAGAATCCTTTACGGGGAGATTTCAACAACCCCAAAATTTTATGGTTTAGTTCAAGGATCTATTTTGGATTAATATAATTTTTATGTTTGATTTATGACATGTTTAGAAGAGTTCTTGAGTTGGCAGTGTTTTTAGAAAAATATTCAGGGTCCTACTGATAATTTAAAGTATAAGAGGATGACGAGTACCTAGTATAAGGTATATGGTACTCTATGACCTATTTTCAGGGACTTTCATCCATGAAACCCCTTCATTCATCTTGTGGGGGTGTACTGAGTGGTTAGTGTATCACTAAGTACCTAGTATTAGAAGACCAGGTACCGATGGTTTTCCTAAGAGAAACCCATTTAGTGAATTTTTGGTATTCACATGTTAAACTCATTTCAACCCCTTACATCCATTTACTTGATCCAGTATGAACTGGTATACTATTTTTCGTTTCTTCTTTGATTCCTATTCACATAAAAGACTAATCCCATTCATTATTTAAGTGTATTGAGTTACGATCATTATCCTTGGGTATTTTTTACCATATTTAATAGTTGCTTCTAGTGAGTATACACTGTTTCTTTTTTCTCCATCTCAAATCACTAATTTAGATGGTTTTGTTTTCAGGTTCCCTCATTATGGTTGATTGCACCACAAAAAAATTTGTATTTTTCAATGACATATTCTGGAAAAAAATTACGTCCACTGTAAATATATTTTTGATACATATGTTTTGGGATGGAAAAACATTTCCATTATAAATAATTTTTTCTTGATGAGTACTTAATACAGACATAATACTCATCACAAAAACTTTGGGGGACACTGTGCATATTATGTTAGTTAAGGATTATTTTCGATGAACTTCAATAGTCCATCGTAAATAGCATGGTGGAAATAATTATTTGAAAAGGACCAAAAATCTCTTCATAGGTAATTTTTTGGCAGTTTCATTCACGAAAATGTTTCTATTGACAATGTTTTTCAGATAAAGAGAAAGTCTTTTTATGGAAGAAATATATTCTAAAAGATATTTAGTTTTTAGAAAATACCTACCATAAAAAAATATTTTTATCACAAATGTACATTTAAAATAGTACAAATGACGTATTATTTATGAAAGATAGTCCATCTCAAATAACCCGTTAGAAAAAAACTTTCTATAAAAGAAGCAGCCATCCACCATTCTCTAACTATTTAACTCTATTAAGCTCTAAATCTCTATTATTCCCTCAAAAAATTCTCTATCATATCCAAGAATAAACTTTTGGGTTGTATATATTATTTTTATCAACAAAATGTTAGTTATAATGTATTTTTTATAACTTTTTTTAAAGTAGTTGTTAATTTGATTTATTAATATTTTATTAAATTACGTCTTTATTAATTTATTCTATTAGTCTTTAATTATATTTACATGCATTTTTATTTATTTCAATTTAAAATACGATGTCAAATGTTTATTTTTTTGAATTTTAAATATAAAAAATTATAGTACATTGTAAAATTATTGCTAATATTAAATGTAAAATTAATATTTTATCCATTTAATGGCAATAATATTAATATAAATTATATTTATTTATTAGAATATAAAAATAAAAACAATTAGTTAATACAAAATTAAAATATAAAAAATTAATAATAATTTGTAAAAATAGTAATAATTAGTAAATAATAGTCAAAAATAGTAATAACTACTAAAAAATAGAAATAATTAATAAAAAATAGCAATAATTAGAAATATTCAGTAATAATTAGTAAAAAATCATAAAAACTAATAATAATTTGTAATAATTAGTTAGAATTTACTAGAAATTAGAAATAAATTCATAATAAATTAGAATAAATTACAGATCATCCCTCCACAATTATACTTTTATCTAAAATTAATTTTAATCAATATTTCTTATGAATTTGTTATAATTTATTGCTTAATTATCCCATTTTATCAGATTAATCGTAAGTAATATTACATATGGATAGTGCATAGATAAAAGTAATTTGTACTAATTAGTACAAATTAGAAAATACTAGTAGTAATTAGTAATGATTAGAAACAATTAGTAGAAAATTTTTAGTAATTAGCAGTCATTATTAATATTTAATAAGAAATTAGTATAAATTACATGAAATTAGCTGAAAGCATAGATCATCCCTCCACAATTATTTTTTTTTTCTGTAAGATTAATTATAAATAATATTTATTATTAATTGCTCATATTTTATTCCTCAATTACTCCATTCCATTTGATTAATCATAAGGATTATTTCTTATAAATTGTTCATAATTATTAATAATCAAGAAAAATTAGTAGATTATAGTAATAATTAGTAATAATTAATTATAATTAGTAATAATCAGTAATAATCACTAAAAAATAGAAATAATTAGAAATAAATTTGAAATAATTATTAGGAAATTAGTTTGTAATTGGTAATAATTAATAAAATACAACTAAAAACTATGGACCATCCCTCTACAACTATTTTTTATAAAATTAATTGTAAAAAATATTTCTTATGAATTATTCATTTTTCTCAATATTCCCATATATCTTATTAAACATAAGTGATATTTCATATTAATTGTTTACAATTAGTAATAATTAGAACAAATTACTACACATTAATAGAAATTTGTAATAATTAATAACAATTAATAATAATGAGTAATAAGAAGTAATAATTATTGATAACTAGTAGTAACTAGTTAGAAATTAGTAATAAGTTAATAATATTTAGCAACAATTATTAATATAATATTTTGAAATTTGTAAAAATTACTATAAATTAATAGAAATTACCAATCATCCCTATGTAATTATCCCTTTCAATTAAATTAATCATAAACTATATTTCTTATGAATTTCTCATATTTTATTCCTCAATTATACTTTTCAATTTGAATCATTATATTTAATAATTCTTATGAATTGTTCATATTTTATTCCTTATTAAATATTATATGAATTTTATAATAGTGTCTATTTTTTTGAAATCCCTTATATTATCCCTTCACAATTATTCTTTTATCTCATGTTAATCATAACCAATATATATTATTAATTGTTTATACCTTACTCTTTAATAGGTAATATTTATGATTAATGAGTTTTAACTAGTGTTAATTTGTAATAATTTGTGATAATTCATATTATTTGGTGATAAATAGTAAAAATTAGAAATAATTAGTGAAAATTAGTGAAAATTAGTAACAATTAGTGAAAATCCATGAGTTTTTTAAAATTAATGTAAATTTTTAATAATGTGTGTTTATTATTATTAATTAATAATAATTATTATTAATCAAAACTAATTAGTATCAATTATTATTTAGTAGTTTTAATTGGTCTTAATTAGTGTTAAAAATTTAATATATTATTATAATTGGTATTATTAGTTTATAAAAATGTAGAACCTGTAATTAGACACTTGTTTTTATTATGAGATCATGATTAGATAAATCATTATAGATATCCAAATGGTTCTGGTATAAATTAGGTCTATATTGAGGTTGTTAAATTTTTTATATCATTTGCATCATCAAATTTGAAATTTGTTTTAGATGGGGTAATTAAGCGTCCATGTATGAAATTTGATCTTAGTAGACTTGAAATGTTTTACATTGCTATAACATATCTCTTGTGTTTTGTTTTTTTGGAAATAATATTTTTTTGGTACCAATATAGTGAATGTAATTTAGAACAAGATACAATTTTCTTGGTTAAAAAACCATAACGGTTTCAAAATATAGTATATGAGGTTAATCGATTATCTTTTTTGTAAATTGTAAAATAAAATGATAATTTGAATCCTGAATTAGATCCACCTCAATTTTATGAGTTGTTGTAATATTTATAGAGGCCTTATATTCTAGATGAAGTATAAAAAAATTTGAGACCGTGTCAATATTTATGGAAATTAAATAAGATAATAGAATATCACATAAATTTTTGGATACAATATTTTCTTTGGTTAAGACACTCTTACTAAGGGCAATAGGTAACTTGTGAGTATCTATGAAAATAAGAACTTGATTCTAAATTTTGTTTATAGTTATTAGAATATCCAGGCATGTGCAGATGATTTAATCTTATATTATGGTGAATGTGATTCATTAATTAATTATGAAACATGTGGAAAATTGAGGTACAAATAGGTACAATAAGTAATGTTTATATTTTTTATATTAAACATGTGATATTTTTTCTTCTTAAATCTAGATTTCAACATCTATTTATGTATCATATCACAACTACATTATTTTTATGGAATAGATCCAATATTTTTGTTAGTAAAATCCTAAATCATTATTGTAATGGCGATTCAAGGAAACACATTAATTAGGATCATCCATATTTTTCATCGGAACCTCACAACATGTGGTTAGGATTTTATACTAATGGTTTCTATTGTATAATCACTTTGATATGTGTTAAACAATGAGATGGGTGGGTTGAATTATTTTGGTTATATTTTGATTAATTTTGAATTTTTATTCCCTAAAATATTTGATTGGTTGGGATATTAATTCTCACATTCTCTTATGAAACCTTTAATTTTTATCACAAACAAAAATTGGTCATGAGGTTTACAAGGTTGACCTCTCAACAAAAAGGATAATGATTAGTTTTAATGGGAAATAATCCATGATCTTTGGGACCACTAGAAATAATATTTGAGGTAAAATTAGAAGGATGTATCATTGAAACTAACATTTTTACTTCAGTCACTTGACAGTGCATCGATGCATCCAGCACTCAAGTGTACCATACAATTTATAATGAATATGATGTGCTCTATTTCCTTTCATCCTATTGTCTTATTAGTATAGTAGCATGAAAGTACAATATTTTTTTCTATATGAAAAATAATGAACACACTTTCTTATTCCACTTTAAAGTAGTAAACTAGATGATATATTTCTTCTTATTCTCACCATAAACCATAGAGGTTTCTACAACTTCTTCTTCTTATGAAAATTGAATAGCACAAAACCATTATATTTTTCTCTTCTCTTACACTGACTATATGAAACTTCCATTTTTGTTGATTTATATTCATGAAACTACTTCTCTTATCTTCCCTCTACTTATTCCTATTTATTAATTTCACGTCAATTTCATTGGTTCTTTTCCTATTATCCTTCAATTCATTACAACTCTGACACTTATCTCCCCCATTTTCATTGAATTTGTGGAGTTTGAAATTTTATCACAAGTCATATCTTTTTATTTTTTAACACAAGGATTTCATTTATTCCGATAGTAGTGTCAAACACCCAACTTTTATTCTTATATATATACATACAATATCATGGATAAAAATCAATTCATATATAATTTTCCTATTCAAACATCTTAAAATACAGACCTTTAATTCATAGAATATTTAGTATTTCATAATTCATGTGTTTCCTTTTTAAACTCCCTGAAGACTTAGTTAATGACTTAGTTCTTCCATCTTCCTCTCTCTTCATGATATATGAAAATATCATATTGATATTAATTACATAAAATCATTATATTAAAATATTACACCAAGCATACATATGAAATATTTATATTTGAGCTTCCATAACCTATCATTATAGCATGAAACACTCTCATACCAGTCATCATTTTCAATATTCAACTAGAATTATGATTATCTAAATCTAAATATTTGTTAACATAAATCTCAACTTTTTTGGAATCATCTAATTTAATAGAATCACTGAGTTTCCACTTTTCACAAATCTCACAAAGTGTTTAATCTTCCAAAGTCATACCCACTCTTTTTATGTATCTACTTTTCCTTTAATGAAATTATATTTCAAATAGGATGATTTTATTATGATCTTAAAATATTTTAAATTTATAAAAAATTTATTATTAGCTAAAAATTCCTTACACATGTATAAATTTTCTTATGTGTGAAATTTATTATACGATCTATACCAAATATCTTATGGTGAATTATCTTATAGATAGGATAATTTATTTATGTGTTGACATTATTACAATATAAAATAATTTTACTTCAATGTATGATATTTTCCTTCATCATATAATAAATACCCATTGATAAAAACATCATACATGCTTTCACATATTTTCATACTATCTTCCTATTTCTTCGAGTTCCAATATATTTTAGTTCACAAAAATTATTTTTATTTATTTTCATAATAATTATGATAAACAGTTTCATGATATATATATATAATTTATTGAAGAATAATTTAACAAGAATCGATAGATTCATGTAATTCCAGACTTTATAATTCATACAATTCATAGTTAAATCATTTAAAATTAATTTAAAATTGTTTATAAGAGTTTATAAGTCATACAAAATGTAATGTTGTACAATTCCAAAAACAAATTCATATTATGTCTGAAGTCTTATGAGAATTCCTTAAAATTACTACAAGGTCCTCTAAAATTCATATGAAATATTTATATGACATTAATACTTCCAATTATTTCATATGACTTCATCCATAATTTATATTAATCTTCTTTTAATCCATAATGACTCAACTTATTCAATTTTATATTCTTATACTAACGATTATCCTATACAAATAAAGTACTACTATTTGAAAGTGATAATGTCATATAATCTATAGATGATCAATGAACATTCATGCATGGTTATTGAATGGTTTTCATACAATTTCACATTTACTATGAGATCACAACTTAAGATTACTTCTATTTTAATGGAAGAACAAAGTTTAGGAATCCCATTATTTATGTATATTCCTATGGATGATGTATTACATGGGATAACTTTAAGCTTGATATGATGTGATTTTTTAAACACGAACAGTGTGTGATTTTTATGATCTAACATTAAAACTATTTTAGAATGGTCACTTTCATATAAGACACATCACATAAATTGTTACTCAATTAAATCAATATTAGATGATGATATCTAATGGTATGCATTTCTGAATCGCATGGTGTCGATAGGAACCAACCTATTCTCTACACGCCTATGACGACCCACATAAGGTTTTCCTCCTCATTGCACTTCAAAACATTCGACTGAAGGATGGATTATCATTAAACAATGCAAAAAGTATCCCCTAGATAGCCTAGATGATTGGGTATTGTATGGATTTAGTTGTCCATATATATTTTTTGGCCTACTTAAGAATTCATTTTCCAAATAAAAAAAAATAAAAACTTCAATAACTTTCTTTCATCTTGGATCTAGTATAAGTGATTATTCCAAGATCATTAAAGATAATAATTTTTCCTCTATTATATTAATAATGGAAAAAACTTCAAACCCATCTTTGAGGACATGTTAAATAATTTTTCATTTAATTAGAACAAGTGGACTTCTTATTGTAAAATTCTTCTTCAAAAACCAAATTGTGTTATACATTAACTAACTTCCAAGCTTATCATTCTTCAAATAAAATATTATTTAACATTTCAATATCAAACTTGATAAATTATTCAAACTTATTGAAAATAAATGCAACACACACAAAATGGGACCATGAATCACACCTTTTTATTTTCTTTCAACACACACATAATATGATATCTCTATTTGTGTCCTATTCCTTAATTCCTTCTCTCCCACTTTATTATAACTATTTTATTTAATTTTAGTCTCTCCATTAATGATATAAAGTACTATGTACTTGGTAAATTTTTATTAATTCATTATTAAGAAATATGACATCAATCATCTCACTATTCATCTATGTGCTCCATGATCTGTGTATAAAAAATTATTTGATTTAGATAAAATATATATCCATAATAAGCTAAATTTTGTACCAATTGAAATGTGGCACTCATTACCTTCTAAAAACTTTTTCCAATAATTTTTAGGATTAGTAAATTAATGATTCCAATTGTGATTCAAATTTTTCTTAAAATATATCAATATGAATTCCTCACACTTACTTAAATACACATGCCAAAATATTCAAGCATAAATAGAAAGTTTTTGATTTTAGAAAACAAATAGAAATCATCTTCAAAACATCAAAATCTATGTTAGTGATTAAATATAATTTATGCACCATAATGTTAGGATATATTATTATATTTCAAATATTATATAATAAGAAAACATAAAATTTTAATAAAACAATTCAATCATATTCCACAATTCATATTTTCATTGATTAGATTACTCTAGTAGCTTCTCAATAACCTTTTCCACTTGTCTCCCCCTCAAAGAGACACTCCATATTTTCTTAATTTAGGTGGATCTATTCAATATATGAACCTCAAGATATATTGTATTGAGTATGAACACCAATGAACAACATTACGTGTTAGTAAATATTTATAATTTTCCACATCTTCACCAAGGGTGATATCCGTCAAGATATATTCTTTATAGTGAAAAAAGTAAGACCAATCCAAGATGGATTCTTTTTTACCTCACTATATAATATTAACCATATCTATTCTTTCTCAGGTTCTTCAACTGATCACATGCTTAACATCTGATTTCTATATTTTAGGTAGAAATATAACACATAAATGTAATGGAATAAGATGGATATTTTTTCCCTCAAAGTGAATAATAAGGTATAGAGGATCTTTTCAATAGAGTTTTTCCATTATTCATGCCTCCATATCTATTCCCAAAATATGATTTTGTTTTGGATTTCATAGAAAATATTATCACCAACCATTTCACTATGGTTGATGACCCATTTTTCTTTAAATATCATATCAAATGTGTAAGCTAATTTAATTTAATTCCTTTTATGGATTTTTGCTGTGTTTGAAGAATGTTTAAACATCCTTTAGAACTTTTTGCATCCTTCTTGCATATTTGGAACTTCTTTTATTTAACTATAGGTTTATAAGCTTTTGGAAAACTCTTAATCAATTCATATTATTCATATAGAATCACTTGTTCTCCTTTCACATTAACATTTTATTTTACCTATTCCATCTTTTTTTCTATTTCCAAATCTTTAAGAAAAATAACTAAAAAATATTTCATAATATTCTTGACATATTTGGTTCTTACATAGGGTTTTTTGGAGTTATTTTATTTACATTAGTACATTTAGATTTAGAATAGATTTTGATATTCTTGGACATAATTTGAATATTATTTTCCTTATAATTGGTCTCCAAGTAAGATTCACCCTTGTTTATAATTTTTTGGTAGAATTATTGTTTTTGAAAAACTTATTCATTCTTCTTAATAGAGCTTATTCATTTTTTAAAAACATATATGGTCTTCTTTTAAAATTTGCTTTAGATACATACAGTTATAGACTTGTATCATTTATATGATCATTACCATTTCAAGATTCATATATGTTTCCAAGTATTCAAAATCTCATTGAGGTAGATAAAATTTTATTAATATGTGGATGTTTCTCTTACAAAATATTTTTTTCACCTAGAAATGGGTTTCTTTTATGACTATATAATCGATATATTATTTTAAAAATCTAATTCCCCAAGTCCAAACCTATAGAAGCACAAAAAAATCATGATTAATCTTTTTATTATTTTCAATTCTAGCTATTTTTCATATTTTATCATATACTATTTATGGGATTTCTCTACCACTATTTGGGATATTTTTAGGGAAAATACCATAATTTTATTTCTTATATACACCATGGACATAATGGAAGGATTAAAATCACTTTTGATCATCCATTTTTATACAAACGTTAATTTTAAACTCACATAATACATGAAAACAATTTTATAAAAATATTTTATTTTGAAATGGATGTAAACTATGTCTTTGATATTACCAAATATTGATAATCATATGATCATATTATATTTTTCCACAGGATAGAGGAATTTATAAAGATAAAACCTCTTCTAATGTTTGTGTGTAACCATAAATCTTTATTTGAATTTATTTCTCATACTTGGATTGATTTTTTTCTAAATTTTCATATTTAACCTCATGTTTATTAAACTTCATGCTGAGAATGTATTTATCATTCAATAATAATTTAAAATTGTTTTCATTTTTATTTTTAACCCGTCAAACTTATTCATCTTGAATTTTAACCTTATCATTTATTAATGTTTCTTGTTATTATATATTTTTGGATTTAAAATCAAACGATGATTTTTTAACATCAATGCCACTTTTCAAAATTTCATATAGTGAATGGATATTTAATTATGATTATTTATTGGAAGCATAATTTTATAAAATTTTATTTATCCACTCTTCTTTATTCTTCCATAATTTTTATTTAAATTTCATCATTAATTATTTGATGGATCCATATTGATATAAAGATTTATAAAAGTTAAGAAATTTTCCTATAAATATTTCTCTAGGTTGTATGCATATCCTTCATGTTGGATGATTTCATCCTACTTAATTTAAAATAAGAAAAAATAAAAAGTTAAATTATTTCAGAAATAGAAAAATATATCTCTTAATGAATATACTTATATATCCTAATAATTTATATATATAAGATCATCCCAACTGATTCTTGTCTCTTATATAGGATATATTTGATAAAATTAGGCAATTATTTCACTAATATCTTTAGTTTTATTTGAACCTCCTAAGGTATAAAGATTATCCATCTCATTGGTAGTAGATTTAACCACTTATTCTTCATTTTCAATTCCATATTTTTTATCTGTATTATTATTATAAGGATAAACTAAAACTATTTCTTATTGTAATGAGAGGGATTTATTATTCAATATCATATTTTTGTTATTATTTTCATTCATAAAAGTCTTTTTATAGATAGGATTCAAATATAAAATAAGTATATCATCACAAAAAATCTCACTTCATTATAAATATGAATGAGACCAAAATCATTGAAATAGAATAACTTCAAATAATATAATCCAACTAGATGTGTGTCCATATTTTATTCTAATTTTTGGATCAATTTGGGATATGTTTAACACTGAAGGGGGATGGGTGAATCAGTTTTCATGTCTTTTTGATAAATTTAAATTTTTTACCCCTTTACCTATTTGACCAGTTTAAATATCGGTTATATAATTCTCTTTACTTTCCATAATTCATCATCACACACAAAAATTGATTTAGAGATTAAAAAGGTTAACCTTTCAACAACAAAGGATAATATTTGGTGTGAATAATAAACAACCCATGATTACATGATCAACTAGAAAAAATTTGTGATCTACAACAAGAAAGGTATATCATTGATGCTCAAATTTTTACTTTAGTCTCCTAATAGTGCTTCAATGCATCCCATAATCAGGTGAATACCAGACATTATAAAAAAATAAAAAGGACCATGAAGGATCAATGTAATCACTGAGTGGGGTTGGGGTGAATCAATGATATATATTTATATTGATGTTAAATTTACTAATAACTACCTCATCTTATTAAAGTGAAACTACTCTGCTAAAAAAAATCTCAAACACATCCACAAGAACACAAGTAATTACAAGGTTCACTATTTTATAAGATTATTTAGTCCTTGAAAAGGTTTGAAAATAATCAAATACCACACAATTCTCAAGAAAACAATCCTTTTTGTGTGGATACAAAAAGTAGTATATAACCTAAAAGTTCACAGAATTATGATCAATAAAACAGTGTATATAAATATTTTGGAAGAAAATTTATAAATAAGATGTTGAAACATGTTTAGAAACCTTCATCAATTGGTTCTAAAAAAAGAAAATATAATTCTTTAATAGATTTAATTTTTTTAATTCTTCAATAACAAATCATTATTTTATTTCCTAGCAGCTGGTAGGAACATCTTCTATAAAATTCACACAATACTCTATCTGATCTCTATGTATGATTCGTTAGTCTAATTAGGCTCTACAAAAATGAGTTAGTTTGATTTCTAGACAGAAAAAAACCATAGTATTCCCTTATTATTTCTCTTTCAGAAACTATCAGTTTGATTTCTCAGTCCAATCTGATAAATCCAGACCAAAACTTCACTGGTAACTTCTTCTTCTTTCTTGAAACTTTACTTCAGATGATTTGTTGGATAAATAGTTTTAAACCGCAACTCCAAAACTCTACCTTCTTGTATATTAATTTTGTTAAAGTATATTTTACACTCACCCCATTACATAGGTGTGTGAAAGACATCAACAACGGGAACTAGGAATAATTCTACCACTTAGAAAAATTGCATATCTCTGAATTTCTTGTTCATTTGAATTCAATTTGAGCACGTCTCATTTTTCACGACCTAACTTCACAATGATGTGCTAAGGGAAAACAAAGCTCCACACCCTTACTTCTTCATGATGATGTAGAGATAATGACACACGAGTCACGCCTTCAATAGGCCCCAGAGTGACAAATATCACCAAGGGTATAAAATATCACACAAAATGGAAGGCATTAACCTTTTAATGAATCTGGATCAGGAGATAAGATGGTAAAAATCCCAAACAACAAAAACAATTTATACAATTGAAACCAAAATCCAAACCATGCACGATTTAAACGTAAAATGCAACAAACATACAACCAGAGAACCAAATCAAGTACCAAAAGAAAGAAACTAAGAAACAACACACCAACTATCCCGATATTCGAGCTTGTAAAGTATAGCACGGTCTTAAAATTCATCTTGGAAACCTAGAAAATAGTTTTAAAGATGTAGGGTGAGTGTACAAGTATACCCAGTATGAAAACTAAGGCCACCCGTGCACAAGTGGGGGAACATACTAATGCCCCAGTGAGAGAATAGTAGAACCTCAATGTACCGACTCTGGAATACCAACCAACCTATCCACTCTAAGTCACACAGACCAAATAATGAAAGTAAAGTAATGTAATAGTATAAGGAAATTGATATTTTGGTAATCCACACCATTTTCACAATGGTTAGCTTCTCATACCAAATGGATTACATCTTGATGCTACCACTCTTCCAAAAAATAGTCCCACTACCACAACCTACCTGAACACACCTGAGATTCAAACCACACAAAAATCCCACCTATAGAACCCTGTCCCACAAACACACCACACATCCCATCCGTAGACACATGGTCCATAAAAACCATAGCCCTTGCCCAAAAACACCTAGGTCCAATCCCAAATACACATGGGAAACAAACATTGCCTGCAATAACCTAGGCCTCTCACCCACCGCACAACCTGCGCAAAGGATCTTGGGCTATGGTAAACCTCAAGCCATTAAAGCCTACCCGAGTATGCTCAAGAGGTAAGAACCTTGAAGACGATATGAGGAAGAAAGTCAATAATGAGCCATCCATCCTCTCACTGGGATATTGGGAAAGACACCCTCCCCCATGAAATTGGGGTGTTTGACACATGGTGCTCAAAAATAGTGGGTTGCGTACGTAAATCACCAGAATTAAGGTTTAAGCATATAGGTAAGTAAACACTCAACCCAACATATGGTTTGAAAAAAACAACCATCCCATATAGAACCACATTTTATGAAACCCTTACATTCACAACCATTGAAATAACTACAATAAAACACAAGCCTATCCCATTTTTCATTTAACCACTTTCCATTCATTAATTAAGGGGTTCACTTTAATTTATTCTAGCACTACCCAAGACAACTAACAAGAACAACATCTGCAATTTTTTTCAGAAGGCTAAAGGCGACTAAACATTGCCAATGCAACAAGGAAGTAGGGACCAAGGTAAGAAAATCCATTTTAACAACAATTTATTAAAAGAATAGAGAAAAACCAACATTTAGTCCCATTTTACACCCCCTTCTTCGTAGAAACCTATTCAAACACTACCAACTATCATTATTCCAACTTATCCCACTCAATCATTCCCTCACAACCAAACCTGGCAGCCCCGCTACATAATAACACCACACCCGACACACCTATAAACATGAAGTCATGAAAAAAACAAGTCTCACAGCCCTACTGCCCAACCACTACCTGAAATTAGTCCCTCTACACAATAAGTTCTACGACCAAAAAGTAAAATAAAGACAGTCCCACTATATAAATGTTTATAAATTCCATAATCAATCAATCTCTCAACATGAGACTCCTTCACACCACCTGTACCACCCCATATGCAATGCCTACAGAAAATCCCCACAAAAAGGACCCTCGATACATAAACATACCCTTCCCCATTCACAGAAAAAACCCCTCTATCCACCCATGGTACCCACATCCATGCCTCCCACAATAGAACCACACAGCCCACACAAGGCTCGAACCCCATAAAACATAACACACAATCACACCATTAAGAAAAGGATATTTATATTTAAATAACAGGGGTTCTTTATTCTACTTTGATAAAATGGGGTGATCACACAACAAGTTTGATCTTAGGGAATCCATTTATATAACCAAATATATTGATTAAACAGATTTCATGTTACATCTATTTAACAAAGAATCACAAAAAATAGAACATCACCAGTTTATAAGTAAAGACCACAAACGACCATGATTTTAAAAAGTCATACAACCACAAAAAACCATAAAAATAAACAATTACAGTAGATAAAACAAATGATCAACATAGAACATCATCAATTACCTACCCATTATCTTTTAATCATCACTTCCCTGTGATTATTTATTACTCATTTAAGAAAACTATTCACCCATTCTCTATAGAGAATCATTAGTACACACACCCTACATGATACACAAATAAAGAGTGGCAAAAGAATCCCCACTAGAAACAACATGCAACGAAAACTCTTTTTGCACCAAAATAGGGGATTGTGAGAGAAGTAGGAAACTCCAAGAAAACTGAGCAAAAGGGGGATCTAGCACCAGTGCACGACTCATCTATAGAGGAAGGATTTAGGTACACCAAGAGATAATAAAAGATAATTTGGAAGGGAAGATCCCCGACTTTGATTAGCCAGATCCCATATTAAAGGGAAAATAGTTTCAAAATTAATTAATTTGGGATTATGGTCAGGATCCCATGATTTTAATATCTCAGTGTCCCAGGAGCATTAATATATTAACTATATACTTAATATCCTTTGAAACACCCTTAAAAATGAAAAAACAAGGCTTTAATCTCAGTTTATGTCAAATACATGTAAGAGGGGTGAAACATGAAAAAGCATGGGAAAATATACATTTGGATAAGGGTGAGACACTATTTCAGTGTTCCACCATCATTGTACCACCATTATAGTGACACCATTACTGTGCCACCGTTTTGGTGTGCTACTTTCATGATGCCGCCATTTCGGTGTTTCACCTTCACGGTTCCACCCTTAAAGTGCCACCATTTTGGTGCCACCATTTCCATGCCACTATTTAGATGTACCACCATCACTGTGACACCTTCATAGTGCCACCATAATGACTCCACCATCAAGGTTCTACTATTTTGGTTCCACCATTATGGTGTCACCATTTTGGTGCTCCAACGGTGCCACTGTTTTGGGGAAAATGTTTGGCAAAACTGAATTTTTGGAAAACTACCAAAGCAAACCACTTAGACCCTAATAACACCACAGGTACTAGTTTTTTACAAAGGGATGGACTGAGGAAATAACTATCATTACATCAGATACCTCTGAAACTATTATCTTCACCAAGAATTTAACACCAAACATATAAAAAGAGGGGTCCAAAAAACTACCCCATAAGATTCCTCTCCGAGACAAACTACCTTGTGTTGTTCTTAAATAGGAGTGAAAACCCTAGCATCCAAGAACACCTCAATGAAATCTATATCCTGAACAGATGTTGAAACACTAAGTCCCCACTACCCGAACATATAGATTAGGTAATCCCTTCCTCTATGTCAAGACACTATCTACTCTGTGCAGCACTAAATCATCCGCACGAGTTTAATCGCATCCACATTAATTTGTCTTGATTAGTGATTAGGACTTATTATCTTCACATATATGGAATTTACACACAAAATTTAGAACAAAGTAACAATGCCTTTGATAATTAATGAGGTCAAGAATTACATCATAAAATGAAGCCCAAAAATTAAAGCATAGAATCAAAACATAGAATAGCTTTGGGTACTATCCATGCATGTGTTCCTCTCACTCCTAAGTACTCTACTCGAGGCCACCACGCCTCCATAAAAAATACAAAGGAATGGTCCTTCCATGAATCACCATCTCCTCACGATCTATGATTCTTACTTGTCGCTCCATGAATGCCATGCCGTCCTCGTTATCCAACTCTCCCTAGTCAATGATGTGGGAGTCATCGTGTAGATATAGACAGAGCTGAGATACATGGAAGACGTCATGGATCCTCTCCAACCACATTAGAAACAACAACTTATATTCCACCTATCAAACTTGTCCCAACACCTTGAAAGGTCTGATGAACCTCAGATAAAGCTTTCTCCCTCTACCAAACCTATGCTGCCCATGTCGAGGGGAATCATTCAAGAAAACATGGTCGCCAAAGATGAACTCCAAAGGCCTCATCTTATGATTTGAATATGAATTCTGTCAGTCCTCTGTCACCTTCATCCTCTCATGGACAAGATGCACCTTCTCTGTTGTACTTTTCACCATGTCCAGACTATGAATAGGTACCTCCCCAACTTCTATCTCGCACAAGGGAGAATGACAAAAACTTCCGTATAGAGTTTCGAACAGATCCATACAAGTAAAAGACTGATTTCTATTATTGTAATAAAACTCTACCAAAGGAATATGTCATACCCAAGACCCACTAATGTTCAGAACACATGCTCGTAACATGTCCTTGAATTTTGGGATGATCCTCTATGTCTGTCCATCCATATGATGGTAGAAAGTAGTGTTGAGGCGTAATTGAGTTCCCAAGGCATGCTGCAATCCCCTCCAGACTGACGACATAAAACATGTATCCTTATCAGTGAAAATGGATATTGGAAATCCATGAAGCCGCACCACCTCATCCACAAACCTTTGTTCTAAGGCATCCACTATACACGACTCCTTGATTGATAAGAAGTGAGCCAATTTCGTCAACCGATCCACTACTACCCAAAGAGAATTGCATCATCCCTTAGTCTTAGGTGATCCAATGATTAAATCCAATGAGATGTCATCCCACTTCAACTCAATAATGTCTAAGTGCTGCAATAGACCGTTGGGAACATGGTGCTCATACTTCACCTACTGACACACTATGCATCTTTCCCCAAACTCTGCCACTTCCTACTTCACCCCAAGCCACAAAAACTATTCCCTCAAGCCTCGGTACATTTTAGAAACGTCTGTATGCATTGATTAGGGTGATCTATAGAACTCAAAGAGAACTCCCTCACACATTTCAATTGGTACAAAAAGATCTCCCCAAGACCACATCTATTTCTGACTATCCTCCAACCATCCCTTCAGAGCATCAGCATAGACAACACAATCATGCATCACCTCATTCTCTGAGTCTCCCCACTGATACTCCTCCACATTCCGCACCAAGGAATAATACACTACCATCTAAAACAAACAACCTATGTGACCATCCACTCTTTCATCTAGATGCAATGTGGCCAACTCCTCCTTTTCCTTATAAGAATTTTTGGATTCTCAAACTAACCCATTTTGAAACTTCATACTTAAGGCATCAGCCACCACGTTCCCCTTTCCTAAGATATAATAGATCTCAAAGTTGTAGTACTTTAGAAACTCCATCCAACTTTTCTAATGCATGTTCTGGTCTCGCTGGGAGAATATATATCTCAAGTTCTTGTGATCTATGAACACCACAATGCTCTCCTTGATGAGGTAATGTTGCCACAACTTTATCACGAATACAATTTCTGTGAGCTCCAGATAATGGATGGCATAGTTATGTTCATGTGTATTTAACTACCTAGACCCATAATAGATCACTCCCTACTGCTTCATCATCACACATCCCAAGCCCAGATTGGAAGTGTCACAGAACACCTCAAGCGTCACCACTTCCTTTGGAAACCTAAGCATTGGTGAACTGACCAACTTCCCCTTCATGTTGCTAAAATATTTCTGATAATGTGCACTCTACATGAAGGATTAATATTTTCTAGTCAAAGCTATTAATGGATCAAAAACTCAAGAGAAGTTATATACGAACCTTCAGTAATATCCCGTTAGACCCAGGAAGCTGCAAACCTCTGCCCCATTCTTGGGTGCTTCCCAAGAAACAACCACCCTGACATTTTATGGGTCTAATTCTATCCCTTACTGAGATACCAAATTCTCAAGTAAGTTCTCCTCTCGCATCTAGAAATTTTACTTGGAAAACTTCCCATGAATATGGTGGTGTCAGAGGATCTCAAAGACTATCCTAAGGTTCTCAGCATGCTCCTCCTTTATGTTTTAGTAAATCAGAATATCATTGATGAAAATGACAATGAATCGGTCTAGAAACTTGTAGAAGATAGAGTTAATGAGCCCCATGAACACGAACAATGCATTCATGACACTGAACGACATGACCAAGGACTCAAAGTGTCTATACCTACACCTGAAAGTAGTATTTGGGATATCACACCCCTTCACCATCAATTGGTGATATACTAACCATAATTAGATCATATAGAACCAACCTGCTCCCCTCAGCTGGTTAAAAATATCATCTATCCTCAGAAGGGGGTAAAAATTCTTGACCGTTAACTGATTCACTCTCTGGTAGTCTATACATAACATTAGACTACCATATTATATATCAAGAACAAGAATAGAGCACCCCAAAATGAGACACTCACCAGAATAAAACCCTTTTTCATTATTTTATCATCCTAAATCAGCAACTCCCACAACTTAGAAGGTTCCATCCAATAAGGATCCATCAAAACAGGATAGGTACCAGGTTGTAAGTCTATTCCAAACTCAACATCACGTCGTGGGGGTAGAGTCAACAAATCTTCAGGGAAAACCTCCAGAAACTCTCTGAAAATTCTCGGAACCTCCACCATCTCTTTGTCTGCTGATCCTAGTGACTACTCAACTGATAAGAGAGAAGAGGCTCCACACACTGGATTCCCTCTAAATGACTTCACTCATAGAAAATCCACATTCTATCCATCCAAACCTTAAGAAAAAACTATTCTATAGAAGATTTCAATAACAGAGTGAACAGAAAACATCTTGTTGATGCCTAGGATGGCATTATATGACTACGTATATGGAAGAAGAAGATCCCCACTATACTGATGCATACCCAACATCAGTATAAATTCTCCTCAATCATTTAAAAAATAGGTATGAGCTCCAACTAGAGTACTCAACACCAACGACATGGAAGGTCTCTCTATGTCCATCCCAAGAGAATGGTCAAGACTAGGAACATTAAAATATTGTGAAGCTCATAAATCAAATAAATAGAAATCAATATTGCTAAATAGACTGATCATACCTAGAAAAAACTCCGAACCCGTTGGATGTACTGCCTTAGCTACTTAAAACTTCCCATTCCCAACTCCCCTACACATCTACTCTCGATTTCCTCCTCAACTGGGCCCTATTCGAGGCCCCTGAGGAGTATTTTGAGGTCAGACTCATCCTGCACCATTTACCCTCAGTGGGTATGAGCCCGCTGCCCTTGCTGCTGAAATGTTTTGACCAGGAACTTCTACTACTGAGTTGGGTGAAGAACCTTCCCACCTCCATCATGTTGAGATTCAACTAGAAACTAGCTATGAAGATGTCCATGACCTATAAAGACAAAGAACCTTAGTCCTAGGACCATAGAGAAAGAGTGAGGACCATGAGATCAGAAGTGAAACTACTAAGGCCTACTTCCCGCTAGCCAAAGCCTGGAAGGCCCTGATGCTAGAGACCTACTTCAGAATGCCTTCCCCTTATAAAAAATAGATTTTATCCCCTCTAAAGGTACACTTCCTTGCAAGTTCATCCTCTTCACTACATCGACCAACTTCTAAACTTCTAAGTATTTCAGTTGGGAAAAGGGAGTGACGACATACTAAAGAGAAGGTCTAAGTGCCTCATCCAAGCATCTCACTTGTGACTCCTCATCAGAAAATAGATCCTGAGAAAAGTTTAGGAGATACTTGGACTTGATCCCCAATTCCGTCACTGACATAATCCCATTCTAGTTGGAGATAAGCACTTTCCTCTTCTTAGCCTTCATCATTCCAGAAAGAAACTATGCTTGAAACTATGCTCGAAAATCATTCTCAAAGTCATCCCATGATAAATTGATCTCATTCCTCTCCCGAGGTAAAGTGTCCACCAATGATGCACCACTCCACGCATCTGGCTCACTACCATAAAAACCCAGTACTTTCTCAGAGTACAAATCAATTTAAAGGTGATTTTCAGCTCTTAAATCTATCCCTCAATCTCTAAGTCTGAAATGCGGCATTCGTACTTCCCTAGAGTCTTTTGCTGGAAGAAACGAAGGGTCTTTTACCACAAGTCATTATCCTCTACTCGAATTGTCTTCCACTGATCAACCAAGTCAGCCTACTGGGCCTCATATTCTCTTACCACATGTGGGAAATGTATGGGTTCCATAACTGAAAAGGTAATCAAAGAACTCCTAAGACCAGGTAGTATGAAAGTTTCTTTTAAGATTTATTTTAACTCTTTATTTAAATTTAAATTACCAAAATTCCAAAAGAACACAAGATAAAAAGTCATTATGATTCATGTACCTTCCCTATGGTCTCTAACCTATAATCAGTGTAGCTTCACTTTGCATTTTATTAGGTCCAGAGTCCTTGAATCAGATCACGGGGGTCCATAAAATTCCATGTCCTCACCTATATTCCCTAGCCTACATCACCCACCAAGGTCACCTAACACCTTTTCCCTACCATCCCATGTAATCCTTATAGTGCATAACTCCAAAATCCATCATATCTATCAACCATCACCTCTAATACCATTCTTGCATGACTCATCATCCTCTAGGTGAGGGAAGGGACAACAAAGTGCCAGACCCTTTGTTCTTCAAGATGAAGGAGAGATAATGACCCCCCCGAGTTCTGTCTTCAATAGGACCAGAAGTGGAGCCTAGATCCAATAGTATAGAATCTAAAAAAAAATGGAAGGCATTACCCTTTTTACTGAAACATTATGGGTAGATAAGATGTTAAAATCCAAAACAACACTAAACATTTATATAATGGAAACCAAAATCCAAACCATGCATGATTTAAATGTAAACTTCAACAAAAGTACAACTAAATCACCAAAGGAAGTACCAAAAGAATGAAACAAAGCAGTATCACAAAAACTATCCTAAATCCTGAGTGAGTAAAGTCCAGAATGATCCTAAAATTATTCATGTAAACTTAAAAGATAGTTTTACAAAGGCACCTAGGAAACAAACCTTGCCCGCAACACCTATGCCTCTCAACCACACCACAACCAGCTAGAAGGATCATGGGCTATGGTAAACCTGAATCAATTACAGAATACCTAGATAAACTTGAATAGTAAGAACCCATAAGAGGGTATGAGTAGGAAAGTCAGTAACCATCCATCCATCATACCACCGAGATGTTGGGAAAGACACTCTCCCCCATGAAATGGGGGTGTTTAGCTCATGGTGTTGAACAAGGGTGTGGTGCACATAGAAATCACAATGAACTAAAATTTATACATATAGGTAAGTAAACACTCATCCCAAACTACAGTTTCATACAAAAAACTATCCCATATAAGTCCACATTTACTGCTACCCTATATGCACAATTATACAAAAAACAAAGCAAAACACAAGCCTAACTACCTTTTTCATTTAACGAATTTCCATTCATTAATTAAGGGGTTCAAATTAATTTATTCCATCACTAACCAGGGAAACTAATAAGCACAACATATGATATGATTTTTAGAAGGATAAAGGCCACTAAAAACTTCCAAGACAACAAGGAATTCAGGACCAAGGGAATGAAACCCATATTAACAACCATGTATATAAACAACAGATAAAAGATAACATGCAATCCCAATGCACACCCCATTCTTCCTAGACACCTTTTCAACAATAGCCAATTGGCATTCTTCAATGTTATCTTGATCAATCATGCCATCGAAACTGAACCTTGAATCCCCACTGAACAAAAACACCAAACCCAACACACTTACATACATGAATTCATGACCCAGCCTAGTCCTGAAACCCCACTTCCCAACCACTACCTAGAAGCAGACCCTCTACACAAAAATTTCTACGACCACAACATAAACCAAAGGCAGTCCCACTAACTACTAGTTTATCCATTCCATAATCAATCAATCTCTCAACCTGAGATTCCTTTACACCTCTTGTACAACCACATACACAAATCCAATGAGAAAACACCACCAAAAATTATCCTTGACACAAAAACATACCCTTAAACACTCGTAGGACTAACCCCTCTATCTACCCTAGTACCCACAACTGTGCCTCCCACAATAGCACCACACAACCCACACAAGGCTCTAACCCCATAAAACGCAGCACAAAATCACACCATCAAGCTAAATATATTTATATTTACCCAAATGTTTTTCTTTAATTCCACTTTGATAAATAGGGGTGGTCACACAACATGTTTGATCCAAGGCATTCATTTATTTATCCAAATATATATGATTTTGTATATTTCATGTTACATCCATTTAACAAAGCATAAAAAAACAGAACATCACCAGTGAGGAAGAAAATACCACCAAAATCCATGATTTTTAGAAGGAATACAACCAGAATAAACCATAAAAAGAAACAAAGATAACAGATACAAAAATGAACAAAATCGACTATATTCAATTCCCTACCCATTAACTTTTAATAATCACTTCCCTGTTGTTATTTATTACAAATTTGAGATAATTATTCACTTGTTATTCATAGAGAATCACTAGTACACCCACACCACTTGATAAAAAAATAAAGAGAGGTAGAATAATCCCAACTTGAAACAATACGCGACTAATACTGTCTTGGCATCCAAAAAGGGTATCGTGTGAGCAGTAAGAAACTCTTAAAAATATAAGAAGGAGGGGGATCTAGCACCGGTGCATGAATATTCTAGATAGGAAAGATTTAGGCACACTAATAAAGAATGAAAACCAATTATTAAGGAAAGATCCTTGGCTTTGATGAGCCAAATCCTATATTAAAGGAAGAACAGTTTCAAATGTCAGTAATGTGGGATTATGGTCAAGATCACACAGTTTGAATATATCAAAGTCCTCGAAGCATTAGGATATTATAGATATACTTAATATCCTTTGAAATGACCTTAAAATCACCAAAAAAAGGCTTTAAAGTCGATTTATGTCAAATAAAACGTAAGAGGGGAGAAATTTGAAAAAATACAGGAAACTAGAAATTTGGTAAAGGGTGAGACACTGTTTTGGTGTTCCACCATTATGATGCAACTGTTTCAGTGGGCCACCAGCATGGTGCCACAGTCATGGTTCCAACGTTTTAGTGTTCCACCATCATAGTGCCTCCTTTATGGTTCCACTATTATGGTGCCACCATTTCGGTGTGCCAGCACTACGGTGCCACCGTCACAGTGCCATTATTTCATTGTGCCTCCAACATGGTGCCACCATTTCTGTGTCACTGAGGTGTGAAACAATTTTAGTGCCACTGAGGTTTTCCACCATTTTGGTGTGCCAGTGGTGCACCTGTTTTGGTGAAACTATTTGGTGAAACTAGATTTTTGAAAAAATCCTAAAACAAACCACTGTGACCCCCAATAACACCACAATCACTAGATTTTCACAAATGAATGGACCAAGGAAATCCGGTTCATTACACAATTATTCATAAATCTTTTGGAATCTTCTCTAATGGTCCTAAATTCTCCAAAACTTATTAAAACTAAACATAAATCATATTATATTATTCTTTTTTTGGTGATTCTGATCGTTATCCTTGCCTCATTGTTAGTCTGAAGATCTTTCTTAAAAAAAGATAGTTTTATATATTTTCTTAAAAATCACTGAATTTGATGGATTATATTTATCCACACATCTAGTTCCTCATGACACTATTTTCTTCCACTTTCTATGTTAGTTCAACTGCACCTCAATTTGATATAGCTCAAAATATGATGACTCAACGGTATCAGACATATCATCGACTAAATCTATGCCCACCATCGTTTTTAAATGAACGATGTTAGTAATATGTCCGATGGATTTATATCTAAAACCAATATGATGGATTAGTATCAACATCGAATTCTTTCTTTCAATAACTCAGCATTTGGTGGATCATTTGAAAAATTATTTCATCTGATGAATTGGTTTATCTGATGGATCGACCTGTCTATTGGATATGTTGATGAATTTCTTAAAAGAACTTCTGACTTTGACAAATTCAATATCCAAAATTTAAACAAATTCTGCATCTAGTTCTTCTCAAATAGAATATATGCATCTAAAAAAATTTAAATTGATGGAAACAATAAAAATTCATTGTTCTTTTCTTCTTCTACACACTATATCTTGTATAGTGAATTCTTCATGATTTTGTATCATGAAACGATCAACAAAGCATAATCATATTTATAAATGAATTTTATTAGAATCCATGAATTTGGAAAAATTTATGTTTCCATTTAACAACAAAAAATATCATGAGGTTTTATATGAAGTTTAGAGCATTGATAATGGTAGGAAATCATCAAATGTTTTATGTCAAACATCTCTTATAATGTTTTGAATCTTAAACATCTTATAAATCCATTATAAAAAAAACTCCATTTCTGAAATATGATTCCGAAAACGAATTTACCTAGAAAACAAAATTTTAAATAGAAAAAATCATCTGATGTACTTTTCAATGAAACTTCAATCAGATCATATGTGTCAAAAAACCTTTTATTTAATCATCAAATTTTATAATTCAAGGTAATTTTTTGTAAATACATCATTTTTAAAAAAAATCTATCAAACTCTTTTCAACCAACTCCTCTGGAAAACTTGGTCCCAACATGAACATAATGTATTATAATATTCTTCTTTATATTCTTTTATTTGAATAGTGGCCTGAAATCCCCCTATAATTTCCTTTATACATAGCAGTTCACATACTTTCTTATTCCTATTCACAATAAAAAACCGAGTTCTATCATTCCTATTATTCTCAGTAGTAAAAAAGAGAGAATGATACACATTCTTCTTCTTATTCAGAAAACCAAATTGCATAATAAAATATTCTTTTACAATTCACTTTCATTGGTTATAAGACCTTTCATTTCTATACAGAATAATATGCACTTAAATCCTTCTCTTTTCTTATATATTTTTCTTCTTCCTTATTCTATGCTAAATATTGAATTGGTTCTTCCCTTCATCTCCTTCAATGCATAAAAATAACACCTTTTCTTCTCTCCCCAATATTCATTGACATTATAGAGTAGGAAAGTTTATCAAAAGTTAATTGTTTCTATTTCTTGACACAAGGATCTCTTATTTTTTGTATTAAGGTTTCAAATAAACCTATTTTCTTATTCGACCTACAACAATATATATATATATATTTATATATAGTAACAAACATCAACATCAATTACTCCAAAATCTTCCCATTTAGACATCCTGAAATACCAACCTTTAATTCACATAATCTTCAATATTTTATCATACATGTGTTTCTTTCTTAAAGTCTTTTAATTCTTGAATGAATACTTATTTATTCCTTATTCTTTTATCTTCATTATTTATGAAAAATTTATAGGGATATTCATTCAAAAAAATTTCATATTTAAAAATTGTTCTATATGTTCATATGAAATATTCATATTTGGGATTTTAGCTCTAATATTTTTGGTAAGAAACTCCGATAAATCCTTCATCACATTAAATATTCTATTAAAATTATGATTTTTATAATCATTATATTTTAGAACTTAAAAATAGACTGTAACACGCCGAAATTTTATGAAAAATATTCTTTTTAATTTCATTGATGTCTTGTGTTGTACACTACACCAAAAGGAGCTTACATGACACACATCCCTGACTTGGATTTCATTACACACAATCATGACCTTCCACAATAGCGTGTGTTGTACGCAATACCGAGTTTCGCTAAACAACGATATGTTATATAAACTAGCCGTTATGAATATTAATACCCACTTTTTAAATTTTTTTAAATTTTATATTTCGAAATGGACTTCATTTTTGGATTCAAAATATCCAAATTAGCCTAGGGTGAATTTTTGGTATTTTTCTAAAAACATTCAATTTTTGATGAATAGTGAAAACACTGCGTTACTATTAAAAAACCGACTTTTTATTTAAATAATTATTTATTTTATTTAAATTTATTTTAGGTCAAAATTGATACATAATACCTATATAAGTTCAATGTAATTCATTGGAGTCATTTTATAAAAATTTTAGATATATAAAATTTTATTGAACTTTTCACTGTCTTTTACCCACCTCCTAGGAGAATTTGGAAATTCACATAAAACTTACTTTTACCACTTCTGTGAGTGGAATTTAAAAAATCAGAGAGACATGGTTAATATCAAGGACTAAAATTTGGTTCAATGAGATAAAAATAATTTTTGGTGAATAGTAACTTTTTACTTTTATTTACCACGGTTAAAAGTAAATAGGGTAATTAAGGCTAAAAATGATATTATTATTAACCTAACACACGTCCGAATTCTATTGGATAAGTGTCATTCGACCAATAAAAACCTTAGGAATAAAATATGACCATTTAGGTCCACTTGGATTAGATTAGGACATTTATTATTAATTTATTTAAAGAAGTGTTAAAATAGTTAAAATCAAAGTTTAATAACTAAAACATTTTTAATATAAGATTATACATAATATAAATTAGACTATAAATATTCCTTAGAAAGATAAAACGATTTACTACCTAATGGAATTTTATTTATAATTTTTAGACATTAAATAATTTATGTTATTTTTGACACAATGGTGATGTAGTAATTACCTAAATAATGAAATATTAAAATAATTGATATTATAAATACCCAAATAAATGTAATTTGAGACTTTTTATGAATTCAAATCATTTTATAGGATCATATTAAATGTTAGTATTGATTTAATTAACTTTTTTGGAACTAATAATTCTGTTATTATTTTCACAAAAACCAATTACTAAATAGTGTAAAAATTAACATAAAATATTTTTTAAAGAAAATATTATCTTATTAATTGTTATTTTATTCCTAAAAATCTAAGGTTCGGCCACATGACTTATATAAAGTTATATATATTAATAATAAACAACTTGGGGTTCTTTTGGCTTGTTATATTAAGTTTATTAACCTTATAGTGTATGAAAACAAGAAGACACGGTAAAAGTTAAATTATTTAACTTAGAGTTAGATCTAAATGATAAGGTTAAAATTGTAACCTAAACTTGTCTAAAATCTATTTTTTGAGAGTATTTCGATCCATCCCCACTTTATCTTGTAAATAAATTAATTTGGAGATATTATAAACCGAATATGATTTTATTATAAAATAAAATATTGAGTTTTTTTAAAGGTGCCCGTCTCCTCCCTTATAAAAAGGGCACCCCTTCCCTCTTCTCTTCACACCCTTTGAGCCTTGATTCTTGGCAAAACCCTGACCATTTCTCTTATACAATTCCCTAGAAACATTCTGGAGGTTATGGTATTCTCAAAAGATCAACTCTACTTTCTTAAGAGGAATCTTAAAGGAGGAGCATCGAATAAGAGGTAATCTCTTCTAACGATTCTTTGAAGTTTCTTTCTTCTTCAACTTCTTCTTATTTATTTGTTTCATTATAAAGTAATAACATAAGTATCTATAATATACTGATATGTTATTATAAATATGAAACAACTCTATTTCTCCTTCTATCCATCCTACGGAAAACGAAATCACCGCGCATGCGTACGTACGAAATACCGTCTCCACGTTTTGGTGTAATCTGTTTTTCCAACACCACCTTACTTGGATGGGTATAATGGTGTAAATAATAACTATACATAGTTATTATAACATCATACAGATTCTGATATGTTGTATCATCCACTCCGATTCAATTCAATAATTATGGGAATGATATCATCGCTCGTGCGTACGTACGGACTACCGTCTCCATGACGCGCTGGGATTCATTCTCCATGTTAACCATTCAAGAATGATTATAAAGTATATATATTGAATAATAATGAAATATATGACATAATAATTATACTGGATTTATGTATATATATATTTATTTCATCTACTTAATTCAATAAGGAAACAAAAAAAAACAGCGTTCATGCGTACGTACGGCCTACTGTCTCCATGAACGGTGTATTTCATTTCATTTATCTATCTATTATATATATATATATATATATTTAATGAATATATATATGATATATGAATCATGATTTAAATTCTTGAAGTAAGTAAATTAAGATATAAATAATAATAATATCAAGAACAACAAGTCCAAACACGTACGATAAATGAAACAATTTTACCCAAAAAGCTACTTTAACATGGGATTGACAAATGAACAGGTAATATAAATACCTAAGTGAACCATATATGATATAATAATAATGAATATTATTCTTTAATAAGTAAATTACATTATTTAAATCATTACACAGGAGGTTTAGATACGTACGAAGCATATCGGACATAAGGTAAGGGATAATTTTGCAAATCTCATTTTTATCTGAGATTGCTTATACGTAATAATTTATTGGGATTTTTTTTATCATCCATGTCCATGTTTTCTAAAATATTTTTTATGTATGTTTAATTTCCTTTCTTCCAATTTTGTCTTTTCCTACATGTTATGTAAGGAATCTTTCTTTTGTTTACGTTACGAGGTACTTTTTGACTTTTCCAACAAAAGTACGAGGAGAATTTCATTTTAACTTATACAAAATGAAAGGATTTTTACGGTTTTATAAAGCCTTATTTTCATAAAGCTTCCTACAAAATATTTCATGACTATTTTAATCAATTTTTTTTTTAAATTTCATGACTTTTTGTGAAAAGAAATTGATTTTGAAGAAGAAAGTATATTTTCCTCAAGAATTAATTTCAAGTGTTTTATCAAAACCATTTTGCATCTAAGATGACCTTATTTCATATGTCTATGTTTTAAGTATAAAGTCTCTATGATTTACATGGTTTTACTTTTCTTATTATGAAATGATATCCATTTATTTTATATGGATTATGTGATGATGGGATGATGTTTATGAAACCCATTTTATTCGTTGGGTTATTATGAATGATGTATGTTTATTTTGTGGCACAAGTAAGAATGATTTCAGTATGAGATGTGTGGGACCTATATCTCCATCCAATGCATTGGGTACAGATTTATATCTCATGAGATAGACATGGATGGAACGGTAAGTTAATCCAGTTCAGTGATACAGGACTGGAATGAGGAGTGAACTCGATTCAGAAAGGGACTTTGTCCACTAAGATGGTCTTGGCAGCAATGCCTTGGCTACTATGGAAATCATAACAGGTGCTGAATGGTTTCCACAATTACAAGATTTATTCCCATGATATTTTATCAAGATTGATGTTCCTTTATGATTTATGCCTTACTTACTTCCAAGATTTATGTCTCTGCTACAGATTTTGATTTTTAGATTTTATGTTCAAGATTTTTCATTCAAATGTTTATGGATTGTTTTATGTTATTTATGCATACCCTTACTGAGGATTTGAGCTCACCCTTTTTATGTTTTCTTTTCCTAGGGATATAAATAAAGGTTTTAGGTAAGAAAAAAAGGGGAAGACCATTATTGGAGAAGTTGAAGATATTTCACCATTATTAGAAGATTAAATTCCGAGTTTCCAAAGACACTATACTATTACGGTCCTTGTGTGTCTGTGTTTGTTATGTATTATGTATTCTGCAAAAGTAATGTAATTTCCATGTAACTCAAGCTTTGGGTCTCTACATATACTTTATTAGCATCATTATATTCAAAAACATTTTCAGGTTTTTAATATTTCGTAGATCTCATAGAGTGTTTACTATTCCAAACATATAATATCTCTTGGGAATTCACTTATTTTATTTTTAAGCAATTATATTTCATGTAGGATGTTTTTATTTTGAGATCAAAATAATTCACCCAAATAAATTTTTTATTCTAATATCAAAATGTATTACGCATATAATTATGAGGAACAACCCTTAAAAATTACATATTCTAATGAATTTAGACTAGATCTATATTTATTTTGTTCTAAAATATCATTTAGTTTTATAGTTTTAGATAATTAGTAAATACTCTTACATAGTAAACCCATACATTAAAAGTGGAATCTTATACTCAGTATCCATTTTCCACCAATTGTTTTTAAAAAATGTTTTATTTTCATGAAATATCTTCATAAATTTGATATTGACCTCATTCTTGTCCTTACTAACCATTAAATCCCTACAGAAAACATTTTAAAACATGTAATGTACTCAAAAATATTAGTATGGGACATAAAAATAATGAAAAACATTAGTCCACTAAAAAACATGAAAATCCATAATTTACATACCTTTATCACATTATTCATTGATCACATGTAATAAATAATTTCTATAAAAAACTCACTTGATCTAAAATAAAACCTTTAAAACCAATTTTATATATAGGAAAACATTTTGGAAATGTGGGGAATCTCTAGATTGACCCCCACAACTACTCATGGAATACCTCCACTATTAACTTTCGTACATTACCTCAGAGTAACCATCACAAAAGCTAATGATTAAACATCATAGTTAATATTAGAATAAGAATTATAGTATATTCACATTATCTTTTAGAATAAACCTAATCAGTTAAATCCATCTCATATATGGGATAACCATACGGTCGACTTCCATACCTAATGAATTTGTGGTTATAACATAATACCTGCCCTTGGTTTATTACTGGACCACCCATCATTATTTAATAAAGTAACTACCCATCCTTGGTTTAAAATGGAACTACCCATTATCATAACAACCCCAAATAACTATAACATAATCTTAAATCAAGAAATCTTGCATCATAAAATCATTTTTAAGGAAGATAACCTCTTAATTTTGAAATAATTGTTTTAGAAAAACTAATCACATAAAAAAGAAATGTTTTCCTTGAGAAGTAACCATGTGATCATGTAATTTAATATTTGAATAAGATATTAATCGCAATAGTCGTAAAATATACTCAATTCATAAAAGTTTAAAAATCAATCCTTCTATATATTTATTAGAAAAGTCAAAATGTAACTTTTTTGAAGAATGAATAAAATATTCCTTTAAATGTTTTTTGTAAAATGTAAAACATGGGTAAAAATTAATTTAAAAAATTATAGGAGAATATTAAAAACACTCTTAATTTTTTTTATAAAATATGTATATATATTAAAATTACATTTTTATGAGAAACTTTAAGAAGATAATTTTTAAAAGAAAGTACCTTACCTTGAGTCCAAATCATCACGTGCATTATTTATCTTACTGAATAATAAACTTTGATAATTATTTACTTCTTAATAATATCTTACATGTTTGTTATTATTTTTATTTTATCTCCTACCATGCTATAATTAATTATTTAATTAATTAACTTCATGGCATTTTTTTGAGTTTATTCATTTTATAAGCCCAAAATGGATTTAGTAAGTTGAATATGGCCAAAAAGGTAAATATAAAATCATATATAGAATATTAATAATCACATAATTATCATTATCACATAAAATTTATAATTTTAAATCCATATATTAAATATAGTTATGAAAAATGATCTATATTTCAATCATAAAGATGATATGTTGTACGTATGCTTGAGTAATGATTGAATTTTTCAATGATCATAATGGTAAGAAGTGAAATTTTATTTTAAATTTATATAATTTTCATAATATCATATATATCATATTATTTATTTTAAATATAAATAAATATATATATATATCATTTATGTGTGGTCGTGGTGAAAATAGAATCACATTGATTTGTTGAGGTGGTAGTCCACACGTATGCATAAACTAAAATTTTAAATTTACGTAGATGGAAAGGTAAGAAATTAAATGATATATTATTTTTTAATAATGATAAATATTACTTTAAAATAAAATATAAATATTAATTCCATCATTATAATCCACCCATGATAGTCGGTGATGGAAAATGAATTACATCGTTTCGCGAGGCGGTAGTCCCTTGTATACCTGAATAGATATTTCGTTATCCAAATGATGGAAGATGAGATGGATATATGTTATGATATTAACATAATAACATTTCATTATATTTATTATACTATTTTTATTATTCTATCATGGTTGAAGAATATTTTATGTATATGGAAGAAGAAACAATAACAAAACATGAAAATTAAAACTATACCTATTCTAGAGAAAACCTCCATTGATTAATAGATTAAGCAATATAATATTAGTATTAAAACTAAAAAATGACCTATATAATGATTATAGATATACTATAAACGGATTTTTGTATGTATTGGCTGAAATAATGGGGTTTAATGTGTGAAAAAAGAGAATATGATTCCTTTTATAAGAGAGTGGAGAGACACTCTTATAATTTCTCAAAATATTAAATTAATACAAATTATTTTTCAATTAAAAATGAATCCAAAGTGAGTTATTTAGAAGTTAATATGACTATTATTTTAAATACTCTCATATAATAAAAATTTTACAATCTTGTAATATATTTATACCCTTATCTTTTGGTTTTAACCCCTATTTAACCCTTTAATTCTTACTATGAAAAAACGGGGGTTTCTCTCTGAGGGTTAATATAGTTAATATAAAATGAAAAAGACCCATAAATGGAACATGGTTGATATATTAAACTTTATCGTATTAAATAATCAAAATATAAATTTTTTATAAATTTTATATCATTAAATAAAATATTATTTATTATAAAATATCCATAATCTCAAATTTTCTAACAATTCATTATATTGAATTTAATAATATCAAGATAACACTAAAAATTAGAAAATATTATTTTAAAATATCCCTAACATGTACAATTAATATTTAAAATTCATGTATTACATTAATTATAAAAAAGTATATTGATTTTAATATTTTTAATTTCATTTATTTTATTTTTGTTTTAATTGAATAATTACTATATCATAATTTTGAAAGAATTTAAGGTAATTATTATATCACAAAGAATTAAAAATATATTATAACAATGAATATGAATATTTTATCTTTTAAAATAATATTTATAGTTTGAATTAACATTTGTATCACACCTTATTAAAAATATCACGCTTATTAAAAACAAGAGTGTGAAATTTTGACTTTTCATTAAATAAAATATTATAACGATCATAATATCATATATGTGGTCCCAAAAAAACATAAATCCGACCCTTGGATGAATATGATTGATTTTTTCTCATATAATAAGATTAATGCATTTTTTTGTTTCATTTTAATGGTTCTTATCACTTTTTTATAACCTAAATTACTCGATTTACTATATCGTGGTAATAAAATTACTATGTTTACTATTCAAATTGAAAAAAATAAAATGGAAATATTTAATAAATTTGAACCCACTAAATAAAACATGGAAGAAATTTTTAAAATTACAAAACATAGAAGTTACCAAATTTAATTTATAATTAAATCAGCGAAAAACAACATAAAACAATTTTTCAATAAAATTTCCTTTTAAAATATAAAATGTTTTTATACTTAATTCAAGTAAAAATACATTTCAAAAACAATAATTGAATTATTTTAAATCCAAATGAACTAATAAAAGTTTAAAACAAATCCAAAACAAAATTTGACCTCATAAATACTTTAAAATAAAATATAATTTTCAATAAAAACTAGTATTATGCTATATTCCATGAAAAAATAAACATTTTCATAAAATTCAAAAAATTATCCATAATATATTATTTATAGGATGAATTTAAAAATGAAATGCTTTTGTTTCAAATTAAAATTATATAACTTGAAAGTTAAGATTTTAAATAAAATCTTATATGTAATGTGTTTAATAAAAAAAATTTATTTTTTATTTTTATAATTACTTAATATATTTATAATGAATATTACTGCATAATTTAGAAATAAAAATAAATATTAAAATGATTTATTATATCATTACCAAGGTTGATACATTATCACCGCTTTTTTAAAATACATCCTCAGAATATGGATTCGAGATAAAGAACAAACGGTTTGAATTTTCAAAATACCTATGTTGAAATCCCACATCATTAAGAGGGTTAATAAAACAACATCATTAAAAGAGATAAAGTAAGGAATGCAGGTCATATTGAATATCATATATTAGGTTTCCAAGTATTAGAAAATAAATGGGAATTGAAAACATGGATATGTAAGAGAAAATAAAAGCTAATTACTGAGAGAGAGTGATAGAGAATAAGGTCTTGGGAATGTTATCCATAAAGAAACTTTAAATATATTATGGGTTAAAAGGACATTGATTTTTTGTTAAGAAAAATTAAATTATAATATTTTTTTCTGAAATAATTTTCCTAGAGTTGAGAAATTCACTTAATTATTAGAGTATTAACATAAGTAAATAAACATACTTGACAAGTGTAATTTCATCCTTTTATAAATTTTCACTATAGTCTCGTCTTTGGATCTAAATTATGAGTATATAAGAGTAATTATTCATGCATGAAGCACTTGAATCAACTTAAATGGATCAAAAAAATCGAAAAAATTATAAAAATATGTTCTTATTGTTTTTAGGAATTAACCAAAACAAAAAATGGTTAACATAAGATTAGATAATTCCCCAAATGAATAAACCTTAAAATTAAGAACAACTACTTTTATTATCTAAAATTAAATTTTAATATTAAAAATTAAACTTAGACAATTCAAAAAATTACTATCCTTAAAATGTCTAAAAAATACTCTAGTGTAATATTTAAACCCATAAACCAAGACTTGATCACATAGTCTTCCAAGATAAATTTAATATTTATATCCCAATAATATCAATCAATCTTAATTTCTTATACCAAAATATAATTTCTAAAATTACATAATCTGTAAGATATATTAATCATTTCTATAAATCTATTTAGTTCATATAAATCCAAATTATGATCATATATTCTTCTAAAAGATAATTCAAACTTTATTTCTCAAATAAAATCCCATAGTATCATATAAGGTTCCCAAAATAACATTGACCACTAAATCAATTTCTGATAAAACATGTGTTGAAAAATTGTAAAAACTCATAATTAAATAAAAATAAGAGATAATATAAACCATAAAGTATTATAATACCATTAAACATATTTAAAAAAAATTAATGAATTTTTTCCCCAAATAAACTTTGTCATATCATGAACTTAAGGGTAAAATGTACCTCAAACATTTATCAAAACTCAATAAATGTCTCCAAAAAATTATCAAAAATTTACTACACCAGTTTTCAAAGGTATCAATTCGATAAAACATATGCTTCCAAATTTTTTAAAACAAAACCTAATATATAAAAATACTAAGGAGTTTCACGATTCCCACAATATTTATAAAATACCACTATATCATAATTTTGAAAACCTGATACATAAACAAAAATTTTCTTCAACTTTATTTTTAAACCAATAACGAAGTTTCACTATCTTATTCCTTAAGGCATCATTACTGTAATAAATTATTTCAATTATATCCTTATGATTCATAAATATAAACCTAAAATTATTTAACAATAATCTCATAATAAAATAATTCATACCTTAAATCCAGACATCATGATTTATTTGATATCCCTATTATCTTTCGACATGATGCACATCATGAAATTATTTAATGGAAATATACTTTTTGGAATTACCCTTTTAGATAGAGTTTGTAGAGTAGATATTTTAAATTAAAATGAAAAATATACCATTCCACATAATTTTTTTGAGAAATAAAAAGGATCTAGCTAGGGTAAATAGTTTCTTTTTAGTGATTTGAATACTTAGAAAGCTCTTAAAATCATTAGAATAAGATTCTATAATAATAGTGATAATCAAATCTTATGGAATGGATAAGAAGGTTATTAAATATATTTTTTCCTTATATATTTATAAATTATACTTAATATGTATAAAATAACATCACTAAAACATGAAATGAATTATTTCATGTTAAAATTGAAGTGATCATTAAAAATAAAATACCATTAGAAATTCCACAATACTTTAACCTTCAAACCATTTATAAATAAATTAATTACCATTATGAATCTAATTTCTAAAATTATCATTAATCCCATTTAAATACATAAATTTAAACCACAAAAGGGGTGCCTCATAATTTGAATATATAATCAACCTTAAAGTTGAAAACCCATGATGGTGTCTAAAACTCTCAATAAAACCTCACATAAAAAACATCATAATCTCAAAAGTTTTCTAAAAATTGATATGATTCAAATTATAAGGTCTCAGTCATAAAAATCACATATTCTGGTGAATTTAAACTAATTTTTTTTTCTATTATTCCCAAATATCTTTTAGGTATACAATTTTATATAATTAAGAAAAACAATTGCATAATAAAACCATACATTATAAGCAAAAACTTATAATTAGTATCCATTTTTTCACCAAATAAAACATTTACCAATACATGTTTTTTGTTCTTAAAATATATTCAAAAAATTTATCTTGACCTTATCCTTATAATTACTCAAAAGTTAATCCCTATAAAAAACATTTTTAAATGTTGGATGAGCACAAAAAGCTCAGTAAGGGACATAAAAATAAATAAAAATATTTGTCCAGTGAAAACATGAAAATCCATAATATAAATTCCTTTATAACATTATTCATTGATATTATGTAATAAATCACTTCTATAATAAAAAAACACTTTTTCTTTAAGTTTTTTTTGAAACCCTTAGAAAAAATAATTGAAACAAGTTTGATGTTTGGGGCATCATTAGAGTAACAATCATTGCTACTCATGGACAACCTTAACAGTTAAATTATGTACATTACTTTAAAGTAACAATCACATATACTCATTATTTACCATAATATATAATATTAGAATAACCATCATATTATATTCCCATTATCTCTTAGGATAAACCAAATCAGTTAACTCCATATCATACATGGAATAATCATATGGTTTACTTCCACACCCAATGAATTGGAGGTTAAAATGTAACCACACATCTTAAGTTTATTACAAAACCAAACATCATTGGTTAATAATGTTACCCACCATCCTTTATAATTAAACTTCACCTCATCATAAAATTTCCCAATAACCATAACATAATCCTAAATCAGGAATGAATGCATCATTAAAAACATTCATAAAGATAATAACAATTTCATTTTGAAATAACTAATTTATAGAAAAATAGTTCACATACAATGGAAAATAAATTTCTTAAAAAATAAAATTATAAAATAGTAAAGGAAGATTCAATGAAAATGTTAGTTATTATGGAATGAAAATATGATATTGCTGTATAAGTTAAAAAAATATTTCTTTTATATTTTTGTTGGAAATTTCACAAAGTACCTCATTTGGAAAATGATAAAATTATTCCTTTGAGAATTTTTTTAATACATAAAACAAGGTTAAAAATAAATTTAAACACTAATAGAATAATATTAAATAAATTCTTTTAATTTTTTAATAAAATATGGATATTGAAGAAAAATAGATTTTCAAGGGAAACTTTTAAGAAATATTTTTAAAATAATGTCCATTACCTTGAGTCTGAACCATCATATATGATATTTATCTTACTAAGTAATGAAATTAGGTTAGTTTTTTAATTACTTAAGAAAATATTTTATGTTTATTATTCATTTTATTTTCTCTATTACCATGCTATATTTAATTATTTAATTCATTAAACTAATGTTGGTTGTTTTGATGATATTCATTTCATAAGTAGAAAATTGTTTCACCAAAACAAATATGGTCAAAAGTTCAACATTACAACATATAGAGAACAATAATATTGAAATAATTATCATTATTATACATAAATAATACTTTTAAATCTATACATTAAATATGGTAATGAAAAATGAACCACTTTACAATCACGGAGACTGTGGGTCATACGTACGCATGAGTAACGTTTCCATTTTTCAATGATCATTATGGTAATAAGGTAAATTTTATTTTCTATTTATAGAATTATAATAATATCATATATATTATATTATTTATTTAAATATACTTATATGTATCATAAATGTTATGTCGTTATGTAAAAATAATTATATCGCTTCGTGGAGGTGATAGTCTACATGGATGCATGAACAACATTATGTTTTTTTAGTACATGGAAAGGAATGAATGTAAATGATATATTATATTATAATAATGAAAATTATTTCATTAATAGAATAAATAAATATCAATTCCATCATTATAATCCATCCATGTGATATTGTGATCGTAAAAAAATTACACCGCTTTGCGAGGTGGTAGTAAACATGGGTCATGGATAACAAATTCATTTCCCATTTGATGGAAGAAAAGATTGATATATTTTATGATATTAAAATAATAAAATATCATTATTTTTATGATACTGGTTTTATCATTATATCGTGGTTGAAGAATTTTTTAAGGAGTTATAAGTTGAAACAAAACTAAAACATACAGTCAAAAACTTTACCTATTCTATGGAAAACACATTTTCTTAACACCATAAGCCATATAATATTTGTATTATTCCTAAAAATAGAAATCTATAATAAGGGTATGGGTTATAATAAGGTATTTTGGTAGGTATTGTATGAAAAAAAGTGTTTTTGTGTGTGAAGAAATGAGAAGAAGAGGTTCCCTTAAATAAGAGAGGGGAGGGGAACTCTTGAATTTTATCAAAATTTTAAATTAATAAAAATTTAATTTCAATTACCAATGGATACAAAGAGATTTATTCAAATATAATATGAGTATTAGTTGATATAAACTCATACAAAAAAAATTCAAGCTTGGACTATATTTATCCGCTTATCATTTGGTTTTAACCCATATTTAACCCATTTTACTCTTACCAAGACAACATGGATTTTTAATATTTAAGGGTTAATATAGTTACTATAAAATAAAATACAACCTATAAATAGACCATGGTGGATATTTTAAACTTTACCCTAATTACTTTTCTGAATTTTCCAATTTAAATAATTTTATGTTATTTAATAAAATATTATTTATTATAAAATATCCATCATATCAATTTTTATAGATATTAATTACTTTAAATTTAATAATATCAAATTAACACCTAAAAATAGTTAAAATTATTTTAACAAATCAATAAAGTGTCAAATTATTCTATAAAATTATTGGATTATATTAATTATAATAAGTTATATTTCTTTTAATATTTTTAATACAATTTATTTGAATTTTTCATCAATTAAATAATTATTTTATAAATGTTTTGAAATCATTTAAGGTGATTTATTATTCCCAAAAATTTATAAATAAATTATCATGATTAATAAAAATACTTTATATTTCAAAAGATGATTTATAGCTGAACATATCTATAGAAAATCTAGTTTTTCTGTGTTAGGATTTGGAATATTTCATGGAATATTTATGAATCTAAGAACTGAGATAATGTGGGATCCTAGGACCTAGAGGGCCTCTTTGTGGTGATGTGAAAATATTAAATATATTTTATCACACATGAAAAAAACATTAGTAAATGTGGAAGAACTCTTGAGAAGAGACTCATATTGGAAATCAGAAACCGCATTCGAGTTTAGAATAAGGTTTTTAACCCAGGAGTGGCATAATGTTTGTTAGTGTTGGGTGCCCGATCGTGGGTGAGAATTGGTGAGGTATTAAATGGTGGATCATTCATTTAATAAAATTAAATGAATAAAATTCATCCCCCTTTTGGTTCATGCACATATTACATAGGGAGGATCCCCTTGCACGATGAATGAACTGAGGAAGAACCGTGGAGAGGAGGTGATGTCGATCCCTATTCTTGACATTTATCATTTCCATATTGAGTAGAAGCATGTTACCAATGTTATTTTAGACCCAAAACATCAGAATTTCACCACGAGGTAGGAGGATTTAGGTGATTTACATCCTAACCCCTTATTAATGCATTTTTTAAGGTTTTAGACCCCTTAAATGATTGCTTGTAACATTGTGGGTTCCATAGATAGTTTTAGGTGGAAATTTGGTGTTTTGGGTGTCTTAGAAGAAATTCTAGTATGAAAATTTTGATCACAAGACATGTAGTATAGGAGAACACATCACGTGTTCTTCCTGTTCGGGGAAGATCACCCTTTGGGGACTACATGACATGTACTATGGGTAATCATTGTATTGTGAGACAATGTTTTGTGGTTGATGGACATGGCTAAATATGTCATGTTAGGAGACATGACCGTGTGGTTGTACACAACTAGAGTACATAGACACGAGGTGTCGAACATAGGCACAAGCTAAGGACAGATCCAAGTGGCCGGATAGCTAAGAAATGATGTGAACTTAGGGTACATGCCTTATAGGTAGACATGGAAATATGGATTTTTATGGGTAAGGAAACACCCCGAGCTTCGGATATCTTCATACACTTTTTGACACAGGGTACATGCTGCGCAATCCCATTATACATATTGGGTACAGAGAGGGAACACAACTTGGGGCATGTGTTGAGATACATGCCATGTAATATTGGTACACACTATGTTGCTCCGTTAGAGGATTTTCTACATCACATATCTTCTTCTTCAAGACATGGATGGAGGCCCTCGAGTAGCCCATCATGAGTAGTTTTATGTATAGGATGCTATAGTGGCCAGAATTTTGGATTCTGAGATGAAACTTGACTGATGTTGTGATTTACTTCGGTTAGCAGCATCTAGACCAATAATGGTTTGGTGAGTACCATTGGTATATTCATACGAGGTTTTAGTGCAACATCATTTCCACATCACAGGATCGTGACCCCTCTATGGCTTCCGGGATATTGTGAAGTGAAGGTGTGTTCCCATATTCTAGAGTGATTCATCTCAGCCTTTTTCAACTATATATTTAGAATATTGGAGAATGTATCCCTCTAAGAGGCCCAAGTGATGCTCAAATACTTTCATGTTTCTCTTGGTAGGGTTTTTGCTATTGGTGTGACCAATATTTAGGTGAGAATCAATCCCCTGTCTAGGAGAATGTTTCCAGTATAGGATGAAGCCCCCAGTGAGCCCTGTGAACAGAACCCATATCTGTGTATCATGATTTTATTGTTCCGATGTGTTATTATAATAATGGTGTGTGCATCTCAGATGAATCCACTCAGTTACCGTTAGTGTTATACATATATTTTTTCCTAGTGAGATTTTGTGGAATCAAGTCGACCCACTATATATAGGAATTTATCCTTTGTTTAGCGTGTTGTTCCCATGTTGGGTTTCCATGTGATAACTTTTTTGCATTTAATTTTTTATTTAGGGTTTGTAGTGACACCCGGAAGACTTAGGAGTGATCCCCTATCTTTTTTTAATGATCTGCTGGGTCATTGTGTGACTTTCTCCCTAGCGGATTCTGATGAGAGTTCTTTCTCAGGTAGTTACCACCAGAGATGGTAAGGTTGTTCCATCGGTTTATTGATACCCATTGAGTTTTCGGTTGGGTTCCATCTAGTATGGTAGGGATGTGCTATTGGATTAGTGATGTCTAGTGTATGATTCTATCATTCCATCTTCACTAAAAAACATTACCATTTCTGACTTTCATGAGAATCCCGATCTCATTGGGATGCTACCCAGTAGTATTCAGCTCTAAATTTCAAGGTACTACTTTAATGAATGAGACACTTTGGTTTGGATGCCCAACATACTTGGTAGTTTCACCATAATGGGGCGCTATAACATTATTTGTGGTGTCTCATTGAACCCCCCTCATTGGATCACTTATTTGTACAAGTATTTTATTCCTCCTCACTCAATTTTAATCTGGAAAATTTGGAAGCAGAGGCTACCAATGCAGATCCACTTGCAACGCACTAGGATACATCTGGCCTCGGTTTGCCTGTTATTTTGAGAGGCAGATGAATCTATTTCACATGTCTTTGCATCTTTTAAATTTTCATTTAGGTTATGGACATATGTACAACATATTTTCTACTGCTCTTTCAAAAATTGATCTATTGATAGGATTTTGCAGTCCATTTTCAAGACTGAATGCAGTGAATAGGTTTGGTCACTTCTACTTGCTGCTTCTGCCAGTGTTATTTTATTCATTTGTAATGCAAGAAATGACTTGCTATTCAGTAATGCGAAGACAATATTTCATGATGGGGTTATTTTCATGCATCGGGCAATTACAAATGCTTCTAAAGTGCATACTGGGTCCATGAAAATTATATCTCTGATTTGATTTTTCTAAGATCACTTGGTGTTAATGGAAGGATGAAAGATCCAATGATGATGAAGTATGTCAGCTAGATACCACCCATCTCTCGATGGATGAAGGTTTACGTTGATGGAGCTGATTTTGGAGCACCATGTCCTTCTGAATGTGGTGGTGTGTTTTGTAACTATCAAGGCTTTGTGAAAGGATGTTTTTTTCATTATATAGAAAATGGATATGCAATTGATGCAGAACTATGGGAAGTGATAAAAGTAGTCAGGTATGTCGTGAAATATGATTGGAATGAATTATGGATTGAGTCGGAATCATCTGTGGTAGTCCAGATTATCAAAGATCGGTAATGGAATGTTCCATGTAAAATGTTTTTGTCCTGGGGATTTATCCTAAGATTATGGAATTGTTATCTCTAGAAATCACACATGTCAACCGGGAGGCCAATCAAGCTGTGGATGTCCTCTCTAAGAGAGCAATTTTAGAGGTTATCTCTAGTTGGTCTTTTGTTTTTCCTGAGTATTGTAATTGTCTTGCCCAAGATGATCACGATAGATCAATTTATACTGGCCATTGTAGAGTTTCTTCATGATCCTCTTTTGTGTGATTTAAAATTTTTATTATATTTTAATGAGAGCAGGGTTTCCTGACTCCTGATCTTCTAAGTATTATGGGAAAACTTGTGGTACATGTTATATTTCTTAACATACTAGGGGGTGATGAGATAACTAGCATTGTTTATCTAAGGTGTTTCTAAGATGGAGTTATATCTCTTTCTTGGGTTTTCTCTTCTTTCTATGGGTTGAGATAACTCATGCCTATCAGTTAATCCCTTTTGATTTGAGGTTTTTGGGTGCCTACTGGGTATATTTATACTCAACATTACATTGTCCATAACTACACATATAGTGTATTGTGTAGACTACATGTATTCTAGAATGGTCCTAGGGATTCCAGGAGAGGGTGGGGTATAGTTTTGTATTAGGCATATTGAAGAGTGTATGAGTCATGCATTTGATAGTAGTCCCCTCCTTCCAAGAAGGTTGGAATATTTTATTGTTTCTTTTGGTGGGCCTATATTTTACACTTTTTATCAATTTCTAGTATTATTTTACTTTGTTTGTGGGATATATATGTATGCATTCATTTTTATATCTTTTTTATTATTATTTATTCACTATTTCATGGAGATGGATATATGTGCATGTGTACTTGTACCATAAGCTATGTCCTCCCATGTGTGTGATATGATGACTCAGCGCTATTCTCCAACCGTTGGCCTATGGGATGCAGGCTTGGGGTAGTGGTGGATCAGCCTTCTATTATCCAAGAAAGCCTGGTGGACTAGGTCATTACATATTGGTATTAGAGATAGGTTCCAGTTTGGGACTATAGTGTTAGCAGTCTTCTTGTTTTGGGAATGGTTTGGGTTTCATGAAAATAATGTTAAGGTGTCTTGAGTTCATATTTTAGGACAAAGACTCTAGTTTTGGTGTGGAGGCTGATGAATCCATTAACCAAGACTTAGAGAACTTGATCCTTGAATCAGAACATTGAGACACTATATATAAGGAAATGTTGGTACATGCATCATATAGGATGGGGTGGTTTTTTCCATGACCTTTTTGAGTCAACTCCCGATATAAATTATTTGATTGGTGCACACCTTCTTCTATTTCAGGATGTTTCTATGATGAAACCCATTGGGTTTTCCATATAAGATTTAGGAGTATGACCTGATGAGTGATGAGGTCTCCATGTAGGGGCCAGATCATGAGGCAGTTCTTTTTAATAGTGGATAACTGGTAGAGCGTCTGCCCACTGTACAACACATTGATCTAGCTATGAGAGGTTTGGTGTACATGTATTGTCAAAATGACTCATGGATGTCTCTATAAGGACATGATGATGATATGAGTGGATCAGGAACATATTGAGGGCTTCTATGGTAGGGGTCACCTATGGTATAGGTTTTTCAACACTCATAGATAGTAGGCATGCAACACATGTCTCATCATAAGAGGCACCATCATTCATGAACACCCTGGGAGAAGCTCAGTACTCTAGGACTGAGGTGTTGTTATAGGTTGTGATGGGCATGAAATTATCATGTGGGAGTGTCCTACCCATTGAGTGGTCAATAGAATGATGTTTGTTAAACTGATGAAATAGAGGCAATAATTTCAGCGTATTCCATCAGGCAGAAGGCATGGCATATGAGCAGGAGGAGTAGTAGGAGGTAGATGGTGATTTGATTTTTTGACACCACCACCACCCCTAGGTGGTCCAAACTAGGCTTAGAGAGCTGTTGAATATGAAAATGGGTGACTGCATAAGGTATAAGTTTTAGATCCAGGTTCTCTAAGGGAGTTTCTAGGTGCACCCTATATTTTTCTAATTTTTAGTAGTTTTTTAGATAGATATTAGAGATACCTTTCGCATGACACTTATTACCTAAGGATTTTATAGGGTAATGCAAGGAATATTTTATGCCCTATTGTGGGGTTGTTTGATGTGGATTCAAATTCATAGAAAGGAGGGATTATTTCCCTACCCAAACTCATTCTTGTGACACGATAAAAAACCATTTAGGCAAGTCAGTTCCACCCAAAGCAGATAATGTTGATGTGTGGAGGATCATTTCATTTGACTTATGATTTTAGGGTAGTTTGGTGTGTTGAGGTGTTAGAGTGGGCCCTGGTAGTTGTAGGATTATTGACACCAATGGAGTTTTTTCTATGAGTAGAATGATGGCATGCATGATAGGATATGACCATTTTATCAGGTGGCTGGTATTTCCCAAGGAGTGGTGGTGCTATGATATTTTGGTTCCCTATTTTTTTAGTGGAGATATGAACTTTTTTTGAGTAAGTGTAATGTTGATATCCCTTTAGGGATGGATCCTTCCCATAAAAACACTCAGGGATAACCTCAATGTTTGGTTCAACATATCTGTGGACTCTCCGGAAGCTTTTTGAGTGGTGGTAAAGTTGGAGGTTTTTAGACAGAGGGGTTGAAAGACCCATTATGATCACATGGGAAACACTGTTTTGTTCTCCTTGTAAGAAAAATACCAGAGGCTTGGTGTGTTTGATGTCACCTGATATAGGGGAATACTTGGTAAGATTACCCAAACCCGATATTTAATGAATTATTCTCCTAGAGTCTTGGAAAAATATGGTACTCATTGTTGGTCCTCAGGTTAGAATATCACCATATATAGGTTTTATTGGAGTTTTTATTGGGTTTACGGGGATACCTTTTAGTACGTTGGATTCCCAAGAAGTGTGTGAGAATGGTGGACCGGATCCCTAACCCTTATTGTATCATTTCTAGGAATTATTCTTTATAAATATCCTAGTTTTCTAGACGTTATGGGTTGTGTACATGAGAGACTTGGGGATAGTCCAAGACATGCTCCATGAGTACCATATTTATGGTAATCTCTCATAGTATACTCTCTAAAATTAGAATGTACACTACCTGAGATGCATCTTCTTGAAATTTGAAAAAAATAGTAGATCATTGAAAGGTTTTTGGTAGATTAATGGAATGAAGTTCCCCATCCGCTACTAGAAAGTGATGTGACATAGTGGTTCCCATTTTAGTTGAACTTTTATGTTGGGATCATGTTGGTGTTTCCCTAGTTCATACTTGTTTCACCTTTTATTTTTCCATAAGTTGAAAAGGCACAACATGAACTTTATGTTTTTGAGGTCATTCATTATGGGGTATCATATGGATAAGTTCTGAATGGGTTTTCCAGGAGATGGGGAGTACATAAATATTTTAAGGTTTGATGGTGACTTAAATAGTTCGACAAGGAGGTATTGTGTTCATTGTGATATCGCCTCTTAGAGGGTTATAGATATGTTTTCAGGGTGGCAGGATATCTTTGGAGTTTGTAAAACCTTTATTATATTTTTATTTTGTTAGGGATGTGGAATTATGATTGATCTTTTTGATGAGTTTTTGGTTGGGTACTATGTGTTTTCCACCATTCACAACTGGGGATACATGTGAATAACCCATTTCACAATGTAAACATGGATGAGCTGAGCATTGAGTGTTTATTTTCCCAGATAATACCCTATTTGAGAATGTGGTTTCCCTTATTACGTGTTTGATGATAGTACAAGAACCTTATGTAAATCTTGTTGGTGTGAGAGAACTAGCTGATAGCTTAGTTTCCCCTTGTTATTAGGAATTTTCTTTTCAGGATGAAAATCATTGATAGTGGGGAGAGTGTAGAGAATCTAATTTTACTATAAATAACTTTGGAATATTTATAGGAATAATTTCGATGCATCGTGCTTATTTAGTTCTAGATCATGGGGCCTAGAGAGCCTCAGTGTGGTTGTGTGAAAAATATTAAATATATTTTATCATACACACACAGTTCTTCATTAAATGTGGAATAACTCCCGAGTGGAGGCTCATACTGAAAATCTAATACTAATTTTGAGTTTAATACATTTTTTTACCCTAAGTGCAATATGAAGTTTATCAGTGTCAGGTGGCCAGTCAAGGGTGACCATTGGAACGGTCTCAAATAGAGGCTTATTCATTTAATAAATTAAATTAATAAAATTACTCTCACTTTTGAATCACATGTAAGGAATAAAGGGATGATCCCCATGGACAATAGATGGCCCGAGGCTAACCTGTGGAGGGGAGCTACTGTTGATCCCTGTTATTTATGACCATCATCACCGTATCAAGGAGAATCACCTTCCAAGCATCTTTATGGACCCCAAGATTTGGAGTTTTACCACAACATAAGAGTATTTATGAGATTTACATCTTGAACACTATTAATGCATTTATTTAAGTTTCTATAGACCTTATATGACTTTTTGGGACCCTGTGAGGGTTGATCCATGTCTTTAAGTGGAAATTGGTGGTTATAGGTGGCTTAGAGAAAATTACCATATGGAATTTCTGATTTCACGGTGTGTAGTATTGTATCACACACCTTATGTTCTTCCCATTTAGGAAATATGTCCCTTTGGGGACTGCATGCCCTATACTGAGGGTACATGCCAGGTATTTATCCCAAGTATTGTGGGCGAGGGAAACCACCCAACATGCCCTATTTTGGGACATGGTTGTGTGGATATATGTGGCTAGAGTATATAGACATGGAATACCAGACACAGGTATGGGTTGAGGAGATGACCAAATGACTGAATTTATAAGACACGCCATGTACTAAGGGTATCGATCATGTGGGGAGACATATCCAGCTGACCTTGTATGAGAAATGACAGACCCGGAGCTTAGGATGAGGTCACACACTATATGACATGCTGTAAACACTTTGTGGTCCCTTTATACATGCTGAGTAATAATAGGGAACGTGAACAGGGGCTAGTGTTGAGAGAAACACTATATACTATGGGTACACACTATGTATTTCACTTAGAGTATTTCCTACCTTTTACATCTTCTTCTTTAGGACTCAGATGGAGGTCTGCGTGTATCCTATTTTGATTACTTTTCCGTGTAGGATGTGATGGTGGCCATGATTTTGGATTTTTAATATATGATGCAAGGTGAAATTGAGAGTCATTTTTTTAGTGATGTCTATACCAACAATTGTTGGGTGAGTACCATTGGTCTATTCCTATGAGGGTCCAGTGGGGCATCATGTCCTCAAAATTGGATCATGACCCATATATGGTTATCATGCTCTTTTGCATCATTGGTTTGTTCTTATATTCTTGAGTTATTTTTCTCAGTTCACTTTGACTATAGATTCAACCTCTTAGTACTTGTATCACTCTGAGAGGACTAGAGCGATCCTTATGTCCTTTTGTGTTTCCCATTGTAGGGTTTGTGGTATCGGTGTGAACAATATTTACATGGGAGTCGATCCCCTATCTTGGAGGATGTTTCTAGTAGGGGATAAATCCCCATTGATCCTTTCACACCAACCCCCTATCCATATATCATGATATGATATTTTTGATGTGGTAGTAGTTCGATGGAGTGTGTATCTTAGATAAATCCAATCTGTTCCCTTTAATGGTATACCATGATATTTTCCCTAGGCATATTTTGTGGAATCGATGTGAACAACTCTACATGGGAATAGATCCTCTTCTTATAAAGTTGTTCCACAGTTGGGTTATGGTGTGATGCCCTTCCAACAATCCATTTTTCAGATAGGGTTCGTACTATACCCCATTGGTTATGGGAGTGATCCCAAATATTTTTTAATGATATACTATTTCATTGGGTGACTTTCTTTATGAAGATGTCTGATATGAGTTGTATCTTAGAAATTTACCACCACAGATAGAAAGGTTACCCCATCAGTTTAGTGATAATCGATAAGTGGTTGATTGGGTTCCATCTTGGATGGTAGGGATGTGATGTTGTTTTTGTGATTCCATTTATATGGTATCCTTTTTTTGTGTTCCTTCTGTGATAAAAGGGACCATGGAGAGCATACTCATTAATGAGAAAATGTTTGAGCCTTGAGCTAGTGGTTGTGGTGGTATTTGTGGATGCATCCATGAGACATGGAGTCTTTTGTGAGTATATTCTAGGAAACCTTGTGATATGTGTCATAATTCTTGGCATAATAGGGTAGACTAGATTATTAGTGTTATTTAGATGAGGTGTGGTCGAGATGGAGCTCTCAATATAGCTTAGGTTTTATCCTCCGACTTTAGGTCGAGATACCTGATGCCTACCATTTACTCCCTTTTGTTTTGGGATTTTGGGGTGGCTATTGGGGTTTTTATACCCACACCTTTAAAATATCATCTCAGCCACGTTGTGTATTGTGAATACTATAGATATTATAGAACTATCCCTAGGGGGACAGTAGTGGTTGGAGAATATTTTTTGGGCTTGACAGACCAAGGAGTGTTCGAGTTGTGAATTTGATTGTAGTCCCCTCCTACTGAGCAGGTTGGATTCTTTTGCAGTTAATTTTGGTGGGCATATATTTTTCCCTTTCTATAACTTTCCAATATGGTTTTACACTTTTTGTGGGATATATATATAATAATTCATTTTTGTATCAGTTTGTTTCATCTCTGCACTATTCAATGGAGATAGATGTGGGTGCATGCATGCATGTAGCATAGGCTAAGAACTCCCATGTGTGTTATATTCCTACTCGGTGCTAGTCACCAGCCCTTAGCCTAGTATAGGTGTGATTGGGGTAGTGGTGGATTGAACTTATGTTAGCCAGCTAGGTCCCATATAAGACGCATCACTTCAATAACTTCTCAATGAAATCCATTAGTTCTAGTAATCTCCTGTGGTGTATAATAAAAACCCATATGGTTCCAATAAGAATTAATTCACACTCCATACACCTATGGTGAACCGCATAGGGTATGCCTCTTCTATGGACTTATAAAAATTAAACTAAAGGATGGATGGCCTTTAATATTAGATGGTAGTATCCTTGATATAGCCTAACTATTTTGGTATTATATGGAAATTAGTTGTCCATATATTTTATGTGGATAACTTATGAAAACCTTTATCAAATAACCCATTGTAAGAACAAAAATGGAATTCAATATTTCTAATTTTCCTGTAACATAGATGAACATTATAAGATAATCTAATAAAAAATATCCTTTTTCATATGAATAATTAAAAAAAATTCAAACCAATCTTCTAAGATATTTTAAATGATTATTTATTAAATTAAAATAAGTAAAGTCTTTCTTATGAACTTCATCTTGAACAACAAGCTTAGGTTCCACTTTAACCAACTTCCAATATTAATTATCTTCACCTTAATTATTATCCAATAAATTTAAATCCAAAATCATTTATATTTCAAACTTATTGATAAAAAATTAAACACACATAATGTGGTCTCAACATATTTCCTTTTGGTGTTTATGATAGTCAATATTCTTGTCATTCTGTCTTCATAACTCTGTACAACTTATCTCCTTGAATGCTGATGAGGGAATCATAAATATATTTAGAATTAATAATTATATAAAAAACAAAGTATATTATTTATGTTTATTTGGATCAAATGACTGATTATTTAAATTTTTATGGAGTGACCGTGTAACTATATATAATATAATTATCGAACAAAACATTACAATGATAGATGAATTAATGTGAAAAATAAATGACTTCTTCAATGAATGGAATTTTATTCTGATGGATTACACCTGGTAAAAAATAATATCCATACTTAATGATTTATAAAAAATAATTCATACGAGTCAATTAAAGAAAACCACATTTTTTTTGATATCCTCGATCACTTCTTAATGTAGGTCATCCTTTCCAAAGGAATATTAATAATTATTCAAAAGGTAGAATTGAAGGATATTGACCTATGATAGTGCTCTCAAATATTTTGGTAAAATCTATTATCTATACATTAAATACTATTACTTTTGAACCAACTATAAACTTATAAATAATAGGTATATTTGGGAGATATCATAATATGATAACACAGAGTATTTTTTGGGACCTGTAATGTTGGTTTGATTTGTTCATCCGTCACATTTTAGATTTCATGAATACTGAGAAAGACTATTTTAATAATTGGTTTTATACCATATTGGACACAAATTGAATGACTAAAGATATTATAAAGTCATAGTAACATGTTTTCTAAATTTACAAGCATCCCAAACTTGAGTTAATTGAAAATTAAATATTACCAAATTTAAGAAATATAAAATAATTATATAAAATTTATAATGAAATTCAATTATTTTATTTAGTGTATTGTGTATTTGAATCCACCTGATGTATATGCCTATAATTCTCTCACTTTTTCAGAAATGTTCATATTGTAGGACTAAAAATCCATGCTTTCATGTCATAATGGAAATATTATTATTGAATTGACTTAAAAGGTTGCTGAATTATTTTATTTGTGATTTTTTAAACAAAATAGAATATTTTTTTTAATATATTCATTTATAGAAAATAGACTATGATGCATGGAGTATTCTTTAAAAAGATATTGTTTGAAATTTATATTAACTGGAAAGAATTTTCTGTGAAATTATTTTATTTAATGAATATTTTACAATAAAAGTTTCCATATAAAGTTACATGTGAGGGTTCGATGCACTTTTATCGATATAACTATATAAGAGATGCATTGAAAATTTAAATATTGATGTATATAACAAATAATCTGTTGGAGGTTTAATTAGAAAAGTATATTTTCTAGAGGAAAATTTTAATTTCTACTCTTATTGTTTTCAAACTGAATATATTTTAAAACATAATAGAATAATTCATGTGGATGGAACTATTAATGATATCATGGACCATCAGTTATTTTTAATATTCCTAAGATTGGTTTTGGTTGTGATCATGATTGGTGGATTTTATATGATGAAGAACACAAAGCTCATACTTATATTCTTCTCAATTTTAAATAAATGAAACTATTTGTCTCATACATTATATTTTTATCTATTTTTTACAATAAAATTTAAATTTCTTAATTTATATAATATACGATGATAATATAAAAAAAATACATAAAATCACACCATCTACTATTGAAGAGTGTTTATTGGAAAAAAATTTCTTAATAGTTTCAATGTTTGGTAAGTTAAATTGTTTTTGGTTGAACATGTCGAGTCAAGCATTTATTATTTATATTAATAATTTTTTATTTTTATAACTTAAATGAAATGGAAATAATATTGATATTTGATTATGTGCACTGAGTAACCCACTATCAAAATTGGTTATATGTTATAATTCATATGTAGTTAATGGATTTCAATTTCATACATGCACATATGGTGAAAAAAAATCTATGAATAATGGTGTTTGTTAAAAAGGAACCAATCAAAAAGAAAGTGAAGTTTACCTTTGTGTAATGGTGGATGAAATAATAGAGTTATGTTATTTTGGATAAAACTACATAAAAATGTTTAAATATCATTGGTTTGATATTAGTTGAGTGTTTCACATTCATATAAACCATAAAATCATTTAAATTAAACATAAATTTTTTTCTTATAGTAGTTGAACCATTTATTCCAAAACATTAAGAACATCAGGTTTACTATGCTAATTAATACGATACTTCCAGAGAATTAATTGACTTATAGAGTTTAATAAAGAGGTATTCTCATGAAAATCAGTTTATGGAAAATGAAAGTGGTTCTATTAAAGTGTTTTTTTATATTTTCATTATAAATCGCCATATGTATATTTTACTTAAAGTGATGTTGATATTAATGATAAATCCCCATTATTAAGGGCTATTGGTGTTGGTACTATTAACGATGTAACCAATAAATTTGAAATAATAAACGTTGTAAAAATTAAATATCATATCAAAATTAAATCACATATGACAATTGATTTTTATGAGGAGAAATAAAAAGACATTAACACTATGTAATATGAAGATAAAGATGAATAATGAAATATTATATTCTCATATAGAAATTTATGTGCTTTTCATATTTGATAACTGTATTAACAAATATTTTCATATTATATTTTTTTTTGTTTCAGATGGATGGAGATGGTATTGATTTTCTATTTTGTTCCCTCATTGCTATTTTGCTTCTTAGTAATGAGCTCAATAACCCATCATCTAAATCATATGATTCTTTCACTACATCATCGACTTAGAGGGGTGGAAAGATAACTAGATTGATGATACCATATTTTTTTTAATTGTCATCTATCTATTTATTTTGATCAATTCCTATAAAGTTTTTCTAATTATGTATTTTAATTAATTAATTTTTGTATATACTAATTTTTTTTTTATCAGTTATTTTTATTCACATTTTTCATTATATCATTATTTGATAGGTGGGTTTTATTCTAATTATTTATGGGTTATGGGGTTTTCTCTATTCAGTTCCCATTGATGTTCTTCATCTCATGTTCAATCACGAGATGGAATATAAATAAATATTTTTTTTGAAAAGTTATAAAATTATTGATTAGATATTGTTTTTTAGGGTTTATAGTCTCTAGTATATGTTAGCTTTAGAACCTCGATCCCTGATACATGAGGTATTTTTATTCTTGAGTTTTTTCATCAGTGTCTATATAATGATAAAAAGAGATCCATGTATAAGTCTTATGTTATAGTTTTTAACTAGTGTTGATTAATTCATCAACCTGAATACATCCTTGAATTAACACATACGTATAGGGGAAATGATAAAATTCGGGTGATTGTTCACCAACTCACCAAGTTGGCCCACTTCTTAGCCATCTCAGAGCAGAGTTTTTTAGAGATACTGGGACAACTCTATGTGCAAGAGATAGTACAACTTCATAGAGTGTCATAGATTATTGTTTCTTATCATGATGATCATTTTACATACCAGTTGAGGAAGGGATTTTTGGAGGTTTTTAGGACTCATTTGAACTTGAGCACATCATTTCATCCCAAACAGATGACCATATAGAGAGAACCATTCAGGTTTTGGAGGACATGCTGTGAGCTTGCATGTTAGACTTCATTCGTAGCTTGGAGAATCACCTACTGCTGGTGGAGTTTTCCTAAAATAACAACTACCAATCTAGCATTGGTATGGCAAAATTTGAGGCTCTGTATGGGTGAACCTATAGATCACTACATTTTTACACTGACCCAAGAATGTCAGAACTTATGGGCCCATAGTTGGTGTGATCTACCACTAAGAATGTGCAGATCACCTAAGAGGTGATGAATACTTCACAGAGTCGAAAAAGTCAATAATGATAGGATATAGAGGGCTTTGGAGTTATAGGAAAGAGACCAAATTTTTCTTCAGTTCGTACCTCGATGTGGGTTGTAGAGATTTGGCTAGGGTGGAAAGTTTTCTCTAAGTTTAATCGTCCCTTTTCAGATACTACATAGAGTTTATAAGGTGGCGTACCACCTAGATCTACCCCCATCAGTTGCACCAGGTACACGACGTCTTCCACATGTTATAGATGAGGAGGTATTTGCATGACCCATCGCATGTCATCGACTATGATGATCTTTCTATATAATTTGAAGCAACATTTATAGTATACCTAGTGGATATCGAGGATCGACAAGTGGGGATCCTTCGTGGGTGAGAAATTCCATTAGTGTAATTCCAGTGGCAGCATGTGAATATTCCAGAGATCACATGGAAACAAAAGACTTATATTCATCCGTAGTACCCACATTTTCTGAGTATTCAATTTTTTAGATATTTAGGGACGTAAATCCCTAAGGTGAGGAGACGTTAATGTATTGTGTTTCTCATATATTATTGTTAAATATTTTATAATATTAATTTGATACCATGGGCTGAGATGACATGCGATTCTGAGGCCCGATTTTCCCCTATTAAATTTTTGAAATATATTAAATATATTACATGGTTTGTGTGAGTGGTTTTCCTGAAAAATTAGAATACCTTCTAAACGAGTGCCCAAATTAGAAATCTGAGGGCACCATTGTGTTTAGAGTAGAAACTTTACCTTAGGTTAGGCCTATCATCGGCCATCATAAGTCTTATATCAAAGTTAGTTTTTGGAGCTTTTAATGAATATAATAAATTAAAGATTTATTTTATTTCAAATTTACACAGATAAAAATTTCATATTTTAAATTAGTAGCTCAGAAAAGGATAGAGGGTTAGAATTCATAACACTAGATAAATCCCTACGAGCTATAGAGGGGAACCTTAGAGAAATATCTCGATGAACGATGACAAACTATGGATCGAGATTGTTCTTGATAGATCTCAATCGGAAAAGAATCCTTGATAATGTACAGTCTAACCTCAATGTAGGGAGTTGTGATTTCAATTCTTTCTTCCCCATTCTTATAATTAACGATGAATGTGAATCAACCCACAAATATGTTTACCTATGGTTTGATTATTCTTATAAGATGGGATTATGGCGAGTTGTATTTGGGGATGATTATGATTATTGTTTTGATTAAATTTTTTGTCATTATCATGGGAATGGATTGAGACCGTAATGAAGAATTTCCACAGTTAGCTCCTCAAGTTTGTTCTATGTGATTTTTTCTTCCCACTTTTTTTGTGCATTCTTCATTCTTTGCGATATTTGAACAGATAATCATTGAGCGTTTGATTTTGTGGAAAAATGATCCAAGATTGTGGATTTGGCATCAGGAAGACCTAGAAGAGGTGTGACAGGGATGGTGACGGATGGATCGAAGTATTATGGGATATATCGTTATTTGAGTGTTCTTTATGTGGGTGATCAGAATCAGATTTCAGAGACAATTTAAGGGCCAAAAATCATTGATTCAGTGCTATGATGATGAGGAGACCATGGATATTCAGTTTCGCAAAGAATGGACCAATAGATTGAGCACTGGAGGATTGACAGAGGTGCATGGAGGAAGAACTGTGATTCATGAAAATCATGATGAACACGACGTGTATTCGGTAATACACATCATGTGGCCCCCACTGAGCATTGTATATGATTTTGGGTTGACGCAAAGTGTTACATGACATGTGACATCTATCACACGATATGTTGACCCTTCCCTAGTACTCAGCGTGTATCTCGGGGGATGCACAAACATTGGGTGGAGTACAAGACCTATACTCCACCACATGTATAGATCCAGACTAGCTACACATGTTACCCCATGTACTGGTACATGGGTAGGAATACACGAGTTGAAACCCTATACCAGGACATGTTTGGGGAACATGGGAAAACTACAGTTGTATGGACACAGTGTGTAAGACTTTCAACACACTATGTATACCTTTTCTACACGACATGGTTTCCTAACATGCTCCATTGTACACATGCAATAATCGAGGTTAAGGAAAATTAAATATGATACTACTACATGTTGTGTATCCCATTATACATCACTTAGATCCATTTTCCACCATATCTTGGACAAGTTTTCATAATGGTTTTTCCCCTTGATAATTTCCCTAAAGGTTGGTGTGTATCGTTTCCTACACACTGGAGTATGATCCCTTTAGAAGGACTTCCAATATACAATTTTTATAATCCTATGATATTTTTAGTGAGGGATCCCCTATTCATTCTTTGTGACCTAGGTAGAGTTTTGGGTATATAAGTGATCGACTTGACCAAGAATCGATCCTATACTTAGCGGGTTACTCCAGATGGATTTGTTGGTATCAACCCATGGCCATGGCTGTGATCCTCATATGATGTATCATATATCTTTATATCTATCAATGTATCTATCCCATGATGATTTTATATGAACAATAATTCTCGGATGGATGTCATAAGTGCTATCAGACTCAAGTGTGCATTCTCTCGGGTGAGTGCTTTGTGGAATCTTTGTACTGGATCCCTAATGGTGGTTTATAGAAGTTGTGACTTACCTCTAGACTGCATGTATTGTTTGAGTATATCTATGTCTCCTCGTTATATGATGTAGTCGTATACTTGTGTAGAGATGACTGTATCTTTCCTCTATGTATTGATTTGTTGTTTTAGGGTGTTCTAATGAGTATTTTTATACTCACCCCTACATGGGATTTTCCCACATGTGTCATGTCTTGTGCAGATGAGTGACCTTTTGACGGATTCCAGGGCTGACTAGGACTAGATGAAGCTTTGTGAGTTCAGACAAGTTGAGGTGTTCCTACGACATCAAGAAGTATTCCTAGTACATAATTTTTACTGTTTGGACTTTTTAGCTTACAATATATTTTGGTCGCTTGTATTCTGGCCCGATTTTCTTTACATGATTTACTTCTGTCATACTCTGTTGGTTAGGATAGTGGTATGCATGCATTTACTTTCTTAGTGGTATTTATATTTCCGTATTTTGGGCTTGGACATGTGTACATGTGTATAGGTACATTAGAAATTACTCCCATGTTTGTGATATTCCTACTCGGGGAAAGTAACCAGACCCTGGCATATTGGATGTAGGCTTGGGGATTCGCAACACGGGCCCCATTGGGATCGATTGTGAAATATTTATAACCCATCCACCTTTGATTTTCATCATGCATTGTCTTAAAATTTCCTAAAATACTTGGTTTATCCACTCATATTTTCCATCCATTTATAGTTGATAAGTCATAAAATATTTCAACTCTGTATTTATATCAAGTTGTATACTTTTCTATGGCATGGAGATAAAAATTTATCTCGATCAAATAAAATTGATAGTGGTATTCAATATAAACTCACCACTTTTCTAATGTATATCCTTTCAAGTTAATTTTTTGATACATATTCTCGAATTTCATGGATGTGAGGAGTCATTGTAAGATAATATACTATAAACCATGTGGAATTATTTCTTCTATATTTATTCATAAGTCCTACGAAAATGTACATTCATGAAGTTTTTTATTTATTTATACATTTATATGAGTAATGGTTTCAACATATACTTAAGCTATTGTCCTTTTTTCCATCACTTTATATCATACCAGGACCATTGATGTATATTATATGATTTCCTTCTTCATGTTGTCCAGCTAACAGTATTCCTCAAGATCATTATACATCTTTGTTCTTCCTAGGTGGACGAAGAATGTTGATGTATGTGCATCATTAAATAACTCATTATTTATCAGAAGATTTTATTTTATAAATAGGTGTTGATCATATATTACAGTACCTTCTTCATCAATTTTAAACTATGAATATTTCATATTTATTATATTTTCCACCTTCTTATTTATTTCCATGTCATTGGTTTGAGAATACATTAACTTATCTAGAATGAAGGGTTTGAGAAATAATTTGAAAAATGAATAAGGATGTTCCTTTATTTATAAAATACATGTTTATCATTTTCATGTCTAGGAATACTAGTTCCTTTTAAATTATCATAATGGATAAGGTTACATGGTCCTTTCTACTTTGAGTATCTACCAATTAATTCACCTTCTCTAAATGATAGAGGATTGAGTTGTCATTCTTCTTGATTATCTCAAACCATCATCCCTGGTGTATATTAACCCATTTCTATGTGAATATATAATTTATATACATAGGATTGGTATATATATCACACTTATCTCCATAGAGATAATTCCACAATATATTCAATATGAACATCACTAATGCTAACTCCAGATCTTGTGTTGGATAATTCTACTCATGAAATTTAAATTTTTTTGAGTCATAGGATATCACATTGTTATTTCTCATCAATATAAAACCCAATACCTCCATTTATGCATCATTTTATACCCAAATAATGTTCTCTATATGAATGTGGTGTGGGTAATGTTTTAGTAATAAGACCATTTATCAATTATTTAAACCACTCTTCACATTCATTAGTCTAGAAAAAATTCACATTATTATTAGTTATCCCGGTTAATAGGTTTGAAAATCATGATAATTTTATCAAAAATCAACATAAATACCCAACTAGTCTAAGGAAACTATAGATCTTTGATACAGATGAAATTATTGTTCACTAATCAATTGAATTTATTCTAGACTATTCCATATATATCCCTTTATTGATGATAACGTTCCCCAATAATGATACTTTCCCCATCCAAAATATACATTAGTTATACATTTCAAAAAGATTATTATTTCAAATAGTCTATAGAAAATTATTCAAATACTCCTCATGCTCCACATTTATTTTGGAGTATATGATAATATCATCTATAATGACAACAAAAAACTTGTTAAGGATTTCTCTAATGACACTATTAATCAAATATGTGAATATTTCTTGTGTATTAGTGTGGAAAAAATTGAATCACTATGAAATCATAGTGTCCATACCTAGTTCTAAAGGTTTTCTTGGGAATATTTTTCTTCTTCACCATTAATTGGTGATATCCAAATTGATGTCCCCCCTTAGAGAAGTACTAGGTTCCATGATTTGATCAATAAAATCATGAATTTTTGGAAAGGGATACTTGTTCTTTATTGTGATTATGTTTAATTCATGATAATCAATATATAGGAACATTGAACCATTCTTAGTTTGAATGAATATGACCAGTTCATCCCATGGTGAAGTACCCATGCATATAAGACCCATTTTAAAATTCTCTTATAAGTGTTTATTCAGTTCTTCCAACTCAATGGTGTCCATTCTATAAAGAGTCTTGGATATTGACAAATATACTAGAATATGTTTAATTAATAACTCAACCACTTAGTTAGGAGGAATATCGAGAAACTCTTCAAGGAATACATTAGTATAATCCCTCACAGTGAAAATGTATTCAATTCTGATTCTCTCTTTTGGCTCAATAATTTGAGACATATATGCCTGATCATAAGTCAAAAATATCTATACATTAGAAGAAGATTCCATGGAAGTGTATCCTCTTCCTTGTACTTGTTTAGAATTAGAGTATGATTTCATAGGTGGAGATTGATTTAACTCCCATAACATTTGATATTGTATTTATATAAGGATTTCTGATCAATGCCTAATATAGAATAAAATTCCAATAAATAATGTATAATATGAATTTTAAAAAGTAAATTACTGTAAAATTAATCTTATGATATAATAGTCATAAGAGTTTTAATGATGATATCGAATCATTTTGGGTGGGGACATGATGCTCTTAGAAATAATCCAAGATATACTAGAGTGATTTGAATTTTAATGAAAAAATATAAAGAAAACTAGAGTGGTTAATAAGTTTTATTTTATTACAATGATTTGTTTCAATAATCACCATAGTTTAGGTCCTTCTTAATTCCCTTGGTATAAATATTACATGGGATTATTACATCACTGTGGTTGGGAATCCTAAAGGAACCCATAGTACAGATCTCAGTAATTTCACTCTTTGACATCACATCAACAATGTAGCTAGACTCACTATACATATGTTTCACAAAAAGGTTCTGGAATCTCACCTGATTAAGACACCCAATCTAGTGTGGCATGATCCTCCATGTAACATTCATATTTCTAAACTTGATGGTGCTAAAAATAATCTTAGAATCCAATTAAATCCACACAGCATCCCCATTTTGATAGACATCATGATTAGTAGCATATATTGTCACACAAAGATTAGCTTTATAAGTTGTAAATTTCCCAATAAAGAGGTTGAATCATCCATGTATAAAGCCACAATATGGGTGAAAGACACCACCGTATCTTTCCAAACATGTCTTTAAAAGAGCTGGTACATCAACATTTATTTTTACACATGACTAGTCAGGAGGGATCCAATGGATTATCTTTACCATGATGGGCTTTCTCAAACTTCTAGAAATACACAACAACTGTAGAAAGTTAAGATCGTTCAAATATTTTTTCATAGAAGCCACTAAAACTGCTACATTTGCATGTGCCTCCCTATGAACCTGCAAAATACCTTCATGTAGAAAGGGCCGACTACCATCTAGAATGGATGCATTTCTTTGCATCTAGATGGCTTAAAAAATAGCCACCGTGGATACCAAGAGAAGGTTATGGATCAACTCACTTCACCCATTCAAAATGAGTTGGAGCATCATTGCAACACCACTCCTATAACTATAAATATTATCATTAAAAACACCTAAAATATAACACTGCAGATGTTGTGCAAAGGGAAAGTGCATGAAAACATGCTGTAGATTTTCATAATCCTTGAAACAGATCTGGCAAGATGAGAAAATGTCTTTTATAACATTCCTCATCCAATCATGGGTAGGTATAAAAGTTTTCCATAATTTCCATAGGAGAAGAAACCTTGAGGTAAGAATGAAAGGTTATTTTAATCTAAGGACCCCTTTATGTTCTTGAGTATGTCCATCTAAATGGCGTTTACAATGATCTATCGCATTGTAATTCCCAATCCTATTTGTCTTCCAAATCAGAGTATCATGGTCCTTGAAGGGATAACTCTGTATTTCCTAGATAGCCTGAGGGGTGATAATTTCATAAAGGTCTTCATTATGATACAACAAGTCTACAATTGTCATATTAGTCATACAAGAAGATATATTTCCAATTTTAAGAGGGATGTACAACCAAGGGGAATTCCATCAATTGAGGTTGGACAACCTACTGATTAACCACTTCAAAATTTTCAGAATATCATGTAATGAGTACCTGAGAGAGGTCCACATGGATGAGGAAAGGTAATGAGGAGACACATTAAAGAGCTTGCACAATTGGTTTGATTCAATCCTTTTAAGAAAATATTATTAGCTTTCTTCAATTCATATATCATGTAAAAATAAAGTTTCTCATCATGCATTGAATTTCATTTAGAAGACCACCTTGCCACATGTAGAGAGAGAAGGAGTACCCCAGCTTTTATGTAATCACATATTTAACAAGGAACACCCTCGCATCTTGATACATAGCTTTTTAATTTAATTTTTCCAATTGATTAATAATTTTAGATCATATGTGTTCAAGCTATTACCTTTGTACTTTGACATATAATAATGGAACTCCAAGATATAGGAAGGGTAGAGAACCCTTCTTAACACCATGTGTCCTCACGATTATATTCTTCTTTCTAATAGATAATCTATATCTAAAAACAATGAATGATTTATTCTAACTAATGGACTAACCAAAAACGTCCTCATAATGTATAATGAAACCATTAATCATATAAATGGTTCTTTTTGAAGCTTCCCCAAAGAAAATTATGTCATCAGAATACAGCAGGTAAGAATGGATAAGATGATCACTTACAACATTGATATACTTATAGAATCCAATCTAGGATAAGTCTGGAAGGCATTTACTCAAGTATTCCTCAGTAAAAGAAAAAATAATACCTGAGAGAGGATATCGTTTCTGAAAACCTCAAGTACTATAAGGCCCCAGACTTAAACATTACTTAATCTTGAGTTATTACAAGATTACACATTGAGGATCTTTTCATGTTTAGAGTTTTAGAGAATTAGATCATAAAACATGAATTACATTCCACATTTAAACAAAGTGGATACATAAAAGATAGTATTCATTTTCCCATCAACGGAAACATATTTAAAATAAAACATGGATTCTTTCTTGACACTTCCTTGACACTATCATCATATCATGTACCTTTCCCTTGACTTGTGAATTTTTTTTCAAAAACTTGGGATGAGCATAAAAAGCTCACTAAGGGATATAAAAATATGGAAAGGAAACATGAGTACATATATACATAAGAATGAAATCATACTTTACCCATAAAACATAAGCACCTTAACATACCTCATCAAATCATGAATAAATAATAGAAATCATAAGACATAAAGGTAACTTAAGGCAGTCATAACATTCTTACGTAGGTAGTAACCCTCCTTGGTTACGTTTGGAGTACCCATCACAGTATATTCCCTAAATATTTTCAGAGAAACCACAAAATTTAACCCCTTCGCGTTACCCAATGCATTGGAGAGCTATATCGGGCTCACCTGCCCTTAGTTTATCACGGAACCACCCATCTTCATAACAATGCCCAAGAACCATAACATAATCGTATCACATAAAACATGCATAATGGAAACATAACATTTCCACATTTCAATCACAAGATTTCAATACAACACATTGATATAATAGAAACATTATGAAAACTATTTTCAATACCAAAATAAAAATAAAAGTAAAACATGGAATTTATTTTTCATTTTAAAAAAAGGTATGGCTTGTAGAGGAAGCCAAAACTCAAATAATGGTCACGGCGGAGGAGAAGTCGTTGTCTCCACATACGTACGACAAAAACATTCCCTTTTGTCGTTTAATAAAATGCTTCATATAAAAAATATTACTTTTGGATAAATGTAAAATTCAAAGGGGTTTATACACCATATAAAAGAAGGTTGTGTATAAAACAAAATATGCCTCAATGAAAGGAGATTGAGACGAAGTCCCATACCTCGGGTCCGACTTGACTCGATCGTTCTTTAACCTCCTGAATAATAAACTTGTGTTAATTTATACTTGCTTAAGAACATTTTTCAAGTTCATTATTCCTTTTATATCACTTATTACCATGTCATGATCACTATGTAATTATTTAAGTTAATAACGGTCGTTTTAATGATCATTGGTACTTGAGTCAAAAAAAATAAACTCTTTATAATTACAAGTTGTTTATGTATCCATTATATCCAGAGTTATACACATGATGTAGATATCATATATATCATATATATCCATTATATAAATGCATTTATAATATTACATAACGTTTAGAGGTAAGAAATGAAATGCACCGTTCATGGAGACGGTAAGCCGTTCGTACGCATGAACGCTACTGTCATTTCTATTTCATATTTTATAGAATATAATCATAATGATATAAAGGTATATTATAATTCTAGTATAATATAATATATAATATCATTAATTACATCCTTTATACATCCCACATATGGCATTAACGAATCAAATCACTTTGAGGGGGCGGTAGTCCGCACTTCCTAAAATGAAGATATCGTGTTTAACCATAATGGAAACCATAAAGGTATGCCATAAATGAAAAATACAGAATCTTAAGTAAAACATAAACATATTATATATCATATATAAATATAGTGTCATCTTAATTTCCACCTTTTAAGGTGTTAAAAGAATATTGAACAATCATCGTTTCGTGAGGCAGAAATTCGCCATCCACAGAAACAGTATGTTCTTTAACCATTAGATGTAGGTGTGTGTAAGTGTAGCTCGAATAATTATTATAAAAACATCATAGTATATGGAAGATACTTGTGTTGTTACAAATGAAATTAATAAAAAGAGTTTAGGGGGTTGGAGAAGAAAAATAAAACATAAGAACAAAAGAGAAAACACTACCTTTAAATCGGGTAACTCTTTTTGATTTGAGCTCAAAGGATTCCTTGGGAAGACTTCTGCCCAACGTGAGGCTTCTAAGAGTTATAGAGGGATGTGGAGAGACAAAGTGAGCAGGGTTTGGCCAAGACAAAGGCTTTGGAAGTGTGTGTAAGGAGGTAGAGGTGGGGGCCTTTTATAAGAGGAGAGAAGGGGCACTCTTGGAAGGTAAAGAAATGATACTTTATTTTAAAATGAGTTTCGGATTTAAAAGGTCCCACATTGATATACTTAGAGGATAAGGTGATAAGGGTTCAAAATAAAGTCATCCAATAGGTATTTTACAAGTGTAATTCTTATATTTTACATTATTTTTCATTTTATTTAAATCGTTTATTAATGAGGTAATGGCTGCATCATCATGATGTCATAAATAATTTAATTTATTTAATGTCTAAAAATTATAAAAAAAAATATCATGATGTAGGAAATCATTTTATCTTTATAATTAATATTTATAGTCCAAAATATCATTTATGTAGGAAAAATTAAAAATGTTTTACTCAGGTGATACATTCTTTGTTATATTTACTTTCTTTAAAAATAAAAAGATAAAAAGTCACTTTCACACAAAAGTGATTCCATGGGGTCCCCAAGTTTGGAAAAAGGCATCCCATGGTCGGCCTTGAGACAACCAGTAGCATTAGGACACATGTTTGTGTCATTTTTTATTAGTATGGTATTATTTTATTATCCTTAACTACCCGATTACTCATTAATCAAGATAAATAAAGATAATTACCATCGTTACTATTCATAATTTCCAAAAAACAAAAGAGACTTGATTAAATAATTTGGGCCTTATGATTCCAAATATGTAATACATTTTACCAAATTAAAAACACAGAAATTTCAATAATTAATTTAAAAATAATTCCCGTTGTCAAAACAAATAGCGGGTTTTTTTGAAGCAATATCTATGAAAAGTTTGGTATTACTTTATGCCCAATTCCAAAGTGAAATTAATCCTAATGACCACCATTGGATTAAATTTTAAAAGATTTTAAAATTACACTTTAATACCAATTAAAAAGATAATCTAAACATATAATTAAATTATATGAAAAAGTAGTTTTGATGTAAAATGCAGTATTTTTTCACTATTCATTAAAAAAATGAACATTGTCAGAAAAATACCAAAACTTTATCCAATGTAAATTTCAATGTACCAATCATAAATAATATGTTTATTTTGAAAAATAAGGATTATAAAATTGTCAAAATTTTGATTTAAAAATGGTTTTCCATCAAAAGGCAGTAAAACAATCTTTTAAAAATATTAGTGTATTCCATGCTTAAGATTGAATTTATTATCATTTTAAGCCTCTAAAACACTATCTAATTCATAAATAGACATATATTACTATATATATTATTCATTACTTTATTGGGATGTTATATCCTTCTCCATTCAGAAAATTGTGTCCCCGCAATTTATTTACTTATCGAATAAGTGGAGGTATTTAGCCCTCATTGCATTTTCAGATTCCCATGTTCCCTCTTCAATCATGTGGTTTTTCCACAAAACCTTTACTTGATGAATTAACTTATTCCGCAACACTTGCTCCCTGTGATCAAGAATCTGTATCGGTTGTTTCTCATAAGATAGGTTCTCTTCCAGCTGAACTGCCTCTGGACTTAAAAACATGATATGGATCTGGAATATACTTTCTCAACATCGAAACATGAAAAACATTGTGTACCTGAGATAAAATCAGAGGTAAATCCACTCGGTAAGAAAATGATCCAACTCCCTCCAGAATTTCATATGGTCCAATGAACCTTGGACTCGTCTTTCCTTTCTTACCAAATAACATCACACTTTTCCATGGTGAGACCTTGAGAAAAACATGATCACCTACCTCAATAGAGAGATCCTTCCTCCTGTTGTCTGCATAACTCTTCTGCCTGCTCTGATCTGTTCTCATGTGTTTCTGTATTAGCTGAACTTTTTCTGCCAACTCTTCTACCAGTTTTGGTCCCATTAGCTTCCTTTCACCCACTTCATCCCAGAAAGCTAGAGCTCAACACCACTTCCCATATAACGCCTCAAATGGTGCCATCTGTATACTGGAATGAAAACTGTTATTATATGAAAACTCAACCAAAGAAAGATTTTGGTCCCAACATCTCTGATAATCCATCGAACAAGCATGTAGCATATCTTCCAATGTCTGAATTGTTCATTCTGATTGCCCATTTGATTGAGGATGAAAAGCTGTACTAAAATTTAATTCAGTACCCAACGACTTCTGAAGGCCCTTCCAAAAGTTAGAAGTGAACCTGGGATCACGATCAGAAACAATGGAGAGAGGAACTACATGTAACTTGACTATCTCTTTAAGATACAAATGAGAAAGTTGATCTAGGGAAAAAGTATCCCGTATAGCAAGGAAATGAGCAGACTTAGTCAAGAAATCAATAATAACCCATATTGCATTATTACCTTGAGGTGTCTTCGACAATCCCACAACGAAGTCCATGGATATATTTTCCCATCTCCACTCTGGCACTGGTAAAGGCTGAAGCATCCCTTACGGTAAGTTCCACCCTGCTTTAACCTGTTGACAAGTCAAACACTTCACAGTAAAATCGGCAATAACTCTTTTCATTCCATCCCACCAGTAATACTCCCCCAGATCTCTGTACATCTTAGTATTGCTAGGATGAACTGAAAACAGAGAACTATGAGCTTCACATAACAACTCTCTCTTTAACTGTGAATCACAATGCACAGACAATCTCTTCCCAAATCTCAAAACAAAATCATTATCAATGATGAATTAAAGCAACTTACCCTTCTGAACCAGCTCTACCTTTTTCTGAAACTCACTGTCTTGCTTCTATGTTTTCTTGATTCTGTCTGATTGAGAAGATTTCACTGATACCTGAAACAAAAAAGAAGGACATCCTGCACCAAAAACTTCGATGCCAAAGTTCATCAAATCCTTAACCAAAGGATCACATTCCAAACACAACATTTCTAATAAAGCATTACTATTTCGACTCAAAGAATCAGCCACTTTATTTGCTTTTCCCAGATGGCAATGAATTGTACAATCATAATACATGATTAATTCTAGCCATCTCTTCTGTCTCATGTTCAATTATTTATGAGTGAATATATACTTTAAACTTTTGTGATCGGTATATATTTCACACTTTACTCCATACAAATGATGCGTACAAATTTTTAAAGTGGAAGCAACAACAGATAATTCCAAATCATGTGTAGGGTAATTTACCTCATGAGTTTTCAACTGTCATGAAGCATAAGAAATTACCTGATCATTCTTCATTAAGACGCAACAAAGTCCATTCAATGAAGCATCACTGTAGATAACAAACTCACCATTCCTGTAAGGTAGTTCCAAAACTGGAGCATTCACCAATCTTATTTTCAATTCCTAAGAACAATCATCACATTCTTTTGTCCAGATAATCTTAACACCCTTCTGAGTTAGCTTAGTCATTGGACTAGATAACCATGAAAAATTTCTAACAAACCTTCAGTAATAACCTGCCAAACCAAGGAAGCTAAGAATCTCAGTTACATTTGTGGGTCTTGGCCATTCTTCCACAACCTTTGTTTTTGCAGGATCAACAGTTATCCCATCTTTAGAAACAATATGACCAAGGAAAAAAATTTGTTGCAACCAAAACTCACACTTGCTGAATTTACCATACAATTTCATTTATTTTAAGGTTTGAAAAATAAACCTTAAATATATTTCATGCTCCTCTTTACTTTTATAAAACACCAAAATATCATCAATAAAAACAACCAATATTTTTCACCTAAGTCAAATGAGCCATCACTACAACAAACTATTTAGTTCTAATTCTGACCATCCCAGGATACTGATTTGAAAGGTCATTTCCCTCTGTATGCCTTCCTAGAAAATCTACTCTGTTTCCTCTATGGAAAACCATTCTTATCACAGAAATACCTTAGGTGAAGCAACATGGTAATCTTTAAATCCTATATCATTTCAATTTGACCATAAAAAAATATTTTTGGATAATCATTTAATAAAATTCTAACTCCTAAAGTTATCTAAATCGACCTCTGATACCAACTATAAGTCCCCAGCCTTAAACATTACTTAATCTTGAGTTATTACAAGATTACTCATTGAGGATATTTTCAGGTTTAGAGTTTTAGAGAATTAGATCATAAAACATGCATTACATTCCACATTTAAACAAAGTGGATAAATAAAAGATAGAATTCATTTTTACCATCAACATAAACATATTTAAAATAAAACATGGATTCTTTCTTGACACTTCCTTGACACTATCATCATATCATGTACCTTTCCCTTGACCTGTGAAAAACATTTCAAAAACATGGGATGAGCATAAAAATCTTAGTAAGGGATATAAAAATATGGAAAGGAAACATGAGTACATATATACATAAGAATGAAATCATACTTTACCCATAAAACATAAGCACTTTAACATACCTCATCAAATCATGAATAAATCATAGAAATCATAAGACATAAAGGTAACTTGAGGCATTCATAACATTCTTACGTAGGGAGTAACCCTCTTGGTTACGTTTGGAATACCCATAACAGTATATTCCCTAAATCTCTTCGGAGAAACCTCAATGTTTAACCCCTTCGCATTACCCAATGCATTGGAGAGCTATATTGGGCTGACCCTCCCTTAGTTTATCAGGGAACCACCCGTCTTCATAACAATACCTAAGAACCATAACATAATCATATCACATAAAACATGCCTAAAGGAAACATAACATTTCCACATTTCAATCACAAGATATCAATAAAACACATTGATATAATAGAAACATTATGAAATACATTTTTCAATACCAAAATAAAAATAAAAGTAAAACATTGTATTTATTTTTCATTTAAAAAAGGTATGGCTTTTAGAGGAAGACGAAACTCAAATAATGGTCACGGCGGCGGAGAAGTCGTTGTCGCCGCATACGTATGACAAAAACATTTTCTTTTGTCGTTTAGTAACACTTCGTATAAAAAAGATTCCTTTTGGATAAATGTAAAATTCAAAGGGGTTTATACACCGTATAAAAGAAGGTTGTGTATAAAACAAAATTTGCCTCAATGAAAGGAGATTGAGACAAAGTCTCATACCTTGGGTCCGACTTGACTCGATGATTATTTAACCTCCTGAATAATAAACTTATGTTAATTTCTACTTTCTTAAGAACCTTTTCAAGTTAATTATCCATTTTATATCACATATGACCATGTCATTAACACTATGTAATTATTTAAGTTAATAACGGTCGTTTTAACGATCATTGGTACTTGAGTTAAAAAAAAACTCTTTATAATTACAAGTTTTTCAAGTATCCATTATTTCCAGAGTTATACTAATGATGTAGATATCATATATATCAAATATATACATTATATACATGCATTTATAATATTACAAAACGTTTAGAGGTAAGAAATGAAATGCACAGTTCATGGAGACGGTAAGCCGTACGTACGCATGAACACTACTTTCATTTCTATTTCGTATTTTACGGAATGGAATCATATTGATATAAAAGTATATTATAATTCCAGTATAATATCATATATAATATCATTAATTAAATCCTTTATATGTCCCATATATGGCATTAACAAATCAAATCACTTTGAGGGGGTGGTAGTCCGCACTTCCTAAAATAAAGATATCGCGTTTACCCATAATGGAAACCATAAAGATATGCCATAAATGAAAAATACAGAAGCTTAAGTAAAAAATAAAAATATTATATATCATATATAAATATAGTGTCATCTTAATGTCCACCTTTGAAGGTGTTAAAAGAATATTGAACAATCATCGTTTCGTGAGGCAGAAATTCACCATCCACAGAAACAGTATATTCTTTAACCATTAGATGTAGGTGTGTGTAAGTGTAGCTCGAATAGTTCTTATAAAAAAATCCTAGTATATGTAAGATACTGGTGTTGTTACAAATGAAATTAATAAAAAGAGTTTAGGGGGTTGTAGAAGCAAAATAAAACATAAGAACACAAGAGAAAACACTACCTTTAAATCGGGTAACTCTTTTTGATTTGAGATCAAAGGCTTCCTTGGGAAGACTTCTTCCCAAAGTTAGGATTCTAAGAGTTATAGAGGGATTTGGAGAGACAAAATGAGTAGGGGTTGGTAGAGCCAATGGCTTTGGAAGTGTGTGTAAGGAGGTAGAGGTTGGGGCCTTTTATAAGAGGAGAGGAGGGGCACTCTTGGAAAGTAAAGAAATGTTGCTTTATTTTAAAACGAGTTTTGGATTTAATAGGTCCCACATTGATAAAATTAAAAGATAAGGTGATAAGGGTTTGAAATACACTCATCCAATATGTATTTGACAAGTTTATGTCTTATATTTTACATTATCTTTTCATTTTATTTAAATCGTTTATTAATGAGGTAATCGCTGCATCATCATGATGTCATAAATAATTAATTTATTTAATGTCTAAAAATTATAAAAAAAATATCATGATGTAGGAAATATTTTTATCTTTATAATGACTATATATAGTCCAACAGATCATTTATGTAGGCAAAATTAAAAATGTTTTACTCAGGTGATACATTTTTTGTTATATTTACTTTCTTTAAAAATAAAAAGATAAAAAGTCACTTTCACACAAAAGTGATTCCATGGGGTCCCAAAGTTTGGCACAAGGAATCCTATGGTTAGACATTAGACAACCAATATCATTAGGACACATGTTGGTGTCATTTTTTTTATTATGGAATTATTTTATTATCCTTAACTACCCGATTACTCATTAATCAAGATAATTAAAGATAATTACCATCGTTACTATTCATAATGTACAAAAACAAGAGTCTTGATTACATAATTTGGACCTTATGATTCCAAATATGTAATAAATTTTACCAAATTACAAACACAAGAATTGCAATAATTAATTTAAAAATAATTCCCGTTGTCAAAACAAATAGCGGGTTTTTTTGAAACAATATCTATGAAAAGTTTGGCATTAGTTTATGCCCAATTCCAAAGTGAAATTAATCCTAATGACCACCATTGTATTAAATGGTAAAAATATATTCAAATTAAACTTTAATACCAATTGAAAAGATAATCTAAACATATAATTAAATTAGATGAAAAGCAGTTTTGATGTAAAATGCAATATTTTTTCACTATTCATTAAAAAATGAACATTGTCAGAAAAATACCAAAACATTATCCAATGTAAATTTCAATGTCCCAATAATAAAGAATATATTTATTTTGAAAATAGAGATTATAAAATTTTCAAAAATTTGATTTAAAAATGGTTTTCCATCTAAAGGCAGTAAAACAATATTTTAAAAATATTAGTGTATTCCATGCTTAAGATTGGATTTATTCTCATTTTAAGTCTCTGAAACACTATCTAATTCATAAATAGACGTAGATAACTATATATATTATTCATTACTTACTTGGGATGTTACATGTACACTGAAAGTAACCCTGGGGGATTCATTAATTAAGATGTATAGCTTTTCAAAACCAAGGATACAAGTCATAATCTTGATAAATCTATTTGACAATAAATATATTTTTAGCACATCAAGAAGAAAGATCCATTTTAAAGTATTAAAGGATTTTGAGATGTCAATTTTGACAATAAATTTTACATAGTTGGACTTCCTTATAATAATATTGATACTCTCTAAGGCTGTGAAGAGATAATTTTGAATGCACAGACCCGGGAAAAATCCAAACCGATTTGATAAAACATGATCACAAATGAAACTCTCCAATTTTTTAATCATAATATTGCTGATGAATTTAGGAATGGTGTTTCCAATAGGCACCAGTCTAATGTGTTTAATGTCCAAAAAATTATCCTTATTTTGGATCAAGGTAATAAAACTCGAATTAACCCCATAAGGAATGTAATCATGGGTACAAAAATACCTAACTACATTGAATATGTCCTCCCGTAGAATGTCCCAATAAAATATAATTTTTTTAGTGAACCCATTTGGACCAGTCGTTCTATCAATGTTGAGGGAGAACAAAATCTTTTTCAAATTCCTCCATCGAATGTATCATCATAAGGGTATCATTTGTTTGGTCATGAATGCACGGGAAAACATTGTTAATTATCTTCTGGTTGTTGTCCATTCCATTACCAGAGTAAAGATCAGTGAATTATTTCACCACCACATAACTAGTCTGTGATTTAGAGGTGTAGAGGCATCCGTCAATGATTATGGCCCTTAATTCTGCACTAATATTCCACCTTTTGTGAATTCTATAAAAACTTTTGAGTTTCTATCTCCATATTCGATCCACTTAATCTGTAGTTTTCTTCTATCCTGCTGGTCTTTGAGAATAAGATGATTATCCAGTCTAGGGGCAGTGTGAATTTCTTCTCATGATGGGTTGTCCAAGTGCTGATTTATAATTTGTAAGCAAGGTAAATTTAACTCAATAGCTTCAATATCAATATTAATATTATAGAATGACTTCCTACTCGATTCCCTCAATTAACCTTTAGCCTTTTTTAGTTTTTCAACAAGAACATGCAGTGGGATTCCATGAATGTTGGATCCATAATCCTCCACAATAACTTCCCTGCATCTAGTATACATAAGAAAACCATTTCTGAAATGGAAATGCGAAGGTGTAGACAAATTCATGTGAGATAATATACCCATTAAAATTAGATTATTATCTGAGTGGAACATTGGGAGAGTGACCAGAAATGGTAAAGACTGAGATTTCAACTTCCATCTAGACAAAGCATCTGTCATATTTTTTTGATTGACTCCCATTCAATGTATACATACAAAAAGTGAAATAAACACCCACTACAGGAACTTCTGGGAGATTACATTTATTAATAAGTGAGGAGAATTCTATAGATGAAAGTCTATTGAAATTCACTCCAGTTGTCTCTCTATGTCTGAGGATGGTATTCAAATAAACTATTATCACCCATTTAATATTAATATCCTTAAATAAGGCCTCGATATTGTTTCAAAGCACCCTAATTTTGATATAGGAGGTGGATTCATAAACAAAAGACATCAAAAAGATGAGTCCGCAAATAATATAGAAAAGAGAGATCCACTATGAAGTTTTATGAGAGGAGGTAAAATGAATACTCTCATGCTTATGGACCAATAGGTGATCCATGTTATTTTCCTTAAAAATATGAGAGATAAAACTATAACCTAGATAATTTCACCTAAAGGCTCTCTAATTTTCAAAATTCATTTTAGGATCAGAAATTATAATTAAATAATGTTTATAGGCCATGATGCAGTGTATAAGGGCATTGGTCATGTGATAATTCATAGGCCCTTGACAGGTTCTAGAAGAAAATATTTATTGAGGTAGAGTTTGGCTTTTGGTCAAGGGGATTTCCTCTTTTTCCATAATAGTAAGACCTTTATTTTTCGTATATTTTACCTTACTCTTCACTGAATTGAGAGTTTCACCCTCAAATGTTTCGAATTTGGGGACAACCTATTCATAGTCAGTTGTTTTATCCTTATGATCCCATGACACAGTATCAATAGGATTCTCGAAGGGGATATAATATTCACTAAATTGTGAGTCATCAACCTCATCAAACTAGAAAATACATGTAAGTGGATTGAATTTATTTCTATAATTGAATAAATTAGAGAAACCTATCTCTTTGACCTTCCTCTAGGTAGCCTTAGAAGGATGGGGCTATATAAATACCCCATTCACATCAGATCCATTAGGGGTTTTTCTCATTATCCTTATAGTCTATCAAAGTAGGGTATGTTAAGCCTAGTGGAACAACATAGTCAATTACACATGTAGGAGGTTAATTCTCTTCATCTTCATTAAGACCCACACCACCCTCATCACTCCTCTCACCATGGCTGCATGAAAAAGATTCATCTCTTATAGATTTATATCCATGGATCACCTGAAGCCATTTTCCAGCATCATCATTATTGGCAGCACCCTGATTAATTCATACAGTGGGTATATTTCCCTGTGTTCCATCATTTTCTCTAAGAATAACTAGATGAAAATTCAATTCATTTGGACTAGGTATTAGTTGAGAAATATAGTTATAAGGTACTACCTAATCCTTTTTATTTTTAGGATAATCATAAGTCAAATCCTTCTAGACACTTGTTGTTCTAACAACATGCACAATTAAAGCCCTTCCCTCATCAATTTTTGATGTCTCAGAATTTTCAATAGTTTAAGACTTAGAAGGAATTAGATTTTTCTTCCCCTTATCCCTTATACAAGAAGCATCATCATTACATTTCAATTTACAGAAACTACACTCTTTATCTTTTTTACATTTAGAACTTATATGGCCAAAAAATCTATAGCTAAAATAGAATTTTGGATTTCTATCATATTGAATCTCAAACCTCATATTGTCATCCCATGTATTAAATAAAACCTCTTTAACTTGAGTACTATACATATCCACCTCTAAAAGAACCCAAGAAATGTTCCCACATCGAAGATTATCAGTCTATTTATCCATACAAATTTTATTTCCCACAAATGAATAAATCTCCCATAGTATACTTGGATTCTAATAAAGAAAATTCAACTTCAAGATACAAATCCATTCATGTGCATGTGTGTTTCAAACATTGTAGGGGTTAATGTTTCTATCCAATTCTTATATGTTTATGAATCTATAATTGACAGAGATAGAACCCATGCTCCAAGTCCTTGTCTTAAAGTCATCATTGGGGAAAACAATACGACAATATCATATCTAAATCTCTACCATTCTCCAATTATCAAATACCCACATCTCTTCAATTTTCTTGGTCATGTCATTAAACTTTCAAAGCCTTTTTTCCTTTTAGTACCAGAACACAATCAAAGATAGTGTATAATCATATGCTAATTCTTTCTTCAACAACCTCTTATTTCTCTGAAACATGGTAAAGTATACATTTCTTAATGAAACACATAGGAGAAGGTATATCAAAGTTAGAGAAGGTTATCCAAGAATTAACTTTCAAATCATCTAAAAAGTTATGCATTGGATCTGCATTATTGTTCGAGATTGGAGAATCTAGCTATTCCATTTTAGTTGCCTATGCAATGAGCTCCTAATATTTGAGATATCAAGATTGGATAAACTCCTGATCATCCTTAGAATTTTCATTAAGAATAATATTCTCGTAGACCCTCTGTTAATTATTGTTTCAGCCTAAATCTGGTAGCTCTTCCATGATTCAACAATTATTTCTAAATTTAATACCCAAAAATCCATTTTTGGGTTATTACTTGCTTGGTACAAATGTTCCATATCCACACCCACTTGTAGTATACATAAAAATGTAGTTTCTTAGATACCACTCAATCTATAGTTCATAAAAACTTTAGGATACTTTAGTATAATTTGACTTATTAATAAGGTTATCCCTAAATTATTTTATTCTAAATCCAAAAAAATAACCACAACTTTCTCTGATACTAGTTATAGAGACTCATGTCTTTTTTTGGGAAATAACATTATTTTTTTAGAAAATATCCAATAAAAACCAAATATTTAAAGGCATAGTGTATTGTGAATAATAAGTTCATAATACATCAAAATGAGATTATAAAAAACATATTTATTTTATTTTCTATAATGATCTCCAATGGCCCATTGACCACCTAAAATTGAATAGGATTACCTAGGGATATATAAAAAATGTGGTTAGCTAAAATACCCATTAAGGGAATAAACACGATGAAGAAGCGTAACTTCTGAGTCAAAAGGAATAAAAATATATCATAAAAGATACATATCAAGAATAATTTTATGGGAGAATAAAATAATGGATTTGGAATCACAGGGTCATGGGAACATAGGAACATAGAGGCAATATAAAACATGATGTAATCATAAGTCAAGGTTGGCCATGAAAACAATACCGCATGATGGGCAAAGTCTCATCATGTATTAGGTTTACTCCATAATACCATACATATCATATCAGGAAACATAAATATTACCCAATTCACTAGATCACTATAGGAGTTCACACATCACAACATGTACATGAATATGTGTTCCATTTAAGGAGATCATACATAAGGTATAAACATCCAAAACCCCATGGAAAGGAAATGGGTAACATAGTCGTGTCTTATAACATAGACTAAAGGAATTTCTTAAAGAATTCATTAAAAGAGGGGGATAAATAAATATTTTATTTTCCGATAAAAAAAGAGTAAAAAGAAATTAAAATGAGTCCAAGTAAAATAATGATATAAAATAAAGTGGGGAATTTTTTTAGAAATATTCTTTTTATGTGTGGTTTTAGGAAAATGGGTAAATAATCATTAAAGAGGAAAAGGAAATAGTAGTTTACATGAAACAAAAAAATGGACTCAAATAGGTTCCCAAGGAAAATTTAGTGTTTTTAGAATACATTTATGGTTAAAAAAAACTCTTGGAGTGGCACTTTAAATAAGGAAATAAAATAGTTAATCTCCTTTTAATTGGCTATACATAACAAAATAAATTAAGAATGAAACATTTAAAAAATGTATATCCCCATTAAGGGAAGGTGACTTAAGAAAGGTATGTAAGTGTGGAACATTTATAAAGAAAATATAATATATGAATAAGAATAATATAGTGATAATTTTAGGCAAATAGAGAGAAATAATGACCCAATGAAAATAGGGTGGTTTAGGGAGATAACATACCTTAGTTTTAGAATGGTTTTTTCACTTGAACATTGAATTGTGAATAATAAAATTATATTAATCAATTAATTAATTCAAAAAAATTTCCATAACTATTTGTTTTACTATAGTTATATTATGTTAATTTACAACTATTTCAATGAGATATACTGTTTAATTTTTTCTGATTAGAACATCTGTTTTGTGGTTCCAAAGTTGGATCATAAATGGATAATTATGGAAATTAAAATAAAATGAAATTAAAAGTATATATGTTAATTGAAATGATATTTATATACTTTTTAAAATTATAATTTTCCCAAATATCTATATATTATCTAATATAGGTATGAGTCATTCATAATAGATGTTATCATTATATGGTTAGTTCCTTTTGGAGGGTTTACAAAACATCATGAACTAGATTCATTTTATTTAATAAAATGTTTATTAATTCATTAAAAAGTTGAATAAGTTTTATAAATACTTATTTTAATCATATTTAAGCATAATAATATTTTTATAAGCATCATAGAAGGTCATGGAGAAAAATTAAATTTACTTTTTAGGGAGGCAGTTAAATAACCACGTTGTGAACAATGATTTCATTTTAGAATCAATTTATATGATGGTAGAAGATGGATATTACACAATAAAAATAAAATATCAGCATATTTAATATTTCAATATTATATTTTATAGCTGGATGGAAAACCTATAGGTGTGGTAGAAGCAAATAAAATTGAAAGGCGTTAAGTTAAGAATTTACATCCTCCTTTGGTTGTCTCATTTTAGGGTACACCTTAATGATCCTTGGAATAGTATATGATGACACTGTTGTTTATATAGATGTGGGGGAGATATGGGGATAGAATTTTGTTGAGCTTTGATAAGTTAAGAAAGAGATATTGTGTTAGGGGAAGAGGTTGTATTTATATGGGGAGGAGAGGAGTATTTTTTTTAATATTATATTAATTAGTTTATTATTTTGACTCAATACTATAAATAGTGATTAATATTGTGAATATATATAGTAATTAGTTCATGTGAGTTCATAATAATGAGTTATTACATCATATCATATGCAATAAAACTTTTATTTAACTTATAATGTTATATATCATATTTTTTTCCTATTTCACTATTCATTATAAATTTGACTATTTTAGAAAAATATCAAAAAATAACCCTAACCATTTTCAAATAGTATCTTAGAAAATTAAATTAATTTAATGAAAACAAGTTTCTATCTATTATAATGTTTATTTTTAAATTAAATATTTATTTATTTGAAAAAATACCTATTTTAATTTTTTGATCATTTTTTTGACCCTTTAGAAAATTATTTATTGTTTAATGAAATTAGATTATTGTTATAATGTAAGGTAATATTATTTTAGAAAAATATTTTATGAAAAAAAATTATTTCAAAATATCATATTTTTTATAAATAAGAAAATTGAACATACATGTTTGAAAAAAAGACAAACACTTATTTTATCAATTCTAAAACATTTATATACTTGTATCAAGATATAAATATGTAATAATTTTATTTTATAAGATACCTAAATGTTATTTTTTAATTATAGAATAACTTTTAATATCCTAGTAGACAGTTTATTATTGGTAAATCTCAGATTACTATTCCAACTGTTAGATATGTAATGATCGTATGAGTCTAAGACTTTGTTTAGATAAAGAATATTTCATGCATTAATCATTAAATTATATTTATATAAATGATATATATATTATAATAATAAAAATTAATATTTCATTATTAGTAATATACTTTATTTCTAAATTTTCATTCATTAGTGAAATCATTTAGGGGGATCCAGTTGATCCAATTTTTTATATTATAATTAACTTATTTTATCTTTTTATACTATTATAATAATTTCAATTCTCATGGCCATATTTATTCTCTAAATGTGTTGTTCAAAATAATTAAATGTTTTTGGTTCTATTATGTGAATATTATGCTTCATATAACACCACATTACTAAATATGACACAATTATATAATCATAATGGAAATTCAATTTTACAAAATTATGGGTCATTAAACTATTGTTTCACCTCAACTATGTGTGAGTATAAAATTATGTAAAGGATGGATTTGTAATGATGGTAGGCGGTTCAAGACCCAAACAGAGGTGAAATCATCCTATAAGATGTAAAATTTTAGGGTGAAATATTATAACTCCATCCAAGAATGGATTAAATAGTTTATTCACATATAGTTATAGGTTGGTTTATTGTCTTCTAAATAAATCAACCATTAAAAATATAATGGTAATTTCATTTAATTTATTTTATTTCAATCTTAGTGCATAGTTAATTTTATGTATTTTCTGTCACTATTACATAAATTATAGAATTAGAAACAATAAAATATGGAAATATAATAAGGTTGATTTTTGGTAAATTTATTTTATCAAGAAAATGTTAATTAATTATGTAAAATTTAAATAATATTCACAAGTCATGCTTATTCATAAAAAAATATCAATGAAATATTAAGTCATAAAAACATTCCATTACCTATATTAAGAAGAATTTATAGTTAAATTGACAGTTTAGGTCATAGTCATGAGAAATTTTAATTATCAAGTCTAAATAAGGATGATGGGTTGACTTATCTTAACTTGAATGGGATTTAACATCCATAGTTGTTCCAATAATAATTTTAGAGGAAATTATTGTGGAATTATTAATTAGTATTTCATGATTTAGGATTACACTCATTGGATCAAAGAGATGTAAATAAGGAGTTGGAAATTCATCCCACCTAAATACCTTCATATGATTTTAATGTCCAAAGTATTGATTATGAGAAGGGAAGTATGGATCATTACCACTCGAATTTCAATAGGATACGATATTATAAGTCTAATGGGTATGGTTATTGGTAATTCAAAAAATAATGGGAGGCTAATAAGTTTATTAATATTATTATACCTCAAATAATTTTGAAATCCAGAAAATGAAATTATATAATATTTTATATTATTTTAGTAAAATTAAAATTAAGTGAACTACAATATCCTTACGATCAATTTTGTTGGAAGAAAATTTTCATAAATTTTTTAATTATATAAATTTTACAAGTGATTTTGAAATATATTACACCATTAACATATGAATTACATGCTAGAATACTAGGTTTCTAATATTCTTATTAAAAAGGAATGTGAGGAAGAGCTTGCTATCTATAGACAATACATTGATGATGCACTATATGTAAAGTGATTAATTATTTAGTAATTGTATTATGAAAAAAATGAAATCTAATTAGATCATGGATTCATATAGAATGCTCAATAATATTTTTAACCTTTATCAAGATAATATTAGACAAGAGTGACAAGAAAACTCCATGGCATTATCTACATGAATTCTTAGTGAGGGAGTTCCAACTATACCTCAAATTTTCTAGATTATTGGATTCATTGAGTGTATATATATTGAAATGTTTAGACATAACAATGAATTAGACACAAATATTATTCTTGATTCAGTCCCTCAGAGATTCTTTTGCTTTACTATGAACATTAATATGTAAACAATTGGGAAGAATCTCCCATATATCCTTACTCATATTTGCTAGATCGATAAGGACATGAGTCAAGAAAATATTTTTATTCATAAGATGAACAAAAGAAGGGTAAAATAAAAATTACCTACAATTGGAACTAAGTTAAAGGATCATTAAAACCCCCTTCCAAGAAGTTTAATATCAAGGGGTAAGAAAAGGAAGAAGATGTTATTCGATTATCATGTGGAAAGAAAAGAAATTAAATGAAAAATTACAATGAATTAAATTAAAGGCTTATAATTAAAGTGTATTCATCAATGTGAACATTATACATTAATTGAAGAGTATTTAATAAAATATTTTTGTGAATGGGTACTCAAACATGGAAATCAATTATGGATAGAGAGATTGTGAGAGGTTTGGTGTATTCATTGAAGAAGCTAAAGAAGGGTGATTCACAGGTTAATAAGAATAAGAGTACAAATAGTTTATTTCACGACATATTCAATTAAATCTATCTTTTATTACTAATTATTATTAAAACAATTATTTCAGTGTCTAATTAGACAAAATGAGTTTTTTTTCAAATTTAAAATTGACATTTTTATGTTATATCATACTTATATAATAGTTTAGTAATTCTTGAATCACTTATATTTTAAATAAAAAAAACTGATGATTATAAATATAAGACTTAGAATACCTCATTATGTATAGATAATTAATTTTCAAGAATAGATGATTATAGTTTACAATTTTATTTCTATAAGGTTGTTGTTGTCTCTTTTGAGATAAAACACTTAGTATACTGAGAAATTCATTATCATGTTTTTTCACAAAAAACTATCATAAATAAAGGTATGTCACAAATATAATAGAGTTATTCCATCAACATCATGAGAAACTTTTAAATATATATTTAAGAGGTAAGTTCATATACATACTGAAATATCTTTAATAGATTTTATGAACACTCAGAGAAGAAACAAATACACTTGGTAGAGGATACTAGATCCAATGGGTTGTCTTTTTAGAGTTTATCATAATAAAGAATTTATTGATCCTTAATATACAGATTTAAGTTAATCCTAAACTTGATTTATATAACATCCCTATTTATTCCTTTTAATATTTTGTAAATTATTAAGGGATATTTTTAAATCTAGGACCTGAGACTGTATTAGATTATAAGGCCTATTGAGCTAGGTGTTAATATTATTAAAATACTAAATATATTAATTTCATGGTCATGAATTTTTCATAAAATAGTTTAATAACTCCCAAATGTGTATTGGATAAGAAATATGATACCACCATTGAGTCCATAATGTATGCTTTACCCTAGGTGGGACATAATAATTTTCATCATTTTTCATTAGCTAGAAATATGTCACATGAAAAACTAGTAAAATATATAAATAAATTTATTTATTTTATTATGTTTTAATGCACAGACATAGAATCCTCTATATATGAATTATTATTACAAATCACTAGGGTGAACTTCATAACATTTGGATTTGAGATGATAGACTGAATAGATTTGATGGGAAACAAGATCATAGATCAATGATCGAAGTACCTCTAGAATCTCCAATGACATCAGAGAATGTGGATCTTTCTAATGAAAATATTATAGAATTTTTATTCACCATTGATTGACAAAACTCTATATTGGGAGTTTTTTATTTTTATTTTTCCTATTCTGAGATCCTATATCAAACGTGAATAAAATAATCTAACAAAATTGGTTTATGGATCAATGGTTTCTTTTTGGTTGATGATTTATATTTCCTATGGAATAGGAATTGTTTTATTTGGTAATACTCTTCATTTTTCAGCATCTAAACAAGGGATTTATGTAAACATGAAAATTGTATATGGTTCATTCCTCATGTTGTTTTTTGTATTTTTTCCCACTTTTATACGTCCTTTCATCATTGTCATTTATTTTTGGCTGTTGGATTGATGAATACCCAAAAACTAATGGTTCAATTTTCCTTTTTAAATGCGTGGTTTGCGGTTTGGTGTGGAAATAATAGCATGGTGGGATGGGAAATGATTATTAAGTGATGGATGTGGGCATAATCTGGCCACCCATAATGGTGAGTTAAATCAACTTCATATTTGGGCTTCCTGGTGGGTCTTACGGCAGATTTGGTGGTTATAGTGATACAAGAAGAAGATGAATGAGCGTTCTTGAGTTTCTATGAAATTTCAAGCTATATAATGTTGAATTTAGGGACACATTCCAGGTAGTTTACTCTATGTGGTGAATCTGATTTTCACATTGGAGATAAATATCACATTCCATATTGTGGGCCCACATTCTTTGTGACCCATATATGACTAGATTAGTGTGTACATAGTGTAAAATTCCAAGAATCAGGTGGTGCTACACACTGTGAGTTCTAGGTCACAGACTATGTAACCCTTGGAAGATGGATGTGTGTGTATAGGGAGTAGATAATACAAAATATATGTGGAAATACATGGTAAATATTCCATTTCACTAACTATGTAACACTTGGTGGGAATATTAACATTTATAGGGTGGAGACACCCAGGAATCTAAGTTGAACTACACTCCATGTGTTCCAAGTTACATGTTGTGTAACCCTTGGTGGATGGATTGACATGTACATGAGTTCAGGAACAAAAATTCACTCAGTTCTATAGGCTTTGTATTCCATGTCATACACTATGTAACCCACAAAATATGGCTTGACATGTATAGGGAGTACACACATGGGGTCCCATGTGTTCCCACATGAAGTGTATAAAAGGGGACATGACATGTACTCTGATGCATGCACTATAATACATGGGATTTTGAAGATATCACATCAAATTTAGGATGAACACCTATATGCCATGTACCCTATGGGAAAATTTGTATATTTCAGAGTTTTTTCAGGCTGTGTTAGAATGTGAAAGAGATAGTGAAAAGTTTAGAGGAAAACATCATATAATCCTTGTACACACCATTTAAATTCCCCAATGTTGGTTAAGTCCCTCTTTTTCTTAAGTTGGACAAGTATCGATTGAGTTTGTTTGATTGGAATATCCCTATGACTGTATAGTGTGGAATCATGTCCTTGTCAAAAAATTTTGACCCCTCTAGGGGTTCAGTTTTAGAAAGAGTTCATGTAGTCCCTCCATGAGTCTTAGAGTGCGATCCACTATCATATACTCTTCTCTAAGTGGAATTTATGGAATTAGTGTGACCAACTTACATGAGCATTAATACCTTAATTGGTAGTTTATTCCATATTTAGTTTATGACAACCCCTATGATCCCAAGGTGTGATCCCCTATCGATGTATCGAGATATTAAGAGTTCCAATGAGCATTTATTATTAGTGATAACCAATGTGCATGACCTCTTAGGTGAGTACAATCACGGAAAGTATGGCTCTTGGATTAGATTATCCTAGAGGAAAGGTATCATGAAACCTCTAGATGAATATTGTGGCTATTAGTATAGATGATAAATATTGAGTAATGGATCCCATCATGAGTATATTTGGTTTTTCCTTTTCAATCATTTTGTCTCATATCAGGATTTACATACCAGTGTATTGATTAGAAGAATACACTTGATGCATTTCATTTGGTTATTTCTCAGTGTCATACGAATTATTGTTATTCCCACACATGTATAGACTCTTTCCACACATGTCATGTCTTATAAAAATTATAGATCTCTTCACATATTACTTCAAGGATTAGGAGCACGTGGAGTATAGTTTGGGAAACACAGACCAAAGTTCTTATCAGTGTTGCATTTGATAGCTGTCCCCTATTTTAGAGTAGGTTGGTCTCTTTTGTAGTTTTTGGTGGGATTGATTTTTGACCATATTTATCACTTTAAATAATTTTTTATTACTTTAACAGTGGTATTTTACATGTATTCATATAGTGGTATCAGTTATGATTTATTTTTTTTATAATTTTATGATATTGGATATATGTGCATGTGTAAGGGTGCATTAGGATAACACCTCCCATGTGTGTGATATACTTACTCGGTGAATGTCACCATTACATATCCTATTAGACATAGGAACAAGGTTTTACTACTTGGATTATTGACAAACATGAAGGCCTTATTGGGTCATGTCATTAAAAAGTGTCATCATAAAAGTATCTATCTAAAAATTGGGGCATATTTTTCAAAACTCTGAGATAAGTTTGGGATTTATGAAAGTAATGTTAAAGTGTTTCAAGTTCAAATTTAATTCCACATACTATTGTATTTGTGTGGATTATGAAATTTGTATTTACCAAGTCTCTAAAAACTAAATTTTCAAATTGAAACACATAATCATTGGTTACAGGGAAAAAATTTGTACATCCACTATATAAGAATAGGTTGTGGTTTCCATGTCCTTATTGAGTCAGCTCACTAGATATGCCCTTCTGATTATGGTGCATCTTGGATTTGAAAAGAAGATTACATGATGATTTCCATATAGTATTATGTGGTAAGATCATTTTTATTATTTAATTGGAGATGAAGCTTCATTTTGTGGATCTATAGAGGAGGTGTTTCCTCTGAGTAGATAAAGAATGATTTCTCCACCCATTCAGTAGGACACTGACCCACCTCAAGTGATTCAATTATATTCTCCTCATCAATTTGAGAAAAGATAAGTTCTGATTATTCCAAAAGGTGACACACCTATGTTTAGTGTGCTTCATGATTTACAGATATACAGATCAATAAAGATTTATAGTGATCCAAAACCCATTCTCAGGTGGAATAAAACTGATATGATCCTGTGGTATGAGTGTACCTCTTCGATAAGACCCCTCTTGAAGGTGGTCTTGTATGTGATAATTATCCAACGTGATTAAGGGTATAAGTAGAACCATGTATTGGTTTTTTCTTCTGTGATTTTGGACACACAAGGAAGAGGGACACTTCCCCCCACCGAGATACATTCTTGGGATGTGATTTAAATCCACGCAAGAAAGTCAGTGCCACCAAATGAGGATAGTGTCATGTTTTTGATAATGAGTTCATTTGACTTGTATATTTGAGTTCATTAAAATTGGATAAGTTATTAGGGAGATCCCTGGTTAGGGTAAAAATGTGGGTAAGTGAAAGGATATATTTATACAATAGGATCTTTTGAATGGATGAATTGACTGTGGTTTGATGTACAACTTGAATCTTCCCTACTCCATATTTAGTTTTAAGAGGTGTAAGACACATTTCAATTAACTTATCCCTTATATGAGACCAATTGATACCATTGATCCTTTTAGCTTAACCCTTATATTGAAGGATCATATAAAAAGGATCTGCGATCACACACTTCTATCAATAGTGTGTCCTAACTCTGAAGAGAGAGAGAGAGAGAGAGAGACTCACATGGAATCCTTCCATAGTAGTGGTGAGACCCTAAAATGTTTTCCTTGGTATAGACTAGTTTCATACTATCCATTCCTATTTTACTTCTACTAGTATAGGAAACATTTTACCTTGGTTTTGGGATGAAATTATCCTTCTTTGGTGAGAAGGGATATTCGGTAGAGTGGGATGACCTTATGTGTAAGTGGAGACAATCAATTTCCTCTAATTTGGTATGTATGACCCCTAGAGAAGTGAATGGTTTGTTCTCTCAGTTCCTTATATAACTGTAGGAGTATGTTTATAACATCTCAAATTATATTCAATTATTAAATGCCCGTATAATTTTTGTTTTATGTATATACTTTCACCAGTGAAAGCCTAATAATCACATTATCATATTGGGTGACCCAACACATCTTTAAGAGATAAAGGTGTAGTTAGAGGATCTTCATAAGTGATGATTTATTAGGACAAGTGTGTTATCTTGGGTATCCCATTATTGTTTTACTAGGTGGTGGATGATAGATTGAGGTTAGGTGTGGATTGGTGCCACCAGAACCAGGTGAATGTCATTGAGAAGTATCCACACCCTAGAGTTGATGACTTATCCATCATATGTTATGAAGAAAATTAGTTCTTATTATTTTACCTTTGGACAGGTTATCACCAAATCCATGTTTATGGTGAGGATATTCTAAAAGTGAATTTATAAATATTATGTTTTTTTACTTTAAGTTCATGGTGATACATTGTGGTATTTTGGATTCCCCAATAGTGCTTTTAAGACTATGAAATCATGTCCTTCTTCTTGGTTTCATTTCATGGTAGTCTTATCCAATGACATCCTAGTATACTTGATATCAACCATGGAGAATGAGGGTTATTTAAGGACGGTTCTAGACAATGTATGTGAGTAAATACTCTAAAAGAACCTATTTATGTATCCATTCTAGGTTGAGAAGGTATACTTCCAAAGAAAATGTATTCTCGAACATGAGATTGACATTAGAACCAATAATATTTGATGCAGTGATAGCTTGAGAGACACCTAGGGGAGTATCTATTGAAACATACACTCACAATGGATTTTATCATCCATTTTTGTTGGGTGAGGTGATAAATAAGTTTCCCACTTTTCAATTGTCCCAAGAGGGAGAAGATGGTGTGGTATACGTGCACTCTATTAATGCTTCCCCTACTCTTCTTTAGCGAGTCAGGGAGTTACACCATAGGGATATCTATTAAAATACATTGTGTGACCTGATAACCATTCTATATGTTTTTAATGGATTCTATTAAGGTTGGGAGAATTTTAACCTTATGAAGAAAAACTATGACATCATCCACAATATGAGTGGTGTAAATAAGGAGGGTTTTCCCTTAACAGGATGATCGTGAGAGATGGAGATATACCAAAATCCTATGGAATCGGGTTTTGTGAAAATGATATTGTAAATTTTTTATGAGTTTAACTCTTCATGTATCACCTCCCATTAAGTGAAGCCTCGTAGGGACTAGTGGGGAGTTTGGGATGCTAGTGCCTGCATGAGGTATTACGGCTTTATGGAATCCCATCGATGATCATTTTAGACCATGATTCTCACATAAATTCAGGATTTGAGAGAGGTTGAAGTAGGATTTGAATATCCATTGTGGATGATCATGGATTTTCAACCTCATATTTTCAGCCAGGTAAAGAAAATACTCTACCGTTGGTGTATAACCATTATGGTAGATGTAAAAATGAACCTACATATAACTGATGTTCTAGTCAGAGCTGATGGATAATAGTGCCTCTTGGCCTATAGTTTGTGATAAAAAAAGGTTTTAAAGGGGTTTTGTTTATCTAGAGGTGGATGAGGACTAACCCATAATGTCAAGTGTAGTTATGGACTGACAAAATCAAGCATTATGTTCCACAAGGAGAATATGTATTCTAAGGGATCTCCCCTCATGGAGTTTTGTTCATATTTTTCTAGGGAGTAAAGTAATCTTAGGGTTTTAGAGACCCGTTTTCTATTTAGTAAAATGGGATATCAAGGTGAATTACCACTAGAATTTGTGACTACAATTGGATCAAGTTCACTTTTTTTCCATGTGTTGCAGCTATGGAGGAATGTGCATGCATCATTGCACAATATTTATTGTGATGAGCTCAACACTAAGGGTGGAGTTACCTTTTAGATGATTTTTAGGATCTCGGTACTATTTGAGTATTGAAATAAGAAAAACCATCTTTGTAATTTTTTTCCAATGGTTGTATGTAGGTTGAAATCATGGGAACCTTCCTCAGATCCCATGGGAGTGGGAATCTTAGTTGAGAGCTTGATATAATCCCTTATTAGTATGATTTTTAATTTCTATGATAAAAATACCTAACATGGGGAGAATATAACAACTTTTTTTTGACTTGTAAGACTCTAGAAAATATTAAGAATTACATTCAAATCTAGGTACTGAGATGATGCATGATTCTGAGTCCAACTGAGTTCGATGTTGACATTATAAAAATATTAAATATATTATTAAAAAGTGAATTATGCTTTCCTAAAATAGTTTAATAACTCCCAAATGGTGTCCCAGATAATAAATGTTATACCACCATTGAGTTTGGAATGTGGAATTTTCCATATTTTTGATATATTCATTATTGACGTCAATTGTTTTTGAAAATTTATTGCTTAGAGATGTAATAAAATAATATTTTTTTTTATTTTTTGACATAGATACCAAGACAGATATATATTATAAAACATATTCCAAAAAAACCCATTGGATTATCTGAATAGCCATAGTATTTTAGTTGTGATCTTGAGGAGCATTGGTGGGTGATGGGATCATGGATCAATAATCAGAGTACTACCAGAATCACCAAAGACATCATACTTTGTTTATGTCACCAATAATGAAAAAAATGATCATTCATATTTATTGGTTGATCCAAACTCTAGGTAGGGTGATTTTTATTTTTATTTATCCTATTTTGATTTCCCATTTCTAACGTGAACAAATTAATCTATGAAAATTGGGTCATGGAATGATGATTGATTTTTAATTGATGATTTATGATTTCAAAATAAAATGAATTGTTTTATTTGGTAATACTATTCATTTATAACGTTCATAACAATGGATTGATAACAACATTACTTTAGATATGGTTCTTCCCTGATTTTGTTGTGTATTATTTATTTCTCCCTCCATTATATGCATGTTCATCTCAAAAATTACTTTTTTGGTGGGTGTTTGATGAATAATTGGAAACCCATCATTAGGTGTTAGATATTTGGTACAACAGATGGTTTCTATGGGTTTAAATTCAATATCAATGATGTGATCAATGTTCTTGGTGATGACACTTTATTGATTTTGTATCCATTATTTGGGTTTCCCGATTTGATGTAAAGTTTGCAGGTTGGTGCAGTAATGAAATTATGGTGTAATGGGAAAGGATTCTCGAGTGATAGATGTTTCCAACCTCTATCCACCAGTAATGGTTTGGATGATCGACATCAATTCATGGATTTCTGGTTGGTCTTGTAGTGAATTTAGTGATGATAGTGACAAGGGTGGATGATGTATTAGAATTATAAATTTTCTATGAAATTTAGAACAACCCTTAATGTTGTGTATGAACTCCCTCCATATCATTCCCTTTATATGGAGACTTGGGTTTCCACATTGGAGATAAATATCACATGACATGGGGTTAACCCACATTCTATGTAACCCATAGTCAGCTAGCTATGCATGTACATGGAGTACATGTCTTGGAATCCACATGGTGCTACATTCCATGTGTTCGAAGTAACACATTGGATAAATCTTGGAAGATGGCTAGGCATATACCAAGAGTACAACACCATGGAGAAAATATTCTATACACATTTTGTGTTCCATGTTAGACACAATGTATCCATTGGTAGATAGATCAGTGTGAACAAGGAATACACACCCAGGAATCCATGTGGTGATATACACCATGTGTTTCATGTCTCATACCATGTAACCCTTGGCAGATGGATCGACGTGTATAGAGATCACACACCTATGAATCAATGTGGTGATACACACCATGTGTATAAGGTCACACACCATGTAAACCTTGGTATATCAAATGACATGTATAGGGAGTAGATTCCCAATGGCCCATTTGTTCCCACATTCTGTGTATGGAGGGGGACATGAAATGTACTTTAGGTCCTGATAAACAATACATATACCCGGGCTTGTGGCACACTGAGTACCGAACAGACACCTAAACACCTTGTACAACATGTGAGACTATGTAAATTTCATAAATATTCATGATGTGTGAGCGTAAGAGATGAGAAGTGTTAAACATAGAGAGAGACACCCTCTACTCCCAATACATTTTGTGTTTTTTTAGTAGGTTAATGGCATCCATTTAATTAGTTGGACCAATATCGATTGAGTTTGTTCCCTTTGTCAATTTCCAGAATGATAAACCGTTACACCACATCCTCAGCATAGGATTGTGACACTTCTATGGGATAAGTTTTATATAGAGTTCATGGTGTCCCTCTAAGAGGCCCAAGGTGGGATCAACTATTGCATCATCTCATCTAGTAGGGGTTTGTGGAATTTGTATGACCATATTACACATGCATTGATCCCCTTATTGGTGGTTTATTACATATTGGGTTTGTGGTGTCCCCCTTGATCCCTACCTGTGATCCTTTATCTTTTCAAGGAAATATTTGGATATCAACTGAGTATTAATTCGTAGAAATACCTGATGAGAATGACATATTGGGTGAGCACCATATATGATAGTATGGATCATGGAGTGAATTCCATTATATAGGCGATATATTGAAACCTTGAGCTGAATCCTATTGCTGGAAGTATTGTTGGGACCTCTTGATACTTGGATTCTGTTATGTGTATATCTAGGGTTTCCTTGTTTACCATTATTTTTCATATCTTGATTGACATACCATTTTATTGTTGAGCTAAATACTCTTGATTCTTTATATTTGGTTATTTTGGTGTGTCCTATTCGGAATTGTTATACTCACTACTTCATTGTATCTACCTACACATGCCATGTATTATACAAATGATAAATATTTTAACGGATTCCCTGGTAGATTGGAAGTAGGTGTATAATAGTATGGGCTAGAAAGACTGAGGTTCTTACCATTGTTGAATTTGATAGTAGACCTCTCCTTCTAAGAAGGATGGTTTACTTTGTAGTTTCTTGAAGACTTATATTAGGCCCCTCTTTATCACTTTAAGTAATTTTGTACAACTCTAATTTTGGGATAACAGATGATGATTTCATTGGTATCATTTGTACTTTACATTCTTATAATTCTATTGTTTTGGATATATTTTCAAGTATATCGGTACATTAGGGTAATTCTACCACTACGTGGGATATGCTTACTCAACAGAGGTCTCCAGCCCATGGCCAATTAGTTTAATGCTTAGGTTTTCACACTTGGATTATCTCCATATAAGTGAGCCCTCTTGGTTCGGGACATGATACAATTATATATACATTAATGTTTTTATAGATGTAAAAGGCAATTTTATAAATGTCTTGTGTATTGAAAATCATCAAATAATTTATTCAAAGTTATGTTTCATAAATCGTAAAATAATTACTAACAATGTGCTAATTATGTTGATTAGTATATAATATATTAATATGATAAGGAATCCATTTGGTGAAACTACACGAGTTTGATGGTAAATATTTATTAAAAGCTGTATTTAGCTACAAAGTAAAATAAAATACAATAAAAATGCATCTCAATTAATTATCTTATAGTCAAAAAGGATATTAATGTCCCTTATTAGTTTAAATTGACTATATTTTTGAGGGGATCAAATCTCATTTTGAGATAGTGAGAGAAATATTTCTTTATATTAACTCTATGATATGAATATATATTAATTAGAATTGAAACATACACTTTAATAATCTTAGTGGGAGGAGTTATTTCAAGAGACACACACTATGTAGGAAGTTAAAGTCAAAACTTTCTTCTACATTCACAAGGACCATTGAAATATTATTCAATATGAATAATGAATCAAAAAATGAAAAAATAAATTGGAACCTGCTAATATTGGAAATTATATATTTAGTTATTTAATCCATATAGAAAATTTTTGTGGCGCTGTATATTGGATATTTTTATACTTGATACTATCTGTGGGAATTAAATGGAAACAATATATGGATGGTACATGTTATCATCAATAAAGAATTATTTATTATTAAAAGGACATTTAAGACATTTTTTATGAAAAAAATATTTAATCTAACCATCATGATAAATTCAATTTTAATTATACTTATCATAGTATCCTCATATGGTCATTTTATTGGGTAGTTGGATGTCGAGGCCAATTTCCTTAATATAGACTCAATGGAACATGTTTATATGATATATCCAAAAGGTTTTGTTACACCAATGAATGAATATAAGATATGTAAAATTAATATATCCCTCAATGGATAGAAGTAAGCATAATAATAAAAAAATATTCATTTGAAATGAGGGAGTTTCATGTTTCTACAAAGGGTTAGTGGTAACACTAATATTTCTAGGATATATATGTTGATAAAATATGAAAATAGTTAGGTAGTATTACCAACTTAATAAAACTAATGAAAAAAGTCTATCATAGAAAAACTAAAAATAGTAACCCAACTCTTGAGAATAAGATCTATTGTTTTAAATATACGGGGTTCAATAATATAGTCATAATATGTATATTTAACACTATTTAAAATATATAATGGAATTATTCAAAAATGAGTTTTTATATTAGTTACATGAGTTGAAATCGATCCACAATTACATTTTTGGGAACCAGAGGGGATTATTAATTGAATTTCACAAACATATGTTTTAATAATCTATCTAAAATTCCTTATTATATAAAAAATATTTATTTTACTTATTCATGTTGCATAAATTAAAAATATAATCAATAATATGGGGTTACAAATACTTATAGTTAGAACAATTTGATAGAAACTTATAAAGATGAACTGGATGAGTTTATGGTAAAAGGAGAAATGAGAATACTAGTGTTTGAGGAAATATTACACTAGTTTTCATTAAGATAACATTTTATCTAATATCATACTGATGATAATGTAGGATGTATGATAAAATTATTTCAACCATGTGTTTCCATATTTAAAATATTAAATTTCATTATAGATTCTATAATAGTTTAAGAAGAAAGTCAGTAATGATTTTTTCAATTTTGGGATATACCAAAATCGCAGGGTATTACCATTTTATGATAAGTTTAACTATGAAATAATCCAAGATATTTGACATATGAAAATAAAATAGAATAGCTACCTGTGTATATTACTACTTGATGGATTTCTCTCAAGATACTAAGTTCATAGTAGATAGTGCTACAATAATGATAGGTTGTTGAACCAAAACTATCCACAATGATTTTTTTGGTCTAACAACTATATCTATATATAGTATATGAGTGTTATACATGTGATAACTATCCAGTTAGTTAGAAGTTGGCCCTAGTGAAAGTGAGAGTCTGTTAGACTTGATCCCTATAATCAACTACATTATAAATTAGATGTTATATATTTTTATATACTTGAATATTAAATTTTTTTATTACATATTTACTTTTCTTTTACATTCTATTAATTATAAAATTTCCTATAATATCTATCAAAAGGCCAAATCGGTTCCGGATAATGATGATAACCTTAAATTAGTATGATGATATTCCTAAAAAATATTTTTTATGGTAATATGATTTCATTTTATAGGAAAAAATAATGCAGACTGATAGGTGTGAGTACTAATTAGAATATGAGACTTTATACCATGAAGTTCACACTACAAAATATAAAAAATTATTGATTATAGATACATAATCACCCATATAAAATCCACATATTCATGTATCATTTTATTTTCATATCTATGAACATGTGTAATGATCCTTAGACTTTAAAGATTAATATTAATACATGTTATGAGTGACATAATAAGTTCCAAAGGGCTTGTACCCAATTGGTACAAGATCCTTCTTGGCATCCAAATAACCCAGGAAAATCTGTGTAGGGAGGAATTTCCTTGTTACTATAGTATAACTATAGTAAGGAATTGTATTAGTATTGTAGTAGTGGCAGAACTGTAGCAGGGATGACACTATAGCGGTGGGGGGCATTGTAGCAGGAAATATAGTAGTGGTAGGGCTGTAGCAGCTTAGTTACTATAGCAGTACTATTCACTGAGGGGCCATTTGGGTCAAAAAATGGGATTTTAATCCGTGTATTCTGACCACTTGGCTTTGGGACTTTGAGCTATGTAATGTTTCTCCCTCTACGCAGTCAAAAGAGTTCTGTTCTTTAATAATAAAATGAGGCTTCACCCCAACCTTTAAAAAAATGAGTGACAAAATAAGATGTTTTTACATAATATTTGATGACATATGTTCATGGTGAAGTTGGTTACGTAAGGTGCATCATGAATGATATGTTTTTAATGAATATAATAAGAAAATAATTGTCTCTTCCATATTTATATAATATGATACCTCAAACCTTTGATTGAAATAGAATTTTGGAAATAAATTCCATAGACATAGGGTATAGACTGGTTCATTGCATGAATTCTAAGAAATACATATCAATAAAATAGTTTAATGACATGAGGGTGGAACCCACTTGTTGAGACATCATGAACAAATGAATATATTGCACAATTTTCATTTGTACATGATTTTTATCATTATGGAATTAAATTCTTCCTATAAGGATGTATTTATGTATCACTACACGCTGATAATAGTCTTTAGGAAAACTCACCTCTAGCACTAAGGAAGAGGCATATATGTTAACAAACTTAGTGTTTCAATTGATCTCAATTAAATTACATTTGAATTTTATTATTATACTAAATATTTTTCTCCAAATCGAGGAATAATATTTATTCCAAATATAATGATCGCATATATTCATTCACTATTATATATGAGTTGAATTTAAAAATAAATATTTATTCAACATACCACGATCATTATATTTATTTATTTATTTTTGAATAAATAATATTTATTATTAAATGTTTGTTAAATGTAGGGGATGAAATGAAGATCGTGTTAACATGTATAATAGAAATCATATAGTAAATATCATTTAAAGAAATGTCAATTTATTTAATGAAATGATATTTATTTTATCTGTGAGTTATGAATATGGTAAGAAAATAGTAATAAAAAATTTTTATTATACATGGGGTGAAATAAGAATTATAGAAATTTTAAGGGCCTATACACAATTATTTATTCTCTAATCTAGTTCTATAAAGACTAAGTTTTATCATTTACTAGGGTTAGATGAAAATTGTAATTCAATCCACCAAATCTTCCCAATAGATTCTCTAAAGAACAAGATAATTATTCCACCTCCTTCTTTCCTCTGAAGAATAAGAAAAAAAGATTCCATGTTTCAATTTCAAAGGATTGTATTGTGATAAAGTTTTAGTAATACAATTTGATCAGTACTACCACCCTAGCACCTGAAGTATCATCACCAATAGTTCAAGATCAAATGAGAAAGTTTTGGACACTAATTTGGGAATACTACATTAGACGCTCTTGGCATAATGATGATTGACTAGGATATGGTTTTAAATATAAACACCTTAATCAGTGAAAAAACTCAAAATATATGTAATTTTTTATTTTTAAATTATTTATAAATTGAATGGGAAAATATCCTTTATAGTGTTACTAGATTATTTTGTTATGGGTATTTAAATAAAATCATGCGATATATTGTTTTTCATCATGTTATTATGATTTATTTTTTATATTTAATGAAATAACATCATTGGACATATATTTGACCGAATTATGCTACTCCCCAAACCATAAAAAACCCAATAATTTATTTACATAGGATTTATCTCTCTAAAATTAATTTTTATGTGTTTAGTAACAACACAACCGTATAAAGGAATAATTTCCCCCCCCACTAATGAAGTGGGTCGAATGTTTCCACCATATTAGAGAACAATTTATTCCATATAACATTAACTGGGTACAAGATATGATTTAATATTTAGTAGATCGGACCACTGAAGATCATAATATGGGTTTCTTTGGTCCTAACACCCCCATGAATTTTTTTCTTGAGGTTTCTCCCCAATTTTTTTTATGATGGGTGAGGTATCCAAACTATCTTATAATGGGGTTACTTTATTCACCTCCACCTCTAATGTGGAATGAATATCTACTTTTTTAATTATAATCATCATTCTAGTGAGTTATTTAATATATTTTCTATCATCTCAATTATTAAATGATGTTATTATAGGTTTGAGGAACGTTATGGATGGAGAAAAATATATTTAGAGGAAGACTGTAGAATAAAAAATAAGGGGTATCAATATAGTAGGTATATAGAAATTCAAGTGGATCACCATGAGATGTTCGATGGGTATTTTTAATCCACCTAATGTTTAGAAGTAAACCACTGATGTTTTATTGGGTTCATGTTATTTTTTCTAATGAAAATTCAAATGGGGTTTCTATCATTTTTTTAACCTATAAAAAAAAATCCTTGATATTTTTATTCCTAAAATTATTCCTTAAGCATGTTTGAGAGACACCATTAGTTACTCATTGTACTTCTTTAATAATAAATTTAATCTTAAAATAGAATTTCACCTTGTTTTTTATGAGTGTGTTATTTGAAAAGGGAAGGTAAGGAATTTAGTCATCTCTATTTTTACTACTTTTAGGCAATTTCTTAAATCCCTAGACCAATAATTTCTTAAGGTTTTGTAATTGGTAAATTCATTTGTCTATTTTCCTTCCACGATGTCAAGGAACAATGAAATTAATGATTTAAAGGTTAGAATAAATCTTTATAATCAGAATTATATTTTTTCTGCAAGTGAATAATGAATACATTGTGATTCTGTAACTTTGGAGGGGGAAATTAATTAGTTGTGGAATATCTAGCTTTTATGAAGATATGTCTATTCTTTTATATAGGATGCAAGAGGTAACCTTTAATTATTGATCATAACATGGCAATGTTATATTTTAAGAAACTTGGGGAAGATTGAGTGATAAAAAAGTACATGTTTTACCATAAAAACTATTATATTGAAATGATTTTTTCAATTTGAAACATGATAATCAAAAGTCTATTTATGATTTAAGAAAAAAATTTCACTGGTTATGATTCACTGAAATTATACATGTTTATTATAAATAAATAAATTGGTATATGAGTTTCCTTGAATGTTAAATGTTGATATCGTTATATTCATGGGCTTCCATTAGTTTTATCCATTTATTTATGATTTTTACCTTCAAATTCGACATAATTATTTTTAAATATGCCCCTTGAAGTATTGGAATGTGTTTATGAGTTATGAAGTCAATATTCAAATTTATTATATATATTGAACATCAATGTTATCTTGAGTATGGATTCTATGAATATTTTTATATTTAATATAGATTTACAGTTTTTTATGAGTAGATTATTTTCGAATATTACAGGTTAGAGGCTTCCTTATTATATTTTTATATTTTTGTTATTCTTATGCTTTCCCATGTAATTTTATTACTTAGTATGCCATGCGATAGGTTTCAATGTACGGTTGTTAATTTTATTCCATGTTAAGGTCACTAAACAAGTTTGAATAATGTTTTAACATGATTTTGGACTTCTACCAATTTAAAAAAAATTTATTACCTCTTGATTATACAATATATAGTATTTGATATGTGAAATAATTGAGTGTGTATCTTTTTTGATTATTATATATGTTTTTTATTTGAAACCAATGTACCCATGTTTTTATATTATGATGTTAACATATTTATTATTCTATGAGGTTTCTATGGTATTATTTTATACATATATAGCCTTATTTTTTTGATTATATTAAATTTTAATGTTTTCTCTAACCTTGTTTTAAATGTCGTGAGTTTGACACATGTATTGTTGAAACACGTGGAGATATACATATACATGATATGTTGTTACATATGAGGATATGTGTGTCATATAAGAAGAGGAAAATGTATATTTATATAATTTTAAAAAACAAACACACACACACACACACACGTGTTCCTCACTATGAGGAGAGAGTCCTTCGATATAAGGATGGTTATATATACATATGTGATTAAATTTATTCCCTAAGAGGATAGAGTGGCCTTTGATGCGACGAGGGACACATACAATATATATATTTTCAGCTCCTCTCTATAAGGATAGAGGGACCTCTTAAGAGAGTATGATTATATATATTGGTATATATACATACATATATATATATATGTGTGTGTGTGTGTGTTTGTGTGTTAATTTAACCTTATAAAGGATGGGATTTTATAGGCAATCATAATGGACAATTTTTTTGGGATGTTTAAGTACCGTAGTATTGATATTGAGGACGAATTGAAGTTTTTTAGATTATTTGTACTAGGATATTATTTAAATCTAGTAAATAATGATTAGATTATATCACTAACACTTTATTTGATAAAATTATTCATGTTTACCTTTCTTTACCTGTTTTAATTTTCATAATTTTAAACTTGATTTTATGATAAACATGCAGGGTTTAAGTGGTGAAATCTATAGGGTAAAACACACCAACACCATACATGGGTTCAATTATAATACATGCATAAATTGTTTTATGTGACCTATGAAAAGATAAAGTGATCATCAATGATGGATAATAGTGATATATGATACGATTATTATACATAATGATGAGATATTTATTCCTTGTTTAGAGATATTTTTAGGAATATTTTGATGCCTATATAGAGAAAATGATATGGGGTGAAACTTTATTACGTCAAGTGTAATGTTTCTCTATTTTTTAGTTATATATTAATATTGGTTAGTATTTTTAATATTATTTAATATTATATTTTTTGGTCCAATTTCTATTTTATGCTAATGTAGATAGAGATTCATATAAAATATTTTTTAGAAAAAATAGGTACCTCTAATAATAGGTTTCCCCTCAATGAATAAATTTTGGGTTTTTCATTTTTTAATCATCTACATACTTTTCACAAAATGTTTAGTTTAACTGTTATACCATGTATTTTAACAAAGGGGGTAAAATTTATTCCCAAAATTATTGATTATACCATGAAATGTACACAGAAATTTGTTGATTATAAAGTGTGTTAGAATTCCAGTGGTTATCTAAATCATTTGCCAAATATAAATTTTAATTATAAATCCACTTTAAGGACAAGTGGGAAACCATCATTCTAAAAAAAGAACCATTATGTGCTTAACGAGATCAAAAATTTATTAAACACAAGACTAAGATTATTTGAATCGTCTGATCTATATAATTCCTAGTGAAAAGTACTAACATGTGTGTCTAGATTTGTCCTGAGAAGTTCTTTAAGGTGAGAAACCATCCTGTCCATTGTCTGAATGAATTCTTCCTAGGTGATTTTTCCTTGATTGAAACCCCAAGCTGTTATTCGGTCTTTCTTGTCGATCCATGCTTCCTAATCCTCAATGGCCTCAACATGAAACCTTTATTCATGAATTCTTACAATATACTCATTTGATGCATTGGGTGAATGAATTTGAAATCATTTTTTCCTTGGAGTGAAATATGAGCCTCAAACACCCACTATCTCTTCATCCATTACCTTTGGTTCTCTGCTTAGATCACCACTATCCCTATCTTGCAGTTATTTTATTTTCTTGCTTCCACATTTCTTGGAAGACATGGTTTTTATTGGTTTTTGGCAAGTAAGAATAGTCCTTACGTACCTTTGGTTTTTTTACCCTGGACCACAATGCATTTCACAGAGTCACACATTCCTTTTAGACCCTTCTTCCTTCCAGGACTATGAGGAACTTTTCCTTGGAAATGGTCCCAGCTATCAACTGAGAGTTGGATATAACTTCAATCACCCAAATCATCCCTCTCATGTGGAAATACTTGATCTTGAGCTGCCAGACATTCAAAACGGTTCCTCAACTCAGACCTCGAGCCTTTAGTGGGGGTTCCTTATCCCAAACCGATTTCTCAGGTCAGTGAGGCTCTAACTATTCTCCCCCACAGATGCAAAATTTTGATAAGATGTTGGTTTTTAATAGAGAATGTTTGGGTCTAGGGGACCCAAGACACTCCCCTCTTCCTGAATCCCTTTTCTAGGTTGTGGCACTGCAACAGATAACCAGGGAACTTCCTGTATTCTAGGAGGCTCTGCTACACTGCCCTCCCCAAGCCTCCCTTTTCCAAGAGGATACACTACATCATTTAGAAATGGACCCTCCTATATTGATTTCCCATGAGGTTCAGCCTACTCATTATTGCTATCCCCTGTAGTAGTACATGTATGAGCACCTTGAGTTAGCTTCTTCTTCTCCACTAGAGTACTATTAACGACAGTTTTCTTGGAACTGATGCAAGCTTACTGTCCACGGAGCTGTTCCTCATTAGCACCTATCTCCTCCAATGGTATGAACAAGTTCTGTTTTTGCCGAATAAGCACATAAACCACCTTTGGGTTTTCAGTGAACCTCTTTTCCTTGCTCTGTATGGAAGACGAAGGATCGATTATCCAATGTTTCTTCCTAATACAATACAAGTCAACAATGTCGTCACCCTTATCTGAGAGGGTTTTGAAAAGGGGATTTCATACTTCAACTGTGCCACCCTATATATGATTGGGAGGACTAGACCAGGGTTGATTGGAGAGGCTTTGATGACACCTGGAGAAATCAGGACCTATGCGACAGCAACCCAAGGAGTAGGGAATCCAAGAGTGGAAGCATACCTTTTAAATCCAGTGGAGGTCTCCCCCAATTTTGAAGGCAATGGACACTATAGGGCCTTTCGATAAATCAAATTCAACATATATCCTTGGTGCAACTGGATGGAAGACGACCTTGGCGTGGGAATCTGACTAGAGGTAGCGATGTAACAGATTGCCTTTCAACCAGATGATCTCCAGATTTTGAAACGACAACAGAATACCAGGTAGGGATATCCAGAGAACCGTCATCAAAGGATCGCACATCAGGTGAATGTCGAAGGCCCAACAAAAAAGAGAAAACTTCAACCCCTTTATAGAACGTAGAGAGAAGGCCCAAGAAAAACTGAGGTCATCTTCATTTGAGAATCGAAGCTTTATATGTCTCCCATCTAAAAGACCTTCAGTTACACGATCCTTAAAATTACAAGAGGAGAAATGAGATTGAGAGTAGTAAATATATAGAAATATTAAGACTCAAAAATTAATCTGTAAATATGCATGAGAAGTATAGTTATATTGGAATTTATATTTAAAATGTTTAGTCTATATAAAATATTTATTTCCACCTGAGTTAGTTATTCTGATATCAGACTCGTGCATTATAAGTAGTCATATATATGAAGAAACATATAGGATACCATGTCAAAACATGTGTTTTAATTTGTTTTATTATATTATTATTAAAAATAAATTATATATTTATACTAATTGAATACTTAGTTATAAATAAATAGTGTTTCCAAGTTATTTATTAGTTAAAAATAGGTTAACATAATTACTCAATAGATCCAGTTTAACTATAAATTTTATATATCATTATCATTATCTAGATATTATATTATTATCATTAAATTTATTTTTCTAAACTTTTCTCTTTATAGTATGTCACAATGAGTTAAATGATTGATAAAAAGAAATAAATGAGAGAAGGGATGATGTTAGGACTTTGATATAACTATGTGGACTTAAACAACAAATAACCCTTTATTAGAAAGGAATACGATATGATTTTTTAATATTGATTATGCCACCACATTAGTCTCTATGGAACTATAAGAATGAGAATTTGAAATACATTTTTGGATAAGCCTTTTTCTTACAATTAATAGAAAAAAAAATAATGCTCAAATACTATGAATTATGGAGAAATTATTACCTCTACGTGAATATTCAACTCACAATGGGCTTCCAAACATTTGGGGGTGATACTATTCAATATGATATTGAAAATTGGATTGATAAGATATTTTTAATTTATGAAATCATTGAGATAACAGATTAACATTGAGTATATGTAGATATATTTATCCCTAACATAACTCTCCAATGCTAGGGGGATCTTTAGGCAGTGGAAGAAAATGATCTCGTATTATAAGACTAGGTATAATTTAGCAGTCATATATAAATTTAGATGGAGAAAAAATAAACTATATTCCTTCAAGGATATTAGCTATTGGGTGCTTCTTACCCTCTCTCTTGGAGATACTGCTTATGTAATTTTATCAGTGGTTATCCTAAAAACATTAAGGATTATTTCCCTTTTGAAGTAATGAAATATTATCAATGTGGTCATTCAGAACAACTTTTGGGGGTTTATTAAGTTATTAAATTTTTATATTATTTTAAAACATGTAATCAATGTTCTAGAAATGGTAGGTTTGATGCAGTAGATCAAACCACCACATATTATAGTAAAGGGACTTTTATTGTCAGTGTTATTATTTAATAATGTAAAGATCTACTATGATTACCCTAAACCCAAACTCTCAGATCCAACGTTAAAAAAATAAAAAATACATTTATGGACTTTTACCGATAAATGTGAAATTATATTTTCCAACCAAAACTTATAGGATCAAAACTAAACATTAGAACCCTTATATTCAAAAAGACATTTTTGGTTTAGAGTTTTATATAATTTTGAGAAAATATTACTTAAAAAACTCTCGATTTCATGATTGAATTTATTACACCATACCCAGATTTTAATATTCTATATGAAATATTCAACATCGCCCATTGAATTAATTACATATGAATCTTTTCTAGACTCAATTAATTTATCATCATTCTTTATAAACTGGGGAAAATTAAACATGATAATGATGAGTATAAATGATCAATAAGGGTAAATATAATCACTACAAATTCATTTTTCTCTATGAGAATAAGATCGTATTAAGGGTATATTAACATAATAAAATATCATGAGAAAAACATTAGATAATTTATAGGAAACAATAACTAGATCATAAAACAAGAAACATGGAATAAATATTTATAAAATGAAAGAGTAATATTAACAAATAATCAGGAAACTTCTTGTTTTAATATTTATAAAAGGATACATTTTTAACTTGAAGAAAAAAATTGGTATCTTGGAACATTTTATTTATTTAACAATTATAGGAACCCATAAAATTAGAATAAAAATTTGGTCGACTTCAATAATCAATGCATTAGAGGTCTATCAGGGATTCAACTTCCCTTGGTTTAAAATGAAACAACCCTTCCATTGGTTATAATAGAACCACCCACCTTTGGTTTATAATAAAACCACCCTTCCCTAGTATATAATTAAAGAAAAAATGATCATAAATAATTTTCATTAACCATAACATAAATAATGTACATAAATATTTTATTTTATAATAAAATTCATAGGAACAACCATTATTCTTTCCATAACTTTATTAACCCATATAAAAAAAACAGGATCAATGAAAAAAATTAAATAATAAAAATCCATACAAATAAAGTATAAGTATGGTTTCATTACATCATATTAGATATGGAGAATATGTTACATCAATTTCTATTGAATTTTATTAATTCAAGCATCATTAAAAAACTAATAAAACCATTCTTGAGTAAAATAAACTTTTCATTTTGAAAACCACTTTTAAAAATAAAAAATTATAAAATATTTTAGAAACAATTTTTGTTAAAAATAACATTCGGAAAAAATTATTTATGCATGAAAAAAATTCATGATTATTATAAAATCTAATCATGTCATTAATAGTGAAAATAAATTTTATTTTCAATCATTTTTTAAGGAGAGTTAAATGTTTAAAATTAGGAAAAAATAATGAAATCTCAATTTGAAACCATTTAAAATAATTTTAGATAAAATAAAATATATTTATGAAATTATTTATTTTTGGAAACAAATATTCTTTAAAACATTTTAGGAAACATGAATATAGAAGGGAACGAATAACAATCTAAAGGAAGGTACAAGATCAGAATCACTTTCAAATAAATTTATTGAGGTTTATTCAATAAATAAGTAAGGAAATTTAAACAAAAAATGTGAACCACATTAGTAAAAAGAGTAAAAAAGAATAAATTTGGTTCATAAAAATAATATCATATGATTTCTTCTAAAATAACCTTCATCATAAACAATCTTGGAATGAAAGAAGATTGTAGTATAAATCCTTTACCACTTTGGTAATATTTAAAATTAAATTTAATTAAAATAAAGAATGAGATATTGATCTGGAAATACATTTAATTTCTTGATGTAATATGAAAATTTTATTTCATGAAGTATTAATTACACCATACAAGGAAATGACGGTGCATTATGCAAATCACGTCTTATGAAAATGATATTTAGATAAATAAAACTCTTGAAACTTTTATTAAATTTCAATCAATATCCCAAAAATGCGAGCACATAAAATTAAATTAGAATATAATGATAAAATTTAAATTCATGATATAATATCCCAATAGGAACCATATACACATTGTAAAAGTAAGTAGGTTTATATTAAAAGATGAGGCTCAAAAAAGAGAATTTGAAACAATTATCTTATATAGAGATCATATCATTGAATTGAAAATTATACAATTGAGAGATTATGTGTAAAAAATGTAAATCCACACAATAATAGAAAAAATATAACATACATAAAAAATTAATTTCCCACATAATTCTGTCATAATATAATAAATTAATAAGTGACATAACCCAATGAAATGAATTTCATTTAAGATACCCTTAACACTTTGTAACATTTTTATAGAAAAAATATTGATGAAATGATTTGAAGTGTAATATAAAATAACATAAATTATAATTTATTATTTATATAACATGTAAAAGAGAATTTATAAACACCTAATAAAGAAAATTAAGTCCATAACATTAAAATATGCTTTAATGAAGGGAGATTTGGTGAGAATCCCTCACATCAAGTAAAAAATTAATATATATGTCCTTCAAAACCAATATAATAAAATAAAATAAAATATTTGATTTATTAATAACCTTTTATATATTTAATAAGTTATCCTTAAAACATTTATTTTAGTGACATACTTAATTACTTAACCATTTAAGTCCACGCCAGGAACATTGAGATTGTTCGGTCCATAATTTCATAACAACTTTGGTGTGTCGGCCATTGTAAAAGGAGTAATTGTTCAATAATATATAGAATAATGATCGTTAAATAAATATTTATTTTTAAAATTAATTATACCTTTAAAACCAACCATAAAATATGGTTTGGAAAAATTATTTACATTAGAATCATGGAGACGGTAAGTCATACGTAAGAAAGTGCAACGTTTCCATTTTTCAATGATCATTATGGAAAGAATCTAAGTACTATTTTTTCATAAATAAATATTAATAATATAATAAATACCATGTTATTTATTTATATAAATGTATATATAATTTCCATGTAATGTGGTGATGAAAAATGAATCACAACACTTTATGGAGGTGGTAGTCCACATGTACGCATAGACAACATTATCATTTTTTAGTGAATGGTATGTTAAGAAAATATATGATATATTAATCCTTTATAATTATAAATATGTCATAATTATCATATATAAACATTAAATCTATCATTATAACTATATTTGAGAGGTGGTTATTGAAACTGAATTATATCAATTCTCAGTGAGGTAGTTCGCCGTACACAAGAATGATGAATTCCTTTCCTATTTGATATAGGTTGGAGATGGTTACAGATTATAAAAATAACACAATAATGTCCCATTATATGAAATATACTTAGTTTATTATCACAACATGGTCGAATAATATTTTTAGGATGTGCAAGAAGAAATAAGAATAAAATGTTCGTTTTAGAACTACCCCTCTTCTTTGGGGAACCTCCTTTGTATTATACCTTAAGCTTTATAGGGTTAGTATAATTATCAAAGTAAGATCTATAGAATGTGGGGAGTTATTTTTGTATGATATTTGGGTAGATATTTTCTATACCAAATTTATTTTAATGTTTGAACAAAGATGAAATTGGGTTCCCTTTAATAAGAGAGGGGAGGGATACTTTTGGAATTTAATAAAATATTAAATTAATATAAATTAGTTAATGGTAAAATGGATCCAATTTTATATGGTTTAAAAATAAGATGAGTTTGATTCTAAATCCTCTCTTTAAATAAAAATTGGACAAGTCTTGTTTAGGGTTTTCACCCTTATCTTTTTATTTTAGTTCATGTAAATCCTTTTTGACAATTACTGTGATAACAATGTTTTTAATCATTATAGTTAAATATAGTTACTATAAAAGGGAAAATGAAAAAAATTGAACATTATTGATATTATAATCCATATCCCAAACACTTTAATGACCATTTTTTCGTTTTTAATCATTTATTAATATATTCTTTATTATAAAATAACATTTATATCAATTTTTAATCTATTATTTAAATTTGAATTTTAAAACTATAATACAACAAAATTATTAACATATAATCCATTAAAACATCATCAATAAGTAATTTTTTGCTATTTTTTTAAAATAATTCCTTTAAATTATATTAATTTGAAATTGTTTATATATTTATTTTTTTGTTTTTAGTTAAATAAATATTGCATTAGTGTTACATAAGAATTTAGGGTAATTATTTCATTACTAAAAATTAAGATGATAAATAAAACTAAAATATATTTAAAATAACTATTTATAACCTAACATTCCTTCTTTTTTATCTAATTTTAAAAAATTGAAGATAATAAAACAGTGAGAATGAATTCTTTTACTTTTCCTCACATAAAATATTTAATTGTCAAAATCATGAAAAAATGAAAAAATGATATATTTTAGTGATTTAGATGATTATAGTTGAGATAAAATCATACAAAAAATTCAATTCAAGTGTTAGGGTTAATTTTTAGTCCATGCCCATATTATGTTTTACCTCAATTACTCTATTAAACCTTACCAAGGTGAGAAAACTTTACTAAAGGTTACTATTTAATAAAAGGGGCCTATTTTTCAAATTTGACCTCCGAAAAAAAGAATTAATTTTTTCAGGTTATAAAACATCGAAGTTGTATAGTTTAATTTAAAAATAATCTAATGAAATGTGATGAAAAATAGTTTTTAGAAAATTTTATTTTAGTATATAAAAACATTTTTTACCAAATGAAAGTTTACAATTCATTAATAAAGATAATAATTTTTTATGATTAATTGAAATAAAATAAATAAATTTTAAAACTAATCCAAAATATAATATTAATTTTAAAATCATTTATAATAAAATATTATTTTAAATAAAAAATAATAATTTCACTAGTCATTAATAAATGAAAATTTTCCGAAAAAATTACAAATTTTTCCATAGGTTAATTTTGAAATGATAATTTAAAAAAATGATAGTTATTTTATGAAATAAAATTTATTAAATTTTAAAAAAAATTAATTATATTAATCATAAACTAAACACAAAATAAAAACCATTTTTAGAGAGAACATATATTTAAAGACTAAAATGGCCTTAATAAAAATTGAGTTCATATTTCTTAAGAATAAATCAATAAATTTTTATTCATTAGATCCTTTATATATTTTTAATAATTTAGTTAAAATTATTCATAAATCCATATTTTATATCTAGGTTATAACTATAATATTTAAAAAATAATATTACATTGTTTTTTTAAGCTAGATGTTGCATATAATATATTTAATCAAACACAGTCTTCTTTAAAATATTAGGTTATTTCATTCCCTGACCCATTTAATAAACAGAATCCTTATAATTTTATCTCTATATCAGCAACTAGGGAGTTGAATTTTTAAAATAACTTGAAATTAAATTTTGTGAAATGGTTTAATGAAACATTATGTTTAAAAAAGGGAACATGAAATATGAAGGTTATAAAAAATAACACATTATAGGATTCCAAATAGGAGAACATTAGTGGGAAGCGAAGATATGAACATGAAAGAAAAACAAAATTTCCAAATAATTATGGAGACCATAAAAGTAAATTGACTAGATGATATTGAATGATTATGTGAATTTTAATGACCATAAAACCAAAAACCAAAGAGTGGTAAAAATGACCATAAATTTACCAGAAAAAATGTAAAAGGATATATTTTTTATTTCAAGAATATTTTACAAGAGTTTCCGAATTATTTTATTATATGTACTAATGACATAAGAAAATATACAATAATTATAGGTAAAATTTATCCTCTAATCAATTTCCACCAAAATCTCTTCTTTTTCTCCAAAATATGAGTATTCATGATGAATGTTTATGCGTCAATCACTACAATTAAATTTTAATGGATCACATACTTCTAAAAAATGATCAAAAGTTTTTTATCCTATCTTTTGGCATCAACCAAAAATAAATTGTTTAATATAATATAAGATAATTTCAATACAGATAAACCTTCATATGAAGAAATAATATATTATTCTATAAAATTAAATAGTAATACCTAATGTTCAATATAAATCATTACATAAATACATCTTTTTAAAATTATTTAAAATATTCATGACCAATATTGGAACCCAAAAATCATAAGGATTTGACCACATATTCTTCCAAAATAAGTTTAACATTTATCTAAAAATAAAATCAGTCTCTCATTGGGTCATATATACAGAGAGTTATATTCAATAATCATATAATATAGATATTATTATAATCATTTCCATAAATGAAATAAATTCCCATAAATCCACATTAACATCATATATTCTTCCAACATATAATTCAAAATCTACTAATAAAATAATAATTCCTTTTAAACTTAAGGGTTACTATATATCAACCATATAAAAAGACTCCAATGTATCATTAGTGACCATAAAATTCATTTACTTAAAACATCAAAAGGGGTGCTTAATAATTTTAACGCATGATCATACTTAAACTTAAAAACCCATAATGGTATATAAATCTGTTAAAATAACCTATTATGTGAACAAATTAATCTCTAATGTTTTCTAAACACTGTTCAAATACTAAATATAATAGTCTTGAACCCACACTCCTAGATCCACTACTGAAATCCTAAAAATTAAATTCATGTATTTAATATAAGTAAATGTGACCAAAATTTATTATATTAAAAACATAAAACATAAAAAATAAATATTGGATCACTTTAATACCCAATGAAGTTTTTAGTTTATATTTTTAGTAAATTTGGAAAAAATCTTACATAAACAATAATCCTGACTTCAAGTGAGTATTTTTTCCACTATATCGTTCTTTTTACACATTGTATTATTTATTCAACATCTCCCATAAAATTATTTACTTATGAAACCTTAATAGACTCAAATATTTTTTCACAATTCTTCATTAATTGGGGAAAGTGAAATATAATATGTGTGAGTTCAAATTCATAGTAATGGTAAACATATGTATTGTGAATAGACTATCTTGGAGGAGCATAATATGGGAATAATGTTGTGTTGACATTTTTAAAGTTCATGAGAATAAATAAAGATAATTTATACTCATAGATACATGGATCATAAGAAATGAAACATAGAATAAAGAATTATCAAATTCATGAGTCATTTGAATCAATAATTGTGAGCCATGTGTTGTTATTATTGATCAAAGGAAGAATTTATAACCCATTAAATGAACAAATAAAACATGTTTTATCATGAAAAATTATCTTCATAGAACCCTTACAATATTAATTAACATATGCTTGACTTCCATAACCTGTACATTGAAGGTCTATCATGGACCCACCCATATCGGGTTTATAAAGTAACCACATATCCTTGGTTAATAATGGAATAACATGTACTTTTTTTTAAAATGGAACTATACATAAATGGATTAGAATGAAACCATCCATCATAATAGAAAATTTACAAGAACTATAACATGAAAAATGTACATCGAGCTTACATTTAATCTTATAATTCAGACTAACATCCTTAATTTCATCTATAACTTGATTAACCCATGGAAAAGAAACATGATCCCTGATAATCTCATTTAAAAATCACAATCCAACCAGATAAATAACAAGGAAGATTTAATTACAACATATCCTTAGTTTAGAAAATTTGACAACAAGGGTTTTTATCGTTGATTAATGAAAACATCATTCAAAATAAAATTAAAAAAATTCTTGATTAAAAATAACATTTTCCGTGGAAAAATTATATTTTAATAATAAAAATTAATAAAATATTTTAAAAACATTTTCTTTTAATATAACCATGAAATTTATAATGGAATTTTCAAGAAAAATAATAGTCATTAAAGAAGGAAATTTCATTATTGTCATTAATGTTTAAAAGAAAAATTTTATTCAAAAAAAATTGTAAAGAGATTTTAAAGTGACCAATACATAAAATGATAAGAAATATACATTTAAACCCTTTTATTAGAAGGTAAATGATAATTTAAAATTTATTTAGTAAATAATTTATGTTCCAAAAATAATATTAATAATTTTTTTAGAAAATTTGGATATGGAAGAGAAAGATTCATGATCGATAGGATGATAAGAAATTGGTGTCACTCACAAACAAATTTATTGACGTTTATATAAAAAATAAGTGAGTAAATATAAATTAAAAATGATAACCAAATGAATAAAAATATGATATTTAATTATATTTGGTTCCATAAAATAATATCATATGATTTCTTAAAAAATAACCTTCAACACAAACAATCTCAGAGATAAAGAAGATTTTAACATAAATCTTTTACCACTTCTGTTTTCTTTCGAATAAAAAATAACTGAAAGAATGAATATGATATAGATATATAAATAAAATAAATTTCATGAATTAATAATTCAAAATTCATTCATGAATCTGTATGTTCACCTTTTATGAAAATCATGGTGCATGACATGAGTCATGTCTCATGAAAATGAGGCTTAGACAAATTAACCCTTACAACATTTGTAACTTTTCAAAAAATGTCCCATAAAATATAGAACATAAAAGGATGTTAAAATATCATGGTATAATTGTAATTAATTATATTATTTTATAATAATAATAATTTACACCATTAATAAGTTAGTAAGTGCATATTACAATACTAGTTATAAAGACATATAATTTGAGATGAATAACTTATAGAAAGATCATATCATTGAATTATGAATTATTGAATAGAGATATTAGATTTAAAAAATGTTAATAGAAAAACAAAATCTAAATAAAAGATAAATAAAAAAGTTAATTTCACAAATAATATTGGAAAAATATAGTAAATGAAGAATTGATATTACCCAATGAATTTAAATTTATTTAATAAACACATACCACTTGGTAACTTTCATATAAAATATAATTGGATGTAATAATTTGAAATGAATGATAAAATAAAATAGATTTTGAAGGATTCATGATATAATATGTAAACTGGTTAGTATTTTTACCTCATAAAATAAATTAGGTCTGTAAACTTAAAATATACTCTAAGGAACGGAAATTGAGACAAAATCCACTATCTTGAGTCGAGACATTCTATAAATATCGTTTAAAAAATTTATAATAAAATATTATCAATTATTTTATTTTATTAGAATTTATTTATGATTAATCCTTTACTCTTAACATATTTATTTTAATAACAAACTTAATTTCTTTATTAATTAATTCCATGTTATGTACATTGAGAACATTCGATCCATAATTTCAAAAAAAAATTCAGTGTGTTGACTATGGTAAAAAAAGACATTGTTTCATCATCACAAAAATTATAATAATGAAATAAATACCATTTTTTAAAATACATTTTACCTTTAAAAAACTATTAAATATGGTTATGAAAAATTAACTATGCTACAATCATGTAGATGGTAGGTTGTTCAAATGCATGAGAAATTTTCAATTTTTCAAAAATCATTATAGAAAAAAGGTATGTATTATTTTATCATTATAGAATGAAAATAATAAATAAATAACGTATTATTTATTTAAATACACTTATATATACCATAAATTTGATGTGGTGATGAAAAAAATCACATAACTTCATTGACGTGGTAGTCCACATGCATGCACAAACAACGTTATCCTTATTCAGTGTATGGAATATTAAGAAATTATATGATATTTTACTTCTCAAAAATGATTGTTATGAAATGAACATTATATACATACATTAACTCCATAATTATAATCACCCATTGTTGGTGGTTATGTAAAATTAATTAAATTTATCAGTAAGGCAGGAGTCTATCTTAGAAAATAGTGATGAATTCCTTCAAATTTTATTGAGGATGTAGATGGATATAGGTTATGAAAATGACATAATAACATCCCAATATTTTTAATATACTTATTTTATAATCTCATCGTAGTTTTATAATATTTTGAGGAAGTTTAAGAAGAAATAAAATGAAAATTCTTGGTTAAGAACTATAACTCTTCTTCAAATAACGTATATTTTCATTACACTTTATGCCCAATAATGTTTGTATTATACTAAAAACAATACCTCAATAATGTGGGTAGGGATTTTAGGAATGTATTTGTTCTAAAATTTTCCATGAAAAATTTATTTTCATGTGGGTTGAAAGGAGGAGAAGAGGTTCTCTTTAATAAGGCAGGGGATGGGCACTTTTGGAATTTATTAAAATATTAAATTAATATAAATTAATTTCCAGGCTCAAATGAATCCAAAATAATATTATCTAAATATAATATGAGTATTTGTTCAAATAATATCATTAAATAAAAAATTTACAAGTTTAGTTTATTTTTTCACACATATCATTTTGTTTTATACTATGTTATCCATTTTCAACAATTATAATTATAACAATGTTTTTACTCTTTAGTGGTAAATATAGTTACTATAAAAGAAAAATTGGATCATAAATGGACCATGATTAATATTTTAATCCATTTAAAAATAATTTTTCTGAAAATATTATTTTATGTAGTTTTCAATCATATAATTAAATATTAGTTATTTTTAAATAACATTAATGCAAATTTTAGAACTATTCATTTAATTTGATGATTAAAACTAAAATAAAATGATGGAATTTGAATATAAAGATTTAAAACATCTCAAATAAGACATTATTATCTTTAAATTTCATGTATCACAATAATTATTTAAAATTACAATAATTTTTATATTTTTAAATTCAACTATTTTATTTTTTTAATTAAATAAATACTACATTGTCGTTGCGTAAGAATTTAAGTATATTATTTCAATAAAAAAATATAAATAAATTACAATGATTAAAAAAGTCATTATCTAATGAATATTTATAGCTGAACATAAATTCTTTTTATCCTTCTTTAAAAATGAAATGATAATAAAAAATAGAGAATGATATTTTTTACTTTTCTAAACCTACAATATTTTAATGTTTAAAATGATGTAATAATTAAAAAAATGGTCATATATTGAATCTTTGTATTATTATAAATTATATATACATATAAAAAAAATTACCTCACTTGTTAAGGTAAATATCTTTTCCTTATCTGATTTGTTTTAGCATAAAATATATGACTTACCCATACTGTGGTGATAAAAATTTACTAAGGCTAATATAAAATAAAATGGGAATATTTACCAAATTTACCACCTCATTTCAAATATGGAATCAATTTTTTCAAGAATCAAAATAAATAGGTGAAAATTTTTAATTTAAAATTAAAATGGAAAAACGCATTGAAAAACAATTTTTCTGAAAATTGTCATTTTAAGTAAAACTATTGGTATATAAAATTCAAGTATAAAATTAATTAAAAATACAATAAGTTGTTTATTTTTAATAAAAATTTAAAACTAATAAAAAATAAATTTACTTTGTAAATACTCAAAAATAAAATACATTTGTCTATAAAAATTAGTATTTGTCACTACTTATTAAAAAATATAACTTTTGAGAAAATTTTGAATTTCCACCACAGTATATTTTGATATGATGATTTAAAAATTATATTTATTTTATCCAATAATATTTATAAGATTTTCATAAATTAGTTATGTTATTCACCCACAAAAATCAATAAAAATTCACTTTTGATGAAAATATATATTTGAAAAATAAAATGGATGTACTAATAATTGAGTTCTTATTTTACTTGAACAAATAAATAAATTTCAATAGATTAGAAATTTTATATATATTTCATAAAGAATTTAACCCTATTCAAAAAATCCAATTTAATGGGTAGGCTATAATGGAAATATTTAAGTAATAATATATCATGGTTTTTTAGGCTTAGGGTTGCATATCATATACCCTATCAAATCGATTATTCTTTTAAAATTTAGGATAGTAAATTCAAAAACTTTATGGGTTAGGAATTTATAAGGAAATTTTATTTTTTGTTTTTAATGATAGGTTTTTTTTTGAGAAAGATGAATTGAATCCAGATTTCAACATTTGGATCTTTTTGAGGATATTTATTAGGATATTGCTTAAGGAATAATAAGAGTTCATGTTGTAGTATAAATGAATTTGCAAGGCCAAGTGGACCTCCATCTATTTTATACATATGTTCTTCACCATGGGGAGCACCATGATATAGAGCTTTCCAAGGTGGAGGATGAAACACCCAATCTATATGATATTTTATCCTTATTGAGTATAAATCAAGAAGAGCCTAATTATGGGAAACCTGTACTGTGAAATCATTGTTTTGATGGCCATGGTGCATAGAAAATGACTATGAGGGAGGCTATATATAATGGGTTTGGTTGTTTCAGCTTTCTTGAAGACTTTTTGTTTGGGTTTTGTGGAGGATGTGATGCATGGGTTTATCATGTGATGCCTAGGGATTATTCCCATATAAAATGTCTAAGGGGCCATGATATTATGGATCCTTTATTATCATTTTAAGGGATCATAAGAAGGAAAATACCATGGTGAAAAATGTTTTGTGATAGAGGATGCCCTTTTCAAATATTCCCAGTGATCAATAAGCTATGGTACTTATAGGGGAATAGATGGATAATTTTAGTATTGAAAAAGGTGAGATCCATGCAATAAAACTATCTAAAGTGAAAGGGTTATATCCCCTAAGAAAGGCAGTGAGATGGAGGATCCCTCTACATGGGATTGGGTGTGTTGTGGGTCCTTAGGGGCTTCATGGAGGTTCACTATAGTGTATTATATGTTTTGGTTCAATCCATAGTGTCACACCTTGCAATTTAATTTTTTAGTGAATACACTATTAATCCTCTATAATTTAATACCACTCTACCCTATTTTTATCTTGTGTGAATCCGAACCCACATTATTCTTTTCCTCTATCATTTTTTCTTTGACTCCCCTTGTATATGAAATTTTTTGAATGTGCTTCATCTCTGTTTTAAGTGACTTATCTTCCATTTTTCCTCCACTATCATTTATTTTTAAATTACATTAATCACCAATAATTTTGGATATCTTATCTATGGTCTTGGTGATGATTCCACTAAATCATTGTGGAATTGTTTTTGATATTGTGGGGATTTTTCATAAGATGGATAGTATATGTCATGTAATGATGATTGTATGTCGTAACATGGTATTTAATCAAACGTACACTATAATAATAATATATTCAATGTTATTATTTAAATTAAATTAAATTATATATTTTAGAATTGTCATGTGATAGGTAATGAGCTCCAAATTTCATATAGAGTGTCAAATGGACCATACAAATATATTTGGTCATGGTTTTGGTGTCATGAGGTATATGGGTGAGTTATTTGGTGATTATTCCTAATATCATTAAATAGTAAGATTAATTTTCATTGTTTAATTTATTATAACTTGATTACAATTAATTATTGTACATTATGGATTGATATTCATGCTCAAGAGATGACTCAAGACTTGGATGAGCTCAAGTGACAGTTATAAGACTATAAAAAGGAAATAACTTTGGAATTGAGGTAGGTGGTCCCTCCTACATACCACAATTGTATTATGAGTTATTCTTGAAAAATGTGATCATTAATATCACCTATTTTGGTGAATAATTTATAAATTAAATTAAATATTTAATTTAAAAAAATGTTATTATTAAAATTAAATTTTTACGGGTGAGTTGAACAAAGTACCTATGGCTATGAGGGACCATTGTACACTGGCTTGATTCCATGAACACTAATGGTTGAAACCTTGATTATAATTGAGAAATTTATGATATATAGACCTAATGGGTTAGAATATAATTCATTAATAGAACACAGTGGATCTATATATGTTTCCTTATCTTCATTATATAGAGAAGTATAATGAATTTTAATGATATGACTAAGTACGTCCAGATAGAACCTCGATTTCCCTTAAAACCTTGTAATTTTTTATATGATCATAGGGTGAATTCACATACCCACTAAGATTAGATTACATGTGTGGTACTTCTCATCATAGGATTCATGGATAGGTTGGGTTCGTGAGGACTAATGAGAGATGAAAATTATGAAATCACTTCAACTGATGCATGTGTGGAATTTTTTGTTAGGGATGTGAGGTCATAATGTGATTATAAAAATACCCATGGGATACTTAAGAGTTCCCTAAAGATATTTTAACCCTCGAGAATGTATATAATATAATTGATGGTGGTGATTATTGGTGTTAACTTAGAAGCTGAATCAATTATGTAAGATTATCAAAGATTAAGTAGTGATGGTTGGTCATGCACTTGAGAGAATTACCCTTATATTGTGTGATGAGTTTGGAGGGATAATCAACCTACATTATGATTATAGGAGTCGATGTTGGGAGATATTTACTCCTATTTGAATTTTAAATATTGTGTATGGATATCCCAGGAATAAAATAAGAATTTATGATTTGAAATCGATCCTAGACTACCTTGGGATATTCCCTTTTATTTGGATATAATTCCTGCTTGATATAGAATTCCTCGAGTAATCCCCCAAGGTTTGGATGTGATTCTTATTTTATATAGAATGACTTGGGAAATCACTTTGGATTCATCTTATCTCTTATTAATTTAGAATACATTAATTAATACACTTGGAATTGACTGGATGTCTATTTATTTAGAGTTTCTTGGGAAATCCACATCGATTCAAATGATATTATTATATATAATTCTTAGGATACAACCTAGGATTAAGCGATATGTATGATAATTATGAATTCCTATGTAATTTCATGGGATTTAACCATTTATCATGTTATAATGTGGAACTTATAGGGTATCAACTAGTGTTGAAATTTTATTCTTATATAGAGGTTTATCCCTAGGGTTTATGACATTAAAGGTTTCCAAAAAATGATCCCGATATACTAATAGAAACTCCTAAACTAGATAAAATTGGTATGGTCAATCCCATGTGTCTTCTCAGAACCCTAGGACCCAAAGTGATTATTTATTTATGAGTCCACAATATTTCTATTATTACTCTGATCATGTATCATGAGAATACACTTCTTTAATAGTTATATATGATCCATGTTTGTGGTTCGCTGGTAAACTATACTTACACTCTATACAAGAGGCCATGACACATCAGAACCTAAAATTATCTTCACTAATAGTAGGTTTAGCTTAGGAAGAGGCTTAGTATTTGATCATTTGGTTTAATATAATGGATGAATCAATGAGATGGGTGAGTTGTGAAATAAGGATAACCATATAGTATAATTTTTTTATTTTATTGTTATATGTTATCAACCGAGTGGGTGATCAGTTATATGCAGAAATTACCATGTGTCTATGTGACAATTTTATTTTTCATTCTTTTTCTATAGTGTGTTGTGTTTTATTTCATCTACATACTCTTAGTGTGATGGACGTTGTCCAGTTATCTTCCAGTATTTCTTACTTTTATGTGAGTGAATATTCACCCTCTGGTAACACTCTAGACCCCCAAAACTAGTACATTTCTTCTAGTATACATGGTTGTTATGCCTCAGTTCATAGTATCTCATTGGATAGGACATTGATAAGTTTTCTAGAGTTGGGACCTTACATTGTGAAATGAAAGATTATTTTTTTGTCTTATTATTTTGTATATAGTAGAAAATAAGTAGGGATGAGTCCGAGCTTGTGATGAATACCAAATTTGAATATCATGAACACTTTTTCTAATTTGAAAACTGGGCCATCAAGTATATGGGATTACTATTATTGGTTTTTAATTTTTTTTATGATTTGATATAGAGTGAAAAACTTGAGTCGTGTATTTATTATTTATTTGTTATTGTCTCTTTGACTTCTCATATAAGGCCTATTTATATGAATCAATGTTGAAGTATAGGATTCATATGAAATTGAAAAGTTTGTGTTTGATTGATATAACTAATGATATGGTTTAACTATTTAAATTAGTGAAAAAAACATATATTATGTTTTCCCTTATAAATTTTTTTATGCATATTTCTTTTCTGGTCCACTATATATATTATTTATGATGAAAAGTCATGTGGATTATAGGGTTGGAAACCCCTTGATTAAGACCATATAGTCCATATTTTCAAGGTATTTATCGTGACCCTTACTTGGTTGATATAGGAATTAGATGCATTAATTATCAATCTTTAGTGGGTAATTATGGTTCTTATTTGAAAAAATAAGTGGTCTTTAGAAAATTAAAAGTACCAGCAAGGGATAGTCTCATATGAATATTCCCAGTAAGGATTAATTCCATAACAGATTGCTGATTTGGAATTTGATTCTTAATATGTTTATGTGAGATCCCTAAATAGGGGTGTTTTTTTCTAGTATATTACCATATAATAGTGAGAAGGGATAATTGGTGTTTCTCTATGATCTATAACCAACTTGAGATGTGACATACATGATAAGTGATAGAACCTATTGATTTTAAGATATGGATTAGTTAATTTGTAACTGAGTGTTATTATTGAGAATATATTTAATGTATAAGAGGGTATCTAGAGAGAGGGGACATCTCTAGCTTGTGAGTTCTCCTTAGAGATTAAAATCACCAATAGATTCTCAAGGTTATGAGATTAATTCATGAAAGGTTATTCCAGGTATAAAGTATATGCATGTGGGATTCCTTGGTTAATGATGAGTAAACAACCTTGAGTGATAGTGCTTTTGTACCAGGGATATATTTTTAGGAAAAATGGGTAAGGTAACCAACCCTTTGGATTTTGGATAATCTTTCTCTATAATAGTAAGAGTCTGTTTAGATTATTTTGGTTTTGAAAATATGAATGGGAAAAAGGACGGTTGTAAGGTAGACCATGGTATATGGGAAATGCCAGATTTTGCAGAGGAGTATTGAGGGTGCTTATGTATAAATGAGATAAACATGTGAGGTGAATGGTAAGATAAGTAAATTGGTTAGAATGTATATTATTTATCATATAAGAACATAATATTTCATAATAATTATTTATAAGTCAGTTTCCCTTGAAATAGCAATTGGATATGATGATTTTGAAATGGTTTAATGCTAACATGACTACTTATGGTTTGGCTGATAGTAAAAGGCATGTCAGTACAATGAGAGGTGTCACTAGTGATTGATTGGCTGTCATGGTGAAATTTACCCAAGGATTTCCATAAAATTAATTATATGTAATTCATGTTGTTGGAAACTATTGGGGTTGTGTTCAAGGAGGGGTGTATAGAAAGTTGTATAAAGGAAAGTTGAGAATTATCCATTATGGGGTTGGACCTCTTTATAAATGAAATATATGGTATTCCCAGGATAATATTCTGGGTATTTTCTGAATGATTGTCATTTTATTATTGTTATTGGTGATCAAGCATGAGAAAGACAAACACATGAAGTCATCTTTTGTGGTAATGGAATGAGTGTGGACCATGGCAGAAAAACCCTAATATAGGTACAGTTATGGTTGTGATGAGATCAATTGTTGGATTATTTAGTTTATTTGGAATACTAGTGAATAGGTGGATCAACTCTCATCCTATTTCTTGATGAATAATATATTTGTGGTTAAGGTGTAGTGTTGTTTGGAGTCAGTGAATTGGCACTTTTCTCAAAATAATTTTGATGTAATCTCAGCATAGTTCAGATTAATGGTTAATTTGTTTTCAACATTATAGTACATTGATAGGTTGCATTTTTCAATAAAAAAAGTTGAAATTACACTATGTTTCAACTACACAAATAATTGTGGGTTTTTGGATGATCTTATGATTACTTTAGGAGTTATGCGATTCTGATCGAGTGTTGAGATAGATCCTTGGTGGTTTTTGATGAATGTTTTCATATATTTTCATATATAGGAGGTCCTAATGGGGGTTTTCTTGTGTAATTGTGTTTGGTGAGGTATAAACAACAACAATTGTTTCATTAGACCACGAGAATTTAGTTTCAGTAAACAATTCCAATGGTGGGGAGAACCATCTCTTGGAATTATCTATTATGAGTTGAGTTTTATGGGGGTAAGAATCATGATCTAATAAATGAATTAGTTGTTTTTGATGTGGTATCTCATGATAGATCAGTGTTGTTAATCACTCTTTCATAGATTCTGTTGTTGTGATGTACGATGTCTTGGTTTTATATGAATAGCATGCATTATGATTTAGATTTTTTAATCAGAAGCTCTACTATCGTTCCACAGTAAAACATGATGATATGGTTATGGATTATTGAATATGATAGGTTAAGGAAAATGATTATATTTTTTTTTGGAATTTTGGATCACATGGTGCCTTGGTTACCATTTAATGTATATTGAATGGTTCTTCTTCTGAACATGTATTTCTTAGGTATTTTCCTCATCAGAAACTCTTAAGGTACCATTCTAGTGTTGATCAATAGTTCCCTTTTTGGCGGACTACACGGCCAAAAATAATTTCGTTAATTATCCATTGTAATAGGGAAATTCCCTAACTAAAACACCCAATGAGAACAAATTGATAGTTCTTACAAGGGTGTGGCTCACCCATTTTGGGATAGACCATGCTAAACACAATGTTTTAGAGCTATCTATAGTGAATGGGTGGGATATCTTAGGAAAAATAAAAAGAAGAAAGATTCCATATCAAGGTATTGGGGTGCCTTCGGGGATACTTCGAGGTGGACCATAAAATAGTTCAAGTCATAATGCAAGTTATAGTTTCACCCAATGAGGTTTATATATTTGGTGAATCCTCCTATTCCCCATATTTATATTAATACCCCTCTCTAATATTTTTTTCTCATGGATTAAAAAATCTAAAAGGGTTTCATCTACCATCCTTTGTTCATTAGATCCCCCATTTGGTATGGGTTATTTTGATAAAGAGTTTTTATTATTTAATTTGAGTTATATTAAATTAATTCTCCATTATTGTATATTTTTTATTATAATTAATCACTACTGATTTGTGCTATCTCATATATGGTCTGATTAATGATTCCACTATATCATGGTGGATTCATAATGATATGATGGATATTATTTATGTTATGTGTAGAGTATTTCATGTGATGAAGATCACACACCATGGCTTGATGTTTTGTTAAAATTATGTCACCATATTAATTTATTCACTATTTTTGTGTAAATATTTTTTTTGGAAATTAAAAAAGTATCACATGATTGGAAATTTTATCTAGGTGGTTTCAATGGTGTTTTATAGACCTTATACACGTGGTTGGTCACCATTTTAGTGCAACGAGGCCACTCAGTAAATTATTTGATGATGAGGATAAATCGATTTAAAATTTAAAATTAATTTTAATTTATTAATTAATTATAAATTTTTTATAATTAATTTTTGGATGTTTTTCCTTATAATAGGTGATCATGATATAATAGTAGAGTTGTATAATCTCAGTCAAGAGTTTTTAGGAAACTCTTGAAGGTGAATGAATTCATAATTTAGGTAGGTGGTACCTCGTACGCACGCCCACGATTTTATGATTTATTCATGTGGAAAGTGATTTTATATCTCTCCATTATGAAAAGTAAAAATTTAAAAATTAATTGAAATATATAATATAATATAATTTTATTCTTTAATTAAAATTCTTATGGGTAATTTTAACAATGTGTTTAGGGCCATGAGGGGACATTTTATGCTAGCTTGATAACATGATCTTTGATGTGAAATGATTGGATTATAATTGTGAACTATGTGGTATAAATTAAGGATATGAGAAATTAAATGTAGTATGAAAACACAGTGAAGCCTCATATGATCAGTTAATATCCCATTAGTAGGGTTTTGTAAAAAACTGAAATTATATAACCTAGTGAATAATGATTGAACCTTGAAATTTTTTAAATCGTTCATGCCAGTTGAAATGAGTGTGGGGAAATAATCACCCAAATGAGATGTGATTAGACATGTGGGTATTACCTTGGTTGGATTGGTGTTTAGTTTGGGTTCATGATGATCGACCTAGGATGACCTTGAGTAGAGAAACATTAATTATTTCATCTCTTTAGAATGATACAAGAATGAACTTTATTATGAGGCCAGTGAGGTTGTAATGTGATTATTATTAGACCTAGGGAACCAAGAATGGATACCCAGTGACATGTTAACCTTAAAGAGGGTATATAAAATAATATGTAGTGATTTTTACATGTGTTACCCTAGAATCTTAATAAATTATTTATGAATGATATAATATAGGTGGTGATGTTAATCTTGTTCTTAAAGTCCAAACATTTACTATGTTTGATGAATTTACCTATATTCACAACCATTATTATGATAATATGGGTTATTTTCATGTTTTAAACACTTCACACAAAATGTACATGTTTTTAATGGATTTCTTAGTCCATCACCATGGAATAAGAGATTTCCCATTGATAATGAAATGCCTTAATAAATAACCTTAAATTTATATAAGATTTCAATTTGATATATAATTCCTTGGTTAATCCCATTTGATTTTGTTATGATGCCTATTTGATATGGAATTACTTGTGAAATACCTATAGATTCGTTTATTATTCCTCATTCTTTAAATATATATTACTTGGTAAATTCCCTTAGATTTGGATTTATGCATATTGATTTTTAATACCATGGATAATACCCTTAGATTCCATTGATACACAAACATGAAATTTTGAGGATACTACCTAAGATTTAGAATTATGTTTTCTTATTATGAATGCCTTGATTATTTTTGGAATTCAGCTATTGATCCTATTAATGTATGGAATTCCCATTGTATCACATGAGGTTCAACTTAAAAACTATATGGATCTTTATGCCCATTATTAAATGTATAACACATATAACCTCAATGGGTATGATCTTCTCAAAGTTAGTCCATCAATGGTTGAATTAGGTTGTTTGACCTTTGGTGTCTATTTGGAACATGTAGTTAGATTGGGATTATTAATTATTAATTCCACGCTATATTTGTTATCCTAATAATAATTTTACATGTATATATAGTGATTTAACATTTATATATGGGACCAAATTTGTGTTTCCCAATTAATTTTTATCCCTACAATGATTAGGAAACCTGACACATTGGTACACAAGAAGATCCTCATTGATCATCGGTTCAGGTTGGGAAGAGGCCCAAGATTTGATCATTATGTTTGATAGATTGGAAGGAATCAAGATATTGATAAGGTATAGCTCAAGAATTGTATTAGACACTTGTACTTTTATCTTACTTATATATGTGACCATCCAAGTTGGAAATTAGTTCTTTTATACTAATATGACAATGTGTCTATGTGAATTATTTTTTCCATATTCATATTTTTATAGTATATTTTGTTGTATTTCTCCTACATACTCTTTAAAATTATTATGGAGGATGATTTTTGTTTATTTTCTACTATTTACAACTATAATATGAGGGTATATACACTCAATGGTAATATCCTATACCCATATTTCTATTTGACAACCTCTGACGCACAAGGAGGCACATCGAAGGCCCCTATAGCTCTTCGTCTAGTAAACTCACTAGTGGTCCATGGTCAGGGCATTACATATACCCTCTATATTCAAATGATTTTTGTTTTATAAATATGATTACCACTCCTTTTAATTGAAATTATTAGAAACAATTTATGAATGGAATGTTTTAGTATCTTCTTATCTTATTATTTAAGACTTTAGTGTAAGAGTTTCTTAATATTTATTTAAAATAAATTTGGATCTATATTATGTTTGATGGTAGAGAATTCTCAAAAACTCATGGATATTGATCTAACTTTGTGAAAATGTTTTTATATGTGTAATATGTGACATTACCATCCCATGGTGATTGGAAAATTTATAAATCTATGAGAATTGTGTATCCATAATATAAAAACCATTGATCTTATCCAAGGTAGGGATTGGTTAACTCGGTTCGAAGAAAAATCAATTTTTCTAGGAGTTATGTTTCTTCTTCATCCCCTAATTGAATTTATCATATTATCCAAAAATATTTAAAAGTAATATAATTTTAAGTTATATTGGATGAGGGTTTCATTAGTATGATTATCACATAGGTGGTTAGTTGATTGCTCATATATAGTGAAGCTAAGAATCCTATAGAGTTTTATACCATAGTTGGATTGTTCTATGATGTATTTCTTAAAAATTATTCAGGATTTAATCCATAAAATGAGGTGAATTTTAAAAAGATATTATTTGTATAACAATTTTAATTCTTATTACACTGCATCATATAGAACTAGTAGGGCTAATATAATTGGAAATTTATTTTGAGCAGTTTGAGTATAAATGTTTTTATAACAAGACACAACTTCTTAAGATTATCATCTTCATTTCACCATAAAGGGAAGTAAAATATTATTACTAGGTGTTGATTATTATATTTTAAATTATATTACTATTAATAATCAATATTAATTTTCCTAGGATATATTATATATTTGATCAATTGAAATGGGCCAAATGTATTGAAAGATTTAATTGATATCAGGGTATCACAAATTTGAGTGAGACCAAAGGAAAACCCAAAGTAAACATTTTAAAGATAGTATGGTTATCATGGGTATCCAGTGATTCCATTAAAATTAAATAATGCACTCCTAATTTTCATGTATTAGATGAATAATATTTTTCATCTATTTTTACAATATTTTATCATAGTCTATATAAATGATATACATTTTAATGATCTTGAGTTAGAATACGAGAGGCAGGGAAACATTATGGTTTATTACTGACCACCTACCTTTTACAAATCATTTACTTCCTAAGAGAATAAAATTCTATAATTAATGGTGAAAGTTATATTTTAAATATATTATGAGACTTTATGGGGTTCTATAGAGCATTATATAGGTTTGGGACTTAAGGATAATATAAGATTTTTTAAAGGGATATTGGATGCTCTATGAACTATTTTGAAATTGAGTATGACATATTGTACATGGATGGACAATTAAGAAAAACCATTTTCAAAATAGATTATATTATTTGTGATAAATCCTTTAATTTAGATGATCATAAGAGGATTATTTGTCACTCATGAATTTTTCAACAAAAAACAATCAATAATAAATCCAAATGGATCCATTTTAGATAATATTTGGTAGAATTTATTTTTCTAAATAATGTTACAAATTGATTGGTAGGCCATCATTAATCATTCCTAGAATATTATAGAAGAAAACTGTACAAGTAAAGATGATCCTAAAGTAGTTTTTAATTTTTTAGAGTTATTTAAAGACTTATACTAAGCATAGAAAACTACAATTGGAATTATAGGTTTTCAATTCCTACTTGAATTATTATAATTTACAATCCATTCCATGCATCATAAGTAAACTTCCCCCATTATCAAATGATTTTGTACGTTATATCAATCCAAATCTATTTTTTGGTCTTTTTAACAATCCACTTTGAGGTTAAGTGGAAATAAAATATAATATTGAATAATAAGTCATACCAATAATAATAAATTCTAACCATCAAGATTCAAAAAAAATTAGACACCATATATTAAAAAACTAAAAACCAAAACCATACACCATTATATTTTAGGGTTAACCTAGATATAAAAAACGAACCTTGATCCACACTCTAGGAAAAGGATGAATGTCTTAAAAGGGTGATCAAACCAAAAAATACATCATAGGTCTTCATTATCGTCACACCATCATCACGTTGTCTCCATCACACATTATCTACACTACCTCACCAAAAAAGTATTTGATGAATATTTGAACACATAAAAATTCAAAAAAAACTCTGACAACTTGCACCGAATATTTTACCATAGATAATTTGCTGTTTTCTAATTTGAAGAAGATAGTTTCATTATGAAAAAACCCTATTGTTTTCATAAATTAGAGTGAGGAGAAACATACAAATATGATTATACCTTTTATATTCGTGCAATCGAATCATGGGTAAAATTCAAATGAGGCATGGGAATGTGTGGATGATGTCTAAACCTTTGAGATATGATTAAATATTTTCTAGGATGAAAATTATAAGGGTGGGTTGTTTATAATGAAAATTTTCTTTATAGTTAGTTATTTAATTTAATTATCATTATTGATATTTTTAAATGATTATATTAATAGTTTACATAAATTTATAGATAAGGTGGAAGAGAGTTAGAGGAAGATAGTGGGGGAAAGAAGAAGAGGGTTAGGTGTTGTTTTAGAGTTATTATTTTGGTGGATCACTATCTATAGTCTTGTGGAATTAAAATTGAACACAAATTATTTTGGTAACCTAAAATAGATTCAATGTGTTCTAATTGATTTTTTTAATATCATTTAACATAATATTTTTTCATTTTGAATTTCTATACCCTAAAACCAAATTCATTAGTTTTTTCCCAAAAATTATTTAATATCCAACATTGACTAATTCCCATTGATTCCTCATCATTTTTAATTTTTTTCTTAAATATAATCAATAGCAATTTTCGTCAACGAGTTTCTCTGAATTTATTTTTCTAACAAATATATTTCAGGTTATCCTCTCATCTCTATTTTACCCTAATTTTCTATAATTCTTTCAAATCCCTATAATTATATTTAAAATAGTTTATTAAAATTGGTCTGTTCATTTGATTGTTCTTCCACTATTAGGTCTAAGATAATTTGTATGTTTTTTTCATTATGATTTCAATCTTTTACACAATCCAATGATGGAATCATTATTATTCTCTAACATAGTTTTAATAAATTCATTAAAGATGTGATATATAGCTTCTCTATGAATATGGATATATGTTTTTACATAATATATAGTGGGTGACCTCTCATTACCTCTCATAACATCATATTGTTTTATTTTTAGTGTAATATAGTAGATTAAAGGATAATAAAATAATAATTTTACAATAAAAATATTCTAATAATTTTTTTTCTTAACAACCACTCGATAATTAGTTTCCACTTTTTGATTTATGAATTATTATGTGTTGGTTAAACTTCATGACTTTATCTGTGATTTCTAGAAATATATAAATTTAGATATTCACAATCATAAATTTTTAATTTGGATATCATCATATTTATTGGATACCATGTTTTATGTTCACTATTTTCTCTTGCTTGATAACTACATTGACATGAATTTCATTTAAAGATGCCACATGAATTTTTTGCATCTTGCAATGTGTTGGGATTTTCAGTTTAATATTATTTGGATATATTTAACATTAATCTCATTTTAATGGGGATTATTTGAATATTCCTTAAATTTAGTACATAAATATACATTGTTATGTGTTGATTATAACCAAAATATGACATATTATTGGTTACATTAAGACTCAAGATATTTAGGTCTTGTTTAAAGTTCCCCCTATGAAATTGTTTCTCAATATTTCATGTTGAGGGCTTCTACACATTTTTTTGATTATATGCTATATTATGATTACTATAAACATTTAAATAATGTTTTAACATGATTTATGAATATTATTAGTCATATCTCATTATAATTCTTATGTTAATAGAAAATATAGTATTTTATATGATATAATTTTACTTGGTTCTTTGATATTTTCATGTGATTCTTGAATGTTTACTCTCATATTTAATTTTTTTTATTTTTTATTAAATTTCACGTTCAAAACAAGGATGAAATAAATTTTATTTATGATAATGTGAATATCTATTCTTGGGTACATGTATAATATTATGTGTGGGAATTTTTGATATTATAAATTTCTGTAATATTTTTTCATTAGAAATATGAATTTTAATTGATTTAGTACTACTTAATTTCAATTTTTTTTGTGGTTTATGGTAGAGTGGAGATTAAAGGTGTCATTGGATAAGTACGAAATATTTTAAAGACTACATAAAAAAATAATTTTTTGCACAATTAAGTTATATATTGGTATTTTTGTGAAAAGAATTCTTGAAATTATTTTATAAAACTACACTATATGGATAATAATATAAAATTTAATGGATACATAACTTTAAAAAACAAGATGTTATAATAGTTTTATGATTAATTGGATCCATTTTCAAAGATCGAAAAATTAATCATTTTTATAATGAAAAATAATTTTTAATATAGTATCAAAGGGGAATAATGAAAAAAGATGCAGGGGTAAAACTATGTGATGTAATTATTGAGTTAAGGGATAATAAATTTAAATGCGAAAGATTAAGTTTTAATTAGTATGTAATGTTTTATAATTAAATCAAGTTGATTAAAAAATCTATATTTATAATTTTGAATCACAACTGATGATTTTTGGATACTACAATATAGATTTTGAATTTTTGAAAATGAATTTGATTATATATATATATATATAACCGTAATTAAATGTATTACACTATGAATTATATCTAGAGGAAACTATCTATGAAATGAGAGGTTTTCTAAATTGAAAAGTTAATTGTCTAATGGATATCCTTACTAGAAATTTTGGAATGATAATGGTCACTGTTTTTCTAAAATTAGATAATATTTGAAGAATGTACCATCTCAAACAGGTATATATCTTTTGAATTTTATGAAAATGTGAAGAGGTAAATGTTTTGGTTCTAATAATTTATAATGACTGGTTATTTAATGGTTTAGCTTATGTAATTGATGATGATTTTATTGGTATCATGTGTTCATTAATTCTTTTACACTAACATTCTTTATTTATTGGTGATCACCATGTACTCATCAAGGAGTTTCCAATAAAATCTAAGGCTAGTTATATAAATATTTACCTAATCATAGAATTAGTTTTAGTATGTTGGGTTTTAATATAGTATTCTATCACTTAATTACAAAATTAATAAATGTAAAATGACTTGAGTCTTACTAGGAAAACATAACATGTATAAATTAGAGTTTTATTATATTAAATTATTTGGGTTTAATTGTATATTTTTTGTTTGGGGTGAATTAAGTAAATAAGGATATGAGAAAGTGGTGGTTTTTATTAGAATCCAACAATTGACACCATCAGGAATCATGTATGTAGACAAAAAGTATATATTGACTAAGAAAGAGGATCTTGGAGAACAATTCTAACCACCAGGTACCATTCTTGTTACTTCAGGTGGAAAATGGACACATGGTGGATGATGGTTATACATAAGGTGCCTAGTGGGTTGCTATTTTTTTAAAGAGGGTAATTTAGTAATTTCATGGTAATAGAATTTTGGAATTTGGTTGATCTTTCTATTTCCAAAAAAAAATTATCTTATAATTTCTTCTAATACTTCTCTCTTAACCACTTCCAAATTTTTGTTTGATGATTTATAAGTTATTTCAGGGCAAATTGATGATATTTTTAAACCATTAGAATTAGAATAAGGGGTAGATCATGAAGTTTCATTGTATTGTGTTTATATTTGTTGTTAATAGCGCATGTTAATATATGTCTTGTTGTAATGGGTGATCGACTGATAAAGAACTCATTACATAAATATTATAGACATTTTCCATGAAATATTGGTAATGGAGGAAGATGGGAATTGTTACTACCTATAAATTAAGAGTTGGATAGATATATAGTTATATCAATTTATATTGTATTATTTTAGGAACTAATATTTATGTAAGAATATGATATGTTCTAATGGTTATGTTCCCCTACTATCCACCATTATTTGTAATGAGTGGAAGTGTGAGATTCTTTGTATAGCTTGTGAACTATTTGTAAAAGAAGTTTAAGTTAGAATAACATTTAAAATTAAAATATCAAAGAATAGAGGAACCATCCAAAGGATTTTATCTCTTACGTTATTTAAAACAAGTGTTTTAAAACACTTGGATGATGGTATTTCTATATTTAAATTGAGGTTTAACTTCATGTGAAGTGAATATTCATTGAAATACACAATGTTCTAATTATATATTATAATGTTATTAGGAAGGAAGATGAATATTATTTAAGGTTATGATAAATTCAAAAAGGTGTTTTGAGTTTTTTATGAGTTTACTGAGAGGTTCTATATATGATTTGAGAATTATTTTGAGTTACTTTGATGAAATCTCAATTTCTTAAATATAGAGGAAAATGGATAAGTGCTATTAGTTTATTTTTCTTCATAAATTTTATATGATTCATCTAGAATTTTTTGTATGAGTAATTGTCTCTAGGTAATGTAAAATTAGAGAATGAATAAATTTTATAAAAGTCATTATAACATAGCATATGAGTGAACTTGAATATGTGTTAGTGTTATTAAAATATGTATATGTGTCATTTTACTTACATAAGTTCATTTGAAATAGTTTATATTTTATCAAGACTCTATGTAAATGTGATTTGAATTTGAATATGTGTGATTTTAAACGAAATATGTTTCAAGAAATTGGTTTTAAAAAATTGAGATAAATATAGACTGAAAATGATAGAATTCCATATTTTCAATATAAAGAAGATAAACAATTGGTATGATTCACATGTTATTCTAACATGATTGTTTCTGATGCTTTCACCTGGTTGCGCGCATCCGTCTGTGTGGGAAGCGTAGCTGCTGCCCTGCATTCCCGCTTTCCAAAGGCGGGCGACATCCATTACTTGTTCAGGGACGTTTGATCCTTGATCGAAACAGGATGATGGGATGTCAGTTCTTCCTTCAGTGGATTCCTCCTCAGAACTCGTTATCTTGTCCGGTTCTCCCTTAAATATTAAGTCATGGTTTGTGATTTTTGTTCTCGGTGCCTTATCTTTTTGGATGCCAGTTAATTACACAACTTCCATCAGGACAGTCCATGGGGTCTTGACATGGTAGCAACCATCAGTCGGAGTAGATGACAACATTAGGCATGTCGGGGCATCTCTGGATGCGTGGACATTGGGGAATCAATATTCCTCCTAATAAGAGGGCATCTCAAGGGTACATAACCTGAGGCATCCCATGTCAATCGCATGATTTCTCATTCCAGAAGCATGTCTCCGAGCTTTTCCTTAGCTTCCTATTTTTAACACAGGGTATGCCACGAGTTTAACGTCTAGCAGAGACGATTACTCTAAAGGCATGTCTTCTGAGGTTTTCCTCAGGCATCTCATGTTTAACATGAGGCAGGCCATGAGTTTAACTTATTGTTGAGATAGAATGAGGGTGATCAGAATATCCTAGAGAAACGGATCAGATTGGTACATCCTTAAGAGGGAGCACTAGGAATGTTTACCAGGTAGAAGGATCAGAACATTCAATAAGAGTAAACCCAAAATGGTGTGTCCCATAAAGGGAATATGTCACACTGTGAAGGATGATCTGGACACCACTGAGGGAGGATCAGGGAGTGTGCACCACAGAATGGGGAACACCAAAGTTTACCTTTGTGGGGATTGAACCTCATGTTGGGTTCCTACGTACCCTGTGTAGATGACAGGAATGAAAACCCACGTAGTTTGAAGGGGCGATGAAACATGGTGTACATAGATGAAAACATCCTGAATATATGTTGGGGCTTAAGCATGGATAATGTCCAATCACAAGAGGGATACTCTTGGGTAGATGCTTATGGATTGAGTGGGGATTATTCATGGTTTGTTGCCCAGGTGCCGCAAGGAGCGGTGCTGGGATGAATGTCACGATCTCATCGGGATGTCGCGGCCCGGGTGAGAATCAGGATGGATGATGGAGAGTTGAATGAAGTAGAGGGGGAATAATATGGGACCGTCGTGAATGTGATAGTAGTGTTTTGCTTGAGTCTTGAAGAGACTTCCTACGTATCCCTATGGTAGGGAATAAAAGTCTGCATAGTTCGGTGGGACGATGAGACACCTGAGGAGGAGACCTCTAAAAATGGAAGCATGGATGGGATATATAGGAAATAAAACCTCTAGGTTGGTTGATGACCTTCCCTAAACGCATATGGCTGAGGGATAGATCTGTATGAGACATGGGTGATGGGCTTGAACCATAGAGGGGATTCCTACGTATCCCCATGGTAGGGAATCAAAGTCTGCATATTTCATTTGACGAAGAATGACCGTTGATTAGGGACTTCAATGGCTTACCAAAGAAAGAGGTTCACAACAGATTACCACTGAATGGGGTCTACAACGACTTACGGATGAATGATATTGACAATGTCTTACCACTGGATGGGGACACAACAACTTACCGATAGATGAGGTCACAATGGCTTACTGCTTGATGGGGTGACAGTTTATTGTCATGAGGGACAAAAGGGACATACATTTTAAAGTCATGGAGGATGGGGGTGGACCGACTGAATGGGGTCGGAACCAATGGATGGTAGGCTGGAACCTCAGAGATTCTTCCAATGTACCTTGCCTAGGCAAGGATCAAAGACCACATAGTTCCGGTTGTGTTTGGTGAACCTGCATAAAGGTAGCCGGGACCAATGGTTGGAGGGATTGAACCTCAGGGAGGCTTCCTACATAGCTTTCCTTGGAAAGGATCATAGTCCACATAGTTCGGGATTGGACATTGGTGTACTGACGTGATAGTGGTCAAGACCAATGGATAGTGTTGGGCTTGAACATCATGGAGGCGTCCTACGTACCTTGCCTTGTCAAGGACCAAAGTCCATGTAGTTATGGAGTAGTGGGTGCCGATGTGAAGGAGTTCAGAACCAATATATAGTGTTGGGATTGAACCTCTGGGTGTTTTACTACGTTCATTTCCTTAGCAAGGATCAATGTCCACATAGTTCAGTTGGGTGTTTGGGGCTTACACTATAGGCTGACCAGAGTATATTTCATGCTCGATGCTTTCTCTAAGCCCATGAGAGTCGTGATCAGTGTGAAAAACAAGAGGTAGCAAGGACCTGACAATCACGGCGCATAAGGTGCATCCGTAGGAAGTGGAATGGGTGCTTATGCTTGGTTAGTGGCCCGAGTGCCACTATGGAGTGGAAATAGTGAATGAGGAATTCCTCAAGGAAGCTGCCTGGGTGCTGCTATGGGGCAACAATGATGAATGGGGGCTTACGCAAGGAAGATGCTCGGGTGATGCTACAGGGCGACAATGGTGCGTGGGGCTTAGGCAAAGAAGCTACCCGGGTGCCGTTATGGAGCGGAAATGATGGATGTGGTTTACACAAGGAAGCAGCCCATGTGCCGCTAAGGAGTGGCAATGGTGGATGGGGCTTATGTAAGGAAGCTGCTCGGGTGTCACTATGGGGCGACCATGGTGAATGGGGATTATACAAGGAATTATCCAGGTGTTACTATGGAGTGAAAATAGTGAATGGGGCTTATGCATGGAACCCACCTGGGTGCCGTAATGGACCGAAAATGGTGGATGGAGCTTACGAAAGGAAACTGCCCAGGTGCCGCTAAGGAGCGGTGATGGTGGATGGGGCTTACACAAGGAAGCTTCTCGGGTGCTGCTTATGAGCGACAATGGTGAATGGGGATTACAAAGGAAGTTTCCCGAAGGTCTTCCTCATGTCTGGCCACGAGGGCATCCCAACTTAGTGGTGGGTTAAGGCCTTCACCTATGTGCTAGTACACAAGGGTGGTAACACCAAGGGGAATTGGGATCAATTCGAACAAAGGGACATGAAAAGTATGAATCAAATTCCCGACATTATAAACAATATTAGGGTGGTGTGGCGATGGTGGATAACTATTTACCATGTTCGAAACACAACATCCATATCACATTAGCCTAAAATAGTGACAAAAAAATGAGGGTCGACTGGTGACTGTGTTCGAAACTCAGGACCTGAATCGAAGTGTCGTTCAAAGTCTTATGAGGTGTTGGCCCAGGATGGTTGGTGAGCTGATGCAGCATGTAACCAGGCTGTTAGGGGTACCTTAAAACATGGAAGAGGATGAATATACGAATGAAGGACACTCAAAGCGTGAGGTGGAGTGATGCAATGTTTGAATGGATTCGGAAGCTCCTGAAATTACACCACTATAATAATGGCATGAGGCATATTATTCTTAGAACATAAGGAATCTCTTATTTTGAATAATATTCATCCTATTATTGAATGATATGGAATTATATAGTTTATAGTCATGTAGAGAGGACTTTTGGCATCTTATTCATGGTGAATAAGGCATATCTTGTTTGGAGCAAGAGGTATCCTATATTTGGAACATAAGGTGTACTACAGTTTAAAGTCATATAGATAGGATTGTTGGCATCCTATGCTTGGAGCATAAGGCATCTCTTGTTTATATCAAGAGGCATACAATCTTTGGAACATTGGATGCACTACAGTTTAGAGTCATGTAGAAAGTACTATTGGCATGTTATGCTTGGCGCACAAGGCATCTCTTATATTGAGTAAGAGGCATACTATGTTTGTCATATCAGGCTTACTACATTTTAAAGTCATGTAGATAGGACTATTAGGCATAAGGAGCCTAGAAATAGATGGTGCTGGGACTTACACAACGGCAAACCTTTCTAGTTCAACCTAGCATAGGAGTCAGGTTGTGGGGTTCAGATGAGTTGCATGAGGAATGGTTCAACCCAAGGTACTCGAGGGGAATTTATGATGAGAATCTCAACTCACGACATGGGAAATGAACCAAGAAAAATATGCAGACTCAAGGTGTTTCATGGTGTGCAGAAAAGTATCTGAAATCATGGTATTCCATAGGTGGAAGGAGAGTTCACATTAGGGATCAATAAAAAATGTCAACATCTCAGCCTAAAAATTTAGCGCAAAAGGGGAGAGTTGCGTGCTAGATGGAAGGGCTGTGTCATAGGTGTGTGAAAGATTTAGCACCTTGGTATAGTTGCGCACAATGTTGAAGTCTTACGCACAAGCGTATAATCTTACACCCACATGACTTAGGTAGAAAATATGTGAGGTGAAGATCAAACCACTATGGGCCTGCATGAAAGCAGACCCATATGGGACCTGTTGCACAAGATCTCACATGGAGGATTCCATTCTTATCCACGGGTGCGGAAGAGGCGGTATTATGTGTAGCAGAGCGGAGGCTGACCTCTGGGGCTCCCCCATAAGGGGTGGTGCTACACTTGTATTTATTGGCAAACCTGGGAGTGGTTGCCCGTAAGATTCCACATGCACAAGTCATTTTCTACGTGAGGTGGTGCACATAAAATTCCGTGTGTGCAAGTTGTTTTCTGCGTGAGGTGGTGCATGTAAACTTCCACATGCGCAAGTTGTTTTCTCTGTAACCTACATCAGGAAAAAACATAAAGGGGTGTTTGACGTCGCCTTTGGCGTAGAAGAATATTGCGCATGGATGCTCCTCTTGCACACACCTCTCAAAACAAGCGTGCACCTTCCTTAGACATTTTTCGGGTAGCTTGGGCAGAAGATGACATCTCATTGGTCGCGTAAAAGGTTTGTGAAACCTGTTGTGGACAAAAGTTTACTGTTGTATGCAGGATTCCATACTTGAATGCAAAACATCCATTCTTGTGTGCAATATTTCACTTCTTGCGCGAAAAACCATCATTCCTATGTGAAAAACCATTCTTTTCCCCCAAATCGTCCCGGGTGGCCATTTCCAGCAGCCTATCTTCTAATGGCCATAAATTTTGATCTGTAACTACATTTAGGCTCCACAACCAGTCAAATCTAAGCTTTCTAAACAAGCTACGCTTTTGGATCATATATGGAAGCATTCAGTGAACTACATTGACATGTTTTCTTGGGACAACAATGATAACAAAATAATGAAACTTTATTGATCCATGATCCATGATTTAACTAATAATTTTTGAAGAATAAGACGAGATGAAGGATCAATGTTCTATCTATTAATTACATTCAAATGAGAATATTTGAAAGTAATAATTTGTTATCAAAATTGAGAAAGAAATATGAAGATGTTTATGTTGATCCAAAATATTCTAAAAAATATAAAGAATATTATGGTTCACAATTAATACTGAGTTAGTTGAGATGAATTTATTATTTTCAGAGTTCTTAAATTCAGGCTGTTGATTGAGCTATTGATTTTAATTGTGTTTGAGCAACAATGAGCTATAATTAGGAAGATGAAGAGCATGAGCTATTAAATTGGAATGTTGAGATAATTTCATAGATTTTGTTAGAACATGTTTATTCAATCTATAATATATGAAAATTTTAGAAGTTACCACTCAAAAAAGTAGAATAAGTCATTCCAAATATCGTAATAATATATTTTTTAAATATATAAATGATAAAAATTTATCTATGGATTTTAGTGATGTATTTAGTGGGGAATATGGGTAGGAACTTAGACACATTTAATAATAATTGTCAATAATATCAGTTGTCCAAGGAAAATGATAGTGAATAAAAATGATGGGGTAAACCTAAAATTTCACAAGAGAAAACCATTGAGGTGGAAAAGAGAATATCATGATTATGTGAACAACCACATACCAAAAAATTGTGTCATAATTATATGAGTAATTTTAGATCCAAATTTTATGGTTATATTAATTATTTCAAAATAGAAAATAAAATTTCCTAGTGACCCTTGTATAAAAAGAAAATGAATGTTAGTGAAATTGTGTTTGACTATTGAGAAACAAAGAGTTGTAGATGAAGGGATATTTTGATGAACTCTCAAAGAAAGTGAACATGGAGGAAATGATATTGAGATAATGCTGAAGAACAAATGTGTATCAAAATTGTATAAATAAGTAGATATTGTGATATTCATTGTAGTATAACATTCCATATGAAGAAAAATATATGAGGAGAAACCAACACTTATATTCAAGTTTCTAAATTATTTTCCAAGACTTATATAATTTGAATAGTTTTTCATTCATAGAGATTATAAGAGATCATTTTTTGTTGAGAAATTTAGGTGAATTTTTTTTGAAGATATGTAAGGAGATCGTAGTATGACTCTGTGATCACAATGAGAATCTATTAATGAATCCTAGTGTCAAGCTATAATGAGAATTCCTAAGAGAGGTAATAAATTACATACATGGTGAGATTATATGAATGTGGGGGAAGTACCAAATATTTATTTTTGTTTTGATTATAGTATATAATAATTTATCTGGGATAATAATAATTCATGGAAATGAGTTGGTGTTATTATCAAACCATATAAACATTTGTGTCCTATTATATTTGATGATTTATTCATATGGGAGAGGTTGTGAGACAAAAAAGAGTGGATTGATACTTGCAGAGTTTCGGTGGTTGAATTAAAATGGTAATAATTGGTAAAACGTTTTTAGTGACCTCTGATTCACCCCTCTCCTCCTAGTGTTTCATAGAACCATGTGTAATTTCAAATTTTATGAGAGAAAATTATAGGTTACCTCAGAAAAAATATAAGATAAGTTAAATTAATGTGTATATTTTAGTTGTTTATAGAATAATATAAAATAAAAATATATATCTCCTTCTATGATGAATTAGAAAAGGAAGTAATAGAATAGTCCTTAAATAATAGACAAAATAATAAGACAAATAAGCTATGGAAAAATATAAATATATGGAAGGGTAAACCACTTCTTGAAATTGAAAAAAGTGGTAAGTGTACATTTATTTAATCTATTTAAAAATATAAATTTGATGATTCAAGTACAAGATGTGGAGAGTATAAGGATATCATAAAAGTTTAGAAATTATACTCTCATGTTATATATTATGTGCATAAGGTTATTTTTGTAGTCATATATTATATAATTGATTTATTAATGAAATTATTTAATGAAAAATCACTTATAGGGGAGGAAGTTTATACTTTGGAAAATGAATTATCTTAGAAGGTTGGATACTGAAACACACTAAAAAAAATAGAGAGATAAAATGATAGAACTGTATCACACTGTATTGAAATATATTTTTATGTTTTGTAATTCTTGCAAAATATTTTTTTTGAGTTGTAAGTTTATAAAGTTACATTCATGTATGAAATTTATGCATTAGAAAATATAGATAAAGTTATAGTTATTATGAAAGATGCATTGTTTGGTGTAAAAGCTAAAATACATGGAAAACAATTATATTTCACTAACCGAGTTATGCCCCATTCATGATGAAAAAGTTCAAAATATTAAATTTGAATGGTTAGAAGAGATCAAGATATTTGATACTGACAAAAATCCCCTCAACATAACATGTTTTTACATTGGAGATAAGTTGATAAATATTGAAATTTCTCATCATAAATCCTCCCATCCTATTGGATGAAAGTGATTTACCACATTGTTTTATGATGAGTTTTTCCCAAGAAATGATTAATAATAGGTTTAAATAGATATTAAGAACATGTGGAGATTCCTCCACCTCATGATCATTGAAAAATTTATAACACTACCCTGATAAATCTATGTGTGTCAAATATATTTTGAAAAATAATTGTATAGAAATAATTTTTTTTTATAAATGTGGATAATTTTTTGGTAAACCTTCTAATATATCAATGGTGTAAGAGAGAATGTTTGAGAAAAAGGTTAGTCTAATGGAGGCCAAAATATTAGTGAATCTAATTAAAAATGGAAAAGAAGTCAAGAAAAATATTCTAGATAGATTGAACTTATAAGGAAAAAATAAGGTTTAGGGGACACTTCTAGTGTTATTAAAGGTTTTAAAACTTTTACATATATCTTTGGTATATAGTTAAACTTATGAATGTCATAAAAGGATATAATTAAGGAGGAGAAGATTTAAAGCTATAAAGAAATCGACTATAAAGAATTCAGAAAATAGAAAGAATGTAACTATAGGAAACAAACTTGAGAGTTTTATGAAATTAAATGAGCAAATAACCTTTATATACACATATATAATGAATTATGGTATATTTCTACTAGCTTAACTTTTTACACTAGTGTGAAGATGAAACAATATAAGATAAAACTAAGAGTTGAAAATTAGGTTACCTTTAGAGGTAGAGATGAAAAGAAACTTTTTAAGAATCCTACTTGCAAGAGGAAAGTGATAAATTATATGAAATATTTCACACCCGAGAAGAGAATATGATTATGAAATTGTATCACCCTAACATGAACAACTAGGGTAAATCCAAGAATAGAACATGACCTCATACAAGCTTTCTCATATGATAAAGGTCGATGACTAGTGGTGAGGGATAATAAAATGGAATTGGGAGACTATTACCTCATTACCAGTTAAAATTACAGTAAGATAAAGGTAGAAATAAAAAATAAATCAATAAATAATAAGTAAATGAATAAAAATAAGATTAGAACAAAACACAAATAAAACAAACCTGTGTTTTTGTAGTATAGAATATTAGGTAAATAGGAAAAAAACAAGAAAAGGATCAAATGTATGAGTAATCTAAAATAAATTTAGAAACATATAGGCCAAGATCCATTTAGCATCATTTATATCCCCTTGTTATCCTACCCAACCATCCATCATGGATAAAATTCCCTTCGCTATATGCCTAATAATGAAATCAACAAAGCTCACCAAAATTCTGGAGTCGGGTGTGAGTATAAGACTCAGTAGGACACCACTAATGGGCCTTAACATCAATATATATTAGACAAAAGTTAATTCCATGAATATGAACAAAATAGATTAAAAAATATGTCACATAATCATAATACATATGTTGGGTGCTTAGAGAATATCTTTACTACTTTTATCACTATGCTAGAATGAAAATTGGTCATCCGACTAACACGTCCTCCTCAATGGGATTGTCCAAAATCCTGACTGGAAAACCCTCTAGAAAGGATTTCTTGAAGCATGCCAACAAAGAGTATGATATATCCCCCTTGGGGGATATTCCATGAATCTTAATATACACAATCAAATACAAGATAGAGTAACAACACAATATGATACAAGATAAAAATGATAGATCAACCTTCACATCATATAAAAAATCATCATAACCAAAAAAACCATACACAAGAAACAAAAGAATATGAATCTCAAGGATATAAGCACACAACACATGTGATCAATCATTAAACTTTGGTCTCTAGGTCTATACAAATAGTCCAAAAATTATGCTAATAACTCATGTAGAATATATGATAAAGTCAAAGGCTTCTTCCTTAGGTGAAAAAATTATGATCAAGACAAGGGTAACCATACAAGTCTAGAAGCAACATCAAATCCTCAAACCATTATTGGTTTTAAACATTTATAAATCATTGATTGATGTATAATAATATCCACACCCAGTATTTTTTGGACACGATCAACTCATGAAGAAATATCTGCTATCGATAATGTCCTTAATCCAAGTGTTTCATAGAATCCATATCTATAAATTTGGGTGCTGATTATATTAATGTTCATAAAATACATCATTATATCATGAAAAAAACCACATATATTTTCAATAAGTTCAATATATAATTTCTTCTGATCATGTATAATAGGATATTAAGGACAAAGATTGAATAATAACTTACTGAATTATATGTGAATGATTGAATAGGAATTCAACTGTCGAAAAGATGAGTTAGGATGTGAGAGAAGATCCCAAAATCTCCTAGAGAGATACACGAGTTGGGATTGATAGGAAAATAGAAATATTAATAAATAAAATGGTTTTGGGTTATCAAAACTTTTGGAATAAACCACTTTCATGGCATGAAATAGAATTCATGCCATAAGTTCTTAGGAGAACCAATATGAAGAGAAATACATATCCCCATCTTAAAAACCCAAAAAACCAAATTCACATCATGAAATACAGTTCACATCATTAATGTGTTTCATTTAATTATTTTCAGGTTTATGGGTTTCATATCAGAATACATTCATGATATTAATGTCAATTTATGATTGGAATATCTCTGGTAGCCAATACTCCCATCCCTGGAGACATTTTATTCTCTGAACACCCCTAACAAGCCTAAAATCATTTAATAAGACAATTTAAATGAGAAATAACTTAAAAATTTGTATACATTTATTTTTAGGATGTTACAACTCCTCCCCTCTAATGAAATCTCATCCTTTGGATGTCTCTTCCTGGGTATGCTCAAATGATTAAGGACGCTACACATGAATCTATACCTACCCCTCACATGTCAATTCTGAAAAAAGATCATATAGTTATAGGACTCAAAAAAGAATAATTATAATTATTATATATCTGTCCTAATTAATTATACAATATGTATCTATCCCTATACAAAATATTCATATGGGATTGGCTTAATATCCCCATAGTTGAGAGAATGACCAGAATATGTCTCATTGTTCCGAAGCTGAGACATATGGAATACATTGTCCATACGTTGTTAACATGGAGGAAGGTTAAAAAAATAGGTCACAATCACAATGTGCTCAAATATCATTAAAAAACTGAAATATTGTGACACTAACTTTCCTTTCCTTCTAAAATCCCTATACTATAATTGAGGGGCACCCATAATAAAATCTTATCACCCACCACAAACTCAAAGGTTCACTTCCTTCAGATGACATAAGACAATTTACTACTTTGATTTGTGACCATCCATTTTTCAATAAACTACACCATCTATAAGGTATCATGTATTATACTAACCTTAACAATTGAAGTCTGTCTATCCTCATGTTACTAGAGAGGTGAACAATAAGGACTCCCACACAGAGCCTTAAAAATATTCATCTAAATCAAAGAAATAAATCTGTTATTTTATGAGAACACATCTTGAGAAAAGTTATCCTTATAATTTCCTATAAAATATATAATAAATGTTTTTTTAATATCTTCCAAAGTCTATTTCATTCATTATAACTCTCTATTAGTCAAAGGATGAAAGGATGTAATCAGCTGCAACTCGGTAACCATCGACTTTAGTAAACCATTCAAAAACTATTTGGTTGACTAGGAATCCTAGTTAGATACCACTATAGAAGGAACACCATGAATCTTGATGATTTATTGAATGTATTTTTTCCATTATTATCTAGTAATTCCATCTCCTGAATTAGTATAAAGTACAAAACCTCAGTCAATTGATCCACTATCATCTCAACTATCTCCTTGCCACTTGGGGTCTGGGGAAACCCTATCATAAAGTCTAGGGAGACCTCATCCCAATTTAATAGATGCACAATAAATGGTTGTATTAACTCTCCAGGTTTCTTATTTTCATATTTTACTATCTAAAAAGTAAAACAATGAGAAACAAAACATGCATTGTCTCTCTTCATGTCATGAAAATAGACTGATCACATAACATCTGAATACAACTTGGTTGACCTTGAGTGCACTTCCCACTATTAAGCACGAGAGGTTTTATTTATCCCCCCTCTCATAAAATATGAAATAATTATGCTTCTATGATGTATAATTTGGGAATTTATATCCATACAAAAACATAAAATAGACCCAATTACTACCAACCTTGCATGAATTACCCCGCATTATAGATCAAGATCATCAACATGCTTCACTTGTTCTACGAATAATGAAGTCAAAATTAAGGTTAAAAAAATTATTGTCCCTTGATCCTTAAATATTACCACATACTCATCATCATATAATTCCTTGAGCTTCCATTCATCTTAGTAAATCCATTCTCCAATTTCCTTTATTTTTCTTCTTAGTGCATCTATAATTACATTTCATTTTTTTTGAAACATAGTAAAAATAAAATTAAAAATTATTCAATTACTCTAACTAATAACTATAATTATGATTTTGGTCAAGCTATGAGAAAATATAACCTGACTCTTTTAGCCCATATAACTAAAAAATCTCTCATTGAAGAGGTAGTGTGTCCAACATTTCAATTCTTGGACTAAGGATTCTAACTATAGGATGAGAGTAGTGTACTTCCACTTTTCCGGTAATTATTAACAAAGACAGTAAGAAATTATCTTATCACCCCCCATAAATATTTCTCCCACGACAACTCCTGATGTGTCACATTACAAAGCATACCCAAATCTATTCTCATGAAGGGTCTCGACTAGAATTGACATCATCGTTTTATTTTACTCTAAGAATATCTCTTCAAACATATCAATCAATTCAAACGATACTCATTTCAGGGTAAGAATGGGCATGTGAACATACAAGGGGGATAAGACCTTATTGAATCTCATATAGTACAAAACATATTCGATAAAAATCCAAATTATGGACACATTCATAGGCCATGCCCAAGACGCAACTACACCAACCTTCTCTAGATCAATTGATATTCCTTCTTCTAAAATAATGTATCTAAGAAAGTGCAGCCAATATATTAAAAAGTGACACTTTTAATACTTGGCATAATGATGATGTGCTAAAAAAACATAACATGATATTTAGGCTTCTCACAATTGACTCCAATATCTTTGAATATACAAAGATACCATTAATAAACAAAACAATGATGGAATCTATTAATGGGTGAAAACATGATTTATGAAATATATTAAAATTTCCATTGATTTCATCAATCCAAAGGTCATAACTAGATACTCATATAACCCATACCTTCTATTAACCACTATCTTCAGGATGTTTTTCTCTCTGACCCAAAGATGATGGTATCCAACTTGAGGTACACTCAAAATAATCAATATCCCATTGATAAAGTACTCATTTTTTTCTATCACATGGCCCTTTCCCTTTTCCAAATTCCTATTCAAGAAATCTATAATTATACCAAACTTTTTAAGTAGGGTTTGAGTACAATACATACTCACACACCACCAATGTCCCTTTATGTCATTACATAAGATGTATATGTTCGTACCATAAAATTAAACATGACATATATAAAACAAGTACATAAAACAAGGTCAAAATATATCTTGGTTCCTCAGAGACTAGTTCTACCTACATCACTTCTATTCTTGAAGGAATAGTAGTTGTCTATATGAGAATTTCCCCTCTTTGGGTATTTAAAGAACATGAATTATATATCCCCCTCAAAGGGATAACCTAAAGCATACTAAGCAATATTCAGACATATCCTAGTCAAGGGTATTATCAATAAAGATCAACCTTCATTATCAATGGCACGATAGAATAATAGTATAGTATAATACAACATGCAAATGATAGATCATACATTACATTATATAAACAAGAATCCTAACCAAAACAAACCATATACCAAAAATAGAATAATTTGTCTCCTTGGGCTATGAACGTACACCACATATGGTAATGTATCAAACATATGTATCTAGGGATACCAAAAAATTCTAAAAAACGTGATAATAACCTATATAAAACATATTGAAAAGTCAATGTATTCTTAACTCTAGTTAGATATCGATGACTAGATAAATGACCATCAACCATGTCTTAAAGAAACACCAATCTCGAGAACAATTCCTAGTTTGACCCATTCATAACTATAGGATCGAGGAAGAAGAGTAACACACCCCAATTGATTAGAAAACTATAAAATCACCATGGAATTTTTTTTATAAGGTTATTGATCCAAGAATTTCTTTGAAGAAAACATCATGAATCTAAATTTCAATTCAATCAGAAATCATCAAAAACATCATTAGACCATGAAAAAACCCCTAAATCCAATCAATACATTAAATATCCAATCAATTTGATCGAGGATAATAGAAGATTAATTATCACAATATAAGAACAACATACCAAATTGGATGTGCATGATTGAACGAGAATTAAGGAATCAAAGATAGAAGTTGGGAGGGGAGTGTAGAGACCAAAATCACATAGAGATATCTTAGGGTTAAAATGAATAGAAGTACTGGTAGATTATAAATTAAAAGGGTGTTGATTCATTAAATCTATTTTAGTCATCCACATTTACACTATGATTAATAATTAATGTCGTTGATTCTCAAGAGAACTCATGTGCCAAAAAATGAGTCACCATGGATTTAAAATTGAAAACCCACCATTCACATAATGAATTGACTACCAAATCATGAATTTGTTTCACATCCTTATTTTTTTGGTTCATGGGTTTCATCTCAGAATACATTCACATTAGGAATGTCTATTCATGATTTAAATCTATTATGTAGATAATATTCTTAACCCTTAACCAACTTCCTTCCATAAAAATCCCCAATTGACCTCGAATCATTAAATTACATCCTTAGAAAGTGAAGAACAAAAAAAAATAGTCATAACTTTAGATTTATGATGTATCAACTATGTTAGGATAAGTCACATTATAGACTATTTTAAGATATCTTTGAATATTCAAAATTATAATAGAGTAAATCTTGAAAAAAATAGCGAGTCAATCAAATAAATATACAATAATATTGGTATGGTGGAAGTAAAGTATTATGAAGATTATGAGAGGATTCCCATGAAGGAAATGTAAAATACTTATGAGATAATGTGTGGAATATGAAACATGTTAGGAAAACAATTAACAAATAAATAACATGGTTGTGTAGTAAAAAGGATATTAAAATTTATAAAAGATAACCAATATTGATCTCCCATTAAAAATATGATAAAATAAAGAAAAAGTGCACACCTTATCAGAAAGATGATCGTATGACTAATATGTGATTTATCATATGAAATGATTATTTAGGAGAAGCTAGAGTGTTAGAGTAGGATGAGAAAGATTAATGTGCCTTGCTAGCTAATGTATAGAAGATGATTCCAACTAAAATGGAAGCTGATAATAATAAGACACTAATGCTATCCAAGAAAGAATGGATTTTAAAAATCATGAAGGTTGAAATAATGAAAAAGAGTATACATTTTAGAGATTTATAAAATAGTGTCATTGGGTTAAGGAAGAAATAACATCCTCAATGCTATAATCGAAGAGGAAAATAACACTCACCTTATCATCATATTCTAATAATTGTTCTTTGATGGTCAAATTGAAGGTTGAGATATAAGAGATTCAATCCATTGTGGATATTTTTTCCAATAGTATACATTTTAAATATTTCTTCGATCTCATTTTGGAATTAAAGATTTCAAGATGAATGAGTACAGATAAAAACCCATAAGGTTGAGCTACAAAAGAATAACATAATACTATAAATTTAGTATTTCTTATTAAAACCAAAAATATTGACATACACATAAAAAGATGATGTTTGAGGTATAATAATAACTATAATATAACTTTTATTGACTATGATTTTTATTATCATGAAGGGTTTTTTTTAAAAAAAATTGAAGAAGCTCAGAAACTTTCACTTGAATATTCTGATTTCTTTATAAAGATGAGTGAAAGTTCCAAAAATTTCCTGAAAATCTATATGATATGTACTAAATATTTGAACTTAGAGTTGGAATAACATTGACAAATATTAAAGGTTATCTTTAATGAGTAGGTAAAATCAATTTTTCTCTACATGTGGTTGTCCCACATATATTTAGAAATAACTAACTTACGGATCATTTTAATGAAATATATGGATCCTTCCTTCTCAAACGAAAATGAAAAATCATTATGGTGAACAAATTTCAATAATTATACAGTCAAGGGGATAATAAGTTACCCTAGGATGTTCTCCCTTGGTATCTATTTTTCAATAAGTGGGAGTGAAAAATAATTACACTATTTTTATTTATTATCATTAAGTGGGATATGAAAAGAAAACTTTAACTAAAATATTGTCCTAATTCTCATATATTTAAATGTTTAATGTATTGAAAATAAAGAAATATAGGGATATTTAATATTCAATTTAAATTTGTTTTTATTTATTATCAATAGAACATTTTATTATATGTCATGGTGTAGTGGGTGCTGAATTAATAATCAACCCATTGCATGAAAATTAGGGGTATTTCCTATTAAATATTGGTAATGGAGAAATATGGGTGGCAATACTACCGAGGTAGACTTGGAGTTTTATGTACTGTGATAGTTCATGGAAATTTTTAATGTTGAGATTATATGTTGGAAGGGTTACAAGAATGGTAAAAAAGGTTTTGTATGTTTTTATAAATTATAAAAGTCATTTTAAGGTGTTTTTTAGTTGATTGAGAGCTCCAAAGTTTATTTGAGGTTGATTTTGAGTTACTTTAAAAAAGTAATGATTTATAAAATAAAGTAGAAAAATGGATAAGTACTGGAACTATACGAGTCATTATGACTTTATGTATAATTAATATAGAATAATATGTATGATTAACTCTCTATGTAAAATAGAAAATTAGCAGGCATAACCTTTTTATGAGTTTTTTTGAATCAAAAGATGATTGAATCAGATTTTGTGTAACTATAATTAAACGTTTGGGTATGAGAAATATGACTTGAAAAATATTTATTTAATGAAATGTATGTTTCATTAGGATTCTCTATAAGTGTTTTTTGGACTATCATATGTGTGATTTTACACTTATAATATTTCATGAAATAAAAAATGGAAAATTATGAAATCTAAAAACAAAAAATTATTATAATAGAAGATTTGAAAATAGAAGGAGATAATCTATTGGGATGATGCTTAAATCATTTTAACGTTGTCAAAACTTCATGAAGCTTTATTGGTCCATGATCCATGATTTTTATGAGAATATTTGAATAAGGTGATGATATGAAGGATCATTGATCTTACTATTCATGAATTTCTAATTTGAATACTATAAATTCACAATTTTTAATCAAAATTCCGAATTTAATCTAAATTTTATTATGTTGATCTAAAATAATATAAACATTACAAATAAGTTATAAATTCATGATGAACATTGAGTTCGATGAGATAAAAACAAGTTTTCAGCAGTTTTAAATTAATGATATAGATTGAACAATTTAGTTCTCTTGATTTCATAATGCTATGAGATATAAGAAATAAGAAAATGTGCTATAGTTTTTCTATTAGAAATATGAGATAAGTTTAATAGTATATCCTAAAAATATTTATTCTAGCTATATTTCTTTTAGTTTTTAGAATTTTGTATTCTATAATAAAGAATGAGACTTTTTGTGGATCTAAATACTATACTGTTTTAATATGATATTTATAAATTTTTATCTATGGATTTCTTTTGAGGTTTTTTTATTGAGTAAAATATGGAAGAGGTCGATATTTTAGAAGAAGAATATTCTATAATATCTAATTTTTGTGAAAAATGAGCATGAATTAAGAATTAATAATAATATTGAAATTTTTTAAGACAAAACTACTGATAATTCAAAGAGAATATTGTGATTTTTAGAGCACCCATGTTTTGAAAATGTGAAGAAAAATTAATGATAATCATTTGTATAAAATCTATTTAGGATATTATTTTTTCTAAAATAAAAAATATGATTTATTAGTGAGCTATGTATAAAAATAAAATTATAGAGGGAAAACTATAATTGACTATTGAGAAATAGGGATCAATAAATGAGGGGTCATTTTGTAGAAATATTGATGAATTATAATAAGTGGGATTTGATACTATGATAATTTCGATAGCGATATGGGAATTAAAGAAGTATAAATAAGAGGGTCTTGTGATAGTCTTTATTTTAGATGTTTGTGAAAAAGAATATATGAGGAGAGGAAACATTATTGTTTTATTATTGATCTATATATCTAGAAATTAAGATTTTGATGAGATCATGGATTTATAGATATAAAAAGAGTTTAATTTGTGTTGATAGATCTAGGTCGGTAGTTTCTATTAAGGATTTATAAAGACAAGCTAAAAATAAAACTGAGATAAATGAACCACTATTGAATATTTTTTGGTATACAAAGACAATGTTTTGAAAATATTGTAATCCATATTATTGATATATAAGAATCCCATGAATACATGGGGATCTAATTCCCTATTAGAGATGGAAGGAAACATTTTCATATAAATATGGATAATTTGTAGAACCATTGTGACTCAAGGTATGCCGGGAGATCATAGTAAGATTATATAGATATAGTGAGATGCTCTTGAATAGTCCCCATGTGAAGCTAGTAAGATAATTCTTATGAGAATAATATAGTTTTATACATGGATAGATGATGTAAAGGTTTGGTAACATTCGACCATTGTATTCAACATTTTATTATGGAGGATAATTCTTTATTGGGATGAATACAAAATCAAGCGAAAGAGTATGTATTTTTATTGAACCTTGTAACAACTTATGTCATTATTTCATTGTTTATTTGTTTATATGAGAGAGGTTGTTTCACAAAAAAGTGTGGATTTAGATTGTATTATGTCAAATAAGTTAATGTTATAAAGGAATAATTCATAAAACTTTTTAAGTGACCACTAATTCAAACCTCCTCTCTCAGTGATCTATAGAACCATATTTCATTTCAACTTATATCAATGAAAATTATAGGTTACCTCTAAAAACATCCAAAATTCTTCAAGATGAATGGTAGACATGATATGATAAAAGAAGAATCATATATAAAATATTTTATCATAATTTTATATGATTCTGATACTAAAATATTAGATTATAATTTGAAGAATAGACAAAATAATGATAGAATAAAGGATGGGAAAATAATAATAAGTATAAGGATCAATCACATTATGAAATTTTAAAAATTGGAAGGATTACATTAGTAGAATAGTTTTACAATTATCTTTTATACAATTCAAATACAAAACATATAGAGTATGAATAGATAAAAATATATTAATACTTATACTCTTGTATTGAAGATTACATGAGGAAGGTTCCTTTTAAAGTAGTATCTTATATAATTTCTTTTATGAATGACCTATTTGATGAAAAATCATATGTATTTTAAGAATTTTATTACTTGTGAGATGAATTGTCTAACATGTTGGCTAATAAAAATTAATCAGAAAACAAAGGATATTAAAAGATTAAACTATATAACTTTACAATTAATGATATTTTCAGGATGTTGAAAATTTTATAAGAATAGTTTATAATTAGGAAATGTTCAAATCCATTTTAACTAAAGTAATACATGAATTAGAAAAGTTACATAGGATCCTAGTGAGTATCAAAGGTGCATAATTATATGTAAAATATAAAATAGATAATGAAATTTAAGTTTATATACAATATTTAATAAATATTCATAAAAAATAAGTTTATAAGTTTAAATTTTATTGTGAGAGTTTTTTATGATAGTTGAAGATGATGAATATTCCCACAACATGATGTTTTTAATGTTTGGATAAATTTTGAGAAAGTAGGAAGCTCCACAAACCACATCTTCCAAACTTACTAAATAATGTTCAATCTCATATATTAATGAGAAGATATTTCCGTCAAAAGCGATTCATGTTAGTGGTACATTTTTATTTAGAACCTGTGGAGAAAACTCCACCTCATGCTTATAGAATAAGGTATCTTACTGGCTTGATAAATCTATATGCGCACAATCTATTAAAAAAATGTTTTAGAGAAAATTAAAATATTATAAAAATGTTAATGAAAAAAATTCTATTATACCAAAAAAATGCATCATTGGAATAGGTTAGAAAAATCAATCCCAAAATAGACCCAAAAAAGTGTTGAAACTAAAAATAACAACAATTCATTCTGGTAGAGTTCTCTAAAAAAATTGGGATTACAAGTAAAATAAGATGGTTTATGGACCACTTCTGGTGTTTTTGGAGTTTTTAACAACTTTATGTTGATATTCAATATAATAATCTAATTTATTAATGTTATTAGTTTTTATAATTAATGGGGAGTAAAGATAAAGATGAAAAGAAAACTGTGGGATTAAATTCAGAGAATAGAATGAATTTTATTTTGATAGACCTATTTGAGATCTTTCTGAACATCAGAGAATTTCATAACTAGTATAGAATCACATATGATGAATTATTGTATGTACATACATGCTACAATTCAAATGCTAATGTGAAGATTCAACAATATAGGAATAAACCAATAACCAAATATAATGTTTACTTGATGAGTAAAAAATTGATAGAAGAAAATGATAATCTTACTCCAAAGAAGAAAGTGATAAATTCAGTGAAATATTTCACTCTATAAAAGAGAATATACTTCTATTGTTGTATGAGAGGATATATTATAAATTTTTTCAAGATTCTCAGGATGATTCACAAATCTTTTGGAGGACATGTTGTATAAAATAGTTATTCAATTAGAGAAAGACATAAGAAAATTGGTATGGTGTAAGACATTTGTTACAAAAAGTATGAGAGGATTCCCAAGAAGGGGAACTCAAATAATAATAACATAACGTATGGATGATTAAGAATGTTTGGACACACATCTAATAAATACAGGACATGGTTTCATAGTCAAATGGATATTTAAAGTTACAAAAAGAAAGAATAATCGATCTATAATTCAACATCTATTACATCAAAAAGACAATACACACCTAAGAGAAAGGAATAGAGTGTTCCTAACATGTATTTTATCACATGGATAGATAATCTTCAAGAAGAAAGAATGTTATGAAAACATGAAAAAAGATAATTTTGAATTACTATATAAAGTGAATAATCTCATTCTATCTATGATGGAGGCTGGTAATAAGAAGAAACCCTTGTTAAACAACAAGGAATATATTTGGAAAATCATTAAGGAAGTAATCACGAAAGAAGGATAAAAATTTTAGATCATCGAGGAATAGTTTTGCTGGATAAAATAAGAAATATCATCCCCAGTTATATAATTAAGAATTATTTGAACACTCACCTTATACCCACATTTTTATGTTTGTTTATTGAGGGGGGGGGGGATTGAAGGTGAATCTAGATAAAAGCCAAGGAATCATGGAGATTGTTATAATATGTATTTTTTAAAGATTACATTGATATAATTTTTAAAAATACTCTTTTATGGTGAAGGAGTATAAATATAAACCCTTTAGGGGGTGCTTACAAAACATATCATGCTACCATATATTTAGTATTTCTTATTAAACCAAGAAATATTGACATCCTAATAAAATTATGATGATTAAGGAGTTATAGTCAATCGTTTATCACTTTTATGGTGTATGAATTTTCTAATCATTAGGGGGTGAATTTGTAACAAAATTTGGAAGTGAAACTACTTGTACATGAAAATTATATTATGTTTATTAATATTTGTGTAAGTACATGAGATTCCATGAAATTGTTTTTGTTAATTACCAAAGAGTTAAAGACTGGGTTCGTACCATGTTGAGAAATGTGAAAGGATATCTTTGATACATTGGTAAACTCACTCTTATTTTCAATAATAGGTAACCTCAAATTGATATATACTAAACATAAATAAGGACTATTGCAATGCAATCTGTTGTGCCATAATTATTTAAAGGAAACAAAAAATATTTTGGGGGAGGATGGTTTTTGAAATCTGATGACCCAAGAAGAGAAAATTTTTCCCTTGTAAGGACACCCCATATATTTATTATCTCCATAAGTTTGAGATAAAAATAATTACCCTCCATTGTGTTTATTAAAATTAATAGGGAGGGTAAAATTGAACATGTAGTGAAATATTGACGCGCATCTCAAATATTTGGAAGTTTGAACTATTGAAAATAATCCCAATGGGGGATAATTAAGTTCTCATTGGATCTTGTTTTAATTTATTTTCAATTTAATATTAAAATATAAATATTATCGTTAAAATTGTGATGGATTTAGAATCTACCAACTATATGGAGATTGGCTGTGCTACTCATGAAATATGGGTAATTGAGAAAGGGAAGAGTTTCTACTTCCAATGAAGACCCATATAGACGTCATTCAGGTTGTAGATATATACATCATATGTTTGTATGAACACATCATCATGTAATAATATGACAAGTAATGATAGAGATGCTAAGATTATTTCTAACACTATTTATAAAACGTGGAAGTTCTAGGTGTTCTGTATAGATTGTGATCTATTTGTAAAATAATAATATTATCCCAACCCATCCCAAAGGGGCTCGGTCCATGAATAACCCAAGACTACCTCCAATATTAAAAGGGATGGTAAATAGCACTGAGTTGGAATATCTCACAAATTGGAGGAATTTTACTAAGAAGATGTACGCATAGACAAATCTCTATTCCCAAAATACTAAAAGAAAAATAACATATGTAAAAGAAAATGCATGCATACCCCTATATCCCAACCAACAGAGTATGAAAAGAAAGTAAAGTTCATTAAATTAAAACTGAGATAAAATACTTGCCCCCCAAAAAAATAATGTGACTGTAGCACAAGGTCCTGAAGCTTGTTCGCAAAAAACCGTACCTGAAGGGTAGTTACAAGAATAGTTGTCTGAAGCAACATGAGCACACCTCAACTATCTTGTCTATCTCTAAGAACTAGCTGGTCCTATTCCACCTCAAACTCTATTAATACATCTATTCTCTTCATGAGGCATGACACATTTAGTAAAATACATTTCATGGGTGATTAAAATAGTACTCAATAGGACACCCCAAATCAAAAAGTAAAAGACCACATAAAAACATCATGAAAAAGATAACACACAGAAATACTACAATGAGAAAACACCACTAAGAATATATATTCCGATCAACATAGGTATATTTCTTTAGAACATATAACAATAATATCTATATTTACTCATAAAACATTTCAAGCCTCAAAGTCTTATCCACTACTAGCTACGCGGTTCTTCTTGTAGCACGCTCATTCCAGGAGATCTCACTCTTTGAGCATTTGATAGAAGAACATAGAACAGGTCTACCAAAAGTACCCAAGAGAACACTCTGGGCTCGACAAGCTTTGATGTTTCCCTAAGACGTCCAGTCTTTCTAAGACACAATGTTTGGATAAAACATGGAGTATCTGTAAAATACGAAGTGTGGATAACACATGGAGTGTCGGTAACACATGAAGTGTTGGTAACACATGGAGTGTCGATAACACCTGGAGTGTCAGTAACTCACGTAGTGTCGATAAGTCATGCATCCCATAATTCACTTATTAACCAATTCATATCCAAAAATCAACCACTGAAAACTGCCCGAACCACAATCGTCAGGTCTAGTAATGTAGAATGTAAAGAATCTGATCTTGATACATAGAGAGGGGGTCCTCTGTCGAAATGGATCACTGGGTGGGGGGGGGGGATCCTTGCCCTACTGGAAATACTATCCTAGATAGGGGATATGTGCTCATTTAAATATTGGTAACCCCCTTTTCACAAACCCTGTCTAATGTACCACAAAGATAAGTGATGACCAATTGGGCCTCTCGGTGTGATACATACTCCAACCCATGGAGTCGACTATCAAATCTGGGCTAAGAAAACTCACTTTAGAATACGAGTCATCATTTATGATGGGAAATAGATCCAACATCAAACCCTCATGTGAAAAGACCAAGGCTACACTCTCTACCTCTTCTGATCAAACTAAAAACCAACCAATACTTCTCAAAAGGATTTCCCTATCATAAGGGTTCCAACACCACTGGTGACTCTCTAATCAGATGCTTCATTTGAATGATATGGCCATTTTAATGAAACAGATCGATCCATGTCTGGTCTAGGTTTGAACCAACTCGACCCATCCCAATTAGGCTGACTCAGTCCTGTACAGTCTAGTTGGAACTGGTTCAGCCCGATGGGCCACTGACCGCGGCCCGACCCACCTGATCCACCCCACGTGCAGGTAAGTTTTGTTGCATTGCACATAGTCCCCTAGACCACATGCCTTTTCCAGGTCAATGTGGTGCCAACACATTCAACATGGTGGTCCACCACATTCAATGTAGTGGTCCGCCGCATTCAACGTGGTGGTCTTCCACATTCAACGCGATGGTCCACCTCATTCAATGCGGTGGTCCGCAACATTTTCCAACCCCATAGCCTTTCCACCATGGGATCCTCAACACCATTGCTTGGTCACTATTCACACAACCTCCACCACCGTAGCATGTCGGTGGCACCTCCCTTAGGACACCGGTTCTCCATCAGTGATCCATTTTTCGAAATAGAGGCACTCTTGTGATCCTTGGGTTGCGTTATTCATTTCCCTGGGCTTTTATCGAGGTCACGATCCATTCTGAAAAGAAAATCACTCAAATGGTGATATCTCCAGAACAAATTCAATATTTATAGCACCTTAATCATCCCACCTCCATCACCCCATGATGATCCCAGATCTATGCTATCAGATCATTACAGCGAGGATAGAGTGTGAAACGATCAATCAATTATAACACGTCAAGTCATGGTCCAAACGAAGAATTCTTTTGACCAATGAAGAATAAGGGAACAAAAGAATAAATCAACCTTGAGTAATAGACCTTGATCAATGTTCATTTAGATCTTGGTTAATTTCTATTAGAATGAAAATTGAATTCCCAAAAATAATCACATGATCATTCTCTCATCAAATCCTCACAATGGTAAATCCCATCCTGCAACAACGATCAATCTATGGTCCAAACTATTTGTTGATTGGTCCACGTTCATCATGGAATTCATGAACGGTGAAAATAAATAAAATAAAAAAGTCCCTAAGTTGATTCAGTTCGATCGATGATGAAGAATGGTGGCCGCATTGTTTCCCTGGGTGAAGATCCTTCTAATCTATGGTTTTTTATTTATCGTAGATCCAAGATCTGCCATCATTCATTGAAAGAGGTATATCTCCTTGCATTAGAAGAATTATAGGGTTATGGTTATAACCAGGAATCTAATGAATAATGCATATTAAAATTTTTTTTCGTTGCATCAAGAATAAAATGTTTTTATTAAAATATTTTAATGATGTTTACGTCTAAAAACTATCTTTCATAGTCGGCCCATGTTGACCGATGTTAGGCCTCAAACAAGGAAAAACCCCATTATGAACTCAATGGTGGTATCCAATTTTCAATCCAAGTTACCATTTATGTGTTATCAGGATATTAAAATAAAATAAAATAATTTAATTATTCAATTTATGGAATCGCCCCTGGTGGGTTTTTTTATAGAAGACCTATGTAGAATAATTTTAAGTCATACCTAGGGTAAATAATTTACTATTAGCTCAATGATTCCCTCCTATTTCTAATATTTCCACCTATATAAATGTTATTTCACTTTTTCAGGAAATTCGTGCACACATGTTATTAAAAACATAACATTTTTCAGTGAATCATTCTAGGAACACCGAGGCTTGTAATAACATTTTGTATCAGTTCTTAGTCTGATAATTTTCTCAAAAAAATCCTAAAAAATTCCAGAAATTCCAAGTCCTTACATTCTACCCAATTTAGGGTTTTACATCCTCGAAATCCAAAATAAAGGGATAATCAACAAATTGAGGGTACTGAGCATGAATCTGAGCATCCTATCACCATGTTCTCTCCTGGAGATTCCATTTCCACCACCGAACATGCACCATAGGAATAAACCACCCATAAAAGACCCCTTGTGATGATCCATGACCCCTACTAGGTTTTGAGAAAAAGTCTCCCCAGTCCATGATGTGTGATGAATCAAGAACAAATCTATTCAGCTGAGACACATGGAAGCCATCGTGCACCCGATATGAATATTGTGGTATATCTATGTGGTACGCCACCTCACCAAATCTATGATGTATCAGGAAAGAGCTGATGAACCATATAAATATCTTGTCATCCTGGCCATATCTCAGTATCCCTTGTCGAGGAGAGGCCCAAAGGAGCACATGGTGTCCCTCCCCGAACTCCAAAATGCGTCCATCCCCAATCAGCCTAAGATTTAAGATGGCTCTGATAAGTCTTCACCCACACCTAGAAGACCTAAACCTTTTCAGTAGTCACCTTCACTAACTCCAGGACATCAGTTCATACACTCTTACGTCAGTCTAAGAAAGTGGTGACCCACAGTGTCACTTGTAAAAAGACTTGAATGGTGTCATACCAATGGTGGAGTGGTAGTTGTTGTTGTATTAAAACTCCAACAGAGGTTTGAGATCTTCTCAACAGTGTATAAAACTTAACATGCAAGCCCAGATCAAGTTCTCTCAAACCTAAATGGCCTATTCATTTTGGCCGTCCACTTGTGAGTAAAACACTATTCTCAAGACTAACTGAGTCCCAAAGGCCTCCTGTAATCCCTTCCACTACATGGATGTGAATCAAAAATCACGATATGAAGAAATCATCGATGGAAATCCATAGATTCAAACTATATGTTGCACATTGAGGCGTCCCAATATATCTACAGAACTCTTCTCTTAGATGGGTAGTAATTGGGATGACATGGTGAGTCGGTTAATGATCATCGAGATGGTATCATGCCCATTGGACATACGTGGTAAACCCATCATGAATTCCATTGTTATTTCTTCCCATTTCTATTCCATCAACTCAAGGGGTTGATTAAATCCCACTGAAACCTGATTCTCAACCTTCATTTGTCAAAACTTATGGCATTGCGACAAAAACTTGAAAAATTCCTTCTTGAACCCTAGACACTAAACTGATATTAGAGGTTCTGATACATCATTTACACACCTACATGTATTGATAAAGGGGTTTCATGAAGCTCTATAAGAACCTCATCTCACAATGCCACTGGTATCATAGTGTATCCTCTGAAAATAACAATATTCTCCCCACCTTTTGAATATCCATCATGGGAATTCACTGTGGATGTTTTATAACGTAGAGCCTCACATTAGGTATCCCTAAGTTGTGGATCCCTAACTCACTGAATATTGGAGGGATGTCAACCATTTACTAGAGGTATAATACTCCAAGTCCATCCACAAAAGATATCCACAATAAGGATAACTATTTTGATGCATCGTTTAGCAACTACAAGCTAGATCTCCTAGTGAGAGCATCTACTACCACGATCCCCTTACCATGGGTATAGACAATTTACCAGTCATTGTCTTAGTGGAACTCTATCCATCACCTCTATCTCAATTTCTAATACTTCTAAGATAAGATATACTTCATAATCTTGTGGTCTATGTAGACGATCAACCGCTCGCCCATCAGGTAGTGTTACCACATCTTCAATGAGAAGACTACTACTACTAGCTCAAGATTGTGGGTCATGTTTTTCTAATTGTGTGATTTCAAGTGGCTAGAACCATAAGCAATCACTGCTTACCTCTGCCTTAAGACACGACCAAGCCTATTTCCTGATGCATGAAATAACACTCAATACTTGATAGGCTCCTCTGGGAACCTCAATAGGGGAGAACTCGTCAAAATATGCCACAACAAATGCAAGATCCATGGTAACTCTAGTATCTGAGACGATATGTTTGAGATCAATGAAGGCCACCTAGGGATTCCAAGAGTGAAACACTAGGTCTCACGAATCCCATCATCTTTAAGACTTCCAACTACACCCTTAGCTCATGAAGCTTTGTGGGAACCCTCAAATATGTTGGTGTAGATATCAGTATCATCCAAGGGTGTAGAACAACACATAATTCAATTTCATGGTGGGGAGGTAAACCTTTAATATCTTTAGGGAATATTTCCTCATACTCCTCCAAAATTATCAGAAACTGAGGACTAAAAACATCCACTACACTGGGGGACATGATATCCAACTGAAGAGAAACCAGCTGCAACCTCATATGCTTGAGTCCATCATGAGCTACAAGGATTTATATTTCACTAAAAAAGATAAATATGGTTCTATTATCATATATGAACCACACACTATTTGTAAAATAATCTATATAAGCATAAACTATGGATACTAGTCTATACCAAGAATGAAATCCTAATTCCTCCTTGCTACTACCCATATATCCCAACCAAAACCCTCACCTTTAAGAGTCAGGTCAAACAATCAGCACCAGTTTGTGTTCATTGGGTCTCCATAAATATGAGTCTACAAAAGTGAGGGTCAATTGAATAGTTTAACTAGAATCGCTAACTGTAAATCAATAAAAGTGGTAGGAAAATAAATCACAAGCACAAGTGTCTATCAATACAACATATTGGTTAGAAAGATACACACCGTACCTTGAACAATTCATAGAATCAAAGTGTAATAAAATTCGACCACCTGAAGGTTTCTCCTCCCATATCCTCTATCTCCCTGAGTCTACTATGGACTACCTGGTGGTGGTGGTGGTAACATTTCAAAATGTTGGACACTTCCTACAGCTTCCCCATCTCCTCCGTCATGTCCACCACTAAAATGATCTGTCTAAACCTACCACTTCCTCTTCCTTGGAGATTCATCAAATGCCTCTCTGAATGAATCATGAACAATGAGAAAACCCTACAAAAAATATACCTTCACATAAAAAGCATAATAAATCCTCTTCCAAGTGGAACTAGAACACCCCTGTAACTTTTAACAAAACCCCTTGTTCTACATCTTACATCGAGTACATTCCATGGGTAGGTCATGCTGAACCTGAATCCTAGGTTATCGCTACCTAGGAAACATATGATATGAATTTGGACCCTACGTATCATCATATAGTGACAACAGATCCATCAAAAACTTAGTCTGGAAAGATGAATCAACTTGGACCACTGAAGGTGGCTCTCTAAACTGATCAACAAGAGAAAGCACCAGTTGTTGACCATCCTAAAGAAAAAAATGATTTGGGACCTGGATCCCCTCAGGGAGGCCTCATAAAATATTAGGTAAAACTCTCAATCCTATAGTGGAAACCTTACTGGATAGAATCGTGAATACATCCTATAAGAAAAGAAGATGTATCATAGTTAAAAGAGTATACCTGGTGAGTTGACTCAAAAAGGACAAGGAAAACACAACCCAATCCTTTATGATGTATATACATTTATTTTTTCCCTAAAAACAATGTTTTTATGTACCGAGTTGAAAACAAGGTATCCATATCTCTAGTGTATGGATATGTAAGAAACCAAACCAACACTGGAGTCCCTGTCCAGAATGCCGGACCCGAAACACCTAACACTGTTTCCAAAAACCAATCTCACAGACTCTCGGTCCTAAAGTAAAACTGATCTGCACTAATACCACTCAATCCCGAACCATCTCAAAGGGTTCCATGGCAAGACTACCCTAATCCTACCTTTAATAGGATATGGAATGGAGACTACCACGGAGTAGGCATATCCAAAAAATGGGAGGCATTTTCTTATGTACTTGTACACACACACACACATCTCCATGCACAAAATAAAAAATGTAAAAACACTAAGTAAAAAAATGAATTCACACCACTATATCCCAACCAACAGAGTAGGATAGGAAATTAAAGTGTAGTAAAGTACAATAAGGTCAATATAAAATCCCACCAAAATGAAAAAGTCTGTAGCATAAGGTCCTAAATCTCGTTTGTAGGAAACCCTACCTGAAGGGTATGTATAGGAATAGATGTATGAAGATGTAGGAGAATACCTCTGATGTCTAGTCTCTCTCTATATACCACCTAGTTTTGGTCCGCCTCATACTCCATAAAAGTTTCAATTGTCTGAAAAAGACACGACATGTGCATTGAAATCCCATGCAGGGGTGAGTTAAACAATACTCATTTTGACATCTTGAAACACAAACCAAAAGACCACAGAGTAAACATTATGAAGAAGATACCACACAGAAATACCACAATGGGAAAAAACCACTAATAAGATATTGTCAGCTCAACATAGTTATATTTCTACATCAAATATAATAGAAACAATTAGGTATACTCATAAAGGATTGCAAGACTCTAAGTATCATCCACTTCCAGCTACATGGTTCTGCTTGTAGAACGCTCGTTTTAGGAGATCTCACTCCTCAAGAAATTTGAAATAAGCATGTAGAACAGGTCTACCAAAAGTACCTAAGAGAACAATAGGGTCTCAAAAAGTTACATTGTTTCCCTGAAACATATTTTTTTTCTAAGACACAGAGTTTATATAACACACAGAGTGTCATTAAAATATGGAGTGTCAGTAACACACAAATTTTTGGTAACACACAGAGTGTCGACAAGTCATGCAACCCCCAAGTCACGTAGTTACCAAGTCCATCCAAACAACAACCAATGAAACCATCCCAATGAACAATCGTCAGGTTTAGTCATGTAGAGAGGAAAGAATCTGATCTCGATACACAGATAGGGGATCTTCTATGCCCAAGGATCACTGGGGGGACTCCTCACCCTACTTGAAACATCATCCCGGATAGGGTATAAGTGACCGTGGAAATATTGGTCACACCATGTCCACAAAACAAATCCATGGTACCACAATGATAAGTGAGGACTAATCGGGCCTATCTGTGCGATATATGGTCTAACCCACTGAGTTAGCTGTCAATGTCGGGCTGAGACAACTCACTTTAGAATACATGGAATCCCTTTTGCTGGGAATGAGATCCTATATAGAAACCTCATTGGAAAATACTAATGGTAGATTCTCAACCTCTTCTTATCCAACTGAAACACTACTAATCCATATCAATAGTACCGTCTCATCCCCAGGGTTCCAACACCACAGAAAACTCATCAATCATATGCTCAGTTTGAAATATATAGACATTTTTGTGAAAAAGGCTTGATCCGGGTCCGAGTCAGACCCGAACCTCCTAACCCTGTCCGACCAAGTCCGACCGACCCAAAATGTTCTGGCCGACCTGATCCGGCCTAGATAGGCTGATCTAGCCCAGTCCAGTCTGGTCTAAACTGGACCAACCCGCATGCACGAGCCAGTTTTGTTGCACCATATGTGGTCTGCCACACTGTGTTACTCCGCCTGGTCAATGTAGCACGACCGCCTTCAACACATTGGTTTTCTGCGTCTTCATGACCTATGACCTTTCCTCAATGGGATCCTCTAAATTGCAGCTTGATCGAGGTTCACATGGCTACCACTTCCACCGCCGCACACAACCTCCTACACACAACCACTGCCTTGTGCCCTCAGAGGGCCATCAGTTCTCCTCTAATAATATATTTTTTAAATGGATGCATACCTATGATACTGGAGTCACTTTCATCATCACCCTATAATTTTATCAATTTCATGATCCATTTTGGAAAAAAATCACTCAAACGGTGATATCTCCCGAACCGCTTCAATCCATCCAGTGTCGTCATTGTTGCACCTCTGTCATACCGTGTCGATCCCAGTTATGTGATATTGGATCATTACACCAAGGATCGAGTGTGAAAAAATAAATCGATTGCAACACATTGAGTTGTATTCCAAATAAAGAATGCCTATGATGAACAAAGAGTGGGAGAAGAAAATCATAAATCAACCAAGAGGAATGGACCTTGATTGATGTTCTTGTTGATTATGGTTTTTTCCATTAAAAAAATAAAAATGAAACAAATAATCAAAAGATCATTCTCCCATAAAATCCACACAAACATAAATCCAATCCCCCAACAATGATAAATCCACAGGCCAATCTATTTGTTTATTGGTCCATATTTATCATGGAATTCAAGAACATGTAAAAGAAATAAAATCACAAAAATCCTAACTCGACTCGGTTTGATCACTGATGAAGAACGTTCGCCACATAATTTTCATAGGTGAAGATCCTTCAAATCCAAGGTTCATCGTCGATCCTTGATCCACGATCCTCCACCATTAATCAAGAAAACTATGTCTCCTTGCCTTAGAGGAATTCCATCATTTTCGTGATAACCTTGAATCCATTGACAAATGTGTATTAAAAAAATGCGCCGTTGCATCAGGAATAAAGTATTTTTATTTAAATATTTTAAATACATTTACGTCCAAAAAACTATCTTTCATAGTCAGCTCACACTAGCTGATGTTAGGACTCACTTAAGGAAAAAAACCCCTTACGAACTCAACAATGGTCTCATATTTCTAATCCGAGTTACTTTAAATGAGTTATTTGGATTTTAAGAATGAAATATTTTTATTTAATTATTTTATTTATTATTACACCCCTAGTGGATTTTTCTTTGAATGATCTACAATGACTAATGTTAAGTCACTCCTAGGGTAATTCCACTACTATGAGATCAACAATTCCCTCAGATTTATAATCTGAGAAGTCTTTTAAATGTTATTTCACTTTTTCTGAAAATTCTTGCCCGTGCTATTAAAAACATATATTTTTTCAACAAATAATTATGGGAACACCAACCCTCAAAATCACACGCCATCTTAGCGCCTGATCTCATAATTGTCTGAAATAATTTATAAAAAAAATTCCGAAAAATCCAAGTTATTATAATGATAGACTAACATTGAACATAAATATATTGAATCTTATAAGAACCATCCAATGTTTATTGAACTTGAATTCTTGTGAAAATAAATTTGATAAACACATGGATGAGGGTTTTTTGAGACTGAAGTGGATCATTAGTGTTATGTATACTAATGGTCCATAAGAATCTTTAATGTTAAATTTGATGGTTTTAGTTAGATTGGAATAGAGTTAAATAGTTTTGGATGTTCTAATAATTTTTTTGAGGTGTTTTGTAGTGTTTATGAGTTTAATGAGTGGGACTAGAGATTATTTGAGAATTATTTTGAGTTAAATTGATGAATTAAAAATAACTAAAATATAGTGGTAAATGTGGTATATATTAGATGTGTGCAATTTTTTGAATTTTCACATTATCCATCTAGAATTATTTGAATGATTCATTTACTTTTTCGAATGTGAATTCATCAAAGGAATGATATATATATGATTAATTATAAAATTTAATATGAATAAATTAGATTCTATGTATGTGTCACTCAATGCTATGTATATTCCACTTCACCTGTTTATGTTTCACTTGAAGCATTGCATGTATCACATGGCCTCTATATTTGTGTGATTCAGATCGATGAAATTCACATTTTTACTACATATAATGTGACCCAATATAATAATGACATAAATACTACATTATTATCATGAATTAAATAATATATCTTACATACAACCAAACAACCAATGGAACCAAATGTTCAATGTCTTACAGATTTTTTATATAACCATATTATTTTAAAACAATTGAAAACATTTCTCTTTAATCATGTTCCTATATAAATTTCTCAAGATTTATTATAGTAAATATTCATCTTCATATACAAGGGATTAGAAAAAAATATACCAGTGATATTATGTGCTTGTTGGGGTAAAAAACTTATTATATCTTAGAAAAGAACCCAATAGAGACACACTCATTGAAAAACACATATATATCATAATAAGAGACCGGAATACCGTATATGATAATCATCAAACATGTTATAGACACATATGATCATAATAAGATTAATGAAGAATTATAAAATATATTACATGGCTCAAAATACATATGAATAATAAAAAACCATGTGACCATGAAGTAAAATTATAGAATATATAAAAAATAAGGCATAATCATAAAAATATGGGATTTAATTGAAATAAAATGCATCTTTAAAATATGGAATAACTTTATAAATAACTATTAATTGTAAATCAACCATAAATAATGAAAACCATTGTGAGTAAACACATTATTCCAATGCTTATGTGAATAAACTCATTATGTACACAACTGGAAATTGGATCAAACCCATTATGTACATTCTTGTGTGAACAAAATAATTATGTCCATTCCAAACCATCTCACGAGATATAAAATTAAAACAATTAACTAGGTTGTTATATACTAACCCACCATTCATCATCTATACATTATTTTCCACTTAAAATCATTGATAAACATATCTTAACTAACTCGTTGTAAAATAATGGGTTTTTAAATTTTCCAAAAACATCACATAACATAAAAGAAAAATATTAAAGGAAATCAAAAATTTCATTTTTCAAAAGGATTCATATCATAAAAAAATATATAGGATAAAGAAAATATATCTTCCTTATAGAAAACCTTCAAAGGGAAAATTTATCTAAAAATACCAAAGTTTTCACAAAACTTTTAACACAATGGTATTAAAGATTAAGTGTAAAATACTTTCTTATTTTTTTGAGAATGTAAATATAATTTTTTTAAACCTTATTATAAGTATTTAAAAATATAATATCACTGAAAATATATAAAGGTTTAAAATATGTGGAGTGGACGATAAACAATTTGATTTTGAAAGGTTAGAAAACCCCTTTCTTTTATATTTTGAAATACCTTTGATTGAGAACCCACGTTATAAAAAATTTTAATCTTAATTTTTAAAAAATAGTAAAATTGATTTCTATGAGTCATAGATAATAATATTTATTATTTTTCCAAAAATAGAAGATAGCATTTACTATAAATAAAATATAGACATGAAAGTGAAGATTCATGGGTAATAATGGGAGGTATTCTAACAAATGTTGTAATTGAATTTTGGAAAAAAAATAATCAATGAGGAAGTTATTGATGGTGAGAAATAATTAATACTGTGAATAAAAGGTAATCACCTTATAAAATAGTGTAAATTTAGGAAAAAAAAATTCTTAAATGTTATAGAGATATAAGAAAAACTATGACCCACTGAATATAAAATTGATTCGATGAAACTGTTATATAATTGGTAAAGGAGAATACAATGAGTTTAAGAGGAAAATCATGAAACGAAAATTCAAATATCATGAAATGGAATATATTTTCATATGTTAAACCAATTGGGTATTGAAAAAAACCATATAGAATAATTTACAAGACGAAATATCAAACATGTCCCATAGAGTTGAAAATGAGACAATGAAACCCTTATCTTTTTTACTGACATAGTTGAATGCAATAAAAGATCCGATTGAAAAATTAACTTAATAACTAATTTCATAACTATATTAACACCTTAAAATAATTATAAATTTCATTTATAATCAGAAACAACATGTATACAAGTCAGTTATGCATTATTTTACTATATCAGGTGTTAGTAGTTTGGATCGTTTGTGTTAGTTTGGTAGGTTCAATGTCGTTATTCCTTATTCATCCAAAGTTTTTCATTTAAATTTCATTTATTTTACTATAATGTGTGACTTATATTGATTTATGTTGTTTCAATTTCCTTTTATGAGTACTTTAGTATTTATCCTAGAAGATGAAATTCACAATGAACATTTTTCAGTGAGTTTCAACCTATGAAGGGAAATTTCTTAATTAATGATATACATATTGATGTATAATTCACAAAATAATAATAATAATTATTTACATAATTATATTATATTATAAAATTAATTATGTTTTCATAATATTATACTATAAAATTTCATAGCATTGTTCAAGTAGGTTTTCAAACAAACCAAAAAATAAAGATACCATGATAATCAATGACTATGGGGTAATTTAGTTACAATATCATTACAGTAGCAAAATAATGATATAAATTATAGTTTATTAGTTTCATTTATTAAAATTATAATGTAATAACATTAATAATTCATGTATATTAAAATACTACACAATTTTAATTGAATTGTTTTCTCACAGTATGTCTATTTTAAACAATTGAATTAAAAATAATCATTTGTTGATGATATCATAAATAGGTTCTCTAGTTTTTCATATAAAAACCATAATGATATGATAAAAATCATAATTATCCTTTGAAACCATTTTCATTAAAATACATGTATAGAGGTGATGAAAATAGAAACAGAAATTGATTATTCCGTAGTGGTGGTAGTCTACACATAAGCTTGAAAGATGATTTAATTTTCTATAGAATGTGGAAAAGGATAAATAAGTTTTATCATTTTTAAATCTAAAATATTTCATAAATAAAATAATTATATACTAACTTCTTTATTAGTAAAATACTTTTAAGGTGGTGGGGTAAAAAACATTGTGTATTGAAGGTGGTGGTCCCCAAAAAATATGATTACAATTTTAGATTCTTTTAATGAAAAATTAGAGGGTGGTTAATTTTTTTAATATAATTAAATAAATAATTATAATTACTTTATAACTATTATATCATAGGAATAAATTTATACTATATGAGAAACATATAAATAAATATAAAAGAGAAAGATTGGTTAAGAACCTATACCTCTCTTCTTTAATTATCGTCTTTGTGAAGGGAATTAAACCTTCGAGGGATGGTATTTTAAGAATAATAAACCCTATTTAATGTGTCTAAGAGTATAGGGGATATGTTTGGGTAGTTATTTGGCCTAACCAATAGATTTTTATGAGGGTACATAAGGATAGGATTGTACCTTTTATAAGAGAAAATACTGGTATTTTTGTCAATACCCAAACATTTCAATAAAGGGAAGCTGCTCTAATAGAAACTGGATCCATAATTTTGAAATGATTAAGTGGAGAACAAATAAGTTTTAACCACAACTTGAAAACTAAATTTGAAACCTTTTCAAAATATATTACTCAACTAGCATCTAATGTTTCTCATTTTTCCTATTTTAGTTTTCATTACAGTAACTAGTTTTTACATAGGTAATTTGAAAATTATTCCAATAACAAAATGGTTTTCATTATATACTCATGAATTAATTATTCATAATTTTAAATCCATTTTATTTTATTAAATTATTAAAATTAATAAAAATTAATTTTAAAATACTAAATGTATAGTGTATTAAATTTGTTTTATAAAAATATAACTTAAAATATTAAATAATAAATACAAGTTTATAAATTAAAACCAAAATTTTAAAAATTATAAATTCACCTATAAAATACATAAATTTCCTTTTAAAATGGTTTCATAATTTTAAATTTGAACATAAATATTAACAATTTCAAAAAAATCTTGTTATTTTTAAAAATGGTATTTTACACTATTCACCGAAAAATAAATAATTTTATAAAAAATAAAAAAAACACATAAGATAATATGACCATGATTAATCCAATGATGATGATACTTTTTAAAAATTTAAATTCTAAAATTTATAATAGTTTAATTTTAAAAAATAAAATATAGTGCAAAATTGTTTTATAGTAAAATAATTTTTGGTACATTAACTAACCTTTCCCTATAAATTATTAATTAATATAAAATAATAATATTTTTTATTATTAATTCAAAATAAACAGAGTTACCCTATATAAAAGTAATATTTATACAAAATAATTTTTTAATAATAAAATTAATAAAATTAATACAACTTCTCAAAAAGAATAAAAATTTATGATATATCTATACATATAATTATTTTATTAAATTTTGATATAATCTTAATTTCTACTCAAAAAACCCTTTATTGATCTCTAGGTACTTCTTATATATAATATAAATAATTTTTGTAGTTTTAGGTGGTAGTTCAACTAGCATGGATCTTGTGCCAATCTTCATGATCTTTGACTTCTCTTGTATATGGTTTTACTCAAACTATAATTTCTCTAGTTCAGACATGGTTTGGTCAAGGTAAAACCAAAGAGAAAATTTCACTCTTCTAAGTTGGGACAAAGGAAATTAATTAAAATAATTCTTCATCTTGATTAAATTACTTCTTACATCCATTTTAGATTTTGTAATATGGCTAATTCAATTTATAATAGCTAATTTAATAGCTATGTTTTAACTATTTTATATAATATTGAAAATATATAAAGGTTTTTCATTTTAATTATAGTTTTACATATCATATATTCTATTAACATAATATTTATTTCGAGATAATATATAATGAAATCATAGTCTATTACAATATATGTGTTACAAAATTCATTGAAAAAATGGAAAAAACTACAGATTAAGAATATGAGAATTTAATATTTGATATTCAAAGGAGATAATCAATTGGGATGATTCTTGAGTCATTTTACCATGATCTCAATTTCATGAATATTTATTTGTCAATTATCTAATAATGTTTTGAAAAGTTTTGAAGAATGTGATGGGATGAAAGTTCTTTATTCTATTTATTCCTGACATTAATATGAGAACATTTAAATCTAGACATTTATAATCAGAATTGAGAATAAAATATTAAGATGATTGTGATGATATGAAATGTTAAAAACATTAGAAAGAAGATTTTGGTTAAAATGGGGGATAAGAATGATTATTTGCACTATAATTATTCAGTGGACATAAATTCAAGCCATCGATTGAGCCACTGAGTATTCTTGAGTTTTAGATGATATAGTCTATAATAAGGAAAAATTTGGTCTAGAGTTATTTAGTGACAATTATGATAATATTTCATTGGTGATTTTTGAAAATATTTATTACATTTTGAATACAATTTATTTTAAAAAGTTTACACTCCAAAATAAATAATGAGTAATACTATGGATCCAAATATTTCATGTTATAAAATAAAAGATATAAATGTGTGTTTGTGGATATCCATGAGTTATTTTCAAAATATTACACTAATAAACAATTTTTTTATATGATAATTAATCATTTTTTATATATAATGGTAGTTAAAATTATTTTGTGGAAATTTTTTATGTAAATGGTATCTTTCATGCTGAATTTAACATATTTGGGTTGAGTAATTATATTTTCATTTCCAAGAATTATTTACTCTGGTTGATTAAGGGTGGTTTAAATGCATAAATATTTAGTGTGGTTAAAAGGGAATAAATGAATTATTAATGGCGTATAAAATGTGGATTAAGTTTAGGATTATATGATATTTATACTATGATAATGGAAATTAGTGATTTGAATCCTCAAATGTCCTTTATGATCCTTGAATTTAGTTAAGTCTTTCAAATGTGTTTTTTAATTCATGGGTATCCTTATAGACTTTAATGGGGTGGTAATTGATTAAAATTGGCAAGGATTAAGAGATAAAAACATTGTTATGATATTCCTTAAATGATGTACTCATATAGATGAGTCTTAAAACAATATTTTTGGATATTAGAATGAAAACTATGATTTATTAGTTGAATTTAAATATGAGTTTGGTATTATATGAAATGTTATTTGGGAGAAATTTTGGAATGAAAATTGTAAATTAATTAAGATGACTGTTTTTTTAAATGATGTGATTTATTGTTTTTAAATTATTTTTATCTTAAAAAATATATTGGTGAATTTGAATTTTAGAAAGAAAATTTATTGGGAGTCATATAATGTGTAGTATTGAATAAAATTGGGGAATCATGTTTTTTATTCTTGAAATAGGGTGAACTAAGGGTATTTTGTTATATTAATGTTATGGTTAAAGAGTTATGAAATATGAATATTCATGTAGCATTATAGTTATTTTTATTTTCTTAATTCTTAAAATTATTGTGTAATATTAGATGACTATATTGATGCAATTCATTTATATTGATAAATATAAACATTGAATATTTAAAAAAAATGGATTATTTTTTATGGATTGGTGAGATGAATTTTATGTAGTTGTTCATTAATATTTTTTGGGATTAATATCAGGATTTAATTATATATCAAAGTAGATGATATATTGTTTCAGATAATTAAAGACATTAGTGTTGGAATTATATTGATATAATGGGAAATTGATCATGTATGAATAAAATGGTTTTTATATATTAAAAATCCTTTAATGTATACTGGTGATAATGATCCATTTGACATATTGGTGGTATCTTATTGAGATTTATTTCTCACACCCCATACGCTACTTTCTTATGAATATGTAGTTATACATATTTTCCTTATGGTATGTACAGGTACCTGGTGTATTGTGGAGTTGGATTTTGGCATAATTGTTACTATTAGGGTTTTTTGATTTTGATAGAGAGTTATTCTCTTATTTACTTTATGTTATTTTAGTTGTATCATTTTTTATGTCATATATTAGGATGTAATTATTAAGTTATTTGTTATATAACATGAAAACATATAGGAGTATTATATTAGAGATTTTTATACATCATACGACATCATTTTACATTTATTTATTTCACTGAAATTATTTATATTTTATGTTGATGACCTGTTGGGAGATCACTTTATCCATGATGGGTACTCATAAATCACGGGTTCTATTTTCTAGCCTTTTTTAATAAGAAATCAGACTTGAAGCCATATAGAGTTTCACTTTTGCAGCACAATCATGTAGGGGTTATATGTTACAAAAATTAATCGAATATATGAAGTGATGAGTTTATTGATTAAAGAATAAACATTGGACAAAAAATTTATTTAAATATAATATAAAAATGATATGATTATTCATTAAAGGGATTATAATCTTAATTATTTCATAAAGGTAGATATACATTTCGTAGTACTTTTTTATTATTAAAAAATTATTAATTCAATTTTTATATATTTCACACTTCAATACTAAATTTAATGACTTTAAAATTCATAAAACAAATATAGGCATCACAAGTATATGTGGTTTTATACTTGAACTCAAAATGTTCTACGCTTTAATAGTATTGTGTTAGAGAGTTTATCATTAATTTATTAACATGATTTTAACATGGATGTAACAACACCTCATGAGTGGGAAATTTTTTGTACGCATAAAAGAAGGATTAATTTACAAAAACTAATTATTTAGTATTTCTGATTTATATCATCTACTTTTATTTTTAAACCATATAACTTTCTATACATCACATTTACGATTTTAAGAGGATTGAAATATATTTTTTCTACTTTTGATGCTTTATATTAAAGTCTATATATGAACCAAAATATATTTTAATTAAGTATTATTTAAAAATATATTTAAAATCATAATAATTTGTTAGTGAAATAGTTAATGATTAAAAAATAGGTGACATGAATGATTTTTACAGAATAATTTATTATTTATAAAAAATAATATATAACTCTTAGTTTTTTAATAGATATGTTCACAGTGGTTATCAAATATAGTGTCCTAATAAATAATTTTTTTGAGTTCGTTAGGACAAGAAAAGAGAATTTATATATATACATACATTGAATTTTTAGGTAAAATAAATTAAAAATGAGATGTAATAGTGATTTATTTCCAAAATGAGACATTTTACACCTTATAAAATAACTTTATTTTGATTTTAGGATAAGGTTAAGGTTTACATATTATAAATTTATTCCTTTAAAATTGAGTTGAAATATATGATATAAAAAATCATACAAAAAAATAATTGAGTCATTGATTCTATAAGATCTCCAAAAAATGAACAATATTTTTTTAGAGTTTATAGTATTAAGATGTCTTGGTTTTTTCTATATTAGTAGCTCATATATATATATATATGAAATAAAATGATATATGACCCATTTCATAATGAATTACAGAAAATATTGATAATTACTTAAAATATATCATGTTTTTTATTATGTAACGTTCCCTCTCTTAAGACAACACCCGGTTACCTATAGGATTTATATCATTTTCATAACTGAATCCTTCTATAATCCAAAACATGAGATTTTTTTGAAATCACTCATGGTTTGTATACATAAATAAATAATGATTTCTTCTATCATTATAGCTAAGAAACAATTACTTCAACTATAGTGATAGAAAAATCTATAGCATGTTAAGGTAGTTTACTATATAAAAAACTATAGATCACTTTGTTCAGAGCTCATCGCTCCATAGGTTCCATGATGATTTCAAATGACAATTTATCTAACATAACATAAGTAATTTTAAAAAAATAGTTAAAATATATATATCAAAACCTAAAATTTTCTCTATTCATCATAACCAACATTCACTTGATGCAAGTGCCATAAGACCAATTTTTGTTGAAAATAACACTTTTATCTCATGAAAAAAATATTTCACCCAATAGTTAAAATATATATGAAGTTAGTTTTTTGAATTCCAGATAAAAAAAATTATAGGTATACTATTTTATTAACCAATATATAGTGAAACAAAATAAATATATTTTAATTTGATATTTCATTTATATACTCCATTGAAAAATTTAAGAGAATATATTGATTGTTTTAAAGTATACTATTTTGATAAAATTATTTATAAAACATATCTTTATGTTCTCATATATTTTATTCACATAATATGAATAATTTTAGTTATATTACAAAAAGATAAAATATTTATTTTTCAAACCATTTATTTATTTTTAAATACCTGAACTATTTCAATTTTTATATAAAAGTCAACTATATTCATAAAAAACTATAATATTTTTCATTGAATATGTATTTGTGTCTATTTAAATAATATGTTATGTTTTGATAATAAATTCCACTTTAAAATTATTTAATTTTCTTATATTTTGAACAGATTAAATATTATGCTGCACATACTAGAATGTTAAAAATATCATGTCATATTTAGTTTGGGTGAATGTAGTGGATTTTTGTAATTTTGTCAATATAAAGCATTTTATGGTGTAATTAATTTGTCTTCACACCCATTTCATTGTATGATTGGTGTAAATATGTTTCCTTTACCATTTTATTTTTTACTTTACTGTGATTATGATACTATTGGGTGTTTTTAATGATGTTATGTTTTTTTATTTGGATATTATTGAATATTATCAAACTTCATTGAAAGAAAATAAAAAAATAAAATGTTTTTTCTTTTAATAAGCATCATATATAGATTTTCATAAATGATATTAATGATGTATATTCGATAAAACTATCATATATATCATCAAAAAGAATGTATATATGATAATTAATTATAATAAATTTTCTTATATAGTATATTATATACAATATATAATTACCTAATATATATTCCCAAATTAATGGATTTAGAAATACATCATTCCAGATATGGAAGAATACAGACTCAAATTTTTAATAGCTCACTAAAAGTATTTTATCTATAAATTTACTTAGTTTAACTCTATTAAATCCCATTGTTTACACTTTTCACTCACCAAAGATCTCTGAAAGTGAATTTCTATAAAAATAAAAAAATCATATAAAATAGTTCAAAATCGAATGAAAATAAATTGTAAAAAATTAAAAAAATCCAACCAATAACACTACAATGTATTGTTTTGTGCAACAAAACCCAAGAATCTCATAAAAAATTAATATCTTTATTCAATTTTCATTACAAAAGAAACAATTTCTAATTAAATGTAGTAGTTTAGTTTCTTGTACACTGTGAGGCCCCTCGATTAATTTTAATATCTCCATAAACTAAAAAATGCTTTCTATCTCCTAATAATATAATACGTTAATACCATCAACTATTGTACTCTCTATGAAATCCATGGACCATATGAATTTAACGTATTATTGAAGGAAATAATATATATATTATGAATAGAAAAGGTATATTTTTTAACATTACAAATAAAAAAACTATTTTTTTCTTCTAATAATGAAATTATACTAAGAAATTTATTTGTATGTAGTATGATAGAAAATTTACAATCTAAGGGAATTACAACTATTTTTCCTATAATAAAAAAATGAAAGACAAAAATAAGGGTATAAATATATTTTCCCACTCTGGGGTTTATTTATTAAATTTTTTTTTTCAATCATTAGGGAGAAACTATAATGATATATTTATATACTATTGGTTTATAATACTAGTTTCTATTTGGTGTTTTCTGGATAAATTTTTTTATTATTTGACAATGTTAGTTCTTAATGTTCATATTTTATTTATCAAAGTCATTTTTTAATTCCCTATTTTCAAATTAATTAAATGTAATTATTTTTCTAAAAAGAATCACAACAAGAAAATTCATAACTTTTAGAGTTTTTTGGTTTGTTGGTTCCTTAATCCACTCTAAAAGAGATGATTTAGAAAATGAATCAATTTTTTATTAATTTCTTGATTATTTATAAAAATACTCTCAGTGCTTTGAAAAACCTTGGCCTTCACCTATTCCCCTATCTCCCTCTTCTCTCAAATCCCGATCGTACCCTATTTTCTAATGTTTAAACCTGTGTATCTCAATCCTCATCATTATACCCTCATTATAATTGGTTCCATTATCATCATAAACCCACCTATACTTCATTGATTCAATTCATAATCTTATAATCATATGTTAATTGTCATAAATTCTTTCACTCTACTTCTTCATGTGAGATGTATGAATGCCTCTTCCACTACACACAGATTATCCTCCCAATCTTGGTATGTTGTCTTTTTATTCTTCATAAATTTAAATTTTTAGGGTTATGACTTCCCCTTAAATATTGCGGGATTTAATTCTCAGATATTAAGTGTATATTTTTAAAGTGTTTTTATCAAAAATGTATTATTTAAATTAAATTTTATGAAATCATTTTTCCAATGATATTGATATTTATAAAACATTTATAATCATTGATAGTTTTATAGATTCATATATCCTATTAAATAATAAATTTTATGTTCTATTTATTATATATCGTGATGTTTTATGGATAAAAATATGAATAAATTTATCATTTTTAAATTAATAAGATTTTAATGTTCATTTTATAATGCACAAAGATTTATCTTTTTATATATATGTATAGTACATATAAACATATATTTTTTTATGTAAAATTTTTGAATGTTTGTTTGATTAAATTCTATACAAGGATACACACACAATGAATGTTTTTATGTGTGTGCATGGTATAGTCATTTATATTACATGTTTTTTCAATATTTTTTCTCTAAAAATCACATAATCAATTTTATATTAAATATTTTATATACCTTGAATATATTATTTTTTAATAGAAAACTTTCAATAAAATATTATATTTTGAAGGTACAATTTATGTTCTATGGAAAAGGAATATCTTATATAATGATATAAAATATAACATTATAAAAATATCATCTACATATTATATATTGTATAAATAGATTATGTTATGTCCTTACTATAAAAGTAAAAATATTTTTATGTCCATATATGATAATTTTTTGATATTAAATTATGTGAAGACCTAAAATGTTTTATATATGTATATGATATAAATATATTTTATATAAAAATACATTATTTTAGGTCTTAAAATATATTTTATATTGAGATATATAATGATTTGTTTATAGAAAATGTCATGAAAATATCATAAAAATGTATTTATATGTGATGTTACATTCAAAAAGATTATTTTATGTAATTAGATATCATTTTATTTCCAATTAAAATATCATCAATGTTGAATTATTTATCGATTTATCTTATGATATTTTTCTTTATATAAAATTGTACACTATGTGATATATATATATATATAACTTGTGTTTTATGAACATTTGAATCTAAATGTTTTGTAGGGATCTGTACATAAATGTTTTGTGAATATATGTACATATATTTAAACTATTGATACACATAATATATATATATATATATATATATTATGTATACACTTGACATTTATTTGTTTATATATTATATATACAATTTTATAAAAAAATTAATGTATGTCTGCTCAATGAACATACACGCATACATACAAACACGAATGCACACACACACACACACACACACACACATTCATACATCCATTCATACATATATCAATGTATACATGATTACATGGATATATGGATAAATACATACATATATTCATACATAAATCTATACATCCATCCATTTATTCATACATGAATAAATGTATACATACATCTATGCATACATATATCGATGAATATATACATCCATGTATATATTAATATATGAATACATAAATCCATGCATATAAACATACAAAGATACATCCATGTATACATACATCTATGAATGTATGAATGTATGCATGCATACATTCATACATATATACATATATGCATATAGAAATACATCCATAAATATACAAATACATACATCCATGCATAAAAAAATACAAAGATACATCATGCATACATACATCTATGCATGTATGCATGCATGCATGCACGCATTCATACATATATACACATATTCATACTTACGTAAATCCATAAATGTATACATATATACATCCATTCAGGCGTGTAAACATGTATCCTTGCATGAATACATGAATCCATGAAAGCATCCATACAACTTCACATGAAAGAATGAATGCATGCATCCATACACACACACACACACACACACTTGCCAAACACTTTAATTCATACATGCTTCTATAAATACATGCATTAATGTCTATATACATAAAAAATCTTTTCATTCATGTATACATTCATACATATATACCTGCATAAAAACATTCATACTTATATATATCCATACATGAATACATAGATACATGAATTATTACATGCATTCATATACACAAACACATACACAGAGTTACATAAATATATAGATACTGAGATTTTATTTCAGGTTTGAAATAAAATGTTGACTGAAATAATACCTCATTACAGAAAGATGAACCTTGATTAAGTTAAACAAGATGAAAATTTCAAGGATATACTAAGAATTTTTTTAGACTTTTTTAAGGTTACAAATTGTTAGGCATTTTACATTCTTATTTATATGGTTTTAAGAAATGAAAACTTTTAATACTGAATATGATAAATCCCTAAATATTATAATTTTTGTTTCTCAAGATATGTGTAAATAATTTTTATTAGAAGATAGTGTTAAATTCATTTTCAGAAAAAGTTAATTAAAGATATTTATAGAATATAAAAATATTGTTGAAAATGACATTCGGATAAAGATATAATATGATTTGGGTGGATATATTAATGAATATATAAACAAAAAATTCATCAATAATTAAATATTGGCTATATTAATTCATAAAGTCAGATTACCTTATACACATTAAAACCATAATGTAATTAAAAAGAAGAAATAAACCATTCTAGACACGGTGGGTTTGATAGAGAGTCACGAAACCCTTAAAAATCATCTATTATTCTAAAAAAATATTTGTAATTTATCAGTGTTAACACTTAACCATGATCTAATTATAATGAAAAATTAATATTATATTGGTTATAATATGTAATAAAACCATTGTGTAACAATATACATGTTTAGATGAAATAGATTTTTTATTAATATTTCAAGAAAAAAACTTACATAAAGAAAAACAAAAAGCTCATATCAGTTAATTATAGTAATGTTTACAAAGGATATTACATAAAGACCTAATAAAAATATATTTTTATAAAATGTTGATAATAAATAATTGATATTTCGGGCTAAATACTTACTTCAATGAAGTCAATCATCAAGATGAAAAAGATATGGAACATGAACATAAACCCCACAAGACATAGTGGGAAAAACTTTTCAAAGGAAAATATATTTCATAGGTCAATAAGGGATGTGATAGAACCCGATAGATATACTTTTCATGTCACTGAGGAAGGTAAAAAATTGATTATTTAAAATTAGGATCCACTATCTTATAAGAAAATAATATAGAACATAAAATTTTAATTTTTTTTAATAGATATAAATTCTAAAATACATTATATGTATCAAAATTAAGTTTTAATTTTGGTATGTCCTACAATAAATGTAAAACTTGTTAGGTGTAAATGATTATTCAAGAATAAACTGGTCTTGGGATGTAAATTTGGTACCAATAAACAATTATTGGTTAATAAAAGTTTTAGGCAATGTCAATGCATTGATTTTGAATTTTTTTCACCTTTTGGAAGGATTAAATCCATTATAAAATTTTTTAATATAGAAGAACACCATGATTATGAAACACATAATATAGTTGTTAATATTTATTTATAAAATTATATTCATATTAAATATGTGTATATTAAAAAACCATAATGTGTTATGGAACAAATTGATTGCAATAGTATATTAAAGTTAAAGAGAACTATTTTTGGATTAAAGTAATCATCATGATCATGGAATATTGAATTTGGTGAGGTAAAAATCGAAATTGATTTCAAAAAGAAGGAATGTAAGTCTAATATATTTAAAAATGTTATATGAATTTTAATTTCTTTTTTAAAAGATATATTATGATGATATAATATTAATGGAAATATTATAATTTTTTTGAAAATAGTTAATTCCAGGTTAAAAAAAATTTCTCCATGAATGAGTTATATAATGCAGCCCATATTATAGGGATGAAGATATATTGATATAGATACAAAAGTTAGTTTAATCGAGGATAAATTAAATTCGTTGAAAAGGTATGGAATGATATAATATGAATTAATCAATATAGTATTTTTTTAACTTACAGGTATAAATGAATGAATAATAGACTATTCACCTAATTAAAAATATCTATTATTTTAGCTATATTGTTAACTAGTAAGTCAAATATGATTGTATTAAAAATTTATTAAAACTATCTAAACATGCTATATTTTTATTGGGGAATTTTTTTTAAGAATATGGATAAGATAAGAAACTATTATTGAGGGGATGTATCATTAATTTATATAATTACTAGTTTAATTTGATATCATAATTTATATAATGATAGTGTAATGAGAAAGGGAGGCTCAAAAGTAAATCATTGTTTTCAATTCTATAATATATATATATATCACAACTTATGATATAGTTAAGTAAGAAATATGAAAATATTTTTTCAAATCTAAACACCTGAATTTTTTTCTCAATGTGTTGAATTAAAATTTCCAAGTATTGATACAAGTTTAAATGTGGTTGAGATAATTACAATAACCATTTCTTGAATGAAGTTTGAGAATATTATAATGATTTGATTAATTTTATCTACTATATATCTTGAATGTTGTATTTATTTATGTTTTTCCCAGGTACTAATTTATTTTCTTCTTTCAGAAAATATTTATTCAAATACAACTAGTGGTTCCTCAGACACACAGGAGTTGCTTTCTTCTATATAGTATTGGGTTTCCTTTTCCCTTTCCTTATACAACACCCCTTCTATTTTACTAAAAATTAATATTTTTTTCTTCTTCGTTTTCACCTCACCCTACCCTGAATTTCTTCAACATGTTATTTTTCTTACATTTGGGATGATTCTTTCATTTTTTTAGTATAATGATTATTTTTTCAGGTAGTTTTTCATTAACATAGCTATTGTTGAGGGTCATGATGTTGAGTCAATAAGGTTTTCCTTATGACTTTTCGATTCCTTCTTGTTTTGAAAATCATAAACACCTTATCTTTAAGGAAAATTGCTTTTATAAGGAAAATCGCTTTTATAAGGAAAATTACTTTTATAAGGAAAATCGCTTTTGTAAGAAAAATTATCCTTATCATATCTTCATCCATATATTTCTTAAGTAAAAGATTTAGATTCATTTCTATATTCTCGGAATCGTTTGAAACTTTGATATGAAGCATTCTGTTTTAGGTTCCAAATTCTGGATGAGATCTGTAATGAAGTTTCACTACGAATTCTGGATGAGAACTATAATGAAGTTTCACTACAAATTCTGGATGAGAACTGTAATAAAGTTTCACTCCGAATTCTGAATGAGAACCGTAATAAAGTTTCACTCCGAATTCCAAATGAGAACTGTAATGAAGTTTCATTCCGAATTCTGGATACGAACTCTGATAAAGTTCTACTCCGAATCTGGATACGAATTCTGATGACGAATTCTCATTCCGAATTCTCATTCCAAATTCACCTATTAAACAGAATCTTATCATCTTTGCTTTATACACTCTGAATTTATTTAGACTCTGAAAATTATTTTTTGTTAGACTCTGAACTTTCATTTTTCTTACACTTTTATAATTTTTCTACTCTTTGACATTTTGTTTACACTCCGATCCTTCACTCCGAACTTTTTAGTTAGACTTAAAATGATGTCGTGCATTCTATTACACTTGTTTTTTTATAAAATGATGTCGTCTATTCTGTTATAAACTAACCGTTGGTTAAGTTACACATGTACAGGTCCCTCCGATTTTAATGAAAATATGACCGTTGGAAAGGAGGCCGATCTTGCCTATAAATAGGAGTGCATTTGAAAGAGCTCATGATGACATAGAGGTTGATCGATATAGATACCACACGATAATAAGGTGAATTCTAGAGAGGGAAAACTTTTTCATGCCTTGTGCATACTGAACCGCTCGTTCAGTTTTTGCTTCATGTGACTCCGAATGTTGGTGATTACATTCGAGGACATCCGGGGATAGGAAGACAGAGGTGCCGACTACCTTGAAGTTCGAGGGATTCTTTGCTGAGGAAGACAGAGGTTACCAACTTCCTTAAAGTTGAGGGTTTGCGGGGATAGCAAGATAGAGTCTCCTATCTTCGTATCGAGGGCTTACCCTGGTGTGGGTAAGACATACTTGCTCGAAAGTATAAATCTAGAGACCTTTATCCAAGGTTGTTTGATACCCTTCTCTTTGGGTTAAAAGACTTATTTCTTGTTACTTGTAGTTTTACTACTTGTTTGTTTCCACTGCACATTGTATTATAAGGAATGTATAACTTTCTTATACTTCCTTACTTGTACTCTGTTTCATTTAGATTCTATACGCTTTAAGTTAGAATCTCATTTTGTAATATTTAGTTAAGTTTCAACTTCCGGAACCATATTTCCGGAACCTACTTTTTGAATCTCTTTCCAGTTTAAGCAAGTACCTAGAACTTGAAGTTTATAACTTCATTCCTTATTCCAAGTTTTCATTTGGATATTAGAGGTGTTGTGAATTTTCTTAGTCTAACTTTGTTAAACTTAGATCTTAACTTTGTTTAAGGAAAACATAGTTATTCGTAACTTACTTTAAAGGATCCAAAGGAATTTTTAAAGTATACATTTCACCCCCCCTCTTTTATATTGAGCATCTACATCATTATTTCGATCCTACACATGATTACCTTCCCACAATGCCTAGGTATTCTAGACATTTGGGGTTGACTGCATCCTTATTGAAATGAGATTTTTGTAGTTTTATATTTTTTAGATGGCCGAGTCTTTTCATTTTTAAATAGATCTTATTTATTTGCTTCATGTTCTTTCATTATTTTATGTTGATGTTTTCTACTCACTACTTCTTATAAAGTAATACTTCAATCACCATACATGGATATTTTTTCTAGTTGCAATGTACCAAAACCTATCCTTGGTCATGTTAAATGGTACTTGGGGTAGTTTGGGATTTCTTGGGAGGAATGTTTGATAGTGAATCATGTGAGTGTGGATTTAATAAGATTTATCCACTCTTCAGTGTTCAATATGATTTGGTTGGAACTCTATATTCTTATGTTTAGTTCTATTATGAGCCTTTAGTTCAGAATTGGTTTCTTATTCAAACAGAGGATATTAGATTGTTAGATATTCCCTTTTTCCTTAGTACCCTTGTATAGTTATATGGTATTATCAAACCAATCTCATGGTAGCTTATTGATAAGGTAGTCATGGTCTTATTATTATAGTAGGCATTGTGTATTCAATACAATGTCATTATCTAATGAATTTTGAATTATTTTAGGTCCAAAGGGATTAGAGTTGTGAGGGTTTTTATGTTTGTTTTATGTGCATAATCAGTTTTCATAATTCCAAATATTTGTTTGTTATGAGTATTTTATTATTTTGTTGGGGTTATGTCAAATATTTTATGGTGCTATAATTGTTATGGTAGATATGATGGTTTTCTCATTGGATTGTTTTTTGAATATGGTGGAAATATTTATACTTTAAAAGTATATTCTCTGGATGTGAAGTGGTGTAATATTTGTTTATTTTTTAGTAATTTTTGGAATTTTTGGGTTACCAACATTAGGTAATGTGCATGACAAAATAACCTAGTTTTTTGATTTTGAATGTATTTTCTAAAATTTTAATTTTTTTTCTAGGTTGGTTGTTGTATTCTGAATTATGGTTTATGTTTTTATGTTTAAAAATCAACAAACAAGTGTTTTATTTTTTTAAGTGAATTAAAGTGGAACCTATTTATTTTTATCACATAGTGATAATTCTTATGCATAACATTAATATAGTTATGTTTATAGAATATTTTTCACATTAATGGGATATAAATTATTTCCTACAACCCCGAATTTAAAATAACGCAACAATATCATAGTCAGAGTAACATAAGACCTCAATCTTTCTTATTTTAAAACAGAGGCTAATAATTAGTGGTGTGGGATGAAATCATATATTGGAGAGACTATTACCTTAATACCATAATCCAAAACAATGTTAAATAAAAAACTTTATTCTTTAGTAGAAAAATATATAATGAAATCACCTTAATTAAAAATGAAATAAAAAATGCTAATATAGTCATATAGTCATACGGTCTTACATCCCAATATATCTCCCATTTGTACAGTCACTTATACAAGGTAAAAAAAATAATAGTAGTGAATTTAGGGTATACTATTACCCTGATCGTTACCTTAACTACATATGAAGACCTTATTAATCTTCTCCATCCTAACCCTTTGTGAAACCTATGACCTAAAAGTCAAACACTTGTTCTTTACGTTCACTTGGGTTCCTGGTAGGGTAAATGAAATACAAGTTAGTAGGTTATGACCAAGAACCCCTAATATACTCCATCATATGTGTGTATATTCAAGAGGAAAATAAGAAAACATAAAATGTGTCACACACTAATTTTCATCAGGTCATCATTTGATAACTAAGCCTCCAATGCATTGTCCACACATAGTTCTACTAATACTAAAGAAGAATCTGTCTTATGACAATATCCCAACTCATTCCCAATGATTTAATGTATGGTTTCCTACAATGATCAAAGTAATACCATCTCACTTATGTTAGGTTCCATAATGAACCATAATGGCATCTTAACACGTCTTGACCTCTACCATCTAACATATGGTATATCCACACAATGACATCTGATATCCACACCCTCTCACTTAGGGTAGTCTATCCATTACCCTCTCACTTTGTGAAATACAATTCATCCAAATACACTCATAATAGGTTCACATACCAATTCCCTAACCACTAACCTCTCATACAGGGGTAGGGTCTTACAATCACATCACGGACCAATGCTTTCACTTTGGGTGGTCCATGATAGTCACATCTCACTTAGGGTGAGACCATAAATTTATATTCTAAATTGGTATATATTTACTAAGGATGGTTCCTTCCAACACCATCTCACTTAGGAAGAGGCCAAGAATAAGTTTCCTTGATAATACCCTAATAGTCAAAATGGTCCCTACCAGCACCCTATGACATAGTGAGAGGGTAAATATTCATATCTTGAACCATAAATAATCTCTTAGGGCAGTCACTTCTAGTACCCTCTCACTCATTGTGTGTCCCAAAATAAATTATCACCATAAAGCATAACAAAAAATCTAACACACTTATATATAAACAAATGTATCATCGCAACCTATTTAACTTGCTCACCATGGCTCATTAACTAGGCACTATATAATTAATAACCTCTTCTTCCATCAACACACCACGTACCCACATAACCCCATTAAATAACACCCCTAGGACAAAAATAATTAATCACGAACAATATATGTTACCCATAATAATTCCCATATCACCTATAAGGGTATCTAAAGGGTTCCCTAAACTTAAAATTATCTCTCATCATTGATACCAACCCATAGTTGTCATCCCATGGTGACCTAATGGCCCATAGTCCAAATATTTTCCTACAATTAAGAGATTGGTCTAGACCACCTTTAAATACATTCCAAAAAACCCACTCTCATTAACCATGGATCATCCCAGGATACTCACGTTAAAACACATGGAATCCCAACTTCAATACATTAGGATAAATCCTATAATCATTACATGGGACACAAGTCACAACTCCCTTTATAGAGATGTCAAGCCCATCAGTTGGACAAAACCCCACTTGGTACATTAAATTCATCCTTAAAGTATGTATCCCACTCAAATAATAGACTATAACTTCAATATACCATTAATAGGAATTTCCTCATTTTGTTTGACCCATATGAACATCTGACCCATCTTCCATAGGCTTAGATTCTTGTTCAGGCATCAATGTCTATAGGAGTTCTAACCTAGGCTATATGAAACTCATCCCAACTTTGGGAATTTTGGTAGGCCTCTCATAAACTCTAACGTCATTTTCACACCCATTTTTTACAAGGTCATTGGGAAATTCCATATTAATCATTATACAAAGGAGAACCTATGTTATTTATAGAAGGAGTCAAGGAACCTCACTTATCTACTAAGAACACACTCTGTCCTTGTATATTTAATCAATTCCATATTCTTAGGTAGAATTGCACAATTATTTATATAAAATTATATGATTATGTATTTTTCAGACTACATATCTCTATATAAAACTTAACACCATTAACTAAGCTAGTCTATGACTCCCAAAGACAAAACCTTGATCAATTACACACAAATCACCTATAACGTGCTTCTGATACACCTAAGAATAAAAACCCTTCATTTGGAACCCAATTGGTCACTAATTTCATGGTCAATATGGAATAAATTCTAGAATGATACACAAGATAAGGTAACTCTAACCAAATAGCAATAGGTAATATTCATTCATCAAATCATGATGTCCTCCATGAACATCACACAAAATCCCCATCACTCTAGAAAATTCCAATAAGATTTGGTGTAATAAGGACTTAATCACTAGCATAAAACATCAAAAAATCTATATCATCCCTAGAGAAAGAATAATAAACGAAGGTGGTAGATAACATACATAAAAATTGTATTGTAATATTCATGAAAAACACTACTACCTAAGGGGGTCAAATGGTGTAAGGGATATACAATGATCTGGTAAAATGGAGCTTCCCCAAGGACTCTTTCTCTCTAAATCACAAGTGGGTCCAAACTAGAAAAGATAGGTCTTCTCTTTTGTTAAATAACATAAAATGGCCCAATGTGGAATGATATATAGAGGTCTTGACCCGATTCCCCTCATCCAAGGATGTACAATTGGGTGACCCATTATGTTATGACACATCATATACATTTAAATATCAACTAAAGCACATAACCATGATCAATAAAACAAGATTCATCAGATATTATCCTAATATTAATCCCACATGAACACCCTCTATGGTCTATCACACTATTGTGCTGCAATCCATCACCACCAAGAAACACTTGCATCATGACCATGATCACTGCATAAAGATCTCCTTGAAATCCAAAATATTATTCTTATATAGAGTTTTTAGATTGTAGCCCCCTACTATTATAGTGAAACCTTCTCCATTTATTAAAAAATAATTTCAACTAGTACATGGAATGCCATTATATTACTTGGTTTAATAATTATTTTTTTAATTCAACGAATTCTATTATGGGGCCACCCAATCTCACTTTGACACTAGTCTCATCACCTAAGATACCTTGTGGTACTTTGAATAAATACAATAATACCTCATAGTTTTTTTTTTCAACAATTGAAATTCTATTCCAAGTCCCAATTCTTAAAATGTATCCCACATTGGGACCCAAATTTATGTTTCCTTTGATCTCACTAACCCGTAATGATGTGGAACATTAAACTATCTCCATTATAAGGCTTGTAATATCATATGAGAACCTAATAATGCCTCTCAGCTTCTATTACATTAATTAGAATTCAATAATGGTATTTATTATGGATTCCAAACTAAATTATGTCCACTATATAGGCACCATACCTAGATAGAAGATCATTTATTTGATAATCAAAACACATTTTTCAAATATAATGTGATAAAATTGATTTGGTTTCCACCTTTTCGCATACAATTTTATACTAAAAATGTTTTGAACCTCGATTTTCCAACCTTCACCAAAATATATTTTTCTTATCTCTAGACGTACCATCACATCATCAAATCATGATTTCTTAAATACTAGTGACATTTCAAAATGATAAAAACATCCTCACCAAAGTCTGGACATAGAATTCAACATATTTTAAATTTTGGATCCATAACTAACCCAATATTCATTCATAATCTTCCTATGATCTTGAATTAATCTATATTTAAAATCAATATCAGATTAGGAAAAATTTCATCACATGACCAATGCCAACAATCCATACTCAATTGGACACCATATTTGAATTTGAATACATTTTATTTAAAATGGAACCTAATAATTTCATATCTACCTATGAACTAACATTATAATTCTATATTTACTATACAAAAATAAGTTTCAATGTTTACATGAACCATCCTAATCGAGGGTCCCCAACCCATGAACGATTCTATACTCTTCACAATATGAGTATCTTCATCATTAACCTATTGAGTGAAAACACCCAATATACAAACCTACATATTATCCATTAACAAAAATAATGACATGATGTAATCGACCTACTAATTTATAAGATCCTGAAAAACCAATCAATACCCCTTTCTATATTACAAAGAATATCACTTATGATGTTTAGAAAAACTCACACTCAATAATGATCTCACCCAAAAATGAAAAATGGCTTGTTCCCCACTATATTTTTTCTTTTATACCCATACTTGAGAACTAAGTTAGAGAGGTTCCAAAATTAAATGAATGTCTATATCCATATGAAAAATTTTCCCATCCTTAATATTCCATATCATGATAAATATTTGGTCCATCTAGACTATAATAATCTAATTTATCACTGATGTTAACCCTTACCATAGTGGAAACACATTCCATTCTCACCATAACCTTTGGCTGGCATGCCCATATGCATCTTAAAAAATTCATCAGTCCTCACCCAATAACTAAAATAGAATAATCCACAACTCATTTTTAATCATACCATGATTGGGATCATGTACCAAACAATACTATGGTCATATGAATCTCATCTGAGTACTTGGGAAGTAGTGTACTCACCATGACACTATCAGTACATTTCGTGGGTTCCCTTTCAACCCAAACAATTACTAATAAACCTATGCATGTCCATGTCCATCGATCAAAAATTTAAGTGGCCCCGTATGTAACTAATGTGTGTTTAATTTTACACATTATAACTTAACAAAGAATTCCTGTTAACCCTCTTTCACCTCTTCCCAGTTATAATGAATCACTAAGGAACCTCTTATTGGTTCTTATTCCACCATGAAACTCAATCTTATACAACCCATATTGGTTTAAAATTCCATTCTACCAAATCATAAAACCATCATCCCTCCCTAATGATGTAAATCCAATTATAAATTGGCTTACGTGCCTATAAACTAACCATGCCTCATTAGAATTGCTACTCACAATCATAGTAGAATAAGATATTCTTCCCTTTTATAATAAATTTGTTGCGTCTCACTCATTATAAGGATAAATACACAATAAACCACCAATTTGGAATCATTTTAAAACTACTAAGAATATAGCCATTATCTAACTAGCCTATAAAGGATAATATAGGATCCCCTCTCACAATCCCATCAAAAACCACAATCTGAAACAACAAGGATTATAATCTAATTGATCTAGATTTATGAACAAAACTGGGATACTTAAAAAACTCCATGTTTTTTAAATCAAAAAACCTAAGGCATTATAGTTTTCTTTTCTGACCCACTAATAGGTATCGATATCCACAAGGAATATTATTCCCAATGAAAATCATATATTGGGAATACCCTGCATACACCAAACTATCAACTAGGAATCAAATTCCTATACAAATATACCAAGTGTTATTATACACCACCTACACCAAAATATTTCATATCCATCGTTAGAGAACATCCTACGATATTATCTAGGTGTCGTATTATCATAAACCACTCTAGATTATTCGAGTATAATTCCACCAAAAAGTTATATAGGAATGATATATATATGTTATTGTTGAAATTTAACACAACTAAAACCCCTATCATTATTATAATAATCTATAAATGTGAATAACCATGTTATTTATATCCTAAATTCCCAAGATTATGCATGTACTCAATCCTTTTTCCATAATGAGAAAATATCAAAAACCACAAATATGATTGCAAATAAACACATTATACATGAATAAATATCTCAACTTATATCACCCTAGTAAACTGGAATTCCCACTAGGAATGTGTTTATGATTCACTATCCCATGGTCCATCATGAGCTTTGATACATTAATATATTTATATACCAATTAAAAATAGTAACCAAATCAAAACATGATTTGATACCACTTTTTAACACACTAAATAAAATCACTTAAGAGTATCCTAGACATAACACCACAAGACCTCAGGTGTGCATCCCCATGCACCAATGGCCCCAGACTAATGGTGAGGGAATATATCATACTATAGAGAGAATGTGACATCAATACCATAATCATCAATAACAGTAAATATCCAAACTCCACCCACAATAGATAAGCACATATCACAAAAACAATAATATGAACTTCTATATAAAAATTAGAATGTAGTCACATAGTCATACATCCCAATAGATCAACTATTATGATTTTCACATATAAAAATTTAAAAAAATTAATTAAAGTGAAAATATTCTCCAATAAAATAATATGAATCACAATAACACCATATCCATACATTTTTGATTTGTTCCATATCAACCCACTATATATGTTGTTTTTTGAAAGAAAAAAAAATTGCAGGTGAACTATTGTGATTGTGTGTGGTATAAAAAAACATATCAATGGGGTATCACTATATAATCCTAAAATATGAAATTATATATGAGTTTTCGCAAGATTAAAATAAATAAATAGAAAATAAAACACATAAGTATTTGTGTTGGGTCATCGCGTTCTAACTAAGTCACCACGATAGCCGACCATACCAAGATCAACAAATGTGAGATAAGATGTAACCTTATATTTCCATACCAATCGATAACTGATGAATCAAGGTATGTATAGATACCATTACAGGAACACTATTCTTTCACTAAAGGTAGGGCCTATACTAAACTAAAAATACCATATACCAAGTCTCAAACTCTAGCATCTCATCAGTTGTAGGGTCCCACAACCACATCGTAGAATAAAATTCTCTCACTAAGGGATGTCTCTGCCATCACCATATTATTCAAGGCCTATCCATGCATATATATCCAAGACACAAACCTCTTAAATGGGGTAGGGTTATATAACAGAATCTGCACCACTACACTCTCACTAAGGGTAAGTTCCCATAATGACATACCAGATCATCCCTATCACTTAACTTTGTCCATTCCTATACTCTAACAATTAGTGTATGGCCAAAAATCAAAATTTTTGACTATTACCCTCTGATGTGGCCTTATTTTTACTCAGTTTTCCGCATCTTTTTATTAATTTTTAATGATTTATTTAATTATTTTTACACTTTTTATCGAATTAATGCACTTTTGTATTTTTATAATTAATTTTTCAGATAATCATTTTTATAACATTTTATGTGATTATGGACTATAAAATAGTTGATTTATTCTTTCTTTGTTTTTAATATAATTAATTTTTAATTTGTTTATTTAATTTATAATTTTTTTATTTAATTTTTCATTTTTTTAATAACTAGTGAGTTTTCTAATTAATTTACTTTTAATTTTTTAAGTTTAAATAATTTAGTCATGGCTTTCCAGAATATCGGTAGCTAAGCTACCGATAGCAGGGGTCCTTTTTCTCTATCGGTAGGCAGGTTACCGGTACTGTCTAACAGTGACCTGCCTTCTTTTTGCTTATCGGTAGACTATTTTGAGTCGTAATGGTAACTTTGTTATATCGGTAACCTTTGTCACCGCTTTTCTTTCTACCGGTATCTCTCTTCTAAATCTAACGGTATCCTTATTTCAATGTCCTATCGGTAGCCTTTAATTTATACTGGCGAGACCTTTAATTTTATAAATACCAGTGAGTCTTTTATTGTAACTTAATAATAGTGAGTAATTAGTTTAAATTAGTTCTACTTGATTTCTTGTTAATAGGTTAATTAATATTTAAAAAATTATTTAATTGAGGTTAATTTATTTAATTAACTTAGACTTTATTGTAAAAATTTATCTTTTCACTAAGTTACATTAAAATATGTTAACTTTATTACTTAATTTGTTAAGATTCGCTACTCGTCATTTAAGTAATTTGTGTCTTTTTATTAAATAAAATGGTTGGCCTTTAATTATTTGTGTTCAAAAAGTTTATTAATTAATTAATTAATAGTTTTAACCATTAATTGTATTATTTTAAGTATGCAGATTGAATTTTAATTCATTTTATAATTGTTTTAGTCTACCGGTGAGGTAGATAAGTTTTAGCGGTAATCCAAGTCCCTGATGCTCTTCTATTTTATTTGCTGCTACTCTTTGTTATTAATTTATTTAGTTATTTTAATTTTAATACTTTTATTAATTTAGTATAAAAATTATTCAGTTTATAATTTTAGTGTTTCAAATTAATTATTTTAATATTTTAAGGTTTAGTAAAAATCCTGTTATAAATTTATGATACTAATCTTTAATTAATTGTTTTCATTCTTCATATTTATAATGTTTAAAGTTTAATTTTTAGTACAACATAATTTTTAAAAGGACATCGTTAGATATATATTTTTGTTCTAGCGATAACCCCCTTTTAATCTTGGTTATTACGGTGACCCTTTTTATTTTTTCCAAGTACCGGTGGGATTTTATTTTTATTGAGTAATAGTAGGATTCTATTTATCCTCTATCGGTGACCTGCACACTTCGCTGTGGCTTCACTGTATTAGTGACCTTTATTTTTATTTTACCGGTGACTCCATGTTTTTATTTTTTTTACTTTCCTTTCGGTAGACCTTTATTTTATTCCTCATTGGTAAAAAACAGCAACCGCTATCGATAACCATGTTCTCACCATTTCCTCTTAATTTATTTTCCTCACCGATGGTTTTCACCCTACCAATAGTCCTTTCCCCGCGGTACCTCACCGTTACCCACTTATTTTCCACCTCACCATTATACTCTGCCCTGTCCTCGCACCTCACCGCTTCATCCCTCCATCTCACCGTTTCCCTCTTCATACCTCACCATTAGAAAATTTTATATTTTTTTCCTCACTGATACCTCTACCTCACCGATGTTCCTTCTATTCCCTCACCGTTGTCAATTTATCCTCACTGTTTTCTCCCTTCGCACCATCTTTACTAGTAGCTTACTGATAGGAATCTCTGACTGAGCTTCCCTGTTTCTCACCGTTCTCCTCTGCGGGACCAATCATTCTTCACAACCCTAGCCTTGATTTTTAACAAATAGATCCAATCGAGCTCGAACCTAGAGGACCGAGAACCCACTGAAGCCCAATCCTGCTTCACATCAGGGAAACTCATGCATAATAGATTTGAGGATTGGTTGAGTTCGACAGATGAAAAAAATGGTTTCTCTTTTGAAGATAACTCGAGGCTGCTACTGTCGAGACCGCACCGTCGCGCCACATCGGAGCCAACCTGTCGCCACTTGAAGTCATTGCAAGGGAGGGAATCACCTGTTGCGCTGATGATAGAGGAGGTTGGGGTGTCGTGGGAGTCTACTGGAGAAGAAGAGATCCATGCCCTACCGCTATAAGTGGCATCATCTGCTGAAGCTTCTGCCAGCCGAGTGAAGAGCCGCTGCGCCGCTGTCTGTTGTGAGCATGAGGATGCCGCGCCACCAGTTTCCTGGAAACAAGAACCCCCCCTGCTGTGCCAATTTGGGGGAGGAAGGGAAGTAAATTAAAAAAATAATAATAAATAAAAACAAATGGTATACAAAATATAATTATAAAATTAAGTCAAAAGACAAAAAAAGAAAATAGAAAAACAAAAGTTAAAGTAAAGTAAACTTTAAATAAAGTTTACTTTACATAAAAGTTAATTTCACAAAGTCAAATTAATATAGAATAAAATTTATAAAATTAATAAACTTAAACAATTATACTATTAATAACTAAATAAATTATAAATTAAATTACGAAACCAAATTTATAAAAAATTGTTAACAATAATAATTAATATACTGATTATATTAAATATATAACCTTTAATAATTATAAATAAACTATAAAATATACTTATTAAGTAAAAAAATATTTAAAACTTAAGTATTAATCTTAATTACTAAATTAAAATAATCTAGTGAATAGATTGATGGAATAATTTTATTTCTTAAATAGTAATTAAAATAATAATAATTAATGTAGTGATTAAAAATAACTAATACAAGCTAAGTTATAATTTTTTTTAATTACCTCTTTATGTATATTATAATTTTTAATAACTTAGTTAAAAATAATAAAAATAATAACTTATTAATTATATCTATTAACTTAATTTAATTAATAACTTGTTAATAACATATGTTTTAGCATAGTTAATAATTTAAAGGCTAATAATTATCAATTAACATAAGTGAATATGTTACAAGTAATTTAACACTTAACCTAAGAAATAACCATTTTTCATCCTTTATGTTCGTTTTTATTTATTTCTCTTTTTTAACTATACAGGTTCACCTAAGGGACTTAAATGAGTCCAAGTTCATCCAACTAACTCTTCTGGAGTTAGTTATAAGGGAAAAATTCGCGCAACGTGCCTGTCGCGGGTTAAACGCACGTGTGCGGTGCGTGGGTAAAGAACTCTGGAAGTCAGTGGAAGTAGTGGCGGTGTCATGCAGCAGATGACAGATGGTATTTTAAGTAGAGAAAGCAGCAAAAACGGGGAGTCTCTCATTCGACATTCCACGCCAGACAATACGAGAGCATAACTCCCGGGAGACACCAAGTGCGATACTGGAGACTTGGAGTAGCAGGAGCTAAGCAACAGTACACGATCTTCATTCTCAGAGGGAGGATCTGTCTTCCTCTGTTTTTATATTTTTTACATTTTACTTGCTACTAATATGTTTCTAATGATTTTATCTTAATTTCTTTCGCTCGAGAGTTTGGAGACTTATCGGTTGAAACTTTTATCTTCAATTAATCTCTTAAATGAGAATCTAATTCTTTCGGCGAGATTGAATCATGTTCTTGAACATAAAAATTGAATTAACACCTTCAAGAACTTAATTCTAAATCAGTTATCTTTTGGAGAGATCGATCATTGAGACAGTCCATAAAACATTCAATTCTGAAACAACAGAAACTATCGGTGATGTATCTTTCTGTTGACATCTTTTAATCAATTTTCTGTATGTGGTTGTTGAAGTGGAAAACTTCGAAAACTATATTACAGAGTTTTATTTATTCTGGCGAGGAAGAATTAACAACTTATTTTTACGGTGTGAGTTTAATCAAATTAGTACCATTCATTTTAAGCCAGGGGTGTTCTAATCTCTCAAGCAACTTTTGATCTACCCTCAGCACTCCTGTTTCCTTCTTTAGTTATTTTTAGTTTTCACTGTTTCATTTTTTGTGTATTGTTTCCAATTTAAGTAATAGTGAAATTCCAAAACTTGTTTCATACTACTTAATCAAAAAGAAATAATAAAAACATTAAAAAATGAAAAGTAGAAAAAAATGCCTACCTCACTGCTGACAACAGTGAGGTTTTTAGTTTAAAAACCTTAGAATTTTCATCTTCTTTCTCTGTGGTTCGACCCTGCACCACTATACTTGTGTAGGTTAATAAATTTAATTTTGAGGGCCGTGATGACCTCCGGCCGCTTCACCCTCTCACTGAAATAATTACCTCCAAAAAACCCTTTCAAATATTGTGATTCAAAGAATCCATATTCTGGATACTACCCTATCACTCAGGGTGGTCTCTACTAACATCCTCTTACTCAAGGTGAGGCCAAGAATATACATCATGAACCATATATTATCTCTCATCAAAACCATCTCACTGAAGGTGAGGCCAAAAATTATATGTCACCATCAAGAATATACACTTTCAAGAACACACAAATAGAAATAAACATGGTATCTCTTCCAAACCCATATGTTGACAATGGATCACATGATTGTGACCTTGCTCTTGGTTAGCCTCTCCTACCATTAGCATTTTTCATAAACAGTTACCCTCTTTGTATAATATCCTTAAACCTAAACCAATCACTCTATAATGATATGTTGAACCCATCAACATCCCCTTCTCACCCATAACAGATTCCATAAGGTTCCATTAAACCATTTATGTCTTTAGTTATTAATACCAACCTACACTCATCACCCCATGGAAAACCCAATGACTATATGAAATAGTTTTAACTAGCCTCAATAGATTGGTAAAGCCACCTTGTAACACATACATCACAATAAAATTCCCTTACCGAAGGATTTTTCCAAGCTATAATCACTAATCCCTTTATAAACCTAGTGCCAAGACATTAAAATAAATATAGAAATATTAACTTCTGTATTTTCTCATGTTTCCCTTAGTATATCTAGAACTGCATAGCCCAATATGCCCCTACATGTATTGATACCAAGATAATAATGTCTCTCCAAGCATAGTTATAACACACTGATGGATAATAACAAGAACCAGGCTGGATAATCACACAATATTGGTGGCCTCAACCTATATGAACATGAAATATTCCAAGATAACTCCAATTTAAAAACATTGTGGTATGTCATTTTTGGTGGATGGATATTGAGGATGTAATGTATATTATGGGGTGATCCATATATATTAGTTTTGGATTTGGTCTTGGTATATAGTTTTTTCACCGTTATAGATAAACCGTGTGAAATGTTATAGACCATGCTAGTGACAATTTAAATTATACTTGTATGACATGGTAAACTATAAATAATAACCATATGAATGGGGTATACATGGTCCATGTCTATAATAATGTTTTATAAAACATGTTTCTAATCCCTTTGACACATTAAATGTTTATTTTTATTAATATAACCATTTTAATTTTTTTATTGGGGAAGAGCTTATTTTCTTATGGTTCCTCTAGCCACAAACATGTTGGATGAACCCGTCACCCTTAATTTATTCTCTATAGGTTTGGGTAATTCTAGATATAATTTATTCTTTTTTTGTTATATACTAGTTAGGGTTGATTTATGATTCCATCAGATCATGGGGGAATCATCCTGACATAAAAGGGATTCCACTCTTCTTAGAAGGAGTACAACCCATTAAATTGTCTGAACAATATTTACCAATGCTTCATTGAGGGTATGATTTATATCTGAATTTATTGTGGTTATAATTATAGTTAAATTAAATTGATAATTGAATTTTAGTTTCTTGTTCGTCATTTTACGTAATATAGGACTAGGGGTTTTTCATGGAACCTTCAGGTGCGATTGGAGGTAGTTCCGGTGCGACAGAGATGCCTTTTGTGTTTTCAACATTTGTTAATTTTTAATTAAATTATAATTAAATGTTAAATTGTCATAATTTAATTATACAATTAATTATGATTGATTGTAATTAATTATTAGGACTTATTATGTGATATAGGTGCTCAGTTTGTGATGAGAGACATGTAAGAGATTCTATTGAGTTTTCATGCTTCGATTTAAAGTGTAATTTACTTCTCTAAAGTTAGGTAGTTTTTTTGTATATATACATATGGTGTTTTTTTAATTTTATTTATGTACAAGATATTTCATGAATCTGCATTATGGTTGGAAAAGTGTTCATATTTACTATGTTGATTAATTTCAATCAAATTCATGGAATAAGAAAAATTTACAAGTGAAACATTTGACCCCTTTAAATTATCTAGTATTATTTTGTCTATATAAAGCCTTGATTATATTGGTGTGACTTAATCCATGTGAATCCCATTGAGTGGTCTGATTAGATTTTATATGAAAATTGGATTGTAATATATGTACCTTATCTGACTCCAAGTAGAGGAATGTAACAGAATGAGAATGATGGGATCCAGAAAGCCTTAATAGACCCTTGAGGTACCATAGAGCCATGTGGCTAGTGTAATTACCATGGTGAAAGCATTATACCCCTACTGAGATTGAGATTACCTGGGGGAGTACATGCTATATAGATGGAGAGATTGGTTGGGTGAGTAGATAGAACTAGATATGGTGCGATAATGGAGAAGAGAATTTCACCCTATCATGAGAGATATGAAAATTAGGACTTTTGTATATTATCAGTGAGGTCGTGCAATGATCATGATAAGGATGAGGAGTGTGTTACCCATGAATGATGGGTGTCTACTCGAGAGATGTAAATGGGTTCAAAGGACCAATGAGGGGTGTAAGAGCCTAAAAAGATTTTGGGGTGACCCTAGTAGTTTCCCTAATGTTGTTTTGATCCTAATGAGAATGTTTTCATGGGAAATTGGTAGTGATTATTTATGGGTTCACCTTATAACCCAAATCAACTATTTGAGACTTCTATGATCATAAAAATATATGGTTGTGCACTAGAGACACCAAACTTTTTTAAGTGATATGGTATTGGGTAGCTAGACAACCCTTATGAGATATTATGATGGGAATAAATGACCTTTGATATGTATTAAAAAATGAGGAACATCATATAAATGCTTGTTAAGTCTATTGGTAGGGCATTTAAGCCCCAAAATAATTTTGATAAAATAGATTGCCCTGATTTGGAGGGATCCACATAGTTTGTATACAAGGTGGTTTAGAATAATGTGTTTATCTAACATATGTAGGGTGGGTTATCCTCAGATATTTATCTCATGTATGCAAGGTGTATCATCCCCTGCATTTTTATCTCATGTATACTATGTTTGTCAGCCATTGGTGTTTAAATCATGTATACCTGGGGGTAAACTCAATGGTGTTTATCTAATTTACACCATGAGGTACAACCTCCATGTGTTTTACTTCTATATATAGGGGTGCATAAACCCTGTGTTTTTATATTTTGTATAACATGGTGTGTTAGACCCTAGTGTTGTTATATTAGTTTCCATAATTATATTATGTGATTAGTGAAACTGATTTTCAATATGATATAGGTATCATATCCGATTTTGGTTCCATGGTAGGACACATACCCTCTGTGATGTTATATATGGTATGAAAAATTACATGGAATTATTAAAGATAATCGGACACTTTTAGAAGTATGATTTGATTTATTGGGGTTCCATGATAGATCTTGATGATTTATAGCTGATATTTATTTATGGTTCAAAACCTTTTTATTTATATTCTATGAGTATCACATGTGTACACATTTATTTACTAGCTATGTGTAAGAACACATAGGCAATGCCAAACAGAGTTATACTCACAACCTTCTTGGGTTTCCATGGAACTTGGGTACCAAAGAAGACTTCAATTGTCTATAGGTTTAGGATGGGAAGAGTCCCAAGATTAGATCATTTAGCTAGATAGATTAGACAAGATTAGGCATTGTGATGATTTGAGGATTAGGGATTTAATAGAGAATATTTCACTTTCATATTTTTCTAGTATTTACTCTGAATATGTGGTCGACCTTATGTATATCTAATTTTTTATATAATTCATTACTTATAAATTTAATTTGACTATTATGGGTATATTTATTACTTTTATTTATTCCATTAACTAACATATGTAGATTTTTTTATTATTAATCAATTTGAAATGGGGGTATAGTCTCCTGATTGTACTACCCTAGACCCCTGATGCTAGTAAGAAGCCTCCAGAAAATGGAGAAGTGCACCTAAGGTCTATTTATTCCCAATAAGGTTACTATCTAGAGTGATCTAAGTCAGTTTGTGAAATATTGGTATAATATATTTTAGCTGATTGATATCAAAAAGATTATTAGAATTGCATTTTTTCTTTATATTTGGGATGATAGTAGATAGATGATATTGGAAGATGTTAAGGATTGCGATAGACCTCAAACTAGTCCATTTCAAACATATTCTTTGATGGTAAGTCTATATTATCATATCTTGAGATGTTTTTGGTTTATAGTGTTAATGTTGTATAATATCATCTTTCATGACCCACATGGGGTTTGAGATTTAATATTTATGAGTTATTTTATTTTTTTCTCATCCCATTGGGGAGAGGAAAGTTACAGTAGTTTTGGATCTTAAAACATATTTTCAAGAGGCTTCTCATGAATCATTATTTGTTTATATATTTTATAAATGTATTTCACAATATTTTGTGTTGTCAATATCACTGATGATACAGTTTATTTGTTTAAATCTTCATTAACAACTTATAAATTATTTTTATTAAATAAAATGGAATGAAATTCTACTCATCTAGACAATGGTATATATTCACAATTTAGATGAATGATCATGAGGAACTATAGTGGGATACACGATGATGATGGATATAATATCCCTTGGTGTAATGGATGTGAATGGCGACTCTAGTAGGTTAGTATGGACATTTTATTCCTTAATAATGATTGTGGATAAGAAAAAGGGTTCGATTTTTATATATGTATGAAAAATATATATGGTTTTTCCCATATAAATTATCATGATATTCCACGTAAATGAAACATTATGGATTTGAGTTTTTGAAAAAGGCCAGCATATGGATGTGAATTTGTATAATATTTATATTTATATTGATATGACATGATTCTATCAGGGGTAATCTGATATAAAGATTCTTAGAGGGTAGGATCCATAGGAGTGGGTAATTGATTTGGAAATGTGATACTAGTTATGTGTATGTGATAATACAATGTTGTTTTAGGTGGGGTCCTATATGACATTTTGTGGGATATCTCCTCTATGATATGTGATTTATGGGCTAGGTTATAATGCCTTGTAACCATTGAAATTTCACTCTAAATTTTAGTGAGTTGGTGCCTCGTGATGTGTGAGGGTGACTCATGATGGGGGATTAACCCATGGACTACGAGTACATTATATACATGAAGTATGGGTATAATCTATAAGATTCTATCATGGGATAATTCTCTAGGTACATGCAATGCTATTTAATTATGAACCGACGATTTGTTGCGTACGGGACATGGGATGATAGATTTGATGAGATTTCATATGTGTGGTTGATTAAGAGTCATCAAGAAATTGTAAATGTATCTTTATTGTAGATGGGACCTCAAAATTGGATCGAGTGTGGTGGAATGTTTGATATAGGAGTTGATCCAAGTCAAATTACTACATTATGAAATGAATTTGGATCTGGAGGAGTGACACACATTGATGACATAACCTATTGAGGTGGTTCATAAGGAGTTGGGTAAGATTTTCCATATGGTGAGGAGTGAAATATTCATTATTTGAGGGAGTGACCCCCATTATGATTGGAATTTGAGGATTATTAGGATGACGTTCTCATGACCTGAGAAAGGGTATTGATTGAAATTTTGGGATAGTCTTGAATGGGAAGGATACATCCAATCATTATGTATATTAGTGGATACTGTGTGGGCCAATAAAGAATTCCCATCATACTGTAAGGGTCATTATTGTGGTGATTCCGATTGTTGGATGGTCGATATAGATTTGATATACCGATAGGCTATGAATATAAACTATCTAGTCCCATAAAAAATAATAGATTTTGGATTCATATACAATGTCGTATGCATTTGATGCATTGGTCAGGGGATTGAAATTACATTAATGATATTTTAGCATGAGTTGGATCAGAGGTTCACCAGTTCTTTGGTGATAAAATGATGAATGAGTTGGTTGGTTGAGTTATAACCATGAAATTACATAGAAATTCAATTTTGTACTTTCATTTATGTGATTTGATGGTCACATTATGTCTTCAATAGTTAAGGAATCACAATCAAGTGTTTTGGTAGTGTATCAATGCTTAGAGATGAGAATTTATTGAATGGTCTAGCCATAAGAGGTTTGGCTAGTTATTGTTTACGTAATTGGATGTGGTGTTTTGTAAACCACATTTGGTACATCATATCAAATATGATGTGGGAACATTGAGGATTGCAATGAGATTTACATTGAAAAGGTGGAATTTTTTGATCAGTTATGGGTTATTGTGTGTCATCCATGTTTTTTTTGGAATTATAGATCATTTTCAGTGAAAGCTTTTGAAGAGTGATTGCGTATTTGTTTACATGTGTAATGATAGAAACATCAACAATAATGTTTTATAAACACCGATATAGTATTTTATTGGTGAGTACAATGGTGGAGATCATCATGTCATGGAATCAATTATTGTGAGTTGATCCATATGGCAGGGAGTGCTATAGGCCTGAGGGTTAATTAAATAATGACTCTTGGGTTTCTCATAATCTATATGGACAATTGATTTCTGTGTTAATGCTTCTATGGTAATAGGGATTGGAAGGTTGGGTTTTAGTTCTTAGTGTGCCTTGTATTTGGTGATATACTAATGAATCACATTGGGTGATCAAAAATGGTATGAGAACTTCTAGTATAGAATTGGTAAGTAATGTTGGCTAGTCTTAATTTTATAGAGGGTGATAATACTTCTCATGTAGAGAAAATGTTATGGTGGGGAGGATGTAAAACCTCGTGTCCATACAAGTTTTGAAAAAATCGGATGAATTTAAATTTTCTATTTAATAGATGGTTAATTTTGTGAACTAATATTTTGTATTGATAATCCATGATTTTAAGAATATGAATATGATTTTTTATATGTTTTGAGGTCCAAGAGGTTCCACGAGTGATCAAGTGTGTCACAAGACCTTTAGGTAATGTTTTATTTATTCTTAAATGATTCTGTCCATGGTACACCATTTAAGGTGCGTGGTTGAGGTTAAACTATATAGAACCATGATCATTAGCAGGTTTTCTGATTATTTTTCTAAAGGGAGTGGTTTTCTATCCTGGTTAGTGCATGGTTTTGAGAAAATGTTTTAGATTATAGGGTGAACCGTGCGACTTGGTTTTCACATGGGGGTATGGTGCAAAGTTTGTGGATCATTGAAAATTAACTATGGAATGTTTTATAAACTGAGAACGTGTCCATTTTCATTGTTTTTCATGAAATTAAAAATATGTAAAATGGGGTATTCTTGGAAAGTGTCTATCTATTGGTTGGAACCGGGTTTTTAAAATCACTTGTATTGTTAAATCTAAATTTTTACAATTTACCCCGATGAGTTTTGAAGACCAATCCCCTTATTTTTTCCTATCCTTCATGTATATTCCCCATCCAACTAATACCCTCTCTATAAATTCATTTCCCATTAATTTGGGGTTTTTTGATGTTATTGCATCATGTTTTAGGTAAGGGGTATTTACTTTATCCCTCCATTATTCCTCTAATTATTTCACTTATAATTTAAGTTTTATCTTGGTTAGTGTTCGTGGATAATTCCACTATAGAATGGTTTAATCATCCCAATATGACAAGGATTTCACTATACATTGATAGAGGATGTCATGTGATATTGACTTCTCACCGTTGACCATCCAATCATTGAAGGTATGTTTCACATCCAAATTTTCTATTTTTTTGGATTTAAATAAATTTAATTGCTAATGGAATAAGTGTTCCATGTTTTCGATATTTCATGGGATAAGACTTGTGGTATGCAATAGACCCTTATGGTGTTATTATTGTGTTTTCTAATGTGATAGAGATGAAAAATGACATTTCAATGATTCAACCATTTTAAATCAATTTAATATAAATTATAAATTATAGTAATTAAATTTTTAATAAATTATGATTGATTATAATTACTTGTTGGGCCATGTAATGTCATCCAAGTTTCAATGGGGGTAATATGAGGTGTGAAAAGACCATTAAAGAGTTATCAAGCTATAAAATTAAATTGGAAATGAATTTTGTAAATGTAATTGGTCCCTTGTACATACCCCAATAGTATTTTTACATTTTATTTATGAATGTGATATGGTTATTAGCACAACTATGGGTGGTTGAACTTTTGATTTAATAAACTAATTAATTTAATTGAATTCTTTGGAATTTGGAAAAGTCCCTAGGTCCATGATGGACAATTGTGAACTTGATAGTATGCCTCATCCTTTGATGGTTAAGGTATATATTATATGTGTTTTACATGAACCATGTAGACCCACTTGATGGGTGTTATTAAAATGTTTAACAAAATCATCCCTTGGTATAGGTTCCTTGAATAATTTGTTGAATATTAATGTGGTAGGATGGGAATAAGGGGCCCTAGTAAACGATAATGTCCCCTTGAGGTGAATGAAGCCTAGGTGAATAGTGTGGAAACTATGGGGAAGTCATTCTTCCCACAAAATGATTTATATTATAAATTTATTTAAACATTATGTATATGGATGAATAGTCATATGATTGGAATAGCCTATAGATGACATGGAAATAGAGATGGGACTCTCACAATCTCTTGAAAATTATGCTAATGATGCTTATGAGGCAATGTGATTATCATGACAAGGACAATGGGTTCATTTCCTCTGAGTGATGGGTATAAACTAAAGAAAAGTAAATGAGATCCTAAGTTCCATGAGTGGTATCAAATAATGATGGGATATTGGGGGCCCCAATCAGTTTCCCTTATGACTTGATGACTCGAGTTATAAGTTGTTCTTGAAAAGTGATTGGTGATTCTTATGAGTGCAACCTTAAAACCTGAATCGATGATTTGAAAATACGATGGTCATAATGATGACAATATGGATTACATATATTCTCTCTTTATTTATGCTATATATGATCTGGAAGAAGGATAGCCTCTATGATATATTTTAGGACGATGTACTATCATCCAAGTTTTATTTTGGAACATGGGATGCCTTGGGCACAAACCACATATCCACATATATGGGATATGATCCCATGGACACAATTGGGTACTATAAAATAAATTGAATGTGATTTATTCTCTATGATTGTATATAGTTTGTTTTTCCCTGAGTTTTTCTCTATTGTAAACCCGATGTGTTGTCCATAGGTGCTTATCGTATGTATACACGGTGCATCAGTCAATGAATTTTTTTCTAGTATGTACTGGGTGGGTTAGCCCTTGAGTTTTTATCACATGTATAGTCAATGGTTCATACCCATGATTTTATCTCTTTTATACTGAGTCGATTATCCTCTAGGTGTTAATTTTATACATGTTGGGGTGTATCATCCCTTGGTAGTTTCTCTAAAGTATATCTTGGTGATTTATACACCTTGGTGATTATGTTGGTTGGAATGATTACATAATATGCTCATAGAAAAATTATTACTGACCGAATTAGGTCTAGTATCAGATTTAGTTCAAAAGTAAGACACGGTTCCCATGTGTGGTTACTTATGGTTGGAAAAACAACACTACATTCTTAGTGGAACTCCAACATTGGCTAAATCATGTTTCGATTGACCATGGTTCTATAAAAGAACCTAAGAATCAAAAATGGAAATTTATTTTCACTTTCATGAAATATTTTTTTATACTATGACCATATAACATGATTAAAACTTAATTTTCTATATATATATATAGAACCACATTGGTGGTGCCCTAATAAGTTTTACTCACACCCTTCATGGGTGGCCAAGACACTTGGGAACCAAAGAAGATTTCTCTCACCAATAGGTTCAAGGTGGGAACAGTCACAAGATTGGATCATTTAGCTAGGGAGGTTATACAAGATTGGATATTGGGATGTAGTTAGGCTCGAAGATGCAGTAGAGCATCTTGAAATTTTAAATTGTTCATGTATTTACTCTTTATATGTGGCTATCCCGGTAGGTATATGATAGTATGTAAGACTTATTTCCTCCATATGCCATTATATATTTTTTATTTTTATTGATTATATGTAAAACATTTACCTATAGTTCCCAATGTGGTTTTGTAAATGTTTATTATTGTTCATTATAATATGGAGTTATATCTGCCCATGGTACTACTCAAGACCACCAATTCTATTTAACATCGTTTGGAATATGGTGAGGCACACCTATTGTCCATTCAACCTTGATCCTATTACTATTCAGTGTGATTCAGTTCTAGACATGAAAAAGTGGTATCTAATCTATTTGGTGACTTGTATTACAATGATTATAATATTTTTATTGTTTTTATTATTTCGGTACATGGTAAACATATGATATATAAATGTTTCAGGGATTACAATAGTCCTTATATTAGTTCATAATAATTTTTTTTCTGATGGTAAATTTATGTTACTTGGGAATGAGATTATTGTGTCTAGTTTCTAGTGATATAGCGGTATCATTTCAATTAGCATAATGCACATGGGGTTTTATATTAATGAATTATGAGTAATAGAGTTTTTCATTCTTTCCCAATTAGAAAGATACTAGTTATTTTAGTTTTGGTTCTTAGTATATGATGTAATGATGCGTATAATGCATTATTATTGGCATTTAATATTCACATGAAATTTTAATGGCTTTGAGTGATTGATATTTAACTACAAAATATTTAAAAATCACACTATGTTTTGTAGAATATACAACATGTAACACTGATACTAAAAAACCACAATGTGTAATTAAAATATTATTACGTAATTATGAAAGCTATAAACTGACCATTAATATTGTTGGTATCAATAAAAATAACCATATTATAAAAAATATCTATAATGGTTTTATGTAAGGTATATTCAATGATTAATTCAAAAAAATAATCACTCAACTTTTAGTAAAGTCATTTGATTCTTCAAAAATACCCTATCACGAAAAATGAATTTTATTTCTTTTTGTATGCATATATTATAGTTAATTATTAGAAATTTTAAAAAGTTATCTTATAAAATAAAAATAAAATTTTAAATTATCATATCACAACTTATTATTGTGCACTTTTAGGATTATTTTAGAAACTATTTATTTTTCAATGAATAGAGAAAATTATTGATTTTTATAAAACACACAATTATTTTTAATAAATTATGTAATTTAAAATTTAGATTATTATATTAATTTAATTTAAAAAAAATATAATTATTATTTAGTTAAAATTTAATCTAATAAATTAAATTTAAATCATCTTTATATTGGATTTTAGTATACGAGTATTCTTAGGATTAAAAACACATTTATCTAAAAACTATATTAAAGTGCATAATGTCTATCCATTTTAATTAAAAATAATAAAAACTAATGAGTAATGATTTAATATTAATTTATATATTTAAAATCTACCTTTTTAATTTAAATTCATATAATGACCACTAATAGTCCTAGAGTTAAGGTAAAATATTTTTTCCTTGAATATTGTATTTTTCATAAAACTGCTTTTTCTTCACTCTTGCATGTTTTATTTTAAATTTAAAAATTTGTGTGAGGTTATGTTCATAAATAGGATTACAAATTTGTAATAATCATAATTTATATTATATTTTATGTTCAAATAACTTTATTTATAATTAATAGTAAAAATTATAAAAAATGTAGTTTCTATAGTTAAACAATTTAAAAGGTTAAAGTGATCTACCAAAGAGGCATATATGGTAAGATATTTAAAACTTTTTTATTTTTTATTTTGGATGTGCTGATAATATATAATACTTTCCCAATGATTTATTTGTTAACTTTGCATACATTTGTCTTGAGAGTGATTGAAATGACCCAAAACTCTATCAATAAAATTCCATTAATTATGTTTATTTTATATAGTATGAATCATAAAAAAATACGTAGAGAACAAAATAAAATCTTTATAAATTAATAATAAAATAAATAATAGGAATTTATAGATGATAAGGAACATATACTGGTAAAATTATAACATTCCCATAGGAATAGCAGTATGGCTCTTTTGTGTAGTAAATCAGCCTAATGAATAGTAACATCAACCATGAAAGTATAAATAAAATTTAGTCATCTCATATATAGAAGTATGATATAATTATTTCTTTGTTAAATTAAGTGAATATTTTAAACAAATTAAATGTAAGTATTTTATAAGTCATAAATATTTAATTATAATATTATATTTAATAAAATTATTTAAAATAAAACTCATTATCAGAAAATGGACTCTTAAATAAATATTTTTTTGTCTTCTAAATTCCAGAAACATTTATGAGATGTTAATTAGTTTCTGATTTCTATATAAAAGAGTTGTAAATTTAAAATATATATTTTTCATGTAAATAAATTCTTTATTTAAAAATTAAATTTCACATATCTAGAAAATTATTTTTATAAAATAGAGTCTATTTTTTTAATTCTACATGTCAAAAATGGTAACGACGAATTTTTGAGAGCTTTCTAACATACATGAATTTTTAGTGAATAGAAAAATATTGTAATTTACAATATAAATACATTATAAGCTAAATGGAATATTCCTTGAGTCATGGATGATGTAATAACCCTTAGTTCAAAGTCACATGAACTTATTTATATATTTAGTTATAATAATCAATATTATTGGTTGTCTTGAGCAAACGGTAAAATAATGAATAGAATAATGAGGAATCACCCCTCTCCTCCACTATAAAAACCTCTCTCCATCCCCTCATCTACTCACTCCACTAAGAATTTAATATAGTAAATGTTTACCCCAAATAATATTTAGAATTATCTCCCAATGTCTAGGAGCACTCGGTCATTCCAAAAGACCAAAAACTCTTTCCCTAAGGAGGTTATGAAGGATGTAAATTCAAGAGGCAAACCATCTTCCTTTTAATTTAATTTTCAACATAGTTATTTCTTTTCTTATCACCACCAACTTTGTCCAAATGATAACTATAAATCTATCATCATCTATATACTCGAATGATATCATTTTAATTTAATAACGATAATCAACACCCTTAATATTTCTATTTTATTTTAAAAACGAAATCATCATCCCGGAGGTGTTGATTTACAATATTCATGGTCGATGAACGTTCATTCTTAAATTTCTCCTTAAATAATCATCATGAAATCAATTTTCTATTTCTAACCAGACTATAATATTTTTATTATAACCTATTTAATGTTCTGTAACCAGTATATATACATAATACTAATTCATATGATAAAACTAGTTCAAGATGAACGAAATAACGCCAGAATAATATTAATGAATATCACTAATGTTTTATCTATTTAATAATATTCATACCATATAATAAAATGAATTATTTACCATTTAATATTCTATATTTTCATAAATATTATATAAATTCAATTATGTTTAATTACACCCATTCCAAATGAACTTCAATACTCGTATAAAATTATACCGATCATGAAAACCATGGAAACAAACGCTCCTGAATAATAAAAATGTATTTTATAACTCATAAAAAAGGCCATAAATGAACTTAATAAAATTATACTAAATAAAATACAAGTATATAAGGTTTTGAAGTAATTATTTAATGTATTTATATTGATTATATAGGATTTTCACATCATGGTAAAAACTCATTCGAATATAAGGTAAGGGTTTCTACCCGAACATCAATTTTCTTTCATGTTACTCTTATTGTTTACTTACATCCATAAAATTATTAATTATTCTTATTTAATCCTAATAGATTAAGTTTAAATGTTATATATATGTGTAACATAATAATTATTCTTTATTTTATGTGGAGTTTCATGTTTTAAAATGATCTTCCAAAAATTCTTCCCGATAAACAAACCCGTTTCAAGGGATCTTCTTGAATTCTTTCTTATTTTCAAGAACACTCTATTATATGTTTTAAGAAACCATAATTTATCTAAAATAACTCATTTTATTTACAGAAAATTATTATTACCCTTATAGTTTTATACAAATGTTTTTCCAAAATAACTTTTGTTTTCAATGTAAAGTAGTATTTCTCTCAAGAACAACTCAATGATTTTAAAAAAATATTTTTATTTATTTCAAAACTCATGTTGATTATTATTTTTAATTGGGATTAATATTTTATGAAATCATCCACCATATTTTATCAACTATTTTATGTTCAATTTTATGGTGGATATTCAATTTTGAAACCATTCACATTATTACTCAGAATGTTTAGTGATTATGTCTATAGATTAGGGAAAGTTATTCACATTTCATATGTATATGTTTTTTATGTTTAACCCATTAATATAAGGAATAAATTGGACTTATAAAGTGAATGTTGGGGAACTTTATAGTGATTCTATGAATTGGTAGGTCTCATGAGACAAAATAGATATAGACTTGGCCGAGACCTTTCCCATTTTAATATATGGTTTTGCCCGAGGCATTAATCATTTTTAGTTTTCTTAGTAGAGGCATTGATAATATGATTCAACTGTCCCACATTATGAATTAACATAGTATGAAACTAGTAATTTATATTCCATGATGTTATTAGTCTTCTGTAATACCATGGTTATGTTTGGTTAGGGAATTATTCAATCGGCTTTTATTCCGACCATATTATTTTTTCTTCCACTGTATTTACCACCATTACTGAGCATCTGAGATCACCCCTTTATTATGTTTTATTTTCCAATGATGTGAGTAAGTATATTATAAATGACATGTAGGGATAATTTCAAATTCTTTTTGATGTTTACAATGGAATTTTTATATAGTTTTCCATTTCAATTTGTAATGTTGAACTACTATATATATCTTATTTTCCAAAGATGCTAAACTATCCAGTGCTTCAAGATATGTCTTCCTTGTTTATATTACTTCATAATGAAATAAGGCACCACCTCTGTGAAACTGGGGTAGGGGTATTTAAAGTTGGTATCATAGGACTTTTTTTCATAATACGTGGAAACTAGATTTAGATTCGTGAACAAAACCATATGAAATCCTAGAATTTTTGGTAAGGAACAAATTTTTTAGATCTTCCTAGAAATACATACCTATGTGGATACTATAAGTGGATGTGGTTGTAGAAAAGATGTACATATGGTTAAATACCCCAACAAGGTGTTCTAATCTTATCTTATGGTAACATTCAACATGACAATGAGATTTACTGCACACCTAGTTTGACACTCCTGGGGGGGTATGCTTAGGATAATTCACATTTTCTTTAGAAACCATTATGATGGATTTTATTGTAAATATATCCCCAAATAAACCATTATTATGATTATGAGAATACACATTCATAGGATTTCAATTTATGTTAATTATTTTACAAGTTTGACATTATACATTATTATTCATAACCTAATTTAGTGTGTTCCATTATTTATAAAGGACACATAATAGAAGGAATAGAAACCGTATGAATGCGCGTATCCCATTTTGGGATTTCTCTCTTATGAAAGATAATGATATATGTATTGGAGTTTCGATTAGTGATGAGTAACAAATAAATATACTTGGATAACTAACTCAGGTTAGGAACAATAACATTACCCATATGGAGCATCCCAATCCACAATGTGGAGAATTTTTTTAGAACTATTTGTGTGAAAAAATCATCTATCATTCAAAGGGACTTCAAACCCTTTCTTAGCAGAGTAGGGGATAAGTTCATTAGAGAAGATATTTCTTGCTTTGAGATGTAAAGAAATGGATAAGGTTATCATGGTAGTTTACCATCTCTAGAGAGATGCAAATAAGTGGTGGTTGTTAATTCAAAACACAAAGGAGGTCGAGGAAATTGAAGAAATGTAATGGAAGGATTTTAAGTAAATATTCCTAAAAAATATTTTCTTGGTGAACAATGAGCAAATATGGATAGTCAATTATTTAGTCTATGATAGAAAGAGGATCAAAATGTGGTAAATTATGAATCCAACATTCCATGTTTAGCAAGGCATGCCATGAACTGCATATATAATACAAGGATCAATATTTATCAATTATTTTCTGGTTTAAAACCATTCCTCTTTAGGGAACTAGCCTCGCAAAGTCTCTCATCATATGAAGATATTGTATCACGTGCTATCAAGACACAGAGATAATTCTCTATGTCTTATAACATTAATGGAATATAGGAGAAGAAGAGGGTTATAGAGGATATAATATATAAATGAAAGAATAGAAAGGGTAATTTTCCAAAATGTGATAAATTTGGAAGGAAAACCCCTATTTCCTACTTAAAAGGAAAAGGAGTGTGATACAAGTGTTTATATAAATGCCATTATGCTGTTTATTATAATGGAAATAAAGATTCTATCAATGTTCAATTATATAATTGTAGGAAAATAGGACACTATTATAAGGATTTTCCAAAGTGTCAAGAAAATGTGCCTTATAAAAGGACAAGGGAGAAATGACAGGATTACCCAATCATAATAGCTAAGGATTAAATTCCTAATAATGTGGTGGTAGGTACTTTAATCATTTCCTAAAACATAGCCAATTCATTATTTGATTCTGGATCATTTAATTGTTTTATATCTTCCTCGTTTAACATGAAAATTAGACATTTCCCTTTTGATATAATAAAAAAGTTATTAGTCAAAACACTTAAGGGGAGTATCATTATAATTTATGTGTCAATCTATCCCCTTTATGATATATAAACATTCTTTAGTTCCTGACCTTGTCATCATACCCATTATTTATATTTATATAATAATTGGTGTGAATTGGATTTAAAATTATGATGTGAATATTTATTACAAGAAGAAGGAAGTTAGAATTTTTGAGAAAGATATAGATTTCTTTATCTTTAGGGTAGACACTTCATCATCTGATTCTTATCTAGATACACCCCCAATAGCTCAACTGAATTCAATTATTAGGGATGATGATAATTCCATATCTATGGGTGAGGAATGAAATCTTCAAATTGTGGATATACCTATTGTGCATGAATATATTGATGTGATTCATGATGATTTACATGGACAAAATCTAGAGTGGTAAATTGAGTTTTCTATTGACCTAGTTCTTGATGCAAGGCCTATATGAAAAACTCATTATAGGATGGACATAATAGATTTATTAAACCCAATAAAAAACTAGAGGAATTGAGTGATAAAGGGTTTAATCTCCCTGGGGTTTCTCTATGGTGAGAGCCTAAACTTTTTTAAAAGAAATATGGATCTTTGAGTTTGTGCATTGAATATAGGGAAGTCAATTTTATTACAATAAGGAGCAATTATTCCTATACTCAGATTCATTATTTTTTTGATCAACTTCCTGGAACCCAATATTTTTTTAATATTGACCTTCGATATGGATATCCTCAGTTGTGTGCGAGAAAGGAAGATATTACAAGGACAAAATTTTAAACCATGTATGGGTATTATGAGTTTACAGTAATACTTTTGGGATGAGTAATGCACCCTCTATTTTGGTGGATATAATGAATATATTTTTAAAGAAAAATATTGATGATTTTGTTATGGTATTTATTGATGATATCTTGGCATACTTCAAAATCTATGAAGGCCATGAGAATAACTTGGGCATTATTCTAAAAACTCTTATAAGAAATTAGTTACATGGGAGTGTAAGAAAGTGTGAATTATTCATCCATACAGTTTCTATTCTTGGCTATATTGTCTCTAAGGATGGAATCTTAGTTGATATAGCAAAGAAAATGGATGTTCTGGAATGGTCTACACAAATGAACACAACTGAGGTACATAGTTTCATTGGGTTAGTATGTTATTTCAAAATTTCATTCAGAAATCCATCTGACTAGATAACTCATTAACCAAGCTTATACATAAAGGGGTTGTGTTTCTATGGAAAAAACAATGTGAAGAATGTGTTAATGAATTGAATAAAATATTAGTGAATTATCTAGTCCTGAATATACCATTGAAAAATGGTATATTTGTGATTTATAGTGACAAATTAATGAAAAGGACTTAGATGTGTCTTTATTCTGAACGATAGAGGTTTTTCCTATGCAACAAGGCAGTTAAAAATTCATGAATAGAGCTATCCAACTCCTGATCTTTGAGTTTGCAGCTGTAATCTTTTCTTTGATGATATGAAGACACCATATATATGGAAAAATAAATGATATCTATAAGGATCACAAGAGATTAAAATATATTTTCTCATAGAAATAAATCAACATGAGGCAAAGGAGATGGATTGATCTACTCAAGGATTATGACTACTCATTACATTGTCACCTGAGAAAGGAAAATAATATAGCTAATGCATTGAGAAGGAATGATTACGGAGTTATCAAAACAATGAGTATTACCAAGGACCAATGCACATGGTTCTAGAAAATAAGGATATAGTAATTATCAAAGAAGGTGAAATGTCATTACTTTTTCAATTGGTTTCCCAACCGTATTTATTAGAAAGTATTAAAGATTCTTAGTTTGATTATGAGTATCTTAAAAAAAATAAATCTATTGGGGATGGGAAGTTGGTTGACTTTGTGTGTGAGGATAGAGTTCTAAAATTTGGGAAGGGTATTTGTGTTCCCTCTATACCCGAGATAAAAAGGGAGTTATTGGATGATACCCATTGTTCTAATTTCTCTATACACCCGGGTTGCACTAAGATGTATAGATATTTGAAGGAATATTTCTGGTGGGTTAACATGAAGGGGAAAATCACTGACTATGTGTCAAGCTATTTTGTCTATCAACAGCTAAAGTTTGAAAGAAAAAATCCTAGAGAAGTCTTGAAACCATTTCTATTCATCCATGGAAAAGTGCTGACATCACTATGTATTTTTCACTAGATTACCAAAACTCCAAGAAATTATGATGCAATATGGGTAATTTTGGATCAAATTATCAAATTGGCACATTTATGTTCTATTATGGAGGATTTTCCACTAATATGTCTTCCAAAAATCTATATTAATGAAGTTTTATGACTTGATGGAGAACCTATAATTTATTTTTCTGATCGTAATCCATGATTTACATTGAAATTATTGAAAATTCTCCACAATTATTTGCATATTAAGCTTTATTTGAGTACTACTTATCACCCTCAAACTTACGGGCAGTCAAAAATGATAATCTATACATTAGAAGACATGTTGACATCACGATCACATGATTTTCAAGGTATGAATGATCAATATTTACCTTTGGTAGTGTTTTCTTACAAAAATAATTTCTATTATTGTATTCAAATGGTACCACATGAAGTATTGTTTGGGGAGAGATTTTGTAAACCGATATTTTGGGATAAATTTCATGAAAGAAATTTGGTTGGCCTAGAGATTGTGGAGGAAACAACCACAAAGTTAAAGACTACTAAAACTCATTTCCAAGAAGCTCAAAGTAAGAAAAATAGCTATGATGATAATCAAAGGAAGGATTTGAAATTTCATGTAGGAGATCACATTTTTTGGTAGTATCTCTATGGAAGGGTGTTATAATATTTGGAAATAAAGGGAAACTGATCCCCACATACATTGGTTATTTTGAAATTATAGAGAGAGTTTGAGTTATTGGTTATAATTGGGTAAATAATCCTAGTATTTATAAATTTCACAATGTGTTCCATGTCTCATTGTTGAGAATGTACATGCCAGACCCAACACATGTACCCACTTCTGAAAGTATCAAATTAGAACCTGACTTATCTTTATGTGCAGATCTTATACGTATTCTGCACAATAAGGAATGAGAATTGGGGAATCAGATGACTCCATTGGTAAATGTACTTCGAAAAAAATCATAAAATTGAATAGGTGATGTGGGATCCTAAGGATCTTATGATTAAGATCCATACACATATTTGCTGTGAGGTAAGTTTTTTGAAATGTCGCAGATGAACTTTTTGTAGGAGGGGAGAATATAATGACCCAAAATTCTATAAATAAAATTTCCCTTATTATATTTATTTTATATTGAATTAATTATATAAAAACACATGTATAACACAATACAATCTATATAAATAATGAATAAAATAAATAAGAGGTATTTTTAGATTTTAAGGAAGATATACCAATGAAATAGTAACTTTCCCTTATGAATAGTAAAATGAACACGATGAATATTAAATCAGCCTAATGAATACTAAAATCACCCATTAATGTATACAAAATATTTAGGCATCCTGTAAGTGAAAGTGTGATATACTTATATCATAGTAAAAGTAAGTGAATATTTGAAAAAATTATGCGTAGGAATTTTTAAAAGTTATAAATATTTAATTATAGTTTAAAAAATATGAAAATTATTTAAAAGAAAATTATTTTTCATAAAGCGTATTCATAAATCACTATTTTATTTTCTTATAATTTTAGGATAATTTTTTGAGACCTTAGTTAATTTTTGAATATCTTATAAAATCAGATTTAAATTTAAAAAATACATTTCTCAAGTAAATACTAATTTTATATAAAAATTAAATTTCACACATCTAGAAAATTATTTTTATAAAATTAATTCCATTTTTGAATTCTACATGGCGAAAAAAGTTTATAGTGGATTTTTAGTATTTTTTCTAAAATACTTGAATTTTTAGTGAAATGTTACATTTAGTAATATACAGTATAAATACATTATAAGCTAAATAAACTATTCCTTGAGACATGGATAATATAAGAACCCTTATTTCAAAATAAAATTCTCTTATTACTTTATTTAGTCACAATAATTTATACTATTGGTTTCCTTGAGAAAAATAATAATATAATGAATAGAATAATGGGAAATCACCCCTTTCCTCCACCATAAAACCCCTCCTCACCCCTCATATATTCACTCATCTAATCCTTGAATCTAGTCAATGTTCTACCAAAATCTCTTCCTTATTCCATACCCACTTCCATAAGCTCATTTTATTTCCAAGAGACCAAAACACATTTCCCTAAGGAGGTTCTCAAGGAGGTTAATTCATGTGGTAAACCATCTTCATTTTTATTTTATTTGTAATTTAATTTATTTTCTTATCATATCCTAAAATTATCTATCCAAATAATCATGATAAATCTAATATCATCTATGTAATAGAATTATATCATGTTAATATAATAACCATCCTCAATCCATTTACTCCTCTCTTTTATTTTGAAAACAAAATCATCATCCCTGAGGTGCCTATTTACAACCTTCGTGGATGATGAACCTTCATTCTTAAATTTATCCTTCAAGCCTGGTCATGAAAAAAAATTTATTGTTAAAAAAATTATAATATATGTATTATAACATATTTAAATTTTTTAACTATTATGTATGCATAATAATAATTCATATGACAAAACTAGTTCAAAATGATCGAAATACTAATGTAATAATCTAAACGAGTATCACTATTGTTTTATATAATAGCTCATCTTCAAACAATATAATCAAATGAATTATATAACTATTTAATTTTATGTATGCTAATTAATATCATATAAATTCAATTCTGGAAAATTATAACCATTCCATCTAAACTCCCACACCCATATACAAGTATACCGATCGTGAAAACAAAGGAAGCGAATGCTCCCGAGCGATAACAATATATCTTATAAGTTATCAAAAACACCATAAATGAACATAATAAAAATAAAATAAATCAGTTAAATATATATAATGTTCTAAATTAATTTATTAATGGATTTAAATTTCTTATAAATTACGTTAAGGTCAAGTGCCAAACTCATTCATACATAAGGTAAGGGTTCCAACCCAAACATCCATTTTATTTTAGTTTACCCTTATTGTCCACTTACGCCAATGAAATTATTAATTATTTTTATTTACTCCACAAATATTATGTGTAAATGTTATATATATATATACCAATCATAATAATTATTTATTTTATGGTTATTTACAGGTCTTAAAATAATTTTTCAAAAATTATTCCCGATAAACAAACCTGATTCAAGGGAATTTCTTGAATTCTTACCTATGTTCAAATACACTCTATAATCCATTTTATGACACCATTATTTTTCTAAAATCAATAATTTTATTATTAAAAAACTATCTTTGTTCATTTATGGTTTTTTAAAATAATTTTTCCAAAGTAACTCTTTTTTCAAAGTAAAAGAATATTTCTCTCAATAATTAATCGATGATTTTATAAGTGTATTTTCATTTATTTCAACACTAATGTTGATTAATATGTTTAATTAGGATTAATATTTTATGATATAATCCAGAAAATTTTTAAATGGCTTATGATACGTTTGAATATAGATCTTCTATTTTGATACTGTTCATCTTATTACTCAAAATGGTTAGTGATTATACCTACAGATTGTGGTAAGTTATTCTCATTTTATATGTATATGTTGTTTATATATAGTATGTCATTTGTGGGGCCTTATATATCCCCTCCATGAATCGGTAGGTCTCATGAGTCTAAACTGATATGGACTTGGCTGAGGCCCTTCCCATTTTCAGATAATTTTTTGGTCGAGGCCTTAATAATTTTTAGTTGTCTTGGCTAAGGACTTGACAATATGATTCAAATGTACCGCATTATGAATTAACTCATTATTAAACAATTAATCGTTAGTCTAAGAGGTTATTATAATAGTATAATACCATGATTATGTTTTATTATGGAATTATTTTATAAGTTTCTATTCCTGTCATATTATTTATGATTTCGCGGTATTTCATAACATACTGAGCATTTGAGCTCACCCATTTCTAATTTTTTATTTTTCAAAGATTTGGAGAAGTATATTATTAATTACATTCATGGATAATCTAGTAGTTTTTATTTTTCTAAATTAATTTCCATATTGTCTTCCATTTCAATTTGTAATGTTGTACTCATTTATATATCCTGCTTTCTAAAGCTACGAAACTATTAGCTCCTTCAGGATGTGTCTTACATTATTATATAAATATGTAATTAAATAATTCACCAAATCCATGAAAATGGGGTTAGGTTCTTTACAGTGGCTTCCCATTATTGAATATATTTGTGTATTTATAAAAATCCCACTTCTCAATTATAGAAGGTAACCCCATCCTTGCAATTCTTCACACATATCAAGCTATTCATTTGAAAAAACTTCCAAGATCAGTCCCAAACATCGTTATAAAAATTATAAAAATTAGTTTATTTCCAAAATAAAAACCTTAGGGTCCCTAATAAGATATCCAAAGGAGGTTCTTCTAAAAAAATTAGTCTTCTTCTATGAGACACTTCTATTTTACTTATTAATTTTCACCTTTGTTTGAGTAATAAAAACTAAAATATAATAACAAAAATATATAATATATAATGTTATTTTATTATGTTTATGTTATAATAATTATCAATATAATCTTCTATCAAATTGGAAACAAAATAATTGTTCATGTGTATGTCAGACTACCACCTTACGAACCGATGTACTTCGTATTCCATCATCATCTCTTATAGATATTCCTGAGGGTGGATTCAATGTTGATATATTATATTCATGACATATTAATTATTATGGTAATTTAACAAACCATATACCTTATTACATTACCATCCATTGAAAGATTATATGGTCTTTTGGGTTTATGGTGTAATACTGCCTCCCAAAGTGTTGTGATTCAATTTTCTTATTACAAAATTACATGGATCAAATATTTAGGTGTATTTAAAAAATTAAAATGATATTTAGGATATAATATTTTTTTAAAGATAAAATAAAACATACCACCTTTCAATCATGATCTTTGAAAAATGAAAACTTTACTCTTGCGTAGGTATGACAGACCATATCTATGATTGCAACATTGTTCATTTTTCATAAAAAAAATTAATGGATAGGTTTATAATTATAATTAATTTTAAAATGATAATTATGTCATGATTATTTTTATTTAGATGATGTAACAATGACCCATTTGACAATTGTCAACACATTGATTTCATTTTGAAATTATGAACCGAGCATCTGTAAAATACTCGATATAGACATACCTGAATAAGTAATTAAATATTTCTTTAAAATAAATGAAATAAATGGATTAATTTTGTTGTATTAAACCAGAAATTTATTAATTTTTTAAAAAATAATCATTTTTTTTATATTAGGTAATTAAAAAACATGGAAAATTTCGTATTTGAGGTAAGACATCTCTCAAAACAACCATTTTCATCAAATTATAACCATTCTCTCCCTAACTCACATTATATTTATATATGAAGGTATGTAATGATTATATGTTTTTATATATATATTTTTAATACAAATAAATATCTCATTATCCATTCATTTTTTGGGGTAATTCATTCCTTATGTTCATTTCTCAAATGCCTTAATTATGAAATTCTATTTAATAATGATACGATAAAAAATATGAAAAACATTTTCATTACACTATGAATTAATATATTATCTCTTTTAATATACTTCATTTTTTGTCACACATAAATGATTAATATGCTATGATGGGTGTTCTCAGAGAGAAATACAAATTATTTTGAAATATTTTAGCCTTATGAGGCATCAGGTATGTGATTAGGTAGAATACCTAATCCATTAGGTGACTTTGTACACTATGTGATATTGTCTAGGTAGTTATATTTTAATCATATAAATTTCATGTCATATTTTTCTTCCACAGTTACTATATTACCAAGATCTTATTATACCTCATTCCTTATGTAATTCTTTTATGTGGTTACTCATGAGAATTATATTTTATAATAGAGTATTATTCCCTTGACATAAAATTTATGCTTCTATCTCATGTTTATTCCCTTATTGGTATTTTTAGATCACCACTTTTATTTATGTATTCCATAGGTTATCCCCTAATTTTTTATAGCTCGAAAGGATTTAGGAGTTCATTGTAGAGAAATAAATTAGTTTTTTTATCTTAGTATCACTTTGATTTATTATTAACCCATTATTAAAATGATACTAGGCCTCAAGATCTTTGGGATTTAATTAATAGATATTTATGTTAAGAATCTTGTAATATTATTTGTTAAATTCTTGGATTAATACATTTGGTATTAGAGAAAAGTGTGGAATCAAATCCTTGGTAAATTTCACATATGATCCTTGGGTGAAGCTTGGATCTCCACCCAAGGGCTCCATGAGGAAAGGGATGACAATACAGATGGTTGTAAGAGTCTTAACACATAAGTGTATCAACTCATAGAGTATTTTGATAAGAATTTGTTATGTCTAATTAGTAATAATTCCATAATTTTACAGTTAGTATCAGAGAAAAGGTTTAGTATACCTTTTCAAAGAAGGATGATATAGATTTATTCCGAACCCCAGGGATAATTGTAAGGATATGTCTATGTATAGAAAAATATGAAGGAATTATGGTGAAGTATAGAGTGAGTGGGTTCTAATAAAATATCTCCATTTCTAGGTACTATATGTCGATGTGGATCTGTGCATAATTGTACTTTGGGGTAACAACCCAAAAATAGGGGAATTAATATTGACTCGATCATTATCTAGTACATGACAATAACCCTTAATTAACACCTGGTTTGACACTCCTCAAGGATATGTCTTGGAAACTCATAAAATCTGTACAAACCATCATGAAGGAAATAAATAAGTGATAATTAGTAATAACCTATGTTAAACCAAAAGCATATTGGGATGATAAGTCCATGTTTGATGATTTATTAGGGTATTAAATAATCCTTTTGAGGGTTTTGGTTATGGATGTATAAGTTGAAAAAGTGTATTTTTTGAGATATTTATTTTAATATAACTTTTGGGTTTATTAAGGGTTTTATAAAAAATGAATTTATAAATAATTAATTATAATTTTTGGAAGTGATTTAAAAGTTATTGGAAACTTTTAGGGTTTATCCTATCCTGGATGTAAATTTAATAATATTCTATTAGGATTATTTGATTTTATTGAAAAAAATTAGATGTATAAAAAATCTTAGTGGTTACAAAATTATTTAACAATTAATATTATTTTTAGTACATTAAGATTATTTTTGGGAGCATTATTAAAATTATATTAATATTTTTTTTAAAATGGACAAACTAAAAGAAAGAGACAACCTATTGCATCTGAAAATTCCATAATGCTTAAGCCCACAATGTAAGGGGAATATGTGTCCAACACCTACCATTCCTATATGATGAACTGGTTAGTGTGACAATTTTTTTACATAAATAATTTAGCATTGAAATATAAAGTTAAATTTGGGATACTTATTAGAGGATAAATTCTTTTTTAGGTATCATAATTTTTTGGTGAATAAGGATCTTTTGGTAAACAATTTATTCTTTTGAGATATATATAACTTTTATGTTTAAGATAAATGATTATTTTAGAATAATTCTATTATTTTTTTGGATATGTATGTTAATGGGTATGAGATAATCTTTTGTTTTAAAACCATCATTCATGTTGTATTTATTGATGTTGTTTTTCATATTTGGTTATTTATTTATGAAATGAACTATTTTTAAAATTTTGTTTTGTTATTAAATTTTAGAGATTAATATATTCATATCCATTTTTGGTATTATCTTACTTTGTAAAAAAAATTATGGTTCAAAAAAACGTAGGACTAGTACACTGTTACACTTTTATAGATTTTATGATCCGTTAAAAGTCAATTTTCGTGCATCAGGAATAACAAAATCACATTTGATATTCATTAATTATAATAATAGGTTAGGTGGAGAGTTATTGAAGAATAAACAAAGGATAAAATTGTGATTAAAAAATAAACTTTTATCAAATAAGAATATTTTTAATGTTATGTAAAATAATATTAAAATAATAAACATTAGGAAAACAATATTGGAAAAAATGTTATCGAATTAAAATTACATCTAATGAATAAATTTTATTTTATCTCATCACATATTTGTCGTTCTGTAGTTATGAAATTTTTCTTGATCATTCACAATCATGTGATCAGTGATCTCCATCCCTCTTTATAATGATTTATAATTTTCATTCATTTTCATATTTTAAATTTCCAATAACATTATTATACTTAGAAAGCTAGTCATTTTTCATTCTATATGACCTTCACATCCCCTTTTCCCTATTCTAAGATGTAATTTTATTAACCCACATTACGATTTAAGTTTTCTACAAATGAATTTTCAAATTTCAAACTGGTAAAAAGTTCAATTTATGGGAAATTTTTTTGTAAGGTGTTAGAATTTTAAAACGCTATTTTTTAAAATTAAACTATTTCTGATAGTATATACAATATAAAACATTGAGATTAAATGAACTATGATGTAATGTTAAAATGTTATTATTTAAACATTGCCATTATAACCTTGCAATAAACATTGGTGATATGAACTGGAATAAACATATTATGAAACATATCTCTAAATACTTTATATAATATAAATTTATTGATTAATTCAAAATAATAATTACACAAATATCAGTAAAGTCATTTTATCTTTAAAATATGTATTATTCAAAAATGGATTTCAACACTTTTTAAGAGAAACATTTATAGTTTTTTTTAAATTAGAGGAATTTTTTATATAAAATAAACATAAATTTTTATATCATAATATCAAAATTTACTTAGGGGGAAATTTTGGGTCTTTCTAGAAAATATATATTTTTTAGTTAATAGTGAACAATACAGATTTTGTTAAAACAATCAGTTATTTTTAATAAATTAAGTTAGTTAAAGGCACATTATTATTTCAATTTTATATAAATGTATAATAAATATAATTTATTTATTATTTATCCAATTAATATAATTTAAATCATATTTATTCTCAATTTTACTATAAGATAATTATTTGGCCAAAAAACATTTTTTTTGAAAATAGGACTAATGTGAATAATGTGTCTCCATTTTAATTGATTAATAAAAACCCAGAAAAGGAATGTTTTAAATTAAATTCATATATTATAACTATAACTTTATTAATTTTAATTCATATAACTATTCTTAATAGACATAAAGTTAATGTAAAAATCATCTTTTCTTCGAAAATGCCTTCTTTAGAAAACCTATTTTTAATCAGGCATTCCGATTTAATTTTAAATTTTACAAATAATAAGAATTGAATTTGATAAAATATATTTCATATTTTTAATCATCATTATTTTCATGATATAATAAGTTCAACTTAATTTTTGGTCATAATGAATAGAAAAAATAGAAAAAAACTATTCACTATGGAAAAAAGGGAAAGGTGAGTGACCGTAGAGGTAAAGGGGATAAAATGTTTAAAACACATTTATTTTTAGTTTTGGAGGGTTTAATTAGAATTATTTCTCATCAAATAAATTATTTTTTATTTTTGGGGACACATTTCTTACGAGTGACTTACATTATTGAATATTTTTGGGTATATACAAAAATGTCACTCCTCCCCGAATATAAAATGGCAAACCAGGTCCACATATATTTAAATCCCCAAATCCATTTTTATATACCAATACCTTCCAAAATATCTCCCTAATATACTTATCCACGTTTTATATATTCTTTTATTTCCATAATACAAAACATAGTGTCCATAATATGAGATCCAAAAGAGGTTCTTCTAAAAGAAGGTAGTCTTTTTCACTCGGCCCCTTCTTGTTAAATTATTATCATTCTCCTTAAGTTGTTTCTAAAAATTTAAAATATAATAAAAAAAATATATCCTATATACGTATATTTTATTATTTTTATGGAATTATATTTATCAATATCAAATTCTATCAAATGATAAACAAAACAATTCTCCATGTGTGCATAGCAATACCACTTCGTGAACCAATGACATTTTTTTTGATCATCACCTATCATGATTGATAATGATGATGACTTTAATTATTATTCACTATATTCATTAAATATTAATAATTCCATAAAATATACATACCATATATCTTCTTACCATACCATCCATTTAAAATTGATAACATCGATCATGTGTATGGTGAACTATGGCCTCACGAAGGGATGTGATTTGTTTTTTTATTTCCTATTAACATTGATTATATATTTATGACTATTCGAAAATAATAAAAATATATTTCTGATATAACTATAATTATGTATGATTTAAATTACACTTATCTACTTTTATCTTGACCATTGAAAAAAAAATCTTCACTCATGTATATGCACGACCTAGAGTCTCTATGATTGTAAACTAGTTCATTTACACTAAAACATTTAATATTTATGTTTAAAGGATTAATTTATTTGTGAAAATAATTATTATTTCATGATTATTATTTTTTAAATGATGAAAAAATGAACCCTCTCTCCATGGGTAACACATTGATTCAATTTTGAAATTATAATGTGAGCGTCTCAAAATCACCTCACATGGACATTACTAAATATGTAATTAAATATTAATTTAAAAATAAATAAAGTAAGTAAATTAAGTATAAGGGATTAAAAATGTAAAATTTTCTTAAATAAGTAATTAATTTATATATGTTTATTATTCCAGAGATAAATGACATAGATGACAAAGTCTGGACTCGTGGTAAGGGATATCTCTAAACCAACCTTTTCTTTAGGTTTTGACCATTTTCCCTCTAACACAATTTATATATCCTGTTATAAAGTTTTTTAAATATTGTAAATTATTTTTATATTTATCTCCCATATATAACTATATTATTCTCCCTTCCTTTGAAAGGATAACACATTCTTTATGGTCATTTCTAAAATGGATTCATTATGAAATTTCTTGGATTATGGAATGAGGAAAGATTATTGAACCCATTTTCTTTCCATGGGTAATTCTATATAATGACTTATTATTGATATCCATTATGTGACACACATAAATCATGAACATTTTATGGTTGATGTTATCAGATAGTGGTTTAATTCATTGGGTAATGTTTTAGTCTCAAGGGACATCAAGTATAGGATTAGGGAGTAAAACTAATCCATTTCGGGTCGTTGTACACCATGTGATATTGTCTAGATAGTTATCCATTAATCTTGTTTATGTCATGTTATATTTTTCTTCCACATTATCTATGTTACCATTATTTTTTGATACCATGTTTCTTATGTTATTATTTCATGTGATTAAACATGATTATTCACTTTTATGATATAATGTTTTACCTTTAACTCAAACGTTATGCTTACTTATCATGTTTATTCCCTTACAAGATTTTTTTACTCATGCATGTTATCTATGTCTTTATTAGGTTATACTAAGATATGAGAACTTGTTTTTATTAATATTTTTGGTTGTTGATCACCTGTGAGAAAGAAAACCAAATGTAATCATTACATTTTGTAATGGATTGTGGGTGGGTTATGATGGAACGAACCTTATTCTCTAAGTATTTTTGATGTGGTGAGACTGGTTATTTGAAGGCCAATATAAAAATGGGAGACTAGTAGGAAAAATATATGAACTATCTGGTCCCATAAAAAATTCCAGATTTAGGATATAGATATAATATAGGGTGGAGTATTAATATTGACATTGGGCTTGGGCTGATCTTGATGAGGTCTGTACATGAGTCAGATCAGAGGTGTTCCAATTATCTTCAGGGAGCATAATAACCTGGTTGGCCAGTTGAATATCCAAGAATAAAATTTCACTAGATTTCATGTTTGGAGTTTTTTTGGTTCTTCGATCTTTATATGATGCCTTTGGTAGTTAAGGAATCAATATTGGGTTTTTTGGTAGGGAGTTGATGGCTAGAGTCGATCATTTCCTAAATGTGTCATCTAGAATAGTCTTGGACAATACATTTCCATATAATTGGATGAATTATTTTAGAAACTACATACATTATGTCAAATTAGATAAGATAGGCACACATTGAAGATTATTTGAGGCTTTTAGTGTAAAATTATTGTTGTTTTGATTGGTTTTGGGTGATAGAGATTCATATATTTTTATTTTGAATTTAAGAACTACGAGTAGTACTACATTTTGATTGGTTTTTTCATGTTTGTTTGGGTGTGATGTGATAGAAACCACATCAGTAATGGTATTTGAGTGTTGTTTTTTTATTTATGAATTTGATGGTAGGGATCCCTAAGGTTGGAAATTAACCACTATGATACAATTCATATATTGGGGAGTTCCATAATCTTGAGGGTTATTTATTTATTGAATCATTGGTTTTTTGGATGGATGAGAAATATGAAATTTTTTATTGATTCTTCATAGATAATGTCAAGTGGTAGATCTGTTTTTAGTGGTTATTGCGACTTGTATTTAGAGTTGCACTAAGGAAATGAGTTTCAGGTACAAGAATGTGGAAAGAAATTTTTATATTGAGGTGATGACTAATGTAGGTCAACATTGATGGTCAATAGGTTGATAATAATTATCAGTAAAGATAATTATTATAGATCGGTGGTCGTAAAATTGAATTTCTATATAGAAACTGAAAAAAAAAGTAATTGGAATTTTACATTCAGATCATGGTCTATCATTACAATGGGGGTTCATATGTATAATTTGACCGTTTTATCATCATAAAATGAATTTTTGGATTTTTTTGAGGCTGAAGAGGTGCCTTGGGTTCTCGGGTGCTACTCAAGTGATTTAGGTCAATATTTAAGAGATTCTCGAGGATTCTACCTAGAGATAAAGATTTCATGTGCACGGTTTATGAGGAAATATATAACACCCTGAGTGTAATGATGTTTTTTTTCAAAATTAGATGGTTTTCTGGTATTTTTATCATATATTTGTGATTAAATAACATGGATTCTATGGTGAACCAAGTGGCTTGGTTGGTAATTAGGTACTGGAACATTGTTTTCAAATAACTATAGAAAAACTATTTGAAATTTTATAGTCTGATGCAGTGAATATTTTCACTATTTGTTCACAACTCAGTACACTATGTAACCCAATTGTGCAAAGGGGATATTCATAAATGATGTACACTTCATAGTCATTTATTTTTTTGAAAATCTATGAAACCAAATCATGTGGTCATTTGATGTGAAATTTAATGACTTTTTCTATGATTCTAAGGGGATAGCCCCTCCTTTCTTCTTCTACCTCACTTGAAATACCCAATCAGCTCAAACCCTTTCCATATTTCAGTTCCCCAACAAATTAGGGTTTTTATGTAATTTCTTGAAGAGTTGGGTACTATACATAAATATCTATCCATTTTTTGTCATTTTTTATGATTTGGTTGTCTCATAGATAGGTTTTATAGATTATTTCATCAGAACATATTGGAATAATCCCAATGTGTTAGGGATTTCACTGTATTTTTCATGAGGATGTGTCATGATGTTGAGGACACACTATTTTCCAATGTTTCATTGATGGTATTTTACCCATATAATTCTATATGGTTTATGGTAGTAATTAAATTAAATTGTTAAATGAATAAAATTATTTTGTTATGAATTATTCCCAAGATAGGTCATGGGATGCATCAAGGGCCCTCTTGGGGTGATTGTTGTTTGATCTGATGTGATAGATATTCACAGTGTGTTGTTAGCGATAATACAATTTTCATTAAATTTAAAATAATTGATAAAATTTAATAATAAAATTTATTAATTAATTATGATTTATTATTATTCATATTTAGTCATAGTGATGTGAGATTGGTCCTCTGGGTTTGATGCCAGACATATATGAACCTCATCAGAGACATCAAGCTATTGTTTTCACGAAGAATTGACTTCACTAATGGTAGATAGTCCCTTTTTTATAATTCTATAGTTTTTGTGAATATAATTTATACAATTGATATTTATCATCTCCACAATATGAAAAATCAATAAATTTGATTAAATAAATAAATTAATTTTATAATGAGAAAGTTGTAATTGAGAAAGTTCCAATGATGACTTTGGACCCTTCTACACTAGCTGGTATTCCTTGGCGGATGATGACCAAGACAAAGATTATATTTATATCCCTTGTGACACGTAGACCCCTTAATGGGACTGATTAGACTGTGTAATAAAATTAACCCTTATTATCATTTCTATATTCATTTTAAAGCAGAGAAATGCAATGATATTGGAATGATATTCCCTAGTATGTCATAGTAGACCATTGTGGTACCTTAATACATGTGGCTAGTGTGGTGATGGTGGGGATAAATTTACACCAACACTGAGATTTATATTACCGAAGTGTTTAGACCATGTGGAGATGGATGGATTAGTTTGGTGAGTGGGCCAATATAGATATTAATTCAAAATGGAAATTGGAATTTTTCTATATCAAGAGATTATTCCAATGAGGCTTACCATATACAGCTAGTGAGGCCACAAGAAGATCATGATAAGGATAAGGGGTGTATTTCAATAAGTGTTTAGTGATGAGAAAAGAAATAAAAATGATATTACAATATCTATGAGGGGTGTCCAAGATTGTTTATTTCTAGGGGACCCCAGTAGGTTCTTTGGTAACATGTTTACCCTAGTGAGAGAGTGTTATCAGGAAATGGTTAGTGATGATTATGGGTGTCACCATTACACCCAAATAGAAGATTTATTTCTACTATGGTTGTGATGATGGTAGGCCATCAACTGGATTCTATCCTTGTTTATAGTATATGGGATCTAAAAGATGGATATCCCATATGAGCAATTTTGGGTAGAAGTAATGCCCTCTATGATGTATTCATGTAAATGGGATACCTTGTAAATTATCCTTGGATCCATGGGAAGGTGATGTGCCCGCCCACATAGATTTGGGTCCTATGAACTACCGTTATTGGGAGTCAGTTACTATGATTATAGACCAAGTGGGATTTCCATGGATGTTTATCTCATGTATACCTTGTGGGTAATTCCATGTTGTTTTGCTCATATATACTGGTTGGGTTATCCCCCAATTATTTATCTCTTATATGTCAGTTATTCAGCCCATGGGGTTTTCTTATCACAATTATATTATGTGTGTCATCCCTTAAGGGATTATCCCATTTATACTAGGTGGTTCATTCCCTAGGTGTTTAACTTATATATACCAGGATGCATGATCTATCAGGTGTTTATCTTTGTTAGACTAGGTTAATTAATAACCCCAAGTGATATGTGGTCTTAATAATAACACCACATGATCAGAGACTATCTGGACCTAGATGAAGCTTGTATGGTATGAAGTACTGGTTCTAGGGTATAATAATATCCTCTATTTTGTTACATATGGTTTTAAAGATTATGAAAAAATTCTAGAGACACATTGGCATTGGATAAAGATTATTTAGATTGATCAGGGTGATAATGATGATTTATTCTTTTTCCCATAGTAAATATATTTTTAACCTAAGTATTCAGGATAGTGTTCACACCTAGGGTCGATCTCGTAGAGGCTACTCATAACAAACTGAATTCCTATTGTCACTATTATAAATTAACTATTATAAAAATGATTTATTTACTAACATATATGGGTGTTTTATTATTGAAAGAATTTAATATAATATATATTAATTAAAATATAAAACCCAATGGAAAGAAAGAAAATACATGAAGAATTTATTATAATATTATCATTTCTCTTGGGGGTTTGTATTGGGATTATCATTACGTCCTCCTTTGGAGACTCGGTCTGCAAGGTCTGTAAAAAAGATAAATTCCATGAGATCAGAATCAGAGGTTGGTGATACTCAAAATCTAGAATTACTGCTAAGATCAGAAGAAGAGGTGGTCAAATAGGTTTTGTTGCTGAATGCGTCAGAAGAGGAGGTATCAAAGATTATGGGGAGACCATTAAATGTGTCACTCAATGAGGGATGATACACATGGGTTGATAAACAAGATTTAATTCTTGTCAGAGGCTTCAACAAAGGGAAGATCAGTCTTGAGGAGTACTTACAGACCTGGGACCAGCTGGCTTGTGATCTTGAAAATCTATTGTTATCTGTCCCAAGCACCCAGGTATCCTCCATATATTGGAAGTTGTATAGGTATTTGGTTAAAGGTAAGCTCAAATTTTACTACAACTATTATGATGTTAGGCGAGGAAACTGTTAAGTGATTGGGAAGTATGTTGGTCAGGCATGTGTGAATTTTAGAGAAGATTATGGTCTTGCAGGTGGCTTGGTGATGTACTACCAGCATTCTTGAGGGGCCACTCCATATGGGGACCAGAGCACAACCATCACCTATTCATACCATTGGTAAGCTTGAGAGGGTATGGCCACACCATCGAGTCCGGGCCCATGTATTCGTACACGAGAAAACTTGCTGAATGGTCAGGTACAGGTGAGGGTTATTTGCCATTCTTCATTGGCTAGGGAGGGGTGGTTCCTCTTGTTTGGTTCTGGTTTTTGGTTTCCTGAACATGTTATTTAGATTTTGGGTTTCTCACTTTTCCCTCAAAAGTGTTTTGGCTCTCTAATAAAAAAATAATTGTCAGTCAGTAGAGATCTTGAACCTTCACTCTACACCCTATCATTTGAATGATTTTACCCTACAATAATACTTATTCATGAAGGATTTATCTCTCCCACATGAATAACTAGGAAAAATGAAAATGTTCCTGTGACTTAGATATCAACGAGATGGAAAATGATTAAATAAAGTAAAAGAAAGACCAGTAGATAAATTGGAGTGATTATTAAACATTATAATTTTATCCACCACTAAAATATTTGAATAAAATATAAGAAATAAATAAATAAATAATAACTGAAACATGACCACTCCCCCCTCATAAAACAATGAGGGTTAACTCTCCACAATCATGATGATAAAAAGGGGCTTAGTGGAAAAATCACAAAATAGAAAATAATAAAAATTTATAGAATAATAATATATCAATACCAATATAAATAAAAAATTTTAAGAAATAAAATAGAAAAAAACTTCAACTTTATCCCTTAAAATGGATATCCCTTATAATGGGATAAAAGATACAAATTTATAGGGGTAGTGGATAATACTTTTCACTCGAAACATTTGCCTTCGAAATATTATGCATGTGTGACGCATTAAATGGATGAATTGGGAAATGTTTTCTTCTTTAAATATGTTCCATTTTTTCTACCTCGTTCATCATCCAAATATTAACATTATTTCCCATGGGATGAAGGATTTATGACAATTTTGCTCCAATATATTTATTATGTAATATTGACTATTTGTATTACCATACAACAAGTTACCATGCCATATTGACCCTGAAGACGTTTGAATTATATGGGTCCAAAGATAAGTATGTTTCAACCTAGAATTATTTATAAGTCCATGTATAATTTTAGAACCATTTTTTATTATAAATTTGAGTTATAAATTCATATTTAAAATATTCTCGATCTATGCATTATTTTCAAGGCTCACATTGGAGCCAGTTTTGGGCCTTCAAATAAAGGATTGAGATTTGGTTCCAAAATAATTAAAAAGAATTGATGATTTATTAAACTCTAAAAAATAATTTTACAATTTCAATCAATTTTAAAAAAATTATGTTTTATGTAATGAAATAAATCAAATTACTTAAATTACAAGGTTTATCCATTTTTTCTATTAAGATAAAAATACTTCAAAAACTCAAAAATATGACAGTTTACCATAAAATAACACTATGGTGGGATTTAAAACATTTAATTTCTTTAGAAAATATTGTAAAATTTTATCTTCATCACTCCCCCAAATATTATAATTTCATTCATGGGATATCATCATATATTCAGATCAAAATCCACACAACACTCAAAAAATTTGAAAACAACAATGATATTTACAAAAAAATCCATAATGTCTCTTATTAGAAAAAAATTCACTTTAAATTTTATTCGTCATAATTAAATTAATAAAACCTTATAAATACATCCATGACCCAATCAATACCTGCTTCACATTGAATTTTGTGTCACTCTTCACTAAAGAAAAATAAATTCTTGAGTTATGCGTGTACTTTGAAATTCAATGTATCATCATAGGCTTTTGAAAACAATCCTTTCCCCACAATCTGAGGCATGAAAATATTTTATATCATGATATATTTTTCAAGTAATTTTCTATATATTAGTGTAGGATGGTAAAAAAATTTAATAAAATTAATTTTGAAAAGAGGACGTTTGACTCTTTTGGACAATGTATGAATAATAAAGTGAAAACACAGAACATTAAACACTTAGTCCCAAAATAAATTTTGAAACACAAAACCAAGAACCTTTTATGACATGGAACATGAGAAAATATGTGATTAAAATGAATTACTTCATTCAATTATCCCCCATTGATTATTATTTTTTCACTTTTTTTAAATCTCCAGAAAGCCAAAATATTTGTTTTCTTTTTTTTTGGTTTTTTACTTAGAGGATGAGCTAAAAAATGAATAAAATGAACAAATCATAATTAATAGATTTTATTTTATAGAGTTACATGAGTCTAAAAATAACATATAATGTGAAATTCTACCTCATCTCAATTTTTTTTTCTTTTACTTTTTTTTACTATTTTTCATTTATTTTGAAGGGTAACATTTTGAAATAAATAAAAAATAATGAAATAATGAGTCATACCAAATTATATAATTTTATGGTTCACAAAATATTTACACACACCTCACACCACCTACAAATTAAACACATTCCAATGAAATCACATGAGACTCCCTTCCCCAGCACCTAAACAAGAAATATCCATGCAAAAATACCCAGAGTACTAGTAGGTAAGGAAAATTGTATTGTATCTTAGTTTAAACCTTTTTAAAAAGTCATGGATTCTAAGGTATGATAAACCATATATTTAAATACATGTCTCAGATTAATTATGTGGCTATCCAAATAAGAGCCTCAACTATGTTAAAAACATTTCTTGAATTGTAATGGTCTGATAATTGATATCACAAGTTCTCGTTCCAACACAAAATCCTTGTTTCTCTTAATAAATTACTAGTATTAAGAAGAATATGTTAATGTGGATCATAATACCACACATGAATTGAAAAAAATATTTTGAGTTAGTGTTTCATGGCTATGTATTTTAAAAAATATTCAAACTCTTAACCATGGTTGAAAATCCAAACGAAGAAATTGTTTTTGACATAAAAAATAATTTAAAATCAATTTTTTCCAAAAATCATTTCAGCCATATCAAATTCAATTGATGTATTACAAATGACATGAATATTTATTCAGATAAATTTTCCTAGAATAATAAAAACAAAAAGAGAAATAACACATAAAAAACCAATAATCAGGTTGACACTCCACCACAGTTAGACTTAAAAACACCTAATTTGAGATCAAAAAATAAAAATAATATAAAAAAATTGAGATAGAATTAAGAAAACTGGCCTTATGCTTGAAGTGGAGGTCTTGAGTTAATCTCTTTCCATCTAACATTAAACCTAGAATGTAATAAATAAATAAAATCACATGAAAAATAAATAAAAATAAAGGGAAATAGAAGGGATTATAGATCATGGATTGGACCCCATGTGGGTGATAGGTTTTTACTTACCATATTAAAGAGGTTTTAGTGGTTTTACTCCGTTCCGAAGGTGGACAAAGTATCTTTAAAAAAACACATATTATTTCTCCTAGAATACATCAATATATTCTAGGGTAGAGAACCCCAAATGTAAATAAAAATAGACCCATCCCCCTAGAGAGATGAAAGAAAAAATTTAATGTGCAAAGGGGTGGAAAAATAATAATTTGGTGCACCCTTTTTTCTTATCTAGAGGAGTGGTGTCCGTAGGATGTGGAGATAGATGAATTAGAAGTGTCTTCCCTTATGGTTTTGGATAGATAAATAATTCCTTATTTATTTATTCTTTTATTCCAACACCTTCAAATAAAGTAATTCATAGCTTGACTAGATTCTCTATTCTCTCATCAACATAAGAAACTTCATTATCTTCTTCAACAAGGGCCTATAGTAGTGGAAATGAATATGAAAAATCATAATAAGTGAGATAATTTTTTAATCAATAATTAATAATTTTTTAAGTAAAATAATTCTCATAAAATAAATCTCCCACAAAAAATTCAGATTCATATCATTTTTCTTAAATCATGGTAGATGGGAATTAATTTGTTGGAGAGGGAAGTGGATCTTCAATTATTCGTTCATCCTCACCAATGTATTATTTAAATTTATGAGGAACAATCATTTAATTCTATATATCTTTTATTTTTATTCATTCCTTCTATAAGACATTATCTTCTTCAACTACAGTAGCTAAAGAGGCTAATAGCTTGCTTCCTTGTTCCATCATCATGAAATTCTCTTAAAGCATCAATGGATTTTTTTGAATTTGGAATGAAATTTATTACATTTGGAAAGAATTTTGTTCCATTTTAAAATTTAAGGTTTCGTCCTTTCTAGAAAATTTTGTACTAGACCATGAATATTAAAAATATATAAATTAATGCATGACATAAATAAATAATTATATAAAATGTAACTTTTTTTAAATTTTAAAATATTTAATTTTTTTAGTTTTTTATGAAAAATATTTTGTGTATGTTCTTTAATTCTCTGGAAATAATTTCATCTTGAAAATGAAGATTTAATAGTTTTACAATAGTCAATTTTTAATTTATATCAGTATTAAATTGAGGGTGCACACCCAGGGTCGATCTTATAGAGGCCGCTCACAACACACTGGAATCCTATTGTCACTATAATAAGTTAACTAATAAAGAACTAACTTATATAATAATATATATAGAGGTTTGTTTATGTAATTAATTAAATATAATATATAAATTAATTAAAATCTAAAACACAATGAAAATCAATAAAATACAAAAATAATTTTGTAGATAAAAACCATTGCTCTTAGGGATTTTTAGTGGTGTTATCATTGTTATTTAAAATGTATTCCGTGTTAATCAATTTAGGGTAGAGATCTAGGAAATTCACTCGATGACATATCATTTTAGTGGTATTACTATACACTAAGACCGATTCATATTGAATTAATCCATTCCACATCAATACCTAATCCAAACTCCACTTTTTGAATGACATATATATCAATGAGAAGGAAAATGATTATAGGGGAAAGAAAATAGTAGTACAAAAGTGGGGAAGCCACTCACAAAAATCATTTTAACCACTACTAAAATGTTATAACAAAATATTACAATTAAATAAATTGAAACAAACTAAAACACCACCACTCCTCCCCCCTCAAAGAATAGCGAGTGTGATCTCCCCACATTCATGGAGATAAAAGAAGCACGGTGGCAGGAACAAAAAATAGAAAAAAAAACAAAAATTTATAGAAGAAGAAGATATATATATTATTCGAAATTGAAATATTAATAAATAATACAGAAAACAAAACATTATTCTCCCATAAAATGGTTATCCCTTGTAATGGGAGACGAGATACAATTTATTAGGGAAAAGTGAGAATAATTTTAACTACAAAATTTGACCTATGAAATATTCCATGTGTAAGATCTACTTAATTGTCAAATTAGGAAAACTTTTATTCTGGAATTTTGTTCCATATTGTTTCCCATGTTCACTATTCAACATTTATGATGGTTATAGATATGATATAAGAGTTATTACTCTTTTACATAAACACATTTATTCAATATATATGACTATTATTATTACAATGAAACAAGTTCACTTGCCATAATGGCCTTGAAGAAGGATGAATCTAGTTGCGATATAGTTAAGGATGTTGTTTTGATGGTTGTTCTATAAGTCTAGGTATAATTTCTACTCCATTGTGTTGGTACTGTTATATATATAAAATCTCATCTTTAAAAGATCCGAGATCTGGGCATAGTTTTCGAGGACATGATTTTGAGGAATTTGTGGGACTCTAAAAGATGGATTTAGTTATTGGTTCAGAATAATATAATGTGTCCTATGATGTATAAAATCCTAAAAAAATAATTTTAAATTTTGAATTAGTTTAGAAAATGATTTTTATGAAACAAATAAATTAATTAAAATAGTCAAACTCTAAAATTAGTCAATTTTTTTAAATTAAGTTCAAAATGTCTCAAAAACCGAAAAAATGTGACAATTTACCGTAAAATAACATTATGGAGGGATTTAAAACATTTAATTGCAATATGAAAAATATGAAAATTTATAATTCATCACATGGTTCCATAATATAAACTAATTATCAATATAGTATATTTATTTATTTTCCCTCAATGTTTTTTATTTATATTACGAAAATATAAAATGTGTACACCTGAATTTATTAGTTATATATGGGACCACTTTGGTAGTTCCCCATGAATCTATACTCAAATTCTACATGGTAAGTCTATTAATTTGGGTTCCCAAACACACATGTAGTTTAATGATGTGAAGATTCATAGGATTGGATCATTCAACAAGATAACTTGGATGGGATTTGAGGATGAAATGAGGTGAGGATCGAGGATGTAGCAGAGCCTCTCATACCATAATTTTTTCATTTATTTAATCTATATATGTTTTCATTCATATGTTAGATGAGAGTTTGTATGAGTTATTTATTTTATATTTCATTTGATTATTATTATTATTATGTTTATTTATTAAATGAATCCTATTTATTTACATGTATTTATGATCTTTGGAAATTGTGTATTATTACACAAAATGACAAGGGGGTATAGTCTCTCCAAGGTACTATCCTAAACCCCTAAAATTAGTAGGTGGAATCTGTAATAATGGGATGAATTCCAAGTTTCTAATCATAAAAAATTCAGTTAGAATATAATGCGATTCAATTTGGTACATGATAGTAATAATGACTAATAAAAAAAATTCCAAAACCATCAAACTAATGCATTAATGAAACAAAATATAGTTTAAACTTGAATGTTAATTTTAATGATGAATGATAAATGAATTGATAACCAAATAATTAAAAATCAATGATATTAGGTTTTATTAATATTAATAATTTTGTAATTCATTTAATTAATGAAACTAAATATATTATATAGGTAGTCAGAACATTTCTGTCCAAGTAGAAGTCCAAGGTAATATTTTTATCATCTGAATTTCATTTCATTAAGATATTACTCATACTCACCACTTTCTATATTGTTCATGGTCTATATAATAAACATGAGTTTTTTTATAATAATTTTTTTCAAATTCAATGTACTTCAAAATCTATCTAAGGTTATATCTATAAATGTTTTTTTTAATAGTTTACATGCCATAAAGGGTTTATTTTCCAATATCACAATGAAATCAAAGTTTCTTGTGTTAAATTTACATTGGAAGGAATAATTCGTCATTTCTATATAAAACTCTGTATATCTTCTTCTCCTATGGTTAATTCTAGGGTTTACATATATTGTTAAGTTTTCATCTCCCTTTGGTTTATAATTCTATTTTAAGAATGATTCTAAATAGAACCAACCTTATCTTTTATTCTTTGGTTAAAAATATTTTTCCTCCATGACCATATTCTATAAATTTTTTATTCAATGTTAATATATATATAGGTAAATGATTGATTGTGTTCCCATTTTTGTTCCTTTAAAATGTTTTTAATGGAATCTTTTTAATGGTTTCAATGTGTTTCTTTTTCTATCGAAATTGAATCTCTTTACAAAATTGTGAAAAAAATATTCATTTTTTATATTCTCATAATGCATACCTTTTTTGGACTTCTTCTTCATTTATTATTTAATAATATTATTCTTCAAGTATTAAGGGTTTTATAATGTAATTTTATTTCAAACATTTTAGATAAATTTTACCTTTTAAACAAATATTACTAAAGAATGAAGTGGTTATTTTATCTAATTTTTATAAATAAATTTCCAAATGATATTATAATGTATCTTCTTATTTTAAAAAAAATTTAATGGTTCTTATTCTTAAAATTTGATATACTAGTAATGTCCCAACCTGGGTTCCAAACATCAGTGCCCCGACCCGGTTGGTTACATGACTTTACGTGATCCTCCACGTACACAAGATATTGTTTACTCACAACGAGGGTCAAATATATAATAAGGCGAGACTATACCATCTATATTTTGAGTAGGAAAATAGTGGTAATAAAATAAAAACAACAAAAAATAATATCCAAAAACCAAAATAATTCCATAACCAATACAAAATTTTATCCCATGATGAACTAGAACCTGAAAACAATATCCAAAACAAAGTAGTAGATATTTCATTTAATATATGTGTTAAGTGTCAATATGAAAAACAAAAATAAAGAAACACTAAAAGCGACCTAAGAATATCCCAGCATCATGTCTAGTTCCCCCATCCATGCTGCCTTCAGACTCAACAATCTAAACTAGGGCTCTTTCCCCTATCATGTCCTATAAACATGATGTCTATTTATGAATCGATCAGGAAGCCCAAGCATGGGGTGAGTACAACTCAGTAGGCCTCAACCAAAGGTGTCTAGAACAATATCAAGTCTCTAATATGGTATGGAGTTATATAAATAATAAAAATTTAATAAATCAATTACACCGTTTTCACATTAAATTATTCTTTAATTAACTATATAATCACATGTATTCATGATTTAACCCAATCAATTGATACTAGATTCATCCCATGCTACAGTATGAACCATATTTTATAGATAATCACAATTCCTTATATTGGCGGTTCCCATTATCATTCAATTCAATTATATATCAAGTATACTTGGAACTCCAGTTGAATGCCAATGTTTTCAGCCTAGAACACCTTGACTATCACCCCATGAGTATTTGAATCATCATTATCTGTCTCAAACGCAATTGGTATATAGAGAATTGATTCTTGTTCCATAATAATTGTCATATTCATGCATTTGGGCCAAAAATGTCATGTTTGGAACCTTGTGGGTATTTTGAACAATAATCCATATCCCACAACACATTTATCAATCAATCATATAAATAAAAAATATCACAATTATTAATGTTATTAATAAACAACCCTATTATCAAACATTCTCATCATGGTTCACCTAATCAATTTATCATAAAAAAAGGTTTATTCACTTTAATCACATGGAATAATATGAAAAAATCCCCATGAAATATTTTATTCAAATTAAATCATATAAAAATTTATCCCTTAATGGATAATACCACCCTTCAATAATTCATATATTCAGTCAATTCTTAATCACAATAATCAACCAATTTCAAAATCCAAATATCCCTTCAATTCCATGATTCCATCAATTAAATAATTAACCAATTAATTAATCAAAATCACTATACGAAATTTAAAAATGAAAAATAATTTTGAAAATTATATAAATTCAATTGAAATCATGAATATTATAATTGATTATTAGACCAACTACCTCAAGATCATTGATAAGTGTTCTCTAAATAGAAATCCCAAATTTATGTGGAACAACCATGTTCACAATGGACAAAGAGATTTAGAACCCAAACCTACATCCAAGATTAAATGGATTAATATCGTTGAAAAGCTAGATCTAAACTATATCCAATAGAGGAAAAAAGACCCACTTCATCTAGAAAAAGAGATGAAAGAGGGAGGAAAACACGTAGGATGAGATCACTTACCGGAAGAGGTGAATAACCCTCAATTGGATATTCGATTCACAAAAAAATGGAGTACGAGGGGCCTTTGAATCCATACGAGAGAAGCAAAAAATTATGAAAAAATGTTATTACTGAGATGTGGTGAATCCAAGTTAATACCCAGGGCATCAATAACATAAAAAAATCAAAGAAATTAATCATGCATACATGGTTTCGTGGGTTGTAGTGCATGATTTTTTCCAAACCATGAACCCTAACAATACACCTCAACCTGGGGGTCGTATGGATTCACTTAAGTGGTGAACATTTTGAAAACCTCTGTTCTACCCATAAAATACCATCTCTATTTCATGGTTCACAGTTTCCTATGGTTGCATGCATGTTTTGGGGAAACATTGTACCAACCATGAATTACCCAAAACCCCTCCAAAAAATTACAGAATCTTTCAGAATTCTCCTTAGAGAAGCCTCAAACAATTTATGACTAAAATAAGGGTAAAATAATATCTAGAATGAATTATGAGATATCACAAGAAAAGGTTATGATCTTATAATATCCACAACTTATAACAGATTTTACTTGATCTATACTCCCTATCATATCTATGATTTTGAGGTAAAAAGTTTAGGCCACTAATCCACCAAATCATCTTCTCTCTCCCTTGTTTCCCCTCGAACATGAAATTCTTTTCACGACACTCAAACTGTCATCATAATGTTTCCCCAAAACAGTCTCTCACTATGATCCAAAACATAACTCATATGTTCCTAAAATGATTCATTGATGTCAAGACCGACATCATAAACATCTATCACATGAGAAGGGTAGGGGTTATGCCAATAAATTTATAGAAAATGAAAAAAATCACCCATAGCATGATAATGCTATGGAAGAGCCAATCAGTATGCCATCAGTCTGATTCTCTCAAAAATATCATATGGTCAAACAAACCTAGGCACCAACATGCCTTATCTATGAATCCTATGGTGACCCAAACATGGTGACACCTGAAGGAACACACGATCTCCCACTATAAACTCAAGGGGTCATTATAATCGATCCACAAATGACTTCTACCTACTCTAAGCAATATTCTTATGTTTCTAAATCATCTGAACCTTCTCTGACATCTCGTGCACTAGACTCAGTCCCAATAACTCTTACTCACCCACCTACATCTATTATAGAGGTGATCTTTAAGGAATACAATAAATAGTCCCATATGGTTCCATCTAAACATCCACCTAATAACTATTTTTAAAATAGAACTGAATTAGTGATAAGTTATTCTCCTAATACTAACCAAAATCTTGGACACACACCCATATAATATCCTAAAAGACCTATATTTTATGTTCAGATTTCCAATTTGTATGTGGGTGGAAATCTATACTCATAAATACCTATGAACAAAGTGATTTCTATAAAAATTCCTAGAAGATAAAGGTGAAATGAGAGTCATGATCTGAAACAATTCTCCTTGGAACCTCATACAGATAGAATATCTCATGAACATACATGTATCCCAAATAATCCTTTAATAAATTTTCTCAGATAGGTAAGAAGTGCACTAATTTTTTTAATCAGTCCAAAATCACCCAAATAGTGTCACTCCTCTAATGAATCCTAAGAAGAACACCAACCAAAATCCATGGTAACATTGTCAAAATTCCATTTGAAATAGGAAATAGTTTTAGTAAACCACCATGTAATTGTTGCTGATTCTTCACCTACTATCTGGTGCAATATCATGATACTAGCATTACAATCACCTCTTTCATGGAAAACTACCAATACAATCCACCAATATCTTGGAACATTTTGGTCAAACCCATTTGTACCACCAAATTTGAGGAATGGAATTCTTGTATCATCTCCACTCACATAATCATTGGTACAAAAAAGGTTCCATACTTAGGTGATCTCATCCACATATATGTACTAATCAGATGGTGAACCCACACATTCAAGGAATTCCCTCAAGGAAAAACACTTTGGACCCTCATACTTCCTTTCCTTGATATGGCTCAAATTTATTAACTCAACTAATACTGATATGAGGTTCTTCTACTCCTGGACCTCCTGAACCAAACTATGTATCTCAGCTAGTGGATTCATCATTTTCCACTCATATCTGAACTCATAAACCTATTATATCTGATTAACCCTTATTACATCATTAGCAACACTATTTTCCATCTTGTGGGTATTTTCTAGCAAGAAATCAAATGTGTTCATATACACAACCCATCTTCAGAGATGGAGATTTAGATATAACTATGAAAACATAAACATTATGATATTGTGGTCATTATACACGGTAAACGTTTTTTCCAAGATTTATTTCTGCCAACAGCTCAAGTCATAAACCGATGTACCTGAATCATGATCATGGATAGGGTAATACCATTCTTGTGGCCTCAACTACTGTGACCCATATGCTAAAAATTGATCTCCCTACATCAACACTACTCCAAATACTATCTCATATACATCCCAAAACATAGTATACTCCTCACCAGGCTTAGGTATGATCAAAATTAGAGTTATGTAAAAATTCTTCTTTATCACTAGGAAATAATTCTCACATGCTTCATACCATTAAAAATTAACACCCTTCTTGTTCCAGCACAAAAGTGATTCTTCTTAGTAGTATAAGTCATGGATGAACCTCTAAAAATAACCCATTAACCCAAAAACCTCTATATATCAAATTGGTTCTTAGGATACTCCCAAAAAACAATTTCATGCACCTTATATGGGTCCACTGACACACCTTACTATGAGATGATGTAACCTAAGAAATATACCCGGTCAATCCAACACTAAAACTTATATATCTTGGTCTATATCCAATTCTCTCTCATTTTACATAGGATGATGTAATTATTATTATCACAATCTTCATGGGTCATAGAGTACACAACGATGTCATCAAAAAAATAATAAACTCAGAACCAGGTATGGGTGGAATATTCAGCTCATTGAGTCCATAAACTCAAAAAGAGTGTTCTTCAAATCAAACGACATCATGGAACACTCATATATTCCATACTGGGTTCTAAAATATTTTCATCGAATATTATAGGGTCTAAATATTATCTTACGAAGCCATTATCTCATGTTAATCATTAAGAACTCATATACTCTTCTCAATTAGTCAAAGAGGTCATCAATATGAGGAAGGGGATACTGGTTCATCACTTTTATCTGGATCAACTAATGGTATTCAACACATAAATTTAAATGTACCATTATCCTTTTTAGAAAAAAATTTAGATAACCCCAAGGTGATGTAATCTGATAGATAAACCCCATACCAATCAACTCTTCCAGCTGGATCTTGAGATCTTGAATCTATGATGGTTCCATTTTATAAGGTGGAATAGAAACTATCTTAGATCCAAGCATGAGTTCAATAATAAAACCAGCATCCCTCTTAGGTGGTAGCCTTGATAAATCCTTGAAAAACATATCCTGTAACTAGTCCACTACATGTGATAAGACATCAAGGTTTACACCCCCATCATCGAGTAAAAGACATAAAACCTGGGTAGAAAGCTCCTCTAATTTCTGATGAATTTTACCTATACTTCATAGTTTGATATTTCACTCTCCATTATGAACATAAATATCACCCTCCAGAGACATAAAGGACACTATCCTCTGGTAAAAATAAATGTGGGCTTAGTATGCTACCAACTAGTCCATACTAAAAATCAAGTCAAATTTTAACTTGTCCAGTATGTAAAGATGCCAAAGGAAATGATACTCCCCAACATTGAGAGAATTCCCTTTACATGAACAGATCCCCCTAGAATATACTATTTTGGGTGTGTTAATATTCATAACCCCACTAACAAAAGACCCATCAGACTCAAAACATTAACATTTTCTCTAGACATATAAGAATGAGAGGCTCCTGTATCAAATAAGAATCTATAAATCATAGAAGCTACAATAATAGTACCTATGAATGTTTAAATTCTATCAATTATGTCTATATGTGTAGGTAGAACATCATGATTTTTTTTGACCCTCTACCCTATTCTATAGTCTGAGTCCCCTAAGCTAAACCACTCTTTTGATATGGGTTCTTTTCCCCATAACTAACTCATCTAATGCCTCGACCTCCATGTATAGTAGAAATCTAACTTCTAGACTTCAATGGGGTAGAAGACCACCTTCCCATATTCTGATTCTGCTTTGATCTTACATAATTATGCATTTGTTCTGGGTTTTGGTAGAACCAATGTTGATGTTCCATCCTTCCAAAAGCTCATCACTCTACTGGTGGTTGGGGGAACTATATATGAATGTGACCCGGCCTACTTCCTCAGTGAAGGAGAACTCGATTAATGTACTATGTAAAAACCCTTCCCCCTAGAAACTCTTCTTAGAACTACTCTAGTTGAAATTCTAAAAAATATGCATCCTAATATTAGAAGAAAAACCTATTGGTCATCTAGAAAAAACCACCAGATCTTATTTGAATCCTTTTCAGGTTCCCCTCAGATATGAGATCATGATTCACCACCTCTTAAAGCATTTTCAGTTGAATTGTTTACCCTCGGAATTTATCTCACATTTAATACCATCCTAAAAACGTTTCAATATCATCTCCACATATCCTACCAAATCATTAAAAAATAATTAAAAATCAGTAATGCTACCAACATATTTCCTTATAGGCATACCCCCTAGGTCAACCACATGAACTCACATTCCATCTCCTTTTTATGCATCTCAATGTAAAATTTCTCCAATAAATTATCCTAAAAGTCCTTCCTCGTCATATTCCCCAACCCTCCAACTAGTATTTGAATATCCCACAAAATATTCACATCACCACGTAACATTTATAACATTATCTTGACTCTAGTTTCATCATGAGTTTCTAGATGGCTAAGGATCATCTAGATAGACTTGATAAAGAACCAACTAATACAAGTCCACTCTCTCCATTAAATTTCCTAGGGTGCTGAAACATGAACTCCCACATAAAATCAGCCATACTCTTGACACCCCAATTTGAGTCTCTTTCCATAAATTGCCTAAAGAGATCAATTTATTCACAACGCTTCCCTCCCATCCCTTCACCAAGAATTATCAGATACTTAGGATCCTTTATTGGAGACACATTTGTAGCCATGTCCTCATGTCATCATATCAACAAGAATCATCATTGATGCATATCTCTACAATTACGAATACATATATTATGACACATAAAAAAACATTAAAACATTTATATAATTTGGATACACATATAACACATAATAATACATCCCCCATACCCTCCCACATGGTCAAAACAAAAGAACTAGCAATATCCTTAAACATACATCACAGGTTTCATGGCATACTTAGGTTAAACATTTTCATTAAAAATGTTTCTAATTACAAGACCATTTATCAATTTAGGATTCCCAATTTTAGAATCATTTATTATTATAAATTTCATATTAGACACCTTTTTCATTAAAATTACACAAGAAAACAAAATCTTTTCATTTAAACAACTCACTTCAAAACATTGTTTTCCATGACTTCTTAAAAAAACATCTCAAAACAATTCATGAGTTCCTAGAATGATGAATACATTCTAAAATTCTATTAAATACTGGGACTAAAATAAAATATTAGAAAATAGTAACATCACACAATAGGTGGCTCACTCCAGTGAAATAAAATTCAACTGTATTAACAGCTTCAATAACAAAAATCCCTCCCAAGGTACTTATTTTTAATCCCATACATGGGTTAGATACCCCCATTCATTATATATTGACCAATTAATGACTATTACTAATATATTTTCTACATTTCCAAATATTAATAATGAGAAAAATAAAAGGAAAACAACTATAATAGAAGTTTTTAATGTATTAACCTGAATACCACACATTGGTGCCTTGAGCTAGTTGGTTACATGAACTCAGTTGCACTTCCCCATACACCATATTCATCCAACTAGTAGAGAAGGTCAAATTTATAACATGGGGAGACAATAACCTCTTTATCAGAGTAGCACAAAATATTATGTTAATATAAAATATCCAAAAGATAAAAAATTAACTAGAATTATATGGTCATGGCTTTAATCATTATATAATCTAGATAATTCAACTAGATTTCACTTCTTTAAATTCCAAAATAATATTTTAGTTTAGATTTCTATAAATCTAGGACATAACTCATACATATCAACCCACAAGCAAAAAAGTGGACTCCCCTAAAATTGTATCCATTTTTTCCAAAACATAAATTTTTTACCACAAAACAATAGCATGGTTTCTTTGTCAAATATTCATAAAATTTAACTTGAATACAATATTTCTCTTAAACATACCTATAACTTATGAAATTTTTTTAAAAAAACAGTATTTTTATAAAAATCTTAGTAATAGATATAAATGAAAGAAAAGAAACCATTAGCAATTAATACTCATAAATATATGAAATATTTTTCACAAAGACATACATTTCTCCCATATATACTTGCTTTGTAAAACATAATATTTCCATAAAACACTAGAGAAAATAGATAAAACCATAAAGGAATATTGGGTCATTAATTACTTATATTTTAACCCTCAGGGCTGCCTTATGATTTTTAACCCTTATGGGTACCTTACAATGTAACCCTCACGACTACATTATGGTGTAACCATCATAGTTACATTTGAGTAACCATATGGCCGAATTCCAACTTACACATACCTAATGAATTTTAAAGAGATATAGGTCCCAAGATTTATCATAATAAATTCTCTAGAACCATAACATAACCATAAAAAATGAATAATTTCATAAAAACATTGCTTTTGAATTTCGTAAAATAGAATTTTAAAACAGAATTTTTAAAGGAAAGTACCTTAAAAATATCATATAATTGAAGTGAGAACTAATATAATGGTTTAATTATGTGCATACATTGTAAATACACATTATAAACCATAATATAAACTAAATACATTAAACAGATAATCTCATTAGAACATAATTACAAAAGTATAAGGTTAACCCAAATATTGGATTATGAATTCCCTTACAGAGGGTTCATGTTACATAAAACTTTTTTAATCCTCTTGTATAATGGTTAAAAGGGTGTTATTAATATTTCATACAATCGTAATAATTTTTATAACACCATATATGATCATTTTATAACAACATTCGACCCATTTATTAATATTATTTTGTTATTTCCATTATTTCTGGTGTGTGCTTTATGTGATTTTTCAGGGTCAGTTCGTAAAGGATTCTCTTATCGAATAGAAGAGAAACTCTAGATATAAAATAAAATAGTGTTAATATGGTTCCATATTTTTAAATGATTCCATAAATCATTTTGGTTATATGGTATGGGGATTAATCATTAGATATATCATTAGTGATATTTGTTTAGATCATTTTGGAGGTTCTTCGATAATCGCGAACTTGTTTCACAATATAACTTTAATATTATAAATATAAGTTAATTAAAAAACATAAGAGAGGTAATATAGTAAAATATAAAATATCTTTATACCATTATAATGGTTTTACAACCATATTTTATGGAATTAATGGAAATTGAAGACACATCATCCACGATGCATGTAAATTGACTAATCACGAACAATGTTTTTATTTTTAGAATAAGAGAGGGGGAGGAGAAGAAGTCAGTTTATTAATTTTTTAATTAAAATGATAGCATATAGAATATATAATATTATAGATATTTTATTACTCTTGGGGAATGGTAGGTGAATATATTATAAGAAAATAAAATAATTGAAAAGAAAACATTTGAAAATGAAAGATGTTTTTTACCACTTAATATCTTCTCTTTGAGATCCTCATTAAGGGATCTATTTTTCGACTTTTGGTGTGAACATTTGGTCTTGGAAATGGGAAGATATTTTGAAAGGGTATTGGTCATAATTTAAACAATAATAAGATCTTGAGAGTTGTGATAAGAAGAGGGGGTGAGGGTGTTATTTATTTTGAAGGAGAGGAGGTGTTTTCTATTATATTAATCATTTTCCTAATATTTTTTTATCATGAATGTGAATAGACTTATTTAATGTAAAAAAAATATTAAATAGAGAATTTGAGTTAAAACCAAGGGTTCTTATGTCATCCATGATGAATTAAATAGTTTATTTTACATATAATGTATATATACAGTAAATTACAGTATTTCACTATTCATAAAAATGAAAGTATTTCAAAAAAATACCAAAAATTCACCAAATACGTTTATATATAATTATATTTAAAAAATTAACTCCATTTTAAGAAAATAATATTATAAATATGATAAAATTAATTTTTAAATGAAATAATATGTTATTCCAACAATAACAATATTAAAACTATAACTGATTTTATAAAACCCTGAAAAATTAATCAAGGTGTCATAAATTATTAGAAATACATTCATTAGTGAGGTTAATATTCATTTATTCATATTATTATTGATAATGGTAACACTAAAATTCAAAAGGGTAGGTTATTATTCATTAAAATTTAAGTTTGTCCTATCAAGCTCCCAAAGACATACTGATAACAACCGTGTATGTATGGTTTTCAAAATTCAAATCATAGAAGCTGAAAATTTTATGTTTATCATCTAGTTTACAAAAATATCCTTAATAAAGCGTCATTATGTAGAGACTCAGTGTTTCATGCATTTTAATTGATTTTTAAAATCTTGTGGTGTTACATTCTCCCCGTAATATTGAAATTGGATCCTCGAAATTTTATTTACATATTAAACAATTGAGGGTACCCTTCCCTCATAGCATTTTAAGATTCCCATGTTTCTTATTCAATTATTTGGTTTCCCCAAAAATCCTTTACCTGGTGGACTACCAAATTCCATAATACATTTTCTCTTCAATCAAGAATTTGAACATGTTTCTACTCATATAAAAGGTTCTCTTCTAGTAGAAATACTTATGAGCTAAAAACATGAGTTGAATATGGAACATACTTTCTCAACATTGAAACATGAAAAATATTGTGTACCTAAGATAAACTTGGATGAAAAGATACTTAGTAAGAAACTAGTCCAACTTTCTCCATGATTTCATAAGGTCCTATAAACTGTGGACATACCATTCCTTTCTTACTGGAACACATAACACATTTCTTGGTGAGATTATGTAAAAAAATGATCACCTACCTCAAATGAAAAGTCTTTAATCATGTTATATACAAAACATTTCTTCCTGCACTAATTTTTCCCCATCTGTTACTAGATAATCTTCATATTATCAGCCACTTATTGTACTAATTATGGGCTCATCAACTTCTTTTCTTTGACGTCATTCCAAAAAGAATGAGTTTGACACATGTTCCCATATAATTCCTGAAAAGGTTCAATCTGTATACTGGAATGAAAAATATTATTATAATAAAATATAAATAAAGAAATATATTGATCTAAACTTCCCTAGTAATCCATTGGACATGACCGAAGCATATCCACTAACGTCTGAGTTGTCTATTCTGACTACCCATGTAATTGAGGATGAAAAGTTGTACTAAAATTTAATTCTGTTCCCAATGGCTTTTTGAGGCCTTTACAAAAGTTACAATTGAACCCTAGACCACATTAATATATAATTGAAATAGTAACTCCATTTAACCTAACAATCTATTTGAGGTACATTCTAAAAAGATCATCCAATGACATAGAATATTAAATAATAAGTAAATGTGCATTTTTAGTCAGTCGATCAACAATAACACAGATTGATTTGTTATCTTGATAAGTCTTTGGTAGTTCCCCAATTAATTCCATGGATATATTATCTCATTTACACTCTAAAACTGGTAAAGGATGAATTAACCCATTCAGTAAAGTTTGATCTTTTTTAACTTGTTGACATGTCAAACATTTCATGGTAAAATCTGTAATATCTCTTTTCATTCCATCCCACTAGTAATACTCCCAATGGTCTGTGTAAAAAATTGTGCTGTTAGGAGGAACTGAAAATTGAGAACTATGAGATTCACAGAAAAATTATTTCTACATATATGGATTACAAAGCCCACATAATATCCTTACAAATCTAAGAACACAATATTTATCAATGTTAAATTCTCGCAACTTTCCCTTTTTAACCAATTCTACCTTTTTTTGTATCTCCCAGACATCCTTCTATGGTTTCATAATTGTATTTAAAAATGATGACTACACTAAAACCTAAAACAAAATATGGTAATTTCCTACACAAAAAAATTCCATGAAAAAAATCATTAAATCATTAATCAAAGGGACTTGTTCCAGCCGTAACATAGTTATTGATACATGATGTTGTCAACTCAAGGTATCTTCCACTTTTTTTCTTTCCGAAGATGGTAATGGATCATGAAATCATAATATTTTATCAATTCCTTGACATCTTCTATACCTCATGTTTAATTCCTTTTCAGTGAATATATACTTCATTATTTTGTGGTCAGTATATATTTCACATTTTGATCTGTATAAATAATACCTCAAAAATTTTAAAGACAAAACCATAGCTACTAATTCCAAATAATGTGTGGGATAATTTAACTCATGAGGTATTCGTTGTCTTAACGAATAAGAAATTTCCTGATCATTATTCATCATAAAACAACCAAGTCCCTTTATTGAAGTATCATTGTAGATAAAAAACTCACTATTTATGAAAGGTAGGGTTATAACTAAAACATTCAACAATCTATATTTCAATTCCTGAAAACAATAATAACATTTTTTTCATCTAGGTAAATTTATCTCTTTTTTTAGTTAACTTAGTTAGTGGACTAAATAATCATTCAAAATCTTCATTGTGATAAAATTCTATCTGATAAAAAGGAAGTTTATTTTGGTTACATATTTTTTATCATATAGATAACCCTGGTCTTGGAAATTGATTTTTTATTTAGTGGTTAATGTTATTCTAGAATTCGTTCAATATTTTAGGAACCCAATATGATTAAGGTATACATAATATTATGGAAATTTACTTCAATAATAAAGTTTTAACTTCATTTTGGAAACATATTTTATTTTATTTTGGATTTATAATTATTCAAGTTATTTATGGAAATGGTAAGTGTTTCTTGAGACTATATTTTTAGGGAAAATACTTTTTGTGATATAAATAATAATTGTTTCTTTGAAAAAATTTGATAAAAAAGTTTAGATTTATGGGTTTCAATAAAAACCTAGAATATTTTGTGTAATATTATGGTTAGTTAATTATTGAATGCTATTACTTGAACAATGGGTATCAGAATTTTAATTTTTTAAAATTAAATTAGCTATTCTCAAATAATAGTTTATTCTTTTTGGAATTCATCATATCATGTGGTAAAGATCTTAGTATTTTCAAATTTAAAATTATAAGAGGAAAATATTTTTATTCTTTTATGATTATAATACCTATTAAAAGTTTATTTTTTCACTCCATTCTTTGAAATGCATCTTAAATACTCATTTCTTATAGAAAAAGATATCACTGTCATTGCAAAATTTATTAATAGATGAAATTCTACTGGTTAAGTTAGTATATTTCCACCTATTCTTAGGATATGCATTAAAGTAATGCTACAACTCCTGGAAAAGGATCTTAAAAAATTTTATCATTTAATTTTCCTCATACGAAATCAATAACCTTTTAAACCATCACAAATTTATGGTATTGTGATGGGTGAATTTAACCTGACCATGTTCCCTATCACTCTCTCTCAGTTTTGGGAATTATTTTTATCTTCCTTATCCATGAATTCAATTATATCTAATTCTTTCCTACACGGAATGCTAGTATGTGTTACTCTATATGACCTTCATACTACACTTCCCCTCATTTTACTTGGAGGTTTTATTGAACTTTTTTCATTGTGTTATTTCAAAAATGGTATTTAAAAAATTAAAAACCCGATTATCAAGATCGAGTTAAAATTAAAAGATGAAATTTATTAAGTGAGGGAGAACATAATATCATGATATAGTAAAAATAAATTATATAGCATCTATAATATGAAATATTGAACTTAAACAAGGAATGAAATGTTATGATTTATATGTGATCGTTATATCCTAGCTGTTAAATTGGAGGATATGAATAAGATTAACTGATTGATTAAATAAAAATAGACTTAAAACTCAATATAAATGTATTTTTTTTAAATAATAACATAATTTTTAGTGAAGTCATTTTATTCTTCAAAAAATACATTTTATTCAAAGAGGTTTTTTTCTTCATTTTTATGACTGAATTTCAAAATTAATTTATATAGGATATAGAAAATATATTTAAAAAAAATGACTTTGATTTTTGAACTAATCATTGAAAAATTATATTTAAATGATTTTATGGGACTTTATGGAAATACATATTATTTTAAAGAATAGTATATAATAATACTTTTTTTTATTTAAAACTTTATTTTTCATTTAAATTATTTACAGTTTAATGTTATGTATGGGATTATTTTTAAAATTTCATTAGTTACGTTTTATTTAAAAGATTTCAATTATTAGTTTTGGCATAGATTTTATATTATAATTTATCTTGAAATCATTTTATATTTTAAAGAGTATTTTTCTGAAAAACTATTTTCCATCACATTTGTTTTGTTTAAGTTTTTTATTAAATTCTTCCTCTTATAAGTTTTGAATTTTTTAAATGGATTTCATATTTGGAATCTGGATGTCCAAATTTAGTAAGTATGTCCCCTTTATTTTTGATGAATACGAATTGTAACCTAATTAATTTTTATTGCCATGAAAAAGGGTAAATCAGGTAATTAAAGCTATAAAATAAAAGAATTACAAAATTACCCAAAAAATGAATTAATATTATTTTTTGATTCCACTACATACATAGTCATCCAAAATAATCTTATATGATATTTCTTGTCTATTTGGATGAGATTATAACCTTTATATTATTTTATTTTATGAAATGTCAAACATGCCACACTCTTTTATTTAATAACTAAAATATTTTCCGCATGATTTTATCTAGAGGTAAATTTTAAATATAAATAGTATTTTTAAATATAATATACTTATATTCATAATTTTAAATAATTTTTAATTTTTAATGATGAAATAATAGCTATAAATTATTTCACAACACAGACATGGAAATTATTTAATTAATGCAAAATATTAAGTAAATGATATTAAAAATAATACATGTATTAAAATTTGATATAATTAATGTAATAAATGAATTTTGAATATTTAATTATAATTATTTAAATATTGTAAAAAAATTGGTTTGAATTATAAGTGTACACAATATATTATTATAGTCAGTGTAATTAATAGTTCAAAAAAATTTCATTATTGATATTTTAAAATAAATAATATTATTAAATGATATAAAATTCTGAAAAATATTATATTATTCTAATTCATTACTTTATATTATATAATATCAACCATGGTCCAATTATGCGACATTTTTCAATTTATTGTAACTACATAGACCCTCAAAGAGTAAAAATACTTGTTTTTATAGTAAGTTTAAAGAGGGTTAAAGAGGGGTTAAAACCAAATGATTAGTGTAAAAAAGAGACCTAAACCTATAAAAAAATAATTTTTGATATTATTTCAACTCATAATCATACAATGTTTTAATTAAATTAGTTTATATTCATTTGGAATTTAATACCAATTTATATTAAATTAATATTTTCAGAAATTCCAAGAGTGCCCATCCCCTCTCTATTAAAATTCTCTCCATATTCTCAATACTGCACACATAAAAACCCATTTTCTGTCCAATACCATCCCAATTACCTTAATATAATCCATACCCTCATTATAGATATATATTGTTTTAGGTAGAACCCCAAAATTAGTGTTCTCAAGATGATATGAAAATGAGGTTTTCCAAATAAGAGGTATCGTTTTTAATTGAGCATTTCTATTTTATTTCTTCATCCACCTCCACAAAATTTTCTTCAAACAAACTAAAATAATGAATCATGTATCTTAAATGTACTTATATTTTATTTTTTTGTTGGAATAACCTGAATCCATCTCCAATGTCCATAAATATGAACGAAATCATCGTTTGTGTGTACTATGTGCTACCACCTCACGAACCAATGTAAATATTTGTCCATCACCATATCCCATGACTTGTAAAAATGATATAATTACTTTTTATAAACTACTTAAATAAAACTATAAAAATATAATACTACATTTATCTTCTAACTATTCTATTCAATGAAATATAATAACATCAATCATGCATATGTGTATACTACCATATCCACGAAGTGATGTGATTCATTTTTCATCACCACATCACATTAGTGATATATTAAAATATAAGTATATTTAAAAAATTAATATGATATATATTATAATAATATTATTATTTTAATTAAAAATAATACTTTCCCTCCTTCCATAACGCTCGTTGAAAAATGGAAGGGTTATTAATTTGTATGTGCGACCAACCATCTCTATGATTTTCATATAGTTCATTATTAAAAAATATTTTTAATGGTTAGATATAAAAGTAAAATTTATTTACATAAATTATTATTATTTCATGATAATTATTATGGGTTTTATATAAAAATTAACTCTTTGACCATCAACAAACTACTAAAGTCATTTTGGACTTATATACCAAGTATCACTTAAACATCAGATTTGAATATAAATTATTAAGTAATTGTTAAAATATTTTATTATTTGAGGTAAAATATTTGTAAAATTTTTTATGGTTCCTAATAAATTAAATTATAAACCTAATTTTATTATTTAGGAAGATATTGAATGAACATGACAAATCAAACTCAAGGTAAGGTATTTTCGTCTCATTATTATTTTTGTAGGAGATATTCCAAAATCACCACTTGATTTATTGATGTATTGTATATACTAATAATTAATTTATTTTATGATACTAATTTTTAATTTTATGGGTATTTAAATATCAATATTATTTTCTTTATTTCATGGGTTTTATGATTCAGAAGACACCAAAGAGGTAAAGGTTTATTTCCCAGTCTCAGCATTATTATCGATTGTTTTTGTGTAAGTCTATAGAAGGGAATATTTCTCTTCCATGTACATGTTTTCTGGAAATTATTTAAAAAAAATCAATAATATTCTCCAAAAATAGTTTAAAATCAATTTTTCCCATGTTTTAATTTTTAAAAAGTTGTCTAAAAGGAATATTTTTTCATTTTATAAATGAGGTACTTTGTGGATTTTCGATAAAAAATATGGAAGGAATGTTTTTTTAACTTCTACGACATGAGATTATTTTCCTAAATTTATACAACCTCAAGGAATATAATCATAATTTAGTATTTTAGAATTTTATTTTCAATGAAAATATTTTCATTTATATGTGTATAGTATGTTAAAAGAGAAGTTATTTTAAAATGGAATATTATTTTCCTAAAAAATTATTACTTTTGATCTTTCAAAATAATTTTCCATCAAATATATAATAAATTGATGATAAAAAAGATTTATTTAGTATATTATCTGAGGATACCATCCTTATATTTTTATATATTGTTTATTTTTATGATGAAATGATGAAATAATTATTTAACCTATTTCTTTTCCATGGGTTATGCTATAATGAAATGTTTATCAAACCCTTTTATTTCATGTTTTCTAATATGAGGAATGAGGTATTATATTGTGGCATAAATATTTATAGTTTTAATTGTGTTATGGGTGAGACCTATGTATCTGTAATGACCTACTTATCCTCATTGGCTTGAAAGTACAACGAGTAATTACTAGTCCTTAACCGATATCCCCAAGGCGCCAAAGGCTAAAAATGAATGCCGAAGGGTTTAAAAACAAATGGGGGATTAGTTACCCTTTTAGAACATACCACCGAACTAATAACCGTAACCAAACTAATCGACTAAGTGATGCATGATAAAAACTAATACAACTCAACCATTTATTTTATCATAAACCAACTAAGATTACCATAGCGGAAACCAACACTAAATCAAAGTAAACAATGTAAAGACAAACAAACAGACTACAAGATGACAACCCAACTCCATGCTCCACCAGATCCAAGCTCCAACTTCACAAGCCTTCCCAAGTATCTCGAAGTGGTGCTGTAAACATGTGACACATTACCTTTTCCAACATCCCGGTATATGACATCTGCAAAAGCACCAAAGTTCCAAAGCAGGGGGTGAGTAATGAAACTCAGTAGGTTTTCCCTGATTACTTCCCAACCCATGCATCTAGGATAAAACATGTTAGAAAATTTATATAAAACAATTCCAAAACATTTCACAATATAACACATTCCATGTCAAATCCATTTTCCAATAAAAACCATTTTCCAACAAAAGACCATATTTCTCAAGAAAAGTAACCAAGAAAAGTTTCCAATCAAATTCACATTTCCACTTTGGAATAACCATTCCATTTCACAAATCCACACAAGCAACCATTTCACAACCTGTGAAATCAACTATGCATGCATCACTATGACAGTTCCATACTCATTAGTGGTCTCTCGTCTATCTACCAAGTAGTCACAAGGTAATTATTACCCACGTTCCAATACACTTTTGGCACTGAGCACAAGGTAATATTTCAACCAATCCTCATAAATTCAATATGAACACACACACCTAGTACACCCAAAAACCACACCATTCCAGCCATGCCAAAACCAATTCAATAAAACAACCCTTTTATTGAATTTTTTTTCCCGTAAACCTTTTTCCAAATCCATAAAATCTATATTTTAAAATCACAATTTTATAATCAAGAAACCAAAAAACTTTGCACAAACCATTCTTTCAGTTCCCACAATTCCACCAAACCCCATAAATCATCACTAAAAAAGATTTATAACATGATTTTCACCACAGTTTCACAATTTAAGCCAACAAATTTAATACATTTGAACTAAGAATTCATGTTCTAAGAAATAGGAATCGAGAGTGAAGCGACCTACCTTAACGTTTTTGATGAAACCCCTAACAAACGAAGAACACACAAGAAAACTGGGCCGATTCACCAAGGATCCTCCTTAGATCTCTTCTCCTAACACAACCAAGAACAAATATCGTCATATTTGGCTTCCACACAATTAGATCTATCCATAACAGGAATAGATATAAGAAACCTAAAGAAGAGGAGAAGTAGATCTATGTAGATCTGAGAAAATGATCAAGAACGAAGGAGAACGATCACATACCTCAAGAATCTAGCTTTGATTCGTTAGGAGAAGCCTTCAGATCACCTTCAGAATGATGGGAGAACCCTCTTTGATCTTAGGGGAACCCAAATACCGAGTTAGGGCCACTTAGGAGGAAAAAATGAAACACTTAGATTAAAAAATGCATGAGATCTACTTTTATAGGATATCGTTTAAGTGGTCGCATGGTTAGTTTGCACGGTTTGACAAGCTGTGCACTAACCGTGTGTTAGCTACTACCTCTCTACCCTTATCTCATGGTTTGGATGCATGGTTAGACAAACCATGTGCCACCCTTGCGGAATCTACTACCTCTAAAACCAACTCCGCACGGTTTGGCCACACAGTTTAGACAAACCGTGCGCCCCCTATGTGACTTCCCTTTTTCCCCAAAAATCATTCCAAGTTCTCCCGACTCTCCCATTCGTCACCCTGAACTTTATAACCATTAAAAGCATCAAGAATGGGTTACATACCAGAAACTCGGGGTACTACATTCTCCCCACCATTGGCCTTTCCATCCCTAGATAGTAGAAAACAATCGCTTTCCTGAAAGAGTTCTGGCCACTACTCTTTCATTTATTTCTCGCATACCCAAGGCTCTTCCAGAATCTGATCATGGTGCCAGAAAACCCGCAATAGACCATTTCTTTTTCCTCTAAAGAATTTATCTTGCCCATCCACAATCCACATCGGGATATGTACCAATGAAGCATCCGGCTCTAGGTCAACGTGATCCCATCTGATCACATGGTCAGGATCAGGCTGATAATTCTTCAACTAAGATAAATCGAACACATTATGTACTACACTGAACCATGGTGGTAATGCCAAATGATAGGCCACCTCTCCAATCCATTCCATTATCTCAAAAGGGCCTATATATCGACGATATAACTTTCCATGTTTCCTAGAACGACGATGTCCAAGCCTTGGAGAGATTCTCAAAAAGACATGATCACTCACCGCAAACGACAATGGTCTTTGCCGATGATCCGCATAAGATTTCTGAAGACTCTGAGCTATCTCTATACTCTTACTGATCAACTGGATCTTCTCTATTGTCTCTTGGACAAGGCTTGGCTCGACTAGTGAAGTCTCACCCATTTCCACCCATCAAAGTAGAGAACGACAAGGACACCCATACAATGCTTCAAACACAGCCATGTGTATCGAGGCTTGAAAACTATTATTGTATGAGAACTCCATTAAGGGTATATGATCCTCCCATGAGCCACAAAAATCCATTATAGAATCCCACAACATTTCTTCCAATGTATGTATCGTCCTTCCAGATTGTCCATCTGTTTGAGGATGATACACCATACTCATATTCAACTGAGTGCCCAGGGCTTTCTGTAAGGATCACCAGAAACGAGATGTGAACCTCAGATCTCTATCTGACACAATTGAAACTGGTATTCCATTTCTCCTTACTACTTCTTGGATATATTTTTTTTAAATATCTTCCACCGTATGAGTTTCACGAATAGGGATAAAATGGACCAACATGGTTAGATGATCCACTATCACCCAAATGGCATCACGTTTCCTGGCCATTCTTGGAAGACCAATAAAAAAATCCATTGATATCTGATCCCATTTCCACACTGGGATAGGTAAAGACTGTAACATACCCACTGGCCTCTGATGTTCAGCATTATCTTGTGGAAAATTTAAACACCTTGAAGAAAATTCAGCTACCTTTTGTTTCATGCCGCTCCATCAAAACTTAGCCTTCAACACCTTATACATATTTTGTGTACCCGGATGTACAACCAATCTCCAATAGTGGTAATCATGAAGGAGTTGTTCCTAAGTAGTTAAAGGTATAATCATCTTATAATGAAACCGCAAAACTGAACTGCCATCCATCTTCCATCCCTCAATGGTCTCCCCATCATTGAGTTTTGAACTCATTGCAACACAGTCTACATCAGATGCTTGTGCCTCCTTTACTATCTCCACCAAATCAGGAACAAGTGAAAATAGAATGAAAAACTCAACAACACCTCAGTCTTCACCTTCCACATGCATGTCGGCTAAGACCGACATCAACTTCCATTCATCTGAAACGTTTTTCACCATCTGAGCATATGACTTTCTGCTTAATGCATCAACCACTGAATTGCCCTTACCCGGTGTATACATCAATTCAAAGTCAAACATTTGAAGATACTCCATCCATATCCTCTTCCTCAGATACAAATCTAATTGTGAGAAAAAGAGCTTCAACTTTTGTGATCCGTAAACACAATAAATTTCTCACCAAAAAGAGATAATGTCTCCATGTTTTCAAAGCACGGATGACTGCAGCCAACTCCAAATAATGTGTTGGGTAGTTCTTCTCATGCACCCTCAACTTAGTTGAACCATAAGCAACAACATGGTCTCCTTTCATGAGAACACATCCCAAACCTGTTCCTGAAGCATTACAATACACCACATACCATTGTCCTGATTCAGGAAAGATCAAGATGGGTGCTGATGTAAGGAGAAGTTTCAACTCTTTAAAAGATATTTGACATTCCTCAGTCCATTGAAAAAGAGAATTATTCTTTTTTCAATGATGTCATAGCTGAATCTAGTCATGAGAAGTCACAAAAAAATCCTCAGTAATAATCAACAAGACCAAGAAAACTTCGGATTTCAAAGACATTCTTTGGCGGTTTCAAAGAAAGAACAGCTTCTATCTTTCCTAGATTGACAGAAACACCTTTCTCAGAAACAACATGGCCCATAAAGCATACCTCTTATATCCAAAAATCACACTTTGATAATTTAGAATACAACTGATGGTCACTCAATATTTTCAACACTATCACCAAGTGTTTCTAATGCTCAGCCCTTGTTATTGAATACACCAATATGTCATCCACAAACACCACAACAAAAGAATCCAGATATCACTAAAATATCCGATTCATCAGCACCACAAAGACTCCTGGTGTATTTGTTAGACCAAAAGGCATGAATACATATTCGTAGTGGCCATATCTGCTTCTAAAGGCTGTCTTTGGAATATCCTCTTTCTGAACTCGAAACTGATGATATCTTGACTGCAAGTCAATCTTAGAGAACCACTGAGCTCCCCTAAATTGATCAAACATGTCATCAATGTGTGGAAGTGGATATATATTCTTTATCATAACTTGGTTAAGTTTACGATAATCCACACATAGACTCAAAGTTCCATCTGATTTCTTTACAAACAAAACTGGTGCTGCACACAGAGACACGATTGGACGAATAAAACCTTTGTTTTCTAGTTATTCCAACTGCACTTTCAATTTCTTTAACTGCATTGGTGCTATCCTATAATATGGAAGTGAGATAGGACTGGTCCCTAGAAAGAGATCAATCGTAAACTCCATTTCTCTTACAGGTGGAAACCCTGAGAAATGTTCAAGAAAAACATCAGGAAATTGATCCGAAACTACTGGAAAACTGTTATTTGGGATATCTTCCATCAATTAAAAGTTTAATATAGCCAACTGGTAAGATATCTTTGCCACTACTGGTTCCAACAAGCTCGTTGCACCTGCCTTCACCACTCTTTATTCTATAAAGAGATGCTCGAAGCCATCCTGAGTTGCGTAGCTGACTGTTATGTAATAATAGTCGATGTGAGCCCTGAACTCTGTCAAACAATCCATACACAGGATTATATCATAGACATCCATATCCAGAGTAGAGAAATCCAATTTCTGCTCAACTCCATCAACAGTTATAGAACATACTCTACACGTGAAGGCTCTACACTCTCTTTCACCAAGAGGAGTTTGAAGTTTTATCACAGAAGGAATCATTTCAAGTTTTAAGTTCAGAAAATCAGAAATTATAGAAGCAAGAAAAGAATGTGATGAACCAGTATCGAACAACACTTGAATGAGGGTAGAATTCAAAAGAATTGTACCTCTCACCATAGACGGTCTAGACTGGTCATCCACAATCACATGTTCCGCTCCATACAATTGCTTTGTTGCTGCACTTTCCTCCTTATTGCCTTGTTGATATTTCCTTTCCTGAGGAGTCATGGTATTCCTAGAATCACCATAGTTATCTCTGTTCTACTGGTGAGACTGATTTTGTTGTCCTTGCCCTGTCGAAGCATCAGATGCTTGTGACATTTGAGAAGTTCCATGAACACCCGACTGTGGAGCACTGCGACAATATCGCTAAAGATTCCCCATCTTGTTTCAATTGTGGAATGCTATCGGTGGTGCTGTACATTCTCGTTTCATGTGATCAATAGAGCCACAATTAAAACACCAAGATTTCATCATGGGTTGTGGAAGAAGATTCACTGATCCAGCCGTCTGATTCTGATTCGTACTCCCACCTTGGAAGCAGGTGTCCCTCTTCTGCTTGTTCCCAGCATTAGAGTTCCCACCCATTCCTGTGGGTATCATCATACTTCCTCATCCCATAACTCCTGATATGTCTCTTTAATCTACTGTTTTTCTGTTTACCATCTCCTCATAATCCGTAATACAGATCACATCTATCTTCGAACGAATCTCCTATCGCAACCCTGATTCAATGATGTGTGCCTTCAGCGACGCACTTGCAGTAACTTCCGGTGCAAAGCGCATTAAATTCATGAATTTAGCTGCATACTTTGTGACAGAGAGATTTTCCTACTTCAAGATGAAAATTTATATTGTCCTCTGGATCTTGAACGTGTGAGGATAGAATTTTTTATTAAATAATTCCTAAAATTCCTCCCAACTCAGGCCTTGATCCACCTTATCCTGCACCGCTAGCTCCCACCACTATCATGCAAGATCCTCCAGCATATACATCACCAACTTGACTTTTAGTTCTGCTGGTGTGACTATGAAATCAATGATACGATTCATCCTACTCATCCACACCTCCTCCCTTTCTGGTTTCGAATCACCCCAAAATATGGGTGGATTCTGCTTCTGGAACTCGACAGAATGGTCTACATGCCTTTACGCATCCCTTCGATTCCCCGTGTCAACAACCTGAAATTCTTGGATGATACTCTGAACCAGATCTTGGTTCACATGTGGCTGAGGTACAACCACATTCTCCGCAGCTTCTTCGGGTTGGTTTCTTTGATGCCTAATGGGTTCCATTTTCTATACAAACAATGCACATCGTTATTCTCACTTCCTAGAAACTGAAGTCTTATCATTTCAAATTATATCACATCAACTATCACCACATTGTTTTTCAAAAAAACTTTTTCCCATGTTCAACCATTTTTTATAACATCCCACATGATTTTTGAAAACGAGACAATTTTCAAAATACACCAAATACCATGTTTTCAAAGTCTTTCAGTTGAAAACAATTTCTACATTTTTTTCAATAAATTGGTACCTTGCACAAAGTTCTTACTCATTCCTCACAATGAGATATGCAATCCTAGTGGGAAGTCATTCATCTACAATGCATGTCATGTGTTTCTCATTGGCTAAACCCATGACAATGATATTTCCAACATTCTATTAGTGTATCCAAAACACTTATGTACCCAACACCCTGATAATTTGAAGTTCAGCACAAATGGGTTAGCTATGTCCTTTTATTCCATACATTTCATTTTCTGACCATCCTAATCATATCTATGATGACCACCCAAGGAATAGACAGACCAAGAACATCGATGACCACTTGTTTGGAAAGGACCAAACAAGATGATACCATTTGTAAGGACCCGCTTATCCTCATTGGATTTAAAGTACAACGAGTCATTAGAAGTCCTTAAGAGACATCCCCAATGCGCCAAAGGCAGGAAATAAATGCCAAAGGGTTTGAAAACAAATGGGGGACGATTTACCCTTTTAAAACTTACCACAGAACTAATAACTGTATCCAAACTAATCAACTAAATGATGCATGATAAAAACTAAGAAAACTCAACCATTTATTTTATCATAAACAAACTAAGAGTACCACAGTGGAAACCAACACTAAATCAAAGTAAACAGAGGAAAGACAAACTAAAAGACAACAAGATGACAACCCAACTGTATGCTCCACCAACTCCAAGCTCCAACATCACAAACCATCCCAAGTATCACAAAGTGGTCCTATAAACATGTGACACTTTAAATTTTCCAAGTTCCCAGTATATGAAATCAGCAAAAGCACCAATGTTCCAAAGCAGGGGGTGAGTAATGAAACTTAGTAGGTTTTTCCCGATGACTTCCCAACCCATGCCTCTAGGATAAAACATGTTAGCACATTTATATAAAACAATTTATATAAAACAATTCCAAAACAGTTCACAATATAACAAGTTCCATGTAAAATCCATTTCCAACAAAAACCATTATCCAACAAAAACCATATTTCTCAAGAAATCAACCAAAAAAAGTTTCCAATCAAATTCACATTTCCACTTTGGCATAACCATTCCATTTCACAAATCCACACAACCAACCATTTCACAACCCACGAAATCAACTATGCATGCATCGTTATGACAGTTCCATACTCATGAGTGGTCACTCGTCGATCTACCAAGTGGTTACAAGGTAATTATTTCCCATGTGCCATAACACTTTTGGCACCAAGCACAAGGTCATATTTCAACCAAGCCTCGTAAATGCAATATGAACGCACACACCTAGTATCCCCAAAAACCACAATATTCTATCCATGCCAAAACCATTTTAATAAAATAGCCCTTTTATTGAAAAACTTTTTCCCACAAACCATTTTCCAAATCCAGGAAAGCCATATTTTAAAATCACCATTTTAAAATCTAGAAACCAAAAAACATTTCACAAACCATTCTTTCAATTCCCACAATTCCACCAAAACCCATAAATCATCACTAAAGGAGGATTTATAACATGATTTTCACCACAATTTCACAATTAAAACCAAGAAATTTAATCAATTTGAACTAAGCATTCAAGTTATAAGATACAGGAATCGGGAGTGAGGCAACCTACCTCAAAGGATTTGACGAAAACCCTAACAAATGAAGAACACATAAGAAAACTGGGCCGATTCACCAAGGATCCTCCTTAGATCTCTTCTCCTAACACAACAAAGAGAAAATCTCATCATATTTGGCATCCACACACATATATCTACCCATAATGGGCGTAGATCTAAGAAACTGAGAGAATAGGAGATGTAGATCCAAGTAGATCTGAGAAAATGATCAAGAATGAAGGAGAACGATCACATACCTCAAGAATCCGGCTTCGATTCATTAAGGGAAGCCTTTGGATCACCTCCAGAACAATGAGAGAACCCTATTTTTCCTTAGGAGAAAACAATCCTGAGTTAGGGCTGCTTAGGAAGAAAAATGAACGAGTTAGAGGCAAAAACGCATGAGATCCACTTTTATAGGATCTCGTTTAAGTGGACACACGGTTAGTTCTCACAGTTTGGAAAACCGTGCACTAACCGTGCGTTAGCTACTGCCTCTTCCACCCTACTCGCATGGTTTGGCCGCACGGTTAGACAGACAGTGTGTCACCCATGTGGAAGCTACTTCCTCCAAAACCAACTCCACATAGTTTGGCCGCACGGTTTAGAGTAACTGTGCTCCCTCCGTGCGACTTCCCTTTTTCTACTAAAACTCATTCCAAGTTCTCCCGAATCTCCCTTTTGTCACCCTTAACTTTATAACCATTAAAATCATCAAGAAAGGGTTATATACCAGAAACCGGGGGTACTACAGTATCCATCTAATGAATCCAGTAATGTATTATATATCATGAGATAGTTTTGGGAAACTTGTTGAAGTGCTTGATCCTTAATGGGAAACAAGTTGAAGTTCTTAATGCATTATGGGAAAGAATTCAATGTTATTTATATAAAATGTTAAATAGTTATTGATTAACATTTTAGTATTCTTGGTTTTTATCCTCAAATTATGAAATGGTTTCTATACTTATGTTTTCACCACACACATTTTTGACATGAACTTATGGTTCATGATTGTGTTATGATGATTTCTCATTCATATGATTCATGTCTATTTAAATGAGAATCTTTTATGTCATAACAAATGTTTATGATCTTTTAAAGATTGGGAATGAATTTTTTATTTTATGGTCATGATCTTAAAACCTTATTATTATCTTATTCCTTCATATGGTAATTGATTGATATCTTTCATTCTAACCCAAAATGGGTATCTATGCTCATCATTTAATATATTTCCTTTCCCTGGGTTATAAAAAATGAGGCTAAATGATTTGTGTTTAGAAGGGTTGAATATGTGTGGAATTTTATAAGGTATTTTTAAGAATTAACATGGAATATTAAAAGAATTGTATAATTTAAAATGATGTTGATCTTTACGAACTAGTTGTTTATAAACGCATGTTTTTTAGAGTTCTTCTAAAATCATAAAAACTATAAACCAAAAAAGTTATTTCATAAGTAAGCGTTCCAATATTACATTTTTATTTTATAATTTTTTATACAAATAATTGGGGCACATTTATGGATATATAAGTGAAATATTTAATGTTTATATACTTAGTATCAGATCCGAGAGTGTGGGTCTTAGGCTGTTTCAATGATCAAGTAAATGTTTTGTTGAAAATTTAATCCCACATTGACTAAATTTATGAATCAAATTATCTAGAGAAAATTAAGGCTCATAAATATTTGGCTCACCTATAGTGTTTTAGAAAATATCAAAAAAAAGTTTAATTTCTTTTAATAATTTTAAAATTATATAAGAATTTATATGAAGATGTGTACACATACCTCAGTGGATGTTGCTCTTACTTCATATTAATCGTTTAAATAGACATTTACTAATTTAAATAATTTATATATAACTATATTTTAATATTAATATTTTTTTTCAAAATGTATGCATTTTTTCATAAAATAAAAAAAATTATGATTTTTTTACTAATACATCATTAATAAAGTACATAGATGAAAATGTTGAATATAAAGAAACATGAACAATAAAATGATGATGTAATTATTTTTAACTAAAAAATGTTTACCTAAAACCAAAAAATATAAAAAATAATACAAATAAAAATGAAAAAAATCTATATATTTAAATTTCCAAGATAAAATATTATGTTTCGACACATGTGCAAGTTTCTTATAAAGAAATAAAATATATAGGTGAATTATTAGGAGAGTGATTATGTGTTTTCCCTTATAACTTATATATGTTCATTTAAAATAGCCTAAACTATGTCCATTACTCAATAATCATTATCATTTTTTAGTCAAATAATAGATAAAGAAATATCACATAAGTCCAAAACATCATCAATGTCTACATCACACAAAGGAATTTTTATGCCTTGTATAATAATGGACCATATATCATTCAATATCTCAATGTTTTAAAATATCTAATTTAGAAGAATTTCCCTGATAATTGGTATCTCTTTGTGACTAAATCATTTCAAATCAATAATTGTGAAACTATAATCATAATGCTTCACACCCCTTTTACAAAAAACACTATTACACTTTATAAATTTTACTCAAAATTTAGTGTAATCATTTTTTGATATATTACCAAAAACACTAAAATATGTTATCGAAGAAGAAATTAGTTTTTTCCCATTTCACTCAAAAAATGGTTAACATTAGATAAGATCAATAATCATATTTTTTAAATAGTAATATTGTTTGACCTAATTTTTTTTGAAAGATATTTAACCATGAATATCAAAATGAGATCATGTGATAATAATAAAACATGGTTCCTAGACTAAATATTACATTATTTATGATCTGGTTGAATAAGTTTATCATTTATTCGTAAATAATGGAAAAAATATAGGTTTATTGTCATTGATCAGATAGTTTTAATTTTGTTTCATATATTATACCTTAATAATTGAAATATATGATAATATATATTACTAATCCTAACATGTTTTATTCATAGTGTTTAAATGTGCATTCATCACTATTTTATGTTCAATTAACTTTAATTTTGAGACACAAATCCCCTTTATTTCACTATTTATTACCAAATACTCTCTTATATAGAGAATAATGTGCTCAGCTTTATTATCAGGCTCATTTAACATATTTAGGCCCATGAATTATTTATAAAATGAAATATAAAATTAGTAATAATTGTTGATAAAATTTTTGACTGGAATAAAAAATATTCATCAATTTATATAAACTTTTATTTCAATAATCAATGATTTATATTCATAAAATTTAATTCATATTAACTTCCATTATCTTAATGAGGCAAAATTTTTTATATGTTAAAAATACAATCTACATACATTAATAACATAATGAAATTGATAAAAATTTATCTTTTCACAGTAGAATAGAATGTCACTAACAAATGGTAAAGTTTTATTTTATTTATTTTCTGATTGGGGATCTATATTTAAATGTATTCCTATTGATATTAAGTCAAATATTTCATATAATCTATTTTTTTGCATTCCATTTAAAACTAAAATATATCCAATCAAATTTTCATATATGTTTTTCAAATCCTACATAAAATCATTGAGTTGTTCTGAATCTAAAATTATATAATAATATAGACCAGATATGTTGGCTAATTTAATCAACGTATTTGTTAGACAACCTAAACATTTGGTCATCCTAAATGTGAAATTGTAGTTTTTCTCCTTCTCAAAAGTATTATGTAGTTAGAAATGTTTCTGAATAAAAATATAATACTCCCATTATTCATTATGTTTATTTTTAAATCATTAATATGGGTTAAACATTCCCAAAAATATATGATGAACTATGAAAATGGTCTTTCACCTATTATTCAAGTGATAATATTGAATCCCATATTTCTAAATTATAAAACATTTATTTCCTCTAAATTTGAATCCATATGTTTTCCCATATGTAGAAAAAACTCTATATTAAAAATTTATATAACACACAAAAGTAAATACTATTTCTTTAAGGAATTAGACACTATAACCCCTTCCATGCATTGAAATTTTAAATCATCAATCAATTGTCATAGGAATAACTCAATATCATATCAATTATTTTTTGGTCTAGAAATCATCATGATCAATATAAAATAAATTTTATTCATGCATATATGTGTTGATATGTTACAAAATATAAAAATAATATGATAAGAACAGTGATAGCTACTAAAAATCCAATATAGATACATCCCATCAATGCACAAGCCAATTATGATATTTCTTATCTTCATCTCGAATATCAGTAATTCGTTTTCAAATCTATTTCATTATGGGGAATCATCAAGGTGATATAGATTTCCATTTAATATTAATTCATCTTTATGGCATCCCATCTTCTTTGAATCAAAATTTTTTTCAAATAAATGCTTCAAATATATATTTTTTGGAATATATATATTTCTTAGGTAAGAGGATTGGTTCCTATCCTTTCGTGTCAATAATAGTTATATATCACATCCATTTTATATTTTTATGTCCCACATTATTAAAATTTTTATAAAAAAATCATATTCCAGATTATAAAAAAAAAGAACTATTTTAGAAATATTGTATTTTACTATACCAAAATCCTATTATAGAAAAAATTGCTATAAAAATTTAATTCAAAATATCATTATTTTTTAAGATTAATAAATTTAAATGGTTTGTGAAATTCAAAAACAATTTTTTCACTCCATCCATATCTTTTTTATGTCATCGAATATCATCACTAATGATAAAGCTATAAATTTACTACTATATGGGAAGAATAATTTTTTGTATCTCTATATAATCCTTCAACACATGCTATTTCTCAATCACATCAGATCCTAAATCATGAATTAACTCATATATATGGTCCTATATCTCATACCTAAAATATTCATCAATGTTAGATCATAAATTCATTATTATTTCATGATAATTTTTGGTGAAGAAAAAATTACATATATAAATATTACATCATTTTGGATGAATATTCAATACACATAATAAAAATAATTGTAGAATAACAATAATGGTTTAGTGTCTTTTATGATTAGATATATAGCCATTATATTTCTTGAATTATCTTAAACATATCAAAAATTTATTCTTAAGTAGAAATATTTATAGTAATACCCCGCACAAAACCTTTCTTCATAACGATTAAGAAGGATACATAATAAAAGGTGACCTCAGATGATAAGTAAAGATAAAATTGTGAGATATCAATATATGATCACATGTAAGCATATGATGAACGTAAGGATATAATAAAATGTCATTAACATTTAAGATTTATACCAAAAAATTAATATATCATAATTAAAATATAAGGATTTAGAAGATCATAGGACCTGAACCGTTAAATAATCAATGATTGTGATCAATGAGATCATATCATAAGAAAAATAACATTTCATAGAGAGTTTCATAAATTGTGTAGTGTAATCATATTCCAATAAATATTATGTTAAAGATACCCACCATGAAATTCATAACATGATAGTATTGGGATAACCACTTATGCACCTACTTTGGGATTGGTATAGTACAACACCCTATAAGATAAAAAATCAATAATAACATGATTTATAATAAGTGCATCAGTTAATTACATATAATATATCTTTTCTGTTTATATATTTAGAGAATTAGGTAAAAAATTACATAACAAAGTGGAACATTCTTCATAGTATCTATTTTATTCATCAAAAAAAGTTCATTATAATGATATACATTATTCTATGACCCCAATTTCCGTTATTCAATGTTATACTTCATATTTTCTCCTACTAATTCATAGCCCCTATTAAAAACCTTTGAAAATAGGGATTGGGAAAAATATCATAGTAAGGGACATATATAAAGAAGAAAAGAAACTTGTTAATCCATTTTACAGTTAGGATATCCTATAAGAGTGTTTTTCTTCAACATTGTAAAATCTATAATCAAATCATTGTTTATTTACATTATAAATCATTTTTAATTCCCAATTACTTTCATAAAAAATATGAGAAAACATAAAAGAAAAATATTAATTTTAATCCCTAATCCAAAACTACTGTGTCCAAACCAGAGTACCACAAAAACTCTTGTAAAACTCCCCATATGAAAGATCCCACTAATTAGAAATGATTGGATAATTCTATCAAGAGGATAATATACCCATAGTACCATTTCATAGTATAATTATCAATATAAAATAATACTAGTAAATAAATAAATAACAATAGTAAACGTGTAGAAAATAAAACAACCATTATTTTAGATGTAATACATGTCTTATAATAAGTAAAGGGCTCACAATTCTACAATCCAAACCATAATATAACAGACGTAGAAAAGTAAATGAAAAAAATTGATGGTGTTTTATTGGAATCAACCTATCTCCAAACCTCCACCTCCTCAACTCCCCATTGTAGGGCATTTTCCCATCACCATATCCCTGTTCATGAAGCTTGAATGTTCACCAAGGGGTTTGTGAATGTATTGAGTAATAAAACCAATACGACCCTACCAATGTAGCTGTTATATATATTCACAAAATATATAAATTAATATTAAATAAAACATGTAAATTATCAAATAAACATATAGTCACACATGTGTAAAGTCAACATATGTTATGAAAGACATCAGGAACCTCAACCACACCTTCCTTTTATCAATGTTTGTAAGGGTTTCACATAATTAGAAACCATGACTGACCATAATAAAACACCACAAACCCCAACCTAGTAATGACCCAAACATTCATTAATGAAAATTAATCTTGATCTTATTAAATGTCTTATTATGGTTATATAAAATGTGAACTTCATTGGTTTTATGTTTCTAGATTTTAATATACCCTTATGAATTGTGACCTTTTCTAATACAGTTGTTGAACAGTGATCACATGATTAGTATAAATATAGGGCTTTAACAAATCCAATTTACTAAAACAAATGAAGTGATAACCTAATCTAGTAGACTTTCCCCATATGAAGCCCATTTTTCAGATCTTGGAAAGAAGGTGGCATCATTGGACTTCACTCTTGACCAAGCCCAAGCCAATCTTGAACAAGTTAAGCTTGAGTGAAACTGACTTCGAGAGAAGTAGAAGTTAATAAGGATTACCACCTGAGCGATGTTATCTGAGCCGCCCCATGAGCCTGTCACCATCACACACCTTACCCTTCAGTCTTATGAAAGTGTTTTAAGAGGTTATTTAACAAGACCCTAGTACTATGGTTTTGTACATTATTTTTGTATATAATAATGAATATACTTTCATTTTATTATTGTTACCTTGTAAATAGTTTTTAAAGCACAAATATTATTTTTAGTTAATGTTCAACTTAGAAATAAATTTTGATGAATTAGTGGATTTTTAATTAAAAAATATTTTAATAAAATGTTATTATTATTATTAAATTAATTTTTATAAAATATAAATGATCGTATAATTTTATGAATGCAATTGTAATTTTTATTAAGGTTTGAAATCCATTTTTGTCATAACAAATGAGTTTTTGATAAATATATGTTTTTATTTTAAAAGGGGAAATTAACATGATTAGAAATTTTTTTAGATAAATTGAATATTATTTCTAGAATCAGGACATCAAAATTATCCAACGGTTTATTTTTCATAATTTTTTGAGACAATCAAATTTTTTGGGTAAAAATTAAATACTTTTTAAATATATATTGTGTTTTATAACATCATAATGACCCAATAGTGATGTAATAAAATACTATAAACATTATGTTCGATAAATATATGTTTCACCATTATAATAATGTGATTTTGGGTTGGTTTGATTAATTTTAAAAATCTTTAGTGGACCCTCCAAGACTTATAATTTTTTTTCTTTTTAAATTGTTTTCCTTGAGAGTGTGACTCACCTCCACATAAGAAACCATTTTATTTTATGATGTTCGGCCATTTTTGTTATAAAATACTTTTTTCCACTCCCCTTTGGCAAAAAACATGGGCAAAATCCATGGGCTGGTTTGTGGTATTGATTAGTTTATTGGGAGGTGTCCCAAACCAAAATAATAAAAAAATTCCATCTCCTTTTCTATATAAACCCACCTAATATCCTACTTAATCTTCACTAAAAGCCTCTGGAGTTCTACCAAAAACATCCCTCCTATCTCTATAATCCTCCCAAGGTTCCCAAAACTCCCAATAAGCCTCTCTCAAGCCTCTCTCAAGCCTTTGGAAGCACACATCCAAGGGTTTTTCTTCCTTCCTCATTTTTGTCCAATATTATTTAAATTGTTATTCCCTTTTAATTTCAATTATAAATATTGGGGTATGGTTTATAACCTCCCCCATTCATCCCTTTTTATGTATGAATTATGGTAGACCCATTTCTCTCTCATTAAATTCCTCCCATGTACACCCGTTACTATGTCGAATTTCCGAACAGAATTTCTCTCTCCTCAAGCAATTCTTTTGTATCTTGAATCTAAATTTCATTACATTTGCTGGGAAATTTATATATATTACCCCTTTACTATCCATGTAATTTAAATATGATGAGACACCCCTTTCTCTCTCATCCACCATTTTATGAGTTCTTATGTCACGCCGCTAGGGTGCTGAAATTGAACCACGCTTTTCCAAGCCAAAGTAAATGTGTTGTGAATTCCATTCCCTTTTCTCTATTAAGGGTATTCACCATTATTAACATTTAATTATTGTTAGAAGGGTTTCATGTACATTTTAAAAATTCCTTTATCATGTAATAATAGATTATGTTGATTGATTCAATGTTTTGTGATCCATGTGGCACACTTATGCATGAAATGAAATGTTTAAGAAGGGTGTGCCTGGATAGCCCTCCAATGCATTGGGTATAGTATAGTATCATGATACATCATGAGCAATGGGTGTTTACTCACTCTAATTAAAGTTCAATTAGGGTTTACATGTGCCTCATGTGCAATGAGGGTTTACTAATGCTTCATGTGTAATGAGCCTTGGTTCATGCTAATTCTATGTTAAGTGTTGCTGCCACATTTCCATGTTATAATTATCATGATTTATCATGCCTTTCTGTTTATTCTTATCTTGTTCTCTATTGATACACCTACTATCTAACAATTATTTTATTCTTAATGTTATTCCATGATTAATCCCTTATTGGGATTTATAGCTCACCCTTTTTTATGCATGCCCTTAGGTTATCCCATGCAATGATATGTACGAAGAAATGTAGTGGTCATGTAAAGGAAGTTTTCAATAAAGATATTGTTTTTCATGTTTTATGTTGTTATTTAATGATCCCAAGACTCATAGACACTATACCTGTCGATCTTCTATGTTGTATCAGATGAAGTTTATGTAATAAATTATGTTTAATAGTGTAATATAAGATCAGGGTTGTCATTGTTGGTATCAGAGGATAGGTTTAGCTATATTTGGGATTAGGATTAGAAAACCCTAGTGAAGACATAGAGACAAGAATAAGTATAATAAAAACATACATATGTATTTGTGAGTATTGATTAAGTGGTTTATCATGAAAATACATCCTTTTCTGGATACGAGTAGGTAGAAGCGGCTCTGGCACAAATGTATCCTAGGGGTAAAACCCGAAAACACTAATTTGAGCTAGACTCGAATGGAAACTGGTGCATGACAACGGGCCATGATGCACTCTTGGTTACGAAACTCCCGGGGATATGATTTGGTAAATTCATAACCTTAGTATGAACCCTTATTAATGGATTTAAAAAAAAATCCCCTACGAATTTGGCTTATAATGTAGATCATGGATATCATAGATTGAAGCCAATGGATTCATAAGTTAAGGAAATAAAAGTTATTTATTAGTCATCATTTTTCTCCTTGGATTACTCTTTCTGTGTTACCCCTAACTTTCCTTTTATTCTTGCTAATGGCCGATAATTGGAGGACTCGGGCTAACAATCGATGTGAGTATCAATGTGATGAATGTGCAAATGAGATTCCCAATCCAATGGGAGCGGGAATGGTAAACTTTTTTCACGCTTCTCTCTCAATTAACTAAATATTGGAATAGAAACATGTGTCAAGTGGAACGTTAAACCACCCCCTCCTCTATGAAAGAACAAGTCACTATCGAGAGATTTATGAGACAAATGCTCCTACTTTTAATGGATCATCTGATCCCTCAATCACCAAACAGTGTATCAACTCCAATGAAAAGATCATATCAATCATTCAATGTTACGAACAAGAGAAGGTTCTTCTGGTTGTTTATCATATAGAAGGTTAAGCCTATCAATGTTGGACGTTGATCAAAAATTCAAATCCTGAGGAAGAGATCGAGGCGTTTGAATGGAAGGATTTCTGGAAGATATTTTTCGGTAAATATTTTCCTTGCACCCTAAAACTTAAGATAAAAAGTGACTTCCTTGCCCTCAAGAAAAAAGATGATGAATCTATCCGAGTGTATGAGGAAAATGTTACAAGGCTTTCATGATACGCCTTAGGCTTTGTCGTTACAACCGAATGCAAGGTTCACTACTTCTTTGGTGGGTTGAAACTTAGCCTACGAAAAGCGCTGGAGATCCGTGACTTTGACAACTATGAAGAAATTATCTGATGTGCCTTTAAGGTCGAAATAGAGATCATAGAATCTTAGGGTATCATAGGTATAATAAGCGTAAGGTGGACTTCAATGCTGGAGGTCCGATGGATAAAACCAATGGTGCTAAGAAGATCCAACACCCCACTTGCCAAAGGTGTGGAAAGAAGAACCTTTGAAATTTCCTGAAGGGGATGAGGAAATGATTTATGTGTGGAAGAGAAGGGCACCTAGCTATTAAATGCCGATAAGAAAAACCCACTGCTACAAGAGAGGAGAGGAACGCTCCGTTCGAACCTCAATGTGTTGTTCATTGCTATAACTATAAAGAACCAGGGCATCTTGCAAATCAGTGCCCTAAGATAAGGAATTTTGGAGGCAACCAACAACCTCCAAGGTACCAAGGGAGATCTTTTTCCGTCAACACAACCTAAGTGAACCCCGACAACGAAGTGGTGACAAGTACGCTAGTTATTCATTCAAGAATAGTGAACATACTTTTTGATTTAGGTTCTACACATTATTTTATATCCCAAATGTTTAGTAGAACAATCCCAGCACCACCAAAAATCATGGAAGTAAAGATGTCGGTGAGTACAAAAAATGGAGCAATCATTGAATCCCATGAATATAACTCCTCCCCTATCATAATATATAGATTGAATTTAAAGGAGAACCTCTCCATACTCTCTCTAGTGGAATTTTATGTGATTCTTGGCATGTATTAGCTTTCCTTTTATAATTCCAACATAAATTGTTGGGATAGGGAAATCACTCTCCATGTGGATAATCAACCCCCAATTCTATACAACTGCAAGGAGGAAGATGAATCTTATTTATCTCCATCATATAAAGCATGGATATTACTACCCTATGAGCATGCGTATTTGGCACAAATGCATGAGTACAAGGAAGAAACCATCCTTGAAGACATGCCTATTGTGAGGTAATTCACTGAAGTGTTTCCCGAAAAATTTCCTTGTCTTCCTCCTAGAAGAGATGTTTAATTCTCAATTGATATTATACCTGGGGCATTTCCAATATCTTTGAATCCCTACATAATGTCTGTTGTGGAGCTTGAGGAGATGAAGAAACAACTAAAGAAGAATCTGAATAAAGGATTTATACGCCAAAGTGCTTCACCATGGGGTACACCGGTCCTCTTCATTAAGAAGAAGGATGGGTCAATGTTCCTTTGCATCAATTATCTTGAGCCCAAAAAAATCACGATAAAGAACAAGTATCCTTTCCCATGAATTGATGACTTGTTTGATTAGCTGCGTGGAGCACAATACTTCCTCAAGGTGGATTTGTAGTCAGGATGTTATCAAGTAAGGTTGAAGAAAGAAGATATCACCAAGACATCTTTTCGTAAAAGATATGGGCACTATGAATTCATAGTAATGCCTTGAGACTGACTAATACTCCAGCAAATATTCATGGACATGATTAATAGAGTATTTAGGGATTACCTCGACAAGTTTTCGGTATTCTTTATAGATGATATTCTTATATACTCCAAAATCAAGGAGGATCATGAGGAGCATCTAAGAACTGTACTAGAGAGCTTCCGAAAGGAGAATCTCTATGAAAAGTACAACTAGTGTGAGTTCTAGTTGAACTAGGTCTCATTCTTAGGCCATATCATTACAAGCAATGGGAAACATATGTATCTTTCCAAAATAGATGCAATGGAGGGATGATCGAGGCCAACATCAGAAACAGATATCCATAGATTCTTGGGTTTAGCTGGATATTGTCGACGATTTGTGGGAACTTTTTCACAATTCTCCGACCCTATTACCAAGATAACTCGAAAGGGAGTAAAGTTTTCTTGGAGTGATGAATGTGCAGAAAGCATCACGGAGTTAAAAAGGAGGCTTATCACTGTGCCCGTTCTCACTTTACCCATAAGTGGAGAACTTTTTATAGTATTCAGTGATGCTTCATAGAAGGACCTGGGTTTTGTGTTGATACAAAATGAAAAAGTCATTGCCTATGCTTCAAGGAAAATGAAAGTTCATGAGTAGAATTATCCAATACATGATTTGGAGTTGGCTGTGGTGATATTCACTTTAACAATTTTTTGGAATTATCTCTTTGGGGTGAAGTTAAAAATATATACGGACCAAAAAAGCCTTAAGTATATATTCACATAGATAGAGTTGGACTTGGACCAATGAAGATGGATAGAGATGATCAAATACTATGAACGCTCATTCTATTACCACCCTGGGAATGAGAACAAGTTGGTAGATGATCTAAGTAGAAAGGACCCAACAATTCAATCATTGATGAAAATTGAGAAGGACCCAATCTTCTTAGATTTGATGAATATGTAAATGGGAATCATAAATAAGTGTACATCATCAATCATTTCACAAATGATTGCTCAACCATATCTTTTGGATAGGTTAAAGAATGATCAAAAGGTTGATGTTGGAATTCCAAAGAGTGTGGAATCTATTAGAAAAGAGAAATATATGGAGTTAAATGTTAATGATGAAGGAATTGTGAGATTTTGGAAAAGACTATGTGTTCTATAATTTCTGGAGCTGAAAAAGGAACTTTTGGATGATGTGCACAGTTCAAATTTCTCTATTCACCCAGAGAATTCAAAGATGTATCAAGATCTATGAGAGCAGTATTGGTGGGATAATATGAAGAAGGAGATCATTGAGTATACTTAAAAGTGCCTGGTGTGTCATCAAGTTAAGGAAGAGAGGTAGAAGTCTAAAGGGATGATGCAACCATTACCTATACCATCATGGAAATGGGAGGACATCACCACGGACATTGTCATAGGACATCCGAAGACATAAAAAGGAAACAATGCAATATGGGTTGTTGTGGATTGTATTAAAATGTCTTTACACTTCATTAATATTCGGTAGGATTTATCATTGGATCAGCTTGCACAGATATATATCAGGGATGTGGTAAGGCTTCATGGAGTACCACTATCTATTGTATCTGATCGAGATCCAAGATTCACCTCTATGTTTTGGAAGATTATTCAACAGGATCTAGATTCTAAGATGAACTTCAGTACGACTTATCATCCTCAAACTGATGGCCAATCCAAGATAACTATCCAAACATTTGAGGATATATTGAGAGTGTGTTCTATGGACTTAAAAGGAGGGTGGGACCAACATTTTCCAGTGGTTTAATTCTCCTAAAATAACAATTTCAACTGAAGCATCCAAATGTCACCTTATAAATACCTGTAAGGGAAGAGGTGCAGAACACCGACATGTTGGGATAATTTTGGTGAGTGTATGCTGCTAGGACCTAAAATTGTTATAGAAATGGTGGAGATGGTGAAAACCATTCACCAGCATATCAAGGTAGCCTAGAGTCTATAGAAGATTTATTCAGAAAACCAACGACAAGACCTTAAATTTAATGTTGGAGACATGGTATTTCTATGCATATCTCCTTAGAAGAAGGTCATTAGGTTTGGAAAGAAAGGGAAGTTATGTCCAAGGTACATCGGCCCATTCAAGATTCTTGATCGTGTTGGGGTTGTGGCCTTTCGACTAGTAATTCCACCTAGCATGGAAAATGTACAAGATGTATTTCATGTATCTCTCTCATGGAAGTACATACCATACCTTTCACATGTACTCTCTTTAGAGGTAGTACAGCTAGAGGATGGTCTTTCTTATGAGGATCAACCAGTGAAGATCTTAGATTGTATAGAAGAAGTTATACGAAAAAAGACAATTCCTCTTGTCAAGGTGTCATGGAAAAACTAGAAGTTTGAAGAAGTGACATGGGAATAAGAGGATGTGATGAAGCTAAGTCACCCACATCTGTTTTAGTGTGGGAAAAGGGAATTTCTAGGGAGAAATTTCATAAGGGGGGAAGATTGTAATGACCCACACTTTCTTTAATGAAAATTACTTTTGATATAATTAAATGTCTTATTATGGTTATATAAAATGTGAACATCATTGGTTTTATGTTTCTAGATTTTAAAATACCACTATTAATTGTGACCATTGATCATATAGTCATTGAACAATGATCACATGATTAGTATAAATATGGGGCTTTAACAAATCTAATTTACTTAGACAAAGGAAGTGATGACCTCATCCAGTAGACTTGCCCCGTACGAAGCCCATTTATCGGAGCTTAGAAAAGAGGTGGAGTCCTTAGGCTTTTCTCTTGACCAAGCCCAGGCTGAGCTTGAACACGTTATACTTGAGTGGAACTGACTATGGGAGAAGTGAAAGCTAATAGAGATTACCATGTGAGCAATGCTATCCGAGCCACCCCAAGAGTCTGTCAACATTGCACATCCTATTCTTCGATCTTATATGGGTATTTTAAGGGGTTATGTAACAAGACCCTAGTACTATTGTTATATACATTATTTTTTTATATAATAATGAATATACTTTCATTTTATTATTGTTACCATGTAAATAGTTTTTAAAGAACAAATAGTATTTTTTGTTAATGTTCATCTAAAAATATATTTTGATGAATTAATGGATTTTTGAATAAAATAATATTTTAATAAAATAATAATAATATTATTAAATTAATGTTTATTAAATATAAATTATCGTATAATTTTTTGTATGTAATTGAAATTTTTATTAAGGTTTGAAAGCCATTTTTGTCAAAACCCATAATTTTATGATAAATGTCAGTTTTTATTTTAAAAGTTCAAATTAACATATTTAGATAATTATTTATATAAAATGAATATTATTTATAGAATCAGGATGTCGAAATTATCAAATGGTGAATTTTTTATAATTTTCTGATACTGTTACATTTTTGGGTAAAAATTAATTACCGTTTAAATATATAATGTGTTTTATGACATCATAATGACCCAATAGTGATGTAATAAAATAATATAAACTTTATGTTAGGCAAATATATGTTTTACCATTAAAATAATGCGACTTTTGTTTTGTTTAATTTATTTTACCAAGCTTTAGTGAAGCCTCCAAGACTAATAAAACATTTTGTCTTTTTAAATTCTTGTCCTTGAGAGTGTGCCTCACCTCCACATAAGAAACCCTATTATTTTAAGAGTTTCGGCCATTTTCCTTATAAAATATTGTTTTCTACTCCCATTTGGCAAAAACCATGGGAAAAAACCGTTGTCTGGTTTGTGTTATTGATTAGTTTAATGTGAGGTGTCCCAAACCTAAATAATAAAGAATTCCATCTCCTTTCCTATATAAACCCACACAAGATCCCACTTCCTCTTCACTCAAAGCTATTGGAGTTTGAACAACCCCCTACCTCCCCTCTCTCGAATCTTCCAAAGGTTCCCCAAGCTCCCAAGAATCCTCTCTCCATCCTCTCTCAAGCATTTGGAAGCACACATCTATGTAAGGGGTTTTCTTCCTTTATCATTTTTGTTCAATATTCTTGAAATTGTTATTCCATTTTAATTTCAATTATAAATGTTTGGGTATGGTTTCAAAACACCCCCATACTTCCCTCTTTATGTTTTATTTATGGGATACCCCTTTCTCTCTCATTAAATTCTTTCCATGTACACCTGTTACTATGCCGAAATTCTGAAAGGAATTTATCTCTCGTCATTTACATTTAATAAATTCTTTTGTATCATGAATATAAATTCATTTACATTTGTTGGGACATGTATCTATATGAACCCCTTACTGTCCATGTAATGTAATTATGATAATAGGCCCATTTCTCTCTCATCAACCATTTTTATCAGTTCTTTTGTCACGCCGTTATACTGCCAAAATTGCACCGCACTTTTTTCCAAGCCGTAGTCATTGTGTTGTGAATACCATGACCATTTATCTATCAAGGGTATTCACCTTTATGAACATTTACTTATTGTTTAAAGAGTTTTATGTAGGTATTCCACATTCGTTTATAATGAAATAATTCATTATGTTGAATGATTCAGTGTATTATGATCCATGTGGCACACTTATGGAAGAAATTAAATGTTTAAGAATGATGCGCCCTGATAGCTCTATAATGCATTGGGTAATGTATAGTATCATGATACGTCATGTGCAATGGGTGTTTACTCATGCTAATTCACGTTCAACAAGGGTTTAATCATGATTCATGTTAAATGAGGATTTACTCATGCTCTATGTGCAATGAGCCATGGCTCATGCTAATTCCATTTTAAGTGTTGTTGCCACATTTCCATGTTATGATTATCATGCTTTATCATGACTTTATGTTTATGATTTTCTTGTGCTCTATTGATATTCCCATTGCCTAACATGTATTTTATTTCTCATGTTATTCCTTTATTAATCCCTTACTGGTCTTTAAAGATCACCCTTTTTTATGCATGTCCTCAGGTTATCCCATGAAATGCTAAGTATGAGGAAATGTAGTGGTCATTTAAAGGAGGTTTTCAACAAAGATGTTTTTTTCATGTCTTAAGTTGTTATGTAATGATCATAATCCACAAATACACTACAACTCCCAATCATCTATGTTGTATTAGATTATATTCATTTAATAAATTATGTTTAATTATGTAATAAAAGATCAGGGCTTCCATAAACTTGATAGTGGAAATTATTAGTTACACCACCCATCTTACCCGATATTTGGTGGTTATATATAACACCACACACACCACCAAAATGGTTTTCATTATTTATAACATCACACACCCCACCTAGATAGTGGTTGTTATATATAGAACATTTCATTACCTATCAATTGGCCATCTAGTCACTTATGCACATCCCTCTATAGGGACAGTGACACACACCTTCAAATATTTTTTCCCTTTTCATATATTTTTTTAAAATATTTTAATTCATATCCCTCTATAGGGAAAACCATACCCACTATTAAGAACATTTAGATCATGTAAATTAAATATTAAGGCTCTTCATGCACAACCATACCATAACAGAGTCATAGTATATAGTTGTTCTCCCCACTTCCATGACACCACAATCCTTCTGTTTGGGCTGTAATGCTCAAACTATGTGACATGATCATCCTGATACGTGAAGAAAGATTATATATAATATATAGTAACCTGAGAAATATTTATCATAACAAGTCACATCAAAGAATATCATGAACAATCTAAAAGAATCTATACAAAATCACACAATCATAATTAATAAAATATCAAGGCAATTCACATTCCCACATTTAACACATAACAGGCATGGGTTTTCATGCATGAACAACATTCCATGAGAATTTCATACACTATTCCCTAAATATAAACAATATTATTATTACAAGTTTCTCTATGTTGATGTCAAGGTTCATCAAATAATTATCACTCGATCCATGTCCATGTGTTCATCATCTCAAACAACTTTACAATGATTCCTTGTACCGATTATATTTTTTTTTGCAAAATAATGAAAACACCAAATTTGATAATAGATTCAATATCCTTAAAAATTTAAAAAATTTCAATTTAATACAAAGAAATCGTGAAAAAATTATTTCGTAATGAATAATTACAATTCCACTTGTGAGGATAGTCCCATTCTCTATAATAATAAAAAAGAAAAAAGAATAATTCTTATTATTCATTATCATAATTCTAGGCTATTATTGTTTTATGAATTATTTATAATTTTCCTTATAGGATTCAAAAAGAAAATTTTAAAAAATACTATTTAAAATTTTAAAATAAAACATTCTATGTTTTTATCTTTTGGAAATACAACACCCATGAATAGTAGAGTGAAGGTGAGGTTCTGCCATGCCTAGTAGCTAAGCAAAGAAATCATATTTTTCTTCAATGGTTTAAACCAACTTGTCCATGGGAAATTTTTAATTTCTTAGACGAAAAAGGATTACCAAAAAATGAAATTCATCATTGTTCAGATATTTTTAGAAAAAAAAATATTCATATAGATTCAATGTTTAAAATCCAAAAATTAAATTCATCATTTAATTTTTAATAAAAATATTTCATAATTATGGTGTGTTTAAATTCATCCATAATCAAATTAACAAAACATAAATGAGTTAATAAATTGATTTCAAATATTTTAGTCTTTTAAAATCATTAAAAACATGTTATGGGGTCGTACTGGGAAAGAAGAGGTGAAAAGCTGGTTGTAAATGTATTTTTTCCCAAAAATGTTGTAGCATAAGGGTAACATGGTTTACAGAAACATATTTTATAGTTTTTTCATAATATTAATTATGTACCCTTATGAAACCTTATAAAATCTAGGTTACCCTTACATAGTCATAAAGGTTTAGGTGTTTCCATTATGTGGTATTAGAACTACACTTATGCCACCCATGTTTACCCTTAGGCATCCTTTGAATACTCCAACCTTATTTTTTAATGAACCTAAGTAACCCATAAATATATTTTAGAAAATATTTTTTATATTTACAGAGAATATATTTTACTTTAACACAACATATGTAAATCCGTATTAACCTTTTATAGTGGCAGGTTACCCATATGTAGTTAGGATACTACCTTTACATTGATGATATATTTTCTATCTTACCATTACATAGAGAATATGTTATTCTTTAATATCATTTAAAAACATTGGTATACTAGTAGACAACTTATAGAAATATAGATTTACATTTATCAAATGGATATAAAACTCCCTTACCCTTATGGAGTGGATCATTAACCCCTTTAAATCATTGATGAATATGGTTTAAATTTATATAACACTAAAAATAAGCATTGTGTATATATAGAATAATTTTTACATTTTGTATAACCTTGACCTTATGTATTTGTAAAGAATTTTTTAAATTATTAACTTTCTAAAAAAACATATAAATTACATCCAAAAGAGAGTTTTAATAACAATTAGAAATTGAGAATATTATAATTCTCTTCCTCTAATGAATTTTCTTCTCTGATATATATCTCTTGTGGTATTACATGAAAATATTAGGACACTAAGCTCAAACCTAATACTTCTATACTCAGGTATCCTATTGTAACCATCCATGTTTTTGTAAGATATTAACAAGTGGTACGACATTTCCTTAAAGAACATTCTTTCTATGGTCTACAATCATCACTATATTATTTTCAAAATATTAATATAGATCCAAATAAATGTCCCAATCATCTATAAAATGCATATAAATATAGAAAAAATCATGTATACCTTGATATCATAGAGGATTTTTCATAGGGTATGCCACCATCCCAACCCATTAGGTGAACACGAAGGTTCCAACATGACCTAGAGTTGGTTTTCCTTAATTATCCTAATGGTGATACCCCAATTGAGGTGAAACTGACAAGAAAATATAATCCTAAATAATGAAAAAAAATGGTCATATCCCTTCATCTTTTATAGGATTTCTACCGACCAGGAGTGGTAACCAACCATTTACAACTCAAATACACCTGTTTGAAGGAATCATGTACAATGCTAGGCCCAAAAATATTGTCCCACCAACATTTTCCAAACACATTAGTGGTTGGAAAAACAATCCTTAGAGAGAATCAAATGGTTCCATCGATATATAAACTTGAATTTTTTTAATTGAACCAAACCATGTCTAGGCACTCATCCCAAGTACCTCCAAAGTCTACAACACAATCTCAGAGCATACCATCTAGTATATGAATATTTATCTCAAATTATACATCAATATGTGGATGGTATGTTGTATAAAATATATAATTCCCCAACCTTAGAAACAAAGTGTCGGTGACTTTAATATATTTTCATAGATTCAAGCTTGAAATCCCAAGTGATTAAATAGTTAACCATTTTTTGAAAACTTGATTATACATATGATACCTATGTTACATTGTGAATATGAAATAAAGAATAAAAAAATAAATGACAAGAATACTTGAAACTCATTTATCTTGGGGAAAGGAAAAAAAATAAGGGTGATCTCAAATTCTTAGTAAGGGTAAGTACAACAGAATCAATAATGAATCAATGATTATAATCATCATGGAAAGGTAAATTACATAGCACACATGAAATATAAATATCTTGATAATGTACAACCAATATGGCCTGATAGATAACTTAAACAAATAACATATAATAAATAAACTAATAATTTAATAAATCCATATATATTTCAATGAAAAACCTCATGGATAATAATAAAAATTAAACATTAAATAAAGTAAATGATTAATTATTATATGCCATTTCTCCAACAAACGTGATACCTTTACCATAAATATTTATTCTAAATAATTTTTAAACTATATGTATTTGACCAAATGATTCATCTCATGAGTCTATCAATGCATCAAGGGATTTTCATTAACAGATCCCCAACCCATATAGTGAATTTTCAAAGCATTACTTAAACATCAAATAATCGATTTAAAAAAAGATTTTAAAATCGTAGTGTCCCATACCACTACGAAAAATTTGAATAAAATGAAGATAAAATTATTCATGATAATATATATCAAAATTGGAAGTAGATATTCCAAAAAAAATATATAAGTTATGAATATTATATTTATCTCACAGATTTAAAAAGTGGGATGAAAATCCTTTACCCTATGCTTCCTTTTTAGTATGTGGTATTTAAACTCATGTATAGTAGTTGAAAAATTGATAATAACTTATAAATGAAACATAAACATATTTATAATATCATATATGGGTTTCTTATGATATCTCATTACCTTCATGATTATAATATTTCATCATCTCCACTATTGCATTCATTATATGCATAGTTTTTCGAGTATGTTTTAACTGGTTATTTGTTATTATTATCACATAGATCATGATTAATTCATCTATAAAATTTAAATAATTATTTAATTATAATTTATATTCATTTCATATGTTTTTATAATAATCCATAATATTTTTTGATTGGAAATTAAATGCATCGTTCATAGAAACAATAGGTTGTATGTATGAATGAACAATACTTCCATTTATTTTCAAAAATAAATGAATTAAAATTAAATGATATATATATATATATCTATCTGTATATTATCATAAAAATTTCATATCTATTTCATATATGTCATATATTTTATTATAATCATCCTTAATACATTCCATGTATAGGGTGAATGAATCACATCACTTTGAGAAGGCGATAGTCCACACGTCCACAATCAAAGTCATTGTATTCCCAAAAAATTGAAAAAATGAAAGTATGTTTTATATAAAATTTTCATATTCATAATGAAATAATTAATATCACATATATCATTTATAAAAAATAAAACCATCATTAATCCTACCATTAATGGTGGTAAATTTAAGAATGAATGACATTGTTTCGTGAGGCGATAGTCTGTCGTACACATGAACGATGATAGTGTACACCATTTGATGGATGAGTGTGAAAGTATAGGTGTACATATTAGAATAAAAACATATCGAGATATATAATATACTGATGTTATTATATAATTGAGGTAGGTGGTTCCCATTTATAATTGAGGTAAGTGGAACTTTTGGAAACTCTTAAAATATTAAATTAGTATAAATTAGTTTGTAGTATGAAATGTCTCCAAAGTGAGTTATTTAGAATATAAGATGATTAAGGGTTGAAATATAATTAGATAATAATTTTGAGACATGTTTTTTTCACATTTTTACCAAGATATTTTGGGTTTAACCATTAGTTAAACCCATCAACTCTTACCATGACCACTTGGATTTTTTACTCTTTAAGAGTTAATATAGTTATGATAAAATTAAAAAAAACCATAAATGAGTTGTGGATTACATTTAATGTTTTACCCCAATATTTTTTCTTAATATTATATTATTATAAATATTATATAATTTAATAAAATATTATTTATTTTAAAAAATCATTAATGTCTATTTGGACAGTATTCATTACTTGAGTTTTTTAAAATATCATAACTACAAGATAGCATCAGAAAAAACCATTAATACTTCCCTAATATTTTTAGATCATATATGAAATTTGAGGATAACATTAATTATATTAAATTAAATTTATTTTAATATTTTTATTATCATTTATTTGTTATGTCTATTAATTAAACAATTACTACACCATCGTTGTGCAAGACATTAATATATTTATTTCTCCCACACAAAATAAAAATAAATTAGCATAGTAATGAATTTTTTATATTTCAATTGGTTATTTATAGTCAAAGATATATTCTGAATTAACATATATAAAAATTATAATACTTATTAAAAACATGATTATGACATATTTGACTTTCCATAAAATAAAACAAAAACATTAAATTCAACCAAGTGGCTCCAAGAAGCCTTAAAATAGGTACAAGGATACTTTTGGTTGATACTAACTCATCCAAAAATATTATTACCACTGTTAGGGGAATTTTATAATTATTATAATATTATTTTTACCCTTAATTACCCAATTTACACTTAACCATGATAATTTAAAAAAATTTAAAGATACTATTCAAATTGTCCAAAAATAAAATAAAACTATTTAATAAATTGTATAATTATGATTAAAAATATGGAATCATTTTTTATAAATTCAAAAGAAACAATTAGATAAAATTATTTTAAAATTTATCCCATTTTTAGAATGAGAAAACAAAATTTGAATGTGAGAACGTTCTAATGATTGGAATATTTTTATATTTAAATTCAATGTGAAATTGATTCAAATTACCTATATTATATTAATTGATAATATGTTTCTATTTTTACATTAAAACAAATTAAAAATATATTTCAAAAAATAAAATATTTGAAAAAAAACCTATTTTCAGTTAAAAAGTAATAATTTATCACTATTCATCAAAACATGAAACATATCAAAAAAATAATAAAAATTAAAACTAACATAATTTTTATGTTTCTCATAATAAAATGAATCAAATTTATTTATATAAATTTTATAAAAGTGTCAAAATTAATATTTAATATATTTTACCCATTAAAAGGTGGTAAATCAGATTTTATACAAATATTTGTTTTGTATTTGTAATATTTACTTTGTTCTTATGATATTCCTATAAAAAATATAAAAATTTACTATATAAATTCTCTAAAAGTTTTAGAATATAATTGATTGTGAAAAATGTGACTAATTAGTATTTTTTTAAAACTAGTATTACACGCATTTAAGATATCAAGATCATTAAATTTATTCTAAAAGGAAAATATATGGTAAATTCATGGGGTCCTACATTATCCCATCCTACAGAAATTTAGTCCTCAAAATTTTAGTGGTGTTACCCTCTGAAAATATGTGGTTAGTTATCCTACATAGAATCATCTAGCTACTATATTGCATCTTCCATTTTCTGATTTCTTCAGAGTACCTTTATCAGTTGAGTTGTCTAATTCCTTAATACTTTCTCTATGTTATCAAGAATCAAGATGGGTTCTTTACAATATGAATGGTCACATTCCAACTATACTTCATCAGAGGCGAGAACATGTGTTGGGTCAGGCATGTACTTCTTTATCAAAGATATATGAAACACATCATGTACTTATAATTTTTTTTTCAATATTTCAAAAGGATAAGAAACAACTCCAACCCTTTTATGAATCTCAAAGAGTCCAATGTACCTAGGACTTAATTTACCTTTCTTAACAAACATACTAATAACTTTCCATGGAGATACTTACATGAAAATATTGTCTCCCACATTGAACTCTAAATATTTCCTTTTATTATCAAATTGTTTTTCATACTTTGAGATTATTTAATATTATACGGAATAGCCATCACTATTATTTTCATCTATTTGATAAGTTCTGGGACTATGAGTTTTCTTTCACCAACTTCATCCCAACAAGTTAGACTATGAAACCAATTTCCATATAATGTTTCATACAACAGAATTTTAATACTTGAATGGAAACAATTATTACATGAAAACTATACCAAGGGTAGGTACTAATCCCATGTACATTGAATATTGAGTGAGAATGACCTCAACATGTCTTCTATTGTGTGAATTGTTCTTTCAGACTATCTATTAGTTTGAGTATGGTAGGATGTGTTCAAATGAAGTTTCGTATCAAGATACCTCTGAAAGCTTGTTTATAATTTTTAGGTAAAGAAGGGATATTGATTAGAAACAAAAAATAATTTTATTTCATGAATTATTATAACTTCATTAATATAGAGCAGTGTGAGGTTATCAAGGGGAATTTATTCTCTTATAGAAAGGAAATGTGAATATTTGGTTAGGTGAAAAATGAAACCCTTATTGCATCATTATTTGAAGGAGTATTTAGTAGTCTCATGAAAATTTACATAGTAATTTCATACCATTACCACAAAGGAATAGAAAGAGTTTGAAGGAATCCTTTAGGATGTTCATTCACAATTTTCACTTGTTGAAAAACCAATCATTTCGACATATAATCAATGAATATACATACATCAGTTATGTTTTTTGGTGGAGGCCATTCCCTATCTACATTTTTCATTACAGGATCAACCAATATTCCATATAAAAATAAAATATATCCACTAAAAAAATTAATGATTTTATAAATCATACTTATTGAATTTTTCATATAACTCTTCCATTCTTAGAGGCTTAAGAAAAATATACAAGTGATTATCAAAATCGTTATAGATTTTAAAATAAACTAGAATATCATCAATTAATACCACAACCAAATATTCAAGATATTATTGGAATAATATGTTCATTGGATCTATAAAAAATAAGGTTTATTTTTCAATCCAAATTGAATTTATGTAAACTTGTAATGTCCATACATCATTCAAAAAGTGTCCTTTAGAAAGTCTTCCTTCTTTACTCCCAATTGGAGATACCAAGAAAAGTATAGGGCAATGTGAAGTTGATCAAACAAGTCATTAATAATTATTATAGGATACTTTTTATTTATTGTAACAGCATTGATTTCCCTATAATCAATGTAAAAAGTCATGGATACATACATATTTTTAATGAAGAGAAGATAAGATCCCGATAGTAAAACACTAGAGTGAATTAATCCCTTATTACCCAAATCCTATTTCTTTTTTATTCATCTCTATTAATTTCACTATAGGAATTCTATAGAGAGTCTATGATTTTGGCCTCACATCGAGGATTAAATCAATGGAAAATTCAACTTCACACACGTGGGGATGTCTGAGTAATTTATTAGAAAATACATCAATGTATTTCTACACAATAGGCACATTCTAAATTTTAAATTACTTTCTCCAACACCTAATTTTTTTTCTCATCTTCCCCATGAATATCATTCAGTATAGCTATTGTTGGTGGATCAAGATAATAATATAATAAGGAAGATTGAATTATAATGATATGGAATTATTGATCTTCCTCACAAATCATAATTTACTTATACATATAAAAACGTTTTTCATACTATTTTGAGATATAATCCATTCCAAGAATTATATCAATGTAAACCATAGTTATAATAAGATTTTAGACAATTGAAACACCTTTATGTGTCATAATTGGGACTGCCTGACATATCTTTGTTGAAATGATACCTCCATTATGAGTTTTGACTGAAAATTATCTTATTAAATCTAAAGGAACATGTATAATTTTATTTGAAAACATGGTAGATATAAAATATTTCAATGATATAGAATCAAATAAGGCACTTTATAAATTTGAATATAATATTAATGTATCTTCCATAACATCATTTGGTACTTTTACATCTACTGTAGTGATCACATAAGCTTTTCCATATCCCATTGGCCCCTTATTTTCTAGATTCCCTTTATTCATTGGGATTTAAATTTTGTAGTTCCCCATCTCCCTAATGGTGAAACAATCAATATCTATATTTTAATTCTCCCCCTTTCATTATTTAATGTGATGAACCTTTTTCCACACATATAACAAAGTCTTGGCCTATTTAAGCATTTCCTAGTGTGAATTTCCCACAGTTCTCACAAAGTGGGAATTTATGTATTCCCTTATTCTTCTTTGACACATTACCTTTTTCATGGTGTTAAGGGAACCTCTTATACTATTGGTTTCCTTTGAATATGAAGGATCAAGATAATTACATCCCTATTTTTGGAACATAAAACCTTCTATTCATATAATGAAAAATTATGAGAATACATCATGGTTATAAGATTTGAATTTAGATGTTAAAAGAAGTGATTAATCATGCACGATGTGTTGTGTACATAATCCATAGAATACATCTCTAACCTTGTAAATATAGATTCATAATATGAAACACTCTCTTATTATTTATTCCATAATCCATGGAACTTTCTCTTCATATAAATTTTTTGATTATGAGGGAATCAATTATTGGATAATATATCCATAAAAATTCTCCATTCCATGGGTTATATTTATTCTTCCTCACTGTTGTTATCAACCATCGTTGATCAATATCACCTATGAGATAATGCACTGCATGTGTATCATTTTATAATTCGCTACATCACAATTCCATAAATATCTTTTCATTAGACTTCATCCATTTCTTCGGTACAATTGTATTTGTAGACCCATGAAAAGAATGGGTATTGTGTCACATAAAGTTATCCAACATAGGATATTATATATGTGGGATAGGTTTCTCCATTTGGTAAAGATTATTTTTCTTAAAACTGATTAGCTTTTCATAACATCTCCATAATTTTATTTCCAGTCCAATAATAGCTGTATTGGTATCCTTAATAGGGAACTCTCAACATTTTCCATGAGTATCCATACCATTCATCCATTCCAACCCCATTTATACATAATAGAATATAAAAGATTATTTCATAAAATATTGAATTTAAAATATGGTATAACACAGAATAGATATTAAAAATTTATGCATCATAAATCATAAAATTTGGTTTCTTTGGAAATATATTTAATTTTAAATATTTCGTAATGGTAGGTACAAAAATGTGAATTTTATTAGGTGTATTGCTTGGTAGTGTCATACTCGGTGTGCAGTAAGGCCTGTTGTTGTGTACCAGGTTATAAGCAAGTAGATCCTAACACACTATGTCCAAATTGTTACCCCTAGTTACATCTGTTTCAGAACCAAATCCACTTATAGTTTCTAGATAGATATGTACTTCTTAAGAAAACCCACATAATTTTTACCTTAATGAAAGTCTACGATGTTCATCCATACTTATCCTAAAACTCTATCTTAGGGTTATATACCCTAATCTATGTTTTATCAATCTAGTTTATAAGGTTTATACTAAAATTTCTCTAAGACAAACTGTAATTCACCCACCCTATATGTCCAGAGCCGGTACCATAAATTAATATATTGGTATAGATAGAAGCTTCAAATACCAAGGGACAGAAAAAATTATCATTTTTGGAAAAAAAGATTACATACATGATAACCATATTATATTGGTAAAGTAAAAAAATATACAATGAAAATAAAAATTTAGCATCCTTGAATATCATTCAATTTATTCCTCTTCATAACATTGGCAAAGGAAACAAAAATTTGGTTCGAGTCAAATTCTCTATAAGGGTAAGTACAATAGAAGCAATAATGATTCAATGAGTATGAACATCATGGAATGGTAAATAACATATCACACATGGCATATAAATATATTGATATGATATGATAAATATGTAATTATAGATAACTAAAACACATGAAATTTAATCAATAAAATGAGAATGAAATTTACGAAAAGATATTCGGAAGAAAAAAATATCATGGATAACAATAACAAAATTCTCAGTAAAGGAAATGCATAATTATTTGACGTCATGTTTCCCAGACATATGATAAAATTACAATCATGATTTATTCTCAATATAGTTTAAAAAATTATAATATGAATCAAATATTCATCTCATGATACTAAAGATGCATCGAGGGGATTTCATTAACCAGTCTCCATTATTTATGTTGTATGTCCAAATAATTCCCCATATATAGAATAATCGATTCAAGAAGATATTTTCAAATAAAAGTGTCCCATTAAACATTGAAATTTTTTAATTCCATGAATATCAAAGTATTTTTGATGTAATATATCAAAAGGGGATTTATATAGACCACAAAAAAGTAGTAAGCAGCGAATATGATATTTATCTTAGAGATGAAAAAGTTAAATGAAAATTCCTTAACTTATCTTTCATTTTTGATGTGTGGTATTTAAACTCTTGTATAATGATTTAGAACATGTTACTAACTTATAATAAAATCAAATTCACATTTATAATTTAATATAGGATCTTATTTTGATACCTTATTACCCTTTTCTTAGTAATGATTCATTACTTTCACTATTTATGGCATTATTTGGTTAGTTTGTCAACCCAGTTTTGACTTTTTATTTATTTTTATTATTAATTATATCATAATTTTAACATCAAGAAATGTAAAAAATGATTTAATAATCATATATATTCATTATATAGGGATTTATAATAATGCATAATATTTTGATATAGGAAATTATATGCACCATTCGTGGAGATAATGGGTTGTATGTACGCATGAACATTACTTCCATTTCATTTCAATATTAATAGAATGAAAAATAAATTATATATATGTATATTATAATTAAATTATCATATATATATATCATATATTTTACATATGTTGATTTTAATCATCCTTAATATATTCCTTGTATAGTTTGGATGAATCACATCACTTTGAATAGGCGGTAGACACATGAGCCTTAGCCCGGTTGGTGAGGACTCTGGTGCCCATCCAGGCAACCTGAGATCAAATCCAGGCAGAGGAAAAAAATTTTGGGTTACCATAGCAGTACTGTAGCAGTACTACATAGGTTCTGTAGTAGTATTACTGTAGAGGGAACTGTGAAGTACTGTAGCAGGAACTGTAGAAGGAACTGTAGCAGGCACTATTTGGCACTGTATCAGCCGGGAATTTGCCCCCGTTTGGGTCTTTAGGCCACCTATTTGGTCCCAGAGTCCTTTAAGGCCTTCGGGCCACCAAATCCTTCGGGCCAGTAAGATCTTCGGGCCTCCTCAAGGCCTTCGGGCCACCTTTAGTGCAGATGCAAACCAGAAAACCTACAAGGAACAAGCTCTTTATATGGATGAGCAAGAAGCTTTCACCACAACATAAGCTACATAGATTTCAAGAATGAGAGGGTATGGCAACTTCCATCGGGACAAGCCTGTGCATTCTTGGGATAGCATATCCTAACAACCATGCGAAGGTGGAGAGCTGATTTGACGATGAAGATGCTAGGAGGAGCAGTTCAAAGTAGTTAGTATGGGTAGTATGTAATGTTTGAAGCCTAAATGCAATGAATTCTTCTAAGGCTTACAAGGCCATGTAATACATACTCTTACGGGAATTTTAAGGGTTCCACCTCTCCCCTTGAAAGGTGGATGATCAAAAATCAATAAAAAATGAAGGCATTCAGGCCATTAGATGAATAGGCGGTAGTCCACATGTCCAAATTCGAAGTTATCACATTTCCACAAAATATAAAGTATGAAGGTATAATTTATATAAAAATTAAAATATCATAAATACATAATAAATATCATATATATAATATATAAACTATAAATACATCATTAATCCAACCATGAAAGGTGTTAAATGGAAGAACAAATGATATCAGTTCACGAGGGGGTAGTCCTCTTTACAAACATATGTTGATTGTGTAACCAATTTGATGGATGTGAGTGGAAGTGTTATTTAAAATATTAGAATAATAAATTTCATTAAATTGAATAAATATGGGTTATTATATAAGTGTTGAATATGAATAATTTAATGGTTTTAAAAAGAAGTAAAATGAAAATGGTCAATGAAGAATGTCCTTGGTTTAATTTATACCCAAATAGAGGACTATAGAATGAAGGGAGGGAAGTTGGTAGATTATGTGGTAACATTTTGGATGAGATATAAGGAAAAATGTATTGTGACAAAGTGAGGGGCATGGTTTCCTTTTATAATTGCAGTAAAGGGAAATTTTGGAAACATTGATATTTTATTAATATAAATTAATTTTCAATTCCAAATTGTTCTAAAGTGAGTTAGTTAAAATATAATATGATTATGGGTATAAATAATAACAGAACAATAATTATTATTCATGTTTATGTGACATTATTACCATTATCTTTTGGGCATTAACCCTTAGTGAACACGTTTAACTTCTACTGTGACTAGTTGGATTTTTACTATTTAAGGGTTAATATAGTTACTATAAAATTTAAAAAAACCTTAAATGAGTATTGGATGATATTTTAAACATTATACTAATATTTTTTCACAATTTATATAATTAGAAATTTTATATAATTTAATAATATATTATTTATTTTAGAATAGATGAGTTTTCAAAAATATAGTAACATCGTGATAGCTTCAAAAAAATCCTTTAATTCATCCCAAATATTTCCAGGTCATCTAGAAAATTCTTAGGTTCTATTAATTATATAAAAAAAATATTTTAATATTTTTAGTAAGATATTTTTATGTGTCTATAATTAGAAAAATTACAACATGATCATTGTGAAAGCCATAAAATTATTTATCTCTTCACAAAAAATGAAAAATAAATTATCATAATAAAGATAAAAATTTTATATATCAAATAAATATGTATACCTAAATATATCCTCTGAATTACCATATGTTAAAATTTTTATTCTTATTAAAAAATGAGTATGAAATATTTTACTTTTCATAGAATAAAATACAATAAAATCCTTAAAGTCATTCAAGTGGCAAGAATAATCCATAAAAACTACCCAAGGATTTTTTTTCTCAAAACTAACTCACCCAACAAAATTATGGAACTTTTAAGGGTAATTTTGTTATACATATAATATTATTTTTACCCTTAATAACCGGATTTACCCTTAACCATGGTAATAAAAAAAATACTAAAGTTACTATTTATGTTCTCAAAAAATAAAATGGAACTATTTACTAAATTTTGACCTTATGATTCTATATATGGAATACAGTTTAGGAAATTCAAAATGTAAATTTTCTTAATATTAATTCAAAATTAATATTGTTGACTGAATGAGAAAATGTGGTTTTAAAGGGATAACGTTCAAAAGAATGAGATGTTTTATATCAAAATTCAATGTGAGATTGATTTAAATGAAATATATTAGACTAACTGATGAAAAATTTATTTAATTATACTTGAAAATGTACTAAAAAATTAATTTAACACTATAAACTATTTAGATGAAAAATATGTTTTCAAATAAAATGAAATATTTTATCACTATTCACGAATACATGAAACTTTACAGAATAATATTATAAAATCAACCTAACCTAATTTGGATGTCTTTATTTAAAGAATTATGTTTATTTTTTCAAATAAATTTATAAATGTGTAAAAAATTTGATTGAATATAAGTGCACCACTAAATGAATATAAGACTACTATTATAAAAATACATATTTTTATGTTTAATATTGAGTTTGTTCTTATATTATTCCTATCAAAAAAATTGGATGAATGTAAATAATATAATATGGGATATATTTAATATAAATTTACTATGAAATTTTTCAAAAATTGTTTTAATTTAATAAACTTTGCAAAACATGACTAAATAATGTTTTGTTTAAACTAGGTGTCGCGTGAATTATAAGCTATCAACATAAATAAATTTGTTCTAAAAGTAAAATATATTATGAATACTTGGGGTGATACAAAATCTAAGAAGATTCCCAACATATTTCATCAATCCTTACAAAAACTGAGATGTGAAATGTGCAGATCAATTATATACAATGGTCATGGAAATTCCATGTAATATATATTATCACATACATAAAGCTTTCTATGATTATCTACTGAGTTAGTTTAAAGGATTAGTACAAAATGAGAATTATTTGTCAACTGATTGATAATCACCAAGATAGCATCATGATTCATTAGGTTCGTAGGTAAATCTATCAACAATCCCCCCATGAATTCCTAACATAGCCACATTTTAATTGTAATTGGATGGATCAATCCCCTAAGATGTTGAAGATAGATTTTTACCCCTTATAGGTATGGCATTAGGAAACAGAACTAGTGATATCCGTCTTCATCCCATGCCACTAAAACTATTATCTAAACTCAATGTACATCTTTTTTCAGTGGGGATTACAACAAATAATTAGGTATTGAATTCCTTCATTATCTCCTTTTTTAAGAAATCATGGACTACTAATATCCCATGCATACAGATCAAATTGATTTCATCCATTGACTACCTTGGTATCGGGTCCCCACCATGTAGTTTTTTCTAAATCACAAAACACATTGGCTCTATATTCTATGTATACTTTAACCATTCTATGAAGACAAGATGTAACCACCAATGGATAATAATTAATCAATCCCCAAAATCATATGTCCAGAAATTATCAAACAATATCATCAAGAGCCACTAATCCATTGATGAATGCTCACCAGGCTCCTAATCTACCGTTGGATTAGAGGAATGAGAATATTCTATGACATTAACTAAACTAGGTGCCTTGACCATATCAAAGTTAATCATCTGTAGGTACTCAAAGCTATTCTTTCTTCTTGGATTTATGTCCAATTGTGTGAATATATAATGGATATTCTTATAGTTAATGTATAAATAAACCTTTCATATAAGATATAGTGTCTCCAACACATTATATAATTATCCATTGTTTCTATATCCATTTTATGAGTAGGATATTTACACTCATGGGAAAATTGGTAAAGTGACATATAACCTACTTTCTTCTCCCTCTGCATCAGTTCTTCTCCTAAACCAATTCCAAATACATTATAGTACACGGTGTATCTGATCACTATCTTAAAAAGTATCCAAATTTGAGTAATTTTCAACCTCCCAATTATAAAAATCAATTAATATTTACACAAGTATGACCACTATAAATTTAATCATTTCCACATCAATTCATTCATAGGTTCTAATAGAGGGGTAATTTCATAGAAAAATCATCAGTTGTATCCTGCTAAACCCATGAAGTGGATGATCTTGAACACATTTTGGGGTCATGAGTTAGACATCATTGAATCCAATTTATCTGGTTCTATGGATAAATCTATCTTAGACACCACATTACCTAGTAACATTACCTTTTGAATCCAAAAATTAAAATTTAACATCTTAGTGTAAAGCCGATGTTTTTGAAGTGTACTCATAAATATATCGAGATGTTTGTCATGTTCTTAGGGTGTCGATGACTAGATGAGAATGTCATCATTGAAAACCATGATGAAGGAGTCCATGTAAGGGTGTGAAATCTTATTGTTGTGAGCCATTAACACTACAAGAATATTAATAAATCCACATGGCATCACCATGTACTCAGATAACTCTTACTTTCATTGAAACACCATATTCATGATATCTATATCTCTAACCTGTAACTGCTGATATCCTTACCAATGATAAATCTTATAGAATCACTAGTCTCTCCATAACGGATCAAAAATATAATCAATCCTATGAAAATGATATCCATTCTTCAGTGTCACCTATTTCCACTTATGGTATTCTATTTGAAGTCAAATTCTACCATCTTGATTCATAATGAATAGGAAAATTGCACCACAAATTGAAATTATCAGCCTTATAGAGTTGTTTCTCACTATATACTTGAGTTTAATCTTGAGATCCTTCAGATTGAGTGGTTCTATATGATAAGGTTGTATGAAATAGGTCAATGAACCCACATTGTGTTATATCTCTGCCTAACTTGTTGATCCATCATATACTTTACTAAGTCAAATATAACAATAAATATTTTAACCCATTTTTAATAATCCAAATGAAATTTGGTGCTCTATAAGGATGATTAATTTAGTATTTAAATATCATGACATATTCTACAATAGCTTTGAAATCATATTCATTGGAAATGAACTATGTAAAAGAGTGTTGTTTGAAATGGCCCTATATCATAAATCACATTGTAGGTATGGGAGCAAGGCCAGATTAATATTCATGTACCTCTGGTGGTAGATCTCGATCATCCTCCCTTAAAGGATAGTTCTTGACCTACATCACAAGTAGTCCTATAAGACTTTATCAAGGTGACATATTTTATAAAAAACAAAAACACTTAAAAAAAACAATATCTACGATGGTCGAAGTGGATAGTCAAGAGGGGGGTGAATTGAGTTCCAATTAAAATTTAAATTAAAAAATATTTATCTTAAAATCCCCCAATTTAAAAACAAAGTTAAACTATAGTGAATTTATACATAGTGTAAATGTTCAATTAGTATCTCAATGATTTATTAGGTCTTAGTTAATTTAATCTGAAAATTAAATTGACTTTTGAAACTAACTTACTGGTTTACAATAATTATAAACACTTGCTAATTTAAATATCAATGTAACTTTAAAACAAATTATATTTCAAATTAGTTAGTAGAGGAATATGATATATATATATAGAGTATAATTATTAATTGAACTAAAATGCATAGCAGATTTAACCAAGAGGTTCAGTCTCAAGGCAAGACATAATCCTCATAAATAATTTATATAAATTGATCCACACCCTAGATTGGGGTAAACAACAGTGAAAAAATTGTCTAGGTACAAGGACCTCTACCATAGTTCTACGTGGGAAAACAAACAACAGCTCACAGCTGTCCAGGTCTTACTCGACCTCTTCCACTATCTAAAGTGGGAAACAAATAGTTATGGAGTTTGAGTGCGCATTTAAGAATCCTTCAACTTAGCTCAGGAGACAGTGTGTGTGTAAAGTAAACAAGAAACACACACTGCTTGAAATGTAAATGAAAGAATCACTAAAGAGAGTGAGAATGAGTTTAGAAGATCTTTCGTGATTGCTAGTGTAGCTCTGGACTCGTTTGGTTGGTCAGAAAAGCTCATGAGTCCTTCTCTAGTTTTCTCTGAAAAACATAGTGTTGTTTTCTTCCATGTTCCAGGTACATCTTATCAGCTTGAGTGCATGAAGTGTTTGTTGTATTTCTTCACTCAAGATGCAGCTTTTGGTTTCCTTAAGAAGAGTGGCTTTAAGTCTATCCAGGATTCGTAGAGTATGGATGAAGCCTTGTGAGAATGCACCACGTTTGAATGGTGTTGAGCCCTCTAAGTTTATTGTAGTCCTTGTATGCAACCACTTCACTTTCTATTTCTGTGTGTATCTATGTGTGTATATATCGGCTGGGTCTTTATCTTCCCTTTTATAGCTTTCAGCTCCGGCAAAAAGGAATGATTGCTTTTATCATGGGTACTAGGTACGGTTCCCTGACATGCAAACAGATATCATTAAATAACATTAACTGCATTAAAAACATCAAATGTAACCATTAGATTAATAAATAAATAGTATCAAGAGTATAGAGTTTGACTGGGTGGTCAATCATTAGTATCCTTCTATTGGTAGATGTGTACGGTGGACTGTGTAATAATAACCTTCCATCGGTAGCTCTTTGAACTTATCAGTAGCTCTTTGAACTTGAATCGGTAGCTATATATATCGGTGACTTCATTTTATCGGTTGATCCTATTATCGGTAGCTCTTAAGCCATCAGTAGCTCTTAGGCTATCGGTAGATCGATGTATCAGTGACTCTATACTTGTATTGGTAGACTATGACAGTCACTTCATATCAGTTGTTGGTCTACGTATCAATAGGCCAGTCAGTAACTCGTATCAGTAGACTTACTCTATCAGTAATTTTCTGAGAACTGGTTCTATCGGTAGACATCTTCATATCAGTAACTCTGTACATATTAGTGATAGAAGACTTAAGCATATCGGTAGACCTGTTCTATCGGTAGCTCGGTTTCTGTCGGTAGATCTGTACATATCGGTAGGCTTAGCTTATTGGTGACTCTATCTATCAGTATGCTAAGTACCAGTAGCTTTTTTTTCAATAGCTATATGTAGATTAGTGACAGACTTATCTGTTTTAATGCAAAACATATCCTATTGGGTTAGAATTAATATATAACTTATATAAACATAGATATCCATTTATTAGCATATCTCAAGGATTATTTAAATATTATTAACATCTTGATAACATAATATCATATCTAGAGAGAATTTGAATATAGATAAACATTAATTGGGATTATCAAAGTATTTAAAAGCATAATTGGGATTATCAAAACAGGTGAGGTCAACAATCTCCCCCTTTTTGATAATCACAACTTTTTATATTATTATTTTAACATAGTGAGTAATTATATCAGAGGATATAGCATTGAATTAAATTTTCTCAATGAAAATAGTATATTATAGAACATAATGTATTAGAGATAGAATTTAAAATGTAATAGTATCAAAGATAAAATTAAATGTAAAGGTATCAGATAGTGAAGAGTAACAGTATCAGAGGGGAAAAGCAGGATATCTCTTTAGCTCTTCCTTAGATAAAATGTCTCCCCCTTTTATACTTTCTCCCCAAAGTATATGTTCCCCCTTTATAGAAGCATTGTAGAATATTTCTCCACCTTTTTGATAATCAAAAAGTGGGAAACAAAAAAGAGAAGAGGAAAGAGATATAAAGAAAAAAAATTATAAAAAATACATAAATAAAAGACAGCCACTTGTATTAAATGTTACAAAAAGATACAAAGACAGAAAACCAAATACAAAGGATTACTATCAAACATCATAGCCCCTTGATCAATCCACATCCTCAATGTGAGATATTCCTTTGGGATCAGAAGAGGATTCATGTGGTGTGGATGCAGGTGAAGGCTCAGGAACACCAGAGATGATCACAGGAGGCTGAGCCACTGAAAATGTGCCAGGACTGTACTAAGGAGTTCTTTGAGTGATCATAGGTGTCTGGATTTGAATTGTTTGGGTAGGAGTCATCTGAACAGGAGAAGTAGCAGAGGCAATGGCAGGTAATGCTGGAGGTACAATCACTGGCCCAGTATCAACAGACAGAAAAGGTAGCAACAGATTTCTTAAATCCATAATAATTCCTCCTCCTCTCTCCATAGCAGATATGAAGTCATCCTTGTTCTCCATAAATTTTTCCAACACTGGATTCAATTCCCTTAGTATTTTAACTTTTTCTCTGAAGGCTTGATTGACAGGAGGTAACTTCAAATTTTCCAACATAAGTTTGAAGTGATTGTTGAGTTGATGCTTTGTGTAAATCTTTTGGACATAGGAGTCCACCTTATCTTTCACTTCTTTCTGAGATGCAGATGCTTCTCTAATATTGTCTTGGACTATCTTCATTATTTCTCTAGCTGAATCTCCAGTAGAAAGCACAACTTTGCTTTGGCCGGATGAGTCCACAGAGCCACTTGTTGAAACTGAACAAAGCTCCTCCTTTATCACAGCACGAAATTGATCCATATCCACTAAAGGTTTAGAAGCAACAGAACCAATAGAGAAGGTTATTGTTTCCATGAATTTTTTAGTCAACCCACTGATCAGATTTTTGACTTGAGAATCCTGGGTTTTAACATGATCATTCATTGAGGTTTTAAAAACTTAGAACACTAAAATAATCTAACATACAACACTCTTGACATAGGATAAGTCCTTGTCTGCTTGGGATTTTGAGCTCATGTAAGATTCCAAAGAGATAACTAATTTCTTTAAGGCTCCATGATCTGCTTCCATTCTAGATATTTGAATTTGGAAATCTTTAACTTCTTCAACTATTTTTATCATAAAGGATGAAAAATTAAAATTGTAATGACCCAAAGTTTCATTAATGGAAATCCCTCATGATCTAGTTAAATGACTCTTTATGTTTATATAAAATGTCAACTTATTTGGTTTTACGTTATGAATTTTGACCATTGCTAATATATTCCTTGAACAATGATCACATGATTAGTATAAATATAGGACTTTAACAAATTCAATTTACTCAGACAATGGAAGTGATGGCCTCATCCAGTAGAATCTACCCATACAAAGTCCATTTTTCGGAGCTCGGAAAAGAGGTAGCATCTTTGGGCTTCACCCTTGACCAAGCCCAAGTTGAGCTTCATCATGTCAAGCTCGAACGTGACCGTCTACGGAAAAAGTGGAAGTTGATTGAAATTACAACTTGAGCGATGTTATCCGAGCCACCCCAAGAGTCTGTCACCATCGCACACCTTACCCTTAGGTCTTATGTGGCTATTTTAAGGGGTTATGTAACAAATAAGTTGTACTATGTCCATGTTAATTATTTTTGTATATAATAATGAATATAATTTCTAGTCATTTTTGATAAATTGTAAATAGTTTTTAATGTACAAATGGTGTTTTTAGTTATTATTTAATTAAGAAATCTATTTTATTAAATTAAGGGGTCTTTGAATTAAATAATATTTTAATAAAATAATAATATTATTAAATTAATTTTTATTAAATATAAATGATCGTATAATTTTATGAATGCAATTAAAATTTATATTAAGGTTTGAAAGCCATTTCTGTCAAAACCCGTGAATTTTCGATATATGTCAGTTTTTATTTTAAAAGTGAAAGTTAAAATATTTAGAATATTATTTAGATAAAATAAATGTTATTTCTCAAATCAGGACGTCAAAATTATCCAACGGTGAATTTTTTATAATTTTCTGAGGCAGTCAAATGTTTGGGTAAAAATTAAATACCGTTTAAATATATAATGTGTTTTATGACATCATAATTACCCAATAGTGATGTAATAAAATACTATAATCTTTATTTTCGGACAATATATGTTTTACCATTAAAATAATGTGATTTTTGGTTTTTTTGACTTACTTTTCAAAGCATTAATGGACCCCTAAAGACTTACTCAACACCTTGCCTTTTTAAATTAATTTGCATTTGAGTGTGATTCACCTCCACATAAGCAACCCTAATATTTTAAGAAGTTCGGAATTTGGCCATATAAAATATTGTTTTCCTCTTCCCTTTGCCAAAAAACATGGGAAAAACCATGGGATGGTTTGTGTTTTGGATTAATTTAATGTAAGGGGACCCAAACCTAAATAATAATGAATTCCCTCACCTTTCCTATATAAAACCACCCAAGCTCCCACTTCCTCCTCACTCAAAGCCCTTTTAGTTCGTCCAACCTCTACCCTACACTCTCTAGAATCCTCCCAAGTTTCTCCAAGCTCCCAAGAAGCCTCTCAAAAGCCTCTCTCTATCCTTTGGAAGGACACTTCCAAGTAAGGGTTTTTCTTCCTTTCTCATTTTTTGTCAATTTTACATAGTTGTATTTCCCTTTTAATTTCAATTATTAATGTTGGGGTTTGGTTTCACACCTCCCCCATACTTCCCTCTTATTGTATGAATGATGTGAGACCCCTTTATCTCTAATTAAATGCCTCCCATGTACACCCGTTACTATGCCGAAATTCCGAAATGAACTTCTCTCTCCTCTTTTAAATTCAAGCAATACTTTTGTATCATGAATCTAAATTCCATTACAATTGTTGGTAAATTTATCTATATGACCTCCATACTTTCCATTACATTTAAATATGATGAGTAACCCCTTTCTCTGTCATCAACCATTTTTATGAATTCTTATGTCACACCGTTACACTGCTGAAATCGCACCGATTTTCTAAGCCAATGTCATTGTGTAGTGAATACTATGCCCATTTCTCCATCAAGGGTATTCACCTTTATTAACATTTAATTATTGATTATAAGGTTTCATGTATTAATTCCACATTCCTTTATCATGGAATAAATGATTATGTTTTATGAATCCATGTTTTATGATCCATGTGGCACACTTATGCATGAAATAAAATGTTTAAGAAGGGTGTTCCCTTATAGCGCTCCAATGCATTGGGTAAAGTATAATATCACGATATGTCATGTGCAATGAGTGTTGACTCATGATAATTCAAGTGAAATGAGGGTTTACTCGGGCTTCATGTGCAATGATGATTTACTCATGCTCTATGTGCAATGAGCCTTGGCTCATGCTAATTCCATGTTAAGTGCTGTTGCCACATTTCCATGTTATGATTATCATGCTTTATCATGCCTTTATGTTCATGTTTCTTTTATTCTCTATTGATATGACTATTTTCTATCATGTATTGTACTCCTCATGTTATTCCATTTGTATTCCCTTACTGGGCTTTATATCTCACCCTTTTCTAATGCATGTCCTCAAGTTATCCCATGCAATGCTAAGTACGAGGGAATGTAGTGGTCATGTAAAGGAAGTTTTCAATAAAGATGTTGTATTTCATGTTTCAAGTTTTTATGTAATGATACTAAGTCCCAAAGACACTAAACCTCTCGATCTTTTTTGTTGTATCAAGTGAAGTTTTATGTAATAAATCATGTTTAAGTTTGTATTAAAAAGCAGGGTTGTCATAGTTGGTATTAGAGGATAGGTTTAGTTATTTTTGGGATTAGGATTAGAAAACCCTAGTAAAGCCTTAGATACAAGACTAAGTACAATAAATACATCCCTATATTGTGGTTAGTATTGAGTAAGTGGGTTATCAAGAAAATACATCCATGTCTGGATACGAGCAGGTAGAGGCGGCTCTTGCACAGATGTATCCTAGGGGTAAAACCCTAAAACACCGCTTTGATCTAGACTCGAATGAGAACTGGTGCTTGACAACGGGCCTTGCTGAACTCTTGGTTACGACACTCCTGGGGGATATGCTTTGGTAAATTCACAAGCTTAGTATGGACCCTTATTAAGGGAATAAAAAAATTCCCCTAAGAATATATGTTAGAAATTAGATCATGAAAATCCTAGATTGAATCCTATAGACTCATGAGTTAAGGAAATAAAAGTTTATTTATGAGTTATCAACTTTTGTCTTTGGATTTTAATTTATGTGTTACCCCTAACTTTCCTTTTATTCCAGCCAATGGATGGTAATAGGAGGACTCGGGCTAACAACCATTGTAAAGATCATTGTGATGACTGTATTAATGAGATGCCAAATCCAATGGGTGTGGGAATCACGAACTTTTTCATGCTTCTCTCTCAGCTAACTCATGTTTTGAATATAAACATGGGTCAAGAGGAATGTTCAACCCCCCTAAGAAAGAACAAGTCTTTATTGATAGCTTCATGAGACAAAGGCCTCATACTTTTAGTGGATCATCTGATCCCACGATCACTGAACAATGGATCAACTCCATTGAAAAGATCTTCTCCATCCTTCAATATTCTAAACAAGAGAAGATTCCCCTAGCGGCTTATCGTATGGAGGGTGAAGTTGTTCAATGGTGGACGTTGATAAAGAATATGAAGCATGAGGAGGAGATCGAGGCATTGGAATGAAATGATTTCCGGAAGATGTTTTTCGATAAATATTTTCTGCACACCCTCTGGCTTAAGATGGAAAGGGACATCCTTTCCCTCAATAAAAAAGATGAAGAATCTGTTGGAGGGTTTGAGGAAAACTTCACAAGGCTTGCACGTTACGCTTTTGGATTTGTCGTTACCCCCGAATACAAAGTTGACCGCTTCTTTGGTGGGATGAAGCCTAGCCCGTGGAAAGCATTAGTGATCTGTGACTTCAACAGCTATGAGGAGATTGTCCGATGTTCCCTCAAGGTCGAAATGGAGATCAGGGAATCACAGTGGTATCATGGGGACAAGAAGTGTAAGGTAAAATTCAATACTGGCAGTCTGATGGATAAATCCAATGGTGCTAAGAAGATCCAGCACCCCACTTGCCAAAAGTGCAGAAAGAAGCACCTTGGAAATTGCCTTAGGGGATGAAGAAATGCTTTATGTGTGGAAGGGAAGGGCACCTAGCTATTAACTATCAGCAAGAAAGACCCGCGGCTGCAACAGAGGTGAGGAACGCTTTGTTCAAACCTCAACACATTGTTCAATGCTAAAAATGCAATGAATCGGGTCATTTTTAAAATCAGTGCCATAATCCAAGGGTTTTCGGAGGTAACCAACAACCTCCGAGACAGCAAGGAAGAGCTTTTTCCATCACTTCTGCCGAAGTGAACCCCAACAATGAAGTGGTGATAGGTACGCTAGTTATTCATTCAAGAATAGAGAACATACTTTTTGATTCAGGTTCTACGCATTCTTTTTTATCTCGAAAGTTTAGTAGAATAATCCCAGTACCACCACAAATCATGGAAGTGAAGATGTCAGTGAGTACGGTAAATGGGGCAATCATTGCATCCCATGAATATAAGTCCTCTCCTGTTATAATATGTGGATTGAATTTCCCAGCTAACCTCATCATACTCCCTCTGGTGGAATTTGATGCAATTCTTGGCATGGATTGGCTTTCCTTATATAGAGCCAACATAAATTGTCGGGAGAGGGAAATCACACTCCATACGGAGAATCGACCCCCGATTCTTTACAAGTTTCGGGAGGAAGATGAATCTACTTTAGCTACATCATCTCAAGCATGGATATTACAGCCCTATGAGCACACGTATCTGGGTCAAATGATTGAGTCCAAAGAAGAAACCATCCTTGAATAAATTCGTATTGTGAGGGAATTCGAGGAAGTGTTTCCCGAGGAACTGCCTAGTCTTCCTCCTAGAAGAGATGTTGAGTTATCAATTGAACTTATACCTGGGGTGCTACCAATATCCAAGACTCCATATAGAATGGATGTTGTAGAGCTTGAAGAGCTGAATAAAGAACTACAAGAGAATCTGGATAAAGGTTTTATACGCCCAAGTGCTTCACCATGGGGTGCACCAGTCCTCTTCGTCAAGAAGAAGGATGGGTCAATGTGGATTTGCATCGATTATCATGAACTTAAAAAAATCACGATAAAGAACAAGTATCCTCTACCACGAATTGATGACTTGTTCGATTAGCTACGTGTAGTAGAATACTTCTTCAAGGTGGACTTGCGGTCGGGATATTATCAAGTAAGGGTGAAGAAGGAAGATATCCCCAAGACTGCTTTTCGCACATGATATGGGCACTATGAATTCATATTAATGCCTTTCGGACTCACTAATTCTCCAGTCATATTCATGGACTTGATGGATAGAGTCTTTATAGATTACCTCGACATATTTGTGGTAGTCTATATAGATGATATTCCAATATACTCCAAAACCAAGGAGGATCATGAGGAGCATTTAAGAACTATACTAGAGACTTTGCGCAAGTAGAAGCTCTATGAAAAGTACAACAAGTGTGAGTTCTGGTTGAAGGAGGTCTCATTCTTGGGCCATATCATCACATGAAATGGGATATCTATGGATCCCTCCAAAACAGATGCAATTGAGGGTTGACTGAGGCCAACATCAGTAACAGATATCCGTAGGTTCTTGGGGTTAGCTAGATATTATCGACGATTTGTGAGGAATTTCTCACGATTGTCCAACCCTCTTACCAAACAAACTAGGAAGGGAGTATAGTTTTCTTGGAGTGATGAATGCGAATAATGCTTCAAGGAGATGAAAATGAGGCTTATCACTGCGCCCGTGATCACTTTACCCACAAGTGGGGAAATGTTTTTGGTATTTAGTGATGCTTCAAGGAAGGGCTTAGGTTGTGTGCTGATTCAGAATAATAAAGTGATATCCTATACCTCAAGGCAGTTGAAAATCCATGAGAAAAACTATCCAACACATGATCTAGAGTTGGCGGCTGTGATATTTGCCTTGAAAATCTGGCTACATTATCTCTATGGAGAAAAATGTGAGATATATACTAACCAAAAGAGTATTAAATATATATTCACACAAAAAGAGTTTAATATGCACCAGAGAAGATGGATAGAGCTCATCAATGATTATGAATGTTCAATACATTACCACCTTGGGAAAGCGAACAAGGTGGTAGATGCCCTAAGTAGAAAGGATCTAGTGATTCTATCAATGAATAGAATTGAGAAGGATCCAATCTTCTTAGACTTGATGAGGATGTACATGAGAATCATAGAGAAGGGAACATCATCAATCCTTTCACAAATGATTGCTAAAATGTCTCTTTTGGAAAGGTTAAAGGATGCTCAAAAGGATGATGTGGGAATTCAAGAAAAAGTGGAACCTATCGAAAAAGAGGAATCCTTAGAGTTTAATGCTAATGAAGAAGGAATTGTGCGGTATGGGAAAAGACTATGTGTTCCATAAAATCCGGAGCTGAATAAGGGACTTTTGGATGATGCACATAGTTCAAATTTCTATATTCACCCAGGGAGCACAAAGATGTATCGAGATCTCTGAGAAAACTTTTGGTGGGATAATATGAAGAAGGAGATCGCCGAATATACATCAAAGTGCATGGTGTGTCAGCAAGTGAAGGCATAGAGGCAGAAGTCTAAGGGGATGATGCAACCATTTCCCATAACTGAATGGAAATGTAGAACATCACCATGGACTTTGTCACCGGACTTCCAAGGACATCCAAAGGGAACAATGCAATCTGGGTTGTTGTGGATCGTCTTACAAAGACTGAACACTTCATTGATATTTGGTAGGATTTCTAAATGGATCAACTGGAATGGATATATATCAGGGAAGTCATAAGGTTGCATGGAGTACCACTATATATTGTGTCTGATAAAGATCCAAGATTCACCTCTATGTTTTGGAAGAGTCTTCAATATGCTCTGAATACTGAACTGAACTTAAGTATGAACTATCATCCTCAAACTAATGGCCAATCTGAGCGGACTATCCAAACACTTGAGGACATGTTGAGAGCGTGCTCAATGGACTTTAAAGGATGATGGGATCAACATATACCTCTAGTTGAGTTCTCTTATAATAACAGTTTCCACTCGAGCATCCAACTGGCACCATATGAATCTCGGTATGGGAAATGTTACAGAACGCTAGCATGTTGGGATGAGGTCGGTGAACGTAAGCTGCTTGGACCAGAAATGGTCGAGGAAATGGTGGAGAAGGTGAAAACCATTCAGCAGCATATCAAGGAAGCCCATAGTCAATAGAAGAGTTATGCAGATAATCGTCGATGAGACCTTGAGTTTAAATATGGAGACATGGTTTTTCTACGCATATCTCCGTGGAAGAAGGTCATGTGGTTTGGAATGAAAGGTAAGTTACATCCAAGGTACATTGGCCCCTTCGAGATTCTTGATCGTGTCGGGGATGTGGCCTATCGACTAGCACTTCCACCTACCATTGCCAAAGTGCATAATGTCTTTCATGTATCCCTCTTAAGGAAGTATATACTGGACCCTTCACATGTACTCTCTTCTGAGATGGTGCAATTGGAAGATGATCTCTCTTATGAGGAGCAACTAGTGATGATCTTAGATCATAGAGAAAAATTTCTACAAAATAAGACAATTCCCCTCATCAAGGTGTTGGGGAGAAACCACAAGTTTGAATAAGTGACTAGGGAATTAGAGGAAATGATGATGCTGAGATACCCACATCTGTTTTAGTGTGGGAAAAGGAAAATTTCGAGGGAGAAATCTCTTAAGGGGGGAATATTGTAACAACCCAAAGTTTCATTAATGGAAATCCCTCTTAATATAATTTAATGTCTCTTTATGTTAATATAAAATGTCATCTTCTTTGGTTTTATGTTAATAATTTTGACCGTTGCTAATATAGATTCTAAACAGTGATCACATGATTAGTATAAATATAAGACTTTAACAAATCCAATTTACTCAGACAAAGAAAGCGATGGCCTCATCCAGTAGAGTTTCCCCATATGAATCCCATTTGTCGGAGCTCGGAAAAGAGGTGGTTTCTTTGGGCTTCACCCTTGACTAAGCCTAAGCTGAGCTTCACCATGTCAAGCTTGAACATGACCGTCTACGGGAAAAGTTGAAGATGATTGAAATTACCACTCGAGGGATGTTATCTGAGCCACCCCAAGAGTCTGTCACCATCGCACACCTTACCCTTAGGTCTTATGCGGCTGTTTTAAGAGGTTATGTAACAAATAAGTTGTACTATGTCCATGTACATTATTTTTTTATATAATAATGAATATAATTTCTAGTCAATTTTGATAAATTGTAAATAGTTTTTAAAGTACAAATGGTGTTTTTAGTTATTATTTAATTAAGAAATCTATTTTATTAAATTAAGGAATTTTTGAATTAAATAATATTTTAATAAAATAATATTATTATAAAGTTAATTTTTATTAAATATAAATGATATTATGATTTTATTAATGCAAATAAATTTTTTATTAAGGTTCGAAATCCATTTCTGTCAAAACCCATGAATTTTCGATAAATGTCGGTTTTTATTTTAAAAGTAAAAATTATCATATTTATAAAATTATTTAGATAAAATTAATGTTATTTCAGGAGTCAGAACATCAAAATTATCCAACAGTGAATTTTTCATAATTTTCTGAGACAGTCAAATTTTTGGGTAAAAATTAAATACCGTTTAAATATATAATGTGTTTTATGACTTCATAATGACCCAATAGTGATGTAATAAAATACTATAATCTTTATGTTCGGCCAATATATGTTTTACAATTAATATAATGTGATTTTGGGTCTGTTTGACTTACTTTTCAAAACATTAATGGACCCCTCAAGACTTATTCAACACCTTGCCTTTTTAAATTAATTTCCATGGGAGTGTGACTCACCTCCACATAAGAAACCCTAATATTTTAAGAAGTTCAGACTTTGGCCTTATAAAATATTGTTTTCCTCTTCCCTTTTACAAAAACCATGGGCAAAAACCATGGGATGGTTTGTGGTATGGATTAATTAAATTTAAGGGGACCCAAACCAAAATAATAATGAATTCCCTCACCTTTCCTATTAAAACCCACCCAAGCTCCCACTTCCTCCTCACTAAAATCCATTAGAGTTCATACAACCTCTGCCCTACTCCCTCTAGAATCCTCCAAACATGCCCCAAGCTCCCAAGAATCCTCTCACAAGCCTCTCTCTAGCCTTTGGTAGCACACTTCCAAGTAAGGGTTTTTCTTCCTTTCTCAATTTTTTCAATTTTCTCTAAGTTTTATTTACCTTTTAATTTCAATTATGAATGTTGGGGTATGGTTTTTCACCTCCCCCATACTTCTCTATTATTTTTTGAATGATGGGAGACCCCTTTCTCTCTCACTAAATTCCTCCCATGTACACCCGTTACTATGCCGAAATTCCGAAATGAACTTATCTCTCCTCTTTTACATTCAAGCAATAGTTTTGTATCATGAATCTAAATTACATTAAAATTGTTGGGAAATGTATATATATGAACTAATTACTGTCCATTACATGTAAATATGATGAGGAACCCATTTCTCTCTCATCAACCATTTTTATGAATTCTTATGTCACGCTGTTACACTGCTGAAATCACACCGATTTTTTAAGCCAATGTCACTGTGTTGTGAATACTATGCCCATTTCTCCATCAAGGGTATTAACCTTTATGCACGTTTACTTAATTATTATAAAGTTTTATGTTTGAATTCCACATTCCTTTATCATGTAATAAATGATTATGTTTTATGAATCCATGTTCTATGATTCATGTGGCACACTTATGCATGAAATGAAATGCTTAAGAAGGGTGTGCCCTTATAGAACTCCAATTCATTGGGTAAAGTATAGTATCATGATACTTAATCTGAAATTAGTGTTGAATCATGCTAATTCAAGTGCAACGATGTTTTACTCATGCTTCATGTGCAATGAGGATTTACTCATGCTCTATGTGCAATGAGCCTTGGCTCATGCTAATTCCATGTTAAGTGTTGTTGCCACATTTCCATGTTATAATTACCATGATTTATCATGACTTTATGTTCATTTTTATTTTATGCTCTATTGATATGCCTATTGTATAACATGTATTGTACTCCTCATGTTATTCCATGTGTATTTCCTTACTGGGCTTTATAGCTCACCCTTTTCTTATGCATGTCCTCAGGTTATCCCATGCAATGCTAAGTACGAGGGAATGTAGTGGTAATGTAAATGATGTTTTCAATAAGGATGTTGTATATCATATTTCAAGTTTTTATGTAATGATCCTAATCCCCAAAGACACTAAATCTCTTGATCTTATTTGTTGTATCTAGTGACGTTTTATGTAATAAATCATGTTTATGTTTGTATTACAAAGAAGGGTTGTCATAACAGCCTGGAGAGAGTTCAAAAGATTTTTCCAACATACTCATCTATTCAACAAAACAATGCTTCATATTAGCAACTAAGGCACTAAAAGATTCTTTCAGCTCATTCTTTAAGGATTCAGGGTCAGCCCTAGTGATCATATCAGCAGGAGCAACTGCAACAGATACTTTTTCAGAAGCTAAACTGACCACAGAGTCAGTCACGATTGGTTGAATTGATGACACTAGAGAAACTTCCATATTCCTTACTTTCTTCAAAAAACCGTCCTTAATATTTTTGTTTAAAGTATCCAGGTCATGCTCTCTGACCACATCATTAGGTAATAACTCAGATTCAACATCATAAATGATTTTTAGTCTATTTAGTGATGCATCATTCTCAGAATATGGATAGTCTAAACCACAGACCAAAAAACCTGGGACTTCTGTCCAGTCCTCAATATCAATAGCCACTGTTACACTTCCAAACATGGTTTGATGCTCCCCATCAACTGGTTCATCCTCAAGTAAAACAACAGCATTCTCAGTAGCATTCTCAGCAGGTCTTCATTTTTCAGGAGAATCTTCTACTATCAATTCGTTCTCTGCAATAGCTGGAGAGTCTACCGAAATAGGAAATGGCATGTCAACTTCACTTGAATCCTTAGCAGGCACTGAATATTGTCCAATCACTGGACTTATACTCAAATCAGATGATGGAGATGCCTCACTTTCATGAACATCTTCTTCATTCTCTACAACAGCCACTTCAACATCCTATAAAGAAGCATCTTCCTTATCTAATTGATGTTGATCTAGATTTTCAATAGTTGGGCTAGGAGGTAATTCAGGGTCTCCTCCTTCATCAGCAGAGGAATCTTCCTCTTCTGAATCGTTACTGTATTCTGGCTCCTCTTCATCAGGTCCCAGACTTGGATCCCTCACATCCCTCAGTCTTGAAGGATGATCCACAGGATTGAACATATCATACACCTTCTTGTCATCAGTGACCCATTCTCCTCTCCATGGGTTCCAATTTAGTTTCCTTTACTTGAAAACTGTACTGGTGACACAGAAATTATTTCTTACTACCACTGTCTCATCTTGAGACTCAGCAATTCCTTTCACTTTTATCATCACTGAGATCAATTTGGAAAAGAAAAAGGCATTAGTTTTTGACTTGGGTCTAATCATATTCTCCATTTGAGTCATCATAAATCTGCATAGATTCACCTTGACTCCATGTCACAAAAGATGCCAGATATAGATATCCTGATATCTAAAATTTGCAAAGTCTCCTCTCCTTGGTATTAAGACATGCTGAACAAACTTGAACAACAATCTATTATCTCCATCCATTTCAGCAGCTACTACTTGTCTTTGATTTCCATCACCGGTGGTATCTTCCAAAGCAGTCTCATAATCAAAGATATTACTAGTAGGTGGCATAGCTCTCGGGACATATCCAGATACACCTTCGTGTGGAACATTCAAACATTCATCCCACTCAGTCGATGAAAAAGACAACTCCTTTCCATTCACAAACGAAGACACTCAGTTCTCATCTTTAGATTTCTCGAAACTTACAAACTCAAAAAATTACTTTACTAGCTTCAGATAGTAGGGATCACTGTTGTTCGAAAAACAATCTACCCACTTTTGATCTTTCAGCACTTCGAGTACTAACGATTTACTTTTCAGCAGCCATTCCATGCACAACTCTTTTTCGATCACAATAACTCTATTCTTCAAATGAAGATTTACTGGTCATCTTCCTGGTCATATTCTGCTAGAACTGCCACTTGCTTCTGGCTCAGACTTCTTCTTCTTTTTCTTAGGCTCATTGGAAACATCTCTTACAGAAGGGAGTTTGGTTTTTCCCATCTCGGATTTGAGGGATTTAGGGTTCTCGAAAGATTCGGGAGTTAAGGTTTGAGGGTAAAGGGTTTGAGGCTGGGTGGATTGAGAAGTAGCTCGGACTTTGTTTTTATTATTTAGGAATCATAAAATAAACAAATAAAATAAGAAACTAAAAAAATGATTCAGATTCTAGAAGCATACAGAAGTTTAAAATAGCGCACTCGTTGGTAGGGTTTATCGGTGAGAATTTACATCGGTTAAGATTACATCGGTGAGGTTACATTAGTGAGGATTACATCGGTGATGATTACATCGGTGAAGTTACATCGATGAGTATTACATCGGTGAGGTAGCTACCGATCAAGGTTAAACATTCTTAACTCGTGTCTAATGTAACTTAACCTATCCAAACTTAATGGTTTGGTGAAAATGTCAGCTAATTGATGTTCAGTACCTATAAACTCAAGAATAATATCACCATTTTGGTAATCATCTCTCAAGAAATGGTGCCTTACATCAATGTGTTTAGTCCTAGAGTGAGACATAGGGTTCTTCCAAATTTTTATTACACTATTGTTGTCACAGTTGATAGAGAAATGCTTAAAATCATATACATTGTCCAAAAGAGTGTGTTTCATCCACAAAATTTGTGCACAACAACTACCAGCAGCTATGTACTCTGCTTCGGCAGTGGAAAAAGCTACAAAATTCTGCTTCTTACTACACCAAAATATTAAGGATTTTCCCAATAAATTACATGTTCTTGATGTGATTTTTCTATCCCACTTGCAACCAGCAATGTCAGCATCTGAATAACTCATTAACTCAAAGGATGGTCCTTTTGGGTAAACCAAACCTAAGTTTACAGTGTGTTTAAGATACTTAAAAATTATTTTAACAGAAAGAAAATGAGATTCTTTTGGATTATCTTGAAATCATTCACACATACATACACTAAACATAATATTTGGTCAACTAGAAGTAAGGTAAAGTAAGCTTCCAATCATACCTTTGTAATTGGTTTGATCCACTAGTTTCCTAGTTTCATCTGCATTCGATTTACATACTGTACTCATAGGAGTTTCACTTTCCTTAATTCTATCAAGACCAAAACGTTTTAAAATATCCTTTTTATATTTACATTGATTCAAAATAATAACATTTTCATTTTGAAAAACTTGAAATCCAATAAAAAATTTGATTTCTCCCATTAAACTCATTTAAAATTCATTTTGCATACTTTTTGAAAAATCAGTACATAAAGAATGTTTAGAAGATCCAAAAATAATATCATCAACATAGATTTGAACTATTAGAACATCTTTAGAAATTATTTCAATAAAAAGAGTTGGATCACAATCCCTTTAGTAAAACTTTTAGAAATAATAAAATTACTAAGTCTATCATACCAAGATCTTGGAGCTTGTTTTAAACCATATAAATCTTTATAAAGTATAAAAACTCGACTTGGAAAATGAGGATTAGTAAATCCATGTGGTTGTTCAAAAAAACATCTTCAATTATAAAACCTTATAGAGAGGAACTTTTAACATCGATTTGATATAACATGGAATTCAGATGATCAGTATAGGAAAGTATAATTCCAATAGCCTCTTATATAGCTAGAGGTGAAAAGGTTTCCTCATATTCTGTTCCTTCCACTTGACTATATCCTTGTGTAACTATCCTAGCTTTTTTTCTAACTATGTTTCCTGAGTCATCAACTTTGTTTCTAAAAACCCATTTAGTGCCTATTGTCAAAGTGTCCTTAGGTCTATCAACTAATTCCCAGACTTTGTTTCTTTCAAATTGATTTAATTCTTCTTGCATAGCCATTACCCAAAATTCATCATTGATAGCATCATTGACATTTTTAGGTTCTAGCTGTGAAATAAAGGCTTGATGTTCAACCTGGTTTCCTAGAGAAGCTCTAGTCTTTGTCCCTCTATCAAGATTACCAACAACAACATTCAAAGGATGATTCATTAGAATCCTTGTTGATATCATAAAGGTAGGACTAGAAATTTCAGGTTCATCTATAGGTTTGGGTTCTATAGCAGCACATTCTTCAGTATGAACACAACTGGATGTTTTTACAGCAGGTTCTTTAGTTTTATCATTAAGGTCCAGAGCAATCAAATCTTCTTCAATATTTTCAAGAGAGGTTTTAGGCTCATGTGGATCAGTTTCATAAAACTTGATATTAAGATATTCTTCCAAACATTTGGTTCTTTTATTAAAGACTCTATAGGCTTTTCTAGTTAAAGAATAACCAAGAAAAAATCCTTCATCACTTTTAGAAGCAAACTTGTCCAGATTATCCTTTGTATTAAGAATAAAAACATTGTAGACAAAGACTCTAAAGTAACTAACTTTTGGTTTTATATTATTCCATAATTCATATGGGTTATTCTTAAGAATATGTCTAATTAAGTCTCAATTAATAATATAACAAGCTGTATTTATAGCTTCCGCCCAAAAATAAATAGGCAGGTCATTCTCATTAAGCATGGTTCTTGCAATTTCTTGAAGGGTTTTATTCATTCTTTCTACTGAAACATTCTATTGAGGTGTCCGAGGAGCAGAAAAGTGGTGACTATATCCCTTGTGTGAGAAATATGATTCAAACTCTTGATTTACAAACTCACATCCATGATCACTTCTCAGAGTTTTAATCTTAATTCCACTAAGGTTTTCTACAGATTTGGAGTATTTGATAAAGTAAGAACAAGCTTCACTTTTGTGATCTGAGAAGTATACCCAAGTATATCTAGAAAAGTCATCTACTAGGACATAGACATAGTGCATCCCATTTAGACTAGAAAATATAGAAGGTCCAAACAAGTCCATGTGAACCAACTCGAGAGGTTGAGAAGTTGAGACTTCTTTCTTTGATTTAAAAGAAACTTTATGTTGCTTTCACTTTTGACAGGGATTACAAACTTTGTTATTTGGGAATTAGAGTTTAGGTAGGTCTCTAACCAAGTTCTTCCAAGTCAATTTTCTAAGTGAGTGGATGTTGTAGTGTCTTAGTCATCTGTTCCAATGCCATGATTGTTTATGAAAATCATTTAAACAAGTAACATTTTTCTTAGCTAAAGAATTTAGATCCACATCACAAACAGTTTCATTTCTTAAAGAAGAAAAAACTAAAACATTTTTAGAGTTAAAGACATTAAAGGAATAATTTTCAAACTTAACATTAAATCCATCACCACATAATTGGGAAATACCTAAAAGATTCTATTTAAGTCCATAAATAAATAAAACTTTAGAAATCAAAACTGAATCAGTGTTACCAATCTGGCCTAAGCCGATGATTTTTCCTTTAGAATTATCACCAAAGGTGACATGACCTTCATAAACTTTTATTAAGCTTTTAAAGCATGAATAATCTCTAGACATGTGCCTTGAACACCCATTGTCTAAGTACCATACCTTCTTGTGAGAACTCTTCAAACAGGTCTCCTACAAAACAGATTTAAATAAAAAATGATTTTGGTACCCAGATCTTCTTGGGTCTAGAATGGTTAGAAATCAAAGCTTTAGGTACCCATATTTTTCTTATGGGTTTCATATAATCTACAGAATCAATAGATTTTGAATGAAAAACTTTATTTGATTTATCACCAAGTGAATAACTAGTTGAAGCATAGGAATTTCCAGAACTGGAATAAGCAGAATTTTGTCCAGACTTAGGAATAAAATGAGTTTTAGTGAACTTTCTCTGTCCAGGCTGGTATCCCAAACCAGTAGTGTACTTTGGTGAAACTTTTTTGCCTAACATTTGAGTAAGTGTATATTTTCCCTTTGTGAACATTTATAATTCCTTTCTAAGTTTCTCATTATACATTTTTAGTTCAGTATTTTCCTTTAACAGTTGAGCATTCTTTTCTTTTTCTATATCAAAGGAAGATTTAACATTGATAGTGAGAGCATGTTGTTTATTTAGTGACTTATATTTTTCCTTAAGTTCATTACATGTTTATCTAGAATATTACAATATTCAAACAATTCAGCTTTAGACATATTTTTATCATTTTCTTAATCCCTGTTATTTCCAAAATAAAAAACATTCAGCATAGGGGAAACAAGTACCTCAGAGATATTAGTCTTGAAGCACATTTTATCATGATTATTTTCAGAATCACAAACTCCAGATTCACTTGTGCTATCCTCCGAAGCCCTTCAAGTAGCTTTCATGACTTTCTTGTATTTTATGTCCTTATAATCATGCTTCTTTTTGAATTTTAATTTTGGATAGTCAGTCTTGATGTGTCCTTTCCTCTTGTATTCATAGAAAAATATATCATCTTCCTTATCAAACTTCTTCTAATCCTTCTTCCAATGACCCTTGTTGTCATAATTTCCTTTGTAGTTATATTTTCGGAAGAACTTCTTCTTCCTAAAAAACATCTTGAATCTCCTGGCTATTTGAGCCATTTCAGCATCACTGTCAGAGTCAAAATCTTAACTGGTTGAACTTTTAGTAGGTACATGTATTTTCTCCTTGTTTTTGCTCTTTGAAGCAGTAGACTTGAATGCCACAGATTTTCTCTTTGGTTCATCATCTTCTTCCTTATTTACTTTAAGTTCCTCCTCATACATCATAAGATTACCTGTTAATTCCTTAACAGTGAGTGTGATGATGTCGCATGATTCTCTAATGGAAATAGAAGTGCCCCTACATATTTCTGGTAGACATCTCAAGATTATCATTATTTGTTCCTTTGCTGGAACAACCTTTCCAAGTTAACTCATTGTATTGACAATATCATTGAACCTGAGATACATGTCAGAAATAGGTTCATCAGTCTTCATTTTAAAATTATCTTATTTAATAGTATATGTATTTAATCTCATTTCTTTAACATTGGTTGTTAATTCATGAGAAACACCCAAAGTATCCCATATTTCATAAGCAGTTTGTCAAGCAGATATTCAATTAAATTCTTCATCTCCTAAAGCAAAGTACAAGGCATTCATAGATTTAAAATTATTATTATAAGTAATCTTTGTAGGTTCATCCCAATTTGTTCTTTCAGTCTCTGGAATTTTATATTGAGATTCTATAGCAGTCCAGATATCAAAACCCGTACTCTCTAAATATATTTTCATTTTCAGTTTCCACTGGGCATAATTGTTGCCATTAAAGAAAGGTGTCCGGTTAGTAGAATCACCCTCTAGTCTATTGTCCATAGCTAGATTTTAGAAAATATTTTTAAAGAGATAAAAATTATAACTAACAAAAATTTAAGATCTTTAAAGATACAACTAAAATCACAGGTGAAAAACAGAGTGTTTTGAAAATTTGTATAAATAAAGAAACCTCTGATACCAAATGTTGGTCGGAGTGGATACTCAAGAGGGGGGTGAATTGAGTTATAATTAAAATTTCTATTAAAAACTATTTCTCTTAAAATCCCCCAATTTAAAAACAAAGTTAAAATGTAGTGAATTTATACAGAGTGTAAATCTTCAATTAGTTTCTCAAAGATTGATTAGGTCTCAGTTAATTTAATCTGAAAATTAAATTGACTTTTGAAACTAACTTACTGGTTTACAATTGGTATAAAAACTTGCTAATTTAACAATCAAAGTAACTTTAAAACAAATTATATTTCAAAGTAGTAAGCAGCAGAATATGATATATATGTATATATATATAGTATACTTATGAATTGAACTAAAATGAACAACAGATGTAACCAAGAGGTTCAGTCTCAAGCCGAGACTTAGTCCTCTTAAATAATTTATATAAATTGATCCACACCCTGGATCACGGTAAAAAACAGTGAACACACTATCCAGGTACAAGGAAATCTACCATAGTTCTACGTGAAAAAAAAAACAATAGCTCACTGCTTTCCAGGTCTTACTCGACCTCTACCACTATCCACAGTGGGAAACAAAGAGTTATGGAGTTTGAGTGAGGATTTAATAATCCTTCAGCTTAGCTCAGGAGACAGTGTGTGTGTAAAGTAAATAAGATACACACACTGCTCTAAATGTAAATGAAAGAATCACTAAAGAGAGTGAGAATGAGTTTAGAAGAGATTTAGTGATTGGCAGTGCATCTCTGGACTCTTTTGGTTGGTCAGAAAAGATTCTGAGCCCTTCTTTGGTTTTTATCTGAAAAATAGAGTGTCATTTTCTTCCTTGTTCCAGGTATACCTTATCAGCTTGAGTGCATGAAGTGTTTGTTTTAGTTCTTCACTCAAGATGCTGTTTTTGGATTCATTCAGAAGAGTGTCTTTAAGTATATCCAGGATTCGTAGAGTATGGATGAAGCCTTGTGGGAATGCACCATGTTTAAATGGTGTTGAGCCCTCTAAGTTTATTGTGCTCTCTGTATGCAACCACTCCACATTCTATTTCTATGTGTATCTCTGGGTGTATATCTCGTCTAGGTCTTTATATTCCCTTTTATAGCTTTTAGCTCGGGCAAAAAGGAATGATTACTTTTAGCATGTGTACTAGGTACGGTTCCCTGACATGCAAACAGATATCATTAAATAACATTAACTGCATTAAAAACATCAGATGCAACCGTTAGCTTAATAAATAAATAGTATTGAGAGTATATAGTTTGACTGGTTGGACAATCATTAGTAGCCTTCTATTGGTAGATGTGTATGGTGGACTGTGTAACAGTAACCTTTCATTGGTAGCTCTTTGAACTTATTTGTAGCTCTTTGAACTTGTATCGGTAGCTATATATATCGGTGACTTCATTCTATCTGTAGCTCTTGTTATCTATAGATCTTATTCCATCAGTAGCTCTTAGGATATCAGTAGCTCGATGTATCAGTGACTCTGTACTTTTATCGGAAGACTATGTCAGTCACTTCATATCAGTCGCTAGTCAATGTATCAGTAGGCCAATCGGTAGCTCATATCGGTAGACTTACTCTCCCGGTAACTGTCTGAGAACTGGTTCTATCGGTAGACTTCTTCATATCGGTAGCTCTATGCATATCAGTGATAGAAGACTTAAGCATATCTGTAGACCTATTATATCGATAGCTCGGTTTCTTTTGGTAGCTCTGTACATATCGGTAGCCTTAGCTTATCGGTGACTCTGTCTATCAGTAGGCTAAGTACCCGTAGCTTTGTTATCAATATCTATATGAAGATTAGTGACAGACTTATCTGTTTTAATTCAAAACATATCAGATTGGGTTAGAATTAATTTATAACTTATACAAACATAGATAATCATTGATTAGCATATCTCAAGGATTATTTTAATATTATTAACATCTTTATAACAGAATATTATATCTAGAGAGAATTTGAATATAGATAAACATTAATTGGGATTATCAAAGTATGTAAAAGCATAATTGTGATTATCAAAACAGGTGAGGTCAACAATCTATTTGGAAAAATCCCAACTAGTCTATGGGATCAAACAAATGTTCTCCTAGGAGTCTACCCATAACCTAAGTATAACCCTCATAGAACTAACCATGATATCAACATTTCACTTTAGTCACAGTCATATATAAACAGAAAAATCATTTCATAATGTCCCATTTAACCAATTAATGACATCACAGATATATCACAACATCATAGAATATTACACAAAATAGATATTATCCTAAACAAATAGTGAAATTATGGAATTAAATTAAAGAAATAATATTCAAAAGATAAACATGTATATGTATCAAATTTATACCTATGTATATGGTAACTATAAAGTTATTTACACAGCTACCAGCCAGAAATAAGGAAACTCCACTACTCAAGTCCTATATAGTAATAACCTTTCTAATATGTCCCACGTTAGACAAAAAATATAATGAATAACCACACTTTGGAACTATTTTATAACACATTGGACAATACTACATGGTATAAACCAGAGTGCCACATGGCCAAATGATCACCTCTCTATTTTTGAAAGGCATCCAACTAGCAGAAAGGGCCTTGATCTATCAGTGGGGAGACAATTCCTTGAGTATCAAGCCATATGATAATTATGTATATATAAAAAATAATAAAATAAATAAATAATTGGAGTAAATATTTTGGAAAACTAAATAACCATAATTTTTGTTAGTTTACACGTCATAAAATGAATAACTATCTTCCAAAGTGACAAACGAAACCACAATACATCATGTTTAGTAATGTAAATAGAAAATAAATGGTCATTAAATGTACAATAATCACCTCCATCTCCAAACCTTCATCTCTTGAACTATCTATAATAGTTCCCTAGGCCCTCACTGGATCACTTATTATAAATTTTGTACATTCACTAGGATTTTCGTGATGTGAAATGTAATAGCCCGGACCTCTCCGACCCATTCCTTTGTCAAAAAGAAGGCCACGAAGTGTTCTGGAGGGTAAAATGGACTTTTTCCACACTTTTCAGAATTTTGAAACTACACGCCATGTAGTGTGAGTACACGCCGTGTACCCCCTCGCCAGGTATACCCGGTGTTGAAGGCTGTGTCCTTGCTGTGTGAAATAAATGGGTACACACCGTGTGTCCAGTACTACAGGCCATGTAGTAATTCCCCGCATACGCATTACCAATCAACGGCCGTGTGCCGTGTTGGAGCCATGTCCTTACCATGTGAAATAAATGGGTACACTCCGTGTGTCCAAACTACACACCGTGTAGTTCTTCCCCGCGTATGCATTTCCCTCAAACCATGTGTTGACCAGTCAACAGCCGCGTAGCCGTGTTGGAAGCCGTATGGAGACCGTGGGAAATAACCGAGTACACACCATGTACCATAAAGTACATTCTGTGTACTTTTTCTTTTCTCTCCAATAAAATGAGGGGTCCCCTCCTCCTTTTCAACTCACCCGTCTCCTCCCCTTTCCTCTGAGAAGAGTTCTCCCAAGAGACTCGAAGGCTCTTTCTTCCATAACTTCTTCATCCGAGCTCCGATTTACGATCTGTCAGTGGGAACGAGATCGTAACAACAAGGAGAAACTTCTGAGCTTGGATCCTTTGTCTCTCCTTCAGCCTTTCCTTTCCGAATTCCACTCGAGGAGGGTTTTTCCGGGACCTGGCGGAAGTGACAGACGCCGAAAGACGTCTTCTAAAGTTGATCCGGGGGAGCGTTGTGATCAGAACCTGTTGAGGTAGGGACTTTACCTTCATCTCTCTAGTTTTTGCATCGTATGGGGTGGGTATCTTCTTTTTTTCACGAGAAACGGTTCAACCAGTAATCAAAGATAATAACTGGTTAAATAACGGGGATGGGAAAGTTGTTATGTTTATCTTTGTTTATCCTATTGATATGTTATGAATTGAATATGATTATGGCTTCTGAAAATCACGGTCTTTGGGGGCATTTTCTTGCACAATTAAATGTTTCACTATCTCTTTAGATAGTTTTTGTGGATGGAACCTTGTGGAATGAGTAATTTGGTTAATCACGTAAAGTTGGATGATTTAAAATCTGGAACCCTTGTGTGATCACCCTAGTTGAACAAAATAGAATAATGAACATGTGGGTGTTAGCTTGGATACGTGGCATGTGATCGGGGTGTTTTGTGGGTTGTTGTGGTTTGGGTGAGCAGCGGGACTACGGTTGTCTTGGTTGTGGGTTGGTGTGAATGCTATGTTAGTGATGGGTGGTGGGGCTGCAATAAATGGTATTAAAGGGTGAATGATGTATGGGTTCGGTGTGATTGTGGTTATGGTGGTTGGAAGCGGGGCTGCAGGGATGGTTTGGAATGTGTACGGACTATGGGTTGTGAATAATAAAATTTAATGAATGGTGGGGCTTGGTAATGGAATGGAAATAATAATCATGGGGTTGTTTGGCTAATAAGAGGGACTTGGTTGTGTTGCTTGTGTTTTCCTAACTTGATTTATGGATGGCAGGGATATGTCTTACAAACGGTCGATGTGGTTGGTTGGGGATGGTTTCCCAGTAGTTAAGGAACTAAATAAACTAATTCTGCTGAAATGTGAAAACCTGAATGGGGTTGGGGTTGTTTTTTGTATGCATTCTTCATGGTAGCAGTGCTGAGGCACATGCTCAGTTTCTCTTTTTAGAAGCCATAGGTTGGTCTGAGTGTTTGGTTTATATATTTATATCTATATCATTATGTTTTGACGCACCCCACCCATGTTGAGCTCTTAGTGCCAAACACTCCCATTTCATGGGAGAGGGTGTTTTCCCATAGTTACTAGCTCCTTCCTACTCTTTCTCCCCTAGGATGTGATGGCTTTAGGCGACCTTACACCTAAGACTCTTTAGGTAGGTTTCGATTGAGGTTTCTTTATCCCAAGACTCTTCGGGCAGGTATTACTATTTCCCAAGAATCATCGGGATGAGGCCCAGGTGTGTGCGGGTGGGATACGTGGTTTTGAGGCCCAGGTGTGTTCGGGAGGGATACGTGGTTATGAGGCCCAGGTGTGTGCAGGAGGGATACATGGTTGTGAGGCCCAGGTGTGTGTGGGTGGGATGCATGGTTGTGAGGCCCAGGTGTGTGCAAGTGGGGAGAGTGTGGCAGCGTGAGGACATTCGCCATTAGGAAGAGCATCTAACAAATGGGGAATGGTGCAGGGTACCCAATACTCTTGCTTCTTATATACTACTACCTGTTGTGATTGTGCTTTTGGTGAGTGTGGCTAGTGAGGTTGGGTGGATAGAATTCCTTGCTAGGTTTCTTCTGTTGTTCTCACGGGATATTAGGATGTCTCCCCACTTGTGCATGAGATCTTTAGGTTTCCCTACTGAGTATACTTGTATGCTCACCCTACATTTACTTTCAGGTTTTCAGGAGGACTACCAGGGCCGTGCGAGACCCTACTAGTCGGACATTTGGAGTTGTTGCAGTTGTTGTACTCTTGTTTTCTTTTGGTTTTGTACTTTGATCTTTCTTGTTCTTGCCCCTTGTTATGAAATTGTTTAAAGATGCATGTGGGATTGGTTTTGGTTTATTTCTATACACTTGTTCTTTTTTTTGGTTGACTTGTCCTATTTCCTGATCTTAAAATAATAAAAGGGTAATGCCTCCCATATTTTTGAAAACTCTACCCTTGGTGCTAGTCGCCAACCCGGGGCCTACTAGAGGCAGGACTCATGGGTCATTATCTCCCTTTCAACATTTCCAGCTCAGGAGGGGCATCTTTGGTGGGATGGGGTCATGACAAAATGGTATCAGAGATGATGGTTGAGAGATAGGATAGAGTTTGGAGTTAGGCACAGTGAGGATTTCGTGGGATGGTAGGGAAACAGTGTTAGTTAATCTTGGTGCGTGACATAGGCCAGGGAAGACCGGCTAGTTCACGAGATTTTAGGTCCCCCTGTGATCTGATGCAAGGACTCTGAGCCTACTGAACGACCAAGTGAGACTACATTGATTGCAGGGTAGAGACACTAGGGATGGTACATGCATCATCATGATTGTGATTTACATGATTGGGTGTGCTGGGAAAGAAATTGAAATGAATATGATAAAATAAAACCTTGAGAAATTTCCTTACTACTTGGGATTAGGCTATCTTTGTTTACCATACAGCTATGGAACCTGGACGTCATCCCCAGGTGGCCCAAACGGCCGAGGCCCAGCAGATTCAGGCGGTCGATCAGTTGAGGATGGACCGTGAGGAGGAAGATAGCCAGTGGCAGAAGACTCTCCGTTCTTTCTAGCAGAAGACCCTCAAGATTTAAGAGGGTAGTACTTCAGATACGGAGATGGAGGGGTGGCTTAAGGAGCTAGGGATCGCTTTTACCTTGATTTGTGCTCTGAGGGAGTACTGGGTTCCCCTAACAGTCAGTCAACTGAGTGGTGCGGCGCGACAATGGTGGATGCTCTACCTCAGAGAGAGGATAGAGGTAGAGGTTCCATGGGCTGACATTGAGAAGGAATTCAAAGAGGAATTCCATTCTTCCATAAACAATGCGGAGAAGTGGCAGGAGTTACTCTCCCTTTAGCAGGGGAGTATGTCGGTATGAGAGTTAGGGATCAAGTTCAAGGATCTCCTGCGCTTTGCTTCAGATCTCTTTTCAGATGAGGAGTCTCGAGCGAGACATTTGGAGGAGGCGCTTTTTCCTTCGCTCCAGTATGCTGTTACCCCCTTCACCCTTCCGACGTACATGGTAGTACAGAAGAAGGCAGAGGTTGTAGAGAGGATGAACTCACTGGGAGGTGCACCACGAGAGGGGATCCAGCCAGGCTCGTCGAAGGGGAAGGCAGTCAGCAACAGGTCTCCTACGACATGACCTTCCCAGTTCAGGCCAGTGGGGAGCAGGCCCTAGCAGTTCCAGTTCAGATCTTCAGGTCCTCGTCCCTTTTTCACGAGCCTAGGACCGAAGTTTTTTTCGTGTGGAGGTTTCAGGAACATTCAGAGCCGGTGCCTGACCCGAGCACAGTACGGTGGAGGTGGGCAGGTTCAGCACCCACCTCAGCAGTAACAGTTGCCAACGAGTCCCTTCCAGCAGCAGCAGAACCATGCTCCTCTGAGGGCAGACTTTGCGGGAGGAGGCCGACCTCAGGGTGCTCCTCAAGGACCTCAAACCGGGCATGGTAAGAGAGGTGGATTCCATCAGAGAGGCAGATGAGCTGGGCGTGGACAGTTTCACGCAGCAGAGTTGACAGCTCCGGCAGGACCATAGGTGGTGCAAGGTATGATTTGTTTGTTCAGCACTCTTTTTTCTGCTATGTTCGATTCGGGGGCTTCACACTCCTTGGTTTCACCTGGTCTAGACCATGCTTTGGGACTAGACGTAGAGAGACTTTTCATACCACTGCTGGTGAGTACACCATTCGGAGGCTAGACCAACGTATCTTGTGTTTTTTGGGGATGAGGGCTGATGTTGGGACCACATCGATCTAGTGGGGACCTTCTTCTATTACAGATGCAGCCATACGATGTCATCCTAGGCATCGATTGGTTGTTTTCCATTATTTCCGTTATCGACAGCTTTCGGAGAAGAGTCATGTTCTCCGACGTGGATGGGAAACCTGTAGCTTTTTTTGGTGAGAGGAGCTATCAGGTGGGAAGTCGGTGTGTGGAGCCTCTCCTTTCCTTGTTATGTGGGATATCAGTGGTTCCAGGTGATACAGCGATGATTGATGTCCCGGAGGTTTTTGGGGGAGTACCTTGATTTTTTTCCTGAGGAGGTTGTGACTCTACCCCCCAACGTGATGTTGAGTTCGGGATAGACTTACAGCCTGGTGCCCGTCCGATTTCGATGGCCCCTTATCGGATGGCACCTTCAGAGTTTCAGGATTTGCAGATTCAGATTGAAAATCTGATGGAGAATGGTTTTGTTCGACCCATCATATTTCCATGGGGTTCTCCAGTTTTGTTCGTGAAGAAGGTAGATGGTGGTTTCAGGCTATGCATAGACTACCGAAGGTTGAACCAGGTAACAGTCAAGAACCGTTACCCCTTCCAAGGATAGATGATCTCTTCGACCAATTGAGGGGAATAGGTTGGTTTTCTAAGATTGATCTATGATCTGGATATCATCAGCTAAGGGTAAAGGACAGTGACATCTTGAAGACGACTTTCAGGTGCAGGTACGGGCACTTCAAGTTTGTAGTGATGCCATTTGGAGTTACAAATGCACTAGCTGTGTTAATGGGACTTGTTAACTTTGTCTTCTGAGAGTTTATAGACCGGTTCTTCATTGTGTTTATCGATGACATCCTGATCTACTCAAGATCAGAGGAGGAGCACGTTGAGCATCTCAGGCCAGTCTTGGAAGTCCTTCGACACCACCAGCTTTACGAGAAATTGTAAAAGTGTATGTTCTTGACACAAGAAGAACACTTCCTTGGGCACGTATTGTCTCAGCATGGATTGTCAGTGGACCCGTCGAAGGTGGAGGCAGTTGTTTCTTGGGCAGCACCCAAGAGAGTAGAAGATGTTCATAGTTTCCTGGGGTTAGCAGGTTACTATCGGAGGTTCATTTTGGACTTCTCTCGAGTTGCTGCTCCATTGACAGATTTGACTAGGAAGAACCAGGTCTTCCAATGGAGCGGGCAATGCCAGAAGGCTTTTGACTACCTGAAGGAGAAGTTGGTCAATGCTCCCGTACTCAGGTTTCTAGAGAAAGGTTTGTTGTATAAATGGTTTTGTGATGCTTCTGGCCGTGGTCTGGGGTGCGTACTGATGCAGAAGTAGGGAGTGATCTGTTAGGGGTCTAGGAAGTTACGCCCTCACGAGCGTAACTATTCCACACATGACCCAGAGCTTGTAGCAGTAGTGTTATCACTAAAGTTGTGGTGAAATTACCTATTTGGGAAGCGCTTTGTGGTCTTCTCATATCACAAGAGCATATGTTATATCTTCTCCCAGCATGACCTGAACTTGTAGCATCAGAGATGGGTCAAGTTTCTCCAAGACTATGACTTTGAGATCTCTTACACTGAAGGTAAGGACAATGTTTTTCCTGATTCCCTGAGCAGGAATTCACATAAGGAAGTGGTTTGGGAATCCGTTGATGCTTGGAAAGTGATGGGAGAGTTGGCTGCCTTGCACTTGGATGTTAGAGGCTGTTTGTTTCAGATGACGGTGCAGTCCTCCTTGTTGCAACATGTGGAAGAGTCTCAGTGGGGGGACATCGATGCGGAAGTGATACAGGATCGTGTCGATCAGGGGAATGCTCCAGAAGGATGGTCAGAGGACAACCGACATCAGATGCTTTTCCATGGAAGGTTGTTTGTCCCGGAGACAATGCGTGAGGGAGTTCTCCGTGAGTTCCATAACTCATCCGTGGCGGTACATCCAAGAGTTTCAAAAATGTACCAAGTCTTGAGGGAATAGTTTTGGTGGCCCGGGGTGAAACAGGCAGTGGCAGAGTTAGTGGCTAAATGCCTAGTGCGTCAGAAAGTTAAGGTTGAACACCGTGTTCCCAGTGGTTTGTCTCATCCTTTAGATGTCCCCGAGTGGAAGTGGGATGACATCTCAATGGGCTTTGTCATAGGACTACCTAGAGCTCAGGGTGGTTATGATGATATCTGGGTAGTGGTGGTTCGACTGACGAAATCAGCTCACTTCTTTGCAATTAAGGAGTCAAGCCCGGTGAGTACCTTAGCACAGAGGTACGTAGACAAGGTGGTGCGTTTTCATGGAGTTCCAAAGACCATCATCTTAGATCGGGATACTCGGTTTACCTCACGAGTCTGGAGGGGGTTACAACATTCTTTTGGCACCCAGCTACGCCTTAGCACTGCTTTCCACCCCCAGACCGATGGAAAGACAGAGCGGACTATCCAGACGATGGAGGACATGCTGCGAGCATGCATTCTAGATTTCGGAGGATCATGGGTACGACACTTACCTTTAGTAGAGTTTTCCTATGACAACAGCTTCCAATCTACTATTGGCATGGGACCGTTTGAGGGTTTGTATGGAAGACCATGTCATTCACCCATTTGCTCGGCATAGGTTGGTGAGATAGGTGCTCTTGGGCCAGAGGTAGTGCAGAGCACCACAGAGAAAGTCCAGCTTATATGTGAGAGGATGAAAGCGGCTCAGGACCGAAAGAAATCTTATGCTGATCATCGGAGGAGGCCCTTGGAGTTCAAGGTGGGAGATCATGTGTTCTTGAAGGTTTCCCCTCGAAAGGGTCATAGGAGGTTCGGGAAGGGGAGTAAACTCTCCCCTAGTTTCATCGGACCTTTCGAGGTGCTGAGGCGAGTCTGCGAGGAGGCATATCAGCTGGCTTTGCCACCTCAGTTGGAGAAGGTTCATGATATCTTCCACGTCTCCCAGCATCGTCGGTACTTACACGATGACTCCCACGTTATCGACTGGGCAGAGTTATATATGGGAGACGACGCGACCTTCGAGGAACGACTAGTCATAATCAAGGATCGTAAAGAGAACGTGCTCCATGGACGAACCATTCCGTTGGTTCATGTGTTGTGGAGGCATGGCGGCCTCAAGGAGATAATTTGGGAGTGGGAGATCAAGATGCACGCTCAGTACCCGGAGTTGTTTTGACTTGTGTTTTTCCTTGTTCTTCTGAGCTTTGTGTTGATGTTATACAATGTACCTTTGATATATGGAATGCTTGTCTTGTCAGTTTTGAGATCTTTTGTTTCCTTGTTCCCTGGTAGTGTGTAGCATGTCCGGATGTGTGGGGAAAGAGAAAAACCTGACTCTTAATCGAGACGCATTAATGAGGATGCGATTGAACTTGTGCAGGTGAGTCTGTGCCGCCTAAAGCGGATAATATCTCGACATTGATGAAGGAATTTTTTCCCCAAACCATGTGTTCGGGCAATGTGTGGGTTGTACGGTGTTGGGGGCAGTGTAAGTTGGAAAATCCTAATGTATTAAAGTGGGAAGACCCAATTCTTAATTGAGACGCATTAATGAGGATGTGATTAAACCCGTGCAGGCGAGTCAGGGCCGCCTAAAGCGGATAATATCTCGACATAAGAGAAGGAATTCCTAACACATATGATTAGGTTTGTTGGTTGGGTTCCTGTTATAACGAGAACCCTAAGAAGTGTCTTGTTGGGTTCCTCTAGGTTGGTTTTTTAATTCTTGGGGATGAGAATTTTTTAATAGGTATCTGATGTAATGGCCCGGACCTTTCCGGCCCATTCCTTTGTCAAAAAGAAGGTCACGAAGTGTTCTGGAGGGTAAAATGGACTTTTTCCACACTTTTCAGAATTTTGAAACTACACGTCGTGTAGTGTCAGTACACGTTGTGTACCCCCTCACTAGGTATACCCCGTGTTGAAGGCCGCGTCCTTGCTGTGTGAAATAAATGGGTACACGCTGTGTGTCCCGTACTACACACCGTGTAGTCCTTCCCCGCGTACTCGTTACCAGTCAGCGGCCATGTGCCGTGTTGGAGTCGTGTCATTACCGTGTGAAATAAATGGGTACACATCATGTGTCCAAAATACACGCTGTGTAGTCTTTCCCCGCGTATGCCTTACCCTCAAACTGTGTGTTGACCAGTCAATGGTCGTGGAGCCGTGTTGGAAGTCGCGTGGAGACTGTGTGAAATAACCGAGTACACGCCACGTACCATAAAGTACACACCGTTTACTTTTTCTTTTCTCACCTATAAAAGGAGGGGTCCCCTCCTTTTCAACTCACCCCTCTCCTCTCATTTCCTCTGAGAAGAGTTCTCACAAGAGACTCGAAGGCTCTTTCTTCCATAACTTCTGCGTCCGAGCTCCGATTTACGATCTGCCAGGGGCCACGGGATCGTAACGATGTGGCGGAACATCCGAGCTAGGATCTTTTGTCTCTCCTTCGGCCTTTCCTTTCCGACTTCTACCTGAGGAGGGTTTTTCCGGGACCCGATAGAAGTGATGGACGCCGACGGACATCTTCTAAAGTTGATCTGGGGGAGCTTTCTTATCAGAACCTATTGAGGTAGGGATCTTACCTTCGTCTCTCTAATTTTTGCATCATATGGGGTGGGTATCCTCTTGTTTTCTAGAGAAACGATTGAAACAATAAGCGAAGATAATAATTGGTTAAAGAAAGTGGATGGGAAAGTTGTTATGTTTATCTCTGTTTATACTATTGATATGTTATGAATTGAATATGATTATTACTACTAAAAATCACAGTCGTTGGGGGCCTTTACTTGCGCAATTAAATGTTGACCTATCTTTTTAGACCGTTTTTATGGATGGAACCTTGTGGAATGTGGAATTTGGTTAATCACGTAAATTTGGATGATTTAAAATATAGAACCCTTGTGTGATCACCCCGGTTGAACATAATAGAATAATGAACATGTGGGTGTTGGATTGGATACGTGGCATGTGATGGGTGTGTTTTGTGGGTTGTTGTGGTTTGGGTGAGCAGTAGGACTACAGTTGGCTTGGATGTGGGTTGGTGTGAATGCTATGTTAGTGATGGGCGGTGGGGCTGCAATAAATGGTATTACAGGAATAATGATGTACGGTTTCGGTGTGATTGTGGTTATGGTGGGTGGCAGCGGGGCTGCAGGGATGGGTTGGAATTTGTATGGACTATGGGTTGTGAATAATGAAATTTAATGAATGGTGGGTCTTGTTAATGGAATGGAAATAATAATCATGGGGTTGTTTGGCTAATAAGAGGGACTTGGTTGTGTTGCTTGTGTTTTCCTAACTTGATTTGTGGATGGCAGGGATATGTTTTACGAACGATCGATGTGGTTGGTTGGGGATGGTTTCCCAGTAGTTAAAAAACTAAATAAACTAATTTTTCTGAAATGTGAAAACCTAAATGGGGTTGGGGTTGTTTGTTGTATGCATGCTTCGTGGTAGCAGTGCCGAGGCACGTGCTCAGTTTCTCTGTTTAGAAGCCATAGGCTGGTCTGAGTGTTTGGTTTATATATTTATATCTGTATCTTTGTGTTTTGACGCACCCCACACATGTTGAGTACTTAGTGTCGAAAACTCCCATTTCATGGGAGAGGGTGTTTTCCTATAGTTACTAGCTCCTTCCTGCTCCTTCTCCCCTAGGCTGTGATGGCTTGAAGATACCTTACACCAAAGACTCTTTGGGTAGGTTTCAATTGGGGTGGCTTTAGCCCAAGACTCTTTGGGTAGGTTTTACTATTTCCCAAGAATCATCAGGATGAGGCCCAGGTGTGTGCGGGCGTGATACATGGTTGTGAGGCCCAGGTTTGTGCGAGCGGGATACGTCATTGTGAGGCCCCGGTGCGTGCGGGTAGGATACGTGGTTGTGAGGCCCAAGTGTGTGTGGGCGGGATACGTGGTTGTGAGGCCCAGGTGTGAGCCGACGGGATACGTGGTTGTGAGGCCCAGGTGTGTGTAGGTGGGATTCGTGTTTCTGAGGCCCACGTGTGTGCGAGAGGGATACATGGTTGTGATGTCCAGGTGTGTGCGGGCGGGGAGAGTGTGGAAGCGTCAGGACGTTCACCTTTAGGAAGAGGAGCTAACTAATGGGGAATGGTGCGGGGTAGCCAATACTCTTGCTTCTTATATACTACTACCTGTTGTGATTGTGCTTTTGGTGAGTGTGGCTGGTGAGGTTGGGTGGACAGAATTCCTTTCTAGGTTTCTTCTTTTGTTCTCACGGGACATTAGGATGTCTAACCATTTGTGCATGAGATCTTTAGGTTTCCCTACTAAGTATACTTGTATTCTCACCCTATGCTTACTTACAAGTTTCCAGGAGGACTACCAGGGTTTTGCAGGACCCAACTAGTCGGACAGTTGGAGTTATTGTAGTTTTTGTACTCCTTGTTTCTTTTGGTATTGTACTTTGAGCTTTCTAGTACTTGCACCTTGTTATAAAATTGTTTAAACATGCATGTGGGCTTGGTTTGGGTTTATTTCTATACACTTGTTCTTTTTTTGGTGGATTTTTCCTATTTCCTGATCTTAAAATAATAAAAGTGTAATGCCTCCCATGTTTGTGAAAACTTATAACCTTGGTTCTAGTCGCCAACCCGGGGCCTACTGGAGGCGAGACTCGTGGGTCATTATCTCCCTTTCACCATTGCCAGCTCAGGAGGGGCATCTTTGGGGGGAGGGGGTCGTGCCATGAAATACCAAGCTCTAGTATCCTAGAGTTGATGTCTTCATTATTACATTAACAATAGTATGAATCGATCACATCCTAAAGTACTGAATTATTTGATAGTCTTGGTAAAATATATATACACATTCTTCCCATTTAATAATGTAAATAAAAAAATAGTTACGAGGGAAATTATTCTAAATTCATGAATTCGTTAATCGATTATTTATTCATATATTAGTTGTAAGATCCTGACCTTTTCTAGAGATTTATGAATATTTTTAGGTACTCTTTTTTCTTTATTTGAGAATATTTTGTTTGGATTTAACCTTGGGGTGTTTTTGGGTGAAATTGGAATATTTTGGATGTAAGAGGGGAAGTGCATGGTTGGTGCACTATTTGACCAACCATGTGCCTATCCCATAAAACCATGTGAACCCTGGTAGAGGGGATTCACATGGCAGGCACATGGTTTGTCAAACTATGCTCCCTCTTTGAAGTAACCATGCCCCGTATAAGATATGCACAATTAAGTTAAATTGTTTGATAATCTGTGGACCCCTACCTAAGAAACCATGCTCACGGTTTTAATTAATATATTTATTTTTTTAAATGTAGAGCCTCCATGTTATATCTCTAATCCACGTAGATTGACCATAATCGGTTCCTTTCATTTTGTGAGTCTTCTAGAATAATTCTGTGGGCTTTTAGCCTATGTTCTTGACAATTCAATGCCTATATTGAAGATCCACACCTCTTCCTATAAAATAATCTCAACCTGATTAGTTTCCCCTCCCTACCTAATTCTTCTCCCATCATTTAAAGGGATAGATTTCCCTATTGGTTTTAAATATAGATGTATATTTAATGGGTCTAATTCATTTGATCATGGATCATGTTTCCAGATATAGATCTCATTCTTCATTGTGACCTAGGTTTTTTTGCTTCAAATGGGGATTTCAGTTTGTGATCAGTTGCTATCAATTTTGAGGTAGGTTGTCCAAATTCAAATTCTATTGTCTTGATTCCAATAGTTTTTATGCATTGTATGATTTTAGTTGGAATTTTTGAATATTGATCCATTAATTAAAGAAATTAATTTATTAAATAATTTATTGAAATATTCAATTCAGTTAATTATTTTTTTGAATTATTTAATAGATTATTGTTATTGAAGAATTTGGTTAATTTATTATTGAATTAAAAAATATATTGTAGTGATTTTGAAACATGATAAAACAATTATTGAAATAACTAATATATTATTGTGATTTTATATTTAGGTTAATTAATTTCTGAATTAACTAATAGATTGTTGTGATTTTGGATTTGGATTAATTAATTATTCAATTAATTAATAAATTGTTGTGACTGTATAATTTAATTAATTAAATGGGAAATTATGAATATGTGTTTGGTGAATTAATGTGATTGTGAATTAATTATATATGGAAATTATGATATTATTGACTTGAACATTAATGGGAAAATGGTTTATAATACTTTAATATTGAAAAATGGTGTGATGGTGAATTTGTCATTTTTTTCCATGTGATTGGAGTATTGAACCATGATTGTTTTGATAGCTGAAATGGTCTATCATGATTAGTATTATAATAATAGGTTTAATGTTGGTTAAAGTTTATTGATGTGATATCTTTGATATATTTCATTGAATAATAAACAAGTGTTGGATAAGGATTGCTGCTTAAAAATACCATAGTGATAAACTGATATTCATTTGTAGGGCATGTATTGTTGCTTAAAAATCCTATAGTGAAAAATGTGTTTAGGACACAAACTAATGCTTCCAAATACCAGTTATGTGAAAGATTAATAAATGAGTTGTGGGTAATAGACTACTACTTTAAATACCCAATGGGGTCCTAGGCATGGTGATCTAGTCCCAAAATGTTTTATTGGACTATTGTTCCAATCTTCCATGAAAATGAATTGAGATAAAATGGATAATGAAATAAAAATTTTCATAATGAATTTTGAATTAACTATGAGATATTTTTTAGACTTTGTCATAGTCCAAAGCATCTATAGAGAGTTTCAGTGTCTTCAGGATCCATGAGGTTTATGTGTTTAAATAAATATTAATTGAAAAAATGTAAGCAATTTACTTTATTACTTTTATATTTTTCTTTATACAATGACACACACTATTATTGACTAGAATTTTTTTAGATTCGTTTGGTGGAGGCCTAATGAGTTTTACTCAAACCTCACTCAGGATTCCTAATTGGTGTCTTGATAAAATTCATGTTTCCATAACAGGATAAGGAAAAGGGCCTTATGTTATTTGTATGAGTTGGGATAGATCATGGATATGGTACCCTGACATGATTTGGGACCTCCTTGGAGTTATCAGTGTCTTTATTTATTTTGGGTTATTTATATTGACACTGGAAACATATTTTTAATGATATATCTACTATTTAGTTTTGGATATTTTATTTTGTAGCATCCCACCTTGGTTTTCACTCAACAGGTGCCCTGAGATGATGGCCAAAAGACCTAAATCGTGCCTCCCTGGATGCTAAATGTTTCCAACAATCATCAAGGGAATTGGGTGCATCCATAGAAAGACTATTACCTCATAGATTAGATAGATAACAATAGAAAATAATGATTATAAATAGAATAAGTTGAAATAAGAATATGATGATATAATAATAATAATATTAAAATATGAAAGATAAATAAACAATATGAAAAATCTATATAAAAAGAAAATAAAACAGATGATGAATCTTTACAAAAAATGATTGTACAAGGGGTAGGGGATACAAACATATACCATATGATATAAAAATAATCATAATGACGAAAATGCTAATTCTTGTATCCCTATCATAGTCAGGGTCATATTCCACAGACTCCATCCTAAATATGGAAATCAAACATTGAATGATGGTTGACTCCCCTTATCTATTAATTTAGTCATAAAGTCTACTCGGGTACCAAAAATGGCCAAGTTTGGGTGGGATATACATTCCTATTAGGCCACCACCAATGGTGTCTAACTAAAATGCAATCATGAAATATAAAATGAAAAATGAGACTCAATTAATTAATTAATGAAATTAAATAAATACATTATATTGGGTTCCTGTAACGCCCCGACCCCAGTTACCTAGAGTCAGTGCATTATTACATAACATTGGCATGATCACAAGAAAGATCAAATCTCGAAAGACCAATTTTTTTAGTATCCTTGGAATATCTAGATACATTAATAATGTTTACATTATATCATAAAGTGAAAACTACTACAACAACATCTTGTCTTCATAATCCACACTCATATCCCCTCATACTATCCCTGTAGGTCATTCAAAAATTACTTCTTCACATCCTGGGGAAAATAAAACATTGAAAGGGGGGAGCACTGATTCTCAGTAAAGATAACAATATAGCGGAAACATTCATAAATAAGCATAAATATTTAAGGCAATGTATAATTAAAAATAAAAGCATTTTAAACTTGAAATTCAACATAATATGGAAAAGATAAAACGAAATAATGTCATTTAATTATTCACATGGATATTCTACAAGTTGAATAATCACATGAAATATCGATAACCACTTTCATAATGATGGATTGCATAATGCCATACTATCATAACAACATAGCCAAGTCCCCGTGCCAAGACTAAAAATAAGATTTTGTCAAGGCCTCATTCCAAGATACAAGTTTGTCTCATGAAACCTATAGATGCATCGAGGAGCTATAGCGGGCTCTACCCATCACTTATTAAGTCCAATGCATTCCTCATATGAACAGGTATAGACATAACATAATCATTCGTATTAAAACTAGCATACCAAATTTCAATACATTCTCTATAAACCATGAATGGTATAAAAATAACACATTTATAGTCAAACATATCAAAGAAACTTCAATACAATATGGAAGTTTCGTATCAAAACAAATCAACTTCAAATAAGCTTAAAATCCATCAAAGGATATTGAAATAGATGAAATCAAATCTATTTGAGAGAAATATCTCTTTTTTGAAATCATTTAAAAGTCACATAATTATTAAAAAAACATTTACTTTGAAAATATTCTTATAATCTTATAAGGTAAGCGTGGACAATTTTATAATGGTGGAAAATAGCCGCACCCTCCTTATAAGTTAAAAAGGACATTCTTACCTTAATTCTATCGAAAAGGATAAAAAGGACCTTGTTTGGAAAACGACGAAAAGATTCCTATATAAACATCTTATAAAAAGTCAAAAAGGGTATAAATGACTTTATCCCATAGTCTTTAAAATATTAATAATGATTTGTAATACATTTTTAAGAAACATGGATGTGGATGATAAAGAGGTCCCAGTAGATAATCAAGTATAAACAATCTCGGATAATGTAGAGATTGTGAAATAAACCCTTACCTTGTACATTTCCTTGGTAGAGGGTTGGTTAAACTCCTTTATAATGGTGAAATAATTTTTATTAAATTATACAAGAATCATATGCATTAATATGATATCATATATGATCTTTTAACAGTGATTTGTTAATAACATCTTAGTATTATCATTGTTTCGGGTGTTAATGGATTAATTTTCCATTGTTTGTTTTGTTATGTAATCCATGATTGTTGTGGATAGGTTTTATGTTATTCATATCAAAAATTATATGATGTCCTTAAATATTATTTTTAATCATCCAATAAAATTTAGTCTTGAATGGATACGATGGGGAATGAATCTCATCGCGTTCATGGAGATGGTAATCCGTACGTACGCACGAGCGATAGTATCATTATTTTGATATTAAAATAATATATAATTGGATGTTATATCATATATAAAGAATAATTATCATGTTATATTTATTATTTACAAGAAGTATACATCATTATTTCACCCATATAAATAATAATATATTGAATAACAATTACATCACAACGTGGAGACGGTAGGCCGTACGTACGCACGTATGGTTACATGTCATTCAAGGGATGGAGAAAAAAATTAATTTGTTGGTTCCATAACTATAATAAAATCATAGTATATAGAAGATACTAGATTTATTATTTTAAAATGGAAACAAAAAATAAAGAAGAAGTTGAAGGAGAAATGAACTTGAAAAAGGGTGGTGAAAACATTACCTCTTCTTCGGGTTCTTCCTTTTTATTTGATCAAAAGAGATCCTTAGGTTGGATTTATGATCAAACTAAGGAATATAGGATGAATTGAAGGAATTTTAGAGAGTATTTGGGCATGTTTTGGCCAAACCAAAAGGCTGTGAAGGTGTGAATAATTGGTTAGAAGTGGTGTCTTTTTATAAGGGGGAGGAGGGGAACCTTAGGAAAATCTAGAAATATTATTTTATAATAAATTCATGTTCGGTTTATAATGGCTCCAAAGAGGATTATTTAAAGTTTAAGGTTGGTATGGGTCTAAAATCACTCAAACAATAGAATTTAGACAGGTTTGGGTTGTTATATTAACCATATCTTTTAGTTTTAACTCATAGTTAATTAGTTTGACACTTACCATGTCACTTTGTATTTTTATAACATATAGTTAATAAAATTACTATATACATCCAAGAGACCCCCAAGTGGTCCATTAATGATACAAATATCAGGATATTAGTCTCTAGTCTGAATGTTATATTTTTAATAATTGAATATCAATTAATAATATGAAACTTATTTAAAAAACTCTTTTATGTCAATTTTGACACTATTGGGTATTTTGTTTTTGATAAATTCATAAAAGAATTATTAATTAGAAAATAATTTATATAAACAATAATAATATGTCATAGTAACTTAGAAAATTATTTGAATTTATAAAAATTCTCAAATTAAAATTATTTGGGTATTTATAATATCAATTATCTTAATCTTTCATTAATACAGTAATTACTACATCATTATTGTGTCATAAATAAATTAAATTATTTAAGGTATAATAATTATAAATAAAATACCATTATGTAGGAAATATTTTTAGATTTCTAATGAATATTTATAGTCGAAAAATTCAATATATATAACCCTATATAATTTTTTTTACTAAAATATATATTCTTATGTCATTTTTGTATTTATTTTATCTTAATTAATATAAAGTGTCCTTATCACCAACAAGTGGCTCCATGGGGTCCCAAAATCAACCCAAAGATGCCTCTGGTCGTACATGTATCAACCAATAAGGTTAGGACACGTTTTAGGGTAATTTATTATTATTATAATATTATTTTTTAACCCTTATTTACCGGATTTACCCTTTAACCATGGTAAATAAAATATTTACCGAAGTAATTATTCAAAATGTCTGAAAATAAAATTTACCTATTTACACAATTTGAACATCCTGATTCCAAATATAGAATCCATTTTTACAAATTCAAAACACAGTAGAGGCATAAATTAATTTATAATTAATTCCTGCTGTCAAAACAAAAAAGCATGTTTTTTAGAGAAAATAACTATCAAAAGATTGACACTTGTTTATGTATGGTTTAAATGTGAAATTATGTACAATGACCAAAATTTTATTAAATGGTAAAAATATATTCTAAATATACTTTAAAACTACTTAAATTCATAATTTATCACTATTAATTATTTTGATTAAAAAAATTTCTTTTAATTAAAATTTAGTAATTTTAACTATTAATCAAAATATAAAAGTTATCTGGAAAGTACCAAAATTTCATCCTAGGATAATTTCGATATTTCTAATTAAAAAATGAAGTCCATTTTGAAAGATAAAATGTATCAAATTTCAAAAATTAGGTATTATTACTCATAACGGCTAATTTGATTGGTTATGGTGTGTGTTAGAACTCGAAGTTGCGTATAACACACGCTACTGTATTATTCAAAGAGAAGCGTATCGTGTAAGCTTGGGGTGTTACATTATCTCCTCCTTAAAATAATTTCATCCTATAAATTTCTAGAATATTACTGCATAAAAATACTAGGGTGGTTTTTCATCATAAGATCCTTGGGTTCCCACGTTGCATCTTCCATCTTATGGTTTCTCCAGAGAACTTTTACCAGACGAGTCGTCTAGTTTATCAGCACTTGTTTTCTCGTATCAAGAATCATGACGGGCTCTTTTAAATAAGAGATATCAGGTTCCAGTTCTAATTCCTCATAGGTGAGTACATGCGTTGGGTCATGCATGTATTTTCTCAACAGTGATACGTGGAACACATCGTGAACTTGGGAGAGATTTGGCATCATTTCCAAGAGGTAAGCTACACCCCCATTTCATTCTAGAATTTTGAAAGGTCTGATGTACCTGGGACTCAATTTACCTTTCATGCCGAATCCTATAACTCCCTTCCATGGAGATACCTTCAATTAAACATGATCTCCCACCTGAAATTCTAAATCCTTTCTTCAGTTGTCAGCATATCTTTTCTGCCTACTTTGAGCTTCTTTGATGTGGTTTTGGATTACCTTCACTTTTTCCATCCTTTCCTGCACCATTTCTAGGCCTACATGTTTTCTTTTTCCAACGTCATCCCAATAGGTTGGTCTGCGACATCTCTTTCTGTATAACACTTCGTATAGTGCCATCTGAATACTTGAATGGAAGCTATTGTTATTAGAAAATTCTACCAGAGGTAAATATTGATCCCACATAACCTGAAAGTCAAGTGAGCATGATCTCAACAAGTATTCTATGGTTTGAATAGTTCGTTCTGATTTTCCATCTGTTTGAGGGTGGTAAGCAGTGCTCAAACGAAGTTCAGTATCCAAGGATTTTTGAATATTCTTCCAGAATCTTGATGTAAAACAGGGATCACGACCAGAAACAATTGATAGGGGTACACCATGAAGTCTCACAACTTCATTAATATATAGCCTTCCTAGACATTAAAGTGGTAAATCCTCCATTATAGCAAAGAAATGTGCTGACTTGGTAAGACGATCAACAATGACCAATATTTCATCTTTCCTTCTTGGAGTCTTTGGTAGTCCCATGACAAAGTCCATCGTGATATTATCTCATTTCCACTCAGGTATGGGAAGAGGTTACAGGACTCTTATAGGCTATTTCCTTCCAGCTTTCACTTATTGAGAAACCATACATCTTGACACAAAATTGTCAATCTCCCTCTTTATGTTGTCCCACCAAAAATGTTCCTTCAAATCTCTATATATTTTGGTGCTCCCTAGGTGTATAGAGAAATTGGAGCTATGAGCATCATCTGATAATTCCCTTTTCAGATCAGGTATATCAGGAACACAAAGTCTCTTCCCAAATTTCAAAACCCCTTCTTCGTAAACAATGTCTCTCAATCTTCCATCTTTCATAGCTTTAATCTTCTTTTGAAATTATTCATCATCGGTCTGAGAACTCTTTATCATTTCTAGTAAAGATGGTTTGGCAAACATTTGAAAAAGCATTGATGTTTCACCTTCCATGGTGATTCTCATATCCATCTTCACTAGATCCATGAAAATAGGATCCTTTTCAATTATCATCATGTTCAAAACTCCATGATATTTTCTACTCAAAGCATCTGCCACCTGGTTTGCGTTCCTCAGGTGGTTTTGTATCGTGCAATCATAATCCTTGAGTAATTAAAGCCATCTCCTTTACCTCATGTTGAGTTCTTTTTGTGAGAAAATATACTTCAAACTCTTCTGATCAGTATAAATCTCATATTTTTCACCATAGATGTAGTGTCTCCATATCTTCAAAGCAAAGATCACAGCTACAAACTCGAGATCATGATTAGGATAGTTTTTCTCATGAATTTTCAACAATCGTGATGCATAGGCAATAACCCTATCATTCTGCATAAGGACACAACCAAGTCCTTTCATAGATGCATCTCTATAAATAACAAACCCATCATTCCATGATGGTAGATTTAATATAGGATCATTGAATAATATTCTCATCAGTTCTTTAAAACATTCTTCACACTCTTTTGTCCAGACAAATTTAACCCCTTTACGTGTGAGCTTCGTTAATGGGTTAGTTAATCGGGTAAAACTGTGGAAGAAACGTCGATAATAACCTGCCAAACCAATAAAACTACGTACCTTAGTTATACTCATCGGTGCTGGCCATTCATGGATTGCCTTGGTCTTAGAAGGATCAACAAAGATTCTATCCTTAAAGACAATATGGCCAAGAAAAGAAATCTCTTGAAGCCAGAATTCAAACTTGCTAAAATTCCCATATAATTCATGTCTTCTAAGAGTCTTCAAGATAATTCACAAGTGATTTTCATGAACTTCATAGATTTCTTAGTATACCAAGATATCATCAATAAATACCACCAAAAAATCATCGATATATTCCTTGAAAAATATATTCATTAGATCCATGAATACAAAGGGTGCATTAGTCAATCCAAAAGGCATTACTATAAACTCGTAATGCTCGTACCTGGTTCGAAATTCTGTCTTTGAAATGTCTTCCTTCTTCACACATAACTGATGGTATCTAGATCGAAGGTCAATATTTGAAAAGTATTGAGGTCCATGCAGTTGGTCAAATAATTCATCAATGCAAGGTAGGGGTACTTGTTCTTTATTGTTATAGCATTGATCTCCCTGTAGTCCATACACAACCTCATAGATCCATCTTTCTTCTTAACAAAAATGATAGGGGTTCCCCATGGAGAAACACTAGGGAGAATAAATCCCTTATTACTCAATTCCTCTAGTTGTATCAATAGTTAAACTAATTCCATAGTGGACATTCTATAAGGGGTCTTTGATATAAGCCTTGATCAAGAAATTAAATCAATGGAAAACTCAACTTCTCATTCTAGAGGATGTACATGTAAATCATCCGGAATCACATCTAAATATTCTTTCACAATAGGTACATTCTCTATTTGAACATTCCTTTCCTCACCCTCATTCATTTCATTGTCTTCCTCCCCAAAAATTTAATTTAGTTTAGCTAATAGGGGTGGATTTAGATAAGAATTAGGTGGTGATGATTCTTCTCTAAAAATAAGGTGTTCCTTATCGTCATCATAAAAAATCGAAACCTCCTTCTTCTTACAATAAATGTTCGCATCATGGTCCGAAATCCAATCCATACTGAGGATTATATCAAACTAAATCATAGGTATGACGACAAGATCAGTAGATAAAGAACATTGATGTCCTCTAATAGGGACCGATTCACAAAACTTTGTTGCAATGATACTTCCCTTAGGGGTTTTGACTAAAAACTCTCTTGTTAAATCAAATTGGAAATATCTAATTTTCATAGAAAAATGGGAAGATATAAAACAATGTGATGACCCAGAATCAAATAAAGCATTTTCTAATCTTGAGGAAACCATTAAATTACCTGCCACCACGTCTTTCGGAGCTTCTACCTCAGCAGTAGTGATAGAATAAGCTTGGCCTTGATCCCTTGGCATTTTCTGAGGCATGTTCCCATAACGATTAGGGCATTCATTTGTATAATTTCCCATCTCTCTACAATTATAGCTTTCCACTTTGATAGCAACCCTCTTTCCCTTGCAATCATGAGCTTGGTGGCCTTTTTTAACACACTTGAAACAGACTCCCATTCCTTTTAAGAAAGTACTAGGGTGTTTCTTCCCACATTTACGGCGGGATGGATTTTCAACATTTCCCTTCTTCCCCTTATTTCCATTTCCAGATTGATCAAAAGATCTCTTCTTCTCATGCTTTTCTTTAAAGTCATAAGGCTTAGAGAATTCCTTTTCTTGTCTTGATAGCACACGAGACAATATCATCATATGACAGGAAGGTTAGGAGACTAATGCTTGACGGAGAAATGGTTTTAACCCATCAAAGAAACAATCAATCTTACTTCTTGGGTTACGTATATAATCTGCAGCATACTTCGCTAACCTTGTAAAGTTAGCCTCATATTTTTTGACATTCTCATCCTCTTTCTGACTCAGACTCAGAAATTGACTTTCCATATCTGTTCGATGGTCTTGAGGAAAGTATTTCTCTAAGAACATCTCTTTGAACTCCCTCCATTCCATATCTGATACTTCATCATCTTTCATCGTGTTTTGTATCAATGACTGCCATTGATCAGCATTCTCAGTGGGGCGGTAAACTACCATGATAACTTTTTCCCTTTCACTACTCCCCAGAGCCTAAAATATTTTCCTTAGGGAACTTATACATTTCTCAACTACCAATGGATTTGTACTCCCATTGAATTTCAATGTTTGTTTCCTCATGAAGAGATCTTACATTGATCCTCTACGCTGTGTATCATGGTGCTCCATACAGGTAAGGCTATTATTCATAACCTGAGTGAGTTGTCCCAGTATGGTGATAAGCTGATCAGCACTGGTTACATCACCAGCTCCACTATAATTATCTTGAGCAGGAGTGAAATCCCTACATGTAGGACGTGCATTGATACGATTTACATTTCTTCCACTAGGCACCATTTCTAAACAATGGCATAAACTAGATCAGTTTATGAATCAAAATACATAATTCCATACTTGTAAAACACTTAACATAAATTGAACAGTTTATGGATATAATCCATAATCATAAAAAATGTTTTCTTTGAGGAAGTATATACTCATAAACCCTTCATAATGATTCGTAATGAATTTGAGAATTATCCTAAGCATATCCCCCGTGAGTTTCATAACCAAGAGTACAACAAGGCCCGGTGTTGTGCACTAGTTCCCATTCGAGTCTAGCTCAAAGCGGTCTTTTCAGGTTTTAGCCCTAGGTACATCTGTGCCAGAGCCGCCTCTACCTGCTCGTATCCAAACAGGGTTGTATTTCTCAGAAAACTCATAAAATCTCTACAATACCAAAATTCTAGGAAGTTCTTCTATACTGATCCTCAAAGTCCATCATAGGGCTATGTCCTCTAATCAGAGTTTATCTAAATCTATCTTCCAAGGTTTGTACTAAACTTCCTCTGATACCAACTGTAACACCTCATCCCCAGTTACCCAGAGTCAGTGCATTATTACATAACATTGTCATGATCACAAGAAAGATCAAATCTCGAAAGACCGATTATTTTAGTAGCCTTGGAATAACTAGATACATTCATAAAGTTTACATTACATCATAGTGTGAAAACTACTACAAAAACATCTTGTCTTCATAATCCACACTCATATCCACTCATACTATCCCTATAGGTCATTCAAAAATTACTTCTTCACATCCTGGGAAAAATAAAACATTTAAAGGGGTGAGCTCAGATGCTTAGTAAGGATAACAATATAAAGGAAACATTCATAAATAAGCACAAACATTTAATGCAATGTATAACTAAAACAAAAGCATTTTAAACTTGAACTTCAGCATAATATGGAAAATATAAAATGAAATAATTCCATTTATTTATTCACATGGATATTCTACTAGTTGAATAATCACATGCAATGTCAATAACCACTTTCATAGTGATGGAATGCATAAAGCCAGACCATCATAACCACATAGCCAAGGCCTCGTGCCAATACTACAAATAAGATTTTGTCAAGGCCTCGTTACAAGACACTAGCTTGTCTCATGATACCAACCGATTCATCTAGGAGCTATAGTGGGCTCCACCCGTCACTTATTATGTCCAATGCATTCCTCATTTGAACAGGTTTAGACATAACATAAAAATTCGTATTAAAACTAGTATAAGAAATGTCAATACATTCCCCATAAACCATGAATGGTAAAAAAATAACACATCCATAGTCAAACATTTCAAAAAAACATAAATACAATATGGAAGTTTTGTATCATAACAAATCAACTTCAAATAAGCTTACAATCCATCAAAAGATGTTGACATAGATGAAATCAAAACTATTTGAGAGAAATATCTCTTTTTTGAAATCATTTAAAAGTCACATAATTATAAAATAAAATATTTACTTTGAAAATATTCTTATATGATTTTAAGGGAAGCTTCGACGATTTTATAACGGCAGAAAATAGCCGCACCCGCCGTATATGTTAAAAAGGACATTCTTACCTTAATTCTGTCGAAAAGGTTAAAAAGGACCTTATTTGGAAAATGATTGAAAGATTCCTTTATAAACTTCTTATAAAAATTCAAAAAGGGTATAAATGAATTTATCCCATATTCCTTAAACTATTAATAATGTTATGAAATACATTTTTATGAAACAAGGATGTGGATGATAAAGAGGTCCCAGTAGATAATCACGTATAAACAACCTCGGATAATGTAGAGATTGTGAAATTTACCCTTACCTTGTATTGTTACTTGGTCGAGGGTTGGTTAACCTCCTGTATAATGGTTAAATAATTCTTATTAAATTATACTAGAATCATATACATTAATATGATATCATATATGATCTTTGAACATTGATTTGTTAATAGCATCTTAGTATTATCGTCGTTTCGGGTGTTAATGGATTCATTTTCCTTTGTCTGTTTTGTTATGTAAGACATGTTTATTATGGATAGGTTGTATCTTATTCATTTACAGAATGATATCAAGTCCTTATATATTATTTTTAATCATCCAATAAAATTTAGTCTTGAACGGATACGATGGGGAATGAATCTCATCGTGTTCGTGGAGATGGTAATCCGTACGTACGCACGAGTGAAAATATCATTCTTTTGATATTAAAATAATATATAATTGGATGTTATATCATATATAAAGAATTATTATCTTGTTATATTTATTATTTACATGATGTATACATCTTTATTACACCCATCTAAATAATAAAATATTTAATGACAATTACACCACAACGTGGAGACGGTAGGCCGTACGTACACACGTATGGTGAAATGTCATTCAAGGGATGGATAGAATAATGAATTTGTTTGTTACATAATTATAATAACATAAAATTATATATAAGATACTGGAGTTATTATTTTAGAATGAAAACAACAAAGAAATAAGAATTTGAAGAAGAAATGAACTTGAAAAAGGATGGTGAAAACATTACCTCTTTTTCAGGTTCATCCTTTTGATTTGATCAAAAGGGCACCTTAGGTTAGATTTCTGATCAAAATAAGGCATATAGGTTGAATTTAGGGAATTTTAGAGTGTATTTGGGAAGGTTTTGTCCGAAACAAAAGGCTTTGAATGTGTGAATAATTGGTTAGAAGTGGTGTCCTTTTATAAGGGGGAGGAGGGGCACCTTAGGAAAATATAGAAATATTATTTTATAATAAATTCATATTCGCTTTATAATGGCTCCAAAGTGGATTATATAAAGGTTAATGTGGGTATGGGTCGAAAAAAACTCAAAAAATAGAATTTAGATAGGTTTGGGTCATTATATTAACCTTATATTTTATTTTTAACTCATAGTTAATTAGTTTGACACTTACCATGTCACTTTGTATTTTTAGAATATATAGATAATAAATATACTATATACATATAAGAGACCACCAAGTGGTCCATTAATGATACACCTATCATGATATAAGTCTCTTTTAATAACCTTAGATTTTTAGGAATTGAATATCAATTAATAATATAATATTTGTTTTAAAAACTCTTTTATGTCAATTTTGACACTATTGGGTATTTTGTTTTTGATAAATTCATATCATCATTATTACTTCAAATATATTTCATATAAACAATACTAATATTTCATATTAACCTAGAAAATTATTTTAATTTATAAAAAGTCTCAAATTACATTTATTTGGGTATTTATAATATCAATTCTCTTAATCTTTCATTAATACAGTAATTACTACCTCATCATTGTGTCGTAAATAAAATAAATTATTTAATGTCTAAAAATTATAAATAAAATAACATTATGTAGGAAATTTATTTATCTTTCTAATTAATATTTATAGTCTAAAATCCAACATAAATAAGCCTATGTAAATGTTTTTTTCTAAAAGATATATTCTTATGTCATTTTTGTGTTTATTTTAACTTAATTAATATAATGTGTCCTTATCACCAACAAGTGGCTCCATGGGGTCCCAAAATCGACCCAAAGATGCCCATGGTCAGAAATGTATCAACCAATAAGGTTATTACACGTGTTTGGGTAATTTATTATTATTATAATATTATTTTTTAACCCTTATTTACCAGATTTACCCTTTAACCATGGTAAATAAAATATTTACCGAAGTAAATATTCAAAATATCGAACAATAAAAGTTACCTATTTACACAATTTGGACATCAGGATTCCAAATATGGAATCCATTTTTCCAAATTCAAAACATAGAAGTGGCAAAAATTAATATAAAATTAATTCCCGCTGTCAAAACAAAAAGCGTGTTTTTTAGAGATAATAACTATCAAAAGATTGACACTTGTTTATGTCCAGTTTAAATGTGAAATTATGTCCAATGAAAAAAATTGCATTAAATGGTAAATATATATTCTAAATATAATTTAAATCCACTGAAATTTATAATTTATCACTATTAATTACTTTGATTAAAAAATTTACTTTTAATTAAAATTTAGTAATTTTCACTATCCATCAAAATATAAAAGTTCTCCAAAAAGAACAAAAATTTCATCCTAGTATAATTTTGATATTATGAATCCAAAAATGAAGACCATTTTGAAATATAAAATGTATAAAATATCAAAAAGTATGTATTACTATTTATAAAGACTACTTTGATTTTTTGTGGTGTGTGTTAGAACTCGAAGTTGTGTATAACACACGCTACTGTATTATTCAAAGAGAAGCGTACCGTGGAATCTGGGGTCGTTACAGTTCTAATTGTATTTACATACAATTTAACTTCTTTGTCCTATGGTGATGAGTCTAAACCAATGTATCCTATAATGGTAAAATGACTGGACTAATGTGAGAAGGTGGAATGTCCCCAAGAATGTGATTGGACTTAGAGGAAACGTCTCTACATATTCCAAAACAAGGGAACTATTTCTCATTTAAAAATATTCATTTACTTTTCATTCAAATAAATGAAAAACCACTTTATTTAATATTAAGGGTCACCCTGGGCTCATCCAAGGAAACTCAAAAGAATCAAAAGTATCTCTCTAGGGCCCGACAAAGTCCAGTGCATAAATAATTCCATCCATGGTGACGTAAGAAGAATTAAGAGGTGTCACTCCAGGCATGGTGTGACAACAACCATAACTAAGCTCTAAGTATGTACCTTATATCGCATGTTGGGGCTTGAGTCTCTCTGATGGCATGGTACAACCATCGTTCTGTTGATTTTTTCCAAGGGGTCTCCCCTAGGTAAATAGTGTCACTTATCTAGAGTTAAAACCATATAATTCTCAATGAAATAATCTTTGGAATTACTGATTTCACCCTTGATGTGTTTACAAAACATTAACAATTCTGGTATGAATTCACAAGATTTCATCCATGGTGCCCATAAGATAGAACCCCTTATATCACACATGGATGTAAGGTGAAGGTATTCAAACAAAAAATTATATCATAATTTAATATTATGTCCATATTATTAAATTGGTGATTCATTTCAGGCATGGTGGAATGCATAGGAACTTAAAAAATTCACTTAGTCAATAATTTCATTTATTTAATGAATGAGGTATGGGTTATGACTCATGGATCATCACTTTTCTCAATCCAATTAATCAATTAAATATAATTAAGATAATAAAAACTCCTCAAGGATTGGTAGGAAAAATAGAATCATGGAAAAATTAGGCCTCTAAATGGAAGTGCACCCATTGGGGTGACTTGTATCAATGAGACCAACCTAAGGGGTTTATTCGATGCTAACTGGGGTCGCTAAGGACATGATGATACATTCAATTTAATTTGAAACAAAAAATAGTGGTTATTACACAATATTCTGGCTCATAGAACATTGAAATATTATATATAATGTAGTTAAATATGGTAATAACTCCTAGACCACTTAGATTATCCATGTAGTGCTTCCCTCATCTAGAGTCAGCCTTTGATTCAGGGTAGATCATAAGAAATCAACAATACTGTAAAATTCCCAAAAAATTAAGAAAATAATCTTCCATAGAGATATAACAATAGGTTGGAAAGAGAATATGACATTAAAGGGAGTGGATTTAAGAGATTAGTGATATATATCCAATGAGTCTTATGATGAGAAACGCAGATGACATAAGAATAGGATAACATGAAACCTTAGAGGAGGAGGATGATGGATTCATGCATGGAGAGGAGAAGGGATCCGCTACAATGAGTAGTGGAAAAGTAAAAAATGGGTTACAACATTAAAGGGGATAAAATTAGGAATTTCAACCTAAAAAACATTGGGTTTAGTTTGGACACATGTTTGGATAAATCTTGAGCTTGTTGTTTCTTCAAAGGTGCACTCCACATGGTTTAGCTAACAATGCACTAGCAACCACTTTGTCCTAGAAACCTAAAATCATACATCGCCATATTCCTAATGTATCATGATTGTAGATATACTGTATGGCCCCCGATAACTCACTGTCTACAACCGTATAGTTATAGAAATCATGTGGAATGGGTGTCAAGATTTCTAGTGACCATGAGGCCCAGTATTCCTCTAAATTTTCGGGGCTTCGGGCTGCAAATGATCTCTAGAAAACCCCAATATCTTCTTGATTTCATTAGGCATTTTTATTAGGTCAAAAAAATGTAATTAAGAAAAAAACAAATGGTATTTTCCTTCATAAAATTTTTTTATGTTAAACCTCTAATTTTAAAGATAACTCATACCTTTGTTTCCCTTTCAAGGGTGGAAAAATGTCTTCTTGGAAAATTTCTGGGCACTATACATATACATTGGCCTCCCACTCCCCAGTCTCATAATTTATGCATATGTGATTCCATAGAACCTAGACCAGATGAACTGAACTTCCTCCAAGAGCCCTCATTCTCTAATCAAGGATACATGTGGGATTCTCCTCAGAGGAAACATCCTCTACCTTCCCAATATCCTGAGGGTCAAAAAAATTAGATGGTTCATGATGATACTATTGAAGCTACAAGACCTGGAAATTTTTTTTCATGGAAAGGTACTTATGAGGTAACATCAACCAATATGATAATGACCTTACTCTCTCCACTATCTTCAAGGGCCCAAAATATCGGGTTTATAACTTTCCCTATCTCTATATTCTTCTGTGACCTAATATAGGTAATACTCATTGAATGACATGCTGTTTTACGCCGAACTCTATAGGCCTATATTGATGATCACTATATGACTTCTTCCTAGACTGAGTTGTATCCATATGCTTCTAAATCTGCTGAACATCATCTGAAGTCTCCTATGCATGACAAGGACCTAGTAGAGCTACCTCACATTCCTCTAAGTAGCATATAGGTGAACAGAATGGTATACTATAAAGGGCCTCTTATAAAACCATCTGAATTGATTACTAAAATATATTGTTTTAGGAAAACTAAACTGGAGGAATATTCTTTTCCCAAGAACCAAAAAATATAGGATACAAGCCCAATGCATATATTTTACCATTTGTATAGTCTGCTCAGACTACCCGTCAGTCTGAGGGTGATATGTCATTCCCAAGAGCACCTGTGAAACCAATGCCTTTTACAACCCTTTATAGAACCCTTAAGTAAATTGGGAATATCTATCCACAATTATTGACTGAGGAACACCATGATGTTTCACTATCTCATGGATATAATGTTTTCTTAGGTCATCAATAGAGATGGTATCCCATATTAGTAGGCAGTGTGTGACCTTGGTTAGTATGTTTATGATCACACATACTGCATCATTACCATTAAAGGATCTCAGATATCCTTTCATGGAATCCATTGTTACATCATTCCATTTCTACTCATTAATGGATAGAGTCTATAGAAGTCCAAATGGTCATTGGTTCTCCACCTTCACCTGCTGATAAGCTAGGCATCATGTGATAAAGCCCAAAATATTTCACTTCATACATGGAGACCAATACTAATAGAAGATATATCATTACATCTTGGTGAGACCCATATGAACTGGCCTTATAGGGGAATGTGATTCACTCATCATCTATTCCCATATATCAAAATCCACTTGTACATTCCCAAAGAAGATAATGGTATCACTTCTTTAAACAACACAATGAAAATGTGGGTTCTCTCATGTAACACTCTCCCACAACACAATACTCTATGAATCAGAAAACTACCTCATTCAAACCCACTCTATAAGGAAGGATGACACTACAAGATCTAATATAAATGGGTTATCATGTTATTCATGAACCTCCAGTTGCATATAATAAACATTTCCATCAACTTCCACTCACTACTATCCTCCTTGACAACTTGTGTTTGTGTCTTATGGCTCAAGATAACAGTAATTATCTTTCCCTTTCCAGGTGTGTAAGTAATCTCAATGTTAAACTATTACAGGTATTCCAACTACCTGAACTACATAATATTCATGTCTCATTGTATAGTGATATATTTGAGACTTTTATGGTCCATGTAAATGATGAACCACTCACCCAATAAGTATTTCATCCAATTTTATAGAACCTAAATCATGACTACTAGCTCGATGTCATGCATAGGGTAATTAATCTCGTATGGCATCATATGGAAGGACACATAAAATACAACTCGAAAACCATCAATCAAACTACCCTTATCCCAATTTCTAAAGCATCATTTAAAACAATATTGATTCTATCTGACTCATGAAGAATCAAAATCGACGATGGAGTTAGTATTCCCATTAACTGTTGAAAAGTTGTCTACCTAGATTCATTCTAGTAAAAATGCAAAACCTTCTTGGTCAAGCCCATAAGCAGGACTGCAAGGTGTGATAATTCTTTGCAGAATCTCATGTAATAGTTGGACAACCCTAAGAAGTTGTGTTTTTCTAAAACATTATTTGGACTCTCCCAAGAAACCATGACACTCAACTTCTATAGGTCAAAATATATCATTACCTCTGATATTATATAACCCAATTAGTGAACCTTACAAACCCAAAAGTGAAAATTACTATTCTTTACACAAATTTTCTGATCATTTAGTGTATTAAAAATGATATCAATATGATTTTAATGGTCATGTATGGTGCACGAATACACTAAGATGTCCCCTATGCAGACTATAATAAAGGAATCAATGTATGGGTGGAAACCCAAATTCATCAAGTCAATGATGACTATTTACATGTTCATCAGACCAAACGACATGACTTGATACTGGTACAAACCATACATACATTGGAATGTTGTACATGATTTGTTTGATTTCCACACAAACACCTAATAGTAGCCCGGACTCAAGTCAGTCTTGGAGAAAATTGGGGCACCTTAGAGTTGGTCAAATTGGTTTTCTATATGAGGAAGTGGATACCAGTTCATTACTATAAGATTGTTTAGTCAATGATAATCCATGTAAAATCTTAGGATACCATCCACCTTCTTGTTGAAAAGGATTGGTGAACCCCATGGTGATGTTATAGTTCTAATAAAACCCTTATCCTCTAGATCATAAATCTACTTCTTGACATCTTGGAGTTAAGTAGGTTTCATACTATACTAATGAATGAACACTAGTGTCACACCGAACACAAGCTCAATGATGAAACTGAAATCTATTATAAGAGTTATGTTGGGGAAATATATAGCGTAGACGTACACGAAACAATCCAAAATAGGAGGAAACTACATATCCCGCATACCCTGATAACTTATAAAGAGACTTTTCATAGGGGTCGTTACTCTACCTAGCCCTATATGCTTGATTCTAACTCAAATTGCTTTCAGATACCATTAAAACTTATATATATACTTGATACCCTTGGGTTATGTGAATGACACCAATCCAAAATAGCAATCCACCATGGATAGATATGGCACAAAGGATTCCATACCAAGAATGACATAGAAGTTGGTCGCCTCAAGGACGAAGAAACTCCACAAAACAAAAAACCAACCTATCATAAGGGGGAACTCCTTACACCCATTTATACCCACTAATCATACTCATAAAGGTGGGTATAGGGTTATAACACTACTGGAGCACTAAATATATAGGTCTAGACATCCTAGTATTTCATAAAATATAAAAGAGCATGATACACCTCCATCAAACAAGGATAAAAGTAGAGTGGAGGATACCAGAATATTGCCACTAACTATATATTTCATTGGAATCTACTCCTTTAGTGTAGGCCAATGTTTTTAAATATGGCATGAACCATGACCTTTAAATGTTTTAAAAGTTTCCTAAGTAGGACCACTCTACTAACGCTGAATTTATAAGGCCTAACAACCTCGACCACGACCACCTACTCAGCACGAACGAGTGGTAGATGACTAACTTTCCAGATGATAATGTGTCACTGAACATTCACTTGAAAGTAGTGCTGGAATAAAACCCCACTCACTTGGAACCAAAGGAAACGATCTGTAGAAACTCTAGAGGTGACCCATCATTCCAAAATCCAGGAACTTGATCGGGTTCCACGTAGACTAGGGCTTTGTATGACCTATCATTCTAAACTGGTGACAAACCACATAACTATAAGTTCCTGCCACTAGAATAGTACTTCTGCTATGTTTTGCCTCAAAATTCCACTTCCTGGTGCTAAAAAAACAACAACCCCACTAGTATGTTGAACTTCCATATTTCACATCCTCTGATTCCCTCAGGCTCCACTCAGTGATAACGGACTGATTCAATATCTCTAAAATGGTGGTCAACTGAATGAAATTTACAAATTAGCAAATAGAATATGAAATCACAACCTTAAACCACCTCATAAAATTCTTCTGATCACTAGAAATGGTCCATGTGAAATTCAGCAATTTAGTTAGGGGATCTAAATATACCATCACAAATATGTCACCTTGCTAAAGTTACATGAAATCCTGAACACGATCTATTCTCAAGGACTATGGTAATGAGCAATCGTAGAAGGATATTTGGAAATCCACCTAGACCATACCCAAATGTCGACCATCTTGAGTAAGAACATCCCACCAACTCTTGGTAGAGTCGCATAGCACATAGGTCGCGATATTTACCCAACGCTCTGTCGGTGTCTCGATATTACCAATGATATACAACATATCCTCTATCCATGACTCAACAACCTAATGTCTACCATCCCCTAAGAATTTTGGAGGATGTTTCTACTGGTATTCTCTGGCCAGCTCAGCTATGGAAGGGAAGGTCGAGGTTCACACTGAACTGGTTTCATAAAGAGAAGGAAACTATCTTGTAACTGAGCATCATTTCCCACTAGAGGATTTTTAGGTGGTTCTTTAGGTGGAACTATAGGATGTATCATAGGTAGTGTAGGTCCCATGACGTTAAGATTTTTCACATTTTCACTTTTCAAGGATGCATCAAGTGTTTTTTGTGATGGAATATCTCTAAAAATTACAATCATTTTCCACAAATAGGATTTATAATATATAGGGAATGTGGTAAAGAAAAGAAAGACACTAATCTATCCTACTAAAGAAATGAACCCTGATTTTTCTCCTGGAGACTGGTCTGGTAAAAGAACAATTCATGGAGGGATCATAGTAGACACAACCTACTACCCACAACTGAGGTTGGAGCAGGGTCAAGATCATAGATAACACAAATAAGGTGGGTCATTTCATTTTAGTTATTAACCATTTCAATTTAGCAATAATTAATGTTTATCAAATTATTAGAATCATAATACAATTATTTGCATCAAAAATTCCAATTTATAAATACCCATACTCTTTATAAATTTTAGTATCTGCATCAAATAGTTTTATCCTAAACATTATAAAAGATAATTGGTGTAACATGCCAGGGGTTGTGTTTTCATTGGATGTTTTTTTATGGAAGTCACCAATCAAAACAACTAACATGTAATTATTTGTAAATTTAAACCAATTATGTATCCATGTAAAATATTACCACACAAAAAAATCATAACTAAAAAGGAACCAAAAGCAATTTCATGGAAAAAAGGAAATACACACTGATAAGTAGATATGGCATGGCTTAATGAATTAAATTTTAAATCCTAGAGTTCCCAATTTAATTCATGAACTTTATATGCCCTCATATCATCGATCAATAGTACAGAATATCCTATAAAAATAATAACAATTCAAAGAAGGTGAACCAAAAAATGACAAAAATATATGAAACTATAGCATGCATAAAAAGCAACAACATTTACCCATAGTAGGTTATTTGGTGTTCCCCGGTATGTGGGGTAGCTACTGATAGGAACATGCTCATAACCAAATCCCATTCTCCTAGTTTCCTCTCCAAATCCAAATAGAAATAAAAAGAAGGAATAAAACTAAATGACACCACCTTATAGCATCCCTCCCTATTTTCCACTCAATCAGTGCCCCAAGACATTTCACAAAAGGCCTAAAGCATTCCTCACACTATGAAAGATATAACCAACTTGAAGGAAAGGCCTAGGTTTTGTCCGTTGGTAGACTATAACCTCATAGATCAGAGTGATATCATCATAAAATAATGACAATAAATAGTAGAAGCATAAATAAAAGTAATAGAGAAGAGTAAAAATAATATAAAATAAATCATTCTTAATAAACATTAAGTGGAAGATGAATAAAAAGAAGATAAAAATAATGATGATACTATAAAAAATTTAATGTATAAGGGGTAGGAGATAAAATAATATAACACATGTTTTCAAAATAAGAAGGCTAAAAACTACTATAGATAGCATCTTCTGTATAGGCTCAGTTCTCTTCCCTTAACTCCATACTAAAGCTAGAAATCAAACATTTAAATTTAGTTGCTTCCCTATATCTACTCATGTACTTATAAGTCCACTCATGTACCTATAGAGGGTAATGTAGGGTGTGAGATACAATCCCACTAGGCCACCCACAATGGTGTATAGCTCAAATCCAATCATACAATATTAAATGAATAATGTAAAATAATTAATTAATGAAAATAGAAATAAATAAATACATTAGACTAGGTTCCATATGGATACCCATCCAATTTAGTTAATTTGGCCTAATCCAGGGAGTCTAGACCAAGGGATCCTGCATCGGTAATGTGATTAGAATAATATGAGATGGTATACTTTCTTAAAGCTCTTGATTGTTATTAGCTAACAGATCTCTACATTTTCCAAAACTGAAGAAACATTTCATATATAAAATTTATTTACTTTTCAGTCAAATAAATTAAAAATTCCTTAAAAAAGTATTGAGGGTCACCCTTAGCTAGTCCAAGGAACCTCTAATGGATCCCATGTATTGCTCTAGGGTCCTGTTATGTCCAATTCCTATGTAAGTCCATCCATGGTGACCCGGGAAGAAGTCTCATGTGTCACTCAAGGAATGGTGTGAAAAAAAATAACCTCTGAGTTTATATAGGGTATCACAGGTAGGGGTCCCAGTATCTCTTGTGGCATAGTACATTAATTGTGACATCAAGCTCATTAAAGGGGTCTCCCCAAGGAAACCTATGTCACTAATTTGGAGGTAAAGGCATATAAAAATGAGTGAGCCTATCTCCGGCATTGGCGAGGCCACCCTCGATGCGTTTAGGAAGAATTAAAAATTATATAAATAATGCACAAGTGTTCATCCAAGGGGTCCTCAAGTCAGTACCTCTTGTATCACCCTTGTATCTAAAGTGAATTTATTTAAGAAAATATAACATAACATAATTTTTCCCATATTATTTAATTGAAGATCTATTTGAGGCTTGGGTGAAATGCAATGGCCCCTGAACAATTCACTTATTCAATGATTCCTTTTATTTAAGGCAATAGGTATAGGGTCTAACCCATGGTTCATCACATTAATCAATCTCATTAATCAATACATGATAATTATGGTAATAAAAATCCATCAAAGCATTTTATAAAAAATAAAAAAGGAAAAGTTTTCCTCTAAGGGGATTCACACCCATTGGGTGACATTAATCAAGGAGACCAACCCAAGGGTCTGATTTTCCACAAATTTGAGTCTCCAAGGGCACGTTGAGGTGTAAAGTTAATTTAAAGAAACAAATGGTGGTGATATAGGAATGGCATGGAATACGAAACAATTTTGTATTATATATAATGAAAAAAAACAAGGGAAAAAATAATTGTCCATCTACCTTATCCTCGTATTACTTCTCTCTTCCAGTTTCAAACTTCGATTCAGGCTAGATTAAAAGAAGTCGAAGAAACCATCAAATTCCCTGAATATGAGGTAAATTTATCTACACCAAGATAGTTTAATATATGGGAAAAACACTAAAGAGAAGGGATAGGATTGATGATACTATCAATATATATCTAATAGATGTATTTAAGAGTGAAATGGATGAGTAATGAAGAAGATGGATTGATACACAGGATGAGGAAGTTAGAGGATCCATGCGTAGAGATGAGAAGGGATCCACTGGATTGAGATGATGGGAAGCAATATTTTAAATAATTAAATTGTGGGGGGGGGGATTGATAATTTAATCCTAAAAACATGGTACATGATTTGTATTCATTGTTGTCCAAAACATGTTCCAACCATGGGAATTTACTGCTTCAAAGGGGAAATTTCCACGGTTAGGCACATAGTTTTTCTAAGAATGTCCAAACTGTGAGAAAAAAATCTATCACAAAAAACAATAATCATGCGTGTATATTCACCTGAGGTCATGTGGTTAAAATCAAACCATGAATCCCCTATCACCCGTTGTCTGGAATCGAATGGTTAGTGAAACTATGTAGGATGAGAAACATGTTTTCTACTAACTATGTAGCCTAGTATGACTCCTAAATGTTTTGGGATCTGGGTTTTGAATGATCCCCAGACACCCCTAAGACATGATTGATTTCATTAGGCATCATTATTAGGGATAAAAATAGATTTTAAACCAAAAATAAATAGTCTTTTACTTTAGAAAAATTAGTGAACTTACATATTTCCTTTTTCAGTCAGTATGTGATACCAGTTTGGGTTGATTATTGGTCATATAATTTGTTTATTCATATTTATTTCCCCTACTATGATACTTTTGTAAATAGGTTATAGTCTCACCATGATCGATACTAGACCATCACTGCTAGTCAGTAGCCTCTAGCATATAGGGATGCGTGCCTGAGGTTATGTGACTAATTGGATCGGGTCATCGATTTGTGGCACCTAGGTTTGGTTGTTACAAAGTCATGTTAAAGGGTTTTTTCTTTTCTTTTATTTTGTATAAATATTTTTGAATGGTAGATATGAGAATATGATGAGTCAGTTCTTGGTTTATAGATCATGCATGAGGTTATCTAACTCATGTAAGAGGGTAAAATCAAATTACTTTGGGTGGCAGATCTCTTATTCGTGATTTCTGATTCAGTTGGATGTTATTTCACCTTGAGTGGTTCAATTTTTTTCTTATGTGATAATTAGTTTTTTTTGGAATTTTCTATGATTTGAATAGTGAACCATAATGGAAAAAGTGTTTAATATGCATGAATCATTCTAGGCACATGGTATTGATTTTTTACATTCATAACTTTAGGTATGCATGGGTAATGGGTTTTGGATTAGCTTTTGAATTTGAAATGTTTTTCCTTTCTTGTGTAATTGAACTGAAAATGGTGCATAATATGGAATTATAAATAGATAAAATTGATTCAATATGTAAAAAATTGTCTTTCTAATGAGAAATATGTATATGAATATGTGTTTAACATTTTTAAACATGGCCTAGATGTTGGATGGTTAATAGTATATACAATGCCTTAGTTTTGACCATGTGTAAGGGTTTGGGGGATTGACTTTTTATTGATTTTTTTGGAAGCCTGTTATTTAATGTGTTAATTTTTATTATGTTTCCAAATATGTGTTTTTTTATTATATATATATATATTCCTCCATGAAGACACTTGATGATATAATGAAAGGATGATATCGTTGGAAATCATCCTCCAGCAGTGAAACCTGAGGCACTGATAGTGCCAGGTGAAGGAGTTGGAGAGAAGTTCCGAGAGATCATTGACCACTTCATATAGTTTATGTATGGGGACCTAGAGAAGAATTTCAATTTTATATCTTTCCTAACATGGAATTTTTAGTTACAAAACCTTCCAGCATTCACTACAGAGGGTGGACATGAATGAGTCTTCTAGTTGCAGATAGGTGGTTACTACTCAACGGTCAAGAGGTATGAATTCCAAGAGTAAGAAGAAAAATTTAGCGAACGTTATCCAAATATATGGAAAAATAGTGGATATGGGGGGGGGGTTATTTATATAGGATCTTAATTAAGTGATATGTCAGTATTGTAGTATGTCTGGACACTTCCGTATACAGTGTCCCGACCACTGGTAGAGAGCTGATCTTGTGGCAGGATGGGTCATCTGAAGAGGTTTTGTAGGAACCCATGAAATATGGGGGTTGATGGAGTAGATTAGAAGAACCATAATGTGGTAAGGGGATCTTCTATGAAATACAGTTCAGGTAGTTATAGTTCTACTAGTCATGGAAGTATTGGAAGTAGATGCATTACGTCTGGGAAAGAGAAACCATATTAGTAGAGTGGTGCATATTTGGGGACTTAGACTGCATCACTAGAAAGATGGGTTAGACAGTTTCATTCACATCAGTCTACATAGGTGGATACCAAGGATGGACCATCAGTAGTTATAGGTACTATTCTTGTATCCTTTACTCTAGCGAGTGCCTTATTTTATACCGGTACCTTTTATTATACTTATATCTGCACAACTTGTGAATGGTTTGAGCCTGGTGGTGCAGTTTATGTGTGGGGTTATAATGATAGATACACCATTCAGAGTATGTTCGAGGGACATTTGTTTATTCAGGGGGTGTTCAGTCGAGGTTGGGGAATATCATTTTCTCTGGGATCTCTATATCCTTGACATGTTAGGATTTTTACCTAATTATGGGTATGTACTAGTTAGTCGAATATCAATCCCACATTGATTGTTACTGAAGGAGAGTGACTTTTAAATATCCTAATATTAAAAAAATATATTCTTCAAGGATTGTAGGATATGATGGAATTCCATGCATGGCTAGTTCATCAGTAACTGGGAGAGCTCACTATCCTGTTTTATAGTCTATTACTAGATTATGAGGGTGAAAAGTTGAATTTTTTTCCACCTATAGTAGATAGGTTCAAGAAATGTTTCTTGAGGACATCATAGGTATGAAACCTGAGAGATATGTGGAATTTACTATTGAGCTCATGCCAAGGGCTAAACCTATCTCCATTCCACCATACATAATTGTACAGACATAACTTTAAGATCTCAAGACTCAAATTTAAGTGTTATAGGGTAAGAGATTTATATATTATAGTACATTTACCTAGGGTTCTACAATATTATTTTCAACAATATATTATGAGATTATACACTTGTGTGTTGATTATTAAAATTTGAAGTGGATTATTGTGATGAAATGGTATCCTCTTCTACATATCAAAAATATGTTTAACCTGTTGAGGGGATATTGGGTCTTATCCATGATTGACTTGAGATATGGGTATCATAATTTGAGAGTTTGACCTTCTGATATTCCTTGAACTACTTTCAAAATCATGTATAGTCATTATTAATTTGTCATGATTCCATTCAGGCTAATGAAAGCACCATAATTTTTATAGATTTGATGAAATTAATCATCCATCCGTACATAGTCCAGCTTGTTGTTGTATTTCTGGATGACATCATGGTGTAATCTGAGACTCATAACAATCATTCCAAACATCTTGACATCTTCTTACATATTCTGATAGAGAATAAAAATATAAAAATTATGTCTACGTATCAATTATATATTGATTTGTTAAACTTATTAGGTCACATCATCTTATAGGAATGTGTGCCAGTGGATCCAAATAAGCTACAAACATTTGTATCATGGGAGCGTCCTATTAATGTTTTTGGAATTTACAATTTTCTGGTATTATCAGAATATTATCAAACATTCATCCATGAAATTTCATGTTTTAAAGCACCGCTTTTTGGGTTTACTAATATGGGGATAAATTTTTAATAATATAGAGAATGGGGGAATTCCTTCTACGAGTTAATTAATCTCTTAACAATAACACCAATCATGATCCTACCTAAGCTAGGTGAGGAGTATACAATATTTTGTGATGCATGTTGGATTGAGCTTGGAGTAGTGTTGATGTAGGTATATTGATTTATGGAACATGGGTCTTGGATGTTAAGTCCACATGAATGGAATTACCTTACGCACAACCTCAAGTTGGATGTATTGGATTATAAATTTAAGTGTTGGTGGAATTATCTATTGGGAGAAAAGTGTACTATGTATATTAATAACAAGATATTAAAATATACCTTTTCAAAAATATATTCGAATCTACGACATTACATGTGGATTGTGTATATGTAGTCATCTTATTTTGAGCTATCATATACAATTGGGAAGGAAAATAGTTTTTCTGATGCTTTGAGTATAAAAACTCATTCTCTAATAATTTAAGAGTCTAATATTGTGTGGAAGATGATGAATTTAATGGATGACATACATGTTTTCATTTAGGAGAGCTAGGAGAAGTTGGATCTTGGATCAATTTTAGTGATGTATATAGTATTTATGTGTTTCAAGAATAGGCAGTATCAGGTTCCATAATGTTTATCCATGTGGGAAATCATTGTAGGCGAAGAGTCACATTTAGATTGGACTATAGGTGAGGATGAGATCATCCATTTCATGAACCAAGTTTTTGTGCCTATGAGAATGCAAGAGGATGTGATGAATGAATTTTAGGCATCAAAGTTGGAGGTTCATCATGGTGTGATCAAAATATACCCTGACCTATGATGAAATTTTTGGTGGTCAGCATGAAAAAGGAGATAGAAGTGTTTGTGACATGATGATGCACATGTCAACATGTGAAGGCAACAATCAGCGACCTAGTGGTATTTTATATCCATTTAATATTAAGGAATTAAAGTGGGGTGACATTACCTTGTACATTGTAGAGGTTATCATTTGATTCCAAAAATCATGCTACAAATCACATGAAAAAAGACACTACTGGTTCAAAGTCCATCAGGACCCAAATGGACTGATAATTCATAAAAATCCATCAAAATATTCTATTTTAAGATGATTATTCATATATATTCATTCCCCCAAAAAACCACAAGAGTCTATTAAGATGTATCTGCATGGACCTCGACCTTCATGATCACCACAAAAGAAGTTTATGGTTCCTCTACGAATTCGACCAAGTCTGACGAAACCATTCCACTTTAGAACATACCATTCTTTTCACGGTGCCCTATTTTTCTCAATGACGATCTCTATGAGCACCTTGATCCTCTGTTTCCTATAAATTTATGGCTCACCCCCTACATAACCATTGTTTCGTCAACCTTTCTCCTTCTAGTGTCTTGTTTCGTGAAGATCATCATGAAACCAAAAATGGATCGCCCAAGGTACATGAGCATCGTGAGTCATGCCCCCTTTTTTCATGTCCCCTATGTATGGTAGGGTTTCCCTTCAGGAAGGCTTCCTCCCTTTTTAAAGAAGGGAGGCCCTTCAGGTTTCTTGAGGCTCTATGAAGAAATAATCCTTCATGGAGCACTCTCATAATAATTAAACCTTTCCTAAGGCAAGGCTATTCCCCACAATGATCCTACCTTTATAAAGAACCCTTCCTTTGAAAAGAAACAACCCTTCAAAAAGCAATATTTATTCATGAAGTTCCTTTCTTTTGTAGAGAGAATTTTTTCAGGCCCACCGGTGTCACTCCATCCTTTACCATGCTACCCTATAGGATTGTATGAAGTGATTTAATGGTTTCATTTGTGGTGTTTCATATTTCATGTCCCTACCTTCTGCTTCTTTCCCTAGGTATGCTAACAGCTATTTCTTCTTCACATAACTATGCTAACATGGACCCCACAATTGACCACTCATCCACCTCATTCCCATCTAGAATTTCTTGTGCCTTCCATTCCCCACGTATGGGCTGGTACAAGTTATGTCAGTCCAAGTGGTGAAAAGTGAGTCCTCATCATCCCAGATACATAACGTTAAACTACTAAGCACATACATCCTCAAAACAAGACATTAAACTGTGATTTCCACATGCATAGAAGGTCTGGGAGGAATAGAGATTGGATGGGAAGCAGAGCCCTCTCATATCTATCTCTCTTTTGGTTTTGTCACCACAAAAATGTCGGGAACTCTTCACGTAATCCCGGAACTACCTATTCAGGCCTCCATTCTAAAGTAAGTCCCAATATCAATTTTCCTAGGCCACTAGCCATACATAATCGCCACACCATCCCTAATGGAATCGCCTTTCATGATAGGATATTCAGGTATAATATCACATCTTATTTCTCAAACCAATCATTCCTCACATGTGATTATAGTAACAGTGACCATGATATCCTCTTTGGGATGCTAACCACACGTAAGGCCTAACACGACTTTGGGACACTAGCCCTAAATGAGCCCCATGCCACTCTTCACCAAACTATGTGAACTTTGTTCCCCATCTTCTAAATAGGGTACATTGGAATACTCTATGATGTTCAAGACCATCACTCCCCATAATTCAATTTTTTCGTTTATTTCATGTTGGTTCACTCATCATGCATAACACTAACATGCATACTCCAAACTAAACAGTCTTTGATCACTTTCAGGTATGTAGGAATTATATTTGAGTTTCAATCCAAAACTAATGGTAAAATCTATTTCTCCCCCCTAGAGATGTACCCTCCTGAGATGACAACTTCCATTTTTGGGTCACATCTCCTGGATCAGCCACCCAAGGTGTTCTGATCCATCTTCCTAGGTATATTAACATATATAATCCCCACACACTCCACCATACTCTGCTATATAACAACCCTTCTCTTTATTACACACGTAATCATGATTTATTACATATAAACATCACTTGATACAATATGGAATATCGATAGTTCGAGTCTCTTTGGGGCTTAGTAACATTACATAACGACTTAAAACATGAAACACTTCATATTTATTGAAAACATCCTTTACATGACCACTACTTTCTCTCATAATTAGCATTGAATATGATAACCTAAAGAAATTAATAAGAACATGATGTTCTATAAATACCATTAAGGGAGTAAAAAATGAATAATATAAAGAATACAATACTTGTTAGGCAATAGGAATATCAACTAATCATAAAAAAACATGAACATAAAGGCATCATAAAGCATGATTATCACAACATGGAAATGTTGCAATAACACTTAACATGGTATTAGAATGATACAAGGATCATTGCACATGGAGCATGAGTAAACCCTCATTACACTCGATTTATCATGAGTAAACCCTCATTTCACTTGACGTGTCATGATAATGATCTTTACCTAATGCATTGAAGCGCTACCAGGGAGCACCCTTATTAAACATTTCATTTCATGCATAAGTGTGCCACATGGATCAGACAACATGGAATCATTAAAGATAATAATTTCTTCCAAGATAAAGGAATGTGGAATTAATACATAAATTTATATAATAAATAAGTTAACATGCATAAATTTGAATACTCTTAGTAGAGAAATGGGCATGGTATTACCAATACAATGACTCTGGCTTGGAAAATCACGGTGCAATTTTGGCAGCATAACATCTTGATATAAGAATTCATAAAAATGGTTCATGAGAGAGAAATGGGTGTCTTATAATATGTACATGAAATATACTTTAAAGGGGACATATAAATACATGTACCAATATAAGTAATGGATTTTTGATTCATAATACAAAAAAATTGTTTGAATGTAAATGAGGAGAGTGAAATTTTTCATGGAGTTTCGGCATGGAAACGGGAGTTCATGGGATGAATTAATGAGAGGTAAAGTGGTCTCTCATCAAAAAAAACATAAAGGGGGAGTATCTGAGAGGTGATAAATCATACCCCAACATTTTTAATTGAAAATAAAAGGGCATAAAAACATAATGAAATTTGGACAAAAATGAGAAAGGAAGAAATCTCTTACTTGGAAGTGTAATCCCAAAGGCTTGGGAGGGGATTGAGAGAGGCTTATTGGGAGCTTGGGGTTCCTTGGGAGGATTATATAGAGAAGAGTGAATAGGTTAGTTGAGCTCCAAATTCTTTGAGTGAAGAAGAAGTGGGATCTTGGGTCGATTTATATAAGAAAAGGGAAGAAATTCTTTATTATTTTGGTTTTGGCCACCGTGCATTAAACTATTTAAAAACACAAACAAGCACATGGTTTTTCACATGTTTTTTTCCAAAAGGGAGTGGAAAACATTATTTAATAATGAAAATTCACTAAAGTATTAAAATATTTGGCTTTCTTATGTGGAGGTTAGTCATACTTTCAAGAAAATCAACATAAAAAGTTAAACATTTTTATAAGTCTTGGAGGGTCCACTAAAGCTTTTTAAAATAAATAAAACAAACCTAAAGTCACATTATTTTAATTTTAAAACAAATATTGGCGAAAAATTCCTTTAATAGTATTTTATTACATCACTGTAGGGTCATTATGATGTCATAAAACACGTTATATTATTAAATGGTATTTAATTTGACCCAAAAATTCGACTGTTTCAGAAAATTATTAAAAATTAACAATTGGATAATTTATATGTCTTGATTCCAAAAATAATTTTCATGTTATCAAAATAATTTCTTAAATATTTGAATTTTTAGTTTTAAAATAAAAACCGACATTTATCGAAAATTCATGGGGTTTGACAAAAATATCTTTCAAACCATAATTAAAATTACAATTGTATTCATAAAAATTACATGAACATTCATAAAAATTAATTTAGTAATAATATTTTATCAAAATATTATTTAATTCGAAAATCCATTAATTCATCAAAATAGACTATTTAATTAAATAAAAATACTATTTTTGCTTTAAAACCCTATTTTCAAAGTAACAATAATAAAATTAAAGTATATTCTGTATACGAAAATAATGTACATAATCATAGTACTAGGGTATCATAACATAACCCCTTACAACACCCACATATGACTGAAGAGTGAGGAGGGCGATGGTGATAGACTCTTGGGGTGGCTCGGATAACTTCTCTTGGGTGGTAATCTCTATCAACTTCCACTTCTCCCATAGGCGGTTCTGTTCAAGGATAACATGTTGAAGCTCAGCTTGGGCTTGGTTAAGAGAAAAGCCCAATGACGCCACCTCATTTCCAATATCTAACAAATGGGCTTCGTATGAAACAATTCTATTGGATGAGGCCATCACTACCTTGTTTGAGTAAATTGGAATTGTTAAAGCCCTATATTTATAATAATCATGTGATCACTATTTAACGTCTCTATTAGCAAAGGTCACAATTCTTATCGGTGTTTTATAATAAAAAACAATAAATCCAAATAAGTTCATAATTTATATAAAAATTTAACATAATGATACATTTAATTAGATCAAGAGGAATTTTTATTAACAAATGTTTGGGTCATTACAATCTTCCCCCCTTACGAAATTTCTCCCTTGAAATTTTATTTTTCGCACACTAAAAAAGATATGGGTAACTCTGCTTCATCACTGCCTCTAATTTCTTTATTGCTTATTCAAAATTTTTCTTTCCCCAAAACACCTTGATGAGGGGAATTGTCTTATTTCATAGAACTTTTTCTCTATGATCTAATATCATCACTGACTTCTCTTCGTAAGAGAGTTCATTCTCCAATGGTACCATCTCATGATTGAGTACATGCGAGGGCTCTGGTATGTACTTCCTCAAGAGTGATAGATGGGATACATCACATACTTGAGATAGGTTTGGTCGGAGTGATAGTCGATAGGCCACAACTTCAATGCAATCAAGGATCTCAAAAGGAATGATGTACCATGGACTAAGCTTTCCCTTCTTCCCAAATCTCATAACTCTCTTCCATGGTGATATGTAGAGGAATTCCATGTCTCTAAAATCAAAATCTTTTTCTCGTTGATGATTATCTTCATATCTCTTTTGTCGACTCTAATTAGCTTTAATGTTCTACTCTATGGTCTTAACCTTGTCCACCTTTTATTTGACTATTTATGGACCTAGGTGTTTTTTCTCCCCAACATCATCCCAACATGACAGTGTTCTACACATCATTCCATGATGGACTTCATAAGGATCGATTTGGATTCTTGAGTGGAAACTGTTATTTTATGAGAACTCAATAAGAGTAAAATGTTAATCCCATACTGCTTTGAAGTCCATTGAGAATTTTCTCAACTTTTCCTCAAGTGTTTGGATAGTCCCCTCATATTTTCCATCAGTTAGAGGATGATAATTCGTAATGAAGTATAACTATGTATCCAAATTATTTTTACAACTCTTACAAATCATAGAGGTGAATATAAGATCTCGATCAGATACAATTGATAGTGGTACTCCATGCAGTCTTACCATATCTCTGTTGTATATATGTTCTAGTTGATCCAGTGAGAAATCCTCCTAAATTGAAATGAAGTTTTTAGTTCTTCTAAGATGATCCATAACAACCCAAATAGAAATGTTTCCTTTAGATGTCTTCAAAAGTCAAGTGGAAATTTCTATAGTGATTTTATCACATTTCAATGATGGTATGGGTAAAGGTTTCCTCATCCCCTTAGACTTCTGCCTCTCTACCTTCACTTGATGAAAGACCAGGAACATTTAGGTATACTTAGGGACCTCCTTCTTCATGTTATCCCACCAATAATTCTCTCGAATATCTCAATACATCTTTCTGTTTCCTTGGTGAATTGATAAATTCAAACTATGTGAATCATACAAAAGATCCTTCTTTAACTCTGTATTTTATGGAACACATTTTTTGGACCCAAATCTCACAATTCCTTCTTCATTGACATTGAACTCTGAGGATTTCCCTTTTCTAATAGTTTCAATATTTTTCGGAATTCCTACATCATCCATCTGAGCGTCCTTGAACCTTTCTTAATGGTATGGTTGAGAAATAATTTGTGAAAGGATTGATGATTTTCCCTTCTTTATGATTACCATGTCCATATTCATCTAATCTAATAAGATTGGATCCTTTTCAATTCTCATCAATGATAGAATCGCTTGGTTCTTTCTACTTAGAGCATCTCCCACGTTGTTCGCTTTCCCAGGGTGGTAATGGATTGAGCAGTTTTAGTCTTTGATCAGATCTAACCATCATCATTGGTGCGTGTTTAAATCTTTCTATGTGAGTATATACTTGAGGCTTTTGTGGTCTGCATATATTTCACACTTCTCCCAAAATAATAATGCTGCCAAATTTTTAAAGAGAAGATCCCTGAAGCGATCTTCAGATCATGTTTTGGATAATTTTTCTCAAAAACTTTCAATTTCCATGAAGCATAGAAAATGAATTTTTCATTCTGCATGAACACACAACACATTCCCTTCTTCAAGGCATCACTAAGTACCACATAATGTTTTCCACTTGTGGGTAATATAAGCACATGTGCAATGATAAGCCTATTTTTTTAACTCCATGATGCTTTCTTCACATTCACCACTCCAAGAAAACTTTACTCCCTTCTGAGTTAGCTTGGTAAGTGGGTTATACAATAATGAGAAATTTATCACAAATTAATGATAATATCCAGCTAACCCTAGGAAGCTAAGGATATCCGTTACCAATTTTGGACTCGGTTATTCCTCGATTTCAGATGTCTTGGAGGGATCCAAAAATATCCCACCTCTTGTGATGATATATCCAATGAATGAAGCCTCCATCAATCAGAAATCACACTTACTATACTTTTCATAGATATTCTCCATCCATAAGGTCTCTTGTATAGTTATTATATTCTCCTCATGCTCCTCCTTGGTTTTAGAGTATATTAGAATATCTTCTATAACTGCTACTACAAATTACTCAAGGTAATCTCTAAAAATTCATTCATCAAATCCATGAATATTATTGGATCATTAGTGAGTTTGAAAATAATTACCATGAATTCATAGTGCCCGTACCTTTTATGAATATCGGTCTTGGGGATATCCTCCTTCTTCGCCCTTACTAGGAAATATCCCGACCAAAAATCTACCTTGAATAAGTATTGTTCTCTACGTAGCTGATCTAACAAGTCATCAATTTGTGGTAGAGGACATTTGTCCTTTATCATGATTTTGTTGAGCTCATTATAATCAATGAAAATTTGTTTTAGCCCATCCATCTTCTTGACTAAGAAGACTGGTGCACCCCATGGAAAATCATTTGTGCATATAAACCCTTTATCCAGATTCTCCTGTAGTTGTTTCTTCAACTTCTCAAGCTCTACAAAATCCATTCTATATGGAGTCTTGGATATTGGAAACACCCTATATATAAGGTCAATTTAGAATTCAACATCTCTTCTAGAATGAAGACCAAAAAAATCATGTGAATCACTTAGTGAATTTCATTAAAATAGCATGTCTTCAAGGATGGTTGCTTCCTTGGACTCAATCATCCGTGTCAGATACACATTCTGAAAGGGAAGTAATATCCACGCTTGAGATGATGGTTCTAAGGAAGATTATTCCTTGTCCTTGAAATTGTAAAGAATCTAGGGTTGATTTTCTATCTGGATAGTGATTTACTTCTCACAGAAATATATGATGGCTCTATATAAGTTAAGACAATCCATGTAGATAATTGAATCAAATTCCACCATAGGGACTTTGATGAGGTTCACCGAAAATTTCAGTCCATGGATAGTGACTGAGGAGGAGTTATATTCATGGGATACAATTATTAAACCATTTTTCATTATCACCGACATCTTTAATTCCATGATTTTTTGTGGTTTTGGGATTGTTACTCTAATCCTTAAGGATATAAAAGAATGTTTAGAACCAAAATAAAAAAGTACGTTGGCTATTCTTGAATGAATAACTAGCGTACCACTTCATTGTCAGCGTTCACTTCGGTGGTAGTGATGGAAAAAAGCTCTCCCTTGCTTCCTTGGCGGTTGTTTGTTGCCTCTGAAAACCCTTGTCTTAGGGAACTAATTTTTTAGGTGAGCTGGTTCATTAATGTTGAAGCAATGAACTACATGTTGAGGGTTGAATAAAGCGTTCCTCTCTTCTTCTACAACCATGGGTTTCTCTCCTCAGATGTTAATGGCTATGTTATCTTATCATCCACACCTAAAGCATTTCATCATCCACTTCAAGCAATTTCAAGAGTGCTTCTTTCTGCATATTTGGTATGTGGGGTGCTGTATTTTCTTAGCACCATTGGATTTATCCATCATACCTCTAGAATAAAATCCCACCTTATGCTTATTATCCCCATGATACCCCTAAAATTATTCGATCTACATTTCTACTTTGAGTGCACATCAGTGATTCCATCATAGCTCTTGAAGTCACAGATTTCTAGATCTTTCCATCGTATAGGTTTCAGCCCAACAAAGAAGTGGTCAACCTTGTATTTAGGCGTAACATCAAATATAAAGGCATATCATGAAAGCCTTTTGATTTTTTACTCGTACGCTCTGATGTATTTTCACCTTTTTTCTTAAGGGAAAATAATTCCCTTTCCATCTTATGTTGGAGGGTGTGAGGAAAATATTTTTCAATTTTTCTTGGAAATCCTTCCATTCCAACACCTCGATATCCTCCTTAGGCTTTCTATTTTTGATCAATGTCTACCATTGATCAGCTTCACCCTCCATACAGTATGCAACTAGAAGTACCTTATCTTGTTCATAACCTAGATTGATGTAGAAGATATTTTCCATGGAGTTGATCCACTTTCTGGTGATTAAGGGATCAGACAATCCATTAAAAGTAGGAGGCCTTTGTCTGATAAAGATCTATATTTAGACATGTTCTTTCTGGAGGGGGGGGGGTTGAAAATTCCTCTTGACCCATGTTTTTATTCAAATATTGATTTAACTAAGAGAGTATAGTTACAATGTTCTTGATTCCCACTCCCATTGGATTGGGCATCTCATTAGAATAATGATATCTTTGATCTTTACATCAGTTTTTAGCCTGATTCCTCCTATTATTGGCCATTGGAAGGAAGAAAAGGAATATTAGGGGTAACACATAAAGGGTAATCCAAGGAAAAAAATGGATTAATTATAAAAAACTTGTATTTCCTTAACTTATTAATCTATATCCATCAATATATGGTATCCATGATCTATTTTCTAACATATATTATTAGGCACTACAAGAAAAAAAAGGCTATAGACACGGTTTATAACCGTGGCTATAGACCCCGAAACCGTGGCTATAGGTAATATCCACAGTTTTGCTGGTCGTGGATCCTATTGTCATGGCTATAGGGTAAAACCTATTTCCACGTTTTAAAACCGTGGCTACATCATGAAGTCTCCAGAAAAAAATAAAACAAGCCTACTGCCATGTTAAATTGAAGAACAAACCGTGGATAAAACCCATTTTTTAGGAAAAAAAATATACAGCTCCTACACCCCCAGTTCAACCCCCTCTCCCTGCCTCTACCATACCTCCTACCTCCTGTCTCAACCGCCACCTCCTGCTGCTCCCTGCTCCTTCCGCCATAACTCCTGCCTCCCTACTCAAATAGACCTACTCAATCATTGCCTCCTACCACCTGCCTCCATGCTCAACCACTGCCCCCTCCGGCCTCCTCCTGCCTCATGCCTCCCTGCTCAAACAGACCCCAATTAAACTAACAAATAAATAAAACTAAAATCAATTAAATAAAATTAAAATAAACCATGAAAAACTAAAATTAATAAAAAAATACCGAGAAAATCGACTAAATGGAAGTAACAAAAACCAGAATGGATGGAACTAATAAAAAGAAACCTAAACTAAAACAACCCAAACATACCCAACCTGAATCAAATGAACTAATCCAAAAAAAACCTAAAAAACTGAATTGAACCAAACCATTATATCATGAAAATAATATATTAAAAATATAAAAACATAACCTAACAAACTAAAATTATCTATGTCAACTTGAATTTAGGAGAACAAATCCAAAAAAAATCAAATTAATTGAACTGAATAAAATAATAGACTTTCCCCAAAGAAAGATGAACTAAACTGATATGAATAGAAAAAAATTGAAAGCAATATAAAAATTAAAACCAAATTTAATTGACCCAAAGAAATATGAACTAAACTGATATGATAGGGGAATAATCCTTTAAAATAGGTTGATGATTCTCTATTTCCTCAATAATAACTTTCTTCTTCCCTTGATTATTTTCAATTTCCTTTCCCTTTTTTACATTGTATATTTAAAGCAGTTGTTTGAGCTGAAGAAAAATGACTAGACAAGGTCGTTAGATACAGTCGGTCATACAGTGAAGATCAGATAACGAGAACTAGATTTAGAGTTAATAAAGTTGTTATCAAAAAAATATCCACCAAACAGAGATTTTGGGGCTTTATATAATAAATGACAAAGGTAAAAAAGTTCTACCCATACCTTGGCTAGAAGAAGATCAGATCGTCTTTTTCTTTGGTGTGGGTGGGGGATAGATAAAACAGAAGAGATAGCCTACGAGTATTGCTCCTGTGAATGGCACGATCCAGCAGACATACAGCTGCTCCCATGTGTCATGCCACTGCTTCGCATTTTCCCATCCAAAAGCATTGGCAGGATTCATGGAAGGTCCAATATAACTAGATCCTGAAATAACCAATGTTACATTTGACAATGGAAAGAAATCTCATTTAGATCAGCCAGCAAGGAGGGCCTTTGAGGATAACAAAGAGCACCGCAAAAATAGCAAACAGTGACAGGGAAGTTACCTCTAGTGATGAGTTCTAGAATTTAATTTATCCACATAGTGTTTCTTGAAGAGAAAAACCTAATAAAATTAAAAATAATAAGGAAAATAGGGTTACTTCAAAGCCTTATTTCAGTTTTGACAAGGCATAAGAGAAGGATTTGACAGAATATACATGTTTGAAGTTATCCAAGGAAAACAATAAGAGGTATTCTTGGAATATATTATAATTTCATATTGCTAGAGATATTTTACCATCTATTACTATTAAAGAACATGCAATTGTGGAAGAACCTCTGTAAAGAAATATGGATTTCATTAGAAAAGGGTAAAGGGTTTGTGATGGAAGAACCTAAAAAACCTTCATCACTATGTTCTAACAATATGCGCAAATAGAAGGCAGCCTCACACATGTACAATCCAAACATTCCCATTAAATAGTAAAAGTGTTTCACTCAAACATTAATATTTTCGTGAAAAAAACATACATGTACTACGCATCCTTCACTATGGCCATTAAACAAAATCACAGCAAACATAGCTCATCCTTAAGCAAGGCCATGAAAAAAAAACAAAGAAAACTTATACTAACTTCTAGGAAAAACTTGTAACTAGTAGAATATTAAGAATGAATTGGAAATCACTTACCACATCAAACTCCCAAAAAAAATTCAAGGCATCCACAACTCTCTCAGGAATGTCATACAACATCAGGTATTCAAAACCAAAGATTGAGGGAAAAAACATAGCATGTGAGGGATGGAATTGATTTACAAGTCCTCTTGTGGAATATGACCAACAACTTCTATCAGCTTGACCTTCACAACACCAGCTTCCTTCCCCAGTACCTCCCCCCATCAGCCTCCCCCCCGACCAGCCCCCTCCCCCCTGCACCATCCCCCCAAACCCTCTTGCACCAGCCCCCCATCCCCCCTGAACTAGCCCCCATCCCCATGGTGCCCCCTGCCCCCATCCCACCTGCACCATCCCCTATCCCACCTTCAACAGTCCCCCCCCCCGCCCAAGCCCCCTACTACCCCCAGCCCACTTGCACCAGCCCCCCTCCCAAGCCCACCTGCACCAGTCCCCCCAAAGCCCCTCTGCTACCCCCCTCCAGCCAACCTGCACCAGCACCCCCCCCCCAACTGCACTAGCCCCTGCTACACCCAGCCCACCTGCACCAATCCCCCCCAGCCCCCCATATTCCAGTCCCTAGCCTCCCCCCTACACCAACCCCCAGCCCCCCGGCACCATCCCCCAACCCACCTGCACCAGCCACCATCCCAAGACCCTATGCTACCCCCCATCCCACCTGCACCAGTCCCCCCAAGCCCCCATGCAACCCCCCCCCCCCAGCTGCACCAGCCCCCCAGCCCCGCTGCACCAGCCCCTAACCCACCTGCACCAGCCACCAGCCCAATCCCCCCTTCTACCCCGCAACCCACCTGCACTAGTCCCCCCTAGACCCCATGCTACCCCCATCCTAGCTGCACCAGCCCCCCCCCCCCCCCCCCGCAGCTACACCATCCCCCTGATACCCCCTACCCACCTACACCAGTCCCCCCTTGCCTCCCTGCACCAGCCTCCAGCCTCCCCCCTGCACCAGCCCCCCCCAACACCAGATTTGTTTTCAATAAATAAGCTTGTAGGGTGATTGAGTCTATCACATATTGGTGCTCATGGATAGCATCTCGGAATTAATGATAATCTGATACCTAATTTTATAAGTAGTCCCATTAGTGAGACTATGATTTCTGATGAAAATAGTTAGGTGGAACTAGGTGTGACACCGAGTTGGTGATGAACTATTAAGGAGGAGTGTTATTAAACAACATGGTGTGATGTATGTAAATTTGGAATTCGTGAATACCATTGAAATTGGATTTGGTGGAATTAGAGTGTCATGTTATCCCTTGATCATCTAATCAATTCATGCGCTACACATTGGCTTTCCATTTCTCCCAGAAAAATACTATCCAGACTGTCGTGTATAGATGATAGCATCTTCTTGAACATCAAACCATGATCATCTTCCTTACTCTTCTCTTTCTCCCTGTTTAACTAGTACCAAACTTCTATAGCACACTGGAAAAGGATTTTTGATCTCCTTTAGATTGAAAAAGTCCGATCATCCTTACAATGCAAGCAGTTGGATTCCCCAATGGGTGTCCCCCCATGAAGTATTCGAATGATAGGTAACCATCCTAATAGTAGTTCACATGGAAGAATTATCGTAGAAGTGAAAAAGTTAAAAAGTAGAATTGGGATTGTTCTATAAGAGAAAATATATGATTAAAATTGAGAACTGGGAAGAAGAAGGAGATAAAGAAGATAAGGAATTCTCCTATAGAAGACCCCTCTCCCAAGGCCGAAGTCATATCCTCTTAAGGAACGACTCTCCAATAGCTTCCAAGTTGTGCTGAAACCAAATGTGATCATGATCCCCTCCCCCATAGGCCGCTCCCTCAATTAATACCCCAACCAATAAAAAACCTCCTACCTACTTCCACGATACCTAACAACTAATAAAGAATAAAAGAAAACACTGCCCCAAGCATTTATTCAAACACATGTACCCATACAAGGATAACCCCCAACCCCACCTGTTGACATCTGATTGAAACACCAGATCACAAGTCTAACATAATGTATGAACCAATTGCATTAAGTGATAAAGTAAACATGAACATGATAAAACTAACATAAAAATATAAAATAAATATAAATATTAGCACATAGAACTTTTAAACTCCTAAAAATACCAGCCTGAAAAATCAACAGAATCTAGTTCTACATAAAGTTAGACACTTCTTGGTTGCTTGAATATGTGAAACATGCTACATTTATTTATAATTTATAGATCTACTCAGCATGTAGTGTTTCCACAGTCCTTTTAAATATCATAGACTGAATCAGCTACACCAACAAGCTTGATTAAACTAAAAGTCATGGTTATTGTAATGAAAATGAAAATTGGATTGGACATTTGAAAAACTATTTGACAATGAAATATGACTCTAACTAGATTGATGTAATATCAATGGGAGTCACTTGGAATAAAATCTACCATGCCTAAAATGGTTCATCATTCAACACAACTAGTAATAAATTTGTAAAGTGCTACAACGTCAAGCTGAATACTGAATAAATTGATTTATTATCTGGATAAATCCTATGGAAACCTTTTTATATAGATGTTTCACTAGATGATCAATATAACTTATGAAATCATTATAGAACACTAGTGAAGCCAACTTCTTCAAATATAGAATGTAAAACTAAAACTGAAATCAACAATTCTATTACATAACACCTATTGAAAAAAATGTGAGTAGAAACATGAAAAACTAGACAACTAGAGAACTAGATGAATTAAAAATATATTTTGGAAATTTTTGAATGCATGATTGAAAGTGTTGTCCAGACTAAAAATATCTTTCAACTTCTTCAGAGCATTTAGAAAAAAATACAAGACTCGACAATGTAATGCAGATTCTGAACAGCCGCATCATATAAATCAATAATAACATAAATTTATGTTTAACATCCATCTAATAATAGATTATAATAGTTTAAATTTAAATAAAATTTCATAAAAAGACTTATAATGTTAAATTTTTTAAAAATAACATATTATATAACAAATTCATAACATAATACATAACATATGCATAACATAATACAAAAAATATTCAAAACAGATTCAGAATAAATGATATATACATAAGGAAACACGAAAAATCCCATGTCTAAATTAAATGTAATACATCATACAAGTGATCATTTCCAATTTTCATGTGCATTGTATAAAAAAACCAAATAGAACCTCAATCATTGATCATTGGGCCACCTATGATTACAAGTCTAATGGTCCTTGAGCATAAGGAAATGAATGCAAAAAATAGCTAATCACAAAGAATGAAATGGGGGTAATAAATATATATTTTAATGTCAATATAATGGGACAAATTTCAGTCTTTTATGGATGAATTTGAGAGAATATATTTTGAGAAGCGAAGGACTTACCACCGATGGGTGAAAACTCTCTAGTTAAATTCATACCATATAATCTATATAGGTTTATAAGAACACTTAAATAAAAAAGGGCAATGTGGAAGAAAACATTATGTAGTTTAATATATATACAGAAAAATATAAGAATTACTCTGAAAAGATATGAAAACATACATGGCGTCAAATTGGTCGAGGGATGGAGAAGCCATGAATAGAGGAAACGAATGGAGGAACCACGAATGGATAAGCCATGAATGGAGGATTCTAATGGAAGCTGGTGAGGGATGGTCGAAACGTGAAGGAGAAGCCGATGAGGATCAGACAAGGGAGAAATTGGTCGGGTAAGGATCAGACGAGGGAGAAATTGGTCGGGTGAGGATCAGATGAGGGAAAAATTGGTCAGGCAAGGATCGGAGGAGATGGGTTTTGAAGGAAGATCGTTGGAGAAGGGTTTCAAGGGAGGGACTAGGTAAGCGAGTGGGAGAGGAAAAGCCCGAGCGAGGATAAAAATTGACGGAAGCAAGTTGTCATGTGGGATGATCTCCCGTGGGTATATCTATTGGTGTGCAGTGATGCAAAAGTAATAAATCTCACATTTTTTGTGCTCAATGATCCCATCATCAACCAAATAATGTTTATTATAAGCGATGTGACTTCTATAAATACAAAATGAAGAAACACAATAAAAATAGAATTTAATAACCTGTCCATATGAAAACATGCAACTATTGTAGCCTCCCATCTAATTATCCACCATTGGAAAACCAACCACCTGAAATAGCTTCTCTTGCCAAAGTAGTTTCAAGATTGAGTCTCAGATACCTAACATACCAATTAAAAATATCTATGAATAAAGGAAAAATATAAAAGTTCAGTTTATTTTTATAGAAATATATGCCTAACTGACATTTTCATCAGCTATAGTGACAAGATGAAATGTGATTTTGGATGTCATTGAGTAGATAATTCAGAGGCATTGAGAGGACATATTCTAATTATGACCTAAAACAAACATCCATCCAGGGATTGGGTTATCTTGCATCCCATCCCACCAAGGTGCAATTCTAGAATAAGGCCATAAGTCTGCTGTAAGGAAAGTGGGAAGTGTACATAAAATTAGTTCCAAAAACCATCTTGTAGAATAGGGTAAGGCGTATAATGAATAAGAGCTCAAAAATACCATTCCATATAATGTACCGGTATGTCAATATTTGACTAACCTACTTTAACCATTTGTAATAACAATAATAGATACACACATTCCCATTCTATCTTGCTCATGACATATCAATGATTTATCATGCTTCAAGTATAAATCTTGTATACCAATCATCATTCTTGTCATCATAAAAATTTGGACATTCATCTCAATGATATACTTGATATCATATCAAGATGGCATCAAGCATGCACATTCCCAGAATTCCATAACATTAATTCCAAAAAAAATATAATATCTACAAGTTAAACATGGAGAGTAATCATTATCAGGGAGTTTCAAATACCAAACATAATCTATAAATTTGATCATCATTCAATATTCTATTTCACATTTTCCAAACAAGAAGACAAGTATATCAATAAGGTTATATGTTTTCACTAGGGATAATTATGATACATAATGTATGTTCAACAGTGCTCAGGAATTTGAAGATGGTTTTCCAACATCCTCCACTATGTGAAGCCGAATACCTGAAGAGTGATAGTATAATTTTTCTTCAAAACTACTATTGTTAGTTCTTAGCAAAATGACCAAAGAAATATATGTCTCCAGACATTAATCAAACGTTAAAGCCAAGAAAACAACACTCATCAATTTCATTCAATCTATATGTTTGACCATCATGTTCTTCATGTTGTAGGATTAATTTCTTCACAATATAATCATGTGGATGTTATTTGTAAAATAATTCCGAATGATCTGAATTTATACACACATTTATAATAAATAACTTCAAAACATATCTCAAGGAAGACCACTGCACACTAAAAAAGTTCTAGGAACCCAAAAATAACAAAAACCGTAATTACAACTGGGATAAAAGAAAAGGAAGATGCAAATCAACCTTAAAACGGTGGTGGGCAATCCAAAATAGTTTCATTTACTTTGAATTCGGTGGAAAATGCTGAAACAAACCCTAAGATGACCCGAGAGACTCATTGCCTACCCTAACAATGGACCAAAATAAAAAAAATCTAGTTAACCCATGAACAAGGGTTTGGCCAAACAAAATAGGGTGACAAGGAGAATAGAAACCAGACAAAATAGTAAGAAGAATGTAAGAGGATAGCTTACCTAGAAACTCCAACCAAGAAAACGGAATAAATCCGGTGAAATAAGAGGAAAAAAGGACTCGGGAGAGGGATGGTGGCGCACATGGCTAGAGAGGAGAGGGGAGATATGGTCGTGTGAGACGGGAATTGGAGATTCTGTGGGGAGGAGGTGATGAGAACTGGAAATTTGGAGGGAGGAGGAGAAGGCAACCAGAGAGGGTGGAGGGATCGATCTCGATCGGGAGGGGATAGGATGGAGGGGTCAGTCGGGAAGGGATGAATGTGTACAGTTTTTCGTGGTGTTAAATAAAATATGGCTTATTACCATGGTTTTGACAATGTGTGTCTATATATTTGTGGAGATAGGGTATTTTTCTAGTTGTGAGGGGCATTTTTTTATTCCCTTAACAATGGTTCATACTAAGCTTACGAATTTACCGAAGCATATCCCTTAGGAGTGTCCTACACAAGAGTTAATGAAGACTCGTTGTCGTGTACCATGATACCCCGGGTTAAGCCCGAAACTCCTTGTCAGAGTTTTCACTCCTACGTACATCTGTGTATGAGCCACCTCTACCTGATCATATCTAGAAAGAGATGTATTTTTTTTTGAAAAACTATTTAATCAATACACACCAAAATTTAGGGATGTTCTTATCATACTTAGTCTTATCCCTAAGGCTTTCAGAAGGGTTTTCTAATCCTAACCCCAAAAATAACTAAACCTATCCTCTGATACCAATTATAACAACCTTACACTTTATTACACACATATACATGATTTATTACATACAATATTCACTTGATACAACATGTAAGATAAATAGGTCTAGTGTCTTGGGGATTAGTAACATTAAACAATGACTAAAAACATTACACACAACATCTTTATTGGAAACTTCCTTTACATGATGACTATAGTCCCTTGTACTTAACATTGCATAAAATAACCCAAGGAAATGAATAAGAAAAGTGTGAGATATAGATCCTAGTAAGGGAGATAAAAATATATAACATGAAGAATGAAACACATTTCAGACAACAAGAATATCAAAGGATCATAAAAGAAACATGGACATAAAGGCATGATAAAGCAGGATTATCAAAACATGGAAATGTGGAAACAACAATTAACATAGTATTAGCATGATACAAGGCTCATTGCACATGGATAAAGAGTAACCCCTCACTGCACATGAATTATCATGAGTAAAGCCTCATTCCAATTCAGGTATCAAGTTACTAATATTTACCCAATGCATTGGAGTGCTATCCGGGCACACCCTTCTTAAACATTTCATTTCTTGCACAAGTGTGCCACATGGACCAGACAACATCAAATCATTAAAAATAATCATTTATTACACAATAAAAGAATGTGGAATTCATACATGAAACTATATGATCAATAATTAAGCATTCATAAAGGGGAATACCCTTAGTATAGAAATGGGCCTGGAATTCACGACACATTGACTTTGGCTTGGGAAATTGCGGTGTAATTTCGGCAGCATAACAACGTGACATAAGAATTAATTAAAATGGTTGATGAGAGGGAAATGGGGTCTCATCATATGTAAAAAAAATTTAAATTAAGGGGTTAATATAAATACATGTCCCAACATATGTAATGGAATTTTATATTCATAATACAAAAGAAGTTCTTCAATGTAAATGAGGAGAGAGAAATTCCATACAGAATTTTGGCATGGTAACATGTGTTCATTAGAGGAATTAATGAGTGAGAAAGGGGTCTATCATCATTCAAACATAAATAGTGTAGTATGGGGGAGGTTCTAAATCATATACCAAAATTTTTATTTGAAAATAAAATGGCATAAAAATATAATGAAATTTGGATAAAAATGAGAAAAGAAGAAATCCCTTACTGGGACGTGTGATCCCAAAGGCTTGGGAGGGGATTAAGAGAGGATTATTGGGAGATTGGGGAATCATGGGAGAATTTTAGAGAGAGGAGGGACAAAGTTTTTCAACATACAAATCCTTTGAGTGAAGAGGAAGTGGGAACTTCAGTGGGTTTATATAGGAAAAGGGAAGAAATTATTTCTTATTTAGGTTTGGGCCACCACATTTAAAACTGAAAGAAACCAAAAACCATCCCATGTTTTTCCCAAGGTTTTTTTCCAAAGTGGAGTGGAATAAATTATTTTATAAGGACAATGGCCTAAATTTTTAAAATATTATGCTGTCTTATGTGGAGGTGAGTCACACTCTCAAAGAAATCAATTAAAAATTAAAAATGTTTTATAAGTCTTGGAGGGTCCACTAAAGCTTTGTAATGTAAATAAAAAAAAACCTAAAATCACATTATTTTAATCGTAAAACAAATATTGGCCAAAAATTACATTTATTTTATTTTATTACATCACTATTGGGTCATTAGGATTTCATAAAACATATTATATAATTAAATTGTACTATATGTTTACCCAAAAATTCCACTATCTCGGAAAATTATGAAAAAATCACCATTAGATAATTTCAATGTCCTGATTCCAAAAATAATATTCATTTATCTAAATAATTTTCTAAATATTTTTATTTTCAAATTTTAAATAAAAACTAAAATTTATAAAAAATTCATGGGTTTTGGAAAAAACAACATTCAAACATTAATAAAAATAACAATTGCATTCATAAAAATTATACGATCATTCATAAAAAGTAATTTAGTAATAATATTTTATTAAAATATTATTTAATTCAAAAATAAATTAATTCATCAAAACATATTTCTCAATTAAGTAAAAATTCTATTTTTTGCTTCAAAAAAACTATTTACAAAGCTTCAATCATAAAATGAAAGTATATTCTCTATAAAAAAATAATGTACATAATCATTGTACTAGGGTATCATTACATAACCCCTTATAACACTAGCATAATACTAAAGGGTAATGTGTGCAATGGTGATATACCCTTGGGGTGGCTCGGATAATATCGCTATGGTGGTAATATCTATCGACTTCCACTTATCCTCTAGGTGGTTCTATTCGAGCATAACGTGTTGAAGCTCGTCTTGGGGTTGGTCAAGAGAGAAGCCCAATGACACCACCTCCTTTCAAAACTCTGACCAATGGGAATCGTATGGAAAAATTATACTAGATGAGTTTATCGCTTCCTTTTTCTGAGTAAATTGGATTTATTAAACATCTATATTTATACTAATCATGTTATCACTATTTAAAATATATAGTAGTAACAGTCACAATTCTTAACCATATATTAAAATCACAAAAACTAAATTCAAACTAGTGCATATTTTATATAACCATTTCACATAATGATATAGTTAATTAGATCAAGAGAAAATTTCATTTAAATAAGTTTGTGTCATTACAAGTCCAACCAAGAGTGATCCTCTTTTGAAGTAATTCTAACCATGAATAAGCTTGAGGCACATATCTGAGTCGTTTTCCATTGAGTACACCCCAAATCAATTCCTCTATCTATAAAAACATGAACTTTGATCCCAAACTACTAGGTTATGTGTGAATCCTCCCCAAGGTTCAATCCGATCACTCGTTCCCATTCTGGTCTTTCCCATGGGTCCTTATGTCTCAGGAGGATCATTCATCGTCTTGGAGGTTTCACTTCCTTCATGTCCCCATCCACATGTTCATTCCCATATGCTACCTCCTTAGGTGTCCCGTCACCCCACTTCTTGAACTACATTGACATTTATTCCCATCCACTAGGATATGTAGGAAGCCTCCTAGAGGTCTAATCCCATCACCTTCCACACTCTATTCCTTTCACAATCACTTCATCCACACCCATCCTAATTCCCACCAGGCCATCACATCCTGGTGTGATCATGCCCTCCACTTCATCACTATGTATAGAAGTACTCATGAAGCTAACCATGTGTTATCCCTAAAAAATTCATATTCCATCCAACCAAGAGTTCCCCTCTTGAAAAGGTCATCTAACCATAGGAAAATCCTAGATCACCTTTTAGAACTATGTGGGTTTTGATCCTTGTCTTCTAAATAGGGTACGTAGGAAGCCTCCATAGGGTTTGATCCCATCTAATTTTAAACCTTTGTCTCCTCCTAATTGGTGCCCACATTACCTAATCCACCCTTAGTGGTGTCCAAACCAACCATCATGGTGTGAATCATTACCTTTATGGGACATGCCACTCTCGGGTCCGACCTCATTGGGTGTTCTGATCCATCCATCAAGTAAACATACCATGTGACCACTCGTTGGGTTGTGCCAATTTTATCCACCATCATCATAATTAAAAAAATTTATTCATAGAATTGGTGAACATCCAGGTCAGCCTGTGTAACACCCCAAGGATTTGAAAATGAATATTGAATTCAATTTTATAATCTACCAATTAAATACAACTTTTCCTCTTCTATGCTTTGAATTTCGAAAAAATGGCCATCTAGAGTTGCATTCAGTAAGTCATTTGGAGTCTGATAGAACAAACATGATTTTTGGCGAATAGAAACATACCCTTATAAAAAGTAATATGAATTGTAATATGGATAATAATATTACCCTTATGAATAGTAAATAATGATATTATTTTATTTTCTTATGGTAATAAGATAACGGGATCTTAATTAATTTTTTAATGTCACATAAAACTATTTATACCTCTAAGATTGTTATTTTACGAAAAACTATGACTTTATTTAAAAATTAAATTTATAATATTTAGAAAATTATTTTTGAAAAATTAATATCACTTTTTAATTCTACACATTGAAAAATGGTAGGGGTGAATTTTTGGGATTTTTCTGAAATTCTTGAATTTTTGATAAATAGTGAAATATGATAAAATACCATATATACAAATTATTAGTTAAATACACTATTTATGACATCACAAGTGATGAAATTCCACTTGGTTTGAACTCACATGCACTTATTACTATTAGGGGTCACATGGAACCACACTATTGGTTGTCTTGAGGGAAATAATAAAATAATGAATTAAATATTCAAAATTTACCCCTCTCCTCCACTATAAAACCCCTCACCGCTCCCTCTTCTCTTCACTCCTAGAAGCCTTTAATCTCCTCAAAGTTCTTTCTAATTACCCTTCCATAGTCTCTCCCCACGTCCAAGAAGCTTCTGGTCTTTCTAAAAGACCAAAACCCCTTCCCTTAAGGAGTTTTTCAAAGAGGTTATTTCAAGAGGTAAATCACCCTTCTTTTTCATTTGGTTTCATTTCAATTTATTTTATTTTGATATCCTTTAGTCACCTCCTCTATCCGAATAACCATGATAACTACAATAAAATCTATATACTGCATTTATATCATGTTAATGAAAGAACCATCATATATATTCTTACTCCCTCCATTTTATTTTTATAAACAAAATCGACGTCCGTGAGGTTCTGATTTATAACCTTCACGGACGAAAAAGTTTCATTCTTCAATTTATTTCATCACTAGTAATTTAACTATATTTATGGATTAACTAGACTATAATATATGTATTGCAACCAAATTAATATTCAGGAACCAGTATACGTACATATTATTAATTTATATGACAATACTAGTTCATAATAATGCGAATACCGCCAAATAATTGATGTGATTTTCATATAATGATTTAACCTCATTCCATGTATCCAAATGTTAGAAATGGACATTAAAAAGTATGGATGTTCATAAATAAAATTTAATATCAATCTTGGAGATTTACATACATACCACTTCATTACTTAAAAGCAAGTGAACCGAATATGAAAATAAAGGAAATGAACACTCCAGAACAACGAAATTCAATACAATAACTTATCAATAAAGACATAAATGAACTAGGAAGAATTATGGTAAAATAAATACATATCTAATAGGTTCTGAAATAATTTATTAACAAGTATAATTTCATATTCATGGAGCTTAAGTACAAGAGCAGAACACGTTTGGAGTTAAGGTAATGGGTTTTCCACCCAAACTTCCATTCTCTTTTCGGTTACTTTCATTGTCTAATTACCTCAATGAAATTATTATGTGTTGTTATTTACTCATAATATATTCTATTTGAGTACCATATATATGTTTACAAACCAGAATACTTCTTTATTTTCTGGGTAGTTACACATTTTAAGAGGAACTTTCAAAATTGTTTCTAAAATACAAGCCCGATTCAGGGGAATTTCTCAAGTTCTTACCTATTTTATAGGGCACTATTTAATCTATTTTTGGAAAACATTATCTTTATAAAATCACTTATTTTATTATGAAAATAATATCTTACGTCACTTATGGTTTTATACAAATATTTTTCCCAAAGAACTCTTCTTTTCAAAATAAAAGTGTACTTATCTCAAGAATTGATTAATTATTTTATAAGAGTGTTTTCATCTAATTCAACACTCTTGTTGATTCCATGGTATTATTTGGATTAATAATTTATGAAGTCATATAAAATATTTCATTTAATGGTTTATGACTAATTCTATTTTGGATGATCTATCCTAAAACTATTTACCAAATTACTCGGAATGGTTCGTGTTTGATGTTTAATGATTGGGAAAAGTTAGTTACATTTCATATAATAGTTTCAATATGAATGTATATGTTATTTATGTTGATACCCACTCATATTAGGAATTCATTGGACTTATTATGTGATGGGTGGGGCCCACTATAGCCCCTCAATGCATCGGTAGGTCTCATGAGACAACTAGACGTGGAATTGGACGAGGCCTTTCCCAATGTGATATGGATTGTGGCCAAGGCCTTATTCATTAGACGTCTTGGATGAGGCCATGAAAAAATGCTTCAGAATGCTTGGAATATGCACTTACCTCATTATGAATCTATTAATTTAATGTTCATGTGCTTATTTGACTAGTATAATACCCATGATTATGTTTTATTATGGCATTTTGTTAATCACCTCATATCCCGACCATAATGTGTTGATGTTTGTTATTAAAATCATGTGTTTTAAATTTTTCACCATGTATACTTTTTATATTATCTTCCACTATATTGATTACTCTTACTGAGAATTTGAGCTCACCAATTTCTTATGTTTCATTTTCTCAGGATATGAAGAAGTAATTTATGAATGACTTTCAAAGATAATCTAGGAGACATGATGTTTCTATTGGAATAAATTAGTGTGGGTTTTCCCTTCATGTTATAATGTTAAACTTGTGTATGTAAGTTGTTTCCAATAATAATAATAAATCAGTACTTTAGGATTCATATTCCTTGTATGTATGACAATGTAATCAAATAAGGCACCAGCTCCAGGTAGCTGGGGTCGGGTCCTTACAGTTGGTATTAGAGGAAGTTTACTAGAATACTTGTAAACTAGATTTAGAAAACGTAGAATTAGGTAAGAGTCCATAAGTTGTTATTTGAGGATATACATACAACAAATTCCTTGTATTTTGTTAAGGAATAGATTATGTGGATCTTTCAAGAAATACATCCCTGTCTGGATAAGAGTATGTAGAGGTGGCTCTGGCATAGATGTATATAGGGTTAAAACCTGAAAACCCCGCTTTGAGCTGGACTCAAACGAGAACTGGTGCATGACAATGGGCCTTGCTACACTCTTGGTTACAACACTCCCATGGTATATGCTTAGGATAATTCACATTCTCTTTAAAAGCCATTATGAAGGATTGAAATGTAAAATATTCCTCAAAGAAACCATATTTGTGAATATGGGATTAGCCATTCGTAGGATCTCAATTTTTTCTAAGTATTTGTATAAGTTACGATTATAAATTATGATTCATAACCTAATCTAGTGTATTCCATTATCTAGAGATGATGCCAAGTGGAAGGAATGGAAACTGCACGAACACACGTGTCCCCTGTAGGGATTTTCCTCCGATGTAAGATAATGATGTTGGCTCTGGTGCTGTGACTGGCGCTAAGTAGCTCATAACTATAATGGGACAACTTACTCAGGATATGAATAATAACCTTACCTGTATGGAGCATCTGAATCCACTACTTGGAGGAGCTCTGTGGTATTGCTTTATGCGACAACAACCTCCATCATTCAATGAGACTACAAACTCATTTTTAGCTGAGCAGTGGATAATCTACCTCAAGAAGATATTTCTTGCTTTAGGATGTAAAAGAAGAATGAAGGTTGTCATTGTAGTATATCTTCAATCGAGAGATAAAGATCAGTGGTGGTCATTAATCCAAAATAAAAAGGAGGAGGAAGCGATAGAAGAGATAGAATGGAGGGATTTTAAGGAAATATTCTTAGAAAAATATTTTTCTCGTGAGCAGCAAGAATATATGGAGAGACAAGTCTTGAATCTAAGGCAGAAGGAGGATGAAAATGTTTCCAAGTATGAATCCAACTTCATAGGGTTAGCAACAAATGTTATGCACTATATACGAAATCCAAGGATAAAAATTTACCGATTCTTTGATGGCCTAAAACCATTCCTCCGGTGGGCACTGGTCTCCGAAATATTTTCATCATATGAGGATATAGTTTCATGTGCTATCAATATAGAAAAAGAATTCTATAAGTATTATGACTTTAAGGGAAAGCAAGAAAATAATAGGGCTACTGAAAACCCAGGGAAATGAAATAAAGAAGTGGGGAAGAAGGGAAAAGTTGAATTTCCACCATGAGACAATTATTGAGGGAAACACCCTGGTGCATGCTTAAAAGGAAAAAGAGTATGCTACAAATGTGGTCAGAATGTCCATCTTGCTGGTGATTGCAAAGGAAAGAAGGAATCCAATGATGTTCAATCCTATAATTGTTGTGATATGGGACACTATGCTAATGATTGTCCAAAGAATTAAGGAAATATGCAACAGAAAAGGCCAAGGGATCAGGGACAAGCTTATGCAATCACAACTGCAGTGGTTGAAGTTCTTAATGATGTGGTGGCAGGTACATTAATCATTTATTCAAATTTATCCAATTCTTTATTTCATTCTGGATCGTCGGATTCATTTATATCATCCCAGTTTTCCAAGAAAATTTGATATGTCCAATTTAATTTAATAAACGAGTTATCAGTCAAAATTCCTAGTGGATGTATCATTGCAACAAAGGCATGTCGGTTAGTCCCCCTCCAGTCACCAAAATGTGCTCTAGTTTCTAAGCTTATCGTCATACTAATAACTGGATTTGATATAATTCACGGTATGGATTAGTTGTCAAATTATGATGCGAATATTTATTGTTAGAAGAAGGAAGTTACAATTTTTGAAAATGGTGTAGAATCCCTTGTCTTTAGGGTGGAAACTTCTCCACCTAATTCTTATCTAGAACCACCCCTAGTAGCTCTACTGAATAACATACTTGGAGAGGAAGGTAATCCAATATCTATGGGCGAGGAAAGAAATATTCAAATTGAAGATGTGGACATAGTGAAAGAGTAAATTGATGTTTTTACAGAATATTTACCTGGACATCCTCCAGAGTGGGAACCTGAGTTCTCAATTGATTTAATTCCCGTTGCAAGACCTATATCAAAGACTCCCTATAGAATGGAAAATGTGGAATTATAAGAGCTAAAGAAACAACTAGAGTATTTGAGTGAAAAAGGATTTATTCGACCTAGTGTTTCTCCATGGGGAGCCCCTGTCCTCTATATCAAGAAGAAAGATAGATCCTTGAGGCTTTGCATTGATTACAGGTAAATCAATGCTATTACAATAAAGAATAAGTATCCCCTGACCCAGATTGATGATTTAGTTGACCAACTTCATGGATCTCAATACTTTTAAAAGATTTATCTTTGATTAGGATATCATCAGTTGCGTGTGAGTAAGGAAGATATTCCAAAGACAGCATTTGGGACCAGGTATGGGAATTATGAGTTTATAGTGATGCCTTTTTGACTAAAAAATGAACCCTCTATTTTCATGGATATAATGAATAGAGTTTTCAATGAATATCTTGATAACTTTGTTTTGGTATTCATCGATGATATCCTCATATAATCAAAATTCTATGATGACCATGAGAATAACTTGCGGGTTATTCTGAGAACTCTTTGAAGAAATAAATTATATGGGATGTTTAGCAAGTTAGAATTATGGATTCAATCAGTTTTCTTTCTGGGCCATATTGCCTCTAAGGATGGAAGCGTAGTTGATCCCGCGAAGACAAAGGAAAATCATGATTGGCCCATGCCAAAAAATATAACTGAGGTATGCAGTTTTATTGGATTAGAAGGTTATTATCAGTATTTTGTTCAGAATTTTTCCCGACTGGATAACCCGCTAACCAAGCTCACACATAAAGGAGTTAGGTTTTTGTGGAAAAAATAATGTATAGAATGCTTCGGTGAATTGAAATGAATATTGGTCAATGCTCCAATTATTACTCTTCCATCTGGAAGTGATGGATTTGTAATATACAACGATGCAACAAAGAAAGGACTAGGTTGCATCCTTCAGAAAAATTATAAATTTATTTCTTATGCATCAAGACAATTGATGAATCATGAGAAAAATTATCGAACTCATGATCTTGAGTTAGGAGCTGTAATATTTTCTCTGAAAATATGAAGGCATTATCGCTATGGAGAGATATGTGAGATTTATACGGACCACAAGAGTTTGAAATATATTTTCACACAAAAAGAACTCAACATGAGACAAAAAAGATGTCTCAAGTTACTCAAAGATTAATATTTTTAAATACAATACAACCCAGAAAAAAAAGAATAAGGTGGAATATGCATTAAGAAAGAAAGATAATGGACTTTTGACTCAAATGAGGATTGAATGGGATCCTATCTTCATGGATCTGCTAAAGATGAATATAAAAATTGTTAAGGGGAAACACCTCTCCTCGTTCAAATTATTGCTAAACCATCTTTACTAGAGAAGGTAGAAATTTCTCAATCTGATGATGAGAATCTACACAAGAAAATTAATGCAGTTAAGGATGGGAGACTGGCTGAATTCATGTATGTAGAAGGTGTTCTGATGTTTGGGAAGAGTTTATGCATTCCATTAGTACCTAAGATAAAAAGGGAACTATTAGGCGATGCTCATAGCTCAAATTTCTCTATACTTCCTGGTAGCATAATGATGTTCAGAGATCTAAAGGAATATTTTTGATGGGAAAACATGAAGAGAGGGATTGTTGTTTATGTGTCAAGATGTTTGGTTAGTCAACAGGTGAAGGCAGGAAGACAACATCCTGGTGGAGTCATGCAACCCCTTCTTATACCTATATGGAAATGGGATGATATTACGATGGACTTTGTCATGGGGCTACCAAATACTACAATAAATAATGATATGATATGGTTCATTGTTTACCGTCTTACAAAATATGCACATTTTCTTACTATAAGGAAAGATTTACCAATTGAACGTTTAGAAAAAATATATATTAATGATGTTTTAAGACTTCATGGTGTACGCTAATCAATTATTTCCCATTGTGATCCCCGTTTTACATCACGATTCTGGAAGAGTCTTCAGAAGGCCCTAGATATTGATCTTTTTTTGAGCACTGCCTACCACCCACAAATTGATGGACAATTAGAATAGACTATTAAAACATTGGAAGACATGTGGAGGTATTTTTCACATGATTTTCAAGGCATGTGGGATCATTATTTACCTCTCGTGGAATTTTCCTACAACAATATCTTCCATTCAAGTATTCATAGGGAACCCTATGAAGCATTATATAGGAGGAGATGTCATACACCAACTTACTGAGATTATTTTGGTGAAAGAAAGCGCGTGGGCACAGAACTTGTTGAAGAAACAACGGAAACAGTGAAGATTATCCAGAACAAAATCAAAATAGCTCAAAGTAGGCCAAAGAGATTTTTTGATAACTGAAGGAAGGATTTGGAATTTCAAGAAGGTGATCACATTTTCTTAAAGGTATCTTCATGGAAGGGTATTATACGAATCGGTAAGAAGTGAAAATTAAGTCCCTGGTACATTGGACCTTTTGAAATTCTAGACCCAATTGGAGCCATATATTACAGTTTTACAATGCCGCCAAGTCTCTCCAAGGTTCACAATGTGTTCCACGTGTCAATTTTAAAAAAGTACATGTCAGACCCAACACATGTACTCACTTATGAATAAGTGGAACTTGAGCCCGATCTATCTTATTGTGAAGATTCTATCAAGATTCATGATACTAGAGAACAAGTATTGAGAAATTGGATGACTTGTATGGTGAAGGTTCTATAGAAGAACCATTAGATGGAGGAAGCAACATGGGAGCCTGAGGAGCTTATGTTAAGGACATACCTGAATCTTTTTAGGTAATATTTTGTGAATTTCGGGGATGAAATTTTATGAGGGATGAATGTAACACCCCAAGGTTTTGAAAATGAATATGGAATGAAATTTTATAATCTATCCATTAAAGACAACTTTTCCTCTTCTATGCTTTGAATTTTGAAAAATGGTCATCTAGAGTTGCGTTCTGTAAGTCATTTGGAGTCCGATAGAACAAACTAGATTTTTGGTGAATAGTAACATACCCTTATGAGTAGTAAAATGAATGGTAATATGGATAGTAATATGACCCTTATGAATAGTAAATAATGATATTATTTTATTTTCTTAAGTTAATACAATAATGGGATCTTAAATAATTTTTCAACGTCACATAATACTAATTATACCTCAAAGATTGTTATTTTACGAATTAACTATGAATTTATTTAAAAATTAAATTATTAATATTTAGAAAATTATTTTTGAAAAATGGATTTCACTTTTGAATTCTACACGTCGAAAATGGAAGGGGTGATGTTTTGGTATTTTTATGAAATTCTTGATTTTTTGATGAATAGTGAAATACAATAAAATACCGTATATACAAATTATCAGTTAAATACACTATTTATGGCATCACATGTGATGAAAGGCCACTTGGTTCGAACTCACATTTACTTATTACTATTAGGGGTCACATGAAACAACACTATTGGTTGTCTTGAGGGAAATAATAAAATAATGAATTAAATATTCAAATATTACCCCTCTCATCCACTATAAAAACCACTCACCACTCCCTCTTCTCTTAACTCCTCTAAGACTTGAAGATCTTCAATGTTCTTAAAAATTACCCTTCCCTAGTCTCTCCCCATATCCAAGAAGCTTCTGGTCTTTCCAAAATACCAAAACCCCTTCCCTTAAAGAGTTTTTCAAACAGGTTATTTCAAGAGGTAAAACACCCTTCTTTTTCATTTGGTTTCATTTCAATTTATCTTCTTTTGATATACACTCCTCAAATACTCTATAAAAATGACCATGATAACTCCAGTAAAATCTATATACTATATTTATATCATGTTAATGGTGGAACCATCATAAATATTCTTACTCCCTCCCTTTTATTTTTATAAACGAAATCGACATCCATGAGGTTCCGATTTATAACCTTCGTGGACGACAAAGTTTCGTTCTTCAATTTCATTCATTACTGGTCATGAAACCATATTTATTTCTAAACCATACTTTAATATATGTATTACAACATAATTAATATTCAGGAACCAGTATATGTACATATTATTAATTTATATGACAAAACTAGTTCATAATAATCCAAATACTGCCAAATAATCGAAGTGATTGTTATCTAATGATTCAACCTCATTCCATGTAACCAAATGATATAAATGGACATTAAAAAATCTGGATGTTCATAAATAATATTTAATTTCAATTCTGGAGATTTACATACATTCCACTTCATTTCATAAAAGCAGGTGAACCGAATATGAAAATAAAGGAAACAGACACTCCAGAATGACGAAATTCAATACAATAACTTTTCAATAAAGAAATAAATGAACAAACCATGTAACACCCTGATATTTTATGAGAAGTATATTTTTTATGACTTATTTTATATGCAACATCAATGTAATCTTCCACTACACACAATAGTAGCTTGGCGGGCGTTATACGCAAGAGCAACCTTCCTCGATAGCGTGTGTTGTACGCAATATCGAGTTTCACTAAACAACGATATGTTATTAAAATATTATATAATGTAGCTGTTATAAATAATATTACCAAAATTTTAAACATTATTATTCATCTTACATTTTTTCTAAAACATGGTATGTGAACAAAATAATTTTTTCAGGTAAAATAAGTATTTTTAAAAAAATGCAGTTTTGCCTCCTTTTGATTGCACACCCACATTAAATATAGTTCTTGATAGGTTAATAAGTTCAATTTGAAAAAATAAAATTCTTCTTTGGAATAAGGATATAAAAATTTAATTTCTATTAATTTTTCATATTATTCTGACAACATTCATATTTTAATGAATAGTAAAAACACGCTATATTTTAATTAAAAAAAACTTTTTTCATCGCAATAATTTATATGGTTAAATTATAATATTTAATGGTTTTAAATTATAAATAGAATATATTTTTACCATTTAATATAATTTATGTCATTAACATTAATTTTACATTGAATTCATAGGTAAAAACATTTCAATCTTTGGCAGTGTTTTAACTTTTAAAACCAATTTTCTTAACAACGAGATTAATTTTAAATTAATTACTGCAAATTATGTGTTTTGAATTTTGAAAAATGGATTCCTTATTTTAATTCAGTGAGTCCAAATTATGTTAATAGGTTAATTTTATTTTTCTGATATTATGAATAGTAACTATGGTAATATTTATTTACTACAGTTAAAGGTAAATTGGGTAATTAAGGGTAAATATAAATTTTTAAAATTACCCTAAAACCTGCAAGAATTCTCTTGTATGACTAAAAGTTGAACCATATCACCTATGGGTCGGAATAGATTAATTTTATGGACTTTTGTCTATGAAAATAATTTAATTATTATTAAAACCAAAGAAAGTGACAACATGTCACTCACTTATATCTTATAAGTATAATAATTTTAATTTAGTGATAAAAATCAGGAAACTTCTAACATGAATAGTCTCCAAAAATTAGTAAAATTATCAAAATCATGTGAATTTATTTATAATTTTTAGGGATTAAATAATTATCATTAAAGGTGACACAATAGTGATGTTGAAATTACTTTATTGATTGAAATATCAAATAAATGGTTTTAAAATAATTAAAATAAATATTATATTAACTATTTAATGTTATCCACTAATTTTTAGATATATATGACATGTTATTAATCTATTAAAGCCTTTAGTTTTAATATTTCTTCTATGTGGACGTTATTTAAATTCAAATAAATGGAAATTGTCAAAATTGTCACTATTGTTATTTTATAAAAATAACATATTATAATTCCAAAGGTGCCCCTCTCCTCCCTTATAAAAGGGCACCTCCTCCCTCTCCTCCTCACACAATTTTTAGCCTTAATTCTCATCCAAAACCTACTCATTTCCCTTCTCAACTTCCCTAGAAACATTCTACAGGTCTTGGTCTTCTTCAAAGACCAATTCTAGTGCCCTAAGAGGAGGTTTCAATGAGGCGTGTCGAAGAAGAGGTAATATCTGTTACCGATTCATTCAAATTTATTTCTTCTTCTACTTCCCCTTTTTAGTTTTTTAATTATCAATTAATAATATCCGTATCACTCATATATTGATATATTATTATAAATATGAAACAACCCTATTTCACCTTCTATCCATCCTATGGAAAATGAAATCACCGCGCGTGCGTACGCACGGAATACCGTCTCCACGCCGTGGAGTAATCTGTTTTCCACCACCACCTTAATTGGATGGGTATAATGGTGTAAAAAATAACTATATATGATTATTTTAAATTTATATTGATTATTAAATAGTATACATACACTTCAATATAATTCCACGATCATGGGAACGATATCATCGCTCTTGCGTACGTACGGCCTACCGTCTCTATGATGTGATGCGACTCGTTCTACATGATATTCATTGAATAATGATTATATGAATGAATTTAATGAATATATATGATATATATTACACTAATACCATTCTGGAAATTAGTTATCTAAAACCTAAAAAGAAGAATAAGAATTTATTCGACAAAACATGCATAAGAACATAAAGCAATGAACACCCAAATAACAAGTAGCAATGAAATATTACTAATAAGAAGATAAGAATATGACCATATATGATATCATAACAATTAATATGATTCTGTTATAATTAAATGAAATTATTTAAATCATTATATAGGAGGTTCGGATACGTACGAAGCAAATCAGACCTAAGGTAAGGGAAAATCTCGCAATCTCAATTTTTATCTGAGATTGTTTATACTTCTGTAATTACTGGGGAATATTTATCATCCACAACCATGTTTCATCAATATTTAATATTATTTCTATCCTTATACAATTGTTTAAATCCAATTTTACCTATTGGTGAATTTTTAGTAAAAGATATGAAAGGAATCTTTTGTCGTTTTCATTATGAGATACTTTTTGACTTTTTCGGCCAAAGTACAAGAAGAATGTTTTTTAACTTATACGGCATGAATAGATTTTTATTATTCCATATAACATTATTTCCATGAATATTCCTTTAAATTTTTTCAAGTTTATTTTTAATTAACTTATTTTAGTTAAAAATGGTATGACATGATTAAGAAAGGAAAAAAAATTTCGAAGTAGAAAGGAAATTTTTCTCAAGAATGGAGTTCCAGTGTTTTATCAAAATTATTTTCCATATAAGATAATATAGGGTTCTGTTTCTATCCCTATTATTACATTGATTTGATTATGTTGTGATGGAATTATTTTTATGAAGTCCTTTATCTTATATGAATAGTTTTATGATGTCATGATGTGTCAGAATCCCATTTTTATTACATGGGTTATGCTATGATGTATGATTTATGATTTTGTGGCACACATAATAATGGGTTCATTATGAGATGGGTGGGACCTATATATCCATCCAATTAATTGGGTAAAGATATATATCCCATGAGATAGACATGGATGAAATGGTATGTTAATCCGGTTCAGTGATACAGAACTGGAACGGGTAGTGAACTCAGTTTAGTAATTGATTTTATCCGATATGATGGTCTTGGAAAAGAGCCTTGAATAATATGAAATTATTTTCTATGATTATGTGTGTATTCCACAATGTTTCACGTTTTATGTTATGATTATTGGGATTACATTTTACTACTCTGATTTATCCCATGTTATGATATTATGATCTCTTTTGCAGGTTAAGATTTTCAAAATGTTATGTTCTTATGAATATGATATTATTGATATTTCTTTTGTTTACCCTTACTGAGAATTTGAGCTCACCCTTCTATATGTTTTCTTTTCCCCAGATTAGGAAGAAGGGTATTAAGTAGGATTTTCCAAAAGAGACTCTAGATATGATGAAATAAATGGGAGACAATGTATATGATTTATGAACCACTTCTTTATGTTTCCCAGTTTGAAAAGACACTATAGCTATACGGTCCTATCATGGTTTTGTAATATGTTGTAATATGTTTGCATCAATTCTAAAGTAATAACCATGTATGTAAATTATGTGTCGTTATAGTTAGTATCAAAGGAAAGGTATAGTAAACCTTTGGAAACTGGGATGTGAAATCCTTAGTAAGAACCCTAAGGATATGTCTAAGCATAGAACACAAAATTAGTAATTTCGAAATGTCCATGAATAATCTATGATAATACCTGAAGTGGAAAATTTTATTCTTGATTATGTGGTTTTTCTGTTATGATTAGTGTTTCTCACACTATGATTATTGGTTTTAGTCAATGGTTAGAACCCAAAGGAACTGTGTTAATGCAGAATGCGATGAGAAATACAATGATTGTCCCCCTGAGTAACCAAACATTATGGGAGATAGAATGAAAAATCATGTAGCCTTGCTAACAAAATATTCTCAAGCTGTGAATCATGCAGGACTTCCAAACGAGCAAAGTAAGGAGCAAAATTATGTTGTATCCTTCATGAGGCAGTGTCCACCTTCATTCAGCGGGTCTTCTGATCCATTACTGGTTGAACAATGGATCAGTACCACTGGAAAAATATTTTCTGGTCTACAATGTTCGGAACATGATAAAGTCATCTTAGTAGTATATTGTTTTAAAGGTGAAGATGATCAATGGTGGAATCTTATTAAGAATACGAGGAAAAGGGATGAAATTGAGTCCATGGAATGGGAAGAGTTCAAGAACTTCTTTTTCAATAAGTACTTCCCTCATATTCTTCAAACAAAGATGGAGAAGGAGTTTCTTGAACTGAAGCAAAAGGATGATGAATCTGTTGGTAGCTACGAAGCAAATTTTACAATACTTGCAAGGTACGCTTCTGGGATTACTATCCAACCTGAGAGTAAAATCGATGGATTCTTTGGTGGCTTAAAACCAAGTCTTCGAAGGGTGTTAGCGATAAGGGACTTCAATAGCTGCGAGGAATTTTTTTGATGTGATCTCAAGGTTGAGATGGAGATTGGAGTAACCCATCAACCATATGGATTTGATAAGAAGAGCAAAATGGAATTCAAATGAAAATCTAAATACCAAATGGAAAATAATATGAGTTTTCCCTTATGCTCAATGTGTGGAAAGAAACATGGAGGGAATTGTCTTAAATGGACAAGAAAATGTTTTAAGTGTGGAAAAGAAGGTCATTGGGTAGTTGAATGTAAAAATAATGGGAAGAAGATGTCTAATGATGCGAACAAAGAAAAGGATACACAGAATGCATCTCCTACACTTCAATGTTTCAGGTGCAAGGAAATGGGGAATTATTCCAATCAATGCCCTAATCCAAGGGTTGTTGATGATGATTGACGTCAACAAACTCTTAAGGCCAAAGAAAAAGGAACGTCACATGAAATTTCTATCGGTAATGTGGACTATGATAATATAGTGGTGAAAGGTACACTTACCATCCACTCTAAAGTAGAAAATGTTTTATTTGATTCTGGATCCACCCACTCTTTTATTTCTGAAGAATTTTCTAAGGGTATCACCATATTACCTTAGCAGTTAGATATTGAGTTAGTTGTGACAACCCCTAATGGCACAATAGTCACATCACAATTCTTCTCTGATTGAAGTTTGTGGGAAAGTGCTTCCTACAAATATTGTGATCCTTCCTATAGTGGAATTTGATGTGATTATTGGCATGTATTGGATTTCTTTATACAGAGCTTATATCAAATTCCAATGAAGGGAAATAACATTTAAAATTCCTGATCAATCTACTGTCATCAATCGATGAAAGGATGAATATAACCTTCTGGTGCAAATTTCATCCATCTTATGGGTCTTCATTCTAATAAATAAAGGTTATTTATTTCAAATTTTTGGAGAGAAACTCATGATTAATAATATTCCCATTGTACGAGAGTTTGATTTTGTCTTTCCAGAGGAAATTACGGGTCTTCCACCAGATCGTGATGTTGAGTATTGAATAGTACTCATACTGGGTGCTATTCCCATTTCAAAGACACCTTATAGAATGGCCCCAATTGAGTTGCAATAATTGAAGAAGCAACTCCAAGAGAATCTTCATAAGGGATTCGTACACCCTAGTGTGTCACCTTGGGGAGCACTTTTCTGGTTGTTAAGAAGAATGATGGATCAATGAGACACTGCATTGATTATCAAGAACATAACAAGATTACTATTAGAAAAAAATATCATATCCAATGCATTGATGAATTATTTGTCCAACTACACAGAGCTCAAAACTTTTCCAAGATTGATCTTCGTTCATGGTATCATCAATTAAGGGTCAAAAAGGATTATATACCAATGACGACTTTCTGTACAAGGTATGGACACTATGATTTTATAGTGATTCCATTTGGTCTTACTAATTCCCCTGCTATCTTCATGGATCTAATGGATAGAGTCTTTACAGACTTTCTTGATCAGTTTGTGGTAGTCTTTATAGACGATATTCTTTTCTATCAAAAGGGCAATGAAGAACACGAAGATCACTTGAGAATTGTATTAAAGACCCTAAGAAATGAGAAGCTTTATATAAAATTTAACACGTGTGAATTTTGGCTTCAAAAAGTTTCATTTTTGGGTCACATAATCTCAAAATAGGGGATATGTGTGGATCCAGCAAAAACAGAGGTTATTGAAAGATGGTCGAGACAAACAACATTAACTGAGATCCGAAGTTTTCTTGGTCTGGCTGGATATTATCAACGTTTTGTGAATGATTTTTCAAGGTTATATAATACACTCACCTGGTTGACTCGAAAAGGAGTTTAGTTCGTTTGGACGGAGGATTGTGAAGTGAATTTCAAAGAGTTAAAATGAAGGTTATCCAATGTCCATTGCTCACACTATCATGTAGTGGAGAAAGGATTGTGATCTACAATGATGGATCCAAGAAGGGACTGGGGTGTGTTCTCATGGAAAATGATATAGTGATAACTTATGCCTCACGAAAGTTGAAAATCCATGAGAAAAATTACCCAACTCATGATTTGGAGTTTGTCGTGGTAATCCTTTCATTAAAAATATGGAGGCATTATCTTTATGGTTAAAGGTGTGAAATTTATACTAATCATAAAATTTTAAAGTATATTTTCACACAAAAGGAGATCAATATGCGCCAAAGAAGATGGTTGGAGTTGATTAAGGACTACAACTACTCAATTCACTATCACCCTGGGAAAACAAACAAGGTGGAAGATGCATTATGTCGACAAGAACATGCCAGCTTATCCATGATGAGGATCACAAAAGATCCAATATTTATGGATTTACAATGGATGGATCTTGGAATTATAATGGAAGGGGAAGATATTATCTTTCTCAAATGCATGTTCAACCATCTATACATGTGAAGATTAAAGAGTCACAACAAGAAGATGTAGAGTTACAAAAGTAGGTTAGAAATGTTCCTGAATTCAACCTTGATTGTGATGGGATAATAAGGTTCAGAAATCAGGTTTGTGTTCCTCCCATCCCAGAATTAAAGAAGGACCTGCTGGATGAGGCTCATAGTTCTTCATTATCTAATCATCCTGGAAGCACGAAGATGTATAGAGACCTGAAAGAGTACTTCTGGTGGGATGACATGAAAAGTGATGTTGCTGAATATGTCTCTCAATGCTTGGTTTGTCAGCAAGTTAAGGTTGAGAGACAGAAGTCTAAGGGGATGTTGCAACCATTACCCATACCCGAATGGAAATGGTAAAACATCACTATAGACTTTGTCACCATACTTCCTAAAACATCCAAAGGCAATAATACTATTTGGGTCATAGTTTACCATCTTACGAAGTCGGCACACTTCACTGCTATTAGAGAAGATTTATCTCTGGATCATCTTGCCAGGATATATGTAAAGGAAGTGGTAAGATTTCATGGAGAACAACTTTGCATTATATCTGATTGGGATCCGAGGTTTACCTTGATGTTCTGGAAAAGTCTTCAGCATTCCTTAGATAGAGAGTTGAGTTTCAGTACTGCTTATCATCCTCAGACAGATGGTCAGTCTGAGAGAACAATTCAAACTCTAGGATATATGTTAAGAGCTTGCTCTATGGATTTCAAACATGGTTGGGATCAACACCTACCTTTGGTGGAATTTTCTTATAATAATAGATTTCACTCCAGTATTCAGATGCCTCCTTATGAAGCTCTCTATGGAAATAAATGCAGGACTCCAACATGCTGGGATGAAGATGGGTAATGAAAGATATTAGGAACTGATCTCATTGATGAGATGGCATAAAAGGTCAGATCTATTCAACAACACATAAGAGCAGCTCAGAGTCGACAAAAAAGTTATTCCAACAACTGAAGAAAATACCTAGAGTTTGAAGTGGGTGATAAAGTGTTCTTACGAATATCTCCTTGGAAGAGAGTAATGAGATTTGGAATGCAGGGAAAGCTGAGCCCTGGGTATATCGATCTTTTTGAAATACTGTAACGTATTGGGAATGTAGCTTACTGATTGGCGCTTCCACCTAATCTCTCTCAAGTTCATGATGTATTCCATATATCTCTCCTGAGAAAGTAAATATCAGATCCTTCACATGTATTAATCTCAGAAGATGTACCGCTGGAGCAAGATCTTTCTTATGAAGAATATCTGATAGAGATTCTGGATCATAGCGAAAAAGTTCAACAGAACAAGACCACTCACTTGGTGAATGTTTTATAGATGAACCACCAATTAGAAGAAGCTACATGGGAGCTTGAGGATATGACGAGGGAGAGGTATCCTCATCTTTTTGTTATGAAGTGAAGAATTTCGAGGGCGAAATTCATTTTAAGGGGGTAGAATGTAGCACCCTGATATTTTATGAGAAGTATATTTTTTTATGTCTTATGTTATACAAAACATAGAAGGAATCTTTCACTACAAAAATTACTAGATTGGCTTGCATTATATGCAAGAGCACCTTCCTCAATAGCGTGTGTTGTACGCAATATCGACTTTCACTAAACAATGATAGGTTATTAAAATATTCCATAAATTTTATTTTATAAATAGCATTAACAATATTTTGGAAATTATTATTCATCTTACATATTTTCTAAAACATGGTATGTGAACAAAAGAATTTTTTCGGGTAAAATAAGTATTTTTAAAAAAATGTAGTTTTGCCGCCTTTTGATGGCGCACCCACATTAAATCTTGTTTTTAAAGGTTTATAAGTTAAATTTGACAAAAATAAAATTATTCTTTGGAATCAGGATATAAAAATTTACTTTGGATAAATTTTTCATTTTATTCTGATAACTTTCATATTTTAAAGAATAGCAAAAACATGCTATATTTTAATTAAAAAGAACTTTTTCCATCGCATTAATTTATATGGTTAAATTATAATATTGAATGGTTTTAAAGTATAAATATAATATATTTTTACATTTTAATATAATTTATTTCATTACCATTAATTTTACATTGAATTCATTGGTAAAAACATTTCAATCTTTGGCAATGCTTTAACTTTTAAAACTCATTTTCTTAACAATGGGATTAATTTTAAATTAATTACTACTACTTCTGTGTTTTCAATTTTGAAAAATGGATTCCATATTTGAATTTAGAGCGTCCAAATTATGTTAATAGGTTACTTTTATTTTTTTGATATTATGAATAGTAACTAGGGTAATTTTTATTTACTACAGTTAAAGGTAAATTTGGTAATTAAGGGTAAAAATAAGATTATAAAATTACCCTAACACCTTCCAAAATTCTATTGTATGACTAAAATCTGACCCATATCATCTAAGAGTCGGAATATATTAATTTTATGGACTTTGGACCGTGAAAATTATTTAATTATTATTAAAACCAAAGAAAGTGACAACATGCCACTCTCTTATATCTTATAAGTATAATAATTTTAATTTAGTGATAAACTTCATGAAACTTCAAAAATGAATTGTCTCCGGAAATCTAGAACAATTAGATACATCATGGGAATTTATTTAGTATTTTTAGTGATTAAATAATTATCATTAAAGGTGACACAATAGTGATGTTGAAATTATTTTATTCATTAAAATATCAATTAAATAGTTTTAAAAATATTAGAATAAATATTACATTAACTATTTTATATGATCCACTAATTTTATATATAAATATGTCATGTTATGAATCTACTAAATCTTTTATTTTGAATATATCATATATGTAGATTTTATTTAAATTCAAATTATTGAATAGTGTCAAAATTGACACTATTGTTTTTTTAAAATAACATATTATAAAATAGTTTAAAAAATATTTAAAAATTATAAATTTAAATGTAAATGGTATAAAATGTAATAAAGTATCTAATTATGGATAATTCACAGCACATAAGTAATTATTTATATCAATTTAAAATTTAGAATATTATTACCACAAATAAAATCAAATAGATTAAATAAGGATAAATAAATTTTATAAGGTTTAAAATAAATTCACACCATGTCTAAATTTTATTTTTTTGATTAGATTACAACCCTATATCATCTATTCTTTGGATTGATTTATTTTTGGAGGTTTTAAGTGGGGTTGGAATTTATTATAAATTAATATTTCTTATAATTCCAAAGGTGCCCCACTCCTCCCTTATAAAAGGGCACATCCTCCCTCTCCTACTCACACAATTTTGAGCCTTAAATATCGGCCAAACCCTGCCCATTTCTCTTCTATTCTTCCCTAGAAATATACTAGAGGTCCTTGTCTTCTTCAAATACCAATTTCAGTTCCCTAAGAGGAGGTTTCAAAGAGGTGTCTCGAAGAAGAGGTAATATCCATTACTGATTCATTCAAATTTATTTCTTCTTATACTTCCTCTTAATATGTTGTTTAATTATGAAGTAAAAACATCATTATCACTCATATACTGATATGTTATTATAAATATGAAACAATCCTATTTCACCTTCTATCCATCCTACGGAAAACAAAATCACCGCGCGTGCGTACCTACGGAATACTATCTCCACGCCGTGTTGTAATTTCTTTCCACCTCCACCTTACTTGGATGGGTATAATGGTGTAAATAATAACTATATATGATTATTTTAATTTGATATTTATTCTGAAATAGTATATTTACACTTCAATACAATTCTATGATCATGGTAACGATATCATCGCTCGTGCGTACGTACAGCCTACCGTCTCCCCAATGTGATCCGACTCGGTCTACATGATCTTCATTGAATAATGATTATATGAATGAATTGAATGAATAAATATGATATATATCACACTAATACCATTATAGAAATGAGGTATCTATAATATAAAAAGAATAATAAGAATTTATTCGACAAAACATGCATAAGAACATAAAGCAATGGACACCCGAATAACAAGAAGCAATGAAATATTACTAATAAGAAGATAAGAATATGACCATATATGATATCATAAAAATTAATATGATACTTTAATAAGTGAATGACATTATTTAAATCATTTTATAGGAGGTTCAGATATATACGAAGCAAATCGGACCTAAGGTAAAGGAAAATCTCGCAATCTCAATTTTTATCCGAGATTGTTTGTACTTCAGTAATTACTGGGGCATATTTTTCATCCCCATCCATGTTTCATCAATATGTAATATTATTTCTATCCTCCTATAATTGTTTAAATCCAATTTTACCTATTGGTGAATTTTTAGTAAATGATATGAAAGGAATCTTTTGTCATTTTCATTACGAGATACTTTTTGACTTTTTCAGCCAAAGTACGAGAAAAATGTCTTTTTTTCACTTATATGGAATGAATGGATTTTTATGTTTCCATAGAACATTATTTCCATGAAGCTTCCTTTACAAGTTTTCAAGTTTATTTTTAATAAACTACTTTATGTTTAAAATTTTATGATATGATTAAGAAAGGACAAATGTTTTTGAAGTAGAAAGGATATTTTCTTCAAGAATGGAGTTCAAGTGTTTTATCAAAATTATTTTCCATGTAAGATAATATAGGGTTCTGTTTCTATCCATATTTTTACATTTATTTTATTATTTTGTGATGAAATTATTTTTATGAAGTCCTTTATCTTATATGAATTGTTTTATGATGTCACGATGTTTATGAATCCCATTATTATTACATGGGTTATGCTATGATGTATGATTTATGATTTTGTGGCACACATAAGAATTGTTTTAATTATGAGATGGGTGGGACCTATATCTCCCTCAAATTCATTGGGTATATATTTATATCTCATGAGATAGACATGGCTGGAATAAAAAGTTAATCTGGTTCAGTGATACAGGACTGGAATGAGGAGTGAACTCGGTTCAGTAATGTATTATGTCCGCTATGGTGGTCTTGGCAAAGAGACTTGACTAATATAAAATGATTTTCTATGATTATGTGTGTATGCCACAATGTTTCATTTTTTAAGTTATGATTATTGGGATTACATTTCACTACTATTATTTATCCCATGTTAAGATATAATGATCTCTTTTGCAGGTTAATATTTTAAAAATGTTATGTTCTTAGGAATATGATATGATTGATATTTCTTTTCTTTACCCTTACTGAGTATTTGATCTCACCCTTTTGTATGTTTTCTTTTCCCCTGGTCAAGAAAAAGGGTATTAAGTAGGGTATTCCAAAAGGGACTCTAGATATGATGAAACAAACGGGCGACAATGTAGATGAGTTATGAACCAGTTGTTTATGTTTCCCAGTTTCTAAAGACACTATACTTATACAGTCCTATCATGGTTTTATTATATGTAGTAATAAGTATGCCTCAATTCTGAAGTAATAACCATGTATGTAAAGTATGGTTCATTATAAACCATAATTATGGTAAACTAAATACATGTCTAATAGGTTATGAAATAAATTATTAACAAGTATAATTTCATATTCCAGGAGCTTAAGTACAAGAGCGGAACATGATTGGAGTTAAGGTTAGGGGGTTTCCACCCGAACTTCCATTTTCATTCGGGTTACTTTCATTGTCTAATTACCTCAATGAAATTATTATGTGTTGTTATGTACTCCTAATATATTCTGTTTGAGTATCATATATATTTTTACTAACCAGAATCCTTATTTTATAGATAGATACACGTTTTAAAAGGAACTTTCAAAATTGTCTCCAAAATACAAGCCCGATTCAAAGGAATTTCACAAATTCTTACCTATTCTATAGGGCACTATTTAATCTATTTTGGAAACCTTTAACATTATAAAATAACTTATTTTATTATAAAAATACTATCTTACCAAACTTCTGGTTTTATACAAAGATTTTTCCAAAAGAACTCTTCTTTTCAAAATAAAAGAGTATTCATCTCAGGAATTGGTTAATGATTTTATAAAAGTGTTTTCGTCTAATTCAACACTCTTGTTGATTACATGGTATTATTGGGTTTAATCATTTATGAATTCATATATCATATTTTATTTAATGGTTTATAACTAATTATATTGTGGATGATATATCCTAAAACCATTCACCATATTACTCGGAATGGTTAGTGTTTTATGTTTCATGATTGGGGAAAGTTAGTTACATTACATAAGATAGTTTCAATATGAATGTATGTGTTTTTTATGTTGATCCCCACTCATATGAGGATTTCATTAGACTTATTATGTGATGTATGGGGCCCGCTATAACCCCTTGATGCATCGGTGGGTCTCATGGTACAATTAGACATGGAATTGGTCGAGGCCTTTCCCAATGTTATATGGATTTTTGCCAATGCCTTAATCATAAGATGTCTTGGCCGAGGCCATGGAAAAATGTTTCAGAATGTCTGACATATGCACTTCTTTCATTATGAAGCTAGTAATTGAAAGTTCATGTTGTTATTCGACTAGTAGAATACACATGATTATGTTTTATTATGGCATTTTTTTACTCAGAACATATCCTTGCATTAATGTGTTCAAGTTTAATATTAAAGGCATGTGTTTTCAATTTTTCAACATTTTTAATGTTTATATTATCTTCTATTGTATTTCTTACTCTTACTAAGAATTTGAGCTCACCACTTTCTTATGTTTAATTTTCATAGGACATGAAAAAGTAATTTATGAATGACTTGCAAGCATAATCTTGGAGACATGATGTTTCTAGTGGAGTAAACTAGTGTGGTTTTTCCCTTCATGTTGTAATGTTAAAATTATGTATGTAAATTGTTTCCAATAATACTAAACTACTTGGTTCATCAGGATCGGTATTCCTTGTATGTATGCCAACATAATCAAATAATGAGCCGACTCTGGGAAACCGGGGTCGGGTCCTTACATCCTGCAAAGGTATGTCATGAAAACCACAACACTATGGGGGTCTAAAATAATGGATACTGGGAGAATCCCCTCGAATGATGTTGATCCCTTCCAATTTATAGCTATGTACATCACGAAAAAGAACTTTCTATGAACCTAGAGAGTCGAGTGAGTCTAGATAGTTCACTAATTTTTTACCCTCCTACCAGGTGTGAGCCACTTTGGTATTATTGTCGAGAATGGAATGACACTTCATGATGATATACTTGATCGACCAAGGGATAAAATCAATGTCTTGAAAGGAATTTCACACATATCATAGAATCAGTTTATGCTTCAAAAATAGTTAGACTTCTTTGTGGACATACTGTAAAGCTTTGTAAGCATGGTCATTGCCTCTACCTGTAGGAAAGTTCCATGACCAAGCTGGATGAAAAAAAGCAAAGATGGCCAATCCATTTCTATCATGAACATTTCCCTCACCATGCATGAGTCCAGATAAATAGGATCCATTGGTGTTCAGATTTAATCCCCTATGAGGAGGGAACCAGCGAACCTATTTTCCTATAGGGATATTACTTCTAGGAGGGGAATTAATAGAAGCAGGTTTAAACCTCTGCAGTTAGGGCGCCTCCCTTCAGCGATTGAGGGCCCTTCCCATGTCAGGAAGCAGACTGTTAATGCGAATAACTATCAAGCGGCGTGTAGAGGAAAGCCCCTCATAGACCCACTTATTCCTAGCATACAACAATCCCGAACAAACTGCATGTAACAAAAGTGTGTGAGCCCTTCTCTCCGGCCACTCCTTGGTTTTACCATGAAACCGGTGTTCCCGAAAGGTCTGCTCCTCCATAACTAGACTGGAGAAAGCCATGAACATTCCATATTAGTTCTAGACCTGCAGCACCCATTTGATCTCAATGAAAACATGTCCCTGTATTTCCTCCATATGCCTCCTACAACAAACACATCTCGAGGCCAGGGAAACGCCACACCGTTTGATGTTCTTGTCGGTAGGGACAACTTTGTTACAGATTCTCCTAGTAAGAAAGTTATATTGTGAGGGATATTCTTGGACCAAAGAACACCATTCTAGGAATCCTCAAAGGTATTAATGGAGAGGACGTAGTGTTATTCCTTGGATGTGAAGGAGCCCGATATTGATGGGGAGAACACACACCTATCAGTAGTGGAGGAATACTCGATGAGTTGGAACTGGTCCTGCTGGTCCTTATCAAGAGTAACATTGTTAAAGGCCACGTAGATACTAGGTTCCCTGAATGAAATGTTCGTAAATTGATAGCCCATATACTCAAGGACCACCCCACACCAACTGTCGTGCCAGTAAGAGACCTCTCCATTCTCAACAATCCATCGAGAGTGAGTTCTAAGGGAGTTAACAAGGGGGATGATATCATCCCATAAAGAAGAATAGTGACCATACTTTACTGCCCAGCCCCCTAAAAAACTATTTTTCCTGGTGGTCCTCCATAAGGTCTGACATTGTAGAACCTCCCAATAATGCTTTGCATGCATGCAGGAAAGGACGTCATTATGACTATGAACGTTGATTCCACCCTCACTGATAGGCCACGCTATCCAGTGCCAAGAAACCAAATGTCTTTTACCCTCACATTCTGGATCCCAAATAAAACCAGAAAAAATACAGTCCATATTCCCAATGAATCCTTTAAGAACCTTGATGGATGAAAGATCATGAATTGAAGTAGATATGAACACACTATTCACTAGTTCAATGCTTCCTCTGAAAGATAAGTACTTGTTCTTCCAATTAAGAACCCACTATGTGAGCCTACTGACAAGGGAATTGATGTCACAAATACATAGAAATCATGTGGATAAAGGGACTCAATGATAGATCATGGGATGATCTCCTCACTGCATGCCTAGAATTTGACCTGTCGCTTGAACCCATCAGGTAGACATGCCTCTTGAGATGTAAAAATTACCCCTGATCTTATTTAAAACTTTCCCACTCCAACGACTATACTCCTCCAGAACCTTAATCATACCATGAACAGATATTATGGCCACATTAATTAATATAATGGAGTCATCCATGAACATGAGGTGTGAGACAGATGGATAACTCATTCTTCTTCGATACGGTTGAATCACTCCATTACACAGGCTTCAGTGAATGAGACGACTAAGGACATTATGGGAAATGATGAAAAGGGTAGGGGAGATAGGGTCCCCCTACCTCATGCCATGGGTACCACCTCATGATTGAGTACATGCGAGGGCTCTGGTATGTACTTCCTCAAGAGTGATAGATGGGATACATCACATACTTGAGATAGGTTTGGTCGGAGTGATAGTCGATAGGCCACAACTTCAATGCAATCAAGGATCTCAAAAGGGCTGATGTACCATGGAATAAGCTTTCCCTTCTTCCCAAATCTCATAACTCTCTTCCATGGTGATATGTAGAGGAATTCCATGTCTCTATAATCAAAATCTTTTTCTCATTGATGATTATCTTCATATCTCTTTTGTCGACTCTAATTAGCTTTAATGTTCTACTCTATGGTCTTAACCTTGTCCACCTTTTATTTGACTATTTATGGACCTAGGTGTTTTTTCTCCCCAACATCATCCCAACATGACAGTGTTCTACACATCATTCCATGATGGACTTCATAAGGATCGATTTGGATTCTTGAGTGGAAACTGTAATTTTATGAGAACTCAATAAGAGTAAAATGTTAATCCCATACTGCTTTGAAGTCCATTGAGAATTTTCTCAACTTTTCCTCAAGTGTTTGGATAGTCCCCTCATATTTTCCATCAGTTAGAGGATGATAATTCGTAATGAAGTATAACTATGTATCCAAATTATTTTTACAACTCTTACAAATCATAGAGGTGAATATAAGATCTCGATCAGATACAATTGATAGTGGTACTCCATGCAGTCTTACCATATCTCTGTTGTATATCTGTTCTAGTTGATCCAGTGAGAAATCCTCCTAAATTGAAATGAAGTTTGTAGTTCTTCTAAGATGATCCATAACAACCCAAATAGAAATGTTTCCTTTAGATGTCTTCAAAAGTCAAGTGGAAATTTCTATAGTGATTTTATCACATTTCAATGATGGTATGGGTAAAGGTTTTTTCATCCCCTTAGACTTCTGCCTCTCTACCTTCACTTGATGAAAGACCAGGAACATTTAGGTATACTTAGGGACCTCCTTCTTCATGTTATCCCACCAATAATTCTCTCGAATATCTCAATACATCTTTCTGTTTCCTTGGTGAATTGATAAATTCAAACTATCTGAATCATACAAAAGATCCTTCTTTAACTCTGTATTTTATGGAACACATTTTTTGGACCCAAATCTCACAATTCCTTCTTCATTGACATTGAACTCTGAGGATTTCCCTTTTCTAATAGTTTCAATATTTTTCGGAATTCCTACATCATCCATCTGAGCGTCCTTGAACCTTTCTTAATGGTATGGTTGAGAAATAATTTGTGAAAGGATTGATGATTTTCCCTTATTTATGATTACCATGTCCATATTCATCTAATCTAATAAGATTGGATCCTTTTCAATTCTCATCAATGATAGAATCGCTTGGTTCTTTCTACTTAGAGCATCTCCCACGTTGTTCGCTTTCCCAGGGTGGTAATGGATTGAGCAGTTTTAGTCTTTGATCAGATCTAACCATCATCATTGGTGCGTGTTTAAATCTTTCTATGTGAGTATATACTTGAGGCTTTTGTGGTCTGCATATATTTCACACTACTCCCAAAATAATAATGCTGCCAAATTTTTAAAGAGAAGATCCCTGAAGCGATCTTCAGATCATGTTTTGGATAATTTTTCTCAAAAACTTTCAATTTCCATGAAGCATAGAAAATGAATTTTTCATTCTGCATGAACACACAACACATTCCCTTCTTCAAGGCATCACTAAGTACCACATAATGTTTTCCACTTGTGGGTAATATAAGCACATGTGCAATGATAAGCCTATTTTTTTAACTCTATGATGCTTTCTTCACATTCACCACTCCAAGAAAACTTTACTCCCTTCTGAGTTAGCTTGGTAAGTGGGTTATACAATAATGAGAAATTTATCACAAATTAATGATAATATCCAGCTAACCCTAGGAAGCTAAGGATATCCGTTACCAATTTTGGACTCAGTTATTCCTCGATTTCAGATGTCTTGGAGGGATCCAAAAATATCCCACCTCTTTTGATGATATATCCAATGAATGAAGCCTCCATCAATCAGAAATCACACTTACTATACTTTTCATAGATATTCTCCATCCATAAGGTCTCTTGTATAGTTATTATATTCTCCTCATGCTCCTCCTTGGTTTTAGAGTATATTAGAATATCTTCTATAACTGCTACTACAAATTACTCAAGGTAATCTCTAAAAATTCATTCATCAAATCCATGAATATTATTGGATCATTAGTGAGTTTGAAAATAATTACCATGAATTCATAGTGCCCGTACCTTTTATGAATATCGGTCTTGGGGATATCCTCCTTCTTCGCCCTTACTAGGAAATATCCCGACCAAAAATCTACCTTGAATAAGTATTGTTCTCTACGTAGCTGATCTAACAAGTCATCAATTTGTGGTAGAGGACATTTGTCCTTTATCATGATTTTGTTGAGCTCATTATAATCAATGAAAATTTGTTTTAGCCCATCCATCTTCTTGACTAAGAAGACTAGTGCACCCCATGGAAAATCATTTGTGCATATAAACCCTTTATCCAGATTCTCCTGTAGTTGTTTCTTCAACTTCTCAAGCTCTACAAAATCCATTCTATATGGAGTCTTGGATATTGGAAACACCCTATATATAAGGTCAATTTAGAATTCAACATCTCTTCTAGAATGAAGACCAAAAAAATCATGTGAATCACTTAGTGAATTTCATTAAAATAGCATGTCTTCAAGGATGGTTGCTTCCTTGGACTCAATCATCCGTGTCAGATACACATTCTGAAAGGGAAGTAATATCCACGCTTGAGATGATGGTTCTAAGGAAGATTATTCCTTGTCCTTGAAATTGTAAAGAATCTAGGGTTGATTTTCTATCTGGATAGTGATTTACTTCTCACAGAAATATATGATGGCTCTATATAAGTTAAGACAATCCATGTAGATAATTGAATCAAATTCCACCATAGGGACTTTGATGAGGTTCACCGAAAATTTCAGTCCATGGATAGTGACTGAGGAGGAGTTATATTCATGGGATACAATTATTAAACCATTTTTCATTATCACCGACATCTTTAATTCCATGATTTTTTGTGGTTTTGGGATTGTTACTCTAATCCTTAAGGATATAAAAGAATGTTTAGAACCAAAATAAAAAAGTACGTTGGCTATTCTTGAATGAATAACTAGCGTACCACTTCATTGTCAGCGTTCACTTCGGTGGTAGTGATGGAAAAAAGCTCTCCCTTGCTTCCTTGGCGGTTGTTTGTTGCCTCTGAAAACCCTTGTCTTAGGGAACTAATTTTTTAGGTGAGCTGGTTCATTAATGTTGAAGCAATGAACTACATGTTGAGGGTTGAATAAAGCGTTCCTCTCTTCTTCTACAACCATGGGTTTCTCTCCTCAGATGTTAATGGCTATGTTATCTTATCATCCACACCTAAAGCATTTCATCATCCACTTCAAGCAATTTCAAGAGTGCTTCTTTCTGCATATTTGGTATGTGGGGTGCTGTATTTTCTTAGCACCATTGGATTTATCCATCATAACTCTAGAATAAAATCCCACCTTATGATTATTATCCCCATGATACCCCTAAAATTATTCGATCTACATTTCTACTTTGAGTGCACATCAGTGATTCCATCATAGCTCTTGAAGTCACAGATTTCTAGATCTTTCCATCGTATAGGTTTCAGCCCAACAAAGAAGTGGTCAACCTTGTATTTAGGCGTAACATCAAATATAAAGGCATATCATGAAAGCCTTTTGATTTTTTACTCGTACGCTCTGATGTATTTTCACCTTTTTTCTTAAGGGAAAATAATTCCCTTTCCATCTTATGTTGGAGGGTGTGAGGAAAATATTTTTCAATTTTTCTTGGAAATCCTTCCATTCCAACACCTCGATATCCTCCTTAGGCTTTCTATTTTTGATCAATGTCTACCATTGATCAGCTTCACCCTCCATACAGTATGCAACTAGAAGTACCTTATCTTGTTCATAACCTAGATTGATGTAGAAGATATTTTCCATGGAGTTGATCCACTTTCTGGTGATTAAGGGATCATACAATCCATTAAAAGTAGGAGGCCTTTGTCTGATAAAGATCTATATTTAGACATGTTCTTTCTGGAGGGGGGGGGGGTTGAAAATTCCTCTTGACCCATGTTTTTATTCAAATATTGATTTAACTAAGAGAGTATAGTTACAATGTTCTTGATTCCCACTCCCATTGGATTGGGCATCTCATTAGAATAATGATATCTTTGATCTTTACATCAGTTTTTAGCCTGATTCCTCCTATTATTGGCCATTGGAAGGAAGAAAAGGAATATTAGGGGTAACACATAAAGGGTAATCCAAGGAAAAAATGGATTAATTATAAAAAACTGGTATTTCCTTAACTTATTAATCTATATCCATCAATATATGGTATCCATGATCTATTTTCTAACATATATTATTAGGCACTACAAGAAAAAAAAGGCTATAAACACGGTTTATAACCGTGGCTATAGACCCCGAAACCGTGGCTATAGGTAATATCCACAGTTTTGCTGGTCGTGGCTCCTATTGTCATGGCTATAGGGTAAAACCTATTTCCACGTTTTAAAACCGTGGCTACATCATGAAGTCTCCAGAAAAAAATAAAACAAGCCTACTGCCATGTTAAATTGAAGAACAAACCGTGGATAAAACCCATTTTTTAGAAAAAAAATATACAGCTCCTACACCCCCAGTTCAACCCCCTCTCCCTGCCTCTACCATACCTCCTACCTCCTGTCTCAACCGCCACCTCCTGCTGCTCCCTGCTCCTTCCGCCATAACTCCTGCCTCCCTACTCAAATAGACCTACTCAATCATTGCCTCCTACCACCTGCCTCCATGCTCAACCACTGCCCCCTCCGGCCTCCTCCTGCCTCATGCCTCCCTGCTCAAACAGACCCCAATTAAACTAACAAATAAATAAAAGTAAAATCAATTAAATAAAATTAAAATAAACCATGAAAAACTAAAATTAATAAAAAATACCGAGAAAATCGACTAAATGGAAGTAACAAAAACCAGAATGGATGGAACTAATAAAAAGAAACCTAAACTAAAACAACCCAAACATACCCAACCTGAATCAAATGAACTAATCCAAAAAAACCTAAAAAACTGAATTGAACCAAACCATTATATCATGAAAATAATATATTAAAAATATAAAAACATAACCTAACAAACTAAAATTATCTATGTCAACTTGAATTTAGGAGAACAAATCCAAAAAAATTCAAATTAATTGAACTGAATAAAATAATAGACTTTCCCCAAAGAAAGATGAACTAAACTGATATGAATAGAAAAAAATTGAAAGCAATATAAAAATTAAAACAAAATTTAATTGACCCAAAGAAATATGAACTAAACTGATATGATAGGGGAATAATCCTTTAAAATAGGTTGATGATTCTCTATTTCCTCAATAATAACTTTCTTCTTCCCTTGATTATTTTCAATTTCCTTTCCCTTTTTTACATTCTATATTTAAAGCAGTTGTTTGAGCTGAAGAAAAATGACTAGACAAGGTCGTTAGATACAGTCGGTCATACAGTGAAGATCAGATAACGAGAACTAGATTTAGAGTTAATAAAGTTGTTATCAAAAAAATATCCACCAAACAGAGATTTTGGGGCTTTATATAATAAATGACAAAGGTAAAAAAGTTCTACCCATACCTTGGCTAGAAGAAGATCAGATCGTCTTTTTCTTTGGTGTGGGTGGGGGATAGATAAAACAGAAGAGATAGCCTACGAGTATTGCTCCTGTGAATGGCACGATCCAGCAGACATACAGCTGCTCCCATGTGTCATGCCACTGCTTCGCATTTTCCCATCCAAAAGCATTGGCAGGATTCATGGAAGATCCAATATAACTAGATCCTGAAATAACCAATGTTACATTTGACAATGGAAAGAAATCTCATTTAGATCAGCCAGCTAGGAGGGCCTTTGAGGATAACAAAGAGCACCGCAAAAATAGCAAACAGTGACAGGGAAGTTACCTCTAGTGATGAGTTCTAGAATTTAATTTATCCACATAGTGTTTCTTGAAGAGAAAAAACTAATAAAATTAAAAATAATAAGGAAAATAGGGTTACTTCAAAGCCTTATTTCAGTTTTGACAAGGCATAAGAGAAGGATTTGACAGAATATACATGTTTGAAGTTATCCAAGGAAAACAATAAGAGGTATTCTTTGAATATATTATAATTTCATATTGCTAGAGATATTTTACCATCTATTACTATTAAAGAACATGCAATTGTGGAAGAACCTCTGTAAAGAAATATGGATTTCATTAGAAAAGGGTAAAGGGTTTGTGATGGAAGAACCTAAAAAACCTTCATCACTATGTTCTAACAATATGCGCAAATAGAAGGCAGCCTCACACATGTACAATCCAAACATTCCCATTAAATAGTAAAAGTGTTTCACTCAAACATTAATATTTTCGTGAAAAAAACATACATGTACTACGCATCCTTCACTATGGCCATTAAACAAAATCACAGCAAACATAGCTCATCCTTAAGCAAGGCCATGAAAAAAAAAACAAAGAAAACTTATACTAACTTCTAGGAAAAACTTGTAACTAGTAGAATATTAAGAATGAATTGGAAATCACTTACCACATCAAACTCCCAAAAAAAATTCAAGGCATCCACAACTCTCTCAGGAATGTCATACAACATCAGGTATTCAAAACCAAAGATTGAGGGAAAAAACATAGCATGTGAGGGATGGAATTGAGTTACAAGTCCTCTTGTGGAATATGACCAACAACTTCTATCAGCTTGACCTTCACAACACCAGCTTCCTTCCCCAGTACCTCCCCCCATCAGCCTCCCCCCCGACCAGCCCCCTCCCCCCTACACCATCCCCCCAAACCCTCTTGCACCAGCCCCCCATCCCCCCTGAACTAGCCCCCATCCCCATGGTGCCCCCTGCCCCCATCCCACCTGCACCATCCCCTATCCCACCTTCAACAGTCCCCCCCCCCCCCCGCCCAAGCCCCCTACTACCCCCAGCCCACTTGCACCAGCCCCCCTCCCAAGCCCACCTGCACCAGTCCCCCCAAAGCCCCTCTGCTACCCCCCTCCAGCCAACCTGCACCAGCACCCCCCCAACTGCACTAGCCCCTGCTACACCCAGCCCACCTGCACCAATCCCCCCCAGCCCCCCATATTCCAGTCCCTAGCCTCCCCCTCTACACCAACCCCCAGCCCCCCGGCACCATCCCCCAACCCACCTGCACCAGCCACCATCCCAAGACCCTATGCTACCCCCCATCCCACCTGCACCAGTCCCCCCAAGCCCCCATGCAACCCCCCCCCCCAGCTGCACCAGCCCCCCAGCCCCGCTGCACCAGCCCCTAACCCACCTGCACCAGCCACCAGCCCAATCCCCCCTTCTACCCCGCAACCCACCTGCACTAGTCCCCCCTAGACCCCATGCTACCCCCATCCTAGCTGCACCAGCCCCCCCCCCCCCCCCGCAGCTACACCAGCCCCCTGATACCCCCTACCCACCTACATCAGTCCCCCCTTGCCTCCCTGCACCAGCCTCCAGCCTCCCCCCTGCACCAGCCCCCCCCACACCAGATTTGTTTTCAATAAATAAGCTTGTAGGGTGATTGAGTCTATCACATATTGGTGCTCATGGATAGCATCTCGGAATTAATGATAATCTGATACATAATTTTATAAGTAGTCCCATTAGTGAGACTATGATTTCTGATGAAAATAGTTAGGTGGAACTAGGTGTGACACCGAGTTGGTGATGAACTATTAAGGAGGAGTGTTATTAAACAACATGGTGTGATGTATGTAAATTTGGAATTCGTGAATACCATTGAAATTGGATTTGGTGGAATTAGAGTGTCATGTTATCCCTTGATCATCAAATCAATTCATGCGCTACACATTGGCTTTCCATTTCTCCCAGAAAAATACTATCCAGACTGTCGTGTATAGATGATAGCATCTTCTTGAACATCAAACCATGATCATCTTCCTTACTCTTCTCTTTCTCCCTGTTTAACTAGTACCAAACTTCTATAGCACACTGGAAAAGGATTTTTGATCTCCTTTAGATTGAAAAAGTCCGATCATCCTTACAATGCAAGCAGTTGGATTCCCCAATGGGTGTCCCCCCATGAAGTATTCGAATGATAGGTAACCATCCTAATAGTAGTTCACATGGAAGAATTATCGTAGAAGTGAAAAAGTTAAAAAGTAGAATTGGGATTGTTCTATAAGAGAAAATATATGATTAAAATTGAGAACTGGGAAGAAGAAGGAGATAAAGAAGATAAGGAATTCTCCTATAGAAGACCCCTCTCCCAAGGCCGAAGTCATATCCTCTTAAGGAACGACTCTCCAATAGCTTCCAAGTTGTGCTGAAACCAAATGTGATCATGATCCCCTCCCCCATAGGCCGCTCCCTCAATTAATACCCCAACCAATAAAAAACCTCCTACCTACTTCCACGATACCTAACAACTAATAAAGAATAAAAGAAAACACTGCCCCAAGCATTTATTCAAACACATGTACCCATACAAGGATAACCCCCAACCCCACCTGTTGACATCTGATTGAAACACCAGATCACAAGTCTAACATAATGTATGAACCAATTGCATTAAGTGATAAAGTAAACATGAACATGATAAAACTAACATAAAAATATAAAATAAATATAAATATTAGCACATAGAACTTTTAAACTCCTAAAAATACCAGCCTGAAAAATCAACAGAATCTAGTTCTACATAAAGTTAGACACTTCTTGGTTGCTTGAATATGTGAAACATGCTACATTTATTTATAATTTATAGATCTACTCAGCTTGTAGTGTTTCCACAGTCCTTTTAAATATCATAGACTGAATCAGCTACACCAACAAGCTTGATTAAACTAAAAGTCATGGTTATTGTAATGAAAATGAAAATTGGATTGGACATTTGAAAAACTATTTGACAATGAAATATGACTCTAACTAGATTGATGAAATATCAATGGGAGTCACTTGGAATAAAATCTACCATGCCTAAAATGGTTCATCATTCAACACAACTAGTAATAAATTTGTAAAGTGCTACAACGTCAAGCTGAATACTGAATAAATTGATTTATTATCTGGATAAATCCTATGGAAACCTTTTTATATAGATGTTTCACTAGATGATCAATATAACTTATGAAATCATTATAGAACACTAGTGAAGCCAACTTCTTCAAATATAGAATGTAAAACTAAAACTGAAATCAACAATTCTATTACATAACACCTATTGAAAAAAATGTGAGTAGAAACATGAAAAACTAGACAACTAGAGAACTAGATGAATTAAAAATATATTTTGGAAATTTTTGAATGCATGATTGAAAGTGTTGTCCAGACTAAAAATATCTTTCAACTTCTTCAGAGCATTTAGAAAAAAATACAAGACTCGACAATGTAATGCAGATTCTGAACAGCCGCATCATATAAATCAATAATAACATAAATTTATGTTTAACATCCATCTAATAATAGATTATAATAGTTTAAATTTAAATAAAATTTCATAAAAAGACTTATAATGTTAAATTTTTTAAAAATAACATATTATATAACAAATTCATAACATAATACATAACATATGCATAACATAATACAAAAAATATTCAAAACAGATTCAGAATAAATGATATATACATAAGGAAACACGAAAAATCCCATGTCTAAATTAAATGTAATACATCATACAAGTGATCATTTCCAATTTTCATGTGCATTGTATAAAAAAACCAAATAGAACCTCAATCATTGATCATTGGGCCACCTATGATTACAAGTCTTATGGTCCTTGAGCATAAGGAAATGAATGCAAAAAATAGCTAATCACAAAGAATGAAATGGGGGTAATAAATATATATTTTAATGTCAATATAATGGGACAAATTTCAGTCTGTTATGGATGAATTTGAGAGAATATATTTTGAGAAGCGAAGGACTTACCACCGATGGGTGAAAACTCTCTAGTTAAATTCATACCATATAATCTATATAGGTTTATAAGAACACTTAAATAAAAAAGGGCAATGTGGAAGAAAACATTATGTAGTTTAATATATATACAGAAAAATATAAGAATTACTCTGAAAAGATATGAAAACATACATGGCGTCAAATTGGTCGAGGGATGGAGAAGCCATGAATAGAGGACACGAATGGAGGAACCACGAATGGATAAGCCATGAATGGAGGATTCTAATGGAAGCTGGTGAGGGATGGTCGAAACGTGAAGGAGAAGCCAATGAGGATCAGACAAGGGAGAAATTGGTCGGGTAAGGATCAGACGAGGGAGAAATTGGTCGGGTGAGGATCAGATGAGGGAAAAATTGGTCAGGCAAGGATCGGAGGAGATGGGTTTTGAAGGAAGATCGTTGGAGAAGGGTTTCAAGGGAGGGACTAGGTAAGTGAGTGGGAGAGGAAAAGCCCGAGCGAGGATAAAAATTGACGGAAGCAAGTTGTCATGTGGGATGATCTCCCGTGGGTATATCTATTGGTGTGCAGTGATGCAAAAGTAATAAATCTCACATTTTTTGTGCTCAATGATCCCATCATCAACCAAATAATGTTTATTATAAGCGATGTGACTTCTATAAATACAAAATGAAGAAACACAATAAAAATAGAATTTAATAACCTGTCCATATGAAAACATTCAACTATTGTAGCCTCCCATGCAATTATCCACCATTGGAAAACCAACCACCTGAAATAGCTTCTCTTGCCAAAGTAGTTTCAAGATTGAGTCTCAGATACCTAACATACCAATTAAAAATATCTATGAATAAAGGAAAAATATAAAAGTTCAGTTTATTTTTATAGAAATATATGCCTAACTGACATGTTCATCAGCTATAGTGACAAGATGAAATGTGATTTTGGATGTCATTGAGTAGATAATTCAGAGGCATTGAGAGGACATATTCTAATTATGACCTAAAACAAACATCCATCCAGGGATTGGGTTGTCTTGCATCCCATCCCACCAAGGTGCAATTCTAGAATAAGGCCATAAGTCTGCTGTAAGGAAAGTGGGAAGTGTACATAAAATTAGTTCCAAAAACCATCTTGTAGAATAGGGTAAGGCGTATAATGAATAAGAGCTCAAAAAAACCATTCCATATAATGTACCGGTATGTCAATATTTGACTAACCTACTTTAACCATTTGTAATAACAAGAATAGATACACACATTCCCATTCTATCTTGCTCATGACATATCAATGATTTATCATGCTTCAAGTATAAATCTTGTATACCAATCATCATTCTTGTCATCATAAAAATTTGGACATTCATCTCAATGATATACTAGATATCATATCAAAATGGCATCAAGCATGCACATTCCCAGAATTCCATAACATTAATTCCAAAAAAAATATAATATCTACAAGTTAAACATGGAGAGTAATCATTATCAGGGAGTTTCAAATACCAAACATAATCTATAAATTTGATCATCATTCAATATTCTATTTCACATTTTCCAAACAAGAAGACAAGTATATCAATAAGGTTATATGTTTTCACTAGGGATAATTATGATACATAATGTATGTTCAACAGTGCTCAGGAATTTGAAGATGGTTTTCCAACATCCTCCACTATGTGAAGCCGAATACCTGAAGAGTGATAGTATAATTTTTCTTCAAAACTACTATTGTTAGTTCTTAGCAAAATGACCAAAGAAATATATGTCTCCAGACATTAATCAAACGTTAAAGCCAAGAAAACAACACTCATCAATTTCATTCAATCTATATGTTTGACCATCATGTTCTTCATGTTGTAGGATTAATTTCTTCACAATCTAATCATGTGGATGTTATTTGTAAAATAATTCCGAATGATCTGAATTTATACACACATTTATAATAAATAACTTCAAAACATATCTCAAGGAAGACCACTGCACACTAAAAAAGTTCTAGGAACCCAAAAATAACAAAAACCGTAATTACAACTGGGATAAAAGAAAAGGAAGATGCAAATCAACCTTAAAACGGTGGTGGGCAATCCAAAATAGTTTCATTTACTTTGAATTCGGTGGAAAATGATGAAACAAACCCTAAGATGACCCGAGAGACTCATTGCCTACCCTAACAATGGACCAAAATAAAAAAAATCTAGTTAACCCATGAACAAGGGTTTGGCCAAACAAAATAGGGTGACAAGGAGAATAGAAATCAGACAAAATAGTAAGAAGAATGTAAGAGGATAGCTTACCTAGAAACTCCAACCAAGAAAACGGAATAAATCCGGTGAAATAAGAGGAAAAAAGGACTCGGGAGAGGGATGGTGGCGCACATGGCTAGAGAGGAGAGGGGAGATATGGTCGTGTGAGACGGGAATTGGAGATTTTGTGGGGAGGAGGTGATGAGAACTGGAAATTTGGAGGGAGGAGGAGAAGGCAACCAAAGAGGGTGGAGGGATCGATCTCGATCGGGAGGGGATAGGATGGAGGGGTCAGTCGGGAAGGGATGAATGTGTACAGTTTTTCGTGGTGTTAAATAAAATATGGCTTATTACCATGGTTTTGACAATGTGTGTCTATATATTTGTGGAGATAGGGTATTTTTCTAGTTGTGAGGGGCATTTTTTTATTCCCTTAACAATGGTTCATACTAAGCTTACGAATTTACCGAAGCATATCCCTTAGGAGTGTCCTACACAAGAGTTAAGGAAGACTCGTTGTCGTGTACCATGATACCCCGGGTTAAGCCCGAAACTCCTTGTCAGAGTTTTCACTACTACGTACATCTTTGTATGAGCCACCTCTACCTGATCATATCTAGAAAGAGATGTATTTTTTTTTTGAAAAACTATTTAATCAATACACACCAAAATTTAGGGATGTTCTTATCATACTTAGTCTTATCCCTAAGGCTTTCAGAAGGGTTTTCTAATCCTAACCCCAAAAATAACTAAACCTATCCTCTGATACCAATTATAACAACCTTACACTTTATTACACACATATACATGATTTATTACATACAATATTCACATGATACAACATGTAAGATAAATAGGTCTAGTGTCTTGGGGATTAGTAACATTAAACAATGACTAAAAACATTACACACAACATCTTTATTGGAAACTTCCTTTACATGATGACTATAGTCCCTTGTACTTAACATTGCATAAAATAACCCAAGGAAATGAATAAGAAAAGTGTGAGATATAGATCCTAGTAAGGGAGATAAAAATATATAACATGAAGAATGAAACACATTTCAGACAACAAGAATATCAAAGGATCATAAAAGAAACATGGACATAAAGGCATGATAAAGCAGGATTATCAAAACATGGAAATGTGGAAACAACAATTAACATAGTATTAGCATGATACAAGGCTCATTGCACATGGATAAAGAGTAAACCCTCACTGCACATGAATTATCATGAGTAAAGCCTCATTCCAATTCATGTATCAAGTTACTAATATTTACCCAATGCATTGGAGTGCTATCAGGGCACACCCTTCTTAAACATTTCATTTCTTACACAAGTGTGCCACATGGACCAGACAACATCGAATCATTAAAAATAATCATTTATTACACAATAAAAGAATGTGGAATTCATACATGAAACTATATGATCAATAATTAAGCATTCATAAAGGGGAATACCCTTAGTAGAGAAATGGGCCTGGAATTCACGACACATTGACTTTGGCTTGGGAAATTGCGGTGTAATTTCGGCAGCATAACAACGTGACATAAGAATTAATTAAAATGGTTTATGAGAGGGAAATGGGTGTCTCATCATATGTAAAAAAAATTTAAATTAAGGGGTTAATATAAATACATGTCCCAACATATGTAATGGAATTTTATATTCATAATACAAAAGAAGTTCTTCAATGTAAATGAGGAGAGAGAAATTCCATACAGAATTTTGGCATGGTAACATGTGTTCATTAGAGGAATTAATGAGTGAGAAAGGGGTCTATCATCATTCAAACATAAATAGTGTAGTATGGGGGAGGTTCTAAATCATATACCAAAATTTTTATTTGAAAATAAAATGGCATAAAAATATAATGAAATTTGGATAAAAATGAGAAAAGAAGAAATCCCTTACTGGGACGTGTGATCCCAAAGGCTTGGGAGGGGATTAAGAGAGGATTATTGGGAGATTGGGGAATCATGGGAGAATTTTAGAGAGAGGAGGGACAAAGTTTTTCAACATACAAATCCTTTGAGTGAAGAGGAAGTGGGAACTTCAGTGGGTTTATATAGGAAAAGGGAAGAAATTATTTCTTATTTAGGTTTGGGCCAACACATTTAAAACTGAAAGAAACCAAAAACCATCCCATGTTTTTTCCCAAGGTTTTTTTCCAAAGTGGAGTGGAATAAATTATTTTATAAGGACAATGGCCTAAATTCTTAAAATATTATGCTGTATTATGTGGAGGTGAGTCACACTCTCAAAGAAATCAATTAAAAATTAAAAATGTTTTATAAGTCTTGGAGGGTCCACTAAAGCTTTGTAATGTAAATAAAAAAAAACCTAAAATCACATTATTTTAATCGTAAAACAAATATTGGCCAAAAATTACATTTATTTTATTTTATTACATCACTATTGGGTCATTAGGATTTCATAAAACATATTATATAATTAAATTGTACTATATGTTTATCCAAAAATTCCACTATCTCGGAAAATTATGAAAAAATCACCATTAGATAATTTCAATGTCCTGATTCCAAAAATAATATTCATTTATCTAAATAATTTTCTAAATATTTTTATTTTCAAATTTTAAATAAAAACTAAAATTTATAAAAAATTCATGGGTTTTGGAAAAAACAACTTTCAAACATTAATAAATATAACAATTGCATTCATAAAAATTATACGATCATTCATAAAAAGTAATTTAGTAATAATATTTTATTAAAATATTATTTAATTCAAAAATAAATTAATTCATCAAAACATATTTCTCAATTAAGTAAAAATTCTATTTTTGCTTCAAAAAAACTATTTACAAAGTTTCAATCATAAAATGAAAGTATATTCTCTATAAAAAAATAATGTACATAATCATTGTACTAGGGTATCATTACATAACCCCTTATAACACTAGCATAATACTAAAGGGTAATGTGTGCAATGGTGATATACCCTTGGGGTGGCTCGGATAATATCGCTATGGTGGTAATATCTATCGACTTCCACTTATCCTCTAGGTGGTTCTATTCGAGCATAACGTGTTGAAGCTCGTCTTGGGGTTGGTCAAGAGAGAAGCCCAATGACACCACCTCCTTTCAAAACTCTGACCAATGGGAATCGTATGGAAAAATTATACTAGATGAGTTTATCGCTTCCTTTTTCTGAGTAAATTGGATTTATTAAACATCTATATTTATACTAATCATGTTATCACTATTTAAAATATATAGTAGTAACAGTCACAATTCTTAACCATATATTAAAATCACAAAAACTAAATTCAAACTAGTGCATATTTTATATAACCATTTCACATAATGATATAGTTAATTAGATCAAGAGAAAATTTCATTTAAATAAGTTTGTGTCATTACAAGTCCAACCAAGAGTGATCCTCTTTTGAAGTAATTCTAACCATGAATAAGCTTGAGGCACATATCTGAGTCGTTTTCCATTGAGTACACCCCAAATAAATTCCTCTATCTATAAAAACATGAACTTTGATCCCAAACTACTAGGTTATGTGTGAATCCTCCCCAAGGTTCAATCCGATCACTCGTTCCCATTCTGGTCTTTCCCATGGGTCCTTATGTCTCAGGAGGATCATTCATCGTCTTGGAGGTTTCACTTCCTTCATGTCCCCATCCACATGTTCATTCCCATATGCTACCTCCTTAGGTGTCCCGTCACCCCACTTCTTGAACTACATTGACATTTATTCCCATCCACTAGGATATGTAGGAAGCCTCCTAGAGGTCTAATCCCATCACCTTCCACACTCTATTCCTTTCACAATCACTTCATCCACACCCATCCTAATTCCCACCAGGCCATCACATCCTGGTGTGATCATGCCCTCCACTTCATCACTATGTATAGAAGTACTCATGAAGCTAACCATGTGTTATCCCTAAAAAATTCATATTCCATCCAACCAAGAGTTCCCCTCTTGAAAAGGTCATCTAACCATAGGAAAATCCTAGATCACCTTTTAGAACTATGTGGGTTTTGATCCTTGTCTTCTAAATAGGGTACGTAGGAAGCCTCCATAGGGTTTGATCCCATCTAATTTTAAACCTTTGTCTCCTCCTAATTGGTGCCCACATTACCTAATCCACCCTTAGTGGTGTCCAAACCAACCATCATGGTGTGAATCATTACCTTTATGGGACATGCCACTCTCGGGTCCGACCTCATTGGGTGTTCTGATCCATCCATCAAGTAAACATACCATGTGACCACTCGTTGGGTTGTGCCAATTTTATCCACCATCATCATAATTAAAAAAATTTATTCATAGAATTGGTGAACATCCAGGTCAGCCTGTGTAACACCCCAAGGATTTGAAAATGAATATTGAATTCAATTTTATAATCTACCAATTAAATACAACTTTTCCTCTTCTATGCTTTGAATTTCGAAAAAATGGCCATCTAGAGTTGCATTCAGTAAGTCATTTGGAGTCTGATAGAACAAACATGATTTTTGGCGAATAGTAACATACCCTTATAAAAAGTAATATGAATTGTAATATGGATAATAATATTACCCTTATGAATAGTAAATAATGATATTATTTTATTTTCTTATGGTAATAAGATAACGGGATCTTAATTAATTTTTCAATGTCACATAAAACTATTTATACCTCTAAGATTGTTATTTTACGAAAAACTATGACTTTATTTAAAAATTAAATTTATAATATTTAGAAAATTATTTTCGAAAAATTAATATCACTTTTTAATTCTACACATTGGAAAATGGTAGGGGTGAATTTTTGGGATTTTTCTGAAATTCTTGAATTTTTGATAAATAGTAAAATATGATAAAATACCATATATACAAATTATTAGTTAAATACACTATTTATGACATCACAAGTGATGAAATTCCACTTGGTTTGAACTCACATGCACTTATTACTATTAGGGGTCACATGGAACCACACTATTGGTTGTCTTGAGGGAAATAATAAAATAATGAATTAAATATTCAAAATTTACCCCTCTCCTCCACTATAAAACCCCTCACCGCTCCCTCTTCTCTTCACTCCTAGAAGCCTTTAATCTCCTCAAATTTCTTTCTAATTACCCTTCCATAGTCTCTCCCCACGTCCAAGAAGCTTCTGGTCTTTCTAAAAGACCAAAACCCCTTCCCTTAAGGAGTTTTTCAAAGAGGTTATTTCAAGAGGTAAATCACCCTTCTTTTTCATTTGGTTTCATTTCAATTTATTTTATTTTGATATCCTTTAGTCACCTCCTCTATCCGAATAACCATGATAACTACAATAAAATCTATATACTGCATTTATATCATGTTAATGAAAGAACCATCATATATATTCTTACTCCCTCCATTTTATTTTTATAAACAAAATCGACGTCCGTGAGGTTCTGATTTATAACCTTCACGGACGAAAAAGTTTCATTCATCAATTTATTTCATCACTAGTAATTTAACTATATTTATGGATTAACTAGACTATAATATATGTATTGCAACCAAATTAATATTCAGGAACCAGTATACGTACATATTATTAATTTATATGACAATACTAGTTCATAATAATGCGAATACCGCCAAATAATCGATGTGATTTTCATATAATGATTCAACCTCATTCCATGTATCCAAATGTTAGAAATGGACATTAAAAAGTATGGATGTTCATAAATAAAATTTAATATCAATCTTGGAGATTTACATACATACCACTTCATTACTTAAAAGCAAGTGAACCGAATATTAAAATAAAGGAAATGAACACTCCAGAACAACGAAATTCAATACAATAACTTATCAATAAAGACATAAATGAACTAAGAAGAATTATGGTAAAATAAATACATATCTAATAGGTTCTGAAATAATTTATTAACAAGTATAATTTCATATTCATGGAGCTTAAGTACAAGAGCAGAACACGTTTGGAGTTAAGGTAATGGGTTTTCCACCCAAACTTCCATTCTCTTTTCGGTTACTTTCATTGTCTAATTACCTCAATGAAATTATTATGTGTTGTTATTTACTCATAATATATTCTATTTGAGTACCATATATATGTTTACAAACCAGAATACTTCTTTATTTTCTGGGTAGTTACACATTTTAAAAGGAACTTTCAAAATTGTTTCTAAAATACAAGCCCGATTCAGGGGAATTTCTCAAGTTCTTACCTATTTTATAGGGCACTATTTAATCTATTTTTGGAAAACATTATCTTTATAAAATCACTTATTTTATTATGAAAATAATATCTTACGTCACTTATGGTTTTATACAAATATTTTTCCCAAAGAACTCTTCTTTTCAAAATAAAAGTGTACTTATCTCAAGAATTGATTAATTATTTTATAAGAGTGTTTTCATCTAATTCAACACTCTTGTTGATTCCATGGTATTATTTGGATTAATAATTTATGAAGTCATATAAAATATTTCATTTAATGGTTTATGACTAATTCTATTTTGGATGATCTATCCTAAACCTATTTACCAAATTACTCGGAATGGTTCGTGTTTGATGTTTAATGATTGGGAAAAGTTAGTTACATTTCATATGATAGTTTCAATATGAATGTATATGTTATTTATGTTGATACCCACTCATATTAGGAATTCATTGGACTTATTATGTGATGGGTGGGGCCCACTATAGCCCCTCGATGCATCGGTAGGTCTCATGAGACAACTAGACGTGGAATTGGACGAGGCCTTTCCCAATGTGATATGGATTGTGGCCAAGGCCTTATTCATTAGACGTCTTGGATGAGGCCATGACAAAATGCTTCAGAATGCTTAGAATATGCACTTACCTCATTATGAATCTATTAATTTAATGTTCATGTGCTTATTTGACTAGTATAATACCCATGATTATGTTTTATTTTGGCATTTTGTTAATCACCTCATATCCCGACCATAATGTGTTGATGTTTGTTATTAAAATCATGTGTTTTAAATTTTTCACCATGTATAATTATTATATTATCTTCCACTATATTGATTACTCTTACTGAGAATTTGAGCTCACCAATTTCTTATGTTTCATTTTCTCAGGATATGAAGAAGTAATTTATGAATGACTTTCAAAGATAATCTAGGAGACATGATGTTTCTATTGGAATAAATTAGTGTGGGTTTTCCCTTCATGTTATAATGTTAAACTTGTGTATGTAAGTTGTTTCCAATAATAATAATAAATCAGTACTTTAGGATTCATATTCCTTGTATGTATGACAATGTAATCAAATAAGGCACCAGCTCCAGGCAGCTGGGGTCGGGTCCTTACAGTTGGTATTAGAGGAAGTTTACTAGAATACTTGTAAACTAGATTTAGAAAACGTAGAATTAGGTAAGAGTCCATAAGTTATTATTTGAGGATATACATACAACAAATTCCTTGTATTTTGTTAAGGAATAGATTATGTGGATCTTTCAAGAAATACATCCCTGTCTGGATAAGAGTATGTAGAGGTGGCTCTGGCATAGATGTATATAGGGTTAAAACCTGAAAACCCCGCTTTGAGCTGGACTCGAACGAGAACTGGTGCATGACAATGGGCCTTGCTACACTCTTGGTTACAACACTCCCATGGGATATGCTTAGGATAATTCACATTCTCTTTAAAAGCCATTATGAAGGATTGAAATGTAAAATATTCCTCAAAGAAACCATATTTGTGAATATGGGATTAGCCATTCGTAGGATCTCAATTTTTTCTAAGTATTTGTATAAGTTACGATTATAAATTATGATTCATAACCTAATCTAGTGAATGCCATTATCTAGAGATGATGCCAAGTGGAAGGAATGGAAACTGCACGAACACACGTGTCCCCTGTAGGGATTTTCCTCCGATGTAAGATAATGATGTTGGCTCTGGTGCTGTGACTGGCGCTAAGTAGCTCATAATTATAATGGGACAACTTACTCAGGATATGAATAATAACCTTACCTGTATGGAGCATCTGAATCCACTACTTGGAGGAGCTCTGTGGTATTGCTTTATGCGACAACAACCTCCATCATTCAATGAGACTACAAACTCATTTTTAGCTGAGCAGTGGATAATCTACCTCAAGAAGATATTTCTTGCTTTAGGATGTAAAATAAGAATGAAGGTTGTCATTGTAGTATATCTTCAATCGAGAGATAAAGATCAGTGGTGGTCATTAATCCAAAATAAAAAGGAGGAGGAAGCGATAGAAGAGATAGAATGGAGGGATTTTAAGGAAATATTCTTAGAAAAATATTTTTCTCGTGAGCAGCAAGAATATATGGAGAGACAAGTCTTGAATCTAAGGCAGAAGGAGGATGAAAATGTTGCCAAGTATGAATCCAACTTCATAGGGTTAGCAACAAATGTTATGCACTATATACGAAATCCAAGGAAAAAAATTTACCGATTCTTTGATGGCCTAAAACCATTCCTCCGGTGGGCACTGGTCTCCGAAATATTTTCATCATATGAGGATATAGTTTCATGTGCTATCAATATAGAAAAAGAATTCTATAAGTATTATGACTTTAAGGGAAAGCAAGAAAATAATAGGGCTACTGAAAACCCAGGGAAATGAAATAAAGAAGTGGGGAAGAAGGGAAAAGTTGAATTTCCACCATGAGACAATTATTGAGGGAAACACCCTGGTGCATGCTTAAAAGGAAAAAGAGTATGCTACAAATGTGGTCAGAATGTCCATCTTGCTGGTGATTGCAAAGGAAAGAAGGAATCCAATGATGTTCAATCCTATAATTGTTGTGATATGGGACACTATGCTAATGATTGTCCAAAGAATTAAGGAAATATGCAACAGAAAAGGCCAAGGGATCAGGGACAAGCTTATGCAATCACAACTGCAGTGGTTGAAGTTCTTAATGATGTGGTGGCAGGTACATTAATCATTTATTCAAATTTATCCAATTCTTTATTTCATTCTGGATCGTCGGATTCATTTATATCATCCCAGTTTTCCAAGAAAATTTGATATGTCCAATTTAATTTAATAAACGAGTTATCAGTCAAAATTCCTAGTGGATGTATCATTGCAACAAAGGCATGTCGGTTAGTCCCCCTCCAGTCACCAAAATGTGCTCTAGTTTCTAAGCTTATCGTCATACTAATAACTGGATTTGATATAATTCACGGTATGGATTAGTTGTCAAATTATGATGCGAATATTTATTGTTAGAAGAAGGAAGTTACAATTTTTGAAAATGGTGTAGAATCCCTTGTCTTTAGGGTGGAAACTTCTCCACCTAATTCTTATCTAGAACCACCCCTAGTAGCTCTACTGAATAACATACTTGGAGAGGAAGGTAATCCAATATCTATGGGCGAGGAAAGAAATATTCAAATTGAAGATGTGGACATAGTGAAAGAGTAAATTGATGTTTTTACAGAATATTTACCTGGACATCCTCCAGAGTGGGAACCTGAGTTCTCAATTGATTTAATTCCTGTTGCAAGACCTATATCAAAGACTCCCTATAGAATGGAAAATGTGGAATTATAAGAGCTAAAGAAACAACTAGAGTATTTGAGTGAAAAAGTATTTATTCTACCTAGTGTTTCTCCATGGGGAGCCCCTGTCCTCTATATCAAGAAGAAAGATAGATCCTTGAGGCTTTGCATTGATTACAGGTAAATAAATGCTATTACAATAAAGAATAAGTATCCCCTGACCCAGATTGATGATTTAGTTGACCAACTTCATGGATCTCAATACTTTTAAAAGATTTATCTTTGATTAGGATATCATCAGTTGCGTGTGAGTAAGGAAGATATTCCAAAGACAGCATTTGGGACCAGGTATGGGAATTATGAGTTTATAGTGATGCCTTTTTGACTAAAAAATGAACCCTCTATTTTCATGGATATAATGAATAGAGTTTTCAATGAATATCTTGATAACTTTGTTTTGGTATTCATCGATGATATCCTCATATAATCAAAATTCTATGATGACCATGAGAATAACTTGCGGGTTATTCTGAGAACTCTTTGAAGAAATAAATTATATGGGATGTTTAGCAAGTTAGAATTATGGATTCAATCAGTTTTCTTTCTGGGCCATATTGCCTCTAAGGATGGAAGCGTAGTTGATCCCGCGAAGACAAAGGAAAATCATGATTGGCCCATGCCAAAAAATATAACTGAGGTATGCAGTTTTATTGGATTAGAAGGTTATTATCAGTATTTTGTTCAGAATTTTTCCCGACTGGATAACCCGCTAACCAAGCTCACACATAAAGGAGTTAGGTTTTTGTGGAAAAAATAATGTATAGAATGCTTCGGTGAATTGAAATGAATATTGGTCAATGCTCCAATTATTACTCTTCCATCTGGAAGTGATGGATTTGTAATATACAACGATGCAACAAAGAAAGGACTAGGTTGCATCCTTCAGAAAAATTATAAATTTATTTCTTATGCATCAAGACAATTGATGAATCATGAGAAAAATTATCGAACTCATGATCTTGAGTTAGGAGCTGTAATATTTTCTCTGAAAATATGAAGGCATTATCGCTATGGAGAGAGATGTGAGATTTATACGGACCACAAGAGTTTGAAATATATTTTCACACAAAAAGAACTCAACATGAGACAAAAAAGATGTCTCAAGTTACTCAAAGATTAATATTTTTAAATACAATACAACCCAGAAAAAAAAGAATAAGGTGGAATATGCATTAAGAAAGAAAGATAATGGACTTTTGACTCAAATGAGGATTGAATGGGATCCTATCTTCATGGATCTGCTAAAGATGAATATAAAAATTGTTAAGGGGAAACACCTCTCCTCGTTCAAATTATTGCTAAACCATCTTTACTAGAGAAGGTAAAAATTTCTCAATCTGATGATGAGAATCTACACAAGAAAATTAATGCAGTTAAGGATGGGAGACTGGCTGAATTCATGTATGTAGAAGGTGTTCTGATGTTTGGGAAGAGTTTATGCATTCCATTAGTACCTAAGATAAAAAGGGAACTATTAGGCGATGCTCATAGCTCAAATTTCTCTATACTTCCTGGTAGCATAATGATGTTCAGAGATCTAAAGGAATATTTTTGATGGGAAAACATGAAGAGAGGGATTGTTGTTTATGTGTCAAGATGTTTGGTTAGTCAACAGGTGAAGGCAGGAAGACAACATCCTGGTGGAGTCATGCAACCCCTTCTTATACCTATATGGAAATGGGATGATATTACGATGGACTTTGTCATGGGGCTACCAAATACTACAATAAATAATGATATGATATGGTTCATTGTTTACCGTCTTACAAAATATGCACATTTTCTTACTATAAGGAAAGATTTACCAATTGAACGTTTAGAAAAAATATATATTAATGATGTTTTAAGACTTCATGGTGTACGCTAATCAATTATTTCCCATTGTGATCCCCGTTTTACATCACGATTCTGGAAGAGTCTTCAGAAGGCCCTAGATATTGATCTTTTTTTGAGCACTGCCTACCACCCACAAATTGATGGACAATTAGAATAGACTATTAAAACATTGGAAGACATGTTGAGGTATTTTTCACATGATTTTCAAGGCATGTGGGATCATTATTTACCTCTCGTGGAATTTTCCTACAACAATATCTTCCATTCAAGTATTCATAGGGAACCCTATGAAGCATTATATAGGAGGAGATGTCATACACCAACTTACTGAGATTATTTTGGTGAAAGAAAGCACGTGGGCACAGAACTTGTTGAAGAAACAACGGAAACAGTGAAGATTATCCAGAACAAAATCAAAATAGCTCAAAGTAGGCCAAAGAGATTTTTTGATAACTGAAGGAAGGATTTGGAATTTCAAGAAGGTGATCACATTTTCTTAAAGGTATCTTCATGGAAGGGTATTATACAAATCGGTAAGAAGTGAAAATTAAGTCCCTGGTACATCAGACCTTTTGAAATTCTAGACCCAATTGGAGCCATATATTACAGTTTTACAATGCCGCCAAGTCTCTCCAAGGATCACAATGTGTTCCACGTGTCAATTTTAAAAAAGTACATGTCAGACCCAACACATGTACTCACTTATGAATAAGTGGAACTTGAGCCCGATCTATCTTATTGTGAAGATCCTATCAAGATTCATGATACTAGAGAAAAAGTATTGAGAAATTGGATGACTTGTATGGTGAAGGTTCTATAGAAGAACCATTAGATGGAGGAAGCAACATGGGAGCCTGAGGAGCTTATGTTAAGGACATACCTGAATCTTTTTAGGTAATATTTTGTGAATTTCGGGGATGAAATTTTATGAGGGATGAATGTAACACCCCAAGGTTTTGAAAATGAATATGGAATGAAATTTTATAATCTATCCATTAAAGACAACTTTTCCTCTTCTATGCTTTGAATTTTGAAAAATGGTCATCTAGAGTTGCGTTCTGTAAGTCATTTGGAGTCCGATAGAACAAACTAGATTTTTGGTGAATAGTAACATACCCTTATGAGTAGTAAAATGAATGGTAATATGGATAGTAATATGACCCTTATGAATAGTAAATAATGATATTATTTTATTTTCTTAAGTTAATACAATAATGGGATCTTAAATAATTTTTCAACGTCACATAATACTAATTATACCTCAAAGATTGTTATTTTACGAATTAACTATGAATTTATTTAAAAATTAAATTATTAATATTTAGAAAATTATTTTTGAAAAATGGATTTCACTTTTGAATTCTACACGTCGAAAATGGAAGGGGTGATGTTTTGGTATTTTTATGAAATTCTTGATTTTTTGATGAATAGTGAAATACAATAAAATACCGTATATACAAATTATCAGTTAAATACACTATTTATGGCATCACATGTGATGAAAGGCCACTTGGTTCGAACTCACATTTACTTATTACTATTAGGGGTCACATGAAACAACACTATTGGTTGTCTTGAGGGAAATAATAAAATAATGAATTAAATATTCAAATATTACCCCTCTCATCCACTATAAAAACCACTCACCACTCCCTCTTCTCTTAACTCCTCTAAGACTTGAAGATCTTCAATGTTCTTAAAAATTACCCTTCCCTAGTCTCTCCCCACATCCAAGAAGCTTCTGGTCTTTCCAAAATACCAAAACCCCTTCCCTTAAAGAGTTTTTCAAACAGGTTATTTCAAGAGGTAAAACACCCTTCTTTTTCATTTGGTTTCATTTCAATTTATCTTCTTTTGATATACACTCCTCAACTACTCTATAAAAATGACCATGATAACTCCAGTAAAATATATATACTATATTTATATCATGTTAATGGTGGAACCATCATAAATATTCTTACTCCCTCCCTTTTATTTTTATAAACGAAATCGACATCCATGAGGTTCCGATTTATAACCTTCATGGACGACAAAGTTTCGTTCTTCAATTTCATTCATTACTGGTCATGAAACCATATTTATTTCTAAACCATACTTTAATATATGTATTACAACATAATTAATATTCAGGAACCAGTATATGTACATATTATTAATTTATATGACAAAACTAGTTCATAATAATCCAAATACTGCCAAATAATCGAAGTGATTGTTATCTAATGATTCAACCTCATTCCATGTAACCAAATGATATAAATGGACATTAAAAAATCTGGATGTTCATAAATAATATTTAATTTCAATTCTGGAGATTTACATACATTCCACTTCATTTCATAAAAGCAGGTGAACCGAATATGAAAATAAAGGAAACAGACACTCCAGAATGACGAAATTCAATACAATAACTTTTCAATAAAGAAATAAATGAACAAACCATGTAACACCCTAATATTTTATGAGAAGTATATTTTTTATGACTTATTTTATATGCAACATCAATGTAATCTTCCACTACACACAATAGTAGCTTGGCGGGCGTTATACGCAAGAGCAACCTTCCTCGATAGCGTGTGTTGTACGCAATATCGAGTTTCACTAAACAACGATATGTTATTAAAATATTATATAATGTAGCTGTTATAAATAATATTACCAAAATTTTAAACATTATTATTCATCTTACATTTTTTCTAAAACATGGTATGTGAACAAAATAATTTTTTCAGGTAAAATAAGTATTTTTAAAAAAATGCAGTTTTGCCTCCTTTTGATTGCACACCCACATTAAATATAGTTCTTGATAGGTTAATAAGTTCAATTTGAAAAAATAAAATTCTTCTTTGGAATAAGGATATAAAAATTTAATTTCTATTAATTTTTCATATTATTCTGACAACATTCATATTTTAATGAATAGTAAAAACACGCTATATTTTAATTAAAAAAAACTTTTTTCATCGCAATAATTTATATGGTTAAATTATAATATTTAATGGTTTTAAATTATAAATAGAATATATTTTTACCATTTAATATAATTTATGTCATTAACATTAATTTTACATTGAATTCATAGGTAAAAACATTTCAATCTTTGGCAGTGTTTTAACTTTTAAAACCCATTTTCTTAACAACGAGATTAATTTTAAATTAATTACTGCAAATTATGTGTTTTGAATTTTGAAAAATGGATTCCTTATTTTAATTCAGTGAGTCCAAATTATGTTAATAGGTTAATTTTATTTTTCTGATATTATGAATAGTAACTATGGTAATATTTATTTACTACAGTTAAAGGTAAATTGGGTAATTAAGGGTAAATATAAATTTTTAAAATTACCCTAAAACCTGCAAGAATTCTCTTGTATGACTAAAAGTTGAACCATATCACCTATGGGTCGGAATAGATTAATTTTATGGACTTTTGTCTATGAAAATAATTTAATTATTATTAAAACCAAAGAAAGTGACAACATGTCACTCACTTATATCTTATAAGTATAATAATTTTAATTTAGTGATAAAAATCAGGAAACTTCTAACATGAATAGTCTCCAAAAATTAGTAAAATTATCAAAATCATGTGAATTTATTTATAATTTTTAGGGATTAAATAATTATCATTAAAGGTGACACAATAGTGATGTTGAAATTACTTTATTGATTGAAATATCAAATAAATGGTTTTAAAATAATTAAAATAAATATTATATTAACTATTTAATGTTATCCACTAATTTTTAGATATATATGACATGTTATTAATCTATTAAAGCCTTTAGTTTTAATATTTCTTCTATGTGGACGTTATTTAAATTCAAATAAATGGAAATTGTCAAAATTGTCACTATTGTTATTTTATAAAAATAACATATTATAATTCCAAAGGTGCCCCTCTCCTCCCTTATAAAAGGGCACCTCCTCCCTCTCCTCCTCACACAATTTTTAGCCTTAATTCTCATCCAAAACCTACTCATTTCCCTTCTCAACTTCCCTAGAAACATTCTACAGGTCTTGGTCTTCTTCAAAGACCAATTCTAGTGCCCTAAGAGGAGGTTTCAATGAGGCGTGTCGAAGAAGAGGTAATATCTGTTACCGATTCATTCAAATTTATTTCTTCTTCTACTTCCCCTTTTTAGTTTTTTAATTATCAATTAATAATATCCGTATCACTCATATATTGATATATTATTATAAATATGAAACAACCCTATTTCACCTTCTATCCATCCTATGGAAAATGAAATCACCGCGCGTGCGTACGCACGGAATACCGTCTCCACGCCGTGGAGTAATCTGTTTTCCACCACCACCTTAATTGGATGGGTATAATGGTGTAAAAAATAACTATATATGATTATTTTAAATTTATATTGATTATTAAATAGTATACATACACTTCAATATAATTCCACGATCATGGGAACGATATCATCGCTCTTGCGTACGTACGGCCTACCGTCTCCATGATGTGATGCGACTCGTTCTACATGATATTCATTGAATAATGATTATATGAATGAATTTAATGAATATATATGATATATATTACACTAATACCATTCTTGAAATTAGTTATCTAAAACCTAAAAAGAAGAATAAGAATTTATTCGACAAAACATGCATAAGAACATAAAGCAATGAACACCCAAATAACAAGTAGCAATGAAATATTACTAATAAGAAGATAAGAATATGACCATATATGATATCATAACAATTAATATGATTCTGTTATAATTAAATGAAATTATTTAAATCATTATATAGGAGGTTCGGATACGTACGAAGCAAATCGGACCTAAGGTAAGGGAAAATCTCGCAATCTCAATTTTTATCTGAGATTGTTTATACTTCTGTAATTACTGGGGAATATTTATCATCCACAACCATGTTTCATCAATATTTAATATTATTTCTATCCTTATACAATTGTTTAAATCCAATTTTACCTATTGGTGAATTTTTAGTAAAAGATATGAAAGGAATCTTTTGTCGTTTTCATTATGAGATACTTTTTGACTTTTTCGGCCAAAGTACAAGAAGAATGTTTTTTAACTTATACGACATGAATAGATTTTTATTATTCCATATAATATTATTTCCATGAATATTCCTTTAAATTTTTTCAAGTTTATTTTTAATTAACTTATTTTAGTTAAAAATGGTATGACATGATTAAGAAAGGAAAAAAAATTTCGAAGTAGAAAGGAAATTTTTCTCAAGAATGGAGTTCCAGTGTTTTATCAAAATTATTTTCCATATAAGATAATATAGGGTTCTGTTTCTATCCCTATTATTACATTGATTTGATTATGTTGTGATGGAATTATTTTTATGAAGTCCTTTATCTTATATGAATAGTTTTATGATGTCATGATGTGTCAGAATCCCATTTTTATTACATGGGTTATGCTATGATGTATGATTTATGATTTTGTGGCACACATAATAATGGGTTAATTATGAGATGGGTGGGACCTATATATCCATCCAATTAATTGGGTAAAGATATATATCCCATGAGATAGACATGGATGAAATGGTATGTTAATCCGGTTTAGTGATACAGAACTGGAACGGGTAGTGAACTCAGTTTAGTAATTGATTTTATCCGATATGATGGTCTTGGAAAAGAGCCTTGAATAATATGAAATTATTTTCTATGATTATGTGTGTATTCCACAATGTTTCACGTTTTATGTTATGATTATTGGGATTACATTTTACTACTCTGATTTATCCCATGTTATGATATTATGATCTCTTTTGCAGGTTAAGATTTTCAAAATGTTATGTTCTTATGAATATGATATTATTGATATTTCTTTTGTTTACCCTTACTGAGAATTTGAGCTCACCCTTCTATATGTTTTCTTTTCCCCAGATTAGGAAGAAGGGTATTAAGTAGGATTTTCCAAAAGAGACTCTAGATATGATGAAATAAATGGGAGACAATGTATATGATTTATGAACCACTTCTTTATGTTTCCCAGTTTGAAAAGACACTATAGCTATACGGTCCTATCATGGTTTTGTAATATGTTGTAATATGTTTGCATCAATTCTAAAGTAATAACCATGTATGTAAATTATGTGTCGTTATAGTTAGTATCAAAGGAAAGGTATAGTAAACCTTTGGAAACTGGGATGTGAAATCCTTAGTAAGAACCCTAAGGATATGTCTAAGCATAGAACACAAAATTAGTATTTTAGAAATGTCCATGAATAATCTATGATAATACCTGAAGTGGAAAATTTTATTCTTGATTATGTGGTTTTTCTGTTATGATTAGTGTTTCTCACACTATGATTATTGGTTTTAGTCAATGGTTAGAACCCAAAGGAACTGTGTTAATGCTGAATGCGATGAGAAATACAATGATTGTCCCCCTGAGTAACCAAACATTATGGGAGATAGAATGAAAAATCATGTAGCCTTGCTAACAAAATTTTCTCAAGCTGTGAATCATGCAGGACTTCCAAACGAGCAAAGTAAGGAGCAAAATTATGTTGTATCCTTCATGAGGCAGTGTCCACCTTCATTCAGCGGGTCTTCTGATCCATTACTGGTTGAACAATGGATTAGTACCACTGGAAAAATATTTTCTGGTCTACAATGTTCGGAACATGATAAAGTCATCTTAGTAGTATTTTGTTTTAAAGGTGAAGATGATCAATGGTGGAATCTTATTAAGAATACGAGGAAAAGGGATGAAATTGAGTCCATGGAATGGGAAGAGTTGAAGAACTTCTTTTTCAATAAGTACTTCCCTCATATTCTTCAAACAAAGATGGATAAGGAGTTTCTTGAACTGAAGCAAAAGGATGATGAATCTGTTGGTAGCTACGAAGCAAATTTTACAATACTTGCAAGGTACGCTTCCGGGATTACTATCCAACCTGAGAGTAAAATCGATGGATTCTTTGGTGGCTTAAAACCAAGTCTTAGAAGGGTGTTAGCGATAAGGGACTTCAATAGCTGCGAGGAATTTTTTTGATGTGATCTCAAGGTTGAGATGGAGATTGGAGTAACCCATCAACCATATGGATTTTATAAGAAGAGCAAAATGGAATTCAAATGAAAATCTAAATACCAAATGGAAAATAATATGAGTTTTCCCTTATGCTCAATGTGTGGAAAGAAACATGGAGGGAATTGTCTTAAATGGACAAGAAAATGTTTTAAGTGTGGAAAAGAAGGTCATTGGGTAGTTGAATGTAAAAATAATGGGAAGAAGATGTCTAATGATGCGAACAAAGAAAAGGATACACAGAATGCATCTCCTACACTTCAATGTTTCAGGTGCAAGGAAATGGGGAATTATTCCAATCAATGCCCTAATCCAAGGGTTGTTGATGATGATTGACGTCAACAAACTCTTAAGGCCAAAGAAAAAGGAACGTCACATGAAATTTCTATCGGTAATGTGGACTATGATAATATAGTGGTGAAAGGTACACTTACCATCCACTCTAAAGTAGAAAATGTTTTATTTGATTCTGGATCCACCCACTCTTTTATTTCTGAAGAATTTTCTAAGGGTATCACCATATTACCTTAGCAGTTAGATATTGAGTTAGTTGTGACAACCCCTAATGGCACAATAGTCACATCACAATTCTTCTCTGATTGAAGTTTGTGGGAAAGTGCTTCCTACAAATATTGTGATCCTTCCTATAGTGGAATTTGATGTGATTATTGGCATGTATTGGATTTCTTTATACAGAGCTTATATCAAATTCCAATGAAGGGAAATAACATTTAAAATTCCCGATCAATCTACTGTCATCAATCGATGAAAGGATGAATATAACCTTCTGGTGCAAATTTCATCCATCTTATGGGTCTTCATTCTAATAAATAAAGGTTATTTATTTCAAATTTTTGGAGAGAAACTCATGATTAATAATATTCCCGTTGTACGAGAGTTTGATTTTGTCTTTCCAGAGGAAATTACGGGTCTTCCACCAGATCGTGATGTTGAGTATTGAATAGTACTCATACTGGGTGCTATTCCCATTTCAAAGACACCTTATAGAATGGCCCCAATTGAGTTGCAATAATTGAAGAAGCAACTCCAAGAGAATCTTCATAAGGGATTCGTACACCCTAGTGTGTCACCTTGGGGAGCACTTTTCTGTTTGTTAAGAAGAATGATGGATCAATGAGACACTGCATTGATTATCAAGAACATAACAAGATTACTATTAGAAAAAAATATCATATCCAATGCATTGATGAATTATTTGTCCAACTACACGGAGCTCAAAACTTTTCCAAGATTGATCTTCGTTCATGGTATCATCAATTAAGGGTCAAAAAGGATTATATACCAATGACGACTTTCTGTACAAGGTATGGACACTATGATTTTATAGTGATTCCATTTGGTCTTACTAATTCCCCTGCTATCTTCATGGATCTAATGGATAGAGTCTTTACAGACTTTCTTGATCAGTTTGTGGTAGTCTTTATAGACGATATTCTTGTCTATCAAAAGGGCAATGAAGAACACGAAGATCACTTGAGAATTGTATTAAAGACCCTAAGAAATGAGAAGCTTTATATAAAATTTAACAAGTGTGAATTTTGGCTTCAAAAAGTTTCATTTTTGGGTCACATAATCTCAAAATAGGGGATATGTGTGGATCCAGCAAAAACAGAGGTTATTGAAAGATGGTCGAGACAAACAACATTAACTGAGATCCGAAGTTTTCTTGGTCTGGCTGGATATTATCAACGTTTTGTGAATGATTTTTCAAGGTTATATAATACACTCACCTGGTTGACTCGAAAAGGAGTTTAGTTCGTTTGGACGGAGGATTGTGAAGTGAATTTCAAAGAGTTAAAATGAAGGTTATCCAATGTCCATTGCTCACACTATCATGTAGTGGAGAAAGGATTGTGATCTACAATGATGGATCCAAGAAGGGACTGGGGTGTGTTCTCATGGAAAATGATATAGTGATAACTTATGCCTCACGAAAGTTGAAAATCCATGAGAAAAATTACCCAACTCATGATTTGGAGTTTGTCGTGGTAATCCTTTCATTAAAAATATGGAGGCATTATCTTTATGGTTAAAGGTGTGAAATTTATACTAATCATAAAATTTTAAAGTATATTTTCACACAAAAGGAGATCAATATGCGCCAAAGAAGATGGTTGGAGTTGATTAAGGACTACAACTACTCAATTCACTATCACCCTGGGAAAACAAACAAGGTGGAAGATGCATTATGTCGACAAGAACATGCCAGCTTATCCATGATGAGGATCACAAAAGATCCAATATTTATGGATTTACAATGGATGGATCATGGAATTATAATGGAAGGGGAAGATATTATCTTTCTCAAATGCATGTTCAACCATCTATACATGTGAAGATTAAAGAGTCACAACAAGAAGATGTAGAGTTACAAAAGTAGGTTAGAAATGTTCCTGAATTCAACCTTGATTGTGATGGGATAATAAGGTTCAGAAATCAGGTTTGTGTTCCTCCCATCCCAGAATTAAAGAAGGACCTGCTGGATGAGGCTCATAGTTCTTCATTATCTAATCATCCTGGAAGCACGAAGATGTATAGAGACCTGAAAGAGTACTTCTGGTGGGATGACATGAAAAGTGATGTTGCTGAATATGTCTCTCAATGCTTGGTTTGTCAGCAAGTTAAGGTTGAGAGACAGAAGTCTAAGGGGATGTTGCAACCATTACCCATACCCGAATGGAAATGGTAAAACATCACTATAGACTTTGTCACCATACTTCCTAAAACATCCAAAGGCAATAATACTATTTGGGTCATAGTTTACCATCTTACGAAGTCGGCACACTTCACTGCTATTAGAGAAGATTTATCTCTGGATCATCTTGCCAGGATATATGTAAAGGAAGTGGTAAGATTTCATGGAGAACAACTTTCCATTATATCTGATTGGGATCCGAGGTTTACCTTGATGTTCTGGAAAAGTCTTCAGCATTCCTTAGATAGAGAGTTGAGTTTCAGTACTGCTTATCATCCTCAGACAGATGGTCAGTCTGAGAGAACAATTCAAACTCTAGGATATATGTTAAGAGCTTGCTCTATGGATTTCAAACATGGTTGGGATCAACACCTACCTTTGGTGGAATTTTCTTATAATAATAGATTTCACTCCAGTATTCAGATGCCTCCTTATGAAGCTCTCTATGGAAATAAATGCAGGACTCCAACTTGCTGGGATGAAGATGGGTAATGAAAGATATTAGGAACTGATCTCATTGATGAGATGGCATAAAAGGTCAGATCTATTCAACAACACATAAGAGCAGCTCAGAGTCGACAAAAAAGTTATGCCAACAACTGAAGAAAATACCTAGAGTTTGAAGTGGGTGATAAAGTGTTCTTACGAATATCTCCTTGGAAGAGAGTAATGAGATTTGGAATGCAGGGAAAGCTGAGCCCTAGGTATATCGATCTTTTTGAAATACTGTAACGTATTGGGAATGTAGCTTACTGATTGGCGCTTCCACCTAATCTCTCTCAAGTTCATGATGTATTCCATATATCTCTCCTGAGAAAGTAAATATCAGATCCTTCACATGTATTAATCTCAGAAGATGTACCGCTGGAGCAAGATCTTTCTTATGAAGAATATCTGATAGAGATTCTGGATCATAGCGAAAAAGTTCAACAGAACAAGACCACTCACTTGGTGAATGTTTTATAGATGAACCACCAATTAGAAGAAGCTACATGGGAGCTTGAGGATATGACGAGGGAGAGGTATCCTCATCTTTTTGTTATGAAGTGAAGAATTTCGAGGGCGAAATTCATTTTAAGGGGGTAGAATGTAGCACCCTGATATTTTATGAGAAGTATATTTTTTTATGTCTTATGTTATACAAAACATAGAAGGAATCATTCACTACAAAAATTACTAGATTGGCTTGCATTATATGCAAGAGCACCTTCCTCAATAGCGTGTGTTGTACGCAATATCGACTTTCACTAAACAATGATAGGTTATTAAAATATTCCATAAATTTTATTTTATAAATAGCATTAACAAAATTTTGGAAATTATTATTCATCTTACATATTTTCTAAAACATGGTATGTGAACAAAAGAATTTTTTCGGGTAAAATAAGTATTTTTAAAAAAATGCAGTTTTGCCGCCTTTTGATGGCGCACCCACATTAAATCTTGTTTTTAAAGGTTTATAAGTTAAATTTGACAAAAATAAAATTATTCTTTGGAATCAGGATATAAAAATTTACTTTGGATAAATTTTTCATTTTATTCTGATAACTTTCATATTTTAAAGAATAGCAAAAACATGCTATATTTTAATTAAAAAGAACTTTTTCCATCGCATTAATTTATATGGTTAAATTATAATATTGAATGGTTTTAAAGTATAAATATAATATATTTTTACATTTTAATATAATTTATTTCATTACCATTAATTTTACATTGAATTCATTGGTAAAAACATTTCAATCTTTGGCAATGCTTTAACTTTTAAAACTCATTTTCTTAACAATGGGATTAATTTTAAATTAATTACTACTACTTCTGTGTTTTCAATTTTGAAAAATGGATTCCATATTTGAATTTAGAGCGTCCAAATTATGTTAATAGGTTACTTTTATTTTTTTGATATTATGAATAGTAACTAGGGTAATTTTTATTTACTACAGTTAAAGGTAAATTTGGTAATTAAGGGTAAAAATAAGATTATAAAATTACCCTAACACCTTCCAAAATTCTATTGTATGACTAAAAGCTGACCCATATCATCTAAGGGTCGGAATATATTAATTTTATGGACTTTGGACCGTGAAAATTATTTAATTATTATTAAAACCAAAGAAAGTGACAACATGCCACTCTCTTATATCTTATAAGTATAATAATTTTAATTTAGTGATAAACTTCATGAAACTTCAAAAATGAATTGTCTCCGGAAATCTAGAACAATTAGATACATCATGGGAATTTATTTAGTATTTTTAGTGATTAAATAATTATCATTAAAGGTGACACAATAGTGATGTTGAAATTATTTTATTCATTGAAATATCAATTAAATAGTTTTAAAAATATTAAAATAAATATTACATTAACTATTTTATATGATCCACTAATTTTATATATAAATATGTCATGTTATGAATCTACTAAATCTTTTATTTTGAATATATCATATATGTAGATTTTATTTAAATTCAAATTATTGAATAGTGTCAAAATTGACACTATTGTTTTTTTAAAATAACATATTATAAAATAGTTTAAAAAATATTTAAAAATTATAAATTTAAATGTAAATGGTATAAAATGTAATAAAGTGTCTAATTATGGATAATTCACAGCACATAAGTAATTATTTATATCAATTTAAAATTTAGAATATTATTACCACAAATAAAATCAAATAGATTAAATAAGGATAAATAAATTTTATAAGGTTTAAAATAAATTCACACCATGTCTAAATTTTATTTTTTTGATGAGATTACAACCCTATATCATCTATTCTTTGGATTGAGTTATTTTTGGAGGTTTTAAGTGGGGTTGGAATTTATTATAAATTAATATTTCTTATAATTCCAAAGGTGCCCCACTCCTCCCTTATAAAAGGGCACATCCTCCCTCTCCTACTCACACAATTTTGAGCCTTAAATATCGGCCAAACCCTGCCCATTTCTCTTCTATTCTTCCCTAGAAACATACTAGAGGTCCTTGTCTTCTTCAAATACAAATTTCAGTTCCCTAAGAGGAGGTTTCAAAGAGGTGTCTCGAAGAAGAGGTAATATCCATTACTGATTCATTCAAATTTATTTCTTCTTATACTTCCTCTTAATATGTTGTTTAATTATGAAGTAAAAACATCATTATCACTCATATACTGATATGTTATTATAAATATGAAACAATCCTATTTCACCTTCTATCCATCCTACGGAAAACAAAATCACCGCGCGTGCGTACCTACGGAATACTATCTCCACGCCGTGTTGTAATTTGTTTCCACCTCCACCTTACTTGGATGGGTATAATGGTGTAAATAATAACTATATATGATTATTTTAATTTGATATTTATTCTGAAATAGTATATTTACACTTCAATACAATTCTATGATCATGGTAACGATATCATCGCTCGTGCGTACGTACAGCCTACCGTCTCCCCAATGTGATCCGACTCGGTCTACATGATCTTCATTGAATAATGATTATATGAATGAATTGAATGAATAAATATGATATATATCACACTAATACCATTATAGAAATGAGGTATCTATAATATAAAAAGAATAATAAGAATTTATTCGACAAAACATGCATAAGAACATAAAGCAATGGACACCCGAATAACAAGAAGCAATGAAATATTACTAATAAGAAGATAAGAATATGACCATATATGATATCATAAAAATTAATATGATTCTTTAATAAGTGAATGACATTATTTAAATCATTTTATAGGAGGTTCAGATATATACGAAGCAAATCGGACCTAAGGTAAAGGAAAATCTCGCAATCTCAATTTTTATCCGAGATTGTTTGTACTTCAGTAATTACTAGGGCATATTTTTCATCCCCATCCATGTTTCATCAATATGTAATATTATTTCTATCCTCCTATAATTGTTTAAATCCAATTTTACCTATTGGTGAATTTTTAGTAAATGATATGAAAGGAATCTTTTGTCATTTTCATTACGAGATACTTTTTGACTTTTTCAGCCAAAGTACGAGAAAAATGTCTTTTTTTCACTTATATGGAATGAATGGATTTTTATGTTTCCATAGAACATTATTTCCATGAAGCTTCCTTTACAAGTTTTCAAGTTTATTTTTAATAAACTACTTTATGTTTAAAATTTTATGATATGATTAAGAAAGGACAAATGTTTTTGAAGTAGAAAGGATATTTTCTTCAAGAATGGAGTTCAAGTGTTTTATCAAAATTAGTTTCCATGTAAGATAATATAGGGTTCTGTTTCTATCCATATTTTTACATTTATTTTATTATTTTGTGATGAAATTATTTTTATGAAGTCCTTTATCTTATATGAATTGTTTTATGATGTCACGATGTTTATGAATCCCATTATTATTACATGGGTTATGCTATGATGTATGATTTATGATTTTGTGGCACACATAAGAATTGTTTTAATTATGAGATGGGTGGGACCTATATCTCCCTCAAATTCATTGGGTATATATTTATATCTCATGAGATAGACATGGCTGGAATAAAAAGTTAATCTGGTTCAGTGATACAGGACTGGAATGAGGAGTGAACTCGGTTCAGTAATGTATTATGTCCGCTATGGTGGTCTTGGCAAAGAGACTTGACTAATATAAAATGATTTTCTATGATTATGTGTGTATGCCACAATGTTTCATTTTTTAAGTTATGATTATTGGGATTACATTTCACTACTATTATTTATCCCATGTTAAGATATAATGATCTCTTTTGCAGGTTAATATTTTAAAAATGTTATGTTCTTAGGAATATGATATGATTGATATTTCTTTTCTTTACCCTTACTGAGTATTTGATCTCACCCTTTTGTATGTTTTCTTTTCCCCTGGTCAAGAATAAGGGTATTAAGTAGGGTATTCCAAAAGGGACTCTAGATATGATGAAACAAACGGGCGACAATGTAGATGAGTTATGAACCAGTTGTTTATGTTTCCCAGTTTCTAAAGACACTATACTTATACAGTCCTATCATGGTTTTATTATATGTAGTAATAAGTATGCCTCAATTCTGAAGTAATAACCATGTATGTAAAGTATGGTTCATTATAAACCATAATTATGGTAAACTAAATACATGTCTAATAGGTTATGAAATAAATTATTAACAAGTATAATTTCATATTCCAGGAGCTTAAGTACAAGAGCGGAACATGATTGGAGTTAAGGTTAGGGGGTTTCCACCCGAACTTCCATTTTCATTCGGGTTACTTTCATTGTCTAATTACCTCAATGAAATTATTATGTGTTGTTATGTACTCCTAATATATTCTGTTTGAGTATCATATATATTTTTACTAACCAGAATCCTTTTTTTATAGATAGATACACGTTTTAAAAGGAACTTTCAAAATTGTCTCCAAAATACAAGCCCGATTCAAAGGAATTTCACAAATTCTTACCTATTCTATAGGGCACTATTTAATCTATTTTGGAAACCTTTAACATTATAAAATAACTTATTTTATTATAAAAATACTATCTTACCAAACTTCTGGTTTTATACAAAGATTTTTCCAAAAGAACTCTTCTTTTCAAAATAAAAGAGTATTCGTCTCAGGAATTGGTTAATGATTTTATAAAAGTGTTTTCGTCTAATTCAACACTCTTGTTGATTACATGGTATTATTGGGTTTAATCATTTATGAATTCATATATCATATTTTATTTAATGGTTTATAACTAATTATATTGTGGATGATATATCCTAAAACCATTCACCATATTACTCGGAATGGTTAGTGTTTTATGTTTCATGATTGGGGAAAGTTAGTTACATTACATAAGATAGTTTCAATATGAATGTATGTGTTTTTTATGTTGATCCCCACTCATATGAGGAATTCATTAGACTTATTATGTGATGTATGGGGCCCGCTATAACCCCTTGATGCATCGGTGGGTCTCATGGTACAATTAGACATGGAATTGGTCGAGGCCTTTCCCAATGTTATATGGATTTTGGCCAATGCCTTAATCATAAGATGTCTTGGCCGAGGCCATGGAAAAATGTTTCAGAATGTCTGACATATGCACTTCTTTCATTATGAAGCTAGTAATTGAAAGTTCATGTTGTTATTCGACTAGTAGAATACACATGATTATGTTTTATTATGGCATTTTTTTACTCAGAACATATCCTTGCATTAATGTGTTCAAGTTTAATATTAAAGGCATGTGTTTTCAATTTTTCAACATTTTTAATGTTTATATTATCTTCTATTGTATTTCTTACTCTTACTAAGAATTTGAGCTCACCACTTTCTTATGTTTAATTTTCATAGGACATGAAAAAGTAATTTATGAATGACTTGCAAGCATAATCTTGGAGACATGATGTTTCTAGTGGAGTAAACTAGTGTGGTTTTTCCCTTCATGTTGTAATGTTAAAATTATGTATGTAAATTGTTTCCAATAATACTAAACTACTTGGTTCATCAGGATCGGTATTCCTTGTATGTATGCCAACATAATCAAATAATGAGCCGACTCTGGGAAACCGGGGTCGGGTCCTTACATCCTGCAAAGGTATGTCATGAAAACCACAACACTATGGGGGTCTAAAATAATGGATACTGGGAGAATCCCCTCGAATGATGTTGATCCCTTCCAATTTATAGCTATGTACATCACGAAAAAGAACTTTCTATGAACCTAGAGAGTCGAGTGAGTCTAGATAGTTCACTAATTTTTTACCCTCCTACCAGGTGTGAGCCACTTTGGTATTATTGTCGAGAATGGAATGACACTTCATGATGATATACTTGATCGACCAAGGGATAAAATCAATGTCTTGAAAGGAATTTCACACATATCATAGAATCAGTTTATGCTTCAAAAATAGTTAGACTTCTTTGTGGACATACTGTAAAGCTTTGTAAGCATGGTCATTGCCTCTACCTGTAGGAAAGTTCCATGACCAAGCTGGATGAAAAAAAGCAAAGATGACCAATCCATTTATATCATGAACATTTCCCTCACCATGCATGAGTCCAGATAAATAGGATCCATTGGTGTTCAGATTTAAGCCCCTATGAGGAGGGAACCAGCGAACCTATTTTCCTATAGGGATATTACTTCTAGGAGGGGAATTAATAGAAGCAGGTTTAAACCTCTGCAGTTAGGGCGCCTCCCTTCAGCGATTGAGGGCCCTTCCCATGTCAGGAAGCAGACTGTTAATGCGAATAACTATCAAGCGGCGTGTAGAGTAAAGCCCCTCATAGACCCACTTATTCCTAGCATACCACAATCCCGAACAAACTGCATGTAACAAAAGTGTGTGAGCCCTTCTCTCCGGCCACTCCTTGGTTTTACCATGAAACCGGTGTTCCCGAAAGGTCTGCTCCTCCATAACTAGACTGGAGAAAGCCATGAACATTCCATATTAGTTCTAGACCTGCAGCACCCATTTGATCTCAAAGAAAACATGTCCCTGTATTTCCTCCATATTCCTCCTACAACAAACACATCTCGAGGCCAGGGAAACGCCACACCGTTTGATGTTCTTGTCGGTAGGGACAACTTTGTTACAGATTCTCCTAGTAAGAAAGTTATATTGTGAGGGATATTCTTGGACCAAAGAACACCATTCTAGGAATCCTCAAAGGTATTAATGGAGAGGACGTAGTGTTATTCCTTGGATGTGAAGGAGCCCGATATTGATGGGGAGAACACACACCTATCAGTAGTGGAGGAATACTCGATGAGTTGGAACTGGTCCTGCTGGTCCTTATCAAGAGTAACATTGTTAAAGGCCACGTAGATACTAGGTTCCCTGAATGAAATGTTCATAAATTGATAGCCCATATACTCAAGGACCACCCCACACCAACTGTCGTGCCAGTAAGAGACCTCTCCATTCTCAACAATCCATCGAGAGTGAGTTCTAAGGGAGTTAACAAGGGGGATGATATCATCCCATAAAGAAGAATAGTGACCATACTTTACTGCCCAGCCCCCTAAAAAACTATTTTTCCTGGTGGTCCTCCATAAGGTCTGACATTGTAGAACCTCCCAATAATGCTTTGCATGCATGCAGGAAAGGACGTCATTATGACTATGAACGTTGATTCCACCCTCACTGATAGGCCACGCTATCCAGTGCCAAGAAACCAAATGTCTTTTACCCTCACATTCTGGATCCCAAATAAAACCAGAAAAAATACAGTCCATATTCCCAATGAATCCTTTAGGAACCTTGATGGATGAAAGATCATGAATTGAAGTAGATATGAACACACTATTCACTAGTTCAATGCTTCCTCTGAAAGATAAGTACTTGTTCTTCCAATTAAGAACCCACTATGTGAGCCTACTGACAAGGGAATTGATGTCACAAATACATAGAAATCATGTGGATAAAGGGACTCAATGATAGATCATGGGATGATCTCCTCACTGCATGCCTAGAATTTGACCTGTCGCTTGAACCCATCAGGTAGACATGCCTCTTGAGATGTAAAAATTACCCCTGATCTTATTTAAAACTTTCCCACTCCAACGACTATACTCCTCCAGAACCTTAATCATACCATGAACAGATATTATGGCCACATTAATTAATATAATGGAGTCATCCATGAACATGAGGTGTGAGACAGATGGATAACTCATTCTTCTTCGATACGGTTGAATCACTCCATTACACAGGCTTCAGTGAATGAGACGACTAAGGACATTATGGGAAATGATGAAAAGGGTAGGGGAGATAGGGTCCCCCTACCTCATGCCATGGGTACCACCTCATGATTGAGTACATGCGAGGGCTCTGGTATGTACTTCCTCAAGAGTGATAGATGGGATACATCACATACTTGAGATAGGTTTGGTCGGAGTGATAGTCGATAGGCCACAACTTCAATGCAATCAAGGATCTCAAAAGGGCTGATGTACCATGGAATAAGCTTTCCCTTCTTCCCAAATCTCATAACTCTCTTCCATGGTGATATGTAGAGGAATTCCATGTCTCTATAATCAAAATCTTTTTCTCATTGATGATTATCTTCATATCTCTTTTGTCGACTCTAATTAGCTTTAATGTTCTACTCTATGGTCTTAACCTTGTCCACCTTTTATTTGACTATTTATGGACCTAGGTGTTTTTTCTCCCCAACATCATCCCAACATGACAGTGTTCTACACATCATTCCATGATGGACTTCATAAGGATCGATTTGGATTCTTGAGTGGAAACTGTAATTTTATGAGAACTCAATAAGAGTAAAATGTTAATCCCATACTGCTTTGAAGTCCATTGAGAATTTTCTCAACTTTTCCTCAAGTGTTTGGATAGTCCCCTCATATTTTCCATCAGTTAGAGGATGATAATTCGTAATGAAGTATAACTATGTATCCAAATTATTTTTACAACTCTTACAAATCATAGAGGTGAATATAAGATCTCGATCAGATACAATTGATAGTGGTACTCCATGCAGTCTTACCATATCTCTGTTGTATATCTGTTCTAGTTGATCCAGTGAGAAATCCTCCTAAATTGAAATGAAGTTTGTAGTTCTTCTAAGATGATCCATAACAACCCAAATAGAAATGTTTCCTTTAGATGTCTTCAAAAGTCAAGTGGAAATTTCTATAGTGATTTTATCACATTTCAATGATGGTATGGGTAAAGGTTTCCTCATCCCCTTAGACTTCTGCCTCTCTACCTTCACTTGATGAAAGACCAGGAACATTTAGGTATACTTAGGGACCTCCTTCTTCATGTTATCCCACCAATAATTCTCTCGAATATCTCAATACATCTTTCTGTTTCCTTGGTGAATTGATAAATTCAAACTATGTGAATCATACAAAAATGGGGAACCTAACATGAATCTTTTCTCCCTTCACTTGATGAAAGATCAATGGTTGTACTCAAAAGCCACGCTGATCCACTAAAAAAATGGGGAACCTAACATGAATCTTTTCTCCCTAAAAAATGGGGATTAGAAATGTTCAAGGCATCGAAAGATAATAATGTCACCTTATTTTTCTATCCAAAACTAGGTCCCACCTAGAAAATAGTGGTCCTAGGCTGAAACTCACCATAATTTTGGGTAGTTAATTTTTCTTCATTCCAGTCTGTGACATTTTTAGTGTGTTTCTTTCTCTATAATTGTTGAGTACTGAATGACGTAGGCTCATTGGGAATTTCTTTCATTATATCTATATTGATGGATAAATCTTCCATCTTTCCAAGACCCAAGATACAAATTATAAGAAACCAATAACCCTCCTCCCATAGACACATGGGCATGAGTAACAATACTGTAGAATTTTCACATGGTTCCGCCTCTTCCATAACATCATCCACTACCACAACTTCTGGGTGCCCACACCCCATATCAGCATCTAAAAATTCTCCAAGGAGGGTGATTGAAATTATTGTTTGATGATATTATAAGAATGGGTTCATTCTCATGAGGGATATAGCCCACTAGGACCTGGAGGTTCTTTCACCTCATTGTCATCACTGCCCCCCCAAGTGCCTCAAAGGCAGCCGCTGCTCCCCACTCCAATATTCAACCATTTTGGAAGCCTCTCCCCAAAATGATCCTACGACTCATTCCCCTACCCCGAAAATGGAAGGAATTCAGAGACAACTTCAAATCTTCTACTACCTAGGAACCATTGAGGAGGGCTCCCACTAGGCCTCGCCAGCGCCACATATTGTAGGTCCTTCTTGATGAGAAACAGGTCTTCAACACTACTACACCAATGAATCCTTAAAATTCACTCAACATAAACATCAAGCCCATGCTAAGAAAGGTGCCTATCAAGGGGGCATTATCTTATATAGTTTCAGTGGTCAATGCCACCACTGAATCATACTATCTATTCCCTATTATTAAAAGAAAGGGTAACATATATGAATAATCAGGATTGGGACCCCAACCACCCAAAGGGTAGGATTGGGTGACTCCTCTGGTTGTTGGACTGATCAAGAACCATCATGGTCTAACCAAAGATGATGAGATTTAGTACGGAGATCCTCTCCATCTTGATGACACCCAACATGGAGTTCCTCCCCATTCCCATGATCCTAGCCATGGAATTTTTCTCCATATATTAGGTTATCAAGTTGAAGGTCCTCCTCACAACATCACTAGCCCCAACAGAGGTCCTCCCCATAGTAGTATTGACCAGAGTGAAGGCCTACTTTACACCATCACCCATCAACATGGATGTCCTCCCAATGTTCTAGCCAAATCCGACTGAGGTCCTCCCCACTCCATCACTCCCCACAATTGAGGTCCATCCTACATGTTAGGCAATATAAATGGGGGTCCTCCCCATGTTTCGTTCGATATATGCCTAGTTCTCGTCACACCCCAGCTCACCAACCCTGAGGTCCTCCCCGCTATAGTGATAATAGATTTGACATTCCTCATAGTTTTGCAACTATCCCAAGAAGAGGTCCTCCAAAATCTATCACCAACCCACATGGAGGTACACTACATGTCAAAAAATTTTCTTTCCCTAAAGAGCTTTGACTGGGTAAGAAGGTAGAACCATCGCCGCTAGGGGAAGAACTCTCAGAAAAGAAAGACCATCATCAACCAAATCAACTTTTCAAATCCTAAAATATAGTATGAAATGATGGTGGCATAATCAACCAAATCCTTTTCATCTTGGTCTGGGTTAGGAACCCGATGTGTGATCTTCATCCTCCGTGAAACAAGGATGCACTAGTTCCTTAAATCCCTCCACAGGTACATGGATGAGAAGGAAGATTTTGGTCCCATCTAGTGTTTTGATGTGCAGTCCTCTCTATTGTCCACTGGATATTTTTATTCTTGAACATGACATAATAGAGAGTTGTTATGGGCCATGGTAGATATTTAAAAACAACAAGATCTTCAACAAATAGTCTTCATATTCATGCATGAAGAGAGGGTCAACACCTTGACCTATAAAGACATGATGATGATGCAGTTAGTACCACCCCCGGGAGACGACCATGCCTGCAACGGATTGTCATCTTAGGCAGTGTTTTCTCCACTAACTATTTCTCCTCCCCAATGGTCTACATCTGTTCCATTATCAGTTCCTCAGTTTCTATAGTTGAAAAATTGGGCAACCGATAGCCAGAACCAGAGGCTGAGCGAATAATTATTTCGGAAATTATCACAGAAAACCAGTTATCTAAGATATTATGGATTATCCTAACTTCAAAATTTCACATTATGAAATAACATACCTAGGAAAAAGTCATGGGATTCTTCCAGATCATTTGGGCTACACATTTCCACCTCTGGAACCATCAGTTGATTTATCTGAAGAGTCAGGATCTCTTTGACGACATCGTCAAGCAGTGTCGTATGGTTTACTTGGCCACGCTTCCAAGAGAATAACACCATAAATCTCAAAAATATTGTCGAAATATTCATGATATATGAATTTATATCCTCCCTATGCTCTGCATAATTATCAAAGAGGCGTCTTCATTTTTTTAGATATGAAGGTGGGGGTAGTATGTTGCTCTCCACTTCAGGCCAATCCCACGACCACCCAACCTGCCTGGTGACATTTGAGATATATGTTTGGGAATATTCAAGGTAAATATGTCAAATATCGACATAATTAAAGATAAATAAAATGGAATGGGTTCCAAAAAAATGAACCACCCCTTAGGGAAACATAAAATCTTCTTGACCCCCAAGATTTTTTCACTCGCTAGTATAGGAAGATTCTAGGTCTTGTAGAGCCCTCTAATTCATTTCCTATAAAACAATAACCCAAAATGGGTAAAAGACTATCTGGGGAATGTAATACTGATGACCCATCTAGTTTAGTGTAGAAGATGGAGGCCGATCCCTCTACAACTACCTTTCACTAGAATCTTTCCAAATAGAAGCATCTCATTGATGAGCGCCTTGTCGAGTATATTGCAAGATGATGCACAATGTATATTTATCCTCAGTTCAAACTTGTCATTACTTATATGTTATAGTAGGGGTAGACACAGGTTCTTCTCCATGATTTTCCCCCCATTCATCTCGACATTCCGAAACACTTCAACAGGGTAGAGGCATGATTTTTTGGAAAATGATCACGGTATGCATCACCAAATCAACTGGAACTGTGAGTAAAACCTCCTCAAGAACTGGATCATGTTTTTACCTTGTAGGTTCCTTAGGATCCCCTAGTCACTCCCCAATATATTCAAGTCTTTGCATGAGTCGTTGGGCTTCCCTATCATGTTGAATAGTCTGCCAATGCACTGGGGTTCAGGAATCCCCACCACGACCAAAATCCTCACAAGGAGGATACAATGTCGACCCTCATTCCCCACCTCAAGGCCCTCAAAATGTGACATGTGGAAATCCCTCCTGATTTAATGCCAAATCCATCATGGGTATATTAATTTCTGGCACCCCCAAATTTTGGGAACCCTTCCTTTTCCCCTTTCAATGGGATGTGCGACCCACTACAGCATATATCCTAGTTTATTTCATGGTGTGAACCTATTCTGGGGACTATCATGTATCAGAAAGCCACAAGACTCCAATGTTTCGTATTGAAATTGGAACGTCCTACATTTATCTGGTAAAACCAGTTGCCCATTGGGTGTATAACTGGATGGGAAGATCTTTTCATGCAGTTTCCATATCAGTTAAGCTCTACCACACATAAGACTAGTATTGACATTCTCTTAAAGTGTAGGAAACCACCTAATGATTGAGTCACATACTTTTTCACTTTGTGTAATGGTCTCATGTATTCAGTCGATATTCCACTTACTCATGAATTTCTAATGGAGGTGTGTGTGGGGAATTTAAAGACTTAATTGGCACCCTCTTTCATCACTCAAAACATCCCTGGTGGATTTTAGGATTTTTTTGACAAGGTGTAGAACATAGAGGAAGACATTCATCAATCCAAGTTGTCATGCACATTGCCTCCCACAACTCTAAGAAGGATGGAAACTAAGGATGAATCTATTGAAATTTCCCATTTTGAGTCCCCCAAGCCACTAGAATTGTTACTAGTAAAGCCACACCCACAACCTCACCGAGGACAGCAGCCTCAGGCCTAGTATCAGGGTTATCATTTCCCCCCATATAATTGGACAAAACATCCTATTCATGATCTTTCACCTAGGATAGATAATCATATTTCACATCCTATCCAGGTTGCATCCCCTCATCAGGGCTAGGCCCCCTACACTACCATTACTAGACTTAAGAAACCAAAACTACTCATTTGATGAGGAACGATTCCTTAGTTATTTCTAAAGTTACTTGGATTAGGGAATCCTAATGTTTTAAGAGTACATGAGTCTCTAAGAGGTTTATCTCAAAAATCTCCTCAACTACTACCACTTTCACTAATTCCATGGACATACTCACAAGTTATGCTACATTTTCAAGCATTTTCTATATGACCCGATAATCAATAATATAGTCAGGTTGGGTCCAGATCTAGCACATGTGGCACATGTTTCTATGAATCCTAATAGTAATAGAGAAAGTGAGTGGCAACAGGTCTCTTGCTGTGGGTCATAGAAGTATTATGATTGGTTAGCCTGTAGAGAATTTTCTCACGCCAATGGTTTCATTTATTCTTATTTGAATCAGACCGATCTTCCCAAAGTGGTCATGCCTCTTCCCAAAACTGCTTCTAAATATATTTCTCATCCTTCTAATTATCAGAAGCGTAGGCACCGATGGATAAAGTGGAAATAATTACCCCCACCAATGCCAAAACCATCCCATAATCTTGGTGGATTAATGACCTAATGAATGAGATCACCATGAGACTTATCCCTTTGTTAGAGGATTCCTTATAAGATGATTAGGAGTATTCCATAATGAATAACATCAAACTGGTGGACCCGTACATGGTATTAAAAGTTTTGGGACATCTAGAAGAACATATTAATGTTCACAATCATTGTCATAATCAATGAGGTTGTGGGTATATGAACCATCAAAATTCATAGGTCAGTGCCTCTAGTGAGGCCATACACACTATTGAGACTAGAGAATAGGTTTAGTGCAGAGCTCAGTTTGTGAAGTCCACTCATCCTATCTTGTTAGATTCCATGCCACCACCATTCGCGTTGCTCGAGCAAGAATAACTTACATGCTTGTGTCATGATCGGACGTGTTCAGCCATGACTAAACCTCAGTCGTTCAGTATTCATCCAATAGTAGTCTTGTGTGATTTAGATAATGATAAACAGAATATATCTAGCACAAGTCTGAATTTTCCAACTCGACTAGAAACGCCTGTCATACCACTTACCTAAGAGAAACTTCCTGGGGGTATAAATATGCATCTATCACGATAGTACGATGTGCTTAATAATTTTCCTAGCATTCCCACAAATATATTGATTCATGAGTCCCTCCACCTATAATAAGAGATGTGGGAATCCCACATAGATAATTTGAGAATCCCCATCCAGTTCAAAACCGAGGTAGTAGCTACAAATGCATTCCATAATGAGGAAGTTGAGTTAGATGAATGTCAAGGAATCATCTTATTATAAGGATAATATGAAGGCTCCCTTTTACCTTGGCACATTCATCTATAGTTCAATACATTATAGTTCAATGGTGTGGAATTATTACATCGTATTTTCCACACAGGTTTTGGAATCAATTTCAGCCTTAACTAGAAGCTAAGCAGGACAGGACTGTTTGAAGCTGATTTGATTCGATCTGACCTGAAAATTCAGAGTTATGACAAGACTGAGCAGAGGAAGGGTGGAAAGATTCATCTAAAGACCCATTTGGTGGCCAGATTATTGCACTAAATTCATGGTCATCACATTGGAAACTTCCTACAATGCATTTCTGGGTATATCCTAGCCCCATCTCCTTGCAATGATTTTCTACTCGTATCCCCAATACCTCAAATACTCCCTCAATGTTCATGTGGATGTGCTCCAAGGTGATTCGTCTCCCTTTTCATCTTGTGAATCTTTCTATATAGACACTGAATATAACAAGACCATGAGAAAGAGGGTTAAACTCAATGAGTTTGAGTAGAGTATGACTATGGATGACCCATGGATGAATTTGAAAAATTCCTTCACTCTCCCAATTCACTAGTCGGAGTCCAACACACCAGACATGGTACAATGCTTCACCATTTCTAAGATGAGGTGAAGACACAATCCCATCTATAAGGAATGATGGAAGATCATTTCTTACTCCTCCATGAATCAAGTTCAAGTGATACTAGATCCCTTACCCCTATATGGTATTGTGAAGTTCCCCCCATTATAATAACAATATGTCATACCTGTTTGTTTTGTTGAGCCAAGTTGAACCAACAAAATTCAACATGCCACTATTACTGTTATATTATCAAGTGTGGCCCCTTGGGTTAAAGGCCTAATACTATTGGTTTGAAAGATTTTGTATAGTTGATTTTATTAATGTAGGAGCCTTCCAATAAAGATTCCACCAACCCTCAATCCAGCACTAGTATTCCCTTAGCATCAGCTAACTCAGAGGAATTTCATCCCACCAATGATCCTATCACCATGGATGATGAAGATGATTTAGAATACACCCCTCACTCTCTTAAAGAAAGTGTCTACACCATTTTTGATGAGTTGTAATAGGTGAATCAAATTATTGGGGAAGATCTGAGGCCAAAATTAATCCACATGGATATGTCTTTGGAAGATATACCACATTAAATTGATGTTTTCCTAGGTAGAAACAACCTCCTAGAAAGATGAACCCCTCTCATGGTGTCATGTTCGATGAGAAAGTTGATAAGATCTTTAAATAAAAAATTGTAAAGGAATTCTAGTATCCCATATGGTTAGCCAACATCATTCTAGTCATGAAGAAGAATAGGGAAATCAATGTCTGCATTGACATCTGAGACCTCAATCGCCACTGTCCAAAGGACAATTTTCCCCTCCCTATGAGAGAACTGTTGATCAATTCCACCACTAGATTTCAATTCCACTCCTTCTTGTATGTATATTCTAGGTATAATAAAACCTGTATATCCCAAAAAGATTCATAATCCACCACCTAAAGGGAGTTTTGGTGCACCTTATACTACCAGGTAATGCCTTTCGGTCTAAATAATTCTTGAGCCACAAACTAGTATTCTATGCACTAAATATTCAAACTGATCCTCAGGATGCAAGTGGAATACTACATTGATAATCTGGTGCTCAAATCCCACCAGTGTTCATACCATCTTAGATATCATGAAAAAGTGTTCATCTTCCTCTAGTTATACCATTTGAAGAAGAATCCCTTGATGTGAACCTTTTGGGTTACCTCTAGGATGTTTCTTGTCATGATCGTTTGATAAAGAGGCATTCAAATTGACATAGAGAAGATCTATGGCATTTGTCAGATGACTCCTCTATTAAACCCTTGATAGCTCATGGGTTTTCAAATCTACATAGCCTATATGCATCGATTTATTAAGAATCTTATTGGAAAGTGTAATCCCTTTTGGAGACTCTTGAAGAATTGTGTTGACTGCCAATGGGATGAAGAGTGTCAGATCTCTTATGAGTAAATTATGCATTATATGATATAGCCTCTGGTTCTGATTCCACACTTCTCTGAAAATCATCTGTTCTTCTATGTGACTGCCCTTGAATGATCCCTTGGTTCCCTTCTCACCCATATGAATAGTGAAGTGAAAGGGAACTATTTGTACTTTCTCAACCGCATGTTCTTTGATATAAAGAACATATATTCCCTTATTGAGAATAGCTAGTTGGACCTCGTTTTTGATGTGTATAGGTTGTATAATTATTTATAGAATCACGGTATACAGAAGGTTTCCTGTGTGATTCGAATGAAGTATATTTTGAACCATACTATGTTTAAAATCCATTTTGATCAGTGGGTGGTGATCCTTAAGAATTTCGACATATTGTTAGTTCTACATAAATCTATCAAATATCAGGAACCAGTAGATTTTTTGGTCTCCAATTCAGCCCCCGCAGAGGAGACTCTAGATATTCACTTTCCAGATGATTCCATCCTCTCAGTGGATCATGTTTTTCTATGTTGTCAGATTCACTTCGATAGAACTCCATAGAGCCATACTGTAAGAAGGATCAATTATCCCAGACTCAACAGAGGAGGAATGGGTATTGTCTTCATCATTCCTCCACATAATATTTTCCATACTCTATCTTATTGTTAAAAGTCTTGACAAACAACGGGGAAGAGTATCAATATCTCAACATTGGTCTTGATATGACCCTCTAAATTGAGGTTCCATACCTACATTTTAAGGGGGACTCTGAGATAGTCTTCAAGTAGACGAGAAGTGACTGTGTCATCCAGAAGTCAGAGCCCGTGCCTCTATTAGAGCACACTTTATAGCTGATGGCTTATTTCAATTCTTTTCCAGAGTAAACTCATGTCCCTCGGTCACATAATTTTGGAATTAATGCCTTATCTTGCCTTGACTCATACCTTGTAGTGCTTGACTAGGAAAACATCATTATCCATGTGGAACATCAAAGGATCATCACTCCTGTCACTTGAAAAGATGATATAGACTAGTAGGTATGCCATATTTCCACCGGTGCTCCAACACCAGGACCTCTAGCACCCCTGCTACTCCAGAAGAGACCCCAGATTGTGTGACTCATTTTATTGAGTACCTCCAAAATGGAAATCTCTTGATAGATAGAGTCGAACGTGAGTGGATTTTTTGGAGTGCAGTGCAGTTCACCCTCCAGAGTGGTCCCAGTCTTGAGAAGATCCTCTAATAATGTGGGTGCAATGGAGTTATCCTCCATTTTATTCAAGTATATGAGACCCCTCAAGTTATGAAATAATTTCATGATGGATCTGGTGGAGCCCATCATTCTAGAATGAAGTTCTCTCACCATATTCAGAGGTTGGGATACTTTTGGCCATCCATATTCCATGACTATATCGAGCTTTCAAAGAGGTTCCACATGTGTTAGATTCATGCCAACATTTTGTATTGACTTCTAGAACCCCTTCAAACAACTAAGTATTCTAATACCATTTTCTTCTATGGACTTGATGTTGTGGGACCTTATTCAAAAATAAAAACTTTATAATGTTGGTTTATTCTAACTACGATATATTTATATTAAAAATTGGTATAGGTGGCCCCAATCAAGGAAGTAAATTCCCATTACATCATTGATTTTGTGAGCTCAAACATCAACTACATATTCAGATTCCCTCAGGCTATATTCACTGATAAAAACACAAAAGTTTGAGCATATGAAATGAATAAATTGTATTCCATGTACAGAATCAGGTACAACCATACATCTCACTACCATGCATAGGATAATGGTCATATCAAGAAATTCCACAAGACCCTCACCAATAGTTTTTATAATATGGTGGGCTAAAACAAGAAAAGTTGGATGAACAAGATACCTAATGCTTTATGGGATTATCAGATGACAACTTGAAATTACAGTCAAGTGACGCCATATCCATTGATGTATGGGATAGTTTCAATAATTCCCATTGATATTATATTGACATTTCTACATAGGGATATAAACAATTATAAGACGTCAACAAGGGTAAAAGAAGTCCATATAGTAGAACTAGAAGCTCTAAGAAAACTTTCTTCATGCCTTACACAATCGGGAGGGGAATCAGAACAAGATAGAAAAGGATTTCAATAAGAAATTTCACCTCTTCTACATCCTTCAGGGTAAAAATATATTGGATCTGAGGAAATAAATGTTACCTAGTAGGAATCAACCAAATATATATCCCAAATTGTAAGTAACCTATATCATTTACAAGGTTTTCCCAATGGATCATACACTTTGGTTACCATGGATAGTGAGTGAATTACTCCTCCAACCAATGAAAAATTTGTCAAGAAGTACTTCACATTAAAAACCTTCCCCCATTTTGGGATGTAGGGCATAAAATTTACCGACATCATCATATCGTATGAAATTAAACTACACATCATTGTCCTTACCCCATGAAATTAAACTACATGAAATTAATGAACTATATATGGCTTGATTCAGGTTGGGTCATTGATTTTCACAATGTCACCGAGGGTCCCATCATATGGGGGTTGTGGTCTCAGAATCAAGCTATGGTGAGTTCATATATGATGTCCCAAAGGTACCTGTCTAGGTGGATAATTGAAGGGAATGCTACATTATGGTTATGCATTCCACTTATATTGAGGTACCTGCCCAGAAGAGCTCTATTGAATCCTTCAAAAGGGTTTTCTTTTAGGCCATGGACCAAAAATTTGAATATCTTTTTGATAGACTACAACATGATCTATCAAGGAAAAGAATGGAGGGGAAAACCCTATTTATTTTAGGATATATTGAAGGGATGATGATATATAATGAGAAGACTTCACAAATAGTTTTGGGGATTATTATGAAGGATGACAACATGCTTAATCAATAGTTGGAGAATCGTGGTAGTATAAGCCGACCAACCACTTAAGTAGAAGTTGTTCACTCTTCTAGTGTAGTTTCTAAAGACTATCATCCTTTTAAGGGAAACCCATATACGCTTATTCAAGGGAGGGATGTGTAGGAACTTACCATGGGGGTGGAATGAATTTAATGAGCATGCCCAATTCATTGTTAAGTGTTTCAACCATTTTACCAAGGAACCGGTTTAATGGATTCGATGAAGACTCTACTTCCGAAACATGGTCCCCTATGTTTAAGGAAAAATAAATGGTTGGTAATTAATTTCGGTTCTCTTCAATGGAAGGTAAGAGTACTATTATGGATGCTGATAGGTTTTTCTATCATTTTCGGAAGCCATTAAGATGGAATGATTACCCAAATTTACATAGTCTCCCAATTAAATGATCATCAAGTAAAGGTAGACCCCCATAAAAGGGGATAACTATTTCATGAGACACTGCCAAGAGATAGTCCATGGGTCCTACAACGCATGTGGAGATTGTATGCTCCACGTTTTGGAATACTATTAAATCTCATATTGTGAAATCTCATACCATTGACCTTGAGAGTACTGATAAGAAATATGTGGATCTCCCCATGCACTCTAACAAAGAAATTATCGAAGATTCTTGCTTGATAAACATATCAGAGGAGGATGCCCATAGAATTTATAGAGGACCATTGAATTTTTATACGAGTGAATAACATCGCTCATTGATTGATAAGTAGAATCAAATTTTTATCCTAGTCTTCAATGAGGGGAAACCCAATCTAGCAAAACATATGATAATTTTGGACAAAATGGATCTTTGCTTCGAGGATCTCATTAAGGACAATCCAGACAATATGGTCACCTCCATATATTGGAATTTATTCACGGTAACAAAATCTACCCTTTTTAAATTAGTTTGTAATGGAGTGATGATTTCAAATTAGGTTTGACACTTATGTAGCTGAAACAATGATGGTTTCCCACTTTTCCATAAAACTACTTTGAAATAAAAATAATGACTATATGGATCATTTTATCTTTATATAGAAAAAATGTAAATAAATAAATTAATAATATGTATTGATTCCCATACTCACAGGATACATAGGAACTCTAGGAACATTCATATTTTTTCCATCCGTGAAAAGTTATAGGTTTTCTTTCCCCAGTATAGGTTGCAGAAAGTAAAAAAGACCAACATAATTGTATCGTATGACGTTAAACTACAAATCATCATCCCTGCCGCATTATTTCAAACTACTATATATTCATGAACAATGTATGTATTGATTCCCATCCTCATGGGATATATAGGAGCACCAATATTGCTCATATATGGTCCAGCCACAAAGCATTCAGTATTTTCTATCCCCCTATCTAGGATGTAAGATGTAAAGCTACCGAGCATCATTGTCTCATATGACGTTAAACTAAAATTCACCATCCTTACCACATGATGTTAATCTAAAAGACATTGAAGAACTATGTATGGATATATTCCACTATTCATTGGATATATAGGAATGCCATGACCTTTCATCTATGGTGCATCCACAAAGCCTTATTGGTTTTCTATCCCCTCTATCTGGGCTATAGGATACAAAGCCACCCAACATCATCATCCCATATGATGTTAAACTACACATCATCATCCTAATAACATGATGTTAAACTGCATGACAATTGAGAACTAATTATGACATTATACCCATCCTCATGTTGTATATAGGAATTTCTTAACGTATCGTCTCTTTTCTAGATTCAAATCCTTCTAGGTTTCCTAGCCCATTGTCATAGATTTCTTTTAGGATTGTCTGGTGTAGTTGAGACCTCATTGGTACTCATTCACAATAACATCCCACCTTTTTATCACATAAACATTCATTACATTATACAAAACCGAGGAGCTTTAAGGTTTAGTGTCTTGGAAACCAGGAACCTATTACATGAGAAAAAAAACATTCTTATTAAACACTTGAATGGATTATTAATTTGTTAATCCTAAGTTAATTACAAAATCTCATAACCTGGGAGCATACACCAAAGGAAAGGGTGAGGAAAAGGCCCAATAAGGGAAACAAGGGAATCATTTTATATGAGAACATGAGATACATCAAAAGTCCAAGAAAAATAACTTTAAGGCATGAGAAAGAGATCATGAGGCATATCATAACAAAAATAATGTGTTTCATAATTTGAAGATGTGGCTTTAACATTTAACATAGACAATAGTTTCCGTTTCACCAAGGTCCATCCCTAAGGTGTCATTAAAAATTACCAAGGTTATTCACCAAGGTATCAGTCAAAATGGTCATCTCTAGAGATTAAGTCTTTACCCAATGCATTGGAGCGCTATCAGGGCGCACCCTTAAATTTAACTTTATTATCATGTGATCCACAAATATCATCATCAATAATTTCATAAAAAACCCATATATCATAAAATAAATGGGTTTCATTTCATAATCAAAACATTTTAAAAACTGCTTTAAAGGCATGATCTTTATGTCACTTTAAACCCACAGAAAAGGAAAGTGGGTCTCATGTATGTCAATCCCAGAATTTAAAATAGAACATTTTGATATATATTTAAATAACCCTGTAGAATAAATATTTTTGAGCATTTACTTCATAAAATATAAGTATTTGAGAAAAGGAGAGAGACATTTTGAGACGAAAATTCTGTAGCATAACGGCTATGTTACAGGGTTTTAAAAAACATTGAAAAGAGAGGGGACATGGGTCACCCACTAATAAATGATCCATAAAACAGTATAGGGACAGAATATAAAGGATATAAGAATAGAGTAATAAAATTTGAAAGACATACCATATGGAATGAAAATCTTGAAAGGAAGACACAAATAAGATATCACTTATGAAAATTCAGCAGCCTAACAGCGTCACTTAAAACTTCAAAAAATGAATTGATGAGATCGAATAGGGTATCTCATAATACGAACATAAGAGGGAAGTATGATGGATATAGATATCATACCAAAATATAATAAAATGGAACTTGAAAGACTTTCCATGAAAGTAGAACATTGAAAATTGGAAGAGTGAAAGAATCCCTTACAAAAATTCAGCAGCCTAACGACGCCACATAAAACTTCAAAAAAATGAATTGAAGAGATAAAATAGGGTATCTCATAATATGAACATAAAATATCAGTATGGTAGATATAGATATCATACCCCTACATAATAAAAGGAACTTAAAAGAATTGACATGAAAATAGAACTTGAAAATGTGAAGGGTGAAAGAATACCTTAAAAATTCGGTGGCCTAACGACGTCACTGAAAACATAAAAAAATAGAATTGATGAGATAAAATAGGGTATATCATCATATGAACATAAAATATCGGTATGACATATATAGAAATCATACCCCAATATAATAAAAAAATAACTTGAAAGACTTGACATGAAAATAGAACTTGGAAATGAGAAGTGTGAAAGAATCACTTAAAAATTCCGCAGCCTAACGGCGTCACTTAAAAATTAAAAAAATAGAATTTATGAGATCAAATAGGGTCTCACATAATATTAACATAAAATGGACAGTAGGATGAATATAAAATAACATCCCCAATATAAGAACATGGCGCATAAAAGAAATGACATAAAAGAGAGTACTTCGAAAGAAAGAGAGAGGTAGGATCCTTTACCTTAAAACGTATCTCTTAAAACTCAAAGTATGGGACCTTGAGGGCCTGGGGACACCTTGGGAGGACCCCTTGGGAGGTAATGATACCAGAGCTTCGTTGGGGGAGAGTTGGGAGTGAAAAATAAAAGAGTAAAGGGTGGGTATTTATAGGGAAGGTGAGGGGACAAGGCAATAATGGCCAATGGACACCTCATTGGTGGTATTGGAAAAACCATGGGCTTGAACATGGTATTTTCCCATGCTATTAGAAAATTGGGACATCTCATACTATATATTAGTATTAATAAGTCGACCATATTGATTACATAATTAATACATCATTTAATGATGTCATTAAACACCCGTAACTTAAAAACTGTATTTTTACTATTTATCAAAAATTCAACTTGCTCAGAAAAATCCAAAAATTTCACCTTAACCAAATATCGATGCTCTAATATCAAAATTTAACTCCATTTTATAAAAATAATTTTCTAAATATTTTTAATTTAATTTTTAAGTAAATACACTATTCACCAAAAATTCATTTTTTTTCAGAAAAATCCCCCAAAATTACCTTAACATAATATCGATGCTCTGAGTTCAAAAATGAAATCTATTTTATAAAAATAATTTTCAAAATATTTTTAATTTTATTTTTAATTAAAAACACTATTCACCCAAAAAAACTAATACTTGACTAATAATTTCTGATAGAGTTATTTACCTATTTTATTGAATCACGTTACTTAATCAAGGTGCCTAGATTATATTAATACTTTCTTTAAGTGAGATTACTAATCCATTTTGTCATATTACTAATCCTAAGCATAAAATCACTATTCATAAAAAATTATGTTGATCTTATTAGACTCTAAATTTCGCACTGAACATAATTTTAGGAGACCATTTTTTGAAATTCATTACACATAAATAATTATCTAAGGTTTACATAAATATTTTCAAATATCCTTTTTCTAGAATTCATTAAAAATATGCATACTATATTTATCCGGACACTTGAAAATTCAAAAACGTCATCATAAGAACAAATCACAATTTTTATTTAAATCAAAGGATTACACAAGGTTGTTAAAGTCTCGTTATATAGCCCCTTATAACACTAGCATAAAACCTAAGAGTAAGGTGTGCTAGGGTGATAGAATCTTGGGGCAGCTCAGCCAACATTGCACGAGTAGTAATTTCTATCAGTTTGAACTTCTCGCGAAGGCGATTCCGTTCTAGTTTCACACGATGAAGTTTGGCTTGGGTTTGGTCCAGAGCAAAGCCCAGTGGTACTACCTCCTTCTCAAGTTCTGTTAGATATGATTCGATTGGCCTGAGACTACTGGATGAGGCCATCAAATCTTCTTTCTATATTAATTAACCAAGATTACTTGTATTTAGAGACAACAATCGAAACAGTTTGTTTCCAGTGGTCATATTGACCAACGATCATATAACAGTCGAAACCCAATGGTATCATTTTAATTATATTAATGTTATCTAATGAAACAGTTTTGTTGAGTATAAAATAACACACAAATTTAGGAAACAAGATTTATTCAAAATTTCGGGTCGTTACAATCTTTCCCCATTAATGAATTGCGTCCTCGCAATTTTTAAAAATTGGGATTGGAAATTTCATTAAAAGTATCACATTGAAAAAAGAGTCAGTAACACTATTACATTAAGAGAAAGAAAGGGAAGTAAAATGGTCACCCGAGATTACCCATACAAGGATTCCATGTAGGAAAAAAAGGATATGGAAGAAAAAACAAAGGGTTAAGTTCCGAGGGAGAGTGATAGAAAACATGATTAGGATAAAGTTAACCACAAGAAAATCAAAAACATACGATGTGTGTAAACGGTCTTTGATTACCCAGTAGGAAACTTAAACCAACAAGGTTTTTGTTTTAATTTCCTTTTAATACTTTTTAGGAATTCATTTACTACATAGAATAAAAACATAAGGAAATATATTTACCTTCAAGTAGAGTTTAATCCCTTAATAATTTTCTACCAAAACTAATCTTTTCTCCAAAAAATGAGCATTCAAAAACACTTGGTCTCATAAAAACACAAGAATCATCTTCTAGAGAATAACATAATCCACCAAATATTAACTATCTATTTCTTATATTATCCCAAAAATAGAAAGGGTAAGATAAAACAACTCTTCAAAAAGAAAGAATACCATAGAAAGGGAAACGTCTTTAAATATTCAAAATTCCACAGTACTACCCAAAGTTCATCATAGACCATTCCATAAATAACTGTCCTTAAAATTCCTCAAAATAAACCAAACTAATATTGAAACCTAAATATAAGAAGGATTTGATAAAATATTCTTCCATGATAAACTTTATCTATCATATCCAAACAACATCAACCACTCCTAACATCTTACAACAAAATTATCTAACCTAAACATATTTTCCCCAAGATAGGTTAATCATTTCCATAAGTAACCTATATTACCATAAGTTCACCATAAATTCATCGATTCTTCAAAATATAAGTCAACATTTAATCCTCAAAGAAAATACCGTAGTAATCAATTTACCTATATCAAATAGGGTTCCCAAAATAGTGAACGTCTTCCAAAATAATAGTCATATTTTAATCCCATAATCATCTCTGTGATATTAATATGGCAATTGTCACATTTTCTATCACATTGGTTATTGGGACATGTTCTTCCATTTACCGCCATTAACTAGGAAATGAAAGTACAATTAGGGGCTTAAATACTTAGCCAATAATCATGAAAAAAACATAAAGCACTGAAGGATAACTTGTAGAAGAAAAGTATACCCTAACTTTTGATCCACTTGGTTCCAAACTAGGTTATCCATGATCATATATTCTTATGTGAATCATTATTTTATTTTATCTTTGTTCCTTTAATAATGGTTCATACTAAGCTTATGAATTTACCAAATCATATCCCCCGGGAGTGTCGTAACCAAGAGTGCAGTAAGGCCCATTGTCGTGTACCAGTTCCCATTTGAGTCTAGATCAAAGCAGTGTTTTCGGGTTTTACCCCTATGTACATCTGTGCTATATCCACCTCTACCTGCTCATATCTAGACATGGATATATTTGCTTGGAAACCCTTTACTCAATACTCACCAAAATACCAAGAATATTTCCTATATTTAAACTTTTCTATAGGATTCTTCCTAAAGTTTTCATATCCTAATTTCCAAAAATAACTAAACCATACTTTGATACCAACTATGACATCCCAATTTTTTATCACATAAACTTTCATTACATTATACAAAACAGAGGATCTTTAAGGTTTAGTGTCTTGGAAACCAGGAACTTATTACATGAGAAAAAAACATCCTTCATAAACACTTGAAAGTCCTCTTCATTTGTTCATCCTAAGTTCATTACAGCATCTCATAACCTGGGAGCATAAATCAGAGGAAAGGGTGAGCAAAAGGCCCAGTAAGGGAAACAGGGGAAACATTTTACATGAGAACTTGAGATACATCAAAAGTCATGATAAATAACTTTAAGGCATGAGAAAGAGATCATGAGACATATCATAATAAAAATAATGTGTTTTATAACTTGAAGATGTGGATACAAAATTTAACATAGAAAATCATTTTCGTTTCACCAAGTTCAATCCCCATTGTGTCATTAAAAATTACCAGGGTTATTCACCAAGGTATCAGTCAAAATGGTCATCTCTAGAGATTAAGTCTTTACCCAATGAATTAGAGCACTATTAGGGAGAAACCTTTAATTTGCCTTTATTATCATGTGAGACACATATATAATCATCAATAATCTCATAAACAACCCATATAGCATAAAATAAATGCGTTTCATTTCATAATCATAACATTTTAAAATCTTTTTTAAAGGCATGATCTTTATGTCACTTTAAACCCACGAAAAAGGAAAGCGGGTCTCATTTATGTAAATCCCATTATTTAAAGTAGAAAATTTTGATATATTTGTGAATACCCCTATAGAGTAAATATTTTTGAGTATTCACTTAAAAAAATATAAGGATTTTAGAAAAAGTGAGAGACATTTGAGATGAAAATTCTGCAGCATAATGGGTATGTTAGAGGGTTTTAAAAAACACCGAAAAGAGAGGGGACATGGGTCAACCACTCATAAATGATCCATAAAACAATATAGGGACATAATATAATGGATCTAAGAATATGGTAATGAAATTTGAAAGACATACCATATGAAATGAAAATCTTGAAAGGAAGACAAAAATAAGATTTCTCTTATGAAAATTCAGTAGCCTAACGACGCCACTTAAAACTTCAAAAAATAAATTGATGAGATATAATCGGGTATCTCATAATATGAAAATAATAGGGAAGTACGATGGATATAGATATCATAACCCAACATAAGAAAAGGAAACTTGAAATACTTTCTATGAAAGTAGAACATTGAAAATGGGAACAGTGAAAGAATCCCTTACCAAAATTCCGCAGCCTAACGGCGCCAATTAAAACTTCAAAAAAATGAATTGAAGAGATCAAATAGGTTCTCTCATCATATGAAAATAAAATATATGTATGATAGATATAGAGATCATACCCCAATATAATAAAAGGAACTTAAAATACTTGACATGAAAATAGAACTTTAAAATGAGAAGGGTGAAAGAATCCCTTAAAAATTTGGCAGCCTAACGACGTCACTTAAAACATAAAAAAATAGAATTGATGAGATAAAATAGGGAATATCATCATATTAACATAAAATATCAGTATTATAGATATAGAGATCATACCCCAACATAATAAAAAAATAACTTCAAAGACTTGACATGAAAATAGAACATGGAAATGAGAAGGGTGAAATAATCCCTTAAAAATTCGGCAGCCTAACGACGTAACTTAAAACATAAAAAAATAGAATTGATGAGATCAAATAGGATGTCTCATCATATGAACATAAAAATGAAAGTAGGATGAATATAAAATAACATGCCCAATATAAGAACATGTCTCAAAAAAGAAATTACATAAAAGAGAGTACTTGGAAAGAAAGAGAGAGGTAGGATCCCTTAACCTTAAAACGTATGTCTTAAAACTCAAAGGCTGAAACCTTGAGGGCTTGGGGGCACCTTGGAAGGAACCATTGGGAGGTAATGAGACCAGTTCTTCGTTCTGGGAGAGTTGAGAGTGAAAAATAAAGGAGGAAAGGGTGGGTATTTATAGGGAAAGTGAGGGGACAAGGCATTAATTGCCAAGGGACACCTCATTGTTGGTATTGGAAAAACCATGGGCTTGCCCATGGTATTTTCCCATGGTATTGGCCACTTGGGACACCTCATAACTTATCTTACTATTAATAAGTTGACCATATTGATTACATACTTAATACATCTTTTAATGATGTCATTAAACACCCGTAACATAAAAAATGTATTTTCACTATTCATTAAAAATTCAACTTTCTCAGAAAAATCCCAAAATTTCACCTTAACCAAATATCAATGCTCTAATTTCATAAATGAACTAAATTTTATAAAAATAATTCTCTAAATATTTTGAATTTAATTTTTAAATAAATACACTATTCACTGAAAATTCATTTTTTTCAGAAAAATCCCCAAAAATTACCTTAACATAATATCGATGTTCGGAGTTCAAAAATGAAATCCATCTTATAAAAATAAATTTCTAAATATTTTTAATTTTATTTTTAATTAAAAAAACTATTCACCAAAAATACTAATACTTGACTAATAATTTCTGAAATAGTTATTTACCTATTTTATTAAATCACATTACTTAATCAATGTGCCTGGATTATATTAATACTTTCATTAAGTGAGATTACTAATCTATTTGGTCATATTACTAATCCTAATCATAAAATCACTATTCATAATTTACTATTCATCAAAAAATATGTGGATCTTATTAGTCTCTAAATTTCATACTGTACATAATTGTAGAAGACCATTTTTCGAAAATCATTACACATAAATAATTATCTAAGGTTTACATTAATATTTTCAAATATCCTTTTTCTAGAATTGATCAAAAATATGCATACTATATTTATCCAAACATTTGAAAATTCACAAACTTCATCATAAGAAGAAATCAAAATTTTTATTTAATTCAAAAGACTACACAAGTCTGTTACGGTGTCATTACATAGCCCCTTATAACACCAGCATATGACCTAAGAGTAAGGTGTGCTAGGGTGATAGAATCTTGGGGCACCTCGGCCAACATTGCACGAGCAGTAATTTCTATCAGTTTGAACTTCTCACGAAGGCGATTCCGTTCTAGCTTCACATGATGAAGTTCGGCATGGGTTTGGTCCAGAGCAAAGCCCAATGGTGCTACCTCCTTCCCAAGTTCCGTTAGATGGGCTTCCATTGGCCCCAGACTACTGGATGAGGCCATTGAATCTTCTTTCTATATTAATTAACCAAGATCACTTGTATTTAGAGACAATAATTGAAACGTTTAGTTTCCAGCGGTCATATTGACCAACAATCATATAACAGTCAAAACCCAACAGTCTCATTTTAATTATACTAATGTTATGAAATGAAATAGTTTTTTGAGTATAAAATAACACATAAAATTAGGAAACAAGAATTATTCAAAATTTTGGGTCGTTACATTCACATTGGGTTTGTGACTTCCATTCCACGTGCCTCCCTTGGAGAAAATTTCTCTTTCCATTTGTCCTTACCACATAATGTTAAAAATCATAATCATTTAAGAACTAATTGTGGCTTAATTAATTCCCTTACAGGATACGTAGAGACACCAAGACATTTAGCCTCTAGTCCCAACTGTAGAACCTCCATTTCAAAAATTTTGGCCCCATGGAATGAGCTTTCCTCAAGAGTGTGTGGTGAAATATTGATAAATCCTTTTTCATCATTCTCATTAGGTTGATTTATGGAACCACCCTACACACACCTATGTTTCTATCTTCCCATTTTATGGTCTCAGTTTTATGACCTTAATGTAAGATCTATTTTATCCTCCCACATGATTTTTAGACTGCATGACATTGTCCTAAAATAAATTAAATTGAATAGTATATATGGTTCATTCGGCATGACCTTAAAAAGGAAAATACCCCTATCTCATTCATGACATTGAACTACCCCATCCTACATGATGTTAAAATGTCATTTAATTATAGGCACATGATGATAAAATATGAATCTCCTTGATGTATTCATTTGAGATGGAAGAACCTTTCTGGCCTCTCCGTCTAGGTTCCTCCTAGGAGTATGTGGTGTGGTTGATACATCCATGTTTGTCATTCGCATCGATTTATAACAAAAATTCCAAGTACCTCTCTTGTGAATAGTCATACTGATCTTCATCCTTACCACATTATGTTAAACGACATTAGATTCAAGAACTATATGTGGCATGATTCTCATCCTTATGGGATAAATAGGCATGCCCGAACAATTTTTCTTGAGGTCCATACCATGGTTTATTAATTCTCTTATATCCATCCTCCTCATCAATTAGCATTGGCTCTGTAATGCCCCGACCCCAGTTACCCAGAGTCTGTGAATTATTTTAATACATTGGCATGATACAAGAAATCATGTCTCAAAAGAGAGATTAGTTTAGAAGTCTTGGAAAACATATTACATTCAAGAACGTTACATTACACATCCAAACATAAATTACAACAAAAATAATCCGTTATGAATTCCATTATTCCATTATATTAACCCTTCATATCAAACATAATACACATCTTGGAATCATAGGGAAAAGAAAATATAAGAAATGGGCGAGGTCAGATTCTCATTAAGGATAACAATTAGCAGAAACAATCATAAATAAGCATAAATATTTAAGGAAATGTATAAAATTAAAACAAAGGCCATTTAAACTTAAACTTCAAAATAATATGGAAAATATAAATCAAATAATTCCATTTACTTACTCACATGGATATTTTACTGGTCAAAAAATCACATGTAATATCAATAGATAATTTCATAATGATGGAATGCATAATGCCGAACATCATAATTACAGAGTTAAGGTCCTGTTCCAAGACTACAAAATCAATTTTGTCAAGGACTTATTCCAGGACACTAGTTTGTCTTATTAAACATAATGATGCATCAAGGAGCTATAGCGGGCTCCACCCATAACTTAATAAGTCCAATGCATTCCTCATATGACAATGTTGAAACAAAACATAAACATTCATATTAAAACTAGCATATGAAATGTCAATCAACCTCAATCAAAAATAATATGTAAAAGGATGTTGACATAGTTGAAAATTATTTGTAGAAATATTTGGGATAAATATCTCTTTTTCATGAAAACATATAAAAGTCACAAAATTTATAAAGGATGAAATTTAAATGAAAATTTTTAATCAAAGTGTCCCATACCACTTTTAATATTTTTAAATAATTAAAATTTTAAAACATTATTGTCTATATAAATAAATAATTTAAAAACCATTTTGAAAACAAGGACTTAAATTAGAATGATTTAAAAGAATAAATATTTAAACTGTTACAATGATATTTTAGTTGAATATTCCACTAAAAAGAATCATTTTGAAAAATACATTGTCTAACATGTAAATGGATAAAATATATGTCTCGGTAAATACTTACACAAAAACAATCTTGAATAATAATGAGATTGAGAAATTGACCCTTACCTTGTACTTTTCTTTGGTCGAGGGTACGTTAAACTCATATATAATTGTTAAATCATTGTTATTAAATTACAAAAGAACCAAATACATAAATATGATATCTTATATGATCTTATAATATTTCTTTGATAATAATATTTAGTAGTATCATTGTTTTTGGTGTTAAATGATTAATTTTACTTTATATGTTTTGTTACGTAAGTCATGTTTGTAATGGATAGGATGTATTTGATTCATATCCATAATGATATTATGTTCTTAAATATTATTTTTAATAATCAAATTAAAATTATTATTTTATGGTTATGATGGAGAAGGAATATCATCGAGGTCGTGGAGACAGTAATCCGTACGTACGCACAGATGCTACTTCTATTTCATTTTTTATATTAAAATGAAATAAAACCAAATGAAACATTGGTATATTATTATTCCAGTGTAATATAATATTTTATATATGTTACGTAAGTTCATTAACACCATCCTTTATACGTTCTATGTATGGTATGAACAAGTCATTTCACTTTGAGGGGGAGATAGTTCGCACTTCCTCAGATGAAATTAGCATACATATACAACATGAAATGAATAAAGGTTTACTATAAAGGGTAATTACAGAAGATTATAGATAAAATAAATATCATATATATAATATATAATTATAGTTCCATCATAATGGCCATCTTAATAGGTGGTAGTAGATGATTGAACAATCATCGTCTCGTGAGGCAGTAGTTCACTATCCACGGAAACATTATGTTCTATACCCATTAGATGCAGGTGTGTGTAAGTTTAGTTCAAATCCTTCTCAAAAAAACAACCGACTATATTTATTATACTGGTTTTGTTATTAAATGAAGGAATAAATTGAGTTATAGGGTTGGAGAAGTAAAATTAATGAAGAGAACTTAAGAGGAGATGTTACCTTTAAATCAGGTAACTCCTATTGGTTTAAACCAAAAGGCTTACTTAAAGTTACTTATTCCTAAGTTAAGGCTTCAATGTGGAATATTAGGATGTATGTATTCTAATTGGGTAGATTTTGGAAGATCCAAAGGGCTTGATATGTGTTAGAAATGGGTTAGAGGTGGGGGCTTTTTATAAGGGGGAGTAGGGGCTCTTTCAGAATTTTTGAATATATTATTTTATTATATAATTATTTTCAGTTTATAAAGGCCCCAGACTCATTAAATTAAAATATAAGATGACTCATTTTTGAAATAAAATCATCCAATAATAATTGGACAGATTTTGGATATTGTTTTAATTTTTATAATCTCATTTATTTAAATCATTCATTAATGACGTAAACACTACATCATTATTTTGTCATAAATAATTTATTAATTTGATGTGTAAAAAATATAAAAAAATAAATTGTTGTAGTAAAACTTGTTATCTTTTAAATAAATATTTATAGTTCAAATGATAACTTATATAACCCCTTGTAAAAATTTTCTTACTAAATGATATATGGTTTTGTCATTTTTGTCTTTACATTAAATTAATTATTATAAAGTGTCATTATCACTCTCACGTGGCCCCATGTTGTTCCAAAATCGACCCAAGGATTTACATGGTCGGAAATGTATCATAAAATAAGAATAAGAAATACGTTAGGGTAATTTAATATTATTATAATAATTTTTCTTTACCCTTATTTACCTAATTTACTCTTTAACTATAGTAAATAAAATATTTATTGAAGTAAATATTCATAATCTATAAGAATAAAAGTTACCTATTTACAAAATTTTGACCTCCTGATTCCAAATATGGAATCAATTTTTCCAAATTAAAAACACAAAAGTGGTATAAATTAATTTATAATATATTCCCTTTTTCAAAACAAAAAGCGTGTTTTTAAGAAATAGTAACTATCTAACGATTGACACTTGTTTATGTTCAGTTTAACTTTGAAATTACATGAAATGAACTAAATAATATTAAATGAAAAAAATATATTCTAATTATTATTTAAAACTACCCAAATGTGTAATTTAACACTATAAATTATTTCGATTATTTTTTTTTCAATTAAAATTTAGTATTTTTTATTACTCATCAAAATATTATAGTTTTCATAAAAGTACAAAAAATTTATCGCAATTACATTTTTCTATCCCTATTTTAAATAGTAATTTAATATCATTAAATTGAATATATAAAAGGGTCAAATATTGGTTTTAAAAAAGGTTCTCCATTAAAAGGTGGTAAAATTGCATTTTTTGAAAAATAATTCTTTTATCTGAGAGAAATGAATTTTTTATTATATTATGTTTAAGAAACAAATAATATGGATTATAAAATTTTATAGATTATATAAAATCCAAAATTCCGTTAATAATATTAATAACCGCTTTTTGAATGGCTAGTTTGGTAAGTCATGGTACGCTCAAACTCGGTGTTGCGTGTAGGGAATGCTATTGAATTTCATTGAAGAGATAAAGTACTATGAAATATTTGGGTGTTACATTCTATACTTATTCAATAAATTACATCCTCTCAATTTCAATTTTTTTTGAAAATAAATGTTTAAAAATATAAAAATACTATTTTGGAAAACCCACATCAAAAATTGGGTTAATGAAATTTAGTCTTAATAAGAGGGAATGAGAAATGAAAAAGTCACCAAAAAATTATGATCTAGATTAGGATAACATTGGTGGAAATTAGAGACACATAATTGGAGGAAAAAGTTAAATATTTATAGGGAGTCATTGAGGTCATCAATTACAAATAAGTGTAAAATTGAGGGCCTCAAAGCCATCAATCTATGATGATTTAAAATAATATATATTAAAAAAAACCTAAGGTATTAGGATAAAAAAATTTTGGTTTTAATATCCATTCCATAAAAATTATTAATTAATTTATTTATAAAATAAGATGAAAAAATATTCTTGACAAGTAGAGTTTCATCCTTCAACTAATTCCTTCCACAAACTCAACTTTCACTTCAAAAGATAATAGAAATTAAAAAGAATTCTATTTATCCTAATCGTATAGGGTTCCAAAAATAATTAATTTATAATTCATTTGTCATAATATTTAAAAAACTACATTATACAAACCTAGATATTACGTAGGCTAGTGGTAGGTGATGTACCTTTGTCACCCTTAGGTTGTGGGGTCAAGTCTCGAGGCCTAGCCAGACACGACGTGTTGTCGCCTGACATCCGGGTTGTCCTTTTTACGACAGTCCAAAAATAATCTTAAGAAATTATTTAACCTTAACAATAGTATAAAATGTCAAACATAATCTATTCCAAACTTTAGAATTATCCACAATACTTCTATCCGAACTCACAATCCAAAATTTATAAAGAAGGTCAGATAATATACATGTGAATACCTTCATCATGTATTCTCTTTAAATGTCGTAATAAAATGAATTGCCAGAAAACCATATTTGAATAGGTATGTAATCCCTTATTCCTTATATAAATCATAGAATATTGGACATACTACTTAAATCCAAAAATTGTGTAATCACAAAAAATTATTGAATAAAAAAACCATTAATTAGTTCCAAGGTAGTCAATAATATCCAATATAATTTATCCAATTCAATCTTCTCTTATTCCAAAATCAATACCACAGTATCAAGAACATATTAATGTTTATCTCTCCTTCAACCTTTTATTTTATAAAAAGGCTAACTTGTTATTTAGTCACTTTTCTTGGTACCACACAATCACAAATCCTTAATGAAATAGTTCTGCAATACCAACTTTATAAACTCAATAATTATTATAACCACTACATCATTGATACAAGACTAAAATGACATAATTATTTAATATCACAATAAGAACACCAGTCATTAATTCTAATCTTTAGTAATATCATAACGTGATTATTATGCAACAACATCATTTTCGGTACACTAAGATGATTGGTACATTGATTCGGGTAGTGTCCCAACTCCTTGCAGATGTAGAATATTACATTTTAAACCGTTTTCTTTCCCTTAAAATCATGTACAGGGTGTCCTTTTTCTCCAAACATATAACAAATTCCCATTCTTGTCAAGCATTTACCAAAGTGACTCTTTCCACAGTTATCACATATGAGAAAATCCTTATTTCCCTTATTTCCATTTCTAGAGTGTTCAACATATCACTTCTTCTCCTACATTGCTATAAAGTTGTCGGGGTTAGAGAATTAATTTTCTGTCTTGATAGCACATGAGATAATATCTTCTCATGATGATAAGGATTATGAGACTAATTCTTGAAAGAGAAATGATTTTAACCCATTAATGAATCGATCAATTTTACTTCTTGGGTTACGTATATAATCTAAAACATTCCTTACTAATCGTGTAAATTTGGCCTCACACTTTGCGGCATAATCATCCTCCTTTTGCCTCAGACTCAAAAATTTCCTTTCCATATCTTCTCAATGGTCACAAGGAAATTATTTTTCAAGTAAAATCGCTTTAAACTCCCTCAATTTCATATTTGATACTTCTTCATCTTCCTTTCTGTTTTTAATTAATGATCACCATTGATCTGCATCTCTTGTGAGGCTATAAACATATATGACAAATTTTCCCTTTCGCTACTCCCCAAAGAATGAAATGTTTTCTCTAAAGAACATATCCATTTCTCAGCTACAAATGGATTTGTAGTCCCATTGAATGTGTGTGGTTTTTTCCTCATGAATAAGTCTAACATTGATCCTCTACATTGTGGATCAGGGTACTCCATACAGGTAAGGTTATTATTCTTTACCTGAGTGAGTTTTCTCAGTATTATGATAAGCTGATCAGCAATAGTTGTATCACTAGCTCCACTATAATTTTCTTGAGTAGGAGAAAAATCCATAGATGTATTACATGTGTTGATACGGTTTCCATTCCTTTCACTATGATCCATTTCTAAACTATGGAATACACTACATTAGTTTATGAATCACAATAGATAATTACAAATTTGTAAAACACTTAACATAAATTGAATAGTTTATGGATACAATCCATAATAATAAAAATGTTTTCTTTGAAGAGGTATATACTTTTAAATCCTTCACAATGGTTTGTAAAGAAAATGTGAATTATCCTAAGAATACCCCCCAAGAATGTCATAACCAGGAGTGCAACAAGCCCCCTTGTTGTGTTCTAGGGTACTCCGGGTCAAGCCCGAAACTCCTTGTCAGTGTTTTCACTCCTAGGTACATCTGTGCCAGAGATGCCTCTACTTTATCATATCCAGACATCGATGTATTTCATGGAAAATACACAAAATATCTACATTAAAAAAATTCTATGAAGTTCTTCCATACTAATCCTCAAAGTCTATCTTAGGGTAATGCGCTTTAATAAGTGTTTATCTAAATATAGTTTCCAAGGTTTGTACTGAACATCCTCTGATACCAACTATAAAACCCTAACCCCAATTACCCAGATTCAGTGCATTATTTTAATACATTGGCATGATACAAAGAATCATGTCTCAAAAGACGGATTAGTTTAGTAGTATTGGAAAATAGATTACAAACATGAACTCTACATTACATATTCAAACATAAAACACACCATAAATAATCCATTGTGAATTCCATTATTCCCTCATATTAACCCTTCATATGAAACATAATAATCTTCTTGGAATCCTAGGGAAAAGAAATTATTAGAAAGGGGTGAGTTTAGAGGCTCAATAAGGATAAAATTTAGTAGAAACTATCATAGATAAGCTTAAACATGTAAGGAAATGTATAAAAATAAAAAAAACCTTTTAAACATAAAATTATGCATAATATGGAAAAGATAAATCAAATAATTCCATTTAATTATTCACATAGATATTGTACTGTTCAAATAATCACAAGTAATATCAATATCTAATTTCATAATGATGGAATTCGTAAAGTCAGACATCCTAACCACATAGTCTAGGCTTCATGCCAAGACTAAAAATAATATTTTATCATGGAATTGTGCCTATACACTAGTTTGTCCAATGATACCTACCAATGCATCTATGAGCTATAGTGGGCTCCACCCATCAATTACTAAGTCCAATTAATTCCTTATATGAAAATTTTGAATCATAACATAATCATTCATATTAAAACTAGTACAGGAAATGTCAGTACATTAACTCTAAATCATGAATGGCATAAAAATAGCACATTCACAGTCAATCATATCATAACTCATTCAATACAATATTGAAGATTTTATTTATAAAAAATTAACCTCAATCATGAATAATATCTAAAAGGATGTTGACATAGTGGAAAATGGTTAGTAAAACTCTTTGATAGAAATATCCCTTTCTCATAAAAAAAATTTAAAAGTAACTAAATTTATAAAGGAATATATTGAAAATACATTTTTAAATCAAACTGTCCCAAAACACTTTGAATCTTTGGAAATAAATAACATTTTAAAACATTTATGTCCATATAAATAAATCCTTTAAAATTTATTTTGAAAACATGGACATTAATTAGAATGTTTTGGAAGAATAAATATTTAAACCCTTTCTATGATATTTTTGTTGAAGAGCTAGATAAAAATATTCCTTTTGAAAGCTCTTTTATCTAACATGGACATGGATAATAAATATTCCCCATTAAATACTTACACATAAACACTCTCGAATAATAATGAGATTGAGGAATTACCAATTACCTTGTACCTTTATTTGGTCGAGGGTACATTAACATTTTGTATAATAGTTAAATCATTATTATTAAATTATTCCATAAACACCTACATAAATATGATATAATATATTATCTTCAAATATTACTTTTTTAATAATATTTTAGTAGTATCATTTTTTCGGGTGATAACTAATTTGTTTTCATTTATATGTTTTGTTACGTAAGTCATGTTTTTTATGGATAAGATGTTTTTGATTCATATACATAATGATATTATGTTTTTAAATATTATTTTTAATAATCAAATAAAAATTATTCTTTAGTTGTTATGATGGGGAATGAATCTCATCACGTTCCTGGAGATGGTAATCCGTATGTATGAACGAACACTACTTCCATTTCATTTTTTTATTTTAAAAGGAAATAAAACCAAATGATACATAATTATATTATTAGTACAGTATAATATAATATTTTATATATGTTATGTATGTTCATTAACACCATCCTTCATACATTAAATGTATGGTATGAACGAGAAAAATAAATTTTAGGGGATAGTAGTCCCCACTTCCTAAAATGAAATTATCGTATATATACAATATGAAAGGAATAAAGGTATGTTATACAAGAGAATTAAATAATCTTATAGATTAAATAAATTTCATAAATTTCATATATAATTTTAGTTCCATCATAATGGCCACCATAATAGGTGGTAGTAAAAAATTGAATAATCATCATTTCGTGAGGTAGTAGTTCACCGTCCCCAGAAACATTATGTTCTATAGCCATTAAAAGGAGATTTGTGTAAGTGTAGAGCACATAATTCTCATAAAAACAACCTATTATATTGGGGATATAGTTTTTGTTATAAAATAATGGAATAAAGAGAGATTAGGGGGTTGTAGAAGTAAAATAAAAGAAAAGAACTTAAGAGGAGATGTTGCCTTCAAATCGGGCAACTCCCTTTAGTTTGAACCAAAAGGCTTCCTTGAAGTGCCTTCTGCCTAAGTTAAGGCTTCTAAAAGGAATAGTGGGATGTAAGAAGCCTAGTTAAGCAGATTTTGGAAGGGGAAAGAGGATGTAGAGGTGTGATAAATGGGTTAGAGGTGAGGGAATTTTTAAGGGGGTGGAGTGGCTCTTTAAGAATGTTTGAAAACATTATTTTATTATTAATGACTTTAGGATTATAAAGGTCCAAAACTAATTAAATTAAAATATATGATCACTCATTTTCTAAATAAAATCATCCAATTCAATTTTTATAGGTTTTGGATATTGTTTTTAATTTTTATAATCTTATTTATTTAAATCATTCATTAATGAGGTAAACACTACACCATTATTGTGTCATTAATACTATTAGTTATTTGATGTCTAAAAATTATAAAAAAAAATACCATGATGTATGAAATATTTTTATCATTGAAATTAATATTTATAGTTGAAATGATAACTTATATAACCCCTTGTAAAAATTGTTTTACTAAAAGATATATGTTTATCACATGTTTGTCTTTACTTTGAATTAATTAATATAAAGTGTCCTTATCACTCTCAAGTATCTCCATGTGGTACCAAAATAGACCCAAGGATTCCCATGGTCAGACATGTATCAAACAATAAGAATAATACACATGTTAGGGTAATTTAATATTATTATAATTTTTTTTGTTAACCCTTAATTACCAGATTTACCCTTTAACCATGGTAAATAAAATGTTTAATGAAGTAAATACTCACAATGTCTAAAAATAAAATTTACCCATTTAAAAAATTTGGACCTCATGATTCTAATTCTGGAATCCATTTTTCCACATTCAAAACATATAATTGGCAGAAATTATTATAAAATAAATTCTCGTTGTCAAACAAAAAACGTGTTTTTAAGAAATAATAACTATCAAAAGACTGACACTTTTTTATTTTCAGTTTAAATTATAAATTATATCCAATGAACTAAATTATATTAAATGATAAAAATATAATCTAATTATACTTTTAAAAATCTTAAATTTATAATTTTTCACAATAAATTATTTCAATTGAAAAAGTTGTTTTCAATTAATGTTTCGTATTTTTCACTATTCATATAAATATGAAAGTTATCATAAAAGTACCAAAATTATATCCAATTTTTTTCTGCTTCTAATGAATAATTTAATATCATTAAATTGAATATATAAAAGTGGAAAATATTGGTTTTAAAAAAGGCCCTCCATTAAAATGCCGTAAAATTTCATTTTCTGAAAAATAAATCTTTTACCTAAAAAATGAATTTGTTCTTATATTATGTCTAAGAAACACATAATATGGATTATAAAATTATATTGAGTATTTAAAATTTAAAATTTAGTGAATAATATTCAGAACCATCTTTTGAACGGCTAGTATTTTAAGTTACGGTGCGCTCAAACATGGTGTTGTGTGTAGTGAAAATTACTGAATTAATTTGAAGAGATAATGTACTATGAAATCTTGGGGTGTTATAGGACCATATACAAAACTTGTTTAGGTGCCCTCACTAGGCCTTTATTCCCATGAAAAGGGGGTTATATCCCCCTATCTGGTATGCCTGAATAACGCCCTCAGATGCGCTAGGGTGTAAGACCTAGATTGTTCGATGCTACTTGAAAATTATTTCACTCCATATCCATGATTCATTTGTCCCATTATATTGGACATTTTCATATTTCACGTCTGAGGGGAACCCCTAAAAGTACAGATTCATGTCCTCATGGCTCACCTACCATCATGGAAAAAACCCTCAATGACTTTCAAATTACATTTTGAGATAAGTCTTTCTTTTCAAATTTAGTAAGCAGTCGAACCCATTTTGTTTGTTACTATCCAAGGTCACAAAATAAGGATGTTGTGTTTCAAATATGTTCAAAAATTATCCTCCATTGTTATTCCACCCTCCTTGTGTCCCAAATATCAGACATTGTGTTTCACATTTTTTCCACATCCTTATATCCAAGAGGAATTTCAATACCCTCTCTATTACCCCTTTGTGCAACTTTGCATGGTGAGTAGGCTAATGGGAATTATTGGGATGTTCTAAACCTGATTTCTCTCTTCCCATACTGTGTGTTTCCATGCACTGTTAGGATCCTCTCGACCTCTTGTTTCTCACACTGAGCATGGATTATTTGTTTATAGGGGTCTTGGTTGGTTTTTTACTTGCTAATAATAGTACCACCATCATATGGTCAAACTTTTATGACAATTATCTATGATTTACCACATCCTTACTCCATTATTTTAAACAATATGTGATTCCGAAACTACAGATGGCTTGATTCCTCACTCGTAGTATGCATAGTGATGCCCATACATCTTATTCCCTGGTCCATCAATGGAATCCCAATCTCATCCCTTTGGCACCTAGTCCTTTGTTTTATTTCAGTGTGTGTGGTGAAACATGGATCTTATTGGTCCTCATTCATGTTTAGAAGCCTCGTAGAAATGTATTTCACACCATCCACCATATTTTCTGAACTCTATGAGCTGAAACTATGATTTTTAGTGTCCAGGTTCACATGATAGTAGACTGCATAACAACCATAATATTCTCATTTAGGATTATATTTCCCCCTTTTTGGAATTTTCCACCTTCCCTTCAATTTTCACGAACTATATACGGCTTGATTCCCATCCTTATGTGATAGGTAGTGACACCCAGAAATTTCGTTCCATAGGTCTAACCAAAGAATCATGAACCTTTTCAACCCTTTTTAGCCCAGGTTCCCCTTTGGGAATGTTTGATGTCGTGTGGATATTCTTGGTCCTCACTCACGTGAGGTTATTTTACACTCCACACATAAAGGATACATATTTCCTGGTCTCATGATGATAGACTACGTGACATCATCATCCTTACTGTATGATGTTTAACTTCACAAGTATGTCCCACAAACATTATGTGAAACTGGGGACCTATGGTCCACAGTCTATGAACCTAAAAATAAAGCAAGTGGTATGTGTAACATGACTGTTAAACAATTAAAAACCCACCTTAGTAGCCTGATCCTGTAATATATATATGATCTCTCCTGCAGATGTCTGACACCGATATGTTTGAATGTGCAGTGGTGCTGGACCCAAAGCATTGGATTATACAGGGACTTTTCCCCATCTTTACTTGCATGCTTCACATATAGTTTTATTTGGTTCTTCATCATTTTTCATGTATCAAGGGACCCTCTAAAGGTATGTATTATGGGTTTCATGTCTCCCCTAATATCCTAGGACAATGCCCCAGAGGACTTTTAAATGTCATATAGAGATAGGTCTGTCACTTCGAAAATGTTCACTAGAAGAACCTCTTCTATCTATTTTCATATCCAGTCACTTGATATTGATATTGTGATTCAAATATTGTCAGCAGTTATCCTAAATCATTATGATCCCCCATTGTGTCCCAAAAATCAGATGCAGTGATTCACATTTCCTTACCATCTCATGTCCTTGTGGATATCCAACCCCCTAATGTTGTCCCTCAATGCATGTGTGCATGTTAAGAACGAAGGTCATTATGGTTGGGTTTTCTAACCACGTACTTCATTTTCATTTTTTCGAACCCTAATATGATGGGAAAATCCTATAATCACACATTTGTTTCTCACATTGAGCAAGGATCACATGAGATTATGATTTTTTTGTATGGTCATACCCATATAAGGATGTTGCATAACCTTGTGGTCCAAATTCTATGACCATAACTAATATATCTTTCATATGAGTAGTATTATGTTAAACTATGATACAACATCCCACAAGATGTTAAATTATTACATACTTACATCCTGACATCAAAATTCACTGGTTGGTCCTCTCATATGACCTTAAGCTGCCACATCATCATCGAAACCGCATGATGAAAAAATGGTTCCACATTGTGGTGTTCTCATTTGATAGGGAATCTCTCTTGGAAGTGGTCATCCATCAATCGCCCTTCCAAGAAACAAAACATGGATTTATTCCCATACCAACATCCAAACCCTTTCATCATGGTCAAATATCACAAGAAAATAGTAGACAAATAAAAGAACAAATAATAAATATCTAATACCACTTTTCTCTATGCATGGGTCAAACCACCCTGGAGAAATTGTCTTTTAGAACAATGTGTGCCCGGATTCTTATCCTTGGGGTATATTTAGTGATGGAAATATTATTGATCATTGGTCTAGCAGCAACATTATTTTTTTTCATGTCAAATTGTATTCTTCCTTACCACATAATGGTAAAAAAACATAGAATTAAGGAACTACATGTGGTTTGATTGCAGCCCTCGCAAGATATGTAGTAATGTCCAACCGTATTTTCTTTGGCCTAGCCATGTGTCCACTATACCTTTCCCCTATGTTCATCTTAGGGTGTGTATGTAGCTGATGAACATCATTTGGTCTTCAATCATGTCGGATTTTTCTTCCAGCATGCTGTATATACCCTAAGACTGATCATTTTCCTGCAATCTAAGTACCAAAACATTAAACTATTCACCTTTGTATGAGAATAATGTATTCAACCTATTTTCCTTGGTCTAGGTAGTATGAAATTGATCTATGTATAACATCCTTGTCGCATGATGTTAAACTACATGTGCATCATCCATACTCTCATGATGTAAAAGTGAAAAACATCTCAGTACCTCATCCTAGGTTGTCCTCTCCCACAATTCTGGTCATCTACAACACTGTTCCCATATTCATATATCACTCAACATCCGATATGATGCTCCCTTGGCATATGGTTTGATCTTTTTTCGGACCAACGTACCTACATCAATGTGCTCCAAAACATGGAGGAGTAATTTCAAGAGTTTCATAATCCTTTCGAACATTCCACCACTCCACCTCCATGATTTGAATGCCCTTTATTTGGATCCTCACCCTCTTTCACGACTAGAGGAACCCTCTAATAGCTTAGTCCCATTCTGATTTTGTTCACCTATCGTCCTGGGCCAATGTGTTGAAGTACACAAGACAACATTTTGAGTTTTGGTTCCATGTTTTAAATATTGTCAGTAGATGGATATTAATTGTTTGTCCCTATTTCAGGATAACCATATGGATACTGTTTTTGAAATACAGTTAGAAATTAAATCATATTGTCATGCAACCATCACTGTGTTCCAAATGCTTAGTATCATGATTCACACTTCCCATTCCCCATTGTTTGGAATAATTCTAACGCGCCTGGGATTTCCTCACTTGTGTACTAGATCACCTTGGGAATAGTGATATTATAGTTCCAGGATCCCTATTCTTTAGTCATATCCTCCATCAGCCTTAATACTCTAGGTGTTCGGTTAATAATGGCAGAACCTAAGTATTCAATAATTTACTAAAACTCTCATACAAAGTGAATGGTTATGCGGTTGTCCCATAATTGTCACACTGGGCCTGACACACATGATCATAGGGATCAATCATTAGTTACGTCACATATATGATCAAGTTGAAATAGGAAATAAATATATCCATGAAGGTATTTTAAATAATCTTGTTGGAAGGGAATGTATGGTTCATATATTTTTCCCAAACATGACCCTTACATATATGCTCCTTCAAAGGAACACTTCAATTTTGCCACTCTCTAGCATGTGGCTTCTAATGTTTAATCTCATTTAGAAAGAACCTTATCCCCATCAATAGTCATAGGAAAAATATCATTGGTCCTGATCTTCATTCTATCTCGCTCGGCTCAGACTTCATCAACTTGATGTCTCACCTGTGCTAACAGCTCCTGGGCATCAACTAGTTGGACCTTCAATCATTGAACATGTCTTAAATCATTGGTAATGAATGCAGAGTGCTAGTTCATGCTCTCATCAAGGCATTGGGTTTTTTGATTGGCCTCTTGGATCTTATGGATGTTTTTACACTTCTTTGGAAACTAAGAAACATTTAATTTCTAGCTAATCTTTCACAATTTCTTAGCAAGGTAGTCCTAGATCAGCATGTGAAAATTCCACGTATCTACCACTCCAATGAACAGATCACGTGGGCAATGGTGAATTGATCCTATCCGGCTTAACCAATCTGATTCAAAAACTATATCAATGAATTGTTTGATTAGGATCAATGATCGGCATTTAGTCTTATGACCTTCCTCCATTGCATAAAAATCAAATTCTTTCAGTTCTTCCAGATTAGTGCATACATATTAAGAGAAGTTGTCCAGGTGTTCAGGAGTAGGATTATGCTATGGAATCATGTATGATGTGTCTAGATACATGTATTCAGGCTGGTCTCAGTCACTTGGATCTATTTCAATGATACTGTATCGACCAGCTCCAGGTCCCATCATGCTAGTGGCTCCCCTCACAATCACAATTGATTTCTCCCCAGAAGTTATGTCTTGATTGGTTTGGATAAATAGGTACATTCAGACCTGAATACCTAATGGGAGGGGGGGCTAGGTCATCCCACCATTTGTACTAGAATAATTCCCACCACTCTGAGAACTGTTTTGATAAGAGTCGTGTCAGCCAAATAGATTAAGCAGAAAATAAGTATGGCTGCGAGAGGTAGAAAAATTATAGTATTCAAGATCATAATCCTCCCTATGGCTCATCATCATTAAGATACCATTTCATGGCCACCCATATATGATGGTTTATTCTGAGGGTTCTATGGAGACAACACCTACCACCCCACCACAGCTGGATTCTACATCTACTATTTCTTTTGATGTGGCTTCTAGTACTTAATTCTCTATAGCTAGTGAGACACCTCTATCTCCATTAGTTGGGTCACCCTATATAAAATAATTCTTATACATGTAGATCATGCCGAAGCTGTATAGTATACACCTTTTGCACAACGGGTTGTTCTTCTGGGCATTTGACAGCAGCTATATCAATGATTTATAGTTAGAGTGGCTCCAAACATATTCCATGATCTGGATATTGTTCACCATTTATTACCTATTGGTAGAATCAGTATGAGGCTATTAAGATTCCTCTTGAGCAGCCATCAATCAAGGACATAGAAAATTTTATGGATGGGTTCACGAAGATCAATCACGAAGCTCAGTCACGAAGCTCTATCATAGAGAAGAAGTTCATGGAGCATCACTATCCTGGGCATGCATCTCAATGGAAAAAATAGATCATGATACACTGTTTTGCTGGAAAGCATTAGTAGAGAAAAGGACCAAGAAACTGGGTACGTGAAGTTGCGTTCGTAGGGGCAGATTGCTTCCCAAAAAGGGAGATGTAGAGCAATTGATAATAGAGAACCAATATTGTAAAGCATACCCACATTACCTATTTATAGTCAAAGGATGACCAAAGATTTACAGTGACCTTCACTTGAAAGAGATTTATTGTGATCCATGTCGGCATACCTCTTGAGACAACATCATGATCTGATGAGTTATTTGATGATTTACTCTCAAAATCTGACCATCGTTTCTCCTCATCTCCCATTCTAGGGGGGATTGTTTTTACACTGAAAATCATGTTACTAATCACATGGAAATGTTACGCCTTTTTAAAAGATCATCTAAACCCAAATGGGCTCAGAATTCATCCAAATTCATTAAAGGAGTCTATTTTACGAAGCCCCATCACATTGATTCCTCACCCCTATGACCTTAAGCTTCTGTGACAGTGTCTCTACGAGTCCAGCGAGCACCACTATTATTGAAAAGTATGTTGATGGTCCCTCCACTAGTACGATGATGTCCAAATGAACAATTTTTCTTCGTAACATCTCTGCATCTTCATGGATTCCTCTTTTTATTCATGGTGTGCTCCATGAGAACCACGAACCCGCATTGTCTATAAATTTCTAGCCCCATCATAACCATAGTTGTCATGTCCTTTCGCCTTCCTGGTTCCCATTTTGAGAAACATGTCATGAACCTAAAAATGGATTGCCTAAGTTACTTGAGGATCACAAGGCAAGGTCTGCAATGTTCTTCCTGGCCCCTTCCTATGGTAGGTATGTACTTCGAGAAGGCTTCCACACTTCACAAAGGTGGGAGCCCCTTTAGGTTGCTCGAGCATCAATAAATCATTAATATTTTAGGGATTACTATCCTAATAATGAAACCTTTGATAAATCAAGTCCATTATCTATGAAGATATTTTCTTTTTGAACCACACTTCCTTCGTTAAGAACCTTCCCTTCATGAATCACCATTTATTCATGAAGCTCATTTCCTTTGAAAATATCATTTTTTGAAGACCAATGGCTTCGCACCCTCCATTCCTGTGTGGCCCTCGAGGCTTGTACGAAATGATTTAATGGTTCAACATGTGTTGTTTCAGGTTGTGTTACCCTACCTTATTATTTTTTTCCTAGGTATGCTAATAACTATTTCTTACTTTAATATCTATGCTATCATGAAACCCAAAATTCACCACACCTCCACCTCACTTCCATCAGGCATTGCTTGTACGTCCCCTTCCCCAAGTGTGGGTTGGTACAAGTTTTGTAAGTCCAAGGGTTGAGTAGTGAGTCCTCATCATCTAAGCTATATGATGATAAACTTCAATGAACATACATCCTCAACACATAATGTTAAAATAGGATTTCTATATTCATGGAATTTCTTAGAGGAATAGAGAGCGTAGGTACAATGCAGCCCTCTCGTCTCTCTCTTGTCGCCATGTTTTCCTCGGGCAGTCTTCACATTAGCCCCAAACTACATATTCATGCCTCCCTTCAAGATTAAGTCCCAATCTTCATCTCCCTTGTCCACTATCCATGTGTAATTCCCAAACTATCCCTCATGGCTACACATTTCTTGAGATGATCATTAATTCTATTATTACATCCTGATTCTCACACTAATCATGACTCATATGGGTTTAGTGTAAAAATGACCATGCCATATTCCTTGTGCTTATCACCACACGTAATCCCTTTCAGAAGTTTGGGCCAAAAACCTTGAATAAGCCCCATAACCCTATTCACCGAACTACATGGACTATGATCTCTGCCTTCTAAACAGTGTATATAGGAAGCCTCTCCGAGGATCCAACCCATGACTCCCAATAATCCATTTATTCTATCTATTTCACATTGGTTAACTCATTCGACATGTTTTTAAACTTCACACTTTAAACTACATGGTGTTTAATCACATTCGGGTACATAGAAATCCTCTTTGAGGTTCAATCCAAATACAATGGTAAATTCTAGTGCTTCCTCATATTGATGTACCCCCCTAATGTTCCATCTTCCATTTTTTGGACACATCTCTAGAATCAACCCCCTATGGTGTCTTGATCCATCCAGATGGGAATCTAGCCATGAATAATCCCCACACACTTCAATACAATCCTCCAACCAAGAGTGATCCCTTTGAGAAGGGCCACTAACCACGCGTAATCCCCAGGTACCTCTCAAGGTCATTATCCATTATGTACTCACTGATTCTACGTGTCCATCGTAAAATACATGGACTTTTTCCCCAACCAATGGGACATGTAGAAATATTTCTTGAGGTTCAATATAATCCATTGTTTCCATTATGATCTTTCCCCTAGGTCCTTATTTCTTTGGAAGATCATTCCAAACCAATAGGTTCGACTTCCTTCTGTTCCCCATCATTGTGTTCATTGTCATGGGACACATTCTTAGGTTTGCCATCACCAAACATCCTAAAATATGTTCACATTTATTTCCATCCAATGGGATACATAAAAATCACATTGAGGTTCAAACTCATCTCCTTCCACACCCCATTAATTTAACCATCACTTCATCTATACCAATATTGATTATTACCCATGCCGTCACATCCCAATGAGATCATGAACTACACTTCATTACTTCTTCTAGTATAACTCAGGAAGAAAACATGAATAATCCCCACACAATTTAAATTATATACAACAAAGGTCACCCCTCTTGTATAGGTAATATTACTAGGAGTAAGTCCCAGATCACCCTTTTTAACTACACAGGTTTTGATTAATGTCTTCTAAAAGGGGTATGTAAGAAGCCTCCATAGGGTTCACTTACAGCCAATGGTAAACACTGATGTCTCCCTCATTGGGGAATGTGTTACCTAATTCACCCTCATTGATGTACTGATCAACCTTCACGGTGTGAAAACATACCCATATGGGACACACCACTCTCAGGTCCACCATTATTGGGTGTTCTAATCCATCCATCTGATAGACCTTATAGGTGATAACTCCTATGGATGGGACTATCTAATCCACATCCATAAGTGTTTCAATCAGTTTGATCCATATCTGCTAGATGTTAAACTCATGGCATGCCCCGTGTAAAACCTTGGAAGCTATGGAAAACCTCAGAGACATGAATATTGCATAAGATACCCTGCGAACAATGTGGGAATCCTTATTTTCCACACCATTGATATGTCCTCTGATGAGGAATAATACAGGTGTTCAAGTGTTTTAGGGTCCAGACATTCCATCGACGCCCAACGTGACTACTTTCTTGACAGAATATTTCTACCCTTACTTGAACATTTGGAATTTCATAAAAAAATAAATATACTTAACTAGAATTCAAAAAGATATGGCATTGGGAACAAGTTTAATGAACAACCTCTTGATCGATAATGGAGACCTGGACATGGCAGAGAGTTCCAAGGAGGTATCCATGGAAGAAGAATTGATATCCATTATACTGTTTCGATCAAGGAGTAGCCATCATGAAAGAAGTGAATAATGTCTTCCACCTTTGAAAACAGGGAATATGGGGTACAATGCACCATCATCAAGCATCAACATTCCCGCATAGGGGTTTCCCCCATTGAAAAGTGTAGGAAATATTATCCCAATGATTCCTAGGAAAAATGATGCTATTTTCATGATTTTGGACCATTTGACAAAGTTATAATATTTCTTATCGGTATGAGAGACTTTATCAATGAATCAGTTTCAATACATGTACACTTAAGAGATAGTCCATTTGCACGGGGTGCTAGGGAGTACAGTTCTTGAACATGAATCACATTTTACATCTCACTGCTTTAAGGAATTTCTGAAGCTTCTTGGTAAACATGATTTACTAAGTGCATATTTACACCTGAAAATAGATTTCAAGTCATAATTTACCACACATGTGCTTGAGGATATGCTTCAGTTGTGTGTCAAAGACATTAGTGGCTCATAAGAGAAGCAACAAGATTTTTTGATGTTTTCCCACAACAACAGTTATCAGAAAATTATACAAATTGAACCATATGAGGAACATTATGGTAGGCTATATATATCACCTCTATTCTGGATAAAGTCTAGTGAGTTAGAGATCTCAGGATTGAGTCTCGTGTAGGAGATGTCAGAGTAGTTTTAGCTGATTCTGTAGTATATGGATAAGAATCCGAGTGGGATAATTCTTATGATTATATACATTGAAAACCCCAAGTGTTTAATGATGGTTATAGTGTATTTCTTTGGGTGTCACCAAGATTGGGTCATCACATGATATGGAGTCATAACAAGTTGGCACCCCTGTTTGTTGAAACAATTGAGTTTGTGGATATAATCGAGTCTGCGACATACTGATTGGATCTTCCATGGAGGTAAAGTGATCTGCATGATGACTTTTATGTGTCAAATCTTCAACGATATCACCCTAAACCTTCCAATGGGATCAATGTGGATGAGGTTGAGCATCAGATTTATGAGTCCTTTGAAGAGCATCTGATACGTGTGTTGGATCAAAGTGAGAATGTGTTTCAGGGAAAGGTCATGCCGATAGATCCTTTATTATGAAAAATAGTCAGTGCTTAGGGGGAAACCTAGGATATAGAAGAGGATATATAGGCTTTATGACTCTATTTTTTACCATATAATCGTAGAGTTGTTTGGCAGTACATATTGAGGGTAAGATGTTACAAATTGGGGAGATTTTATGATCCCAACCATTTAGGGATATGTATCGATATTTTTTTAGGCAGTATTTTCCCCCGGTTTTGAGTATCCTTGGTTTGGGTTTTACCTTGGGATGTTTTTGGTTGAAATTAGAGAATTTTTTAAGGAAGAGGGGTATTGCATTGTCGGCTCACAATTTGACCAAACTACATATCAAACCCATAAAACCATGTGAAAATAAGCAAAATGGGTTCACATAGTCGGTCCATGGGTTTTCAAACCATGCACCCTCTTAGTATTAACTATCCCTCCCCCCAAAAAAGCACATGGTTTGACAAATTGTGCACCCCCTACAAAGGAAACTATGCACATATTTTTAATTAATACAAGAATAGGTTCTAGAAATTCATAATCTCCCATATTATATCTCTAAACACCCTAGATCAACCCCAACTGATTCCTCTCATTTTTTGAGGGTCCATGATGTATAAATAGGGCTTATCATGTCTGTTTGGTATGATTCAATGCCTGGAATAGAGATCCACACCCTTCTGAGTAAGGTAATCAAAACCCGATCAGTTTCATATCCCTCCCTGGATCTTCTCCCATTCATTGAACAGATGTATTTCCCTATTGGTTTTATATCTAGATCCAGGTTTAATATATCTAATTATTTTGATCCTAGATCAATTTTTTCGATCTATATGTCATTCTTCATCATCGCCTAGGTTGTTCTAATTCAAATTGGGAATTTTTGTTGGTGAATGTTCACTGTCAATTTTGAGGTAGGTAGTCTAAATTCAAATACTGTAGTCCTTATTTAATGTGTGTTTTTGTTTTTTTATATTTAAATTGGAATTTTTGTCAATTGAACCTTGAATTGAAGAAATTAATTGATTAATTAACTTATGGAAACATATAATTGATTTAATTAGTTGTTTAATTAATTAATATATTACTATGATTGTGGAATTGAGTTGATTTATTTTTTAATTAATTAATGGACTGTTGTGATTGTGATGTTGTATTATTTAGGTGTTCAATTAATTAATATATCTTTATGATTATGTAATTGTATTAATTAATAGTTGAATTAAAAATATTTTTTTTGCTACTCTGGAATTGGATTAATTAATTGTTAAATTATTTAGTAGATTGTTGTTATTATGAAATTTGATTAATTTATTTGTGAATAAATTAAATTGGAAATTGGTATTGTGTTTTTAGTTAACTAATGTGACTATAAAATAATTATCAATGTGATTTATGGGATGATTTACTTGACCATTAATGGGTTATAAGATTTTATATTGAAAAATGGTGTAATGGTTAATTTTTCATTTTATGACATTTCAATGGAGTATTGAACCATGATTGTTTTGATAGTTTAAATGGTATTTCATGATTTATATTTTGATAAGATGGATATTTTTTGTTAAAAATCATTAATTTGATATAAGTGATATATGTGATTGAGGGATAAACATTTGTGGGACATGGACTACAGCATGAAAATGCCATAGTGATAAACTGATATTTGTTTGGGGGATATGAACTGCTACTTCAAAAGGCTATAGTGATAAATTATTGTGGAACACAGACTAATGATTCAAAATCCCACCAATGTCATTTATTGATAAATGAGTTTTAGGTCACATAATACTGCATCAAAACCCACGAGGTCCTAGGTATGGTAATTTTGGCCCTAAATTTTGGCATGGACTATGGTTCCAATTGGATGTGACAATTATTTGATATAAAATGGATAATTAAACCACAGGTTTAAAGATGAAATATGAATTTAATATGTTATATGGTTCAGACACCAGCACAAGATGAATCCCATATTGAGAGTTTGGGTATCCTCAAGAACCTAAGGGATTATATGGTTAAACAAACAATAATTGAATAAATGTTTACATTTCAATTTATTTATGGCATTTTACTTTTTATACAACTTCATACACTATTGTTAATGGTATATTTTTTAGATGTTGTTGGTGGTGGCCTGATGACTTGGACTCATACACTACTTGGGATGTTTGATCAGTAACTGAAGAAACAACAAGTTTTCCGGATAGGATATGGCCAAGGTCCCTCTATAAGATGGTTGTGTTGGGATAGAGAATCGATAAAGGAATAAGGCGTGATTTGGGCCCCACATGGGAGTTGTTAGTGTCTTTATTTATTTTTTTATTTTTCATATTGAAACATGATATATATTTAGAAGGAAGTATATATTGTTTAGTTTTGGATAATTTACATCATCATTCATTCAACATGTGATACTTTTTTGGTTTAATAATTTGTTATATAATTCTGTAATTGTTATTTATTTACACAATTTTTCTACTTTGGTAAAGAGGGTATAGCCTCATAGTGATCAAAATTAGACCCTTACTACTAGTCATCGACTTTGGGAATATGGAGAGGTGCGTTTGAGGTCATGTGGATTATCATGTTGGGGCACCGGTGTGTGGCACCTTGGTCATGATGTTACAATAGTAAAATTAAAACAAAATAAGTTTGAGATGAAATTTTCATTAAGGTTTATGTACAACAGAAGATATCAAGAGTTAATAAGAAATAATCAACATGACATGGTTAATAAATAAAAACACAAGCCATTTAAAAAATTAATTGAAAATGGAATGAATCTTGGGATAATTTTAATTGAGTAATCTCATTGATAATAATAAACTAATTCTCATTGAACAAAGAACTTACTTTTCGATGTCATGATCTCAAACTTCTTGATATATTTACCATCATGGTATTATGCAAAGTGAGTTTAATCAATGAGTAGGTATACACTAAAAACCCATTTAAATATGTCTATCAATCTAATTTGTCTTATGAGACCTACTATTGAATCAATTGGTATTTATAAACAGGACCTTCCTCTAATTTCATGTCTAATTTATTCCTCGTATATCAAATGATAAATTTAATTCACAAACAATATTACTTAGTAATAAATATCTCTATTGAGTCAATAATATTTAATATTAATATTTCCCATGTAATTAAAATGGCATTCATATAATAAATCTATATTTAGAAATGGTATATGGTTTAATAAATAATTATATTCATGAAAAAATATTATGGATATTAATTTTAAATGTAATTTCCAAGAAAAAATGATCACATTAATGTGAAATTTTCAATAGAAATTTAATGACCAAAAAATTAACATTTTATAAATGGTGACCACTAATTCCTCATAAATAATGTTTTTATAATAAAATAATGTCCTTTTTAAAAATAGAGAAAATATAGGATAAACATTAATGTAAAATTTATATAAATTAAACTTATGAAAAACATATGGAAGAAGATGAAATAACATAACACAATTATGGGAGTAGAAAAATCTATTAGTAGAATATACATTTCTTTTTATTGTTTTAGTGAGTGTCCAAAATGAAACATTATAAATAATTAGAAATATTCCTTTATAAAATTAAAAAATTCAAGGATGTCCTTAAATTCCGTTAATAAACAATTTTCATAAATAAAAAAGACTTTTTTAAAAAAATAGAAAAATATGGTCCTGGAAAAAAATTATAACAAATAAAAGGAACATAAGATATGATTTTATTTTTAAATTTTATTTACTTAATAAAAGTTCTATATAGAGTAAATATGGAAGAAAATATGGAAGCTTTATAAATATGTATATTATAATAATATATGTGGAATTTATGATGTATAACCACTTTGGTAAATTATGAATTGTATTCATTGGAATGAGTAATCATGAATTAAATAAGTGGTCATCACTAATAAATTTATATTTATGTTAAATACATTAATGGGTAATTGTATACACCGTATAAAACTAAATACATGTAGAGTACCAAATATGTCTTATTGGAGTGAAAATTTAGTGTAAATCCCTTAAAAAGATCAGATCATTGATGTGAGAGTTAATAAATGTTGTGATCAAATGTAAAAAATGTAAATCCAAAAAAAAACAAGTGAAAATAAAAAATGAAACATTCATAGGTCATTTTATAGATAATCATGGAATAACATAGTCAATGATGTAAATGTATAACCTAGTGAATGGAAATTGAGTTAAGAAACCCCTTACCTCAAATTCGACATTCCTCATTAGTGATTTTAACCTCATTTATAATAATTATAGATTTATTATAGTTTCATATCAGAACTATATAAATATCTATAAAATCATATATCATTATTTATATCATCATATATCTTTTTTTATTGACAAACATTTATTGTTATCATTAGATTAGGTGTTAACTACTTAATTTTTTCGATCAATTTTGATTTGACGGTTTCGATATTTCATTCTTACTCATGGTTCCATCAGTTTCAAAAAAAATGTTATAAATATCGTACATAACCAATATATAGTTAGATTTATTCATATGATATAAATTCTATAAAATTAACTACATCATTCATAAATATGGTATATCGTACGTCTGCATGAGCACTATTTTCACAATTTGATGGATACAATAAAATAAATGAAAAAATAACCCACCTTCCAATAATCCATGTTATATCATTATTATTCCTTATATATTTATTAAAATTTTCTCTATTACCATCAATTTAAAGTATAAATTATAAATTTATCACATCACTATGTGGATGTGGTTGTACCCACACATGCATGAGTGACATTATCAATTTCTTATTGATAAGAAGGTAATAAGGTTGATATAAAATTATAAATACAAAATAATAATTATTTCATAAATATCATATATATTTAATATTTCCATATTTATAACAATCCAAATAATGTGGTGATGGAAAACAAATTACATCGATACTTTGAGATGGAAAGTCGTACATACACATGAGTGATGTTTATTCTTTTCATTGTATGAAAATGATATATGTAAATGGTTTTAGAAAAATAATAAAAACACATTACTATATTGATTATAATAGCATTTTTATTTTCATAAGAGTAAAATATATTTATGGGATGTGAAAGAAGAAATAAATTAAGACGATTCTGTAAAAAAATTACCTCTTTATTGATAAGATTCTTTTAGATACCTTATTAAGGATCGTTTTTGTAGTTCCCCAAGCCAACACTTTTGAATTTGGTTCTAAAACATGCAGTGTAATTTTTTTTATAAAAATAAACAAAAAATTTACACAATATATTACGCAAATGAGGACTTTTTTCTAGTCAAGGTTCATATGAATAGACAAAAACTACACTTTTATTAGAGCAGTACAAAAAAAATAAATAAATGATTAAATTGCATGTGCTAACTCTGCAAGTGAAGAAAACACCATCAGAATGCTATATTAGAACATTGAATAAAAATTTAAAATTATGTGTGAGCATTTAATATGAAAAATAAAAGGTTTTAAAATCATTGATAAATATTTTTAAAACCTTATTTTGAAAATAATTACTTAAAATAAATTTAGAAATATTATTTTAAAATAATAATTTGTAATTAATTAATATTTGAATAATACTATATCACTTTGGATGATACATACATTAAAAAACTGCTTTAAAATAATACAATGATATTTTGGGAAACACTAAGAAGGATTTTGAAAATAAAACACTGAGTTGAGGCCACTTGAAATATTGAATGTTGTCTTGAGAATACCCACTTAAAAATGGATGGGTTCACTCCCCAAAAACGTTCCATATTTACAACGTTCAAGTGCTGGATTTTCTGAAAGCATTTTAATCTTTCTTTAGTTATATATATACATTCACTGGAGTTTTTTGATTTTGAAAAAATGTCAATGCATTAACATAAAAATTCAAACTTCATTTTATATATAAGTATGTAAATTAATAAATATATTAACATTCATTTCATATCAATTTATGAGTTTGGATACAAAAAAATGATCACGATAAGCTTTTGCTTGAACTATCCATGCATTCTAATATTCTTTCATGTAATACCTTTGATATACATACAAATAGATTATCATACTTAATTAATATAATGTTTCATCTTATATAATAAAGGTGATATTTTAAAAAATATTATAATTTCAAATGTTATTTTGATAAAATCACATTATAAAATAATTAAATTAAATTAAATTTATGGGATGTTACATTAATCCCCCCTAAACAGAAATGAGTCCTCAAAATTCGTTTCATCATATTAAAAATAATTTTGAATTCATGTCATCAGAATTAAGAAACACTATGTTTGATAAACTTCTATAATAGAAAAAATCTAATCACCAAATTTGTTTAACATGCTCATTTGATACTAATTGTAACACTTCGAGCCTGCACTTCTGGATTCGGTGCTAAAACATGCTCTGTAAGAAAATTTATAAAAGGAAACTGTAAAGAGATTATCCCAGTTTCGTAGATTCGAGGCCATATTTTATTACATTGGAATATTAAAAAGGATGACACATTCTAAAGGTTAAAATAGTTTAGTTGTTTTGGAATACAATATACATAGATAAGTTTAATAATACGAATTGAAATGAAATACAACATGTAAATTCCATTATAATCATCCACACCTACTAGATTATCCTTGCTCCTTGAAAGTCATTCATAATATACATATTCAATTCTTGGGGAAAGAATAGTAGAAATGGTGAGCTCTAATTCTAAGTAAGGTTAATTAATATAGCATTAGTAAATATAAACATTAACACTAGGCATGGTGAGAAACTAAAAACACATTCTTTTAAACATACACTTGAGAATAATATGGAAGGAATAAAATCCAAATGGATAATTACATTACAAAATATAACCATGAATATTATACTAGTTTAATAATCACATGTACTATCTTTTACATGTTTCATAATGACGGAATGCATAATATGGGATATTATAACCATTATTTCAAGGCATCATTCCGTGACCATACATAAATGGGTAATAACCCAAACTTGTTTGTCTCATGAGACCTACCGATGTACCGAGGAGCTATAAAGGGACCCATTCAATAATTTAATGGAACAATATATTCCACATATGAAAGGGGTCAAATATAGATAACATATACACTCATATTGAAATAAATATATGAAATTTAAATCACTTTCCCCAGTCAGTAAACATAACACTAACCATTCAAAGTAATATTGTGAATGCTTTCAAGATAGCACATCCATAGAAAACAATGCCATAAACCATTCAATAAAACATGGTAGACGATATCATTAAATCTTTTTCCCAATTAAACATACTAATCAACAAGAGTGTTGAAATAGATGAAAATTCTCTTATAAAGTATCCTGTAATTCTTGATATAAATACTCTTCTACATTGAAAAGAAGAGTTATTTTGAAAATATCTTGTAAAAACAAAAGTTAATTAAGGTTGGTTTTTTAATAATACAATCACTAATTTTAGAAACATAATGGTGTCTTAAAATAGATTATAGAGTTCATTTGATAATAGGTAAGAGTTCAAGATGTTATTTTGAAACGAGCTTGTTTATCGGGGAGAATTTTTGAATGATCCTTTTAAAACATATAACTCCCCAAAAAATAAAGAATAATTATGATTGGTACACATATATAGAACTTAAAAATATAATTTATGGTGAGTAAATAATAATAAATAATAATTTCATTGAGTTAAGTAGATAACAAGTGTAACCTGAATGAAAATGGATGTTCGGGTAGAAAACCATACCTTCTGTCTGAATGTGTTCTGCACTTGATTTTAACATCTTGGATAATAAAATTAAATACAATAATTAATTTATTCAGAAATATACTTATATGTTTTTGATTTTACAGATTTTTTATGTTCATTTATGGCCTTTTATGAGTTATAAGATAAAAATATATTGCTCATGAGTGTTTGTTTCCATGGTTTTCACGATCAGTATAATTGTATATAATAAGGGAAGTTCATCTGGAATGGGTATAATTATACAGTATTTAATTTATATTATATAGATGAACATATATTAGTATAAATTGTTATATATATCAATTTTTATATAGTATGAGTATGAATAATTAGATTAAACATTTCGTTATCACCATTTATATTTTTAAGGTGGTTTTACGATCACAACAAACTAGTTCTGTTATATTATTTAATATCATGTATAAATGATGGTTAGAGAATAAGTACATAAGATATAATAAATATTTTATAATATTTTAAACCATAAATATGGATTCATGACCAACTTTGAAGAATAAATTTAAGAACAAAACATCTTCATCCCCAATGGTTGTAAATCGGCCCCTCCCTGACAATGATTTTGTCACTAAAATAAAAGAGAGAGAGTGAAGAGATTGATGATGTGCCATAAATTAAAGTGTTATAATTTTAGTATATAGATTATAATAGATTTAATATTGTAATTTGGTCAAAAGAGGTGAAGAAATAATAATAAAATAAGGATCTAAATAGAAATTAAATGAAAAAATGATGAAACTTTTGCCTCTTTAGAACACCTCTAAGAGAACCTCATTATGGGAAGGGGTTTTGGTCTTTTGGAACCACCAAGAGATCCTGGATTTTAGGAGATACTTGGAAATATTATTTGGAAGAACATTGAGAAGCTTTAACAAATATATTGGTGAAGTTGAGATGGGGAGTATTGTGTTTTCATTGTGGAGGATTGGAGTAATTTTTGAATATCTTATTCATTATTTTAATATTTTTCTCAAGATAAGAAATAGTGTCTGATTATTATGACATAAAATAGTAATAATTCATTTTTATTCTAATCCAATGAAAATTTATATCAGAAATGACTCAATAATTATGAAGAAATTCATTTATTTACCATATTTTATAAATTATCAAATTTCACTATTCACAAAAATTCAAGTATTTCAGAAAAATCACAAAAATTCACCATTACCATTTTTGATGTGTATAATCAAAAAATGAAATCCATTTTATCAAAATAATTTTCTAAAAAAGAGAAATTTATTTTTTAAATAAAATCATTATTTACATGAAAAATACATATTTTAAATGTAAAACTGATATTATAATACTTTAAAAAATTAACTGAGGTCTCATAAAATTACTCTAAAATCATTAAACAATAATATATTTATTAAGGAATAAATTTTATGAAAATGTATTTTATTAACTTATTAATATAAAATTGTAATTAAATATTTGTTACTAATAAAAATACCAACACTTAGTTATTAATTTTTTAAAAAATTCACTCTCATTTATGTGGTACCTAAATAATATTTATACATACATTGGTGAAGTTATAATTTATAAGGGTATATTAATTTTCATACGGGTATGTTATTATTTATAAGGGTAAGATACTATTAAAAAAAATATGTTGATCATATGAGAATTTAAATATCTTACCAAATGCAACTGTGTATGTCAGCGTTTCAAAAGTCAAATCACCAAAGAAAGAAATTTATGTTTAATGGATTATACTATCTTATTTAAATAATAAAATAACTGTTGTTTCATAGGGACTCAGTGTTTCATGCATTCTATATTAAATTTATTTATAAATCCTTTGGGTGTTACATTCTTCCCTCCTTACAAAAATTTGATCCATGAAATTTACCAGAATGTAACCACATAAAAAGATTTGGGTAGATCTTCATCATAAGATCCTTAGGCTCCCACGTTGCCTCTTCAATTATATGATTTTTCAAAAGTACAATTATCTATCAAATTATATGATTCCTCAACACATGTTATTTAGTTTCCAGAATCTAGATAGGCTTTTCCTAGTAGTATAAGTCAAATTCCAATTATATACCTTCAGAAGTAAGGACATGAGTTGGTTCAAGCATGTAATTTATAAAAAATGAGACATGGAGCACATTATGTACCTTTGATAGTCTAGGAATAATTTACAAATGATAATCCACTACTCCAACTATATTCATAATTTTAAAAGGGCCAATGCACCTAGGGATCAGTTTCTGTTTCATCCCAAACCTTATAACACCCTTCCCAGGAGATACTTTCAACAAAACGTGATCTCCCAGTTGAAATTCATAATACATCCTTCGATTATCTACATAGATATTTTTCATACTTTGAGATTCTTTGATATGGGCTTCAATAGTCTTTACCATTGTTTTTGTCTCCTCTACATGCTCTGGGCCTATAAGCTTCCTTACAAAAACATCACCCCATTGTGTTGGTGCACGAAATTTCTTTCTGTACAATGCATCATATGGTGACATTTTAATTATAGAATATAAACAATTATTGTTGGAAAACTCAAAAAAAAGGTAAATAAAGATCTCACATACCATGAAAATATTGTGAGAATGATCTCATCATTTCTTTTAAACTTTTGATCATCCTTTCTAATTGTCTGTCCGTTTGATAGTGATAAGAAGTACACAAACGAGTCTCAGTGTCCAAATATTTTTGAATACTTTTCTATACTTTTGATGTAAATTGAGGATCGTGATCAGTGCCAATTGTAATAGGTACACCTTGATGTCCAAAATATTACAAGGAACTCCAGTGAAAAATCACCCCTTATTGAGAGAAAATGTTCAGATTTTGATTGTCGATCAAGAATTACCCAAATTGAATCGTTATTTCTTGGAGTTTTATGTAATCCAATGAAAAAAAATACTTGGTGATTTTATCCAATTTCCATGTAATAATATGTAAAGGTTGCATGACTTCTATAGGATGTTTTCTTTCAGCCTTCACCTATTGACAGACTAAAAATCTGGATACATAATCAGATATTTTCCTCTTCATGTTATCCCACCAAAAGTGTTATTTCAAATCTCTAAAAATCATAGTGCTACTAGGATGCATAGAAAAATTTAAACTATGGGAATCTTTCAATGACTCTCTATTCATCTCGGTTATAGAGGTAACACACAATCTTCTCCCAAAATTTAGAATTCTATCCTCACACATAAGATCCAGAAACACCCACCATTCACATCGTTAATTTTTAATTGAATATTCTCATCATTATATTTAGAACTTTTAATTCATTCCAAAAAATATGGTTGGGCAACCGATTGAAAAATTAATGATGTTTCTCATTATTTGATAATTCCCAGATCCATATTTATAAGATCGATGATTACAATATCCCTTTCAATCCTTATTTTTATTAAAACTCCATGATCCTTCCTTCTCAATGCATCATCTACTTTTTTTCCATTCCTAGGTGGTAGTGTATGGAATAATTGTAAAACTTGAGTAGAGAAATCCATATCATTTTCCTCATGTTGAGTTCTTTCTATGAAAAGATATATTTCAATCTCTTGTGATCTATATATATCTTACATATTTCACAAGATAGATAGTGTAACAATATCTTCATATAAAATACTAAAAAAACTAACTCTAGATCCTCATATGGTTTTTTTTCATTAATTTTTAATTTACATGATTCATAGGTAATAACTCTATCATTCTTCATAAGGGCACAACCAAGTCATTTCTTTAATGCATCACTATAAATCACAAATCTACCATATCCTGAATGTAGAGTCAGGATCATAGAATTCATTAATCTCCTCTTCAAATATTTAAAAAATAATTCACATTCATTTATCCACACAAACATAACCCCTTTATGAATAATCTTGGTTAACAGTTTGGATAATCAAGCAATGTTTGGAATGAATCACCAATAATAACCTACTGAACCAATAAAAATGTATACCTCAGTTATGTTCGTTTGAGTTGGCCATTTTTGAAGAGCCTTTGTCTTCATAAGATCAACATATATTTAATACTTAGAGCCAATATGTCCATTAAAAGAAATAGATTAGAACCAAAATTCACACTTGATAAACATCCCATATAAATCATTCCCATTAATAGTATTTAGAATAATTTTAAAGTGATTTTAACGATCTCTGTAGATTTTGAAGTATATTAATATATCATTAATAAATACCACAACAAATTCATCAAGATACTCTTTGAAAACCCTATTAATTATATTTATGAAAATTGATGGTGCATTAGTTAGTCCAAAAAGAATGATTGCAAACTCATAATTCGCATACCTGGTTCAAAATTTTGTCTTTGGAATATCTTGTTTCCTCACATGCAACTGGTGATATCTAGATCAAATGTCAATCTTGAAAAAATATTGGCCTCTATAAAGTTGATCAAAAAAATTATCAATATGAGATGATCTAGCCAACTATTATGAATCTTGTTAGATGATGACTTATTCTACGTGGATTCTATTTGGATGATTTGATTTTCCTTCAAAGGTCTCAGTTGGACTGCATTTCTTCAGAACGACTCTGATTTTTATCTGTTTATCTGCTCTTTTCTTGATGGGTTTACTGCATGTTTTCTCTTGGTTTCTTCCTTATTAATGGATGCTCTGCTTTCTAAAAAACATATTGTGTGATGGATGGATATTGTTATACATCATGGTGTTGTGATGGAATTTTTTATCAGTTATATGCAGATGAAATTGGACTTTTGTGATGATATTTTGAAGATGAAGACAACTTCTGTCTTCACACTGGTAAAGTCCTCATATAGTTTCTCCTAGACTGCAAAGGTGTGGTATACTATTATTTTTAAATGGATCTCATGATGTCTACATGAGTACTCTGGTTATTATGTGAGCTGTTTCTATTTTATCAGCATGTATCTTTCTTTTTTTCTTTGTGTTGGTGTAAGTTATTCACACCTCGTGCAAAAACGGTATAACCTTTTTGATTTCATAAATTCCTTGGGGGCATGTATCGGGTGACCGATTCATATCACCATTTACCCAAAAAAAATCTCCCTATATTAAATGCATATCCACATAGATCCATCTTTCTTATAAACAAATTGAACAAGGGATCCCCATGGAGAAACACTAGGGCAGATAAATCCTTTATCACTCAATTTCTCTACTTGTTTCTTCATCTCTGCTAATTCCACTTTGGCACATCCTATATGGAGTATTTGATATCAGTATTTAACATGTAATTAAAACAATAAAGAACTCAATTTCTCACTCCATAGTGTTTCCATGTAAATACTATAGAAATACATCAATGTATTCTTGAAAAATTGGTATATCCATGATTCAAAAATTTATTTCCATACCCATAGATATTGGATTATCCTTATCCATAAGAATATAATCTAGTAGAGCTACTAGAGGTCGATATTCATAAGAATCAGAAGGTGAGGTTTCTGCTATAAAGATAAAGGACTATACATCTTTATAAATAATCATAACTTCCTTATTACAGAAAATTTCCACATCATAATTTGAAATCCAATTCCTAACAAGAATTAGATCAATGCAAATAATGTGTTTGATGATAAGTTCAGAAACTGATGCTCATTTTTGTGTCATATGTGGGACAGATTGAAACATATTTGTTGCAACGATACAAACATTAAGAGTTTTTATTGAAAAATAAATTATTAAATAAAATTGGAAATTGATAATTTTCAAGGAAAATTGGGAACATATGAAAGAATGTGATGATCCAGAATCAATAATACATTTTTTAAGTTTTAGTAAACAATTAAAGTACCTGTCACCACATCATTAGTTACTTAAACCTTAGTAGTTGTGACTGTATAAGATTATACCTGCTCCCTTTTCCTTCATTAGGGAGCGTTTCTTTGATTATTAGGACATTCATGTGCATAATGTGCAATCTCTTCATAATTATAGCATTGAACATTGGGAGATTCTTTCTTTCCATTACAATCATGAGAATGGTGGACTTTTTCTCTACACTTGTAAAAAACACCCATTCCCTTCAGGCAATTACCAAAGTGTTTTATCCCACAATTACTATAGGGTAGAAATTCAACTATTTTATTCTTCCCCATTTACTTATTTCTTTTTCTAGAGTGTTTACCAGCCCCCTTATTCTCTTGGTTTACCTTGAAGTCATAGGAATTAGATAATTCATTTTCTATACTGATTTCACATGAGACAATGCCTTCATATGATGAAAAATCCTGAGAGACCAGTTCCCATCAAAGGAATGGTTTTAAACCATTAAATAATTGATAATTATTTCTCCTTGTATTGTATATGTAGTACGTGTGATTTGAAAGCCTTGTCATGTTTGCTTCATAATTTGAAACATTATCATCCTTCTCCTAAATCAGATTCAAGAATTTCTTTTCCATATCTATATATTTTTCATTGGGAAAATATTTTTCTAGGAATATATCTTTAAAATCCATCAATTATATATTTTAAATCTCTTACTAATCCTTTCTGTTTTGAATCAATGACCAACATTGATTAGTATATCTTTATAGAAGATACAATTCCATGACATCCATATCCCTTTCTTTACTTCATAATGTGAGAAAGATCTTCTCTAAGAAGCATATAAACTATTATTCAATGAATTGGTTTTTAGTCTAATTAAATTATAGAGTATATTGTTGCAAAAAGAAGCCTCACATCGCTCCTCCATATTGTGGATTAGGATACTCTATATGGGTAAGGTTATTATTCATAACATGAGTCAGTTGTTCCAGTATAGTTATATGTTTCTTAGCACCAATTGCAACATCATTATCCTACATTGGATGGAAATCCCCAAATGGGATACATGCATTCATGTGGTTCCCATTACATCAACTAGGCTCTATTTTTAAATTATGGCATAAACTAGATTACGTTATGAATCATAATGTATAATCCCAATAAGTAAAATAGTTTACTTAAATTGAGATCATAAGTATATCTAACATAATAATCATATACATGGTTTCTTTGTGAAAAAAAATCCTTTTAAATCCCTCATAATGTCTTGTAAAGAAAATATGAGTTATTCTAATAATATCCGCTAGGAATGTCAAACCACGTACGTTGTAAGGGACGTTGTCATGTACCATGTTTTCAGACAATGATATATTTTCTAGGAAGTTCCAAATAATCTCTCCCTTTACATAATTCTTGTATTTTATTTTATATTTATCCCCAAAGACACTCTTATGGTTTTGTTCCCTAATCTACATTTTATAAATATAGTTTCCGTGTTTTCTAATAAACTTACTCTGATACCTACTGTAATGAACCGAAACAAGTTTCCCAGAGTCAGTGCCTTATTTTATTACGTTATCATATTAAAAATGAAGACACGTCCAGAAGGACCAAATTTTTTAGTAGTTTTGGAAAAAAATATACATACACAAGTTCAACACTAGAGCTGAAAATTAATTACAACATAAAATTTTATTGGAATCATCCAAAAAACCTAGATTATCTTTGTATGTAATGCATAATATACATCTTCATAACGTGGGGGAAAATAAAACATACTAATGTGGTGTTCTTATCTTCCCATTAAGGGTGAGTAATACAAAAAAAATTAATCATAAATATAATCACTATTCCTAGCGAGAAACTAAAAATGTGTGTCTTTAAACATATACATGAGAATAATATGGAAGGAATAAAAGCTGAATGAATAAATACATTATAAAACATAACCAATTATATTATACTAGTTGTATAATAAATTGTACTAAAACTTATTTTTTTTATAATGTGGGAATTCATAATGCAGGATATAATAACCATTCTGTCAAGACCTCATTCAAAGACCATACATAAATGTGTAAAACCCCAAACTAGTTTTTCTCATTAGAACTAATGATGCACCAAGGGGATATAGAAATCCCATAATAAAAGTTATTATGTCCAATTAATTCCTCATTTGAATGGGGTGGAACATAAACAACATATACATTCATATTGAAACTAACATATGAAATGTAAATCGCTTTCTGCAATCATTAAACTTTACACTAACCATTCAATGTAGTATGTTTAATGGATTCAAGATTGTACATCCATAGTAAAACTAGTAATAAACTATTAAATAAATCATGGTAGATGATATCATCAAATATTTTTCCCAATTAAACATATGAATCAACAAGAGGTTTGAAATAGATGAAAATGCTCTAATAAAGCATCATGTAATTCTTATAGAAATACTCAATTAATTTGAAAAGAATTATTCTTTCTGAAAACTCATATATGAAACAATAATTGAATTTATGTATTTATCATCATAATAAAATTATTGATTTTATAAAAATAAAGATATATTAAAACAGATTATAGAGTGCCTTTGAAAATAGGTTATAATTCAATATGTTCCTTTGAAGCATGCCAGTTTATTTGGAGAGCAATTTTGAAATAACCTTTTAAAACATCTAACACCCCATAAAATAAAGAATAATTCTTATTGGTACACATATATGGAACATTAATTTATAATTTAATATAATTACTTAAAAATATATATTAATTTCATTAAGGTAAGATCCGAATAAGAGTAACCCAAATGAAAATAGAGGTTTGGGTAGAAAAACCTTACCATGTATATTAATGTGTTCTTCAATTGAGAATAACCACCTAGATAATATAGTTAAATCAAATAATTATTTAGTTAATAACCATAATTAACTGTTTTGTATTTCACATAATTTGATTATGTTCATTTATAGAATTTTGATGGGCTATAAGATACAAAATTATCGCTTGGGAGTGTTCATTTTCTTGGTATTCGTGATCAGTATAATTGTATATAATAATGGAAGTTCAAGGGGAATGAATATAATTATCTAGAATTAAACTTATATGATATGAATTGACATTCATTAATGTAAATTTTATACATATCATTTGGTTATATAGTTTGAGTATGAATCATTAGATAAAAAATTTAGAGATAACCATTTTGATTTTTACAACTGTTTTTCGATTATAATGAACTAGTTATGTTATGTTAATTAATATCATTTATAAATATAGGTCCCATAATAATTACATAATATATAATAAATATTTTAGAATTTTATTCAACGATAAAAATAGATTCATGACCATCCTTTAAGAATAAATTGAAGAAAAGAACTTCATCGTCCATGAAGGTTATAAATCAGCCACTCCGAGATGATGGTTTTGTTTTTTAAGAAAAAATATAGAGAGTAAAGAGATTAATGATGGATCTTCCAATAACATGATATAATTCCACTATATAGTTCATTATAGTGTTAAGATGATCATTTGGATAGATTAGGTGAGGAGATCAAATTAAAATATGGATCTTAGATGAAATTGAAAGGAAAAAAGAAGAAGATTTTACCTATTGAGTACTAATCCTTGAGAACCTCTTTAAGGGAAGGGGTTTTGGTATTTTGGAAATATGAAGAGCTCCTAGACATGGGGAGAGACTATGGAAGAGTATTTCGCAATAAATTTGAGTAACTTCAAGTCATAGATGATTGAAGAGAAGAGGGGGTGATGCATGTTTTTTATAGCATAGGATATGAGTGATTTTTGAATATATTATTTATTATTTTATTATTTTGTAGAAGAAAACTGATAGAGTATTATTATTATGGAAAAATTGTAATAGGTTAATTTAGGTTTGAACTAATAGACATTTACATTATCCATGACTCACACATGATGTAGAAATTCATTTATTTAGTATATTTTATAAATTATAAAATTTTACTATTCACCAAAAATAGATAAATATTTTTAAAACATTATATTAAATCTACTTCCAAAAAAATACATTTATAATATTCTTCTGAAATAATTATTTTAAATTAATTATGCTTTCATAAATAATATATCACTTTGAAAAATAATCATTTTCCAAAATTTCTTTATAATAATCCATCGATATTTCTGGAAACAATAAGAAAGCTTCTTAAAACAAAACACTGAGCAGAATCCACTTGAAAAATTAAAGGATATCTTGTTCCAAACCACTTTGCATATGATGGGTTTAATACCAAATAACCTTCTTTATTTTTAATGTTAAAGCACTTGATTTTCTGAAAACATTTTCAATTTGGTTTTCTTATATATATACATTCAATGGTGTTTTTTTTAAAAACATATCACTGAATTGAGATACACTTCAGAGTTTTTTATATTTATGTATTTAAATACATAAATATATGAACTTTCATTACATATAACTTGTGAGCATAGTTACAACCAAAACTCTTGTTGTAATCCTTTCCTGGATTTGTCAATGCATTCAAACATTATTTTATGTAAAACCTTTGATATATATACAAATTTTTGATCATAATTAAATAATTTAATATTTAATACTATATAATAAAGGTGATATTTTTAAAAATAATATAATTCAAATTTTATTTTGATAAAATCACATTATAACTTAATTCATTTAAATTAAATTTTTGGGATGTTACACTTTTAATATTTTTTTAAGAAGGCCAAAATCTCTAATTCATGTATGTGTAATTTTAAATTTTTTTTGGGTAGGGTTTTGTTGAGATTGGTTTCTTTTGAATCTATAAATAAAGGGGATAAGTGTTATCCTTTTACTAATGAGGGAAGTGTATCTCTTTTGATTACTTAATGTAACAAATTAATATGAATTAATCCTCATAGAAAAAATGGATCCAAATAGATTTAATTCATATACAACATTATAAAATTTTAAATCCTTTCATAGAAAAATAGTTTGAAATTTTTTGGTTTTGTTTTCCCCTTATCTATTAGTTTTAGCACCTTGTTAACCATTTTGATGATTATACTGATAATAATGTTTTTAATCATTAGAGGTCAATAAATTTATTATAAAACCAAAAATTACACATAACTGAACCGTGGTTTATATTTTCAACTATATCCCACTAATATTTCTAAATATTTGATTTTAATAAACATTAAATAATTGAATATAATATTTTTTATTATGAAAAATCATTAATATCATTTTTCAAAATATATGTAATATTATAATATAACATGTGTCTAACATATGTTAAATTCTTATAAAGTTATGTGTATAAGAATATAAGGATTATATATAGTCAATATAACAATACAATAATATTTTTACTAGTTAATATACCATTTTAAATTTCATATTTAGGTTTAACCCCTAAGTTAACTAATTTTAGTTTTAACCGTGGTAATGCATTTATCAATATTAAAGGTTTATAATTTTACTTATAAGGTGAAAATTAGATCATAAATGGCAAAGGAATAAAATTTTAGATAATTTCTCATAATATTTTTCCTATTTCATGATTTTTATGTTTTTTAAATATTTAAATAAAATATATTTAACATAAAATACTATTATGTCATTTTATGAACTATTCAAAAACGTTTACATTGAGAAAACCAAAACAATATAAATTTAATATACACCATTCACATATATCTAAATTTTAATATATATTTTCAAAATATTTGGGACACTTTTTCTCACCCAAAAAATATTACTTCTACATTTTTTAATATCATTTACTTTATGTTTCTACTCCTTAACCAAGTAATCTGTTAGCATTACGTAAGAATTTTAGGCAATTGTATCATTACTAAGAATTTAAAACAAAATACCATTGTAAATAAAATCACATCATATTTAAAATATTCATTTATAACTAGAAATAAGTTATTTTTCACAAATTTCATAAAATATTAAAGGTTTTAAAAGCAATAAAGTGACATTTTGGACATTATCTTTTACTATAATATTATAATGTCAAAATCAATGTTAAATAGAATCAAAAGGATACATTTTATAAGTTTGGATCAATATGGAAAATTTTTATTTTTCCTATTAAATAAATAAACTTTATTTGATTGAATTTGAATCCTTATCATATTAGTTTTTTACATTAGTTATTGGATTTACCCATTACCGAGGTTATAAATTTTTCCATTAAAACCATTCATAATATATTAAAATAAAAAGGATCTATTTAAAAAAATTCAAACTCTTGTCTAAAAATATGTAAAATATTTTATCAATCCAAATTTCTATATGTTTCAATAATTAATTTAAAATTATAAACAAAAAATATGATGAAAATGGTTTTCTAGGGAAAGGTGTTTTTAATCACAGAAATTGGATTATATCAAAATAATATAAAACTATAGCCCTGGTAGAATTATTATAAATAAAAAATATATTATATCCCATTAAATAATAAATACAATTAATGTTTAAAATTTATTTATGAAACTAAAAGAAACAAAAATTTTACAAAAATATGTATTTTTCACTACTCACTGAAAAATAAAAAATTTCCAAAAATTAAAAAAATCACCCAAAGGGAACATTGATATCATTAGATAAAAATGATTTAAAATTTATAATGTAAAATTCCTAATTTTTTAAAATATTATTTTTAATTACCACACCCAAAATTCCACAAAACGACCTTGGAAGAAAATGAATTTTTGAAGCACAAAATGCATCCACTATAAATTGAGTTTTTTAATGATAATTAATCAATAAATTTTCATTGAGTATAACCATTATTATTATATTTTGTAATTTAATTACCCAATTTCATTCCCTAGAATTTTGTTTATATGTTATCACATGTTAATTGTACTAATTTTATAATATATGTAAATTTATTTAAAGCTCAATGTTTCTTGTTAATCAAGATATTAAAAAATCAAAACTATTTAAAGATAAATATGTCCTAAAATATTAGGATTTACATATACTGGGTTTGAGTAACAAACCTAGTAAGATCCCACCAATGTGTCCTTATGAGAAGTGAAAAAAATATATAACAGTTTTTGACATTATATAAGTAAATGCTCAAAAATACATACAGTCATTAACATGTCAAATGATCATGTGGTAACGAAGCCATCCCAAACCCTAGCCCCACTGAATAAATATTGATGCTAGAACAGGTGTCAAGTAAGTATAACCAAAGACAACCCTTAAAAAAATACCACACACACCACCATCATGGTATCATTAACATCTCACACCCCACCCTAACAGTGGTCTTTATCTGTAACACTGTATGTCATACCCTATCCGGGGTTATTATCTATAATATATTATTCCCCCACCCTAAACTGTTTAATTGTCTCTAGAAAATCACAACATCTTGAATTCATCCATCATGTCAATTTTTTACATCCATCAATAGGGATAGACAGACCCACCTTTAAGGATATTTGGACAATGTCATATTGGTTAAAAAACCATTTATTCATATCCCTTTATTGGGATATCCTTTCCCACCATTATGGAAATTTAGGCAATTTATTCCCTACCTTAGTCCTCCACTTGGACACTCATAACATCAATGATTCAATGTTTATACCCATTTTCACCACTTCCAAGACACCATGCTCCACCTCTATATTTATATCATCTAAAACAATGACAACTTAATCATATTGATACATGAAGAAAAACTACCAAAGTTATAAAACACAACAAAAAATATGTATCTCATTTTGGGAAATCATTTATTTTCTAGAACAATGCACAATAAGATATAAATAATCATAAAATCACCATAAAAAAAATCTTCGTGCCACTCACAGACCCACATGTAACACAAAAGAAGCATGAGTTATCAAATAAAAGAAACATGTCATGAAAATGTCATATACAAGGACCTAAATGGATTGGAGCTTCCTACCTCAATGATTTTTATGTTGAAAAAAATTTACTCAATAAATGATCAATAATACTACACCCACTTGTTTATCATCTCAAACCACTCTCCAAGGATTCCCTGAACATATTTGATTATTTTATTTCTAAAAGAAATAAAACACCCCATATGAAAATTGATTCTATCTCATAGAGAATTAAAAAATATCATTTTAATCCAGAGTATATATGAAAAAATTATTTTATAATAATTTAATAAAATTCCACATGTGAATAAAATCCATATACTAAAAATAATTTTATATAAAAATGAATTATTCTTATTATTCCTGTCTTGAATTCTAGTTTATTTTCATAAAAAAAATTATTTATAAATTTTATGAAATTCTTGAAATGTTTAATTTCAAAAATTTAATATGGGATGATTTTATATAAAACATACATGTGTGTTATCTTTTGAAAACAAAAAACCAAAGAATAGTGAACAAATAGTGAAGTTCTTATATACCCTAAAATTGTGTGAAGAAATTGTATTTTTCATAGAAGGTTTTAGTAAACATAAGCAAGGGAAATCTTGGGATTCTCAAACAAAAATAGATCACCCCAAATGAAAGTGAGTAATTTTTTTAATTTGTTTTGAATGTAATCCACATACATATTCTATATATTAAAACCCAAATATAAAATTCATCATTTAATTAGTTTTTATGTTATTATTTATTATTGATTTTTTATATTATTCCAAAATATTATCCATGGAACTTATATGACCTGAATAATTCATTTCCATTTTTATAGGATTTTAAACTCATTCAAAGATGTCCTTTTGGGTTGCACTGGTGAAGAAGATGGAAAAAATAACATTTTAAAGATTTTTTGTCAAAAGGAAATTACATAATGGTTACATGGTTTACCATTACACAACACAAAACTATCATGCAAGGGAAATAATTTACCCTTATTAACCATTTTTAAACTATAGGTCATCCTTAAATAAACCTTATATTTTAAATGTTTCCATTACACATCATAGGAACTACAACTAAATATCTCTTTTTTTAAACTTACACATTCTTTGAAAACTACTACCTTCTATTAAAAAATTCTTAAGGTTCTCTTATGAATCTGTTAAAAACATCAAATTACCCTTACCCAACTTATAGGTTAACCTTATGCAAATTAAATTAATTCTTCATACCCATACATAGTAGTAGGTTAATATTATGTAGTGAGGAATCTACCATTAAATAACAAATATAATTTCTAAAATAACCTTACACAAGACATAGGTTACCATTATATATCCCTTAGAAACATAAGGCTTACATAATTCGGTATGTTGAAATCCAGAGGTTACTTTATGATGTGGCTAAAAGAAGCCTTTATCCTTACATAGAGGATATTTTACCCATTTAGAGCCCTTAAAAAATAAGTACTATAGTAACATAACTCCCCAAATCCATCTTATGTATAGGTAAAATATATTTTACCTTTACATAATCCCTAGTCCATACGTAAGGTTAAAAAGAAAGTTGATTATTATTAATTTTCCTTAAGAGAACATATAAATTATATCCAAAAGTGGGTTTTTAGAACAATTAGAAATTTAGAATATTATAATAATCTTGATGGTTTTATAAAAAACATGAGATCTAATGGAATTTTTATATTAAAAATACATATTTTTACCCTTAAAGGGAATACTCAATCCTTTAAACAAAAAATCATTAGTTTACCAAATAAAATATACAATTTCCATGAAAAATCATTATTAATCATAGAAAATTCATATAGGTTCCTTTATACATTGTCTTCATAGAACCCTCAAAAGAACCTTTACAAAAATAATTGCAAATATAATTTCTTACTCATTTATTATAAGGTAATTATCCCTAAATCATAATCATTAACAATGAATATGATAGATATATCAGGCATTCTCATAACCATAAATAGTTTCCAACGAAAATAAAATAAATGAATCAAATAAAATATTAAATTTATAACACAAAATTGATAAATGTTTCTATTTAACTCATATACAGAAGCATAGTTATGTATCAATTAAACATCAAGATAAATACCATTTTCATTAAAAACACTCTAAATAAAATTCCCTTATGAATGGGAAATATGATATTATTTGCAAAAACCATAATATTTTTCATGTAATATTCCTAGGGAATAATTTTCATGATTGTATGAATCCCTTAATTCAGTATACATTAAAAAAATATTCATATCACACTTTTGTAGAAATATAAAAAATAATCTGTTTTGAAAATGTTTAAATGTCATTTTAAAAAACATCATAAAAATATAAAACATGAAAAAAATTGACCATTAATTTCATTATTTAGATAGCATTATTGATTAATTTTATGGAAAATGGATATAGAGAAAAAATTGAAGGAGGACATTAAAAATATTAAAATATTGTTTTTATGAAAACCCCTTCCATAAATACTATTTTGAAATTTAATTTTTTTAAATAAAGAATAAGAAAATAAAATTATTTATCTTCATACATAATAAAATTATTCAAGTTAATTCCATTTAATTATCCATTTTTTCATTTGTTACCATGATTTATTTAGTTACATAATCAAATAAATTTACTTCATACATTTTAAAGACATGTGGTTCGTAATCCAAAAACATATATGGTAGGATGACCTTGTTGAAATGGGTTATTATTCTGTCACCACCAAAATATTAATAATAACATTATCTTCATTTTTATATATTAAATATAATTTTTTATCCATCCAAGAATGGTGTATATTAAAAATAAATCACATTGCTTCTTGGAGGTGGTCGTCCATACGTACACACGAATGATGTTATCATTTTCAATGTATTGAAAGGTAATAAAATCATTGATATATAATATTTATAGAAGAATAATTTCATCATTAATAAAATATATATTAATTTAATATATCATATCTGATGTGGTTATGATTAATGAAACCCATCACATTGTAGAGGTGGCAATAAACATGTATGCACAAGCAATGTTTTCATTTCCAATAGCATGGATATATAGAGAAACAAATGTGATATACCAAAATCATAATATCAATTAATTATATGGAATATAATTGTGTTATTATTTCATAGAGGCTAATTAATACATGAAGTAGGGAAAAGAATAAATAATCTTGAAATTGTTCTGTAAGGATTTATACCTTCTCCTCGAATAACCTCTTTGTCTTACACATTAAGCCTTATAGGATTGATATTTTGGTGATAAAATGAAATCTATGACATGGGAAGGGATTTTTGTGAGATTTTCAAGATTTTAAGGTATAAAAATTGTTTTCTAATGGTGTGAGGAATAGAGGAGATGCAGTTCCATTTATAAGTGAGGGGAGGGCACTATTGCAGTTACATAAACCATTAAAATAACATAAATTAATTTTCATGTTAATGTCCTAAAAGATGACATATATTTGATATAGGATTTTTATCAGTATAAATACTCTCAACTAATGAAATTTTGTCATATTTACATGATGTTTTCAGAAAACATTTTTTTAAGCCTCACCTAACTCTTTTGGTAATTACCATTGTATTAATGTTTTTTTTACTCTATAGAATTCATAAAAGTTGCTATAAAATGAAAGCGAACCATATGTGTGAAATAATTTATTTTTATGACCGTATACCATTCACCTACCCAAATATAATATTTTTTTTTTGAATTTTAAATCATTTGATAAAATATTATTTATCCAAATATACTATTAAATTCATTTTCAGGATAATTCCCACAATTTGAGATTAATGAAATAAATATTGAAATGGAATAAAAATTAATACTTTTAACTCATCTCTAATATGTTATAATTATATAATAAATTTTTGTGACACAATAATTCAACCGAAATTTATTACATTTAATGATTTTGAAATCATTTACATGATTTTTCTATTACTTGAATAAACACCCTGTCATTTTTACGCGTGAATTTATTGTAATTATTCAAGAAATAAAAATTAAAAATAAATCTCTTTTAAAAAATATACATTAATATTTATAATAACCACTTAAAACTTATTTTAATCTCTTTTTATCTATATACAAAATATTAGAGATATTAAAACAATGAGAGTGACATTTTCTTTTAATTACTTACTAAATATTATATAAAAGTAATTATTGAAGGAATATGAAAAGAAATTTCTTCATTTAATAACCTTATATGTTAATGGTTGAAATTTTTTTATCAAATAAAATAAATAAAAGTTTTACGTATATATTAATTTTTTATTTCATTTGTTTAACCAAATTTTTACAAGTTTTACCCTTACCAAACTTAAATATATTTATCAAGGTTAAAAATCAAAATGAACAGAAATAAAAGGGTCCTATTTACTAAAAGATAAAATCATGATAAAAATATTCAATCTATTTTTCAATATTTTATTTATATAATTTTCAGAATTAAATTATAATATAATTCCATAAAAATAAAAAATAGTTCTAAAGAAATGTGTTTTTAAACCAAAAAATAAATTTATAAGAGAATAAGGTATAATGATAATTCTTGTTTTTTATCTACGTCTTGAAATTCAATTGAACACCATTTTCCTCTAATTTTACTCATTTGGAATTTCACATAGATTCATGCTTATGATAATAAATCAAGATAGTCGGATATGAATAACCATAATATCATTCACTATAGATAATATTTTGTTTGTTTTATAATTTAAAAAACCACTTAATTGTCTTTCACATCTATTTTAAAATTGGTTTCTTTTAGTTTCATCCATTTACCAAAAAAATGGTTACTATGAGTATATCAAATAAAATCATAATAACCCATCTTATGTGTAGGATAAAAACTATGATATCCTTAACCATTTCATATTTTATTCATATATTTTGATTCAACCAAAAAAAGTATAAATATCTATAACATACTAACCATTGATATTATAAGGGACTTTAATCTAATTCTAAAATATCTCCTTAAATAATTTTTTAACTGTTTCATCTAATTCTTTATATAACACCACATAATATAAAATTACCATATTTATGTGGTGTAAAACAAGGGTTTCATTTTTTTATATTTTAAAGATCATTTTAGTTTATATTGTTAGAGATGTATGTAGAAAATTACAAAATAAAATGTATATTTCCACACAATATCTTGTTTTTTCACAAAATAATTTATTTATAAAGAAACTCTCCATTAAAGGACATTTTCTTCTTTAGATATAGACATCATATTATTTCAAAATAATATTTATTCTATGTTCAATTCATTTGAAAAATTAAGATTAAAAAATAAGTGCAGTAAGGGTAATATAAAAAGATGAAAGGAAACATGTTATTCCATTTAAAAACCATGATATCACATAATAGAGTTTTCATTTAACATAATAAAATATAATCCAAAATTATGATTTACATACTAATGAAATTAGTGTTACTTCTTTATGTTCTTACTAAAACTCTTTATGTGAAAGCATAGAAAAAAATAATAATCATAAGGGATTCTTAAAAAACAAGAAAACACATGAATTTTTTTTCATAAAAGCATATGGTAATGTTCTTTGTTTTCGAACCATGTTATTTTTTCTAATGAATTTTAAATTTTCATTTAGTGGATGGGATGAATTTTATACAAATTTGCGTAACTTAAATAATATAGTTGTAATAATTATAAGTATTTTTTATATGGTATTCAATTCCTAAAAGGTTTCGAGGAAGTTCAGAAAATTTTTAGTAGTGTATATCCCTGAAAACATAATTTCGAGAGAAGCATACACTGGAACAATGTTGTATCATGGTTACTAATAACCCTACAGCTCAACTGTGTATTTTATTTTACGTATATACAATTTTTTTTTGAAACTATATTATCTCTAGGGAAGACCATCTGACTTGGTGCAAGGTCCTGGGGGTGTCACATTGTTTTTCAAACTGTAAATCTATGACCACATAGTCATGTGATTTTTTTCTTTATAAAACTACACAGGTGACCGCACAGGCTGTGTATGTTTTGGAAAACTATTTTCTTGGCATTCACCCATAGTGACACTTATGTATTGTCCCCATATAGTTATAATATGGTTAACAAAACTACATGGATCATTAATTAGTGGGAAATTTAGGGGTTTCCCCTTAAATATATTTCATTCCTACATCCAACATTCTCTATAAATCCACGTAAAACATCCACTCTCATAAGATCTCTATTCCTCTTCTATAGGGATATAGAGGCCTCTATCATCCAGTGTGAAAATAAAATTTGGTTGGGTACATCTAAAGTGTATCAGTATTCTCTCAACTCCACTTACTTATTATTTTATATTCTCATGTTATATGAAATACAAACCTAGTGGGATCTAGTTTTCCCTATTTTGTGGGTTATTCTACTTATTTTATTTCTCTCAAACTATGATCAAATCAAATTTATATATTGTATGATTAGACCATCTGATAAACAAGGTAATTGGTATAGATTTTTTCCCCAAAATATTTATTGTTTATAATTCACTATGTTATGTCACAAGCCATATTATCTATGCATTTCACGTAAATTACGGAAATAATTATCTATAAATAAATTCATCAAATTTAATTGCATTTTGTTTCATTAAATTGAAACCATTGAGGTTATTCACCTCAACCCGGACCACCCCCTTTGGGTGCTCCACTTATCTTCCATGACCCATATGCTCTGGATTTGGAATTAAAATCACCCTTTAATCATGTTAGTGTGATTTTCATTAATTGAAATTATTAAATGATACAAATAATCTATATGTAGTGAGAATAAATCACATATATTTTAGGTGTGATAAAATATAATTTCTTGGAATGGTTAAGGCAATAATTTACCCTTAATCATGAAAAAATTATTTAATAGAGTTTTACTATCTTCTCTAATAATTGAAATGATGAATATAATTAATTTAATTTGGTTTTTGGGTAAAATGATGAATGGCAAGGAATTTACCGTGGCCTAATTTATTACATAAAAATAAATTTTAAATGGAATTCTTATATACATGGAATCATTATTTTAATTATACATGAATTATCTTTTTAAAGTGAAATTTTTCAAGTGGAAAGGAATTGAGTTATGACACATGAAATTGGTATGGATGAAGCCCATGACCTATGACTAAAAACTAATATGCCACATATAAATAGAATTACAATTTTCCTTGGGAGATTATTGGATTAATTATTACTTAGCATACAGGATGGGATCATATGAGGTCTGATATTATATATACCATGAGAGATATTATTTTCATCATTACATAATACCATGTACTGTATCATATGTTACTTTAATTTTATTATTCCTTGAGAGATACTTGGTTTCCTTTTATGGAATGCTTTTGACAGGGTCATTGGAAAAAAATTCATCATTATTATATTAATGCATGGTTTTCCTCTTTCTGAAACCTATTACACTAGATCATAAGGAAATTAAAAATTACAATTGATACTTGGGTTTACTCATTATGGAACATCAAGGATGAGATCATCGAATAAATGGAATTTTATTTCTCTTTGAGCGATACATGGGATCCTCATTAAAAAATTCCTTGGACTTGATCATGGTAAAAACATAACATAGCCTTATTTTTTTTAATACATATGACTAGTAGCAACTCATTATGATGTTATCTATACTAGGAATCCTTGGCTTGTACTGTTGGATAGAATATGTATGTATGTATGTTTGATGGAACAATACAAGAGGGGGGGGGGTGAATTGTAGGTTTCAAAAAACCTTCGGTTTTTAGCAACTATGAGATTAATTTAAATGATCTTAAACTAATACAAACACAAACACCCACAATTGTATTGAATATAAAAAGTTATGATGTATTATCATACTAATGAAATGTAAAACAATTGCATTCAAGATGAATACAATAATCAGAGTAATATAAAGATGAATGATTCTACCTTAAAGCGTATAGAATCAATCAATACAATATGTAATAGAATTATTGTAATTGAAACAATTACAATTGAATATGTAAAGAAGAAAGGAAACAATACAAATTCCTTTCTAATACAAGTAACAGCGGAAATGTAAAAATATTACAATTATTTTGACCCAAAGAGAAGGGTTATCCTTTAACCTAAGATAAAAGGTCTGTCTCACCAACACCTTGGTGAGCCCTCGATACGAAGATCGGTACGTCTGTCTGCCTATCCCCAGCAGCCCTCAATACAATGATCGGTTCGTCTGTCTGCATATCCCCGGAAGCCCTCGATACAATGAATGGTTAGTATGTCGGCCTATCCCCGGAAGCCCTCGATTTTGTAGGTAATCGGCACTTCTGTCTTTCAATCACTTGAAAGCCCTCGATACGATGATCAGACACACAAAGCACAAGGCATGAGAGAAGTCACAATATCTCTTTCTAGAAAAAGTATCATAGTTGTATCACACTTGTTCTCAGTTGTCAAATCCTTGATCTCAGCTTCAAATGACCTCCTATTTATAGGCCTTGGGTTCTAATGGTCACATCTCCTCCAACGGTCATATTTCTCCAAAAAAATCGGAGGGACTTGGACACCTAGCATCATAATGGTCATATTGAAACAGAAAGGACGACATCGTTTTGATTAGTTTGTAACTAACTCAACGACATCGTATTGGTTAGAACAAGATATATGAATAAGATAAACATGAGTAGGATTTATAATGAAGCATGTGTTTTTGACAAAGTACCAACACAAGTATGTAATGAAAGATATGAGAAGCAGAGTCAATACAATTTCCATATTCAGTACGATCAGCATGTTCAGTACGATCAACATGGTCAGTACGATCAGCGTGGTCAGTACGATCAGTATGTTCAGTACGATCCGCATGATCAGTATGATCAGAATGTTCAGTACGATTAGCATGGTCAGTATGATCAACATGGTCAGTACGATTAGCATGATCAGTACGATACTATGGACGAGGTTAGTACGATTAACAATACATTTGTGATTTCCAAAACAAAACATAGAAGCCAAAAGAGGACTTTTGACTCAACAATCTCTCCCTTTTTGGAAAGCACAATACACAAAGTAAATATAACAAGGAATACTTATCTACCCCTGAGTTATTGGAAACTCTTCTGAATAAGATATTTGAATACTACTAACTCCCCCTTAGGTGTACTTCCCTAAGGATTGTATTCGTAAATTTCCCTTAAGTGTTGTAAAGCATTTTTCCCTTTTATAAAACATTCTCCCAATTTGTAAACATTCTCCCCCTTTGTGATTTACAAAAAGAAAGGTGTAATCTTGAATAGTCTGAAAGAGTTAGAAAATAAACACAAGACAATGGATAAAAGATATTTCATTTCAGTAACAAACAAGACCAAACATGAAAACAAATACATGTCACTTGTTTTCTCTTTCCTTCTCCTTTTTGATCAACTCATGAAGAATTGCCTTCATCTTTTTTATCTCCTTCTTGTCTTCAGAAATAGCATCACCCTGAGACCTGAGAGGGTCTTGTTGATCGGCAATGAGTTGATCCTGATTTCTGATTGTCTCTTCCTAAACTTTGATTACATCTTCAAGAGAATCAATTCTATCTTGAAAATTCTTGTTATCGTTGGATAACCCAGAGTTCTGTTTCTTCAAGAGAACTATTTCATCTTTGAAAGATGAGACTTTTGAAAACTTAGCCGGAAAGGCATTCATTTTCTCCTGCAAGTCTTTTACTGAAGGAACATCTGCTCGTTAGGAAGACAAAAGATTTAATCTTTCAACCGTTTCTCTTTCAAGCTTATTGAAAGCAATTGTAAGATAATTTGACAAACTTTTTATATCTTCAATTGCTATCTCATGATCATTTATTGAGCTCTCTATTTTGTACGACCACTTGGTCATCTTGTTGTAGGCATTCTTATGTGCAACCGAACATTCTGAAAGAACTTTCAAATCGGCTTCAACTGACAAAACTTTCTTTCTTAATTCTTTTACAGAGCCAAACTTCTTCTTTTGATTGTTAGTGATAAAATCAGTCTTCCCTTCCAGCCTAGGGAAATATGGAATTGTCTTCTCAACCCTTCTCAAAACATGGATAATGTAATCACTCTTCTTGAGAGAGATTGTATGGTCTGAATTAGTATCTTCATCGTACGAAGCTAGTTCATTCGATAGGCTTGAGTCAACAACTGGCTATTTTCCTTTTGCTTTTTCTTTCTACTTTCTTTCTTCTTCCACTTTTTCACTAATGACAACAAGTTTATCTGTGTGAGAGGATTCCACACCTTTCTTTTCATGGGACGAAATTCTATTTGGAGTTCATGCTTGATCGGCATGAGGGACTTGTTGAACACCTTTACTCATCTTTTGAACTGATTCCCCCCTACTTTTCTTCGAACTTTTGTAGGAATTATAAAAGAAAATTTCATTCCTCAACTTCCACTTCTTCTATCTCTTCCATCATTTTTTTTCTTTTTCTTTCTCAGGAAGATTCTGTACGATGGGATCTTGACGCACTTCTTCCGTCAGTTGAGCACTAGCATCCTCAACCATTTTCAGGAATTTCGAGATATCAAAGTCTTGAGCCTTTCTTTTTAGCACAGTTTTCTTTTTCTTTTAATCCTTAAGGGTTTCTTCAACCCTTATTATTTCTGCAAAAGCCTCAGTCGGGTCAAGACCGAACATTGTATCACCTTCCTTTCTCTGTTCCTTATCCTTTCTCTATTTGGATACCACCTCATTACTGTACTTTGGCTTCTTCTTAGGATTTGAACTGGTTTTAGGATCAGACTCTTCAGTAATACCAGTAGATTGAATGTCTTTGGCTGGCATAGGTACCGATTGATTCTAAGCCGATTCAGCTTCTACATCTTTGACAAAACATTTTGAATTCTGATCAAAACAAACATTCAACTTCTTCATAGTACTTTTCCTAATCCAAGAGGGTTTAAGATCTATCAGGGTTCCTTTGAAAGGGATGTTTCAAAACTTCATACTCTCGAGAATAAACTTTGTATGAATGGATGGATACATAATCAACTGAGATTTGACTGCCCATGACTTCACATTCTTAATTTTTTTGAAAACATACCCCATGAGATTCACTTTTCTCATGTTGACAAGATAGTCCAACATGAAGATATCAGATACTTTCAGAGTTTCTCTATCCCCTCTCCTTAGTATAAGAAAACCTTGCATCCATAGAGTTACAAACCGATTGTCCAGAGAAAGATAATCTACTTTTCTCTTCTCTTCATTTATAACAAACAATGCCTTTTCAGCACTTTCTCTATTAAACGTACCAACTTCCTCTGGTAGTTTATTATATGGACAAAAAAATCCCCTTCTGTTGGGACATTCAGAAAATGAGCCGCTTGTTTCACAGACATAGATAACTTTCTATCGTACACAGCAAAATTGATAGTCATATTCTTATCAAAAGATACAGTTTTATAGAACTGACAAACTTCATCAAAGATAACCAGGTCTTAAGAAATAGGCTTTTCAACACACAAATGCTCCCATCCTTGAAACAAGATAATCCTCTTGATAGTATAATCATATGAATCATAGAAGTCTCAGGAGACTAACCTTTCCCTTAAAAGATCTTTTTCTAAGAAAGCCTTTGAAGACATATCAGCAAGAGTGTGTGCAGAAGACTGAGACATAAGGATGCTGCCGATGAAAGATCGTACGATGACTTAAAACAATGAGGCAGAGCTTTGTGGTAGATCCTGAAAAAAAAAACGATGTGGGTTTGGGGAGGGGGGCTATTTATAGGGGATACAAGGATGACCGTTGATCTTCTACGGTCAGGATTAGAGGAAAACAGATCAATGGGTAGGATCAAACGAAAAAAAACAGAAAGTACCTACCGGAGAATGTAAGGTAGTTGTTGGTTTTAGTAGAGTTAAAATGAAAACACAACCGTACGAAATTAAATAAAACTATCAATAATCATACCGATGGAAAAAAAAGTCGATACCATTAACTGACAAGCCGATGGAAAACAATCTTGTTACCATGAACTATCAAGCCGATGGAAAACAATCTCGTTACCATGAACTGACAAGCCAATGGAAAACAATCTTATTACCATGAACTGTCAAGCTGATGGAAAACAATCTCGTTAGCATCATCGGTCAGTACGATGGAAAAGAAATTCATTACCATCATCGGTTGATATGATGGAAAAGAAATTCATTACCATCATCGGTCGATACGATGGAAAATAAATTCAATACCATCATCGGTCGATACGATTTAAAATAAATTCGTTACCATGATCGTTCAATACGATTAAGTAAATAATACAATAAAACTATCAATACAATAAAAAAAATAAATGATACGATAAAACTGTCAATATAATAAATAGAAAAGCAAAAACACATACCAGGGGAGTAAACAATTAAAGATCATAATATAAAAAGAAACATAGTAAAAAAACATAGTAAGAAATTTCCTCCCCCTTTCAAAGGGAGTTATGAGAAAAGATATTACCTATACCAACAATATTTCCATGAGAATTATCTCAGAAGGTAACTTTTCCAACTTTTGTTTTGATAACCTTTTCAAAGAAATATTTGTTTCCAGTCAAGTGTCGAGAACAAACACTTTCCATGTACCAAATGTTCTTATTGGTACACTTCTCATTTTCTTGAAAAAGAAACAATTAGTTTTTCGGAATCCAAACTTGTTTGGATCTAGAAGGGTTAGATAATAGAATTTTAGGAATTCACATTTGTTTTTCAAAATGAGCCTTATGAAATCCTAAAGATTGGATTCTATTAAGAGAACAATCTCTTCTCCAGTGTCCTCCACATTGGCATTTAGAATAAAAAGAGATTTTTTGAGGAACAAAATAGTTATTACTAAAAATAGGTTTGGAATGATTAAAACCAAGACCAGAAAGATTTCTAAAAGGTCTAATTTGAGAATACATCCTATCAATGTTTTCCTTCCCATGAGTAAAATTTGACAAACATTTTTTCAAGGAAGAAATTTCTGATTTTAGTTTTAAAACTAAATTATTGTTTTCCAAAACATTTGAATTCGAACTAGAGTTAGGCTCTAAAATATTTTTCTTTGAAATTACATTTTCAAGATCCGTAGAAAGTTTATCCTTATCATATTTGACTTTCTCAAGAGTTTTTAAAATACTTTCAAAATCAGAAGTTTTCACATCAAGATCCTTAGAAAGATCTGATACTTCTTTAGTTAAAACTGAAATTCTAGAATTTGCTTTCTCAAGCTTCTTCTTGAGTTTAGAATTTTCATTTTCAAGTAATTTAGAAAATCTAGATACTTCATCAAAAGAAGGTAACGTATCATCATCTGGTGATGAAGATTCATTATTTGAAGATTCATAATATCTATTATCAGTATAATTTGCATTCAAATAGACATTTGTAATATCTTCAGAATTGTGTACCTTAGCCATGAGACATTGATCTTCAATTGGTAATCCGGCTAGAAGTCCAACATTCCTCTGTCCCGAGGACTCATACTCTGAAGAATCGTCTGAAGAATCACTACCACATGCACTCCATGTATCATTTTCCTTCAAGACCTTCTTTGTCTTACAAAATCTTTTCTTGTTTCTTTCAGAGTGTTTCTCCTTTATGTCTTTCCTCTTAAGTAAAGGGCATCAGGCCTTATATGTCCTGCTTTCTTACATTCATAACAAGTTACCTTTTAATCTTTCTTATCTTTCCTATCTTTCTTTTTGAATCTATTTTGAAAGTCTTTCATTCCCACAATCTTGTTCATTCTTCGATCAAGATTGGCTAACTCATTATCCGAAAGATTACAATCACTTGAATCAGATATAATAACATTCTTGGCTTTAGTCCTTGTAAGCCTTTCCGGTGTTTTAGCTTTAGATCCAAAGGATACACTTCCATTCCCATTCTTCTTCTTGTTGAAATAATCATCTCTATTCATTCTTGTTTCATCCCGTAGAAGAGTTCCAAAGAGTTCATCTAGAGAAATCTGGGAAAATTTTCTATTTTCATCAATAGCTGTCCTTTTTAACTCCCATTCATTTGGAATTATATCTATAATCTTATCAACAAGAGCTTCATCATCAAGAACTTTTTCACCCATGGATTGTAAGCTGTTGAAAATTGTCATAAACCTTTGTTGCACTTTATATACTGGCTCTCTATAAGGAAAACAAACCCATGATACTTTGCACGAAGCATTGATCTCCTTGTTTCTATAACCTTGGATGTTCCAAAGTGAGTGACTTCCAATTTCTTCCAAATACAATTGGCTGCTTCACATGAAGATATTTGACCGTATATATTCCTGGTCATAGAGCATAATAAAGTATTGTGTACCTTGTAATTCAGTTGACATTCTTGCTTCTCTTGGTTAGTGAAAGTACCGACTTCTTTATCAGGAATTTTATAACCTCCAATAAGCATAATAAAATTGTCTATGATAGTATTGATAACGAACATCTTCATACGATATCTCCAATATTCATAATCATTTCCATCAAAGATAGGTGGTCTAGAATGATTCAGATTGTCTGTTGACCCAATATTCATTCCTGCCATCTAATACAACAAAAACGTTTCCACTCCACACGTTAGTGTAGTAAGTAGTTAAGATAGTAATAAATCTAGTAATACAAATCAGTGGAAAACCTTCCTCTAATACCAATTTTTGGATCGAATATGTATGTATGTCTATTAGATGGAACAATACAAGAGGGGGGTGAATTGTAGGTTTAAAAAACCCTTCGATTCTTAGCAACTATGGGATTAGTTTAAATGATCTTAAACTAATACAAATACAAAAACCCACAATTGTATTGAATATAAAAAGGTCTGATGTATTGTAATACTAATGAAATCTAAAACAATTGTATTCAAGATGAACACAATAATCAGAATATCATAAAGATGAATGATTCTACCTTAAAGCATATAGAATCAATCAATACAATATGTAATAGAATGGTTGTTATTGAAACAATTACAATTGAATATATAAAGAAGAAAGGAAACAATACAAATTCCTTTCTAGTACAAGTAACAACGGAAATGTAAAAGTATTATAATTTTTTTGACCCAAATAAAAGGGTTATCCTTTCACCTAGGATAAAAGGTCTGTCTCACCAACACCTTGGTGAGCCCTTGATACGAAGATCGGTGCGTCCGTCTGCCTATCCCCGGCAGCCCTCGATACGATGATCGGTTCGTCTGTCTGCATATCCCCGGTAGCCCTCTATACGATGATCGGTTCGTCTGTCTGCCTATCCCCGGTAGCCGTCGATTTTGTAGGTAATTGAAACCTCTGTCTTTCAATCACTTGAAAGCCCTCGATATGATGATCGGACGCACAAAGCACAAGGCATGAGAGAAGTCACAACATCTATTTCTAAAACAAAGTATCACAGTTGTATCACGCCTGTTCTCAGTTGTCAAATCCTTGATCTCAGCTTCAAATGACCTCCTATTTATAGGCCTCAGGTTCCAACGGTCACATCTCCTCCAACAGTCATATTTCTCTGAAAAACTTGGAGGGACTTGTACACCTGGCATCATAATGGTTATATTGAAACAAAAAGGATGACATCGTTTTTATTAGTTCTTAACTAACTCAACGACATCGTTTTGGTTAGAACAAGATATATGAATAAGATAAACATGAGTACGATTTATAATAAAGCATGTGTTTTTGAAAAAGTACCAACACAAGTATGTAATGAAAGATATGAGAAGCAAGGTCAATACTATTTCCATATTCAGTGCGATCAGCATGTTCAGTATGATCATCGTGGTCGGTACGATCAGCATGGTCAGTACAATCAGTATGTTCAGTACGATTAGCATGATCTGTATGATCAGCATGTTCAGTATGATCAGCATGGTCAGTATGATCAGTATGGTCAGTACGATCAGCATGATCAGTACGATACGATGGACAAGGTTAGTATGATTAACAATACATTTGTGATTTCCAAAAACAAAACATAGAAGTCAAAAGAGGACTTTTGACTCAACATGTACCTCGAGTCCTTGAACAACTAATGGTCTTGTGTTTAGATACTTGCAACCACCTAGAATTTCATTTTGGTTTTAGAGATACTCATTCATAGATTCCTAAGATAAAATCCATGGGTCCTAGGATTATATTATCATTACAACATTTTCCCTTATGCATGGATTCCATGGTAATACACCACAGTTCCTGGCTATTATTACGTATATACACTTATAAAAATATATGTTTATACATATAATATATATGTGTATATATATACATCACTATGTATATGTAAATGTTGATGCACCATCAAATATATTTTTTCTTTTCATATGGTAGGTATCATTGACCATGTATCCCTTGAGGAACCATTCCCATCTTGTTTAAATTTATTGATCCATTTCCATGCCTTAACGTTTTTCATACCTTCACACTACTATATTTTATACTCATATATTTGATTCAATTAGACACCATTAGTGGTTGTCTACTAAGTTTTCCTCACACCCTCTTTAGTCCTCTGATTTCATGGGTTACTCAAATATACCTATTGATTTCTAGATTATGTTTTGTAGTTATTGTTATGTCATTATGATTGTATATGGGAGAGTAAAATCACATGACTATGCTAGAGATTAGGATTCTCATGGTGATAAACATTGGGATTTATTCCTTACCTTGTGTTTTGGTTATTATCAAACCTTTTGTATGTATTTCGGTTAAACATTGTATTATCACACAAACATTCATAAAAACAACTACATTTTTTATTTATTATTAGTCATTATATTTCTTCTACCATTCTTTTATACATATTTAACGTTTTATTTACAAATTATCACTTATACAACTTCCATACTCTAATTATGAGTGTATTTTATCCCCTCCATATCATCATTGGACACTTGCTACTAGTCAATAGCCTCTTTCATATAAGGAGTTACTCTTGAGGCCATGTCAGTGACCAACATAGACACAATCTCAGAGGTTCCCAATTCAATACGTTACAATGTTGTATAAAAGATATAATTTTTCATCCGTCTTAATAATTTTGGTTGGTATAAAAGATATTGGGAATTTCTCGGCAGATGGAACGTAATCATGTTTGGGAGTGATCACCCCACACCTGGGGAAAAGACTAAGTGGTTTGGGTGAAGACTATTGTTTCTGTTGTTTGTTATTACAATTGAGTATGATTTCAACTTGGGTGATAAGTTTACATTCTTCTTCTTACTGAAAAATGAGAATTACAGAATCTTACCCTAAGCCCAATATAGAAATAAATTCTTATAACATGAATAATCATGGGAATGATGAGATTTATATTTGTTGAGTCAATAAGGTTTTCCTTAGGACTTTTCCATTCCTTCTTGTTTTGAAAATCACAGACACCTTAACCTTAAAAAAAATTTCATTTTACCCTTGTTTTACTTCCATAAGGAAAATTCCTTTCCCAATGGAAATTTACCCCAAACATATTTTCATTACTCATACCAGAAATTTTCTAAGTATAAAACTCGGATTCATATCTAAAACCACAGAATCTAATAATTCTTATATACGAAGAATTATGTTTTAGGATCTTAATTCTTGTTACAAACTTTTATGAAGTTCTATTCTAAATTCCATGTTATGAAATTTTATTAAGTTCAACTCTGAATTCTTATTATGAACTTACATAATGTTTTAAATCCAAATTCTGCTGATGAATTCTAATTACGAATTCTCATTCCGAATTCTCATGAAGAATTCTGATTACGAATTCTGGTTTGGAATTCTAATGATGAATTATGATTACGAATTATCATTCTAAATTCTAATGAAGAATTCTTATTACAAATTATCATTATGAATTTTGATGACGAATTCTGATTACGAATTCTCATTACGAATTCTAAGATGAAATCTGATTACGAATTCTCATTTCAAATTCTTCTGATAAACAGAATCTAAATATCTCTTCATTATATACTCTGAATATATTTTCATTCGACTCCGAACTTTTATGTGCTTACACTCCGAATATTTGAGTTTTCTTATATAACCATATTTTTTCTTATACTTGTTTTGTTATAAAATGATGTCTTCTATTCTGCTTCTAAATAACAATTGGTTGAGTGAAACGTGTACAGGTCCCTCCGAAATTCAAGGAAGAATATGACCGTTGGAGGAGGGAGCTGACTGTTGGAGATTTGCCTATAAATAGGAGATCGTTTGAAAAGACTGGACATCATATTTGACATCTGTGCTTACATGCTGTTGAAGTGATTTCTAGATAGGGAGGCTCTTATAAACTCTCAAAGATTTTTTCAGAATGTTTGAATAGTTTTTCAAACCTTGCTTCATGCAGACTTGCTTCGTGCGACTCCCATTGTTGTTGTGTACAATCGAGGGCTTCCGGGGATAGGAAGATAGTGGTACCGACTACCTGATAGTTGAGATCTTATGGGGATAGAAAGACAGAATATGATCTTTGTATCGCGGGATTACCCTGGTGTGGGTAAGATAGGCTTTCCTTAAAGTATAAATCAAGGGACCCCTTATCCAGGGTTGTTGGATACCTTTCTCTTTGGGTTAAAAGATTTATTGTTTGTTACTTGTAGTGTTACTACTTTATTTTCGCTGTGCATTTTGTATTGTTAAGGAAAGTATAACTATCTTATACTTCCTTACTCTTGTACTCTGATATAGTATGATTCTATACGCTTTAAGGTTGAATCTTCATCTTTATAAACATTAGTTAAGTTACATTTCTGGAATCACTTTTCCGGAGTTTAGAAAGTACTTAGAACTTTTAGAGGTCTTTTAAATTATATTTTTAACCTTGTTAAACTTAACCATCTTTAAAAGTTCCAAAAGAATTTTTAAAAGGTTCAATTCACCCCCCCTCTTGTATCTGAGAACATCATTCTTATTTCGATCCTACGTTTGGTTTAACAGATTATATCATACTCAGACATACCATCCTAACAATTGGTATCAGAGGATTTGGTTCAATCTAAATTAATACCACGATTAGATTCAGAAGAGAATTCTCAAAATCACTTTTTCCAAAATCACTTTTTCCAGATTCATATTTTTCAGAATATGTTTTTTAGAATCATAGTTCAGATTCAGTTTTTCTTAGAGATAATTTTGCTCTATATTTTCTTTCTTATAATATTTTCCTTATTTAAAGACGCTTTCTACTAAGAAGTTTTTGTGGAAAGACATTTATTAAAGATGTAAGGAATCAGTGTTGGCTCCACAGATAATCTTAATCCAATCAGACCACCAATATTTGTTGGTAATAAGTACGAATATTAGAGAGATCGCATGAAGACTTTCATTATCAACACTAGAGTTGAAATTTTTGTTATTCTTACCGGTGGATATAATATTATTGATAAATAAGTAAGTACCTTTACAAATCCAGAAAAGCATGAATATCAACTCAATTATAAGGTACACAATACTTTACAATGTTCAATGACTAGAAATATATATATATATATATATATATATATATATCCAAATTTCAACTTGTGAAGTGGCAAATTCTATATAGAAGAAGCCTGAAGTTACTCACTTTGGAACTTCCAAAGTAATTGAGAAAATAAGAGCCATTCTTAGAGAAGAATATCATGGATTTATTTTTCCTTATGGTGAACCTATATACAAGGTGAAACAGAGATTCATGACTATTATGAATAGTTTACAATCAATGGGTGAAAAAGGATTGGATGATAAATACCTTGTTGACAAGATCATCGAAATCATTCAAAATGAGTGGGAATCTAAAAGGACTTCCATTAATTAGAATAGAAAGGTCAATTAGATTACCCTTGATGAACTGTTTGGAACTCTTCTTCCGCATGAGACTAGAATGAAGAGAAATGTAGATATTGTGAAGAAGAATAATGGAAATGGAAGTGTATCTTTTACTACTACTTCCAATCATATGAAATCTAAGACTCCTAAAAGAGTTACTAGATATAGATCTGAGAAAGTTTTTATCCATTCTGAATCTAGTGGAAGTGAATCCATAGAAAATGAATTAGAAAATCCTGATTGAAGGATGGAAAAGATAGTTGGACAGAGGAACTTTCAATCAAAATAGAAGTAGATGGAAAGGAAAGACAAGAAAGACTCTGAAGTTACATGCTACGAATGCAAGAGAGCTGGACACATAAGACATGACTGCCCTATGCTCAAGAGAAAAAAAAGAAAGTAAATGAATTTTGAGAAAAATAGAAAGAAGTATTACAATTCCATAGCTAAGAAAGTGTTGAAATCTAATGACACGTGGAGTGCAAGTGATGGAGATTCTTCAGATGAATCTTTGGATTATGAATATTATAGAAAAAAGAATCTTGGTCCTTTAGCCAGACTACATATTGATAGTCATTGCTTGATGGATAAGGTACACAATGCTGAATCAATGGCCAATGTTTCTTTAAATAATAATGATATTAAATATGATAACTCTTCAGATGAAGAATCCTCTTCTGATGAAAATAATACTATACCTACCTATGAAGAAGTTTTTAGGTTTCCCAAACTCCATGAGAATGAGAATCCATAACTCATGAAAAAACTTTATAAGGCAAAATCCAGGAATATTATTCTCACTAAGGAAATATCATAGATTTCTAAAGATCTTGATATGAAAATTGATGATTTTGAAAATATTTCAAAAAATCTTTATGAAGTAAGTTCTAAGAAGAATAAACTTTATAAAGATCTAGAAAATGTAATTTCTAAGAAAAATGTTTTCAAGCCTATCTCACGTTCAAATGTTTTTGAAGAGAAGAACTTAGTTATAAAAATCAAATCCGAAATATTCTCTGTGAGGAAGTGTTTGTCAAGCTTTACCCTAGGTAAGGGATATTTTGATAAAATGTATTCACAAATCCGACCTCGAAAGAATACTTCTGGGTTTGGTTACACAAGTTCTAAACTGATTTTTAGCAACAATTACTTTATTCCTCAAAGTACCCCATTCTGCACTAAATGTTAGTGTGGTGGTCACTGGGCAAATAATTCCCTATTAAACAAAACCAATTCTTTAGGATTTCATAAGGCTTATTTATCTAATAAGATGTTGGTACCCAAATTTGTTTTTCTGAAACATCCAAATCCAAGCAAGTCTGGATTCTGAGAATCTAATTTTTTTTCTTATTTTCAGGAAAATAGGGAAAGTACCAACAACAATACTTGGTACATGGATAGTGGAAGTTCCCAGCATATGACTGGTAACAAAAACTATTTTGAAACGATGATCAAACCAAAAGGAGGAAGAGTAACATTCAGAGATAATGCTCAGAGAGAAATTATTGGTATAAGTAACATCGTTATTCTTGAAAAAACATGGATTTCAAATGTTTTATTTGTTAAGGATCTTAAGAACAACCTCATCAGCATATGTCAATTACGTTATGAAGGATGCCTTGTGAATTTTAGGAATGATATGTTCTTAGTACATAATTCCAAGGAAGAATTTATTCTTTTTTCCAATAGGAAAGTGAATGTTTACACACTAAACTTAGAAGACCATAGGATCCAAGACATACCTTGCCTTAGTGAAATGGAATATCATTCCTGGTTGTGGCATAGAAGGTTAGGACACTGTAACCTTAGGAACTTATGTAAACACTCTAAGAAAGGATTCTTTAAGAATCTAACAGAGCTTAGATTTGACTCTTCAAATGTTTGTGACCCCTTTCAATATGGAAATAAATATAAATCATGTTTTAAATAAATCGGTGAAGTCTCAACCATCGATGCATTACAACTAGTGCATATGGATCTTTTTGGTCCTACAAAAACTGGAAGCATTGGGGGTAAGTATTATGTATTTATTTTAGTTGATGATTACACTAGATTTATGTGGGTCTATTTTCTAGGAAAGAAGTATGAAGAATTTTCTTATTTCAAAATTTTTAGAGCCTAAGTCAAAAAAGAAAAAAACCTTCCATTGAAAACTATTCATAGTGATCAGAGAGAAGAATTTTAAAATTCAGATTTTGAAACTTTTTGTAGAAGAAAAGGTATTACTCACAACTTCTCAGCACCTAGAACACCTCAACAGAATGGTGTTGTTGAAAGAGGAAATATAATTCTTCAAAAGATAACTAGAACCATGTTGAGTGAGTATTCTGTTGTCAAACATTTTTGGGCTGAAGCTGTAATTACTTCTTGTTATACTATAAGTTGAGTATTGATTAGAGATTTTCTTAATAAAACTCCTTATGAGTTATGGAATGGTAGAAAACCTACACTTTACTACTTTAAGGTATTTGGTTGCAAAGTATTCGTCTTGAATACTAAATATATCTTCACAAATTTTCACCAAAATCTGATGAAGGAATTTTCTTAGGCTACTCCACAACTTCTAAGGGATATAGAGTTTTTAACAAAAAAACTTGTACTGTTGAAGAAACAATACATGTCAAATTTGATGAAACTGATCCCTTTGTGTTCAAACAACCTCAACCTACATCCTCAGATGTGTTTTCAAAAACTGATTATCAACCTTTGATAGAAAATCCTTCTGATAAGGAAAATTTTCAAGAATATACTTCTAAAAAATTTACCCCAGAATATTTTCTACCTTATGTTGATGAACAAGTTTTACAAAACCCAAATCAGTTGTTTCTAAAGAATCATCCTAGTGATAGTATCAATGGTGATGTTAATCAACTAGTAATGACTAGAAGTTCTTTAATAAATGAAATAGAACATCTAGTATTCCTTTCCCAATTAGAATTAGAATCCACTGATGAATATTTAGGTGACGATGATTAGATAAAATCCATGCAAGATGAAATAAATGAATTTGAAAGGAATAATGTCTTGACCTTGGTTGAAAGGCCTAAGGAAACTTCTGTAATTGGAGTAAAATAGGTCTTCAAAAATAAGTGTGATGAAAATGGAGACATAGTTAGGAATAAAGCTAGATTGGTTGCCAAAGGCTATAATCAAAATGAAGGAATAGACTATGAAGAAACCTATCCTCCATTAGATAGACATGAATCTATTCATATTTTACTTGACATTGTAGCATTCTTCAATTTCAAACTTTTTCAAATAGATGTGAAATGTGCTTTCCTTAATGGTTATGTTCAAGATGAAGTTTTTGTTGAACAAACTCCTGGCTTTGGAGACACAAAACATAATTTTCATGTTTTTAGATATACCAAATCTTTTTATGGCCTTAAACAAGCCCCTAGAGCATGGTATGATAGACTTACAGGATTTTACCTTCAAAATAACTATGTTAAGGGAAATGTAGATCCAACCCTTTTTATAAAGAAAGATAATAAAAATGTTTTGATTTTTCAAATTTATGTTGATGAAATTATATTTGGTTCAACTCAGCAATCTTTAACTGATTCCTTTGCGGATCTAATGAAATATGAGTTTGAAATGAGTATGATGGGTGAGTAAACATTTTTTCTTACTTTTCAGATTTCCCAAAAACCATAAGGAATCTATATATCACAACATATATATATTAAATATCTTCTTAAAAAGTATGGATATGAAGACACTAAGAGTATAAGTACTCCCATTGGTACCTCAAACACACTTGATCTTGATGAAGCTAGGAAAATAGTAGATCAAACATCTTTTAGAGGTTTGATAGGAAGTCTACTTTAACTAACAGCTAGTCGTCCAGACATAATGTTTTCAGTATGCTTATGTGCAAGATATCAATCAAATCCTAAGGAATCTCATTTAAATATAGTGAAAATAATTTTTCTTTATTAGAAGGGAACCATGGATTTAGGACTATTTTATACTTCTGGAAATGATTTTATCTTAAATAGTTTTTCAGATGCTGACTTTGGTGGGTCTAGAATGGATAGAAAGAGTACATCCGGCACTAGTCATTTCATAGTAGATTCATTAGTTTCTTGGTCTTGCAAGAAGAAACACTGAGTAGCACTATCCACTGGTGAATCTGAATATGTTGTAGTTGGAAGTTGTTATGCTCAAGTTTTATGGATGCAACACACACTCATAGACTATGGATTCAGTTTTACTAAGACTCAAATTTTGTGTGATAACACAAGTGCCATTGCCCTTAGTAAAAACCCTACACATCACTCTCATGCAAAACCCATAGATATTAGGAATCACTTTTTTAGGGATCACACACAAAAAGGAGATATTATTCTTTAGTTTATCGGAATGCAAGATCAACTTGCTGACATTTTCACAAAATCTTTACCTTCTGATAGATTTGAATATATTAAACAGAAGTTAGGAATTATTAACATATGGTAGTTTTCCTTGACTAACTCTCTATTAAACCAATATCATTACAGTAATAAACTCCTTTTCATAGGGAGAGTACATTTGTTTATGAGATTTTCAAAAATTATCGTAATGATATTTTCAAAAAAAAATTCTTATTAAAAATTTTCATATTTAGTTTTTCAAATTTTCATAATGAAAATTTTCGTAGATTGTTTTCAAAATTTTCGTACTGGAAATTTTCATAATGGTATTTTTATTAATAATAATTTTTGTAATGGTAATTCACATACTCATACTTTTCGTAATGGAGTTTTGGCACTCAAAGTTTTTGTAATAAAATTTTCGACTTAAAATTTTTCACAGTGAGTTTTTCGTAGTGATTTTTTCGTAGTAAGATTTTCGTAGTCATGTTTTCGTCAAGAAGAATATCACCTATTAAGAATAATCTTCCTGGAAATCTAAAAGTTATGATCTTCTTACCTAAGTTTTTCGTAATCATATTTTTCATGCTGGTATTGTTTTTGTGTTTTTTGGATTCGTTTTTCCATAAAATCCGAATTGTTTTCTTAAAAACTAAAAAGTTCAGATTCAAGATTTCCTTGAGTCTAGTTTTTAAACTGTTATATCAGATCAGAATGTTTCACAACCATTATATGGATTTTGGAAGATGAAAGGTCACCTCCTTTTCCTATAAAAGGGGACCCCCGATGGTTGTCCCACATCGAATTCAAGCCCTCACGTGTTGAAGTTCTGCCCTTCCTTCTTAAGACCATTCTGAATCTTTCAGGGTTCCTCTATTCCGAATGTATGTAGAAGACACTTCTCATGAAATGTCTACTATAAAGCCAATATCAATTTGGTTAGTCTACATGAAAAGGTTGGTCCATCCAAACTTTTTCAGTATGTATGATTCTCTTATTTCTATGAATTTCAAGCTCAATGGATGGGAAGATTTCTACACATCAAATACAGGGGATCAGGATGTTGTTTATATGGATTTTCTTATAGAATTTTATGAGTATGTTTCCTTCTATAATGAAGATGGCAGAGAAAAATTCTCCTTTAAGAGCTATGGCAAGACTTACAAGTTTTCTTACACTAAGGCTGCGAGCATGGGGGGCTCTCATATGATGGAGAAACCAAATTTTTCTCCCATAAGCTACCAGATGTGCAAGTGAGTTTCAGCAAAGTGAAGGCTATGGAATGACTTGGACTTAAAGAAGTCCAGACCGCAAAGATTTCACATCTGTCTACCGATAATCGGATTCTACAGTTGTGGGTTCAAGGGTTTTTTGTACCAAGAAGAGGTGACAAGGATAAATTAAATAAAAGTGACATTTACATCTTGGATTTCTTGGTAAATCTAAGAAAGATCAATCTGATGAGGCACATTCTTATTACAGTTCAGAACATCAGGAATGGAAATTTGGAAGCTCAAATTATTATGTATCCTGCTCTTCTCTCCACGCTTATTATTCGGTCTCTTGATTCATTCAATATTTCTTGCACCTCCAAGCCGAGGAATTTCAAGGTAATGCTTATGAGTGATGATACTCTGAAGAGAATGAAAGTCAGTTTCTATAAATATTCAAGTGAGTTCTATGATCTTCTAGAGGAGGAGACAGAAGGCAATCTAGAAAATGTAGAAAAGGCTGAACCCTCAATGAAGGCTGGTAATAAAAGGAAGCTGAAGGAAGTGCAAGCTAAAGATAAAACCCCAAAATCAAAAAAAGTCCAATAGGCACCTCCTAAACCCAAAAAGAAAAAAGCCTACCTAGATGCGGTGGTAGCAAAGTAGAGGGAGGTCAAGGAAAAACGGAAAGAAGGGGAGCCACAGTTCGGCATGGACCCTGCTGAGGCTAAGGCCTTGAAATAAAAATTTGCTGATGAGCTAGAGAAACAGGCCAAAGAGAAGAATTTGAAGAAGAAGATGACAAATGCTAAAAATTTTCAATCCCTTCTATGGGATGCTGAAATAGCTTCCCAAAATATTCTTGTTATGAATGCTTTTCTGATGGAACCATTTCTTGAGACTCCGGGTAAAAAGACTCCAGAAAATACCAAGGAGAAGGAAATTGAGAAAGAAGTGATAGAGAATGTTCAGAAAGTTGTGGAGGAAGTTCAACAAGCTGAGATGAGTGATGTTTTTGATGATATAATTAACCTAGTTTATGAATATCAAGATAAGGGAACCCCATATAAGAAGTTTTCAATCCGGACTTCTCAACCCAGATCCTCAAAAATTGCTACTCCGGGTGTTGATGAGAAATAAGAAGAAGAAGAAGTGAACAAATTGTCAGAAGAGAGTCATAATCATGACATTATCCATTCTGAGGAAGTTGAAGCTGGAGCTCAAAAAGAAAAACCTGATGAAGACAATATAGTAAAGTTATCCAAGAGTGAAGATGAATCTCTTGATGAAAAGGCCGATCCAAAAATCAGAAAGGGTAATCAAGTGCTTATTTACACCCCAACAAAAGATATCATAAGGAAGAATCAAGTTGGAAGCTCTACTAAATGGAAGCTTGTGGAAATAGAAGAAGAACAATCTCCTAGAATGTTTTCTGATTTGGAGTCATTTTCTTTGGGACACGATTTTGTTATTGAGTCCCTCAAGAAGATGGTAGATATAATTTTGATCTTTCCTATAATAGACTCCAGATTCCAGATGATTCAGTACAACATGAATCGGAAGTCAGAATCTGTATCCATGGTGATGGATAAATATGTGAAGATTGAGGTAGAACATAAGAATATTCTTATCAACTATGAGGTCTATAGAAAGTCGTGCAGCAAAATAACTCTATGGTCTAAGAAGATTGTTGAAGATATGAAAGAGCTTGATCAGTTCCAACAAGATATTAAGGATGCTTTTGGTACTGAGGATGTCAAAATTAAAAATCTTTCAGAACATTTTCAGGAAAATTTATGTCTAGAACAAAGTTCTCGGATTGAGGATGTGAAAGATCTGAATGGCAAGATGAGCTATATTGTTAAAATCCTGAAAATAGAGAAGGATATTCGGAGTGAGATGCAAAAAAAACATGTGAAGCAAGATGAATTGATAAAGGCTCAGGAAGAATCCCTGAAGGCTCAGGCAGAGGTCCTGAATACTCAAGAAGAAAGGATCACATCCTTGGAGAAGCAAGTAGAAGAGGACCACAAATAAATGAAGAAGCTGAAGACAATTGTCAAAATTCTAATACCCAAGGAAAAAGAAACAAAATAGTCCACTCTGATCTTTTGTTGTACTGTTTTTTCCTTGTACTAATACTTTCAATCATAATGAAATTGTTAATGCTTGTCTTGTTTTTTAATAATATTTTAGGTACTTTATTGTTTTTCCATTCCCTCAAACTCTTTTTGAAATTCACAAAGGGGGAGAAGGAAAAATAATTCCAAAAGGTACAAGATAAATTTCTAAGTAAAGAAGAACTATCCCTAAGTAAGGGGAGTCTATCTAAGGGGGAGTTGATCATTCCGAATATTCCCATTTTCAAGATAAGAAAAATTCCATTCCCAAAATCTATAATATGATCCTTAGAGTTTCAAAGCCTAAGGGGGAGTTAGTCGTATTCACCATTATCCATAAAAAAAGGGAGATAAGCTTTAATTTCAAAGTCTAGAAATTTATTCCAAGTCCTTACATTATTTTTCGTAAGGATGATTGTGCTTTCAAAAAAGGGGGAGATTATTGGTTCGATAAGGTTTTCCTTATGACATTTTTACTTCTTCTTATTTTGAAAATCACAAACACTTTATCCTCATGAAAATTTCATTTTACCCATTTTTTACTTCCATAAAGAAAATTCCTTTCCCAATGGAAATTTACCCCAACCTTATTTTCACTATTCATACCAGAAATTTTCTATGTATAAAACTTAGATTCATATCTGAAACCTCGGAATCAAATAATTCTTAGATACGATGCATTCTATTTTAGGATCCTAATTCTTGTTATAAACTATTATGAAGTTCTATTCTTAATTCCTTGTTACGAACGTTTATGATGTTCAACTCTAAATTCTGATTGTGAACATACATAAAGTTCTAACTCAGAATTCTGATTATGAATTCTCATTCCAAATTCTGATGAAGAATTATGATTACGAATTCTCATTATGAATTCTGATGATGAATTCTGATTACGAATTCTATTTCTGAATTCTGATGATGAATTCTGATTAGGAATTCTCATTATGAATTCTGATGATGAATTCTGATTACGAATTCTCATTAAGAATTCTGATGACAAAATCTATTTACGAATTCACTTGCCGAATTCTTCTGATAAACAGAATCCGAAAATCTCTTCAATATAGAATTCGAATATTTTTTCATTAGACTCAGAACTTTTATGTTCTTATACTCTGAATATTTTAGTTTGCTTATATACCCATATGTTTTCTTATACTTTTTTTGTTATAAAACGATGTCATCTTTTTTGTTTGTTACTAACCATTGGTTGAATGACATGTGTACAGGTCCCTCCGAAATTCAAGGAAGAATCTGACTGCTGGAGGAGGGAGCCGACCGTTGGAGCTTTTCCTATAAATAGGAGCTCATTTGAAAATACTGGACATCGTCATTGACATCTATGCTTAAATGCTGTTGAAGTGATTTCTTGAGAGAGAGGCTCTTATAAACTCTCAACGCTTTGTGTATAATGTTTGAACATCTTGTTCAAACTTTTCTTCATGCAGACTTGCTTTGTGCGACTCCGATTGTTTCTTTTGTCAATCGAGGGCTTCCGGCGATAGGAAGACAGAGGTGCCGACTACCTGATAGTTTAGGGCTTACGGGGATAACAAGATAGACTCCAATATTTATATCGAGGGCTTACCCTGATGTGGGTTAGATAGACTTTTTTGAAAGTATAAATCACGGGATCTCTTATCCAGGGTTGTTGGATACCTTTCTATTTTGGTTAAAAGAGTTATTGTTTGTTACTTATAGTGTTATTACTTTGTTTTCCCCTGTGAATTTTGTATTGTTAAGGAATGTATAACTACCTTATACTTCCTTACTCTTGTACTCTGATATATTTAGATTCTATACGCTTTCAGGTAGAATCTTCATCTTTGTAAACATTAGTTAAGTTTCATTTCCGGAATCACTTTTATGTATTTTAGCAAGTAATTAGAACTTTTAGAGGTCTTGTGAAATATCTTGTTTAACCTTGTTAAACATAACTATCTTTAAAAGTTCCAAAAGTATATTTTAAAAGGTACAATTCACCCCAATTTTGTATATAAGAATCACATTATTATTTCTATCCAAAATTTGGAATAATAGAGTATATAATACTCATACATACCATCCTATTAATATTCCATTAATATTCCATTACATGTAGGATGCATTTCATTTCTGTCTCAAAACATATTGGATGTTCTATTTGTGTTTTAGAAGCATACTTACCTATATACAATGTTTATTTAATTATTTAATTATTTTTATTATAATTTTTTTTGTGCGTTCTTGTTTGTAGGTATAAATTCTTTGATAAATTTTTATATCATGATTTCTTTTAATTGTTAAATACGATTGGTTACAAAATTTTCTGCATCAATATTAATGGTTCATTCCCATATATCTTTATGGTGGAACCTTTATTAACCAGTCATTACATGTTTGATCTATAGACCATTGGTCTCATGGGATAAAAAATTTATGGTGGTGATTAAATAGGTTACAATTATGGTTTATGAGGTTTATGGGACATTATAAATTGGGAAAATTAACCGATAAAAAACCATTAAATATGAACATTATATATTCAGATAATCATGGTAAAATCTTGGTTGTAGTAACATAAATATCAATTGTAACATATAAAGGCATTGAAATTTATAACTTGTGAATGGAAATTCATCTTGCATAAACATGGTTCTTTTATATGTATGAAGAATTTAAATTCTTATAGATAATGGTTTTCCTTATAGATTCTTGTACATCTATGACTTTTTTATGAAGGCCTGTATATACAAATTTTTAAATGCATAGCTGGTACCAAGTAGGTCTATTGGTGTGTGTTTCTTATGAGATAAACCTGTTTTGGGGTTTTTAATATCATGAATAAAATTTTGGTGCACTCAAAGGCCTCCTTACCATTTATATGATTTGGTATTTTACCCCATGGGTGTATACTCGTGTTAATAGGGATGTTTATTTAGAGTATAATCAACTATTTATACAGTTGTTTATAAATGTATAGTGGTATTTTACATAATTGATACCCTTTATTTAATAATGACCTATTACCTTCTTTTGAGATATATCTATATGAGGCCTTGGTTGATTAAAATATCAATTAAAACCTAAAGTGTGACTTACATTATAGATTATAATAGAATCTTTCTTTAACAAATACCAATTGTGAGAACCTTATGGATAAATAAAACAAATAAAAGGAAATCTAGGTGATAAATTTCCTTATGATAAGAGTTCATCTAAATAATAATGCTTGAAAGAATTCTTTAAATAGCATACCTATGTGACTTGGGGCATTATCAAAATAAGGTACCAATCACATTTTTCTTTTGACTAGTGTTTGATGTTCTCAAATTTATATTAACATAATATCATCAATGAAACATTAATATGGTGTTTTAGCTTTAACATTCTTTTGTGGGTAGTTTAATTGATTCCATTTTTTCTTCCTTGATAGTTTATATAGAAAAAAATTTTAGTGTTTCCCATATATTTTATCTTCTACCTATTCAACCTAAATGATAAGCAGTAACGACCAATGATAATTTTCAATGTGAATCTAGTTCAAAGATTGATGCCTTGTGTTAAAAAGTTATAGGGATAGACAACTTTAATGGCTTCCAATGAACGTAAAGCACTGTTAAATGTTGTCCCTAGTTTAAAGATGTCAGGTGTCATTTGGGCACCATTGTCCCAAGAAGGACTCTTAGCTTCTAAAATGACAGCCTGGTGGAAGGGGAGGTCATGTGAGAAAATGTGGATTTTAACAAAAATAATATCTAATAATTATCCGTTTTAGTGATTTAGACATTCCTAGGGAAAGATAAGGTTCTTACTTGATTATGTGACCCTTTTTCTTCTTCATTAGTTATGGAATACTTGGGAGGTCATTAGCCAAATTAATAGTTGTATGAGATAATCAGAAGTTGGGATAAATATTGTGCATAAGACATCAAATACTGTGTAGTATGCATCATTACATGTGGTACCCATTGTGGTGATAAAATGGTATAGTGAATCGTATGTGTTCAGTGGTAATAATTTTACTTAGAGATATTAAGATACTCTCATTGTTATTTTCTGATGTAACGTTACTTAGGTCTTAAAAAAGTTTGAGTTATCATTGTAATGAGAGATGATGTTCCAATTGTATTGGCTTCTATTACTTGATATACCCAATTTAATTTTAGATTTTTTAATTAATTCAATGGTGTACAAGAACATGAATCAGGAGGAGTTTGACATGTATATCTAGCAGCATCTGGTTGTCAACTCTTCTTAAACTGGGTTTTGGTTATAGAGTGTTTTCACATCTTTGACCCACTGTTAGTGGTTAATGGAGTGTTTTTAATGGGATGATTTCCCTTTATTATAAAATGGGACTAGGAATCAATTAAGGATAGGAGTGTCACATAAATCATGTAAAGGTACAACCTTCTTTGTAGGGAGAGAACAATCAGCGATGATCATTTGGAATTGATAATCATTACATTAAATTCCCATATGGCTAGTAAGTTGTAATGGTTTCATTCCTAGTAAGGAATTACATCAATAAAATGGTTGGTTGTGTATGCAACATTTGAAGATATTTTTCTCAGGTTGTAAATCACTTTATATGCATGAATGATCATAGGATTCCTTGACAATAAAGGGAACATGGATGGTTAATAATGATGTTTCTTCTCTTATAGTCAATATATTTAAAAATAAGTTGGGGTGAAGTGGTTTGATTACTCTTCTTAATGTTAGTTGGATATGGTTGGTTATGAATCACTTCAATCACTTAATATTGGATAAGACAAGAGTATGTCATGAATTACTGGGAATTGTTGACATACTATTAAGGTAATCATGGATTAGTGACTATCATTCCCATTATCTTGATATCATGCATTGTACACTAAGAAAGCATCAATTATCCACCAAGCTAAATAAATGAATTGAACACCCTGATGACATGATGAATAGATCCTTAGGTAAATTTTCTATGTGAGTGTATATAATCATATAGGTGTTCACTATTCTAAGTGATACTATAATTCCCATGTAGGAAGGCCTTAGACACAGCCATTAAAACCAGCCAATTCTTTGACTTGATCCCAAAGAGAAACATCACTATTAAGCTGATTCATTGTTATCAATACATGTAAATATCAGCTATGTACCGACATATGACTTATAAACATTAGACTATGGACTATATTTTTTATACTCCTTGGTATCTAGTAGATAATTATGAGGTTCCCCTAACTTTTAGTCATGATATGTTCTTTAAAAATAAAGGGTGTTGCTGTAAGGGTACTGGATCAAGTATACACCCATGTCCATGTAGTGGAATAATGTGATAAATGAATGTATTTAGTTGAATGAATCACGGGATGATGGTGGTATTCTAGAGTGATATTTCTCAAAACAATATTGTGATAATTTTGTTTAAAAGGAATAATGATCTAGCTTATACATGTACTGGACCTCTAAAATAAGACTTTTTGAATATAGTGGACCAAAGGTTGATCAACTTGAGATATCCATATTTTATTGCATGTAGTTGGTGAGGAATTGTGTCTATCTTGATGTTTGTTTATGATGATAATAATGTGAAGTCCAACTAAATAATTTCAAAGAAAAACCAATGCAACATGTTTGAACATGGTTTGTTTGACATTGACCATTTTGATCAACTAAGGACCGAGAGAAGTGTCATCATGAGTAATCATCATTGTCATGTTGAGAAATGTTCCCAGAGTAAGGTTAAATGTGCGAACCCATAGTGGGTAGCACTATGGGTTGGTTTATTAAAGAGAAAATGATTTGATCACATTTCTAGATAAGGGGATTTAAAAAATGTCTTTCCAATAATTCAGTTGAAAAGATGAGTGTTTCTATATTAGTTGAGGCTTATGTTTTGTGTGGATTAGAGTGATGCATGTAGGTGCATTCGGCGTTTAAAATGAATCACAACGATTTTGTAGAATATTCACAACCCAAGTATGTGAGATGATTTTTCATTGTTTCTAAAAGGATTTTCAGTGATCTGATGCTGTGAATTGTGGAGGTTGTAACATCAAATATTTTTAGAACAGTGGAAATTTTCACAATGAATTTGATTTTTTTACTGGACGAGTCAAATTATAAACCAAGATCCAGAATATTTATCCATAAATTATAACACTTATAGGTGTTTTATATAGATGATTTTCAAGTCCATATAGGAGTCTTGGGTGTTTATATGAGTTTTGGGAGCATTGGGACCTAAAAATTAAACTTTACTAGAAGTAGACAAGGGAACACAATTAATGATAACCATGCAACACAACTGTGTGGCATGTTTTATATTGGGTCATCATTTGTTTAAATAATGTTGTCCCTAAGGGAGACTACGGGACATGGTACATGAGTATGTGTGGTGTCACATAGTTTTTAAAACTGTTGACCTGATTTCATATGTCTTTGCAATTATATCTACAGAAAACAATATAGGGGATAACCTATAATTTTTAGAGTTTGGAAAATGTAAATCCTAGCCTACAAGATTAGAGAAATTTCTACAGTGGAACCAAACGGTTTTCAAACTATTCTCTACAACATGTGGAACATTAATAGGCTAGAAATTGTGGTTTCCCCATTATTTATGTTTCTTTCCTTCTTCCCGCATTATCCTATCATCCACGCACACGGGCCCCTCTCATGGGATCTCTAGTCATCTCCTATTGTAATGGAGAGTTCCTCATCATGTAGTGTCTGAATAAAATGTCATTAAATGAATTGGAATAATTTATCTATGCTTTTTAATCAACTATGTTCTAATGTAATTTTCTATCTCCATATGGAATGATAAATATGTGGAAGGTACATCACCTTATTTTCAATCTGTTTTTCAATTTCATTGATTTCTCTTGATCCAGCTTGAATAAAATCCCAATATTGAATGAGTGGACCATCCTATTAATGAGTTGGATAGTCAATTTTCTTTTCCAAAAAGATTACTAGTTTACAATTTATGTCATTGTGATGCTCACTAAACTATCTTTGTGCTTCCCTTAAATTGTGATATTAATTATGTGAAAATTAATTCCTCAATTTTAATGTCCATGGTGCACCAAATTGAACCATAATCGTTTGTTCACCACAACCAAAATCACACCCATGGAATGAATATCTTATTTTAAATGACCCCTAGCCTTTGTAATTGAAATTAAAATCACCCTTTGAGCATGATAGATTTAATTCCATTAAGTGAAATTCTCAAATTAACTAAATGAAATTTACATGTTGTATACGAATTTCATAGAATATAATTATTATTATAATATTCTGGACCCATCCCTTAAAAGATGTTTAATAATTAGAATTGTGTGGAATCCTTAAGGAAAGGATATACCATTGTCCTTGACAAAATTACAAAATAGAATTCATGTATTCTTTAAATGTAAGTAAATTGTTTAATAGAATTTATTGAATTTTCTTGGTTGTGTAAAATGATGAATGGAATGTTGTTTCCTTAGTAATACAGTATTACATAACCATAAGTTGTAAATGGAATGACTATATTTAGGTCTTCATTAATTAAATTGGAGTTTTATTATCTTTTACAAATGAAATTGTAAAACAAGGAAGGAATTGAGATATGATACTTTAAATTGGAATGGATAAAGCCTATGGAAAATCACCAATCTTGAATATGAAACATCTAAAATGAAATACAATTTACTTGAGTGATAATTAGGTTACTTATTACAAAACTCATATGATGGGTTCTTAAGATATTAGATATAATATAGACCATGAATACTACAAGTTTTCTCAATATAGAATAATATGGAAGCTCTCATAGGTTACCTAAATTATATTCTTCTTTGAGTGATACTTGGGTTTCCTTTTATTAAACTCCTTTGACAGGATCATAAGGTATATAGTTTCCACATTCATAAAATAATAATATGGTTTCATCTTTTAAAAAACCCCTTGTATGGGCTCATTGGTAAATTAGAAATTACAAGCGATACATAGGTTTCCACATTACTACATATTAAGGATGGGATCATGGAATAAATGTAATTTCATTACTCCTTGAGTGATACTTGGGTGATCGTTATGGATCGCCTTGGATAGGATCATTATAAAAACCAAAAATATTGTATGTGTTAATAAATACAGATAATAATTGGTATCTCTTTATGATGAGTACTATACAAGGACACCTTGTATTGTAACATAAGTCCTTGAACAACAAATGTTATTATGTTTATATACATACAAATACCCTCAATTTCTCTTTTATTTTAGAGAGACTAATTCACGGATGATGAAGATTGTATCCATGGGTCCTACGATTATATTATCACTCCGACATTTACCACTACACATGGATGCCATGGTTATACACCTTGGTCTTGGGATAATATTATGTATCCAAACATATAGACATATATGTTCCCATGTTTATGATAAATATATACATATATACATACATATATATATATGGTGATGTATCATAAATTATATTATAGATTATACAGAGACTTATATAGTCAGATATGTGTCACTTAATGAACAATGCTTGTCTTATTTATGTTTCTTCATTAATTGTAATTTATTACATTTGATATACTACCACACTAATGTATTTTATACTCATAGATTTCATTGCATTACACCCTATTATTTGTGGTCTATTAAGATTATCTCACTCTCAATTTCTGCCACCATTCTACTCAGGTACACAAACAAACCTCATGATTATAGGATTAGGTTGTGAATTTATACATGTTTTAATACATTGTTACATGGGAGAATAGAAGAAAAAGAGTGATCTAGTGCTCATGATTCTTGTTGAGATATCATTTTGTATTTTTTTATTTACCTTATATAATTTTTATTATATAACCATTTATATGTATTTTTATAGTACATGTTAATATCACAAAGACATGAATGATTACACATTAATTTATTATTGATTTCTAGTCATTATGTTTATGTTTCATTTTATTTACACTACTTCTTTTGTTTGGATTATTATATATTATATTGTTCTGCTACTCTAATTATGATGGTATAGTCTCCCCAACATACCATCGTTGGAACATCACTTCTAGTTGACAGTCTCAGGCATAAAGGGAGGCATTCTTGAGGTCATGTGAGCAGCCATCTCATGCAACCATTTTAATTTCTCCCATGACGGGACGTTACACATACATTTTCACCCATAAAGGGAAAAATAATTTTTTGGAAAAAATCACTTTATAACCTTACAAATATCAAAAGATTTACGAGGAATAAAATTATCATGAATATAATTTTTAGGTAGTTTACTTCAGAATTAGTCATTAAAGAACCTATATAAGATCCCTTAAAAATATAATACCCCACTATATTAATTCCAACATAATTATATAGATAACATAATCATAATAAAATGAAATTGAGATCTATATAGAGATCTCTTGGCATCATAAACAATTTATAAGGACCATAAAAAACTAGAAAAAAATCATTCATTTTAATATAATATCGTAAATAATTCAATTTAACTCATATTAAGAATAATTATTAAATTCCATGTAAAAATATGTATAAAAATATTTTTTTCTGTGAAAAATCCTTAAACAAATATGAATAATATGAGAATATATGAAATTATTTTAAAAAACATGAATCTTATTAAATAATAATGTTTATAATGGGAGAAATTCTATCCATGTTATATTTATTAACAAAATATTCTTTTTAGTTTTTTTGTAAAAATGTAATAAATTCCCGTTTTGGAAAATGTTTAGATATATTATTTTAAATACAACATAAAAATTTTAAAAATGGATTCAAATTAGTTTAAAGATTGATTTATTTTTATTAATAAAATATTTGAATTCTTTTAATTAACAAGGCGAAAGAGCACAATAATATAAATACATTGAATCTTTAAAAATAATGCTTTATGGAAAATTCCCAAACCTAAAATATGATCTAGCATTATAAATTATTTAACTCCAAAATGATATTATTATTATTATTTAATTTATCATGAAAAATTATAATTTTAATCCAATTATTATGATAACTTTTTATGTCATTTGTGACTATGTTTTATCTAGTTACTTAATCTGTTAACTTTTTGTTGGATGTTTTAGGGGCGTTCAACTCAAAATATAGAAATAGCTTTGGTATGATTCTCATGGAAAAAAGGTTCCTTTTTACATTATATCCAATGTATTAATCATGAAACTATTATAATTTTCCATCCATGAAAATCATGCATAAGAATCAATCACACCACTTTGGGAAGGTCGTAGTCTACACAGTCACACTAACGATCTTATCATTTTCAAATAGATTGACGGGTATGAAAATAGACAACAGATTATAATTAAAGAATGATAATTATTTAATGAATATTATATATATATATATTTAATTAATTATAATAACAATCCTTTTCTGGTTTCGGTGAAGAACAAATCACATCGCTTAGTGTATTGGTAGACTACATGAATATATAAGGGATGTTATCGTTTGTCGTATGAATGGACGAAGGGATGAAAATGTGTTGTACAATTATTATAAGAATATTTTATTATAAATAAGATACTGATTTTATTTTTTGATAATGTTTAAAGAATATTTTAAAGATTTATAATAATAAAAAAACATGAAATAGTATGGTTAGGTGTTATAACATCTCATTATACAACCACTTTCTCTTACACCTTAAGAGTTATAGGTTTTGTATTTTAGTGATACTACAACCTATAAGATGTGGTGATGGATTGGTTTGAGTGATTTTACTAGGTATTGTATGTAATAGATTTCTAAAATTGTAATAGGAAGAGAGGAGTGGAGGAGGCCTTTTCAAATTGAAGGGTGGGAACTATCATAATTTTTAAAAGTATTAAATTAAATAAATTAAGATTTTGGATAATGTAAAAAAGATGGAATATTTTAAATATATAATTATTATTATTCCAATTCCTTTCATCCAAAAATATTTTTACAATTTTAGTAGATGTGTTCACCCTTATCTCTTAATTTTAACCCCACATTATCCCTTCTGACTATTATGTTGTGATTAGTGTTTTTTACTTAATAAGAGTCATGAATTTTATTTAAAAAGGCTGGCCCACCATAGAAAAATTGCTTATATTATCAAACATATCTCATTAACATTCCCAAATATAATATGTTTATGAACATTAAATCATAAATTTAATATATCTTACAATAATATACCATTAAATTCGTTTTTTTTTGTATTATTCAAATAGTTTTACCTGAATGAAATCAATATAGAAATGGTATTCCGAAATGATATTTTAGGACTTCCATAATATGTAATATTTATCTATAAATTCAAGCTACATAACAATTCATGAAAATTATATTTTATTTAATGTTTTTAAAATAATTTACTTTATTTTTTATAATTGAAAAAGCACTGTATTGGAATTGCGTAATCATTTATAGAAATTATGTCTCCAATAAAAATTAAAAATAAATTAATATGAAAAAAAAATTATTTACATTTAGAATAAAAATTAATAAAAAATTTATAAACAATTTTTATACCTATAACAACATATAAGATATATTAAAAAAACTAGTTTAACATTTTATTTTTTATTAATTACTTGAAATATTATTAAAGACATAATCAATGTAAAGTGGAAATAATTTTCCAAAATTTCTAGATATGGATTTTTCTACACTATATAGACATATTAAATAAACTGAATACAATTTTTATGGATATTATTAGGCCTTATTTCATATTTTTTTCGGTGTTCATTTTATTTTACCCTGACTAAAAGGAAAAATATTCATTAAGATTACTAATCATAATGAAAAAAATAAAAGGGAAATAACTACCAAATTTTAAACACAAAATACCAAATATGTAATATATTTTTCAATATTGAATTTATATAAATGGAATATATTAATTTTGGTATAAATTTATTAAATGTAACAAAAATAATTTGTATAGAAATGCATTTTAAGCCAAAAATGAACTTTGACCAAAATCAATTTTAATGTCGACTATGATGTTGTTAATTATATTATTTATTAAAATTTTGAATTATATTATTATAATATCAAATTCAAAACATTGTGGTAAATTTCAATTATTTTATTTAATGAAATTAGAAAGAGGATTTACAAAAATGAATTTTTAACTATTTATTGAAAAATCAATTCTTTCCAAAAAAAATCCCAAACTTTAACTCCAAGATAATATGGATATGAAATTTTCCAAAATGATATCACTTTTATTAAATAAACTTTCAAAAAGTTTCAGAAATTAAATATGGTATTAAATTAAAAAAATCAATCAAATTTATTTTTTTGTAGAAAACATATTTTTGAAACATAAAATGAATTTAGTGAAAATTGAGAACTAATATATTATACATTATTTAATAAAATTTAATTATATAATTTTTTTAATATTTTTGATAATTGTATTACTATTACTCAAACCAACAATATAATTTCTGGGTTATAATGGTCAAATTTAGATAACAATTTATTTTATTGTGTATCAAAATTTACATAAACATCAGTGTTATGTGTTAAGATATCTATTGAGAATTGTTTTCTAATTTATCATGGTGTTATATATTAACTCCTATTTACACTATTCTAGGATTAGTATAACCTATTTTTTTTTTACAGTTTTAGCTCATGAAAATTAATTATTTCCCAGTGTAGTGGAAGGATATAATGGACCTACTCAACAAATAATCAAAATCCATTAATATAAATTAAATAATATCATAGAAACATTAATCATTTAATCATATATTGTGATATGAAAAATAAATTGAGTTATATTAATATTTTATTATTTTAATCTTAAAACATATATAGAATGAATAAATGTTTCATCACATGATCATATCCTCAATGAATCATATATAACATCAAATGATGTTATTATGAAGTAAAATCACATTAAATCATCACAATAATATTTCCAGAGGGTAAAACAATCTTCAATAAAAAATCTAATATTTAAAAAAGTAAAATTTATAAATTATTAAGGAAGATAAATTATTGGAAAATATACCTGGAATCTTTTTATTAATGTATTAATGAAAATAGTGGTTATGATAGTGGGAAAATCTCTTTGTGGGATATATGTTAAAAAAATTAGTTCACTCCTTTAATAAAATTTACCATATTTGAAAATAAAAAAAAGATTCATTCTAGAAAAATTATAGAATGTAAAATAGAAAAAAATCATTTTATTAATCATTTCAGAGTGGCAAAAATATTCATGAGAACATTAAAAAGAAAATATGGAAAAATAAGAAAAATATTACAATCTGAATAGAAAAATAAAGCTAGATTTCATTATAAAAACGTAATTCTAGACTTCTGAGTACATAAAGAGGTGGAAATGAAAAAGAAAACTTGTAATTGTTTGAAATAATAATAAAATAAAATACATATGATATGGGATATATAGATCATATAATTTCATCATAAAACATTTAATGATAAACAATGCCATTAAAAAGTGAGATTTTGGTAAAAAATACTTTCCTAAAGTTCAAATTGCTTCATAGGAACTCTAACCTATTTTATAATAAATATAAATTTATAATAATTTTATAATATAACCTTAATGAAGCACATAATATCGTAAATGATTTACTTATGACATATTTTAATCCATTTTTAATAATTGTTTATTACATTCAATGTTCTGGATGGAAACTCTTTCGGTCTTCACGTTTGAATCGATTCAAGTGTTTTCTTTGATGAATCCCGATCATTATTCCGTAATATATATAATTTAAATTATTATACCAATATCATATTTATTCATTAAATATATATTCATAACCATTAATATAATACATAGATAGAATAATGAATTAGACCATTAATGGACATAATAGTCTCTATGTAGCAAGAACCATATTTTCTTTTTCTATTAAAAATATGGGAAGAATGATAAATAATATATTATCCTTAAAAATAATAATTAAATAAAAATTTAATATATATTAATTAAATCCATAATTATATCCATTAATGTGTGGTGGTGATGGAAAGTGAATTATATCACTTCGTGGAGGTGGTTGTCTACACGTATGCACGAGAAATACATTCATTTTTTATTTATTGTAAATTAGCGCTAAAATGGTTGTAAAATAATCATAATAATAAATCATTATATTTATTATAATTGTTTTATTTTTTAAAAATGGATATAATATATTTATATTAAGTACAAGATGAAATAAAAGTGAAAGTTATTGGTTATGATTTATACCTATTTTTTGAGATTCCATATTTGTCTTATATCACAATCCATGAGGGATTGGTATTAAAAGATGAATTGAGGATCTTGGGCCAAGGGAATGAATTCTGGATGGAATTGAACAATATCTTGGTCAACCAGAAAGCCTTAAAATCTATGATTAATAGAGGATAAGAGGGTTCCCTTTATAATTTAGGGGAGGAAGACACACTGAATTACATTAAATATTTAAAGAATATAAGTTCATATTCTTGTAAAATTGGATCCAAATGAAAAGGATATATTTTTTATGATAAAATAACGTATAAATATCTTTATAAAATAATATGTATATATGTTTATATGGCATTAATAACCCCATCTATGAGTTTAACCCCTGCAAAATCTTTATTAACCCCAATCACGACAACACCCATTTATTGTTTTTAATATTTATTAATAAAATAAATGAAAATGGACTCAATAAAAATTTATAAATTATGATTCAAAATATATTATTTTTTATAAAATTCAATTTATATATGTATTATAAATTATCATGAATATAATTTCAAAAATGTGATGAAAACCATTTAAAAATATATATTTTGAAGCTTTAAATGAGATTTATTTCAATTCTATAATATGTAAAAACTATTAGAGGAATATTAAAATAATTATATATATATATATATATATATTATTCATTTAATAATCATCATTAATCAATAGTTATTTTTTAATTTATTATGATAAAATAAAAGTGAGAAAAAAAAATAGTTTTATGAAACATGACCGTTTCTTCCTTCGAATGATTTTATCTTCATTCATAACCAATATTAAACTAATGAAAGATTTATTATTCATAAATTATTTATACATTAAGTTAAATAAAATTTCTAATAGTGATCAATTTATTTTCTTATATTAATAATTATAATACTTATAAATATACATTTCTTTGAAAAAATAGGGTTTGTAATTAGTAAAGGATTCTCTACTTATGTAGTAATCAATAAATTTTATTGTATAAAACATTTCTATTTTAATTTCATATTTTTTTAATCATATTCATACGGACAAATACAATTTCTATGATTTATGTTCTTTAATATATCATAGTTGGTTTAGACTTTGAGATACGTGTAATCTTCTATATCAAATACATCAAATTTATTTAAAATTAATACATTCAAAACCAAATGTTTTCAAATTATCCCCCCCTTAAAATAATATTTTATATGAGAATTAAATCAATATGATTTAAAAAAATTGATACTTGTGTTTCATCACATCCTCAGGTCCCCAAGTATCTTCCATGTTTTTTTTATTCCATAATATAAAATTAGCCCAACAAGTAGTCTTGTTTTTTAGAAAATTATCTCTATAATCTAATATTTTTACTACATTTAATTCATAAAAAAGTTTATGATCCAATAGTATAACCTATGATTTTAGTACTAGAGTACGATTATGAATGCACTTTCTCAAAATAGATTCTTGTAACACATCCAGAAATTTAGATATGCTTGGTAGAAGTTGTTGATTCAAAAGATTACTTTTCACTTCCTTATTCATTTTGTTTTGGAAATCACAAAATCATTCTTAAATATGTAATTACTAACTAATTTATATTAAATATAGATTAATAATAAAATCATTTATTAGTTACCATACATTCAATAAGTCATTTTTAATATTTTGTCAATACAATTTTTCATAATCATACGATAATATTTTTACACATGAGTTCTTCAGAAATGATTCATTACATAGTTATCATAATGATCTTGGATACAATCTCTCTCATACACACAGAATACGATATTTATCATACACACTGTCCAATTTTTGTACTGAAAATATTTTTGTAACAATATAAATAATATTGACACTCATAATGAAAATCATCAGACCCTTTTACATTTAGTTCTCCATATCTAGAAAACTTTATCATAATGAAATAAATATTTCTAAATTAATATAATTTTAGGTATTTTGTTTCAATATAAATTATAAAAATGAAGTCATTGTTTCAGTTATAATGTGACCGTTGGAGCGGTTGGTGTCCAAGTCCCTTTAAAATTTCTGGACAAAATCTGACTGTTTAGATCCAGATAACCATTGAGATGAAGTTATATAAATCCATGGACATTTAAAATAGCATGAGGCCAATGCTGCTGAATTTTGACACTATCCGAGAGATCTTCCATAATACTGATACGTGTGGAAACCTTCAAGTTTACAAGTTGTGAACTTCCATTTACTTGAAACTCTCAAGAGTTTTTGTTTTACTTCATACGATGCAGATCGTTGTGATTATAATTGATAACATCAATGGATAAGAATATAGATATGATGATATTTTGTATATTGGGGGATTCTTAGGCTACGAAGACAGAGGCATCGATCACCTTGTTGGTTGAGGGCTTTCAGGAATAGCAAGACATGGGTTGTTCATCGTATCGAGGAATTACCTTGGTGTGGGTAAGACAATAATTCTTGAAAGTTTAATCAAAGGACCTCTATACAGGGATACTAAATACCCTTCTCCTTAGGTTAAAATAACTGTATTTATTTACTTGTTCCACATTTCCACTTCATAGTAATTGAAAGTGAATTGTTTTATATATTCATTTTTACATTATATATTATGTGATTACTATCTTTGTAATTATTTTTTTTATGATTAAGATCACTTCATTTAATCAATATGATTCTATACTCTCTATGGTTTAGTAGTAAATTGTTTCAATCTATTTATCATTACCATTGTGATTAAGATACATATTATGATCTCTTTAATCAAATCATTTTTTATTGTGAATATGATGGATATCAAATACGACCTGTGGAATACATATCGTAGCCTAGTGATTACGATACATTTTCCATAGAATCCAGGGCCCTGTGAAATTATTATTTAAATATAAAATATGTTTGTGAATATGATTATTTTAATTTTATTAAACAAAGTTTCATCTATGTATAAAAATGAATGTTTTTAAACTTAAAATTCACCACATCTAGTATTTTTTCATATACACATTCACTTTGATTCATTAATTGGTATCAGATCCAAGTCGCTATAATATTCATAATTACATTTGGTATCAAAGGAGGATTCTACAATTTTTATTTTCTAACATTAAATTTTTAAGTTGGATTTATTTCTTTTTATAATTTTTTTTATAAATACATGTTCCACTTACGTGTATTGTGGATGAATTTTTATTGTATTTTTTAAAAGTTGGTATGACTAAATTTAGGATCAATAGAAAATATAAATACTAAATGACCACCAATTGTTTGATTTGAATGATTATAAATATTGTAGAGATACAATGAACTATTTTCTGATAAACACATGAGTTGATAATTTTTTATATTGACTGGTGTTTATAAAATTCTTGAAAAATTAGTTAGACTATTTACCAGTAAAGGGTAGCCGAAATATTATTTCAATTATAAGGTATGAAATAATTTACATTATTCTATGACTAGAAATACATATAGCAAGATTACATCTTAGGAACTAGCCAAAAATATTTGTAAGAAATTAGAAATCACTCATTTTTGAACTTCTAATGTTTTTGATTCTAGAAGTACCTTGATAAGAGAAGATTAACTGGAATTTGAATTTACTTATGGAGAATCTATTGTTAAGGTACAACCAAGGTTCATGATTATTTTCAATGGATTACAATCTATGGGTGAAAAATTATTAGATGATGAGATCATTGTGTAAAATATTATTGACATTATTCCATATGAATGTGAATCAAAGAGAATAATAGTTGATGAATCAAGGAAGATTAAAAATATAAAACTTGATGATTTATTTGTAACTCTGTTAATTTATGATGGTAGGAAGAAAATATATACTGATAAAGTTAAAAAGAATAATGTTAGAGTTTCCTTTAATTATAATTTAAATCAAATAAATGATCAAACTCTTGAAAAAGTTGTTAAATAAAAAATGAAAAAGATGTTTATTGTTCAATAATATTATAGGGATTAAGAACATTTTGAGAATGAGTTATCCAATCTTTCATGACGGATGAATGATATTTTTGGCATCAAGAATTTTTAGTAACAGTAAAAGAAAAGTATCAAATAAAGGAATTATAAGAAAGATTCTGATGCAATCTATCACGAATGTAAAAGATCTGAACACATAAGACCCCATTATCCAAAACTTAATGAAATGATATAAAATAAAGTCATCCTGATAGAAATTATAAAATGTATTATAATCCCAAAGGAAAGAATGTGTTGAAGAAAATGAATCATGGAGTTATAATAGAGTATATTATGTTAATGAATCCAATGATAATAAAAATTATGGACACAAGAATATTGGTCTTTATTCTCGAATACCTTATGAAGGTCAATGTGTTATGGATAAGGTCCACATTTCAAATTTTTTTAATAAATATTTCATTAAATTCTAATTATCCTAATTAAATTTATTCTATAACTTCAGATAAATAATTATCCTTACCTAGTGATAACAATGCATTAACTTCAATTATTGAAGTTTTAAAAATTGAGTAAAAATGAAAATTGTAAATTTAGTAAGATACTTGAAAAATAAAATGCAAGAATAAATGTTTTGATAAAATAAGTATCATATATTTTAAACTAAATTTATAAGGAATCTTTTGAAATTGTTTCTATTTCTAAAAACCTTGAGGAATCTCATTCTGAGAAGGTTATGCTTTCGAATGTTTTTTGAAAAAGTCATTTATGAGATTTTTTTTAAAACTCACTTCCGAAACTGATATTAATGTTGATAAGAATGTGGTTGTAATTCTAAAATATAAAATATTTTAATTAATGATATTTTTAAAAACATTAGTACTATTAAGGAAGTATTTGATAAGATTTATAAATAACTTCATATATAAGGTTATAGTTTGAGAATGTGATATAATCAATCAAAAATGTTTTTTAGTAACTATTATTTTTTAAGTAAAATGCCTACTTTTGAAAAAAAATCAATGTAGAGGTCATAAAATAAAAATTGTTCCATTTATAGAATTCAATCTTTAGGGTTCCACAAAGTCCATTTTTTTTAAAAAAAAATTGATTTTTAAAAATTTTCTTTCTACCATTTCAAGATCCAATAATATTTAGATTCCAAATGTCAAATTGTTTCATTTATTTGGAAAACAAAGGATGTACCAACAACAAAAATGTATGGTACATTGATAGTGGATTTTCTTGACACATGACTGGTAACAAACACCTCTTTAGAAAATATTATTTTAATGAAAGGTTGAAGAGTTTCTATCATAGGAAATGATGATGGAATTATTATTGGTATATGTAATATTGGTTTTCTCAAAAAAGATTTGATCTAATTTTTTTTTTATTTTTAAAAGTTCTTAAAAACATCATTATAATCATATTCCAATTATGTAAAGAAGGATACTTTATGAATTTTAGGAATGATAAATGTGTATTACAAAATTCCAAGTATGTATTCATTATTTCTACTCATCAGCATGAGAATTTCAACACACATAACATATAATACCTTTGGAGGCAATAAATACCTTGGTTTAGTGATGTGGAATATCAATCTTGGTTAAGGAATAAAATATTAGAACACTATAACCTTAGGAAATTATGAAAATTGTTGGATAAAATAATTTTTAATAATATAAAGAAACTTATATTTTATTCATCATTAGTATGTGAACCTTGTTAATGTGAAAAGAAACATAAGTCCAACTTCAAATCCCTTAGAGAAGTCCCAAATACTGATTCTTTATAGTTTGTCCTAATGGGATAGTTTGTTCCTATACAAACTGGATGTATTGGAGAAAATTATTATGTATTCTTTCGTTGATGATTACACATGATACACATGGGTCCATTTTTTGGAAAAGATATCTAAATCCTTTTTATATTTTAAAACATTTTTATCCAAAGATAAAAATGAGAAAAATTATCCATTTATATCTATTCATAGTGATCATGGTTGAGAATTTGTAAAAAATGTTTTTGAAACTATTTGTAGTAAGAGTGGAATTACTCATAAATTTTTATCTCACAGAACTCATCATCAAAATGGTGTTGTTGAAAGAAGAATTTTAATTATTAAGGAAATAATAAGAACCATGTTGAGTGAATAATCAATTGTTAAACAATTTCGGGATGAATATGTTAGTACTTCTTTCTATCTTATAAATTGTGTTTTAATTAGACCATTTATTAATAAAACACCTTATATGTTATTGATAGGCTGAACACCACAAGTTTCATACATTTATATATTTGTATGGAAAGTATTAATTTTGAATAAAAAGGATAATTTACATAATTTCCCACCAAAATCCTGTGAAGGAATATTCTTAGTCTATTCCACTACTTCTAAGGCATATAGTGTATTCAATAAAATCTCTTACACTATTTAGGAAAAAATACATGATAAATTTGATAAAAATGTTCCCTTTGTTTTTAAACAATCCAAACCTACATCTTTTGATGTGTTTTCCAAAACTAATTATCATCTTTTGATAGAAGTCTCTTCTAATAAAGATAATACTCAATAAATTCCATCTGAAGTATTTAGTCTAGAAGGATTTCTTTCATATATCGATGAACATTTTTTTCAAAACCCATGTCAGTTGTTTCGTAAGAATCATTCTTGTGATAGGATCATTGGTTATGTAAATCAACCTATATGGACAAGATGTTCCATAAGAAATGAAGTATAAAATATATCATTTTTTCTCTATTTGAACTTAAAATTCATGACTAGGCTTTAGGTGAGGAACATTTATTTAAAGCAATGAAAGCTGAACTAAATTATTTCAAATGGAAAAAACTATATACCTTGGTTAAAAGAACTAAATAAATAATTATAATTATAATAAAATGGGTTTTTTGGATAGAAAAATGAGATGAAAATTGATTCATTGTTAGAAATAAAGAAGGAAATGTTGTTATAAGTTATATTCAATAAGAGGGAATAGATTTTAAAGAAACCTATGATCTTGTGGAAATAATTTTATCTATTCGTATTTTATATGCCTTTGCAATATTATTCTCTTTCGACCATTTTCAAATATATTTGAAATTTTCTTTCCATATAGGACATGTTCAAGATGATGTTTTTATTGAAAAACATCTTGGTTTTCAAGATAAAAAACATCTTGAATACATTTTCAAACATACCAAAGCATTGTTCGAACTTAAATAACACCCTAAAACATGGTATGATCGATTAGAAAGTATTTTTTTAAAAAAAATTTAGGGGACTTCTAGTAAATGTTTTCTCATAAACAAATAAAACAAAAATTGTTTGATATTTAAAATTTATATTGATGACTTTATATTCGAATAAACTCAGTAATCCATAAATGATTTTTTTATTATTATAAAATTGGAGTTTGTAATGAGTATGTTTGGTGAGTTAACATTTTTTATTGGTTTTCAAATTTCTCAAAATCTAGAAGGGACTTATATCTCCCAACATAAATATATTAGTGATCTTATTAAAAAATGTGGATATGATACTACTAAATGTATTAGTACTCAAATTGATACCTCAAATACTCTTGATCTTGATGAAGATAACAACTTGAAAATCAAAATAACAATTAGACTTAAGATATGATGTTTAATATACATAATATCAGTCCTCCAGATTTAAATTTTCAGTGTGATTATGTTTAAGATATCTTGAAAATATAATGTAATCCCATTTAAATGTAGTAATTTTTTTTATAATTTAATGGGCACTATGGATTTAGGAATATTCTATTCTCCTAGAAATTATTTTGAATTAAAACGTAATTTAGATATAGACATTGCTGGTTTTAGAATGGATAAAAAAATTTCATCCAAAAAATATCATTTCTTAGGTGATTCATTAGTTTCATGGTCTTATAAGAAACAACACTCTATTGTAATTTCCACTATTGAAGTCAAATATGCGGTGGCTAGAAATTGTTGTGCTCAAATGTTGTGGAAGCAACACAAAATCACTAATTATGGTATGCATTTTAATAAAACTCAAATTCTAAGTGATAATAATAATTATGTATCATAGATGATAATGATAAATATGTTTTTCAATAAGAAAAATATCAATATGATATAATACCAGTAATATATTCAAGATCTACATCATAAAAATTACCATCCCGAGGAGTAGATTCTTAAAATAATGATTCTCAGGGAATCCAAGAAGAGAAATTCATTTTTATTTCAGATAAAGATAAAGGGACTAGGAATGATGAAGATCACAATCAGGAATTTAAAATAGTTGATATTAGAACTCATTCTAGAGAGCTTCCTCATTATGAGGATGATACTGATTCAAAAAATACAATCTCCTGAAAAAGAGATCAATTTGTTGTTTAAGACCTAAAGGGATTTGAAAAGGTAATTCCATATATCCTGAGGATTGAATATAAAATTTATTTGGTTATGGATAACCAAAATAAATGATTATACTCAATCAAACATTTAAGACAATGACTGATTAAGCCTGAAGATGACATTAAAGTGTTAACAGAATGTTCGATGGAACATAGAAAGGCTTGTAAAAAAGTTGTGAAGTGGTTAAATAAATATGATTCATGTTTAAAGCATCATAAAGATTAAATTGGAGATATTATATGTCTTGTGAATAAATTCACTGGTTCCTTCAAAAACATTTCTAGAGACACCACTCGAAAAAAGAAAGAGTTTAGAAGCCCAAATGATTCTCAATCTAGAGAATCAAATGAGATTGAAATGAAGCTTAAAGTTATCAATAAAAAGTTTCTAATTTTATGTTTTATAAATTTTAGATAATCAATTTGAAAAACAAATATCTTGATAAATGATTGTGTTGAAGTTAATGATAAAAAAATCATATCCCCTGAAGTCAAGATTCATACTTTGGATGAAAAGTTTTAATCATAAGAGGATAATCTTCGTACCTAGGACTAGTTGTTATAAGAACAAAAATAAATATTTTGTTCTTAGAAGGAATCTCTTGTTATGACGATAGATGATAAGAAGTAATTTTATAAAATGAACACAATTTTATTTGATATCTAAATGAAGGATTAGAAAAAAAGAGAAGAAATAATTTTTTGAACACTTAATGTATGTTTTTAAACATAAATGGAAGTTTTTGACATCTACAAACATTTTTATTGACTATTTTCCATTTTTTGGATGTATTTTGTTTCACTTATCCTATATGGTCAATTTTTTTATTAATTCATGTATTTTTCTCTCTTTAATCATTTAGTAGGCATTGAATGTCTTTCCCAATTCTTTTTTTAAATCACAAAGGGGGAGAATGAATTATATAGGGGGAGAGTGTATGTGATGGTAGGAGAATGGGATAATGATAATAAGATAAGGATTCCTTTATTAAGGGAGTATAATTTTTCTTCCTAAAAGAATCTTAATATGATCCTTAGGGATTTTTGTTATCCTAAGTGGGAGTTATTATTATTCAACATCATATTCAGAGGATATTTAAAACTAAAAATAAGATAAGTATAATTTCTTAATTCTAAAAATTATTTTTCTTTAAAAACTTTTTGGAATCATGTTTTACATAGTAATTTTCTATTTTAGACTTGTGGTTTTTTCTTTCAAAAAATGGGGATATTATTGAGTAAAAATATTCTTTTGACTTATCTATATCTTTTGTTATGGAAATCACGAAATCTTTCTTAAATACTATATTAATATCATATTTATATTAAAATTAGTTTAAGAATATAATCATATATCATTTTAATATACTTTTATTAATAATTTTTTTAATATTTTACAAATATTAGTTTTTCATAAGTATATGATAATAATCTGACTCGTGATTTTTTCAGAAATGATTCATTTGATGATTTTCATAATCATCCTTGATACAATTTCTATCAGCCACACCGAATTCAATTTTTATCAAACAAACTATCTATTTTTCGTAATGAAAATATTTTTGTAATAATATAAATCTTACCAACTCTCAAAAAGAAAATCATTAGACCCTTTTACATTTAGATTTTTGAATCTAGAAAACTATATTGTAATGAAAGGAAAACGATAAAATCAAAATGATTTCATGTATTCTGTTACAATATGCATTATAAAAAAATTTCATTGTTTTAGTTATTAGATGATCCTTGGAGTGCCAGGTGTCCAAGTAACCTTTAAATTATTGGAGAAAATATGATCATTGATATCAAGATGGGTTTTTGACAAAGCCCTATAATTACCAGGTCACTTGGAAGCGCTCTAAGAAGATACTGCTGAATGTTGACACTCTTCAAGAGCTGCTCCAAATTGTTGTAGTGTGTGAAAACCATTTAATTTACATGTTGTGAACTATTTTTTCCATTTTCTTGTGACACTAAAGAGTTTTTGTTTTTTTTGTGTGATTCTAATCTGTCACGACCCGTCTTCGGGGCCTGTGCTGTGACTACCCCAAGCCTGCCTTCCATAGGCCAGGGGCTGGCGACTAGCACCGAGTCGTAATTACTGGTAAAAATGGAAGACATTGTATTTGTAAAGTAAACAAACACCACAGAGCAAGCAAGCAGTAGAAGTAAACACTAAGTAAAAACTGGGTACAATAGTAAGTGTAGAAAATTAAGTGGGCCAGTATACAAACCCAAACTGAAAGAAAAGTACAACTAGAAAGGAAAAACAGCAACTAAAAAGTAGAGATGCAGCGTCGAGCCGTCCACTGAAAGTCCCACCTGATGGGTGGGTACAGATAGCCTCCACTGTTCCTCGGGTCCAGCCGACCGCTCTGAGTACGTCCGCCTAGTGGTCCACCTACAGGTACCATCCTGCTCCGCAAGCCTCATCCACGATCAGCGCTATCCGTCGTCTGCAACCAACACAACGTAGTGCGGACATAGCCCGTGTAATGGTGAGTATAAGCTACTCAGTGGGGACCCCGAGACCCCCGAAGGTCTCCCAGAATCCACAAAGGATAAACCAAAAAGGAAAGATACAATCATGAAGTAACATTCGACACTGCTTTGGTATATGCCCATACATATACCTAAGTCATCAATTCCAATTTTCTCCAACCTCCGAGCCCAAGTACATCCCAGTCCACACAAGAAACCACAACCCAATACACACAAGAAAGCATAACGTATTCCACATAGGAAAGCAAGTCAAGATTCAGCTCAAATAGGTATACTTCTTCGTATGACGATATAGATGATCAGATATAGCCACTGATTCATCTAAGCCGTCGGACCCACAAAAGATAGATATGTACTAACCCCCGCAATGACCCACAAAGGATCTGACCCACAAAGGATCTATAGGTAACTAACCCCTGTAATGACCCACAAAGGATCTGACCCACAAAGGATCGATAGGTAACTAACCCCCGCAAAGACCCACACAGGATCAGACCCACACAGGATCTGTAGGCTCTAGCCCACACAGGACCACTGAGCACTGACCCACACAGGATCGGACCCACACAAGATCGGTAGCACTGATCCACGTAGGATCGCTGATTGATGTATTCATCACCATCGAATCCACTGAGGATCTCTGTACAGTCGTCGTCGTAGTCGCAGCCAGCTCTAGGGTTCCCACACACAGCATGCTCGTTCGGGAGGGTCCGCTCCACAAGCCAAGAGGCCGATACATCAACTGAAATATAGTCCGGATTTGATGTATCCAAAAGTTTTGTATCGTCAACGGGAACTTGACATCAAAAACAGTGCGTCATTCAGATGCCCGGTCTGAAAGTTATTGGTTTTTTTGTCCGAGGGGCCCGGTTGGTTTTTAAGTCAAAACCAACCCGACTGTACTCCAACTGCATCCAAACCTCGAGCAGAGTAAGCCAAAAGTTCTGTCTCACTAAGAGGAATCTAACAATGTTGACATCACATCATTCGGACTTCCGGAAATCAATTTATAAGGGTTTCCGCTCCGAGGGCCTAGTTGGCTTCGTGTACAAACCAACCCAGCCGAACCCAAAGTATTCCAAAACCTTGAGTGCGATATACCGAAAAGACCATCTCGATCCAAGGATCGTATCACAACTGATGGTGAGTCGATCAGATGCCCATAGATTAAGTTATGGGAAACAGAATGAAAAAGGTTCGGTATTAGGGGGTTCGGGCCCGGTCCAACCCGGCTTGATACCCTCCGGGTCGGCCCGAACCGGGTCGACCCGAACTGGGTCCGGGTCTGGCCTGTTCGGGCGCAGCCCAGCCCGGCCCAGCCCGGCATGGCCCGGCCTGGCGGATCGGTCGGGGCAGCCGACCCGGCGCGCGGCGCGCTGGAAAGAGACTCGGCCGAACGACCGAGCCGTTTCGGATGTGGGGGGCACGCTGTCCCCGCATGAAGAACCGCGACCCCTTTATGGGGCCGCTCAGCTAGCCGACCAGGGATAACGACACCCGGCGATTTCCTCTGACCGGCCGACCGGCCCAGCTGCCACCATCATGGGATCGGCATGGGCCAGTCCCCTCGCTCTGACGCCGGCGGCCTGGAACTGGCCGCCAGTTCCCTTTCTCCACCGCGGCCCCACTCCGGCTGCGGTGCTTCTGAGGTTCTCCGGTGCAGCATGACGGTGCCACATCTTTTGTTCATCTTCTACGGTGCGGTTCAACGACGCCACATATTTGTTGCTTCCAACAGGGCGGTGCGACGGCGCCGCGCTTCTCCGCCCTCCCTTTTTACAATGTCTGCGCGGTGGTTCGACACCGCATTGCCTTGCTTGTCGCAAAAAAAATCAACAACCAAAAAGGGGAGGAGTTTAGGCCATCTTCGTGCGGTCCGACCTCTTCCCATTAATGCGATAACAGGCGGTTCAATTGAAAGGGGGAAAAATGATGGAAGTAATCACAAGAAAATAAACCCCTACCTCAACGTTGTCGTCGAACGAACGTTTGTTGCAGAATTAACCGTCGCGGAAGAAGAGGGTCGCCGCAAAAGAATAGGATCGCCGTTGGCTTTAGGTGATCTCCGAGGAAGGCGTCTTTCACCGTCGTCCGGCGTCGGAGGTTGGCGTTCTTCATTGGCGGTGGCGCGTTCTTTGCGTTCTTCGTCAAAGAATGAAGAATCCTCTCTTTTTCTCCCAAGGCTTTAACACAACTCAACCAATGAAATAAAATAAGTTAAAAACTTATTTTATTATCAACCTAAGCTTTTGAAATTCAAAAGGCAAGAAACGAACAATTAATTCAAATAATTAATTGTAACGATTTGACTGCTCAATTTACTAAGGCGTTTCTTAACCAGAAAAACGTAAGGTTTGACTCTCATGAAAAGGGGGTTGCAGGTGTGTTACTTAGGAGGGAAGAAATAGTGGGGCTCGTGCGGGCCCCACCTCACAAATATCCTACCAAGTGGGTAGGATATTGTGGGTCCCACCTTATCCGCTTAACTTAGGTTAAGCGGCTTTAAGTGAAATAAAATAAAATTGACACACCCCTTTTATGTTATTTCATAACTTAACCCCAAAAATTAAAAACCACACCCGAGCAAAAGGAGCTCCGAAAAAGGCATTTCTAAGAAAATACCGGCACTGCGATTCCACTGGTTCCCTCATAATTCGATTCCGAGCACCGTTTCGGAAGATAGAAAACCCCGCTTGTTCGTTTACTAAACGTACCCAAGCTAAACTTCGGAAAAATGATTCCGGGCACACCGGGACTCGGAATCAGGTGCCGTCAGAAACTGCGCTCATGTAAAATTCCCAAGAAAATTAAAAAAAATTCTTTGAATTTTATGGGTCTTTACATCACTACCACCTCAGGGCTTTACTTCTCCATAAAGATACATCAAAAACTAGGGAAACAAATGTGGGTACTGAGCACACATCTGAGCCTCCCTCTCCCAAGTGCTCTCCTAGAGGTTCCCGTGCTTCCATCTGATTCGCACTAGAGGAAACCACCATCCATGTAGGACCCACTCCTATTGATACTTCATCTCCATTGGGACCTCTGCAAAAGTAACCCCATCATCAACGTCTATCTCCCCATGGTCAATGATATGTGTTGGGTCCTACACGTATCTCCTCAGCTAAGATACGTGGAAGACGTCATGCACCCGGTGCAACTAAGGTGGTAGAGCCAAGCGATAAGCCACCTCGCCAATCCTGCTGAGGTCCTGGAATGGTCCTATGAAGCGTGGAGACAACTTGCTTGCTTGGCCAAATCTCTATAATCCACGTCGAGGTGAGACACGCAAGAAGACGTGGTCGCAATCCTAAAACTCTAGTGGCCTCCACCTCCGGTCAGCATAAGACTTCTGCCGGCTCTGAGCTATCCTCATCCGCTTCTGGATGACTTGGACCTTCTCTATCGTGGCCTGGACCATCTCCAGTCCCACAAGTGCTGACTCCCTAGGGTCTGTCCAGCACAAAGGATATCTGCAAGGTCGGACGTACAATGCCTCGTATGGTGCCATCCCGATGGTGGAGTGGTAACTGTTTTTGTACGTGAACTCCACCAAGGGTAGGTGGTCTCCCAGCTACGACCAAAGTCGAGGACACATGCGCGGAGCATGTCCTCGAGAGTCTGAATGGTCCTATCCATCTGACCATCTGTCTGATGGTGAAAGGAGGTGCTCAAACGTAGCTGCGTCCTGAATGCCTCCTGCATCCCCTTCCAAATCCGGAAAGTAAAGAGAGGATCTCGATCGGAGACGATAGATGATGGCACACCGTGAACACGTACAATCTTTTAAACGTAGAGATATCCCTAGCTCTCCACTGAGCCCTGCTCTCTGATGGGTAAGAAGTGATCCAACTTGTTGAGTCAGTCGACAATCACCAAAATGGAGCTGTGACCTCTAGAAGGGTGTGGAAGTCCAGTCACGAAGTCTGTAGATATCCCATCCCACTTCCACTCTGGGATGTCCAAGGGATGTACCATGCCTGCTGGTACCTGATGCTCCGCCATCACCTGCTGGCAGGTGAGGCCTCGAGAAACGAACTCTTCCACAACCTTCTTCATACCCGGCCACCAGTGCTATCGTCTGAGATCCTGGTACATCTTTGCCACTCCAGGATGTACCGCCAAAGGATAAGTGTGAAACTCTCTCTGAACCTCCTCCCGTAAAGCAACTGGTACCAAGGTACGTCCTCTGAATAGAACGTCGTGCTCTGCTCCAAAGGATAAACCATTAGGTGCCTGTCCTGAGGATATCTGTGCACACTGCGTCTCATAATCTGCATCCAGATGTTGTGCCTCTCTGACCCACCGTAGTAGTGGAGGGGTGACTATGAGATACTGAAGGATGGCTGCTCCATCTCTATCCACAAAGGATATCTGCAAAGTGGCTAGCTACTCTGTTGCCTCCTCAAGTAGCTGAATCCCTGTCCTCCTACTAATCGAATCGTCTACCACGTTCCCCTTTCCAGGAGTATAGACTATCTCAAAGTCATAGTCCTGGACGAACTTGAGCCATCGGCACTATCTCGGGTTCAGGTCCATCTGAGAGAAGATGTACCTGAGACTCTGATGGTCAGAAAATTCTTTAAAGTGATCTCCAATCAGGTAGTGTCGCCATGTGTTCAGACCGAAGACCACTACTACTAACTCCAGGTCATGGGTAGCATAGTTCTGCTCATGCGGCCTCAACTGATGTGATCGATAGGAGATCACTACCCGCTCCTGCATCAGGACACATCCGAGTATGGTCCCTAATGCATCGCAGTAGACTATGTACCCTACTCCCTCCTCTGACAACCTCAAGATAGGGGAGATGGTCAATCTCTGTCTCAGCTTCTGGAAGCTCTGCTGACATCTGTATGACCACACAAAGGGTTTCCCCTTCTTCATCAATGCTGAGAGTGGTGTCGCAAATCTGGAGAAGTCTGGCACAAATCTCTGATAGTATCCAGCTAGTCCCATGAAACTCTCCACCTCCATCAGTCTCCTTGGTGGCTCCCAAGCTAGAAATGCCTCGATATTCATAAGATCCACCGCAACTCCCACCTCAGAGATGACGTGTCCCAAAAAGTGGACCTCACGTATCCAGAACTGACATTTCGAGATATTTCCATAAATTTGGTGCTCTTGGAGTGTGCCTAGTACAACCCGCAAGTGGTAGGCGTGCTCCTCCTCAGTCGTCGAGTATATCAAAATGTCATCGATGAAGACCACAACAAATCGATCGTGGTATGGCTGAAAAATCCTGTTCATGAGGCCCATGAACACTGCCAGAGCGTTGGTCACACTGAAAGGTATAACAATGAACTCATAGTGGCCATACCGACAACTGAAGGCCATCTTTTGCACGACCTCGTCCCGACCTCTGAGCTAATGATAGCCTGACATGAGGTCTAACTTTGAGAACCACCATGCTCCCTTGAGCTGGTTGAAGAGGTCATCAATCCTTGTCAGTTGATACTTATTCATCACTGTCACCTGGTTTAGGGGACGATAGTCGACACAAATTTGCAAGGTCCCTTCCTCCTTCCTGGCGAACAATATCAGGGAAGCCCAGGGTGAAACACTGGGTCGGATGAATCCCTTGCCCTGCAAGTCCTCCAACTGTACTCGTAGATCTCGAAGCTTGGCATCAGCCATCCGATATGCTGGGGTGGATATCAGGGTTGTCCCGGGGTACAGACCAATATAAAATTCTACCTCTCTGCGAGGAGGTAGTCCTGGAATGTCATCGGGGAAAACATCCGCATACTGATCCACCACTGCAGGAAAACTATGACTCTGCACGTCAACTGCTCTGAGGATGAGGCTAGCCAACTGATGAGTGATGGGTTCTCCTCTCCTATGCGGGAGTCCATCCTGTGCTGCGAAGGATCCCTTCTCACCGATGAAGGTGAACCTTCTCCCGTCAGTGCATACACATCGCACCTTGCACCTAATACAGTCGATCTGAGCATAGATTATAGATAACCAATCCAGGCCCAAGATGATGTCGTAAGGCCTCGATGCCACCACAAGAAAATCCCAACTGAAGCTCTCGCCTCCTAGAGTAATCTCACACTGCCGGCACCATTGCGTAATCATCGAGTCTGCTCCCGTAGGAGTCTCTAGCCATAAGGATTGAGCCAACGGCTCTGTCGGAATCTCTGAGCTCCGAACAAGGGCAACAACTATGAAAGAGTGACTCGCTCTTGTGTCTATAAGAACTACAGAAAGGGTGGAATAGATATAGATAGTACCTCGAATCATCTCGGGCATGCCATGGTCATAGGCCTCCGCTGCCTGGATTTGTGCATGTCTCTGCCCGCCAGATCCCTGTGGCCGGGGTGGACCTCCTGGTGGTGGTGGTGGTAGAGCCTCAAAGAGTCACCCACCACCTGCTGCTCGGCCAACTCCTCTGCCTCATCCACCTGCTCCCTACGGACCACCATGGTCGACCCTTTACCTCTACCTGGGTGGCCCCTCAACCGTCTACTGCTCCTTGGCACGGCGGGTCGGGCAGTCACGAGCCCTGTGACCCTGCCCGCCGCATGTGTAGCACTGTCTGCCTCTCGAAAGACTGGATCTGCACTGTGTGCCCCGCACTGCTGAGCCAGTGTCCTGAGGTCATCTTCCTGAGGGTCTGGTCTTCCTGGACCCATGAGTCATCTGTCGACTGCCTGCTGCAGAAGACTCTGCTACCTTCCGCCCTATGTTAGGTCTCGCTACTGTATAAGGCTCAGCAAGAAAGCTCTCGATCAAAAGGGCTCGCTCTAGTACTCCTGCCTAAGTCGGAATGCTGAGGGAGATCAGCAATGCCCTGATGTGATGTCTCAATCCCTGCTAAAAGGTATGAGACCAGAAGAATGGGTCCCGTACCATGTCTGTCCAGTAGCACGAGAGATCGGTAAATCTCGCCGAGTACGGGGCGACTGTCAAGATGCCCTGCCACAGCTGTAGAATCTCCTGGATGCGCACCGCACAGAGGGTGGCCGAGAAGAACTTCGAGCGGAAGAGGCTCTCAAAGTTTGTCCAGATGAGAGATGCATCATCGTGTACCTAGAGCATCAATCTCCACCATCGGCCCACTGCCGTGTGCAGTAGGCTCGCTGCGAAGATCACCATGAGGTCTGCTGGTGTCCTCACTAACCTGAAAACTCGTACCACTGACTCCAGCCAATCCTTGGCTTCCTGGGGGTCCATCTCCCCGCAGAACCTGGGCGGTCGCTAGCACTAGAACTCGTGCAGTGCACTAAGGTGATATGCATCGTCAGCGGCTGGGGCTGGAACCATCGGTGGCTCGGCGGGTAAAGGTACCGTCAGTGCCTCAACTGTCAAAGGGCCCTGTACTGAGGCCTCATCGCTCGGTGGGCTGTCGTCAGGCTCAACTCTCGGAACCCTAGCTGGCTGCCATCATGGGGCCATCCTGAAAAGGAAACAGGTGCGCCACGGTCAGAACAATATTCCTGGTGAGCTGACACGAAGTAATCACAAAGAAAACATAAATCACACAAGCAATCAATGTTTTCATGCATTAAGTTGGAAATCAGAAGTCAGGGTCCTGGTGTACAGATATGTTGGCCTCTGCACCAACACTGGACTCCCTGGACTGATAACCACACCCAATACGCTTAACTCTATTGCTTCACATAGAAAAATATCCGAGTCCAAAGTTATGTGGTAGAACCTAACTCCTCTGATACCAATTTTTCATGACCCGTCTTCGGGGCCCGTGCCGTGACTACCCCAAGCCCGCCTTCCATAGGCCAGGGGTTGGCGACTAGCAACAAGGCGTAATTCCCGGTAAAAAGGGAAGGCATTGCCTTTGTAAAGTAAAAAAACACCACAGAGCAAGCAAGCGGTAGAAGTAAACACTAAGTAAAAACTGGGTACAACATTAAGTGCGGAAAAGTAAGTGGGCCAGTATAAAAACCCAAACTGAAAGTAAAGTACAACTGAAAAGGAAAAACAGCAACTAAAAAGTAGAGCCGCAGCGTCGAGCCGTCCACTAGAAGTCCCACCTGAAGGGTGGGTACAGATAGCCTCCACTGCTCCTCGGGTCCAGCCGACCGCTCCAAGTACGTCCGCCCAGTGGTCCACCTCCAGGTACCGTCCTGCTCGGCAAGCCTCAACCACAATCAGCACTATCCGTCATCTGCAACCAACACTATGTAGTGCGGGCATAGCCCATGCAGGGGTGAGTATAAGCTACTCAGTAGGGACCCCGAGACCCCCGAAGGTCTCCCAAAATCCACAATGGATAAACCACAAAGGAAAGATACAATCAAGAAGTAACATCGGACACTACTTAGGTATATGCCCATACATATACCCATGTCATCAATTCTAGTTCGCTCCAACCTCCGAGCCCAAGTACAGCCTAGTCCACACAGGAAACCAGAACCCAATCCACACAGGAAAGCATAACGTAATCCACATAGGAAAGCAAGTCAAGATTCAGCTCACATAGGTATACTTCTTCATATTACGATAGAGATGATCAGATATAGCCACTGATTCATCTAAGCCATCAGACCCACAAAGGATCGATAGGTACTAACCCCCACAATGACCCACAAAGGATCTAACCCACAAAAGATCAATAGGTAACTAACCCCTGCAATGACCCACAAAGGATCTGACCCACAAAGGATCGATAGATAACTGACCCCCACAAAGAGCCACACAGGATCAGACCCACATAGGATCTGTAGGCACTGGCCCACACAGGACCGCTAAGCGCTGACCCACATAGGATCGGACCCACATAGGATCAGTAGCACTGGTCCACGTAGGATCGCTGAGTGATGTAGTCGTCGCTGTCGAATCCACTGAGGATCTCTGTACAGTCGTCGTCGTAGTCGCAGCCAGCTCTAGGGTTCCCGCACACAACAAGCTCGTTTGGGAGGGTTCACTGCACGTGCCGAGAGGCTGAAAAATCAACTGACACATAATCCGGATTTGATGTATCCAAAAGTTTCATATCGTCAACGGGAACTCGACGTCACAGACGGCGCGTCATTCGGACGCCCGGTCTGAAAGTTATTGGCTTTTTCGTCCCAGGGGCCCGGTTGGTTTTTATGTCAAAACCAACCCGACCGTACTCCAACTGTGTCCAAACCTCGAGCAGAGTAATCCAAAAGTTCCATCTCACTAAGAGGAATCCAACAAAGTCTACGACATGTCATTCGGACTTCCGGAACTCAAGTTATGAGCGTTTCCTCTCCGTGGGCCCGGTTGGTTTTGTGTACGAACCAACCCGGCCGAACCCAAAGTATTCAGAAAACTTTTGTGCAACATACCAAAATGACTGTCTCTATCCAAGGATCGTATATCAACTGACGGTGAGTCGATAGGAGGACCGTAGCTCAGGTTATGGGCAACAGACCGAAAAAGGTTCAGTATTAGGGGGTTCGGGCCCGGTCCAACCTAGCCCGATACCCCCAGGTCGGCCCGAACTGGATCTGGGTCTGGGCCAGTTGGGCACAGCCCGGCCCGGCCGGTGTGGCCTAGCGCGCGGCGCGCTGGCCAGAGGCTCTTCCGAACGGCTGAGCCGTTTCAGAAGCGGGGGGCACGATGCCCCCGCGTGAAGAACCGTGGCCCCTTTATGGGGCCGCTCAGCTGACCGGCTGGTGGTTACAACACTCAGCGATTTCCTCTGACCATCCAGCCCGGCTGGCCGGCCGGCTGCCACCATCATGGGACCGGTAAGGGCCAGTCCCCTCACTCTGACGTTGGTGGCTCGGAACCGGCCGCCGGTTCCCCTGCTCCGCCGCGGCCCGGAACCGGCCGCGGCCTTCGTCCGTCCGGCACGGTGCGATTGCGCCGCGCCCCTCCGCCACGGCCCCGCTCCGGCCGTGGTGCTTCTGAGGTCCTCCCGCACGGCGTGATAGTGCCGCGTCTTTTGTTCATCTTCTACGGCACGGTGCAATAGCGCCGCGGATTTGTTGCTTCCAACGGTGCAGTGCGACGGCGCCGCGCTTCTCTGCTCTCTCTTTTTAAAATGACCGCGCGGTGCTTCAGCACAGTGTTTCCTTGCTCGTCGCAACAAAAATCAACAACCAAAAAGGGGAGGAGTGTCGGCCATGTTCATGCTGTCCGACCTCCTCCCGTTAATGCGATAACAGGTTGTTCAATTGAAAGGGGAAAAACGACGGAAGTAATCACAATAAAATAAACCCCTACCTCAACGTTGTCGTCGAACGAACGTTCGTTCCGGAATTAACCATCGCAGAAGAAGAGGGTCGCTGCGGAAGAAGAGGATCACCGTTGGAATTAGGTGATCTCCGAGGAAGGCGTCTCTCAAAATCGTCCGGGGTTGGAGGTTGGCGTTCTTCATTGGCGGTGGCACGTTCTTCATGTTCTTTGTCGAAGAACGAAGAATCCTCTCTTTTTCTCCCATGGATTTAACACAACTCAAGAAATGAAATAAAATAAATTCAACACTTATTTTATTAACAACCTAAGCTTTTGAAATTCAAAAATAATAAACGAACAGTTAATTCAAATAATTAATTGTTACGATTTAATCGCTCAATTTAATGAGGCATTTCTTAACCAGAAAAACATAAGGTTTGACTTTCATTAAAAGGGGGTTGCAGGTGCATTACTTAGGAGGGAAGAAACAGTGGGGCTTGTGCGGGCCCCACCTCACAAATATCCTACCATGTGGGTAGGATATTGTGGGTCCCACATTATCCGCTTAACTTAGGATAAGCGGCTTTAATTGAAATAAAATAAAATTGCCCCACCCCTTTTATTTTATTTCATAACTTAACCCCAAAAATTAAAAACCACACTCGAGCAAACACAACTCCGAAAAGGGCGTTTCTAAGCAAATATTGGCACTGCGATTCCACTGATGCCATCAGAATTTGATTCCGAGCACCGGTTCGAATGTTCGAAAACCCTGCTCGTTCGTTCACTGAACGTACCCGAGCTAAACTTCGGAAATATGATTCCGGGCACACCGGGCCTCGGAATCAGGTGCCGTCATAAACTGCGCTCTTGTAAAATTCCCAAGAAAAATAAGAAAAAAATTTCCTTGATTTTTACGGGTATTTGCACAATCATTGTGATTATTATTGATAGATTTCATGGATAGAAATAGAGTTGTTCAAATATTTTGTGGATTTGGTGCTTCCAAGGCTAGTAAGACAGAGGCACTGATCACCATCTTGAACAAGGACATTCAGGGATAACAAGACATAGAATGATCATCTTGTTGAGGGATTACCTAGGAGTTGGAAATATACAATTCCTAGAATGAATAATTCAAGGGACATCTATCCAATTATATAGGATACCCTTATCTTTGGGAGAGTAGAATTGTGTTCATTTACTTGTTTTATATTTCTGTTGCATTGTAATACAAAGTGAATTGTTTTTGTTATTATTTTATTATTCTCTATTCTTTGATTATGATCACTGTAATTACAATATTTTTGATTATAATCCCTTGATTTACTCAATAATATTCTACGTTATTTATGATTGAATTGTTAATTGGTTCACTCTATTTATCGTAACTATTAGGATTACGATCCATATTACTCTTACTCAGATTAAATTGTTTTTTATTATAAATATGAATAATTTAATATACGACCAGTAGAATCCTTATCCTAACCTAATGATTATGATATATTTTCCATCAGACCCGGGGCCCTATCAAATTTTTGTTTAAATACAAAATAGGATTTTGAATAAAATTAGCTTAATTCTATTAAACTATATTTCATCTTACTATAAAAAAGATTGTTTTTAAACATACAATTCACCCCACCTTTTATTTTTTATCTACATATGTTTTTAGATCCAAAAATTAGTATCATAGCTAAGTCTCTATAATACTGATAATCACAGATGTTCCAAGCCACATGCTACCATCCTTACAAGATCAGGAATATCAAAGGCATCAATATACCTTGGGATCACATTCCCATTATTTCCTTATCTCATAACATTGTTTTATTTTGATATTCATAAGAATACCACATCATCAACATCAAATTCAAGATTTCACTGATGATTGTCAATGTAGTTCTTCTATCGAATAAGAGATTCCTTGAGGTTTTTAGGATGTTTTGTAAATTATATATCATTTTTTTTCAGCTCGATCCGGTCCTTATAGACTTCATTATATATCTTCATCCTAGCATATCAGAGTAATGTACATCTTAAAATATCAATGCTAAAGTAAAAGATATTATTGAATGGTAACATGACTAGAGTAAACTTTTGATACCAAATTTTTTTTTGATAAAATAATTTTAGAATATCCTCCAGGGTTTAAATGATTATCTTAAACTGGGTATCTATTTGATAATGATAGGTAGTGATGAAAAACAACTTCATATCCATATCTCATAGAATACTTATCCAAAAAATTAGGATAACCTTGGATATCAATTTGATAAAATATAATGGGGTACCCCATGAAATCTTATATATTACAAAATTTATATTCTAAAAAACAAGCCAAGAATGAAATATTCTCTAATCCTAAGGAAATGTGTTCACATTGTATGATGATTGACTAAAACCCAAATAGGGAATCCTATATTGAAATTCATGGTGACTATTTTTAATTTTCCTATTGGTAAGGGAAGTGGTTATAAAATTATCATAGAATTATACCACTTAACCATAAATTGTGGACGTACCCAGCATTGAGCTACATACTTCACAATATTTATCTTCATGTTTTCCAATCAAAAATTGTCTTTAATGACTTGGTACATCTTATTAATTACCCGATTAATAGTGAATTATGAGCTATGTGAATCATCAAAGAACTAATTCTTCAATTATAGTATAATAGGGACACATACTCTGTTCCCAAAATTTATCATTTGATCACATTCAAAGTTGAACTAAAGAGAATTTATCACATTTTTTTGTTAATATACATCTTTCTTCTTCACATAATTCATATTTCATAGACAGATGGTTAATCACTATTTTGAGCCAATTTAGATTTCTCCACTTTCATAAATATATTAAGATGTATCCTTGTCAAGTAAATAACATTTAGATCTTTTTTGGTCCACATCATAGATAATATAACATTATCATTTCAACTAAAAGCATTGCCCACCTTGATCAAATTTCTAGGGTTTAATTTATTGATAACGTTTGATTATTAATCAAATAATAAAATATTATATGGTGTATATTCATCTCATTTTATGAGAATATATATTTTAATATTTTATCATAACTATAGATATAAAATCACTCTCGGTATAGCTAATTCCTCTGTATCATTAATGAATGTATTACCGCTAATAACTCAAAATTAGGGGGGTTTTTAAAATTTTCTCCTTTCCTTTAATTGGGAAAATGAATAAACTTTCATAATATCACAATGTATAGTAACACTTCCCATCCTCTTCTCTGATACATCAATATAAATCATAAACTCATCTCCAATGTAGGGTAATGTGTGTATAGTTTCATTATACAAAATTCAATTTATCCGCTTAAACATTTCTTCACATTCATCAGTCAAAATTAACATAAGTCCATTCCATGTTAACTTGGTGATTTGATTATATAGTCATGATAAATTCTTCAAAAATATTTTATAATTTCTATCAAATCCATGAAAACTATGTATCTCTGTCACTGTGTTTCATCTGAGTCAATATTCAATGACATTCATCTTTGTTGGATCAACTGATATACCCACACATGAGATTATATGATCATAAAATGAAACTTAATATTTCAAAAAGTAATTATTTATTTAGTTTTAACATATTTTACCATTTTTTAGAGTCATCAACAAAAATATCAATTTTTCTTCATTATATTCCTTGATATTATAGTAAACAAGAATATATTTTATAATTAATGAAACAAATTTTTCATGGTATTCAATAATAAATCTCCACAATAAAACCATGAATATAGACAGATAATTATAATGATCAAATGGAATCACTATAAATTTATAATTTCCATACATCATATAGAAGGATATTGTATTGACCTAATAATTTATAAATGAAATACACTATTAAAATGTGTAAATTTATTATAGAGAAATGAAATTATAGAAAAAACATGAACTACATTGGATATTTTAGACCATAATAAGTAATATCATGTTGGATTTAAAATACCATTAAGTAACATAACTGTTACTGATATATCCATTTTATAGTGGTCATATGATTAGTATATATGTATATATGGTTATGATAAATCCATATGACATAGAAAAAGAAGTAATGGCCATGACTAGTATGATTATACTCCATAAAGACCATTTATCATATCTTAGGTGGTATATGGAATCCCTAGGATTTATCCTTGAAAAATCCCAAAAAATTATCCAATAACTAAATCCCAACATTGACTATTTATGGGATAAGATAAAGCACATCAAGATCATGACCCAAACCATATTCTCCAAACCATGCTAAGAAACACTCAACATCACACAACATACTCTCAGAGAACTGACTAGTGTAATAATGGATAACGTATCTATACCACAATAGTATAAATTATTATATTTTGAAATTTTAATAAAAAATTATTATATATAACTTTTATGACATTAAAATGATTAAATCATATGTTTCATAAAAATTATATTTTGGTATGATGAAAGAAAAATTGTATTTTTGGAAAACATAAATTTTCAAACATGAATTTATTTTTAATGATTTAAATAATTTTTTAAAAAGATTGATATTTTAATAAAATATTATTATCAAATTATTATTATTAAATATAAATTATATTATAATTTTATGAAGCTAAATACAATTCTTATAAGAGTTAGAAAAAATGTTGTTGCCAAAATATCATTATTTTCAATAAATATGTTTTTTTTATTTAGAAGACTAAATTACCATTTTTAGATAATTATTTTAAAAGTTTTTTTTCAAATTATTACATTGGACTTATCTATTAATGATCCATTTGTAAATTTCTAATATAATCAAATTTTTTGGTAAAACATAAATATAGTATGTATTGTGACATCATAGTGACCCAAAAGTGACCAACCTCAACATCACCACAAGTGTCATTTTAATATTTAGGTGAATATAATTACAAAAATAATTAAATACACTCCACCATTGTATGAACCAAGTGAATTAACCATGGTTTGGTTTGTGGTTTGCATTAGTCTTTTATATAGTGTCCAAAACCTATGTTTAGAAACTCATAAAGAATTAATCTCTTGTGCTATGGAACCCCACCCAACCTCTCATTACTTATATATAAAAAAATTTGGATCATGAATGAACTCTAACCTTACCTATCGTGACCCTCCCAAGGTTCCACAATGATCTTGAGATGCACTCCAAGCTTTAAGATGCACCCTCTCAATGTATGGTAACCTCTCCTTCTCCTCTAAATTCATGTACCATATTAATTTTATTCCATTTGTTACCCATATCTCATGTTTGGATATATTTTAAAAAATGACAATTAATTTCATTATTATTTTCAAGTGAAGAGATACAATATTCACTCATATTAAAACCTTCCATTATTTTCTTGTACCTTGGTCATGCAACTGAAATTATCTTATGCTTTTCATAACGCCAACCATTTGTATACTGAATACCAATCCCAATATTCAATCAATGGTATTCATTTAGATAAAAATATAATTTATTTGGGGAAATACATAAATTTAACCCACACTATTTAAATTTGGGATTAAATGCGATGAAATATGAGAATATGTTTAATGAATTATATGGAATACTTATGTGTATACAAGATACGAATTTTATGGGTGGGTCTAGAATGACATATACCACCATTTCATTGGGTAATATTGGTATCTCAAGATATTTCATGTATGGTCAAAGGGATCATATCATAATAAAACTATTTTATTATGTATCATTGATTATCCTTTACTTACAATTATGATTTCATGTTTTATATTTTTCAACATTCTCATTTTTTCCATTATTTTATAAACATTTTCCAAGACTTGTAATTAATTATTATGATTCCCAACCCTTTTATAATACCTTTATATAGATATTGGATCACATATAATACTTTTACATATTCTACGGTTAGTTTATTCCAGTACTGGATATATAGGTCACCAATTTTTCATTTAATTACATAGGTTATCCAATGTACTTTTAGAATAAAAGCATATTTTTAAGAGTATGTTAAAAAAGTTTTAAATAATGATATTATTTTTCAATTTCATGTTATTATTTCATGTATCTAATTACTTAAGGAAACTATCACTCATGATCTTATAAGGATTTATTAACATTATCTTTATAGAATAAATCATGAAATAAAGTGTATTATTGATATAGGGTTTTATAGCTAACATGGGAATGTATTCAGTTTTAAACATCAATTGATATTATCCAAAATATAGTTTTTTATTCTACAAGTATTGTGATTATCGAAATTGATCAAAAAATCATAAATAAGGGTCATATGATACTTATTTTTTATTTAAATCTTTTTTAAGTTCTCTATAATCAATAAAAATTCACATTGATATATATTTTTTCATTGTATTAATAATAGGTGCACCCCATGGTGGTTTACATGGATGAATTAATCCCTTAAATATTCTATTATTGTTTCTTCTTCAATTCACATTAATCAATCATGGAAATTATATATAATTTCTTTAAAATATTTATATCCTACAATATGATTTCTATTTAAAGATCAACTACAAAATTGTAGGAATACTAGAAAACTATTTTGGAAAGATATGAATAAACTATCATAGAATAGTTATATCTATGATGGTTATTTTCTATCAAACTATCTAATGTAAATACCACTTATTAATATAAATTTAGATCCATAAAATGAAAATAATTTAGCTTGGGATCTCATTTTCATCCACATACTAATAAATCATCACTCATTTATTAGGAATATATAATGTGACTAAAATTTCATTGAAATTTCTACAGCTTCTATATAAGGAAATCCAAGACATAACAGATATCACATCAAATACAACTAGAGAGTAAAAAAACAATTTTTATGAATATAATTAAAATTAATTTCCCTATGAGGAGAATTATAGGAATCAGATAAAATAGACATACCATTAGATGTTTTCATTACTAATTTAACATATAGACAATGAGGTGGTAACATGATACCCAAAAAAATTCTTCAGATAAAACAAGTGTTTGTTGAACCTGAATCAAATAAGAAAATTTTCATTCTAGTTTGAATGATAACTTTAAATTCTACCAATTTATTATCATATACAACCCTAGAAATAGTGTTCATAAGATATTTCCATCTGATTATGGGTTTAAGTGGTTTCAAATGTTGATCATTTTAATTAACAATTAGATTTAAGCACTAGTTATTTTAATTTCCATACATCCTATATTTGAAACACCAATGTGTGGGTGATGAGTTATCTAGAGTTTTTATCAATTAACATCATTACGTAACTTATTATCACCCCGTAAACAATTTATTTCTATTTTAATTCATTTGACACAAAATAAATTTTCTAGTCCTCTAATGACAATTAACTCCATTTCTCTTTCTAAAATTCTGGCATAGAATAATACTTAACTTATTTCCTATATGTTTCTTGTTAGTTTAATTTCCATTGAATTCCATCCTTATTTTATTATAAAATTTGTGATATTTATGGGCAAATTAATTCATTATTTCTACCTAGAGAGAACATCAAATGATTTTTTCATAGCAACTAGAGTCTCTTATTGCAAATTCCCATTGTAGACTGGGTTTTATGATACTGAATAATAATTGAATAATATGTTATGGTTCAATGATAATACTATAATCTTATTAATTAATTCCTATAAAATATAACTCATAATTACTAATTTATTCATTATACTTCTTATTTAGCTCAAGGAATTCCACCTCTATTTTTTATGAAGAATACTGGGAATGTATTTATTGCAAAATAACATACTAAGATCATCCCAATCAATGGATTAAATTTCATCATCTTTCATTGTGTTCTTTATAAGATTCCATTATTTATACACTTCACTTTAAAATTTATAATTGGATAAGAAAAACATTTCATTATCTTAGCACTAGAGAATTGCAAAAAAATCAGTGATACTAATCCATTTCTCAACAATTAGTGGATCAAAAAACCCAACAAATGAAGGTGGATGTGGCAAAATTGCGGCCTCAATGTTATGTTGTTCCCTCCTTTCTCATCAACATGTTTCATATATTGAGAAATATTTGTCAGATAAAAAATAATATTTTTCATTCCAACTCTAATAACATTCAGCTTATTACGGGTATAATCATTACATTGTACATCAAATTCACTATTAACAAAATTACTATAGGTCCCAACCATTCACTCTAACAAACAACTAGAATGTGGGAAATGATTATAAAGATGTGAAATCACACAATACTGAAAAATAATTCATAATATGTATAAATTAGGAAACCATAGATTAATCAATGATAACTTATGTTTAACAATGATTATCCTCTGTTATAATATAATAAAATACTTTATAATGGTTCATAATGAAAATATTCATTAACCCAAGAATATCCCATAGGATATTCATGTTGTGTCAGTATCCTTAAGACCACTCATCCTACATTGATTACAATTACGTTAAAAAATTATATTCCCCATTCAGAGTTGTTACCCCTATGTTCAACTATTCTATGACATCCTAGTCTTTTTCAACTAATAAATAACCAAACAAAGTGGGTCACAAGGCCTCGAGAGTGCCTCCCCACATGATAGAGGCTATCAACTAGTAGCGAGGGTCCAAGGCGGTATAGTTGGGAGTAAATAAAATTATAATAGGAGTATCATAGCAGTATACTAATTGAAAAATAAACAACTAAAGAATATTCATGAAAGAAATGGAATCCAATGTAAGTCATCTATAAAGTAATAATAAAAAATACAAAAGTGGCACTATATACAAAATTATCTGAATGTCTTAGTGATATAAAAAATACAGGCATACATACTTACATGTATAAAGATAAAAATACCAAAAAGCTATAAAATAGTATCATGAGCCAAGTATCAGTCTTGTGCTCCCAATATCCCATGCTATAGGCAATCAATCATCCAAGGCCAGACACTGTCCATTTTCTTATCTACATACATGAAGTCTGTTCTTGTACCAAAAAACAACATTAATTGGGTGAAAAATATAATCAATAGGCCACCAAAAACATCAATTATACCATTATATTTCATGATTATAAAATATACATTTTCATATATATGATTAGTAGAGGAATAATATGAATGAAATAATAATCACATTAGGATCACTCTCCTCATGGGATGTAGGGTGAACAATACGAGCTTCATCCTATGTCAGATACATCAGAAAAGGTGACCAGTAAATGGGAAGGGTCTAATAGATATGACTATATTGTCAAGATATAATCCATAATAATTAACCTAGGAATCATAGTCTTTTTTATTGTAATAAAATATCCAAGAGGAATCAAGGATTTTTTTACCTTATAAGATCGAGCCAGCTCATAGTACATAAAAAATTAAACCTAGATTTAATTGAATAAGTTTAGCCAAATTAGTACAATAGAGGAATTGAACTCGAATAATATATTATTGATTTCTAGGATCATGTCCACAGTAAATCATGGACTAAGTATGATTGGGGGATAAGCAAATAATCGATGACATCTCATATCCTAAGACATCCTATGAAGCCAAGGATTATATGTAATGCTTTCTTATATTTGTAAAAGTGTAGGGTGAATCATTGGAGAACACTGAACAATTCACATATAATATGACATTGACCAAATTCCAATAGGAGTATCTCCCTTGGAAACCAACTTAATGAATTAGGGTGTTGTCCCTTGAGTTATCAATTCATTGCCTTAGGAATAAAAGGAAAGATAATGTCAGAAAACTCCTATATTAATAAATATTTATATAGTTGCAAAGTTAATGATATATTTAAATAAATAATCAAGCCTTTGTTATATTGTTCAATCCATTTCTCATTCAGAAGATCAAAAAGTTTCGAATATTGAGAAATATTTGTCAGATAAAAAATAATATTTTTCATTCCAACTCCAATAACATTTAGTTTATTATGAGTAAAATCATTACACTATACATTACATTTAGATTTAACAAAATTACTATAGGTCCCAACCATTCACTCTAACAAAAAACCAGAATGTGGGAAATGATAATCAAGATATGAAATCATGCAATCATGAAAAATAATTCATAATATGTATAAATTAGGAAACATTTTATTAATCAATGATAACTTATGTTTAAAAAAGATTATCCAACATTATAATATACTCAAATACTTTATAATGGTTCACAATGAAAATATGAATTAACCCAAGAATACCCCATAGGATATTCAAGCTGTCTCAGTAGCCTTAAGACCACTCATCCTACACTCATTGCAATCATGTTAAAAAATTATATTCCCAATTCAGAGTTGTTACACCTATATTTAACTATTCTATAACATCCTAGTCCTTGTCCAGTAATGAATAACCAAATAATGTTTGTCACAAGGCCTCGAGAGTGCCTCCCCATGTGATAGAGGCTATCGACTAGTAGCGAGGGTCCACAGTGGTATAGTTTGGAGTAAATAACATCATAATAGGAGTATCATAGGAGTATAATAAATGAAAAATAAACATCTAAATCATATTCATGAAAGAAATGGAGTCCAATGTAAGTCATCTAGAAAGTAATAATACACAATACAAATGTGGCACTATATACATGAAGTCTGTTCGTGTACCAAACAACAACCTTAATAGGGTGCGAAATATAATCAATAGGCCACCAAAAACATCGATTATACCATTCTATTTCAGGAGTATAAAATATCCATTTTCATATATAATATTAGTAAAGAATAATATGAATGAAATAATAATCACATTAGGATCACTCTCCTCATGGGATGTAGGGTGAATAATACCAGCTTCATCTGATGTCAGATACATCTGAAAAGGTGACCTGTAAATTGGTAGGGTCTAATAGATATGACTATATTGCCTAGATATAATCCATATGAATTAAGTTTTACCTAAGCTGTAACCAAGTAATCCATAAAGAAATGGTTCTAAAACTGGATGCAAGGTGTAACCCAGGAATCCTAGTCTTTGTGATTGTAATAAAAGATCCAAGAGGAATCAAGGATTATTTTACCTTATAAGGTTGAGCCATCTCATAGTACATAAAAAAATAATCCTAGATGTAATTGAATAAGATTAGTCCAATTAATACAATAGAGGAATTCAACTCGAATAATATATAATTGATTGCAAGGATCATGTCTATAGTAAATCATGGTCTAAGTATGATTGGGGGACAAGAGAAGAATAGACAACACCGCATATCCTAATACATCCATTGAATCCCTGGATTATATGTAATGCATTCTTATATTTGTAAAAGTGTTGAGTGAATCATTGGACAACACTGAGGAATTTACATATATTAATACATTGACCAAATTCCAATACGAGTATCTCCCTTGGAAACCAACCTAATGAATTGGGGTGTTGTCCCTTGAGTTCTCTATTCATTGCCTTAGGAATACAAGGATAGATAATGTCATAAAACTTTTATATTAATAAATATTAATATATTTTGAAAATTCACCATATTTTTAAATAAATAATAAATCCTTTGTGATAACCATGTCAATTAATTCGCATTATATAAATAATTGATGTCTATATATTTTGATTGAAAAATGAAGAATCCTATGTAATGTTTCATACCATTAATTATTTATTCAAATTTAAAAATAGTAAACCTATTAATTCATTCCCATTTACAAGGGTCAATTGTTACACTTTAATTAATTAAATCACCTAATGAATTCAAACGAACACACCTATGGAATTTTTTATTATTAACATAAAGAGGGGCTCATTCGGATATGTATTGAAGACCCATGAGGTGGCTCAAGATAATTTTTATGTCTTATGACCATAATTATGGTGTCTAATTAGGGGGTTATTTTCCAAATTAAACAATAATTTAAGGAAAGCTGTTTTTAGGGTCAAATTATTTGTGAAACTAGCATACGACACAACAGAGACAATTATAAATCGATTAGACTTCAGTAAAAATTTATAGTCCACTTACCTTTTGCTGTTAAATGGATAAAAATCCAATATAAATGCTTGGTTTTGTCTAAACCAGATGAAAATAAAAGAATATAAATAATACATGAAAAATAGGTCATATTAGTTCACACTAAAATAACACTATAAATGGAGAGACAAACCATGAAAGGAGGAAATTGGATTATAGAACGTACTAATATAGTTCTATGGTGACCAAAAATGGATTTATTGGAGTCTATATAGAATAGAACAATGAGAACCTAGAAGGTATCCATGGAGGATCTCCTACAGTGGTAACATACTATGGGTAAGGAGGATATTAGTAAAATGAAGTGGATGATGCCCTTTTTAAAAACAAATCTATGAAATATTTATGATGGGAATATTTTTAAACTCCGGAAATACACAAGGGTTCACCAAGGAATAAAAAAAACCATATAAGGTCTATAGATAGACCATTTCATATTAGGAATTGAATTTACGTCCTAAATTTGATTCACTTCATTAATTGATTCTGTAGCTAAGATCCATTATAATGAAAATTTCGTCTAATAAATTAACCAACCAACCTTAATGTGTGTCTTCCATGTCTAATCCAAAAATGAAAACATAACGAGAGATTAACCAAAAATTAAAGAATCTATACCTCATGTAAAGAATTAAGGATCAGATAGTATTCCCCCCATAAAGTCAATTATCAATGAGTTAATCGTACATGGGTGGTAAATCATTATCAAAGAATACCTGCAACCGTTGAGTAGGTACATTATAATCTTTCTCTTAGGTATTTTACTATATAAGGTTCTACCACTATATAACCCAGAATAAAGGAACTAAACATCCACAGAGACCCTTCGTTTTCTAGTCAATGTTGCAAATAGAATTCTCCTAAAAGGACACATGTAAATGTAAATCATAATTTTCAAGATTTAATATGTTTTATATTTATATATATATTGTAATGATGTAATTGAGAAACCTGGAACACATGAGGAATAGAAATTTATCTCCCAAGACTTATAACTAATACAACATTGGTCCTATGTACTCCAAAAAAAGGTCCAATAAATGAGGTGAAAGATTTTCTTTCTGCCTAAACTATCGATGCCCCGTTATATTTAAAACATATAAGAATACCTGAACCACAAACACTAACTATATAAGTCCTCTACAATAGTTAGTATATGATGATTTCCTAGGCTGGTCCATAGCCATTCATTTCCTAATTAGCTGAACCAACTATGATGTATCCTAAATTGGAAGAGTTCTAAGTAGTGATGCATCCTCTACCTATAACCAATTAAAAGGTTATTGACATGGAATATCATATAAGTATTCATAAGGATATAAATTTATTGTCACTTGAAAAACATATTTGTAGTAGAACTCGTATAGGGTAATATGTTTCTCCCAATAACCTCTAAAACAAAGCATTCATGCTTGAAACATGTCCTCTAAAACCTATATGGTCTGATTTGTGTTCATATCAGTCTGGGGTGGAATTCTATACTCAAAAGTATATATATACAAAACCCTCTATAAAAATTTCTAGAAAAAAGAAGGGAAATTGGGACACATGTCCAATACAACAGTTTTTGGAACTCCATGAATTTGAATAATCTCCCAGACATATAACCTTCCAATATCATCTACAATAAATTTATCAATAATAAGTAAGACGTGATAGACCTTTGTGATCCTATCAATGATCACCCATACCACATCATTTCTTCAAGGGGATATTGGTAAACTCATCAAAAAATCCAACCTTATATCTTCTCATTTCCACTCAGGAATGGGAAACAAATTCAAAATACCTAATGCTCACTGTTGTTATGTCTTCACCTTCTGAAAGTTGGAACACCTAGTAATAAAGTCATATGTCTCAATTTTCATTCCAAGACACTAGTATTAAAAATATAGATCTTAATACATCGTTGTAAATCCAAGATGAACAGACCATGTTGAAAAATGATATTCTCGCATCAATTCCACTAGTATGCCTATAAGAACCCAGATGGCCCCATAGATGCACAAGATCTTATCTTCATCCACAATGTAGATTATATAGAGTTCCACACTTGAAATGGTATCCGTTAGGACTATGCCATCATGATTTGATAACTGGATCATATTCACTCTCTCCAGAATTGATGTAGTCACTACTAAAGCAATAAAGGTAGGGTTTCCATGATAGTCCTACACATCTAAATGTCTATCAGAGAATAGATACATTATCTTCCACTCACTACTTTCCTCCTGCAATACTTATTCAATAGTACTTTAACTAAATTCATTCCCTAAAACATTTTCCATCCTAGTTTTATAGACAATAATAAAGTAAAGAGAATATAGGTTTTCCAGTAACCTCTTCAAGATGAGATTTAAATCATACCATGAAAAGATATATTTAGGTATTTTTTTTCTCTATAAACATCAAAAACTAATTTCCAATAAAATAATCACTACCAAAACTGAATTCATGAACTAGAGATTCCATCATGAGAATTTTCATCAGGTAATTCCTCCCATGCGGTCTCAACTAACGAGACCCATATTCCATGACACTATCTTCCTATATCATCGATCCTCCTAGCATGATTCATTATGTCTCATAATAAATTTTATATATTCTACCCAACTCTTAAAAAATTATCATTGAATCAGAATTAAATCTTCCATTGATCTTTTTAAAGGTAGTCTCCTAGGCTTTTGACCATATTAATTTCACACCCTTCTTTGTAAATCCCATATGAGAATCTACTAGGGTTGAATAGTCTAAAATATAGTTCTGGGAAGAGATAAATAGCCCTAATAAATTCTATATTTAAAAAAATTTCTTGGGGTGATGCTTGGAAACTATAGATCTAACCATGTCTATATTATCAGACACTTCTACCTCTATGATTATGTAAAACAAAAAGTAAATTTTTTTGATTGAGATGTGTAATTTACATATCTTAGTATATATTTGGCGCTCTTTAAGTTTATTAAACAAGAAATAATGATATTTGAAAAGTGTTTATTGAGTGTGAGAATAAAGTAAGGTATCATCCATAAATAATAAAACCATTTAATAGATATACAGGTGGGAAACCTGATTTATTAAATCTGTGAAAATAGATACTACATTCATGAGAGAAAATGGAATAACTAGATACTCATAAAAAAAATTCCATCTACAAAGCATTTTATAAGGTATGTCTGAAGGCCTAAATCATACATGATGATAACACGACCTCATGTAAATATTCTACAAACTCTCTATCCACAGAGAAGGTTGAAGAGGTCATCAAAATGTGGAAATTAATATAGGTTCTAGACCATATGTTGGTTCAACCAAGGTTAGTCCACACAAATATTGAGAGTAATATCCTCTTTTTGGAGGAATGGATAGTGAATACCAAGGTGAAGTACTAGTTTATATAAAATCTTTAGTATAAAAGCCCTCTAGATACCACATGAGATCCTAAAACTATATAGTATCCATCCTCTATGGTCGAATGGATATCAATGCTTATCCTATTACTAGATTGATACTAAACTATACATTTATATTTGGACATATTTCATAAAATTCATCAGGGATGACATCCATAAAAAATATTCTATAGTAGTAAAATCATCCAGATGAATTCTATGATCATCCATATAAAGAAAAGCCAAGTCAACTATCAATCCACCTAAGATATAATGGTTTGATTCAAATCTACTTGATTGGACATCCTATTTACCCTTGTGAAGATGATTATCAGCCTCTGGTGATGTAAACAAACCATAAAAAAATTGGTATTTACAAAATCATGATAGAGGGATAAACATCCCATACTAGGAATTATATTTAATCTTTTCTTCTCAAGGAAGTAGTGGTCCCATAATAAACAATAATTTAATACCTCTACAGGGAATTCCTTTGATGGGTGCACATTTTTTCGATCAAATTATCAAAGTTGTATGTAGTGTTGTCATGAAATAATAATAGTAAATATCAAGCCTAAATATTTCCAAAATAGTCACAAAGAATAATGAATATGGTGTATCAGTATAAAAAAGAGATGATAATAATGCATATGATACAAAATATATTACCTCTGACTACATACATCTCGAAAATATACTCCTTAGTTAATTGATTCAGTGATACATTAGGAATGGTTCATGGACCTGATTTGCTAACTAAATACCCAGGCTTGATCCTCTCTTATAAAACTATATATCTTGAGTATGTCTTCCTCATATGTATCCATCTCCCTATCATATATGTCTTGTGGTAGTCCATATTTTATCCTGATGTAGAGCTACTAATCATGCCTTGTGAGGTGACGCTGGTGTAGATCCTATTCTAATGGGAATATATAAAAAGGATTGAAAAAACCTTTTAATATACCATATTCTACCACAATATCAACAATCAATTGGGCCTTTCTCACACTAATTCATTAAATGACCATATCTTCCAAACTGATGACATATAACAAATTTACCAATGCAGACACTCTAGCTTCCACTACTCTATCGAGAACCCTCCAAAAGTAACTTTCTACTTCTAGATGAACTACCACCCCAACTTTGAACTGAAATCCTATGTCATGTATATTTGGATTCACATTAATTATACTCAGTAACAAGATCTTGGTTCCCAATTCTTGATATAGTATCCAAGATAGAGACACATTATCCTAAAACTAGATGGGATACCTCAACCCATCCCCAAAGTGTCGCACTCTTGAAATCTCATCAGTAGTAAAGTAAAGTGAAAATTATAAATCTCAATAAAGTAAGATGGATTATTTATAAATGACATGGGTTGTTTCCCTAGATGTAGGATATCCTTATCTTTTTCAGCTGTTACTATTTTCTGAAAGAATTATTCATAGAAATCATCCTAAAAAACTCTTGAGACAATATCATGATTCTTGTTATCTGGGTTAATAAAATCCCCCCAATTCATGGTAAAACCACAAATCATATAATCAATTATATTGACCCACATCCCTATAGACATATCCAGATTTCCAAATATATAAAACATGGACCCTTGTAATGTCTCAATAGCCTTTTGACTACTAGCCCCCAAAACCATGAGAGGATGTTGCTGTTGAAACTCCCACATCATCTATTCCATAGTAGGGGAAACCCATGAAGCAACATGAATAGTTTACATAAACAGTATAATACCTTATCAGAATAGGTTTCATCACCCATGTAAGGTATAACTAGAGGTTCCACCGGTGGTACCACAACTGGGATAGGTCCCACCACCTTAGGAACATGGTTTTTGACACCTTACTATACTCTAATTGAGGATATCATGGTTGAAAAATAATATAAATGAGAATATAATTCCCCATATAATAATTTAAAATGATTACATCATTAATAAAAGGCTATTATAGGTACATGACTTACTATATAAGAAAAAAACCCTTTTACCTGCTCATAAATCCAGGTCTAGGAACCATATAAGCCAATGATAAAAATATAGAGATAGTAGCTACTTCACACTAAAATGGCCATGTCTGGGTCACGTTCACAATTTTATAATAGGGTGTCGGTATATAGTGTTTCAATTTTAATGTTATAAATGAAATCACCCAGGAAATATCAATTGGCGTAATTTTTTAATGGGAAAACATTTCCATTTATATTTAGAACTCAAAAGTTCTTAAGTATATCATTATGTATATCCATATATATATAGTAAAGTCCAAATAAAGAAGTCTATCATTCCAAAGTTATAAATACTACATATTATGAAATGAAAATGGAACTACATTCAACTATAACCAAGCTTTCCAGATTGTTTAATTAGATGGATCACCATTCCCAATTTATTGAGGCACACACAATCATTAAGTATTAATCAGAATACATATAATTTTAACCAACTATTATTTTAGTTCTTGTAACCAATGGTACACAAATCGAGCTCAATATAATTGGATAATTAAGGTGACATCGTCACACTATATGGGAAATTACTGTTTAGGTTGATGCATACACATTATATATTCCAATTATTTATCCTTGTATGAAATTTTAGAACAATATAATGTATAACTCTCACGAAAAAGGAATATTCAAAAATAATTCATCCATTAGTTAAATATGTTGTGGAATAATGCACAACATATAAATAACCAAATAACATTTATGATGCAAGAGACACTACCTCCTTGCTGTACTAGGACAATGATATGAATATGTTTTGTAATAACTATGAATGCCACAAACCATGTGTGTCACCCAATGGTGAATTCAATACATCCATACTAGAAATAATCCATAACAATAAATCCCATACTAGAAAATATTTCCCATTATACATTGGTAAGCTACTCCTAGGAACTATCTCATTACCAAATTCCAATATATCTTAGTTTCGTTTAATTTAAACCAATGAATAAGAGAAATTGAAAATAAATTGCTCTAATACCATCATACAATGTTTAGGACTTGGTTAACTCATAAGTAACCAAACATTATTCCTCAAAAGGTCTCAATAATTTCTCTCCACATGCCAGAGGGTGAAAAATAGAAGTTTAGGTCCTATGTTGTTTAGTGTGGATATTATACTCTCATAATCAGAGTACCATAGCGATATAACAATGAATAAATAAACAACGTAAGAATTGTAATGAAATACATGGAAATAGAAGTAAATCATGTAGATGGTAATAATAAATAATAAATAATCCACTCCTTTTACAAAATGAATTTTATGTCAAGGATCTATAAATAATGGGAAAATATGTACATAAAAATATATCAAAAATACAAAAAGAAAATATTTATCTAATAGAATCATGAACCAGGGATTTTTGCCATGCCCCCGGGCCACCATGTTATAATCAATCAAGCATCAAAGTACAAGAGATTCACCTTGTCCCAACTTACCTCATTGAAGTATATCTAAGAAAAAAATAGTGTCCCAAACACGGTGTCAGATATACTCAATAGGGTACCACCAATGACGTGTATAAAAGTCCAGTTATTGAGTATAAAATAAGTAGTGTGTAGATATAAGACAAGATGTGTAATAACATGTGTGAAATAACAATTACATCGGGCTTAGGATTCTCATGGGATTCACAATTAACCATTGATTCTTTATCGTAATATGGATATGTCAGATTAGGTGACTTATTAATGGATAGGGTATGATAGATATGACTAGGGTTCTTAGGAAGAAGTCATATGTATTAATTAGACCCAAAATATAGCTATGAAATTTATGTTAAAGTAGTAATAAAATGGGATCAAAGGTGTAACAATGGAATCAATGTATTATTAATAGTAAGACATGATCCACATGGAATAAAGGGATCCTTGACCTCAGAAGTTTGAGCTTGATCATAGTACATAAACCATAGATCATTGGTATATAGGACTAATTGTAATCCAAGGGGTACTCTTGATTCATTCCAATAAAATAATATCAAACAAACTAAATGTAGCATGTCCAAATTAATTACCTATCTAAGCATGGGTGGGATATAATGGAAAAAACTATGGTGCCACATATCCTAAAAAATTAATTGAATCCAAGGAGTGTATTTGAGTCATTCATGTACAATAATTCATTTTCCAAATTCAACAGTGGGTATATCCCTTAAAAACTTGGCCAATGAATCAGAGTGGTTTCATATGAGTTTATAATCCATTTCCTAGGGAATCCAACTATAAATTTTCTCAAACCACTACTACAATAATAAAAATTACATAACAGCAAGACGCACCTTAAGTTGAAAGAAATAACCAAGGCTTTATGATAACCATACCAATTCATTCACTATATAAATAATGTAGGTCCATAACATTTCATTTATAATTTCAATGACTATGAAATGTGTCATACCCTAAATCATTAATTATAATTTAATAAGATCTAAGATATACATTTATTCACATTTCCAAGGGTCAATTATTTAATTTTAATTAATTTAATCACATTAGGAAGTCGAACCAAAACACTTATATGTCTTTCTATTATTAAGATAAAAATTAGATCATTTTAATTAACATGGAACACCCAAGGGGTTTTTTAAGAAATGTTCCTCCGCCTCAATCCATAATAATGTGGCCTAATAAGGCCTTTATGTCCTAAATTTGAGAAAATATTTTGGGAAATTAGTCTTTAGGGTCTAAGAAGAGGTGAAAATGGCACTCAACACAACAACATAATATATAAATTGATGAAACCTGAGGAAACATTGATTGAAAACTTAACTTATAGTGTTATAGGAACACTATTATAGTATCTTCCCATGGTTTGGTATGAATAAAAAAATATACATGAAGTGAAATGTTCCTAGAAAATAATTCATATTAACTCACACCAAAATAATGATAAAGATATTGAGACAAACCATGAAATGAAGGAATCAGATTAATGAACATACTGATAAGGATCTAACTTGACCAATGGTGGCTCTATTAGAGAATATGTGGAAGAGAACTATAAGAAAATTGGATAGAGAAATGGAGGAGATCCAATAGTGGTTGGTTTCTATGCGGAAGGAGTTGATATATAAAATGAATGGGTTAATAATTTTTTTTTAAAAAATACACGACATATTTATAACATGAATATCCTTCACAGTATCAAAAGACCATGGTTTTCCCTGAAAAAATAATTCTTGTAGAGAACTGGTTCTATAGCCAAGTTTTATCCCTCTTATATATTATTTTTATATACAATTAAATATTTATTAATGTGAAATTATGAGTATAAGACAAAAATTAAAAAATAACAACTGGTTAACCCCAATTTAATGTATTTATACCTAATATTAAGATTTTATGATCTTACATATTCCATAACCACACCCACTTTTTAATATCTAGATATAGATGTATTTTCTATCAAACCTAGACAATCAGTACATTACCAAACCTCTGGGATGTTATCCTATTCTAAGAAATATCCTCATGGTTTTCAACAACAATTTCTAATCATAATCTCAAAAATAGGCAATTTTTTATATGTTACCAATTGATGGGACCCCTAAATTATATACATAAATAGTAAATCATTTTTTATTAATGTTCAAATGATCTCATAACAATACACACTATAGAACCATTATGGTTTCATGTAATTAATTTATATATATATATTCATCTAATATCATGAATTATCTTCAACACCTACCATAATGCTATCATCACATTTCAAACTTATTAGTTATATGCTCTGAAAACCCATCATTTGATACCTATGGAAAGGAAACAAAAAAATGGTTAGCTCACATTATTAGTAAGTGTAAACATGGGACATATCAATAATTGATCTTTTGTAAGAAAAACATGAGTATTATTGTATGAAAAATGATCTTAAAATTTTAAATTTATACAAAAAAATTCACAGATCATTATCATGATAGATGGATGTGGATGATCAAAAGAAATAAATAATAGAAGAATAAAATATCACTAGTAATATGATAAAATCATAAGAAAAAAAATTTATAGATAGTGTAATAAAATATGAAGACTAATATTAATCATAAAAATGTTATATCTAGGATACCCAAAAAAACATTCATCGCATTTTAGGAATGGGAAAACGACTCATGTACCTATTTTGGGCTTAAGATAACCTCTCATGTACCAAATTTTGTTCTTGGGAAAACATCATCTATATCCTTTGTGTTCATAATCATTAATCATAATCCAGAAAATTAGAGGTCTATAATGCACCCACCAATCACATAACCAAAATCCAGTAATATGTGTTCCACATGAACTTTAAAATATGTTTTATTTTAGAATAGTATAACTTACGGAAAAGAAAATATGTTTCATGGGTATTTCATCATGATAATATTAAACCATGAAGGTAAAGAATAAAGATTGCGTGATAGTGCCATATTCTATGTGAATCATAATTAACATGAAAGGATGTTACCATAGAAAAAAAATTCGGTTAATGGTTCTAAAAAATATTTCATGAGGAAAATATCATTTTTAATTAGAAAACATTTGTTGAATATCTAAAAAAATAAAAAAAAATTAGGAATAAATTTTGACAGAAAAGAAACCTAGAAAATTTTAATGTATTTTTAAATGAAAAGATTAGTTGTGAAGGTGGTAAATTAGTTCATGTGGTATCTTCAAAACATTTATTTTTCCACACATCTAATAAAAAGTACCTCATTTAGAAAAAAATGAGGTATCGTCAAAATTTATTTTATAAAAATTAAATTCTGGGTAAAAAGGAATGTAATAAACCCTTATAGAATGTTAAGATCATTAATAAAAACCATTTAAATAAAATATGGACATGATAGAAAAATACAATTGATTAAATAGAAAAACAAAGCCTCTTTTATTTACAAAATTTTTTATAGGCTTTGGGGAGCACATGGGAAGGTTATTAAAAGTAAAAATTTAAATTCTAGAAATAACCAAATAATAAAATGATATTTTTGAGATATAAAATTATTTTTTCATCATAAATTTATGCATGAATAGTCTGGACAAGATAGTTAGATTTTATCATAAAACCCCTAAATCAAGTCTGAAATGATTTGTAATCACCCTAACCTAATATATAACAATTTTATATTTATTATAATTCTATCGAAGAAAAATATTCATTCATATATTTTCATTTATTTTTTACTTAAAAAATATTTTCACCCATTGTTAAAAAATTATTTATTTATACCATTATTCTAAGTGGTAACTAGTTCGGTTTTCCATTTATTTTCAATTCATCAGTTATTATACTCACATATTGATAATGTTTAAATAATCTCCATAATTTTAATCATTATATGAATTTAAAATATATATATATATATATAACTATTTATAACAAGCAATAAAATATATGTATATCAAAATTAATTACGTTGTTCATAGAGAATTTAGTCTCTGTGTATGATTCAACATTTATTTTATTTTCTAATGAAATCAACTAAAAAAGATAAATAATATTTTAACCTTATAGAATCATAATGTAATCCAAAATATAATATTTATTTTTGAAAATTATCATTATATATATCAATTTGAGATGGTGAAGGAAAATGAATCATATCATTTTGTGGAAGAGGAAGACCACATGTACGCATGAGGGATACTTTTATTTTAAATTTGATGGGAAGGTAGTAGAGAATGGTTTTCCCAATATCATAATAAATTATAATTATATTTATTATAATGGGGTAATTATTTTAGAATGGATACCGTATATTTATATGTATAATAATAATAAATAAAATCGAAGGACCTCAGTTAAAATTTATAACTCTAATTTGAGATACCTCTTTTGGATTACACCTAAATCCATGAAAGATTGGGTATATGAGAAGATAACATAAACTATGATGAAGGGAAGGAATCATTGAAGGTATTGGTTCAATAATTTTTTGTAATATAAAAATCTCAAAATTAATGAATAATAAAGGAGAAGATATTCTTTTATATGTGAGGGGTGGGCCACACAAGGTATTATAGAAAATATTTAAATAATAAAAAGTCACTTTTTTATGAAAGTGGATCAAAATGGGAAATAAATATAATTTAAGGAAACATAATTCCCTGATATCTTCAATAAATAATATTTAGACAAGTTTATGTTCTATTCTTACCCTTATCTCTTTATTTATCCCCATGGTAAACGAGTTTTAATCCTAAACATGCAAACACATTTTTACTATTCTACTAGTCTCAAAGACTAATGTTGATAGTGGAATCATAAGAATAGTTATAAATTATGATTATTAAAATTTAGTCCATTTAATAAAACTAAATTTCTATATGTAGAAAAAATTACCTTTATAATAAGTTCACCAAATGCAACAAAATCTATTTTTGTTGAAAAATGTTTTTTAAGCATAAAACCAATTTACATATATTCCATACAATTTAAAATAAATTATGAATACTATAGAAACCATGAATTTTCATACATAAATATTAGATATTTTTAGATTAATATTCAATATAATTTACAAATACATGCTTGATGCCCATAAAGGCTTTATATCTTTTGAGTGTAAATTCATAATATTCTAATATCATGACATACATTTAAAATATCCCTTAAATATCTTATAATTAGACACACCCTACATATAACCCTTCTCCACTAACTAGGGATATGAAAATAAGAAATGGTGGGAGTAGTTGATTAGTATATATATGAAAGGGATATATGAATAGTAACATAAAAAATGACAAGATCATATGTGTATGAGAACAAGAGATTAAAATATGAAAACCATACCATGCATAACAAAGATCATAACCTTGAGTCATTTCATAAATTTTATTAGTTCATAATACATGAATATTATATGAATTTAATGAACATAAGATGCGATACCACCACATTGACATAATAATGTGGAAAATACATAAAACTATAATATTGTGAACATGTATGAATAAAAATATGTTCACTCATTAAGTTATGTTCGTGATATTAGAAACTTCCATTAACTAAGGGATATACAATCTTGGTACACTCATAATATTATTCTCATGAAATCCATGTCCACCCATAAACATATGAACATGAAAACTAGGTCCACACTTAATCTTATGAACATGAAATCAGGTCTACACAAAAATTTATGGACATGAAACTAGGTCCACACATAACATAAGGAAAATTAAATTAGGTCTACTCATAAAATATTAATCATTGAATTATGTTCATGAATAACATAATTAACTGATGAGTTATCGATATTTACCCAAAGTATTGGAGGCTATATAATTCTGGTCACAAACTTCACATAATGAAATTCATACATATTTGATCCAAAATATCAAAAAACATTCATCATAGAAAAAATATGAAAATAAATCGGTTTAATAATTATGGAATACCCTATGGATAAGAAATGGGTTTCATAACAATTCCATTAATTCATCATAGCATAACCCATGTAAATATAATGGGTTTCATAAACATCCTATCTCTTAACCATTACATAATCCATGGAAAATAAATGGGTTTCCTAAACATATTTTCATAATAATCAGATACCATATATTGAATTAATAATTATGGTACCATTATATTATATCCTAAAAAAATTATCAGTAGTGCTTTTTCATTGATGAATATAAATTTCATAATAATATAAATATAATATTCTTAAGAAAAATATCCTTTCCATTTTGAAATAAATTATTTTAAATATAAAACATTAACAATTAATAACGAAAAAATTTTGTTTTAAAATAAACTTTGTAAATCTTATGGGAGGATTTAATTCAATGAGTGGTCCTTATGACCGGAAATACTATTAATGTTGTATATGTTAAAACAATGATAACTTTCCCAGTTTTTTGTAAAATGTAAAAAGTAACTCATTTTAGAAAGGTTCAAGAATATTTCTTTTTAACCCGTTTTTGTAAAATATGGGTAAATATTAATTTTTGCAATTATATAGGAATAATAAAAACATTTTTGAATTTTTTTTAGAAATCATGATGTAAAATGGAAATGTTTTTTTGACCGAAGAAAGAAATAAAGTGTATTATAATTACAATAATAATATTAAATCTTGAGTAATAAAATAGAAGAAATTAAAATGGAAGAATTTAGTTTTTAGAAATAAAAGGTTTAGAAGAAAAATCATGTTTTTATTGAGTGTATTATCATTATATTTCAACATCAGAAACATAATCAAATACCATCCCCAAAAACAATGAAAATGTAAGATAAAACGTTTAGCAAAATGAAAAAATATAAATAATAAGCCCCATGAAAGAAATAACCATATGTGGATACATATATCCCATAATTTTCATGTGAATAGTCATAATATATATTCATACGTTGTATTTACACCATAAAAGATAATCAAGTGGTGAATATGGGATGTGTTGTGCCTAAATAAATATGAGACGAAAATACATTACCACCTTGGAAACATTTGAAACATATGCCCCATGAAATTAAAACATCAAATAAAAATTTAAATATCATGAAAATAAATTTATTCATGATATAACTGGTCAAAGGGTCATTATATACAACACAAAAAAGAATCTAGTTTTGTCTATTCCATACATCACAGAAAAATAAAAGAGAAACTAGAAATCTACTACCTCAACTATCAAAATTATTCAAACATGCATAAAACTTCTATAAAATCAATATAGATTTATTATAAATCAATTATACAACCATAATAATACATATTATTTAATATATTATATACTTATAAGATTTTACCACATTTTTATTGACAATTTTTTGTTAAAATAACTGTTCAAGGTGATTAATATTACGTACTTCACATATGTTTTGGTTCGGTAGTTCTTGCCCTTGTACATTGTTCATAGTTCCATCTCATCCATAAAATTAATAATTGTATAAATATCATATGTATTTACCATATATATATATATATGTATTATAGTGATCCATAAAATGCTTGGATATTGAAATGGATTACATTATTCATGGAGATAGTAGGTCGTGCATACACAATAACACTGTTACCATTTCCTCTACGGATGGAATGCGGGAAAATTAATTATTCATTGAAATTTATAGAATATATTTTATATCATATATATCTATATTTTCATTAAATATATCATAATTTTCATCTATGTCACAATAAATTAAAAATTAATCACATTGCTTCGTGCAAGTTGTAGTCCACACGTATGCAAGGGAAAAATTATTGTGTTCAAAATTATTGTATGGAAAGAAGGAATATGTTATATAATATTTGAATTAATATAATAATGTCATAAATATGATATAAATTTTTCCCATACATCAATATATATATTAATTATAGGTGGTGATAGGAAACATATTACATCAGTTCACAAGAAGGTAGTCTGCCATACACATGATGAAGAGTTTATTTTCTCATTTGATGGAAGAAAAAATTGATATAGTTTATTACATAAACAAAACAATATATCATAATATTGTATATATTAGTGTTTTTATATTGAAATTATTAATACATGAATAAATTTTTTAACAGAAGATGTAAAAAAAGGATATAGCTTTGTGATGATAACTACCTTCCCTTAGAAAACCCTCCTTTGGATCTCTTGTTAAAGAAACCAGGGTTGGTATTTTGAGATGGCGATACAATTTATAAAAATTATAAATATGTGGTGAATATATTTTTTAGGTTTTTATTATACCAAAAATCTTATTATATGTGATAATGTGGTGGGAGTAGGTTCTCGTTTATAATTGAGGAGGAGTTATATTTTAGAAAATACCAAAAACTATGCGATAATGGGAAGTCACTCTAAAACCATGTACCTAAAAAATTGATAAAAAATTATTGGATAAATTATTTTTTATATAAACACCTGAAATACAATAAATCCCTCATTTGGAACATTTCAGTCCTTAATCTCTAGGTTTACTTACTTTTATTATTTACGTTTTCGTCATGGAAACAAGTATTCTTATTTATTTAACTAGATAATTTATCATTTAAACATACTAATAAGAGAGTATTATTAGATAATCTGGACCCATTTCTTCTAAATATGATATCTACTTAAATAAATAAAATATATATTTTTTTAAATATTTAATTTTAACAGAGGTGCATTTAATGAGAAAAATCTTATATTAACCTTAACCAGTATAATTAATATCTACTGTCATCAAGATTCTTATGATAAAAAATTATCTCCAAATTATCACCAAATATTAATTATAATAATTCAAAATATATAATCCATTTTTTCCAATTTAAATTCTCATAAGTTATAGAATTTAATTTTATATTAAACTCGTAAGAGTGATGAAAATTAAGTTTTCCAAAGTAAAGGTTACTTCAAGTAAGAAATGTTTTTATATAAAATTTATACATAAAATTTATTAAATTGGAAGAAATTAGATTAATAATAGTATAAATAAAAAATTTCATTTTAAAAAAATTACAAAAAAAATGAAATTTTGTAAATTATTCAAATGAAAATCCATTTTTCAATAAAAATCGATACCCTTCACTATTCACTGAAAAATTAATGATTTAAAATCATTCTAAAAAACTCACCATAGTATGATTCATACATGTACATATAAAAAAATTAAGGATGTTATATATTATAATTTCTCTAAAAGTGTAAATAATACATTTTTAAAATTTGTTTAAAAAACATGATGAAAAAACATTTAAAAATACTTTTTAAGAAACAAACTAGATTATTTCATATATCATTCCTAGAAAAAATATTTGATAAGTGGCAAAGTTTTTTGAATATATAATATTTAAATTTTATTCACATCAATCATAAAAAGTGATTTATTTAATTTATTAGGATAAAACCTCATTGTGCACAAAAAAATAGTTTAAAAAAAACATTTCATTTACTAACAAATGATTATTTTTATTTTCACTTCAAACCAATTTATAACCATTGAAATTATTTTATTAATTATTTAAAAATATAATTTATATAATTTAGTTAGTTTTATTCATACCTATCATTTTAATGACTATGTAATAATAATAGTATATTGTGGTTCGTTTAAACTCAGCATCATTTGTAACACGGGCTATTGAAGAAGATACATTTATTAAAAAAAATATTTCATGACATCTCATGGTGTTACATTATAACACCTTTAATAAATTGTGTCCTTGGAATTTGAGCCTATGGTTAGTATTCAATGGTTAAACATTAAAAAATCTCTTTAAAGAAAACAGAATTCATAAAAAGGTTTAATATAACATCCTCAAGAAATGATAGAAATGTATATATAAAGGTATCCGTAAATAATAACAAATTTGGTTCCAAAATACAATAAAATTATTCGGAAGTTCAAAAATGAACACAAAAAAAGAATTATAACAACCAATGATTAATATAGAGTGCTACAGAACATGGTCATGAGAAAGTAAACCACCAATAACCCATAAATCTATGTTGAGATAAAATAATATTGATTCATCATAAATTAATGTAATAAGAAAATATTTTTTTGTTGATATATTTTTCTTATAGATGATAGATTTTTTTTATCAATATATAGAATAAAATAAAATATACACACATTATTTATTTTCATTTCATAAGTATAATTTATTATTTTTATTGTTCTTTGATTGATTTCCATGATATCTCTTACTATAATAATTGTAGGTGGTTTTATCATTCTTGGAGAATTTTTTTAACTTAAATGGATCATAAAATCCATAAAATAATGATAAGGTAGTCCTTAAATCATCAATAATCATCAAAAGTAGAATGGTTAGAAAACTTTATCAAATATGTATAAATCATCACATGAGAAAATAATATATTAATCTCTTAATCATCATTTATGGTTAATCATAAACCATTCCATAAATTGTTAACATTATGACCCTTTAAAAAATTGAAATATTTATGATAATGGTCATTAAATTTTCAATATAAAATTAACATAAATCACCCAAACATTATAATGTATCTCTTAATTTTCACATATCAAATATGTTAATTCCTTGGTAACATGTTCTTCTAAAAAAATTGTAATAATTATAATTATAAAAAGACCTTAATATAAACATACAAACATAATAATAAATTAAATAAAACCATATAATGTTGAATATATTTCATAATTCAAAAAATTATATAGTCTCTATCAATGATAAACTGAACGGATTTTTAAAAAAAACATTAATTAGTTCTAAAGTCATCAATAAATTAAATTTTTATTTTACATATAAATCATCTCTTAAATCCTACAGAATAGAATTTTATCACCGTATTAGACATAGTAAGGGTTATCTTTCACTTAATCGTACGCTTTTTCGTAAAATTTCACCATCCCATTAAATCACATTACTAGTTCATTATTACCATTAAATATATTATTGAAAATTAATAATAAAAATTTTCTATAGTAAAATATTTATATATTTCATGATTCATATAGCATAATTATTCTGTTATAGAATATAAACACTTTAATAATTTTACCTATTCTTAAAAAATAAATAGTCTTCATAATCTTATACATTAATACTTCCCTACATTCATATGTCATTTATAGTCTCTTCATCATCAATATAGAACCCATTAATCTTGAATCCTTTTTTATCATATTCATAGTATTTCTCCATAAGTCATAAATTTGAAAAATTCTCATACCTTTCACATTTAAAATATTCAGTAATTTAGGATTCATTAGGTAAAACATTATACTCATTAATTATGTTTTCTAAAAATTCATTTTTACTCAACAATTACATACTATGTGACCTTATTTTCCATAAATAAAACAACTTCTTATTTATTCGAGACATTCTCTTGTGTGCTTCTTCGCATATTCTCTACATATGGAAAATTTTATATTTCTTGCTCTATAGTCTCCACCACCCAATCTCTCAAAAACAATATCAACATCTTCTTTGGTGAGTTTTATAGTCAGTTAAGGTGAAATTTATTAATCATATTCTGTGATAAATGGTTTAGAATAATAACATTATCCTTCACTCCTATTATCATATGATTTGGTATCTTATTAACACATTTTCTATCTCATTCAATCGTAACCTTGATACTTCTTGTTCCAACTATTTTCTAAAATTATAAAAAATTGTGTGAGGCGAAATATTTGTTGTGAAAATCCGCATAATAGTGAAAAATTACTTATAATATGATTAAATCATGACACAATATTTTAAATAAAATACACCATGTATCAAACCTAGTTGATTCATGATCATAATGATCTCAAATCCTTCATAATTGTTCATAAAGAAAATGTGGATTAACAAAAAAAATCCCATGGGAGTACCAAACAATGTCTGTAGAAATGAATATTTTCATGCACTATGTGATGATAAATCCAATTCTCAATGTATCCTTTCAAGAGTTATTCCCCCTAGGTGAAACTATTCTAAATCCACATCCAATTAAAGTATGTAGATAGTAATACAATTTCATGGAATATAAAACAATCTCTACCTTAACAAAACTATATGATGTTATAGAATACATAGTCTAAAACCAAGGGTTTCTCCAAAATCAAATATCTCTACTCTCAAAAGGTTATCCAAAAATATGCTCTAATACCAACTATAGAGACCCATGTTTTTCATATATAAATATTTAATTTTTTAATTAAATTTTGATGAAATTTCATAAAAAAATGCTTGAGTGTCATAAAGGTTTTCTACCTTTCGAGACTAGATAGTCAATAGTTTTATTTTATGAATGTTATTAAAAATATCCTATGAATATACTCTCTTTAATAATACCATACCTAAAACCATTATTCCTGAACTATGTAAAGGAAAAACAAGAAAGGGTGATCTTAGATTCTCGTAAATGGTAATAAATATAGATATAAATAATCAATTATAAAAAACATGAATATATGGGTATGATAACATAATATTATCATTTCAAAACAATACCCTCTATAACATATTCCATATCCTTGTGTCTTGGAATAAATCATTGAATTTCAAAATGCATGAATAATAAAGCAAATAAATAAACATAATCCATGGAAGCATAACATATACATGTAAATGTGGAAAAAATATTATAACATTATGAACATGTATAAATAGAAGCATGTTTACTAATTAAGTCAAGGACAAGAAAACAGGCCCTCAAATTAATTTATAGACATGAAAGATAGATCCACACATAATTATATGGACATGAAAGCTAGGTCCACTCATAAACTTATGGGAACGAAATCTTATTCCACACATAATATAAGGGACCGGAAATAAGGCCCACACATAACCTTATAGACTAAAAACAAGATCCAAACATAACCATATAGACATAAAAGTATATCCACACATAACATTGTGATAATGTAATTAGATATATACATAACATAATTAACTCACGAGTTATCCATCTTCACCAAATGAATAGGTGGAATATATAATTATAAGACCACCCATAACAAAATTAAAGTCATAAATATGTGTTCCATAATATTATAAAACTTTTATAATATCAAAAAACATTAAAAGAAATTGGTTTTATAAAAAGATAATTAATACATTCTTGAGGAAAATATCCTTTACATATTGAAATAACTTCATTAAAATCTAAAAATTTACAAAATATTAGTGTGAAAATTTTTCTTTTGAAATTAACTTGGAAACATTTATGGGAAGTATTATGTCATGTAGTGGTCATGATAGGGAAAAATACCCTTAATTCTAAACTAGTTATGACACAGATTCCTTTCACGTTTTCTGTAAAAGTCAAACATTCTTCATTTTATAACATGTAAAGAAGATTTAATTTAAACTAGTATTAAAAACATGGAGAAAATGAATTTTATCTATATTATAGTTATGATAAAAAAATTAAAATAATTTTAAAAAGCATTAACATGGTTAATAAATTATTTTCGACCGAAGAGAGAAATGATGCTGATTCTCAATAACAAAAATTTATTTTTCCCTTGAGTATTTTAATAGAAGAAAACAAAAAGGGAACACTTATTCTCTATAAACAATCATATTATAAAAAAATTCATGACTTTATTTATAGGTGACCATAATATTTTATCATAATAAAAATAATCATAAATAATAAAAACAAATAATGGAATTACAATATAAAAGCATAAACAAAATGATAATTTTGAATCATAATACTTAAAAAAGAAATAAAATAATATACATACATATTCCCTGTAATTTTATTAATAATAGTCATAAAATAAATTCATTGAAAGTATTTACACAACACAAAAGAAATAAGTTTTGAATATTTCATGTGTCCCATATAAATAATAGTGACATGACAATCCCTTATTACATTGGAAACATTTAAACCGTAAAACCCATGAAATAATGACAAAAAATGCAAATTTTAATATCATTAAAAGAATTATATTAAATATATAACTTTTCAAATGAGAAGTATATACACCACACAAAAGAAACTATGGGTGAATATGACATACATCTCCATGAAATAAAAGAGATACTTGAAGTCCCTTAGCTTAATTATCGAATTCATTCATACAAATGAAAACCCCTGTAAAATAATTATAGGTTTATTATAAATAAATTGCATATCTTTAAAATTAAATATCATAATATATATTATTTAATAATTACATTTTCCCACCCATTTATTAAGAATTATTTGTTAAAATCACTGGTATGGGAGATAACTGCTCTATTTTTACGTTTGTTTTGATTTAGTAGTTTTGGCCCTTCTAATTTTGTCATGGTTATATAAAATAAATATTTTAAATAATTATATAAAAATAAAACATATATATATATAAATCTATAATATTTAGGGATAGAAGAAAGGAGTTCACCATTCACAGAGACATTAGGCTGTGTGTATGCATGAACATTGTTACGATTTCATTAACAAATAAAACAAGAGAATATAAATTATTAATTAAACTTTATAGAATAATTTTTATATTATATATATCATATATTATTTTTTCTATTCTTATTATCATCTAGTCTAATTAAATGAAATAATAAGCACATCATTTCTTGGAGGTGGTAGTCTACATGAACGCATGGGTGGAGTTATTAATTTTGAATGGAAAGTACGTTAAGTAGAAGTATGATATATTATAATTAAATGAGTATAATTTCATAAATATAATATATATACTTTAAATCAATCATTATATCCAACTATGATAGGTGTTTATGGAAACACATTACACAGATTCACGAGGCAGTTGTCCTGCAATAACATGATCAAAAAATTCCATTCTCATTTGATGGAAGTAGAGAAGGATATTGGTTATTAAATCAAAATAACAATATCTTAGTGTATGCTCCATACTAGTGTTATTATATTTTAATTATTAATTTATTATTAAAGGTGGTAAGTGAAGAAGTTAAAATATAATGAGCTTAGTGAAGATAATTAAATTCTCTTAGAAAAAACTCCTTAGGATCTCTTATTACGTACATTATGGGAGTTATTTTTTGAATAATGGTAGCTATTGAACATTGATATTGATGTTTTATTTATATTATTTTAGGGGTTGGTTAATTTTTTTTAGGTTTAAAAAAGTGAGGTGAGGAGGTGTCCTTTTCTAAATGAGGAAGAGTGGTAATTTTTGTAAATTCATAATATTATTGAATGATGTGAAGTCACTCTCAACTGTAGATCCAAAAATTAAATAAATAAATAATGTATTTTAGGGAAGAGATTTTCATTCCAAACCTTCGCAAAAAAGACATGTTTTAAATTTTTTCTACCTTAACATATCAGTTTACTTTCTTTTACCATTTAACTTTTCCCCACGAAAATTATATTTTTTTCAAAGGAAATTTATTTTTTAATCATAAAAAATTAGATTTTTTAAATAAATTAAACCCAGTGATAATTAATATAAATTCAAATTTAGAAAATAATATTCTACATGTGTGGAAAATTAATTTTAACATTGCCACTTATAACTTCAAATACCATTTATTAACCATAACTACATTAATTAATTTATAATGAATTTAATATTAATTCTGACCAAAAATTAAAACGGTTCCATTACGTATTGTTAATTATCATGATTCTGAATATATATTCAATTCTATGAAATTTAATTCAAGGAAATAGAATTACTTTATTTAAAATTTAATTTGAAAAAGTGATGAAAATGTGGGTTTTCAATGTAATATTTTTCCAATGTAAACACACTTTTATTTATAATTTAAAGATAAAAATAATTCAAATAAATTAAATTATGTTAATAATAATATAATTGAACACATTTCAATTTAAAAAAATTAAAGGAAAATATATTTTTCTAAATTATTTAAAATAAAATAAAGCTTCCAATAAAAATCTATATATTTCATTACTTATCGAAAAAAATAATTTTTTAGAAAATTCTAAAAAATACACACTATGATAATTTTAAAAGTTATATTGAAAAATATTGTATATTATTTCACATAATGTTTCTAAATGTAGAAAATTTAAATTTTAAAAATGTATAAAAACATGATGAACCCATTTAAAAAATAGTTTTAAATCACAAAACAAGATTTATTATAATCTAATTCCTATTAAAAATATTGGATGAATTATGGAAAAAAATATTTCATAAAAAAATAAACAAATTTTATAAATAAAATTTACGAAAATGTAATAATTTAATTTATTACGATAAAACCACAATGATTACATAAAAAATGTTTTTTTAAAACATTTAAATTACATTAAAATGATTATTATTATTTTCATTTATAATCAATTGATAACCAATGTACATATTTTATTCTTGAGTAGACCATATAATTTTTATAATTTATATTTTCCCATTTATACGCACAATTTTAATGTAATGATATGATAATAGTATATCATGGATCATTTAAACTCGATATCTCGTGTAACGCAAGCTATCGATGGAGTAAAAATTTATTTGAAGATAAAAAATTCATAAAATCTAGGTGTCTTAAAAATGATAAAATATTTTAGTAAATATATATATTATATATTCCATTAACATAATAAATCAATAGTGATTTCATTAATTTATTAAGTTAAAAACTCATTGTACACATAAACAAAGTTTTTTGAAAAATAACTCTTTTCCCCTTAAGATGATTTTATCTTCATTTCAAAAAAATAGATATCTAATTTAGAAATGATTATTCACACATTACCAATAAACATTATTTCAACAAATTTTTAATATTGATTAATATAATATCTTATTTAAAATTTCACAGAACCTTGAAACATACATTTCATCATAAAAATAATTCTTTTACTAATGATATGATTAAATTAAAAATTTAATTATTTTATTATAGAAATTAATCAATAATTTAAAATTAACAGAACCATTTATATAAAAATTTCATAATGTTGTTAATTTTATGTATACCATATAATCCATCGACTACATTTTAAATCTTACGATATATCATTGTTAAAATAGACTCGGTGTTGTGCATAATGAAATCTATAAAATACTTGAAATGTATGTCATTGAAATGAATATAAAATCATGGGGTGTTTCAATATAGATACAAATTTTATAACTACGATTAAACCCATATATAATCGTATATTATTTTATCTCATTGGACCTAAATTTTCTCATATTCAACTACTTTACACATCGATTGAAAACTATGTCTCTATTTATTAGATTTTTTTAGATAATTCAATTAAATTATAATCATGTTTATCTTATTAGTTTCTTCATCTATAGTAATTAATCTAATTAAGATCCATTAATTATATAAAACAATACTCAAATAAAAAATATTTTTAAATATATTAAATATAAATATATAAGGTCACATCCACGACTTATTTAAATGGTATTTGTCATTTAATTTCAATTAGTTTTTTTGTGGGGGTTTCCCAAACATTGTTGGAGGAAAGGGTGAGTTTTCATGATTTGGGCCAAACTGTGAGCCCATTTCTAGATTTGAAAAACCAATTTTGTTTTCTATAACTCTTTCATTTTTCAATATTTTTTACCAATTCAACTTCCAACATCATCTCCCAAAACCTATTAACACCACCATATCTCTTTGGACCCTCTAGGAATCCATAATCATGGTGGATTTGGGTTTTTATTTAAGGATTTGGTCCACACTGTAATCCCATTTATAATTTTTTAAAACAAATTTAATATTTTATTTTTTTACCCTATTTTAGTGATTCTTCCTCCCACTCTAAGCCAGAAGCCCTAGGAACAACCCCATATTCACGTCTCGCACTTTGGATCACATTTCCATCGTGGAATATGGAATAACTTCTCAGACTTTCTCAAATTTTCCAAATTTAAAGAGGTAATTTTTTTTCCTTCATAACTCCTTTCTTTTTCACTCTTTTTGCTTCATTCCAGTTTATATAAGTCTTCTTCAGTCTTATTAGAACCTCACATACATATTTTCCTATTTTGAAATTCAGATACTAGTGTATTTGAGGAATTTTATTCGAGATATCTGAGGTATGTGGGTTTCCTACCACGTTCCTCCCATTTTTAGGGTTTCATCCACATTTCATGAGGTTCAAATATGTCCAACAACTAGGATTCATACATAGGTTTTTATTTCGTGTCATTGTGGTGAAATATTGTGGATTAGTTCTTTATTTCATTTCCCTATGGTGCGACTATGGTGGAGTTGATGTTTCACACAATAGTTTAGAGTTTTTGGCACAAATGGTAGGTGATTCCATGTGTTAAAATTATTGGATGAGTTAGTTTTTATTAATTATTATTTTTAGCATTATTCTATTCTATTTTTTTGGTGAGAAAATTATATTTTGTTTAATTTGTTAAGTGGTTGGTTTTTAAGTGGCATATTTGTGAAAAAATTAATATTTTTGGTATGTATTACATGTTGTTATAATTAGGGTAGTTTTATGATTCAGGTAATATTTTTACTAAATGATTTTACGGATACCAATTCTAGTTTGATTTAATATTGTTGTGATGTTGGTCTTCAATTAATATTTTTAGAAGTATTTTACATGAAAAACATGGTTAAACTCTTTAGAATTGTTTTGTAATGGTTTTAAATGGGTTTTGATAAACGTAAGAGGTGAAAATATGTTGCCAAACTATTTTTTAGTGGTGTAATTTTGAAAATATCTATTTTAATGTGAAAGGGATATTATGTGAGTGTAATATCTATAAACGGTATTTTAAAATTGTATAAAGGATTTGTTGAATTGTGGAAGATATGTGAAACATGTTATGGTCTGTTTTGGTGTGAGTATGATTTCAAAAATGAATTTGAATGAAAAAGGGGATCATGTGACATGTGTGTGGGATGTTTGGTGTGTGTGTGACTTGGAAGTTGTATTTTATTGTGAAAATTTTATTTCATGGATTGTGTAACTTGTTTGATCAGAAGTGGTAAACCCCGGGTATCTAGGTCGGTGGACGTGTACTAGTATGCTAGTGATGCTCTTGGGTTTGGCCTCTATTTCAAGTAGAAATTTTTACAATGATATCACTAGCTAAACTATGATGATGATTTTTTTGGGGGACCAATAGGTTATGGGTATTATACCAAGTAGTGGCTCTTGTGCATAAGAACCTATATTTTTTTGGTTACTTTCACTGAGTACGAGGTAACAAGGATCCACAACAAACTAGTTCCTTTAGAGGTTTTTCCATTTCTAGTGCTTATTAGATATTTTATACTTACCGTCATCATACAGTATGTTAGGCTGGAGAAATTTAGTATCGTTTTAAATCTATTTAAAATTTTTGATTTCTTTGAATGTATCCCACTTGAAAGCTGTTTGTATTTAAAGTTTCATTTTCTATAAATTGTTACATGAATTATTTATTTAGAAAACTCAGACAATTTTCCCATGTATTATTACAATTATCACATGGAATATTTTGTGGTGGAATTCTACTTGGAATTTTTACACACCCTACATACACACATTGGTGTAATTATACTTGGTTATTTTGTCCTAGGTTTTGGTAAATATTTTTGTTCCAGTGGTTCAAGTTTCTAAGGGTCCTTCATGGTGCAGTGTCGTGGAGATGTCCTAAGGGCACCTCCCCTTACCATAATTAGGTTCTTGGTATATCCTTTTTGGTTTTTTTGTTTTTAATAGTCTTTATACATTTTTCTTTATTTTGTAACTCAATTATAAAATTTTTTAGAGATAATTTTATTTCTAAATTCAAATTAGTTTTATTGGATTTGTTTTTTGTTTTTTGTTTATAAACTTGTGTAAATAATTCCCAAATTTTATTTTATGATACTCAGTCACTTTTTCTAGCCTGTGGGGATCAGGAAAGGCCTTTGGGTCTTGCCACAGATTGGGTCGGGGAGCTGGTTTCGAAGGTGACCAAATCTGGGTTGTGAAAAAATTGTATCAAAGGGTCAGGTTCGCTCTCTTGTGTCATGTTATTTGGAGAAGAGTTAGGATTTTATGGAGCTAGGGTTGTCGGGATTGAACATTATGATTACAAGTAGGGTGCATGTCTAACACACCTTTTTAATGGATTCAATTCACTAGGGGTAGTCATGTTTTATCTCAGTACATTTATTTTCACGTGTCATCAATGATTGGGGTAATGAAAAAGGAGTTGAGTCAATGGTCTCAGTGAGATTTCAAGGACTAACAAGCCATGTGGAGATGGGGATATTGTCATAGAACATTGTCTATGATGGTGATGTGATTGGAATATTGACTCCAACCATATGTCTAGTTTACCCACCAAAACTAGTTTCCTCTTACATTATCTTGGGTCCTTCTGTTTCGGAATCATGGAAGCTTGGTTTTAGAATTATAAATAGGACTTTATTTAAGAAATGTGAACATTTATGAAATGATTTTTCAGTAAAATAGATGTGTCTTGTTTTCTAAAATGTTGGAAATGATTTTTCGTAACTATTTTGAAATGGTAAATAGTGTGATTACACCTCTTTTGAATGTATGAATTTTGATAGAGTGGGTTTTGAAATCCTATTCAAAATATAACTTTCTGAATTTTTGAAAAGTTTTTTGAGTTGAATGAAGTGTTTTGGGAATTTTTGTGTGGGGTTTAAAGATAAATTTTGATTTGGTAACTAGTAATAATTTGAAATGTTTTATGAATCATTGTATTTTTTAAAATAATAAGGTATGGGGTTTTCAATAGATGGGTGTTGATGAAAGGGAGATTTTTTATTAAACTGGTATTGTTTTGAAATGGGTTGACATGTTTTGAAATTAATGTATGGATTGAAATTGAGTTTTTTTCCAATGATTGGGGATTTATGAAATTTTTTGAAGGAAATAAATTAGTTCATTTTCTATGGTTAGAAGTTTTGAGAAAAAAAGTAATTATTGGTTAAATGTTTTGATTTTGTAAGGTGGAAGGAATTTTTGTTTTCACCTTTCGTATTTTTGTGAGAGACCACATGCATGGAGTTATATGGGATGATGGATGGTTAATGGAACAAATGGATGAGTTTCAGGATGGATATTAGGAGAGTGCTAGGTGTGGAAAAAAAATTCATGTGTGAGGCCCATAAGATTCCAATGGTGGGTATGCTAACCACCTACCTGTTAATTCTCAGTGAAGTGACTTCCTTTGATGAAAAAAATGATGTCTGGATGACAGTTTTGGGTGGTGTGTCTTATATGTTTTTGGAAATTGTTTTGTTGTGGGATGTTTTGAGTTCAAGATACCATCATATTTGAATGATGTTTTGGATTTTTGTTAGTCAGTATGTCAGGTTGATGGGCTGGTTAGTGGTATCTAATGAGAAAAGATCAGGAGTCCCTTGTGGTGGCTCCCCTAATGTGTTCGGTTCTGACTGGGGAATTGTTTTTGACCGATGGAATAACTTGGTTAGGTCCTTGTGTTCTCTAATTGGATAGGATATTACCCCAAAATGATATAATGCATTATTGAAGTAAATCCAATATCTCTTCTCCATTGGAACATACTCTAGTTGATCAATGAAAAGAGTCTTTTTCTCGAGCTTTCGAGGTTGATTACACTCAATTTCCTTTCTTGGTTTTGTGGATCCTCTTGTAGTGGGAGAGTGGTATCGGATTTTTGAAAGAGACCGTATTTCCTTAAGTTACCTGAGTCTCGAAAGGTGGAAGAGGTCCAGGGTTTTCAGTGAAAAATGTTGTCTAAGAGGTCCTCTAGGTCTTTCATCAGTCTCTCTAAAATAAGGGTTCATGTTAAAACATCAGTGTGGAGAATATGGTTGAGGGAGGATGATATAAACATTTTAAAAAAATCAAGTGTTGTTTGGGACTCAACATAAAGTAACTATCCATATATGGTTTATTTTAGTCGCAAGGGTCGTGTTCGGTGACCCCTTGTGAGGTCATGTTCTCATTTTTCTGAAAAAGTGAAGGTTGTGCAGTCTTATGAGTCTTTGTTTTGTCAGAAGTGTGCCTTCATTCACAAAATATTGAAATCCTATATTTAGAAAAAGGTGTTTTCATATGCCCTTTCCTTTTTCCATATTCATCTGAAGAAACAAGGGGTGATGTGTTTTCATCTTATAATCTCTTGTTTTGACAAAATGTCCAGTTTTTGTAAAGTGAGTTTGGAGTGTGTTGTGTCTCGTTGAACCCATGTGGGATCACAAATGTAGTAGTTTGTGGCACTGAAAGAAGAAGTTTCATTCAAGGGTTTCCCAAGGCCTGACCACAGGGATGAAGATTATTTGATCAGCTGATCTCTAGACAAAGTTCCTGGAGTGAAACTGGCACGTAGTCAGGGAAACACAGGGTTGTTAAAAATTTCTGGTCTAATTCTTGTACTCATTATGAGTGATGGGAATAGTTTAAAGATCTGGTATTTTCGTCTTTCTCTAGTTTTTCTTATTCGGTGGAAAGAGGATGGGGAATATCATCCCCACATTATCTCCTAAGTTCATGATTTTTACCTTTTGGATTCCATTGAGTATTTAGAGAAAAGTATGAAAAAATTTCTAGGGAGATTTTAGCTTACAGTTTGGGCATAGTTAGTATTAATTGTGCGATAACCTAGGACACAGTGTGATAGGAGGCAGTAGCTACCACACAATCTCTTCATGGTCATGCACATTTGGCCCATGTAACCATGAAAAGTTTCTCCGTTGCACTGAATTCTCCACATGTTTAACCCACAAATTTCCAAAGTGTTTGGACTAACCGTGTGACCATGCCAACTCTTTAAATTTTGGATGATTATCATGTCATTCCATCCTAGTCGATTATGATGGTTGGTTCTTATGGTGGTGATACCCACTATAGGTCTTATGTGGGTTATTTTAGAAAATTCTAATGAATGTATACCCCTTATGTTGGGGACTCCGTTCGGGCCTCCCCCTGTTAGTGTCCCAATTCTATATCGGGAAAAATTGCGTTGCCCCTTATGGTGGGGAGTCTGATTGTGTCTCCCCATATCAATAACTATGTTTTTTCCCTAGTGTTGGTCTGATAATAGGTTGTCTTTTTGGGAGTTATTTTACCCCAAAATTCCTTCTTGAGTAAATGTTTGGAATGGAGTTATCCCAACAGTTTTATGGAAGTAAGTTTATGTTGACCTAATTCGTTTTCGTTGTTCTTTCTAGGTATGTTTCTTGAGTTTTGTTCGGATAGAGTTTGAGTTGTTTTGTTTTGGTATATAGTTTTAATATGCTTGATCATTTAAGGAAGTGGTTCATGTTTTGGTTGTTGAGAGTATTCCTTCATTTATTGGTCAATTGGAGGTGTTTTGGCCTTTTGGGGGTGGGCGAAAAATTGCAATGGAGCCCATTTTGGCTTTTTAGTTGGGTTTGGTGTTTGTTATTGGCCTTGTTGTGACATTTTGAGGGAAGAATGTTTTATGGTGGGGAGAATTATCAAATACATGAATTCTTTTGATGGTAATTTTCATTTAATTTCCATTATTTCTTTTTTTGGTGGTTTCCCATACATTTTGACAGGAAAGAGTTAGTTTTCATGATTTGGTCCAAACCATGAGCCCATTTCAAAATTTAAAAACTTATTTTTTTCTTTTATAAAACATTAATTTTTCAACATTTTTCGCCCATTCCTCTTCCAAAATGGCTGCCCCTAACCTATTAACACCACAATATATATTTTATCCCTCTAGAAATCTATAATGATGGTGGATTTTGGTTTTTATTTTAAGAATTGGGCCATAACATAAGCCTGTTTCAAGTTTAAAAAAAACATATTTCATATAATATTCATTTTTTTACTCAAATTTAGTTATTGGAGCTCCCACACAAAGCCAATATCCATAGTCCCACCCCCCATCTTCGGGTCTCCGTCTTTGGAGCTCATTTCCAGCGTAGATTAGGGCGAAACATCTCAAGCTTTATCAAATCATTCATTTTTTATACTGTAATTTTTTCCTTCATAAATCCATCATTTTTCTCTATTTCTCCTACATTATAATTAAAAAATGACTTCATCGGCCTTATTGTTACCTCACTTGTATTTTTGACGGTTGGTAAATTTAGCTGGTGGTATATTTTGGGAGTTTTATTCAAGATATCTCAAGTAAGTGGGTTTCCTCTCATATTCCTCCCATATTCTTAGAGTTCTATCCACTTTTCTTGAGATTCTAAAATGTCCAGAAGATTGTGTTCATACATGGGGTTTGATTTTGTGTCATTTTGGATAAATATTGCATTTTAGGGATTGATTTCACTTCCTTGTGGTGGAGCAGTGGTGCGATCGATGTTTCACACAATAGTTTGGAGTTTTTGTCACAAATGGTAGGTGATTCCTTGTGTATGCATTATTATATGAGTTATTTTATCTTAATTTATATTTTTATCATGATTCTATTCCATGTTTTTGTTCGAAAATTAAATTTGGTATCATTTGTTAAACGGTTGGTTTTGAAGTGGCATATTTATGCAAAAGGTATATCTGTTTTTTTGTATTCCATGTTGTGATCATTGGTGTTGCTTAATGATTCATGGAATAGTTTTATTAAATGATGTTATGGATTTAAAATTATTGTTGGATGTGGTATTGTTATTCTTTTAGTGTTAATAGGGGGGTTTTATATGGATTTTATGTGCAAAACATGGTTACACTCCATGGATTTTTTTGTGAAGGTTTTAAATGGTTTCTTGATTAATATAAGAGGTGAAACTATGTTTCAAAACTATTTTGTAAGGATTGAAATTTTGAAAAGTTATATTTTAATGTGAAAGGGATGTTATGTTAATTATACAATCATATAAATGTTTTTTAATTTTTTTAATGTAATTGTTGAAGTGTGAAAGAGAGGTGAAACGTGTTGTGGGATATTTTGGTGTGAGTGTGATTTCCAAAATGAATTTGAATGAAAAAGGGATCATGGAACATGTGTGTGGGATGTTTGATGTGTTTGTGACTTGGAAATGTTATTTTCATCTGAAAATTTTATTTCATCATTTGTGGATCTTTTTTGAGAGCAACAAAGAAAACATGGGTATCTAGGTTTGTTGACGTGTACTAGTACGCTAGTGATCTCGTGGGGTTTGGCATCAGTTTCACGTAGAAAGTTCATAGATGACCACAATAACTAAACTATGATTATTATGGTTTTGGGTGACCATTATGTTATGGGTATGATACCTACTAGTGGCTCATGATCAAGAGAACAAATATGTGTATGGTTACTTCCACCGAGAACGAGGTACTAGGGAACCACAACGAGCTTGTGCCTATTGTTGCTTCCCCATTGCTAGTCCTCATTAGATATTTTATACATACCATAAGAATATAGTATGTTTGGTTTGGGAAAATACAGTATATTTTTAATTCTATTTAAAAGTGTTGATTTCATTTAAAGTATCCCACTTTTAAGCTATTTTTATTAAAACATGAATTTTCTTGAAATTATTAATCGCATTTCTTGTTTGCAAAATAGGAAATATTTTTTTGACTTATAATTATTATCACATGGAATATTTTTGTGGTGGCGTCCTACTAGGATTTGGATCACACCCTATATACACTCTTGGGGGTATGTAGACTTGGTAATTCTGTCACAGCTTTGGGTAAAGCTTTTAGTGCGAGTAGTTCGGGTTTTTAGCGGTCCTTCAAGACGTAGTGTTGTGGAGATGGCTTGAGGGTGGTTCCACTTGCCATGAGGAGGTTCCTGGGATGTCATTTTTTGTTTTGATTATTTTTCATAGTCTTTAAAGATTTTTTAAAATTATGTAACTCAATTATGAAATTTTTTAAGAGACAATTTTTTTTGAAATGTCCACATTTTCTTTATTGGATTCGTTTGTTGATTTATGTTTATAAACTCAGGTAAATCATTCCCAAATTTTATTTTATGATACCCGAGCACTTGTTCCCACCTGTGAAGATTGGTAACGCCCTTTGGGACTTCCGACAGTTTGGGTAGGGTGCATATTTTGAAGGTGACCAGATCTAGTTCGTGACATATAAACAGATATATAAATATATAAATTTTAAAAGATATATAAATATATATTATTATAAAAATATAAATGCATAAATGAAATATTATTAAACATATATGCGTTGAAAAAAAATTAAAAATACTAAAAATAAAATATAATTATATATAGATGATAAAATTAAAACATATATGCATAGAGGCGTATAAATTTAAAATGTAAAAATTAATGATATAAAAAATATAAAAAATAAACATATAAACATATAAACATATAGATTTAAATATAAAACATATATATTTAAAACAATATATAGCAACAAATTTACACATACATACATATAAACCTATAAATTTATAACATACAATCACAAAAAAAATAAAATTTAGAAAAATATAAATTTAAAAACATAGAAATATGTAAACATATTTATCTAAATAAAAAATATAGTCACTTAAAGAATATATACAAGAATAAATATAAAATGTATAAAAATTTTAAACACAAACATTTAACTATTATAAAAATATATGTTTAAAATATATAAACACATAATCGTATATATCAACACATATAAACAAGTAAACACATATATAAATAAAATAATTTTTACGAAAAATAAAAAACACTCTCACCAAAATTAAAATATAATGATAAATATTTTAGTTCGATTAATATATATGGAATCTAATTTCACAATGATATTCATCTTTATATGTAATGTAAATTCAATAAAAATAACTAAACTAATAATGAATTCAATGATTTTGTGAAATTCAAATGATTATAAGTTAAAAATAAAATATTAATAATTCACATTAAAAATCAAACTACAATTCATGAAAAAGCATAAAAAATATTTCGTACATTTGTTTTAATAAAAACCCAGATCAAAATTGATATTTTATACTATAAATTATAAAAAATAATGTTAAAAGCATACACTGAAAATATTTTAGTGATTTTTATCAAATAACAACATTTAAAAGTTATTTTTATGGCAGTTAGTAGATAACTAATGTTAAAAGAACCAAATATCTATTTGTATTATGTATTCAAGTAGTGATTAAATATCAAATCTTTTTAATTTTAAATTACAATCCCTTATTATCATATTAATTATTTGTTATCCAAAATTTTATCATGTGAGTTAATTAGACGCCCTCATAATTAACTCATGTAATACTACTACATGATGAAAAGTAAATTGATCATGTAATGTATGAATTAACATTTATTTCATATTTTATTATAAATTTGAAGAGAAATAAGGATAATTCCAACATGATATAGGGTGGTAAAATATTATCTACCAACATAGAATATTTTACGAAGTACAAAATTTTGATTTTTGAAGTCATCATTTAAAATAAGACAAATATAATTTATTTCAATATAATTTTTTTATGAAACTATAACCTTCCTATTACCAAAATCAATAATTTAGATACTTTATATGAAATAGAAAACATTAATATAATATACCAATGAGTTTAAAATCGTCATTTCAATCAATGAATTTCATACATTAATTCCAACTAAATAGTAAAAACTATACCTTAAAATTAGTCAATAAAATATTTTGGGAAAAAATTGTTTCATTAGAGTATTGAAAATAATTACATTAATTCTATTATATTCCTGTAACACATTCTGTTTTTAAATTTTCGTAGTAATGGAAAATTATATTATATATATATGTTAAACTATCTTGGAATACTTATCATTATTTTAAATTTATATAGTTGTCTAATTTTTACAATAATTATTTTAGACAAAAAATACAATCGATATTCAAATATCTTGAAATAAAATTCAGCAACCCCTACCCTAAATTGTTTCCTAAAACCATTATACAAATTTAATTTCGTTTTTCAAAGAAAAAATTGATGTATACTTCACATTAATTTTTTCTACTGAACCTCTATCTAGAAAATATACCAAAATAGATGTATACTTTTTTGTATTTATACTCCTCAAAAATTCTGTATCAAGATATCCTATCATCTTATATTTGAATAGATATTTTTAGGTATATATGTGATTATTTATACATTATAAATTTCCAAAAACATAATTTTAGACCTTCATAGACGTAATTCAAGATTTCGTTGTTACCCTTCTTGCACAATCGATAAAAAAATAATATCTAGCTGTGTAAATTTTAATGAAAACATCATGCTTCCAAAAATATACTTATAAGTAATTTTTCGCATCTTTTTTCATTACAAATCATTTATGGTACATTTATTGAGATTATATCTATCAACTTTTAATTCTTAGTGGTAATAATGGATATATTTTCATTCCAAACCAGAGAAATATTTTTATAAAATATTGATTTTAAAATTATTGAATGACCTTTTGGTCTATTATAAAATATTTTTATTTCAATCACATATTTAGGTTCTCACATATAAATTATTTAAAAAATTTTAAAGATAGTTTTATTTGTCTATATTCATTAACAAGTATTTTTTTTAAAAGGATATATATTGTTAGCATCTAAGATCAAGAATATAAAATTAGTTTCACTGAACATCTCATATATACAACAATAAATGATATTTTACATAAATTACAAGGAGACAAATATACAATTAAACCTATGATACCATTTTTTAAATCCTATGAATGTCTATATATTGAATTTTTTATTTAAATACCATGTTTATATTAAATGTAAAAAAATAAAAAAGGTTGATCCCAATATAAATATTACTATATGTTCAAATTTTAAATTTATTTTATACATACTTTAATTAACTATGAATCATAAAAATATATCAATTTGATAATAATTGTGGGTTAAAGTTTCATAAAAACCATTTATAATATTTTATTATATTATTTTCCATTAGTTTGAGTAATTTATTCAAAAAAATCATCATCTTACCAAATTCATGGTTTTTATGAGAGTTTTGTTATGTTTCAAAAATCAATTTAATCCCAAATGTAAATCAAATTTTATGATAACCTAAAAGCACACATAATTTTATATATCTTATTAAATTAAACACATATTCATTGAATTTAACCCTTTATACATTTTAGTAAAACTAATGGGTTGTGACTTTGAAATTGGATCATTTTCAATGATATGTTTGTTTAGATAAAGAATATAGCCATAAAAATAGATTCCATCAATTCTCTTTAAGATTTTTAATGCTATTTCTTATGGTTATTCTTATATATCTTTATTGATAAATTAATAATCAAATTTTCGTGATTATTTTATCATGAATTAATTTTAGAAAAGTGTCATATTATTTTAAAGAACAATATAATGAAAAAACTCTATATTCCTTAATTACTATATTTTATATGGTATGCCTTCTAATAAATTGAAAATTTATAATAAATATTTAACTTATTATTTTTATAGTTTTATGACTATGGTTAGGGGAAAAACGTTTTTCCCCTTTTATTTATTGGGGTTAACAATAAAATAACAAATGATTTATTATACATCTAATTTTAATTCACATAGATTCAATTCTCAAATAACTATTGGAAAAACCGATATATAATGGTTTATCTAACTTCATTGCCTATCGATCGAAAGAATAAACAGTGAATTTTTAACTACTTCACTTTAAACACTATTCAATATATACATGAAATATTTAAAACATATATTCGAATCACTCAAAAATATCAGAACTGTGCCTATAAATGTTTTATTATCCCTTTAAGATACACTATTTTATTGCTCTATACTTGATATCATGTATTTAGTAAAAATAAAATTACATTCTTGGAACATTTTAAATGGACCCTGGATTTTCCAATTTCATCAAATATTCTATAATATTCACTATCTTTAGAAAACCATGTGTTTTTCAGATTTAAATCCATTTTTATTTCAATTACACTTACATAAATTTATATGGAATTTATATGTTATGATGTATAATAAAATAAATTGATATACCCATAACATGAAAAAAATTTGATAAATGTGACGAAATATAATTTTTTAATAAAATAAATAAAGTCAATGTTTCACATATAAAATTATTTATGGCCTTAATGAGTTGATTTCTTCTAGTGGGACTGATCAGATGAAATTATTTCTTATTTTTATATTTATTTCTGTTTATAATATTAATATATTACATAAAAAATCAAATAAATTGTCTCAATTTTAAAATTTCTTGATATTTGGAATATAATTATAAACTTAATTTATTTACTTGAACTTAACAGAGAATAATTATATTATGGGAAATATTCATATCACATCTATGTATTTTATTTTTTTAAAGAATACCAAAGTAATAATGAAAGTCCATACATATGATGTGAACCTAGCCAACCCCTCAGTCTTTCTACCTTACTGTCCTAAAAATTTATAAGTCTATAGATCCTATGTTTGGATTTTTCTTATGTGCACCTATGTGAATTATAACCTCATTGATTTAATAATCCTTAGTAATAATACTTGAGAATCATATTTTTGTGACCCAATAAAACCCATAATTCCTTATCAGTTCCCCAACCCTCACAAGATAATGTTTTGAATATCCCAAAAACTGACATTCTTTTCTAGAACTGCACTACTCAATTCATCTACATCTTAATAGTACACATTGTAATTCAATACCGAAATGATTTAGTTTCTTCACACATAGGTATTGGAGAACCATTGATTATCCCACATATGACACTTTATCACTAAATAAACACATATAAATAGAATAAAAATTGGTCCATCCCTTCTGTAAAAATTACCTCACTCACGCAAAAAATATTTTACACTTATGAAACACCACTCCAGTACAATTTCATTCTGACATAGTCATGTTTGAGAACATGTTTACACTAATTCCTAAAGTGTCATGAACATGTGAAACACAACTTACGCAATCCTTCACAAATTCATGAAAAGTGAAATAGATTTACCGTGGGACTTGTAAATTTACTTGGATATAAATGATTAAATCATCCATATTTGGGGATATATCATACCGTAATAACTCAATAATACATCTGGGTGGAAGCATATGATTCACTCTAGAGAGACTGGTAAATATTGTAATATATTATTATTTTTTGTGTATTTTATAATTTAAGTTCTCTGATTGATGGAGTGTTAGTTCACATTCCTTAATATTAATCACATTTTTTCTCTAAACAGTATTTTTTTAATCATTTCAACCTACCATCACATTAATCAGTCAATGTATTGTTGATTTGAGTGATTCAAGGGAAGAATGGGGTGTAATTTAAAAATAGAATTTGCATACAAGAATTATCTCATTTGAAGAAATTTATATTCCTATTCACCTAGGAAGAGTTGAGTGATTAATGTTTCTAAATGGAATCATGTTAAGAATGATTTTTAGAAACATTAAAATAGTTAGGTATTAATTAAAAATGGTATTGATTTCATTAATTTATTGATTATGAAATAAATAAAATATAATAATTAATGAACTACTTGAATTCACATAAATATCAACATATTTTCCCCAAATATATTGGTTTAATTTTATTGACTCATGTTATATTTTACTTTGTTCAATTTTTTTTAAAATTGTCACTAGAAATCCCAACATCCATTTTTATACTTATAATTTTGATGAAAACCCACTCCATGTCCCCATCTAAATTCACTCTTTAATTACTGGATAAGGTTTTTATATTGCCTCAGCATTTCTCCCCATATTCCAGAGGCTACAAACTAGAAATGGAGGCATTGGTTCATACAATGGGGAGAAAGTACCCCCCATATTTGAGGGTTGAATAGTAGATAAATTAATCCATCATTAAATATAATAATGAAAACCGATCGGAGTACATGAAACAAATAAAAAAGAATCAATAATAATACATTAAACGTGAAGGATATAGTAATACAAAAAAACCACCCATTGAGATAATAACAAAGAAAAATAAAAATAAATAATAAAGTTATAGGATGTACTAATATAATAATTGAGCCTAAACTCAATCTTAGTCTATGCATCCCAATTGATTTTCTCTAGCTCCATTAAAAAACATTGGGCCACATCACAACATGAACCTAAAACCAAGTGAGAATTCCTCTTTGGTAAAAATGTGTCATGGAAACCAGACCAATTTTTGAGTACAAATCAGCATGGAACCACAAATGTAGTATCACATATAACCAGTAAATGTATAATATATCTCTGATATTCCAAGATCTTGAATTAATCATAGTGTGGAAGTGTGAATTGATAACAACTATCGATCCTCAAGCTCTACCATTGATCCCTAGTCAACTCAACCTTACTCTAGGTAGTATCAAAACATCTCTGATCATATCATGTAACAATTCCATCCATGATTAACCACACAAGGGGAACATGTCCTACATTGGGACCATTCTCAAAAAATATACCCTCTCTAAAAATTTATGAATTCTCTCTCATCACATCATATAATCCTAAAAACCAATGTGAACAACTAGCGCTATAACTCACCATGGTATATTGGGGTAAAAAACATGGGGGTTTTCTCACATGGTATACATGATATAAACACCCAAGGTATTACCCAACAAATATATTTGTGATAAACAACTAGAGGCTGATCCAACCGGTATATGTGAGATAAACACCCACGAGTCTTCCCAATCGGTACACATGATATAAACATCTAGGGATAACACACCTAGTGTACATGCATAATAGTCAACTCCAAATCAAGGTATCCCATAGTAAAAAAATCAATAAGGGGGTAACATCCCTTAACCATGAATTCTAGAAGTGTTTATAAGGCATCCCATGTATATGAATTGATCGTAGAGGTTAGTATTTTCTCCTACAATATCTCATTAGGGTTGGTCATCTACCCAATCCCATATCATAGTATCATGGTTAGAATCTCATGTGTGTGACATATAATTATCTAAAAAGCCATAATAGGGTCAAATAATCACTTTAGTTTCTAAGGTTACACCTAGAATAATGTCTACCCATTTTTCATTATTCACCCTCTTAAAAGGTTCAACATCACATTGGTGTACCTATTGGGTCCTATAGGACACATTATACCATGGAATAATCATATGGGTCCCTAAATATCAAATATGTATATTGGGTAAAATCCTACCACTCAAAGGTCATACCACCACTAATCAAGTGAACAATATCATTAAATCCTCGTTGGCCTTATAAAAAGTCTCATTAGCACCTCTCAAGAGCGAGTGATCAAATCCTTTCTCTATAAACAATTAATTCATTGGTTGGATCTAAAACCCATCCCATTATCAAAATAAAAATGATTAATCCACCAAGGAAAATATATCCCGGGTGGGGGGAGAAGGCTTGCCTCCAAAGTTATCTCACTGGCCATCAGAAACCATGATATTTCAGTTGTATACACTGACTAAATAAGGAATCTAACTATCATATCGTCTCATCCCTACATTCAGATGTCAAAAAGGAACCTATACTAAGTGAATCCATGTTTACTTAACTAAACACACCCCTCTAAGTGGTTTTTGTATCTGTGGGAACAATTAAATAATTAAGGGTTCGACCATTACTGGCTAAGGCATCAAAAGTATTGAGGGGCCTTCGTAATAATCAACCCCTTCCTTATACCCATAAAATTTAAAATATTTATTTAATTTAAATATATATTTATGATTTTGGAAATACCACATGAATCAAAATCCATGTAATAATGTACATAAAATCTGTAAGTAATGGAAAAGAGACTACCTACCTCAAGTGAATTTGTTTCCATTGATATTCACACAATCATCCTTGCCCCGTCAACATCGAGCATCCATGTTTAAGACACCTGAGCCCTGAACCCATGAAAACACTACCAGTAATAATTTATAAATATTTATAATTAATTTATAAATTAATTTTTAAATATTTATAATTAAATGGAAAATTAGTTGATTTTTCCATAATGTAAAAAATCTCAATAATTAGTCTTATTGCATCCAAACCATGACCAAATACATGAAAACATCCCATAAAATTATCCCAACCCATCTACACTCAAAATAACTAAAAATTAGAAACAGTTAAATAATACATTTCATTTAATTTATTCCAAAATCGTGAAAAATCCCTACTGTGAGTTAACCTCATTATATCATCGAGAAAAATACATTATGTTGTTGTCGTGGGACCTCCACTACATGAGTTGGTAAAATCCCCATCAAATCATTAGATTCCACCATAATCTAGTGAAATTGGCCCCAAATATATAAATCATGTAAAACAAAATAAATATTGAGGTATGAAAAAGAATAATGGAGTCAAAACGAGGAGGAATATTACCAAACACATAAAAACATTGCATTAAAACCCCTTAATAAAAGGAGAACCAAAAAAAATAGAGGGATTTGTTAATATAAGGTTTCCATGTGATTAAATGACGTAATGAGGGGATTCCTACTTAGAAACATGAAGGTGACAATTCAAAATATAAATTTTTTGAGACATATTGTGTGTCCACATGTTTTTATATTATATGTTGTACGGTCTTCTATGTAAAACCCCATTTTCACATTTTATCTACTTGGTTTACTAAATTATGTAGAAACTGTACAAATTGGAACTACTTTGGTCCACAATTTTTTTAATAATTTTTTTGTAACTATGTTCAAACGATGTTCCAAACCCCATCTCTAATCATTCTCACATAGTTTTCTTTGATATATTCCATTTTTAATCCTTAAATATGCACTAATCTTGAAACTAAATCATTAACATTATAAATTGAACTAGAGAACTCCTCATGGTTGGGATGTTGCACAATTTTCCTTTAAATCATGTACACCATACCATGCAACCAATGCTTAGTACTCCAAAATTTATAAATGTTATACAATCTTTTTAGGACCCTCCTAAGCCCTAGAGGAACCTCTTAGGCCTAAAATAATATCCAAAAAATTAATTTAGATACTTTAACAATATTTTTTTATCCTAATACATGTTCTAAAAAGTAACGATCCACTAATTAAAAAAATATAAATTCCCATATTTTAATACACTCAAAAACTGATAATGTTTTACAACCTTCTTATCATGAATCTTCTCATCCTTGAGAATTCTGATAACCCTTTTAGTAAATCGTCCCGTCCTACTTTGATTATCAAATCATTATCAACTCATCATGTTCCATAATCTAAAACATTATAATCTCTATAAAACATTTTCAAACCCATGGAAGAAAATTCTCTAAAACATGATCCACTACTTGTAACCACTATTGAATCAACTATAATGTTATTAATTATACTCATCTAACTAGAGACACCATGGAATCATCAACCAATTCACCATGTAGGATCTTTTACTCTGATTAGGAATTGAATAAGGTGAGACCCCTCTAAAAAACAGAAGTCCCATTCATTTTGTCTTTTGCTCAGGAAGCCCTAACTAATTCAAAAATCACATCAACCATACCCAATATGACGAGTCAAATGAGGCTTCCAACCCACTATATATAATCTAAACCAAATCACTATCTAAACATCATATATATAACCATTCTTAAAAATGATCAATCACACCTACCGACACGCTATGTCATTACTCAATCATGATTCCATAAATCATAATTGGTATTATAAGATCATTTAAGTCACCCATTCTAAGGATAAATACTAAATATCAGTGATATACTTTGGCTGGATCCTTGAACAACCACAATCATCATAATTCTCTCTCCAGAATATCAGTGCCTCTTGAATCTGATACTTCTTAAGATCATATCGACACCAAACAAAGATTGACGCCAATATTTGGACTCCATCCATCAATTAATCTAAATCCAAAATCAAGTATTTAATATGGGTTTAAAGAATATAGATCAATCTTTCCACTATCACCATATGGCTACCTTGACCACCTAATGATCAATATCATCACACCATAACCCTACATTAATAAGGGTATTTCCTCTATGCCTTATACTTCATCATTCACTATATATAATGAAATTATGTGACTATCAAACTCACACATTAATCACCATCACAAAATTTCAATTTCCACAAAATCACATCTCATAAAAATATCTCCTTCAACATCAATTGAAATATATATTTAATGAGCGTAACACCCACAATGGTAAATGGTGTGATCCCAAATTATTGTATTATTTATACCAATCATTGATCTCAGCCTCAATAGGATCCTATCTCAATAATATTTCACTCTTGCTGAGCCACACTAACCCCTCCTATCTGTACATGCCTTAAACTGACTCCCTAGATCAACTGTTGCATTGCAATCAATCTAATTTTGATGCCCCCTGTACCATAGAGTGACATTTCTCTTCTCATTATAACTACATGGAAACAAAACCCAAAAAACCACATCATATTCATTGATCATATCAAACCATGATTGACCCATTAACCTAATATCACCACAAACCCATGACACTCCATCAACTCATCATGAACTAGGAATTCATCCACGCACTATGAATGTCAAATCTTTTCTTCCCACCTAGATGCTGATAAAACATAATTAGAATTTTATCTTACACCACATAGTCTCACAACATGAATAAAGATCCAAAGAGACTCACATCATCAAAATTAGGCATAGGACCCTAACCAATATACCATGTTACTCGGAATGATAGTCATATCTGAAGAAAATAAATCATTTTTATCCTATTCAAAATCATGAATCTCAAATATTATGTAGTCTATCTCATGGCCACTAGCCACTTGATAATTATTCCAAAACCATGATATTACATCCCCACTCTACAACTACACTACTCTAGAACACTTCCAAAATAAATAGGTCTATTCATCTTATTGATCCTACCTTTAAACTCACAAATTGGTACTAAAATAACTAATGGTTATTCCGATCAGGAATTCATAAGAAATTTTATTTCCCACATAACAAATTTAGTAACACCTCTTATACACCATCTCATAAACCAAAGAATATACCCACTGTTTCCACCACTAATGTAATATCAAATATAAGAAAACCCCCCATTGGGGGTTACCCTCGGATATCACATCTCATAGAATCATTGACATATTGAGTAACATCTCAATGGTAACTACAGTCTCTCACAAAGCCCATAAACTATGTATCACACTAGTGACTACTCAAAAAGCATAAATCATGAAACCGTTATAAATATCACATAAAACTGTTGTTCTAACACACCCATCCCAGGTTATCACATACACATAACTGAAATTACATCTATAAATCACTTCTCACTCCAAGGGAACATACCCTCTTTATGATGTTTTACACAGACTTATCCTGGGAGGAATAAATCATATCCATTGACAAAAACATATAAAAATAAATCACTCAATAATAGTATGTGTCTTTTGAATTATAGTTATATAGTTTCGTTAATTCAAATTTCATTCCATGTAATATAGAAAAATTTAATATAGGTTTTTATTTCAATTTTATTAAAATGATACTACCTAGAAGAAACCCAAAATGGTTTTATTATCAGGGCATATAAAGCCCATATCGACCTACTTGGAGGGTCTAATCATCCAATGCATTGGGGGATTGTATAGATATACTCAATGAAAATATCATAATAAATCAAAAAAATCATCTTAAGGATGTATATATGTATATATATATATATACATCATGGTACAACATTTTATAATTCCACAAAGAACATATATGTAAAAAATATCATATAGTTTTTTTTTCATTTTAAGCAGTTAAACCTTAACTCTAGTAATATCAATCACACATAAACATATAAATATCAGGTGAGTCCTGTATAATGTTTTTGATGTATTTACACTAGAATCACAAAAACAGGATAATATCCATAATCTAGAAATATAAATAATACCCAAAACCCATTTTTATATCCGAATATAAAATCATCCATCTAAAATAGAAACAAAAAACAAAAATAACATGCCCTAGTAAGCTTGACTTCCCCTCAGAGAAAAAGTTTGAAACAAATATTTAAGATTTCTATCATAAAATATGATTCATCCAAATAGCTATAGAATATCATATATCAAAATAAGAAAACAAAAATAAAAAAATAAATACATTTTTGATATTTAGCATCATAAAAAATCTAATAATAGTTTATCATGTCCCCACCTAACATACATTGAAAAGTATATAGATCGAGGAAAACATGACCTCCTAAGAAAGTCTCATAATTACCTCTCTAGAGAGAAGTTTTAAACCCTTCTCAACAAATAATTTTTTCAATGGTTAATCTTAACACCTGGATTTTTTTCCAACTACCCAAAGTCTACTCACATTGGAAATCATATCTTAGTGGGGGAAGAACCCCCACCCCCACAGTCATATAACAAGGCATAGGGTTCTAAGGAATTTAAATTTTCTAATAATTTCTACTACTAACACTAATCATAATCCCTTATCATGTCACCACATGGAATATGACAAGGTGGTTAAACAAGTATCACCTTCCTTTAATAAGAAAAAATTTCCCTAAAAAGGGATTTTGTATCCCAAGGCAGACATAGATTACTAAGGAATCATCCACTAACTTCTGATTGATCAATACAATTAAAGGGACCATCATTGACCACGACACCTTTTTTCTGCAAATTTAATTTAATAAAAACATTTTAATTAAATTAATGATCTCTCACCAATGTTAGAATGACCACATGAATGAGATACCATAAAAGAACACTCTTAAATACTATAGGGCTTGTACATGAGACCACCTATTTGAAATTAAGCCTTTCCCAATGATCATTTCTCATCTATCCTTATTGAGACCCATCCAAGTCCAATTTCCATGAATAATCCACCAAAGGTCCTAACCCATTACACCACAACGAATAATTAATTATATACATTTTTAATTTTTTATGAAATTAATTTAATTAGAATTAACACATAAAATCTAAAAAATCACCATGCTTATATATAAACCATAACCAAAGACATACTGATGCCTCATCAATTGAACAAGGTATGTCCCCACTAAAAATCCCTAAAAACTAGAACATGTTTCATAAGAAATTCCATTTATTTCTAGACAAAATCCTTTTAAATAAATATTCAAATGTACCATAATAAAATACTTGAATAGAATGTGAATATATAATCATGTGAAATCCTCTAAATAATTTCATAATAATCCCATCGATATCAGATGGTTCCACCAAAATATATGGAATCGACACTAAATCCCTAAATTGGGGAATGCATAATGAAGAATAGGTGAAGGAGAGGAAGAGTATAGGAAAAATGATTTAAGAATCATACCTAAAACCTAAGTAAATCACATCAAAAAATCATCCAAACCAATGTGGAACAGAATTAGGGAGATAAATTTGGCCTGTTGGGGCATGCATGTGAGGGTGAATAAAAAAGGGTGCTAGCCACATAAATACATGAAGGTGGTATAACTATTAAAAACCAATTTTAATGAGTTCTATGATTTGGTCACATGGTTTTCTAATCATAGGACCAAATGTCTGGTAGCAACTATCCTTTTACACCCCTTTCTTGTGGTTGATCCATACAATTTACCAAACCATGTGCTAGATGTTCCAATTGGCACATCCTGAGTCTTTAATATTTTGAATGAGTTTTCTGAAACTATGTAAAAAACATGCATTAAGACCTTAATACCACCAATATACCATATTTTACTACGATATCCCACATGTTAAACCCTAAAAGATAGGATAATCTTGAAACAAATCCTGGTAATTTTGAAAATTACTTACAAACCTTTTTATGATCACGGTGTTTCATGGATCCCCCTAAAATTGTGCACAACAAACTGTGTGTCTATTACAGGATCCTCCAAAAACATATGAAATTTTACTCAAAAATCTTGAGAATATCCCAAGAACCCAAGGCACTTAATGGGACTCTAAACATATCCAAAAACATCAACATGTGTCATCTGAACTATTAAATTATCAGTTTGAATATTAGTTCTCAAAATGAACCATAAACCTACTAAAAATTGAAATTATATTGAATTTATCAACTCAAAGGAGAATAGGTTTTAAAAAATAAAATATATTTAAATATATTGAATTCAAAATGATGGATTTTTTTTTTCAATATTAATCTCCCTTCCGAAATGGACCACATGTTTCCCTATGACACATTTTCATTATGAATTATAAATAAATTTTTTTAGCCTACAATGACTGTATCATGAAACTTCCATTGTGGGGTTTTTACATTCATATAATAAAATAAAAAACTATTTTGGTCACTAATGTATAAATATATTAGGATTTATATCTTAATCACTCTATTCAAATTAGTTATAAGTATAGAATAATTCTTAATAACATAAATAAACATATGATTTTTTTATGATATAGTAGTTCAACATCTACAATATTGTTATATAGATGAAATTATAATAGTAAATCACTTCTCAAATCAATATCCAGACACAATATATCAAAATTTTAATGACTACAAATGATTACCAAAATAATATCATTTTATTAAAAAATATTTTATTAATCAATTTCATTAAAATCTAGTATTCACATCCATTATAATAATCCAAAATGGAGATTATTTCATCATCCCATGAGAAATAATAAAAAATATAAATTACATGACATTACAACCAAATAATACATTATACCTAATACATAAAGGATTATATCAAAAATAGAAGTCCATTTTAACATTCGTGTAATGTGATGGAAAATCTATTGAAATCAATTATTCTATTTAACGTTTTTTATTCATTATACTGAATATATGTGAATATGAGAGTGTAAATGTATTTCATAAATATTTTAATTTTCTTATTCCTTGCATATTTATCATATAAACAAAAAACTTAAAAATTAATAATAAATTACATCAATCATAATAATATTCACACATTAAATAAGACTATCAAATAAGCAGTACAATACATTATAAAATAACTTTTACTATAAAAGAGGAAATATTATAGTATGAAATAATCTCGTTATAATTTGAAACTAGATAGTAATCTTAAATAGAAATTTCCTCAATATCATTACCTAATTTAGTTTTTTCACCTAGGTAAAATCTATACATGTATGTTCTATATATTTCACTTACTTCCATAACCCATATAATATTTTCATTTTTGAGAATAAATTTGTACCGTTGAATCATAATTGAAAAACATAAGTGGTAAAATAATTTTTTAAATGAATTTATTTCACTTCTAAAAAAATATTTTTACATATCATAGCCCCTTAATTATTCTTTATATCTCACCTTGATCTTTTAATTATATTCCATGAATGAGAAAAATATTTCCATTCATGGAATATGTTTGTATAGAACATTTTCATTATTTTATATTATTCCCAATTATTTGTATAGACTTATTATAATAAACATTGATTTATGTGTGTGTTCCAAATGCCAAATATTCTAATGAAACCAAAATATCTGTATGTAGAACCAAATGATCATCAAAAGAACACCCGCCAAAAAAACATAATAAAATTGTGTTAATTTAACTAATGTTTCTTGATTAAATTATATGTACATTATTGAAGTTGGATAATATAAAATCCCAAAGGGAGTTATATCATAACTAGGTATAGTAGTGGTATCTTATACAAATGTAGGAGAGATTCCAACAAGAAGCCTAATATATATATTATATAGTGGATAATGATTTGGTGGAGAGATGATACATGAATAAAATCTTATAGAAGAGATAGAGGATACTGATATTGTGGTTTAATGAATGGAGTTGCAGTACCATATACAACAGATGGTTCATATGGATAATATGGAGGAATGGGAGGAGAAAAAAACTCCTCATCATGGTTATCGTTATAAAAGGAATATAGAATAGGTAACCATTAGATAGTTATACTATTATTGTAGTACATGTAGTGAATAATGTCCTAGTGAATGAAGTGGTTCAAAATGATGATGAATTGTAGACACAGGGTTAACGATAAACCAAAAATTATATTGTTGTGTAATCCTACACTCAAGAGTACCATTATCTTCCTATATATAATTCACATCCTCTATAAAATAAATTAATCTCAATATTTAATATCCCTAGAGAAACATGGAAATAAAATATATTTTATCCTTTTTTAGTATAAATTGATATATGAAAATATTATTTAATACTCAAAGATATTATTAATGGAGGCACCCATTAATCATAAAAATAATAATAATTTTCCTCTATTTTTTCCTATTCACTTTTTTATAATCTGAAATTATGACTGGTATATCACAATGAAAATATAAAATTATTTCATGTATTTAAAAAATAAATAATGTTCTATTTTATTATATAAAAAAAATATATAACTAGATTAATAAAATAGTATAGAAAATTGTTAGTGATTTTTCCAATTTCATTACAACCATATAAAAATATCAAGATTGTGTTTTTAAATAAAACGATATCCTATAATGATACCTTAAAAATTTAAATTTAGGGTGGATTTATTCATTAAATAAAAAAATAATGAGAATAAACACAATCCTCAATTTAATGGAATAAGTTATACAAAACAATTTATAGTTCACAATTTTGTTTCCAAAAATTAAATCATCTACATTATTATATAAAATATTTAGAAATTATTTTTAGGTTCATCCAAATCCAAAAAATCATCCATGCTTTAGTTGAAAATGTTTATAGGTATGAAATTATCAATGACAATAAATTTTGGTCTTCTGTTATATGTTACCTAGAATACATATTTTTCAAATGATAACAGAATATAGGGTTCATCGATATGATGTTCAAGCATCGTGTAAATCACTTTAAAATAATATATATATATATATATCCATTAAATTTTATTTCAGTGAATCAAACCACATTTATTTCATCATCATGATATGAAAAGGTATATTTTAATATATTTCGATTATTTTCTCAAAAACCAAATAATAAGATATATTTATTGAAAAAAATAAATATTTAATTGATGTGAAATAAAATTGAAATTTTATATAATTTTTCACCAACATGTTTTGTTTCCATATTATTATTTAAATTTTTATAATAAATTTAAATCCAATGATGGAACGTTCTTTATAGTTACATACGACATTATTTTGGGCAGACAATAATGTAAAAATATCAATTGATCCATAATCTATAGTTAAATTTTAGACTTAAAATACATGAATATGTTAAAATAAAAAATTACAGATAATTATGTTAGATTCAAAATTATATACATTACTATGGATTTAAACCATAAATAAACACTTTAATGTATAAATGCTCCCAAATCGTAATAGATAAATATTGGTGAGTTTTCTTAATTTCCTTGTGTTATCTATTTATTATGAAATATTAATATACATGAAGTTATAAATAATATTATATAATAGAAAATTCATAATATTTAATTTTCTTGTATGATTTAATCACTAACCACACCATAGTTAAACAATATTATATGATAATTCATTTTACACTCTTTTAGGTTTAATGTACACAATGAATATGATTTAGATAATCGCCTAATTGAAGTAATAATTTAAATATATATTCTAAGGGATTATATTTCATATCATTTGTACTCATTTTGTTTTTACATATCACTTTGACATTACCCAATATATTTAATGTAAATGCATGTCCCAATATTCCAAATAACCTTTCACTATAGAGCATTCTGGATGATTTTTATTCTTGAAATAAATCATTTTTGTAGTGGGATACGTCTTGAGACATTAAACAATACTAAACAATAGAACTAAATTGAGAATACTCATAAAAAGATGTAATATATAAATGAAAAATAATGGTGGAATTTTACTTTGAACCTAAAAAGAATAACTGGTTCATTTTATTTGAATTTCATAATGACACTTATGCCATACCTTTTGGCATAAATATCACAATAAAAGTTACATAATTTGATTACTAAAACCCTCACAATATTTAATAGTAAATATTGTATGGATATTTTATAAAAATCATGTAGAAAGACATTATAGTGATAAGATTTAATAGATTATTATTTAACATAATATGTATTCACCTATTTAGATCTGTCACAGGAATAGCCATTTGGAATGATTAAACATTACTTTATGTGAAGGAACAATTTTTTTCTAAATTTATCAACAAAAAGCATAATTACCATTATACTAATTAATAAAAATTAATATAGAATGAATTTTAGATTTTATACCACAATTCATTAATCCAATACATGAATGAAAATCACTATTTATTTTACCTTAATATTTAATATAGTTATAGGAACCAATCTATATATTTATTACATAATATGGATTATGTCTAATAATTTATGTAAAAATTTAAAAGACCAATATAAATAGTCAATGAATATATATCTCATTTTACAATTACTTAAATAATGTGAATGTATATTAATTCACTTTTTTTGAATGTTGTTAACCCATTCCAAGAACAAAATTTAAACCATCAAGATCACTAAGGATATATTTCTGGAAGATATATTTAACTTATTTTTATTTATCTATAAAATTATTAAATTATCTCTTATTTTTTTAAATATTTAATTTTAATTAATCATTGATTATAAATTAAGGTAAAATTTCACCAAAACATTAATCTTTTGAATTATATATTTTACAAAAAAAATGGGAAATATAGTTTTTCATATGCTCTCTCACTAAAATTAATTTTTAACCAGAGATATCATTTCTCACCCATATAATAGATGTATCTATTTTTCTATTTTTATGAATATATTAATAAAAAAGACATTAATTGGTACATACTAACATTATCAATTATCTCTTAATTATGAAAAAACTATATGGGATTATGGGTGTTCAGAACCATTGGATCCCAAGAGTATCTCTAAGGGAAATATTTTAGAACTAGGGGAAAAGAAACATATACCATAATATATTCCTTTCTATATTCCTCACCCACTTGAACAGTAATATTTAAAAGATCCTTTAACTCATTTATTAATTGTTTTAGTAATATATCTATATAATTTCCAAGATTATTTGGACCATAAATCAATATAATCATGATATTTAATGGATTTATTTATACATATCCATTGTAAAAAGTAATAAATGTGATTGAAAATAGGCCATATAAGTTTTAACGTATTCATAAGGGAAAATATCTTAAATACATCACCTAATATTCAGAATATAATATTTCTTAGGTTTGGTGTAAAATAATGAGTCTTTATATATAATTTCTATAATGATAATATTTTTATAGGATTTAGTAATTCATCATTATATTTTTTACCTCATCTTTATGACATAAAATATCTATTTCCATTTGTTATAATATAAAATGTTTTAAATGTATCATAATTAAAGAACAATGCAACATTCTATTTTTAGGTACATGATATTTTAATACATATTAATTATACATTTATCTCGATATCCTAATCTATTTTAATTTATTTAATTATATATTTTTCTTCTAAAATAAACTACAATAATTATGGAAGTCATGGATTTTAGAATATGAAAATATAAATTAATCTATGAACATCAATGATATCTTACCATTTTTTGTAATAATGTCATCATTAGGGTGTATGTCATTAAAAAATTCAGAAGATCGTGAATCCTAATATTATTAAATCCACACACAATTTTCTTATGATATAATTACATTAAAAAAATCTTATCTTTCAATTTTACCAAATGTCTAATATACTAATTCCCTTGCATCTTCCATCAATTTTCAAACATGATCAACATCATAAATATAATAAATAAAAATAATGCCTATATTGAAAACATTTATAGTAGTATACATGTAGTGTAATCGTAATAAATAATTAAAAACTGGTCACATGTAAAATTATCTATAGAAATCCATTCAGTGAATTTCATTGTTGCACCATGAGTGAGTAAACTATCACTGATAGTGGGTGAATCCTTGGATACCAAATCCTCATCTTTCAAAAACACATTTTCCCATTGTAGGTTATTTTATAGCATCATGATAAAGGTAAATGGATTGTGAGATATTGGGGAACAAACAATAATTATGATGTAATGTTTTTTATCAGGCTTAAGCACTCTTTATCGAGTGGTTATTCCTTATTATATAATGGTTATTACTTTATAGTATATCTTCTTATCATATTATCAAAAATAATAATAAATGGATATGGAAGATAGTAATAAACATAAACAATAATAATTCTCCAAAAAAGTATCATAAAGTTGATCAATATTCACTTCTAACCTCTATTGCCTCTATAATTTGGATCATGTGAAAACCCTTTTTCTTCACCTTCATCCTAACAAAAATCTGTTTGGATTGATCACTACATTGTATGGCTAGTTATCTAATTTTACACTATTTTTACATGGGTGACTCACCTCATGTTTAAATACATCACGTGAATCATGATTTAACACCCTAAAATTTGGTGAGATCCCAATATAAATAATTATCTACCCATATATCTCAAAAGAACCAGAAAATCACTCTCCCGTTATAGTTTCATAAGTTTAATTTTGGAGTGAACTTTATAGCTTATCATATCTTTGGTAGAATAATTACGGTTTATAATTATAAACAATTTTTTTGAGGGAGTATATCCTCAAATAGAGTCTAACATGATATTATCATGGTATAAAACCTTCCAAGGTGTACTCCATCAATACGGTGATGACATTCATTTTTGATGTGAGATTATTCATCTCATTTGGAAAACTACACATAAAAACTGGTTATTCATTTTGATATGAACCTAACATTAAAATTTATTTTACCAAATTGGTAATCATGGAAATTCTATAAATATTTTATAGTGGAATTTTATTATAGTATAATATTCCTACGATTAATATAATAAAATCATAATAGCCCCCATCAATTAATAATTTTATCCAAATCAGAAAACATTAAATCCATTGAATCCTCTCAACTCTAATTAGATTATACCCCATACATATACATGTTGTTAATAAATAAAAAATTTAAAAACCATTAAATATCAAAATAAATTCATCCAATACTAATTCATGTCATTGTATTTGGGTAGAAATTTCTAAATAAAGCATCATAAGAAAAAATGATGTTTTTGAGAGTTCTGAAACTCTCAATTTAGAGAAAGATTCTATATTTACCACATCTCAATTGATATCAACTAATACTTCCATGTTTTTCAATTCACATTATGTGGGTTCATTATTATCCACGAGTCAATTCACTAATCATATATGGATCTTCAATCTCCCCCTTAGGTCCAGTTAAAACCCCAATTTGATTTTTTAGACACATATTAAATAATGTATGATATATTTTCCAAACATTATTTACCAAATCCTTCTGTATCACACTACTAATAAAACACTTCTTCTATTACCTAAATTTTTAATCCACTAAAAAATCATTAGAGCCTCACCCATTTTCATGATGGTCACCTTTATATTCTACCACATTGGATTTTATTTAAATGAATGAAAGAGAAAACATAAATATGAAATCTTATAGGGATTTGTCAAGAAAATACACTCTCAACAATACTCTCAAGTTATAGATGGAATCCTTAATTTCACAATGATTCTCACACCAAATGATAAATGGATATTAAAAATTCACCCATTTTTTTCTAGTTGTGATTTCATCAACATCATATGTGTTATTAATTTCAATTTATAAAAATAGTCATTTTCTATTGTTCATATAGTGGTTAAAGATTTCATCTATATGTGATAAGAAATTAATGCTCCTCTAATAAATAATTGACCTTCACAAATTGACTTTATATCACCAATATCACCTTCCCAATCCAAATCCAAATATAAAAAATCATTAAATATGTGTGTTTTTCATTACTTAATCCATAATAATTATTTACTTTGATGTTGCGTAGTGTTTATCTTTCTATAAGAAGATGAGACACTTTTGGGTTTTTTTTGAATTATGCACAGTGCATAACATCAAACACAATTTATGGTCGTGATTCATCCTTGTAAATGAAGATAATAATAATCCCCCAAATCTCCATTTTATCAACATCCATCAATTTTACATTAAATTTTATCTTAGTTCAAAATTATATATAAGCATATACATCTCTAAATTTATTCATTTTGAAGTTATCTATTAATTCTTGACCATAATATTATTTTGAAAGAAAGATAAAAAATAATTTATTTGTCACTTAAAAAATCAAAAGGAATTTAATCTCAAAAATCAATAATAAATTTAATTATTGTTTTCATTTGGGTAGAAACTTAATCTCAAATAATATCTTTCAATCCAAAAAATACAATGCCACTAAATTTTCTTATCATAATGAGTTATTTTGTATCATCTCCATTAAAATTGATATTTATTCTCACCTTACAATATTTTAATTATATACTTTGTATGTTATTATCCAACTTTGAATACCATACAAGAAGATATAATTTTGTAGAAAATAATACATTTTATCTTACAACCCAAATAACCATCACCATTATGTACAAAAAAAATTCTTGTTCAATATAAAACACTTCCACATGTTCATGATATAATAAATTTTGACACATTCGTATATGGGAAAACAATTAATAAATTTTTGAAAATATCACAAGAAATATTTGTAATATTTTAATCCTTGCAACTATAAAAATGTAGAACTGATTTTTAAACACTGAATTTGATTATATCCCATTAATAAATAATTATCCATGTTTTTGCTACTTATCCTTTCTCATTTAACATATTTAGGAAATACTACATTATCAATATCACATTCTTATTTTTGTTATGTAATAAATATTCCCTTGTTTCATTCTTCTCAATATGATTCAACTCTTTTTTTATCATTGTTATTAAATTTTCATGTCATAGTGCCTATTTGAGATTATTTAGTTCAACATGAGAGTGTAAGAAGGTTTGATTTTAAATTATAAAACTCCAATAAGTTTAAACACTATTGCTAATGTCTCCAAGGATATTTTTATTCTCAATAGTTTTTCAATGTATTTTGATTTCAAAATGTCTTTCATATGGGCCTTCTTCATTGTAATATATTTCATAAACATCCTGATTAATTTTAAAATATTCACCATTATATAAATATTTCCAATGTTATCCAATTATTTCTCCTTGGAATTCATTGATCTTATAATCAATATATAATGATTTTGTTTAGGTATATTTATTATCAAAAAAATAAAATCATTTTTGGAAACTATTTTTCTTATCATTTTTTAGCATTGATAACCCTATCCAATGACTCTATTTTCAAGTAGTATCCCCTCATATTCTCTCTCAAGAAACCTTTCTAAATTTCTACAATCAATATTTTTATAAAATATAAATCTAAAATAATTTATTCATATAATATTTAGTCCAAAAAAATAAAATACCATAAGATAATTTGTCAAAAATTTGTTATATAAAACAATTATTTATAATGGAAAAAATATATTTTCTTCCTTATTTTTAAAATAATATTATGGTTTCATTATTTGATAATAGAGTTCTCTTCCATAATTTAGTTATTTTAATTTTATACTCAATTTTTAGGGTTTGTATAGAGAACTATATTCATTCTGAATTCCATGCTTCTCAATATGAGAGTCAAATTTTCCATTCATGTGTTCAAATTAATTATCGAATTGAAATATTTTGATAGAACACCAAATTTTATTATTATGACCCATTCTAAAATCCTTAAAAACATAAAGGGATTCTAATTTACTTGAAAAAAATCTATCAGTTAGATGGTGAAAAGCATTAACAAAAATATTAATTTTTTTCATTTTACTAAAATGAAATCATTCAAATATATTATTTTATTTAATTACAAAACACTCTTCATTTTAAATGCATTATTTTTTTTACAGTTATATTTTTTTCCGATAAAAAAATTTATTCATTATCTCCTATGAGAAGGTTCTGATGCATATATATTCCAAAACATATTTAAGATGCGTTAAATTATTTAAAAACTAGATATAAAAAAATTAACGTTTTAACCATACTTGATGTTCATAAAGAATTTTCATACATTTAAATTTCTGAAATATCTAACGAAGTATGATGAATAATATACATGTAAATTATTATGAAATAAAAATTCTCTATAACAAGTTTTTCACAATATTCGTGTTGAGTGTGTCCTTTTGTAATTTTTTTCATTTTGATACATAGAACATGTATTGTAAGGTTACAAATGAAAATGTTTTTAGTTTTATACCTATATTAATTTCATTGTATCTGTAACATCCCAAACTTCCACGGTACGCTTCTCTTTCAATAATGCAATATCTTGCATTATACGCAAGTTGAAGATTCTAACCCACTACGACCAATAAAAGTAGCCGTTATAGATAGTAATACTTGATTTTTGAAATTATATAAATTTTTTATTTCAAAATGGACTTCGTTTTTGGATTCGGAATATCGGAATTAGCCAATGTTGTATTTTTGGTATTCTTCCAAGAACTTCCAATTTTCGATGAATAGTGAGAAATACTTAAAAACAACTTTTTTAATCAAAAAAATTTATAGTGATAAATTATACTATTGAGTGGTTTTAAAGTATAATTATAATATAGTTTTACCATTTTATCCAATGGTGGTCATTATAATTAATTTGACTTTGAAATTGGACATAAAAAATTGTCAATCTTTTGATTGATATTCTTTCTTAAAAACACGCTATTTGTTTTGACAACAAGAATTAATTATAAAAATAATTAATGCAACTTTTAAGTTTTTAATTTGGTAAAATTGACATCATTTTTGAATTTGGAATATCAAATATATCTTAGAGTGAATTTTTTGTATTTTTCAGAAAACATCGATTTTTGATGAATAGTGAAACCACTAATTGGTAGTTAAAAACTGATTTTTCATTTAAATGAAATTTTACCACCACTGTGATTTGAATTTAAAAAATCTGACATTCATCATTATAATTATGAAGTAAAATTTGGTTCAATAGGATTAAAATAATTTTTGGGGAATAGTAACTTTAAAGTTCTATTAACCGTGATTAAAGGCATTTAGTGTAATTTAAGGTAAATAAAATGATATAATAATATTAAATTACCATTACACTTGTCCTATACTTATTGTATGAGTCATTTCAGACCAAGACAATCCATGGGTAAATTTGTCGGACCCCATGCAGCCACTTGGGTAAGATAATGACATTAATACCTTTTATTTAAATAAAAAATAAAAATGTCACAAACATGTATTGTTTTACTAAAACAATTTTTAAAAGGGGTTATACAATTTATATTTTAGACTATAAATATCCATTGGAAATATAAAAATATTTCCTATATCATATTTTTTTATATTTTTTAGACCTTAAATAAATATATTTATTTATCACACCATGATGATGTAGTGATTACCTCATTAATGAACGATTTAAATAAAATGATAAGATAAAGTAAAATATAAGACTTAAACTTGTCTAAAGCCTATTTTTTGGGGTATTTAGAAAATCACCTTATCCTCTAAATACATCATTGTGAAACCTTTAAAATCTGAAAATTATTTCATAATAATGTAACATTTCATGACTTTCCAAGAGTGCCCCTCCTCTCCTCTTATAAAAGGCCCCCACATCTTCCACCTTATTCACAACATAAAGCCATTTGGATCGGCCAACCACAAACCAATTACTCTCCCAAATTACCCCTCTTACTCCTAGAATCCCTAATTTGGGAAGAAGTCTTCCCAAGGAATCCTTTGGCTCAAATCAAAATGAGTTACCCGATTTAAAGGTAATCCCATCACTTGTGTTCTTTTATTTTATTTTGCTTCTCCAACCCCTAAACTCTTTTTATTCCTATATTTTGTAAGAACACAAGTATATTAAATATACTAGGATGTTTTTATGAGATGGATTTGATTTAAAATTACACACACCTCCGTCTAATTGTTAAAGAACATACTGTTTCTTTGGTTGGCGAATCACTGCCTCACGAAACAATGATTGTTCAATATTCTTCTGACACCTTTCATGGTGGCGATTAAGATGTCCCTCTATTTATATAGGATATATATTATATTTATTTTTTCCTTATTGTTCTGTATTTTTCATTTATGGCATAAGTTTAGGGTTTCCATTATGGGTAAACGCGATATCTTCATTTCAGGAAGTGCAGACTATTTCCCCCTCAAATTGATTTGATTCGTTAATGCCATATGTGGGACGTATAAAGGATGGAGTTAATGATATTATAAATGATATTATACTGGAATTATAATATACCTTTATATCATTATGATTTTATTCCATGAAATATGAAATATAAATGAATGTAGCGTTCATGCGTACGTACGACTTACCCTCTCCATGAACGGTGCATTTCATTTCTTACCTCTAAATGTTATGTAATATTATAAATGAATGCATCTAATAGATATATATGATATATATGATATCTAAATCATGAATATAATTCTGGATATAATGGATATTTCACCACAAAAATAACTTGTAATTATAAGAAGTTTATTGTTGACTCAAGTAACAATGATCGACAAAACGACCGTTACTAACTTAAATTACTACATAATGTTCATAACATGGTAATAAGTGATATAAAAGAAATAATGAACTTGAAAAATTATCTTAATCAAGTATAAATTAACTCTATTTTATTATTTATGTGATTAAATAATGATCAAGTCAAGTCAGACACGAGGTAAGGGACTTCATCTCAATCACCTTTTATTGAGGCATATTTTGTTTTATACACAACTTTCTTTTATACGGTGTATAAAACCCTTTGAATTTTAAGTTTATTCAAAAGTAATCTTTTTTATACAAAGATTTTTACTAAACGACAAAAGGTAATGTTTGTTTTTGTCGTACTTATGCGGCAACAACGACTTCTCCACCGCTGTGACCATTATTTGAGTTTCGGCTTCCTCTACAAGCCATAACTTGTTTTCAAAATTAAAAATAAATAACATGTTTTAATTTTAATTTATTTTGTTTTTGAAAATGGTTTTTATAATGTTTTTTATATCAACATTTTGTATTGATATCTTGTGATTGAAATGTGGAAATGTTATGTTTCCTTTATTCATTTTTTATGTGATACGATTATGCTATGGTTTATGACATGTTTAAACCTTTTCATATATGGAATGCATTGGAGTTAATAAGTGACAGGTGTAGCCCGCTATAACACTTCGATGCATCGGTAGGTCTCATGAGACAAACTAGTGTCTTGGCACAAGGCCTTGAAAAAATATTATTTGTAGTCTTGGCACGAGGTATTGGCTACGTGGTTATGATAGTCTGGCATTATGCATTTCATCATTATGAAAGTGGTTATTGATATTTCATGTGATTATTCGACTAGTATAATATCCATGTGAATATGTAAATAGAATTATTTCATTTACTTTATCCATATTATTATGAAGTTCAAGTTTAAAAGGATTTTGTTTTATTTATACATTGCCTTAAATGTGTATGATTATTTATGAAAGTTTCCACTATATTGTTATCCTTACTGAGAATCTGTGCTCTCCTCTTTCAGTGGTTTATTTTTCCCAGGATGTGAAGAAGTATTTTATGAATGACCTGCAGGGATAGTATGAGGGGATATGAAGACAAGATGTTGTCGTAGTGTTTTGTACTTTATGATGTAATGTAAGACTTTTGAATGTATCTAGTGTTTCCATGGCAACTAAACCAATTGGTCTTTCGAGACATGATCTTTTGTAATCATTCCAATGTTACGTAATAATGCACTAACTCTGGGTAACTGGGGCTGGGGTGTTACAGTTGGTACCAGAGGTAGTTTAGTACTAACCTTAGAAGCTAGATTTAGAAAAACTCTGATTAGAGCACATAGCCCTAAGATAGACTTTGAGGATTATTATAAAATAACTTCCTAGAATTTTGGTATTATAGAAATTTTGTTAGTTTTCCAAGAAATACATCCCTGTCTGGATATTAGCAGGTAGAGGCGGCTCTGGCATAGTTGTACCTAGTTGTAAAACCCGAAAACACCGCTTTTACCTGGACTCGAACGAGAACTGGTGCACGAAAATGGGCCTTGCTGCACCTTTGGTTACGACACTCTCGGGGGATATTCTTAGGATAATTTTCATTTTCATTATAAACCATTATGAAGGGTTTATGATTATATACTTCCTGAAAGAATTTTTTTATGATTATGGATTATATCCATAAATAGTTCAATTTATGTTAAGTGTTTTGCAAGTTTGTTATTATGTATTTCGATTCATAAAATAATATAGTTTATGACATTGTTTAGAAAAGGCGCCTAGTGGAATAAATGGAAACTGTATCAATGCACGCACTCCATGTATGGATTTCCCTCCTACTCAAGACAATTATAGTGGAGCTGGTGATACAGCTGGTGCTGATCAGCTTATCACCATACTAGGACAACTCACTCAGGTTATGAATAATAACATTACTCATATGGAGAACCCTGATCAGCAACGTGGAGGGTCAATGTTAGACCACTTCATGAGGCAACAACCACCAACATTCAATGGGAGTAAAAATCTCTTAGTAGCTGAGCAATGGGTAAATTCCTTAGAGAAAATATTCCACGCCTTGGGGATTAGTGAAAGGGAAAAGGTTATCATGGCAGTTTACCGCCTCACTGTAGATGTTGATCAATGGTGGTCATTGATTCAAAACACAAAGGAAGATGATGAAGTATCAAATATTGAATGGAGGGAGTTTAGAGAGATTTTCTTAGAAAAATACTTTCCTCATGACCATCGAGTAGATATAGAAAGACAATTTTTGAGTCTGAGACAAAAGGAGGATGAGAATGTCGCAAAGTATGAGGAAAACATTAGAAGGTTAGAGAGGTATGCTGCAGATTATATATGTAACCCAAGAAGTAATGTTGATCATTTCTTTGATGGGTTAAAACCATTTCTCTGCAGAGCTTTAGTATCACAATCCTTCTCATCATACGAAGATATTGTCTTCTGTGCTATCAAGACCGAAAAGGAATTCTCTACGTCTTATGTCAACAAAGTAAAGCAAGAGAAGAAGATAACGGTGTAGCAATAGATAGATAAAGGAAAAAAAGGGAAAGAATGATTTTCCATTATGCGATAATTGTGGGAAGAATCACCCCGGTACTTGCCTAAAAAGAATGGGAGTTTGATATAAATGGGGAGAAAAAGGTCACCAGGCTTGTGATTTCTAGGGAAAGAAAGAGGCTATCAATGCTGAATGCTAAAATAGTATGGAAATGGGTCATTATGAAAATGATCATCCCAAGCGTTAGGGAAAATTACCTCAGAAAATGCCAAGGGATCTAGGCCAATCTTATGTTGTTACTACAGTTGAAGTTGAATAATTAATGTATTGGTGCTTTTGGACTCAAGGATTATATTCTGGTTATATGAATAATGTTATTGTACTACAAAACTTGTTGTTTTCATTATGGTTTTAATATGATGAAGGTAATCATATTTTTAGTATGTGATAATAAGAGAAACTTTACTTTGCTTTGGGAATCTGATGTTACAATTGATTTTGGAATTTAGAGAACTTATAGAGAAAGTCTGGACAGAGGTATTTTGGATAACTATTAAGGTTAGAATAGATTAAGTTGAACTTTGGATAGTATTGTTTATGGTTAAAACATTTCTGAAGATTATTTTTGGAATATTATAAAACTATAGTTTTAGGAAAAGGACAACCTTCAAGTCGGGGGATAACCCGTCGCGTCGGGCAAAGCTATAGGAATTTACCCACAACCATAGTGAGATAGACCTTTATTACCTACCACTAGCCTACAGAAAGTCCCTAGTTATTAAAAAATAGTTTTCCTAATCTAAATGGTATGTGTTAATATTTTTATCCTTGTAAGATTATGATAAATATAATACTTTTGAGTTCTATTATCTTTTTGAGTGAAAGATGAGTTTGTGGTAGAAATTAGTTGAAGGTTGAAACTATACTTGTCAAGAATATATATATATATATACCTATCTATTATTCTATGAATAAATTAATTCTTAAACTTTAGGAGAGGGATATTAAATCAAAAAATGTGTTATCCTAATACCATATTTTTTGTTGAATTGATGATATTTTAAATCAACATATATTGAAGGCTTTTAAGCCCTCAATTTTAAATTTGTTTGTGATTGATGACCACAATCACTCCCAACAAATATTTACATTTTTCCTCCAATTATATGTCTCTAATTTCCACCAATGTTCGCCAAATCGAGATCATAATTTCGTGGTGACTTTTTCATTTCCCTTTCCCTCTTATTAAGGCTAAATTTTATTAACCTTATTTCTGATGTGGGTTTTTCACAAAGGTATTTTCTAATTTCAACCTTTTATTTTTTATGAAAAATTTAAAATTGCGAGGATGAAATTTATTGAAGGAGGGAATAATGTAACACCCCAAGCTTCCATGGTACATTTCTCTTTCAAAAATGCAATATCTTGCATTGTACGCAAGTTCGAGATTCTAACCCACCGCGACCAATCAAAGTAGCCGTTATGAATATTAATACCCAAATTTTGAAATTATATAAATTTTATATTTCAAAATGGACCTTATTTTTGGATTCGGAATATCATAATTATCCAATTTTGAATTTTTGGTATTTTTCCGAGAACTTCAAATTTTCGATGAATAGTGAAAAATACATAAAAACAACTTTTTTAATCAAAATAATTTATAGTGATAAATTATAATATTGAGTTGTTTTAAAGTATAATTATAATATAATTTTACCATTTTATCCAATTGTGGTCATTAGAATTAATTTCACTTTGAAATTGGACATAAACAATAGTCAATCTTTTGATTGATATTCTTTCTTAAAAACATGCTATTTGTTTTGACAGCGGTAATTAATAATGAAATTAATTAATTCAAAATTTATGTTTTGAATATGGTAAAATGGAAATAAATTTTTAATTTTGAATATCAAATATATCTTAGAGTTAATTTTTGGTATTTTTCTGAAAAACATCGATTTTTTATGAATAGTGAAACCACTAAGTGGTAGTTAAAAAACTGATTTTTTGTTTAAATAAAATTTTACCACCTCTATCATTTGAATTTATAAAATCCAACATATATAATTATCATTAGGATGTAAAATGTTTTTCAATGGGATTTAAATAATTTTTGGGGAATAGAAACTTTTAAGTTCTATTAAACACAATTAAAGGTAATTAGTGTAATTTAAGGTAAATATAAGGATATAATAATATTAAATTACCTTTACACTTGTCTTACACTTATTGGATGAGTCATGGCCGACCAATACAATACATGGGAAAATTTTTGGGACCCCATTCATCCACTTGGGTAAGATAATGACATTAATACCTTTTATTTAAAGTAAAAAAAATGTCACAAACATGTATTGTTTTACTAAAAAGACTTTTAAAAGGGGGTATACAAGTTATATATTAGACTATAAATATCCATTAAAAAGATAAAAATATTTCCTACATCATATTATTTTTTTTATAATTTTTAGACATTAAATAAGTTTATTTATTTGTTACACCATGATGATGTAGCGATTACCTCATTAATGAAAGATTTAAATAAAATGAAAATATAAAGTAAAATATAATACTTAAACTTGTCTAAAGCCTATTGGATTGGTTGATTTAGAACCCTTATCACCTTATACTCTAAATATATCATTGTGGTACCTTTAAAATCCGAAAATAATTTCATAATAATGTATCATTTCAGGACTTTCCAATAGTGCCCCTCCTCTCCTCTTATGAAAGGCCCCCACCTCTACCAAATTATTCACACCTTCAATCCATTTGGCTCAGCCAAACTTTGACCAAATACTCTCCCAAATTCCCTATATTACTCCTAGAAGCATCACTTTGGGTGGAATGCTTCCCAATGAAGCCTTTGGATCAAATCAAAATGAGTTACCCGATTTAAAGGTAATGTCATCACTTGTGTTCTTTCATTTTATTTTGCTTCTCCAACCCCAAAAACACTTTTTATTCATATCTTTTGTAACAAAACCAGTATATTAAATATACTAGTATGTTTTTATGAGATTTATTTGTTTAAAAATTACACACACCTCCATCTAATTGTTAATGAACACACTGTTTCTGTGGTTGGCGAATTACTGCCTCACGAAACGATGATTGTTCAATATTCTTTTAACAGATTTCATGGTGGCCATTAAGAGGTCACACAATTTATATATGATATATATTATGTTTATGTTTTTCTTATTATTCTGTATTTCTCATTTATGGCATAATTTTAAGGTTTCCATTATGGGTAAACGTGATATCTTCATTTTAGGAAGTGCGGAATACCACCACCTCAAAGTGATTTGATTCGTTAATGCCATATGTGGGACTTATAAAGGATGGATTTATTGATATTATATATGATATTATACTTTAATTATAATATACCTTTATATCATTATGATTTCATTCAATTAAATATGAAATAGAAATGAAGGTAGCGTTCATGCGTACGTACGGCTTACCGTCTCCAGGAACGGTGCATTTTTTTCTTACATCTAAATGTTATGTAATATTATAAATTCATGTATCTACTGGAAATATATGATATATATGAAAGATAAATCATGAATATAATTCTGAATATAATGGATATTCTACCACAAAAACAACTTGTAATTATAAGAAGTTTATTGTTGACCCAAGTACCAATGATCGACAAAACGGCCGTTATTAACTTAAATGACTACATAATGTTCATAACATGGTAATAAGTGATATAAAAGGAATGATGAAGTGGAAAAAGTTTATTAAGAAAGTATAAATTAACTCTAGTTTATTATTCATGAGATTAAGGAATGATCAAGTCAAGTCGTACACTAGGTAAGGGACTTCGTCTCAATCTCCTTTCATTGAGGCATATTTTGTTTTATACACAACTTTATTTTATTCGGTGTATAAACCCCTTTAAATTTTACATTTATTCAAAAGGAATATTTTTTATAAATATCGTTTTACTAAATGACAAAAGGGAATGTTTTTTTTGTCGTACGTATGCGGAGACAAAGACTTCTCTGCCGTCATGACCATTATTTGAGTTTCGGCATCCTCTACAAGACATAACTTTTTATTAAAATTAAAAATAAATACCATGTTTTAATTTTCATTTATTTTTGAACTAAAAATGGGTTTTATATTGTTTTTATTATATCAACGTGTTGTATTTATATATTTTGATTGAAATGTGGAAATGTTATGTTTTTTTATGCATGTTTTATGTGATACGACTATGTTATGGTTTATGAAATGTTTAAACCTTTTCATATAAGGAATGCATTGGACTTAATAAGTGATGGGTGGAGCCCGTTGTAGCTCCTAGATGCATAGGTAGGTCTCAAGAGACAAACTAGTGTCTTGTCACAAGTCCTTGAAAAAATCTTATTTGTAGTCTTGGCACGAGGCCATGGCTACATGGTTATGATAGTCTGGCATTATGCATTCCATCATTATGAAAGTGGTTATTGATATTTCATGTGATTATTCGACTAGTAGAATATCCCTGTGAATAAGTAAATGGCATTATTTCATTTTACTTTTTCCATATTATGGTGAAGTTAAAGTTTAAAAGGCTTTTGTCTTAGTTATACATGGCCTTAAATGTTTATGTTTATTTATGAAAGTTTCCGCTATATTGTTATCCTTACTGAGCATCTGAGCTCACCCCTTTCAATGTTTTATTTTCCCCAGGATGTGAAGAAGTATTTTATGAATGACCTATAGGGGTAGTATGAGGGGATATGAATAAAAGATGTTGTTTTAGGTTTTTGTACTTTATAATGTAATTTATGACTTATAAATGTATCTAGTGTTTCCAAGTATACTAAACTACTTGGTCTTTCGAGACCTGATCTTTTTTGATCATGCCAATGTTACGTAATATTGCACCGACTCTAGGTAACTGGGTTCGGGGCATTACAGTATCCTTCATGAATTATGTGATTATATTATTAGGAATATATTTATTGTGAACTAGTTCTTTAAAAGAATCCAAATAGGGACGTTTCAATGACTAGGTTGATCAAATATGATCTCAAGGATAGAGTCTCCCAATAGTGGAATTTAATCAAGGGTGTTCCTAGGTGCCAAAATTCAATCCTCAAATCAAGTTGATCACTGATGTTATATGTTGGGATCATATATCACATTCATCCTGATACTAATCCCCTTTTCACTATGTATTAAATAGAGTATTTCCCATGAGTGGATCTATTTTTGAAAACCATTAATAATATCTATTAAAGGTTTATTTAAAATATTATTCATTATTTTTTGTTTCATATTTATCTATGTTTTTTAAATTTTTATTTAATTATTTATCAAAATTTAATTTTTAAATTTTATGTACTTTAATATCAAGTACATTTACTATTTATTTACACCGATATGTTTGTAATTTCTAAATTCTATAATTTTTATCCTTTATAGTGGGATAAAAAATTTATGTGCAATTAAATTTCAATTCAAACCCCATATTAAAAAAATACACACATAAAAAACACTTTTAATTTTAAAAAACAAACATCCATTCATCTATTCTATACTAACGTTTATTTATTTATAGATTTCCTTTTTCATTACTCTGTGATTTTCTTTGATGAATTATCATTTTGTTATGGTAGGTCTACTATTCAAAACTCTTGAAATTTTGAAAATGATCTATCCATTAGTTTTTGATCGAGAATATTATGAATGTTTGTGAGAATAGAAGAATAAATTTTATTAACAGTGGTGAGGATCATTATTAGATGATTATTGAAATTTATAATTTTTTGAAGAGATAGATTTAGAAGTTTACTTATGTGGAGAAGTTATAGTATCCTAAATATTATAAGGCTTTAAATATATAAAAGATATCAATTAAAAAAATTAAAGTCAAATTTAATCATGTGAAACTATTTATGGAGTTTTGATAAAACTAGTGATTATACATTAAAGTAATTATAAGGTAATTGAGGCCATAAGAGAATTATTTTGAGCGAAATGTATTTATTTTTATTTTATTCTGGGAGAATCAGCAGCTTAGATGAATCATCAATTACAAATAGTTGTTATTAGACTTGAATATTTTGGTGAGTGGGATATTACAACCTAAATAATTGTTGAGAAGTTGATTGATATGATTCTGAAATAATTGGGAATCTTAGAAGGAGGCAATATATTACACAAAAAATAATACAAATATGAATATAGGGGATCATTTCAAAACATTAATGTAATATGAGAATATATTGGAGAGATATGTTGGGAAAGATAAGCAGGATAATGATGTTTATTTTGGTACTAAAACATCCATATCATTAAATTGTAATTCTAAAAATTTCTAGCATTCTAAAATATAAATGGGAATTTCTAAATGAAATTTAGATAGTAAATTTTTAAAAATATTTATGAATATTTTTCTAAAATTATGAGGATTATGAATTGGATTTTTAAAAAGAAAAAATTCAAAAATAATCATCATAATTTTATTAAATATTTATCTAAAAAGTGTAAAATTAGTGAAGATACATTGAAAATTATCTATTATGAATGTAAGAAACAATGGAATAACATTCAAAAATTTTCTCTAATGAGAACCAACGATAGTGAATCTATAACATCATTATAATTGAGAAGGATATAGTTTAAAGAGTGAATACTAAAACGTTAGTTTTGATTGAATAAACATATTCTAATAGAAATGGTTAGGAAAGTGTTATAGTGGAGGAATAACCATTTTTTATTATAATGTACCTCGAAATGAATAGTGTTTCAAAGGAAAGGTAACATTTTATTCTATTAATACTTTTTGTATATATGATTTATTCCCTTTATTTATGGATGATGAATATGGTTCACCATAATTTGATGAAAATGATGAATATATGACAATGTTTGAGTAACTAAATAAAAGGTTAAAAAAAATATGACCAAACTAAGGAATATATGTATATGGTTGAGGACAGAATTTACAAGTTATATTCAGGGTTAAATGTTAAATCATTTTTTTCAAAGTAATATTAATAAAAATGAATTTATAAAAAAATCCATATTTTATAGTCCGAATAAGAATATTCATAATTTTACATAAGTTAGGAATAATTTTCTAATTATTCTATGAGATTTTAACCCTACTAAACCACGCTTTAGAGTTGGGTTTACTGTTAGATAGTCACATTTTCTTTCTAATTATTTTATATGTAAGAGATAAAATTTTGGTACTAAATGTCATAAATGTGGCCAATTAAGGAGTAATTATTCTTTTAAAATGTTTTGGTAATTTTCAATGAAAAATAATTTCATTTGTAATGATTCAACAATTTTACAACATTATATGATTGGATTTAAGTCGATTTTAAATGTTCTATTTTTTAAAATTATTATATCATATATATATGGGGTACCAAACATTCAGTTTAAATGATTTTATGAAAAAAAATATAAGTAATTATTACTTGAATACATGATACATATATTTTATATTTTCTCAAAATATAACCATAAACAAGTCCAAGATCCAGAACATTCAATATGTGAATGGTGAAAATGTGGAATTTTGAGACAATGCACAATGATTAATTTTTGGTATTGGTTATGTACATTTTTGTATTATAAATTAATTTAAAATGTTATTTATGTTTTAAAAAATAAGAAAAACCTCATCAATATAAGTCAATTATGTGATAAGTGTTACTCTATGAACATTGGGAATGAAAGATGTACCCTAAAAAGTTTAAAAGGTGTTCTCATGTTACTTGTTGATAGACATGATATTGTTTACACTATTAAACATAAAGTCCTTAATTCCCATAAATTTTATTTTCTTTGTATTATAAAATATTATCTTAGATTTAGTATATAATATTTGGATAGTTAAATGTTTGTAACTTAACTCAACTTTCTAAGAATGGAATTATGATGGATATTCATGAACATATTTTTAATTCTACAATAGTCTATGACCGTTTCTACTATATTATTTATAATAATACTAGTTTAAATCCAAATTGTGATGTATCAACATCCAAACCATCATATTTAGTGAACATGTACCTTTTAATTGAAATATTAAATGAATGTATAAGTGTAAAAAATTTTCTGAATGTCTAAATTGATGATTGTACTAGCTATTCTTATGCTAATTTTTGTCCTCCTCAACCAGAACAAATTTTTTTAATGCTTATTTCCTCTTGTGGATAATTTAATGAACCTACCTATTATCAATATTTTGGGTTCCCATGATTGAGAGTTTGTGAATTCTTCTTCATAAAAATTTTATATTTATAAATTCATTAAACTGAATTATTCAACACTGAAAACTCTATATAAAAATGGTGTAGTAAAAATTAAGAATGTAAAACATCAATAAATTAAATGATCTGGGTTTTTTTAATTTATTTTTTCTAAATAATTTTTGGCTGAATCAATTAGTACTAAGTTTTAGATAATAAATAATGTCTATATCACCTTATTTTGGACATAACTCTTTAAGAATTGTAAAATGGAAGGAATAAAACACTTATTTACTTCATATATTTTACAAGTAAGGGGTTTATTTTGCATACTAAATATAATTTATATAAATTTCATCTAAAATATAGTGAATATATTTTTATTGGTTACTCACTTAAAAGTAAATATTATCATGTTTTCATTTTATGAACACATAATGTTGAATAATTGGTTTATATTGAGTTTGATAAGGATAATCCTCATATGTATTATAACTTTTTCATTAGGTATATAATAATTATTGTGATTTTTAAACCTATTTTTTTCTTCTATAATTTGAACACAATTCATGGGTACATATCAATATTGAAGCTAGCCTAATGAAAGATAATCATTTGGCAGATCAGTAAAAATGTTCCACTTTTAATTGAAACCATATATTGAGGAATCATACCATTGATAATATTACTAGTTATGTAGATAAACTAGTTAGAATCAGAAGCTCTTCAGAAAACTAATTCAATAAGCTTTTATTCTAATATCAATTCTAACATAAAATTGAACATAGAGCCTTAGGTGAAGAGGCTTGAATAAATATTGTGAAATAATATGTTTATAAATTAGTATATAATAAATTCTCACTTCAGCTAAATGTTAAAATAATATTTTGGTTATAGAATTAAAATTCAGCTATCTAAATAACTATGATGATAATAGACCAATTTTTTAGAATAACCCAAGACTCACTGCTAAATATTATAATAAAGATAAGGGAATGGACTATAGGGAAATTTTTTCTGGTATATAGTGTTCAATATATCAATATTATGTTATCCATCTAAAATAATTTGAATATTTATTATCATCAAATGGATGTAAATTTTGTGTTTCTTAAGATAACTTATAAAAATAAAAAATAACTAAGAACATATTATGGTTGATTTTCTAGATTTATGATTCAAAAAGAAAATTTTAATGGAAGAATATATCATACCATTTTTATGAAGACTATTTTTAATGGAAAAATGTTCATTTAAATATATGGGGTTGATTTTTTTAGGTAAACCTAAAAAACACTTATATATAGTTTTTAAAAACGTATTCAAAGTTAATTAGAGAATTTTATGATGGATGAACATGTCTACATCCATGGATTGAAAATTACTCAAAATTAAAAAGGGACTATTTCACATTATATAAGTTGTTTATAGATTTACATAATCATTTTTTATAATTATTCTTTTATATGTATTATGTCAGGTACCTCATGTAATCTTTACCTTAATTAATCCAAGAATGTACTTAATTATGAATTTTTTAAGGTATGATTGAATTTTTTTAGTTAATTTATTTCTATTTGAATATTTGTTATATATTACTTTTGGTTATATGTGATATTCCAATCCAATAGGAATAGTCTGATCATAGTGTAGTCAGATGGGTATTACAATACTTTATGAAAACATTGGAATTTTTATTATTTTATACATTAGGATACCTATTTTTATTTATAATTTATTTTTATTCTGATTTGTTAAGATTTAAAATATATAGAAAGATTAATTTCATAAATTATCATGGTATTAATGATTCTTTTGTATCTCGGTCCAACAAAAGGAAAAATTTGGTTTCACTTTCCACTATTAACGTTGAATATATGGAATCTGTAAGTTGTTTCACTCAATTGTTATCCATGTATCTCACACTAACTGATTTAAAAATGTGTTCAACTTATTCCTTGATTATTTATGATAGCACCAATGGTATTTAATTGTCTAATAACCTTGTAGAAATATCATGTGATAAACAAATATATATAAGAAACAATTTCATTTAGGGTCATACCCTTATAGTGAATAATTCCCTAAAATTTATCATTACTAAATGTAATCATTCTAATATTTTTACCAAAACATTTAATTATGAAATATATGAATATATTAAACCATCAATTGGTATTATCAATGTTTAGGGATAAACATATTAATTTTGTGTTATATTCTCTTGAAATTCAAAAATCCTTATGAAATGTGGTGTATAAAACAAACATGAAAACATATATTCATTTTACTTAATTTTTATAAGATAAAGAATACATCTGATAGATAATCAAACAATACCAAAAATGGAAGGTTTAATTAATGTTAGGATAGGTTAAATAATAAAATAATTTAATGATACTTGTAACAATTCAACTATAATTGTGCCATACTATACTCTCAATTACACTTTTCATAAATTATAACCATCTTCATAACTACAGATATTAAAAGATAAGAAAGGGGTGAGCTAAAATTCTCATTAATGTAAATAATTTCAACAATAATTACGATAAAATAAATTGAAAAAACATGGTTTGAGGAGAAATTTTTTATTAAAATTAATATGGAATATTGAGGTTTTTTCTTAATTCATTGTGTCAGAACACGTAACCACAAAGTAACAAACATGTTACATGGAATAATAGTGTGATATAATAGTAGAAACATGACATATGGGAGTGATTTCATAATTTTATGGAATTATATATAGGTTTAAAAAACATAAAAAACATTATAAGTATAATTTAGGGCTCACTTACATGACTATTATAGTGTATAGAGTATCGTCATGGAGTATGTTCACTCCCCATTCACATAATCAAAGATGATAGAATCCCATATTGTATTGGGTTCACCCTCCTTTCTATTCCATACTATCACTTGAAATGTAAATCATTACCCAATTAATTGGAGGGTTGTAATATTTTGGACATAACCATCACATAATAAAATAAAAATATGTATATGAATATTTCTTCTAAATGAAAAAAATTAACTTTACCTAAATCAAAAGTAGGTAAAGCCCAGGAAAGGAAACTGGGTTTTATAATATCATCTCAAACTATTAGAGAAGTATATACCGAAAGGATTCCAATAATATGAAGTAATTTAATCATTATAGATAATTAAATTTTATGAATTTACAAATTACCATAATAAAGGAGTTCTAAAGTGATAAAAATATTATAAACATTGGAAAATCAAAAATAGAAACAAACCACTTCAGTTAATCTTTATAAAATACATAATATATTTTTCAATAATAAAGAGGATTATTATTTTAAATTATACTAGAATCAAAAAAGGATTGTTTTCTGTAAAATAAAGAGTATTTTAAAAGAACTATACATTATTAAAAACTATTAATATTGTTATTAATTTAAATTAAATAAGAATTCAGGATGTTCTCTGAAATCGAGTTTAATTAAAAGAGGGAATTTTTAAGTGAACATAAAACATTTATTATCACTAATAAATAATGGTTAAATTTCTAAGTATATATATAAATAATATATATAATATTGATTAAATACATGAAAATATGATTGACAAAAAGTTACAAAATAGAGAATGAGTAATCCAAAAGTAATGAGCGTGGATCGGAACATCCCTTTTTATATTTAAAATGTATTTATTTGATCACCCCATCATAAAATGGGATGAAAATATTATTTTGAAAGGAATAGAATGAAAATATAAACATAAATTAAGATAACACATAATTAGGTTACAAAATTTAAATAATTGCATTAGAAGTAACCAAAAAATATGGACATGGTGGAAAATAATCGTTATATTAAATAGAAATAATTTTATATAATGGCATAATTATTGAAGAAGAAATTAATCAAGGTAAAAAAGTTTATTTTAGAAAGTAATTTTAATTATATATTAATTTAATTTATAATAAATTAAATCTTAACATGGAATAAACCATTTATATAATTAACAAGCTCAAGATAAAAAATTAATTCAAATAAAGGGGGTTGGACTTAAACAACATGCTTACAACATTATATATTTTTTAATTAAAAATACTTAGAAGGAAAAACATGATATTGATGTTTAAATAAATACATCACAAAAAAATACTGAATATATGTCATGACTCAATGAAACAAAATTGAGATCCAAACACCCGTATAGTAATGGTAATTTATGAATAAAGAGAATCAAAGAGGGGAACCACATGTCAGAAATTAAAAATCATTAAAATATATATTCATTGTAATTTAAGGTAATAAGTCATTGAATACATCATATATATGAAAATCTAGTGTAAAACATAAAACATCAATCATGAAAATTAAAATAAATAAAAACATACCTTACAAAAATGGTATCCACTAAATTGAAATAATTTATAAAATGAATATGATATGGATAATAAAATCCCATGGATTGCATGAATATGGTAAAATAAATTCATTATATATTAATCACAACATATAAAATATATCATAGTGAACAACATAAAATATATCCAAAAAAATTAAATATTAGACAAAGAATCTGGCCCCTTAAATCTCACTTAGTCAAACGTGATCTAACATCATGTACAATCAAAATAAATATAATAGTGACTAATTTAATAAACATTTAAAAATATATTACCTTTTTGACACATCATTTATAATATTTTATCATATGTATGTTACAGTGTTATAGTTTATTTCGAAAATCATCTGTTAATATTTTTGGATTCCTTTTTCTTACAAGTTACATGGGGACAAGGTTATTTCTCACTTATTAGATAAAATTTTATAAATCACTTAATAAAACTGATATAATATTTTTTTTTCAATTATTCATTATTTTTTTATTATTTAAAATTAATGATTTCGATACATGAAAAATAAAATTGGTATGAAAATGTTTCGGTGTGTATAATTATTTAAAGGTGGTATGTTAAAAATAATATTATATCCTAATAAAACCATTAAGTATTAATTAAAAAATCCTAAATAAATTATTTTTACAATATATTACCATTATATAAAATTCATTACTCATTAATGAAATAGGAGTATAGCATCATTCATGTAGGTGGAAAAACTTTTCCAAATAAGGGTATGTTATAAGGATTTAATGAATATTTTTTCCGTAATGTTAATAATTTTTTTATACAATAATTATAATTTCTTAAATATAATTTAACATCAATAAATTAATTTTTATAAAAATATTTTATGCTAGTTATGAAAAATATAATTCATCATCTGTGGAGGTGATAATCTGTAGGTACATATGATTAGTGATTTCACTTCTCATTAAAACTAAATGAATAAGGGTATATGATAAATTTACATCTAAGAATTATAATTTATATGTACAAAAGATATTAATTTAAAAAATATAACATTTTTACAAGTTCCTAATCATGGTGATGAAAGACGAACCACATCTCTTCATGGAGGCGGTAGTCCAACATATATATGATTGTTTACGTTTTGTTTTTTAGTGGATGAAGCTAATCACATTCTCATTCTCATTGGTTTGAGAGAACAAAGAGTCATTAGTTCCCCTTAAGTGACATCCCCCAGACTCTATGGCCTGGAAATAAATTCCAATAGTTTTTGAAATACAAGTGGTGGATGATTTACCCTTTAAAAGAACCAAAAAACTATAACCAAACTATTTTCTAAATGACTCATGAACCATGGAAGAAAACTAATCAACTTCATGTATCTCAAAACCACATCAAAGTGTGAAATAGTGGAAGACCAGACATGTATCAAAGAACAAAGCGAATAAAAAGCTAAATACTCTAAAAACTTCACAAGGATCTATGCTCCACAAGCTCTATTCTACACAATCACCGAACAACAAAAACATAAATAGGTATTGTTAAAAACATGGGAAACATTACCTTTTCCCCTATCCCAGAAGATAGCATCTGCAAAATCACCAAAGTGACAAATTATGGGTGAGTTTAAAACATAGTAGGATTTCCCCATTTACATACCTACTCACACCACTATGATAGAAAGGATATCCATATTTATATAAAGCAGTTTATATAAAACAATTTACCAAAATAGTTTATACCAAATATAAACAAATTCCAAAAAAATTTACCACCAAGTGAAAAAAATGAAATGAAACCGATTTACAAAAAGTAATTATTTACAAAAAATAACTAATGAATGAATTATAACTAATTACACTTATCATTTGGCATACACATTCCATATTACATAGCACCCCCACTCATGCAAGCTTCGATTTGACAGTTCTATACCCATGAGCGGTCTCTCATCTTATCACATTATGTCCCAATGACACACAACCCAGATCTAGTGTCGCATACCTTATACCCCAATAGTACTCATTCATTATTAAGGTCCTGTTAAGCATGAACTCACGCCAATCTATTTATGACAAATATTTCTATTACCAAAATAAACCACTTCAATAACACTGAACTTTTATTGAAAACCAAAGCACAACCAATTTCAAAGGAAAACATCATTTCAATAAAACATAGACTTTTATTGAAAACATATAACCCCATTCATGTTCCATAAATCTAGAAAAATCCCCTTTTTAGAACACATTTTTTAAAACCAAGAACCAAAGAACTAATTTGAAATCCCCAATTTTACAGATTTCACAAACCGTTACTCAATAAAGTTTATAGGTAGTTTTGTACAACCAAATCACAATAAATTAAACAAAAAACATCCAATTTGAAATAATTCCAATAATTTCTACTATTTTGAGTCATGAAATAATCCTCTTACCTCAATGTTTTTAAAAAAACCACAACGATTGGAGGACGCAAAAGAAAACTGGGTCGATTCTCTAGGAAACCACCATATATCTCTTCTCCAAGAAATAACAAGAGAAAATCTCAAAATATTTGGCATCCACACACCTAGATCTACCCATAAAGTGAATAAATCTAAGAAAATGAGTGAATAGGAGAATTGGATCTAATTAGATCTATGAAACCAATAAAGAATGAATAAGAACAGTCGCATACCTCAAAATCCGGCTTCGATTCACCGAGGTAAGCCTTAAGATCACCTTTGGATCGATGAGAGAACCTTATTTGTCCATAAGTGAATAGAAATCCTGAGTTATGGAATCTTAGGAGAAATAATGAGCCACTTAGATGAAAAAACGAGTGAGATACTCTTTTTTAGAATCTCACATAACCATCTGCACAGTCAGTTCTCATGGTTAGAAAAACCATATGCTAACTGTGAATTTTCTACTTCCTAAAAAGACCCTCTCATGGCTTCCTCACACAGTCTCCCTTACTGTTCTCCAATCGATTGAGAGCCACTACCTCTAGAGGACAAAAAAATGCACAGTTTTTCCACATAGTTAGAAAAATTATGCGCTGACCTTGCGACTTCCATTTTTCTTCAAATCTTCTATCAAGTTCACCCAAATCTCCCATCCATCACCCTTAAACATTATAACCATGCAAAGAATCACGTAAGGGTTAATACCAAAAATCAGGGGTACAATAATGGAAGTGATTTAATAATGGATGAAACATTAATAAAAAAAATTAAATTATATAAATAATATTAATATTTTTACATTATAATTAATATAGATAAAAATTAGAAAAGGATGATAAATAATAAAAGGCCAAGGATAAGAAATAATTTGTAAGATCTGGACCTTTTCTAGAGGTGTATCAGACTCATTTACGGGTACTCATTTTTAATTTTTGGATACCTTTTGTTTGTATTAATTCATATGGAGTTTCGTGTGAAATTTGAGAAATTTGTAAGTATTAGAGGATGTGCATGGTTGATGCACAGTTTTCACAAACCATGTTCCCCATCCCATCAAACTATGCAAACTCAAACAGAGGGTGTTCACATGGATGACACACATTTTTTCAAATCGTGTTTCCTCTTAGGAGAAACCATCCCCCCCAAGAAGAGGTTCACGGTTAAGGCCCATAGTATGTAAAATTGTGGGGAAACTATGAATGAGTTTTTAATTAACTCAAAAATTAGATATAAAATTCCAAAACCCCCCTTTTTAACTAAATATTGACACTAACTCAGAAATATTTTATTCCTCTCATTTGTTGAGCCTATAATACAAATTCCCAAGTATACAGACCTCCATTCATGGTGATTCAAATCCCAAATTAAATATCTACACCTCTCTTGGATTCAGATGTAGATCTCATCCTTCAACATGATTTTGGTTTCTATCCTTTAGTTTGATGATTTCAATTATCAAACATTCATCACTAATTTTGGGGAGTCAATATATTATTTAGAACAAAAATTCTAGATTTTCATTACATGCATGCAATTTTATAATTCCTCATGATGATTATAAAATGAGTTTTTTTAAATAGAATTAGTTAATTTGGTAAATTAATTAATTAAGGGACTATGAATGTGGGGATTCAAATTGTTAAATTGGAATATTAATTCGTTGAATTAATTATGTGGATATTAAAATTGTGTATTTTGATTAATTATTTTATTAATTAATTAATGGAATTGATGTGATTATTTATTTTTTTAATTATTTAATGGAATGATGTTAATATTCTGTAGTTGAGTTGGATTAATTAATTTTTGAATTAAATAATTGGATTTTGTAATTGTTCAATTGATGTAATTAATTGATGAATTAATTTATTGATTTTTTTGATTGTTGAATTGGTTAAATTTTATTATTTTATTGGGGAATTAATTATTGGTATATTGTAATTGTAAAATTTGATAGGAGTATTAATTTTGATCAACCATCGTTGATGCGATATTATGATACTTGTCTGATTTTGATACATGTTACTGTGTGATATTGGTTTGTAGGACACGATCAGCTATATCAATGACCCATAGTGATAAATGTTGATAATGTAATACATGTGATTGTTTAATATTCATGTGTGGGATATGATCTATTGGATGAAAAGTCTATAGTGATAAATATTAACATTCATTTGTGGGGCGTGGTCTATTAAACCAAAATCCCAAAGTGATTAACAGATAACTGAGGTGTGGGATAAGGAATTAGGCTCCAAATATTGACGTGGTTTTATACATAATGTTTTATGCCCATGAGTTGGCATTGGACAATGGTTCAAATAATCAATTATATGAATTGAGATGATGAATGGTAAAAATGATATTATGATATGTGATATCCCTTGGGGAATGTTTAGAATACTTTATATGATGAATTTGGTATTGAGTGTTTAGGTTTCCTCAGGAACTCGAGGGTTTATTTGGTTATATAAAGGGTAAATGAATAAATTTAACATTTTTACTTTATTGTTTCTTTTTATTTCTTTACACAACTTTATATACTAATATTGAATGTATTTTTTCTTAGGTGCCTTTATGGTGGACTACTAACTTGTACTCACACCCTACCCAGGAATTCTAATGAATACATGAATATATTTCATTATTATAAGATCAGTTAAGGGAAGGAGACACATGATATATGGATGAGTCTTGATGGAGAATGGATATGGTAACAAGACATGTTTTTTGACCGGATTGGAGTTTTCAGTGTCTTCCTTTTGGGGTTTTCATTTAACACTAACCATATAATTTTCATGGCATATCTACTATTATTGTTTGGATTTTGTGTCTTGTTTTTGATGTCATGTGATAAAGGTATTTTATAGTTATTTGGTTACATATACTGGTTATTCATAGTTATTTCCCATTTTTTGCATCTTGATAAAGAGTGTATAGTCTCCCCAGGATTGATATTGACCTTAGTTTCTAGTTGGTAGCCCTTGGAATATGGGGAGGTGTGCATAATTTCTTGTGACCGACCGACTAGGGGAAGCAGTGTGTTGAACTGGAGATGAGATGTTACAAAGTGGTATAAAATTATGGATTCTTTTCCTTTCTTTTTTCCTACTATTTTCCAAAGTTATACAGTAAAATTAGATGGGTTAGGGATTGGATAAGATATCTGAAAGGGAGTAAATAACACATGTATGAGGGTACAATCCAATTACCTAGAGTGGTATTATTATTATTGATGTGTGTTGTTACAATTGATGTAAATTTCACCATGGGTGATTTGATTTTGTGTGATTAGATTATGTTTCTTATTTTTTATACAAATTCAAATGTGGCAGGGTAAGGCATGATATTTTTGTATACATGCATCATTCTGGGTACTCCAGATTATTTTCTAGAATTCACCCTTTTTCCTACATCGGAAAATGAGTTTTGGGAATTTTTTGAAATTAGATTATTTTCCCTATATTTTAAAAATGAACAAAAAAATTGTTATAATATTTAATTGAGAATTTTAAAATGATATAAAATGTGAATTTAAAACTAGGTGTATAATGAGAAACATGAATTTTAGAATGTGATTACAATTTATTAACCATGAACTATATATAGGATAGTTAAGTTTAATGATAATACCTCAGTTTTGACCATGTGTATGAGATGGGAAAAAACCTGTTGTGACTTATTTTGATTTTACTTTTAACTAAACATGATAAAGTGGTGTTATGTGTCATGAGCTGGGTGTTTGGAATTGTAGAGATATTCCTCCATGAAGATGCTTGTTGAGAAGATGATAGTAGTACATGGATTGTAATGGTCCTCCAATAGTGGAACATGAGGCACTGATAGTTCCATATTAACAAGTAGGGGAGTAGTTCTTAGTTAATGTTTTTTGTCTCATGTAGTATATAGAAAGTGACCTAGTTCAATTGGTGATAATAATTTCTAATAAGAAAAGGGAGTTTCAATTGAAACACCGTCTAAATTTCACCAAAGATGGTGGACCTAAGGAAGAAGAGTTATGGATTGAGTCCATCCAGACTATACTAGGCAATTTAGATACCCCTCCAAAGAAGAGGGTCAGGTGAGATACTTACATGTTTTGAGTGTCGGTGAATCACTGGTGGGATGTTCATTCCCAGATAGGGAATCCATATGTGATGAATTGGAAAGGCTTTTTAAATAAATTACTGGAACACTTTTATCTACAGACGCTGAGACAAGAGAGACCAGTTGAGTTTATTCAACTGACATAGATACGTAGTTCTATGATGGAATATGGTGGTTTCGTTATATACTTGTATTTATTTTCTCTATCACTGTCCGATGGTGAGTTATCTATGGAAATGTACTTTGAAGGTGGGCTTAAATGTTATATTAATTCCCATGTTATCATATTTTAGTTAAATAATTCTTTTGAGGTGGTGGATGAGGCTCTTATAGCTGAGGGAAACATGAGGGAGCCTAGAAATGAAGGACGGGTGGTTTCTACAATATGATCAAGTGTTATGTCTTCCATGAGCATGGAGAGTTTCTATATGGTGTTATCTAGGGTTATAGAAGAAAAATAGGCTAGGGGTAGGATTAGCAGCTCAGGATTTTACCTGAATTATTTTCCAATGTTATGTTATATCAGTCCACAATCGTACAAAATGCTCTTGAACACTAGTATAGTTATGTTATTGTGGAAGGATGTGAGATCTAAAAAAGTTCATAAGTAATTTGTGACTTATGTGTAGGGATGGAGGAGCTAAAAAGGACTATAGTGCGGTAAGGAGACATTTTCAATTGTATCAACCTAGTAGTTAGAGTCCTACTATATGTGGAGTAGAGGTAGTGGATGTGGTGATTCTAGGAAGGATCTCATGCTTCATTAGAGTGGTGCATCTCAAGGGACTGACATTTCATCATAGGGAATAGGGGAAGGATTGTTTCATGGAGATTAATATACATTGGTTGATAGTGGCACTGGATGATCAATGGTTAGAGGTACAATTCCTATAGCTTATATATTTTCTAGTTATTTATTTGATATTATTACACATCATAATTTTATATCTATTCATGTTGTGATTTTTTGAGCTTGGTGGTGGAGTTTTGTGAGTGGATTTATAATGATAGATACTCTTTTTGGAATATGGTTGATATACATCTGTTTGTGAAAGATGTCTTCTCTTGAGGTTGGGGAGTATCATTTCCTATGGGATCATTACATCCTTAAAATGTTAGGCTTTGGCCAAATTTTGTGTATAGACTGGTAAGTTTCATATTGATACCACATAGATGGTTACCATTGGAAAGCGAATTTTACATCTCCAATGGATGAAAATTAAATTAACAGTGGAGAGTGGGATACCCAGCTGGGCCATGCATGGTTAGTTCACCCGCAACTAGAGGAGATTTCCACCTAGGTTTCAAGTTTATTTTAGTATGATAGAAGTATGAAGCATGACGTCTTTACAACCATAGTGGAAGGGTTTTAGGATTTTCTCTGGAGGACTACTCCGGGATACCACCTAAGAGAGATATGGAATTTACAATTTTCTCATCTTGGGGGATAAGGTAGTTTCTATTAAACCATGAAGAATGGCAGCGACAGAGCTTCAAGATATCAAGACTCTGCTTGAAGTGTTGGTGGATAAGGGGTTTATCCATATTAGTACGTCACCATGGTGCTCACCAGTATTGTGTGAAAATAAGCATAAAATAACCCTAAGTTTATGTGTGGATTACTGGAATCTGAATCAGATGACTATGAACAATCATTATCCTCAACCATGTATCGACGATCTATTTAACAAGTTGACAGGATCATGCATCTTCTCAAAGATTTACTTGAGATCGAGTTAACATCTGTTATGAGGTCTACCTTTTATATACAAAGAACTTCTTTCAAAAGAAGTTATAGCCAATATGAGTTATTGATAATGCAGTTCGGACACACAAAAAACACTATCTATGTTTGTTCCCTTGATGAATAGAATATTCCACCCATACCTGGATCAGTTTGTGGTAGTGTTTTAGGATGAAATTTTAGTTTATTCCAATACTCATGAAAATCATGCCCAAAATCCTACCATCATCCAGAATACACTCTGAGAGAATTTTCTATATGCCAAGAAATCTATGATGCAGTTTTGGATTGATCAAGTATACTTATTAGATATCATAGTCCTAGAGGAAGGTGTGTCAATGGACCTAGATAAGGTCCATGATATGGGTTCTTGGACTCAACCCGATAATATTTTTGATTTCCTCATTTTTCTAGGACTTTCGGGCTACTATCATAGGTTCATCCAGTTTTTTCCCATTTTGAAGGACCTCTTTTAGTCCTGACCACAAAGGGGTTAATGTTAGAATGGTTCGAGGTATGTGAGAATGATTTATAAGAGTTTAATAACAGCTTTACGTAGACACTAATTTTGATAGTACCTATGATGGGTTAGGATTATATGTTGTTTTTTATGCTTTTGGAATTGAACTAGGTGTAGCGTTGATGTAGGGATATTGAGGTGTAACCTATGGGTATCTATAGTTGTGGAAACATGGAAAAAACTACTCTGAACATGATCTTATGTTATATTCCATGGTTTTTTTGATGAGTTGGAGGCATTATATATTGGGTGAATTTGTTTTGTATATTGATAAAAATATGTTGAAGTTTAACTTTTTCTAGGGATATTTGAATCTTCAATAGGGGAGATGGGATGAGTATATGTAGTTGTTAATCAATGATCTGGCACATAAACTTAGTATGGGAAATAGTTTTTCTTAAACATTAAGAAGGAAAACTCTGACAACGGAAATTCAGGAGTCTATTGATAATTAGAAGATAATGACCTTGCAATCTGATATGCATGTTATGGTTTAGGAACGTCAGGAGCAGATGACTCTAGTACAATTTTCAGTAAAGTCAGCGCGTCTGATATAGATCATAGATATTGATTATAAGGATTTAGAATTTATACCCTTGAGTAAAAACCATGAAGGTGGGATGCACATTAATACAATATTATAGTTAGAAATGAGACCATATTTGTCAGGAATAAAGTTATTTTTCCCCAGAGTATGTGGGAGGAATTTATAAGTTAATTTCATTACTCAATGTGGGCATGGAATCTAGGTGTAACCATGATTTACCATGACCTAAGAATATATTTTTGGTGTCCGGGCATGAGACAAGAGATGAGAGGGTTCTTGAAATGATGTTACACATTTCAATAGGTAATGGATGAGCATCAATGACATGATGGTTTACTACATCCATTTCCTATTCCAAAATTGATGTTGGAGGATGCTACTAAGTATTTGTTTGGTGGTTAATCCATGGAATCCTTAGAAGAATGATTATATTTGGGTTATTGTAGACTTGTTCACTTGGGTAGAACATTTATTACCTATATGGGAGAATTTCTTAGTCGATGAGTTTGGATAATTGTATTTCATAGATATATTCCATCTGTTTGGAGTGCCACAAACTTTAGTTTCATACTGTGACACCTATTTTACTTCATGGGTTGAGAAGGTATTGCAGATGAATCTTGGTACACATGTTTTTCTGAGCATGGAATTCCACCCACACACATATTGGAAATCATATCATACTATATTGGTGCGTGAGAATATGTTATGAGTGTGTGTTATTGAATCTGGTGGGACTTGGGAAAAGATCCTAGACGTGGAGGAGTTCACCAATAATGATTGTCATTGGGAAACAATACATGTTGAAATATATTAGGCTATTTATGTTGGGCCATCTAGATCACCTCTATACAGGATGCTGGTAGGTGATTCCGAGTTGTTGGGACCAATCTCATGAAGGAGACGTCAGAGAAGGTTCGACTAATTTGGAAGTGTATAGTTATAGGTGAGAGTAGAAATATGTCATATGTTGATTGATTTTTATAACCCTTATATTTTACATATGGTGATTTTTTAATACTTTTCTTTGTTTCCATGATTGGGCCATGACATGATTTGGTGGCAGTGAATGTAGTTCCCAAGTTTCAGAGATCGTTCGAGGTTGTTGAGATAATCAGGCCAGTGGAATATCTAATGGATCTTCCACATAGGTATAGTGCTCTACATGATGTTGTACACATTTCGTTAATTTAGAGGTATCACCCCAACCCTTCTCATGTGATCTATGTGGATGATATTTATCTTGTGATAAATTATATCCTTTGATGAGCATCTAATAAGTGTGTTGGATCACAATGAGATAGTGTTAATGTGAAACGACAAGTTGATAGTTTGGGTGTTTTGTAAATAAGGATTTGTTTTCATGAAGATACATTAGAATGGTAATTAGATTTGAGGTCTCAATGGCCCAATCATTTTTTACTCATATACTTGGATATTCATGTGAGTAAATCTCAAGGAAGAGCTATTATAAGGTGGGGAGACTGTAAGATCCCAACATTTTATAAAGTGGACATGGGCCCATTTATATGTACTCATTTTCCTAGTTTTGACTATATTTATTTTGGTTTATTTCATATGGTGTTTTAGGGTAAAATTTTAGAATCATTAAAGTCGGAATAGTAGTGTACAGTTGGCGCATTTTTCCCCAAATTGTGCTCCATGAACCAGCAGACCGTGCGAACCAAAATAGAGGGGATTCACATAGATGGCACAATATTTGTCAAATCATGTTCCCTATTAGGATAAACCAGGACCTCTAGAAGAGGTACACCATTTATAAAATCTTTTTCCACTACCACAGAATCCATGAATGGGTTTTTAATTAACTAAAAATTTAGATTTAAAATTACCGAACCCCCACCCCCCCCAGTAACACAAAATCAACACTATATTAGTCATAATTGATTCATATTTTATAAGGATATTAGACAAATTAATATGTTTCAAAACCACCATTCATTGTGATTAAAATATCATATTGAAGATCTCCACCTCTCCCATATTCATATTTAGATCTCATTCTTTGATCTGATTGTTGTTGCTCCACTTCAACATCGGGATTTCTATTGGTGAGTGTTAATCCAGAACATTAATGTAGGTGGTCTATTATTCAAATCTCAAAGTCTTGATTTATATTTCATTTATTTAATTGTGTAATTTCCATTGAATGATTAAAAATTGAGTTTTCATAAACATAATTAAATAATTTTATAAATTAATTAATTAATGGATTGTGAAATTTGGGATTATGATTGTTAAATTTTAATTATTAATTGTTTAATTGAAATGGGGAAATTGATATTTTTAATGTTGATTAATTAATTAGTTAATTCATTAATGGAATTGATGTGATTAATTAATTGTTCATTTAATTCTTAGAAGTATTTGAATATGAAATTGTTAATTTAGATTAATTAATTGATCAATTAATTTACTAGATTTTTGGGATTTTGGATTTGTTTGGTTTAAAAAAAATAATTAAATAATAGATTGTTATGATTATTCAATTGGATAAATTAGGTCAATTAATTAATGGAATGTTCAGATTGGGAAATATCATAAGTGGATTAATGTTGAATAACCCTGATTGATGTGATATTGTGATACAATTGATCTCATGATAAAAGTGATTTTGCGATACATGTTGTTGTGTGATATTCATGCATGAGACATGGTCAATTGCATCAAAATACCAAACTGATAAAATTTGATAATGTGATACATGCGATTGTTCCATATATAAGAGTCGGATCGACTATGCTACATCAAAACCCCATAATGATAAATATTGACATTCGTTTGTGGGAAATTGTTTTCTACACCAAAATCCCATAGTGATAAATTGATAATTGAGGAGTTGGATTGGGATTGAGGTTCTAAGTACCCAAAGGGTGTTATACGTGGCGTTTTATGCCCATGATTTGGCACTGAACTATCATTCCAATTGAACGTGATATGAATCAAGATGATGAATAGTAATAAATGAATTATCAAATAGTATATCCCTTAGGGAATGTTCAGACTCCATCAAAGCCTGATATAGGTATTGAGAGTTTGGGTGTCCTAAGGATCCTGTGGGTTTATATGCTTAAATAAAGTGATATTGAATAAATGTAGTAGTTTACTTTATTGGATGTATTTATTTCAATATAAAACGTCATAAACTATTATTCAATAGATATAGTTTTAAATTTCATTGGTGGTGGACTACTGAGTTTATTCACACACTACTCGGGATGCTTTATCGATACACAAATATATTTCATGGTTGCTGAACAGGTTAAGGGAAAGGGACCTATGTATGACGGATTAGTTAAGATATATCTTGAATGAGAAAACCATATGTGATTCGAGACCCAATTGGAGTTATCACTGTATTAATTTTTGGTTTTTCATTTTACACATTGCATTCAATTGGCATGATATATATACTATTTTAGTTTGTATTTTGTATCGAATTTTAGTTATCATGTGTTTCTGGTATTGTCTGGTTAATTGGTCATACATACTAGTTATTCTTTTTTATTTATTTTGTTGTGCCACACAATAAAGAGGGTATAGTCTCCCAATAATATATGTTGGTTGTCACAACTAGTCAGCACCCTCTGACATATGGGGAGGTGCACCTGAGGTCATGTGAATAACCGTTTAGGGGCACCAATGTGTGGCACCTAGGTTAGGATGTTACATAATAACATGTTGAGAACTGGGATTTCTTTATGAAATATGCACATAAATAGATGATGTATGCTTAATAATTATGAATCGAGGCTTATTAATATGATATAATTTTATAAGGGGAGAAAAAATTAAGAGTTTCAGGATAAAATTTGAAGGAATTGGTTTATCATGACATAGTGGGAGTGATCCCCTTTAATAATTGAACAGAAGTGATGTTTGGAAGTAAAAAAATTAAATTTCTATAATGGTATATTAATATTGAATTACCAAATCCTTCAAAACATTTGGAATAATTTATGGGATGAGGTTTTTCTAATTCAGCTCTCATAAACACACTTCAAGGTATATTTTAGAAATTTTTTGTTCTTTAACACATATTAAATCACTTTTTACCCTTTTTTATTTCACCATGATAACTGATTTTTTAACCTTGATTATTAATTTCTATTAAAATTTTGAAATTTATAATTATCAATATAAATTTTTTAGATTTATATATGAAAATAATTTCATCAAATAAAATCTATAGTGTTTATAAAAGTTAATTACATAATTAATGCATATGATGCATAAAAATAGTTTTCATACGATTTTTTTAAGCATAAATTTTTTTGTAGGTTAAAATTATCAATGTTATTAATTAAAATTTCATAAAGTATATTATTTTTTGAAAAATAAATATCAAATTTTTTCAAATAAATTTTAAAACGAATATTTTACATAAAAGTCTTAAATTAAAAAATACACCAGAAAATAATTTTTGATGGAATAAATTTTTATCTAAGTTATAAAAAAATTAGGTTTTATAAGATCAAAATATAATTTAAAATTAATAATTTTAAAACATAAATAGAAGATTATTTAAATAAAATATTTAATAAATTTGTTATACTTTTTTATATAGTGATAAAGTCAAACAAATTACAATTTAGTTAAATACAAAATTTTTCAATATTCATTTTAAAATAAACGTTTCTAGAAATATCCTTGAAATTAATTTAAATATTATATTTTAATTATTAATATAAATATTAACTTAAAATTATAAACTTCAAATTATAAAATTTAGGAATAAAATCAACAAAATTATAGGGAAAAGTTTTTAAATAGAAAAATATTTTTATTTAAATATTAACAATTTTTAATTTTATTTAATATCAATTAATAATAATACTTTTGTAAATATATTATTCATATAAAACATATATTCTACCTAATATATATTTACTTCCATTAAATAAAAAAACAAAAACATGATTGAAAAAGTATATTTTCTAGTATAAAATTATCATGCTACCTTTATCAATGCATTAAAAAATAAAAATTACACTATTTAAAATAAAAGTGATAAATAATTTAAAAAATTAATAGTTAAATAATTATATCATATTAATTTATTGTTTCATAGTTCCCCAATATCCCTACATTACATTTAATAAAAAGTTATGATATTTTGGTAGTCACGAGTGTTGAATCTGCATGCATGGATCACATCAAAAATTCCATGAGTTTCAGTTTATCTCACATATGATTTTTCTAATATAGTAATAATTTTGTTCAACATGATCATGGTATAGCGAAAACTATAGTGAATCTACCACCTTTATATGCTCTAAAAATGTATCTTTATAATGAATACTTCTACTAACCGATGTCATTTATTTCTTTTTTGTTCATAGAATTCATAATATGGTCACTTTCTTTTATACACGCTAATGTAATAGATATATAATAATAGTATTTATTTATTATATTATTTATATATATCATGGTTTCATTTCAGTTTTGGGTTTCATATGGAACAAGATATCAAAAATAGTGATCGTTTAGAGAGAAAACGTATTTCTAATTCTTGGGGTGTTACATTCCCCCTAAATATATTATAACCACATAATTAATATTGATTTTTTCTCCAACCTTTTGATCCACAAGATTATCATTATTCTGTATAAACATTCATACTATATAATTTTCTTCTAATGGGTATTCATAATTTCACATATATATTATCATAGGTTAATATGAAAAATCATTTAATTTTTCAAAAATAGTTTTTCTTCTAGATTCATCAATATGTGTTCCTATTGAAACATAATTATCACTTTCCATTTCAATAGTAGTCATTAATTTGAATTTCAGTTTCATGATTGTCTAGGAGTTTGATGTTGTTGACTATTAACATATTCTCTTAGATTATTGCACTGGTTTGCATAATTTTTAAGTTCCACACATCTAGAATTGTTAAGTTTCCCACAAGAATTTTTCCCATTGTATTAACTAAACAGTTCCATTTTCTTGGCCAACTTATTTCTCAATACCAAACATTATTCAAAATAAAACATTTTTTTCTTATGTTGACAAATTAATCTAGGTTCATCATCCCACATTTTTATACGAATAAAAATGATTCTTATTTCATTCATCATATTCATATCTTGAAATTTCATGGGAATCCATCCTTCACTTTATTGGTGTGTTTTAAAACACAACTACATTTATATTGAAAATAAGATTTCTTGAGAGATTTTCTAGAATAATTATAATATTTATCCCTCCCACTCTACTCCAATTAGGTTGAGCATTGGTAAAATCTCTCAATTTACCATAAAAATCATTTTTAGCTTGTTTCCAATGAGATTTAGTTAAAATTAATCTAAAATGAGGTTAACATGATTTATAAACAGATAAAACCATTAAAGAATTATAAAAAATGATCTTTTGAAATATTTAACATTGAAATGACTTAATCTTTAATATGATATCATAATATTACCTAGCATCATAAATCACTCTCATATTAGTCAAGTTTTTTTTGGATCCTTATTAGTCCTTAACTTAATTCCATAACATAATTAATAATTTAGAATGGATTGCAAATATAATGTTACTAACTAAGGTATATCACCACAGAGTGTCTAGCCATATGAGGAATCTTAGGTTCACTCATCATTCACTAAGTGAATATCAATTTGATACTTAACTAACTATTTTTTGGGTGATTAATCAAATGTGATTATGTCCCACAATCACATCCACAAAATATTATGGAATTATATTCTTTTGAAAGCACATACCCAAACATCAATAGAATTTATAGATATTATCATAAGTAGAGAAATATACCCTAGAATTATCTAAAGGGATTTTACTAAAGCTATCCAATCCAAAACCCAAAAAATAACTAAACATATACTCAAAATCAACTAAACCCTACTATAACACTAACTATAGAAACACATTATAAACATATAGTTTTTTTATATCATTTAAATAATATAAACATTACATTTCATAAATAATCACACAATATCACGAATATAAGGTTTAGTTACTTTTAGGATTAGCTATATAAGTAACTTACTTTAATATACTTATGATCATTTCTTTATAACTGATCCACACTATAATCCCTTATAGACTTCTCATAAGTTATATTGATGTTCCTAAATTTTGGAATACAAACATAATAAAAGAGTGTGGTCAAACACTCAATACGTAAAACTATATCATCAAGGGTTATATCAAAAAAATATTAGAGTAAAATTGTTAGGGAATAAATTTATTATAAATAATAACATGGTACAACATGATTTTTTCTAAAATTAGTGATAGAGAAACAAGTGATCTCAAATATAAAAAAAACATATAATATGGCATAAAAATGTGAGATAGACAAGGAAAAAAGGCTCATTGTAATCATATTGAAACGTCCTATAATCTTACATACATCGAAAAAATAATGAACACACCATAAAAAGAATGATTTAATGCTCACTACAAAAAAATAATTCATTATAGTGTCCTAAATTGGATTGGGTTCACTTCTCATTACCATAATCGTAGTGGAAAACTTGATTTGATTGGTTTATATCCCAATTCCATTTAATATTATCTCATTAAATACAATGTTTTACTGAAATAATTTTAGGTATATATAATTATTATCCCACTCATTATATAATCAAAATCATAATTTATACATACATGTTCATTCCCCATGAGGAAAAGAAAATATTCATAAAGCATAATCTTCATAATGTCTAAGAGAAAACGTGGGGTTCGTAAACTCATCTTAAAGAAAAACTAAATGATATATAATAAGGACTCCTAAGAGAAGAAGGAATTAAATCATTTTTCAAGTTCATATTTTAATAATTTATAGATGTTCTTGAACATGGACCTCCAGTGTAGAAAAAATCATGAGAAGAATTAGAAATACAGGAATAAAAACAAACCAATTATGTGATGATTTATGAAATGGGTAAATGAAATTTTATATAAAGAAGGTGTTTATTATTTTTTGATAGATAAAAATTGATACATGAGAGTTTAAATAAAATAATGATGGGTTTGAAAATATTTTCATGTTTAACACATTTGATGAATTGAATACTTGAAATGAAATAATAAATTGGGAGATTTTCATAAATAGGATTTACCTTAAAGACGGAATTTCTGATGAAGCATTAAACAAAAATTGTCCAAAAACAAAGATATTTATTTTCAAATATGTATATACTTGAAAATATATATATTGAATATGGAATAGATAAATTAGAATAAAATAGATTAATGGGGATTAAAACAAATAGAATATGTAATTCAAAATCATTCAGGGTGTTTCTGAAAGATCTGATAAGATATTTTAAATAGCTTTTTTGAAATACAATGTAGTAAAAATGTTTAAAGAAAAGTTATTTTGAAAATTTGTTAATTTGAATAGAAAGGCCACATGAAATAAAAAATAATTATGTTACTAAATCTTATAGAGATTATTAGAATGAATAGAAAAATATAGACATAGATGGGATACCATAGTTAAAAATAATGGGATATATACTCAACAATGATATATATTTTGAGGAAAAAATAATCTAAGTTAAAATTATTAAATATAAAAATAAACATTTCACTATTGAGGCATATAAATTAACTTGAAATTGAATCATAGGGTGGAAGAAACCAATCATTTAAATAATAACTCCAATATGAAAGATATTAACTCCATGAAAGGTGATTTGGGTTAAACCAAACCATTACAACATCACAGTCGCTCAAATTTAAAATACTTGGATGGAAGAACATGATATTAAATTCTGAATTCAATATATTTCATTAATGTTATGAATAAGTAAATACATGATCAATACAAACAATGAAAGAGTAAAAGTAATGGTGATTTTTTAATAGGTGATTCCTTAGTAGACGAGACCTAAGTAAAAAAATTATATAAACAAAAGAAAAAGATTTACAAGGGTTTGAAAGTAGAAATTTTTTTACAGTACTTATCATTAAAAGTATTAAGATCCATTGGAAGGTATTATAGACACATGATTTTTTTGTTAACACCTTTTTTTCAAGACCGTATGATACCATTTTCCCCTCATGATTATCATGAGTGGTTATATGATTGATCATGGAATAGTGTTGGAGTCATTACATCCATTTAGCAGTTAGAGGCCAAGAAATTTGAATTAAAAAAATTCTAGATAACTTTCATGATGGTGGAGGCGTCACTCTCAATCCACATGTTATTTTAACCTTTTTTATTTGTAATATCAACCTCAATGATGATGATATATATCTCACATTATAAATAATAAGAAGAACCCAAAGTACTGTATTAAAATCTAAAGACATGTCTATTGTGATCTTTGCACACCACTCCACAACCAAAAGGGCTTGAGTTTCCCTTTGTGGAACTATCGACATTTATCTTGATCTAGTTAGAAATAGGGGCATCCAAGAATACTTCCAGAAAGCACTTATGTTGGTTATGACTTTATTATAATCAAATATGGTAACGAAAAATTAAATATATGATGATATTTTGGAAGTTACCAATATACAACATACCTACTTCTTTGATCACAGTGAGAATATTCACTTAAGTTGCTCAAAAATTGTATGTATTATTTTGAGGAAAAATCGAGTTTCTATCATACCAGATGGCATTCATGAACTTTGATAAAATGACTATTAAGAGCTATCTGATTTGTTGAGAAGCATCTACATTCATGCATAATTGAAGATTTAACTGAATAGAGAAAAACATATCTATTTGAGATAAAAAATTTCAAATATATATTTCCAAATAAAATAAGAATTAGAAGAAGATAAAAACATATGTTCATTATCCACTTTATGTTGGTTGAAGAGATTTCATTTAGAGAAAAGCTGGATATCAAATTATTGAAGAAGAAAATTAGTGGGAACATGATTGTGGGATATCTTATAGACAATGGTGAACCTATAGGGTCTAACCCATGGATTCTCAAAGACAATTAACTAAAATAATTCCCTATTATAATCAATGAAGTAGTGATTGTAGAAAATTTTGGAGTCCAAAATAGTATTTTTTTACCAGTCTCTAGAACTAAGAAGTCATCTGCATTAACAAAAGGATAATTTCTAACTATAATGTTAATATAATTGGGTAAGGGAATGTTTGGAGAGTATAAATAATAATTTATAGTAATACTAGTGCCAAGAGGTAATTGAAAATGGGAAACCATACTGATGATATGATAACAATACCAGTAATCCAACTGAAACATCATATAGGATTATCTATTAACTAGCCACAAAGAGTGAGACATAATTTTTTTGAAGGAATTATTGATTTATGGATAGATAAAGAAGTCAATGTATAGAAAATTTACATTTTTAGTTTGATCAAAAACCTACCTCAAACAAATTAAAACCCATATATTTGTTATAGAAAAAGTTCCAAGTAAGACTATCATGAATGTCATCATTAAATAGATTAAGGTTTTGAATACCTATCCCCTTATTGGTAGGAGGATTATAGTAATAAATCGAAGCAACTAGGAGAAGATTTATTTCAAGAGTGATTCAACTCAAAACAAAATTTTTGAAACTAAAATTATTCTTTTTAATCGAAACAATCCTCCATTTATAAAACTTCATCGAATAAACCATTTTAGAAATAGTTTTGTATTTAATATGACTTATTATTACAAATATAGAAAGATATATTCCGTTCCAAATGGGGAATTGTTTTTTTATCTGATCAACTAAATTGGGAGAGTATATTATTTTAGATTTTCCCTAAAAAATTGGTACCTCAATATAAATTAAGGGGGAGGATACATCATTAATACCAAGGCTATTCATAATTCTAATTTTTCTATCCACATAGAATTTATTTCTCAAATTAAATTTAAGATTTGTTCCAGTTAATTGTTTGAAAAAACACATCTTCATAGTGAGATAGGGAAGAATTATGGTTTTGAATGTTTCTTTTGAAACATTGTAGACATAATATAATTTTATCCTCATAAAAGAGGTGAGAAGTAAAATTTATGTTTCTACATGAGATAATGGGATTTATTTTACACTTATTAAGAATTTTGGTGAGGAGTGTGATTAGGTAGTCTTATAAAATAGAGATGTATATTGGAGGGATCAGGTCTCCTTGCATAACACCTTTAGTGTAATTGAAGTATCCTTTGGAATCTGAATCATATAATAATTAAAAGAACTGTTATCCAGACCCCCTTATGGTAATGGAAACTTAAGAATAAAAAAATATACGAGGGATAAAAAAAGGGAGATATAAAAATATCATGAAATTAAAGATAATCATTATACAAGAAATAAAGAATATATTGAATGCACTATATATTTTAAAAGATGGTTATCAATAGAAAACATATTTTATAGAATTGAAAATAAGGACACAAAATACTTACAAAATTGGTATCCATTTAATAGAAATACAATTAAAGAAATATCAAGATATATTAGTTCAAAATTAATAAATTACATGTATATGGAAAAATATATTCATTATGTAGTAATAAAACCATATCAAATATATCTTAGTGCACAATATAAAATATGTCTCAAGAAATTAAATTTGAGATGAATAAACAATTACATTAAGTCTCTCTTAGGCGAATGTTCTCTAGACTATAGTAAAATGAATTCAAATATATTAATCACTAATTTCATATCTTATTCAAATGTATTACTTTTTATTCAAAACATTTATAACCATTAATAAAAAATATCTCACTTGGTTATGGATTATTTTCATCATTGGTTGTTATAATTTTTCTATTGTTTATTTTGAAAATGTTTCATCATGATGGGGTGGATTATCAATTATTTTTATAAAATGCATAATTATGAGATTATTCATAAAAAATTAATAATATATCTTCTATGGTTTGATAAGTCCAACTACATTATATTGAAGACATGAATATGGATTGTGAAAAAGTAAATTCCTATAAACTAATTATGTTATGTTTATTGATTTAAAAGGTGAATATTAATTAATATATTAAATATTAATTACACCTTAAAATATAATATTAAATTAATTTTTATTACCTAAAATATTTGTTATATAAAATATCTTAACAATTCATGATATAAAAAATATAACATCTTTAACATTAGTTGTAAAACTGACTCAAAAAGGGGTGTGTTATAAAGATTTAATGAGTAAGTATATGTTTTTATATAATATTAATATAAATTTTGATTAATCCTAAGAATGTAATAAATATCATTTACCTTATTTTAATTCATTTTTAGATCAATCCATATGTGGTGGTGATGAAAAATGAATTTTTTTTCATGGAGTTAATAGTCCACATGTAAGAATTATTAGCATCTCTATCTCTCAAAAAATGGGATGTAATGAACATATATAATAAAATATCATGTTTAAATTTTAATATTTATGTATAATGAATATTCATTCATAAAATCCATCCTTGTTACCATCCATGAGATTTAGTGTGAAAATGAACCATATCACTTTATAGAGGTAATAATCTACATTTATGTGCGATATATGTTGTTTTCATATTAGTAGATAGAAATGATTAAATATTATTTCCTTCGTTAATATAATTACATTAAATTATATTAATAAAAATTATTTAATTATATTATGGTGAAAATAAAAATATTGGAAGAGTAATATTAATAAAAACACCAAGGAGAAAGAAATACACAAATTGGGAAAATGGGATTTCTCTTAGAAATATTTTTTTAAAATAAAAGTATTATGAAAAATAATTTAGATCATAAGAATGAGAAAATCAGATTGAATTATATATGGTAAAAAAATGGCAGAGTTATAGGAAAAAATTATAAGGGATAGGTGTTAAAAATGCAGTGGAAGTGGTCCTCTTTCAGAAGTGAAGAGAAGTTTAATTTAGTAAGTAACCATTGCATTTCTATAATGGTATATAACTATTCAAATATCAAAAGATCCAAAATTTTAAAATTATGGAGGTGACTGTGTTTTTATTTTTTTCCTCTCACACACACACACTATATTTCATGTTAAATAAATATTTCTTGTCATTTACACTTTGTAAAACTACTTTTAAGTATTTTTTAATTTTACCTTGGTAACAATATTTTTATCCTCATGAATTAATTATAACGATGTAAATTAAAATTTGAATTATTGAATAATTTTAACATGATAATTTAAAATATTACAATATTTTTATAAAATTAAATATATAATGTTTATAAAATTTAATTTTATAATTAACGCACATGACACATAAAAACTATTTTTACAAAGGGTGTATTTTCAAAGTTAATATTTAATTATTTGATAACATTTTAAATGTTAATAATTTATGTGAAAAAATTTTGTTTATAGTATAAAAAATAATTTTTTTTATTTCAATTCAATGAAAAATATAATTTTATAAAAAAAATTAACTAAAAATATTTTAAACTGTTCATTAAATTATAATAAATTATTGCCTATGTTCAAAATAATTTTTTATCAAGTTTAGAATAATATTAAAAATATATAACATTACATAATATATATAATTGATTAAATAAAAGTGTTAGTAAATTTTTAATTCTTTCTTATGTAATGATAAATTCATAAAATTTAAAATTTTAGTAAAAATTTCATTTTTACTATTCAAAAAGATATAAAATCATTCATAAAATTCAAAACAAACCTTTCTATGAAAATATATGAATTCATAATAAAAATTTAAATTCTTTTTTAAAAATTAAAATTCTAAATTTTAAAATTAAAATTGTAAAAATATAGTAAAAACAATTTTCATAGAAAAATACAATTTTTTAAATATTAATATTTAACATTTATTTTCTATTAATTACTAATTATATTAGTGTTAGTATATTATTAATTTAATAAAATTATATTATTAATTGTACATTTAGTTTTGTTAAAGAAATTCTATAAAAATAAAATTTATAAAATAAAATTTAATAATAAAATGATCTTTTAAATTTTATTAATTCTTAATAAAATAAATATTCCTTTTCAATGAATTACATGTGATAAGTAACATACCACATTTTTAGTTATAATATTATGTCATCCTAATTTATATTTACATATGCCCTAAATATATCTACATTTAATTTATATTAAAGGTATGTTGTCGTGGCAGTCCTCGGTGGTGACTCAGAAAGCATGGATCTCATCAAAAAATCAATGATCCTAGATTTCCACCACATGGTATTTTTCTAATACCATAATTACATGTTTTTAGATTGTGATTGATCTTGGTAAATACCTTGTTAATCCCCCACCTTCTCAAGTTTATAAAAATGAGCTTTATAAGGGTGACTTATTATACCCTATTTGAATTATTTTCTTTTAGTTTGTGGATTTATGAATATGGTTACTATTGTTCTCAGAGTAGTGAAATATCATTGAGAGGGGGTGAAGCAATGATTATTTTTCTTTTTAAAATTGTTACTTTTTAATTTGAAATTTTTGTCCAGTTGAAGCCTCAATACACTCTTCTTTTTTACTCAAACTCTCGTCTAAAAATTTTATAAATAATGTCACAAAATAGAATGATTTACAAGGTTTGGTACAAAGAACTAAAACTTTAAATATAGATCAGATTTTCTAACTTTAATTCACACTAAAAATTAAAATTGATTACAAGTATAGAAAATATTCTGAAATTTCTAATAGTCCAAACATAAACAATTCATAAACATAAATATTCACTATGGGATTTCTCCTAATGGAATATCTCGATAAAAATCCCACTAGTGTTATTTATAATAACTATTTCAAATTGAGTTATCTCCCAAAAAGAAATGGTTTTTTTCTAAAATCCTAATATTTATTCAATGATATTGAAGGCACATTCACTATAAGATGATTCTATGATCCTCCAATTCAATCTTTCTATATCAAACTTTTTCTGTAATTCCTCACAAATTTCATCAAAATAGATATTGTATCATATCTTAAAATTTTCATGTTCACTTGATCATCTTCTTGAATAATTACTCAACATTGTCTCCTTATCTCTTTGACATAAAGTCGATATTGGGATCTTTAAAAGATATTTCAATTAGTATATATTTATAATCACATGTATGCACATATTTATACACAAAACAAATATGGTGCATGTGGCTCTCAATTAATTACAATATTTCAAATATATATTATTAAAATTTTCATTTTAATGATTTCTGAATAAACATATTTATTATCATTAAAAGTTTTATACATGAATGTTTTGGGTATTATATTTACTCAATTTTAATACCCATAAACAATGGGTATTGTTCCATGTGTGCTCATTTGAAAATACTCAAATAGTTTGGTATTTATATTCATGAATTATTTTTTCAGATGAATAATTTCTAGAATTGTTTCTTCATTCATCGCATCTCAAATACCCATAAGTTCAGGTATATAATTCTTAGATGGTAGGTGATCATTTTTGGAACCTTGAAGGAAAATTTGAGTAATACACAATGCATTGTGGTCTTCCTTCTTCTTCAAATAGATTATTCCTTGAGGGCTCACAACGAGGGGTTCTGTATTTCTTCATGTTATAAATAAATACATTATCTCATTTTTATACACCTATAGTGTAACACCCTATAACTACAGAGGGTTAATTTACTATATAATACGACTCATGTCAAGAAGGTGAACTATTATTTTGGTTTCTACATGATTATAAATCCACAATTTTGTGTGTTTGTCCTAGAGTAGTGACCAAGATGGGTGAACCTTTGGGAAGTTTCTTAAGGTGTTTGTGAGTGAGGAAAAAGTATACTAGATTTAATATGTATTGGCCAATGGGGATAGACATTATTCTAATGACCTGTTCAGGGACATGGGTTGGCCCCATAATGCGGACTATGTGTCTATGGGAAAACTGTTGGAACTTGGCAGGTCCGGACCTTATAGCCATGTTAAGGAAGGGTGCCCGTGCTGTCAACGGATCCCAGTTTATACATTAGTATCATAGGAGGATCCCATGATTGAGTGTTTTGGTACTTCTTATTTTGATATTTAGGGTTCTCAATGAGGAAGTTGTGCTCTTAAATAGGGGTGAATATAACACCACCTAACAATAAAGTCTTTAATAATTATATGATATGTATCATTTCAACAAGGTGCACTTTTCTTTTTAGGATCCTACCTTATTGGAACACTATAGTTATTCAAGAAATTCATGTTGTAGTGATATGGATGGAATAACATCCAATAAAGATCTTATGGTGTGAGTGAGTGAGAAAAAATCACACTGAAAATGATATGTGTTGGCATGTCAGTCCAATTAATAGTATGATAACCCATTTAGTCATGTGGGTGGGACCTATAGTGGGGACCACATGCCTTTGAAGAAAAGGGTCGCACATTGTGGTTGAGGACCCAACGTCCCTGTTAATGGAGGGTCTTTATGATGTTAGTGAGGGCCCAGTTATTACAAAAGGATTTAATGAATTTTATCATGCATGCATATCATATCATGTAACTCATGCACTCAAAGATTCAGTATTAAGTCCTCCATATAGTATATATCATCTGGAATAATTGTGGATTAACTCATCATCATGGCCTCTTTAATTAATGCAGCATTCCAGAAATCTCATGCATAAATATTTAATCCACTTGATATGATTTATAGGACAAGGATTCCAAATTTTAATACATTTAATGTATATTCATAAAAGTAAAACTACTTAAATATAACATTTTATATTGCCTATTCATTAATGCAGATATCTTACTTATTTTAGATTATCTTCTTCATCCTAGGACCCCATAGCTTTGGATTCCTTATTCATGTGTTACAATTTTTAAATATTGTGTGTAACATGTCCTTGGATCTATACTAGATCACAATAAGTTTACATGACCATCATAAAATATTTTGTGGCTTTTTATGGTGTGTTGGATAGGTTTAGGATTTCTATGTTTGATAAATGGTAGATAAAACATGCTCTTTAGAACCATCCATTAGAGGAGGTTGAAAGTGGGACTTCCCACTTGATCATATGGCTTGGACTTACTGAATGGAGTGGATCAAGTTATTTACATCATTTGAATGAAGGATGATCCATACTGAAGCATTAATTTTCCCACATTGAATATTTGTTTTTCTATGCCCTGGTATATGATAAAAGCATTATATTATGTTTTTATAAGTGAGTACTGGGTTCCACTACTGAAACCCCATTTATAGCACCCCATCCTAGCTCCCTCCTGCCACACCACCCCACATAGTGGCACAACAAATGCTCATATGTGTGCTCTTGTGGCCCATATACATGGACCAATCCTCCAACATATTCTGCCATATAGGCTAGCCAAGGTTAGGATCCCTTCGGCATGGTTGATCATTGGGTTCCAAAAATTCTTTATATGAGTTTTACTAAGTCTTCCATATATGGTTGGCCCATTATTTTTATATGAATCAAATAATCAACACTTAAAATAATTATATGTATATAATACTTATATAACCAATACATTCTTAAATTACATGTCTAGAAAAAATTCAAAACCAATTCTCAACCATCTCCAACTCCTCAGTGCTTATGTAATATTTATATACATTTTACAAGGCCTTAATATAGTAACTCATGAGATAATAATTTGTATTTTCGTGGAAATATTAATTCTTCTTCTTCACTTTATAAAAATAATCGTTGTCATGTTCCCCCTCTGGTTGTATGGAATTTTATTTATTAATCACATGTCTTTGACATGTAAATATCAACATAAATAATATACATAGTTTCAAGGAGCGTTTTCCAATAGTGACATCAAATTCCATTAGATGAATCCAAAAAAATTATTCACCCATAATGACCACCCTTCTTATTAAATACATATACTCTTCTCATATTTCACATTCCATGTTTAAATAAAAATCATAGATGAATTTCACATACTATGAATTTGATTCCATATTATATCTTGGAAAAAACACTACCATACTCATCTACCATCCACATGGGCATTTTAGTTTCTTCTTTTAATAATTGTTTATTTAGTAGTTATTTTATAATTATTTATTGTAATATATTTAATCTAATTTATCATGATTTTGATTTAGTTATATGTTTAATGTGAAGAAAGATATCAATCATATTATTAATTTAGAGAAAACAGAACCATTTTGAAAATCTCAGGCTGTTATAGTAACACAATGAGATTTAAAAAAACTATATTTGATAGCATATATGGAAAGAAACACCGAGCCTAAACAAGAATTAATATAATTTTATTTGACTACTATTACCTAACCATTAAATTATCCTGTATGAATAGGATTTACTACTATATAAATGTATATAAAGTTCATTATAAATGAAAATTTAATGATAAATACTTAGTAAATAGACACTCAACTCTTTTATTAATGTTTTCTTAAGAATCCAAATATGTTTACTTGAAAAATAATTTCAATATTTACTTCCTCAATTGATAATATAATGAATTCATAACACTATTATAAATGGTTTTTTATAAAAAAATTATCATTTTTGAAGTCATCGTGTCAAATTTTTTTTGAGTAAATGTTTTAGATTTTTTTGAAAGGTTTTATTTTCCAATGAATAGTAAAAAATAAAAATTATTATTGAAAATTATATTTTCTTATTATTAATTTAAAAATTAAAATTATATTTTGGAATAATTTTAAAATATAATTATTTTCTTTTGATAAAAAATAATCTAATTATATATTGTTTAATTAATTTTAGTGGTGAAATGTCAATATAAATATTTTTATCCTTAAAAAGTCATGTTTCGCAATAAAAAACATTTTTCAGGGTTTACCAGTTTAGTTTTAAATTAAATCCCAACACTTAAATGTTTTTAATCATTAAAAATATATTTCATATTTGGAATGAGAATGAACAAATTTGGTAAGAAGGTCTCTTTTTTGTCATTGAGAATAATAATTTTTGTATATATTTATTACCATGGTAATGGAAAACTTGAATAATTAATGGTAAAAATAATTTCATAAAGTCTATATAGTATTGCTAAAAATATCTAAATTTTTTTGATTAGTAAATTTCATCCATAATATCCCAAAATATTAATATATATCATTTTATGAAATATGGCCATGATTATGTCCTTTTAAAATACATTATATCATGAAAAATTTTTAAAACTCCATTTTGTTTTTTTATCTTTAATTTTTTTACATATGGATAACAATAAGGTATGTTTGGTTACAAATTATTATTTGGAAGAGGGATAATATTTTTTCACGGTAATTTATTTTTAAATTTTACTGATTCAATAATTATATTAAATATTTATTCAATGCCGACAAAGTAATTAATTAATTAAAAAGAAAATACAATAAATAATATTTAAAATATTAAATTTAATATAGTTTAAAAAAATAAATTATTTTGAACTAAATTTTTAGATAAATATAAAATGTTTTGGAACTGTGAAATGTATATATTTTAATTCATGTTTTTCATGATTGTTTTAAAATAAAACTAAATGAATAGTGTCAAAATTGTCATTAAAGATATTTTAAAATAAATATTTATTTATTCAATGATTCAAAAATCTAAAAATATAAGATATATAAAATTAAGGTTTATATGGTTTATAATATCAACCGTGGTATAATTATTAACCATTATTCCTTTTAAAGAAACTTTCCTGGTCCCAAAAAAGCACAAGATTCAATACCGCGTTAATTCTCAAAAAGTGTTAAAAGGAGATAAAATATAGATATTAGTGTGAAGAAATCATATAAACATGTACAATTTTTATGATATTATATCCACTAACCATGAGATTATATTTAAATATTATCAATTTTAAACCATATGAGTATGACAATTAACTTATATTAATTTAATATTTAAGAATTCCTAAAGTTTCTCTCCCCTCTCTTATAAAAGAGATCACTTATTCTATTTTTCTCCACATAAATAACCCATTTTATCATAAAATACCTATAAAAATCTCCTCATAACATATCTCCCTATGTCGTAGATGTCATTTTGTGTCATCAAATAAACCATGAAAATCTTTTAGGGTAAACAATTAGAGGATGTCCATAGAAGATGTCTAGTTCTTAGGCAATATTTTTTATTTTGTTTCTTTTTATAACTCCTTAAAATATTATTTAATAAAAATGAAAGAATATGACAAGTATCTTTCATCAACTAATATTTCATGACCTATACCCATCTCATCTTCTATGAAATGGTAAAAAAACCATCATTCAGGTATATGATATACTACCGCCTCAAGAACGTATGTAATTCATTTTTCATCACCTCTTATAATGGTTGTTTGTAATGATAGATTTTATATACGTATAAAAAAGATATTGATTAAATATTTATCCTTGTTAAAATTTGATATATCATATTTTTGTTACCTTTTAATTCATAGAATTTTATAACATTGTTTGTGCTTACGTTCGAACAACCTTTTATACGAAGAGATGTGATTTATTTTTCATCACCCCATCACATGGATTAAATATATAAGTATATTTAAATAAATAATATTATATTTATGATATAATTATATTTAAAAAAATTATAAATTTTAATTATATTCTTTTCATAATGATTTTGGAAAATAGAAAGTAACTCATATATACTTATAGAATGTCATCTCCATGATTTTAATGTGGTTGTTTATTCATAACCATATTACATTGTTCATTTTAAATATCTAATAGATCTATAATAATGGTAATTCTTTCATTATAATTATTATTTTATATATGATGTAATAATGACCTCTTTGACCATATTCAACCTATGGAATTCATTTTGGAAAAATTAGCTGGATTCCATCAAAAGAGTCGATATAAACATAATTGATTAAATAATTGAATATAACATGGTAATGAATAAAATTAAAGAGAATATTAAACATTATAAATCTTTTTAATACAATAAATAAATCGAATAATTTTTTTATTTAGGAATGTAAAGAATATACGCGGTGATTCCGACATAAGGTATGAGACTTTATTTTAAAAATATCATCATTTAATGATTACTTTGAACTCTTTTTTATTATATTATATTGTTCTTATATACGTGTCAATAAAATTATTATTTATGATTCAATGGATTCTGAAATTAATTTATCACCTTATTTGACATTCATTACATTTTATTTTATAATTAATATTTTTATTTATTTATTCAAGGGACACCTCACTTTAAAAGCATCATTTTAAATGTTTTAAATATTTTTTTAATTTTTTTTTCTTCCCTATACATATTCTTAACCTTGTTTTCAGAATGTATGTATATGAATTAAAATTAATTGAAATGGAAATTTAATTTATCTTTTTATTTTTTTCTAAGGATTTCACAAGTAATCATTTTACTTGTTTTATAAGAACCATTATTGAAATGATAAAAAATAAATATTCTATTTTAACGCATTAAATATAAATTTCTTTTCCCATTTGAAAAAATTATATTCACTTTTGAGATTCCATTATAATATTCTATGGTTTCTTCATGAAAACCCCCTTTTCATAACCTCTAGTTATTTTGAAAAGTTATTTTAAATTGGATTTCATATTTAAAAACCAAGAAATTTTTTATTATCAGTTCAATGAATATTTTATGAGTGTAAATTTTAAAACTGTAAGATATCATGTGTTATGATCATGTCATGTACCCTAAGAATTTTTTATGATGATGGATAGTTTCTCTTAAAACCATGGATTGGTGGTTAAATTATAATGAAAAAAAATTTGGTTTTATAATATCCCTCACTTGAATAGTTTAAAATTTATGTTGGAAGTTGACCATGAGGGATATTCCATTTTTAATTACAATGGTTATCTATAACTGTGAATTTTATTCCATTTGTAATTGGGATGGTTATTCTAATTTTAACTACGAATGTTATTTTATATGTATGAGTGATATTAAAATGACTACTAATGTTATATATATGAAATATCTATACATGTTAGGGTTTTTTATGGAAATATTATTATTTCAAAAAGGTTATCAGTGAGATAATTTTTAAAATAAATCATGTACTAATTTTTTGGGTTGAAAAGTTGTAACATTATGAATAAAATTTAATATTATTTAAAGAATTAAAAATAATCCTTTATGAGTTTTATTTATACATTTAAATTTTTGAATAATTTATTTTACAAAATATATGTGTAGAGAAGTTGATAACTTTGATAACAAAATTTTTTATTTTAAGCACAATTTTTTTTTCAAAAATTGATTTTTTCTAAAATATTAAGGGACTAGAAATTTATTTCTTTTTTTATCTATATTACTAATATTTTTGTGAATTTCCTTTATTTTAAATATTTTTCAAATATCTATATGGACGAATAGGGGTAAGTATCATGTTAATATTAAAATTTTGAATCTTTTTCATGAAAATAGAACTTTTTATATCATAGAAGTTTTATTTTGTGGAAAAAATTATACAAAGTAGATGTTTAAAAACATAATGTAATACTTATTTATGTATGGCTGGTAAAATAATTTTCTAAAACTATATAACTAAAAGGAATTTGGGAATGAAATAAAATTAATTATATTCTATATAGATGGTAATATAGATTGTTTTTTCAAGGGTCCTTATAGTTTGCATCAAATAAGTGTTTAGAGAACTTATGTTATTATGATATTTTTATATGAGATTAAAATAATAATTATGTATTCCATATTTAGTTAATAATTATACGTTCGATCATATAATCAATGGGTAGAAATATTTTATATGAGGTTTACTCTATTGGTATTTTCAAAAGATTAATGATATTCAAGGATAGGGTTTATTGGGTTGATGTATTTGTAACCTTTAGTATTATAATAAATTAATATTTCATAATAATATTGTAAGTTTAAATGAAGAAAACTTTAGGAGGCCGATCCTCTCCTCCACCGATGAAATAGCTTGAATGCCGACGGACTATGCTCCCCCCTCCCGATCAGAGGGGGGAGATTTCCATTGCCTCCCACAGAGGAAGAGCATATCTGATGGCATTCTTTTGCCCTTCCCATGAATTCATATCTCGCCGAAGGTCCCCTATATTTTCCAAGAGGCACCTAAACTTTTATTGCTGCCACAAGAAATTAATGGTGCCTTTGATCATTGCAAACTCACATTGGTGGCCCTATTGCATCTTCAGCAACCCTCAGATGAATCCTTTGACCACTTTGTGTCCGATTCGTGGAATCTAAAGGAGTAGGTGGTCATCGACTTACATGATCGCCTAAACTTCATGATTCATTTTGGTTTATAAGAAGATATGATCTATGCCTGGTCCAAGGACCCTCAAAGATGCAACGGAGTGACATTATATTTGTTTCGATGGAATTTTGATTTCCATATGCGGCGTGATCCTTCGACGTGTACGACCTGGGTAAGTCTACCGGGTATTCCACTTTCTTTCTAGAACCCCTCTATTTTGTGTGCAATTGGTAATTTGATTGAATGGTTTTTGTGCTCTGATTGGCATTCTGAGGTGGTTTGTAATCCAATCTGTCCGAGAATTTGTGTCGAAGTCGATGTTACATTGTAGCCGGTTCGAAGTATCTAGATCACTGATGATAAGGAATTTCAATGGAGGAAGGTGGTGGTTTTTGAATCATGGATGCACTATTGTGTGTCTTGTAGCCGCTGTGGTCACTTGGCATCGAATTTCCACAGCGGGAGGATTAAGGGATACTTACAAGAGATGGTAATGAGTCACAGTGGAGGGGGTGATGCTGCTACTCTGGAGAGGTCCTTGTGAATGAGGCACACTAAAGATGGTGTGGTATCGGTAAGGGATGAGACGGGAGACAATTTGGGTTGTTTGGAGGATGTTTGGTGTGCTGGAGGTGGAGACTTTGATGAGCAGGGCACTCAGGTGAGTGACCCCAGAAGTGCAGCTGCAATTGTGGAAGTTCTTGTGGTTCCAGTGTTTGTGCAGGGGATGTGACGGGATTTTTCTAGCAAGGCAGTGGGGGAAAAAATCTTCATCTTCTTCTATGAAGGAGATGCAGGACACCCTAGCTTTGGCTGAGGATTTCGAGAGATCTTCTACATTGTTCTCAGTGCACATGATTCCTTTGCAGAAGGTGGGAAGTGAGCCACGGGATCCGACAGGTGAGCAAGTCTTTAATCATTTAAAGTGTTATCTTGGAGTTTGAAATGCAGATATAGTGGGTTCAGTGGCATGAAATTCTATGATGTCAGAACATGTGGAAGGTTGTGTCCAAGAGTAGGATGAGGATGTTGGACGCATGATGATCTCGGTTCCCACTGGCAACAGATTCCTTGAACTGGACAATGATGAGGTTGTGCTTGAAGAGGGGAATGCTGCAAGGCAGGATAATGATCTCTCCTAGGTTTCTAATTCTCCGGTGGATGTTGCATCTAGTGAAGATGTGAAAAAACCTGGTGTATCGCCCTCAATGCCCCAACACAGCTGACTCTTGCAATAAGTCTCAACAAGATTGTAGTTTATAGGGGGTATTTAGAGCGGTGAAAATCTTAGGAAAGTGGAGTGACATCTCAGATAGTGAGATGGAAAAAGATGGTGGTATGGTTCAGCCTTACTTTAGTGTTGTTTTTCATGGTGATAGGAAAATGGTGCTTTGGGTTGCAGACAATAAGACTGGTCCACCACGTCGGCAACCGAAGAAGGATTATTCTTATCTTCCAAGCCCAGTGTCTACAAAATCCTCTATTAGGAAGGAATGATGGGCTATGTAATCTTCGAAGGAGTTTTTAGGCTTAGAGAATATGAATGTGAGAAGAAAATATGCCAAGGTTCTTAAGTCCTATGAAAGCTCTGAATCGTAAATAGATAATGAAGAGGAAATAGTTCATAATGGGGATGGTGATGTTTTTTGTTTCTATGATATGTAATTGTTTTTCTGGATTGTTGTATTTGCTTTATGATTTTTATTTCATTAATAAATGGTCAGAGGCTTGCCTTTGAATGAGCGTTTCTGGTATTGTATGTTTTTTTATAATGTATGTAGAAAGAATTTATATAAAATTTTAGTCTAAAAACCTCTTTAATAGTGATGATGTTATGTCTAATTTTAGTGTTTTGTTGTGAAATTATTAAATTATTTGTAGGGATTTTTCCTTTACAAGTTCCATTTTAATTTTAACATTAAATAAATCATTTTCGGTTTTAATAATGTTATTCTCTACATATTAATAATCATTTATTAATATTAAAGGAAAAGGAACATACACAACCTTATTATCCCTTATAAATGATTTAATCATCATTTTCATAGAAATGGCTTGCTTAAATGATTTTTAAAAGTATTTGGATATCTAAATCTCACGAATGAAACATTTAGATATGTCAAATGCCATTTCATTTCTCTAAACTTAATTTATATCATGTTATTTGTTTTAATTTATTTAAAAAAACAACTCATACATCTAATTTTGAAAAGCAAATACCACCAAGGTCATGAAAATTTGTTGGGGATATGGAATTCAAGATAGAAGATAATGGGGTTATCAATTGTGTAAAGTAATACCCTAATTTCTATATTAAAGGTATGAATTATTTTCTTATATCTTAATTATGAATCATGATTCAATTGATATTGACGAGTCATAAATAATTATTTTATATTAATGAATCAGATGACAAATAATGGTCATGGGTGGAAGAAATAATTTGTATAAAGGATGTTTTTATCAATGATATTAATATTTATTATAATTTTTATGATAATAATAAATCACTTAAGGATTATTATATAGTAGGATTTTCATTAATTTGGAAACTTTTATTATAAGGAGTCAATCTCTTTGAAATGTGTGCATTGAAAATGTGATAATTTCTTTAGACACTCATTTAAGGTTATATGATAAATGGTAAATAAAACTTTGAGTAAATATCTTCTTGATGATAATTTATTAATATTATTTGATTTTTTAGAAAATATTTTGTAAAGAAAATAATTTTATTTTAAAAGTGATTCGATAATTAATGATATTTTTGAGGTTGTTCATTATAATTTTGGGAATATTACATGACTTATATTAATATAGTACTAGTAAAAATGGAAAACCCATCCTATATGACAATGTCACATGGCTGAAACCCAAAACCTAAGGGAAACAAGTGTGAACCACCAACCACTAGAATACGTGATATAATAGTTAGTATGACATTATAAAAAAATATCAAGTCGATTTGGGGAATATATGTTTTGACATAGATATATCCAAGGGATTTAAAATTTATTTTTGGATTAGGCGATTTCTATTATTTTGGATGAATATCATAATTTTGGGAACCAAATAAGATTAAGGTAATTGAATGTTTTGTCTAGAGAAGATGTGATTTTATTTTTAGAATAAAAGATAAATTATATTTTTGAAGAATTATGATTTTAATGAGGAATTAGTGTGATTCAAGTTATTTATGGAAATGAATATCATATTTTCGAGATTATATTATTATGAATATTAATTTTTATGTATATGAGTTCATGTGTGACTAATATTGATTGGAAATAAATGATTAATTAATATCAAAAAAATATTTGATCAAAACCTTTTGATTTTTTGGTTTTTAACTTGGTTATAAATATTTTGAATAATTTTATGGATATTTATTTGTATAATGAATTATTTTGAACTTTCGGTTTTAATGTTGAATTTTTTAAATAAATTTGTTATATCATTGTGTAACTCTTTATTCATTTGAGGAATTATATTACCATATACTAACCATTTCTGTTTTTTATAATATATAACAGTCTAATGAATATATTTAGATCATTTTTAAAAATTATCCATTTTGTAGTAAGTTGATTTTAGTTCTGCAAGTATAAGAAATCATTTTATTACACTTCATTTGGAGAGAAGGTTGTGATTTTGGTTGAAATTGATTAATGGATGATATTGTGCATTTTATTTATATTTTTAGTCTATATGTTATGTAATTCCTCAAATATATAAAAATATATAAAAATATATATCCTATTACTTTATCTTCCAAATAATTGATGGCATTTTTCACACCTCCTTAGATTATGGTTATATAGTCATTGAAATTATCAGGATCATTCACTTTCTTATGATAAATGATCTCTCTCACTCACCATATTTATATGGATATTATTATTTTCTTCCACATATATATTTTCACTTATCTCTAATTTTTTCTTATTTGGATATCTAGTTATGGGTAATTATAAATGACCTTTTTATTTCCCTTTCCCTCTTTTCAAGACCAAATTTTATTAACTCGTATTTTGAGGTGGGATTTCAGCTAATGTATTTTAAAATGTCACCCCCCTATTTTTTAGATCAATTTAAAATTATGAGCAAATTTTTTTTAAAGGGTGATGCACCCACCAGATATATTTTTTAAAAAGAAATAAAACTTTGTTCAATAGCATATACGAAATATAACACCGAGCCTAAACAAACCACGAAATATTTTAATATTACAATGATAACCTAGAAATTAAATTTGTGAGTGTGAATAATATTAATTTCTTTAGGAAATTTATATAAGGTTTATACTTAATAAATATATATTGATAAATTATTAGCAATTAATTACTCAATTATTTTAGTACATCCATTTTATGCTTCAAAAATGTGTTTTCTTAAAAAAATATTTGTATTGCACTTTGTGAGTGGATATTATAATGAATTTATAAATCTATTATAAAATAATTTTTACAAAAAAATATCATTTTTTAAATTATTATGTAAAAATTATCTTAGAGTGAAATTTTTGGACTGCTATACAAATTTGATTATTTAAAGGAATAGTGAAAACTAATAGTTTTTATTGAATATTGTATTTTATTTACATGTATTTACAAAGTAAAATTATCTTTCTGATTAGTTAAATATTTAATTATATAATTTTGATTATACCTAATCTAATTATGGTCATTTGAATTAATTTAGTATAAAAATATTTTTATACTCAACAATAAATTTTTCAAAAAAATCATTTTTCATCTCATTTATCCGATTTATTTTTGAATTAAATTATTCAAAATATGTGATTTAAATAATAAAAAATTTATTTTATATTTTCAATCATGAGGTAGATATTTGGTAAATAGGCCTCCATGATTTTTAGTGATAATGAACAGTAACCAAAGTAAATATTATCTTTCATGGTCAATGAAATATGGATTAAATGAGGTTAAAAATAAGTTGATAAGGCCTAATATGTATCCCTAAAACATGTATTAATTTTATCGGTTAATTTTATTTCAGCCTAAATTTGAATATATGAATATTTTTTTACCATATTTCCATGATTATGGCCATTTTAATACTTTATGTAATGAAGAGAAAGAAAAGAAATTTTATTTATTTTATAAATGTTAATTTATTTACATATAGATAAAAACTGTATTTTTGGTTCTAAATTGATATTTTAAAGATAAATAACTATTTTATCATTTTAATTTAATTCAAATATTTAGTAATTATATCATTAAAAAAATTCTTCTAAAACATCGATGCAGTAATTAGTTTACTAAAAGGAAAATAAATGTAATTATTTTAAAAATATTAAAATTAATATAATTTGAATAATTTTTTAGGTTTGAATTTTTTAGATAAATACATTTTTTAATTAGTTTAAAAAGGTGTAAATTTAAATTATATATTTATATTGATTTTTTTAAAGTGAAATTAGGTGAATAGTTTTTGCATTGACATTAATAATTCTTAATAATAAATAATGTCATATTAAATGATTTTGAATATCTTAAAACATTCATTGGTCAAGTAAATTTTATGTTTTATATATTGTTAACCATTTTCCATTTAAGTATATTTTACCCTATTATATAAACTTTCATGGCCCCTAAAAAGTAAAATATTAAATACAATGGTAATTTTCAAAAATAATCAAAACGGGTTACAAGAAATGATAACAGTGAAATCATCATCTAAACTTGTCCACTATTAATTGTATGTGGTTATTTATAGTAAACCACATCATATATTTAAATCTTATCAATTTTTATCCATATTAATATGAAAATTAATTTATAATAATTTATTTTTTAAAAAAATTCTAAGTGTTTTCATCCCCTCTTATATAAATTGGAACCTATTATTCTATTTTATTCACACATTCAGAACATCATTTACCCAATATATACACATGTCAGTTCATAAAATCCCTCACCATGTCTTATGGGACTTTTTTTGTCATAAAACTAACATAGGACCTATTTTTTTGTAAACCATAAGTGTTTGTATGAAGAAACAATATAGTTCTTATCTAATTGTTTTCATTTTGTTACTTTTTCTACATTTTAACAATATTATTCAACCATGATGAAATGATAACTAAATTATCTACCATATACTCATATCTTATTAAGTTAACTGAATATCCAAAATCAATATCCTCATCCATCAAATGGGAATTGAAAATATCATTTGTTTGTAAGGAAGACTGTCACCTCATGAAATAATGTAATTAATTTTTGATCACATAATTATATGGTTGCATTTAATGATAGTTTAAATTTTTATGAATGATATTAATTAAATATTTATCATTATAAAAATATAATATATCATTTAATTTTTTACTTCTGTATTCACTGAAATAGATAGGGTTGTTCACGTGTTCTTGTGGACTAACACTTCTACGATGTAATGTGATTCGTCTTTCATCAGTAAATAACATGGATGACATATATAAGAATATTTACTGAAATAATATAATATTTTTTATATAATTATCATTCATTAAAGATAACATAATACATACCATCTTTTTCATAATGATATTTGGAAAATATAAACCTTACTCAAGCGTACATACCACCTATAATAGTCATGATTATAATATAGTACATTTTTAAAAAAAAATATTACATCATTGTTATTAAAAGAATAATTGATATAGAAAAAATTATTATTTAATTAGAATTATTTATTACATTATTGAATTATTAGATTATTGACTATAGTCAACCTACCAATCTCATTTTGTACATATTAGTTAAATATCATAAAAATTTCCAATATAAACTTAATTGATTAAGTTATATAATATAAAATGGTAATAAATAAAATTTAATTTAATAATGAGCCTCTAAATGATTTTAAATAATTTAATAATAAGAAATTTTTTTCCATCTGAAAGAAAAATAATTTACATGATGAGTCATACATAAGGTGAGGGACTTTCTTTTAAACAAATTCTTCTTTATATGTTGACCTAAAAATAGTTTTTTAATCTATGCCATTGTAATTAAAAATACATAAAGAAAATAATTATTTACACTTTTATTTATAAAAAAGGTAATTTTTACCCTATTTTAATTTCAATAAATTTTTTAAATTTTTTTTATTGTTTTACACAGAGGACACCATTCATTAATAACATCATTATATTGTTTTAAAATTCTATTTTTTGATTAATTTTATTCTCCAAAAAAAAATTTAAAATTAAATTATGAATGTATTTATACAGACATATGTGAATTATAAATGAAATTTTATGGGTCATTGGACTTTTTTCTATTATATTCAAAAGGAATATTTTTACATTAATGATAAAGAATATTTTTACAAAAAGGAAAAAGGAATGTTCTATTTTAACGTATACGCCAGCAATGGATTTCCCACCACCAAAACCATTACATGATATTTGGATTCATTAATAAGAGTCCATTTTTCATTAAATAAAAACCCTCCATTTTTATAGTTTGGTTATTTTCTAAAAGGGTACTAAAATTAATTGGATAATTCAATATTTAAAAATGTATTATTATGGGTGAAAATATAAATTTAATTAGTTTAGTGTTGAAAAATGAAATATTATATATGTTATAATTATTTAATTATTCATTGTAATTTTTTATGACGATAGGTAGTTCAGTTATTAATTAAGGACAATTTATTCAATTATAAACCAAGTATGGTTGGGTCTTTGATAACCCTCCAATGCGTTGGGTGATATTTTTGTTAGGAGTATACTATGAGGGTTATTCTCTTTGTAACTGTGAATTTTATTTGTAATTGTGATGTTTAATCTATTGGTAACCATGAAGGTTTTTTCATTTATAATTGTGAAGGTTATATAAAAATTAAAAATAACATGAAATTACTTCCTAAGGTTTCCTATGTGATTTATCTATGATTCATATGGTTTTTATGGAAGTATTTTGATTTCAAAAAATCTAATCAATGAGATTATTTTTAATGGACTGTATATGCTTCTTCTTAAGGGAAAAAATTATAACATAGAGAAAAAATGACATGAGATTTTTATTATTGAAAATAATCCTTTATGAATATCAAATTTCATTTTAAATTTCATATGAATTTTTTTTGAAATTATTTGGGAAGAGAATTTAATTTTATGGGTAATAAAATGTTTATATTTAACACAATTGTATTTTTTTAAATGGAATGTTTTTATAATTATTAATAGACTAAAAATTTATTTCATTAATTTTATGTACCTTAAAATTTTTTGTGCTCATCCCATATATTAAAATTTATATCACAGGGTTATAAGGATGAGTATGCACAATTATGAGTTCAAGATGAAAATTGGGAATATGTTTCATGAAAGGAAAACTTCTTATACCATAAATATTTTTTTATAGGATAAATAGATAAAAAGTGGAAGTGTACACATTGTGATATAATAATTAAATAGATATGAGTGATAACATAATTATGTAAAACTAAATACCTAAAATCTCTCTTGGAATTCATTAAAATAATTTTTTACTAAACACACTAGAATATTTATTTTTTAAGGTCAGACCATTATTGTAAAAGGTAGGAAATTCCTTGTTTATATAAAATTTTTCTTTCTCTTTATGTAGAACAATTATATATTCTATAAAAACATTGATCAGAAATCATTTGATATATATTAAGTATCTTATATACTATACCATACTAGAGCCATTTTGATAAATGTATTATTTGTATTTATCTCATAACGGGTATATTTTATTTCATATGTTATATATGACATATTTTAGGAAGACTCACATCATTGTTACACTTAAATTTGATTTATCTGCTTTGATTGACACTTTTTTATGAATTATAATATTTAAATTCATTCTCTTATTTACCATTAATTTTTTCCCATTATTAATGTTACTTTTACATATTCCTAATTTTTACACTTATGTATTTCTTGTTTAAAACATGTACTTAACTCTTATATATTTAAACTTTCATATATTTTCCAAGATGTTATTTTTTATAATCATGAAGGGGGGAAACATTAATATTCTATTTTTTTAGTTTGTGAGAGAATTTCACTAATGCTTTTTAAAATGAGAGGTTTGATGTTAAGGGAGAAAAATTATGTGTTTATATCATATCAGTAATGGTGGAATGTTGAGAAATGTTTGAAGAAATAAATTTGCTTAGGATAATTTTTAGTGAAGTTTACTTCGACATTTAGTTCATATATCAATGGGATGTGAGTTTTGTAAAATTTATAGGGAGTGTTTTTTTATTTTGTTCTGTATAAAATTAACATGTTTATCATGGTTTACAATTTGAGAAATTTCATGTGATTATCAAAATGGGGGGGGGGACTATTGATACCTTTTTACAAAATAAAATCTTTTAGATCCATTTTTTGAATTAATCACCAGAATCACATTCCATTTAATTGATTAATTGATGTTAGGTATGTTTTATACCTTAGATCATTATATAGATCCTTCTATAACATTTGATAAAAAGAGAAGAGTTTATAGGATTGTAATTATCAATAATATCCTTTAATAATGTCCTTTAATGATGTATACATATCTTTTATCTAGAACACCGTGAATTTTTTTTACCAGTGTTGTTTTAATATTTGATAGAATTATTTATTTCCACTATTTTTTTTACCAATGGGTGTTTGAAGTTCCATTTAATTTACTATTGTTTTACACAAGTGTCTACAGAGTTTACAACCTCCATCTAGTTTCTATTTTTGAGTTGTATAAAAATTATATCATCATTTAAAATTCAATACACCCATATATTGAATATTTTATTCTTTGAATGAATTAATGTACTTAACTCAATTATTTTATTTAATATCATAATATTTAACATATATGAGTGAATTAACTCAAGTATTTATTTTCTTTTAATCTCTACCACCTTTTAACTCTTTTTCTCATTATTTTCTTTGTAACATGTCTCACAAGTGATGAGGGACTCCGAATTTAAATTTTGTAGATTTCATAAAAATTCATATTTTCTATAAAAGTGTTTTAGAGATTATTTGAAGGGATATGTTTTGGATATTCACATTGTATTGTATATTATTTGATATAACATAATGTTGATGATTGATTTCAAAAAAATTTATGGAATATATATAAAATTATTTTTGGATATGGTTTCAAAAGTTAATGTATATGATAAACTATAATGAGAATTAACATAATTTCTAAGAGGCTTTAAATAAAGCTTTTTATTGATGGGGATATTCCCTAAAGCCTATTTTCATATGATTCCTTTTATACTATAGAGTATTGGGCGATATAGGGTTTTTATATTATATGACATTAACAATAGAAATTCATATTATATATGTCATTATTAATATCAATATATATGAAATAATGATATCATATTTCTTATTCCTAAGTAATTATAGTCTAGGATTGATCTATGTCATAGGTTAGTGTTTATATGAGGATCATATTATACAATTCATACAAATACTGAATAATGGTAAATTTTAGCCCAAATTTATGTTATTATTTTTCTATAGTAGTCCACCAAACATTATAACAAATTAAGACATTTAATATGATGAATGGTAATGGAATAATGGTTGGATAAAGGTTATAAGTATTGCAACTACATATCATTTAATAATATCATTAATATCATATGATTAAATGCTATAGAGTATTAGGGAGCATAGTTAAGGCCTATAAAATAATTCAAAATAGATTTAGATAGATTTCCTCAATCTTTTTTTCCTTGAATGAGATCTCTCATACATTTCAACCAAAAAATCTCCCTTTCACTTCCCTACTTTTCCACTTGAGATACTTGAATATTGTGGATAAATGGATGGTGTATCCTAAATTATTGGGTGAATTATATCATCTTTTTTATGCAACATAGAGGGACAAACCCATTGGTTTTTTTAATAGATACTCATTAAACCATGTTATTGAATATATGAGATGAAAAATATTCTTTGTATGGTACATGAATTTTATTCATTTATTTTATGAATAGATTCATGTTCCTACATGGTGATATTTAGAATTTTAATATTTAAATGTATTATATTGATTCTTACATGTGTTATTATGTAAATAGAAATAAATTAATAATTTTATTATTATCTGTTATTAGTCCTAGATCATTCATATGATAAAATATATAATCAATATAAGAATATAGACGTACACCCACTAACCTTCTAGTTCATAAATCAATCAATGTAGTTTTTTTATAAATTAAAAGGATAAAAATATATTAAAAACCTAAGATACCATTGTTAGGAGGATTGCTTATGTCCATATATTAAAATATTTATTTTTCATATAATGTGATACATTCATTAAATAGAAAACAAATTACATGATATATTTATATATATTCCTCTATGATACCGTGTAGTTTTTAATTTTTGGTTGATGTAACTCAAAGTGATAATCAGATATTACTTCCAAAATAATTGGGAGAGAATCATATTAGAAACAAGGATGTTCTTTACTATAAATGTAGTACATTTGAGTTTTTTTTTCAATACTCAACATGGAAGATCCACTAATACGTGTATGATCAGGGAGTTTGAAATAAAACAAATCTTATTAGTTATGATGAAAACTTTATCGAATGTGGTGTTGTTTAGCAACATTCGTCAAATTTTTGGGGTCTAAAATTTGGACAAATTTATGCATTGTGAAAAGTGGTTCTTCTCAAAGGACTTATAAAAATTTGGAAAAGTCATGAATTCCATGAATATGGGACTCACAAATTGTTTTTCTAGAATAAAGGCGATGGTTATCTATGATATAATAATGAGAATCATAAATAATGAAGAATCAAAGTATTGAAAATAGTAATAGTGATCTTCATGATTACAGGAATTGATGAATTGTGGTGGTTTGATTGTTTTGACAGAAAGAACCATAATAGTAATGACAATCGCAAATGAAGAATTTTCATTGAGCATCATGGTAGAATGATCACCATGAACATGTTTTTGAAAGATCCATAAAATCATCTAAATGGTGGGGGAGAATTGTGAATGGTCAAGCCTATAAATATGAAGTTACCACTACATCATTCAACATATGTTATTCAAGAAAATCTAGAAATTATATGATTTCCTGAATCTAAGGGGGCTTTGTGAATACATATTTCAATGCATGATTGAGTATCACTAAATGACTAATATTATTGACTAATGTCAATGATTTTTATTTAAAGATGCTTCATGGTTATAAGGTTTTTAAAGTTGTCTTAATAAACATCAAAATGGAGTTCGATCCATAATGTTATGGGTGCTTCATGAAAGAATATTTTTCTAATAACGTACGAAGCTTCATGAAGGGTTTAGCTTTGTGAAAGAGCTTTATTAATGAATGTTATGGAACATTAGTTTTTAAGTGAACAGAGCTTCTAGGGTGTATCAATTCAGTTTTTTTGTGTGAGAAGTTTCACATGGTAGACATAGAAAATTAATTTAATTTCAATTAAATGAATCAACCTTCTAGTCGATAAACTGTGTAATAATTCTCTTAAATAAGTGAGGTAGGAGGATTCAATGAAAGTGTTCTGAGGAAATTTGTTAGTTATCACTAAAATATTGTAATGAATGTGTGTCTATAATATAGTGACTATGAATGAACTTTTTTATTCCACTACAAGTAAAGAATGGTGGATTTGGGTACGATCAACACACATTCAACGTATACTCCTTGGTCTAGCCCAAAGTGGTGATCCATGTAAAATTGTTGTGTTGTATTGCTGCTTATTAATGGTTTAATTACTTCATATTTCCTTGAGGAAGATTTAACCAATTCCGACCAACATGGTAACATGATAGGTCACTTGAGAAAAATAATTTTACACACTAATTCAACCCTCCCCTATCTTAGTGTTCTGGGGTCCTTAAAAACATTTGTAGAAACTACTTATAATTTTTTATTATAGTATTTGACATTATTTTGAGTGCATAACTTAGAAAAAAGTGGTTCCTTTTAATGTTTATGGTTTATATGAGGTTTATTTCTTAATTGAATACCCCTTTTAGAACCAACCCTATTTCACCCATCAATAACTTTTAAATGTAAATAAACATTATTTTTTTAATTTAATCCAATATATATTTCATGTTGTAAAAGAAATTTATAATTATCATTGCTGGTGGCATATAAATATGAATTTGGATGATTTTAAATGTGAATTACATTATATATTTCATATTGATATAACACATAGTCATCACAAATTGTTATCCATCTTTTATTTTGAGATATTCTTTATACTATTTGTTATTGTACTTATAATATAAATTCATTATGTACTTGGGAAATATTAATTTTATTTCCTGATTATTTTATCATATATTAAATTGAGTAATAATAAAATATAAATTTATATCATAAGATAATGGAACATGAACTCTAACTTCATTTATTTTCATATTTTTTGGACTTTACTCTCCAAATTAATAATTTAGATAAATATTTTACTCAAAATGTCAATAATTCTCATACTTGGTTATAAGGATAATATATATACAATTTTTAGTTTCATAGTAAACGAATTAAAAATATATAGATTGATCTTAGATATAATTTTCTTTCTTGTAGATTGTAAGCATTGATATTATCTTAAAAATCTTTGGAATCAGTGTGTTAGACTGTGTTTCCTACCAGTCTAATGTTTGAAATGAATCTTTGGAGCCACATTTCTAGATACATTATTCAATAAATAAATTGATATTTCTACATCAATCATACTAAATAATTAAGTTAGTTAGGAATCACACATTATGTTTCTTAATATACCTATTAATGTTTTATTGTGCTTTTATTTTACACCATTTTTTTTATACTTGACATCATGTATTGAGTGCATATTCCATGTTTTTATGAAATTTCCATTTTGAAAATTGTTTTTTTTTTCAATTTCATATATTATTTAACAATATTTACCACCTCCATCAATCCTTTGAATTTTTACTTTTCTATCCAATTGTATTTCAATTCAATCAACATAAATTTCAAAGGGATTAATTTCTTATGATATCAATTAAAATAAATATACATTCACATAAACTAAAAAATTTATCAATAAAGGTGATGATATTATTTCCCTTAAAAAAATATATGAAATCAAAGTGTTCATATATATCATTGTATATGGCCACAAAAGTTGAGTAATTCTAGATGAATAGATAAGAAGAACTTATAGATTATTTTGGTTTTCATTTGATGAATAGATATTCTACCAATATAAATAAAATAAAGGAAATTTTCTCAATTCCAAAATTTTATGTTATTTTGAATTTAATTATGATTTGTTAATTTCATTTGACTTAACAAAAAAAATTATACTAATAGAAATTTTGAAATCTCATCAAAGTGTTATTTTTATGGTGACCCAATTAGAAAAGTTTGTCTATCTTTATAGAGACAAAAAAACCATTAGTCTTGCAACCTCAGTATCCCAAGCACATATCAGAATATAGTTTCAATGTCCCAATTGTACCAAAGTTCGTTTAAGTAAATCCAAACATCACTTTTATTAGAAACACTAGAACTATTACTTGTGATGCCCAAATTAGGGACAAAATAAAATCCATGATTTATCTCATTCCCCCTACACCCACATGATTCCTTTCCAACATCATATAGCTCTATAGTTCTAAGGTTGAAAATAACCCATTCTTATATGAAACAAAATTGATTTTATTCAATATAACACATGAAGAGGTGATCCACTAATAATTAATCACATTTCTCTTGGCCTGGAAATCAACAGCTACATAGTTAAGAAGAACTTTCCCCAACCACTATATGAAGAGTATCAAACTAATATAAATGATATTTAACACATATTTAGTGCCACTATATTAAACATTCATTCATATATGGTGATATAAGAGTACCTATAAAACTAATTCCAGATAATCCAAAAATAAATTAAGCACACAATTTGTAATACTTCCAATTTATATACATATTGTTGGAGAAATATTTTGGGAAATATTAATTCCATTTTTTATTGAAAATAAATTCATCTATATGAAATAATGTATGAAACCATGCTGACCTGATGATACTAATTAGGGGAAGACAATCTTTCACTAACATTGTCTTGTTAAATGTCTTGATATTTTTCTATCTGAGTGTTTTTTAAATTTATTGAGAGGGATTAAGTTAACTATAAAAAATTATTAACACTTTAGAAGGAGGTGGATATTCTAACTGGTTCTTTATATTGTTTTTTTATTATTTATTCAAAAAATTACACATTCTATTATTTTTATATTAACTATTTCTATACATATATCCTTCCAAATCAAAGGTTATGCTACACTAAACTGAGTATTAATCTATGCATAGCTACAGTTGGTACCCATGTTTTACATTAATAATGTTTTAATATTTCATTCTTGTTTAAGTGAAAGAATTTTGTTTTGAAGTGAAATATAATATGGCAGTATCTATTTAATTGTGATTACCTTTTTCTTTTTACATTTATTTTGTTAATAATATTTACCTCAAATCAATCAAATCACTCAATATGTGATGTATTTGATTGGTTTTATGGATTAATAGTGTGTGGTTGAGATGAAGAGTTTGGATAAATGTGTTAACTCAATTAAAGAATAGTTTATCAATTCACCTTGGGGGTGTCTAGTGATTACTTTGCTTAAATGGTATCTTGATCATTATGATTTCTCAAAACATTCAAAGAGTGATAAATGAATAAACCCATGGTATTGAGTTTAGTAATAGATTTAGAATTTAATAAACAAAATATAATAATAAAAGAACTACATTAATTCACCAGTGGATAAAAATTATTATTTTGAAAATTTTTATTTTAGTTTATTTTGTTTACGATTTTATTTAACATTTAAAAAATAAAATCTAAAATCATCATATAAAAATTAATCCATTATATTATGTATTATTTATATTAAAAAATATAAATTATAAATAAAGAAAAGTTTAATATTTTGAGAAAGTGTAAGGCTCCTTAACTTATAAACTAATATTTCCAATATTCTACATTTCTATGAAGAATTGTAAATAATATTGTTTTTTGAATACCATTAAAATCACATCACAATAATTATATAGTGCCATTGGATTTATTTTATTTTATTTCAAATGTGAATATATTTACATTCATTAAATATAAATACAAATGGATATGGAATATAAATCCTATATCCAATTTCTTTAGAAATATAGCGTAAATATTTCTTCCATGAATAAATAGATCATTTATTTACTTATACATATTTTAATCTAATATTTTTATGAAAAGACATTAGAGATTAAACACAAAAATTATTAAGATAGTATTTATATAATTCATCACATAATATATTCAGTCCCATAATATGAGTAGGCTTGAATAAATTTAATCAACTATTACCATATACTAAATAGAATATAGAAAAATCAATTTTTTAAAGAGAAGACAAATTCTTAGATACATTAGATATATTTTATGTGTTATATAAATCTAATCAAAATATAGTGAGGAGGATTAAATGATAACTCTTGACAATTTCCAGATGAAAATTATTCATATTCCTCATAAAAATAAAATTATCAGTTTAAATTTTGATTGGTGTAGTATGTATTCCAAAAATTATAATACAATCAAAGGTCCTATAAATATATTTTTTCCATAATTCAATATATTTAAATTTTTTATGTTTTATTCAAAATAGGATGATGAAATGTTTTTATATTTCTCTTCAAACCAAGCCACTAATTTTCTTCAATATTTCATGAAATGTTTTGTTTTCCCAAAGAAATCAAACTTTTATTTAATTTTATTCTTTGGTTCTTAAAATAGGACTCAAAAATTTAAAAATCCATTTTTCCATTTTATGATTCTTCACAAAAACCTTATTATGTTATCTATAATGTATATAATTGATAGAACATCCTAATTTAATATTTGGTCATGTTTCCTCCTGAAATAGCATATGATTAAATTTATTAACATTAGAGATATTTTTCATGGTTTTCTAGTTCATTTAGTATGGTTGATACTAAAATTATAATGTGATTAGGGATAAATATTTATAAAAGTATCAACCACTTGTATTATGAATTAATTTAATTTTACTATAATATTTATCATTGAAATATCACACACATACTCTCCACAAAAAAATGACACACACCTGAATTGTATGAGAACCATCAAACATTTATTTGGTTAAGAAACTCTTTAGTAACTGAATAATAGACTCATAAATACATTTAAATAACTTCTATAAACAAATTATTTTTTACATTTAATTTTTTGGATGTGTTAATTTGATGTTACTTGTTATGTTCATTTTTATGAAAATAAAAAAGAATCTATTCAATATTTTCAATGTACTAAATTTCTTTTTCATAATTATTAATTTTGTACATAATAGTAGATAATTTCTCTACATAGTGTATAAAATCAAGATCTAATACATCAAAGTTAAATTTTATTTTTTTACACTAGTAAAAAAAAATTAGTTTATTATAGATTAGAATAGTTAATTCATGTGAGTGAAATAGTGAAAGGAATGTTATATATGATATAATCATGTTTAATATTAAAATTTTTAATTATAAATTAAAAAAATCAATACAGATATTAAATTATTCTTACTTGGACTGTACACTAGTGTTCTAATTCATATGACATAAATTAATTTGTAATAATTAATAAGTCAAGTAAAAAATAGCACTTTTTTTGTATTAAAACATTTCTTAATTTAAATTTCTATTATATTTATATATATAAAAATAAATTTCAAATTGAAATTATATTATTTATTATTATATTCCTAAATTAGAATAATAAATAAATTTTCTTTAGAAAATAAATAAATATCATATAATAAGGAATTTTAATTTTCTAATAAATATTATATTTATTTGTTTTTCTAATAAAAATTAAATGAAGTTTTTTTAGATTAAGGAAATTTTGTATCATTAAATTAATGTTAATTTCAATATATTGACTTACATTTATGATTATTGAATTGAATCTAATACATGATATCATAATAGCCCCCAGAAGATATTTATAAGTAGATTATCTAATATTAATGACCTTTAAATTAGGTTGTGATGATGTGGTAAAATTATTTTGAGGAGGATCAGTAGTGTAAATATACAACTATTAACTCATAGGAAAAAGTTTATTGAACTCATATTAATATTTTCCTGCATAAAGTGGACAAATAGATTGTCATATACTAAAAATTGGAGCTAGTTGTGTGAAATGTTTCTATGGATGCGTTAACATGGGGGTTGAAAATAGGATCTCTTGTTATGATGTTTCATCAATTGATAAAAATATAATGTCATTTTAGATTTTTTTTCTTAAAAGAATGTAATTACAAATGACAATATTCATTTAAATGGATTTGATTCACCATATTAGGTTGGGTGTTCACATATGAAGGGATATGAAATAATGGACCAAATTGAGTTATGATAAAATAATTGCATTTATATGGAGATACAATTACATGTGATGTAATTGTATATGATTTAGTTGACATCATAATTGAGATAATGTGATAAGCTATATAGAATTTACAATATATTTTTTATATTCAAAATCTCTATGTCATGGATAAAGTTGATTTTTTATTGGGAATGTCTTTCATTATAACACACCAAGAATATTTTTAATTTCTTTATTTATGAAAAGTTTCTATATACCACCTTTAGTGTATATAACAAGGTATTAATGGAATAAGGTTTTTATTAGAAGTTATGATTTAAATAGTAACTCATAAATAAAATAATTTATTATATGGTAATTTATTCTAAAACATTAATTTCTCAATTATAGAATTTTATTTTGGAAAAAATAATTTTATTTTTGAGTTAATAATTTTTTAATTATCTTTGAATGAATTTTTGCGAATTTTCTTAATTTTTTTTATATTTTAAGAATAATAAAAAATACTATATTTTTGGTGATGTAATGAATACATTTTTGTGATATAAAATTTAATAAATTTATTGAATAATTTAATAATGATATTGTAAAATAAATATTTTATAAAAATACCATATAACATGAAAATTAAATTTTATTCATGATAAGTATAAAATTTATTGTCACTGTTGACACGGTGCCTGTGTAGTATTGGAAATATCATTTTTCATTATTTATAAAAAACAATTGAGTAGTAATTTTTTTCCAAACTCACTTATTAATTATTAAGTATTATTTATGTTTTATCAAAAAAATTTATAATTTAATAGTTATATAATATTAATATTTTTCAAATGCATGTCCAATGCTTGAATAGGGTAAGAAAGAAGAAATAATAAATCTTATACGTTATTAGGAAATGTATATGAGTAAATATAAATAATTAATGTATTTATATTTTAATTATGAAACTAATTTAACTATTTTTTATTTTTATATATATAATAATTATCATTAATTCTTATGCATCACTAATGTAGTTCTTTTACAAGAAAAATAAAAATATATAAAACGTTTTTACAAAAATTATATGAATTATTAAATGACACATATTTTTGATAAATTTTTTATAAACAAATAATGAAAGTTATTATGTTATTATTCTCATTAGGTACATTCTAGACCCCCATGTATCACATTAGTCCCATTATATTATTTTAGTAAATATAAAGACAACTTCTTCACACTATAACAAAAAATTAGTATAATATTTTAATTTGATTTTCTCTAGAACCGATTTTCGGGAGAAAAATTGAAAATATTATGGAATTAAATTTCTCATAAAAGTTTATTTTCATGTTTTAGGTGAAACATTATTACCTAATCAGCTTGAAAAATTACAACACCGTAAATATTTAATTGAAGAATAAATCAAGTAAATAATTTTAAAAATAGTAAAAAAAATATAATATGATATTTATAAGTAAATTCCCTGTTTCTATAGGTAATTATAATATGTATAATATATAATTAAAAATTTTATTCTAATTTGAATATTTGTTTTTCTATGTTTAATGTCATTATTTTCAATAGTTTTAAATTTGAAAAACATAACTTTCCATGAATGAAATATATTATTAAATTATTTAAAAATAACTAAATTAATGAAAATGGAAATAAATTAACAGATTTGGTCTAAAATGTGATATAATATGATTTTTATCCCTTTTGAAAGTATTAAACCCTCTGAAAAATTTATTATATTATAGTAATTTGAGAAGTTTATATGCTACCCCACACTTTAATTATAAAAGGAGGATTCTTTACAAATTTTCATCACCTCAAGACATATTTTTCAGTTAATCTCTTCCAAATTCCCTCCTAGTCATACCTTGACACATTATTAATCTCCTTGTCTCACAAAAAGGAAACTTCCTTGGTCTATTTAGGGAATATCTTGGGAAATGTTTCATGATGTAAGATTCTATTTTCTTCTCTTCAAATGTTTTTTAACTTATACCTTATCCCTACCTCGTATCCAATGTTTCTTGGAAAATTCAATATCAAATATATGATTCAGTTTTTTTGGTTTTATGTTATATTCCTCATAAAATATCTCATCTTCACTTTTATTTCATAAATAATGAAATCTTCGTCTGTTATGAGTGAATTCCCCACCTTTGTGGATGGTGATTTTTCGTTTCCATTTTACCAAAATAATTTAAAGTTGAATTTCACTTGTAATTGTTTAAATTAATATATATATATATATATGTTTTTGTGTGTGTGTGTGTATTTTTTTGTTATCACTTTTATGTTATTATTTCACATTTATATGTAAGTCCATAAATAAACTGACCATGGATACCTTGAAAATAATGCACCCAAAATAACAAAAATAACAAAATGTTGAAAATAAATTGTTGGAAAAGTTTATAATAAGAAAATGTAAGGTGTTATGATCATAAATTTAGTTATTTAATATATTAATAACACTATTAAAACCATTATATGGTATATTTGGAAACATTTTAAATATTTCAAACCTAAGGTAAGGGAGTTTCCTTTTAAAATCATTTTAAATGTCACTTTTGAAAAATTAAAAAAGATTTTTATTTTTTAATATAGCGTGAGTGGTTTTTCCAGATTTAATGATGATATATTACTATGATGTTTTCATTATATGTTTTCATTTGTATTTTTTAAGAATAGTATTTCATTATTATGTTCACATCTTTTATATTTTAAAAGTTAATTATCAATTGAAAAAAGGTATTTTGAAAATATGAATTTCTTTTCTCAAGGATTAAAATTACTTATCAATTGTTTTATTCATGATATGTTCCTTATACATATATTATTTCTGTTTTATCCCCTTATAGATCATTATATGATCATTAAATCCCAATTATAGCTCAAGATATTTTGGTTTGAGAAAATTATAGCTCATGATATGACGAGTGAGCCCCATTATACCCCTCCAATGGATTGGGTACTCTGGAGAAGAAATATGACAGAATGGTTATTCCATGTGTATGTGTGAATGTTATGGAGATATGTTAAATATTTCCCAAGGAATATGCATGATATTTCTGTTCTTGTTATTAAGTTTTTATGAAATGGGTTTTATTGGGTTTTATATTATCACCTTGACTAAAAATTTATTTCATTATTTCCCATACTAATATTTCTGTGCTTATCACAAGTTTATGTGTGTTTTTAATAGGATATAAATATGTGTATGATAAAGTGCGAAGTAAAGTTAAATGTTATGAATATTTTTAAAGAAAACATGATTTATTTTTTAATGTTTTATATTATGGAAAAATTAATATTGTTTTAATAGTAGTCTATTTGAATGAATGTTGTCTGTTAAATATGTATTATATACTAATATTAAAAAAAATACACCTAAAAAGATAATCAATGGGAAATAATGTTTTCTCTAGTCAAAAAATCAAGAATATTTAATGTTTTAACGATGGGTCCTTATAGTTGGTATCAAAGATGGTTTATTAAAATTTAGGGGTTAGAATGATATTAATATAATACCATAAATGATTTATACTTTATGGTTGATTTGATATGATATAGAATTTGAGGATTAAATTGTTTATTAATTAAAGATATATCTATTCAGAATGGTTTTCCATAGAATAAATTGGGTAGATGAAGTAGAAAGGAACCAATAGAATAATATCCATCTGAATTTTCACCATGGATTGTTGGGAATCAAAATCGAGTAGTTTGCGAAAGAAATAGATCAGTTGACTTAGGAAATAAATTTTTTTATCCATGATAGAAAAAACCTAATCTACCATTAAGAAACTTGTATTTTGTAGAGAATTTTATGAGGCAACATCTTACATAATTGAGTGGAACCACATATCTTGTGACAAAAAATGGATAGATAAATGATCAAGAAAAGATATTAGGTGTTATTGGATTTTTAGAACACCAAATGGTAATAATATCCATTTATAATTTTGAAGGTAAATCTAATCAATAGTGGTTTATAGTTAAGAATATGGGATAAATTGATCATCTTGATAGTCTGGAATGGGATGATTTTTAGAGTCTTTTTTGGAAAAATGTTTTCCTAAAACTATTTGACTTGAAATGGAGAAATAATTCTTGGAATATAAGAAGAAATATGATGATTCTTTAGAAGAATTTGAATCCAATTTTACAAGACTAGAGAAGTACATACCAAATTTTACTCAGAACAGTAATAGTAAAATTAATAAATTTTACTCTAGTTTGAAGCCATTTTTATAAAGAGATTTGGCTTTATGATAGTTTAATATCATTGAGAAACTTTTTTGGTTTGATAAAAAAGTTGAGATGGAGTTTGCTGAAACGTAAATTCCTCATGATGACAACAATAAGAAGCAGCTAGGTTGGCATGAATTATGTAATAATTCATCAATGAAATATTGTGGTAAGAGAATCAATTTCACTTTCTATGAAAATTGTGTTAAAAATATCTTGGATAATGACTTGTTAATTCATAGAAATGCTACTAATGTGGAATTTTTGGGAACATGTGTTGTGATTTAAAGGAAAATTATCTATACATTAATTAAAATCTAATTATGAGATGATTTAATAGTAATAAATTATGTAATTTTGATAATGTGTGTCCGAAGATAGTAACTAGAAAAGGAAATAAGAATGATTGGAAATAATTGAGTGTAAAAAAGCATTTGAAAACACTTCAGTCAATGTTGAGCCATAAAATGAAGAGGTATCAGGTATATTTCTTGTTTTACATAATTTTCAGATGTTCTTTATTTAGGGTCTACATATTCCTTCATTTCTATGAAATTCTCTGCCAAATAGGAAATTCCACCTCATGAAATAAACCATAACTCATACTAAAAACATATATTGAAAATATTGAGGAACAAATAAATTATAGTAATCTACCTATATTTTTATTAGGAACGAATTTTGAAGAAAACATTATTGTGTTAACGTAGGTAGATATTTATGTTATTCTAGGTTGGTACTTTATTTTTTTATCATACTAAGATATATTGTACATAAAAAATATATATTTTTTTGGAGATAGTTTCAGTTTGTGTACAAGAAAAAAACCCACACTATTGATAACATATTTGGAAGATAATAAGCTGTTAAAATATGTAAATTGATATTATATTTAACCTATTATTGAAAACAAGGGAACCATTCATATTAACGATGTGCTAATAGTAAATGAATTTCTTGATTGATTTACTAATGATTTTCTTACTGTTATGGATGATTGAGATGTTGAGTTTACTATTGGTAGAGTTCCTGATTCTAAGAAAATTTGTAAACCCTCTTATCAAATGGATAATTTAAAACATTTAGAGTTTAAAAATAATATGAATTAATTATTAGATAAATGCTTTATCCAATCGAGCACTTCATCATGGGGAGCTCATGTCTTATCTGTTAAGAAGAAATATTTTTCAATGAGACTATGCATTTATTATAGATCCTTGAATTACATCACTATTAAAAAAATATTCATTGACTCATATAATTTATTTGTTTAATTAGATCTTGGGAGAATAATATTTTTCAATGTTTGATTTGAGGTCAGGGTACCATTAGTTGAATGTAAAGGAATCATACATCCCAAATATTGTGTTCTATACAAGATATGTGCATTATGAAATTTTTATTCTTCTTGGATTAACTTATTCATTTTTATAATTCATGTGTCTTATTAATAGAAGATTATATGAGTTCATTGATACATTTATGGTTGTGTTTATTGATGAAATTTTCATATATTTGATATGTTAGTAGGAGCACAAAACATATATAAGGGTTATTTTTTAAACCATAAAACAAAAGAAACTATATGGAAAATTCAGAAAGTGTCAATTTTATTCCCAACACATTTAATTATTTATTCACATTGTTTCTCAATATAGAATAATTATTGATGATTCTAAAATGATAGTTGTTGAAGAATGGTCAAGACCCCCAAATATTACTGAAATTTATAGTTTCTTTGGTTTGGATGGCTATTATTGGGGTTTTGTTGAAAAAATTGCATGACTATCTAGCCCACTAACTAATTTAACTATAAATGGAGTTAAATTGATCTGGAAAAATAATATGATGCTTTTTTATGAATTGAAATTAATATTGGTGAATAATTTTGTTCGGACCCTACATTCTAGAAGTGGTGAATTTTTCATCTATAGTGATGATTATTTTAAGGGTCTAGGTTGTGTTCTGGTGTAGAATGATCAGATAATTTCTTATTCTTTATGTCATTTGAAACCTCATGAGATAAATTACCAAACACATGATATGTAATTACCTAATATTTCTTTTTCCAAAAAAAAAAATTTCTGGCATCGTTTTTATGCGGTAAAATGTGAGATATATATTGACCATAGAGTTTTGATGCATATATTAACATAGAAGTAATTAAATATGAGCCAAAGAAGATGGTTTTAACTAATCGAAGATTATGATTGTATTATCCATTACCATCATAGAAAATAAAATATAGTGGTCAATGATTTGGGTCAAAAAAAATAATGCTACATTAACAAAGATATGTTTAGAATATGACCCCTTGGTTAATAATATGAAATTTTTGGTTTTGGATGTTGTTGGTGTTGGAAATACCACTATTTTATTTTAAGTGACATTGAAATAATCACTATTAAATATAATTAATAAATAACAGAAAGAAGACTATGAGTTGTAGAAAAAGGAAGAACTATTTAAGAAAAGTAAGTTGAATAAATTTAATATTGATAAATATTGTGTTTTTATGTCTCGGAAGAAATTATATATTCTCTGTTATTCATAGTTGAAGAAAGTGTTGTTACGTAATTCTCATAAATATCTGTATTTAGTGCATCATGTAGCACTATGATGAACATGGATCATTGGGAGTATTACTAGTGTTATGGAATGAAAAGATACATTGATGATTTTACCATGAAATATTTTACAGGTTAATAGGTTAATGTAGAAATAATGGTGGTACTATCAATGACATATAAAGGTGACTATGTTATCTATGTTATTGTTTATAGTTTTAGTAATTATTATAATTTCCTTCCAAATTTATTCACTCTTTCACTATATTAACTTTCTAAACTACACCTCAAAGAAATTATAAGAATACATTGAATTCCTCTCTCAATTGTATCATATCAGGATCCTTGGTTCACTTTTAACTTTTGGAAAGGCCTTCAGATGTCATTAGTAACATGATTTAATTTCAGCACATCTCTTTATCCTCAATCCTATGGGTACTCAGAATGAACAATTCAATCATTGGAGTACATGTTATGATCTTTTCCAATGGATTACTATGTAATTTTGGATCATCATATTTCATTAGATGTATTTTCTTATAGTAACAATATTCATTTGAGTATAGAGAAGGATCCTTTTGAAAAATTATTTCGAAGGATCTGTCAATATCAAGAATCTTGGTATGAAGTTGGGGAACAGTAGTCGATGGGACTAGAATTAATATAATAATTGGATAAAAAGTTCAATTCATTCAGTTACATTAGGGTACATCTCAGAGAAAGAAAAAATGTTATACCGATAACAGGAGAAGATACCATTATTTCAAGGTAGGTGATCGTGCTTTCTTTAAAATCACTCCTTGTAAAAGTGTTATTCATTTTCAAAAAAATAATAAATTCAAGTACACAGTTCATCGGAAAATTCAAATTCTTGGGGAGTGTTAGACCACTTTCCTACTAAGTATCTTTGCCTCTGAGTTTATCTCAGACACACAATGTTTTTCATGTTTTGATATTATGAAATAATGTGCCAGATCCATCTCTTGTTTTGATCTTAGATGTTGTTTTAGTACAATAGAACCTTTCTTATGAAGAGAATCTTATTCATATTCTTGATCGTAGAGAGAAAGTTCTGCGGAATAAGGTAATTCACCAAGTTTAGTTTTTGTGGAGAAACTACATAGTAAAAGAAGCAACATGAGAATCAGAAAATGATATGAGGGAAAAGTTCCGAAACTTGTGTAATCAATGAATAAAATTGTGAGGAAATAGTTTCAAAAAGTATGGGATAATGTAACACCCCAGGTATTTATAGAATAATTTATATATTAGAATTTTTTATTTAAATAGTAATTCATGAAGTAAATAATTTATTATATGGTTACTTATTTTTACAAATATGAAATTTTCAATTATAGAATTTTATTTTGGAAAAAATATCACTGCAACAAAAACTGTGTTTAGTGGCAGTTTTGTGGAGGCGGTTCACAAAACCGACGCTAAACGTTTTCGCCGAAAGGTTTCGCAGCAGTTTTTAATAAACCGCCGTGAAACCATTCATTCATTTTCACAATCCCAACCCTTCTTCCCCCACCCCGATCGTTCCCCAAACCCTCGCGCTCTCCCTTCTTCCTCTAACCACCCGGCGACCCGCAATCCTCGACCCTCGACCTCCGGCAACCCGCGACCTCCGGCGACCCGCGACCTCCGGTGATCCGTGACCTCTGGCGACCCCGCGACCTCCATCTCTGGCGACCCCACGACCCCCATCTCAGGCGACCAAATTACCAGGTCTACATTATTTATTCATCCTATATGTATGAATATTTATTTAGATTTTATGTAGTATGACAAGAAAATTTCATGAACACAATTATGATATATAAATACAGTGATTTTTGATAATTGAATTTTTAATCCGTTCTTGTACATTTGATGTTATGTTCATATTGTTAATGATACAAATATTTTATGTAAATGAGTAAAAGGAGAAAAAATGATCGATCTATCCACTTAAATATGGATTCCCATGACATTGGATGTCAATCAAACACTTCCTAGTGTCGAAACTACATAACCAAACTGAAATAAAGGTTATGGAGCTGGAAACTAGTGATTCGTATCATGAACCTAGTTCAGGACAATTATGAAATACAAGACATGAATAAATCTTATAAAAAAACATGAAGGCCCAAAAACATTCATTCCATGAAGTCATCCTTCATTCTATGAATGTGTCTTTCCAACACCATAGATTCCCAAATTTCAACGTTGTTCATTGAAGAATCCCACCATGTTTTACACCACTATTATAAGCCATAAAAAGTACTCATGACCTGAATTTATGTAGAATCAAAGGAACCACGCTCTCTAAAATTAACTCATGATGTGATTTCAAGAAGAAGGAGTAGGTTTCATGTGATGGAGGTGAAATTTTCATGTCCTGAATTCATTAACATATTTGAACATTCAACTTGTATGATATTTTATGCATATGTTGAGGGATTTTTTTACAGATACCTATATATGTAGACCAACAACCAAACAAACATGTAAGTATATACCTTGGAGATAAATAAAGGATACATCCAAAGATGAGTACAAAAGTGAAAATCACTAAGGTTGCTTCCATTCTTTGCTGCGATGTTCTAATGGGTAACCATTTCAATATGGCTCCTCAGGATTATCATGAGGGATTAGTTTCATTGTTTCAACTGAGGTGATTATAGGGGGATGTGTTGATCATGTTTTGTTTCTATATTTCTATCCATGTTTTGGTTGTTTTAACTCTGTTTAATAATACCAATCTATTTTATTTTTCTATTGCATGAACATTATGCTGTGACTTGAGGTGTACCTTATTTCTGAATGAAATATTCACCTTTGGATTCATATGAAAATTATATAATCTAGCACATGTAGTTTAAAAACGGTTTTGGTTAACCGAATCTGATAATAAAACCTAATATTTGACCATTCCAATAGTTTGGTTGTTGTACTAGTGTAGGATACTGAGACCAAGGACACCTAAAGACCTAATTCTCATAATAGATATCAATGAAAATGAAAAAATTAGAATCCCTATCGCAAGAATTTGAAAATCACTAAACCTAGCATTATTTGAAATTTGACTTCAAAATAAAATATATTTTTTTCTCTTCATTATATTTCCTTAAATAATCAATCAATCATGTTTCAAATTTTTAGAAATAATTTATAGCATATAGGCAAAACTTGTGAGATTGAAACTCAAACATATTAATTACTACATTTTTAGTTAGGTTATCTGAGTTGTATTAATTATTAATTTTTTGTATTCCTATAGGAATTAAACGATTCCTTGTGGGCTACGAAATTTTTTCTAATATTTCGAGGGATGGTGGTCTCATTTATAAATTAAATTATGAATTTTTAAAATTGTTTTTTATTTAAATTCATTTTTTACACTTGTTCTTATCTTGCTATTGTTTCAGGTCCAAATAATTTGTACAACTACTTCCAAAATCATAATTTTGGGGTCACTCAGTCATGATAGGGTTTTTTTCAAACCATTTGGGAGACACATTTCTGCCTCTTGAAGCCTATTTTGAATTATATAATATCAAAGAGCATAGGGATGACATTATCCATTAACGTTACATGGTTTATTTAGCAGGGCTTCTTGTGTCGTATCCACCCGCATCAACAACATACCACAAGTACCATCTACAATGACGTCTTCAGAATATTTTTCTAATCCATATAATTATTAAAAAAAGTGTCCCCACCAGTACAAATTTGCATCGTAGGGAATTATGTTTCTCTCCTCTTCAATCCCATCCTATGATAGCCAAATCTACCCAATGACGTCAATAATGTGCCTCTGTGCATAGTCACCTTGAATATAGATGTGATTGTTACAGTTAGGGAGTGATAAACTTAATTAAATTCTGAGTAAGAGGACCCACCCTTTGCGGTAGCACAACATCTACTGGACACCCCAAGTGTTGACACCCACCATCAAAGAAAGACGCATGGCCTTTCAGATTCCTCTATGTAATTACCCTTACACCAAGACCCCAACCAGGGAAAAGGACCGACCAGGACTACTAATCCCTATGACCCATCTAGTTCAATGTAGAATATAGTTGATCCTAGTATGAATTCTATGTTTCATCATCTTTCTGAATATAAGATTCCCATTAATGAGCTCCATGTTAATTAGTTTCTACAATATGGATATATATGATATAATCTTGTCCTACATCCACTAGAAAATTAGGGGAATCCAAAATTCATTAAGAAAATAATTCCCTTTAATCTGGAAAATCAATTTCCTCTCAATTCGGTAAATTTAGGAGCCTGTGACAAGTGATCACACTATTTATTGCCTAATGCACCAAAATTGAATGAGAATCTTCCTCGAGACCTGGCTCTAGTAATTCCCCCAGTATTATCTTATGGAATTCGCCCAGTTGTTATACATATAACTTCATGGGTGGTTTAGCCTACCTACCATGTTGATGATATTAGAAATTCATTAGTTGTCATTGATCTTGGGACAGAATGGAATCCTTTCCTAGAGGACACAATGGACAACCTCATCGTATCCTTTGAGGCTCTAGAGAAGTGATAGGTGGAAATACAACTTTATGAAATGTCATAACATGCATCAGTTTATGATATGTCAGCACTAATAGAATTTGAGAATCCAACAATTCCCCCCTTCAATGGGATGTGTAATCTGCTACAAAACCTAGCCCATTTTATTTCAATGTGTGGCCCTATGTTGTGAACTCTATCATAGTAGGAATACACAAAGCACTATGTTTTGTGCTGACATTAGACGGGCCGATGTTTTTCTGGTACATCTAGTTATCCATTTAGTCTATAGCTTGTTGTGAAGACCATCATAATCAATTTATTTTTTAGTTTAGCACCACCATGGGAAATTCCAGAACATCTGACTCCTTTATTTGAAAACAACGACCAGATGAGTGAGTCATAGATATTGTCTCTAGGTGGAAGGTCCTCATGAATTCACTTGAAAAGTCATTAACTAACAAATATCTACTATTGATGTGCATGGTGAATGGTAAGGCTAAACTGATTCCCTCCCTCATCACTCCAAACATTATAGGTGGATTAAAAAAATTCTCTAATAGGACTCATCACCAGGAGAAATCCGTCCAACATTCTAAGAAGGTGTTAATTTTTTCACTCAGGTATCCTATGAAAAGAGACTATATGTTCTACATTGATATTGTTTCACAGATTGAGTCCCCTAGTCTACTAGAATTTTTACCAGTAGATCAGCCTTTATATCCTCACTAAGGAATCAAAATTTTACTCATCCTCAGCCTATACATCAACCACTGTAGAATGAGTCAGCACCACCCCCTCAAGAACTACTACCTAGTCTAGTTAATCAGGCTTTATCCCCATATCAGCCTCCATACCCTCATCAGGGTTAGACTCTTATAGATCCCTTTAAATATAAGAGAAATTGGACCTACACATTTTATAAGTATTAGTCAAATTCATATTGTATCTGGCATAGAATCATTTGGTTTCAGTTGATCTAATGGAAATTAGGGTAGTGAATTTATGGTAATATTTGAGTCATGAATTTGATATCATGATCTTATTAAAACACAATAGATATTATAGGGATTTTTTAATACATTTATCTCTATTTACATAACTAATAAAATAGATTTACCAAAAATGGGTAAGGTTAAAAAAAGAATACATAATTTTATTCTTACATTTATGATCAGAATCAGTGGTTGAACACTAACCCATATTTATGTTAACGTACCCATTTCATTTTCATTTATCCAAAATCATGGAAAAAATTTCTCTCAAAAACCCCTTCAAAAACAAATGAAAATAGTCATTCCAATTTGATATATCAACATATAAATTGAGAGAAATTAGGCTAATTATCATAGGCTAGATATGGAACCACCTACCTCAAAGCTCAAGTCACACATTCCCGTAATGGGATCCACCAACAATGAAAACCAATGATTAAAACAAAGGCCCTAGAATACAATAAAAACATTAATATTGATATAAATTAGAAAAGAAGGGGTTGGGGGAAATGGAAAACACAAAATACCTCATGAAAAGACATCCGTCACACCACAACCAACCAAGGAATGGCCTCCATAATGAGATCTCCCAAAGGATCTAGAAGAATACACAATGATTCAAAATCTTAGGACACCAGATCTGATAATGTTACCCTAGGGTGCCACCATTATCAAGAGAAATGAAGAATCAGAAATATTTCTTACCCAGAGAGATGCGCCACAACTATATTAAAAGATCCAATGTTGAATGGATCAATCTATATGGAGCATAGTCTCCCAAAAAAACGCGAGAAGATCTCTAGGTAGGGATCTAAGGGCCTGGAGAAATGAACTGAAACCAAAATAGCCACTCGCCAATTTTAAATGTGATCAATGAATCATCTTTATTATATTATGCATACTTTATGATCAATGGGTCATCTTTATTATATTATGATCACTGAATCATGTTTATTATATTATGCATACTTTATGATTAATGGTTCATCTTTATTATATTATGATTCTTCAATCTTACACTATCGTATATTTTGTGTAGGCACATTGTTATATACATGGATAAAAGCTGGATCACATTACCGAGGAACACACCTCAGTATGTTAAGGGTTTGAATGAGTATTTAGATTTTGCGATTTCTAATCAATCCTTTGAAGGGAGAATAAGATGTCCATGTCCTAAATGTAAATTTAGAACATGGTTGAAGAGAGATGATGTTTATGAACATTTAATACTGAAGCAATTCCCTGGTAAATATTTGTGTTGGAATTGGCAGGGAGAATCGAACAATATAGACAGATTGAGCACTGATGTTAATCCACAGAATTCGGTCCCAAGTTCATCGACAATGGAAAATGAAATGAAAAACATCATAAATGATGAATTCAGCACTGCAAGACACCACTATCAGCATCAAAACATATCAGAACAACCAGAAGAGGGTGCTACAAATTGCAATGTGACAAGTGATGTTTTTGAGACTGTAACACAAGTAGATCAAGATTGGAACATATCATTGGATCCTCCTCTTGATTCTGTAGAGGCATGTGTAAGGGAAAACTTCACTGAGAAAAATGTGTTTCATGATTTAGTTGACGATGGAAATCAAGGGTTGTATTGTGGGTGTTTGAAATATTCAAAGCTTTCATTTCTGCTGAAGTTGTACCATATCAAATGTCTATGTGGAATTACAAATAAGGCAATGTACATGATATTGGAATTGATTCGTGATGCATTTCCTGAAGCAAAAATCCCAGAATCTTTTTATGATATGAAAAAAATTGTTAACAAGATTGGTATGAATTATATAAAAATACATACATGTCCCAATGATTGTATGCTTTATTGGGGAGAGGATTCAAGTAGATAGAATGGCATGAAATGTTCTTCTTCTAGATGGTAGTCAAAGGGTGATGTTGGAAGTCTGACTAAACATAATTTCATGAAGAAGAAGAAAATGAACACACCTGCAAAGGTTTTGCGTTACTTTCCTTTGAATCTGCAATTGAAAAGATTATTCATGTCATAAAAAACCACCGAACACATAAAGTGGCATTCTGTAGATAATAACAATGATGGGTTAATGAGACATCCACGAGATTCCCAATCATGGAAGACATTTGATTCATTACATCCATATTTCTCAGCTGATCCTAGGAATGTTTGATTGGGATTGGCTGCCGATGGATTCAACCCATTTGGGACTTTGATTAAAAGTTATAGCATTTGGCCAGTTGTTTTGATCCCTTATAATCTGCCTCTGTGGATGTGTATGAAACAATCATCTTTTATCATATCAATGATTATTCCTGGAAATAAAATGCCTGGAAATGATATTGATGTATACTTGCAGCCTTTGATTGAAGATTTGCAGGAGTTATGGAGTAATAGTGTTGAGACATTTGATATTTCTTCTAAAACAATGTTCAAAATGCATGCTGCTTTACTGTGGACCATTAGTGACTTCTCGGGGCTTGGGAATTTATCTAGTTGGAACACTTATATAGGTTTGGCTTGTCCCATTTGTAACTTTTATTTTGAGCCCAAACGGCTACCTCACAGTAAAAAATGGTGCTTCTTATGCCATCAAAGATTTTTCGATGCATCTCATAGATTTCGGCTGAAAAAATCAAAATTTAATGGTTTCATTGATCGTAGACCACCTCCAAAGTTGTTAACCGGTTCTGAAATATTGACTCAGCTTGAAAATGTTGAAACAGAATTTGAGAAGGTTCATCATTTGAATGATAGTGGAAAACGGGTCCGAAGTGCATCATCAAGTGAAATCAGAACGCAACAATGGAAGAAAAAAAGTATATTCTTTAAACTTTCGTATTGGGAATTTAATTTGTTGCACCACAATCATGATGTGAGGCATATTGAGAAGAATTTCTGTGGTAATTTGATTTTCACAATACTGAATGAGCATGGAAAGTCGAAGGATCATCTTAATGCTCGCAAAGACTTACAAGTAATGAACATAAAACGCGTTCTCTAGCCAGATGAGAATGAAAAGTATGCTCCCAACATTTTCGCAATGAAAAATAGGGATAAGGATATGTTCCTTCGAATTTTAAAGAATCTGAAGGTATCTGATGGGTATTCGAGTAACATATCGAGGTGTGTTGACTTAAAGAATCGTAAGGTACATGGATTGAAAAGTCAAGATTCACATATTTTGTTACAGCAGTTACTACCATTGGCATTGCATACATTATTACCTGAAAAAGTTACTACTGTTGTACTCAAATTCTACACATATTTCAGGAAATTATGTTAGAAAGTTGTACATCCATTTAAGCTTGATAACCTCCAGGAGAGGTTTGTATTGACTCTTTGTGCAATGGAGATGATCTTTCCTCTATAGTTTTTTACTATCATGATGCATTTAACTGTGCATTTGGTTGAAGAAGCTAAATCAGGAGGCCTCGTTCATTATCGATGGATGTATCCAATTGAGAGGTATTTTATTTATATGTTTTCCAGTTAAGTAAACAATTTTTTACATTTAAATAAATGCATAATATTATTATTTTATTTCACAGATATCTTGGGCATTTGAAATAATACGTGAGAAATAAAGCTCAACCAGAAGGCTCTATTACTGAAGGCTATTTGGCCAAGGAATGTCTTACATTTTGTTCCAGGTATTTAGATGATATTGAGACAAGATTTAATCAAGTTGGATGTGTTGACGACACATCAACTCAATCTCAAATGCATCAGAAATCAAAAATATTTCCTGCTATTGGCCGATCAGTTGGGAGAACCTCAAATGTGACACTGACAGAATTAGAATTATTACAGGCACATAGATATGTGCTGCTGAATAGTGAAATTGCAGATCCATTTATTGAAGAGTTGAGTATATAAACAAAGAGACGAATGAGAGGCCGAACACGAAATGAGAAAGATATAACAAAATGTGTGAATAAAGAGCTTGTAGAATGGTTTGCACGACGTGTAAGTTCATAAATAATGCAATAAATAAGAATATTAGTTTGACACATACAATTTGTAAATCTATTAAATTATATTTCTTTTTTCAGATCATGAATACTGATACTCGATCAGACTTGTTAGAATATTTGATGTTTCTTGCTAGAGGTCTAATAAAGCAAGTTATAAAGTTTGACGCTTATAATGTGAATGGCTTTAGATTTCATAAAGTTGATCGAGAAGTGGGTTTGAAAACACAAAATAGTGGTATATTTACATTTGATGAAGTGGGATACGATGGAAAGCAGCATGATATTGTAGAATTAAACTACCATGGACATTTCTTTGTTGTTTTATTCAAATGCAAATGGGTCGATATTATCAGAGGTGTTAAAAGAGATTCATTGCAATATACATCTGTGAACTTCTCTCACTTGATGGTTGTTGGAGATCATGAAATGCATGATCCATATATCGTAGCATCGCAAGATAAAATGGTATATTATGTGAATGATGTTGTGGATGAAGGGTGGAGTGTAGTTACTCACGTAATACAAAGAGATTTGTATGATATGGGTGATGAAGTGTAATATTTGACCTCTAAAGTTGAATGTCATCAACAACAGGAAGCAGAATTATTTTTCCATCATGATATTGAAAATATTAGTCTTGCAAGGATGAATGATGTGTATGAATCAATGGAGCAGGAAACCGACATTATTGAAGGGGAAAATTATTGTATGTACAATTATTCATTCATACAGCAACCACTTGTTTCATTTCTGCAGTCATTCATTATCATTGTCATATATATTTTGTTTGTTAGTACTGGGCATCTATTATCACTCTTAATTTTTTTTTTCTGCATAATTTTTTTAAAATATATATTCTGAACAAAATTTTATTTGATTAAATGACAGGAATGCCATGGAGGAAGCGGTATACTATTTCTTCTAGTTCTGCGACGGATGTCGATCCATCTGGGTCACTCCCCACGACATTTGAGGCACTAACTGCCTACACCCCCGCACCATCTCCCCCTGCACCATCTCTCACACTATCAGAGAGCCTCTCATTAGAGGTTGAGTCGTAGACTCCCCCACAGGTGCCTCATCAGTTGGGCGGCGACAGACCCCTTTCAGTTCATCCCAGACACAGTGGAGGGTCACAATCATAGGTATAAATTTTAATTAAATAAATTTATTGCATTTTTTTATACTAATTGTTTTCTCATTGAAGATGAAAAAAATAAAACCGTGGAGAAACACTTAAAAAGCTCAGATGTTCTGGAACATTAATGGTGAAAAAATAGTTGTGCCATTTGATTCTTATGGGGTCCCTACGGATGATGCTGCGGGGTTACTTGGCTAGATTATAGGTCAGTTGGCAGCGGAGCCCATTTCCCTTCCCACTTCATATGATGATTGGAGACATATTCCTCCAAACTGGAAAAATGAAGCATTTGATTCTCAAATAAAGGTAATTTTTTACATTATGGTTTAATTTAATGTCATGTTACTAATATGTTCAAAATGTATTTATGTATATAGCTTCCACTTCACAGTTGCTGATGTTATAGCACAGAAGTGGACTTTGAAAAATCTCGGTAAAAAATGGAAAGATTTCAATGGATATTGTGGTGTGATGTCAACGATACTTCGTCGAACTTGGAACAAATGTATGACAAGCTACCCAGTGGGGTACTGAAACAGCAGTGGGAAGTTTTTGTTGACAGACATCGTGATGAGAAGCGGATGGTATTGAAATATATATTATTATATTATCCTCATTTTACATTAATACACGTATATGAAGAGGAGATGACATTGGATACATTACTGTTAAATTTCATTTTATTTATTTCTGGATCTCTCACGACAGAATGCATCAAACAGGGTGAAGCAAGTCATCCCTCACACGGCGGGCTCAAAAAGCTTTTCTAGAATCCGAATGTCATTGGTAATATTTTAAATAGTTTAAATATTTATAATACAATATTATATATTTAATATATTGAATTCTTTATTTTTCTTTGCTTAATGTAGTCATAGAATTTAGGGCACGAAGCCTCCCGAACTGAACTGTGGTTGGATGTTCACAGAAAATTAGATGGCTCTTTTGTTAATGTGCCTACAAAAGAAGTTGGGGTATGAAGTCATATTTTTATTATAATAACTTATTATCAGTTTTTACTATGTTAATATGTATTGATATTTGACTTATAGGTAAAAATTAAAGAACTGTGGGATTCCAGTCCTGGGCAGTCCTACTCAGTCTCCCAGGATGACCCGGTTGCTCAAGTCCTTGGGAAGGAGCATCCTGGTAGAGTGCACGAGATTGGTTTGGGACCCGTACCATATGAGGTCTATAGCAGGCCATCAAGGATTCCAGCCACATCTACTCCTGGTTATGGTCAGACCATACCTGGAGATGCTCAGAGGGAGATATCTTCTCTACGAGCCATAGTTCAAGACCATGTGGCTCAGATATCCGCTATGCAGAAAGCGTTGACTGATTTATATCAGCAGATGAGCAGATATGCCCCCAGTGGTAGTGCACTGAGTGGTGGTGAGCAGGTAAATCACAAAAAAACACAATCATTTAGTTTTCAAACTTTTATTGGTTTTAAGATTAATTACAAATATGCAACAATATTTAATTTTCAATATAATGTTCTTACAGGTGGCAGCACGAGATGGAGGTGGAGAGGGTGATGATGCATCATCGGACCATGAGTAGTATTGTTGATGTGTTGAACAAATATGGGAAATGTTGGTTTGTATATATAACATGTGTGGTGTATATAACCTTTAAAAAATCATTGGTCTTGGAGGATCTTCAGTGGCTATCCTTGAATGATCACAATAACCTTAGGTGGTAAAGAGAATTATGTGTTTGTTTCATTGGTTAGATGATCTATGGTAATAGGCTCTTTGATGTTTCTGTTGTAAATTCAGCATTGGGAATTTGACTCATTAGGGTGTTTCATGTCCAAACAGCCATGTTGAAAGGATATCACTAGATCAAGATGGTTTTCTGAGGTGATTTTCATGATCATTAATAGTTTTATGAGGCACGTAACCATATCACATGAAAACCAATGCATCTCCCTTCCCAGGAAGCTTCCCTCTTTTCTAAATTTTATTTTATGAACATATTGGGAGATTATTAGATGACATGTCATCTGATAAAAAAATCATAGGGGTTTTACATGATTAATTGGTCTATTTTATGGGGCTTCACATGATCAGGAACAAATTTCATGAATTGCATAACCCCTTTTCATGATGTTCCAAGGGTCATGTGATCATAAGCCTCATTGAAGTTCACATGGTCATTGTGACCTAGGTGATTAATCTATATGTATACATGCTATAATTTTCTTTCCTTTGGGTATATATTGATTCCTAGGCTTTGGGTATTTCTTTGTTCCTAAAATATACAATGCTCATTTGGCTAGCATCAAAAAATGCCCCCCCCCCCACAAAAGTGATGTTTGAAGGAATAAGGACTCCGTTATGAGGTAGGAAATGACTTAATGAGTCTCTTATACTTTCTCTGGTTCGAATTCAAAACATCTTTTTGTCTTCTATAATTTCATTCATATTCCTTGAGGTTCCCTATAAATAGGGGTGAGAGGCTGGTCATTTGACCGGTGACATGAAGCTCCACAGCTCTCAAAACCCTATCTCTCGTGCGTTTGTTTTGCAAGACAACTTTGCCTGACCTCATCACAAGAACCATACAAGAGACCTAATCATGTGATCATGTCACTTGACCTCTTTATGTGATCACCTTGTCTAAATATCTCACTTAATCAATCCATGAACTATTCGAAGGTAATTTATTAGAACTTTGATGCACACCCTTGGCCATTAGTCTATCTTATGTGATTCAGTTGTCTCTTGAGGATTTTTTTCATGATCTACTAATCTGTATGCGATTCATGTGACCTTCACATGGTAACATGATTATATGTATTAAGAAAAATCACGTCATCAAAAGATTTTTTATGGGTTATGTGATTTTCGTGACCTAGAATGGATCATGTGGTCCACGTAATGTTTTCAATGTTATGCACTTATTTTTTTTGGTTAACATAACTGATTCTCTCTAAATGGTTACATATCTTCTAATATATTCTCTATTCTCTTTAAATATGCCCTCTATTTCACAAATGTCTTCTTATGTGGTAGACTGGAGAGACCTTATTTCCAGGAACCATAATGTCAATCATCGATATAAAGTATTTTATAACAATAATGTTTTAAAGGATCATATTCTCACTGAAAATCAACCCATTTAATCCTCGTTCTTCATCCTTATTGGACAAATGACTAGTAGTGATCCCTACCCTCTCTTCTTTGGCACATTTTGATCCATAAACTTTACTCCTTTATGGAATCAAATATTTTCAATTTTGATCATCTGTAAACTATAAGTATAAATCCATGTGACCCTCAAATTCTTGTTTCATTTGATGTTATCTTGTGTTTCATTCTAAATCCATAATTTTAGGTATTTTGTATGCTTTAGGTATTCTCATTGAATTGGATCAAATTTTTCATCAACATTAAATGAATGGGTGTTTATGAATATTGCGTAGGTGGTGCATAAATTTTCTCCTCATTATATATAGGTTGTATGTGTTGTTTGGTTTGATTTCCAGGGTAGTGGTGGAGTATAAACAGAAATTCTATTTTTTTTTCGGGTCAGCATTTCACAGCGGTTTTAACTGCTGCTAATGTTTTACCACTTATACATTTCGCGGCAGTTTAAACCGCGGAGAAATATATTCGGCAGACTTATTAGCGGCGGTTAAAACCGCCACAAAATCACGTCGAAATTAGTGGCGGTTTTAACAGCCGCTAAGCAGGTGCCTGGCACACCTGAATTTCGCGGCGATTATAGCCGCTGATAATTAAATAGACCTTAAAACCGCCACTAAATTTACCTAAAACCTCCGTAAAATGAGGTACTATGACACTTTTCTTTGACCGCCACGAAATGCATAAAACCGCCGCTAATAGATTGCCGACGCCAAGTTTAGCAGCGATTTCTGTAAACCGCCGCCAAACTATATAGTTGCGGTTTAAACCCCCGCTATATGAAAAAATAACTGCCACTAATAGGCAGTTTTCCGATAGTGTATTTTTAATTTTGAATTCATAATGTTGAAATTATCTTGGTATGAGTTTTTGAGAATTTTCTAAAAAAATCCGTTTTTTTGTGAATGGAAAAAATACAGGTTCTTATAAAATTTGGTATTTTTTTAATGCCATGAAAAAATATTTGTGATATAATTTATTAAAATTATTGAATAATTATATATTTATGTTAAAATATTAATATTTTACAAAAATAACCAAGACCATGAAAATAATATTCTATTCATGATAAGTATAAAAATAATTGAATGTTCCGACACAGTGCATGTGCAGCATTGATAATGTCAATTTTAGTTCATTATAAATAATAATTGATGTAGAAAAATTATTTTTAAGACTCAATTATTAATTTTTATATATTATTTATTTTTCAAAAAATAAATTTTCAATTTTATAGTGGTATAAAATTATTCTTATCCGAATGATTATGAAATTATTGCTTAGGATAAGAAAAGAAAAAAAAGATCTTATTTGGAAATGTATATGAGTGAATATAAAAAATGAATAAATATAGTTTTTTATTTTAAACACAATTAACATATTTTTATAATCGCAATTTATTTTAAAATTTTTTATTTGAAATGATTAACATTATTTCCTATGAAATTGATGATACAGTGCTTCTACAAGCACAATAAAAATAAATAAAATGTTTTTATTAAAATTATAATAATTATTATATGACATAATTTTTTTATATAATTAAATAATTTCATTAATCATATTTTGATTTGAATTAGGGACATTCTAGATCCTCATGATTCGTATTAGTCATTTTATATTATTTTTTAAAAAAGAAAGAAAACTTTTTCACACTACCAATTTTAATTTTTAGGTGAAAAATAATTACATAAATTGCTAGAACAATTATAATGCAATAAATATTTAATTAACTAATAAATAAACTTAATGATTTTAAAAATTGAAAAATAAATATAATTTAATATTTCTATGTCAATTCACTATTTCTATAGAAAATTTTAACATGTATATGATATAATAATATATTTACATTGAATTGGAACATAGTTTTGATGAGTTTAAAGTCAGGATTGTGAATAGTTTTAAATTTGAAAAAAATAATATTTCAATGAAAAAAATATTTTATTAAGTTATTAAAAAATTAAAAAATTATTGAACAAGGTCTAAAAAAGATTCGGTCTAAAATTTGATATTATATGGTTTTAATACCTTTTAGAAGTATGAAGCTCGATAATAATGTTATTATGTTTTAATAATTTGAGTTATTTTTATGTTACCCCAAACCACAATTATAAAAAGAGGCGCCCTCATCAAATTTTAATGACATCAAGCAATCTTATTCGACTAACCTTAACTAAATTCTCTATCACTGATCCCTTAACACATTCTTGAGCTCATGTTATCACAAAAATACAACTTCTAATATCCATTGAGGGGTTTTCAAGAGGAATAATTCAAGATGTAAGGTTTATTTTTCTTCCCTTTTAAATTATTTTTCACTTATAAATTATTCCCACCACTTATCCAATGTTTCATGGAAATATCAATAGCACATATATATTAGTTTTTTTATGGTGTATTCCTAATAAAATATCTTATATTCTCATGTATTTATTAAATAATGAATTTGTCGTTTGTGGTGTGTTAATTCAACGCTTTAATGGACAATGACTTTTTGTTTACCCTTTACAAAAATCATGGCATGTTTAATTTCACATGTAATAGTTTAAGAAGAAATAAATATAAATATTTTTTCACCCTTGTATTATTATTTCATTTTTATAAGGAATAACTTAAATAAACTGACCTTGGAAACCATGAAAATAATGCACTCGAAACAAAACAAATAACAAAATATTGTTAATAAATGGGTGGAAAATGTTATAAAAAGAAAAACTAAGGTATTATATACATGAGTATAGTTCTATAATATATTAATAACACTATTCAAACCGTTATAAAGAATGTTTTAACACATTTTAAGGATGTCCAACCCAAGTTAAGGGGAATTCCTTTTAAAATCCTTTTAGATGTATCATTTATGAATTTCAAAAAGATAGTTATTTTTTTAATATATCGTTAGTAATTTATCATAGTTTCAAAATACTAAATTTCTATGGTGGTTACATTAAATTGTTTTATTTTTATTCTTTAATAATATGATTTCATTATTACGTGCACAATTTTTATTTTAAAAAAGAAATGTCATATGAAAAAGTGTATTTTTAAAAACTTTGTGTGTTTTTTCCAACTTTTGAAATGAGTTATCATGTGTGTTATTCATGATATGTTCCTAGGAAATAGTTTAAGATAGGATTATCTAATTATAGCTCAATATATTATGGGTTGATCCCCTTTATCACTCAATATATGTTGGGTTGATCCCATTACTACTCAAGATATGAGGGGTGTGCCCCATTAAATCACTCTAATTAAATGGGTATTCTAGAGATAAAAGATGAAAAAATGGTTATTCCATGTGTAATACTGAATGTAAGAGGGATATGGTAAATATGCACCAAGGAAACTGCTTGATATTTTTATTAATTTTAATAACTTTTTATGAAATTGGTTTTATTGGATTTTATATTATCACTTGACTAAAAATTTAATTCCTTATATCCCTTAATGATATTTTTTTCGCATCACGATTTTTTTTTAAAAAATATTAGGTTATAAGGATGTGTGTAGCCACTCGGGTTTTTTCCTTGTCATACTTTGGAATATTCCTACAAATATTTCCAGACATAGGTGCGAAGGCGGCGTGCGATTCTGAGGCCCGGTGTGCCCAGAATTAATTTTATAAAAATAATAAGTATTTATTTATAATATTCACGTGTTGGGGTTGTGTTTTATCTTTAATGGTATCTCTGATAAAAAATCATAGGGCATAGTTGCGTCTGAAACGTGTTATTTACCCTAGGCAGGGTGTAAAATTTGCAGGCACGGGCCTGCTATGGAAAACGCCCACATGGGTGTTTTCATAAATAAATGGAAAAGTTAATTTATGGGAGTTGGTCTGAATAACTCCTAAAAAGAGTCTCATAATGAATTGTTGAGATCATGGTTGTGTTCAGAACGCCATGTTTACTCTAGGTGCGATATAATCTTTGTCGGCGTCGGGTGTCTAGTCGTGGGTGTGTCGGGCCAGGAAGTTGAGCTGACATTTGTTTAAAAAAAACAAATATCTAATATTATCTCCCTTCCCCATTTGTATGCACAACATCCTCTTCCTACCTCCTTTGGTGACGAATCGGCAGAACTTGAAGAACGAGGTGTCGTTGAGCTCCAAATTTTAACGGTGGTCTATCCTGGATGGAGAAGTGCCAATAGCAGAGCGCAAAAAGCATCAGAGATCTTTCAAAAGGCAGGTGGTTTGAAGTTTATAAACCTGGATCATTTTAATGTGTTTTTTTCTTTAAATCACCATATGGGTTGTTTAGTTCGTGTCCCTGGATTTTCGAAACATGTTTCATATTTGAATTTGGAGAACTTGGGTGATTACTATGGCTCCCGGATGTTTTTCGGCGGAAAGCCTAATTTTCAGCTGTGGCAATGGCAATTTCCGATGAGGGATATAGTAGAGTGGCAGCAACATAGTGGATTCTAGTTAGCGGAAGTGTATTTTGGTAGGTGGCGAAGGTCTGGTCAGGCGGCGGTAGGGGTTTCCGGCGACCTAGTGATTGTCCGACCAGATTTTTCCTTGGGTTCTTTAAACCGCTATAGCTCAAAAACCGTATGTCTGATTTGTGAGTCATTTGTGGAGACACAAAACTGATCAAGTGAAGGAACACTTGAGAATTTTTCCATAATTTTAGGATTTGGGTTTTTGGCTTTGGGCCATGAATATTTGAAAATAATATCAATATTTTATTATTTTCAATGTCTACGCACTGTAACTTTTACACGGAGTGTCCGATTGATGTGTTGTCACTAATGTTTTGATCCTGATTGTAATGATGAATTTTTAGGATAGTTTCCTGGTGCTGGGATTTAGATTAGTGTGTGGGCCCCATGAGGCTGGTCTTGGGCGTTTAGAGAGAAACACGACTTTCTCAACTCGTGTCTATTTTGGACTAATGAGTAGTCGATCTCGTGTGTTTTTTTGATGGGATCGCGAATGTGTGGTATGATTGATGAGTTTTGGGATTGAGTTATGGGCCCCATCTGGGCATTCTATGATGAATAGTTTATTTTCACCGGTTGTCTGTTTCGGGCGAGTAAATAGCATATCCTGCATGTTTTTCATCATAGATCGCGGTGGTTGCCTCAGTATAGGCCTAGAAGGTGTGAAGAGTGGTGATGTTGTAGGTAACTCGAGTTAGAAATGTTTTTACTATTTTTGGTTGAGTGTACTTCCTTGGTTAGTTTTTATGAGGGTTCGCGTGGCATTACATCCTTATTATAGGTTTGTGATCTCCTCGATAGGATTTTTTTTCCTGATAGAGTTGCGGCATCCCTTCAGTGGGTCCAGAGTGGGATCCATTAGCTTTGCTTCCATGGATTGGGTTCTTGTTATCATTGTTACCTTCTATCCAGGGGCAGTGATCCCATATCTAACAGTTTAATCCCATAGGGTTTGATGCATCATCAGGAATATGATCTCCTATGTAGTGGGTCATGCATAGTAGGGTTGTGGCATCATCAAGTATACGATCCTCTAATTAGCATGTGGTTTATAGTAGGGTTGTGGTATCATCGGGTATATGATCCCCAACTCAGCGCAAGGTTTTAGTAGGGTTGTAGAATCATTGGATATATGATCCCACACCCAGTGCATGGTTTTCGGTAGGGTTGGTGCATTTATGGTTCGATCTCTTATATAGTGAGTTGTACAAGATGAGGTTTCTGGCATCGTTGTGACCATCTCCACACAGGAGATGATCCTCTATCTGAGTGATGTGAACAATAGAATGTCAGATCGGGTCCTGGTATCCCCCAGTAGATCCTAAGACTGATCCCCTGTACGTGGGATCTTTGAGATACTAGAGTGGGTTCTTGTATCCCCTAGAGGACCATTGGATTGATCCCCTATCTGTGAAGTTTGGTGTTTCTGCTGTTTCAGCGTGATGTTCTCAATGACGAAATCTGACGAGAGTGATCTCTCAATGGGCATCTGTGATGTTGCTGTGAGACCTGATGGAGTGTATCTCTCAGACAAGTGTCATCTGGGCTGATAAAGATCGTGGAGTGTGTTCTCCTAGTTTTGTACCTACCGTAGGAGATGAGACGGAACCACATGAGGCTTGGTGTGTGAATGATTATATCTAGTTGTTCATGATATATGTATGGGCATATACCTGAGCGGAATTTCAAGATGTATGTATGGGCATACATCTGAGCTGAGATGACTAGTAGTGTTTAGCCAAGTATGGTCTCGAGTTGGAGTTTCTCTCTCCTTTGGGTTCCCTCTAGATGGGATGAGAAAACTGTTGCCTTTAATTGATCCCTTTTATTTTTGGGGTTTTTAGGGTACATCCTGAGTATTTTTGTACTCACCTATGTATGGGATATTACCGCACATGTTTGTGTCTTGAGAATACCACATGCCTTTCGAAAGAGTCCCAGAAGGATGCGGAGCAGTCAGATCTTCGTAAGTGAGACTCACCAGGGTGTTTACTTGAGTTGTACTGAGGAGATTATCGGCAGGTAATTTTGATATTGATCACGTCCTTTTGAGTAGGTTGGATGCTTTTTCAGTTTACTTTTGGTGGGACCTGTATTTTCCCTTTTGTACTGTTGTTGTACTGTGGTTGTGGGTTAGATGTATCCTTGCATTTATTTTCAATTTTTATATATATCTCTTCACCATTGCATGGAGATGTTTGTGGGTGAGTGTGTATAGATTATTTAGGGTAATTCCTCCCATGTGTGTGATAGCCTACTCGGCACTAGTTTCCAGCCCCTGGCCTATTGGAGGAAAGCATGGGGAGTCGCGACTAAAGCCCAGCTGGGTCGGGTTATGAACGAGTGGTATCAGAGGATGTTACACCATTGGGATCTCCTTGTGTTGGTGTTCTAGATATGAGTTTGGTTTCGGTTGTATCACGACAGTGGTAAATGTTTTGAGTTTGAATTTTAGGCTAGGGACTCCAGTGTTGGTGTAGCGGCAAATGTATATATTCACCAGGACTCTGATGACCTGCCTTTTGATTGGGGACATTAGGACACCAGTTGTTGAGAAATAATGTTATATTCATCATATAGGAATGTATTTTGGGGTTCCCTTGTTCTTCTTAAGTCATCTCCCCAAATATACTCTTTGACCCTGGTGTGCCTGGATTGTATTTCAGGATGCCTCCATGAAGAAAACTAGAGAGGGTTCCAAAGCAGGCTTGTGGTGATGATCCGCCCCATGTAAAGGTTGTGGGAAAGGGTGTATCTTCTGAGGCTAAAGCACCAGGTGGTCCACTAGTTGATACACCACCTATTTTGCAGCTGATTATGCCAATAGAGCAGGGTGAGGATGCGCGCGGGCTGAGTGTGCTACACGAGTTCAGAGGCAGCGACCTCTGAGGTTTCGGGGTGATCCAGACCCTCAGTTCACTGATGACTTGCTCGAAGTAGTCACCTAACTCTTCCACCTAGTGAAGACACCTCCAGATGGTGGTCCTAGTGGGGAGCCTTATGCATGGATTGGCAGGGCGATGGTGGAGTTTGGTGACGTAGTCCCATGACGGGGAGAGGCTCATGTGGGAAGAGATTAAGCGACTCATTAGGGAAGAGTTAAATATTGGGACACTAAGATCTGTATGAATCCAAGAGCTTCTACAACTTCAACATGAGATAATGACTGTGTCAGAGTACTCAATGAGGTTTACAAACATGTATCACTACTCCTGAGATATGGTTTGAGACCCATTATTAAGGTCATTGACCTCAAGAAGGGTCTACGCAGAGACATCTGGGTATGTGTGGTTTCCTTGTTCCTTCCCACCTTTGTTGGAGTACTGGTGCGAGTCTTAGTGGTAGAGAGATTTCTAGCTTAGCAGATTCATCCTAGCAGTGTTGGGAACATGGAAGTTGAGACCTTGGAAGCTAGTAGTCGACGGCAGGCACAAGGGTTTGGACGTACCCGATGTTTCAAGAGGCAAGTCCAGGATGGAGAATCTATGTCTTAGGGATATTAGGGATCCCATTCCAGTTTTGGCCACCCGTAGGAGAGGCAGTGTTATGCATCCAATGGTCGGGTACATCTTGTTAGGGAGCTTCCACCCTGTAGTAAAGCTGAGAGGGGGCCAGCTGATAGGCCGCCTTGGTAGACGCAGTGTCTCAAGTATGGAGGGTTGTAGGGTAATGGTCATGGAGATGGAGCTGGTGCAGTAGTTGGACGTGGCATGCAATATCAGATGCCACCACCAACACCCCCAGGTGGTTCATGCCAAGATCAGGGAGATTTAGGATGTGAGCGAGGAGAGATGTGGGCCTTATAGGTTGTTAACCTAGAGGCTCCACGTGAGGGGAGGGAGGTGCGCTCTGTGTCCGTTCTACTTCTGTAGTAGTATTGACAGACACTATTTAGCAATACTCATTCCATTATGTCACTTGCTTGAGTTTTGTTCATGGAATTGGTAAGACCTTTAGTGAGAGTTATTCGATGCGCTTCGAATGAATGAGAAAGAGGGGTACATCCCACCCAAGAATCATTTTGTGACGCAATTAAAACAATGCACGTCATTCAGTGCTGCCCAAAGAGGATAATGTTGCACTGTGGTGGATGAGTAGATCTGAATTACGCGTTTGATATGGGGTGTGTGTTGGCAAACCCATTGGCATGGGAGACCTGATTGAGGGTTCAATTACTCTTTTTGTGATTATAGAATTTTGGGTAAAAAATGTTATAAGGTGGGGAGGATATAGAGACTTGGGTTTTTCCCTGGTCATACATTAAAATATTCCTATAAATATTTCCAGAGTTAGGCATGATGATGGCATAAGATTCTGAGGCCTGGTGTCCCCAAAATTTATTTTATAAAAACATAAGAAGTTTTTTTATACTATAAATAGGACGGGGTTGAGTTTTCTGTTAAATGGTAGTTCTGATCGGAAATATGAGGGCACGGTTGTGTATTGAACTTGTCGTTTACCCTTGGTAGGGTGTAAAATTTGCTGGCACTAGCCTGCTATAGAAAAACCCACTAGGTGCTTTCCGTAAATAAATAGAAAAGTTTATTTACAGGCATTGGCTCGAATAACTCAGGAATAGAGTCTCATAACAAAATTCTGATATCATGGTTGATTCTGTAACACTATGTTTACCCTTGGTGCGACATAATCATTGTCGGTGTCAGGTGTCTGATTGGGGGTGTCTCGGGCCAAGAAGTTGAGCTGATATTTGTTTTAAAAAATATCTAATCTTTTATCCCCCCCCCCATTTTTACATGCAACAACCCCCTCCTCCCTCCTTTGGAGACGAATCAACAAAAATTGAAGAACGAGGTGTTGTTGAGCCCCAAATTTTGACCGTGGTCGCTCCTAGATCAAGAAACGGTAGTAGTAGAGTGGCAAAGTGTATCTGATCCACAAAAAGGTAGGCGGTCTGAATTTTTAAAAAAGGATCCCATTTATTCATTTTTTTTAATATTAATATGGGTCTTTCTGATATATTTTTCGGATCTGAATTTTCCGCAATGCGGTGCTTCTGGTGGCTTCAGGATGTTTTCTGGTGGAAAACCTAGTTTCTGACGGTGGCAATGGCGGTTTCCAGTGAGAGCAGTGGCGGTGCAGCAAATTCTGGCAGCGGCAGTGGTCCGGTCGGGCGGTAGCGGGGGTTTCTGGTGACCCAGCAATGGTCCGGCCAGATTTTTCTGAGGGTTCTTTAAACACACGTAACTCTCAAACTGTAAGTCCGATTTGTGATCTAATTGCGGAGATGCAATCCTCATGACAAGAAGAACACCTTGAGAATGTTTTAGAAATTTTATGAATCAGTTTTTTGGCCCGAGGGCATGAAACGTTTAAAATAATAATTATATTTTATTATTTTTAACTTCAAACCACCATAACTTTTACACAGAGCGTCTGATTGATATGTCTTTGTGACATTGTGATCCTGACAGTAAGGCGGACTTTTTAAGAAAGTATCTAGGTACAGGGATAGATATTAGGGTGGTTGCCTTATGAGGCTGGTTTTGCACATTTACGAATAAATGCAACTTTTCATCTGGTGTATCTTTTGAAAAAACGAGTAGTTGATCTAGTTTGTTTTTTAGGAGATCGTGATGGTGTAGCTTTCTTGATGAGTTTCTGGATCGAGTTGTGGGACCCACCCGGGCTTGCTATGGTGAATAGTACATTTTTCACCATTTGTCTGTTTTGGGTGAGCAAATAGCCTATCATGTGTGTTTTGTTCATATATCGTGGTGGTGGCCTCGGTATAGGCCTAGGAGGTGCATAGTGTTGTAATGTTGTTGGTCACTCAGATTAGAGATGTTTGGACCAACAATGTTTCAGTGTGCTCCCTTGGTTCGTTCCTGTGATGGTTCGTGTGGCATTACAACCTTAGTACATGTGTAACACCCTTACCCCAGAAGCCCAGAGTCGGTGCATTATTACATATCATTGGCATGATCACAAAAGAACAAGTATCGAAAGACAGATTAGTTTAGTAGCCTTGAAGTGATAGATACCTTCAAAAGGTTTACATTACATCATAAAATGGAAAACTACAACAACATTATTTCCATAGAAAACACTGAGACCCCATAGAATATCCCTACAGGCCAGTCATAATATACTTCTTCACATCCTAGAAAAAATATAACATAGAAATTGGTGAGATCAGATGCTGAGTAAGGATAACAATAAAGCGGAAACTTTCATAAATAATCATAAACATTTAAGGCAATGTATAAGACTAAAAAGCCTTTTAAACTTGAACTTCAGCATAATATGGAAAAGATAAAATCAAATAAATCCATTTAATTATTCAAATGAATATTCTACGAGTCGAATAATCACATGCAATATCAATAGCCACTTTTATAATGATGTAATGCATAATGCCATCCATTATAACCACATAGTCAAGGACTTGTGCCAAGACTACAAATAAGATTTTGTCAAGGCCTTGTGCCAAGACAGTAGTTTGTCTCATGATAGCTACTGATGAATCGAGGAGCTATAGAGGGCTACACCTGTAACTTACTATGTCCAATGCATTCCTCATATTAAAAGTTTGAAACATTACATAAAATTTTTATTAAAACTATCATAAAAAATGTTAATACTTTATCCACAAACCATGAATGGTATAAAAATTGCACATCCATAGTCAAACATAACTCATTAAACACAATATGGATGATTGTATTGTAAAATATTAACCTAAATTGAGAATAATTAAGGATATTGACATAGATGGAAATAATCATCAAAACTATTTGAGAGAAATAACCCCCTTTTCTTGAAACAATTTAAAAGTTGCACTATTTTTAAAGTAGCCATTTTAAAATAGATTTTGGAATCAATGTGTCCCATAACACTTTGAAACTTTTTAAAAAAATTAATTTTAAAACATTAATATTCATATAAATAAAACCTTAAAAACATTTTTAAAACATGTACATTAATAAGAAAGAATTGGAAGAATAAATGTTTAAAACATTTAGAATTGTATTTCAGTTAGAGTTACTATCCAAATGAGAGATGATTGAATATCGACAATTGAGGTAATAAAAAAATTATAATACCATGATAATAAAATATTTCATTATATACTAAGTCAAAGGACAGTATATACACCATATAAAGGTTAATTGGTTCATAATAACAAAGAAGTCTCAAAGGAATGTGAATTGAGATGAAATCTCTTATAAAGACAGTATCCTTAGGTAAAGTATAAATCAATGACATAGTTATGTGTGAAAAATATAAATACACTCAATATGATTGGATATTAAGTGTAAATAAATCAGAGGACATTCACACATATTCTTGTAAAAACAACACCAATGATTTGGATGTTTAACTCAGTTAATGGAAATTGAGTTTAGATCAAGTTTAGATCAATGACCTGAGAAATTATCAATGGAGTGATTATCTGTATCAAAATTATATCCACAGAAATTGGTGTTGAAATTACTACATAAATAATAAAATGTGATCTTCCACAAAATATTGGAGTAAAATAATCAATGAAGTATGCATAAAGCCCACTGAGTGGAAATTGAAATTTGATAATACCTTACCGATTTTGTAACTTATGAAACATACAACCATGAGATAAGGATCATACAATGAAGATGTAAACACTTTTAAATAAATGTATATTAAACCAAGAATACAATCATGGATAGTACATACGCCACCCAAAAGGAAATAGTGGCCAATATATCATGAATCTCTGTGGAATACAAAGTGAGATGAAAAACCCTTACTTCATTGTAATCAATAGATTCGTATGCCCAAAAGTTAATAAAAACCAAATTAATCACAGAATACCATGAATATAAATAGAATCATGACTATATATATCAAATGGTAGTACACAATACACCACATGCATAAATAAGTAGTGAACAATTTAAATTTCACGGAATTATATGTGAGATAGGAAACCCTTAACCCTGTACTTTTACATGGTATAGGGTACGTTAATATCTTGTATAATGGTAAAATAATAATTATTAAATTTTATAATAACCATATACATTATTATGATATCATATATAATCTTCTAATATTGATATTTTTTTATTATCGTTGTTTCGGGTGTTAACTGATTTGTTCTCCTATATATGCTTGGTTCCGTAAGCCATGTTTTTCATAGATGGGATGTATCTTATTAATATTCAGAATGATATTATGCCTTTAAACATAATTTTTAATCATCAATGTAAATTTATTCTTGAATGGATATGATTGGGAATGAATCTCATCGCGTTTATGGAGACGGCAATCCGTACGTACGCACGAGCGACAATATCATTCTTTTGATATTAAAATCATATATAATTGGATGGTATATCATATATATACAGAATAATTATCATGCTATATTTATTATTTAAACCAATTATAAAACATTATTATACCCATCCAATTAATAATGTATTGTATAACAACTACACCACGACGTGGAGACGGAAAGCCGTACGTCTGCATGTATGGTGACATGCCATTCAAAGGATAGATAGAATTATGAATATGTTTGTACCATATTTATAACAACATAACAGTATATATAATATACTGGAGTTGTTATTGTAGAATGGAAACAACAATGAAAGAGGAAGTGGAAGAAGAAATGAACTTGAAAGAGGTGATGAAATATTTACCTCTTCTTCGACTTCTTCCTTTTGATATGATCAAAAGGGATATTTAGGTTGGATTTATGACTAAAGTAATGCCTCTAGGATGAAGGGAGGATGGTTGTGAGGATATTTGGGTAGGGGATTTTCGAGCCTAATGGCTCTGAAGGTGTGAATTAGACAGAAGGGGGAGTTCCCTTTTATAAGAGGGGTGAGGGGACAGTTAAAAAAAGATAGAAATATTATTTTACAATAAAATCATTTTCTATTTATAATGACTACAAAATTAATAATTTAAATTCTATGGTTGGGATGGGTCAAAAAACACTCATTTAATAGGTTTTAGATTTTTTTGGGTCACTATATTATATTTATCTTTTAGATTTAACTCTTAGTTAAATAGTTTCACATTTACCATGTCTCTTTGTATTTTTATATTTTATGGTTAATAAACAAACTATAAACATCCAAAAGAACCCCAAGTGGTTCATTAATGATACAACTATAATTATATAAGTATTTTTTCCGAACTTTAGATTTTTAAGAATTTAATATCAATTAATAATATAATATTTCTTTTAAAAACTCTTTTCTGTCAATTTTTACACTATTTGGTATTTTGTTTTTGCTAAATTAATAACAGAATTATTAATTCGAAAAAAATTCATATAACCAACCCTAACATTTCATATTAACCTAGAAAATTATTCTAATTCATAAAAAGGCTCAAAATGCATTTATTTGGACATTTATAAAATTAAGTATTTTAATATTTCATTAATTAGGTAATTACTCAATCATCATTTTGTCATATATAAATTTAATTATTTAATGTCTAAAAATTATAAATAAAATACCATTATGTATGAAATCTTTTTATATTTCTATTGAATATTTATAGTTGAATTTATTTTATATATATCCCTATGTTAAAAACGGTTTAGTTATTAGACATTGAATTTAACAATATTTACTCTTCTTTGAATTAAATAATAATAAATGTCCTAATCTAATACAAGTGGACGTAAAGGATCGTATTTTTTCCTAAGGTCGTTTTTGGTCGAATTAAACTTACCCAATATAATTAGGACATGTGTTAGGGAAATAATATTATCATTTTTACCCTTAATCACCCTATTTACTTGTAATCGTGGTAAATAAAAGAAAATCGTTATTATTCACCAAAAATTATTTTCATCGTATTGAAACACATTTTACTTACTGATATCAACTATTTCTATATGTTTGTTTAAATTGAACTAACAGAAGTAGTATAATTATGTTTTATGTAAATTTGCAAATGCTCCTAGGAGGTGGGTAAAATACAGTAAAATGTTCAATAAACTTTTATACATATAATTTTATTATAAAATGACTCCAATGAATTATATTGAACTTATATAGGTATTATATATCCATTTGGACTTAAAATAAATTTAAATAAAATAAATAATTATTTAAATAAAAATTTTATTTTAAACTATAACGCAATGTTTTTCACTATTTATAAAAATTGAATGTTTTTAAAAAAATAACAAAAATTTACCGTAAGATAATTTTGATATTCCAAACTCACAAATTAATTCTATTTTACCAAATTCAGAACATAAAATTGTCATTAATTAATTTAAAATTAATTCCCATTGTCAAAACTGAAAAGTTGGTTTTTAAAAAGTAAAAACTATCAAAATATTGACATGTGTTTATGTCAAATTTTAATGTTAAATTACTTATAATCACCTATATTGTATTAAATGATAACAATATAATCTAATTATACTTACAAACCTTTCAAATACATAATTTAACACTATAAATTATTTGGATTAAAAAAGTTGTTTTCAACTAAAATTTAGTATTTTTCAGTATTCATCAAAAAATTAATGTTATTAGAAAAGTACCAAAAATTTATCCAAAATAAATTTTTATATCCCGATTCTAAAAAAGAATTTAATTTCATTAAATTGAATATATATAAGTGTCAAATATTGGTTTTAAAAATGGTTTTCCATTAAAAGGTGGTAAAATTTCATTTTTTGAAAAATAATTCTTTTATTTGAAAAAAATGAATTAGTTCTAATATTATGTCTAATAAACACATAATATGGATTCTAAAATTATATTGAGTATATAAAATTCACAATTCAGTTAATACTATTCATAACATTTTTTGAATGGCTAGTTTGGTAAGTCGTGGTGCGCTCGAACTTGGTGTTGCGTGTAGCCCAAGCTATTTAATTAATGACAATAATTTACTATGAAATATTGGGGTGTAAAATTATTCCCCCATTTTGGAAATTGCATCCTCTCAATTTTAAAATTGGGTTTGGAAACTTTATTGAAAGTACCACATCAGAAAAAGAGTAAATATAACTATCTCATTAATAGAAAGAAAGAGAAGTACAAAGGTCATCTGAGAAAACCCACACTAGGATTCCATGTTGGAAAGCATTGATGTGGAAAATAAAATAAGTGTCAAGTTCTAGTGGAGGTTGATAGAAAAAAAATTTATTTGGAGAAAGCTAACAGTAAGAAAAACACAAACTTGTGATGAGATAAATATACCTTAGTTTCCTAGTAGAGAATGTAAAAGGATAAAGATTTTTGTTTTGATTTCCATATCATAAAGTTGAGGAATTTATTTATGAGATTGACTAAGAACATAAAGAGATATACTTAATTTTTAAGTAGAGTTTCATCCTTAAATAAATCTCTACCACTAACTCATATTTTTTTTCAAACGATGAGTATTCAAGATGACTTGGTCACACCTGAGGCACTAGAATCATCTTCTATAGAATCACATAATCCACAAAAGATAAACTATATATATTTACCTTGTCTTTAGAGATTAACCAAAACCAAAATTGTTAGTATAAGATCAAATGTTCTCCAAAAAGAATAATCCTTTAGAGAAAGAAATAAATATCTTATTATCTAAAATTAAACCAACAATACCTGAAGTTCAATAAATACCAGTCAATAAACAATTATCCTTAAAATCCATCATTATAATACAACCTAACATTGAAACCCAAAACATAGAAGAATTTTATTACGCAGTCTTCCAAGTTAAAATGTATTTCCGAATAACATCGACTACTCTTAAAGTCACATACTTAAATGTAATTAACCTAATCACGTATTCTCTATGATAGGTTAATCATTTCCATAAATAACCCAAATCATTATAAATACACAATAAAAACATAGATAAAAATCCACCATTACTCGTTAAATGAAATTCCATAGTATTTTATTTTCCTTAGGCATATAGTATTCTCAATAGAGCGAATGTCTTCCAAAAAAACATTTATCACTTAATCCCCAAATAATTTTCTTATACTAAGAATATCCATTTAAAAAGACATCAGATCCTAAATCAACTTATTATTGATTAATAAAATCATTTAACTAAAAATAATTAGTCACACTAACCAGGGACTACACGTCGTCCAGTGGTATGCGATCAATCCCTAGTACACTATGGTTGTGGGTTCGATTCCTGTAGCTTTGTCTGACGTGATGGGTTGTCACATGGTCTGCGTGTTGTCCTTTTTCAAAAAAACTATATTTTGTAATATTCCAAAAATGAGATAAATTCCTCAAATATAATATAACATAATTTCACCACAAATGTTATCTCATACCTCAAATTTTCATCCCAAAATTTAATAAAATGTAATTTCCCCAAATTCAAGGGTCATATAAACCTAAATGGTTATTTATGATTATGTCAACAATATAAAACACAATTCTTCCAAAAATAGAATTTGCACATAATAAACTGCAGGGTTACACATAAGAGAAAAGTCTTCCAAAGTAATCCCATCAACGAAGAGCACTAATACTATTAAACATTTGGCCATCCATTTTTTTCCACATAGGTTATTCTAGTACCAAGGGGTTAACCTTAGAATAGGGAATTCACTCAGGTAATTCCAAGGTCCCCTACATTTATGGAAAATGACTATAAATGGATTCTTGGAATCATTTTTATCTTCTTCCATAGTACTCTTCATTTTTTCTTAGCAATTCTTTACTTTATGCCCTTCTTTCCCACACAAAAATCATTTCTTGGTACCATTAACACACTTCCCTAGGTGTATCCTTCCACATTTCTTTCATGCTGGAAGTTAAGCTTTCTTTTCTCCATGGTCTCCACTGTTGGAGCTCTTATCATTCACTGCCTTTCTCTTCATTGTTGAGTCTGGGAGTTTGTTAATTTGAATATTGTTGATCATATTTTTGTAAAACTGATTCGGTATGAAAATGATATCTTTTTCACCTATCAACATTCCATTATGTTGCTCTTTTCCTCCTTCATGCCTACCTTGTAAATCATGTTCAACATTACTATGCATTCCATAGAATCCATCCATAGACTAACACAAGAAAGCATAGTTTGAGTCATAAAATCATTTAGATAATATCATAACACCTAATTTTCAATCTAAAACACCATAGGATTAACAATGGTTATTTATTTTCATCTTATATTAAAATACTTCAAATCAGTTTGTATAGAAATGTTAATTATCCTAAGAATATCCCCCAGGATTGTCGTAACCAAGAGTGCAGCAAGGCCCGTTGACATGTACCAAGATACCTTGTGTCAAGCTGGAAACTCCTTGTTGGAGTTTTCACTCCTAGGTACATCTGTGCCAGAGACACCTCTACCTACTCGTATCCAGATAGGGATGTATTGTTTAGATAACTGACATAATATCTACAATACCAAAATTCTAGGAAGTTCTTCAATACTAATCCTCGAAGTATATCTTAGGGTAATGTGCCCCAATCAGAGTTTATTTAAATCTTGATTTCAAGGATTGTACTAAACTTCCTATGATATCAACTGTATCGCCCCGACCTGAGAAGCCTAGAGTCGGTGCATTATTACGTATCATTGGCATGATCACAAAAGATCAAGTCTCAAAATACTGATTTGTTGGGCAACTTTGGAAGTGTTAGATACATTCATAAGGATTACATTACATCATAAAATGGAAAACTACCACAACATTGTTTCCATAGAGAACATTGAGATCCCAAAAACTATCCATGAAGACCAGTCATAATATACTACTTCTCATCTATGAAAAATAAAAAATAGAAAGGGGTGATCTCAGATGATCAGAAAGGATAACAATAAAGAGGAAACTTTCCTAAATGAGCATAAACATTTAAGGCAACATATAAGACTAAAACAAAAGCCTTTTAAACATGAACTTCAGTATAATATGGAAAAGATAAAATCAAACAAGTCCATTTAATTATTCACATGGATATTCTACTAGTCGAATAATCACATCCAATATCAATAGCCACTTTTAAAATGATGGAATGCATAATGCCAGACATCATAACCACATAGTCAAGGCCTTATTCCAAGACTACAAATAAGTTTTCATCAAGGCCTTATTCCAAGACACTATATTGTCTCATGAGACCTACCGATGCATCGATGAGCTATAGTGGGCTCCACCCATCACATAATAAGTCCAATGAATTGCTAATAAGAAATGTTTGAAACATAACATAATCATTCTTATTAAAACTAGTATAAGAACTGTAAATACATTATCCATAAACCATGAATGGTATAAAAATAGAACATCCACAGTCAAAAATAACTCATTCAATACAATATGGAAGAATGTATTGTAACAGATTAACCTCAATTGAGCATAACAAAGGATATTGACATAGATGAAAAAAATCATCAAAACTATTTGAGAGAAATATCCACCTTTTTCTTGAAAACATTTAAAAATTACACTATTTTTCAATAACCCATTTTAAAATAGATTTTTGAATCAAATTGTCCCATACCACTTTGAATATTTTAAAATGAATTTTAATTTTAAAACATTAATTTCCACATAAATAAAATGTTAAAAGCATTTTTAAAACATGGACATTAATGAGAAAGATTTAGAAGAATAAAATTTTAAAACATTTAAAATGGTATTTTAGTGAGTGTTACTATCCAAATGAAAGATGCCTAAATACAGAAAATTGAGGTAATTAAAAATTTATAATACCATGAAAATAATGTATTGCATTATATACTATGTAAAAGGACAATATATATACCAGATATACTGTGAATTGGTGCATAATAACAAAGAAGCCTCAAAGGAATGTAAATTGAGATGAAATCTATTATAATGATAGTGTCCTTAGGTAAAGGAAAAATCAATGACATAGTTATGTGTGACACATATAAATACACTCAATTTTATTGGAGATTCAGTGTTAATCAATCAGTGGACATTCCCACATATTCTTGTAAAACCAACACCAATGTCTTGGATGTTTAACTCAATGAATAGAAATTGAGTTAATATCATGTTTATATCAATGAATTGAGAAATTATCAATGGAGTGATTATGTGTATCAAAATTATTTCCAAAAAAATGGGAGTTGAAATTAATACATAAATAATAAATAGTTATTCCACACATAATATTGGAGTAAAATAATCAATGAAATGTGTGTAAAGCCCACTGAGTGGAAATTGAAATTGGAAATTCCCTTACCGATTACGTAACATATGAAACATACAACCCATGAAAGAAGGATCATATAATTATGATGTAAATACTCATAAATAAAATTATGTTACACCAATAAAACAATCATGGATAATACATATGCCACACAAATTAAAATAGTGGCCAATATAGCATGAATCTCACGAAAATAAAAAGTGAGGCGAAAGACCCTTACTTTGTTGTAATCAATCAAGTTGTATGACCAAAAGTTAATAACCACAAAAATAATCATAGAATACCATGAATATATATATAATCATGATTATATATATCAAATGGAAGTACACAATACACCACATGCAATAAATAAGTGGCGAACAATGGAAATCTCACGGAATTAAATGTGAGATAAGAAACCCCTTACCCTGTACATGACATTAGTCTAGGCTACATTAATCTTATGTATAATGTTGAAATAATTGTTATTAAATTATACAATAACCATATACATTAATATGATATCATATATGATCTTCTAATATTGATATTTTAGTGTTATCACTGTTTCTAGTGTTAACTGATTTGTTCTCCTTTATATGATTGGTTACACGAGCCATGTTTGTTATGGATGGTATGTATCTTATTAATGTTTAGAATGATATTAAGTCTTTAAAAATTATTTTTAATCATCAAATGAAAATTATTCTTGAATGGATACGATGGGGAATGAATCTCATTGCGTTCGTGGAGACGGTAATTCGTATGTACGCACGAGCGACAATTTCATTCTTTTGATATTAAAATCATATATAATTGGATGGTATATCATATATACAGAATACTTAACATTTTATATTTACTATTTAAACCAATTATAAATCATTATTATAACCATCAAAAAAATAATGTATTGAATAACAACTACACCACGACGTGGAGACGATAAGCCGTACGTACACATGTATCATGACATGTCATTCAAAAGAAGGATAAAATAATGAATATGGTTGTACCATATTTATAATAACATCACATTATATAGAATATACTAGAGTTATTATTTTAGAACGGAAACAACAATGAAAGAGGAAGTGGAAGAAGAAAGGAACTTGTAAGAGGTGATGAAATATTTACCGCTACTTTGGGTTCTTCCATTTGATTTTTTCAAAAAGGATTCTTAAGTTAGATTTATATCTAAATTAAGGCCTCTAGGATGAAGGGAGGAGAGTTGGGAGGATATTTGGTCTGGGGATGGCTGAGCCTAATGGCTTTGAAGGTGTGAATTAGAGAGAAGGGGGAGTGCCTTTTTATAAGAGGGGTGAGGGGAACCTTAGGAAAAGCTAGAAATATTATTTTATAATAAAATGATTTTCTATTTCTAATGGATCCAAAATGAATTATGAAAATTCTAAGCTGGGTATGGGTCGAAAACCACTCAACCAATAGGTTTTATACTGGTTTGGGTCACAATATTAACTTTATCTTTTAGATTTAACTCTTAGTTAAGTAGTTCAACATTTACCATGTATCTTTGTATTTTTATATTATATGGTTAATAAACATAATATAAACTTACAAGAGAACCCAATGTGGTTCATTAATGATAAAACTATCATTATATAAGTTTTTCGGCCTAACCTAAGATTTTTAAGAATATAATATCAATTAATAATATAATATTTGTTTTAAAAACTCTTTTATGTCAATTTAGAAACTATTTGGTATTTTGTTTTTTCTACGTTTATAATAGCAATATTAGTTCGAAAAAATGCATCTAACCAACCCTAACATGTAATTTTAACCTAAAAATTTAGTGGAATTCATAAAAGACTCTAATTACATTTATTTTGATATTTATAATATCAATTATTTTAACATTTCATTAATTAGGTAATTACTCCATCATCATTGTGTCATAAATAAATTTAATTATTTAATGTCTAAAAAAATAAAATAAAATACCATTATGTAGGAAATATTTTTATATTTTTAATGAATAATTATTGTTGAATTTATCTTTGGTGTAACCATATATTAAAAATGGTTTAGTTATTAAATTTTGAATTTAACACTTATAACTCTTCTTTGAATTAAATAATAATAAATGTCATAATCTAATCCAAGTGGACCTAATGAATCATATTTTATTCCTATAATTTTTGTGGTCTAATTACACTTATCCATTTGAATTAGGACTTGTGTTAGGAAAATAATAATATCATTTTTACCCTTAATCACCCTATTTACTTTTAACCGTGGTAAATAAAAGTAAAAAGTCACTATTCACCAAAAAACATTCACCTTATTGAGCCATATTTTACTTACTGATTTCAAATGTGTCTCTTTTATTTTTTAAATTCAACTTTCAGAAGCAGTAAAATTATGTTTTATGTAAATTTGCAAATGCTCCTTGGAGGTGGGTAAAAGACGGTAAAATGTTCAATAAAATTATATTCATCTAATTTTATTATAAAATTACTTAAATGAATTATAATGAACATATATAGGTATTTTATATCTATTTTTACTTTAAATAAACTTAAATAAAATAAATATTTATTTACAAAAAGTTGTTTTTAAACTATAACGAAGTGTTTTTCACTATTCATAAAAAATTGAATGTTTTCAAAAAAAATACCAAAAATTTACCCTAAGATAATTTTGAAATTCCAAATTCAAAAATTATTTATATTTTACCAAATTCAAAACATAAAAGTTGAATTAACTAATTTAAAATTAATTCCTATTGTCAACACCGAAAAGCGGGTTTTTAAAAAGTAAAAACTATCAAAATATTGTCATCTGTTTATGTCAAATTTTAATGAGAAATTATTTATAATCACATATATTGTATTAAAAGATAAAAATATAATCTAATTATACTTACAACCCATTCAAATACATAATTTAACAATATATATTATTTCGATTTAAAAAGTTAATTTCAACTAAAATTTAGAATTTTTTAGTATTAAGAAAAATATAAAAGTTATTAGAAAAGTACCAAAAATTTATCCAAAATAAATTTTTATGTGAAAATTCTAAAGAATAATTTAATTTCATTAAAATTAATATATAAAAGTTTTAAATGTTGGGTTTTAAAAGGGTTTTCCTTTAAATGGTGGTAAAATTCATTTTTTTGAAAAATACTTCTTTTATCTTAGAAAATGATTTTTTTCTTATATTATGTATAATAAACAGATAATATGGATTCTAAAATTGTATAGAGTATATAAAATTCAAAATTCAGTTAATAATATTCACAAATGCTTTTGAACGGCTAGTTTGGTAAGTCATGGTGCGCTCCAACTCGGGGTTGCGTGTAGCGCAAGCTATTAAATAAACTAAAATATCATACTATGAAATATTGGGGTGTTACAATAGGTCGGTGATACCCTCTATTAGATTTTTTCCTGATAGAATTGTGTAATCCCTTCGGTGGGTCTGGAGTGGGATCCTCTATCTTCTCTTCCCTGGATCGGGTTTTGGTATTGCTGCTACCACTTATCCATGGGCGGCGATCCCCTATCTACAGGTTAATCCAGTAGGGTTTGAGGCATTATCAGGAATATGATCCCCTACATTGTGGGATGTGCATAGTAGGGTTGTGGCATCGTTGATTATACTATCCCCTACTTAGCATGTGGTTTATATTTGGGTTGTGGTTTCGTCGGGTATTCAATCCCCTACTCATCGCATTGTTTCAGTAGGGTTGTGGAATCATTGGTACATGATCCCGTACTCAGTGTGTGGTTTTCATTTGTGTTGGTGCATCATTGGTTCAATCTCCTACATCGTGAGTTATAGCAGATGGTGTTCCCAACATCGTCGTGACCATCTTCACACAGGCGACGATCCTCTATCTGAGTGATTTGAACCGTAGAAAGTCAAATCGGGTTCTGTTATCCCCCAGCGGATCCTTAGAGTGATCCCCTATCTGTGAGATCTTTGAGATACCAGAGTGGGTTCTTGAATATCTTACCGGACCCTAAGAGTGATCCCCTATATGTGATGTTTGGTGTTTCCACTATTTTAGCATGATGTTCTCAGTGACAATATATGACGAGCATGATCTCTCAGATAGGCCTCTGGGATGTTGGTGTGAGACCAGATGGAGTGTATCTCTCGAATGAGTGTCATTTTGGGTGACAGAGTTTGTGGAGTGTGTTCTCCTAGTTATGTACCAGTCATAGGAGATGAGATAGAACCTCATGTGGCTTGGTGCATTCATGATTATAGTTGGTTGGTCATGATATATGTATTGGAAAATACCTAAGAAAATGTTCTAGATGTATGTATGGGAATACATCTAAGCTGAGAAGACTATTCGTGTTTAGCTGAGGATGGTCTCAAGATTTAGTTTATCCCCCATTTGGTTTCCCTCTATATAGGATGGTCTAACTCTTTCATTTCTATTTTCCCTTTTATTTTTACAGTTTTTGGGGTGCCTACTGAGTATTTTTATACTCACCCATGAACAAGGTTTTCCCTCACATGTTTGTGTCTTGTGTAGACCACAAGCCTTTCGATGGAGTCCTAGGAGGACCTAGAGCAGGTGGAGCTTTGTGAGCGAGACTAACCAGGGTGTTTACCAGAGCTGTGCTGAGGAACTTATAGGCAGTTACTTGATAGTGCTCCCCTCATTCTGAGTAGGTTGGATGCTTTTGCAGTTTACTTTTGGTGGGACATGTATTTTCCCTTTGGTACTTTTGTGGTACTCTGGTGGTGGGATAGATGTATGCATTCTTTTCTTTTGAGATTTTATATATATCTCTACACTGTTCCATTGAGGTGTTTGTGGGTGCGTGTGTACAGGAACATTAGGATAATGCCTCCCATGAGTAGGATAGCCTACACGGCATTAGTTGCCAGCCCCTTCCCTATTTGAGGCAGGCTTGGGGAGTCATCGCTCGGGCCTTGTTGGGTCAAGTCGTGACAATGTGTAAGAAAATGGATGAAGTCATGTTATATGTTATGAATATATTTTAAAAAAAACAATTATTTTTTTAAATTTTTTATATTATTAAAATTGATATTATTTTAGTATTATCATTTTTAGGAATGTGGTTTTTATGTGGGTATTATGTTATAATCTTTTAAAACACTAACCCTAAAAAAATCCTTAATGTGAAATTATATATGCTCATGAATAAATGTCAGGATTAGGTATTGTTTTATGGTTGGGTCTTTATAAATAGTTTATTATTATGAATTAGATTTATGATCATTTAAAACTTCATAAAGTGATATTGGGATCACAAATAAGGTAACAATAATTGGGATTTGTATACTTATGTGATCAGTTCATGTGTAAAAAAATTTAGATTTATTATAAAAATAATTATGATTTCAATTTTAAAAGTTTTAAATATTTAAATATAAGATTGTTATTTAATTAAATAATTAATGTAAAGTTATAATATAAATAACGAGTCAATTATATTATTAAATTATAAACATGAGGAAATAAAAATTCCCAAATGGGATTTGACTTGGCCTTAAGGTAATAGGATTTAAAGGCCCCTTACATGGGGGATATTTGAAGGAATTCATATAGAGTGAATTTAAGCTATTCCTTTATCACTTTTTTTTATATTTTTATAAAAATTAATACCCTTTTCAGTATTTTTGGGAATTAAGGAACTTTTTGTGGTTCTTTAATGCTCAAATAGCCTAAAGTGAATATTAATTACACCTCATATTATTCAGGATAGAATTAAGTTCCATGGAGGATATTAAATTTCCCTCATATTATAAATATAAAGCAAAGGTATGTGAATATCATTCATTAATTCCATTTAATTTTATTAATTTTAAATGAAACTTTTATGTTTGAGGGGTAACCTCGTAATATTGATCCACAATATTTATAAATTAAACGGAGACACCAATAAATGCCTTAAAACACATAACACACATAAAACCTACATGTAAAACATATTACCATAGGCTAAAAAGAATTAATCAATGCACTTTGATGTAGAATCCAACTGAGGATTTCTATATCAGGAATCTGCATTACATCATTATTGACCACGCACCACTAAACCTAAACTAATCCTTTCACTGAGGATTAACCATTACTCGACATAGAATGAAAAAATTCATGGAACCACCAATGATAAAAAATAAAAATATGATGAAAATGGAAATGATTGAATCATCCCAAAAAAGAAATGAAATGGGGGATTTAAACCTAATAAAAACAATCTAATAAATCGTTAAACCAAGATTCATCCCAAGCAATTAAACTCCATCAAGAATTAATCATATAAGGGAGGGGAGCATGCTTTAATAAAATTGGTGAGAAGAAAATACCCAAAATACCCTTTCAATTAATTTCCAATTGGGTGGAGAAGAGAGAGAGAGATTTTCAAATATTGGCATGATGACTTTTTTTGTGGTACTAAAAATTTATTCAAATGGGTATATTGATGTGCCAATAAAGTTGAGTTATGTTTTTTTAATATGTTATGACAGCTTGGTGATATAATAAGGATTAAAATAGTTTTTATCTACTTAATATTAAGTATCATAAAAAATTATGATGATTAATGTGTTGTTTTTAGAGGCAGGATCATGTGAATAAAGATTTTTGTGTGATCACTTTGTTTACAACATGTTGATAAATTTATAATAATAAGAATTTATAGGATACCATGTAAAATATTATCTTTTATGATTATTTTTGTTGAGGTGAAGAATTTTGAGAATGGATTTGTTTTCAAGTATATAAACAGAATTATTCTATATTATTTTTATGTAGGCATACGAAAAACATAGGTTAACCACAAAAGAAACAATATCCAGATGATCACATTTTTATTAGTTCTATCAAAACCACAACGGATAGCCTTATCAAATAGCCTACATGGATGAATGTGAGGATGCATAACACCAACATAGTGCTCATGGGTGTGAATTGGTGGAGCATAAGGGTGGAAGTGGGTGTGGCATAACCCATGTTGTTTGTCATAGTATTCTATATGTTGACCCTAGTGGAATCTTGAGAAAGATTGTTATATGAAACTATTTATTCAGGATTTCTCAAATAAAATAAAATTAATTATGGAATGAGTGAATATGAGGTACTTCAATACCATTTCAAATGTTAAACATATAAGTGATGAAATCTGATCAAACCATGGTGAGCCATCTGATCATCATGAGCCATCATTTTCAAACTTCGGATGTTGGATGGGTTACCCATACATATGGGAGGTGGTGGACTACCCTTACATGTGTTTCTAAATCTTATCTTTTCATTGGGATTGTGTTACCTTAATTTGAGGTTTTTTAATCCATTATGTGGTTGAGGCTTTGGGGAGAATGACCCTTACACAGTGTCAGTCCTTACACATACATACCCTTACCATTATAGGATGTGTGTGGGACCACTCTAGATTTATGTTGGGACTATTTGAAAATGTGACACATTTTTTTATAATTTTATGATGTAAACCCTTCTATTGAGGATTGAAAAAAATTTAGATCCCCAAGAACACAAAATATTCATTTCCATGACCTAAAATTTAGGCTTCTATAGTAGTACAAGGAAAAAAAGACCACGTAAATAAATAATAAAGCACCCAATGACAAACAATCACATATTATTGGCTGAGATTAAGAGATATGTTATTTTCCATAGAAAAATAGATTGTTGAAAAACTATTATCTCATAAAGAATAAGTCTATGTGCTTTATTCACCAAATGAACAATTGATCATCGTAAACCATTTTTACTAACACTTGAATATTGCGAAACAAAACAACACTATAAATAAGAATCACCTAATACAAATTGACCAGTAAATCATTAACATTTATCACAATCATGTAATTGTTTCCAAGAAATATATTATATACATTGAAATCATCAAGAACAGAAATGAACAACACCATCATGATCCTAAAGGAATGTATGGAGCTTGGAAGTCATGCCTCCTAAAACACTATCATTAACTCCAACAACACATCCCAATACCTCCTAAAAAATAACCAAACCATTCCACAAAGGTGTGGTGATGAAGTGTAGAACACAAAAAAATAACTAAATTGAAAAATAGAAACAATATAAAGGATTGATATTCAATAGGATCATAAATCCCTATATTCACACCCAAGGAACCAATGAAATCCATCCATTGATAAAACTAAACAAAAACTAAACAAGATCTCACTAAAACCTCTCCACCCAAGAGAGAATTTTCAAGGTACCTTGTAACCACATGGTGAAGGTAAATATAATAGTATCACATTGGGATGTAGTGACTACCACCTAGCCATATGAATACCTTCTATAATGGGAATAGAATCTATACAAAAAAATGTCTCCACAAGCAGCCTTGCATCTAAATTAGGAACTGAAGTGGGTGAAAGTGAATGAGAATAGTTCTCAAACAGATGAATTAGAATTTGGGAGAAATAGTTTCCCAACCATTCATAAAATTAAATTAAGGATAATGGAGATGATAGAGGTAAATAAGAATATAATAAATAAGGAAAATGAGTCCATGAGAAGAGTATAAATAAGACATAGATGGAGGAAAAGGAATTAAACATGAGTTATGGATGAATAATAATTGTTAGGAGAGAACTATTTATGAGTAAATTTTATAGAGATATCCTAAGATAGATGGGGGTGTAATGATATGATATTTTTAAAAATATTTCATTTTTCAAATAAATTTATTTTGTATATAGCTTCTCATATATGCAATGTCGAGTCTATAAGAATAATAATATTGTATATCCTTATCACCATGTTGTTTAGTTAAATAAGTTACTTAGAATAACTATATTTTGAAAAAATATATTATTATTTTATATAATAATATATATTGATAAATAACTACTCACTTTTTAGTCAGTTCATTATATGCCACAAAAATACATTTTTTCCTCAAAAATTGTTTTTTTATTAGAATTTTAAATATTTATTTTATAACTCTTTTAAAAAATTTCTATCTAGAAAATGAGAATTATTTATGAAATAAAAACCTAAAAATTATATTAGATTGTATTTTTTAAAATCTTATAAAATTATTTCTTTTTGATGAATTGTGAAAAATAATGATTTTTAAGGAAAATTGTCTTCTTCATTTATAAACATTACAGTGGTAAGTTTTATAAAAAATTATTTTAAATTTAAAATCCTGTCATTTATATTATTAATAGTTCAATGGATTTAATTGGAATAAATTTTATGGTTTAATTTGTTATAAAAACATTTTTATACATAAAATGAATTTTTTTTGAAGAAATGTTTTACTTTGATGTTTGGGTTTTTGTCCTTAAAATAACATAAAAAATGTATATGAATTTAATTTTGTAAAATGGATTCCATATCAAATATTTGAATCATAATATTTAGAAAATAATTCACTTTTCTTTTTTTTCATCATGAATAGAAAACTTGGTAAATAGATTTCACTATATTAAAGATAAAATGGGTAATATTGGGTAAAAACTTTTGGATGTGACATAAAACTTTTTCTAACACTTTAATTTATTCTATTTTATGAGTCGATTTTTGATATTACCATATAAATGTTAAAAATATGGCCACATAGTTTCTTTTCACTTTGATTATGAACTATATATTAATATAAGAAACATTAATAGAAAATGACATTATCTTGAATTTAATATCTCGAAATTTTTCAAATAAGTATAAAAAGAGGTTGATTTTCCATTGTAAATATTTATGTGAGAGGGAAATTAACTTTCTTATCATATAAACTTACTTTTAATTTTTACTGATGGAATAAATACCTTAAATGTTTATGAATCTCTAACACAATATTTAATTATTTAAATGAAATACTAAACAAATGATTTCCGAAATATTAAAAGTAATAATAATTCGGTGAATAATATTGTTTTAAAAGATTAATATATAAATATAACATATTAAGAATGTGTGAAATGATTATATTATAATTAATTGTTTTCAGGATTTTTTTAATGTCATATTAATTGAAGAGTGTAAAAAAAATTAATGATATTTTATGTCAAATAATAATTTTTTTATTTATTTAAAAATCATAAAAATAGTTAAATTTGAAAATAAGGGTGAATAATGGTGAATAATCTAATCCATTATCCATTTATTTGTTAATTTTTAACTTATCAGTTAAATTATAACCCTACAATACTTAAAAATGGATACCACGATTAAGATTAATTTTAGTTTACCAAGGAGTTGAACGAAAATATAAAGATTAAATTACATAAAATCCTATGTAAATTTATTTTTATGGTCATATTTAGAAATTATCCTATTTTTTAACATAATATATTAAAACATTGAAGCATTTTTTTTGAGAATTACTTAATTATATTTTTATATTTTTTATCATTCAAAGTGTTTCTTTTCTCTTCCTTATAAATGGACACCCCTTTTATATTTTCTTTACACATCTAAAACAATTTATGTAGAATATACCCTTCCAATTTATCTTCTAGAATTACATATCTATGAGTTATAGGTTTTTTCTTCTTAAAATAACAATCTAATGGTCCTTATAAGTATATCTAAATGTGGCCTAATAAAGAATAGGTATTCTTTTTAACTATCTTCATTAAATTTATTTCTTCTTATGAATCCTATAAATCTATAGTATTAATTATAAAAGAAAAATATCTGCATAAGAATTATAATTAATATTTACTATTATTATTTTAAATCCATTATCATCTCCATTTTTAATCAAATAGGAATTGAATGTATATATCATGTGTACGTGTGGACTACCACTTCTACATAGTGATAAAATTCATTTTTCCTCACAATCATTAATGGGAGGATATTAAGATAGTTTTTTATAAATTATATTCAGAAAATTATCATTATTATAGAATTATAATTCTATATATAACTTTTTAAATTTCAATCTATTTGAAGAAAATTATGTAGATGGTAAATATATGTGGACTGCCACCTCCATGAAGTAATGTAAATCTTTTTTTATTTTCACATTACATGGATGTTAATAAGGATAAATTTAATTAATATAAGAAAAATATATTATTTAATAATTATTAAATATATTATAAATATTATTTACTTTTATTTCATTCAATCCGTTGAAATATGAAAATAGTGTCCATGTGTACGTACAACCAATTATCTCCTTAAACAGTTTATTATTTTTATATGTGTATCCTTCTATGATGACTATAAATGTATGTAACTAATATATATTATATTTATATAATTAGTAAAATTATATTAATTATGTAACCATGATCAATGTTGAATTTCATGAACTACCAAACCAAAATTCTCATGAAAAATGAAACAATGAATACCGAAAAATAATGATTTCAATAAGGAATTGTTATTAAATGGATGATGAACTGGTATTATTGGATGATATATGGTATTATAATTATTTAAATTTTTTATATAATTATTATTAATTTAAATTTATTATACCAGTTTCTTGAGTGCTTCTGAAGCAAGTTGAATTCGAAGTAAGGGTTTTATGTTACAATCTCATTGATTAATGGTATTGTTTATGATTATGTTTTTGATGAGTAAATTTCATGATATAGATCTCAATAATCTCATGAATTTTGTTATACTATCAATATTTCATGTAAATAAATTTATTATTTTCATTTTACTCGCATTTTGTACTTAAAAGGCAGAAATATCATTTTTATAGAAACCCGAATTTATTTCTCTCATCAGTCAAAAATCCTTTCCCCCCCAAAACATTGTTTTCTAAAAATGTTTTAAATTTTTTTCACTATAATTCTATGATTTATTGAAGTCATTTTAACAACTGTTTTACATTTAAAAAATATTTTAAATTGGATATTCTTACTTTTTTTTAATGTAGTGCTTTTGATATTCACCAAGAATGTTAATAGAATCGTTCTTGTAACATACACGACATGAACAGAATTTCCTATAGTCATAAATAATAAATTCTTTGAAGATTAATTTTATTGTTTCGATTTTCAATTTTAGTAGGAATGTTTTCCTTAACATTCGTGAATTTTTAAATTTTAAATAAGTAATTTCAAATTGAAAAGAGTAATTTTTTTTCTCAAGATATGTTCCAGTAATAATTTAATTTAATTCCACTAATGTTTCTCTAGATTTATGAGGGATATTATTCAATAATAACTTATTTATTATTTTTATTGATTATTATGGTGACAAATATGAAATATAAATTAAATCCATATTTTTCTATGTATTATATTCGGATTAATGGTTAATGAGCTTGTGGCATACATCTGAATGAATTTATCATTATGTGATGGGTGGACCTAGAATTATATTAACCTACAATGTATTAGCTAAAGATGAAATTTCAATGAGACGAAAGGGTACATGAGATCTTATATGAATCCTAAAACAATATGGCAAATGGGTGGTTATACCAATTCTAATATAAGAGGGTACACATGTTTTTATCCCAAGTTCAAAAAAGGGTACACGAGATGTTATCCAGAGAACTAAAAAGGTGTATTGGGGATAAAAAATATTAATATGTAATAAATGACTTAATATGTATCCTTTCAATAATATTTCTATTATTATAATAATTCCACATTTAATTTAACTTTTTTACATGATTTTATGAATATGTTACGCTCTCATGGCTCATGTTCTTTGATTCCTTTATGATTAATGTCCTATCAGCCGGCAATATTTCTGTCACAAATCAGGATTATGAACTATGATAGGTATTTTATAGTTATAAAATGGTAATCTCATATTATAGTACCCTTATAATCATGTTATTATTACGTGATCATTGATATCTAAATTGTTTAACCTTACAAATCATCTGAACTAACCCTTTGTTGTGTTTCTTTTATCTAGGTTATGAAGAACGTTTTTGGAGTGACTTAACCAAGTAAGACTAGAGTTAGGACCACATTCCTTTAAAAAGGCAAAAGATAAAAGAAATAACTCCCTAAATTAGTGAATAGTTTAGTATTATTTGTAAACTAGTTACATATATGATTCTTGTATTACAAATGAATACAAAAATTATTGCATAATTTTATTCTTTTATTTTTCTTGAATTATCTTATTCAATCTATCATAACCCTACATATCATCCATAGTAAACTACATGGAATCCTAGGGAAATGAAACAAAGTAATGGTGTGCTCAAATTATGAGTAAGGTTTAAGTATAACATAAGAAATAATAAATCAATGAACATAATCAATAAGAAAGAAACACAATTAAACACACATGGTAATTAATCAATAACACTATCATAATATGGTATTAATTAAATGTGATTAAAAATTCCATATAAATAATCACATGATCATGAACATGGATATTCTAACTAATTCAATAATCACATGGAATAACAATAATGACAGAATGCATAATGTTGGTTTTATAAAATATTAATACATATCAACAAGATAGTCACTCTTATGATTTATCCTAAAACATTTTTATGTATATGGGTAAAAAACCATAAAAACTGTTGATTCCATGGGTATAAACTAGTCTTAACTATTAATATCAATCATCAAGATAGTTGCTTTCATGATATATCTTCCTGATACATTTAAACTACATGGAAAAAATTATGATGGTTTTCCCCCAACTGGTTTCATCCCTTAAGACAACTAATGTATCGAGGGTATTTTATTAACTATTCCAAAACCCATTTCCAACCTTTCCAAAACATCTCTCCTATGAATAATAATCATTATAATCCATAAAAAATTTTCATTATAAATTATTTATATTTAGTAAAGGATACAAATTTATCAATATTTTCCCAGTTAATCAAACAAATTTCAACATAAACAAAACATATATAAATGATATATTTTTAAGAAAATAACAATACCCATCACAAAAGAGTAAGGATATTTAAAATAAATTTAATTACCAATGAAAAATGGTCATAAGTAAGAGATTTTTTCAAGAGAAATTTAGCAATAAAAAAAGTGAGATTTCAAAGATAACTTTTACCATTTGGTAATTTTCAAATCAATAACTTTGGATGAGATGATTCAAAGTGTAACATAAAATACCCTAAGGTATGAATGAATAATTATATTACATGTTAATGGGGAAGGATATACACCACATAAGATTAAATTGGTTCATGAACAAAATAAGTCTAATAGAATATAAATTGAGACGAAATCCCTAACTACTTATGTGACATTTGAATTGTGAGATATGTGTAATAATACCATAAATTGAGACTTTAAATATAATTAAATTAAATAAATTAATTATATAACATGTAATCATTTATTATATATAGCACAGAAAATAAACTGGTGTTTAATATGGTATAAGTGTCCCATAAATTAAAGTAAACGTTGAAATCACTTTACATTACACTCCCTTTTTGTTGGACTCCATTTGAACTCATTTATAATAGTTTTATTCTTTTCATTAAATAATAACAGACACATATTAACATTTATAATATCATATATTATTATTTTATAATATCTTATCATAAATGTTTTAATAATATTTCATTTTTTCATTGTTTTGGGTGTTTATTGCATTGTTTTTCGAGTATGGTATGACATGTTATTTTTTTTATTTCTCTTAATTCATGATTTAAAAATATATTAAATTTTAACCCTGATATAAATATCATATGTATTTATTATAAATTTATATAAATTAAACTATAAAATTTTGAGATGTAAAATGAAATTCATCATTCATGGAGGTGATAGTTTGTACGTACGCATAAAAAATGCTTCCATTTTCTTGTGATATTTAAATAAAGGATAGTAAATGATACATTTGTATATAATTTTTTAAGTAAAAATTTTATTCCAAATATATCAAATATTTTTATTAAAATCATTAATATTATAATCAACGTAATGTTTTATTGAATCGCATCACCTTGAGGAGGTGGTTGTCCAAATGTCCACAAACAATATTATTGTATCCCAAAAAAATGGAAACCATGAAGGCATGTGTTATATAATAATTATATAAGAATAAAAAAATTATAAATATCATATATATATATATAATATAAATCCATCACTATTCTCATCCTTTAATTGTGGTAATGGAATAACAACTGAGATTATTTCGTGAGGCAGTAGTCGACCGTACAAACGGATAATGATCATGCATCCCATTTAATGGAATTTTGTAAATTCCTATGACATACCCATGAAATAAATACTTCTAATTATATGATATACTTATAATATTATATATTTATGATATATGAATAATTGAAGTGGTGGATAAGGAAATAAAACAAAAGTAATCTTTGAAGAATGTAACCTCTTCTTAGATAAACTACTTGTGGTTTTCCCCAAAGGAAAACCTTTATTTTATTTGTACCAAAATTGATCATTTTATAATGATGGGAGGGATGTTGGGTGTTTATTTGGGAAGTTATTTTCTGAAAAAAAAATTTGGTTTCATTAGTGTGATGAAGGGGGAGTGGGAGGAATTTTTATTGGGGGACAACACCAACTTTTCACTTATGAAACAAATTGGGTGATCCCCATGTTTTTACCTAAAAATATCCTTCTATAACACAAAACATTAGACCCATTAAGAGTTAAGGACTCAATATGTTAATAAAATGTGTTTTATACAATTTTAGCGCCATTTTTATACCTATATACTTTGATTAATCGTTAAGTAAGCTCATCTTTAACGTAAGGGATTTAATTAATTTTAACAACATTCACAAATAATTATGGTCAAAAATTAAGTTAAATATACTATATATTATAAATTAATAATATGAAAAATATTTAATCCATTTTTTAAAATTCAATTCATATATGTGGCCAAAATGTATTTAAAATTTATCCGACAGACATGACACGATAACTAGTTTTTTATTGAAAATTTCTAAAACAATGAAAATTTTTTGTATCCAAATTCTATATTAAATTTATCCCAATAATATAAATTATATTAAAAGATATAAAATTTATCTAATTAAATATTAAAAACCATAAAAATTATAATCTAACCTTATATCTTATTTTAAAAAATAGTTATCATTCAATTAAAATTATGTATTTTCACTATTCATCCTCCAATGGCCCGAAGGCCTTCATTTTTTATTGATTTTGATAATCCACCTTTCAAGGGGTGAGGTGGAACCCTTACAAGGCCCGTAGGTGTAAGCACTATTTATTAAAAAAATGAAGCTTTATAGAAAATTTCCAAAATATAAACTTAAGATAATTTTGAAATAAATAATTCAAAAATAAAGTTTAATTTAGAAAATAAAATTTCAAACCATGTGAAAAGTTCATTTTAATATACATTCACCATTAAAAGTCTGTAAAACATCCTTAAATAATTCAGGGTTTTATGAGTAAAATTGGAATTGTATTTGTCTTATGTCAATAAAATAGATTGGATGATTGTAAAAAAATATTATTTAATATATAACATATAAATTTCAATAATATAATTTACTAATATGTATTAATTTAACTTATTAAGATAAAACAAATTGGAGGGAATAAAAATAGTTTATTATAAAAAACATCCATTATATTCAATTGGCTTTTATTTTAATTTTTAATCCATTGGTAAGTTAAGGAATAATTAAATAAACATATCAACTCAATTTTTATAATTCTTATGTCTTATTCATTCCAACCATTCAAATTACAAGGTGATGAATATAATAATAGTTTAATAATAATAATATTATTTTTTAATTCGGTAAAACCAATTCTCTAAGGAAATGCAAGATATTCAAAGAACTCAACAATATGTGTAACATAAGACAAAAATATAAATTAATGTAATGAAATATAAACAAAGTGTTTCATGTAGTTATATAATAACTTCAAAATTCATATAAAACATGTTTAACTTGGTGTAGCGTATAATGATATCTATAGAATAGATAGTTTTTTTAAAATTGTAATTATATTGTAAATTCTTGGGATGTTATATTTCCTTCTATGCATACTGATTTATGTCATTAATGAAATTTATTAATATGTTGTTCTTTTATAATTTCGTTGTTTTTTTATTCTCCTCACCTTAAGTAAATTGCATCCTCACAATTTAAACTCTTTGGTTGTAAAAATTTGTTTTATATTTGAATATTCTTTTGTTGAAATAACATATCATGAGAAGGTTTAGTAAAACATAATTTGTAACTTAGAGAATTAGATGTAACAAGTTCATAAGGAACAAAACAAAACCATGTTTCCAGTTAGAATAACATTAGTGGAAAGTGGATATAAGGATTTAGAGGAAAAGTTTAAATAACTATAGGAAGTGATTAAGTTCATTGATCAAAAACAACTGAATGATCAATGGAATGTTAAGGGGGTCAAAACAATATTTTTCTTATAATTTTTAAGACCATGTGTAAAAAATGGTATTAGGAGAAAGTTCTATTTCAAGATAATTTTCTTTCTGTTGAGTAATTTTTTATCTCACTGATAGTATAAGAAAATATACTTTTTTGATATATTTATATAAACACAATCTTAAAATTTGGTTGTTATATGAACCATTTCTAGTTTTTCACTTAATTTAAAAAATTAATATAAAAAAATGAATTTTTAATGCATGAATCACTAAAATTAACATTTAAAAAACCTTAAGATCAATATAAGAGTCGAACATATTTCTATCAAACTATTTTTTAAAATTAGAATGGTTAATACATTAATATTTTAACCTCAACTTCAATACTACTGGTTCATCATTAATATCTATTCATTAAATTGTTTAGCTAAAAATAATGACATATTGACTAGTAAACTATGTTGGTTAGTGGTTGCCAGTTAACCCTTATTATCCTTTGGTTATGGATTCAAGCACTATGACCTTGCTAGATATAATGGGTTATAACTAGGAATATTGGTTTTCTTTATTGAAAACTATATTATCATAATTCCTATAATGTTTTTAAAAATTATAATGGATATCCTTGAAATTTAATCATTAAATAACATTTTTGTAATGGTTTTCAATACAACATATTTCATTCAAAGTTTAAAAATAATATTTGAAAATTATTATAATTTCATTAATTATCATATTAACCACAAAGGTTATCAATACATTTAGACTTATGTATATAAAATGTAAATGAATTATTCCTCAAATAACATTTCCACTAAAACCTAAACATTATAGAAATTTTTCGAAAACATCCCTAATATCAGTTGACACAAATCAAATAAAACCTCAAAAAGGTTTTTAATTATTTGAATTTATCTTCTTCTAGAAACCCGTAATCCTGTGATACTATCTAGATAATGGTGTATTCCTAGAAAATAACACATAATATCTACATTCCTAAAATATTAATATGTCCTTCTATACTTATCCTTAAAGTCTATTATAGAGTTATTTTTTTCTAATATATTTTTCCTAAATCTAGTTCCAATGATTTCTACAAAATTTTCTCTAAAACAACTATAGTGAAATGATCCCAGTAATTCTAGATCTAGTGAATGTTTCCATTATATTGGCCTAAGATACAGGGAAATCACATCCCAAAGGACTGAATATTTTACCTCCCAATATATTTTTGATATTTTCTAATAGCCACTTTAAGGGAAAGTGTTAACCATACATCACAAGTTTCAAAAAACTTCACCATATTACAAAAATGCACCACATTCCTAAAAAAATCAAACCATCACTTCCCACTTCATCAGAAACAAAGCATCCCGCCACGAATGTGGTTTCAAATTCAAAATTCACAATCCAAAAACTGATTTTCATATCACGTGCCAATTGCATCATTATAGGTTGAAACAAGAGCCACCTTGAGACACATAATTCGCTCACCTGCTTCAATTTGATCTAACGAAAAACCAAAATCCAGTCACCTCTCTCATCATCGCTTCTCAGAACCACCACCGTCATCATCACCAGAGTTTCCATAACTGACCTCACCGTCCACCATTAGAAGCCGTCGAAACAGAGGGCAATGAACTGGGAAGATTGATACCAAAAAACTGAGAAGAACATCAGATCTGAACAGATAAACCTTCGCCTAACACTGCTGATGTTGCGAGAATGAAAACCAAAATAGAACATCATGAAAACAGATAACAAATGAAAACTGATAGAGGCTCCACCATCTTCCAATCCAAAACTTCACTAGTCCAGACATCATCCAAGGTCGAACAATAATACCGAAGTTGAAGGACCGTCATAAATCGAAGAAGAAAAAAGAAAAAAGAACCCCAAGAACACTTTATCGGTTGCCTAAATCACCGGGACCCCACCTCCAACCAATCCCCAGCCAGCTGCGGACGCCAGAGGCATAGACTATTCAAGGAGGAGTAGAGAACCTCCAATGATGGTGACACCACAACAACCCTTATGAATTTATGAACAACAAACCAACAAACAACACCCCTTACCATGAAGTCTGCCAGAGCTAGACCTACGAGGGAAGAAGAAGGACACCCGAAGAAGACCCGCCACAAGATGATCCACAAATCATGTCACCACCTTCAAAACCGCACACAACGACCAGATCCACCTACCTCACCCCCATCCCACTCAGACGTGAAACAGAACCTTCACCGCAGCAGCTGTGAGCTCGAAATTGGACCCTCACTATACAGCCATGAAAGACTAGTCCAGATCTGCGGGTAGGGAGTGGAAAAGGCAGGAAACGGTGAGATTTTGGAAGAAGATAGAGCCCTCGAAGATGCACAACACTGCCACAGGAAGATTCACCACACCACGAGTGAGATGAGCTGAATAATCGAGGGGAAGAAACAAGCTGAACCACCCTGGGGAGATAAAAGCGGCGGCGGGGTGAAACCCTAATCACAGATCCCCTTACGGCCACATCTCCCACTGAATATTTTACCTATCTTAGTAAATGATATATATACTTTAATCTTCTATTATAAATGAATATAAAAATTATAACACAAATTCTTTATTTTTGGAAAATAAATTTCTTCCATCTATCATAACCCTTCACATATTTTATATTAAACTTCATGGAATCTGGTAAAAAGTAAAAAAAATGGGTGAGTTCAAATGCTCAGTGAGGGTTATATAAAAAGAAACAAATAATTAATCAATGAGAATAATCAATATAGAAAGGTAAATGACTAATCATGCATTACATTTAATCAATAACATGGGAATAATATGGTAGGAATAAAATATGATCAAACAATGAAATATAAATAATTACATGATATCGACCATGGATATTATAAAAAATAAAATAATCACATTGAATAATAATAATGAAGGAGTTCATATTTTTTAATTATGAACTATCAAGATCTATCCCCATGATAGTAACATTCATGATCTATCATCAAGATTGTTACATTAAAGATGTATCATCAAGATAGTTTAAGTTTGTGGGTAAAGACCCTTATAAACTATCAAGTCTGTTGGTAGAAACACATCTGAACTATCATGGTCTATCCTTAAGATAATAACTATCATGATCTATCCTCCAAGAACATTTATACAACATGGAAATAAACATTAAGGGTTTATCCACAATTGATTTCATTCCATTATAATACTGATGCATCAAGGGTATTGAATTAACTGGTCCCCAAAATATTTACTACTTTTCCAAATCATTCCCCATATTTATAATAATCAATATAATTAAAAAATAATTTTCCTTATCAAATTTCTGTATTGAGTAATAGATATAGATTTATCAATATTTCCCCAATCAATAAAATAATAGTTAGACTAAACACCACATATAGAAATCATATAATTTTTAGTAAATAATTACACACTTTGGAAAATATTATGAATTTTTAAAATAAATTTAATTTTCAATGGAAAATGGCTATATGGTATTGCTTGATTCAAGAGAGTTAAAAATATGTAAATAATGTGAGATTGCAAAGATATCTTTAACCACATGCTAATTTTCAAGTCAACCCCATTTGATGAGATAATTCAATCTGAAACATAAAATACCATAATATATGAATGAGTTAGAATATTATATATCATCAATGTATGATATATAATACATAAAAGTGAATTGGTGTATAAAATAAAATAACTCTCAATGGAATGCAGATTGATGAAAAATCCCTTACTACTTGAGTAAGATTTGAATTTTGTTATATGTGAAATAATAGAATCAATTGATAATTTTATTATCATGAAATTGATGAAAGTATTTGTATAAAATTTCCTATAGAAGTTTATACTCAACAAATAATAAACGATTGTACAATATGTCACAAGTCTTAAAAAGTTAAATTGAGACTAGAAATCCACTTACCTTACACTTCCTTTTGGATTAATTCCATTTAAACACATTTATAATTGTTTTAATCATACTATTAACTTATAAAAAACAATATTAATATTTATAATATAATATATGTACCTTTTATATATTATTATAACTATTTTTTTAAAAATATTTTATTTTTTTTCAATTTTTTATGTGTCAATTGCCTTGTTTTTATAGTATGTTTTTACTTGTTATTTTCTGATCCTCTTACATTGATAATGATTTATCCATATATAGAGCCTAAAACATGATTCTAATATAATATTTATATATATATATTATAAATGTATTAAAAATAATCAATAATATTTGGTGTTAGTAAATGAAATGAACTTTTTATGGATATGGTAGGCCATACGTACGTATTAATGCTTCATCCATTTTAATGTCATATTAAAATAATGCAAATTAAATGATATATATTTATATTATTGTTACATTATAAATTTTTTCATATAGATCACATATGTTTATTTAACCCATCCTTAATACATACAATATAACATGTGAACAAATCACATCGCCTTGGAAAAGCGGTAGTCCACATGTCTATGAACGATGTTATCGTGTTACCAAAAAAAAAGAAAGCCTGAAGGCATATGCAACACAATAATTACATTAGAATAAATGAATTATAAATATCATATATATCATATATATAAACTATAAATCTATCATTACTCTAAACCTTGAAATGCGGTAATGTAATAACGAATGACATCGGTTTGTGAGGTGGTAGTATGTCGCACACATGAAAATCCATTAATATACTTAGGTTTTTATATAATCAATATATATGAAAATTTTAAGGGGGATAAATAAAAAATCAAAAGTTCTCATTGAATAATGTTACCTCTTCTTCGAGTTACTCCATTTTGATTACAAAGAATGACTTGGTTTTTTTCCTCCAAATGTGTAGATTATAGTATCAGTGTAGTGGTTTGGGGATTTTACTTGTCTAGGTATTGGATGAACCAAATTATTTTTAGCGGTTTGAAAAAGGGGGAGAGGGGGAGGCCATTTATAAGTGATGGAGAGGACTCACTATATATTTTTGAAAAGAACTGTGTTTTCTCCATGTTTTTACCTTATAATAAGATTATATAATAAATATATTAATTAAATTAATTTTTAAATTCACTATATTCCTATAATATGGATTTGGTACAAGTTTAGGGTCATTTCCACACCTTATAATCTTAGTTTAACCATCATGTATGCTCATTTTTACCTTAATCACTAGAAATAATTTTAACTGCATTCACAAATAATTGTTGTAAAAATTAATAATACTTTTTTAGATATTATTATTTATTATTATTAAATATATATAATGCATATTTTTAAATTTAAATAATATAAGTGGTATAAATTAATTTAAAATAAATCTCATAGACGAGACGAGATATTAGATTTTTAAAGTGAAAATGTTCAAAATATTGAAATGTCTTTATATAAATATTAAAATAAAATTGATCTCTATGACATAAATTGAATTAAAAGATTTAATTTTTATATAAATAAACATTAAAACCAATAAAAAATATAATTTACCATTATAAATTATTTAAAAAAATATTCATTTTTAGATTAAAAATCAGTATTTTTCACTATTAATCAAAAATGAAACTTCATAGTAAAAAACCAAAATTTTACCTTAAGATAATTTTTTGACATAAAAAATTCAATAATTATGTTTATATTTTCAAATAGAAATCATAAAAGTGTCAAAATATTATTTTGACACTTATTTTCCATTAAATGTCTAAAAAACTGCCTTTAAAAAATATGGATTTTTATGCATAATATTTGATTTGTTATTATCTTATGCCTATCAGCCCTATTGGATGAATTTTAAAAATATTTTATTCTACATATAAAATATCAATATCATTATTATAATTCACTAATACAAATTAATTTAATTTATTAAGATAAAACACCTTGGTGGGAATAAAATTAGTATTTCTTAAAAACAATCTTTTATATTCAATTGGTTTTTATTTAAATTTTTAATAAATTTGTTACGAAAAGAATATATATATATAAGTTTCTAAAACATATTTTCATTTTTATGATAATGTATTTCTTCCTGAAATTCCAACGACTATGTGATTACATTAATAAAATGGTAATAATATTATTAATAGTATATTGTAGTTAGGTAAAACTAGGTCATGTATGTAATGAAATCTATTAAAGGAACTCAACATTTTGTGTAACAGAAGACAAAAATAGAGTTATTTGTACCAAAAAATAATCTAACTGTTGCATGTAGAAAAATATTAACATTGTATTGTGTATAATTGAAACCTTACATGGTTTAACGTGCATTGTAAGATACATAATAGATTGATTTTATTTAAAATATTACAAATATTTTAATGTCTCAATATGTTATATTACCTAATACACATTTTGTTACATATAATTTATTCTATTTAATAACATTTTAGTCCATTATAATTTTATGATGCTACTTGTCTTATTTAAGATATATCTCAAAATTATATTAGATATAATAAACTTAGTGGGAGATAATGTTGATCTATTATGGGCAAGTTGTTTGTGTATCAATATTTACAAAGAAAATAAACCCATATGATTTCGTAATGGATTTTAATTTTACAAAATTATAATTTATCTATTATTATGTTATATATTGGTATTGAATGAATTGGAATCTATAATTGGTATTAGAACTACTTTTTTGTTTCCTTTTGAAACTAGGATGAGAAAAAATTAGTGAGAACATTTAGGATAGTACTATGTAAAAGAGAACATCCTAAGTTATAATAAAGAAATAATTATTGTTTTCATAGAAAACTATCCATGTTTTATAATAAAAGTTCATGTTGTTTTGGAGTAGAATCATTTTGGGGTAATGAACAAAAAAAGTGTTAGTTGGGTATATATTATCCATCATTATACTATATGTTGTGTGTTCTCATACTACACAACTTAATGGACACACATTTGGGATATTCTACGATTATTTCAAAGTTTTTTTGAACCATTTTACAGGATTTAAATAGATAATGATCATATATGACCTTATTTTAACCTATGGTTTCATAGATTCAAATTCAGGTGTCATGATTTAGAAATAATATAAATGGGGTTTCATGACTATAAGATTTCACATTATTATTATTGTCTCTAATAATATATTTTTACATAATGTCTGGAATATAAAGGAACAATGTCAATATTGACTATGATTGAAAATTAAAAGGTTTTCATCCTGAGAAATCTTAACAAACATTCATAAGCCTTGAAACATTCTGAGCATCCAAACGACTAAACGAGGGAAAAATTAAGTTAAGTCCTTCATGAGGAAACATCCACCTTATTAGTGGATCTAATAAAACACATGTTATTGATAAATGGTTTAGTACCATTGAAAATATATTTTCTATTATCTAGTGTTTGGAGTTTGGAAAATTCATTTTTGTTTACTATTGTTAATAAGGAGAGGTAGATCAATGGTGTGCTGTCATAAAAAACATGAGTTGATGTAAATAATATGACCCCATGGTGTGGTATGAATTTATAATTTTTTTAAAATAAGTAAATTACTCGTAATAATAACATGTAAATAGATAAGAAATTTGTTCAACTAAAGGAGAAGTATTATGACTCCATTAACGCATACATGTCAAATTTCACAAGATTTTCAAGGTATTATTATTGTATTCTCATTGAATCAATAAGTAAGAGTGAACAACACTTAGGTTGGTCAAAAAATGTCTCCAAAGGGTTTTATACATATGGTACTTTATTAGTTATAAATAAACCATTCGATTATCTACCAAGTTATAAATGGAAATTGGAGTTACCCAAATATATATGGGTTTTTATAAGAAATGAAATGTTTAATCCAAAAAAAATTATAATAATAAATACCATCAAGGGAAGAAGAAGAGACTTCCATTATTATTGATGTGTGTAAGGGGACATGGAGGAACCTTTTTTAATAGGACTAGTAAAATCTTTATGTGTGGAAAGTATGGTCATCTGGAAATTGAATAGAAATGTTATCATAATAAGTAAGCCATCGATGAAGGAAATACACCACAAAATCCACCTCCCACCCTCCAATACCTCAAATTTAGGATGTTTGGCCACTATACTAACCAAAAATCAAAAGAAATTATTAATTATGATGATCAAAATGTGAAGCCTCTTAATCCCAACTAAAAATAGAAATATCATATGATCTAAATTACTGATGTCGAGTATGATAAAAAAGTGGTTAAAGGTACACATGACATAAAATATTGAACTATTAGTATCCTATTAGATACTATATCTACACACTCTTTTATATATGAATAATTCTCTACGTTTATCACAATACCACTTCCAATATTATATGTTGAATATTTCTATTAAAACACATAATTGGATGATGATGGAATCTCAAATACCATATTCTTCTCTAATTGATGTTTGTGGGAATATGCTTCCTTCAAATCTTGTTAATCTACCACTAGTTTAAATTGATGTGATCTTTCAATTTATTGCCTTTAGTTACATAAATCCAAAATCAATTTTCATGGAATATAAGTCACCTTTTACATTTAGAACAAAAATATGATCATCTATTAGTGTTATTATAATCATAAACATTTGATAAACATTATATCCAATGTATGGGTCATGATTCCCATCAAAAATGGGTGTCTATCTCATTTGGTTAGTAAAAATATTAAAAGCGATGATATTATTATTATTTACTTGTTTTTGTATGTTTCTTCAAAATAATTTATAGGTCGTCTTCTAAATCGGGAATTTAATGTTTTTTAATAAAACTCATACTTTGTGATACACCTATTTCAAAGACTCCATATGTAGTTTCCCAGATTGAGTTGTATGAATTGAAGAAGTTACTCTCAGATAACCATTCTAGGGGATCCATTCATCCAATTGCGTCACATTTTGGTGCACCTATTATTTTTTTAAAGGAATAATGTTAGATCAATTAGACTGTTTATTGATTATTCGGAAGATAACAAGATCAAAATTAAGAAAATGTTTCTTCTACCCCATATAGATGACTTGTTTTTTGAAATGACTAGAGATAAATATTTTTCAAATGTTTAACATCAATATGAATACTATGGGTTGAAGATAATAATTGAATACATACCTAATATGTCCTTCAATATAAGGTATGAACATCATGAATTTATTTTTATTTAATTTTGTCTTACTAATGGCCTCACTATCTGCATTGAATTAATGAGTAGTCTATAAATATTACATCAATACATTTATGGTACTCTTTAAAATATACTATTAATATTTATTTAAGTGGAATGGAAGATAATTAAGATTATTTTATAATCTTAATGGATACTCATATGACGAATAAGTTGTGTTAAAAATTTACAAATTGTGAATTTTTGCTATAAAATAGTTTCATTTTCGACTACATAATCTCATGTGAAGGTATACCAGTGCATCCAAAAAATAATAATACTATAAAACATTGTACCAAAATAACCACTATGACTAATACACAATTTTTATTGGTTTTGATGGATATTTTTAATTCTTTGTGTATAATTTCTAAAGGCTAATTCGTACATACTCCATGTTTACTCAGACGGGAACTATGTTCCTTTAAACTAATGAATGTGAAAACAAAATTCAAGGAAATGGAGTTAATTTTATCCAATTCACCTCTACCTTCATTACCATGTAGAGGATAAGGGTTTATGATAAATAATTATGCATCTATGAAAGAACTAGGATTCATCTTTATATATAATTATATGTTGATATCTTATTCCTCAAGAAAGTTGAATGCTTATCTACAAAATTACCAAACTCATGATTTGGAGTTAGTTATTGTAATATTTCAATTAAATATATAGAGACATTGTCTTTATAGAGAATGGTTTGATAAATATACTTATCATTAAATTTTGAAGGATATATTCACAAAAAAAGATTTAAATATGTGTTAGTGATGATGGTATGAGTTGAGTAAGGATTAAGACTGCTCAATTTTTTACCACGTTTGAAAACAGAATATAACGTCCTTGATTCAGGTGCCATCTCAAGGGGCCCCATACCCAGTTGGCCACATCACCTCAGGTGCATTTCCCCAAATTCTAGAAGATGGTGACTAGAAGTGATGGCCAAAGTCTGAAAATGGGAAAACAATTCCATCATTGGTAGAGTATACATAGTGAAAAAATAGTAAACAATAGAAGAAGCTATAATACCAAATCTAAATAAATAGTGGAAGAGTCAAGGTAAGTCCAATAGAATCCAATATATATATATATATATGATGCATGAAATATGTATCTAAGAATACAACCAATCAAGTCACAATGATGGAAAGTAATACTGAAACCAAAGTACAAATGAAACATTAACTCCAACTTCATCGCATGCCTCAGCATGGTCCCATCCTCTTCAGCTCAAACAGGAATCAATAACCTGATGAAGATGGGAACTTATCCTTTTCTCTACCTCCAATTATATAATCTGTTTGGGTCTAAAAGCATGACCACAATAGGGTGTGATACGATTCCCAATAGGTAACCACCGAAAGTTCTATGCCTAATTATTAGTGAAATTTATAGAAGGTAATAAGAGAGAATGAAGCCATAAATTAGGAATTACTCAAAAGTAAAAAATCCTATAGTTTTCAATTAACATAATTTAACATTTACTATTCATATATTGAATCATGTAACCCTGTGGTCTAACCTAAGAAATATATCCCCCGTTTGAAGTAAAAAACATATTTCTTAGAAGACCAACTATGAAAGCATATATGACCAAATCCAAGTTTGTGCTTTGGCTTCGAAGAGGCGTAATAATAATTATATTATTTACAAAGGCCCTGTAGGAATGCTCTCACTGTCTATCACATTTGGTCCAACATAGAATCAATCTATTAAAAACAATCATCTAGGAATGATCTCATGGTCTAACTCATTTGGTCTAACATATCATAAAATATAGAAGACCACCTAAGAAAGCTATCACAGTGTAATCCCTTTGGGTAAAATAACTACATGAGGGCTCTCACGATCTTATGAAAAATAATATGGATGTACCTTGTGTATTTTGGGTCTATATCTCTCATGGTCCATTTGGAAAATATACTAGTGCATATATCATATAAAAGAAAATAATCTGGAAGTCCCCTCGGTGTTCCTTGTCCAAGGATCACATGGTCCATTGAAAAAAACAGTGCACATGATATATCAGAACAGATCATGTAATCTGAAACTACAACATGGATAAACATTTACAATGCATATCACATGAAGTTCATACAACAGAAACAACTCCATCCTAACAAGAAAATTCCTGGAAAATAAAGAATGACTAAGAGAAATTCTAGACCAAAAGGCTATAAACAATCAATAAAGGGAAACACACCCATTTAGTGTCCCATAAACAAGGTATTTAAGCTTACACATAAGAAAAAACCCTTTATCAATTAATCAAATGATAGATGTTAATAAATAAGGTTAAATTCCAAATCATGAAAAACCCAAAACATGGTTCTGTATTAAATTTGGAATATATAATCCAAATAAGATCGAAAACAACACACATACCACCTACCTCGATTTCGTACGAGCGATATACATGAACATATTCCCTGGAATCGGCATTGATTAGTGTAAATCTACAAAAATTTAAAAAACGATCAACCCATGATAACTCACAAGAGAGGATGAATCAATAATAAAGGCTCTGTAGGATTTAAGAACTGATCGGTGGGATTCTAACTCACCCGAAATTGTCTCAATCAGTGCTCATATAGATAATCAGGAGATCGATCTTCATTCATCATTCCAGAGAGATCCTGTATAAAACATGGGAGGAAGAAGGTGTTTCAACACATGAGACGAGACTCTACTCTGATAAGTCAAATAAAAAGAAAACTACATGTTGTGTTCATTTAAAACTACATGCCATGTATTAGTCTCAATTGTCCCTTGACATAATCTAGTCTTCCAGGACACTACATGGCCATGTATTCGGCCATTACACGGCCAACATGTTGCTGTACATGGCAAGCTATATACATGGTGTGTACTCCGAAGTACATAGTGGGTAATTAAAAATCTACTTTTCTTCCTCTTTCCTGAAAACCTCCCAAAAAAAGTTTATACCTAAAAAGGAAATCCGGTTTCTTTCAACCCCTCCCCCCCCCACTTAAAGAAACTCATCCCCAAATTTCCCTTCCAAGGGTGGTGAAGAAGAATCTGCTAACAACTTTGTCTACTTCGATCACACATTGGCCTCCCTCTCCCATGTTTCATCCCAAACTCACTCATTATACCATGGAAACCATACCAGAGGTACATATAAACCAATATAACCTTCATGCTGCAATCCAAAGTCCGAGTAGGGTGCTTCATGACGGATTCAACCACCTCCACGTCAACCTCCTCAGGTTAAAAAATATGAGATGGGTCTGAAAAGTAAAGTCTTAACTGAGAAACATGAAAGATGTTGTGCATAGAATAGTAACTATGAAGTAACTACAAATGATAGTCAATCAGATCGACTCTCTCTAAAACCTCAAATGGATTGACGTATCTTGGTGAAGGCTTCCACGGTCTCTTAATCATCATGTGACCCAAGCTTGGTGTGACACGCAGAAAAACAAGATCTCCGACCTCAAACTCTAGAGGTTGTCTCCATCAATCAGCATAATATTTCTAGTGATACTGTGAAGTATATATATTCTTCTAAATGAAAACCACATGCTCAGTGGTCTCTTATACAATATTTGGTCCCAACATACCTGCATATCTTCCCTCTAGCTAGAATAGTGGTGATCAGCAAAGAATACTATACAAATCCTCATATTTTTTTATCTGAATAGTTTATTAATGACTATTATTGTAGAAAAAATCTACTGGGGTTATGTGAATTTCCCCAGATCCCTCGAAATCTTGGATGCATGTTCGAAGCATTTCCTCTAAAACCTGAATCGTGTGCTCAGACTGGCCATCTTTCTAGGGTTGTTAAGTTTTACTCCAAAGTATCTATGTAACCAAATCCCTCTATAGTCCCCGCCAAACACGAGAAGTAAAGTGGAAATACCTATATGAATGTTTCCTTAATCAGTAGGAAATGTACGACCTTACTGGGTTTTTCAACAACAACCCATTCATCATAATTCCTTCGAGGTGACCTTGGTAAACCCATCACAAAATCCATTGTGACATCATTCCACTTAAACATGGGAATGCATAACTGATGTAATTTCTCTTCAGGTCAGTGATGCTCCACCTTCACCTACTTGAAGGTGGAATATATAACAACAAAACCTTCTACAACCATTTCATGTATGGGCACTAATTCATATGATGTAGATCTCAAAACATCTTGGTGACACAAGGATGAATTGCTTATACTGAAGCATGAAAATCTCACAACATCTCCTCACATATGTTTTCAGACCCCCATACATGTCCATGGAAATGAAAAACATCATCCTTTCCTATAGTGAACCTAGGAGTAGGGTCCTCACCTAACACACTCTTCCATAAGACTAGGCATTCATAATATGATAGATGTCTCATTCACTCTCGATTCAAAAGAGTAGAGTTAACAGCTATAGGATAATGAAACATCTTCCCCTCTGTGTCATGAACCTCCAAATGCATATGAGAGAACAGATCCATATATTCCTCCACACACTACTGGCCTTCTGAAGTACCTGTATATGAGTCCTTTTACTCAATGTATGAACCACTACATTTCATTTTCCAAGATTTTAGGCAAGCTCAAATTCAAAATACAGAAAGTACTCAACCCACCTTAATTGTCTCAAATTTTGACCATGTTGATTAAATATATACCTGAGGCTTCTATGGTCGATGTAAATGAAAAAAGTTCTCACCCAGAAGATAATCTCTCCAACAGCACGAGGCAAGCACCACTACCACTAATTGGAGATTTTGTGTCTTGTAGTTCCTCTAATGTGGCCTCATCTTTCGAGACCTGTACGCAATGAATCCTTCCCCCAACATAATCACAACTCCCATCCGGATACCATATGAAGAACACTAAATAGAGAAATTGTTCCCATGTTCTATAAAAATTAGTATTGGTGCTGAAGTCAATCTCCCCTTCAGCTCTTAAAAGGATGAATCTTAAGAATCTATCCACAAGTACATTATACCCTTCTTAGTTAGACCCATCTGTGGAACTGCTAAGTGTGGAAAGTCATGAAAAAATCATTTGTGTTAACCAACTAGCCCCAGAAATTTTTATACATCAATGATGTTCTTCGTATTTTCCAAGGAAACTACATCTCTCACCTTATATTGGTCTTCTGATACTCCTGTCTCTGTGATGACGTGACCTAAGAAGTGAATCTGATCCATCCAAAAGTCACATTTTAGTGTTTAGAATATTACTAATTTTCTCTCAGTGTACATAATACTATCTCAAGATGGATTCCATTGTCGTTTTGAGTGTGGAGTACACCAACATATCATCCATGAAGACAACCAAAAAAGAATTCAAGTAATTTTTGAACATTCGATTCATCATTTCCAAGAAAAATGACGATACTTTTCTGAGACTGAATGGAATAACCAAATACTTGTATAGAGCATACCTACTCCAAAAGTCTATAAGAGGTATATCTGATGGTCTAACGTGCAACTGATGATAATTGAATCTCAATTAAATATTCGAGAGCACCCAGTCTCCTCAAATCTAATCATAGAGATAATTAATTCCTCGTAAGGGATATCAGTTTTTGATGATCAACATGTCTATCTTCTGATAATCCAAAAAAATTTGAGGGTACCATCTTCCTACATCGTAAAAAGGATATGACAACCCCATGGAGAAGTATTGAGTTGGATGAAACCCTTTTTATACAAGTCTTATAACTTCTTCTATAGCTCATGTAACTCTAGTATAGTCATCCTATAAAGATGAATGGACACCAGTTCCACTCTTGTAACACAATCAATAGATAAATCCACCTCTCTCTCTAGATGTAAACCTGAAAAGTCATCAGGAAAGACATTTTGAAACAATCCACCACTAGAGGAAAGTCCATCCATGAAGTCCCATGGACATCTAGATATAAACTAGTAATATGGGTTGTAATTCCTCCCATCCCATGATGATCAGGTCCATCTATGCTTTCATGGACATCCCATTATCCATTTTTTAGATAATATCTTCCATCTAGTGATGTGAAACTCACCCTTTAGTGATATATGTCATCAAAGGGCTGAAAAGATACTAACCAGTCCATTCCATGAATGATGTTAAAGCCTATCGTCTATTGGATAACGACGTACTGCATGATGTGACGCCCAAAAACCACAAAAGGGAACTCCTTAAATAGACTTACACTACCCTTACTTATCTTCAACGGATTTTCTATCATCAATACATCATCAGAAGTAAATATGAAGAGACAAAGGCTCTCTATAATGAAAATAGATATAGAAATATTGGGAGCACCTCTATTAAAAATAGAAGAATCTAAAACAGAGGTAACAATAATCATACTTCTATCTATTGAGAGTCTAAGATCCTAATCATGCAGGGTTTGTTCTATCCCAAGAGTTTGACATGTACCATGAACATGTGTCCCTACCTGGATAACTATAGCTAATCCAACCTATTTTCTCTAAAAACCTATCATCTGTCTACCATAACCATGAGCACATCACCATCTTGAACATCCCGAAGAACTCCAGCTCACTAACTAATGAAGAAATGGTGGACCCACTCTTTTATGTGGAGTCATAATAGATCCCTTATTACTAGCCACTAGTGAGAACATCTAATCAAAATGCTGATGATGACCCATATTACTGCATGATCGACACTCAACTAGGTCTCTTGGCCTATGAGGTATCATGTTCCCACTATTTATACACTTGTATCACCTCGCCTAGATACCTAAAGATAGATCACTGCTACTGGAACCACAATAAAAAGGTTCCACTCAGTTCTTCCTACAATCAAATGAAGGAGTAACGGCCCTGGATGCTAAACCTCCCTATCTTGCGGCTCCCATCTCCCTTAGATTCCACTTGGTAATCAGCACCCAGTTTAATATAGCAATCACTAAATTCAATCTGAAAACCTTCACCTATGATCAGATATCGTACCTGATACTATCCTCAAATCTCCTAGCTAGTGATAACCCATCACCCCTCAGAACAGTTGTGAAGCGCTGAAGCTCTATAATGTGTGAAGAATAATTCATCACAGAAATAAAACATTGTTTCAAATGTTTGAAATCATGGGATAGTTCATCCCTCAATGTCTCGGGTTAAAAGTAATTATATAAGGTCCTCTAGAAATTTTTGCAATCCATATCCTAATGGTGTCACACCTGTGAAACAACATCCCACTATCTCTTGGAGGAATCACATAACTTGTAAGTCATGAGCTTCACCCTTTTCTTAGGAGGCATCTCCAAATGATTGAAGATCGATATCATGGTCTACAACCATGACTCCATAGTCAGTTGTCCTAAATCCCTTGAAAATGTGGGAGGATATTGATGCTATAACACCCACATCAACTCTTCCATAGTTGGAGTAGGATGAGGTGCCACCATAAAAGTCTTTATCATCCACATAAAGCCTTCAAGGAACTATGCATTGTGACCTAGATCTAGAATAACAACTTGTTCCAAGATGGGAATGATGGGAGGATCTGCTGGTAGTCCCTGATCTACCATTTTCCCTGTCTGATAATTGCCATATACCTATCTTATAATTGGAGTAAGCCTTGGTGGCATGACTCTACAAGGTCAAACGCACCCCTCAGTTCAAGATTATCAAAGACTCTAACTTATAAGTGAAAAAATAAAATAGTATAAGGAAAACATTCAATTTTTTTAAAAGAGGGTTATAGGGCATGTATAACCACTACACGGTGTGTTCCCTTAACCCTTAACATGGGTGTGTACCTATGGAAACTTGGTCATGTGACACCCCATACACATGGCATGTTCATCCTACGACACAACATATATTAGAATATTCTCTCTTTCCCGGGTACTTCAACATGGATAAAACTACATGGTTCTGGTAGTGTAATACTACACGGTGTTCACACTTTAGGCACAATGTGTACACAAATATTTCATCCACCTGTGCCGTTAGTCACATGGTCGGATACATGGTCGATTACCAAACGACGTTCACACCAAGTACATGGAATGTCATATCGAATGTTTACCAAATCTTATGTCTCTACTCACTCATTCATTCACACTATCAATAACTACATGGAGTGTACATACAATACACAATGTGTACATAATAAAAGTAAGTTCTTCCGGGATAGAAGAACACCTGGTGTGAGTTCATATCATCCCAGGATGTGTTGTATGGGTTTCTAGATAGTAAGCCTTTGAAACATCTTTGAAACCTCGAAAATCTTAAAATTTGGCTATAGAATGGCACATTCTCGTGCATGAGAGCACATAATCTTTGTGGATCAATGTTAGGCATCCTTATTCATATCATATCTTAGCAGGATTCAGTTAATGTTCAAACATGATCCACTATATTCTAATTAAAGAGGGACCATTACACATTCGGTACTAACTATTATAGTCAATCCAAGTGAATTTTTAAATATACCAATACCATATCAAAATAGAATGTATTTTATCAATAAATATATGAAAAAAGCATGCATATCTATCATTTCATCTATCACACCAACATTCAATCAGTAATTCTCTCTAAATGGCATGACAAGAAGGCATGCCATATGAGTTCTAAAAGGTTCCATTATGATGAATGAGATGTAATACCATAATCTCATTTGGTTTCAAAAAAATAGAATCCTCATGATATCAATACTGATAGCACAAAACATTTGTGTCACCCAATGGTGAAATCGAATCTACTATAACAGTCAAAAATCCAAATATTACAATTCAATTCTATGTAATTTGGTTTTTTCCTGTACATGGGGTATCTACTTCTAGGAATAGCTAATTACCAAACCTTTTTCCATGTTATCCCTTTCTAATGTCTCCAAATAATAACACAAACTAAAAAAACATGTCTTGAATACCACTTTGTAATGTCACAGATCTAGGTGACACCCAATGGTGCCTCGTAATCAGTTGGTCACATGACCTCAAGCCCATTTCCCCAAATTTAAAAGGCTATTGACTAGTAGTGAGGACCATGTTCTAATAATGGGGAAAATATTCCCTCATTTTAATAGTATACAAAGCAGAAAAAATAGTAAATAATAGAAGAAACTGTAATAACAAAAAAAAAATAGAGGATGACTGACGGTAAATCCAACAGAATCCACAATATATATATATGTGATGTATGGAATATGTGTCTAATAATATACCCAAACTAGTCACAATTATGGAAATAAATACTAAAACTAATTTACAAAAGAAGCAATAACTCCAACAGCATCAGAAGCCTTATCTTGGTAAAATGCTCTCCATCTCCAATATCAATCAAGTACCTCATGAAGAAGGGTGCTTACCATTATCTATAATTGAAATCATATAATCTATTTGGGGCCAAAATCATGACCCAAATAGGGTGTGAGATGAATCCTGTTATGAAACCACCAAAAGAACCATTCATAACTGTCAATAAGTACTTATAGCAGTTAATATAAAAGAACAAAGCAAAAAACTATGAAGTACTCAAAAGTAATCAATCCTATAGTTTTTAATGGCATTAATTTAACATTTAATGTTCATCCATTTAATCATGTTACCCTGTCATATAGCCTATGCTATGTATCCCCCATCTAAAGCTACAAAACATATGTCTCAGAAGACCATCTATGAAAACAAGTACGACTGAATCCAAGCTTGTGCTTTAGCTTGGGAAACACGTCGCAATCACTCAATTATTCACAATGACACACTGAGAAAGCTCTCCAATTATAACCCCTTTGGTCCAACATAGCATCAATCTATTTAAAATGAAAATCTATGATAACTCTCATGCTCTAACCATTTTTTTCTAACATAGCATAAAATATAGATGACCACCTGGGAAAGATCTCACAGTCTAATCCCTTCGGGTCAAATATCTAAACCAAGGCCCTCATGGTCTTCTGTAAATAATCTATAATTTCCATCAGTCTTTATAGTCCATGGATATCATGGTACATTGGAAAAAATATATTATCATACATATCATATCAAATAAAATAATAAGGAAGTCCCCCTAGTCTTCTTGGTCCATGTGTATCATGTTTCATTGGAAAAAAAGTGCATATTATATCAAAGCAGCTCATGTAATCTGTAACTAATAAATGGATAATAATTCATTATTTATATCACATGCATTTCATAAAAATACAAATCCATCCTAATAAGATAAGTCACGAAAAACAAGGAAATCCTAACAACAAACCTAGACCAAACAACCATAAACAATCAATTAGGGGAAACACAACAATGGGGTGTCCCATAATCAAGGTATGTAACCTTATGAATAATCAACAACCCTTTTTCAATCAATGAAACCATAAAAGGTAATATACATTGTTAAATTACAAATCAAGAAATGCCCTAAACAAGCGTATGTGGTACATTTAGAATATATATTGCAAAGATAAACAAAAAAAGGCCAAAACCACCAACCTCGATGTCGTAAAATTCATATTCATCAAGGTCAGTCGTCAAATCAGAATTCATTGGTGTAGATATACAAAAATGTTAAAACGTTTCATATATATATAACTCTCAAGAGAGGAGTATTATTGAAGAAATGCACTTAAATAATTTAAAACTCACCTCTAGGATTTCAAGACACTAGACAGTGTCTCAATCGGAGCTCAGATGGGGAATCGGGAGATCGGTCTTCATTCATCATTCTAGAGTGATCCTATATGAAACATAGTAAGATGAATGTTTTTATGAACCTGAGACACGACACTGCTCCGATATATCAAATAAAAAATAAAATTACATGGTGTGTTCATTTAAAACTACATTCCATGTATTATCCTCAACCGGTCTCTGACTAAAGTGGGTCTTCTAGGTCACTACACGGCCATGTATTTGGCCATTACACAGAAAACACACAGTTGCACATGACAAGCTAGGTACATGGCCTGTACTCATAATTACATGACATATATAATGAAAATCTTCTTTTTCTTCATTTTACCTAAAAAAACCCGAAAACAATATCCTTACTTGAAAATAATATCTGGGTTCTTACACTGAACATAGAGGAATATTATATTAATAAAAAATATCATTCTAGATTATCTACAATGAGGAAAAAAGATCCAATATTTCAGGATTTTTGAAGGATGAATATAAAAATAATGATGGTAGGGTGAAAATATTATCTTTTTAAAATGAGTGCTCAACCATATATCTAAATGAGTATTATAGAGGAATTGAACGATGATGTGAAACTATGGAAGAATGTTATAAATTATCCTAAGTTCATCATTTCTTATTATAGAATGATAATGTTTTAGAACCATTTATGTGTTCCATCCATGATATATTAGATAATGGAGTTGTTATATGAGGCTCATATTTCATTATTTTATATTCATCCTGGAAATACAAAGATATATAAAGACTTGAAAGTGTATTTTTGGAGAGACTACATGGATATAGATATTATAGAGTATGTATATCAGTGCTTTGGATGATAGTAAGTGAGGGGTTAAATATTAAGTATAAGGGTATGTTCCAACCATTTCTCATACAATAATAAATATGGTATGAATTACCAAAGATTTTATCATCAGACTCACCAAAGAATATAATTTCCATACGGCTATATAGGTTGTATTTAATCTCTGTATGAATTAACTGTAATTAATTTCTATTACAGAATATTTAATTATTAATAAATTTTTTGGAATATACATTAATTAAGTTGTAAGGTTTCATGGTGTAAAATATTCTATTTTTTCAGATTAGGATCCAATGTTGAACTCAATGTTCTTATAAAGTAATCTGAAAGATTTAGAATGGAGATGAGATTCAATTCAAATTATAATACATAGACATATGGTCAGTATGAGAGGACTATTCAAACCCTAGAGGATATGTTGAGAACATTTTCCATTGATTTCAATGGTGGGTTAAATAAACACCTTCCTCCGGTCAAGTTTCTAAAAATCAATAGCCTTTAATCAGGAATTCAGATGGATCCTTCAGAGTCCATCTATATAATGAAGTGTATAACTCCAATATTCAGGGATGAAGTTAGAGAAACAATGAAATTAAGAACTTAGAAATATAAGGTAACAATAGAGGTTAAAAGAACCATTCAGTATCATATCAATGCATTTAATGTTGGAAAAAACTATGTTGACAATCATTGATGTAATCTAGAATTAAAAGTTAGTGAGAAGGTATTTATGTGAATTTATATATGCAATAATTTTAGTATATATTAAAATAAATAAATGTTGATCCCTATTAATATTTTCCCCTTACATATTATTGATTGAGTAGGTATGGTATCATATTTCATAGTGCTTCCACTGAACCTCTCAAATGTACACGATTAGTTATATGTATCTCTCCTAGAGAAATACATACATGATCATTCAAATTTATTGAACAATGAGGTTACAATTATATATAATGATATTTATTATGAATAATAACCATCATAAGTATTTGAACAGAGATATATTTTTCTATGAAACCTAACTACAAACTTGGTTAAGGTTCTCTAGAGGAATCAAAAATTCAAAGAAGCTACTTGGGAACCTGAGGATGTGATGAAATAGATGTATAAATTTTTGTTTTATCTTGGAGGGATATAATTTTTAGGGGAAAATTAATTTTAATATGGGTATAATATAACACACTGATATTTTATTATATAATTTTTTTCCAATAAATGTATGTTTCTTGATAGTTCGTAATATATACAACCCATTATCTAAATGAACTATAATATTGTATACCATTATAACCTATTTGACAAGTTAGTGCGGTGAATAATACTATATAAATTTTAAAAAACATGTATATAATTTTTTATATAAATCTTATAAATTGAAAAATAAGAGCTAAATTTTCACTAAATCCATTATTTTTTTCAAAAACACATCTTTTCTTCAAAAATTGTATCAAATGATATTTCTTAGAAAATAATATAATTAATTTCTGATAAATAGAAGTAATTTATTTGATAAAATGATTTTAAAGTTGTAAATAATCTAGTCAAAATTAGCATAGAATGAGTTTTTAAAAAAAAAATATAAATATATTGATTATTCGATAAAATGTGAAAATATTGTTTTTATTGAAAGTTTACTTTTTTTAAATAATTTAAAATATAATTTTTTTATTAAAAGTAATTTAAATTCAAAATAAGTTCATAAATATTTTTTATAATATATGTAATTTCATTAGAATCAAAAATATTGCTGAATTTGGTAAAAATATTTCTATACATAAAACCCATTTTTATGAAAAAACTATTTTTCTCTATGTTTTGTATTTCTATATTAAATTAATTTCATGGAATTATATAACATTAATTTTAGAAATTTGATTCCATATTTTGAAATGGGATGATCAAATTTGGTAAATAGTTTCCTTAATTTTTTTCATTATCAATTGTAACAGTGGTAAATATTTATCACCGTAGTAAGAGTAAAACTGTAAAAATAGGGTTAAAATATTGGGATAAGGCTTTAAAATATCCCAAAAAATTTAATTCATCATATTTTATGGGTTGTTTTCAACCATTTTATTATGAATTAGCCTCAGTAGCACATAGTTTATGTCTACCTTATTCCACTAGCATATGATACAAGGAATACCATCTTGAATGATCAACTAATTTAGTTGTCTTGTTAATCATGACTCATAATTTAAATTCTTATTATATTTAAAAAAAAATACAAAAAAGATTTTATTTTTGAATGAAGTTATTTTCATTAGGTTCTTTTAACATATAAATCACAAAATTCTTCCTGGTAAATACAACCTAGTATATTGGGGAAATAAAACATAAGAAATGGGTGATATGAAATGCCCAGTTAGGGTAAGTGTATACGGGATGATATGAATTAAATAAGTCATTATCTATATGGATAGGTAAATAACTTAATAACATTCCATTTAATCAATATATTGAGCCTAATATGGATGATATAAAAGACGATAAATTAATACCATATAAATAATCACATGATCTTGAATCACGACCAGGGATATTCTAACTAATCAAATAATAACATGGAATATCAATAACTGAATCCATAAAGATAGAATATGTAATTATTTACATCTAAAAAATACCATTTAGGCTTGTTCTAGGACAATTAATTGGTCAAAGGTTGTGCCAACACTTTTAATACAAATTTTGATGGCCACAACAAAAACAAAATCTATTTTGTCTAGTGTGTAGATACCTTATCTTAATGTAAATGGACATTCATTTTCATTTATGGAATACATAATTTCATGACACACATAGATGCAATATGACTGTATTAGTTTCCTTTCCTTGGAAACATGGAACAAAATCTTCTAACATGGTGAAGGTTCTTCAACATCTCCCATTAAGATCACCCCCTTTTGTTTTCCAACCTAAAACATTTATTTATATCCTAGGGAAAATAGAAAATAAAAAGGGTGAGATCAATAGATCATTAAGGTTAACCATGGATAATATATAACAAACCATTAACATTTTAACGTAGAAACATGAACATAACGTTTAAACATCAAAATAATGAGTAATGTCATAAATCATGGCAGTCTGTAAGGAATAGATGATAAATGAACAATAACCATGATAGAATAGCATTGTCCTAAAACATGTAATTGTACAGAAATAATAAACACATAACATGATTTCCATAGTAACCAAGGCATTGTTACCAAGATCATCATAGTGTAAAAAGCCCATTACTAAACTGAGTTTACCTACCATTCCAGCCATGTATTACTCAAGTAAATTTACTTGTCATTCCATTCATGTCTATATCATGAGATATAAATCTTTACCCAATTAATTGGAGGATGATATAGGTCCCAACAATATCACAATGAAATCATTCATACATGTGCCACAAAAACAAAAACCATTCATAATAGCATAACCCATGAAATAAAATGGGTTTCTTAAACACCATTACATCAAAATTTATATAAAAAACTAATTTCATATAAATAAATATATCATAAACACACTCAAATAAATTTAATAATATGGATAATCCTATGTAATCTGAAATGGAAAATACTTCTGATAAAACACTTGAACTTTCTTCATGAGGAAAATATCCTTTCTTTTTCAAAAATATTTTCCTTTCTCAAAATGATGTGAAATTTTAAAATAAATGAATTTAGATGAAAATAAACTTGTAAAATTGTGGAGTAATATTCATGGGATTGAGGAATTTTGAAATCATAAAAATCCATTCATGTCATATACGTAAAAAAACATTATCCTCATACTTTTTCTAGAAAAGTAAATAAAAAATTCATATGATAAACAAAAAAAATAATCCTTCCTTACCATGTCATTAAATTAAAAATGGGTAAAAATTAAACTAAAAATAAATGGAATAATATTACTCTTTTTATGAAAACATTTTTAAAAAACATGTACATGGATGGTATATATAACCCAACTAAATACTTACTTATAAGCAATCTCAGATAAAAATGAGATTGCAAAATTATCCCTTACCAATAATTATAAGTGGAATCATATGCCTCACAAAATAATTAAAATTAAATTCATATTTAAATATCATAACCATCATAATAAAAATCATGAAACATTCATGGGAAGCATAAACACCACACAAAAGAAATATGTGGTGTTTAAGGCATATGTCCCAAAGAAATAAAAGTGAAGCGAAATAATACCTTACCTTAGGTCTAATATGATTAATATGTATAAATAACTATTATAATATGATTTAAACAATGTTAATTAATTATTCCATAATAATTATCATTTTAATGACAACATTTATTATCATATTTTCATCTATTTGTTTGTAACATTTCATTGTTACTCGTTATTTGGGTATTAACTGCTTTATGTTTTTATGCATGTTTTTTCGAATAAGTTATTATTTAAATTTTTAGGTTATAGTTATATCATTTACATAATGATATTAATATAATATATATCATATTTATTCATTAAATGCATTTATATTATCATGTTATAATGAATAATATGTAGAACAAATCACATCGCATCGTGGAGACGATAAGCCGTATGTACGCATGATCGACAATATCGTTCCTAAAATTGATGAATGGTATTTAATTAGATGGTGTATAATATCTCATCATTAGTATAATGTTATAGAAATCACATATTTTCATTATTTCTACCACTATACCCATCCTATTAAGGTGACGGTGAAAAACAGATTACACAACGGTGTGGATATGGTAAGCTATACTTACACACGAGTAGTGATTTCATTTTCCATTGGATGGATAGTAGGGGAAATTGGGTTGTTTCATATTTATAATAAAATATCAGTATATTATTTACAATAATGTTGTTACTTAATATTTTAAAAACTAATGAAATAGAAGTATAAGAAGAAATAAATTTGAAATAATTAGTAGATAAGATTACCTTTTCCTCAACATTCCTCCTTTAAAGTTTCTCTTATGTCACTAGAGTTGGTTCATTGAGAAGACCAGAACCTCTATAATGTTACTAGTGAAGTGTATACGATAAATTTGAAGGTTTTGACCGATATTGGAGGCTTAAAATAGAGTGAATAATGGAGGTAGGAAGTTCTCTTTTATAAGAGAAGAGAGTGGCACTTTAGGAAACTCTCAATGTATTAATTTATTAAATATTCAATTCTGATTAAACATGCTCCAAAAATTATTTACATCAATGATTAAATGATTTTCTTTCTCATAACTATCATCCAATAATTTTTAGAATGTTTTGAATATTTTTTATTATCCTTATCTTTTTTGTTTAACCCTTATTTTACACTTTTAAATCTTACCATAATATAATGTTATTTACACATTTTGGGTAAATTTAATTACCATATAATGTCAAAGGACTCAAAAAAAGTTATTTTTGAAATATTTGGACATATATTGACAATTTTGATAAATCATAGATTTTGAGGGATTTAATATCATTTAATAAAGTATTTTATGTTTTATGGTATGAATTATGTCAATTTTAGACCCAATTCATACTTGAATTTTTTTAAAATTCATAACAACGTGATTCCTTCAAACCAAAGGCATTAACATATCAATAATATGTCAATGGAATCCCTAAATGTTTTTATGTAATCCAAAAGATCATATTAAATTTATATTAATTTTTAAAAATTCATTTATTTGAATCCTTCATTAATGAGGTAATCACTACATCATAATTGTGTAATATAAAATCATATTTACATAATATATAATAATTATAAATAAAATACCATGATTTAGGAAATATTTTTAGATTTATAATGATTATTTGAAGACATAATTATTTATTATATAACCCTATATTAAAATCAATTTAGTAAAAGATATATGTTTTTTTATTATTATCTTTACTTTAAATTAATTCTTATAATTTGTCATTTTCACATCCAAGTGAATCCATGGAGTCCCAAAATTGACCCAAGGATGTCATCAGTTGGAAATATATCATCCAATGGGATTAGGACATGTTTTTGGGTAGTTTAATATTATTATAATTTTATTTTTCACCATGATTTACCGGATTTATCCTTTAACCATGGTAAATAAATTTTTTACTAAAGTCACTATTCATAATGTCCAAAAATAAAAGGTACCTATTTACACAATTTGAACATTTTTATTTCAAATATGGAATCCATATTTCTAAATTCAAAACACAAAATTTGCAGTGATTAATTTAAAATTAATTCCTATTGTAAAAACCCAAAAGAGGTGTTTTAAAAAGTAATAATTATCAATATATTGGCATGTGTTTATGTTCAATTTAAAATTAAAATTACATAAAAAGACAAAAATTGGATTAAATTATATAAATATAGTCCAATTATACTATTAGACCAATAAAAAATATATTCTAACTATATAAATAAATTAGATAAAAATGAAGTTTCGAATTAAAGTGTATTATTTTTCACAATTCCTTAAAATATTAAAAGTAAATTCTTATGTCCCAATTCCAAATTAGAAATTTATTTTGTAAAGTTTAACATAGAAAAGAGTCGAAAACTATATTTAAAATGGATGCACCATCAAAAGGTAGTAAAACTGCATTTTTTAAAAAATAACTCTTCTATCCGTAAATTTGATTTTGGTCTCACATCATGTTCTAGAAAATGTGTAAGTTGAATTATAATGTCATATTAAAATTAAAAATGTGGTTAATACTATTAATAACCGGTAGTGTGTTTAATATTTTAATAATATATTGTTGTTTAATGAAACTCATTATTGCGTACAACACATGCTAGCGAGGAATGTCATTCTTGCATGTAACACAATCCATGTAAGTATTACGTGTAGTTCAAGATTTGTTTGGTGTTGTGTATAACATATTCCAAAATTATTTCATTTATACAATGAAAACAATCTATACTCATTATGGTGTGAAATGGATCCTATAAAAAGAACCTGAAATTGTATGTAACGCAAGCCAAGTATAGTGTTGCATATACTACAAGCTAATATAGTGTTACATATAGAGAAAGCTAATCTTGGTGTAGCGTACAACACAAAAAATCAAAAAAAAATAAAAGAATGTATCTCATAAAATCTCAGTGAGTTACATTCTACCCTCTTAAATTGAATTTCTCCATAGAAATTAGCCATGGTTATAAATGGTTTACTACTTGAAAGTTTCTTTCCTAGAAACCCACATTGTAAAGATGAATACTAAACCATAATTTTATAAATGAAAGTTATAAACAGAAATGTTACCCAAATTAACTCATCACTAGGTTTCTACATATGAGAACAAAGGGGGGAATTAAAAACATGGATATGGAAGAGAAATCTAACCATAAAGTTCTGATGGATAGTGATAGAGAACATGGTTTTTAGAAATTTAACTACCAGAAGTCCACTAATATGTGATGATTTATGGGACCATCTAATTCATCGGATAATAAGTTACTAGGATAACATTTTTGGATTTCAAGATCCTTTTCCAAATGTTGTTGATTTTTTTTCATTATAAGAAATACTTAATATATTTATGTACCATTGATCATTCCCAAAAAAATTCCACTTCATATATTTTTAAAATAAAGGAAATTAAATTTTTCATTCTTGAAGTGTTAGAAGATCATGTGATAGAATGATCAGTCATTCTATCTATCTCAAAAAAAAAGAATAGAAAAAGTTATAAATTATGCATAAGTCCACCTATAGTAAGACAATACATTAATATAATAAACCTAAATGGGAATATAACTAATACTATCCATTAATTTATAACGTTAAAATCCTTCCAAAAATTATAAATATTAAACTTCATAAGGTTGAGAACTAAATCGACATAACATTTACCTCCCATTACTGATTTTTCAGTTCTTGGTTGTCACATTCCAAACATGTGAATACCCTTGGTCTCGCCTGTCGTTGATTGAAGTTATATGCATCCCAAATTAATTACCCTTTCTTATAACTTTAGTATAGCATAAGATCAGGGCCGATCCACAGGGAACTATGGTGTGCGTGAATTCAATTGAGTTAATACTTAATTAGGTGAAGTATGCATAATTTAGAATCGATTGGGTTGATTTTGAGTTTTGATTGAAACTAAATTGATTTACATTGAATAGATGGATATAGTTTGAAAGAAAACAACAGGAAAATTTAAAGAGTTTTTAAAATGGGAAGAAAAGATGTGTTGGGGATGTGGTGATTAAGGAGGTCATATGAAGATTTTTTAAATGATTGTGTTGTTCATAATAACTCAATAATTCTGGATTTCATTTTGTCACAAGATTTCCTTGGTCCAGTTCCTCTTTTTTGGAATTAGAGCAGCTGACTCCTTGGTCCGGTATTTAGTGTTCTTAACTCTTTATTAAGTTCAGTCCATTATTTGAATTAGTGAATTCCTTCCAATGGTCATGGATGTTTTCACCGTTACTTTTCATTTGTGTTGCTGAGAATTCTTCCCTTGTCCCGGCTCAGAATTCTCAGTTATATTTAACAGCAGATTAAGAAGAGTAAGATGAATTAAAAGGATAAATCAAAACTATATAAAAAACATACAAATTACGATCCCTTCATCCACAACCCCAACATGAGGGGTTTAGTTACACATAGAAAGTTGAGGAGAAACGACACATGTGATACCTGGAGGATTCATCATGTGAGCGTTGAGGTAGGGTGTCGGAAGGTGGAATAGTAGAACTACGGCACCACGGTGGCTCGGGAATGGTAGTAACAGAGCTTCTTCTCTCCTCCAATGATTTTTAACTCCAAAATCCATAGGCCAAGGCCTCTTTTTATAGAAAAATAAGTACACGGTGTTTATAGAAAGTACACACCATGTACTTTTCGTCAACGTGCTTTGGCGCCAATTTATCTGCTGGAAGGTAGCCTAACACGCCCTCTTTGACTGTTGAACATGGAGCCGCCTCATGGTTGGGTATACACGGCGTATAGCGCCACCATACATGACATGTAGTATCATAATTTTGGCTACCATCCCTTTCTAGAATAGCAAGCACAACGTGTAGAAATTCAAACATGTCGTGTCTCCTTCAACGGCCACATGGACGTGTGAACTTTTCTCAGCAACCACCACTTCTAGAAAGTAGTACACGGCGTGTAACACCGCCTCACACGGCATGTATCTTCTGCCAGGTGACATGGGCGTGTCCCTCCTTCATTCAGTGTCCTTTTCTGGATGTACACGACGTGTATAGAAAGTACACGCCTTGTAGTATCAATATTTTGACAGACTTCCCTTGATTTGTGTATGTAGCCAGAAAGCACTTGAAAGTAAACAGAATCACCAAAATCAAAGAATATTTCCATAAAACAACATATATTTGTTGAAAACATGTTTTTATCTTCAATTATATATATGGAAATGTATTCATAAATTGGGCGCATCAATTTCCCCCATACTTATTCATTTTCTTTCCCTCAAGTAAAATCTCAACATCTAATTAAGAGAGCATATACTTTAAAAGGAATGAATTTAATTAATAAAACATATAACTGATAAAGTTATTGATGAAAAATTCTAAAATTCACAAACAAATTCAATTCACACGATATTAAAATCATGCCTCAAATATAATTCAATTAACCACTCTCATCCTCTTTCAACACATTTATCAACCTTTCAAAAATAATCGTGCCACTTGATGATTTACCTTACCAGTTAAAATCACACTCCACACTCAAGATGTTTTTAATCAATGTTATGCTCAATCTAACGTATATACACTCTATCCATAGGGTTGCAAGATATCTTGTTCTCTACTTTAGAAAAATTGAAATAAAAAAATCATGAGGGCTTTTATCAATAAGGTTCAGATGTCTCTGTGGTTAAGGGTTGGTAGGTTCAGATGTGAAAATAAATTTTGAGGCTTGAAAAAGGAAGGCTAATTCCTTTAAACAACATTGCAGGATATTCAAAGTAAAACTCACTGAAAACGCATCCTTCACAAGCTCAGTCAAATGCTTTTGTAATCGTCACCATCTTCCTTAGGCAAGTAGGTTTCATGGGAAAATAAGCATAAGGTCCCCTTGTTGTTTGTTTGTTGTTATATATATATATATATGAAAAAATACAAGGGAAACACTTATGAATGCAATGAGTAGATATTTAGAACCCATTCTTCCCCAAATAATCAAAAGGCACTCCCCCACACATTATTTCATGGTTGTACACAAAAATATGCCATGTATTCCCAACTCCCTCTTTAAAGCTCAGATGAATAATCAAGCAACATTTAAAAAGAAATAGGGTAGGAAGGGAAATAGGCTTATAATGTGGCTTCCTATAAAGGTGTTTCATGGCTTCTATGGGCTTAACAAAGATTAAATGTAGGGTAGGTCTCAAGATAAAGGGGTGAAAACAATCTAGTGCCTCAATCATGTTAAAGTAATTCAAAAATTTCTTCATGTGTCAGAAATAAAAACATGCAAATTCTGGTAGTGATGCTTATCCTAAGAATCTCTCAGGAAAGAGGGTATTAAAACAAAAATATGAAAAATGGTTTAGAATGCCTCTCAGGAGTGAAAAAATAATAAAGGTACAATCAGTTCATGACATGCATATAAATGATGAGCCTAATCAATGTAATTTAGTCAAGGACGAAAAGTTGCAATTGAAACTATTTCAGAAATCATTTTAAAATACTTAAAAACTAAAATAATCATGTAACCTATCCAAAAGATTCTACTGATAAGTCTAGCATTTATAAGAATGATTAACCAAAATTTCTTTAAATTTCAAAATATAGAATCTAATAATGATGTCTCCCAGATTAGTTTAAGGGAAAAGACTATGGTGAAAGAGATAGATGATCCCCCACACTGAATAAGGAACATGGACCACCAAGTGCAATACTAAGGTAAAGGTTTGTAAAGGGGAATGATATGGGGACAAAACGAGGGAAAGTAGTGAAAGAAGGAAATCCAAAAAGAAAGAAAATAAAAATGGAAAAATACTCCCCTTGTGTAAAGTGATGCCCAAGGCGCTCCATGACTGTACCTATGACTGTCGAGAAAAAGGAAAAATGGAGCATGAATAACATCACAACACATAAAATGACAAAAGAGATATATTAGATAATGAATAATGTCACTATCATGGGGTCGCCTCAGGAGAGGCGTCATCCTGTACAGAATCGGCCGGTAGAGACGACGCAGGAGGCGTGGAAGGGTGCAGCTCTGACTCTGAATCAGGAAGGGAAGATGAAGAAGTAGAAGCCGTAGGTGATAGACTCAGGATCGAAAGCTCAGCAGTAGGCCCTGGCCCGGCAAAAGTGGCAGCATTAGAGCTCACCGTAGTAATCAGAACAGAATCTGTGACCTGCGCAGGAGATGGCGGTGGAGCAGCATCAGAAGGTCCAGGAATGGAGGCAGACGCTGGTGGCTGAGGTAGTGGAACACCATGATGCCGAGAAATATGCACCAACAGATGCTCCATCCAGTCCTGGCGGCTGTCCAAATAAATAAAATCGCATGCAATGGTGTCCTGGCGGCAGATGATACGAACTAACTTCTGCTCCATCGTGGCTAGGTGGAGGGAAAGGGTCGGATCGACCGAGGGTGCATGGTTAGGTGGGATGGGGGATGGGACAGAAGAAGGAAGGGCAGAATAAGTGGGGTCAGTAGGAGGTGTGAGAGGTGGAGAAGCTGGAGGGGGTGAGGAAGGAGGAGCGGGGTCAGCAGCTGGGGCAGGGGGGTCAGCAGGTTGCGGGGCTCGAGCCTGATCAAGGATGTAGGCACCCCCTGCTTCAGGACCAATCCCATGCGAATGAGCATGAGAAAGTCCATCCACTGGGGTGAACCTAAAAAGTCATGAGGTAAAGAGGGCTCGAATACCCCCAAGTGGTGGGCAAGACGGGTGGTGTAAAACTTGCCGTTCAGGTTGCCCTGAGAGCCGGTAAACATGGAGTAGAAATAGGAAGCGGCAAGATAGGGGAGGTCCGGGTAGTCGTGCTGGATGACATAGGTAATAAGCTCCATGTCCGGGCCGGTCATGACCCCATATCCTCATGGCGGGGAAAAAAGGATAGCGCTAAAGCACCGGTGGGTGAATCGAAGGGCAGGGTCGGCTATAAGAGTGCTCTTTTGGGATGTGGGGGAGTACCGGTGGTCAGGCCCCACTGATATCCCACCACATGGCAATAAGGTCAGAGTGCTCAGGCCATGTCAAGTTAGAAATAGGGGGTTGTGTGATAGGATGGGTTTAGAAGCTGCACCCTCGGCCGAACTCAATCATGGTAAGAGAGAAACGTCGGCCACCTAGCCGGAATCGGACTACAGGTACTGCATCGCCAGGTGTCTCCCGGTACTCCTCTCCATCGAACTCAAAAGAGGCTGAAAAATCCAAAAATAAATCATGGAACACAAGAGTGATGACCTGGAAAATCTCTAGGAGTGCGGTGTGCCTGAGAAGAACCTCCAACTCCTCCGAAATACTGAGCCGCTGCAGAATGCTGCTGTCAAGGTACCGGCCACTAAATGGTATCGGCCGGCAAGAGAAGCGTTGGAACCTATCGTATGCGAGGTCGGTGACCAGGAATACCGTGCAGGGATAGGGGCAGTTGGTGTCGCAGAAGTAGGCACGGCCTCATCTGAGGGAGTGAGTGGCGGTAGAATGGACAATGGAGGGAGCTCAAAGACCGGAGCATCGGGGTCCGGCTGCGTAGGTGGTCGGTGTCGGATCCAATGATACCTGGGCCTATCGCCCTCGGTGGCGGAGGCTGGCTGCTTCCCGCAGAAAGGATCATGATCTGCCATATCCTGAAATAGAAAGAAAAAGAAAACAAAACAAAAGAAAAAGAAAAAGGAAAAAAATAATACAATGAAAATGTGAGAAAAATGGAAAATAAAAGTACATGACATGTACTCCACAGTACACGACGTGTAGTCAGAATATAGAGTATCTCGTGTTCTCTGGATAGACACGTCGAGGATGGAAATAGACTATGTAACAGTACACGGCGTGTACTGAACATACACGCCGTGTTCACACAAAGTGCAGGTGGTCATGCAATGTAAATGACACGGCCAAGTTGTTATCAGTTCAAAGAAAACAATACACGCCGTGTAGGTACAGGACACGACGTGTACTGCACATGAAGAACATGGTCATGTAGATGGTGAGACACGAGCCGACTAAACATCTAACAGACATGGCATGTACCAAACACACATGCCGTGTATAGGAACACGGGGTGAGAGGCCTTGTAGAGGGGAGACACGGGCCGTCTACAGATATAAAGGACAAGGGGTGTACTGAACATACACACCGTGTTCTGGAACATGGGGTGAAAGGCCGTGTTAAAAGGAGTACTCAGGCATGTAGAAAAAAAGGAACATGGTGTGTACCAAACATAAACACCGTGTATATGAAAATTTTAAAATATTTGGTGTGTGTCCGTTTACAGAGGTACACGGCGTGTCTTCTTCATTTCGTGGCCGTGTAAATGAGGAAGCCGAACAGTTGGCCGATCCGATAAACACCCTAAACGATTCGAAAAACATGAAATAGAGGGTGCAGAATAGAGTACATGGACTGAGGATCACAATGTGAGAAGAATCAGAACTTGAGACGCCCTAAATCGATGGATCTGGCAAAGGGGGTTTGGGTGGCGTTTGGGAGAAGAAACGGGAAGAAAGGGGAATAATGGGGATGTTGTGCGACACGACCTCAAGCCGGGTGGCCCGCAGCTTATATAGCTGAGGTACATGACATGTGTGTTTGGTACACACCGTGTATCCAGATATTTTTTAAGATGAATTATATAAATTAAGATAATTATTATATTATACTATATAATAATAATTACTAATAAAAAATAGATATATCTATAATTTCTATTATACATAAACCTATACACGAGGTATATCGGGAAATACACGCAGTGTATTTTAAAATGAGAAAAAGAGTAGTACAACCTTTGGTCCCGTGCTTGGGGCGGGATTCGAACTGGGGATCGGTCGTTCCGAACAGATGCCCTCAACCACTGGAGTGAAGGTTCTTCTGCTGTTCATATTTATTATATATATATTTTTATTCTATATGGCATATTCACATGGAATGAAAGAAAATCATAGCGTGTGGTTTTTCTTTAGAAAAGGATGGGGGTGAAGCGAGTAGATTAGCACGATTCGAAACTGGGTATTTTGAACCTGGTGCCGAGACTTTGCGAATCCACCAACTTCACCCGCATGTAATTTCTTAATTTTAAGCCGTTTTTAATTTATATTTGAAAAATCATGGTGCACTCGGCATATATCAGAGTACACGTCGTGTGGTTTTATTAAAAGAACAAATGATGGAAATGGGATGGTTGTATGGATTCGAACCTGGGTCTTTTCAAACCGGATTATGATTCTAGCCAACCGGTCCATCCCCACGATGGGTTTTATTGAACACATTTATGGATGGTGCACCCTCTTCCTTGTTCTCCATGGGTTGTGGTTGATGGTTGTGAGTTTCTGTCCGTGTACACCAACGATGAAGCAAGGTCCGTTCAATTTCTAGGTCAAGTGGAACTAATTCCGAAGACTTGGTGCTTTTAGATTATGTAAGACAACTAAATATACACTTTATGTTCTACACAACATAAAAACGAAAACTAGGCGTAAAAAGAAAAAATAAAAGCGAATATTTGTAATAGGATTAGAAAATAGATTTTTGATAAATTTTTATTTTTATTTTCACTTAAATCAATTATTAACACAATTTAAATTTTAGCACTAAAACCGAACGAGTCCCCGGCAACGGCGCCAAATTTTGGGTTTCGCTTGTCTTTGATTGAAGTTATATGTGTCCCAAATTAATTACCCGTTCTTAGAACTTTAGTATAGCATAAGATCAGGGTCGATCCATAGGGAACTATGGTGTGAATGAATTCAATTGAGTTAATACTTAATTAGGTTATGTATGTAGAATTTAGAATCGATTTGGTTGATTTTGGGTTTTGATTGAAACTACAATGATTTACTTTGAAGAAATGGATACAGTTTGAAATAAAACAATGGGTAAATTTAAAGAGTTTTTAAAATGGGAAGAAAAGATGTGTTGGTGTTGTGGTGATTAAGGAGGTCTTATACAGATTGTTTAAATGGTTGTGTTGTTCATAATAATTCAATCATTCTGGATTTCATTTTGTTACAAGATTTCCTTAGTCTGGTTCCTCTTGTTTGGAATTAGAGTAGTTGACTCCTTGGTTCGGTAGTCAGTGTTCTTAATTCTTTATTAAGTTCAGACCATTATTTGAATCGGTGAATTCCTTCCAATGGTCATGGAAGTTTTCACCGTTACTTTTCTTTTGTATTTCTGAGAGTTCTTCCCTTGGTCCGGCTCAGAATTCTTAGTTATAGTTAATAGCAGATTAAGAAGAGTAAGATGAATTACAATGATAAATCACAACAATATAAAACAACATAAAAATTACAATATCTTCATCCATAGCCCCAACACGAGGGGTTTAGTTACACATAGAAAGTGGAGGAGAAACGACACACGTGATACCTAACGGATTCATCGTGTAAGTGTTGAGGTAGGGTGTCGAAAGGTGGAATAGTGGAACTATAGCACCACAGTGGCTCAGGAATGGTATAAACAGAGCTTCTTCTCTCCTCCAATGGTTTCGAACTCCCAAATCCGTAGGCCAATGCCTCTTTTTATAGAAAAATAAAGTACACAGCGTGTATAGAAAGTACACTCCGTTTACTTTTCATCAACGCGCTTTGACGCCAATTTCTCCACTGGCAAGTGCACTAACATGCCGTCTTAGACTGTTCAACATGGTACCGCCTAGTGGGTGGGTATACACGGCATGTAGCACCGCCATACACGGCGTGTAGTATCATAAGTTTGGCCGCCAGCCCCTCCTAGAATAGCAGACACTGCATGTAAAAATTCAAACACACCGTGTCTCCTTCAACAACCACATGGACGTGTGGACTTTTCTCAGTAACCACCGATTCTAGAAAGTAGTGCACAAAATGTAACGCCACCTAACACGGCGTGTATCTTCTGCCTGGTGACATGGGCGTGTCCCTCCTTTGGTCTGTGTCCTTGTCTGGATGTACACGACATGTATAGAAAGTACACGCCATGTAGTTTCAAAATATTGACAGACTTCCCTTGATTTGTGTATTTAGCCAGAAAGCTCCTAAAAGTAAACAGAATCACCAAAATCAAAGAATATGTTCATAAAATAAAAACCTTTATAATAATATGCCTCATAAAATAAAGATAACTACATGTATATGTAAAAATAAAAACCTTCATAATAAAGAGCATAAAAAATTCATAGGAAGCATAAACACCTCACAAAATAAATAAGTGGTATTTAAGGTGTATGTCCCACAGAAATAAAAGTGTGACAAAAAACTCCCTTACCTTAGGTTTGATATGCATCGTATGTATCTGAACCTTTAGTATGATGATTTAAATAATGTTACTGATTTATTATAGAATAATAATTATTATTATGATAACATTTATGATCATATTTCATGAACCCCAAGCTTCAATGAAACATTTCCCTATTAATAATGCGATAGCTTGTGTAGTACGTAACATGGAGTTTTAACACATCATAACCAATAAAACTAGTCGTTATGGATAATAATACCCACTTTTTGAAATTTTTTAAATTTTATTTTTCAAAATTAACTTCATTTTTGGATTTAGAATATCAAAGTTAGTGTAGTGTGAATTTTTGGTATTTTTCTGAAAACTTTCAATTTTGGGTGAACAGTAAAAACAATGTGTTATTGTTTAAATCCGACTTTTAATTTAAATAAATAATTATTTTATTTAAATTTATTTTATGTGAAAATAGATACATAATAACTATATATGTTAAATGTAATTCATTGTAGTAATTTTATAAAAATATTAGATATATAAAATTTTATTTAACTTATTACCTTCTTTTACCCACTTTCAAGATGCATTTGCAAATTTGCATAAAACGTAATTTTACAACTTTTATGAATTGAATTTTAAAAAACGAAGAGACGTGATTTACATTAGTATGTAAACTTTGGTTGAATAAGATGAATATAAGTTTTGATGAATAGTGTGTTTTTACTTTTATTTACCACGGTTAAAAGTAAATTGGGTAATTAATGGTAAAAATGATATTATTATTACCCAGAAAAATGTTATTATTATATTGGATAAGATTATTTTTACCCAAATATACCTTAGTAATAAAATATAATTAAATTTATTTGTGACACAATGATGATGCAGTAATTACAATTTTAATGAATGGTTAGAATAATTGATTTTATAAATATATAAATAATTCTAAATTGATAGTTTTGATGAATTAGTATATTTTTATAGATTAATATGACATTTTAGGGTTTATTTAAGGAATTCTTTGTGAATTAATCATGCTGTTATGACTTCCAGAAAAATCAATTACTAAATAGTGTCAAAATTGACATAAATGTGTTTTTAAAATAAATATTATATTATTAAACAATATAATTGTTTTAAAAATATAAAGATAGGAAAGAGGACATATATAATAATATATATCATTAATAAACCACTTGGGGTTCTCTTTTCATTTGATAGTAATATTATAAACCATAAAATATAATAATATAAGAATAAATGGTAAAAGTTAAACTATTTAAATATGAGTTAAATCTAAAAGATAACGTTAATATGGTGACATAATCCTATATAAAACCTGTTGGTTGAGAGGTTTAGACCCATCCCCATCATATCCTAGAAATAAATCATTTTGGATCCATTATGAATTTAATATAATAGTATAATAAAATAATATTTTATGGTTTTCCTAAAGCGACCCTCACCTCTCTTACAAAAATGTACATCCCCTTCTCTCAACATCACAACTATAAATACATTTTTCTCATACAAACCCTACCCAAATATCCTCCCAACTACCCTCCCTTTGTCCTATAGGTTATACTTTGTCATGAAATCCAACCTAAGAAGGCATTTTGATCATCTCAAATGGAAACACATGAAAAAGAGGTAGTAATTTCGCCACCCTTTTCAAAGTTCTTTTCTTCTTCCACTTCATTTTTATTTTTTTTACACAACAAAATAATAAATCTAGTACCTTATACATACTATTTTGTGATTATAAATATGAAAAAACCATATTCATTATTCTGTCTATCATATGACTGACATGTCACGATACATGTGTATGTACGGCTTACCGTCTCCACGTCGTGGTGAAGTTTGTTATTCAAACACATAATTATTTGGATGGGTATAATAAAATGTATAAATGATGTAAATAATAACTATAACATGTTATTTTTCATTTATATATTATTTATTATCCAATTACATAGTATTTTCCCATCAATATAATGATATTATCACTCATGCGTACGTACGGATTACAGTCTCCATGAACGCGATGAGATTCATTCCTCATTGTACTCATTCAAGAATAATTTTCATTTTATGATTAAAAATAATTTTTGGGAACTTAATATCATTCTGGATATGAATCAAATACATCCAATCCATAACAAACATGGCTTATGTTACAAAACATATAATGGAAAACGAATCAGTTAACACCCAAAACAATGATACGACTAAAATATTATTTACAAATCAATATTAAAAGATCATATATGATATCATATTTATGTATTTTTGTTCTTCAATAATTTTATAAAGATTATTTAACTATTATACCATATGTTAACGTACCCTCGATCAAGTAAAATTGAAAAGTAAGGTTTATTTTAACAATCTTCTTATTATCCGAGGTTGTTTTTATGAAAATATATATTGGGACTTCTTTATCATCCAAATATTTATTTCTTAAAAATTCATTTCCAAACTTTATTAATATTTCTTATAATATGGGTAAAACTCATTTATACCCGTGTTTGAATTTTTATAACACATTTTTAAAGGAATCTTTCCTTCATTTTCAAAAAAGGTTCTTTATGACATTTTCAAAAAATTAAGGTAAGAATGTTTTTTAACCTAAACGGAGGGTGTATATATTTTCTGCCGTTATAACCCCTTCTAATCATCCCTTACAATATTATAAGAATATTTTCAAAATATATGTTTTCCTTTATAAATATGTGACTTTTACATTATTTCAAATTAGAAAGAGATATTTCTATCAAATAGTTTTGATTTCATCTATGTAAACATCTTTTGATGGATTTTACACATGTTTGAAGTTGATTTATTATGATACAATCATCCATCTTGTATTAAAGGTTTTGTGATATGTTTGACATTTGATGTGTTATTTTTATACCAATACTGGTTTATGGTTAAAATATTAACATTTTGTATGCTAGTTTTTATATGAATGTTTATGTTATGTTTCAAACTTTCTCCGTGAAAAATTCATTGGACATTGTAAGTGACGGGAGGAACACAATATAGCTCCCTGATGCATGTGTAAGTCTCAGGAGATAAACTACTATCTTGGCATAAGGTTTTGAAAAAAACCTTATTTGTAGTATTGGCACGAGGCCTTGACTATGTGGGTATGATGTCCAACATTATGCATTACATCATTAAGAAATTGGCTATTGATATTGAATGTTAATATTTGACTAGTAGAATATCGATGTGAATAAGTAAAAGGAATTATTTGATTTATATTTTCCATATTTTTCTGAAGTTTCATTTTAAATGGAATATGGTTTATTCTTATACATTACTTTAATTGTTTATGCTTATTTATGAAATTTTACCCTATATTATTATCCTTACTAGGAATATGATCTCACCCCTTTCTATGTATAATCTTTCCCAAGATGTGAAGAGGTATTTTATGGTTGAACTGCAGGGATAAGATAATGGATATAAGTTTTTTCAAAGTAAACAAAAAGATTTTGTTGTTTTTTTCACATGATGTAATGTAAAACTTATGTTTGTATCTATTACATCCAATGTTACTAAATCGATTGGTCTTTCGGGACATGATTCCATGTATCATTGCAATGTTATGTATTAATTCACCGACTCTATGTTACTAGGGATTGGACATTACAGTTGTTATGAGAGAGAGTTTAATAAAAACCTTGGAATCTAGATTTTGAAAAAATCTTATTAGAGAACATTTGCCAAAGATAGACATTGAGGATTATTATAGAATAACATCCTAGAATTTTGGTAATGTAGAAATTTTTTGAGTTGTATAATAAATACATCCCTTTTTGGATACGATCAGGTAGAAGAAGCTCTGACACTGATGTACCTAGGAGTGAAAACACCAATATTGAGTTTCAGGCTTGACTCGGGGTATCCTGGTACACGACAATGGGCCTTGATGGACTCTTATTTGCAACACTCATCGGGGATATGCTTAGTATAATTCAAACTTTCTTTACAAACCATTATGAAGGATTTATGAGTTTATACCTACGTGAGGAAAACATTTTTAAGATTATGGATTGAATCCATAAACTATTCAATTTATGTTAAATTTTTTATGAGTTTGGAATTATGTATTGCGATTTGTAAACTAATCTAGTGTATGCCATTGTTTAGAAATGGTTCTTAGTGTATGGAATGTAAACAGTAACAATGCACATAATCCATGTTTGGATTTCCCTCATACTCATGATAATTACATTGGATCTCGTGATGCAAAGTATGCTAATCAGCTTATCACTGTATTGGGACAACTCACTCAGGTTATGAATAATAATTTTACCTATATAGAGGACCCGGATCCACAACACAGAGGATCAAAGTTAAACCGCTTCATGAAGAAACAACCACCAACATTCAACGATACTACAAGTCCATTTATAATTGAGTAATGTATAAGTTCCTTAGAGAAAATATTTCATGATTTGGGGAGTAGCGAAAGGGAAAAAAAGTTTTCATGGATGTCTAATACCTCACGTTAGATGCAGATCATTGGTGGTAATTAATTAAAAACACAAAGGAAGATGAAGAAGTATTATGTATGTAATGGATGGAGTTTAAAGATATTTTCTTAGAAAAATACATTCCCGGTGACCATCGAGTGGATATAGAAAAACAATTTTTGAGTCTAAGGCAAAAGGAGGATGATAATTTCGCAAAGTATGAGGCTAACTTTACCAGGATAGAAAGTCATAAAATAAATTATATATGTAACTCAATGAGTAATATTGATCGATTCATTGATGTGTTAAAACCATTTCTATGTTAAGAATTTGTCTCATAATCCTTATCATTATACGAATATATTGTCTCATGTGCTATCAAGAAAGAAAAAAAAATCAATAATTCTAATGACAATAATGCATAGAAAGAGAAGAAGAGATCTGTCGAACACTCTTGAAATGGAAATAAGGGGAAGAAGGGAATAGTTGAATATCCATCTGATGGTAAATGTGGGATGAAACACCCCGGTACTTTCTTGAATGGAATGGGATTTTTTTGAAAGTGTGGTAAAAATGGCTACCAAGCTCGTGATTGTAAGGGAAAGAAAGTGGATATCAATGTTGAATGATACAATTGTAGAGAAATGGGTAATTATGCCAATTAATGTCCTAATACCTAATGGAACTATCCTCAAAAAAGGCCAAGGGAAAAAGGCCAAGATTTTGCGATCACTACTGCTGAGGATGAAGCATCAAATGATGTGGTGGCAAGTAATTTAATGATTTCTTTAAATTTAGACAATGCTTTATATGATTCTGGATCATCGCACTATTTTATATCTTCCGTGTTTTCTAAGAAAATTAATTATTTACCATTTGATTTAACAAGGAAGTAGTTAGTCAAAACTCCTAAGGGAAGTATCATTGCAACAATGTTTTGCGAATTAGTCCCCATTATGGTATATAAATGTTCATTATATGTTGATCTCATCATCATACCTATGATTGAATTTGATATAATCCACGATATAGATTGGATTTTGGACCATGATGAAAAATTTTATTGTGAGAAGAATGAGGTTACAATTATTGATGATGATAAAGAGTACCTTATCTATAGAGAAAAAAAATCACCACTTGATCCTTATCTAGATCCACCCCAATAGCTCTACTAAAGTCTTTTATTTGGAAAGAAGAGAATTAAATAACTATGGGTGAGGAAAGGAATGCTTAAATAATGGATGTACCTATTGTGTAATAATATGTTGATGTGTTTCCAGTGGATTTACCTGGAAATCCTCCAGAACAAGAAATTGAGTTTCAATTGATTTAATTCCTAATTCAAGGCCCATATCGAAGACCCCTTATAGAATGGACACTATGGAATCAGTGGAACTAATGAAATGACTAGAAGAGTTATGTAATAAAGGATTTATTCTCCCTACTGTTTCTCCATGGGGATACCCTATTCTTTTTGTTAAGAAGAAAGATGGATCTATGAGGTTGTGCATTGAATATAGGGAGATCAATTCCATAACAATAAATAACAAGTATCACCTAACTCACATTGATGATTTATTTGACCAACTTCATGGAGCACAATATTTTTCAATGAATGACATACAATCTGGATATCATCAGTTGTGTGTGAATAAGGATGAATTTCCAAAAACAGCATTTCAAACCAGGTATGGCCATTGCGAGTTTACCATAATGCCTTTTGGACTGACTAATGCACCCTCTATTTTCATGGATCTAATGAACAGAGTATTCAAAGAATATCTAGATGAGTTTTTAGTAGTATTTATTGATGATATCTAGGTATACTAAAAAAGCTACGAATATCATGAAAATCACTTGCAAACTATTATGAAAACCCTAAGAAGAAACGAATTATATAGGAAGTTTAGAAAGTCTGAATTATGGAATTAGGAAAAAAATTTCATGGCCATATTGTCTCTAAGGATGGAATCTCGGTTGATACTTCAAAGACAAGAGCAATACAAGAATGGCTAGCTCTGACGAGTATAACTGAGGTATGCAATTTTATTGGTTTAGTAGGTTATTATCGGCATTTCCTCTAGAATATTCCCCTAATGGAAAACCCATTAATGAATCTCACATGTAAAGTGGTTAAATATTATTGGGAAAAAGAGTGTGAATAATTTTTTGAAGAATTGAATAAAAGGTTATTCAATGCTCCTATCTTGACTCTTCCATCGATGAATTATGGGTTTGTTAATTATAGTGATGCTTTATAGAAAGGAATTGGTTGTGTCTTTTTGAAGAATTATAGAGTTATTTCCCATGCATCACAAAAACACAAAATTATTGAACCAAACTATCCCACTAATGATCTTGAGTTAGAAGCTGTAATATTTTCTTTGAAGATATTGAGATACTATCTCTGGGGTAAAAACTTGAGATATATACTGATCACAAAAGTTTGAAGTTTATTTTATCAGAAAAAATAACTCATCATGAGGGAAAGGAGGTGGCTCAAACTACTCGAGGATTATGCTTGTACTATACACTACCATATGGGGAAGGAAAATAAGGTGGGATATGATGTAAACAGAAAGGATCATGGTGTTTTGAATAAGTTGAGGGTTGAAAGCAATCATATTTTCATGGATCTATTAAATATGGATATGTGAATAACCATGGAAGGTGAAATATCAATACTTTTTCAAATAGTTTCCAAACCATATTTACTAGAGAGGATTAAGAGTTCTCAAACTGATGAGGAGGAGTTTGAAAAGAAATTTAAAGCTGTGAATGATGGTGTATTGATTAACTTTACATATGAAGATGGGAGTTTGAGAGTTCGGAAGAGCTATTGGGTTCTTAACATACCTGATATAAAAAGAGAATTGTGGGATGATGCTTATAGGTTGAATTTCTGTATACACCCTGGTAGCACTAATATGTATAGATATTTGAAGGAACATTTTTGGTTGGAAAACATGAAGAGAGATATTTCTGATTATGTGTCAAGATGTATGGTTTTTCAATAAGTGAATGCTGGAAGACAACATCCTAGAGGAGTCATGAAACCTCTTCCCATACGTAAGTGGAAATGGGATGATATTACGATGGAATTTTCCATGGGACTACCAAATAAACCAAGAAGTAATGATGCAATTTGGTTCATTATTGATCAACTTACCAAGTCATCAAATTTTCTCTCTATAAGAGAAGATTTACCACTTGAACGTTTAGAAAGACTATATATTCATGATGTTGTAAGACATTATGGAGTACCCCTACTGGTTGTTTCTTATCATGATCCCCATTTTACATCAAGATTCTGAAAAAGTATTCAGAAGCCCTAGATTCTAAAATTTATTTGAGCACTGCCTACCACCCTCAAACTAATGGGAGATCATAATGGACTATTCTAACTATAAAGAACATATTGATATCTTGATCACATGAGTTTCAAGGTATGTAGGATCAGTATTTACCTTTGGTAAAATTTTCCTATAACAATAGCTTCCATTCAAGAATTCAGATTGTACCATGTGATGCATTATATGGAAAGAGATGTCACTTCCCACCATGTTGGGATGATGTTGGTGAAAAAAACGAATAGGCCTAGAACTTGTTGAGGAAACAATGGAAAATGTGAAGGTTATCTAAACCCAAATCAAAGAATCTCAAAGTAGGAAAATAAGCTATGCCAATAACCGTAGGAAAGATTTGGAATTTCAAGTAGGAGATCATGTTTTCTTAAAGATACCTCCTTGGAAGGGTGTTATACATTTCGATCAGAAGGGTTAATTGAGTCCCAGGTACATTGAACAATTTGAAATTTAAGAACGAATTAATGTTTTAGCTTATCGTTTGGCAATACTACAAAGTCTCTCTAAAGATCATGATGTGTTCCACATATCACTGTTCAGAAAATTCATGTCTGGCCCAATGCATGTACTCACCTATGAATAAATAGAACTAGAACCCGACCTGTCTTATTTCTAAGAGACTATCAGAATTCATGATACTAGAGAACAATTGTTGAGAAATCAGATGACTCATCCAGTGAATGTTTTATGGAGAAACCATAAGATGGAAGAGGAAACGTGGGAACCCGAGGAACTTATTATGAAGAACCACCTAAATCTCTTTACGCAGTAGTATTCTAGAAATTTAGAGGATGAAATTATTTGAATGATGGAAGAATGTAACACCCCAAGCTTCCACAATATGTTTCCCTTTGAATAATGCAATAGCATGCATTGTACCCAACTTGGAGTTTTAACACACCATGACCAATCAAAAAATCTATTATGAATAGTAATACCCATTTTTGGAAATTTTATCAATTTTATTTTTCAAAATGGATTTCATTTTTTGATTTGGAAATAAATTATCTTAGGGTGAATTTTTGGTATTTTTCGGAAAACTTTAAATTTTGGATGAATAGTGAAAAAAATACGTTATTGTTTAAAACCAAATTTTTATTTAAATAATTAATTATTTTATTTAAATTTATTTTAGGTAAAAAAAAGATACATAATACCAATATATATTCAATGTAAATTATTGGAATTCTTTTATAATAATATTAGATAATTAAAATTTTATTGAACTTTTTACCGTCTTTTACTCACCCTCTAGGCGCATTTGCAAATTTGAATGAAACATAATTTTATAGATTCTATGAATTGAAATTTAAAACTCCAAGAGACCCGGTTGACATCAGTAAGTAATATTTTGTTCAATAAGATGAAAATAATTTTTGGTGAATAGTATCTTTTGACTTTTATTTACCACAGTTAAAAGTAAATAGGGTAATTAAAGGTAAAAATGATATTTTTATTACCCTAACTGATTTCCTAATTCTATTGGATAAGAGTATTTCGACCAAAATGAACCTTATGAATAAACTATGATCCTTTTGGTCAACTTGGATTTGATTAGGACATTTATTATTATTTTATTTAAAGAATAGCTAAAAGTATTAAATTCAATGTTTAATAACTAAAACATTTTTAATATAAGGTTATACATAAGATAAATTCAACTATAAATATTTATTAGAACCATAAAACTATTTCCAACATAATGGTAATTTATTTATAAGTTTTAGAGATTAAATAATTAAATTTATTTATGACACAATGATGATGCAGTAATTACCTTTTTAATTAATGGTTAAAATAATTGAAGTTATAAATATCCAAATAAATGTAAATTGAGGCTTTTGATGCATTAAAATAAATTTCTAGATAAATATTACTTGTTATGGTTGATTTAATGACTTTTTTTCGAAGTTATCGTGTTTTTATTACTTTCAAAAAATCAATTACTAAATAGTGTCAAAATAGACATAAATGAGTTTTTAAAGAAAATACTATATAATTAAATGATATAATATTTATAAAAATATAAATTTTGGCCAAAGGACTTATAATATATATATATATATAATTTTTGAACAACTTGGGGTTCGCTCGCCATTTTATAGTAAAATTGTTAACCATCACTACTGGAAAAACACCATATACACACAGTTCAAAACTATGGGTATAGCCCCCAAAATCGTGGGTATATCCTATACCCACAGTTTTGGGAACCATGGGCTGGAACGACGTCGGTATAGGGGTCTCAACCTATACCTACAGTTCTCCTAAACCATGGGTATAGGAGAGTCTAAAGTGTGGCACACTAGCTTCAGCGTGGCACACAACAGACCAACATTTTTGAAACTGTGGGGTATTTTTAAAATTAAAAAATTTCGTTGTTGGGGGGATTTGAACCTGTGCTTCACAGAAAATCTCCCTAGCACGCCACACTAAGGGACCAACCGACCTGTGACTTCTTATTGATATATATAAATATATAACCGTATATATATATTAATATCATTTACATGGGAAATTTAAATTGAAAGAAAAATAATGAACATACTTCTAAAAAAACTTTTGGTCATGATAAATCTCTTTTTAAAACTAATGTAGGTTTTTCATTCAAGAATAATTAAATTTACTTGATTTTAAAGTTGATCTTATAATTATACTTTGAGATAATGTCCATTACTGGTATAATGTCAAGTTCAAGAGTGGGAATAAATATGATATTTGTGTTGATATTATTATCACCAAAGTAAATACTATAGTATCTTTACACATTTTATTCTTGGATAACCCTTCAAAGAGTCTTGAATAATTTATCTACTTCTAGAAATTCAAGGATTGATTCTATATTCATTGCAAACATAGAAGAAATATAAAACTGTGTAGAACCAGAATTATATAATTTACTTTCTAGATTTGATAGAACACCAAGAGTGCCTACCAGCAAATCGTTTTCTACATCAAAATTATCTGTTTTGAAAGAAAAATAATGAACATACACTCATGGACAATACTAAGGTTGATGTTGATTTACCTCTACTATCAATGGATTTGAAAAGTGATAGTAAAAGTTCCCATGATTTCCACACTTATTGAAATAGAATTCAGGTTGGGCCTACACCATCATCACTTTTTCAGTAGTACAGAGATGTTGAGGATTCACCATAATATTAATGCTCTTCACAATATGTCCATATCTTCTATACTTTCAATATTTCCATCTCTCATTAAATTAGTCACTGAATGTCTCTTCTCAAATATTTTTCATTTTGTAAGCCTCACTTTCATTACTACTATTCCATGATCAAATATCCTCCATAATCATGGTTATATTTATCCATTATTTTCATTCAATCTATGAGACCACTACGTCACTCCAAACCTAAATTAAATATTCATAGCACTTAGAACTATCTACTCATAGTTTTTATAGTCTCAATTGGATAGATTCTTTCATAGATGGGTTCTTAGTCCATTGATGAATCTATTAACCATTCCATTAGGATGCATGAAAAAGGTATAGGTGTAATGATAAATCCTTGTAATGTTTATATCATAACATCCTAAATATTTATTATCCATTTTCTTAAGATATAAAAATTAATTATCCATTTTCAATCACATCGAATGGGATAATTTTTTTAAAAAAAGGTTCCCCTAAACTCTTCCAACTCCATAGCTTCAATATCCCTTCTTTGATTGTGTTTTTAATAAGATTCCATCACTGATCAACTTATCACTCTGAATGGTATGAATCTAAAAGTACTTTCTATTTTTCTGAACAACATAGTACATAAAAGATCTTTTCTACAGAGTTTATATATTTTTCAGGAATCGATGGGTCAGTAAATCCACTGAAATTATGTGGTTTTCGATGCATGAAAGATTCAATGAAAATTTGTTCCCTTTTGGGTGAATCAAGTGCCTATTCTTGATTCAAGTTTTTTTCATGGCTCAAGTCATTTGATTCATAATTCTCATGAATTTTTTCGTTTAGTCTTTCATAAAAGATCCATCGGCATATGGTCCATCGCGCTCACCATTTACACAATTCCTCATATTTCATTCCATTCTATATAACAAGAAAATCTTATTATGAAATGTGTTTATTTTAAGAAACTTGTATTTCAAAAAAATTATTTAGGAATCATGCTTAAATATGTTACTCATTAACTACAATTAAATTTCTATAATCTCTTCATAACATTTCATAGAAATATTGTGACTAACAAATCATATCCCCTTAAACTGTCAAACTAGGAGTGAAACAAGGCATGTTGTCATGAACTGGTACCCATTTGAGCCTACCATAAATAGTTTTTTGGGTTTTATCCCTAGATACATCTATTAAAAAGACACATACACATATTCCAATCGAGACATTGATTTCTTTCCTCGAAAACCAATTACTAAATTCTTTACGAAAATACCAAATGGTTTTTCTATATTTTAAAGTTTAGCTTCTAAGAAAAAATTTCATAATACATGAAAAAATAAAAAAGTATTCTAATACACATTAAAAGATTATTAAAAGGATCATCCTTTTTAAAATTATTATATCTCATAACCTAGGGACCTACAATAGATGAAAGATTGAACAAAATGCCTAGTAAAGGAAAGAAACATAAATAGTGTACCTGTGATCATGGGAAATATCAATAAAGACATCAAGAATATAATAAATGCACGAGAAATAAAAAGGGAAAAATATCGTGGTAAAAATAACTTGAATAATAACATTTAAATATGGATAAAACATTTAAATGAGATATTTAGAAACATATCACCAATTTTTGACACTAATGTGTCATAAAAAATTACCAACATTATTCACCAAGGTATCATAAAAAATGTCATATCTGGAGATTGTATTCTTTAAAAAATTCATTAGAGAATTGTCAGAGTGAATGGGTGATATGTATTAAATTTCATCTGATACAGATGGTTTATAAAAAATAATTTCATAAATAACCCATGGATAAAAAAACATTTTTCAAATAAAAATCATAGTGTTTCAAAAGTGTTTTAAAAACATGATCATAATGTCATTTATATACCAAAAAATGGAATGAAGGTTTTATGTATTTATATTACAAAACAAAATAAATAATATTAACATATTGGAGAATAAACATGGAAAATATAGAGGTTTTTTATTCATAAAAAGGAAATATAGTGGAATATCTTGAGAAGAGAGAATTTTTTAGAAGCAAAATTGGCAGTATAACGTGTATAAATTTTGGTTTTAAAAGGGAAAAAAGAGAGGATGCAGAGGTCTCAAATTTATAAAAAATAATTTTGAAGTAATATAATGAATAAATATGAAATAATTAAGATTTTCCATTACACTCAGAGGATATATACAAAAATGGATTCTTCAAAAAAGGAGAAAAGAATTGTATTTCACTTATCTTAAAGAGGTACTACTAATATATGTAGATAGGGACCTCAGGGGCTAGATGAAACCATGGGAGGAATCCTTGGGAGATTAAACTACCATATCTTCATGGAGTATATATTTATAGGGAATGTATATTTATAAATGTGTGTGAATTTATAGAAAATTGGAGGATTTGTTTATTAATTTTTAAATATATGCCATGGAAACATAGGAGGTAAAAAATGAAAAACCACGGGCATTCCCCTGCTATTGAAAAATTAGAACACCATTAATATAATTTTACACCACAAGAGTAAAATATCATTTTATAATACTAATTTTTAAAATGAAATGTAATGTTTCCTTAAAATATATTTTTTAATGATAATGTTTCTATTTAAAATTTTGGAAAGTAAATTATTTATTAGAAAATTGATTTAAATATTTAAAATAATTTATGATAATAAAAAAACATATTTTAATTAATTTATTGTGGTAAAATAGATAGTATTTCATTATGAAATTACTATGAATTCATTAAACATATAGAGAAACTCAAAATGTATTTTACTATTCCTAAAAAATGACATATTTTATAAAATTCTCAAGAAATTAACCATAACTAATTTTTATGTGGTAAATTGTAAAATGATATTTATATTATTTTAATAATTATATAAATATAATGATTATAACTTTTAAATATAAAAATACATATTTATTAAAAATTATAGTAGATTGAAAATGCATAGTGAAATTTATTAAAGACTCACATTGTTGATGTTTGTATTGGGTATAGTCAAGGGAGAACCCAAATGATGCTACCTACCTCACAAGATACGATAAATGGGCTTCATGCAACACAAATCTACAATATGAGGCCGTCATTTCTCCTTTCTAAATTTATTATAATTACCCATTTCTACTTATAAACATACATTATAAAGTTAAAATAATTAGTAAGAGTAAATTTTCTAAAATCCATATTGACCAATTTTCATATTGGACAATGGTTATATAATGCATGAGTCTTTATACACACATTTCCCTTTATACTCACTTAATTATTAAAGAGATATAGTTTTTCATAGTACAAAATAATATAACTCACATTTTATTAGGAAAAAATTATTATTAAAAAAGTATGGGTCATTACAAATCTTGGAATATTCATAAGCATCATTTCTTATCTCTTCCATTTCATCCAAAAACATTATACAAGCATCGACATCTTTTTATGATTCCCGATTTAGCGTCTTAAATTCTAAGTTAGAGTAATGCTCTATTTCTACTAGAAAATGAGATGGCTTCCCATATATCAATCGAAAAGGTGTTGTGTCCCTGAGTGTTTTTTATATATTATGGTATTCTCGAATCACATCATTCACCTTCATACATAAATAAATTGTATTTGTGTTTATGGAATTTTCAAGTATATTTTTAACTTTCATGTTTGACAATTCAACTTGTCTTCTTGTTTATAGGTGGTACGGAGTGTCTATGTTATATCGGATTCTATATTTCCCCAATAGACCTTTAAGATCATGATTGGTAAAATGTGTGCCCTAGTCACTATTTAATGGTTTTGGAAATCCAAATAGTGAAAAAATAATCTTATTTAAGAAATTCATGACAACTTTTGTGGCTTCATGAGTGGTAGTTTCAGCTTCTACCCATTTTGAGATGTATTCAATGCCAATAGTGATATAGATTTTTCCATGTGAGATTGAAAGTGGTCCCATGAAATCTATTCCTCATACGTTAAATAATTTCATAATATGGTTTTGGGTTATTTCTTTTCTTTAATAAATGGTTGCATTTTATCTACATAGATAACAACTTTCATAAAAATTCCTTCTATCTTTTTGGTGTGTCGTCTAAAAAATTATATTCTATTGAATTTTTTAAACTATGCATTTTGGGACATTATTCCCCCTAGTTGGTGATTTATGATGCATTTCTAACACACCTTGGATCTCATCCTCTAGGATGTAGTTCCACAATAATCAATTGTCACAGCACCTAAATAAGAGTGGTTAAACTAGTTATTAATGTGAAACATCCACTAAAAATATCCTCTATTGTCAATAAGTGAGGTCCAGTAATATAGATCCCATTTTGGGATAAATTTCATTGTCTAAAACCAAGTGTATTTCTTATTATTTATATATAATAAGGTTTCATTGGGTATGTCGTCTTTGATGTCTAGAACATCATCATCCTTTATAAGGGTCTCTATAAGTTGGGATACATAGTCAACAACAACATATTGTGTTCCTTTGGTATATTTGATGACTATGTTTAATTATTGAAGAAATAGGATCCATCATATCAGTCTTGGTGAGGAATCCTTTTTATTCATCAAATATCATAGGGATGTATCTTCAGTTTACATAATTAATTTTTATAAAAATAGATAGGATCAATATTTTTAGAATGAAAATAAAAATGTTAAGATCTCTTTCTATATAGTTGTATAGTTCCCCTGATCTTCATTCAGTGTGTGAATGGAATATTTAATGGGGTATAATATGTGGTTGACTCTTTTTCCTCAAATTTCACCTACATCAAATTTCCTTGCATTTCACATCAATTAAATTTTCCCCCAATCTAGTGAAAGAAGAACATCAGTGGCAATCAGGATTTTCTATAAAGTTGTGAATGATTTCTAGAATTCCTCAGTGAATTCAAACATTATTTCTTTTGAGAAAAGGTAAATTATAGGGCTTCTAACATTCAAAACATATTTTATGAAGTGATGACAATAGCCTACATGCACCTAAAATCTCTGTATGCCTTTAACATTGGAGGGATCACGTAAATCATATATCACATTGGTCAAAGAGGGATAAACATCCATGTATTCCTTAGATATTTTGTGTCTATCGAATATGGTTCCTTGGACCATATTGTCGTACTTTCAAAAATTAAAACTATGCACATTTCATCATAGTGTTGTATGACTAACTTAAAAATTCTAACGTAGACCTCATAAGATATTCCATTAAATGAAAATTCATCCATGAAAATTTAATATAATTCCACCACCATATCCTCGAATATAAGTTTCATGCATAATTGAAAGGTTGCTGGTGCATTACACATACTGGAAATCATGTATATATATGAAAATGAACAAAATAGACATGTGAATTTGGTTTTACAGAAAACATATTGGTTGGATGCAATATAATTGTATCCCAAATATCCTCAAACAAATAATAAAATTAATTACTTGAGAGTCACTCCATAATTTTATCAATGAAGGGAAGGGGAAATGATTTTTGTTTTGTGTTATCACATTTTGGTTTCTATTATCTATGAATTCTCTCTATCTAGTGATGGTTAGAGTCGATACCATTTCATCTTCATCATTTTTATAAACTATGGGAAGACCATTTTTTTGTACTATATATAGGGGTCTCACTAATCGCTTTTAGAGAGTGAAAAAATTATTCCAACATCATGAATTTTGAGTACATATTTCATAACTATCTACATCATTGGTGGGGTAAGTCACCCCTAGGGATAGAATATGGACATTTTATTTTATTCTGATAAACCTTTATGGGTTCATAATATAGTAGTGATTCTTTTTATCTCATCCACTCCCTAGAAAATTTCTATTTTATGTTTTTTATGAACCTTTCTAAAGTTTTCCTCTTATGTATATTTCAATTTTCAGTTAATGATGACTAGAAGCATAGTTTTTTCCTCTAGAAAGTAATAAATACCTGATCTTGGGATATGTTTAAGATCATGTGTTGGTGGTTGAATGAACGAAGGCATGAAAGGCATCATCATCTCCCTTATAGAGGTTCTATTTAGTTTACTTCCTCATAGTCATATCCCTTCTCCTCAGAAAGGTTCATCTTGGAACTACCGTCTCAATTTATAATGTAGTCATCTCTATTTTTATGAAAATGGAGACTTGGTAGTCACAACAATCATCTATTTTTATAGCTTTTTCCAGGTCTAACACACCTTGTTCATCACCGACTCGGAATATGAGTATCCCTTGATTCACATAAAATAGTGCCTTCCCAGTGGCTATGAATGGTCATCCATGGATGATGGGAACGTCTCCATCTACTTCCTTTCACAAAATGAGGATATCTTATGGAAAAGTGAACATGATGACATTGAATAAGACATCATCATGATTTACTTGGAGATAAATTACTTGTTGGTCAGCTAATTAATGTTCCACTCTTGTCATTTTAAGTTCCTCATGTCCTAGTTTACAGAATACACTCACCAGCATTTTGTTAATGTTTTATTTGAAATTTCATAAGGATCTTCTGAAATTACATTCACCTATTGTGCATGGGAGTGAGAATATCCTATGGTGAGTCATTTTTTGGTGTATTTTTTTCTTAAAAATCATAGTGAATTCTTAATTTAGTGAGATTACTCCTAGGTCTATATTTTTTCTTTTATTAGATAATATTTCCTTAAGAAATTTTTCATATACAGAATTTTTTTATTTCCTCCAAAAATAAATTGTTGATGTGAAATTTTTGGAAAATATAGAATAAATATTTGTATTTCTCTTGGATATTTCCTTGAATAATTATTTCCAAAAAATATATAAGTATTTTATTATCGGGTTTCATGATGTAGATTTCTTTATTGGGTTTCCCTTTAGTGAAGGATTTTATACAAGGCAGTACCTCCTGTGGTATATCTTGAGAAGATTAATTATATTTTACATCATATTCTTCTTCTGTGTTTTTTGCATGCTTTTTGGGTTCCCCTACATGTTTTTGTTTTCTTGTGCATGGTTTCTAAATGTCCTTATCTTTCTCTCTCTTTATAATCATTACCTTTTTCTCTTACCTCATGTATGTCTCAATATTACTAGGTAGAGTACCTAGTAATCTCTGGGAAATATTCTTTCAGATCTGACCCATTTGATTATTAAGGTTATGAATAACCTCTCTTTTATTTTTCATTTCTATATCTTGGGTCTTTGTCCTTTCATGTGCCTTTCAAATAAAATTTGAGAGTAGATTTTACAAATTTGATTGAATAAGAATGACTGGTGGTGGAGGTCTTTGTAGAGCTAGTATAAAATGTGGGTATGCTCTTGAAGATATGGTTTTTGGGTTTATTGTTTATGGAGGTCTAGGTACAAGATTAATTTGTGGATCTCCATGTTTTTCTAGATTTATTAGTGGTTTCTGACCACTTCTTTGTGAGTAGTACCCTTGATTAATTTTCTACAACTATGGACCCAACCTCTTTTTATGATTCATGTATTGTTGAAAAATTTTGTTTATTTTTCATGATTTTAATTATTTTTATTAAAATAATGGATTTTTGTTCCTCAACAACTATCACACATTCTTAGTATAGGTGTGGGACATCACACATTTTAATGGATTTGATTTATATTACATTAGAAAGAGGGGTGGTGGTGCAAACAGTAGTTTAAAAGATTATATATTCTTGGTTAAGGACTCTACTTCTACATATAGATAAATATTTCCATCTACATGGTGGATTTAACATCAGGGTGGTCCAGGATCACACTACCATAAACAAGAAATACGAGAGGCTTAATCAAAAATTTCTCATCCAACAATTGGTGTTTTGAATATCATCCTTCCATCAGTGGTGGCATCAATAACTATGTGGGAAGCTAGATAGAGGCCATTATAGAATATTTGGAGTTGTATCCACATATCAATACCATTATGTAGGCACTTCTAGGTGAGCTTCTTGAAGTTATTTAATGCTTCCCATTCTAACTTTTTATCACATTGAGAGAAATTTTTGATGTCATTTCGAATTTTCCAAGTCTGGATACATGAGAAATACTTTTCTAGGAATTGATTCGCTAAATAATCACAGTTTGTGATTGACTCTAGAGTTTGACTTTTGAGCCAATTTATGGCATGATATCATAGGGATAAGGGAAAGACTCTTAGTCTTATAGCATCATAGTATACTCCCTAGTTTTGAAATTTATTATATACATCTAGGAAGTGGGAGATATGTTTGTGGGGATCTTCATTTTGAAGTCCTACAAATTATCCCATATTATGGGTCATATGAATGAGTATAGGATTAATCTCCATGGTGTGCACATAAAAAATAGGGTGTACAATAATGGGCCTAGAAGTATTGATTTACAACAATATTTAATCCATAATCATGTGATCTTATTGCACTGGTTGTTCTCTATGTAGTGTGTGTTTCATATTTATCATGTTTTCTTGATCAAGACCACCAATATTACTATGGTCAGACAATTTTTTAAGAAAAACATGCGTTTAGGTACCCTTTTATTTTAGGTTCGAAGGTAAGTAGTTCTTGAGCATCAAAATTTCATGAATGAGTCAAGGGGCTCTAACACGTGCACTAAGTCAAAAGGGCGAATGGGCGAAGTAACGAGTGAGGTAATGTCCAGTTCTTGTTTTAGGTTTCCTTTTCATAGAACAGTTTTAATCCCCAAAAATGGTTCCAAAATTTGATTATCCCATAGGTATATTTTAATTTGTTCATGATATTATCAAATTAGATAATTATTGCAAAACTACACATGCCACTATGGTGTAGTATAGTGACAATGTAGAGTCAATCCCATGAGTATTCAACTAGCTGAATAGAACCAAGACATTGAAACCTATGAGTTGGAGTACTAAAAATTTTTCCATGTTCAGGATCAAACTAATGCTAAGAAATTTTGGATGAAGATCAAAGAGATAAAACGGATCAATATCAATTTCAGGGTTCATGTAGAAGGATAATCTCATTCTTAACATTGAATAATAATAAATATTGGGAGGAAATGTTTGAAAAGGTCACTAAATGACTATAGTCAAACCAACTAGATCTATCTAAGAGGAAAATATTCATTATTTTAGAGATATATAACATCCTATTTTCATTTATCATATCTTCTATGGAACAAAGTATCATATTCTATTGGTTATAACCTCTTCTAGTCCAATCAGGTCAGTTTAATTATTTAAAACCTCCAAAGGTTCGGTTTTCCTAAAGGAATTATATGAAAATTTGTTGTATAACCTTATTAGTAACCCTAGGTTTAAAACTTTGAGAATTAAAGATTCATTAAGTTTAGAAACCCCTACTCTCTACCCCTACTCTGAATGATTTAGCTGATCATGATGGTAATAATCGAGATTGAATAAACACTTTTCTGCATGATTTTTAAATTAAGAAAACAATTGATTTACACTAGTTTGCAAGCAGGGTTTCAAGAAAAATAAGTTCACAACCAGATCAAACAATAATAGAATCTATCACCTAAATGAAAAAATAAAATAGGAATAATGAATGGTGAATCTACTATTATAGAATAATGATAGTGGTAAATTGTTGTTGAAACCATAAAAGTCGATGAATGAGATGAATAACAATAAAATAATATTGTAATGAATTAAAGATTTAGAAAAAAATATATAGATTTGAGTTAGGATAGAAGATAAGGACAAAAAATTGATAGAGAATCAAAGGAAAATGAGAAAAAAAATTAAGAGGATCCAACATTATGTCTATTGTGTGTCCATTGGAAGTAAATAATCTTGATATTACATAACGTCTAAACATATATCATTTTTTAATTTTGATAAAATATTCTCTCAGATAAAATTAGTTCCACTATAAATCATGGATAAATTTTTCAGATTTAGTTTATTTCCCGGATCCCAGCTTCCCAGAGTCTATGCATTATTTTTTTACATTGTCATGATTACAAGAAATCCAATCCAGAAAGACCGATTATTCTAGTAGCCTTGGAAAACATGATACATCATGAAATGAAAAACAACATAGAATCTCCTTTGAAAACACACATATTGTTTATACTATCCCTATAGGTTATTTCTAATATACATAATTGTATCCTCCAAAAAATAGAACATAATAAAGGGGTGTCAGATGCTCTGTAAGGATAAACAATATGGTGGATGCTATCATAAATAAGCTTATAAATTTAAGGAATGTTATGAAATACAAATACAACACTTTTAACAAAATCTACTGCATAATATGGAATGAATAAATAAAATAATTTCATTTAAACATTTACATTGATATTCTAATATCCTAGTAATCATATGTAATATTAATAACTAATCTCATGATGAGGGAATGCATAATATAGAACATTATAACAATACCATCAATGATTAATTCCAAGAACATACATAAATATGTAAATCCCAAATTAGGTTATCTAATGAGAACTATCAATGCATTGAGGGGCTATTGAGGGCCTCACCTATCCCTTACTAAGTAAAATTCATTTCACATATGAGAAAGGACAAACATAACATAAACATTCATATTAAAACTATCCTAATAAATGTTAATAATTTAATCATAAATGATGAATGTTATCAAAATAAAACATTCATAGTAAAACATAACATAAAATCATCAATACAATATGGAATATTTTATTATAACAAATCATCCCCAATTAAGTATAAAATCTTACAAAGTAGGTTGACATATAATAAACTAATCTAACAAAATTCATTAAAACTCTATGAAGTAAATATCCCTTTTTTACTTTGAAATCATTTAAAATACACAAAATTTTTAGAGAAAACATTTAATTTTAAAATAACCTTTCATTATTGTAAGTTAAGCTTCAAAATTCTAATGTGTCATCATGGAGAAAAAATATATCTGCACTATATAAGTTAAAAAACATTCTTCCTGTTCTTTTTTGAAAATGTCAAGCAATGTAGCTCCTAAGGAAAATGAAAAAATGATTCCTTTTTATAAATAGGAATATGGGTTAAAATGTCTCTAAACAATTTTTTAATAATACTAAGAATGTTTTAAAATACTTTTTTTTGAAACATGGACATGGGTGATAATGATGTCCCAATAGATACATACATGTGAAAAGCCTCGGATAATAATGAGATTGTGAAAAAATAACCCTTACTTTGTACTTTCCTTTAGTTGAGGGTGTGTTAAACTCATGTATAATAGTTGATGAATGTTATTTAATTACACCAGGACTATATCCATATTTATGATATCATATATGATCTTCTTATATCAATTTTTTAATAATACCTCTATATTACCATTGTTTTGGGTGTTAACTACTTTGTTTTCCTATGCAATATTTGTTAAGTAAGTATTGTTTCTTATGAATAGGATATATTTTATCCTTATACAGATTTATATTAACTTTATAAGTAATATATTTACACATATAAAAAATTTTATGATCATTCTTTAATGGTTAATGTAGAGAATTAATCTCACGGCATCGTGGAGACGGTAGGTCATACGTACACACGATTGACGGTATTATTCCCTTGATTGTTAAATGGTTTGGAATTGGATTGTATATTAATTATAAAGAATCATTATCAGGTCACATTCATTATATATATCCATTATATTCATCAATATACCCATAAAAATAAAATAGTGATGAATAAAAAACTACACCCCATTGTGGAGACAGTAAGCCGCACACACACATGTATGGTGATTTTGTTATTTGTAGGATGGATAAAGGGAGGAATATTTTTTTATCATAATCATAATATAATATAAACATTTATAAGATACTTTATTTATAATTTTATTAAGGAAACAACATAAGAATATCAATTATAATGAAAAACAAATTGAATTGAATTCGTAAAACAATTACCTACTCTTCTAGCGTCTCATTTTGATTTGAACAAAATGACTCCGTGTGATGTATTATACCAAAATTATGCCCTCTAGGATAAATTTAGAGAATTTTGGAATAGGATTTGGTGGTTTCATTCTAAGAAAAATTTCTTTAGAGGTGTCAATAAAAGAGGAGCGATGCTGTTTTATCAGAGATGGGAGTGGTACTTTTGGAAACTCAAAAACTATTAATTTATTATAAATTTATATTATATTTCAAATTCATAAAATGCGAGTTATTTCTATGATAATATGAGGGTGGGTATAAATCCTCTCAACCAATTATTTTTAGACATGTTTAGGCCACAAAATTAACCTTATCTTTTGGATTTACCCCATAGTGAAACAGTTTATCTCTTACCATGTTTACTTGCCTTTTTATAATTTTTGGTTAATATATTTACTATAAAATTCCAAAAGAACCTCAATTGGATAATATCTGAAATATTTAAAATTATCCTCTTTATTTGGATCAACATGAAACATTTATGAATTTTATAACATTTAACAAGAAATTATATATTTTAAAGAATCATTTATGTCAATTTTGATACTATAGAATATTTTCATTACTTAAAATATCAAACCCACATGAAAACCTAGAAACAATACTTAGAATATGTCCTTAAAATGTATATGTTATTAATAAATTTTTTTATGTAATTAATTAAGTTGAATTATATTTATTTTAATATATTTAATATCATTTAATTGATTTTTCCTTTAATAAATCGATTGCTGCATCATTATCGTGTCACCATTTAGTTTAATTATATTGTTTCTTAAAATTATAAATATAATACCATTATGTATAAAAACATTTTATGTATCTAAATATTACTTATATTCGACCACATCACTTATATAACATCATATTAAAATTAAATAGTTATTAAAAATTGAGTATTCCATTTCTAACTCTTCATTAAATAAAATCTAATAAATGTCCCAGTATAATAAAAGTTTTCTGAAAAGGGTCAACTTTTTAACATAAGGTTGTTTTTTAAAGAATACACTTATACAATTAAATTAAGACAAGATTTAGGGAAATTTTATATTATTATAATATTATTTTTACCTTTAATGGTTGTATTTACCTTTCACAATTGCAAATTAAATCTGAAAGTTACTATTACCCGAAAAATATTATGATCGTATTTGACCACATTTTTCATAACAATTACAACTGTGTGGGTCCATTTTTCAAAATTTAATTCATATATATTGTAAAATTATGTTTAATGAGAATCTCGTAGATGTGGCGAGAAGGCGGGTAAATGGGAGGTTGAAAAGTTTGATAAATTTTTATATCTATTTCTACTAAACAATGATTCCAATGAACTAAATTTGATTAATATATATATTATGTATCTATTCTTACTTTAAAACCAATTTATATTAAAATAATTATTTAAATGAATAAGTTGGTTTTTAACAACAATCCAGTATTTTCACTATTCATAAAAGAATGAAACTTTTCAGAAAAAGACCAAAATTTCACCATAAGAAAATATTGATATTCTAAATAAAAAAAGAAGTTGATTTTCAAAGAAAATATAAATTTTCTAATATCGTTAATACTATTCATAACTACTTTTTAATTGCTTGTTTCAGAGGTCATGGTGTGCTCAAACTCGGTGTTTTGTGCAACACAAGCTATTGAATTATTTTAGAATATGTATATCATTGATGCTTGGGGTGTTACATTCTTACATCTTTCAAAAACATCATATTGAAAATTTTTAGAATATCACCTTATAAATGATTTGGGTAGTTATTTATCACAAGTTATCCAGGTACCCATATAGCCTCTTTTTTTATAGTTTCTCCAATGAACATTTACCAATCATGTTGTCTGATTCATTAACAATTGTTATATAGTGTCAAAAATCTTGACAGTATCTTCACAATAAGACATATCAGGTTCCAATTCTATTTCTTCAAAGATGACTACATGCATTGGGTTTGTAATGTATTTCCTTAACAGTGATACTTGGAACACATCATGAACTTGGGAGAGACTTGATGACATTTCTAAATAGTAACCTACAGCTCTAATTCATTCCATAATTTCAAATGTTCCAATGTTCATGGGACTTATTTTACCATTCTTACTGAATAGTATAACACCTTTCATTAGAGATACCTTGAAGAAAATGTGATCTCCTATTTCAAATTAAAAATCCTTCCTTTAGTTATCCACATATTACTTTTTCCTACATTGAGTTGCTTTGATATGAGTTTGAATAATCTTCAACTTTTCTATTATTTTCTAAATAGGTTCGGGGCCAATGAGTTTTATTTCACCATCATCTTCCCAAATAGTTGGTGTACGACATCTATTTTCATATAATTCTCCATATAGTTCTATATGAATACTTTAATGGAAGATATTATTATATGGAAATTCTACCAAATGTAAATAACAATCCCACATACCTAGAAAGTCATGTGAGAAAGATCTCAACATTTATTTTAATGTTTTAATATTCCGTTTTTATTTTCCATCAGTTTGAGGGTGGTATGCAATGCTCAAATGAAGCTCAGTTGTTGTGTAATTCTGAATACTTTTCCATAATCCACAAGTTAAATGAGTATAATGATTTGAAAAAATCGATAGATGTACACTACAAATCCATAAATCATAATTTATATATAATCTTTCATGACATTCAATTGGTAAATCTACACTTAAGGAATGAAATTGTGCATATTTGGTAAGAAGATATACAAAAACCCATATCCCATCATTTCTTCTGGGATAGATTGATAGCTCTAAGAAATATTCCATCGTAATATCATCCCATTTCCACATAGGTATATAAAGTGGGTTCATGACTCCTCTAGATTTTTGTCTTCCTGTAATAACCTATTCACAAACAAATAATTTCAACAAATAGTCAAATGTTTACCTCTTCATGTTGTCCAACATAAAATATTCTTTCAAATGTCTATAAATTCTAGTTCATCCATGCTGTATTTGGAAAATAAAGCTATGTGTATTGTAAAATAATTTTGTTTTTAGATCTTGTGTAGTGGGAACACAAAGCCTCTACCCAAATATCAAAACTCTATTTTCATATATGAAGTTTATCAATCTCTCATCATTCGTAACTTTAATATTATTTTGAAAATTCTCATTATCAGACAGGGAACTTCTTATCCTATCTATTAAATATGTTTTGGAAACCGTTTGAAAAAGTAATGATGTTCCACCTTAGATGATAACTATTATATTTATTATTACTATATTAATGAACATATAATCCCTTTCAACTCTCATTCTGTTCTGAACTCTATGGTCATTCCTCCTCAATGAATTTGTCACCTTATTTTCTATCCTTGTGCCGTAGTGTATTGTGAAATCATAATCCTTGAGTACCTCAATAACTCTCATTTTTTTCATGATGAGTTCTTTTTGTGATAAAATATACTTCAAACTCATTTGATCAGTATATATCTCAAATATTTAATTGTATAGATTGTGTCTCTATATATTTAGAAAAAATATATAATTTCTTTGAGGCATGATAAATAACTCTATCATTCTGCATAAGAACACAACCATTCCATTTCCTTGATTCATTACTATAAATCAAAATCCATCATTTCCATATCGTAATTTCAGGATAAAATCATTGACTAATATTCTCTTAAATTCCTCAAAAAATTATTCACACTCTTTTATCCAAATAAATTTAACCCCATTATGTTTGATCTTGGATAGCGGGTAAGCTAATTGAGCAAAATTATGGAAGAAACGCTGATAGTATTATTCTAAACCATTATAACTATGTACCTCAATTATACTCGTCGGTTCTAGACATTCATGGATTGCCTTAGTCTTTACATGATCTACAAGGATTCCATCCGTTGAGACAATATAGACATGAAAAGAAATTTTCTGAAGCCATAATTCAAACTTCCTAAACATCCCTTGTAGTTTATTTCTTCTAAGGGCCTTTACAGAAATCAACAAGTGGTTTTCATGGTATATGTATATTTTAGAGTATAAAAATATATAATAAAAATTACTAAAAAAAATTATCAAGATATTCCTTGAACACTCTGTTCATTAGATTAATGAAAATAAAGGGTGCATTAGATAGTATCAACGACATTATTGTGAACTCATAATGCCCATGCTTAGTTCAGAATGATGTCTTTGAATATCTTCCTTATTTACACCAAATTTAGAACCTCAATAATGAATGTCAATCATAAATAAATATTGACCTCTATGAAGTTGGTCAAACCAATCATCTATATGAGGAAGTTGATATTAGTTATTTATTTTAAAAGATTTCATTTCTCTATAGGAAATGCAAAATCTCTTGGATTCATCATTCATCTTAATAATATGAACTAGAGATCCCCACAGAAAAACACTAGGAAGAATAAATCCCTTATTACATAACTCCTATAGTTGTTTCTTCAGCTCTAATAATTACATATTGGCTATTCTATAGGGATTTTTAATATTGACCATTCATTAGGGATTTTTAATATTGACCATTCATTAGGGATTAAATCAATAGAAAATTAAAATTACCGCTATTGGGGATGCCCAGGTAAATCCAATGTAAATACATAAATTTCTTCTTATACAATAGGTACATACTCAATTTTAATATTAGTAATTTATACCTTCTCTTATTCCCAAAAGAAATTATTTATATGATCTACATGAGGTGGATCTATATAAGAAATAGATTATGATGTTTCTACTCTAAATATAATTGATTCTACATCTTCCTCACAAATCATAACTTCCTTCTTCTTATAAAAAAATTTCTCATCATATTTTAATATCCATTCCATTCCAAGCATTATATTAAATTCAACCAATGTTATGATGATAAAGTAAGAAGATAAAAAAAATTTATATGCTATAATGGTAAATTCTTGACACATCTTTGTTGGAATAAAAATTCCCTTAGGTGTTTGACTGAACAACTCCATTATTAAATTGAATGAAAAATATATAATTTCTAAAGAAAACTGAGATGATATAAATGAATGTGATGATCCAGAATCAAGTAAAGATTTATCAAAATTTGAGAATATAATTAAAGTACCCACCACCACATCATTGGAAACTTCAACCTAAGCAGTTGTGAATGCATAAGAATGGACTTCCTCACTTGGCCTTTTATGGGGAAAATTTCATTGATGCTTAAGTAAATCATTTAAAACATGTCCATATATTTATTATTTTATCATTGAACATTGAAAACCTCTTTCCTCCCCTTGAAATCAAGAGCCTCTTGACCTTTTTCTCCACACATGTAACAAAATCACATTCCCTTTTGGCAAGTATCAGGGTGTTTCTTCCCACAATTACTGCAGGCTGGAAAGTCAAATTTTCTCTTCTTCCACAAATTTCTATTTCTAGAGTGTTTATGGGCCCTCTTCTTCTTGTTATGTACTTTAAACTAAGAAGACATAGAAAATTCATTTTCTGTATTGATAGAACAAGAATATATATGTTCATATGATGATAATTTTTCTTACAAAAATGCCTATATGTGGAATAGATTTAACCCATCAAATAATTGATCAAAATTACATATTGGATTGCGTATATAGTCTTTAGAATGCCATGAAAATATTGGGAAGTTAGCCTCATAATTGGAAACATTATCATCCTCCTTTTATCCTCAAACTCAGAAATTTTCATTCCATATCAGCTCGCAATTCACAAGGAAATTATTTATCTAAAAAAAGTTTTTTAATATCCATTGATTTCATATTCTATACTTCTTCATCATCCTTATTGTTTTTAGATAATGACCATCATTGATCCATATCTCTTGAGCGCTGATAAACTTCCATGAGAACTTTTTCTCTTTCATTACTTCTGAAAGAGTGAATTATTTTATCTAAGGAACTTATCCATTGTTTATCCCCCAATGGATTTGTAGTCCCATTGAATTTTAAGGATTTTTTTCTCAGGAATAATCTTAACATTGATCCTACATGTTGGGGATCAGGGTTCTCCATTCAGGTATGGTTATTATTTATAACCTCAGTCAATTGTCCCAGTATGGTTATAAGTTATTCAACACCAGATTTACAACCAGCTCCACTATCATTATAGTAAATAAGAGGGAAATCCCTACATGTATTATTATAATTGATATGGTTCACTTTTCTTCCACTAGGTGTCATTTCTAAAAAAAGAAATACAATAGATTATGTTATTAATCATAATGCATAATTAAAAACTAGTAAAATACTTAACAAAAATTGAAAACATTATACATATCTAATTTAGAGTCATAAAAATGGTTTCTTTGGGGACTTATTTACTCATAAATCCTTCATAATGAGTTGTAAAGAAAATGGGAATTATCATCAGAATATCCCTTGGGAGAGTCCAACCGGGTTAACAGTAAGGACCATTTTCATGTACCAGGTTACCCCGATTCTAGCTCAGAACACCTTATCATTGTTGTTACTTCTAGGTACATCATTTCCGGAAACACAACTATTTTTAGTACCTAGTAATATATTTATTTCTTGCTAACACTACATAATCCTTATTTTACCCAAATTCTAGGATGTATTCTAAATTTTTTCTCAAAGTCTATATTAGGGTAATGTTCCCTAATCAATGTTTTTCTAAATATAGTTTACAAGGTTTTAACTAAACTTCATATTATACCAACTGTAATTCCCTAACCCCAATTTCCCATGGTGGGTGGATTATTTTATTACATTAGAATGATCACAATAAATAAAATCCAAGAGGACCTATCACTTTAGAAGGCTTAGAGAAACAAGAAACAAACATTACATCTTGAAATAAAAAACAATATAGTATCTCTTTTGAAAACACTCATATCCCTTAGTCTGTACCAGAATGTTAGTCATAATATAATTCTTCACATCCTGGGGAAAAATGAAAAGTAAGAAAGGGGTGAGATCAGATTCTCAGTAAGGATAAACAATATAGCGTAAGCTATAATAAATAATAATAAACATTTAATGTAAGGTATAAAACTAAAACACATGCCTTATAACATAATCATAACAATAATATATCAAGAATAAGTCAAATAATTCATATAAAAATATTACATGGATATTCTACACATTTAATAATCACATGTAATATCAATAACTAATCTCGTAATAAGGGAAATGCATAATTTCATATACCTTAACCATACCATCAAGTCCACATTCAAAGACCATACATAAATGGTTAGAAAATCCAAACTAGTTTGTCTCATGAGACCTGTAGATGCATTGAGGTTATATGGAAATCCCCTCCCATAATTCACTAATTTCAATGCATTCCTCATATGAAAAGGTTAAAACATAACATAAACATTCATATTAATACTATCATACAAAATGTTAATACTTTAACTACAAACCATGAATTGTATCAAAATATAAAATCCAGAATCATGAATTTCATAAAAGCATCAATAAAATATGGAAGATATTATCACAATAAATCATCCTCAATTAAGCATAAAATCTAACAATTTATGTCGACATAAATGAAAATAATCTAACAAAATTATTAAAACTCATTGAGAGAAATACAACTTTTTACATTAAAAATAATTTAAATGCTAAAAAATTAACAACTAAAACATTTATTTTTAAATTAAACATTTAATAATGAAAGGGAAGCTTCACAATGTTAAGGCATCATAACGGTGGTAAAAGATGCTCACGCTGTAGAAGATAAAAAACATTATTTCAACTCTATGTTGAAAATTTCAAGCAAAGTACCTTGTTAGGAAAATGAAAAAAATATTTCTTTTATAAAATTAGAAAATGGGTAAAAATTTCATTAAACCATTATAAAATAATTGTGTGAATTTTTTAAAATATATTTTTAGGAAACATGGAAGTAGATGTTAAATTGTCCTAGAAGATACATAGGTATAAACAACCTCTCTTAATAAGAAGATTGTGAAAAATTATCCCATGATTTGCACTTTACTTTAGTAAAAGGTGTGTTTACCTCTAGTATAATCCTTAAATATTTTTATTAAATTATACTAGGACCATATCCATATTTATGATATCATACATGATCTTATTATACCATTTTTATAATAATATCTCAGTATTACCATCATTTTATGTGTTAACTACTTCGTTTTCCAATGCATATTTTTTATGTAAGTCATGATTCTTAATAATATGTAATATTTTATTCATATAACAATTTACACTAAGTTAATAAATATTTTATTTACTCATATTATAAATTTTCGGATTATTCATTGCTGGTTAATGTGGATAATGAATATCATTTTGTTGTGGATACGATAGGTCGTACATACATATGAGCAATGATATAATTCCCTTGATGGTTAAATGGTTTTGAATTGGATGGTATATTAATTATAAAGAATATTTATCATGTTATGTTCATTATTTATATCCATTATTTCATCATTATACCAATCCAAATAAAGTATTATTGAATAACAAATTACACCATCGTGTGGAGACGGTTAGCCGTGTGTACCCACACTTGTTGATATTGTTATTTTTAGGATAGATAACATGAGAAATATGGTAATACCATAATAATATTAATAACATCCCTGCATTTAGATTATACTATAGTTAATACTTTGGTATGGAAAAAACATAGGAAAAGAAAGTATAACAAGAAAAAAAAATTGAATTGAATTGGTAAAAAAATTCTCTTCTTCAAATGTATCTTTGGATTTGCACAAAAGTAATCCTTAAGATAGATTTATAACCAATGTATGGCCTCTAAGATGATTTGAGTGAAGTTGGGAGGAGATTTTAGGAGGGGTTTGTACATGCCAAATGGATTTATATTTGTGGAAACAAATGAGGAGAGGTGCTCTTTTTAAATAAAGGGGAAGGTATATTTGGAAACTCGAAATATATCTAATTATTTTCAATTATTTATGGTTTAAAATAGCTAAAAAGTTGGTTATTTTGATGTTATGATGAGTATGGGTCGAAATCAAATAAAAGTATAATTTCTAGTCAAGTTTAAGTTACATTATTAAGCTTATCTTTTGGAATTAACCATTAGTTAAATAGTTTAACTCTTACTTTGTTTACTTGAATTTTTATAATACAGAGTTAATATATTGGCTATACAATTCCAAACAAACCCCAATTTAATAATTTATTAAATAATTAAAATTATAATAGTTAGTTGGATGAACCTGATATTTTTATGAATTTTATAACATTTAATAAAATATTATTTATTTTAAAGTATCATTTGTTTCAATTTTGTTACTATTAAATATTTTCATTTTTTAAATATAGAAAAATCATGAAAACATAAAACCAATACATCTAATATGTCACTAACATGTATATGTTTTCTATAAATTTTGTTTATTTCCTTAATTACATAAAATCATATTTATTTCAAAAATTTAAATATTATTTAATTGATTCTCCCTTTAATAATTCATTTACTTAATCACTATTGTGTCACCATTTAATTTAATTTTTTATTTCAGAAAATTATAAATAAATTATAATTATATAGAAAAAAATTTATCATTATAAATATATTTATATTTGACAATATCACCTATAAAACCTCTTATTAAAATGATATTGTTATTGAAATTTGAAAATGACATTTTAAACACTTCTTTAAATAAAATATAATGAATATTCTAATCTAACTCATGTAGCTTAAACAAATATTATATTTTTGACCTAAATTTGATATGGGTCGAAAAAAACTTATCCAATGAAATTAAGATAAGTGTTAGGGTAATTTAATATTGTTATAATATTATTTTTACCTCCAATTACCCTATTTACCTTTAACCGTGTTAAAGAAAATCAAAATGTAACTATTCACCAAAAAATATTTTGATCCTATTTGACCACATTTTTTATAATAATTAAAACCATATATTTCCATTTTTTGAAATTTAATTCACATTAGCTGTATAACTAGGTTTAATGAAAATCTCATACATGTGGCTAGAAGGCTGGTAAAAGAGACATTCATAAGTTCTATAATTTTTTTTTATCTAATTCTACTATAAAATGATTTCAAAGAGATATATTGAATTAATATATTTTTTAATTATCAATTTTAACTTTAAAATAATTTTATAGTTAATTAAATATTTAAATGAAAAATTTGGTTTTTAACATCAATGCAGTATTTTCCACTGTTCATCAAAAATTTAAACATTTTAAAAAGTACCAAAATTTCGCCATTAGTAAATTTTGTTATTCTAAAATAAAAAATTAAGTTTATTTTGAAAAATAAAATTTAAAAATTTCATAATATGGTTAATATTATTCATAAATTCTTTTTAGATGGCTTGTTAGATAGGTCATGGTATGCACGAGCTTAGTGTTGCGTACAACACAAGTTATTAAATTATTTAAAAAATAAGTGTATTGTGGATGCTTGGGTTTTTACATTTGCATGTTTTAATATTATCATAATGTGTAACGATTCTTCAAGATGTTTTATCCTTTAGTTTTATCATTATAGTTGGAATTTAATTTCAAATGTTACCTAACATGTATTAGATATTCACATTGTGTAATCATTTAATGGCCTATTTTTCGTACACTGCTTACTTCACAATTTGTCATACACTTCTAATGATTCCCGCATTATGGGTATGAAAATTACATGATGTGTAATTATCATTTTGGACAATTTCATCTACATTTAATTTAACATATTGAAAACCTATTTCCTATAATAATCAACACATAATTGGTTCATTTTTGAATAAAACATGAATATTACATAATTAAAATGATCGGTAAATGTCTATATTATTCCAAATTATTAAGAACCTTAATATGATAATATTGAAAGTATACATGTAGGTATTTATTGTCCTAGTTATATATAATTAAACTGAATAAGTATGCATGTCCTTAAACCTTAATTTCATGCCTATGAAAGGTAAAGGAACAACCAAAATAATTAAATATGGAATGAAAGTAATAAATTGTGGCATGTCCTTGTTATAACTTTTCACATTAATAAAAGTTGATGGAATAAATCGAATGAATTATTAAGAGGAATGATTATTACATGGCCTGAATTGAATAATAGAATATTTAGAATGTTCCTATTACATATAAATCTTCTATTAATTATAGGAGTGTTTAAACATGATCCAACCTTGGATTACCAAGGGAATTCTTTGAGAACTCATAGGATGCCATTCTAATTCATGGTGTGAGTTGTGCAGAAAGATACCCACCATGGATCATGCTCATTTTCTTCTAGAGTATACTCAGTATGACATCGCAAGATCCCTTCACTATATTTTGGATATTAGTATTCAATATATACAGTCCAGGGATATAGCTTTCCACCTTCAGTCATGTGGTACCATGGATTCACCCCTTTGGGCCTAGTCATGCTTAGCTCATATTTACCTTAGATGAGTTCCTTGTACTTAGATATAATCATTTATAGTGGAATGCCTTGGATAATTCCCACTGGATTACAATTAATCCCCATTTATTAGGTTAGATGTTATAACTGAGTTGGATTGTCCCCTGAGGTCAGGGATACATTGGTTATTACCATGGATCATATTTCATTATTATCATCATTATAGGATTCCATGGTTACACTTTGGATCCTCTCACTTTATCTCAAATATATATAGTATTGTTTAAAAATATGATAATTTGAAACATAATTAATTAAATGATTACATGTTCAGACATTACCAGTTGAGGCTAAAGAAAATAAGAGTAATAACTTTGGAATTACATTATATTTATATATAAATGCACACTTTTTCAGTTTATATTCACAGAATGGATGGTATAAATGTCGTAGGTGGTGGCCTACCGAGGTTTATCTCACCCGCTATCTGTAACAGTGATGGTACCTGAGAAAATTATATATATGTAGGTTTGGATAAAGAGAATCGTCCCACTTTAGACAACTGACATTATTGGTTTCTTATGATGGATCTTGGTAGTAGATGACTGAGCCAATTCTTGGGATGTTAGAATGTTTTTGTAATCTTTTTGATTCATTTGTATAGAATTTATTTCATTATTCCATGTATACCTATTTTCCTAATTTATAGATACATGACACACATTATCATCTTTTTTATATGATATTATACAACTTCCTAGTATATTATTTTTGATGGATGTTCAGGCTTACTTCTGCTATAATTTTTAATTATTCATTATTATGATTCCAATATTTTCATTATTCTATTATCGTATATTATATATGTTATTCTCTATAATGGAATGAGTTCATAGTATTCCATGGACACACCATAGGCCCACACTACTAATCACCAACCTCTAGTGTATGGGTAGGAATACTTAAGGCTATATGGACCACCAGGTTTGGATACCATTGAGTGGTACCTAGGTCAGGATGTAAAAATATATTATCAGCTCATTCGATTCATTACTTATTATTTTGGGAAAATATAATAGATATTAATAATATTTTGGATCATGGTTATAAGTCTTTCTTGGGAGTAACTAACCCATGTTTTAGATAAATACCGTGTTTCCTAAAATTGAGAATCTTATTATAGATTTTTTATTTTTATAGTTTATTTACTTTCATAGTTGGGTGAATCAAATTAGTGTAGTATTTGATACATTTTCTAGATATTTTACCTTGGTCTGGTACATCAACATAAATTGTTACATTTATTATTATTTTCACCATGATTTCATATTTCAAGCATATTCCACTACATGTTGGTGCATTTCATTTCATGTATTGCCTATGTTTCCTGTGATTTTTGATTGAGCCATGATTTTTATATATGAATTTTCTATAGAAAAATTCTTTAGGGAATGAGAATCGGTTATTTAAAGGGCCAAAATCAATCTAAAAAGGTTTTTACTATACTGAATTATGGTTTAATATTATATAGATAATTTTTACCCATGTTATTTGTATATCCTCGGTTACATGGGCGTCGATTTGGTAGTGATTGAGTTACTACCAGTTTGAATTTACGAGGTGTATATGAACTCATTAATTGGAAGGTGTAATTTATTGAGTTGGGCTATCTTATATTACCCATTACATTTTGAGTCCCAAAGTAGAAGGGGTTTAATGAAATTAAATGTGTGTCACCTTCGTTTATAATGAGTAAGAGAACTTATTAGTTGGTAATGCTGATCCATTTAATTAAATATATTTTTTTATATAAGAAAATACAAACTATAAAAAATGTTTAATTTTATAATAAAATGGATGATTGTAAATTAAGAGAAAATTTACAGTTGACCATTCACCTACATGAAAATTTGAAAATCATGTTTGAATACTTACCAATAACCTAGAATTATAATAGGGTAGTTATGGTAGAACCTAGGGTATTGATACCTTATTCATATTATATGATGCGTTTAGCTATTCTACTTGTTACAAAATCTTATTCCAAGGTGTGTTCTTAGCATTTGTAGAGCTATGCTGGAACGAAATCCATATTTCATGTTGTTGGATGGGGATGATGAAAATGATTAAAATGTGGTTGGCCCTGACCCGACAGTCTTATCTGATGTGGTGAAACATGAGAAAACTCATATTATACCAAAATAGTTATTGAAACTCAAATTTGATTTAAATTTTCATATAGTACTTGTATGGTGATCCATGACCTGCACCTACTATGGAAAAACATAATAGTGATTTCTAGCAACAACAACATCCCATATTTTAATGGGATGCCAGTCTTGAAGCTTATAAGTCTTGGATAAAGCCCACTCTTCCTATCTCGGAACATCTAGAGATGCCATCAGAGAGGAACTCCGAGCATTCCATCGTTATGTTTCATGATTCCTTCATGAAATATGTGGATGTGGTTATGCATGATGGTCTTCATCAGGGCTTGGTCTAGGGGGAATTATAAAAAAATTTATATGATTACTTATTCCCTCAAACAATGAGAGTTGACCGACCTGAGGAGTTCATGTACTTGGAGTAGTGTTCTTCCATCCTGGACCATTCATAATGTTTTACTCAGTTATAACAGTTTTAGTTCCTTCTAGCTATTGATAGTAAATCGCGAGCAATATGCTTTGAGGGTGCACTAAAGTATTCCATCCTCTGACAAGTGAATGTATTTTACCTACCTACCTTTTACGAGATACTTAATTATTATCTTATCATTGAGTGAAAATTTTGATAAGATAATAGTTCCGACCATAGAGGATCTTCATCACGGTATGGAAGTAGTTCTTCATGTAGCATGAAGCTTATAATTGAGGTTTCTTTTTAGAGTAGTGGTGGCCATAGTATTCACACTAGAAGCTCAATTGTAAACCATCTATTAGGATAGAAGGGTCATATGAAGCCTAAATATGATAGAGACCCTATGGAGTGATGTTCTTGTGGCCATATGAGGAATATTCATAAATTACTTCCAACCATTCAGTCTAATTCAAATTGTTGAAGGGGGTCAGCATTAAGTCCACCTTCAAGAAAATGACCATTTATGAGGAATTATCTAGGAAGTTGTTGGTGCAAAATATTGTTAAGATGAGGAATAGTTCATAGTCATGGTAGTTAGACGTCAGATTTTTATTATCAATATAGTAGACATACTCAGGGTAGTCTTGATATACCACATGGTTGTGGATCTGGCCAGTTTCATGTCTTATTGCGAATACATTGGGATTAAAGTGAAATACCATATATAGTACATATAATTATTCTCGTATCTAATACTATTATATTTTCATTATTAAATATAGGTTCTTTTCACTCCATTATCCATTTATCAACCATGTAAAGTCCCAGTCCCAAAATTCAGTACTTTTGTTGTGTGATGAACCTGGACACACACCATGAGGTGTGGTAAGAGAGGATACACCAATGAAGGAAATTTCCCCGGGAGGTAGAAAATTTTATATTCTTATGGGACCTCATTTTCATTTATATGATGGGATTCAATTTCTATATCAGGATGGATAGGTCAGTTACCGATCATGCCTATGTATACTTCTATCACCACTAAGTGTTGTTTGAATCACCAAAAAAAAGAATTTATCTCTAAAAGGGTGAATGAAATTTCTAGGCCAGTAGATATGGACCAATTCATAATGGGATAGGTGGGGTGATCTCCTAGATTTCTAGTCTCTTCATGGGAGAGTAGGGGGCACGTATGTCAGATTTGCATTTGCGTATTAGATCGTTTAATGTATATCTTTCCCAATTGTCTTTATAGATCACCTACTGAGATAGAGGTAGATTTTAAGATAGAGATTTTTCTAGGATCATATCTATTTTCCATTCTTCTATACAGGATGGCATGAGATGAGCTATATTATCTCAAGGGAAAGTTGAAATATTTAGAGTCTAAAGGATTTTTCAAACCCAATACTTCTTTTTAGCATTCCCCCATTCTTTCTACAAGAATCGGTATTGGAACCTTAGGGTATTTGTTGATAACTAATGGCTGAACTAGATCACAGTTAATAATTGATATACATATACTATGTTAAAAGATTTATTTGACCAGCTATAAAAAGCTTGGTTATTTCAAATGATCACCTGAGATCGGGTTATCATTAGGTTTCTGATAGGCTAACACATATACCGTATACAAATTTTCTATATTGGAACACATTATACGAGAATCTCATTATGTTGTTTGGTCTTAAAAATTATTCCTCTTTTTTCTTGGCTTTGATGAATTGGATTTTCCAACCCTACTAGGATTCCTTTTTCATTGTTTTTGTGGATGAAATGATGGTGTATTCTCATACTCATATAAACCATGATAAAAAAATTTAGATCATTTTAAATACACTGAAAGAGCATCAAATTTATTCCAATATAGCTATGTTCGAGTTATGGAGTGGAAGAGTACACTTATTTGGTAATATTATCTTGGAGATATGAGTATTAGTGGAATCATAGAAGGCAAGTTTTTGTTTTCATGACAACATACCATGAACATGTATGATATATTGAGTTTCTTGGGGATGGATGGATATTACAGGTGTTTAATACTATAATTATCATTCCTTGTTGCACCTCGTATTAGTCTTATAAATAATTGTGTATAATTCCTTGGGGAATATGATCATGGGAAAGCCATCTAAAAATTGAAAGAAATGCTTACCTTATTTCATATTCGGATTCTGCAAGAGACTGTAAGAGGCTATACAATGCATTTTGATGCATGAAGAATTAGGATAGGTGATGCACTGATGTATAAGGATTGATAAGGTGACTACAGTCCATCCTAATTGATACTTCACAATTGTAATTTCATGATGCACAACTCTGAACTATGAGTTTTTGTGTATATCTTACATTGACAGAAACTCTATCTAATGGGTGAGTACTTTTTGGTGTATACATATCATAAGATAATCAAGTATAAAATTATAAAGCATTTATTGAATCTCAGATATCAAATATGGGATATATAACTTCATTCCTTATATTTTTATCTATCCTATATAGTAGGAAAGGAAAATGTGGTACTTGATTAGGTGAGCCAAAAAACCCATGCACATACAGTTAAGGATGTTAGTGATAAACTAAAATTGATGTCCCAATTTTATGAGCTTCATCTATAGCTTCATGAGAGTTAAAAAATGTATTACCTCATAGAAATGATAGATACATCTTCTCTCCTAGATAGGGTAATTAGAAGTATGTATTCATATCATGTGGAGTTGAATCTATGGGTGAGTATTTTCAGTGAGAAACCACCCTCATATTTTTTGGTTGATGGAGATGAAATCCTATATACCCATGGGAATATCTAGTTTCCAAAAGATGCAATAGTGGAACTGATTCTTGATTCTGACTCTTCTTAATGGGGAGTTCATCTTGGAATCTCCAAGATGTATTGGTATATGACATGTCAGTACTAGTGACCTTGGAAGAAATGTCTGATATTGATGTTCCACTTATCAGCAGGTGAAGGAAGATCACCAGCAACCTACTAGATTCTTAAATCTATTATCTATCCATGAATGGAAATTGGAAATTTTTTCTATTGATTTTATTGTTAGCTTACCGATGTCTGCTTAAGTTGTTAATGTAGTTTGGGTAGTTTTGGAACGAATGATGAAAGTAGTCTACTTCTTTACTATTGTAGATACATTATCAATTGACAAAATGGTAAGATTATATTTTTGTGAAATTATACGGCTAAAAAATGTACCTCATGACACCTTTTTATATAGGTACCCTCATTTTAATTTGATTTTCTATTAGGGGTTATAAATATATATAGGTACGTAGGTTCTTATGTTCACAGCATTACACCCTCAAACACATGACTTTTTAGAAAAGATGATATAAGTGTTAGAGGTAATTCTCTGGGAATGAATCCTTAGTTTTGGTAGTCCTTGAGAGAATCATATCCCACTCATTGAGTTTCGCTAAAATAATATCTACTAGGATATGATTCAGATGTCTCATTATGGGACCTTGAATGGTAGGTAGTTCCGTTCACCCATGTGCTAGTTAGAGGTAGGATAGTTATAACTATAAGTTCCTCATATCATGACTGATAATTCATTGTCGGTATAGATGATCCAAAAGAATATGTAAACTTCTTAATCTATTCAGAAATATTAGGCCAATATATATCAATTGCCTCTAGATTTCAAGGTCAGGGGTCGTGTTTTCTTACGGTCATCACCCACACAATTTCATAGATTGATATATAGGAAATGGAAGCTTTCTTCACATTAATTAAGACCATTTGAGATCCAGGATATAGTCACTTCCTCAGCCTATCCATTTTTATTACCTTAAATGCATCATTCCCTACACGATATCTTACACGTCTCATAGTAATGGTTAATTCTGTAATCTCATTATTATGAGAGATTATTTATACTTAGGTATTTGTTTGGACATATTTATCATCCATGTAGGAATACATTTAAGGTTTTATATAAGTATTCTGTAACTAAAACATCGGTTTAAATGCATTGAAAATTTAATCTTCTAAATAATTCTCAATAATTTCTATGTTTTCAAAATGTGTTTTTTGAATTTATTTTTAAGGACATGGTTATTTTAAATAATTAATTTTCTATTTTCTATCAAATGATTCAATGTGGTATGGGACACTTTCATTCAAAAATACCTTTTTAAATATCTTCTTTTATAAATGTTTATATTTTGAATAAACAATTTCAATTTAAAAAAAGAGTATTTCACTCAAGAAAATTTTAATGATTTAATTAGATTATATTCCTCTATGTCAACATCCATTGTTGTATTTTATGTTTAGTTGATGTTAATTTAATAGGATATAATCCACCATATTTTATTAAAGTGTTTATGATATGTATGACTATGAATATAATATTTCCAAAACATTCTTGGTTCATAGTTAATGCATTAACATTTCACTAGCTTATTTTAAAATGAATGTTTATGTTGCTTATGATTCACCCTTTTCAAACAAGGAATACATTGGACTTAGTATGTGGTGGGTGGGCCCGCTATATCCTGTCAATTCATTGATAGATTCATGAAACAAAATAGATACAGTCTTGGTTGAGGCCTTACCCCTTTATTAGATTCTTGGCATAAAGCCTTGAAAGTATTAAATTCATGGAATGAAGCCTATACAGAATAAGATTCTTGGCATAAAGACTATACAGTATTAGATTCTTGGAATGAAGCCTTGAAAGTATTAGACTCTTGGAATGAATTCTTGATAGTATTAGATTAATGGAACGAATCCTTGATTTTATGGTTCAGTTATCCAACATTATGTATTCCTACATTATGATGTTAGTTATTGATAGTTCATGTGATTATTATACTAGTGGAATATCCATGGGAAATCATAATTTTTATGATATTATTTATTCTTCGTATATTTTTCTCAAGATTATGTTAAAAGGACTTGTGTTTTAGTTGTACATATTTCCTTAGAGTTCATGATTATTTATTCATAATAGCCTCAACTATATGGTTAACCTTACTGAGCATCTGATCTGACCCCTTTTTTCAGGATACTATGATGTTTATTATTACTAATATATAGGGTCAATATAGGAGAATAATTGAGTTCTAAAATAATCTCGTATGTTTTAATTTATGTTTTTAATTGTAATGTCGGTTTCACATATGTAATCTATTTTCAAATACTGCTAAACTGATTAGTACTTCGATAAATGATTCATTATAATCAAGCCGATGTATTAAAATAATGCACCTAATTTGGGCTCCTGAGGTTGGGGCATTATTGGTGGCATCAAAGGATGTTCAGTAGAAACCATGGAACTAGATTTAGAAACAAAATATTAGAAAACATTACCATTTTAATGAATTTGATGATAATTCTAGATATAATATATCATCCTTTAGATTTGGTGAGGGATAACCTAGGATAATCCTATGGGCATATAGATTGATAATAATATTCCATCATTTAAAGATACCCAAATTGATTCTTCAGGACTATATCATGTTGATTAGTGTTTCTCGCTTTTTGATTTGTTTTTTTGTAAATAATTACAATCCACAATGTTATACAAGTGATGGTTATACTACGAATGATGAAGGGACTACAAAAGGAAATGAAATGAATGAGGTATTATGGAATAAGGTGATGAAGTGTAGATAATTTTTTTAAGAATGATGTATAATTATTAATGATCGTGTTTATCTTTATTCACGAATTATTTCATCAATGCTGTTATAGTAATAAAAATCATGAGATATATAAGGATTTCACATTAGTACATCATCATTAAGTATTTCTAAGGTTGAATGACTTCATTATGTTTGTTGAAGTCATAAAGGTATTTGACAACATTATATAAATTACATTGTTTGGAGAATCTAATTTACTTTTTAATCCTAGTGACCTTTTTGGACTGTGAATTTGGATTGAATTATTTTGGATGAGTATTAAGGTGGGAATAGATTAACTTGAACATTGGATGTTATTTTTTTGAGGTTAAAGTATGATTTACTGGATAGTTTGTACTGTACATTTTTTAAAGTAAAATTATTAAATAATTACACGTGGACTTTATAAAAATTCATCTTGAATATCTATCTTTAGGTGTATGAAAGGAAGTTAAAATAGATCGATGAACAACCAAAAGATAAGATTATGCTTACGACGTAGAAAGAAATCATGTGAGTATATTTAATCAAATTATTATCTAAATATTAATAGAATCCATCGATGTTAGGAAAGTTGTTTTGGAAAAAATTCTACCCTAGTGATTTTTCTGATGGAACAAATAGTCTCTTAGATAATCATATATTTAGAGACTTTTCACTGTTAAATTTCTCATAACAATATTCCCTATCACTCTACATCAGAACAAGATGGTTATATTTTCCATTAATGTCCATGTTTTCCTATATTGAACCCTATTATGTTTTCTCACTTGTGACCATCATACTGCCCGTGGATTACTTTAAATTAGACATCTCATTAATCCCTTTTTTGATGTGGGATTTCATACAAGATATTTTGAAAATTTAGGCCCCTAATTTTTTATTCCAAGTTTAAATTGTGAGGAAATAATTTATTGAAGGAGGGAAGAATGTAACACCCCAATATTTTATAATTTGTCTCTTTTAAATTTAATCTCTTCTATATTTTTCACTGCATAGAACACAGAGTTTGAGCGAACAATGATCTATCAAATTATCCATTTAAAAAGAGGATACAAATAGTATTAACCACATTAAAATTTTTATATCTTTTTAAAATAGACATCATTATTTTATTCAGAATACCAAAATTATATTTGGGTATTTTTTTGGTATTTTTAAGAAATGTATAATTTGTTGATGAATAGTGAAAAATACTACATTGTAGTTTAAAACTGTATTTTTTGTTTAAATATGTATTATATATTGAATTTATTTTTAATGTAAAAAATATAAAAAATACATAAAATAATCTAATATAGGCCATTGAATCATTTTATATTAAAATTTAAAATAAAAACATATTGAACTTTTAAATGTATCTTTTACCAACCTTCTCACCACATTGGCGTTAAATATACTTTTTCCACTCCCATGAGTAAAATTTGAAAAAAATACATACAAGTTTGTAATTAGTATGATATTTAAATTATAGTGGGTTTAACTCAATTTTTTTGGTGAATAGAAACTTTAGAACATTTTAACTTATTTACCACGATTATGGATAAATATGGCAATTAAAGGTAGAAATAATATTATAATATTTAAAAGTTACCCTAAATCAAGTCATAATATCATTGGATAAGTGGGATTCTACCAAAATCATCCTTAGGAAAAAATTAGGATCTTTCTAAGACACTGGGTTAGAATAATACATTTATTATAATTTATTTAAAGATTAGATAAAAATGTCATACTCATAATTTTATATAATAAGTTATTTTTAATATGGGGCTATAGATAAGATAAATTCTACTATATATAGTAATTTAACATAAAATAAGCTGATATCCATCATGATATTTTATTTTTAATTTTTAGATAATAAATAAGTTAATTGGACGATTGTGTAATAATGAGGTAATAGTTGTTTAATTTATGGAAATATCAATTAAATTATATTACTAATATTAAAATAAATATAATTTTAAATATTTGATCACATCAATGTTTTCAACAAATTTGACTTGTTTGGGATTTAATGTAGTTTTTTCTAAGGAATCAAGTTGTTATGATTTTTGAAAAAGTCAAGTAATAAATGATGTTAAAATTTAAAAAAAATGATATTTTAAAATAAATAATATTTTATTAAATGATATAAAATTAGTAAAAATATATTTCGTCTAAATAACTATAATACTGTTAAATATGTCATAAATTATCAAATTGAGTCTCGTTTTCCATTTTATAGTAATTATATTAACCCTATAGTGTAAAAAAGACAAGTAGTCGTAATAAGAGTTAAATTGTTTAACTAAGGGTTAAATTCAGAAGATATGGTTAATATTGTGACAGAAACATGTATAAAATACATTGTTTGAGATAATTTTGACTCACCTAGATATTATCCATGGGATAACATAATTTTTAGCTATTTTAAATTGAAAATAAATTTTTATTAAATTAATAGTTTTGTAGTTTCCAAAAGTGCCCCTCCCCTATATATAAAAGGACACTTTTCCTTATCTTTAATCCCCACATCTAAAACCCTTTTTATCGGCCAACCCATGACCATTTATCCTCACAAACTCAATCAATTAATCTTAATGTCAACACTTTTGTGGGAAACCAACCTAAGAAGTATGTTTGTGCATATCAAAAGGAGATCCTTGAAAAAGATGAAATTATTTTACCAATTCAATTCAATGTATTTTCTACTTATACATCCTATTCCTATGATGATTCCATATTAATTTAATAAATTTACTATAATATATATATATATATATATTGATGTGTTATTATGATTATGGGACAATAATAATTCTCTTTTTATCCATCCATCGAATAACAATGTCACCATTCAGGCGTATGTATGACATATTTTCACCATGCTGTGGTGTAATTTGTTTTTCATTTCAACTTTATTTTGATGGGTATAACATTGAATATAATGGATATAAATAATAAATAAGACATGGTTTTGGTTTTTTATTATTAAAACACCATCCATTTCCTTACCCCATTACTATTAAGGGAAAGATATCATCACTCTTGCGTGCGTATGGCTTACCATCTCCACGACGTGATGAGATTCATCCTCCATGTTTACCATCAAAGAATGATTATAAATAATATATATAATGAATAAGTATGAAATATATGATATAATAATTCTTCTATAATAATACATATATATACACACACATATATAACAATTACTTTCTTTCATTCAATATGATAAAAAATTAAAACACCACACACGCATACGTACGGCCTACCATCAACATGAATTGTGTATTCCATTACATATTATATATATACTGAATATATATGATATATAAATCATGTTTTATATTCTCTATGTAATTAAACCACGATATATGTAATATAACATGTTAAAACACGTATTATTAACAAAGTGGTTATTAACAAAAACGTTGCTTTAACATGGAATTGTTAATAATAGAGTAATATAATGTAATAAATGAATCATATATGATTTCATAAATATTATTAGTATTTTTTTAAAAGTAATAATATGTTAAAACCCACTATATATGAGTTTTAGACATGTATTTGGGAATCAGACCTATGGTAAGGTCTAAATTTTCAATATCATTATTATATATGATTGTTTATACATATGTATTTATTGGGACATATTTTTAAAACATGTAGGAATATTTTTAAGGTAACATGTTAGAAAAATGTTACCTAATGGTCTATTAAGGGTTTTAAACAATTATTTTTCTATGTCATTCTCATTCGTGTCCATGATTTCAAAATGGATTTTACGTAATTATTGTTAAGGGCATGAATATTTTAAAATCTTTCTTTTCTAATTTCTGTCAAATGTTTCAATGTTGTATGGGACACTTTGATTCAAAAATAAGTTTTTAAATATTTTGTCTTATATATTCTCAAATTTTCAATAAATTAATTAAAAGTAAAAATCGGATTTCTCTCAAGAAATTTTAAATTATTTTATTATATTATTTTCATCTATTTCAACATCCTTGGTTGTATTTTATTCTAAATTTATGTTGATTTATTATGCTACAATATACAATATTTTATTGAAGGGTTTATGGTATGTTTTATTGTGGATGTAATATTTTGATATTATTTTTCATTTATGGTTAATGTATTAACAATTTATATGATAGTTTTAATAAGAATGATTATATTGGTTATGTTTCACCCTTTTTATATGAGGAATAAATTTGACATAATAAGTGATTGGTGGGTCCCTATATATCCCCTTGATTCATCGGTAGGTTTCATGATACAAAATAGCTATGGTTTTGGATGAGGCCTTACCCATTTATTAGATTCTTGGCATGAAGCCATTAATGTATTAGATTCCTGGATTAAAGAATATATCATATTTGATTCTTGGAATGAAGCCTTGACCATATTATATTCTTTGCTTGAATCCTTCAAAGCATTAGATTATTGGTATGAATACTATATAGTGTTAGATTCCTTGGATGAGTACTCGATCGTATGTTTCAGATGTCTAAAATTATGTATTCCCTCATCAGTATATTTGTTATTGATATTCCATGTGATTACTCAACTAGTAAAATATCCATGGATATGTTTATTTTATATGGTAATATTTATTCTTTCCATATTATGATCAATATTATGTTTAAAGAGATTGTGTATTAGTTATACATATTTCATAAATGTTTATAAATATTTATTTATAAAATATTCTATTATACTCTAACCCTTACTATGTATCTGATCTCACCCCTTTCTTATGTTTTATTTTTCGAGGAGGCCAAGAAGTGTATTATAAATAATATACAAGGTTAATCTAGGGAAAAAATTCATTCTCAAATTATTACCTGTGTTGTATTTTATATTTTGAATTTTAATGTAGGGTTGATGTATGTAATTTATTTTCCAAGGTTGCTAAAATAATCAATCTTTTGGGAATAGATTCCTTATAATCATCCCAATATAAGATAATAATGCACCGGCTCTAGGTTTCTAGGTTTGGGGTATTACATGAAATACATTATCATTTTTTGTGACACTATCCATCTTTTTAGTTGATTATTATTGATGTATGTTTATGCTTAAAACTGCTTCCAATTTTCTATATTCATTATCATGCTTCCAAAATTGTTATTCTATTTAAATAAAATATTATATCCATTTTGTTTCACTCTGACATGAGGGAATATTTTCCTCATAGTCTATCCATAGGCCCTCACTTCTGGTGATAATCCTCTGGTGTACAACGAGGAATGTTTGAGGACATGTTGGACATTATTTCGAGGTATCTTTGAGTAACTACCATTTCAGAACATCACAATAGTACATTATCCTGGTGATCAATAATCCAAACTGGATGATCAACCAAAGTGGTATCAGGCTAAAGAACAACATACTCTCATGTAACCACATGGGAAAGATTTGGTATATTACCCCACAAGAGGGAAACATTGAATAGGTCTTATATAGAATTAAATCCAGATGGAAAGTGAAGGTGGTAGGATTCCCACCCTAGTAGTCCGATGATCTCAAAGGGGAACACAATCCTCGGTACACACATGCACTTTTACCCAATAAAAGATATCTCAACTATGGTGGAACATTGAAAAAGAACTGATCAACAACATCAATCTTCAGAGACTGATGCTGATGCTCTTTAGAAGACTTATGATGACTTTGTCCCGTGATCAAATTACTCCTGATCAGCTGCACTATCTCTATAATTTCCTAAACAACACTAGGATCATCCAAGTATCTCTATACCTACTCTTCCAAGCCCATGGAATATCTTTATGCCCCCTAAATAAATCCTTGTAGTGTTCCATCATAATCTAAGCCTGATAACTATTGTTATAGGAAAGCCAAACCGAAGGTATTTCTTCCCATGATCCTCTAAAATCAGTAACACAAGCCCTAAGAATATCGTCAATAACATGGATATCCCTCTCTATTTTTAGGTATATATATGGATGATAATATGTTATTAATTTAATAAGGGAACCAATCACCTATAGCAAACCCTTCAAAAGTCTAGATTTGTTCTTCAAATCCCTATCAAAAACAATTTCACAGGGAACCCCATGAAGTGTCCCAATATCTTATACAAAAATGTCTGCATGGTGTTCCACTTTTTTTTACTCTGGATAGGTAGGAAATGAACTGATTTTGGGAGTAAATCAGTGTTCATGAAAAAAAATCATTCCCACTAGGATTCCACGAGAACCAAGTGAAAAAATCCAAGGAAATATAATCCCATTTTCAATAATTCAATGGGTAATGCTTTCAATAACCCCATAGCTATTGGGTGTTTGACATTAATTTTCTAACATGTAAGCCACCGAGAAACAAAATATGTTATCGACGTTCTCATCCCTTCCACCAATACTGAAACCTTAATTGATGATAAATCTTGGTATCCCTAGAGTGAATTTACCAGAAAGATTAGGGTCTACTTTCCAATTACTCTTGTATCAAGGAAAATGAAACAATCAACCTGATATGGAAGCACAAAGCTCCATTGGGAGACCAAGACAACTAACCTGATATCTCCTCACCATAAACTATTTCAATAATGAATTGGAACTTAGTGTATTCCACTTGCTCAAAATGAACTATCTAATTAAAAATAATTTAAACTGCTTTGAATTCATGAACACCTATCCACTAACCTCTTCCACAAATAAGATTATATCATCAAACAAAATCATTAGAGACAAATGCTCAACTGATTCCTTCGCAGCTTGTGTCAACAATTATCTACTCAACACATCAGCAATGATATTTCCTATCCCTGGGGTATAAGAAATATAATATACAAAATTCATAAGACTCTCCACACATGCCCCTTGATCAAAAATTCCTATCCCTTTGAGTAAAAAATAGGCTCTTTTGACAAGAATATATCATAAATCGCTCCTTAAAGATATAATGACACCATGTTTTGAGTGCATGTATTACAACATCCAACTCAAGATCTTGGGTAGGGTAGTTCTTCTCCTCAGGGCATAAATGAAGAGATTGATATCCCATAACCTATTTTTACCTGCATAAAGACTCATCCCAATCCCATAGAAGAATTGTCGCATAAAACATCATACCCCAACAACAGTTCCAAAATAATCAAAACTTTCTATAAATTCATACATCTATTTACTTCCTTAAAATAACTATGACACTTGTCATTCCATTCAAACATTATACCATTATGGTTTAAATATGTCACTGAAGATGTGATCTTGGAGAATTCATGAACTAACCATCCATAATAACTTGCCAATACTAAGAAGCTCTGGATCTCAAACACATTTATGGGTTAATCCCAAGACAAAATTCATTATTCCTATGTAAGGTATAATAATATTACCCTCTCAGATATAACATTCTACAAAAACATCATGTATTGGATCGAAAAAATTACACTTGGAAAGCATATAATACATGAGATGTTCTTTCAAGTTTCAAATAATAATACCCAAGTTGTCCATATTATCCTCTTTTGACTAAGAGTACAAATGAATATCAACCAAAATGCAACAACAAAAGTGTCCATGAACCGATGAAAGATCTGGTTCATCAAATCCATAAATACAGCAGGAGAATTTCTAATATCGAATGACATCACTAGAAATTAAAATTCCCACATCAAATCAAAAAATTTCTATTAGGTGTATCCTCTTAACAGACTCTCAACTATACCTACACCTACCAATGTTCAATCTTAGAAAACCATATTGCCCCTCTAAGTTGATCAAATTACTCATCAATCATTGGAAGAGAGTATTTGTTCATAATGGTATCCTAATTCAACATTCTTTAATCAATACAATGTATAAGACTCATGTATACCTTCATAGAAAAGTGGATAGGTGATGAAAATGGTGAGATGCTAGTATGAATAAATCATGAAGCCTCTAGGTCCTCAAGCTAGACCATAAGAATGACTAACATAGTTGGTTCTATATTTTAAGATGGAATAGAAATGAGAAATGTACGAGGAATATTGTCAATAGAAAAATAAACCCCTCTTGGTGATGTTAAACTATAAAAATCATATAAAAAGGCCTCAAGGTAGTCACACATAACTATGGAAGTCATCCAAACATAAATTTTTCAATAATTTCAAGAAAAATCATTAAAAATGGCAAGAGATTACACAGAAATAAGGAGAAATTAAACCTTCCCATTACAATCTAGAGTCCCACTAACCATATAAAACACTAGTGAATACATTTTTATATAAGAAAATAAATCAATAGTGATATAAGAATATCTTGGATATTACACAAATCATGAATTCCAGGCCAACAATCAATTCAAATATGTCAAGATCAAGCACTAAGAACTTCCAAACCACCTCAAAGCCAGCTATCATCCCCTGAAAGGTGGGACATCAAAAACCTCGTTTGGACCTCTTTCTAAATAGTGTAGAAAGATCCACTAAGAATGAAAAATGTTATGAGAATAATCCAAACATGTAAACAAAATTTTATAATATAAAATATTGAGTAGCACATGTATCAAACAAATATTACACAAAATAATATGAAATAAAAATCATACCTTAAATATTAATTGACCGTACTTATGATTCCTCATGTGCATGATCTTCTATAAATTTGTCTGATCTTAGCAACATGAACATCTCCATTGGCCTATGGGACAGACCCACCACCCTTAGAAGAATATGAATGAACCTTAAAACCCTTGGGTATAGTTGATCCTTCTCTACTTCCTTGAGATATATTTTCAAAAAAATGATGAATATGGATACTGTAAGAGTTGGTCTTTTAGAACCAATTGGGTTTACATTGACTACATATATATTTAATGTATTTTTACATATTATTCATTGTTCTTCAATACTATGATGTAATAATGTTTTATAGTATTTGTTACATTGATAAGATCATGGCAGTTCCCCGCTATAATGAGAACTAGGAAATGAAATAATAATATTCTTAAATATAGTTTTGTGGTTGGATGGCATACTATAATGGGACACATAGCATGCAGACCGTTAGGTGTGAGAACTCGTAAGCAGATGAGACTTCCTATCATGAAGATCACACTTGGTAATCCCTAATATAAGAGATTATGAGAACAATCCTGCTAGTATGATTTTCACATGTTTTTTTGTCATCATATATTTCTGTATAAGATCATGTGTAAGGATCCTTAGACTTTATGATTATCTTTAATATGTGTCACATCTCACGCACTTTGATTTATTGATGACAATTTCCACACACAAAAGTTGGCGGGAAGTAGGGTACATTCGGTGTTCCACGAGTGACATGATATTAATGGATAAGTTGAGGAAAGATTTTTTCCTTCCATTTATGGAAGTTGATATCTAGGCCCTTTGATTGAAATAGAAATTTTATGAAAAATATTGTGGCCATTGTGTAATGAAAAGTTTATTTTAGATATTAAATGAATGATTTATTAAGTATAAAGGTTGATGACACCATCATGAAACCTGCTTGATGAGATGTTGAAACAAAGAGATTATATTACATAGTGAGTGTTCATATGTGGATGTCATTGTTACAACTTGAAGTTCTTTCTCTTGTGTGCTTTGACCCGTTTCTAGACAATAAACTTGGACTTTAGGCAAAAACAACTAATGCCAATGAGAAAGAATCCTAGAGGGTCACACACTAAGTGCCTTTTGTGCTCTTGGTTAAATTTTATTTGAATTTAATTAATAAATATTATTCTCAACACAGTAAAAATTTTATATTCCATTTAAAATGATAGCATAAATTAAATAAATATTTATTCACCGTATTTTGGATAATTTTTTTTATTTATTTGAACATTTAATAAATACTTATTTACTAGTTTTTAAATATAATATTTATTTATGAGAATAAATTATTTATTTATTTATTTATTCAATTGATCGACAAATGGGAGTGGAGTTCGAGAAAACCATGACCGGTTCAGTAGTAAAATAATTATTTTCATGATGATACATAAATATTTAAATAGTTGGCACAAATTAATAAAACGTTAATATTATTTTTTGATGTGGAATTTTATTTATAATTCCATTTTCTTAAATTTGTCACACCATAAATAATGACGTGGTATTATTATTAAAATCTCGCGTTTTCACTATGTTCATGAATGTATTTAATTGATTCTATGAAATTAAATATTTTAACGGAAATTCCATGTATATAAATAGACAAGTATTCCTATTATGCCATATACCATAGGAAACATCTGGTGAATTGAGAATTGTTGAGCCAAAAAAATTGTATCTCAAATCCACATCTCTCGCCTCTCAAGAGTGAGAGACATTCTTCATGACCGAAGAACAAGCGATTAAGAATTACCAACACAAGACAGTCATTTCGCCATGCTAGCACCTAGAGAATGAGCGGTGTTGATCAGAGGCCATCGGAGAACATGTGGATCCCCGCTAGAAGTAATCTAGTTTGAATCCTTGCATGTGAAATGAGATAATCCGTAAGGGTCATTCCAAATGATCGACATTATCAATGAAAAAAATAATGAAGATCCATGTATTATTTTATTAATGAAATTAATTAAATTAATAATAATCATGATGTGAAAGATCATCTTTAATGTTTTCAGGCTCATTTAGTCTTTATCTAAATCGTTGATTCTATTCCATGGAGGCTAGAGTTCATCGTCATATTAATCCTGGAATAATCATTGATCATGGTAAAAATTAAAGTTGTGTGTCATTCCAACAATGCTTCTGATACGCCAGGAACAGTTAAGTAGTATTAGAGGGGTACATCATAGTTTATAATAATTTAAATATTTCATTGATGATTTATGAATTTAACAATTTAGTCATTTCAATTGAAGTTGATAATTCTGCAAATCTGAATCTCAAGATCTTTTCCTCCTCTTTTGTTTCTCATTCAACTTACTGAAACAATATTTTCTTTTGATTTTGATTTAAATAAAATAGTGGATCTCATTTGGAGGTGACCAAGGTTTCAGGATGTACAACAAAAAAACACATGACATTTATTCATTAGTACATGTCGTGTATCCAATGCTGAATGAATCGGGTCTAGTCCGCCAAAAGATGCCGTGTCATTACAGTTTTCTAAGTATCAATGAATCCATGTGTTGACCAGGAACAAGTGGCACATGGTTTCTGGAGTACATGTTGTGTGGCCCACTGGACACGACGTGTAGTTCCTTCGGGTTAGGGTTAGACTGTGTACCCCAGACAAGGCTTTCCTGGATAAAGACCGTGTAATGAATAATTACACAGCGTGTGCCCTACTGGACACATTGTGTACTTTGATGATTTCTGAAGTACACTCACACGTCGTTTACCTGGGCGTGTACTTTGGATGGATGGTGAAAAATAGTACATGTCATGTTTTTGGAACTACATGTCGTGTACTCATCCAAATTATGCAGATTTATTTAAATTTATTATTATATTATACAAACCCTTGAGATGTGTACTCTCGTCCAATGATCTCAAAGGGGAATACAAACCTCGGTACACACATACATTATTACCCAGTCAAAGATGTCCTATGCAAGGTGAAAAATTGAGAAAGAACTAATCGACAACATCAATCTCTAGAGACCTATGTCGATGGTCCGTATAAGACTTATGATGACATTATCCTATGTTGAAATTACTCATGATTGGTTGCACTATCTCTATAATCTCCAAAAAAACATGGCCCATCCAAGGATCTCTCAACTTACTCTTCCAAGCATATGGGAGATCTATATGACCCCCACAAAAATCCTCTTATGGTTACATCACTATCTATGAATGGTAACTATTGTTATAGGAAAACTAAACCAAAGGAAAAAAATTTCACAACATCCTCTAAAATCAAGAACACAATCCCAAAGAATATATTATATAACATGGATATCCCTCTCTATTTTTCTATATGTATATGGATGATATGATGTGATTAATTTAATAAGGGAACTAATAACCTCTGGAAAACCCATCCCAAATCTAGATTTGGTCCTCAAATCCCGCTAAAAAACAACTTCATAGGGAACCCCGTGAAGTGTCACAATCTCTTATAAAAATTTCTGCAAGGTGTTCCACCTTTTTTTAATTCTAGATAGGTGGGAAATGAACAGATTTTGTGAGTCAATCAATGATCACAAAAGAAAATAATTTCCACTAGGAGTACATGGAAACCCAGTGATAAAATCCATTGAAATATAATCCCACTTTCTGTAATTTAATAGGTAATGGTTGAAATAACCCCAATGGTATTTGGTGTTCTGTGATAATTTTATGACATACAAGGCACCGGGAAACAAAATTTGTTATCGACCTTCTCATCCCTTCCAACAATACAGGAACCTTATTTCATGATATATCTTGGTATCCCCTGAGTGCATATACCATAAAGAATAGTGTTCACTTTCCAATAACTCGTGTATCAAGGGAAATTAAACAATCTACCTCATATGGAAGCACAAAGCTCTATTAGGAGAACAAGACCGCTAACCTGAGATCTCCTCATTGTAAACTATTTCAATAAAGCATTCACACTCAGTCTATTCCAACAACTCAAAATGACCTCCCACATTAAAAACAATTTAGCCTTCATTGAATCCATGACCACCTATCCACTAACCTCTTCCACTAATAAGATCATCTCATCAAAAAAATCATCAGAGGCAACTGCTCAACTGATTCCATTTCATCTTGTGTCAACAATTCTCTACTCAACACATCGGAAATGAAATTTCCTTTCCCAAGGGTATAAGAAATATAAAATTTGAAATTCAATTGATTTTCTACCCATGTTCCTCAATCAAATATTCATATCCCTTTGAATAAACAAAATCCAGCACTTATGACCTGAATATACCATAAATCTCTCCCAAAGGAGATAATGACACCATGTTTTGAGTGCATATATGACAACGTCCAACTCAAGATCATGGGTAGGGTAGTTCTTCTCATGAGGGCATAAATGAAGAGATCTCTAACCCATAGCCTTTCCTGCATCAATACCCATCCCAAACCCATAGAAAATTTCCACATAAAACATCATACGCCAACCCTAGTTCCAATAGAATCAAAACTTGTTATAAATTAATCCTCATATTTAGTTCCTTAAAATTTCTATGAAACTTTTGAATCCATTCAATGTTTAGACCCTTATGGTTTAAATTTGACATCAAATATGTGATCTTGGAAATGTTATGAACTAATCATCCATATTAACCAGCCAATCCTAAGAAGCTCTGGATCTCAAACACATTTATGGACTGCTCCCAAGAAAAAATTCCCTATACCTATGAAGTATATAATAAGATTACTCTCTCAGATATAACATTCCCCCAAAACATCAAATGTTGGATCCCAAAACTCACACTTGGAAAGTGTATCATACATGTGATGTTCTTTTAAATTTCAAATAATTATACCCAAATGGTAAATATTATCCTATTTTGTCTTGGAGTACAAAAAAACATCATCCAAAAACAAAAAAAAAGTGTCCTTGAACTGATGAAGGATTTGTTTCATCAAATCAATAAATATAGCTGTAAAAATTCTGATATTTAATGGCATAACTAGAAACTATATATGCCCATATCAACTCATAAATTTCCTATTAGGTATATCCTCTTCTCAGACTCACAACTATATATAAACTTACCTATTTTCAATCTTTGAAAACCATCTAGCCCTTTTAAGTTGATCAAAGACATTATCAATCCTTAGTAAATTGTATTTGTTCCTAATGGGATAATAATTTAATATTCTATAATCATTAAAATGTATAAGACTCTTATCTACCTTCATAGAAAAGAGGATAGGTGCTGACCATAGTGACATGATAGTATGAAGAAATCATGAAGCCTCTGTGTCCTCAATCATGACCATTAGTTCTACCAACATAGTAGTTTCCATACAGTAAGATGGAATAGAAATGAGAAATGTACAAAGAAGCTTGTCAACGGAAAACTCAACCTCTCTTAGTGGTGGTAAACTATAAAAATCATCTAAAAAGGCATCAAGGGAGACACATAACTTTGGGAAGTTTACCATCCAAGAACATTTCAAACTTACCAAGAAACATCATTGAAAACAACATGATATTACCCAGGAATAAGGAACAATAGACCCTTACCTTACTAATATAGAGTCCCACTGACCATATACACCATGAGTGACTACATTGGGATATAAGAATGTGAATCAATAGTGATATAATTCTATATTAGACATAACACTAATCATCAATTACATGCCAACAATATATTCAATGATTTCAAGATCAAGAACTAAGAACTCCCACACCTCCTCAAAGTTATCTATCATCACCTGAATGGTGGGACATCTAAAACCTCGTTTGGACATCTTTCACAATAGTCTTAAAATATCCACCATGAACGACATATTTTCTGAACATAATCCCAAAATTTAAGATAAATATAATTATATAAAATATTGAGTCGAACATGTATCAAACAAATATAACACCAAAGAAGATGAAATAAACACCATACCTAAATAGTAATTAACCCTACTTTGATTCATCATGTTTATAATCTGTTGTAAGTTGTCTGATATTTGTGACATGAACATCTCCATTGGCCTTAGGGCCAGTACAACCACCCTTGGAAGAATCTAAATGAACCTTGAAGCCCTTGGTGATTGTATATCCTTCCCTAATTCCCTAAGTTATATTTTTAGAAAAATGATGAATATGGATACGTCATCCAAAAAGATGACAAGTCCAAGGATCATTCACATATTTAGGCATGTTATGACCTCGCCTTCCATACTAGGAGTTTAAAACCGGATGCTTCCCTATAAAAGCCCCTTTAACTAGTCCAGAGGAAAACTAACCCCTCATACCCTTCCTTTTTGTCCACAAGATGCACCCTGGCTAACCACTAATCAAATGAATCTCCACTCAAACCTATCATTCCAGTTATGTCTACCTCATCTAAAGCATCATGGTTAACTGCCTCCTTAATCATTGGAATGCAGAAGAGTATCGATATTGATGGAATATAAAGAAACAGTCCTAAATCTATCCCATGATCCATCATATACTCATTAGTTATAAGCTTTGGTATGTGATGCACTAACTCAGAAAAATGGGTAGAATACACCAGAATGGTATTCTCCCTCAGCTGTCAGGTGAGAAAATTCTAGGCCTTTTCTGCATGAAATGTATCAGGATAGAAATTATTGTTAAATATTTTCTTGAAAGAAACTTGGGTATGATACTCATGAAAAATAACTTGAAATTAGAGTCTCAATATCTTCATCCAGGTCCCCCTAGCAAATAAGTCAAAACAATCCCACCTTAGATTCTTCATGAGTCTCCATGAAGTCGAAGATCATTTCCATCCACCCATGTCACACATTGGATTTCTATGTTCCTTTATAACTATGAAATATGGGTGCATGATACATAGATAATTCTGATTCAAGATCCACTAGGCATATTGGTTTACCAAAACCCACTTGACCTGGAGTCTAAATAGTGCATATAGCTACTTTTACAAAATTAGCGTCCAGTAGAGGGCAAACCTACAGAACCAATCTTTAAAATTCAACTTTAGTATTTTAAATATCTCTTCTTGAGTGTATTTTATAACAAAATATGAAAATCAATCACTCACAATAAATTTCCAAAATCAAAGGACCAACATCACGTAATAATAACAAAGCTTTACATGATTATGAATTAAAAGCAATGAAGAAAAAACAAACTCAAATTGGAATAGGCCCATTTAAATGAACTACCAACAAAGTTCATTAAAATTACCTCAACTAAAAATATGAAGCCTAGTAAAAAAGTCTGACCACCTATTGTAACTCAGTTTGAATCACAAAAGTGAGTTTTCAATGCACATTTTTCACTCCATCTATTTGAATTCGGAAAATATTTACTCTATTCTTCCCAAGACTCAGAACCAAACATAAAATGATATAACACAAATTAGTCTAAGAATCCATATGATAAAAAATTATAACTAATACACCTGGGCTAACTAGACAATCCAATCATACCATTCCATCACATGTATCAATAAAATAGGATAGAAAAGACCAATCTTGAATATAAGAAAAAGAACACATACAAACTGAGTCTAAAGTTGAAACAGACAGTATAAAAAAATAATAGAATCCAATCCAAATAAGATAAAAAGGAAAGTAATTCATAACACAATATGGACAATAGTCACCTCCATTACATCCCAAATCAAAAGAAACAACAACACCAGAATCTAGTTGACTATAAGATTCTTTCATTTTTACCTAAATCCTATAATAAAATGTTTCAAAACTCCCAAAGGCACCAGTTGGGTGTTATTCGAATCCCTATATAATACCACCACAATCTCTATACAATTTCTAAAATCAATAATGAAATAATTCATGACTTAAAAAAAATTTGAAATAATTTTAATGAATCCAAACCATTACAAACAATTTCCCCATTTTCTTCTTTTGGTTATCATAAGTCCTTTCATATTAAAATACGTGAAATTTGAGAAGTATAAGTGATAAAAAAGGAAATCATATCCATGCATCAAGAGTTAAATAGGTAAACACATATCCATGAGAAAACTTATCATGTGATGTTATGAGATATAACATTATATAAAAATATATGAGAAAAAATCCCTGATATAAAAATTATAATGCGATGAATAACCAAAAATATAAAATGTTAATAAACCTAATATATTGGGCTAAAGCCTATGGGGATCTACTTAATAGACACTCAAAATTCTAAATATGAATAATTTGTTAAAAAGAAATTGATTCCTTCCAGTCAATAATACAAAAGTTTACCTTTTAGTGGTGCAACACACACAAATTCTAGTCATGTCACTATCCGAACACACGTATGGTTCCCAATGATAAATTGCATAATACATTTTCATAACCATGCTCAAATATTCATAAAATAGTTTCTAAGAAAATAAGATATAATTTGGTATTTAAAACCCATTTCCAAATCTACAAAATCCATTTTCAAAAAAACCCCACTTTTGAAATCATTTTCCTTTCATATAAATCATTTGAACATATTTATCACTTAAAATAAATAAATAAACCCAAATTAATTTATCAATAACGACATATAATTCATAAAATTTACCTATTTTATATATACACATACCTCAATATAGTTAAAACCCATATACTTTCTACTATGGAGATCGAAAACTAGGAGAACGGCCTTTATAAGGCAAGGCATACCATGAAACTGAAAAATATCGATAGAAAACACACTCCTCTAAAAAACCCATAAGGAAACCATAGATAAAACCAAAACATATATAGAATTAAATGGATTACACACCCAGAAAAAAAAATACAACCTTACTAGAGATAAATTACTGAACGAAGTGATCTAGACGAGGTGACCTGACACAAAATTGCCTAGGATTGTCCTCCAAGTCCAGACCAAAGAAGTATATAGGAATGAAATTAGAATTTCATCTAAAATTATAGGATTAAAAACTCTTTTGTATTTACAAGGAATGTAGTCCCAGTATACATTGTGAAATTATCTATTCCCACATATTCAAATAAACAGATCACTTTTTAATAAAAACATGAAATTTAATCATTACATGATGTGTAGCCTTTACATGGCCTGTAAAATTTTAATGTTCTCTATCCTTTTCTTGGGATCTACCCAGTATCCATTACACATCATGTATCCCTATTTAACATTATGCAATTTCCCAGAAATTGAAGAAATTATAGTTCTTTATGATGAAAATTCCAACAAATTCTCGACATCACCATTGTAGGTATCCTCTTAATCTAATTTCTTGCATGATATAGCAAATGAAAAAGGAAACCAAAAAATAAAGGTGAAAGTATAATTTTTATAAATGTAATGGGGTGATACAGAAGTCCAATACATTCCTCATATGATATTGGTGAAACATAATACACGTAATAATTCCTATTTTAACTATATTATGATATTTAAATACTTTCCCCAAATAAAATACATAATTAAAACCCACCCAGATTAATATAGTGAATGGTAATAAAATAATACATCCTTAGTAAAAATGATCATAAACCATAAAATGAAAGAAAAAAGATGATATCAACATAATATAACCCTAGTTAAGAATAATTATAATCAATTGTTGATGTAGTTGATCAATATAAATAAATTAAAATGATCATTAAAATCATTCTTCCTGAAAATACCATTTTCATTTTGAATGACATTTTGAAAAGCCTATACTTTGAAAATAAGTTATAAAAATATTTTATTTAAAATGATCATCATAAAATTACAAAGGAAACTTCGAATAATGATGGTTCTGATGGTGGGTAATTCTTTCTATGTCATATACATAAAAAATAAAATTCCTTTTTAACTATGAAAACGTTTGGAAAGATCCAAGTTCAAAAAATGAACAAAATAATAATTTTACAATTTTAGTAAAATAAAAATTGGAATTTTTTTAAATGACATAACATTCTTTTGAAAAACATTAAAGAGTAAAAATTACTAAAAATTACAATAATAAATCAATTTGAAAACGAAAAATTTTTGAAATATTTCAATAAATAAATTAGAAGAAAACAGATTTCCTACTGAATAGGGAAATGAAGTCATATTTTCATATAAAGAGTTTCATAATTAATTTAAGTAACAAATAGTTAAAAATGGTAAAATCATATGAAAATATCCTCTATAAAAAGAGTATATAAAATTAAATGGTTTTAATATGAAATTATCAAATAATTTACTTCCATTGAAATTCAAGAGTAAACAATCTTTATTAAAATAAGATTGTAAAATAACCCTTTACAATGATTATAACATTGAAATGAGATTTCATCATTGAATAAATTATGTATTTCAACTATAAATACACATAAAACAATTTAAAATACAACATAAGGTAATAAAAATCATTAAACCCATAATATTAAGATTTAATTATTTATGAAGTATAATTTTAAACTAATGAACTAATAATGGCTTAAAAATCCCTTAAATCATTCTTTATTTTTGTGGAATGTGATCTAACCCCCTTTATAGTGGTTTAAAAATATTATTAACTTATACAAGAATTGTATTAATATTTATAATATCAAATATGATCATTTTTTAAATATTAAAATCCATTTATTAATAATATATCAATATTTTCAATGTTTTCGGTGTTAATTCCCTTTTTTTCATTTGTTCTTTATCATGAAAGATCCAGTTTTTTAGAATATTATAGAGTTATATAATTTATAGAATAATAATAATGAAATAATTATAATATTTATTAATAAATTATAAATTTATAATCAATAATGAATCATGGTAATGAAAGAAAAAAATATGTTATGATCATGGAGTCAGTAGACCATTCATACGCAAGAGTAACATCTCCAATTTTCAATGATCTCTTTAAAAAATAGGTAAGTAATATTTTATCATTAAATAATTATAATTATATCATAAATATAATGTTATTTCATTGAATATAATTATATATATCATCAATATTTTTTAGGGATGAAAAGAGTGTCACATCACTTTGTGAAGGGAGTTTTCCACACATACATGAATGATGTAATCATCATTAAGAGTAAAAAAATAAAATTGTATATTTTATTTTAATAATTATTAATAAGAGATAAATATAATAATAATTATTTATATCACATATATTAATTAAAAAATTTTCTTTTCATCTTTCATTTAAATCATTAGTGAAAGACGAATCATATCGCTTCATTAGGTGCTAGTCCATGCTACACATGGGCGATGTTATCATACCTCCTACGGAATAGAAGGAATATATATATACAATATAAGATATAATAACCCCATAGGCATAAAAATGTTCTAAATATAATATATATACTTTATATCCATCGTCATTCAAAACCATGAGAGGTGGAATTAGAAAAATGAACGACCTCGGTTCCCGATTCGGTAATTCATCATACACATGAATGATGTTTTCATAACCCATTTTATGGATGTGGAGATGGAATTTGGTAACAAAAAGAATATAATAATAGAATATTATATGGATGGTATTGGGCTTATTATATCATTATGTTTTATTAATAATTAATGTATGTTAGCAAAGAAATATAATAAAAATGCTTATTGAAGAACATTACATCTTCTTCCGGGATCCTACATAATTTTTCACTAAAAAAACTAGGATGGATTTCTACCCAGAATAATGATTATAATATTTGTAGAGGTAATTTTGGAAGATAATTTGTAATCTCTCTAAAATACTAATCATTTTGAGGATGTGAAAAATATAAGAGATCGAATTCCCCTTTATAGTTGAGGAGTGTAATTCTAGTAATTTTTAAAAAGTATTCCATATTGGGAGGTATCAATTACCTAAAAGGTATAAAAAATAGAATAATAATTTAGGATAGGGTTTATTTGTTACATACACACTTCAAATTATCAAAAATAAATACATTTTTATCATGTTATTCCTTATTCTTCGTTGTTACTCAATTTTACCCTTTTTGTTTTTACCATGGTAACTTGTATCTTTTTATAAAACTTGGTAATTTATCTTTTAAGAAAAAAGGTAAAATGAAATATATTATATAATTTATACCTAATTATTAATAATTAATATTAAATTTATTAAATAAAAATAATGAGTCTTTAAACATTGATTTAATAGAAACACATGTAATGCATAAAACCCAATTTTAACCTTAATTTTGGTCATTAATTTTGGTTTTTTTCACTAATATTTATTATAAAATAATAATTTTACATTATTATATAACATAATTTATATTATTAAAAATATTAAATTCCATTTTTCCAAATTAAACCAACATAATTTATAGAATTTAATTTAAAATTCATCATCTACATGGGATAAGAAAGAGGGTTTTTAAAGTATAAATGTTTAAAAGTTTACAATTTTTTATATCTAAATGAAATATAAAATTATTACAATAATGTAAATTTAATTAATTGATTTATAATTTGAGTAATGATACTTTAATACCAATTAGAAATATAATTTATCATTATTAATAATTTAACCAAAAATGTAGTCTTCAACTAAAATTTAGGGTTTTTTCACCATTCTTCAAAAAATTTGAATTTTTAGAAAAATCATGACTAATCACCCTATAATTATTTATATATTAGTATTCATAAATTATTATTATTTTTCCCAATAAAATTTCTAAAAGTGATAAAAATTAATTTTCAATTAGGTGTGCAAAACACAACTATCATTGCTTTTGGAAAAAATGTTATTTTTGAGAAAATATTTCTTTTTCTATTAAATTATACTCACTTTATTTCTAATAAATAGATAACAAATAAATTCTTGTAAAAAATATATTTTCAAAAATTAGTTTCAATTTATAAAACCTCCAATTGAACATCCTTTTTATAACTATTATATTAAATAATTTCATTTTAATAATATATGATTTTAAGTAAAACATAGTCTTGCATGTAACACATGCTATCGAAGAAACCCAAAAGACAAACTTAGAGTAGTGTCTATTGAAAAATATTAATATATTTAATTTATTTAAAAATAAATATATTATAAGGAATAAAGTTTTTATATTCCATTCTATTATTTTTTTGTTATTCATACAGTATATCACTTACAATTTAGTTATTTTAGAATTTTAGGGGGTTACATTATACAATACATAATTAAATTGGGTCCCTGAAATTTGAACAAGATAATTGTAATAAAGGGTTTGAAATTTTAAAATATTAATGTTCAAAAACTCAATACATCATTTTTTAATAAAAAATCATCTTAATTAGAGAAAAATGGAACTACCATGGTCATGTGGAATAATACATAACTATGTTTTAAAGATGGAGAAATAATGTGGGAAATAAAATCATAGACATGGAAAAGAAAACTAATATCCAAATACTAATGAAGAGTGATATAAAAAATGTTCACAAGAAATTTGGTTATGCATATAAGGTTAATGACCACAATACCTTAAACCAAATATATGTTAAAATTTCATTAATATCATTTGAAATTATGGTAATATGATAACATTTTATTTCAATATATTTTTCCTAATTTTTGAGGAATTATTTTACTTTTATAAATATAATGAAATATACTTGCGTGATTTGTTTCTATTTCCTAATCATAATTTCAACCCTTGGTTTTTCTTAAATAAATATTCAATTCATCTCTTAATTTAGAAAACGAATATCCATGAATGAATTTTTTAGACATAGGGAACTAAATTTCACTTTTAACGTATCATAAGATCCTAATGGATGAAAAATATTTCTATTGGTCTCCAATTATTTTCCAAAACCGATATTATTATCACAAGTTTTTAAAAATGAATATATATCCAGATAGTGATGAAATTCATTAATATTTGGAACCTCATCCAAAGTTAACCCTATATAATTTCATAAATAGATAATCTTAGGGACCCTCGAAAATTTTGAGATTCATACTTAAAAGTACATATAATTAATCAAAACAACAAGAAGTAGCTCTTAGTTAACACATACCAACATGTGTATACCATCATCATTTATTCTCTTTTAAAATAGTAATAACCTAAATTACCATAAAACCTTATTGAAAACATGCATGATTCTTTATGCTTAAATAAAACTTATATTATTTGATATATTCCTTAATTCTAAAAATGTTGTTTACTCTATCTACGATATCATATATTATCTAAAAAAATCATTAATCAGCTCTAATGTATATAGTTCTATCCAATTTATTTATCCCAAATAAACCATCTCTTCATACAAAAAAACATTATCCCAACATCAGGAACATATTAAATTTTATCTTTTATTTCAAGAATTTTTCCAAAGAAGTTCAACTTGTTACATGATCATTTTTCTTGTTCATCAATACCATTTAACATATTCTATAAAATTCTAAATGAAATAGTACTACATTAGAATCCTGATTAAATTAATAATTATTATGACCAAAAAATCATTGATAAAATACACCAATGACAAAATTATTAATTCCACACACAATCACATTTATAATTTTTCTTAATCTATGGTAAGAGAAAGAGATTTACCATAATCCATTATCTTTTTTTGAGGTATATTACAATGAATCTTTGACATTGATTTGTTTAGTATCCCATCACCTTAGGGTTGAAATATTTTACATTGGAAAAAAATTCATTCCCTTGAAATCAGAAGCACAATTTATTTTTTCACTATACTTTTATGAAAGATATCATTCTATTAAATAACAACTAGGGTTCTTCATTCCATGATTTTTACATATTGGAAAATTCTTCATTCCTTTATTCCCCTTATACATTCTTTCCTCTTCCTTAATATAGGCTTCACTTTAATGCCATAATACATAATGAATTATTTTTATATCTTGTTAGAAACTGATATTATACTCTCATATTATGAAAATGTTAGGGAGACTAATTCCCTTAAAAATATAGAATTTATACCATCAATGATAAAATAACTCTTACTCTTTGGAATACGTTCATTGATTTTGTTCGCATTCCTTATACGAGGAACCACTTATAAAGATGTCATATTCTAGAAAAACTAATGAATTTTTGAATTTTGAATCATAAATTATAATACAAAAAATATTGATATACATAACATAATCAAATATGATATTCATAAGCATGATTTCTCTTTGGGTATATCTCTATTTTCAAATCCATCATGATTTTCTATAAAGAAAAATTGAAATATACTAAGCATATCCCTAGATAGTGTTAAACTAGGTGAGCTGTAAGGCCCATTTTCATGCACCAGGTGATGATCGTTTCAAGATAAATACACCCTATTTAGAGTTATTACACCTTGGTAAACATGTAAAAGAACCATGTTTAGTTGTATAATCTAGGAATAGATGGATTTATATGAAAATACACCCAATATCTACATTTCTAACAAGTTTGTATTTTCTTCTACACTTATCATCAATGTCAATCATAGGTTTGTGTTCATTAGTTTATATTTTTTTAAATATAATTCCCAAGGATTCTATTAAACTTAATGTTATATCAATTGTATATACTAGACCATAGTATCTTAGTGGTAGTGTATACTTTATTACATTATCATAATATTTATGGAATAACATCATGGTGGACCAAATAGTTTTATAGACATTATAAATTAAATGCATAAATGAAATACACAATACATTTAAAAAAATTAAAAATACAATTCCTTTTCATTGTTAATTCCATTATTCCTCTTAGATTATCCCTCTATATCATCGAAATATATTTTTTGGTATCCTAGGGAAAATATAACATAAGAAGGGGTGAGCTCAAATTCATAGTATATGTAAACATGCAGTGCATTAAATGAATAAATATGGTATAATCAATAGAAAATGTTAAATAACTTAAACACCTGTCATTTAATTAATATATTGAATATAATATAGAAGTTATAAATGAAGACCAAATAATTCCATATATACAATCACATGATTATGAAAAATGACTATGGATATTCTAACTAATTGAATAATCAAATAGAGTATCAATAACATAATTCAAAATGATGGAATTAATAATCATGGAAATCTAAAGAATTACATATAGCCCTTTTCCAATGCATGTAACATTTTTGAGGCTTATATACAAGAATCTAATACAAATCAGCATGTCTACTACTAAAACAATATCTAGTTTTTCTCATAATACCTAATGATTCATCAAGGGGATATACACAGCCCCAAACATCACTTACAATGTTTAATTCATTGCTCATATGAAAGGATTGAAATATATTTCACATAAAAATTCAAATTTTTACAATAATAAAACAAATAAATATTTTCCCTAATCCAAAAAAATATTTATAAATGATATATAGTAATATGGTTAATGATAATAAAATTGTACATTCATAGTAAAAGTGATTATAAACCATCCAAATAAATAAAGATGATGTTATTAATATAAAATACCCCCATTTTATCATAATTAAAATGAATGGTTTTTGTATTTTATGAATAAAATAACATAAAAATATCTTAAATAACATTATTAAGGAATATATCCTTTTAATTTTGAAATAAATTTTGGAAATTATTTTTAGTAAAAATAAATTTTAAAAACATTTTATTTTTAAAGATACTTGTAAACTTGTAAAGGAAGATCGAAATAAATTATGGTCATGCTGATGGGTAATATTTTACATGTTTTATAAGTTAAAAGTAACAATATTTTTTCAACTAAAAGGGTAAACAATCTCCCTTTTTATAAAAATGATAAAAACATTCATTTTACATTTTTTGTGAAAACAAAATGATAATTGTTTTTAAAATGAAAAAAGATTCTATTAAAAAAATTTACAGAGAAAAAATGGGTGAAAATTCCTCTAATAATTCATTTTAAAAATGTTAAGAATATTTTTTAAAATATTTTTGGAGCACAAGGTTTTGGAAGAAAACAAATCTATGACAGAAGAGATAAAAAAAGTAATATTTTCTTATAAAGATGTTACTAATTCATTTATGTACCACAGAGCATTAAACTAGTGATATTACTTGAAAATATCATTAATAACCATATTATAATAAAATTAAATGGTTTAATTATTTTGGTTTCAAAAATTACCTTCAATTGAAATTAAAGAGTAAAAAATCATGATTAGAATGAGATTGTGAAATAAACCATTACAAAGATCATAATGTTTTTATGATAGTTTTTAAATGATTTAAATATATTTTTATGCTGTAAAAAAACATAAAACATGTGTAAATACAACATAAGCTAATAAATAATCATTATAAACATAATATTATAATTATATAATCAATGATGTATATGTTTAACCCAATTAATTAAAATTGAGATAAGAAATCCCTTTACTCGGGATTTCTTTTGGATTAACTCCAATTGACCTCCAATATAGTGGTTTTAAACATGTTATTAAATTAGAAAAAACCATATCAATATTTATAATATAAAATATTATTCTTTTATTACATCTTACCACAAATTTGTTAGTAATCTTTCACTATGTCCATTGTTTTGGAAGTTAATTGCCTTGTATTCCAATACATTTTTTGTCATTAATTTTATATATATTTAACATATTATATATTTATCTCATATCCATAATAATAATAATTTAATAATTTTATATTTATACATCAATTATACTTTTAAAACCAAACATTAATGGTGGTTATGAAAAATGAAGTATGTTATAATCAAGGAGATAGTAGGTCGTACGTATTCATGAGTAACATTTCCATTTTTCAATGATAATTATGTAAAGTTATTATGTAATATTTTAAATTTCCATAATGATAATAATATCTTAAATATCATTTAAAAATTGTAGTTTTTATTTATATATATCATCCATGTGGTGTGGGGATGAAAATAGAGTCGCATCGCTTCGAGAAGGTGGTAGTTCATACGTATGAGAACGATGATGTCATTGTTATGTATAGAAAATGATATATTATAATTTAATAGTGTTTAATATTCCATAAATACCATTATTATTTCATTTATATCACATATTATAATTAATATTTTTCCTTATCACCTTCCATGAAAATAATTATCAAAAGATGAATCACGTCGCTTTAGGACAAAATTGTTCGACGTAGGCACGAGCGATGTTATCATATCTCCTATGGAATTTAACATAAAAATATATATTATAAAATGAATTCATAGGTATAAATATTTTATATATATAATATGTATACTTTTCATCCATCATCACACCTGACAATCATATGTGGAATTGAAAAAATGAACGACATTTGTTTACGAGGCGGTGATCCACTGGACAAGTAGATGATGATTTCATAACCACTTTTATAGAAGTGGATATGTTTTTTGGTCCTTTAATATTTATAATAAAATCATATTATACTAAATATATTGATTTTATTATATCATCATGGTTTATGTAAAAATATTAGGATTTGGAGAAATAAATAAACTAAAAATTCTTATTGAAGATGGTTTCCTGGTTATGTTTGCACCAAATCATTCTGAGTATAGATTAAGTTATTTGGAATTTTCTTGGTCAGGACAAGTTAATTTTAATGTGTGAACAAGAGAATAGATTGAGTGACCTTTTATAGTTGAGGAGTAGTGGTATTCCTATAAATACTCAAAAAATTTCACTATTGGGAGGTATCCCTTGCCCCACGTGCCTATAAAATAGATAAATAATAGATTGGTGGTTAAATTTGGTCTCTAAACTCCCACACAACACAAAAATCAATATATTATTATTAGGATCATCCTTTGTCATTAGGTATAAAAAAAATTACCCTTTTACTTTTAACCATATTAACTTGTATCTTTTTCCTATCTGGGTAACTATTCCTTTAATAATATAATTAAAATTATCTAAATTTAATAATTTAGACCAACATATTTTTAATAATAAATCAAATTCATTAAATAAAAATCATATTTTTGTGTAAAATTTGTTTTAATAAAGATGCATGGAATGTACCAAATCCTATCCTAAACATAATTAAGTTAATTAATTTTACTCTTTACACTAATCATTGTGGTCAAAAATTAAGTTGATATTATTTTGTGAAATAAATTATTCTTATTCCAAATTTGGAACCAGTTTTTTCCAAATTCAAATCACACAATTGGAAGAATCTAATATAAAACAAATCACATTGACAGATCGATAAATATGGTTTTTAAAGTGAAATGTTTAATAGTTTACAATGTTTTTATATTTATATTAAATATTAAAAGGAATACAATAACATAAATTTTATTTATTGATATAAAATTGACCTTATTTTACATTGAAAATAATTCAATATATAATTTTTCATTATATATTATTTAAATTCAAATTTATTTTTCAATTAAAAATCAATATTATTTAATATTCCTCAAAAATGAAAATCTTCATAAAAATAACAAAAATTTATCTTATGATAATTTTGATATTATAAATTCATAATTGATGTTAGTTATTTCAAATAAGCTTTCTAAAAGGGGTAAAATATAATTTTTAATTATGTCACAAACCAGACTAGCTTTCCATCCAACCAAACACCTGACCGAGCCCCTAACAAGGCCTGAGACATGTTCCTAATCATAATGGGTAGGAGAACAGTTCCAATAATCAATGATAAACCAAGAGGGAACTATTTAACACAATAAGCATCTAAGATCAAATAACAAAACTAGATAACAACTAAGAAACCATGATTATTCATAAATATGGAAGAACAATAAAGACAACAATGAGATGAAATGACCACAAAAACTGATAAAATTGAAAATTAATAATAGTACTAAACTTGAATGAAACAAACAAGATCTTCATATGAACACTTGTTCACGACTATCAACTAATGTATTCTGCTCTATAGGGAAGTTGTAAAAGAAACATAAACCAAAAAAACACCTCTAGTCTATTGACACCAAGTGGAATATATAGGGTCTGATTATAAATAAATTATTAGGTAAGCATCACCAAGTACATACATTTCTTTTCTAGAAACATTCCATAAAATTTACTTTGAAATGTATTTAGAAAACTGGTTCTTGAAAATTTAATTAAATGAGAATATATTTAGATAAATTCCCTTCCTAAAACAACACACATCAGTTTCCCTTTAAAAACAATGCTCCATTTGAAAACCCAATATACAAATCCAAAACACAAAAGAAAATCCATACCATTTAATCAAGGAGTTATGCCTGAAGTAATGAAAATTTAACAAGTTAAAAGAAATAGTATGGATAAATACCAATGTTAAAAATAAGTGAATAGAACATATAGATAGGTAATCATGTACATTCCCTATACATATCTAGAATAAATCCCTAGAGGCACTCTGTTCAAGATCACATATCGGCATATGGTAAAACCTTACAGTCAATAACTAACTAGCTACACTAAACTACCCTCACTGGTGGCACATCCCACCTAGCCTCTCAATAAATCCAGGGTTACTAACCCGTCTGATCAGGGTCAATAAGAAACTATCACTACACCCTCTAGATGATTCCTAAGAATCCCATGATAATATTACATGTTTAATAATGGTGTAGTAACATACATGGAATAAATAGATAACCCACATATTCCAATATGTTTTACTAACCCAAACATCGAGACCATCCATGCGATGACCCTCTCCTCAGAGGGCTCAATAAAGAGTTTCCCATAATACAGTAAAACATTTATAAGTTCCAATAGGTCCTTAAAATAATTTCGGTTCTAGAAACACACTCCAAATTACTATAATATACCAATCGGGACTTAAAACTCACATTTCCACTAAAAATTCCAAACAATTATTCCATAAAAAACAAGGCGAACATGCAACATACAAGATTGTTCCAAATGAGAATTTATGTAATTTAGAAAAAAAACCACAGATCAAGATTAAAAATATGACTTTCTTAAGAAAACAAAATTGAATCCACATTTGAGTTCACTAAAAAAATAACTATTTTGATAATGTTTGTAATTTTATAATAATCTATTTGGGAATGATAGAGAAGAGAGGGGATGGAGAATGAAATTTTTGAAAATGGGGTTCAAGAGAGACATTTTATAAAAATGACCATTATAATTTTTGGGCATGTCCATAGGTGCACTCTATGAACATATTTATAATACCATATCCAACGGAACATCCTTAAAAATCATAGAGGTACACAAAACAATTTAAAAGAACAACCACGTATATTATTTCCAATCATAAAAAACCATACATATTCACTAAAAAAATATTATGCATCAAGATCCACTCATGAATCCAATTTATAATGTAAAATAACTCTCCAAAATATTACCAAGACCTAGAGAAACTGAAAAAACTCAATTTCATATTGTTAAGTCCAATTAGATTTTCATTGAACACCTTGTATTAATATATACCTAAGAACAAACTTCTAAATCCTATAAAGATCCATTTTCACTAATTTTAAAACATAAAAACACCACAATAATTCATAAAAACACATCTTAATCATGGAAATAAATTTTAGAAATTACGTAAAAAATCTCAAGCATCTAATGTAACGAGCCAACAAATGAAATGGATGAAAGCACCAACCTTGACGGTGTGCACATGCATTGAAACCCTCGTAAAAGGAAGAATAAGGTCCAAGGAACACTTTTTTCACCCTATCATCCAAGAAAACACCCAACTTACCAACCATATCCTCTAGGGATTGGAAAAGATTGAAATAAGACAAGAAAAACGAAGAAATTATGAGATGGATGAAGAATAAGGAGAAATAATTACCCATGGGGAAAACAACCCCAAACTGATGGATAAGAGCTTAGATTCCAAGGTGTGAGAACGGAGGAAGCCTCCCAAGAATCCCCTAGGGATTCATAAACAATAGGGGGAGATTGGATGTGATTTTTTGATAAAATTTAAGAGGATAAAATGTGGAATTTTAATTTTTCAAGAACCTATTCAACTCGAAGGGTTTTGCCACACAATTTTCCAAACTGTGCGCCATCCAAGTCTCTTAGATGATTTAAATGAAAGAGAAATTTCCCACACCTAACCCAAGGTATTTTTTAATAATGTAAATGTCATGCCCCTGGTCTCAAGAACCTAAAACAAGTCACATATTTCCCCATTTGGCTCACATGGTAGGGGAAAAACTTCTCTCAAGCTGTTCAATTCAATCTATGGAAGATCAAACTAAACTAGAAACACCCAGGGCCTCAACTGGAAACCTGATTTACCCTCAGGTCTTGCTCACTAACCATGTATATGGCTAAACATGGACAAATACCTCTAATGAATAATAATTTTCACCGAGAACTGAACCTAAAATTCCACCAAAAGATCCGACATCATGAAAAGAATAATATAATAGAGAAATTATGTTTATGATGTGACAATTCCCCCCACAAAAAACTTTAACCCCTATAAATTCATCCAGCCGAACGATAACAAAAACATGATCATGTACTGAGTGATAGGGAATGAAACTAACAACATCACTGTGACATTTCATATCCACATGTAACAGGTAAACAGGTCTTGGGAAATGAACAATGTGGAAAACTATGGGTAAGGGGAAGTAAAAAAGGGATCTCCCTACCGCAAGAACCCAACTAACACTATGAAATTGCCAGGGGAACCTCTAAACCATACCAAAAAACCCTATCATAAGGTGACCCAATAAAAGAACTCAAAACAAAACACTAATCTAAACCAAAATTCATAATTTCCTATAAGATTAACTAATCTTTAAAATATGCACAACCTAAAACTAAACATAATCCATAAAATATTCTAACAACACAAGAGAGACAATCATATTGGGATTCACATCCACAAAACACCACCACTGAACCTACAAGAGAATGGAACCATTAAACCTTTTTCAACAAAGATAATATTTCAAAAATAAGGATCGGAAATTAATATTTTTATAAGGGAAAGATAAACTTCAAAAATTAAGAGGGCTAAAATAGGGTAATTAAAAAGGTCTTCACTAGAACATTGGGATCAAAGTTTAGTTCAAGGTTCCCAACACCCCCATGAATTCCTAAATGTGTGTAACTTCACTCCATGAACAATGGATGGAGACATGATGACTTGAATCATATTCTACCTAGAAATCAGGAGTTTCTAGTCTATGTCTAATAATTCATCTTTATAAACCACTGCTTCTAGACCTTCTCTATGAGACCAAAAAGGCTACATTGCTGACAATACATTGATGAATTATGGAAGGATGACTTTGAATGCCTCAACCAAATGCACCTGAATCACATGAGTGAATGGTTTGATAAGAAAGAAGAAAGAAAATAAATAATAGACTCCACATGAATAGTTTTCCCTAATATACACTCCTCTCTAAATGGGGAACACTCATGAGGACCGAGAAACACTGGATTGACAACTTCCACTGATTGTGCTCAGAGAACCAACTTGGATAGAAACAATTCATCTATGAGAATCTCCAATAGTACTTCACATGGTGAGAGGAACATGATCATTGATCTATGGAAGGAGACCCTACATGAAGAGTGGATATTTAAACAAATCCATCTTTGCTACTTCTAAATAAAAGGAAACTGAATTATTTAAATGTTCAACATAAGATTTCAACGTCTACCGACCTTATTGAATACTAAAGAGCTCTTTCACCCTCCCCTCCATCAAATCCTAATGTATGATCCAGTAGACAAATGGAATCTTTAAAACATCCCAATGCATCCATTATTGCAACAATTATGGGGATATCACCTTCGAATGATCCAAAACCAAATCTTTAAATGAACCCATCACAATAAAAACCCTCATGGATTTAGGAGTTCTATAAAAATTGAGGACACCTTGGACATTCAAAAGAAACTTTGAACCCACCAAAGTACATAGATCACCTTGAAAAATAGGCAACAACAAGGATAAAATTGACTCTATCACCCCCTGGGAGTCTAGGTAGGGATGGAAACTGGGAGAGACTCACTAGAAACCTCTGGACCCTTTCTAGGTAGAACAATCTATACAACATAAAAACATAAAACTAATTAAACATAAATAAAAAAATCAAAAAAAAGGTACACAAAAATCTAAAAACCCAACTCAAAATCAAAACACCACAAAAAGAATCCACAATCCTTTTTTAGAAACCACAATTTACATTCCAAATTCAACACAACATAGCCCTAATATAATTCCCCAGCCTTACACATTACTTAATCTTGAGTTATTACAAGATTACACATTGAGGATCTTTTCAGGTTTAGAGTTTTAGAGAATTAGATCATAAATCATGCACTACATTCCACATTTAGACAAGGTGGTTACCTAAAAGACAGTATTCATTTTTCCCATCAATGGAAACATATTTAAAATAAAGCATGGATTATTTCTTGACTCTTCCTAGACACTATCATCACATCATGTACTTTTCACTGACCTATGGAAAACATTTCAAAAACTCGGGATGAGCATAAAAATCTCAGTAAGGGACATAAAAGTATGAAATGAAAACATTAGTCCATGTCTACATAAGAATTAATGAAATCACAGTTTACTCATAAAACATAATCACTTTAACATACCTCATCAAATCATGAATAAATCATAGAAATCATAAGACATAAAGGATACTTGATAATTCATAACATTCTTACATAGGGAGTAACCCTCATGGTTACGTTTGGAATACCCACCACACTATATTCCTTAAATCTCTTTAGAGAAACCTTAACGTTTAACCCCTTCGCATTACCCAATGCATTGGAGAGATATATCTGGCTCACCTGCCCTTAGTTTATCACGGAACCACCCGTCATCATTAACAATGCCCAAGAACCATAACATAATCATATCACATAAAACATGCATAAAGGAAACATAACATTTCCACATTTCAATCACAAGATATCAATACAACACATTGATTTAATAAAAAAATTATCAAAACCATTTTCAATACCAAAATAAAATAAAAGTAAAACATTGTATTTATTTTTCATTTAAAAAAAAGTTATGGCTTGTAGATGAAGCTGAAACTCAAATAATGGTCATGGCGGTGGAGAAGTCGTTGTCGCCGCATACCTACGACAAAAACATTCACTTTTGTCATTTAGTAAAACTCTTGATATAAAAATATCCCTTTTGAATAAATGTAAAATTCAAAGGGGTTTCTACACCGTATAACAGAAGGTTGTGTATAAAATGAAATATGCCTCAATGAAAGGAGATTCAGACGAAGTCCCATACCTCGTATCCGACTTGACTCGATCTTTCTTTAATCTCCTGAATAATAAACATGAGTTAATTTATACTTGATTAAGAACATTTTTCAAGTTAATTATTCCTTTTATATCACTTATTACCATGTTATAAACACTATTTAATTATTTATGTTAATAACGGTTGTTTTGTCCATCTTTGGTACTTGAGTCAAAAATGGACTTCTTATAATTACATGTTGTTCATGTGGTCAAAGGTTCATTATATCCAGAATTATATTCATGATGTAGATATCATATATATCATATATATATATATATAGTATATACATTCATTTATAATATTACATAACATTTAGAGATAAGAAATGAAATGCACCGTTCATGGAGACGGTAAGCCGTACGTACGCATGAACGGTACTTTCATTTCTATTTATTATTTAATGGAGATAAATCATAATGATATAAAGGTACATTATGATTCCAGTATAATATCATATATAATATCATTAAATCCATCCCTTATACTTCCCACATATGGCATTAACGAATCATATCACTTTGAGGGGGAGGTAGTCTGCACTTCCTAAAATGAAGATATCACGTTTACCCATAATGGAAACCATAATGTTATGCCATAAATGAAAAATACAGAAGCATAAGGAAAACATAAAAATATTATATATCATATATAAATATATTGACATCTTAATGTCCACCTTTAAAGGTGATAAAAGAATATTGAACAATCATCGTTTTGTGAGGCAGAAATTTTCCATCCATAGAAACAGCATGTTCTTTAACCATTAGACAAAGGTGTGTGTAAGTGTAGCTCGAATCCTTCACATAAAAACATCCTAGTATATTGAAGATACTTTTTTTGTTACCAATTAAAGAAATAAAAAAAAATTAGGGGGTATTAGAAGCAAAATAAAACAAAATAACATTAGAGAAGACTTTACCTTTAAATGGGGTAACTCCTCTTGGTTTGTAACAAAAGGGTTTCGTAAAGAGCTTTCTACCTAATGTAATGCTTCTAGGATGAATAGAGGGATGTGGAGATATTAAATGAGAAGATATTTTCCAATCCAATGGCTTGAGAAGTGTGGGTAGGAGGTAGAGGTGGGGGCCTTTTATAAGAGGGAAGAGGGGCACTCTTGGAAATTCAAGAAATGGTGATTTATTATATAATGAGTTTTTGATTTTAAAGGTCCCAAATTCATATATTTCGAGGATAAGGTTATAGGGGTTCAAAATATACTCATACAATAGTTTTTTGACAAGTGTAAGTCTTATATTTTACATTATGTTTTCATTTTATTTAAATCGTTTATTAATGAGGTAATCGATGTATCATCATGGTGTCATTTAAAATTTAATTTAATTAATGTCTAAAAATTATAAAAATAATACTATGATTTAGGAAATATTTTTATATTTATAATTAATATTTGTAGTCCAATAGATCATTTATGTAGACAAAATTAAAATTCTTTTACTTGGGTGATACATACTTTGGTGATATTCTCATTTCTTTAAAAATAAAAAGATAAACTGTCACTATCACACAAAAGTGATTCCATGGGGTCCCAAAGTTTTGAAAAAGGCATCCCATGGTCGTCCATGACATAACCAGTAGCATTAGGAAACATTTTGGGGTCATTTTTTTATTATTATGATATTATTTTATTATCCTTAACTATCCGATTACTAATTAATCAAGATAATTAAAGATAATTTCCGTTTTTACTATTCATAATGTCAAAAAAAAGAGTCTTAATTAAATAATTTTTACCTTATGATTCAAAATATGGAATAACTTTTACCAAATTCCAAACACAAAAATCACAATAATTAATTTATAAATGATTCACGTTGTCAAAACATATAGCGATTTTTTTAGAAACAATTTTTATCAAAATTTTGACTATTGTTTATGTCCAATTTCAAAGTTAAATTAATTATAATGGCCAACATTCGATTAAATGGTAAAAATATATTATAATTACACTTTAAAACCAATTAAAAGGAAAATCTATCTATATAAGGCCCAAGCCTTAAACCTTACTTAAACTTGAGTTATTACAAGATTACACATTGAGGATCTTTTCAGGTTTAGAGTTTTAGAGAATTAGATCATGAAACTTGAATTACATTCGACATTTAAAAAAAGTGGTTACATAAAAGACAGTATTCATTCTTCCTATCAACGGAAACATATTTAAAATAAAACACGGATTCTTTCTTGACACATCCTTGCCACTATCATCACATCATGTACCTTTCCCTTGACCTGTGAAAAACATTTCAAAAACATGGGATGAGCATAAAAAGCTCAGTAAGAGTTATAAAAAATATGGAAAGGAAACATGAGTTCATATATACATTATAATGAAATCAAACTTTACCCATAAAACATGGGCATATCAAATCATGAATAAATCATAGAAATCATAAGATATAAAAGGGATCTTGAGGCATTCATAACATTATTACATAGGGAGTAACCCTCTTGGTTACGTTTGGAATACCCACTATAGTATATTCCCTAAATCTCTTCGGAGAAACCTTAACGTTTCACTCCTTCACGTTACCCAATGCATTGGAGAGCTATTTTGGTCTCACCCACCCTTAGTTTATCACGAAACCACCTGTTTCCATAACAATGCCCAAAAACCATAACATAAACATATCACATAAAACATGCATAAAGGAAACATAACATTTCCACATTTCAATCACAATATAACATTTTAGTATATTGAAATAATGAATCCATTCAAAAAGAAACCATTTCCAAAACCATTTAAAACATTTAATAAAGAGATTTTTGAATCAAAGTGTCCCATAACACCTTGAAGCTTTTAACATTTTAAACCATTAATATCCCTATAAATAAATCATTAAAACCATTTTGAAAATATGGATATTAATGGGAACCATTTATAAGAATAAATCATTAAAACATTTAAAACGATATTTTATTTAAAGTGTTTTTAACAAAATGGGAGACACTTGAATACAATAACTGAGGAATAACATTTAATCAGAACTTTATAATATCATGATAATAAAAGAATTAATGATATAATATTCAAAATGACATTATATACTCCATATAAGAGTGAATTGGTGCATAACAACAATAAAGTCTCAATAGAAATGTAAAATGAGATGAAATCCACTGTAAAGAAGGTACCCTTAAATTAACGATAAAGCAATCTCATAATTATGTGTGAAAAATATAAATACACCCAATATAAGTGGATATTAAGTGTAAAACACTCAAAGGTCATTAAAATATATTCAAATGAGGACATATTCAATAACTACATGTTGAACCCAAAGAAATCGAAATTGGGTTAAAAAGTTCCCTTGGTAAAATTGGACAGCCTAACAGCATCCCTTCAAAATTTAGAAAATGAGTTGATGAGAGATAAAAAGGGAATATCATCACTTGGACATAAAATTTACATCAATAAGGATATAAAATAACATATCCCAACATAATAGTATGTGAATTAAAAGACATAACAAAATAAGTCTTTTAAAAAGAGGAGGGTGAAAGGTCCCCTTACCGAGTTGGGTAACTTTCGAAACGGACACCCCATGGAAGAAGGGTCATACAATGAAGATGTGAATTCCCATAAATGAAATTATACTACAAAAAGTGTATAATAATGGGCAGTACATACACCACTCAAAGGAAATTGTGGCAAATGTAGCATAAATCTCACGGGAATAAAAGTGAGATGAAATATCCCTTACGAAAACTTGGTAGCCTAACAGCGCCACTTAAAACTTCCAAAATGGATTGATGAGTGGAAATAGGGTATCTCATCATCTTACCATAAAATTTACATAGAGAGAAATATAAAAGAACATCCCCCATCATAAGAAAGAGGAGATTAAAAGAAGTGACATAAAGGAGAGTACTTAAAAAGAAAGAGAGAGGTTATATCTCTTACGAAAATTCGGCAGCCTAACGGCGCCACTCAAAACTTCCAAAATGGAGAGAATAGGGTCTCTCGTCATTTGAACATAAAAATTACTATAATAGTAATATAAAAGATCATCCCAATAACAAGAAATATGAGCTTTAAAAGGAATGACATAAAATATTGTACTTAAAAAAAACAGAGGAGTAGGATCCCTTACCTCGGGTCCGACTAGACTCGATCGTTCTTTAATCTCCTGAATAATAAATTTGAGTTAATTTCTACTTCCTTAAGAACCTTTTTCAAGTTCATTATTCTTTTTATATAACTTATTACCATGTCAGAAACATTATGTAATCATTTAAGTTAATAATATTTGTTTTGCCGATATTTGGTTCTTAAGTCGAAAGTGGACTTCTTACAATTACATGTTGTTCGTGTGGCCAAATGTTCATTATATCCAGAATTTTATTCATGATTTAGATATCATATATATCATATATATCCAGTATATTAATGTATTTATAATATTACATAACATTTAGAGTTAATAAATGAAATGCACCGTTCATGGAGACGGTAAGCCGTAAGTACGCATGAACGATACTTCCATTTCTATTTCATATTTAATGGAATTAAAACATAATGATACATAATAGTATTTTAATTCCAGTATGGTATCATATATAACATCATTAAATATATCTTTTATACGTACCACATATGGTATTAACGAATCAAATCATTTTGAGGGGGCGGTAGTCCGCACTTCCTTAAATGAAGATATCACGTTTACCCATAATGGAAACCATAAAGGTATTCCATAAATAAAAAATACAGAAGCTTAAGTAAAACATAAACATATTAGATATCATATATAAATATAGTGTCATATTAATAGCCACCTTTGAAGGTGTTAGAAGAATGCTGAAGGATCATCGTTTCAGGAGGCAGAAATTCGCCATCCACGGAAACAATATGTTCTTTAACCATTAGATGTAGGTGTGTGTAAGTGTAGATAGAATCCTTATTATAAAAAAATCCTAGTATATTGAAGATACTTGAGTTTTTACAAAAGAAAATAATAAAAAGAGTTTATGGGTTTGGAGAAGTAAAATAAAACAAAAGGACTCAAGTGAAGACATTACCTTAAAATCAGGTAACTTCCTTTGATTTGAGCTCAAAGGCTTCCTTGGAAAGGATTCTACCCAAAGTTAGGCTTAAATGAGTTAGAGAGGGATGTGTAGAGACGAAATGGGCAGGGTTTGGACGAGCCAAAGGCTTTGGAATTGTGTGTAAGGAGGTAGAGGTGGGGGCCTTTTATAAGAGGAGAGGAGAGGCACTCTTGGAAAGGTATAAAATGTAACATTATTTCCAAATGAGTTTCGGATTTTAATGGTCCCACATTGATGTGTTTCTAGGATAAGGTGACAAGGGTTCGAAATCCACCCATCCAATAGGTTTTTTACATGTATAGGTCGTATATTTTACATTATCTTTCCATTTTATTTAAATCGTTAAATAATGAGGTCATCGCTGCATCATCATGATGTTATAAATAATTTAATTTATTTAATGTCTAAAAATTATAAAAAAAATACAATGATGTGGGAAATATTTTTATATTTCCATTTTATATTTATAGTCCAAAAGATCATTTATGTAGACAAAGTTAAAAATATTTTACATAGGTGATACATTCTTTGTCAAATTTAACATTTTTTAAAAATAAATAGATAAAAAGTCACTTTCTCACAAAAGGGATTCCATGGGGCCCCCATGTTTCCCACAAGGCATCCCATGGTCGGAAATGAGACAACCAGCAGCCTTAGGACACATTTTGTGGTCATTTTTGTATTATTATGATATTATCTTATTATCTTTAACTACCCGATTACTCATTAATCAAAATAAATAAAGATAATTACTGCCGTTACTATTCATAATGTCGAAAAACAAAAGAGTCTTAATTAAATAATTTGGAGCTTCTGATTACAAATATTTAATTAATTTTACTAAATTCTAAACACATAAATTGCAATAATTAATTTAAAAAAACTTCCCGTTGTCAAAACAAATAGCGGGTTTTTTAGAAACAATATTTAAGAAAAGTTTGGCACTTGTTTATGCCTAATTCCAAAGTGAAATTAATCCCAATGACCATCATTGTATTAAATGGTAAAAATATATTCTAATTAAACTTTAAAACAAATTAAAAAGAAAATATAACCATATAATTAAATTATATGAAAAAGTAGTTTTGATGTTAAATGCAGTATTTTTCACAATTCATTGAAAAATGAACATTGTCAGAAAAATACCAAAAATTAAACCAAGGTAAATTTCAATGTCCCAATCATAAATAATATGTCTATTTTGAAAAATAGAGCTTAAAATTTTTAAAAAAGTGCATTTAATATGGGTTCTCCATCAAAAGGCAGTTAATCGACCTTTTAAAGAATATTAGAACGTTTTCACTTAAAAACTGGATTCATTTGCATTTTTAATCCTATAAAATTTATTGTAAAGAGTAAAAATATTTGAAAAACATATATAATTATTTTGTATTTAGTTCTGTTCATTCCCGCCATTACAACGGCTAGGCGTTAACTACTATTTAAAATAATATTATTTTATTATTAGAGTGCAACGTAAGATTCCCAAGAAACTCGTTGTTATGTGTTGGGTACGCCATCGAGCATAGCATCCCCTTTAAAGTAATATTAATATTTTATTCAAAAATATGGATAAATATAAAGATGTCATATTCTTTATTTACCTGGGGTGTTACATCCTTCCCCCCTTTTGGGAATTGTGTCCTCACAATTTTAAAATTGGGCTTGGAAACATCCTTGAAAGTCTCACATCGGAACAAGAGTCGGTAAAGTAATCACTTTAAAATAAAGAAAGATAAGTAAAAATTTCACTCAAGTTAACCCATACTAGGATTCCAAGTATGAAAATATGGACATGGAGGAAAAAACAAAGGGTCATGTTCTGATGGATAGTGATAGAAAACATGTTTAAGAGAAAGTTAACCACAAGAAAATCACAAACTTGTGATGGGTTAAACGGTATTCAATTCCCCAGTAGGAAAAGTTAATAGACAACATTTTTGTTTTAAGTTACTTTTTATTGAGGAATTTATTCATAAGGAAACATACTCACTTATCATGTTGACTTTCAACTTTTATTAGATTCCTTACACAAACTCATATTTTCTCCAAAAGACGAGTATTTAGGAAGACTGGTTCACATTAAGAGTATTATAATCAACTTCTAGAGAATCACCTAATCCACAAAAGAGAACTATATACTTCCCATGACTTTATACTTTAAACAAAACCAAAACCAAAATGGTAAGTACAAGATCAGATAATCCAGAAAAGGATAACCCTTTATAAAAAGAAAATCTATACTTACTCTCCAAAATTTGTCCAACAAAACCCGAAGTTCAACGAGGACCATTCGATAAACAATTTGTCCATAAAATTCTTCAATGTAAACCAAACTAAGGTTGAAACCAAAATATTTGAAGGATTTTGTCACATATACTTCCAAGTTAAATCATAACATTTATCTCCAAACAACATCAGTTGCTCTTAAAGTCTCATATTGAAAAGTAATTAACCTAATCACATATCATCCATGATAGGTTAATAATTTCCATAGATAAACCAAAATCATCTCATTCTAGATTCATAAGATCGTCTAACTAAAAATAATTAGTTAAACTAACCAGGGACTTCACGTAGTCCAGTGGTAGGTGATAAATACTAGGTGCACTTTGGTTGTGGGTTCGATTCCCGCAGCTTTGTCTGACACGACGGGTTGTCACACAGTCTGCGTGTTTTCAATTTTCCAAAACTATATAATTCTCAGATTATTCCCCAAAAAGAGATAAAATCATCAAAAATAACCATAACATAATTTAACCTCAATTTTATCTCATGCCTTTCACTTCCATCATAACATATAGTAACCCATAATTACCTCAAAAGTAAGGATCATATAAACCCAAATGGTTCTTTATGACTATGTCCACTAAAGAACAGATAATTATTCCTTGAATAAAATTTTCATATGTTCAACATCAGGGTTACACATACTATAAAAAGTCTTCTAATGTTACCCCATCATCAAAAGAGACTTAATACTCTTATGAATTTCACCATAACTCTTGAAGCCCTTATATGTTGACTTCTTACTCACTCAACATTCTTCATGATCCATTAACCATTCCTTTCCAACTTAATATGAAATACTTCTTTCCTACAAACAAAATCATGAATCATATCCAAATATTCCAAAATAGGAAAACAAAAGTTATGAAATAATCCATACCTTTGATTGGTCATTGTTAGCTTCTTCATCCTCAATCGGAATGGCATTAGGTATTGGTAAACGAATATTTGTACGATCTTGGTGGTCCCATTCACGAAAATTCATCATAGGAAATGTGTTTGCATAATGACCATGCACCCCACATTTAAAACATTCAATTGATCCCGTAGAAAGAACTTCTTTCCCTTTCCTCGAGTCAACTAGATGCTTCCTTTTTCCATGGCAGGTTCTTGCTTTATGACCTTCATTTCCACATCTATAGCATATTTCTATCCCTTTGAAACATTTTCCTAGGTGTTTCTTTCCACATCTTTGACACATAGGTTTTTGAACACACTTACCTTTATGATTATCACCTGTAGTTCTGTAGGGACTTGTTTCTCTCATATATGATGCCTTAGAGAAATCACCAAGGTTTAGGTGGTCAATCATGACTCCAGATAGTTGGTTGAGGATAATCACAAGAGTTCTCATTGCAGCCCCCATATCATTCAGTTGCTTGCTCAAAAAACTGTCACAGTTTCCTTCACATCCACTGTTACTTTGGTGCTTGCTAGATCCAGCCATTTACTAAAACCAAAAAGGTCAGTGTGAGTATATCAACAAAACCATCATATACTAATGAGGAAGATAAACACCAAGATATACTTACTCATTCACTTTATCTAAAACTAGGACTCTTTCTGAAATCCTATCCATTATGGTACTGTCACTTATGCTTAGAGAATACCCTAACCTCTAAAGTTATCTAAACCGACCTCTGATACCAACTATAAGGCCCAAGCCTTAAACCTTACTTAATCTTGAGTTATTACAAGATTACACATTGAGGATCTTTTCAGGTCTATATTTTTAGATAATTAGATCACGAAACTTTCATTACATTCCACATTTAAACAAAGTGGTTACATAAAAGATAGTATTCATTCTTCCCATCAACAGAAACATATTAAAAATAAAACACAGATTCTTTCTTGACACATCCTTGACACTATCATCACATCATTTACCTTTCCCTTGACCTGTGAAAAACATTTCAAAAACTTGGGATGAGCATAAAAATCTCATTAAGAGTTATAAAAAATATGGAAAGGAAACATGAGTTCATATATACATTATAATGAAATCATACTTTACCCATAAAACATAGGTATATCAAATCATGAATAAATCATAGAAATCATAAGACATAAAAGGGATCATAAGGCATTAATAACATTCTTACGTAGGGAGTAACCCTCTTGGTTACTTTTCGAATACCCACCACAGTATATTCCCTAAATCTCTTCGGAAAAACCTTAATGTTTCACTCCTTCGCATTACCCAATGCATTGGAGAGCTATATCGGGCTCACCCGCCCTTAGTTTATCATGGTACCACCCATTTCCATAACAATGCCCACGAACCATAACATAAACATATCACATAAAACATGCATGAAGGAAACATAACATTTCCACATTTCAATCACAATATAACATTTTAGTATATTGAAATAATGAATCCATTCAAAAAGAAACCATTTCCAAATCCATTTAAAACATTTAATAAAGTGATTTTTGAATCAATGTTTCCCATACCACCATGAAGATTTAAACATTTTAAAACATTAATATCCATATAAATAAATCCTTAAAACCATTTTGAAAAAATGGATATTAATCAGAACCATTTATAAGAATAAATCATTAAAACATTTAAAATGATATTTTATTTAAAGTGTTTTTAACAAAATGGGAGACACTTGAATACAATAATTGAGGAATAACATTTAATCAGAACATTATAATATCATGAGAATAAAGGAATTCGTGATATAATATTCCAAAGGACAGTATATACACCATATAAGAGTGAATTGGTGCATAACAACAATGAAGTCTCAATATAAATGTTAAATGAGATGAAATCCCCTGTAAAGAAGGTACCCTTAAATTAAGGATAAATCAATCTCATAATTATATGGGACAAATATAAATACACCCAATATAAGAGGATATTAAGTGTAAAACACTCAAAGGTCATTCACACATATTCAAATGAGGACATATTCAATAACTACATGTTGAACCCAAAGAAATCGAAATTGGGTTAAAAAGTTCCCTTGGTAAAATTCGACAGCCTTACGGCATCACTTCAAAATTCAGAAAATGAGTTGATGAGAGATAAAAAGGGAATATCATCACTTGGACATAAAATTTACATCAATAAGGATATAAAAGAATATATCCCAACATAATAGAATGTCAATTAAAAGACATAACAAAAGAAGTCTTTTAAAAGGAGGAGGGTGAAAGGTCCCCTTACTGAGTTGGGTAACTTTCGAAACGTACACCCCATGGAAGAAGGGTCATACAATGAAGATGTGAATAACCATAAATGAAATTATACTAAAAAAAGTTTATAATAATGGGAAGTAAATACACCACTCAAAGGAAATTGTGGCAAATGTAGCATAAATCTCACGGGAATAAAAGTGAGATGAAAAATCCCTTACGAAAACTCGGCAGCCTAACTGTGCCACTTAAAACATCCAAAATGGATTGATGAGAGGAAATAGGGTATCTCATCATATTACAATAAAATTTACAGCGAGAGGAATATAAAAGAACATCCCCCATCATAACAAAGAGGAGCCTAAAAGAAGTGACATAAAGGAGAGTACTTAAAAAGAAAGAGAGGTTATATCTCTTACGAAAATTCGGCAGCCTAACGGCGCCACTCAAAACTTCCAAAATGGAGAGAATAGGGTCTCTCATCATTTGAACATATAAATTACAGTATGATTAATATAAAATAACATCCCAATAACAAGAAAGATGATCTTTAAAAGGAATGACATAAAATATTGTACTTAAAAAGAAAGAGAAGAGTAGGATCCCTTACCTCGGGTCCGACTTGACTCGATCGTTATTTAATCTCCTGAATAATAAACTTGAGTTAATTTCTAATTCCTTAAGAACATTTTTCAAGTTCATTATTCCTTTTATATCACTTATTACCATGTCATAAACATTATGTAATCATTTAAGTTAATAATATTTGTTTTGCCGATATTTGGTTCTTAAGTCGAAAGTGGACTTCTTACAATTACATGTTGTTCGTGTGGACAAATTTTCATTATATCCAGAATTGTATTCATGATTTAGATATCATATATATCATATATATCCAGTATATTCATGTATTTATAATATTACATAACATTTAGAGTTAAGAAAATGAAATGCACCGTTCATGAAGACGGTAAGCTGTATGTACGCATGAACGCTACTTCCATTTCTATTTCATATTTAAAGAAATTAAAACATAATGATACATAATATTATTTTAATTACAGTATGGTATCATATATAATATCATTAAATATATCCTTTATACGTACCACATATGGTATTAACGAATCAAATCACTTTGAGGGGGCGGTAGTCCGCACTTCCTTAAATGAAGATATTGCGTTCACCCATAATGGAAACCATAAAGGTATGCCATAAATGAAAAATACAGAAGCTTAAGTAAAACATAAAAATATTAGATATCATATATAAATATATTGTCATCTTAATGGCCACCTTTGAAGGTGTTAGAAGAATTTTGAACAATCATCGTTTCGGGAGGCAGAAATTCGCAATCCACGGAAACAGTATGTTCTTTAACCATTAGATGCAGGTGTGTGTAAGTGTAGCTCGAATACTTCTTATAAAAAAATCCTAGTATTTTGAAAATACTGGAGTTCTTACAAATGAAATGAATAAAAAGAGTTTAGGGGGTTGGAGAAGTAAAATAAAACAAAAGGACTCAAGTGAAGACATTACCTTAAAATCGGGTAACTTCCTTTGATTTGAGCTCAAAGGCTTCCTTGGAAAGGATTCTGCCCAAAGTTAGGCTTCTAAGAGTTAGATAGGGATGTGGAGAGACAAAATGGGCAGGGGTTGGCCGAGCCAAATGCTTCAGATGTGTGTGTAAGCAGGTAGAGGTGGGGGCCTTTTATAAGAGGAGAGGAGGGGCACTCTTGGAAAGGTATAAAATGTAACATTATTTCCAAATGAGTTTCGGATTTTAATGGTCCCACATTGATGTGTTTCGAGGATAAGGTGACAAGGGTTCGAAATCAACCCATCCAATAGGTTTTGTAAATGTTTAGGTCTTAGATTTTACATTATCTTTCCATTTTATTTAAATCGTTAAATAATGAGGTCATCACTGCATCATCATGATGTCATAAATAATTTAATTTATTTAATTTCTAAAAATTATAAAAAAAAATTACTATGATGTAGGAAATATTTTTATCTTTACAATGAATATTTATAGTCCAAAATATAATTTATTTAGACTAAATTAAAAATATTTTACATAGGTGATACATTCTTTGTCACATTTAACATTTTTTAAAAATAAATAGATAAAAAGTCAGCTTCTCACAAAAGTGATTCCATGGGGCCCCCAAGTTTGGCACAAGGAATCACATGGTTGGCCATGAGACAACCAGTATCCTTAGGAAACATTTTGTGGTAATTTTGTTATTATTATGATATTATCTTATTATCTTTAACTACCCGATAACTCATTAATCAAAATAATTAAAGATAATTACCGTCATTACTATTCATAATGTCCAAAAACAAAAGAGTCTTAATTACATAATTTGGACCTTCTGATTCCAAATATGTAATTAATTTTACCAAATTCCAAACACATAAATTGCAATAATTAATTTAAAAAAAACTTCCCGTTGTCAAAACAAATAGCAAGTTTTTTAGAAACAATATTTATGAAAAGTTTGGCACTTGTTTATGCCTAATTCCAAAGTGAAATTAATCCCAATGACCATAATTGAATTACATGGTATAAATATATTCTAATTAAACTTTAAAACAAATTAAAAAGAAAATATGACCATATAATTAAATTATATGAAAAATCAGTTTTGATGTAAAATGCAGTATTTTTAACTATTCATTGAAAAATGAACATTGTCAGAAAAATACCAAAAAATTACCCAAGGTAAATTTCAATGTCCCAATCATAAATAATATATTTATTTTGAAAAATAGAGCATATAAATTTTTTAAAAAATTGGATTTAAAAGGGGTTCACCATCAAAAGGCGGTTAATCGACCTTTTAAAGAATATTAGAACGTTTTCGCTTAAAAACTGGATTCATTTGCATTTTTAATCCTCTAAAATTTATTTTAAAGAGTAAAAATATTTGAAAAACATATACAATTATTTTGTTGTTAGTTCTGTTCATTCCCACCATTACAACGGCTAGGCATTAACTACCATTTAAAATAATATTATTTTATTATTAGAGTGCAACGTAAGATTCCCAAGAAACTCATTGTTGTGTGTTGGGTACGCCATCGAGCATAGCATCCCATTTAAAGTAATATTAATATTTTATTCACAAATATGGATAAATATAAAGATGTCACATTATTTATTTACCTGGGGTGTTACAATCTATATAATTAAATTAGATGAAAATCAGTTTTGATGTAAAATGCAGTATTTTTCACTATTCATTAAAAATGAACATTGCCAAAAAAAATACCAAAAATTTATCCAATGTAAATTTTAATGTCACAATAATAAATAATAAGTTTATTGTGAAAAATATAGATTATAAAATTTTCAAAATTTTGATTCAAAAATGGTTTTCCATCAAAAGGCAGTAAAACACTCTTTTAAAAAAATTGTGTATTCCATACTAAATATTGGATTTATTCTCTTTTTAAGCCTCTAAAACACTATATAATTAATAAATAGACATATATAAGAATATCTATAATTCATTACTTACTTGGGATGTTACACCTAAGGCCAGTTTCCAAAATTCAATTCCAAGTTTTTAAAATAAAAACAAAAACCAAAAACCATTTTCCATTCAGAAATATTTTTCCTATTATTGATTTTAGTTTTTAAAATTATACTTATATTGATAAAAACCAAACATAAAGAAAACATTCAAAAAACTACCTGAATAAGGATCTAGTGACCATTCATAACCCAACAACATGGTTAGTGGGCCATTCCCTAGGAAAGAACCAACCACAATTAATACATTGATTGGTGAACTAGAGTTCTACATGGGTCATTACTCTATGTAAAACCATTGTGAAACACTAAATCACTTACAATATCATTCCATATCCACAGAAAACAAACAATAAATTATAAGTCTCAAATCCCAGACTACCTCGAGAAACTGAAGGATCAAAAAAAGTATGTGTTCATGAGGCTCTTCCCACACCTACATCTTGAGTCATGAAAGTCCTAATAAAAACACTAATTGATGCCCCAAATAAAAAATGTAAGCTCTAATACCATTTTATAGACAACAATATATGCTTCCATCTGACCTGACACATGACCCGACCTGTGATAAGGCCTGGGAGGCATTCTTGATTCTCTCAATATGGAAACTAGCACCAAACATCTATGATAAACCCTGTGAGAAGGATTTATCGAAATAAAAATTTGGGATCAAATAACCAAAATAAATAATACCACATAAATAAAAAAGATCCAAAAATACTAAATAATAAAAAATGAAATAACTAGATCTATGAACAATAAAAACAGAAAAAATAGAAACTAAAAATATAACTAAAGCATACTTCAACTGAAATGATCTACATGTGACCGCTTATTGACCACCGTCCATTATACATGCCCACTACATAGGGATCTTTAAAAAAGAATGCTAAACCTATAAAAATAGCTCAGTTCAACTGATGTCGTGTTATATAATTAGGGTGTGAGCAGAAAAATCTCAGTTAGAAAGTACCATAGATTTCATACATTTCCTTTCTCAGAAGTTTCCATAAACAATAGTTTGAAATAAAATTTTAAAATAAGGTTTTATCATATTAATTAAACGATCATACCATTTCGAATATTTATTTTTTAATATAGAACACATCACTTTACCCTTCTAAAATATTGTTCCATCACAAAACAAAATTTATAAAACCAAAAATGAAAGAAAAATACATACCAAGTGATCAAAGAGCCATACTAAAAATAAATGAAACTAAATAAGTAGGCACAGACTCCCATGGCTAAATTCCAATGTGAAACATAAGTAAATAGATCATATTGATATATAATAATGGGAGTTTCCTAAAAATATCTATAAGAAATCATTATACATACTCAATTCAGACTCACTTGTTGGAGTATGGTGTGACTCCATACTCAATAACCAACTATATTCCCTAAAATATCCTCACCGGTGGCACATCCCACCTAGAATCTCATCAAATATAGGGTGTGTCAAACCATCTAATCAGGGTTAATAGGAAACCCTAATCAACCTTCTAGAAGACACCCAGGAATCCCATAATAATAGTACATGGTGAATGAGTAGGTTCTCACATGTATGGAATAAAATATAACCCACATATTCAACCATTATTTTCTAGCCCAAACATTTTCACCACATATGTGATGACCCTCTCCTTAGAGGGTCCACCGTAGAGGTTCCCATCAAAAAACAAATCATTATCAAGTTACAACTATGCATTAATATAATTTTTTGTTCCAAAAACACATTCAAAAATACCACAAGTTGCCAACTGGGCCTAAACACTTACTTTTAGACAACCATTTCAAAAGTATTTTTCAAAATAAAAACAAGGTGAAACATGGAACATGCATGAATGTTTCCAAGACAATGCTTTATTAAATTTAGAAACCGAACCAAAAATTATGATTCCAAGCATTCCTTACATTAAAAAAACAAAATATAATCCACATTTGAGTACATTAAAAACCATATAACCATTTAGATAATGTTTGGAGTTTTAGATGAAAATGAATGTGAGGGGTCGAAAAAAGAGGGGACAGAGAAGGATCTTTTCGAAAACAAGGTTCTAGAGAGACATTTTCTACCAAGAAACATTATCATTTGTGTCACTATACATATGGGAACTCTGTTAACCTATTAAGATGAACAAATCAAATAGAACATCCTTTAAAAATAATATAAGTACCCAAAAAAGTTATAATAACCACCAATTATATTACCATCAATAAAAATAAACTATATACAAGAATTAATAAATAATGATGCATCAAGATCTTCTAACAAATATAGTTTACAATATAAACTAAATCACCAAAATATAACCCTGACTAAGAACAACCCAAAATCCTCAATTTCATTTTGAAAAGTCCTATAGGAATTTCATCGAACTCATTGTATACTTATTTTTCTAAGAATAGAAATTGATATCCATTAAAGAACCATTTTTAGAGATTATTCAACATAAAACACCTCATAAATTCATACCCACCCATTTTAATCATGAAAATAACACTGTATAATTAATTAAGAAATATCAGAGATTAGATGGAATGTTCCGGAAAGGAAATGAATGGAAAAAACCTACCTCCATGGTGTGTACATGAAAAAAACCATAATAGAAGGATGAAGTAGGTACAAAAAACAAAATTCACAACCTAACATCCAAGAAAACACCCCACACATCAGCCATAACCTCTAGGGTTCATCAAAAAGAGAAACAATCCAATAATAACAAACAAACTAGGAGGAAAAAGTAGAAGAAGGATAAAGAATCTGAACCAAGGTGGAATCCAAAAAATATTTGAAGGATAAGAACCTAGATTACATTTTGGGATAAGGAATATTCCTATCAAGGTTCCCCTAGTGCTTTACAAATTATAGGTATAATAGAGGATGGTATTTGGGGTAAATACAAAATAGGGGTGAACTTGGAATTTCATGTTTTAATGAACCTGGGAAAATCAATGGTTTAGACTCATTATTTTCCAAACTGTGTGATAAACGTGCACACCCTTCTCGAAAAGGAGGGAAATCGAATGTTTTGTCCACATTGTTTTAGAAATCATGCACAATCATGAAACTCACCTTTATCAAACGACAGATCCATTTTACATGCTTGCTTCATGATTTCCTCTAACTATTCACAAACTATGAACATAGGATCAAAAAACATAAACAATCTATGTAGTTTCTCCATTTTCTCACAAGGTTTGGTAAAAACTATGCCTAAGACATTCAAGTTAAACCATTGATGAACAAAAAAGACCAGAAACGTTATGGTCCTTAATAGGCCCCATGGTTTAACATTAAACCATGCCCACTAAGTGTGTGCAGGACCAAACACCACCCAAAACCTCAAGAGATAAAATATTTTGTCCACAAACATGACCCAAACACCCACGAAATGACGAATCATTAAAGAAATAATAAAACATAAGAAAACTTGTGGTTGAGGTGTGACAAATTATGTGCACAGAGTGCATCAGAACGACCTTTTATAAAAATTACTTTTTTTTGAAAATTTATTTTTTTCTTTTAAATGATTATATTTTTATTACTAATAAATAAATAACTAAAAAATGTGGAAAATATATATATGTTTTAATATGTTTGTTAATCATTTTCATACTCTCCAATTTAACAGTTTGGTTATAACTATTATATTAAAGAATTCTAATTTAAAAATAATTATTGTTCAGCAAAACTCAGTATTGTGGGTAACGAAAGCAATCGAAGATTCTATAAATTTAAATATAATTTTTCATTTAATTTAATATATTGAATATATTGTATTTATTTTAAAATAAATATATGGTAATGTATTCCTGTGTTATATTCCCTTCAATTCTTGGTGTTAGGTGTCATACACTCTATTATAAATAATATCTTTATTTTAAAATTTTGTGGTCTTACACATTTCCACAAAATTAACTAATATATGGACACTTGGTTCCATTTTTATTTCATTATAACTTTATACTAATTTTTTAAATGAATAAATACAAAATTTTACATTCCTAACATTAATATCTCAAAACAATTTATAGTAAGATAAAAAGTGTATGGGTTTACAATAATATTCTTATTTTTAATATAAATTAATTTTTTCATATTAATTTATTTTAAATTTTTAGTGATAAAATAATTAACTTCAATAATTATTCAATTCCAGCAAAATATTTATTCAATTTATAGAAAAATAGATAAAAAATTATTTTAAAAATATTTAAAGTAAAAAAATTTAGGTGACTAATTATGTTCAAAAAAATTATACAAAAATAAAAAAATATTAAGAATGTGTGAGGGGTTTATATTATAATTCCATTATTTCCATGATTTATTTAAATTCAAATTAATTTAATAGTGTAAAAAATTACATTATTTAATTTTTTTGTTAAATAATAATTTATTAGATTACATATAAATTATAAATATTATATAAGAGGACAATTATGATTTAAAATTAATTATAATGTCATCCCTTTTTACATTAATGTGATAATTATTACCTTATATGAAATATTATAATATTTTAATACTTAAAAACTCATTACAATATTTATGAATAAAAATTTTAAACTAAGGGGTTATACCAATTGATAATGTTTAAAATGACCCAAAAATATATCAAAATCTCATTGGATTATGATATTAATAACATACACTCTTTTATTTGAATCTAAAACCATATTAATAAATTTTATTGATAATTAATTATATATATTTCAATCATTTCATTACATCAGTGTTTAACCTTTCCCCCCACTATAAAATAATAACACTTACCTCAATTAATTACACCTCTTTGAGCTATATAACTCAACCAAAACATACCCATTTTCCTTGTAATGTTTTAAATACATTATAGGTGTTTATTTTCATAAAATACCATTACAGGGGTCCTTATTATGATCTCTAAAGGATTCCTAATTAGAAATTATTAATCTTCCTAGTAGACCTCATTCAATTTATTTCTTTTTATACCTACTCTAATATATATTTTTTTCCTAAAAAATTAATAACTTCAATTTTATCAATATTAATAGATATTATTATGTTTATGTGACTACCATTATTCACCGTATTTTCCATCTAATGGGAAGTGATATTATTGCTCATGAATTAGTGTGGACAACCACCTCTAATAAGTGTTACAATTATTTTCTCATCGCCATCATTAATGGAAGTTTATTATGATGGGTTTAATTTCTATAAATAATATTTAAGAAATTTTTATGAATATAGAATTATAATAGCATATCTATCATCTAACCTTCTGATTTACTGGAATGTGATAATGTCGCTCATTCTTACATGTGGACTTCTACCTCCACGAAGTGATATGATTCATTTTTCATTTTCACTTTATATAGTTAGTAATAAGGATAGATTAAATGAATATATATGATATATATGTAATTTTATTCATTGATTCATTACATTTATTCTACTCCCTTTAGTAATTTTCAATTAAAAGTGCATAATTGATGTGAAATACCCAGGTTTTAATACAAAATATCAGTTTTGAGCATTATATTATTTAACCTTGATTCGAGATAGTTTTATATTTTAATAATAAATCTAAACCTATTTATATAAATTATGTGATTATTTTTTTTTAAGAAACCGAAATCAATTTCCTACAAATACTTCAATACAATCTGGGGCTAATTCATCCATATATAGGGTTATATGGACCACACAAGAAGGCCCACCAAACTTTTGATTAAAACTAGACTAGTCATGAAAATAAAATTTAAGGGACCAATAAAAAAGTCAAGATTTTTTAATTCTCCACCAAAATTAACTGGAAAATACAATTCAACATGGATAAAAATTTAAAGGAAAAACTGCACCAATAAGGTTTTTAATTGAAAAATTAAAGTCTTTCCCACAGTTCATTTGGGGAATTAACAACATTCCACCTTTCATGAAATTTATCTCAATCCAATAAACCAATGGAGAAGAAATTTTGTTGTGTGAAATAAAATATTTATGATATATATTTTTTATAATAAATTCTTTTTATTTGAGGATATATTCTTGTCCAAAAACCCATTCACATTGTGTCCTTTGAATAATTATGGATAAAAATGTATAGGATGTCATTTTTTTGTAAAATAACCATAACTTTGTCCCCAAAAGTCCAATGTCCACCCAATTTTGAGTGTTCAACTTTTATATCTATATCTAAAAAATTTAAGAAGAATATATATTCGTATTTTTCTCTATAAATGGTAATATTTGAGATTAATCTTGATAGAGGACTTGGAATGTAAATTGTCCACTATCTTGGGCTAGAAATACCTCCCCATGTCCTTTTTTTAAGGTGTTTCAATTTCATAACTTAGGAGGATAGGTTGGAACGACCGTGGCCTTTACAAAGTCATGGGAGGACTTTAAAAACTCATTTTTAAACATAGGATACAATTCCTCCATGCTTTCTTTTCATGTATTTTATGTGTTTTCAATTTTAATCATGTATTTTTGTTTTAGTTTTGATTAAATATTTAATTTCATTTATTCATAATAATTTATAGTTCCCATCCACCCTATGTTGTATAATATAACTATTATTGAATTTTTTTTAAAAAAATTTAAATTAATTCCCATCTTTTTATTTTTCACTCAATTGAAATTATGTGTGTAATTATCTATACCATTTGTGTGTGTTTTTTATTCACACAATCCTATTTTGTACCATTATTTTTATTCTCTTTATAACATATCACCATAATCATCATGAACCACATTAATAACCATATCAATGGCTTGGAAAATCATCTATTGGTTTGAGTCATAATCTAAGAATGTAAGAGAAAGAGGTATTTTTCTCAATTAGTATTATTTTTGATAAGAATGACTAGGTGGAGGCTCTTCGCTTCGGTTGACAGGTCTTGAGATTTATTGGGTTTCATCCCTTGGGTTTTACTTTAGTCTATAGAGGCATTACTAGCATATGGTGCAAGTTGTTGGTGGGTGATGGTTTAATGTTATCTTATGTGTCTCTGCCATACTTCCTTGCATTTGTAATGGCAGCTTCAGATGGGGCAGATCCTTCGACAAATAGGTGTGGTTGATATCACAAGTCCTTGTTGTGGTGGGAGTAGGAGATGATGACGCTTCACTTTTCGAGTGCTGGAAAAGGATGAATTGGTGGTATCATATGTATATCTGGTTGTGGTAATGGATCTGGGTGAATTTCTGAATGATCTGGCTTAGTGTAGTGTCATGGACAGCCAACTTGACTAGCGGTGGTCGGAAGACGCAGACGAGCTCATCAAGGTGCAAAGATCTAGTTAAAATGATGGTTTGGCCTCAACATTTTGGGGATCTAGCTATAGTGGGAACACAGTGTTCTAGGTTGTTTGGTTGGCTTGGCGGGAGGGACATTGGTTTTTCATCGATGGATGGTAGTTTATGTAGTGGCTGGATGTGCTTGGGATTTGGGATGAACATTGGTTTTTTATAGATTTTGTCCCACTGGGCTCTTGAGCCAGTAATGTTTTTGGAAATATGTCTCTGGGCATAAGACATTATAATGGGTGTTCTTTTATCCCAATTCAAAATGGTTTCTTATTAATAATAAAAGGGATTTCCCCAACCATTTAGGCTAATATTTTTTAGGTTAACATCATGTATGTTAAACCTAAAAAGTCATGTAATATTGACATGTTTTTTTAACATATGGATTACACGGATTATTGGAACCATAAATACTCTACCACAAACAAGAAATCATTGATATTAGAAACATATTTTAGTCCAAGTTTGGATTAAAGCCTCAACACTTAAGAATTTTGATCAAAATGTTCTTGTAAATTGGGTTTTAGTTTAATGAAATATATAGAAAAGACCAAGGATATCATAGGATAAAATATCTAATAATAAACTCCCCCAAAATTCATTAAATTGTCAAATCAAATTTCATCAATCAATCATTTCACATAAACATTCCAAATAATCCTCCCTTTCAAAAAACAAAACAAAAAACTATAATTAACTCCAAAAAAATAAGTACAATAATAGAGTATTTCACCAGAGTTATTCTATACATGTTAGTAGTGAACTAGAACATTGAACAATAGATAGGTGAAAATTGGTCACAATTAAAATGGTTCCCTTTTCAGGGATGGTGAAACTAGTAGTTGGTATTTTAATAATTTTCATTTAAAAAAAGGAACCAAAAAACATTCTAGGAAAAAACACAAAGAAAAAACCACCTTCCCATAAAAATCTTGAATTGTAAAAAAAGATAAACCTCCCATACCCATCCTTTAAAAATATCCATGAATTCCCTATAGCTTCCCAAATAATCCATCTATCTTTTTGACCTATAAATTGAGGGAACTCTTTAACTATATGGTATAAAAATTAGGGATATTAAAATAACTCAAGGACTATTCATTGCCAACCAAATGAAATAAATATGGCCAATATTTGGAAACAAAACCTTAATGAAATACGTTCCCCTGGTATGAATTACCAACCTTTGTTATTTAATATTCTTATAATAATGCTAATTTCAAACTAAAATTGTGATTGATTCATATTATAAGTTATTTTCATGGGCTAGCCTATGAGGATCAAAATCTTCAAATAAAATAGTCCAAGTTATGTACTCTAGAATAAATCCTCAAGGATTTTATAAAGAATAAATCAAACATGGAACATTCCCTTACTCCGTAGTTGATGACACTAAGTCATGGATCTAATACCACCCTCTTTATTCCTTAACAACATGGAATGATATGAATCGAATCTTCTTAGACAATTTTTTTTGAGCTTCCCAAACTACTTATACCTGAAAGGATATAAGTGGTATCTACACATTCCATTATGAATCAATCCATGAGTACTAAGAGTGGTTTAGAAATCCTAAGTCAACCTACCCACGCCACCAAATACCTAAAAAAATATTTATCCAATACTTATATGAGCGGTAATTGTCTATGGAGTGAACTCTTATAGAAGTCACAAGTGGCAATTCTCTTTTTAGAAAAATTCTCGTTGCTACATAAGATCTTATAAGAAATATGTCTAAAACCATGCATCAATTCTATACTCGAGAACATCATCAAGTTTAAAAATTATAAGAGATTCAATCCATATATCCTAACAGGTTGATCGAGTGGATGAGTGAACTTAGAGGTCTTGTTAGAAAACAAGTTGTGGCTTCCAAAGCCCCAACCTAATCTTCTCCATAATCTATTTTCTTTGGACTTGTGAAAAACTAGGGAATTTTCATCTCACTAGATCATCCATACAACACATTTCCAAAACATCAAGATGATTAATATGATTCCTATAGTCTCAAAATTGTCATTGAATTATATGTTCATCAAAACAGCATCACTCGGTATTCATTGTAGTTCATTAGAAACTCCAACAAGCCCCACTTTGATCCTTTCCCTTCTACCTATAACCTTGGATTGAGGTATGGTAATACATTTTATCATCCCCCTTAGTTCCCTCCTCAAAAAAACAATTCCAATATGTTTGTGGTTGTGGTAACATCCAACAACCTTATCCTTTTGTTCCTCATACTCAAAGGATAAATCCTCATCTTACTCCTCATGGATTCTACCATCCTAATGAGACATCCCAATTCCTAACCAAATACAATTAGTTTCCCACGAACTAAAATCAATTAAATCCTAATGTGGGACAAGTCAATTATTCTTAGAATACATGGAATGTGTTGTATAAGATCTCTCATCATTCAAATAATCTAGACTAAGAAAAACTGAAACCCAAATTGGTCAACATACATACCATCTATGTCGAAAACAACCAACAAATTCTTCCCAAATCCCAACTGAACCATTTTCCAACCCTAAGGTAAATGTAAATGAAATATCAGTTGAATATCAAAATAAAATTAATATTCCACATCATAAATACTTTATCCCATCTTCAAATGTAGATCTGGAAATAGATAAAAAATGAAACTAGAAAAATAATTTGAATCCATTCCCTCACCTCCTTCAATTCTTATAATGAACCCAATTTTTTTCTCAATACTTCTCTATACCAAAAAAACACATAAAACCTGATCCTAAAAGTCTCAATATCTTTAGGTGTGTTGAATTAATAATTCACCTATAAAACATCATCAAACAAATCCCTATGTAGACAATGTTTCTTATGTAATTGTGAACCATGAAAAGAAATCTTAGGACCCTCGAGAATGTTTCGGACTGATGAAGTTAAATTATAGAGGGACCATTAAGGTTACATTACCAATATGGAGTTCCAAATTCAATGATTCACTCATGGAACAAGGATCCTCAACTAATTTCATTTAAAAATCCATCTTATCAAACCTCAGTCTAGGTCCCTTCAACACAATGAGTGTTTTCATCCAGTTATCTAATCGAAGTACAGTAATTCCTGAGGGAATAATTGAGGATGTCTTTTTTGGGTTGATTATATTATATTCTTAGCTATTTTTTATTTCCTTTACATGGATGTTGAGATGACCTTTTCTTAATCTCCTATAATTATAGAATTATCATTCCTCTTGATAGGTTGAACTAAGATTGATGTGCATGCGAGAATCCTATCAATGGAAATTGGTGACCAACTGGTCAAGGTAAATATTTTTCAATCCCTGTGATACAAATTAAAGGATCACTCTAAGTTACCTATCTATGAATCCATAGACACTTTTGAGAGTGGATACACCCTCATTCCATCATGCTAAAGTCATTCTAATAGTAGGGGATCTTATGAAATTTTCACCACGATTTACCATGTCCAAAATGGGGATGTTGATATTGATTATTCATTAATAGAATCCCCAAATCTAAAATATCTTTAAAACTATATTTAATCTCATCCAAACTCTAATATCTATTAGTACACCTTGGAAAATATTACATAAATTTAATTAAAACCCTATAAAATCCCTTCTCTGTTCAAAATTTGTCCAGACCGTAAATATAGGATGAAACTAATCTAAAACCTCTTCATGTATAACTAAAATATGAATTCATTTTCCATGATCACACATATCCCATCATTTTATATATTTAACTTTCTAAAATTGAGGAGTCTAAAATTATTCATGTGTAAGATGAAAATAAAAAATCCCTAGGTTAGACCCTAGATGACATTCTAGGAATCAACCCTTCTTTTTAATTCATCTCATTCATATATAAGAATCATCCAAACCAATTTGAAAACCACAAAAAGACATAAACCACTAATTTTATAGGTATTTAGGGAAAATATCAACATGATTATTCAATCAGGTATTATCTGAAAAAATTTAGATAACATTTTGGTGATTCTGATTCAAGTGTTACCTAAGAAGGGTGTGATAAATGTTCTCACAAATGAAAATGTAGAGTTGGTCACAACATCAATGAGAAACAAATGGTGTGTGTGCATCGATTAATAATTTTATAGAGATTTTCAAGGATGAATTTTCCATTTATGGTGATTCATTTGAATCATTCCTTCACTCTCTCTCTATGGTCCAACCAAATTATGTCAAATGTAACCTTATAATGAATTATTAAAAATTTCACTTCATGATTATTAATGGAATTGTTTTAGGGAACATAATTTCAAAAGAGGTTATTCATATTGATCTTACCAAATTTATGTGATCCAGTCACTTCTTGAACCCACATTAGTTAAAAAAATCAATTTTCCCTTGTTCATAATATTTTCTATTAGTGATTCATCAAAAATATCAGTAGAATTTCCGTCCCACTCATTCAGCAACTCTAAAATGATGTTACATTTCATATTGATGAGTCTTCCAAGAGAGTATTAACTGAACTAAAATTTATTCTTACATTTTACATAATAACCAAACACCAAGATTGTTCTCCACCCTTCATGTTGATGTGTTATACTTCTGATAGGGACATTGGGATTGTTCTTGGTTAAATAAGAGAAAAAATTACTCACATCAATTATCATACCTAAAAAAAATGTAAAAAAAAATATCATTAAAATGTTACTAAAAATGAACTTATTGTTGTGGATTTTCCATGGAAAAATTTTGACTGTATCTCTTATGTGAGAAAATAATCATCTTTACAAACCATTGATCTTTAATGTTAATACTCAAGAAAATTGATTACAAACTGAGGAGAATAAGAAGTATCTTAACTATTTTATAGTTTTACAATGATATTATAGATAAACCTAGATAATAAAACCCTATGGCTATTCACTTGAGTAGAATTTCGAATTCATCTCATTCTGAAATTGTGGATCCGGAATTTCCCACTAAAACCCTCTCATCTCTCACTCCAAAGAAACCATGGTATGCCCAAATTGTTAATTATTTGGTTAATGGTATTTTTTTTAAATAGTTTTCAAAATAAAAAAAATTGAAGATTATAATTGACTCAAAATACTATTTTGTGATATTAATAAAATTTGTAAAATTTGGGCAAACATGGTAATTATGAGATGTGTTGATGAAAATGAAAAATCGTCCATTTTAAATTCTACCACTCAATGCCTGGTGGTGGCCCCGATAGATCACAAAGTAAATCCCAAAATTCCTTGAATATAGATTCTTCTAGAAATCACTCTTCAAGGACAAAAATTATTTTTGTAAATTTTTTTCCACATTCCATAATTCTATCTAAATTTCTAAATGAAATTAAATGACACAAATTCCTTTAATCTTTTGTGAGATCATCATTGTTTAGTAAATCATTTTAATTAGAAAATTTCTCCATTCTAATGGATTCTAATATAATCTTCTAGTTGTTGAATATGTTTCTAGGATGTTCGAGGACAAACCCACAAGGAAGGAGGGTGCACATACCATTAGTGAGTTTCTAAAAAGTCAAATTTTTCATCGATTTGGAACATTTTGTTCCTTGATAAGTGAAATAAGAACTCATTTATGTAATCAAACCATGGAATATCTTTTGAAAATTAATGGTATTATACATGAAGAATCAACTACATATCACACCCCAAAAAATATAATGGATGAAATTTCTAATATATAAGTGAAAATAGTTCTTGATAGAATTTTAAAGGTGACCAGAAAAAACTAGCCTTATGAACATTATGATGTGATTTGGGATTATCTAAAATAATATAAAACACACATTGGGATGTCATTATTTAGTATTTATTTGTTAATTCATGTCATTTAAATTTTTAAATCCAAAATAGGTCATTTTGGTGTTTTTAACATTTTAATTATAATTGAAAAAAATATGGTAAAAATATATTATTGTAGTATAATGAACTAGAGGAGCTTCATATCCATTATAATGAGAATTACAATCTCTAAAAAGAATATTCTAATGCACTCAATGAAAAATTAATCCTGAAAAATGTATTCCAAGAAGTGGAAAAGGTAATTATCTTCAACTCAAGATTTCAGCTTTACCCAGGTAAGATTTATTCTCTTTCGGAAGGTCCTTTTATTATTACAAATGTTTACCCATTTTCCGTAGTGAAATTCGAAAACCGTCTTCAAAAAGGAAATTATTGTTTAATGAAAATTATTTAAAGATTCATCATTATAAGATACACATTCTAGGAACCACATAGACATCCAGAAGATCCTCAACTACTACAGTAGACCCACCCCTATATGGAGATGATGACCCATCAATTACAAACCAAGGGAACCTCTCTACCTTAAACATCACCTCATATTCTCCTCTTTCTCTCTATCTATCTATCTATCTCTCTATATCTATCTATTTTCTTATTACTCAACCATCATTACTTTTTTTATCAATTCTTGTTGTTCCTATGTCTTTTTTCTGTGGGTGTGTATTTAAAAAAATCAATAAAAACTAAAGAAACTAAAAAAACAGAAAAAACAAAAGAAACATAATAACTCACCATTAAATTTTGAAATATTTATCATCTTTTTTTGGGAGTCCAATGACTTTATTGCATCTTATGAATTCAAATTTGGATCATAAATTCTAATTAAGATTTTTATGTGAAGATCAATAAATTTTAAATACTCCATTTTTATTTGGAAAATGATTCTTCTCCAACAATGAAGAATATCTTTATATTTTAATCCAAGGACACCTATAGACATTTTTTATATAGTTTCATTTCACACCAAGAAGAGAGTATTTATTTTAGGGATATTGGAGCTGAATTTTCTAGCTTTTTGTATATTTATATGATAATTGAATCTTCTAAACCCCATGAGAAACACAATATCAAAATAGCCTCCCCATTAACCTTACATTAATCCTCCTTTTAAAATCCCTTTCATCCCGATAAAAACCATTTTATAATCACCCAATTTCATGCCCAAAACCTTCTCCCACCAAACATATACATTAATTTAAATTGAATAATTTATTGAAGTTCAAGTGTGTGAGGAATGAACATCATTTTGGGCACTATTTTCTTGATTTTAAATTTTATATAATATTTTTAAGAGTAATCAGACATTTAATTTGGGGAGATGTTTTTATTTTGTATGTTTTGTAAAGGTATATACATTTTTCAAATATTGTATAAATGATATTGAAAAGTGTTGAGAAAAATAAATAAAAAACAAAAAATCATAAAAACAAAAAACCGATAAAAATAATGTATTGTCTCTTGGGTGAGTCAAAAATCACTCTTAATAAACTTTTTATCTTGTTATAACTAGTAAAATTACTATTGTGAGGATATGAAAAAATTGTTGTAGGATTAGTTTGAGATTTGTTTCATGCTAATATTTTGAAAAAGAAGCGTAAATGAAGAAAATAAATAACACTTTCATTATACATTATTCTATCAATGGGAGAATTTTATTTTTATTTTTGAGCATATTTATTCAATTCATAACATTAAAATTTTCCACCTATCTATAATTCCTTCAAAAATTAATTCCCTTGTAAGTATGTTTTTCCATTTCCTTCCATTTTTCATTTCTAAAAAAATGAGCATTTATTTTTTCATTTTGGTGTTTTATCCCTCTTTTTCACTCTTTTAGACAATATTTTACTACTATAAAATAAACATTGAAACCACCCTAATAATATCTCTTGAAAAAATTTTAACATTAGAATAGGAAATGTAAAATGATATCTATTAAAAAATTTACAATTTTCACTTTAGGTTGGATAATTAGTAATCCTTCTTCAAATCATTTATTATATTGAGAAGAGTGTGTTATGTGTGCTCTCATTTTCAGTTTCTAATTTTGAACATGAAAATATGGAAAAAATTAACATTTTTTCTGTAATAGTTTGTTATGGAATTCAGTATGGATGAGTGACCTAATCTAGACCTTCTGGTTGGAGAAAACAAAATGTCAATATTTATTTCTAAGTACCAATTATTTTTTTCATGTTTTTATTTTATCAAATACATGAGGAAATGCACAAGACTAATTTTCCAATAGTTTATTTTTTTCATTAATTAATAATTCTAAGTGTTCTCTATTTATTAATTTCAATATAAAATTCCAAAATTTGTTTGAAATTCCAATTTTTTAACACTAAATATAATTTTTGATCAAAATATGATTTAATTCAGATTCATGTATGTTTACTATTATAATTATAACTCTTTCCCTGCTAATAAAAATTTGGTTAATCATATTTTTTAGGGTTCATAATTAAATTTAATAAAAACTATTCAACTTTTATGCATCTAATTTGTCCATAGAAATGGTCATATATACCCTAAAGTAGGCCCACTAAATTTGTGGTTAAAACCGGACCAACCACATAGATAGAATTTATGGCCTCAATAATGAACTGAAAACTCATTTATTTTCCACCATAATTCCATGTATAATAAATTCCATTATAGATAAATATTTCAAGGCCAAACACAACCAATAATGGGCCCAACTGATCAATGAAAGTATAGCACACCATTTTATTTGATAATTAAAAACATCCGACCCTTAATGGCTTTTCTCCCAATCTAATCAACCAATTGAGATGGAATTTTGTGGTGTTAAATCCAATATTTTGGAGATAAAAATGATCGGATAAATTTTTCATATTTCAAGGAATATTTCTCCCCAAAACCACTTTCACATTGTGGACTTTTAAGAACTATGGTTACAAATGGAAAACATCACACCATTTAGTATAATAGTCATAACATTGGTTCCAAAAGTCTATTGGACACAAAATTTGGAGGTTAAATTGAAGAAATACATATGTAAAGTTTTAATAAGAATATATCTCTATAATATGATATCTAAATCGTGTTATTTTGGAGCCAACTTGGGGGAAATATTTAGAATGTAAACAGTCTATCACCTTTGGAAATAAATACATTCCCTCTTCTCTCTTTAAGGAGTTGGAATTCCAGATCAAAGGAGGATAGAAAGGAATGAAAATTTTCTTACCAAAGGATTAGTAGGACCATAAAATTGTATTGAAAATAATTCCCTTATTTCCCTTTTTTATTCAACAAATATTTTATGCTTAATTATCTTTATTGTTTTTGTGTGTGTTTATCACACTAATCGAATATCGTCCCTTTATTATTATCATATCTTTAAATAATCACCATAATAAACATTAATTATATTAATAACCATATGAACAGATTATTAAATAATATATTGGGTTGATTCATAATTTGGGGATACTAAGTGATTCAGATATTTTTCATGATTTATATTCTTCAGGTTGACATCCTGTATATTAAACATAAAGTGTCATTGATTATAGGAATTTTTTGTTTAATGTATGGATTTGATGGATTATTCAAACCATAAATACACTAATATAAAAAATAATTGTTTTATATTAAGACCATACTTAAATTAATTCTGGGGTGAAGCCTCAACAAATGGGAATTCTGATTTAAATAATCTTGTGATGTGGGAGTTAATTTACTTAAATATATACCAAATCTAAAAAATATCACAATATTAAATCCACAATAATGAAATAACCAAAATATTTATTAAATTATTAAGTAAAATTTCATCAATCAATCATTTTCCATAAAATCTACAAATTAATTCCCCTTTCAAAAGACAAAACAAAAACAATCGACTCTAAAAAATAGTTCCATCATCAAGGATTCGAATTTAGTGCGTCTATATACATTAGTCGAGCACTAGAGATTTTAATGGTAGATAGGTAAAAATAGAAATCTATTTAATATGATATAATAATTATTCCTTATAAGTAATTTATTATTTACCTATTTTCATTCCATCCATTGAAAAGTGAAACCATTGTTCATACATACGTATGGTTTACCATCTCTTTGAGGAGTGTAATTCATTTTTTATCTGTATACATTATTTATGACTCTAAATATATATATTATGAATATATAAATTATTTATATAATTATTTAAATTATTTTTATGAAGTAATTATGATGAATTATAATGTTCAAAACTACCAAACAAAAATTTCCATGAAAAAAAGAAAAAGACCACACACGAAAAAAGATGTTTTTAATAAGGAATTGCTAATAAAGGCATGTTGAAATGTTATAAGTGGATAATATTGGATATAATGAATATTGAAATGATTCAATTATAGAATTATATTAAATTCATATTTATTATACAATTGTTTAGAGTTATTTAAAATTTTATTGAACTTGTGGTAAGGGTTTCAAGTTACAATCTCATTAGTTACTGGGATTATTTATGATTATGTTTAAGAATATAAAATATCATGATATACCTCTCAAAAAACACATTATTTTTTTATACTACAGATATTTCTATATAATTAATTATTTCCTTTAATTTTTTTCACATTAATTATTCAGGAAACCATAGATCATTTTTATGTAAATATTATTTCATTTCCCCCTTCGGTCAAAAGGTCCTGTTTATTCCATGTCCATGTCATCTGAAAATAAGTTTAATAATTTTTTTACTATACTTCAATGATTTTTTAATGAAATATTTACCCATGTTATAATTTTTAATTATTTCATTAAAAATAATATTTTTATTGTATAAAAAAAATGTTCTTTTGAATTTTTACCAAAAATGTGAAAGGAATATTTGTTTAACAAACATTACAATAGTGTAATTTCAAACTATTATGACTGGACAAAGAATTTAAGAATTATTTTCTTGTTTCCAATTTTCTTTCTTAAATAAATTATTTCCCTATTATTAAGTAAATTTGTTTATTTTAAATAATTTATTTCAATTTGAAATGAATATTTTCCTCAAGAAATGTTCCAATGTTATTTTAATGATATTCTTTATATGTTACTAAATATTTAATGGGGATATGTTCTAATGTTACATTATTTATTATTTATCTATATTAAGTATAGTTATAAAGGTAAATTTTCATTAAATATAATTTTACATTCCATGGGGTAAGATATGATGAATGTTTATTGACATTTTATCTTGTATAAGAATGTATTTATGAGTATGTGATGGGTGGGCCAAAAATTATAAAGAAATTTAATGAATTGGGAAAATATTAATGTTATATGATCTAAAATAAAACAAAAATGGTTTTACTGAGACTAGAAAATTATTTTACAAAGTAGCTTATCCAAATATCAATATATAACGGTAAATAAGAGATTATTATCAGTCAGAAAAAGGTTATACAATAGGTTATACAAAATACAATGAGATTACGCCAGCTGATAGACCATTCCTAACATGTTATGAATGTTTTAGTGGATATACTTGACATAATATTTATATTATGCAGATTATTTTACATTTTATGCCACACTTTCATGACATGATCATATTTCTATAATATTATCTCATATCCTACTAATTTAAATTTTATATTTCATGAAGAACCATTAAGAAAAAGATAGAAACCAAAAAAGGTAACAAAACTAAAAAATATTAATCCACATAAAAAATAACCAAATTATTCTAGAAAAAATAAAATAGTATGAATTGATTGCCCTATACGGTCCCAATTAGATGTATGTGACCTTTAAATATGGATTTTCTTTGATGATTTACTCGAAGATGAAGACCATCTTGTCCCAGTTCTGTACATGTTTCTTCAAGGTCATTTCCCCTAGTCAAATTAATGTATCAATAACAAATTCTATTTATCAATCAATGTATTATATGGTTTATTCAGATCAACATGCAATGTTCTTTCAAACATTTTATGCACCTCCTCCTTTAAAACATTAATCATGAATGAATCATCTAGAATATATTTATTAGAATGAAAGAGAACATACTAGAAATGTGTTTTATAAACATCCCCCTATCTAATCCATTTATAACACCAACATTTGGTTACATATTTGAGACTGGGATAGATTATTTTTCTATCCAAGTTTTCATAAACTGTTCAGTATCCTTTATCATACCACCTTGACCCTCCTATTCCCTATCACTGGATGTTGGGAACTACATCCATGACATATCTTTTTTATAACTAAGTTCTTTTAAATGTTATAATCCACACGACCTTATATAAAACCCAGATTTATTCAATTTACCTTTGGATTTTTTAACCATGGTCTTAGATAAATTTGGTTAATCCTATTGTGTCCTTATTTTTTCCATTTGATAACATGGAATCTAATAAATATATAGATACCTTTTTAACAATTCCTTAATCATAAACCAACTCTCCAAATTTTATGTGGTTCCATTTCAAAATACATTAATGGTTGGGAGACTATTTCCTTGTCTCTTAATTCAACATCCTGAAGGGGATTTTACCGAAACTTATTCTTTTACCATATTGCAATATATTATTTAAAAAACTAAAAATCCATATTTCTCTTATCATTCTCATTAAATAATTGAAATTATTTTGGATCTCGATTGAGCTTGGTGTGTCTTAATGGATAGGGGATCTCCACCACATAGAATTTGTACAATTCAGACAATAAATCACCAGAATCGATGAGGAGTGGGCCTAAAAAAGTTTGAGTTTTATTACAATCATCCCTGATAGTAGATGACTGATTGATCTTCTTCTTAGTTTTCAAACAACAAAATTTTACCATATCATCAACAGAGAGAGGGACCACTAGAGGGATCATTCCTATATCTCCTAGAACCTTCACTAAAGTCTTTTTAACACACAAATGATGTCTCAAACTAGAAAATATATCTACAAACATAGGATCAGAATACCCAGAACCCACACTATATTTTCAAGGGTAAATTGGGTTTTAGACTATAGTGGATATATTATCCAAAAATTAGAGAAAACCAACCATATTTCCAAGAATGTGAATAATCAAATTGTTTTGTAATGTGAGAAGAATTTCAATGAAAAATACCCACAATGTTGTTAAGAGATAATCTAGTTTCATATGAAATTTTTAAGGACATGTTATATGGTAGAAATATGATCTATTGAAGAATAAATGACCGCTGGACCAAGCGGCGATCAAATCATTGACAAATGAAAATTAATTATATTATGTCAATTGTTGAGAAGGCGAACCATTTTCCATTCTTGTATACACCAAGAACCAAACACAACTTTTTCAAAGGAGTTGAATAAGGGTGTGTGTGAACTGAATAAATAAACTAATGTTTTGTTATATAGATATGAGGCATCAATAAACTCTAATTTAGAAATCATAAGATTATGTGAGTATTTAAATATATCGAAGACTTTAGGGAAATGATAATTTGTTGGAAATTGGGGGAGATAATCATGGTTAGGTAATTGAAGAAAAGGAGGAGGCTGAGCCCTTGAGAAAAATGAATATAGTCTCAACCCATTTGATGAGGGGTGGATCAGAGCATAGGTCATTGCCCCTAAGTAATATGAGAGAGGTAGGAGTCCTAGAAGGTTATTGAGTATCAAATATCATCCACCATATGTTATTCTCTCAGGGATCATTTTCCTTGATTAATTTAGAATTCATGTTTTTAAATTTCTAAGATACATGAAATTACATGGGATTATGAACTATTATATGAAGGTTGTGGTTTTTATATGTTAATCACATTTCCCTTAACCTATGGATTTTTTTCCTTTTGGGATCATTGATATCTCCCTTGATTACCCTTACTGATCATTTCAGCTCAAACATTTTTTTTCCTTTCCTCATGTTATGAATATAGTTTTTATGTATGATATTCCTAAAAATGTATCTAGTTATGAAGAAAGAAGGGAAGAAAATGCATATCACATATGAACAATTATTTTATGTATCTAGGCTTCCAGTTATACTAAATATATTTGACTCAATTGTGGATTGTAATGTAATGCAATGAATTATAATCTATTATGATGTAATATATTCGAATTAAATATATAGGTCACTATAGGGGTATTTTATAGCCATCCACTTTTCTAGTATTCATTCCATGGATAGAAATCAAAGGTGGTGTTAAGAGTTCTTGAGTGTTCTTAATCCAAAAGCATTCCCCAAATTTTCTAATCCAATAGGTTTGGTAATGTTTTTCTCATCCTTTCTTTCATTTACTAGAATCATCTGGATAGATATTAAATTAAACAAATTCATTGGTGATTAGCATTATCAGTGTAAATTGAATAATTCTTGAATTCGTCAATTCAACATTTTTTCAAATATTCCAAACATTTTTAAAAATGTATTTCTAAATTATTATTCTATTAGTATTTTGGTAAATTACCTTTATTATCTTGTTTGGGTTTTATGATTTATTTAGCTACTAACAATGTGTTTTTATCATTAGTAAAATAGTTTTTCAAAAAAATGCACCTTTTAAAGTATATAATATTTTTATGATAAATAAATGTAAAAATACATTTAAAAAACATTAATAAATTATTATAAATAAAAAATATTTAATTAAATTTTAATTATAATCCAAAAATATCATTTTAATTTTTAAATACATGAAAATAGTAATATATTTATAAAAAACAGTATGTGTCATTATTTATTGAAAAATAAATCATTTTAAAAAATTAACAACAGTTCATCATAAGATATATTTTACATGATGAGTTAAAAAATTAATTCATTTGTATCAAATAAATTTTCCAAAATTATTTATCTTATTTTTTAACAAAAATAAATAAAAATAATTTTTCACCAAATTTTATTATAAGTTGACTAAAATGACTTTAATAAAACATTAAGTTCTTATTTGAAAATAATTAGATACAAAATTAGTAATTATAAGGACTACTACATATTTCAAAAATAATTTATTAGTGTTTAGAAAATAAAAATTAACATCTAATATATAATGGTCACATTTAAAAAAAATATCATTGTTAATTTAAGCTTCTTCTTTCATATGTTGTAAAAAAAAGATTTTTTTAAAATAATGGGATATTGCAAATAAAATTATAAAGGATCACATGATACTCAAAAGGGTAACAAGATATTCCTCCTATATTGAATAATTAAATACACCTCCTCATAACAAGGATCGCAAATCATGAAATTAATCATAATGAAAATTCAACCCCTGTTTCAACATAAAACTATTATATTCTGTCATAAAATGTAGATAACAAACCACAATGGAATATATTTAATGAAAATTTCCCACTTAGTAAATTATAATTCATCACATATTTCACTTTTATACTATATATCACCCCCGCACATGATGAAACAAACTCTTAACCAATACTTATTTTATTAAAAAAACTAAAAAATAGATTATAATATGAAGAATAAATACTCTTTAAATGTGGCTATCCTATCACGGTCATGCATGGATTCTATAGTATTGAGAGAAAGTTCTATTATAAAGGTAGAGATAAATGTCTTGATGGGATTAAATATAAAATTCATCAATCAACTTAACAAAACTTATATATTTATAATCATTGAAGATATATCAATCAAATTCTAGTGCTCCAAAATCCCTAAGTATCTCATAAGAAATAGGGTATTTTAAAGAATATGAAAAAATGTTTTAGAATCCTATTTGGAATGTGAAATAAATTATAAGAAAATCACTCATGAAATGCATAAGAGCAATAACAAATCAATTGATAAAAAATTTAAAACATCAAATAATAAATGTGTTTCTAGAAGGTTCACATAAATAGAACAACCAATATTTTCATATAATGATTCATAAAATAAATATTAACATGCTTATATTTACTGATTCACACATCATATTACTCATTTGAAATAATCAAAAATGACATTTGACACATCGTATGATAATATTATTGAGAAACTCTTACCATCACGGGTAAAAATAGTTGTATGAAATCTAATTGTGGCTTGGAAATTTATTAAATCTAAAAAACAAGTGAATGTATAGTTAAAGTTATACATATATGTAATTTAGAACATTACACAAATATCAAATGAATATATTTTTTTCTTGTCATGTGCCTTCTTCAATCATCATCATTGACCTATAAAATCTAAACAAATAATAATATTTTAGGATCTAAACCATTAAATCTCAAAAAGATAATGTTGATTGAATTTATAAAACCTAAACCAAATTCCTAAATTAATTACTAATAAAATTAAAAAAATTCATGATGCCTCACGTGAGTTCTTTGATTAAAGTATTTTGGTTATAAATTACCTTATTATGTAAAGAAATATGATATTTGAAATAATATGCATGATAGGGATCGATAATGAGCCTATGTTGAGATTCCTACAAATAGATACATATTCAGCATTTATCTAAATTTTGATTCCCTCTTCTGTGGGGAATATATTTTTCAACTTCCATAGGAAAAATACACCAAACATATATGATCCAAAAAAAATATAACAGTAATTAATAGACTAATGAAACATGTTATCATCCATTGAGATCTTATTTTTTAGATAATTTTATAACATACTTAATTATATTAAAAAATTATTGTTTCAACTTATTCTAATGAAATTCAACTTTTTATTTATTACAAATAGAGTCTATTTAATTCTTATGATCAGTGAAATTTATATCATCTAATTCCATATTTATATCCTCACTATAGTCCTCATATTTTCCCCTAATATTCTTTATCACCCAATTAATATTAAACATTTATTTTTAACCACCAAATATTAAAGTAACTATCCATATTGAACATCAATCAAGTCTATTTACATTTCTTAAAATGGATTTCTAAAAAATAATTTGTGTTTTTTATTCATCCATATCAAAAACAAGATATTAAAATAGAAAATACAACTTATTTAATTTAGAAAAATTCTTCTCTATTAAACCTTTTATAAATCTTACCATTATATTTTCTATTTGAAGAGAAAACATAGTGGGATTCACCACATCCAATTATAATCTTTTGAATGATGAGAATGACATGTTTCCACACTCTGACAAAAATGACGCAAATATTTACTAAACTCAAAAGATCTAATATTAATAGGAATTTAAAACTACTTAGATCTTATTACTTCTTTGGAACACTCTTTGACACCATGACAAAAATATATCATGATTTTAATTATAACCATAACCATAATATTCCTCTTGTTTGAATTGATATTTTTTATAAACATTATATATGAAGGAATATTCTCTAAATATTTACTGAAGGGAATGTTAATATGATGTTTCTGAAAAATTTCCATAAAAAATATACATTATTTATACATTTTTATTACCTCATACTTTCTTAGAATAGTAATATTTTTTTATATAGGTGGGTATTTTTCCATAACATATCTTTCATCTTCCTTTTCTATATCTATCCTCTATTACTTATCATTTCTCAATTTTCCACTTAACTCTCATATTGTTTTAAATTTTGGTTATCTCTTTCCTCCATAGTTTTTCCACTCCCCCATGTGATATCCCTTATGTTTCCACATGGACTGAATTTTATGTCACCTACATGTTTTTCTTATGGCCTCTCAATGATTTGATTTGTAATTTTCCCAAATTGGGACCCATGATTCTCTATAGAATACCTTTATTCTTTGGAATCATATTTAAATTCACTAAAAATATTAATGGCAGATTTCTTGAATGTTGAAAATAACTCCTCAAATGATTGAATTTCACTTTTAAGTGACAGTCCCTTCAAATTTTATTGGATCCCCAATTCTATTGGATGAAATCATTGATTTCCTTAGAGATTCATAACTCGAACATAATTTATCCAATTAAAACCGAAGTAATTGACCACTTTTTTGAAGGTTTCATTTCTCTATTTCATGAAAAATATAATTCTATCAATGGTAGATGAGATATCAGTGGTTCCCCCATATGTTTTCACCATACCATATCCTTATGGTTATCAAATTTTTTTATTTTTCTTTTGAAAACTCTTCCAAAACATGTGATCTAATAATTCAACACTCTCTTCCAAAACATTCCTCATTAGATATCAACTTATGATTGAATCTATGATCAACCTATCACTGTGACACATCAATTATAAAATGGATTCAAAATCAACCATAATTTTTACCACATTGGGGGCGCCATCTAAATAACTCTTTGAATCTATCTCATGCAATATTAACTAAATACAACTACTTTTGTTTAAAATTTAGAAATTGTAATATGTGATTCATTTTTTTGTATGTCGAAAATCATTTCAATATCTATATTTTGATATAATATCATATAATAATGGAATGTGGGTCTAGGATTTGGAATTATATTTTTTTAAGTAAAAATTTTAATAATCTAAGCAGTACATAATCATTAGAAACATTATTAAACTAGGATTAGTAGATAAGATTAGGGAAATGTCCTAAGTGTAAATTCATATCATTATGAGGTATCCCATTATATTGAAGTGAATTAATGATCAGTTTTTATGATCATTGCCTCTTTCTAGATGTTATATATGTAAAGTGGGGGAACTAAGATACTTGGTCTTACCCCTAAACATGAAGATACACCATACTGCATATAATATATTTTCTTACCAAGTACCCATTTCAAAACATGAACCATTACTCATTATCATAGAACTCCATTCAGTCTACCTTATTTTTTTGTGACACCCATATACCACTATGGTATTTATTATTATATAAATTTGTGGTATTATGTATTTTAGGTAAGTGTTTTGGTTTCTTGTATGTTATATTGTTTCAAAATTCATAACCGACCTATTGTTACAATGATGGTTCATATCCTGGTGGTAGTTTTGGATATTTGTTTTTTTGTATAGGTTCAATCCATGACATTTATAGGTCCAACTATTTTATCTTATAGGAAAATAAATGTATGTTTTTTCCTTATATTATTTTCAATTGAGGGGATGGTGACACCATGAAGATAGAGTCGCATTTCCATTAGTCACTAGAAGAATGGTTGTAATTATTTATAGATTTTGTGTGATTGATTTGTGATGTGGGAAATTATGGCACTCATAAAAATATTCCTCATGAGTTTTTCAAGCCATATTGAGCTTATTTCATTACACAATGCAACCTAGGTAGTGAACCCATGATTATATGTTTCTTTAATGGAGGTAACACCATGACATACTAGTAAGAAGTTTTAATGCTTCGATTTTAAATTCTATTATGGTTTAATTATAAGGTTTTTATCCATCATTTCCATCCTAACATTTAACCAAACAATAATATATCTCTTATATCTCCTCCATCCCCTTTTATTTTTTATCCAATATTTTTTATTTGGAATTATTCTTCATGGGTTGACCTAAATATTTCATATTCTCCTCTCCCTACTTCCATATTTCCTCATTATGTTTTTCCCATGAACCCTAATGGATATATTGGTTGAATTCGTCGCAGCGTGGACCGATCTGACATCAGTGTGTCTTACAGGACGATCCAACGTGGCATTGTCTCCAACACATTATGGATTAGTTGGGCATTGGTGTGTTTGTGGACTTTTCTACATTGGAATGGTGTCGGTGAGTCTTACGGATGCTTATGCCATGCCATGAACGATACGGCATTAGCATGTCTTGTTGACACAGTGTGCGGTGTTCTCTTGCTCCTTCAAATTCAAATCGGCATCAGTGTAGCTCGTGGATCTGTGGTACGACTTCGTCTTCCAGTTTGGTCGTCGTCAGCGCGTCTTGTAGTCAGATCTAGTATAGCATGGTGGTCGATGTATGCTTAGAGAGACTCGAAGGGGGGAAGTTTTTAGGTGTATCTGGTTGGTTTTTCAGAGTTTTCACAGCTCGAGGTTGTGCTGAGGTTGACTCCGGAGTAGGGTGCATCATCATGATGGATTTGTTATTCCTAGTTTTGTCTTTTTCATTAGCCTTCTGTGGATGTGTTCTTCGCAGATATTGTTTGGAGACCATATCACATTATTGGAGGCTGGGGATTTTTCTGATTAGAGCTCACTAGTGGGTTTGTGGTTTTGGGCTGGTGTTGATGGTCGCACCGGTGGGCGTTGGAGGAGGATGGTTTCAAGGATTGATCATGTTTTTTTTGATGTTCTTCTTTCCTAGTCTGTGGTTTCCTCAGCCTTAACTCCAGAGATACTGTCTCTTATTGTGAATGTTTGATACATTGAATTCTTTAGTTGACTGATTTGGTGTGTTGAATGGGTTGTTTGGTTGGTCTAAATCTTTTTATGTATGATGTTTTTACTGATGTAAGTCATGATGTCCTGTATAGATTACCAATTTCCCCTTAAATTTTTTTTATGGTTTCCCAATGTTTCCCTAGATATTTTTGGATAATAAAAATTTTAATTTTCATTCTGTCTTATATAGGGTTCCTAAAATGTGTTAAGTTATTTTTCAACTTAGTATTGTAAAATTTCAATGAATGTTTTAACACTCATTTTTTACTAAAGTATTTTTATATCAAGTTTTTGTGAAAATTCTTTTGAATCTATTTCCAAAGGATTTTCATAATTCATAAATTTTTATATCTATATTTTTATCTCTAGAGGGTGTAACCAATTAACTATGTTTTTTTCTAAATAAATAGGTGTTCCCTTTTAAAATGTATCATAAGGTAAGAGAGATATTTTTTTTTCAAAGTGATTATCTTGGGTTATTTTTAAGGAATAGTTTTATAAATTATTTTTCATTGTGTGATGTAAATTAGATATTGTAATTGTATAATGTATTTTTCAAACGATTATGCACTCAATATTATGATCCCCTTGGTTTAAATGTCTTGTGTAATATTTTTTATCATACGGGGTGTGAATTTATTATTATTATTTGATGCATGTTTAAAGTGAAAGGTGCTGATTCTTAAAAGGTTGTTGGAGATGAGATAAAGTTTATTTATTATGATTTATTGTTGATATATATTATGATATTATGATTATTTGTTTCTCACCTTCACTTTCTCTATGTCTTGGTAACCTGAGTAACTATGTGAAAGATTCAGTGTGTATCATACTAACATAATTTGATAATTTATCTAGTGACCCTAGAATAAGTTTTTTCCCAACTAAGGATGTTTTCCTAATTATACTATGGGATTTAATCTGTATGACTACCTGATTATACCAAGTGATCTGGACAGATTGAGTGACCTGGTTACACTGTGGGAGCTTGTATATATGTTCAACCATAATTATAATATGGGACCTAATCACGAAGATAGAATCATGGATATTGTGAGATCTAATTGAGATCTTTTACCTATAGAATCCATCATAGACTTATTTGTTGATATATTTTAGTATGAATGAGAATGTATCACATTAAAACATAGGGAGTTCCCATAAACCTCATTTTTTGATGATGGAATTAACTTTGGGATTCTCATTAAATACATTTTGAACATCTCATTATGTTATTTTGGAATAGTGGAATCAAAAACATCATTTTCGGTTAATTTTATTTTTCCCTCTTGATATGATAGTTAAAAACACTTATTTTTCTTCATTTTGTATGATGAATTTTTCATATTAAATGAATTTTGGAATGGGATTTTTATGAAATATTATAATAAAAGAAATAATATTTGGTTTCTATTGTGTTAATTTGGAAGTACAAACTATTAAAAAAAATTAATTAATTTCTCATCTATATAGAGTATTCCTAAAATAAATATGTTTTAAATTAATTTTTGAATTACCTTCTTGGACAAGAAATATTATATGAAATGTGTTTGTCTTCCAAAAAGGTTTTTCCTTGGATTCTAGAAAAATAAATTTCTATGAAAATTATTTTACATTATTATATATATTTAGAAAAAAAAATTATATATTTTAAGATTTTAATTTATAAAATATTTTTATAAAACTAATTTCAGGGAATCCTTGGTGAAATCATGCTACTCAGGTTTAGCTCACACTCTCCATACATTCATGTGTGTGTGTGTTCATGTGCATGAAAATTTCATGTTTTATATAAATTACCATGTCATGATAATTTTTTTCATGTCATTCATATAGATAAGTTATGGATTTTAGGGATATGGTAGTGGTTTTGGGTCCCATGGAGATCTTCGAGCGACGGTTCAAGTTTATTTTTTAGGAAAATTTATATATTTACTAATTTAGTAAGTTTTAATTTTTATTTGAATCATTTTTTTATTATTCCAATCTTTCTATATTATAAAATAATGTTTGTTATTTATTTTTTATATTCTTGAATTAAATTAATACATTTTATTGAATATATATCCGGGAAATTTGTTGGTTTAATCTATTTTGTCCTCGTTTGTTTTTTATAGATAACTTTTATATTCCTGAAATCATTGTTATGGGTGTACCATGTGAAATTATCTATAATTTTCTATTTATTTTTGTAATTATTAATGTGTGAAACCATTCCCATGTTTGTATTAATAAATTCAAAGAACTAATTATCAACTCATTGGAATGGACAATGCCCTTTTGGCCATGTAGCTAAGCTGTTTGGGTGACAAGTCAGGTTGACATCAGAACGATTCATTACAAAATATTATTAGAACATTTGTTATTTTAAAATATTAGGTTACTAAATATCCTTCTTATTAATTGAGAAGAATGGTAGTATAGATATAGGATCTTCAAAACTCAAGAGGTAGGTCATAAGATGGTGATTAATCATCACCCTTCATGAGGAACAGGATTTCCCATGCGCATTTTTGATTTAGTTGTTGAATTTGGATTTCATTTTTAACAGTTTTAGAGGTTTTTTATCCCCATTGTGATAGATAAGATACTTCGGTGACATTATTTTTTTTATTGGAATTAAAAAGTCATAATAATAGCCCAATTAGCTCAGAAAATATGGTAGACCATAAAAATCCCAGGAAAGTACTTTGGTAAACCTCTTAGAGGTTATATCATGGTTGGAACACTATTGGAAAAAGAATGTGACAAAATCCTCATTTCATCATCACCACTACAATATGTATTTTTTCAACCGATTTTGATTTTAAATGAATCCATATATGGTTTCCAATACAAGATGGTTTTTTGAAATGTGGATTTTTTAAACATTATTTTTAAAATATTGTTTTTTAAGAAAATATCATTTAATAAAAAAATTACATTAAAAATAGTTTTACTGGTATATTTAGAAAATTAATTTCAATGATAATTTATTTTTAAACCTAGGTTTTATATATTATTAATAAAATTTATTTTTTCAATTATAATGTTTTTTCCATAGTTTTATTATTTTTGAATATAATTTTAAATTTTTTGAAATTAAAGTGTGCTATATATAAATATTTTGGATTCAATTCTATGGTTGTCAGTATTTTTACTCCAAATAATTTTTTCAGATAGAATTAATTTGGGATTCTAGTAAAATTAGACTTCTTTAAAATAGTTTTTATTTTATTAAATTATTTCTTTAATGATATAAATTGTATTTATTTTAAAGAATGGTATTTTTTCAACAATTTTATTTATTTAATTGTGTTTTTGGTTTGATCCCTTGATTGTGTTGGGATTTTTTTATTTCAGAAGTTTGAGTTAATTTATTTTGTTTTTTCTTTAATTTATAGTATGCATCTTATAGATGAATCAATGGAATGTAGTATGTATATGTTAAGAGTTCCCCTTTTGTTTCTTTCTTATTTTCTTTTTATGTAACATTTAAAATTATTAACTCTACAAAAAATATAACTAAAGTGGTGGAGCTAAAATATCTATTATACATGGATTTATTGAATGATTATTTATCTAAATTATGTAGTGATCAAGGACCACTTGAGGAAATAGAGTGGTTATTTGTAATTAAAGTAAATTTAAATTCTTTGAAAACACCTTGAACATAAATTTAAAAATTGAATTATATTTTGACACTTTATTTGATTGGGTGACTGCTATAGGAAAATACTTATTATTTTCTAGATTTTCAGTTCTTTTCTCCAGAGCTGGTTTTCGATGATGTTACAAATTATTATTTATTTGGTAGAAGTCTTCATTTGAAACTGGGATCATTTTTTGGGACTATATTAATATGTTATTATAATGTGTCTAGGAGGGAGTATCAAATCTATATAGTAATTAGGTAGTCATATATTTTATATTGATTTCTGTTGAATTTATATTGAGATGGGATTTAACAAAATTTCTTATTAATAAGTTTTTTTAAACAAAGTTATCTAGTGGTGTGTTGGTTATTTTGGTTATGGTCATGCATTGTTGTTATGTTGTGCTGGGTGTTGTTTAGATATAAGATTTTCCATTTATTTTGAAATCAATTTTGATGATAATCTCATGGAAACTCAATGGTATGTACTTGAGTAACTTGGATAAGGACTATACGAGTTTATATTATGATCAAGCGTGTTCCCAGTTTGAGAATCTGTTATGTTCACAAAATATTATATTTCCATACTAGAAGACCCATGTTATTTCCCATTAGCATCGGTACCCAAGGTCAGATACTATGTTTTCAGTTCATGAGTATTTTTTTATGGGGTGAAATATTTCAATTCCTATGTTACATAGTGTTGATGGATTATTTGATCATCGTTTTTTTGTTATTCTTTTATGTTTTTCTTCCTTTATTGGATAGTATTTTGTGGTTTATAGAAGATTACTTTTTTCATTATATAATTTTGAAGAAACAAGTTTATTATAGAGATATCATTTCTATAGTAGTTTTTACTTATTATCTCACAATATTCTAAGAATATTAAATTGTTTAGAGAATAATTTAATGTCTCTATCATCTCAAATATTTGTTTCATTGAATATTTTTTTAGATTATTTTTGGATGCTTTTTAATATTAAGGATTTAGTTTATTTATTGGTTTGATAATTTTTGTTTTTCTAGTTTCCTTTTATAATTGGACCTTATTTAGTTTTTAATTGTCCCTTACACCTCTTATATTGGGTGTCAATATTTTGATTTTACATCCCTTCTACTTTCCACCATGAATTTATATGGGTAAAAAGTACCATCATGGGGAGAAAAATTACACACCCATGCCATTATATTATTTAATATCACATTATTTTTGGGTTATTTTGTATTTTGTGGGTAACTTTACTTTGTTTTACCATTTCAATATATTCAGACTACTATGAAATCACATCATTTCATAGTTGGGTGAATCCATAGAGGTAGTTTTGAGAGGTATTTAATTATATCTATTGTGGTCTATTCTGAAACATGTATAGGAGGCCCCAAAAATGTTATGGGAATGACTATGTAAGTTTTTTCCAATCATTTTTAGTGAGGGTTAGATCACATCAGGAAGATAAAATTCAATTGGGATATGAACTTAGTAGAATGGTCACGATTTTACCCAAATTTAGGGAATTAGGTTCAAACCATAATGGATATTTTCACACCATTATGGTTTTTTAGGATTCTTTCCCCACTAATATGAGGTATGTTCATGCAATGAAGATACATAGGCAGTGATCCCATCTTTAGGTGAGGCATGTTACACCATGATGGGAGATGTTTCTCTGTGATGTGCATGTGCCTTGTTAAATTTGTTATTTTTTAAATATACCCACATTTAGTTTTGTTTCATTTATACCACTTTTTATTCCTCTATCATGGGACTAAACCATTAGATAGATCTTAGAGATTTTTCATGCTTCCTCTAAGGATTTTAGATATAAGAATTTTGATTTCATGTGCTAATTTAAGGTTACGAATATATTCTCATTCTTATCCTCTTTCAACATCAATTTCCCTCTGGATTTTCAATTTCAAAATATACTTTAATGGTTTTATTGTTCAAATATAATTTAAGGGTTGGTTTTAATATGTGGATTTTGTGGTTTAGAATGTGTATATGTCATTTATTTTTGATTTTGTGCTTCTACCATCGATGTTCATGGGTTTTTTCTTAATTGAGTTTGGTGTCTTTGTGAAATTCATTTATTTAGATAAATTATAAAACTATTGGTATTTAAAAAATATATTATCAAATTATATCAATATATAATGACTTACAATGGTGTATAAAGTGTTTCTAAAAATTTCAGAACTTGGTACAGTAGATTTTAAATAAATTTTCTATTTTTTATTTCTAATTAAATATTTTATTCCAAGTGTTTGATAAAATTACTATGAATATATTTTAAATGTATTTTGATAATTCATTTCAAGTTGTGGTTTTTTTTATTTAAAAGGGATGTATTCCACGATTTAATCATCTCTTAGATTAAATTTGTTTTATCTTTCAAATTAATCCCAAGGAACGAAAATGATGTTTTCAAAGTGATTATACATTTTGGTTTTCAAAAATAGTTTTATAGATTGATAGTAAAATTTCAATTTAAATTTCAGGTTAGATTTTTATAAAAAAGTTTTCTAATGAATATTCACCCATTATTTTGAGCCCCTAGTTTTTATAACTTTCATAGATTTTTTTTCCTCTATGTGATGTGAACTTATTATTATGTTTTGATTATTTTATGATATGAATGTGGGTTTTTATTAAGTGGTTATTGGAAGGGAGGTGAGGTTTATTTATTATGTTTTATTATTGATCACTATAATGTTGATGTGATTTTTTTCTATCCCCCACTTTGGTTATGACATGGGAACCCGAGTAACTATGTGGGAGATTCAGTGTGTGTTATACTATCATTATTTTAAAATTTTGTTTTGGCCCTAGAGTAGTTTGTTTCCATGATAGGGATGGTGGATGGATTACATTTGGTATTATAATTAGATGAAGTATCCTGATTAAACCATTTGATCTTCTTGGATTCAGTACCCCTGTTAGATTATATGAGGTAATAGGGAAAGGTTCTTATAATTCAGGTGTGGGAAAATGTCATGAGAATATTATTGATATTGTGAGAGGAAATTAAGATCATTCATGATTAGAACCCATTATAGGACAATAATATATCTATTTAACTATAAATGAGACCATCTCACAATTAAAACTACGGAGTTTCCTATGACCGTTATTTTTTTATGATGGTGATACATTGGTGATTCCCATTGTGTAGTTTATTTTGGTCTCACTTCATTCTTTGGGACTAGTGGAACCCTGTATTATATTATATGAATTTATTTTTTCATATTATATAATGTGGGAAATATTTATATGTATTCTTAATTTATGACATGTTTTTACTTTACAAATATCTTTTGAATAATGGATTTTATAAAATATTTTTAAAGAATGAAAATGGTTTTGTTTTGATTTTTTTTATTTGGAATTCCACCAATGTAGACAAATAAAACTGATTTCCTATAGAAATGGTGGATTCCACCCCTTGGTTAATAAAATGTTATTTTTTGAAATAAATTGATTTTAAAAGGAAAGTTTAATATAATTCATTGTTATTGAAATCAATGATTATAATATGAACATTATTTTATTTTTCCAAAATGGTTTACATTGGTTTCTAAAAAAATAATTATTATTGATACTTGTTTTCCTTTCTGATTTACATTTTAAACAAAACTATTCTCTAAATGATGATAAAACCATAATATATTAATGGTTTTAATAAAATTAATCACATCGACTACAAGGTGAAATAATAATATACCTATTTTTCTCACACCCTACACAAACACTCATCTATTTGTGTGTGTGTCAGGTTTCATAGTAATATATGTGTCTAGGTTGTAACCACAGTTTGGATATTGTTTTTAATGTCCATTAATGGATGTAGTGGATGAGGTGATTGACTGGGGATCGGATGAGTCTCTTCAAATGGTTTCCCATGTTATTTATTTATTTCGGTACATTTATGTATCATCATATTAACTTTTAGTATTCGGTATTCAGATCCTCGTTATATTCTTAAATCGATAGTATTTCATAAAATCATACTTGTTATTTATTTTTGTACATAATCCTATATTAGAGTAGTCACCTTTATTGATTGTGTCTCATGGGATGTTTCTTAATTTATATCATGTTTCTATTTTTTATTTAATATTACATATTTATTTGATATTCCATGAATTCTGAGGACTATATGTTTTATACCAGATTATTGTGTAGTTTCTAATTGTAATTATTTTCATTTAAGGGTGAAACTATTCCCAGGTGTGTATTTTTAATGCTGACGAACTAGTTTCCAACCTATAGGGATTAATAATTCTTTTTTGGACATGTGGTTATGTTGTTTGGGTGATGATTCAAGTTTACCCCAATCATATCTATCAAATCTATGATTCAAAAATCCCATTGTCCCTCGTAATTGTTTTAAAAAAACTATGTCTACCAACTAGGAATCATTAATTCTAACTAGGTATCATGTTTAGAATTTATATTTATTCCTTTTTAAAATTTAAACTATTAAAGTACATGTATTGATCATGTTCATGGTCAAAATATCAGAGATAAGGATCTCAATGATGAAGACCTTAATCCAATAGTCATGATGAAGTTGTTGAAAAACTAAAATGAAATATAAAATTACTAGGAATGAAATATCAATGATAAGTGAAACAATGTCTTATAAATCTAGTACTATGTGATATTAAAGCATAAACAATATTTAGGGAAATAAATATAATTGTTGGAATGGGATCTACGAAAACCCATGGCTAAGTATTCACTTTTTAATTACTGAAATCCTCTTTTCCTATGGTGATGTACACTTGTTTTCCCATAAATTAAGTGATCCATAACCATGTTTAAACATAGAACATAAAATATCTAGTGACTGTGAAAGAATATAAGAACTATTTTTGTTTTAAAATAATTCACGTAATCAATAAACACTGGTTATGATTTAAAAAATAATGAAAGGTATCTAAAATTTATTTTTGAAAAAAACTATAATACAATTTTAAAAAAATGTTAATATTCATTCCTCATTAAGTATAAAAATTTTCATAACAAATTTACCTCGTTATGGTAACAATGAGGGAGTAAAAAAATGCAAACATAAAAATCCATCCTTAAAACCTCTAGTGGTGATTTTCTAGCCAACTAAAATAATCAATTTAACGAATTCAAGTATTAGGCATCAACAATTATTTGTAGGAACAAATATATATAGTTTAATATTTATATTTCTATAAATATAAATTTTCATTATTATTCATTAACTCAAAATCCTCATACATATTCATTAAATACCAAACAATTAACCCCAATTATCTCTTGAATATATATCTCAGGGTTTTATAAAAATAGAAGACCCAAAATGTTATATGTTACATAGATATATCTCACATAGTGTAACGTCATTGGTCATGGTTAAACTAGATATTACTTAAGAATTTCATTTTCTAAATATCACATAATTCATAGAGAAACCAATCAAAACAAACTACACACATGATCTCCCAAGACATATATTATATTTTATATCAGTAAACCATGATTCGAATAGACTTTCATTTCACAACGTCCACTCTTGTGGAGAATATTCAAACCCAATGATTCTTTTGTTTCTTATAATTCATTATAATTTCTCTTCATTATGACACAGATCACACAACCACAACACAAGGCTTCAATAGCATTAAGTTCTATGCAAAAGTTTACAATGTAATGTTCCATGTTTTAAAGTAAGGAGGATCAACTTATTTTTTTATAGGAAGCTCTCTCTATTTAATATCAAGTAGTGACATCTTCCAATTACTCTTACATAAAACCCTTGAGTTAATATAAAAGTCTCTAAATATATATTTAATAATAGTTATGAATGTTTTATCCTTTTGATATTTATATTTTGGTTTAGATTTTATAGCAAGTCACTATTCCAGGATATCCAATTCATTAATAAAATATGGGTAGTACAAGAATTAAATATCTGATTAAACTCTACTATAATATTATTTGAGCATTTTCGAAAGCTAAGTAACTCTTGTCTTACCAATGACCCAAAAAATATTCTTCTTTGATTTTATCTTATTTTAGATATAATTTATATTGGTGATATTAATATGTGTAGATTTTTAATAGTGAATAATATGGAAAATGCCCTAAAAATCCTATCTTTCAAAAAAATAAGGAAAGACAGACTTGTTGTCTTTATTTTATATAAATTGGTGATTGGATTTAGTGCAAGTGGGAAATTGTTAGTGTTTATTTCCTAAAATTGGAAAACAAATTTCTTAGAGAGATGCTTTATCATGTATTGTATATTAATTGTATTACTTTATCATTCATTTATATTTTTATATATAATATGATATATAATATGGTATCAACAATAGTAATATAGGTATTACCATGTTATCCCTTTTTGAATATCATCCTGTTGGGTAGTGAAGATATGTTAAGATCAGTATATAAGTAGAATCATATTAATTAAGATATAACTGATCACACATAAGATATTTGTTGGGGAATTTTATTTTTATTGGGCTAGTTAAAGTGCACTGCATGGATTTTCATATACGTTTTAATGGTGGTTCCTAAGTGAATATTGGTTTTTAATCCTTTTTATTGAAATTTTCATATATTTTATCTATTTATGATGTTTTAGGATTTAACACCGATCTAATTTTAGTTTATAATTTTTCATAATAAAATGTATTTGCATTTTACACTAATTAAAAAATAGATTTAATTAACCAATGAAGAATTATTCCCCATATATGATGGATTATAAAACCATGTCCTATAATTAAATATTATCTAAATAAGTACATCTTTATTCCAATATAATTACATATGATTTAAATATATGATAATTTGTTAACATGTCTATTGAGAAAAAATAGATAAGCTAAATGAGATTGACATTACCTATGTCATGTGATTAATATATTGGTCAAGGAAAAATAATCTTTTATAAAAGGGTTATGGTGGATTAGATCATAGGAAAACAATTTTTTATTTGGGTATCTATGAAGTTTTTCTAGATATAGTTATTTCTTTATGATTATTAATGTTATTCATGATCATTGGAATGTTTATAAGGGGCCCATTGGTTCACTCATAAGAAATTTATAATTGGTATTTTTAGAATAATGTGATTAGGTTTTCTGTAAAAATGGTTACTATTATTATAAACACAAATATGATTTTTGATGTGAACATATTAATTAATCAATACATAGAAGAAGTGTGAATTGTAAAATGTGGATCAAATCTATTATGTAATGAAAAGTATAATGTAACATTGTTGGTGTTGACCCATGGATTGCATGTAATTAATTAAAGAACAAAAAAATGAATCTAAATGATGAATTTTTATTCATGAGGAAAACTGATTCTCTTATTGAATTTATTCTACTTCCTTACCTACATCAAAATCCCTAACAGGAAAATAATTTATAGTTATAGCCACCACTAACATTAAGGATCATAATCTTACTCATTTCCTTAAATTTATATATTATTTTCCCATATTTATTTATTTATATGAACCATTATACTTAGTATATATCTTGGAATATATAATATATCCATTTTTTAACCATATGGATTTATAATCATCATCTTAATCTACTTCTATGATTTAACACAATTCCTTGGATAGATTTAAGACACGTGACTTTATGAAAAAAAATTCCTTGAATTGGTCCAAATTTCATTTTCCCATACCTTGTAAATATATATGCTACATTTTGTAATATGAAACCCCATATATCTATATTATTTGATATTATTCTCTATATCATGGGTCAATATTTTAATTCATTTATTCTAGTAACAATTTTCAACCTATACATAACTAACTATTATACTTTAACAATTTTCAATATGTTCTCAATATATTCAACTTGGAAACCCATGGTTCTCCAACTATCCACTTATAGGTACATTTAAAAATAATTATCACATGATTTAATTCCTTATTTCACACATAAATGGGTCCATATATAATTTATTTAATACTCATTGTTTCTACTATAGAAACTGAAATTCAAATGGATTTCAATGTCACTATTTGTCGAAAGGTTTTCACACAGTCATCACCTTGACTAATCATAAGCCTTAAATTAATAATATTTTAATAAAGGTAAATTTTTGACCATAAATTCCCACTTTTTCTTTTTATTACTCAGTTGAATGAGGATGTAATTATATAAATTGGAGATATTACCAAAATAATGTGTTTTTTTAACATGGAATCTATTTTTTAGTTCATATAAACATTCTTATATTATCTTATTTTAATTCATTTTTTATTTATAGTATACATATTTATTATTCTCAATGAATATTATATAACATAATTTAGTAATTATAATACCATATCTCTTTGGTTTTATTTTTCATATGAAGATTGGGTAATTGGGAAATTTTTTCCCTTAAGATCTTGAGGAAATGGTTCTTATGGAAACTACAATTGTATCTTGATACATGAAATTTCAAAAGTCTATCTTGCTCCCAATATCAAAAATATAAATATAATTCATCTTATAGAATTATAGTTAGTCAGAAGACTAATAAATTTCTATCTATGTGATGGAAATACCCTCTGTAACTTAAGATAATAAACTATGATGTATTTTGTTCTTTTCATGATATATGTTTATTGCATGGGTTATCCATAAAAAATATATTTGTAACAAAACACATGAATATATAAAAAATTGGAGGTCACTCATATTATAACTTATATGATATCCATTTTTATTATAGTTGGAATATAGTGGATTTTTTCCTAGCTATTTTAATGATTTTAATGAATGGAATAATATGGTGTATTCAAGACTTATAAGTCATCGCATCGAACCTTTTTTTTAATACCATCGAATTTCTTTGTATATGGAAATTTAATTTTAGAATTAACTAAAATATACATTTTATTGATCATTGAAATCTTGGATAAAATATTATTCATCTCACTTTATTGAAGAATATATTACCTTATAAAAGGCATACTCTCTAATTCACTTATACATTTCCTAAATCTCTTAAAAGAATCTTGTCTTATAGGTAAATTTACTTATTTATTATACATGATATAGATCACATGTCTGGTGGAACTAATTCATGATGTTTTGTCGCCTCATTACACTTATTATTATAATATTACATTTCCATTAAAACTTTAATGTAATTATATCACATATTTAAGAGTTTTATCTCAAAAAGAGTCTAAACACCCATATTGGTAAAGAATTGATTTTTACTTCTAGTTTAACTTCACCAATAATTATCTTTCAACAACCAGGTATTATATAATTATTATGTTTTATATCAATCATTAATTATTGATAATAGAAATATATATTTCAATTATAATTATACGACTAATTAAGGGTGTTATACCATAACTTAATTCATTTAAGACATTAAATAATGTCTCTTTGTTTCTAAATACAACACTGTCATGATTTTTTGGTAACACCAAATACATAAAAAATATTGTCCAAATAAAATAATCTTCCCAGTTTGAAACATGAAGTTGCGATCTTATCTAGATTTCATATAAGCCAATTTCCATTAGTAACATGATAGTCAACTTCATTCACATAATATTTCTGATCTTACTTGGTTACTATATTTTAATATAAATGTGTGACTCAAAATTTTTATCTAATAACAAAGAAGTAAAAATGATATATTATATAAAATGATGAATATACCTAAAGTATAATATTATTATTCTTTTTTCTTTAATTCATTGTAGATTCTATTATAGTTTATTTTCCAACCACACATTATGAAAATTGTCTCATGTTCATTTCTCTCAGTCTTTATCTTTGGTTTCTTAGAAGGATGTTGTGAGGGTTCCATTGGCATTCTAATTTATATTGGTAATTTCTTCTTTCTTTCATGAATGATTTACCTTTATTTATTCTCTTTAATACTTACAGATCTGTATCCAAAATATATAGAAGTGTATTTTACAAACTATTCATTTTGAAATACTTAATGAAACTGTAGTGACTAGTTTCTAAGGATGATAATATGATATTTGTTTAAAGATAGTTAATTTACTTGAATCCCAATTCTACCAATCGAAAAATATACTCTATCATATTTTTTTACGAGTAACATCCTAAATTAAACATTCCAAATGACGCATGTTTAGTATAATGATTATTTCAACTGTTTCTTAATTCACATTATCCTAATAATCTACTTATAGATGGGAAAACATGGTAGAAATATATATTTCTTCATATTTCTTCAATATCTCATTTGAAATTATTGATGAAACTATGATATTTATATAAAATTCATCATCCATGTGTCCCATATAAGATTCCATTTTTACTATCACTTACTTTTTTAAGTGGCTCATTGGGTAATAGGGAATTCATTATATATAATTTCATTTTAGATCATAGTATTATTCTCCAAAATTTAAACCAATATTAGAAAGTTATTTTTATGATGAAATATTCATTGTCTATTATTGATTGTAGTGATTAAATGGTATAATATACCATTTTTAATATAACAGATAATTTCATATTTAGAAAATAATCTTGACTACCAATTTAATTTTTTTAATTTGGTGAATTATTATGTCACCCATTATTTTATCAAATCCAAATATACCTCATCATTGTATTAATACAATATACATCATCATTGGATTAAGACTATCCAACCCCTAAAATATTATATTATAAAAGATCCACATTTCACATCTTATAACCATAAATATGGTTATTTATTTACTTGAATGTATTTTTTCTAGATACTACGCTGGACAACTGTATTTAATTTTAGATCCTTTCTTTGGTGTGTAGAATCCTAAATCATAAAATACTATAATTTAATTTCATGAAAGTGTACCTCCAAATTTGATTGTGTTGCCTATGGACTTTATCATTAATACTACTCTGGTTGAGACAACCCTTTATCTTTATTAAGACTCCCTAATAATTAAATTCAACCTCAAATATGTCCAAACTAACTCATCCAACCATATTTATTTCTTGATTAAGATAATTTAATTTGATATAGGAAATTGAATTTCTTTTTAGTTTTTTGTTAAATTATGTACAAAAATCCTTACTATATTTTTTATATTCCTATTAAAAATTATGTGATATATTAATTGTTAACTACGTCTTCTAAAAAAATCATTTTTATATTAATCTATATTCTAAGTGAAATTTGATTCTATATTTCATCTTATTATTATGTAATCACATCTATAAATTTAAAATGAAAAATAAAGTCATTCATTGACATAATTATTTATTTTATTTATTGACTCTTGTTAACTAATTTTATGGGATCACATATAAATATCCATTAAAACATATTTAACCGCATATAAAAAACAAATATACTAAGAATTAATCATGACCTATTCTCAAATATTTGAATCATCAAGTGGATTATAGATAAATTTATACCCTATAGTAATTCCATGAGTAATAAAATGACTCAAATTAAATCACCCCATCATCGCCTCAAGTATTTCTCCAATTTTGTTCCATGAAAATTCATGTCTCGAATCGCATCATCGCATGACTCATCATAACATATGTATAATAATATTTAGGTGAGGAACTTGGGATAAGGGTATTATATCAAATAACATTAAAACGTGAATACACTATAAGAACATTTACTTAAACATAAAATAATATTGTAAATTAATATGGAATTCACTTCCTTACATTATCATAGATTTTTTGGATTATATTTTTAGAAAATTATGAAAAAAATCATACATATCAAACCATGAACATACAATGTGGGTATAAAATAATAATATCTATTTCTTCCTTATTACAAATAATTTTTCTAAAACATGTACTCTTCCATGAAAAATCTTGACAACATTAATCGTGGATTATGCTTTTTTTACCCATCTTTAAAACCCTATGAAAAACATTTTTAAAGATGGTATGAGCCCAAAAAGATCAGTAAGGGATATATAAAAATGTAAATAAACTATTCTTCCATGAATACATATAAAAATATGAAATTGTTCTCATAAATAACTACATCTCACTCATAAAGTTTCATATGCTTAATTTTTTATAACATGATATTTACATAAATCATAGAAATCATAAATAAACCAATATCGATAACTTGGTGAATTAAATACTTTAAATTTTAACCATAATGGATACCCGATGATTTTTAACCCTCAAGTATACATTCCAATGTAACCCACGTGGATCCCTTATGATGTAACCCTCACAGCTACTTTATGTTGTAACCATCGTAGTTACACATGAAATAACCATTACGGTTAACTTATAACATATACATACCCAACATATTATATAGATATTTAAGTACCAATGCTCACCAGAAAATTTTCCATGAACTAGATAATAATTATAAATTTGAATACATGAATCATTAAAATATTCCGTTGGAATTTTTTTAAATATAAATTTAAAATAAGATTCGTAATGAAAATTTCCTTAACTAGGGTTTGTCTTACTTAAAACAAGTTCAAACCACATGTATAATGGTTTAAAGAGTATTTGTAACATATTAAAGAACAATATTAATATTTATAAAAACAAATATGTTCTTCATATAACATCTTTTTACCCATTTATTTACAATATATTTTTATTTTCATTTTTTCAGTACATTTATTTCATGGTTTCCATGGTTGATTCATTATGAGTTTTCTTTTTGAAGGGAATAAAAAATCTATAAAGTGGAATAAAATGGGTTTAATATGTTTTCTTAGTTATAAATTTTACCATATTTCATTTTACATTGTAATATTAATAGTAATCCTTGGTGAAAACATTAATGAAAATGATTTAATTTATTTTTGTGGTTTTTACGAGCATCACGAACTTATAACATTGTATTTAATATCATGTTTATATATTGGTTACAAAACATTAAGAAACATATCATATGTTTAATAAAATTTTATTTATCCATATTAATGGTTTGATGATCATTTTTAAAGGTGGTAATGGAAAATGAGTGTTCATCATCCATGATGGTGGTAAATCAGCACATCGTAGATGATATTATCATTTTTAGAATAAAATTGACAGTAAAAGGAGTTCGATGATGAATTTTCCAACATGAATTATCCTCCTTGAGAACCTCTTTAAAGCACTTGGTTTTAGCCTTTTGAATAAACTAGAAGGAATTATATGTGGGAAATAGTATTGGGAAGTGAATTGGAAAATAAATAATAAAATAAAAGGATTTACGGGGTGAGGATAAGAGGTGGTGATAAGTGGTATTTATAGTTGAGGAGAGGTGTGTTTTTTTATTATTTTATTTAATAGATTATTATGTTGGATCAATATTGTGAATATTTTAACTATTATAAATAAATATATTAAAATAATAAAGTTGAGTTAAAGATTATGGTCTTACAACATCTATACATCAACTATGTCTTAATAAATCATGTCTTTGTTAAATACCATAAATTACCATATTTTTATATTCAAAAAAAATAAAATATTTATTAAAAATCCCAAAATACACCCTAACCATTTTTAAATGTGCATAATTCCAAAATGAACTCTGTTGTATAAAAGTAATTTCTTAAATATGTGGAATTTAATTTATCACTAAAATTATAATTTATTTTAAAAATATCAAATTTAAAACTATAACATATTTTATAACATATTGAAAAATTAATTAAGTTTTCATAAAATTATCCTATAATCATAAAAAAATAAATTATTAATTTATGATTCAATTTTATCAATATAATTTTTCGTTTAAACCATTATTTTAATTATGAAATTTTAATTAAAAATTTATGTGTCACAGAAATACCAACACATAATATACCATTTTCAAAATATTTGTTTACCTATTACATGGTATAAATATATCATATAATCACTTATAATATACATACTCTTTATTTATAATTTGATAGGTAATGTTTCTATTTGATGGGATAGATTACTATTCCTAATGGTCATGTTAATATTCATAAGGTCATGTTAGTATTCCTTCAGAATGAAATCCATAATTTCTAGAAATTCAAAAATTTTCATTACACATTTATAATTAATTTAGATATTTTATTCTAGAATGAAAGAAAACTTATTTTATTAACACTTTGGTTGTTAAATTCTCCCATCCTTTTGAAAAATGTGTCCTCACAATTTTTATCCACTTATTAAAAATATTGAGGATACCTTTCACTCATAGAATTTTCATATTATCATGTTGGTTCTTCAACGAATTTTTATTTCTACAAAAACATAACAAAGTGAATTACATTATTCTACTTAGTGATGAAAAATCTGAATACTTTTCTCTTAATATTAATGGTTCTATTATAGCTACACTACTTTTGGGATCAAAATATGAAATGAATCAGGCACACACATTCTCAACATTGAAACATTAAAAATAATATGTACCTAAGATAAACTTGGAGTAAAATATACTCGCTAAGAAAATGGTCCAAATTTTTATAATATTTCAAAAGGTCTAATGAACCATGGAGTTATCTTTCCATTCTTACCAAAATATATACAAATTATCTATGGAGATATTCTATGAAAAACATGGTCTCCTACCTTGAATGAAAAGTATTTCCTCCTATTATCTAAATAAATTTTCTTCATTCTTTGAGATGTCATCATGTGTTTTCAGGATCATCTTCACTTTCTTAGCTATTTCCTCTACTAATTATGATCCCACTAACATGATTTCCATGACTTAATCACAAAATTTTATAGTTTAACACCTCTTTATATATAATGCCTCTAAATGTTTCATATGTCTACTAAAATGAAAACTATTTCTAGAAGAAAAATCTAATAAATAAAGATGATGATCCCAACATCCATGGTAATAAATTGAACAAGCATGTAAAATGACTTCCAATGTATGAATTTTTCACTCATTCTGTCAATCATATTGGAAATGAAAGGATATTCAAAAATTTAATTCAGTACCCCCAAAAAAATATTAATTCCTTAACAAAAGATAAAATTGAATGATGGATCATAGTCCGATTAAATAGAAAAAGTAACTACATATAACCTAGAAATATCTTTATGGTATAGTCTAGAAGGCCAATACATTGACATAATATCTTGAATTTGAAGAAAACGTGCTTATTTCATCAGTCATTCAACAACAACCCAAATCACATTGTTACCTAATGAAGTATTTGGTTATTTTATAATGAATTCCACTGATATGATTTCCTATTTCCTCTCTATATCTGTAAAATGATAAATAACCCCCTTTGGTAGTTGCCACTCTGTTTTAACCTATTGATAAGTCAATTATTTCATTGGAAAAATCAACAATATCTATTTTCATTCCATCCCACCAATAATACTCCCAATGTTCCCTATATATGATAATGTTTCTAGGATAAATTTTAAATGGAGAATGATGATATACACTTTGAAACTAATTCCATAACATTGAATCACAAGGCATAAAAAATATCTTCCCATATCAAAAAATTAAAACATTATAAACATTAAATTATAGGAATATAAACTTTTAATTCAATTTTTCCATTATATAAAACTCATTATCTTCTTTTAGAGCATTCTTAATTCTATCTGACAGAGACGTCTGAACTGAAACCATAAAAAATAGATTGATTTATGGCGCCAAAAAATTAATGGATAAATTTTAGTAAATAATAAACCAATGGGTCATGTTCCAAATGAATCTTTATTAATAATACATGGTGTTTTTGACACATGTTATCTATGACTTTGTTTTTTTTCATGACGATAATTTATTTTTCAATCATAATCATTTGTTATTTAAATCCAACTTCTTTTCATCATGATTAATTCCTTCTGAGTGAATATCTACTTTTAAGATTTATGATAATTATATATTTTACACTTAGCTCCATATAACTATTTTATTCAATTTTTCAAAGAAAAAAACATTGCTACTATTTCCAAATAATGTGTCGGATAATTTAACCCATGGGGTTTTAGTTTTCTTGAATCATAAGAAATAATATGATCATTCTTCATCAGAACACAACCATGTAACTTCAAATAAGCATCATTATAGATGAAAAAATCACCATTTATATAAGGTGGATCCAAAATTAGAGCATTATGTAATTTTATTTTATTTCATGAAAACAAATATCACATTCTTTTATCAGAATAAATTAATCCCCTTTTGTGTTAACTTAGTTAGAATTCTGGATAATTGTGAAACATCTTTAATATATTATTGATCATAGAATTCTAATATTAGAAAACTGAGAATCTCTAAAACATTTTTAGTTCTTGGACATTCATTAATCACTTTTTTTGGGGGGGATTAACTGTTATATCATTCTTATATACAATTTTCCCAATAAAAGAAATATTTTTCAACAAAAAAAGTCATTATAAAAATGTACCATATTACTTATTTTCATTTAGAGTTTTCAGGATAATCCATAATAATTTTCGTGATATTCATATATTTTTAAAACCACAAAAATATCATCATTTAGAACAAAAACAAACTTATCCAAATATTCACTGTATATTCTATTCATAATATCCCTGAATATACCTAGAGAATTTGTCAAACCAAATGGAATAACAAAAAAAATCATAAGGCCCACTCCATTTTTGAAACACTATTCTTTGAATCATATCCTTCTTCACCTTAATCAAATGGTAAAAAAATGTCATATTAATCTTGGGAAAATACTGAGCTCCCTGGAGTTCATAAAACAAGCCATAGATTTAAGGAAGTGGATATTTATTCTTAATAAATAATGTTATTAAAATGTCTATATTCAATGAAAAGTATCAAGGATCCAAATTACATTTTAACAAATAAAACTAGCTAACCCCATGGTTATGTGCTTGGATGAATAAAACATTTATCTAAAAACTCCTACAACTTCTTTTTCAATTCAAGAAGATACCATTGGGTCATTCGGTAAGGGGGTTTTGAAAATAGCTTATCACCATGAACTAAGTTAATAGTAAATTCTACTTCCTAATTAAGTATAACACTAGAAATCTCATGAATAAAAATATTTAGGAATTCATTTACCACTGGAACTTCATTAATCTGAATAGCTACCTTTTTTGAAAATATGTGCAAGATTACATTCATTTTTATCTATTAACAGTTTCTTAGCTGCCCGATATGTTATAAATGGAATGAGTTCATTCTTTTATAAAAATTGAAACTATTTTTGAAAAAAAAATATTTTTCTCTATAATGAATCTTAAAATGATAAATTGAAATCCTATCAATACCAATAATAATATCAAACTCCACTAAGGGAAGAACAAAAGGGTTTTATGGTAATGTCATTCCACAAAAACAACATGAAACTTCTAATTTACCATAAATTTTTTTTACAAATAAATGAATTTCTAGACCCCATACCAAACAAAACATTAACAAAATATAAGAAAAAACCATGTACCTAATACCACATCATTAGATAGCCCAAAATCTATCGAAGTAGTCACAAAATATTTCAATACACCTTTATTTTTATTATCTTATTATTTCCAACCAATAAATTATTTTTGGTCTAGGATATTCATAATAACATATCTGAACACATTTGAAAAACATAAAAGTTTTCTTCTTAGGATTAAAAATACCATCACAATGATATGTTTCATTAAAATCATGGTCGATATCCCAAACATTCTAACTTGTAAAAACGTACCATATTTGTTATGGAATTCTTTATATTGTTTTTAACACACTTCCCACAAATTGGAAACTAAACATTCATACCTTTAGATTTTATTGATTGATTGTTACCCATTGTTTTCTAACAGGTCCTCATCTTATTTGTGTTTTCAGAGTACTCGTGATCATAAAAAAATCAATTTCTACCCACTCATCACATATAACATGTTTCTAATAAATTGTTAATTCATGTGAGGCCAAATACCTTAGTTATCTTCGCTTTAGTCCTGAGTAAAAATGATTGATTTTACAATCTAGATCTAGAATAACATTTGGGGAATAACTTTCCAATCAGGTAAAGTTTTATTCATAAAAATACAATAAGTATTCAACATTTTATTTCAATTCATTGAATTGATTACCCATTCTATGTCAACCCACCTACGTAAAATATTTTTCAACAAATAGATTCAAAAATTCATCCCATTCCAAGGCACCAATCTCATCACTTTCACTAATATTCTTGACCATTGATAACCACTAGTCTGCTTCACCTTCAAAATGATAAATATAAAGTCTAAACAATTTATTATCTAACACCTGATTATGTCAAATATATTTTCATGGTATGGAATCCATCATTATACTAGCACTGGGTCATATAATCAACTGAAATTTGGTGGGTGTTTCCTCATAACACGTCCCACTATTATCATGTTCATTTTTGGTAGTTCTGTTTGTTCTCTAACATAGATTTTTCCAATATTTATAGCCTAAGAGAACTGATACATCACTATCATAGACTACTCATTTATAATTCATATCATTCTAGGTTATTCATTAGGAAAAATACCATCCACTTGGTTCCATACTACTTTAGTTTCCATGTTTCATCAATGGGAAACCATTATGAAGAGACAAATCATTGATGAAGAAATATAGTAATATTAAATGATATATCATTTCAACTAAACCATTTGTTAAAAATAATTTATGGTGTTCTTATTAACAATTTCATAACACATAAATTTATAAAATTAGTTCCATGATATCAACTATATGGACTCGGGCTTTAACATTAAATTATCTACGTAACTCTTTTAGAATTCAATTCCTTATATTCCCAAAGATATTTTTGTTTTATAGTTTTAGAAAAAAAACATAATTCATACATATGAACCCACATACATATAATGTGGGCACTACAATAAGAGTATCAATCTCTTCCATAATGCAGTTTTTTTAATAAAACATGTATTCTTCCATAAAAAATAATCATAACATTTATCTTGGCTTCTTATTTTCTTTGACTCATCCTTAAAACCATGTGATTTTTTTAAACATGGGTTGAGAAGTAAAAATTATTGAGGTATATAAAAAAGGATATAAACTGTTATTATATGAATAATTATAAACATATGAAATCATTTTCTTAATGAAATACTTCTCACTCATAAATTTTCATAAAAATACTTCTTAAAAATTTTAGATTTCTATAAAATATAAATAAAACCATATTGGTAACATGAGGTATTACATAATTTAAATTGTGACCCTCATGGCTATGATATGATTTGTAACAGTCATGGCTACCTCAAAATGTATCCCTCGCGACTACCAAATGATGCAACCCTCACGACCACCTTATGGTGTAACCATCACAGTTAAACATAGAATACTCATTATGGTCAACATCAAAAATATAAATACCCAATGCAGTAGAGAGAGATATAGGTCACATACTTCATCATAAAAAATTCCCTAAAACTAAATAATGATTAGAAAACATAAATACATTAATTAAAAAACATTCCTTTTGAATATGTTAAAAATAGAAATTTAAAAAAGGATTTTATAAATAAAAGACCCTTACCTCCAGTTAGCCTTACTTAAAACATGTTCAAACCTCATGTATAATGTTATAAGAAGTTTTATTAATATATTAAAGAACCATGTTCATATTTATAATTACTTATGTGATCTTATTATATCATATTTCCTACAATTTATTAATAGTCTCTTGATATTTTCATTATTTTGAGTGCATTTATTTCATGGTTTCTATGATTCGTTCATTATGCATTTTCTTATCGAATGGAAGGAAATCTATAAAATTTGAATGAAATGGTGTTAATATGCTTCCATAATTTTATATGATATCATATATCATTTTTCTGATATAATGATGAATCAATTGATAAAACATTAATGAAAATGATTTAATTTATTTTTTCATTTTTATAACCATCATGAACTTATATCATTTTATTGAATATTGTTTCTGACGCTTTTGCCGGAGTGTGTGCATCTATCTCTTTTGGGGGATGAAAGACATAGTTTTTTTGCCCTTCATTCCTTCTTTCCAAAGGTGGGCGGCATCCGCCACTTTTTTATGGATGTTTTCTCCTTGATCGAAACGGGATAAATAGATGTCAGTTCATCCTTCCTTGGATTCCTCTGCAGAACTCATCACCTAGTCCGGGTCTCCCTTATAGATTTAATACATTTTTTGTGAAACACTACCTAGTTCCATATCCGCATGGAAACCAGTTCGTTACACTGCTTTAGTCTGGACATTACAAGGGGTTCAGTCAGGTTAGCAACCTTTGGTCAGGGGAGTAGTCATGTTGGGCATCACTGGCATGTCTGGACACAGGGACACTGGCGCGTCTGTCTTTTGTCCCTTAAAATAGGGCTTCTCGTGGGCGCAGAATCCCAAGGCATCCCGCGTCAAATGTGAGGAATTATATTCCATGGGCATGCATATGAGGTTTTCTCGGCTTATCATGTTTAACACGGGTTATGCCGCAAGATAAAAAAATAGCGGAGATGGTTCATACTGATCAGAAAACTGACTAGAGTGAATCAAATGCGTGTAACCCCTAGAGGACACTCTGATGTAAATGGGTCGACATGACCTCACAAGGATGTGGCGTCCCAAGTAATAATCAATATAGATGATCAGGTGCTGAGTGAAATGGGTGGTGAATGGGATGGAACTGCCATGAGGATGATGGTAATGTTGGGCTTGAGTCTCAAGGAAACTTCTTACGTATCCCTATGGTAGGGAATCAATTTCCATGTAGTCTATCTAACGATGGATTACCATCAATTGGGGACTTCAACGGTTTATCACTGAATGAGGTTGCAACAGCTTACCGCTAGATGGGGTCAAACCTACGTGAATGTGGTCGGAGCGATAGAGTTTTGGGCTTGAACCTCTTGGAGGCTTCCTACGTACCTCACCTCAACCAGGTTCAAATACCATGTAATTCAGGTGGTGGGAACCGAAGTGAAGATCTTCGAGATGACAGATGGATGGTGGGCTTGAACCTTAGGGATTCCTCCTACGTACCCTGCCTTTGAAAGGATAAAATACTATGTAGTTCGGGATGGGGCGTCAGCGAACTGACGTAAAGGAGGACTTGGGGTCCCATAGGTGGTGGGCTTGAACCTCGTGGAGGCATCCTACGTACCTTGCCTTGGTAAGGGTCAAAGACCACATAGTTCATTATGGGGAATCGGCAAACCGACGTGATGGAGGACCTAGGGTCCCATGGGTGGTGGGATTGAACCTCGTGGAGGCTTCCTACATACCTCTCCTTGGCAAGGATCAAAGACCACATAGTTCAGGATGGGGAATCGATGAACCAACGTGAAGGAGGGCCTGGGGTCCCATGGGTGGTGGGATTGATCCTTGTGGAGGCTTCCTATGTACCTCACCATGGAATGGATCAAATACCATGTAGTTTTTGATGGGGCATCGGTGAACTGACGGGAAGGAGGACCTGGGTTCCCATCAATGGTGGGCGTGAACCTCATGGAGGCTTCTTATGTACCTCGCCATGGCAAGGATTGATGAGCACATAGTTTAGGATGGGGCGTCTACGAACCGGCGTGAAGGAGGAAATGGGATCCCATGGGTGGTGGGCTTGAACCTCGTGGAGGCTTCTTACGTACCTCTCCTTGGAAAGGATCAAAGACCATGTAGTTTAGGATGGGGCATCGGTGAACCGACGTGATGGAGGACCTGGGGTCCCATGGGTGGCGGGCTTAAACCTTTTGGAGACTTCCTACGTACCTCGCCTTGGAAAGGATCAAATACCATGTTGTTTAGGAGGGTTTGTTGGCAAACCGATGTGAATAAGGACCTGGGGTCCCATGGGTGGTGGTCTTTAATCTCATATAGGCTTCCTACATACCTCGACTTAGTGAGGATCAAAGACCATGTAGTTCAGGATGGGGAATCGGTGAACCGACGTGAAGGAGGACCTGGGGTCCCATGGGTGATGGGCTTGAACATCGTAGAGGCATCCTACATACCTCGCCTTGGATAGGATTAAATACCATTTAGTTCAGGATGGGTGTGTGGGGCTTACACTCTAGGCTTCCCATGGAGGATGTCATGGTTGATGCTTACTCTAATCCCACGTGATTCAGGCTCGGTGTGAGAAACAAGAGGTGGACAAGACCTGAAGTTCACAACGTGAAAGGTGCATCTATGGGAATTGGAGTGGGGCCTACACTTGATCGCATCCCAAAGAGGAAATAGGGGCTTATGTGTGGTTAGAATCCCAAAGAGGTTGGGACTTACCCCATGATGGAGGTCCGACGACAACAATGCCTGGCGGGAGAGGGATTTGGCATCGAAGAAAGGAGGAGCACCATTCCCCACCACACCCATTGTCGGCCCTTGGCGCCAGAAAAGAAGGAGGAGCAGGGATGTTTCCTCCTACAATAAAATCTAGGGGCTTACACCCGGGTGGTTTCCCTTTCCCCATGTTGGATATGTGGGGGGGAAGTCACAGTTTAGCGTCACGTGCTGAGGACAATGATTCTTGGCAGTTTAACATCCTGCAGCTCAGATGAGGTGGGTTCACTCCGCACCACTAGGACTTACATAACTGGTACCCTCTGCACCTTGGTGAAGGGAAAGTACCATAAATGCTCTGGCTGGGGGGTGTCATGGAGTGAACAATTGGGGGGGTCCACATTAGCCTTGTTATGAGAAAAAGCAATAGTCGTTGGTGTGCCTATGCGAAGAGGCATGAGTTGATGCAACGCAATGGGAAATATCATCCAAGGGACTTTGAAATCACATCGTGCCAACCTGGAGGTTCGCACGGGAAAAAGAATTGCACATCAAAGGGGTTCATAAGTATGGTCTTTGTGATGCTCTGGTGCTTCCCATGGTAGAGGGTACATGTGAAGGGGTGTGCTTCACAAAGTAGAGCATCTCAGCCTAAGCATAGTGTAGAGGCGCATATAGGAGGTGCTTCGTGATGTGGAAAGGCATTCGCGTAGCACTGCCGCATGGAGCAAAGGCTCCTCTCGAAGCAAGGTATCATGAAGCAATATGCTTCGCGAAGTACAGTTACCCCGCCTTACCATGTGGATCATGTGTACATGAAGGGTGTTTCATGACGCATAAATTCTCCACAATGACCAGGGTCCCCTTGGGGATCCCCTTCCTTCGTGGAGACCCTTAGGATCCAAGAAAGGCATCCTATCAAAAGAGGGGGTTAAAACAAGGCGAGGAGGAGGCACTTCGTAGAGAAGAAAAACCTAGGGCAAATCATGGTTCATAGAGAAGACGGTGCTTCAGGATTCTGGAGCTAGGAAGTTGAAAGGTCATAGGATTCATCCCCGTGACTTGGGGGAGGCCGGTATTCATAAGGGTGAGGTTCCACGAAACAGCACTCGCTCGGCACAAAGAGGGATTTTTTTGTACTGTGGCGGGCTCACGAACGTCAAATGTATTTGTGGAGCGTTACCGCCTCCTATCTTCACAGTGTCCTCGTGAATGTCAAATCTGTTCGCGGAGCGGCCTGCCTCCTTGCTTTGCGGAAGACGCAGTATGATTGGGGCTCCGCGAATTGACTGCTCAAGGCAGCCCCTTGAGGATTTTCATTTCTTATACTTATTCTCCAATTTTGGCACCAACAAATTCCCCCCCCCCTCAGACTTGGAGTCGTAGAGAAATTGAGTGTTGAAGTATGAGATTTAATCTCTAAAATCCTCGATTTTTCGCGAAGATGGATCATGAAGAGGGCTCGTGAGGTGGATAGGCGACACGTAGGATGAGTGCACCGCGAAGCTCAGTGCGAAATGGATGCGCCACAAAGCTCAGAAGGTCATCACCTATAAAAAGGGGAAATGACCTCTATTTTGTCCTTTCTCCTCTACAAAAAATTGTCTTTTTGAGATCTCGATTTGCGAAGCTCTGCATACTCTGCGATTTCTCTCCACAAATCGGGTCTTCACTTCGCAGTGCACAGTGAGTTTTTGACTCTGCAATAGCGCTTCATGATCTTGCACTTGAAGGAATAGGCCGGTCTCCACAAACAAGCTGCCCGAACACTCTCTACGAATGAGCTTTGAGAACCAACCTAAAAATCATCCAAGTTCAAAAACTGAATGGCCCATTGATAAGCTACCTAGGTGGTTCTTGCAGATGTCGGCTGAAGGTATGAGATGGTGAATAGTATGGGTCTAGGAGAGTTAGTCCGGAGCCACTCTAACCATGATTCGTTGGTGGCGCTGCTGTCAGTGACCCACAAGAACTACCCACTGTGTAAGAGGTTTCCTTTGTATGCCTTTGGGATAAGGGATGATGTCTTCAGCCCTGAAGCAAGTAGGGATGAACCAACTTACTGGTTCAAGAGTAGATCGTGCCAATGCCAATGGTTCAGGGCGGCGGACGGACAAGACTGGGAAGTCTTCACACTCATCATTGATGACTGCCTATACAAGCACCTGAATAACATCTATGGGAAGGCATTGCAGCCAGAGATGTCTCCACATTTGTACCACACGATACTGAAGGCAACTTTGAGGAACCTGGGGAAGGGTTGGTCTAATGAGTGGGACCTGCATTAGGTTGGAAACATGACAAATGATTGGGCCTGGGCCGACTGGGTAGGCACCTCGTGTGAGGAGTTTGGGGCCGAGCTGAGGAGAGTGGGTTTTTACGAGGCGGCTTGGGACTCCCAATTCCACATCTATCAACCGAAACACCTAATGTTGGAGCTGTTGAGAAGGTGGTCGTCGAGGACCAATACCTTCCATTTACACCACGAGGATTTTTATATTATCTTGTGGTATGTCCACCAGATTTTTGGGGTCCTGATATTGGGGATGATGTGTGATGAATTAATCCCTGTTATGAGTTTGTGGGAGGATCTAGAGTAGATGTCGTGGCTATCAATAGAATTGATGGAGCTGGTATTGGGAGAGGACAAAGAAGCAGTGAGAGATGTCCACTTTAAGTGGTAGATCAAACAATTCTTTAATTTCACGATAGACCGACAATTTCCAGCAAGGCCTCGGACCTTCCTGAAGGGGGCTCAACAAGGCAAGGAGCACTCGTACTGGCAGCTCTTGGAGGACATCCAGTGGAAGACCTAGGGGTTTAGCATCAGTACTGAGTAGCATCCAATATTCAGGATAACTTCATTCATTGTGTCTGATATCTGTGGTTGGATATTTCCGTTGAGGGATTCCATCATGGGAGTATGCCCAAGCACATTTATCACGGCGTCCACGTTGGCGACAAGAGGGCGGGTCAACCTAGGAATCTCTATGCTCACCAAACTGTATAATATGTTGTGGAATATCAGCAAGGGGAAGAGGTCGTAGAGGGTATGTGAGCCATTCCACCTCGTGTATGAGTGGATAACAACACATATCAGGGGTGTCTATGAATACCCTAACCCTATCCCTCCTCCAAGATCGGGCTTCCACCCATCAATCATGAATGTCATAGGGATATTTCCATCCAAGTTGACCACACTGATTATATTGAACTGGGTGTGGAAGGTGGAAGAGTTCAATTTTAACCCATTTGCATTGCCGATCAGGGTATTCACTGATGATGGACAGGGAATAGAAGAGAATCGGCCATATCTCCTGGCCTTTCGAGGTGGAGTCTTAGTGGAAAGGGTGGACCGTGAGCCCCTCTATGAGCTGTACACCCCACACCAGGTTTCAAGGTAATTCTGGTGCATGCAGTGACTCACCCTGCAGATATATTTGGAGGTGTGCCACGAGGAACACCCGTGTGTGATGAGGAAGATGTGGCTCACGTTCACACGGGAGGACAGGAATATACGGAATGAAATGACTCTGCATACCACCATCTAGGGGCTGGTGAAGGAGTATGCTATAATCTATGAGGTGGCCTATCCAGGGGAGATAATGAAGCAACCATCCATTTTGATCGGTGATTGCATACCTTCCCGACCTCGGGGTCAGGGCCGGAAGGCAGCAAGGGCATCCCACAGTGTCAGGGCTGCCGTGGGGGCGAGGCATGCACCAGTTGAGGGTGAGGCAGTAGCCAAAGATCCAGCAATGGTAGCAGACCTGGTAGTTCTAGAAGAACAGATCCCTCCAGAGGGGAGGCCACTGAGGGGATTCCACTGGATACCCACCCAGGCTATGGGGAAGCAGTTCCGCCATATCGATATGCCAGAGAATTCTGTCTTCCCAAAGGCCTGGGACATCTAGGAAGTCAACAGGAAATGCATCAGCCCCGTTGAGTTTTGGAAGCACCTGAACCATCTTTGTATGGATTTACTGGGGATATCCCCTGTCCAGGTCGGCTTTGTGGTGCCCCAAGCAGAGGCGGAGCGGTATCTAGAAGATCTGGAGGACATTGTGCATTCTTCGGGTTCCCCTCGTCCAATGAAGGACCATGTAAAGGTGTTGTTGGACCGAACTACTCCCCTGTAGTTGTTATCCACTCATATAAGCGAGTGCTTCCCTATGTCAGAATAATCAGAAGAGTCCTCCTGGGGAGACGAGGCTGAGAGAGGGACCCTGTTGGAGGAAGGCGAAGTTAGAGATCAAGACTCCGATCTTGAAGAGTTTGCAGAGGCCTTTGTGGTAAAAACCAGAAACCCCCTTCTCTAATACTTACTTTGAGGCCATTTTAGACTCCTTGATAACATCTAAACAGGGCAGGCGAGTCTTATATACAGAATTAATTCTTGTCCCAAAGTGGATACAGATGAGGGGCCTTCAGGATCTACGCCTTCAGCCACATATATTGTTGCATCAAGTGGGGAAAGGATACCTAAGATGACCCCTCTGGAGTTTTCAGACCATCTGACCATATAAGGGGGGCCACACACTGGGGTCCTGACAACACCATCCCAATATCGAGATCAAGAATTCGATCTATGTAAGCCCCTTTTATCAATTTCATTACTTCCATCGCATAACCATTACAATTGACACTCATTCCCCCCTTATTTTTTTTGTGTACAGTTCTTCAAATGGTGTGGTCCACCATGGAGAGGTTGGTCGGTGTTTCCGACGGCATCCTTCCCATTGGAATGTTGGTGATCGTTGAGGTGGAGGTCTAAACCGAGATAACTACGGCACTCCCGATCACCGATTGGGCCGTTAATGGGGTTGAACCTCAGATCATTGAGGTTGGTCTGATTATGAGGGTCAATATGATAGTACAGGTCCTACCACGCCTGACCAAATGCTAGATGTGGACCCAACCGATGAGTTCCTAAGAGCGTACCCCACATATAAAACTGCCAACTGCGTTGACAGGGATGAGACAACCTCTGATGAAGAGGACAACAAAATAGTCCACCACCGATCATGGAAGTTGATCAAGCGCTTCATTAATGATACCCCCACGAACTATGGTTGGATGAGAAGGACAAACATCGCTCGTGACTATGAAAACTGTGTGTTGGAGGAGTTGATGCCCAGCATCCTCACATACTCGTCCGAAATCTTATGGAGGAAAAGATTGAAGAGTATGATTATGGCCTCAGTGTGGGCTGGCAGGGGAAGAAAGCAGTGAAAATTAATAGGCTATGAGAGGCTGAAGATGAGGTTCAACGGTTGTGAGCCCGGGAGGATGAGCATTATGCTTCCCTTGACGTGCAATCAAGGCTCGTATCACAGTTGAAATCCCAGTGGGATGGGGCCAAAGAGGGCATGAGGCTAGCCTCTGAGGAGATGAATTTCATTCAGACTGACGTATAGCTGGCCTAGATTGCGGCCAATAAATTGCACCCCATTGCTGCTGGGGAGGGGTGGGAGATGAACAGGTGGCAACAAATCCTAGATGCCACCAGCCAGAGGGTGGCAGAGCTTCTATGCTCTTTTGATGAGGTTAACCTATACATTGGGGGGAATTGACCCTCATCTACCGTAATGATTAAAAACCCTCAAACGTACATTCATTTTTTTGATTCTTTGATGCCATAGAATGCATGAGTTACATTGTTTACATTGGTTTATTGCATTTTAATGATATTCTTGGATCGTCCTACGATCATTCCCTAAGCTTACGTGAGTCCAGTCTGATGTGAGAAACAATGGATGACCTACTTAACACACCATCCAAATGTAGGAGTGAAAACCCATCTTCAGGCATCCGGGGTTTGAACAACCAGCCCAGATTTCATGGAGGAAATGGGAGAGACCTGACTGGAGAATGAATCTCTTAAAATATCCAAATTACCATTTTCCCAGTGTGCACTTGTGCATGAACGGGGTAACACTAGGGGAACTGGAATCAATCTGAACATATGGGAATGGATGGTTTGAATCATGATAACCAGGATTCAAAACACTTTTGGTGTGTCATGACAATGATGGGTAACTATTGACTACATTCAAAAAACAGCATCCTTATTGCATTAGCCAGGAATGGGGATAGCACATGAGGTAAGACCACTGACCACTTTCAAAACACGGGGACTGACTCAAAATTTCATCCATTAGTCTTCAAGAATTTTGGCCCAAGACATTATGTGTGCCATAGGCCAAGCATCCATACTGTTAGGGGGGTCCCTTAGACATGAAATAGGATGAGGGTCAGAATAAGGGGCACGCAAAGCGTAGAATGTGGAGTGATGGTTTGTTCGAACATAATCCAACACTCTTGAAATTACGCCACCATGGTGGAAGCACATTAGATGGGTGCATCAGTATGATCATGGATCATTCCTACTTTTAGATAGGACCTCTCTAGTGGGGGATTCGTCGCTTCCCAATGTCATCGTGGGGCATCCTGAACTTGTTCAGGGAACATATGCCATTACATGGTTCCCCACAAGCGGTCAGGCCAGTGGGTCGGAAAAGAGGAGGAACAAGATTTATGATTCATGGGGCTAGACCCAAGGCAAAATTCATGGGTGTCCCTACATATCCCATGATGATGGGAATAAATCCATACGTAGTTCTAAAAGGGGACTTAGTTTATGGTCTTAGAACACAGACCAAGGATTTGTAAGGGATGCAAGGGACACGTGGTAAGTTGAATATGAAACCCGACGTGAATGATGACATAAGTCCAGATTAACATGTGATCCTTGGGGAAGTGTTTAGGTCAAGGGACCGAACACGAAGGTTAGGTTGTCCCCATGGGGAAGTGCCCGGGTGTTCCTACATATCTCATGAGAATGATAATCAAGACGTACATAGTTCTAAGGGGTGTCATGGTAAGGTACTAGTGCCAGGGGTAAAAGGGTGTGCGGGTCTTCCCCTCGCACTAAAAGAAGCGACATTTGAAAATTTTTGTTTGTCCTTTAGGGTGAATGGAGGTTTTTTTTGTGTGAACCGACAAGACTGGGATAGAAAGTCCCAACATCACCACAAGAATCAATCCAAAGGAAGGCATTGACAAATGGTGCGATGTTTTACTGATACCAAACATGATGTCCCTTAAGCAAGGACATCACAATGCAGTGTTGTTTTTTGTCATGCGGCCCAGAAGATATTGTCTTAGTTTATGGTCATGTGATTGGACCAACCTTTAATTTTAACATTGTGCGGAACAGACATAGTAGACATGATCCTATACCACACCATGTGCCATTCCGATACATAAAACTCAGGCCAAGGGGCCAAAAAGAGGTAAGAGCGTAGGAAGTAGGAGAGGCTAGCACTCAGTTAAGCTGGACCCAAAGACAAGATGCCTAGGTGTTCTTACATATCCAATGAGGATGGGAATCAGGCTACATGTAGTTCATGGAGGTTCCTTTTAACGGAATGCAGTAAAAAATACAGTTTAATGTCATGCAAGACAATACCTAGTAGGGGGGCGTATGTGGCATGGCTCTTGAAAACCCGACGTGAATGAGGGCAGAAACCCATACACACCAAACCGTGTGGCCCTATAAGGGTGGGGGCCTAAAAGGTATAGTAGGGGAGATAAATTAGCAGAACCGATCTAGGCCCAAAGGCTAGATGTCTGGATATTCCTATGTATCCCATGGAATGGGAATCAAGTTGTACATAGTTCTACAAAGGGGCAATACAAAATGATCTTAGTTTAAGGTCATAGAACATGGACCATGGAGAAGCAAGACTATCCCATGTAAAGGAAGACCTTAACCCAATCCCTATGCCTAAGCGAGTCGAACTTGGTGTAGGAAACAAGGGCGGATAAGGTATTTGAAATACATGGCATACATGCAAAGGGGAAATCGGTGGATCCCCGAATGACTGCCCTATTGCACATTTTTTTCTCCAAACGTGAGGAGGCACACTAAGGAATTGTACCAATAGTATCAAAACACTACTTTAACATGATGAGGTGGAGAAGGGTGTGAGTCATCTAACTGACTTTTTGGGCTTAATGAGGTTGGCTTGGCGATGGAGGATAACTGTTGACCACGTTCGAAAAACAGTATCCATATCGCGTTATCCTGGAATGGGAACAACAAATGAGCATCGAACACTACCAAAATTTTCAACATGGGACTTGTATCAATTTTTTGCTCGAAACCCATGAGGATGTTTTCCCGTAATGGTAGGAGGGCCCTTGGGCCGAGCCTCCATGTCATCTGGGGGTCCCTTTGAATGTGAATGGTGATGGAAACCCAAATGAAGGGGAACACGAAGCCTGAAAAATTGGTGAAATCATGTTCATGTAGAGTCCAAAAATCCAGGTACTAGACCAGAGAACCCTCTGGAACATTGGTGAATTTCTGAAGAGGACCGGGGGGCTCATCTTGAGAGCGTTCGGTTTGAGAAGGTGATAATAGCACAAGGGGATGGAAAACTCTCAAGAGTAGGAGGTACAGGGAATGATCCCTACAACACCAAACGTGCGTGAGAAAATAATCTCATACCACACCATATATTCCTTTCTATGGGGAATGTGGGCCAGGGGGCCAAGATGGGGCTAGAACCGAATACAATATTCTCAGTCAGTCCTACCTATCCCATTAGGATGGAAATCAATCCACATGTAGTTCTGGAAATGAGGAAAAAAGGGGTAAGATACCCCAATGAGGGGGTGTGTGTCTGTGGTACGTCGAGTAACCTGACGTGAATGAGGACATAATCCCATACCATGACGTACAACCCTAAATAGGGGCTTGGGTTGGGGGCCCAAAAATCCCAAGTGGCAAGAGAAGTCCAAGGGGCCTAAGGCTAGGTGTCCCCGCCAAAGGTATCCATGCGACCTCTTGTATGGTTACAACCTCATCGCAGCTCCTAAACCCACGTGAGCAGTTCTCATGTGGGAAACAAGGAACCAGAATCGGCTCTCCCTATCTTGTAGGGGTTTAAAAGCTGGCATTGCCTGAAGGGAGTTCATCGCTTGGAGATACAATGAGGCAGAATGAACCACTACACAGAATGTTTGGAACATACTAGGGTGGCTCTAAAGACAAATCATAGCTATTGAACATGTTCGAAACGCAGCCTGCCTATAGTGATCAAGACTGGGAACAATAAATAATCATCGACCACTGAGCATATTCGCAATAAGGGACTTGTATCATCTTGTTGCTCAACATCCTCGAGGGAGTTGGCCCGAAGCAGTAGGAGGGCCCTTATTCCTAGCATCCATGCCATTCAGTGGACCTTCTAGATGGAAAAGATGATGGAACCCCTATCAAAGGATTGGGTGAAGCATAGATGTACCCATCTGTGAAAGAGGTGAACACCTCAAGAAAGTGGGATGTATGGCGGGATCAATATATGCTCGACGTGAATTAGAAAAAACACCTACACCACTCCATATGTCTCAACCTGGGGGAAGATTCTGGAATTTGGGCTATGCCAATAGAAGAATTGTCCAGGCATTCCTATGTATCCCATGAGAATGGGATTCAATACATATGTAGTTCTTGAAGGCCATGCAGTTTAGCGTCATACGGTGAGGACGTGGGAGGATAGATGAACGAGGATAGGGCACATGGTGCGACCATCATAATCCTGGAATGAGTGGGGATAAGGAGGCCTATACCATATCATACAAAGTCCCTCTAAGAGAACTATATCGAAGGGGAATAGTCAAAGAAGAAGATATTTTTTCTCTGGACTCAAAACTAAACTTTTGAGCATTTCTACGTAACCCATGTGGATGGGAATCAAGCCACACGTAGTTCTAAAGCTGCAGTTAAACGCCTTTCAGGATGATATGTAGTTTATCTTCATGCGGGGCGAAGCAGTTTAGGGTCATGCAAGACCATCATGTCATTTTGGGTCATGCGGGACTGAACAGTTTAAGGTCATTCCAAACCATGGGGCTCAGGCAAAGTATTGCTTGAGGAACATGGAATTGGTGGGAGGGGTTATACACTCACCATCCATGGTCACCAGGTAGTATGCACCATTTTGGAAAACCCTATGAATTATGTAAGGTCATTACCACTTGGGCTCCTACTTCGGTGTATTCCTGCCAATGATCATTGGTATCTGGAGGGCCAATACCAAGTCGCCTTGCAGGAAAGAGCGGAGATGAACTCTCTTATTGAACACCCTAGCTATCTTGTTCTGGTGTCTTTACAGATTATTTAGAGCATGAAGCCTATTTTCCTCAATTTCTTCTAGTTAATCTAGAAGAATTTTGGATACCCAATTTGTAACCTACTAGACATAGATCATTGTGCATAATGAAGGCAGATGGATCTCGATGGGCAAGAGAGCCACAACTCTGTACAACAGGGAATACAGGGTCACCTCGGTGTAATTACGATTTGTTTTCCAATAATCCAAGAGGGTTTTGGGGAGCTTGTTCATCCAAATATTCTCATTCTGTCCAACCCTTTTTTGCAAAATGTTGGAGAGGGTTTTGTTGAATTCCTTGAACTTTCCATTTTCATGCACGTGATAGTGGGAGGTATGGTTTGAACGGATGTTGTACATGGCGTAAAACTTCCTCAACTCCACTGCTCAGAATTTGGTGTCATTAGTGGTGAGGAAGTCATGAGGAACTCCAAACTAATAGATGATATTGGAGTACATGAAGTTGACAATAGAATGGGCCTTAACCCACTTGAGTAGAAATTCCTTTGCCCACTTGGATAAGAAATACTTAGCGGTCACGATGAACCTGCATTGTTGAGCTGTCACCGGTGGATATAGTCCCATGACATCGAGTCCCCACACCACAAATGGTCAATAGTACTTGGTGGAGTGGAGAGTACCTGGAGACCGATGAATGAATTTATCATGAATTTGGCATGTGTGACATCTCTTGGCGAACTCGATACAATCAGGGATCATGGAGGGCCAAAAGTACCCCAACCATCGGATTTGCTGAGATATCTTCAGCCCATTCTGGTGGGCTCCACAAGAACCGGCGTGAACCTCCTACATGACCTGAGAAATATCTACTCCTTGGATGCAACAGAGGATACCACCATCAATCCCGTGCTTATAGAGAACCTGGTCAAGACTCAGAGCACTCTGGAGAGTAAACTGCAGTGCGAGCTATCAGATTCTCTCACGCTCGGTCCGATAGGCCGAGAGGTAACAATTTTAGTGATACTAGACCAAGGGGGCTCTCCATTCAAGGGTTAATTCAACCACTGCATCTGAGGGACCTATGGGTCTTGAAGTGGAGGCTCCGGTGGTGAGATGTCTTACCCATTTGCCGTCATCATCATCTGGGTTATGGGAGTGATTAATCATCGATGTGCCACATGGATAATCAGATCATCCTACTCAGGTTCTGAAAGAGATGTGGACAGGATGGCCAGAGCATCCTTTTGACCATTCTGATATCGAGGGACATGAGTAACTTCCAGCCGAAATGGAAACTGGGCCATTAGCTGAAGAGTGTGCCCCAATAATAGTACGAGCTCTGTCTTTCTGAAGACGTACTCACTGTTGAATTCCTTGATGACTAGTTTGGAATCCCCTTTCACATGTAAATAGGGCACATCAATCTCGAGGGCCAGCATGAGGCCAGTGATAAGATCCTGATATTCTTCCCCATTTTTGGCGAAACCTTCTAACAATAAAAATGAGTGTGGCAGAATGCCTTGCATCGGGGTGATTAAGATAATACCCAGGCTTACTCTATTGAGCTTGGGATCATTGAGCCTCTTGTAGGTGTGGCTCCGGGAAGTACCATAAAAGTGCATCTGCCAACATGGGATGACATGATCAACTGAGAGGATTTACTCATCAAGAAAATCAAGATCCAAGGGCTGGTCAGCAAGAGATGGATGGGCAACAAGGAAGGTTTCCAATGCTTTCCCCTTAATAGATTTATGAGGGACAAACCGAATGTAAAAATGCTGAAGAATCACCGCCAAATGATCTAGGAATAGTGTCAACATTGGACGGTTTAGAATGTGCTTCAGTCGGGCTACTCAAGACAACGCTTTTACCTCGTGATGCTTCAAATAATGTCGCAATTTCTGTACTGCGAATACCAGCACAACGTAGCTCTTTTTGATGGGGGAGTATCTGGTGTCTGTATCCATGAGCATATGACTGAGGTAGTATAGACTGTTCTCCATCCCCTCATTGTTCATCTAGGAGAAAAGGGTGCCAAGATATTGTTCCAAGGCAGTCACGTATAGGATCAACAGCTTTCCAGAGACGGGTGGAATCAATACTAGAGGCTAGAGCAGATACTACTTGATTTCCTAAAACGCAGTCTGACACACTTTGTTCCACTCCTAGGCAGAGCCTTTCTTCATGAGCTGAGAAAAGGGCTTACACTTTCTGGCCAGATTCGCAATGAATCGTCGTATGTTGGCTAATTGGCCTTGGAACCCCCGAAGCTCCAGAATATTTCTTGGGGAAGGCATCTGGATAATGGCCTTGATGTTCTCATGTTTAATCTCGATACCCCGATATCTAACAACAAAGCCAAGGAACTTCTCAGAGGTGACCCTAAAGGCACATTTCAGCGGGTTTATCTTCAGATGGCAGGAACGAAGGAAGCCGAAAACTTTTTCAAGGTCCTTGAGATGGTCCTGGCGCTGGAAATATTTGACCACCAGATCATCCACATATCATTCCACCAGTGTCCCAAAAATGGGCTTGAATATGCAATGAATGTCCTGCTAATAGGTGGCACCCATATTTTTAAGGCGAAAGGCATAACCTGGTAACAGAAAGTACCATGGGGTGCCCTGAGAGCTGTGGAATCCTCATCCTTTGGGGACATTCATATCTGGTTGTATCTGGATTAACCATCCATGAAGGAGAGGGCTAGGAACCTAGCTGTATCACTGAATCAAAAATTATGTCATAGTAAAGGGAAAATCATCCTTTGGAAAGTGACAGTTGAGATCTCAGAAGTCAATGCAGACTATAATCTATCCATTCTTCTTCCTAACTGGCAAAATCTTGGCTACCCACTTGGGGTATTGGAATTTCTTTATTAAGTTGGATTTGAAGATCTTTTTATCTTTGGCCTCTACCATGGAAAATTGAGAAGGGTGCATCTTTTGGGGAGGTTGTTTGAGCCTGTGATGATTTTTCGGAAGACTGAGGTTGTGAAAGGCTACCTGAGGATCTAGTCCTGGAATCTCATCATATCTCCAAGAGAATACTTCACGATTATGTTTAAAGAAGTCCATATACCATTGTTTCTCCTTGAGAGGATAGTCTGAACTGGTCAAATGGTTCTCGGGTCCACCTCGCTACCATGGTTTTTCTGCACCAATTCATTGATCATGGTGGAGATGCCCTCTTCAAAAGCCAACGGAGCGTCCTCCAAACCCTCTTTATTTCTTGCAGAGGATGGATCCTCGATGAGATAAGCTCTCTCTGGGTTTCCAGATTTCGATGGGAGGCTCGTACCTGCCTGAGCAGTAGTGGTCACCACATTGGGAGATTTTGGTGCGGTCAACACCATAGCAATGAATGTTGTCGACCCGATACTATATGGTCTTTGACCCAAGGGGCCATGCTTGATGATATAAAATCAATAGTGGCACATTTTCTTGATCCGGTTAATTCCATCCTGGTGAAATAGACACGTGTGATGTGATGTGGTTGCCATGGGGAGGATATCCCTATACCTTACAGCGGGTAAGGGGCTCTGGGATCACTTGAGCCTGATTTGTGTAGGAGTACGGGGTGATTTCCTACCGTCTCTTGGTCTTGGGAATACGATTCCCTCTAATACTAGATACAACAAAACATTTCCCCATGTTGGGGGTCATGGCCTCCTGTCGATGGATAGGGAAGACATAGGCGTCATCGAGATCATCACACAGGTCAGTTGCAACTGCGTCGGGTTCAACATCACTATCCTGAATCTACTTATCCTTGATCTTGTAATAATCGGCATCTAGGTAGTGTGATTCATAAAAGGTGAAAGGAGATGCATCACCATTGAGAATTCCAACTCGACCATTGAGGGATTAATTGAGGAATTGGTGATATGATGAGGGGATCACCGCATGCAGGTGGAGACAAGGTCTTCCCATCAATGCATTGTATGCGGTGTCCTGATAGACGACCATAAAATCAGTTCTGGAAACCAAGACACTGAACTGGGTTTTCTAATGAATCTTACCGATTAGGGTCTGATTTTTCTTGTCGTATCCCTGGATTCTTAAATCGGAGGGAGTCAGGTCACCTTCGGATAACCCCATCTTTCGCAGTGTCCGTGTCGAGATAAGGATAATCCCAGAGCTCATGTCAATAAGACAGCGGCGAACATCCATGCCATTAAATTGGTCAGTAATGTACTATGGGAGGATGTGACTCTGTATGGTAGAGCCTACATCTTCTCCAGAAAATGAAATAATTGCCTGACATTCGGTGTACCCGACCGCTTCAACATGAAAGGCTTCTACAGCTGTAACCTTCGTATCAAACTAGAGGGGGCTTTTTAAAGCCTCATCAAGGTCCTCACACATATCTGGTGACAGGAGAAGGGCCTTGAGGATGGAATTCCTCGCTTGGATGCCAAAAATGTTCTTGAGGACATCATATTACCATGCTAGGTGCAAAATTCTACTTGCCGGAGGCCACTCTATGATAGGAGGCATGCCGGGCCCTGTTGGCTAGACTGGTGGCTAGCTGGTGCTGGGAATGTCCCATTCTTTACTAGTCGAAGCCTAGAAAGTTGCTTCTAGATGAGGGCTGGATGAATGAAACTGGCCGATAGTAGGGCGAGGCTGGTCACAACATGGCCGAGGTAGATCTGCCAGATCTAGAAGCACAAACGGCGATGGAGGTGGGCCTGATGACACCAGATGAGGAGGCTGTGCATTATGAGCTCTGTGTTGGGACTACTGTCTGGTCATAGTGGGATGCACAGCCTGGAGAGAGTTGCCAGCTGATGTGCCTTGATGACTTATATGGCCGCGGCTCTGCTGACGTTGGCGTCCGCTGGGGACGTTGGGGAGGTCCTCCTGGCCCTCCCTGTCATCGGGAGTCATATAGGGATTTACCAACTCTAAGGTGTTAACCGAAGCGTACCATTGACCTTCACCTAAAGAGCCATCCATCACTGGGAAGATTCTTGGGAGGAATCCCCATCTCAGGAGAATGAAGTCACCAAGAGTGCAGGACAACGATGGCATTGGCAGAGCACGTTGCATTCCCTCATGTTGTTGATGTTTACTCTTATGGGAAGAGGTCGGTTGGGATGATGATGCAGAAGTGGTGGTCGCAGCATCTGAAAGATCTTATTTATTAAAGCGTTTCCAAATGATTCCATGGGCATGAGCGACCATTTTGTGAGCCATCTAGTCATCATACTTCTGGGACTCAGTGTTAGAAAACCTGCTACCACTCGCCCATGCTGTCGCTACTGTTATCTGGCCTTACGGCGATGCATGCTACTTATTCAGGAGCCAGGACCAGCCTGACTATGTTGTTATCAACCTGGTCTTGAAGCCAGTTTTTGAACACATAGCACTACTTGAAGGTGTTCCCTAGGATCCGGTGATAGGGGCAGTAGTTGGGGTGGTCAGTGAGCATTGCCTCTTATGGCCTTATGAACTCAGGCAAATGCACGATCCCTTGTTCCAAGGAACATTTTAAATAACAGAGAACTTGATTCTCATTGAACTAGTAGGTCCAGTTTCTTCTATTTTAGAGGGGTCCCATGAAGCCTGACCCCTGATGAAGAGATGGAGGATCCTGTTGAGGGGGAGGAGCCTGGTTATCCCACCTAGGTGGTGGCGGAACATTTTGCAGGGGTACTTGCTGATTCTGAGGTGGGCACTACTGAGCCAGAGGCTACGCTTGAGGTGGAGGGCCTCTACGAGGCTACAAGACTGGTGCCACTGGTAGCAATTCTAGTCGCAGGGGGGTTTCTTTCTGGGCCACCGCACAGGGCTCGGCTCTGGAATCCCTCCTTGCTGGAATTATAGGGGGAATAGACGTTACTGGTTGGCCTATTCCAGGGCTTCCTCCAGGCTCTAGGCCTTACCAAAGAAGTCTAGAAATCCTCAAGGGTAATTCTGGGTGATCAGATAAGGAACTAGTTCTGGCTTGAAGTTCCCTATGCACATCATTAGTAATTGATCTTGAGTTAGTCGCATGTAAAGGGAGTATGTGAGCCCTTTCCACTGGGAAATAAAGTATGTTACATGCTCATTAGGATTTTTTTTAACTTTAAATGGTCAGCGATACTTTTTTTCCTGGTGGTGGAGCTGAATTGGTAAAGGAATTGCCTCGAAGGTCCTCCCATCTGGTTACAGATCTGACTGGGAGCTAGCTATACTAGATGAATGTCAACCCCTCCAATGTCTGAACAAAATAGTAGAGCTTGGTAGCCTCCTACTATGCTGGAGTCCCTAACATGGGCCCACACATTGAATTGAAGTGGGACAGGTGTTCCGGCAGGTCCCATGTTCCGGTAAACGAAGAGAAGGCGAGATTCCTGAAACCCTAAGGTGTCGGCATGTCATCCACCCATGTTGGATATGGATTTCCATCAGGCAGGATCTCCACCTATCCTGTTTCCAACACCATGAGGCATGCAATGAGCGCCTCCATTTGGTCATCTGGGCAGGGGTCCTTTTCTTGATAGGGATCCCTATCCACGAGCGCGTTGGCGTGATATTCAAAATGGTAAACAGGCTCAGTGGCTCATGGAGTGGCTGGTGGGGTGACCTGCGGGGTAGCTGGGGAACCTGAGCTGGGTTCCTTGGATTACCGCACCATTCCGGAGGTTTTGGGGAGACATACCACACCCTCTTTCCGTGAGCTCCGTCTTCAGCCTTGTTTGCAGGAGTAGCATGATTAGGGGTTCTTGGGGGAAACTAGTTGAGGGGAATTTGTTCCTGCCCCTACTTTACTGGCCTAGGATTTCCATAATATAGCCGTTTCATTGCAACGTGTTTAACCAAGAGTTCATCAACCAACTTCTTCTACTCATCATGTTGTCGGTGCAACGTGTCCTTCTTAGGGTCCTCCTCCTTCTTCTGCACAGAGGCGGATGGGTTGGAGTGGTTGGCAGCTTTGATGTCCTCTTTGACCTTACTATATTTCCTTCTGACTACCAATGCCCTGATGGGTGAAAGAAGACCGATTAGGTTCTTATACTGATCAGTAATCCTTCATGATGGGTTCAATAGTGGTGGAACTCCCTAGAGGGGTAAGCCACCATCTAGAAGCTCCTGCTCGTCCTCCTCATCCACTATGAAAACCATGTTGACTGTGACCCTTCTCAGGGGCATGTCTTCAATGTCGCCTAACGATTCGGGCAGCCGCCGGATAGGACTGAAGAGGAGGTCAGCATACTACCTCCATCCATATATTTTCATGTGGGGGGGGGGGGTAGCCTCCTTGATAATTTTGAGGAGTACCTTGATACTCTGAACGCATTGCAGCTGGAGGATCTCATGGTGACCCAGTGACTTAGGGAGTTGGGCCACAGGGAGTCGGCCAAATCGACCAGACGACATTGCTCACTGATATCTTCGAAATGCACTTGAACCCTAGGATAAACCACTCACTATTTACAAAGACTAATATGTGTCACCCAGAGGGTGTGAAGGAGACACTCAACTTCCTCTAGGGCGAGTGAATCCGGTATACAGAAATTCGGTGCTGCCACGGGCCAGAACTTCTCGGGGAAGTGGTCTGCTGCGAGGATGTTCCATAAGCTCCTTGGCCCAGATTCAGGGTCTGACCCTTGATTTACCAATTCTTCAACTGGTGGTGGTTGAGGAACTTGCAGCGATACTGAGGCAAACTGTTGGGAAGGCAGGCTGGTTGGTGGAGAGTACGGCGAGCTGGCTGACTGGCCACTGAATCTCGGGCTCTCCTCCAAAGAGTGTAGCGACCTAGCCTCTACGTCGCGGAAAGATGGGATGAGAGTCGTAGTTCCTATATCAGTGGATAGGGATATGGGTGATAGGTTGTGTTGTTTCTTTCCTTCCATTGGCTCCCAAAATAGCTCTATGTGATCTATTGTCGAGGTAGAGAGCACTTATAGTGACAATGGTGGTGACTGCACGACCGTGACCTGCAGGGTCACCATATTTTCATCCTCCTGGATATACCTATGGAGGGAGGTGGGAATCCTATGGACCTCACATTCAGAGAATACTAGCCTGATGCACCTCATTCTTGCCCCAACCCTCGACTCGGCTGAACGAGATGAGGGTTCTCGAGATGAGTCATATTTCACTTCAGAGTCTGATAAGCGCACTAGTTTGATCTCTACCCCAGAACTTCCCAAAATTCTTCTTATGGTGGTGATAACTCACCTTCTTGTCCTTGGGTGGCTCCATGGGACAGGGCTTATTTCTGATGCAAGGTCCTTCGGCTTCACCAATGTTGAGGCGGAGAGGCTTTCCACCTGAGAAAGTCGGGGTGCTAGGAGCACCAGGAAAAATGTCAAAGGGTACATGGGGGGGACCTCTATGTGTAGAACTAGAGTGATAAAGACATCCTCTAGAACTAGAATAAGCATAGGAAGGACTTACATGTTTGTTTTCCATGGAAACCTCAGTATGATGAGTGTCCTTGTATCGTTCTAGTTGTACACCGGTAGGACCTCCATGCAGGGTGTGGGTGGAGAAAGGATGGCCTTCACCCCTCTGGTTAATGAGTCAAGGAGGACCTCCACTAGCTGATGAGAGGACATGGGGAGGATCCCCACATTGAAGAGAGACAGAATGGGAAATTTCCCTACACCGGTGGTCAGGGGCAGGTGGAATGACTCCATACCCAGTGTAATGGGAACAGGAGAGGCTTCCGTGCCAAGTATCAATGCCGAGGGGAATACCCTCATTCATATTGAGGTGGCATGGGGCGGACCTCCATATCGGGCCTCGAATTGGGGAAGGCCCACACGTTCTCTTGTAGCGGTATAGGGAGGACCTCCGTACTGGGTGACATCGCTACGGGTTAGCTCACAGCAACCACTGCTCGTGATGGTGACCGAGAGAGTCGACCCAGCCTTCCCTTGGGGTAGTTGGGGCCTCGATCCTAGTTGGGAATATAAGTTCCCCTGGTCAGCCTATGCATGGAACTGATGATATACGTCTCTAGTGGCTCTGACCATAGTAGTCTTCGACGTTGACACTCATTGGAGGGAATCCTCCTTAGCTTGCACCAAATGTGAGAATCAGGTCGGACGAATCGGGGCCAGTGATGCAGGTACATAACATACCTTCTCCTCTTCCAGCAGGACCGGGTGGCGGCGCTAACGTGGCCTGGTGGGAGTACTTGTTGGGAGCCCTTAGAATGGGACCCTGACCGCGGCTGGGCCAGACGTCACCTATCTCATCAACAAAAGGAAGGGAGTCACCAAAGCGTTCCGGGGAGAGGCTCCCTAAACGGACGTATGTCGGCGTGGGGAGCAGCGGCTCCCGGCACGGCCCTCAAGTATGGCATTAGAGATGAGGCATAGATGCCTCTGGATCTAGGTGTCCCATATCCTGGGTCGGAATTATGCCCTCCTACTCGTAACGGTGCACGAGGTCGTTGAATACCCTCTTTTGAATGACCTCAGACTGGGAGAGGGGGCGTGGGTGCCCCATGGTCATAGATGTAAAGTCCGTTTTGGGAGATGTGAATCCATGTGGAGCGGCTGTGTTGGCGTTGCCCCTGCCCTTGTGTCGATGGGCAGGTGGTGATCACGTCTCGGGAACAACAACTTGATTCCTGTGAGAAGGAAGATTAACTCGTCAGTGCTGAAAGAAAAAGGAATCGACGACCAATGCCCCAACTTCATCCCATCTTCCATGGCCTGTAAGAGGGATCCATGCTGACAACGTCACAAAATATGATGTACAACGTTCTACAGCCCCAACTTCTAGTGAGTTTCACACCAGGCCCACTACTTGCTTAGAGGGACCCGACACCAGATAACTGTATCTAGTGACATGTCAATATATTGATTCCTCAAGTGCTACTAATCTCTATTTTGAAGAGAATAACTTCACTTTGGGTTCACGATTTTTATTTTCGATGCTTTCATTGGGGTGTGCGCATCCATCTCTTTTAGGGGACGAAAGGAATGGTTTTGTTGCCCCGCATTCCCACTTTCCAAAGGCGGGCATCATCTGCCACTTTTTCAGGGACGTTTTCTCCTTGATCAAAATGGGATGAATGCATGTCAGATCTTCTTTCCTTGTATTCCTCCTCAGAACTCATCACCTTGTCTGAGTCTCCATTATAGATTTAATACGTTGTTCGGGAAACTCTTCCTATCATCATATCTTCATGGACACTAGTTAATTACACTGCTTCTATCGGGACATTCAAAGGGTATCGGACTAGGCAGCAACCTTCGGTCAAGGGAGTAGTAGCGTTCGGAATCACTAGCATGTCTGGGTGCTTGGACACAGGCGTGTTTGTCTTCTGTCCCTTATATAGGGCTTCTCAAGGGCTCATAAGACCGAGGCATCCCACATAGAATGTGAGGAATTATATACCATTGGCATGTATATGAGATTTTCCTCAGCTTCCCATGTTTAACACAGGGTATGCCGTAAGTTTAATGTTCAACAAAGATGGATCAAACAGATCAGAACACTGATCGGAGTGGATCAGATGAGTGTAACCCTTGGAGGATACTCTTATGTTAATGGATCGACATGACCTCACCAGGATGTGGTGGCCCAGGTAGGAATCATGATGGATGATGTGGTGCTGAGTTAAACGGGTGGTCAATGGGATGGAACCATCGTGAGGATGACAGTAATGTTGGGCTTGAGTCTCAGGTAGACTTCCTACGTATCTCCGTGGTAGGGAATCAAAGTCTGTGTAGTTTATCTGACGATGGATTACCATCAATTGGGGACTTCAACGACTTACCACTAAATGAGGTTGCAACAGCTTACCGCTAGATGGGGTCGAACAGATGGGAATGTGGTTGGAGAGACCGAGTGTTGGGTTTGAACCTCTTGGAGGCTTTCTACGTACCTCGCCTTGGCAAGGATCAAAGACCACGTAGTTCAGGTGGTGGGAACTGACGTGAAGATGGTCGGGACGACCGATGGATAGTGGGATTGAACCACAGGGAGGCTTCCTATGTACTCTGCCTTGGCAAGGATCAAATACCATGTATTTCAGGATGGGGAGTCATAAAACCGACATGAAGGAGGACTTGGGGTCCCATGGGTTTGTGGGCTTGAACCTCGTGGAGGATTCCTATGTACATCTCCATGGCAAGGATGAAAGAACACGTATTTCAGGATGGGGCATCGGTGATCCAACGTGAAGGAGGACCTGGCTCCCATGGGTGGTGGGCTTGAACCTTATGGAGGCTTCCTACATACCTCACCTTGGTAAGGATCAAATCCCATGTAGTTCAGGATGGGGAATTGGTGAACGACGTGAAGGAGGACATGAGGTCCCATGGGTGGTGGACTTGAACCTCGTTGCGGCTTCCAACATACCTTGCCTTGGTAAGGATCAAAGACAATGTATTTTGGGATGGGGAGTTGGCGAACCGACATGTAGGAGGACCTGGAGTCCCATGGGTGGTGGCCTTGAACCTCGAGGAGGCTTCCTATATACCTCACCTTGGCAAGGATCAAAGACTAGGTAGTTCAGGATGGGGCATCGGCGAACCGGTGTGAAGGAGGACCTGAGGTCCCATGGGTGGTGGGATTGAACCTTGTGGAGGCTTCCTATATACCTTGCCTTGGCAAGGAGACCACATAGTTCAGGATGGGTCATTAGCGAACTGAAGTGAAGGAGGACCTGGGGTCCCATGGTTGGTGGGCTTGAACCTCGTGGAGGCTTCCTACGTACCTCTTCTTGTCAAGGATCAAAGACCACATTGTTAAGGATGGGGCTTCGATGAACTGACATGAAGGAGGACCTAGGGTCCCATGGGTTGTGGGCTTGATCCTCGTGGGGGCTTCCTACGTACCTCACCTTGGAAAGGATCAAAGAGCACAGAGTTCAGGATGGGTGTGTGGGGCTTATACTCTAGGCTTCCCTTGGAGGATGCTATGGTCGATACTTACTCTAAACCCACGTGAGTCATGCTCAGTGTGAGAAACAAGTGGCAGCAAAGACCTGACGATCACATCACGAAAGGTGCGTCCATGGGAAATGGAGTGGGGCCTACACATGATCACAACCCAAAAAGGTAACAGGGGATTATGCATGGTTAGCAGCCCAAAGAGGTTGGGACTTACTATGGGATGGAGGCCCGATGGAGAAAAAGCCCAACTGAGAGGGATTTGGAACTAAAGAAAGGAGGAGCACCATTCCCCACCACACCATTTGCTGGCCCTTGGCACCGGAAAATAATGAGGAGTAGGAATGTTGCCTCCTTCAGGAAAATATAGGGTCTTGCACCTGGGTGGTTTCCCTTTCCCGGCATAGGATGCGTGGGGGGAAGTCACAGTTTAACGTCATGTGCTGAGGACGATGATTCTTGGTAGTTTAACATCCGACGGCTCAAATGAGGTGGGTTCACTCTGCACCCCTAGGACTTATATAACCGGTACCCTCTACACCTTGGTGAAGGGAATGTACCGGCAATGTCGTGGCTGGGGGGTATCATGGAGTGAACCATTGGGGGTATACATTAGTGTGGCTATACAAATTATCAATAGTCATTAGTGTGCCTATGCGAAGAGGCATGAGGCGAAGCAACACAATGGGAAATATCATCCAAGGGACTTTGAAATCACATTTTGCAAACCTGGAGGGTCGCACATGAAAAATAATTTCATAGCAGAGGGGTTCATACGTTAGGGCCTTGTAATTCTCTGGTGCTACGCTTGGTGGATGGTACTTGCGAAGGGGTGTGCTTTGAGAAGTAGTGCATCTCAGCCTAAGCATAGGGCAGAGGTGCATATAAGAGGTGCTTCATGAAGTGGAAAGGCATTCACGGAGCACTACCTCATGATGCATAAACACTCTGCGATGAGCCGGGTCCCCTTGGGGATCCTCTTACTTCAGAGAGACCCTTAGGCTCTGCAAAAGTCATCCCTATTGAAATAGGAGGTTAAAACAAGGTGAGGAGGAGGCACTTCACAGAGCATAAGTACCTCGTGCTACTCATGGTTCACAGAGTAGAAGCTTCTTCATGATTCGGGAGCTAGGAAGTTGAAAGGTTCGATAATCTGTCCGCGTGACTAGCGGGAAGGCCGGTATTTATAAGGGATAGGCACCACTAAGTAGCACTCGCTCGGGGCGAGGAGAGAATTGTTTGTTCCGTGGCAGGCCCACGAACGTCAAATGCATTCGTAGAGCGTTACCACCTCCTCGATTCTTGGTGGCCTTGCGAACATCAAATCCGTTGGTAGAGTGGCCCGCCTCCTTGCTCCGTGGCGGGTGCAGTGTGATTGTGGCTCCGTGGATGGTCTTCGCGAGGCAGCCCCTTGAGTCTTTCCGTTTTTTTCATATTCTTCTCCCATTTTTGCGCTAGCAAATATCATGTTTATATATTGGTTCGACAACAAAAATAATTTATATTAGGTATGATTAAATATTTTTTAATCATGATATTGGTTTTATTACTAGCCTTGAATGTGTTAATGTAAATCGAAGGTGTATTGTCCATGATGGTGGCAAATCATCAAATCGCAGATGATGTTATTTTTTTCAGAATAAATTAGTGAGGAGAAGGAGTTTGATTATGAATATTTCCAACATCATGATAAAATTTCCGTATATATATATAAGATAATAGAGTATTAATTCAACATGGATTAGGGGGTGAGGGAGCGAATAAAAAATCATATTAAATTGAAATGAAAAATAAAAGAAAAAGCAAGTGGATTTTACCTCTTAAATTATCCTCCTTGAGAACCGCCTTAAGGAACATAGTTTTGGCCTTTTTGTCACGCCCCAACTCCCGAGTACTTGGAGCCAATGCCACACAGAGGATCGATTTCTGTTCAGGCTCTGAGAAACTAGCTAATTCTGAAATGTTTCTTCGGCTAAAAGCTATATCATAAAACTTTTTAATCAAAAAGGTAGGGTGAGCATACAAATGCCCAGTAAGGGGTTTAAAATTAATATACTATACCCAAAATAACTTTTGAAAAAATTTATTTAAAATTTCCATAAAATGTTTTCCTTAAAATGATGTAACACAATAAAAATACCATGACAATAATCTAAGATATATAAGTGCATAATTAAAAATGTACTAACATTATCATGATTCAGTTATGAGAATTCTCATTCAGAACAGAAAGTAAAAGTCATTTCATGTTAAAATTAATGTAAAAAATTAATAACTAAGTGTATTTTATGATCATAGTTTCTCTTAAAATATTTACTTCAATTTCATCATTTACTATTGGTTAATAAATTTTTTAATATTGAATAAATAATAAATATTCCACACTTAAACTTCTTCTGATTCTCATAATAATAAGATATTTAACCAGGAATATTCTACTAGTCGAATAATAATCTGGTTAATTAATTTACATAGTAATACTGAGGGAAGTGCATATGTCAGACCGTGTCAAGGCCTCTCACCAAGATCTCGGGGATAGCTATAACCAGACCCCAACCCCAAGAGCCTCTGTAACCGGACTCTAACCCGGAGTGCCTCTGATAACTGGACACCAACCTGGAGTGCCTCTGTAAGTGGACACCAACTCGGAGGGTCTGCTGTAACTAGACCCCAAACTAGAGGGCTTACATTTACCGGTCCCCAACCCGGAACATACTAGGTCCAATGCATTCCTCATATCTCTAAATCAAAGTGCACGTACCACTTTTATTTATTAAATCACTTAACACTTCAAATACTCATATTTACATGGTTTCTCATTTCACATTATTCAAAGTGTCCCATACCACTTTGAAAAATTATATTCTAATTTCATAAATTATCATGAACATTAAATTGTTTGATTATCACATGAAATAATAACTTTAAAACTCTTCCATTGTAATAAAATTTTAATGCATTAAAATAAATTTTCATTTCTCATACTCAATTCATGCACTAATAAAAGGAATTGGAAACGGACTAAATCATAATATGCCAGTTACTATTCAGATAACATTTTTCTCCATGACATGCATAAGCTAGTATAAATTCTTTGAGCATGAAATATTGTTTTAAAACACACCAGTAATGAATGGATGAGGTTACCACATAAAATAATAGTTATTTAATTTTCAAAATCCTTGATTTATGGAAATAAATAAATATATTTTTAAATGAAAAATTTTAAATAAGACAGATGTCATTTGTACACAAAGCATGGGTTGATAAATAGTCATGTCTTATTAAATGGCCATTCCTTATGTTGCATAACATATAAGGCTAATTGATTTGCAGTGCATCATCTGTTTTATGTGATTCATATATTAAATTAAACATATAAAAAACAAACTTTAACCAATGAATTTTATTTAGGGAAAAGTTAATTCTGACTATGATTAAAACTTATAGGTGCATAAATATATCCATATATATATATAATGTACATGTCACCCAAGTCTTTATTTAAATATTGTAAATCATCATTAATATCATAAAATTGAAATGGACTGAATTATGTGTGTACATCTGTATATATTCTAAGTGTACAACAGAAACTAATTATAAATTAAAATAACCCTTAACTTATGTACACATAAAACAATGTGTTATATAATTGGACATATATATATATATTTATATACACACTTATAACTACTATAATTTGATCAAATTAATTAAACTCTTACAAAATATACATTTAATGAAAAATATTAAATCATAACCCATACAAGTCATAAGATCATAAAATAAAAATTTGAGACAAATTATAATGAACCCTTACTTGAAACATAGTTTTATGAAATTATAAATAATTTAAATAAATAAAAAATCTTTCTAAAATAATAATTGAATTGAAAATAAATTATAAGAAAGTCCCTTACATATTTTATATTATCTGAACACAAAACCTTAATGCCCAGATTCAACATAAAAGAATTTTTAAACTAAACCACAAGGTTGTACTTTCTTGAGTATATATATATATATACATATATACTCTCAAATAAACAAAACAAGGCAATTATAAATCCCATACCAGTATTCAATGTGGAGGTAGGACTGAGAAAAATTTGGAGAAGCACATGATGAGAAGAAAACCTTAAAGGTTTGTGTGCCAAATGAGCATATATATACTGCATATATATAAATTATGTATATTTTATAAAACTCATGGAACAGACCCAAAACAAAACAACAAAAACAATAAAGGAAAGTCGGAAAAGGTTTCCTATTAGACATATCAACGTCCAAAACCAGTGGTCCCAAAAATCAAAGGCTAAAAGGAAACTGTGAAGTTGAGAAAACGAAAATGACACACAACCTAAAACAAAACAGATTAAACCTCACATTAGATCTATAAAAACGAAACCCTAACCTTAGTCGGACCAGTTGACGAATAAAAGAGAAAACCGGATCTGGTTTAACACTAGGACCGAACTCCACGGCAACTGTGGACGACGCTTCTCAGTCTCCAACCACAGCATGGCTCGGACTCCACCATAGAGCCACGCCTCCCATGGTTTGAACCCAACGACACCTCATGGATAAACCTGCCTCCTTATCAAGAAACCCCAGATGAAGCGCCTTCGGAAACACTTCATGACGGCCCGACCACCCTCCATCCCTCTTCACAGCACTACTCAGACGCGGACTCCCAGAACCCTCTATGAGATTCCACTTTTTTATTTCTTTTTTCTGATTTTCCCCTTTTTATTGTTGATTTATTTTTATTTATTTTTTCGGTTAGTTTGGTGCCTAAACCCTAATCCGGGATTTCCCTTTTTTTCTTATTTTGTCTGTTTCCCCTCCTATGTGAATTACACATGCCTTACATGATTCCCCCTATTATTATTAGTTTTTGTTATTTTAGTACTTTATTATAATAATTATATCTCAATTATTCTCATAAATCTTTCAAAAAGTCAAAAGGTTGTAAATATTAAATTAATAACCCATTAAAATTATCTAATAATTTATTAAAATGTTTTAATCAATCACATTCTTTTCTTTCTTCTTTAAGATTTATTTTTCATTTAATTTTGTAAATCATGTTTTCCATTTGTTTGTTTTACACCTATGATTTTTTCATTTTATAAATAATCATTTTATTTTTATATTATAACATGTTATTACATAATTTCCTTTATCCATTATTTAGCATATAAATTTAAACCATTTTTATGGTAAAATTATATATATACTTAAAACATAAATTTTATAGATTAAATTGATAATTAAAATTATATTACAATAATAATTATCCTACTTTTTACCATATATTTGTAATTTAAATCTTTTAAAACAAATGTTATCATGTTATCATTCAAATTAACCATAATTTTATTGAAAGTTCACATCTACCATTTTAATCATTCTATTAATATATATATATATATATATATAATTTTATTAAGAAAATTTCAATGTGTTAATTTATAATCTAATAATTATGTATAAATACTATATAATTATTTATATATGAAATTAAATAATTGTCTGAAAATTATAGAGTACATATATACATATCATATTTTCGAAAATATATAGAACCCATATATTAGATTATGTAATTGTTCACGTATTTAATACAATTCACTGTTAAAAAATAATGCCATTAAAATATTTTAAAGAAATAATCCCCAATGTCAAATATAAAATTAAAATATTATTTTTAAATAATTATCATTCAAAAATTGTTTAAATATGCGTGAATATATATATGTATGTATTTATGTATATGCTTGAATATATCATATTTGGAAAGCAAGAGAAATAGTTATATTATTATAGTTTTTATTTAAAATATCCTACTATATAATTTTCGACAGGAATAAATTATATTTGACAATAATTGTTATTTTTATTCTTTAATCAAAGTGGGATAATATTTACATTGAAGTTTGTACTTAGTTCAGATAACAAAATAAAACCTCAATATTACTATTACAGGAGAAACAAGTTTTTGGGAAATTACATTATTCCACCTATAAAGAATTGCATCCTCGAAATTCTAAAATTCTCGTACACAAACCACAGCCACACCAGTCACACGTCACTCCCAAAGTCCCTTTACTAGGAACACCACCGAAGGTAGGGTGCTGACGACCTCAGGTGGATTCCTATGGTTGTATTTAGCTGCTCGATCTCTTTGGCCCAGACACACTCTGAACAGCCGGGGTCGTACCTATGACTAAAGCACTTGGCCTTCCATAGAGAGGCATGAGAAGTGTGGAGGTTGGAAAGTTTAGGGTGAACTAAATCTATATAAGTCCAAAGAACCGCATCGTTCTTGAGAATAATGATGTCATAAAGTTCTCTGTACATACTAAAACTCAGGACATAGAATAGGTAGGCTTCTTGATGGTCACCATCCAAAGAAGCTTCTAGAAATTTACCTATAGCTCAGTAGTTATTAGCAAAAATGAAACATAGAAAAAGGGCTTCAGGATACTTTACTCTTTTCATATATGCTGGAAATTGTGAAAATGCGATACAGTGATTGACCAGATTGCTTCCTTGTTAAAGATGGAGGATGTTTGGGCAGTTCAACGCTCGATAGAGGAGTTTAAAAGTCACATGTAAGTTTGCATAGGGTTGGTCCTCTTCAGAGCATGTCTTGACAATTATAGTCTCTAACAGCTCAATAGGTAGTGATAATATATTTGATGGTTGACTCATATCTTATATCCGAAAATTTTAATAAACCAACTTTTAGTATGGAAACTCCATTTTAAACAAAATTATTTTTTTATGTAAAAACAAATCAAAACAGAGAATAAAACATCATCCATTTAGTCATGATTTATAAAACCCTAGAAGTTACGCCATCTCTTGCTTCCTTTCACAATACACTATTATGGATTTCTTGACATCCTCTAAGATGAATCCTCATATATTCCACCAATGTTGGGGATCTCCCCAATTTTCAGACAAACAGATCCGCAATGTGGTTCTAAATTCCTCCATCTCCTTGGTCTAGATGCAACATGGGCAAATAGGGTCAACCGTGTGTGGAAATATGGAGTTCAAATTGAGAGAAGGATGTCAGGTATCAAGTTGAGCGACATCAGCATGAACTTGATGTCGATAACGCACATTATTACTCTCATTCTCAAGGGCTTCAAAGTCCATAACTCGACCACGGAGACCATAGGTCAAAATTTGACCTAGATACACTGCCCGGAGGTCGCCCCCTTGTGTTGCCTCCTCAAAGTCCTCAAGAGAAAAGAAATTATTGGCTAGGGTAAAACATTTAAAGTTACCCTCAAATTATTTCCCTTATCGTACATAGAACTGGGATTGAGCATTAATCATGAGGTAATAGACGAAACCTACTCCATGGGGAAGTTAGAGTACATAAGGAGAGTTGGTTACTTGGTAGAAGGATTTTCATGATAAAGGAATATTTTAAAAAGTCTCATAGTTCTATACACATGATTTTCCCACTATGGAATCTAATACTTCTGTTGGAAGAGACCAAAGCCCAGAACATTGGTTTTCCATCTGAAAATTAAGAAAAAATCATTATTAGTATTTCTTAAGTAGGTTATTATTTTTCAGTTCTGGTTTTCCAAAGTTATCCAAACCAAATACCTTGACACCAATTGTCACGCACCAACTCCCGAGTACCCGGAGCTGGTGCTATACAGAGGATCCATTTTGGTTCAGGCTCTGAGAACCCAGCTACTTCTGAAATGTTTTTTTTTGCTAAAAGCTATAAACTGCAAAATTTTAATAAACAATGTAGGGTGAGCATATGAATGCTTAGTAAGGGGTTTAAAAATAATATACTATACCAAAAATAACATTAATTTTTTTTAAAAAAATTATATAAATTGTTTTCTTGAAAATGTTGTAACATAATAAACATACTATGAAAATTACCTAAGAGATATTAGCGAATAATTTAAAACATACTAACATTATAATGATTCAATTATATTAATTCTCATTCAGAATAGAAAGTAAAAGACATTTCATGATAAAATTCCATTACAAAATTAATAATTATTTATATTGCATGATCAGAGTTACAAGTAAAATAATAACATCAATTTAATCATTTACTATTGGTCATTAAATTTAAAAATATTGAATAAATAATAAATATCCCATACATAAACTTCTTTGGATTCTCAAAATCATAATCTCTTTAACAAGGAATATTCTACTTGTCTAATAATTCTCTAGTTAATTAATTTACATTGTCATAATAAGGGAAGTGCATATGTCAGACTGTGTCAAGGCCTCGTGCCAAGATCTAGGGACCAAATGTAACCGGACCCCAACCCGGAGAGCCTCTGTAACTGGAATCCAACCCAGAGTGCCTCTAATAACCGGACACTAACCCGGAGTGCCTCTATAACCAGACACCAACATGGAGGCTCTACTGTAACCGGACCCCAACCCAGAAGACTTACTTTTACCGGTCCCCAACAAAGAACAAACTAGGTCCAATGCATTCCTCGATCTCTAAATCAATGTGGACATACCACTTTGATTTATTAAATCACTTATCATTTCAAATACTCATATTTACTTGTTTTCTCATTTTACATTATTTAAAGTGTCCCATACCACATTGAATAATTCAATTATTATTTCATAATTTATCATGAATATTAAATTGTTTGATTATCACATAAAATAATAACTTTACAACTCTTCCATTGTAATAAACTTTTAATGAATTAAAATTCATGTTCATTTCTCATGGTCAATTCAGGTGCTAATAAAAGGAATTAGAAATGAACTAAATCATAATATGCCAGTTACTATTCAAATAACATTTTTCTCCACGACATGAAAAGGCTAGTATACAAGATTTTCACATGTAATATTTTTTTAAAGCACACTAGTAATGAATGGATGTGGTTACCACATAAAATGATAGTTCCTTAATTTTCAAAATTCTTGACTTATATAAATAAATATTTATAGTTTTAAATGACTAATTTTGAAATTAGACAGATGTCATTGGTACACAAAGCATGTGATGATAAATAGTCATGTCTTATTAAATGGCCATGCCTTATGTTTCATAGCATATAAGGCCAGTTGATTTGTAGTGCATCATTTGTTTTATGTAATGCATATATTAAATTAAACACATCAGAAACATATTTTAAACACCGAAGTTTATTTAGGGACAAGTTAATCCAGACTATGATTAAAACATATAGGTTCATACATATATCCATATATATATTATATGTACATGTCGCACAAGTCTTTATTTAAATATTTTAAATCATCTTTAATATCATAAAATAGAAATATACTGAATTATGTGTGTATGTCCATATATATCCTAAGTGTATAACATAAAATAATTATAAATTAAAATAACCCTTAACTTATGTAAACATAAAACAATGAGTTATATAAGTGTACATATATAAGTATATATATGTATATACACACTTATAACTACTGTAATTTGATCGAATTAATTAAACTCTTACAAAATATACGTTTAATGAAAAATATTAAAACATAACCCATACAAGTCATAAGATCGTAAAATAAAAATTCGAGAAAAATTATAATGAACCCTTACTTAAAACATAGTTTTAAGAAATTAAAACTAATTTAAAGAAATGAAAAATCTTATTGAAATAATAAATGAATTGCAAAGAAATTATATGTAAGTCCCTTATATCTTTCATATTATCCGAACTGAAAACTAGAAGGCCTAGATTCAACACAGAAGAATTTTTAAACTAAACCACATGTTTATAATTTCATGAGTATATATATATATATATATATATATATACGTATATACTCTCAAAGAAAAAAAACAAGGCAATTATAAATCGCTTACCCGTATTCAAAGAGGATGGAGGGCTGAGAAAAATTTGGAGAAGCACTTGATGAGAAGAAAACCCCAAAGGTTTTTGTGAAAAACGAGCATATATATACTATATATATATATTATGTATATTTTGTAAAACTCATGGAAGAGACCCAAAACAAAACAATAAAAACAAATAAGTAAAGAATGAAAAAGATTCCTATTAGACAGATCAACATCCAAAACCAGTGGTCCCCAAAATCATAGGCTAAAAGGAAACTGTGAAGTTGAAAAAATGAAAATGACACACATCCAAAAACAAAATAGATTCAACCTCACATTTGATCTGTAAAAATTACACCCTAACCTTAGTCAGACCAGTTGATGAAGAAAACCACAACCTATATCTGGTTTAACACTAGGACAAGATTCTACCACAACTACGGACCACGCTTCTTGGTCTCCAACCACAACACAGCTCGGACTCCACAGTAGGGCCATGCCTCCCATGGTATGAACCCGACGATGCCTCCTGGATGAACCGATCTCCTGCTCGAGAACCCATAGATGAAGCACCAGTGAAAACCCTTCATGACAGCCCAACCACCCTCTCTCCCTCTTTGCGAGACTACTGGGATGTGGACTCCCAGAACCCTCTACGGGATTCCTATTTTTTTATTTATTTTTTCAGATTTCCTCCTTTTTATTGTTGTTTTATTTTTCATTTCTTTCGGTCTGTTTGGCACCTAAACCCTAATCTGGTATTTCCCATTTTTTATTCTTTTGTTTGTTTCCCTCCTATGTAGATTACACATGCCTTGTGGGACTCCCCCAATTATTATTAGTTTTTGTTAATTTAATACTCTATTATTATTATTATATCACAATTATTACCTTAACTATTTAAAGAAGTCAAAAAGTTTGAAATATTAAATTTATAACCCATTAAAATTATCTAATAATTTATTAAAATTATTCAATCAATCGCAATTGTTTTCTTCTTCGTTAAGATTACTTTTTCGTTAACATTGTCAATCATGTTTGCAATTTGTTTTTTCTACACCTATGCTTTTCTCATTTTATAAATCATCATTTTATTTTTATATTATAACATGTTATTACATAATTTCATATTTCCATTTTTTAACATATAAATTTAAATAGTTTTTTATGGTAAATATATATATATACTTAAAACAAAAATGTTATAGATTAAATTGATAATTGGAATTATATTACAATAATGATTATCCTAATTTGTAATATATATTTGTAACTTTAATCTTTTAAAACAAATTTTAATATGTTATGATTAAAATTAACTATAATTTTATTGAAAGTTCACATGTACCATTTTAATCCTTATATTAATATATATATATATATATAGAATTTTATTAAGAAAAATTCAAAGTGTTAATTTATAATCAAATAATTATTTATAAATCTTATATAATTATTTATATATTAAATTAAATAATTTTCATCAAATTATAGAGTACATATATACATATCATATTTTCAAAAATATATAAAACCCGTGTATTAGATTAAGTAATTGTTCGCATATTTAAAATAGTTCACTTTTCCAAAATAATGGCCTTAATATATTTTAAAGCATTAATCCTCAATGTCATATATAAAATTATAATATTAGTTTTATATAATTAAAATTCAAAACTTGTTTAAATATGCGTATATATATATATATATATATATATTTATATGTTTATATATATCATATTTTGAAAACAAGATAATTAGGGATATTATTATAGTTATTCTTAAGAATATCTTATTAAATAATTTTTCGACAAGAATAAAGGATGTTTGACAATAATAGTTATTTTTATTCTTTAAACAAAGTGGGATAATATTTACATTGAAGTTTTTACTTTGTTCTGATAAGAAAACAAAACCTCAACATTACTATTACACAAAAAACAAGTTTTGGGGGCATTACACTTTTTGTGAGACTAGAACATCTTGTACATGAGTAATACGATTGGAAAGGTAATTGGTTCGAAATTAATCCAGCAACATGGACTTGATTTGTGAGGAGAATATGGGGTGATTTTTGGTATTTCGAAAGGATAAGAGGGGTGTTTTTTTATTATTTTACTAATTAGTTTATTATTTTTGGCCCGAGACTATGAATATTTTTAAAAAAATGTCTAAATATATTAAAATAATCAATGTTAGTTTGGGATTATGGGATTATAACAGCCATAAAACATTTATGACTGTATAAATAATTTTTTTGTTAAATATTGTAAATTATAGTAATTTACTATTCACCAAAAATTCAACTATTTTTTAAAAACCACAAAACATAACCCTAAATTTTTTTTTTGATGTGTAGAAATAAAAAAATGAACTCTATTTTATGAAAATTATTTTCTAACTATGAGAAATTTAAATTTTAATTAAAATAAGTATTTATCTCAAAAATTCCAATTTTAAACAGTAACTGGTTTTATATCCCTTTCAAAAATCAATTAATATCTTATAAAATTACCTTATAATAATAATATAATAAATTATTAATTTATTAATCTATTTTCTTAAAATAAATTTTCTTTTAAAACATTATATTAATTATAAAATTGTAAATAAAAATTTACGTGTCCCAAAAATACCAACAAATAATTTATCATTTTCAGAATATTTATTTACGTATGGTATAAATATATAATATTTTCACTTATAAGATACATAAATTTTATTTATACTTTCAAATGTGAGTTGACTAATCTATTAGACAAAATACTATTCCTAATGGTTATGTTACTACTTCTACGGTCAAATTACTATTCCATCTGTATGAATTCATTAATTTCTATAAGTGAAACTTATTTCATTACACATTTATAAAGAATTTAACTATTTACTTCTAGAATGGAAAAAAATTTAAGTAACCGGGTAATTACATACACAGACTCTTATACATATTCCCGGGGAAGGAGTGATTCAAATACTTATTGTTTGAATAATTAATAAATAATCATTTCAAAATTTAAATTATAATCGAATTACATCAATAAGATACAAAACATACACATGTCTAGCTACGATTAGGATCATCAACATACAACAACATTTCAGAATGAAATTTAACAAGATAAAATTAAAATTACTGAAATATTTATATAATAACTATTATTTTAAAAATTTTCTAATTGATTAAAAATGTATTATATTGAGGGAAAATATTTGAATTAAATTCCAAAAAATATTCATTTATAGATTTTTTGAACTTTTTGGGAATTCATTTGGTCTCAAATGGACCCTTGAGTGATAAAATGGTCCCCAAGACAGTTGATTTGCTTACACAAGTCAGATATCGACTAACCTGACCTAGTCTAAGTTAGGCGAACCAACCTAGGATATTGGTTGACTCCCACCAAAATGGGGTAGGGGATATTTGTGACATGATATAAGAACCCCACACTACCTTTATTTAATTTTAATATACCACATGATTTGGAGATATATGGAATTCACCCGAGTCAATAGTAATGGATTTTGGGATTTTGGGCTGCCCTCAAAATGTATATACATTATTTCTTCAAAAACTGAAAACAATGGAATGTGTTTTAACCTGCCCCGATAACTAATAATAATAATCATGGGGAATATATTAATAATATTATTAATTTAATAAATTTATTTTTTTATTTTTATTTTCTATTAATTAAACTATATGAATAATAATAATGGACACTAGAAAATTAATTAATATTCGAAAGACCATATCTCAGATATCCAACCTCTGATTAATGAATTGTTAGTTTTATTTTTACCAAATTTCAACCCTCTACTTGAATTATATAAAATTCAATGTAAATTTTCATATTAAAATTTTAAAAAATACATTGATACAACTTGAAGGAATTGGTCCATAATAAAATTCTGTGTTTTCTAAATTTTATGTCAAATCTATCAAGAAATGATAGATCTCATGTATTGGTGTTCAGTTTATCCCATAAATCGCATGTAATTTTTTCAAGCATAAATAAATGCATCTTAGTGGTACCTTTATTTATTATAGAAGACACCAGATGTTCTATGAGTGTTTAATGACATGGATATGGATTTGACACTATAGTATTGATGTCTCTGCTAGGGAGTTCAAACTAGAACCCCTGTATTTTTATCAACACATTCACCACAGTGCTACTAGATTTTCAATTTTCAATCACCATGTGATATAATGGAGGTTCAAATCCCCTCTTATGTTCCTTGATTTTAAAGGATATTTTCTCTTTGTCTTGAGAGGGGGTGGAGGGGAGAAATTGTATCATTTTTATATCATGAGAAAACCTTTAAAAATTAGCATAAGAGTGATATTTAAAACCAAGATAAGATAAAATAAAATTGTCTCAAAGGCCCCTCTTATTCGTTTTAACCAGAATAAATACCCCATCTCACACAACTTTTAAATAATAATAAAAACTATTATTTAAATAGGATTTATGTTATTTCTAAAATCATTCATTAAATAAATATTTATGTATTTATTTTAATGATATTATTTCATCAACTGAATAATTAAACATGGTTTTTCCCTCTTGTAAATTAATTGAACCTTGAATAATAGATATTTGTTCAATAAAATAAATATTGCATTCACATGATTTTTGAACGAAATATTTTTATTAATATTATTATTTTTAGAACATAATAAATAATATTTCTATAATTTAATATTTTATTTATATATGAATTTTTTATAATAATAATGTGTAACCCTATAGGTTATTTTCTTAGTGGAAGTAGCTCTAATAAATAGACTAAGAGCGGAATCTTATAGAGCCATTTATTGAGAAAAAATAGGTCAAAGACACAACAACAACCATCGAATGAACACTCGCTTGTGTAATATAATTTCATTGTCACCTAATATCTCATAAAGAAGGATGAAAACATGTATCATAATCCTTACATCATGATCTATATTTATTTGAATTTTTCAAATGAACTTGTCTACTCTCTACCATAGCTTGGGATTGTATACCAAACAAATCTAATTCAATCAAAATGCAATAAATATCAATTCCGAAATCTATAAAAGACAAATAATACCTCGATAATTCAATTAATATCATTCCAAATGAAAATAATCTAACACCAGATACATTTACACAGGTAAATACACTATGGGTTTCATCAATCATCAAGTTACATGGGCTACATAACACATTAATAATGATCTCAAGTCTAATTGTCATTACACATGGTAATAGAAACTACTGCCTAATAGGAATTTATAAACAAATATTTTTTGATTTAACAATTATATTAAAGGGGTGATTTTGTTTTCACAGATAAAATAAAATGTATTTTATTAGAAAAAAGAGTTTTAACTAATGAAAGGTTGTTTTTACCAGTTCTATTTTTAGTGATAATAAAATTCCTCAGTTGCTACATTGTATTTCTACATGAACGGAACACTTTAGTATCCATATTAAAAAAATAAAATAAATTGGAACTAAATTTACATTATAATATATTATAATTAAAAATAAATTTACTGTTAAAACATATCAATACATTAAAATTAAATTAATTTATATCATTTTTACAAATATTTCAATTTCCAAAAAACCTAATTCCATATATAGGAGACTCGGTGGCCCTATATTTTACTTCCCTTGAGACTACCTTCCAATAATTTTCAATAGTAATACCATTTTTTGAACGCACCACACCCCCTATGAAATAATTAAATTCCTGTAATAAAAAAAATCAATTTTTATTCAAACTATAACAAACTAAATACAATATAAATATGATAAAATAATACATAAATAAAAAATAATTAAAATTATAACATGAATAATAAAACACAATAAATAAAAAAAGGATAAAAATATACAAAAATAAAACATATTGAAATGTAGTAAGTCACACATAGTGGATTTTATCTGTTTTAAGTTTCTGATGCGCTTGCCGTCATACTAATCACCCTGCAAGTCAAATTGTTGCAATGTTAATTACTACACATCAAAAGGTAAAAAAAATAAATTACTTGAATTATAAGGAAATATTTTAATGTTTTTATAGTTTTCCGTATGTGGTGTGTATTTTGATCTAAAATGTCAGTTTTAAATAAAAACATGCACTTTAAGTCAAACTATTCATGCCACGTGTTGAATTGATGAGTGGTCAATTAATACAAGTCACAAATGAATTATTTATATTTTTTAATTTATTAGTACAATCCTGGTTTTTTTTCTTGGTTTTGGGTTTTTGATGTGCATTTTGAATTACAATGTTACTTTCAAACTCAAAATATACACTTTCAGGAATTCCTATCACTAAGTGTTTCATATTTAAGTGAGGTTAGTATACAAATTTCACATTTTAATTATAAATAAATTTTCTTGAATTTCAAGACATAATGAACATATTTTCTTACCTTTTAGTTTTTGATGAGGGGTTTGAACAAAATTTTCACTTTTAAATGAAAACAAGCACTATCTATCATAACGGTCATATTGTGTGTCATATTGATAGGTTTTTTATTCATACACATGAAAAATGAATTATTTATATTTTAAAAAAAGTATAAAAAAATAAAATCGTGTTTCTTTATTTTTTAATATGTGATTAATAGTTTTAACTAAAATATCATCTTTGTTTAAAAAACACTCAATTTTTTGTCATAATTGACACTCCCTACATTGTATTGATGCACAATTTTTTAATATATATATTTCAAAAAAATATAAATAATAAAATTTCAAAATTATTAATAAAAATTGTGATTTTTCAGGCTTTTGAATTTGTAACATGTGTTTTAAACTAAAATACCATTTTAAAATAAAAAGTCATGATTTCAATTATACTAGTCACATAGTGTGTCAGATTGATATGAGGTTAATTCCAATATTTCATAAATTTATAATTAGACATTTTAATGATGTGTTATGATAATTTAAGAATTTTTTATTAGTTTTGAGTATGTGATGCATGACACAAATGGATTATAATTAATTTTTCAAACATATCATGATAATATGAGCATGTTTTCTTAGTTTTGAGTGTTTGATGATGGGTTTGAACAAAAATGTCACTTGTAAAGGAAAACAAGCACTATTTATCATAACAATCACATCATGTGTCATATTGACATGTGGTTTATTCATATAAATAAAAAATGAATTATTTATATTTTTACTAAACTATTAAGGAAATAAAATCGTGTTTATTCAATTTTTAATATGTTATTTACCTTTTGAAATAAAATGACATTTTTAAATAAAAACATAGCCTTTAAGGCATAATAGAAACACCACATGTCGTATTGAAAAATATGAATTACAATGAGGAAATTGATTCCATGTAATGGTAAGGTTTTAAGAGAATATTTACTAACAAATATTTCACCTGAACTCTATGTATAATGAAGTATAGAGAGTTTCTAGAACTGAAGAAAATGGAAGATGTGTCTATCGGGGCATATGAGGAGAATATTACAAGGCTTGCATGATATTACTCTTTATTTTTCATGAACACTAAAAAAATATTGGATCACTTTTTTAGTGGATTAAAGATGAGGCTACGAAAATGACTGGTTATTCAAGACATTGACATCTATGAGGAGATCATTTATTCTGTTCTTAAGGTTGAGATGGAGATCGGTGACTCTCATTGGTCTCATGTCCCTAGTCATAAAAAATAGAAAATAGTGTTTAATATTGGTGGATGAATAGATAAATCTCATTGATATAAGAATATACATTATCCCACATGTCATAAGTGTGGGATGAAGAGTCATGGAAACTATCTAAAGAGAACCAGGAGATTCCTCAAATGTGGAAAAGATGGGCATTATACTAATCAATGTTGAATGGATGTGAACAATCCCACCAATGCGGAAGAAGAAAGGAAGGTTTATAATAACACTCAGTTAGAAGTATAGTGTTTCAACTTTAGGTAATATGGTTATTATGTGATCCAATTCCCTAATCTAAGGGTTGTCAGAGACAATAAATGACAACAACCACCAAGGAAACAAGGAAGGGAATACATTATCACTACTATTGGGGTAGGTTCCAAAAATTATGGGGTGACATGTACTCTATTTATTCATTAATTAATAGTAACTGTACTATTTGATTCTATTTATTTTCATTCTTTCATATCTGTCATTGTTAGTAGAACTATTCAAACAACGCCTTAAAATATAGAGGTTCGGTTTCCTGGGAGGACAATGAATGGGGAAATTATTACATCTAATGTATATAACTCCTTCTTGGTAAATTATTGTGGATTGAACCTACCATAAAATTTCATCCTAATTACTTTAGTATAGATTAAATCTATATTGATCATGTATTGTATATCATTATATAAATCAAACAGATAAATTTGGGAAAGGCATATCACTCTTCACATACCAAGGAATCATCTGATTCTGTACAAATTTATGGAGGTGGATGAATACCCTAGGGGTTATTCATCTCAATCATGGATTCTATTTCCTTATTTGTACCGATATATATTTCTAATTACTAATACAAAGGAGAGGATCTTTCTTGAATATATTCCCATTTTGAGGGACTAAAATGATGTATTCCAACAAATAATTGGCTAGTTATCCTCAAGAAAGAGATCATCAGTTATTAACTAAACTTATACATGGATCTCTGACCATATCAAAGACTCATAACATGATGGCCACCTTTTAGTTTGAATAACTAACAAAAAAGTTAAAAGAATATCTCTACAATGGTTTTATATCCTCGAGTGCTTCACAATGGGGTGTAATAGTCCTCAGCATCATGAATAAATTTGGATCAATAATCCTCTACATTAATTATTTTGAGCAAACAAACATGATAAATAACATATATCACTTACCATGGATAGATAACTTTTTCTACTAACTATGTGGGTACAAGTATTTCTCTAAGGTGGACCATCAATGAAGATTCCACCAATAAAAGTTGAAGATAGAGGATATTCCAAATATTTCCTTTTTAATGTGGTTTGAAAACTAGGTTTTTATTGTGATGGCCTTAAAACTCACTAATGCTTTTGAAATTTTTATGGACTTCATAAATAAGGTCAATAGATATTTCCTTGAAAAATTTTTGGTGGCCTTTATAGATGATATTTTCATATACTCCAAGATAATGTTGGAGATTTAAGCATAATTAAATATTGTGATAAAGACTATAAAAAGGTAGAAAATATCTGAAAAGTACAGAAAAATGTATGTTCTAGATAGAGTAAGTATCACTATTGGGGAATGTTATCTCTAGAAATGAAATATCTACGGATCCTTATATGAAAAAAGTAATCAAGTAGTCTCCCAAGACAATATATTTAATGGATATCCACAGTTTATTTAGTCTGGATAGAGATTAGTAGTGATTTTTGAGGAATATATCTTGGTTAGAAAACCCATTATCCAATATGACTTCAAATGGAGTAAAGTTATTCAGGACCCGTGAATATGAATACTGCTTCTAAGAGATGAAAAGGATGCTTATCACTTCATCAGTAATTACACTACCCACAAGTAGAGAACTCTTTATGGTATAAAAAAATGCTTCAAAGAATGTATTAGGCTATGTACTGATGAAAAATGTTAAATTTATATCCTAAACATCATGAAAGATGAAACTTCATGTGAAAAATTATCCCGTACATGGCCTATAGTTGGTGATTGTGATCTTAGAATTGAACATATCATATAATTATCTCTTTATAGTGAAGTGTGAGATATATATTGAACACAAGAGAATAAAATATATATTCACACAGAGGATTATAATATCTTCTAGTGAATATGGAAAGTTCTCACCCAGAATTAAGACTATTCAATCCACTATCATCTTGGTAATGAAAATAAAGTTGAAGATCCTTTAAGAATAAAGGTTCATGTAACTTTATCAAGGATTATATTTAATAAGGATACAATCTTACTATAATTTCAATGGATAGGCAGTGGAATCATAATAGAAGAACCCTCACCATTAATTTCTAAAATAATTGCTCAACCATCCTTTTTAGGGAATATAAATTATTCTCAAAGAGATTATTTGTAAATTCAGAGAAGGTGGAATCTATTAGAAATGGTAAATCCTCAGAGTTAAAAATTAAAAAGAAATGATTTCTAGGATTTGTGTAATGACTATTTGTAAAATAAAATAATTTTATTAAGAGGGATATTTTTAATAATACACATATATCATACTTCTTGAACCTCTCAAGAATTAAATAGATCTGTAATTATATTCAATAGAACTATTGTTGGGAACAAATGATGAATGAGATAATTGAATATACATCAAAGTGCCTAGTATTTTACCATGTTAATAATGAAAGGAAAAAAATTATTTGGGGATGATGAAAACATTATCCATACCTATGTGGAAATGGGAAAAATCCCCATCGACTTTGTTACTAAATATCTGAAGACATCCATAGGAAATAATTATATATAGGTTTTTTTAGATCATCTTACAACGATTGAATAGTTTATTTCAATTAAAGGGGACTTATCACTCGATTATATTGTATACATATACAAAAAATAAAATATGAGGAAGCATGGGGTACCATTATCAATTGTATTTAGATGATATCTGAGATTCACCTCCAATTTCAGGAAGATTCTCCAACAAGCCCTAAAAACTGAGCTGAACTTTAAAAAAAATTACCACAACAAAACTGATGGATAGTCTAAGAGAGATATTCAGACATTTTAATATATATTGATATCATTCTCAATGGACATAAAAGGATAACAACACCAACAACTTCCCCTATTGAAGGTCTCTTACAATAATAGATTCTATTCATGCATAAAAGGGATCCATATAAAGATCTTTATAGAAAGATATTTAGTAAACTAGAATTTTGGGATGAAGTTATAGAACAGAAGTTGTTGTGTCCAAAAATGGTCAAATAAATGGTAGAAATTTTAAAGACCATTCAGCAGCACATCAGGGCTTCCTGAAGTCAATAAAGGAGCTATGCAGACAATTATCGATAGTTCCAAGAGTTTTAGGTTGGAGACAAGGTATTCCTCCCCATATATCCATGGAATAGAGTCGTGAGATTTTGGAAGAAGGGAAAGCTAAGTCCTTGGTATATCCGTGCCTTTGATATTCTTCATCACATCAGAGTTATGGCCTATCTACTAGAACATCCACTAACCATGTCTCAAGTACAAGGTTTATTCTATATATATGTCTTCATGAAGTACATACCATATCCTACACATGTATTGAATTCAGAGGTGGTATAACTATAAAATGATCTCTCTTATGAGGAGAATCCATTAAGGATATTGTACTGTAGAGATAAAGTTCTACACAACAATACTACTCACCTGAAAAAATTACTATGGATGAAAAATAAATACAAAGAGGTGATATGGGAACTAGATGAAGTAGTGAAGGATAATTACCCTCACTTATTTTTACCTTTGTTTTTAAAATGAAATTTCATGGGAGAAATTTCATAAGCGATGAATAATGTTACAACCACTAATTTTATCAAATAGAAATTCCCTTATTATAACTATGACATGTTGTATAAGAAGACACATGACATAGGGAATCCAATAAAACATTATTCTCATAAATTAACACTGAAAAATTAGTCTGCAAATAATCCTAAATGAATTTCAAATATTAAAAAAATATAAAAAATAGAAAATAAGATAAAAATAATATGATAAATTTGATCTTCTTAATCTGCCACAATGACCTCACAAAATAACAAATCTGTAGAAATAAACATAATGTTATTAATTTAATATTCATTTTGTATATAAAAATATATAAAAATATGAGAGAAAATATAATTGAAGGAAGAATGAAATTAATAAGTCATTTTTAGAGGAATTATTAAACCGATATAACCATTCTAAATATGACCATTTGAATTTTAATATGATCATTGGCATTGTAATCTGGCTATTGAAAAAGTAACATCACTTTTCAAATAGGATTCTGACCATTAAACATAGTAATATGACTAATACAATAGTATCCTCACTGATGGAAATGTAAAATAATATTTTTTTATCATATAAAATGAAAATATTATTTATTTATATCATGGTACTAGAAATTAAATGGTTTAAAATATGATAAATTCAGTGTTAGTATTTTTTTTTAATGTAAATATTTTATTTTCATTTTTATATTGAATATAGTTATGTAAAGAAAATTTAATTTCATGAAATAGAAAAATAAATTATTATTATGTTTTATTATTACAATATAATTTTATGATAACATATGTGATTTTTCAATGCATTATAAAATTCATTATAATATTAAAATAAATTTTTTTTCAAAAATGGATATTTTATTTAAATATTGAACTTCTCATATTTATAAAATTATATTGATAAAACCGATTCCATTTTTGAAATTTACACATCTAAAAAAGGGTAGGGGTGATTTTTTGGGATTTTTCTAAAATAGTTTAAATTGTGGTGAATAGTGAAATATGATAATTTATTGTATTTAACATTTTAAGCCAAATATATTAATATTTGAGTCATTAATGATGTAATTATACATTATATATAACTAACATGCACTAGTTACTATATATAGTCACATGAATCATCATTATTGGTTATCTTGATCCAAAATAATTAACAAATTATAAAATAATATTAACACCCCTCTTTTCCCCTTATAAATACCCCTCCTCACCATCCCTTCTCCTAAAACCTTACTAGAATTATATATTACTTATATTCTGTCCAATTCCCTTTAGGATCCTATTCCCCACTTCCAAGTGTTTTTTATCTCCCCAAAATACCAATTCCCAGTGCCTTAATAAGGTCCTCAAGAAGGTGGCATTCAAGAGGTAAAATCCTCCATCTTCCTCTTTTAAATTCATTCTTTCATCTATCATATCCTTACCCTCCCACCCCCACACCCAAAGTGTCATGAAAAATTCACAATCATATATATAGAATTATTTTATTTTTTAGTGGAATATCTATCATCAAATATATTCTCATCTACTTTTATTTTAAAAATGAAACATCATTTGTGATATGTTTGTTCACCACCTTCATGGATTATGAGATTTTATTACCCATTAATTCTTTAGTGGAAGTATTATATTAACATATATATTTTTAAAATGGATTAAATATATATAGTATATATGGTCTCTATAACACCCTGATATTTTGTGAAAATTTATTTTTGAATTAATTTAATATTTTTAATATTTTTCATTCTTCGTAACACTAAAAATTGTTTTTTATATGAGATCACTTTGTATTGATTTAATTTTATGAATCAATAAGTCAATCATGCTTTACACACAACATGAATTTTAGATTTCTCTACATGGAACACTGATTTTGGCTTACGTTACATTCAATACTAAATTTCCTTGATGGATTTCGTAATATTTAATATCAAGTGTTATCGAAAAATAATTCATTATTAAAATATTATTATATAATATGATATAACATGGAAATTAAATTTAATATTACAGGATTTAATAACCTGTGAATATATATATATATATATATATATATATATAGTTTAATTTATTGGTTACTTATTAATTATAAAATAATATAATAACCAAATGATTATAAAGGGACTACTTTTATAGAAGAGCATTTTTTTGTTTAAAATAACATTTATTTTAATAAGTTAACTTAATTTCTAAGATTCAAAGAGTTTAGATAAATTTATTTGTTATATATTAAAAAAAATATTATTGATAATCATCTAATCTATTTGATAGATATAATATAAGAACAAACACAATTTTATGCTTAAAACCATAAATTTTCATAAAGGTATTTTTATCACTTTTTAATGGAAAACCATATTAAATATAATTTTTTTAACTTTAATAGATTCAATTTTTCAAAATTAACTTCATATTTTAAATATAAATATAAATATTAGGTTAGGATAATTATTTTAGTTTTTTCTGTAAGGATTAATTGTTTAAGGAATAGATAAAGAAATTAAATTTTAATTCAAAACTATTTTTTTTATCTAATCCATTTATAAAAATAAATTATATTTCAAATTGGTTTTAAAGTTTAATTATATAATAATTTTATAAATTAATCTAATTTAGTTAATTGTAATTAATTTAACTTCAAACCTAGGTATAAAAACTTAGAAAACTTTTGAATGTTTTTATGTTGAAACCCCGTAATGTTGACCTCACATTGTGAATAATTTTAAATTAATTCCTGTCACTTATATTAGTAGAATTTTAAAAATTTAATTCCATATTTTTAATCCGAATAATTTATAATTTCTATTAATTTCAACATAATTTTTCAAAAAAATGATTAGAAAATGAATTTAAAATTAATTTCATCAATTTAGGTAAATTTATGGTTAACTAAAAAAATTCCTTAAATTTGATACCCAAAAGATTTCTTGAGAGGTGTGAGGAAGTGGTATCTACCTTACATGGAAAAATGTCGGTGAAATTCCTCTTCCAAAAAATTATACGAGTGACACCCCTCCTCCACTATAAATGGCCACATCCCCTCCACTTCATTACACCTCTCAAACAACATAGTTTCATCAAGGAACTTATAAAATATATTTTGGAAAAAACTAAATTCTTCTTTGAAGCCTCTCATTTGACATCATTTCTTTCAAAAAATCCTTTTATCACAAACCAAAAGTTGTTACCTGATTAAGAGGTGATGCCTTATCTCATGCTTCTTTCAATTATTTTCTTTCTCCAGTCCCTATGATCTCATTATTCCATGCTTGTATAAAATATTGTAAACTAAATATACTATGAATATGTTATGCTTAGGGTTATTCCTAAACTTACAGACACTTCCATCTAATGGGTAACAAACATATATTTCATGTATACAGCAAGATACTGCATCACGAAATGATAATGGTTCATTTTTCGATTATCGCATCTCATGGTGGAAATTATGATGGACTCTATATCTATACATGATATATATTATATTTATTATGTATTTAAGCTTATTTAATTGTTTTATAACAAATATAATTATACTTTCTACTTAGTGTAATTATGATAATTTCATTTGAGGAAATGTGGGCTATTGCCCCCTCATAGTGATGTGATTCGTTCACACACTACATAGAATGTATTAAGGATGAGTTTATTGAAATTCTATGATATATATGATATAATATTTATACTATAATAAATATATATATATATATATATATATATACATACATATGACAATTACCTTATTTTTTAACATGATAATAAATATAGAAATAACATTCATGCATACGTACGACATATCATCTTCAAGAATGGCATATTCCATTTTATACTTATACATTATATAGATTATTATATTACATATATACTAAATATACATGATATTGTTATCCTATTTTATTTTCTGGTGTATGATTTATGACATGGGGCTCTCTCGTGATATCTCTGCTCTCTGGAGCCCCTAGGGTTTCTTTGCGACCTCATACAGTGTTGGCTCTTAGATGCGATGGTGTTAGTTTTAGTGTGTTAAATTTATCGTATTATTGAGGTTTCCTATAATTGTTTGGCTCTCCCACTATATGCTATTATAGATATATTATCAGTGAAATCATCTTTTTTGTTTCAACTTATATTGGGGGCTGTAACACTTCTCTCTCTCGGGGGTGATGGTGGCATGGATTCAGTGCTTAAAGATGGTGGTCGAATCCTCGACATCAGGTTGCATTGACGGTGTGTTCAGAGGTGGGATTACAGGATCATATATAGTCCTAATATGGAAAAGTAATGAATCTCACTATGGGATCAAATTTAAGTGTTGTTGGTGGACTCTTTTGGGGGTGAGGGTTTCTTCTTAGTGCTGGCCCATGGCAGCAATAATGGCAGATGGATTGGGCAGAAGACGTAGGTTGTCCAGATCTGGTCACGGGGGGCCCTTGGTGGAATCGATTGACGGTATTGCATATGAATAAGTAGATATGGTCACTATGGTGGTGGAGGTGGCTCGTTCCACACACGGCGGGGGCAACATGATGATACATAGGTGGTGCAGATCTGGTCACAGGTGGTGCAGATCTCGTCAGTACAGATCTATTCGGGTGCAGATCTGATCATCATCAAATCTTGTCTTCTTTTGGGATTATGATCCTATTTTTTGGGGGTATAAAACTTTGATCCTTCAATAATTCTTGGGCCTATGTGACTGGATTTTTTGTAATGATTCTTATTCTATTAGGTTATTGGGCCATTGAGTTTTCAAGGTCATGTGTTTTTGGACCTTTTTGTTTGTAATGGGTTATCTCTCCCAATTCTAAAGGGATCATGTATTTCTTTTTCATTTTTTTATAAAAGGTAATTACCCCAACCATTTCTGGTATATTATAATAATCATGCTATAATTATAAGTACCAAATATAAAACAAATTAAGACACATTCTAAAAACAAAGCGAATATTTCCCAAAGTGAAACCCTAACATAGAATTGTTAAAAACCAGGTAATATAAAGTCATAATAAAACCATATATGATATTAAATATAATAATGTGGTAATTTTATAGATTTATAATATTTTATATTTGTTATATTCTAATTTTTCATTAGTACTATAAGATTCACGACCCAAGGTAAGGGAATTTTATTTCAAATTTTATTTCTGTGAGATACATGATTTATTCACCACCTGTCCCTTTTGTGTCGTGTTTAAAGTTCCCATCAGTAAATTCTAAGATTCATATTCTTAAATTACTAGTTATGGACATATCTATTTTATTAACTTTCTTTCATGGGTTTTATGTTACTAAATTTACCAAATTGGTAATGTAATTTTTTCTCAATTTTTCTTTCTTTGAGACACATGACATGTTATGCACTTATATTTTTACATGAGGAGTATATAATACCTTTGAAATGTTTTATCATAGACATCCTTATTTTCATGAAATTTTAAGATTCATTTACTTTCATTTTCTTACATGGGGAGTACGGTTCACTATTACCATGTGGTAAGATTTTATTGAAACAGTTTTTAAGAAATCATGAGTTTACCCTCTCTTCAGTCAGAAATTATTATTCATTCAAAACCATGTTTTCTGAAATCTTTTTCCAATAATATTTTACTAATATAAAATGAACATTAAAATAAATTTTTACCATTTTTTTATTTTACCATGGTTTTCAAAGGAATATTCTTTTTTCATTGTGAATGAGTTATTTTTCTAACATTTTTACCAAGGAAATGGAATATTCTTTTTACGTCGTATGACATGTATGTATTTACCCACCATTAATTCTTTAAATATTTATTTTCTTGCTTAAAAGGATAATTTTTAAGAAAAATATTTGAAAAGAGATTGTCTAGGAAATGTTTTTTCAAAATGTCTTTAGTATTATTTTTAATTTTTCAGGGAAAATAGTTTTTAAAATCATTTCAAGCCTTATTTATATTATTCAAAAGTATTTTCAAACAAAGGGTTTTAAAAACATTTTCAATATCCTTTTAAATGTTTTCAAGGAGAACGGTTTTAAAAACATTTTCAGGGTATCTTTATATGTTTTCAAAGTAAAAGTTTTCCCAATGTTTTTCGAATATTTCATTATAATATTACATATTTATTTCTAAGAAAATGGATTTCATAAGTTTTTTATGTTTTAAAAACCTTTTTTTTTTGAAAAATAGATATTTTCTTCAAGAAATGATTTCAAAATACCTTTTCATATTATTTTCCATCTAAGATGGCATTTGTCGATGTTACTCATTAACTTATATCAAATGATCTAATGTTTCCATTCATATTATTTGGTTAATGGGTTATTTTTTGATGGAATGATGATTATAAAACCCATTTTTCTTCAATAGGTTATATTATATTGAAACCTGCTTCCTTTAATGGGGTATGTTTTGATTATTGGGAAACCTAAATTTTTCTACTGGTTATGATTTGATTAAAATTTTATGATACCCATTTTATTTCATGGGTTATGATATGATTTTTTATGATTTTGTCACAAAAGTTTGTATGATTTCATTATGAGATGGTTGGTACAAATATCTCCCTCTAATGCATTGGGTAAAAATTTACATCACAAGAGATTGACGTGTCGAGAACTGGAAGTGAACACTGTTCATTATTATATGAATGGAACAAGAAATGAAAATGGTTTAGTATTACAGGGATAGAATGTTTAGTGAACTCAGTTTAGTAATACAGGGCTAGAACAAGGTGTAAACCCACTTGAGAAAATGAATTTTTACACTAAGATGTCCTTTTAAGTTTTGAATTGACTACTGTGGAAATAATTATTTCTGCTTATGTGTCTTTCATAGACCATGTTCTTTATTTATATATGATTAATGTCTTATGAACTGCCAATATTTATTCTCGGATGCATGATTATAATCTTTGATATATAGGGTTTCATCTTCTATTTTCATGATCAGGTTATCATGCCTTTTGATCTAGATTATGATTACAAATCTCCCTTACATACCCTTACTAAGCATCTAAGATCACCTATTTTTATGTTTCCTTCTACCAAGTTATGAAGATATATATTTTTTTCTATTTTTCTATGAATATTTCTAGTAAAGAAGAACCATGTGCGAGATGGTGTAACTCATTTATGTTCCAGTGTTTATGTTTCCATTCCAAAGACACAAGAGTTTTATGGTCATTAGGATTTTTTTGTATAATATTTTAAGAATTATAAAAATTTTATCAAAAAAAATATATGTTATGATGGGGTTGTAATAGGTTGTATCCATGGAAATTTTTAATTAACCTTAGGAATCTATGATGAGAACATCATAGTGAGAACCCTAAGCATATGTCTTGTGATAAGTCTATGGATAAAGAAAAGTATAAGAAAATATCCTAGAATTTTTTTAAAAGATAGAGTGAGTGGTTTCCTAGAAATAAATCCCTATCTAGATACTACATGTGTATATGGCCCTAGAATAGATCTACCTATGGGTAAAAACTCTAACAAATGTTCTCGGGCCAAACTTGGGGTAATTTTCTACTAGAAAATGGGCCTTGTTGCACACCTGGTTTGACACTCCTCATGGATATGATTTTGAAATTCAAAAACTCTTCACAACCCATCATGATTTATTCAAATTGGAGTTTCCTATGAATATCCTAGGATAAACCTATGGTGTCATGGACAAAATAATGTGTCAATAATTCAACATCCTATAAATAATTTTTCATAATTATGTGGTTTAATTTTATGACATGTGTTTCTCAGCCTATTGTTTATAATTTTAGTCAATGGATAGAACTAGAAAGAACATGGTTATTATTGAATGTTTTATATGTGTAAAGTATATAAATTATGAAAATTTATTTCCAAAGTGGAACTCTCATAAATAGAATCCTGAAGGTGGTATGAGTATAGTTTATACTTTTGAAGATAAATATACTGAAAATGACATGTCACAGGTATGTGATGTTCATCCAGTAATGTTTAATTTAATCACAAAAAGTATTATTAGGTTGATGTCAAGGAACCTTAAGACATGATTCATATTTCATATTCCAATAAATACATATTAAAGAATAAGTTGATGAAACAAGAGTAATGGTTTAAGAATAATGTTGGATGAAGAAAGTATTTATTCTTTGGAATATGAGTATTAGGTTATCTGAATGATGAAATAGGTAATTATTTTCAATATAAGTTGTCATTAAGGAATGAAAATAATGTTTTGAATGGGTGTTTCTTCGAAAGGTGATATTTTGACTAAGTAAATTTAAACTATAATTAATTTCAAATATTGAGATAATGATGTTTGGATAAAGATATCTTAGATATGAATAAATAAATTTGATGGTATATATTAAATTGGATCTAATTATTTACAATGGTTTCTATGTCTTAAAGGATAAATTTTACAACTTCTTGTATTCAAATAATGTATCTAGTAATCACTGGAATAAGGAAGCATGCATGTTTTCCAAAATATTTTATGGTAATTAAGGATGTTACTATGTTTCAAGGGAATATATGATGAGGGAATTCACATGTTTGGAATGTAAAAACTAAGTGGTACTTTTAGATAGATGGGGGGTCAATGTTAATTTTATTTCATGAAATTTTTCCAAATCGTTGAATTTTCAGCATTCTAAAGGGTTATATGGTTAACCATTTATGTAATATTTATGTTAAACTTCAGATGAAGTCAGTAAGATAAAAGTGTTATCTATCCATATGAGGATTTATGTATATTGGGTATCCTGATAAAACTACACTATATTGAAAATAAGTGATGACAAATGGGATCACATATCAGGGATCTCATGATCTGTTAGTACTTTAGGAATGAAAAGGTCACCTTCCTTTCTAGAGAAAGAGGTGAATTGGATCAATGAACAACAATGGGTGTTTTTGTTATGAAATCATGCGAGTATATCTTTACATGAAAATTATTCAAATTTTGGAAAAATGATATTGAACCCAAAAAAATGTTTTTCTACTACCTTATTTTATGATGAATAAAACAGTGTTTCAGATAATTACATATTTATGGATTTCTAATTCTTAACTTTCTCCTAGATAGTCCTCTATAACTCTCCATCAGAACATTATGGTTTTCTTTCTCTTTCACGTCCATGTTTTCAGTTCCCACCTATGTTATCCTATGTGGGAAGCCAGTTATGAGTTACTTTGGGTAAATGTTATGGTTCCAGTTATCTTTTTTTAAATGAAGTTTCAGTATTTATATTTATGATATTTGTTTTTATGAAAGAAACTCTCAAGTATTAAACCTTTGATAACCCAGATGAATTTCAAGGGGGAAATTAATTTTACGTGGGGTAGAATACAACACCATGAGACATTGTGAAATTTTTTGATTTAATTTAATCATTTTGATATTTTTCATTTCATGAGACACTGAAAATAGTTTATTTTAATATTTACGCACTAGGTCTAGCTTGTGATATACACAATAGAAATATAATAATGCACTACATGGAACATAAATTCAATATTTATCTACATATAACATTGATTTTATCTTACATTATATCTATGAATGACTTTCCTTGATGTCTTTTGTAACACACATGATAGAGTGTTACCGAACAGTAATTCATTACTAATGTATTTTTATTTAATAAAATATAATATAGACATTAAATTGTAGATTATAGTATTAACTAGATTATGAATATATATATATATATTATTTCATTGGTTACTTATTAATTATAAAATAATATAATAACCAAATGAATATAAATGGATTGGTTTTATTAAAGTCTATTTTTATGTGAAAAAACAAAATTTATATTAATAAGATAAATTATTTTCTAATAGTGAAATATATTAATTATATTTATTTGTTATATATTCAAAAAAATATTTTTGATAATAATATAATACATTTGATATATATATATATATAAGATAAGAATAAATCCAATTTTGTGTATAAAAACCTTTGTTTATAAAAGTAGTTTTACAGCCTTTTAATAGTGAACAAATTTTAAATCCAATTTTTGGAAATTTTATAGATTTAATATTTAAAATAATTATCTTGTAAATCTAAACATAAAAATTTGGTTAGGGAAAATTTTTGGTATTTTTTTAACGTTAATTTAAAAAGAATAGTTAAAAATATTGAATAAATTCAAAACATCTTTTTCATCTAATCCATTTATAAGATTAAATTATATTTTAAATTAGTTATAAAGTTTAATTATATAATAATTTAATAAATTAATCCAATATATATCATTTAAATCAATTTTACTTTGAACATAGGTGTAAAATGAAGCAACCTTTTAAACGTTTTTACTTAAAAACCCTTCTTTGTTCAACAAAGTTTGTGAACAAAATTATTAGTGAATGTAATTAAAGTTAATTATATCGATTAATGTAAAATTAAGCTTAACAAAAGACAAAACCATAAATTTAAGGCACAAAACGACCTAGAAACATGTCCAAGAGCTATTTTATATACATATTTATACCCAATACTCAATTTTATCAACTTTGGTATTTTGTGTGATCCACTTTCCTAGGAAAAAATGTGGCTGTAATTTCTCTTCCAAAGATTTATAAAAGGGCCACTCCACCTCCACTATAAAAAGGCCTCCTCTCCTCCTCTTCTTTAAACCTCTCAAACAACTTAAGTTCATCCAATAATTGCTCGAATGTCCTCTCAAAAATCTTCCATTACTTCTTAAATCCAATATTTTTTCATAAATTATTCCAATAAAGCCTTCTTTTATAAATCAAAAGGAGTTACCCAATTAAGAGGTAACGCCTTCTCTCAAACTCAGTTTTATATTTTCTTTCTCCACCCATAAACTCTCTTTATTCCATGTTTCTATAAAAAAATCATTATCCAAAATATATTATGATATGTTTATGATAATTTTATACCCACACTTACACACACTTCCATCAAATGGGTAATGAACATTATGTTTACGTCTACGGAAAACTACCACCTCATGAAACGATGTTTGTTCATTTTTCCTTTACCACATATAATGGTGGAAATTATGATGTACCATCTATTTATATGTTTTATATATTATATTTATTATATATTTATTCATCTTTAATACTTTTAAAACAAATATATTTATACTTTCTACATGTTGTAAATACACTAATTTCATTTGACGAAATGTGGACTACCGCCCCTCAAAGCGATGTGATTCTTTAACACACTAAATTGAATGTATTAAGGATGGGTTTAAAAATATTATATGATATATATGATATAATAATTAAAAAAGAATAATGATATATATATTTGTGTCATTTACATTATTTCTTTTAAGAATATGATAAAATGGAAACAACGTTCATGCGTACGTACAACGTACCATCTCATTGAATGTTGCATTCTATTTCATACCTTTATCTTATAAAGATTATCATAATAAAAATTTACTAAATATAAATCATATTTGTATAATTTTTTATGTTCTGGAAATCATGATATAATTATAAGGACAAAAGATATAACAAATTAAGACACAAGCGAAAAAACAAAGTGAATAATACCCGAAGTGAAGCCTTAACATAGATTTGGTAATAAGCGGGTAATACAAAGTCGTAATCAAAAAATATATGATATTAGATATAATAATATTTTTTATAAATATTTATAATCAGATTATTTTTATTATATAGTAATTTTGTTCGAGTATGATGATATTCAAGACACATGATAAGGAAATTTTATATCACTTATTATTTCAGTGAGATACATGCTTTATTCACCACTGATTCCCTTTGTGTGGTGTGTATACTGCCCATGGAAAAATTATATGATACATATATATCCATTTATTGGCATATTAATATCTATTTTATGACCTTTATTTCATTGGTTTCATGTTTCAAAATTTACCCAATCATTAAAGTAATTTTTTCTCATTTTTCATTATTTCAGACAAATCCCATGCCATAAACCAATATTTTTCAATGAGGTGTATATAGTGCCTATGAAATGTTATATCGTGAATCTTTTTATTTTAATGATATTGTATTATTCAATTAATTTAATATTCTTACATGGAGATTATCATTCAAGTTTATCAAGTGTTGAGAGTTTATAGAAACAATCTCATCGCTTTTTAAGATTTTTGGTCATTTTGATTCCTTTGATGAAATATTCTGATCCATTTTTTTATAAATCTAATGAAATTTATTATCCTCTAGTTATTGGTGATATATTTATGTATTAGTGTAATTTTTCACTCTTTGGTACATATTATAGTTATGAAAGTGTTCTTGAGAAACCCTTATTTACCCTCTCTTCAGTAGAAATTATGTGTTCATTCAAAACAATGTTTCATAAAAAGGGTTTCCAAGAATATTATATTAATATCCTATAGTCATTAAAATAAATTTTCACCATTAAATATTTTAACAATTTTTTAAAATTAATATTATTATCGCTTTCTGAATGAATCATTTTTATAACCTTATTACCATGAAAAGGGAATTTTTTTACCTTTTACGACATTTATGGATTTACCCACCTTCAGTTATTTGATGATTTTTTCATGCTTAAAAGGATAATTTTTAGAATCAGTTTTTAAAATATATTTTCAAGGAATGGTTTTACAAAAAAATTTGAAGATAATTTTATAGTTTTTCAACAAATACTATTTTCAAAATTACTTCAAGCAGTGTATATGTTTAAAATTATTTTCTAATATAATGTTTTCAAAAAAATTTCAATATGCTTTTATAAGTTTTCAATGATAATGAATTTCAAAAAAAAAATCAATATATATTTATATGATTTCAATGTAAAATAATTACAAAAGTTTTTCAAAGGTTACTTTACACGCTTTCAAGTTTATTTTCCAGAAAGTGGTTTTCTAATGTTTTTTATGTTTTTAATATATTTTTTTAAAGAAGAAAGGATATTTTCCTCGTGTAGTTTTTTTAAAATATCATTCTAAATTATTTTCTATATAAGATGAAATCAATTAATGTTAATCATGACTTTATAGGAAATAGTCCAAATGGTTTATTAATATTCATTCTTGAATGGTTTATTTTTTGGATGGAATAATACTTATGACACGTGTTTCTCTTCCATGGGTTACATGCACTCGGTTCATTATTATAGGGCTAGAATGAGAAATTAACTAAGTTTAATATTACATGGTTGGAACAATAAGGTAAATAAGTTCAGTAATACTTTTATAGAACCGGTTATGAAATGGGTTCAGCAAATACATTTTTCACTAAGATGGCATTGGCAATGTTGCCTGGACTACTATGAAAAGAATTATATATTCTTATGTGTATTCAAAAATTCCATGTTTTATTCCTATGTTATGATTTGAGGTTTTGTGTTATTTTTTTCATTTTCATTCATTTATTACTATCTACCAAGATTCATTCCATGAATCATGATTATGATCTTTGATATGTTGGGTATGATCTCATATTTTCATGATCGTGTTCTTATACCCTTATGCTCTTGATTATGCTTTCATATCTCCCTTGTTTACCCTTACTAGGCATCTGATCTCACCCCCTTTTATATATCCTTACCCTAGGTTATAAATATATTTATTATGTTTTATGTTTCTAAGAAGGGTGTTATTAAGATGAACCTAGTGGGATATGATGTATCTCATTTATGTTCCAGTGTTTACGTATTCTTATTTCAAAAGAAACTATAATATTATGATGTTTGAGAATTTTTTATTGTGTTTTAAGTATTATAAAAAAGTTGTGTAATTTCAATGAATTTTAATACTGGTTTTCTATATTCTCACATTCTAGAATTCATATATTTCTATAAGATTATATGAAGTGAAACTAGTTTCTGATGGTCAGAAAACCCTCCAAAATAAACTAAACATTTATCATTAACATTTTATCAAGAGAATGAACCTCATAAAAGAAATAAAAATTATATATTTTACCATTTAAACTTTTTTAAGTGTATGATAAAAAAATAATTTCACTTATATATTACTATTCCAATTTTACAATAGCATCAATAAATGTACACAAGTAAACCAACCATGAAATAAATGATCCTAGATTAATGAAATTAAACATTATAACTCATCCAATTTTGAATAAATAAACATAATAAAATTATAATGAATAAAATATATATGAGAAAGATATTTTGAATTAATTAATAAATTAATTTAATTTTTTTTATCTAGTCTATTAATTGAATGTTCATGATACATTTGGAAATAAGTTTAATGATCTCTTCAAACCTCTATATTTCATTTAGGTAACTCATTATCTCTCTCAGCCTCATTTTATCACTTTATTATTCTTATATACATATTCTATATTCTTTATATGTTCCAAACATACATATATATGTGTCTTAATTAACCATTATTTGGTGCCGAAATAGATGTTTTATAAAGTTTGGTTCTAAATTCCCATTGGTAATCATGCCCAATAAAAGGGAAATTCTTTGTTTCTTCCTATTTTCTAGTAAACTCCACAAACTATATTAATTATCCAAAATTTTTATAAGGTCACCCATTCTTCTGTGAAAAAATATATTAGTTCATATTTGGTTTTATGGAAATAATTATACAAAAATCCTCATTAAATATTCTTTAGTATTTTTACTTAAATAGCACTAAAGTGGCACATTTCTAAAGTTACAAAACCATTAATTTAAATGTTTTCATGTTATTTAGAAATTTTTAATCATTATATATTCTAATTCTTTATTTATTAATATCTAAGAACTGTATAATAATTTATTTTTTGATAACATTATGATATTCCCTTTTATTATGACTTAGGGAATGGTTGTGAAGCCCATTTCTTTTGAGGGGTGACCCTTAGTTTATTCCTTATGTTAGATTTTATATGTTCAATACATATTCCTGAACATGTTATGATGGGTGACCTAGATAGTAATCAAATTCATTGAGTAATTTTTTGTCTCTTGATATGTTATGTATGGGATTATAGAGTAAACCTCATCCATTTTTGGAATTTTTCCACTATGTGATAATGCCTTTGTAGTTAGTCTGGACTCATGTTTATGTCATGTTATGTATTGCAACTAATTTTTTATTTTTTCATTATCATATAATTCCATCTTCTATATTTTATTCTTCCATATGTTTACTTATGAGTTATTCTTTTTATGTTATCATGTTATGCATTCTAACTCATGTTTTAGGCCTTGTTTCACTGTTCATTCCCTTAATGGTGCTTTTAGCTCACCCCTTTTTTCCAAGTATTCCTTAGGTTATCCTATGAAACTATAAATTATCAATGGGATTTGGGAGCTCATTATAGAGATTAATAAAGTTATTTTGTATTATATAATCATTGTTTTCTAATTATCTACCATGTCTTATAAACACACTTGGCTTTTTAATCCTTAGTTTACATTTAATGGATAATTATGCTTAAAATCATGTAATAATATTTAGAAAAGGATATAAGTCTCTATAATATTTTTTGGAATATTATGTTGAAATTAACAAAGTAGAATATTCCGAATCTAAAAGTTCATATAAGTGTTATTGTAAGTGACATGTGAATATGATGAACCTAGCCAACTACATGAAATTTCTATTACTAATAATATACTTTTATGGAAATATTTTGATTTCAGTAAGAAATATAATAATATTTTATTTAAAGGATTTATTATTCCCTTTAAGGGTAGAATTTAAGTTTTAATGAAAATTATTATCATGGTTTATTATGGTTTCATCAATAAACTCTTGGGATTATAATTATTTATTTATGTTTTCGTATAATTGTTTTATGAAAATAATTGGGAATTTAAATTGATTTTATGTGTAAGTAAATGGTTATTTTAGGTTAATCTTATTATATAAAAGGAAAAAATATCTTATTTGATTTCATGGTTTTGAAGAGGACTAATGGGTTTCTTTTCTTTTTTATGTGTACTTTACTAATATTTTTTTGGATAATACCATGTTTCAAATTTTATTTCTCGTGTTTTTTGGAAGAATAATAATAAATAGTAATCCAAGTTAAAAGTTATGAAATTTTTTCATGAAAATATATCATATTTCATTTTAATGGTTTTATTATTTTGTAAAATAATGTACTAATTAAAAGTTTCCAAATTTTAATATATGGGTTTTTCATATAATATTTATGACCAATTTTGTAAAACACTAAATCGTATATATCCATGAATTGTAAGAAAGTTAATTTTTGAATTAAAAGCCAATATTATTTAATATTTTATCGTTAGGTCCTTATAATTTGTATCATATGAAATGTTTGGATAATTTTTAAAGATTTAATAATGTTAATAAATACCCTTAAGAAATTTTAAGTAAAAGTTAACATGATATAGAATTTAAGTATTACAATTTTTGTTCTTCTAAACTATGTCTATTCAAAATGGTTTTCTATAGAGGAAACAAAGAATCAAAAGTATTAAGGAAAAAATAATAAAATATATTCCAAAATAAGAACTTGGGAATGGTTTGAATTGAAACAAAGTAGTTTTTTATAGATCACATGAAGAAGTCTATAAATTGTGGTGATATATATATGACAGATAAACCATGTTCCATATTTAGGATCATGCCAATTATTGAGAATTTCATGAAACAACACTCTCCATTATTCAGTGGATCCTCTTACCATATGATAACTGAAGGATGGGATAAAGCCTCATAGAATATATTTGTATTCATGGGTTGTTTGGAATATTAAAAATTAACTATTTCTACTTACCATTATCAAGGTGAACCCAATAAGTGATGGTCCATGGTTTTTAGGAATCATTGAAATAGATGATATTGAAGATTATGAATGGGACTAATTTTATAATTCTTTCCTTGTGAAATATTTTCCTAATTGTTTTGACTTAAAATAGAACAAATCAATTCTTCTAATTGAGTCATAAGTATTTTAGAAGATTTGTACAAAGTAAACTTTACCCAATTTTAATGGTACACACAAAATTTTATTTTGTATAATAATAGTCAAATTAAATAGTTTTACATGGGATTGAAGCATGTATATAGAAGAGAATTGGATTTTCATGAATTAAAGAGTTATAGTAATTATTTTTTTTTCTTGGGAAGGATGAAATGGAGTTTTTTTATTATCATATGTTCTATTAAAACAATATAAAAATAGTCTAGATGGTAGGTAGTGGGGAAGCACCATTAAATAATTTCAAAGGTGAGAAAATCATGTTTCCATTCATTTATAAGTGTAGTAAAAATAACAATGGGGAATATCTTATAAAATATAGGATTTTTTTGGATATGTAAATTTTAGAAATTTTTCTCCTGACTATAGAGAAAATTATCCAAAAAATAATGAAAATAAAATAGTAGGATTCTTTAATTCTAATGAGACAGGAAATTATGTGGGTGCTTGTTCGAACGTAAAAATAAAAGATATAAGTAATAATTATCACAAGTAAAATGGTATGGTTTAATCCTTTATTACTACTTCGGAAGATTCTAGAACATCTAGGTATGTGATGTTAGGTAATTTTTTTAATTCAATTTATATTAATTCCTTGATTGATTTGGGGTCTTCCATTCTTTCATTTCTAAGAAATTTTCTAATAAATTGTATATTTCAACTTAAGATTTAAAGCCAAGACATTCTCTCAAAACATCTAGAGGTAGTATTCATTGAAAACATTATAATAATTTTTATTTTATCATATGTGGAAGATTATTACTATAAAACATTTTGATCTTTCCCCACATATAGTTCTACGTTATTCTAGGAATATATTGGAGTTTTTTATCATTATAAAAAGATTATTGAGATAAAAATTTTTTTTTAGAATATGTTTCATTTTGTATTCATTAATGAATTCATACCTTTGATAAAATATCAAAAATAAGAATAATTCATTGAATATTGAAATAAATGTTATCTTTAACATATAATTGAGAAAAAGAAAATTGTTCAGATTGGTGATATTCCAAAAAATATATAAGTCTAGTGTATTTCTTAATGAATTGTCTAGTACTAGACTAGATTAGAAGGTTGAATTTAATATTGACTTAGTTTCTGCTGCTAATATAATTTCCCAACAACTTTATTTAATGATTTAATAAAACATTTTGGAATTGAAAAATCAATTACACAAGTTTCATAAAAATGGTTTCATTCTTCTAACCACATCACCATTGGGTGATCATGTTTTGTTTGTTAAAAATAAAGATCATTTCATGAAGATGTTAATTGATTATAGAACATTTAATAACATCTTTTATAAGAATAAGTATGAATTTCCCCATATTTAAGACTTCTTATATTATATCCAGAGACCTCATAATTTTTCGAAGGATGATCTCAGGTCCAGGTACCATTATTTGAAGGTGAAGGATAACTAAATTCCAATATTTTTTTTGTTCTGGGTTTCATAATTAAGAGTTTTTAATTATTCCCATTGGGTTTATAAAATCTCCATCTGTATTTTTGGACCTTATGTATATATTTTTTCAGGAGTTCTTGTATAAAGATGTTGTTCTGTTTATTTATGACATCATAATATATTATAATAGTTATTATGATTATCAAAAACATTTGAGGATTATTTTGAAAACATTAGAATAAAAATAATTATATAAGAAAATTATTAAATTTTTTTTCTAGTTAATATAGATTTATTCTCTTGGGAATATAGTAAATAAAGAATGAATAATTGTAAATCCATCTAAAATTAAAGTGGTTGAAGGGTGGATAAAACCAAAATATGAGATAGATATTTCTAATTGTCTTATATTATAATTTTACTCCATATGGTTTTTTTTTGAAAAATTATCTTGGTTAACTATCCTGCAATATATGTTTACTCAATGAGTTAAATTCATGAGGAAGAAATCATGTGATGATTGTTTCTTGGATTTAAAATTAAGATTAGTCAATGCTTCGGTTTTTTCCACACCATCCAAAAATAGTAATTTTTTTATCTACACAAATACATCATTAATGGTTCTTGGTTGTGTTATGATGTAGAATGATCTGTTAATGAATTATGATTCATAATATTTGAAACCTGATTAGTTAATTTATCCCAAATTTGACCTTTAAATAGCTACTATGTTTTTTCTTTGAAAATCTGGAGTCATAATTGATATAGGTTAATGTATCTGACATATACATATCATAAATGTTTGAATTATATATTACCTTATAAAATATTTTATATTAGTTAGAGAATATGGTTGGAACTGATTATGGATTATTATTAAATGATTCATTACACTCCAGTAAAATAATACATAGTAGTTGATGCATTATGTAAAAAACATAAATAATTATTAACTATGATAAATGTGGAACATTGTACTTTAGTAAATGATTTATTGAGTTTTGGTAAAGAAATTACGAATGATAGAAAAAATTATTTTTTTTATGTTTTAAATGCAGTACTCATAGTCAAACATGATTCATTAATCACAAAAGAATGAATTTTTATATAGTAAAATGTATAATATTTCAACAAATGTAGGTTTTATGAATAAACATTGAAAAATATATTGTTTTGGGATTTAAGAGAATATTATGTATACCTTTTAATTACCATTTGAATAAATAATTATTGATTAATCATATAGATATATATTTTATTTTTATCTTTCTAGTGCTGAGATGTATAGATACACTCAAGAAAATATTTAGTGGGATGGAATTAAAAGAGATATTGTTGACATTAACTTGAAATTATTGACTTAAAAAATTGGTTAAACTAGAATGAAAACTAATTAATGGGATGATTCATCCTTTTTTAGTTTCTATATTGAAATAGAATAATATATCTATGGATTTTACTATTGGATTACTAAATACATCTCAATGAAATAATTTGATATGAGTTTTTGTTTTTTGTTTAATTAAATATCAGATTTTATTCCTATTTTACAAAATATGTATATGGGCTCTATTTATTTCATTTTTGTTAAAGAGATCATCCAATATCATAGAGACTCACTTTCTATTATATCTATTCATCATCCTATGTTTACCTATAATTTTTGGAAAAGTATTTATAATTCAATGGGGGCTGAATTGAATTTCAATGCAACCTTTCATCCTAAATTTGATGGACATTTATAGAGAACTATTTATACATTGGAATAAATGTTTTTAACATATTATATATATTACTAAGGAATATAGGATCCGATTATATATATCATTAAATGAATTTTATTTTAATGAATGATTTCATTCTACTCTGCAGATGGAACCATTTGAGGAATTATAGGGATAGAGCTGTCAGAAGATAGATTATTGAGATAAACCCAATGAAAGAAATTTGGTGTGAACCAAATTGGTAGAATAAATATTTGAGAAATTTAAGATGATTATGTAATATATAAGGATGGATCAGAGAAGGTTTAAAATTTATATAGATAACCAGAGGAAATATATTTCATTCGAGGTTAGCAATAATGTTTTTCTTAATGTGTCTCCAGGTAAAATTGTTATATAGGTTTTTAAAAATGGAAAGTTAAGTCTAGGGTTTAATACCCCATATATTATAATAGTTATGTTAGGGTCAATTTACTAATGAGTTTCACCTAAACCATGTTAATCTATGTATATCATGTGTTTATTATTTCATTGTTATGTATATTCCACATACATCTCTTGTTTTAAGTCATGGATTAGTTCAGCTAGAAGAGAACCTTTATTTTAAGAAATAGCCGATTCAAATTCTAAATGAAAAAAAGAAATTTTTTTCAGAATAATTAAATTCACCATGTTATGTTTTTTTTGGAAAAACAATATGATTGAATAAGAGACATGGGAATCCAAAATGCAATGATCAAAAAGTAACTTGTTTAATTAATAAATAATATTATGAAGAAATAATTTATAAAAGAGAGTATAATGTAAGAAATAAATGTATTTTTGATAATAGATAAATTTTTTTATTTATATATATTAATGAACTTAATTTTATATAGTATATTTTCTATAATAATATGATGCAATTTTCTAATAAAAAAGAACATATTGTTATTCTAAAAAAATTGAGTTTCAGGCATTATATTGTTTTATTGAAAATTTTAATTTTGAAATGTTAGAATTATAATTTTATAAAATGAAATAAATTTATGATATCATCAAGAAAAAATCATATTAGATTTATTTTTTGAGTTTTTTTTTAATATTTATTTTTAAGTGAATAATGAAAGATAGTAATTTTTATAAAACTATCTGTCATTCCATTAAAAAAGTAATATAAAGGCCCCATATTTTTATTAATTTTATCTTAAATTAAAATAATTATACATTTATTATATATAATATAATTGATTATAAATGAATTTTTATGATAAATTATTTTGGAATAGGATCATTTTTGGGCTTAAAAATAATTTTTATAAAAACGGTCTTTCATTGTGTTTTACACAATTATGTAAAAACCTATCTCTGTCACTTTGGAAACTAAAACATGAAAAATGGATTCCTTATTTATAATTAGGAGTTTTAGCTTTCTTTAATACCCCATTTTATTTTTTCATTATAAATATTTACCATAGTAAATATTTGTCATCATGTTAAGGGTAAAACTGGTAAAAACATTGGTTAAAACAATGTGACCGGGTCTAAAAATCTCTTTAACACTTGAATATATTTTATTGGATTACTTTTTCTAAACTATAACCATCTAATGTTATAAAATATTGAATTTCTTTATACTTTACTTTGATAATCACTTTAATATGATTTTACTTGAACAATAAGAACAAAATGTCACACTCTTTATATTAGTATTTCTACTATTTTTTCATATGGATAAAAAGTGGTTATATTAAGTTATAAATGGTTATTTGAAATATGAATGAATTTTTTAATCAGGGTATTTTTTTTATTGAAAATTTTACTTAAAATACTTACATAATGCTGACATATTGGGTCCTAGAGTAATAAAAAATCTTGTAAATGATTTTAAAAAAAATTATAAAATATAATAATTTGGTTGAATGTTTTTGTTCAATGAGTTTTTAAAAAAATATAATTTTTTATAATTTTTTTAGAAGTTTATATTCAAATTATTTTACAATATTTATTTCATTAAAGTCAAACTATGTGATTATTCCAAAAATGGCTTTAGTGGCATATTGTATTATATAATATATTATTTAATTATTAAAAATTCATAAAAAATATTATATTCCCCAATTTAATTTGATATGTTCAATAATATCATTCTTTTTCAACTTATGGGTCACTTTTCTTTTAATGGTAACTTTCTTTTCCCCTAAATCAAAAAAACATTGATACGAGAGTAGTCTTTAAAAGGGTTAACCAGAGATTAAAATATGAGATAATTGGGGGAAAAATTAAACTAGAACATTTTTTATTTTATGTTGGTATTTATCCCTATAATTATAATATATTAAAAATATTTTAACTTGTTTCCACTTGAACATGAAAATTAATTTTTATTAATATAATACATTAAGAAATTCAAAGGGTGCCTCTCCCTTCACTTATAAAAGGGGAACATCATCTCTTCCCTTCCTCGCGCATTTTCAGCACTAAAGTTATTCAAATACCTTAAAAAATCTATCCAAAACATCTATCCATAAATTTGTGATGTTTGGGAATCACATAAAGACCAAACCTATAAGGCTTAAGGGGTAATTCAATGTGGTTATTTGATGATAAAGTATAATACATAAATTAACTATTTTAAATTTATTTCTTTATATACTTCTTTATCCATGATGATATAATAATATTAGTATATTCCATATACTTAAATATTAATATGAGTATGGTATAACCCTTTTTCATCTCTTTTTCCATCCCATGGTAAAAAAATATTGCTTGTGTATACGTGTGGTTTACCACATCTATGAGGTAATGTGTTTTATTTTTCCTAATCAATACAAATTTATGGTAATTATACTAGATTTAATTAATATATATTATATTTTTGACAAAATTATACTTCTAGAAATATAATATATCTTCTATTATCTTACAGTTTCATCCATTTAAAAATGATAGCATCATTCGTGAATACATTTGACTTCCACCTCCACAAAGTTACATGATTCGTGTTTAATTTACTAATTTAATGGATATTTCTAAAATTGTATTGAAGGTATAAAAAAGATAATTATTTTATGATTAAAATTATCGAGATAGGGGAATAAGGATGACTTTGGTCACATTCCACCTACCAAATCCATTTCCATGTTATAAGTTGAATGTTCTCAAATAGTCTGATATGGACATAATTAATTAAGTAATTAAGTATTAAAAGGATTTAGGTAAAATAAAATTAATAATAAAATGATAAATTTATTAATACAGTAAATAATTAACTTAAGTTTATTATTTTGGAACATAAAGAATATATATGAAAATTCATACTCATAGAAACTTTACCGTAGAACCTCATTTTAAATGTTTTAATGATTTAATTTAAAAATAATTCTTCCCCTTTTTTTGTATTCTCAAAATAATTTTATATATTTATTTTTATTCACATAAATAAATTTAAAATTAAATGTTATGTAGATTTTAAATTTATTTCAGTATTCACCAGAGGAATATTTTTAACAAATTTATACATGACGTTTTTTACTTTATTTATATATGGTAAATGGTATTTTCTATTTTAACATATATGAAATAAATGGATTTTCATTATAATAAAACAATTGTTTATTGTTTTGATTATTTTATATATATTTACGATTTATTAAAATAAAAAAAAAACTTACTCAATTTTTCTAGGGTATTTTTGTTTTCAAACATGGGTATTGAAGGAAAGGGATTAATGAATATCCTAAAATGTTATTCTTATTGGATCAAAAGTATATTTTTATTATTTTGATGATGGAGGTGAATTATTTTACATTTTTATGTATTTTATTATCTATTTACATTGTTTATGATGATGGTTGAACTTGATATAGATCTCCAATTTAATGGGTAATGATTATGTTCTCTATAGAATTATGTGGGAATTAACTGAGTAGGTAGTTCATTTTGTAATGGTTCTGTGAAGATGATTTCCCAGGGCACCTACATGACTTTTATATTATTTAAAATTACTTTTAATGGATATATATTGAGTTTATTATGTAATATAAAAAAATATTTAACGGAATGATTATTCCCTTTAATGGTTAAAGGTATGTTTCAAATAAACTTATTTTCATGGGATTTAATGTTTTTTAAGAAACCCTCATGATTGTGATTTTGAATTTATTTTCCTTATAATGTGTTTTTAAAAAAATGGCAGTAAATAATATTTCATGAATAGGTAAATAATTATTTGAGATCAAGTTTATTATGTTAATGGAAAATACTCTTATATAATCTTTTGGTTTTGAAAAGGACTAGCAGGTTTCTTTTCTTTTTTTATATGTCCCCTATTAATATTTTTTCTATCATATAGTGTTTTCAAATGTTTTCCAAAGGGCTTAAGGATGAGTATGAACAAATAATAATTCATGTTTAATGTCGTGAATATTTTTCATGAAAAGAAAACATGTTTTTCTAAAAAAGGAATAATTTTTTGGTAAAATGGATAATGAGTAAAAGAGTACACTTTGTAATATATAGGTAAGTTATTCAAGAGTTACATCATAATTATGTAAAACCCTAAACTATACGGCTTTTCAAATTTAATGAAATTGAATTGTTGACCTAAAAATCAATTATATATAATTATTTAAGGCTTGGTGCTTAAATTCAAGGTACATCATTTGCAAGCCCATAAATATTGGATCTTTTTTATTATCATTATATTAAATCTATCATGATATTTTTTACATAGAGAATCATACACCGTGTTCACCTTCCAAATGTGGTAACATATTAAATATTCATAATCTTCAATCATCTTAACCATGTTCTATATAACTTATTCATCCTTTATGGGTAAAAATTTAATTTAAAACATTAGGATCAGTATATATGTCAAACCTTTCTTGGTAGAAATAATATCACCATATCTTTAATATAAATATTACTATTTTTTCCAGCAAATAATTTTTTGAGTAATTTAACTAATGGATCATTTATAAACATGGGGAACAATCTATCACCATATTATTATGCATAATAAAAAATTTCATCACCTTCTTCGATGTATAACAATAAGTAAAAAACCCCTCTATAATATAGGTTAGTGTCATAATAGTTTCACTGACCAGCCTTCTATTCAATTCCTTAAAATATTATTCAAGTTAATCATTCCAAAGGAGCTTCACACCCTTTTGAGTTAAAATTGTTTGTGGATTATATATCTATGATAAATTCTTCAAAAATCATTGATAATATCTAACCAATTAAAGAAAACTATATGTTGGCACATCCTTTTTTGGAGTATGTTTGACACTCTCTTATATTAATGATCGTAAAATGTTATTCTTTTAGTACTAATGATTCACATGTTGTGTGATAGAATTTTACATGGTACAATTTTTTCTATGATAATTCCACTATGTTTTATGGTGAGTCACTATTAGGTAGGATTAAATGTCAAGCCTTGTCACTTCCAGACTTGTTTCTGATAGAGGAGCTACCACTAAAGGAGCTACCTCAAGGATGTGCTACCATAAGACTCTAAGTCACTATCACCATCAGCCTGAGGTACTACAATTTTGAGATACCAAAAGATATTGAGTCACTACCAGCATTTAAGTACCACTGTTTTCTAAGGACTCTGGATTGAATGGATCAATGTTTATTTCATTATAGATGTATTTTTTACCAAGTAATCATGGATTGGTAAAAGAACAATATAAGGATTTTGGATCTGATCATGATATATATACTTGAAGGATCTCTCTATTTCGATATGGATTACGAAACAAAATACAAAAAGTTACAATGCTACAATGACATTTACATTCCTAGAATTTTGTAACTGAATCTTTGAATTCTCACAAGATTACTGATTCATGTTCTCTGAAGATCAAATACAACATAAGCACAAGATTCCTAACTGATATTGATTGATACACTGATAGAGAAAAATGAAAACATTCCTACAAATTTTCTATGATCCTATGTCTACTAAAAATTTCCCGAATGAATCACAAATTCTTCACTGATACTGATCAAAAAACTATAAATGTTTTAAACATAACATAATGAGATTTTCAATATTCTTTGTTGTTCTGTATTTTTCCCACTATGGTTTTGGAAGAGATCACCACGTGACCTGTGCTATTATTATTTCCCATGAATAACTATGGAGGATGTGTTTTTAACCTCAATAACTCGTAGCTATTGATTGTTTACCAGGTCTATGTTATGGATTTATTTGATTATAATAATAATCAATATGGAAGTAGAGGATTTTCAGGTGTAGGGGATTATGTCTCATCTTGAGATCTGAAATCTTGTTTATTCCGATGTGTCATTTTTTTCTAATATATCTTAAATTAATCATTATCCATAAACAAAACCATTACATTTATAATTAATCTTTACTAGTTTTTATTTGTTTCTATGTAAATTGATTTCAAAAGTTAAACAATATTTTAACTGAGACTCAATCACTCTTTTAGAAATATTTTAAAAGGAAAGACCATAAATCAATCATATACATAGATTAATTGGAAATTTTATTTTTATTAAGGGGATTTTATTTTAGTGTAATATTTAATATATATTTATATTGGGAACTCAATTCACTCCTGGTTGAGTTACTCAATCTGACCAAAATTTGGTATCAAATGCAGGTTTAAATTAACTTTTTCAATGGTGATTTTATTTGTATTCTCAATATCTTTAATCTTTTTTTCAATTCTAAATTTTAGTTCTGTATAGATAATATAAAATAAGGATCAGTTACCTATAGAACGTGTTATTTCATTGGTAAAAATTATTCTCAATGGGAAAGAAAAATGAAAATTCATTGATAAAGTATTATTCTTGATATTTGGACTATAATAGGAAAACAAAATGAAATAACATAAACTATAAGAATTACATTATGTGATTATTCAAAAGCTACATACAATAATAATTGTATATCCATAAGTGATTTGTTTTGTGCCTTGGGTGATGATGAATTTAATAGAATATCTACTTAGAAATATTCTTTTGAAACATGGGATACCATATCTATTTGACATTAAGGAACATAAAATGTAAAATATATGAAATTTAATACATACAAAATAATTTATGATACTTTTAAAATTCAATATGATGAAACTATTTCTGATATGTATCTGAGGTTCAATGAAATAGTAAATACCATGCACTCAAATGGAAAATAAGTGATATTTGAAGATCAAATTATGAGATTTATTATATTCTTAACAGAAAAATTGAGAGGAAATCTATTTCAATTATAGAATATTGTAATGCGAGTAATTTACCTATCAAGGAATTGATAAAAAATATTATGATGTATGAACATGAGCATAAATTAAATGAAGATATCGATAAGATGAAACAAAAAATAAAATCAGTAGCCTTTAAGACAACTACCTCCAAACCAATAAAAAATATAAAAACAAACAACAAAATTTAATAATAATCACATAATAATAGTGATGAAATGATATCCCACATGGCCAGAAGATTCAAGAAATTATATAAGAAGAATAATTTATATAAAAAATATAATTTCAAAGGAAATTACAAAAACAAAGGAAAGTGGAAAAAGGATTTGAAAAAGGATGAAACTCAAAATAAAATCACCTACTATGAATGTTAGTGGAAGGGGCGCATTAAAGCTGACTTTCCAAAATTGAAATATAAAATGAATTATGAGGATAGGGACACAAGATACAACAGAGCCCCGAAAGAATAATGGAGTGCATATAAAGATAGCTATAGTGATTAAACACTAATCAAGAAGATAAGTCTAATAGGGAAAATATATGATTTGTAGAAATCAAATAATAGGTATCAAATATTCTTCCTGCTTCTCCTAATAATATTTCAAACATTTCTAAAAAAGAAGAAAATGATAGTAATGGGGAAAAAATGACAAGTAAATTTCTGTACGATTACTATAATATGATGGAACATGACTTTCATGATATGAATGATATATATAAGTCTCCTAAGAAATAGAATTATTTGACCGTAAACATTAAAACCAATCTTATTTTTGAAAAAGGGAAAAATGATCAATTATTGAAACAGAACGATGACTTAAAATTTTCAAATTAATAGTTTAAGAAAGATATTTAAAGTATTACCGATGGTAAAAAACATTAACTCAAATACTTGGAAATAAAGTTTTTCCCAAGTATATAACTGGCATATATTACCAACCAGTACAAAGAAAAATTACCAAAACTAGATTTAAAACATATACCAGTTCTAAAAATTCATATATTGCTAATACGTACTCAACAAGACATAATAAGTGTTTATTTCTATAAACATACAATATTTTTATATGAAACCCATTCAACAATTAGGGATTCCAAAGTCTCTTATTACTAACATAACTGAACCCAAAAGTATTTCTTACCAAAATTATTTTCTTCACAAACATTATTTTGTAAGAAACATGTTTGAAAACCACCAGTAAAATTCTATGGTACCTAGACAGTGGATGTCCCAGAAACAGGTCTAGAAAGTATTCAAACTTCAAGAATTTGATAAATTTTGATGGTGGTAATATCATATTTTGTGAAAATTCCAATGGGGAAATCATTGGTGTTGAAAAAATTAGTAATTCTAATTCAGTATTAATTTCTAAAGTTTTATAAGTAGATGGTTTGAAAAATAATCTTCCTAGCATATCTCAATTATGTGATGATGGATTTTATATATAATTTGAAAACAATACCTATCATGTTTTTAATAACTAAAATGTATTAATTTTTTCCTATAAGAAATGATAATATTTATTTTATTGATTTAAATTATTTATATTTAAAAAATAACTCTTTATTAAGTGCCTTTCATAAATAATCTCGGATTTTTCAAAGGATAATAGTCCATTTTAATATTTATTCACATAGAAATATAACTACGGAATGGTTATTCAGAGACCTACTAAATATTGAATTCTGAAAAAATAGAGATTATTATCCTTGACAAAAATGAAAACATCATAATATTTATTTTAAATATAATAAATAATATTCAACCTCTCAGCCTCTTGAGTTAATTCATACAGACCCTCTTGGACCATCTATATTCTCTCCTCTAAATGGAAAATATTTTGTCTATGTACTTTTATTTGACTTCTCTAGATAAACTTGGGTATTTTTTCTATATTACAAAATGTAATCATGTTCTCACTTTATTTAGTATTCCAAATATATAGAAGGCATTCACGGTCTTATGATTAAGAACTTAAGTAGTAACTATGGTTGAGAATTGGAAAACCAAGACTTTGAATCAATTTTTACACAAAATGGTTATAATCAATACATTAATTCACCTAGTAAACAATAGAAAAAAATTTATTTGAAAGAATAAACGTGACACTTCAAGATATAGCTTGGACTATACACAACAAGTATGACCTACTTGTCAAATTTTGGGTTGATGATGTCAATAAAGATTTTTATATTATAAATAAATTTTTATTTAACCTCTCTTAAAAATAACACCTTCTGAGTTATAGAATAAAATAAATCCAACTGTGAATTAATTTATATTTTTTGGTTGTAAAGTTTTTATTTTTAATACAAAGGATTATCTAGAAAATATTTTGTCCAAGAGTGATAAAGCAATTTTCCATGGTTATTCAACTTCTAGCAAAGATTATAGATTCTTCAATAAGAGAACCAAAAAAATAGAAGAATATATTCACATAAAATTTGATAAAACCAATCCAAGTGAACCTAATACTATCTTGGAAAACCTTGAGGATGATCTTTCAACACTAAATATCAATACTAAACCTTCTAAAAATTTTATTAAACAGGAAGATAGTTTACCCAGTAAATAGGAAAAAACGAAACTGGAAGAAGATCTTGATACATCCAGACCATATTTTCAAAGACCTATTTGGACTCTTGGAAACCACCATTTAGATACAGTTATAGAAAACCTAGATAGAGGTACTTAGACTATATCTTCTCTTAGGAATCAAATTTTACACCAAGCCTTCTTGTCATAGCTTTAACATAAGAAAATTAATGATGTCATCAATGATGAATTCTCGGTAATGTATATGAAAGAAGAACTTAACCAATTTGAGAGAAACAATGTTTGGGAACTTGTTGATAGACATAAATACACCTCTATTGGAACTATGTGGGTGTTTAAAAACAAGTTTGATGAGTCTATAAATATATTAAGAAAAAAAGATAAAATATTTTTTCAAGGTTATAATCAAAAAATCGTATTTATTATGAATAATATGTTTCACCTATAGCAAGACTTGAAGCGATTAGGATACTCCTTTATTATGTAGCACATTTAGATTTCATATTATATCAAATAGAAGTAAAAAGTGCATTATTAAATTGATTTATAGTTGAGAATTTTTTTAAATAAATCCATGGATTTCAAAATACACATATTCCAAATCATGTTTTTAAATTGAAAAAAGCTCTATATGGTTGAAAACTGGCTCCTAGAGCTTGGTATGAAAGGATTACCTCTTTTGATGTGTTATAAAGTTTGTCAAAAGGTATAGTCGGTCCAAATATTTTAATAAAAACAATTTCAAAATATGTTTTAATAGTATAAATATATGTGGATGATATAATATTTGTATATAATAATGATTCCCAGTGTACTAATTTCTCAGAACTAATGAAAAATGAATTTGAAATGAGTTTGATGGGAGAACTAAAATTCTTTCTTGGATTTCATATTTTCCAAAATATAAAAGGAATTGTATTACATTAATGTAAAAATAATAAATTATTTTTAAAATATTTTTGCTTGGATAACACAAAATGTAGTGATACTTCCATGATTACCACCTATAAACTTGATCTTAATTAAGTTAGGAAATCAGTATATTGAACTAATTACAGAGGTACGCCTTCCATTCTCTTGTACTTAACTGATAGCTAACCTGATATTATGTTTATTGTGTTTATGTGTTCTTTCTTTCAAAAAAATCCAAAAGAACCACATTTAGTATCTATCAAAAAAAATTAAATACCTCAATTATAAAACCAATTTAGGATTGTTCAGTCCAAAAGGACATGGTTTTGATTTTTTAAGTTATTCATATTCTAATTTTTGTGCTTGTAATTTAGATAGAAAAATAATATTAGGAGAATGTCATCTTTGTGGAAATTCTCTAGGATCATAGTGTATTAATATGAACCATTATGTTTCACTATCCACTATTGAAGCAGAATATGTAGCTGTAGGTAGATTCTGTGAACAAATCTTGTAGATGAAACATACTATACTTAACTTTTCATACGAAATTTGGTATCTAACAAAAAAGGTTGATAACACAAGTGCAATAAAAATTTCCAAAAATATAGTATATCACTCTATAACAAAACATACTGATGTAAGACATCACTTTTTGAGAAATTATTATAAAAAAGGTGATATAACATTAGAATTTATTGGAACTGAACATTATCTAAATATTATCTTCTCATAGACTTTCAATTCTGAGATATTAAACTACATTAAACATGAATTAGGAATGAAAAATTATGGATGGTGAGTCACCATGGATAAGGCACCATTGATGAGTCCCTATTGATGAGTCATTATTAATGAGTCACCCTTGATAAGTCATGATCGATGAGTCATTATTGATGACTCACTATTAATGAGATACCTTTGATGATTCACCATTGATGAGTCCCCATTGATGATTCATATTTGATGAGTCACCATTGAAAATTAACTATTGAGGAGTCACCATTGATGAGTTACCGTTGATGAGTCATCATGGATCAGTCATCATTGGTGTGTCACCAATGATGAGTCATTGTTGATCAGCCACCATCGATGACTCACCGATGATGTGTCACTATTGATAAGTAACCATTTCATGAGTCACCATTCCTTTTATTTTATTATTGTTTTATTACCATTACAAATTTCTTTTACCAATTAATTTTTTATTATTTGATTTTTTTGAATCCCTAAATGTTATAATTATCATGATAAATCTAATTCATTCACTTCCAATAAAATTCCTGATCTCATAAACCTTTTTTCTTTTCTCATGAACCTATCATAATTCACCCTTGTTCAACCTAAATCTTCAACAAATCCAAATGGATTTGGTGAATCGAGTAGCATAATCAAATCTGGATGACATGAGGCCATCAAAGAAACAAAATGTATCTGTAATAAGAATGGATGCTATTTCATCGAAACTACGTTTGAAAAAATGAGTCGTCGATGCCGAAAAGGTGATTGATGAACAATGGGTCCCATAAATAATTATGATGGTATTAAAGGTTATAGAAAAATATAAGTGGATGAACTAGTTCGCATCTAATCACAAAGATTATTATCCATGGTCAGTCTATGATTTCTATCAGAATGCTAAACATATTTTTAGATAGGAATTGGATAAGATACAAAGTTTAATTGTTGTAGAAGATATATATTCCACTTCAAGGGAATGGTAAAAATACCTAAAGGCACCTTATAATAGCGTATATGAGTATTGTCAAGGTAGTATACCATGTGATAATTAAATTTTCAAAAACAAAGAGGTTTACTTATCATTGATTGGAGATAGTACCCTAATAATTCTAGCTAATGCAGAACATGAAGGTGATTTTAAGCTATTATTAATGTTTTTACAACAAGTTTTATCTCCAAGAAAGGGATATTTTAATACCACATGGTATCAAGATGTTTATTCTATTTATATGATGAAACAAAAGAAAAATATAAATCTATCTAGATTTTTTTTCATATGTATGGGATTACAAGAAGAGATCGAGTTCAAACTCCGTAATATACCCTAAGATGATATCTTCCATCTATGATGATAAAGGACTTGAAAAAGTAGGATAAGAATATAAATATTAGTTTTGTGGTTATTTCTTATCAAATTCCATTTGTAAAATGGTTAAATTATGTTGGAATCCATGGAACAAATACTCGATAAAAGACAATGAAAAATTGTATTATGATTTGAATATTATTTATCAACCATTAAGACCAAAGGACATAATAGATATATTTCTCGAGAATAATGAGTTAATTGAGTGCTCTAATGTAGATAGTGACAAAGTTGAACCTATAGTTGAAAAGGAAAAGGAATATTTTTCAGTGGAAGTAGGGAGTGATACAGAGATTCTTAAATCCACTTCTAAATATTCTGTTGGACCTATCAGTCCATTAGTTTCTCATCCTTCATTAGAATAACTTTTAGATTAAAATTATGATGATGATACTTAAGTAGCTGGAAAGTCTCATTTTATGTTTTATTCTTATAAAACATGAAGTGAACCAAATTTTAATGTAAATAGTAGTACTGATAATGATTCTATTGAAGAAAATGTTGACACTTTAGATCTTGAGAAATCATACGGAACTTCAAGTAATGATGATGAGGATCATGATTAGTATACTAATGATGAATAAAATGATTGTGGACATGATAATAGATATGATCAAAACATTGAAGGTGGTATTAATCATGACAATGGAAGGGATAAGAATAATGATGTTCCTACTAACCATGATAAGGAAATAGTACAACTATAACCTACTTCACTAGTAGTATATACTTCTCATAGAGATGAAAATAATCTAAAGACACTTTGATTCATGATATCCCAACTATTTATACGAATGGTTTGAATTCTACTGGTAAGGGGGAGATATATAAAAATCATGTTGATGAGTCAGTTAATGTGGTTCAAGAACAACAATTAGTTAACATGCAGACTAGTCAAATAGAACCTACCAATTCTGTAACTGATGTTGCTCAAAGCTCTCAAGTACAAAAGTCTCTCCGATAATTAATTATGCTAGAGATTTAGTACGTTATTTTGAATAATTGGAAAAGTTTCATGTTTTTGTTAGACTTGGTTTGACATATAGTGATTCACAAGATGAGAATGAAAATTGTTTCAAAGGAGAAGGATCCTAAGTGGATCAAATAGATCAAGTTGGGGAGTTGTGCCATTTTACATCCCTAAAAATAGCTAGATCAGTTGAGGATAAAGCGACTCATGAGAAAATAAATATTCTTCCTTCTCAACCTATTATACCTTTTGATGTTGTAACCAAAGATGATTTGGATTCTTTTCAAAGGAATGTTCATTCTGACCTGGATTCCAAGGGAATGAATTTAGTTTCATATTTTACAACTGTATTGAACTCTCAAAAATCCCCCATTTCCTATCTCAGGGACGAAAGCAATCGATATTTGGTCGAATTGGTTATATATTTTATATAAAAAAGTAATATTTCATAATCAATAACTAGAAGTAGTGAATAGAATATTTTCAATAGAGTTTCAAAATATAGAAACATTAGTCGAGGGTCTGACTTCCTCTTTTTCAGAATATATGAAACCCATTTCTCAGCAGTTTTAAAGCATGACTGCTACTGCCTCTATATAAATTAATCCTCCTCCTACTCTAGTGAAAATTTATACAAATATTCTCCAATAGGTTCTTAGGGAATAAATCAAAAAATTTATGGGTAATGTGAATACTCATAAGGAACATATTCGACAGATACATCATCATGGAGAGCATGTTTATAAGATGATAATAGAATATATCATTGATCTCAAGAATGATAAGGACATCATCAAGAAATTGATAAGTGTTATTTTTACATTATTTATAAAAATAATGAGATGTCTGATAATTTCAAATTTCTCACATAGAATTTTATATTTCCACTAATGACAAGAGAATTCAAAGAACATGTGATTCAACTAATAGTTCTCACACAAACTCTGCAAAGATTCATGGATGAGAAAGGGGACTTCTTTAGTAAAATTGAAATAAAAGTTAATGTAAATATGGATTTTATCTACCTGATGAAACCCTTCTTCTATGTTCATCATATATCTATTATTGCTAGAGAAGAAATTCATGTCACAATAGTTCTTTCAACCACAACCACATAGCTAGTTCACTCTAGGTCTGCAGTAATAACTCATTAGGATGGACATGTGCCTCCACATATTCAGCATATGTCTTTATCACCAGTAGATGTAATAAGGCATCTCAGACTAGTTATTATGAGAGATACACTTCCTCCAACTACCATAATACCTTCCATTATAACATTTTCCCCAATATACACTTTTACAATCTCTTCCCAAGATTGGTATAGAGACAAAGATAGAGATAGAGACAATGGGAAACACAAAATTGATCATCCACCACCCTATAACCAGTGAATCTAATTTAATAAAGACTTTTTATATGGATAATATTTTTTCCTTTTACCCATTATCTTTCTATACTCAAACTTTTTGGGACTTATTTAATGTAACAAGTGGTCTGATGAGTTTCCAGATGATCTCCTCCCTCTCCTTGCTAAAGATTGTAATAAAATTCCTTCCTTCATACTTTTTTAATTTTCTTGCTTGACTTTAAAAAATTCTGTCTTTGTCATTGACCAATACATTGCCTTTAAAAAAATAATTATGTTCTTCAATGTACTTTGTTTATACTATTTTTTTATAATCTCAAATGTGTATCAAAAATGAAATTTATATTTATTCAGAGAAAGCACCAAAAAATTCTATATACTTTCTAACATAATGATAAAAAAATTGTCATTAAAATAAAATAAATCTCTTATCATGTTTGATTACTCATTTATTACATGATTTATAAAATGAAATGTTTTGTGATCATCAAAAAGGGGGAGAATATTGGAACCTCCATGTGTGGAACATATTTTAAACTCTATTTTTTGAATGATCAAAAACCATGATTCTTTTAGTACTAATGATTTTTTTTAAAAGGCAATGTCCTGGTCAGAGACAAAGACACAAAATATTATTAAAATGAGGAAGAAAATTACAAAAGTCGAAAGTTGGAAATTTTATTACAATCCCTTTCATAGAAAGGGAGGAGATCAGCCGGTAAAGTATCACTCCACATAATGGCATGGTTGATCCCATTGTTAGCAAGCCCATCCGCCACCTTGTTAGCTTCCCTCTTAGTGTGGGTGGAAATGTATCTGATCTCTTGAAGAGAACTAAGGCTTTAGTACTAATGATTCACAAGTTCATCGATAGAATTTTATACGGTAAGACTGTTTCTATAATAATTCTACTAATATTTATGGTGAGACACTATTATTTTTGGATTCACCATTAATCCTTGTCACCACCAAACTTGTTACCTCCGGAAGAGCTACTTACAAAGGAACTACCACTAGGAAGAGATACCACTAGACTCTAAGTCGTTGTCACTATCAGCCTGAGGTACCACCAGTTTTAGAAACCTCCAAACACTGCGTTATTGCTAGAATATTTCTACTATGGTTTTCTGAAAACTTTTGTGTGAATGGCTCAATGGCTATTTCATTATGGAGATATTTTTGTCCATGTTTTTATGAAATATTCAATGACTGATCTGAGGATTGTGGATATAATGCTTCTATATATAGGTGAAGGATATCTCCCTTTCAATATGGGTTAAAATAATAACATGTTACAACGATATAATGAAATTTACATATATATTATTGTGCAACTCAATATTTGAATACTCACAAGCTTATAGATTTATGTTTTGTGAAGATAAAATGGGATAGAGGCATAGAATTACTCATTGAGATTGACTGAGATACGGATAGAGATCAACTAAAACATTCATAAATACTTTATATGATCCTCTATATACTAAAAATTTCCAAAATTATTCGTGAATTCTTCACCAATACCGATGATAGGACTACAAAATTTCTAAACAGAAAGGATATATCTTTTCTAAATTCTTTATTGTTCTTTTTTTTGGCTTTTTGTGGTGTTTTTTTACTTTATTATTTAACACACACTATCTCTTACACCTATATAGAGAATACATGTTATTCAATCCTTTCTCAATATCTTTTCCTCACAATGTTTTTGGAATAGGTCTGTGTGTGACTTGTGCTCCTCTTAGTTTCCATGAATAACAATGGAGGAGAATATTTCGACTAGATAGGTTGTAGTTGTTGATTTTTTACCTAATCCAGGTTGTGTATTTATTTTATTATAATTATAATATACTTGGAAGCAAGTGATTTACAAGTGGATGGGATTAAGTCTCATCTTGAGACTAATCCTCTGGTTTTTTCGGTTGTGTCATTTTTTTATTGTTATATTTAAGATTTCTTTTTATCTATAAAAACATTACTTTGATAATTAATCTTAACTACTATTTATTTTTTTGACTATGTAAATTTATTTTAAATGTTAAAAAATAATTTAATATAGAATTAAACACTCTTTAAGAAATATTTTAAATGGAAATATATTATATAGATCTATTGTTCTAATTAAATAAATAGTTTACTTTTATTAAGCTGTTTTTATTTCAGCATAATATTTAACAAAAAAATTGGGAACTCAATTCGCCCCCTCTTATGTTACTCGATTTGACCAACACTATAGATCTCATTCACTATGGTTCTTATAGTCCAATTTTTATTGGATTTTTTTAAAGATCCACCAATACACCCTCACTTGAGATTATTTGACCCAAAAATGAAACATTCTACATTCATAATTCACAATTTATCATGTTTCCCAATATTTTATTCTTTATCAAGGTCTTTAACAAAATTCTCAAGTTGTATTCAAGTTTTTCCATGAATTTGGAGTATATAAGAATATCTTCTATACATTTTCTCATAGAGTGATCAAGGTAATCTCAAAACAATTTATTTAAAAAATATATGGAGGTAGTGGGATCATTGGTATGACCGAAAGGAATAACAAAAAATTTATTATGTACATACCTCATATAAAAGGATATATTGGGTAAGAATTCTCTTTAAATCCTCAATTTATTGTATCTATAATGAAGGGAAATCTTTGAGATATATTTATCTCCTCATAATTGACCAAAAAATCATCAATATGAGGAAAGTGATACTTATTCTTGACCATAATCTCATTAACTTCTCGATAATAAATTCTTATTTTCATTGATCCATATTTATTATTAAAAAAAAGAACATGTTCACCATATCGTGATCTCCTTGGCCAAATGAGTCCCTTATCAATATTCTCCTAGAAATTCTTCAATAATTCTTATTACTAAATCTGTTCCAATATATATAGATTATTTGATATAAGTGTTTTATTAGGTATGAGTTCTATTGAAACCCCAACTGCATGATTCATAGGAAGAATATGAAACTATATTGAAAAGACAACAAAAAACTCTCAAATAATAGGCAAACCTTTTTTATTTTTTACCCATAACTAACTGAGTAAAATACCCCATATGTATATGAATCGAGACCCAAAAAATGTCAGTAATTTCCATTAGAATATTTTATTTATAATCACAAGGATAAATAACCACATGTTCATTTGGACTATTAATTGTGACTTCCCTTCTATAGAAATTGATGGGAGATATATATATTGATATCCAATCCATTCCCAAAATCACATAAAATTCAACTATAGTGACAAAAAATATTTTGATGAAGCACATTACCACAAACATCTATTTGAGATTAATCATAGAATTGAGAACCATTCATAGTACCACTAATAGATTTCACTACTAACTCAAAATATTATCATTATGGTTGTAAGATGATAAAATTTTATAATTATGTAGATATAAAATAGTGGTAATAAATGACATAAAATAATATTTTATGAGACCTAGAGTGGATGGTATGTTTACTTTTCACTGCTTCTTTATCATAACCCATATTAGAAATACTGATCACATGAAATTTCCCATTGTCTTTGCTATTAATAGGTTGTTCACACTGATCATTTTTATTTACCATTGTATTTGAGAACTAGTTAGTATAATTCACATACTCCTTGTATTTGAAACACTAGAGAGTGTGTGGTGAATTTTATATAGTTTTCTCTCTATTCACATCATTTGATAACTCATTCCCATATCACATATATTTGATTTCCTAATGAACTTCCTTTACACATGCAATGAATTTACTATTCCCCAAAATAAAATTTCCTCCATGTCACTTTCCACATTTTTGGAAAAATTGAAGACTCATATTCTTGTCACTAGGGATCTTTTCATTTGAATTTTCTTTGAATTATGTTTTTTATTTATTTGAAACATGAGATTGATGGGTAAATCCAATCTTTATTTTAACATTGTGATCACACCGAAAAAGTTATTCAAAGCTACAGAAGTATCTGATTCCCAACACCCTTTAGAGACAGGGTTTTAATCCACTAAATAATCAATCAATATTTCTTTCCAATTGAATTATAAAACTAGAATAATACCTTAAAAGTCAAATAAAATTTTCCTCATGTGTTTAAATAGAATCATCATCCTTTTTCTTTATCTCAATGAATTATTTATCCATTTTCAAATGAAAAATATGGGAAATGTATTTATTGAAAAATAACATATAAAACTCATCTCATTCTATGGAGTTAATTACTTCATGTTTACTTTTGTTTTGATAATATTCCATCATTGATCTACTTCACCTTAAAAATTATAACTAGAATAGATAAATTTTTCAAGCTCTATGTAGTGGAGAATATAATTGTTTCAGTGATACAAATCCATTTATCATCAATTAGTGGATCAAAGGACCCACCAAATGAAGGTAGATGTTTCCTCATGAATGACTAAATATTACGTTGTTCCCTCATTTTCTAATTTTGAAATCTCATTAGGATTCAATGCTTTAAAAAGTTACATATACATTGAAATAATACTTTACATTCTTACTGTCACAACAATCGGTTTCTCAGTAGGATAATCATTAAATTTTCCATCACAATAAATGTTAACATGAATCGTCTAGGTTCCATCTATTGACTCTAACCAAAATTATCAATGAGAACAATAATAATCAAAGTTAGAAATCACAAAATAATGAAAAAAGGTTAATATGATGTCTAAATTATAACACATTCTTTTCAATATATGAAACCATAGGTTTAACTATGGCCATCCTCATTTATTATCTACAAAAATCCTACATAACAGTTTATGAATAAAATTTGAATTAACCCATGCATATCCCACATGATTTTCTAAACTTGTTTGAAGTATCAGATCCATTCATCATAAATCAGTGATGATAATATAAATACCAAATATAACCCATGCAGATCTATAACCCCTTGGTGCACCTATTCAATTATCACATCCACATAGAAGTATCCAAATAGGGATTTATTTTCAATGAAATATGTACAATATCTACATTAAAAATTATCAAAGTTGTTATCCTATACATGAATTTATCCTTAAGATATTTAACTATTTTTTCTATTCAGAATCTCCAAAAATAACTAAACCCATATTTGATACCGACTAAGAAAAACCAATAAATACATACATAAATATTTCATCATTTTAGATAAATTTAAAATACATATCATAAAAATACATTACCTTGAACAGTAAAGTTTTTGTTTCATTAAATAATATATACTTAAACATATTAGTTCAATAAATATCTTGAACATCTCCCAATAATGTATTCTCATATTTCACACTTATTTTTCATATCCTACATAAAAAATCATTATTACCTAGGGAAATGAAACATTAGGAGGGGTGAGATCAGATGATTAGTAATGGTAAACATGAGAGATATTAAACAGTGATAATATTAATCATATCATGATCATAAGGCTATGATAAATGAGTTTAAAATTTGAAATTCATATCTAATAATCCTGATATCATAATAATGACATAATACTTTGAGATATCATAATACTTGAATCATATAAGAATAAAATATCATGATCCTTGAGATCATAATGTAAGAATAAGAAGATGTCACAGCTAGTGGAATAAATTTTTTGGCATTATAATAAATATTTAAATCTTATATCAATTATATCCACCAAGACATTAATCAAATTTTAGGTTTAGGTTAACCACCCACACACCTTCTTTGTATTGGGGATAACCTCTCATGTAACCAATTTTGATCTTGGAAAAACCACTTTTGATCCCATTTCGATCATTAACATTAATCATTAAAAATAAATTTGAGATATATAATGGACTATCCATCACATAATCATAATATGTTAATATATACACCACAATATCATTAAAAATATGATTATTTCATCACAGCTTAACCTATAAAAATTAAAATGGTTTTCATAAATGTTTCATCAAAACAATCATAAACAATTCAAAGACACAATAAGGATGGTATAATATTATCATATACATAATAAATTATAAGTAACATCAAAGGATGTTATCATAGAAAAAAATACATTTTAAATATTTTTGGAATATTGTTTGAGTAAAATACCATTTTCAATTTGAATTCACTTGTTTAAAATAAAAAATCACCTAATATTATGGAAAATTCCCCTCTAAAAATAGCCCTAAAAACCTATAAAGGAACCTTAAAATAAATGATTATTCATGACTTTGTGAGAATTTTTTCATGTGGTATGTGATAAAATAATTATTTTTTTCATATATTTGATAAAAACTACCCTGTTCGAAAAACAACAAGAGGATTCCATTTGAACCATTTTATATAAATTAAAACATGATTTAAAATGAATTAAATAAATCATTTAATAATTCTAAAAACATTTTTAACAACATTTTAATGAAAGTATTGACATTGAAAAAAAATCATGATCAAATGGAAAAAAATTAGTTTAATTTAAAAAAACTAGAATTTTGAGTACATTGATAATGGTAAATGAATTGAAAATATTTAATTTATAAAAATAAATAATTTATAACAAATTAAATGATATTGTGTGGGGATATACCAAATAGTTTCATCATTGTAAATTAATATATAAACAACCTCGATTAAATGTCAGAATGTAACATAGAACCATTACCTCAAGTTAACCTCAATTCATGACAACCCTAACCTCAGGAATAATTATTTTAAATTTATTTTCATTATATACAAGAACTATATTGCTTCTTATAATATCATATAAGGATTACTAGTATAATCTTAGCACCCTTTAATTAATAATAATTTTTTAAAATCCTAGTTCTATGTGAAAATTGTTTCATTTTTCATTTATGTTTCGATCCGGCTATTATAGTACTATAATCTTGATCATTTTTCGATAATATACATATTTTAAATCATTATGTTAATATCACATATATTAATTATATATATGTAACCATCTATAAAATCTTGAGATATAAAAATTAATTATATTGTTCATGATGAAAATAGTTCATACAAACACATTGACATTATTTTAAATATATAAGGAAAAGAATAAAGATACAATGATTTATTTAATTTATTATGATAAAAACTTATGGAAGATATAAAAATATTTTCCTGTAAAATAATTCATTTTTCCTTAAAATGGGTTTTTCTTCATTTATAAAAAATAGATAAATAATGTATGAATTATTATTCATATACTACCAATAAATTTAATTAAAAAAATATTGATCAATATTTTTTCTCATATAAAAATTCATAACACCTGAAAAAATACATTTCTTCCTAATGATCTACCTTTTAATCAGGATGTTTTTTTTGAAAGATTAAGGATTCTTTTCATATGAATTAATCAAAAAAATACTAATTAAAAAATATATATAACTTTGCTAATATTTTTAATCCTATTGGAACCTCTTTATTTTAATTCTCACAAATCATGAATATTATGTTTCTAACAAGTTCAATGTTTTACGTTAGTAAATAATTATTCTTGAAACTTTGTGAATCCAATTTTGTAAAGTACTAATCTATCATTAGTTATAATATGTTGGTCATTTGTTTAAATATATATACCATTTTCTATGATGATCTGCCACTTGTTCAGCTATATGTACTAGTGGATTACATCTACCACCACACTCTACAACTGAAGGATCTACCTTTGAGGAAATCAATTGATAGTTCAACACATTAGCAGGTAGTTCAACTGAATCTACTAGTGAAATACATCTACTATTAGATAATCTACTAATTATTGATCTATTATCATAGATAATCTACCTATGTATCTTGATACTACTTGTCAGATATAATATCAGAAAATATAGCACAAGATCACATATATTTCCATATTTTTGCTACCACCATTGATGATATACCACCAGAAAGATCTATAATTAAACTCTATCTAGCCCTAGTTAGCATCTACCTCCTGATTTCCACCATTAATGTTCATATTCCTAATAAAAAATTAATTCTTCCACTAACTAGTCTATAGAATTTAATACATTCAAGGCCCACATGGACTCAATAATCAATATTCTTAGACCACTGAATTGATACAATGAACAAAAAATCAAAAGTTCCTAATTTATCACCAAGTATAAGGATATAGCATTTTATTATTATTTTTTTAAAATGGATAATTAGACATGGAGAGATATATATTCATAAGATCTTCCCCATGCACAAGAGTAAGATAAAAAAGTGGGAAATGATATAGGAAATATTAGTGATGTGTGCATAGTTAACATAGCACTTCATATGATAATATAGTTACTAGTGTGTGAAGGATTTGTCATTTTCTATAAACTAATAAAAGAAGGATTTGTTAACCCTCCATGGCACTGGGTTTTTATACCCAATTAGAGAATCCTGTTTGAGTTCCTTTATAAGACATATTTGAGGGTATCTGAACATCTGAATCTATTCGGGTTGAGCAACATCACTTTTTCAATCTCTACTTATTTTGTCCTTGAATTTATGATTTAAATTTTGAGCTATTTGTTTAATTACACTCCTTATCTATACACACTATACAATGTTCTCAAAGTATATAATATAGGATATTATCTCAAACTTTTTTATTTTTAATCCCACAATTAACTGTGGATGTGGTCCTATGTGACCTAGTACGGTTTTCCTTACATGTATAACATTCAAATAGGATATGAGTATGGACCCCTATATGGGAAATTGAGTATAAAATCTGATCTTGGTTGTAGATCAATTTTATTATTTAATAAAATTATTATAATCAAGTGATGAAATGTGGAGGGAATTAGGTCTTGACTTGAGACCAAACACCAGGTTTAATTCCACTGTGTTTTTTATTATTATTTTTAATATATATCATATTTAAAACTATATATTCTATTAAAATATGATACAAAATATTACTTTGATAATTAGTATCAGTTGTTTTATATAAAGTGTGTTATTATGTAATTTAGTTTCAAAAGATAGAGTGATTTAAAGTATCTTTAAAATTGATCCTTAACCCCACATTCATAAATTATTTGATAGAGTAAACTTATATGCTTCCATTATTTTGAATAACTAGTTGAACTTATTAATTTGGGAGGCTTAAGCCTTAGTTTATTTTCAGATAGAAATTTTTATTGTGAACTCAACTCACCCTCTTTTGAGTTACTCACTACGACCAATATTTGGTATCTGGGGCCTTTAAAATAGATTTTAACTCTGATTTAATTGTAAAGTAATGATATTAAATTTCAATAATTTATAAATTTAATTATTTCTAAATATGAATAAACAAGAAGTTACTACCAATAATAGTCCTCCTTGTTTTAAAGTCACTAATTATTCCCATTGGAATATTTAGATGAAAATACATATTCACTGAATGGGTTTTGAGATATGAACTATCACTGAAGAAAAATACAAATTACCCAAGATTACTAGATATTAAATCAGTGATCATAAAAATACATCATATAAAATAACTATAAGTCCGTGAATGATTCATACTATACATTATTGGATAAATAATTTAATATAATTTATTATTGTACCATTACTTTTGAAAATTTTGATTATTTAGTTGTTTCTCATGAAGGAACAAAAAATTTCAATAAAATGTGATCGTATAATTAAATTATTTAATATTTTACATTTAATAGGTAACATAATGAAATAATTTTTGATATGTATCTCAGTTTTAATGTGATTTTGAACATTATTCATTCACTAGGAAAACCAATTTCTAACAAAGACCATGGGTTGCACCTACTGGGATGTTTATGAGACATATGGAGTGGATATTTAGTGTCAATTAGAGATTCATGTGATGTATGTAAGTTAAATATTAAATAGATAATAGGAAAGTTCATTATGTATAAATAGGAACTCAAAGTAAATAGAGAAGAATTGGATGGACCAATGAGGAAGTTTGTAGTTTTTAAAACTACAACTTTAAAACAAAAGGACAAGATCAAAGTTGACATCTAAGTTAATGAATATTTTCATGCTGAAAATGATGAAGAAATGCCCTACTTTTCCAGAATATTGAAGAAATTTTCTAAAAGGAAGATGTTATTTATGAAACCTATTTATACTGAAAAGTTTGATAATAGAGGTAACTAGAGAAAATAATGTAGAAAGTACGATACTACAAATGAGATAGACTGATATGAATGCAAGAGAATGGTTCTTGATAAATCTAGTTGACATAAGAAAAAAATTAAAGAAAAATATAAGGATAAGGATAATTGGACTGAATGTTATTATTTATTAATACCACAAACACCAAGAAAGAAGAAATAACCCTTCATGGGGGCCAAAAATGATGCAGACCAAGGGCATCCCTTCGAACCATGCAAAAACACTCAAGAGGAAGGGAATGAATATTATCATAAACAAAAAGAGAGTCCTCCAGCCTTCCCAAACGTGCAAGTGCACCGGCTGGAAAGTTGGTCTCCCTCCAGCTATGGTGAATTAATCTCCCCTGATCTGTCTCAACCTCACATCTTATGAAAAGGTAAGTAAGCTCCCAAGGGATCTCACACCTTCCCTGCAAGGCATTAACAAGGACGTCCGATTCTGATTCAACCTCCTCCACATGCCATCCCCATATCCTGTAAACCATCAAACCAGAAAGAAGTGCCAGAACCTCCACCTCAAAATAATTACTTGGACCGTAGAATGCACTAAAAGCAACAAGCACTGATCCCCAACCGTCATGAAGTAAACCTCCACCCATAATCACTCTCTCCATGAAAGACCCGTCAATATTTAATTTCAGACCACGGATAGGGGGCTGCCACGCAACACAAAAACCACCACTTCCTGGAGGATTGCATGGGTTCTTGAGGAAGTTGCATAGCGTGACCAAAACTGTCCCCCCCCCTTCACCAGAGAATCTAACTCCACAATGAGGGACTTAAGACGGATTCGAAGAGCCCAAGGGGATCTTTTACTACCAAACCTAACCTGATTACAGGTCTCCCATAAAATCCAGCAAATTGCCACCAGTATGATGGTCCTGATCATTCGTTCCATGGCTCTGTGCTCAGTTCCAAAGAACCATGCTGACATATACTCCTGGTAACTCTAGCTCACGCTAATAGAAGACGGAAAGTGATTGAAAGAAGACCAGAGCAAGGAATCCCATTGACCTTGAAAGAAGAGGTGTGTCGTCATCTCAATATTAGGGTGGTCACAATAGAAGCACTAGGATACCATGAAAATGTCTCTCCTCTGAATATTGTCCTCTGTCGGTAATGCTCTGTTCTTGATTCTCCATAGCAAAAAATTCATCCTCGTCGGGATCTCCTTACACCAAGTGATCGGTCCGTCTTCCTCTCTTGGGTTCTCCTTCTGAATAATCCTTCTGTAGTCACGGATGTTAAACCTTCCAGAACTAGCCTCCATGAGGCAGCATATATCTGGTTCGTCTTTCATAACAACGTTTTAAAAAATGCTCATCTGGGCGGGGTTTAGCGAAGCATGGATGAAGTCGAAGCAATCACTGGCTTCCCTGAAAGAGATATTCAGTTGTGGACAACCTGAAAATGCAAGCTTTTCACCTGCCCAGTTATCATTCCATAAGCTAATATTCCCATAGCCAATAATCCATCTAACATGGACATGCAACTCCTCCATACGTGCAAACATGCATTTGGCTAAACCAGTAGCACCAAGCATGTTATTCCCCAAGTTCCATCCATAAAGCCTCCTAAAGAAGCGTTCCCACGGTGACTCCCCAGTAATGATCTCCCATGCAAGGCAAGCCTGCAAACCAAGGACAGAGCCTTGTATGTCATGCACACCTACTCCCCCTTCATCAACCAGTTTTTCCATCTGTTTCTAGGAGGCCCAGTGGAACCTCCCTTTCTCCTTTGCAACTAAAATGAATGAGGTGATAATACGCTCCATCCTCTCCACAGTACCCTTCGGAGGTTGAATAACAGAAAAAATGTGAATGGGGACAAACAAAAGAATGCTGTTAATAAGCATGACCCGACCCCCAAAAGGAAAAATTTTGTTCTTCCAGTTAAAAATCCTCCCAAGCAGACGATTAGTGATTCCATTGAAGTGTTGCTTCTTGATCCGGCAACAGGATAGAGGTACCCCAAGATACACAATGGGCAGTTTCTTCTGTCTGCACCCAATCACTCTCTCTATAACCCAACCTCCTCTACCGGAGAATTTATCCAAAATATAAACATGACTCTTCAAAGGATTTATAGATTGACCACTCACATGGCTATATCTGGACATGATGTCAATGAAATGATTCAAGGACATGTACCTTCCATTCAAGAATAACAGGATGTCATCTGCAAACATCAAGTAAGAAATGCTCTGTGAGTTCCTTCTACCATAGTATGGTTTCAACTTTGCTTCAAAAAGACTTCTATTCAGATTCCTTGAAAGAGCATCCTGTGCAAGAACAAAGATGGTTGGGGAAAGCTGATCACCCTGTCTCACACCTCGGACAGTTTTGAAAAAGCCAAAACACTTCCCCATCAAAGCTATCGAGAGCCATGGTGAAGAGTAACACCTGTAACAGAGATCACAAACCCATTCCTGAAACCCAACCCCCCTCATTACCCAAATGATAAAACTCCATTGCAAATAATCATAAGATTTATTCACGTCAACTTGAAAGATGACATTTGACCCACCGTTCGTCTCTTAATGTCATGAATTAACTCACTAGCAATGCCCACTGTGCCCTGGATGCTTCAGCCCTGGATGAAGCCATGTTGTTCTGCCGAGACCACCTCGGGAATAATTCTTGAAAGTCTCCTACCGATCACCGTGGCTAAAAGCTTGTAAGAAAAATTACAAAGGCAGATGGGCTGATACTGTCTAATTAGGATTGGATATTTTGTTTTAGGAACAAAGACCACCCTAGAAGCGGACACCCCCTTATTCAAATGACCCACTCTGAAGAAGTCCTGAATTTCCTCCACAACTGTTGCGCCAACAATTCACCAAGCAGAACTGAAAACGGACACAGGAAAACCATCTGGTCCAGGCTTACATTGTTTTGGCATACTCATCAACGCATCTCTGATCTCCTCCTTCTCAGGGATAGCAGAAAGGCCTTCATTATCTCTATCATTAACCAACAAGGGTAGGAAACTTAAGAAGTCCGTACAATCCCTATCACTCCTCACAAAACCAGATGTGGATTCCCTGGCTAGAAGCTTCTCAAAATGCTTCAAAGCCATATTTCCAGCAATATTCACCTCTGAAGTATAGGAACCATCTTCCAACTTAATGTTGATCTTTGGGTTTTTTCATTCCGTAATGCACACCTGAGAAAAGGCAGTATTGCGATCACCTTCCTTGATCCATCTAACCCGAGACCGCTCCTTGAAAACTCTCTCCATCTCCTGTAACCTTTAAGCAAGTGCGACTTTCATGTCACAAAGGGAAATGAAAGAATTCTCATCCCAGGACATCTGAAGGAACCCCTCCAATCTATCAATCTCAACTTGCATGCCAACAATCCCATTAGAAGAGTCTGGTCAGCAACTGAGCCACCCTCTGATGTCATCTTTGAGACGCTTGAGAGGATTCACCAACCCACCCCAAGAACACTCCCTCTCCTCCCTGAGCCAAGAAATATCCACTAAATTCATGTATGCTGGATCACGGTGCCATTACCCAGAATAATGAAAAGAATTACCCAGCATCGCTTTGCGTCTAACGTCTTTTAAAAGAGGATCATGATCTGACAGAATATGAGAGAGATGAGAAACCGAGGTTCTCGGAAAATTGTCGAAACCCTGCATGTTGGTGAGGCATCTGTCCAGACGACTCCAGATGCGATTAGGGCCTTGTGATTATTGCACCATGTGAATCTAGATCCTGAGAAGCCCAGGTCCATGAGACCAGCATGAACCAAGCACTCCTGAAAATCCAACATACCCTCCTGACTAATCCCCAAGCCGCCTTTTTTCTCTGACGGATCCACAACAGAGTTAAATTCCCCTCCCACAAACCATGGGAGGGCCCCCGTTTGGGTAGCATTCAAGTGGTCCCAAAGATCCCTTCTTCCTTGAACCGTCGGGCTCACATAAATGAACAAAAACAAAACATGCAGGCCACCCACATCAATTCTAGTATCCATACACTGAGGAATTATATTCACCAACTCCACCGAAATTTTATTTTTTCATCCCAAACAAATTTGAGAATTAATAGAGCCTCCATGCATGGGGTTCGGGAAACCCATCCTCTTCGCAATCCAATCCCACTTGCATGGATCAATATTCGGTTCCAACACGACCACTAGAGATTCCTGAGACTTCCTGCCTTCTTACCCCAAAAACGCACGCTTAGCTTGCGCACCAAAACCGCGTTCATTCCAAATAACAAGAGATAACATTTAAAGAAAGGTCTTACAGGCTTTAGGAACCACGTTAAAAGAGACTGAAGGAATGGAGGGGGTGATACCTATCCCCTTGGTTTTAGAACGTGTAAGGGGCCTCGAGGGGATCTCTTCCCGCAAGCTCTGTTTCGGAGACAAGATTACCTTCTTAAAAGTAACATCTTCATCCTCCAAGATGGATTTCCCACCAGGCTGCTGAAAACCCATGATATCCAGCCCCAGATCACCTTGAACAAGAGACACTAAAAGTCTCCTTTGAGGAGATAAACGGGACCCCAACAGTTCCTTCTCCACTCCTGGGCTCAAGCCGTGCGACTCCCTCCCTTCCTCCGTAACGGAAGACAGTTTGCTCAGCAAAGAAAACTACATCCTATCCGGTGACAGCTGAGAATAAACACTGAAGGGAGAAGAAGGCGGATGCAAGGAGCGCATCGGGCTTCCCATGGAAAAGGAAAGACAAAGCTCCGCTTCCCTCTGGGGTCCGATTCTCCCACTAAAAGATGAGGTCTTTTCCTGAAAACCCGAAGCAGGCGACCAGGAAATGAGGTCCCAACAAACCGATGACGGATCCGACCGTATGACGGTCGTGTCAGGTGAAGAATCACCACACATTAGAATCATCATACTGTGGTCCCCCGGACAATTCAAATTTTAAACTGGGCGAGAGACAACGGTAACTTCTTCTTTTCTCTTTCCAACCAAGGGAGTCGGGTCATGACCCGAGTTCCTAGCCGGTCCTCGCCGGGAGGTCTCTGCTACCTCCCTTCTACGCCGGCAAGTGTTGAGGTTCAGCCCGCATCTTGGTGTTTCCAGATTTGAGATAAGATATGTTTTTGAATAATAGATATCTTTTATCATATCACACAGATAAGGTTGTATGTGTATCTCATAGGGAGATATATCTTATCTATTTAGATGAGAAAAGTGTTTGAATCTTAACATGGAAGATACATGGTGATTTGGAGATATAAGATATAATATTTCATATCTTATCTGCATTTTGAAAAAGGAAACAGTGAAGCCTATAAAAGGGGAAGCGGCTGGTGGCAAAAAAAAAGGTGTTCTAACAAGATGTAGCCGACAAGGGAGACCCGGAAAGGGGTTGCCGCGTTTGCGGTGGCTCGTGCGGCACGACGACGATGACGCGTCGGCGTTTGAAAGGTTTAGAGCAGGGACTACGGAATTGATGATCATGGCCACGTATCGAAAATCTTCCTGATAGCGGTGATCAGGTGGCGTGTCCCGATTGCAGATCGGCGGTACATCATGATGGCGAGATCATTCGGGTGTCGCAAGCTGGTGAGAGGTTGACGCGTGTTCGGGTGAAGATCTCCGAGGTAGTGACATTTCGTCGACAGAAGGGTGACGTTTTGTCATAGATTGATCTTCCGATACATGGCGTCAGTGGTATGTTTATCAGAGAGATGGCAGAGGTGTATCATGGTGTGGTTTTCACACAGGTTTTCTACGCTCTCTCATTTGTAATTCATGTTCGGGCATTACTTGGATTCTTTGTTTTCTCTGATTCATAGTGGATATTTTGGGAATTGCCCCGTGGTTTTTTAACCCTCCGCATGGGAGGGTTTTTCCACGTTAAAAAAATCTTGCGTGTTGACTTCTTCATTCTGCTTATATCGCTTCCATATTTTGACGGGTATCTCACGACATTTTTTGGCAAGCAATTTTCGGCCCGGATTCGGGATTCTCCCCAACAAGTGGTATCAGAGGTGATGGTTTGGGCTTGCAATTTGTGGTGAGACATTTTTTTTGGAAGCTTCGAAGAGGATTGATAGCGCATGCGTGAGGCAGAATAAGTTTTGGAAAGCATGTTGAAGGAGGTGTTCCAGATCTTACACCTAATTCTTTTCTTTAGTGCGACTAAGTGAAGAAAGAATTAAAATTTGAAGATCAATGTGATGCACTAGGTGCTCGAGATTTTGAGCAGGGGGAGCAAGTTTTTTCTGCAGGTGTTCCAGATTTTGTGGCGTTCACGATTTTGAGGGAACCAGATATTGTTGATTCTGGTATTGACGGTGCAGACACGGGTATGACAAAGACTTCGGCATTTGAGTTTCTTTTGCAGGGGGATCAGTCAGGTTTCTGCCAGAATTGTAAAAGGGAGTCGTCATTTTTCTGCAGAGGATGGTGGTTGGTGCGATACCAACAAGTTTTTTTTGGTCCAACTGAGTTTGTTGGATGGTATCTCCATTGACGGGCTGAAGGGGGAGATTGTTGAGGTTCAGCCCGCATCTTGGTGTTTCCAGATTTGAGATAAGATACGTTTTTGAATAATAGATATCTTTTATCATATCACACAGATAAGGTTGTATGTGTATCTCATAGGGAGATATATCTTATCTATTTAGATGAGATAAGTGTTTGAATCTTAACATGGCAGATACATGGTGATTTGGAGATATAAGATATAATATTTCATATCTTATCTGCATTTTGAAAAAGGAAACAGTGAAGCCTATAAAAGGGGAAGCGGCTGGTGGCAAAAAAAAGGTGTGCCAACAAGATGTAGCCGACAAGGGAGACCCGGAAAGGGGTTGCCGCGTTTGCGGTGGCCCGTGTGGCACGACGACGATGACGCGTTGGCGTTTGACAGGTGCAGAGCAGCGACTACGGAATTGATGATCATGGCCACGTATCGAAAGTCTTCCTGATAGCGGTGATCAGGTGGCGTGTCCCGATTGCAGATCGGCGGTACATCATGATGGCAAGATCATTCGGGTGTCGCAAGCTGGTGCGAGGTTGACGCGTGTTCGGGTGAAGATCTCCGAGGTAGTGACGTTTCGTCGACATAAGGGTGACGTTTTGTCACAGATTGATCTTCCGATACATGGCGTCAGTGGTATGTTTATCAGAGAGATGGTAGAGGCGTATCAGGGTGTGGTTTTCAAACAGGTTTTCTACGCTCTCTCATTTGTAATTCAAGTTCGGGCATTACTTGGATTCATTGTTTTCTCTGATTCATAGTGGATATTTTGGGAATTGCCCCGTGGTTTTTTAATCCTCCGCATGGGAGGGTTTTTCCACATTAAAAAAATCTTGCGTGTTGACTTCTTCATTCTGCTTATATCGCTTCCATATTTCGACGGGTATCTCACGACATTTTTTGGCAAGCAATTTTCGGCCCGGATTTGGGATTCTCCCCAACAGCAAGTTCTCTCCAGGTGCCCATGTAATCCACATTAGCTCCAAAAATGCGGAACCTGAGGATAGAACAATTTCTATTTCCAAGAAAAACCATCGTTAGATTCAACCCTAACGGAGGACGGATATTGCACCGCAAGATCCAACTCCACACAGATATGAGGGTTGGAGGCCGCATAAAGAGATCTAGTTCTCTCAACAGAACAGAGAAAAGATCCGAAAGAGTTACCAACTTCCTTGAGAATCGATGGGTTATGAAAGAAAACTAATGTTCTTCTGAAGATAGATTAGTTGAATAAAACTCAAGGAGATAATCTAACCATTTTAGAGCCAATTCATTTTTTATGAAAAACGCATATAAGGTATCTAGAATTTTCCTCCATCTCCTAGTAATAATTCTTATCATTTAGGGGATGAAAATAGTGAAAATAAAATGAGTAATGATGAAATTTTTAAATAATATTATATGTTGGAGGATACATTCAATTTACTTAAAGATGGAAATAAAAACATAAAGAAGAATCATGCCTTGTCTACACTCTTAAAAAAGATCTTAGTATAGAAAAGTATCAAAATAATAAATTTATAAAATAAAATTAGAGTTAAAATTAACCAATGGGAAATTAAAAAAATATTTGGAAATATTTATGAATGGAACAAATTCCTTGACCTAGATTCTTTGATTTAACTAGACCAAAATATACTATTTTAATGGGATAACTTCCTAGGAAAAGAAATAATATTAAATATAAATTTATTCCAAGCTCCATTAATATTAATTATGAGACTAATTTTTATTCTTATAGACCTAAATAAGTCTTTATTTCTAAAAGTGTCAAATATACATATAATAAATCTTTTAAACAACTATGGAGTCCAAAATCCTTTTTTACTAAAATCTCTAGACACAAAAACAATTTTGGTACCAAATTAATTCTTTATATAAAATCTATATTGATTGAAACCTTCATAAAAATATTCAATAATAACATATGGTATCTATACATTGGATTCTCTGGACATGTGAATAAGGAATATTTAGGTTTCAATAACAGAATTATGATTGATGGTGTAATTTTAACATTCATAGACAATGCTAAAGGAAAAATTAATTGGACATAACGAAATAAATTACTCTAATAATATTTTTATTTATCTAGTTTTATTTGTAGATGGATTAAATTAAAATCTTATTATAATATCCAAGCTATTTGATGATGTATATCATGTTTTATTGAAATATAATTCTCTCAAAAAATATTCTAAAATTATTTAATTTTTAGTCATTTCAGAAATGATAAGATTTATGCTGTTAATTTATATTCATTATTTTTCAAAACATTTCTTGTCTAAGTCTCTTTCATAAAGAGTGTTGTCTTTGGCATAGAATACCATTCCATTTCAGTGTTCACTAACATAGAAATCCAACTATGAAAGGGTTAGTCAAGGACTTTCATAAACTAGAATTTCTAAATGATGAAGTCTATAACCTATATCAAAAATGGAAATGTCAGAAAAAAAAATCATTCAAATCAAAGAAAGGACTTTCAACTTCTCAACCACTAGAGTTTTTTCACATTGACTTGTTTGGACCCTCTATAGTTTATTGATTAAATGTGTAGAAATATATTTTTTCTCTAGTAAATTATTTTTTATATACATGGGTATTCTTTCAAGCCAAAAAAATTAAGATTGTTCCTATTTTAAAAATTATGTTATATATATATATATATATATATATATTAAATCTAAATGGACTTAAATTGTGAATTTAAGAATTGATCATGGCTATGAATTTGAAAATCATGAATTTGAATCTGTTTTTTACAAAATGGATATAATAATAACGTTTTTTCTCTTATGACCCCACAAAATAATGGTGCAGTAGAATAGAGGTGTAAAACCCTTCAATAAATTTCACAAACTATTCAAAATGAGTTTGATATAAGAGTTTATTTTGGGTTAGTATCAATAAATACCACTTATTAAATAATTTATAGTGTTAATTAGACCAGTATTAAAAGTACCCCATATAAATTATAGAAAAGAAGAAAACCAAAGTTTAATTACTTTATAGATCTTGGTTCTAAAGTATTCATTTTCAATATAATGGAAAACGTTAAAAAAATATTCCTAGAGTCTTGAACGTATTTTCCATAGATTTTTAGAATCTAGTAAATAATATACGGTGTTTAATAAAAGGAATAATAATCTGGGAGAATCTATAAATGTAAAGTTTTATGAAAGAGATCCACATGTGCCTATTACACCTTTATACAACCTTGAAAAATATCTATCTAATTATAATATAAATGACCAACTTCTTTCAGTTATGAGAAACAAGATGAAACATAACCAAAAGTGTATAATGAGATACTATTTCCTTCTATTCCTAGAACTATTATGTCTCATAGATATCATCCCATAAACATTTTATATAGATATATAGATAGAGTAATATTGACTAGATATTCTTTTTTAAATCTTATTGAACATCAAGCTTCTTTCACATCTTGAACCTAAGAACATTAATGGTTTGGTTAATAATGAATTCTTCATAATGTAAATGTAAGTAGAACATTATGAATTTGAAATAAAATAAATTTAGTTACTAGTATATATACCCAAATACATTATAACCATTTTCAATAAATGGGTTTTTAGAAATAAGTCAAATGAGTCATGAACAACATTTAGACACAAAGCATGGTTGGTTTCGTAGGGATACAGTCAAGAAAAGAGAATTATCAATGAGGAAACCTTTGAACTAATTGCTAGAATTAAATCAATTATAATTAATCATACCTATTAAACAAAATTTAATTTTAAACTATATTAGATGGATTTTGAGATTAAATTTCTAAATGGACATATAGTTGAGGTTGTTTTCGTCGAAAACCCCCCACGATTTCAAAATCCTCAATTCAAAAATCTTTTTTTCAAATTAACAGAATATTTATATTGTTTATAAGAATCTCCTAGATATTGTTATGATAGGATGAACACTTTTTTGATATCTAATGGGTTTTCAAAAGGTAAATATAATCCTAATTTATTTAAAAAAATAATTTCACATATTTTACTTGTATTTAAATTTTATGTAAATGATATAATTTTTGGATATTATAAAATTTCATTATTTACTAATTTTTCATAAATGATGTAATGTGAATTTGAAATGATTTTAACGGAAATTTAAAATTATTAATTGGTTTTTAATTTTTTCTAAATAAATGGTGGGGTTATTTTCAATCAAATCATATATGAAACATACATTTTAAATCATTTTTAGTACAGATAAAATAAACAGTAGTGATAATCTCATGTATTGAACATGTATTCCAGATCTTGATAAATATAAGAAATTAGTGGATCAAACCAATTATAGAGGTTTGAATGGAAGTATTCTATAATTAACTACTTTCCTAATAGATATAATGTTTATTGTATGTATATGTGCCCATTTTCAAAAAAAAATTAAATAATCCATTTACAATCCTTCAAAAGGATTTTTAAATGCCAAAACTATAAAACTAATTTACTAATGTTCTATCCTAGAGGATAACTATTTTATTTAGTGAGTTTTTCATATTCTTATTTTTGTGTTTTTATGGTAGATTGAAAAAGAACCTCTGAAACATGTCATTATCCACTATTGAGGTTGAATATATAGTTTCGGTAGGTTTTTGTGCTCAAATTATGTAGACAAAACACACTTTACTATATTATGGATTTCAATTTTGACATGTAACTATAAATTATGATAATAAAAGGGTAATAAATATCTATAATAATCTTTTATCTCATTCTTGTAAAAAACAAATTGATATAACACATTACTTTTTGAGATATCTTTTCAAAAAATGGATATAACTATTGAATTCCTTGTAACTGAACATTGGCATACGGATATATTTACAAATCCTTTGAATTATGGGAGATTAATTTATATCAGACATGAATTAGGAATGACAATCTTTCGTTAGTTCATTGTCTTCAGAGTTACTTTTTAAAAAATATCGATTGTTGGATGATCCACCATTGGAGATTAACTGTTGGTTGATCCACCAATGGATATTGACTATTTGGGTGATCCACCAATGGAGATATTCCATTGGGAGATCCACCATTGGTGATCTACCATTAGAAGATCCACCATTAGTGATCTACAATTAGGAGATCTACCATTGGTGATATACTAGTAAAGTGTCTTTTTTCTATCTGATGTCAATTTTATTTTCTATAATTAATTTTTTTTAAATTTATTTATTTATATATATTTTATTATATTTTTTAATTATAAATCCATAAATGATAAATTTCAATTAATTCTTATTTTAATAACCCTCTTCCTTTCACCTCCCTTCAAACCTTTTATCTTCCTTTCTTTTCCAACCTTTAACTTTCCTTGTGCATGTTCTTCTCCTATTGAATCAGTGAAGTGGGGAGAGTGAAGCACCATTTAGTTTCCTCTCTATAAGTATTGTGTCCCATGAAGAAGTATTAAGGTGAATATAGTCTTCTTGATACTAGATAACCAAAAACACCCAACTTTCAACTCATGTTTTTTATTCTAAAAAATGGATAGATGATTAATGAATGGTTTTGAGGAAGTTTTAGTTCTTAAATTGATCTTGGACTATGGGTGGATGGAATGGTTTACAATGAATGTTCGACCATTATTTCCTAGGTTGTATCACTAATTATATTATCATATATAGTATGATTTTTTTTAGAAGAAAGATTTAATTCAAAGTATGATTGATAGTAAAAAGGTAAAATTTTCTTTAAATCAAAAGGCAAGACACATCAATGAAAATCATAAATGTAGTTCTAATGATTTTCATGGTTAAATTCCCATTTATATTGAGTTATTAATTTATCAGAATTCCCTTCTAGAGTTGACTAAAAATTTTGTATTATTAAGAACAACTGTTGTAGATCATGATATATAGTGTTGACTCTTTTTAAGTTCATCCAACACATACATCGTCCCAGGAAAGGGGAAATTAGCATGATGAGGTGAAAATATTTTTTATCCTATTCCATTTGATATGTGGAAAGAAGGTAAGTATATGGAGATATCAACATTTCCACATAAAGGAGATTATTAATACCTCATCAAGATCTAATTCCATGATTTATTCTAAACTCAATTAAGCTATGTCAGAAGACAATGTCGTAGTGGAAGAAGAAAAAGAATTTGTTTCTGTTGTGGTAGTGTTTTAAGCCAGTTTACATGTAAAAGGATAAAGTAATATTGGAACCCATTGTTAGTGAAATGGGTAACTGGTAATGAGAAATTATATAAAAATTTTATTCATGACCAACATTCTTATAGATGTAAGTATATGGTTAATCCTGTTTTGGATCCAGATAAAGTTTTGTTTCATTCCTCTGGTATGGAAGTCGAGGATGAATAAACTACCATTGGAGAATAATTTTAAGTGGGTAATTTAGTTGAGAAATAAAGTAACCCTAATGTTTCAAGAGACCTTATATTTATTATAGAGATACTAGACCCTCTATTTATCTTCCTACTTGAGAGATCTTACTAAGTGAATGCGAAAAGGAGGATACTGAAGTCTTAGGTGGAGAAGAAGTTTAGAGTTCTTCTGAGAACGTAAAAGATGTAGTTGAAGTTCATAATGAAATTGATGGATATCAAAATGGAAATTGTGGTGTATCTAAGGAAATTTATGTTCAAGATGATGATAGTGATGCTGGTGAGAGAGAACAGTATCATTACTCTCCTTGAACTTCTCATTTAGTTAAGAATTGTGATGTTGTGAGAGCTTCTTAGGTTCGACCTGTTATTGATTCCTATAATAGAGATAAGCCTAGAGAAGATTTTTTGGGGTGAGGAATTTCCAAGATCTGCTAAACATAAATCAGTTCATTGGGATAAACCATTTTTTTATCCAAATATGAGGAAGAATATCAATCCAAGGGGGAGACATCTTCGAGTTTTAAGATACTGAGCATATCTTCACCTGATTCTAATGGTGAAGGTAAAATAAGAAGTGATGAGTATTACCCAGGTATTCCATATAATCATGTTTTGATTTCCATAATTTTTTATGAAAGATATCATAAGGTATCTTAGGTGGAATATATTAATGAAACTAGATAGTTGGAATCCATTTACTCATATGTTCTCTCTTGTGGATGTGGACATGTAGAGGCTACTTTACCTATCCATGAAAGGGTTCTGTCTCCTATACCTTATACTCCTCTACCATCTGAATATGTTACTAAGATGATTTTGACGTTTTTGAGTAATAATGGTATCAGATATCAAGTGATTTCTTATATCCACACCTCCTCAAGTGGTCAAGATCAATTAAGCTGATACAAGATGGACTTTTGAGTTGGTTATCTCTCACATTCATCATAAAATAATCTTGAAAATGAAGGATATTGAGATTGAAAATATTAGGTTGTATAATGAAGTGTAAGAAGTTAATATTTTCTTGTAAGATATGAGAGTAATTCTAGATAATGTCTGGGCATCACATCTAGAGAGGTTGGAAACTTTACCTGCATTTGGTGCTTATACTTCCATTGTTCCACCTCCATCATCTTTTGTTTATTCTGAGCTAATCTGATTCATTCTTAGAGAAGATTTGAATATTGTTTTGGGTGATATTATTTATCGCCATCAAGAATATATTTGGAAGATCAAGGGATATGGTGATCATATCTATGAATATTTAGCTAATTCTTAAATGAAGCTAGATATGATAGAGTGACAATCACTAAATCCATTAAGTATTAACATTCTTAGATTTATATAAAGAATGATATAAAATATTATTTTCGGTTTTTTAAAAAATTATAAGGACTCATTATATGAATAGGGCCTTCAAGAAACAATTGAATCGGATCAAATTATTATCTCCTCTTCTCAAACTCTTTATAAAATAGAAGATGAACTTTTTTAATGCATCGAAACATGGTGGTAACATCATTACCGACCTTTTTAATTTGATGAATCTATTTTTGTATGCCTATTGAACTATAGTTTTGGAAACTAAATCTGTATGTATGTCTAATATTACTTCTAATCCTTATTATATACCTATACCTCTATAATTTCATCCTTTTGTAATGACCCTGGTTGAAGATATTCTGCATCTTAGGCATGTTTTCATCTTTGAGCTTCCTCAGACAACCACTTCACCCTCTACCACCACCTACGTGTCTCCAGTTTTGGGAAAAGGAAAATAATCCATGGATCCTACATCTCATGGATTTGATATTGGATTTAATTCATATTACTTTTTTATAGGGACAGTATTTTCTTTTGTATTTATTTTTAGCAAGTAATCCATGATTGTACTATCTATTGAAAATTATCTATGATTAATAATTATATTTCCTAGATTTTATTTTTCTATCACACCCCAAGACTGCAATATTGAAATTTTTGAATAAATTTAATTTTATTCAATCTTTATTAATACGCAACACCACGTTAATATTATACTACCCACAATAATGAGTTGGCTTGTGTTACACACAAGGCCGAGTTTTACTAAACAACAATATATAATTAAAATATCAATATAATATATAACCTAGCTATTAGGTTGGGGGTTATGAGTATTATTAAATAAATTATGAAAATATATTTTTGAATTTATTGGTTAAAAATAATTAGAAAAGAATATAGAAACTAACTGAACATATAGGAAATGTTTTCATAAAGAACAATTTTTATGCTCAAAAATACTTTTAATCCTAAAAACTAAATTAATATTAAATATGGAATCATATTAATGTAATATATATTCAACCAAGTATTTTTTATGTTCATATAAAATATTTAATAGTCATCAGATAAAAAACCCAAATTTTAAATATAAAAACTATATTTTTCTAAAGGTAGTTTTACCGCCATTTAAAGTAAAACCCATTTTAAATACAATTTTTGATAATTTTATACATTATAATTTCAAAAACCTTCTTATTTTAAAGTGGAATATAAAAATTTACTTTAGTTGAATTTTTGGTAATTTTATGATAAGTTTCAAGTTTTGAAAAAAGAGATAAAATATTCCATTTTAATTGAAAATGGATTTTTTGTTTAAATAATTTATGGTGTAAAATTATATTCTTATTTGGTGTTATTATTTTCTTCAATTAAATTTTTATCATTTAATGTAATTTAGTTCATTGGAATCAATTTCACATTGAATAAAAATATAACAACATTTCAATCCTTTGAATGTTTTTACTGTAAAAACTGTTTTTCTCATTCCATCAATGGGATTGATTTTAAATTAATTACTCAAAATTTTGTTTTTTAAACATTGAAAATTTTACTATATATTTTTAATTAGTGGGTATAAATTATTTAATTATTTTCCATCTATTTTCTAATATTATGAATAGAAACGATAGTATTTTTTAAAATAATTACGGTTAAGGGTAAAACATGTAATTAAGGGTAGATATTATATTATAAAATTACCCTTACATGTTTATTAATTTTATAGGGTGATTTATGGTCAAAAAAATCATCCTTGTTATTATTTTAAGGCCTCTTGGATCCAGATGGATGACTTTAATAGTTTTATAGTATTTTATTCTAAGGGAAGTCCAATATGTAACGCTCATGTTTTTCATAGGTATTACATTTTGTATATGTTGTTATATAGTAGTATATTCAACTATAAATATTAATTTGAAAGATAAAATGTTTATATTCATCATGATAATTTATTTTTATTTTTTAAGTTATAAATAATTATATTTAAGGCTTTCACAATGATGATGTATTAATTGTTTAATTAACGGACAAATCAAATAAATTTTATTTAAAATATTAAAATAAATATAATTTTATATAAATAATAACATATAATAAATTTATATATAACCTAGATATATTAGATATTTGTTGATGGTTTTTTTTGAAAATATATTGTTGTTATGTTATTTTTAAAATGTAAAAAATAAATAGTGTCAAAATTGACATTAGTGATATTTAAAAATATATTATAGTTATTTAAATTATATAAAACTAATAAAAATAAAAAAGTAGGCCAAATTGTTGGGATAAAGTTTAAAATTTCATCCATGACTTATTTAGGGTTCTTTTTCATTATATATTAACTATATTAACCCATAAGGTATACAAATCCATGTTGTCATTGTAAGAGTTAAAGGGTTTAACTAAGGGTTAAGGCTAGAAGATAAGGGTAAGAATGTGACCTAAACATGTATAAAAAACGCTTATGATAGTATTTAAAGCCTAATAATATTATCTCTAAAATAACTCTATTCATATAATTTTTTAAATGAAAACTTATTTATATTAATTTAATATTTTGAGTGTTTCTAAAAGTGTATCTTACCTCAATTATAAAAGGGCATATCATCCCTCACTACCTCACAACACTTTTATAATTATAGTTCCAAAACCTACCCAAATAAGCTTAAAATTTTCATACCATATTTATATAAGACTCAATTTTTACAAAAATATAACCTGGGAACGATTTTGATATAAACCAATAGAAGTTACCCAAATAATAGGAAACGTTCTTCAAAGATCACTTTAGTTTTATTTCTTTTCCCACTACATAATTTAATATTATTCCATGATTATATAATAAAACAAGTATCTTAAATATAATTATATTTTCTAGTTTAAGGGTTTTACATACACTAACACACTTCTATCAAATGGGTAATGAATTTATCGTTCGTCTACGACGAACTACTGACTCGTGAAACGATGTTGTTCATTTTTTCATTACCACCTGTCATGGTTGTTCATTATGAAAAAAAACTATTATTATATGATATATAGGTTTTATTAATAAATATTTGAATTTTTATATAACAAATACCTTCATTTCTTCACTTTATTTTAAACACAATAACACGGTTTGTGGAAGTGTGGACTATCACCTTCTCAAAGGGATGTGATTCGTTCACACTAAACATCAAATGTATAAATGATAGTTTTAATAAAAATTTATGATATATGTTACATAGATATGATAATATAATTTTAATATAAAAATATATCATTTAAATTTCATTCTTCTAATATGGAAAAAAATTAATGTAGTATTCATGCATACGTATGACCTATCATGTTTATAAATAGTGCATTTCGTTTCCAATTTCCAAATTTTATGGAATATCATATATACTTTATATTATATTTAAATCATGTTTTACACTATGGATATGATGGAATCATGTTCAAATTAATACTAAAAATAGATATCAAGTCAAAACATACTCGAGAAACTAGGCAATTCACAACCAAAAGAGTGAAAATAATGAAACATTATTAACAAATATGTGACAATGTAATATAAAAGATAAAATATGATATAATAAATATGAATAAGGTTATAATATAAATTTATAACTTTAGTTATACCATTATACAAGAGGTTAAATCACATACAACTAAATATGAATTGTGAGATAAGGGATTTTTGTCTCACTTTTATTTCTACTGGACACATGCCTTATATACTACATGTTTCTTTTTTTGTATATATACTACCTATGAAAGTATTTTTTTAGTATTATTAAGAATAATATGGAAATTTAATATCCATTTAATTTTATTTCCATTGTTTCCATATGATTTTATGGATTAATAATTGATTAGTATTTATTTCACAATCTCATCGTTATTTGAGATCGCTTGTTTTTAAGTCTCCATTTAGAAATATTTAACTTCCATGTTAGTGTTTTTTAAATGTTTTCAAACAAAATTACTATAATTAAATGTCTTTTTAAATTTATTTGTACTATTTTTTAATTTTTACAAATTCTTTGAAAGGAATATTTCTTTATTTTTCCCAAACACGGTACTTTATGACTTTTCTTACCAAAGTAAAAGGAATGTTTTTTGACATATACTAAATGAACGGAATTTATCACCATCATGAAACCCTAATGTTTTGAATCTAGATTTATAAGTTTAAAATTTTCTATTCTAATATAATATTTTCTTCTATAAATTCATGGAGTTTAAAAAAAATGATTACAAACTGGTAAGTGATCTTTGTCTCACTTTTATTTTTGTGGGACACATGTCTTATACACTACTTGTTTCTTTTATGGGGTATATATAACATCTATGAATGTATTTTATTAGTATTTTATGATGTTTATGTCATTTTAATATATATATATATATAATTTTTAGTCCATCATGGGCATATGATTCTATTGATTACAAAATGGTAAGGGGTTATTTTGCAATTTCATCATTTTTTAGGATTGTTTTTTTAGTATCTACTGGGGAATATTTCTATTTTGTGAGAGTGTTTTTTTAAATGATTTTCGAAATGTTTTTACAATTCAATATTGATTATTTAAAATCATTTTTCCCCTTTATTACTTTTTACAAATTCTTTGAAAGGAATCTACCAGTTATTTTCCAAAACATTGTTAATTAAGACTTTAATTACAAAATTAAAAGAAATGTTTTTTAACTTAGATGGAATGAGTGGAATTTCATCTATCAAGTTGTCGTAATGTTTTCAATATTACTTTAATTGTTAACAATATTATTTTCAATGAAAATATTTTTTTTATAAAATTTTGGACTTTTAAATAAATGATTTAAACTTTGAAGAGATTTTGTTAAAATTTCATTTTTTTATTCATATTTAATTTTTACTCACCTATTTTAATTTATATGGTGTATATAATTCCTTTTAACAGGTTATATCTTGAATCTATTTATTTTCATGATATCAAATTTTTCATGTAATTTTATTCCTTTGTGAAAATTATGATTTTAATGTTTTAATGTGGTTTGGGACATTTTGGAATGTTTAAAGATTATTTTCTTTAAGAATGTATTAAATGAAATTTCTATGGTATTTTAATTAATCATCATTAACAACCCTTGTTGTTACTTATCCTCTACTAGGAAATTATTGATAAATCCATATTCTTTATTAAATATGGATATTTGATATGGCATATTAACTATTAATAAAACAGATTTCACAGTATGAGGAATCCTTTAGACTAGAAATGATGGGCGGTGATCCAAATTTATATATCCCCTCGATGCATCGCCAGGTACTCATTAAGAAAATAAGTTTTCTAAATTAAATATTATTCTACCTATTATCTTTAAATTGTCTTATGAAAGTTCTTGATGGTATAGGATTTCATGTGCCTCATACATAACGTCCAATAATCAAGAATTTCCTTCATAAATATTTTAGTTATTGTTATTATTATCTATGATATTTTGGTTTTAACATATCTATAGATGCATTGAATTCATAGTTTATTAATTAAATAGCATGTGTTTCATTTATCAAATGTACCATATTGGTTATGCCTTATCCAGTTATTTAAATGGAATGTGTTCTTAGTTATTTATCTTTATATGTTTATTTATTCTCATTAATTCATTATTGATTCCACTTTACGTACCCCTACTAATGATTTGAGATGACCATTTTATTTGTTCTATTTTCCCAGTTTATGAAGATTATATTTCTGAATGATTTCAAGGATGAAAATTATTTTTATTTTTATGTTATCTATCTTACTAATTTAATAAGGGAACCATTTATTTATCTATTTCTTTAATTACACTAAACTGATTGATCCTATAGGTTTTTTTCCTTTTAATCATGCCAATGTAATAAAATAATGCACCAGCTCTGAGCTTCTAGGGTTAGATCATTACAGTTTGTATCAAATTAAGTTTAGTAACAACCATGGTAACTAGATTTAGGAAAACATACATTAAGTAACACAACCCATTAGTTTAGTTTGTGTGAGAAGGTATCTATGGAATAATTCCTTTGCATTTTATGGAAATATTTTTAAAGGTATGGTTAACCATTAGGGTTTATATAATATTTGAATTTAAGGTAATTATGGCTATTTATATTATTGGGAATACAACATGAAACATATCAGATAACCTCTTTGGTGAAAATATTTCCTTAATATTGAATATAGTTATGTTATTTAGTTAGGAGTCTTATCACATTTTTTGATAATATTAATACGGTTTTAGAAAAAGGGCAACCCACATGTCGGTTGACAACCTAAAATATCCGGAAAGTCCGCGAGGATTTAACCCGCAACCGAAGGGTCATAAGGGTGCAGTGCCTGATACTAGCCTATGTAAAGTCCCAGTTAACATGAATTTTTTTAGTTAAAATATATAATAGATAATGGTTATTTTTATTTTAGGGAAATTTTTATCAAATATATTTCATTGGGGTTGGAAAATTATTTGGTGATTAAGTGATTAATAGTATTTTAGAAGATGTTCACTATTTTGGGAACACTATATGATCAAGATAAATATAATACTATGGGATTTTATCATAGAATTAAATGTTGAAATATATTTTGGAATAATATATGATTTTATTATGGACTTATGTTGATTTAGGTAATTTACGGAAATAGTTATCATATCATGAAGAATATTTGATTTAGGAAATAATGTTTTTGGTATTAGAAATTAAGAGTGGTTAAGGTTATTTGGATGACTATGTGATCAAATATTTCATATTTTTTGATTTGAATATTAGTCTATAATATTTTTATGATATAAAGTTAGTTTATGAATGATCAATGTAAAAATTTGAGTATAACAATTTAATTTTTTAGATTAAAGTATTTTTCATCATATAAAAGTTAATTATTTTTATGGAATTATCATATATTATACAAAACATTTTGGTTTTGGTATAAATGTAGAAGGAAAATATAGTTTTACTATATTAAATTTTTTGATTGATTGCAATTGATTCAAATTCATCAAGAACGATGTAAAATCATTTTAAATACTCATTATTTGGAGAAAAAGATGATTTTGTTATAGAAAGAAATAAAATCATTCGAAGAAAATAATTTTTAAAAAAAGTGTTTTTACATTTATTTTATTACTAAAAAATCATTGACTAGTTTAACCCATCACATATATACAGTCTTTTCATGGTGTATTTTCAAATGACCACATTATCTATCATTATCCATTAGAACATGGTACTAAGATTTCTCTTTCGTGTACATATTTTCACCAATGTTATCCTAGTCAAAGGTGTATCTTTGTGGTGTCCTTTATAGTTCCTTTTCCCTCATATAAATAAGATGTGTTATTATCCCTATGTATGATGTGGGTTTTTCAACTATTTTTTATCTTAAAATTTCAAAACATAGACTATCGAGATCAAATTTAAATTATAATGGTGAAATTAAATTAATTTTTGGAGAATATAATAACCTAAGACATTAAAATATATTAATTTTTGATAAAATTTAATTTCCTTTTATCATATTTTATATGCAACACCATTTTATGCTTACGCGACACACAGCAATGAGTTGGCTCACGTTACACATATGGATGTGTTTTATTGAGAAATAATATATTAATAAAATATTATTATAAGATAAAACCTAGATGTTAATTTTAAGGTTATGAATATTTTTAACTATCTTAGGAATATATATACTTGAATTCCTTGGATAAAAATTAATTATAAATTAATATGGGAACCGATAAAATATATAAGAAATGTTTTTATAAAGAACTATGTTTATCCTTAAAAAGTCATTTTTTCCAAATAAATTAAATTAATTTCAATTAGTGAATGATATTAATGAAATATATATTCAATCAAATATTTTTTTACATTCAGCAAACAGATTTAATAGTTATAATATAAGAACAATCCAAATTTAACACATAAAAACCTATACTTTTCTAAAGGCATATTTACCGCCTTTTAATGAAGAATCTATTTTAAATCCAATTTTTGACACTTATATATTTTATTTGAAAAAATAAACTTATTATTTAAAATCAGAATATATAATATTAATTTGGTTAATTTTTTAGAAATTTTCTGATAAGTTTCATGTTTTGATGAATAGTGATAGAATGTTGAATTTTAACTAAAAAAATATTTTCCATTTAAATGGTTTATAGTGTTAAATTATATTTCATGTTGATTTTAAAGTTTAATTTGATCCTATTTTTGTCATTTAATCTAATTTAGTTCAATTTAATCAATTTTAGATTGAATAAGGATATGAAAACATTTCAATCTTTTGAATGTTATCTTGCTCCGTCAACGAGATTAACTTTATATTAATTACATAAAATTCCCTATATTAAATTTTGAAAAATAGATTCCATATTTTGAATTAGTGGATACAAATTATATAAAAATGTTACTTTTATTTTTAAACAATATGAATAGTAACATTAGTATTTTTTAAAATTACAACTCTAAAGAGTAAAATGAGTAATTAAAGGTAGATATAATATAATATAATTTCCCAAAAATGTGTCCAAATTTTATTTTATGAGTGATTATCGACCAAAATAATTATTGGGATGATTTTATATCCTATTTTTCCCTTGGGTGAATTTAATCATTTTTTTCAGTTTTATTCTAAGGGAAGCCAAAAATGCCACACTCGTGTTTTTTATAAGTATTTCATTTTTATATCTGGTTATACATAAGGTATATTAAACTATAAATTATCATTGGTAATATAGAATTTTTCTATTTATCATGAATTTTTTTTTTAATTTTTAAAAAATAAATAATAAAATTAAAGGCTTACACAATGATGATGCAGTAATTGTTTAGTTGAAAGACATATCAAATAAATTTTATTAAAAATACTAAAATAAATATAATTTTATATAATTAATTTCATCCATGAAATTTATAGATGTAATAGACATATTAGGGATGTATTAATGGATTTTATTTCGAATATATCATGTTGTTTTGATATTTTAAAAATGTGAATAAATGAATAGTGTCAAAATTGACATTACTAATATCTTAAAATAAGTCATATTTTATTAAAGGATGTAAAATTCATAAAAATCATAACATAAGATAATGAATTTTTTAAAATTTTAAAATTTCTTATATGACTCATTTATGAATTTTTTAGTTTTATAATAACAAATTAACCCTTAATGTTTGAAAAAGACAAGTTGTCGCGGTAAGAGTTAAGGGGTTTGTCAGTGGGTTAAATCCAAAAGATAATGGCAATAATGTCACCTAAAAATGCATAAAAAATATTATACGTTATTATTTTTACCCATAATATTATTATATTATAAATAAATATCTTTATATCCATTTGTAATTGAAAATTAATTTATATTAATTTAATATTTTGAGAGTTTCCAAAAGTGCCTCTTGCATCAACTATATAAGGATGCCTCCTCTCTCACTTCCTCACAATGCTTTTTTCCTTCTATATCCTTAGAAACATGAAAAAATACAATTCTAACTTCTCTATAATAATTCTTTTAACCCCAATTTTGGAATAATTTAATCCATGGATTGCTTTTAGAATAAACCAAAACGAGTTACCCCAATAAGAGGTAATGTTCCTCAATGGTCACTTTAGTTTTATTTCTTTCCCCACTCCTTCATTTATTATTATTCCATGCTTATATAATAACACCATTATCCTCAATATACTTTTATTTTTTATGTTAAGGGTTACAACTACACCTACACACATTCCATCAAATGGTTAATGAATTTACATTTTGTGTACGGTGAACTACCGCCTCACCAAATGATGTCATTTTTTCCTTTTCCACCATTCATGGTTGGTCATTATTGAAGTGCCCAGATCAGTGTGAAACACTGAGAGGGGGAGGGGGTGAATCATTGATCCCTTAAAACTTTTTACTAATTGATTCTTTATCAATTAAACCTCTATGGCTGGTTAAAGCCTCGATCCACTCTTCTTGTATCTCTCACCTTTCCACAAATGATGCAGTAAATGTAAAGGCACTGAACACAAGGATTTACAAGGTTCGGCACCAAAGGCCTACGTCCTTGCCATGTTGGTTATACGCCCCAACATGGTTTCTCCCATTATAATCTGTTAGTATTACGATGGTCGATACAGAGTCCCACTGTATCTCTCCTGAGTCCCACAGGAGGGTCTTTATACTGCGTCCCACAGTGTTAACAGAGTCCCACTGGCCTGCTCCAGAATCCCACTGAAGACTTCTTCTCCCTGAGTCCCACAGGGTCTTCTCCTGGCTCCTCGAGTCACACGAGTAGCTCTTCTTCTCTTTAAGCTTCTTCAAGTATCTTCAACAGCCTGGGATAAAGGCTGCTGGCCTTGCTCTGTACCTCTGCTCACTTGTGGTGAACAGGTCTTCTCATCTTGCTCGGGCTTTATCACCGTCTTCTAAGGATGACCTGGCCTCTCTCCAAGAATCTTCAACAGCCTCGGAAAGGTCTGTTGGTCTTGCTCAACAACTTCTGATCACTTCTGTTGATCAGGCTCTTCCCAAATACTGAAGACTCAGACAAACAATATCTTTCACTTCAGTCTGGCTCAGTCTCACTTCAAATCATCTTCATGCACTGAGTGCATGGAAACTCTGCATCCTCATGCACTGATTGCATGGCTTCTCAAAATTCTTCAAGAACTCCTGGTCTTGGACTCCTCAGATGCACACAAGCTGATTTGGCTTTGTTCACGTGTGCACGTGCATGCATGCAAGCATGCACTCCCTTTCTTCTCCTCTTGGTGCAGTAAACCCACAAAGGGTGTAACACTTTTACCACACACCTTCTTCTTGTCCTTCACACATTTTATTCCTTTTGCTTACACACTCACAAGTGTGTTGTACTTTAGTGTGAGGGTCTCCTCTTTCTTCCTTCTTCTAAGTGTGTTCACTTCACTTAGTGCACACACACTAGGTTCGGCCTTTTAGTTCTTTTGCACACACAAATGCCTATGGCCTTCTTCCCTTCTTGTACTCTTCCACATTGCACACACACTTTGTTTTTCTCTTTTAATCTTCAATTGTGCACAACTACAAGGCTACGGGCTTCATTTGTTCAATTTGCACACAAAGGAACTAAGCCTTGGGTTCTCCCTCTTTGCACAAGCTACTGCACGTAGGGCCTTCTCCTCACATGGCACACACACACTAGGGATGTGGTGGTCTTCACTTCACCCACTTGCACACACACTGCCACGACCCCTTTTCATCTTTTGTTAAGCACACACGGCCTCGGGACTTCACTTCCTCATCAAGGCGCGCACGGTATGCTTGGGTGCACAAGGCGCAACACCTCGGGCGTGCAGGGTGTCAAGCACCTCGGCCACACAAGCTCATCATGCCGCACAAGTTTGCGGGCAGTGAGGGCTCCTTCTGCCGCGCGAGTACGCGGGAAGGGACCTCCTTCAGAGCCTCGGGTGACTCTGGAACTTCAGCAGCACAAGTGGTATTTGCGCGGTGGCTTCAAAACTTCGCGAGGCACATACGGCACTCACGAGACTTCGAGTTTTCAACAAAGGATCAGCAAAAAAAACGAGAGTTCAGCCTCTCTTTTTATAGGCAGTAGAAGCCTCTGTCCACCGCGTGAGATATCTTTCGAAACCCCAAAGATTTCGGTTCTTTAAAGATTTTTTCAAATCTCGTTTTTCATCTGTTTCACGTGGGTTCTCTCTTCATTATTTTCCTCTTCATGCATGTGCATGGAAACGTACGCATGGCCTTTTTTAAACCCAATCCATGCAAAGCATCAACACCGAATGGCCTCGCACCTTCGGTTGCTTCGGCCGAACTACAAAACTCTCCAAACATTGCATGCAAGTGTATTTTTAAGCATGGATCGGTTCAGTGCGTCGAGACGATCCCAATGGACTCTTCGGCTTGATCGGAGATGGCCGGGAACTCGAATTCTTCCCTCGGGTTGCTCCTGGTTCGACGGAGGAACGCGGGAAGCTTTGGCATGGCCGAGGTTGAGGACGAATGGGGAGCCGTTGGATCAGGCGATCAGAAGACTTTGGACGGCCTGGATCAGATCGCGAATGGCGCGATGCGATGAGCGGTGGAGATATGGCGCGCGATCAATCGTGCGGCCAGGATGCGCTCCCGGGGATTTTTCCGCGTCCCACATCGAAACGGCGAGCGGTTTTGCCGCGGTTTATCAACCATCCGCTCCCCCAGCCGGCTCAATTGAATCTCCTCCCCTCTCGGTGCCGCCCCGCATCGAGTTCTTCTGCGGGCGCGCTCTGCACCCACCTCTGCTCCCTGCGGGCGCGCCACTGGCGCCCACTATGCACTGCTTGACACTCGTGGGTGCGCTCATGCGCCCCTACCGCGCTCCTCCGGGCGTGCCCCAGACGCCTATGCGGTGTCTTGAGTGCGTCCTGCCGCCCTGGGCTCGCCCCACAGGTTCCCCCATGTGTGTGGTGCCTAGCGCCCATGCCTTGGGGTTGAACCCTCAAGGTGTCCATGGCTGGCCAATTTTTTGCTAGTGTAAAACACTATGTAACTTTGTATAAAAACAAAGTACCAAGTGTAATATGCCAAATGCCACTTCTCCCTTCTTCATTTCTTCTCTTCTCTTCTTCTTATGAATTCCACAAATGTCCTCAACATTTAATCATTACTTAGGAATGGAATTCCCGAAGGTTCTTCTTCTTCAACCAAACTCCTGGATCACTTAAATTCTTCAATGTGCTTCATTGATCTAATCAGAGATCAATTGGATCTTCTTCTAATTCTCATGCACTAAGTGATAGTGCATGGACTTCTTCAGCTCACTTCATCCACTTAGGATGTGTGGATGGATCATCTTCATCTCCTCATGCATTGTCTTAACAATGCATGGTCTTCTATCATTGTTGTGACTTTGTATCCAGTTGATACAAGTTCTTGGAACTTAATGATCAGCTCAACAATCGTCAGATGTTCATAGAGAATGGTTCAACCACAACATCCTATGTCACTTAGTGAATCTTCTAAGTGACATGCATCTTAGTACCATGGCCATTCTCCTTTCCTCACCAACACCATCACATCCTTTGTCATTCACATATTGAAACTCCTTGACATCCATCCATTCATTCCTTGACAACAACATACCTCATTGACAACAAATGCAACACAGTGCACTTCAATCTCCCCCTTTGTATTTGTTGGCAATACACTAGAGCACATATGAATGGGTCAATATGTGTGCCAATATTTCTCCCCCTTATTGGCAACCAAATGCAAATGTGTGGTGTGGTTCTCTTTCAAAAATCTCTTCCTCCCTTTGAAAAGTATTTTCTTGAAAAACACTGAGAGAGGGATGATGTCACATGTTCTCTTTAGCAAAGAACCTTTAGTAAATCAACTCTAAGTCTACTTGGGCTAACCCGGTGTAGAAAACAAGAGTGATGTAACCAAGGAACTCAATGCTGTCCAACATTCACTGTACATGTGAAATCATACTTCAGGGGTTTGAAATTTTTCAGATATAACAATGAATTGCTAAATCCTGCACATACTTCACCAAACACATTAGAAAGTTCAAGTGCAAAGATAAAGCTCCCCCTTTCAACCATTTTCTTAAGATGATATTAATCTCATAACATCATCTTCTTCAGATTTTCTCCCCCTCAAGGGGTGCACTCCATTCTGTCCAAACCATCCTCCAGTTGAGAATGATCATCATCTTCAATTCCCTGTAATGTTAGCACATATAAATACAAGTGATTAGGGAATAAGATGGAACCTACTTGGTTCATCAATGTGAACAACAAGGTTGAGAAGATTCTCTCAACCTAGATGTCCCATTTTCACCATTCTTCACACTTGCACATTTGATCTTCAATGATGTTTGTGCTGGTGTGGATCTCAACACATCTTCATGTGAAATCTTCTTCTTCCCTTTTGCCTTAGCAATTGCCAGAACTTCATCTTCAGCTCTCTGCAGATCTTTGGCAAGTTGCAACTGATTAGGCCATATGACTAACAAGTCATTTGGAAGTGAGGCCTCAGTTTTGGAAATTCCACATGGTTCTTTTGATACTGTTAAGCCACCTTTCTTAGGCAACTTATTTTCAACCAATCCCTTCTGCTTCTTCTGGATTGATTGTCTGTTTGAGTCCAGTCTGCCTCTATTGAATTTCATGGCTTGTTTACAAAGATCCATGATATGTCCTTTCTTTCCACAGTAGAAGCATGTTTTCTTGTTGGTGGTCCTTCTGGATACATCACCCTTCTTGGACTTAGAATCCAAGGACTTCTCTTCCTTTTTCATAATCTGCTTGGGAGAATCTTCCACATTCTTATGCTTGCTTCCCAAGGATTCTTTCTGAGCCAGGTTCTGTGATCTTTTCTTCTTTTGAGCTCTGGATACAGTTGGAGATTGACATGTATCTTTTTGACCACTTTTGAAATCATCCCAGATGTTGTCAAGTAATCCAAATCTATTTGCAGTAAACAGATGTCTCTGGACCTGTGGATGCTGCTTCTTTTCTTCTGGCTTGCTCCCCCTAGGCATGGGCTTCCTCTGTGCTTTGACATTCATTGGATTGTACCAACAATCCTTTGCCCAATGACCATACTTATTACAACACCAACATTGACCCACAAATCTTGACCTCTTGATTCCTTCTGATTGTAGGGTACTTGTCTTGAATTGTTGTACTGCTTCAGGAGAGCTTTCTTTCTTCATTGTCTTCATCCATACTTGTTTGGAATTATTCTTCCATCCTGCACTTTTTGTGGAAACACAATTAGAAGCATTAGTACAAGATGGGATGGATGGTACCTTCCTTTTAGAAGATGTTTCCCTTTCATTAGAGGATGCCTTTCTTTTAGAATCATCATTCTCAAAGCATACTTGAGTAGCAACATTTCTTCTTTCAGCCGACTGGGAGGATTCAGCTTTGGGTGATTGCAGATTTTTCAATATCACCTCTAGTTCAAAGCATTTCATGTTGAGGGAGTTCTTCTCATCCTCAACCAATCTTAGCCTACCTTCCCAATTCTGTTTCAGCTGTTCCATATGGTCATCATGCACCTTCTTTATTTCATGAAATGAGTTGTCAAGCTCCTTCACCATTTTGACTTTGTCTTCGAGTTGAGCATCTCTGACATTCATTGACACTTTATGCCTCTTTTCCAGTGCATGGAAAACATCTTTGACCAATATCATAAAGAATTCTTTCTCAGAAAAGATTCTTTGCAATTATTCATCAGTGTCTTCATATCTTTCATTGCAAAGAGAAACGGTTTCATCTTTAGCCTTCACCAGCTTTCTGAGAGTGTTGGTTATGCCAACCTTTTTTGCCAATTGATCTTCCATTGCATTGGCTTCTTCTTCTAACTGTGATTTTTCTTCTTGAAGATCAAGGATGCCTGTAGCTATACACATTGCCACTTCCTTAGGGACTGTCTTCTGAAGATATTCGATTGCACTTTGAAGATCTTTCATTGTTCCAACTTCATCACAGTTAGGACAGGCATTCTTCATCTTCTTGGCCTGTTTCTTCTTTCTATTTTTCTGAGTCTTGGAAGATATCTCCATTTGAGGCTGGTCGCTCATTTCCTCAAATCTGCACTTCATAAAGACTCCCTTGGATCTTTTAGAGGTAACCTCCCTCTGATACCAATTGAAGTGCCCAGATCAGTGTGAATCACTGAGAGGTGGAGGGGGTGAATCAGTGATCCCTTAAAAATTTTTACTAATTGATTCTTTATCAATTAAACCTCTATGGCTGGTTAAAGCCTCGATCCACTCTTCTTGTATATCCCACCTTTCCACGAATGATGCAGTAAATGTAAAGGCACTGAACACAAGGATTTACAAGGTTCGGCACCAAAGGCCTATGTCCTTTCCATGTTGGTTATACGCCCCAACATGGTTTCTCCCATTATAATCTGTTAGTATTAAAATGGTCGATACAGAGTCCCACTGTATCTCTCCTGAGTCCCACAGGAGGGTCTTTATACTGCGTCCCACAGTGTTACCAGAGTCCCACTGGCCTGCTCCAGAATCCCACTGAAGACTTCTTCTCCCTGAGTCCCACAGGGTCTTCTCTTGGCTCCTCGAGTCACACGAGTAGCTCTTCTTCTCTTTAAGCTTCTTCAAGTTTCTTCAGCAGCCTGGGATAAAGGCTGCTGGCCTTGCTCTGTACCTCTGCTCACTTGTGGTGAACAGGTCTTCTCATCTTGCTCGGGCTTTATCACTGTCTTCTAAGGATGACCCGGCCTCTCTCCAAGAATCATCAACAGCCTCGGAACGGTCTGTTGGTCTTGCTCAACAACTTCTGATCACTTCTATTGATCAGGCTCTTCTCAAATACTGAAGACTCAGACAAACAATATCTTTCACTTCAGTCTGGCTCAGTCTCACTTCAAATCATCTTCATGCACTGAGTGCATGGAAACTCTGCATCCTCATGCACTGATTGCATGGCTTCTCAAAATTCTTCAAGAACTCCTGGTCTTGGACTCCTCAGATGCACACAAGCTGATTTGGCTTTGTTCACGTGTGCATGTGCATGCATGCAAGCATGCACTCCCCTTCTTCTCCTCTTGGTGTAGTAAACCCACAAAGGGTGTACCACTTTTAGCACACACCTTCTTCTTGTCCTTCACACATTTTATTCCTTTTTCTTACACACTCACAAGTGTGTTGTACTTTAGTGTGAGGGTCTCCCCTTTCTTCCTTCTTCTAAGTGTGTTCACTTCACTTAGTGCACACACACTAGGTTCGGCCTTTTAGTTCTTTTGCACACACAAATGCCTATGGCCTTCTTCCCTTCTTGTACTCTTCCACTTTGCACACACACTTTGTTTTTCTCTTTTAATCTTCAAGTGTGCACAACCACAAGGCTACGGGCTTCATTTGTTCAATTTGCACACAATGGAACTAAGCCTTGGGTTCTCCCTCTTTGCACAAGCTACTGCATGTAGGGCCTTCTCCTCACTTGGCACACACACACTAGGGATGTGGTGGTCTTCACTTCACCCACTTGCACACACACTGCCACGGCCCCTTTTCTTCTTTTGTTAAGCACACACGGCCTCGGGACTTCAATTCCTCTTCAAGGCGCGCAAGTTATGCTTGGGTGCACAAGGCGCAACACCTCGGGCGCGCAGGGTGTCAAGCACCTCGGCCACACAAGCTCCTCCTGCCACGCAAGTTTGCGGGCAGTGAGGGCTCCTTCTGCCGCGCGAGTACGCGGGCAGGGACCTCCTTCAGAGCCTCGGGTGGCTCTGGAACTTCAGCCGCGCAAGTGGTATTTGCGCGGTGGCTTCAAAACTTCGCGAGGCACATACGGCACTCACGGGACTTCGAGTTTTCAACAAAGGATCAGCAAGCAAAAAACGAGAGTTCAGCCTCTCTTTTTATAGCCATTAGAAGCCTCTGTCCTCCGCATGAGATATCTTTCGAAACCCCGAAGATTTCGGTTCTTTAAAGATTTTTTCAAATCTCGTTTCTCATCTGTTTCACACGGGTTCTCTCTTCATTATTTTCATCTTCATGCATGTGCATGGAAACGTACGCATGGACTTTTTTAAACCCAATCCATGCAAAGCATCAACACCGAATGGCCTCGCACCTTCGGTTGCTTTGGCCGAACTTCAAAACTCTCCAAACATTGCATGCAAGTGTATTTTTAAGCATGGGTCGGTTCAGTGCGTCGAGACGATCCCAATGGACTCTTCGGCTGGATCGGAGATGGCCGGGAACTCGAATTATTCTCTCGGGTTGCTCCTGGTTCGACGGAGGCACGCGGGAAGCTTTGGCATGGCTCGAGGTTGAGGACGAACGGGGAGCCGTTGGATCAGGCGATCAGAAGACTTTGGACGGCCTGGATCAGATCGCGAATGGCGCGATGCGATGAGCGGCGGAGATCTGGCGCGCGATCAATCGTGCGGCCAGGATGTGCTCCCGGGGATTTTTCGGCATCCCACATCGAAACGGCGAGTGGTTTTGCCGCGGTTTATCAACCATCTGCTCCCCCAGTCGGCTCAATTGAATCTCCTCCCCTCTCAGTGCCGCCCCGCACCAAGTTCTTCTGCAGGCACGCTCTGCGCCCACCTCTACTCCCTGCGGGCGTGCCACTGGCGCCCACTATGCACTGCTTGACACTCGTGGGTGCGCTCATGCGCCCCTACCGCGCTCCTCCGGGCGTGCCCCAAATGCCTATGCAGTGTCTTGAGTGCGTCCTGCCGCCCTGGGCTCGCCCCACGGGTTCCCCCATGTGTGTGGTGCCTAGCGCCCATGCCTTGGGGTTGAACCCTCAAGGTGTCCATGGCTGGCCAATTTTTTTCTAGTGTAAAACACTAAGTAACTTTGTATAAAAACAAAGTACCAAGTGTAATATGCCAAATGCCACTTCTCCCTTCTTCATTTCTTCTCTTCTCTTCTTCTTAAGAATTCCACAAATGTCCTCAACATTTAATCATTACTTAGGAATGGAATTCCCGAAGGTTCTTCTTCTTCAACCGAACTCCTGAATCACTTAAATTCTTCAATGTGCTTCATTGATCTAATCAGAGATCAATTGGATATTCTTCTAATTCTCATGCACTAAGTGATAGTGCATGGACTTCTTCAGCTCACTTCATCCACTTAGGAGGTGTGGATGGATCATCTTCATCTCCTCATGCATTGTCTTAACAATGCATGGTCTTCTATCATTGTTGTGACTTTGTATCCAGTTGATACAAGTTCTTGGTACTTAATGATCAGCTCAACAATCGTCAGATGTTCATAGAGAATGGTTCAACCACAACATCCTATGTCACTTAGTGAATCTCCTAAGTGACATGCATCTTAGTACCATGGCCATTCTCCTTTCCTCACCAACACCATCACATCCTTTGTCATTCACATATTGAAACTCCTTGACATCCATCCATTCATTCCTTGACAACAACATACCTCATTGACAACAAATGCAACACAGTGCACTTCAATTATGGTAGTAAATATTTTAATATATGATATATATTATATTTATGTTTTATGAATACTATTTAATTTTTACAAAACACATACCTTAATTATTTTCTTTCTTTGAAAATGCATTAGCATCATTTGTGCAAGTGTGAACTATCGCCTCCTCAAAGAGATGTGATTAGTTCACATAATACATGGAATGTATAAAGGATATTTTTAATAAATTAATTTGATTTATATTAGATATGTATTATACTATAATTTTAATATAAATATATATCATTTACTTTTCATTCTTCTAATGCTGAAAAAAATGAAAGTAGCGTTCATGCATATGTACGTCCTACCGTATCTATGAAAGGTGCATTTTATTTCCTATATGTATGTTTTATTGATTATTATATATATATATATATTAAAAATATTAGATATTTAAATAAAGTGCTACATTTTATGGATTATTAAATCATGATCTATGTAACAGGAATAACAAATAACAAATCCAAATATACTATAGAAACTACGCAATTAACACCTGAATTATTGAAAATGATGATATATTATGGACAAATTGGTGATAAAGTAATATTAGAATATCATATATGATATTGTTAATATGAATAAGTTTATTATATAAGTTAATAACATGATTTAAACCATTAAACAAGAGTTTAAATCATTTACAATTAAAATGGAAGTGTTAGGTAAGGGATCCTTGCCTTGATTTTATTTTTGTGGGTCACATGCCTTATACAATACTTATTTCTTTTGTGTGCTATATATACTACACATGAATGTATTTTATGAGTAATTTTATTAATATATTCAAATTTTCAAATCCATAATATTTTTTTTCATTTTGGGGAATATGATTCTTTTCATTATAATGTGATAAGTATTTATTTCATAATCTCATCATCATTCTCGTTTATATGTGTTTATGTATACACTAGGGAATATTTATCTTCCATGTTAGTGTTTTTTAAATTTTTCAAAAAAATATTTTAATATTATAAAATTATTGTCTAAATGTTTTACCCCATTTTCACTTTACAATTTATTTTAATGGATTCTTCATATAATTTTCAAAAACAATGTAAATAAAGACTTTCGATATAAATGTAAAAGGAATATTTTTTTACATATATGGAATGAAAATAATTTCTCACCATCATGACACCCTGATGTTTTTGAGCTTCCTTTAAATTTTTACAAGGTTCTTTTCAAAGAAAATATTTTCTTTTATAAATGTTAGAACTTTTAAATAAAAATTTCATAACTAGGAATGGGATATTTGTCTCACTTTTATTAATGTGGGACACATTCCTTATACGCTAATTATTTATTTTGTGTGGTATTTATACAACGCATGAATATATTTTAGGTGTATTATTCAGATTATTATGGTATTTTCATATCCATATAAATTTCATTCCTTTATTAGTATATGATTTTACTGATTATAAAGTGGTAATGGGTTATCTAAAAATCTCATCGTTATTCGGGACAATTCGAATTTAATTTTCCACTGGGGAATATTCCTCTTCCATATTAGTAATTGTTTAAATGTTTTAAAAAATGTTTTTAATATTCTCGAATGGTAGTTTAAATTCATTTTTACCCATTTTAAATTTTTTACAAATTCTTTGAAAGGAATCTTCATTTCTTTTTAAAAATAAGGTACTTTATAAATATTCTTACAAAAGTAAATGGAATTCTTTTTTACTTATATGGAATGAAGGGAATTTTCCACCACCAGACACCCTAATGTTTTTAAGATTCATTTAAAAGTTTACTAGTTTATTCTCAATGAAAATATTTTCTTTTATAAATGAAATTACTTTTAAATAAATTATTACAAACTTGTAAGGGATTTCATATCAATTTCATTTCATTGAGTCATATTGGATTGTTATGCACCTAGTGTCTTTTATATGGTACATATAATGCCTTTAGACATGATATATAATGAATATACTTACTTTAAATATATTATACGTTTCATTTACTTCATGGGAAATATTATTCAAATGTTTCAAAGTGGTATGGGGAAATTTGAAATGTTTAAGGATTATTATCTTTAAGAACATTTTTAATGATATTTCACTAGTATTTCTATTCATAAACATCAAACCCCCTTGTTTTCACTTATCTTACACTAATGAATTATTGATAAATATTTATTCATTATTCAATATAGATATTTGTTAAGGAATATTAATTATTAATTTAATTGATTACTCAATATGACGAATGATTGGGACTGGATATGAATGGGTGGACCATGACTTTATATAGACCCTGGATGAATCAACGGGGTCTCATGAGATAACTATATTAGCCAAATTAAATAGGAATCTACCTATAGCTTTAAGCTGTCTTTTGAAAGGTATTGATGGTATTTTTTTCATTTACCTTAGACATGACATCCAATAATTAAGCATTTACTTCATATATAATTTTGTTTTTATTTTAATTATTCATGATATTTTTTATTTGTCATATGTATGGTTTCATTTATTTCTCTTTATATTTATTAATTGTCATGTGTTTCTGTTATCTACTGTTCCATATTGGTTATGCCTTGCATAGTTATTTTTATGAATTTTGTTCTCAATTATCTATGTTTCCTTTTTGATTTATTCTTATTAATTCATTATTTCATCAAATTTACTTACCCTTACTAAAAATTTTATCCCACCCTTTTATTTGTTATATTTTACCTAGTTATTAAAGATGAAAGTTTTAAATTAGTTCAATGGAGAAAATTATTTTTCCATTGTTATATTTTATGTTTTACTAATATAATAAAGTAACCATTTGTATATCTAGTTCATCCATAATACTAGAATAATCAATAATTTAGGATTTTATTATTTGTAATCATGATGATTTAATAAAATAATATAGCATCTCTAGGATTTTGGGATCATGAAATTACATTTACTTTTATTTATTTGTCTTTTTATAATTCAAAAGGGGGATTTTATTTAATTGTTTTTCAGATGGTAACAATTATATTTATAATTTTAAATGTTAAGTAAAATATTATTTATATTCTTCCATACTTATATATTTCTTTCATATAGTTGGTTATAAAATTTAATTATTTGTGATCATCAAAAAGGGTAATATTTTTTGCACATTCTTATTTTAATGCCCAAAAATCATGATTATTATGTTTCAAACAAGTTAATTATTTTATGATAGTAAATAATTTTCTATAAAAAGTTATAAAAACAAATTAAGTAAAGTATTTATCTATATTTATTTATAATAGATCATCGATTAATTCAAAAAGATCTACCATTGGTTGTGATTACCTAACGCTAGTTCAATTAGATTTACTAGTACACTACATCTACCATCAGACTCTAGCACTGATGGATCTAATATTGAGAACATATATCGATTGTTCAAAAAATATACTATTAGTTAAAAATAATCTATTAGTGAAATAAGTCTATCTTTGGAGAATCTACTGCTAATTAACCAACCTTCAAAGATAATCTACCTCTAGACTATGATACCATCATTCAGATATCCCATCAGCTCATGTACTCCAAGAGAACATCTACCACTATATTTGATATATCATGAGAGTTGATCTAGTTCCAAAGTTGGTCTACAACCATATTGATCTATTATTGTACAAGATTTACTACTAGTGAGGGTCTACTATTGGAGTCCTACTATTTATATTTAGATTCTTAATTCAAAATCAATAACTATAATGGATATTTTATGGAATTTAATGAATTCAAGACCAAAATTGACTTAATAATCATTATTATTAAACCACTCTAGGGATGCGTTGAATGAAAATTCATATTTTCTCGATTTGGTACCCATTTAAAAGATTTGGGATTTTATTATTATTATTATTATTATTATTATTATTATTATTATTATTATTATTATTATTATTATTATTATTATTTAGTGGATAGTTAGACTTGAAGATCTTCATGTTTAGAAGGTCTTCTTCATTCCTAAGAGTAGGCAGAAAAAATTGATAAATTAGATATCCAATATATGTGTAGTGAATATAGACCCCAATATGCTAATCAAGATAACAGTGTGAGAAGGATTTATCATTTATTGACTTAATATTAAACAATCAGATTACTATGCTCCATGAAACTCTGTTTTCTTACACATTTAGAGAAATATATTCAAGATACTTTCTAATATATATTCTTGGACCACCTAAAATTTAAAGCTATTCAGATCAAGAAACATCACTTTTTCCAATCACGACTAATTTTGTCTTTCTTTTTTTTCTTCATATTTCGATCTTTTTTATTAATATATTTATATATAAACATTGATTTTTATTCTTATACTGAATAATACTTAATATTCTATCAAACTCATTTATTTTTATTCCAAATAAAAGATTTAGAATAGGTTTTGTGTGACCAGATACCTTTTTTATTCCCACTTATAACTACAGAAGAGGTTTTGAGCTAAGAAATCCGTGTGTGATGATTATTGTAAAACCTAATACATGTTTTGGATCAAGTTTATTATTTAATAAAAAAAATTAATCTAGTGATTTTTATGTATAAGGGGTTAATTATTGACTTGAGATAGAACCCCTTGGTTAAATCCACTGTGCATTTTAGTACTTTTGTTTCTCGATATTTCAAAGTTAAAACTATATATGTTATTAAAATATAAAACAAACAATCCCTTTGATATTTATTTTTAAATTTTATCTCTATAAAATGATTGATTAATTAATTTAGTTTCGAAATTTAAATTGATTTAACGTATTTTTTTAATTGTGACTTAATCCTAATTTGAGAAGTTTTTTGAATGTTTGAGATTATATAATTCTACTTTTTTGATTAATTAGGATTTCTTATTAATTTGTGGGATTTGTGTTTAATATTATTTTTATGATAAAAGTTTTTATTGGTAACTCAATTCAGCCCCTCTTGAGTTATCACTCAGACCAAAAAAATCCAATTCATAAATGAATTATGATTACAAGTATTTTAATCTTATAATATATCATGTTTCGTTTAGATTTATGTTTTTTCTGAAATAAAGTTATTTAACACTTCAAATTTATGTTAAATTAATACATATAAAATATAATGTAATTGTAGTGACCCGACCACAGTTTCCCAGAGTCGCTGCATTATTATATGACATTGGCATGATAAAAAAATATCAACTCCCGAAAGATTGATCAGTTGTGTAGCCTTAGAAGTACTAGATACATAAATAACTTTTACATTACATTACGAAATGAAAGAAAAAACAATATTGTGTATCCTTTAAACAAATTCAAATCCCTTATCTTATCCCTCCAAGTCAATCATAATATACATCTTCACATCCTGGGAGAAATAAAACATAAGAAATGGGTGAGCTCAGATGCTCAGTCAGGATAACAATACAGCAAAAACTATCATAAATAAGCATGAACATTTAAGGAAATATATAATAGTAAAACACAATCCTTTTAAACTTAAACATCATCATAATATGGAAAAGAAAAATTAAATAATTCCATTCACTTATTCACATAGATTTCAACTAGTCGAATAATCACATGTGACATCAATATGTAATTTTATAATGATGGAATGCATAATTTCGGACATTATAACCACATAATCATGTCCAAGTGGAAATACTAAAATTAAAATTTTTTCAAGGCCTTATGCCAATACACTATTTTGTCTCATGAGACCTACTGATGCATCGAGGTGCTATAGTGGGCCTCGCCCGTCACTTTCTACGTCCTATTCATTCATCATATGAAAAGGGTGAAACATAACATAAACATTCATATTAAACTAGCTTATGAAATTTAATAATTTAACCATAAACTGTGAATGGAATAAAAATAGAACATGAAGAGTCAAACATATCATAAAATTATCAATACAATATGGAGTATTCTATCATAATAAATCAAATTCAATTAAACAAAAAATCCAACAATAGATATTGAAACATATGAAATCATTCCAAAAACTATTTGATAGAAATATCTCTTTCTACATTGAAATCATATAAAAGTCACATAATTATGAAAGAAAACATTTATTTTTAAAATACTCTTATAATATTGTAAGGGAATATTCAAAAGTTTTTTAATGGTGGAAAATACCTGCCCACTCCATATATGTTAAGAAAACATTCTTTCCTTAATTTTTCAAAAAGGTCATAAATGTAATACCCCGATCGTAGAAACCCAGAGTCTGTGCATTATTACATATCATTGACTTTATCACAAAAGATCAAGTATCGAAAGACCGATTAGTTTAGTAGCCTGGAAAATAATAGATACATTCATAAGGTTTACATTACATCATAAAATGGAAAAATAAAACAACCTTGATTCCATAGGAAACACTGAGACCCCATAGACTATCCCTACAGGTCAGTCATAATATACTTCTTCTTATCCTGGAAAAAATAAAACAAAGAAATAGGTGAGCTCAGATGCTCAGTAAGGATAACAATATTGCGGAAACTTTCATAAATAAGTATGAACATTTAAGGCAATGTATAAAACCAAAACAAAAGCATTTTTAACATAAACTTAATTATAATACTGAAAATATAAATCAAAATAATGCCATTTACTTACTCACATGGATATTCTACTAGTTGAATAATCACATGCAATATCAATAGCCACTTTGATAATGATGGAATGCATAATGTCAAACTTCATAACCACATAGTCAACTCCTTGGGTCAATACTACAAATAATCTTTTGTCAAGGTCTTGTGCCAAGACACTAGTTTGTCTCATGAGACCTACCGATACATCGAGGAGCTATAGCGGGCTCCACCCGTTACTTACTAAGTCTAATGCATTCCTCATATGAAAAGGTTTAAACATAACATAAACATTAATATTAAGACTAGCATACGAAATGTCAATAATTTATCCATAAACCATGAATGGTATAACAATATAACATACACAGTAAATAATATCACAAAACATTCAATACAATATGGAAGTTTTTTATTACAATAAATCAACGTCAAATAAACATAAAATCAATCAATGGATGTTAACACAGATGAAATCAAAACCTTTTTTAGAGAAATATCTCTTTCTATTTTGACATCATTTAAGAGACACATAATTATAAAGAATACATTTATTTTGAAAATATTCTTATAATATTTTATGTAATGCTTCGACGATGTTATAGCGGTGGAAAAATAGTCACACCCTCCATAAACGTTAAAAAACATTCTTACCTTAATTTTGTCGAAAAGGTCATAAAGTACCTTGTTTGGAAAACAACAGAAAGATTCCTTTCAAAACATATAAGGTCAAATAAGGGTATAAATGACTTTAACCAATAGTCTAGTAAATAGTAAAAATGTTTTGGGATACATTTTTAAGAAACATGGATGTGGATGATAAAGAGGCCCAAATAGATACTTTTGTAAAAACAACCTTATATAATAAAGAGATTGTGAAATTAACCCTTACCTTGTACTTTTCCACAGTCAAGGGTGGGTTAATCTCCTTTATAATGGTGAAATAATTGTTATTAAATTATAAAATAATCATATACATTAATATGATATCATATATGATCTTTTAACATTTCTTTGTTAATAATATCTTAGTATTATCTTCGTTTCGGGTGTTAACTGATTCTTTTTCCTTTATATGATTTGTTTCGTAAGTAATGTTTGTGATGGTTAGGATGTATCTTATTCATATTTATAATGATATTAAGTCTTTAAAAATTATTTTTAATCATCTATTAAAAATTAGTCTTGAATGGATTATGATGGGGAATTAATCTCATCACATTCATGGAGACTGTAATCTGTATGTACGCACGAGCAACAATATCATTATTTTGATATTAAAATAATATATAATTGGACATTATATTATATATACATAATAATTATCATGATATATTTATTATTTACATCAATTACACATCATTATTATACCCATCCAAATAATAATGTATTGAATAACAATTACACCACGGCATGGAGACGGTAAGCCATACGTATGCACGTATGGTGACATGTCATTCAAAGGATGGATAGAATAATGAATATGGGTGTAACATATTTATAATAACATCACAGTATATAGAATATACTGGTGTTATTATTTTAGAATGGAAACAACAAATAAATAGGAAGTGGAAGAAGAAAATAACTTGAAAGCGGTGATGAAATATTTACCTCTTCTTTGGGTTCTTCATTTTGATTTGATCAGAAGGGCTCTTTAGGTTGACTTTATGACTAAAGGAAGGCCTCTAGTTTGAATTGAGGACAGTCGATAGGGTATTTGGGCAGGTTTCGGCAGATCCAAATGGCTTTGAAGGTGTGAATTAGAGAAAATGGGGACTTCCTTTTATAAGAGGGGTGAAGGGAACCCTAGGAAAATCTAGAAATATTATTTTATAATAAAATCATTTTCTGTTTATAATGGATAAAAAATGAATAATTTAAAGGATAAGGTGGGTATTTGTCTAAAACCACTCAACCAATAGGTTTTAGATAGGTTTGGATCACTATATTAAACATATCGTTTAGATTTAACTCTTAGTTAAATAGTTTGACATTTACCATGTCTCTTTGTATTTTTATATTATATTTATAATAAACATACTATATAACTTCAATAGAACCCCAAGTTGTTCATTAAGGATAAAAATATCATTATATAAGCCTTTTTACCTATCCTTATATTTTTAGGAATAGAATATAAATTAATAATATAAAATTTGTTTTAAAAACTCTTTTATATAAATCTTGACACTATTTGGTATTTTGTTTTTTCTAAATTTATAACAACATTAATACTTCAAAAACAATTCATCTAACCAACCCTAAAATGTCATATTAACCTATAAAATAAGTGTAATTCATAAAAAGTCTCAAATTAAATATATTTGTATATTTTTAATATCAATTATTTTAATATTTCATTAATTAGGTAATTATTGCATCATTATTTTGTCATAAATAAATTTAATTATTTAATGTCTAAAAATTATAAATAAAATAACATTATTTATGAAATATTTTAATATTTCTAATGAATATTTAAAGTATAATTTATCGTATGTATAATTCTATATTAAAAATGGTTTAGTTATTAAACTTTGAATTTAACACTTTTAACTCTTCATTGATTTAAATAATAATAAATTTATTAATCTAATCCAAGTGGACCTAAAGGATCATATTTTATTCATAAGTTTTATTAATGTTGAATTACACTTGTCCAATAGAATTAGGAAATGTGTTAGAGTAATAATAATATCATTTTACCTTTAATTACCCTATTTACTTTTAATCATGGTAAATAAAAGTCTAAAGTTAATATTAAAAAAAAATATTTTTATCTGATTGAACCATATTTTACTTACTGATATCAACTTTGTCTCTCGTATTTTTGAAATTCAATTCACAGAGGTGGTAAAATTAAGTTTTATTCAAATTTGCAAATGCTCAAAGGAGGTGGGTACAAGTTGGTAAATAGTTCGATAATCTTTTATATATCTAGACTTATTATAAAATGACTCGAATGAATTATGTTGAACAACTATATGTATTATGTTTCTATTTTTACCTAAATTAAATTAAAATAAAATAACTAATTATTTAAATAAAAAGTCGGTTTTGACCAAAAACGCAGTGTTTTTCTCTATTCATCAAAAATTGAAAGTTTTCAGAGACATACCAAAAATTCACCGTAAGATTATTTTGATATTACAAATTCAAAAATGAAATCTATTTTACCAAATTAAAAACATATATATTTCAGTTATTAATTTAAAATTAATTTTCTAGTCAAAACCAAAAAGCGTATTTTTGGGAAATAATAACTACTAAAAGATTGACAATTGTTTATGTCCAATTTCAAGGTGAAATTACCACCAACGACCAACATTAGATTAAATGGTAAAAATATAATTTAATTATACTTCCAAACCATTCAAATCTATAGTTTAACTCTATAAATTATTCCAATTAAAAAAGTTGATTTCAGTTAAAATTTAGTATTTTTTACTATTCACCCAAATATGAAAGTTATCAGAAAAACAACAAAAATTTATCAAAACTAAATTTTTATGTCCTGATTCTAAATAAGAAGTTTATTTTTTTCAAATTTAATACATAAATGTTTAAAATATTGGATTCAATAAGTGTTTTCCATTAAAAGGCGGTATAATTTCGTTTAAAAAAATACATTTTTCATCTGAAAAATTGAATTTGTTCTTATATTATTTCTAATAATCTCATAATATGGATTCTAAAATTTTAAGGATTATATAAAATTCAAAATTCAGTTATTACAATTCATAACTGCTTTTGAACGGCTAGTTTGGTAAGTCGTGGTGCGCTTTAACTAAGTGTTGCATGTAGTGAAAGTTATTGAATTACATTGAAGAAATAATGTACTATGAAATATTAGGGTGTTACATTCTCCCCTCCTTCAATAAATTGTGTCCTGTAAATTTTAAATTGTTATTCGAAAATAAAAGGTTTAAAATAGAAAAATATATTCTGGGAGAACCCATATCAGAAACTGGATTAATAAAATTTAGTATTAATAAGAGGGAAAGTGAAATGAAACGGTCAACACCAAATTATGATCTCTATTAGGAGAATATTGGAAGCCATTAGAGACACATAATTCGAGGATAAACGTAAATATTTATTCTGAGCGATTGAGGTCATCAATCACAAATAAGTGTAAAATTGAGGGCCTCAAATCCATCTATCTATGATGATTTAAAATATCATCGGTTCAAAAAAATATAAGGTATTAGGTTAACTCGTTTTTGGTTTTAATATACCTTAACTAAAGTTTACAAATTAATTTCTTCATAGAATAAGATAAAAAAATATAATTGACAAGTAGAGTTCCATCCTTCAACTAATTTCTACCACAAACTCATATTTCACTATAAAAGATAATAGAACATAAAAATACTCTATTTATCCTAATCGTATATGGTTCCAAAAAAATGAATTTATAATTCATCTATCATAATTTTTTAAAAAAACTACATTATACAATCCAGGACATCACACAGGCCAGTGGTAGGTGATGCACCCTTATCGACCTAATGTTGTGGGTTCAAGTCTCATGGACTTTGCAGACGCGACTGGTTGTCGCCCGACCTTCAGGTTGTCCTTTTATAAAAAATTCAAAAAAAAATCTTAAGAAATTCATTTAACTTAACAATATAATTAAATGTCAAAATTAATACATTCCAACCATTATAATTATCCAAAATACTTCTTTCCAAATTCACAGTCCAAAATTTATAATGATTTAAAACACAATGAAGATCCTTTTTGCCACGTAATAACATGTGAATACCATCATCATGTGTTCTTTTAAAAGATGGTGACACCCTGAATTACCATAAAACCTTATTGATTAAATTCATGATCCCTTATTCCTTATAGAATACTAGATATATTCGTTATATCCAAAAAAAATTAATTCTCCATCAATGATGAAATAATCAAACAATTAATCAGTTCCAAGGTAGTCAATAATAACCAATAGAATTTATCCAAATCAATCATCTCTTATTCCAAAAACAATACCTCTGTATCAGGACCATATTAATGTTTTTTCTTTCCTTAAACCATGTGTTTTCCAAGAATTTTATCTTTCCATTGAGTCACTTTTCTTGTTTCTACTAATCTCAAGTCATTAATGAAATAGCACTGTAGTATAATCCTTATATACTCTATAATTCTTATAACATGTAAATCATTAATACAATACTCAAATGAGACAATACATTAATAATAACATAAGAACTCTTAATCATTCCTCTTCATCTTTGGTAGTATCATATATTGATTATTATCCAATAGCACCATTCGGGGTATACTCTGATGATTTGGACATTAATTCGTGTAGTGTCCCAACTCCTTGCAGGTGAAGCATTGTACGTTTGAAACATTTTTCTCACACTTTCAATCACATACTTAAAGTATTTTTCCTCTACACATATACCAAACTCTCATTCCCTTCAAGCATTACCAAGGTGATTCTATCCATAGTTGTCACATATGGAAAAATACTTCTTTCCCTTATTCCATTTATCCATCTTTCTCTCTACCATATTTGTCTTCTCTGGATTCCCTTCAAAACCATAGGACATAGAGAATTATTTACTTATCTTATTAACACATGAAACTATTTCTTGATATGATGATAATATGTGGTATACTATTTCTTTTCTAAATGTTTGCTTAAAACCACGAAAGATATGATCTTTCTTACTCTTTGGATCATGCATATTGCTGGAGGTCTCATTCCATCTACTGGGTGCCATTTCTAGACAATGGCATAAACTAGATTAGTTTATGAATCGAAATACATAATTACAAACATGTGAAATACAAAACATAAATTGAGATGTTTATGGATATAATCCATAATTATAAAAAATGTTTTTCTTGAGAAAGTATATACTCATAAACCCTTCATAATGGTTTGTAAAGAAAATGATAATTATCCTATGCATATACCCTGATATTTTCGTAACCAAGAGTGCAGCAAGGCCCTTTGTCTTGCACCAGTTCTCGTTTGAGTCTAGATCAATGCGGTGTTTTCGGATTTTTCATTTAGGTACATCTATGCCAGAGCCGCCTCTACCTACTCGTATCCATATAGGGATGTATTTCTTGGAAAACATTCAAAATATCCACATTACCAAAATTATAGAGATTTCTTCTATACTAATCCTCAAAGTCTACCTTAGGGATATGTGATGTAATCATAGTTTACCTAAATCTAGTTTCTAATGTTTATACTCAACTTCCTTTGATACTAATTGTAACGCCCCAACCCTAGAAACCCAGAGTCAGTAAATTATTATGTATCATTGGAATGATCACAAAATATCAAGTGTCAAAAAATATATTATTTTAGTAGCCTTGTAAATACTAGATACATTCACAATGTTTTCATTACATCATAAAATAGAAAACTAAAATAATATTGATTCCATAGAAAATACTGAGATCCCATATACTATCCATGCAGGTCAGTCATAATATACTTCTTCGCATCCTGGGAAAAATATAACAGAGAAAGGGGTGAGCTTATATACTCAGAAAGGATAAAAATATAGCAGAAACATTCATAAATAAGAATAAACATTTAAGGCAATGTAAAAAACAAAAACAAAAGCCTTTTCAACATAAACTTCATCATAATATGGAAAATATAAATCAAAATAATGTCATTTACTTACTCAGATGGATATTCTACTTGTAGAATAATCACAAGCAATATCAATAGCCACTTTCATAATGATGGAATGCATAATGTCATACTTCATAACCATATAGTGAAAGCCTTGTGCAAAGACTAAAAATAAGACTTTTTCAAGGCCTTGTGCAAAGACTATAATGCCCAGACCCCAGTTACCCAGAGTCAGTGCATTATTTTAATACATTGGCATGACTACAAGGAATCAAGTCCCGAAGGATTGACCAGTTTAGCAGTCTTGGAAAATAGAATATATACATGAATGTTACATTACTATTTATAACATACAAAACATCATAAATAATCCTCTATGAATGCCATTATTCCCTTGGCTTAATCCTGTATATCAATCACAATACACTTCTTGGAATCCTGGGAAAAATAAAACATAGAAATGGGTGAGCTTAGATGATTAGTAAGGATAACAATACAATGGGAACTTTAATAAATAAGATTAAACATTTAAGTCAATGTATAACAAAAACAAACGCCTTTTAAACTTGAACTTCATCATAATATGGAAAAAATAAAATGAAGTAATTTCATTTACTTATTCACATTGATATTCTATTAGTCAATCGCATGCAATATCACTAACCACTTTCATAATGATGGAATGAATAATTCCATACTATCATAACCACATAATCAAGGCCTTGTCCCAAGCCTACAAATAAGATTTTTTCATGGCCTTGTGCCAAGACACTAGTTTGCCTCATAAGACCTACCAATGCATCGAGAAGCTTTAGCGAGCTCCACCTGTAACTTACAAAGTCCAATGCATTCCTCATATGAAAAGGTTTAAACATAACATAAACATTCGAATTAAAACAAGCATATAAAATGTTAATACATTATCAATAAACCATGTATGGTATAAAAATAACACATCCATAGTCAAACATATCACAAAATCTTCAATAAAATATGGAAGATTTGTATCATAATAAATCATCTTCAAACATGTTTAAAATCCATCAAAGGATGTTGACATATATGAAAATGATTTGTAAAACTCTTTGAGGTAAATATCCCTTTTTCCTGAAAACATTTAAAAGTAACACAATTTTGAAAGGAAAAAATAAGAAGACAATTTTGAATCAAAGTTTCCCATACCACTTTGAAACTTTTGAATGTAATTAACATTTTAAAAACAATCAGGTCCATATAAATAAATCCTTAAAACACATTTTGAAGACATGGACATTAACGAGAAAGATTTATAAGAATAAATATTTAAAACATCTGAAATGATGTCTTTGTAAAGAAACTTCCTTCAAATAATCCCTTTGAAAACTCGTTCATGAAACATGGACATGGATAATAAATATGTCCCATTATATACTTACGTAAAATCAACCTCACATAACAAAGAGATCGTGAAATTAACCCTTACCAATTTGGTAACTTACGAAACATACACCCCATGAAAGAGGTATCATACAATGAATATGTAAATACACATAAATTAAACTGTATTACACAAATAATACAATTATGGGTAGTATATACACTACACAAAAGGTAATAGTGGCAATATGGCATGAATCTCATGGGAATAAGGAGTGAGATGAAAACCCCTTACCTTGCACTTTCCTTTAGTCAAGGATATGTTTAACCTCCTGTATGAAGACTATAGTATGTTATTAAATTATAACAGAACCATATTAATATTTATGATATCATACATTATTCATTTATGACTTTATACTACCCATTTGATTATAATTTCCATGTTATATTAATATTTCGGGTAATAATCTCTTTCTTTATCGTATGTGTTTTAACTTGTTACTCTTGATTGTATCACTTAGATCATGATTTAAATACTTCCAGAATATAAAACATGATTTATAAATCATATATATTTAGAATAGAAATATTTATAATAGACATATATATATATGAAATGGAAAACACTGTTTATGGAGATGGTAGTCCGTACGTACGCATAAACGCGGTTTCCGTTTTCATATAGTATTGAACGGATGTAAGTGAATAAGATATATGTAAATAAATAAATACTTATATATATAAATATCTATATCTCAAGAAAAATTATTATGTCACATATTACATACTTATTAGTAATATATATTTTTATAATTGTCGATGAATGGTGAACTTGGAAATGAATCTCATCGCGTCGTGGAGACGTTAATCCGTACATACACACGAGAAAAAATATCACTCTTTTGATATTAAAATTATATATAATTGGATGGCATATCATATATACAGAATCCTTATCATGTTATATTTATTATTTGAATCGAATAAACATCATTATTATACCCATCCAAATAATAATGTATTGAATAACAATTATACCACGACGTGGAGACGGTAAGTCGTACGGACACACATATGGTGACATGTCATTCAATGGGTGAATAGAATAATGAATTTGTTTGTACCATAATTAAAATAACATCACAGTATATATAATATACTGGATTTATTATTTTATAATGGAAACAACAAAGAAAAAGTAATTGGAAGAAGAAAGGAACTTGAACAAAGGTGGTGAAATCATTACCTCTTCTTTGGGTTCTTCCTTTTGATTTGATCAAAAAGGCTCCTTAGGATGGATTTATGATCAAAATAATGCCTCTAGGTTGAAAGTATGATAGTTTATAGGTTATTTGGTCAGTTTTTGGCTGATCCAAATGGCTTATAAGGTGTGAATTAGAGTGAAGGGGGAGTTCCCTTTTGTAAGAGTGGGCAGGGGTACCTTAGGAAAAACATAAAATATTATTTTATAATAAATTCATATTCAATTTATAATGGCTCAAAATTAATTTATTTATAGTCTATGGTGGGTATGGGTCTAAAACCACTCAACCAATAGGTTTTAGATAGTTTTGGATCAATTTATTAACCTTATCGTTTAGTTTTAACTCTTAGTTAATTAGTTTGACATTTACCATGTCACTTTGTATTTTTATATTATATGGTTAATAAACATACTATAAAATTATAATAGACCCCCAATTTGTCCATTAATGATAAAACAATCATGATATATGTCCTTTGGACGAACCTTAGATTTTTATGAATAGAATATCAATTAATAATATAATATTTGTTTTAAAAACGCTTTTATGTCAATTTTGACACTATTGGGTTTTTTTTTGATAAATTTATAACAGAATTATTAAATTTAAAACAATAAATATAACCAATACTAATATGTCATATTATCCAATAAAATTATTGTAATTCATAAAAAGTCACAGATTACATTTATTTAGGTATTTATAATATCAATTATCTTAATCTTTCATTACTATGGTAATTACTGCATCATCATTGTGTCATAAATAAATTAACATATTTAATGACTAAATATTATAAATAAAATACCATTATGTTTGAAATATTTTAATATTTCTAATGAATATTTATAATAGAATTTATCTAATGTATAACCCTATAGTAAAAATGTTTTAGTTATTAAACTTTGATTTTAACTCTTTTAACTCTTCTTTGAATTAAATAATAATAAATGTCCGAATCTAATACAATTGGACCTAAATGATAATATTTTATTCCTAAGGTTGTTTTTAGTCGAGATACACTTGTCTTATAGAATTAGGACATGTGTTAGGTTAATAATAATGTCTTTTTACCCTTAATTACCCTATTTACTTTTAACTCTGGTAAATAAAAGTAAAATGTTACTATTCACTAAAAATTATTTTTATCTTAGTGAACCACATTTTACTCCTTGATATTAACTGTGTCTCTCGTATTTTCTAAATTCCACTAACAGAAGCGGTAAAATTATGTTTTATGTGAATTTGAAAATTCTCCTAGGAGGTGGATAAGAGACGGTGAAAAGTTCTATAAAAATTAATATATCTAATATTATTATAAATTTAAATCAATGAATAACATTAAACTTATATAGTTATTATGTATATATTTTAACCTAAAATAAATTTATATAAAATAAATAATTATTTAAATAATAATTATGTTTTAAACGATAACATAGTGTTTTTTCACTATTATTCAATAATTGAACGTTTTCAGAAAAATACCAAAAATTCACCCTTGGCTAATTTAGATATTCAAAATCCAAAAATTAATTCCATTTTACCAAATTCAAAATGTATAATTTGCATTTATTAATTTAAAATTAATTCTCATTGTCCAAACAAATAGCATGTTTTTAAGAAACAATAACTATCAAAAGATTAACACTTGTTTGTGTATAATTTCAATGTGAAATTAATTCCAATGGCCAACATTGGATTAAAGGGTAAAAATATAATCTAAATATACTTCCCAAACATTAAAATGTATAATTCATCACTATAAATTATTTTGATTAAAAAATCTGTTTTTAGTTAAAATATAGTATTTTCACTATTCACCCAAATTTGAAAGTTATCAGAAAAAACACCAAAAATTTATTGAAACTAAATTCTTATGTCCTTATTCTATATAAGAAGTTTATTTTTTCAAATAGAATATATAAAAGATTCAAATATTGGATTTAAAAAGGGTTCACCACAAAAAAAGCAGTAAAATTGCATTTTTTGAAAAATACTTCTTTTATCTGAAAAAATGATTTTGTTCTAAAATTATGTCTAAGAAACTCATAATATGGATTAAAAAATTATAAGTATTACATAATGTACAAAATTTAGTTAATAATACTCATAACCGCTTTTGAACAGCTAGTTTGATAAGTCGTGATGCGCTTGAACTCAGTGTTGCGTGTAGTGCAAGTTATTACATAACTTTAATGATATAATGTACTATGAAATCTTGGGGTGTTACATTCTTCCCTCCTTCAACAAATTGCATCCTCTCAATTTGAAATTGTTCTTTGAAAATAAAATGTTTCAAATAGAAAATACCTTTGTGGGAAAACCCACATCAGAAATTGGGTTAATAAAATATAGTCGTAATAAGAGGAAAAGGGGAATGAAAACATCACCACCAAATTATGATCACGATTAAGAGAACATTGGTGGGAATTGGAGACACATAATTGGAGGGAAAATGTAAATATTTATAGGTATTGATTGATTTCATCAATCACAAACAATTGTATAATTGTGGGCCTCAAAGCCACCCATCTATGATGATTTAAAATACCATCGGTTCAACAAAACGTAAGGTATTAGGACAACAAATTTTTTGTTTTAATATCCCTTCCCTAAATTATAATATTTAATTTTTCCAAAAATAATAGGGAATATATATATATATACTTGACAAGTAGAGTTTCATCCTTAAACTAATTCCTACCACAAACTCATCTTTTAGTCTAAAAGATTTCAATATATATATATATATATTCTATTTATCATAATATTATAGGGTTACAAAAATAATGAATTTATAATTCACATATCAGTCCCTTTAAAAAACTACATTATTCAATCCAGGACATAACATGAGTCAGTGATAGGTGATACACCCTTGCCTCCCTTCGGTTGCGGGTTTAGGTCTCGCGGCCTTGCCGGATGTGACGGGTTTTCACCGGACCTCCAGGTTGTCCTTTTTATAGCAATCCAAAAATAACCTTAACAATAGTATCTGATTTCAAACATAATCCATTCCAACCTTTAGAATTATCCAAAATACTTATATGCAAACTCTCGATCTAAAATATATAAGGAAGCTAAACATAATGAGGATCATTTTATCCATGTAAAAAAATGTGAACGCCTTCATCATATATTCTTTTACAACACTGCCACATCCTGAATTACCAAAATCAACCATCTCTTATTCCAAAAACATTAACTCATTATCAGGACCATATTAAGGATTACCTTCCCTTCAACCATGTAATTTCAAAAAATTATATATTACTATTAAGTCACTTTTCTTAGAACCATATAATCCCAAATCCTTAATAAAATATTATTGCAGTACAATCATTATTTATCTCCATAATTCATGTAACCAGTATACTGTTGATACAACACTCAAATTAAATAATTCTATAATAACAACATAAGAACACTAGTCATTCTTATTCATCTGAGGTAGTATCATAACTTGATTGTTATCCAATAACATCATTTTCGGTATACTCTTATGAATTGGACAATGATTCCTATAGTGTCCCAATGCCTTGCAGATGAATCATTGTACATTTGAATTTTTTTTACCCTTGCAATCACGTACTTGGTGTCCTTTATTTCTCCATACTTATAAAAAACTCTCATTCCCTTCAAAAATTTACCATGGTGATACTTTTCACAATTATGACATATGGTAAAATTCTTATTTTCCCTCTTCCCTTTATCCATATTTCTCTCTTCCATCCTTTTCTTCTCTTGCTTCCCTTCAAAGCCATAGGACTCAGAGAATTTTTTTCTTATCTTATTAACACATGATACTATTTCTTCATGTATTGAGAATACATGGGAGACTATTTCCATTCTAAATGTTGGCTTAATACCGTGAAACAAATGATCCTTCTTAATCTTTGTATCATACGTATTGTTTGAGTTCACATTCCTTCCATTGGGTGCCATTTCTATACAATGGAATACACTACATCAGTTTATGAATTGTAATTCATAATTCCAAACATGTAAAATACCTAATGTAAACAGAAAAGTTTATGGATATAATCCATAATAACAAAAATGTTTTTTTGAGGAGGTATATACTCATAAACCCTCCATAGTTGTTTTTAAAGAAAACAAGAATTATCCTAATCATATCCCCTGGGACTGTCGTAACCAAGAGAGTAGCAAGGCCTGTTGTCCTGCACCAGTTACCGTTCGAGTCTAGCTTAAAGCGGTGTTTTTGGGTTTTACCCCTAGGTATATCTATGCTAGAGTAGCCTCTACCTACTCGTATCTAGACAATGATGTATTTTCTTGGAAAACTTATAAATCCTTTACATTAACAAAATTCTAGGAAGTTCTTCTATCCTAATCTTTAAAGTCTATCTTATGGTAATGTGCTCTAATCAGAGTTTATCTAAATCTGGTTTCTAAGGTTATTGCTAAACATCCTATGATACAAACTGTAACACCCGACCCCAGTTATCTAGAGTCAGTGCATTATTTTAATACATAGGAAAGATTAAAAGGAATCAAGTCCTGAAGGACCGATCAGTTTTGCAGTCTTGGAAAATAGATTATATACATGAATGTTACATTACACCTAATAACATACAAATAAAAATAAATAATCCTTTATGAATGCCATTATTCCCTTGGCTTAACCCTGCATATCAATCACAATACACTTCTTGGAATCCTGGGAAAAATAAAACATAGAAAGGGGTGAGATCAGATGCTCAGTAAGGATAAAAATACTGCAGAAACATTCATAAATAAGTATAAACATTTAAGGCAATGTATAACTAAAACAAAAGTCTTTTAAACCTGAACTTCATCATAATATGGAAAAAATAAAATGAATTAATTCCATTTACTTATTCACATGGATATTCTACTAGTAGAATAATCACATGCAATATCACTAACCACTTGCGTAATGATTGAATGCATAATGCCAGGCTATCATAACCACATAGTCAAAGCCTTGTGCCAAGACTAAAAATAAGATTTTGTCAAGGCCTTATGCCAAGACACTAGTTTCTCTCATGATACCTACAGATGCATTGAGGAGCTATAGCGGGCTCCACCCATGACTTACTAAGTCCAATGCATTCCTCCTATGAAAATGTTTAAACATAAAATAAACATCCATATTAAAACTAGCATACGAAATGTCAATACATTATCCCTAATCCATGAATCGTATAAAAATAACACATCCATAGTAAAACATATCACAAAACCATCAATACAATATGGATGATTTGTATCATAATAAATCATCTTCAAACAAGTTTAAAATCCATCAAAGGATGTTGACATAGATGAATATGACTTGTAAAAATCTTCGAGAGAAATATCCATTTTTCATGAATCATTTAAAAGTCACACAATTTATAAAGGAAGAAATTTAAAGACATTTTTTAATCAAAGTTTCCCATACCACTTTTAAACTTTTGAAAGGAATTAACATTTTAAAAACATTCATGTCCATATAACTAAATCGGTAAAAACCATTTTGAAGTCATGGACATTAAGGAGAAAGATTTTGAAGAATAAATATTTAAAACATTAAAAATGATGTTTTTGAAAAAAAAGTACCTTAAAAGAATCCCTTTTAAAAATATTTCATTAAACATGGACATGGATAATAAATATGTCCCATTAGATACTTACATAAAAACAACCTCGGATAATAAAGAAATTGTGAAATTAACCCTGACCAATTTGGTAACTTACAAAACATGCACCCCATGAAAGAGGTATCATAAAATGAATATGTAAATACACATAAATTAAATTGTATTATGCAAATAATACAATTATGGTAATACATATACCACACAAAAGTTAATAGTGGCAATATGGCACGAATCTCACGGGAATAAGGAGTGAGATGAAAACCCTTTACCTTACACTTTCCTTTAGTTGAGGGTACATTTAACCTCTTGTATGAAGACTAAAGTATGTTATTCAATTATAACAGAACCATATTAATATTTATGATATTATACATTATTCATTTATTACTTTATACTACCCATTTAATAATAATTTCCATGTTATATTAATATTTCAGATAATAATCGCTTTCTTTATCTTACGTGTTTTAACTTGTTACTCTTGATTCTATCACTTAGATAATGATTTAAATACTTCCAGAATATAAAAAATGATTTATATATCATATATATTTAGAATATTAAAATGTATAATAGACATATATATGAAATGGAAAACACCGTTTATGGAGACGGTAGTCCGTACGTATGCATAAACACTGTTTCCGTTTTCATATAGTATTGAACGGAAGTAAGTGAATAAGATATATGTAAATACATAAATACTTATATATATAAATATATATATATATATCCAGTAGAATTATTATTTCACATATTACAGACTTATTAGTAATATATATTTTTATAATCGTCGATGAATAGTGAACTTGGAAATGAATCTCATCGTGTCGTGGAGACGGCAGTCCGTACGTACGCAAGAGCGAAAATATCACTCTTTTGATATTAAAATAAAATATAATTAGATGGTATATCATATATAAAGAATCATTATCATGTTATATTTATTATTTGAAGTAAATACACATCATTATTATACCCATCCAAATAATAATGTATTGAATAACAATTACACCACGACATGGAGAAGGTAAGTTGTACGTACGCACGTATGGTGACATGTCATTCAAAGGGTGGATAGAATAATGAATTTGGATGTACCATGATTATAATAACATCATAGTATATATAAGATACTAGAGTTATTATTTTATAATGGAAACAACATGAAAAAGGAAGTGGAAGAAGAAAGGAACTTGAAACAGGGTGGTGAAATCATTACCTCTTCTTCAGGTTCTTCCTTTTGATTTGATCAAAAGGGCTCCTTAGGATGGATTTATGATAAAACTAAGGCCACTATGATGAAGGTAGGATAATTGAGAAGGTATTTGGATAGGATTTGGCTGATCCAAATGGCTTATAAGGTGTGAATTATAGTGAAGGGGGAGTTCCCTTTTATAAGAGGGGTGAGGTGTACCTTAGGAAAAACATAAAATATTATTTTATAATAAATTCATATTCGGTTTATAATGGCTAAAAATTGATTTATTTATAGGTTAAGGTGGGGATTTGTCGACATCAACTCAACCAATAGGTTTTAGACAGGCTTGGGTCACTTTATTAACCTTATCGTTTAGTTTTAACTCATAGTCAATTAGTTTTACATTTACCATGTCTCTTTGTATTTTTTATATAATATGGTTAATAAACATAATATAAACTTACAATAGACCCAAAATTGGTCCATTAATGATAAAATTACCATTATATAAGTCTTTTTTCTATAATATTGATTTTTAGGAATATAGTATCAATTAATAATATTATATTTGTTTTAAAAACACTTCTATGTCAATTTTGACACTATTGGGTATTTTGTTTTTGATAAATTCATAAAAGCATTATTACTTAGAAAATAATTCATATAACCAATCCTAATATGTCATATTAACCTATAAAAATATTTTAATTCATAAAAGGTCTCAGATTACATTTATTTGAGTATTTATAATATCAATTATCTTAATATTTCATTAATACATTAATTACTGCATCATTATTGTGTCACAAATAAATTAACTTATTTAATGTATAAAAATTATAAATAAAATAACATTATGTTAGAAATCTCTAGATATTTATAATGAATATTTATAATCAAATTTATCTAATGTATAACCCTATATTAAAAATGTTTTAGTTATTAAACATTGATTTTAACTCTTTTAACTCTTCTTTAATTAAATAATAATAAATGTCCTAATATAATCCAAGTGGACCTAAATGATAATATTTTTATTCCTAAGGTTGTTTTTGGTCATGATACACTTTTTCAATAGAATTAGGACATGTTTTAGTTTAATATTAATATCATTTATCCCTTAATTACCCTATTTACTTTTAACTATGGTAAATAAAAGCAAAAAGTTACTATTCATCAAAAATTATTTTTATCTTATTGAACCAAATTTTACTCCTTGATATTAACCATGTCTCTTGAATTTTCAAAATTCCACTCACAGAAGCGTTAAAATTATGTTTTATGTAAATTTGCAAATTCTCCTTGGAGGTGGGTAAAAGACGGTGAAACGTTCTATAAAAACTTTTAAATATATAATATTATTATAAATTGACTCCAATGAATTACATTGAACTTATATAAGTACTTTGTATATATTTTTTCCTAAAATAAATTTAAATAAAAATTTTGTTTTAAACGGTAACTCAGTGTCATTTCACTATTCATAAAAAATTGAACGTTTTTTGAAAAATACCAAAAAATTAAACCTAAGATAATTTTGTTATTCAGAATCCAAAAATGAAGTCTATTTTACCAAATTTAAAACATAGAAGTTTCATTTATAAATTTAAGAAATAGCGTGTAATTAATTTCAATGTAAAATTAATTACAATGACCAACATTGTATTAAAGGGTAAAAATATAATCTTAATATACTTCCAAAACATTAAAATTTATATTTCAAAATTATAAATTATTTTAATTAAAAATGTTCTTTTCAGTTAAAATATAGTATTTTCAATATTCACCCAAATATGAAAGTTATCAGAAAAACACCAAAATTTTATTGAAACTAAATTATTATTTCCTGACTCTAAAAAAGAATTTTATTTTGTCAAATTTAATATATAAAAGCTTCAAATATTGGATTTAAAAAGTGTTCTCCATTAAAAGGCAGTAAAATTGCATTTTTTGAAAAATAATTCTTTTATCCAAAAAATGAATTTGTTCTGACATTATGTCTAAGAAAATCATAATATGGATTCAAAAATTATAATGATTGTATAATTTTCAAAATTCAGTTAATACTACTCATAACTGCTTTTGAATGGCTAGTTTGGTTACTCGTGATGTGATTGAACTCAATGTTGTGTGTAGTGCATGTTATTACAACAGTTTAAGGAAATAAAGTACTATGAAATCTTGGGGTGTTACAAAGACACTTGTTGTCTCATTAGACCTACCGATGCGTCGAGGAGCTATATTGGGCTCCACCCGTAACATACTAAGTCCAATGCATTTCTCATATGAAAAGGTTTAAACAAAACATAAACATTCGTATTAAGACTAGAATATGAAATGTCAATACTTTATCCATAAACCATGAATGGTATAAAAATATCACATCCACGGTCAAACATATCACAAAACCATCAATATAATATGGCTGTTTTTTATCATAATAAATCAACTTCGAATAATCTTAAAATCCATCAAAGGATGTTGACATAGATGAAATCAAAACCTTTTTTAGGGAAATATCTCTTTCTATTTTAAAATCATTTAAGAGTCACATAATTATAAAGAAAACATTTATTTTGAAAATATTCTTATAAGATTGTAAGGGAAGCTTTGATGATGTTATAACGGTGGAAAATAGTTGCACCTGGCGTATAAGTTAAAAAAACATTCTTACCTTAATTTTGTCAAAAATGTCATAAACTACCTTATCTGGAAAACAACGAAAAGATTCATTTCAAAACATATAAGGTCAAATAATGTTATAAATTACTTTCACCCATAGTCTATTCAATAGTAAAAATGTTTTGAAATACATTTTTAAGAAACATGGATGTGGATGATAAAGAGGTCCTAGTAGTTACTTATATAAAAACAACCTCGGATAATAAAGAGATTTTGAAATTGACCCTTAACATGTAATTTTCCTTGATCAAGGGTAGGATAACCTCCTTTATAATGGTGAAATAATTTTTATTAAATTATAAAAGAATCATATAAATTAATTTGATATCATATATGGTCATTTAACATTTCTTTGTTAATAATATCTTAGTTTTATCGACGTTTTGGGTGTTAACTGGTTTGTTTTCCTTTATATGATTTTTAACGTAAGTAATTATTGTTATGGAAAATATGTATCTTATTAATATTAAGAAATATATAAAGTCATTTAACATTATTTTTAATCATTTATTGAAAATTAGTCTTGAATGGATAACGATGGGGAATGAATCGCATCGCGTTCGTGGAGATGGTAAACCGTATGTACGCACGAGCGACAATAACATTATTTTGATATTACAATAATATATAATTGGATGTTATATCATATATAAATAATCAATGTCATTTTATATTTATTATTTACATCAATTACACATCGTTATTATACCCTTCCAAATAATAATGTATTGAATAACAATTACACAACGACCTGGAGACGGTAAGTCATAAATTCGCACGTATGGTGACATGTCATTCAAAGGATGGATTGAATAATTAATATAGTTGTAACATATTTATAATAACATCACAGTATATAGAAGATATTGGAGTTATAATTTTATAAAGTAAAGTACAATGAAAGAGGTAGTGGAAGAAGAAAAGAACTTGAAAGAGGTGATGAAATGTTTACCTCTTCTTCGGGTTCTTCCATTTGATTTGATCAAAAGGGATCCATAGGCTGGATTTCTGACTAAAGTAATGCCTCTAGGATGAAGTAAGTATAGTGTAGATGTTATTTTTGCAGGGTTTGTCTGAGACAAATGGGTTTTAAGGTGTGAATTAGAGAGAAGTTGGACTTCCCTTTTATAAGAGGGGTGAGGGGCACCTTAGGAAAAGCTAGAAATATTATTTTTTAATAAAATACTTTTCGGTTTATAATGGATCCAAAATGATTTATTTAAAGGATAAGGTGGGTATGCATCTAAAACCACTCAACCAATTGTTTTTAGATAGGTTTGGTTCACTATATTAACTTTATTTTTTAGATTTAACTCTTAGTTAAATAGTTTGACATTTACCACGTCTCTTTGTATTTTTATGTTATATGGATAATAAACATACTATATACTTCCAAGAGAACCCCAAGTGGTTCATTAATGATACACCTATCATTATATAAGACTTTTTTACAATCATTATATTTTTATAAATACAATATCAATTAGTAATATAATATTTGTTTTAAAAACTCTTTTATGTCAATTTTGACACTATTTTGTATTTTATTTTTTATAAATTCATAACAGAATTATTACTTCAAAAACAATTTATATAACCAACTCTAACAAGTCATATTAACCAATAAAATTAGTTTAATTGAAAAAAAGTTTCAAATTACATTTATTTGAATATTTATAATATCAATAATTTTAATATTTCATTAATTATGTAATTACTTTATCATCATTCTGTCATACTTAAATTTAATTATTTAATGTATAAAAATTATAATTAAAATATAATTATGTAGTAAATCGTTTTATCTTTTTACGGAATATTTATAGTCGAATTTTTCATTTTAATAACCCCATATTAAAAATAGTTTAGTTATTGAACTTTGAATTTAACACTTTTAACTCTTCTTTGAACTAAATAATAATAAATGTCCTAATCAAATCCAAGTGGACCTAAAGGTTCATATTTTATTCCTAAGGTTGACTTTGGTCGAATTACACTTATCTAATAATATTATGACATGTTTTAGGGTAATAATAATATCATTTTTAACATTAATAACAAAATATACTTTTAATCGTGGTAAATAAAAGTCAAAAGTTATTATTCATCAACAATTATTTTTATCTTATTGAACCAAATTTTACTTATTGATATCAACCATGTCTATTATATTTTTTAAATTCAATTCACATAAGCGGTAAAATTAAGTTTTATTCAAATTTGCAAATGCTCCTAGGAGTGGGTAAAAGACAGTAAATAGTTCGATAAAATTTTATATATCTAAACTAATTATAAAATTACTCCAATGAATTATTTTGAACATATTTATGTATTATGTATTTATTTTGACATAAAATAAATTAAAATAAAATAACTAATTATTTAAAAAAAATTGGTTTTAACCAATAACGTAGTGTTTTTCACTATTCCTCAAAAATTGAAAGTTTTTAGAAACATACCCAAAAAATCACCCTAAGATTATTTTGATACTATGAATTCAAAAGTGAAGTATATTTTATCAAATTAAAAACATATAAATTTTATTTATTAATTTAAAATTAATTCCCATTGTCAAAACCAAAAAAGCGTATTTTTAAGAAATAATAACTACCAAAAGATTGACACTTATTTATGTCCAATTTCAAAGTGAAATTACTTCCAATGACCAAAATTGGATTAAATGATAAAATTATAATTTAATTATACTTCTAAACCATTCAAATTTATATTTTAACACTATAAATTATTTTTCTTGAAAAAGGTTTTTTAGTTAAAATTTAGTATTTTTCACTCTTCACCCAAATATGAAAGTTATCAGAAAAACACCAAAAAATTATCCAATGTAATTTTTTATGTCTCGATTCTAAAGAAGAAGTTCATTTTGTCAAATTTAATATATGAAAGATTCAAATATTGGATTTAAAAAGTGTTTTCCATTAAAAGGCGGTAAAATTTCATTTTAAAAAAATACTTATTTTATCTGAAAAAATGATTTTTTTTTCTTATATTATGTCTAAGAAACTAATAATATGTATTCTAAACTTATAAGGATTATATATAATTAAAAATTCAGTTAATACTATTCATAACCGCTTTTGAACGGCTAGTATGGTAAGTCGTGGTGCGCTTGAACTCATTGTTGCGTGTATGAAAGTTATTTAATTACATTGAATAAATAACATACTATGAAATTGTGGGGTGTTACATTCTACACTATTTCAATAAATTTTTTCCTCGCAATTTGAAATTGTTTTTCGAAAATAAAAGAATAAAATTTGAAAAATACCTTTGTGGAGAACCCACATCGGAAATTGGGTTGATAAAATTTAGTCTTAATAAGAGGGATAGGGAAATGAAAAAGTCACCACCAAATTATGATGTTGATTAAAAGAACATTTGTAGAAATTAGAGACACGTAATTAGAGGGAAAACATAAATATTTATTGGGAGTGATTGAGGTCGTCAATCACAAACAAGTGTAATATTGTGGGCAACAAAGCCATCAATTTATGATGATTTAAAATATCATCAGTTCAACAAAACATAAGGTATTAGGTTAAAACATTTTTGGTTTTAAGATCCCTTAACTAATGTTTAAGAATCATTTTCTTCATATAATAAGATAAAAAATATGCTTGATAAGTAGAGTTCCATCCTTTAACTAATTTCTTCCACAAACTCATCTTTCACTATAAAAGATAATAGAACATAAAAATACTCTATTTATCCTAATCATATATGGACCATATTAAAGTTGTGCATTTACTTTAACCATGTATTTTCCAAGAAGTTTAAATTTCCATTAAGTCACATTTCTTGGTTCTACTAATATCAAGTCATTAATGAAATTGTACTACAGTACAATATTTATATACTCTATAATTATTATAACATGTAAACCATTAATACAATACTCAAATGACACAATAATTTAAGAAAAATATAAAAACTCTTAATCATTCCTCTTCATCTTAGGTAGTATCATAACATTATTATCAACCAATCGCAGCATTTGGGGTATACTCTGATGATTATGACATTGATTCACGTAGTGTCCTAACTCCTTGTAGTTGAAGCATTTTACATTTGAAACATTTTCCTCACCCTTGCAATCATGTACTTGTTGTCCTTTTCTTCCACACATATAACAAACTCTCATTACCTTCAACCATTTACCGAAGTGATTCTTTCCACAGTTGTCACATATGGGAAAATCCTTCTATCCCTTATTCCCTTTATCCATCTTTCTTTCTACCATCTTTTATTCTCTGGATTCCCTTCAAGGCCATAGGACTCATAAAATTATTTACTTATCTTATTAACACATTATACTATTTCTTCATATGATGATAATACATGGAAGTGTATTTCCTTTCAAAATGTTGGCTTAACACCATGAAATATATTATCATTCTTACTCTTTGGATCATGCATATTGCTTGAGGTCTTATTCCATCTACTGGGCGCCATTTCTAAACAATGGCATAAACTATATTAGTTTATGAATCGAAATACATAATTCCAAACATGTAAAATACTTAACATAAATTGTGCAGTTTATGGACTTAATCCATAATTATAAAAAATGATTTCCTTTAAGAAATATATACTCATAAACCCTTCATAATAGTTTGTAAAGAAAATGATAATTATCCTAATAATATCCCTCAGGAGTGTCGTATCCAAAAGTGAATCAAGGCCTGTTTCCATGCACCTGTTCTCATTCAAGTCTATCTCAAAGCAGTGTTTTCACGTTTTACCACTAGGTACATCTATACTAGATCCACCTCTACCTGCTCGTATCTAGATAGGGATGTATTGCTTAGAAAACTCGCAAAGTCTCTACATTACCAAAATTCTAGGAAGTTCTTCTATACTAATCCTCAAAGACTATTTTAGGGTTATGTTCTCTAATCAGAATTTACCTAAATCTAGTTTCCAAGGTTTATACTAAACATCCTCTGATACCAAATGTAATGCCCCGACCCCATAAACCCATATTTGATGCATTATTGTATATAATTGGCAAGATCACAAAAGATCAAGTCTTGAATGACCTATTAGTATAGTAGACTTGAAAATAATAGATACATTGATATGGTTAAATTTACATCATAAAATAGAAAACTAAAACAACATTGATTCCATAGACAACACTGATATCCCATAGACTATCCCTGCAGTTCAGTAATAATATACTTCTTCGCATCGTAGGAAAAATAAAACACAAAATGGGTGAGCTCAGATGCTCAGTAAGGATAAAAATATAGCGGAAACTTTCAAAAATAAGCATAAACATTTAAGGAAATGTATAAAACTAAAACAAAAGACTTTTTAACATAAACTTCATCATAATATGGAAAACATAAATCAAAATAATTCTATTTACTAACTCACATGGATATTCTACTAGTCAAATAATCACAAGCAATGTCAATATCCACTTTCATAATGACGGAATGCATAATGCCAGAATTCATAACCACATAGTAAAATCCTTATGGCAAGAGTAAAAACAAGATTTTTTTCAAGGACTTGTGCCATGACATTAGTTTGTCTCATGAGACCAACCGATGCATCAAAGATCTATAGCGGGCTTCACCCGTCACTTACTAAGTCCAATGCAGTCCTGAAATGAAAAGGTTTAAACATAACATAAACATTCATATTAATACTAGAATACAAAATGAAATACTTTATCCATAAACCATGAATGGTATAAAAATATCACATCCATAGTCAAACATATCACAAAACCTTTAATACAATATTGACGTTTTGTATCATAATAGATCAACATCAAATAAATATAAAATCCATCAAAGGATGTTGACATAGATGAAATCAAAACCTTTTTAGAGAAATATATCTTTCTATTTTGAAACCATTTAAGAGTATCATAATTATAAAGAAAAAATTTATTTTGAAAATATTCTTATAAGCTTGTAAGGGAAGCTTCGATGATATTATAACAGCGGAAAATAGCCACACCACCCGCATAAGTTAAAAAAATATTCTTATCATAATTTTTTCAAAAAGGTCTTAAAGTAACTTGTTTGGAAAATGACCAAAAGATTCATTTCAAAACATATAAAGTCAAATAAGGGTATAAAAGACTTTAACCCATAGTGTAGTAAATAGTAAAAGTTTTTTGGAGTACATTTTTAAGAAACATGGATGTGGATGATAAAGAGGTCCCAACAGATACTTACGTAAAAACAAACTCGGATAATAAAGAGATTGTGAAATTAACCCTTACCATGTACTTTTCCTTGGTATAGGGTAGGATAACCTCATGTATAATGGTGAAATAATTGTTATTAAATTAAAAAGAATCATATAAATTAATATGATATCATATAATATCTTTTAACATCGCTTTGTTAATAATATCTTAGTATTATCATCGTTTCGGGTGTTAACTGATTCATTTTCTTTATATGATTTGTTACGTAAGTAATGTTTGTTATGGATATGATGTATCTTATTCATATTCTGAATGATATTATGTCATTAAACATTATTTTTAATCATCTAATGAATATTAGTCTTGAATGGATTACAATGGGGATTGAATCTCGTCGCGTTCATGGAGACGGTAATCTTTACATACACACGAGTGACAATATCATTCTTTTGATATTAAAATTATATATACTTGGATGGTAAATAATATATAAATAATCATTATCATGTTATATTTATTATTTACATCAATTACACATCATTATTATACCCATCCGAATAGTAATGTATTGAATAACAATTGCACCATGACGTGGAGATGGTAAGTCATACGTACGCACTTATAATGACATGTCTTTCAAAGGATGTATAGAATAATGAATATGGTTGTACCATATTTATAATAACATCACATTGTATAGAAGATTCTGGATTTATTATTTTATAATGGAAACAACAAATAAAGGGGAAGTGGAAGAAGAGAAGAACTTGAAAGAGGTGATGAAATATTTACCACTTCTTCGGATTCTTCCTTTTGATTTTATCAAAAGGGATACTTATGTTAGATTTATGACTAAAGTAATGCCTCTTGGATGAAGGTATGACAGTTTCGGGGGTATTTGTGTAGGTTTTTTCCGATACAAATGGCTTTAAAGGTGTGAATTATAAAGAAGGGGGAAGGCCCTTTTATAAGAGGGGTGAGGGGAACCTTAGGAATAAATAGAAATATTATTCTATAATAAAATATGTTTTTGTTTATAATGGCTTCAAAATGAATTATTTAAAGTCTAAGGTGGGTATGGGTTGAAACCCACTCATCCAATAGGTTTTAGACAGGTATGGGTCACTATATTAACCTTATCTTTTGGATTTAACTCTTAGTTAAATAGTTTGACATTTACTATATCTCTTTGTATTTGAATATTATATGGTTAATAAACATACTATATACTTCCAAGATAACCCCAAGTGGTTAATTAATTATACACCTATCATAATTTAAGTCTTTTTGCAGATCCTTATACTTTTATTAATAGAATATCAATTAATAATATAACATTTGTTTTAAAAACTCTTTTATGTCAATTTTGACACTATTTGGTATTTTGTTTTCCCTAAATTCATAATAGCATTATTACTCACAAAACATTCATTTAACCAACACTAACATGTCATATTAACCTATAAAATTAGTTTAATCCATAAAAGACTCAAATTACATTTATTTGGATATTTATAATATCAATTAGTTTAGTATTTCATTAATTAGGTAATTACTGTTTCATCATTGTGTCATAAATATATTTAATTATTTAATGTCTAAAACTGTAAAGAAAATACCATTATGTAGGAAATCTTTTTATCTTTCTAATTAATATTTAAAGTCTAATTTTTTTTATTTATAACCCTATAGTAAAAATAGTTTAGTTATTAAACATTGACTTTAACACTTTTAACTCTTCTTTGAATTAAATAATAATAAGTGTCCTAATCTAATCCAAGTGGACCCAAAGGATCATATTTTATTCCTAAGGTTTTCTTTGGCCTAATTACACTTATCCAATAGAATTAGTACATGTTTTAGTGTAATAATAATATCATTTTGACCTTTAAGTACCCTATTTACTTTTAACCGTGGTAAATAAAAGTTGAAAGTAAATATTCACCAAAAAATATTTTTATCTTGTTGAAACACATTTTACATACTTTTATCAACCTTGTTTATTGGATTTTTGAAATTCAATTCACATATGCATTAAAATTATGTTTTATTCAAATTTGCAAATTCTCCTTGGTGGTGGGTAAAAGACGGTAAATAGTTCGATAAAATTTTATATATCTAAACATATTATAAATTGACTCAAATTTATTATGTTGAACATATATATGTATTATGTATCTATTTTGACCTAAAATAAATTAAAATAAATTAACTAATTATTTAAATAAAAAATCTATTTTAACCAATAACGCAGTGTTTTTTCACTATTCATCAAAAATTGAATGTTTTCAGAAACATACCAAAAATTCATCCTAAGATTATTTTGATATTATGAATTAAAAAATGAAGTCTATTTTACCAAATTAAAATCATATAAATTTCATTTATTAATTTAAAATTAATTCCCGTTGTAAAAACCAAAAAGCGTAATTTTAAAAAATAATAACTATCAAAAGATTGACACTTGTTTATGTCCAATTTCAAAGTGAAATTACTTCCAATTACCAACATTGGATTAAATAGTAAAATTATAATTTAATTATTCTTCCAAAACATTCAAATTTATAGTTGAACACTACAAACTATTTCGATTAAAAAAGTTGTTTTCAATTAAAATTTTGTATTTTTCACTATTCACTCAAATATGAATGTTATTATAAAAAACCCAAAAAAAAATTCAAAACTAAATTTTTATGTCCCAATTCTAAAGAAGTTTATTTTGTAAAATTTAAATAATAAAAGTTTTAAATATTGGATTTAAAAAAGTTTTTCTACTAAAATGTTGTAAATTTACATTTTACAAAAATTCTTATTTTATCAGAAAAAATGAATTTGTTCTTATATTATGTATAAGAAACTCATAATATGGATTCTAAAATTATAAGGATTATATAAAATTCAAAATTTAGTAAATATTATTCATAACCACTTTTGAACGGCTAGTTTGGTAAGTCATGATGCGCTTGAACTTAGTGTTGTTTGTAGTGCAAGTTATTGAATTACATTGAAGAAATAACGTACTATGAAATCATGGGGTGTTACAATAATATACCTTGTTTGGACAACGACAAAAAGATACCTATCAAAATATTTTATAAAAATTCACATAATGGTATAAATGACTTTAACCCATAATCTAGGGAATTAAAAAATTGTTTTGAAATGCATTTTTATGAAATATTTATGTGGATGATAAATAAGTCCTAGAGGCTACTTACTTATAAACAACCTCAGATAATAAAGAGATTATAAAATTAAAACTTAACATGTAATTTTACTTTGGTTAGGGTACATTAACCTCATTTATAATTGTAAAATAATTTTTATTAAATTATACAAGAAACACATTCATAATTATGATATCATTTATGATCCACTAATATTTCTTTGTTAATAATATTTCTATTGTATCATTGTTTCGGGAGTTAACTGATTCCTTTTACTTTATATGTTTTTTGACATAAGTAATTTTTGTTATGGATAGGAAGTATTTGATTCATATCTATAAAAATATTAAGTTATTAAACATTATTTTTAATCATCAAATAAAAATTATTCTCGAATGGTTATAACTGGGAATGAAATCTCATCGCGTCGTTGAGACAGTAATCTGTACATACACACGAGTGACAATATCATTATAATGATGGTGAAATCATATTTATTTGGATGGTATATTATATATAAATAATAATTAACATGTTATATTTTTTATTTACATCAATTATACTCATTATTATCCCCATCCAAATAATGAAGTCTTGAATAACAAACTACAACACGGCGTGGAGACGATAAGCCGTATGTATGCACGTATGGTGACTTTATAATTCATAGGATGGATATAATAATGATTATGGTTTTAACATATTTATAATAACATTATATTATGTATAAGGTACTATATTTATTAATTTTTTGTGGAAACAATAATGAAAGAGGAAGTGGAAGAAGAAAAGAAATTTTAAAGATGTGATGAAATAATTACCTCTTCTTTGGGTGCTTCCTTTTCATTTGAATAAAGGGGTCCTTAGGTTGAGTTTATGATCAAATTAAGGCCACAAGAATTAATTGAGGGTCGTAGGGAGAATATTTGACTATGGTTTGTCCGAACCAAAAGGCTTTGGATGTGTGAGTTAAAGAGAAGGGGATGTTCCCTTTTATAAGGGATGTCAGGGGCACTTTAGGAAAAACTGGAAATATTAATTTATTATAACATTATTTTAGGTTTATATTATATAAAAATTAATTTATTTATAGGATTAGGTGGGTATGGGTGGAAATCATCTCAACCAATAGGTTTTAGACAAGTTTACGTCACCATATTAACCTTATCTTTTAGATTTAACTCTTAGTTAAATAGTTTTACATTTACCATGTATTCTTGTATTTTTATATTAATCTTTTAATAAATTTACTATAAAATAAAACTACAAGATAAAGTGGTTCATTAATGACATATATAACCTTATCTAAGTCTATTGTAAGAATCGTATATATTTGGGGGTAATATTTCATTCAATAAAATAGTAGTTTTTTTTAATACTCATTTATGTAAATTTTGACACTATTTGTTACTTGGTTATTATGAAAGTCATAACAACCTCATTACTTAGAAAAAATACACTGAATCATACCTAACATGTCTTATTCACCTATATAATTTGCGGATGGAATAAAAAGTATCAATTTAAAGTTAGTTTACTATTTATAATTTCAATTATTTCAATCTTTCTTTAATAAGGTTATAACTATATCATCATTGTGTCATATATAAATTTAATTATTTTATGTTTTAAAATTATAAATAAATTACAATTATGTATAAAATATTTATATCTTTATAATGAATTTTTATATTAGATTTTATTTTATATATAACTCTATATTAAAAATTGTTTAGTTAATAAAATTTTAATTTAACACTTCTTTAAATAAAAATATAATAAATGTCTTAATCTAACCCAAATGGATAAAAAAAAGATATAATTTTGGTCCTAAGGTTTATTTGGGTCAAAATACACTAATCCAATAGAATTATGACTTGATTTTGTCACGACCCGTCCTCGGGGCCCATGCCATGACTACACCAAACCTGCCTTCCATAGGCCAGGCGCTGGCAACTAGCACTAAAGAAGAAAATCCCAATAAAAGGGAATGAATTGCCTTTATATAAGAAAAAAACACAACAGAGTATGCAAGATGAAGTAAAAACTAAGTAAACTGAGTACAAAATTAAGTGCTGAAAAGTAAATGGGCCAGTATACAAACCCAACTGGATGTACAGTACAACTGAGAAAAGTGAAGTACAACAACTGAAAAGTAAAACAACATCCACTAAGAAGTCCTTTGGGAACCCCACCTGAAGGGTGGAAAAAGATTGTCTCCTCATCTCCGTGAATCCGTTCGCCTGATCCGCATACGTCTCACCTGATAGTCCACCTCCGGATACCATCCCGCTCCACAAGCATCAACCACGATCAGCACTGTCTGTCATCTGCATCCAACACAACATAGTGCGGGCATAGCCCGGGCAGGGGTGAGTATACGATACTCAGTAGGGACCCCGATATTTCCAAAGGTCTCCCATAATCCACAAAGGATATACCACAAAGAAAAGATATAAACACGAGGTATCAGCCAACTCTACATAGGTATATGCCCATACATATACCTAAGTCATCAATTCCAGTTAGGATCCAACTCAAGAGCCCAAGTACAACCCAGTCCACACAAGAAAGCAAAACCCAGTCCACACAAGAAAGCACAACCGAGTCCCTAGAGGAAATCACAAAAATCCCACATAGGAAATCACAACTAGTCCACACAAGAAATCACAATTCAATCACATCGATGATAATGATTTTAAGTCAAGACTTAGCTCACATAGGTATAATACTCATGAAGAGGGGTGGAGATGTTTAGTTATTGCCTCTAAATCATCTCCCTTACCGAACCCATGTAGGATCCAAGTACAGAATTCGTCGCTGCCGAACCCACGTAGGAACCCAGTACAGTCAGCATTGTCGTCGCAGTCGTAGCCACCTCTAGGGTGCCCGCACACAGCATGCTTGATTCCGAAAGGGTCCGCTCCTCGAGTCAAAGATCGATACATCAACTGTCACGATGTCTAGAGTTGATGTATCTCGTAGTTTTGTCCAACGTCATAGGGGAAAAACCAAGAAAAACGTGCCCACGTCATAGAGAACATGATGACCAAGCCATTTCCCTAAAGTACACGGCGTGTAGGTAAGCGATACACACCGTGTCGTTAGACACCGGGTATAGTCCGTGTGAAACGACCTGTGTCGCAGGGCTGGTCATATAGATAAGTAAGTACACGGTGGGTGGCATGGTTATACGTTGTGTCCAAACCTCTAGGGTCGATTAAATGTGTGATGGCCATGCATATCCATGTGGTGGAGTACATGCCCATGTACTCCACCCTGTGTCTGTGTATTCCCAGAATACATGCCGAGTCATCACGAAGCTGCTTCTTCCATGGTGAAGGTAGTACATGCCATGCCTCTTGGCCTTGTGGTTCTGCCCGTGTCCGTGTATCTCCCAAATTACACGCTGAGCCTCACGAAGCCGCTTCTACCTTTCTATGATGAGAATACACTCTGTGTTACTTGGCTATTTATTTCTATCTGTGTCCGTGTATTTTCCCTAAATACATGCCATGTCTATCGAAGTCTCCTCTTACAAATAGTTTGGGGAGTATACACCATTTTTCTAGAGTCACACGATGTCTGTTACTTTTCTAGCATCCAAAATGAAAGCAATAGTACGCTTGTACTACAGGGAGTGTGCTCCTAGAGGACACACCGTGTATTCTAGAATTTTCCAGAAAACAACGCCTCTAGCCAACACACCTTCTGAGGTGTCCGTTCTTTGTTCTGATGATCCAATTTTCATGAAGCTTCCGCTTCTAGGTCTCCCCGACGCTCTGAGGCCGTTTACGATGTTTTCGGGCCTCCTATTGGCACCAAAAACATAGCTTGATTCACCACTCAAGAAAGGTCAAATAATTCCACAAATTCACAAGAGCGATAGATTAATTAGACCGTGTTAGTTTGTTCTGGTTCCTTATGCATTAGTCCGATAACAAGCAGTTAAAGAGTAACCAAAAAATGAAAGGAAAACCAATCATTACTCAATCCAAACACACCCCTACCTTCACAATCGATGTCCTTCGTCGGGCATCACGGAAGACGGCGTCGCAGGGTGAGGTTTTGAATATGGTGTTGGCGTGCATCCATGGAGGAAACAGAGTCTCCACACTAGTTACAGAGAGAATAAGGAAAGTAACGTCATCTCTCTTTGTGGTGATGGTGTTCTTCATCGAAGAGGAGACGTTCCTCATGGGAGGAGGATGTTCTTCAAAGAAAAACTAGATTTCTCCCCAAGTCCTCCTCACACAACAGTTCTAACCAAAAATAAAATAAGATACTCCTTATTATATTTTCCTTTTCCATGCATTTAAAAAACATAAAATTCAAACACTTAGTTAAATTAATTTAAGAGGTTTAATCAATTAATTTAGCATGTGTTGGACTTAATTAAAGTTGGAGAGGAGGAGTTTCTTAATTAAGTTCAAGGTTTTTCCAACATTAAACACAAGGAGTTTAATGGGGGTTTTAGGGAATCTGAAGGGTTGGGGCTCATGCGGGCCCCACCTCACATTTATCCCCACATGGGTAGTTAGGATGCTAGTGGGTCCCACAGTAACTCCTCTATGTAGAATAAAACCACCATAGTTAGAAATAAAATTGTACCACAATTTTGTTCACTTTTTATTTAAACCACTTTTTTTAACAACTCCTCCCAAGAAAACGCATCTTCAGTAAAGGTCCTCCTAAGAAATTACCGGTGCAGCAGTTTCATCAGTACCCACAGATTGCATTTCCAAGAACTGGTTCAAAAGATAGAAAAACCTGCTCGTTCATTCACTGAACGTACCCAAGATAAACTTCATAAATTGATTCCGAACACACCGGGCCTCAGAATCAGGTTTCGTCAGAAACTGTGTACTCGTAAAATCCCAAATAATTTAAGGAAAAAATTTTCCTTTAAATTTAAGGGTCGTTGAATTTCTCCCACCTCATGGTTTTACGTCCTCATAAAGCTACATCATAACTTGGGAATCAAATGATGGTACTGTGCACACATCTGAACCTCTCGCTCCCATGTGCTCTCCTGGAGGTTGACGTGCTACCACCTGATGTGAACTAGAGTAATCGACCATCCACATAGGACCCGCTCCTATTGATCCTCGATCTCCACCAAGACCTCTGCAAATGTCGCCCCATCATCGATGTCCTGCTCTCCGTAGTCGATGATATGTGTCGGGTCATGCACGTATCTTCTCAGCTGAGATACGTGGAAGACGTCGTGCACCCGGTGCAACTGAGGTGGAAGGGCCATGCGGTAAGCCACCTCGCCTACCCTTTTAGGGACCTGGAAAGGTCTGATGAAGTGTAGAGATAACTTTTCACCCGGGCCAAATCTCTGTAATCCACGTTGAGGTGAGACCCGTAAGAAAATGTGTTTGTCATCCTCGAACTCTAGTGGTCTCCGCCTCCTATCAGCATAGGACTTCTATCTGCTCTGTGTAGTCCTCATCTACTCCTGGATGATCTGCACCTTCTCCATCGAAGCCTGAACTATCTATGCTCTTATGAGTGTTGACTCCCCAGGTTCAGTCCAGCAAAGAGCTGATCTGCATGGTCGGTCGTACAATGTCTCATATAGTTCCATCCCGATGGTGGAGTGGTAGTTGTTGTTGTGTGAAAACTCCACAAAGGGTAGGTGATCCTCCCAGCTACGAACAATGTCAAGGATGCATGCACGGAGCATGTCCTTGAGTGTCTGAATGGTCCCCTCTGTCTGGCCATCCATCTGAGGATGAAAGGTGGTGCTCAAGGGTAGCTGCGTCCCGAATGCCTCCAGCAACCCCTTCCAAAGCCGGGAAGTAAAGCGAGCATCTCGATCGGAGACGATAGATGATGGCACACAATGAAGCCGTATGATCTCCTGAATGTAGAGGCGTCCCAAGCTCTCCACTGATCACTGCTCTATATTAGGTAGGAAGTGGGCCAACTTGGTGAGTCGGTCGACAACCACCCAGATGGAGTCATGTCCTCTGGAAGTACGGGGAATCCCCATCACAAAATCTATGGACATCCCGTCCCACTTCCACTCCAGGACCTATAAGGGCTACACCAAGTCTACTCGAACCTGGTGCTCCTCCTTCACCTACTAGCAGGTGAGACATCGTGAAACGAACTCTGCCACAACCTTCTTTATACTCGGCCACCAGTGCTGTCGTCTGAGGTATTTGTACGTCTTCACTACTCCAGGATGTATCGGTAGAGGGGAAGTGTGAAACTCCCCCAGTACTTCCTCCTGTAATGAAACTAGTACCATGGTACATCCCCTGAAAAGTATGACGTGCTCTCCTCCTACAAAAAATCTATCAGGTGCCAGCCCTGAGGATATCTGAGCACGTCGCGCCTCACAGTCAATGTCCCCACGTTGTGCCTCTCTGACCCACTGAAGTAGTGGAGGAATGACTGTGAGCGACTGTAGAAAGACTGCTCCATCTCTATCCACGAATGATATATGCAACGCAGCTAGCTTCTATGTCGCCTCTCCAAATATTTGAATACCTGCTCTCCTGTTGAGAGTATCAGATACTACGTTCCCCTTCCCAGGAGTATAGACTATCACAAAGTCTTAGTCCATGAGGAACTCGAGCCACTGCCACTGTCGTAGGTTCATGTCCTTCCATGAGAAGACATCCCTGGGACTTTTGAGATTATAGTAAACCATAAACTGTTCACTCAAAAAACTATGATTGTGACTAACCTTTTGAAAAGAACTCGACTACACCGTTTTCTTACTTACGTCCTTCAAGAGCTTCAAAGATTTCTCCTTTTCCAAGAAGAGTAATCCAGTATCATCCCCAAGATGAACCACTTTCTTTTTCTAATATAGTCAATCGTGACATGAACGGTACTATTTAATTCCATGAACGATGTCGTAAGGCCTCGACGCTACTACCAAGAGATCCAACCATTACTCTTGCCTCCAAGGGTCGAGTCACACTGTCGGTAGCAGTGTGTGGTCACTGGGTCTCCTCCAGTATGAATCTCAAAAGTCAGTCAACGGTTTTATCCGGAACCTCTCAGTATCAACCATAAAAAAGGCAGGAGAATCAACGTCACAAGGACAAGTGTTCTTTATCACTAAAGCTCAAAGTACAAAGACACAAATAAACTACAAACAACGACATCAAGAACAAAGGTCTCTATGCCTGGAGCTAGTCCCACTCCTGTCCACCTACTCCTGGAGCACAATGGTCATAGGCCTCAGCATCCTTAAGCTGAGCTCTCCCATGTCCACCCGTTCCCTGGGGTCGGGGTGGTCCTCCTGGTGGTGGTGGTGGTAGAGCCTCAAAGCATCGCCCACCACCTGCTGCTCGGCCAGCTCCTCTGCCTTGTCCTCCTGCTCCCTGTGAACTGCCATGATCAAACCTCTACCTCTTCCTGGGTGGTCCCTCAACCATCTGCTACTCCTCTGCATGGCAGGTCGGGTAGTCACGAGCCATGTGGCCCTGCCCACCGCATGCATAGCACTTCCTGCCTCTTGTATGATTGGCTCTACTGCGTGTGCCCCGCACATTTGAAACAGTATCCTGATGTCGCCCACCTGATGATATGGTCCTCTTGGACCTCTGCGACATCTTTCTACCACTGGATGTAGAAGAATCCTTACATGTCGCCCTACGGTAGGCCTCGTTGCTGGTGTAGGCTCCGCAAGAAATCTCTCCACAAGAAGGGCTCGCTCTAGAACACCTGGATGCGTCGGAATGCTGAGGGATATCATCGAAGCCCGGATCTCCTACCTCAGTCCCTGCTCGAAAGTTCGGGCCCAGAAGAATGGGTCTCGTACCATGTCCGTGGAGTAGCGCGAGAGATCAGTAAATCTCACCGAGTACTGGGCTACTGACTTGCTACCTTACCGAAGCTATAGTAACTCTTGTATGCACACCACATGGAGGGTCGCTAGAACGAAATCCGAGCAGAAGAGGATCTTGAAGTCCGTACAAAGTAGAGATGCCTAGTCGTGCACCTGGAGCCTCAGGATCCATCATCTACCTGCTGCTGCGTGTAGGAGAATTTCCGCAAGGATCACCATGAGGTCAGCTGGTGTCCCTACAAACCTGAAGACTTGGACGATAGCCTCCAGCCAATCCTCGGCAACCTAAGGGACCATATCTCTGTGGAATCTGGGCGGCCTCTAACCCTGAAACTCGTGCAGCGTACTCAGGAGACGTGCACTCTCAGCTTCTGGGGCTGGTGGCATTGGTGGCTCGACGTGTAGAGGTACCTCCAGTGCCTCCGCTGTAATGGGGCCCTGCACTGAGGCCTCGTTGCTCGGTGGGCTTCCATCTCGCACAAGGCTCGGAACCCTAGCTAGCTGCCTTCATGGGACCATCCTGAAAATTAATTGGTGCGCCATGGTTTAGATAGTATACCTGTTGAGCTGACACAAGTAATCACAAAGAAAACTTCTTGAAACACACTCGCAATCAGTGTTTTCATTCACTGAGTCGGAATTCAGAGATCAAAGTCCTTGTGTATCGATACATTGGCCACTGCACCAACACTGGACTCTCGAGAGTGAAACCCACACCCAATACTCTTAACACTATTTCTTCACAGAAATAATGATCAGAGTCCTATGTTTTGTGGTAGAACTGACTCCTCTGATACCAATTTTCACAACCCTTCCTCGGGGTCCGTTCCATGACTATCCCAAGCCCGCCTTCCATAGGACAGGGGTTGGCGACTAGCACCAATGGAGAAAATCCCAATAAAAGGGAAGGCATTACCTTTATATAAGAAAACAAACACAATAGAGTACGCAAACAGAAGTAAACACTATGTAAACTGAGTACAAAAGTAAGTGCTGAAATGTAAATGGGCCAGTCTACAAACCCAACTATAAGTATAGTACAACTGAGAAAAGTGAAGTACAATTGCTGAAAAGTAAAACCACATCCACCGAGACGTCCTCCGGGAACCCCACCTGAAGGGTGGGTACAGATTGTCTCCTCAGCTCCTCGAATCCGTCCAACCGCTCCGCATACGTCTCTCCTGACAGTCCACCTCCAGATACCATCCTGCTCCATAAGCCTCAACCACGATCAGTGTTGTCTGTCGTCTGCAACCAACACAACGTAGTGCAGGCATATCCCGTGCAGGGGTGAGTATACGATACTCAGTAGGGACCTTGAGACTCTTGAAGGTCTCCCAGAATCCACAAATGATATACCACAAAGAAAAGATATGAACAAAAAGTATCAGCCAACTCTACTTAGGTATATGCCCATACATATACCTAAGTCATCAATTCCAGTTCAGCTCCAACTCAAGAGCCCAAGTACAACCCAGTCCACACAGGAAAACACAAACCATTCCACACGGGAAAGCACAACCCTATACACAGAGAAAAACACAACCCAGTCCACACAAAAATGTACAACCCAGTCCACATACGAAATCACAACAAGTCCACACAAGAAATCACAACTAGTCCACACAGGAAATCACAAGTCAATCACATTGATGATAATGATTGAAAGTCATGACATAGCTCACATAGGTATACTACTCATGAAGAGGGGTGGAGATGATTAGATTTTTCCTCTGAATCATCTCCCCTACCGAACCCACATAGGATCCAAGTACAGAAGTCGTTGCTTCCGAACCCACGTAGGATCCCAGTATAGTAACCATCACTACCGAACCCACATAGGATCCAAGTACAGTTGTCATCACTACCGAACCCATGGAGGATCCAAGTACAGTTTTCCTCTCTTCCGAACCCACGTAGGATCAAAGAACAGTCATCATTGTCGTCGCAGTTACAGCTAACTCTAGGGTGCCCGCACACAGAACGCTCGATTCGGGGAGGGCCCGATCCTCGAGCTAAAGATCGATACATCAACTATCACAATGTCCAGAGTTGATGTATTCTGTAATTATATACCACGTAATAGGTTAAAAACCATGAAAAATGTGCCCGAGTCATCGAGAACAAGACGACCAAGCCATTTCCCAAAAGTACACGGTGTGTAGGTAAGTGATACATGTCGTGTCATCAGACATTGGGTGATGCCCGTGTGAAATGGCCCGTGTCGCAGGACAGGTCGTGTAGATATGTAAGTACATAGCGTGTGGCATGGTTACACGCCGTGTCCAAACCTCCAGGGTCGGTTCCATGTGCGCTGGCCATGCCTGGTCGTGTGGTGGAGTACAGGCCCGTGTACTCCACCCCGTGTCCATGTATTCCCATAATACAAACCGAGTCATCATGAAGTCGCTTCTTCCATGGTGAAGGTAGTACATGTTGTGCCTCTTAACTGTGTGGTTCTGCCCGTGTCCGTGTATCTCCCAGATTACACGCCGAGCCTCGCAAAGCCGCTTCTGCCTTTTGATGAAGAGAATACACGCCGTGTTACTTGGCCGTGTATTGCTATCTATGTCTGTGTATTTTCCCTAAATACACGCCATGTCCATCGAAGTCTCCTCTGTCAAATAGTGTGGAGAGTACACGTCGTGTGTCTAGAGTCACACGTCGTGTGTTACTTTTATAATGTTCGAAATGGAAGCCACAGTATTCTTGTACTACACGATGTGTGCTCCTGTAGGACACACCGTGTATTCTAGAATTTTCCAAAAAATGACCCCTCTAGCTAGCACGCCTTCTAAGGTGTCCGTTCTTCGTTCCGATGATCCGATTTCTATAAAACTTCCACTTTTAGGTCACCCCAACGCTCTGAGGCTATTTACGATGTTTTTGGGAATCTGATTGGCTCTGAAAACATAGCTTGATTCACTGCTCAAGAACGGTTGAAGAATTCCACAAATTCACAAGAACGGTGGAAGAATCAGACCGTGTTAGTTTGGCATGGTTCCATCCGCATTAGTCTGATAACAAGCGGTTTAAGAGGAACAACAAAATGAAAGGAAAACCAATCATTACTCAATCCAAACAAACCCCTACCTCGACAACCAATGTCCTTCACCGGGCATCGTGGAAGACGGCATCGCGGGGTGAGGTTTTGAAGACGGCGTTGGCGTGCGTCCACGGAGGAAACGGAATCTCCACACTAGGTGCGGAGAGAAGATGGAAAGGCATGTCGTCTCTCTTTACGTTGATGGTGTTCTTCGTCGAAGAGGAGACGTTCTTCGCGGGAGGATGAAGTTCTTCAAAGAAAAACTAGAGTTCTCCCCAAGTCCTCCTCACACAACAATTCTAACCAAAAATAAAATAAACTCCTCCTTATTTTATTTTACTTTGCCATGAATTTCAAAAACATAAAATTCAAACACTTAGTTAAATTAATTAAAGAGGTTAATTAATTAATTTAGCATGTGTTGGGATGAATTAAATTTGGGGAGGAGGAGTTACTTAATTAAGTTCAAGGGTTTTCCAACATTAAACACAAGGAGTTTAATGGGGGGTTTTAGGGAATGTGAAGGGTTGGGGCTCGTGCGGGCCCCACCTCACATTTATCCTCTCATGGGTAGTTAGGATACTAGTGGGTCCCACCCTAACTCCCCCATATAGGATAAAACCACCTTAGTTATAAATAAAATTGTACCACAATTTTATTCACTTTTTATTTAAACCACTTTTTTTAACAACTCCTCCCAAGAAAACGCATCTTTGGTAAAGGTCCTCCTAAGCAATTACCGGTGCTACGGTGTCATCGGTACCCTCAGATTTCATTTCTGAGTACCGGTTCAAAAGATAGAAAAACCTGCTTGTTCGTTCACTGAACGAACCCAATCTAAATTTTGGAAATTGATTCCAGGCACACCAGGCCTCGAAATCTGGTGCCGTCAGAAACTGAGTATTCGTAAAATCTCAAATAATATAAGGAAAAAACTTTTCCTTGAAATTTACGGGTATTTTGAGTGTTGGTGTAATATTTATATTATTTTTACCTTTAATTACTTACCCTATTTACTTTTAACCGTGGTAAATAAAATTCAAAAGTTACTATTAACCAAAAATTATTCGTATCTTATTGAACCAAATATTACTTACTGATGACAACCATTTCTATTGGATTTTTAAAATTCTATTCACAGAAATAGAAAAATTACTTTTTATGCAAATTTTCTAATGTGCCTAGATGGTGGGAAAAATACATTAAAAAGTTAAATAATATTTTATATAACTAATCTCATTGTAAAATGACTCCAATGAATTTTATTAGACTAATATAGGTATTATCTATCTATTTTGACTTTAAAATAAATTTAAATTAAAAATAATTATTTCAATAAAATGTTGGTTTTAAACAATAACGCAGTGTTTTCACTATTCATCAAAAATTGAATGATTTTATAAAAATAAAAAATTTTCAATCTAACCTAATTTTGATATTTTTAATCAAAAAATGAAGTCCATTCTGAAAAATAAAATTTATAAAATTTCAAAAAGTTGGTATTACTATTCATAATAATTTTTTAAATCGCTAGTTTGATTGGTTGTAGTGTGCCAGAACTCGAAGTTGGGTATAGGGCAAGCTATTGTATTATTCAAAGAAAAACACATCGTGGAATATTGGGGTGTTACATTCTTCCCTCCTTAAAATAATTTAATCCTCAAAATTTCTTGAATATTACTGCGTAAAAGGATTCGGGTGGTTCTTCATCATAAGTTCCTCAGGTTCCTATGTTACCTCTTCCATTTTATGGTTTCTCTATAGGAATTTTACCAGATGAGTCGTCCAGATTCTCAGCACTTGTTCTTGAGTATCAAGAAAATTGATAGGCTCTTCACAATAAGATAGTTCTAGTTCGAGTTCTATTTCTTCATAGGGGAGTACAAGCTTTGGGTTAGGCATGTATTTTCTTAACATTGATATTTGGAACACATCAGGAACTTTGGAAAGACATGGTGGAATTTCAAAATGGTAAGTTACAACTCCAGTTCGTACCATAGTATCAAAAAGTCCGATGTACGAGTGACCTAATTTACCCTTCTTTCTAAAATGTATAACGCCCTTCAATGTAGATACCTTCATGAAAACATGATCTCATACTTGAAATTTAAAATCCTTCCATCAGTTATTGGTATATATCTTTTTCCTCCATTGAGTTTTTTTGGTTTGGTTTTGGATAATCTTCACCTTTTATATTGTCTCCTAAACAAGTTCTAGGCCTACGAGTTTTTAGCCACCAACATCATCCCAAAAAGTTGGTGTGTGACATCTCTTTCCAAAAATCTCTTCATATGGTGCCATCTAAATACTTGAATAGAAGCTGTTATTATAAGAAAAATATACCAAAGGTAAATACTGATCACACATACCATGAGAGTCAAGTGATAAAGATCTAAACTTGTCTTATAAGGTTTGAATAGTTCATTCTAATTGTCCATCAATTTGAATTTGGTAGGCAGTGCTCAAATGAAGTTCAGTATCTAGGGATTTCTAAAGACTTTTCCAAAATCATACTGTAAAACAGGGATCACTATCAAAAACAATCAACAAGGGTACACCATGAAGTATTAAAACTTCATTAATATATTTTCTTGCAAAACGTTCAATTGGTAAATCTTCCCTTATATCAATAAAATGTGCAGACTTGGTAAGAAATTCACCAATGACCCATACTGCATCATTCCTTCTTGGAGTCTTTTGTAGCCCCATGACAATGGCCATCGTAATATCATCCCATTTCCACTCAGGTATGGGAAGATGTTACATGAATCCTCTATGATATTTTCTTCTATCCTTCACCTATTGACAAAAGATATATCTTGACACATAATCTGCAATCTCCCTCTTTATGTTGTCCCACCAAAAATGTTTCCTCAAATATCTATAAATCTTAGTGCTACCATGGTGTATATAAAATTTGACCAATGAGAATCATACAAAAATTCCCTTTTTAGATCAGGTATATTGGGAACACAATTCCTCTTTCCAAATTTCAATATTCTATCTTCATATACGAAGTCAATCAATCTCCCAACATTCACAGCTTTAATTTTTTTTTGAAACTCTTCATTACCAGTTTGAGAACTTTTTATCATTTATAGTAAAGATAGTTTGGCAACCATTTGATAAATTATTTATGTTTCACCTTTAATGATTATTCCCATATCCATCTTTACTAGATCCCTGAATATAAGATCCCTTTAGACTCTCATCTTGTTTTGAACTCCATGATCCTTTCTGCTTAAAGCATATTCCACATTATTTACTTTCATCAGGTGGTCGTGTATTGTGCAATCATAATCCTTGAGTAGTTAGAGCCATCGCCTTTGCCTCATGTTGAGTTCTTTATGTGATAAAATATACTTCAAACTCTTTTGTAAGTGTATATCTCACATTTATCACTATAGTGATAGTTTCTTCATATATTTTGAGAAAATATTGTATCTACTAACTCAAGATCATGAGTATGATGGTTTTTTTCATGAATATTTGGCTTTAGTGCTGCATATGCAATAACTCTATCATTCTTCATAGGGATACAACCAAGTCCTTTCATTGAAGTATCACAATAAATAACAAACCCATAATTCCTCGATGGTAGAGTCACGATAGGATAATTGACAAATATTCTATTCAATTCTTCAAAACATTCTTCACACTCTCCTTTCCAAACAAATTTAATCCCTTTATGTGTGACCTTGGTTAATAGTTTATCTAATCAGGAAAAAGTATGGACGAAATACTGATAGTGACCTGCTAAACCAATAAAACTGTGTACCTCAGTTATAATCATCGGTTCTGGACGTTCTTGGATTTCCCATTTCTTTGAAGGATCAAAAAATATTCCATCCATAGAGAAAATATAGCTAAGAAAATAAATATCCTAATGCCATAATTCACACTTGTTAAACTTCCCATATAATTAATTTCTTTTAATAGTTCATAGAGTAGTATACAAGTTATTTTTATGATCTTAGTTTTTTTTTAGCATACCAATATATCATTAATAAATACCACTACAAAGTCATTATAATATTTCTTAATAACTATATTCATTATATCCATGAAAATAGAGGTTTCATTAGCTAGTCTAAAAGGCATTACTATAAACTCGTAATTCCCATACCTGGTTCAAAATGTTTTATTTGGAATGTATTCCTTCATCATGCACAAATGATGGTATCCATAATTAAGGTCAATCTTTGAAAAATATTGAGCTCCATGAAGTGGATTGAATAAATCATAAATGCGAGGTAGGGGATACATGTTCTTTATAGTTATAGAATTGATCTCTCTATAGTCAATGTACAACCATAAATATCCATCATTATTAATAAAAAAATACTAGGGGCTCCCCATAGAGAATCACTAAGGCAAATAAATCCTTTATTAATCAATTACTCTAGTTGTTTCTTTAGTTACACTAATTCCATAGTGGCCATTCTATAAGGGGTCTTCGATATGGGCCTTGAACCAGGAATTAAGTCAATAGAAAATTCAATTTCTCATTCTAGAGGATGTACAAGTAAATCCTTAGGAGACACAACAATATATTCTTACACAATATGTACATACTCTATTTTAACATTGCTTTCCTCGCTCATAGTTACTTTGCTCCCTCCCCCCCCCCCAATAACTGAATTGACTTGAGCTACTCTGAGTGGATATAGATGAGAATTAGATGGTGATGTTTCTGCTCTTAAGAAAAAAATATTCATTATCATTATCAAAAATTGTGACCTCCTTCTTCTTATAATATATTTTTTCTTTATGATCTGAAATCCAATATATACTAAGGATTATATCAAATTCAATCATGGTTATGACAACAAGATCAGAAGATAAAGCACGTTTTTATGTCATAATGGTAACAGATTTACAAAACTTTGTTGTTATGATACATCCCTTAAGAGTTTTGATAGAAAACCCTTTTGATATGTAAAATTGAAATTATCTAATTTTGCTGGAAAACTGGGAAGATATGAAAGAATGTGATGATACAGAATAAAATAAATCATTAGATAATTTTGAGGAAATGATTAAAGTACATACCCCCATGACATTATGAACTTCAAACTCAACTGTAGTGATCGTATATGCTTGGAATTTCTCCCTTTGCCTTTTCTGAGGTATATTACATTGGTGCTTAGGAAACTCATTTGCATAATTCCCCATTTTATTATAATTGTAACATTCAACATTGATAACCTCTTTCATTCCCTTGCAATCACAATCTTGCTGGACTTTTTCTCCACACTTGTAACAAACACTCTTCCCCTTTAGGCATGTACCAGGATGTTTCTTCCCACAATTATTGCATGATGTAAATTCAAATTTTCCCTTCTTACCCTTATTTCCTCTTTCATAATGTTCAGAAGATCTCTTCTTCTCTTGCTTCTTTTTAAATTCATAAGACTTAGTGAATTCCTTTTCTTTATTCATATCACATGAAACTATATCTTTGTATGATGAGAAACATTGTGATTCAAATGTTCGATGGGGAAACGGATTTAACCCATCAAAGAATAGATCAATATTAATTCTTTGGTTATGTATATAATATTCATCATGCCTTTATAACCTTGTAAATTTTCCCTCATACTTTGCGACATTCTCATCCTCATTTTTCCCCAGATACATAAATTTCCTTTTAATATCCTCTCGATGCTCACGGGGAATGTATTTTTCTCGAAAAATATCTTTAAACTCCCTACATTCCATAGTTGATACTTCTTTATCCTCCTTTGTGTTTTGAACTAATGACCACCATTGTCATGGTATGGTTATAAGTTGTTCAGCATCAGTTACATCACCAGCTCCACTATAATTATCTTGAGTATGAGGGAAATCCCTACATGGATTACAAGCGTTGATATGGTTTCCATTCCATCAGCTATGTTCTATTTCTAAATAATGGAATACACAGTATTAGTGTATGAATTTCAATGCATAATTAAAAACATGTAAATTACTTAACATAAATTGAACAATTTATGCATATAATCCATAATCGTAAAAAAATCTTTGGGGAGGTAATTACTCATAAATTCATTATAATGGTTTGTAAATAAAATTTGAACTAACCTAAGTATATCCCCTAGGAGTGTCAAACTAGGTGTGCAGTAAGGCTCATTGTCATGTACCAAGATACCTCGAGTCAAGCCTGATACTCCATGTCATAGTTATCACTCCTAGGTACATCTGTGCCAGAACCACATCTACTTGTAGTTTCCAGACAAGGATGTATTGCTTGGGAAACCCACATAATATCTACTTATCCAAAAAATTTGGATGTTCTTATATACTAATCCTCAAATTCCATCTTATGGTATTGTTCTCTAATCGGAGTTCTTATAAATATGGTTTCCACGGTTTGTATTAAACCTCCCTTTGATACCAAATGTAATGCCCTGACCCCAATTACCCAGAGTCAGTTAATTATTACATAACATTTCCAAGATCACAAAAGATCAACTCCCAAAATACCGATCAGTTTAGTAGCCTTGGAAAAACTAGATACATACATTTGTTTTATATTACATTATAAAATGAAAAAAACCAACATTGTGTATCCTTTGAACACACTCATCTCCCTTATCCTATCCCTATAGGTCAATCATAATATAATTCTTCACATCCAAGGAAAAATAAAACATAAGAAAGGGGTGAGCTCATATGCTCATTAAGAACAAAAATATAGCAAAAACTATTATAAAAAAGAATAAACATTTAAGGTAATGTATATGACCAACCCAAAAGCCTTTTAAAATAAATCATCAACATAAAGAACAACAGATAAATCAAATAATTCCATTTACTTATTCATATGGATATTCTACTAGTTGAATAATCACATGTAATATCAATATCTAATTTCGTAATGATGGAATGCATAATGTCGGATATCATAAGCACATAGTCAAGGCCTCGTGCTAAGACTACAAATAAATTTTTTTTAAAGGCCTTGTAATAAGAAACGTGTTTGTATCATGAGACCTACCAATGTATCAACAGGCTATAGCATTCCATGCCCGTCACATAATACATAAAATGCATTCCTCATATGAAAAGTGTGAAACATAATATAAAAGTAGAATTAAACTAGAATAAGAAATGTTAATACTTTAACCATAAACTGTGAATGACATAAAAATAGAACATCCACAGTCAAAAATATCATAAAATAATCAATACAATATGAAGTATTTTATCATAATAAATCAACTTCAATTAAACATAAAAATCCAACGATAGATGTTGACACAGATGAAATCAATCCAAAAACTATTTGAGGGGAACATCTCTTTCTACTTTTAAATAATTTAAAAGTCACATAATTATAAAAGAAAATATTTATTTTCAAAATATTCATATAACCCTGTTAGGGAATCTTTGAAAGAGTTTTTAGAGTAGAATATAGTTTCACCCTCTGTATAAGTTAAAAAACATTCTTTCCATAATTTTTCGAAAAGGTCATAAAGTACCTTGTTAGGAAAACTATTGAAAGATTCCTTTCAAAAAAAATTTTAAAAAGTAAAAAAAGGGTATAAAAGACTTCAAACCATAATATTGGGAATAGTAAAAATGTTTTGAAATGAATTTTTTAGAAACATGGATGTGGATGCTAAATAAGTCACAGTAGATACTAACGTATAAACAACCTCAGATAATAATAGATTGTAAAATTAACCCTTACCTTGTACGTTTCATTTGTCAACGGTGCTTTAACTACATGTATAGTGTTCATATAAATTTTAATAAATTATAAAATAACTATATACATAAATATGAAATGATATATGATCCTCTAATATTTATTTGTTAATAATATTTCAGTAGTATCATTGTTTCTTGTGTTAACTGATTTGTTTGCTTTTATATGTTTTGTTATGAAAGTCATGTTGGTAATAGGTAAGATATATTTTATTCATATACAGAATTATATTAAGTTCATCAAAATTATTTTTATTCATTAAATGAAAATTATTCTTTAATGGTTATGATGGGGAATTCAATCTCATATCGTCATGGAGATGGTAAGCCGTACGTACACACGAATGAGAATATCATTCTATTGATGGTGAAATAATAGGTAGTTCGATGTTATATTATTTATAAAGAATGATTAACATGTTATATTTATTATTTATATCAATAATACTCATTATTATACCCATCCAAATAAATCAATGTTGAATTACAAACTACAACACGACGTGGAGACGGTAAGTCGTACGTAAGCACCTATGGTGACTTGTCACTAATGGGATGGATAGAATAATGAATATGGTTGTACCGTATTTATAATAACATAACAGTATGTATAAGGTATAGGATTTATTATTTTTGGTATGGAAACAATAAATAAATAAGAGGAAGATGAAAATAACATTGAATGATGTGATGAAATAATCACCTCTTCTTCGGGTGCTTCCTTTTGAATTGAACAAAAGAGATCCTTAGGTTAGTTTTTTGAAAAAATTAAGGTATATAGGATGAATTTAAGGTAGATGGGAGGATATTTGATTAGTTTTTTTCCGAACCAAAAGTCTATGGAGGTTTAAATTTAAGACAAGGGGAGGTTCCCTTTTATAAGAGTGTGAGGGGCACTTTTGAAAATGATTGAAATATCATTTTATTATAAAATGATTATTGGTTTATATTAAATAAAAATTGATTTATTTAAAGAATAAGGTGGGGATGGGCCTAAATCCTATCATCCAATAGCTTTTAGACAAGTTTATATCACCATATTTACCTTATCTTTTATATTTAACTCTTAGTTAAATAGTTTAACATTTACCATGTCTTCTTGCATTTTTATATTACATAGTTAATAAACTTTCTATTAAATTCCAAGAGAACCTAAAGTGGTTTACTAACGAAATATCTAACCTTATCTAAGTCTTTTGGCTGAATAATATAATTTTAGGAGTATTATATCTTTTAATAATATAGTATTTGTTTTAAAACATCATTTATGACAATTTTGACACTATTTAGTGTTTGGTTTTTTAAAAGTTATAACAATTTTATAACATCAAAAACAATACATTGGATAATCCCTAACATGTCATATTTACCTAGAAAATTCGTGGATGACATAAAAAGTTTCAATTTAATTTTATTTTAATATTTATAATGACAATTATTTTAATCTTTCATTGATAAGTTAATTACTGCATCATCATTGTGTCATATATAAATTTAATTATATTATGTCTAAAAATTATAAATAAAATACAGTGATGTAGGAAATATTTTTATCTTTATAACTAATATTTATAGTAGAATTTATATTTTCATTCCCTGACCCTTTTAAATTATTTTATTTTATTACTTATTGTTTTCAGATAGTCTTTTCAAGGTGCGGGTTTAGTGCTAGTTTATTTTTTATTTTATTTTTTATATTTGATGTTTTTGGTGGGTTTTGGGTCAGTTCACAGGCGCCACACGATTGGCGGTAACCATGTGGTTTTCCTGGATGTCCCTATAGTTTCCCATTACATAAAATAATAAATCTTTATGAGAATGAAATAAAGTAAATGGTTAAGAAATAAGAATAATAATAAAAACATTGTTGTGTAGAAAAATGTTTTTTAAAATTAAAATTGTTTTTGATATTATTATCATTGAAATGGATAAAAATATAATTATTATTCAGTTATTATTAATTTTTTAATTATTTAAAATAAAAGGAATAAAATTTTGATTTATCATTATTACTTTTTTATTTTTATTACTAATATTATTATCATTAAGAAAATTAATGGCATGTTATGATTAGATAATTTTTTTTAATTATTGTAAATTTTGTCATTAAAATTTTGTTATCATTATTATTTAAATTTTTATAATTATTATAATAATTATTATTTTATTATTATTATTATTATTAACATCTTTTTTTCTTATGGTTATTAATTTTTTTAGGGTTTTAATCATCTCTTTTTTATACTCCATGCCCCACCAAGTCTTTCCCTGTTCACCCTCACGCAAATCCCTCTCTCATTTAATTTTTCCCTCGTTTTTTATCCCTCTCTCCACTCATACCTCTCTCTAATCACAACCCACCCTTTTCCTTTACCCATCATGAACCGCCCTTCACCATGAATTCCTTTCTTTATTTTTTTTATCTCCCACTTTTTTATCCCTCTCTCTACTCTCTCCTCTATCCAATCACGCATCTCCCATCTTTTATTTATAAATCACACCTCTCCCCCCACTCCCTTTCCATCTTACACATTTTTATTGTTCTTTTATTCCTTCACAACTCTCTCCACGCACCCCCCTCTCTCCCCACTTATTCCTTCTTTAATTTTACCAATCACTCTCACCCCTCTCCCTATAATCCCTCACACTCATCTATTTCATTTATTTATTTTATCCCTCATGGACTCACCACTACTCCCCTTATTTCTTCACACTCACACCTATCTTCCCCTTACCCCCTCATGCACACGTCCTCCCATCTGTGGGTCCTTCCGAAAACTGCTCCTCCCTCCGGTGATTCCATCCGGTGAGTTCTCTTCCCCTTTCTCTCCTCTCCAGACTCGTTTTTTTAGGTTTTTCATGTAGGGTTTATTTTTGGCCGAACCCTAAATGTTAGGGTTAATATATATCTTGAGATTCCTTTGGTTTTAGGGTCTGTATTTTGTCCACGGGTAATCATTCTTCCTCTCACTGATGTTTTATTCCAATCGCATGAGTTTTCAATAGGTGTTTTTAAGATTTTCATTCCTAAAGACATTCATTTGATGCATTACATTTTAAATAAATTTATAAAATGGTTTTGAAGATATATGACACCCTTGTTAAAATTATTATAGAAATTTTTAATTGATTTGATTTGTTAAAAGTAGGGTTTAAATGAGTGTTAGTGTAAATTGCGTAGTTTTATGATACCTAGAAAGCTTGTTTGAATTGATTATGTTTTTTTAAGAAAAAATTGGGACCTTATGAAATGTATCACCGTTATTATGTTACAATGACATTTTTATTAGTGAACATAGTTTTGTTGTGTTATGGCTTGGTTATGGTTTTAAAACACATTTGTAAGTGTCTAATGAATTTAATGTTTTTAGTTGGTGTTCCTTTAAAACAATGTGGGTAAGTGATGATTTTAGGGGCAAGGCTTGAAATTTTTTTCTTGGTGTGCATTTGATTTCAAAAGAGGATTTCGGGTGTGTATGGTTTGGTATTGGAATAGCATGCTAAGCCTGTTAAAATGTTTTGGAAAGGGTTTAATGTTTTTTTTTGAATTGTTTTATGTTCTATAAATAAATTAAGTGGCCAATTATGGTTTTAAGGTAATTGGTATTTTCTTGGAAGTTGAGTTTTCTAAATGGATTTTAGTTTTGAAATAATGTTGGCCCCCTTGGTTTCTAGAGAGTATTTTTAATGTGGTTTGGTAAATTTTTTCTTTAACTATTTTGCAAATTATGGTTTATAATGTGTTCTTTAAGGTTTTTTCATTCGATTTGAAACATGTGTTGGTGTGGTTCAGAGAAAGGGTAAAATAATGTTTTATAATTGTGAAGTGTTTGAATGTGTGTTTAGAACTTGAGAGCCCATTTATATTTGTAAATGTAAGAGTGGTGTTTGCAAGATATTTTGAGTAAATGTGTGTGCCTGGTTGGAAACCATAAAAGGTTTTTTTATAAAATGGTTTCGATATGAACATGTTGTGACGGCATGTTTGGCACTTTTTTTAATGTGAATGATTGAACATGTATATGAGGCGCTCCTATCTTGTGTAACCCTTTATGGGTGAATGTATAGGAAGTGTCTGTGTTTGAGGAAGGAAAGTTTGGTGATATGAGTCACGCATGCGAGGGCCTTCCTACATACACAGTATTACCATAACCACTATGGGTTCCTATGAATCTTATAGATTATCGAGTGATGGTTACTCACCAGCCCTGATTAGACAGGTTGGTGCCCCTGGTAGATAACGAGGCCAAGTGGGATTTGGTGTTGATTTTGTCATGAGGGTGATCAGTGGGATACAGACTATAGGGCTTCACCATACAATGGAAGGTGGTTTCGAACCGAGTGCATCCAGGGGTTGTCTAGGGATGTTTAGGATCACCCATGGTTATAGATTTTCTTGCTTGTTTATTTTCTACTACACTGGTTTACTTTTAGATTGTATTTTTTGTTTATTTTTTGTGACACTGTTTTACTTTTATCTTGTATTGTTTTTTTATTTTCTCCTACAATATTTTATTTCCAGCTTGTATTTTTACCTGTCTCCCTCTTGCACAACCCTAATATTACATTTTTGGTTTTATTTATAAAATGGTAAACTATTTTTGAAATAATATATAGAGTGAGTCGGTTCTTATAGTGAGAAAAAGGTGTTATTTTGTATAAATAAAAAAACCTTATTTTTATAATTGTATTTATACACTTGTGTCATCAGACAAATTTGGGTAAGGAAACACATAGATTCAGTTGTTTGATTTTGGCATGTCTTCTGAGCATTTTTGTGCTCACGCCTATCCATTACCATTTCAGTTGGAGGATCAGCTTTTGTTCATGATTTTTCTTAGTGGCTTCTCATGTGGGAGTAGTTTTTGGGTTTTGGTAGGAGGTGAACAAGGGATCACACGGAGATTCTTGTAGCGGGGTCTTGTATCCAGTTTTGTTATTTTTAGTGATACTTTGTTCTTGGATCTGTTCTTTGTTTATTTATGTTTCTGTTATCGTTTTTATGCATGCTCCATTTGTTCTATTTATTTATCTATTCGTGGTTTTATCTCTTGTTCTTAAGTCCTTACCTCATGTAAAATTTGATGCCTAGCACTAGTTGCCATCTTGGGAGGATTGGGAACGCCCCTCGGGACTTGTCGCGGACTGTCTCGGGTGAACGTTTCACGGTTGACCCAGGCTGGTTTGTGGAATAAATTATGTATAACTCTATATTAAAAATGGTTTAGTTAATAAAAATTAAATTTAACACTTTAAACAGTTCTTTAAATAAAATATAATAAATGTCCAAATATAACCCAAATAATCAAATAGGATCTTAGTTTTGTCCTAAGGTTGATTTTGGTCGAAATACACTTATAAAGTAGAATCAGTACATGTTTTGGTGTAACTTTAATATTATTTTTACCGTCAATTATCCTATTTACTTTTAACCGTGGTAAATAATATTCAAAAGTTATTATTCACCAAAAAATATTTTCATCATATTGAACAAAATTTTACTTACTGATGACAACCATGTCCATTGGATTTTTAAAATTCAATTCACAAAAGCAGTAAAATTATGTTTTATTTAAATTTTCTAATGTTTCTAGAAGGTGGGTAAAGACGTTAAAAAGTTCTATAAAATTATATATATGAAATCTTATTATAAAATGACTCAAATGAATTATATTAGACTAATATATGTATAATGTATCTATTTTTACATTAAAATAAATTTAAATTTAAAAAATTTATGTAAATAAAAAGTCAGTTTTAAACAACAACACAGTGTTTTCCACAACTCATCAAAAATTTGAATGATTTAAAAAAAAATATTCTAAGAAAATTTTGATATTCTGAATCCAAAAATGAAGTCAATTTTGAAAAATAAAATTTATGATTTTTTTAAAAGTTGGTATTACTATTCATAACTACATTTTAAATGGCTAGTTTGATTGGTCGTGGTGTGCTAGAAATCAAAGTTTCATACAGTGTAAGCTATTATATTATTCAGAGATTCGTGGAAACTTGGGGTGTTACATTCTTCCCACCTTGAAATAAATTCATCCTTTAAATTTCTAGAATATTACTACATAAAAATATTCTTGTGGTTCTTCTTCCTAATTTCCTCAGGTTCCCACATTGCTTCTTCCATTTTATGGTCTCTCCAAATAACTTTTACAAGACTTTTCACCCGTTTTCTCCATACCTATTCTCTAGTATCAAGAATCTTGATAAAATTTTCACAATAAGAAATATATAGTTTTAGTTATATTTCATCATAAGTGAGTACATGCGTTCGATCAGGCATGTATTTTCTCAACTGTTATACTTATAACGCATCATGAACATCAGAGAGACTTGGCGGCATTGCCAAATGGTAAGATACAACTCAAATTCATTATATAATTTCGAAAGGAATGATGTAATTGGGATGTAATTTACCCTTCTTAATGAAACATATGACACCCTTCTGTGGATATACCTTTATGAAAACATGATCTCCTATTTGAAATTTCAAATCCTTCCTTTGGTTATCAGCATAGTTATTTTTCCAACTTTGAGCTGCATTAATGTGGGTTTCCCACTTCTATTTTTTTACTCAACAAGTTCCTGGCCAACAAGTTTCCTTTCACCAGCATCATCCCAACAACTTGGTCTGTGACATCTCTTTCCATATAACTCTTCATATGGTTCCATCTAAATACTTGATTGGAAGCACCTATTATAGAAAAATACTACCAGAGATAAATAATGATCCCACATAACATGAAATTCATGTGAGCAAGATCTCAACATATCTTATATGGTTTGAATAGTTCATTATGATTATCCATCAGGATGAGGGTGGTAGGTAGTCCTCAAATGAAGTTCAGTATCCAGAGAATTCTGAATACTTTTCCATAATCCTAATGTAAAACGGGGATCACGATCAGAAAAAATCAATATGGATACACTATGAAGTCTTACAACTTCATTAATATATACTCTCGCTAAACATTAAATTGGTAAATCTTATCTTATAGAAAGAAAATGTGTTAACTTGGAAAGATGATCAACGATGAATCATATTGCATCATTCCTTCAAGAAGTCTTTGGTAGACTCATGAAAAAATCCTTCATAATATCATCCCATTTCCACTTAGGTATGGGAATAGGTTGCATGGATCCTATAGGATGTTTTCTTCCAGCCTTCACCTTTTGAAAAATGATACATCTTGACACATAATCAGAAATTTCCCTCTTTATGTTGTCCCACCAAAAATGTTCCTTCGAATCTCTACACATCTTAGTACTACTAGGGTGTATAGAGAAATCAGAGCTATGAGCATCATCCCACAATTCCCTTTTTTTATCAACTATATCTGGAACACAAATCCTCTTCCCAAATTTCAAAAGTCCATCTTTATATACGAACACAATCAATCTCCCATCACTCACAGCTTTAATTTTCTTTTGAATCTCATCATCATAAATGAATCAACTTTTTATCCTTTATAGTAAAGGTGTTTTGGAAACTATTTGAAGAAGTATTGTTGTTTCACCTTCCATGATTATCCTCATATCTATCTTTACTAGATCCATGATCATAGGATCCCATTCAACTCTCATCTTGTTCAAAACTGCATGATCTTTTCTGCTCCAAGCATCTTCCACCTTATTTTCCTTCCCCAGGTGGTAGTGTATTGTTCAACCATAATCCATGAGTTGTTCGAGCCATCGCATTTGACTCATGTTGAGTTCTTTCTATGAAAAAATATACTTCAAACTCTTGTGATCGTTATATATCTCACTTTTTTCACCATAGAGATAGTGTATCATTATCTTTAGATAAATGATTACAGCTTCTAACTCAAGATCATGAGTGCGATAGTAATTTTCAAGAAATTTTAACTGCTGTGATGCATAGGCAATAACTCTATCATTCTGCATAAGCACACAACCAGGTCATTTCATTGAAGCATCACTATAAATAAAAAATCTATCATTATCCAATGGTAGAGTCAAGATAAGAGAATTGACTAACATTCTCTTAAATTATTCAAAACATTTTTCGCACTATTTTTTCAAAACAAATTTAATCTCATTATGTGTGAGCTTGGTTAATGGGTTATCCAATTAGGCAAAATTCTGTAAAAAATGCCAATATTAACCTTCTAAACCAATGAAACCGCATACCTCAATTATACTCATCAATGCTTCCCATTCTTTTATTCCCCTTTTCCTTAAAGTATCAATAAATATTCCATCCTTAGAGACAATATGGAAAAGAAAAGAAATCTCTTGAAGCCAGAATTCACACGTGTTAAAATTCCCATTTAATTCATTTATTCTAAGAGCCTTCAGAATAGTATTAAAGTGATTTTCAAGATATTCATATCATTTGGAGTATACCAAGAGAACATCAAAAAGTACAACTAAAAAGTCTTCAAGATATTCCTATAAAACTCTACTCATTAGATCTATGAAAATAGAGGGTGTGTTAGTCAATCCAAAAGGCATTACTGTAAACTCTCAATGATTATGTGTGGTTTGAAATTATGTCTTTGTAATGACTTCTTTCTTCACGAACAACTGATTGTATCCATATTGAAGGTCAATATTTGACAATTATTGAGCTCCATGAAGTTGATCAAATAAATCATCAATATGAGGTCGAGGATACTAGTTCTTTATTGTTATAGCATTGATCTCCCTGTAGTCATGGTGAAACCTCATAGATCCATCTTTCTTCTTAACAAAAAGAATAGGGGATCCCCATAGATAAACACTATGGTGAATAAATCCTCTATTACTCCATTCCTCTTGTAGTTTCTTTAGTTCCACTAATTCCACAGTGGCCATTCTATAAGGGGTCTTCGATATGGTCCTTGAACCAGGAATTAAGTCAATGGAAAATTAAATTTCTCATTATGAAAGATATCTAGGTAAATCTTCTGGAAACACATCAACAAATTATTGCACAATATGTACATCCTCTATTTGAACATTCTATTCCTCATCCATATTAATTTCACTCCCTTCCTCCCTAATAATTGAATTTATTAGAGCTACTGGGGGTGGATAAAGATATGAATCTTATGTAGATTTTCTTTTCTAAAGATAGGGTATTCCTTATCATCATTAAAAAATTTAACCTCCTTCTTACAATAATTTTTCGCCTTATGGTCCAAAAGCCAATACATACTGAGGATTATATCAAATTCAATCATGGGTATGATAATAATATCAGTATATAAAGCACATTTATATGCCATGGTGTTAACTGATTAAAAAAACATTGTTGTTATGATAATTCCCTTATGATTTTTGACTGACAACTCCACTCTATAGTCAAATTAAAAATATCTAATTTTCATGGAAAATAGGGAAGATGTGAAAGAATGTGATTATCCATAATCAAATAAAGTATTTCAAAATTTTGAAGAAATGATTAAATTATATGCCACCACTTCAATAAGAACTTCCACCTTAGAAGTAGTGATCGCATTTTCTTGGCCTTACTCACTTTCCTTTTTCTGAGGTAAGTTTCCTTGACTCTTAGGACATTCATTTTTATAATGCACAATTTCTTTAAAATAGTAGCACTCAACATTGACAGCCTTTTTTCATGAAATCACGAGCTTGGTGGCCTTTTTCTCCACACTTGTAACAAACTCCCTTCCCCTTTAGGCATGTATAAGGATGTTTCATCCCAAAATTACTATATGATGGAAATTAAACTTTTCCCTTCATCCCCTTGACTCTTTTTTTAGAGTGTTCAGCAGATCTATTCTTCTCTTTCTTCGCCTTAAAGTCATAAAATTTAGAGAATTCCTTCTCTATATTGAAAGAACATGAGACTATATATTCATATGATGAGAAGGATTATGAGACGAATGATCGATGGATAAATGCTTTTAACCCCTTAATAAATAGATTAATATTACTACTTGGGTTACATATATAATCTGCAACATGTCGTGGTAACCTTGTAATGTTAGCCTCATACATTTCAACATTCTCATCCTACTTTTTCCTCAGACTCAGAAATTTCCTTTCTATATCCGCTCGATGATCACGAGGAAGGTATTTTTGTAAGAAAATATCAACTCCCACCATTCCATATTTGATACTTCTTCATCCTCCTTTGTTTTTTGAACTTATGACCAACATTGATTTGCATCTCCTGTGAGGAAATAAACTACCACAAAAACATTTTCACTTTTGTTACTCCCCAAAGCATGAAATATGTTCCCTAAGGAACTTATCCATTGCTAAGATACAAATGGAATTGTAGTACCATTGAATGTTGGTGGTTTTTGCCTCATGAAGCAGCCTAACATTGATCCTTTGTGTTGTGGATGAGGGTCATATATACAGGTAAGGTTATTATTCATAACCTAAGTGAGTTGTCTCAGTATGGTTATAAGCTGTTACACACCAGTTGCATCACCATCTCCACTATAATTATCTTAAGTAGGAGGGAAATCCCTACATGGATTGTGTGAGTTGATACGATTTCCACTCCTTCCACTAGGCACCATTTCTAAACAATTGTATGCACTAGATTAGTTTCTGAATCACAATGCATAATTCCAAACTTGTAAAATACTGAACATAACTTGAAAATTTTATTCATATAATCTATAATCATAAAAAAAAATTGTGAGAAGTATTTAATCATAAATCTTTCACAATGTTTTGTAAATAAAATTTGAATTATCCTAATCATATCCCCCAGGAGTGTCAAACTTGGTGCGCAGTAAGGCTCATTGTTGTATGCCAAGATACCCTGGTTCGATCCCAAAACTCCTTGTCGGATTTTTCACTCCTATATACATTTTTTCTAGAACCACGTTCACTTATAGTATCTAGACATGGATTTATTTCATGGGAAACCCACATAATATCTAAATTTTCAAAAAAATTTGATTTTCTTTTATACTAATCCTCAAAGCCTATCTTATTGTAATGTTCTCTAATAAGAGTTTTCCTAAATCTAGTTTCCAAAATATAAACTAAAACTCCCTTTGATACCAATTGTAATTATCATATCCCAAATACCTAGAGTAAGTGCATTATTACATTACATTTTCATGATCACAAAATATCAACTCCTTAAAAACTGATCAGTTTAGTTTCTTTAGAAGTACTAGATACACACATAAGTTTTACATTACATTATGAAATAGGAAAACTACATTTTTTATCCTTTGAACATACTCATATACCTTAGCCTATCCCTATAGGTCAGTAATAATATTCTTCTTCTCATCCAAGGAAAAATAAAACCTAATAAAGGGGTGAGCTCAGAATCTCATTAAGGATAACAATATAGAGGAAACTGTCATAAATAAGCATAAAAATTTAAGGCAATGTATAAGATTTAATCACAAAACATTAAAACTTAAACTTCTACATAATTTGGAAAAGATAAATAAAATAATACTATTTACATTTTCACATGGATATTATACTATTAAAATTATCACATGTAATATCAATAGCTAATTTCATAATGATGAAATGCATAATTCCGGACATCATAACCAGATAGTTAAGACTTCATGCCAAGACTACAAATAAAAGTTTTATTAAGGCCTTGTACCGAGACACTATTTTTTCTGATGAGACCTTCTGATGCATCGAGGGGAAATAGTGGGCCCTTCCCATCAATTATTACATCCATTTAATTTCTTATATGAAAATGGTGAAGCATAACATAAACATTCGTATTAAACTTGCATACAAAATGTTAATACATTAACCATAAACAATGAATAAAATAAAAATAGCACATACACAGTACAACATATCATAAAATTATTAGTAAAATATAGATTATTGTATAACAATAAATGAACTCCCATTAAACATAACATCTAACAAAAGATGTTGACACATATGAAATCAATCCAATTTTTTTTGAAAGGAATATCTCTTTCTACTTTAACAACATTTAAAAGGAACATGATTATAAAAGAAAAAAATTATTTTGAAAAAATTATTATAATATTTTAAGGAAATCTTTGAAAGCGTTTTAATAGTGAGAAATACCTGCAACCCCCATATAAGTTAAAAAACATTATTTCCTTAATTTGTTGAAAAGGTCATAAAGTACCTTGTTTGGAAGATGACAGAAATATTCCTTTCAAAACATTTTATAAAAATACAAAAAAGGGTATAAATGACATTAAACCATAGTCTAAGATATAGTAAAAAAATTTGATATAAACTTTTAAAAAACATGGATGTGGATGATAAAGAATTTACATTAGATACTTACATATAAACAAACCCAGATAATAAAGACATTGTAAAATTAACCCGTACCTTGTACATTTACTTAGTCGAGGGTACAATAACCTCTTGTATATTAGTTAAATAATTATTATTAAATTATAAAATAACTTCATACATAAATATGATATCATATATGAGCCTCTAATATTTCTTTGTTAAAAATATTTTAGTAGTATCATTGTTTCAGGTGTTAACTGATTTGTTTCCCTTTATATGTTTTGTTACGTAAGTCATGTTTGTTATGGATAGGATGTATTTTATTCATATCCAGAAAGATAATAATATCTTAAACATTATTTTTAATCATAAAAAGAAATTTATTCTTGAATGGTTACAATGATTAATGAAATATCATCGTGTCGTGGAGACGGTAAGCTGTACGTACGCACGAGCGACAATATCATTATGTTGATAGTGAAGTAATATGTACATGGATGGTATATTATATATAAAGAGTCATTAAAATTCTATATTTATTATTTACATCAATTATACTCATTATTATACCCATCCAAATAATAAAGTATTGACTAACAAACTAAACCACGATGTGGAGACGGTAAGTCGTACGTACGCACGTATGGTGACTCTTTCATTCATAGGATGGATATAATAATGAATATGGTTATACCATAGTTATAATAACATTACATTATGTATATGGTACTTGAGTTATTATTTTTTTATGGAAACAACAAAGAAAGAGGAAGTGGAAAAAGGAAAGAACTTTGAAAGAGGTGATTAAATAATTACCTCTTCTCCAGGTGCTTCATTTTGATTTGTACAAAAGAGATTTTTAGGATTAATTTATGATCAAATTACGGAATCTATGATGAATTAAGGGTAGTTGGGAATATATTTTAGTAGGTTTTGGATGAACCAAAAGGCTTTGGATGTGTGAAGTTAAGAGAAGGGGAGATTCCCTTCTATAAGAGAGGTGAGGAGCACTTTAGGAAAAGCTTGAATATTAATTTATTATAAAATTATTCTCGGTTTATAATTGATCCAAATTAATTTATTTATATTTTAAGGTAGGAATGGTTTTAAAGACTCTCAAAAAATATTTTTTATACAAGTTTAGGTCAACATATTAACCTTATCGTTTAGATTTAACTCTTACTTAAATAGTTTAACATTAACCATGTATTCTTGTATTTTCGTGTTACATGGTTAATAAACCTACAATAAAATTCAATGTGAACCTAAAGTGCTAAATTAATGACATATCTAACCTTATCTAAGACATTTTTCAAAATCTTATATTTTTAGGAGTATTATATCATTTTATAAAATAGTATTTGTTTTAAAAAATCATTTATGTCAATTTTGACACTATTTAGTAGTTGGTTTTTTTGATCATAAAGACTTGATTACTTCAGAAAAAATTACATTGAAGCATCCCTAACATTTCATATTCACCTAGAAAATTCATGTATTTCATCAAAAGTTTCAATTTTCATTTATTTTAATATTAATAATATAATTTATTTTAATCTTCAATTAATAAGTTATTTACTAAATCATCATTATTTCAAATATAAAGTTAATTTTATGATGTATAAAAATTAAAAATAGAATACCATGATGTAGGAAATATTTTTATATTTCTAATGAATATTTATAGTAGAATTTATCTTATGTATAACCCTATATTCAAAACTCTTTAGTTAATAAAATTTGAATTTAACACTTTTAACACTTCTTTAAATAAAATATAATAAATGTCCTAATCTTACCCAAATGGATCAAAAAGGATCTCATTTTTATATTAAGGTTGATATTTTTCTAAATAAACTTATCTAATAAAATTAGGACATGTGTTGGGGTAATTTTAATATTATTTGTACCTTTAATTACCCTATTTACTTTTAAACGTGGTAAATAAAATTCAAAAGTTACTATTCACCAAAAATTATTTTCATCTTATTGAACCACATTTTACTTACTGATGACAAACATTTCTACTTTATTTTTTAAATTCAATTCACAGAAGCAGTAAAATTACTTTTTATGCAAATTTGCTGATGTGCCTAGAAGTTGGGTAAAAGGTGTTAAAGAGTTCAATAAAATTTTATATATTTAATCTTTTTATAAAATGACTCCAATGAATTACATTGGTCTAATACTGGTATTATATATCTAATTTTACTTTAAAATAAATTTAAATAAAAAATAATTATTTAAATAAAAAATACTATTTAAAACAATAATTTTGTGTTGTTCACTATTCATCAAAAATTGAAAAGATATCAAAAAAAATACAAAATTCCCCCCCCCCAACAAATTTTGATATTCTGTATCCAAAAATAAAATCCATTTTGATAAATAATATTTATAAAATTTCAAAAAGTGTTCATTATTATTCATAACTACTATTTAAACGGCTAGTTTGATTGGTCTTGGTGTGCTAGAACTCAAATTTGTGTACATCACAAGATATAGTACTATTCAAAGAGAAACATGTCGTGGATGCTTTGTGTGTTACAATCTTCCCTCCTTCAAATAATTTCATCCTCGAAATTTCTAGAATATTACTGCGTAAAAAGATTTGTGTGTTTCTTCATCATAAGTGCCCCAGGTTCCCACATTACCTCTTACATTTTGTGGTTTCTCCAAAGAACATTTACGAGATGAGTTGTCTAGTTTCTCAACACTTGTTCTCTTATATCAAAAATCTTTATAGGCTCTTCATAATAAGACATATGTTTTCAGTTCTATTTCATTATAGGTGAGTACATGAGTTGGGTCATACATGTATTTTCTCAACAGTGATATGTGGAACACATCAATAACTTTTCAGAGACTTGGCAGAATTTCCAAATGGTAAGAAACAACTCCAATTCATTCCATAATTCCTAAAGGTTCGATGTACCTTGGATTCAATTTACCATTTTTACAAAAACATATAACACCCTTCTATAGAGATGCCTTCAAGAAAACATGATCTCCTACTTGACATTCCAAATCCTTCCTTCTGTTATCAGCATATCTCTTTTTCCTAATTTGAGCTGCTTTGATGTGAGTTTGGATAATCTTCACCTTTTCCAATGTTTCCTCAACAAGTTCTTGTCCTATGAGTTTTCTTTCACCAACATCATCCCAATAACTTGGTTTGCAACATCTCTTTTTATATAATTCTTCATATAGTTCCATCTGAATACTTGAATGGAAGCTATTATTGTAAGAAAATTCTATCATAATAAATACTGCTCCCAAATATATTGAAGGTCAAGTGAGAAAGATCACTACATGTCTTCTATGGTTTTAATATTTTTTTCGGATTGTCCATCAGTTTCAAGGTGGAAGGTAGTGATCAAATGAAGTTAATTATCCAAGGATTTATGAAGACTTTAACATAATCTTGATGTAAAAAGCGGATCACAATCAGAAAAAATAGATAGGTGTACACCAGGATGTCTTACAAATTCATTAATATATAGTCTTTCTAAACATTCAAGTGGTAAATCTTATCTTATAGAAAAAAAATTTTGGACATGGTAATATGATCAACAATGTCCCATATTCCATCATTCCTTCTAGGAGTCGTTGGTATTCCCATGATAATGTCCATTGTAATATCATCCCATTTCTACTCAAGTATGGGAAAAGTTTGCATGACTCCTCTAGGTTGTTGTCTTACATCCTTCACCAATGGGAAAATGATACATCATGACACATAATTATCAATATCCCACTTCATGTTTTCCCACCAAAAATGTTCCTTCAAATATATATATACATCTTAATGATACTAGTGTGTATAAAGAAATTGGACCTATGAGCATCATCTAACAATTCTGTTTTTAGATCTGGTATACTGGTAAGACAATTCCTCTTCCCAAATTTAAAAATTACATCTTCACAGACAAAGTCAATCAATCTCCCATCTTTTAGAGCTTTAATTTTGATTTGAAAATCTTCATCTTCATTCTAATAAATTTTTATCCTTTCATGTAAATATGGTTTGTCAACCATTTGAAAAAGTATTGATGTTTCACATTCCATGATTATTCCCATTTCTATATTTATTAGATCTATGAACTAAGAATTCCTTTCAACTCTCATATTTTTCAAAACTCCAAGATCCTTTTTGCTCAAAGCATCTACCACCTTATTTTCCTTCCCCGGGTGGTAGTGAATTGTGAAATTATGATCCTTGAGTAGTTCAAGACATTTCCTTTTCCTCATGTTTAGTTCATTCGGTGAGAAAATATACTTCAAACTCTTGTAATCAGTATATATCTCACATTTCTCAACATAGAGATAGTGTCTCCATATCTACAAAGCAAATCTTACAGCTCCTAACTCTAGATCATGATGATGATAGTTCGGTTCACAAATTTTGTGTTGTCGTGATGCATAGGCAAAAACTCTATCATTCTTCATAAGGACTCAACCAATTACTTTCGTTGAAGCATTACTATAAATAACAAACCCATTATTCCCCAATAGTTGAGTCAATATAAGACATTTACTAATCTTATCTTCAATCTATCAAAACATTCTTCACACTGTTTTGTCCAAGAAAAACGTAATCCCTTAATTTGTGATCTTGGAAAATTGGTAATCCAATAGGGCAAAATGCTAGATAAAATGCGGATAGTAACCTGTTAAACCAATAAAACTGTGTACCTCAGTTACACTCATCGGTACAGTCAATTCTTGGATTTCCCCTTTCTTTGAAGGATCAATAGAGATTCCATCCTTAGAGATAATATGGAAAAGAAAAGATATCTTCTGAATCCATAATTCACACTTGCTAAACTTCCCATATAATTCATTTCATCTTAGAGTCATTAGAATACTACGCAAGTGATTTTTATGATCTTTGAAGATTTTGGAATATACCAAGATATCATCAACAAATACCACTAAAAATTTCATCAATATAAGCCTTTAAAACTCTATTAATTAGATCCATGAAAATAAAGGGTGAATTAGGTAGTCCAAAATGCATTACTATAAACTCTTAATTCCCATACTGGGTTCAAAATACTGCCATTGGAATGCCTTCCTTCTTCATGCACAACTAATGGTATCCATATCAAAGGTCAATATTCTAAAAATATTGAGCTCCATTAACATGATCAAATAAGTCATCAATGAGAGGTATGGGATACTTGTTCTTTATTTTTATAGTATTTATCTCCCTATAGTTAGTGTACAATCTGATAGATCTATCTTTCTTCTTAACAAAAAGAATAGGGGCTCACCCTGGAGAAACACTAGTGAGAGTAAATCATTTATTACTCAATTCATCAGGTTGTTTCATTAGTTCCACTAATTACATTGTGTTCATTCTATAAGCGGTCTTCAATATGGGCCTTGAACCAAGAATTATGTTGATGGAAAATTAAATTTCTTGTTCTATAGGATGTACAGGAAAATCATCTAGAAACACATATAAATATTCTTGCACAATATGTACATCCTCTATTTGAACATTATTTTCCTCACACATAGATTTTCCACACCCTTCCTCCCTAATAATTGAATTTATTAGATCTACTAGGGGTGGATCTAGATGAGAATCGGAATTTGATGTCTCTTCTCTAAAGATAAGTTATTTATTATCATCATCAAAAATTGAAACCTCCTTCTTATTACAAGAAATTTTCACATCATAGTCTAAAAGCTAATCAATACCGGGGATTATATCAATTTCAGTCATGGGGATGAAAATAATATTAGAAGATAAAGCATGTTTATATGCCATGATGGTAACTTATTAATAAATTTTTTTTACTATGATACTTACCATATGAGTTTTGACTGACAACTCCCTTGTTAAGTAAAATTCAAAATGTCAATTTTTCTTGAAAAATTGGAAGTTATAAAAGAATGTGATGATACAGAATCAAATAAAGCATTGGCTAATTTTGAGGAAACGATTAAAGTAACTGTCACCACTTCATTAGGAACTTCAACCTCAGTAGTAGTGATTGAATATGCTTTGCCTTACTCCCTTGACCTTTTATGAGGTATGTTTCCTTGAATATTTGTACATTAAATTGAATAATTCCCCATTTAATTTGAATTTTATCATTCAACATTGGCAACCGCTTTCTTTCCTGTGCAATCACGAGCTTGGTGGCCTTTTTCTCCACACTTGTAAAAAACACAATTCTCCTTTAGGAATGTACCAAGATGTTTCTTATCATAATTACTGCATTATGGAAATTAAACTTTTCCCTTCTTACCCTTATTTATTTTTTCATAGTGTTCAGCAGATCTATACTTCTCTTACTTCGATTTAAATTCATCAGACTTAGAGAATTCATTTTCTATCTTGATAGCACATGATACTATATCTTGGTACGTTGAGTTGGATTGTGAGACAAATGCTCGATAGAGAAATGGATTTAATCTATAAAATAATAGATCAATAATACTCCTTGGTTTACATATCTAATATATAGAATTCGTTTCTATCCTTGTAAAGTTTTCCCCATACTTAACGACATTCTCATCCTCCTTTTACCTCAGACATATAAATTGTGTTTCCATATCCCTTTGATGTTCACAAGGAATGTATTTTTCTAAAAAACATCTTTAAACTCTCTCCACTACATATTTGATACTTCTTCATCCTCATTTTTGTTTTGAAATAATGACCACCATTGATCTACATATCCTGTAAGGCAATAAACTGCCATAAAAACGTTTTCGCTTTCACTTCTCCCCAAAGCATGAAATGTTTTCTCTAAGAAACTTATCCATTGCTCAACTACAAATGTATTTGTAGTCTCATTCAACATTGGTAGTTTCTTCCTTAGGAAGTGTTCTAACATTGATCAACCATGTTGTAGATCAGTGTGCTCTATATGGGTAAGGTTATTATTCATAACCTAATTGAGTTTTCCCAGTTTGGTTATAAGTTGTTCAGAACTAGTTGCCTCACCAGCTCTATTATAATTATCTTGAGTATGAGGGAAATAACTATGAGAATTACATGCATTGATATGGTCTCCATTACTTTCACTAAGATCTATTTCTGAATAATGGCATACAATAAATTAGTTTATGAATCGCAATGCATAATTCCATACATGTAAAATACTTAACATAAATCGATCAATTTTATAATATAATTCATAATCATAAAATATTATTTGGGGATGTATTTACTCATAATTCTTTCGTAATGGTTTGTAAATAAAATGTGAAGTGTCCTAAGCATATCCCCTGGGAGTGTCAATCCAGGTACATAGTAAGGTCTGTTGTCATGTACCAAGATACCCCAGGTCAGTCCCGAAACTCCTTGCCATAGTTTTCACTCCTAGGTACATATGTTCCAAAACCACATCCACTTTTACTATCTAGATAAGGATTTATTTCTTGGGAAACCCACATAATATCTACACTATTAATTTTATTTTATGCTCTTCTCTACTAATCCTAAAATTCTGTCTTAGGGTAATGTTCTCTAATCAGTTTTTTTCTAAATCAAGTTTCCCAGGTTTGTACTAAACCTCCCTTTGATACCAACTATAATTCCTCAACCCCAGTTACCTAGATTCGATGCATCATTATATAACAATGGCATGATCACAAAATATCAACTCTCAAAAGGGAGATTAGTTTAGTAGCCATGTAAGTACTAGATACATACATAAGTTTTACATAACATTATGAAATAAAAAAACATTGTGTACCCTTTAAAAACAATCATATACCTTATGCTACCCCAGGTAAATCCTAATATACTTCATCGCATCCTGGGAAAAATAAAACATAAGATATGGGTGAGTTCATACACTTAGTAAGGATAACAATATAGCAGAAACAAACCCAAATAAGCATATACCTTTAAGTAAATGTATAATACTAAAACAAAATCCTTTTAAACATAAACTTCAGCATAATATGGAAAGGATAAATCAAATAATACCATTTACTTATTCACATGGATATTCTACTAGTTGAATAATCACATGTAATATCAATATCTATTTTCATAATGATGGAATGCATAATGTTGGACATCATAACCACATAGTCAAAACCTCGTTCCAAGAATACAACTAAAATTTTTGTCAAGACCTTGTTCCAAGACTCATGTTTGTCTCATGAGACCTACTGATGCATCGATGGACAACAGCAGGCATGGCCCATCACTTACTACATTAAATTCATTCCTTAAATGAAATGGATGAAACATAACATAAACATTCGTATTAAACTAGAATCTGAAATTTTAATACATTAACCATAAACCATGAATGACATAAAAATAGAACATCCACAATCAAACATATCATAAAATTATCAATACAATATGGTGTATTGTATCATAATAAATCAACTTCAATTAAACATAAAATCCAACAATTGAATGTTGATAGACATGAAATCAATCCAAAAACCATTTGATTGAAATATCTTTTTCTACTTTGAAATCATTTAAATGTCACATAATTATAAAATAAAACATTTATTTTCAAAATATTTTTATAATCTTGTAGGGGAATATTATACAGTGTTTTAACAGCTGAAAATAGCCTCACCCACCGTATAAGTTAAAAAACATTGTTTCCTAAATTTTTCGAAAAGGTCATAAAGTAACTTGTTTGGAAAATGACGGAAGGTTTCCTTTAGAAACATTTTATAAAAATTCAAACATCGGTATAAATGACTTAAAACTATAGTCTATGAAATAGTAAAAATGTTTTGAAATACATTTTTATGAAATATTGATGTGGATGATAATGAAGTCCAAATATATACTTACGTATAAACAACCTCAGATAATAAAGATATTGTAAAATAAATCATTACCTTGTACATTTCCTTAGTCAAGAGTATGTTAAACACATGTATAATGGTTAAATAATTATTATTAAATTATAAAAGAACCAAATACATAAATATAATATCATATATGATCCTCTAATATTGTTTTTTTAATAATATTTCAGTCTTCTCATTATTTTGAGTGTTAACTGATTAGTTTTCTTTTATGTGTTTTGTTATGAAAGCCATGTTTGTTATAGATAGGATGTATTTGATTTACATACAGAATGATATTAAGTTCTAAAATATTATTCTTAATCATTAAATGAAAATTATTCTTTAATGGTTACAATGGGGAATGAAATCTCATCGTGTCATGGAGATGGTAAGTCGTGCGTACGTACAAGCAAAAATATAATTCTATTGATGGTAAAATCATATATAGTTGGATAATATATTATATATACAAAATCATTAAAATTTTATATTTATTATCTACATCAACTATACTCATTATTATATCCATCCAAATAAGGAAGTGTTGAATAACAAACTACACCACAACATGGAGACGGTAATTCGTACAAATGCATGTATGGTGGCATTGTCATACACAGGATGGATAAAATAATGAATATGGTTGTACCATATTTATAATAACACAAAAATATTTATAATGTAATGGAGTTATTATTTTAGTATGGAAAAAGAAAAGAAACAGGAAGTGGGAGAAGAAAAGATCTTTGGAAGTGGTGATCAAATAATAAACTCTTCTTCACCTGCTTCCTTTTGATTTGAACAAAAAGGATCCTTAGGTTGGATTTTTATTAAAGAAAGGCCTCTAGGATTACTTGAGGGTAGTTGGGATGAAATTTGAGTAGGTTTTGGCTGAACCTGAATGATTTTGAGGTGTGATGTTAAGAGAAGGGTATGTGGCCTTTTATAAAAGAGGTGAGGGACACTTTAGGAAAATATTGAAATATTAATTTATTATAATTTTATTTTTAGTTTATAATATATCAAAATTAATTTATTTCGATTATAAGGTGGGTATGGATAGAAATAATCTCAAAAAATATATTTTAGAAAAATTTGGGTCTCCATATTGACCTCAACGTTTATATTTAACTCTTACATAAATAGTTTAACATTTATCATGTCTTCTTGTATTTTTATATTACATGGTTAGTAAACATACTATAAAATTATAATATAACCTCAGGTGGTTCATTAATGACATATCAAACCTTATATATGTCCTTTGGACAAATAATATATTTTTAGTTGTATTATATAATTTAATAAAATATTATTTCTTTTAAAAACCAATTTTTGTCAATTTTGACACTATTTAGTATTTGTTTTTTGTGAAAGTCATTAAAACATGACTACTTAAAAAAAATAAATTAAATCATCCCTAACATGTCATATTCACGTATAAAATTTGTTTATGGCATCAAAAGTTTTGATTTTCATTTATTTGAATATTTATAATATCAATTATTTTAATCTTTCATTAATAAGGTAATTACTACATCATCATTGTGTCATATATAAATTTAATTATTTTGTGTCTCAAAATTATAAATAAAATACCATGATGTATGAAATATTTTTATCTTTCTAATAAATATTTATTGTTGAGTTTATCTTTGGTATACCTTTATATTAAAAATGGTTTAGTAAATAAAATTTGAATTTAACATGTTTAACATTTCTTTAAATAAAATATATAAAAAATTTAATCTAACCCAAATGGATCAAAAAGTATCTTATTTATGTCCTAAGGTTGATTTTGGTCTATATATACTTATCCAATAGAATTAGAACATGTTTTGGGGTAATTTTAATATTATTTTTAACATTAATTACCTTATTTACTTTTAACCGTGGTAAATAAAATTCAAAAGTTATTATTCACCAAAAATTATTTTCATCCTATTCAACAACATTATACATACTGATGAAAACCATGCCTATCAGATTTTTAAAATTCAATTCACAGAAGAGGTAAATTTATGTTTTGTGAAAATTTGCTAATGTGCCTATACTCTGAATGGCCCGAAGGCCTTCTTTTTTATTTTTAATATAGATAATCCCCCTTTGAAGGGTTGAAGGGGAACCCGTACATGACCCGTAGGCCCAAGTCACAAGGCCCGACATGGCCCGTAATACATGACTCAAAGGCCCAGAGGCATACCTTGCCCATACATTACCCATAGACCCAGCCCACTGGAACGACCCCTCCCCATCTTCTGCATCATTGATCGCCTTTATCTCCCACCTGCATTGCTGATCGACTAGCATTGCCCCGTACAAAGCTGCACGGTTCCTGGTCCCGATGGTGGTTGTCATACTCTGTCATTCCTCCAATCTGGTGAGCTCTACTTCTGGTGACTGTTACATTTGCTTTGATCCTCTTCTAGGCCCTCATCTTGTGTGAAATGGACTACATCATGGTCTTCAATGGCCTGAAGGCCATGTGGCCTGAAGGCCTTTGATGGCCCGAAAGCCCTTGAGACCCGTAGGCCCAAACCGGTGGCCTGAAGACCCAAATTGAGTGAATAGATAGGACTACTACAGTACCAAATAGTACTTGTTATAGTACTTGCTATAGTACCTGCTACAGGAACTGCTACAGTGACTGCTACAATGCTGCTACAGTGCTGGGAAATTCGCCTCCACCTGGTTTTGAACCTGGGTCTCTTGGATGAGAAGCAAGATCCCTTTAATGAATTAAATTGAACTAATATAGGTACTATGTATCTATTTTTACTTTAAAATAAATTTAAATTAAAAAAATTTATTTTTTTAAAAAAATTGTTTTAAACAATAATGTAGTGCATTTTAATATTCATCAAAAATAGAAGGATTTCAAAAAAATACCGAAAATTCACCCTAAGATAATTTTGATATTCCAAATCCAAAAATGAATTCCATTTTTAAAAATAAAATTTATAAAATTTCAAAATGGTGGGTGTTACTATTCATAACTACTTTTTAAAATGCTAGATTGATTGGTCATGGTGTGCTAGAACTCGAAGTTGTATACAGTGCAGGCTATTGTATTATTCAAAGACAAATGTACCATGGAGGCTTGGGGTGTTGTAGTCATTATATATCATATCTATCATGTATTTATATGAATAAACTACAAATAAATCATTTATAAAATTCAAAGAAATCATCTACATGATTCTCATATTATTTTGTTATTCTTTATGCGTTTATCTTATTATGATAATTTCATTACCTAAAAAATACCTCAAATTAAAAATATGATAATTTATATAGAAAAATACATTTATAAAAACATATATAAATTTAAAGCATATATACAAACATATATTCCAATAATTATATAAATGTATAAATTAAAATTTATTAAAACTATAAACACAAAAAAATAAATTTGAAACATATAAAATCAACAAATAAATACATACAAACATAAAAGACATATGAATTTTAAAAATAAAAATTTAAAATATAAAAATATACAAAAACATATTAAAAAATATGAATTCAAATTTAAAACATACAAATTTTGAAAAAATATATACAAATAACTTAAAACATAAGGACATATAAACCAATAAATTTAAAATATTCAAACACATAAATTTAAGATTAATATATATACAAACATTAAAAATATAAATATGTAAACATATATATCTAAAGACGTAAGGATTTAAAATATATATACACGTATAATTTTTGACATATAAAAAATTTAAACATATAAATTTAAAGCAGATAAACATATAAATTTAAAACATATAATCATGTAATGATATATATGAAAACATATAAAAATGTAAACCTGTCTATAAGCAATATATTTTTCAATAAAAAAATCCAAACCACTACACCTAAATCCAAATATAATGATAAATATTTTCTTTTATTTAATATATAAAGGAATCTTATTTAAAATTTATCATCAAATATAACTAAAAACTCAATAAAATAAATCAATAAATATAATAATTGATATAATGATTTTTAAAAAATATATGATTATCAATTCATTATACATAAAAAATAATTCTAAAAACTATTCCAGAAACTATTCATAAAAGAATCACCAAAATACCAAATTTTAACTTTTCCCACAAAAAAATGATGAATCTAAAGAGATTACAAAATAAACGATATAATGATTTGTTCAACCTCTTAATATCCCCAGACAAAATTTTATTTAAAAGAAGAATATAAGGGGAATGAAATAAAAAATTTGGAACTTTATAAAAATTGGGATGGTAATCCTGTGACCAGTAGAATAGTGGGTGATGATGATGGAAGGTGATCTAGCCCAACAAATAGAAAGCAGGGGTAGTGAAAGTTTTACGAATGAGGCAAAATCAAGGGATGTTGGTGAAAATACAGAGGTTACAGAGGAATAATTAATTAATGAATATAAATGATTAATGTTTTTAATTATTTGAAATCAATAAAATGACAGGGGAGGTCATTCCCATGTGTGCTATAATTTTTTAAAATTCCTTTTTATATAGTATTTTATAAAAAAACATTAAAAGTTATCTTTTAACATAATTTTAATAAAAATTTGTGTCAAAATCATACAATAAATATTTTTTCTTAAATTCTATCTAATAACTAACAATAAAAATTCTTTTAATATTAGTAAATTGATAATTTATGTTAATATCACCCCCCCCCCCCGAGTTTATTGTGTCATTACTACTAGTGAATAAATAAATAATTATATTCATTGTAAAAACACTATCACTTATTATTATATTAATAAATTTTTTAAAACTAATACCATGTGAGTTGATCAGAAAATCTCTTACTTATATCATCCTTTATTACTGTATTATTCTTAATTAATTGATCCTTTAAAGACCATAATAACATTAATTTCATAATGTATTCAAAATTCATTATAATTAAGTATAATACTGACATTATTCGTAGTGTTCAAACACTATCTACCAATATATTCCATTTTATGAACTACATCATTTCTATTTTACACATAATCATTTAAAATGAGACAAATATAATTGATTTAATGAAATTTTATTTTTTTAAGGTTGTACCTTTCTCATTATCCAATTCAACAACTCATGTATATTATAAAACAGTTAACTTAAATAAAAATGTTAATGTGTTTAAAATATTTATTCCAATAAACATAATCACATACAATAAAACAAACTCAACAATAATAAACATACATTCAACTTGTTTAATGAATTTCTAGGGAAACAACCAGTTCATCATATTATTGAATATCAATAGATTAACTCAAGTATGTTCAATGGAAACTTAGAGTTTACGAAATTAATTTTTAATGGAAAATTACATTAATTATATATATTATACGATATTATAATACATTTAATTATTTGATCATAATATAGTTCATGAATTTTTTTAATAATTTTTCACAAGATTGAAAATTCCATTGATATTTGAAAGTCCAGAAATGAAATTCTACAACCACATACCCTGAATTGTTTCCTCAAAGAGCACTATAAATATAATTTCCATGGTAAAAGTAATAATGACTTTATACTTCACACTTCTTTATGATACTAACCCACTATCTAGAAAATATGCCAAAACAAAATTAAACATTCTTCCGTCAAAACAACTAGAAATTTTTGAATCAATATATTCGACCCTCTTGAGTAGATTGGACTTTTGATATATATTCATGTGATCCATTGATCAATATATATATAAAAAAATAATTATAGAACTACAATAATCTAATTCAAGATTTATTTTTTTATCTTCTTAATATTAGAGCTATAAAATGACCAATATGTTTTTATACTTGTTTAAAAAAATATCAAGGTTCCTAAAATATATGCATGCTGAATTTTTTCCATAATTTTTCATTTTGAATCATTTTTGTGATATTAATTGAGATTAAATTTATATGTTGTTAAATAATCATAATTTAAAATGGGTACTTTTTCATTCTAAAACTCTCCAAAAATTAGTTAAAATATCCTTTTTTTAGATAATCATAATGACCATGTGATCCGTTATAGATTTTTTTATTCTAATCAATTATTTATCTTCTCCCACATACTTTATTTTAAAATTATTAGAGATAATTTTATTAGGATGAAATAAATAACTAATATCATTTGAAAATGAATATAAATCATCAATATATCGATTCAAGAATATAAACATAATTTGATCTAGCTTGGGATATATTCATCGATCAATGATATTTTCCTACAATTAAAAGGATATAACTATACAATTAAACTTTAAATACAATTAGTTTAATATTATTAATGTCTATATGTTGAATTTATCAATTTAAAAACCATGTTTATATTTCCATAAATTGAAAAGAAAATTCCTTTATTGATCCATAAATACATCCTATTGAATGTTAAAATTTCAATCTTTTTAAATTTAATGGATTTAACTCTAAATAATAATGAAATTTCAATTCCATAATTAAAGATTTCATTGAAACTATTAAAAAGGTTTTATTACATTCTTTCCCATTATTTCGAGTAAAACCATTCCAAAAAGATTTTATTAACAATCAAGGTTTTTATCAGTGTTATGTTTATTTGGAAAATCCATTTAAAGTCAACTCTTTTGCATTCGATGAAGATATACAAGTATATATAATTTTTTTATTATATTAAATTCAATAAATGTTTCATGCTTTTTATCCATGTACCATTTTTATTACATTTAATGTCTTGTGACTATGAAATTGGATTATTTCCTATGCTATGTTCATTTTGATATACAATATAGACATTGAAAATCAACTGTGTCCTTTCCCTTTGAGTTATTTTTAACCCAATTTTTAGTGGTTATTCTATTATATCTTCATTGAGAAATTTATAAATATTTTTTTTATTCATGATTATTTTTTCATGCATTAAATTTAGGAAAAGTAACATGTGAATTTAAATCATGAGATAAAGAAACATAAACTCTAACTTCCATAATCATCATATTTTAAGTAACTTTGCTCCCACTCAATGTCTAATTTATAATAAATTTTTTATTTATGGTTTATTTTGTTTTTATACAATTGTTAAGAGGATAAAATTTATACACATTTAATTTTATGGTTAACCAATGAAATATATGATGATTTTTTATTCATCTAATTATATTTCAAGTTGATTTGATGATCAGATTTGTACCTGAAAATCCTACACATGTTGATGTCTCAAACAAGGTTTCTTACCTATCCAAATCTTGTAAGGTTTATTATTAATAACATCACTTTGAACATTTTTTAATAAATAAGTTTATGTTTTGAAAACATGCATCCAAGAAGATAAGGATAAAGATGAATCACTCAACATGATTTTAACTATATCTATCAATATTTTATTATTTATTTATGATATTCAATTTTACTATTCTATACATAAAAACAAGTATTCACTACAAACTCCATGAATTTCAAGGAACATTTTAAATATATATAGGTTTTCTACACTTTCATCAAATATAAAATAATATTCACCAGCTTTGTCAAACTATGTGTTTTCACATTTCAATAAAATTATATTTCAATTACACCAACATAAATTTCCAATGAATTTATTACTTAATATGCCTCATGAAATAAATATACATTCCCATAACATGAAAATTCATGGATAATGGTGATGAAAAATTATTCTTTACTATAATAATTAACACCAACAGTTTATCATATATAAGTATTTATGACCTCCTGGATTTTATTTCTTTTATAGGAACTACTACAATGAAATTATTGTTTATTTTTGTTTGTATTTAAAAACATAATATTATCATATTATATAGAAAATTAATGAAATTGTCTCATTTTTATAATTTCATGATATTTTAAATTTAATTATGAATTCAATTTATTTACTTAAATTTAATTAAAAATATGTATATTGTTGGAAATTTTGAAATATTATATATGTATTTTAAAACATTGAAGATGGAAAAAATTTCAATTCAATAACATCCAAGTGATGTCAACCTGACTAACCTTTATTTGTAACTACCTTAGTTTCATATCCATTTACAATTCCATAGATCTATTATTTTTATTTTTCCTAGCCAAAATAAGTTCATCCTAAGTTCACTAATGTATGTAACCTTAGTACTAATCCTTGAGAATCCTAGTTTGGTAGCTCAATACATCCCATCATTCCAGCTATGTTACTGAACCCTCATATGATAAAGGGTTTAATCTTTCACCACCCACCATTGTTATCCATCACTAAACAAATCAATTCATCTACAAATAAAAATTACCCATTATCATGAAACACTGAAGAGATTTAGATTATTCTCAAATAAAAATAATAACTAGTTATTCTCACTCGTTTATAAATTTAGATCTAAATTAAAACATACAAAAGGAATAAGAAATAAATATAGCCCGTACATGAAAAAAACCACACTCATGAAAAATATCTTTTATAGTTATTAAATACCACTTGAACATGACTTCATTCAGACATGGTGATGTAGGAGAACATGTTTTCACTTTTTCCTAATTTTTTGTGATTTAGTGTAACAAAACATAATAAATCCTTCCCAAATTCATACAGATCCTTAATGATATTGGTTAGTGTAAGGGTATTATTAACCCCACAAAGCATGGTACATTTTCAAATATATTTTTTTGGTTGTTTTTTAAATTTAGGGATAGGAATTATCTCAACTATAAAAATTCATTTAACACTATATAAGGATGGGGATATTCTAACTAGTTAGAAACTTTGTTTTCGTAGTATTTTATATTCTATATTTTTATTCACATTCTTCTGGGGGTATTTACTATTTTTCCTTTTTATCCTTCTTGTTGAATGGTTATAGATAATTATTCTAAGGGTTGATCCATGTGAGAAGAATGTGTGTTTCCCATGTTTTGTTACAAAAACATTTTATTATTTTATTCTTACTCTGGTGATGTCGTTGTGTAGGGTTTTCGACCTCCAATTTTCTCTCTCCCCTCCTTCGGCGTGGCATGGTGCGGGTCAGCATCCTACAATTAGTGTCAGCATGCCTCAGTTCTGATCGTCAACCCAGTTGTGTCAGCCCGGATTTGGTTTAGGCAAGGCCTAGACTCCATCATATTGTCTTTAAAGGTGTAGATTTGGCTTCGCCTGCTCTTGCGGAAGTTCTGGTGTGGTTTCAGCTGGAGCATCGGCTCGGCGTAGTAGTGGATCTAGCTTCGATGAAGGCAATGGCATGGTTTTGGATGTATCTTAGACAGGGATCAGCGAGTTCCAAATGTCTGTCTCTTCAAACGAGGCTCGATGTCGGCCACAGTGTTGTGTGGAGGGGGGGAAACATTTTTAGTTCTGGATTCTGACGTTATGAGGATTTCCATACAGATTCTATTTTGGTATATTTTTCTTATGGTGTTGTGTGTGGTTAAGAGATGGGGTTTTGGATCACTACTCAAAATGTAGAGTCGACTGGTTCATCTTTGCATTACGGTGTTTGCGGAGTAGGGTGCGACATCCAGACAGCCAGGTCTTCCTCATTCTCGTTTATTTGTCGCCCTTTGTGGATGTCCGCTTTGGTTCATCTCATGTCTCTAGAGGTTTTGGGTGTACTCTGACTAGAGTCTGTCGGCGGGTTTGTGGATTTGTGCTGGTGTTGACGGTCGCACCGGTGGGCACTTGGGGAGACCGGTTCTGTGGTTTTCCCATCTTTTATGATGTTTTTATTTCCTAATTCTTGGTTCCTCATCCTTCTTGTGACAATTTTAGCTCTAACTATGAAGGTTAGACTACTTGAATTATTGAATGGATTTTCCATCCAATGTGTTTAAATGTTTTTTGTTGTGAAGACTTCTATGATTGAACTGGGGAAGTGGTGAACTGCTGAACTGTTGAAGTGGTGAAGTGGTGAAGTGGTGAAGTGGTGAAGTGGGGAAGTGGTGAAGTCATGTATGGTTTCTCACTTTTTACTCAAAAGTGTTTGCTTTATAATAAAAAACCAATTTTCAGTCAGTAGTGATAATTCATTTAATTTTTATCACATTTAATCATTAAATATTTTTTCATTTATACATCCCATCACTTGAATCACACAAAATATTGATTATTTGGGTGAGTCAAGGTCTGAATGGTGCACAATTAAATCTAGGAATTTGAGCACAAGCATTATCTCAGTTGAAGAATGATATATAAGCAGTCACCTAGGAAGAGTTTAGTGATTAATGTCATTAAATGGGATCGTGTGAATAATAATTTATAATAAAATTAAAACAGTGATTCATGATTTAATAAATGGTATAGAGTTAATTGATTTATTTATAATGAAATAAATAAAAGGTAAATTTGAATGAAAAATTATACTACACAAAAAGATCAACATCTTTCAACCTAAAATTATAATTTTATTTTGTTTTATTTTATATTTTATTTTATTTTGTTCAATTAAAATCTAAAATCATCACAGGAAAACCTAGACCCCATTTTTCCCATTTAATTTTATAAAAAACCTATGCCATATCTCCATCCTAGTTCACCACATAGTAACTGAATCATGTTTAAATGTGTCTTTAGGCACACCTCTCCATATTCCAGGGAATGCCCACTAGCAGTGGAGATCTGGGGTCATATTAAGGGTAGAATTTAACCCATATAAGATTAGTAAATGATATAAAAATAAACTAAACATCATCCAGAATAATGAACATGCATCAAAGTATGAGGATAAAGTAAAAAATAACAATAATAATACATAAAATATGTAGGATATAGTCATACAGATAATGATTTTCAATTTTAGTGATCACATAATAAATTAAAAATAGAAAAAGGTACATGAGGATCTACTAAAATATCTGAGATTCACCTCAATGATAGCCTCTTTATCTCACTTTAGCTTCAATAGCACAATCATCTAATACTGGGTCTTAGCCCAACCTAAACATGTAACTAATTGAGAGTTATGATTGGGTTCCAAAGTGTCTAGACCACCAAAACAATGTGTGAGTACAAATCAATAGGGCCCACCAATTTAGTTCCATACATAACTAGTAAATTCATTATAAAAATTTTATATTCTCAAAGTACATGTAAATCACAGTATGAAAATGTAAATAGAAAACCATCATCGATCCTCATGTTATACCATTAAACCTTAATCGATTCAAACCTTCTTTGTCTAGTTTGAGAGAGTCTCGGAGAATATCATGTAATTATACCAACCATAAGTAACCACATAAGGGGACCATGTCCTACCTTGGAAGTACTATCTCACACCATACCTACTTAGACCAATGTCACAATGTATCTAAGAATGTCACATGATTTTTTCAACCATTATGACTACTCAGGAGTCTAAATCAACCCTATATATGAGATATAACACCCTAACCCAAACCACTAGGTCTAATCCTGAGGGTCACTTAACCTCATGTGCCCCTCTCTATATGAAAGAGTATACCAACTATTATTAAGGATATTTTATATGATTGGAGATAATATACCTTCATAATCATTTCATATCATTAATAATAATAAATAATAATAAATAATAAATAATAAATCTAGGTAATAATATAGAAACCATCTAGATGGAATTTTAGTGATATAAGTAGTAAATAGATCCCAAAGTGGAAAAAATATTAATAAAAGTATAATAAAATAAATAAATAAAATACTAGGTTCCTCAATAGTTTTTTTTGGTCTTCTACCAACTTCATAGTCCTATACTCAACCATTGAACGCGGGACCTTTTCCCTTACTCAATTATATATACATGAAGTATGCGGGAACATCAGGATTCATTTGTTGGGTGTGGCCAATAAAATCTTCTAGGAAATCACTAATGTTTCCTTATGTATAACAAGTTTATGTGATGATAATAATAAAATTGTAAACTACCATAACAATACACAATCACATATCAAGCGGTCATGTGATAACCAAGCTGCAACAAACCCCCATACATTCCTACTTTAGATCCATGATAGAAAAATATTAAGGATATTTAGAAAGTAACCAAAATTATCCATAAGGATAGTGAATCTATTTCTTCACAACCATGTGGAATTCTATATACATCAAACTTGGCTTCCCCATGCCATAATTATGGCATACTGATCACAAATCACTTTTCATGGAGTGTGCTACTTACAAATCAATAGCCATAGAGAAACTTAATACATATCATTTAGGCATCAATTATATACTCAAAAATATGTTCCATGGAATTATCTTATATCCACCTTATTACTAAATCCATTTTCATGATCTTCACAAGTCATGCACTCTTTCCCTATCAACGATAATCCTGTCATGATGATCTTCCTATTTTGAACACCAAGAACGATACCTTTGATGGAAAGGAAACATATATAACATGGTACAAAATAGAAGGCAATCATATTATCATGATAATAAAGTATCTACATACACATATGTGGTAAATATCAAACATGATAAACAACATACAAGGAAAACTCTAGGCATCAAACATCACACCGGTTCTCAGGGGATACACAGACATGCCTATATGAGACCACAATCAAGAATGGTCATCAAGGTATTCCAAAATAATAATTATACCATCGAAATATTTTTTAAATAAGACCCCAAATAGTAATGAGAATTCAAACTCAATGTAATTGTTTAATAACATTCTGGTTTATCAAGGAATCATAGCCTGAATCACATCATCAAATTCATCAATTCCAACTACTACACCAAGATTCATAAGACAAGTTATAACTATTTTATTTCTAGAAATAAATAAAAAACAAATGAAATAATTTATTCTCTCCCCTATATAATTTCCAAATTATCAAAATATTCCAACACATCTATTAGAAATTTCTTCCTTAATAAATAATTATAAAAAAACATGGAAAGATGTTTTATCTATAGAATAATCTTGGATAAACATGTGGTATTTATTTATTATTTTTCTTTATAAAACTAGTTTATTATCATTTTATGATTTCTTGATCAATTTATAGAGAGATTATGAAAGCTCAATTCACAAATTTCTCATGAAAGAAACCTGTAAATTATTTTATTGAAATATAGCACTAAATAATGGATGAGGAAGAGAGGATTATTCTATGCTTGAAAACAAGAAGTTGGTATCAGTTTGGTAGAATACTAATTAATATAAATCATCTATTTTTATTTTTGGACTACATGAACTTGAAGGCATATCGAAAAAAAAGGCAATATAAGGTTCGAGTACAGTTTTAAGAAAAGTTAAAGGGTGGGTTGATGGATTGACATTCCCAAATTAAATTCATCAATATATTTAATATTTGAAAATATTCTTGAATGTGAAGGTTTTGAATATTCTAAACATAGGATACATCCTTCATTGAGTTAAAGTTGTTAATTACTGATATTTTTGCCTTTAAAATTCATCAAATTGGTTACAATCTCGAGATGGGTATAAAAATGAAAAAATATAGTTTTTAAAGAATTTTATTTTCAAAATTAGCATTATATATGGATAACATATTTTAACCCTTACACAACTCCAATATGTAACCTAAGGGTCAATATTTTTACACTTATGAGGGTAATATATCAAGACCTTTCCTTTAGTAATATTTAGAGAGCATGATATACCATTACACATCTTGGGAACTACCATTTCAGATCCTTTAAAAAGTTGGACCTGCCATTATCCATTGTTTGAGGTACCCTTAAACAAATTTTTGTTCCGTTACATAGGGCCAAGTTTACCCTTAGATAATGTTTGACAAGTCAGTCATAACCTTACACGGCACAAATTACCCTTATTATGTGTCTAGGCTTCCTTTATGTGGCAACTATTTACCCTTAATCATCACATAAACAACTCACATACCCTTACACAATGTATCTTTTCACCTTATATAACCTTCAAGAAATAAAGTTTACCTTTAAAAAAAAAGAATTACCCATATGTGACCCATATAAAATGCGGTTTATATTTATTTTCCCTTAGGAAATAGAGTCTTACACTTAAATATCCCCCAAAAACAACCTTTTATAAGGGTATAAGGGATTTACCATTATATAAACCCTTTTACTTTCATAAGGGTAGAAATTTAATTTTAATTTTTCCAATTCTTTCTAAATAATACTTATAAAATATTAAAAAATTGAGTTTTATAAACATTTAATGATTTTGAACATTGCACGGGATTTAAAAACCCTTGGACTATTCCACCTGATATAAATGAGATAACCACCAAGGGGATGACCCAACCAATATATATGAGATAAAAAACCAGGGGATGACCCACCTATTATAAATGATATAAACATTCATGGGTTATCCCATACAGTACACATGAGATAAACACTCAGGGGATGACACATCTAGTATAAAGGATCAACAGTCGAGTCCCAATCAAGGTAGTCCGTTGTATAAAAATATATGAGGGTTATATCCCTTAATAACAGATCAAAGGAGGGTTTCTACAGTATCCCATGTAAATGAATATATCTAAAATGGAAGTAATTTCTCCTGTAAAAACTCATTTGGGTTTTCTATATTCCTTAACCAATATCATAATAATATGTTTGGCCACTTAAGTGCATGAATTTTAATCATCATAGATTACCCCAATGTGATCAATTTGTCAATTTGGGATCAAAGGTTACACCTACAATCATCACTAACCATTTCCTACTATGAACCCTCTAAATAATGTCATCATCACAGTGGGGTACCCATGAAGGTCCCCTAGGTCTCATCATAGCTAGGAAACCTAATTTGGTTCCCTCAATCTCAAATATATATCTAAAGTCAGTAACTATCACTCTGATATCTTATTACTCCTCAACATTTTTAGAATCTAATTAAGGACTCACATTCCTCCAAGTAAAGTCTCACATAAGCCTCTCTATAGAGAATTCTCAATTCCCTTCTCAATACATAATTCATTCCAAGTTCATTCTAGACACCCAACCAGTCGTAAAAGTACCCAAGGTCCACCCAACCAAGTAATCACATCATAGAGGGGGAAGAACAATCGCCCCTACAATTTTCTCACTATCCATAAGGATCTAAGGCATTACAGGGGTTTATAAAGTCCTCTTAGGGTTATTCATCCTCATCCTATCTCATTCATCTGATAATAGAATAATAAAGATCCTATACTAAGTCCCTCCATGCTTATATAAACTAGTACACCCCTTAAATGGGTCTATGTATCATAGGGAACCCATATACTACCAATGCTTTAGCCATTGGGGATTGAGGTATCACTAGAATTCAAGGGACCATCATATAACTTTACCCCTTCATTATACTCATCATATTTCAAAATTTTAATTAAATTAAACACCACTCACCAATGTCGGTGAGAGCATATGCATCACATGCCACATAAGAACGTGCATAAACCCCATAAGGCATATACAAGAGTCTACCTAAATTATGTTATTATATTCCTTTGGACCATTTCATGACAATACTCACTCAGAACCATCAAAATTAATTAGCCAATGCTAAAATAGCAGAGGCCCTAACCCATGAAAACGCAATTAATAATTAATTATAATCATTTTTAATTAATTATTAAATTGATTCTTAAAATTTTCTATAAACTAAAAAATTATTTGAATTATTCCAAACACCAAAAATATCAATGTTCAACCATGTAAAATTTAAACTATGAACAACAACATTCCAACTCCATTTATCATGCCCCTAGCACATTCACAATAAAAATCCATAACAATCAGAATACATTCAGTAATAAATTTCATATAATTTCATCCAAAACCCTTGAAAAAATTTTATGGTGAAATACCTTCATTATATCATCATGAAACAACATGCATATATTATTTTAGGATATCCTATACATGTGTTGGAAAAAATTCCCATAAATATAATCAGATTCCATCACGCTCTAGTAGAATTGGAACCAAATCCCTAGATCAGGGAATGAGGAATCTAGAAAAAGAGAAGGAGAGGAATAAAGGAGGAAAAAAGAGGATTAATATTACATAAAACTTAATAAAATAAAATTATAAATCCCTAAAATAGAAGGGTAACCAAAAAAGGGATAGGGGTTTCATTGTCTAAAGTTATGTGTGAGGAAGAAGAAAAAAAAGGGGTCTTTCTCCATAAAAAATGTGAAGGGGAAATCATAGAATTCCATTTTTTTTATGAGCCGTATGGTTTGGAAAACATGGTTTTCAAAACCATGAGGAATTATTGAGGTAGGAAATATCTATTTACACCCCCTAAACATGGATAGTCCACGTAGTTTACCAAAGCTTAAACCAATTTTGAAAATTATAAATTCCTCAATCTCCAATATTTTAACATGGTTTTCCTATAACTGAGTTCATAACACATGTTGATCCCTATGTCCAATAAATATCACACAATTTATTATAAGATCTCACATGGATAATCATCAACCACGTGCTGAACATGAAACTCAATCATGCACATTAGAAACTATACTAGAAACCTCCTCATGCTCAGGGTGTTATACAGCTTCCCCTTAAACCATTCACACCAAACCATTTAAACTTCTTGGAACCCTCCAAAAACATATGTAATTTTAACCAAAGATTCCAAGACTCACCCAATAACCTAAGCCAACAATTTGTCCTCAAATTATATGAAAAACATAAATTAAGGATACTCTAATATCAATCCAAATCTCGTTTATCAAAAGCAAAAATATATCAACTCAAAAAATACAATTCCCATGAATTAAAAAATTCAAAATGGGATAGAGTTTTACAACCTCCTTTACATAATGCATCTCAAACATAATAAGTCTCTTAAACCTTTTAACATATAACCCCATCCTATATCAATCATCAATTATTGATGAACTCATCTTGTTTCATATCCAAACACTGAATGATATCCACAACACTATTTCAAATATAATGCACCCAAATCCCAAAAACATGATACATATTTTGTATCCTCTATTGAATAAATAATATGGTTCTTACTCAAAGTCATATAACTAGATACACAATGTTTTCGTTTATCAATTCTTCAGATAGGCTCCCCATCTCTAATTATGAACTGAATCAAGAAAGCCTCTTCTATCCAAAGAGAAGGTCTACTCACGCAGTCTTCTCCTTGAAAAAACCAAAATTATTCCAAAACACACCCACAAAACCCAATATGATACACCTAAATAGTTTTTTGAACCAATGTATCCAATATCATAGAAAATATTGGTCAAAATTACTCTATTATCAATTCCTAAAAATGCTCGACCACAGACGATGATACACTCCCTCATCACTCAATCACAATTCCTTGAATCATCATCAAAATCATAAAATAATTTAATTCACCCACACATAATCCCAATCATGACTCCTAGTTTTATGATATATTTGGATCCCAGACCAACCAAAACCACCATCATGATCTCTCCTAAACATAAATTCCTCTCAGATCAGACACACCCTAGGATCATGTAAACACCATCCTGATCCATACACCAATTCCTAGACTCCATCCAAAATTGCATCCAAATCCCAATTTCTGTATTAAACATGGGTCCAAATAATTTTTATTCGCATTCTCATCTTCACTCCATGGCCACATCGATCGTCTGACTATCCGTTTAATCACATGATGACCCTACCCATGTGAGGTTGGTTCCTCCAAGAGTAAGGTCCCTCAATAACTTCTCATAATGAATGACACAACCATCCCACTCACACTAGAGAACCATCATGAAATATCAATGTCAACCCATTCTCGGCTTATGATAACATCACTCTTGACATCCATCAAATTCCATATGTAATGTGGGTTATACCCTCAATGACCATTTGTGTTCTTACAACCATATATTTCACATTATAAAACTCATTGAGCACAGTCTCAATAGGTTCCATTGTCAAACACAAGTCACTCCTCTCGATCCATGCTCACCCATCATATTAGTGCCTTCCTTGGACCAACTCCCATGATTCACCATGCCATAACACCTTATCTAATTGTGATATCATCTACACCATGAAGGTACATTTCTCATATCATAATAAATATTAATAATCCTTATACACAATGCCTCATCAACTGCATTGGTCATCAAACACCAAGAGTGGACCATTAACTAAATTTCTCCACCACCCTATGACTCTCCTCTGATTTTTCATGAATTGGGAATTCATCATGACACTGAATTTTTGACATACACATTTCAATGATATCTCCACAAAACATAACTGGCATATGTTCATACACCACCCATTCACATAACCTATCTTATACTATCGTGACACATACATATTCAAAACTATGATCCCACACCAAACCAACAATACATGTTACTCAGCATGTTGGTATTATCTAAACAAAATCATCATTGGAACTACCCTTTAATATTAATAATCTAACATATTTTATTATCTATCTCACTATTACCAAACACATGAGCGTCATTTCAAAATCCCAAGTGCCTATCCATGATCTACCACTATACCACTGAGGAACGCATATAAAATATAATTTTCAAGGCATCCTATTCATAATTCTTTAAAAATCCCACTATAGTACTAAAATATCCCAAGGTGATTCCCATCATTAACACATAAGGAATTTATATGCCCACACCACACATCATGTAATATCCCCAACCCGGGAGCCACTAAACCAGTGCTCCGAGCTTGGTAGTTAAATGACCTCAAGCATGCCTCCCCATACGCTAGAGGTTGCAGACAAGCAGAGAGGGTCCAATAGGTCATGTGGGGAGACTATACCATCAATACCAAATAAATACACAATAGATAACAACTGAATTAGCAGAAACTTAAGAGAACAACCCATAACATGCATAATAACCAAATTACAAAACTGGGTACATCCATAACAACGATAAATATGCCATGTCATGCTATAGTGTCAAGTGATCAAAACCCCATAGATATAAAATGGTAGAATACCAAAAATGTTTCAGACTCTAAGTCTGGAACCTCACCCAAACATGTCCCATGTCCAACTCATCTCTCTAGTATAGGGCCCTTGTCCTGACCTGCAAGCATGAAATCTGCTCGAGAACCCAATGGTGGCCCCAGCAGAGTGCGAGTATAACTCAATAGGCCACCACCAACGGTGAATAAAAAATATACATCAATATAGATAGTGCATGAAAATGATAAATAATGGAAAGTTACGTTCAAAAATTCAATAGGATATCTTTACTTATGTTCCTTTACGTTGACCTACCACTTGAACCATGTTTATTACTAAGATAATTCATTTATCAGGTCACCCTTTTAGTGTATTCAATGGATTAATCATGATAAAAGTTTTCAACATGTGAGAATTAAATAAGTCATATCTCACTAGGCATCATATCACAACAATTCCCAATATCCTATCCTCGAAGTCTCTGTCCTAGTGGAATGAAAACGTTAGGGGAATAGAAATTTGTGCCCTCCCCTAACCAGTTCATTTAGGGGATGAGCAAGAACATCGGTCCAACTCAACCCATAGGTGTAGAACCTCAAGTCAATACCACACTCATAAAACCCATGTGCACATGCTTATTTATCATTTACCACAAAGGAGCATATGACAACAACATAACCAACATCATTTACGATAATCACAATAATATTAATAAATCGAAAATTAAATTTTTTTTCCTTAATCCATTAACACTTTAATTATTCATATTACTTAACCCCTTTATCCCAATTCCCATTTTCCATGTCTATCTCACTAAGAATATTCAAATATAAAGCTAATCCATAGCATTTTACCATTTATCCATCTAACCCTTTTTCATTCCAACAAAATAACCCATTAGGTAATTACCCAACAAAGGTGTATTACCGGACACCAACTTTATTTACTTTAATCATATTAACATATTCATCAAGGGATATACATTCTTGCACAATGTCTTAAACTTACTTATCTTACTCTAAGTCTAGTAAATATCGGCACACCCTATGAGTGGCCCTAATTGGTCGAGTAATCACCCTTTCATCCAATGGGGATCATGAGGGGTCAATTTTACCATTTTGAAACCGGTTACCCCATATTAAGTCAAAATCACAAAGAAATAATCAAAATAGAGAAAGAAAAAACCATACAATCACAAATCTACACAAACCCCAATAGATATAACTTGTAGACCACCAACATTAAATCTGCTGGCGAACACACTCCCAAACAAAGCATTAAGTCTCGAATAAAACAACCCTTGAACATTTAACCTAAAACTCAACAAAAATTTAGGGTTTGAGAGATTCATATGGAGAGGGAAAAGAAATAGTAACCCAAAACTAAAAAAGAAAGGCAAGAGGATGATTAGCCATACCAGAATCTTCAATCTGTAACTGATGGCCCTCCAAACAGCTTATAATCGAAGGAGATTGATCCTTGGGAGCTCTTGGTCCCTTTGGTTCGTTCTTAGGGCTATAAGTGAGAAGGAGGAAAATTATAAATGGGTTATAAAATCTCAAAGTGGCATTTTTATAATTTTTTAAATGTTTCTGGGCCACACGGTTTACCCGAATGGTTTTCCAAACCGTGCGAAAATCATGTGGATGATTCTATCCCAAAGTGCCCACTCACATGGCTTATCAGCATGGTTTGGAAAACCATGTGGAGTCAACTATCCAAAAATATTACTCTTTCATGGTTTACATGGGCTACCCGCATAGTTATCACTAACCATGCGCAGACCGTGCGGCTAGCCCAAAAAATCATTTTCCCCCTTTTTCGTATCTCGAACACCTAAAACAACCCCAAGCCTCTTAAAGGACTTTGGATATACTTAATTAACTAAAATAAGGGCCAAAATGACATGTAAGTGAAACATACCTTACAGAGAAATCCAGGATCTTAAAACCTCCCCACCTTATAACAGCTCATCCCTGAGCCGCTCTTCCCGAGCATCATTGAGTTTTTAAAGAAAATAGATAAGACCACTAGACTCACATGTCCGATTCATGCTCCCATGTATCCTCCTGAATGTTTCCATATTTCCATATGACACGAACTGAGGTCACAACCCTTCCCCCGCAAAACATTATTGCCATGATCTACAATACGATCCGGGTGCACCTCAAAGGATGCATCAGCCTCAAGCTCAACATCCTCGGCATTTATCACATGATATGGGTCAGGGTGATACTGTCAGAGTTGTCAAACATAAAAAAAGTCATGCATCCCACTATACCTTCATGGTAGAGCCAATCAGTAATCCAGAAGTCCTATTCTCTCCACAATATCAAATTACCTAACATATCTAGGTGCCAACTTGCCCTGATTCCGAATTTGAAGGTGACCCATCCTTGGTGACACCCGAAGAAACACACTATCATCCACCATGAACTCAAGAGGTCTATTATGATGATATTCATATGACTTCTACCTACTCTAAGCTGTTTCCATACACTTTTGAATTAAACAGACCTTCTCCGATGTCTTCTGCACAAGACTCGGCCCAAAAATCTCAGACTCCCCTAACTCTAACCAAAACATGGTGATCTACATGATCTCCCATAAAGTGCCTCAAAATGTGTCATCTAGACTATAGTCTGAAAACATTTTTTATAATAAAACTCAAAAAGTGACAATTGTTATTCCAATGAATCATCGAAATCTAGAAAACATGATCTCAATATGTCTTCTAATAACTAAATTGTATACTTTGACTAGCCATCTGTCTGTGGGTGGTAATCTGTACTCAAAAACACCTCGGTACCAATTTCTTTTGGTAGTCCCTTCCTGAAGCATGAGTTGAAACATGAATCATGATATGATATTATAGTTCTCATCACACCATGAAACCGTACTATTTCTTGAACAAATAACTCCCTCAACTGGTTGATTTTATAGGCTTCCTAAATTGTCAAGAAATTTGACACTCTGGTCAGCAAATATACTACTATCAAAATGGAGTCATTCTTCCAAGGTGTCATCGGAATACCTAGTATGAATTTTATTATGACTTTATTCCACTTCCACTTTGGAATAGGAAATGACTACAACAACCCACGTGGGCACAGATATTACACCTTCACTTGTTGACAGGTAAGGCATCGTGCCAAAAAAACCCACAACTTCTATCTTCATTCTTGACAACAAAAACTTCCAATGAAGGTCGCAGTACATCTTAGTCAAGCTAGGGTGCACTTCCCACTTTGATGCGTGGAACTCACACATCAACTCCACTCATACACCTATTGGTACAATGACACAACCATGAACATAAACAACTCCATCGGCATTGAAGGTCCAACTTGAAGGTGACTCCCCACCTTTAAGACTTCTCTTCATAGCCAAGCACTCCGAATATCCTAACTAACATTCTTTAACGTGACTCAAAAGAGAGGAATCAACTGCTATAGAAGAAAGGGTCATCTGATTGTGCCCCTCCTGAACCACCAAATGCATCTCCGCAAACAAGTCCATCATCACCCACTCCGAACTAGATTCTTAAACTACTTAAGTCTGAGTCGTCCAGCTCATAGCATCAGCGAAACTATTCACTTTTTCTGGTGTGTAAACCAATTCAAAATCAAAGGAGTATAAGTTCTTGACCCACTATCTCTATCAAAGATTCATATCCCATAGGGAGAAGAGGTATTTGAAAATTTTGTGGTAATTAAACACCGTTAAGGGTTATCCCCACAAATAATGCCTCCAACAGATTAAGCCATGAACCACATCATCTAACTCTAGGTCATGAGTAGGATAATTTCTTTTATGTGGCCTAAATTATCTCAACACATATTCTTCAACCCGATCATCCTGCATCAACACTACCCCAATTCCAACACTATAAACATCTTATAATAAGGTATACTTTTCACCTGGTTCTGGTAAGATAAAAATTGGTGTAGTGGTCAACTACTTATTTAGCTCATGGAAAGCATTCTCACAATCCTCTAACCAAACAAACTTAACCCCCTTTTTGGTTAGGCATGTGAGAGGCACTACCAAACAAGAAAATCACTAATCAACCTCTAGAAATAACCGGCCAAACCCAGAAAACACTGAATATCAGAGACGTTCTTGGGTTGTTCCCAACACACCAGATCTTGCACCTTTTCTAGATCCACTGACACGCCTGACTCAAATATGATATGCCCCAAAAAGTGGACCTCATCATTCCAAAATTTACATTTTGATAGCTTAGTGTAAAGACTATGATCTCTTAGGGTACTAATGATGATGTCAAGATGTTTGTCATGATCATCATGAGTTCTTGAGTACACCAAGATGTCATTAATGAAGAAAAATACAAACTGATCTAGGTATGGGTGGAATATCCTGTTCATCATGGTCATAAAAATAGCTGGTGTGTTGGTCAAACTGAACAGAATTACAAGGAATTCATACAACACGTACCTGCTTCGGAAATCCTTCTGGGGTTTTTCAGAAGCTCTCAACCTCAACTGATGGTATCTCGATCTCAAATCAGTTTTGCAAAACACTAAGTCATGTCTGAACTGATCAAATGGGTCATTAATTCTAGGAAGATGGTATCAGTTCTTAACTATCATCTGATTCAGTTTCATATAATTGACATATAGCCTCAGTGATCCACCATCCTTCATAGAAAAAAGAACAAGAGATCCCTAAGGAGAGGTAATAGGATATATAAACCCCTTACACTCTAATTCCTCTATATAAATCATTAGTTGTTGGATCTCTACTAGAACCATTCGGTAAGGTGGAATAGAAACCGGCTCCGCTCTATGAAAAAAATTCAATCATAAACTCAACGTCTCTCTCAGGTGGTAACCCTGAGAAGTCCTTTGGGAACACATTCTAAAACCAGTCCATAACAAAAGGGATGATTGGATGTCCTTTCTACCCATCATCTATCATAAGGCATGCCACTTGGGCTCTAAGATCACCCATCTGATGGCAAAGTGGGTGTGTATGACCCGTTCGATTATCCCACTCACTACTAAGGACTTGGGTGCTCCCATCGAGAGATGTAAACATTACCCTATGTCAGAAATAGATGATATGGTATTGATATACACCAACAAATCCATTCCAAATATTATGTCAAAATCAAACATATCTAGGAGAAATAGATGCCACAGAAAATGATACCCACCAACCTCCAGAGCACAACCCTTACACTGACTGATGTCCTCAACTCACACCCCTAGTAGAGTCTCAAGAAATATTACCCCACATGTGGTCTATACAGTTAAGACCCGCACAACTAGAAGATGAGAAGAAATAAATGAATGTGTAGCACTTGTATCGAATAATGCACTAGAAAACATGGAAGCTACAAGAATCGTACCTTGAATAGTAGACGGTCCAACCTCAGCACCTTCAGGTGTAGCCTAAATTGCATGGAGGTGACCTGCTCCTTTTCCATGGGCTCGAGACTGAGTACCCTACACTGAACTACTCTATTAGAAAGGGTGATCACGCCCCCGTTTTCCACATCCATCTCCCCTAAAAGTATGGCCTATGGGGATCCATCTTCCTACATGATTCGGGTTAATCGACCTCTAGCCTAAACTCGGCATCTTCCTCTGGCCTCTATCATTCCCCAACTCCCATGGGTTCCTGAAGAATATCTACATGTGACTTATCCTACCGCACACCCGACACACTACTGGTGGGTGGGGACACTGGTCATGCTTGTTCCCCAACCTAACACACTGAAAACAAAAGACCTGGTCACCACACTGAGATGTTGAACCCCTATTCTGACTAATATGCATGTTTTCACCCTATTGAATGGTTCCAAAGTGGCTCTTCCTACAAACAGAATTTGCACCACTTACTTTCCCAGGTGGTTCCACAATTTCACTACCTGAATCTCCTTTTAGGTTTCCTTCTAAGAAAATGGATTTATCTACCAATTTAGAAAATATTTTTAAATAAAATATGTTCACCAGAGATCTGATCTTGTGTCCCAGCTTGTCCTGGAAGCATTTCTCCATAGCTGCCTCATCTTCCGTCAATGTCCAAACAAATATTTTAAATCTGTGATTCCTCTAGTATAGTCTATTATTGACATTGTCCCATGAGTCAAAATCATAAAATATGTATCCTTCTCCTGACTCAAGGTTTATGGATAGAATTTCTCAAGAACCATCTCATAAAATTCCTTCGACATCATCCCCTCAGCCTACTCTGTCCCAACCACAATGTCTCACCAACAATTTTCTTTCCTCCTCAACATATAGGTAGTTAACTGGACTCTCTTCTTGAGAGAAGTCTCTATATGGTCGATAATAATTTGGATGGACTCTATCTATAACTCTTCTTCTTCAGGACCACCTTCTCCGGTGAAGGATGGAGGGTGCTATAGCAAAAACTCCCTTGTCATCTCAAACATGCTTGGTGCAACCCACCCTGGGTCTCTTTCCATAATTTGCATAAAACAAGAAATGTTCTCTTGGAAATTTTCTTACCTATATCCTTGGACCACCACATTCTTTTTTTCTAATACTAGAAGAGCGTTCTCATTAATGTCCTCATGTCGCCCAACCAGCGCAGGTCTTCGAGGTGGAATTTTTCTAACATGCCAAACACGAGCTTTAGAATGAGGCCATAAAGCTTTTGTGAGAAGGAAGAGATATAGTTAGGATTTTTACTTGTAATAACCAAACTTTTTCATATACACTACCCAAAAGAGAATAATCACAACTGGGTCACTACCCTCGGCTATCTCCCTAAGTCTATAGTCAACTTGGAATCTAATTATCATGGCTTCAAGCTTTATCTTTTAATCCCATTCGAACCATTTTCATATTCCAATTTACCCTTACAAAAAATTATTCAACTTTTTCTTCTTTATCAAGAATCATTTTCTAATTAAAAAATGACATTTTCACTCCCCATTTTTGCACATTCATACAATCTTATTAGGCATAATTCATTACTTTTAAGAGACCATATGCATCCTAACCTTTATATCTCGCACACCCATCCCATGTGTGTTCCTATCATGATGCATGTCACTTTCCTACATAGGTGCCTATAATTATACATGAATGAAAAACCTCATACATTTCCGATCATGAAAGAAATATCCAGAAATTTTCAAATCACACGAGAAGTGCATCACCCAATGGTGAAATATCATCAAACGTAACAACACATAACAAGAACAAAAATCCCTTCCCAGGGTGACTTCGGTTCACCCCCATACATGGGTTAGCTACTCCCAAACACAAGCTCATTACCAAGGCCTGACACATTCTTAATATTTTTTCTACCATCCTCAAATAGTAAGAAATAGAAAATCACTCCTTTGATACCAATTTTTAACTTCCCCAACCTGGGAGCCACTAAATAGGTGCTTCGAGTAGGATAGTTACATGACCTCAAGTGTGTATCATCATATACTAGTGGTTGCTGACCAGTAGTGAGGTTCCAATAGGTCACGTGGGGAGACAATACCATCAATACCAAAGTATGCCACATCACATAATAACTAAAATAGCTGAAACATAACAGAACAATCCATAATATTCATAATAACCAAATCTCAAAACTGGGTACAACCATAACAACAATAAATATGTCATGTCGTGCTACAGTGTCAAGTGATCAAAACCAAAAAAAATAAAATGATAGAATCCCCATAATGGTTAGGAATCCAAGTCAGTAACCACACCAAAACATGTCCCATGTCTGAGTCATCTCCCTAGCATAGGGCCCTTTCCCATGTCCTGACCTCCAAGGATGAAATCATCTTGGGCACCCAACGACGGCCCGAGCAGGGTGTGAGTATAACTCAATAGGCCACCGCCAATGGTGTCTATAAAATATCCAGCAAGGAATATAGCGCATTAAAATGATAAATAATGTAAAGTTAAGGTAAACAGTTCAATAGGAAATCTTTACTTATGTTACTTTAAGTTAACCTACCACTTGACCTATGTTTATTACTAAGACAATCCATTTATTAGGTCATCCTTTATGTGTGTTCAATGGATTAGGCATGATAGATGTTTTCAACACGTGAGGATTAAACAAGTCATATCTCACTAGGTATTGTATCACAACAATTCCCAATATCCTCACCTCAAATCCTCAGTCCTTGTGGAATGAAACCATTAAGGGAATATAACTTCATCCCCTTCCCTAAACCGTGCATTTTGGGGAGGAGCTACAACTTCATTCCAACTCAACTCGTGGTCATAGAACCTCAAGTCAATACCCCACTCAGAAAAGCCATGTTCACATGCTTATTTATCATATTCCACAAAACACCATATCACAAAAACATAACCAATATCGGTTATAATCATCACAATAATCTCAATAAATAGGAAATTACATTTTTTTCCTCAACCCATTAACACTTTTATTATTCATATTGCATAACCCCTTTATCCCCATTACCATTTTCCATGCCTATCTCACTAAGAGTATTCAAGTATAAATATAATCCCTAGTATTTTCCCATTTATCCATTTAACCCTTTTTAGAGCTAAAAAATAACCCCTTAGGTAATTACCCAACCTAGTTTTATTACTAGACACCAATTTAATTTCATTTAAGCATATTTACATATTCATCAAGGGATCTACATTCTTTCATAATGGCCTACACTTACATAGCGAACTCTAAATCTGGGAAATATCAGCACATCCCATGAGTAACCCTAATTAGTAAACTCATACTCCTTATATCCCATTGGGGTCAAGAGGGGTCAACTTAACCAATTAAGAACCAATTACCCCATCTTAAGTCAAAATCACCTAGAAATCATCAAAACAGAGCAAGGACAAAAACCCTACATGCACAAATCTACACAAAACCCAAGGGATATAACTTGTAGACCGCTTACCTTAAATCTGTTGGCAAACACACTCCCAACCAAATCCTAAGGTCATGATTCAATGAACACTTTATGATTTACCCTAAAACTCAATAAAAAAGTAGGGTTTTATGGCATCATATGGATAGGTAATAGAAATTGAAACCCTAAACCATAAATAAATTCAAGAGGAAGATTAGCCTTAGCCAGATCTTTAATCTACGACCGACTACATTCAAACGGCTTAGAATCGAAGGAGATTGTTCTTTGGGAGCTATTGGTCCCTTTGGTTCATTCTTAGGGATGTAAGGGGGGAATATGATGAAAATCCCTAGTGGGTAATAAAATCCTGAAGTGCCATTTTTTTAATTTTTTAAACTTTTTTGGGCTGCATGGTTTACCCGAACAGTTTTCCAAACCATGTGCAAACTATGCAGATGATTATGTCCCAAAGTGCCCCCTCACACGACTTATCCACATGATTTTCAAAACCATGCAAAAACCGTGTGGAGGCTACGATCTGAAAATCTTACTTTTTCATGGTTTACCTAGGATGCATGCACGATCAGCACTAACCATGTGCAGACCATGCAGCTAGCCCATAAAACTCATTTTCCCCATTTTTCATCTCCTGAACCCCCAAAATAACCCTGATCCTCCTCATGGACTTTGGATATCCCTTAATTAACTCAAATAATGGCCAAAACTAAAATGTAATTGAAACATACCATAAAGATAAATCCAGAATCTTACACATCTAGTAGAACCTCCCATGCACTATCTCATAACCAGAAGTATATACCCTTTCTTACTACCTCCAAGGAACTCACATCCCCGAGATAATCCCCAATATAGATCACCCTCAAAAATCACATCTTTTTGACTCACTAAATTTTTTATTCATGTCTCAAAGCTCACTAGGGTCTCTCACCTTTCCCATAAGTTAAGTCTCACACAAGTCATGGCTCAAAGAGCTTCATTTGTATCCCCTTCTAAAATATCTCCCAACACTCCCATTCCAACAAACCAATCCCATGTTCTCACATCTACATAATGAGAATCCCATTCCAAAATCAATGTCCACTCCAAGGGAACCCAAATTCTATAAGAAAATACACAAAAAATACAACTTATAGGATTAGGTCACTTCCATAGTGTTATACATATAGAACCAAATTTTTCTTATCATGATATGTTTTAAGAAAATAATATTCATACTGTTTGGTTAAATAGAATTTCATTCTAAGATATATGTAAAAACATATGGGTTGTTATTAATATTTTAAGAAACAAAAACCTACCCAGAAACCACAAAAATGGGGTTTATCATCAAGGAATATAATCCCAATATGAACCTACTAGTGGGGCCTACTCATCCCATTCACCAAGGGACTACATTATCACCAACATTGAGCTTCTCACTGTAAATCTAAATGACCTATAATCAGAAGAAAATACATATATATCATAGTCTAGATGAGTAGTAAGACACCATGAACTTATTTTGGGAATACTATATAAGTTTTTGTTGGAATATTAAACAATTGAACCTTATCATTAGTGATATAAATTACAAACAAGAATGTAAATTTTTTGTGAATCCAAAATGAAAAAAATATGATGAATATAAATTATCCTCTCACCAATGGTCCAAGATAACTAATCAATAAATATCTATAAAACTCAAAACCCTAGTGTCTTACCAAAGGATAAATCATTTAACTATAATAGAAAACCCAAAAAAATAACAATCCCATGCCCTTGTAACCAAGACTTACGATCAAAGGAGTTCGTAACATATAAGTCTGAGGTTTATCAAAGACTCCAAAATATCCCTATATCTCAAGTCTACCATCTCCCTAAATATTTAAACAAAAATGAAAAATCTAATACATTGGTGATATCAGTCATGTAGATTCCATGATACCAAATTTTCACATATCAACCCAACTTACTATAAATAATAATAAAATCAAGGGAAACTAAACCTCTTAGGAAAGACTCTCAAACACCTCTCTAGAGATAAGGATCAAATCCCATCTCAATAACCAAGTTGTGCCAAGGTGAATCTAGAAACATGACTTATCATCAAACTAACAAAGGTCTACTCACCTAGGTAATCACATATCTATGTGGGAAGATTGACCACCACAACATTCATCTCACGGGCTATAAGGCTCAAAGTCATTCCAATGGTATACTAAGGACTATAAAACCAACTCATCCTTTTCTTATCTCATGCATACACTCAAAGGAAAAATATGAATGAATTTTAAGTTACACCATGCTTATATAACCAAATGCACCATAAAAAAGGGTTCTTATATCCCAGGGAACACATATCTAACCAAGGGATCAACCATCAACTTTCGAGGAATCACTAACATTCAAGGGACTGTCATGTACCATTACCCATTTTCATACACATTATATAAAATAACAAAAATTAATTAATTTAAATATCTTTTTTGAATAGTGGAGATACCATGAGCATAAGAGGACACATAAGAATGCTAATAAATATTATAGGAAATGTACAAAAGACCACCTAACTAAAGTAAAGGCTTTCCCTTTAATCATCGTCTGACCATCCTTGTTGACTCCTACTCAAGTCCGGTGGCCAATGTTAAACCACTTGAGTCTATAAAAAATGAAAACAAAACAAATAAATAATTATAAAAATTTATAGTTAACTATTAAATTCAATGCCAACAATTTTTAATTAATGAGAAAAATAATTGAATTAGGACTAAAAGCTAAAAACTCATCGGTCACACTCAATATACCTAAAATGTGACCAATGGATTTCCATAACCTTATAGAATGATCCTAGAACATATTCACTAAGAATACCTATAATATATAACATGTTCAATAATAAATTTAACTTAATTTAATCTAATACATGTGAGAAATTTCTATAGCGATAAACCTTTATCAAATCACAGAGAAATGAGTTGTTGATGTTGTCACAGTACGTCTCCTACGTGATCTGGGAAAAATACCAATAGAATTAGTCGATTCCACCATGATACATTAGAATTAGTTTTACAAACCTAAACATGGAAAAGTTAAATCAATAATGGGTTAAGGAAGGAAATAATATATAGAAACATAGGTGAAATAATACCTAAAACTTGAAGAACACACATCCAAAAAAACTAAAAATCTTAGGATAACTAATAACGAAGATGGGTCTTGGTTGGATGGGTCATTCATGTAATGGAAAATAATATCAGATTTTCCTAAAATCATAATAAAATGATATAATATTGAATTTTAAAATATAGTAACCAAATACACATCGTTCTCAAATACGGTATCCTCAGGACAGATAGAAATGATTTTTTAGGGTTTAAAAATATTCAAACATTTGTGGAACTGTCAAAACCATAACAAAAAACTTCTTATTGACATGGAATCATGTGTAAATAGCTATTGTGTTATTTTTTATGTGTATGTGAAAACATCACATCAATCCAACATGTGGTGTGGTTAGAATGATTCTATAAACACTTCATAAAGGTATAAAGTCATTTAGGAACATGTTACATGGGGTAAAAACTAATAAAATGATGTTGGATTGCCATCAAATCATAGAAAAATGACCATATATTGAATTTTGAAATTTTGGAACCAAAGATACATCCTTTTGAGTTATGGTTTTCCCATGAAGATGGTGAACACATTTTTTTTGTTTTAAAATGATAAAACATGTGTGAAGCATTCATAACTATATAAGTATACATTTTTATTAAGGTGAAATCATTTTAAAACCAGCGTTTTGTTATTTTTAACATGTATATACAAACATCCCTTTATTCCTATATGTGGTGTGGTCCGAATGACTCGGTAAACTCTTATTGAAGGTACAAAGTCATTTTAAGACATATGGTGGGGGTAAAAACTAAGAAAAAACATTATATTTCTTTTAAATCATAGAAAAATAACCATTGATTAAATATCAAAATATTTGAACTAATGGAACATCATTCTGATTTTTTGTTTTCTTAGGATGACCATAAATTTATTTTTAATGTTTTAAAACCCTAAAACATGTGTGGAATGGTAAAACCCACATCAAATAATATCGTATTTACATATAATCATGGTAGAAAAACTATTTTAATATTTTTAATGTGTACGCACAGATAACACATCAATCCAACGTGTGTTGTGGTCAGAATTACTCTATAAACACCTCTTAAAGGTATAAAAGCCTTTAAAAACATGTGTCGGGGAGTCAAAACCATGAAAATCCAATCATATTCCCCTTAAATTAGATGAAAATGATCATATATTTAGTTTTGAAATGTTGAAACTGATTTTACATCATTCCAAGTTATGGTTTTCCTGAGATGACTATAAACACATTTTTAGTGTTTTAAAAGACAAAAACGTGCATAAAATAGAAAAAAACAAGAAAATGACCTCAGATTGATGTGAAATTATAGGACAACAACCGTTGATTTAATTTTTTAATATATTACATGTTTTTATATCAATGCATTTAAAAAATTATGTAAATTTAAAGCACTCTGCACTTTTATTTATAAAATAATTAGAATATTTATTTTTTCATTTTCAATATTAACTATTGAATCTTATCTTAAATAGGTAATTTATGTTTTCAAACTAGGTTTCAATTTATATTCTTTGGATTATGTTAAAATGTATTCTATTTCATTAGAAAAATAATGAATTTTATGTGCACCATTATGAATATATTCCATGTCTTTTCCCTTTTTAATTTTATTTTTAAAATGTCCTCGTTTTCAGTGTAATTTATAGATGCCGACAGTTGGAAGAATTTTGACCATTATGATCCATTAAATTCTCTAGAATGTAGTCATGATAGTTCTTTTTTTCTATGGTATGTTAAAATTTTACCAATTATTCTGTGGTAATTCCCCTTCATTATGTTTAGTTTTAATTTCTTGTTTGTTTTTAGTTATAGTTTATGAGATGATGTAGTTCGTTTAAGTTGAAGAGATGATATGGAGACATACTAATGAGTAATGGTCTTTAGGTGGACATATATTGGGCATGCATTTTTTGTATATATGTTATATGTATATATTGAGGATTAAGGACTTTGTTAACAAATGTATGGGTTGACTGAGACTAAGGTAATGTTTATTGTGGATGTTTGTATATATGATAGTGGATGTATAACATATTTTTTGTGGGTTTATCATACATTTATGTTTTATTTAATTTAATTTCAACTTTTTTATATTTACAATTTTTTATTTAATATTTTATAAAAAAAATAATTGTAACATTAATTAGTGGTTGTTTTGTAACTGCCATTAAATAAATTAACTAATATTATGTTTAGCAGTGATTACCCCTAACTATAGATATAACAAACCAAAGCTAATATATTTAGTATTGCTTAGTTTCATGTAATTTTTTCCCATGTATTTTTTTAAGAAAAACGCAGCTAAATAAACTTTAAACTGTATCTAAATGATCAAAAAATGTAAAATACCAAAAGAGAAGAAAAATTAAAGAAACCACATCTAAATGACTAGTGACCATGCAATACATGGTTGTTTTGGTAACCATCACTATATTATTTGGTGGAGGTTTAAACTGTCACTATTTCAGAAAACAAATGCCATTATTTCCCCTTTTGTAGTGGCTTTAAGTTCAATTGGGGCTTCACATTTTATATCTAAGGCTCCGTTTAAAAGTTATATTACTTTCTTAGGAAAAATGTGGGGTCATGACATTAAATTGATTTAATATTATTAAAAAAAAATTTTGTGCTCACCAAGCCTCAAAATTTTACTTCATCTCATTATCTAGATCTAAAAATAATATATAATATTAAAAATTAATTCAATGAAAAATATTAGTTGTTACACATAGGTTTTTATTAGACCCAAAATACGTTATCCTACCATCCAGGTTCTTGGGAGGACCCAATCACAATGTTCCATCCCAGAGGTTCTTTGGAGGCCCATCTTTCATGTACCCAGACCCATCTCTGTGTAGTCAAGGAGGTCACATCAAGTAGGTAGTGAGCACATATTGAAAAATAAAACTACTTATAGTGTTGGGATCAATATTTTTTATTTTTTTTATTTTTTTATAAATTTGAAACACCTTAATTTTAATATTATTATTTAAAATAGTTTAATTTTTAGTTTTTAGTATCCTCTCTCATAGTTATTTTATTAAAATAAATTTTCTTATTTTTGTTATTTTGTTTAATATTCTGTAATTATAATTAAAGTTTTAATATCAGTTTTTAAAATTTTGGGTTTTAAATTAATTTTTTTGTGGAAAATAAATTTTTATTTTTTCATTAAGAATTATAATTCTAGAATTACTTTATTTTTTTAAAAAAATAATTTTAATATTAATTTTAGTAATAAAATTTTATATCATATATAAAAATATCCTGTTTTGTACTTTTAATTATATATCCATACATGAAAACATAAAAACATTTAGTAAAAATATAAATACATATGTCTATATTATTCTTCCTTTGGACCAACTATGAACATGAACACTAGGAATATAATCTATGCAATGATACAGTGAATCATCATCATTTCATAGAAGTGATGGAGATACTCACACAGGAGAAACACCTGGCTCTGATAAAAATATATAGAATTTTCATCTATTTCTCTAGGTTTTCATCTACTTCATCTTGGACACCAGTGCACCAGTGCACAATCATGTGGTATAATAGCCTCAACATCATATGGACCTGCCTCAATGGAAGTGACTTTGTCACTAACTGTGCTCTAAGTTTCTTTAAACCTTCAATCATGAGAAGTAATATGTGTGCAGCACCCTCATCTGGATGACTTTGCATTACCAGTTCCCTATCCATGGAGTATTAGTTTAGGGACTATATTTAATTTTTTTATATGTCTTATTGAAAAAGAAAATATTTTTCTAGGCTATTGATTTTTCGAAAAATAATGGAGAAAGGTGGCATCATAGATTACACCTTTAAGAGAAAAACTTGTTTTAATTATACACTTTTTTATATTTAAAAATATATATATTTGTATGCTTTGATATATCTATATATATATATAGTGAATAATTTATTTTTTTTAGAATTATGTCCAATAATTTCGGAAAGTGAAAATGTTATGTTTTTAAGAAATAAATTTTGTGACATGTATATTAGCTTATACTAATTATATTATCAATTTTTTTTACTTTCAATTATGTTTTATATGTTGAGTCACTTTTTCAAACATCCTTTAGATTGTATTTATATTTTACACGTTTTCTGCTTTAGAATTCACCCTCATGAAACATAAAAAATTTTAATGTTGGAAGCTTTGAAATTCAATAAATAATACATTAGAAATAAAAAATAAATTAAATATGAAAAATTTACTAAAAAACAAAAAAAAATAATTCAAAATTAAAATTATTTTATAAAAATAAATTGATGAAAATTAATTTTAGTAGAGGAGTATATTGTTTTTTTAAACAATAACAATTTTATTTATTAAATTTTTTTACATTCTGTTCATTTTAAATTATTTTTTATATTTATGAAATTATTTCTATTTTCAAATAATTTCTAGATTCTTAGGCTATGTTTTATGTTTTATTTATATTTTTTTCTATTTAAATTTTATAATCTTTTAAATTTACCTATTTTATATATAATAATTTTTCCCAGGTTTTAGGTAGTCGACTTCAAAAGCTTATAAAATATAAATTTTAAATAAAATATAAAATAAAATTGAAACATTGGATAAACATATAAAAATGGTTGATATTAAAATGAATTTATTCATTTTAATAGATAGACAATCATTTTAATGACATAAGAATTTTTTTTTCAAATTATTTAATTCAATAGAATGCATATACATGAATGTGTTCTGTCACTCTCTTTGGTGAGGTCCAGTCCCTAATTATGGTGTGTGAATGGGACACCCATATTGATGTATTTTACCGTTGTACTAGGGTGGAGTATTAAGACCTATACAGGGTTGATTCTTGAGCATTGGAAGATCAACTATTAGATTCTCTGCCTATGTCTCAATGTGAGGAGTTTTCAGTTAGATGTCGTCATATGCAACCAATCCTACTCCCACTACGAGAGTAGAAGCACATTCTATAATCGCCTAAGGGAACCATCAATCATGTAAAGGCTTATGAAATTTTAATATTTTTTTTAATATGAATATTATTAGATTATTTTTATTTTATAGTAAATTTATTATGAAAACTCATAAAAGTCTACAAAATGAAGGGTTTTATATTAACACTATAATTGATAATATGAAAATATGGAATTAGTGGCAATACAATATTGAGGATGAGAGTGTGAACTGGATCCAGAAATGTTAGGAAATCATTTCTCATTATGACCTTCTTATTGAAATATGATTTACCTTAATTGTTAACCATATTCATGAGGCCAGTCCATCTCGTTCGGTATTCTGCTGGACTTTGGTCCCCCTCATAGATGCACCTTATTGCTATCAAGTAACAATATCTATTGGTCTTCAGGCATTAAGAATTATTGATAGTCCCCAATAATAATATATGGGTAAGCATAAGAATTGAAAATGGGGTCTAGCTGATACACTGGATCAAAATATTCTTCCCAAGATATGTTCATAGAGGCACATGTTGTTATGGTGTGTGTGCATGGAAACCATAATTCCTGGAAGCTTCCACATTGATGTTTCCAAACCTAGAGTAATACCACCATTTATCTACCACTTTTATTTTCATTAGGGTATGGACACTCTTGAACTTCAAATCGAGAGTCTTCAATATGGAAAAGGAACACTTGATAACCAAACTATTCTTCAGCGTTCTTTTCAATATCTCCTAGAATGTGTCTTCAATACCATAGCCCTTGTTGAATCACATCTGAGGTTAGTTTTTTTCTATAAATAAAATACATCAAACAATGATAAAATTTCTCCTAAACTGAGGATCTCATAGTTAACTTATGAATCCCCTTGAATACACCACTGATTCAACCCACAATATTTGTGTTTATGTGTTTGTACATATTCCCCACATCATATGCCAATGTCCATTTTTCTTTTAGAACCTCCATCATACAATCATTCCCTTATTGAATAATATTGAAGATTTATTTGAAATTTTGTACCATAATTTGTTGATTCACATCATATTATACATAGAAGTGATCATATATCACATAAAGTAATTCTATATTTACATTGAAAAAATAAGAAATAATAATTACATTGCATACCAAGCCTCATGATTTCCTTCTTTATAGGTTCATTAGGGAATTTTTTTTGAACGTTACTAGAAATATTTCTGATCCAGTACAGATGATATGAATTTGGGGGCCTAAATGTATTTGTATCTATATTGATTGCCTCATTTATTTCACAATTCCGATCAGATATCAGACAAACACCCCAAATACAGGTGAAATGGTTGTTGATAAATACCAAAAACCAACACCATGATTTGTATTTTTTTCATCTATAGAATAGAAAATGATTGTAAAATATGTGAACGGTGTCCATATTGGGTTGACACAATCCACAATACATCAAATTATTCTCTATACAGAAATAATCCCTCAATCTTCATGAACTGTTTCTAAAAAGAAATGAAAAAATACATGGGAGAAATGCCCAGATCAACCAATGAAATTTAACACAAGATAGATCAAGTTAGTTATCTTGAGACACATGTTCATTCATATGAATATTGAATAAAACTTGGTCATGGGGTCTTAGTATAGATAAAAATTATGGAAACACCTGATACGAGTCATCCCAATCACTATAGACCTTTACAATTACCTTTTGTTTTTCCATCCATCCCTTATTATAGAAAATATTATGAAAAAAAATTGTATCTTCTCTTTCACAAAGGAGTTTAAGTTAATCTTGGAAGGTCTTAATCATCGCAATGATAATAGATGACCCAAATTTATTATCCAAAGAACTAGGACAATGTGTCTACTTTGGGTGAACATAAGTATGAGCTGCCTCAATCATCAAAATTATATAACCTCCAAAGGAAATGTTTGAAATCAACCCCAAGAATAATCTACAATCATCCCCATATTTATCAAATTATTTGATTTATTTTTTACAGCTTGTTTCCTGAACTAAATATCTATATTGTCTCCAAATATGAATTATTTTTAGTATTGTTTCAATTCATATTGACTTATAAAATCCCTTCCAACATATAATGTTTTGTCTAGATCACTAAACTTATCCATTATAACTCAAGAAACATAGTTTTAGGTGTGATAGCATTTCATTCTAATTCATGCATACTTTACATTCCTTCTGGCTAAGATGAAAAGAGTGGTGGCTTATTTATTATAGGTCGAGGCTACTATAAATGTACAGTATTTCAATAAAATTCCTCCCCAACTTTTTTTCACCCTCTGCATCATTATTTTAGTCTCTATATGCTCTATCATTAGAAATTTTATCTTAGAAAGTCAGATTTATATATATATATATCTAGTAGATCAGCTGGATTTTCCTCTTCCACGACACAAGGAATGATCTGAATCACATGGGATGGAACTTCGTCAACCACTATTGCAAGTCTTTATCTTTGTAAAATTGGATGTTGTTATTGTACAATTGAAACATTTATATATTATTCCATCATAGCACCATATGAGTGCTGGAAAAATAAATTTATTTCTTGAACCCAAGACTCATCAATAGCCAATAGGCAATCTATATTCCATAGTGTAGCCAAGAATTCAAAATGTCTATAGATAATAGACATGATATATTGATTAGGTCCCATAATTAAAAAACCCTGAATTATTTCTTGAATTTCACTTAGGGTTATATAATTTGTTTTTATAACCTTTGTTATTGGTGGTATACTATAAGAATCCCCTTTCTCTATTTGAATGACCTCCACATAGTAGTAGACAAGGGAAAACATGATTCTCTACGTGGAAAATGTTTTTTGATCAAGATTCTTATAGTGTAAATCCAATTGATAGTGAGGATTGACCATAAATTCTTTATTATTTAATAATTATTTAATCATTATTTAATCATTACATGATAATTTCTCAATTATTAGTTAATAAATCTTTAATCATTTGTTATTTATTCATTATTAATTAGCTAATAATTAGTAAAACATTACATAATCATTAATTAAATATTCCTTAATAGTTAGTTAATCCTGCAGTATTCATTAGTTAATTATTATTATTTAATAATTATCTAATCATTTATTAACCCTAAGTTATTCATTAGTTAATCTATACATAATCATTACTAATAGTAAATATAATTTCTAAACTATATTTAATTGACTAAACTTGTAAATAAATAAATTATTTTGAATTAACTGAAAATAAATAAATTAAGTAAATAAATAAAATTAAATAAATAAGCAAAAAATCTAAATGATTCATCCCAAAAATTGGAACTCCTTTTAGGCCATGAAATCAACCACACACAATGAAAGAACCACCATGCCTTTTGTAGAGAGAGAGGGAGTGGAAGTGAGATAGATTAATGTAAATTATAGTGATGAGGGGGTGCCCTTTATAGGATTTTTTGGGAAAGGAGACACCCCCCCAGTGATATCTTTTCCCATTATCAGTGTGAAAGGAAGCATACTGGAAGCAGCCTTTCAATTTATTTTTCGGTTAATGGAAGGTGCTACCAAGCCACCTTTTACATTTCATCGATTTATGTCGATGACAAGCGAAGGAAGCATTGGTTATGACACCTTTCAATTTAAATCAAAAAAAGAAAGTTACTATGAAACCTTTCATCATTTCCTTTCAAAAAAATTATCACCTAGGAACATTTAAAAAAATAAAATGTATAAAAAACCCCCTCCTATATTACATTGTTCAATGAGAATGCGAGCTTCCTCAAGCAATACGCACATTGGCTCATCTATTTTACATTGTTCAGAGGAATGATATTCACCTGAACATTTTATAAAGAAAATATCATCCTCCATGGCTGCACTAGATAGCCATGGTGTCAGAATTCACTTACACATAGCAGAACCAGTTGACTTTGGAATATTAGTAGAATCATATAGTCTTAACAGTAGCACACATTGGCCTCTAAAAACATGAGCATCGGCCTCTTTATTCATAAGTTCCACATTTTCTACATTCATGGATATACAACTCCTTAACATAGTCCCCTTCTAATAGTTGTACATGTAGATCTTATAACAGTAGTAGGTTCTTTAGTTTATCATCGACTTCTGACCAAATAATCTATAACTAATCTCAACAGCAGCGGCTTTACATTATGTATTCCCATGATACCACTTCATTTTAATAGTAGCAGTATTTTCTTATTAAATTAGCACCATTTATTACTTTTAAAAATAGTGGAATTAGTTTTTTTAGTTTTAATTCGTCAATTAGATTACCTATTTAAATGGTATTAGTGTTACTCCTTGAATTCATGTGAAGTTTAAAATAGTTAATAGTAATGTGATTCCTTTTTTAATATTTTAGGGTTTCATGGTGTGGTGATCTCATAAACTCAGGCACAATGAGAATCAATGGATCTTTATGGCCTTTGGTTAATTTTTATAAACAACTACCATGAAAGGAAGTGAGATAATAACTTGAAACTTGATTTTGTTTCACTAGTGGTATCACAAACAAACTCCAACATTTGACTCTCTATTGTTGAAATGGTTGGAGATCATCTTTCTACATTGACTACAATGTATTCTATTTTCTGTTTGTCTTTTTTTTTCTTGTTTTCATAGTGTTACATTTTATTTCATCTATTTTAAAATTTAAACATCTTTTTATGCTTTTATCAATCAAAATCAAGTTTGGTATTTGTTATTCTACCAATCTAAATGAAGGTCATTGTGTTGTCACTCCAGAAAACAAATTCATGTTTGTATAGGTTGTGACTACTATAAAAATTCTGGTTGGTTTATTCTCCATGTTTTATAAAACAAAGGGTCTAGAAACATGATATCACACCTTTAAAAGTGAGGTATCTTAGTGGGTATTGATCATCCCTCTGACTAGAGAATATTAAAGCTTATAGTATGATCTTAGTAATTCAAACTAAAATAAATATTATGTGTTTATTTTTTATTTTTAGTAAATTATATTTCGAACACTGAACATCATTATTTTAATATTCTATATTAAACAATAATTTATTTTTGTGTTATAGGTGTGAAAGGTATAAGCACATATCCTTAAAACTTACATAATCATGAGTTATTACAAGATTACACATTGAGGATCTTTTCTGGTTTAGAGTTTTAGAGAATTAGATCATCAATCACGCATTACATTCCACATTTAAACAAGGTGCTTACATAAAAGAAAATATTCACTTTTCCCATCAAAGTGAACATATTTAAAACAAAACATGGATTCCTTCATGACACTTCCTTGACACTATCATCACATCATATACCTTTCCCTTGACCTGTGAAAAACATTTCAAAAACATGGGATGAGCATAAAAAGCTCAGTAAGGTATATAAAAATACAGAATGAAAACATAGGTCCATGTATACAAAAGAATCAAAGAAATAAAACTTTACTCATAAAACATAATCACTTTGACATACCTCATCAAATCATTAATAACTCATAGAAATCATAAGACATAAATGTAACTTGAGGCATTCATTACATTCTTACGTAGGGAGTAACCCTCATGATTACATTTGGAATACCCATCACAGTATATTCCCTAAATCTCTTCGAAGAAACCTTAGAGTTTAACCCCTTCATGTTACCCAATACATTGGAGAGCTATATCGGGATCACCCGCCCTTAGTTTAACACAGAACCACACGTATTCATAAACAATGCCCAAGAACCATAACATAATTGTATCACTTAAAACATGCATAAAGGAAATATAACATTTCCACATTTCAATCACAAGATATAAATAACACGTTGATATAATAAAAACATTATCAAAACCACTTTCAATACCAAAATAAAATAAAAGTATAACATGGTATTTATTTTTCATTTAAAAAAGTTATGGCTTGTAGAGGAAGCTGAAACTCAAATAATGGTCACGGCGACAGAGAAGTCGTTGTTGCCGCATACGTAAGACAAAAACATTTCCTTTTGTTGTTCAGTAAAACGCTTCATATAAAAATATTCCTTTTGAATAAAAGTAAAATAAAAAGGGGTTTATACATCTTATAAAATAAATTTGTGTATAAAACAAAATATTCCTCAATGAAAGGAGATTGAGATGAAGTCCCTTACCTCGTATCCGACTTGACTCGATCGTTCTTTAATCTCCTGAATAGTAAACATGAGTTAATTTCTACTTTCTTAAGAATATTTTTCAAGTTCATTATTCCTTTTATATCACTTATTACCATTTTATGAACACTATGTAATTATTTAAGTTAATAACGGTCGTTTTGTCGATCTTTGGTACTAGAGCCAAAAATGGACTTCTTATAATTACATGTTGTTCATGTGGTGAAAGGTTCATTATATCCAGAATTATATTCAGGATTTGGATAAAATATATATCATATATATCTAGAATATACATGTATTTATAATAGTATATAACATTTAGAGGTAAGAAATTAAATGCACCGTTCATGGAGACGGTAAGTCGTACGTACGCATGAACGCTACTTCCATTTCAATTTCATATTTAATGGAATGAAATAATAATTACATAAAGGTATATTATAATTGCAGTATAATATCATATATAATATCATTAAATTCATCCCTTATACGTCCCGCATATGGCATTAACGAATCAAATCACTTTGAGGGGGCGGTAGCCCGCACTTCCTAAAATGAAGATATCGCGTTTACCCATAATGGAAACCATAAGGTATGATATAAATGAAAAATACAGAAGAATAAGGAAAAAATAGACATATTATATATCATATATAAATATAGTGATATCTTAATGGCCACCTTTAAAGGTGTTGAAAAAATATTGAACAATCATCGTTTCGTGAGGTAGAAATTCGTCATCCACAGAAACAATATGTTCTTTAACCATTAGATGAAGGTGTGTGTAAGTTTAGATCGAATCATTCACAAAACAACATCCTAGTATATTGAAGATACTGGAGTTGTTACAGAATAAAGGAATCAAAATATTTTAGGGGGTTGGAGAAGCAAAATAAAACAAAAGAACATTAGAGAACACTTTACCTTTCAATCGAGTAACTCCTCATAGTTTGAACCAAAACGGTTTTTTGAAGATCTTACATCCTAAGGTAAGGCTTATATGATGAATAGAGGGATCTGGAGAGATAAAATGAGTAGAGCTTGGCCGAGCCCATGGATTTAAGGGTGTGGGTAAGGTGGTAGAGGTGGGGGCATTTTATAAGAGGGAAGAGGGGCACTCTTTGAAAGTCAAGAAATGTTAATTTATATTAAAAGGAGTTTTGTATTTTGAAGGCCCCAAATTGATATATTTTGAGGATAAGGTGATAAGGGTTCTAAATATACTCATCCAATAGGTTTTTGACAAGCGTAAATCTTATATTTTACATTATCTTTTCATTTTATTTAAATCATTTTTTTTATAAGGTAACCGTTGTATCATCCTGGTGTCCTAAAATATTTAATTTACTTAATGTCTAAAAATTATAATAAATAATATGATATAGTAAATATTTTTAGATTTCCAATGACTACTTATAGTCCAAGAGTTAATGTAATGCCCCGACCCCAGCTACCCGGAGCCGGTGCGTTACTTCGTAACATTGGCATGATCATAAAAGATCAAGTCTCGAAAGACCAATTAGTTTAGTAGCCTTGGAAACACTAGATACACTCATAAGTCTTACATTACATCATAAAGTAAAAAACTAATAACAAAGTCTTCATAGTCCACACTCATATCCTCTTCTAACTATCCCTGCAGGTCATTCCTAAAATACTTCTTCACATCCTGGAAAATATTAAAACATTGAAAGGGGTGAGCTCAGATGCTCAGTAAGGATAACAACATAGCAGAAGCTTTCATCAATAAACATAAAGATTTAAGGCAATGTATAACTAAAACAAAATCATTTTAAACATGAACTTCAACATAATATGGAAAAAGTAAAATGAGATAATTCCATTCACTTCTTCACATGGATATTCTACTGGTCGAATAATCACATGCAATATCAATAACCACTTTCATATTGATGGAATGCATCATGCCAGACTATCATAACCACGTAGCTAAGGCCTCGTTCCAAGACCACAAATAAGATTTTGTAAAGGCCTCATGCCAAGACACTAGTTTGTCTCATGAGACCTGCCGATGCATCGAGGAGCTATAGTGGGCTCCACCCATCACTTATTAAGTCCAATGCATTCCTCATATGAATAGGTTTAAACATATCATAAACCATAACATAATTGTATCACATAAAACATGCATAAAGGATATATAACATTTCCACATTTCAATCACAAGATATCAATACAACACATTGATATAATAAAAACGCTTTCAAATCCATTTTCAATACCAAAATAAAAGAAAGTTAAAACTTTGTATTTATTTTTCATTAAAAAAAGTGATGGCTTTTAGAGGAAGCCGAAACTCAAATAATGGTCACGGCGGCAGAAAAGTCATTGTCACCGCATATGTACGGAAAGAAAAACATTCCCTTTTTGACGTTTAGTAAAACGCTTCGTATAAAAAAGATTCCTTTTGAATAAACGTAAAAGTCAAAGGGGTTTATACACCGTATAAAAGAAAGTTGTGTATAAAACCAAATATGCCTCAATGAAAGGAGATTGAGACGAAGTCCTTAAAAAGATCATTTTTAAAATAAAATAGATATATTATGTGTATTCACTATAGGTACACATAAAGAAAGTAAAAATACAAAATAGGACATAATAATATCATGACATAATTTGGAAGTAGGAGATTAACCCAAATAATGGAAATTGGGTTAAGAAGTTCCCTTACCTTGCGTCTTGTCCTGACTCGACCATTCCTTATCCTCCTGAATAATAAACTAGAGTTAATTTCTATTTACTTAAGAACCTTTTTCATGTTCATTATTCCTTTTATATCCCTTATTACCATGTTATGAACATTATGTAATTATTAAAGTTTATAACGGTCATTTTGTCGATCTTAGGTACTTGAGTCAAAAATAAAATTCTTATAATTACAAGTTGTTCATGTGGTGAAATATCCATTATATCCAGAATTATATTCATTATGTTGTTATAATGTATTTCATATATATCCAGTATATACATTCATTCATAATATTACGTAACATTTAGAGGTAAGAAATGAAATGCACCGTTCATGGAGACGGTAAGCCGTACGTACGCATGAACGCTACTTTCATTTCTATTTCATACTTAATGGAATGAAATCATAATGATATAAATGTATAACATAATTCCAGTATAATATAGCATATAATACCATTTAATCCATCCTTTATACATCCCACATATGGTATTAACGATTCAAATCACTTTGAGGGGGCGGTAGTCCGCACTTCCTAAAATGAAAATATCGCGTTTACCCATAATGGAAATCATAAAGGTATGACATAAATGAAAAATACAGAAGCTTAAGTAAAACATAAACATATTATTTATAATATATAAATATAGTGACATCTTAATGGCCACCTTTGAAGGTGTTATATGAGTGTTGAACAATCATCGTTCTGTGAGGCAGAAATTCGCCATCCACAGAAACAGTATGTTCTTTAACCATTAGATATAGGTGTGTGTAAGTGCAGCTCAAATAATTCTTATAAAAACATCCTAGTATATTTATCATACTGGTTTTGTTACAAAATAAAATAATAAAAAGAGTTTAAGGGGTTGGAGAAGCAAAATAAAACAAAACAACATTAGAGAAGACATTACCTTAAAATCGGGTAACTCTTTTTTTATTTGAGACAAAGGCTTCCTTGGGAAGAGTTCTGCCCAAATTGAGGATTCTAGGAGTAAGAGGGGGAAGTTGAGAGAGTATTTTGGCAGAGTTTGGCCGATCCAAATGGCTTTAAAGTGTGAATGATGTGGGAGAGGTGGGTTCTTTTTATAAGTTGAGAGGAGGGGCACTCTTGGAAAGTAAGGAAGTTTTACATTATTATACAATGATTTTCGGATTCTAAAGGTCCCACACTTATATAATTCGTGGATAAGGTGATAAGGGTTCGAAAGCTACCCATACAATAGTCTTTGGACAAGTGTAAGCCTTTGATTGTACATTATCTTTTCATTTTATTAAAATCATTAAATAATGAGGTCATCACTGCATCATAATGATGTCATAAATAATTTAATTTATTTAATGTCTAAAAATTATAAAAAATATACTATGATGTAGGAAATATTTTTAGATTTCCAATGACTATTTATAGTAAAAAATATGACTTGTATAACCCCATTTAATAATTGTTTTAGTAAAACATTTCATGTTTGTGTCATTTTTTACTTTAACATTAAATAAAAGGTATTTATGTCATTTTCCAACTAAAGTGGCTCCATGGGGTCCCCAAGTTGACCCATGGATTTTATTGGTTTTCCATGGCACATCCAATGATGGTAGGACATGTGTCAAGCTCATCTCATATTATTAAAACATTATTTTTACCTTAAGCTACACTAATTACCTCTAATCGTGATTAAGAACTTAAAAGTTACTATTCAGAAAAAAAATTATTTTAATCTCATTGAACCACATTTTACATCTTAATGAAAACCATGTATGTCGGATTTTTGAAATTCAAAATACAGATGTGGTAAAATTTCTTTTAAACAAAAAATCAGTTTTTATAAGTACCACTTAGTGGTTTCACTATTCATCAAAAATTGAAGTTTTTCAGAAAATCCCAAAAATTCACCCTAAGCTATATTTGATATTCTGATTTCAAAAATGATGTCTATTTTACAAAATTCCAAACATATAAGTTGCATTAATTTATTTTATAATTAATTCCCGCAGTCACAACAAATAGCGTGTTTTTAAGAAACAATATATATCAAAAGATTGACAATTGTTTATGTCCAATTTCAAAGTGAAATTAATTATAATGAACACCATTGGATAAAATGGTAAAAATATATTCTAATTATACTTTAAAACCACTCAATAGTATAACTTATAACTATAAATTATTTTGATTAAAAAAGTTGTTTTAAGTATTTTTCACTATTCATAAAAATTTGGAAGTTCTCAGAAAATTACAAAAAATTCAACATAGGCTAATTTCAATATTAGGAATACAAAAATGAAGTCCATTTTGAAATATAAAATTTCTATAAATTTAAAAAGTGGTTATTACTATTCATAACGGCTACTTTGATTAGTTACAGTGTGTTAGAACGCGAAGTTGCGTACAATGCAAGCTATTGCATTATTGAATGAGAAGCGTATCATGGAAGCTCGGGGTGTTACATTCTCCCCTCATTCAATAAATTGCATCCTCGTAATTTGAAATTTTTCTTTGAAAACAAAATGTTGAAAATAGAAAATACCTTTGTGGAAAACCCACATCGGAAATAAGGTTAAAAAATCTATAACATTAAAAGAAAGCAAGATAAGTACAAAGGTCACCCGAGATAGCCCATTCTAGGATTCTATCAAAATATGGATATGGAGGAGAAACAAACCATCAAGGTCTGATGGAGAGTTATATAAAACATGATTAGGAGAAAGTTTAACTACAAGAAAATCACAAACTTGTGATTGGTTAAACGATCATTGATTCCCTAGCAGGAAAAGTTAACCGACAACATTTTTGTTTTGAGTTAACTTTTATAAAGTTGTGGAATTTATTTAGGATATTTACTAAGAACGTAAGGGAATATACATACTTGTCATGTAGACTTTCATTCTTTAATAAATTTTTTACCACAAACCCATCTTTCACTCTAAAAGGTAATACAACTCAAAAATATTCTATTTATCCTAATTGTATAAGGTTCCAAATATTAACACATACCATTTAGATTAGTAAAATTATTTTTTAATAACCAGGGACTTCCTATAGGATAGTGGTAGGAAATAAAGGCCTGTCGCACTATGGTTGTGGGTTCGATTCCTGCAGCTTTGTCCGACGCGACGGGTTATGCCCCACCCTTCAGGTTGTCCTTTTCCTAAAACTATAGTATTATAATATTCCAAAAATAATCTTCATAAATTTTTTAACCTTAAACAATACTATCCAAAGATCAACTTTATCCACTCCAACCTTTATAGTTATCCAAAATACCTCTGTCCATACTTTCTCTAAAAGGTCTCTTAATTCCAAAATCAATTTATCAGATTCCCCAAACAAAGTAAAGTTTCTCTTATTGTCACATACTAAAAATATAATTACCTTCATCATATTAAAACCTTACTGAAATAAACAAGTACTGCAGTACAATCCTTATATATATATCACATTATTCTAATAACCAGAATATCATCCATGAGTCCAAAAGCACCAATACATTAGTTATTCTGCTTCAACTGTAGTAACAGCGTAAGATTTTCCTTGATCCCTTAGCCTTTTCGGAGGTAAGTTTCCCTGATTCTTAGGACATTCATTTGCATAATGACCCATTTCTCTACAATTTTAGCATTCAACATTGATAGCCTCTTTCTTTCCCTTACAATCATGAGCCTGGTGACCTTTTTCTCCACATTTGTAACAAACTCCCATTCTTTTTAGGCAAGTACCAGGGTGATTCTTCCCAAAATTATCACATAATGGAAAATCCTTCTTTCCCTTTTTTCCCTTTATCTGTCTCTTGTTCCACCATTCTCTTCTTCTCTTGCTTTACTTTGTTGTCATAAGACTTAGAGAATTCCTTTTCTGTCTTGATAGAACACGAGACAATATCTTCATATGACGAGAAGGTTTGTGAGACTAATGCTCGACGGAGAAATGGTTTTAACCCATCAAAGAAACGATCAATCTTACTTCTTGGGTTACGTATATAATCTGCATCATGCCTCGCTAACCTTGTAAAGTTGGCCTCATACTTTGCGACATTCTCATCCTCCTTTTGTCTTAGACTCAAAAATTGTCTTTCCATATCTGCTCGATGGTCACGAGGATAGTATTTTTCTAGGAAAAGCTCTTTGAACTCCCTCCATTCCATATTTAATACGTCATCATCTTCCTTTGTGTTTTAAATCAGCGACCACCACTGATAGGCATCTCCAGTGAGGCGGTAAACTGCCATGAAAACCTTCTCCCTTTAGCTAATCCCCAAGGCATGGAATATTTTCTCTAAGGAGTTTATCCATTACTCAGCTACTAATGGATTTGTACCCCCATTAAATGTTAGTGGTTGTTGCCTCATGAAGCGGTCTAACATTGATCCTCCACGTTGTGGATCAGGGTGATCCATATGAGTAAGGTTATTATTCATAACTTGAGTGATTTGTCCCAGTACGGTAATAAGTTGATCAGCACCAATTGTATCTCCAGATCCACAATAATTATCTTGAGCAGGAGGGAAATCCCTACACGGAGTGCATGCATTGATATGGTTTCCATTCCTTCCACTAGGCGACATTTCTAAACAATGGCATAAACTAGATCAGTTTATGAAATAAAATAAATAATTCCATATTTGTAAAACACTTTACATAAATTGAACTATTTATGGATATAATCCATAATCATAAAAAGAAATGTTTTCTTTGAGGAAGTATATACTCATAACCCTTCATAGTGGTTTGTAAAGAAAATGAGAATTATCCTAATCATATCCGCCGGGAGTGTCGTAACCAAGAGTGCAGCAAGGCCCGTTGTCGTGCACCAGTTCCCGTTCGAGTCTAGCTCAAAGCGGTGTTTTCAGGTTTTACCCCTAGGTACATTTGTGTCAGAGCCGCCTCTACCTGCTCGTATCCAGATAGGGATGTATTGCTTGGAAAACTCATGACATTCTATAATACCAAAATTCTAGGAAGTTCTTCTATACTAATCCTTAAAGTCTATCTTTGGGATATTTGCTCTAATTAGAGTTTATCTAAATCTAGCTTCAAATGTTAGTACTAAACTACCTCTGATACCAACTGTAACACCCCGACCCCAGCTAACCGGAGCCGGTGCGTTACTTCGTAACATTGGCATGATCACAAAAGATCAAGTCTCGAAAGACTGATTTGTTTAGTAGCCTTGAAACACTAGATACACTCATAAGTCTTACATTACATCATAAAGTAAAAAACTAATAACAAAGTCTTTATAGTCCACACTCATATCCTCTTCTGACTATCCCTGTAGGTCATTCCTAAAATACTTCTTCACATCCTGTAAAATATTAAAACATTGAAAGGGGTGAGCTCAGATGCTCAGTAAGGATAACAACATAGCGGAAGCTTTCATCAATAAACATAAACATTTAAGGCAATGTATAACTAAAACAAAAGCCTTTTAAACATGAACTTCAACAAAATATGGCAAAAGTAAAATGATATAATGCCATTCACTTCTCCACATGGATATTCTACTGGTCGAATAATCACATGCAATATCAATAACCACTTTCATATTGATGGAATGCATAATGCCAGACTATCATAACCACGTAGCCAAGGCCTCGTGTCAAGACCACAAATAAGATTTTCTCAAGGCCTCGTGCCAAGACACTAGTTTGTCTCATGAGACCTGCTGATGCATCGAGGAGCTATAGCGGGCTCCACCCGTCACTTATTAAGTCCAATGCATTCCTCATATGAATAGGTTTAAACATATCATAAACCATAACATAATCGTATCACATAAAACATGCATAAAGGAAACATAACATTTCCACATTTCAATCACAAGATATCAATACAACACATTGATATAATAAAAACGCTTTCAAAACCATTTTCAATACCAAAATAAAAGAAAGTTAAAACTTCGTATTTATTTTTCATTAAAAAAATTGATGGCTTTTAGAGGAAGCCGAAACTCAAATAATGGTCACGGCGGCAGAGAAGCCCTTGTCGCCGCATATGTACGGAAAGAAAAACATTCCCTTTTTTTCGTTTAGTAAAATGCTTCGTATAAAAAATATTCCTTTTGAATATCCGTAAAAGTCAAAGGGGTGTATACACAGTATAAAAGAAAGTTGTGTATAAAACCAAATATGCCTCAATGAAAGGAGATTGAGACGAAGTCCTTAAAAAGATCATTTTTAAAATAAAATAGATCTATTATGTGTATTCACTATAGGTACACATAAAGAAATTAAAAATACAAAATAGGACATAATAATATCATGACATAATTTGGAAGTAGGAGATTAACCCAAAGAATGGAAATTGGGTTAAGAAGTTCCCTTACCTTGCGTCTTGTCCTGACTCGACCGTTCCTTAACCTCCTGAATAATAAACTAGAGTTAATTTCTATTTACTTAAGAACCTTTTTCATGTTCATTATTCCTTTTATATCCCTTATTACCATGTTATGAACATTATGTAATTATTAATGATTATAACGGTCATTTTGTCGATCTTAGGTACTTGAGTCAAAAATAAAATTCTTATAATTACAAGTTGTTCATGTGGTGAAATATCCATTATATCCAGAATTATATTCACGATTTAGTTATCATATATATTTTATATATCCATTATATACATTCATTCATAATATTACGTAACATTTAGAGGTAAGAAATGAAATGCACCGTTCATGGAGACGGTAAGCCGTACGTACGCATGAACGCTACTTTCATTTCTATTTCGTATTTAATGGAATGAAATCATAATGATATAAATGTATAATATAATTCCAGTATAATATATCATATAATACCATTTAATCCATCCTTTATACATTCCACATATGGTATTAACGATTCAAATCACTTTGAGGGGGCGGTAGTCCGCACTTCCTAAAATGAAAATATCGCGTTTACCCATAATGGAAATCATAAAGGTATGCCATAAATGAAAAATAAATAAGCTTAAGTAAGACATAAACATATTATATATCATATATAAATATAGTGACATCTTAATGGCCACCTTTGAAGGTGTCATATGAGTGTTGAACAATCATCATTTCGTGAGGCAGAAATTCGCCATCCACAGAAACAATATGTTCTTTAACCATTAGATGTAGGTGTGTGTAAGTGTAGCTCAAATAATTCATATAACAACATCCTAGTATATTTATGATACTGTTGTTGTTACAAAATAAAGGAATAAAATGATTTAAGGGGTTGGAGAAGCAAAATAAAACAAAACAACATTAGAGAAGACATTACCTTAAAATCGGGTAACTCTTTTTGATTTGAGCCAAAGGCTTCCTTGGGAAGAGTTCTGCCCAAATTGAGGATTCTAGGAGTAAGAGGGGGAATTTGGGAGAGTATTTGGGTGGAGTTTGGCCGAGCCAAATGGCTTGAAAGTGTTAATTATGTGGTAGAGGTGGGGGCCTTTTATAAGTGGAGAGGAGGGGCACTCTTGGAAAGTAAGTAAATTTTACATTATTATACAATTCTTTTTAGATTCTAAAGTTCCTACACTTATATAATTCGTGGATAAGGTGATAAGGGTTCGAAATATACCCATCCAATAGACTTTGGACAATTTTATGCCTTGGAGTGTACATTATCTTTTCATTTTATTAAAATCGTTAAATAATGAGGTCATCGCTGCATCATAATGATGTCATAAATAATTTAATTTATTTAATGTCTAAAAATTATAAAGAAAATACTATGATGTAGGAAATATTTTTATCTTTCCAATGACTATTTATAGTAAAACATATTACTTGTATAACCCCATGTAAAAATTGTTTTAGTAAAACATTTCATGTTTGTGTCATTTTTTACTTTAACATTAAATAAAAGGTATTTATGTCATTTTCCAACTAAAGTGGCTACATGGGGTCCCCAAGTCGACCCATGGATTGTCTTGTTCTGCCATGGCACATCCAATGATGGTAGGACATGTGTCAAGCTCATCTCATATTATTAAAACATTATTTTTACCTTAAACTACACTAATTACCTTTAATCGCGATTAAGAACTTAAAAGTTACTATTCACCAAAAAATTATTTTAATCTCATTGAACCACATTTTACTTCTTAATGACAACCATGTATGTCGGATTTTTGAAATTCAAAATACAAAAGTGGTAAAGTTTCTTTTAAATGAAAAATCAGTTTTTATAAGTACCACTTAGTGGTTTCACTATTCATCAAAAATTGAAGTTTTTCAGAAAAATCCCAAAAATTCACCCTAAGCTATATTTGATATTATGATTTCAAAAATTATGTCTATTTTACAAAATTCCAAACATATAAGTTGCATTAATTTATTTTATAATTAATTCCCGATGTCACAACAAATAGCGTGTTTTTAAGAAACAATATATATCAAAAGATTAACAATTGTTTATGTCCAATTTCAAAGTGAAATTAATTCTAATGAACACCATTGGATAAAATGGTAAAAATATATTCTAATTATACTTTAAAACCACTCAATAGTATAACTTATCACTATAAATTATTTTTATTAAAAAAGTTGTTTTAAGTATTTTTCACTATTCATAAAAATTTGGAAGTTCTCAGAAAATTACAAAAAATTCAACATAGGCTAATTTCAATATTAGGAATACAAAAATGAAGTCCATTTTTAAATATAAAATTTCTATAAATTTTAAAAGTGGTTATTACTATTCATAACGGCTACTTTGATTAGTTGCGGTGTGTTAGAACTCGAAGTTGCGTACAATACAAGCTATTGCATTATTGAATGAGAAGTGTATCATGGAAGCTCGGGGTGTTACAGTTAATTTATGTAGACAAAATTAAAATTGTTTTACTTGGGTGATACATACTTGGCTAATTTTCTCCTTTCGTTAAAAATAAAATGATAAACTGTCACTATCACCGAAAATTGATTCCATGGGGTCCCTAAGTTTGGCACAAGGTATCCCATGGTAGAACATGACACAACCAGTAGCATTAGTACACATTTTGGGGTCATTTGTTATTATTATGATATATTTTATTATCCTTAACTTCCTGATTACTAATTAATCATGATAATTTAAGATAGTTACTGGCGTTACTATTCATAATGTCCAAAAACAAAAGAGTCTTAATTAAATAATTTATACCTTCTGATTCCAAATATGTAATCCATTTCACCAAATTCCAAACACATAAATTTCAATAATTAATTTAAAAATAAGTCTTGTTGTCAAAAAAATAGTGGGTTTTTTAAACAATTTCTATCAAAAGTTAGACAATAGTTTATGTCCAATTTCAAAGTGAAATTAATCTCAATGACCACCATTGTATTAAATTGTACAAATATATTCTATTTACACTTTAAAACCACTTAGAAATATAATCTATATATATAATTAAATAAGATGAAAAAGCAGTTTTGAAGTAAAATGCTATATTTTTCCCTATTCATTAAAAAATGAACATTGTCAGAAAAATACCAAAAATTTATCCAAAGGAAATTTAAATGTCTCAATCCAAAATAATAAGTCTGTTTTGATAAATAGATCTTATAAAATTTTCAAATGTTTGATTTAAAAAATGTTTTTCCATCAAAAGGCGGTAAAACAATCTTATAAAAATATTAGGGAATTCTATGCTTAAGATTGGATTTATTCTCATTTTAATCCATTAAAACATTATCTAATTCATAAATAGAAATAGATAAGAAAATATATTATTCATTACTTACTTGGGATGTTACATCCTTCCCCCTTTAGAAAGTTGTCTCCCCAAAATTTATTTACTTATCGAATAAGTGTGGGTATTTATCCCTCATTGCATTTTCAGATTCCCATATTGCCTCTTCAATCATCTGGTTTTTCCAAAAAAAACCTTTACTTGATGAATAACATTATTCGGAAACACTTTATCCCTATGGTCATGAATCTGGACAGGTTGTTCATCATAAGATAGGTTCTTTTTCAACTGAACTACCTCTAGACTCAAAACATGAGATGGATCTGGCATGTACTTCCTTAACATTGAAACATGAAAAACTTTGTGTACCTAAGATAAACTCGGATGTAAAGCCAATCGGTATGAAACTGATCCAACTCTCTCCAAAATTTCATATGGTCTAATGAACCATGGACTCAGCTTTCCTTTGTTACCAAATCGCATCACACTTTTCCATGGTGAAACTTTGAGAAAGACATGATCACCTAACTCAAAAGAGAGATCCTTCCTCCTGTTGTCGGTATTACTTTTCTGCCTGCTCTGAGCGGTTCTAATGTGTTTCTGTATCAGCTGAACTTTTTCTACCAAATTTTCTAAAAATTCTAGTCCCGTCAACTTCCTTTCACCCGCTTCATCCCAAAAAGCTATAGTTCAACACCGCTTCCCATATAATGCCTCAATTAGTGTCATCTGTATAATAGAATGAAAACTGTTATTATAAGAAAACTCAACCAAAGAAAGATGTTGCTCCGAGCTTCCTTGATAATCCATCGAACAAGCACGTAGCATATCCTCCAAATTCTGAATTATTAATTCTGACTACCCATCTGATTGAGGATGAAATGTTGTACAAAAAATAATTCAGTACCCAATGACTTCTGAAGGCCTTTCGAAAAGTTAGAAGTAAACCTGAGATCATGATTGGATACAATGGAGAGGGGAACTCAATGTAACCTGACTATCTCTTTAAGATACAAATGAGAAAGTTGATCTAGGGAAAAATAATCTCGTATAGAAAGGAAATGAGCATATTTAGTCAAGCGATCAATAATAACCCAGATTGCATTATTACCTTGAGGTGTCTTAGGAAATCCCACAATGATGTCCGTGGATATATTCTCCCATTTCCACTCTGGTATTGGTAAATTCTAAAGCATCCCTTTCAGTAAATGCCACTCTACTTTAACCTGTTGATAATTCAAACACTTCACAGTAAAATCAACAATATCTCTTTTCATTCCATCCCACCAGTAATACTCCTGAAGATCTCTATACATCTTAGTGCTACCAGGATGAACTGAAAACAGAGAACTATGAGCTTCACCTAACAACTCTCTCTTCAACTGTGAGTCACACAGCACAAAAAATCTCTTACCAAATCTCAAAACACAATCATTATAAATGTTGAATTGAGGAAACTTACCCTTCTGAACCAACTCTACCTTTTTCTGCAACTCACTGTCTTACTTCTATGCTTGCTTAATTCTGTCTGATAGAGAAGATTTCACTGATACTTGAAACAAAACAGAAGAACATCATGCACCAACAACTTCTATGCCAAAGTTCATCAAATCTTTAACCAAATCATAACGTTCCCAATGTATCATGGTTATTAAAGCATTAATTTTTTGAATCAAAGAATCAGCCACTTTATTTGCTTTTCTTGGATGGAAATGAATAGTACAATCATAATCCTTGATTAATTCTAGCCATATCCTCTATCTCATGTTCAATTCTTTCTAAGTGAATATATACATTAATTTTTTGTGATCAATATATTTTTCACACTTTACACCATAAAAATGATGTCTCCAAATTTTTAAAGCGAAAACAACAACAGCTAATTCCAAATCATGTGTTGGGTAATTTACCTCATGATTTTTCAACTGACGTGAAGCATAAGAAATTACCTGATCATTATGCATTAGGACACAACCAAGTCCTTTCAATGAAGCATCATTGTAGATAACAAACTCACCATTCCTGGAAGGTAGTGCCAAAACTGGAGCATTCACCAATCTTCTTTTTAGTTCCGGAAAACAATCATCACATTCTTTTGTCCAGATAAACTTAACACCCTTCCAATTTAGCTTAGTATTTTGACTACATAACTGTGAAATTTTTTTAACAAACCTTCGGAAATATCCTTCCAAACCAAGGAAACTATGAATCTCGATTACATTTGTGGGTCTTGGCCATTCTTCAACAACCTTTGTTTTTTTATTATCAACAGTTATCTCACCTTGAGAAATAATGTGACCAAGGAAAGAAATTTGTTGCAACCAAAAATCACACATTCTGAATTTCCCATACAATTTCTTTTCTTTTAAGGTTTGCAAAATAACCCTTAAATGTCTTTCATGCTCCTATTTACTTTTAGAAAACACCCAAATATCATCATTGGAAACAACCACAAACTTATCCAAGAACTCGTGGAAAATTCTATTCATAAGGTCCATCAATACAGCAGGTGCATTGGAAAACCCAAAAGGCATTACTACAAATTCATAATGGCCATATCTTGTATGAAACGTAGTCTTCGGAACATCTTTTTCCTTTACCTTCAACTAATGGAACCCCGATCTCAGGTCAATCTTTGAAAAATACTGAGCTCCCTGGAGCTGATCAAACAAATCATTGATATGAGGAAAAGGATATTTGTTCTTAACAGTGATGTTATTCAAGGCTATATAATCCATACAAAGTATCATAGAACCATCTTTCTTTCTAACAAATAATACAGGATCACCCCGCGGTGATGTGCTAGGTCAAATAAAACCTTTCTCTAATAAATATTGCAATTGCTCCTTCAACTCTAAAAGTTCAATTTGATCCATTCGATAAGGGGGTTTTGAAATTGGCTTAGCATCAGGAACTAAGTCAATAGTAAATTCAACTTCTCGGTCTGGTATTATTCCAGGAAACTCATCAGGAAAAACATCAGGATACTCATTTACCACTGGCACATCATTAGTCTGAATAGTTCCTTTGGTTTCAACAATATGTGCAAGGTAACATTCATTACCATCTTTTACAAGTTTCTCAGACTCTTGATATGTTATCAATAGTAAGGGTTCTTTCTTTTACACAAATTAAAAGTCTTTCTGAAAAGAAACTTCTTTAGCTCTACAATCAATCTTAGCATGGTAAATAGAGATCCAATCCATACCTAGGTGAACATCAAACTCTACTAGAGGTAAAACAATAAGGTTTGTAAGTAGGTTCTTTCCAAGGTTAAGGATAGGGAGATTCTTATAAATTATTTTTGCCTCAACATTTCCACCAGGTGTTTTTACCCCAAGTTTAGGAGTCATTTCTTGAGATGGTATTCTCATTTTACTATAAAGGTTTTCAGAGAGGAAGGAATGTGTAGACCCTGAATAAAAAAACACACTAGCATAATCTGAAAAAAACAAACAATGTACAGGATACCACTTCATTTGATGGACCAACATCTGCTGATGTAGTTGCAAATTATTTCACCACACCTTTCTTCTTGGAGTCTAACTGCTTCCCATCACTCGAGCACTTTTTCGGACACTCATTTGCATAGTGACCCATCTCATTGCACTTGAAACATTTCACTAACTGTAAATCAAATTTGGTCTTACCCTCACCCTGATGTTTCTCAGTGCAATCACGAGCCTTATTTCCCATCTTACCACATTGGTAGCACTTTCCAGAATTTAGAAGACATTCCCCAGCATGCCTTTTACCACATTTATCAAAAACTGGAAACTTAGTTTTCTTACCATCAGACCTTTTTGAAGAATTCTTCCCTTTCTCCTGCCACCTCGGTCTCTTCCTCTGTTGGTTTTTATAGAACACATGATCATCAACAAACTCCATTTCCACCTTCTCAGCACATCGAACAAGATTTTCAGAACTTTTTAACTCACGAGAAGCTAATGCCCTTCGATATTTTGTCTTTAATCCTGAGTAAAAATGATTGAATTTACTATCAAGGTCTCAGATAAAATTTGGAGCATACCGTGCAAATCGAGTGAACCTTTCTTTATAAGAAGCCACTGAGTTATCCTATTGCCTCAATTACGAGAATTGTTTTTCTATCCTAAGTCAAACAGACTTAGGAAAATACTTCTCAAGAAACATACATTTGAATTCATCCCAATCGAGAGAATTAATCTCATCAGCATCCCTGATATTTTTAACCATCGACCACTACTGATCTGCGCCACCCTCCAAATGGTAAATTGAAAGACTAACCTTTTGATTTTCTAAACACCCCATGACATCAAAATTCTTCTCCAGTGATTTAATCCACCCTTAAACTATCATAGGGTTAGATAATCCTCTAAATGATGGGGGATGTTGCCTCATGAAATGGTCCACCACTGACATGTTCCTCTACGGTTGATCTGGCTGATCTCGTGCATGGATACCACCACCATTTATCGCTTGAGTAAACTGTGCCACTACTGCAACAAACTATTTAGTCCCAATTCCTACCATCTCAGGTCATGGATTCAGAAGGTCATTTCCTTATGTATGCCTTCCTAGCACTGCTTCACTGTTTCCTCTACGGAAAACCATTCTAAACAAACATGTGTTAGATGAAGCAACATGGTAATCTTCAAATGCTTTATCATTTTAATTTGACCATAAAAAAATATTTTTTGATAATCATTTAATAGAATTATAACTTCTAAAGATATCTAAACCGACCTCGGATACCAACTATAAGGCCCCACCCTTAAACCTTACTTAATCTTGTGTTATTACAAGATTACACATTGAGGATCTTTTCAGGTTTAGAGTTTTAGAGAATTAGATCATAAATCATGCATTACATTCCAAATTTAAACAAGGTGGTTACATAAAAGACAATATTCACTTTTCCCATAAAAGGAAACATATTTAAAACAAAACATGGATTCTTTCATGACACTTCATTGACACTATAATCACATCATGTACATTTCCCTTGACCTGTGAAAAACATTTCAAAAAATTGGGATGAGCATAAAAATCTTAGTAAGGTATATAAAAATACGGAATGAAAATAGTAGTCCATGTATACATAAGAATCAATGAAATCATACATTACTCATAAAACCTAATAACTCTAACATACCACATCAAATCATGAACAACTCATAGAAATCATAAGATATAAAGGTAACTTGTGGCATTCATAATATTCTTACGTAGGGAGTAACCCTCATGGTTACGTTTGGAATACTCATCACAGTATATTCCCTAAAGTTCTTCAAAGAAACCTTAGCATTTAACCCCTTCGAATTACCCAATGCCTTGGAGAGCTATATCGGGCTCACCCGCCCTTAGTTTATCATGGAACCACCCGTCATCATAAACAATTCCCAATAACCATAAGATAATCGTATCACATAAAACATGTATAAAGGAAACATAACATTTCAACATTTCAATCACACGATACCAATAACACATTTATATAATAAAAACATTATCAAAACCAATTTCAATACGAACATGCTATTTATTTTTCATTTAAAAAATGTTATGGCTTGTAAAGGAAGCCGAAACTCAAATAATGGTCACAGCGGTGGAGAAGTTGTTGTCACTGCATACGTAAGACAAAAACATTCCCTTTTTCAGTCAGTAAATTGATTCGTATAAAAATATTCCTTTTTAATAATAGTAAAAGTCAAAGGAGTTTATACACCGCATAAAAGAAATTTGTGTATAAAACAAAATATGCCTTAATGAAAGGAGATTGAGATGATGTCCCTTACCTCGTATTCGACTTGACTCGATCGTCCTTTAATCTCCTGAATAATAAACTTGAGTTAATTTCTAATTTCTCAAGAACCTTATTCAAGTTCATTATTCCTTTTATATCACTTATTACCATGTTATGAACACTATGTAATTATTTAAGTTAATAATGGTCGTTTTGTCGATCTTTGGTACTTGAGCCAAAAATGGACTTCTTATAATTACATGTTGTTCATGTGGCAAAAGGTTCATTATATCCAGAATGATATTCATGATTTGGATAACCTATATATCATATATATCCAGAATATACATGTATTTATAATTGTATATAACATTTAGAGATAAGAAATGAAATGCACCGTTCTTGGAGACGGTAAGCCGTACGTACGCATGAACACTACTTCCATTTCTATTTCATATTTAATGGAATGAAATCATAATGATATAAAGTTATATTATAATTTCAGTATAATATCATATATAATATCATTAAATCCATCCCTTATAAGTCCCACATATGGCATTAACGAATCAAATCACTTTGAGGGGGCGGTAGTCCGCACTTCCTAAAATTAAGATATCGCGTTTACCCATAATGGAAACCATAAGGTATGCCATAAATGAAAAATACAAAAGCATAAGGAAAAAATAAACATATTATATGTAATATATAAATATAGTGACATATTAATGGCCACCTTTAGAGGTGTTAAAAGAATATTGAACAATTATTGTTTCGTGAGGTAGAAATTCGTCATCCACAGAAACAGTATGTTCTTTAACCATTAGATGATGATGTGTGTTAGTGTAGCTCGAATAATTCACATAACAACATCCTAGTTTATTTAATATACTGTTTTTGTTACAAAATAAAGGAATAAAAATAGTTTATGGGGTTCTAGAAGCAAAATAAAACAAAAGAACATTAGAGAAGACTTTACCTTTAAATCGGGTAACTCCTCTTGGTTTGAACCAAAAGGGTTTCTTGAAGAGCTTCCTGCCTAAGGTAAGGCTTCTATGATGAAGATAGGGATTTGGAGAGATAAATTGAGAAGATCTTGGCTGAGGAAATGGCTTTAGAGGTGTGGGTAAGGTGGTAGAGGTGGGGGCCTTTTATAAGAGGGAAGAGGGGCACTCTTGGAAAGTCATGAATTGTTACATTATATTAAAATGAGTTTCGGATTTCGAAGGTCCCAAATTGATATATTTCTAGGATAAGGTGATAAAGGTTCAAAATATACTCATAAAATAAGTTTTTGACAAGTGTAAGTCTTATATTTTACATTATATTTTCTTTTTATTTAAATCATTTTTTTAATGAGTTAATCGCTGCATCATCATGGTGTAATAAAAATTTTAATTTATTTAATGTATAAGAATTATAAAACAAATACAATGATATAGGAAATGTTTTTATATTTACAATGACTATTTATAGTCCAATATATCACTTATGTACACAAAATTAAATTTTTTTTACTTAGGTGATACATACTTTGGTGATATTCTCCTTTCTTTAAAAATAAAATGATAAAGTGTCACTATCACCCAAAAGTGATTCCATGGGGTCCGTATGTTTGGAAACAAGTATCCCATGGTTGGACATGACACAACCAGTAGCATTAGGACACATGTTGGGGTCATTTTTTATTATTATGATATTATTTTATCATCCTTATCTACCCGATTACTAATTAATCATGATAATTAATGATAATTACCGTCGTTACTATTCATAATGTCAAAAAACAAAAGAGTATTAATTACATAATTTGGACCTTATGATTCCAAATATTGAATCCATTTTACCAAATTCCAAAAATGGAAATTGCAATAATTAATTTAAAAATAATTCTCGTTGTCAAAACAAATTGCGGGTTTTTTTGAAACAATTTCTATCAAAAGCTTGACAATTGTTTATGTCCAATTCAAAAGTGAAATTAATCCCAATGAACAAAATTGTATTAAATGGTAAAAATATATTCTAATTAAACTTTAAAACCAATTAAAAATATAATATATCCATATAATTAAATTAGATGAAAAATCAGTTTTGAAGTAAAATGCTATATTTTTCACTATTCATTATAAAAATGAACATTGTCAGAAAAATACAAAAAAATTATCCAAAGTAAATTTCAATGTCCCAATACTAAATAATAAGTTTATTTTGAAAAATAGAGCTTATTAAATTATCAAAAGTTTTATTTAAAAAAGGGTTTACCATCAAAAGGCGGTAAAACAATCTTTTAAAAATAATAGATAATTCTTTCCTTAAGATTGGATTTATTCTCATTTTAAGCCTTTAAAAAATTATCTATTTAATAAATAGAAATAGATAAGAAAATCTATTATTCATTACTTACTTCGGATGTTACAAAAGGACAATTCACCCCCCCCCCCCCAATCCATTTTTTCTATCTACATGGGGAAAATTAATGGTATCAACGAGAAATACTTTACAATATATATATTTTTTATTTTTTTTTTATTTTATTAACTTGAATGTTCTAGACCTAACATTTTAAGGAATAAGATCCATTAATATTGGATGTATTAATGAAAATTATTGTTGGATACCTGAAAAACCCCACGTTTTTTATGTAAGTGATTATGCTATCGGAAAGATGTAATGTAATCATACTTGAAGAAGTGAAGTATATATCATTGTAAAATCATAAATAAAGCATATATATTAACTAATATTGATTAAAATACACATGTAGGGAAATATATGAAAAGAATTTTTTTTGAATTATAAAGTATAGAATATTATTTACTGTTATATTAGTAAAACTGTGTATTGTAATGTTTAAACATATAAGATAGCTTGTTAAATTTGGAGAATTATAAAAGTTACTCAATATGGTATAGACAACATTAAAATAACTATTTGAGGAATGTTTTGAGCAGAGTACTAGGATTTCAGGATGAGAGAATATGATTTATTTAATCATATGTTTCATTGGTTTATAAAAAGTATAAATATAATGAGATAACATAGTGAAGAAGTGGATAATAAAACTCTAGTTTAAAGGGTACTAATGGAATTATGAAAAATATGTCATGAAATTAAATTTTTGGTTGGTGAAAGTAATAATTTTACATAAAAAAATTTTGAAAAAAATTATCGGTTCTTTATTGAAGTAGGAAATTGAATTGAAAAACATTTCTGATGAGGAATCTACAAAGAAGAAAGGTATTTCCTTCAAGAATAAAATAAATAAATGTTCAAAATAATTTGAATCTAGTTACTAGGAAAGTTATACATATGTCACTTAATTAAATATAATGTTTTTGAAATATATGAAAAATAGTGGTTTTAAGAAACAGTATAGAAGAAAGAAAAAAATACAAGAAAGGAAATACTAAGAATAAAAATAATTTTGATCTATCATGATATGAATGCAAGAATAATGGAAACTTTAAGAAAGAATTTAGTAAACTGAAACATTCAAAGAATGGAAAAGACAAAAGGTGGAAATAAAATAAAACGTTATTTAGAGGATGGGATTATTTAGATAACTCCAATTCAAATAGTGACTCATAATGTGAATAGTAAATAGGTAACCCTTCCCTGATGGTTGTATATTGTGAGTTAGCCAACTCATTCTTTACATAATTTGAAAAACCTACTAATAATTGTTTAATGTATTAATAGTATAAGGAACCTAAATCACCTTTTAATATAACACATGAAATGTTTGATCGTGATGATAGTATTGATGACGAAAAGGAAATTGATTATAATATATGTTTAGATTCTGTTAATGAGAATTATAATTTAAAATAACAACTTAAGGAAAATGAGTAATTAAGAAATGATACTATCAATGTTATATAAAAATATAGAGACATAAATAGAAAAAATATGAAATTTTTCAATGAAAATGAGAAAATTTAAATATAATGGGAAAATATGAATATTCGTGATTCTTGGAATATGGAATATAAAAATAATTTTAATTATAATATATTGAAACTAAAAGAATAAAATGACATACATTCATATTTTGAGGTATTAAATGGTAAATATCATGAAACAAGTTAGAATTTAGTCTTGGAGGACTTGACTAAAGTTGATAATGAGTGCATGAATCTAAATACAGAAAATAAAATATTTATAAATACATCTTATAGTGTTAATCAAAAAATATATAATAATTTATAAGCTACTAAAAAAGTGAATCTGGATTTGAAAAAAAAATTGTAATATTGAATAAAATGTATCTAGTTCTTCCTATGAAAGGATAACTATGATAAAATGATTCTTATGATGAAACATAACATTAACCAGAATGGTTTTGGTTATAAAATTGTTTCACCAAGGATGAATAAGTCTACTTTTGATAAATTCTCTAAAGGGGGTATTTCAATGAGGACATGTTTTAAATGTAGAATACAAGGATATTAGGACAATTAATTCACTTTCATACGTAGTAAATAATTTAGTAATAATAAAATATTTATTCCCTAGAATTTATTTTGAGAAATACCCAGATATAGATTTTTTAAATTTGTTTGGATGGCTAAAAGCTTAACCATCAATTTTGATAAATCTGGGACAACTTGGGTACCTTATCAACATACCCAAGTATATATCTTTCTATTATTCAATATGAATATTCTCTACTATTTCTTAAACAGGTATGTTGTTATGAATAATATCTAAAACAATTTATCATGACAACTTAATCTCTAGTACTTAGGCATTTACCATAATTTTTTCATTTTTTTGGTTTTTCCATGTATATTTTAGCTTAATTAGCTCAAAATACTAGAGTCATATATGTTGATTTTTTGTTTATATTTCATATACTGATTTTTAATTTATTTAATATATATCTTTATAAATTCACGAATTTACATGGAGTTTCCCATTGTTTTTAAAACTTATCAATATAATGGTATGTAAGTTTTAAATTATTTTTTTTGATTCGTTATTATATTCATATTTTAGTTTTGGTTAGTCCATTTGAAATATTTTTCAAATACTAAATTACATTTTTGGAAATAAATTAGAATTTTTTTATTATGTTCTATATAACTTATTTTACACATTAGTATTAAGATGTTTTTATTATAAAACTAGTTAACCACCAACCTATTTAATAGTTTATTTTTTGTAGAGGTTCCTTGAAAGACAATTTTTAAACACTCCCAATTCAAGAAATTCTTATTTAAATTATAAATTTTAATTTATGAATTTTAATTTAGTTTATCTTAGTTTAAAATAAGGATCATTCTTTGAAATTTTAAATTCTAAATTGGTTTAGACTATCATATTATGATCAAATTTATTTGATTCTATAAAAGGTGAACTTGTTTTTTTAGTTCATAAATTTAAGAGAAATTCCTTGGATTGAATATTTTATTTTAACTTGATCTGACTTGTTTAAATATTTTATAATCTAAATATATTCGAATTTGATTTAACATACTTGATGATATTGTTCTTTAATGTTAAAATAATTTAATAAATGTTTTAATTATATGTGTTAAGTTAGCAATATAATCTTGATTAATTTTAATCTAAAACAAGTTTATTTTTCTCTATATTTATTTCATCCTATTCAAGAAAATTTATATCTTTGAAATATGATACCTTCATAAGTTTTAAATTATAATTCATTCTGATATATTTTTTATATATATTTAGCATTTGGAGGGTTTGTATTTGTCTTTTATAAACCACAGAATTTTTTTTTAGAAACATAGATTTCAATAAAAAAATAATTAAGTAGATGAATGATAATTTGTTTGAACTTAATACAAAAAAATTAACTAGCTTATTTATTCTTTAAATCATGTGTTTTTATAAAATATGAGAATATATAGTTTGCACTTGGAATTTTAAAAACATAATAAGTTTTATTATTGTGCTCACTAAATGTTTAGAACTAGATATAGTTTTTATTTACTAAATTTACTCATTTGTGTATAGTTGTTAATTGATAAATTTTATTGAAAATATTTTATTTCATATTGTTAATGTTTATTTGGATATTTAAATTTTTATCATTTTTATAATTTAAAATAGTGTGAAATGTTTGGAGTTTTTAAATGAAAGTTTTAGTTTTTAAATTTAAATAATATTGATATTGTTAGATTTGAGAGTAAATATTAGTTTTATTTATTGGTTTGATAAATATAAAATACCTTCATTAAAATATATTTATTAAACATCATTTAATTTTTATTTTTCAATATTTACACTCTTAATTTTATTATTTTTATAATTGTTTTTTAATATCATGATTCAATTTAATCAATTGTAATTTGAAGTAGAGTTTTAAATTTAGTTTTAAGAAATGTGCGTTTTTAAAAAAAATTATTAGAATTAAATGTATTTTATTGAATACTATATTTTTTAAATTACATTGATTATAAAATTTTAAATATTAATTTTAGTCTCAGTATTAAAATTCTATATCATATATAAAAATATTTTGCTTTGTATATTTACTAATATATTGATACATACAAATATATTGTATAAATATATATTCATATATTTATATTCTTCTTCATGTTGACCAAATATAAATAAAGAGACTAGGAAACTCATATCCATAAAGCTAAAACACATCAACAACACTTCATTACAGCACTAGGAATTCTCACACAAGAGAAGCGCATTGCTAAGAAATGTCATCATTTTTTTATTAAAAGGACGGGGGCCACCACACATCATTTGTCAAGGAAGAGAAGTTGGTGGTTGTATGGTGGGTGTCCAACCCCACCAACCCATCCTAAAAATAATGTTATATTAGTGGCTAGCAGAGGCCTATAAAAGGAGGATCTCCCCTCTAGGATATCTCATCAGCTTACGTGGAACTCTCAATCACTAATAGTTCCTCATTTATATGTGTGGTGTTTTGTGAGGTGGTTTCCCCACATATTCAAGATATATATTTACAAGTTATTTTTTCTTATAATAGTGAGGAAGTGTGTACCCACTTTTATAGATAGTGACACTTCTATTTTCCTATGGTTTTCTACCCCTTTTATTTTTTTGGTTTTCCCATGTCATATATGGTGTAATTTATTTATGCATTTTTGAAATTTATTTTATCTCTCTTTTATCTCTATATCAGTTGGCCAATAATTTTTCATCTCAACCAAAAAAGGATATATGGAAGTTATATCCATTTCATTATGTTTCCATCTCTTTCACCTCCAATTGTAATAGACAAGTGTGTCGTTATGTGGTAGCACACCTTGAACTCCATCCAGCCAAGCCACCATAATAGTTACTTCATCCCTGACCATATCGAATGTATCATCAAAAAATGAAACCATAATAATAATTATGTGAGAAAAATCTTCATCAATGAAACATTACATTAACAATTCTTATTATGTGAGGTTTCAGTTTAGGCCCTTCGTTTGATCATTCCACAACAACACGAGTTTCATCACAAGATAAGGGCATTGGCTCATCTCTTTTACACTATGAACATATATGACCACTACCCACACCTTTATCCAAACATATCCCATCCTCCATGATTTCACCTATTATAAAATAAATAGGCAGATGAAGATGGAAGATTAAACCTTGGTCTGTTAATTTAATTTGCTTTCCAAAAGTGTTTAATCCACCCCTACTTTGATGTTATAGAGTTCTTGGTAGTTGTTTCCATCGAGGATTACACCAAGATTTGGGAAAATTGAAACAATATTATTCAGTAGCCCTACAATACAAATGTTAGGATAATTTCAAGAGAATTTCATAGATTAATGAAGAGTTAACCCATAACTATTCTCATCATCGCTTATTTATTAGTCGAAATTAGTGTGAGTTTCACTAGTAACATATTTACTTTTCAGTCAAATAACCCATTGGTTCGAATGAAACGAACCTAATTTTGATGAGGGACACTTATTCGAATTTTGAAAAATCCAAAATCCACAGTTATGACTAATCACATTATCAGTTGTTTTAATAAAATATTTTATTTAATTTATTTTTATATATTTCTGGTTTTATTTCATATATATATAATATATATATATAACAAAACATTTTATGAAATATTTTTATGTTAAATCATATTAATATAATTTAATAATATATATATTTTTTATTGAAAATATCAATTCCCATAGCTCCTTCTATAGGGAATGAACTATAGGAATTCTACCCACATTTCCAATGTGGGATTCCCATTTTTTAATTAACCTTATCAACCCAGGCATAGGGTTTTTCTACCAATCAAGCCACTATATTCTTTTTATAAATATATTTGAAGGAAATATAACAATATCCCAATTTTTTTCATAAATATTAATTCTCCATACCATAAGTGATTCATTATACATAATAAAGGTATCTTTCAATTTAAACCATTACATAGAGTCAATATCTCAATGTTTTACAAAATTTAAAAGTATTTGAAACATTAAAATTTTTAATATTTAAGATAAACTAGAGATATCAAACATACAAGGATATTTCCATCCAACATATCATTTTTTATCACTTTTATGGCCATATTCTTATATCATTTTTATGAAATTTCTACATTATAAACCCATTAACTCCTATAAGAAGAGAAACCACTTCTAAGTTAACATAATCAAAATATTAGAATGTTCTTCCATTATTAAATATCATAACTCCTTGATTTATAATATTCTGTTAGGGTTTTGTAACTCAACCTCTAGAAATAACAGACAATATTAACACCAAATAATAATGGTTAAAATTTTCAATATCAACAATCATATTAGTAACTTGTTTTTACCCATCAAACACTTTGATTAGGATACAACTAATTAAATTATTAGTTTCGCATTACTGAAATGATTTTTTCTATTGGATGTGATGCCATATCTTTATTAGTTTCACTAATGATAACTCTCATTAGAGATTTGTAAATTGATTTTCATGGTTTTTACATGATCTCACATAGACAATTTTCACAGTATAATCTTGTAACAATTATCTTAGATAATTGTGTCTCAAAATTATATTTCTAGACTTTCCATTTTACATGCAAATTTATTCCCATGATAATGACTCTTTAATATCACAATAGATAGAGATAGGATGCATTGGACTAGGCCACAATCTAATATCCAACAATATATTCCTAATCTATTTAACTTCCTTTACACTTTTTTATAAGGCGATAACCTATAAATCCATGGCCAAATGTGAAATACATGTTTGTTTCTTACTCTACCAAGAAATAAGACAACCTCCATGAGTAAGAAAACCATCCAGATGTGTATTGGTTATCACCAATTATGGTTATCTAACATTCATCGGTATATCCTTATAATACATCTGGAGAATCATTACAGTATAAACTTAAATCATTATTTTTCTTAATATTACAATGATTCTTTTTATACTTATCTAATTATCCACACTGATATTACTAGTACATATACTCATTTTACATACCGAAAAAGAAATATCGGGTCTAGTGAAATGCATTGAATATATTAAAGAACCAATGGCATTAGAATTCTTAAGTTCTTATATAGCTATACCCATATTCAAAAAAAGATTAAAACTAGAAAACAAATTGAGTATTGGAATCCATGAAACTAATACGATCAAATTTATTTAACATTTTTCTATGTAATTAGACTGACATAAAAAATAACCCATCCTATTTTTTCTAACTTTAATACCTATAATAGTATCAACTATTCCAAGATCCTTTATTTAAAACATAGAAGATAAGAACTTATTTGTCTCAATGACACCAATAATATTGGTCCCAGAAATTAACATATCATCCGCATATAGACACATAATAAATATGTATTCTTTTTAAAACATTGAATAAACACATTTATCTTCATTATTATGAGTATATATATTAGGTAAAATAATACATCCAAATTTCTCATTCCATTGTTTTGGATCTTGTTTAAGTCCATAAAGATATTTAACTAGTTTACATCATTTATTTTTATTACCTTGTAAAAAATCTTCTAGATGTTCCATGTAAATATATTCATTTATGTCTCCATTTAAAAACATAGTTTTGAAATCCATTCTATGGAAATAAATATGATAAATTAAATCTAAAGAAAATAAAATCCTTATTTAAGTAATTTGTTATATAAGAGAATAAGTATCAAAATAATCAATCCCTTCTTTTTGTCTAAAACCTTTGGAAACCAATCTAGATTTAAAAGATTTAATGTCACCATTGGAATCATACTTCTTTCTGAGAACCAATTTAAAGCCAATGAATTTTGAATATCATCATAAATTCATAATAACTCAAGTATTATTCCCCATAATGGAATCTATTTCATCATTAATCTATTCTTTCCATAAATAAAAAACTTTAGAATTCATCACTTCTTTATAAGTCTTTGGATCATCTTCTATAGTCAATACCGTAGGATAATTATTCAGAAGATGATTATTATCATCTCCTTCATCAAGGAAAACAATGGAATTTGGAAAAATGAAATCTAGATATAGATGTTTCTTCTTCCTAGGTATTGTACTTCATGTATGTTCAACTATAAAATCATTATTATTCTTTCCTATTCTATTTCAACTTGACAGAATAAATGAGATAGGGGTATGAGGAACAACTTCCTACATGTCATCTTTATTAAAATTATTTGTAGAAAACTCTACATCACTTGTTTCAATAATTATATTAGCTCACAAATCCATGATTCTATATGATTTTATATTTACTGCATATCCAGAAAACACCTTTAATTATTAAAAGGCCAATTTTAGTTGGTTTAGGATCAAGATATCTATGGTAATCTAAACACTCCCTTTATATAAAATAATAAATTTTGGATCTTCTACCTATCCAAATATAATTAGGGTATAAAATAGTTTTCCTAGAGGCAATCCTATTATGGATATGACATGTAACCAATAAATCTTCACCCCATAACTTTAATGGAAAATTATAATTATTAATCATGCAATTCACTATTTCTACTAAAGTAATATTTTTCCTTTTAGGTAATTTATTTTTTTGAGGTGTGTAAGGAGAAGTACTTTCATGAATTGTACCATTTTCTTTATATAAATCATTAATATCATTCAAAAAGTATTCAAAACAAATATCTGAGCATAATACATTAATATTTTTGTTTAATTGGTTTTTTCCTTATTATTTATACTTTTGAAACATATTAAAGGCTTCTTCCTTTGTTTAAAGAAGATATATTTTTAAATATTAACTAGTCATCAAAAAAAGTAATACACGATATTTTTATTCTATTATTTAATATTTCATTTAATTTAAAAATATCATAATATACTATTTCTAATATATCATAATATCTTTCATCACTATGAAAAGGTTTATTAACTATTTTATATTATGCAAATGTTTCACATTTATGAAGTTCATTACCAAAGTTAATTATGTTTAACTTATTTATTACATTTAATGAACTGTAATTAACTTGTGATAAATTATTATGGCATAAAGTAGATGAATAAATCATGTAAGTTGAAGATTCAATCATATTATTAATAGATAGTTGATATATGCCATAATATTAGTGCCCTCTCCCAATAAACACTACTCCCTTAGAAAAGATAACCTTTTTATATTTTAATGAAACGTAAAATCCCATATTACATAGAATATCGATAGATACTAAGGTTTTACAAATTTTGGGAACATACAACACATTAATAATATTTTAATTCTTCTTAGAAGTAAACTCTATATCCATGATTCCTTGTCCATTGATGTTTATGCATTCATAATTACCATGGTGTACTTATTTCACTATAATACAATCTTAAAGTGTTTTGAACATCAAATGATCCTTACACACATGAATAGTTTGTCTAGAATCAAGCCACCATCCAATCTTTATCGAATTCATATTGACTACAGATATCATTGTAACTGGATTCTCTTTAGTTCAGGTATTTGTAGTGGGTTTTTCAACTCTTTTTAGATTGTGACATTCCATTTCCAAATAACCTAGTTTTCCGTAGAAAAATAATTCCCCTTTCTTTTTAGAAGGATTGAATTTACTATTGAATTGTTTAATTTTCTTTTTGAAATGTAAGGAAGAGTTTGGTTATGCCTTTCCCTAAATGATATTAATATTGGTATCTAATTGGGAATCCATTACTATGCCTCCCAAAATGGAATCTTATTCAATGTGAATAATCTTTTTCAATTCTTCATAGGAAATATCATCACTCTTTTTAATGAGTTATTTACCAAAATCTTTCCACATACATATCAATTTAGCAATAATGGAACTATTTTGAAGAGTATCAAGTATATTAATCTTATGTGAAATTAGTTAATTTCATATTGTATGAAGCTCACAAACTTTCTCCAAAGCTATCTTATTATGAACCATCGCTTACTTTAGATACTTTTCAACAAGAACTCTATAGGTAAATTTTTCTTCAAATTTGTACTTGAACTTGAGTGTATCCTATATCTCTCGAGTGATCTTCATTTTTCGAAAATAGTTATATAGATGTTTTGATAATGTTTTGATAATATTTCCTTGGTATAAAACATGATTGTATTCACGTTTATTCCTCAATTTCTAAATTTTCATGACTTGAGTCAAGTTATTGGGTGTTCCATTAAGATTTGAAGTTGGTGTGCCATGAATGGGAAGAAGATTATGTTCTATAATTTAAAAAATCATTAACACCATTATAAGAAACAGCATCATGTCTTTCTATTAGGAGAAGTTATTTTCATCTAAATGGTCAAGTTTCACCATGCCTTGGTTTATCACTTTGATGGATTCGGAATCCATTTTCTAGGTTCTTTCTTAGGTGTAAAACCTTTTTTATTGTTAGAAAATAACTATGTAGATGAAGAATATAGAATGAACTTTGATTCATGAATTTAATTCACTATCCAAAAGGTTTTGATCCACCACCACAATGATGGTATAGGTTTCTTGGTAGAAATTTCCCTCAATAATTACACAAAGATATGGGGAAATCATAACATTTTTATTTGACATCCCCGAATCACATATGTTAAGATAATTTATAGAGAATTTCTTAGGTTAAATAAGAGTTAACTCATAAGATATATCATTATTCCTTGTTTATAAATCGAAATTGGTGTGAATTGCATAGGTTCGATCTCATCGTTTTGATCAAATAACACATTAGTTCAACCAAAAGGAAATACCTCTTGATGATGGAACCCTCTTTAATTTTGAAGAAATCAAAATCCAGAAAGTTACTACTAATAACATTATTATTCATTTTAATCAAATATTTTATTTTATTTTACTTTTTATTTTTTGTTTTATTTTGTTATATATATAACAAAAAATGTAATAAATATATTTATTTTTTAAACCACTTTAATAGAATTTTGGAAAATATATATTTTTATTGGAAATGCCAATTCCAAAATATCTTTGTATAGGGAATGAGATATGGGAATTCAACCCATATTTCCAATGTGGGGTTCCCATTTTTTAATCCACCTCATCAATCCAAGCATAGGCTTTTTGGACCAATCAAAACACTCTATTCTTTTGATAAATATTTTTGAATTAATATATAATATTACTACATAGCCATTGTACCAATGTTTATTTCTTTATTTCATTAGTAGTGCACTTTGGCTTCTTAGTGGAATAATATCAGCTCGAAGGTAGTACTCTATCCTATCTTAGCTTCAACATCGACCTCTTCATGCATAAGTACCACCTTTTCCACGATCATGGCTACAAAACTCTTTCACATCCTCCTCTTTAAATGGAAGTTTAAGTATCTCTATTAATGGTAGTAGGTCCTTCTGATTCTTAATGGCTTTAAATATAAGCGTTTATGACTTCTCTATATAGAAGTATCTTTACCTTTTGTATTCTTACGAAAACATTGTATTTTCATAGTAGTGGTATTATCTTTTAACATTATCACCATTTATACAAATTTTTTATAGTATCATTGGTGTGATTTTCAACGGTAGTGAATTGACTGGAATTTCATTTTCAAAAGAACCTTTGTTTCCAGTGATTCAATATTAGTATAAGCTCTATATTATTGCTCTCACTCCCCTGATTCTTGTAAATAATATTGATGATATCATGCTTTATCATATAGTAGCATACTATCATTACCTTCATATTTAAATGGTAGTGGTTGAATAATACCTTTGCAAATCTCAAATAGTTGTAGTATACTAGTGATCGTACTGGATCCTCAATTTTAGTGGTAGTGGTATTAAACACCTTCTTCTATTTGTTAAACAAATTTGTTCCTATTACAAGAATGATCTCAAAGTGAATTTATTTTTTAAAATTTATGTAGCCTATATAAAATCTTTTAATTAATACTACAATTTATATATTAATTATAGTTGTAAAGAATATTAATGCTTTAATTGTTTAAATATTTTTTCTTTGTGAAAAAAAATTAAATACATATGTAGTTTTTTAGTGTTAGGATTCTCAATTATAGAGATTATTGATATTTTAATAAAATATATGATTATGAAATTTATTTTAATTGTTTTATTAAATTATATTATGCATATATATTATAAAAATTTTGTTTATGTTTTTTTATAGAATAATTTCACAAAAATATTACTTTTAATTAATAAGTTACAGATTATTTATTCTATAACCTATTTTTTATATTTTTTTCTCTACAAATTTCTGAGAGTATTTTTTATTTTTATTTTTATTTTAAAAAATCTCATATATACTAATCAGAATATTGGATTTATTTTAGATATGTCAAAGAAGAAATTAGATCATACCAAAATCAGTTATGTAATACGCATGAACTTTAAAAACGGTAACAGTAATGTTTCACCCTTTTTATTATGATACCATTTCTTGGTGAAATGAGTTTGGGAAACTCGCATTAAATTTGAATAAAAGAATATTTTTTAAAATAAGTAATTTTTCATTAAATGGATACCATGACATGAAGTGAGATTATTACTTTACACATGACTGAGATCTTATACAACTACTATTTCATTGGTTGGATCATTGAAAACTTCAACCTTCAAATATCTAATACTGAAGTGGTTGGATATCAATGAGCTTCATTTACTTCCACATATTCTATTCTTTATTGGTCTTCATTTTTTTCCATTTTTCAAAGTATTATATTTTATATTACCTGTATTTAATTTTAATAATTGGATTATGATTTTCCTAATAAAAATCAAGTATGATATTGGTTATTCTACCAACTAACATAAAGGTCATTCGGTTGTGAATTTTGATGAAAATTCAGGATAATGTTGGTTGTGTCACCTGTAAAAATTCACGTTGGTTATGCCTCTATGTATTGTAAAAGGAAGGGTTAATGAATATTCTATCTTATATTTAAATATGATGTATCATAGTGGGTACATATCATCTCATTGAGTAGATAATATTTAAAAGTAGAGAATTATCTGTTTATCTGAACAACTATAAAAATATTATGTTCTAGTTTTATTTTCAAAACATTATATTCTGAACACTGCACTACACTATTAATTTATTCAACATTAAAACTCTAGTTTATTATTTATGTCAAATGTTTTAATTGGTTATTACCCCCCCCCCCCCCCCGTAAATTTTTATTCTAACTAGGAGAAACACATGGAATGTATCCCGTAATGTTACTCACCATCTTTCCATCCAAACACTAGTCCCTCATAACCTAATACCGCATATAATAATCAACCCAGGTCCCATTATCACATCCCAAACATCTAAGGCTCTTTCAATTCCATCAATATCATCCCACCACTTTCATAACATGAGAAATAATATTTAGTTAAAACGAACAAAACATTAATGCCATTGTAGAAGAGGAAAAATAAAAAATCACTAATTGACCAAAATACACTACATGGTCAAGGCCCACTACCACAACTGATGTCCAAATAACTCATTTAAATCCCAAAATGAATTCTATAGAATCCTAGATCCCCTTCCACAACATCTAAAATCATCTAATTAATTTAATTAAATTAACTCAAATGAAAACCAAATTTATAACAACAGGATAAAAATGCATCTAATAGACCAATGGCGTCAGAATACCAAGAAACTAGGTGTGCTCTACTCTTGATTCACTCTTGAGCCTACCCAAATAAAATGACCCAAATATATGAACAATAATTAAGGGACAATTGAACCAAAATTCATCTAAAACATTTCAAAAGTCACTGGTAAAAATAACTTGTGACAAACAATGAATAATGACTTGATTTTAGTGACTAAAGACACCCTATAAAATCTAAATACAAAGTAATCATTACTCATCAATTATTTCACCATGATATAGTGATATCATCACCAAAACCTAGCATATTTTGAGTAGATTAATTGGTTAGTTAATCGGGGATCCAAAATTGAAGAAATAAGGAATAGCATACCCTAAATCCATTGATGAGCGGACCAAAATCCATCCCCCTCTTTAGGGTATTATAGGGAGGGAGTTCCTTCTATAAATTTCTTCTCTTAGTTACCTTAAACCCTAAAACTCTAAGTCCCACAATAGACGAAATAAACAACATCCCCACCCCCATTAAAAATAACCTCTAATATTCCCACTAGATAGTATGCCCTAGATCACCAGCAAGCTGATGTGCCCATGAAGAACCTTCCAATTTATACTATCCCACCATCTAGATTATGGGTGTTTTAGTTCTATATCACCCCTCTAAAAACCTCATAACCTCTTTAATTTCTCACCCAAGAATATCCAATTCCCAAACAATCCTCAACCTTATCCAAAATTATTCTTTTGAGGGGTGTCCTAAACTTTAAAATTCAACTCTGAATCCCACTTTGAAATTCGACATTTCAGATAATTCAATATTCAAACTCCTCATAAAAATATAAAGATAAAAAATACATTAGAAGTTATAAACTCCACACCAAAATGATTATCACCCTCAATAATCCATGGTAATCACTGATCGGATGCACCATCGTCCCTACAAATATCTATTTTGATCCCAAAACCACACATCTCATATATGACCTAACATTATTAAAATAATTCCAATCCAACTATGTCTAAATCCACATAGAATCTACAATCATACTTTCACACTACTATAAAAAAGGTTATAAAAATGGTTTGGAACTATTCGTATAGCCCTAAAACCACTAGTGTATTCTATACTAATCATTTGGGTTAATGTTATGTGATTATTTGTTTTTATAAACTTATAAGAATAGTTCTCAAACCTTTGGTATAGTTATTTTAAATTTAAATACATATAACAATAGTTTAGTCGAACCATTGGTATATTTCCTCTATTGAAAAAAAAATCCAGTGTTGGGTATTGATCCCATAACCTCCTGCTTATATTATAATGAATTTTTTCCTATCCTCAAAAATATTACATGTTCATATATACACATATATAGAATTTTAAATTTAGTAATTTATTATTATTATTATTATTATTTATAAAAAATGGCACCACCTATAGAAATGGTTTTACCAAACCATTGGTATAGGTGTCCAAAAAAATACTTATACGAATGGTTTTGTCCAAACAATTGGTATAGGTTCCAAAAAATTACTTATAACAATATCATGACCAAACCATTGGTATAGGTGGATATATACACATCTATACCTATTATTTTACAAAATTGTTGGTATAGGTGTATGAAAAAATTTCCAATACCAAGGGTTTGGTTAATATATTCGTATAGGTGGTCATATATATATACCTATACCATTAATTATCAAAACCTTTTGTAAATAGTTCTTGTACCAAAAATTATTTAAACTATTGGTATAGATTATATTTCCAATTTTTCCCATTTAATTTTCTCAAAATTATTCGTCTTTCTCTCTATTGTGTCAACAAACCTCATCGTCTGATCACGATGCATTAACACTTGTAGGCATCGTAACATCTTCCAAACACCAAAAACAATGTTTGGGTTTGAATCTTACTATAAGCCCATGTTTGGATCACAAACCAATTACTCCATCCATCAAACTCTTAAAAAAATAACTAACACACATTTGATATGTAATATGCTCTGACCATGCCAAACCATCTCGAGCCTGATGTGAATGGACCAACTCTAACTGACACCACACCAAACACTGGAGCTAGTTTTTAACAAGGAACTAGACTTACTTGGATTCACCCATGAACTAAAATTATGATTCCATCTTGATTATCTACATCTGGTTTCACCACATCTATAACCCTTTCAATATGATGGTTGTATACCCACAACCATTATGATACTCTCCATCATAGGAGTATTGTTATCATCACACAATGAACTAAACATCGATCTTTATAGTCTATGCTCTATCTGTTGCCACATTTAATGGTTGGACTTGGCTAACCAAAGCATACTTGAGTTCCAACCACCACCCAATACCAAATTACTAGAATATCATTTTCGGAAACTATTAGAAATTCATCCAACAAAGGTCACACCCTTCAGTCAACCATTTGTGCACTCCCACCAATCATCTTCCCCCATACCATTCCATGAGTGCTAATGGAAAATGGTTCTCAACACTTCATGAATATCTTAATCCTGATACATTATTTCATATTCCTGATAACCCTTTTCTTGGGTCATGATATGATTGGTCATTCAAATTTATATCGATCGATCACCACCGTCACCTTTCCCAGTAAAGCAATGTGTAACATTTCTCACCAAAATCCTCAGGCCACTATGCCCATAGGCATCTCACCAACCACATCAATCACCATACTATAAGAGTGACCTTGATATGAAACCACCACCACCCAACCACTATATCACTACTTGAATTCAACCATAATTAGAATGATTTTCAACATGCCCACACACAGCTGTCTATCAGTCTGCAAACCAATAGTAATCATGTGTCACATGCGTGCACCAACCCTTGTACACAATAACCATTCCCAAAAGTCTCACTTGTACTTACTATCGTCTTCTAAGGTAGAGTGTTCCACTAAGAACCCTCTTGTAGGTTCTCAACTTTCATCTAACCCAGTCTCATCCAAACCAAATGGCTACATGCTCCCATACAACCTTATCACATAACCTGACTCATACTCATGCGAGTATCACAAATTATAGCCAAGGTTCACATGTCATCATTTTTTACCATGATCCGCATTCATGTTATCACTAAATAACCCAAAGTAACATTGATACCCCTTTTAAAAATAGTGGCATCTAACCATTCCTTGTCATAACACACCACCACCAGATACACGGGCATTGTTCCTTAACTCCACTAAAATTAGTTGATTTTATCTCTAACCCCAACTACGTATATTGATTCCAAAACAAAAAAATACAAAATAGAAAAAAAAATGTGTATTGTTGTTCTCTGCACTATAATTACCTTTTATTAATGTATGATTCCAACCAGTGGCGCTCCCCACCAAAGGAATCTACTACTAAGGGAACATAATAACTAGTCCCAATTGAGGTCCCACATAAAACAGAAATTAGGCAGACCAAAACATAAAATCATAAAAAGAACATCAAAACACATATCATGGATCCAAATCCCAGACTCAAAAAAATAAAATATATTGAATAAAGCCTCACGTCAAACATCTAAGAGCCCGCTGCAAGAGGCTCCCACAAAGAATCCACCCTGAGTATGCTACATGCGGATCCATCAGACATCCATGGTATACCTATGAAAGGAAATAAGTAACCAAAATAAATCTCCTTTTATACCACTAAATATCTGAAAAACCTTCCAACAAAAGTGTTGGTTTCCCTCTATGTACCATGATCAACAGAATCATACACCCACAAACCTCACTCGATGGTTTTTTAAACAACCATGTAAAATGATAAGATAGGAAAAATATGGTATCTTGTAACCCCCTATAACAAAAAAAATAAGACAAATACCTCTCATAGACATTAGATTCCTAATTCCAAAAACACTTTCCCAAAATATTTTTCATTCACCAAAACTCCCTGAGTTTTCAAAACAGCCCTTATAATCCAAGGGGTTTCCAATAAAATCCAAAATCACCAAATGTTATCACCTTAGCTAACCTCTTTTATAAAACCCATACCATTTATAAAATTCCATTTTTTAATAATTTCCATAACTACACGGAAATCCAATTTCAAAACTATTCAATTTTTCATTTGAAAACCCATTTTCTTTAATTTCAAAATCATATTCTGCACAAGACATTTTCAACAATATCATCCCATAAAATCATTTACGCATCCCTCAATCCATGTCCATATTTTCTTTCAATAATAGGGTTTTATTATAAAATAAGTGTTTTGTAAAAACCATGATTTACCAAAAACCATAGATCAATACAGGCCAAACATGCATAATCACTACCATCAAAAAATCCTCTCATATCCATATTAATTTCATCATACCTTATAATATATCCAAGAAAAGTCTTATTATATTATAATTTGCTTCAATTAATGTGTGTTTTGATTAGGACATCATGTCAAATAGCACCACTCATTGGAAAGTGTATCATGCTCATGTAATTCAATGTCTATGATGAAATTATAAATCACTAGCTTCTAGCTTATCCCTTTTACTCATATTGAGTCTCGTGCATCCCGTGTTGGGATTCATGGTCCAACCATACACCTCAATCATATTATAGTTCATAAACCCAAACTAAATACTCCCTACAAATAAAATTTTCCACTAATTTCATGCAATCAAGGAAGGTTCTCAATATTCTCTCAAGTCTCTATATCCTCTCTCTACCTATAACTATTCTATTAATCACAATTACCTCTAATACCATTTTGTAACTCCCCTTATTGAGTTGTTTGAACGGCACCTGAGCGGGGTAACCACATGACATCAGGAACACATTATTATATTTCATAGGCTAGAGACTAGTATCGAGGACCAAAAATACATGTTTGTATATTATTCCCAATAAAATAAGTCTTAGAGTTCATTCCCAATTCTGCATACATTTTTGCATGATCCATCTAGACAATGGAAGTCTCACCAACCTATAGAAATGGAATTAAGATCCTAGTGGCCCCCAAATTTAAATATATAATATAATTAAACCATATACATTTTGTTTTAAACATGAAAATTTGGAAGAAACCAATAAAAATAAAATGGGCATTATATTTAATGATTGGAACATAAGTTGGTACATATTGAACAAAACTAGAAATTAAAATAAAATTTCCTCAGACCCAACATACATACCATCCCTATGAATCCTCAAACTCCTTGAACTAATGACCCATATCATATTTAATCTCCATTTAGTATATGTGTCTTGAAATAAAACATAAGATTCGACCCATGTACATTGGAACCAATGTCGTGTACGTTGATAGGGGTGATAGCAACAACCTAGTAGGTATCCCCAGTGCCTCATCAAAACCATAAGCTTCTTTAATAAAAAAAATATGCATGGAATATATACATATATATATATATATATATTCCTATTAAATACACATTCATGTATAATAATACCTATTTGGAACCATGTTATGATCTATGTCATACTGTAGTCTAAACACTTCCTTCCATGTCTCCACTCTGGAAGGACCACATATTGGAAACTTCATAACACTATATCTCATGGACCATGATAGTCCCTCTAAACATAGACTCAGAAAGTACCTTGACCAATCCCTTTATACTTGAGTAGTTCTATCAATTCACCTCAACCTAACATTATAGGTTCATTGGGAGGTCGATCAACTACACCGATCCATCCAAGAGGTTCTTAGGTGGCCTAAATAACATGACTCATCTTATGGGTTCTTTAGAGGAAAAAAACATTATATCCCATCATTAATGTCATTAGGAGGACCATAAATCACATCATACCATCCAACAGGTTTGGGGGGGAAATCTTAAAGTATCATCTGGAAAGTTCTTGGGAGGCCCAAATCACACTATCCAATCCTATAGGTTCTTGGGCAGCCCATTCATCAAATTCCTCAACAAAACCAAGTGCACATAGAGAGGTCACATTAAGACATTTTTTAGAACATATAGAAAAATTAAATATGGTGTGTATCTCGTCTCACAACACTCCATCTCTCCCTCAAGGCACTATTCCCCCAGGACCTAGTCCCACATGCAAGCATCTGCCTAAGTCCCTTGGAACCATCATAACCTAAAAGGGATAATCAGTTTTATTGTAATAAACCCACCCCTTTTATACAATGATAAAATATCAATATTTAAAATGAAAAACACATGTATGTAATTTTATTATTGTGGAACATGGAAATAAAATCACCAAATAACTAGGAAATGAACAAATTTCAAGCCTCCTTCATCAACCAATTCTTTGATAAATCATCCAAATAACATACTAACTTCCACCGAGTCTGTTAACCCATATATAAACATCATAAATCATTAAGTTTATTAATTAAATAATTTAAAACCAAAACCTAATTTTGAAGAATATGTGGAAAAGTCACAGGGTGTTTCAATGACATCAGAATCACACGAAACCATGGGTGTTTTACTCTTAATACACCCCTAAGCCTACACCAAGAAATATCCCCAAATATTAAACTAAATTGAATGCAAATTGAACCCAAATTCCTAGAAAACCCTTAAAAAACTCACTAGGAAACATATCTTACGATAAATGATGAATAATGGATTCATTTTGGCATCTCAAAATTCCTTATACAATCCACACATAAAATCCCCATTAACCGCTGAAATTTTAACTATTCTGTAGTGAAATCATCACCAAACCCTAGAATGTTTTAATCTATTAATAGGGTAATGAAGTTAAGATCTAAATGGGAGAATGAAGGAAGAAAACCTAGTAAATTAATTGAATAAAGCATCAAAATCCATCCCCCACCATAGGTATTTTAAATTAAGAATAGGGGAGGGTGTTTTGGCCTGAAATGGCTTCTAATGGCTCCCAAAACCCCCTAAATCATGAATATACCAATACTTGAAAGAAAACAATGACCCTAGATAAAAATTTATCTCCAAAATCCCAACCAGATCACCTACTAGATCATCAGCCAACTTGTATTCCTGCGATAAAACCGCACGTAGAATCCATCTAATCCGCTCACTAGTGAGGGTTCACTGGATAGTTGGTGGGGTATACAATTATGAACCACCCTTCCAACCACCTCCTCACCTCCTCCATTTCTCAGTTGGGAATTTCCAATTCTAAACCAACCCTTAACCTCATCAAAATTAATATCTTTTCAAGGGGTCCCAACCTTCAAAATTCAACAATGAATCATGATTCAAAATTAAGCCTACCAAGTAATTAAAAATTTAAACTCTCCCTCAAAATGTAACAACCAAAAATACATAGGGTGTTATAATATTAAGAAAAAATTAGAAATAGGAATCATATATAATTATCTATATGTATTCATCTAGTGGATTTATTAATCATACTATGAGAGAGTAAACCATCACTAAGAGGGGTGAATTAGCGGATAGAAAATCAAACACTCTCAAACAAACATTTTCAAATTTTAGGTTATTATATAGAATCATGAAAGAGATAAATAGATTATAAATGATAAAGAGATAAATAAAAATCATGACACAATATTGGTAATAAGGATCACTCAATATTTTGAGTTGATAATCCTTAGTGTATAATGGATGTGATTTTATTTTCCATATTCATATTATATTATCAACAAGAATAAGAAATATATTAAGAATATTATCCTAAACTATAAGTAAAATAAATCTCTAGATGACCATTGAAAAGTCTATCAATATTCACTTTCAACCAAAAGTGCCTCAAGAATTTGGATAAGTTCACACCCTTTTTCTTCTTCTTAATCCAAACCAAAAGAATATTACAATGTATAACCAGTTATCTAAAATTTTGTCCTATTTTTATTTGTGTGAGTTACATCATATTTAAATAAATCACATGCATCATAAATTAACACCCTCAGTTTTAGTGTGATCCCAATATTAATAATTCTCAGCCTATATATCTCAAAAGATACACAAAATTTAATTTCCCATAATAGGGTGATAGGTGGAATTGCAATGTGATATTTATATCTTCTCATATATATATGGTAGACTAATTATGGTTTGTAATTATAAACTTTTGTGTGAGGTAATATTTTCTACCAAATTCTCTCATGTTAAATTCTCATGGAATAGAACCTGGTGATGTGTAATCCATCTATATAGTGTGAATGTAAGCTTATTATGTAATAGTATTCATCTTACTTTAATAAACTAGAACAAAAACTCACATCTTCACATTGTGATTTAAACCTAGCCTACAAAATCCATTGATTAAATATTTCAGGGTGAAACATTTGGGATTGTGTCATGGTATTCCTATGTAAGAGTATAATATTACTCTTCTTAAATAAATAAAAAATTACTAACCTCCATAACATTATGATTTTATCCTGCCCATAAAGTCTTTAATCCTTTTCATTATCTCAACTTCAATTGGATTAGATCTCCTCAATGATGAAGTTTTTAACAAATATAACATAAAAATGTCTCAAATATAATTAATTAATTGCCTCAAAGAATAATTCATATCACACTCCAAGAGTAAATATTATATAAAGTCTACATCAAAGAATAAAATGATGTTATTGTGAGATCTCCAACTATATATGTAATGATATATTCAATATTGTCTATGTCTCAATTGATGTTAACTCATAGATCTATGAATTTCATTTCAACTATTTTAGATTCTATAGTATCCAAAACTCCTTGAACTAATCACCAATGTATCTTCAATCTCCCCCAAATTTCACTTAAATATCACCCTATGGATTTGTTAGAAAGATACTAAATGAGAAATGATATCTTCTACAAACATCAGATACCAACTCCATATATATCCCTCTTTAAGGATAACTCTTATTATCTTCTCCTCATTCATCATCATGTGAAAAAAACACATTAGGGTCCCACCCCTTTTCAAGAATATAATATTTTAATTCTTCTAATTTATAAATAATTAAAAACAAATGAAAGGGATAAAATAAATTAAAAATTTTAAAAGGATTTTGGTAAAGAATACAGTCCAGAAAAACTCACAAGTTCTTGGAGGAATCCTTCATTAAGGGATTTTTCAAGATATACACAACAATAACTATTAAAATATATTCCATTTCAATATATATTCCACCTTCTCTTGGATTAAGTCATACCTGATATCTATATTCCTTAAAATCCAACATTTTTCTTGATTCATTAAAAAAGTTATATTCACTTTTACTGTTACACCCAATCATTAATGGGTATGAAACATTCACACCTATATGTTCTAATTATGATTTCACCCACATCGTTTTTTTTGGCATAAAATTAAAAAACATTTCAAAATTCGATGGTTTTTAATGTGATTGTATTTTTTTCTTAGAGTGATAAAAATATATCATCATCCAATAAAAATGAACCTACATAAGTAGACTTTTGATCACCAACATCACCTACCTAATACACATCTGAACAACCATAAATCTAAAAACGGTGTGTCTTTTTAATACCTTAATACATAATCAAAATTACCTTTTATATAACATAGATTTTTTTCAACCATAATATGAGATACCTTTGTGTTTCTTTGTAATTATTCAAAAAATTTAGTAGTAAACACAATGTATGGTCTATGTGCTTCAACATAAAGTATTCTAATGATAATTATATAAAATTACCCACTTTATCCATAGTATTTCATTTTTCATAAAATAAAATCTTATTTCCAAGTGCTATACAATTATATAAGTCTATGAATTATTTAATTCTTAACTTCTTCAAAAATTTATGACTATACTTTTCTTATGAGTGAAAGATAACAACTAAAACATTTGTGAAAAGAAAACCCAAAAGGAATTTCATCTCACCAAACATTATCATCGTCAATTATTTTATCATTTGGGTTTAAAATTACTTATAATTATCCTCTTTCTTTCTAGAAAAAATGACTTCATTAACATACCCTATCATAATGAGTGATTTTGTGTCATCCACCTTGAAAAAGAGATTTATATCCATGTTTCCATTATTTAATTATATGTTTCTCAAGATACTAACCACATTTTAATACCATGAATGAGGTGATTATTTCAAACCATAAATCAGTTTCTTCAGCTTATAAACTTAATAACCAACATCATCAAGTACATACCCTTATGATTATTCAATATATACATATTTATCAATTTTAAAAATAAATCATGTAGAATTCATATATGTTTTTAACACCTTTTTATACATTGAGAACATATAATCATAAATTTCTAGATCATTTCAATCCATGCAACAAGAAGAAATGTATCATCAATGTCTATGTTCTCAATTTGAGAGTATCCATTTCCTAAAAAATAAGCTATGTTCTAAGCTACTTATGCTTTCCCATTGAACTTATTTTTAAAAACTGTGTCTCTATCGCATTATAATTTTTAGAATGTAACACAAATTCCCAAGTGTGATTCTTTTCAATATGATTAAAATATTTTGCTATCACTTTTATAAAATTATCATGTTTAAATGCCTCTTTAAAACTATTTAGTTCAACTTGAGAATATCAATTAGTGTGGTTAGAAATTCTAAAAATTACCTTTGTTTAAACACGTATGTTACTCTATCCAAGTACATTTTTAGGCTCAAAATGTTTTATAAGTCTTAAAAACATGTATTTTCCCTCCTATGGTCCTACTTCATCCGGGTAAATTACACAATTATTTGGGAAATTTATAAAATATACTATAATGTCTAAATATATCCAATTTTATCCAATGATTTCTCCATGGAAGTGTTAAATATAATAATTAATAGGTAATGATATTTTTAATGAATATTTATTTTCTAAAACAAAAAATAATAATTTACATCAATTATTTTTATTATATTTTCATTTTAATAAGATAACTCCTTCCATCGACTATGTATCCGATTAATATCCACTCAGCATCTCTCTCATCAAACTTAAAAAAATTAATTATTTAACATTTTTATAAAATTTCAAGCTAAAACTTTTTAGATATTTAATGTTTAGTCCTTCCAACCAAGATCCCATAAGGTTAGTTAACTAAATTTGGACAAACTAAACAATTATATAGAATGTAGTACATAATTTTGGTTAACTTTTTCTAAAAGAATTTATGGTTCCATGCTTTCATAACATTGTTCACTCCATGTATACCAAACTCTGGTCATTTCACATGGTTGGTCCATTTTTTTCAGGGTGTGTATGGAGAACTATATTTATTACATATTTCAAACTTATAAATATGTGATTCAAAGCCCCTATTCATGTATGAAAATCCATTATCGGATTTAAATCTATTTATATAACACCCTATTTTATTTTTATCACCCCTTTTAAAGTGAATGAATATATTTAGGTGTTATGATTAACTTGAAAATTATAATCATTAGTAATAAGAGTAAGATCATTAAAAAATTAATAACTTGTTTAGTCATTTTACTAAAATGAAATATTTCAAATATATTCTTTTGATGAATTGGAAAAAAACCCTTTTCTTTATGTTCTTACTTTATGTTTTGTTAGTTTTGTTTTATATATAGAATTAACAACCAATTAATAAGTTCTGGTGAGATGTTTCTGATGCATATATGTTCTCAAATTTTGTAAAGTGAAATTAAATAGTTTAAATTAAAGATAAAGGAATTTAAATTTTTTTAAACCATACCCATAGAACATAGAGAAACTTTTTACACTAACATAAATAAATTAGAGATGGGGAACTAGGTAATAAAATTTATATAGATGATTATTCATAGAAAATATCTCCTCACCAATTTTTACACTACCTCCATATTGAGAGATTCCATTTTTAATATTTTTAGTTTAATACTTTAAATGTACATGTGTGAGGTTATTGTAGATAAAATTATGATTTTTATTCTCTTAATAATTTTTCATTAGACCTAATTATTGAGGATATTCATGTATTGATATATATATCTTTTGAACCTGTTATTTGAAAAATAATAGTGAAGGAATTATCTCCAACGAGGTTGATCAAAGAAATCTCAGGGATGTAGTTTCCTATTACTAACATTTATTTGAAGAAGTTTCAGGGTTCAAAAATTTTATCATCTGAGGAATTTTATCAAAACAAAATTAGGTCTGTAATGTGTATCCCTTTAATATTGTTACAAATCCTCCAATCACCTTGGAATAAAGTGGGGATTTCTCAAGACTTAAACTATTTGACATAATCATAAATAATATCTTTTAAAGGGTTATATTAATTATTACTAAGAACATTTTTTTTATATTTGTTGTTTTAATTTTTTATTTAATTTATTATCTCAATTATGTTTTTAACTTTTGAGTGATTTAATATGCACTACATTTATCATTTTTTGAACTCAAATCTTTTTTTATTTCATAACTTATAGGTATTTTATAATTCTGAGTTGGATAAAAACTATAAGTTCAATTAAACATCAATTCAATCCCCCTATTAAATCTACCAAACTCAAAAAAAACATGGTATTATCGAAATACAATACCTTTCAGATATTGTCTCTAAACTTTTAATTTTTGCGATCGTTTATTATTCCATAAAATAAGATATTGGTAGAGAGATAACCTCTTTTATGGTATTTTTAATCATTATAACTATAGAAAATTTTATTTTGTGTTTCCCGCTAATAATTTATAGAGTGGATTATGAATATTTAAGAGATCGGATGAATACTTTTTTATTAATAGATTTGTGAATCATTATCAGATGATGACTAGAAATTATAAGATCACAAATAAGTAGATTTTTTATTTTTTTTCATGAGGAGAAGTTTCAAAATCATGAAAATTATAAGTTCTAGATTACCATATATTTTTAATGATAAGGAAAATTTTAGTCAAATTTATTCATGTATTACAACTGATGAAATTTTGAGAAAACTATAGACTATTAGTTTTAGTAATTTTGAGGTTATCGAGTCAATAAGAGATATGTTTTGAGAAATATATCAGGATTTATATTTTATTCTATAAGAATTACTGGATCTGATTCATTAAAATTTCATGACTCTAGTTAATGGACTGAAATCTCTTTGTGAGTGTGAAATTGCATAAGAAATACTTGTTGAGAAGAATATTGATATACACTTGAAGGATTGGTAATTTGATAGGGTGGTTATATATGACACAAAAAATATTAAGAAGATGAATCTAGATGATATTATAGAGAAATTGATTAAATATGAAAATATATTTGAGAGATATGCTGAGAAATAGATGTAAAAAAATGGGGTTTCTTTTACTAATATAACATTTCAGCATTAACTTATAAAAATAAAACATTGATGCATTCTTCTACTATAAATATAACTTCTAAATGAAATTTAGATATTAGTTTTTCATAACTTATTGAAGGAAAATTTCATTAACTTATTAGCTATATGAATATAATTTTTAGAAAGAATGACTTGCAAAATAATCATTAGAATTATAGGGAAGAGTCATATGAATTAAAAGAAATAATTGAAGATACATATAAAATTATCTTTTATTAATCTAAAAAATCAAGGAACATAATTCTATATTATCCTATATTGAAAAATAATAATATATAATATATAAGTTCAAAAAAATGGAAAGTAAATTATGTTTTAAGGTTGACTACTAACACATGGAGTTTGAGTGGAGATGTAGCAACCTGACCCCAAAATCCTAGAGCCAGTTTCCACTACCATTAAATTGGAATGATTACAAGAAATAAAATCCAAAATCACTTAAGAGTTTCATAGTATTATATTATCAGATACATATAAGGGCCTTTATTTATAAATGAATAATATAATTATAACGTAATTTTTTTATTTCTTGGATAATAATGTTATTCCATCTATGAAATACTTGTATATCATTATTAGTAAACTTCATGAAATATTAAGGAAAATAAACATAATAAGGATGAGAAAAATTACTTATTAAGGGTAAATTACATTGGAAGAAACCATCAATCAATGAGAATAATAATTATGGCATGGTAAATAACAAAACACACATACTATGTAATCAAAAAGCTGAGAATAAAGTGCATTAACAATATATAAAGGTAAGAAACTAAAACATGTTACCTTTAAATCAATAAAATAATAATGAAATGCATTTATATAATTTTTTATAGTGAGAATCTCATGTATAATAAATACAGAATCAAAATGAAGGCAATGCTTAATTATTGGACGTCATGTCTCAGGCACGTGAAAACTTCTACTGTCAAGATCCATAAACAAAATAGTATAAAACTATATGTAAAAACATATTCAACTTATGAAACTAATTTGTCTCAAGAGAACCTTTTAATTCATCTAGGGACTATATAAATTCGGGTCTCCACCCATCACAGCATGGATAAAGAATTCCTCATATCGAGAAATCAATATAATTAATAAACAATATTCCTTATCAAATATCTGTATTGAATAAAGGATACATATTAATCATTATTTACTCAAATAATAAAATAACTTTAAAATTATGAATCATATGAAAATTGTGTAAATTTTAGGAAACAATCATATAAATGGAAAATCACATTGATATTTCGGTGAAATTCAATGTTAAATGATCACAAGAAATAGAGTATTTCAACAGAACTAAAAGTAATTAAGGAAGTGAATATCAATAATATCCTTGTTCAAATAAATTATAAACCGTCTAGAAAAGGAATAATTATGGTTTCATAAAAAATTATACCAAGGAGAGTAAAAATAACTGTTTTTTGTCAATAATGAATAAAAATTCTATAAAAAGACTTTTAAAAACATTATTGAGAGAAATTACCTTTAATTTTTAAAATCCTTTTCACTGAAAATAAAATTTTAAATTTTTTTAATTAAAATTAAACCATTTAAAATTAAATGTAAAATTTGAATAAATGACTACATATAAATATTTACATTCTGTATGATGTAAAAATAACATTCATTTTGAATTTTAAAAAGGGAAAAAAATGCCTTCTTTAGAAAGTGAAAATAAGGTTCCATTGAAAAAGTTAGTAAAAGAAAAAAGGGTAAAATTTTTTTTATTAAATCTCATTAAAAAATTAAAAAAACCTTTTTGAAAAAAAAATAGAATACAGGGTTTTTAATAGAAAATATGTTCTCTCACTAAAGAGAGAAATGAAGTCGGGTTTTCTTAATAATATTTTCAAAAACATTTTCACTAACAAAGGGTAATAAAATTGTATCAATACTAGAAAAAGGTCATTAATAACCATCTTAGAGAAAACTCATAGTGTTTTTTGAAAAATGGTCATATAATATCCTTGAATGGAATTGAAATGTCATTAAAATTCATCTTAAGGAACATAATCATTAAACATTCCTGAGTGTCTCATACCACTTTGAAAAATTTTAAATCATAACTATCATGAAATAATAACATTAAATGAAAGTTCTAAATACCATTAATAAAAAAGTATTAAGGATATAATGTTTAAATTGGGTCACTTTATAAACCACACAAAATTAGTAAGTGGTGAATATGAAATTTATCTCATAGAGGTAAAATGTGAGATGAAAATACCTTATATTGAGTCCAAACTATCTTGTGTGCCTTTAAATTCTTAAATAATAAACATATAATAATTATTTACTTTTTAATAACCTTTTTAATGTTTATAATTACATTTATTTTTTCTTATTACCATATTTTATAAAACTAACAAATAAGAATATGTCGGATGATTTGACTAAATTCTGTTTATGTGTAAAAAAACATTGATAGGTCAATCTATAGTCAAAGGGGTCATTACATAACATATATAGAATAATAATAATTAATTAAATATAATATTTATAAATAAATTATAATTTTAAAACCAGTTATGAAATATGTTTATGAAAAATGAACCAATGTTATATTCATGGAGATGGTAGGTCCTACAAACGCATGAGTAACGTTCCCATTTTTCAGTGATCATTTGGAAAAAAATGTAAGCAACATTAATCTTTCAAAAATTGTAATTATATCATAAATACCACATTATTTAATGATATATTATTATATATATAATTATTGTGATGTAAAATGAATCCAATCGTGTCGATGAGGCGGTAATCCACACATCCACGAACGACCTTATCACTTTTTAAGTGTGCGAATGATTAATAAAAAAAATAATATATATTATATTTTAATAAAGGTAATTATGTAATGAATATAATATATATATTTTAGGTCACATATGTTTAATTATAACCATCTTTTATGTATTCCATGTATTTTGTGATCAAATCAAATCTCTTTTATGATGCAGTACTCCATACTTCCACAAATGATGTTATCTTTTTTACACAAAATGGAAAGAATAAAGGTATGTTATATAAGAAATTTAAATAAGCATAAATAAATTATAAATATCATATATATCATATATAAAAAAATCATCACAATTCCAGCTATGAGAGGAGGTAAAGGAAGAATGAATAATCATCATTTCGTGAGGCAGTAGATCCCCTAACACATAAACGGTAAGTTCATTGCCCATTCGATGGAAGTGTGTGTAAGTTTAGGTCAAACCCTTAACATAAAAAACATATTAGTATATTTATTATACTGGTGATTATATAACCATCTATTAAGGATAGTTTAGTCAGTGGAGTGTAACACCCCAACCCCAAAAGCCTGGAGTCGGTGCATTATTTTAATACATTGGCATGATTATAAGGAATCAAGTCTTGAAGGACAGATCAGTTTATAATTCTTGAAAAATAGATTAAAAACAAGAAAATTTCATTACACTTTATAACATAAAACACAAAATAAATAATCCTTTGATAATTCCATTAATCCCATAGCTTAACCCTGCATATCAATCATAATACACTTCTTGGAATCCTAGTAAAACCAAACATAATAAAGGGGTGAGCTAAGATGATCAGTAAGGGTAAATATTTAACGGAAGCTATAAACATTTAAGGTAATATGTGTAATAAATAAAAAAGCCTGTTAAAAATAAACTTGAAAATAATATGGATAAAATAAATCAACCTTACCATATAGACATCCACATGGATATTCTACTAGTCGTATAATCACATGTAATAAATAATTTTATAATGGGGGAATGCATAATGTCGGACATCATAACCACATAGTCAGGGCCTCATACCAATACTAAAAATATACAAGGCCCTATGCCAAGACACTAATTGGTCTCATGATACCATCTGATTTATCAAAGGGCTATAGTGGTCCCCGCCTGTCCCTTACTAATTCCAATTCATTCCTCAAATGAAAAGGATAAAACATAACATAAGCATTCGTATTAAAACTAGTATACGAAATGTTAATAATTTAACTATAAAAAATAAATGGTATAAAAATAGAACATCCATAGTCTAACATATCATAACTCATTCAATACAATATAGAATATTTTATTATACTAAATCAACTTCAATAAAGAATAATATCCAGTAAATGATGTTGACACAGTTGAAAACAATCAGTAAAACTCTGAGATAAATATATATTTTTCCTGAAATCCTTTAAAAGACACCGAATTTATACAGGATGAAATTTAAAAGATATTTTTTATTCAAAGTGTCTCATACCAATTTGAAACTTTTGAATCTAATTATAATTTTTAAACACTCAAGTCCATATAAATAAATACATAAAACAATATTAAAAACATGGACATTAATAAGAAAGATTTTGAAGATCAAATATTTAAAACAATTAAAAAGATTTTTTAGATACATTATATTTCAAAGATAATATTTTTGAAGATTGTTTTATAAAACATGGATGAGGATACTAAATATGTTCAAGTAAAATCTTACACATAAACAATCTTGGATAATAATAAGATTTAGGAATTAACCCTTACCTTGTACTTTTCTTTGTTAAAGGGTACGTTTAACCTAATTTATAATGACCATATAATGTTATTAAATTATACTAGAAACTTATTAATATTTATTATATCATACTTGATTCATTTATGAATTTATACTACCCATTTAATAAGAATAATTTCCATATTAAAATAACATTTTGGGTAATAATCACTTTCTTTATCTTACGTGTTTTAACATCTTATTCTTGATCGAATCTCTTATATCATGATTTAACTGCTTCAAGAATATAAAAAATTATTTATGTATCATATATATTCAGAATATAAATATGTATAATATATAGATATATGAAATGGAAAACACCATTTACGGGGATGGTAGGCCGTACGTAAGCATAAACGTTGTTCCCGTTTTCATATCATATTGAACAGAAGTAAGTGAATGAGATATATGTATATATATATATATATTTCTAGTAGAATTATTATGTCATATATTACATACATATTAACAATATATATTATTATAATCTTAGTTGAATGGTGAACATGAAAATGAATCTCACCGCATCGTGGAGACGGTAAGTCATACGTTTTCATGAGTGACGATATCATTATATTGATGGAGAAATCATATGTAATTAGATGGTATATTATATATATAGAATCATTAAAATTTTATATTTATTATTTACATCAAATATATCATTATTATACTCATCCAAATAATTAAGCGTTGAATAACAAACTACACCACAACGTGGAGAAGGTAAGTTGTATGTATGCATGTATGGTGAAATTTCATTTATAGGATGGATAGAATAATAAATATGGTTGTTCTATATCTATAATAATATATAATTATGTTTAATGTAATGGAATTTTTATTTTGGTATGGAAACAACCAAGAAATAGTAAGTTGAAAAGAAAAGAACTTTGAAAGATGTGATTAAGTAATTACCTCTTCTTTGCGATATTTCCTTTGATTTGAACCAAAGTGATCCTTATTTATCCTTTACGATCAATGTAATGCCACTAGGATTTATTGATAGTAGTTCGAAGTATATTTGAGAAGTTTTTAGCTAATCCAAATTCCTTTGGAGATGTTATTCTGAGAGAAGGGGAAGTACCCTTTTATAAGAGAGGTGAGGGGAATTTCAGGAAAAGCTTGAAATATTAATTTATTTTACAATAATATTCGGTTTATAACTACTCCAATTGGATTTATTTCGAGGATAATGTGGGAATTTGTCTAAATAGTCTCAAAAAATAGTTTGTAGGCAAGATTAGGCTACCATATTAACATTATCATTTTTATTTAATTTTTAGTTAAATAGTTTAACATTTATCAATTCTCCTTGTATATGTATATTATATGGTTAATAAACTTAATATTAAATGCTAATAGAACCTCAAGTGGTTAATTAATGACATATATAACATTATATAAGTCCTTTGGAAGAATCCTGGATTTTTAGTAATATTATATCATTTAATAATATGGTATTTGTTTTAAAAACTCATCTATGTCAATTTGGACACTATTTAGTATTAGGTTTTTTGAATGTCATAAAATCATTATTACTTCAAGAACAATACATTAAATCAACCCTAATATTTCATATTAACCTAGAAAATTCATGGAACGCATCAAAACATTCAAATTATATTTATTTTAATATTTATAATATCCTTTATTTGATTCATTAATTAATAATTAAAATAATGCATCATTACTGTGTCATAAATAAATATATTTGTTTTATGTCTAAAAATTATAAATATACTACCATGATGTAGGAAATATATTTATCTTCTTATTAAATTTTTAGAGTCCAAAATATCACTTATATAACACCATATAAAAACTCTTTTACTAAATGATATATGTTTTTGTTACATTTTCCACAACTTTAAATTAATTTTTATAAAGTGTCATTTTCACTTAAAAGTGGTTTCATGGGGTCCCAAAATCGACCAAAGTATGCCCATGGTCGGAAATATATCATCCAATAGGTTTATGACACGTGTTAGGGTAATTTAATATTATTATTATATTATTTATTTACCCATAATTACCAAATTTATCCTTTAACCATGGAAAATAAAATATTTACTAAAGTTACTATTCATAATGTCTAAAAATAAAAGTTACCTATTTACACAATTTGGACCTCGTGATTCCAAATATGGAATCCATTTTTCCAAATTCAAAACACTGATGTTGCAGAAATTAATTTAAAAAGGAAGCATACTGTGGATGCTTGGGGTGTTACATTATCCCCTCCTTCAATAAATTGTAACCTCAAAATTTAAACTCAGGATTGAAAACTAGGTGTTTGACATTTCAAAATATCTTAGTTGAAATCCCATATCAAAAAATGCATTATTGAGGCCTCTATTTTAAAGTAGAGGAAGGTAGGTATGAAGGTTACTAGAAATAACACATACTAGGGTTCCATGTAAGAAAACATGGACATGGAAGAGGAAACAAACCATCAAGTTCTGATGGAGAGTGATAGAAAAATATTATTAGGAGAAAGTTAACAATCAGAAATCTATAAATCTTTGATGATCTAAGAAACCATTTGATCCATCGCAAAATAATGTAGTAGAAAAATATTTTTGGTTTTATGATTCATTTCCTAGTGTTGTAAAATTAATTTAATTCATAGAATAAGAACATAAGGAAGCATACTTAATTTACATGTAGTGTCTCATCCTCTACCACAAACTCATATTTCTCTTCAGAAGATAAAACTCAGAAATATTCTATTTATCTCAATCATATATGGTTCCAAATAAAATCATATGCCATTTAAATGAAGAAAACTATTTTATAATAACCAGGGACTTCTTGTAGGCTAGTGGTAGGCGATAAAGCCTTGTCAAAATTTGGTTGTGGGTTCAATTCCCGCATCTTTTTACGACGTGATGGGTTATCGCCCAACCTTCAAGTTGTCCTTTTTGTAGGTTCTGGGCGCAGTGGAAGCGCATTGGTGGGTGTACCCAACTTTAATTTTATCATTAACAACGATCAATCCGAGATCTGTCATGATAATAAAATGTCGGATCATTGAAATATAATGAAGAACAAAAAATAAAGATGGTATCTCGGAACCATATATAGGATCATCATATTTTGGTTATAATTAATTTAATTAATTAGCATGAATTACCTTGATGGAATTATCTCTCCGTTGATGTTTCTGGTCATGATTTGATGTGATCCATCATCGTGTCGTAGAATACAAGTTTAAGATTCATCTAGCGGTGATCCACACATGATCCATGTATCTCTGGATTTCTCCAAAAGGATCTGAGGGTGCCAGCGCTGAAGAGCCTTTACTTGCGATGTCCACCTTCGATCGCCTTGATCTGGTGGGGCAGGATCTCTCTCTCAAAGCTTGAGAGCATTCTTGGATCCATTGTTCCTAACCACCAAATAAATTTATATGCTAATGAGAATTATATAATTGGTTTTTTAATTATATAGAATAATAAAATTACTTAATTACCTGAAAGCATTTATTCATTTCATTTAATTCTTAGTAATACACCATGTCTTACAATAACACTGGAATATTATTTTAACTTTATATGCTCCTAGTGAATTTAACCTATAATTATTTAATTAATTAAATAATCTTATTCCCCATAAATTCCCAGAAAAGATACATGGCGTGTATATTTAATATAATGGGTGTGTACTTTTATTTTTCATTTTTCATTATTCCATCCACCACATTTATTAGACCTTGAATAATTTCTATTTATTTCTAAAATAAATATCACTTCATTACTCACTAATAAATATATTATTTCACCCACAATATATTCTCTTGAATTACTAGTGTCGAAATAAATGTGATCAGACATCCTTAAGTAATTATTAAACCACAATTAGAAATAATCTTTATTTAACTTATTAAATTACAATTTAACTAAGATACTTGAACACACTTAGTGTGTGACCCTCCTGGACTCTTTCTCAGTGGCATTAGGTAGAGCCTGCCTAAAGTTCAAGGTTATCGTCTAGCAACACACCGAGGTGCCCATAGAGAATTAAGCTAACGCCACAATGATGTGTCACCTCTTATGAATGCTTATGGTGTAATATAATCCCTTTGTCTCAATATCACAAATTAAATAGGTTGCATTCTGGTGTCATCAACCTATGTGCTCGATTATTCTTTCTTTGACTTTTCAGAATTGAACTCGCCCATTCCTTACCATGGACATGGATTTATTTAGGCTATATCAATTCCATCAACGGACATGACATATCTACTTCCATTATGGAATAGAAGGGACAAATCATTTCTCTCATTATTTATTAATGCAGTATCACTCATGATGCACCCAACGTATCCTTCCATGATGCAAATAGTGTGTCATCACAGATTTCATAAATACATCTAATTGTGTGAACTATAATACCCATTAATAATAATCTTATAGTCTAAGGACAAATACACACGTCTGAAGATAGAAACATCCAATGAAACTATGAAAAGTGGATTTCCTACCGGCGTGTATTGTTCTCATAATATCCTCTTGGATATTACCAAGGGTGCACAACATGAGAAGGTGCGTCAAGGTTTTATGAGTCTTCTCTCCTAATGGCCTGTATTATTTTTGTCCCTCAAATAACATCATCTGGCCATAGAACATATATTCAAGAACAGTGTTATGGCACTTCCAAGTTCTCATCTTAGTAGCGATCTGTTATGACCCATTAATGAAATATCTATCCTTTGGACATTATCACATTCATTGTCACGCGGAAGAACAATCAAGATTTGATAAGGTATTTATTAATGAATAAAGCAAAAAGTAGTTGGTTCTAGTCCACCAACTCTAACAGACTCCCACTTGGACTAGAGCCAATTGCTAACAAACTTTAACCTACTAGATCTCACATTATATTCATGCTTCTGTTGAGATAGGCATTTAGTTATGGGGTCCTCCACATTCTCTTCTATTGACACTCTACTCACTGCAACTTCACCCCTTTGATAAAAATCCCTTAAGTGGTGATAATTTGGAAATATGTGATTTTTCTGTTGATGTGACCTAGGTTCTTTTTCAAAAGCCACCACTGTATTATTATCACAATGCAACATGATAGGATCTTTACTGTTAGGCACCACATCAATCTCCTGGACAATGTTCTGAATCCAGAAGGAACTAGTAGAAAAAAGGTCTTTAACGTCGTTTTTTTATTTTTTACGTCGGTTTTTTACCGACATTGACGTCATCAACATCAAAAATATGACTTTTTACGTTGGTTTTTATAAACTAATTCCAAAAATGAATTTAATTTGTTTTTTAGAGTCAGTTTTTCTCAAAACCAAGGCCCAATAAACTCTTCTGCTTCATTTTTTCCATCAATTTCCTTAAAAACAATGCCAAAAAGATGAGGAAATAGTTTCGGGGTCGGTTGTTGAAAAGAACCGATGCCATAAATGGAAAAAACTTATTTTTGGCGTCGGTTTTTACAAAAAAAGATTCTAAAAAGTAAAGTTTTTTTCTTTGATATTTTAGAAAAAATTTTAAGCTTCGATTTTACTAGTCGTGGAGATAAAACAGATTACAGATCAAAATTTATGGCCATCAAAAGATAAACCTGTCAAAGTTTGGATTGATACAACTCATTCTAAAGAAATCAAGATAAACATGAATTAAAATCGCATACACCAAATGATATAAAATATACATAATACTTCAAACATATTTAAATGGTTTTGGAGCTTCCATTTAAATGATCTGTTGTTTATCATCATATCTCTTATATTTAGTGTAGAACTCATTCGATAATGAAAATGGCGATCGATAATTAAATTTACATCATGGTTGGTAAATATCATCCAAATATTTTATATTTTTAACTCTAAAATAAAAGTAAATCATCATTATATGAAATCTAATTGAGTTTTTTATAAATTAAGTACATTAATAATAAAGAAAATAAATTAATAGAATAGGTATCGTATTCAAATCAACAATTGATGCTGCATTGAAAACTTGATTGAATCGAAGAGCTTGAAAATGATGAATGAAGGAGAAATGGATTTATATATAGTAAATGAAAATATTTTCGATTGAGTTCTATGAAAATGTTAGAGGGATTTAAAAATGTTAAATGAGCATTGTGAAAAAAATTGAAATTCTGATCCCGCGTATTGGAGAATACTATTTGGAGTCGGTTTCCATCGAAACCGATGGAAAAGAGGATATTTGTTGGTCTTTTAGATTCAGTTTTTTAAGAAAAACAGTGCCAAAAATTCCATCGATCTCATTTTTGGCGTCGGGTTTTAAATAAACTGATGGTAAAAAGTTAAAAATATATACGTTTCACATCAGTTATTTTAAAAATGGATGTGAAAAATAAAAATATTATTTTTGATGTCGGTTCTTTTAAAACCCGATGCGGAAAACAAAAAAATGTTTTGGCATCAGTTTTTATGAAAACCAACATGAAAATTAAAAAAAATTATTTTTGGCATCAGTTTTTTAGAAACCAACACGAAATAAATATTTTTGCATCTGTATTTATAAAAACCGACACCAAAATTTAAAAATAAAATTCACCATGTTTTAGATAATTCCTTAAAAATCGATTTGACTAGTCGTGGAGCTAAAATGGAGTTACAGATTAAAAGTTATGGCCTTTGAAAGTTGGACTTCATTAAGACTTATTTTAGAGAAAATTAACATCCAATATCCATAACTTTAAATCAGTAACTCCATTTTTGCTCCACGACCAGTCAAATAAAACTTAGGAAATTCTCTAAAACACTGTAATTTTTTTTTAATTTTTGGCATCGGTTTTCATAAAAAATGACATCAAAACATTTTTTTTCTTTCACGTCGATTTTAAAAAAAACCAAAGCCAAAACAAATTTTTTTATTTTTTCATGTAGGTTGTTTTAAAAACCGACGCCAAAAATATTTTTTAGTTTTTTGCATTGGTTTTTAAAAAACTGACACCAAAAAGTCTCCAAAAAAATATTTTTCGTCGGTTTATAATAAACCGACATTAAATTGACGACGTTAAAAAATATTTTTCTACTAGTGAGGCTTCATTGGATACATCAAATGTTGCTATATATTCAGAATCTGCTGTAGAATTAGTGACAACATGCTACTTTGAACTCTTCTAGCCCACAGCTCCTCTATTGAGACATAAATCATATCCAAATTGTGACTTCAGATCATTTTGATCTATCTGAAAACCCGCATTAGCATACCCTCTGATGAAAAGCTCCTCGTCTAATATGCACACCCACAGCATATCCTTCGTTCTTCTTAAATACTTAAAGATAGTCTTAACAATATTCTAATGATGTTCATTTGGATCTTCTTGATATCTTTCTACCATGCTTAGTGCATAGGCCACATCAAGCCTGGTACATCACATGATATACATGATGGATTCTATAGCCGAATTGTATGGGATCTTACTCATTCTATATTTCTCTTATTGTGTCTAAGGATACATTTTCATAGAAATATGTAGGCCATGTGACACTAAAATCAATCCCCTCTTGTATTGTTCCATACTAAATATCTTTAGTATCTGGTCAATTTATATACCTTGACTTGGTCCAAGAAGTTGCTTGGATCTATCAACAATGATCATGATCCTTAGAATGTAGGATGATTCACCCAAGTCCTTCATGGAGAAACACTTGTTTAACCAATGTAAGACCAGTAAATCATTTCTAATAAGAAATATGTCATAAACATATACTACTAGGATAATGACCGCATTCCCATTAAACCACTTATAAAAATATGGATCACATTCATTCTTAATCAAACCAAATTTCTTTACGGCTTTATCAAATCGAATGTTCCACACCCTGGATGCTTAATTTAATCCAAAAATGGATTTCTTCAACTTAAAACCCTGTTTGGATTCACCTGGTGCTAGAAACCCTTCCGGTTGTGTCATATAAACATAATCCTAAAGTTTCCCATTAAAGAATGTTGTTTTGACATCCATTCCCTAAATCTCATAGGCATGGTAAGAAATTATGGAAAGTATGATTATTATGGATTTAAACATGGAAACTGGCAAGAAGGTTTCATCATAGTCAATTCCTTGTTGTTGTTTGAATCCTTTAGCCACTATCCTTGTGTTATAGGTGCTAACTTGACCTTCTATGTCCAGTTTTCTATTGAATACCCATTTGCATCCAACATGCTTTACATCAAATGGCTCATCGACTAAAACCCTGACATGGTTTTAATATATGGAATTCATCTCAGAATTCATAGCTTCGATCCATCTTGCAACTTATGATCTTTCTACTACTTTCTTGTAGGAGATTGGTTCATCATTGTCCAACAATAATGATTCTCCATCCTCAGTGACTAGGAAACCAAATATCTCTTGTTTCCTTACCTCTCTTGACCTCCTACGCAGTACTTCTGTTTCTGGAACCTCTTCCATGGGGATTTGTGGAACTATTTACTATACTAACTCTTGTGTATCTTGAGCACCAACATTGTGGAAGTCAATCTTGCTCTCACTATCCCTTTGGAGAATGTGCTCCCTCTAAAGATAGACGGCTTGTCTGGAAACAGTCGCTTTCTTATCTAAAGGGTTATATAGGTAACATCATTTCGTTTCCTTGGGATATCCTATAAATATACACTTTGTGCCCCAGGGTGCTAGTTTGTTTCTTGAGAAGGCCTTAAAAAATTCCTCACATCCCCATACATGTGTTTGTGACAAAATGGGTTTCTTTCCATTCCATAACTCAGAGGGAATTCCATTTTCCACATTTGTTGGTACTTGTTTTATTGTGTATAGTGCAGTCTGTAATGTATATCTCTAAAAGGATAATGGAATATTTTAATGACTCCTCATAAACATCATCATGTCCAACAAGGTGCAGTTCCTTCTTTCCCTAACACCATTCCACTTTAGTGTATAAGGAGGAGTGATCTGAGATAGAATCCCAGACTCTCGTGGAAGATCGATGAACTCTTAGTTCAGATATTCTCTACCTCGATCTGATCAATGCTTCTTTATCTTCTTACCAACATGATTCTCTACTTCATTCATGAATTCTTTAAATTTATCAAAGGATTCTGACTTATATCTCATTATGTAGACATTTCCATATCTACTTAAATCATCAGTAAAATTAATGAATTAATAATATCCACCTCTAGCTTCTACTGGAAATGGTACACACACATCTGTGTGCACCAATACTAGAAGATTTGTGGCCCTTTCACCCTGTACACCGAAAGGAGGACTGTTCATATTACCTTGTAAACAAGTGTGGCATCTATCAAGTGGTTTTAGCTTAGTAGAGTCTAAATAGACATCTTAGAAGAGATTTTTCAAGTGCTTCTCATATACTTGACTGAGATGGTGATGCCACAATGTGTTGATGTATGAGTCATGTGACTTTATTTCATTATCAATTGACAACACTTGGTTTTCATAATTTAATACATAAAAACCATTATTTAAATGTGTCATACCATAACATATGTTGTTCTTATAAAAGAAGAAACCCTTATATCCGAACATGAAAATAAATCCATCCATATCCAAACATGATACATAAATTATCTTTTTGGTAACACTAGGAACATAATAACAGTTATATAAAACCAAAATCATCCCATTTGGAAATGAGAGGTGGTAATCTCCAACGGCTAACACAGCCAGCCTCATGCCATTGGAATCTCAAAGATTCACCTCTCCTATGTAAATCTTTCTAAATCTATTTGGTTCTTGAATTTGAATACAGATGAGAGAAATACAATCTGTATATAATACCCAAGCTGTAGAAATGGAAATATTACACTCAATAATGAAGGTGCCCTTAGCGTCCCCACGCTTATGGGTGTAGTTCCTCTTCCAGTGTCCTTTCTTGACACATAAAAAACATACCACCTCCCATTCCTTACCCTCCCTATGGATCTTCCCCTTCTTGGAGGGACGATTCTCGGGGGATTCAGACCATTTATAAGTCTTTGGCCCCTTTTTCTTTTCCTTCCTTTTATTATTATCCATAAGGACTACGGTTTTGTCACGCCCGATGTCCTTATCTACCGAATTAATTTAGGTCAGATGTTTTGATAGACTATTCTCATTGTTCCTCATGTTATAGTTGAAAATAAATCTACAGAAGGTCTTCTATGGTGATGATAGGATGAGATCTGTACGCAACTCATCTGGGAACTTAATCCCTAAGATGTCCAGGAATTCAGTGTAGCCAACAAGCATGACTATATGAGGCCCAATTGGAGTAGACTCTCCATGATTAGTTGTAAACAAAGTTTTGGTGATCTCATATCTCTCATGTCTTGCCTTCTCCTAGTAGAGATCCTTAATGTGAGACATTATGCTATACACTTCCATGTTTTCATGTTGATTTAAGAGATCAATAGACATGGATGATAGCATGAAACATTGGAAATCTATGGCATCATCCATATTTCTCATATATAGAGATAGTTCATCATCACTAGCCTCTTTCTGAGGCACAACTGGAAATTGGAACCGGTGAGAAGGTTTACCTTCTTGAGTATGGTTCACAATGATATTTTTGAAGTCATTTTTCTGGTCATTTCTACAAATTAAGAAGAGATTAGATTTAGAAACTTATTATGATAAAACTGATGCAAATAAATAAATTAATACTTATTACTCTCCCGCTATTTTATCAAAATCCAATAACCCTCACCATTGAATTCGGAATATTTTTTTTCCAGAATATTCTAGTGACAAGGATCTATATTTCCCTTTACATTACCCCAATTGGGGTTGGTCAAGCAACTTTAAGGGTTTTAGGTAGGCATTCAAAATGCCAACTACATTAACTCGCAGCTCCTTGATCCACTGAGTGGACTCTCCAATCCTAAAATCCTTTTATTTTTGGATCTCCTCAACCTTTGCCTCTTGGTAACACCAATTCATACTATAGCAGTCAACCCTTGATGCAAACCAAGTAAATTCAACCCAAAACCTTGAATTAGAATTCCCCGATAATTTAAAGCACCCCAACTAGGGTTGGTCAAGCACTTTGAACTATGGTTCGATTCTAACTAAGATTATGGAAGGATATACCGACTTAATATTTAATTGAGGGATTTTATCCTTATACAAAAATTACAATTTTATTATCTTTGATTATATGATTGTTAATATTAAGTGGGATATACTTAAGTGAATAACCATTTCTAGGATAATATTTTATGCATAAGCCGGTCTTATTTTAGTTCCATCTTGCATGCTTGTTTTATTTATTAATTGTGTGATCGTGACAATACACCCACAAGAAATAAACCATCCAACTTATAAAAATAAAATAAATGTTATGATAATGATATTTTTTTATTTGTTTGTTTATCTAGGGGTAGATAAACTAACCCAAGACATAGGGGAGAAACTCATCAAACCATTTCAGTTTGGGTCTACAGCTTTCCACATGTCCACATTAGTATCTCCTTGGATTGGTTTTACCTTGGCTCTTAACTTTATCCTCCTACACTAGCTTGGGAGCTATATCCATTACATATGATTTTATCTCACACGCAGGTGAGGGGTAAAATGGGGTTTTACATAAAAGAAACCTTGGGCGTGTAGGCCCAACATATTGATGTGGAGAAGGGTCGTCGGACAAAAAATTTAATTTAAACAAATTAATTAAAAGAAACCATTCACATAAAAAGGTCTAGGTATATCTCATGATCATCCATGCATGCAATGATATATACGCATAAATAAAACTAACATTAAATTCTTAAATCATTTTTGTTTAATATAAATCACACTCGAATCAATTAATTAACTTTAATTAATCAATCCTTTTATCTTAAACCGTTTTCTGAATTTCCTTGAGATTCTCATCCATTTTAATTTTAAACAAATAAATTCATTTAAAATTATCTTTGTATGTAAATTGTACCTTGGAGGAAACCCGGTGAATTCCTGTTCATAACTACCCAATAAGTAGAAATTACCATTACATAGATGTTAAATTAAAAACATATATATAAAACACATATCACGTGTTGTGCCTCAGCTTTACACATGCACTGTGGTACACGTATCAATGGTTTGTATAATATAATAATATATTTTAATAAATATGCATAATTTGGATGAGTAAACAGTGTGTAGTTCTGACTACATGGCGTGTAATTTTGTTCCCTATCCATCTGAAGTACACGCCTGGGAACATGGCATGTAGATGTACTTCAGAAATTTTTGGAGTACACAGCATGTTCCATGGGACACATGTTGTGTAGTATCCACGTTACACGGTTTCTAGCCGAGCAAGTCGTGTACGGGGTACACAGTCCAACCCTAACCTGAAGAGACTACATGCCATGTTCCATGGGCCACACGGTGTGTAATCTAGAAACTGTATTCCACCTGTTCCTGGTTAACACACAGAGTCTTAAAGACTTATATAGGATCCATTTACACGACCTGATTTGGAATACCAGCCCAATGCATTGGACCTAGACTACACGGCATGTACTTTTGAATACACACTGTGTGTTCTGGTGTTGTACCTTCAGGAATGTTTGGCACCTCTGGATGAGATCCTATATTTTTTTTAATCACAATTAAAAGAAAAATTCATATCTGTAAGGTAAATGAGAAATGAGAGAGGAGGAACATATCTGAAGATCCAAATTTAAAGAACGATTAACATGAATTGAAACAACTAAATTATTAAATGTGTAAATCACCAATGAAAAACTAAATAATTATAATCAACAATATGACTACCTTTGATACCACTTTTTGGTTCCAGGCATAGTGGAAGCACATTGGTGGGTGTACCCAACTTTAATTTTAGTGTTTACAACAATCAATTTAAGATCTGTCATGATAATAAAATGAATGATCTTTAGAATATAATGAAGAACGCAAAAGAAAGATGGGAGTCCCAGAACCATAGATAGAATCATCATATATTAGTTATAATTAATTTAATTAATTGAAAAGAATTACCTTGGTGTAATTATCTCTCCGTTGATGTTTTTGGTCACGATCTGATGTGATCTGTCATTGCGTCATATAATCCAAGTGTAGGAATCCTCTAGCGGTGATCCACACGGGTTGAAAATTGCTCTATATGTCTCTTAAGGGATATTTGGGTGCTAGTACCGAAGAGACTTCGCTTGCGATGTCAGCCTTCGATCGCCTTGATCCTGTGGAGGAGTATCACTCTCTCAAAGCAAGAGATAGTTCTTGGATCTATTATACACAACCTCCAAAAAGAACTCTTACCATGTAATATAATCCCTTTTTCTTCATGTCTCGAATCAAGTGGGTTGCATGCTGGTGCCATCAACTCATGTGCTCGATTAATCTTTCTTTGACTTTCCAGAATTGAAATTGCCCATTCCTTAACATGGACATGGATTTATTAAAGATATATAAATTCTATAAAAGGGCCTACGATATCTACTTCTGTTATGGAACAGAAGGGACAAGTCCTTTCTCGCATTATCTATTAATGCACTATCACTCATGACACACCCAACGTATCTGACCTCACTGGGAATAGTGTGTCGTCACAATTTTCATCAATACATCTAACTACACATGTTGTAATACCCATTAATAAAAATCTTAAAGTCTAACGACTGATACACATGTTCGCATATAGGTACATCCAATGACACTATGAAATGTGGATTTCCTACTAGCGGGTCTCATTCTCATAATATCCTTCGGGATATTACCAAGGGTGCACACCATTAAAAAAAAGCCTCAAAATTTTATGAGTCCTCATATCTAATGGCTTGTATTATTTGGGTTCCTCAAATGACATCATCTTTCCAAAGAACATATATTCAATAACAGTTTTATGCCATTTCCAGGTTCTTATCATAGTAGGGATCCAATATGACGCTTCAATACAACAGCTATCCTTAGGACATTATCACATGCATTATCATGCAGAAGAACAATCAAGATGTGATAAGGTAGTTATTATTGAATTAATTTCAAATTAGATGGTTCTAGGCCACCAACTCTAACACTTTTTCAAAAACTATAGTTTTATAACATTTCAAAAACAATCATAATAAATGTTTTATCCTTAAACAACACTTTTTATTGTTTTAACTTAATCCATTCCAACCTATAGTGTTATCCAAAATACTTCATTCTAAACTATCTCTAAAAGGTATCTAAATTTAAAGAATCAATTGTAACATAAGATTCCTCAATCAATGTAATGTTTCTCTTATTATCACATAATGATTATCTTCATCGTATTAAAACCATGATGAAAACAAAAAGTACTGCAGTATAATCCTTATATATATCACATTCCTCTTATAACCATGAAATAATTCTTGATTAAAAAAACACAAATACATTAATTATTCCACATCAACTGTAGTAACATCATAATATTGACCTTGACCCTTTTTTTGAGTTATACTTACATGACACTTTGGAAAATAGTTTACATAATGTCCCATATCTTTACAATTATAATATTGCACAACTTCTTTCTTTCTCTTACAATCACGAGCTTGGTTACCTTTTTCTCCACATTTTTAACAAACTCACATTCCTTTTAGGCAAGTAATGGGGTGATTCTTCACACAATTATCACATAAGGGAAAACACTTCCTTCCCTTTTTCCCATTATCTTTCTCATGCTTCACCGTTCACTTCTTCTCTTTCTTTAATTTAATCTCACAACACTTAGATAATTTCTTTTATATCTTGATAGCACATGAGACTATATCTTCATATGATGAAAAGAATTTTGAGAATAATAAACGATGGATAAATGTATTTAACCTATCAAAGAATCGATCAATATTACTTCTTGGGTTACGTATGTAGTTTGTAGCATGTCTTTCTATACTTTTGAAGTTAGCCTTATAGTTTCAACATTTTCATCCTTCTTTTCTCTCCGGCTCAAAAATTGTATTTCCATATCAGCTCGATGTTCGTGAGGAAAGTATTTCTCTATAAAAAGTTCTTTATACTCCCTTCATTCCATATTTCCCTCTTCTTCATCCTCCTTTTTTTTTTGAATTAATGACCACTATTGATCCACATCTCTTGATAGGTGATAAACTTCCATGAAAACCTTTTCCCTTTCATTACTTCCCAAAGCAAGAAGTATTTTCTCCAAGTGACTTATCCATTGCTCATCTACAAAAGGATTTGTAGTCCCATTGAATGTTAGTGGTTTTTTCTCATGAAGTGGTATAACATTAATCCTCTGCGTTGTGGATCAAGGTGCTCCATATGGGTAAGGTTATTATTCATAACCTGAGTGTGTTATCCCAATATAGTTAAAATATTATCAGTACTAGTTGCATCACCAGCTCCACTATAATTATCTTGAGTAGGAGGTCAATACCTATATGTATTACATGCATCGATATAGCTTCCATTCCTTCTACTATGTGTCATTTATAAATAATGGCATACACCAGGTTGGTTTATGAATCGCAATGCATAATCCAAACATGAAAAATACTTAACAAACATTGAACAGTTTATGAATATAATCCATAATCAGGAAAAAAAATGTTTTCTTTGGGGACCTATTTACTCATAAATCCTTCATATTGGTTTTTAAATAAAATTTGAATTATCCTAAGAATATAACCCTAGAGTGTCAAACCAGGTGCATAGTAAAGCTCGTTGTCATATACCAGGATACCCTGGGTCAAGTCTGAAACTTCTTATAAGAGTTTTCACTCTTAGGTACATCTATTCTAGAACCATGTTCACTTCTAGTATCCATAAAGGGATGTATTTCTTGGAAAACCCATATAATTTCTACATTACCAAAAAAATTATATGTTCTTCTACACTAATCCTAAAAGTATATCTTGGGGTAATGTTTCCTAAACATAGTTTATCTAAATCTAATATCCAAGGTTATTTTAAAACTACATATGATAACAACAGCAACACCCCAACTCCAGAAGCCTAGATCTGGTGCATTATTTTAATACATTGTCATGATTACAAGGAATCAAGTTCTAAATAACCTATCAGGTTATCAGTCTTGGGAAATAGATTACATACATGAACATTACATTACACTTTATAACATAAAGCACAACATAAATAATACTTATTTTATTCCATTAATCCCCCAGCTTAACCCTAAATATCAATCATAATACACTTCTTGTAATCCTAGGAAAACAAAACATAAGAAAGGGGTGAGATCAGATGCATAGTAAGGGTAAATAATTTAGTGGAATCTATAAACTAGTAAGGAAAAATTTGTACCAAAAATAATATCATTTTAAACATAAACTTGAACTTAATATGGAAAACATAAATCAAACATTACCATATAAACATGCACAATGATATTCTACTAGTCAAATAATCATAGGTAATAACTAATTTCATAAGGAGGGAATGCATAATGCCAGACATCATAATCACAAATTCAAGGCCTCACACCAATACTATAAATAAAAAAAATTCAAGGCCTTGTACCAAGACACTAATTTGTGTCATGATACCTACCAATGCATCGAGGGGCTATAGCAGGCCTCAACCATCACATACTATGTCCAATGCATTCCTCATATGAAAAGGGTTAAACATAACACAATGATTCGTATTAAAACTATTATTCAAAATGTCAATACTTTAACCGTATACCATAAATGGTATAAAAATAGAACATCCATATTTAAACATATTATAACTCATTCAATACAATATAGAATATTATATTATAATAAATCAACCTCAATCAAGAAAAATATCCAGCAAAGGACATTGACATAGTTGAAAATGATCACTAAAACTCTTTGATAAAAATATCATTTTTTTATAAAATCATTAAAATCCACTTAATTTATAAAATAATACATTTAAAATATATTTTTGAATCAAAGTTTCACATACCACTTTGAAACTTTTTAAATTAATTAACATTTTAAAACACTCATGTCCATATAAATAAATCTTTATTGTAACATCCTAGGTAAATGAAGAATAAGAGATTATCATATTTATTAATATTTTTGAATTAAATATTAATGTTACTTTAAAATGGTTGCTATGTTCGATAGCATACCCAACACACAACAACGAGTTTCTTTGAAATCTTACATAGCACACCAATAATATAATATCATAATTTTAAATTGTAGTTAACTCATAGCCGTTGTATTGGCGGGAATGAACAAAAATAACAAAAATATTATTATACATGTTTGTTAAATGTATTTAATTTTATCCAATAAAATTTAGAGGCTTAAAATATGAATGAATCTAATTTTAAGCATAATTTACATTAAAAGGTCGATTTACCACCTTTTAATGGAGAACACTATTAAAATATTGTTTTGGTCATTTTTATATTTTCTATTGGACCAAATAAAATCCTTATTTATAATGGGGATATCAAAATTTACTTTGTGTAAATTTTTGGAATTTTCTGATAAAGTTCATTTTTTAATGAATAGTGAAAATATTGTGTTTTAATTCAAAACAGCATTTTAATATAATTTATTTATATAGTTAGATTATATTTTTAATTTGTTTTAAAGTGTAATTAGATTATATTTTTACAATTTATTCCAATGGTGGTCATTGGAATTAATTTCACTTTGAAATTGTACATAACCAAGTGTCAATCTTTTGATAGTTATTGTTTCTTAAAAACACGCTATTTGTTTTGACAACGGAAATTAATTTTAAATTATTTAATTCAACTTATATGTTTTGAATTTGTTAAAATAGACATAATTTTTGAATTCATATTATCAAATAAAGCTTAGGTTGAATTTTCTGTATTTTTCTGAAAAAATTTAATTTTTGATTAATAGTGAAACCACTTGGTAGTACTTAAAAAACTGACTTTTTAATTTAAATGAAATTTTATCGGTTCTACGAGTTAAATTTCAAAAATTAGAGGGATATGGTTAATATCAAGAAGTAAAATTTGGTTCAATAAGATGAACACAATTTTTGTTGAATAGTAACTTTTGACTTTTATTTACCGCGGTAAAAGGTAAATAAGGTAATTCATGGTAAAAACGAATATTATAATAATTCCAAATTACCTTAAAAAATATCCTAACCTTATTGGATGAGTAATGGCCAACCATGGAAATCTTTGGGTCGATTTTTGGAGCTCATTGAGCCACTTATGAATGATAATGACATTTTAGATTAATTAATTTAAAGTAAAGACAAAAATGACAAAAACAAATATCTTTATGTAAATTAATTTTTACATGGTGTTATATAAGTTCTTTTTTCAACTATAAATACTCATTGGAAAGATAAAACGATTTCATACATCATGTAATTTGTTTTATAAATTTTATAAATCTAATAAATTAAATTATTTATGACACATTAATAATGCAGAGTTTACCACATTAATAAATGATTTAAATAAATAAGATTATAATGATTAAAATATTATCCAAAACATGTCCAATTCTGATTGGATGATTTTATTTTGAATATTAGTCATATTATATTCTAATTTAATGATTTATTGACCTTTAGAAACCGAATATCATTATATAATAAAATAATATTATCCCACTTTCCTAAAGAGCCCCTCCTCTCCCTTATAAAAAGAGATCAATTCTAACCAATTCCTCACACCCCTCAAGCCTTTTGTATAGTTCATAATATACCAAATTAATCTCCCTAAATCCCTATCCTCATCCTAGAAGTGTTACCTTAGACGTTAGGAACTTCAATAAGTCCTTTGGTTCAAACCAAATGGATTTACCCAAATTAAAGGTAACGGTTTCTTTTAAATTGATATCTTTTATTTTACTTATCCAACTCCTAAACTCTTTTTATTCCTTTATTTTGTAACAACACCAGTATCCTCAATATACTAGGATGTTTTGATGATAAGGATTCGAACTGCACTTACACACACCTCCATTTAATGGATGAAGAACATAATGTTTCTGTGGATAGAAAACTAACGCCTCAAGAAATGATGATTGTTCAAATATCTCCAACCACCTCTCATGGTGGAAATTATGATGGAAATTTATTTATATATGATATTTATTATTTTTATGATTTCTTTATGCTTCTGTATTTTCCATTTATATCATACCTTAATGGTTTCCATTATGTGTAAACACGATAATTTCAATTGAGGAAGTGCAGACTACCGCCCCCTCAAAGTGATATGACTCGTTCATGAAATACGTGGGATGTATAAAGGATGGAGTTAATGATATTATATATAAAATTATACTGGAATTATAATATACCTATTTATCATTTTGTTTTAATTCCATTAAAATAAGAAATTGAAATCAAAGTTGCGTTCATGCATACGTACGACTTACTGTCTCCAAGAACGGTGCATTTAATTTCTTACCCTCAAATGATATATACTATTATAAATATATATATATATATACTGGGTATATATGATGTATACGATATCTAAATAATTAATTTCATTCTGGATATAATGGACTATTGACCACATGGACAACTTGTAAATATAAGGTGTTCATTTTTTACTTAAGTACCAAATATCGACAAAATGATCTTTATTAACTTAAATGATTTCATAATGTTAATAACATGGTAATAAGTGATATAAAAGGAATTATAAACTTGAAAATGTTCTTAAGAAAGTATAAATTATCTTTAGTTTATTATTCAGGAGATTAAAGAATGATCGAGTCATGTCAGACATGAGGTAAGGGAATTCGTCTCAATCTCCTTTCATTGAGGCATATTTCGTTTTAATACATGATTTTCTTTTATAATCTGTATAAACACCTTTAAATTTTCATTTCATTCAAAGTTAATCCTTTTATACAAAGTTTTTTAATAAATGAATAAAAGGATTGTTTTTTACGTAAGTGGTGACAACGACCTTTCTACCACTGTGAGTATTATTTGATATTTGGCTTCCTTAACAAACTGTAATGTTTTTAAAAGGAAAAATAAATACGATATACTCTTTTTACATATTTTGGTATTGAAAATGATTTTTAGAATGGTTTATTATTTAAATATCTTGAAATGATATTTTGTTATTGCAATGTGGAAATGTTATCTTTCCTTTATTTTTATGTTATGTCTTATGATCATGTTATGGTTCTTGGGTATTATTTATGTATACAGGTGGTTCCATGATAAACCTAGGGTGGGTGAGCCCGAGATAGCTCTCCAATGCATTGGGTAATGTGACGGAGGTAAACGTCAATGTTTCTCCTAAGAGATTTAGGGAATATATTGTGATGGGTATTCCAAAGTAACTCCCTATGTAGCTGTCATAGCTACATTGTAAGTATGATATGTATGCCACAAGTTACCTTTATGACTTATGATTTCTATGTGTTATTCCTAAATCTTATGTTTTCATGAGGTAAGTAAAAGATTTTATGTTTTTTATGTATTTATGAACAAATATTTTCTTTCTTTGTTTTATAACCCCTACTGAGCTTTTTATGCTCATCCCATGTTTTGAAATGTTTTCATAGGACTTAAAGATGAATAGGGTCAAGGATGGGATCAAGGAAAAGTCATGTTGTCTAAAACATGGAACTATACATGAACCTTTTTTTAAGAGCTTTTATTTTATGAAAAAAATGAAAACTGGGTAGAAGTGTCTACTTTGTAATCTTTTGAGATGTAATAGTTATTTCCTAATTCTCTAAAAATCTAAACCTGAAAAGATCCTCGAGGTGAATTATTCATTTAATTCAATATTATGTAATGTTTAAGGACGGGTCCTTACAGTTGGTATCAGAGGTTGGTTTAGACAACTTTAGGAGTTAGGGTATTATTAAATTAATATTCATAATGTAATTTATGTTAATATTGAAATCATATAGCATTTGCAGATTACCATGTTGCTTTGCTTAAAATATTTCTTTTTCCAGAATGGTTTTCCATGGAGGAAATAGGTCAGCTATGTTGGGATGACATTAGGAGGAAGACAACATTCCAAATCAGAAACCTGAGATGGTTGGAATCGAAACTGAAAAGTTTGTTGCAGTGATTCCATAGTTCACTCATGTTATAAATGGTGGTGGTATCCATGCACGAGATCAGCCAGATCAACCGTAGAAGAACATGTCAGTAGTGGAGCATTTCATGAGGCAATATCCCCAATCATTCAGAGGATCATCTGACCTTGTGCTAGCTGAAGAGTGTATTAAATCAATGGAGAATATTTTTAATGTCATGGGTTGTTCAGAACATCAAAAGGCTAGTCTTGTTGTTTACCATTTTGAAGGTGAAGTTGATCAGTGGTGGTCGATGGTGACAAATATTAGGGATAGTGAAGAGATTGATGCTCTCGATTGGGATGAATTCAAAGGTATGTTTCTTGAGAAATATTTTCCTAAGGTGGTTCGTCTTAGGATGGAAAAATAATTCCTAGAATTGTGGTAGGAGGATGACTCAGTGGCTATTATGAAGAAAAATTCACTCGACTGGCATGGTATGCTTCAAATTTCATTAAAGATCTTGATAGTAAAATCAATCATTTTTACTCAAGATTAAAGCCAATGTATCGAAGGGATTTAGATTCTTGTGAGTTCAAAAGTTATGAAAAACTTGTTCGTTGTGCAGAGAAGGTGGAAATGGAGTTTGTTGATGGTCATGTGTTCTTTGAAAAACAACAGAATAAGAGGTCAAGGTGGCAGGCGAAGGGGAATAACTCTTCAAAAAAGTCTGATGGTAAGAAACTTAAGTTTACATTTTTTGAAAATTGTGGTAAAAAGAATGTTGGGGAATGTCTTCGGAATTCTAGTAAGTGCTACCATTGTGGTAAAATGGGACATAAGTCTCATAATTGCACTGAAAAACATCAGGGTAATGGTAAGACCAAATCTAATTTACAGTTAGTAAAAAAATTTAAGTTAAATTAAATGGGTCATTATACAAATGAGTGTCCAACAAAGAACTCAGCCGAAGGAAAGCAGCCAGACTACAAGTAGAAAGAGGTGGTCAAACACTTTGAGACTACTTCTGCATATATTGGGCTATCAAATGAAGTTGTATCAGGTACACTATTTGTTTGTTCAAATTATGCCAATGTGTTGTTTGATTCAGGGCCTACACACTCTTTCATTTCTAGAAATTTTTCTAGTAAATTGGGATTTCTACCTCAAGATATGAATACAGAACTTATGGTAAAAACACATGGAGGAAATTTTGAGACAAAAACAAAACATAAGAACATTCATGTCCTTATGTGCGGAAAGAATCTACCTGCAAACCTTATTGTCTTTCATATTGTAGAGTTTGATGTTATCATGTGTATGGATTGGATTTATATTTATCATGCAAAGGTTGACTGCAGAGCTAAGGAGGTTTCTTTTTAGAATGATTTTTAGTTTGTATACAAAAATAAACCCTTGGTTTTGATAACATATCAGGAAGCTGAGAAACTATTAAAATATGGAAATCAATGTTACCTTTCACATATTGTTGAAAACAAAGGAACTGTTCAGATTAATGATGTGCCAGTGGTAAATGAGTACCTTGATGTTTTTTGAATGAGTTTCCTAGTATAATACAAGATATGGAAGTTGAATTTACTATTGGATTAGTTCCGGATGCTAATCTAATTTCAAAACCCCTTATTGAATGGCTCAAATTAAACCTTTAGAGTTAAAGAGGAAATTGCAGGAATTATTAGATAAAGGTTTCATTCAACATAGAATATCACCATGGGGTGTTCCTATATTGTTTGTTAAAAAGAAAGACAGTTCCATGAGACTTTGTATTGATTATAGAGCATTGAATAACATCACTGTTAAGAATAAGTATCCTTTGCCTCATATCGATGATTTGTTTGATCATCTCCAGGGAGCTCAGTATTTTTTGAAGATTGATTTGAGGTCGGGGTACCATCAGTTGAAAGTAAAGGAAGCAGAAATTCTGAAGACCATGTTTTTTACTAGATATAGCCATTATGAATTTGTAGTTATGCCTTTTATTTTAACCAATGCACCTTCTGTATTCATGTAACTTATGAATAGATTTTTTTGTGAGTTCTTAGTTATGATTGTGGTTTTTTTCATTGATGATATTTTGTTTTATTATAAAATTAAAGAGGAGCATGAAAGTCATTTACGGGTCATCTTACAAACCTTAAAATAAAAGAAACTTTTTGGAAAATTCAGCAAGTGTGAGTTTTGGTTACAAAAAATTTCTTTACTTGGTCACATTTTTTCAAAAAATGGCATAACTATTTATCCTGCTAAAACAAAAGTTGTTGAAGAATGGCCAAGACCCACAAATATAAATGAGATTCATATTTTTCTTGGTTTTGCAGGTTATTATCAGAGGTTTGTTGAAAATTTTTCACGGTTATCTAGTCCAATGACTAAGTTAACTCAAAAAGGTGTTAATTTCATCTGGAAAAAAAATGTGATGATTGTTTTCAGGAATTGAAATGAAGATTAGTGAATGCTTCTGTTTTGGCACTATCATCGAGAAATGGTGAGTTTGTTATCTATAGTGATGCTTCATTGAAAGGACTTGGATGTTTCCTTATGAATAATGATTAGGTTATTTATTATGCTTCACATCAGTTGAAACCTCATGAGTTAAATTACCCTACACATGATTTGGAATTAGTTGTTGTTGTTTTTTCTTTAGAAATTTGGTGGCATCATTTTTACGAAGTAAAATGTGAAATATATACTGACCACAAAAGTTTAAAGTATATATTCACTCAAAAAGAATTGAAAATGAGACAGATGAGATGGTTGTAATTAATCAAGTATTATGATTTCACAATCCATTACCATCTGGGAAAAACAAATAAAGTGGCTGATGCTTTGAGTCGAAAAAGTAATGCTTCATTAACCATGCTACTTCTAGAACGAGATCCTTTTGTTTTTGATTTGATAAACTTTGGCATAGAAGTTGTTGGTGCGGAAAATGCTTCTGTTTTGTATCAGGTTTCAGTGATATCATCTCTATCAGACAGAATTAAGAAAGCATAGAAGGAAGAAAGTGAGTTGCAGAAAAAGGTGGAGTTGGTTCAGAAGGGTATGTTGCCTGAATTTAACATTTATAATAATTATGTTTTGAGATTTGGAAAGAGATTATGTGTACCCTATGATTCACAGTTGAAGAATGAGTTATTGTGTGAAGCTTATAGTTCCCCATTTTCTATTCATCCTGGCAATACTAAGATGTATAGAGATCTTCGGGAGTATTACTGGTGGGATGGAATGAAAAGAGATATTACTGATTTTACTGTGAAGTGTTTGACTTGTCAGCAGGTTAAAGAAGAGTGGTCGTTACTGAAAGGGATGCTTCAGCCTCTACCAATGCCAGAGTGGAAATGGGAAAATATATCCATAGACTTCGTTGTGGGATTACCAAAGAAATATCGAGGTAATAATGCAATCTGTGTGATTATTGATCGATTGACTAAATCTGCTCACTTCCTTCCTATTCGAGATACATTGTCTCTAGATCAACTTGCTCGATTGTATGTTAAAGAGATAGTCAGGTTTCATGGAGTTCCCCTCTCCATTGTATATGATCATGATCTCTGTTTTACTTTTAACTTTTGGAAAGGCCTTCAGAAGTCATTGGGTACTGAATTAAATTTTAGTACAGATTTTCATCCTCAATCATATGGGAAACTAGAACGAACAATTCAGACATTGGAGGATATGTTACGTGCTTTCTTGATGGATTATCAGGGAAGTTGGGACCAATATATTTCTTTGGTTGAATTTTCATATAATAACAGTTTTCATTCCAGTATACAGATGGCTCAATTTGAGGCATTATATGGAAAAAGTTGTCGAACTCCAGCTTTATGGGATGAAGTAGGTGAAAGGAAGCTGATGGGACCAGAATTGGTGGAAGAGATGGCAGAGAAAGTTCAGTCTATTCAGAAGCACATGATAACAGCTCAAAGCAGATAGAAAGCTTATGCAGATAACTATAGGAAGGATCTTTCTTTTGAGGTAGGTGATCATGTCTTTCTCAAAGTTTCTCCATGGAAAAGTGTGATGTGTTTTGGTATGAATGTAAATCTGAGTCCGAGGTTTTTTGGACCTTATGAAATTCTGGAGAAAGATGGATCAGTGGCATATAGAGTGGCTTTACCTCCAAGTTTATCCTAGGTACACAATGTTTTTCATGTTTTGATGTTGAGAAAGTATATGCCAGATCCATCTCATGTTTTGAGCCCAGAGGTAGTTCGGTTAGAAGAGAATCTCTCTTATGAAGAACAACCAGTTCATATTCAAGACCATAGAGAGCAAGTGTTGCGGAATAAGGTAATTCACTAGGTAAAGGTTTTGTGGAAAACCCATATGATTGAAGAGGCAACATGGGAATCTTAAAATGCTATGAGGGATAAATACCCCCACTTATTTTGATAAGTGAATAAAAATTATGAGGATGTAATTTCCAAAAGGGGGGAAAGATGTAACATCCCAGGTAAATGAAGAATAAGAGATTTTCATATTTATTAATATTTGTGAATTAAATATTAATTTTACTTTAAAAGGGTTACTATTTTCAATAGCATACCTGATACGCAACAACGGGTTTCTTTAAAATCTTATATAGCACACTAATAATATAATATTATAATTTTAAATGGTAGTTAACTCCTTGCCGTTGTATTGGGGGGAATGAACAAAACTCACTACAATATGATTATACATGTTTGTTAAATTTATTTACTTTTATCCAATAAAGGGTAGAGGTTTAAAATATAAATTAATCTAATTTTAAGCACAATTTACATTAAAAGGTCTATTTACAAACTTTTTCTAGAAAACCCTCTTTAAATCTAGTTTTGGTAATTTTTATATGTTCTATTTGACCAAATAAAAAATCTTCTTTAGAATGGGGACATCAAAATTTAGTTTTTGTAAAAATTTTGAATTTTTTCAATGAATAGTGAAAATATTGTGTTTTAATTCAAAACTGCATTTTAATCTAATTTATTTAAATAGTTAGATTATATTTTTAATTAGTTTTAAAGTGTAATTAGATTATATTTTTACCATTTAATCTAATAGTGTTCATTGGAATTAATTTCACTTTGAAATTGTACATAAACAAGTGTCAATCTTTTGATAGTTATTGTTTCTTAAAAACACATTATTTGTTTTGACAACGGGAATTAATTCTAAATTAATTAATGCAACATCTATGTTTTGAATTTAGTAAAATATAAATGTTTTTTTAATTCATAATATCAAATAAATCTTGGGCTGAATTTTTGGTATTTTTCTGAAAAACTTCAATTTTTGATGAATAGTGAAACCACATAGTAGTAGTTAAAAAAACTGAATTTTTCATTTAAATGAAATTTTATTACTGTTATGAGTTAAATTTCAAAAATATGAGAGACACGGTTAATATAAAGAAGTAAAATGTGGGTCAATAAGATGAAAATATTTCTTGGTGAATTGTAACTTTTGACTTTTATTTACCGCAGTTAAAGGTAAACAGAGTAATTCAAGATAAAAAGAGTATTATAATAATTTTAAGTTATCTTAACACTTGTCTTAACCTTATTGGATGAGTAATGACTGACCATGGGCATCTTTGGGTTGATTTTGGGACCCCATGGATCCACTTATTAATGATAATGACATTTTAGATTAATTAATTTAAAGTAAAGACAAAATGACAAAAACAAATATCTTTATGAAAATTAATTTTTTACATGGTGTTATATAAGTTATTTTTTCGACTATAAATATTAATTGGAAATATAAAAACATTTCCTATATCATGGTATTTTTTTATAATTTTGAGAAATCAAATAAATTAAATTATTTATGACACAATAATGATGTAGAGTTTACCTCATTAATAAATGATTTAAATAAATAAGATTATAATGATTAAAATATTATCCAAAACACGTCCAATTATGATTGGATGATTTTATTTCGAAAATTAGTCATATTATCTTGGAATTTAAGGATTTTTTTACCTTTAGAAATAGAATATCATTATATAATAAAATAATATTATCACACTTTTCTAAAGAGCCCCTGCTCCCCCTTATAAAAGGAGACCACTTCGAACCAATTACTCACACCTCTCATACCTTTTAGATCATCCAAACTCTGCCCAATTAAGCTCCCTAAATTAGTCTACTCCTCCAATAATCCTTAACATAGGCATTAGGCACTTCAAGATGTCCTTTGGTTCAAACCAAAGGGAGTTACCCAAATTAAAGGTAACAGTTTCTTTAAAATTGTTTTCTTTTATTTTACTTCTCCAACCCCGAAACTATTTTTATTCCATTATTTTGTAACAACACCAGTATCCTCAATATACTAGGATGTTGTTATGAGAAGTATTATAACTACACTTACACACACCTTTATCTAATGGATGAAGAACATAATGTTTTTGTTGATGACAAATTAACGCCTCACGAAACGATTATTGTTCAAATATCGCCAACCTCCTCTCATGTTGGCCATTTTGATGGAACTGTATTTATATATGATATATATATTATGTTTATTATTTCTTTATGCTTCTGTATTTTCCATTTATATCATACCTTAATGGTTTCCATTTTGTGTAAACACGATAATTTAATTAGAGGAAGTGCAGACTACTGCCCCCTCAAAGTGACATGACTCGTTCATGCCATACGTGGGATGTATAAAGGATGGATTTAATGGTATTATATATGAAATTATACTGGAATTATAATATAACTATTTATCATTATGTTTTAATTCCATTAAAATAAGAAATATAAATGAAAGTAGCGTTCATGCGTACGTACGGCTTACCGTCTCCATGAATGGTGCATTTCATTTCTTACCCCCAAATGATATGTACTATTATAAATATATATATACTAGATATCTATGATATATATGATATCTAAATAATTAATTTGATTCTGGATATAATATACTATTGACCACATGGACAACTTGTAAATATATGGTGTTCATTTTTTTACTCAAGTAACAAATATCCATGAATGGTACATTTCATTTCTTACCCTTACTGAGATTTTTATGCTCCTCCCACGTTTTGAAATGTTTTCATAGGACTTAAAGATAAGATGGGTCAAGGATGGTATCAAGGAAATGACATGCTGTCTAAAACATGGAACTAGACATGAATCTTTTTTAAGAGCATTTATTTTATGAAAAAAAAATGAAACTTTATAGAAGTGTCTCTTTTGTAATCTTTTGAGATGTAAAATTTATTTCCCAATTCTATAAAACTCTAAACCTGAAAATATCCTCAATGTGAATTATTAATTTAATTCAATATTATGTAATGTTTAAGGCCGGGTCCTTACACTTATGACCATATTAAAAAAATGGACATAATAAGAATGATTTAGAAGAATAAATATTTAAATATTTAAAAGTATGTTTTAGTTAAAGTGTCCCTTAAAAATAATCATTTGGAAAACTCTTTAAGGAAACATGACATGGATAATAAATACATCCCAGAAAAAACTTACCCATAAACAATCTTGGATAATAACGATATTGAGAAATTAACCCATACTTTGTATTTTCATTTAGTTTACGGTACGTTTAACCTCCTATATAATTACCATAGTATGTTATTAAATTATACAAGAAACATATTAATATTTTAAATATCATACATGATTAATTTATTACTTTATACTACCCATTTAATAATAATAATTTCCATTTTAAAATTACATTTTGTGTAATAATCTCTTTCATTATCGTACGTGTTTTAACTTGATATTCTTGATCGTATCACTTATATCATGAATTAGTTTATTCCCAATTATAAAAAATTATTTATGTATCATATATATTCAGAAAATAAATATGTATAATAGATAGATATATGAAATGGAAAACACCATTAATGGAGAGGGTAGGTCGTACGTACGCATAAACAATGTTTCCATTTTTCTATTATATTGAACGGGAGTAAGTGAATGAGATAAATATATATATATATATATATATATGAATATAAATTTATTTATAGTATCATTATTATGTAATATATTACATTCTTATTATTAATATATATTTTGATAATCTTTTTTGATTGGTGAATGTGGAAATGAATCTCATCGCGTCATGGAAACGGTAAGCCATAAGTACGTATGAGCGATGATATCATTCTATTGATGGTAAAATCGTATATAATTGGATGGTATATTATATATAAAGAATAATTAACAAGTTATATTTATTATTTTAATCAATTATACTCATTATTATACCCATCCAAATATTTAAACGTTGAATAACAAATTACACCATGACATGGAGTCGGTAAACCGTACGTATGCATGTATGGTGACTTTGACATTCATAGGATGGATAGATAATTAATATGGTTATAAAAAATATATAATAACATATAAGTATTTAGAAGATACTGAAGTTGTTATTTTGGTATGGAAACAACAATGAAAGAGTAAGTGGAAGAAGAAAAGAACTTTGAAAGAGGTGATAAAGTAATTACCACTTCTTGACGTTCTTCCTTTTGATTTGAACGAAATGACTCATTAGGTTGGCATTATGATAAAATTAAGTCCTATAGGATTAATTGAGGGAAGTTGAGAGGATATTTGAGTAGGTTTTGGCCGATACAAGTGGTGTTGGAGGTGTGAATTTGAGATAAGGGGAAGTACCCTTTTATAAGAGAGATGAGGGACACTTTAGGAAAAGATTGAAATATTAATTTATTATAAAATCATTTTCTATTTATAATAGATCCAAATGGATTTATTTCCCGGATAATGTGGGGATGGGTTGAAATAATCTCAACTAATAGGTTTTAGAAAATTTTAGGTCACTATATTAACCTTATCTTTTAGATTTAATTATTTGTTAAATAGTTTAACATTTACCATGTCTCCTTGTATTTTTATATTACATGGTTATTAAACTTACTATAAAATGGCAAGAGAACCTCAAGTGGTTAATTAATTACATATATAACCTTATATAATTATTTTATCTTAATATTATGTTTTTTCGAATATTATATCATTTAATAATATTTTATTTGTTTTAAAAACACATTTATGTCAATTTTGATACAATTTAGTATTTTGTTTTTGTGAAAGTCACAACATCTTGATTAATTAGATTAAAATACATTTAACCTACCCTAAAATATCATATTCACCTAGAAAATTCATGTATGGAATCAAAATATTCAAATTATATTTATTTTAATATTTATAATACTGTTTATTTGATTCTTTCATAAAAAAATACTGCATCATTATTGTGTCATAAATAAATATTTTTATTTTTTGTCTAAAATTTATAAATAAAATATCATAATATATAAAATAGTTTTATATTTCTAATTAATATTTATAGTCTAATATATCACTTATAAAACCCCATATAAAAACTATTTTAATAAAAGATATATGTTTATATTACATTTTCTTCAACCTTAAATTAATTTTTATAAAATGTCTTTTTCACTTTCAAGTTGCTCCATGGGGTCCCCAAATCGACCCAAGGATTCCCATGGTCAAACATTTATCAGATTATAATGTTATTTCACATGTTAGGGTAATTTAATATTATTATAATATTAATTTTTTACCCTTATTTACCAGATTTATCTTTCAACCATGATAAATAAAATATTTACTAAAGTTAATATTCATAAGGTGAAAACATAAAAGTTACCTATTTACAAAATTTGAACCTCCTGATTCCAAATATTTATTCCATTTTTCCAAATTCAAAACAAAGAAGTTGCAGAAATTAATTTAAAATTAATTCTCATTATCAAAACCAAAAAGCGTGTTCTTAATAAGTAAAAACTATCAAAAGATTGACAAGTGTTTATGTAGAATTTAAATTTGAAATTATATCCAATAACTTAAATTATATTAAGTGATAAAAATATAATTTAATGATACTTTTAAACCACTCAAATTTATAATTTAACACTAAAAATTATTTTGATTAAAAAAAATTCAATTAAAATTTAGTATTTTTCACTATTCACCTAAATATTAAAGTTATCAGAAAAGTACCAAATATTTATCCAAACTAAATTTTTTTGTCATTATTCAAAATAAGAATTTAATTTCACAAAATTTAATATATAAAAGTGTCAAATATATCATTTAAAAAGGGTTCTCCATTAAAAGTGGAAAAATTGAATTTTTTTAAAAAAATACTTCTATTATCTGGAAAATTGAATGTGTACTTATATTATTTATAAACAATATACTAATGTTAATATTATATGGGATATATAAAATTAAATATGTGGTTAATAATATTTATAACTTCTTTTTAAATGGATATTTTGATAGGTTGTGGTGCATTTGAACTCGGTATTGCCTAAATAGCACGTTATTGAATTATTTAATAAGGAAGTGTATCGTAGAAGCTTGAGGTGTTACAAGGAGAATGAAAATAAAACTAAATAGTTTAAGGAAATATTTTACCTCTTCTTTGGGTAACTCCTTTTCTTTGAACTAATAGACTTCCTTGGATGGATTTATGACAAACAGGGGGCGTATATGATTAGGGAAAATATTTTGAGGAGATATTTGGGAGGATATTTTGTGTTCCAACTTGGCTTGATATGACTGAGGAAGTGGAAGGGGTGAGTTTGTTTTTATAGTGGAGCAGTGACACTCTTGTAAATGTTTGGAAAGAAAATTAAAACATTATTTTTCTAACGTAATGTGGATCTAATAATGGTCCAAATTAGATAAAATTAAGTATATAGTCTAAATATGAACATAAAATGTCTTTTTTACAAGTTTGTAGGTCATTTTTTCTCTTAAGTTTAAGGTTTAGGCCTTTGTTAAGCTAATTTTCCACTTAATTGTGGTAATTAATTTTTAATTACTTTCACTAATATTTTTGGTAAAAAATCACTTAAACTTATTAGACATTATAAATTATTATTATTCTAAATATTTAATCTATTTTTCAAAAATAGAATCACGTAAGTGTCAGAAACTAATTTAAATTTAATACAATGGATAAGACGATGATGCAAGTTTTTAAAGTAAAAACGTTCAAAAGTTTGTTAAGTTTTCATATCCAATTACAAAGTGAAATTGATTCCAATGACCTGCATTGGATTAATTGATATAAATTTATCTAATTATTCTTCAAAACCCATAAAAATATAATCTAAACTTATAAATAAATTAGAAAACAAAAAGAAGTTTTGAATTAAAATTCATTATTTTTCACTATTGATTAAAAAAATAAAAATATAAAAAAAATCACAATAACATAATTATGATGTTTTTATATAAAAAATTTAGTTTATTTTCACATATAAGGTTTATAAAATTTTAAAAACAATTAAAATAGGATCTCTATTATAAGGTGGTAAAAGTGCCTTTATAAAAATATTACTTTTATATGTAATACCATGTTTGTTCTCATAATATGCCATTATAATCAATTAGATGAATCTAAAAAAGATTTTATAGAATATATAACATATATATTTCATTAATTTTATTTACTAATTATAATTGATTTAATTTATTAGTATAATCATCTTTGTGAGTATAAAAATAATTTTCAATAAAAATAAATACTTTTATATTCAATTGGTTCCTATATATATTTATAATTAATTAGTAACCAATGCTTTAATTTCATATTTCTATTAATCTTATATTTTCATTATTTATTTAATTATATTCATAAACATTAATTTAATGTAATGTTTATATATTATTATATTAAATAATAATATATTAACAATATATTACTATTTTGTAAAACTCAACCTTGAGTGTAATGCAAGACATTGAAGAAATAGTTGTTGCATGTGATGTATGCTAACACTGTTTTCCATGCACTTAAACCTATAAAATATATTTAATTTATTTTAAATAGTAAATATATTATAAATTCATGGGATATTATATTACCTTATGATCTTGGTGTTGTGATTCATATACATTATCGAATACAATGTCATTATTTTACATTTTCGGGGTGTTACATTCTCCCCACATTAATTAAATTTTGTCCTCTCAATTTAAAATTGATCTTGGTGATATATTGTTTGATATTTCCTATGTTTGAAATACAACATTGTGAGAATAATTTGGAATAAAAACTCTAGAAAAGAGAGAATAGGATGTACATAGGTCACATGGAATAACATATAACTTCCCTAAGTAGGAGAACAATAATGTTAAGTAGAGATATGTACTTGGAGTAAAACTGTAAATATTTATAGGTAGTGATTGCGGTAATCAATCACGATCAAGTGATTGATCAATGGAATGTTGAGGCCCTCAAATCCATAAATCTATGATGATATAGAAGACCATCAGTTTAACAAAAATTAAGGTTTTAGGATACCATTTTTTAGATCTTTTTCTTAATAATGAGAAATTATTTTCCTCTCCCATAATATAAGAGAATTTACTTACATGATACATTTTAATTTCTTATGAACAATTCCAACTTTTGTTTATGCTTCGATAAAATTCTAATTCATCTCTTACCTAATGAAATGTGTATCCAAGAAATAAATTTTACCTTAAAAGCACTAAAATAAACATTTAATGAATCATTAGGTCCATAAAAGAGTTAAAAGTCTTTACATTTGTCTCAAACTATTTTATAAAGCCAATATAGTTAATACATTAATAGATAATCCTAAAAAATTTACACTATTGGTTCATCAATAATATTTATTCATAAAATTATTCAACTAAGAACAATAACATATTAATCAGGACATTATACAGGTTATTGGTTAGCATTAAACCCTTATCATCCTCCGGGCATGGGTTCAAGACCCACGACCTTACCAAAATTGACTGGTTGTAACCTAGTATAAAGGATGTCCTTTTCCAAAAACATATTAATATAATTTCCCAAATAAATATGACATACGTCTTTGAAAAATGGTTAATCACTAAATATCCTTTTAACTATCGTTTCTAATGCAACCCCAATACATAGATACTTAATCACCTTATTTCAAAATAGATCCTTCAATGGCATAGATTTTAGCCTTTAGAATAGGTAATTGACTTCGGTAATGTCCAGGTTCCACACATTTATAGAAATGAACTACAAATGGATCTTTAGGATGAGTTTTATCTTTTCCATCATACTCTTTATTCCCCATTAGAATTTATTTGTTTTATGTCTTTCTTTCCCATATATAAAGAATTTCCCTATTCCATTGAGACACTTACCTAGGTGTATCCTTCCAAATTTCTTATATGAGGGAAATATATCCTTATTCTCTCCATGGTATCCCCCACTTGAGCTCCTATCAAACCCCATCAGTCTCTTATTTGGTTAGTTTGGAAGTTGGTTAAGGTATATGTTGTTAATCATATTTATAGAAAACTAATTTGGCATAGACACTATATCTTTTAATCCCATCAACACATAATTTAGCTGTTCATTTTGACCAATTTTTCCTATATATTCAATTCTAAATTGACTCCTTCGAATACCGTCCATTTTCTAAAACCAGAATGCATAGTGTGTGTAAAAAAACCAATATGAAAATGTAAACTCATTTATAGGATATCTAAACAATAACACCTTGTCTTCAATTGAGAACCCCTTAGGTTTAAACTAGGTTATTCATTTTCAAAAACAATCATAATGGTTTGTAAATAAAATTTAAATTATTCTAATCATATCCCTCTAGATTGTAAAACTAGGTGCGCAGTAAAGGCCGTTATAGTGAACAAGGTTACGCCAATTCCGACTTTTTGCACCTTGTTGGAGTTTCTAATCCTAGGTACACCTATTCCAAAACAACCTCCCCTTATAGTATCCAGATAAGGATTTATTTCTTGATTAACCACATAATCTCTATCTAACCAAAACTTTAGGATGTTATTTTATACGTATCATCAAATTCTACCTTAGATTTATGTTCTCTCATCAATGTTTTCTTAAATCGAGTTCCCAAGGTTTCTACTAAACTTCCTTTGATACCAACTATAGTGACATGACCCCAAAATCATAGAATCGGTGTCCACCACCATTACATTGGAATTATTATGATGAGTCAAATCCCAAAGGACTAAAGAGTTTAATAGTGTTGGTAAACTAGCTATATACAATATTCTTATATTACAAATTAATTAACTAATTACAACATATTGTTTTCCTTTCCTAGGTAATAAATTTATTCCATCTACAATATCCATGCATATATTTCTTATAAAATCTCATAGAATCTTGGGGAAAACATAATAACGGTTAGATATAACGATCAGTAAGGGTAAATTATAGTGGAAGAAATAATTAATAAATTATAATAATAATCATAGAATGGTAAATAACTAACCACACATACCGTGCAATAAAAAATCTAAGATGGAACTTAATAAAAAAATATGTAAAGGTAATAAACTGAGACAAATTAAATTTAAATCAATAAAATGAGAAATAAATGCATCAATATAATTTTTTCTAGTTAAAATATAATGGATAATAAATACGAAATAAAATTAATGCAATAATTAATTACTTAACATCATGGCTTGGGAACTTTAAAACCTCTACTATCAAGATCCATCCTCCAAACTATTTATAACTACAGGTAGAAAACTAATTAATTTTCATAACTAACTTGTCTCATGAAAACCTATCAATTCATTGAGGGGATATATAAAGTCTGGGTCCCCCCATCACTACATGTCCAAATCAATCATCATATTGAGTAATTGATTTTATTAATAAAAAATATTCTTTATCAAATATCCATATTGAATAAAGGATACATATTTATCAATATTTTCCTAAATAATAAAATTTATTTCAAAGTAAAAACTATAGGAAAAAAGGTATAAGGTTTAGGTTAAAATAATATCCATAAAAATTTATAGGGATGTTTTTGGGAAATTCAATCTCAAATGATCGTAGGAAATTAAATATTTCAAGGGAACAAAAAGGAATCAAGGAAGTGAATGTAAATAATATACTTATATAATTCAATAAACAATTCAGAGGGGTAATAATAAAGATGGTATCAATAAATATTTCCCAATAAAGTAAAAACTAAAGGGTTGTTTTCATTGATTAAAAGAAATACTTTTAAAACATCTTTTTAAAACATTCTTGAGGAAAATATAATTCTTATTTAGAAAAAACATTTTTAAACTACGTTTCTTTGAAAATAACTTTTAAAAAATTCTTTAAAAATTAACCTTTTAAACTTGCAAATAATGGCATGTAAATTTTTATATTTTGTATGAGGTAAAAACAACATTCCTTTTTCCTGGTAAAAAGATTATAAAATGCCTTGTTTGGAAAGAGATGAGAAGATTCCTTTGAAAACATTGGTTGAATACAAAAGGGTGAAACTATATTTAATAAATAATTTTGAAATTGTTAAAAACATTTTCAAATCCTTTTTAGAAAAAATTATTTTTAGAATAAATTGGGGTCTCTGACTAAAGAGAGAAATGAAGTCGTGTTATCTTAAAATACTTTTCTGAACATTTTCAACACAAAAGAGTGGGAAAATGGTACTAATACTTGAAAATGGTCATGAATAACAATAGGAGAGGAAAATTAAATGGTTTATTGAACAATTATCATATCATTTCCTCAAATGTAAATGGAATATCATTAAAATTGTTCTTAAAGATAATAATCTTTAGACATTCCAAAGTGTCCAAAACCACTTTGAAACATTTTAAATCATAATCCTCATAAAATAATAACATTAAATTAATGTTTTAAATAATATGAAGATAAAAGGATTAATGATATAATATTTAAAAATTGGCATAATATACACCACATAAAAGAATAAAGTATTGAGTATGACATTTATCTCACAAATGTAAAAAGTGAGATGAAAATACCTTAAATTGAGTTTAACTTATCTCGCTGACATTATATTTCGGAATAATAAACTAATATTAATTATTTACGTACTTTAGAACCTTTTTTAAGTTTATAATTACTTTTATTTCACTTATTACCATGTCATATACAACTAATTAATGAATTAATTTGTTATTGGGTATTTTGAGAAAATTCAGTTTCTGTACCAAAAACGACATTGATAGGCCAATTATAGTCAAACGGGTAATTACGTTACATCTCAACAATAATAATAATGATATAATTATAATATTTATATATCAATTATACATTTAAGACCAATCATTAAATATGTTTATGAAAAATTAACCAATGTTACAATCATTGAGATGGTAGGTCATACGTACGCAATAGTATTGCTTCCATTTTTCAATGATCATTATAGAAAGAAGGTAAGTAGCCTTAATCTTTCTATAATGATAATTATATCAAAAATACCATATTATTTAATAATATATACATATATATATATATATATAATTATTATAATGTAAAAGGAATTACATCTTGTTCAGTATGCGGTTTTGAATTAATATTTAAAACCAATAAAAATATAATTTTACCTTATGAATAAATTAGATGAGAAAAGAGTTCTAAATTAAAATTCATGTATTTTTAAAAATTAATTAAAAATGAAACTTCAAATAAAAATACAGAAAAACACCATAACCTATTTTTGATGTTTCACTTTCAAAAATGAAGTTTATTTGGATATATAAGTTTTATAAAATTCCAAAACAATTATTTAAAATAGGTTATCTATTAAAAGGTGGTAAAGTTCCTTTCTAAAAATATAGATTTTTAGGTGTAATATAGGGTTTGTTCTCATCTTAGGCCTATAAAATCATCTGGATGAATATAAAAAAATTATTAAATATTGAACATATATAATCCATTAATATCTTTCAATTTTTGTAATTAATTTAATTTATTAGGATAAAAAAATTGGTGAGCATAAAAATAGTTCTCTATAAAAACATTCCCTTTATATTCAATTGGTTTTTATATTTATTTATAATTAATGGTTAACCAACGAATTAATTTTATATTTCTATAAACCATATATTTTTATTATCTAGTAAATCATATTTATAACTATTAATTTAACAGCTGGCTTATATCTTATAATATTAAATAATAATTTATTAATAATTTATCACTATTCAGTAAAACATGATCTTTTGTGTAACAAAATCCATTTAAGAAACTTCTTTTTGTGTATGACGTGCTCTAACTAAGTGTCGCATGTATTTCAAAGTATAAAATATATTGAATTTATTTAAAATAGTAAATAATGCTTCAGAAATGTCGTGAGTCACAGTAACAGAATGGGTCTGAGGATGAAAAAAATTCAGGAAAAAAAGAACATGGTACATGGAGATTTACCTCATTCAGGAAATGATCCTTATGTACACATAGTGGTAGAAAAAACACCAAAGTCATGAGAACAAAATTATAGGAAGTTTTAGATTTCTCAAGCACATAAAAACTCTCACCTAAAATTGGCTAACAAGCAAGATGAAGCACTATTCCACCAACCCCATAAAAAGTATGTTGTGCTATTGAAAAAGGTGGCTGGAAGTCAGTATAAATATAGTGAATCAGTAACCTATGTTTAAGATTCTATAGTGGCCAGTGGATAGAAGTCTACAGAGCTACAGTACCCTTTAGGTGTCGCTGGTCATCCCTTCTATAGTAGCCATGCCAAAGTCTGCACTACTATGTTTCCCTATCAATATATTCCATTCAACTCTTCTACAGTCAGTAAGAGCTACTACAGTGCCCTAAAATTTGGTCAAGGGGGCCTTAGGCCCCAGAAGTAGGGGTGTGTTGTCCCCTACAACCCCTAACATGCTCACCATGGAGCTCGATGTATGGATTGGCATCCTAGTGTGCAATATAGGCTGCAAGCATTCAACCCAACATCATCCAAATAAAATTATGCTACACCAATCCAACAAATATATTATAAATTCTAGAGATATTATATTCCATTACATTATTGGTGTTGTGTGTCATACACTCTACTAAATAAAGTGTTCCTAATTTAGATTTTATAGGTGCTAAACGATCTATATTTATATAGAAATTGGTGGGAAAGTGATAACAGATGAATGATAACCAATTATTATGATAAATTACCTTGGGATGAATAATGTTTAATAGTAAAGGTAACTTTTAATTCTTTTAATACATTGTTTTTATATTCTAGTTTACCTTTTACTCTCAATGATGAATATGGTACTATATCATTTGAAGTTAGTGATGAATATATAAATATATTGGATAAAATATATAAAAGGATAAAACAAATACAATGATTAGACTAAGGAATATCTTTCGATGGATGATAATATAATTTATAAATTTATTTATGAGTTATGTGTTAAATAAATTCTTATTTCAATTAATAATTATTGAAATTAAGTAATAAAACTAAAATTTAAATTAAGTAGTATAAAGATGATTCTTTCTAATTTTAATTCCTATAGGGATAATTTTATAAAACATTAATGAGAGAATAAACCTTTTATAAAATATTCTAGAATTCCACTTACTTATGGAAAGAAAAGTTTTTAGTCTAACTATTTCATTTAAAATAGTAATGTTTTCTATACTAAAAGTTAGACAAGGGTACATTGGCAGAGTCATTGTTCTTTAAATATCGTCCAATTATTCAAAAAATATAAGGCTTACATTTCTAAAGAGATAGCAGTTTTACAACTCCATTAGTTTGGATGGATGTGGGTTCCAAATTTTTTATTTTATAACATTATTAGATCCATGAAAGTTTGGGTATGAAAATTTTTGTTTCTTTGATTTTAAGAGAATAATATGAGAAATTTATCTAGAATACATGGTTCATAGATAGAAATTGTTCTTGATACTTAAAGGGTGGACAAGTAACTTTTTGATAAAATTCAAAAGGATATATTTTTTGTATTGTTGATTCATCCTTTCTTTGTGATACTTTAATTTCTAATCTTTTGTATTTTTAACAACATAATAAAAACCCTACCATTCTAAGTCAATTATGTGATGAGGGTTACAATATGAAATTTTCAAATTAAATATGTACCCTCAAAAGTTTTAAAGGAGTTCACATTTTATCAACTGATAGGAATGATAATTCTTATACTCTTTACCTTAAAGACCTTAATTTCCAAAACATTCCTTTTCATAGTATTATTAAAGAAAACTACTATCTTTGGTATGGAAGGTTAGGACAATGCGAAGTTTTTAATATAGCAAATATTTATAGAAAAGGTCTTATAAAGGATCTTCTTGAACTTATGTTAAATTATTCTAGTGTATATGACCCTTTCCAATATGGTTTGTATCATAAGTCCAGTTTTAAACATACTAGTGAAGTATAAACTTTTGAAATGTTATATTTAGTGTACAATTACATTTTTGGAGCTATAGAAACTGAAAATGTCACAGAAAAACCATTTTTTATATCTTCATTAATGATTTTACAAGGTATACATGGGTTTATTTTTCTTTTCTTAAATTAGAATTACTCTCATTTTTTAAAAAGGTAATTTTTTACTTCCTCAAAATTTGAAAATCCTACCTATTATCACTATTTAAATTTATCATGATTTTGATATTTGAAAATCTTCTTTTAAATTTCTTACAGTAAATAAGTTCTTACAGATGATTTTTTATCACCAAGAAACCCATAAAAAATTGTGTATTTGAAAAAAAAAAGCATCAAGAAATTACCCAATCTATGTTTTGTGAATATTTTTTTAAAACAATTTCATATAAAGTCAATAGTATATCTGCTACACAATAAATTGATTTTTAGGTTTCCCTATTTTAGAAAAAAACATAATAATTCTGTAAAGGAAGAAAGATAAAACAAATTTCATTCATACTTTTTTGATTCAAAGTGTTCATTTTGAATAATAAAGACAATTTATATAAATTTAATGTGAAATATGATAAAGATATTTTTCTTGGTTACTCCATAATAGGTAAGGAATATCATATTTTCAATATATGGACACATACCATTGAATAATTGGTTCATGTTTAGTTTTATTACACTGATCCTTATAGGAAGTTAAAACATTTAGATTATATATGTAATATAGACTTTGTTTTTGAAACTTTTTTTAAATATTGGATATTGAAAAAAATTCATTGGTAGTTATTATTATAGAATCTAGTCTAATAAAAGATACCCATTTATAATATTAGGAGTAACTTTAAATTTTTTACATAGAAAAAAGAGATTGAGGAATCTTCACTCTGATAACATTATTTGTGATATAGATCAACTAGTAAAAACCAGAATTTATTTATGAAATTAATGTGAGAATCTTGTTATCTTAGCTAATGAAAAATGGATAACTGATATGAAATAACATATTAATCAATATGAATGGAAAACAATTTAGACTTTGGTAGAATGTTAAAATTATATTTTGATTATAGGAGTGAAATCAGTATTCTGAAAAATGTTTGATGTGAATGGAATTAGTTTTTGGAATAAGTGAAGACATGTTTCTAATTATTATAATCAGAATGATGGGTATATTATATAAATAAATTTTTTCTCTAGTATTTATAGTTTAATCCATCCATTTTGGATTATCCTTCATGTATTATGTTTTTTAAAACATTTGTAATTGATATAAATAGTGTGGTATTTAATGGTGATGTTAAGGATGAATTTTATTTTGAAATACCTCCTAGTTTTGAAGATATTAATTTTTCATAATATTTTTTTTATATATACCAATATGATTTTTATACCTAAACAAGCCTTGTGATCCTGGTATGATATATTTTTAGTTTTTTACGTTAAAATTAATTTTTTAAAGAAATGAAAAATACTACTATTTTTTTCAAGAAAGTTTTTGATTAATCCTTACTCATAAAATTTTATGATGATGACATTTTTTAGTTCTCCTAAAAAAATCCATATGGTTAGTTTTTCAAAACTTATTTAAATTGAATTTGAGATAAATATGATGGGGGAATATAACTACTTAATTGACTTCCAAATTACTCAAAACTCAAAAATAAGTATTTTAACTCAACATAAATATTCCATATATCAACTTAATTTTTTTGTTTTGATAATTATTTTATCATAAGTACTCTGTTAGGTACCTCATGTAAACATGAACATGAAATTCCTGGAATCTGGTTAATTAGGTATTGTTTAGTCGGATGATAAATATTTTACTTTACATGATAGCTAGTAAAATAAACATTATATATTATTCATGTTTATGTGAAACATTCTAAGATAATCCAAAAGAGTCGCCTCTTAAGGTAGTTAAATAGATATTCTATTACATTAAAGGAACTTTAGAACATGTATTATTTTATTCTTCTAGATTTTTTTTACATAAGAATTATTCTATTACTTATTCAAGTGACTTTAGAATGTGTAGGAAAATTAATTGGGGAATTTATCACTTTATTAGTGATTATTTTCTTTCTTGGTCTAGTAAAAGACAATATTTGGTTTCATTTTTCACTACTGAAGCTTAATATATAGAAGCAATAATGTTTTGCAACAAATTATGTAAATGCAGCTCACAATTACAAATTTTAGAATGATTTTAACTTGGACCCTGATTATTATTGATATAAAAATGTTATTTATTTGTATAATAACCTATTAGAACACACATTGGCTAAAAACATAGAAAAAACAAACCATTCCCTTTTGGATCAAACACTAAAAATAAATAATATTCATAATATTATATTTATTAAATATAATTTTTCTAATATTCTTACCAAACCTTTACATTCTGAATGATATGAATACATTAAAACAAATTTGGATATGATCATTATTAAATGGTCATATATTTCTTCTTTTTATATATTCTCTTGAAATTGAAAAACTCCTCAAGAAAGGGGGATATAACAACCCAATATAAAAAAATATTCATATTAAATAATTTCCATAAGATAAAAAATATGTCTCATAAAAAATCACACAATCCCAAGAATAAAACTTTTATTGAATTTAAGAAATAACTACAGATAAAAATTATTTAATGATAGTTGAAAAAATATCTATTTAATTGATCCACACAGAATCTGTTCTATAATTAGCATAAGTAATACTAATCTTCAGAAACTAGGGAATAGAGACATAATAATAATGTGATCTTAGATGCTCAGTATAGTAAATAATATTAGTAAGTGTTAGATTAAAATCGTATGAGAAAAAATGGGTAGGGGTAAATTTCTAATTAAAAATTACATGAAAAAAATTATTTTTCCATAGGTCATGATACTAAAGCATGTAATATCAAATGAAAAAAAACATGCTCCATGGTACAAGAGTTTGAGATGATCATAGAAACATGACACAAGGGAATGATATCATAATTTTGTGGAATTATAAATATGTAAAAACAATATAAAACATGACATCATCAGCCAAACTCAAGGATAAATAACAAGATAATCATAATGGATAGATTCTAGAAGTGGATTAGGATTTCTCTATATTCCTATAAACATAAATTAAATTGTCCCATGGTATATTGGTTTCACTTACCTTTTAGTTTCATATTATCTCATGAGATAACAAGTTTCATCCAATGAATTATAGGGATATATAATTCCAATCCCACCCAAGAAATAGTGAAAATAATGATATGTAAATGAATACATGTTCCACATAAGGATAATAAACTATAATTAAATCATAATATTGAAAAAACCGATGAGAAAAATGTGGGTTTTATAATCTTATCTCAAAGAATACCTGAAGGCTATACAATAAAGATTCCTCAAAGAATAAGAAATTAAATAATTTTAGAAATTCATTTTTGAATAATTAAATAATGTTCTTTAAAATTTATTTCAAATGTAGAAATTTATTGAGAATAATTTCAAAGGTAATAATATAGACAACCCATATAGGTGATTCTTTATGAAATGGGTAAATAATACTTTTTGGAAGGAAGGGTTTATTATTTACCATTAGACCATAATTGACCCAGGAGTTTTTTCCATAAAAAATGAGACCTTTCAAAAAAAATCATGATTAAAAACATTATATGAAAGTGGTAATTTACAGGAAATACTAAATTGGGAAGTTCCCTTAAATTGGGTTTACTTAATCGAGGGAATTGAGAAGGAAATACAAAATATTTATTATCCCCAAAAAAAGGTAAATTAAAGTAGTTGTATATAAAAGGAACATATATGTGGTTTATTTATTAAATACATGATTATAACCTAGAGTGAAAGGGAGAAAATAAGGATAATGTGTAATCCAAAATTAATTACAGTGGTTCAGAATATCCTTTTTTATGTTTTAAATACCATTATTGAAATACCACATCATAAAAATGGATAATAAAATGGTATTTTCAAAACAGGAGAATAAAAATATAAATTTCACGATAGATAACACATAATTAGGATACAATATACAAAGTAGAACATTGGTGGGAGTATAAAAATATGGACAAGGAGGGGAAATTGTAGTTAAAGAATATGGGAAATATTCTCTATACTAATCTAATTTTTTATAGATAAAATCATCATGTTAATATATTTGAATATAAAAATTCATTTTCACTAGATATGTAGATAATTTATTATGAAATAAAATATTATAGTGGAATAAAATAATCATTGAAGTGATAAGTTCAAGATGAATCATAATAACCCAAAGAATGGTGGGTTTAACTAAAACAAAACCCTTACAAGGTCATAATTTGTTGAACTGAAAATAAATGAAAGAAAAAATATAACATGGTTTTTTAAGAGACCTATATTTCATGAATTTTATGAAACAAATAAATTCATATCCAATATATATACCAGAAAAAAACATGTGGTGAATAAAAATCATATCTCAATGAACTTAAATTGAGATAAAAAACCCCTTACGGTAATAGTAACATCAAAAATAAAAATAACATAAGAGGGTTTATATAAGTTAGAAATTAAAATATCATGAAATGAAATATATTCCTTATAATCGAAGGAAAGAAGTTTTTGAATACACCAAATATAAGAAAAGATGGTGTGAAATATCAAACAAATCTCATGGAATTGAAAATATAGGCAAATAACCATTACAAACATAGTATCCTTTAAATTAAAATACATTTAAAAAACGAAAATTCAACAGATCATAAAATCCCATTAATTAGATGAATATGGTAAAATAAATTAATTATTCAATTATCACACCATGTCAAAGATATCATCATTCATAGCAAGAAATATGTCTTAATAATTTAAATTTGAAACAAAAAACCCCTTTCCTTAAATTTCATATTGTTGAATATTTAATAAATTCATGTAAAATAGACATAAATATCTTAACCACTAATTTTTAAGTATTACTAAAACATATTACCTTTTAAATAATGATTTTATAACCACCTATCACTAATTTGTTACCCAGTAATAGTTTATTTTCACCATCGGATGTTTGGATTTTTCAGTTGTTTTTTCTACAAGTTTCATGATGACGAGGTCAATTGTTACGTATTGGATAAAATTTAAAAATTAAATTTTTTCAATATATTAATCTTTTTTTTATTTTTTTCCTAAAGTATTATTTCTTTGGGTTAAATAAATTAATTTTTTCCATGAAATATGAAATTGCGATGAACTAGTTTCGATGCGATTAATGATTAAAAAGTGGTATATTGATAAATATATTTAATATTGATAAATATTATAGAACTATTAATAAATATTAAATAAATTATTATTAAATTATATTACCATTAAGTAACATTCCTTATTTATTCATGATATAAATATTATAACAGCATTCACGTATGTGTTAAAACCAACCCAAATGAGAGTGTGTTATAATGTTTTAGTAAATAATGACATTTTTTATGTAATCATAATATAAATTTTAATGAATAGTAAAAATTATTAAATATCATTTAAAAACCTTACATTTCTTCTTATAACAATCAATATAGGGTGGTGATGAAAAATTAAATTCATCATTCATAGAGACGGTAATATGCATATATGCATGATTAACGATTTCATTTCTCAACAAATGGGATGAGATGAATTTATATGATAAATTATAATTTAATAATTATATTTGTAAAATATTAAAAATATAATGTAGTTAAATTCTCCCTTTTTAATAGTGAGGAAATGTTTTTGAAGAAAAATGAACCACATCGCTTCAAGGAGGGGCAGTTTGCACGTACGCACAATCGATGTTGTTTTGTTTTTATTAATGGATTAAAAAAAAAATAATGTGTTATATATTAATATTGTTTCATTAAATTATATTAATTATAATTATATAATTGTATTAGGGTTTAAAGTATAATTTTCGAATAGGAAGTCTAAGAGGAAAAGACTAAGGAATAAGAAATACTCGTGTTAGGAACATAGGATTTCACTAGGAAGTCTTTATAAAAACAGAGACTTTTAGAAAACTGATTGAGATTATAATCTTATGATTATTAGTGACTCTTATAATAGGAGAAAATCTGAAGAATTTTAGGATAAAAGTTTAAGAGATATGTGCATCATGAAGTGGTGGGTTTGTTCCTCTTTCATTAGAGAAGAAAAAGGGTAATTTTAGAGGTTCACATTACATTTCTATAATGCTATGCCACTTTTAAAGGGTAATAGTCTTAAAAAGTTTAAAATTATATAAGTTAAAAGTTTTTTATTATCTACCTATCATACATGCATTTATTGGCATGTTTTCTAGATATTTTTAATCTTAGTAAATCTCTTTTTACCCTTTTTACATTTACCATGTTAACTAATTATTTTAACCACGATATTTATTTTTAGTCAAAAAAAATTAAACAGTGAGTTATTAAATAATTTTAACATTTTCATTTAAAATATTAAAATTATTTTATTGAAAAACGTTTATAATGTCTAAGAAAAGTTAATTTCTTAATTAAATCACATGCCTTATAAAAACAGTTTTTAGAAAAAGAGTGTTTTATGCTTAGTATTGTGTGTAGGTTAAAATTGTAAATATTATTAATTAAATGAAATAAATTTTTTTATTACAAATACATAAAAGGTTTTTCCTATTCAAACCCAGAAAAAACAAAATTTTAGCATAAAAATTCTTAACTAAAAGAGAAAACCTAAAACTGTTTTTAAATTAGAAAAAAGGTTATCTAAGTTCTGAAAATTAAAAATAGGTTTCCTAAGTTCATAATAATGTTTAAAAATCATAATTTTACCCCATAAATAGAAAGAATAAATTAATTATAAAAATTTAATAGATTTTTAAGACTTTATAATATAATGAGAATGTCATAAAATTTAAAATATTAGTAAAAACAATATTTATCACTATTCAATTAAACAGAAACCATTTCAAAAAAATCCAAAAAAATCCTAATATAATAATTAAATTCTAAATATAAAAATAAATTTTGTTTTTTCAAATTAAAATTATAAAATTTTGTAATTAAAATATAAAAAATAACGAAACCTATTTTGATTGAAAAATAAACATTTTAAAATATTAATTGTTCTTACTTTAAGTTCCAATCAATTATTAATTTTATTGGTTTTAATATATTATTCATGTAAAAATATATATTATCTATAAAATATTTTGTTTGTTTAAATAAATCACATAAAAATATTATTGAAAAAATTACAACAGAAAAAAAATACATCTTAAAGAATAAATTTATCATTTCAATTTTATCAATGAATTAGTAAAGAAAATTTTTTATTATATAAAATAAATGTGACAAATAAATTTCAAAATAAATAGTTACATGATTATGTCATCCTAACTTATAGTTACATTGACCCTAAATATATTTGAGTAAGATCTGAGAATATGGAAAGCACCGGAGTGAATTGCAAGCGATAACCATGCTACCAACATCACAGGCTTCAGAAAATGCTCTTCATAATGAGTAATTCCACTACTCAATGTTGTTTCTTTTCATTTTTTGTGGATTTTATTATATGGACCCTTACTTTTATAAATCTAATTTCACAATGATATTATATTGGTCGATTTTAATAATTTTATTTTAAGTTATCATGGTTTCATTTTAGTTTTGTGTTTCATATAAAATAAGTTATCAAATATAGTTTTATTTTGGAGAAAAAAAATTCCAAAATCTCAGTGTCTTACATTCACCCCCTAAATAAATTATATCCTTTAAATTTTAATTATTACTCACTAACATAAGTATTTTAGGATATCCAAAAGATATACATGACTAAATATATAATTTCAAGAGTTATATCAATCCTTTAATCTTAAGAAACATTTTTTTCTTTATAAAAGGTGTATCCCTAATATTGAGTTTTTATACAACCATTTGGGCCTAAAGTTAATAATTTTTTGGTATCAAGATCCATATTATATAATTTCATTAAATAGGGTGTTCATAACCAATCTTTCATTGACTGAAAATCATTGGATTATATGAAATTTAATTTAATTATTCCAAAAAATAATTTTTCCTCTAACTAGAGAGAACAATTCCATTTCCTGAAATAACCTTAAATTTATCCTAAAGAAGGACAAAAACAATTACATTAATAATAATATCATATTCCTTGAATAATATTTATATACATTAAGAACAAAAATTCTACCACCACATGTTTTTATTTCAATATCTAATTATTTGTGAAAACATACACTTCATAAAACATCTGCAAGTCTATAATGATGAATAAGTGTACCCAACACCACTTAATTATCATTTTCCACTTTAATAGTAGTCATATAATATGATTATCCTTTTTCTCATGGTCTATAAGGTTACTATTGTCGACTTTTATCTTAATCCCTTATATTAGTGAATTGGTTTGTATAGATTCTAAATTCTTTATATCTAAAATAGTAAATTTCTATTGGATCCCTAAAAAGTACATTATTTTCTCCATCTTTTTTACTAAAATATTTATTTTTTTCTCAACATATTATTTCTAATTCCCTCCTTTACCATAAATAAAATGTATTCTAGTTCCTCTGGTCATTCCCATAGGTTCTCCATCCCACATTCTTTACATGAAGAAAATTAAATCTTATTTCTTTCATCGTCGTCATCAGCTGAATTTTCATGCGACTTTGTCCTTCTCTAATTTGTTGTGTTTGGAAACACAACTATGTTCATGTATTAAATAATAATTATCAATAACTATTTTGTAATTATCATGGGATTTATCACTCTAAATTTTATTTCATTAGGTTCATCGTTGATAAAATCTCTATATTATCCATGGAATTGTTAACTCCCTTCCCTTGGGATTTAGTTATTGATAAAATAAAAGGGGTTAATGTGAGTAATGAACAATTAACATCATAAAATAATTATCCCAAATAATCTTATGAAAAATTATACATCAAAATTTTTTGATCTTTAAAATCATAACATTATCTTTTAGTTCATCCTAAATCACTCCCAGTTAAATCTAGTATTATTTAGGTTGTGTTCCCCCATTCTCCTTAACTTAATTCCTTAACATAACAAATCATTAGTACTGGAACTCAAAGAGAATGTTATTAACCATTGTATATCCTTAGGGATTGTCTATCCAGGTGTGCATTCTTAGGCCCACTCATCATTCACTATGTAAAGATCAAGTTGATACCCAAATAACTATTTTTAGGGTGATTTCCCTATGGTTCATCTATGTCACAACAAGATCCACTTTCTTGCATCGAAATAAGAAAATAATTTATAGTAAAATCATATACTCAAAAAATTAATAAAATTTTTAAATGTTATACTACACTTAGAAGTATCCCTTATACTTGTCCCTATGGTTATCACTAAATTTCTCTTATCAAAATACCCAAAAATAGCAAAAAAAAGTCCTCAAAATTAACTAAACCCTTCCTAGATATGAACTATAGAAAACCATATAGAATATATCTTTATTTTAAATAATTTCTACAAGAAAAAAATTATATCTCATAGATAATCACATAGTCCAAAAAATGAAAGTATAAGTTTTCTTTCAGGATCATCTATATAAGAAACTTATTTTAAAATACATATAACAATTTCTCTATAATTGAGCCACATTAGACACCCTTCTAGATTCTTGTAAGTTATTCTCATCCACATAACTTGGGAAATAGATACATAATAAATGGGTGGTCTTAAATTATCAATAAGGTAAATCATGTCATCAAGGATTAGATCAAAATAATATGGGAAAAAATGTGTAGTGGTAAATTTATAATTAAAATAATATGTAGTAATAATACTTCTCTATATTTCATGATAGAGTAACATGTAATATCAAATAAATAAACATGTATCATGGTATAAAAGTGTGAGATAATAATGAAAAAATTGAAAAAGGGAATGATATAATAAGTTCATGGAATAATAAATATAAGGAAAGAAAACTAAAAATTTCATCATAAGCATAATTCAAGGATCAAAAACAAGACTACCATAGTTTATAGAGTCCCATAAGGGATTGGGTTCACTCCTTATTCATATAACCATAGTGGTCATATATAGTGGATCGTGTTCACCCCCCCCCCCCGTTTTGTTTCATATTATCGCATAAGATGTAAAGTTTTAACCAACTAATTTGAAGGATATATAATTTTGGATCCCACATCACATGATTAAAATCATAATATGTACATACATACACGTTTTTCATGAGTAAAATATACTATATATAAATCCTAAGCAAAATAAAACATGTGAGAAGAAAGTGGGTTTCATAATCTCATATCAAAGGATAACTGAAAAATATATCATAAGTATTTCCAAGAGAATATTAAAATAAATAAATTATGAGTTTAATATTTTAATAATAAATCAAAGTTCTTTAATATGGAGTTATAATTTAGAATAATTTATTGGAAGGATTGGAAAATTAAGAATAAAAACAAACCACTTTTGTGGTGCTTTTTGAAATTGGTAAAGAGACTTTTAAATAAAGAATGGGTTTATTATTTTCCATTAGACAATAATTTAACTAATATGGTTTTCTATAAAATAATTAGGGTTTTAAAACGTTATTCATGGTTAAATACATTTTATATAGGTGGTACTTGACATGAAATAATAAATTGGAAAATTCCCTTAAATCAAGTTTACTTAAAAGTAGGAATTGTGAAGGGAACATAAAACTTGTCTTATCTATATAAAATAATAATAAATTAAAATATTGATATATTTAATGATCATATATTTAGAGTATGTATGAATTAAATGATAATAATATATTGGAAAATGGTGATAAATAAAGAGAACCAGTAACTAGAAATTAATGAGGGTGGTTCGAAAGATTCCATTTTACATTTTTAATATCTTTAATGAAATAAAAAAATATTAAATCTGATAAAAATTTATTTTGAAAATATGATAAGGAAACTATGATGGTCACATTAGATAAAACATAATTAATTTTCCAAATATAAATTCAGATATATGTGGGAACATAAAACTATGGACTAGTTGGGGAAACCGTAGTTAAAAATGATGTAAAATATTATCAATGGTAACATAACTTTTCAGGAAGAAATAAATAAAGTTAAATCCATTAAATTTAAAATTTTATTTTTTTATAGGTGGAGAAATTAACTTGAAATAAAATAATTTGGTGGAAGAAACTAATTTAATAAATAATAAGTTCAAGATGAAACATAATAACTCAAAGAAATGTAGTGTGAGTTAAACGAAACACTTTTAATGTCATAATCTCTCAAATTGAAAATTCATGGAAGGAAAAACATGATATGGATTTTAAAATTCCATATATTCCACAAACTTTATGACAAAAATAAATCCATTTCCAATACATACACCATAAGAAATAAAATAAAAGGGTAATATGAATCATATATCAATGAAACAGAATTTAGATCCAAAAACCCTTACGTTAATGATAACATAAGAATCATAGGAAACTAAGAGAGATACCATAAGGTAAATAGTAAAATATAATTAAATAAATTATATTCATTATACTACAAGTAAATGTGGTAGTTCATATACCATATATAAGAAAATATGGTGTGCAATGTCAAAAATGTCTTGTAGAATTGAAAATAAAGACAAATAACACTTCCATATTTAAAATTATTTAAATTAAAATAAATCTAAATAAAGAAAATTATATGGATATTCAAAACCCATTAATTTCATAAATATTGTAAAATAGAATCATTATGTTGTAATCACACCATACCAAAGATATCGTAGTTTATAATATAAAATATGTCTCAAGAAATTAAATTTGAGACAAAGAACCCCTTAACTTAAATCCTACTTAGTATAATGTTCTCTAACATCTTGTACAATAAATAACTATATTAATCACTAATTTTATATACTTAGTGAAATATATTTCCTTTTATACCCATAATTTGTAACCAAATTTTATAAATATGTTACTCAGTTATTGTTTATTTTCCTCGTTAGATGTTCGGATTTTTTGATTGTTTGTTTCATACAGGTTTCACAGTGAAGAGGTCAATTATCACATATTCATTCAAAGTTTATAATTCCTAGATTATTCAATATATAATATTCATTTATATTTAATTATTACTTAATTACTATCTCATTGGGTGAAATACAACAATATGGTTTGTGAAAAATGGATTTATGGTGAACTAGTTTCAACGAGTTTAATGATTGAAAGTTGGTATATTGATAAATATGTAAAATATTTATAACACCTTAATATAATAATTAAATAATATTAAATACATTATTTTCACATGATATTACCATTATATAACATTCGTGAATCATTCATGTCATAAATTTTATTTTATTTTTCACATAGGTTGTAAAACCGAACAAAACAAGAGAGCGCTATAATGATTTAGTGAGTAAGGAGACGTTTTATTAAAATGTTAACTTAAATCTTAACAAGTACTTAAAATTTTCTAAATATCATTTAACTTCCTTATATTAATTCCTAGAACCATCCATGTAGGGTAGTGATGACTAGTTAAATTCGTTGTTAGTAGAGACGGTAGTTCTCTAGAATGCATGATTAAGGAATCCATATATCAAGGAATGATATGGAAATAAATTATGTGATAAATTGTCATTTTAGAATCATTATTGTGAAATAATAAATAAATAAATTTAAAAAATACATCCTTGTTACCAAACATTAAAGTCATTAATGAAAAATGAACCACATTTATTTCTGGAGGCGGTAATCCTCACATACATTCGATCGATGTTGTTTTTTCTAGTGGATCCAAAAGATTGAATAATGGTTCCTACATTAATATAATAAAATTAAATTGTATTAAAAATTAATATTTCATTATATTATTGTGTATATTAAATTTCTGTAAGTAGAATATTAAAAAGAAATGACAAAGGTGTAAAAAATATTCTTGTTGAGAACTTTAAATTTCTCTTAGAAATATCCTTGTAAATGGAGGTATTATGCTAACAAATTGAGACCATGGGCTATTGAATTTGAGATAAGATTCAATAAGCAGAAAAATGGAAGATTTTTCGGATGAAATTGGGAGGTTTAATTTTACAATCAATTGATGTTCGAGAACAAGTTTACCCCTGAGTAACCAAACTCGGTCGGTCATATGGCCTCAAGCACACCTTCCCATACTATAGAGGTTGTCAAATAGTAGTGAGGGCCTAGTATTTTTGTGTGGAGAGACAATTCCCTCATGTTTGAGTGGATCACAATGGTGAAAGATATGGATTAACATCAGAATAATAATACTGAATGATATTAGAAGTAGAAAATGAATATAACCATCTATGTAATAAAAACCATCCAATAGTAATAATAAAATATCTCAAAAACAATAAAATTTATCATATAAAAAGGATTTTGGTGTGTATATAAAGAAGTAAATAAAGCTTACATGGAAGCAGGCAGACATTATACTCCTAGGATCATATAATTTGACCAAGTACCAACATCGGCCCTGATAGTTTGTGATATAAATCTTAGTAGGCCACCACAATAACGTTTATAAAAATATAGTCTATGAATATAATATATAAATTGTGTAGGTGTATAAAGGTAAAGAACTCAAAAAATAATAACCCATGCCAACTTTAGCCTCAGATGGTGTCTAACATAATTAATTATGATTCATTTTATATAGATAAATCATGCGTAGGTGTCAAAAGTACTGAAATAGATCATAATAATAATAATGAGAATCAAAGGAGAAACCAAGGCATCCTGACCTCAGGGATCAGAAAACTTATTGTAATAACTAATTCAGTATTGGTACAGGGGATAAAATTGTAATCAAAGAGGTGAACCCTAGGAATATCACTTTAAATGAGTCTAACAAGGTCTGTGGATCTTTTGAATGGTAATCCTAGGCTAAACAGGACTGGTCTGAATGGGGTGAATCTAAGGAGCATCACTTATGAAGACATCAATATGAATCGAAGGAGTGTTTCCAAGGAATTCTAATATCCATGAAACATTTCATGTGAATCACCAGTACAACGTAGAGGCATTCACAGAATAATATGAATATTTGATTCAGTGGTGGGTATCTCCCATGGAAATCATCTCAATGAATTGAAATAGTGTCTATTGAGTGCTCAATGAATTCCCTCAACAATCCAAGGTCAGGTCAAGTATAAATACTCCTATAGAGATGAAAAAGATCCAAAAGTGTAAGGACCCATTTTCTCATTTCAATTATATACATATATCATCATATTCCATGTTATAATCATTCCATTTAATCATTTAATACGTTTATTCCATTACATTTAATTAAACATGACAATGTGAAATAAAGAGATGCAACCAATATCAATTAAATTTATACTAATTTAATAGTTTCATTTTATTACCTTTTATTAAACATGATAAGGTGAATTAAAGATATGTAACCAACCTCAATACAATTATAATATTTTAACTAGGCCTGGTGATATTAATATATACATACATTCAAAGAAATTATTTTAAATATTTATTAAATATGAAGGAACACTTACCTTATTAAATTTAATGTTATATGCACTCGAATGGTGCCAAAAATATTTACAATATCAGTCATTGAGGCACAAATGAAGAACTCTCCATAAAATGGTGGTCCTCATTGAGTTCTTAACCTCCAATAGTGTCAAAGAGCTCCTACTGGGGCCATATATTACAATTTAGATGGTTTCATTTAAGTTATATGAATTTAAGAGAGCAATACCCAGTGAGACTTGCATGAAAATAATGAAAACAATTTATAGACGTAATGACTTTAAGAGATTATTCATAGACCACCTACCATGTTACGATAATATATTCATCATATAATATTGGCCCTTTGTTTGTTCTATATTAGAAGAAAATTAAATAATGTAATAATATGATAAAAATAGGGCATATGACCCCACATCAAAATAGTATCATCAGTAGAAAGTCAAATGATGAACAGGGGTTAATGAGTGAAGAACATACTGATAACTATAAAAAAAGATTATTGGAATTAAAATCGAAGTTTGTTCATAAAATTTATCAATGAACTTAGATTTGCACGATTAAGATACATTAAACGTGAAGGATGATGAAGAAATTTTTCCGATGGAGGAAAAAGAAAATAAGATTTGGCTTATAATAATTTTAAGGGAAAATAGAATGTTCACCCATTAAAATATGGGTTGCACGGTTGTCCAAAGAGTGCTCCAACCATTATTGGCCTATTTTCCAAGAAGGGAACTCGTATTGTTCATGTGCATGGTTTTGGATACCATTTTAAAACTATGATTTTTAGATCTTCTAAATAATACATATCCCCCTCATGGGAATGTACCCTGGGTTTCATGGTTTCATCAAACCATGTGGCATACTTCTTCTCAATGAACACCCCACACTGCTAGTAGAAACAATGCAGACTATGAAACACAGTTTCTACTAACCATGTATTCTAGTTGTTTCTCCCACCATCTAGGGTACTAGGATCCAAAAAAATCATAGACTCTCTTGTTTCCTCTATATCCTCACTAGTAATTCATATAAATTATAAGAAATAGAATTAAATCAAAACATAAAGTATCCTTACCTCATAAATAATCATATTCTTATAGTATACCACCTTAAAGAAACACATCCATAAGTTTCCCTTCCAAGGGAGATAGAACACTTTCTGAGAACAACTTTGTCCATTGGGCATGTACATCAGCTTCCCACTCACAAATATTTCCCTACACACATCCATGCATCCATAGAACCCACACCAAAGGAATAGACTAGCCTCATTCATCAGTCATGCTACGGTCAACAATGCAAATGGGATACTCCTCAAAAAATAGCATTGGAATCCAATTCAATATCCTCGAGATCAAAAGTATGAGGGGGTCTTCATGATAATGGTAAAGCTATGAAATGTGGAAGACATTGTGCATGGTATGGTAACTTTTAGGTAATAACAACTAATAGGCTTCCGGCATAATACTATCCAAGATCTATAATATCATAAAAATTTAGGTGATTGCTTCCCTTTTCTTTATATCCATTTATGACCATGTATAGGTGATACCTAAAAGAAAACATGATCCCAAACCCGAAACTCTAGAGTTCATCAACGGCGATCGGCGTAATATTTTTGTCCAAAGTAAGAAATATCTATATGTTTTCTGATCAACTAAAGCTAGTCCAAAGTCACTTTCATGAGACAAGGACCTAGTAGCAGCATCTCATCTTCCTCTTGCAAGCACAGAGGTAAATGGAATGGTCTACCATTCAAGGACTCATACAGAGCCATCTGAAGCATTACATGAAAGATATTATTGTCAGAAAACACAAAAAATGGATACGATTCTCACAAGAACTTCCAAAATCAAGGGCACATGCCCAGATCATGTCCCCAAACACCTATATAGTCTAATCTAATATTCCATTAATCAAAGGGTGAATGGTTATTCTCGAAAGAACCTATCTACCCAAAACATTATTTAACTCCTTCTAGAATCTTCATGTGGATTGATCATCCCTATTAGAAATAATAGTATGATAGATTTGGTGTATTGATAAAATCTCAAGGAAATAAATTCTTCCTAGATTATCAAATAATAAAATCTCCCAAATATGAAGGAAGTGGGATACCTTTTTCAATCGATCAATGAATACCCAAACCATATCACTACCTTAAGTAGACCTCAGTATGACAACTATAAAATATATCATGACATCTTCCCATTTCCATTCCATAGATGAAAAATGGTGTAATAATCCATCGAGTTCATGGTGTTATTCCATCACCTACTGATAGGTGGACAACCTAGTTATAGAACCATTGATCTTAAATTTCATCCCTGGACACTAATATTGAAGATTCATATTGTGACACATCTTGGAGACACCTGGGTGAATTACCCACTCAGAAGAATGGGATTCCCACATCACATCCTCTATCATGTATGTAGGAACCCAAATACACCCAAGTATATATTGTATTTCATCTCCATCAATAGACCAATGCAAAGGTGAGCCCTCTCCATAAATACTCTCCCAGAGAACCAAACATTTAGGGTTTAAGAGCTTCATTATCTTCACCAAATCCAGGATTGAAAAGATAACTACTAAGGAAAACAGAAAAAGATTCTTGTGACTCTCATGAAACTATAGATGCATATCACTAATAATTGTGAAAATTTTCCATTCATCAATAGATTCCTTAATGGATTTTTCCTGAGGTTTCTGGCTCAGTACATTATCTGCATCATTAACATTTCTAGGTTTATAGGCAAGGTCAAAGTTGATGTACTGAAGGTATCTGACTCATATTATTTTTATGATATTCAATTCACATTACATAAAGATATATTTTAGGATATTATGGTCCATATACACCAAAAATTTCTCTCCCATAAGTTAGTGTCTCCGTCAATGAAAATCATGAATGACTACATCAAGATCGAGGAAATAAACCAAGAAATTATTTTCAACAGGTCTCAACTGGATAGACTCATACATTACAACTCAATCCTCCCACCTTAATAATACAACCATATAGATGGTTGATGCATCATAGAACATTGTATATCCTCTATCGTGTTCAAGAAGAATAAGAATATGTGATGAATTATGTCATTCTTTCAAATTTTAAAAGGCATTATCACATGATTTGGACCAAAATAACTCCACAGTATCCATAGTGATATTGGTAAGAGGTGAAACAATGTGTGATAAGCCATCTAGGAAATTTCTATAATATCCATCCATACCCAAGAAACATTTTATGTCATTAATTTTCTTAGTCTTATCCTAGAAAATAATAACTTTCACCTTTTCTAGGTCAATGGATATTCCTAATTCTGAGATAATATGACCCAAGAAGTGAATTTTACCGATATAGAAGTGCCACTTGGTGAGAAAAGAATAAAATTGAAGATCTCTTGGTGTATTCTAAACTATCTCATGATGTTTATCATGGTCTCTTTGAGTACGAGAATAAACCAATATATCATTCCTAAAAAACATGATAAAGGAATCCAAGTAGGGGTGGAAAACTCTATTAATCAAGGACATGAAAATAGATGGTGCATTCATAAGGCCTAACAACATAACGAGGTAATAATATAAACCATATTGACTTCATAAATTCATATGTGGTGTATCTAAAGGCTTAAATCACACATGATAATAGTCCAATCTCTGTTCAATCTTAGAGAACATCTAGCTCCTTGGATCTGGTCAGAGAGATCATCTATTTGAGGAAATGGATACATATTTTTAACCTTAAGCTGGTTCAACCATTGGTAATCCACACATAGCTTGAGGGTCTCATCTACCCTATTGAAGAAAATCATGGTTTAATGCCAATATGACGTTTTGGGTCAAATAAAAACATTTGATTCTAAATCCTCATACAGTCTCTTGTGCATATAAAGCTCTATATGTGATATATTGTATGGAGGAATAGATATTGGTTCTACTCTTGGAACAAGTTCAATTTTGTACTCTACCTCCCTCTCAAGTGGTAGTCAAGAAAAGTAATTTGGGAACACATCCCTAAAATGATCCAAAATAGGAGATAAATCTTCTAGATGAACTGTATGAAAATCCAAAAAAAATATGGATATCTAGGCTATCACTCATCCCATACCATGATGCTCTGGACCGACCCTACATACCTGAACATTACACTCACCCTTTTTAAGATAATTTCCACACTATGTCTATGTAAATGACACTATGTAGTGATAATAGTCTATATATTCTTGATAGGGAACCAATCAGTCCATATTGAGAATGATATTGAATCCCATGATTTTGATAAAGAAGAGGTACCATAAGAAATTATAACTACCTTCCTCAAGGGCATAGTCTTTTCAATAGAGTATTTCCTTTGACAGCACACCCAATAGTGTTTCTAGATTCATCACCCCACAAAAGAAATAAATTTACTTCCTAATACTTTCCATGATCAATAAAGTCATATAGTAGTGATAGGAACCAATTTCAAATAAAGAATATATAATAGTAGATGATACTAGTATAGTTCCTCTTTGCATTGATGGTAGTGCACTTTGATCCTTGGGTATCGGTCATAATGCATGAAACTGTAATGATCCACTATATTGAGTTACAGCTAGACTACCCTGAGCAAGTCCTCCCTTCTGATGCTAATAATTAGAAGTATAGCTACTATTTCCATGAAAACCTCCTCATCATATTCAGTTGTTAATAATATAGATTCCTTATTGAAATGTTGTAACTGGTCCCTCTTTTAAAGGTGGAGCTAGTGTGGGCCCTATTTGACTACAAATAGATGTAAAGTTCATGAAAAACCTTTGAAGATGACCCATAAAGATAAAAGAATAGAACTCCAGATGTTCTCTATCACATTGGGGCTTCATATTCCCCTTTCATTAATCGTGATGGCATATAGTGTAGCTTCCATTTTGGATACTCTAGCTACCACTTCTCTAACAAGAAGCCTCAAGGATACCATTTTGGGCTATAAGAAGAACTATTTGCCTCTCTCATCATTGAACCAATATTCCTAGAACTATCATCTTTCTTCAAGTTCCACTTAGTGATAGGATCCTTCTCACAATCTCAAAAATGGTAGATAGGTGAAAGACGTTCACCTATGAAAGGATGGAATACTTAAGCCCATCCTCGAAGCGTTTGGCTCGTGATATCTCATCACTGGTAATTAGTGGTGAAAAACATTACAAATAGGTGATATATGATTAATATTCCATGGTAGGCATATTACGCTACCCGAGGTGCATGAAAAATCTGGATCAGTTTGCTCTCAACATGTGCGATAAAAAGGAATCATAAAAGGTGGTATAGAACACCGCCCAAACCATGACCCAATGAAGAACAGACTGAGTAATCACATCCCACTGGTGCTTGTTTGAATCAAACATCATGTAAGCGGAGAGCTCGACCCTCCTCCAGAGAGGCATCTACAGGATTTTGAATATTGATAGAATGGATTTTATCCCTGACTCAATAGCTTGTAGACCATCATCCCTCAAGAGGATATGGCGATGTTATTGTCGAAACTCACTAGTCATGTTAGACATCATAGGTGTAGGTTATGGAGTACCATACAAAGACTACATCATTCATTGGAAACTCTCTTTAAGCATAGTTTCAATGCCCAATTGGGGATTAGAAGGTGGTGCCAAATGTGGCACTACTAAAGGTATCACTGGTGTCTTTGAACCTTCCACCATAGAAGAAAGGATGACTTCACCCTCATAAGGCGTGACTAGATGATCTCATGGAGTCATAGATCTATAAATACAAAGAACACACCTCAAAATGAGATTTTAAAACTGATAGTATCAGTAATGGAAGAAAAACATAAGAACAAGGGATCACTTCCCAAAATACTACCCCAACTACCTATTTAGAAGGCCTAAGAATTAGTAAGTGTTCTAATACGATTTGTATGGGTTCCATTATACAATGGTCAATTGCAATTCAAGGAGGTAAACACTCTTCAAACTATAGTTTTTCTATTCATTGACTAGAAAATATTTCTTTTATTATCCAGAATTTAAATTTTATATTTGTAAGTGATTTTTATACATAAACTAAGGCTCAATTAAATGTTTTATAATTCCAAGTCTATGAAAATCTATAGACATTATAACTGAAATCAACACTCGTTTGATTACAGCCAAATCCCCTTATATTTGGTCCTAGAAAGGAATGAGTAAAATATAATGGATTAATTTCAATGAATTAACATTTCAATGTATTAGATCCCATGCACCTTATAGTTAAAACTAGTAGTCATGTAATCTTATCTAAATCCCCAATCATATAACCAAGATACATGGCTTTCAAGGGCCAAAATTTTATATTTAAGATTCCAACATCAATCTATACAATAAAACACTATTTATATTGATGTTTTTTTAAACGACTAATTTCCCTTATATATAGAAGATAATTTTAGCACACACATATATAATAACTATGGATCACTCAAAAATCAGAGGAAACTTAGTCAATGAAAGAAAAAAATTTAACCTAAATGGATTGGAATGTGCATGGATTGTGAATCCTAGGTTCCTATAATTACTTATGTAACAAATGTACTTACAATACTTATCCAAGGTAAAATATCTATAAAATATATCAAATACCACAATTCATGTGCGTATCTCAATGGTGAAAGTATATCAACTATAATAAGAACAAAAAGAACAAAAATTTATCATCCCTATGAAACATGGTATTTACCCCGAATGTGGGTTAGATACTCCTAGGAATATATTATGAACAAGTTTAAACAAGTCCAAAATCTCTTATCTAAATTTCCTAAACGATAATTCATGAAAACAAACATCTCTAATACAACTTTATGACATCTCGGACTTGATTCACTTACAAGTAACTGAACCTAGTCAGACACTTGGCATTAAGAACACCTCCTTATATGCCAATGGCTAATGAATAACAATGAGGGTGTGTGGTGTGTCTATGGGGAGAGTATTCCCTCAAGTCAAAGTGGAGAACAATGATGAAAGATATCAATAAATAATAGAACAACAATACTAAATAAGACTAGAAGCAGACAATAAATATAACCATCCATGTAATAAATAACCATCAAAAAATAATAATCAAATATATCAAAAACTTTAAACTATATCATATACAAATTGATGAGGGAATGTATCTACAAAAGTAAATTAGGCATACAAGGAAGTTGTAAGATAATGCAATATGTTATTAAAAAATGAGAAAAAGATGCAAATACTATCCAAGAATCATGATCTCTAGCTCAGTCATCTACTACCCAAATCCAATCGTAAAGTAATAAAGTTAGGTGTCCAAAGTGGGATGCTTCCCATTTTATACACCTGTGATCATATAATCTTCCATGGTACCAATGACGGCCTGGATAGGGTGTGAGATAAATCTCAATAAGTCACCACCAATGGAATCTATACAAATCCCATCTGTGAAAATGAATCGTATAGTGTGCAGGTATATAAAGGTAAAGGAATGCTAAAATAATAACTTAAACCATCTTCGGCCTCATATATTTTTCGAACATGTATAATTTAATTAATTATGATTCATTTTATATATATAAATCTTGTGATGAAGTCAAGATCCCTAAAATAGATCATAATAATAATAATGAGTATCAAAGAGACACCAAGGAATCCATGACCTATGTAGTCATGCAACTCATAGTAATAACTCACAGAGTCTAGATATAAGGGTTTTGAATGTAGTCTAAGGGGAACACACATTCCATTCCACTGTATATGATTCTAACTGAGTCTATGGATCTCATCCTAGGTAATCCTTGTCCAAGCATGACTTTCCCCAATGGAGTGAATCCATAGAGCTTCACATCCAAAGACATAAATCTGAATATAAAGAGTGTATCAAATGCATTATAATATCTAGAAAATATGTCAAGTGAATCTTTATTACTCCACTAAGGAATTCATGAAATAATACAAATAACAGATTCTATGGTGGGAATCTCTCAGAGAAATTGGCTTAGTGAATGTGAATGGAATCCTCTGAGTGCTTAAGGAAATCACATGATAATTCAAGGCTGGATCAAGTCTGACCACTCCTAGAAAGCCGAAAAAGTTCAAAAATCATATGGTGCCTTATTCTCATGTCAATGATATATATATATATCATTATATAACAAGTAATAATTATTCCACTTAATCATTTAATAGGTTCATTCCATTAACTTTCATTAAACATGACAAGTTGAAACAAGTACATGCAACTAATATCAATTCAATTTATAATTATTCAATAAGTCCATTCCATTGCTGCTCATTAAAAATGATAAGGTGAATTAAGGATATGTAACCAACCTCAATTCAATTATAATCTTTTAACTAGGATAAGTGATATATATAAATAAATACTTTCCAAAACCTGATTTTAGATATTTATTAATTATAATGGAACACTTACCATGTTAAATTTCAAGTCATACACACCTAAACGGTGATACAAAGAATACCAATATAGGTAATTAGGGAATAAATGAAGAACATGCACCAAATGGGTGGCCCTCATTAAGGTCTCAACCTCCAACAATGTCAGATAAGTCCTACTAAGTCTATAACATACATTTTAAATGATTGAATTTAAGGCATTTGAATTTACGGGAGCAACACCCCTTGAGAATGGCTTGCGCACAACGTAAACATTTTATAGATGGATAGAATTTTAGGGATGAGTTGTAGACCACCTGCCTTTTGATTTTAGTGGATTTATTATCTTGTATTGGCCCTTAGTTTGGCCTGGATTAGACATAAATGAAAGAATGGACTAAAACCCTTAAAATATGGCATATGAGCCTACATCAAAATAGAATCTTAGATATAACGGAAAATTAATAAATGATCCTAAGGAGTGAATCACTTACAAGAGGATATCCAGTGAGATTATTAGAAGTTGAATCATAGGTCGGATGAAATATTTATCAAGAAACCTATCTAGGGATACTTGAGAGATCTTCAACAAGAAGAAGGAGGAATAATTATGTTAGGTAGAAGAAGAAAAAAATAAGACTTAGGTTATAATAATTTTAAAGGAAAATAGACTCTTAAACCATTAAAATCAGGGTTGTATAATTTGGTTGCATAGTTGGAAATATTATACACCAAACATGCTTCACCTATTGTCCAAGGATGGAACTCGCGTGGTTCATGTGTACGGTTTGGGAAACCATGTAAAAACTGTGCTTTTGGATCTATTAAAAAATGAAAATCCCCCTACATGGCCATGTGTCTGGGGTTTCATGGTGTCATCAAACTATGTGGCACACTTCTTCCTACTGAAAACCCCACACTCTTAGAAGAAACTATGCATACTAGGCTGCACGGTTTCGATTAATTGTGTGGCCTATTTTTTCTCCCACTATTTAGGATTTCGGGGTCTGAACATACCCCAGAGACCCTTGTTTCCTCCATAGCCTCACCAGGAATTCATATTAATTCCAATACAAATAATTAAAGAAACATTTAAAGGATCCATACCTCATGGAAAAACTGGGTTCTTATAAATTATGTTGTGGAAGTTATCTCCTTCAATAAGTTAAGAGAATTATAATTTTGGTAGTATTGATTACATTTTAATAAAGTTATTCCACTATTCAAATATAAAAGGCACCAAAATTTTAAAATATTTATAGGGAAAATGGTGAGATGATATTCCACTAATACAAACACTTTAAGGAATGTTTCTTAAATATTTTTGGCTTTTACACTTATTAAAACTCTTTTTATAATTTTTTAACTTTTATAGTGGTAACTAATGTTTTTAACCGTTGTAATTAATTTTGATGACAAAAAATTACAATTGGAATCATTAAATAACTTAAAAATTATAAATTAAATTATGAAAATAATTTTATCCAATAAAATATCTAATGTTTAGAATATTTAATATCACAATTAATGTATGTGATGAATAAAAATAGTTTTTTGAAAATTTCTATTTTAAGAAATAAAAATTATGTGTAATTTAAATTTATAAATGTTATTAATTTATATGAAAAAAATATTTTAATTATAAAACAAATAATTTTTTTTATTTCAATGCAATCCAAATCCTAATTATTCCATAAAAATTTTGATTAAAATAAAATATCTAAAATTGTTCTATAATTTACAATAAAATGTTTCCTATGTTCAAAAAATTAAACATAGGTTGAATAAGTTCAGAATAATATTTAAAGTTCATAATTTTATATGATAAATTACTCTTTTATTGATTTAAATGTTTAATAAATTTTTAATACTTTCTTATTAAGTGATAAAGTTTAACATTTACAATTTTGGTAAAAACTATGTTGTCCACTATTTACTAAAAATAAATTATTTCAGAAAGAACATAAAAAATCAACCAAAGATAATATTTAAATTATTAATAGATAAATGAAATTAATTTTTCAAATACAAATTTTAAAATTTATAAATAAATCCATAAAAATATAGTGAAAACGGTTTTCAAAGAAAAATAACCTTATAAAAATATTGATTATCTAAAATTTTATTTCTTATAAATTACTAATTATATTTTTGATGATATATTATTCATATAAAAAATATTGATTATCTATAATATAATTTTTTCTCTAAATAATGTTTAGAAAAATCATATTGATCAAAAATCATTTTTTAGAGTAGAAAGATCTTGTTAATTATATCTATTCATTAGAAAATAAAGTTTATTTTTTTTGTAATATACACGTGATATATAACTTAAAACATTAATAGTTACTAGGTTATATAATCATAATTTGTAATTAAATAGCCCTTAAATATCTTCACATAATATATAAGAAAAAGGTAAACAATAGTGAGAGTCATGGGTGGTGACCCTACTAGTATGGATATTTTGACAATTTCCATGACCTTGAATTTATCTCACATATAATTTAACTCAGACCATAATTATGGGAGTTTGACTTATGGTTGGTGTAGACAAACCCCTTTTGAGGCTACCTCTCAATCATGGACAAATGAGATTCATAAGGGAGACTTCCACTACCTGAGGATATTTCTTTACTTTTTGATTGTAAATTTCATAATATAGTTACTTCCTTTTATTCACACATATTTAATCGATATATTATAACGTTATATTTTAGTAATTTTATTTCAAAGTATCGTGGTTTCACTTTAGTTTAGAGTTAATTGTCAAATAAGAAATAAAAAATTGTTTTAATTTATAGAAAAAATATATATTCCAAAATATTGTGGAGTTACATGGAGGAAATTCCTTGTTTATATATAATTGGTCTTATTAATTGAATAGATACATTATATATTCTATAAGAATGTAAAATATAAAGTAAATAATATATATCAAAAATCATCTAGAAATACACCATACTAGAGTTATTTTTATCGAAGTATTTATTTGTAATCATATTGTAGAAGGTATATTTTATTTCAAATATTTTATCATATATTTTTTCATGAATAACACCTCTACTTATAACTCTTACATATGATTTCTTTGGATTGATTTACTCCTTTTTAGGAATAATAATATATAATGTTATAATTTTAGGAATTTTGAATTTACTTTTATGTATTATGAAATTAAATTTTTCATATTATTAATTTTTACTATTATTTATAATCTTATTACAACTTGTAATTAACTCTTATATATTTCTCATTTACTATTTTTTAGTCGTAGATGTTATTTTTGGTAATCCCAAAGGGAAATAAATGTTATGTGTTTCTATTGTATTAGTTTTTAGGACAAGTTAGCTAAATATTTTCAAAATGAGAGATCAAAAGTTAAGTTTGATAAATTATGTGTTTCTATTGATTCGGTAAGGGGGATACTATAGAGAGAAATTTAAAAAAACAATTTTTTTGGGGGGGAAGTTTAGTGAAGGTTACTTAGAAATTTATTTCATATATCAAGGTGGAGTATGTTTTATAGAAGTTGAAGGGGTTATTGAGTTTTATTTCATTACATGTGAGTTTTCCCTGTTTACCTTGTTTTATATTTTGAGTCATGTTTTTTGATTATCCAAATAGGAGAGTATTGAATAATTTTCTTAAAATGAAATCATCTAGATCCATTTTTCTAATGAATCCCAACACACTTCATACTTTTAATTCAATTATTGATGTTTTTTAGTTTTATCTTATCATGAATTAACTTATTTTTCAAAATTTATACTAATCTGGTTTTGATGCATGTATGTTCTATAAATTTGTGAAGTCTTGATAAATAATATCAATAGAAGATATATCTAATTGTGATTTTTATTGTAATAATACCTAAATAAATCAGATACATTTGTTACACTAATTCCTATAAATTTATATCATTATTTGGATAATGAAAGATATATTGATGATTACACACTAAAAGGTTTTCTACATCAAGTTTTATAGTGTCTTAGCGTTGATAGATTCCATGTGTAATATTTTTCTATGTGATACTTATAGAATGCGTGTGTGAGGTTCTTTTTTTAAAATCTATATGTTTTCTTCTTGTAATTTTTTATTCCAATCCTTCATGGGTAATGATATATTGAGGTAAGTTATATATATCTTTTGAACTTGTTATTCAATGAAGTCTAGTGAGGTCTTATTGTTGATTAGGTTGATAAAATATGAGCTCAATGATATATTTTTCTATTGACTTCATTTTTTTGATGAGTTTATAGGATTTAGCACTTGCATATTTTATTCTAGTTAATCAATAAAGATCTAGTTTTACAACTTTTATCCTTTATATCATGGTATTAATCCTTCCGTCACTTTGTATTAAAATCTAAGAGTTCCCATGAGTGGTTAAGATGGTAATATCCTTTAATAGTATGCTTATAATAATAATACAAGTATTTATCTAGAACTCCATGTTTTGTTTTTATCATTGTTTCTTTAATTTTTGAAGTTATTTTTTCACCACATAGTTTTTAACATCCTGGTGTGTTAAATTCTACTGCATTTATTATTATTATACTATGATCTATTGAGAGTTTATAACTAACAAATAGGTTATCTTTTTGAGTGGGAGAAAAAATCTAATGTCAAATAAATCCTAATTCATCCCCCTCTTGAAGATTCCATAATGGTACGGAAATAATATATTTGAATCTATTATTTGACTACAATCTCATCAGATTGAACATATCTGAGTGAATTAACTCAAGTTGTGTCTTTGGGTTAATATAAAAAAATGTAATTATTTTCCACCATTTTTACTTTTTAACACGTCTCACAAGTGTTAAGTTTTTTCTAATTCAGCTTTGGTAGATTCAACACACACTCATATTTTCTTTAAAATGTTTTTACAGTTTATCCCAATGGAGTTTTTAATGTACATTTAAAATGTATTTCATATTATGTGATACAATAAAAAGTTGGTGATAGAATTCCAAAAGTGTTTTATAAGATATACAAATGTTGTTTTAGATATGGTTTCATAATTTATTTTATTCTATATAATATAAGGTAAAGTTAAATAAATTTTATGATGATTTAGTTAAAGTGGGTGAGTAATAGAGATATGATATAAAGAATATATTTGTATAATGAATCTTAGGCTATATTATATGAGATTATATAAGAAATTACTATTGTGTAAAACCCACTTTATAAAAAACATATTATATTTTTTTTTTTTGGAATATCGTTATATATGATATAAATATATCATATTACTTTTTCCTAGAAATCATAGTCAATTATTGAGCTATGTCATATGGAAGTAATGATATTAGGATCATATTATATGATTCATAAAAACACAAAATTATTTGAAATATTAGTCAGAATTTAATTTTTTAGAATTCAAGAACCATCCACCAATCACTATAATTGATTATTAAATTTTATATGACGAAAGGTTAAGGAATAATGGTAGTCTAAAGGTTAAAAGTGTTGAAAATTCATTCCAATTAATCATATCTTTCATAATATATAAGTAAATTCTATAGAGGATCAGGGATCATCCCTAAGACCTATATAAGAAATTGATAGGAACTTATATGGGTTTTGTTTGTTCTTGTGATCCTTAAATGAGATATCTCTATCATTTCTACCTATAATTCTATCTTTCTATTTCTTCCTTTTCTACTAGAGATACATTCATATCATGAAATAAAGTAGGTTCCAGCCCAAATTTTGTTCAGATTCATATCAGCATGGGGATACACCACGGAGGGAGAAACGCATCTGTTCCTTCTAATAGATCTTTATCAAATAGTGTGATTGAATATAGTAGATGAAACAAATATTAAATTTAATGTACATGAATTTTATTCAGTTTTATTCTGCGTGGTTTCTGTTTCATACATGGTGATCTTTAGAATTTGATTTTTTTTAACGTCTTTCGCTCTTAAGAAGATGTGTTGTTTTATACTTAGAAACCCATTAATAATATTATTAGTCTCACATAACAGACTAAGATCATTCATATTGGAAAATATTTTATCAATATAATAATATAAAATCACTCCCATTGAACTTATACTATATACATCAATCAAGTATATTTTTCTTAAATTGAAAGGATTTAATGATATTATCAAACCTAAGATACCATTTTCAGGATGGTTATTTTTATCTATATATTGACAAATTAAATTTATATATCATGCATTCCATTCATTAATAGAAAACCCCTTGGTTGATATATATATCATCTTCTATGTTTTCATTAATAAAATATGTTTATATATAATTAATGTTACTCATAATGACAATCGTACATTAGTTCCATAATAATCTGTGAAAAAATTCTTATAAAATAGTTATAAATTTTTCTTATAGTCTGAAATTATTTCGAGTATATATATTATCCAAAATTATTTATTTTTAATTTTTAATGTTTTTATGAAATTTAGGTTTAGTTTTCAAATTCTATTTATTCCCAACTAACTTTCAACCTTCATTCACATTTACATAGATAAATAATTTATTTTTTCCATTGAATTAAATTCATATTTCATCATATTTAACCATCTGTTTGAATTATAAAAATCAGTCGAATATGAATTTAGAATTGGATCATTTTCAATTCCAATTTCATTTTCTAGTTCATATTGATAAACCAAATAGTCATCATAAATAGTTAGACTTCTTTAATTTTGAGATATTCTTAATATTATTTCTTATAGTCCATCTAATATAACGTCATTGAAAATTTGGGAAATATTTTTTGTTTTAAATAATTAATATTTTATCATAAATGAAATTATATAATAATAAAATATAAATTTATAACATATGATAATGGAATATGAACTCATACTTCCATAGTTTTATAATTTTTTGGAACTTCACTCCATCTTAATTCATAGTTTTCCAAAAAAAATTGTTTTTTTAATTTCAATAATTCTCACACTATTTTTAAAAGGATAAAATATATACCCTTAGAATTTTTTTTAGTTAAATACTGAAGTATATAAATATTTATCTTACATATAATTTTCATTCTTGTGGATTATAAGCTTTTATATTTTCTAAGAAACCCCATACATGTTGGTGTTTCAAATTGGTTTCCCTACCAATCAAAATTTTGGAAGGCATATTTGTAAATACTTTACTAGAAACCCTTTTTAATAAATACATATATGTTTTGAAAATAAGTATCCAAAATGATAAAGGTAATAATGAATAACTCAACATTCTTCTTAAATATATCTATAAATGTTTTATTATGCCTTCATTATACACTATTTTGTTATTCTATACATGACACTTCGTATTAAGTACATATGCCATGTTTTTTAGGAACTTTTCAATTTGACCATGGTTTTATCCAATTTCATCAAATGTTCCATAATATTCCCCACCTTTATCCATCCTTTTAATTTTCAATTTTTTTATACAGCTTTCTTTTAGTTTCTTCTATATATATATAAAAGGAATTTTTTTCATATAATGACTAATACAGTTAATAGAAATGTCCATAACATAAATAATCATTGATAAATGTCATGAAATTTTTTTATCTAGAAAAATATTCTATAATAAAGGGTTCATATATATCATTGTGTATGATCGTAAGAAGTTTAGGGATTCTGGTGAAACTAATAGGAATAATTATTACTTATTTTTATTTTTATTTAATTAAAAATATTCTCCCATTATAAATAAAATCATGGAAATTGTCTCATTCACATAATTTCATGTTATTTGGAATTTAATTATAAAGTTGAGTTTTTTTATTCACCCAAATATAAATTTTTATTATTAAGCCACTTTAAGGAGAAGTGGGAAACCATAGTTCACAAACCATTGATACCACTACGTACTGAAAGAACTCACAAATTGATTAAACACAAGACTAAGATTATTAGAATCAGACACTCTATATAATTCCCAGTAAAGAGTACTAACCCAGATGTCTGGATCGTTACTGATAAGCTCTTCAAGGTGGGTAGTCATTCTATCCATTGTCTGTATGAATTCCTCAGATTTTATTTTGCAGTGGTTGAAACCTCGATCTAGGATTCGGTCTTGTTTGTATATCCATGCCTCTTGATCCTATTTGGAATCAACTTGTAACCTTCTTTCATATATTCTGTAGATCTCCTCTTTTGAAGCATTGACCCGAACATATTTTTCAAACATTTCTTCCTTGGAATGGAGGATGGGTTCCAAACACTCCCCTTCTTCTGGTTCAACTACTCTTTCTTTTCCACTTTGTTCTCCAATTTCCCTTTTTTGTAAGGATTTTATTTCTTTGTTTCCACCATTCATGGGAGACCTAGTTTCCATTGGCTTAGGCAAGTGGGAATAGTCTTTCCATCCCTTTCATTTTTCCCCTTGACCACAATGCACTTTCTAGAGTCTCGATTTCCTTTCTGCCCTTTCTTCCTTCTAGGACTATGAAGGCCTTTCCCCTGAATTCTTTACAAACTATCCATTGAGAATTGGTTGTAACTGTCGACACCTAAATCCTCCTCTTCTGATGCTAGCGTTGGTTCTTCGACATCTAGACCGTCAAAGCGGTTACCCAAAACCACAAATGGGTATTTTTTGAGAGGGATATGCCTGCACAAAGACTTCACCAGTCCTTGCTTAACCTCAAATTCATTCTTCTTCACTATACTCACATCCTTCACTTGGGCTGGAGGTTGTAGAGAGAGGGTGTTGGGATCTAAGGGACCTAAGATATTCCCCCCATTCATCCTGCCTTGTCCAATATTTGATACTGCAGCCGACTCCTCCTGCATGTTTTTTCCGGATATCTCGGTCTTCCCACTGTTGTCACTCCCAATGGCAGCAAAGCTAGACGTCCCCCTAGTGATTAAGGACTTTCCCTTTTCTCCTAGATGTGCACATGCTGGGACGAGACTGAAGCATCTAGGCTGCCCCGGTGGCTGTGGCTCCTTAGCACCCAGTTCCTTTAATTGGTTGATACCCTGGTCATGTTTCAAATGACTAAACACCTCGTCCATCGGTGGATTTTCTGTCTACCCACTAGCCTTGAATGGAATAGAAATATATTATTATATATTTTGAAATATCTTCTATGTATTTTGAATTTTTGAAGTTGACCCAAGTTGCAAAGACGGCCCATCTAAGGGAATCCAACCATAACAACCCTTCATTCTAGATACATCAACATCCCAACCACATACTACTACACAAATATAAAATCCTAATTACACTCAAGTCCAACTATGTATAGTTCAACTTCACTTATACTGAAAACTCTAGAACCATTCCTTATAAAGCCTAGTTTAGTGACCATATTAAATCCTTTATTTTAGATTATTTCCTCAACACTCACATGAAAATGGGTTAAATATTACATAACTTGCTATTATTCTCCAATTTCAAATAGATCTACTTTTCTAAAGTAACAAAAGACTCATCCTTATATGAAAAAAATGATATTTTGGTCATTCTAACACATGAATATGGGATTCATTGATTCTTACTGATGTTATACTTTGTCTCCAAATCAATAACTACATGGATAAGTATATTTTTGTCAAACCCTTATATAAATAAGGTCAAACTACTACATAGGGTATTTCTCACTTATATATTTCCACTATTGTATTAATTCAATCATATATGGTGATATATTAGTATGCGTGCACGCTAATTCTTGAATTATGACAATGAAATGAAACACAAAATACTCAATCCTTTCCAATGATATACAGATTGTTAGAGATAACTTGTGATAAATTTTGATTTTGTTGTAAATAGAAAATTAATTCATCACTATAGAACGATATATCATATCATGATGACTCGAGGAGTCTAATTAGAGAAAGAAAATGATTCACCAACTCAGTTATGAAAAACTTTTTTCTATATTTTTGTTTTGTGAGTATTTTTATAATTTCAATGGAGGGATTAGCTAATCTTTAAAAAAGGTATGAACACTCTAGAAGGAGGAGGTTAATCTAACATGTGATTTATTTAGTTTTTTTATAGTATTTTTTCAAAATATTTACTCCCTTCATTTTTGGTGTATTCACTATTTATTTAAAAATTTCCATTTCACTCAATTTTTAAAGAATACTAACATAAGGGTTATTCTAAGGGTGGATACAGTGTTCTACACAATTTTACTACAATAATACTTTATTTTTTCTTTCTTATTCTAGTGATGGAATTCTATTTTATAAGTGATGGATAATGTGGGTGTATATTTTTAATTTTGATTACTTTTATATTTATAATTTTTTTGTTAATCATTTCTACCCCATTCAATAAAATTTCTCAACATTAAATTGATTTGAGTGATTTGAGGCTTGAATATTGTCTTTTGAGATTGGGATCTTAAGTATAATCTTTCTATATTTTGAGGAATACTTTATCCATTCATTACGGTGGTGTTGACTGACTAGTATAGTTAAATGGGATCATGATCTTGGAGGTTTATCATAGATTTTGAAGATTGATGGATGATTCATTACTAAAAACCTTGGTTTATCCAATGCTAGGATTTTTCATCTCTATAAAAAAGTGTTGATGAATGCCCCTTTATCAGCACTTGAAAGAGAACTAATAAATGGAGCCGTTATCAGTGCCTTTTTAGCACGGATAAAGTGGGTATTGATCAGTGCTAAAAAGTTATAATAAAGATATTTATTTAAAATCACTTTTAAAATAGTTTTAATAAATCCCCCAACCCCCACTCAGTACTAGTAAAAAAGCACTAATAAAGGTAATATTTTAAAAAAGGTTATATTTTTAAAAAAAAAAATATATAAATATATAAATATATTTATATTCGTATAAATATAATAAATATATATTAAAAATATGTTTTAGACCAGTATAAATAAGAATTTTCATTTAATATATAAGATATTTAGTGAAAATTGATTATAAAATAATTATAAAATATTATTAATTAATAATATTCTAATTATTATCAAGCAATAGTCATTTAATAATAGTCGGATGGCATAAAAATTAAATGATTTAGTGAAATGTCTATGTATAACATTCTAGGTAATTATATAATAACAATTTTTCATATTTATTAATATTTATGAATTAAATATTAATTTTACTTTAGAAGGAACATTATGCCTGATAGCTTACCCGGCACATAACAATAAGTGTCTTCAAAATCTTGTGTTTTACATAAGACTTAGATATACCGAAAAATAATATATTTTTAATATTATTATTTTAAGTGGTAGTTATCACATATTCATTGTATTAGTGGGAATTAATAGGAAAAAATATTTTATTTTTATTAAAAAAAATTCATTCATCCAATAAATTTGATAGTCTTAAAATAAGAATAAATCTAATTTTAAGCAAAAAAACTCTATATTTTTTAAAGGTAGTTTTACCACCTTTTAGTGTGGAATCCATTTTAAATACAATTTTTTGGAACTTTCAGTGATTTTATATTCCAAAAACACATTATTTTTTAAAGTGAAACATAAAAATTAGGTTAGTCTGAATTTTTTATATTTTTCTAACAAGTTTCCTTTTTTAATCAATGTTGAAAAATAATGAAATTTAATTCGAAATATTTTTTTGTCTAATTTATTTATAGGGATAAATTATATTTTTAAAGGGTTTAAATGATTAATTAGATTAATATTTTACCAATAACCAAATTTAGGTCATTGGAATCAATTTCACTACGAAATTGAATATAAAACATTGCAAACTTTGGAACATTTTTAATTTAAAAACTCTTTGTCACGTCTCATACATGAGTTTAAATATAAATTATTTTATTAAACTAATATTTTTGGAATTTGGATAAATTTATTCCATATTTAGATTAATTATAATTTATAAATTTTAATAAGTTCAATTTAGTTTTTTACCAAAAATATTAGTGAAGGTTATTAAAATTAATTACAACAATTAAGAGAAAAGTAATATTAAAACGGGACTAAATCTTAGAATTAAGTGCCCAAATAACCTATAAACTTGTCTAAAATCCATTTTATGGAAATATTAAGAACCTAGCAAAACATTTATCTAATTTGGACCATTATTGTATTGACTTGACATGGGTAAAATGTGGGTGTAATTCACTTTTCAAAAATTTACAAGAGTAACACCACTCCAACGCTATAAAAAGGAACTCAACCCTCCCACTTCCCCAAACCTCTAAATCCACTTTGTCTCAGAAAATATCTTTCCAAATATCTCCTAAAAAATCCATACCCGTCAAATAGAAGCCTCACTGTGGGCATAAATTCATCCAAGGAATCCCTTTGGTGCAAACCAAAAAGAGTTACCCGAATAACAGGTAACACCCTTCCTCAAGGGATTTTATTTTATTTTTATTATCCACTTTCTAAAATCAACTTAGTCCATGAATAAATAATAAAATAAGTATCCTAAATAAACTTTAATGTTTTTATGAAAATATTTTGACCTAAACATACACACATATTCATCTAATGGGTAACGAACTTACCGTTCTTGTGTACAGAGAACTACCTCCACCGGAAATGATGTTGTTCATTTTTAGTTTACCACCTTTAATGGATGGGAATTATGATGAAAAATATTTTTATATATGATATTTATTGTGTATTTATTCATCAATAATTATTTTATAACACATACCTTTATACATTCCATTTTTTTTAAACAAGATAACATCATTTATGGAAGTGTGGACTACCGTCTCCTCATAGCGATGTGATACATTCATAGAGTACATGGAATATATTAAGGATGGGTTTAATTAAATATATTTTACATATAAAACTTATAAATTATATTCTTGAAATAATCACCTCTATTTAAATATAAAAAATAATTTTCCTTAACACTTCTCCATATAATAAAAAAGTGATAATGTCATTTGCGGACGTGTGGACTACCACCACCTAGAAGCGATGTGATACCTTTCACATAACTATAACTCTATATATAAGTATATATGATTATATAATATGGTATATAATATATAATTCTCATTCAAGAAAGTAAAAAATAATAATTTACCTTCTTTTCATAATGATCATTGAAAAATGAGAATGTTGCTCATGCGTACGTACAGGATACTGTCTCCATAATTGTAATGTTGGATCATTTTTCATAACCATATTTAATTATTTATTTTAGAAGTTTAGTTTATATATATATATAGAAATTATTTCATTATTATTATTATAGATATGTTCATAAAATATTCCCTCTGACCATAGATAACACACCAAAGTCATTTTGACCCATAAATCGAATATGATCAAAACACCATACACAAACAAAATTGTTTTATTAGTATTAAAAAAATTTGTAATAAGTAAAATAAAATTAAAAATAAACTTGAAAATGTTTCTCAAGAAATTATAAAATTGATATAAGTTTATTATTAAGGAATTTAAAGACACACGAGACTAGTCGGACCAAAGGTAAGGAATTTTGTCTCATTGTTCTTTCATTGATGTATTTCTTGATTATATGCACCTATATTATTTTATGATGTGTATATATAGACGATTTGACAGTGTATATATATATATAATATAAATTATAATGTTATATAATGTTTTATTAAATTTTATTATTTCATATAGATTATGATTTAAATGTTCAAAGTTGTATAAGACAGTTTTAAGGTTTAAAGATGTAATCCCTTCCGCATATTGATATTCTTGATATACATTTCATATTTATTTTATATTGATATAAAAATGGTTATAAATTAAATTTTATATCTATTTTAAATTTCATTTAAATATTTTTTTAATGTAATGTTTTTACATTCTTTATATTGAACGTTTTGATGAAAAAAATAATGTTTATTCTTAACGTACATGGTGATAATAACTTTTCCGCCACCATATGAATTATTTTAATTTTTTCTTCAATTGAAATATGTTATTTTTTGTTAAATAAAAAACATTTTTTGTATATTTTTTATAAAAAATGGATTTTTAAAAGGGATTGATTATTCTAATATCTTGAAATATTTTCCTGTGACTGAAAATGAAAATTTATGAGTGAAATTTTAATAAAATTCCAATAATTTATGAGTTATGATTATATAAATTGTACATGAAAATCTGATGGATGGTTCCGTAATAAACCAATTATTGGTGGTTTTAGGATAAACCAATGATGGTTGGGTCCATGATAGCCCTATAATACATTGGGTATGGATGTCATAATGATGGAAATTCCATTTTTAAGAGTGACATGTATGGGTGTCAACCATATGGTTATTCCATTTATAGGAGTGAAAAGTATAATGATGCTACAAGTTACCTTTTTATATTTTCTCTTAATTTAATGGGGTTTATGGTAATATTTTGATTATAAAAAAATTATTAAATAATCTTATTATCAAAGGAATGTATTTACTACTTATCAAGGTGAAAAGTATTACTCCATGTTAAAGTTTTCATAGCCTTTTAGTGTTTATAAATTGACTAACATTTTTCTTATTTTTATATCCCCTACTGATATTTTCATGATTATCCCATTTTTTTAATGTTTTCCACATGAATTAAGGATGAGTAAGGGATTGGAATAATTTATGTTGATAGTCGAAAATATTTTTCATAATAGAAATCATGTATTATTTTTGTAAGTTTTATATTTTGAAAAAATATAAAGTGATTGGAAGTGTCCATTTTTTATTAAATAGTTTTTTTATGTATTAGTTATAGCCTAATTCTATAAAACTCTAAACCTGATAAGATCCTCAATTTGAGATAAAGCAAAATTATTGAATTGACTCAATATTATGTAATGTTTTATGGTTGGGCCCTTATATTTGGAATCAAAGGAAATGTTTAGATAAATTTATAGTTTATGATAATATATTTAGGATACCCTTAGAATATTTTACATTGGGGTTAAGTAAAAATGATATTGCATTCAAATATTACCATTTTTCATCATCTAAATTATTTTTTTTTTCAGAATGGTTTTCCTTATATGAAACACGGAGGTTATAGTGGTAAAGCACTAAGAGGAAAATATTATTTTGAATTAGAATCTTGAGATATTTGGAATCAAAATTGTACAGTTTTTTGCAGGGATGGATCAGTTGACTTATAATATAAATAGATGTGTTGTTCATATAGGAGAGAAACAAAATATACCATAGTGGGACACGATGATAGTGGATCAGTTTATGCAATATAACCCCCTATCAATCATAGGATCATATGACCTCATGATAGATGAAGGTCATATTAAATCCCTAGAAAAGATATTCAATTTCATGGGTTGTCCAAATCACCAAAGGATAACTCTTTTAATGTATTGTTTTGAAGGTGGTTATGATCGGTGGTAGTCAATGGATAATAATATCAGGGAAATTTAAAAGATTTTTGCATTGGAATGTGATGAATTTAAGAATATTTTCATTGATATTATTTTCCTTAGGCTTTTCTACTAAGGATGTAAAATTAAATCTTAGAATTGAGATAAATGTAGGAAGATTAAGTGGTTGCATACAAAGAAAACTTTACTGAACTGGAGAGGTATGCCCAAAATTTTATTCAAGATATTGATAGTAAGATAAATTGTTTTTACTCTAGATGGATGCCAGGATATAGAAGATCATTGTCTTCTCTAGAGTTCAAGAAACCTATTCAATGCACTAACAAGGAATAAATTGAGTTTTATGATGATAATTTGGCCAACTAAAAAAAGAAAAAGAAGATGTATATTTGGAATATAATGATAAATAATTTATCAAATAAGTTTGGAGGTAAGAAAACAAAATTATGATGTTGTGATAATTATGGTAAAAATAATTCTGGATAATTTTTTTCAAGGTTTGGGAAGTGCTTACAATGTGGTAAGATTGGTCATGTGGTTCATGACTGTAAAAAATATAATCAGAAAAGAAATTAAAGGCCATAGGTGATATTTTTTATTTGTAATGAGTTAGAACATTATGAAAATGTGTGTCCAAAGTTGATTACCCAGGGTAGAAACCAGAAAGATAGAAAGAAAAACCATGTGGAAAAATATTTTTATGCTACTAAATTTGATGTTGAGTTGTCAAAATAAGTGGTGACTGGTATGTTGGTAGTTTATTTGAATTATTTCAACACTTTTTTTGATTATGGATCTTATTATTCTTTCATTTATAATAAATTTTCTAGAAAATTAGAAATATCACCTCATGAAAGTAATATTGAACATTTGGTGAAAGCTCTAGGTGGAAGTGTTAGAGAAACCAAGATTTATAGGAATATTCATTTTAAAATTAGTGGGATGGCCTTTCCTATAAATCTTGTATAATTTCCCGTAGCGGAGTTTTATATCATTTTAAGTATGGGTTTGATTTTAGTTTATCAATCTAAAATAGATTGAAAAGTCAAGAGACTTGTATTTAATGAGTTTATACCATTGATAACATACCTAGGAGCTAAGAAATTTATGAAATATGGAATTTAATGTTTTCTTTCTCATGTTTTTGAAAAAAAAAACACAGTACTGATTAGTAACATCCAAGTAGTAAAGGAATTATCAGATTCTTTCCTGATGAATTTTATTGTGTTGTTCCTAATCGAGAAGTTTAATTTACTATTGATTTAGTGCATAATTATAAGCCTATTTCTAAACCTCATTATATAATGGCTTGAGAAGAACTTGTGGAATTGAAAAAATATTTGCAAGAATTGCTTGATAAAGGTTTCATTCAACTAAACAGTTCACCATGGGGTTCTTATGTTTTATTTGTGAAAAATGAAATATGGTTCCATGATAATTTTCATTGATTATAGAGCCATCAATCACATCACTATTAATAACAAGTATCCTTTGACTCATATTGATTATTTTCTTGATCATATCTAAGGAGCTCAGTGTTTTTTGAAAATTGATCAAATTTTTGGGTACCATCTGTTGAAGGTGAAGGAGAACGAAATTTTAAAGATAGCATTGTAGACAAGATATGGGCATTATGAGTTTTCTGTTATGTCCTCTGGTTTATATAATTCACCTGCCATATTTATTAATATTATGAATATTATTAATAGAGTCTTACATTGGTTTTTGGTTTAGTTTTTGGTTGTGTTTATAGGTGATATTTTGGTATATTCTAAAATCCATGAGTAACATGAATGGTACTTAAGGATTTTTTTTACAACCCTTAAAATAAAAGAAACTATATGGGATGTTTAGTAAGTATGATTTTGGGTTGTAAAAAAATTCATTCCTTGAAAATATTGTTTCTAAATATGGACAAAGTATTGACCCTTCTAAAAAAATTTAAAGAGTTTCCAAGACCTACAAATGTCTCTGAGATTCATATTTTTCTTAGATTATAGGGTTATTACTAAATATTTGTTGAAATATTTTCTTGGTTATCTAGACCATTTACAATTTCAACTTGAAAAAAAGTTAATTTTATTTGGATGTGAGAAGGTGATGTTTCTTTTCTTTAGATGAAAAGAATATTTTTCAATGATCTTGGTTTTTCCTTTCCTTCTAGAAATGATGAATCCATCATCTATAGTGATTCTTCATTTAAAGTACTTGGTTATGTCCGAATACAAAATGACAAAGTAATTTCATATGCTTTGCGTCAGTTGAAAACACGTGATATAAATTACCCTACACATGGTTTGTAATTTGATGTGGTTGTTTTTGAATTAAAAATTTAGAGGCATCATTAGTATAGTGTGAAGTTTGAAATATATTTTGTTCATAAATGTTTAAAGTATATATTCACTCAGAATGATTTTAACATGATACAGAGGTGATGGATGGATCTAATCAAGGATTATAATTTATCGATTCAATATCAACCTAGAAAAGAAAACAAGGTATTTGATTATTTGAGTTGAAAATGTAATGATACATTAACAATGTTACATTTTGAACATGACCCTTTAGTTAATGATTTTACTAAATTTGGGCTAGAAGTTTTATATGTAGGGACATCCTCTATTTTGTTTTAGGTTTTAGTGCAGTTGACTTTTTCAGAAAGAATTAAGAATTCTCATAAGGTTGATCAATATTCACAATAAAAGGTAGAATCCATTAAGAATGGTAACTTTCAGAATTTCTATATTGATGAAGGTGTTTTAAGATTTGGTAAAATATTATTTGTGCCTTATTATTCAAAGTTGAGGAAATATTTGTTGACTGAATCTCATAGTTATCTATTTTTCGTTCATCTGGGAAGCACTAATATGTACATACACTATTGGGAGTATTAATATAGGTATATAATAACAAAATATTACTTACTTTACAATGAAATTTTTGACTTGTCAACAGGTTAAAGTGGAGAAACAGTTACCAATGAAAATACTTCAACCATTTCCAGTACCCGAGTGGAAATGGGAGAATATATCAATTTTTTTCATGGTGGTATTGACAAATACTTCTCAATATAATAATGTGATTTGGGTTATTTTTTATCAATTAACTAAATCTTCACATTTTCTTCTTATTTGAGATATAATGTATTTATATCAGCTTTCTAGACTATATCTAAAACATATCATGAGGTTACATGGATCTCCACCCTCCATTTTCGCATACTGTGATCCTAGGTCCAAATCCAATTTTAGGAAAGGAATTCAGAAGTTGTTGTGTACTGAGTTACATCTCAAAACAACTTTTCATCCTTAATCTAGTGGAAAGTTTGAGTGGATGATTCATACCTTTTAATATATGTTTCGTTCTTTCTCAATGGATTACCAAGGAAGTAGGGATTCACATCATTCTTTGGTTGAGTTTTCTTACAAAAAATATTTATCAATCCCGTATATATATATGGCACCTTTTGATGAATTATATAGAAAGCGGTGTCAAACATTGTCTTTTTTGGATAATGTAAAATAAAGGAGGGTAATGAGTCCTGATTTGGTAGAGTAAATAATAGATAAAGTCCAATTGATCTAGTGACACATGAGGATAGCTCGAAGTAGGAATAAGAGTTATCCGGAAAACTGGTGAAAGGATCTTTCTTTCAAGGTAGGTGATCATGTATATTTAAAAGTTTCTCCATAGAAAAGTGTGATGCATTTTGGTAATAAGAGGATGTTGAGCCCATGGTTCATTATACCTTATCAAATCCTAGATAAAGTTGGAATAGTTTCTTACCGAGTGGCCTTACCTCCAATTTTATCATAGGTACAAAATGTATTTTATGTTTCAATTTTAAGGAATTTTGTACCATACTCATCACATGTCTTGATCCCTATAGTAGTTCCACTAGAAGAGAATCTTTATTATGAGGAAAAAACATTTTATATTTTTGACCACAGAGAGTAAGTGTTGCAGAATTAAGTAATTTACCTAGTTAAGGTTTAATGGAAAATGCATATGGTTGAAGAGGAATCATGGTGATCCAAAAATCCTATAATGGAAAAATATTCTCACTTATTTGATAAGTAAATAAAATTTGGAGGACACAATTTCCAAAAGGGGGGAAGGATATACGTCCCAGGTAATTATAGAATTATAATTTTCAGATTTATTAATATTTATGAATTAAGAAGTAATTGTTCCTTCGAATGAATTCTATTTATGATAGTGTACCTAACATGAAACAATGATTGTCTCTGAAATCTAGCATTGCACGCAAGACTGAGTTGTACTGAAAAATGAAATATTGTTAATATTATTATTTTAAGTGGTAGTTATCACCTAGAAATCATATTCATTGGAATTAATGGGATGAAATATATTATATTTACACATATTTATAAAAAAAATTCATTTATCCAATAAATTTTATTGGATGAAAATAAGAATAAATCTAGTTTTAGGCATAAAAAGATTTATATTTTTAAAAATGAAGTTCACCACCTTTTAATGGAAAACCTATTTTAAATCCAATTTATTCACTTTTATTTATTTTATATGTCAAAAATAAACTTAATATTTTAATTTGAAACATAAAAATTTGGTTATTATGAATTTTTTTATTTATTTGTGATGTTTAATTTTTAATAAATATTAAAAATATTGATTTTTAATTCAAAACTACTTTTTAATATCATTTATTTATAGGGATAAATTATATTTTTAAATTGTTTCAAAGTGTAATTAGACTATTATTTTTTCAATTAACCTGATTTAGTTCATTGTAATCAATTTCACTTTGAAATTGAATATAAAAACTTAGAAAAATTTTGAACATTTTTACTTTGAAAATTCAATGTCACATCCCATCTGTGAGTTTTAAATTAAATTAATTTCTACCACTTCTATGATTTTAATTTTTAAATATTCATTCAATATTTGGAATCATTATAATTTCTAATTTCTATTATTTTCAACTAAGTTTTTGACCAAAAATATTAGTGGAAGTGATTAAAATTAATTACAATGATTAAAAGAAACTAAACCATAAACTTAAGAGCTCAAATGACCTAGAAAACTATCAGAAACCCATTGTATATCTATATTTAGACCATATTCTTCATTTTATATAATTTTAAAAACAATTATATCAATTTAAAATAAGAAAAATGATGGTGTAATTCCCTTTTAAAAAATTTAAAAGAGTTTCACTCCCCCTCCACTATAAAAAGGAACTCACTCCTCCCACATCCTCACACCTCTCAAGACACTTTGAATCAACAAATATATACACCAATATAGACTCAAAATATCTTACCTCATATGATAAGCCTAACTTTTTTCATAAATCCATCCAAGTAATCCCTTTAGTGCAAACCAAAAGGAGTTACCCAGATAAGAGGTAATGTCCTTCCTCAAGCTCTTTTATTTTATTTTCATGGTCCACATCCTAAAATATTCTTATTACATGAATAAATAATAAAATAATTATAATCAATATATTATAATGTTTTATGATAATATTTTTTCCAACACTTACTCACACATCCATCTAATGTGTAATGAACTTATCTGCCTTTCGTACGGCAAACTACCACCTCGGGAAATGAAGTTGTTTGTTTTTCCTTTACTACCATTCATGGTTGATAACTATGATGGAAAAATATTTATATACTGTATTTATTATTATGTTTTTGTGCTTATGAAATTTTTTTTAATACACAATCCTTTATATATTGCAATTTCTGTAAATATGATAACATTGTTTGTGGAAGTGTGGACTACCGACTCCTCAAAGTGATGTGATACGTTCACATAACACATTGAACAAATTAGATATGGGTGTAAATAAATATATGTTAGATTAATAAATTATATATTATATTTATGGAATAATTACATTTTTTGAAATATAAAACTTTATTTTATTTAACCCTTTTCCACACACTGAAAAAGTGATAACGTCATTCTTGGGATTGTGGATTACCGCCTCCTCAAAGTGACGTGATTCCATTTAAATGAGAAAAAATTTATATATAAGTATATAAAATTATGTAATATGGTATATATGGTATAATTACCATTCTAGAAAGTTAAATTTTAATTCACATTCTTTCCATAACAATCATTGAAAAATCATAACGTTACTCATTCGTACTTAAGGCCTACCGTCTACATGATTGTAACATTGGTTCATTGTTCATAACCAAATTTCATGATTAGTTTTAAAATATTAATTGATGTTTATACATGTATATTATTTTATAATAATTATTCTTGATATGTTAATATAATAACCCTTTGGACCATATATGACCTACCAAAGTCATTTTGACACATAAACCGAATATGGTCAAAACACCTGATGTAAACTTACTTTTTTTGTAGTTGTATACAACATTATAATAAGTAAAATAAAAGTAAAAATAAACTTTAAAAAGGATATCAAAAAAGTAGAAAATTAATATAAATTTATTAGTTAGGAAGTTAAAGACACACAAGACAAGTCGAACCCAAGGTAAGAGATTTTTTTCTCAATCTCCTTTCATTGAGCCATTTCTTTATTATATGCACCTTTATTCTTTTATAAGGTGTATATACATACCCTTTGACATTATATATCCATATTTTATCAATTATCATGTTATTTAATGTTTTATTAAATTTTATTCTTTCATGTAGATTGTGATTTAAATGCTCAAGTATTATGGGAGGCTTTAAGTGTTTAAAGATGTAATCATTTACTGAAGTCTATATTATTTTTATTATTTTTCTAATTATTTTACATTTTTTTAAAAGGCTAATAAATGAATTTTTTTTTAATTTAATAAAAATATTTTTAAAAAGAAATATTTTTACGTGCTTTATAAAAAATATTTTGATAAACGATAAAAGGAATGTTATATTCTTAACATACACAACGACAATGGATATTCCATCATCGTAGTAATTATTTTACTTTTATCTTCCATTATAAGATTTCGTGTTTTCTTAAATGAATCACACCCTTTTTCTTTTTTGGGTATTTTTTATTCAAAAAGGGTTTTTAAAATGGATTTATTATTCTAATATCTTGAAATTTGTTCTTCTGATTGAAAATGAAATTTCTTGAGTGAAATGTTGAAAATTAAAATATTTTATGTGTTATGATTATATAAATTGTACTTTGAAATTTTACAATTGGTTCAATAATAAACAAATGACAAGTGGTTTTGTGGTAAACCAATGATGGGTGGGTCCATAATATCCCTCCAACACATTGGGTATGGAAGTCGGTAGTATAGATATTCTATTTGTAAGATTGAAATGTGTGAAAGTTAACCGTATGGTTGCTCCATTTATTAGAGTGACAAGTATAATTATGTTCCAAGTTACCTTTATGTATTCTCTATGATTTTTATAGGTTTTATGGTAATATTTTGATTATAAAAAATAATTAAATGAGATTATTATCAAATGACAGTATTTACTACTTATCAGGGTAAAAAATATTACTTCATGTTTAATATTTCATATTTTTTTAATGTTTATAAATAGACTGATGGTTTTCATCATTTTATATCCCTTACTGAGCTTTTTATAATCATCCCACATTTTTTAATGTTTTTCATAGGACATTAAGATGAGTAAGGGATTGGAATAATTCATTTTGATAGTCATAAAGAGTTGTCATGAAAGAGATCATGTATTTTCTTAAGGTTTTATATGGTGAAAAAAAAAGATACAGATAATAAGTGTCCACTTTGAATTTTACAGTTTTTTATATGTGAGTTATGGATTTATTTTCTAAAACTCTAAACCTGAAAATATTCTCAATGTGAGATAAATTAAAATTCTTTACTTAACTCAAGATTATGTAATGTTTTAAGGTAGGGTCCCAATAATAAGATAAGTTCAAAACATGACTTGAACTTCAAATAGCCCTAAAATTTTATATGAGTGTTCATTTAGACTCTACCACATATCAAATCAAATCTTGTGATGAGATATAAGAACTAGTGACCAAGGAAAATCCTCAGTCACATTTTTGAGGCCCAAAAAAGGACATAAGTCATCTAAAACTGAGTTCTTAGTTGGGGTGTCCCAACTTTTTAACATTGTATAGAATTTTATCCACCTTTAAAGGGGTCTTTTTACCATTTTTAATGGGAACTGAATTTATTCCCAGAGCTTACATTAATATTGATATTAGTTTTTTGAAATTTTATCATTTTTCATAATTTAGCGTTATATATAATTAAATATGTGCATATTTTATTATATTTAATTTTAATAAATCACTTGTATAAATACATATATCAACATATTTAGGTAATATATAAAATAAATATTTACTATTAATTTTATTTAAAGTAAAAAAACTATCCATTTTATTTACCATATACAAATGCATTAATATGTATATATATTTAACTATACAATTAACGTATATATATAAACACATGTCTGTCAATAAAAAAATACATGTGTATATTTATATTCTAATATATATAAATAAATATTTATTATATAAATATTTATTTTTATATGTGAGATATATAAATGTATACTTGTGTGTGTTAATATGTGTGTTTGTGTATATTATGCATATATTTAATATATAAATGTATTTTTATAAATAAATCATTATCATTATCATTAAATATATTATATAAACATATTTTAGAGTAAATATTTGTATATACATTATAAACAATATATATATAAATATTATATTATATTTTAATTAGTAAATATATATGTATATATATAAATATCATAAAAATGATAATGAAACAACATAGAGTAGTGGTAAATTCGTTCGACTTACAAATTAAATATACGAGGATAAAATCCAAGCATGTGTCGAATGATGGAATTGAGTAAATTGCTGATAAATGGTGGGGCTCCTTGGAAAGTGGGTGAAAAGCACTGATAAAAGCGGGTGGCAAGCGCTGATAGATGGTGGGGCTGGGAGAGGTTCCAAAAAAATATTTTTTTCAACTTTATCAACTCTTAAAAACATTAAATGATAACGGGGGTCTATAATAGCACTTTTTTAGTGATGATAAAGGTGCCTTTTAACAGTGCTAAAAACGGTTGATAATGGGGACCTTTAACAGTTCTAAAAAAATAAATGTTGAAGGCCCCATTTATCAACCTTAAAAACCAATCATAAATTCCCCCTTTATCAATGTTTTTTAAAACTGTAAAAGGAGGATTTTATTAGTGCTTCTTGTGAGAGATTTTAAAGACAACCCTTTAACATCTCCCCCATTATCATCACTTCTATAGAAATGATATATCCATTTCCTTAGTATTGTTAAAGGAAAAAATTTTACTAGTGATTGAATAGATGTTATTCAGTTCATTCAAATATTGAGAATGAAATAAAAAAATATAATAATAAAATAACCTATTGACTTCACAAAAGGTTCAAAATATTTATTTCAAAAAACATTATTTCATTTTCTTTTTTCCATATTTTAATTTAATTTTTTTACTAAAAATATAAAATCATCAAACGATAACCAAACTCCAATTTTCACTCTTTTTAGTTTTAAAATATAAAAAATATAAATAATTAAGATAGTGGATTTTTGAGAAATATTAGTCCTCCTTGACTGATGACCCATGATTTTCACTATTTTATATTTATATAAAAAATTATAAATATTGTTTTTTAAACTCACATGGAAATCACATTAGGAATATTAATTAGTGCATTTTTAGTTTTATTTTATATAATATTTAAAAATAATTTGGTTATTTAAATTGAAATATGAAATTATTTTTATCATAAGCACAATATAAAATTTCGTTATAAAAAAATAAAAAATAATTCTATAAATAAGTATATAATTTCTTATATTTTCCATATTTAAAATTTTAATTATTGTGAAAATCCATTACTGTTACAATACATAAATTATCATAATATAAATTATACAAGTCATCAAAAAATATTATAGATCCTATAATATTTGAATTCTTAAATAAATTGAAACATTTTTTCCGAATTATGAAAGTGTATATTGAAATATCAATTTATAACAAAGAAAATAAATTCAGAGATGCATTAGAAACTTTAAGGGTTTCTCATAAATCTAGAAAATATCTAGTGATGACGATTAAATGATAAGTCTTGACCATTTCTCCTAGAAAATTCACTATATTTTTCATGAAAATAAAATTTTCAGTTTGAATTGTGACTTTAGATTTAATGATTCCCAAATTTATATTATAATCAAGATTCATAAAAAAGAGTTAATCAAACATTCATTATTTTTAAATCATGTTGCATTTGATTCAAAAGACACAAAATAATTTTTATTATTTTTCTTTCAATGTAATACATCCATTTCAAACAATATTTATTTAAATGTATAACTTTCCAAAATAAATGAAACTTTTCTTTAATTTTATTCTTTTAGTTCATGATAGGGGACTCATTAACATTAAATGTTCATTTTTCTTTTATATGTTTATTTAAAAAAAACTTATTACCTCCTGGATAATGCTCATAATCGATAAATAATATTCCATGAATCTTTATCCATGTTTCATCTTAACCTATCATACTATGAAATTAATAGACATTTCATATATGATTCATGGTATTAAATTTTATTTGAGATGGTTCATACAAAAATATTAATGGGTTTATTAAAATTTCATAAGGAATATTTCATCCACTTTTATTCCCATTGACTATACTCTTTTCAAAATATTTTTCATTAAAATAACACACACATGAATATTATGAGAACCATGAAAATTTATGGTTGTAAAGTCATTAATAAAGGACCTAATAAGTTACACATCCATAGTTTGAGATCAATCTTCCATTAATAAAATCTTTTTCACTTTTCATTTTTGTACAGGGATAACTTGATGTTACTTGTTATGTTCATTTTCATGAACAACATACAAAATCTATATAATATTTTCCATATTCTATAAAACAATTTTTTAATCCTTATTACTACTGTTCATAATTTTAGATAATTTCTTTACATGGTGTGTCAAATTATGATCTAATCCACCAAAGTGAAATTTAATTTTTTTCACACTAATAAGAAAAATTTAGTATATTAAAGATTAGAATAGTTGACGCATGTGGGAGAAATGGTAATGGAATGTTAACTAAAATATACACATGTTTAACGTTATTGTCTTGATTTATAAATAAACATAAATTTATCCAAACAATAAATTATTCTTACATGAATTATACATTATTATTCTCAATTGGGTGATACAAAAATGCATCACTAATCATTATGAATATGAGATAAAAAAATTATATGGGAGTAATGAAAACATTAATTAACAAAATTATTATATTTATTATATTTATATATATATTTAAAAAGTTAATAGTGAAAGTATATTCCTAATAATTATATACATAAATTATAACAATATGATATTTTTTATTAGAAAATTTATAAATATCATATAATAAGGAATTTAATTTACTCATGAATATTATATTTTTTTGTTTTTTTGACTAAATTCAATTAATTTTTGCTATATTAAGGACATATTGTACCATAAAATGTATATTAATGGTAATACATTATCATTAATTTTTTTATTTCATGTAATATTCTATATGATATGATAATAACCCCCAGAAATATATGTATTACCAGGTTATCCCTGATAAATAGTCATCAAATTGGGTTGTGATAATATGTTATATTCATTGTGAGTGGTACCATGTCACGCCCCCCCCCCCCCCCCCAAAGGTACCCCTACTATGATAGAAAATCATATAAGTGAGATAATGATGCTTGAATCATGTCTCTAGTAGTCCATGGGTTGGAAACAAACCCCAAGGGTATATTTTATATATATATATATATATAAGATTAATTACCCTCTTAGAAGAACATGAGGAAAGAGAGTTAAGATAAAACCACCATATAGATCCTACTAAATATAAAATTAAAATATCCTAAATAAATCTATGTAATTTTATACTTATTGAAAGAACTAAAAAATTACTATATGTACTAAAATAAAATCCATAGAAGAAACATGGAAGCATAAAAAACTCTTGAACAACTCCACGAGCAGGTAATGTCTAGCCCGATCACTAACGATCTTCTTTAGACCTGAAAAATAATTTATATAAAATTATAATGAGCATTAGAGGTCTACTCTGTAGAATCCTCCCCAAATCCACTCATAAAAAGCATAAATAAATAAAACTAAATCCCAGCACACAGAAATTGAATCAAATTCATCACCTAATTAGGTATGCTAAGTTCCTAGTCTTACCATTAATCACATAACAAGTATCACATAAATGTGATTGTAACATACTAATATTTTATTAAATAAACACTATGTTCGATAGAGTATATGATACACCACATCAAGCTTAAACTAATAACTAAATATTATTAATTAATATGGTAGTTATCGCATAGTCGTTAGAATGGTGGGAATATACAAGATTAAATTAATTTTGAAAATATAGTTTACATGTGTATATATAATCAATTATTTGTTGTACTATTAATTATAAATGAAAATAAAACCATTTTAAAAATAAAATGAATTTTTTTCTAAAAAATATTTAAATGTGCACCAGTGTGCTTATAAGGCCCCAACCTTAAACCTTACTTAATGTTGAGTTATTACAAGATTACACATTGAGGATCTTTTTAGGTTTAGAGTTTTAGAGAATTAGATCATAAAACATGCATTACATTCCACATTTAAACAAAGTGGTTACACAAAAGATAGTATTCATTTTTTCCCCATCAACGGAAACATATTTAAAAATAAAGCATGGATTCTTTCTTGATACTTCCTTGACACTATCATCATATCATGTACCTTTCCCTTGACCTGTGAAAAACATTTCAAAAAACTTGGGATGAGCATAAAAAGCTCAGTAAGGGTTATCAAAATATGGAAAGGAAACATGAGTACATGTACACATAAGAATCAATGAAATCATACTTTACTCATAAAACATAAGCACTTTAACATACCTCATCAAATCATGAATAAATCATAGAAATCATAAGACTTAAAGGTAACTTGACGCATTCATAACATTTTTACATAGGGAGTAACCCTCTAGGTTACGTTTGGAATACCCATCACAGTATATTCCTTAAATCTCTTCGGAGAAACCTTAACGTTTAACCCCTTCACGTTACCCAATGCATTGGAGAGCTATATCGGGCTCACCCGCCCTTAGTTTATCACGGAACCACCCATCTTTATAATAATGACCAAGAACCATAACATAATCGTATCACATAAAACATACATAAAGCAAACATAAAATTTCCACATTTCAATCACAAGATATCAATAAAACACATTGATATAATAAAAACATTATGAAAACCATTTTCAATACCAGAATAAAAGAAAATTAAAAAAAGGTATGGCTTGTAGAGGAAGCTGAAACTCAAACAATGGTCACGGCGGCAGAGAAGTCGTTGTTGCCGCATACGTACGACAAAAACATTCCCTTTTGTCGTTTAGTAAAACGCTTCGTATAAAAAAGATTACTTTTGGATAAATGTAAAAGTCAAAGGGTTTTATACACCGTATAAAATAAGGTTGTGTATAAAACAAAATATGCATCAATGAAAGGAGATTGAGATGAAGTCATATACAAAGACGGTATCCTTGGTTAAAGGATAAATCAATTACATAATTATGTGTGACAAACGAATACACCAAATATAAGTTGATATTAAGTGTAGAACAATCAGAGGTTATTCACACATATTCATAGAATTACATATTCAAGGAGTACAATTTTATCCCAAAGAATCAAATTTGGGTTAAGAAGTTCCCTTGCAATAATTTGACAGCCTAACGATGTCACTTCAAAATTCAGAAAAAGAGTTGATGAGAGATAAAAAGTGTATCTCATCAATTGGACATAAAATTTACATCAATAAGGATATATGAGAACATATCCCAACATAACAATATGAAAATTAAAAGACCCAACAAAATAAGTCTTTTAAAAAGAGGAGGGTGAAAGGTTCCCTTACCGACTTGGGTATCTTTCGAAACATACACCCCATGAAAGAAGGACAATACAACATTGATGTAAATACTCATAAATGAAAGTATATTACACAATGAGTAAAATAATGGGCATTACATACAGCAATAAAAGGAAATTGTGGAAAATATAGCTTAAATCTCATGGGAATAAAATTGAGATGAAAAATCCCTTACGAAAACTCGGCAGCCTAACGGCGCCACTTAAAACTTCCAAAATGGATTGATGAGAGAAAGTAGGGTCTCTCATAATATTAACATAAAGTTTACAAAAATATGAATATAAAATAACATCCCCCAACATAACAAATAGGATCTTAAAAGAAGTGACATAAAGGAGAGTACTTAAAAATAAAGAGAGAGGTTGGATCTATTACGAAAATTCGGCAGCCTAACGACGCCACTCAAAACATCCAAAATGGATTGATGATAGAGAATAGGGTCTCTCATAATATTAACATAAAAATTACAGTAAGAGTAATATAAAAGAACATCCCAATAACAGGAAATATGATCTTTAAAAGGAATTACATAAAATAGTGTACTTTAAAAAGAAAGGGAGAGGTTGGATCCCTTACCTCAAGTCCAACTTGTCTTGTTTGTTTTTTATATTCATGAATAATAAACTTTGGTCAATTTATAATTGCTTAATTACCTCCTATAAAGATTATTATTCAGTTCATATCACATATTTTAATGTTATAATAATTGGTTAATAATATGATTTCATATCAGACGTTTTTGTCGATGTTTGGTACATGAGTCAAAAATTGAACTTGTTGGAAAATAATTTTCCATGTAGTTATAGGTACATCATATCCAGAATAGTATTTATGTTTTAAATATCATATATATCCATTATATATTCATTTTATACTATTCCATAGCATTTTGAGATAAAAATTAAAAGCACCGTTCATGGAGACAGTAGGTCGTACGTACGCATGAATGCTACTTTCATTTTTTGTCATATTAATGGAATTAAAACAAAATGAGAGATATATATATGTTATAATTCCAGAATTATATCCATAATTTAGATGTAATATATTACATATATATCCATTATATATATGTACTTATAATAGTACATAACATTTTGAGATAAGAAATGAAATGTACCGTTCATGGAGACGGTAAGTCGTACGTACGCATGAACTCTACTTCCATTTATATTTCATATTTAATGGAATTGAAACATAATTATACATAATAGTATTTTTATTTCAGTGTGGTATCATATATAATATCATTAAATATATCCTTTATACGTACCACATATGGTATTAATGAATCCAATCACTTTGAGGGGGCGGTAGTCCGCACTTCCTTAAATGAAGATATCGCATTTACCCATAATGGAAACCATAAAGGTATTCCATAAATGAAAAATACAGAAGCTTAAGGAAAACATAAACATATTATATATCATATATAAATATAGTGACATCTTAATGGCCACCTTTGAAGGTGTTAGAAGAATGTTGAACAATCATCATTTCGTGAGGCAGAAATTCGCCATCCACAGAAACAGTATGTTCTTTAACCATTAGATGTTGGTGTGTGTATGTGTAGCTAGAATCCTTATTATAACAACATCCTAGTATATTTAAGATACTGGATTTGTTACAAAATAAATGAATAAAAAGAGTTTAGGGGGTTGGAGAAGCAAAATAAAACAAAAGGACACAAGTGAAGACATTACCTTAAAATCGGGTAACTCCCTATGGTTTGAGCTAAAAAGCTTCCTTGGGAAGACTTCTTCCCAAAGTGAGGCTTCAAGGATTTAGGTAGGGATGTGGAGAGACAAAATGGGTAGGGGTTTTCCGAGACAAAGGCTTTAGAAGTGTGGGTAAGGACGTAGAGGTGGGGGCCTTTTATAAGAGGAGAAGAGGGGCACTCTTGGAAAGTAAAGATATGTTACATTATTTTAGAATGAGTTTCGGATATTAATGGTCCCAAATTGATGTGTTTCTAGGATAAGGTGATAAGGTTTCGAAATCCACCCATACAATAGGTTCTGTACGTGTGTAGGTTTTAGATATTACATCATCTTTCCATTTTATTTAAATCTTTAAATAATGAGGTCATCGCTGCATCATCATGATGTCATAAATAATTTAATTTATTTAATGTCTAAAAATTATAAAAAAAAATACTATGATGTAGGAAATCATTTTATCTTTCAAATGACTATTTATAGTCAAAACTCTGACTTGTGTAACCCCATGTAAAAATTGTTTTAGTAAAACATCTCGTGTTTGTGTCATTTTTATTTTAACATTAAATAAAAAGGTATTTATGTCATTTTCCAACCAAAGTGGCTCCATGGGGTCCCCAAGTTGACTCATGGATTTTCTTGGCCGGAAATGATACATCAAATGAGAGTAGGACATGGTTCTTGGTCATTTCATTTTATTAAAACATTATTCTTACCTTAAACTACACTAATTACCTCTAATCGCGATTAAAAACTTAATAAGTTAGTATTCACCAAAAAATTATTTTAGTCCCATTGAACCACATTTTACTTCTTAATGACAACCATGTATGTAGGAGTTTTGAAATTCAAATCACAAATGTGGCAAATTTTCATTTAAACGGAAAATCAGTTTTTTTAAGTACCACTTAGTGGTTTCACTATTCATCAAAAATTGAAGTTTTTCAGAAAATTACCAAAAATTCACCCTAATCTATATTTGATATTCCGAATTCAAAAATTATGGCTATTTTAAAAAATTCAAAACATATAAGTTGCATTGATTAATTTAATAATTAATTCCCGCTGTCAAAACAAATAGCGTGTTTTTATGAAACAAAAGGTATCAAAAGATTGACACTAGTTTAAGTCCGATTTGAAAGTGAAATTAATTCCAACGACCACTATTGAATTAAATGGTAAAAATATATTCTAATTTTACTTTAAATCCAATTCAAAAGATAATCCAATCATATAAATAAATTATATTAAAAAAGGTTTTGAATTAAAATACAACATTTTTCACTATTCATTAAAAATTGATCTTTTTCGGAAAAATACCAAAAATTTACACAAAGTAAATTTTGATGTCCCGATTATAAAGAAGAATTTTATTTTGTCAAATATAACACATAAAAGTGTCAAAAAGTGTATTTAAAAGAGGTTCGCCATCAAAAGGCGGTTAACCAACCTTTTAAAGAAAATTGGAATGTCTACGCTTAAAATTGGATTCATATGCATTTTTAATCCTTTAACATTTATTGTAAAGACTAAAAATATTTGACAAACATATATAATCATTTTTTAGTTAGTTCTACTCATTCCCGCCATTACAACGGCTAGGCGTTAACTACTATTTAAGATAATATTATTTTATTATTATAGTGCAATGTTAGATTTCAAAGAAACTCGTTGTTGCATATTGGGTAAGCCATCAAGCATAGCATTCCTTTTAAATTAATATTAACATTTTATTCACAAATATAGATAAATGTGAAAATGTCATACTCTTTATTTACCTGGGGTGTTACAGTGTTTTATACCAATAAATAATAAAATCACACTTTTTGGATTACTTTAATGAAATATATATATATATAATATTTAATATAATGTTTAATATTCATCTTATTTTTTTCTATACATGGTATAATAATAAATCTGATTTTATGGATAAAAGAATTATTTATCTAAAAAGGCATATTATTCACCTTTTGATGGTGCACTTGTTTTAAATTTAGTTTTTGACACTTTTATAAATTATATTTCAAAAAAATAAACTTCTTATTTCAAATTGTAATATGAAAATTTACTTTGGTTGAATTTTACTTATTTTCCTAATAAGTTTCATGTTTTTATGAATAGTGAAAAATTATTGTATTTTTAATTAAAAACTACTTTTTCAACTAAATAATTTCAACTGTAAAATTATATTTTGAATCAGTTTTAAATAATATTTTGATAAATATTTTATCATTTCATTCATTTATATTCATTGTAATCAACTTCACATTTAATTTTGATTTAAAAATAATTCAATCTTTTGAACGTCTTTACATTAAAATTTTGTTTTCTCGTTCCACCAAAGGGATTGATTTTAAATTACTTTTTTCCAAATATTTGTTTTTTATTTCGTAAAATGGATTCCATATTTGGAATCAAATGTTATAAATTTTGTAAATAATTCCCTTGTATTTTTGAAAAACATGAATAGTAACATTAATAATTTTTTTATTAACTTGGTTAAAGGTAAATAAGGTAATAAAGGGTAACAATAATATTAAAAATATTATAAAATTACACTAACATTTTTCTTAATTTCTTTTGATGAGTCTGTGTTGATAAAAATCATCCTTGGGATGAAACTATAACCTTTAGAAGCTACTTGGATGAGAGTATGACATTTATAATATTTTATTTAAAAAAGTTAAAAATATCATACTCATGTTTTTCATAACTATATCATTTTAAATATGGATTTTTATAGAGGATATTTTATAATTTAAATATTAATCTTAGATCTAAAATGTTTATCTTCGTCGTGGTAATTTATTTTTAATTTTGATGACAAAAATAATTACCTTAAAGGATTAGAAAATGATGATGCAATAATTGTTTAATTAAAGAAAATATAATATAAATGATAGTAAAAATTTTGAAATAAATATAATTTGATATAGTTAATTTCATCCAAAACTTATATAGATGACTTTGACATTTTAGTGATGAGTTAAAAGAGTTGGTTATAATATATCATATAGTTATGATATTTTTAAAAAGTCAAGTAATAAATATACACCAGAGCCTCTACCTGGTTGGTGAGGACTCAGAAAGTGCGTCCAAGAGATTCGATATCAAATCCGAGTAGAGAAATATTTATGGGCGGTATTGTAGGAGGTTTTTTTAGTACTATACTAACTATAATTATTCCATCATTTACGCATTTGGGTCACTAGTTTGGTTATCGGGTCCTTTAAGTCATTTGGGCCACCCAAAGCCTTTTGGCCAGTACGGCTTTCAGGACACCTCATGGCCTTGAGGCCACCTTAAGGTATTTGAGCTACCTCAAGGCCTTCAGGCCACATGAATTTTTGTTTAATGGACCAAGAAGAATCTATAAGGAGAAATCTCCAGATGAGGATACAGAGTAGGTGCATTCACTAGAGCATAAACTATCGAATTTGGACGAATGAGAGTGTATGGAAATTTCTATCAGTAATATCTTGTTCTTTCATGGGAATCCTAGTCGAGTAGCCATGTGAATATGGAGTGTTGACATCATTAAGAAGACTATGGTGAGGGGTAGTTAAAAGTAGTTATAGTCTGGATGATTTCCTCTAAGACCTTCTATTCATGTAATTTCATAAAGCATATGGGACATGTAAGGGTTCCCCTTCAACCAGTAAAATGGGGATTACCAAGATTAATAAAAAAAGGCCTTTGGGCCATTTGGGTAAGTAATGAATTGTGTCAAAATTGACACTAATAATATTTTAAAATAAATAATATTTTACTAACTATATGAATTTATTTTGGACCTTAATCATCTTAGATTCAAAATAATTCATTTTTATCCATTTTTAATATAAAATTAATTTATATTAATTTAACAATTTGAATAATTCCAAGAGTGCCCCTCCTCTATCATATAAAAGGGAACTCATTCATCTATATTACTCAAAGTTAAAAATATTTTTGGTTGGTCCAACATATTCAAAAGCACTTCCTAGAATACATCCCTGCATTCTTGAGCTCTTATTTCTGGTAGAACACTCAAATTAGACATCTTAAGGTGTTAATCAAGGGAGTTTGTTTGAAGAAAATGTATCATTATTAATTATGTTTTTTTGTTTTGTTTCTTTATCCAATTCATTCAAAAACTTCTTCCATCATGATGAAATAATAACTCCAATATACTCAATATACTTAGATGTTATTATGTTAATATCATCACCAAAATCCATATCCACATTCAGCAAATAAGAAAATAATTAATCGTTCATGTGTACGGAGGAATACTACCTCGCGAACTGATATAATTTGTTTTCCATCAACATCTAACAAGACTAGTTATAATGAGAGAATTAAATTTTATATATGATATTAATAACATATTTTTCATTATTAAATAATAATATATCATTTAATTTCTTACCTTTCCATGCACATAAAAATGATAACATTGTTTGTGTGTATGTGTGAACTATCACCCTTACGAAGCAATGTGATTAATGTTTCATCACCACATCACATGGATGATATATATAATTATATTTAAATGTTTAATATCATATTAATGATATGATGATCATTTTAGAATGATAATATAATACTTACCTTCTTTCCATAATGATCATTGTAAAATGGAAATGCCATTCATGCTTACGTACAGCCTACCATCTCCATGATTATACTGTATTTCATTTTTCATAAACATACATAATGGTTTGATTTAAAAGTTTAATTGATATATATAAATTATTGCTATGTCATGAATATTATTCTGAAGATTATGGACTAATGACCACATTGACTATTGACATCATACCAAATTCATTTTTTTTTCATGTACCGAATATCGTCAAAACGTCTGACGTAAACTTAAATAATTAACTAATTATTATAACATGGTAATAAGTGATATAAAAGGAGTAATAAACATGAAAATTTTTCTAAATAAAATAAATAATTAACCTAATTTTATTATTTTGGAATATAAATATTGTATTTTACGAGTCAGGCTCAATGTAAGGGACTTTTTAACTGAAAACCAATTTTTAAATGTTTTAAAGATTTATTTTATAAATATTTAAATTTCATGTTAATGTTTTTTAAAATTATTTTTATGAATTTAATTGTATTGAAATTAATTTTTTAAAATGATAATTTCTGAATTTATTTCAAATTATTCAAAATGGTATGGGATACTTTGATTTAAAAATCATTTTTAAAATTGTTTAAATGGGTTTTGAAAATGGATTGATTATTTATATAACAGTAATGTTTTCTTATGAGTGAAAAGGAAATTTTAAGTATGAAATGTTGAAAATTGAAAGCTTGTATGTGTTATAATTATATTATGGTACCTGCACATTTGATGGTTGGATATAAGATAAACCAAGGATAGGTGGTTCTGTGATAAACCATGGATGGGTGGATATGTTATAACCTCCAATAAATTAGGTATGGAAGTTAGTCATATGGGTATTCCATTTGAAATAGTGACATTTATGGAATTCGACTACATGTTTTTTCCATTTGATTGTAATAATTTTCAAAGTTAGGTACTTATCTTTTATACGGTTTCTTATGAGTTTTCATGAATTTCATTTGATTTTAAAAAGGTAAGATAATGATCTTTTTGTAATGATGATCTCTTTTTTAGGGTAAAAATGTATGTTTTAAGGAATTTTTTATTGGTTTTAACTAGACTAATCACTTCTTTTCTATTTTATCCCTTTTTGAGCTTTTAGGCTCATCCCAAGTTTTAAAATATTTTTCACTGGTTTTACAGAAGAGTTGGGGAAAGGATGAGATTAAAGTAGAATTTTTAAGATATATCAGTATAATAAATCAAGGTTTATTTTGAATATTTTTTTTATGAAAAATAGGGATACCAATTTTTAAGCGTCTACTATGAATTTATTGTTCTACTATATCAGTTTTTTTCCAAATTCTCTAAATCTCTAAACCTAAATGATTTTTGGGAAATTAATTTTATTTCTAGTTTTAAAATAACTGTAATAGATAATGTTTAAGGTAAGTTCCTTACAGTTAGTATCAGAGCAGGGTTTAGACGTATTTCGATATTAGTATTTTTCATAATACTTAAGGATATCGTCATGGGTTTATAATTTTAATTTTTATCAGAAGTTAAATGACATAGAAACTAATTTTACTACCCCTGGTTTGAGGTATGTAGCCTTTTTTATTCCTTTTTTATGTCTTTAAAGTTCTTGGGATGAGTTGGGAAGAGGTTGGGAGAGTTTGGAATGGTTTTGGATGAGTTTGGAGGCTTTTAAAGGGGTGTACGTTTTGAGCACGGTTAGTAGAAACTGTGCGGATTCTCTAGGAAACCTTGCAAGGGAGACAATAGGCTTCACACAGCCTTTGCACGGTTTGCCAAACCGTGCGAGGCAACCATGTGGACCGTAGCTCTCGAGGTAGTATCATGTGCATGGTTAGTGCACGGTTTCCGAAACAGTGAGGGCTAACCATGCAGCCACTTAAAAATGGGGTTATAAGTTTTGGGCTCCCTCGGGCTTAACCTATTTCACCCCAAACTTCCTCCCACTTGTGGCTCACTCGGGTTCTTCGGTTCTCAAGGGGTGAAAAATCCTTCCAACTCATTTTGGAAGCATTTTGAAGAGGTTTCTTGGTGGTTTGAAGGTGGTTTCTCCCGGGTAAGTCTCTCCTCTTATTTCCCTTGTGTTTTCCTCTAGATCTACATCCCTATCTTTTGGGGTTTTCTAGATCTACACTTATTTTGTATAGATCGAGGGTTTTGTTTTCCTCTAGATCTACATCCCTATCTTTCAGGGTTTTCTAGATCTACACTTATTTTTTGTAGATCTAGGGTTGTGTTTTCCTTGGATGATGATTTTAAGGCTTGTGATGGTTAGGTAAGGGGATCTAGAGAGGTTTCGGTGGTGCGTTCGCTGGATTTGAGGCGCGGTTGTTCGTGAGTCGATTTCTTGGGAACCCTAAAGGTGGGTGGCTTCTCTCTCAACTCCACTTGGTTAGAGATAATGGTTTTGGATACAATTATATTTTTGTTCTTGAAATAAATTGTGTTTTGATGCATGGAATTGGTTAGAAATCCCTTGGGTGATGTTTTGGGGATTTTTGGGAAAAAGAGGGTTTTGTGGTGAAATGCTATTATTGTGGATTTTAAAATGGAGATTTTAAAATGGGATTCTAGGTTTGATTTGTGAAAATTATTGATGGAATGGTTTTCAATAAAAGTTTTGTTTTATTGAAATTTTTTTTGGCATGGAAAATGATTTTCAATAAATTGGTGATTTATTGAAGTGGATTGATATGCAATGGAATTGGTTGATTGCATGTGGTTGTGACCCTTATGGGTTATATGCTAGGGATTGGCTGGTTTTGAATGTTGTGTGTAAGTGGTGAGAAGTACCACTATAAAAACGGGATGGATAGTGGACGGAAGGGCCACCATCAATGGTAAGTGAATGGGAAGTGCCACTAAAGTGTGAATGGATGAACGGGTTGGACGAAAGCACCACCGTTTGGTTGTTATGGTTGTTTTTTGTTCATTTCCATACAAGATGGAATTTCTGTGCTATTTGTAACTGTTGGAATGGCTTGTGGCTTGTTTTTTTGGCATTACCCTGGTGGTTTGGTTTGGGTGAAATGGCTTGGTAAGGGTGTGGTTGGCTTATGAGAATGGTTGCACTTGTGATTATTTTATATAAACATTTTTATATAAATGAGCTAACCGTTTTATCCTAGTGGCATGTGTAGGAAAGTCATTTGGGAAAAACCTACTAAGTTTTAGTAATCAACCCATGCCTTGGCATGTTGGTGTCTTTGTAGATATTTTGTATTATGACATGGGCAAAGGTAAGGCATATCCCTCCTTTAGTGGTTCCTTTTGATGTCTTGGGGGAGCATCGAGCTTCGAGCTTGGTGTGGAGCCATGGTGGTGTCATGGTTCACAGTGTTTGTTTTTTGGTTTCTGCTTGTACTATGATGTGATGTAGACATGTCTGGTTCAATTGGTTTTGGGTTATATTGTGGTGCAACTTGGTTGTCTTTTGGTCATGCATGTTTTTTTGTTTTATTGACATGAATCATATAGTGGTGATTAATGGATGGTTTGGTTGGTTTTGTCTTCAGGGAAAATATTTCTCCAATATGATCTTGAAGCTCTCGGAATTTATTGCCTGCCTTTGGATTCATGGGAACGTCGCTTAAGGCCAAGTAGCCCTCACTGCCTCCTCAAGACAATGAGGTAGGGGCGGGGTGTTACAAGTGGTATCAGTTTGTTCGGTCCTTTTGAGTTGATTCTTAGATTTGGTATTGACATTCGTTGTGGTGCATTACCTGAGTCGAGATGGTAGCAACACGTAGGAATGTCTGAACTTGGACTATATAGCATAAAATGGCATAGGTAACCCTTTTATGCTGAAATTCAAGTCACTAGGGATTTGGGTACATAAGTGGTTTGGAGACACTTATAGGCATTTCAAATCTCATTGTCCTGGTTGTACCCAATGAGATGAGCATGGCATGCATGGTAGAAATGACTTCCCACTAGGATGCATATTTCAATGGGCATAATGATTTATGGGATTACTTGAGAAATGGTTTTGCAAATGTGTGAAATTGTAATGTGAATAAATTGGTATTTTGAAAATGGTTTGGTTTTCAAAATGGTGAAACAAGGAACATGTGGAAAATGTGAACTTGTGGAAAGCCTTGTGCGATAGTGTTGTGTAATTTGATTTGAAATGGGATTTCGTGATGTTTACAGAAGTGAGACTCATAGTGGTTGTTTTCTGTTTATATAAATGGCATCAGGTTGGTATCGTAGAGACCAACCGGAGGAGGCTGGTGAGAATGTGGTAGCACCTGAGCCTCAGGTGAACCAGTAGCTAGTGCAAAGCATAGTGTAAGCTTTCCAAGCTGTGGAAAGTGGAAATAAAATGGATGAACCAAGGAATGTGGATCATGCGGTTCAGTTTCAAAAGAAGAATCCACCCACCTTCGGGGGTGATTCTGAGACGGAGAGGGAAGAAGCATGGTTGAATAGGGTGAACAAGATCTTCGAGTTCCTGGGAACACCGGTAGAGTTTAAAGTGAAGTTGGCCACATATATGTTGGAAGATCTTTCCCTTCAGTGGTGGGAGTTGGTAGTCCAAGTGGGGATGGACCAGGGTATGATGTGGGAAGGCTTTAAGGAATTGTTAAATAAACAATTCTATCCATATACGTTTAGAATCCAGTGCACAACTGATTTCTTCAGTTTGAAGCAAGAGCATATGTCTGTGACGGAGTATGCAGCTATGTTTATGAACTTAGTGAGGTTTTCACCCGAGGTGGTGGGTAGCATGTTTTTTAAGGCAAGGATATTTGAAGCGGGGTTCAGGTAAGAAATCCGTTCAAAAATAGTAGTACTATGTATAGATGATTACACAGAGATGGTGAATAGAGCCTCAGTGGCCGAGCGGGGTCTGTTGGGCGCTCCGGGTGGAGGAAGCACGGTGGTACCCATGGGGGATAGTGGGAACTCTAACACTGGGTTCAACCGAAGGAGGGATACTTATTCCTAGGGAGAATGTATGACATATAATCTGACGGTAGGATCGGTAAAACTTCCTCTGAATCACCAGATAAATCCAAGATGATTCTAGTGTGGTTCGATCAGCCAAATCATGTGATATTGTACGGCACAAACTTGAGCATGTCATAATTGTAAGCATATGGGGCATCTGCAGTGTTATTTTCGGAATACTCCGAGGTCGGGTGCATGTGATACTTCTTAGGGATCGCAGATGTTGTATGCTTCGTTGGGATGGGGGCAGCAGCATATCCCTCAGCAACAGGGTAAAGTGGGTCATGGTGATTCTCTGAATACCACGACGCCTCAGAATGGCAATAAAGAGGAGAGTGTGGCAAGAAAGCATGTGTTTGGAGCTGAGCAGGTCGTGGTGGATGATCAGTCGGGACCATCCACAATGCGAGGTACTATTCTTTTAAATTCTACCTTGATGCAAGTTTTTTTTCATACGGGTGCTTCACACTCTTTTATTGCTTCATGTGTGGTTGATTTTCTAGGTTTAAGGGTAGAAATGATGCCCTTGATTTTAAAACTTCAAAATCCTCTGGGTCGAAGAGAGTGTCGAGCCTTCTTGTGTAGAGCATGTGGTATCATTGTGGGAGAGGTTGAGCTAATGTGGAATTTATCAATGTTTGAGATGGATGAGTTTAATATAATCCGGGGAATGGATTGGCTGGTGGATTTTAAGGCTCACATTGATTGTGATGTGCGAACAGTAGCTTTTACGACACACGTTAGTGTTAGACATCTCTTTAGAGGAGAGAGGCATGAAAGTCAGGGTGCAACGGGTTTGTTGGCACCAGTAGGGGACACGTTATCTTATCAGTTGGTGGTGTTGTCGTTAGAATCGGTAATGGGTGTTGAGTAGAGTGTTCTTATGGCAGTGGTAGATCAGTTCATGGATGTTTTTCCTGAAGAATTCTCTAGGTTACCTCCCGTAAGAGAAGTGGAGTTTACGATTGATCTTCTTCCGGGGACCAGTCCTATCTCACTTCCATCTTATCAGATAGAACCAGCTGAATTACGGGAAATTAAAGTCTAGTTGGAAGAGTTAGAAAACAAAGGGTTTATCCAGCCTAGCACGTCTTTGTGGGAAGTGCCAGTGTTTTTTGTGAAAAAGGAGGATGGATCCTTGAGGATATGTGTTGATTAGTATAGACTTAACCAAGTTACGATAAAGAATAGATATCCACTCCCATGAATTGATGATTTGTTCGAACAGTTGAGGGGAGACCAGTGGTTCTCCAAGATCGACCTGAGGTCTGGATATCATCAATTGCCGGTGAGGAAAGACGATATTCCTAAAACAGCTTTCAGAAGTAGATATGGGCATTATGAATATGTGGTTATGCCCTTTGGTCTAAAGAATGCGTGAGAGGTGTTTATGGCATTGGTGAATCGTATATTTTAGATATATCAGGATTCAATTGTGGTGGTGTTTGTAGATGATATTCTGGTGTATTCAAAGACAAGGGTGGAGCATGAGTAGCACTTGGAGACAGTGCTCGGGATCTTGAGGGATCATCGGTTGTATACCAAATTGTAAAAGTGTGACTTTTGGATACAGGAAGTTCGTTTTCTTGGCCATGTGATTTCATAAAGAGTTTTTTCAGTGGATCCGTAAAAGATAAAGGCTTTTATCCCATGGAAACCGCCAAATAATGTGTTTGAGATACAGAGTTTTCTTGGTCTAGCTGTGTATTATCGACATTTTGTCCATGGTTTTTCACGTTTGGCTTCTCCAATGATAGATTCGATAAGAAATAATGTACCATTCTAGTGGAATGAACAGTGTTAGCAGCGTTTTGAAGAGCTAAAGGGTTGCCTTACATCAATACCAATCTTGGCTTTTCCAGAACCAGGAAAATGGTACGTGGTGTATTGTGATGCATCAGGATCAGGGTTGGGGTGAGTTCAAATGCAAGGGAATCATGTGGTTGCATATGGCTCACGGAAGTTGAGGTTGCATGAGAAGAACTACCCAAATCATGATGTGGAGTTGGCAGTAGTGGTCCATGCTTTGAAAGTGTGGCGTTATTATCTCTTCTTTGAGAAATTCTCCGTATATACAAATCATAAGAGCTTGAAGAATATTTTCTCACAAAGGGATTTAAACTTGAGGCAAAGGATATGGAGGGAATATCTCTAGATTTTTTAATTTGACTTGATGTACACACTGGGTAAGGAAAATTCAGTGGTGGATGCATTAAGTTGAAAATCATATGCTTAAGTGGTAAAACAGGCATCAGACTAGTGGGAGTTGATGTCGGTTATAGCTGATATGCAGTTGGAATGTGAGGACCCGGGCGATAGAGCAGTCTTCTTTCCGTTTTTGTTGATTCCTGACTTGGTTGGCCAGGTTAGAAAGGCACAGATATCTGATTTGGAGTGTGTGACCATGGGGTCCAGACTCAATGGTGGGGAGACCATTGAGGGTTGGAAACTAAATGGAGATTCAGTTTTTTGTTTTCCAAATCATATGGTTGTACCAGTTTCTTTTAAGGAGGATCTTCTCAGGGCGTATCATCATTATAGGTGGGCTATTCATCCTGGAATTCAGAAGATGTATAAAGCACTTAAGGAATAGTTTTGATGGGCTTGTATGAAAAGAAGTGTGGCTGAGTTTGTTTCGAGATTCTTGACTTTTCAGTAGGTAAAGGCAGAGCATTAGAGGCCAGCAGGAATGTTGCAGTCTTTACCAATCCCTGTTTGGAAGTGGGAGCAGATAGCGATGGATTTTTCCACAGGTCTCCCAAGAACGGTCCGAAAGCACGATACCATTTTGGGGATAGTGGATCGGCTAATGAAGTTGGCCTATTTCATCCCGATTCGTGAATCTCATACAGTGGAGGATCTGTCCAAAATCTATATCCGGGAGGTGGTAAAGAGGCATGGTGTTCTAGTTTCGATTGTATCAGATAGAGATCTGAGGTTTACATCTCGTTTCTGTAAATCCTTATAGCAATCCCTTGGAACTAAGTTTACCATGAGTACGGTGTATCACCCTCAGACGGATGGTCAATCCTAGAGGACGATAAAAACTATGGAGGATATGTTGCAGGCTTGTGTCATGTATTTTGGTAGCTCATGGGTGGAGCACTTTTCGTTGGTTGAGTTCTCGTACCACAACAGTTATCAGGCATCCATACAGATGGCTCTGTTTGAAGCATTGTATGGGCAGTCATGTCGTTCTCCACTATGTTGGGTGGAAACGGGTGAGTCCTCGATGTTTGGACCGGTCCTTGTCTAGGAGACTATAGAGAAGATCAAGTTGATCAAGAAGATAATGGAGACGGCTCAGAGTCGTCATAAATCGTATGCAGATCATTGTCGATGGTCGTTGTCCTTTGAGGTGATTGATCATGTTTTCTTGAGGATCTCTCCTAGGTTGGGACATCATCAGTTTGGAAAGCAGGGAATGTTATCTCCAAGGTATATTGGACCTTTTTAGATTCTTGAGTTGGTTGGTGAGGTGGATTATTGTTTGGATCTTCCAACTCGGTTCAATGCGGGGCACAATGTGTTTCATGTGTCGTAGTTGAAAAAGTATCAGCCGGATCGTGACCATGTGATTCGATGGGATCATGTTGAGCTAGAATCAGATGCTTCATTGGTGCATGTGTCAGTGTGGGTGGTGGATAGGAAAGAGAAATTATTATGTAGTTAAAGCATCAGTTTAGTTCATTTTTTGTGGCATCATGTTCAGATTCAAGAGGATACTTGGGAGCAGGAGAAAGAAATGGTCGAGGAGTGGCCCGAGCTCTTTCGGCAAAGGACGGGTTCACTACTTTCCGAGGACAGAAAGTCCAATGGTGGGGAGAATTTAGTAACCCAGGTTTGAGATATGTATCCTTTGTTTATTACTTTTTATGTGTTTAAAGTGCTTGGGAGGATTTGGGAAGAGTTTGGGGGAGTTTGGAATGGTTTTGGATGATTTTGGAGGCTTTTAAAGGGGTGCACGGTTTGAGCACGGTTAGTGGAAACCGTGCAAATTCTCTAGGAAACCGTGCAAGGGAGATAGTAGTCTTTTTATGGCCTACGCATGGTTTTCCAAATCATGCGAGGCAACCGTGCTGACCCTAGATCTCGATCCAGTAGCGTGCGCACGGTTAGCTCACGGTTTTCCAAATTGTGCGGGCTAACCGTGTGACCACTAAAAAATAGGGTTATAAGTTCCAGGCTCCCTCGAGCTTAACCTATTTCACCCCAAACTTCATCCCACTTGTGGATCACTCGAGTTATTCAAATTATAAGGGGGTTAAAAAGCTTTCCCTCTCATTTTGGAAGCATTTTTAAGAGGTTTCTTGGCGGTTTGAAGGTGGTTTCTCCTGGGTAAGTCTCTCCTCTTGTCTCCCTTGTGTTTTCCTCTAGATCTACATCCCTCTCTTTCGTGTTTTTCTAGATCTACACTTTTTGTGTGTAGATTTAGGGATTTTTTTCCTTGGATTATGATTTTAAGTCTTGTGATGGATAGGGAAGGGGATCTAGAGAGGTTTCGGTGGTGCATTTGCCGGATTTGAGGTGCGGTAGTTCGTGGGTTTATTTCTCAAGAACCCTAAAGGTTGGTGGCTTCTCTCGCAACTCCACATGTTTAAAGATAATTGTTCTGGTTACAATTAAATTGTTGTTCTTGAAATTAATTATGTTTTTATTTATGAAATTGGTTAGAAATCCCTTGGATGATGCTTTGGGGATTTTTGGGAAAAAGAGGGTTTTGTGGTGAAATGTTATTGTTATGGATTTTAAAATAGGTAATTTAAAATGGGATGCTAGGGTTGATATTTGAAAATTATTGATGGAACATTTTTTAATAAAAGGGTTGTTTTATTGAAATGTTGTTTGGCCTAGAAAATTATTTTCAATAAATGGGTGATTTATTGAAGTGGATTTATATGCAATGCAATTGGTTGATTGCATGTGGTTGTGACCTTGGTGGGTTATATGATTGGCATTGGCTTGTTTTGAATATTTTTTGGTAGTGGAGAGAAGTACCACTATAAAAGGGGGATGGATAGTGGGCAGAATGGCCACCATCAATGGTAAGTGGACGGGACATTCCACTAAAGTTTTAATGGGTAAATTGGTTGGATGGAAGCTCCACCATTTGGATGTTTTCGTTTTTTGTTGTGCATTGCTTTGTAAGATGGAATTGTTGTGATACATATAAATGTTGTAATGCTTGTGGCTTTTTTGTTTGGATTTCCCCTGGTGGTTTGCTTTGGGTGAAATGGCTTGGTAAGGTTGTGGTTGGCTTATGAGAATGGTTACATTTGTGATTATTTTATATAAAATGTTCTATATAACTGAGAGAACGGTTTTATCCTAGTGGCGTGTGTAGGGAAGTCATTTGGGTGAAACCTAATAAGTTTTAGTACTCACTCCCTTCTTTGGCACGTTGGTGTCTTTGCAGATTTTGGGTATTGTGACATGGGAAAAGGTAAGGCATCTCCCTCCTTTAGTGGTGCCTTGTGATGTCTTGGTGGAGCTTGGAGCTTGGAGCTTGGTGTGGAGTCGTGGTGGTGTCATGGTTCATAGTGTTTGTTGTTTGGTTTCCTCTTGTACTCTGATGTGATGTACACATGTCTGGTTGAAATGGTTTTGGGTTATATTATGGTTCAACTAGGTTGTATTTTGGGAATTCATGTTTGGTTGTTTTATTGACATGCATCATATAGTGGTGGTTAATGGATGGTTTTGTTGGTTTTGTCTTAAGGGAAAATCGTTCCCCAATTTGATCTTGAAGCCCACAGCATTTATTGCCAGTCTTTGGCATCTTGGGAACGTTACTTAAGTCCAATTATCCCTCACCACCTATTCAATCCAATGAGGTATGGGTAGGGTGTTACAAGAGGGAAGTGGATCTAGAGAGGTTTTGGTGGTGCGTTTGCCGGATCTGAGGTGCGGTTGTTCGTGGTTCGATTTCTCAGGAACCCTAAATGTAGGTGGCCTCTCTCTCGACTCCACTTGGTTAGAGCTAATGGTTTGGTTAAAATTAAATTGTTGTGCTTGAAATTAACTGTGTTTTGATTTTAGAAATAGGTTAGAAATCCCTTGGATGATGTTTTGGGGATTTATGGGAAAAATAGGGTTTTGTGGTGAAATTCTATTGTTGTGGATTTTAAAATGGACATTTTAAAATGGCATTCTAGGTTTGATTTGTGAAAATGATTGACAGAATGGTTTCAATAAAAGGGTTGTTTTATTGAAATGTTGTTTGTCATGGAAAATGATTTTCAACAAATGGGTTATTTATTGATGTGGATTGACATGCAGTAGAATTGGTTTTTTGCATGTGGTTGTGACCTTGGTGGGTTATATGCCTGGCATTGGCTAGTTTTGAATGTTGTGTGGAAGTGGAAAGAAGTACCACTATAAAAAGGGTATGTATAGTGGATGTAAGGGCCACCATCAATGGTAAGTGTACGGGAAGTGCCACTAAAGTGTGAATGGGTGAACGGGTTGGATAGAATCTCCACCATTTGGTGGTTATGGTTGCTTTTTTGTGAAGTTCTTTGCAAGATGGGATTGTTGTGCTATGTGTAAATGTTGGAATGGCTTGTCGCTTGTTTGTTTGGATTTCCCCTGTTGGTTTGGATTGGGTGAAATGGCTTGGTAAGGGTGTGGTTGTCTTATGAGAATGGTTGCACTTGTGATTATTTTATATAAACTATTTTATATAAATTAGCTAACGGTTTTATCCTAGTGGCATGTGTAGAAAAGTCATTTGGGGAAAACCTACTGAGTTTTAGTACTCACCCCCTGCTTTGGAACTTTGGTGTCTTTGTAGATGTTGTGTATCATGACGTGGGAAAAGGTAAGGCATCTCCCTCCTTTAGTGGTGCCTTGTAATGTCTTGGTGGAGCTCTGAGCTTAGAGATTGGTGTGGAGCCATGGTGGTGTCATGGTTCATAGTGTTTGTTGTTAGGTTCCTGCTTGTACTCTAATGTGATGTAGACATGTATGGTTGAATTGGTTTTGCGTTATATTGTGGTGCAACTTGGTTGACTTTTGGGAATGCATGTTTGGTTGTTTTATAGACATGCATCATATAGTGTTGGTTAATGGATAGTTTGGTTGGTTTTGTCTTAAGGGAAAATCATTCCCCAATTTGATCTTGAATCCCTCGGCATTTATTTCCAGCCTTTGGCTTCTTCGGAACGTCACTTAAGGCCAAGTAGCCCTCACCGCCTCCTCAATCCAATGAGGTAGGGGAAGGTTGTTACACCCATTTTGGATTTATGTTATAAAATTTTATGGTGATTAACATAATTTTTGGAGGCATTTATTTTTAATGTAATTATAGGTTATAACATTTTGGGACGTAAAATTAAAGGTATGAGATAAACATTGAGATAAAAAATGTAGTGGTTATTTTTAAGGACTTTATCATATTTTGGGATTTTTATAATAATTATATAGTTTAAAAAAATGAAAATTCATAGTACTGGTGAAAACCCATTGTCTGTCAAGGTTGTGGGACTCAAACCCACAATCGAAGGGTAACAAGGGCGCATTGCCTACCCCTATCCTACATAAAGTACTAGTTATTATGAATTTTTCATTTTAGTTATAATATTTTATGGATTAAAAATAATTTTATTTTTAGAAGATATATTTTATCAAATAAATAAGCATGATATTGGAAAATGATTTGTTGATTATGTTATTAATGTTATTTTACAAGACGCTCGCTATTTTGGGACCTTTATATGGTTAATGTAAATAGAATATTTTTTTATTTTATTGGAGCAATAATGTTTGAATTATATTTTTAAGGAAAATATGATTTTATGGTTATTCATAATATTTATAAAATTGGTTATCATATCTTGTAGATTATGTGATTTAAGAAATTACTTTTTTGGTATGAGATAATAAGAGTGATTGATTTTATTTCGAGATAAATTTTAAAATTTATCTTGGAAGACTATGTGATCAAATACCATTATATTTTGAATTTTAATGTTAGTTTTTATTATTTTTATGAATTTTTTGGACAGTTATTTGTTGAATATACTATGTTGAACTCTGGGTATTACTGTTGAATTTTAGAGATTGAAGTAGTTTTTCGTCATATAAGGTTTATTTATTTTGAGAAAATATCTTATCCTAAAATGTTTGGTTTTTATTAATTTATAAATATTGTTAGAATATATATTTAATGTTTTGTTGATTATTGTATTATCTAGAAGTTAATTCTCATTCTTTAGGCATGAAACATTTGCCATAAATACTCATAATTTTGAGAAAAATAATGATTTTTTGGTTGAAATTTATTAAATGATGAAACTCCACTTTTAAAGTAAGTATATCTCCTTATGTTATTATTCAAGGAAATTAATTAATTTCTAAACTCAATGAAAATAATCTTAAAACAAAAAAACTTTATTTGTTTAGGTTTCTTATTAAGGAATCAATGAACTTTTAACAAATCACATATTTATTGTTTTTTGATTGTCAAATTTCTTATGAAGATGTTCCTTATCACTATACATCATAATGTTATGGTTATGTTTGTCTTCCTTGTCCATGTGTTCCTACATGGAACCCTCATATGTGTTATCTCAGGCAACCTTTGTACTTCCCTTTCTATATTTTAAAGTATAATTTTCATTAATATGTTTTTCTAATGTGGGCTTTCAACAAAGGTATTTTAAAAATTAAAACCCATAATTTCTGATCCTGATTTAAAATTTCAAGGATAAAATTTATTAAAGGTGTGATAATGTAACATCCCAAGATTTTAAGAATGAAACACAATGTTCGATAGTGTACATGATATGCCATATCGAGATTAAAAGAACAACTAAATATTATTATTTAATATGGTAGTTATCTCATTCTCATTAGAATGGAGGAAATTAATAGCATTGACTGAATTATGATAAAAATGGTTTAAACATGGATGTATAATTAATTATTTGGGGACCAATTAATTATAAATGAAAATAAAACTCTGTTTAAAATAAAAAGAATTTTTTTTATGAAAAACTATTTATATGTGAAAAAGTTTGTTTTATACCAATAAATAACATAATCCCTCTTGTTAGATAATTTTAATGAAATATATATATATATATATTTAATATAATGTTTAAAATTCATCTTATGTATTTTATAGACAAAATATAAGAACAAAACCAATTTTATGGATAAAAGAAGTATTGTTCTAAAAAGGCATTTTGCTTCCCTTTGATGGTGCACTTGTCTTAAATTTAGTTTTTCACACTTTTAAAAATTATATTTATTAAAAATAAACTTATTATTTGAAATTTTAATATAAAAATTTACTTTGGTTGAATTTTTTGAATTTTTCTCACAAGATTCATGTTTAGATGAATAGTGAAAAATATTGCTTTTCTAAATGGAAAATGAATTTTTTCTAACTAATTTAAAATGTAAAATTATATTTTTAATTAGTTTCAAAGTATAGCTAGATCAAAATGTTTTCATTTAATCCAATTAATTTCATTATAATCAGTTTCATATTGAATTTTGATATAAAATATTTCAATCTTTTGAAAGTTTTTACTTTAAAAACCCGCTTTCTCATTCCGTCAAGGGGATTAATTTTAAATTAATATTTTCTATTTATGTGTTATTAATTTTGAAAAATGAATAACATATATTTAATCATAAGGTCCTAATTATATAAATAGGTCCCTTTTATTTTATAACAATATGAATTGAAACTTGATTAATTTTTTTATTAACATGGTTAAATGTAAATCAGGTAACTAAGGAAAAAATAATATTATTAATATTATAAAATTACCCTAACACTTGTATAATTTAATTAGATGAGTGTTTTATGACAAAAATCATCCTATTACTAAAACTATAACCTTTGGAAGAATCTTGGATGAGGGTATGACATTTATAATATTTTATTAAAAGAAAAGTAAAAGATGCCATACTCATGTTTTTCATAAATATGGAACTTTTAATATGGGGTTATATAGGGGTTATTTTAGACTATAAATATTAATTTGAGAGCTAAAATGTATATCTTCAACATGGTAATTTATTTTTAATTTTTAAGAAATAAATAATTACCTTAAAGGCTTACACAATGATGATGCGGTAATTTCATAATTAAAGAAAAAAATCAATTAAATGGTATAAAATATATTAAAAAAGATATAATTTAAAATAATTAATGTCATAAAATAATTTTAGGGATTAATTTTATATTTTATTTATGATTTAAAATATTTGGTTATAATATATAATGTTGTTATGATATTTTTAAAAATTCAACTAATGAATAGTGTCAAAATTGAACTAATGATATTTTAAAATATATAATATTTTATTAAATGATATAAAATTAATAAAAACATAAAAATAGGCCAAATTATTGGTATAAGTTTCAAAATTTAATCAATGACTCATTTATTGGTCGTTTTTCATTTTATAGAAGTTAAATTAACCCTCAATGTGTAAGTTACATGATGTCATGGTAAAATTAAAAAGGTTAAATAAGGATTGAAACAAAATGATAAGGACTAAGAAATAATAAAAACTTGTTTAATTTTCACTGGATTAATGGATTTATACCCTTAATATTATTATATTCTAAATAAATCAATTTGTATTCAATTGAAACAAAAAAATAATTTATATTAATTTAATAATTTGAAGAATTCCAAAAGTGCCTCTTCCTTTTCCTATAAAAGAGAACCCATTATTCTCTATTATATACACTTAAAAACCTATTTTTTCTACCAATATATTGAAAAATAAATTCTTATAATCCATACCCCTATTATAGAGCTTTTATTTTTAGAATGACACTCACCATAGATGTCTTAAGGTGTTAATCAAAGGAGTTTGTATGAAGAAAATGTATCGTTATTAATTAACTATTTTTATTTTGTTTCTTCTTCCAATTACATCAAAACGTTTTCCATAATTACGAAATAATAAATCAATTATATTTAATATAATTATATATTATTATGTTAATATTATCACCTAAATTCATCTACACTTCCATTAAATGAGAAAATGATTAATCACCCATGTGTACGGTGGAATACTGCCTCGTGAACTGATATAATTCACTTTCCACCACCACCTCTCAGGAATGGTTATAACAATGTAATTAATGTTTATATATGAATTTCATGAAATATTCATCATTATAAAATAATAATTTATAAATTATGTTATTACCTTTTCATTCATATAAAAAAGATAATGTCGTTCATGCGTATGTATGAACTATAACCTCCATGAAGTGAGGTAATTCACTTTTCATCACCACGTCAAATATATGATATATATAAGTATATTTAAAATTTTAATATGATATTAATGATATTATGATAATTCTATAAATATAAAATAATACTTAACTTATTTCCATAATGATCTTTGAAAAATGGAAATGTTAGTCATGCGTACGTAAGGCCTACCGTCTCGATGATTATAACGTAGTTCATTTTTCGTAACCAGACATAATAGTTTGATTTAAAATTTTAATTGAATTATAAAAATAAATTAATTTCATGATTATTATTCTGGAGATTATGTACTAATTACTACTTCGACTAATGACATCATACAAAATTCATTTTTGACTAATGCACCGAATATCGTCACAACATCTGACTTAAACTTAAATAATTAAGTAATTGTTATACAATGGTAATAAGTGTTATAAAATAAAGTATAAAATTGAAAAAAAAAATTTAAATAATTAAACTAAGTTTATTATTTAATAATATAAATACTGTACTTGATGATTCGGCCTCAAGGTAATGTATTTTCAAACTAAAAACCACATTTTAAATGTTTTAAAGATTTATTTTCTAAATATTTCTCTTTCAAGTACATGTTTTTTAGAATTATTTTTATGAATTTATTTTTATATACATGAATATTTTCAAATTTTAATTTTATAATTTATTTCAAATGATTCAATGTTGTATTGGACACTTTGGTTTAAAAATCTAGATTTTAATTTTTTTTTATTGGGTTTTGAAAATAGGTTGATTATTTCTATAAAAAGAATGTTTTATTTTGAGTGAAAATAAAATTTTAATACTGACATATTTAAAATTGAAATATTTTACATGTTATGATTATATAATGGTATTTAGAAATTTTATGGGTGGTTAAGTGATAAACCAAGGACATGTGGTTCTAGGATAAACCAAGGATGGGTGGTTACATTATAACCTCAAATGCATTGGGTATATAAGTCAGTCATATGTATATTCCATTTGTTATAGTTACATGTATGGAATTCAACTATAATGTTATTCCTTTTGAGTATAATAATTTCCTAGGTTACCTACTTATCTTTTATGTGCTTACATATGATTTTTCAGGAAAATGGTTTCATTTTCAAAAGGTAAGATAATTACCATTAAGAAATAACGATCACTTTTTTTGGGTAAAAAGGTATATTTAAATAAAATGATTTATGGGTTTTAATTAGACTAATGGTTTATTTTATTTTGGTTCCTTACTAATATTTTTTTCTCACCCCATATTTTAAAAAGATTTTTCATAGGGTTTAAGGGTTGGAATAATGATGAGAGTATAAAAAATCTTGTTCTAATTTAATGATTTTTGTGTTATAAAAAATGGATAAGTGTTTTCCTATAATGTATGGGTTTATAATTTAACAGTTTTTCTTAATTATCTAAAACTCTTAACCAAAAATGTCTTCAAAAAAAGTGATTTATAGTTTTAAAATAACTAGAATATGTAATATTTAACGATGGGTCCTTACAGTGGTAATATAATATAATATCAAAAATGGGTACCTGTTTTCCACTTCCTAACCCATTTTCTCATATTCCCCAATCTCATACATATTAATCCATCACTCTCTAAAATTATTCTAGTGTAAAGACAATTAGGCTACTTTATCATACCATTAAACTCATGGGTCACATCATCTCACCAACATGTACCATGAACCTCATGTATTATATCATATCATCATCCCATGTCACACCTCCAGATAGTAACTGAGTAGTTTTTAGGAGCCATTATAGACTATAGGTCGAGTATTATACCTCAATCCATGACATACCAACAATAATCCATAAAACTTTATATCTATAGATAGATGTGTTTGAAGTAATTTAAAGACACTATATACCTCTAAACAAATATATGGGAAAGGTAACCATCATGTATACTAACACATAATACGACTAAGAGAAGACAATGGGGAAAGAGGTGGTAGTTAGCCATCAATTACTCTCTAACCTAGAATTTGGGGAAAACCCTGTCCTAGAGTATACTAGGTGTCAGACGTCGTACCAAAAATCGGGGTAGTGGTCAGGACCCAGGATGTTACTAGATTCGAGACAAATTTAATATTTATAACACCTAAATTAGACTAGTTTATTAGTGAGTGTAGTTCGATCCACAATGATGTAATTCTATAGAAGTTCTATTACATGGTACTAAGTAACATAGAAAATAAAAAAACTAAAAAGAGTGAAATGGTGAGTGTAATGGTGATGTTGAAGTTAATGGAATGAAGTCAAGGGAACATAAAATAGAAAAAGTGTGAGTATAGAGAGTGGGGATCACGGGATGGTAGGGATAATTCTAGATAAGAAATAGGGAAATTTGAATTCCCATTTTACTTAATATGATTATATATTTTTTGTATTATTTTTATACCTTAATCTATGGAAATGTGAGACTAGATCAAGTGGAAAATGATGGATGGTACTTTCAAGTGAAACCCCATAGATAACCAGTCTCTCAACTACAGAGTTCACAAATAAAATCAATGAACAAATCACATCAATTACCCTTAAATTGACTATCCTCTACTCAGATGCACATCCAAATAAAACTTCAATAGAGACTAATGAATCTAGATAGTTCTCACTGCGTTTCTTATATTAATTGACATATAATACTTGAATAGTGGAAAATGGTAGGTTTCAAATGAACTTTCCACTTGAATGAACATAATAATCTCACCATCTCAATATCATTACCTAACTTGATTATATCCAACCATTATTACAAAAATATTCAATAGATCCAGAAGTGATTGAAAAGAAAGGTAATGGAAGAAAATAATAAAAATAAGAAAGACCCCAGTAAGGGTTTTTAAAAATTCTTGTTAAAATGATAGATTGAGCAGATCGGTTTGCCTCCTACTCTACCACGCCTTCAATGAGTCTATATGGTCATATTTTTATTAGGATGTCTCCCCCCACCACCCCCATATTTCTTCTTTGTCTCACTTCCCTCAATGAAAATAGAAAATGAAAAAATTTAATACTTACTCCCTAAAAAAACCTTAAATTCTTATAGTAATTCACCTGCCATATACTTCAAATTAATTCATGGAATTTTGAGCCTAGTATAACTTCTTAGATGGAACCTGGGTGTAAGTTAATAAAGGAAGAATTCCCTCTGGATATTGTACCAAACCTCCACCTAAATTATTGATGTATCTGATTTTCTTCATGTAGCTGAACGGTTGATGTAGTTGATTCACCACTTAAGATTTTTTCTCACATAAGTGATTGGATCTCACATAGTCATTTCGACAACATAGATAATTGTCCAAATTATTTGATTGGTTAATATTGTTGATTGACTGACATAAATGATTGGCTCCTTCTCTATGAGTCCCAACCCATCCTACAACTGATTTCAAATCATCAGGTTTTAGAGGTACCACAGGGATGATCAGGATTATTTCTTTTCTAGCTTTGTTAGATCATTCATAGATATAGTTCCCTTTGATTTATTATCTAGTAATTTCGGTTAATAATCTAGATGTTGGGAGTGTAATTAGATTCATTTTCTCAATGCTCTACTTAGTTTTTGTCCCTCTTCAGATGGCGGATCCCATGTAGACATAGGTGGCAATGGCTTTACCCTCTTCAGAAAATGTGGATCCCTCACGGTTAGCAATAAAAACTAGAAAATCCAAATCTAAACTAGTGGATGGTGTTTGTTTCATCAATTTCCAATTATAGGGTCAGTGATACATCAATTTTTCAATTTTTCATGGGCCAGTGTTGACATAAACTCAATCTAGATGATTGACTTTGAATAAAGAATACAGATGCTTTTCTCTTTTTGTGTTTCATGAAAATTTGTTTCTGTATTTCCTTATTTTTTCCAAAATATTTAATTCATTTGAACATACTATTGATCTAATAGACCACCATATCTCAACCATCATAACCTAAAAATATAGATATTTTTGAAATTAATATCATCAAAACTCCCAAAAATAAAATCAAATAATTAATGTAAGAATAAGACTAACTGGATGAATATAAATCAATCAAACAACAAAAAAAATAGAAAATTTGATTAAAAAACTCAATGAACAATAAATCAAATTGTATTTATTCCAAACTAAATGATTCTACCTTATAAACTCAATTTTCATATAAAACTCATTTAATTCATCAAAATAGATGTGGAAACGTGTGATAAAATAGTCCCACATCAACCTCCTCCACAATTAATTTATTTCATTATGGAGAAATAAATTCTATTTAATTAATTTATTTACAAGATGATAAATCATATGAAGATAATCCATCCTAAGTTGTACTTCATATTCCAAAATTATTGAAACTAATCATATCATCCATTTTTAATAATGTCATGCCTCTAATATGAGCTTTCTACACTATCCTATTTCAATATATGATAAAACTCCGGTTCATGGTGTATATACTAGAAAGACATAAGTGGAACTAAATATATAAAAAGAGGAATAATAAAATTTCACTCTCCCCTAGGTTCCTTAGACCAAAACTTCACTTCCCACTTTGTCAATACAACTCAAAATATTTCCTCATAAATTAATTTTCTCCTTGTTTATTTGGGTTAAATATTTCCCTCACTATCATAAGGACATTTTTTATAAGAAAACAATATTTTAATTTTTCCAAGAAATTAATTTGTACATTGCACTATGTAGAGAAATTATTGATTTAGATTTATTTATAGAAATTAACTCAGTGACCTTGTCTTACAAACTTATCATGGGATCTCATTTTCCAATTTTTCTTTATACTGAAAGGATTTATAAAAATATAAAATAAGTTGGCTCCCTAAGGTGTTCCATGTTACCCCGTCTACATTTCTATGTTCAATTTCCATCACAAGATTACTCAAGTAATTTTTCTAATTATCCAAGAGTCAAACCTATCAAACATCACATTCCTTGTTTTCAAATATGATCTCAAAAAAGAAATAGGAAAACATCACTCAACAATCACTCAATCCTCACAACATCAGACACAATAAATCCCTAAAATGTCCTATAAAAAATTCCTAATAGGAATAAATCAGTGAGTTATTATTTTTAAAACATAGAGACACAAAAACAAATTATTTACAGATCAATAATTGATTGATTTTTTCAAAATTGGAGGAATTTTGAAAATATTGGGATCTATTTTATATGGAATAATTAAATATAATAATTGAAATATAAGTAAGTAATAGAGAAGTTATCATATCTCCCCCAAACATAAAACTCAACATTTTACCCAATTTTTCATCCTTAGTTGGGAGAAAATATTTAGGAGGATATTGCAATAAATTTTAAAACATCATAATTCCCAAACAACCAATTAATTGGTAAATTTAGTTTTTTTAACTCTTATGATTTACTTAGGTAAACACATACAAAATAATTTCACAAATCAACTCAAATGGAAGAATGAAAATCCTTAAAAATATAATAACATAGGTAAATGAACATTTACCCAATTTTCAAAATGAAATCAAGAGTTATTCCCACACACATGAAACAAGAAGAATAAAGAAAAATATGGGAAGAATTAGAAATATCATTATATTAGAGTAGAATATTTTCATATATGAGTTAGACCACATAAATCAACCCATTTTCCTATGATATGACATCTCTTTATAGCATGTTCGGGTTCAATATAAATGATACAAAGAATATATTAGAAAAAAAAGTCATTAAAATAAAAATAATAAAAATAATTCAATAAGAAACATAAGAAAAAAAATAATGACCCATGGGTTGTATCCCACAAATCACTAAGTTCATTGTATTTACTTAAACAAAAAAATATCTCTCAACTCTAAAAGAGAAATATTTAATTCAAACCATTTTTTATCCCTTAGATTAATTTTTCACTCTTTTCCCATTAACAAAAAATTGTATGTAATATTGTCTAAATGATAAAACTTCCCTAATTTCCAAAACCCTCAAAATTGTGAATGGGCCCAACAACTTGGATCAAAGTTTACCAATATACAAATTCAGCATAAAATTGAACAAAAAAACCTTATTTAGCTCTTAAAAGTGGATAATTTTAATTGGAGAGTCATGAAAATCATTTATTATTTCCTTATATATTCTATAAATTTCATAAGATTATCCGGTGATTTCATCCAGTTGGCGTAACTCAAGAAACCATCTTTCCCCAGCAGAATTAAATTCAAAATTTATTGTACTTACTTCCCAAAATTACTAATGTAATAGTTATATATTAAAATAAAAATACTTTCCATAAAAATACTATACAAAAACATACCTATTGGGTTTTAAGGGAAGGCATATAATCCAATAATGCATCATCCAAAATTAATAACCAATCTTTCTTAGAGTTTTTTACAGTTTTTCTATGATTTTCATTAGTTACCTATTGTAGATTTCAACTTTTCCACTAGATTTTGGATTATAGGTTGTATTTTTTGGGCACACAACCATAATTTTCCATAAAGTATTTTAATTTGATTTTATTAAACTAGGATCCATTTTTATTTATGAAATTTTTAGGAACTCTGAACCTTGAGCATATGTTATTTTTGAAAAACATGATTACAAACCATGTCCCGGGCTTCACACATAATTTCAAAAGGATTTCCCAGTCAGAGGTAGGGATAATCAGTGATTAAATGATCTTCTATTTAGAAAAATTAAAAGAGTTAAAACCCTTATCATGAAACATAAGTAGTGTTTCCTTAACAAGAAAGGAACCCACTAGATTGGTTATTTTAGAAAAATCCTTGATGAATCTCATATAAAACCCATCATGTCCTCAAAAACATCAAATTTCCTTAACATTTTTAGGTGGAGGTGACTTTTTCATTACTTTGATTTTAGAATTATCAACCTCTAATATATTCTTATAAACTTTATGAACCATCCAAATTCCTTTTCTAACTATGAAATGACATTTTTCCTAACTTAAGACCAGTTTTTTCTCTTCACACCTTTGTAAAGAGGTTTATAAATTTTTCAAACAATCATCAAAATCAGACCCTAGTATGAAAAATTAAACCATGAAAACTTCAAAAATATCTCCACCATATAAAAAAATTTACATCATGCACAACAGAAAGGTGGAAGGAACACTAGATAAACCAAAGGGAATTTTCCTATAAAAATATTTCCCAAATAGATTGGTCAACAAGGTTTTATCTTAGTTCTTAAGGGAAATAAGAGTCTGATTATAACCATAAAAACCATCCACGAAGTGGAAAAATTATTTCCATCCAACCTTTCCAACATTTGATCAAGGACTGGAATTGGAAAATGATATTTCGTTGTGGCAGTGTTAATTTTCATATATTATATATAGACTCTCCACTTGTTTACAGTTTAAGAATGAATTTGTAATTTCTATTTATTGGTGATCATAATCACTCCACCCTTTTTAGGGATTATCTGAACATAACTAACCCATGGGATATCTAGAATGGGGAATATTATTCCAAAATAAAGCAACATATTCACTTCTTCTATGACTACTTCCTTCATGTTTGGATTAAGTGTCCTCTAACCTTCCACCCTTGTCTTACACTTAGATTCCACAGAATTTTTGTGCATGAAAAATGATGAATTTATATCTTTTATATTAAAAATATTACATCCAATGATAGACTTTAAATTTCTTAGAAAAACCAAGAAAGTGTCCCTCTTTAATTTACTCTAATTTTGAATAAATGGTGACTGGTAAAGTTCAGTATGATCCTTAAACTTACATTTAAAATGAACTAGAAATGGTTTAATCTACATGCCGGGAAACAATTGGCTTGAGGGAAGACACTTGGGTCTAGGGTGATTAAGTTCCTCAGGTTTCCTTTTAAAAATTATAGTTAAAAAAGATTAATCTTCATCACTATTATTTTAATAAAAACAATCCCTCAAATATACTCTCTTTGATTGGTGAAAATATTTTCTATAAAAATTTCACCAAGGTGACCTATAAATTCCCCTTTAATTTTATATAAATAATCTTTTTCGTTGACTGAACTAATCCCCATGAAAGTCTCTATGGTTAACTCTGGTGTATCATTTATTTCATCAATAATCTTTAAAACCCTTCTTCCCATTCATTAAAAAATTTATCAGATTTCAAAATCTCATCTCTTGGAAAGATATTATCTTGGAGTGCTTATTTAATTTTTCTGAAAACATTAAATTATTCCTTTTATTCACCAAGGTTAAAAATTAGTTTTCCCATTAAAAATTCAATGAAACCCCCCACACCATATGGATAGAAAGGTCCTTCCAATAATAATAGTGACCTCTTGGTCATATTCCAAAACCAAAATGATAAAATCAAGAGACAAAAATAGCTTTCCTACTCCAACTAACAATTCATATACCCTACTGATTGGGTAGTTAATGGATCGATAAGAAAGTTTCAAAAACTATATAAGTGGGTTATGGAAATGATAATATAAAATTCTAAAATAAGGATAAAGGAATCTAATTGATACCTACACAAATATAAAAAAAGAAATTAAACCAATCACCTATACGGAATCAAAAATCTACCTAAATCTTGAATTTTAGGATGTATCATGTTTTATAAAATATAACTACACTCCTCTATGAGATTTTAAGTATAAAACTCTTCAAAGGTTTTTATGTTTGAACATATCTTCTTGTGTGATTTCAGATAATAAGGGATTTCAAAAAGATCCTCAAGGAAGGTAATATCGATGTTCATATACTTATCATATTCTAGAAATTTCAATAGTTTGTAATCTGGATTTTCTTTCATCATTATTTTAGAATAGGTGATAATTGAGAAAAATTCCCTCACAGTGGTGGGAAAACCATAATCTTCCACTTTAATTTTTTTATTTCATTTATTTTCATTGATTATATATTTTTTATGATTATTTTTTATCAGGTAAAATAGACTTCAAAGAGACTTTCAGTAGGGCCATTAAAATTTCTATATTGGTCAGCTTCTAGAGTCAAATTTTCAGTTTTATCAAGATTTTTACTCGAGGTTGATTGGATATCTTTCCCAACTTTTTTTGTGTTTGGAGGTCACTATTATTTGTGACTAATATTTCATATTATTTATTATTTGAATAAGTAATTAAATTCATTTTTCCCTATCTCTAACTCTTATAGTTCTAACTAATTTCCCCCTTATAAATATATTGTTTTAAACCAATCTTCTTATTGTTCTTTATCAGAATTATTTTTTCCTTTTTTCTCATCAAACCTACCCATCATATTTTAGAAAAATACTTTTAATTCATCTTCGGAACTATGAATATTTAACCATGTTTTTTGTTAAAATTTATACTTATTCAATTGAAAATAAAGGAGAGAAGTAGGTCTCAACACTTCCAACTCCTTCCAATAAAGGTGGGTGGGTTTTGTCATCCATGTTTATAATTATTAGAGAAAGGTTCATCTCTTGGTTTCATTCTAGTACCACACTCAGTAAAATTTATATTTTTAGGAACAAGGGATGGCACATTAAAGTTTGGATAGTAATATTGTTAATGGTCAAACATCCCACATTGATGAAATTTCTCCATAATAGTGTAATGATCATTTCATTATAAAATTTAGTGGATTTTGATTTACCTTGGGGAGTATGTTTGGTTTATTTTCTAACAATGGTTCTTATTATTGAACATTTATGTTATGAGTTTTTTTTTCAAGTTGTTGAATACTTTCTTGAGCTCATCCGTAGTTTTATCAGAGAAAATTCTTTTTAAATACTAGTCAACAAAGGGATATTAGAATGGTGTGAAACTGTTGCAGAAGGTATCCATGAGAAATATTTGTGTACACTAGTGGTTTGGAAACTAACTAAGTATCCATTATAATCTTTATAAAGCCTAATGAAATAATTCTCTATCACATTTTAATAATCTAATGATTTCATGCCCAATTCCATAAATCAATCTCCTTGGGTAAAATTTCATAAGAAGAGAATAGTACAATTATTCCCATGAATCAAAAATTTCATTGTCAATTTTTTTAAACCAAGTATTAGAATTTCCTTTGAAGAAAAATGGTATGATTCTTATATTTAATTCATCCCCACATAATCCTCTAATTGTATATTGTTTCACTATTCCATATAAGTCCTTTATAAAATCTTGTGATTCATTATTATGTAATCCATGATAGCATAGTATCATGGATAAGTGGGATTTATTAATATATTAGTTTCTAGACATAAGAGTCTTCCTAATTAATTATGGGTTATTCAAAACCATAGGAACCTAAAACTCTATAATCCTCACTTTATATATAATCAAATTTATAGGTTGTCTAGGGCTACCATTTGTGACTCAGTTGAAGTCTTGATTTTGTTGATTGTTTGGATATTTTTTAATATTTTCCATTTCAAGTATATTCTTGACTTTTAAATAACTCAAATATTTATTGATTTCATGTATGAAATTATCTAGGATGGTATATGGTGGACTAGTTTTCATTCACTCCCTTTTTAAGAAAATTAAGAATTTAGCTAGATCTTTTTATTTACTTGGTCACTCTTACCCTTCTCTGGTATCGATGTGAAAATTTGGTCAAGACCCAATTCATTACTAGGATTAAGACAAATTAAATATTTATAAATCCTTCTTAAGACTAGTATAGTAGGTATTATGGATCTATACATAGGAAATTAATTTCATAAAAGGTATGTTTCATGGTACCAAGTAAAAAAGAAAATAAAAAAACAAAATTACAAACAAAGAGTGAAATGGTATGTGCAATGGTAATACTAAAATCGATGGAATGAAGGTTGGGGAACAAAAAACAAAAAAGTTTGATTGTAGAGAGTATAGATCATGAGTTGGTAGGTAGGATTCCAAAATAAGAAAAAAAGGGGATTTGATTAGTTGATTTTCTCATTCAAATTTTATTTTATTTTTTGTTCTTTTTATACCTTCATTCATGGAAAATTATGATTGGATATGGTGAAAAGGGGAAGGAAAATTATTTTGAGTGGAAGACCTATATATAAGTTGATTCTCCTATTTATTATTTGTAGAGTCCGAAAATCCAATCAATGAATTTATCATATTAATTAACCTTATATGGACTTTCCTCTTGTTATATTTACTTCCAAATAATAATTCTACAGGGACAAATAAATCCAGAAAATTTCTCACTAAGTATTGGAAATTAAAGAAAATGTATTACATAAACAATGGATAAAGGGTAGGTTCCAGCCGCACTTTACACTTGAATGAAGTTAATATACACCCCATCCCAATCTCATTCCAAAAGTTGAGTTTATCTAACCTTTCAAACAAAAATATTCAATAGATAAGAAGTTTTTTAAAAATAGGGTAATGGAAGAAAATAAAAATAATAAGAAATCCCAAAGAAAGGGATTCAAAAGAAAATTCTAAAACTACTAGATTGAGTGTCTCAATGTTCTTCCTCCTTAGTCATTACTTTGATGGGTCATTATGGTCATATCTATATCCAGGTATTGCATCCCCCCCTTCTTCTCTATCTCACCTCTCTCGATTTTAGGATAAAATTAAGAACTTTTATACTTGTAACCTAACAAAAATTGCTTCCCGAAAGTAATGAACATAGACTATACCCTAGTTTTAGTCATGGAATTTTTATCATGGTAGAACATCTTGTATAGTCACCATGTGTAAGTACATAAATTAATATTTCCCTCTGGACAACATAAAAAATATCCTCCTGTATTAATGAAGTGCCCAATTTTCTTCACATAGTTGAATTAACGATGTTGTCAAATATTGACTTATGAATTTGAAACCACATAGTCAATTCACCAGGTATGTATTTGATCTTTGTATATGGTTGTCCATGTATTTTATTCCAATCATGTATCTAATTTTTTGATGTGGTAAATTGGACTATTGTTAGAGTCAAAATGTGTGTATAGAAATAATATGTAAAGAGAACACAAATGCCAAATGGGCTGCTTCGCGGAGCACCTTTGTGAAGCCTTTAAGTACTAAAGCCAGCGCAAATCCCTTTAGCACTGTGGTTAGTGCAAATCCATGGCCCCCTTTGTGATCACCGCAGAGGAAATACGAGTAATACTTTGTGGTTTAGACATAATTGATGGAAATATTTGAGCCACAGAGGGAATAATATTTCCTTTATGACCCCTTAAAAATTTACAGGAGCCTCGACGAGCACCCCAGATGGAATGAAGGAGGAATTTGTTTCGTGGAGGGGATGACAGTCGACTCCGCGGTTATGACAAACTTGACACAATCCGCTTCCGATGGAAAATCACCAACGACTTCGCAACACACTGTCATAGCTTCACTCCACCTCTCGCCTATAAATACCAAGCTTCCCTCATACCCAAAGAATGAATACCTAGACCATTCACCTTCTCAAATCTCAAATTTTGAATCATCCCCTTCTCTTTGAGGCATTAATAAAAATGATCTATTTATGGTATTTGAGCATTACGAAATACATTTTACTTCACTCAAATACAACCAATATTCAATCAAGGATGTCCTTCACGAACCCCATGGGCCATCACAATGGAAGTATCTCCATAAAGGGAACTTGGGTCTTCTCAAAGCACTCATGATTTGAGAAGTACCATCGATGCACATATGGACCCCATGAAAAGGTAGGATCATTGTGCTTCGCTAAGTTCATCAATTCGCAGTGATGTGCTCTGCAAGGCACCCATGCTCCATGAAGTCCTACTCTGTGAAAACACTTGCACTTCACAAAGAACCCTTTATACACATTTATAAACCATGACTATGCTAGACCACTCCACTTCGCAAAGCATAACCCTTCTCAGAGTCTCTCTACTCTGTGGATAAGCAGAGCTTTGTAAGGTCCCTTCCTTTGAACACTTTTTCTTCACAAACCCTTCTTCTGTATGTCTCTCTATGTTTTTAAGAAATGAATTCAAGGTCCATTGGTTAGTGCTTCATATTTATTTACTTATCCTCATGCTTCTTCTCATATGCATGCTAATGATTATTACTTTTTTGCAGAACCATGCTAATGTGATCCCCTCAATGGATCACTCACAACCCTATCTTCACATAGCATTATTGGTGACTTCCCTTCACCAAGGTTTAAAGTGTGCCGATTATGTAATTCATAGGTGTGAGTAGTGCCTCCTCATCGTCCAAGATTCAGGATGTTAAACTAACAAGCACCATCATCCCTAGTAAATTAAGTTAAACTATGGCCTCTCCCCATGAAATATACATGGGGTACCTAGACTTGGACATTTTCTACTCCCACTGGTCTTCACAGGAGTGAGATATTCCTCACATGGAATGAGATCCTCCTTTCATGGAACAAATTCTATTTACAGGTAAGGGAAACCATCTTAGTGTAATCCCCTATAATTTCTTGCCTGAGGTAGAATCCTTGCTCCACCTCTATTATTCTATGCGCAAAGACCATAGGAGAGATGGGAAAGGGACCTCCAATACCCCATCCCTCTCCCTTAGTTATTTATCACCATCAAGCCTCCATCTTGGAGGAAGTCCTAATCTCCATCTTCCGGGGTTACTAACCACATGTAATCCTCACTCTATTCCTCACAAACACACCTTTCACGACTTGATCTTTAGGACATTACTGTCTTTAGTTTCTCATACTAAGCATGACTCACATGGGCTTAGAGTAAGAACCAAACATGAAATCCTCCCTAGGCCGCCTTAGCATGTAATTTTCAAGCCCCCCATTCCGAACTACATAGACTTTGATCCTTTCCCTTTCCAAGCAAGGTATGTAGGGAGCCTCCCTGAGGTTCAAGCCCAATGCCCATCGGTCCCAAACACATCATGTCGATTCACCCTCATCAGGAATGACGTTAAATTGTATTTCCCTTCCCTAAAAAAAATGTTAAACTATACCCATTCAAACTACATGGGTTTTGATCCTTGTCTTCAAGATAGGGTACATAGGAAGCCTTCCTAAGGTTCAACCCTAATCACTGGTAAACCCATACAAACTATGTGGGTTTTTATCACTATCTTCTAGACAAGGTACGTAGGAATCCTCCCTGAGGTTCAACCCCAAACACCAGTAATCTTTGGTCTCCCCTTTATTGGAAATCACATCCTTGATCCATCCATTATTGGCGTTAGACCAGCTCTTGGGCTGCTAACCACACGTAACCCACATCATGTCGTCATGTTGTTGTCCTCTACACACACCCTAATTCTACACCCCATCCTGTACTACATGGACATTGATTCCCAATAATGGGGATACTTAGGAATCATCCCTAAGGTTTAAGACGGTCATACATGTCTCGTCCTAGTCTCTACCATGAGCCTTTTCATTTTGGGAAGGTCACACCCCACCTCGTAGGTTCCAATTCTTATGGGTCCCATCCATTCATCCATTCTTATCGGCCACCTCCTCAGGTGTCTCATCACCCGACCAAACTACATGGACTTTTATTCCCTGCCATGTGGATACTTAGGAAGCCTCTCTAAGTTTCAATCTGAACATCATCGTCACCTTCACATCGGTTCTATCCCCACTCACTCTATCCTTCAAGAATCTATCCATATATATTCTCATTATTACCCGGGTCACCACATCCCATTAAGATCATGCCATCCACTTGGGCATCTAACTATGCATAATCCCCACACAATCCATAAACATCCAACAAAGAGTTATCCTCTTGCGATGGGTCACTATTCATGCATAATCCCTGGAATGTCTCTGGTTCATTGTCCTTTGTCTACACCCTGATCCATCACCCCTTTAAAATACGTGGGTATTGATCCCTGTCCCTCGGGACATGGTACATAGGAAAACTCTCAAAGGTTAAATCCCAGCTAATGGTAAACCCTTGAATCCCCTTTTTTAGGACCCATGTATCCTTGGATCCACCTTTACTGGATAATTTGATTCACTCATCCAGTAAGCCCCTTAGCTGATCCCTCTTAGGGATGTACCCATCTGATCCACTCCTATCAGTGTTCTGATATATTTAATCAATCTTATCTATATGTTAAACTTTTAGAATACCCTGTGTTAACATGGGAAGTAGAGGAAAACCATAGTGACATGCCAATGGAATATAATTCCTCACATTCAATGTGGGATGCCTCCGGCTTATGTTCCCTAGAGAAGCCATGTCATAATGGGAGGGAACTAAGACATGTCAGTGTTTGAATGTCTAGAAATTCTAGTGATTTCCAACATAATAACTCCTTCGATCGAAGGTTTCTTCCCAGACTTGAACCCTTAAAATGTCCTGCCAGAAGAAGTGTAATTAATGGGTGTCCATAAAGATATGTCATCAGGGAAGAGTTTCACGAACAATGTCTAGATTTATAAGGGAGACCTGGACTAAGAGACGAGTTTTGAGGAGGAATCCATGGAAATAGAGAAATACATCCCATCATCCCATCTTGAACTAGGAGAAAGTGTCCCTTAATAAGAGACGAATTTCTCCTATCTTTAGAAAGAGGCAATGTGGGGAAACAGCTAGTGCATCTCGACAAATGGATGTGAGAAACAAAAAAGTGTTGGAAACAAAAATTGTGAACCCAACGTGATGTTTTTCTCCTCAATGTAGAGATTATTAGAATTTGAGACATGAATGGAAAAGCATGTCATTAGATACAACTATCTAGTACTAGGTTTGCCAAGAAAATAGTGGGCCTGGCGTGAAACTCAACAAGGATTTGGGCAGTTGAACATTGGACATCCCAGTCTATGATGTTGTCAGCATGGATCCTTCTTACCAATCATGGGAAAAAGAATGGCACTGGGGAACTATATGTCTCTTTCCTCCTTTCGCCACTAATGGTTGAAGCTCCCTTCTTTGCAGGACCCAAGCTGCTATGTTAGGAAACCGATCACCATCCACCCACCGACGTAGGTGCCAGGAAAACATCAATGTGGAAATCCCACATGGCTCCATCTCTTCTATATAGGCCTCCACATACAAGGTAGTTGGTCACCCAAACTCCATCTCATCATCTGAAATTGTTCAAAGGAGGGTGATCAACAACCTCGTTCGACGGTAAGACGAAGATGGGATTATCCCAACTTAGGATATGGCCCAAAAGACCTAGATGCTTCTGGACCTCACTGTCGACACCACCCCCGAGCGCTGTTTATGGAGACACTACTCCACACTCCAACCTAAAAAAATTTTGGGAGCCTCTCCCCAGAACTCTTTGACGAATCTCTCCCTTACGCCAATGAGGTAAGGTAAGTCTAGGCAATCCCAGCTATAATCTCATCCCAGGGTTTTCCTAGGATGGATTTAAACAAGCCATGTCAATGCCACCACGAGTACCATAGGCTGGGGAGTAGGTGAGTTACACACCTACACCACCAGCCTCATTCCAGCTAACCCTACGCCAACGTTGGGTGCAAGCTGAGGAGGGCACCCACCAGGGGGCGTCATCATCAACAGCTACAGTGTCCCATGACAATGTCAATGCATACTATCAATTCCCCATTTATACATAACATGGGAACTTAAATTCTTGACCTAGATCAAGGCCCCAATTGCCCCACGGGCAGGTTGGGATGACTCTTTTGGTCACCGACATAGGTAGAACCCGTCACGGGCTGACCTGTGTCGATGACATCCAGCATAGAGGTTCTCCCTATTCCACCACCAATGAGATCGTAGGTCCTCCCCACTCCCAAGAACAGCATGGAGGACCTCCCCATGCCACAATTAGTTTGATAAGTGGCCCTCCTTTCTGTATTGAAATCCCACATGGAGGTTTCTTTCGCACCTGTGATCCCAGGAATGGAGTCGTTCCTCCTGTCATAGGTCATCAATGTGAAGATCCTCCTTGCTTGATCAACCTTCTGCATTGGGGGTCTTCCCCATGTTCTTACCAAAATAGACGAAGGTCCTCCTAATCCCAGAAACTAGAGAAGCGTAGGTTTGCCTCACTTCATTGGCATCCAATGCGGAGTTCTTCCCCTTGTTCAGTTTGACCAGTCCGAAGTCCCACCTTGTACTATCACTGCTAAAGGAAACAAACGTGGATGTATTTTCCATGCTCCCACCAGCTCCAGCGGAGGTCTTACTTTCTCCAACACTTCCTGTGAAGATTCTCTTCACATGCCAACTAGTGGACATTGAGCCCCCCCCCTGTATTCCTTTTAATATTTGTTTGGGTGATCCTTGCACCCCGACTCACCTAGGTGGAAGTCCTATCTACCCTAGTATTAGTTAGACAGATGTTCCTCCTCATATTGAAAAGCTACCATGTCCAAAATAACTATCCCGGGGTAGGAGGGTGGGTCTTCACTGCCAATAGAAGAATGATGAGAACTTTAAGACCATGATTAACCTCGTCTACTTCTCAGATTCTGAGGTGGAATGAAATTTAGTAATGGAACCCTACCCCTGATCCTCTGTTTCAGGGTTTGGGGTAGGAACAAGGCATATAAGCCTCATCATTTTGGAAATAGAGGTCCACAGGATCCCTTCCTCCTTCGGAAGATACATCGATGTGGAGGAATATTTTTTATCTTTCTAGGGCCTAGCTGTGAAACCCTCCCTATCATCAACAGGATCATTCTCTACCTCAACTAGAGATCATGGAGAGTAGTTCTGGGGAACAATAGAGGATGAGAAATAGCATGACCCACTATTAGCAACTACATCCCATGCGTGGGAATCTGTGGCGCATAGTCCATCTTAATGGGATATGGTGGCTCAGTTGTTGCATTCGTCAGAAGATATACTAAGATGTGGTGTATTGTCATCTCGCTCTATGTACTCTCCACCAGCCAGTCTACCATCTCAATAGTCTACATCAATGATTTTATTGGTACCTCATCCTCCCCCAGTCGGTAAATGGGGAAAACAAGGGCTGGATCCTGAGTCTGAGCCGAGTAGCTTGTGGGAAATCCTTGCACCGGGCCATTTCCCAGAAATATTCTGGCCAATTTCAATCGCAAACATTAGTATACTAGATTCTCTTACCCTGGATGAGGTCACATGATTTCACCAAACACACTGGGTGATGCACTTTCGTCTCCATTATTGACTGGTGGAATACCCAAAGATCCAGAAAACTTTGAAAATATTGGCCAGTAATTCCACATGGTCAACTTGGCTATGCTCCCTGTAGCCCAGCACCCTGAGTCTCCTGGTCACCATCGATCCCTCTAAAAAATATGTGTCTAGATATTTAAAGTGATCCACAAAATTATTAAGGTGTCTTCCCTCAACGTTGAGATCTGTGGTTGGGGTAGTATTTTCCCTTCATTTCTGTTCTATCCATCAGCAACCTGACATGCTAGAAGATATTGAGGATATTCTTTTAGTTATAGTCATGGTTAACATGGCTGACCAATCAGAGGAAGAGAATGAGCTAGTGATCCTTGAAGATAAATTACCTGCCAAGGGGGTTCCGAACCTTTTAGATCCATTGGGAAGGGTTACTCACCCTCTGGAAAATTTAATGGGCCTTTTTTCACCTTTAGAGTCATTATCCATCAGTCGGAATCCCAATAAAGGAAAAGATCTTCTTGGAGTCATCCAACCCTCTGACCTATTTGGCTTAGTACAAAAGATAGAAGATGAACCTGAAAATGTTGTGTTGAATCAATAGCTCACAAAGCATAAAAAGATGGTCGATGACCTTCTCGATGAATGTGTCATGGAATGGTGACCAAAATACGGTAATCCTAGATCGGTGCAGCAGGGGCAGGTACACCCTCCCCTAGGAGATTTTACATTGGGTAACCTTGACCATATTTCCTTCATAGACAGGGTAGATTTTGGAGTTTATGGAAATATGGTGCTATATGCATCACCAAATCCACTCGAGCTACGTTATAACCCTCAGGACCTAGCTTATATTCTCCAAACCACTATGCAGGTCATCCCCCTTGAAGTCCTGCATGTCATCCCCCCAGTTGATCCATGATATTCTAGGACTGCTTATCATGTTGAAGAAACTGCCAATGCACTTGTAGTCAGGGATCCCTTTCAAGACAAGAATCCCCACCTAGATTATCCATTGGCAGTGCCCATTTCCCACCTTGTGGGTTTGGAAACTCAATAAGTGGAAATTTTTCTTGGAAGAAAGCCATCTCGGGCATGGGTGGATGATATACCAGCACCCCATGGTTTATTAAATCCTACCTTTTCCCCTTTAATGGGATGGGTGGTCCTCTATAGTATATATCCCACTTTATCTCAAGGTGTAGACCCATTATGGGAACTCTAGCATAGTAGGAGGCCACCAAACTCCTATGTTTCATACAAACAATGGAAGGGCCCACATTTTTCTTGTACAACTAGCTACCCATTAGGTCATTTTCCAGTTTGTAGGATCTTAATAGGCTTTTTTATTACCACTTCATCTCCACCACCCAAAAGACGAGTATTGCAGTCCTCTTCAAGTGAGGACAGAGGCCTGACAGGCATGTTGTTGACTTTTTCACAAGGTAGAAAGGTTATACATATTCCCGGGATATGTCTTTGACTCAGGAATAGCTACTGACAATGTGTGTGGGGAATTTCAAGACCAAACTGGTCCCTTATATTTTAATGCATAACTACCTAAGGAGATTTGGGGATTTCTCTAACAAAACCCAGTGTCTAGAGGAAGCCTCACTACAGGCCAAGTAGGCATGCTTTTTGTCTCCTGCAGTTCCTACTAGAAGAGCCTCTAAGGTCGAGCCTCCATGGTATACCAAATAGAGCACCCCAGGTAGCTATAGTTATTATCAGTGGAGCCACCTCCACAACCTTGCGTAGGACCAACACCTCAGATGTAGCCTTCGGCCTACCAGCACCCACCTAAGAATTGGCAGCCTCCCCCACGTAACATGTAACCACCACCTAGGAAAGATAACCAGATTCCACCACCTCGACAGGCTCCTCGAGCCCTTTGTTAGGGCTAGGATCCTATACACCCCTTATCAGACAGAAGGAACCTGAACTACTAATTTAATAAGGTCCAGGTCCCCTATTATTTTTGCAGTGCCTTGGACCAGGGAATCTGGTAGTTGTCGGAATGCATGAGTCCCAAAAAGTCAAATCTCACTAATCGCCCCAATTACTGACTTTATCACTGGATCCTTGGGAACACCCTCAATCAGTTCTATGTGTCTACAGATTAGTTCCATGACCAGGTTGATAACAACATAGTTAGGTTTGTTCTTGCCCTAGCACAAATGGCATGTGTGTTCATAAAGCCTGAAAATGATAGTGACAGCGAAGGTGAGTGGCAGCAAGTTTCCAGCCACAGGTATCAAAAATACGATGAGCTAATGGTTCATAAGGCAGTCGATCATTCCCATGGTATTATCCGTGCACATTTGAATTGAGAAAAACCGTAATAAATCACCATGTTTCCTACAGCCTCTGATTCTGCATCGACGTCTCAATCTTCTTCTTCCTATAAGGTAAAGCATTGACAGCGTAAGGGGAAACAAATTCCCCCATCGATGCCATTGTCATCCCATACTCTCAGTGATTTCATGCCCCTAGAGTGGGAGAATTATACCAGAATCCATCTAGTAATGAAGTATTTTTCAAGTGACAAACAAGGGTATGCTTTAGTTAATACCTTAGAGATGGTAAACCCCTACATGGTTATCAATGATGAAGAGTGTCAGATGGATCCTCCCAATTTACCTAGATGTCACCAACATCAAGGGTGTCACAATTATATGAGTCATCGAGATGTATTAGTTAGTCATTATATCAAATCTATACATGCAACTAAAACTAGACAACAAGCCCAATGTAGAGCTCATCACGTGCAGCTTTCTCATCTGGTTTCACTAGACCTTCCTCCACCACAGTTTGTGATACTTGATCAGGCGAAGCCACCAGGATCATGCTATGATCAGCCATGTTCTGTTACTGATTTCCCTTAACCATCTAGACCTCATTTGATAGTTGCTCCATGCATTTTTACTGGTGAGCAGTAGGACATTCCCAACACCAGTCGGCAGCCGGTTCGTCCAGAAGGGCCTGTCATTCCTCCTGTTGCAGAACAACCTCTTATTAGCAGATGTTCATGATTGGAATAGAAGTATGATATTATGAACCATCCTTCCAGGATTCCTGTAAATCTATCTATTCTCGAGGCTCTTCATCTGTCAAAGGATATATTTTAATCCCTTGTCGAGTCTTTAATAAGCCCCCTTCAGTTTTAGGTGGAGGTAGCAGCCGCAGAATCCTTCCATGCTATGGCAGTCGAGCATATAGAATTTTATTCCATTATCAATTTCTCTAAATAAGATGAAGGCTCTCCCATGTAAGGGAAAATTCATCCACTATACGTCACTGTCCATTTCAATTGTGTGTAGGTTCATTGGTGTCTTGTTGACACAGGCTCAGGGATTAACCTAATCCTTACATGGAAAATCCTTACGATAGGGTTGTATGATGTTGATCCAAGTCCCTATGACATAAATATTAAAGGTTATTATAGGATGGAACATAAACCCTTTGGAAGTATCCACCTGAAGACTTGATTTTGTGGCTTAGTTCCCAGTACCAAGTTCATGGTTGTCTCACAAGACGCTGCTTACAACGCATTGATGGGTGGGCGATGGCTCCACCTACACGTGATGGTTACTTCTTCATATCACCAATTCCTTATGTACTCCATCAATGGATGACTAGGCATGATCAAATGTGATGAATCTCCATTTTCCTCTTGATAATCCCGCTACTTGGATGTATACTACTACAAGAGCAACGATAAGTAGATTCTGACTAATGAGTTCGAACACACTGCGACTGAAACTGACCTATGGACAGACCAAGATGATACCTATATTTTTGTGATCCATCAATTGGAGTCCAAGACCCTAGATTGGGGTCATTTCAATTTTGTTTCTAGAATTATGGGAAATAACATTCCCAAGTCTAAGGGATTCTAGAATATCACCTTGTATTCCTATACAAATCAGGATCGGGTGATCCCAGAGCTCCCTACTACCATAAGGTATAGAGATGTCCTCCCCATGGCAATGGCAATAAGTCATACTTGCTTGTTTCACAGGGCAGGGATATTTTGTCTCAATACAACACACCACTATTACTTTGATATCATCAAGAATTTCCACTTGGGTCGAAGGCCAGACGGGATTGGGTCAACATCTTTCGTCACCGTGTTTTTAGCAATTTAAGATCCCCCCGATGAGATTTCAATTACCACTCAGGCTGGCACCAATGTCCTTTTAGGATCTGAGGACTCAAAAGAACTACATCCTATAGATGATTACTACTCCATAAATTAAGAAAATGATTTAGATGATTCTCCTTCTTCTTTTGAAGAGGTTGTCTCCCCCACGGTCGATGAATTGGTAGAAGTGAACCTTGATAACAAGATGGATCCAAAACCCACATTGATCAACGCTGCTATGTTCAAAAAAGAGCAACAATGATACATGGATTTATTGAAGTGGAGTCATAATGTATTTTCTTGGAGTTATGATGAGATTCTAAGACTATATCCTAATTTCTCCATCTACATCCTCGGTCTTCCAAAAAATTAGAGTGGGTTAAAATAGCCTCCTAGAAAGATTCACCCTTCTCACGATGCCATGTTCGAGGTAACGGTTGATAAACTCAATATAGAAAACTTCTTCAAAGAGGTCCAATACCCCAGATGGTTAGATAACATTGTTCCCGTCAGGAAGAAGAATGGACAGATTAGAGTCTCTATTGACATTCAGGATCTCAACTGTCACTCTCTAAAGGATGATTTTCCCCTTCCTGCGATGGAACTATTGATTGAATCCACTGCTAGGTTCTAGGATCTCTCCTTCATGGATGGGTATTCTGGGTATAACTGAATTCAAATGGACCCCAAATATAAAATTTTTATTTCCTTCATGGCACCACAAGGTATTTTCTGATACTAATTAATGCCCTTTGTTCTAAAGAATACAGGTTCCCCCTATCAGTGTGCCATGAATCTCATATTTAAGACAATCCTTAGGATGTTGGTAATATACTACGTAGAAGATTTTGTGGTCAAATCTCTCTAGTTCTAGGACCATCTAAAATATCTTGAGAAAGTGATCAGCTTCCTCGGATCCTACCATCTGAAGATGAACCCCTTCAAATGTGCCTTCGAGGTCACCTCCAAAAAGTTTATTAGCTTCATTGTCAGATATAGAGGAATCAAGATTGTTTTAGAGAAAATCAAGGTCGTCAGTTAGATGTGTCCTCTGAGCAACATTCATGAGCTCCAAGGATTTCAAGGTCACCTAGCCTATATACGCCGATTCATCTCAAATCTGGTTGTCAGGTGTAAGACCTTTTCCTAGTTCATGAAGAAAGGTTGTGATTATCAGTGGGTTGAGGAGTGTAAGACTACTTTTGAGGAAATAAAGCAGTACCTATTACATCCTCCAGTCCTGATGAAACCCGTTTCTAGAAATCCATCAGTCCTTTATTTGATCACTCAAGAAAAATCTCTCATTTCCCTTATCACCAAGAAGAACAAAGAGGGACTAGAGAAAAGTTTATACTATCTCATCCACATGCTCCTCGATACAGAGACTAGATATTACTCTATCAAAAAGTGCCACCATGAACTTGAATTCACAGTGTAGAAATTGTGACATTACTTATAGCACCATGAGATACATATAGTGTCCCAAGTGGATCTGGTTAAGTGAATTCTGAACCTCCCTATATTTATAGGTCGTCCATCTCGATGGGTAGGGATCATCCTGCAGTTCGACATCAGGTTTATCCCCCAAAAGGCCATCAAGGGATGAGAATTGGAGGAGTTCCTTGCCACCCATCCATCTCCCATGGATGAGTCCCTAGATATTGATAATCCGGATGAGTAAATCATCTTGGTAGATCAATCCATTTATCATTGGAAAATGAATTTTGATAGCACTTCCTGAAGCCCTACCTAAAGAAGACTCAATGATATCAAAATCAATAGAGTGGTCTTGGTAATCACCTTCATCGCGTCATCAAAAACTGTTATAAAATATTCATTCATGTTGTTATAAGGATGTACCAACAATGAGGTAGAGTACCAGGATCTCATCATTGGTCTCGAGATGGACCACGAAATTGATGTTCCCCATATGCATGTGAAAGGGGACTCTAAAATAGTCATCTAATAGATCAACAGTGACTACATCATCATGATTTCATTGCTTGTACCACTTCTAGAATATAACCTCTAGCTGATGGCCTTGTTCCAATCTCGGCCAGAAGCTACTCATGTCCCTCAGTCCGAGAATGGCCAATTCGATGCCTTGGAAAAATTGGTTGCATCTCTTGAATATATTGGTTAGAAGGATTTGATTATCCATGTTGCGCATCAAAGAGTCATCTCTCATGTTACACCACATGATGATGATATCCCATAAGTAAGCCACCTTACCATCGGTGCCTCCACTTCAGGACCCCGAGGCCCCCCCTACCGTAGTGTTGGAAGTGACTCCTGACTAGAAGACCCCCTTTATTGAGTATATCTAACACAGTAATCTCCCAGTATATCGAGATGAGCGTGAGTGAATCTTATAGTGTGCATTGTAGTTCACCCTCCAGAGTGGTCCTAGTCTTGATAATATCCTCTACGGAAGTGGTTTTGATGGGATTCTCCTCCATTGCATTTAGGGAGGTGAGATTTCTCAAGTCATGCAGGAGGTTCATATCGGTTCCTGTGGGAATCATCAGATAGGGATGAAACTCTCTCATCAGATCCATAGATTGGGATATTTTTGGCCCACCATGATCTGTGACTATAAAGTTTTCTAGGAGGTTTTATGCATGCAAAATACATGTGAATTTTATACATCGGCCTCAAGGACCTCTCCACACTACCAAGTAATCTTGGCCATTTGTGGTCTCAGGACTCGATGTCGGAGGACCATATCCACCGGCACAGCTCGCCAATGCATGTACGTCCTGACTACTACGGATTTATTTTCCAAGTGGGAAGATGTAGTTCTTCTCAAGGAAGTCAAGCCCATTCTATAGTTGAGTTTGTGAGATCCAATATCATCTATCAATTCGGAGTCCCTCACGATGTACTCACTAATGACGACACCAAGTTATGGGCAGTGAAACTAAATAAGTATTATGCCAAGTACAACATCTATTCTCATCATACCTCTCACTATCATGCACAAGAGAATGGGAAGATTGAGGAATTCAACAAAACCCTCTCTAACATTTTGCAAAAGATGGTTGGCCAGAACATGAAGATTTTTCCAGAAAAACTCTCTAATTATCTCTTTTCATATCGTATGACGACTCATAATTCCACTTAGGTGACCCTATACACCAAGGTACATGGAAAGGAGGTAGTCATGTCCATCAATATCCAGTTTTCTTCATTTTTCATGGCTATCAATGATCAGCAGACACCCGAAAAAGTAACTGAAATCTGTCTGGCTGAACTGGAAGCACATGATGCGAATAGGCATTGTGCCCTGCACAATCTATAGAGGCATCATAACAAGATACCCAGTGATTTAGACAAGAAAGTTCGCCTTTACTCTTTCTTACAGGGTGACATGGTATTGGACCTGAGAACGCCAATGGTGCCATAAAGGAAGCCACCCAAGCTGGAACCCAAATGGGAGGGAACTTATATCATTCATAAGGTTTACCCAAATGATGCATACTCCCTGGTCACCATGGATGGTGAGTGTATTACTCCTTCCACCAATACTAAATTCCTCATGTAGTGTTTTTCTTGAACAGTCCCACATGACTTTATAATGTACCATCCTCACTATGCGATGTTAAATTACGAGATCCATCTAACTTGAAAGATGTAAAACTACTCAGCACTCATCCCTCATGATGATAAACTGAAAACTGGCTAGGATGTTTTATATGTGGCCCAGCCTCAGGCCCCTATACCTTTCTGGCCTATGGTCCCAAGTTCTCACTTAGGATTTTACAGTGTGGTATGGACTCTATTTCCTCATTCACATTGGTCTATTTTTTTCATGCCACATACTTCCCCTTGAGACACCCCTCCTTCATCCATCGTCCTTACCATAAGATGTCAAACTGCACAGGTATCATAACACTTTGTGTGTCCCATCATTTGGGTTTCCATCATCTTTCACATTAGAAATGACCCCTTAACAGCATGGATTTTAGGCCTCAGGGATCTCCAACCATCTCAGGCCAACATCCCCAAGGATTTTGGATGAAAATTTGACACAAGACCCACATTGCGAATATGGTCAGTGTTCGATGCTCAATTGCTTGTTCCTTTTCCAGCCCACATGAGAGGGATATTATGTTGCAAACATGGTCAGCATTTATCCTTAATCCTTATGGTCATTCTTTGTTCTCCCAAATGACAGGAATAGTGATTCACCCTTTCCACCCATCTATCCCATGCACATGACATAAACTGGATATCTACAGTCTGAGCTCAATGACTATAAACTAAGATCTACCACATCCTTATCACATGATGTTAAACTACATGGAATTTCAAAACTATGTATGGATTGATTCAAGTCCTTATGGGATATATTGGAACACCCAGTCATTTTTTCTTCGTGTCCAGCCCTATTTCGTAGAAACCATCTCTTCCTTTTGGCTACTTGGCCTAAGTCTTCTAAGGGGGTATGTGGTATGGTGTGGCCTTATATTCTCATTCATAATGGTTTTTCAATATCCACACCACGTACCTCTATCTTGAGATATCTCCATCCCTCTTTCCTTCACACATCTTCTCGAGTCATCTTCTCTCAAATTGGGCCCCTCGACCCTCTTTGGAAATTCACCAATGTGCCCAAGAGCACTCTGGTTTTGGACCTAGATTGTTGGATTCTACATAGAAATGTTTTTAACCATTTCCATTCTTTATGTTTCCCTTTATTTGGGTTTTAATCATCTTTAAAATTTGAAAGGACCCCTAAATGACATGGATTCTATGCCTCAGTTCTCTCTTACCATCTTTGGCCAATGCCCCTTTGGATTTCGAATGACAATTTGACACAAGCCACGTGTTGAGCATATGGTTAGTGGTTGATGATCAATTGTTTGTTCCCATTTCAAGTCACAAATATGGATGTTTTATTTTAGACATAGTCAACATTTATCCTCCATCGTTACGCCACCCCATTAATCCTTAAATATTAGTTTCATGATTCACATCCTTTTCCACTCCATCATGTCCAAGTGGAACTTTGAAACTCTTGGTGTTATCCCTCAGTGCGTGTTTACGCATTAAGAGGACGAATTCACTATGTGGTTTCATTCAAGGATCCATGCTATTTCCCCTTTCTCTATATTCCATGTGTTGTGAAGATCTTATCCACCCTTGTTTCCAACATCGAGCATGGATCACGTGTGCTAGGGATTTTGTCATGGTTCATGCCTGTGGAATATTCACGTTTCTTTTCATCCAATATCGACTACCTTAAACTAAGATATCCACACATCCTTATCATATGATGTTAAACTGCATGGAACTTTCAGAACTATGTATGGCTTGATTCCCATCTTTATGGGATACTTAGGAACACCCAGACATTTCATCTTCGGGCCCAGTTCAAGTTCCACTAATTATATCTTTTGTTCATCCTTTTGGCCCCGAATCTTAAAGGATTTCATGGTGTGGTGTATGTGGGATTATGAACTCATTCACATCAGGTTTTTAATAGTTGAACCATGTACTCCCCCTTTAAGATCTAGTCTCTCTTGCCCCCCATCCTTATTTTAAGACGTTTAATTGCACGACCACTTCTAGAACTACGTATGGATTGATTCCCATCTTCATAGGATACATAGGAATGCTCGAACATTTCTTCTTCGGGTCTAGGCTCATTTTCTCTGATCTTTTCTAGCCCCTTTTCCTAAGGTCCCCCCCTCTGGGGTTGTGCGCTATATAATGTGGACTGATGTCCTCATTTGCATCGGATATGGTTTATCATCCCTCATGCATTCCCTTTAGAACCCAGTTCTTCTATGGGTGTCTAAGACATGGGATGTTGAACTATACTCCCTGGACCCAAATAACTTTAAACTATTATGTCTTTGTCACACGATGTTAAAATTTCTGGGTTGGTCCTATCATATGATCCTAAACTATGACACTACTATCATGGCCTCATGACAAAAAATGGCACCACATTGTGATATCCTCACTCTAGGGGACATCATATTTGGTATCGGTCATCCACCATGATAATTTTAAAGGCCTACATATGGATTTATTCCTATAGTGATGCCTGGATTCCATGCCCTAGGTTTGTTGCTTCACAAAAAAACACATCCACCCTAAAGAACAAACATGATCCATTAAATGACGCTTCATTTGGTGCATGGTCCAGACCTGCATGACAGTATTTCCCCTAGTATTGTTACCCTACCATGTCACACTCTAAAACTACGTATTTCTTGATTCCCATCCTTATGCGATACATAGAAACACCAGATGATTAGTCTTCGAGTTCGGCCATAGATACATTGAATCCTCAACTCATACACATGCATGACGTTAAACTGTATCCCCAAGTCCAAGCATCATGAATTTAAACTACGTGCAGTTTTTCCCCCAAGAATGTGTCATAATATTGAAGGCCTCTTTGGTCTTCATTAATGTCAATTTTTTTCTACTTTTCCACCCTATGCACATTTTATTAAAATAAGTCCCCTCTTAATGATCCACTCTATAAACTTATACTAGGATTTTGCATCCTGATGACCTTGTCCTTGGAAAGGGATTTGACTCCCTCTATCTGGAACATCTCATTGGCCTAATAAAATGTGCCACAGAGTATAGCCCAAAGTGTTGGTTTCCACATGGTCATTCCTTCATTTGGTGACCATGCTTCATGATCCCTTTATTTGGATCCCCATCCTCTTCCATGTCTGAAGGTACCCCCTTTACAGCCTGGTATCATGCCACATTGTCTCTCCTACCATCTTAGTCCAACTCCCTGAAAGACCTCAGGAATAATTTTGTGATGGGCCTTGTGTTTTGAAAATTATTAGCAGTCGACCCTCATTTGTGTGTCACCATGCCAAGCTAATACGAAATGGATGTTTTTTTTTGTAACATGGTCAACAATTATCCTATATCGTCATGCCACTATCATTGTGATCCATATCTCAGGCACCATGATTCACATCTTTCAACTTACTTAAGTTTAAGTGGAATTCAAATACACTTGGTTTTACCCCTCTATGTATCTATGTGCATTGAGTAGGTAGGTTGATAATATTGGGATTTCATTCACTTAGTGTTCCATTACCCCTAATGTGTGCCTCCCTATACCAAGAAAATTCCACCACCACTCTTTGTTTCCCACATTGAGCACGAATCACATGGGATTACTGGTTTTGGTAGGATGTGTATTTTTGTATCCAAAATAAACATGAATTTGTCTTACATGACATTATACTGCAATCTGAGAACTACAAATTGATTGATTCCCATCCGGACGGGGTACGTAGGAACACCCGAACACTTTGTCTCGGGCCCAGCCCAAATTTCACCATCTTCAGTCTCTCTAGCTAAGATTTCCTCTAGGATTATATGGTGTGGTATGGATTTATTTGGTCCTCATTCATGTCGGGTCTATAATGGTCGCACCACATACTCCCCCCTTTGGGTTCTCCCATTTCACACTTCGTAGTACCGTACGACATTAAACAACAAAAGTCCTCCAGAACTACATATGGCTTGATTTCCATTCTCATAGGATATGTAGGAACGCTTGAGCACTTTCCATCAGGCCCAGCCCCAAATTAGACCACCTCTAGTCAATATTCTAAAGAATCCCACTGATAACATGTGGTGTGGTGTGGACTGCTTGGTCCTATTCACATCGGGATATGTATCACACAGCACATTTCCTTTCTGGGTAACCACGTCCTCAATGTATGAATTTAAACTGTGATTCTACCCTAGATAAGTTCAGGATTCCCCATAATAATTATGGGATGCTTTAGCTTCTCCACCATAGAGGCTTTCCCTTGGTAGTGTGGGTCTCTCACCACATGGTGGTTTGAAAACTACGTCTGGCATGATTCCCATCTTCATGGGATACATATGAACACCTGGGAATTTCACTTTGGGTCCAGCCCAAAAATTATCTTTTAGGACCCTTGTCCTAAGATCTCTATTGGAGGAACGTGATGTGGTTTGAACTTCCTTTTGTCCTCATTCATGTCGGGTTTACAGTTATCGTACCACATACTCCTTCATATATCCCTTCCCCATTGCATCTTTACTGCATGACGTTAAACTACATGGGTCCTCTAGAACTACGTCTAGATTTATTCCTAGACTAGTAGGATATGTAGTGACATCTGGATGTCTAGTTACCAGATCTAGCCACGCACTTTCAAACCCTCTATATGGACATCATGGCCTCGTCCCCCCTTTTGAGACTGTTCATTTCAACCGACCTCATTGTACGATGTAAAACTACATGTCTATCATCCTCATTGGAATGACATAAAACTAAGAGCCACTCTAATATCTTTCCAGAGAGATCCTTTTAGTAAATTAGTATGATCCCTGATCAAACTTATGCACTCAACTAATGTGTTTTCATCACGATGGCGTAATTTCAAGAGTGTTGGACTCCATTCGACAAACCCCCCACTCCACCCTCCATGCCTTTCGTGCACTTTATTTGGATCACCATCCTCTTTCATGCATGAAGGAACCTCCTGATAGTATGGATGATTGGGCTATGGCTCACCTAGTGTCCTAGGATAACATTCTTTAAGACTAATGGATGACATTTGGAGTCAGGCCCCGTGTTTTGAACATGGTTAGTGGTCATCCCTCATTTTTTATCCCCATTTCAGGCTAACGCAATAGGGATACTATGTTTATAACACGGTCAATAGTTATCCTTTATTGTCATTCCATCCATATGGTGTTCAGAATTTTGGGTATTGTAATTCACACATTCCACTCTCCTCTATTTGTATTGATTCCAACACCCCTAGCATTACCCCGCTCATGCACTAGAGCACATTGGGAAATTGGCAATTTGACTGCCCTAAGAACTTCATTCTATAGTTAGGCCTCCCTCTTTCTTCACAAAAATCTATATCGATTGTTCAGAACTTGGATTCCCATATCCTAGTTGGCACTCTCATATTCTAATGGTATAACTATGTGGTCATCCCTTGTTTCTCACATCTAGAACGACCCACGTGAGCTTAGGGATTTATCACTGTATATTTCACGAATGTGATGGAAATGAAGAAAACCAAAACAAATAACAGAACTCTTGCACGCAACCAATATAAATAAGAAAAGCATAAAAGTATGTTTATGAGTTCAGACAAATTAAAATGTCCAAGGGTTGGCCCCTCCCATAGATGGGTTGACCTCTTCAATAGAGTGTCCCGGATTCGCCACTCTCTCGATTGTAGTCTCCAGGATCCTCTATCACCTATTAAGCTCCCGCATCTCCTAGATGGAAATGGGGTGTAATTTATCAGCCTCGATCTAGGCCTGATTCTCGTCGGCTGAGATAATAGCTATATCTTTATATTCCTGCCACATCTGTTCTTCAGCCTTTTCCAGTTAGGCCTTTAGTTGTAACATGAGCCAAAATTGTGCGTCAAGGAAATTGGAATACTCGTTTACCCACACCCTTAACCATTGGATCTCATGATCAACCTTATATATTCTATTTATGTTCACTTAATTCCTCTGATTCCAGCCCACACTGAGGCAACGATCATGTTCCCATATTTTCTCTGCCATGAATTCTCAGATGAGCATATGAGGATTTTGGGCATCCACTCCTACAGCGCATTGTTTGCGTAGCCCAGAATGAATCCTCTATATCTATTCTATCCATTGAACAAGTGGGCTCTCCCCAATGAAGCACTTGATCAGCTTCCATGACTAGTGATGGAAGACCTTTCTATCCTCTTCATTAGAATCCATCTCATCCCAGTCCTTGGGGTCGGTGGGTTCATTTGTGAGGAATGCTTCCATGAACTCATCAATAGGATCTTCATCAAGTGTCTGTTCGGGTATGTTAGATATCATGTCATCTGATTGATCCTTGTCATCGGATTCCTCCTCGATGACTTCAGATTCCATCCTACTGATGGTCCCACATGTGATCAGAAGCACTGTGGCTTAGTTAGAATGAGTGTCCGCTTCCATGACCATCGGTGTTCCCCTAGGAAAGGCAGCTCTAGGGGCCCCAACTAACCTCACCAATGCAGCTCATTCCATTTGAATAACTATGCATATAAAAATACACAAACTTCAGTTGGCTTGATTCAATGGACGATAGTTACAAATTCAATGAAAAAGTCTAACAGAGATCAAATAGTCGGTCTCCCCGCTGATCTGTTTCCACCAGGACCCCAAGGCGTGTCCCTCCATATATGGTTGGTAAATCCAAAGACTCTGGGAGAACCACCCTAGGTGTTGCGGCCCCACTAAGTGAAGTAATTGTTGTTGTCATGGGTGAAAATCCCCAAGATGCATCTACTATTGCAAGGGTGTGGGTTTTGTGTATGAGTCCATCCTTTAAAGTTCAAATGTTAGTTGAGAAGGCCTAAGAAACCTAAATGATGATCACAAGAAAATTGTTTAGGGTCCACCTCAAGAGCCTCTAAAAACTCTTCTAACTATGAGTTGGCGACCTCACCTTCCTTCAAAGGGCTCCCCCTACTAGACTCTTCCCCCTAGGAGGACTCTTATGATTATTCTGGTAGTCGAAATCACTCTCTCTATTCAAAGATAGATAACTACGGAGGGACTATTCGATTGAGAAGCACTTTCACTCGATCCTTCATTGGATGCAGATTACCCCGAGAGTTCATGAAGTCCTTCAGCTCAGTGATGTACTGCTCCACTTTCTCCTGAGATACCACAAAGTATCCATGGCGCGACAAATCCCTAACAAATCCATCTTGAGATGGTTTATACTATTCCACATTGCAAAAATATTGATAAATTCTCTGTTAACATCCCAGATGTCCTAAGACTCCAGGAAAATAGCATCCTCATGCATATCTATATAGTGTATCAGCTTCCCCAAAGCCTGAGTGGGTATCCAATAAAACCCCCTAGGTGGCCTCCCTTATTATTTACTTTGTTCCTCTAGGAATTTTGGGTCTTCCACCCTCACTTGCCTCTCAATCAGTTCAGGTCTCACTGCTACTACAACCCCACCACCACGGGATGTTCTTTTAATCTTCTAGCCCCGACCACAAGGTTGAGGAGGTACCCCATCACTAGCATGGACGGTCAACCACTTCAAAATCTCTTCTAGGTAGGCTACCTCCCAACCCTTAGCATATTCTTTCACTAGTCCATTAATAGCTATGGGTAGAGGAAAATCATTCCACATCTTCCCATCCTTCGGTGTGAACATGAGCCACATATTCTTTATCACACATGTAATGTCCTTATGGAATACTCCCAAGTAGACCTATGGGGTCAACATCTACATGCACTAGAACTGCCTTGTGAATCTGTGTGGGGTTTACGGCTCATAGAGAGGCTTGTTGTCAACCCCCACCATGAGGACTCTATACTGAAAGGCCAAGAGGTAGGACCGATGCACCTCCATTCCCTGGTCTTCATCAATGAACACACATGTTGGCAATGGGAACGAATGGAAGTTGAAGTCATCCACCTTCCAGACTCGGTTCATCACCAGTAGTGGGGAATATTGGTTAGAGAACTCCCCATCACATTCAGAATAGCCAGTTGGAAGTCATACCCTTGAGGGGAAATGGGGTTTGGGTATTCATAGGTGCCTATATGAACCACTATCCACCCATACAAAAGGCGGAGCGACCCGCACACCCTATGTGGATTCCTTCCCACATTGATATTCCATAATACTTTGTACAACATAGCCAACACTAGGATCCCCAAATTGATCTGTTCCCCATCACCAACATGGACACCATGATAAATGTTATCAGCCTACTCCCATGTCTGTATCCCATACTGGAAGCATCTAGTCGCAAATGAGCACTGAGATGAACACATCCAACCTAACCACCAGTTACTGCTCGGTGCTGACACTGAACCCCCATGTCTTCCACAGGATGTCCTCAAAGAGTATCCGTTATGAGTTCTCTTTGCCACGCTGGACCCTCTTTGGGAAAGTGTGAGGCCTCACAAGAAACTTCCCATCTAAAAGGGAATTCAGGAACTACCTGAACCACAACTTAAAGTGGACATCCCTAACTAACTGCTTGTCCTCTCCTGGCACCAGGTCCATCAATAACCTTTCCAGTGGTGGAATATTCTCTGGTTCCCCCCGTGTATTCACAATGGGGAGGAACTCTTCATACATCTCCCGCAATATTGGAATCCCCAAGATTTTTTAAAGGTCTTAGAGACTGATATAGACCTCCCCATAATGAAGATGAAAAGTTTTTGTCCTCGATGACCACCTTCTCAAAAACTCTAGAATCATTTTCTTTGGCTAGTAGATATGGAATTGGAAGTCCCATGTCTCCTCATATAGGCCCACTTACCTCACTCTTCCCCAAACTCCTTTCAGGAGTCATAGACCCAATAAGCCCATTCCCATTCATCATTGAAATTGCCTCTATGGCGCAGATCCCACTCATTGGTCCACTGCTTCTCCAGGTTCCCCAAAGTCTCCTTCAAAATGGTATGGTACTACAGGGGAGATAATTCTAATTGCAATGCCTTCCTATCAAAATTTCTAACCTGATTATACAAGTAGTCATCATTGAAGGGTTTATGATCCTCCCATGTATAACCATCAGCTTCCCTGACCACTAGTGCTGGCATGATGTACTCTGGAACCAATATGCTAGCTCATCCCTACTTGCTTCATGAATAAGAACATCATCCCTCATAACAAAGTTGTACAGGGGTAGAATTTATAATATAGGGTAGCTCTTCTAGCTGTTTGACAATAGCTTCACCATGGATTCATGATCTTAATGGCTTCACACACATTCCTTGATTCCTAGGTTATCCTTCATCTCTTCCCTCCAGGTAGCATCTGCAAGGACCCCCCCCCCCCCCCTGGCAGCTTCTTGGTGAGCCATTCTATCTCAAAAATTTAGAAAAAAAATTTCTTGTATCATAAATCTCGGTATCATAGCTCAAACATAGAGCTAGATCATAGAGATAAGTCACAGAGCCCTACCATAGACCTCACAAGAACAAGCCTCGGAGCGCACAATCATAGAGTCTGAATACTTGTTGTTCACCATAGAGAAAAAGATGGATTGATTCACAAAGATAGGTTTCAGAGAATACAGAGCTACATGAATCAAGTTCCAACCACAAAAATTTGGAGATAAGTAAGGAAAAAAGAGGGGTCATTGTCCCCTATTTATTGGAAATGACCTTTTAGATTAGCAACGCGCTAGGCAGTGGTGATCATTGTGGTGTTATAAACCTACACATCACCTATCCGCATAGCGACCCTACTTTGTGATATTACTTTTCAATTATCATAAACTATTTTTCGATCTACCCTCAAAATTTTACCCTCATTTTATCCTTAGCTCCAAGTCTGAGGGGGGACTTTTTAGTGCCAAAATGTGTGCATTGGAAAAATACGCAAAGAGCACACCATTGCTAAAGGGGTTGTTTCATGAATCACCTTAGTATAGGACTTCAGCACCATGGCCAATATGAATCCCTTCAATACTATGGATGACGCAAATCCAAGGACCCCTTTGTGATTTACATAGAGGAAAGAGGCAAAAGACTTTGTGGTTACGACACAATTGATGGAACGATTTGTGCCACATAGGGAACATGATCGCCTCTGTGATCCATTGACAATTAATGGAAGCCTTGGTGAGCACTGTGGAGGGAATTAAGGAGGCTTTTACACCATGGAGGGGATGACCGTCGAATCCACGGTTATAACAAACTTGATGCAATCTGCTTCCAATGGAAAATCACCAGTGGCTTGACAAGGCGTTGTCAGAGGTTCGCATCGCATGTCGCCTATAAATACTAAGATTCCCTCGAACCCAAAGTATGGATACCCTAACCTTTCTCCTTCTAAACTCTTAAATCAGGAAGAACCCTCTTCTCTAAGAAGAATTAAGAAAAATGAGGTATTTAAGGTATTTGATCACTGTGAAATACCTTTTCTTTAGCTCAAATACAACCCCTCTTCAAGTAGGGGTACCCTTCATGAAGCCTGTGGGTCATCGTAAAGGAAGGGGATCCCTAAGAGAACTCAGGTGTTTGCAAATTACTCATGCTTCTTGAAGAAGCTTCCATGCACATGTGGACTCTATGCTAATGCAGGATCACTTTTCTTCTCAAAGTATATTTCATTGTAGTTTTTAACTTTTCAAGGAACCCATGCTCCGCGAATTCCTACTTCGCGAAAGCACTTACACTTCACGAAGAACCCTTTATATGCATGTATACCCCACACCTAGGCTAGTCCACTCCACATAGTGAAGCATACGCCTTCACAGAGTCTCTCCGCTCTATGGATCACCAGAGCTTCACAAGGTCCCTTCTTATGAACCCTTTTGCTTTACAAACCCTTCTCTTGTTCGACCCTCTAGGTTTGTACGAAGTGATTTCAAGGTCCCTGGGGTGGTGCTTCATGTTGCATTACATAGCCTCATGTTTCTTCACATATACATGCTAACGTCTATTTCTTTTTCGCATAGTCACGCTAACGTGATCCCCTCAATGGATCACTCCACAACCATGTCTCTACATGGAATTGTCGATGCCTTCCCTTCACCAAGTGTCACAGTGTTCCGGTTATGTAATTCCTAGGGGTGAGGATTGCGTCCTCATTGTACTAGTTGTGGGAAATTAAACATCCAAGAACCATTGTCCCTAGTACATGATGTTAAACTATGGCTTATCCCCGTGCAATATACACGAGGATCCCCTCTTCAGACATTTTACATGCCCACCGGTCTCTACAGGAGTGAGATATTCCTCACATTGAAGGAGATCCTTTTTTCATGGAACAATATCTGTTCTCAAGGAAGGGAAACCATCTTGGTGTAAGCCCCTTATACTTTCTTTCGGGAGGTAGCATCCTTGTTATTCCTCTCTTCCTTTGTGTGCAAAGGTTAGAGGAGAGATGGGCATAGGGACCTTTGATGCCATATCCCTCTCACTTTGGTATTTATCTCCATCAGGCCTCTATCCTGGAGTAAGTCCCAATCTCCATCTCCCCAGAACACTAACCACATGTAATCCCCACACTATTTCTCAAGAATGCACCTTACGCGACATGATCATCGGGTCATTGATGCCTCTTGATTCTCACACCAAGAAAGACTCATGCATTCTTAGAGTAAACAATGGCCTTGGCATCCTCCCTAGGCTGCTTTAGCATGTAAGTCCCAAGACCTCATTCCAAAATATGTGGACTTTGATCCTTACCCTTTCCAAGAAAGATACGTAGTAAGCCTCTCTGAGGTTCAAGCCCAACACCCATCGGTCCTGACCACTTCACATCGGATCACCCTCATCCCATATGATGTTAAATTGTATTCCCCTTCCATCCCACAAGATGCTAAACTATACCCATTCGAACTACCTGGGTTTTTATCCCTATCTTCTAGACAGGGTATGTAAGAAGCCTCCCTGAGGATCAACCCCAAACACTGGTAAACCCATATGAACTATCTATGTCATGACCTATCCCAGTGGGGCCCACACCGCGACTCCCCAAGTCTGCCTCCAATAGGCCAGGGGCTGGTGACTAGAATCGAGTCAGCATATTGCAAACATGGGAGGCATCACCTAAGTGCATTTACAGATGCACACATCTCCAAGCCCACAAATTCTAAATGTAAAAAACACTAAGAAACAATATGCACGCATATAACTAAACCCAATCAACATCGTACAATGAAAGTAAAGTGTAGAAAGTAAACTAGGCCAGAATACAATCCCACCAAAAACAAGAGTCTGCAAACTAAAAAGTCCAACCTGTAAGCATAAAGAGGTGCTGGGACTACTACTCATAGTTGTAGGAACACCACGGCCTTTAGGGAACTGAAAAATCCCAATCATGTCCTGGTCTGCCTTAGACACCATTAAAAGGTTGCTCATCTGCACAAGACATGAAACATATAGGAAAATCCAATGTAGGGGTGAGTATAATAATACTGAATAGAGGAACCCAAAAACCAGAAACTAATACATGAAGTAAGGGTATGGTTAACACTACATAATATATGTCTACTGAACATATAGAAAGAGAAACAAAATCTAGATATACTCAAAACATAGACCTGCAGTCTAGGGACAATTCACAAAACCCCATACTGCCGCTATGGATTTAGTTTTTCGGTTCCAAGAAGCACTCGTCCAAGAGAAATAACTCCATGAGTCTGATTTCATTAGTCCAGGAAGTTTTTTTTTGTCGGGAAGGATCAGGAGAGATAGATACACTCATTTTCAGAGAACACACTCCTTATTGGGGAAAGATCATGATACACAGATGATGATCAATACTAGGTCCTTGGTGGATACCACAACTCATCCAAATTCACCTGCTAAATAAATTATCGGAGTCCTATGGGAATATTCTTATCGATACCTTACTCTACCTAGGTTCAATAATGGATATAGGATCTCGCTTTGGGCCTCTCAGAGGGATACCTGACTCTATCTCAGAAACTCCTACAAAAGGGATTATACTCTCGTGAATGCAAACGATACCTGACCTTCATAAGAATGAGAAAAAAAGGGCATTAACCCAAAAGAAACATGTCCAAGAAATAGTGGACAAGAAGATCAGGCCTTTTACTAAGAATTACACGACATGTAGGAATGTCACATGTCATGTTTTTTAACCTCGGGTATTGCCCGTGTACAATGGACTATGTCATAAGGTTTTTCATGTAAAATGCAACTAAACGATGTGAATGAAGGGTCACAAATCTTGTAAATGTATTTGTATTCTACTCTGTATATACTGGCCATGTGCCCATACATGTCCTCAACCCATGTATGCCAACCTGTGTAATCGGCACATGGGGTGACCCACTTTACTGGCCTCGTATGGCCATGTGGTGGAGTACACAGCCGTGTACTCCACCCCATGTTCATGTATTGCCTAGGATACATATTGTGTCCCGTACAATGACCCACATGGAATGTTATTTGTAAAACATATCGTGTAATCACCTCACGTACCGCAAAACACTAGCCGCCACTTAGCCAGACCCACACGCCATGTTCTACAGGATACACGCCGTGTGTTCTGGAAATTTCTAGAATCGTGAACCTTCATCGTCACACCTCCTGTGATGCTCTAATCCTTAATACGATGATATGTTTGCCCCAAAACTCAAAATCCAAGGTCTCCCCCACCATGCTATTGATTTTTTGGTAGGTTTTGTGGGTTCGATCGGCCCTGAAAACTCGATTCGATCATTCGCGCAAAGAAAGGTTGAAGAATGGTTTCTTCCAAACTGTATCGATTTTTCTACCACCATCACCGTCACACCTCCATTGAGTCTTCATGATATTGAATCTCAAATTTGGGATCATTGTGTCATGATATAGGTTCAAAATGATCCATTTTTAAAAAATTCATGAAGAACGTGAAGACCGCAGGGTTAAAAAGAAGGAAGAGATTCAATGAAAGAAGGAGGAACGCACCACCTCCATCATTCGTCACGGTGTTGATCCACTCCCAATAATTGGATTAAAAGGTGAATAAATAACAATAAAACAATTAACATATGATCAAATACTGAATTAAAACCCCAAAAGAAAATAGAAAATAAAATTAACCCTCTTGCAAGAATGGACGATCTGCGTGTCAACCAGTTCATGGGGTGATCCGCGTTCATCGTTTAATTAAAGAACGGGGAAGAAACAATTCAAAACACATCCCCTACCTTAAGAATGGATTGATATTTTGCGAAGGTATTGTATTATCATCATCATCAAGATCCTTCAACTTCGTTGGCATAGCTATCCGCACTTTGATTCTTCATCATTCATTGTTGAGATTTCTCTCCGAAGCTCTAATAATTCCCCAGAGTTTCTCTCAATTTTCTACCAAAGACCAAAATTTGATTAATGCATTAAATATAGGGAACATGATTCCGCATTCTATCACGCTGCAGCATTAATGAGTCAATGTTGATGTTTCTGTTTCAATATGGTTCGGCATTAATTATTGAAACTGTTGCCTCGTCATTGTGCTACAACAAATGTTTCCAAATAAAATAGAATAAACTTTGTAAATTATTTTATTTTTTTTATTTTATTTTACTAAAAACAACCAAAAATTAATTTTTCCCCTTGACCCACACCATTAAAGGTTAGGATCGTTCTTATATAAATATGTCATCCCGGACACAATGGTGCCCTCATATTTTTAATCCAGGCATCTATTTGGAAACTGCAACAACTGCGCACACCCGCCAACTCACTTGACATAAAAAAAAGTTCAAGACACCATTCCAGGCTCACCGGGCCATGAAATTACATGCCGTTGAAAATTATAGTCTTGTAATAATTCTATATAATATTTAAAAATAATACAAAGAAAATATGAGACATTAAATTCTCCTCACCCTAGGGCTTTACGTCCCCGAAAATCCAAAATAAGGCTACTCAAAAAGATGTGGGTACTGCGCATGAATCTGAGCCTACAACTCCCACGTGCTCTCCTGAAGATTCTCATGTCGCCACCAGACGTGCACCAAAGGAATCAATATTTTACGAATAATCCTCTATTTCCAATCCCCAATCTCCATTTGGTACTCTGAAAAGGTATCTCCATCCTCGATGTCTAGTTATCCCTAGCTGATGACATGCGATGGGTCAAGCATGAACCTCCTCAGCTGCAACACGTAGAAGACATCATGTACTTGGTGCAACTGCAGTGGTAGATCTAGGTGGTACACCACATCACCAACTCTATGTCGTATTTGGAAAGTTCTAATTAAACTTGGAGATAGCTTACACCCCCAACCAATCCTTTTTAACCCTCATTGAGGTGATACCCAAAGGAAGACGTGGTCTCCCTCCTCAAACTCCAGAGGTCTCTATCACCTATCATCATAAGACTTCTTCTAGCTTTGTGTAGTCTTCATCTGCTCATGGATGATCTGCACCTTCTCAGTGGTATATTGCACCAACTCTGGACCCATGAGTACTAACTCTCTAGGGTTGGTCTAGAAAAGCGGTGAAAGAAACGGTCTTCCATATAAGGCCTCCAACGGTGTCATACCATTGGTGGATTGGTAGCTATTATTGTACGAGAACTCCACCAGAGGTAGGTGGTTCTCCCAACTATGACTAAAGTCCAAGATACAGGCCCACAACATATCCCCCAGAACCTGAATGGTCCTCTCCATCTAACCATATTTTTGTAGATGGAACACTTTTATCAAGCAAAGATGTGTCCCAAAAGCCTCCTTTAATCCCTTCACGACCAAGATTTGAAGCGGGAATCTCGTTTTGAGACTATCTTCGAAGGGACTCCATTAAGCAAAACTATCTCCTACACATATAGTCACCCCAAGGACTCTACAAAACTCTACTCCCAGATAGCTAGGAAGTGAGCCAACTTGGTGAGTCGGTCAACAATCACCCAGATGGAATCATACCCCTTGGACATATGTGGTAAGCATGTAACGAAGTCCATTGATATTTCATCCCACTTCCACTCTGGAACTTCCAGGGGTGAGCTAACCCCACTAGAACCTAGTGCTCAGCCTTCACCTGTTATCATGTAAGGCACTGAGAAATAAACTATACCACTGCCCTCTTCATGCCTGACCACCATAACTATCATCAGAGATCCTAGTATATCTTCTCCACCCCAGGATGTACTGCAAAGGGGGATGTATGAAACTCCCTCAAGACCTCCTCCCACAATTCCACCAGTACAATAGTGCATCCTCTAAAAAACTACATGCTCCCTAACTTTTGAATTTCCCTCAGTGGCATGCCCTAAGGAAAACTAAGCATGTAAAACCTCACATTTGAAATTCCCTAGTCGTGCCTCTATAACTCGTTGTAAGAGTTGTGGGGTGAAAACCATCGACTGAAGTTAAGATGCATCCTCCCTTCCCATAAAGGATAACTATAACAAGGCAAACTGTTTGTCACCACACCCAATAGTCGTGAGCTTAATCTCCTACTAAGAGCATCTGCTGCCTTGTTCACCTTCCCAAGACTATAGATGATCTCAAAATCATAGTCCTGGAGGAACTCTAGCCAACACCTCTATCTTAGATTTATATCCTTCTGTGATAAGAAGTACTTGAGGCTCTTGTGGTCAGAATGGATGATAAACCACTTGCCCATAAGGTAGAGTCACCACACATTCAACGCAAAGACCGCCGTTGCCAACTCAAGATCATGGGTCGCATAATTCTTCTCAAGTGGCCTAAGACGGCGTGAACCATAAGCAATAACTGCTTGTCCCGTCAACATGAAATAGCCAATCCCGGTCTCTGATGCGTTGCATAAAACTATGTACTCAACACCCTCCTCTGGAAATATCAAGATCGGGAGATTTTCAGACTCTGTCTCAACTTCTCAAAAGCCTGCTGGCACTTCTCCGTCCATATGAAGGTTCTCTCATTCCATTTCAAGGCTGTCATTGGTGCCGATATCCAAGAGAAATTAGGAATGAATCTCTGGTAATATCCTGCCAACCCAAGGATGCTCCTCACCTCCATTATTCTCTAAGGTGGATCTCTTTCTAATAGTTCCTCCACCTTAGCTGTGTCCACGGCTACTCCATCTATTGAGATGACATGTCCTAGAAAGTGGACCTCATGAATCTAAAACTGGCACTTTGAAATATTCCTATAAAGTTGGTTCTCTCGGAGAATGTCTAGAACCATCAGTAGGTGTCTTGCATGCTCCTCCTCTAATGTCGAGTACACATGGATGTCATCGATAAAGACCACTACAAACTAGTCTAAATATGACTAGAAGATCAAGTTCATAAGTACCATGAACACTGTAGGGGAGTTCATCAAGTAGAAAGGCACCACCAAGTACTTATAGTGACAATATCATCATCTGAATGTCATCTTCAGTACATCCTCATCTCGTACTCACAAGTGGTGGTAACCTGACCGGAGGTCAACCTTCGAGAAACACTGTGCACCTCTTCGCTAATAGAAGAGGTCATTGATCCTTCATAGTGGATAATTGTTCTTCACTGTAACCTGATTCAGGCATCAGTAATCCATGCATAACCTCAAACTCCCATCTGCCTTCTTGACAAATAAAACTGGGGCTTCCAAAGGTGAAAAACTGGGTCTTACGAAACCCTTGCTATGAAAATTCTCCAACAACATCCTCAACTCGCGAAGCTCTATGGGAGCCATCCTATATGCTGGTGAGGATATTGGTGTTTTTCTGGGGTGTAAGTTGATGCATAAGTTGATCTCCTGGCAGGGAGGTAGACCTAGAATATCATCAGGAAGACGTCCTCATATTCTGAAACTACTGTTGGGAACTGGAATCTCACAACATCTACTACTATGAGGGTAAGGCTATCCAACTCATGAGTGATTGGTTGTACTCCATATGCATGAGATCATTTTGTGCTGCCTGGGTATCCTTTTCACTGATAGAGGAAAACCTTGTCCCATCACTACGGACACACCACACTCTTCGTCAATAGCAGTCAATCTGGGCATGGACCAAAGATAACCAATCCACACTGAGAATGACATCGTAAGCCCTCGACGTTGCCACCAAGAGGTTCCAACCTAAACTCTCACCTCCAAGGGTATGATCACACTATCTTCAAAGGTGTGTGATCATCGAGTCTCCTCTCGTAGGTGTATCCAAGTGTAAGGGTCAATTCAATGACTCTATCAGAATCTTACGGTCTTACACAGATAATGTGGAAAGGAAAGAATGACTGGAACATGTGTCGATAAGTTTATAATATATGGTATTGAAGATAGATATTGTACCTTGGATCATCCCTATAGTCCCTCAGTCATATGCTGCAACCGCATGTAGTTGTCCCCTCCCCTGTGCCCCAACTCCCTGAACCTGGTGCTGACCTCTTGGGGGTGGTGGTGGAAGTAGATCGAAGCATTTTCCACCGCCCACAACTCTCCCTGCTCCTCTGCCACATCCACCACCTAATGGGTCATTATAATCCAACATCTTCCTCTACCTTGGTGGTCCATCCACTGCCTCCCTATCAGCAGCTCGATGGGTTGGACAATCTCTAGCAAGATCTCCCCTATCGTTGCACGAGTAACATCGCCTCTCCCTAGGATGACTGGATCTAGCCAGAGAGCCATGGACTATCAATAACTTGTCCTAGGTCCTCTTGTGATTTCTCCCATGTCCTTATCCCTGTTCCTGACATTGGCTCCCTACTACTGAGGTTTCCACACCTGTCTACCAGCTGCTCACTACCGTAGGCTGCCTCTGCTCTACCAAGAATCTCTTGATCACGAAGGCCCGCTCGAGCACTCTAGCATAAGTATAAATTCATAGAGGCACGAAACTATCTAAAATGTATCATCGTAGACCTCTCTTGAAGGTCTGAGATCTGAATTACTGATCTCTGACCATATCCATTTATTACCTGGTGAGGTTGGTGAACCACAATTAATAGTCAGACACCATAAAACGACCCTGCTAGAGCTGGAAGATCTCCTAGATATGCACTTCTCTCAGTGTAACTGGAGATAACTCCTCCCTAAAGAGTCTCTAGAACTTTTTCCACAAACGAGTCTCCTCATTGTGAGTCTGTGTGGTCAGACTCCACCAACGTCCTATTGAACCCTGAAGAAGGCTCGCTCCTAGGATCATCATATAGTCTGTTGGTGTCCTTAGTAGAAGGAAAAATCTGGTCACTACCTCAATTCATTCCTTAGACACCTTAGGGTTGGGCTCGCCTTGAAACCTGAGGGGTCTCTGTCTCTAGACCTAATGGAGGATGCTCAGCCTGTGCCCCTCATCTATAAGTATTGCGGGTATCACGGGCTACTTTGTTGTTGGTGGTATAGCTAGTGCACCACCTGGAGGTAACGCATGGGGAACTGGTCCCTGTATCTAAGCCTTGTCACTAAGGGGTCATCCTTGTGATTGTACTGCTGAATCCTAGAAGGTATGCATCGCAGAGGGATCCTCTAAGGAAACATGATGTACCATGGTTAATGAGTATATCTGAATTGTTGACACAAAGGACATGGAAAATACAACCCATTTCTATATGATGCATGTACCATTATTTTACTCCCTCACAACTATTGTTTTCATGTACCGAGTCTAAAAGTAGGTTATCAGAGTCTTAGTGTATTGATACGCTGACTGCCCGCACCAACACTAGAGTCTCTAGCCTGAAATCCAAGCTCGAAACAATTAACACTGTTGCTCCTAACCTATCTCACAGACTCTTGGTCCTAAGGTAGAACTGAACCTTCCTCTAATACCACTCTGTCATGACCCGTACAAGTGGGGCCTGCGCCGCTACTCCCCAAGCCCGCCTCTAATAGGCCAGGGGCTGGTGACTAGCACATAGTTGGCATATTACTAACATGGGAGGCATCGCCTAAGTACATGTACACATGCACACATATCCAAGACCACAAATGTTGGGATGTAAAAACCACTACGAAACAATATGAAAGCATATGAATAAACCCAACCAATAGAGTACAACGAAAGTAAAGTGTTGAAAGTAAACTGGTACCGAATGCAAGCCCACCAAAAACAAGAGTTTTCAAACTAAAAAGTCCAACCTATAAGCACAAAAAAGTACTAGGACTGCTGCACATAGTCGTAGGAACACCATATCATGTAGGGAACTCAGAAAGTCTGGTCCAGTCCTGGTCCACCTTGGACACTTTCAAAAGGCCGCTCATATGCACAAGAAATGACACGTGTGGGAAAAGCCTGTGTAGGGTTGAGTATAAAAATATTCAGTGGAGGAACCTAAAAACCACAAAATAATACACAAATCAAGGGTATGGTTAGCACTACATAATATAAGTATACCAAACATATAGAAATAGAAACACAATCTAGATACACTCAAATCCCATACCCATAGTCTAGGGACAAGTCACACAACCCCATACTGCCACTAGGGATTGAGTTCAAAGGTTCCACGAAGCACACGTCTGGAAGAACTCAATCCATGGGTCTAATAGCTCGGATGTCGTTTGTCCGAGATGTACTATTCATCGGGAAGGATCACAAGAGATAGATACACTCATTCTAGGATAACACACTCCTGAGTGGGAAAATATCACGATACATAGACGAGGATTACTACCATGGCATTGGCGGATACCACGACTCATCTAGATTAACCTTCTAAGTAGAGGATCAGCATCCTATGGGAATAGTTACGTTGATACCTGACTCTACCTAGGGTCAAGAATGGATAGAGGATCTTGCTCCGGGCCCCTCAGAGGGGTTCCTGACTCTATATCGGAAAGTCCTACTAAAGGGATTATACTCCCAAGAATGGAAATGATACCTTACCTTCAGAGGAATGAGAAAAAAAGGCACTAACCCAAAAAAACATGTCCAAGAAATGGTGGGAAAGAAGATCAATCCTTGTACTGAGATGTACACAGCATGTAGAAATGTCACATGTCAGGTCTTCTAACCCCGGGTACTGCCCGTGTACAATGGCTCATGTCGTAAGGCTTGTCGTGTAAAATGAAACTACATGGCATGTAGGAAGGATAACATGACGTGTCAAAGTATCTGGGGTCTGCTCCATGTGTGTTGGCCATGTTCCCGTACACGGCCTCAACCCATGTATGCCAACCTGTGTAATCGGCAAACGGGGTGACCTGTGTTACTAGCCTCGTATGGTCATGTGGTGGATTACACAGCCGTGTACTCCACCCCATGTCTGTGTATTTCCTAGGATACATGTCGAGTCCCGCGTATGGACCCACATTCCATGTTCTTTGGAAAACATGTTGTTTCATCGCCTCATGTACCGTGGAACCCTAGCCGCCACTTAGCCAGACCCACACGTTGTGTTCTTCATGATACACACTGTGTGTTCTAGAAATTTCCATAATCATGGATCTCCACCATCGCACTTCGACTGATGCTCTGATCCTCGATCTGATGATCCATTTTCCCTGAATCTCAAAATACAAGGTATCCCCACCATTCTATTGATGTTTTGGGAGGTTTTGAGGAGTCAATCGGCACCAAAAACATGATTCGATAATCCACATGAAGAACAGTTGAAGAATGGTTTCTTATAAACCATGTCTATTCGTCTGTCACCATCTTCGTCAAACCTCCAATGAGTCTTCAAGATGTCAAATCTCAAATTTTGGATCGTTGCATCATGAAACGTACGTGAAATGATCCATTGTTCATAACCCCGTGAAGAATGTGAAGAACGTGGTGTTAAAAAGAATGAATAGATTCAATTAACAAAGGAGGAATGCACCTCCTCTATCATTCTTCATAGCATCAATCTGGTCCCATTAATAAGATTAACATGCGAATCAAAAACAATACAGCAATTATCACGAGATAAAATCCCGAATTAAAACCCCAAAAATAAAATGGAAAAAAATAATAACCCTCTATCAAGAACGCACAATCCACGGGTCAACCAGTTCATGGGTTGATCCGCGTATGAAGTTTAATTAAAGAACATGGAATAAACAATTCACAACCCAACACCTACCTCAAGAAGGGATCGATCGCTGACAATGGGATAGCACTTTCGTCATCGTCGAGATCCTTCAACTTTGTTGGCATAGCGATTCGCACTTTGAATCGTCATTGTTCATTGTCGATAGTTATCTCCAAAGCTCCAAGAAGTCCCCATAGTTTCTCTCAATTTTCTTCCAATGACCAACATTCAATTAACCCATTAAAAGGAGGGAGGTATTTTAGAATTCTGTCACGTTGCGGCAGTACTGAGTCAGCATTTCTATTTCTGAGTCATTATGGGATGACATTAATTATCAAAACATCTACCCCATCATTGCGCTACAGTAAATTTTTATAAATAAAATAGAATAAAATTTTCAAATTATTTTATTTTATTTTATTTTATTTTACTAAAAACGTCCAAAAATTAAGTTTTTTCCCTTGACCAGCGCCGGTTCAGGTTAGACCCATTCTTAGGTAAAGTCATCATCCCGGACGCAATGGTGCCTTCTGGTTTTTAATTCGGGCATCCGTTTGGAAACTTCCACATCTGCACACACCCGCCAACTCGCTTAACTTAATAAAGTTTTAAACCACCATTCCAGGCTCACCTGGCCTCAGAATTGCACGCCGTCAAAAAGTATGGTCTTGTAATAATTCCATATAATATTTAAAAATAATACAAGGAAAATATGAGACATTAAAATGTGGTTTTTGATCCCTATCTCATACATAGGATATGTATAAATCCTCTCTGAGTTTCAACCCTAAACACTGGTAAACTTCGGTGTACTCTTTGTTGGGACCTGCATCCTTGGTTCGTCCCTTAGTGGAATCAAACCAGCTCTTGGGCTACTAACCATGTGTAATCCCCGGCATGTTGTTGGTTTGTTTCCCTCTGTGCACACCCTAATTCTATGCCCTAGCCTGAACTACATGAACTTTTATTCCCTAACACAGGAAAACATAGTAATCCTCCCTGAGGTTCAATCCCATCATCCATGTATCATTCTGGTCTCTCCCATGAGCCTTTTTGTTTTTTTAAAGTCATTCCCCAACCCATAAGTTCCACTTAATCAGGGTCTCATCCATGATTTCATTCTCATAGGCCACTTCCTAGGGTTTCCCATCACCCCACTGAACTATATGATCTTTGATTCCATGTCATGGGGATGTGTAGGAATCCTCTCTGACGTTCAAGCCCAACATCACCATCACCTTCATGTTAGTTCCATCCCCAATCACCCTATCCTTCAAAAATCCATCCATATCCATCCTTATTATTACTTAGGTCCCCACATCTCGGTAAGATCTGGTCATCCATCTAGGCAGCTAACTGTGCATAAGCCCCACACAATCCATAATAATCAAACCAAGAGTTCCCCTCTTGCAATGTGCCTTAATTCATGTGTAATCCCCAGCATGTCTCTGGGTTGTTGTCCTTTGTGTACACCCCAATTCATCACCCCTTAGAACTACTTGGGATTTGATCCCTATCTATCAAGATAGGGTATATGAGAAAGCTCCCTAAAATTCAATCCCAGCTAACGGTAAACCCTGGTGTCCACTTTGTTGGGACCCAAGCAACCTAGGATTCATCTTCATTGGTCATGTTGATCCAATCATCCAGTAAAAACCATAGGTGCTCCCTCTTAGGGATGTACCCATCTGATCAACTCCTATAACTGTTTTAATCAGTTTGGTCCATCTCTACTAGATGTTAAACTCACGACATAACCTTTGTTAACATGGGAAGGTGAGGAAAACCTTAGGTACATACCTATGGCATAGAATTCCCCACATTTGATGTGGGATTCCACAGGCTTCTGAATTCTCGAGAAGCCATATTATAAGGGTAAGGTACTAAGACGCATCAGTGTTTCAGCATCCAGACACGCCAGCAATGTCCAACAAAACTACTCTCCTGATCAAAGGTTTCTGCCCTGACTTGACCCCTTGGAATGTTCTGAAATAACAAATGTAATTAACCGGCATCCATAAAGATATGGAATGAGGGAAGAGTTTCACGAACAATGTATAGATATATAAAGAAGACCCAGACTAGGTGACAAGTTACAAGAATAAATCCACAGAAGGAGAGACCAACATCCCATAATCTCGTTTCGATCAAAGAGAACATGTCCACGAATAAGTGACGGATGTCACCCGCCTTTGGAAAGTGGGAATGTGGGGCAATAGCTAGTGCTTATAGACAGATGGATGCGCTCCCTGGTGAAAGCATTAGAAAAAACTGTGTATTTTTTTCACAAATAGGATATTAGCTCTCACATAGTAATTTTTTTTGTGTAGCTGATTGTCCAACGTATCTAATTGGTCAGCGTAACCAATTGGTTGACATAGCCAATTGGATCATTCTATGAGATTCCTAAACCATCCTACCACATAATTTGAATCTTCATGTGTCATAGGTTCCATAGGGCTGATTATGATGATATCTCAAGAAATTTTTCTTAGTCCATGCCTATCGCACCATTAGAATTCATTACAGGAGATGTTAGAAAAGAATCTAGATGTCGGTACTGGAATAAGCTCCATCATTCTTGGTTCCCACTAATTTTTTAGCCATATTTAGATGTAGAGTATCATATAAATATATTTGGAAATGGTTTCACCCTATTTAGTAAATGTGGGTACCTCACATTCGACCATAACAAATAGAAACTCCAAATATAAATTGGTGTATGGTGGTGGCATCAACAACTTCCAACTACAGGGTTAGCATTGCATCATGCTTTCAAATGTTCATAAGAATGGTCTGACATACAGTTGATCTAGATGATTGATGTTAAACAAAGAATATATATGTTTTTATCTTTTTGTGTTTCTTTCACATGTGTTTCTATATTTCCTCAAATTTTTCCCCAAATACTTAATTCGTTTGAACATAAGGTTAATCCAAGATACTGTAATATTTACACCACCAAAAGCCTAAAAAATATAGATATTTTTTAATTAACTATCATAAAAACTTTCAATAGTAAATTTCACATAGTTCAAAAATGAATAATAATAACACCGTGAATTTTAATGGACTGAGAAGCTAAAAATAGGATATTAGATTAAAAACTCAATGAATAAAAAATCCAACCAGATTCATTCCAGATTCAATGTTTCTCTATTTTAAGATAAATTTTCATAAGAAAATCATTTAGTTAATCAAAATATATTTTGAAAAGTGTGATAAAAAAGTTACACATCAAGTATCATATGAAATCACATAACATACAGAATATATATAGCTCATAAACAAACTATGGGAATCTACCTTGTCTTAGGCTCCACTATAGTCATCATCACTCAACTCCTAACATCCACTTATAAGGACTGGATATCCTATATGTATATAAAAATTCAAGGATACTTTCATTTATTTATTTTCATTAGACATTTAACATTATATTAATTTATCCAATTAATAATTAAACATTATTTTAATATGACCACCGACTGATTGATATTTCCTCCATGAATAAACAAAGTAATCCAATGGTTCTTTAAGATTGCCATCGTTTTCATTCCAAAAAGTGATTAACACCACGAGTTAAAAAATTTATTATTAATTATCATTCCATAATGTTAGGTAATCTAAGACTCAACCAAATATAACATAAAAGAGATGCATAAACAATGAAAAACCAACTTCTTCAAGTAGTAGAGAAAGGAATGTAGATAAACAAGAAAATTATCCACTCAACCATTTGAGTATATTCATTAACAAGAAATAATCCCATTTTCCAACACATTAATAGAAAATCCTAGCATTGAACTGCTCCATTAGTCCTGGTTCCATCCCTGATACCTCCATGCATATCACCATGCATCCTACCATATTATGTTTCAGCTGCTACCACAAACCCAAACCTCCCTATCCATGTATCATCAATTATCAGTCATCCCATTCCCACATAACGTCACATTACAAGTCTTGTATCTAGAGAAAATACACAAGGATGAAAGAACAAAAAAAAAATGTAAACATGGAATCTAGGCCCTATAAATAGATTCATCCATCCTTCATAAGAAAATGGACTCACTTGGCCCAAAAAAATTATTTGATATAAAAACATGTTCATTTTTTACAGGATATAACAACAAGAAACCTAACACATCAGTTATCAAAAGCTAAGAATTATTTTAATTTTCTCCCATTCATAATTTCCAAATTAATTAAACTTATAGAAAAAAAATTCGATTAACACATGTCTCTTTACTAATTACTTTAAAAGAATACCATTATTATGTTCTTTATATAATTCCACTTATATAGAAGGATTATTTCATTTAAAAACTACTCATGCATCATTTTAATTTCATCAAATTATGAGAAATAATTTCATGTTAAACAAGCCTTTTATTATTAACCTAAAAATAAATTCCAAATTTATGTACTTTAACCAATTTTATAGTATCAAACATGTTAAATTATAACTTAAAAAAATGTTAATACAAATAATAAACATATATAGATCACTATCTAGAAAACAAGTTGAAAATTGTTATCACGTTGGAAACACATGTGAACAATATAACCAAAACCAATGTCCATTCATTAATTTTGTTTAATCATCATTAAGATTAATTCCACCATCACCTAAAGAGATATAGTATGATAATTATATTATTTCACATAAAATAATATGAAAAGTAGTGAATCCCCTACATCGATTATAATTTCAATTTCCTTAACACAATAATGGACAATCAAAGTTCATCCACTACTAGAAAAACGCCACTAGGATGAAAGAAGACTAGCCAAAAACTAGCATCTATAAACCACCCACAATCCATGCTCAATGAAACTCAAAATAGGATAATAGTATTAATGAAAATATAAATAAAAAGTATGAATGAAGGAAAAAATTGAGGTTACCATGAACTAAAATCCTTGGATTATCTATGAACTGGGGTTTGGTAACTATAAGGATCTAATCAGAGGGAATAATGAGTGGTAGAACAAACATTTAATAACAAACTCATCTTCCAAGAGAGCCTTATCTCAATAGAAAAAAGAAACCATTACCAAGGTTCATCCAAAGCATATGAGAAAATGAATAAATTTTCAAAGGGTGTGTGTAGATCAGTTATTAGACAAGAATAATCAAATTAAAAATGCATTAAAGACCCCTCTTAACTCCTCACACATTTCCCATTTGGAACTGGTTAAGATCCATGAAGATCAGCAGTCATTTTTTCCATTAAAGAACCATCTTTTTTACCTCTACGTATTTCACCACTGTCTAGCCTTGACCATGGTGGATCTTCAGTGAATCAAATTGAAATGGAATCCTCTATGTCTTTTTACCCATATCTAAGCTATTTTCCCCTTTTCACTACATCTAAAATGTCTTTGTAATTCATTCCTATTCTTTTCATTTTGTAAATAAGGACCGTCAAGGTGTTGTGTCTTGCACTATGCCTGCCTTAGACATTTTGATTCGGTTATTTCATATAGAATGAAAATAATGCCTCAAAATGGCCTCCAAATAGCTTGAAAATCTAGAGTGTGGGACGTGATGTATCAACACCATAAGACCATACCAAAATGGCCTCTACTATACCCACCACCAGGTCATGGTGCCCTTAAAAATCCAAAAACTCATCTCAAGCCTGCAAAACACCTCCATGCCTTAGAAAAACATAAAGGAAAGGTCTAAAAGGTATAAACCAAGATAGTTCACTTGTATAAATAAAAAACAAGTCAATCATTATATATAAGTTATTGAACTCATATTCTGATTGACCCACATAATGTATAGCACATAGATTGTCATATATGTGTCATTTTTGTTACATAAGGGAAAATTAGTTATGGATCATTTAACTTGTGTTTGTAAAATATTTTACCTAATTGTGATGTTTCATAAATTGAAACCCATATAATGTGTAGAGACCCAAACTTCCCATACATAGATATTAAAACTTTTTATATTAATATTCACTACATGACACAAACATGCACCTAAATATCATAAAGGTATAGTTCCTTTAAAAACATAAAAACATAAACAAATTGTTCATAAGAGTTCTACATCATCTCTAACTTAGTTACTCATAACTATAACCCTTATTAGATATATCATATATAATGCATATCCTCATAACATAGGAAAAAATAAACATAATAAAGAGTGATATCATAGGCTTAGTATGGGTAAATAAGTGATTTATCAATATATCATGCGTATTTGTGTATGAGAATATGAGAATAAAATTTAAAAAAATACCCTACATATCATAGATCATCAACATGATTCATGTCATAAATGATGGAATCTTTTAAGACATGAATCATAATGTAATCAAAGAACATGATCCATGATATTAAAACATTGGAATAAGACATAGATTTTTAGAATACACATAAGAATAGAAAATCTTATGTTGGTTATATCCACCATGACATTTGTAACACATTAGTATTGGGATAACCACCTATTTAACAACTTCAGTCTTGGGATAACCTCTCGTGTTCCCTCTTTCAGGCTTTGGATAACCACACGTGTACGTTTTGAGCTCATATAACATTAATCATTACCCAATGAATTAGAGGGATATATAGTTCCCACCCATCACAAAATACATAATTTTTTTGTCCCACAATATCATAAAACATTAATTATATCAAAACCCATAAAATAAAATGGGTTTCATAAACTTTTCATCATATCATAACCCATATAAAGAAAATGTGTCTCATAAATTTCTCATCACATCATTATAGCATAACCCATATTAAAATAATAGGTCAAATAAATATCTATTCATAATATAAATAAACCATAAAAATAAATAATAAAGATGTTGTCATTAGATAAAGTCCTTATTAAAGATTAAATAACATCAAATAATGTCAACCTAGAAAAAAATTGAAAGAAAAATCACTTGGAATAATTCATGAGAAAAATAATATTTATTTGAAAAACAAAATTTTAAAACTATAAATTTATAAAATATTTTTGAAATTATTTTCATTGAAATTAATATTTAAAACATAAAAAGTAATCATTAAAATCATTCAAAACATTTATATTGTAAAATAACCCTTCCTTGAAAATCAATTTTGAAAACATAAAATTCATAAAAAAAGATTTTAAATCCTTTTCATTGAATTTAAATAATGAAACTTCTAAGAAAAACTTTATAACATTAAGTGTTCCTGATGGAGGGAAATTTCATACATTTTCAAACAAATATTCCTTTCACATGTTTAGTAGAAGCCAAATGGGCCATGTTTTGAAAATGATATAGAAATTCTTTTTAAAAAATTTTAAAAATTCTGAAAATGGGGGGAAATGGATTTAAAAAATTCTAGAGTATCATTAAAACATTTTTTATTCTTTTATGAAACAAGAATATGGAGAAAAAAATTTGTTTTTGACCGTATAAAGAAATAAAGTCAGATTTCACTAAAAACATTCTTTTGGAATCATGAGTACATTAAGAGAGTAAAATCAAAAGAAAATGTGTATTATATTGAAATAACTAGAAAAATAAAAAATTTCATGAATTTATTGATAGATAGATAATAATATTTCATCTTCTAAATCATAATAATAATCGAAAACAATCTAGATAAACAATTTGATTTTAACATCAATCCTTTACCATATTTGTATCTTTTGAATTGTAGGCCCCATTGAAGAATAAAATCTCATGAAAATTTTATTATCATGAAAATAAGAATATTTAGTCTAAAACATGTCAAAGTGGTAGTATGTATGATTTATATAATAAGATAGGTCATAACATAACTTTTGTCCCATAGAAGGAAATTTGAGGAAAAAAAGATTCTAACCACATTGGTAACTTTTGAACTGTAAACCCCATGAAAGATAGATACTAAAATGGATATGTAATTATAAATAATTTTTAGTAGAATAATAATAAAATAACTTCATATTTATTATATACACCACATAAAAGAAATCGGTTTTGAATATGGAATGTGTCCCATATAAGTAAAAAGGTTAGATAGAAATCTTTTACCATAAGTCTCAAATTCCATCATACACATTAAACCCTCCTGTATATTAAATATAATTTAAATTTAAATCTATTATAGAATCATACTTATATATATAATACCATAAATTATTTACTTATGACCTTTTATTACCCATTTATTAACAGCTCCTTGTTAAAATCACATTTTGGGTAATAACTGGTTTGTTTTCATGTTTGTTTTGATTGATTATTTTTGTAACTATTACATTCATAATGGTTAAATAATATAAAAAATATTAACCAGGATATAAATATCATATATTTTTAGTATATATTTGAAAAGCCCTGACCCCAGTTGCCGGATTAGGTGCCTTATTTTATTACATTGGCTTATAAATAAAGAATCTGTATCCCTGTAGACCAAGTAGTATAGTAGAATTTGAAACAAGATACATACATAAGTTCAAAATTACAACTTGAAATGAAATACCGCATATAAGTTTTATGGGGAACATCTACAACTATAAGTTTATCCATGCAGGTTATTCATAATAAACTTCTTCATGTCCTGAGAAAATGAAACATAAGAAAGGGTGAGATCAAATGCTCCATAAGAGTAATAAATACATAAAAAGATAACATAAACATTAGGAATGGTGAATAATGGGAAACACATGACTTTAAATAAAATGTAAACATAATATGGCAGGAATATGAGCTGAGTATATATTTCAATAATAAAACATAATCATGGGTATTAACTATTCGAATAACCTCATGAACTTTGTATTTAAAGATTCATAATGAGGGAAATGAATATGCTAGACATTTTGAAACATACGTTCAAGGCCTATACCAATACATCTAAAAATAATTAAGGCTTCAGCCAAAACCATATCTAAAAATGGGAAAGGCCTTGTCCAAGCCCATATCTATTTGTCTAATGAGACCTATCGATGCATCGAGGGACTATATCATGCCCCAAACATCTCATAATAAGTCCAATTAATTCCACAAGTGAATTGGGAAAAAATTAACAACATATACATTCATATTGAAACTTACATATGAAATGTCAATAATGTTCCCCAAACGTTAAGCATAAACACTAACTATTCTGAGTAAATTGGTGAATGGTTTTAAGATAACACATCCAAAGTCTAATCATAAACCATTCAATATGGTATATGTTATCATAAAATATTATTCCCAATAATAAATAATAATCAACAAGAGTGTTGAAAGAGATGAAGATACTCTTATAAAATCATCGAGTAATTCTTGAGATAATTACTCCTTTACTTTGAAAGGAAGAGTTCTTTTAGAAAAGTTATCATATACAAAAGAAGTAAATTAAAGTAGTATTTTCATAAAAAATTATTTTTTTATAAATATAATGGTCTCTAAAAATAGATTATAGTGTGCCCTTGAAAATAGTTAAAATTTTGAGAAATTTCCTGGAATTTATCATGTATTTCAGGAAGAATTTTTTAAATGTATTTTTAAAACACATAACTCCCCATAAATGAAAGTAGGATTTTGGTTGGTATATATATATTAAAAATCTTCATAGAATATATTATGAGTACTTATTAATAAATAATAATTTAATTGAGGTAATTAGACAATAAGAGTAACCAGAATAAAAATGGAGGTTTGGGTAGAAAACCCCTAAATGTTGTAATCAATCGATTCGTATGCCCAAAAATTGATAATATTAAAATGATAAATTGAATATATTTAAAATAAATATATTAATGATATTAAACATAAATGGTCAATATACATACACCATACACAAGTAATAGTGGTGGAAACAGAATATCTCAAAGAAATGGAAGTGAGATGAAGAAACCCTTACCTTAAGTTTGAAGGTGTTCCTCACTTGGTCTTGATGGACTGAATAATAAAATTTTGGTTTATAAATTAATGATTCAATAACCTCATATACATTTAATTGATTTAATATAACCATATTAGGCTTATTCGTGGACTTTTTATGGGTTAAGAAATTTAATTTCATTGTTTGGGAGTGTTTTCTTCCTTGGTTTTCATGATCAGTTTACTTATATTCATGTATGGATAAACATGTTAAATGAGAATGGTTTACCTGAATATAATTTGTATTTTATTATCTAACAAACATAATATTTCATGTTCATAAAATTTTTTTGTTATTGGGAGTAAAGATGAATCATTATATGAAACATTAATGACAATTTTTTGGGTTAATTGGCGGTTCGTGATCACAACAAACTCATTTTTATTTATAAATTAATATCATGTTTAAAAAATATTAAATAAACTTAAATAAGTTATAATAAATATATTATAATCTAGTTCAACCATGAAAATGGAATCATGACTAGAATTGAATATGGTAATAGAAATTGAAAATTCATCGTTCTTGAATGTGATAAATTAACACATCTTAGATGTAGTTTTCATTTCTATAAAAGGAGGGAAAATTTGAGATAATGAAGAATTATTAATTTATAATAAAAACCTTATATTAAATTTAAGGTACCAGATTAATCACAATATTTTGATTAAGGTAGGAGAGTAAAGAAAAATAATAGAAAGGAACTTGAAATAAAGGAACTGAAAGATGAATTTACCTCTTGAAGTAATCTTCCTTGAGAGCCTCTTTAGGGGAGTGGTTTTGGTCTTTTTATTAGAATAAAGGCTGATGGAAATGGGGGAGGATATTAAGAGGATATTTTAGTAGAATTTATATAAATAATAAGGCTTTATTTGAGTGAATAGAAGGGGGAGTGAGGGCAGTTTTATAGTGGAGGAGAGAAGGGGTTTCCCATTATTTTACTCATTATTTTATTATTTTTCCAAATAAAACCAATAGTATTGATTCTTATGACCCATAATAGTAATAATTTCAGTTCAGTTCGAACCTATTGGGATTACATCATACTTTCATCACTTATGACCCAATAATTCATGTATTTAGCATTTATCGTAAATTATCGTATTTTTTTATTCACCCATAATTCATGTATTTAGGAAAAATCCCAAAAAATTACCCCAACCATTTTTCAACATGTAGAATTAAAAAAATAAATAAATTTTATGAAAATAATTTTCTAAATATTTTTAATTTAATTTTTAAATAAAATCATAATTTTTTCAAAAAAACAACATTAAAAATATAACTCGTTTCATAAGACAGCAAAAATAATAATAAAGGTCCCATAAAATTATATTATAACCATAAGAAAATAAAATAATAATTTATGATTATTTTTTATGAAAATAAATTTCCATTTTAAATTATTAAATTAATCATAAAATTTTAATTAAAATATGTATAACATATAAAAATATCAATACTTATACAATGATCATTTTTTCACTTATAAAATGTTTACATTGTATTTATACATTCATGGATGAAGTTTATATTTTTTGTTAATTTACTATTCATAAAGTTATTCACTATTCATAAGGGTATGTTACTATTCATCAAAAACAAAGTTGATTCTATTAGACTCTAAATATTACCCCGAACGCAACTGTGTATGTCAGTTTTTTGAAAATCAAATTAGAGAAGCAATAAAATTATGTTTACTGGATAGGTTATAACAAAGTGGAGTTTATTGGAGACTCAGTGTTTCATGAATTTATTTATAAATCCTTAGGGTATTACAATATCCCCTCCTTACAAAAATATCGTCCTCGGAATTACTAGAATCTTACCTCACAAAACGATTTAGGTAGTTCTTCAACATAAGCTCCTCAGGCTCCCATGTTGTATCTTCGATTTTATGTTTTTTTCCAAAGTATCTTTACTAATCAAGTAGTCTAATTCCTCAACACTTGTTATTTAGTGTCTAGAATCCGGATAGGCTCTTCACAACAAGATAGGGCAGGTTCCAATTCTATACCTTCAGAAGTGAGGACATCCGTTGGTTTTGGCATATACTTTCTTAGTAATGATACATGGAACACATTGTGTACTTTAGATAGGATAAGTTTCATAGCCAAATGATATACAACATCTCCAACTCTCTCCAAAATTTTAAAAGGGCCTATATACCTTGGTATGAGTTTCCCTTTCTTCCCAATTCTTATAACACCCTTCCATGGAGATAATTTTAAGAAAAGGTGATCTCCCACATGAAATTCCAAATCCTTTCTTCAATTATCAGTATATATTTTTTTCTTCTTTGGGCTGTTTTAATGTGGTATGGAACATTCTTTACCTTTGCTATTGTTTCCTCCACAAGCTCTGGACCCACCAGATTCCTTTCACCGACTTCATCCCAACATGTTGGTGTATGGAATCTCTTTCCATACAATAATTTATATGGTCCCATTTGAATGCTTGAATAGAAATTATTATTGAAGGAAAACTCAACTAAATCTAAATATTGATCCCATGTACCTTCAAATTAAAGTGACTATGATCTCAACATGTCTTCTAAGGTTTGGATTGTCCTTTTTGATTGACCGCCAGTTTGAGGATGATAAGCAGTACTCAAACGAATCTCAGTATCCAAATATTCCTGAATAATTTTCCAAAATTTCATTGTAAATTGAGGATCACAGTCAGACACAATTGAGATAGGTGCTTCATGAAGTCTCACAACTTCATTGATATAGAGTCTTGCAGTGTGCACTAGTGTAAAATCCTCCCTAATAGTGAGGAAATGTCCATATTTCATAATTTGGTCCACAATTACCCATATTGCATCATTTTTTCTTGGATTTTTTGGTACTACAGTGAAAACATCCATGGTGATGTCATCCCATTTCCATGTAGGAATAGGTAGAGGTTTCATGACTCCTATAAGATGTTTTTGTTCATCCTTCACTTGTTGACATACTAAACATCCTGATTCATAATCAGCAATTTCCTATTTCATGTTTTTTCACCAGAAATTTTCCTTCAAATCTCTATACATTTTAGTGCTAAAAGTGTGTATATAGAAATTTAATCTACGGGAATCATCCAATAACTCCCTTTTCATCTCGAGTATAGAGGTAACACAAAAACACTTCCCAAATTTTAGAATTCCATCTTCACATACGAAGTCATCCAAATTCCTATCTTTCATAGCATTAATTTTCTTTCAAAGGTTCTCATAATCAGGATAAAAGATTTTAATCCTTTATAATAAATATGGTTTGGAAAAAAATTTAAAATTGATGATTTTTTACCTTCTGTGATAATTCTCATGTTTGTCTTTATTAGATCAACGAATATATAATCCCTTTCAATCCTCATTTTGTTTAAAATTCTATGATCCTTCCTACTCAATGCATCTGCTACCTTATTTTCTTTTCCTGGGTGGTATTGTATGGAACAATCATAATGCTTGAGTAGTTTGATCCATCACCTTTTCCTCATTTGAGTTATTTCTATGAGAAGATATAATTCAGACTCTTGTGATCCCTATATATCTAACATCTTTCACAATAGAGATAGTGTCTCCATATTTTTAGAGTAAGGATCACGGCAGCTAACTCAAGATCATGAGTAGGATTTTTTGTTCATGAATTTTTACCTTTCTTATTTCATAGTCAATAACTCAATCATTCTACATAAGGACACAACCAAGTCCTTTCTTCGATGCATCACTATAGATCACAAAACCCATCATTACCCGATGGTAGAGTTGGGATCAGAGCATTCACTAATCTCCTCTTCAATTATTCTAAACATTACTCCCATTCTTTTTTCCATACAAACTTAACTCGTTTATGTGTATGCACGGTCATTAGGTTGGCTAAACAGACAAAGTTCTAAACGAAACACCAATAATAACCTACTAAACCAATAAAACTTCATACCTTAGTTATGTTTGTTGGACTAGTATATTCTTTCATAACCTTTATCATCATAGGATAAATATATATTACATCCTTAGAGATAATGTTGCCAATAAATGAAACTAATTGAAGCCAAAATTCACACTTACTAAAATTCCCATATAATTCATTTCTTCTAAGTCTTTAGAATAGTGCGCTAGTGATTTTCATTATCTTAGTAGCTTTTGGAGTATACCAATATATCATCAATAAATACCACCATTAATTCATCAATATATTTATTGAAAACTCTATTAATTAGACCCATGAAAATAGAGGGTGAATTATTCAGTCCAAAAGGCATTACTGTAAACTCATAATGTCCATACCTAGTTTGAAATGCTTTCTTGGGAATATCTTCCTTCCTCACATGCAACTGATGATATCTAGATCGAAGATCAATCTTTAAAAAATATTGGTCTCCATGTAGTTGATCAAATAAATCATCAATGAAAGTTATGGGATACTTGTTCTTTATTGTTATAGAATTGATCTCCCTGTAGTTAATGCACAACCTCATAGATATATTTTTCTTCTTAATGAAAAGAACAGGGGCTCCCCATAAATAAATACTGGGGAAAATAAATATTGTATCACTCAATTCCAATAGTTGTTTCTTTAATTCCACTAATTCCAGAGTGTCTATTCTATAAGGGGTCTTTGATATGTGCCTTGAATTGGGAATTAAGTCAATGGAAAACTCAATTTCCAACTCTGAAGGATGTTTAGGTAAATCATCTGGAAACACATCAATGTGTTATTGAAAAATAGGTATGTCCTCTATTTGAACATTACTTTCCTCAACAATAGTTATTTCACTCCCTTCCTCCCCAATAATTGAATTCATTAGAGCTATTATGGGTGGATCTTCATGTGAACCAGATGGTGATATTTTTTCTCTAAAGATTAGGGATTCCACATCATCCTCAAAAAATTTTACCTCCTTATTCTTTTAATAAATTTTTACATCATGGTTTTAAAAAAATTCATAACAAGGATTATATCAAAGTCAAACATGGGCATGACAATAAAATTAACAGATAAAGCACGTTTATATGACATAATGGTGACTTCCTAACAAAACATTGTTATAATTATACTTCCCTTTGGAGTTTTGATTGAAAACTCCCTTATTAAATCAAATTGGAAATATCTAATCTTCTTGTAAAACAGGGCATATATAAAATAAGGTGATGATCCAGAATTAAATAAATCATTGGCTAAGTTTTAGGAAATAATTAAATTACCTTCCACCATGTCATTAGGAACTTCAATATCAGTAGTTATGATCTCATAAGCTTTTCCCTTCTCCCTTGTCCATTTCAAAGGCACATTTCCATGATGCTTTAGATAATCATTAGCATAGTGTCCTGTTTTTCTAAAATTATAGAATTGAACATTAATATCTTCTTTATTTCCCTTGAAAACACTAGTATGGTTTCCTTTCTAACCACACTTATAGTATACCCATTTTTCTTTAAAGTAGGCACCAGGTTGTTTACTTTCACAATTATCATAGGGGGAAAGGTCAACTCTTCCCTTCTTCCCCATTTCCTTATTTCCTTTTCTATATTTTTCAAAAACCATATTATTCTCTTTATTTTATTTAATGTAATAAGACTTAGAGAATTACTTTTCTGTCTTGATAGTACATGAGATTATATCTTCGTATGATGAGAAAGATTGGCAGACTAGTGCCCATTGGAGGAATGGATTTAGGCCATCAAATAATTGATCAATCTTTCTCCTTGGATAACGAATATAGTCCATAGATTTCCTTTCTATCCATGAGAATTTAGATTAATACTTTTCAAAATTCTCATATTCCTATTGCCTCAAATTCAGAAACTAACTTTCCATATCAGCTCGTTGTTCACGAGGAAAGTATTTCTCTAAGAAATGTTATTTAATTTAACTCCATTCCATGTTTTATATCACTTCATCCTCCTTTATGTTTTCAATTAGTGACCACCATTTATCAACATCTCCCAACAGATGATGAACTACCATGACAAACTTCTCCCTTTTGTTACTTCCCAAGGAAATAAATATCTTCTCTAAGGAAATTATCCCCTACTCCGCTACGAATGGGTTTGTAATCTAATTAAATGATGTAGTATATTGTCGCATAAAGTGCTGTGACATATATCCTCCACATTGTGGATCTGAATGCCCTATATGGGTAAGGTTATTGTTCATAACCTGAGTAAGTTTTCCCAGTATAGTTATAAGTTACTCTTCACCAATCGCAACTCTAGATCCAACATCATTATATTTCACATGAGGGAAATCCCTACATTGGATATGTGCATTCATGAGGCTTTCATTCCTTCCACTAGGATCCATTTTTAAATAATGTAATAAACTATATTAGGTTATGAATTATAATATACTATCTCAACTTAGAAAAAAACGTAACAAAAATTGAAACTCTATGCATAGTTAATCCCATAATCATAAACATGGTTTATTTGAGGAAAATTTTAGATTTAAATCCTTCATAATGGACTGTAAAGAAAATGTGAATTACTCATAGCATATCTTTCGAGAGTGTCAAACCAGGTGCATAGTAAGACCCATTTTTGTGTATCAGGATACCTCGGGTAAAGCCCAAAACTCCTTGTTCAAGTTTTCACTTCTAGGTACATCTCTACCAGAACCACGTCCACTTGTAGTATCCAGACAGAGATGTATTTTCTAAAAGGATCCACATAATTTATTCCTTACCAATATTCCAAGATGTTATTGTATATTTATACTCAAATACTGTCTTAGGGTTTTTACCCTAATCTTCATCTTCTAAATCTATTTTCTATGATTTCTATTAAACTTCATTTGATACTAATTGTAAATACCCAACCCCAGTTTCCCAGAGTCGGTACCTTATTTTATTACATTATAATATAAAAAAAGAATATGAATCCTCACAGAATTATTGTTTTAGTAGCATTATAAATAAGATACATATATAATTTCGACATTAAAACTTGTAATGAAATATAACATAAAGTTTTATCAAGAACATCCACAACTATAAGTTTATCCCTGTAGTTCATTAATAATAAAAAATTTCAAGTCCTGAGAAAATGTAACATAAAAAGGGTTGAGTTTGTATGATTTGTAGAGTAAGAAATACAGTATAAGATAACATAAACATTATTCATGGTTAATAATTTAAAAATTCATGCCTTTAAAAGAAAAACATGAACATAATATGGCAGGAATATGAGCTGAGTAAATATTTTCATAATAAAACATAATCATGGGTATTCTACTAGTTGAATAACCTCATGAACTTTGATTTTATAACTTTATAATGAGGTAAATTCATATTACAGATATTTGGAAACATACTGTTAATGCCTCTTCCAAGACATCTATAAATGATTAAGTCATCGACCAAAACCATATCTAAATGGGCAAGGTCGTTGTCATTCCATATCTATTTGTCTCATGAGACCAACCATGAATTGAGGGGGTATAGAGGGACCCACCAATAAAATAATAAGTCCAATCCATTCCTCATATGAATGGGGATAAATATAAATAACATATACATTCATATTGAAACTAACATATGAAATGTCAAAAATAGTCCCGAAACATTAAGCATAAATACTAACCATTCAGAGTAAATTTATGAATGGTTTTAAGATAGCACATACACTGTCAAACTAATCATAAACCATTCAATTAAATATAGTATATGATATCACAAAAAACTAATCCCAATAATATATAATAATCAAAAAGTGTGTTTAGAGAGATGAAGATACTCTTATAAAATCATCGAGTAATTCTTGAGATAATTACACATTTACTTTGAAAATAAGTGTTCTTTTGGAAAAGAAATTGTGTAAAACTAGAAGTGAAGTAAGGTATAATTTTCATATTAAAATGAGTTTTTTAGAAATATAATGGTCGCTAAAAATATATTATATAGTTCCCTTTAAAATAGGTAAGAATTTGAGAAATTCCCATGAATTTGGCTTGTATTTGGAACATAATTTTTGAAAGATCTTTTTAAAACATATAACTCCAAATAAATAAAAGTAAGATTATGGTTAGTACATATATATTGAACATTATCACAGAATATATGAGTAGTAAATATGAATAAATAATAATTTAATTGAGGTAAGTATATAATAAGAGTAACCCAAATGAAAATGGAGGTTTGGGTAGAAAACCCTTACACATTGTAATCAATCGATTCGTATGCCCAAAAATTAATTATATTCAAATGATACATTAAATATAATGAAAATAAATATATTAATGATATGAAAAATAAATATTTAGAATAAATACACTATACATAAGTAATAGTAGTGAATACGGAATATCTCACAGTAATGGAAGTGAAATGAAGAAAGCATTACCTTAAGTCTGAAGGTGTTCCTCCCATGATATTAATGACTTGAATAAAAAAATTTAGGTTCAGAAATTAATGATTCAAGAATCTAATCTAAATTTAATTGATTTATTATAACCATATTAGGTTCATTCATATAATTTTTATTGATTAAGAGATTCAATTTCATTGTTTAGGAGTGTTTTATTCCTTGGTTTTGATGATCGGTTTACTTAAATTCATGTTTGGATAAACATATAGAATGAGAATGGTTTTACATAATAGAATTTGTATGTTATTAGTGGAAAACCATAATATTATATGGTCATAAAATTCATTTTTTTTATTGGGAGTGAAGCTGAATCATTATGTAAAACTTTAATGATAGTTTTGTTTGGGTTAATAGGCAGTTCTTGATCACAATAAACTCATTTTTATTTATAAATTAATATCATGTGTACCAAAGGATTACAGAACATTAAATAAGTTATAATAAATATATTCTATTCTATTTCAACCATAAAAAATGTTTCATGTCCATAATTGAATATGTTAATATAAAATGAAAACCCATTATCCTTGAATGTGATAAATTAACACATCTCGAATGGAGTTCTCATTTCTAGTATAAAAGACGGGGAAAGGGGAGATGATGAAGAATTATTCCTCTATCATAAAAATTTTCTATTAAATTTAAGGTACTAGATTCATCACAACATTTGGATAAAGGGAGGTAAGGAAATAAATAGAAAATAAAGGAACTTGAAATAAAAGAAATGAAAGAGGAATTTACCTCTTTAATTAATCTTCCTTGAGAGCCTCTTTAGGGGAGAAGTTCTGGTCTTTTTATGAGACCAAGGGATTCTAGAAAAGGGGGAGGATATTGGGAGGATATTTGAGTATAATTTAGACAAATAAAATTTCTTGAGATGGGTGAAGAGAAGAAAGAGTGAGGGGGTTATAGTTAAAGATAAGAGGGTTTTCTCGTTATTTTAATCATTATTTTATTATTTTTCCAAACACAGTCAATAGTATGGATTAGTATGACCCATAATATTAATAAGTGCATTTGAGTTCAAACCAAGTGTGGTTACATCATCCTTACAACACTTATGACACAATAAGTCATGTATTTAGCATTTATTGTAATTTATCGTATTTTACAATTCACGCAAAATTAGAGTATTTTAGAAAACTCCCAAAAATTTACCCCAAATATTTTTCAAAGTGTGGAATTAGAAAATTAAATCCATTTTTGGAAAATAGTTTTCTTAATATTTTTAATTAAATGTTTAAATAAAATCATAATTTATTCAAAAAACAACATTAAAAATATAACTCGTTTTATAACACCATAAAAACTTAATCATGGTCCCCTAAAATTATATTATAACCATAATATAATAAAATAAAAATTTATGATTATATTTTATGAAAATTAATTTCCATTTTAAATTATTAAATTAATCATAAAATTGTAATTAAAATATTTATGACATATAAAAATACCAATACTTATACTATGATTTTTTTTTCAATTATAATATGTCTAAATTATATTTATACATTCATGGGTGAAGTTTCTATTTTTTGGCCAATTTAATATTTTTTTCTATTCAAAATGGTATGTTACTTTTAATAAGGGTATGTTATTATTCATCAAAAACTATGTTGATTCTATCAGACTCTAAATATCACCCTGAACGCAACCGTTTATGTTAGTTTTTCAAAATTAAAATAACTGAAGTAGTAAAATTTTATTTACTGTCTAGGTTATAAAAAGTGGTGTTTTGTGGAGACTCAATGTTTCATGCATTTATTTATAAATCCTTGGTGGTGTTACAATATTTATTTATATTAATCCATACAAGATAGAGATAGAAAATGAAATACATCGTTCATGGAGATGGTTGGTCGTATGTATGCATGAATGTTGTTTCCATTTTCTCAATGGATAAAACAAAAGAAATTAAAATAATATATTAAATTAAAATAATATTTTTTTCATATATATCACATATATTCATTAAATTTACCCTTATTACCTTCCAGGAAAAGTGTCAGTGAAAAATGAATCGCATTGCTTCTTAAGGCGGTAGTCTTCCATACACTCGAACAATGGTATCGTATCCCCCATAAAATAAAAATTAAGAAGGTGTATGTAAAATATATATTACATGTATAATTATGATAAAAATATCATAACTATTCATTTAATCTATCCTTATTACCATCTAAGTAAAATAGAAACGAAAAATGGATCACATCGATTCTCATGGAAGTAGTGTGTAGTAAACACAAGCGACATTATTGTTTTCCAATGGGATGGGAGGTAATAAGGTAGGTGTGGTATTATAATTAAATAGGTATAATAATATCATATATATCATATATAAACATTAAATCCCTCGTTATATCTACCCTTGAGAGGTGGTTATGCAAACATAATAACATCGGTTCGTGAGGATGTAGTCCACTGTACACACAATCGAAGGTTTCATTTATCATTTGATGGAATGGGAGATGGATATTGGTTTTGAAAATAAAATAATAAAAACTTAGTAATTCTAAGATAATGGTTTTATTATATTATCATAGTTTAAAAATATTTTTAGATGTTATGATAATAAGTAAAACAAAAATACATAGTTAATATTGTTACCTCTTCTTTAGATTACCTCCTTAGGTTTAACATAAAGCCTTCCTAGATTGGATTTATAATATCACCAAGTAATATTGTATATGGGTAGGGAATTAATAAATAAATTTTGTTTTGTATTGGTAGAACAGATTTTTTTTGAAATTGTGAAGAGGGGAGGAGAAGTGGTGGCCATTTATAAGTGAGAAGAGTAGCACATTTGTAATCTTTTGAAATAAAAAGGTGTACCCATGTATTTAACATGATAAAATGAACCCAAATGGAAAATTATTTATCCTTAGATAAGATAATATCTAAATAAGGACGTAAAATATATTTTATACATGTTCTTGGGTCATTTTGATAATTATCATTTTAGTTTATACCCCAGTAAATCCATTTCAACCTTAACCATGGTAAATAATTTTTACTATTTTTACTATTAATTATAGTAACAAAATTATGTTAACCTAATAAACTAAAATTAATTATTATTATTCCAAATATGGAAATTATTTTTTCAAATTCAAATAAAAAAACTAGAAATTTTTAATTTAAAATTAAACCTGTGGATGGCATGAGAAATCGATTTTCCCAAGATAAAATCTTCAAAATTGTAAAAAGATTTCATATAAGGATTCAATATTAAATTTATTCCGATGAAATAAATAAGATTAATAATTATATTATTTTACTATTTTTACTTTTAAATCCATATTAAAACATTTTTTATTTTTTTAATTCTTTAAATGAAAATATAGCTCGTAATAAAAACTGATATTTTCACTACTTACTAAAAATTTTATCTTTTCATAAAATTCTCAAAAATTCACCCAAATAAAATTATGAAAATATTATTTCAAAAATTATGTTCATTGTTTCAGATAATATTTATAAAATTAAAAAAAATAAGTTTTTAAAATGTGACAAAACAGTTCTTCAGAAAAATAGAGTTTTAAGCATAAAATTGGATTTTTTTATTATTTATTGTTAAGAAAACACATAAGAAGAATGTTAAAAAATTTATTTAATAGATAATATTCAAATTTGATTAAAATAATTCACAAAAGGTTATTTTTTAAATTTATTGATGTCAAAGACATTTATTTACAGAAAATTAGTTATTCATAAAAATATTTCTTTTATTTTTAAATGGTTCTTATTTTGATTTCTAATTAATTATTAACTAAATAATTTATTTTATATATGTGTGTAAAGAATATATTTTCATAATTTAGTTAAAAATTTTATACATTCAATTATAACGACTAGTAAATCACTGTCATATTAAATAAAAATATTTTAAAAGTATGTTGTGTTTTGTTAAAACTTGATATTGTCTCTAACATGGGATATTGAAGAAAATTAAATTTATTTGAAAAAAATATATATTTCATAAAATCTCAAAGTGTTCCATTATATCCCTACTAAAATTAATTTATCCCTCAAAATTCATTACTCTGATAAAAAATGATGATACTTCTACCACATTATATCCTCAGGTTTCTGTGTAACTTCCTCAAGCTAGTTGTTTCCCCACAAAACATTGACCAGGTGAGTGGTCCAGTTTCATAGAACTTTCTCTATATAATCCAAAATCTCAATTTATTATTCCTTACAAGAAAGATCATTCTCTAGTGGTATGACCTCTAAGATCAGTACATTTGATGGATTAGGTAAGTACTTATTCAGGAGAGAAACATGAAGCACATCGTGGACTTGAGAGAGATTTGTTGGTAGTACCAATCAATAGGAAACCATCCCAAAATGATTAAGAATTTAAAATGAACTGATATAACTTGGGAAAATATTTTCTTTATATCATATGGATAATTACATCCTTCAATTTTGATTTGATAAATTTTCACTTCATCTATTACTTATGGAAATAAAGATGAATTTTTTATCCCTGAAGTACTAATGGATCACAAGATCCATAATAGCATAATAATAAATTCCTTATATCTGAAGATATTATCATAAAAATGGTTATCATGGGTTATCCAATATGCATTAATATTTATATTGTTGAGAAAAATATAAATCTCTAAAACCTCTCCCAAAATTAAACTTAAACCCTTCCATAAATAGTTGACCATATGCCCCTTTCAAAATTTCAATTTTATAAATAAGATTACTAAATTTTATAAAATAAGCATTACATTAATCCCCCAAATATCAAAAATATATTATTAATGGTCACATACCAAATATGTGAATACCATAGTCATATATTCTCATGAAGCATGGTAATAACCATAATTACAATAAAACCTCAATGAAAACATACATGCTTCCCTATTCCTTAAATAAAACCCTAGATTATTGAATATATTCCATAAATCCAAAAATGGTGTAAAATCCATAAATGATAACATATACCACTTTTTCAATAAATCATGAATTAGTTTTGGGGTCATAAATACCATCTAGTTTACTTTATCCAAATCAATCATCTCTTTATCCAAATTAAACACCATTTTCCTCAACATTAAGAACATATTAAGTGTTATCTTCCATTAATCATGTACTTTCCATAAAATATCACATTTCCATTAAATCACTTTTCTAGGTCATTAGAACCATTTTACATATTCTTAAAAATATTTAATACAAAACTTCTACATAATAATATTTATATATTTCTAGATTCATATAACAAAATTCCCGAATTCCCATACACATACACATAAATCATTACACTTAATTCTTAAACCATTAAATAGGATTCATCATCTTATTCCTAAATACCTCATTCCCACAATATGAAATATGAATCATGTCATAACAATCATTGACATCAATTTAATCATGGTTCTAACATTTAATATATAAAACACTATTAGATTTTCTCTTACCTTTCATATTTCATTCATGGTCTCCTCATCATTAGTAGTATAACCATTACTCATACTACCTTGCTGATTCTCTTCATCAGCTTTCCCCATTGGACATTGATTTTTATAATGGCCATAACGACCAAATTTATAACATTCATCTATTGATGATGAATTAGGGAAACCATTATTATCATCCATTTACTGAACCAAAATATTAATCTTCCCTTGTAAATTACTTGATTTGTGTCCTTATTTTCCACACTCAAAACATATTATCATCCATTTGATACATTCACTTGGGTTTTTTTCCACACATTCTTGACATATGGGAAACTGAATCTTCTTTCCACCATGGTCTCCACCACACAATATCTCAGTGAACTCTATCCTTATCTTCTTTGGTGAGACTAGAAGTTGGTTAAGGTACAAGTTTTTAATCATATATCATGATAATTGATTGGGAATAATCACAATACCTTCCACTCCAATCATCATACTATTAAGTTTTTCATCAAAACATTTTCTATCTCATTAAACATTAATATAGTTTCTTCTAGTTACCTCCAAGGACTAAAACCAAAAATCATAGTGTGAGAAATAATAACCATAGTGGGAAAATATATAATCATAAAAAATAAATTATATCATATCTAAATTAGGACACCGCCTTTTCAATCTATGACACTTTAGGCATAACCAAGGTCATCCATTATCATATTCTATTCAAATCATTTATGATGGTTCATAAAGAAAATGTGGATAAAGAAAATGATATTTCCAAGGAGTGTCAAACTAGGTGTGTATGAGGCACATTGTTTTGTGCCATGTAATGCTCATGTCAAGCCTAAAACACCTTTTATGGACTAATTACCTCAAGTTATATCTATTCTAGAACCTTTTACACTTTTAGTGTCCTCAGAGTGATGTATTTCTAGGTAAACCAGATAATCTATTCCTTACCAAAACCTTAGGATGTTATCCTATACACAGACTTATCCTATGGGCTCTTCACTAAATTTTCCTCATCCTAGTTTCTAAATGTTTACAAAACATAACCTTTAATACCATCTGCAGACACCCAAACATCTCATACATATATATTAAATATTTTTATATGAATATTAATTACATTACACAAACACATGTCTTAGGATATTAGAGGTGTAGTACCTTTTGAAACTTGGAAACATAAAAAACTAGTCTATAATAGTTCTAAATCATCTCCCACTTAGTTCTTTTTTAGTATAACCTTTCTTAGACATATAACATGTAATATCTATCATCATAACCCTGGGAAAAACATATGAATGGGTGATCTTGTATTATTAGTAATGGTGAACAAGGGAGATATAAATATAATATACACCATATAAAATAAATTCATTGTCATAATATACACCATATAAAATAAATAGTTGGTGAATATGGCATGTATCTTGCAGAAGTAAAATGTGAGAGGAAAATCCCTTCACATAAGTATCAACTTATTTCGTACACATTTTAACATCATGTATAATAAATATAAGTTTGTTATAAACATATTAATAAACCATAATTATATATATCATACCATATATTATTTACTTATGAACGTTTATTACCTATTTATTAATAACTTCCTGTTAAAATCACATTTCGGGTAATAACTGCTTATTTTTCATGTTTTTTTCGATTAGTTACTTCCATAAATCTCACTTTTATTATGGATCCACAATATACATAATTATACCCATGATTTAAATATAATATATATTCATTATATATGTATTTATAGTAATCCATAAAAGTTATAGATAGAGAATGAAATACATTGTTTGTGGAGATAGTAAGTTGTACGTAAACATGAACGTTGTTTCCATTTTCTTGACGGATAAAAAAAATTAAATAATATATTAAATTTATAGAAAAAATTTAATTTCATATATATCACATATATTCATTTAATATACCCTTTTTATCTTCCATAGAAATCATTAGTGAAGAACGAATCACATCGCTTCGCGAGGCGGTGGTCTACCGTACACACAAACGACGATATTGTATCCCCAATGAAATGGAAAGTAAGAAGGTATATGTGAATTTTATATTAAAGAGGTATAATTATGTTAAAAATATCATATATATTCATTTAATATATCCTTATTATCATCCAATTAAAACATAAATTAAAAACACATCACATCTATTCGCAAGGCGGTAGTCCACCGTACACATGAGTGACAATTTTTTTTCAAAGGGTTAGGGGGTAAGAAGGTAGGTGTGGTATTATAATTAAATAGTTATAATAATATAATAAATATAATATATAAAAATAATAGAAATAATTATATTCATCCAAGAGATGTGGTGATGGAAAAAAATGACATCGGTTTGTGAGCCGGAAATCCATCGTACACATGATCAACAGTTTCATTCCCATTTGATGGAAGAGGAGATGGATATAGGTTATTAAATTAAAATAAAAAATATATATTTATTTTTAATATACTATTTTTATTATATGATCATGTTTTAATAATATTTTATGGAATTAGAAGAATAAGTAAAACAAAAATGTATAGTTAAAAACTTTACCTCTTTTTCAGATAAACTCTTTAAGATTAACCTAAATCCATCCTATATTGGATCTATTATATCAAAAATTCCTATAGGATTTGCAGGGCGAAGTAAAAAAAAATACATATTGGTAGGTATTTTAAGAACCAAATGGATTTTAAAGTGTGAATATGGGAGTATAGGTGGTGGCATTTTGTAAGTGTGGTGAGTGGCGCACTTGTAATATTTAAAAATAAAAAAGGTATACTCACATTTTTCACATCTAAAAATAATAAAAATGGACCATTATTGAGAAAATTATTTTATATGTTCTAAATATTTCGATAAAATATATTTTATAAAGGTTTTTTATGTCATTTTATCCCTTAAACTTGACCATTGTAAATATTTTTTACTATTTTTACTATTCATTATGGTTAAAAATTATGTTTAATTCATTAGATAATATTAACTATTATTCTTAAAAATATATAATCCATTTTTCTAAATTCCACCAACATAATTTTAAAATTTTAATTTAAAATTAAACCCAGATATGCCACAGAAAATTGGTTTTTCGAAGAGAAAATATTCAAATGTGTAAAAGGTTTTCATATCAAGATATAATATTAAAGTGATTAAAATTAACAAAATTATATTAATAAATATATAATTTAACTATTTCTACTTTTATAACCACATTAAAACATATTTTATTCTTTGAAATGCTTTAAATGAAGAGATATCTCTAAATAAAAACAAGTATTTTTCACTAATCACTGAAAAAAATTATCTTTTTAGAAAATTATCAAAAAATAACCCCAATATAATTTTTAAAATATTATTTCGAAAATTATGTTCATTTTTTCATATAAATTTTCTAAAATTATAAATAAATAAATTTTAAAATATGTTTACAAAATGGGACAAAACTACTTTTTAGAAAAAATAATTTTTTAAGGGAAAATTTTTATTTATTCTTATCTCTTGTATATAAAACACATAATATGAATGATAAACATTAAATTTAATATATAATATTTAAATTTCATAAAATTCAATCACTAAATTTGGTTTTTTATTTATTGAGGTAAAATGTGTTTGTGCGCAGAAAAGTAGTTTTCAGAAAAATATTTCCTTTATTTTTAAATGGGTTTTATTTTCATTTATAATTAATTGGTCACCAATTAATTAATTTTATATACATGTTTAAACAATATATTTTCATAATTTTTTTAATTATATTCACACCAACTACTAAAATGGATTAGCGGTTACTATCATATTAAATAATAATATTTTAATAGTATGTCATGTTTAGTTAAAACTCAATATTTCATATAACACAAGTTGTCAATGAAAATTAAATTTATTTTAAAAAAAATATCTTTCATAAAATATTGTGTTGCATTATATCCCCATTAATATGAATTGTTTCCTCAATATTCATCACTCTAGTAAAACAATGAAGACACTTGTGCCTCATTACATCCTCAGGTTCTCACATAGCTTCTTCAAGATGGTGGTTTCACCACAAAACTTCAACCAAGTGAGTGTTCTTGTTTCACAAAAATATCACTATATGATCTAGAATATCAATTGATTATTCCTTAAAATAAAAGGTCATTCTATCATGGTATTACCTATTAGATCATTATATGTGAGGGATTAGATATGTAATTCATTAAGATTGATACATGGAACACATCATGGACTTGAGAGTATTTTAGTGGAGGTGTCAATCGATAGGTTACCATACCAACACAATAAAGAATATCAAAGTAACAGATATACCTAGGTATTATCTTTACCTAGTATCATAAGCAAAATTTCATCCTTTGGTTTTTCTTTGATCAATTTCCGCTTAATATCTTACTTCAAGAAATGAAGATGAATTTACTGTGCCAGAAGAACTAACGAATCACAAGATCCATAATATAATGATAATTTATTCCTTGTATCTCTAGTTATAATTATAACAAAATCATTTTCACTAGTTATCCAATATAAATTAATCTTCACATGGTTAATTAATACAACAATCTCTAAAACGTCATTCAAAATTCAACTTAAACCATTCCATAAATAGTTAATCATATAACCCTTTTTAAAATTAAAAAAGTATAAATAAGATCAATAAATTTCCCAAAATTAACTTAATATTAATCACCCAATTATAAATATTCTTATCCTAATGGTAATATAACAAATATGTGAATACCTTTTACATATATTCTTAATAAGCATCGTAATAACCCGAATTAGCACAAAACCTCAATGAAAACATATATGTTTCCTCATTACTTAAATAATACCAAATATTATTGAAAATATTTCATAAATCCAAAAAAGATATAAATTCAATCAATGATAACATATAACAATTTTTTTAAAAATAATTAATCAATAATGGGGTCATCAATACTATCCATTTTACATTATTAATATCAATCATCTCTTTATCAAAACTAAACAAAATTTTCTTCAATATTAGAAACACATTTTGGGTTATCTTCCCTTCATAATGTGTTTTCTATAAAAAATTACCTTACTATTAAATCACTTTTCTAGTTCATAAGTACCATTCAACATATTCTTTCAAATACTTAATACAAAACTTCTACATAACAATCCTTATATATTTTTTGATTCATATAACATAATTTATGAATTCCCATACACAAACAATTTAATAATTACTCTTCATTCTTAAACCATTAATTAGGATTCTTCATCTTATTCCTTAATACCTCATTCCTATAATATAAAATATGAATCATGAATTAACATTAATCAACCTCAATTCAATCATTCTTTTCACATTTAAAATAAAAATACTATTTTAATTTCCCGTACCATTCACATTTCATTCATGGTCTCTTCATTATCAAAAGTATAACCATTACACATAGAACCTTGTGGATTATCTTAACGATTATTCCCCCTAGTACATCAAATTTTTATAATTCCCATAATTTAAAAATTTATAACATTAATCCCTTGATGATGACTTAGAGAAACCGTTATTATCATCCATTATATTAACTAACTTATCAATTTTACTTTGAAATTAATTGTGTTTGGTCCCTTTTTCTCTACTCAAAAAAAATTATTTTCCCTTTGAGATATTCACTTGGTTTCTTCTTCCAAAATTATCTACATATAGAAAAATGAATCTTTTTCATCTATGGTCTCCACCACTTTATATCTCAATGAACTATATCCTCCTCTTCATTGGTGAGTCTGAGAGTCGGTTAAGGTGCAAGTTGTTCATCATATATCATGATAACAGATTAGGCATAGTCACAATATATTTAACTCCAATCCTAATCCCATTTGGTTTCTCATCAACACATTATCTATCACATTCAATGTTAATCTAATTTCTTTTGGTTCCATCCATTGAATGAAATAAAAAAAATCATGGTGTGAGAAACAATAATCATAGTGGGAAACCACATAATTATAAAAAATACTTATAGGATGTCTAAAACAATATGCCTTCTTTTAAATATGTGACACATTAGGCTTAAAACAGGTTATCCATTATCATCATCTATTAAAATCCTTCATGACGGTAGATAAATAAAATATGGATTAACTTAAGAATACCCCCAATGATTTTCAACCCAAGGGAGTATCAAGGATCATTTTCATGTACCAGGTAATGATCAAGTCAAGCTGACACCACTTTTTGGATTTATTACTTTAAGGTACATCTATGCTAGAACCATGTCCACATTTAGTGTCCTGATTGGGATTTATTTCTAGTTAAACTAAATAATATATTCTATAAGGCCCCATCCTTAAACCTTATTTAATCTTGATTTATTTCAAGAATACACATTGAGGATATTTTAAGGTTTAAAGTTTTAGAGAATTACATCATAAATCATGTATTACATTCCACATTTAAACAAAGTGGTTACATAAAATATAGTACTCATTTTTCCCAAAAACATAAACATATTTAAAATAAAACATGGATTCTTTCTTGACACTTCCTTGACACAATCATCACATCATGTACATTTCCCTTGACCTGTGAAAAACATTTCAAAAATGTGGGATGAGCATAAAAAGCTCAGTAAGGGATATACAAGTATGAAATGAAAACAATATTCCATGTATGAAATAATACTTTACTCATAAAACATAAGCATTTTAACATACCTCATTAAATCATGAATAAAACATAGAAATCATAATACATAAAGGTAACTTGAGGCATTCATAACATTTTTATGTAGGGAATAACCCTCATGGTTACATTTAGAATACACATCACAGTATATTCCCTAAATCTCTTCGGAAAAACCATATAGTTTAACCCCTTCGCGTTACCCAATTCATTAGAGAGATATATCGAGCTCACCTTCCCATAGTTTATCACGGAACAACCCATCTTCATAACAATGCCCGAGAACCATAATCGTATCACATAAAACATGCATAAAGGAAATATAACATTTCCACATTTCAATCACAAGATATCAATACAACAAATTGATATAATAAAAACATTAAGAAAACAATTTCCAATACCAAAATAAAAGAAAAGTAAAACATGGTATTATTTTTCATTTTAAAAATGTTATGCCTTGTAGAGGAAGCTGAAACTCAAATAATGGTCACGAAGGAGGAGAAGTTGTTGTCGCCGCATACGTACGACAAAAACATTTCCTTTTTTCGTTTAGTAAAACGCTTCATATAAAAATATTCCTTTTTAATAAACATAAAATTCAAAGGTGTTTATACACCATATAAAAGAAGGTTGTGTATAAAACAAAATATGCCTCAATGAAAGGAGATTGAGACGAAGTCCCTTACCTCATGTCTGACTTGACTCGGTCGTTCTTTAATCTTCTGAATATTAAACTTGAGTTAATTTATACTTGATTAAGAACCTTTTTCAAGCTCATTATTCCTTTTATATCACTTATTACCATTTTATGAACACTACGTAATTATTTAAGTTAATAATGGTCATTTTGTTGATCTTTGGAACTTGAGCCAAAAATGGACTTCTTATAATTACATGTTGTTCATGTGGTCAAAGGTTCATTATATCCAGAATTATATTAATGATGTAGATATCATATTTATCATATATATCCACTAAATACATTCATTTATAATTTTTCATAACATTTATAGGTAAGAAATGAAATGCACCGTTCATGGAGACGGTAAGCCGTACGTACGCATGAACGCTACTTTCATTTCTATTTCTTACTTAATGGAGTGAAATAATAATTATATAAAGGTATATTATAATTCCATTATAATATCATATATAATATCATTAACTCCATCCCTTATACTTCCCACATATGAAATTAACGAATCAAATCACTTTGAGGGGGCGGTAGTCCGCACTTCCTAAAATGAAGATATTGCATTTACCCATAATGGAAACCATAATGTATGCCATAAATGAAAAATACAGAAGCATAAGGAAAACATAAACATATTATATATCATATATAAATATAGTTACATAGTAATGTCCACCTTTAAATGTGTTAAAAGAATATTGGACAATCATCATTTCGTGAGGAAGTAATTCGCCATCCACAGAAACAGTATGTCATTTAACCATTAGATGGAGGTGTGTGTAAGTGTATCTTTAATAATTCTTATAAAAAAATCCTAGTATATTAAATATACTTTTTTTATAAAATAAAGGAATAAAAAGAGTTTAGGGGGTTGGAGAAGAAAAATAAAACAAAAGAACATTAGAGAAGAATTTACCTTTAAATCAGGTAACGCTTCTTGGATTGAACCAAAAGGGTTTCTTGAAGAGATTAATGCCTAAAGTAAGGATTCTATGATGAAGATAGGGATTTTTATAGATAAAATGAGCTGATTTTGGCCAATCCAATGTCTTGAGAAGTGTGGGTAAGGAGGTAGAGGTGGGGGCCTTTTATAAGAGGGAAGAGGGGCAGTCTTGGAAATTCAAGAAATGTTACTTTATTATATAATGATTTTCGTATTTTAAAGGTCCCACATTCATATATTTTTAGGATAAGGTGATAAGGGTTCTAAATATACTCATAAAATAGGTTTTGGACAAGTTTATGTATTATATTTTACATTATCTTTTCATTTTATTTAAATAGTTAATTAATGAGGTAATCGATGTATCATCATGATGTCATAAAAAATTTAATTTATTTAATGTCTAAAAATTATAAAAAAATACTATGATGTAGGAAATCTTTTTATATTTCCAATTAATATTTATAGTCTAATATATCATTTATTTAGACAAAATTAAAATTGTTTTACTTAGGTGTTACATACTTCGTTATATTTAACTTTCTTTAAAAAATAAAAACATAAAAAGTCACTATCACACAAAAGTGATTCCATGGGGTCCCAATGTTTGGAAAAAGGTATCCCATGGTCGGACATGACACAAACAGTAGAATTAGGACACATTTTGGGGTAATTTTTTATTATTATGATATTATTTTATTATCCTTAACTACCCAATTACTAATTAATCATGATAGTTAAAGATAATTACCATCGTTTCTATTCATAATGTCCAAAAACAAAAGAGTCTTAATTACATAATTTGGACCTTTTGATTCCAAATATGGAATCCATTTTACCAAATTCCAAACACAAAAATTTCAATAATTAATTTAAAAATAATTCTCCTTTTCAAAACAAATAGCGAGTTTTTTAGAAACAATTTCTATGAAAAGTTTGGCACTTGTTTATGCCCAATTCTAAATTGAAATTAATTATAATTACCAAAATTGGATTAAATGGTAAAAATATATTCTAATTACACTTTAAAACCAATTAAAAGGACAATATAACTATATAATTAAATTATATGAAAAATAATTTTGAAGTAAAATGCAGTATTTTTCACTATTCATTAAAAAATGAACATTGTCAGAAAAATACCAGAAAATTATCCAATGTAAATTACAATGTACCAATTTTAAAGAATAAGTTTATTTTGATGAATAGAGCTTATAAAATTTTCAAAATATAGCTTTAAAATGGTTTTCCATCAAAAGGCGATAAAATAATCTTTTAAAAATATTAGTGTATTCCGTGCTTAAGATTGGATTTATTCTCTTTTTAAGCCTCTAAAACACTATCTAATTCATAAATAGACATAGATAAGAATATCTATTATTAATTAATTACTTTGGGATGTTACATATTCTTTACCAAAACCTTAGGATTTAATCCTATACATAGACTCATCCTATGGGTTATTGATAAAAATTTCACATCCCAGTTTCCAAATGTTAACTAAACCTATCTTCTAATACTAGTTGTAGATACCCAAAATTATCATGCATAGATATTGTATCTTTTTATATGAATAATCATTTCATTAAACATACACACATCTAGGGATCATAGGGGTATAGTTCCTTTGGAAACATAAACAACTAGTTTATAACAGTCCTACATCATCTCCAACTTAGTTCCTCATAACTAGCACCCTTCTTAGTCATATCACATATAATACCTATCATCATAACCTAGGGTAAATAAATATAATAAAGAATTATATTAGAATCCTGGTAAGGATAAAAAATGTAGATATAAATATATCATGATAATATCGGTGCGATAAAATGATAATAACATTTAAAAACCATACACGGAATATCATAGATTATAAACGTGAGTCGTAGCATAAATCTTGGTAGTTTATAAGACAAGAATAATTTTGGAGTCAACAAACATGAGCCATGAGACCCTAAAATTTTCATAAGAAATATATTTGTTTCATACACATAATAATATAAAATATTGTGTCAAGGCTATCCAACAAGACATTCAAAACATGTTAGGCTTGGGATAACCACCCATGTACCTACTTAAAGGTTTGGGTAACCTCCCAGGTAACCTATTTAAATCATGGGATAACTTCTTGTGTACTGTTTGAGCTCATATAACATTAATCATTACCCAATGAACTGGAAGGTGATATAGGTCAAACCCATCACATAATAAATAAATTTTTATGCAACCAGATCATAAAACATTCATCATATCAAAACTCATGAAATGAAATGAGTTTCATAAATATTTCAACATATCATAAACAATAGAAAGGAATGGGTCACATAATTATCTTATTAATTCATCATAGAATTATGCATTTAAAAATAATGGGTTTCACAAAATTCTCTTTATCATAAACATAAATCATCCAATAAAAGAATAAATATGGTATTATTGGATCATATCCCCTATAAAAAAATTTAACATAAAAGGATATCATATTAGATAGAAAATGATTTTGAAAGAAAAATTACTTGCAAAATTTCTTGATGAAAATAAAAAATCTTTTCAAATAACCTTTTTAAAGATTTTAATTTATAAAATATTGTGTAAATAATTTTCATTTAAAAATAAATTTGAAAACTTATTAGGTAATCTTTGAAATCATTTAAAAACATTCTTGAGGAAAATATCCTTTATTTGAAAACAACTTTTTAAAACAAAAAATCCGTTAAAATTTTTTGAATAATTTTAATTGAAAATAATCTTTGAAAAATTTAAACTAATATTTAAAATATTCAGTGGTCATGATGGCCAAAAATGTAGTGCACATTAAAACCAAAAATTCCTTTCTCATTTTTAGTAAAAGCCAAATTTGCATTTTTTGAAAATGGCGTGATTATTATTTTTACAAATATTAATAAGATTAAATGATGGTTAAAAATTAATCTAAAAAATCCTAGAGGAACATTAAAAATTTTTTGAAATTTTTTTTATAAAATATAGAAATGTAATAAAAAGGGTTTTTCATTGAAGATAGAAATAAAGTTGGTTTTATTTAAAAACATTAGTTTGGAATCATGAGTACATAAGAGAGTAAAATGAATATAAAACATGTGTTCTATAGAAATAATCATAGAAAAAAATATTTCATGTGTTTATTGAGATATAGATCATAATATTTGATCATCTAAAGTATAATCATGAACAATCCAGAAAAATAATTAGAATGCAACATTAAACCATTTCCACTTCGGTATATTTTTAATCATAGGAACCATTATAGAATAACATATAATGAAACATTGAACATAATTAAGAGAATTTTATTCATGATAAAACTTTTAAAATTTGTATTATATACACTTCATATAAAAATATAGATGCCTAATATAACTTATGTCCCAAAAAAATAAATTTGAGACAAAAATATCTTACCACTTTGGTAACATTTTAATTGTAACCCCCTAAAAATAGAGATAATAAAATTGATATGTAAATAAAAATAATTTTTAGAATAATAATCACAAAATAAATTCATTAAAATTTTATACACCACATAAAATAAATAGGTGTTGAATATGGTATGTGTCCCACAAAAGTAAAATGTTATAGCGAAATCCCTTACCATAAGTCTTGACTTCCTTCATACATGTTATAAACTCATACATAATAAATATATAATTATTATAAATATATTAAAGAATCATAATTATTTATACCATATCATATATGTTTTACTTGTGACCTTTTATTACCCGTTTATTAATAACTCCTTGTTAAAATCATGTTTTGGGTAATAACTGCTTTGTTTTTAATGTAAATTTCAATTTTTTGTTTTCATTCCTATTAATTTATCATGGTTACATAATTCCCATAATTTTAAACATGATATAAAAAATATATATATTAATTATATATATATTTATATTAATCCATAAAATTTAGATATAGAAAATGAAATACACCATTCACAGAGAGGGCAGGTTGTGCGTACGCATGAATGTTGTTTCCACTTTCTCGAAGGATGAAATAAAAGAAAGGTAAATAATATATTAAAATTAAATAATTATAATTATTTCATATATAACCCATATATTCATTAAATTTATCCATATTACCTTCCATTAAAAGAGTTAGTGAAAAATGAATCACATTGCTTTCCAAGGTCGTAGTCCTTCATACACACGAATAATGTTATCATATTGCCCATGGAATATAAATTAATAAGTTATATGTGGTATATTTATTTAATAGTTATAATTATGTTAAAAATATCATATTTATTCATTTAATATTACCTTATTACCATATAAGTAAAACAAAAATGAAAAACACATCACATCGGTTTGCAAGGTGGTAGTCTGTTGTATTCACGAGCAATGTTATTATTTTTCAACTTATAGGGAGGAAAGAAGGTAGATGTGGAATTATAATTATATAGGTATAATAATAAAATAAATATGTTATATAAATATAATATCCATCATTATATCCATCCATGATAAGTGGTGATGGAAAATGAATAACATCAGTTCATGAGGCGATAGTTCTCCATAAACATAATTGACGTTTTTGTTTCCCATTTGATGGAAGAGAAGATTGATATAGGTTATTAAATTAACATAATAACATATCAGTATATTTTAGATAAATTTTTTATTATATTATCATATTTTAAATAGTTATAATAATAATTAAAACAAAATCTCTTATTCAAAAAACATCACCTCTTCCTCGGACAACCTCTTTAGGTTTAACTTAAAGCCTTACTAGATTGTATTTATGATCTCAAAAATAATTAAAAGATATGGGTAGTAAATTATGGTATACATTTGGGTATATATTTTTTGAACCAAATGGTTTTTTATGTGTGATGAGTGGAGGAGAGTTGGTGGAATTTTATAAGTCAAGGGAATGGTACACTTGTAATTTTTGTAAAGAAAAATTTGTACTCCCATTTTTAACAAGTAAAAAGGCTCCAAAATAGAATATTATCAATTATAATACATTATAAGGTCTAAATATTTCCATAAAATAAATTTTATACATGTTTTTAGTTTATTTTAATGCTTATATTTTTAGTTTAGGCCCCAATAAATATGCTTCAACCTTAATAATAGTAAATAATTTTTACTATTAACTATTGAAAAAATTTATGTTAAATTAATTATATAATATTAATTATGATCATTAAAAATATTTAATCTATTTTAGAAAATTAAATTGAAAAAACTATAATCTCTTAATTTAAAATTAAACTAGTAGACATGATGAAAAATCGGTTTTCCAAAGAGAAAATCATAAAATGATTAAAATGTTTTCATATAAATATTCATTATTAAATTGACTAAAATTAAATAAATTGTATTAATAAATTATCTTCATTATTTTGAATAAATTTTATTAAATTTTCAAAAGTTAATTATAATATAATTTCCAAAAATGCGACAAAACTATTTTTTAGAAGAAAAAATAAAATTTTAAGCATGGAATAGGATTTATTTTTATCTCTTATCTAGAAAATATATAATATGAATGTTAAAAAAATCAATATATAGTATATAAATTAAATTAAAATCATTAAATAAAACTTATTATTTAATTTTTTGAGGTAAAATTCATTTTTTTACATAAATGTATTTTTTTGGAAAAAATATTTCCTTTAGATTCAAATGGTTCTTATTTCCATTTATAATTAATTGCTCACCAAATAATTGATTTTATATAACTGTATAAACCATATATTTTCATAATTTTGTTAATTATATCTATAAATTTCATTACAATGGCTATAAGGTAACTATCATATTAAATAATAATATTTTATTAGTATGACATGTTTTGTTAAAAATTGTTGTTATGTGTAACACAAGCTATCGAAGAAAATAAAATTTATTTGAAAAAAAATATTTCATAAAATCATGGTGTATTAAAAAATTAATTTAAGTATTTTTCTTGAGAGAATGTTATTAGGGATGAAAATAATAATTTATATGTATTTAACTGACCAATAAAGGATGGGTCAGTCCATATGAAGTGTTATGACATCATGGAACTCAATTGAGTTTTGAGTAAATAAGTGAGTGTACAAGGAAATATAATGACATATTATGTAATTATATAAGATTTATTCAACTTTATAATTAATTAAAAATATATATAAGCTATATGATATTGACAATATCAATGTCTTGTGTTTGGTCTCTATGATGAACCAGCCTAGGTCAACCTGACTTTCCACCCAAGATAACCTGCCTCAAAGTGTTTCTAAACTAAAAAACCAAAAGATTATCATGGATAACCAAAATAATATAAATAAATATAGTAAAATCCAGAAGTTTACTATACATCCCTGATACATATAATGATAAGACAAAAAGTCTACACTAGAAATTAAAGCAAAACAAGACAAACTCGTGTCTCCATGTGACAATCCATCAACACCAATCTATCTCACTAAGAATATTAAAACAAATAGAAGTAGTCAAAAAACTACATAATGTCTTTCCCTTTACCTGAGTCCTACAAAACTACAAATACAATTTCCCAAAGGAAAAAATAGGGTGTGAGGAAAAACCTTAGTAGGATTTCACTAATGAATTTATATAAATTCTGACATCATGAAATTGTTCGCTCTATCTTTAAAACAAAACCAATTTATAAAGAATTTTTTTAAGATAAATAATTTTTGTAAAACATGCTTTGATTTTCATAAAAACATTTCATTTTCATATAAATAGTTATTTTTATAAGATCGTGATTGATAATATGAGGGATTAAGTGAAATTTTCCAAGGAATCACCATACAATAAATATGTAAGTAGTTGTATAGGTAATGATACTAAAATGTATTAAAAAATCACAAGCTAGGTTCTATCCTATGAGAATATGTACTCAAAAACATAAAGTAACACTAATCCAAGCATAATGTGAATCCTACTAATATAGATTTATACCAAAGTCTATCAATATCAACAAAATAACCCCTAGTGGTGTCACACAAACTAAGATGACATGTGTCTATTTTCTAATGTACATAAGGTTCTCAACATATTATGATTCTCAAAAACCATTTGAAAAATATGCTAAAAATTAATAAAACATTTTCACAATGAAACATCACCACTTCCATGCTTGAAAATCCCTTTTGTTTCAAAATTTTCGCTGAGGCATTTCATTGAAAACGTAGTGTTTATAAAATTATTTAATAATAAAAACACATTTTAAACAGTTTTTAAATCCTTAAAAAATCAATCAATAAATTATATGAAAAAATAATTATTAAATAAAAAGGCGTAATTAATTATTTAACACCAAAATATTAAGACACCTACATCAATAATGGAGGAAAACTAGTTTCCTTTTAGAACAAAGGTTTAAAATGAGTAGATTAGGTCCTCACAAGATTATATACATAATAAACATCATCAAATATCTTAAAAACCCTTTAGATATAGAAACCACAACCCAATAGGGTACCAATAACATAAGGGGAGAATAGATTAAGCAATGATCTAAGAATATGAGAGAAAACTAGATCAAAAATAAAACATACATTAATAAATTTGAAAGGGTTTTAAAGGTTCAGTTCAGGGAACATGGTTAGGCCACACAGTTTTAAAAACCATGAACCAACCATAAGTGGCCTATATCCTTTTAAATGTAGAGGCAGGTAGATACAGGTGTAGAGAATCATGGTTTTATAAAACTATGCTTAAGTCATGCAACACCTCTAGAAAACTACCCAGACCACCCCACCCCCCCCCCCACCCCCCACCCCCCACAATTACATGGAAAGTCACATTGTTTTAATAACTGTTAAAAATTACACTGGAGCCTCATAGTTTCATACCACATAGTTACCACATGGTAAATATTAATTGTGCCCTTAAACCATGTGTATATATTATTTTCTATCAAAATCCATGTTTTCAACCCCAATTCCCGCAAACCTCTAGAACAACCCAAAGGATAAACCAAGATCAAACTAAAGCATACCTGTGACCCGTAGGGAATCACAATTCTCCCCAAAATGAATTTATTTATCCCCAGAAAGTGATCAAGGTTCTTAACTGGAAAAGGGATAAGGCCACTGATACCTCATTAGAAATTTGCACTCCTATTTATTATATGAATGATGTCTGCACTAAGAAGGTACATAGACTAAAGAAATTGTTTTACCATGGAGAAATTTATCTTGGTGATCTATAATCTATACCAATTTCTCAACAATAGTGGTGTTAGGCTCCAGATAAATATCTTCACATTCAATCACATGGAATGGGTCTTGTTTACTTATTTTCATCTAGGAAACATTAAACATTTCATTAATAGACATAAAGAGAGTTGTAAGGTTTAGTAGATAGGACATATTTCTATGATGTTCAATGAACTAAAAAGGGATAAAAAAACCTCGGTGCCAACCTACCCTAATAACCTAATCGATGAGGTCCCAAGTGAGGCTAAACTCTAACTAAGACTTGATTACCCACATAAAACTATAACCAATTATGACGATATCCCATATAGTATTTTCAATGATTCTATGAAGTTGATAGCATCTTTCGGATCAACTAAACCTTTGATGATGTCTCATAAACGAGGCTTGGGCCAACCAAGGACCACTCTCTGAACTCTTCCCAACATAAGTTAGATCTACTTGGATTTCCATACAATACTATTAAGGGAATCATTTTAATCAAATCAAGGTAACTATTGTTATTGGAAAATATTACTAGAGGAAAATAATTTTCCCATGAATAGCCAATATCAACAACGCACACCCAAATAATATCCTCAATGATTTGAATAACTCTATTAGTCTTCTTATCCATCTGAAAATCATATTTCATGCTTAAATTCAACTTGGAACCCATCCCACTTCCATACAAGAATGGGTAAATTTTGAAACAAACCAATAGATCTCAGGGGGGCCGCCATAATTCTCTACCAAGTAAGGCACCATGACATGAAGTTTGTAATCAATCACTTTATCCCCAGCCACCAACACTAACACATTAGACCATGATACAACTTGGTATTCAAAAGTTGTAAACACCAACAATATTGGTGTCTAGATTCCATAAATTTCTTAATTAGAGATATAGGTATGACCAAGCTACCTTAGAAACAAAAAGATCTGACATGAGAGTAAGACCAATTACCTGAGGTCTCGTCGCTATTTACAATTTTAATAATGTGTTAAAAATAAATTTATGTTACCTTATCATATCAAATATGAACATAAAATGATGATTCATCCTTCATAGATTCTAGGAACACCTATCCACCAGCCTCTTCCACTACCAATATCTTATCAATTAACAAACTCATTAGAGGCCACTATTATAGATTGAGTTAGTGATTTCCAGCTCAATGCATCAACAACCACATTATTTTCCCAATAGTATAATAATTATAAAAATAAAAAGTCTAAAGATACTCAACCTAGCATCTCTATCACAAATTCAGATCCCTATAAGTAGAAAAATATTCATAAGGATTTTATAATTATAATATACTATAAACTGCTACCCAAAGATATAGTAGTTCCATGTTTTGAGAGCATGTACAAATGTTTCCAACTCAAGGTCATGGGTAGGTTATTTATTCTCATGAGGTAATAATTGGTGATATCTATAGGCTACCACCTTATTTCCCAATATCTAAATACACCCCAATCATGAATTTGAGAAATGACCGAATTTATCATTTCCCATACCCAGTTCTAGAAGCATTAGAACTGGATCCAAGTCCAAAAACCTATATTATTCCTAGTACAACCTCTTAAATTTTTAATTCCCATAAAATATAGCGACCTTTTCAATTAAATATATCATCAATGATACAATCTTAGAGAAGTATTGAACAAACCAAATTTAATAACCAGTCAAACATAGAAGCACTGAATCTTAAACCCATTTTTGGGTTACTCCCATGAAATTACCACCTGAATCGTTTTAGGATCCACTAATATGCCCCTGTAACAAATAACATACCCCATAAACATCATTATTTAATCCAAAAGTCAAATATATAAATCTTACCAAATGAGAAATGTTTTTTCAATATTATAAGGATGATATCCAAATGATCCCAATGTTCCTCCACTTACTTTTATTAAAACAAAATATCATCCACAAAAACAACTACAAAAGAGTCCAATAACTAATAAAAGATCTAGCTTATTAATTCCATAAATACCTCCAGATCATTAGAGATATATAAAGTAATAACTAAAAACTCAAAATGCATATACAAGCTCCTAAACACTATCTTTGCTATATCAACTTTAAAGACTCTCAACTGATGATGTCCCGGTCATAGTTCAAATTTATAAAATCAATGATCCCCTATAATATTATTGAATAGATCATCAATTGTTTTCAAGGGGTATTTATTCTTATCAATCACCTAATTGTGCTTTCGATAATCGACACAAAGTATAAGGAATCCATCTTCTTATTGGAAAATATGATATGTGAATCCCAAGGTGAAATTCTTGGAATAATACATCCCTTAGCCTTAATATATAAAAATATAACTTTACGTTCCTTAATATTAGTATGTTATATGTGATAAGATGGATGATAAATGGGAATCATCCTGGGGAGAAGGTAAATAATGAAATTGTCCTATCTTCTTGGTGGTAACACATAAAAATTATTAGAAATGACCTTTGGGTAAGAACTCATCATTTTAGGAAGAATTATTCTCAAGTGAGAATCAATAACATCAAGTAACATCACTAAAAACTGGCATGAGATAATTCCAACATAAGTAACAATAGGCCCAACTCTCCTATATCTAGAATCTCACTCACCCTAAAAGATATAAGAGACTCCATCATGGGATAAAAACTAAACTTAATGATTATAAAAGCCAATGTGAGCCTTAAAAGTAATCATCTAGTCTATTCTAATAATAATTCTAAAGATATCAAGTTCACGAACAAATAAATTCCACTCCACTTCAAAGTTGACTATCATCAACCAATACATGTGAAATTGAAAACCATGTTAGGACATATTTCCAAAAAAAATTGACAGTTCTAATGATAATGACATAAGCATCAATTGCAATCCTAGTAGATAAATTTAATTTTATGATATTAAATAATGATTTGCACCTATAACAAATAGAGATTGTACCATAGAAGATGAAATAAACATTGTACCTCTAATAGTAGTCAAACCTTCCTCAGACTCCTCTGGTTCATACAATACTATGTAAATATGTCTAATCTCAACTCCTATTAGAACCTTATTCATCACATGTATATCTATCTTATCATGAGTATAAAATCCACAAACCTTAGAATCAATAGAAAAAATAAGAGAACCCTTAGTGATATTGGGTCCAGTTCTACTCCTTTAGGATATCTTTCCACAAAAAACACTATGATGAACAAATTTCCCAAAAAATATGGCACATCATGGGAGCTTCTATATAGATAATATTTTTATAACTACCCTTTACACACTGATAAAAAAAATAACATTTTCTTGAATAAGCTCTAGAAACTAGTCATGTTGAAAACTATGCACCATTACTCTTCCTATTATGACTAGAACACACATCATGGCCTCTACCAATAGTAAATAAATCTTAACCTAAACACATTTTCCTATATATTCCTACCTTTTACCAAACCACTTTATCAACTACCACCATAATGGTAGGAAGGAATAATATAATCATCATTGACTAAATATTTTTCCTCTGACAAAACATGAAACTTGGAGCCTTAAGGGAATTAGTATTAATAATCTTGGGTGACAGGTGTACCAACTCAGTGAAATAGGTGGAATACTCCAAAATTGAACACTCCCTTTCTCTAAGGTTATATATTCCTAGGACTTTTCCCTCATAATGTATCAGGACAAAACTACAGGTTGAGTATTTTACTAAAATAATTTTATGTAAGATCCTCATGTAACATAGATTACATGATAGATTTCCCCAATTACCTTCCTACTCCTTCAAGCATGTAAGTAGAAAAAAAACCTTAGAGTCCTCTAGAGTTTTAAGAAAATGAAATATCCTTTCAATCTACTTGATCCACTATATTGGTTCATGGGGTCCTTTTTAACCATATAATATGGGTGGATTCTTCGTTGTAAACTCTGGTCCATTATATATAATTTTTCCTTAGTTTCTAACACATGGTTGACCCAAATTCTGAATAGTGTGGATAACAACTTCCACCAAATAAGGGTTCACTAGGGGATTTTCCCATATAATTTACCTCATATCATCCGCTCTTGGATTTTCAAGAAATATTCTCGGTATAATTTTCTAATAATTGCATAATAAAATAAATAATAATCTTAATAGAAATCCAAAAATCAAAAGAGAAACATCAATGATATAAAATTTAAAACTTAAACAACATGGATTTAAGGAAACATGGATTCTATAAGAAAAAGTATAAAGAATAAAAAGAAATGGGTTTATTTAAATAAACCCCCAATCTAGTTCATTGAAATAACCTCAAAAATCAAGTCTCAATCATGGAAAAAAACCACTAGTCCACCAATGGTAACTCATGTTCAGACACAGAAATGAGCTGGCTAGGTGATCGTGTGGCAATTCACTATTCATCTCCACCCTTATACCACGATGCGAAACTATTTTTTTATTTTAAATTACAAATATTATAAAAAATTTAACTTCATGTTTGATTCAATTATTTAACTTTTATCACTTTTAAAAAGGTCAAGGTGGAGCTGATTTGAAGGGACCAGGATGAAGTAAAAGAAAAATGGTTCGAACTTCATAGAATCCCAAGGATATATATACACTATTTTTCATATTCCAAGAAATATGTATATCCAATTGGGATGAAATATTTTGAGGTGATAAATGACTCTATGGGATATAGATCTTAATAATTAACCCAAACCCAATTCATACATCTATTGGACCAACTAAACTGATTGGTCTAGGAAACTGAATCTTCTCAATGTCAAAAGTTTGGTTTGGTAATTTGAAAATATCTCCCACTTTATCATTCAATGGCCAAAAAAATTTACAAGAAGAGATTAAATAGGTCTTCCCACAATTATTACGTTTTTTCAAAGTTGAAAAAAGGTTTTTTACTAGTCCAAAACATAGATTCAAGTGGTATAAGAAAATATGGGTTCCCAAAACCACCTCTCATTTTGGAAATAAAAGGGCACCTTGGGATCCTCATTTGGGGGATCAACCAAGAAGGTATGTAATGCTATTTTGGAATTTAAAAGGATATTTCTCTTCACCTTATATGTTCTAGAGCTCCTTATCCTAATAGGGAGGGATGAAATGAAGAAGGATATCTACTCAATCCCCCCACCCCCCACCTCTTATTGATGAGCTAAACGGTGGGTGGTCATTGTAAGCGAGATAAAGACTATGTCAAGGGAGTTTTAGCAATAGCTTGATACTGGTTAGAATTATTTTCTGTCAAAAAACATTTCATTTATAGGTATATTACTTTTATTATGATTTTAATTATATGTTATTCAAGTGACTGGAATTCCCTTTACTTTTAACCAATCATTGTGAGGTTTTGATTGTGTGACATGTGTTATATCATTTGGAAAAGAAAATAATACATTTCTCTCCCAAAAATTTTAGATTTCAATTTTACTTATAAGTTCTTATACCAATAATGAGATATAGACCTTGGATATGTGATTGTTATGTCAAGGATTAGGTTCTACTTTCATTGATATTAAATTTTATAGAATAATCAGGATTCTAATTAATCTCAACCAAATACTTACTCTAAACATAAATTAACCTCTAATAAAAATGATTTTTATATGTGATGTAGTAATCTTGTAATTATATCCTTAAATTTCATTTCAAAACCTTTCCTCTTTTTTCAAAAAAAAACTCTTTAATTAGGTAATACCATTTGGAAGCATCATTTAACATCCCCCAACTCTCGTTTTCTATTATATTTTGAAGTAATTATTGAAAATTCACACTCTAAAATCATAATCTCTCCCAAATATATGGCATAGGGTATATTATATTCTAATAATTGAACTTCAAATATGTAGTCAATTTTACATTTCATTATAACATCATCACAAGGAAACCTCTTTCACTTACTACCCAATTCATGATATTCCTAATGTTTGTATACCATAGACCCTAAACCAAACCCAAGAAGTTCCATAACACTTAATTTAAGGTAACTCCTTTGATAACATTTAAAAATTAACCAAATCTAGTCAACAAGACACATCACTCGAGATATCCCGCTATAAGTTGGACCTCAACCAAATAACCAAACAAGTCTAATAAACAACTAAATGGATAAAAAAAATATATTACAATGTAGAAGAAGTGTTTACATCCACGAGATATAAAATTATGATCCAAAAAGAATAAAAAATAAATTAATGAAAGATAAGACAAATTTGAGTCTATTTGTGACCATCTATCTCCACCAATCCATCTCAAAAAGAAGCTTAATACAACCAAGATAACCTAATGAACTATATGATCTTCATTCCATTACCTAAGTCCTAAAAAACCAAATCTATAAACACCTAATGGAAAAGGTAGGTTTCAAGCACAAATCCTATAAGGATTTAACCAATGAATATATACAAATTATAACACCATATAACCATTATCTATAGCAATAAAAACCCATTTTACAAATAATATTTGAATGAGAAATCATTTTTGGAAAACATCCTTTATTTTTTATAAAAACATTTCATATTCCCATAAACCAGGAATATGAAAAAGAGTAAGATTGATAACATAAGGGCATAAACAAATTATCTAAGGAATAAGCATACAATAAACACATGGTCAATTAGACATTTAATAATAATAAAATGTATAAAAATAATAAAAAATTTGTATTTAGCATATGATAATATGTACACATACACATTAAAGAACACTAAGAGAAGAATAATTTGAATCCTACTCATATCAAGACCTAACATAGTTTTTTGATATCATAAAAATAACTACTAGTGGTGTGACACACACTAAGGTGACATGTGTGCATTTCCTACCACAACCAAGGTTCCCAGTTAGCTATGTTTTCCAAAAACCATAATGATAATTTATAAAGTGTTTTCACAAAAAAAAAGAATAATTGCTTCCATGTTTGAAAATACATTTTGAGTCAAAATTTTCATTTCGAAATTTCATAAAACACATAGTGTGAACAAATATATTTTTAAATAAAATCTTCTCTAAACCTACCTTTCAAATCCATGCAGCAATAAATCAATCAATTTCATAGACAAACTAAAGAAATCATACAAAATAGAATGTAATTCATTAGTTAAAACTAATATATAGATACACTGACCACAAGAATGGTATAAAACTAGTCATTATTGAGAATGGAGATCAGAAATGAATATATTGGGACCTCACAATCCTAGATCCATAATAAATATCATAAAATATCTAACAAACCACTTAGATCTGGAAACCATAGCTCAGTCAGGTTCCATCAAGATAAGTGGAGAAGAGTTCAAGTAAGGATCTAAGAAGAGAAGATAAAACTGGATAAAAATGGAACATACCATCAAAACATCCATCAATATGGAAGGAAATATATCAATAATCCAAGGATAGTGGCCTCTAGAGTACTGGGAGAGGATTAGTTTGATAAATAATAATATTAGGGGTGATTATGAATAAAATGAGTCGAGACAAAAGGGGTAAATTACATCTTTTTTAATGTTTTATTTGGAGAACAGAGTTAGGTTGTATGGTTTTAAAAATCATGTTCCAACCATGCGTGGCCTATGTTCTATAAAAATTGGTGGTTCATGGATACCTAGGTAAAGACGAGTAGTTTTTGAAAACCATGCTTATGTTTTAAAAAACCTTAGCACAACTATCTAGACAGCTGTATGGTCACATGGAAGGTCACATGATTTTAATAATAATTCTCAAATAGTGAGAAACACCCTCGGAGCCACATAGTGTCATAACACAATTACTGCATGGATAACACTATAGAGATAAACTATGCATCTAACCGGTTTTCTCCAAAAATACGTTTTTTAAAACCTTGAATCCTATAAACCTCTATAATGAACCAAAGGATAAACCAAACTCCAAAAAAACATACTTGTGACCTGGAGGGAATCAAAATATAAATTTCAGGGATAAAGGAACTTTTCTAATGGGGATATATTGTATTATATCAAATGAATCAACATTTTAATTTGGATATTTATTACATTTATCTAGATACCAATCTTAGTTTATGAATATGAATGATATTAATGATCATTTGAATCTTTACTAATGGATCTTGGTCTTGCACATAAGATTATACCAATCGGGATTTTAAAAAAATGTTATTCGTTTATGTGTACAAATTTTAATGTTTATCATAACTATAAATAGGATCTTTGTTTTACCTATTTTAAATATTTAATAAAATAATATTTAGTTGATTAAATAATTCATTTCAATTATAATATAAATAATCTGTTATTTATATTATTTATATATAAACATGTTGTTGGTAGGATTCTAATTAACATGGAACTGCAGTCTCCAGGTGTGGATATTCCCCTCTTCAGGGGTTCTCTGAATCTCTTTGAGGTTTTTTCATTTCATCTTTGTTAACTAATTAATTTGACCAACATGGTGTGGATTCAGGAGAAGGATATGTTGGTGTATTATTTCTTAATTTCTTTGCTGATTGGTGTGGAGGATGTTGTGATGATGTTTTTTCACTAAATATTTCTCCTATTCCAATCTCCACATAGTTTCATTTTTAATTGTTTTTAGGCTTTATTTTCTCTCCTTATATGTATACCATACTAGTTTTCTTCTTGATTATATGGTGTTGGTGGTTATGGTGATGTTTTGTTATTTACTTGGAAGTCTTCATTGGTGGTCTCTAGATCTTTCAAGATCTACATGACTTCATCACTACCTCCATCGACATATTATTTGGGGTGGAATACATCGGGTGATATGCATTGAATTGGGATTTATTATTTTCTTGGTGTGGTATTGTCCCTATTTTGATGTTTTTTAGCAATATCTAAGAATCGTAGATTGGGGTTCATGTGGATGATTAGGATTGAGGCTGATCCAGTGTCTTCATCTCGATTTCCTAGTTCAGTTTTTGATGGTGGTTGTCAGTAATGGATGTCATTGGTTCTTTTCTCAGCATCCAAGGATCCTTATTTGGTATTCAGGTTGATGGATTTTTTTTGGAACTATTGTTTGTTTGAGTGTAGATGTGAACTAGATCAGTGGTTGGATAATCATTATAGTTTTTTGGATGACATTTGTGCATTTTTTTTCTTAGGGCTCACTATTTGATGGGTAAAAATAGAAATTCGAGTTTTGTTTTTTTTTCTTATTTAATTTGGAAGGTGTTTCTTATCCTTGTAGGTATTGTTGGGTTGGTGGCCATGAAAGAGGGATTTTTGTGCTGACACCCATCATTTATTCATCTATCATCATTTTTGGGGGCTAGATGGGCATGCTGTCATTTTTTTCACAGTGATTTTTGTCGGATTGTGCATCACATCAGTTTGATAGTACAGAAAGTGCCTTTCAAGAACCGTTAGGTGGATGGATATAAACATAGATTGTTGTATTGTAACCCATAATTTATTCCTCATTATTCATTTTTTGTGGATTGTTGGAGTCCTATTACATGTTTTTTTGACCATCAAGGTGCAATTCTTGGTTGGGGACGGCGCATCATCCTTGACAAGAATTGTTGATGCATTGTCTAATAGTGGGTGATGAGACATTTTGACTGGTACTTTTCCTGATGTATATTTCCTATTGGGAAATTGGGACCATTATTGGTCCTTCAATTCATGTTTCTTTTTAGATTTTTTACATCTAGGTCATGTAAAGGGTTCCACCTATTCCCATTTTCAAAATGGATTTTCCCTTTTTTATATTTAATAAAGTGGTCTTGACCATCAAACTTTTAAAAAATATATATATGAACATGTTGAAATACAAATTCCCAAATAGGATTTGGACTTGGACTTGGAGTGTTGTTATTTTATGACCTATTACATGAGCTAAATTTTATTGCATATATATAAAGGTAATTTAATCTATTACTTTATCATTTTTTTATTGAAATTCTCTTATTCATAATAAATGCTCATTATATCATGATGTAGGGTTTATATGGATACTAATTGACATATGTGAAGCTTCTTCGATCCAAAAGCGACACTACAACAACATGATGCACGAATTTGACATACTACGACAACTCCATATTGATGGAAATTACTTCCAACCTCATCGCACTTTCGAATTATTTTGGAATGCCCCTCTTCCTAGTTGGATTAAAGTTAACATGGATGGTGCTTCCAAAGGAAATATGAGCCCTATAAGTTGCGGTTGAATCTTTAGGAATCATGCTTGTCAGATCCTTGGATGCTTCTATGGTATATGTGGTACTGCCTCTTCTCTGGAAGATGAAATGATGAGAATGATTCATGCTCTTTCTTTTTCCAAACAACATGGTTGGACCAACCTTTGGATTGAGAGTGACTCGATCACCATTGTGCAAGCTATTTGGAATGGTGTGATTCATCCCGCGTGGCCAATCACCACTCGCTGGATGAGTTGTATCCATACTCTTCTTGCAATCAACTACATCATCACTCATATTTATCAAGAAGTTAACATGGTTGCTAATATCCTTGTGAATAATGGGATTAATTGAGATATTACTTGGCTTGATCATCTTTCTACTGATGTAATCCCCTTTCATCACAAAGATTGAAATATGTTTCTATCTTTTAGACTCATGTAGCCTTTTTCTTTATAATAATTTTTCATTGGTCTTCTGGACAGGCACCACCTTCTTCAAAAAATCACCTCTCAAGGTTATTTAGGAATTAAGATACTTTTTTTGGCTATTTAATGCTCCAAATTTTGTTTGGAGTATATTTATTATACTACCCTGGGTTCACTTTTTAATTAGCTTCCATGTGGGATATCTAATCTATCTCCTACTATAAATATAAAGGAATAGGAGTGTAGTTTTCACTCCTTCCTTCCAAGTGTTTTTTTTTTGTATTTTAAAAAACCAATTTAATGGTTTATTGGTAAACTCATAATTCCAAACCACTAAATTCAAAATTTAAAAAAAGAAACACATAGTAATGCATCAGAACACATAACACACCACAAATTCAAAACTAAAAATCTTTTCATGCCAGGAAATATTAAGCATGCAACCTAATACATAATCTGAATGGGGTTTTCACCATTAAACATCTTTATTACATCATTTTTTATCAACCACCACCAAACCTAAATTGATCTCATCACTGATTAGTAACCTTCGCTTGAGATCAACTTACCACTATGTTTTCACCACCAATTCCAAAAGGAAACTTCGTAAATTGATAAAAAATGATATAACCAAGAAACGACAATATATATTCCAACCTACTAAAATCTAGATGATAAATGTTTAAACAAATAATAATCCAAAACTAAGAAACTCCACCAAAAACACTATATAAGACATTCAAACAAGGAACCATTGATCATTATAAACCTTCTTCATTGACATTTTAACACCAAAAACCAAAACAACGTGAAAAATAAAGATTCACTTAAATCACACTGAATAAAAAATATAAAACCTTCATTAATATAATGGAATAAAGTACCGGACACATATTTTAGACATTAAGAGAATCAAGAATGATAACATAAAACACCATCAACATCCCAAAGGTAGGAATGAGGACTATCAGTCACACCTGATAGAACACCATTATCATGTCTAATAATACATCCCAAAAATCCCTCAAAAACTACCACACAAGATAGAAAGAGAATGGGGATAAATTATGGAAAGAAAGATCATATTTGAATGGGTCTAAGAGAACAATAGTGAGACATGATCTTTAGCAGGTTAACCAATCTCTTAATTCAGATCCAAGGAACCAAAGAAACCCCAACCTTGATAAAATTAAATGAAACTCAAATAAGCCCTCACCAAAACATCAATGCATGAGATAGAATCATTGGAGATCCTGGTAACTATAGGGTCAATATAAATATACCAATGATTCTTTGTGATAGAGGGACTACCATGTATCCTAATGGAGACAATCTTGAATCGGACCTATAGATACATACAAAAAATTTCACCACTGGGGTTCTTTCCCCTGAATTAGTAATTAAAGTTAGAAAAATAAAATTAGATTAGTTCTCAAAGCCATGAAGCCGAAGCGGGGATAAATAAGTTCTTGGGTATTTGAGAAATGTAGTGGAGAAAAATAGAAATATTTCCATAAATTAAAAAATAATGAAGAAGAAAAATGAATCCATGAGAAAAGATTAAATAATACATGGATGAAAGGAATATGCATAAATATTTTGTAATTTATGAAGTGCATAAATATTTTGTAATTTATGAAGTATCATTCTAAGGAGAAAACCATAGATAGTAAAATTGAAGGGAAGATCTAGAGAGGACTGGGAAAGTTTAGGGCCATAAAATTTTTTGTATTCATTCTATTTGTGGAAATCAAAGGTGGTGATCATTTTTCTCTAGTCACTACTAGAAAAAATCCCTATAGCCGTGGTATTTCAAAAAACCATGGATATTATAAAAAATGTGGTTATAGACCAAAATATAGCCATATGTTTAGAAAACCATGGATATAGATATTTTTTTGATAGGTTATAGCTATTGTAATCTAAAATTGTGGATATAAAGAATACATATAACCATGGTTTTTATAAACTGGGGCTATAGGTTTCTCACAAAATACTGGGAAAAAAATTCCCCATGGGAAGGGTGTGGGAAACATTATTGCCACATTTTGAGGGATATTACCATAATTTATAAAAATATATATATGAACTATATATAAAAATTATTAGTGGTCAAAAGAGAAGTGGTTAAGAACCTGGTTTTCAATAGTGGAGGTCTAGATATCAAATTCAGCTAGTCACATTTTTTAGAAGCCTATAGACATGGTTTAAAAGTGTTATAGCCACAGTTTTCCATCTATGAAATATCTCTATATCCATGGTTTGAAACTGTGTAAATAGGTATATTTCCACGATTGATAATTGTGGCTATAGGTATTTGTCCATGGTGGAAACCATGGTATATCCCTATTGTAATAGTTCTAAAACCTAGGCTATTGGTTTATTACCATGGTGGACAATCGTGGCTATAGGTCTATTTCCATGGTAGAAAACCTTGGATATAGGTCTTTTACTATAGTGGAAAATCATGATTATATCCCTTGTAAATTGTGGCTATAGTTGAGCCATATAGCCATGCTAATAGGATCCACATCCAGCTAGAATGTGGCTATAAGTTATAGGCATATTTTTTACCATGGATATAGGTAAATTTTTTAGTTTTTTGTGTTCCTAATCGAAAATATTTTCCTAATTTTTCTCATCCAAGAGGTTATCTGGTGTTTTTCTTATCATTAATTTCATTATTTTCTCATTTTAGTGACCAAAATCACTTGCATAAAAATAGAATATCACCAAGGCATTAGTGATTATAATTATTGGTGCATGGTGATAAATAATTTAATGCATCAATTAAAGTTTGTTTTTAATATTACAAACCTTTTAAAAAAGTTATTTTTATTTCATTTTTTTATTATTATGTTTTTAATTTACTTTTTGATCTTGGTTGAGTTCTATGATTTCTTTCACTATATATTTAGTGTTTTCATCATTATTAAAACCCTTAAATGCAATCAGAGCCTCACTTAATAACTAAAAAGTCATAAAATAATGATATAATGTTTTTTTAAGATTTATTAATAATATATAAAATTTATTTAATACTCATATAAGAAAATATGGAATATTTTATGTTTGGTCTCTCTACTTAAAGACAATTCTGAGTAGTGGGTTTTTTCTCATCCCTGGTGAGAAATGTAACATGCCCCATACTCTATTCCATTATATCTATTAATAATTATGGATCTTTATGTCTTACAAATATCTATATGGATAAATAAAATTGTTTATTGTAAGGTGATTAAGTATTAACCACTATATGATATAAAAATGGAAATGAATTCAATAATTAATATGTATAAGATATATTGAGCATGTAGAATATATATACAATTGAATCACTATGAATATAATCATTTAAGTTATGTGTGTGATATATATAATGTTAATGATGTAGATAAATATAAAATCATTTATTAAACATTAAACTTTTATATGCCTTATAACAAGAATAAAATTCATTAATACCTTGATCAATCATACAGATGGTTCATTATTTTTCAAGAATTAATAATCTATCCTTTGTTAGGAAAAGGGGTATTAGTTATCCTTATATAAATCTTGGGTGAAACCCGAATAGGTAACCCAATTTGATTTGAAACTAAATTCATGCTGTTGAACATATTAATGGATTGAATTGGGAAAGTTTTTGTTCACTCAACAATCTAAGATTTTTATTTGATAAAATTGAAAATATTTTTTTACCTAAATATACAATCCTTTAGAGTTGATCCTAGCATGGTTAAGAAATATAAAAATTTAGATCTTAGCCCATAAAATTTATAATAGTGATGGTTATTAATTTTTTTGTAGAATATTAAATAGAATAACAAATTCAAAACAAATATGAATTTAAAAATATTAAACAAATTATTATAGATATTTATAAAATAAAATGAAAAAACAAATTTTTCATTAAGATCGGTCTTGGAAAACAAAAAAATGACATTAATAATTTCATTATATACTATCTTTATTTGATAAATGTTCTAAAATAAGAGAAAATCTATACATTATATATAATCCCATTCCATATGATAAATTTTATTCTACCTTACAATTTATAAAGGGTATATATAACATAAGATAACATATGTTATCAACCTTTTTCCTAACTCCAAAAGCTATTTAAAGAAAAAGAATAAATCAATATGATTGAATATATTATGAAGTAAAAAAGTTTATAGGTTTAAAGATTTATATATTATAGAGATCGGTATATCTATCTCTGAATCAAGGGTATTAGATATTACATTCTAATGGCATATTTTTGGTAATGTGAAACTTCTAAAAGAATATATGAAATCAATTATGGGATAATTATACCTATGAGTTGGGAATGGAGAACTATTTGTTGAATTATCTATGGGGTTGGTTAATATTGTAATTAGTAGTGTATTTTACTTATTTCATAAGTTCTATTATCATATTCCATCAATAAATATAATTTTTATTTTTTATCTTTCTCAGATAAAGTGATATTTTCATTTGAAATAACGAAAAACTGTAATTATATTTATTTGATTGAAATGTTTTTTGGTTTTATTGATAGGTTTAATGTAATATATATATTTCATATTTACAACCCTATCTATAATTTAAATTATAATAAGTTCAAAAATAATTAATTTTAATTCCATATATTTTTTGCATTTTCACGTAGGTTGTACAAATAAGAATCCAATCCAATAACTCCATAATGATGGATTATGTGATTCAAATGATTATGAATCATTTAAAATATATAAATATTTTATATAAGGAAATATTAAAAGGTTAAATGGGAATAGTCTATTTATTTATTAAAACTTATATATACTAATGTATGTTTTCCACTAATTAATGTATCTCTAGGTGGATTTCAATACTTCATTACCTTCACTGATAACTTAAACAGACATGTTTATGTGTATATAATGAAGAAAAAGTACTAATACTTTGAAATTTTACAACTTTTAAAAAATTAAGTAAAAAATACACCATGAAAATGTATTAAAACACTTTGATTTGATTGAGCAGCAGAATATTTGAGTTGAGAATTTTGTTTCTATCTTAGATATTATGGTGTATTATCATAACTCGATCCACCTGGAAACCCAAAATTAAGTAGTGTATCTCAAAATAGAAATCCAACCCTATTTTACAAGGATAAATCATAAAAAACTTTCAATTTCCATTTTTTTATACTCTATAAATTCCTCCATTTTCACTTAACAAAGATCCATCAAAGGTTGTTCAAAATAAACTATAGGATATGTGTATTGGTTAGTATCTTAATTTTTTCTTCATAATGATATGAGTTTTGAGGCGTACATATAATGTCCTACATCAATTAAACATGATCCTAAATTTGATAAATGTCTATTTATTGGTTATAAAAAATATATAATGGGTTATTATTTTAATAATCTGTTGGATAAAAAAGTGATTATATATCTTCATATTGTCCTTCTAGAATGAGTATTTATTATAAATAGGATTAGTTGGAGTAAATTTAAACATGATGAAGTTCAAGACCAATAATATAATTTTATTATTGATATGGATGAGTAAGAATCATATTTATTCATGAAAAAATAATTAACTTAGTATACATAATTACCAATAAGGTCTATTATATTTCTATAAAAACATAATTGATTTAGATTCTTATTTCTAATAAAGGTGATGTAAACCTAATAAATATTGATCTAACATATTAAGAAAGAGTCTATCATGAGTTATAATTTTGATAAATGGTTAAAATAAATAAAATATAAAATGATATACATGATCACTAATCATGTTTATAACCTAGAAGATTTGTAACACCCCGAAGTTTTGAAACCTCTTGAATGAAAATTGGGCTTTTTCTTCTTTGTGCTTTTAAAGTTCTCTCTCTAAAACAATCAGAATGTAAAATACAAAAAAAAAACATGTAACTTTTATTTCATGAACTCAACACTGAAGGGTCTTACAATTTTCGGGTTACAAGGAAAACTCACTAACCAAAAATTCCAACCAAGAACCCGACTACAATAATGGGTAGACTGCTTAAAACTACTAAGAGCCCGAAAATGCGGTAGGGATTTCGAGCATCCATCATAAGAAATGTAAGGATTTCTGAAGCCACCGCGACCGTGCTCAACACCAAGGGGATCAATCGAACCATCTTTGCTTCTCCTTCGGTCGCTTGGGGTAAGGGACACCCGAGACCAAACCTTTCTTTTTATAAGCACCCTAATATGGCCGTTGCACCCCAAACGGCTATATGTTGACCGTTGGACCTCAAACGGCCATATTTCCGACCGTTGTTTGCCCAAAATATCCAATGTTTTGTTTTTAACCGTTACCCAAATAATGTTTAAATTCAGTTTTTGTCGACGTGATAAAACTTATTAAGTATGGTTTTGAAATAATTGATAAGTGATATGTATTTTATTTTATTGTTGTAATTTTTATATATGTATATATGGTTTTGGTTTATTAGCATAAAATTTGATTAAAGTTAAATTGTTATAAAATTATCAATAAAACTAATATTTTTATAAATTATATTTACGGTTAGCTTTTCATAAAATTTTAATGAAGTATATTTACCCTTTTATAAAATTAATTTATGAATTTCTTTATATAATAATAATAAATAAATAAAACTACACAATTATGTTCTTACTAAAACCTAATAATTTTGTTGCTTTAATTTTGACATTCTACCTATTTAGAGATAAACTTATTAATATTAAACACTTTCTTTTTGTTTCAAAATAATCCGAATGTTTTTTTTTAATTTATTTATGAAAACATAAGTATATATGTTATTATACTTGAGTTCACTTTTATTTTATGTATAAAACTTATATATGTGTATTTATATGTTTTGATAAAAAAAATAGAGAAAAATGAAAATACTAATTATGTTTAAAAATAAGGGATTAATAGTTTAATATTTAGGGGTATTAATAACCCTTGACTTAGGATATTAATAGTTTATTAATAAGATTATATTAATGGTTTCATAACTGGTTTAATAAAATAATAGAATAATAAAATAACAGTATTTTTTTTAAGATAAACGTTAAAAAAAATGAGAGAATCGGGGGCTGCGTGTTTTAAACGCCGCAGCAAGCTTGGGCCGTCCGATCTTCTTCCCCTTTGATCGCGACCGTCCACCCCTTTTAAAGCCGCACCACTCCTCATCCATCCGATCGACCGGCGTTTGATCCTGGTCGTCCCTTCTGTTTCGCGTTTTCTCCTCTCCCTCGCGCTGCCACTTTCTTCTTCCTCATCACGCCGCTAAACCAGGCGGGTTCGGCCCTTGTTTCCTCCGCCCGAGCCGACAACAGTCACCCTCCCTCTCTTCTCCTTCCACGAAGTCGGCGCCGCCTCTTAAATTTCGGCCTCGGTTCCATCTTTCCCCCCCGGTTGCAGAGTCTTCTTCTTCTTCCTTTTTTTTTTAACTCCCTGTTGCACCGAAGCTGGAAGATTGGACCCGAACCCTCACGACCTCTCCGACCTCCGAGACCTCGTCGCCACCTCGTGATCTCCTCCTCCTCGTCATCTGGCAAGGGTCGAAGTCTGTTTTAAAGCTTGTTTTAATCTTCTATTTTCATGCGTATAAAACATATACGGGTTATATATATATACTGTGTAAACACCCTCGTTTTCCCCTCATCTCGTTGCTACATCTCTCCCTCTCCTCCCCTCTGTTTTTGGCAAGGGTCTAAGACCGTTTTTTTTAAGTTTCGTTAAAAACTTCGGTTGGCATGTATATAATCATATACGGGATACATATATAAACATATATATATACTTATATAAATAAAATTCTGCGTGTGTATAGGGATTTCATACACCATGATCCATGTATTAGGCCTCTCTGCGTCTACTAACTTCTTTGGGAGGGAGAAAGATTTTTATCTCTTCACTTCGATGGTTATATGTACGTATATACGGTTTTTATATATATATATATGTATATATTATTTTCGATATGTATTTGTGTACATAAATAAATACCTTCGAATGTATACATCCTTTTTCTTCAGAATATATGACGAATAAGTGTGATTAATATGTTTCAATACTTTTTGGTATAACATGTTGAGTTACTAATAATTGTATATAACCTTTAAATTTTATTACTCCAAAGAACGATACAAAGACTATTTATAAATATGGTTATATATATGATAAAGATTAAGGATTGGTTTAGTGACAAAATAACTTCTCTATTTGAAAATATTCATTTATCAGCGTTTTGTCAATTCGTGCACTTTTTGTAAAAATGTGTGGCATGAACCCCCCTTAAGAAATTATATGTTTCCAAGTGAATGTGATTTCAAAATTTCAGTTTCCAAAACTTTTTCTTTATTTAATTATTATCAGGACTTGGTTATATATATATGTAATTATAGACACATAAGTTTCTAATAATTTTAATTGATGCTAAGCCAACATGTGTATCGCACCAGTGGACCGGCTTAACCTGAAAATTTAAGTACCCTCAATGAAACTCATACTTATAAAGAATGTGTTTTGCATGTTTAAAGATATGAACTATGAATTTATGTTTTTATGTAATGAATATGATGAAATCTTACATGACCATCTTCTATGTTTAGTATTCCAGTTATTTCTGCATGTGCAATGTGTAAGTTGATTTAGATTATTTGCATCAATATTTAAGCCAATGGCCTAGTTCTTTTTACATCTACGTTATGATCCCCCTTCAAGTCATGAGTATGTATGTAAAAAGGGAGTTTCGATTATGAATGTATGGAACCCCTTGGATGAATGACCATGTCAAGATATGTGAGGGATGTATAGGACTTAAATGTTTATGGACGGGTGCGCCCGGAATTATACAGCGCTCCAATGCATTGGGTAAAGCAAGAGTCTCATGAGACGTCAAGTGCAACGGTCTTGGAGAATATCCTTGACTCGTGCTATCAAGTGCAACGGTCTTGGAGAATATCCTTGACTCGTGCTATCAAGTGCAACGGTCTTGGAGAATATCCTTGACTCGTGCTATCAAGTGAAACGGTCTTGGAGAATATCCTTGACTCGTGCTATCAAGTGCAACGGTCTTGGAGAATATCCTTGGCTCGTGCTATCAAGTGCAACGGTCTTGGCGAATGGCCTTGGCTCGTGCTATCATGTGCAACGGTCTTGGCAAGTGGCCTTGGCTCGTGCTACCATGGGAAACGGGATTGGCATTTGGCCTTGACCCGTACCAAAATTATGGTCATGACGTGAGGTCTTGACCAAGTCCAGTATTATGCATCCCCTCTGCATGTAATGATAATGTTTAACCAGGGGTTAGTTCAACTAACAGGACAACCCCTAGTTGAAAGTTCCCAAGATCATGAAAATGTACTTTATGCAACAAGAACTGTTTTCATATGGTAAACTGTTAGATGATCTGCGTTTTACTCATGATCCATGACATGCATGTCTTCCTTGTTTAGTCACAGAATTCTTTTAGAAGTAAAGTAACTTTGTTGTAACATTATGTATTATTTATTTTTCTTATATTGCGCACTCTGATCATGTTTATATTTAAGCTCATTTCAAGTACGTGCTTCTCTATGCAAGTGGTTTTCAAAGAAAAATGGATCTCATGTTTTAAGAAAAGATAATGTTTTGGTTCTATCAAAGTGTTTTATTCAAAAAGGTCTTCTTTGAGAAAGGATTTTCTTAAAATGTTTTTAAAACCCCTTACTGGGCATTTTTGCTCACCCTACGTTTTGTTTAAAATTTTTCAGGCATGGAATGTACTGATGAAGTTTATCAGAGCAGCTGGTTTCCCAGAATCCTGAGCCTCGCGATCTTCTGTAGTCATGAGACATGATATAATTTTTTTGTAATGTTGTAATGAAATGTTAAGCGTATCATGTCTCATGAGGCACCCTGGGCATCGGGGTCGCTACAGTTGGTATCAGAGGATAGGTTCAGGCAACTCTGGAAAACCAGGTGATATAGATATATTGCTAAGACTAACTATGTAAGAATGTTATAACTTTCAGATGGCTGATGTACCTACCGACCTTTTGTCACTCCCCACTGAGGCTCTAGAGAACATTATATCTCTAGCCAGCCGTGAAAACTTCCTGAATTATGCCCAAATTCACATGACGTGTAAGCACTTGTACGATGTGTCAAACTCATCTAGGGTGCTTAGTCTCCACCGGGGAATGGGGATGGATTATCTCCTAATGATGATGACCCAGTTTCCCTCGTACGCACGTCGGGGAAGGTATCACGAAGGACTCTTCCGAGTGTTCACAGCCGGAGAGGAATTTGGCACAATGCTAGATAACCCTTTTCAAGAAGCTGCTGCTGCTGGAGACCTCCGAGCAGCTTATCTGTGCCAAGTCCTGCACTACGGCTTCTGGGGCCAGTTAATGGACTTCGGAGCGTTGGAAAATGAGTCCACCCGTGTGTCTCTTAGGCAAGAAGTGCACACCGATGTTTCCCAACTCCACACCCCTCACGCTAAACTCAGGAGGCGTTATAAATGTTCCCATGAGTTTAGTCCTGTATGTTCATCATGTGTGTGGTTTGAAGAGTTAGGAAGTTTTGCCACTCTTTGTGGCGTACGTCTTGTGAACTCAGACTTTGCCGTGTAAACTTTGTCATAAATGGAAGTTTCTTGTTTCTTTTCATGTCTTCACCGTATCTATGTTGTTAAGAGTTTCCCCTCAATGTTTGTTTTCAGATGGCTGGACAAGCGAACTTCTCATCCTTACCCGATGAGCTAGTAGAAGTCATTTTGATCAAGGAATGCATGGTGGATTACCCATCATTCCTCCACCTACGAGGGTCCTGCCAGCGTTTTCTTAAATTAGCAAATGGTCCAGAGATTCTTCGGCTATGTCGAGAGAATGATCGCGTCTTTCAGCTCATCGCTGCTGCTCAACTCCCCTGCTATAGGCGAAGGGGAATGTACTTTGAGGGCCTGTTCCAATGTTTCACTCTGGCACAAAACTTTACTGCCAGAGCGTGCTTTCTCGTGGCCGCCCAGGATGGCCATCTCAGTGCAGCTTATATGTTCCAAGTCTTGAACATCAGTCTCCTCGATCGCACCGTCCCTCTCGACTACCTCGAGCAGGATGTGGCCAGAAAGGTCGTCAAGGAGTTTATCTACTCGGACATATCCGAGCTTTGCATCGCACGAGCCTCCCTTTGGAAGCCCGTGTGTAGTACACACGACCAGGAGTTCAAGGAGCACTGTTCTAGGTGCATCTGGACTAGGGAAACCGAGGAGCTGTGTGCCAACTTTGGTGTCCTGTTAACCGAGCCAGACCCGCTGTTTCGGTAGAGTTTTATGTTTGGGGTTTCAGTTTCCTTTTTGTTTTATGATAGAATTGCGGGGACGCAATTCTTTGAAGGGGGAGATAATGTAACACCCCGAAGTTTTCAAACCTCTTGAATGAAAATTGGGCTTTTTCTTCTTTGTGCTTTTAAAGTTCTCTCTCTAAAACAATCAGAATGTAAAATACAAAAAAAAACATGTAACTTTTATTTCATGAACTCAACACTGAAGGGTCTTACAATTTTCGGGTTACAAGGAAAACTCACTAACCAAAAATTCCAACCAAGAACCCGACTACAATAATGGGTAGACTGCTTAAAACTACTAAGAGCCCGAAAATGCGGTAGGGATTTCGAGCATCCATCATAAGAAACGTAAGGATTATTGAAGCCACCGCGACCGTGCTCAACACCAAGGGGATCACTCGAACCATCTTTGCTTCTCCTTCGGTCGCTTGGGGTAAGGGACACCCGAGACCAAACCTTTCTTTTTATAAGCACCCTAATATGGCCGTTGCACCCCAAACGGCTATATGTTGACCGTTGGACCTCAAACGGCCATATTTCCGACCGTTGTTTGCCCAAAATATCCAATGTTTTGTTTTTAACCGTTACCCAAATAATGTTTAAATTCAGTTTTTGTCGACGTGATAAAACTTATTAAGTATGGTTTTGAAATAATTGATAAGTGATATGTATTTTATTTTATAGTTGTAATTTTTATATATGTATATATGGTTTTGGTTTATTAGCATAAAATTTGATTAAAGTTAAATTGTTATAAAATTATCAATAAAACTAATATTTTTATAAATTATATTTACGGTTAGCTTTTCATAAAATTTTAATGACGTATATTTACCCTTTTACAAAATTAATTTATGAATTTCTTTATATAATAATAATAAATAAATAAAACTACACAATTATGTTCTTACTAAAACCTAATAATTTTGTTGCTTTAATTTTGACATTCTACCTATTTAGAGATAAACTTATTAATATTAAACACTTTATTTTTGTTTCAAAATAATCCGAATGTTTTTTTTTAATTTATTTATGAAAACATAAGTATATATGTTATTATACTTGAGTTCACTTTTATTTTATGTATAAAACTTATATATGTGTATTTATATGTTTTGATAAAAAAAATAGAGAAAAATGAAAATACTAATTATGTTTAAAAATAAGGGATTAATAGTTTAATATTTAGGGGTATTAATAACCCTTGACTTAGGATATTAATAGTTTATTAATAAGATTATATTAATGGTTTCATAACTGGTTTAATAAAATAATAGAATAATAAAATAACAGTATTTTTTTTTAAGATAAACGTTAAAAAAAATGAGAGAATCGGGGGCCGCGTGTTTTAAACGTCGCAGCAAGCTTGGGCCGTCCGATCTTCTTCCCCTTTGATCGCGACCGTCCACCCCTTTTAAAGCTGCACCACTCCTCAGCCATCCGATCGACCGGCGTTTGATCCTGGCCGTCCCTTCTGTTTCGCGTTTTCTCCTCTCCCTCGCGCTGCCACTTTCTTCTTCCTCATCACGCCGCTAAACCAGGCGGGTTCGGCCCTTGTTTCCTCCGCCCGAGCCGACAACAGTCACCCTCCCTCTCTTCTCCTTCCACGAAGTCGGCGCCGCCTCTTAAATTTTGGCCTCGGTTCCATCTTTCCCCCCCCCCCCGGTTGCAGAGTCTTCTTCTTCTTCCCTTTTTTTTTAACTCCCTGTTGCACCGAAGCTGGAAGATTGGACCCGAACCCTCACGACCTCTCCGACCTCCGAGACCTCGTCGCCACCTCGTGATCTCCTCCTCCTCGTCATCTGGTAAGGGTCGAAGTCTGTTTTAAAGCTTGTTTTAATCTTCTGTTTTCATGCGTATAAAACATATACGGGTTATATATATATACTGTGTAAACACCCTCGTTTTCCCCTCATCTCGTTGCTACATCTCTCCCTCTCCTCCCCTCTGTTTTTGGCAAGGGTCTAAGACCGTTTTTTTTAAGTTTCGTTAAAAACTTCGGTTGGCATGTATATAATCATATACGGGATACATATATAAACATATATATATACTTATATAAATAAAATTCTGTGTGTGTATAGGGATTGCATACACCATGATCCATGTATTAGGCCTCTCTGCGTCTACTAACTTCTTTGGGAGGGAGAAAGATTTTTATCTCTTCACTTCGATGGTTATATGTACGTATATACGGTTTTTATACATATATATATATGTATATATTATTTTCGATATGTATTTGTGTACATAAATAAATACCTTCGAATGTATACATCCTTTTTCTTCAGAATATATGACGAATAAGTGTGATTAATATGTTTCAATACTTTTTGGTATAACATGTTTAGTTACTAATAATTGTATATAACCTTTAAATTTTATTACTCCAAAGAACGATACAAAGACTATTTATAAATATGGTTATATATATGATAAAGATTAAGGATTGGTTTAGTGACAAAATAACTTCTCTATTTGAAAATATTCATTTATCAGCGTTTTGTCAATTCGTGCACTTTTTGTAAAAATGTGTGGCATGAACCCCCCTTAAGAAATTATATGTTTCCAAGTGAATGTGATTTCAAAATTTCAGTTTCCAAAACTTTTTCTTTATTTAATTATTATCAGGACTTGGTTATATATATATGTAATTATAGACACATAAGTTTCTAATAATTTTAATTGATGCTAAGCCAACATGTGTATCGCACCAGTGGACCGGCTTAACCTGAAAATTTAAGTACCCTCAATGAAACTCATACTTATAAAGAATGTGTTTTGCATGTTTAAAGATATGAACTATGAATTTATGTTTTTATGTAATGAATATGATGAAATCTTACATGACCATCTGCTATGTTTAGTATTCCAGTTATTTCTGCATGTGCAATGTGTAAGTTGATTTAGATTATTTGCATCAATATTTAAGCCAATGGCCTAGTTCTTTTTACATCTACGTTATGATCCCCCTTCAAGTCATGAGTATGTATGTAAAAAGGGAGTTTCGATTATGAATGTATGGAACCCCTTGGATGAATGACCATGTCAAGATATGTGAGGGATGTATAGGACTTAAATGTTTATGGACGGGTGCGCCCGGAATTATACAGCGCTCCAATGCATTGGGTAAAGCAAGAGTCTCATGAGACGTCAAGTGCAACGGTCTTGGAGAATATCCTTGACTCGTGCTATCAAGTGCAACGGTCTTGGAGAATATCCTTGACTCGTGCTATCAAGTGCAACGGTCTTGGAGAATATCCTTGACTCGTGCTATCAAGTGCAACGGTCTTGGAGAATATCCTTGACTCGTGCTATCAAGTGCAACGGTCTTGGAGAATATCCTTGGCTCGTGCTATCAAGTGCAACGGTCTTGGCGAATGGCCTTGGCTCGTGCTATCATGTGCAACGGTCTTGGCAAGTGGCCTTGGCTCGTGCTACCATGGGAAACGGGATTGGCATTTGGCCTTGACCCGTACCAAAATTATGGTCATGACGTGAGGTCTTGACCAAGTCCAGTATTATGCATCCCCTCTGCATGTAATGATAATGTTTAACCAGGGGTTAGTTCAACTAACAGGACAACCCCTAGTTGAAAGTTCCCAAGATCATGAAAATGTACTTTATGCAACAAGAACTGTTTTCATATGGTAAACTGTTAGATGATCTGCGTTTTACTCATGATCCATGACATGCATGTCTTCCTTGTTTAGTCACAGAATTCTTTTAGAAGTAAAGTAACTTTGTTGTAACATTATGTATTATTTATTTTTCTTATATTGCGCACTCTGATCATGTTTATATTTAAGCTCATTTCAAGTACGTGCTTATCTATGCAAGTGGTTTTCAAAGAAAAATGGATCTCATGTTTTAAGAAAAGATAATGTTTTGGTTCTATCAAAGTGTTTTATTCAAAAAGGTCTTCTTTGAGAAAGTATTTTCTTAAAATGTTTTTAAAACCCCTTACTGGGCATTTTTGCTCACCCTACGTTTTGTTTAAAATTTTTCAGGCATGGAATGTACTGATGAAGTTTATCAGAGCAGCTGGTTTCCCAGAATCCTGAGCCTCGCGATCTTCTGTAGTCATGAGACATGATATAATTTTTTTGTAATGTTGTAATGAAATGTTAAGCGTATCATGTCTCATGAGGCACCCTGGGCATCGGGGTCGCTACAAGATTCATATAAAGGGGAATCCCCATTGGTTGTAAGTGGGTATTTCATAATAATTATTACATGCATGGTTTAATTCCAATCTACGAATCTATCTTGAGGATAAAGTATTTAAAAAAATCATGGTATTGATATTGATGAAGCATTTTCTCCAGTGGATATGATCAAATCCATTATGATTCATTTATCTATAGAATCATATCACAATTATGAGATATGTCAAATGGATGTTAAAACCATATTCCTTTTTGATAATTTTTTGAGGATGTTTATATAATATAACCGAATGTTTTTTAGGACCCGATAAATTCGGATAATATTTTTAAGTTGAAAAAATCTATTTATGGGTAGATACAAGATTTTCAGTGTTGGAATATTTATTCTAATAAACCTATAAAAGCGTTTGAATTCAAAAAAAATAAAGATAACCCTTTTGTGAATAAATTCCCACTAAGCGTCGTTAATTCCAAAGCGGTATCAAGTTTATAATTTATATTTACTCTTTCAAAAACCTAAATAAAAAAGGTGTGTTATAGCCAAATTTTAAGGTAGAATTCATAGATACATAGATGTTGAGGATGGAAACCCTAATCCAATAGTCAATATGAATAAATTGAAACAATTAATAAAAAATTACATTGAAGGGAATTTAAATAAAAATTTAACCGTGTTTTATAAATCCTTTATCATGATATATTGAACCATAAAAATATATGATGGATACTTATTCCCCTTTCAGAATTGGATCTAAGAAAACCCATCATCAATTATTCACTATATAATCAATAAATTCCATTTTTTATGTAGAAAGTGATTTGGTTTATTTAGAAATTAGGTGATCTAAAACCATGTATAAACATAGAAAATAAACTTCCTAGTTATCAAGAAATAATCCCAAAACTTGTTAATTCATTGAAAACATTCCCTCAATCAATAAACAATGGTTATGATTAAATAAAGAAGAAAATATTTATGAAGAGTGTGGAGTGAAAAAAAACAAATAACATTACCATTAAAACTGAAATTTAATATTCAATCCCCCTTGATTACAAAAATTATCATAAGAAAGTTACCCCCTCTTAATAATCAAGAGAGAGTACAGAAAATTTAGCTAATCATAAAATTATAGCCTTTGAAATTATAATAGTGATCCTACATCTAATTAAATAAATACATTCAATAAATTCAAGTATGAAAAATCAACCATTATATATAGGCACAAAATGATCTAGTTGAATCTCTTTATATTTCAATATATATATATATATATATTCCTACTTAATCCCTAACTCAAAATTTGCATAGATCATTTTTGAAAATTGATCCATGCATTACCCTTATCTCTGAAAAATATATCTCAATGGAATTAAAAAAATAAGTGACCCCCTAGTTCATATCTTCCAAAAATATATCTCTCATGATTAAAATTTACTATTCATGAAACAAAAATGTATAACTCATGAATTTCCATTAATAAATATCACATGATTAATGGTATAACCAAACACACTACATAGTATCCATATTCTCCCAACACAGATATTATCTTCTATATCATTAAACCAAGATGAAATAATAATTTCAGGTCACAACAAACCCTCTCGCAACACAGCTTCAACCCCATGATTCTTATGTTTTTTATTATCCATGATCATTTCTATTGATTCAAGGATATATCCCATAACCATGTCACATGGCTTTAAAAAATTTACATTTCATGGAAATGTTTACAGTACATGTTTTCAGATCAATATATAGGAGAGTGCCTCTTATTCTTTTATAGGTAGGTCACTTGGATTAATCTCACATAGAAATATCTTCAAATTAATCTAACATTCCCCCCCCCACCACTGCACTCAGTTTATATCACATTTTTTATAAGGATCCTATTTAATATTACACCCAACCACTTTATCGTTTTTATCAATATTATGGTTTGTCTTCCAGGACATGTTACTCTTACATGACCATCACACTTGGCAGGTTATTCTGAACCCACATTTAATTTAATCTCACATAGTTCCCATATAATCATTATTATTCTTACATAGTGAATCTAGACTCCTAATAAGGTGTATTACGTCCAATTACTCAGATATTCATACCCCCACATGAATTATCTTACATAGGATAGGCTCTATATGTGTTACTCCTTTGTTACATTAAATTCCTTTTACTTTTATTTTCATTTTCATATAAAATCCAAATAAAATGCATTCCTTCCATTAATCATAAAAATAAAATATAATTAGGTAATAACTATTAAATTATAAAATTATAAATAAAATATTATTCATGAAATTAGCTATCAAATCCACCCACACATAAATACTTTCTTTTCCCCAATAAAAAATCTCTATTTAATTATAAAGGTAACCCATTATAACTAATTTTTGAAAAACAATATCAAAAAAAAATTATAAATTATGAATGAATTTATGAGCATCACAAGGAAAATATTACTCTAACTCCTTGATTTTCAAGAAAACCTATCAAACCGTACATTTTACTTTTCCTCATAAATTTATAATACCTCACTTAACTTCGCATCACATAATTAAACATAAAATTAATATTCATGACCACTTGTGCTCTACCTTCCTAGAAAGTTTTTTCTTATCACTCGAGGAACATTTAACAGGAGTTATGCTCAAACCATGAGTAGATATATCCTAAAAATAGCTTCAAAATCACCAAAATATCCACCCCATAAATATATAATCAGAATTAATCAATAGCTACTTCAATACTGGTTCAAATTAATCTAAGTATAATTATTTTTAAGTAATTAATTTGAATATTATTACATTAAGTCTTAGATTAGAGGTTGAACTCATAAGTAAAATAGATTAAATATAATATAAAACTCAATAAAAATATTATCCTTAAAAAATATACTTTTAAATTACATCACCCCTAACTCTTTTTACTCATATCAAGGATAAAAAATCATGAAAATAATCATAATATAAATTTCTCCCTCTTTTACACATTATATTCTTCTTTTTTTCTTTAATATAGGGTAGATAATAAATCCCAATGGAAGGAAGCTTATAATAATTTCCCCCAAAACCAATAGTAATTCCTCACATCATTCAATTTTCTAATAAATATAATCCCACTCTCATGATGAAACAACCTATTCCCCCATAATTATTCCATTGTAAATTATGAATAAGAACAATAGAACTATAGGAAGGATAAATAAAATTGTAATGTGGTTATCCTATCATATTCAAACACAGTTTTTACTATCCTAAAAAAAGATAAAATGTAAAGGTATGTATCAAAGGCATAAATGGGTCAAATAAAAAATATCTAAATCATATTAATGAAACTTCACTCTTTCATAGCTTTGAAAATATGTTAATAAAGTTGTAGTGCTCTACATGTGACAAGTATATCTTATGAAATATGGTATTACAAATAATACTAAAAAATGGTTTATATACCTCTCAATAATGGGAAATATAATATTATACAATTACTCCTAGAATGAACAATAATCATAATAAATAATTTAACAAAAACATCAGAAAATCAATGCATAAAAGTGTTTAGGGATTGTTAATCTAAATAAAACAACTAATATTTTCAAATCATGATTCATCAAATTAATATTCTCATGTTTATATTTACTCATCCACACATCATCTTACTCAGTCTATCCTATCAAAAACGAAATTTTGATAAAGGTGTTTTGTTATTCTTAAGAAACTCTTAGCATCAAAGATAAAAACCTCTAGAAACAAATTTAAGTGTGGCATGAAAATTTCATAAATATAAAAAACATTTGAAAAATATAGTGAAAGTAAAATAGACAAAGAATTTAAAAAAATAATCCCATATCCATTGTAGATATTTATATTATTGTTTTTTCCTTCCTATATCATCATTATAGACCTATAAAATCAAAATAAACATTTGAAGCTACAAGATCCATTCCATTAAATATAATAAATATAATAGTGATTGAATTATTCCATCATAAAACAAGTTACTAAATGAATTCCAAAGTAGGAATAAAAAAACATGACACCTCCCATAATCACTTTGTTTAAATTATTTTATCTAGAAATTAATTCACCATGTTAACTAATATATTATTTGAAAGAAGATATTAGATCTTGATCAGTAAAGGGTCTGAGTTGAGATTCTTACACATAGATTCATATTCTTCCTTTCTAGGAATGTATCTTTACTATTCTTTTATGTATAAATTTATGCAATTCCGTGGGAATAATAAACAAATATTATAAAATATATAAATAAAAAGTTGTTTTATATACTAACAAAACTTTTTATCCCTTATTGAAGTCCTTTTTCTCAGAAACTTTTCTAACATCCTTAATTATCTTAAACAATTATCATCTCTCTTTATTTTTATTAATTTCAAAATTTTCTATCTTAATTATAAAATATTTTTAATTTCTATCATCTATGGAAGTTACATCCTCTAATTCTAGCTCTCTATACTCACTCAAGCCCTCATATTTTTACTCTATATTCTTCATCACTCTATGAATATTAATATTTTCTAACACACATACTACTCTCAAATAAAACTCTCTACATTAAATATTGTTCAAGTCCCTTAAAATTTTTAAAAATTTCCTTCTATTAATAATTTATGTTTTATATTCATCTATCTCAAGAAGATAAAAACTAGAAAATTTAACATATCCATATTAACTTGAATATCCTTTGTCAAACCTCATGGTAATCTCACCATTGTGTGTTCCATCTAAAGATAAATCTTGATGGTATTGACATCCTCAAATAACAATATATTGAAAGTTGGTATTACATAATTTGCAGACTCTCAATTAAATCATACAAATATTTCCCAAACTCGTAAGATCCAATATCAATAAGAATTTAAAAATACCTAGATCTTGTTACTTATTTGGTGAGTTCTTTAACACCATGACTTGAAATTATCCCATGAGATTAATTTTTATCATATTATAAATATTAATTTTATTTGAAACCATCTCTTTTATAATTTTTCATATGTGGTCATATTCACTGAAGATTTTGTAGATGGAATATTAATATAAAGTTTCTTAACAATTTCGTAAAACTTACCTTTTTTATCAATTTTTCCTTGTTTCATCCTTTCCTAGAATGGTAATAGTGGTTTTTAAGGTGGTGGGAATTATTAAATAACTTCTTTTTGGGATTCCTTTTCATTATACTTCCACTATTTATCCTTTTTTTACTTCTTTCCCACTTTCTTACACTATTGTTTTCTATTTGTGTTAGCACTTTACTTTATAATTTTCCAATTCCTATAGATGATGTCATTTAATTATCCAATTAATTTTAAATCTATGACATTAGGAAGTACTACTAATTGAATCTCTATGATTTTATTTATAATTTTACCAACGTGGAACTCAATATTCCCCATGAAATACCTTTGAACTTTGTAATCTTCTATCAAATCATTGATAGTATCCTTGGTGGTTATCCTAAATATTGAAAATGTATCCTAAAATGAATTAATTTGAAATTATGATGACCCAATATCTTTCAATTAAAATAAAAATTATCTTTATTTAAATCCTTGATTATATTGTGGACTCATTCCTATAAAATAAACTAGTCAATTAAAACCAATGTAATTCACCTCTTTAGTGCGTGTATTGTTTATTTGTCGCATGAACAACATAACCATATCAATAAAATTTGAGATATAATTAATTCCTCTAATGGTTTTCACCATGTAAACACCTTGAATTTTTAAAATTTATTTATATTTCCATTGAAAATGGTTTCCAGACATGGTATACAACAAATTAAAACTCTCTTCCAAAAAACATTCTTTAGAGATCCTCCTACGATAGCATCTATGATAAACCTATCAACATGAGAAAATTAATTATAATATGTTTACATAATCAAACGCTTTTATTGTCCATTATGGGGAAACTTTCTCTATAACTATTTAAATATATCCTATGAATCATAAAGTAACTTAAAATAATATTGTTTAAAACATCGAATGTTTAACTAAGGATTCATGGTTTTACATGGGGGAAAATATTAAGAAACATCTTTCCATATCATCCCTTGTAGTATATAGTATTAATATTTTGATCCATTATTTAGATTTTTATTTAATTGAACATTTTGATAATATAAGACTTATTACATCAATATATACATGATTAAACTAGGAAGTGTTGAAAAGTTCAAGGAAAATCCCCACGTGTGAATTATATATTTTTATATAGTATCTTTATGTATTAAAGTGAAGTTTTGATCATTTGTTTGATCATTGACTTTGTCTTGAAGTTATTTATTGTAAGTGGAGGCACTAAGATACTTTTTTGTACCCATAAACTTTGAGTTAGGCCATACTATATAAGTTTTACTTTCCTCGACTGTCCCCATTCCACAACATCAACCAGCTATCATTCCCAATCTACTCTAGTAATGATCTCTTACTTTCATTAAATCCTCCATATCGCTGTGGTATTTAAAATATTTGGGTTTATTTTATATTTTTGGGGAAATGTTATCTGTTTTACAAGTTCTAATGTTTCTGAATACAGAACAATTATGTTGTGACATAGATAGTTTACATCATGATAGTTATTTTGGGAGGTTTATAGTTTTTTGTATAGTGGTTCATGTAAGGAAATGTATAAGTCCTACTTTGATGGATTATGGTAACATAAACATAGGGTTTTTTCCTTTATTTATTTTTAAGTCAGTGACATGTCACACCATGAGATAGGGTTACACCACAATGAAACCTTGGCCAAGTGGTTGTGATTCTTTTTATATTTAGGGGGTGATTTTCACCATGATAAATAGTTTCAATTACCAAAATATTTATCAATATTTTGTTATAAAAAAATAATTTCATTCCACAATATTACCTAGGTAGTGCACCCCTGATATTATACCTCTTTGAAAGAGGTCACGCCGCAACTTGTCAATGCCCATTTTTAATTTTGGGGTTTTTCAATTATAATGTTTTTTAATTATAATGGTTTTGGACCAATTTTACTTCATCTATAGCATGAAAAAACTAAAGTTTATATATTATAACTCATCCCTTATCCATCCTTGTATTTTGGATACCCTTTTTTATTTCAATAAATTCTTCAAGGGAAACCCTCAATTCTTCTTCTTCACCTCTCCCTACATCAATTTCTCATCAATATTAATTTCTCTTCTAAAACTTAATTGAAATGTGGGATGAATCAGGGGTCAGGGTTGGTTTTAATTTAAGATTTAATTTTTTAAGTAATATAGGGATCATTTCCTTATTTGGTTGTTCTTCTACCATTGAATTTGATGGGTTTCCACTTTATTGAGGTAGGTGTTTTGTGAAAATCAATTATTTAGTAATTTAAAGAAACATTATGGCCTTATAAATAAATTTTTTTATCTAATTATACAAATATTTAATGCTCATAATGGTCTTATAAAATGTTTAAAATGATTTATTGACTAGTAATATTGGATTTTAAATGAATTTTTTATTATTTATTTTAAACAAAATTTTTTATAAGACAATTGTTTCTGAAAATTACTATAATAATATTTTAAAAGAATTTTCATAATACATAAAGACTTGTATCCTGGTTTTTATTTCTAAATTATGTAACCCATGGTGTAAGGGTTGTTTCAAATTAAAGAGTTGTTACAATTTCAAATTAATCCTATGGAAGTAAAGTGATGTTTTCAAAGTGATTGTCCTTGTCAATTTTCAATGAATGGTTTTATATATTAATAGTTCATGTTAGATGTAAATGACTAATTAAAAATTTATAAAGTAATTTTTCAAATAATTTTGCACTTCTTATTGCATTCCACTTGGTTTTGAGGTCTTCTATATACTTTTACCCAATATGGGGTATGAATTGATTATAATTATTTAAGGAACATAAGATATGAAGGGGGGTGTTTCTTGAAAGGGTGTTAGAGGTGAGATGAGGTTTATTTCAAATGTTTTATTATCTGTATATATAATGATCTTTTTTTTCTTACCTACACTTTATCTATGTCATGGGAACCTATGTAACTATGTGAGAGATTCAATGTTTTCCCTAATTAATTTATTTGAGACTTTTCAAGTGACCATTGAATAGGTTGTATCCTTGATAAGGATAGTGCAATTATTATACTATGGGATAAAATCAGATAGAATACCCTATCTAGACTAAGTAAGATAGTTATATTGAGTACCCCAATTAGATTATGGGAGAAAAATGATAAGGGTACCCTTGATTAGACTATGGGAGCTACCCAGAAGGTGTGCATCAATGATATTGTGAGAGATAATTGAGATCTTCCACCATCAGAACCTATCATAGGTCAACCGGTAGTTCCATTTGAGTCCAAATAATATCATATCACATTATAACTTTGGGAGTTTCCCATGACCCTTTTTGTTTTAATGATGGATTTACATTCGGAGTTTTCGGTGTGTATTTTTTTTGAATACCCTTGTATTCTTTTGGAATAGTGGAATCGTCAACATTTTTTTGGTTATTTTTATTTTTTCCTCTTAATATTATGTTGCCCAAAATTTATTTTTCTTCCTTCTTTATGAGTTGTATTAAATTTAAAACATGTTTTGGAAAGGTATTTTGATGAAATAGTTTGAAAGAATGAAATTTTTTTGGTTTGTATTATGTTAATTTAAAATCCCACCCTATTAAAAAAATTTAAATGATTTATAATATAAATAACGGATTCCACCCATGGTTAGAAAAGGGGTTTCTAAAAGAAATATATTTTAAAGAAAATTTTGGTTTTCTTTCTTGGATTTAAAATAGTGGTTTTAAATATTAACAGTTTTTTGTTTTCCAATAAAGGTTTTACTTAGTTTCAAAAAAACTATTTATCTATGATACTTATTTTCCATTATGATTTATATTTAAATAATATTTTTTTAACAATGTTCAAAATATAATATTTGAAATTTTTTTATAAGTATAATTTCATGTACTCCTTGGTGAAATCTTATTGAGCCTATTTAGCTCACACCATACAAACACACTCATTTTTGTGTGTGTGTGTCCACATATGTATAACATTTAAGTTTTATATAGTTTCTCGGGTTGTGATCTCCATTTGGATATCATTAGTATAGTTTGTTGATGGATTTTGTGGATATGGTTACTGAATATGGGTCACATATATATTTTCTAGTGGTAGATCAATTTGTTTTTTTATTTTGGGACATTTAAATATTGACTAATTTAGTTAGGTGAATTTTTTATTTGGATCTTTATAGTATTAATTATCTAATTATATTTTATAAAATAATTTTAGTTATTTATTTTTGTACATTCCTATATGAGATTAATCAATTTTATTAATTATGACTAGTTGGTTATTTCTTAGTTTATTCCATGTTTCACTTGTTTATTCATTTGAATTTTTTAATTGATATTCATGGAATCCAAAGGTATGGGTGTACTATCTAATATTATCAGTTAGTTTATGTTGATTATTTTTGTTATCTGATGGTGGAATTATTCCCAAGTGTATATTTTTTATGCCAAGGAACTAATTGTTAGTCAAGGGGACCAATAATGTCCTTTTTTCCATGTGGATAATTGGTCTAAGGGACATGTCAGATTGACATCAGGGCAGTTCATTACAAAATGCTATTAAAAAATTAGTTTTTCAAAAAACCTAGGTTGTTGAATACCACTATTTTTAATCGGTGAGACTAGTAATATATAGATAGTATTGTCAAAACTCAAGAGTTATTTCATGATAAAGTGACTAATCACCACCTTTCATTATAAAACTTGAATTTCCATGGTGGTTTGGATTTAAGTTTAGACTTTAGATTTTGTTCTTTACCATTTTAAAAGTTTTTGATCCCTATTTATTTATGTTTTTTAGTTGAATTAAAAATAACCATAGATACTCAATTAGATCAGAAGATATGGGAGACCAAGAAAATTTCATGGTCCGGAAAACCCATTAGAGGTTTTCCCATGGTTGGCACGTGTTCAGGTAAATCATGTGTCCAAATCCTACCCTTCTCTTCACCCCTCTAATAACTGTTATTCCAACATATTTTTATTTTTAATATACCTTTAATTGGATTCCTATTACAATAGATAGATCAAGAAGGGTTTTATGTAAGTGTATGTTGTTTATATTTCTATTTTGAAAGTATTCTTTTTTGTGCGGAAGTAATTTAATGATGATTTTTTACTTTAAAACCAGTTTTAGTGGTTTTCTAAAAAATTTATTTCATGGATGTTTCAATTTTAAAAATAGTTTTTATAGATTATTAATAAAATTGATTTTCCATTTTATTTAGTGTTTTTTAAAAAATATGATTTCATTAAGTAATTTGGAAAAAAATTGAATAAAAGTATGTTTTATATATATATTTTGAATTCCATAGTTCGAGAGTTGGTATTTTTTCAGTTTATTTTGATTTAGTGAATTATATTCTTAGTACGTTCCATTGATTGTATTTGGATTGTTTTATTTGATTTAGGAATCATAAATTGTTTGATTTCTTTTTTTTATTCAGATTATGCCTTCTAGAAAAGAATCGATGGAATGTATAAATTCTATCTCAAGAGATATTCAATAGGGTGGTTCTTCATACCATTTTATCTTAGCTCTTCCAATTGTTGACTATACCCTGACATTGAATTGAGTAGAGGATCTATAACGTACAGTGTTATTGGATTTATTTAATGATACTTTCTATAGTGATCAATGTTAAATTGAGGAAATGGAGGGGTTAGAGAGGATTAATGGAAACCTCAATTCCTCATAAACTCCTAGAATTTTTGTTTTGAAAGAGATTGATTTTTTAAGCCTTTATCAGGGTCAATGAGTGATAAATAAATATAATTATCATTTATGAAGTTTATATTCTTTCCTATTGAGGTAGTTTCTAGTGACCTTATAAAAGTTTTTTTCTTTGGGAGAAGTATTGATTAGGATATCTGGTCATTTTTGTCTAGGTATTTCCTAATATATTATTAATAAGTTTATGATAAGGTGTCTTAGATTTAGTCATGACTTATTTTTTAATCTTTTTTTTATTTATCATCATTGATTTTAAAAGAGGTTAATAGTTAAGGTTATTCTTTATTTATGCATTATTTTGGTTTCGCCCCATCTTTATCTAGTAGGGTGTTAGTAATTTTGGTTTTTCTCATAAATTATTGTTAAATTAAGCCTATTAAGGTTTGTATATGATAATGTATTTCTGTTCAAACTTTTATTTTGATGATAAGATCATGGGAATACTTGAGTACATACTTGGGTTACTGGAAAAAGTGATACTCTAGTATATATTTTTATCTATAAGGTTCCCAATATGATGTTATGTTAGGTTAATTGAAGGAAAATATTCTATGAGTGAAGTACCAAGTTATTTTCCTTTAACATCATGACCTAAGGTCATATCCAAATTTTTTATTTGTTGTTTCATGTTTTTTATTGGTGTACGATTTCCATCTCTATATTATAGAATGTTGACAGATTGATTGATCTTGATTATGGACCTTTTTATAATTCATTTAGGTTACTCTTATTTTATTAGATGTAAATTTGTGGTAGATAGATGATTTTTTATTCCATTTCATCATTTTTAAGAAATGTATTTGTTATGGTGGAAACCTTCTCATATGGGTGTTTATTTAGGTATGTTCATTTTATCAGCATACAAAATTGTGGTGATAATTTTTACAAGTCTGAATAATCTATGATATTTTTCTCATTTAATACTATTTTGGATTATTCTAGGAAATATTTAGTGACATTAGGGATTTGGTTCCTTTTCTTTGATAAATATTGTGCATTCCAGTACCCATTTCACATTAGACCTTCTTGAGTTTTTTCCTATCCCTATTACCCCTTTTTGTGTTGAAATTTTGATTTATCATTTATTATAATTTTTACTATGACTATATAGGGTTTGAAAGTGGAATGAGGCAATAACAGTGACACCCTCATATCACTTTGTAATTTGATATTACATTATTTTGAGTTATTTTCGTATTTTAGGGGAAATGTTTTGTGTTTTCCCATTCAGATCGCAGAACGGTTGTTCCATAACATTTTTGCGTCATTCCATGGTGGTATTTTTGGAAAGTTTATAGTTCAATATATAATGGGTCACATCATGACATATATAGGTCATAGTGTGATGGGTTATAGGAACCTATACATGAGATTTTTTTTTCTTATATTTTTGAGTTAGGGGAAGGTCGAATCATGGAGATAGAGTTGCAATGTGATAAGAACTTAGTAGAATGGTAGTAATTTTTCTTGACTTTTAGAAGGGCACTTCACACCGCAATGGACGATGTCAAATAGTGATAAAAAGATCCACACCATGAAGGATTTTGGAAAGCTCATTAAGTTGTGATGAGGGAAGGCCAGACTATGATGATTCCTACATAGTGGGGACATGATTTTGTGCCTCTTTAGGGGATGCATATCACACTATAATGGTGGAGTTCTCACTATGACATACATGTTCCCAATATTAATTTTTTTATTTTTCAATCCTACCTTCATTTAGTTTTAGGGGATTTTTCCTCTTTTCTTCCCTCTATCGTGGGATTGAACTAAATGATGTCTCTTAGAGCTCTACCCTTTTCCCACATAGATTTTAGATCCAATTATTTCGATTTCTAGGGGTTATTTTATGTAATACATCATTTTTTATTCTTATATACTTCCTAATTCTATTTCTATAAGGACCCAACCATAAACATCACGTAATACTGAGTTTTTTGCTAATAATTCATTTTCCTACATTCCCAAGGATATTTACGGTATATAGTTTTAGATAATTGGTTCATAACTCATATAATATAAACCCATATATTATAGGTAGAAAATTATACTCAGTATCAATTTTTCCCATAAATTTTTTTTTAAAATGAAACATGTTTTCTTTTCATAAAAATATTCATGAGTTTCAACTTTTCATATTATTTGTTCTTAACCATCCATAAACCCTGTAAAAAATATTTTAAAATGCAGGATGAGTACAAAAATCCCAGTAATGGAAATAAAAAGGAATAAATTGATTAGTCCAATAGAAAAAACATGAAAACCCATAAAATACTTAACTTTGTCACATTATTCTTTGAGTATATGAAATAAATAATTTCCATATAAAAAATAAACTTTTTTCCCAAAGAAAGATATTAAAACCCTTAGAAACCAATTAAAAATACTTTTTAGGAAACTTAGAGTATCATATCTGTAACTCATTTTAAACCCATGTCATAAATAACTGGAGGTTCCTAAAATAAATAAGATGATCCATAATAGTTAACTCTCTTCATCTTTCTTATTATTAAAAAGAACATTTCCCATTTCATTGGAGTGCTATAATGGGGATCACCTATCATATAAATTGTATGGGGTTCACCCATAATTTAATTTGCATCTAGATTACTCATCATATAAGCACTATAGGGATCACCCATTTATCATATATAAATATCAAGTAAAATTTCATGAATAAACCATTTTATTCTTTCACCTTCTCATCATAAAACCCTTAAAAAATATTTTAAACTCGTTTAAAAAAATTGAATATCAAAATGAATTTTCATTTTAAAAACCCATTTTAAAATATAAATTTTACTAAAACAAATTAAATAGTGTTTTTATTTGAAGAAAAAATGAAATCTTTTCGAGTAATAAAAGCTTAAAATAATGCTTATATTGGTGGGAAAAATTTTTATTCCATGTATATTAAAATAAAATATTACTTTTTTCCTTTTTTGAAAACATTACATAAAAAATTTCCTTTTGAAAACCATTGAAATAAAGTAATAACTTGACATAAAATTTCCTTTATAATTCATTTATATATATCTAATAAAATCCATAAAAAAATTAAGAATATGGAAATGGAAGTGAAATATTAATAAAATTAATCTTGAAAACATTTATAATAAGGGTTTTGAAGTAAAGTGTCTCTTACCTTGAGTCTGAATCATCACACACATTATTTATCCTTCATAATAATATATTTATATTGATAAATTAATTTCTTAATAACTATTTTTAATATTATTATTATTTATTTTATTTTTTACCATATTTTATTCAATTACTTAATCATTTAATTTTACGTTTGATGTTTTGATGAGATCCCGATCATATGTCCAAAACAACATCAGTTGGTTGAATATGCCCAATAGTTAATTATTTAATAATATCTAGAATAATAATCATAAAATAATTATCATTTGTATTGATCAATTATAATTTTATAACCAACCATGGAATATGGTTAATAAAAATGAACTATGTTACAATCATGGAGACGGTAGGTTGTACATGCTCAAGAGTAGCATTTCCATTTTTCAAAAACCATTATGGAATGAAGTTAAATATTATATTATCTTTACATAATGATCGTAATATCATTAATAATATATTATTTCTATAAATAAACTTATATATATCATCCATGTTAAGTGGTGATGAAAAATATATCTCATCGCTTCATGGTGGAAGTAGTCCACACGCACATTCGAATAGCGATATCATTTCTTAGTGAATGAAAATTTAAGAAAATAGATGATTTATTATTTATAAAAAATGATAAATATGTCCTTAATATAATATATATTCATTAAATTTATCATTTTAACCATCTTTGATAGGTGGTGATGTAAAATTAATTATATTGATTCACACGGCGGTAGTATATCATACACGTGAATAATGTTTTCATTTCCAATTTGATAGAAGAGGAGATTGACAAAGGTTATTCAATTAACTTAAAAACATAAATATATATATATATATATATTATACTACAATTTTTTATTTTATCATGTTTTAAGAAGTATTTCATGAGTAATAATAATAAATAAAACAAAAATGATTGGTTAAGAACTATACTCTTCTTCAGAACAACTTAAGGATTGCCCCAAAAGATTTCCAAAGTTGGTTTTCTTATCAAATGAAGGCCTTTATAACATTGGTAAGTATATAAGGAGGGTTTTTGTGTAGCTATTAGACAAACCAAAATTTTTTCTTATTGTGAGAGGATGTTCCCTTTTATAAGATAGATTAGGGGAACTCTTGGAAGTTTATAAAGTATTAGATTAATAAAAATTAATTTTAATTTTTCAAATGACTAAAAATTAATAATATTTTAATATAATATGAGTATGATAATAATTAATCTAATAAAATAATATTTTGATACTTTTATATTATATTTTTCCTTATCTTTTTGTTTTAACCCAAGATTAATCCCTTGGAAAATTACGATGAAATCGATGTTTTTTACTCTGTATAGGTCCAAAATAATTAAAATAAAAGGAAAATTGGAAAATAAATAGATAAATATTGATATTTTAAACCTTATGCAATTAACATGGGACGAGATAGTATTTTTTAGTAATTTTAAATCATTTAATAAAATATAATATTTTATATAATATCATTAATGCCATTTTTGAAACTATTCATTTAATTAGACTTTGAAAATATAATAAAAGAAGAGTAATTAAAATATAATCCATTAAAACATCCTTAAAATATGATATTTATATATTAAATTTTTATAAAAAATAATTCATTAAAATTATATTACTTTTTATATTTTCAAATTCACTTATTTTATTTTCCTTTTAATAAAATTAATATTACATCTGCATTGCATAGGCATTTAAGGTAATTATTTCATTAATAGAAAATAAAAATAAATTAACATGATATATAAAAAAATATTTATATTTTAAATAGCAATTTACAATAGATAATACATTATTTTTATCTAAGTGTAAAAAATATAATGATAATAAAACAAAGAGAATGGCATTTTTTACTTTTCTCTATATAAAATATTATAAAGGTCAAAATCATAGCCAAAGGGAAATAAAACATCATATATTCAAAGTTTTAATAATTAAATATATAATATGTACATAAATAAAATTAATCCAAGTTTTATTATTTCTTTTTATTCCTTATCATATTATTTTTAACCTTAATTACATGATTTACCCTTACCATGGTGTTAAAAATTTACTTAGGTTGCTATTAAAATTTACTAAAAATAAAAGGGAACATTTTTACAAATTTGGACCTATTTATTAAATATATGGAATCTATTTTTGAATATTTAATTAACTTAATTGGTATAATTAAATTTAAAATTAAACCCTTAAAACGCGATGTAAAGAAATTTTTTCATAAAAATGCCTTTTAAGTATAAATTTGTTTTTATGCCAAATTCAAGTATAAAATTAATTACAAGGACTATAATTGAATTATTTGTAATAAAAATGAACTAATATAATTTTAAAACAAATCCAAAATAAAATATTACTTTTTAAATACTTTAAAATATATATAGTTTTCAATAATATTATATATTTTTCACTATTCGTTGAAAAATCAATCTTTTTAGAAAATTATCGAAACTTTATCCTACGATAATTTTGACATGTTGAATAAAAAATGAAATAAATTTTATCATATTTAAATTCTATAATTATAAAATTAAAATTTTAAATAAAACCTTATAAGAAAATATTTTAAATAACTATTTCCTTTTTTATTTAAAAATTTTCCTAATTTTTTTATAGTGAATATAACTATCTAATTCTGGAAAAATAATGAAGATTAAAATGGTTTATTCTATCATTAAATGGGTTCTTAAATTATTACCCATTTTAGAAATTATATCCTCATAGTTTTATTCACTTATTAAATAAGTGGGGGTATCTTTCCCCAATAGTATTTTTATATTCTCATGTTTCTTTTTCAACTATATGTTTTTAAAAAAAAAACTTAACTTCACTAATTTCCTTATTCTGTAACACTTACTCTCTATGGTTAATAATATTAACTATATATTCCTCATAAGAAAGTTTATCTTCCAACTAAAGTACCTCAAGGCTCAAAAGATGAGATGAATCCAACACATATTTTCTTAACATCGAAAAATAAAAAAAAAGTTGTGTACCTCGGATAAAGTCATAGGTAAGGCCACTCAATAGCTAGTTGATACAACATTATCTATGATTTCAATTTATCCAATGAACTATTTACTAAGCTTCTAATTTTTAACAAAATGCATAACAATTTTCCATGGAGATACTTTTAGAAAATCTTGACCATCTCCCTCAAAATAAAGATATTTCCTATAGATTCTACATAATCTTTCTTCTTATTATAAGATGTACTCATATATTGATGAAGAATATTTACCATATAAACTATTTATTTCACCAAATATGGTCCAAAAAAATATTTCACCTACTTTATCCCAAAAAACTATAACCTAACACTGCTTACCATATAAATAATCAAAAGGTTCCATATGTATATTAGAATAAAAGATAATTTTATGAGAAAACCCAAACTATGAAATATTTTGATCCCAAATTCCTTGGTAATCTAATTAATAATCATGAATCATGAATTTTAAGTTCTGAATATTTCTCTTAGAGAGTCCACAAGATTTAGGATGAAAATTTGTTGTAAATATATTTTAAAACCTATTGACATATGAAGTGTAGAGACCCGAATCTTGATGTACATGGAAATTACAATACTTTTGTGAAATAATTAATACATAATAAAAACAGACACACAAGGACCGTAGTAGTCTAGTGTCTTTGGAAACTCGGAACGTAATCTTCTAATCGTGGTGAAAGATCTTCAACATCTCCGATAAAGATCATCCCCTTTTGGTTTTCTTACCTAAAACCTTTCTTTAAATCCTGGGGAAAAGTAAACATATAAAGGCTGAGCTCAAATGATCAGTAAGGGTAATCATGGATAAGATAAAACAAATCATATAAATTTGAACTTAAAAACCTGAACATAATGTTTAAACATCAAAATCTTGGGCAATGACATAAAACATGGCAGTACATAAGGCATAGATCATAAATAAAAATTAATCATGATAAAATAGCATGGGAATAAAACATGTGATTATGGAAACCATTAATCACATGATATAATTTCCATAGTAGCCAAGGCATTGCTGGCAAGACCATCTTAGTGGACAGAGTCCCTTTCTGAATCAAGTTCACTCCTCGTTCCAGTCCTGTATTACTAAACCAAATTAACTTACCGTTCTAGCCATGTCTATCTCATGAGATATAAATCTTTACCCAATGCATTGAAGTGAGATATAGGTCCCACCCATCTCTTAATTAAATCATTTTTACTTGTGCCACAAAATAAACATAATTCATCCATCATAACCCAAAGAATAAAATGGGTTTCATAAACATCATCTCATCATAACATAATCCATATAAAACAAATAGATATCATTTCATAATAAGAAAAATGAAACCATTTAAATCATAGAGACATTATACTTGAAACATACACATGTGAAATAATGTCATCTTAGATGGAAAATGGTTTTGATAAAACACTTGAGATGAATTCTTGAGGAAAATATCCTTTCTTCGTCAAAATAAATTTCATTTAACAAAGATTCATGGAATTTTAAAAGAAAAATATTTCATTGAAAATTATTCATGAAATATTTTGGAGGAATCTTCATGAAAATAAGGCTTTATAAAACCATAAAAATCCTTTCATGCCGTATAAGTTAAAAAAACATTCTTCTCGTACTTTTGCCAGAAAAGTTAAAAAGTACCTCATAAAAGAAATATTCCTTACATACCATGTGGTAAATGTCAAAAATGGTTAAAAAATAATTTAAACATACATGAAACCATTTTTAGGAAAAATGGGCATAGATGATAACAATAACCCCAGTAAATACTTACGAATAAAAAATCTCGGATAAGAACAAGATTGGAATAGTTATCCCTTACCTTATGTCTGATATGCTTAGTATGTATTAGAACCTCATGTATAATGATTTAAATAATGTCATTTACTTATTAAATAATCATATTCATCGTTATGATATCATATATGGTTCACTTATGACTTTATATTACCCATTCTTTTGTAAATTCCATGTTAAAGCAACATTTTGGGTAAAATCATTTCATTTACCGTACGTGTTTCGACTTGTTGTTCTTGATATTATTACTTATATAATGATTTAAATAATTACAGAATTTAAAACATGATTTATATATAATATATATTCAGCATATACATATATATATGATATATAGATAAATTGAATGAAATATACCGTTCATGGAGACGGTAGGCCGTACGAACGCATGAACGCTATTTTCCTTACCTTATTGAATTGAATGGAATTAAGTAGATGACATACATATATATATACATAAATCCAGTATCATTATTATAACATATATTTCATTATTATTCACTATATATACTTTATAATCATTCATGAATGGTTAACATGGAGAATGAATCTCATCGCGTCGTGGAGACGGTAGTCCGTACGTATGCACGAGCGATGATATCATTCCCATGATCATGGAATTGTATTTAAGTGTATGTATAATATTTCAGAATCAATATCACTTTACAATAATCATATATAGTTATTTATTTACCCCATTATACCCATCCAAGTAAGGTGGTGGTCGAAAACAGATTACACTACGGCGTGTAGACGGTATTTCGTATGTACGCACGTGAGATGATTTCATTTTCCGTAGGATGGATAGAAGGTGAAATAAGGTTGTTTTATATTTATAATAACATATCAGTATATAATTAATACTTGTGTTATTACTTTATAATGAGACAACTAAAGAAGAAGAAGTAGAAGAAGAAAGAAACTTGAGAGAATCAGAAGAAGAGATTACCTCTTCTTCGACGTACCTCCTTTAAGTTTCCTCTTAAGGAAGTGGAGTTGGTATTTTGAGAAGACTAGAACCTCTAAAATGTTTCTAGGGAATTGTAGAATATAAATGGTCAGGTTTTGGCCGATCTTAAAGGCTCAAAAGGGTGTGAAGAGAAGAGGGAAGGGGTGCCCTTTTTATAAGGGGGAGAGGGGCACCTTTGGAAGATATTAAAATATTATTATATAATAAAGTCATATTCGGTTTTTAATAGCTCCAAATTGATTTATTTCTAAGCTAAGGTGTTGATGGGTCTAAATCCTCTCAACAAATAGATTTTATATAGGTTTGGGTCATTATATTAACCTTATCTTTTAGTTTTAACTCTTAGTTAATTAGATTGACATTTACCATGTCACTTTGTATTTTTATATTATATAGTTAATAAACTTACCATATACATCCAAGAGACCCCAAAGTGGTCCATTAATGATACCCCTATCATGATATAAGTATCTTGGCAGAATCTTATATTTTTAGGAATATAATAACAATTAATAATATAATATTTGTTTTAAAAACTATTTTATGTCAATTTTGACACTATTTGGTAATGGATTTTTGTGAAAATCCTAATAGCATGATTAGTTCGAAAAAAATTCACTAATTAAATACTAACATTTAATATTAACCTATAAAATTTGTGTAATTCATAAAAAGTCTCAAATTACTTTTATTTGAGTATTTATACACATCAATTATTTTAATATTTCATTATTTAGGTAATTACTGCATTACCATTGTGTCATAAATAAATTAAATTATTTAATGTCTAAAAATTATAAATAAAATACCATTAGGTATGAAATATTTTTATCTTTCTAATGAATATTTATAGTCCAATTTATCTTATGCATGACCCTATATTAAAAATGTTTAGTTATTAAGCTTTGATTTTAACTATTTTAACCCTTCTTTAAATAAATAAATAATAAATGTCCTAATCCAATCCAAGTGGACCTAAATGGTCATATTTAATTCCTAAGGTTTTTTTTGGTCGAATTACACTTATCCAATAGAATTAGGACAAGTGTTAGGGTAATAATAATATCATTTTTACCCTTAATTACCCTATTTACTTTTAACTGTGGTAAATAAAAGTAAAAAGTTACTATTCACCAAAAATTATTTTCATCTCATTGAAACACATTTTATTCCTTTATATCAACCATTTCTCTTATATTTTCAAAATTCCACTCATAGAAGCTGTAAAATGGAGTTTTATGTGAATTTCCAAATTCTCCTAGGAGGTGGGTAAAAGACGGTGAAAAGTTCAATAAAATTTTTATATATCTAAAATTACTATAAAATGAGTCCAATTAATTACATTGAACTTATATAGGTATTATGAATCAATTTTTACTTAAAATAAATTTAAATAAAATAAATAATTATTTAAATAAAAAGTCGGTTTTTAAATAGTAACCCAGTGTTTTCACTGTTCATCAAAAATTGAAAGTTTTCAGAAAAATACCAAAAATTCACTCTAGGCTAATTTCGATATTCTGAATCCAAAAATGAAATCCATTTTGAAATATAAAATTTATAAAATTTCAAAAAGTGGGTATTATTATTCATAACAGCTAGTTTATATAATATTTTAATAACATATCGTTGTTTAGTGAAACTCGATATTGCGTACAACACATGCTATCATGGAAGGTCGTGATTGTGTGTAATGCAAGCCAAGTTAGGGATGTGTTTAGTGCAAGCTCCTTTTGGGGTTGCGTCCAACACAAGACATCAATGAAATTAAAAATAATATTTTTCATAAAAGATCGGGGTCTTACATTCTACCCCCCTTAAAATGAATTTCGCCCTCGAAATTCCTCAGGGTTATAAATGGTTTACTACTAAAAAGTTTATTTTATAGAAACCCACATCGTAAAAAGGAATACCAAAACTTGAATTTAAAAACTAATGTATGAAACGTAATGGTTACCCAAATTAACTAATCACTGGGTTTCCACATAGGAGAACATAGGTGAAAATATGTATATGGAAGAGAGATATAACCATCAACTTCTAATAAAGATTGGTATAGGACATGGATATGAAAAATCCAACAATCACAAAGACATAAATTTGTGATGATCTAAGGTACCATCCGATTCATCAGATATGAGAGCATTGGGACAACATTTTTTTTGTTTTCAAGATCATTTCCCTAAAGTTGAAGAATTTGAATTAGAAGAAATATGTACTTTATTTCGGTATCATCTCACCGTTTCTCATGCCTCGCACAATTTCCACTTTATCTCTTAAAGAAATGAAGTTGAATTTGTCTTCTATGAAGTGTTAGTAGATTATGCGATAGAATGATAGGTCATTCCATCTATTTCTATCGCAAAAACGTTTAGTACAATATAATAAATATACATAAGTCCATCTATGTTGAGATTAATCATATATGGTCGCTAAAATGGACTTATACTTCAGCTATCATAGTGCTTAATAAAATTAAACTAGTGTATACTAATCAGGGACTTCCTGTAGGCTAGTGGCAGGTGATAAAGGCCTGTCGCACTTTGGTTGTGGGTTCGATTCCCTCATCCTGGTCCGACGCGACGGGTTGTCACCCATCCTACGGGTTGTCCTTTTTCTAAAACTATACTATTATACATTCTATCAATAATATCGAAAAAAAATTTCTATCCTTAAACAATACTAACTTATGTTCAACATAATCCATTCGAATCTTTAGGCTTATCCAAAATACTTCTTTCCAAACTCATAGTATAAAGAGAATGATTACTAAAAAGGTCATATACCAAGCATGCGAATACCATCATTTATACCCCATATATCTTGTTGGTCACATTCTAATCATGTGAATACCTTAATCATGTATTCAATTGAAAAATTAATACCCATTGAAGATTAGTGAAAACATGAATGCTATCAAAAGTTAACTCTTTCCACATACCAAAATCCAAAAATTCTATATACTCAAACCATGATATAACTTTGTCCTTATATCAGTCATGAGCTCATGAATACTATCAAACATTTCATTTTCTCCTTATCCCTTCATTATGCTCATATCATATTCTTTCCAAAAATATCTCAATCACTTTCCATGGTTACCGGTACCATAAAATTATTGAAACCCACAATAGACCAATAAATAAATATTTCAATATTCCACGATACTATATACAACATTATTTTGGAATCCCATTACATAAACACTTAATCATTCCACCACATCGTTGTCATATTCAACATTGCCAATAGTGATCGCATGTGACTTCCCTTTGTCCTTTGTCTTAAGTGGTTGCTCATGTCGATCATCATTAACCCTTGGATTAGGGCATTGATTAGCATAATTCCCCATTTCATTTCACTTGAAACATTGAAGTGTTGGTGGTGTGTTCTCTGCAGTATTTTCTTTATCCACATCATTAGCAACCCTTTTTCCATTGCTTCGACACTCAGCTGCTCCATGACCTTCTTTTCCACACTTAAAATATTTTCTAGTCCATTTAATACAATCTCCACCATGCTTCTTTCCACACTTTGAGCATAAAGAAACATTCATCTTCTTTTCACCATTGTTCTGAGATTTCTCCTTGAACTCCATCTTTAATTTCTTGTCCAAACCATGAGATGGATATGTAACACCAACTTCTATTTCTACCTTGATGGCACAACACACAATTTCTTTATAGCTACTGAAGTATCTTATAGTTAATACCCTTATAAGACTTGGTTTTAAGCCACTGAAGAATCTATCAAATTTACTTTCAGGTTGGATGATAAAGCCAGATTCATACCTTCCAAGCCTTGTAAAATTTGCTTCGTATATACCAACAGATTCCTCATACTTTTGCTTAAGCTCAAGGAACTCATATTCCATCTTTTTTCGAAGAATACGAGGGACGTACTTACTGAAAAACAAGTTCTTGAACTTGTCCCATTCTATGGATTCAATTTCATCATGGGGCCTTGTATTCTTAATTAGATTCCACCACTGGTCTGCTTCACCTTCTAAATGGTAAACAGCTAGAATGACTTTATCATGTTCCAAACAGTGAAGTATAGAAAATAACTTTTCAATGGTACTCATCCATTGTTCAGCAACAAATGGAACAGAAGACCCATTGAAAGAAGGTGGGCGTTGCCTCATGAAGGACTCAATAGAATATTGTTCCCTTCTCTGCTCATTGAGAAGTCTAGAATGATTCATAGATTGCTTAAGTATATAAATAATATTTTTCACTCCATCTCCCATAACATTCATTTGTTCAGGAGGACAGTTATTGCATTGTCCATTACATTGATCAACACGGTTCCTTCGGGTTCTAGCCATCGTCTAAAACCCAAAAAGAATATTGTGAGAGGAAAAAATCTTGCTAGGGAAAACAACATAATAAAGGGGGCATACCTTCAATATCTAACATCTTAGGTTTAATTATAATTTCATTATCATAATTCTAGGACTATAACCTATACTTATACTTAACCTTAGGGACATCCCTAGACATACCTTAGAAATATATCTAGGGATATCACTAAAGTTTTTGCATCCTAGTTTCCAAAGGTTAACTAAACCTTTCCTCTGATACCAACTGTATAGACCTGAATCTTGACATACATGGACATTACATTACTTTTGCGGAATACTTAATACATAAAAAAACAGACACACAAGGACCGTAATAGTTTATTGTCTTTGGAAACTCGGAACGTAATCTTCTAATCGTGGTGAAAGATATTCAACATCTCCCATAAAGATCTTCCCCTTTTGGTTTTCTTACCTAAAATCTTTCTTTAAATCCTAGGGAAAAGTAAACATATAAAGGGTGAGCTCAAATTCTCATTAAGGGTAAGTATGGATAAAATAAAACAAATCATATACATTTGAACTTAAAAACATGAACATAATGTTTAAACATCAAAATCTTGGGCAATGACATAAAACATGGAAGTACATAAGGCATAGATCATAAAGAAAGATTAATCATGATTAAATATCATGGGAATAAAACATGTGATTATGGAAACCATTAAGCACATGATATAATTTCCATAGTAGCCAAGGCATTGCTGCCAACACCATCTTAGTGGACAAAGTCCCTTTCTGAATCGAGTTCACTCCTCCTTCCAATCATGTATTAATGAACCAGATTAACTTACCGTTCCATCCATGTCTATCTCATGAGATATAAATCTTTACCCAATGCATTGGAGGGAGATATAGGTCTCACCCATATCATAATGAAATCATTCTTACTTGTGACACAAAATAAACATAATTCATTCATCATAACCCAAAGAATAAAATGGGTTTCATAAACATCATCCCATCAAAACATAATCCATATAAAACAAATGGATATCATTTCATAATAAGAGAATTGAAACCATGTAAATCATAGAGATATTATACCTAAAAAATACACATATGAAATAATGTCATCTTAGATGGAAAATGCTTTTGATAAAACACTAGAGATGAATTCTTGAGGAAAATATCTTTTCTTCTTCAAAATCAATTTCTTTTCACAAAACATCATGAAATTTTAAAAGAAAATTATTTTATTTAAAATTAGTCATGAAATATTTTGGAGGAAGATTCATGAAAATAAGGCTTTATAAAACCGTAAAAATCCTTTCATGCCGTATAAGTTAAAAAAACATTATTCTCGTACTTATACCAAAAAAGTCAAAAAAGTACCTTGTAAAAGAAATATTCCTTACATACCATGTAGTAAAAGTTAAAAATGGTTAAAAAATAATTTAAACATACATGAAACCATTTTTAGGAAACATGTACATGGATGATAACAATAACCCCAGTAAATACTTACGAATAAACAATCTCGGATAAGAACGAGATTGGAATACTTATCCCTTACCTTACATCTAATATGCTTCGTCTATATTTGAACCTCCTATATAATGATTTAAATAATGTCATTGACTTATTACAGAATCATATTCATTTTTATTATATCATATATGGTTCACTTATGACTTTATATTACACATTCTTTTGTAAATTCCATGTTAAAGCAGCATTTTGGGTAAAATTGTGTCATTTATCGTACGTGTTTCGACTTGTTGTTCTTGATATTATTACTTATATACTGATTTACATAATTCCATAATTTAAAACATGATTTATATATAATATATATTCATCATATACATATATATATGATAGATTGATAAATGGAATGAAATACACCGGTCATGTAGACGGTAGGTCGTACGTACGCATGAACGCTGTTTTTGTTTCCTTATTGAAGTGAATGGAATTAAGTAGATGACATACATATATATATATATATAAAAATAAATCCAGTATCATTATTATGTCATATATTTCATTATTATTCATTACATATACTTTATAATCATTCATGAATGGTTAACATGGAGAATGAATCTAATCGCGTCGTGGAGACGGTAGTCTGTACGTACGCACGAGCAATGATATCATTCCCATGATCGTTGAATTGTATTTAAGTGTATGTATAATATTTCAGAATCAATATAACTTTACAATAATCATATATAGTTATTTATTTACACCGTTATACCCATCTAAGTAAGGTGGTGGTCGAAAACATATTACACCACGGCGTGGAGACGGTATTCCGTACGTACGCACGCGTGGTGATTTCGTTTTCCGTAGGATGGATAGAATGTGAAATAAGATTGTTTCATATTTATAATAATATATAAGTATATATGTAATACTGATGTTATTACTTTATAATGAGACAACTAAAGAATAAGAAGTAGAAGAAGAAAGAAACTTGGGAGAATTGGAAGAAGAGATTACCTCTTCTTCGAAGCACCTCCTTTAAGATTCCTCTTAAGGAAGTAGAGTTGGTATTTTGAGAAGACCAGAACCTCCAAAATGTTTCTAAGGAAGTTTAGAAGATAAATGTTTATGGGTTGTCCGAGCTTCAGGGCTCAAAAGGGTGTGAAGAGAAGAGGGAAGGGGTTCCCTTTTTATAAGGGAGAGGGGCACCTTTGGAAAAACATAAAATATTATTTTATAATAAAGTCATATTTAGTTTTTAATAGCTCAAAATTTATTTATCTTGAATCTAAGGTGGGTATGGGTCAAAATCCTCTCATCCAATAGATTTTAGACAGGTTTGGGTCATTATATTAACCTTATCGTTTAGTTTTAACTCTTAGTTAATTAGATTGACATTTACCATGTCAGTTTGTATTTTTATATTATATAGTTAATAAACTTACCATATACATCCAAGATACCCCCAAGTGGTCCATTAATGATACACCTATCATGATATAAGTATCTTGGCCAAACCTTATATTTTTAGGAATATAATAACAATTAATAATATAATATTTGATTTAAAAACTATTTTATGTCAATTTTGACACTATTTGGTAATGGATTTTTGTGAAAATCATAACAGCATGATTAGTTAGAAAAAAATTCATTAATTAAAAACTAACATGTAATATTAATCTATAAAAAATTTTTAATTTATAAAAAGTCTCAAATTACTTTTATTTGAGTATTTATAACATCAATTATTTTAATATTTCATTATTTAGGTAATTACTGCATCACCATTGTGTCATAAATAAATTAAATTATATAATGTCTAAAAATTATAAATAAACTAACATTAGGTATGAAATATTTTTATCTTTCTAATGAATATTTATAGTCGAATTTATCCTATGCATCACCCTATATTAAAAATGATTTAGTTATTAAACTTTGATTTTAACTATTTTAACCCTTCTTAAATAAATTAATAATAAATATCTTAATCTAATACAAGTAGACCTAAATGGTCATATTTTATTCCTAAGGTTGTTTTTGGTCGAATTAAACTTATCCAATAGAATTAGGACAAGTGTTAGGGTAATAATAATATCATTTTTACCCTTAATTACTCTATTTACTTTTAATCGTGGTAAATAAAAGTTAAAAGTTACTATTCACCACAAATTATTTTCCTCTCATTGAACCACATTTTATTCCTTGATATCAACCATGTCTCTTATATTTTAGAAATTCCACTCATAGATGCTGTAAAATGGAGTTTTATTTGAATTTCCAAATTCTCCTAGGAGGTGGGTAAAAGACGGTGAAAAGTTCAATAAACTTTTTATATATCTAAAATTACTATAAAATGACTCCAATTAATTACATTGAACTTATATAGGTATTATGTATCAATTTTTACTTAAAATAAATTTAAATAAAATAAATATTTATTTAAATAAAAAGTCGGTTTTTAAATAGTAACCCAGTGTTTTCATTATTCATCAAAAATTGAAAGTTTTCAGAAAAATACCAAAAATTAACCCTAGGCTAATTTCGATATTCCGAATCCAAAAATGAAATCCATTTTGAAAGATAAAATTTATAAAATTTCAAAAAGTGGGTACTATTATTCATAATAGCAAGTTTATATAATATTTTAATAACATATCGTTGTTTAGTGAAACTCGATATTGCGTACAACACACGCTATTGTGGAAGGTCACGATTGCGTGTAAAGAAAGACAAGTTAGGGATGTGTGTAGTGCAAGCTCCTTTTGGGGTTGCGTACAACACAAGACATCAGTGAAATTAAAAAGAATATTTTTCATAAAATCTCGGGGTGTTACATTCTACCCCCCTTAAAATGAATTTCGCCCTCGAAATTCGTCGGGGTTATAAATGGTTTACTACATGAAATTTTATTTCATAGAAACCCACATCGTAAAAAGGAATAGCAAAACTTGACTTTAAAAACTAATGTATGACACGTAACGGTTACCCAAATTAACTAATCACTGGGTTTCCACATAGTATAACATAGGTGAAAATATTTATATGGAAGAGAGATATAACCATCAACATATAATGAAGAGTGGTAGAGGATATGGATATGAAAAATCCAACAATCACAAATCCATAAATATGTGATGATCTAAGGTACCATCTGATTCGTCAGATATGAGAGCACTGGGACAACATTTTTTTTGTTTTCAAGATCATTTCCCTAAAGTTGAAGAATTTGAATTAGAAGAAATACGTACTTTATTTCGGTATCATCTCACTGTTTCTCATGCCTCAGACAATTTCCACTTCATCTCTTAAAGAAATGAAGTTGAATTTGTATTCTATTAAGTGTTAGTAGATTATGTGATAGAATGATAGGTCATTCCATCTATTTCTATCACAAAAAGTTTAGTACAATTTAATAAATATACAGAAGTCCATCTATGTTGAGATTAATTGTATATGGTTTCTAAAATGGACTTATACTTCATCTATCATATCGCTTAATAAAATTAAACTAGTTTATACTAACCAGGGACTTCCTGTAGTCTAGTGGTAGGTGATAAAGGCATGTCACACTTTGGTTGTGGGTTCGATTCCCTCATCCTTGTCTGACGCGACGGGTTGTCGCCCATCATACGGGTTGTCCTTTTTCTAAAACTATACTATTATACATTCTATCAATAATATCGAAAAAAAATTTCTAGCCTTAAACAATACTAACTTATGTTCAACATAATCCATTCGAATCTTTAGGCTTATCCAAAATACTTCTTTCCAAACTCATAGTATAAAGAGAATGATTACTAAAAAGGTCATATAACAAGAATGTGAATACCATCATTTATACCTCATATATCTTGTTGGTCACATTCTAATCATCTAAATACCTTAATCATGTATTGTCTTGAAGAATGAATACCCATTGAAGCTTAGTGAAAACATGAATGCTATCAAAAGATAACTCTTTCCACATACCAAAATCAAAAAATTCTATATACTCAAACCATGATATAACTTTGTCCTTATATCAGTCATGAGCTCATGAATACTATCAAACATTTCATTTTCTCCTTGTCCCTTCATTATGTGCATATCATCTTCTTTCTAAAAATATCTCAATCACTTTCCATGGTTACCGATACCATAAAATTATTGAAAACCACAATAGACCAATACATAAATATTCCAATATTCCACGATACTATATACAACATTATTTTTGAATCCCATTACATAAACACTTAATCATTCCACCACATCGTCGTCATATTCCACATTTCCAATAGTGATCGCATGTGACTTCCCTTTGTCCTTTGCCTTAAGTGGTTTCTCATGTCAATCATCATTAACCCTTGGATTAGGGCATTGATTAGCATAATGCCCCATTTCATTGCACTTGAAACATTGAAGTGTTAGTGGTGGGTTCTCTACAGTATTTTCTTTATTCACATCATTAGCAACCCTTTTTCTATTACTTCGACACTCAGCTGCTCTATGACCTTCTTTTCCACACTTAAAATATTTTCTAGTCCCTTTAAGACAATCTCCACCATGCTTCTTTCCACGCTTTGAGTATAAAGAAACATTCATCTTCTTTTCACCATTGTTCTGAGATTTCTCCTTGAACTCCATCTTTCGTGTCTTGTCAAAATGATGAGATGGATATTTAACACCAACTTCCATTTCTACCTTGGTGGCACAACAGACAATTTCTTTATAGCTACTGAAGTATCTTATAGCTAATTCCCTTCTAAGAATTGGTTTTAAGCCACTGAAAAATCGATCAACTTTACTTTCAGGTTGGATGATAAAGCCAGATGCATACCTTCCAAGCCTTGTAAAATTTTCTTCGTATATACCAACAGATTCCTCATACTTTTGCTTAAGCTCAAGGAACTCCTATTCCATCTTTGTTTGAAGAATACGAGGGAAGTAATTACTGAAAAAACAAGTTCTTGAACTTGTCCCATTCCATGGATTCAATTTCATCATGGGGACTTGTATTCTTAATTAGAGTCCACCACTGGTCTGCTTCACCTTCTAAACGGTAAATAGCTAGAATGACTTTATCATGTTCCGAACAGTGAAGTATAGAATATAACTTTTCAATGGTATTGATCCATTGTTCAGCAACAAGTGGATCAGAAGACCCATTTAAAGAAGGTGGATGTTGCCTCATTAAGGACTCAATAGAATATTGTTCCCTTCTCTACTCATTCAGAAGTCCAGAATGATTCATAGATTGTGTAATTATAGAAATAAGATTTTTCACTCCATCTCCCATAACATTCATTTGTTCAAAAGGACACTCATTTCATTGTCCATTACATTGATCAACACGGTTCCTTCGGGTTCCATCCATCATCTAAAACCCAAAAAGAATATTGTGAGAGGTAAAAACCATGATAGGGAAAACAACATAATAAAGGGGGAGTACCTTCGATATCTAACATCTTAGGTTTAATTCTAATTTCATTACCGTAATTCTAGGACTATAACCTATACTTATACTTAACCTTAGGGACATCCCTAGACATACCTTAGAAATATATCTATGGATATCACTAAAGTTTTTTCATCCTAGTTTCCAAAGGTTAACTAAACCTTTCCTCTGATACCAACTGTAGAGACCTCAATCTTGACGTACATGGACATTACATTACTTTTAAAGAATACTTAATACATAACAAAAACAGACACACAAGGACCGTAATAGTTTAGTATCTTTGGAAACTCGGAACGTAATCTTCTAATCGTGGTGAAAGATATTCAACATCTCCCATAAAGATCTTCCCCTTTTGGTTTTCTTACCTAAAATCTTTCTTTAAATCCTGGGGAAAAGTAAACATATAAAGGGTGAGCTCAAATTCTCAATAAGGGTAAGCATGGATAAAATAAAACAAATCATATACATTTGAACTTAAAAACATGAACATAATGTTTAAACATCAAAATCTTGAAAAATGACATAAAACATAGCAGTACATAAGGCATAGATCATAAAGAAAGATTAATCATGATGAAATATCATGGGAATAAAACATGTGATTATGGAAACCATTAAGCACATGATATAATTTCCATAGTAGCCAAGGCATTGCTTCCAAGACCATCTTAGTGGACAAAGTCCCTTTCTGAATCGAGTTCACTCCTCTTTCCAATTCTGTATTAATGAACTAGATTAACTTACCGTTCCAGCCATGTCTATCTCATGAGATATAAATATTTACCCAATGCATTGGAGGGAGATATAGTTCCCACCCATCTCATAATGAAATCATTCTTACTTGTGACACAAAATAAACATAATTCATTCATCATAACCCAAAGAATAAAATGGATTTCATAAACATCATCCCATCATAAAATAATCCATATAAAACAAATGGATATCATTTCATAATAAGAAAATTGAAACCATGTAAATCATAGAGATATTATACCTGAAACATACACATATGAAATAATGTCATCTTATATGGAAAATTGTTTTGATAAAACACTTGAGATGAATTCTTGAGGAAAATATCCTTTCTTCTTCAAAATCAATTTATTTTCACAAAAAATCATGAAATTTTACAAGAAAATGATTTTTTTTAAAATTAGTCATGAAATATTTTGGAGGAATCTTCATGAAAATAAGGCTTTATAAAACCGTAAAAATCCTTTCATGCCGTATAAGTTAAAAAAACATTCTTCTCGTACTTATGCCGGAAAAGCCAAAAAGTACCTTGTTAAAGAAATATTACTTACATACCATGTAGTAAAAGTCAAAAATGGTTAAAAAAGAATTTAAACATACATGAAACCATTTTTAGGAAACATTTACATGGATGATAATAATAACCCTAGTAAATACTTATGAATAAACAATCTCAGATAAGAACGAGTTTGGAATAGTTATCCCTTACCTTACATCCGATATGCTTTGTCTGTATCTGAACCTCCTGTATAATGATTTAAATAATGTCATTGACTAATTACAGAATCATATTCATTTTTATAATATCATATATGATTAACTTATGACTTTATATTACACATTCTTTTGTAAATTCCATTTTAAAGCATCATTTTGGTTAAAATCGTTTCATTTATCGTACGTGTTTCGAATTGTTGTTCTTGATATTATTACTTATATAATGATTTACATAATTCCATAATGTAAAACATGATTTATATATAATATATATTCATCATATACATATATATATTATAGATCGATAAATGGAATGAAATACACCGTTCATGTAGACGGTAGGTCGTACGTACGCATGAACGCCGTTTTCGTTTCCTTATTGAATTGAATGGAATTAAGTAGATGACATACATAAATATATATATATATATAAATAAATCCAGTATCATTATTATTTCATATATTTCATTATTATTCATTATATATACTTTATAATCATTCTTTAATGGTTAACATGGAGAATGAATCTAATCGTGTCGTGGAGACGGTAGTCCGTACGTACGCACGAGCAATGATATCATTCCCATAATCGTGAAATTGTATTTAAGTGCATGTATAATATTTCAGAATAAATATCACTTTATAGTAATCATATATAGTTATTTATTTACACCATTATACCCATCTAAGTAAGGTGTTGGTCGAAAACAGATTACACCACAGCGTGGAGACGGTATTCCGTACGTACGCACCCGCGGTGATTTTGTTTTCCAAAGGATGGATAGAAGGTGAAATAAGATTGTTTCATATTTATAATAACATATCAGTATATAATTAATACTGATGTTATTACTTTATAATGATACAACTAAAGAAGAAGAAGTAGAAGAAGAAAGAAACTTGAGAGAATCATTAGAAGAGATTACCTCTTCTTCGACGCACCTCCTTTAAGCTTCTTATTAAGGAAGTAGAGTTGGTATTTTGAGAAGACCATAACATCCAGAATGTTTCTAAGAAATTGGATAAGATAAATTTTCAGGGGTTGGACGAGCTTCAAAGCTCAAAAGGGTGTGAAGAGAAGAGGGAAGGGGTGCCCTTTTTATAAGGGAGGAGAGGGGCACCTTTGGAAAAACATAAAATATTATTTTATAATAAGGTCATATTTGGTTTTTAATAGCTCAAAATTGATTTATTTCTAATCTAAGGTGGTGATGGGTAGAAATCATCTCTACCAATATATTTTAGACAGGTTTGGGTCATTATATTGACCTTATCTTTTAGTTTTGACTCTTAGTTAATTAGATTGACATTTAACATGTCACTTTGTATTTTTATATTATATAGTTAATAAACTTACCATATACATACAAAAGACACCCAAGTGGTCCATTAATGATGAAAATATCATGATATAAGTATCTTGGCCGAACCTTAGATTTTTAGGAATATAATAACAATTAATAATATAATATTTGTTTTAAAAACTATTTTATGTTAATTTTGACACTATTTGGTAATGGATTTTTGTGAAAATGATAACAGCATGATTAATTCTAAAAAAGTCAATTAATTCAATACTAACATGTTATATTAACCTAGAAAAGTTTTTGAATTCATAAAAAGTCTCAAATTACATTGATTTGGGAATTTATAACATCAATTATTTTAATATTTCATTATTCAAGTAATTAGTGCATCACTATTGTGTCATAAATAACTTAAATTATTTAGTGTATAAAAATTATAAATAAAATTCAATTAAGTAGGAAATATTTTATCTTTCTAATTAATATTTATAGTTGAATTTATCTTATGCATAACCCTATATTAAAAATGATTTAGTTATTAAACTTTGATTTTAACTATTTTAACCCTTCTTTAAATAAATTAATAATAAATGTCCTAATCTAATCCAAGTGGACCTAAATGGTCATATTTTATTACTAAGGTTTTTTTGTCGAATTAAACTTATCCAATAGAATTATTACATGTGTTAGGGAAATAATAATATCATTTTTACCCTTAATTACCCTATTTACTTTTAACCGTGGTAAATAAAAGTAACAAGTTACTATTCACCAAAAATTATTTTCCTCTCATTGAACCAAATTTTAGTCCTTGATATTAACCGTGTCTCTTGGAGTTTCAAAATTCCACTCACAGAAGTGCTAAATTTAATTTTTATGTGAATTTCCAAATTCTCCTAGGAGGTGGGTAAAAGACGGTGAAAAGTTCAATAAAATTTTTATATATATATAATTATTATAAAATGACTCTAATTAATTAAATTGAACTTATATAGGTATTATATATCAATTTTTACCTAAAATAAATTTAAATAAAATAAATAATTGTTTAAATAAAAAGTATGTTTTTAAATAGTAACCCAGCGTTTTCACTATTCATTAAAAATTGAAAGTTTTCAGAAAAATACCAAAAATTCACCCTAGGATAATTACGATATTCCGAATCCAAAAATGAAGTCAATTTTGAAAGATAAAATTTATCAAATTTAAAAAAGTGGGTATTATTATTCATAACAGCTAGTTTATATAATATTTTAATAACATATTGTTGTTTTGTGAAACTCGATATTGCGTACAACACACGCTATCGTGGAAGGTAGTGATTACGTGTAAAGCAAGCCAAGAAATGGATGCGTGTAGTGAAAGATCCTTTTGGGGTAGCGTACAACACAAGACATCAATGAAATTAAAAGGAATATTTTTCATAAAATCTCGGGGTGTTACATGAAGTCCTTTCCAAAAATTAAAAGTGAACCTGGGATCATGATCAGATACAATGGAGAGTGTAACTCTATGTAACAAGACTCTATCCTAAGGTATAGTTTAGAAATTTGATCTAAACAAATGGTATTTGGAATATGAAGGAAATGTGGAGATTTATTTAGTTGATCAACAATAAACCAAATTGAATTATTACCTTAAGATATATTTGTAATCCCACCATGAAATCCATTGATATATTTTCCCATTTCCACTCCAGTAATAAAAATTTTGTATCATCCGCTTCAGTGATTTTGTTTAACTTTAACCTATTGACAATTCAAACATTTTGGGGTAATGTTATCAATATCTATTTTCATTTCACCCCACTAGTAATACTCTAGAAGGTCTCTATACATCTTAGTGCATCCAAGGAGAATGGAAAATGGGGAACTATGAGCTTCACTCAATTATTATTTCTTGAACTAATAAACATAAGGAACACATAATATTTTTCCAAACCTGATAACACCTTTTCTATCAACATTAATATCTATTAATTTAACCTTCTTAATATATTCTACCTTTACCTTTGAAACATGATCCTCTCTTTGAGATTTATCAATTCTTTCTTATAGATATGATTGTACTGATACCTGAAATAAAATAGAGGAAGCTCCAATATGCATAATTTCTAGGCCAAAATTCATCAAATAATTAACAAAAGGTTTATATTCCAAAAATAACGTGGTTAATGTAGAATTATTTTTTACAACTCAAAGAATTATCTACTTTGTTTTATTTTCTAGGATGGTAATATTCCATACATCTTCTCAAACCCATGTTAAACTCTTTCTGAGTGAATATATACTTAAAAATTTTATGATTATATTATATTTCACACTTTACTCCATATAAATTATGGCGCAAAATTGTTAAAGAAAAAAACCATAGTAGATAATTCTAGATCATGTGAAAGATAATTTAACTCTGGAGGTTTTAGTAATTTTATAGAATAATCAATCACCTTATCATTATACATCTTGAAAAACCCATTTCATTTTAATGAAGTCAACTTGTAGATATAAAATTTACCATTTATATATAGTTGGGACAAAACTAAAACATTTACCAATTTTATTTTTAGTTCCTAAAAAAATCATTACATTTTTTCATATGAATTTAATTCATTTTTAATTTAACTTAGTCAGTGGGATAGATAACTGAGAAAAATTTTCAAAAAACCACCACTATTAATCTAATAATAAAAGTAAACTATGAATATTCATAACATTTTTTAGTTTTTATCCATCATTTAAAATATCTTTTTATTATGGTCAACAGTTATGTCATCATTAGAAACAATGTCTAAGGAAAGAAATTTATTTCAACCAAAATTCACACTTACTAAATTTTCATTCAAGAATCTTTTATTTATATGTTTTAAAAACAATAATTGGGTGTCCTTCATGATCCTCATGAATTTTAGAATATAGCAATATATCATTAATAAATAAAGCCATGAACTTATCCAATAACTGATGGGAAACTCTATTTATAAGGTCTATAAAAATATTGGGTGCATTAGACAACCCAAACGGAATAACTACAAACTCATAATGCCCATATCTTCTCTGAAATTTAGTTATTGGGATATCTTCCTCCTTCACATTCAACTGATGATACCCTGACATGAGATTAATCATTAAAAAATACTTTGCTTCCAGAATTTAATCCATTAAATTGTCAATATGAGGAAAATGATGATTTTTCTTAATAGTGATTTTATTCGATCCTCTATAATCAATATGAGATCTCACTGAACCATCTTTATTTTTAACAAATAAAATAGGATCACCCCAATGTTATGTTATAGGACAAATGAAACCTTTTTCTAGAAACTCTTGTAACTACTTTTTCAATTCCAAAAGTTCTAATTGATGCATTTGATAAGGGGGTTTAAAATTGGATTGGAATAAAGAACTAAGTCAATAGTAAACTCAACCTCATGATTAGAAATTATACTAGACAAGTCAACAATAAATAAAAACATATATTCATTAACTAATGGAACACCACTAAATTGAACTATTTATTTCTTTTCAACAACATGATCTAGGTAACCTTCACTACCATCTCTAATTAATTTCACATCTTCGTGGTAGATTTTCAAAGGTATGGAATTATTGAATAAAATTTTCTTGGTTCGGAAATCTATATTATCATGATGAAATTAAATCCAATCCATAACCAAAATAATTTCAAATTCTACTATGGTTAGTTTAATAATATTTTTATAGAAGACTATCCCACTAATAACAATAGAAATTTTCCTTTAAATATTCGTTACTTTAATTTTTTAATGGATTTTTCACCAAAAGTTATATATTATCCTAAGGTTGTATTCCCATTTTACTTGAAAATTTTTCAAAAATGAAGGAATGTAAAGATACAATTTCAAACATGACATTGGAATAATTATAATAAATAAGTAACATAATTTTCACCACTTTATTATATAGCCCAACATCAACCATAGTATCAATGAATAACTTTTACACACATTTTTATTTTTGATCTTGATAATTTACACCCTAAGAAGCTGACAACAGACACATGTTAGAATAATAACCTAACTCATAGCAATTAAATCATCTCACTACTAGATGGTTATCTGTTACCCCATTGATGGATTGTTCATTATTCTTTTATTTTTAGTCATAAATCATATTATTAAACATCCCACACCATGAACACTTTCCAAATACTATAAATAATTACCAAAAATTTATTTAACCATACTTGGAACATATTGTGAGATTACCTATAAACTTCATAGTTTATTGATTCTTAATTTTCTTCCACCATGACTATTTATTAATTTTACCATCTTGAGGAACATAAGTTTTGACAAAATCTATCTCAATTTTCTCAGCACAATAAAAAAATTTATCATAACTTTTAAATTATCAGTTGTTTAAATCTATTCATAAACTTGGTTTCAATCCTAATTAAAAATTTTTAATTTTACTATCAGGTTCATGAATTAAATCTTTTATGCACCAAGAAAAAAAAATTATATTTTCTCTATATACGGCTACTAAATATTCACCCTTTTACTTCAATTCCAATAATATTTTCTCCATACTAAATCAAAAACCTTAGGTAAATATTTCTCAAGGAAAATATCCTTAAATGTTTCCCATTCCATGACATCAAGATCATCTTTATCTCTGATATTCTTAAATAAATACCACCATTGATCAACTTCATCTTCAAAATGATTAATGTAAACGGTTATATTTTGATGTTCCAAACCCCCCATGATTTTAAATATCTTTTCCAAAGCATTGATCCAAACATTAGTTATAACTGGATCTGAAGTTCCCTCAAAATCTAGAGGATGATATTTCATGAAATTCTCAACTATCGATATGTTAAGTTTTGGTAAATCCATTTTATCTATAACATATATTCCACTAACATTTATATCCTACATCAATTGAGCCATCATTTTAATAAATTACTCAGTTCCAATTTAAACTATTCTGGTATATTTATTTGGAAAGATATTTTCCTCTAGATATCTCCCTACTTCAGCTTCCCTATTTCCTCTATAGAAATCCATTCTGAAAGTACATTGATTATACAAAGAAAAATTGTAATATTTAAATGATATATCTTTTCAATATTAACCATAAAATTAGAATATTTAAAGTTATTATATTAACACTATCATAAACTCTAAAATTATATAAACCCTTAATCTAATACAAACTATAAGGACCAGCCTTAAACATTACATAATCCTAATTTTTTAGTTAATAATTCATTTTATTATATTCTTGAGGATATTTATTGTTTATATTGTTAGTGAATTAGGTTATAACTCATAAAAAATAAATCAATAAATTTCAAGTGGACACTTTTATACGGTATCCATTTTCATATAAATAAAACTTTTAAAATGAAACTTGTTTTCTTTTCATAAAAAATAAACATGAATTTTAACTTGACTACTTATTTGAATAAATTAAAAGTGGAAACTTATATATGGTATCCATATTACCATAAATAAAACTTTTAAAATGAAACGTGTTTTATTTTCATGAAAAATCATCATGACTTTCAACTTGACTACTTATTTTTTCTAACCCATACCTAAACCTGGTGAAAACATTTTAAAATATGGGATGAGAATTGAAATATTTTTAAGGGATATAAAAAGAAGAAATATGTTAGTATGGTGAAAATATAAAAATACCATAAAATACTTACTTTTAACACATTATTTTCTGATCAGATGAAATAAATCATATCCACCTGAAAAACATAAACTTTTTTTCAAACAAAAACATTAAAACCCATAAAAAGTAATTGGAAACCATTTGTAGGAAACTTAGAGAATCATATTCATAACACATTTTAAACCTATGTAAGAAATAATTAAATCCGTGTCAAATCAATTGGATAAATAAAACTAATTAACTCCCTTCTTCTTACCATTAAAGATAACGAACATCACCCAATTCATTGGAGTGTAGTAATGGGGATCACCCATCACATAAATTTTATTAGGCTCACCCATCGTATAAGTTGTATCAGTATCACCCATTGTATAATCTAAACCAATATCACCAATTTCTCAAATACAATGCTCAATTACAATATCATGAATAAAAAAATTTGTGAATGTACCTTTTCATCACAAAACCCTTGAAAACTCTTTTAAAATAATATGAAAAACACTTTTGGATATCAAAAATGTCCTTCCCTTTTAAAAAACCATTTTCAAATATAAATTACCCTAAAAAAGTAAAAAGGGTTTTTATTTGAATAAAATATAAAATCTTGTATAGGAATCCGAACTTCAAATAATGGTTATAGTAGTGGGAAAAACTATTGACATTTTATATGTAAAAATAAAACATTATTTACTATTTTTTTCAAAACATTATATAAAAATATTCCCTTTTGAAAAACTTATGAATAAATAAAAAAGTGACATTAAATTCTCATTATAATTAATTTATTTCCATATAAAAACATCCATAAAATAATTTTAAGAATATATACAAGGAAAATAATGATTTATAAAATGAATCTTGACAATATTTAATGCAAGGTTTTTAATGTAAAGTGTCCCTTAATATGATTCTGACTCATCATGTAAATTATCTATCTTCTTGAATAAAAAACTCATGATAATTATTTCTTAAGAACCCAGTTCAAGTGTTTTATTCCTTTTTATTTTATTTTATTCCATTTAATATTCAACTACCTAATCATTTAAGTTTATATTGAATGCTTTGATTATATTCGGATCAAATGTCCAAGATGAATTTGGTATGTTGGATATGGTCAAGAGGTTATTATTAAATCATCTATATAATAATAATCATGATATAACTATCATTTTATACATAAATTATGCTTTTAAAACCAACCATGAAATATGGTTAAAAATTGAAATATGTTACAATCATGAAGATAACAGGTCATACATATGCATGTGTAATATTCCCATTTTTCAATAATAATTATAGAAATAATGTAAGTATTATTTTACCATTATATAATGTTCGTTATAAAATTAATAAAATACTATTTATTTAAGTATACGTATATATATCATCTATGTGATGAGGTGATGAAAAATGGATCACAACGCTTTGTGGATGTTTTACTCCACACATATACTGAAATTAAATTATTCATGGATATAATATATATATATATTAAATTCATCATTATATCTATAAATTATATGCAGTGATGGAAAATTCATTACAACAATTTTTGAGTCAATATTCATCTGTACACATGAATAATGGTTTTGTTTCCCATTTAATGGAAGGGGAGATGGATATAGGTTATTAAATTAACAAATAAAAATTTAATTATATGAAATTTATTTTTTTATTTTATATTGTTTGGAAAAAGTTTTGAAGGATGTAGAAGAAGAAACAAAATTAAAATGGTTGGTTAAGAACTATACCTCTTCTTCGAAAAATCTCTTAAGTTTTCAACCAAATGCATTTCTAGGATGGTTTTATGATCAAAAATTCCTTTAAAACATGGGGAGGGATATAAGAAATGTATTAAAGTATGTCTTGAATAAATGAAAATGTTTTTTAAGTCTTAAAAAATATTAGAGGATATTTCCTTTTATAAGAGATGGGAGAGCCAGTCTTGGAATTTTTTATAGTATTAAAATAATATAATTTAATTTTCATATTGAAATGGATCCAAATTGATAATATTAAGAGATAAGATGATTATGAGTCTAAATAATCTCATATAATAAAGCCTGGACAAGTTTATATTATATTTTCACCCATATCTATTTATATTAGCCCCCCCCCCCACCACACCCACCCCGCATTAATCCCTTAGTTAATTATGATGATATAGAATTTTTTACTATTTAGGAGTCAAAATAATAAATATAAAAGAAAAATTGGCCCATAAATGGATCATGGTTGATATTTTAAACCATATTAATTTTACTAGTCTAAATATAGGATTTTTTAGAAATTAAAACCATTTAATAAAATATCATTTATTATAAAATATCATTAATGCCATTTTTAGAACTATTCAATTAATTAGCCTTTTAAAATATCATAACAAAAAAGGAATTAAAATATAATCCTTTAAAAAATCACTAAAATTGTACATTTATATTCAAATTCGTGTAACATAATAATTTATAAAAATAATATTACTTTTTATATTTTAAAAATAATTTATTTTATTTTCCTTTTAATTAAATAAATATGTTGTTGGTGTTATATAATCATTTAATGTAATTATTTAATCATTAAAAATAATAAATAAATTACAATGATAGATAAAAAAATTATTTTTAAAATAGACAATTATAATAGAATATACCTTATTTTTATCTTTGTGTAAAAAAATTAAATATAATAAAACAAAGAGGGTAAATTTTTATACATTTCTTTACATAAAATATTACCAATTTCAAATTAAAGGAAAAATGGAAAAAAATGTCATGTATTCAAAATTTGGGTGAGTATGAAAGAAATATGATCATCTAATAAAATTAATTCAAGAGCTAGGTTTACTTTTTCATCCTTATCGTATTATTATTAACTTTAATTACATGATTTACCCTTATTACGGTGATAAAAATTTACTAAAGTTACTATTCAAAATGGAAAAAAATAAAATGAAAATATTTACCAAATTTAGACCTTCTGATTCCAAATATGGAATAAATATTCATGATTCAATTCATTTAAGTGATAAATTCAAATTAAAAATTAAACATATAAAACTAGATGAAAAACATTTTTTCAGATAAATAAATTTTCTGTTTAAAAACTTTTTTATACCAAATTCAAGTATAAAATTCATTCTAAGGAATACAATTGTATTATGTTTAATAAAAAATGTACTAATAAAATTTTAATCTAAAATATAATATGACATTTTAAATACTTTAAAAGAAAATATATTATTCATTAAAATCATTATTTTCCATTATTCATTGAAAATCAATCTTTTCTAAAAATTATAAAAACATAATCCAAATATAATTTTAGAAAAACTAAATAAAAAATGAAATTTAGTTTGTCAAATTCAAATTCAATAGTTGAGAAATTGAAATTTTAAATAAAACCATATCAGAATAGAGTTTAATAAAACAATTTTCTTTTTTATTTAAAAAAATTCTTAATATTTTTATACTAAATATTACTATGTAATTCACAAATACTCATTAACAAGAAAATTATTTATTCTATAATTACCTAGGTTGTTATATTTTCCTCTACATTTGCATTTCTCCCTTGAATCTTAATGGTCGTGTGGGAAAAATATAGTGTTGGGTTGGAGTTTATTTGGGGATTTTGTTGTTTAGAGCCTATAGGGGTTGTTTCCTTGTGAAGTTATGCTTCTACCATTAAAGGTGATGTGTTTTACTTAATTAAATTAGGAGTTTTGTGAAATTACTTTATATAGAAATTTTATAAAATGCATGGAATTTATAAATTTATTTATTATAAAATTATATACATATCTAATGCCTGTGAAGGGTTTGTAAATGTTTTAAATGATTTCTAGACTTGGTGTAATATCCTGGGTTTTTGAAAAAGGTTAAAAACCTCATCCATTTTGAATTTTTGATTTAGTGGGTATGCCAAATTCGTTTTATATCATTAGAACTCAATTTAGATTTTTCCATCAACAAAAAATATCATGTTTTTGGATGGGTTTAGATGCTTGGATAGTTACTTGGGTGTTTGGAAGTGTTTTGGGGGCATTGAAGGCCCGAAGGCCTATTTTTGGACTTACAGGTCAATGCGCACGATTTAGGGTGAACTGTGTGGGCTCTTCCAGCTAACCGTGCACCCTATTTTTGTACTACTGCATGGCTTGATAAACCATGGGGGTGACGTACACGGCTATAGATCCATGCCTACATTTTCTTCAGAGGGCCTCAACATGGTTTTCACATGGTTATGAAAAACTGTGTGGTAGGTCACATGGGTAATGACACATAGGAAGTAACTATGCACTGTATCCTACATGTGACGACCCCCAAAACTGGGGTGCTTAACGAGACATGATATACTTAACATTACATCATTACAGAATTAATTATCATGTCTCATCACAACAGAGGATCGCGAGGCTCAGGATTCTAGGAAACCAGCTGCTTCTGATTAGCTTCACTAATATCAGTCGTGCCTGAAAATTTTAAACAAAACTTAGGGTGAGCAAAAATGCCCAGTAAGGGGTTTTAAAACATTTTTAGAAAGTCCTTTCTGAAAGAAAATAAAACACTTTGCTAAAACTAAAACATTATCTTTTCTTAAAACATTAAATCCATTTTTCTTTGAAAACTACTTGCACAAAGAAGCACGTACTTGGAATGAACCTTAATGTAAACATGGTCAGAGTGCGGAATATAAAAAAAGTATATACAATGCTTAATGTTAGAACAAGGTTACTTTAATTCCAAAAGAATTCTATGGCTAAGTAGGGAATCATGCATATCATGGTTCATGAGTAGGATGCAGTTCATTTAATAGTTTACCGTATGAAAAACAGTTCTTGTCACATAAAGTACATTTTCATGATCATGGGAGCTTTCAACTATGGGTTGTCCTGTTAGTTGAACAAACCACTGGTTATCCTTTATCATTACATGTAGAGGGAATGTATAATCCTGGACTTTGTCATGACTTTTCATCATGACCGTATAACATACTTAACAGGTCGAGGCTCACCGCCTTCCCTGTTTCTTTAGCACAAGTCAAGGCTAACTGCCAAGACCGTCGCACATGCTCGTCTCATGAGAATCTTGCTTTACCCAATGCATTGGAGCGCTATATAATTCCGGGCGCACCCGTCACATCATTCTTGTTGCGCTCTATAATTTTGGGCGCACCCATCACATGTAAGTCCTATACATCCCTCACATATCTTGACATGGCCATTCGTTCATAGGGTTTCATGCATTCTTAATTAAACCCCATTTTCACATACTTATTCATTCATGAGGATCATTTAAACATTAATACCCTGATGACATGCATGTTAAAACTCCATTCACATAACAAGTTACCTTGCATTTAAAAGTATGGGTTTCAAGAGAATGAACATATTACTTAACATTACATAACATCATAGTATCCAACTAAAACATAGTCGTTTACACCTATAATGATAAATGGATATTGAGGGTTTTTACCCAAAACTATCTTATAAAAACTCTTTTATTATCACTTTAAACAGACATAAGTACACACTTAAGAATACATGTATGCATTTGTAAAAAAACAAAAAATTCAAGGAGTCCATGTTAACCATTTTCACAAAAATCCTCATTTATCCCAAGCAGTGATAAATGAAAGTTCTCAGTTCCACGAAAGAATTTGAAGTCCAACAAACCCATAAACCTCGTAATGCTTTATAAAAATTGTAAACGTGGACTCTATGTTCATATTGGGGTATATACACATACGTGTATGTATATACCAAAATAATATAAATCATTCACTTGCACAATTTCACCTATTCACCCATTTACTTAAAATATCCATTTTATAGAAGGAAAGAAGAAATCATGGGGTATAAACATTGAGAAAATACTGTTTATCATCCTATAATATGTGTGATTGAAAGTATATATTGATATATCAAGTATATATAAGTATATACATATTTATATAAAAACCGATTCTTGTAAAAGAAAAACCCAACCAAAATTATAACCGAAATCTTTCCTTTCTTGGAGAGGGGATGCAATCAAGGTAAAAGAAACCGATGGAAAAATGATATAGATGGTATACATATATATATATATAACGTATACATATATTTAGATGAAAACCGCAGCTTTCACAAACAAAAATAAAGAACAGATCCTTACCTTGGCTTGGGTAGGAGAAGAAAGAAAAAAGAAACGAAGTATGAGGGAATAAACATGGAGGTTTTTCACCCATATATATATATATATATACACAACCCGGGTAAGCTTATATATGTATTAAGACCAAAGTTTAAAACCAAAACTTTAGAACCGGTTGTCCCTTACTTGCTCGACGAGAAGGAGGAGGAGGAAGACCGGAGCTGTGTCGGCGTCGCCTGGAGGTCAGAGAGATCAGGAGAGCCGATCCTTCGGTCCTCGGTGCAACAGGGGGGTTAAAAAAAGAAAAAAGAAGAAGAAGAAGAAGAAGGAGGACTTCGGGGGAGGTGGGGTGTCGGTGTCAACTTGTGGAAAGGAGGAGACAATAGAGTCTACCTCACCGGCATAGACGAAGAAGATGGAAGCCCTACACCAACTGGTCCGGCGTCGCGAGATAGGAGAAGAAGCCGCGGCGCGAGGTGGAAGAAAAAAGAGAAAAAGAAAAAAAAAGGACGGTAGGGATGTCACGCTGGTTGATCGGGCGGCTGAGGATGATGCGGCATTAAAAGAAATGACGGCCAAGATTAGAGGAGGAGCGAATCGGACGGCTGGAATTCCACCGCGGTTTAAAACACGGTTTTTCTACAGGTTTTTCTTAAAAAAATAAAATCACTTTATTAATAATATTATTATTAATTTAATACAACATTATTAAACTCAATTATTAAATTAACATTCATTATTTTAATAAAATTCATTTTTCAATTGATTTAATAAAAACTAATTTATATTATTATTATTAAGCCACTTTTATTATAAAAAAACATATCATTGGTTTTTAAAAAAAATTATATATTGATTTAATCAAAACGTTTTATTATATGTATATACATATATATATATATATTTAAAACATCAATAATTAATATTATATTGTCATTATTATTAATCCTTAATTATTAACTACATAATATTTCATTATGAAAATCAAATATTAGGAACATTGAGTAATAAAAACATAACACAAATATATATGTTAATTTCCTTTGCTAGTTAACTACCCTAATTTCCTTAATTAATTATCATTATTTGATGCAACTATCTTTTACCACACATAAAAGTGTGTTGATGAAAATATTATCACCACGAAACACACAAGTGAAAGAAACCATAATTTGACGTAGTTTCTAAAATAGTTAATAAAAGGTTAAATCATACGAGAAATAATATATCTAATTTGATGCAATATAAATATATAACTCATAAAAGGAATCCATCAGGTTTTGATATAATTAGAAGAAAAAAATTTTAATTGTTCAGATCAAAATGTATAGTGGAAGAAGACAATAATATTAATTTTCTCCATTTAAGACATAAAATAAAATTCTTATTTTGGAAAACAAAAGATAATTAACGTTGGTTTCATTTTAAAAAAAATATTAAAGAAAAATTACACACCTATCATTTCGATCATTTTATTTCCAACGGTCAAAATGAACATTGGATTCTTTGGGAACCAACGGTCGAATTTATGGTCGTTTGAGGTCCAACGGTCAGATTTGTGGCAGTTTGAGGTCCAACGGTCATCTTTGGTGCTTACAAAAGGGTTTGGTCTCGGGTGTCCCTTACTCCAAGTGACCGAAGAACAACGGAAGATGGTTCGTGTGATCCCCTTGGTGCTGAGCACGGTCGCGGTGGCTTCAGCAATTCTTATGTTCCTTATGATGGACGCTCAAAATACCTACCGCATTCTCGGGCTCCTAGTAGTTTTAAGCAGTCTTCCCGTCGTTGTAATTGGGTTCTTGGTTGGGATCTTTGGTTAGTGATGTTTTGATCGTGGGAAGTTGTAATCGTCAAGGTGTTTCTTAATAAAGGAGTATTTCATTCATGCTTGTTGCTACGGGTTTTCATTTATTTTCATTTTCTTTTTATAGAAAGATGGTTCGATTAAAGGGAAACATATCATTATGCGAAACATGAATTCTTGGGACGTTACATCATCTCCCCTTTCAAAGAATTGCGTCCTCGCAATTCAATTCATAAAAAGACAAGAAAAAGACCTCGGTCGCACAACATTACCAAAACTGAAGGCCTGGCTCGGTTAACGGAACCCCTAAACTGGTACACAACTCTGCTGTTTCCCTGACCTAGATACACTTTGACCAATAAGACTTGTACTCCTGCTCATGGGCACTACACCCAGGCTTCCACAGGGAGGCCCGTGCAATAAACAGCTCTGAGACGTCCGAGTGGACAAATCCCCTAGTAACCCTTCGAACTTCATTACGCTCGAGGTAGTCGAGGGGAACGACGCGATTGAGAAGGCTGACGTTCAGGATCTGGAACATGTAGGCGGCTCTGAGGTTGCCGTCCTGAGCTGCTATGAGAAAGAGAGCTCTGGCGGAGAAGTTCCGTGCCATATTGAAACACCGAAAAATCCCTTCATGGTATCTCCCCCTTCGCCTATAGTAGGGGAGCTGGGTGGTGGCAAGGAGGTGGATCACATGTTCATTCTCCCGACATGCGCGGAGAATTTCCGGACTATTCGCTATGTCCAGAAGACGTTGACAGGACCCTCGTAAGTGGAGAAAAGAGGGGAAGTCCACCATACAAGTTCTGATCAAGATAACCTCTACTAACTCATCAGGTAGAGATGAGAGGTTCATCTGACTTGCCATCTGGAAGAAAAGGTAAACAAGAGAGGTCACTTAACTAAGAAGAAAGAGATCATAAACTTTTTAATTAATAAGGTTTACACATTAAAGTCTGAGTTTTCCAGACAGACACCACAAAGAGAGGAAAAACTCTCTAACTCCATAAACCATACACAGGATGAACATACATGACTAAACTCATGGGAACATTTATAACGCCTCTTGAGTTTCGCGTGATGGGTGTGGAGTATGGAAACATCGGTGTACACTTCTTTCCTAAGAGACACACGTGTGGACTCATTCTCCAATGCTCTGAAGTCCATTAACTGGCCCCAGAAACCATAGTGTAGGACCTGGCACAGATAAGCCGCTCGGAGGTCTCCGGCAGCAGCAGCTTCTTGGAAAGGGTTATCTAGCATTGTGCCAAATTCCTCGCCAGTTGTAGACACACGAAAGAGTCCTTCGTGATACCTTCCCCGACGTGCATAGGAGGGAAACTGGGTCATCATCATTAGGAGATAATCCATCCTCATTCCCCGATGGAGTCTAGGCACCCTAGATGAGTTTGACACATCGTATAGGCGCTTACACGTCATGCGAATTTGGGCATAATTCAGGAAGTTTTCACGGCTAGCTAGAGATATAATGTTCTCTAGATCCTCGGTGGGAAGTGACAAAAGGTCGGTAGGTACATCGGCCATTTGAAAGTTATAACATTTTTACTTAGTTAGTCTTAGTAATACATTTATATCACCTGGTTTTCCAGAGTTTCCTGAACCCATCCTCTGATACCAACTGTGACGACCCCCAAAACTGGGGTACTTAACGAGACATGATATACTTAACATTACATCATTACAGAATTAATTATCATGTCTCATCACGACAGAGGATCGCGAGGCTCAGGATTCTGGGAAACCAGCTGCTTCTGATTAGCTTCACTAATATCAGTCGTGCCTGAAAATTTTAAACAAAACGTAGGGTGAGCAAAAATGCCCAGTAAGGGGTTTTAAAACATTTTTAGAAAGTCCTTTCTGAAAGAAAATAAAACACTTTTCTAAAACTAAAACATTATCTTTTCTTAAAACATGAAATCCATTTTTCTTTGAAAACTACTTGCACAAAGAAGCTAGTACTTGAAATGAACCTTAATGTAAACATGGTCAGAGTGCGCACTATAAAAAAAGTATATACAATGCTTAATGTTAGAACAAGGTTACTTTAATTCCAAAAGAATTCTATGGCTAAGTAGAGAATCATGCATATCATGGTTCATGAGTAGGATGCAGTTCATTTAACAGTTTACCGTATGAAAAACAGTTCTTGTCACATAAAGTACATTTTCATGATCATGGGAGCTTTCAACTAGGGGTTGTCCTGTTAGTTGAACAAACCCCTGGTTATCCTTTATCATTACATGTAGAGGGAATGTATAATCCTGGACTTTGTCATGACTTTTCATCATGATCGTATAACATACTTAACAGGTCGAGGCTGACCGCCCGCCCTGTTTCTTTAGCACAAGTCAAGGCTAACTACCAAGACCGTCGCACATGCTCGTCTCATGAGACTCTTGCTTTACCCAATGCATTGGAGCGCTATATAATTCCGGGCGCACCTGTCACATCATTCTTGTTGCGCTATATAATTCTGGGCGCACCCGTCACATGTAAGTCCTATACATCCCTCACATATCTTGACATGGCCATTCGTTCATAGGGTTTCATGCATTCTTAATTAAACCCCATTTTCACATACTTATTCATTCATGAGGATCATTTAAACATTAAGACCCTAATGACATGCATGCTAAAACTCTGTTCACATAACAAGTTACCTTGCATTTAAAAGTATGGGTTTCAAGAGAATGAACATATTACTTAACATTACATAACATCATAGTATCCAACTAAAACATATTCGTTTACACCTATAATGATAAATGGATATTGAGGGTTTTTACCCAAAACTATCTTATAAAAACTCTTTTATTATCACTTTAAACAGACATAAGTACACACTTAAGAATACATGTATGCATTTGTAAAAAAACAAAAAATTCAAGGAGTCCATGTTAACCATTTTCACAAAAATCCTCATTTATCCCAAGCAGTGATAAATGAAAGTTCTCAGTTCCACGAAAGAATTTGAAGTCCAACAAACCCATAAACCTCGTAATGCTTTATAAAAATTGTAAACGTGGTCTCTATGTTCATATTGGGGTATATACACATACGTGTATGTATATACCAAAATAATATAAATCATTCACTTGCACAATTTCACCTATTCACCCATTTACTTAAAATATCCATTTTATAGAAGGAAAGAAGAAATCATGGGGTATAAACATTGAGAAAATACTGTTTATCATCCTATAATATGTGTGATTGAAAGTATATATTGATATATCAAGTATATATAAGTATATACATATTTATATAAAAACCGATTCTTGTAAAAGAAAAACCCAACCTAAATTATAACCGAAATCTTTCCTTGCTTGGAGAGGGGATGCAATCAAGGTAAAAGAAACCGATGGAAAAATGATATAGATGGTATACATATATATATATATATATATATAACGTATACATATATTTAGATGAAAACCGCAGCTTTCACAAACAAAAATAAAGAACAGATCCTTACCTTGGCTTGGGTAGGAGAAGAAAGAAAAAAGAAATGAAGTATGAGGGAATAAACATGGAGGTTTTTCACCCATATATATATATACACACACAACCCGGGTAAGCTTATATATGTATTAAGACCAAAGTTTAAAACCAAAACTTTAGAACCGGTTGTCCCTTACTTGCTCGACGAGAAGGAGGAGGAGGAAGACCGGAGCTGTGTCGGCGTCGCCTGGAGCTCGGAGAGATCAGGAGAGCCGATCCTTCGGTCCTCGGTGCAACAGGGGGGTTAAAAAAAGAAAAAAGAAGAAGAAGAAGAATAAGGAGGACTTCGGGGGAGGTGGGGTGTCGGTGTCAACTTGTGGAAAGGAGGAGACAATAGAGTCTACCTCACCAGCCTAGACGAAGAAGATGGCAGCCCTACACCAACTGGTCCGGCGTCGCGAGATAGGAGAAGAAGCTGCAGTGCGAGGTGGAAGAAAACAGAGAAAAAGAAAAAAAAGGACGGCAGGGATGTCACGCTGGTTGATCGGGCGGCTGAGGATGATGCGGCATTAAAAGAAACGACGGCCAAGATTAGAGGAGCGGATCGGACGGCTGGAATTCCACCGTGGTTTAAAACACGGTTTTTCTATAGGTTTTTCTTAAAAAAATAAAATCACTTTATTAATAATATTATTATTAATTTAATACAACATTATTAAACTCAATTATTAAATTAACATTCATTATTTTAATAAAAGTCATTTGTCAATTGATTTAATCAAAACTAATTTATATTATTATTATTAAACCACTTTTATTATAAAAAACATATCATTGGTTTCAAAAAAAATTATATATTGATTTAATCAAAACGTTTTATTATATGTATATACATATATATATATATATTTAAAACATCAATAATTAATATTATATTGTCATTATTATTAATCCTTAATTATTATCTACATAATATTTCATTATGAAAATCAAATATTAAGAACATTGAGTAATAAAAACATAACACAAATATATATGTTAATTTCCTTTGCTAGTTAACTACCCTAATTTCCTTAATTAATTATCATTATTTGATGCAACTATCTTTTACCACACATAAAAGTGTGTTGATGAAAATATTATCACCACGAAACACACAAGTGAAAGAAACCATAATTTGACGTAGTTTCTAAAATAGTTAATAAAAGGTTATATCATACGAGAAATAATATATCTAATTTGATGCAATATAAATATATAACTCATAAAAGGAATCCATCAGGTTTTGATATAATTAGAAGAAAAAAAGTTTAATTGTTCAGATCAAAATGTATAGTGGAAGAAGACAATAATATTAATTTTCTCCATTTAAAACATAAAATAAAATTCTTATTTTGGAAAACAAAAGATAATTAACGTTGGTGTCATTTTAAAAAAAATATTAAAGAAAAACTACACACCTATCATTTCGATCATTTTATTTCCAACAGTCAAAATGAACATTGGATTCTTTGGGAACCAACGGTCAGATTTATGGCCGTTTGAGGTCCAACGGTCAGATTTGTGGTCGTTTGAGGTCCAACGGTCATCTTTGGTGCTTACAAAAGGGTTTGGTCTCGGGTGTCCCTTACTCCAAGTGACCGAAGAAGAACGGAAGATGGTTCATGTGATCCCCTTGGTGCTGAGCACGGTCGCGGTGGCTTAAGAAATTCTTATGTTCCTTATGATGGACGCTCGAAATCCCTACCGCATTCTCAGGCTCCTAGTAGTTTTAAGCAGTCTTCTCGTCGTTGTAATTGGGTTCTTGGTTGGGATCTCTGGTTAGTGATGTTTTGATCGTGGGAAGTTGTAATCGTCAAGGTGTTTCTTAATAAAGGAGTATTTCATTCATGCTTGTTGCTACGGGTTTTCATTTATTTTCATTTTCTTTTTATAGAAATATGGTCCGATTAAAGGGAAACATATCATTATGCGAAACATGAATTCTCGGGTAGTTACACTACAGAGTTTTCGTACAGTTTGTAAAACCATGAAATCTAACTATGAAACCACATTAAAGGTGTAAAATTACCTTTTCCCCCTCCCTTGATTTTCACTTTTTCTCCTCTTTTCCCTTCTTTCTTTTCCTATGGGTCGCATGCAGCAGCAAAAAGGATCTCCCACCTCCTATCCTCTAGGTTGAGGCCTAGATCTGTCTTCCAAGATCTGTTTTTAACACCTTTTGGTTTTTTCAAACTGCATTAGTGAGTCTCTTCTAACCCAATATTCTCTTCTCCTTTTCTCTCTCCTCACGGAGTGCAAAATCCATTTGAGTCATTTTACCAAATTTTTAGGGTGTTCGACGGAATTGCTGATTTATTATAAACTGCTTGGAGTTAGAGGCTAATACCAGAGGTTCCTACATCTGTGAGTCTAAGGTAGGTGGTGCATACCTTTCTATATTTTTTGTAGATTTTTGGGGGGTATGGATTTTACTACGTCATTGGGTAATTAATCTAGACCCTCATGCATGATGAAAAATTAATTATTTGACACTATGGGATGCTTTTAGGTATGCCCAAAACATATTCTCTTATACGAGTCCAGGTTATACTTCATCGACCACCTTGGCTAGCAATATCGGGGGTGTTATTTGTTTAATTTGAGTTGTTTATTAAATTGGAATTAAAAAATTAAATTATATTGAATTTTTTGTTTAAAATTTAATTTTTTTCATTTAAATTAATCTATTAAATTCAATTAAATAGAATTAGTTGTGTAAATTGAAGCTATTATTCAATTGTTCAATTAAATCATTTTAAATTGAATTGTTTATTAAGTTAATTATATGAAATTATTTAATTGCATGTGATGTGATATGATGGATCGTTATAGACTTGGCCTAAGGTATTAAGGTGGCATGGATATAAGTATTGAGGCGATGTGGTCTTTTATTTGGGCTTAGCCATGATTATTGGGTGATGTGATCACCAATTGGCCATCATGGATGTCATTTTGAGTAGAAAAGGTTGTCATATTGAGGTTTTGGCACATGATATTGGATAGAAAGGCCATTAAACTTGAGAGACATGGTCTAAGGGGCACGAGCTACCGGTTGGATGTTTCTTAGGTACTAATTTGGTGATTTCCACTCACTCGTGATGCCAAAGTGAAAATTAGAGTCATGGTCACATCGATTAACTCGGTAATGTGGTGGTTTTGACCACTCATTTATGTAGAGGCCCCCGGTAGTGTGGTTTACAAAAAAATTTGGGGGAGATTTCTATAGAAAGCCACGACGAAGGTGAGGATACTTCAGTTGATAGCATTGCCCGAATGGCCCTAAGGCCTTCATTTATATTAATTTTTGAAAACCCCCCTTTCAAGGGATGAGGGGGAACCCTTACAAGGCCTGTATGCTCAGAGATTACATAGCTTTTAGGCTTAGGAGATTACATGACCCAAAGGTCTTAGAGAATTCAACCAGACTATCTACAAGGAATTTCCCCTCCCTAGTATCTGCATCATGATAGTAGCTCTCCACTTTTACATGGTCGTCTGTATAGGCTTCCCGTACAAGCACAGGCTGGTCTCGATGGCATAGCCATACCCACTCACTATGAAAAATCCATTTGGCTCTGCTCTGGTGAGTGCACCAGCTCTGAATCCTCTTCTGGGGATGATTCCTTTTTGTAGTGTGTCTGGGGAAACTGTATGTGGGCCAAAGGCCTTGAGGTGGCCTGAAATCCCTACTGACCTGAAGGCATGGGTGGCCCGAAAGCCTTAAGGACTCTATGTCCGAACTGGTGGCCCAAGGTGAATAGTTACAGCTTCTACAGTACCAAACAGTACCTACTATAGTAACTACTACAGTGTCTGCTATAGTACCTGCTACAGTACCCGCACAGTGTACAGTACTGCTAAAGTGCTTACTACAGTACTGCTACAGTACCCTATAAATATGCCTCTACCTTGTTTTAAACCTGGGTCTTGTGGATTCACTTAAGGATACCACACCAACTGGGATGAAGCTCATGTGCAAAACGTGTGTTGCTAACACTAACTCCCAGAGGGGGGCCCACCTACCCAAGTGCACACCACGTTCCCCAGATAAGAAATGGCTTTAAATCACCCTGTTCATAATACTAACAGTGTTTGAGCCTAGTGGGACTTGATCTTGTGCCAGTTCCCATGGAGAGCGAGGGGTACAACCAGTGGGTACCACTCGGCTAACACCCCACGGGAAAAACGTGTGTTGCTAATCTCGGGATGTAATTCTATGAGACGACAATGGTATTTATTTGAGGTTATATATAGATGTTCCTCTAGAAAATGGGCTATGAGCCAACATGTACATTCAGGTAGGGGTCTGAGGGACTAGGATTCTATTTTCTTAGGTGTAACTTTAGAACGTCCGTGATTTATTTGAGACACAAGGTGTCAGGAGGCATGACGTGACATGTTACCTATTTGAGGTGGAAGTTGAGGTTTCACCTGGTCTATTTCACTTCAGTGGATTCCTTGGTCCATGGGATGAGGATTATCTCCTATTAATTGATTCAAACAATGGTTGAGGTATGTGATAGCTTCCTAGTGGTGGTTGAGAACCAGGGAATCTTTTTTTAATTGAAATGCATTGACCTGCTTTACTTTTTATTATAGTTCATACATTCTTAAAAACTTATGTGGGGTATGAACACTTTGGTGGTATCGTACTGAGACTCATTCTCATACCCTACATGGGCCCTTCGTGATGCATGTAGACTTTACGTTGTTCTTTTTAGGTAATAGATCATCTTCAGGAGTAAGATCATAGTGGTATTCTGATGTGGATATTGGCATGGGACCTTGAGGTCTTTCTATAGTTAGAGTTTTTTCTCCTTTTTTGTTTCAGCATGTAATATCTATGTAGCTACTATGGTCAACCATGGGTGACCCTTTTTCTATATATTTTCATTTATGACCTGTATTGAACACATGTTTAATTTTAGTAGCTACAAGTGGTATGTTGGCATGTTTATTTATTCCTTTTGGTTTTTTAATTATTCTTCCACCATTGCTTATTATTGAATGTGATTCTTTAATTGGTGGATCTGGATTGAGTATACGGAGTATTTCCTTCCACTACTTAGTTATATATTTACTTAGACCTTTATTATGTCTTTCCATGAGGGTATATCCTACCCAATTTTCCCTCTTTACACCCTTGCTACTATTCGGAAACCTTTAGCATTTTGGGAGGTGTGCCTAAGGCCATTGGCACCTGGCCCGATAGCACTATTTGGGTGGATAATTGGGTTGGAGATGCTACAAGTGGTGTAAACGTAGTTCATGAATGGAATTTAGTTTCATTGTAAGGATAGATACTAATGATATCGATATTTCTTTTTCTTTTATTTTATACTAGTCTTACTATAAGTTTTATGGTAGACTGGAGATTAGGTGTGGTCATAACTGGGTTTATAGATTGTTCTTGGGTTTTTGTAGCCCCATGTATGAGGGATGGACCAAATTACCATGGCTGGGTATTTCTGTTCTATTTTCATAAATTTAAAATTTATATTATTTCCACCAATATTGGTATTCTTATAATGTGAATTGATAAATTTTATGACTCATGAACCATGCCCAGGTAGGGAAAGGAATAAGATTTGGAACCTAGGCCTAGTAAGGCTAGTTGTGTTTGGTATACATGTTTATTCTTTGATAGGCACATGATAAGATGTTTTAATTATCTAAATCATGCACCTGTGAAAATTTCTTCTGAAATGATTTGTAAATGTGATATACAATGTGGTGTGATATATATATATATCTATGTTCCTATAATATATAAATTGCATGTGATGTGTGAAATGGGTCTCCCTTTTATAAGAGCAGGCAGGTACTATGGAATGGGGTGATTTTGATTAATAGGTTGTGTGAAGAGGTTATCAAATTGAGCCAAAGTGGTTCATCAAGAAGAGCATGGTTCGGTGTATATTTTATTCTTGGATCTACTGAGGGTGAGTAAAGAGTCTATGAGGTCGGGATGTCGTGAGGCATGGTTGTGATATGAAAGGGGGAGGGTAGTGAAGATATGTTTCATGTTACTGATTTTCATATCTATGTTTCATATATATGTGGGGGGGTTTCTGAAAATGTATGGTATTTAACGGTTTTACTCCTAGATATCTTGGATGGAGAGTCAATCGGGTTATGGTTCAGTGTTGTATGAGAACATTCAGTTTCAGACCCTTGAGGGTCAGGAAGAGTAGGTACAGGATTAGGGATAGGCTTAGTCATAGGTTCCCATGAATATAGGAAAGTCTATAGAGATGATTACATTTGGTTCTTGGCTTGATGAGAAGATTTGATCCAGTCTAGTACATGTGATCTAGTGTATCATTAGGGTATCTTAGGGAGAAGATCCTTTGATGTCTTTTTTGACTCTAGAGTTCCAGTTACAGCACCTACCACTATTTCTGTGTCAGGGTGGTCTATAGATGGAGGATAATTGAATAGATTTTATAAAAATGATCTTAGAGTAGTTAGAGACACCTCTAAGTTGGACGGTGATGCAAGAAACCTATATGCTCAAAGGACCGGCTAAGCATTGGTGGGATGTGAAGCTATAGGTAGGAAGACATGAGGGACTGTCCTGGGAGGACTTTGAATCCAAGTTCTCCGACCACTTTTTCTCAAAGACACAAAAAGAGGAAAGGGTTTAGAAGTTCTTGAGCTATTAGCAGGGTGACATGTCCATAATGGACTATACAGTTACACTCACTCAGTTTTCTCGCTTCGCACCCAACATAATGAGAAATGACACCTTGAGGGTGAGGTGCTTCATGAATGGTTTACAGCACACCATTCAGGTGCTGGTAAACATTTTTAAGTTGTCTTCATTTTAATAGGTGTTGAAAGAGGTGCGCATAACCAAGGGAAACTAGACAGATAGTTCTTACATGATCTAGGAAGTTGTTTCATGTGATTTCAGTAGTGATGCTTCAAATAGAAGGAAGCGAGGATGAGATTAGTTCTATTTGGGAATTCATGCAAAGGACTTGAGAATACCACATCAGAGTGGGTGTTTTATGTAATGATTCTAGTGTAGGCAGCCAATAAATTTTTGAACTCAGTGTGAGCGGCCTCTATAGAAGTTTTAGGCATATTGATTGGGCTGGAATCTCAAGAGGTTATACAAGAATCCTTCTCGGATAGCCGGAAGTCAGGTATCAGAGCTGACTCAATGTTCTGTAATTGACTCTTGAGTTGTAACAGGTGATGTTAGTCGATATTCAGATGCATGCGGTGGTCATGGATGAGATAGAAGGGCCTAGAAATGGGTTTAGTGGCTGGTGGCTGGTTCAACACTGTAGGTAGGTCAGGCTTCAGGTAGTTGAGCATCAGGCCAGGTGCATTATAATGGCCCCAAAAATTATCAATGAAAATTATCTTCTTATAGTTATGTATTATATAATAAATCACATATATATCACATGTATATCACAATAAAAATCTTAAAATGAATAATAAATTAAATAATATGTATTTCTAGAAATTGTGGAACTTATACCAATGGAATAGTAACTTTGACATTGGGATGGTAATGTGACCATTATGAATAGTAAACAATCCAAGAGAATTGTAACATCACCTTTGTATGTATAAATAAAATTTTAGTTTCTTATGAATGAAAATATAAAATATAATGAAATTATTAAATAAATATTTTAAAATTTTAAATTGGGTATTAGTATTTTTATAAGTCCTAAACATTTAATTACAATTTTATAATATAATGATTTAAAATAAAATTTATTTTCATAAAATAAATTCATAAATTAAAATTTTCTTGTCTTATTATTAGAAGATAATTTTATTTGACCTTTGTAAATTTTTCAGGTGAATAGTAAAAATACAGTTTTTCAAATAACTGGTATATCTTAAATTACATCATTCATGATTTAATGGTGATGTAATACTTTATAGAACTTTAGTTTTGTCAATGTTATATTTAATTTCATAAATGGTTCATTAAAATACAATAAACTCAATTTCTAAACATAAAAATAACTTTCCAAAACCTAAAGTCAAAAGTGATTCCTTAAAATATTAATTTTTCTTTCTTCCAACTTTCCTTTTTAATAAATTGATAAATTATAATTATAATGGGTATTTAAAGTCTTAACATCTTTATATTATATTAATATATAATTTATAATGCCAAAAAATCACTATTTCATGTTTTAACTATGATATATTATTTTATTCTAAAAATATGCCCTCCTCAAGTATAAATAACGCATCTTCGAACCCATGGAAAACCACTCCTCCCACCCATTCCAAATCCTAATAACTGATAAAATACTCCCTCTAAATTCCCTTAGAATACTTAGGCATGTTATTGATCAATATAACTAAAACACTAAGGATTTATAGTGTCATACAAGAGAAGCTACACTGAGGATAGAGTAATTCTCTATAAACTCTTCCCTCTTTTATTATTCTCTTTTCTTATTTTACCCTATCCCTTTCAAAAAATTATGCTAAAAATTTGATTATACAGTAATATAAAATTATATCAATGATTTTAACCTATGTTAATTATCATATTTATGAAAAATATAAATTTCATACTTCCCTTTCCTGCTCTTTCGACAACGTTCCGTTAAAAGCCGGTTAACCGCCTATGGAGACGTTTCCAAGACAATTATTATAAAAAAATTAATGTATGGATATTATGAATTATATATAATATATTGAAATGTCACAAAATTTATTATATTCTTTTATAATTAATTATACTAAGGTATGGATTAAATTTAATAAAATAGTGAAATCGTTGTAAAATGGGAAATATTTAAGCATAACATGATATCGAAACTCTTCAATTTCACCAATAGAAATTAAGATATATAATCCAATGATTATAATTGATAAATATATTTATAAGATGAATATAATTAACTTATGTATCAGTGTTTTAATACAAATATGTTTATTATTCAGGAGGAGAAAAGGTTGCGAAAATAAAGGGAATTATGGTATGGGGAATTCTCAAACACAACTCTCTTTCTTTGGGTTTTCCCTCTTTTACCCCATTTTTAGTATGTATATTCCTTAAATTTTCGATAAATATATTTTATTCATTATTATTTTATATTTTCTTGGATATAAATGTTTCCAATATGGTTTTATGACAAATGAAAATATTTTTCTAAAAGAACTCTTATTTCTAAAAACATATATTTTACTTTTCTTGAAATTGTTTTTCCTTTACTCAAGATTGATACCAAGAATTGTATTCCCTTTGGGAACTCTAATGTTTTTTCATGAATGTGTGCTTTATTAAATGAAACCTATTTATTTACATGGTTTATTTTATGTCCAAGATTGATATTCATTCTATGTGGCATTCATGATAATGTAAATGTTATGATGTGACGGGTGCACCCGGAATTATATAGCACATGTAAATGTTATGATGTAATGAGTGCACCCGGAATTATATAGAAATCCAATGAATTGGGTAATATGATGAATCTCAATATATAAAGTGAAATTATCATGATATTTGACCACTAATACATGATGTTTTATTTTTATGCATTTCCACATTCCATGCCTCTGTCTAATTCTTCCTCTCTTGATTATGATGATGATCACATGCTTATGTTATGATGAGTATTATTATTATTCTCACCCCATGTTATATTAATCTATGTTATTATCTATACTCTTATTGTAATTTTATATCACCCATTTATTTGATGTATATCCTCAAATGATTACTTGTACTAAGGAGAATGTGATGGTAACTAAGAAGCTAGGAAGAACGAATTAAATCACGTTTATGTTTTATTATGTAAACTTTATGTGTGGTCCTAATTTTTGGAAGACACAAAATTTTTTGGTCATTTATATTTAACTCTATTATGTTTTTTATCTTTAAAATTATTTAATAGTAATATAAAGAAAATTAGGGTCACTATAGTTGGTATTAGAGCATTGTTTAGTTTATTTGGGAATTAGGATTAGAGAACCTTAGTGAAAACACTTAGTATGAGACTATATATATGTAAGCACCCGAGAAGTTTTGTTTTATAAAATTATAAACATGGGTATCCTACAAGATATGACATTAGACTTAATTATGAAAAGATAAAAATTATTTATTAATGACTTGTTGACTTATGTTTTGTTCTAACCTTTTCAATTTTAGAACTTGGTGGGAACTAGGAGAAACCCGGCCAACATACTATGTGAGGGAAAATACAGTGATTTCTTGAACAACATCCCAAATTCATTAATAGGTGGAGTTCAAAATTCCATATCAATTCTTACCCATCTATCTTGGGTTATTAATAATAACCTGAATAATTTTAAATGTATGTCTTCACCTAATAGGGAGCTGCTGTTTATCGATTGTTTTATATGGAAATGACCACTAATGTTTAGTGGATCTTTTGATCCACTTGTTATGTAATAGTGGGTAAAATCAATGGAGAATATATTTTTTATGCTTCACTATTATTATATGGATAAGGTTACTCTAGACATTTACCATTTATATAGAGGTCGATCAATGGTAGGTTTTGATTAAAAACACAAATCTGAAGGATGAAATTGAATAAATGGAGTGGGAAGACGTTAAGATAATATTTCTTAAAAATTATTTCCCTAAAACTCTTCATAAAAATATAGAGAGATAATCCATATAGATAAATAAAAATGAAGGTGAATCTATCATGACCTATGAAGAAAATTCCAAAAGGCTTATAAGGTATTCTTTGGGTTTTGTTACAAAAAGTAATAAAAAATTGATAGATTCTTTAATGGATTAAAACCACACCTTTGAAAGGATATAGTGATTAGAAACTTTGGGATTTATGAAGATATTTTTTGATGCGATCTCAAATTGTAGATGAAGTTTAAAGAATGTTCCCATGGCTATGGTTAAAGAAATGAAAGATGGAGTTTCAAATTGGGGGATCTAATGAAAAATGTGGAAGGAAATACCAACCACGTACATAACAAAAATATGGGAATAAGCATCATGGGTACTATCTCAAATGGATAGGGAAATAATATAAGTGTGAGATATAAGGCCACCAATCTCATGAATGTTAAAGATACATAAATAATCTAGTTGATATAATAGGGGAAAGAAGACAACCAACCATGGTCTAATGCTACAACTATAGGGAGTAGGGGCACTATGCAAGTTAGTGCACTAAACATTGAGTCCTTAAGGGTAATTGGATTCACCATCCACCTAATCCAAAGGAACAATGGAAGGATTATTCCATCACTACTCTTGTAGTAGACTAAGAGAATGAAATAGTACAAGGTACACTTCTTATTCACTCAATAATGGAAAAATTCTTATTTGATTCTCATTCTATGTATTCCATTATATATTGAAAGTTTTATAGAACTATTGAATAAAATCCTCTGAATCCTTTAAGTAGAGATATCCAAAAAAACTCATTGTGGTGAGATCATTTCAACCCAGTTGTCGGACTGTTCTTCTATTGGCATATGTGGTAATATTATCCCAGAAAATATCGTGATATTTCCCTTGGTGGAATTTGATGCTATAATGGGGATGGATTGTCTCTCATTATATAGAGCACAAATCAACTATTAGAAAAAGTAAATATATTTTCATATTATAAACTATCTAATTCTCCTCTATAAATGAAATGATTATCAATAATGTCCTCTGGAAAATCCTTAAATGGTGTGGGTGTTTATTCCTTGTAAGGAATCATTACTCGCTCAAATAGTTAATTCAAAGAAAGGTATCAAAATAGGAGAAATTACCATTATGAGGGAATACAATGATGTATTACCAAAAGAGTCACCCAGACTTCCCCATATCTTGATGTAGATTTATCAATAAAACTCATACTCAGAGCTACTTCTATCTACAAATGAGCCTATAGGATGGCCCTAATCAAACTGGAGGAGTTAAAGAAGCAGTTGTAAGATCATTTGGACAATGGCTTCATATTCCCTAGTACATCACCTTGGGGTGTGATAGTGATATTTATAAAGAAAAATTATGGATCAATGTGGATGTGTATTGACTATCGAGAGCTCAATAAGATCACTATAAACAACAAGTATCCTCTTCAAGGATTTATGACTTATTAGATCAGCAATGAGGAGCTCAGTACTTGTCACGACCCGTCCTTGGGGCCCGTGCTGTGACTACCCCAAGCCCGCCTTCCATAGGCCAGGGGCTGGCGACTAGCACCAAGGCGTAAAATCCCGGAAAAAGGGAAGGAATTTCCTTTGAAAAGTAAACAATCACTATAGAGTAAGCAAGCGGAAAGGTAAAAACTATGTAAAATCTGGTACAACAGTAAGTGCGGAAAAGTAAAGGGGGCCAGAAATACAAGCCCAACTATAAAGTACAACTGAAAGGGGAAAAACAGCAACTGAAAAAGTAAAGTCGCAATGTCGAGTCATCCTCTGGAAGTCCCACCTGAAGGGTGGGTACAGAAAGCCTCCACTGCTCCTCGGGTCCAGCCTACCACTCCGAGTACACCTCGCCCAGTGGTCCACCTCCAGGTACCGTCCTTCTCCGCAAGCCTCCACCACGATCAGCGTTGTCCGTCATCAGCAACCAACACAACGTAGTGCGGGCATAGCCCATGCAGGGGTGAGTATAAGCTACTCAGTAGGGACCCCAAGACCCCCGAAGGTCTCCCAGAATCCACAAAGGATAAACCACAAAGGAAAGATACAGTCACAAAGTAACATCCGACACGGCTTAGGTATATGCCCACACATACACCTAAGTCATCATTACTTGCTCGGCTCCAACATCCGAGCTCAAGTACAACCCAGTCCACACAGGAAATCCAAATGTAAAATCCACATAGGATAGCTCAACACAATCCACAAAGGAAGGTAAAACGTAAATCCACACAGGATAGCTCAACACAATCCACAAAGGAAGGTAAAATAGAGTTTCAGCTCACACAGGTATACTTCTTCAAATAACGATAGAGATGATCACTGATCCATCTAAGTCGTCGGACCCATGAAGGATCGATAGGTACTAACCCCCGCAATGACCCACAAAGGATCTGACCCACAAAGGATCGATAGGTAACTAACCCCCGCAAGACCCACACAGGATCGGGCCCACACAGGACCTGTAGGCGCTAGCTCACACAGAACCGCTGAGCGCTGACCCACACAGGATCAGACCCACACAGGACCTGTAGCACTGACCCACAAGGGATCGCTGAGTGCTATAGTCATCGCAGTCCACTGAGGATCTCTGCACAGTCATCGTTGCAGTCCACTGAGGATCTCTGCACTGTCGTCGTCGCAGTAGCAGTCACAGCCAGCTCTAGGGTTCCCGCACACAGCAAGCTCGTTCGGGAGGGTCCGCTCCACGAGCTGAGAGGATGATACATCAACTGACACAAATTCCAAATTTTATGTATCCCAAAAGTTCTGTATCGTTAACAGGAACTCAACGTCGCAGACGGTGCGTCAATCGGACGCTCGGTCTTAGAGATATTGGCTTTTTCGTCCCAGGGGCCCAGTTGGTTTTTAAGACAAAACCAACCCGACCGTACTCCACCTGCGTCCAAACCTCGGGTGGAGTATTCCAATATATCCATCTCACTTAGAGGAAAACAACGAAGTCGATGGCACGTCGATCGGACGTCCGAAGCTCAAGATATGAGCGTTTCCGCTCTGAGGGCCCGGTTGGTTTCGTGTACAAACCAACTCTGTCGAACCCAAAGTAATCCAAAACCTTGAGTGCGATATACCGAAATTATACTCTCGATCCAAGGATCGCATTGCTGCTGACGGCGCGTCGTTCAGAGGCCTGTAGCTCAAGTTACGGGTAAAAGACCGAAAACGGTCCGAAGACGGGGGGTCTGGGCCCGGGCCGACCCGGCCCGACCCCCCTGGGTCAGCCGAACCGGGTCGACCCGAACCGGTCCGACCCATCAGGACCCGGTCCGGTCTGGCTTGGCTCGGCCGAGCGGCCGAGCGTGGCAGCCGCGGGGCGCCACCCCCGCGGGATGGAAGTGTCACGGCCCCGCGTGGGGCCACGCTGGAGTCAACGGATGCGGCTATGTCGCGTCCCGTGCGTGAGAGCCGGACCCGCGCAGCCGCAAGTCCGCGGGCCGCCGCCGCCGCGGCTTCAGCCGCGGCGGCCATGTCCGGAGGCGCGCCGCCGGAGGCTTCTGCGGGCCACCGGAGTTGCTCCGGTGGTCCATTTTCCTTCCCGTCCGCGCCATTGTTCCTCCCGGGTTCCGTTCTTCACTGTAAGATCATTTAATCACCTCTACGGCATGTTTTGTCATTGCCCGCCAAATCCGCACAATAACGAAGAAATGCGGAGGGTTGTCGGGCCGTGTTCGTTTGGCATGCACCCTCCGCGTTAGGCGATATCAATCAGGAGGATTAATCAACACATCAAACAAAAATTTTAATAAATTAAAATTGTTCTTATGAAACCGGGTTATTTATTTTAAAAGAAACGATCACGGGAAAAAAAATAAAATATTTCACAACAACCCCTACCTCGTCAATTCATCGCACGTGCGTTCTTTTCAGATTTGATCGCCGCGAAAGGTGGCGATTGTCGCGTCGTCGCGGAATACGGTGACGCATCGATGAACTCCGAGGTTCAAGAACATGAAGATTTAATTATATAATTAAATCCATATTGAAGTTATAATCCAGAAATGAATTTAAACAGCCGCAATCTCTCACCTCAACGGATGATCGAAGATTTTGTCGCGGAGGAAGGAACGTCGCAGAAGAACGTCACGGGAAAGGAAACGTCGGCGTCGCGGCACACGGCGACGGGTCGTCGATTTCCGCGGGTTCAGTGTTCTTCGTCGAAGGCCGGAGTTCTTCGCGTTCTTCGCGTTCTTCGCATTCTTTGCGAAGGAGGAAGATCCTTAGAGGTTCTTCAAAGGTTTCACACAACATTTCAAAAGGAGGGTGTGTTGGCCTTATTTTATTAACATGCCAACAAAACGAAAACGTGTTAAGAAACGAATGAAATTAATTCATAAAATTAATTTCAACAAATAAACCGCCCATTTAATTCAACGAATAAAACTGCTCAATTAATTGGTGCGTTAAGAAATTAAGAAAACGCGTCAGTTGACTTCATAATGACGGGTTTTTGCGGGTGCGTTACTTAGCGGAAAAGAAACGGTGGGGCTCGTGCGGGCCCCACCTCACAAATATCCTACCAAGAGGGTAAAATATTTTTGGATAGAACCCTATCTGCATCAACATAGCTTAAGCAGCTTTAAGTGGCTTCAAGTGGCTTCCAAGTGGATTAAGTGAAATAAAATAAATTTTGTCGAACAATTTATTTTATTTCTTAACTTTAATCCCAAAAATTAAAAACCACACCCAAGCAAACGCAACTCCGGAAGAGGTATTTCTAAGCAAATACTGGCGATGTGATTCTATCAGTGCCCTCAGAATTTGATTCCGAGCACCTGTTCAAAAGTTAGAAAAACCTGCTCATCCGTTCACTGAACGTACCCGAGCCAAACTTCTGAAAATGATTCCGGGCACACCGGGCCTCGGAATCAGGTTTCATCAGAAACTGCGTTCTTGTAAAAATCCAAAGAAAATTAAGAAAAAAATTCCCTTGAATTTTTCGGGTCTTTACATTACTTCTCAAAGGTGGATCTCTATTCTGGATTTCACCAACTAAAGTTAAAGAAGGAATATATTCATAAGAATTCCTTTCATACAAGTTAAGGGTGCTATGAGATTTTGGTGATGGCCTTCGGACATATTAATACCCCAAAATTCTTTATGGATTTGATGAATATAGTCTTTATACATTACCTCGACAAATTTTTGGTAGTATTTATTGATGATATTCTCATATACTCCAAGAGTAAGGAGGAACATAAATAATATTAAAGGCTTGTGTTGGCTATATTAATGAAGAAGAATTTGTATTCCAAGTTCAGCAAGTGTTACTTTTGGATGCAGAAAGTCGCATTATTAGGACATGTGATCACAAGTGAGAGAATTTATATGGACCCTTAAAAATAAAGGCAATTAAGGAATGGCTAAGACCCTCAAGTGTCATGTAAATCCATATTTTTCTTGGCTTATTAGGGTACTATCTACGTTTAGTGAGAAATTTATTATCATTTTCAAGACCGTTAACTAAGTTAACAAGGAAAGGGTTCAAGTATCTCTAGACATAGGAATGTGAGGAAATATTAAAGGGGATAAAGAGAAGGTTGATCACTACACTTGTACTCATATTACCAAAAATTAGGGAACCTTTTGTGATATACAGTGATAATTCAAAGAAAGGATTGGGTTGTGTACTCATGAAAAATGATAAAGTAATAGCTTACAACTCATGACAGTTGATGATCCATGAGACGAACTACCAGACGCATGATCCAGAGCTAGTGGCTATGATTATTTACTAGAAAATTTTGTGGAACTACCTCTATGGTGAGAAATGTGACATATATACCGATCACAAGATCCTAAAGTATATATTCACACAAAAGGAGCTCAATATGCGCCAAAAGATATGGTCAGATCTAATCAAAGACTATAATTAAACTATTCAATATCATCCTGAGAAGGAAAACTAGATAGCTAATTCTCTTAGTATAAAAGAATCTAATATTATCCCCATGATATTGATTAAGAAAGACCCTATATTCTTGGATATTAAAAGGATTGATTTGGAAATCATAATGGCAGGGAATAAATCTTACCTTTTCCAAATGATTTCCCATCCATCTACCCAATATAATATCAAGGAGGCACAAAGGGGTGGTCTGGAGCTTCAAAATAAGGTTAATGTAGTAAAGGAATGGGAGCTGCATGAGTTCCATATCAATTATGATGTTGTGATTAGGTTTGGGGTAGGTCTTTTTATAACTTCATTACTTGATATAAATAAGAAGATATTATATAATACACATAGCTCAACTATCTCTATACATCCTAGTATCACCAAGATGTACCACGATCTCTGAGAAAACTTTTTTTGGGAAAAAACAAAGAAGGGGGTTGCAGAATATATCTCAGGGTTCTTGATATGTTAAAAAAATAAAATAGAGAAAAAGAAGACCGAAGGGATGATGCAAAAATTTTCTATACTCATGTGGAAATGGGAGAATTTCACTATGGAATTTGTTATGGTCTCTCAAATACATAAAAAAGGAAACAATGCAATATGGGTTGTGGTGGACAAACTCACCAAGACTGCCCACTTTATTACTATATGGGAAAATTTCTCTCTTGAACAACTTTCCATGATATATGTGAAGGAAATGGTGAGGCTACATGGGTACCACTTTCAATCGTCTTTGATCGTGATCCAAGGTTCACATATAAATTCTGGATAATTCTCTAACATTCCTTGAGTACTGAATTGAATTTCAATATTGCCTATCACCCCCAAAATGATGGACAGTCTGAACGGACTATTCAGACGCTCGAAGACATTCTAAGAGCCAGCTCAATGAAATTCAAAGGTGGATGGGATCATCATCTTACATTGGTTGAGTTATCATACAACAATATCTTCATCTTGAGTTTTAAAACGGCTCCATATTAAGCTCTATATGAAAAGATATATAGAAATTAAACCTTTTGGGATGAAGTTTGTGAACAAAAGCTACTTGGGCCTGATCTTGTAAAAGAAATGACAAAGAATCTTTAAGTCAACAAAAAACATATTAAAGCTAATCAAAATTGTAAAAGGAGTTATGATAACAATTGTCAAATGGAATTGTTTTTTGATGTTAGTGATAAATTTTTCCTTCTAATATCATCATGGAAAAGATTCATGTGGTTGGGAAAGAAAAGGAAGGTTATCCCAAGGAACATTGGCACCTTTTAGATCCTTGATCACATAGGAGCAGTGGCCTATTGACTTTTACTTCCACCAAGCATGGATAAAATTCATGATGTGTTCCATGTATCCCTCTATAGGAAATATATATTAGATCCCTCACATGTATTGAACTCAGAGGTGGTACATCTTGAAGATGATTACCCTTATGAGGATCCATCAGTAAAGATTCGGGATTAGAGAGGTAAAGTTATACACAATATTACAACCCACCTTGTCAAAGTGTTGTCGACAAATCATAAGTATAGAGAAGGGAATTCGGAACCATAAGAGGAGATTAAGGATAAATAACCTCACCTATTTATGTAAAATAAAATTTTGAGGGTGAAATTTCAAAAGGGGGAAGAATGTAACAACCCTAACTTTTATCAATGAAAATTTCATTCTTATAGTTATGTATTATAGAATAAATCACATAAAATGACATAGATGTCACAATAAAAACCTTAAAAATTAATAATAAATTAAATAATTGGTATTTCTATAAATTAGGGAACATATACCAATGGAATAGTAACTTGGCCATTGGAATAGTAATGTTACCATCAGGAATAGTAAATCAACCAGTAGAATTGTAACCTCACCTTTGAATGTATAAATAAAATTTTGGTATATTATGAATGAAAATATAATATATCATTATATAATTAAATAAATATTTTAAAAATTGTAAATTAAGTATTAGTATTTTTATAAGTTGTAAACAATTATTTTAAATTTTATAATATAATTATTTAAAATAAATTCATTTTTATAAAATATATTTATAAATTAATATTTTGTTGTATTATGAATATAAGATAATTTTATGTGACCTTAGTCAATTTTTTGAAGTGTCATAAAATCGGTTATAATATTAAAATCAATATTTTTTTCAAATAAATGATTGTATTAATTAAAAATTAAATTTCCCATATTTAGAAAAAAAATTCATAAAATTGTTTCTATTTTGTAAATAATCACATCAAATGTTTCCAAGGGTTATTTTTTGTAAATTTTCTAAAATAATTCTATTTTTGTGTTAATAGTAAAAATACAGTTTTTCACATAACTTGTATATCTTAAATTACATCATTTATGGTGTAATGGTGAAAAAATCCTTTCTATAACTTTAGGTTCTGCCATGGTATATTTAATTTCATAAATTGTTCATTAAAATGTAATAAACTCAATTTATAAACCTAAAAAGAACTTTCTAAAACCTAAAGTTAAAAGTGATTGCTTAAAATATTAATTTTTCTTTCTTTCTACTTTCCTTTTTAATAAAATATTTAATTAAATTTAAAAAGGGGATTTAAATTCTTAAAATCATTATATTATATTAATATATGATTTATAATTTCAAAAAATAACTATTTCAAGTTTTACCATAAATATATTATTTTATTCAATATTTTATTCTAAAAATACCCCCTCAAATATAAATAACCCCTCTCCCTCCCCTTGGAAAACCACTGCTACCACCCATTCCAAAGCCTAATATCTTCCCCAATCCTATGTATCAATCCCCTTATAAAAATTAGAGATGTTCTAGATCAATCCAACTCCAAACACTAAGGAGTTATAGTGTCATACAAGAGAAGCTACATCGAGGAGAGTGTAATTCTCTATTAACTCTTCCATATTTTCTTCTTCTATATTCTTATTTTACCCTCTCCCTTTAAAAAAATTATACTAAAAAATTGATTATACAGTATTATAACATTATATAAATTATTTTAACCTATTTTAATTATCATATTTATGAAAAATATAAATGTCATACTTCCCTTTCCCCACTTTTGACAACATTCCTTTAAAGGTCGGTTAACCGCCTATGGAGATGTTGACAAGAAAATTATTATAACCACCTTAATGGATGGATAGTATGAATTATATATAATATATTAATATTTAATAACATTTATTATATGATTTTATAATTTATTATACTAATGTATGGATTACATTTAATAAAATTGCAAAATCGTTGCAAAATGGGAAATTTTTAAGTAAAACATGATATCAAAACACTTTAATTTCATCAAAAGAAATTAAAAAATATAATCCAATGATCATAATTTATAAATATTTTTATAAAATTACTACAATTAAATTCTTTATTAGTGTTTTAATAAATATAAGTTTATTATTCATGAGGTGCAAAAGAGAAAAAAAATAAGCGGGAATTAAGGTTAGGGGAATTCTCAAACTCAACTCTCTTTCTTTGGGTTTTCCCTCTTTCACCACATTTTTCATATGGATATTAATTTAATGTTCCTTAAATATAATTTATACATCATTATTTTATCTTTTCCTGGGATATAAATGTGTCTAACCTGGTTTTATGACAAATGAAAATATTTTTCCAAAGGAACTCTTGTTTCTAAAAACACATCTTTTACTTATCTTGAGATTGTTTCTACTTCACTCAAGATTGATACAAAGAATTCTATTCACTTTGGGAACTCAAATTTTTATTCATGAATATATGCTTTATGAAATGAATCCCATTTATTTCCATGGGTTATTTTATGTCAAATATTTATATACGTTCTATGTGCCATCCATAATAATATAAATTTTATGATGTGTCAGGTGCACCAAGAATTATATAGTGCATGTAAATGTTTTGATGCAATGGGTTCACCCAGAAAAATATATCACTCTAATTCATTGGGTAATGTGAAAAATCTTATGAGATAAAGTTAAATAAGTGTGTTAGTTGACCACTAAGACATTATATTTCATTTCTATGCATTCCCACATTCCATACCTATATTTAATACTTACTCTCTTGATTATAATGATGATCCCATGCTTATGTTATGATGATGATGATTATTCTCACCCCATGTTATGTTGATCCATGTTCTTATCTATCCTCTTACTATATTTTCATCTCACCCCTTTCTTTAATGTATATCCTCAGTTGATAACTTGTACTAAGGAGAATGTGATGGAAACTAAGAATCAAGAGAAAAAGGAATTAAATAATTTTAATGTTTTATTTTGTAAAAGTTATGTATGGTCCTAATTTTTTCAAGAAACAAAATTGTTTGATCTTGTATATGTAACACCATTATGTTTTTATTTTTAAAATGATTTAATAGCAAATTAACTAAAAGTAGGGTTGTGATATGCATGTCGTGGAGTAGTTAGGTTTTGAGAAAACGGATGAGTTGAAAATAGTTAGAGGTATGACGTGGGCATGACCGGACCTTCATTTTGTTTTTATTTGGCATGTCCTATTGAGACAAGTCCATTTTGAGTGCACTTGGTTCACGGGCTATAACTATGTACTAACCAGATGTTTATTAGTAATTTGGAATCATATTGGATATGGGATATATATATCAAGTGTGTGGAACCAGGTTATATATTGAGCACTATTGGGTGCGTGGATTATTGAGGTATGTTGTCATCTAGGCATCGATTAGATACAGTTAATTGAGGTGTGTTGGCATATAGGCATCATTAGATACAGGACTTGATTTATGTGTGTGGCATTGGGATTGATTTGAGACTCTATTAAGATGCAGGGCCGCTTGGGTTCCATGTAAGTTATAGTCATGAGGTGGTCACTAACGTAGTGCGGGATGCTGATGGTTGTCTGGTATGACCACGGAGCACCTTTTGAGGTTCATAAGTGATGATACATCACAGTAGGACCTTATAGATTGGGAATTGGTCTATGGAAAACTTTCTCTATTTTAGTTTTAGTCGGGATAGAACGGCGTACGACACTCCTAAGGTAGGGAGAAACCTTTAGGCAGTTGACCTGTACCCTTAATACAGGGGTATTCTAGGTTTTTTTCTCTAATATAGGTATGTTCGGTATCATCTATATGTTTTTTTATATCTTAGGGAATATCTATGTTAAGGTGGGTAGACTTTAATTTCCCATGTTTTGGAATCTGGTCGAAAACCTCTCCTATTTTGAATTTTTCAATTAGTGGGTATTCCAAATTATTTTTTAATCATAAAAACTCAATTATGAGTTTTCCAACAATCCAATATCTTGTTTTGGAATGTTTTTATAGTCTTGGAGAGTTATTAGAGTGTTTGTAAAGTTTTTGGGAACATCGGAGGCCTGAAGTATTATTTTTCGAGTTGTAGGTCAAGGCACACAGTTTAGGGTAAACCGTGCAGCCTCTTCCAGATAACAGTGCACCCTATTTTTTTACTACTGAATGGTTTGATAAACTATGTGAGGTGAGGTGCAAAGTCGTATGGCTATGTATGTAGTTTTTATAGAGGTATTTCTCGTGGTTTTTTCATGGTTAGTGAAAATTGTACGGCAAGCCATGCGGGTAGTGCCACTTAGGCAGTGCATATGTACTGTAGTCCGCATGGTTGCCGCATAGTTTGGAAAACCATGAGAGCTAAACATGTAGCCTCATTAAAGGTGTAAAATTACCTTTTTACACTTAATTAATTTTCTTTTTTTCTCCTATTTTCCCTTCTTTATTCTATTGTGGGTTACGCACATTGGCAAGGAAGAGCTCCTTCCTCCTCTCCTCTATGGTGTGGCCTAGATCCGTCATTCGAGGTCTGTTTTTAATGTCATATGGTGCATTGGAACCACGTCAGTGAGTCTCTCCTCACCATATCTTCTCTTCCCCTTTTCTCTCCCCTCATGTAATGCTATGTCTGTTTGAGTTGTTTTACCCTATTTTCAATGCGTTCGACGGAATCATTGATTTCTTCCAAACATCATGGAGTTATAGGATAATACTGGATGTGTATATATCTACAAGTCAAAGGCAGGTGGTTCATAACTTTCTTTGCATTTATATGGATGTTTGGGGGTGTGTTTTTTCATGTTATTGGGTAATTGATAGATACCCTCATTCTTGATGTTAAATTGATTATTATACCCTGTGGGATGCTATTGGGAATTCCCAAAATGTATTCTCTCATGAAAATCTAGGTTAAAGGCCATCAACCACATTGGGTAGCTAGGATGGGGTGTTTTCTTTATTTAATTTGAGTTTTTTGTCAAATTGGATTTGAAAAATTCAATTATATTGAATTGTTTTTTTAAATTGAATTGTTTCATTTTAATTGATCTATTTAATTCAATTAAATTTGATTGGTTGTCTAAATTGAATTTCTTATTCAATTTTTCAATTTTATCATTTTAAATTGAATAGTTTATTATGTGAATTATATGAAATGATTTAATCTCATATGATGTGATCTATTGGATCGTGATGGAATTGGACCGAAGGATTAAGGTTGCATGGCCATCAGGATTGAGGTGGTGTGGTCGTCTGTTTGGGCTTAGCCCACATTATTGGGTGACATGATCACCGGTTGGGAACCATGGACGTCATTTTGAGGTAGTAAGGCCATCAAGTTGAGGATGTGTCATGTGAGGTTGTATGGAAAGGTCATCGGACTTTAGAAACATAGTCCAATGGGAACAAGGTACTGGTTGGATATGGCTTAGGTATTAATTTGGTGATTTCTGCTCACCTTTGATGGCCAAAGTGCTGATTGGATTCATGTTCACATAGGTTGACTCAGTGATGATGTGGTTTTGACCACTCATGGGGGTATAGTCCCCCAACAGTATAGCTTAGTAAATTGTGTTGGGGGTTCCTTTCATAGAACGCAACAGGGAAGGTGAGGAGACATCGGTTGATAGTGTTGAGGCTATCAGTTGGGGAATGAGTCTCTCCGTTTTGAGATCTTGGTCCATGACTATTTTGTGAGTATGGATATCTTTTTTCATTGAGACGTCATGCTATAATCCGATAGTGATATTTATTTTATGATAAATATCGATGCATCTCTATATTTCGGGCTACAAGACAAAGGGTGATTTCAAGTGGGGGTCCAAGGGACCAAGGTTTTATTTTCTTGGGAATTCCATTGGGATGTCGATGATTTGTTTGACACACTAGGAGTTAGGGGGAATGAGGTGCTAAGTTACCTATTTGAGGTGGAACCTGAGGATTCACCTGGTCTATTCTAATTCAGGGGATGGCTTGGGCCATTTTCTAAGGATCATCACCTCTTCAGTGATTCTGGCATTGGTTGAGGCAGGTGATATCTTCTTGGTGGTTGTTGATCACCAGGGAAGATTTTTTTTAATTAAATTTCATTGATCTTATTTACTTTTTATTAAAGTTCACACCTGCTTAAAAACTTATGTTGGGTATAGACACTTGGTTGGTATCCTACAAAGATTTTCTCTCACACCCTACATGGGCCCTTCAACATGTGTGTATAATTTATGTTATTGTGTTGAGGTAAGTGATATACTTCAAGAGCTTGATAATAGTGGAATTCTTGCATGAGATTTTGGTATGGGACCTTGAGGTCTTATCACAATTGGAGTTTTAATTTTTTTTTTCCTTTTTTCCGGCATGTTTTATCTATGTAGCTATTATGGTCATACATGGGAAACCCTTAATATATATATTATTATGTATGACATGTATTGAATTCATGTTTCATTTTAATATCTATATGTGGTATATTGGAAGGTTTATTAATTTCTTCTTCGTATTTCATTATGCTTCCGCTATTGCTTATTATAGAATGTTCTTCCTCCATTGGTGGGTTTAGTTCGAGTCTGTTGAGTCTTTCCTTCAACTTCATAGTTATAAATATATATATATATATATATTAATACCATTGTTATATATTTTCATGAGGGTATATCCTTCTCGCTTTTCCCTATTTACACCCTCACTACTAGTCGGTAGCCTTTTCCATTTGGGGAGGTGAGCCTAAGGCCAGTGGCACATAGCCTGATAGCACGGTTTGGGTAGCTAATCAGGTCGAGGACACTACACTTCATATAATTAATTTTCAATGACTTTACTATTATTCATTTTCAACTAAATTGTTTTATTCCAAGTGTTTTTGAAAATTCTTATGAGGATCTTTTCAAATTATTTTGATAATTCATAAAGGATTGCATCCCTATTTTGATTTATAAAGGACATCACCAATGGCGTAAGGGTTGTTTCTAATTAGAGGGTTGTTTTTTTTTAATTGGATCCTAATGGAGGAAGGTGATTTTTGAAATTTGATTATACTTATTGGTTCTTAAATAATGGTTTTATAACTTGAAAGTCTAGTTTGGATGTAAAGGATTGGTTGGAATTTTATAAATTAAGATTTCAAATGATTATACACCCCTTATTTTGAGCCCCTTGGTTTCTATGACTTGTGTACCCTTTTCACCTCTATGGGATATAAATGGATTATAATTATTTGATGCCTTTATGATGTGAAATTATTTTTTTCTTAATAGGGTATTATAAGTGATATGAGGTTTGTTTATTGTGTTTTATTATTGATCTTTATGGTGATCATGTTATTGTTTTTACTCACATATACTTTTTCAATGTCATGGGAACCTACGTAACTATGTGAGTGATTCAGTGTGTGTCAAACTAGCTTCTTTTGATAATTTTATAGTTCCCCTATAGTATTTTGTGTCCTTACTAGTGATGGTGGCCCAATTAAATTGTAGAAGCTAATCAAAAGGATTACCCTAACTAGACTATAGGAGCTAGTCGAATTGAGTACCATAGTTATACTATGGGAGATATTAGGTAAGTTTTCCCCTATTTAGAATGTGAAATATAATCCAAAAGGAGTATATAATTAATATTGTGATAGATAATTTAGTTATTTCAACTATAGAACCCAAAATTGGCCGATTTATAGTTCTATTTGAGTATTAATGAGTCTGTGTCACATTATAACCTAGGGAGTTTCTCATGGACCTTTTTCATTTGATGATGGTATTGCCTTGAGGATTCCCAATATATACTTTATGATTATTCCATTATGTTATTTTGGATTAGTGGGACCATGTATATTATTTTTGGTTGTTTTTATTTTTCCACTTGATATAATTCTGGCTATTGTTTATTTGACTTCTTTCCTGATGAGGAGTTTTACTTTTTAAATGTTTTTTAAATAAGTTTTTTAATGAAATATTTTGAAAGAAGGTAAATTATTTGATTTTGATTATGTAAATTTAGAAATCCAACCTCTTAAACATTTTAAATTGTCTTCCTATATAAATGGTGGATTCCACCCCTTGATTAATAAAAATTTATTTTTTGGAATAAATTATATTTTAAAGGAAACTTTGATATAATTTCTTGGATTTAAAATATTTTTTATAACACTACAGTTGGTTTTCTTTCCAAAATGGGTTTTCTTTGGTTTCTGGAAAAAATATCATGTATTATAATTGTTTTCCTTTATGTTTTACAATTAGAAAACCTTATTTTTTCAAATGATGTTCAAAATAGTGTTTATGAAATATTTTTATAAAATTAATTGCATGGACTCCTTAGTGAAATCCTACTAGGAATATTTATCTGACATCTTGCATACACACTAATGTGTGTGTGTTAATGCATGCAATATTCATGTTTTATAGATTTTTCCATGTTTTGATATCATTTTGGATATTGTTCATATAGACTATTGATGAATTTTGTGGATGTGGCGAGTGATTGTGGGCCACATTAATCTCTTCAAGTGGTGTCTTGGGTTATTTATGTATTTTGGGGTATTTATATATATGTTAATTTTCTTTGTGTATTCTGTATTCAAAACCTCTTTTTTTTGAGACTATAGTATGCTATAAAATTGTAATGGTTGTTTATTTTTGTACAAATTCATAGATAATAGTTATTACTTTTCTTTATTAACTCTTGTTGGATGTTTCTTAGCTTACAATATGTTTTGATTATTTATTTGTTATCTATTTATTTGATATGCATAGAATTACAAGGTATATATGTACTATACCAATTTATAAGTTAGTTTCCACTGTATATTATTATTATTTGAAGGTGGTGTCATTTCCAAGTGTGCATTATTGATACCCAGGTGCTTATTTTTAGCCTTTGCGGATATGTAATTCCCTTAATTCCATGTGGAAGAGAAGTTTGGGTGATGTGTTAGGTTGAACCTAGGTCAACTTTTTAGACTTTTTGTGACTCCTCATACTCTTCTCCAACTTAGTATTGTCTTCAAATTTCTCATTTACTTTTCCTTGAGTTGATTATGCATACATCAATTATAAATAACCTTAAAATCACAACATGATCATACAATGTTTAGAAAAAAATGATAAAATTAAATTGGAAAAGAAAATAATTTTCCTAAACTATCAAATCATGGATTCTAAAAAACCTATAGTACACTGTAATAGTTAATACAAATAAATTTAAATAATTAAAAAAATAATTTGAAATAGGTTTTAAGGTCACATTATCCAAATTTTTATAAATATAATATCATGTGATATTGATGAATAAAAAGATTTTATGGTTATACATATCATTTTTTGGAATTATATCTAATAAAACCAACGGTCATGTATTCACTTTTTGATTACGAAACTAATATTTTCCTATGGCTAGGTACTTTGGTTTATTTAGAAATTAGGTGATCCAAAACCATGTTTAAGCATATAATGTAAACAATACAATGGTTGATAGAGTATTTAAGAACTAGTTAATGTATTAAAAATAATTTCCCTAGTCAATAAACAACGTTCATGATTAAATAAATAAGAAAATGTATCTAAAAGTGATTAAATACAAAAAACCCAATAATTATAGCATTTTAAATAAAATTCAACATTTATTACTCCTTTATTACCAAAATCAGAAAAATAAATTTACCCCTTATACAAATAATTACATATTACACACAAATAAATATAATCATAAAATCTCATCCTTAAAACCACTAACAGTTATTTTCGAGCCAGTTGAATGAATCAATTTAATGAATTCAAGTGTGTAGCATCAACCTTTATTTGTATGAAAAAATAGCTTCAGATGAATATTCCTATATCTCTAAATGTATATTTTACTCTTTAATATACAATTCAAAATCCTCACAGATATTCTTTAAAAACCAGTCTATGTATCACCCTTATATCTGAAAATATATCTCAATAATATCATAAAAATATGAGACCTTCAATTTTATATATTCCAAAAATATATCTATCATGGTGAAAATGTATTTTCCATGATGAAACTAGATATAGATCCTGAATTTCTTTTCTAGAATATTTCATACTTCAAGAAGTAACCAAACATGCCACATTATAGTCATCTCCTCCCAACAGAGATACTATATTTTATATCATTAAACCATAATGAAAATATACTTTCATATCACAGTAACCTCTCTCACGGTGCTACATCAACCATGTGATTATTAAGTTTTTGATAATTCATCATCCTTCCTATTGATTGAGGAAAAAATTCTATAACCACAATATAAGGCTTCGATAGATTTCTCTACTATACAGATGTTCATTATGTAAAGTTCTATGTTGTGGATTAACAAGGTTATTATTTATATTCTATAGAGATCTCACTCTATTTAATCTCATGTAGTGGAATATTTGAATTAATCTCATATATACCCCATGAGTTAATATCATATAAACTCTAAAAAATTTATTTAATCTTATTTTTGACCACTTTTCCTTCCTATATTGATATCTCAATTCAACTTTCATGGAATGTTTCTCTTGTGTGTCATTTAAAATTATCTGGTTATTCTCATATGACATTTAATTTAATATCACATAGAACTCTTAGGCCCATAATTATTCTTATATAGTAAATTTAGTCTCATTTCCTTACTTGTGACATCCAATTAATTATGAATTTGTTCCCTCACATGATGTATCTTATTAAACTTAGGATTTGTATGAGTTACTCCTATGAAACTTCAAGTTCCTTTCTATTTTCATTAAAAATCATCCAAAATATAAATAAAAGGTTTTCTATCACTAATCATAAAAAATAATATAATTAGTCAAAAATAAATATTAAATAATAATATAACTAATAAAAAATTATGCATGAAATTACTTATCCTTTTATAAAAGGGTTAGTGGGAGAATGGTTTTTTATCAGGTTCTTTATATTGATGAAATAATTCTCTTCTAAAGTGGCATCCCAATGTCAAAAATGGTGAAAAACTAGTTGGGACACCAATTCTGAAAAAAAAAATGATGATGAAGCATCATATATGATGGGTATGAAGATCTATTGAGATAAATCTAAATGAATTCTTATACTTGGTTAGAATTAGTACATTGATATAGTGTTAAAAAATGATAAGGAAAACTCTAAAGAAATATTTCCCAATGTTACATGGAAATATTCTTTAGATTAAATAGTGTAATTCACCTTTTAAATAAAAATAATCCATAAGTAATAATTCATATGATTTTTTAATTAGATCAATCATGTATGTTATGTTATGCACACATCCTAATGTGTAATATAAATTAATTAAAAAATTCAATACCAATAACATCCAAGTGAAAGTTATTAGGTAGACATAAAGAATATAATTAACTAATTTAGAAGAACTATTGATGTATTATTAGTACTTATTAGTGAATAAGGGATCATTATATAGGGTTTCACAGATTCTATTTTCTAAACTAACAAGTTTAGAACTTAGTTAGGATTTGTGTTTTTCCTTAATAGTTGATCTGTAAAAAAAGTTCAAATAAATTGACAGTTATTGATTTTATAAGAGAAGATGAATATATCATAAGACTTGATGTGGTTAAGGAATATTTTGGGACAAATAAATTCATTAATAAACTAGGGGTGGTTTAAGAATTACATATGTTATTGAACTCTACGATGATAATTGTGGAGTAGCTTCACAAGATAAGGAATCAAGGTCTCACCAATGATCCAAAAAAAACTTCATTGATATCATCTCATTTGAGAGATAATTTATACATATGATATTAAGATGTGTAGGTTTTCTATAGAGAATAATATTTAAAATCCCTTAAAAATCCCACCATGAAACAAAAACATGAAACACGCACCAATTCTATTTAAATTAGATACATGGGTGACTAGATTTAGTTTAAGTGAGAGATTTTTAGGGTTTATGCCCTCAAATAAATAAAGTTTTTTTTGGCATGGGGAGATTTCATATCAAGTAATTTATATTAATAGCATTATTTTATTATTCATTTATATTTTTTGTATAGAATATGATATATCATATGAAAACAACCAAGGTGATATATGTATTACTCGGTTATCTCTTATTTATGATCATTGTATTGGGTTGTGGTGATATGTTAAGATTGGTATGAGTAGGATCACTTCTATAGAGATACAACTAGTCACACATACGATATTAGTTGGTGAACTTATATTTATGTTGACTCGCTTAAATTTCACCACATGGATTGACATATATGTATCAATGGTGTTACCTAAGTGATCATTTTTTATAGATCCTTTGACCAGAGGTTATCAAATAGCTTCCCTATTTATGAAATTTTATAATTTAATACTTATCTAAAGTTATTTTAAAATTTGGATTAATAGATTATAATTGTATGTGACACTAATCAAGTGAATGAATTTTATTAACCAAGGAAATATGTTTCCAACAATACAAAGGATTATAACAGTATGGCCAATAATTATGTTTTGACTAAATATGCCAATGTCCATGCTAAGATAATTACATTTTATTAAATTATATTATATTTAGTTTGTAAAGACCCAGAATTCCCATGGAAATTTTTTTTAAATACATAGGAATTTTCCGAGTCTGTAGAAATTTATGGCGCATGATTCCGAGGCCCGGTGTTTTCGAAATCGATTTCAAAATTTTTGTTCAGGTACATTCAGTAAACGTACGAGCAAGTTTTTTTAACTTTTGTACCGGTGCTCAGAATTTAAATCTGAGGGCGTTGTTGAACTCGCTGTGCCGGTATTCACTTAAGGATACTTTCAATTTGATGGCAGTGAGTTGAGAATAAAAGTTGGTTTTTGGGTTTTCAAAAAAAAAAATAATATAAAGTGAGATACACTTTATTTTATTTGAGCCACCATGTGGGTGACTGGTAGTTGAAACCTCCTCTGGGAAGTTGGAGGTGGGACCACCACACCTTAACCTCCCATGAGAGGTTATGGTGGAGGGTCCCACCTGAACATAACCTCCCGCGAGAGGTTATGACGTGGGGAGCACATGGGGCTAAACCCCCTATTCATGGAGGAGAGTAAAACCTCCCAAATCTCCCTCATTAATGAGGGAGAGCCTCTCCACCTTTCCTTTAATTAATTGGATCCAACTCCCTTTTTATTAATTGTGCCAACACCCATGAACTAATTAAGGGGATCCATGTAATTAATTCTCCATTTTTTAATTTTGTGCCAACACCTAAAATAATAGATCTATTATTGTTTTTGGGTTGGAATTGTTCATTATGGTGGGAAACTTGGGTGTTTTTAGGAGAGGATTATTGGGAGAAGGCCCCAACGAAGAATGAAGAATGCCGGTGGCGATCCTTCTTCGACTTCTTCCCCGAACACCTACCGACGTGGAGCGTCTTCCATGAGCCAATGAAACACGGGATTGGAAGCATGCGGCAGACGTGATGAACGAAGATTATCTTCATCTACTTTCTGCGACTCCGTCTACAAATGACGCCCGACAATCAAAGGTAGGGGGTTTACTTTGAGTAATATTCCTTTTCTTTCTCTCATATTCATTTGAAAGGAATCGATGTGAAGTACTATAAATAATTGATGCCCATCGTACTCAATTGATGAACCAATTACTATCACCCCTAAACGTGGAAGGTGCGGTCCAAACTAACATGGCCTAACACCCTTCGTCGATCTCTTTATGATGTTTCTTTGGCATGGCGATGATGTGATGGAATGACGAAGATGGCGATGACAAAGGCCGCGCTACCCATGGCCTCTGCGAACCGTGCCGCCCCCACGACGCTCTGGTGCTCCGGGACGAACTACGGCCCTCCGGTCGAGCCACCCTGGTCGCGTCATCCATCGGAGAACCGGACAAGCTACCCTAGCCCGCACCGGCCTTCCGTGCGCCCCGGCTCAACCACGCCGAATTGCATCGGCCATGATCGCACCCCGTCGGCCTGACCGCGGCCTACCTGGCACCCTCTCGGCTACCTGTCGGCCTGCCAAGCCTCTACTCGGTCTGCCCTACCACCCCATCAGCCTACCCTGGCCGCACCCCAGCTCTCGGCTGAACCGACCGAGCTATGCTGACCTCCCGAGCCAGCCCGTTGTGTCCCTCATGACATCGCTGGCCGAACCGGCTTGGCATTCCAGGAGGATTTGCCTAAGCCATGCCCCTTGCAGTGTTATCCGAACCAACCCCGGCCTCTAGGCCAAGCCGCCTACACGGCGACCTCCGGGCCGAACCGCCCACGCAGTCCGCTGGGCCGGGCCCAGCAGACCGGGCCGAACCTAGTGGGATGACCCACCCAATGAACCGGGTTAGACCCAACGGGTCTGACCATGTCGGTCCATACTAGTTTGGGCTGAGTCAGTCCAACCAGATCGGACCAGACTCGGCCCACTACCGACCCTTTACTTTCTTTGGCCATATCTTTGGCACCGGACATCCATTTTACAAACCGTCAGCATCGCTGGTATTCTTGGAATGCAATATTCCCTTTGAAAATTCCCTCACTAGAGTTCGGGGAATATTTGAGATACGGTCAGGTTGGATCATACACGAATCTAACCTGGCCCCGGGATAAAAAGGAAAATAACTCACAGACTGGGCATCCGATCGATGCACCGTCTGTTGCATTGAGACCCCTATGACATGGCAGACCGTTGAGATACTTTTTCTTGGGACTTCATGGAAACTGTTGTATAGACACTTAGCTTGAGGAGAAGACCCTCCCGGAATCAAGCATGCTCTAGTGGAACCCTGCTGCTGGCTGCGCACTGACTATTGTTCCTGGATCTTGTGTGGGTCCGACAGTTCTAACTGCTGGTCCTGGATCCTGTGTGGGTCTGATAGCTTAGATATTTCAGTGACTACATATGATCATCTCTATCTCTCTACAAAAAGTTGTATACCTGTGTGAGCTGAGTCAGTGACTTCTGTGTTTTCCTCATGATTGAGATGGGTAACTTGATAACTCAGGTATATGTATGGGGATGTACCTAAGTAATGGTTATCTGTTCTTTTCATACTATGTAGTTTATTCTTGGTGGATTTTGGGAGACCATGGTGGTCTCGGGGTCCCTACTGGGTATCGTTATACTCACCCCTACACAGGCTATGCTCGCACCTCGTTATGTTGGATGCAGATGAAGGACAGTGCTGACTGAGGTAGACTAGCAGGACTCGCTGGTACCTGGAGGTAGACATTACGATGAGTCGGTACACGGAGCAGACTGATGGACGTGGAGTGATGAGGAGGCTATATGTACCTACCCTTTAGGTAGGATCCAAGGTGGATGATCCAGGAGATGCTTTCACCTTTCAGCTATTTTTTCCCTTTTCAGTTGTACTTGTACTTTACATTTGGGTTTGTATTTCTGGCCCCTTTTTATTTTTAGCACTCTTTTGTATATAGTTTTACTTAGTGTTTTACTTCCAAATCATATTCTATTTTTTGAGTTTTCAAGTTATAAATGTAATGCCTTCACAATTTAGGGATTTACACCTTTGTTGTTAGTTTCCAGCCCCTAACCCATGGAAGGCAGGATTTGGGTTGTCACAGCACGGGCCCCGGGGGACAGTTCATGGCAAATTGGTATCAGAGGATTCAGTTCTATAGTAGAACTTAGGAATCTAATCATTTTTTTGAATCAACGGTGTTAAGAGTACTGAGTGTGGTTTTTAGTCCAAGGAGTCCAGTGTTGGTGCGGCAACCGACGTATCCATACACCAGGACCATGAATTCTGATTTCCATCTCAGTGCACGAAAATACTGATTGTGTGTGTGTTTCAAGAGTCTTCTTTGTGATCCATTTGATTCAGCTCACTAGGTATAACATATTGACCGTGGCGCACCTGTATCTTTTCAGGATGGCCCCACGCAGACAACCTGCCAGGGTTCTGAGAGATGTACGAGATGGAAGCCCACTGAGCGACGATGCCTCGGTTCAGGGCCCCATAACAGTGGAGGAACTGGTGGTACCACTTCCCGTTGGGCCACTGATGCCACCGGCCCCAACGGAAGACGATTCACGCTTCTTGAGTGCGTTGCATGAGTTCCAGTGCCAGAGGACACCTAGGTTCAGGGGAGAGATGGACCCATAGGTAGCTGAGGATTGGCTGGAGGAAATGGTGAGAGTCTTCTAACTGGTAGGGACACCAGCAGACTTCATGGTGATTCTTGCTGTCAGCCTTCTACAGGTTGTAGCAGGCAGATGGTGGATTCTGGTGCTCTAGGTTTATGATGAGGCAACACTACTCTAGGTAGACTTTGAGAGCCTGTTTCAGGTGGAGTTTGTCCCAGCCACCCTACGTGAAGTGCAGATACATGAGATACTTTATCTGCAGCCGGAAATCATGACAATGGAATAGTACTCAGCGAGGTTCACCGACCTCTCGCGCTACTCCACCGATATGGTGTGGGACCCCTTCTTCAGGGCCTGGACCTTCGATCCGGGGATCAGATGGGAGATCAAAGCATCAATTATCTCACTCAACATACCGACGCAGGCGGGGGTGTTAGAGAGATCCCTCCTAGTGGATATTTTCCATTCTGAGCGGTCACCAGTAGAGAGACCCATCACTAGTCGACATGCAGCGGAGTCTTCTGCAGCTGGCATTAGACAGATGTCGCAGAGGTCCAAGAAGACCAGGCCATCTGGTGGACAACCTCAGGATATGGGTTCAATTGTGCGGGGCACACGAGACAGAGAGAATCATGCCAGGAGTAGGCAATGTTACTCTTACGGCGGGCAGGGTCACATGGCTCGTGACTGTCTGACCCACTGTACTGACGATCAGTAGATGGTTGAAGGACCACCCAGGCACAGACATAGATTCAATCGAGGCAGACCACAGGGAGCAGGCGGACGTGGCAGAGGAGCTGGTCGTGCAGCTGGGGTTAGATGACGTTACGAGGTGATACCACCACCACCACCAAAAGGTCCACCCTGACGGCAGGGAGTAGGTGGATAGGCGAGAGCTCATCTCCAGGAAGATGAGGCATATAATCACAGCACTCCAGAGATGATTCTATGTGTGATCTGTGTCTACTCCACCATAACTGTAGTTCTTATAGACATAGTTGTTAGTCACTCTTTGATTTCCACTGCCCTCGTTCAGATCTTGGAGATTCTGACAGAGCCGTTGGGTCGATCCTTACGACTAGAGACTCCTACAGGAGCAGACTCGATGATTACGTACTGGTGCCGGAAGTGTGAGCTTACTATAGGAGGCGAGAGCTTCAGCTGGGATCTCTTCATAGCAGCGTCGAGGCCTTACGACATCATCTTGGGTACCGACTGGTTATCTTCAGTCCATGCTCAGATTAACTATATTAGGAAAAAAGTGTGGTGTGTCCACACGTATGGGACAAGTTTCACCTTCACCAGCAAGAAGGGATCCCTTTCAATATAGGATGGACTTACTCGGAGGAGGGTGCAGCCGATCACTCATCATTTGGCCTGCCTTATCCTCGGAGCAGTAGATGTGGAGAGTCTGAGCTATCCTGTAGTGGTGGAACAGTACATGGATGTTTTCCCTGATGATGTACCATGTCTACCTCCTTGTAGAGAGGTGGAATTCTACATTCACATGTACCTCAGGATGGCACTGATATCTACCCCAGTGTATTGGATGGCTCTTGCAGAGCTATGCGAGCTACGGGTACAGCTAGAGGACTTGTAGGGGATGGGACTCATCTCAACAAGTGTTTCTCCCTGGGTATCCCTAGTTCTATTCGCCAAGAAGGTGGATGGGAGCTTGAGGCTTTGTTTTGACTACCGTCACCTGAACCAGGAGACCATGAAGAACAAGTACCCACTCCCGAGGATTGATGAATTCTTTGATCAGCTGAAGGGAGCACGGTGGTTCTTGAAGATATACCTCAGATCAGGTTATCCCCAAATCAGAGTTCGAGATGAGGATGTGTAGAAGATGGCCTTTAGATATCGGTACGGCCACTACGAGTTCTTGTTTATGCCTTTCGGTGTGACCAATGCTCCAGCAGCATTTATGGGACTCATGAATAGTATCTTCTAGCCACAACTCGATCACTTTGTCGTAGTCTTCATCAACAACATTTTAATCTACTCGACTACTAAGGAGAAGCATGATTACCATTTTCGGGTAGTACTGTACACACTCCGAGAGAACTAGCTTTATGGTAAGCTCTCGAAGTGCCAGTTCTGGATCCGAGAGGTTCACTTTCTAGGTCATGTCATCTCGGAGGTTGGAGTTGTAGTGGATCTAGCGAAGATTCAGGCGGTACTTACTTTGGAGCCACCCATAAGTGAGATGGAGGTACAGAGTTTTCTGGGTTTGGCTGGTTACTACAGGAGGTTCTTAACAGAATTCTCCAGAGTTGCAGCACCAGTATCAGCCTTGACGAAGAAGGGGCAACCCTTCATGTGGTCGGAGAGATGGAAGCAGAGCTTTTAGGATTTGAGGTAGAGGATTAATAGTGCCCCCATCTTGAGGCTTCTAGAGGAAGGAATAGGGTACGTAGTCTACTGGGACGCATCAGGGACTGAAATCCAGTGTGTCCTGATGTAGGAGCGATCAGTGATGGCATATGGTTCTTAGCAGCTGAGACAGCACAAGTATAACTACACTACCCATGACCTGGAATTAGCAGTAGTGGTCTTCGCCTTGAAGATGTGGCGAAACTATCTGATGGGTGAACGTTTTACCATGTACTCTAATCACAAGAGTTTTAGGTATATTTTCTCCCAGAAGGACCGGAACCTGAGACAGCGACGATGGCTTGAGTTCCTCCATGACTATGACTTTGAGATAGTCTATATTCCTGGGAAGGGGAATTTTGTTGTAGATGCGCTCAACAGGAGATCTGGTATACAGCTACTTGGAGAGGTGATAGAACAGCTAGCAGCTTTACAGATATCCTTTGTGGATAGAGATGGAGCAGCTTTTCTTCAGCCTCTCATGGTCACTCCCCCACTCCTTCAGCGAGTTAGGGAAGCACAGCATGGAGACGCTGACTGCAAGACACGACGTGCTCATATATCCATAGGGCATGCACCTGATGGATTTTATGAAGGTGGGGAGCATGTGATCCTCTTCAGAGGATGAACTATGGTGCCAGTATCACTTTAGGAGGAAGTGTTGATGGATTTCCACACATCCCCTCTAGTGGTACATCCAGGAGTGGCGAAGATGTATCAGGACCTCCGACGATAACATTGGTGGCCAGGTATGAAGAAAGCAATTGCACAGTTTTTTTGTTGATTCCTCACTTTTCAGCAAGTCAAGGCGGAGAATTATGTACCAGTAGTCTTGGTACAGCCTTTATAGGTTCTAGAGTGGAAGTGGGATGGGATATCCATGGATTTTGTGACGGGGCTTCCACATGCATCCAGGAGTCATGATTAGATTTTGGTGATCGTTGACCGACTCACCAAGTCAGCCCACTTCCTACCGATCAGAGATTAGGGTTCATTAGAGAGCTTGGGGTGCCTATATATTCAGAAGATTGTGTGTTTATATGGTATAAATTCGACGATTTTCTTCAATTGTGATGCACAATTTACTTTTCGGCTATGGAAGGGGTTGTAGGAGGCTTTCAGGACACAGCTTTTTTGAGCACCACCTTCCATCCTCAGACAGATGGTCAGACTGAGCGGAACATTTAGACCCTCGAGGACATGCTTCGTGCTTATGTCCTCGACTTCGGTCACAGCTGGGAGGATCACTTACCTTTGGTGGAGTTTTCATACAACAACAGCTATCACTCCACCATAGGGATGGCACCATTTGAGGCGTTATACGGGCGACCTTGCAGATCACCCTTGTGCTAGACTGACCCAGGGGAGTCAACACTTATGGGACCGGAGATGGTATGAGCTACCACAGAGAAGGTTCAGATCATCCAAAAGCAGATGAAGACTGGACAGAGCAGACAGAAGTCGTATGCTGATAGGAGATGGAGACCTCTGGAGTTTGAGGATGGCGACCATGTCTTTCTACAGGTCTCACCTCGATGAGGTTTATGGAGATTTGGCCGAGGCGGCAAGTTATCTTCGAGGTTTATCATACCATTCTAGGTCCTCAGTAGAGTAGGCGAGGTGGCTTACCACCTGGCTCTTCCACCTCAGTTGCACCGGGTGCACGACGTCTTCCACGTATCTCAACTGAGGAGATATGTGCATGACCATTCTCACATCATCGACCATGGAGAGTTGTACATCAATGATGCGGAAACATTTATAGAGGTTCCAATGGAGATTGAGGATCGATAGGATCGGGTCCTATGTGGACAATCGATACCTATGGTGCACATTCGCTAGAAGCACGGGAACCTCCAGGAGAGCACATGAGAGCAGGAGGCTCAGATGCGTGCTCAATACCCCCACTTATTACCTTAGTTCGAGTTGTAGCTTATGGGGACATAAAGCCTTGAGGTGGGGAGAATTTAAAGACCTGGATCTCCTGTGGAAATTTTTTTAAATACATGGGAATTTTATGAGTCCACCAAAATTTACGGCGCATGATTCTGAGGCCCAGTGTGCCTGGAATCAATTTCCGAAGTTTTGTTCAGGTACGTTCAGTAAACATATGAGTGGGTTTTTATAACTCTTGAACCGGTGATCGGAATTGAAATCTGATGGAACCGTTGAACTTGCAGTGCCGATATTCTCTTAAGGAGATTTTCACTTCGACAGCAGTGAGTCGAGAATAGAATTTAGTTTTTGGGTTTTCAAAAAAAATAATAAAATAAAGTGATCTACACTTTATTTTATTTGAGTCTCCATGTGGTTGACTGGTATTTGAAACCTCCTCTTGGAAGTTGGAAGTGGGACCAACACACCTTAACCTCCCATAAGTGATTATGGTGGTGGGGCCCACCCAAACATAACCTCCCACGAGAGGTTACGATGTGGCGACCACATGGGGCTAACCCCCTATTGATGGAGGAGAGTAAAACCACCCAACTCTCTCTCATTAATGAGGGAGAGCCTCTCCACCTTTCCTTTAATTAAATGGAGCCAACTCCCTTTTTATTAATTGTGTCAACACGCGTGAAATAATTAAGGGGAGCCTTGTAATTAATTATCCATTTTAAAATTTTGTGCCAACACCTAAAATAATAGATCAATTATTATTTTTGGGTTGTAATTATTCATTACGGTGGAAACCTTTGGTGTTTTGAGGAGAGATTTATTGGGAGAAGGCCCTAATGAAGAACTCTCACCAACGAAGAATAAAGAACGTCGGCGACGATCCTTCTTCGACTTCTTCCTCGGACACCTACCAATGTGGAGCGTCTTCCACGAGCCAACAAACTTTTGGATTGGAAGCATGAGGTGGACGTGAAGAATGATGATTCTCTTCATCTACTTTCTGTGACTCCATCAACGAACAATGCCCAACAATCAAAGTTAGGGGGTTTACTTTGAGTATTATTCCTTTTCTTTCTCTCATCTTTGTTTGAAAGGAATCGATGCGAAGTATTGTAAATAATTTATGTTCATCATACTCCTTTGATGAACCAATTTATATCACCCCAAAATACGGAAGGTGCGGGCCAAACTAACATGGCCCGACACCCTCCGCCGATCTCTTTGTGATGTTTCTTCAGTATGGCGATGAAGCGACGGAACGATAAAGGCGGTGATGAAAAAGTTGTGCTACCCATGGCCTCCATGAACTGCACCGCCCCCGTGACACTCTGGTGCTCCAGGATGAACTGCGGCCCTCCAGCCGAGCTTCCCTGACCGCATTGTCTGTCAGCAAACCGGCCACGCTACCCAGGCCCTCACCAACCTTCCGGGCGCCCCGTCCGAACCCCGTCGAACCACGTCGGCCCTTCCCGCGCCCTTCCGGCCTTCCCCCACCTCTCGTACGTCTCACCGGCCTTCCCGTGGCTTGCCCAGACCCCGCCGACCTGCCCGTGCCCCACCGGCCTGCCCGTGGCCTACCTCGCCAGCCTACCCGGGCCGCACCCCGGCACCCGGCCGAATCGGCCGAGCCGTTCCGACCTCCCAAGCCGGCCCGCTGTGTACCTTGTGGCGTCCCTAGTCGAACCAGCTCGGGCTTCCAAGCTGAGTTTCCCAAGCCACGCCCCTCGCAGTGCTGGCTGAACCAGCCTCGGCCTCCGGGCCGAGCCGCCTACGCAACGACCTCCAGGCCGAACCGCCCCTGCAGTCCGCTGGGCGGGGCCCAGCTGATTGGGCCGAACCTAGCGGGCTAACCTGTCCAACAGGCCAGGTCAAACCCAGCAGGTCAGACCGGGTCAACCCAGACCGGGTCGGACCAGACTGGGTTGGGATGTGTCAGTCCGACCGAGTCGGACCGGACTCAGGCCCACTACTGACCCTTTACTTTCTTTGGCCATATCTTTGGCACTGGACGTCCTCTTGACAAACCGTCAGCGACGCTGGTATTATTGGAACATGAAGTTCCCTTTGATAATACCCCACTGGAGTTCAAGGTATATTTGAGATATGGTCAGGTTGGATCGTACACGAATCTAACCGGGCCACCGGGACTAAAAGGCTAATAACTTACAGACCGAGCGCCCGATCGACGCGTCGTCTATTGCATTGAGAACCCTATGACGTGGAGGACCTTTCGAATACTTTTTCATGGTACTTAGTGGAAGTTGTTGTATCAACACTGGCCTGAGGAGCGGACACTCCCGGAATCAACCATGCTCTAGGGGAACCCTGCGGCTGGCTGCGCATTGACTACTGTTCTTGGATCCTGTGTGGGTCTGACAGTTCTAACTAGTGGTCTTGGATCCTATGTGGGTTCGACAGCACTAACTACTGTTCCTGGATTCTGTGTGGGTCTAACAATTCTAACTGCTGGTCCTGGATCCTCTATGGATCCCACAACACTGACTACTATTACTAGATCCTATGTGGGTTTGACAGTTCTAACTACTGGTCATGGATCCTGTGTGGGTCCGAAAGCACTGACTATTATTTCTAGATCCTGTGTGGGACCGACAGTTCTAACTACTGGTCCTGGATCCTGTGTGGGTCCGACAGCACTAAGTACTGTTCCTAGATCCTGTGTGGGTATGACAGTTCTAACTACGGGTCCGGGATCATGTGTGGGTTTGACAGCTTAGATGTTTCAATGACTACATCTGATCATATCTATCTCTCAACAAAAGTTGTATACCTGTGTGAGATGAGTCAGTGACTTCTCTGTTTTACTCATGATTGATATGGGTTACTTGATAACTTAGGTATATGTATGGGCATATACTTAAGTAATGGTTATTCGTTGTTTTCATACTCTGTGGTTTATCCTTGGTGGATTTTGAGAGACCTTGGTGGTCTCGGGGTCCCTACTGAGTATCGTTATACTCACCCCTGCACGGGCTATGCCCACACCTCGTTGTGTTGGACGCAAACGACGGAATGCGCTGACTGAGGCAGAGTAGCAGGACTGGATGGTACCCGAAGGTGGACCTTACAACGAGTCGGTACACAGAGGAGACTGACGGACATGGAGTGCTGAGGAGGTTATCTGTACCTACCATTCAGGTAGGTTCCAAGGTGGATGATCCAGAATTTTCTTTCAACTTTCAACTATTTTGTCCCTTTTCAGTTGTACTTGTACTTTATAGTTAGGCTTTTATTTCCGGCCCCTTTTTCATTTCAGCACTCTTTTTTATACATGTTTACTTAGTGTTTTGTTTCCAGATCATATTCTGTTGTGTGTTTTTCAAGTTATAAAGGCAATGCCTTCCCAGTTTAGGTATTTATGCCTTTGGTTCTAGTTTCAATCACCTGGCCCATGGAAGGAGAGCTTGGGGTAGTCACAACACGGGCCCCAGGGGATGGGTCGTGACATAGTTAACTCAATAATTGATAAAAAGAGATAATTTAGGTGGTATTGAAATTATCCACGTCTTGTTCATAATATTTATGTTAATAAAAAAAGAAATTTTTTAATGGGAATGTGGTGGATTAGATCACACCAAAACCATTTTTAATTTGGGTAGATATGATTTTTTCTAGATACCACTCTTATTTTATAATTATGAATGTGATTCATGATCATTGTAAATTTAATTAAGGTACCTTGGGGTCACATATTAGATATTTCTAATTTGTATTTTTAGACTAATGTTATTAGTTCATGTGTAAAAATGTTTCTGTTTATTAACCAAAAATATAACTTTTTTGAAAAAAAAATATGGAATTGAACCATAGAGGAAGTGTAAATTGTAAAAAATATATTAAATCGAATAGGTAATGATAAATCCAATTTAATGGTTTTAGGTTTATCCCTTTAATTTCATATAATTTATTAAAGCACAGTAAAATGAATACAAATGGTGCCATTTTTAATTCAAGAATACACTGTATTCTATGATTATGTTTGATATTATGGATCCAGATTTAACACTTTGGTTTTGATGTCACTTATAGAGAGTCCAAATGATAACCCCTCTTGTTGTATAAATATGTGAACCACAAGTATACTATAATATTAATATCTAATCACTTTGTGATATTGTAAATAATTGAATCTCCTTCAACATTCCATGATCATAGTAAAGAATCCTTCTATGAATCGAGAGGTGGTTTGAGAGGAAAAATTCTCTCAATTTCATTTCATGAATAAATGAAAAGAACCAATGAAAGTTTCCATAAAAGTGTAATTTATAACTTGGATAAAATAAAATAAAATTTTTACTAAGGACTTTATTATTTTAGTTAAATATAATAAATACCTCATGTTAGAAACCTTTACAATTATAATAGAACTATTATTTAAATGTGACATTAACTCTATCATATATCATTAAATAAATATTTATTTAATTATTTAAATGATATTATTTCATTAATCGGATCATAAAACTCAATCTAATTCCTCCCAAAAAATAACTGAACCTTGAATAATAATATTAATTTGATATAAAAAGTATTTTACTCACATGAATTCTAAATAATATTTATTTCTTAATATGATGTATAGAAATTAAATAAATAACATTTACAAACATGAAATATATAATTATTTTTTAGATTCTGGAAAAATTTAGTGTGTGACCCTGTATGTTATTTTCTTAGTGGAAGTAGGCCTAACACATAAACCAAGTCCAGTATATATAAACACAACATGTCCCCTATATAGAAAATAATAAATCAAAGTGACACCAATGAAAAGCTTCCTATTCCTTCTCACTTGTGTAATATAATCCCTTTATCACATGATGTTTCATTAAGAAGGACGAATACATATTCATCATCCTTACTTCTTGATTTATCATTCATTGACTTTAAAAAATAAACATATCTATAAACCACCATGTCTATGGATAATATACTATAAACTTCCATTTAAATCAAAGGGATGTAGATATATTATTCCTAAATTTAAATGGTAAAAGTACTATATTAAAAATTCAATTAATTCCATATCAATTGTGATATAAATAACATAACATACTTCACCATGGCTAAATACCCTGTCATTTTCATTTGGAATCAATATACATAATTCATATAATGCATTAATAATAAACTCAATTCTAAGGACCAATGTGCATGCATACATGTAAGAACAACCAACGACACATGTGATAAGTGTTGTACCTATTAATGTGTATGTACTCATGACCTCCCTTCTTAGAGATTACCAAGTGATAACTTTTTGATAACAAGTATCAATTCTCATGATCCCCCAATACCTAAAAGTAAAACATCAATCATGTTCTACTAATAAGATGTATCTTGGCCATATGACTGATCTTTAAGAATATCACCATGGAATATCTATCTTCTCCTTATATTAGGGAACTCATATAACCTATTAATGTTATGAGTACCCTAAGTACATTTCCATATATAGGTATAAAAAAATTATTAATCCAAAATTTGATAAGATATTTATAAAATAAATATATGATCTGGTAATTGGAAAGTAAAAAAATTAGTTGGTTCTAAGTAACTAACTCTAAGAAAATCACACTTTAACTAGATCTAACTATTAATACCTATTAATCCACTATCTCTCATATGATTTCCACATTTCTACAAAGGAATGGATTTATTCAATGTGTCTACCACATTTTCCTTTGTGCCTACTCTAAGAGCTACAACTTCATCCATTTGAGTAAAATATCCCATGAGATAATAACCTCATGTATATTCCCTATTTTCTCTTTCATGACATTTACATATTGTATTTTAAAATTTATAAAATATTATTACAAGACACAATGTATTAATATTGTACTTATTTAATAAAATTATAAGAATTGGGGAAAAAAATTATTTATGTTGATTATTTATTTACATAAAAAGGAACAACATACACAAAATTGATGGATATATTCTCCACTAAAATTGATGATATTATCTTACTCATTTTCATAACATAACTATAATACTAAATAAAAATTATTTGTAAGAATATTATTATTATTACAAAGATAACTAGATTTCGTCCTTCTCCAAGTACTAATAACTTATCCATTAAACATTTTCAAGTATAATTGGATAGTTCCGAATAATTCCTTAATAAATTTTCCTAAATTTATTTAAAATTTTCCCATTATGATTTATTTATAGGAAACACTAAACATAGTAAATATCAAGGAATACATAATAAATCTGATTGCTAAAGAATATGGATTTTTACTCATTATCATAATATACTCTTATGTTTTAACACATCATCATAGATAGATTTATTCCAAATGATTTTAGGGAAAAAATCCTTCTTCAATTGTTGCAACTAATATTTTTCAATAGTTCATCAATATATATATGATAACTTGGTCTAAGAATTCTCATAAATCAATCTTAGTTGATCTTTTTTCCCAGAACTTGGGTCACTACATTAAGTCATTTATTGGAGAAATAATTTTCAGCCAATACTTAATTATCTATTATTCATTATTTTTTACATTTTTATCAAAATATTTCTCTTGGAGACCCATGGTTTTCCCACTAACCACTTGTAGACACTTTTAAAAATAATCAACACTTGATTTAAGGACTTCTTTTACCCAAAAATGGATCTTTTTATAATTTTTATAATAATCATGGTAGTTGTTATAGAAACTCAAATTAAAATGGATTTCAAGATATTTATTTGTCAAAAGGTTTCCACAGTTATCACCTTGAAAAAATATTAAACCTTAAAGAAACAAATTCTTTATAAGTAATCTCTTTACCAACCATGTCTAGTTTTTCACTTGAATAACCATTTGGACACCTATGAATTCACATTAGGTGGTGATAATACAAAAATAAAGACTTTAATTTTGGCATGTGGAATCTATATTTAAATTCATATACACTTAATAATTTCATATTATTATAATTTACTACTTTCTTAAAGTATAAGTATTCATTATTATCAATGAATAATATATCCCTTAATTCAGTTATTATAAAACCATCTTTCTTTAGTTTTATCTTTCAAATATAGTATGTTTCTTAGGTAAATTACATTCCATTGATATCTTTGGGAACTTGTTCTTATACACACTACTTGTACAAATTGAGTCTTGACTTTATCAAATTCTTTGATACTCCTAATAAATCAAATAGAGTTTTACTCCCTCTTATATAAATATAGTCATTCACTTGAATAAAACATTCCTAAGGGATAATAATACCCTTAGTAACATAGTTTAATAAATAATGATGTACTTTGTGTTTTTATTTATGAATGTTTGTTTCACAGTTCATCTTTAACAAATAGTTTGCATAAAAATACGTGAATCTATATAATAGTATATTTCCTTCATATTATAACTTATATGATATCAATTTTTCATTATAGTTGGAATACAATAAAGTTTTATCACCATAATATGTAAATATTTTTTTAAAGGAATATTATAATACTTTCAAGACTTTTAAGACTTCTCATCAATCCTGACTTTGTTAATACCATGACTATGGTGTGTATAATGAAAATATATTTAGGGAAAAACTCCATTATATATTTTAATGATCATTGAATGCTTGGTTGATATATTTTTCTTTTCACCGAACTAAATAATATATTTTCTTTTAACAAGAATACTCTCAAATTCACATTTATATTCCTTAAATAATTAAAATTAATCTCATGTAGTAAATTAATTTACCTATAGAATCTAATTGATAAAGTTAAAATATTTATTTGAACTAATTCTAGAAGCATTGTTTCATTATGACATTTAATATTAAATGATTACTTATTATTTAACTTTATAAGTAATTATATTAAATTCTTAATAGTTTTATCTCAAAAAGATTCCAAATAACCTTATTGTTATATCCTTGACTTTTACTTCTAGTTTTACATCAACAAGAATTATCTTTCAAAAATTGGGTATTATTTTAGTCTTGTGATTTATATTAATAATTAGTTATAAATACAATAAATATGTAATTAAAGTATAATTAAACTATTAATTAAGTATGGTATACTATAAAAACATACATTTGAAGAATAAAATAATTTATAATTGTTTTTAAACTTCACACTAAGATAATGTTTTCGTAACAAAAAATAAAAAAAATATTTTTCAAAAAGAGAATATTTCCACTTTGAAATGTGATGTTTTGATATATTTTGAAATTAATGTTTGAGTAAAAATTGTATCAATTACCCAAGAAGTAATCTAGAAACATTACATGAAATGATGAATATATTTTAAGTAGAAGAATCCACTTCTTCTTCTTCTCCAATTCAACATAGTATTATTTCTAATTTATTTTCTTGGAACATGAGTCACAAATAGCCTCATGTTCAATGTTATCACAATTTTTCTTTGGTTTCTTAGAAGGATTTTGTGATGTTTCCTTTAGAATACTTATTTTCATCGGCCTTGTTTACTTATATTTCTTCTTATTCTGCATAAAAACTAAATATTAACCATTATTTTAGTTTATATCTATTTAGTGAACCATATATAAAAGATATAGAAGAGTTTTTTATATAATATTTATTTCATCATTCTTAAAAAAATTGGAGTTATTAGGTGATAAGTATGAGAGAATGAGATATATTTAAATATTGTTATTTAACTTTAATCCCAACTCTACAAATATTTAAATTTACTTTATCATATTATGTATTTAGGGAATAACCTGAATTCAATATTCTAATTTATACATGTTTTGTATAATTATTATCTCATTTGTTTATTAATTTATTTTCTCCTGAAAAAATATCTCATAGATGAAACAACATTGTAGAAACATATATTCCATCATTTTCTGTCATAGTCTTATTGGAAATTGATAATGAAATTAAGATATAAACATAAAATTATTCATACATGGGTCTCTTATATCTTTATTTTCACCATCATATACATCTCGATGTGTATTACCAAGTAGTGGGGACTCCATCATATAAAATTTCTTTTCATAACATAGTACTATGTGCAAGCAGCTATACCACAATTGGAAATTTTTTCTATTGAGGAAATGTTCTTTATATAATATTCATTTTTGTGATATTGTGGTATAACATACCATTTTTATATAACAAAAAAATCAAATTTATAAAATTATTTTGATTTCCAATTTAAAGACATTTTCATTCAGTTAATTGTTATGTCACCTGATATTATTTTCAAATATCGATATCCCTCATCATTGGATTTAGAATATCCAGTCTCTATGATATTATAGGACAAAGAATCCATATTTAACTTTTCATAACCTTAACTATGGTTATGTCTTTACTTAAAGTTATTTATGTTACAATACTATTTCTAACTACATTTACTTGTAGCACCTTGATCTATAGAGTAGACTCCTCAATATTAAAATCTTATACTCAAGTTTCCTCAAAGTTTACCTCCAAATTGAATTAAGTAAACAATATCATTTACCTTTAATACCAATATTGTTAAGAAAACACATTATCTTTATTAAGTATCCCTAATAATTAAAATTACCCTCAAATATATCCAAACTGACACATCCATCTACAATTGTATCCAAATTTAGGTAATTGAAGGTGATAAATTACTTAATATTTCTTTTTTGGTTTTTGGTTAACTTATGCACAAATATAATTATTGTATTTTGGATATATATATTATAATTTAGGTGATATATATTAATAATTAGGTATGATAAAATAATTTATGTAATTTAATATTTATTTATATTATAAGTGAAATCGTATTTTATCTTTTATATTTTATCTTGATACTATGTGATCACTACTATAAATTTAAAATGAAAAATAAAATATTTATTAACATGTTTATTTATTTTATTTATGGATTATTATTAAATTATTTTATGTTATCACATATAAATATCCATTCAAAAAATATTTAACCTTGCATCAAAAATAAATAAACTAATAATTGATCATGAGTTGTTATTAAATTTTTGATTCATCAAGTGGATGATGAATTTAATAAGACCCTAGGAAAATTACTTGAGCTATAAAATGAATTAAATTATATAACCCCATCATCATCCCATGAATTTATTCTATTTGATTCCATATAAAGGTCATTTCTTGAATTGCATCCTCACTTACTTCATAATAACATATGTATATTCACATGCAGGTGAGGGGAACTAGGGATAAAAATATTTTTATATTTTAATTAAATTAAAATCTAGATGCAAAAACCCTTATACATATTCAAGAGGAAGGGGATATTCAAAGAATTATTGTTTGAATAATTAATAAATAATTATTACAAAAAATAAACTATTGTGATGATTAAATTAAATAAATAATCTACCAAACATGCGCATGATTGTCTTATCACATGATCAGTCAACATGCAAAAATATTTCATAATAAACTTAAATAAGATTATATTATACTCAATGGAATTTTTAAACATTAATATTATATCAAAATATTTTAATTAACTGTCTATATTTCCCATTGAGCCAAAATATTATGATTGAATTCCTGATATTTTTTATTTATTTCTTAAATTTGTGAAATTTTTCAAGATTTTTTCAGAATAAAATGAACCATAGTGTGATAAAATGGACCCTATGATATTCCACTGGGTTACACAAGTAGAATACGGCATAACCCATCTTGGTCGAGGTTGGGGAAACCCACCTAGGGTGTGCATCGATGCCCACCAAAATGGGGTAGGGGTGCACATGGAATGATGGTGGAAACCCACGCTGAATTTTTTATTATTAATATTCTAGAAAGTTTATATACCACATAATAGAGGGAGACATTTTTCAGCCCCAGTTCATGAGGATAAAATTTTGGGTTATGGGTATCCCTCACACCGCTCACTAATTAGTTTTTTTTTAATTTAAAACAATGGAATGTAGTTTGGTCAACACCCCCCCCCCCCCCCCGATACATAATGATAATAATTGTAATACTAAAAATGATATTATTTTTAAAAAAATATTATTATATTATTTTAATTAAACTATGTAAATAAAAAAATAGAATATAAAAAATTAATTGATCTTCTGATGAACATATCTCAGTTATCTAACTTCTTACCAATGAATTGTCAGTTTTTTTAGGACCGTATTATTTCCATCTACATCAATTATATCAAATTGAATATACTTTTTTACTTTAAAAAATAAGAAACCACTCTAATAGAACTTAAAGGAATCATTCCATGTTAAAAGTAGGAATTTTAAAAAATTTACATCTAATCTATCAAGTAATGATAGATCTGATATAACAGTGTCTAGTTAATCCCAGGGATCACATGTAATTTATTCAAGAAAAGAGAAATTAATCTTATTAGTGCCTTGTTTTATTGAATAAGACATTAGATGTTCTATGTGTGTTTGATTTCATAGATATGTATTTGACCCTTCGGTGTCTCGATGTCGCTACATGAGTGTCCAAATGAGAACCCCTGTTTATGTATCCACACATGCACCACAATGATATTGGAATGTTAATTTTAAATCACTATATACAAATATAGAGAATCAAATCACCATTGATATTCTTGGATCGTATAAGAAAATATATTTATGCCTCATATGGTGGGAGAATAGAAAAAATTCTATCATTTTTCTGTCAAGAACAAATGATAATCACAATCCAAAATTAGTATAAAAATGGCATTTATAACTAGGATAAAATAATATAAAATTAAAAAAGTCCCTTCTTATTTTATTTAATCATCATAAACACCCCATGTCACAAACCTTTTAAATAATAATAAAACTATGGTTTAAATGTGATATAATTTGTGTCAAATATCATTGAATAAATATTAATTTATCTATTTATTTATTAAAAGGATATGATTTCATCAATTGAATCATTAAAGTGATTGGATTCCTCCCAAAAAAATAATTGAACATTGAATAATAAATATTCATTCAATAAATTAAATATTAAATTCACGGGATTTTTGAATAATATATATTTTTAATATGATCAATAAAAATTAAATAAATAATAATTCCCTATTATATATATATATATATATATGGTTTTGTGGATACACTTTATGTAAAACCCTCTAGGTTCTTTTCTCAATAGCAGTAGGTCTAACCTGCCATCTAATAGAATTATCTAGCAACACATAAAGGCCTTTATTAACCATAACCATAACCATCACCATTTTTATTTAGGAGAAAAGGGGGGAGGACAAAGTAGAGCCTAGGGAGGCCTAAAGTAATGAATACCCAGGGAATCCCCTCGAATCATATTCACCCCCTCATGATTTAATAGGGATACACTATATAAGAACATGATATTGGAGCCTTGATCCTCCATAGAATCCAGGTGGTCTGCAACTTTGTTCCCCTCACACCAAGTGTGGGTCACCTTTTTGTTAATATTTAAGAGTTATTTTCATTTTCTAATTGTGTAAGACATAGACCAAGGATAAGAGCCTCTACCGTGCAAGGAGTATCAAATGATAATGGAATCTATTTCCACAGGGGATAGGAGGATATTATACTACCTACAAAGATTGAGTCCAGTTAACACAGCTTTGGAATCTTCTTGAATAGAAATTCCACTACCATAATGTGTTTTAAATTTCAAAATCACACTACCCCTACAGTATTGAAGGACCCCTTCTCCACACATGTCACCTGAGGTACATGAGCCATCTGTATTAAGATTGAAGCCAATAGCAGGAGGAATCCATTGCACCCAACGTCCCTGATGCCTAGTGGTGGTTTGGGCCCTTGATGGAGAGACCTACAACACACGAAGATATGGTGATTCCTACCAGTTATTGATTAGAGCCACCATGTCAACCAAAAAGTTCCTGGTTCTCACAATGATTGATATTTCTGTTGATAGGCACCCCTCATATCTTGCTCGATTTTCTGCCATTCCAAAGGCACAATCACCCCGCGCTTAGGACCATGGATCTCGCCATTTTTTCCCAGCCTGTATCATCTATCACCTTAAACAATTGATGTAATAAGGGTTCATCCTGCAAGTCCCGAGAGGATAATGCAGTAAACTCTCCAAAGGAACTCCATATGTCATTAGCCCATTGACCTTAAAAGAATGTATGATTCATACTCTCCTATATCCTATTTTTGCAATAGTAGAATCTGGAATCTAGGTTGATACCCTTTTTTACACTAGCATGTGATGGTATTGCTTTGTTTCAGATCCTCCAAGTGAGAAAATTATATTTCATTGGAATACTTAAGAAACGGACCATACCATTCCATCTGTCAGGTTGGATTGGAGTGTTGGATAACCTTCGAAAATCCTTTGAGTTGAACTTCTCCATGGTGGAAGGTGTGAAGACACATCTATCTTGTTCCAAGTTAATGGTTATGAGATCAAACACATCATGATAATTATTTTCAATCATTGACTTGATGAACACAAGGTGGAGACTTTCCTCCTTAAACGATATGGCAGGGTAAAGGTATCCCGACTATCCCATAATGTTACTTGCCCAATTTTGGTGCCAAAAAAGAATATTCCCCTCCCCTATAATCCATTGTGAGTTCCATTTGAGGTCCGGTGTGATGGAGCATATCTTGAACCAAAGGGAAGAGTTGTGCAAAGAAGTAGTGTCCACATTTCTACCCTAACTGTAGGACATGGTCTTCCCCATAGCCTATGATCTTCGATAGTTTCCCAAGTTACTTTTTCATGCATGCAGGGTATGGTGTCATCTAATCTCTTAACATTGATCCCCCTATCGAGGATGGTTCTTTCCATTCTATCACATGACATATCATCGGTAATAAGTCATAAATGTTTCATCATCCTTACTTATTGATCTATCCTACCTTGAATTTTTGAAATTAATTTGTCTCTAAAATACAATGGCTATGGATTTTATACCAAATAGTTCTATTTAATTCAAAGGGTCATAGATATATTATTCATCAATCTAAAAAGAAAAAATAATATATATACCATTCAATTAATTTCATACCAAATATGAGGAAACTAACACTATCTACATTTCTATGGGTAAATACGCCATGTTTTTCATCATTCATCAAGTTATGCAAGCCATGGAACACATTAATAATGATCTCAAGTACAATGTCCATTACACACACTCAGAGATGCTACTATAGAATAGTCTTTTACAAATACATGTTTTTGTATTTATTAGTGCTAAAAAGTAATGATGTTGTAAGAACTGACAAAATTTAGGAGCTGTTATCAATGCTAGAGTTAGCACTGCTAAAATATTGGTTTATCGGTGCTATTTTTAGAGGTAATAAAATTCCTCAGTTGTCGCAATATGATTCTACATGACGGAAAAAATGTAGTATCCAAATTAATAAAACAAAATAAATTTCAAATAATTCTACATTATAATAAATTATAAGAATGAATAAATTTATAATACAAACATTTAAACATATTAAAATTACATTGATATATATAATTTATTGAAAACATTTACAATTTCCAACCCAAATAAAAATAATTCAATATATAAGAGTATGAATGTCCGTGTATTTGGATTCCCTTGACACTCCCTTATAATAAAGCTAAATTTCATTAATATTTGTTGAACACATCACCACCAGCTTGAAATTAGTATGTACCTTTAATTAAAAACAATTTTAATTTCAATAAAACTATATAACAATAAATAATACATTATTATGATACAATAATTGATAAATAAAAAAATAAATATTATAAATTGAATGATAAAACACAAAACATAAATAAAAAAATATAACACAATACATAAATAAAACATATTACAAAGTAATAAGACATACCTAGTGCATTTTCTTTATTTTGAGTATCTGACGCACGTATAGTCATACCAATCATGCCACATGTTAAATTTATGTGCATTCAATTATGGCATATGTCACAAAGTTATAAACAATAACAACCCCAGACTATCAATAAGTCTAATCATGTCTTCTTAGTTTTGAGTATGTGATGAGTATTTTGAACTAAAATGTCACTTTTAAATGAAAACATAAACTTTCAGTCATATTGGTTACACTGTGTGTCGTTTTGACGTGTGGTTAATTGCTATACATCATAAATGAATTTTTGATATTTATCCTAAAGTATCAAGATAATATGGGTGTTCTTTATTGATTTTGACTATGTGATGTTCATCTTGAATTAAAGTATCAAGTTTGAAATGAAAATATACACTTTCATTCATACCAATCACATTTTGTGTCATATTAATGTGAGGTTAATTCATACATTTCAAAAATGAATTATTAATATTTTTCTAAAATATAATCACAAATTAAACATTCTTTCTTGGTTTTGAGTATATGATGTAGTTTTTAAACTAAAATGTTACTTTCAAATGAAAAAAAACACTTTTTGTCATAATAGTCACACCATGTGTTGGATTGACATGTTGTTAATTACTATACATAAAAAATGAATTATTGAACTTTGTACTAAATTATCTAGGAAATACAATAATTTTTCTTTAGTTTTGAATATGTGACATGATTTTGAACAAAAATATCACTTTTAAATGAGAATACTCAATTATAGTCATAATGGACACACTGTATGTCGGATTGATGTGAATATTATTACTATATAAAAAATGTATGACTGAACATTTTCCCAAATTATTAATAAAATATAAGTGAATTTTCTTAGTTTTGAATATGTGACATGTGTTTTGAACTAAAATACATGTTTTAAATTAAAAACATGTGCTTTTAGTTATATTGGTCACACCTTGTGTTGGATTAATATGAGGTTAATTTCACCAGGTCAGAAATTAATAATTGAACATTTTCTTATTATATCATGATAATTCAATAATTTTTTCTTAGTTTTAAGTATGAGATGCATATTTCGAACTAAATTTTCACTTTTAAATAAAAACACACACTTTCAATATTAATAATAAAACCATGTGTTGGATTGATGTGACGATAATTGTTACACATAAAAATGAATTATGGTTCTATATTATAATGTATCAAGATAATTTGAGTGTTTCTTCTTGGTTTTCAGTATGTGATTCATGTTTTGTATTAAAATGTCACATTTAAATGAAAACATGCACTTTCAATTAAACCAAACACACCCTGTGCTAGATTAATATTCAATTAATTCCTATATGTTTCAAATGAATTATATATCTTTTTCTAAAAGTATCAAGATAGTGTACGTGTATTTGCATAGTTTTGAGTCTGTGGCATGTGTTTTGAACTAAACTCTCACTTTTTAAATAAAAACTTGAACTTTTAGGCATAATGGATACATTATATGTTTGATTGATGTGAGGTTAATTCCTATACATCATAAATGAATTATTTCTATTTTCCTAAATTAATAAAAAAAATAAGAGTGTATTTTATTAATTTTGAGTATATGATGTGTGTCTTAAACTAAAATGTAACTTTTAAGCTGAAAACATTCATTTTCATTCAAATAAACACACCATGTGTTATATTGACATGTGGTTAATTCCTACATGTAACAAAAGAATCACAAATATTTTTTATAAAGAATAAAAATAATCTGTAACACCCGAGACTTTTATGTTATATAAATCATCAAAGTAATCTTTTTTTACACAACACTTGCTTGGCTTTCTTTACACGCAATCGCGACCTTCCTCGATAGCATGCGTCGTACGCAATACCGAGTTTCACTAAACAACAATATGCTATTAAAACTAGCCGTTATGAATAGTAATAACCACTTTTTGAAATTTTATAAATTTTATTTTTTAAAATGGACTTCATTTTTGGACTCAGAATATCGAAATTAGCCTAGGGTGAAATTTTGGTATTTTTCTGAAAACTTTCAATTTTTGATGAATAGTGAAACCACTAAGTGGTAGGATAAAAAAAAACTGAATTTTGCATAAAACTTAATTTTACCGCTTCTGTGAATGGAATTTCGAAAATCCGAGAGACACGGTTAATATCAAGGACTAAAATGTGGTTCAATGAGATGAAAATAATTTTTTGGTGAATAGTAACTTTTTACTTTTTTTACCGTGGTTAATAGTAAATAGGGTAACTAAGGGTAAATATGATATTAATATTACCCTAACACATATCCTAATTCTATTTTACAAGTGTAATTCGACCAAAAACAAACTTAGGAATAAAATATGACCATTTAGGCCCACTTGGATTAGATTAGGACATTTATTATTAATCTATTTAAAGAAGGGTTAAAATAGTTCAAATCAAAGTTTAATAAGTAAATCATTTTTAATATGGGGTTATAAATAAGATAAATTCAATTGTAAATATTCATTAGAAAGCTAAAAAGATTTCCTACATGATGGTATTTTATTTGTAATTTTTAGACATCAAATAATTTAATTTATTTATGACACAACGATGATGCAGTAATTATCTTATTAATGAAATATTGACATAATTGATGTTATAAACACCAAAAGAAATGTAATTTGAGATTTTTTATGAATTCCACTAATTTTCTAGGTTACTATGATATATTAATGTTGATTTAATCAACTTGGTTCGAACATTTAATTCTGTTATGACTTTCACAAAAATCATATATCAAATAGTGTCAAAATTGACACAAAATAGTTTTTAAATCAAATATTATATTATTAATTGTTATTTTATTCCTAAAAATCTAAGGTTCAGCCAAATGACTTAGATAAGGATATATATATTAATAATAAACAATTTGGGGTTCGTTTGGCATGTTATAGTAAGTGTATTAACCATATAATGAAAGAAAACAAAAAGACATGGTAAAAGTTAAATTATTTAACTTAGAGTTAAATCTAATTGATAAGGTTAAAATAATACCCTAAACTTGTCTAAATCTTATTGGTTGATAGGATTTCGACCCATCCCCACCTTATCTTCGAAATAAGACCCTTTGGAACCATTATAAACCGATTTTGACTTTAATATAAAATAATATTTTGAGATATTCCTAAGGTGCCCCTCTCCTCCCTTATAAAAGGGCACCTCCTCCCCCTCCTCCTCACACCAAATTGAGCACTCAAGCTCGGACAACCCCTGCAATTTTCTCCTCTCCACTTCCCTAGAATAGTCCTAGAGGTCCTGGTCTTCTCCAAAGACCACTCTTAGTTCCTTAAGTGGAGGATTCAAAGAGGCTTTCCAAAGAAGAGGTAATATCCATTACCGATTTTTTTCAATTTCTTTCTTCTTCAACTTCTTCTTCTTTAGTTGTTTCATGATAAAGTAATAACATCAGTATTACTTACATACTGATATGTTATTATAAATATGAAACAACCCTAATTCACCTTCTATCCATCCTACGGAAAAATGAAATCACCGCGCGTGCGTACGTACGGAATACCGTCTCCACGCCGTGGTGTAATCTATTTTCCACCATCACCTTACAAGGATGGGTATATTGGTGTAATGAGTAACTATATATTATTATTATAAAGTAATATTGATACTGAAATAATATATATATACTCCAATACAATTCCACAATCATAGGAACGATATCATCACTCGTGCGTACGTACGGAATACTGTCTCCACGATGTGATGCGACTCGTTCTACATGATCTTCATTTCATAATGACTATATAAATGAATTGAATGAATTAATATGGTATATAATACACTAATACCATTCTGGAAATGAAGTATCTATAACCTAAAGATAGGAATAAGAATTTATTCGACAAAACACGCATAAGAACAAAAAGTTATAAAGACCCGAGTAACAAGTAACAATGAAATATTACTAACAAGAAGCTAATAATATGACCATATATGATATCATATAAATATGTATGATTCTGGAATAAGTCAATAACATTATTTAAACCATTATACAGGAGCTTCGGACACGAACAAAGCAAATCGGACCTAAGGTAAGGGAAATATCACAATCTCATTTTTATCCGAGATTGTTTATTCGTAAGTATTTACTGGGGTGTATTTTATCATCCACATACATGTTTCATCAATATGTAATATTATTTCCATCCACCTAAAATTGTTTAAATCCATTTTTACCCTTTGGTGAGTTTTTAGTAATATGTATGAAAGGAATCTTTTGTCGTACGAGGTACTTTTTGACTTTTCCGACAAAAGTACGAAGAATGTTTTTTTTTAACTTATATGGCATGAATGGATTTTTAAAACATTACTTCAAAGAAGCTTCCTTTACAAGTTTTCAAGTTTATTTTTAATCAACTTCTTTTATTTTAAAGATTTATGACATGTTATGAAAGGAAAAATGTTTTTTAAGAAGAAAGGATATTTTCCTCAAGAATGGAGTTCAAGTGTTTTATCAAAATTATTTTCCATCTAAGATAATAAAGGGTTATATTTTTATCCCTATTATTACATTGATTTGATCATGTTGTGATGGAATTATTTTTATGAATTCCTTTATCTTATATGAATTGATTTATGATGTCATGATGTTTCAAGAATCCCATTTTTGTTACTTGTGTTATGCGATGATGTATGTTTTATGATTATGTGGCACACATAAGAAAGGATTCATTATAATATGGGTGGGACCTATATCTCCCTCCAATGCATTGGGTAAAGACTTTATATCTCATGAGATAGACATGGCTGGAACGGAAGGTTATTTCGGTTCAGTGATACAGGACTGAAACGAGGAGTGAACTCGGTTCAGAAAGGGACTTTGTCCACTAAGATAGTCTTGGCAATGAGTCATGACTAACAAGAAATGATTTTCCATGATTATGTGTGCATGCCACAAAGTTTCAAGTTTTATGTTATGATTATGGGGATCTCATTTTCACTTCTATGATTTGTTCCATGTTAAGATATTATGATCTCTTTTACAGGTTATGATTTTCAAAAAGATATGATATGATTTTTATTTCCTTTATTTGCCTTGCTGAGCATTTGAGATCACCCTTTTATGTTTTCTTTTCCCCAGGTCAGGAAGATGGATATTAAGTAGAATATGCTAAAAGGGACCCTAGATATGATGAAATAAATGGGAGAAACTGTAGAAGATTTATGAACCAGTTGTTTATGTTTCCCAGTTTCTAAAGACACTATACCTATACGGTCCTTTGTGGTTTTATCATATGTTGTAATAAGTGTGCTTCAATTTTGAAGTATTAACAATGTATGTAAAGTATGGGTCGTTATAGTTGGTATCAGAGGAAAGGTATAGTCAACCTTTGGAAACTAGGATGTGAAAGCCTTAGTAAGAACCATAAGGATAAGTCTAAGCATAGAACACAATCTTAGTGTTTTAGAAATGGCCATGAATACCCTAGGATAAGACCTTAAGCATGAAAATTTTATTCTTGAATTATGTAGTTTCCTATTATAATTAGTGTTGCTCACACTATTCTTCTTGGTTTTAGTCAATGGCTGGAACCCGAAGGAACCGTGTTAATGCGGAATGCGATGGGCAATGCAATGATTGTCCCCCTGAGCAACCAAACGATATGGGAGCTGGAATGCAAAATCTTGTAGCCATGATCACACAACTTTCTCAAGCTATGAATCATTCAGGACTTCCAAATGAGCAAAGGAAGGAGCAACATTCTGTTGAATCCTTCATGAGGCAGCGTCCACCTTCTTTCAGTGGGTCTACTGATCCATTAGCTGCTGAACAATGGATTAGTACTACTGAAAAGATATTTTCAGTTCTTCAATGTTCTGAACATGATAAAGTCATCCTAGCAGTGTATCGTTTGGAAGGAGATGCTGATCAATGGTGGAATCTTATTAAGAATACGAGGCAAAGGGCTGAAATTGAGTCTATGGAATGGGACGAGTTCAAGAACTTATTTTTCAATAAGTACTTCCCTCGTATTCTCCGAACAAAGATGGAGAAAGAGTTTCTTGAACTGAAGCAAAGGGATGATGAATCTGTTGGTACCTATGAAGCAAATTTTACAAGACTTGCAAGGTACGCTTCTGGTATTATTATCCAACCTGAGAGTAAGATCGATCGATTCTTTAGTGGCTTAAAACCAAGTCTTCGAAGGGCGTTAGCCATAAGGGACTTCAATAGCTACGAGGAAATCGTTCGATGTGCTCTCAAAGTCGAGATGGAGATTGGAGTAACCCATCAGTCACATGGGTTTGATAAGAAGAGGAAGATGGAATTCAAAGGAAACTCTAAAGAGCACACTGAAAAGAAGATGAACTTTCCCTTATGCTCAAAGTGTGGAAAGAAACATGGAGGGAGTTGTCTTAAAGGGACAAGTAAATGTTTTAAATGTGGAAAGGATGGTCATCGGGCATTTGAATGCCGTGATAATGGGAAGAAGATGTCTAATGATGCAAACAAAGGAAGGGATACACAGAATGATCCTACTACACTTCAATGTTTCAAGTGCAAGGAGATGGGGCATTATGCCAATCAATGCCCAAATCCAAGGGTTGATGATGATGGTCGACGTCAACAAAATATTAAGGCTAAAGACAAAGGAAAGTCACATGCAATTTCTATCAGCGATGTGGAGTACGATAACGAAGTGGTGAAAGGTACACTTACCATCCACTCTAAAGTAGCAAATGTTTTATTTGATTCTGGATCCACCCACTCTTTTATTTCTAAAGAATTTTCTAAGGGTATCACCGTATTACCTCAACAATTAGATGTTGAGTTAGCTGTGACAACACCTAATGGCACAACAGTCACATCAAAAGTTTATAATTCTTCTCCGATCGAAGTTTGTGGGAAAGTGCTTCCTGCAAATCTTGTGATCCTTCCTTTAGTGGAATTTGATGTGATTCTTGGCATGGATTGGCTTTCTCTACATGGAGCTCATATCAATTGCCAAAGAAGGGAAGTCACATTTCATATTCCAGATCAATCTATGATCGTATATCAATGCAAGGATGAACATAACCTTCCAGTGGACATTTCTTCCATCTTATGGGTATTGATTCCACTAAATGAAGGTTATTTATCTCAAATGGTTGGTGAGAAACTCACAATTAAGAATATGCCCATTGTACGGGAGTTTGATGATGTCTTTCCGGAGGAATTACCGGGTCTTCCACCAAATCGTGAAGTTGAGTTTTCAGTAGAACTCGTACCAGGTGCTTTGCCTATTTCAAAGACACCTTATAGAATGGCCCCAATTGAGTTGCAGGAATTAAAGAAGCAACTCCAAGAGAATCTTGACAAGGGATTCATACGCCCTAGTGCGTCACCTTGGGGAGAACCTATTCTATTTGTTAAGAAGAAAGATGGATCAATGAGACTCTGCATTGATTATCGAGAACTTAACAAGATCACTATCAAGAACAAATATCCTCTCCCACGCATTGATGACTTATTTGACCAACTACGCGGAGCTCAATACTTTTCCAAGATTGATCTTCGTTCAGGGTATCATCAATTAAGGGTCAAAAGGGAGGATATACCAAAGACGGCTTTCCGTACAAGGTATGGACACTATGAATTTATAGTGATGCCATTTGGTCTTACTAATGCCCCTGCTATCTTCATGGATCTAATGAATAGAGTCTTTAGAGACTATCTTGATCAATTTGTGGTAGTCTTTATAGACGATATTCTTGTCTATTCAAAGAGCAAGGAAGAGCATGAAGATCACTTGAGAATTAAATTGAAGACCCTGAGAAAGGAGAAGCTTTATGCCAAATTTACCAAGTGTGAATTTTGGCTTCAAAAAGTTGCATTTTTGGGTCACATAATCTCAAAAGAGGGGATATCTGTGGATCCAGCAAAAACAGAGGTTATCGAAAGATGATCGAGACCAACAACAGTAACTGAGATCCGAAGTTTTCTTGGTTTGGCTAGATATTATCGACGTTTTGTAAAAGATTTTTCACGATTATCTAATCCACTCACCAAGTTGACTCGGAAAGGAGTTAAGTTTGTCTGGACAGAGGAATGTGAAGAGAATTTCAAGGAGTTGAAAAGAAGGTTATCCAGTGCACCTGTGCTCACACTGCCTTGTAGTGGAGAAAGGTTTGTGATCTACAGTGATGCATCCAAGAAGGGATTGGGGTGTGTTCTTATGCAAAATGATATGGTGATAGCTTATGCCTCACGACAGTTGAAAATCCATGAGCAAAATTACCCAACACATGATTTGGAGTTGGCTGCGGTAATCTTTGCATTAAAGATTTGGAGGCATTACCTTTATGGTGAAAGGTGTGATATTTATACTGATCATAAAAGTTTAAAGTATATTTTCACACAAAAGGAGTTGAATATGCGTCAAAGAAGATGGTTGGAGCTGATTAAGGATTATGACTGCTCAATCCATTACCACCCTGGGAAAGCAAACAAGGTGGCAGATGCATTAAGTCGACAAGACCATGCTAGTTTATCCATGATGAGGATCACAAAAGATCCAATATTTATGGATTTACAAAGGATGGATCTTGGAATTATAATGGAAGGGGAAAAATCTTATCTTTCTCAAATGAATGTTCAACCATCTATACATGTGAAGATTAAAGAGGCACAAAAAGAAGATGTCGAGTTACAAAAGAAGGTGAGAAATGTTCATGAATTCAACCTTGATTGTGATTGGATAATAAAGTTCAGGAATCGGGTTTGTGTTCCTCCCATCCCCGAATTAAAGAAGGAGTTGTTGGATGAGGCTCATAGTTCATCATTCTCTATTCATCCTGGAAGCACGAAGATGTATAGGGACCTGAAAGAGTACTTCTGGTGGGATGGCATGAAAAGAGATGTTGCTGAATATGTCTCTCGATGCTTGGTTTGTCAACAAGTTAAAGCTGAGAGACAGAAGTCTAAGGGGATGTTACAACCATTACCCATACCTGAATGGAAATGGGAAAACATCACTATGGACTTTGTCATAGGACTTCCTAAAACATCCAAAGGCAATAATGCTATCTGGGTCATAGTTGATCGTCTTACAAAGTCTGCACACTTCATTCCTATTAGAGAGGATTTCTCTCTAGATCATCTTGCCAGGATATATGTAAAGGAAGTGGTAAGATTGCATGGAGTACCACTTTCTATTATATCTGATCGAGATCCGAGATTTACCTCGAAGTTCTGACGAAGTCTTCAGCATACTCTGGATACAGAGTTGAGTTTCAGCACTGCTTATCATCCTCAGACAGACGGTCAGTCTGAGAGAACAATTAAAACCCTAGAAGATATGTTGAGAGCTTGCTCTATGGATTTCAAAGGAGGTTGGGATCAACACCTACCTTTGGTGGAATTTTCTTATAATAATAGCTTTCACTCCAGTATTCAGATGGCTCCTTATGAAGCTCTCTATGGAAAGAAATGCAGGACTCCAACTTGCTGGGATGAAGTTGGGGAAAGAAAGCTATTAGGACCTGATCTCGTTGATGAAATGGCAGAAAAGGTCAGATCTATTCAACAACACATAAGAGCAGCTCAGAGTCGACAGAAAAGTTATGCCGACAACCGAAGAAAAGACCTAGAATTTGAAGTGGGTGATAAAGTGTTCTTACGAATATCTCCCTGGAAGAGGGTTATGAGATTTGGAAAGAAGGGGAAGTTGAGCCCTAGATATATCGGTCCTTTCGAAATACTGGATCGTGTTGGGAAGGTAGATTACCGATTAGCGCTTCCACCGAATCTCTCTCAAGTTCACGATGTGTTCCATGTATCTCTTCTGAGAAAGTACATACCAGATCCTTCACATGTACTCAGCTCAGAAGTTGTACCGCTGGAGCAAGATCTTTCTTATGAAGAACAGCCGATAGAGATTCTGGATCGTAGTGAAAAAGTCCTACGAAACAAGACCACTCGCTTGGTGAAAGTTTTATGGAGGAACCACCAACTTGAAGAAGCTACATGGGAGCTTGAGGATATGATGAGGGAGAAGTATCCTCATCTGTTTGTTACAAAGTGACGAATTTCGAGGGCGAAATTCTTTTTAAGGGGGGTAGAATGTAACACCCGAGACTTTTATGTTATATAAATCATCAAGGTAATCTTTTTCTACACAACACTTGCTTGGCTTGCTTTACACGCAATCGCGACCTTCCTCGATAGCTTGCGTCGTACGCAATACAGAGTTTCACTAAACAACAATATGCTATTAAAACTAGCCGTTATGAATAGTAATAACCACTTTTTGAAATTTTATAAATTTTATTTTTCAAAATGGACTTCATTTTTTGACTCAGAATATCGAATTTAGCCTAGGGTGAAATTTTGGTATTTTTCTGAAAACTTTCAATTTTTGATGAATAGTGAAACCACTAAGTGGTAGGATAAAAAAAAACTGAATTTTGCATAAAACTTAATTTTACCGCTTCTGTGAATGGAATTTCAAAAATCCGAGAGACACGGTTAATATCAAGGACTAAAATGTGGTTCAATGAGATGAAAATAATTTTTTGGTGAATAGTAACTTTTTACTTTTTTTACCGTGGTTAATAGTAAATAGGGTAACTAAGGGTAAATATGATATTAATATTACCCTAACACATGTCCTAATTCTATTGGACAAGTGTAATTCGACCAAAAACAAACTTAGGAATAAAATATGACCATTTAGGCCCACTTGGATTAGATTAGGACATTTATTATTAATCTATTTAAAGAAGGGTTAAAATAGTTCAAATCAAAGTTTAATAAGTAAATCATTTTTAATATGGGGTTATACATAAGATAAATTAGATTGTAAATATTCATTAGAAAGCTAACAATATTTCCTACATGATGGTATTTTATTTGTAATTTTTAGACATCAAATAATTTAATTTATTTATGACACAACGATGATGCAGTAATTATCTTATTAATGAAATATTGACATAATTGATGTTATAAACACCAAAAGAAATGTAATTTGAGATTTTGTATGAATTCCACAAATTTTCTAGGTTACTATGATATATTAATGTTGATTTAATCAACTTGGTTCGAACATTTAATTATGTTATGACTTTCACAAAAATCATATATCAAATAGTGTCAAAATTGACACAAAATAGTTTTTAAATAAAATATTATATTATTAATTGTTATTTTATTCCTAAAAATCTAAGGTTCGGCCAAATGACTTAGATAAGGATATATATATTAATAATAAACAATTTGGGGTTCGTTTGTCATGTTATAGTAAGTGTATTAACCATATAATGAAAGAAAACAAAAAGACATTGTAAAAGTTAAATTATTTAACTTAGAGTTAAATCTAATTGATAAGGTTAAAATAATACCCTAAACTTGTCTAAATCTTATTGTTTGATAGGATTTCGACCCATCCCCACCTTATCTTCGAAATAAGACCCTTTGGAACCATTATAAACCGATTTTGACTTTAATATAAAATAATATTTTGAGATATTCCTAAGGTGCCCCTCTCCTCCCTTATAAAAGGGCACCTCCTCCCCCTCCTCCTCACACCAAATTGAGCACTCAATCTCGGCCAACCCCTGCCATTTTCTCCTCTCCACTTCCCTAGAATAGTCCTATAGGTCCTGGTCTTCTCCAAAGACCACTCTTAGTTCCTTAAGTGGAGGATTCAAAGAGGCTTTCCAAAGAAGAGGTAATATCCATTACCGATTTTTTTCAATTTCTTTCTTCTTCAACTTCTTCTTCTTTAGTTGTTTCATGATAAAGTAATAACATCAGTATTACTTACATACTGATATGTTATTATAAATATGAAACAACCCTAATTCACCTTCTATCCATCCTACGGAAAAATGAAATCACCGCGCGTGCGTACGTACGGAATACCGTCTCCACGCCGTGGTGTAATCTATTTTCCACCATCACCTTACAAGGATGGGTATAATGGTGTAATGAGTAACTATATATTATTATTATAAAGTAATATTGATACTGAAATAATATATATATACTCCAATACAATTCCACAATCATAGGAACGATATCATCACTCGTGCGTACGTACGGAATACCGTCTCCACGATGTGATGCGACTCGTTCTACATGATCTTCATTTCATAATGACTATATAAATGAATTGAATGAATTAATATGGTATATAATACACTAATACCATTCTGGAAATGAAGTATCTATAACCTAAAGATAGGAATAAGAATTTATTCGACAAAACACGCATAAGAACAAAAAGTTATAAAGACCCGAGTAACAAGTAACAGTGAAATATTACTAACAAGAAGCTAATAATATGACCATATATGATATCATATCAATATTTATGAATCTGGAATAAGTCAATAACATTATTTAAACCATTATACAGGAGCTTCGGACACGAACAAAGCAAATCGGACCTAAGGTAAGGGAAATATCACAATCTCATTTTTATCCGAGATTGTTTATTCGTAAGTATTTACTGGGGTGTATTTTATCATCCACATCCATGTTTCATCAATATGTAATATTATTTCCATCCACCTACAATTGTTTAAATCCATTTTTACCCTTCGGTGAGTTTTTAGTAATATGTATGAAAGGAATCTTTTGTCGTACGAGGTACTTTTTGACTTTTCCGACAAAAGTACGAAGAATGTTTTTTTTAACTTATATGGCATGAATGGATTTTTAAAACATTACTTCAAAGAAGCTTCCTTTACAAGTTTTCAAGTTTATTTTTAATCAACTTCTTTTATTTTAAAGATTTATGACATGTTATGAAAGGAAAAATGTTTTTGAAGAAGAAAGGATATTTTCCTCAAGAATAGAGTTCAAGTGTTTTATCAAAATTATTTTCCATCTAAGATAATAAAGGGTTATATTTTTATCCCTATTATTACATTGATTTGATCATGTTGTGATGGAATTATTTTTATTAATTCCTTTATCTTATATGAATTGATTTATGATGTCATGATGTTTCAAGAATCCCATTTTTGTTACTTGTGTTATGCGATGATGTATGTTTTATGATTATGTGGCACACATAAGAAAGGATTCATTATAATATGGGTGGGACCTATATCTCCCTCCAATGCATTGGGTAAAGACTTTATATCTCATGAGATAGACATGGCTGGAACGGAAGGTTATTTCGGTTCAGTGATACAGGACTGAAACGAGGAGTGAACTCGGTTCAGAAAGGGACTTTGTCCACTAAGATAGTCTTGGCAATGAGTCATGACTAACAAGAAATGATTTTCCATGATTATGTGTGCATGCCACAAAGTTTCAAGTTTTATGTTATGATTATGGGGATCTCATTTTCACTTCTATGATTTGTTCCATGTTAAGATATTATGATCTCTTTTGCAGGTTATGATTTTCAAAAAGATATGATATGATTTTTATTTCCTTTATTTGCCTTGCTGAGCATTTGAGCTCACCCTTTTATGTTTTCTTTTCCCCAGGTCAGGAAGATGGATATTAAGTAGAATATGCTAAAAGGGACCCTAGATATGATGAAATAAATGGGAGACACTGTAGAAGATTTATGAACCAGTTGTTTATGTTTCCTAGTTTCTAAAGACACTATACCTATACGGTCCTTTGTGGTTTTATCATATGTTGTAATAAGTGTGCTTCAATTTTGAAGTATTAATAATGTATGTAAAGTATGGGTCGTTATATAATCTGAGTGTGTTTACTCAGTATTGAGTATGTGACATGTGTTTTAAACTAAAACAACCTTTTAGGTCTACCTTTACTCTGTTTAATATGTTATTTTTTCATTAATCATACACTATTAAAATATTTATCCCTAGTGATTCATCTAACATGAATATACTATCTCAATCTAATCTTAGTAATTTTCTCATCAATATGAACCAATCTAATTTTCTCTTAAGAAATTTTTTCCAAATCTTATCCAAATTAGTATAACCACATATTCATATTAACATTTTTATTTCTTCTACCCATATTTTTTATTCAAGGAACTCTATCAAAGTAAAATAACCAATAATATATAAAATATCTAGTCCAATAATATACCTATAAAATTTACCTTTCTATTTCAAAGAAATTTTATGACACATAGAACCCAAAATATAATTCTCTATTTTATCCATCTAGTTTTAATCCTATGTAACACATATGCATTTCCATCACATTTTAGAAATGAGATTAAATATAAAAAACAATCAACTTCTAAAATAATATGGGAACTCAATCTCGAATCCATGACATTACTATAAAATAATTTGCTAAAATGATACTCTATATATTCTTCTTTATTATTTACTAAGATAGAAACATTTTAATTATAAAGTATCTCACTATGAATCTAATAGAAAATTATAAGAAAATTATCTATATAACTAATATATAAAATACTTCCTCATGAGCTATATAAATTTAAAAAAAAAGTAAAAATGTGATATAAATCATTATTTCATGATTTCTATAAACATTCTAACACTATGTAGGCAGTCCACTCATTTTGAAACAAATATATTTCCTCGTTTAAGTATTTGGACTATATAAAATCCAACATGTAATATAAAAATAGAGGTAAAAAAGTGGTTAATAAATATTTTAAATTAAAGTGTAATTTTATTTGAAAATACCACTTTTAAGAAGGTATTTTTTATTTGGAATATGACTTCTTTCTTAAATTTATAAATGAAATAATTAAAATTTATGTCGTTAATTTTTTTAACCCTATAGAAACATTGAGAAAAAATATTTAATTTGTTTTTATAATTTCTTTGATAGTGAAATATGATTATATATACCCTAACACTTATTCATTTGTAGAAATTCATAGGCTTCCTATTTGTGTTGTTCATCCTTATACCATTTTTTTATGATAAATAAACATAAAACTATCTTAAAAAATTACTTGTTAAAATATAGTATAGAAAATGTAATTTGAAGTTTATTTGTAAAATTGTAAATGTAGTGTATTAAAAATACATAAGGGCATCATGTATGGTTTATTTTTTGGATATCCATGAAGTGGATCCAAAAAATATCATTGGAGTATCCAAATTGATCACAACAAACATCATATGGTTCTTAAAAAAATCAATAAGTAATGGAAAAATAAAAAAAATATTTTATATGAGATTATAGAGTTTTACCCCTACATTATAGGAATTAATATGGACCTATAATATGTTATTTTCATTTTAAATTTTTTGGTTAATTTGTGGTCTCTTACTAACATTTCACCTTCCTCCAATGATTTTTTGGGTAAAAGTGACATGAGGAAAAGGAATATAAATATTTATTTTCATGGAATTTACTTTACATCTATGTGATATATAAAGCTATTGAAAATAATAATAGTATTAAAATATAATAAAAAGAGTAGTCAATTACTAGAAAAATATATTATGAAAATGTACCTCATATATGCATTCACAGCCGGGGCTCCTAACTATTCATTCTTAAGAATTTCATTTGTATTCTCAAGACCGATCATGTTAGTAATGTAATTTACATATATTTTTTCTTCATATTCAATTTAGGATATATTTTTATATTGTAACATTTTATTTTCATTAAATTTTAATATTGATAAATATGGAAGTGAAATTGGTGGGATAAAGGTACTCTCGAAATATTTTTCTGAATATTAGGTAATCCTTCTGATTTTCTTGAATAGACCCCTTCTTACCCATTATATGTTTTATTATATGATAACATAACTCATTTTAGACCTTTTTTATTAATTGTAAAAGTTTTTGTATATAAAATAAATTATAAAGGACAAACCTCATTATCATTATGTATCTTTATAAGATTAAACGGTCATACTATGAAAGTTCCAATAGAAATTTTTATCATGTGATAATAAAGATCATCAAGGGGAATATGTAACTAAAATATCATCTCTTGATCCTTTTGAATCCATACTTCAACATGATCTTTTTGAAGTTTTTTATTATGTATAATATCACCTTAGATATTGTACATTATACGTCTCATAACAAGGCAATGAGTGGGTGATGATAGATATAAATCACAATCAATTTAACCTTGTATAATTTTTATAAAACAAAGGTATCCCTAGTTATTTGATTCAAATATATTAGAAAATGTTACAAAAAAATTGATTACCACAAGTAAATATGGCATTTGTGGGGAATGACTAGCCTCAAATCTGAGGGTGGGACTTCATATTGTGGGGTTTGATGTGGTGATTCTTCACACTGATCCCTTTGAAGAAATTTTTGTATCACATTTTCTCTTAAACTAAATTTATATATTATAGAATATGTATATTCCTATATATTTTCAATTTTCTCATCTTTAACAACTAATTTCTTTTCTATCTCAAAGTATACTTATTGTGATAATAAAAAATCAATACCTCTAAGTTTGATATACTATTCTGACCAATTTAAATACAATAAAATTATTTTTTCATCAATTAGGGTAGATTAATATTCTTATTAAAAACCTGGATAAAACATATAGTAAAAAAAGAAGTTATTATTTTGTAATACTGTTTTAAATCACAAAAACATTTCTATTGTGTCATACCTATGCATGATTCCTATAATTTCTATGTATTTTAATCTACTATTTAACTCTTTCTACTTATGAAATCTTCCTTCCATGGTATATGACATGGGATGGGAGTGGTTTGAGGTTACGATTCATCAATATTCATATAAACTAAAAAACCTAATTTTTTATTGTTTCATATCACATAAGATTTTTACTATAGATTTAAAATACATAGCATTTTCTTTTCATGTAAAGTGATCCCCTCCTTACTTTATAGTATGGTTATATTGGTTTAAATGAACACTATTTATTTTATACACTCCTTTATTGTTCCATAAATTAACAAGTTTGAATCGAAGTTATTAACACATTTAATTTCAGAAAAATAATTATAATTAAAATGTACCTTAAATTATCCCTCCTCCCAATATCCAATAAAGGCATCCCTAGTTGGTTGGTTTATTATGTGTGTGTGTGTGCACATGTGTGTGTATAGATGGTGGATGGGGTTTTACTTCCCTCTAAGAATACGTAAGATTATGTTTCAAAAGAATTGTTTGAAATTATTTATGATACTTTCCAATGACCATAAATAGAAATATCATCTAAAATTATTTTAATATAAATGTACTCTTCAATGGATCATGAAGATAAAATAAAAGTTTTATTGTTTGATTTTTCAATAAAATAAAGAAATTATATCATAGTGTTACCATAATTCCTTCTCAAATTTCTGCCTTTAATACATGCACAACATTTTTTCACGTATTTAAATCAATAGACATATGTATTATAGTATAGACACCAATGAAACTAATGAAAATGGACTTTTGGGTTCAATATTTTAACCACATAAATTCTGTCCAACCTCAAATTTTAGACCATTACTAATTTCCTTAATAATTTTTATTAATTCCATCAAACTATGTCACTCTTGTCTTATTTCAACCATATGTTCTTCACTTTCTAACATTTTTTCAATTTCAACATCACCAATATGTTATTCTTCAACATATATAGCATCAGTAAGTGGAGTAGCCATTTTCTACAGAAGTAGTTTAAAATTTAATTTATATTATGTACCTACTTTAGTAAACACATAATATTATGATGAAACATATTATATATAAAAAATAATTAGTGTCATTTTACTTATTCATTAAAAAATTATTTAAAGGTTTAAGGGATTTGGCCCCTATATAGAGTATCAAAATTCACAAATTGTTGTCCCCTATGATATAAGAGACACTATCAATATTGGGACCACCATGAAATGATTATAATATACCAACTAAAGGGTTATCCTCAATATAATTTTTAATTGATATTGTAGTTTTTTTAGTCAACAATTGAACAATATGGGCTTGTGGGATACGGGGAATAAAATAATTTTACTACCTATGATTCCATTATGAATGGTTTATCCATGTTCCCTTCCTTACTAAAATTCACTTTCATGAATTTGACTTCATAAATTTTAATTGTACTCCTATCATCCAAAAATTTTCATCAAAAAATATTCACCTTTAATGTTTTATAATCCAACTCCCATATTTTTTCAATGATTCCAAAGTATTAAATATTCATATAAATAGGATTTTTATACATAGTTCCAGATACATATATCACATTTTCCATAATGTAAAATATCATATTTTTTATCATATTATGTTCATCTAGTTTCTTTTTAAAGAACATATAATTGTTAATTATATAACCATTTCAAAATAATACATGTACACTTTTTCCTCTCAGTAGCCATAAAATTTATTCTGAAATTGAATTCAGATTTATATGTAACTCCTTTAACATATAGCCATGAAACAATCCTATAATTTTATTTTTATATATATATGATATCCAAATTTCAACCCTTGATGGATTCAAAAACCAAAGAATTCCTTTTTTGATTTATCAACATATGGAGAAACCTACATATCATTATATAACTTGTAAAGTTTATTTTGGTCTTTCTCTATAATGAAAATTCTGACAACTTCTCTTTTTTAAATTCCTTCACCCACAAGGTGTATGATATGATGAGATTTTTTGATACTAGTGTTATCCACAATAGATAGGTATTCAATACATAATTCAATAGCTTCCTCAATACTATATCACTCTACAATACAATATTCTATCCAACGTCAATTTTTTATATACCCTTTCAAAATATTTATATATTATTCAATGGGGTTACATTCATCTATAATGTATTAAAAAACATAGTTGGATATCTCTAACCAAGTTAAACATCATCTAAACTATTATATCAAAGAATAAAAGTGTGAATAATATCTCAAATCCATGTAATATGATAGTAATTTTATTTTGTATAGCTAAAAACATCACTAGATTTATAACTTTACTATATATATCTTTGAAAAAGAAGAAAATCCCAATTAATTTATGTCATCCATTTTTAGTTATAATGAAACCTAAATCCACATGCACAAAATATTTCATCAAAACATGACAATCATGTTATTTTAAACCCCTTAACTATAAATCAATTATTGACATGATTTATTTAGTAATTGATGAATACCCATATAGAACCTTTACACTACTATGGAAGTTCTAAAACATAAATCTATATTAAATGGAAATATTTTAATACATTGAATCTATAAAAGTCCACATTTAACCCTTCACTAGTTCCAACACTTCCCTTATCTTGATATCAATCATATCCAACCTAGCCTTAATGTGTTATTTTGTTTATTTAGGTGCATTTAATATCATGATAATTACACTAACACATTGATTTTTTCTAAGAAAATGACATAAAAAATTTATGATTTATAAATAATTAAAATATGGTAATCAAAAAAATTATCACTTTTTCTAATACATTTTTTATAAGGTTTTTTAAAAAGGGTTTATAAAAATAGTGACAATATCCTTTACTTTCTCAAAAATTTCATCACCTATTAGTGGAGAAGTTGTTGTACTTTCTCTTTAATTCCCATTGAGTGATGATTTCCATGATGTCTATTTATATCATTGTGGTAAATTTTTATAATTTCCTAGTAGTACAATATTTAAATATTGTTTAAATAAAACTGAGTATGTACCTTCTTTAAAAATAGTACACCCTAACATTCTTTTAATTATATATCCTAAAAATTTCTCATAAGAAATAAAGTCATTTATCATCCCGAACAACATGGATCTTAATGTGAACTCTTCATTTCTATGAGCATCACACAATGTAACACCTAAATCCTATATCAATTTCATATCTTTAGTCAAATGAGAAATGTAAACATCAATGTCATTTCCAAGTTATTTTGTTCCTGATATAAGTAGAGACAACATAATGTATTTTTGCTTCATTCATAACTATAGTGTAAGGTTATATTTTAATAATATAATCATTCATATACTAAGAGTGATTATTTATGTACCAAAAGGATTCATTCTATCTATAGACACTGCAATATCAAGTTTTCTAGTCTCATTCCCAAATTCAACATACTCATCATTATTTTTCTTCCACTAAGGTGTGTATTTTGGGTGATAAAGTTTCCTATCTTGAATTCTTGTATCTACATGCCATGTATATTTATTTATAGTCTCCTCAATTCTATATATCCATCTAAAAATTTAATGATTAGAAAGTAACAAATAAATTTTAAAGGACTTGATTCATCATTTATGTATTGAATCACACCAAACTAAGTGATGGAATAGTGTATCCTAATTTATTGGAGGATGTTGAGCTAAATGATATTTCTCTATACTGATCATCAGGTCGTAACTCTCACAGTTAAACCTTTATGATGAGGTTACTGAGGGTTCTCAGTGTAGAACCCCTTGGTCTTGGACTCCAAGGGCCAAAATCTTCCAGCCCAAATCTTTGAAGAACATTAGCAATACTTATTGACTATAATAGAGTTGACTGGCACCAATAGGGTACTATTGCAGTGTGAAATTTGAAGTAGTTACTGTAACATAGTTGGCCAGTGACACTGATAGGGTGATTTTTCTTCATATACGTCTTCCATTTTTACTATAGAACTATTGAATTTCTATGCCTATTTCAAACTATTGAAATGTGATTTACTATTGCAACACATTTTTTATGAGCTCATTTTGATTTAGGGTTTATATAAATTTGTATTTGTCCCAGTAATATTACTCCTAAAAATAGTGATATTATTTTTCATCTATTTGGATGAAGGTGTTTTTCAAAAGCAATTTAAATACAATCTATATTGATATTCTTCTTGTTCTTTTTTCTCTCTCTTTTACTCTTCTCCTACAAAATAGGCTTTCACTATTTCTTCCTATGTTTTATAACCCTAAGGAATATTTTTAATCAATTCATGGTAATTGAAAAATTATATACTGTCATTTATATATACATGTATTCTTTTGAATATCATACTCAAATAAGATAACATTTTTTTAGTTTTATATTTTTAAAAAATAATATCATTATCTTCTGGTTACAAATCATTCAAGATAGGAAGTAGTTTTATAATGTTGGTGTCACTTCATCTGTTTCTATCTTTAATATTATATAATTTTAGTATGGCTAACATTGTTGTATATTTAGTACATCTAGCTTGAAATGGAATATTTTCACAACTCTTTAACTTCCCTAACATATTTGGATAATCATAAAGTTTCTCTTCATCTACTATTATCATTTTCTCTATAAATTTGTCATTATAATTTAAATTTACACTCATATCTAAAAATACAAAAATATAGTGTTATCTTAGTTACTAGCTCTACTAAATTATTCCATTTTTTTAGTCCAACATTTATAACTTTGATTTATATTGTGATAGATCAAGTGTTCTTCCAACTCATTCGGACAAATTCTTCTTGAACATAAATAATGTAAACACATACAAATGATTTGATTAGGGTTATTTACATACTCTATTACAAACTTGATAAACTCTTTAACCCCATATGAAAACTATTTTGATATAGGATTGGTATTCATCCATTTTCAATTCATATTCATCCTATTTTGTTTAATAATATTCACATTTAACAATAAATTAATAAATACACAGAAGGTTTTCAAATAATGTAACATTTTTTACATGCACAAATTATATAAATTAAAACTATTTATACACTAATTATAAATTATAATACATACATATGGGAGATACTTTTTATATCCCACTCTATTTAAAAAAAATTAATTAAATTTGAATGCTTTTTTTAATAATATTTCGATACTTCAAATTAAATATTTTAAATGGAATTTTACATGAACCTAGGTGATGATTTTTTATTTTTACTTGATTTCTTTAAAACATAAATATAACACCTTATGTGGTGTTTTTTTTTGTTATAAAATCCAAAAAACCTAATGAGTCCTATCCAGGTTTCCACATGACCTCATACATGCCACCCCATACACAAAAGGATTCCAACTAGTAGTGAGGGTCTAAGTATATCAATGGGGGGTTATACTCTCAGTATCATATAGACATCATAATACATGAAAATAAATGATGAAAAATAAATCAAAAAATAATAAATACTTGGATAACCAGCATAGTATAATAAAATATAAATAAGGTAGACCTTTAAATATCAATATAGCATGTAAAATTAAAAAAACAAAATCTAAACCAAGATCCAAGGTATGGGGTAAATCTAGTAATTAAATGATTCAAAAACATCATGCTTGAACTCCATATAATAAAATTTATATCCATTCACTTCACCTTCTTAACTATCCACTATAGGACCCTTTCCTGTTATTGTATCCCTAGTTATGAAATCAACAAGCACACTAAAATTCCCATGTAGGGTGTGAGCACAAGACTCGGTAGGGCACCAAAAATAACCCTTAACCTCAGTTAATAAGATATAAAAAGTGCATTCCATGAAGTATATAGGGTATAGATATAAATAAAAATATATATCACCAAGAACACATAATAAATTAACAAATATGTGCCAATAAATCATGCACTTACCTAGCCTCCATGAATCCCTCACCATATTTTCTTCAACACCATGCCAGAAAAAACATTGATCACCCTCCAGACACATCCCCCTAGATGAGATAGCCCAAAATAATACAGAAAAATACCACCAATTTAGATATCCCAAATACATTCTGGACAAAATTTTATATATTCTTCTCATAGGATAGCCAAAAATATTGTGACACATGCCGACCAATGTTTAGAACATCCCTCTCGATAGATATATTAAAATAATGCAACACGTCCTGCCAGCTGGGATAGCCTGAGTACATACCGATCAATGTTTGAAATCTATATCTCATAGGATAATCCAAATAGGATCAACCATTAAATGAGTAATAATAATCAATTCCCATTATTTAATTCATTTTAAATTTTCAAAAACAAGTCATGGATTCATTCTGAGGAAGAAGGAATATAATGTATTGTTTGTATTTATTTTTCTCCAAAAAAAAGAGAATTGTGTAATGATAACATGCTTTTACCCTAAGACATATCTTTAGTGTTTCATAAGTGTACTAGGTTACCCAGAAACAAGCATTAAAAAGAAACACTTACCCTTACATAATAGAAGTATCCACGGTCTGACCCTTACAAAGCTCTAACCTACCTTTATGCAAGAAGATAAAACCTTGGGTTACCCATACGTAACCCTTAGGAATTGTGAGATACCCATAAGTAACTCATTTTACACTTACACAACATCCAAATTACCCTTATTCAGGTAGGTAAGTACCCCTATATTAGAAAGACCAAAGGCTTTACCCATACGTGGGACGGTCGTACCCTTATGTGTGGTTCATATTACCTTGACGTTAGTTTTAGAACCTGTGGGTCGCCCTTATAAAACTATGGAGGTACCTTTACACAGTGCTTGGGATCAAATTCTTACCTTTATGAAAAACCTTGAAAATTAAGGTTACCTTTTGAAACTTAATCCTTACCCTTACACAACCGTTATAAATAGAGGGTTACCTTTATGTTCCCTTAATAAAAAAAGAGGCTTACCCATATGAAGCCTATTGAAAAACCAATCAACCCATTTATAACCCTTTAAAAAAAGTGGTTTTCTTTATTCATCATAGGTAATGTTCTCTAGACCCTAATATAAGGTCAATAAACTCATCTTACCCTTATGTAGACCCCATGTCCTATGTACGGATAGAAATTTAGTTGATATTTTTTAAAAATTTCCCCCAAAATACATCTAAATTATAACCAAAAGGGATTATAAAAATGAGGGTTCTACAATTCCCCCTATAATGGATTCTCATTTCAATAAATATATATCATAGTATTACTCTAAAAATATTAGAAAAATACAATAGCTTAAAAAAGGAAACCAAAAACCACATAGGCACACATTAGGCTTCAAAACAATGTCCAACCTAAGATGTCACCCACAAGTATAAGGCATAACCCCCTAAGCACTACCCATAACCAAATACAAGAACCTAATACCTACACATTAGTCACTTCTACACATATACACTCTAGAATAGAATGTAAAAAGATTAAATAAACATTTAGTAAATAATTAACTAGGAACAAATAATAATTTCAACATGTATTTAATTATTTGGGCTCTATCTATATTAAAAAAATGGGTAAATAGGATGTGTGAACCTATGTGCCTAGCATAATGCGTGAATGCACACCAAAACCCATAAATCATATATCAATGTCACGTGGATCACCTAAGGTAAATTTAATTCATAGTGATAATAAAACACTTTTCCCCCAATTAATGGTAATGTAGAGATCCACCATACAGTGCTGGCCAGGAACTATCATAGCTCCCATGCTTGAGTCCTAAACATCCCACTTCATATCTACTCTATCCCAAATCAAGGTACATAGAAGAAACAAGTAATTTAACCTTGTCCTATGATAACTTTTCTATATATCCTGACATGAAGGTAAGGCTCATCTCAACTTGTAGGATTTATTTTATTATAGGGGGTATGATCTTATAAGGGGAACAGCTTCGTTAGGGTTTCCCTCATCACCTCTATACTCTCCTCAGTCTCGGTTTGGTTGTGGATCCTCTCCTCGGTGCTTCTTCTAGGTGAAATCGTGGTTTACAGTTCCTATTTCTATGGTGGTGTCGAGGGTTTGACTTTGTGGGATCAGTCATCTCCATGGAAGTGTAGTAAAGGTCCAGTGGACAAGATCTAATCTTCTATGGTCTGAGGGTTTCTGCCACATTATTTATGTTGGTTTTCGGTTCATTAGGTGGATAGATTTGGTCTCCACTAATGGTCTTGACAGTGGAAAAGGTACTTGAGGATCTGGCTCGGTACAGTTTGTGGTGGGTCCTTTTTCTAGGGTCGGTTCTGATGTTTTGGAGGCTGAATATGTGGTGATGGTTTTTGATCTTCTGTTTTTTGACTAAATGAATTGGATTTTTTTTTTGAAATATAGTGTGTGATATTGCTATGAATCTTTTTTGTGAACCTGTTGTGTGATTATATTATGGTGTGTAAATCTGTTATGGTGGTGTGATCTGTTTTGTGTCCTGTGGTATGCGGTTCAAGGGTCTATACATCAATATATTCTTCAAGGGCTGCTCTAGATGAGGTTTAGAGCTGAGATTTTTCACCAGACCATTGTTATCTAGAATTGGATGTCTGAGGGGTATGGCTTTTTCAATCAGTACCAGGTTTGTTCATCTCTGCACGAGTTAGCTAGCCAAGCAGCGGTGAGAAAGTGGAAGTTGGACTTAACATTTTTATGCAAGGATGGGGCTTTCCTAGGTTGAATTGATCTGGTTTTTATGGATTTTGGACCGTTGGGGAATGGTTTTTTTGTCTTAAGTCTTTAATGTCATGTTGGTTTCCCTTGAATACCTTAAAATGGGGTTTATGATAATAAAAAATATTAATTTTTAGTCTGACATGAACCACAAGGTTTGAGTTAGGTTTAAACTTGAACTCATGCATGTCGTCCAAAATATAAGAGGCTTCCAACTAGTATCGAGGGTCTATATTTGTCAGTGGGGAGACTATACCCTCCACACCATGTATACATCAAAGTATATGGAAATAAATGATAAAAAATAAATCAAAAAATAAAAAATAACTAGATAACCATCAGATTAGTGGAAAATACAAATAAGCCAACTCGTTTTACATTAATATGGCATGAAAAATAAATAAATCAAAGTTAAACAAGGATCCAAGGTACGGGTAGAAAAAGTAAAAAATGTTGTATCGGACGTCTCGATCAAACTCCATCCATAAACTTATGAATACTTCTACTCTACAAACTCAATCATCCACTATAGTGCCCTTTCACTTTTCAAGATACCAAATCATGAAAACTACGAGTGCATTGAAATTCCTAAGTTGGTTGTGAGTACAAGACTTAGTATGACACCACAGACAGCCCTTAAAATTAGTGTATAAGATATAAAATTTCATTCCATAAAGTACACAGGGTATATATATAAATATAAATTTATATCACTAAGAACACAAAAGAAATTAACAAACACGTTCTCAGTAGTCATGTGCTTTCATAGCCTCCACAAACCCCCAATCATACCTTCTTTGGCACAATATTAGAAGAAACATCAGTCATATTCTAGACACATTCCCCTCAATGGGATATCCCAAAATCATGTAGCACATCCCTTCAATTTATATATCCCAAAAATATTTAAACCAATGATTGAAATATCCCTCTTAGATTATATCCCAAAAGAAGATGACACATGTCGACCAATGTCTATGACATCCCTCTTGATGGATATCCCAAAATCATGTTACATGTCTCGACTACTAGGATAACCCAAGTATATACTGACCAATGTCTATAATTTACCTCTTAAAGGATAATACAAATATTATCAACCATTAAATGAGTTTAAATAATCAATTCTAATCATTTAAGTTATTTTAAATCATTAAAAATGAACTAAAAAATCATTATAGGGAACATGAAATGTAAAGGAAGGTTGTTATTTATTTTTCTACAAAAAATATCACTCTGTAAGGGTAACATGGTTTTACCCTTATGAATCAATTATGTTTTTTATAAGGGTTATAAATTACCCTTACACAACCCTTTAAAATAAAGACTTACCCTTATGTAATTGAAGGATCAATGAGCTGGACCTTACACAGCACTAACCTACCTTTATGTGAGAAAGGAAAACCTTGGGTTACCCTTACAAAACCCTTTGGAATATTAATCTACCCTTACACAGCTCATTATATCCTTATTTGGCAGATAAGGTTGCACTTACATGGGCATGTAAGTACCCTTACATAGGAATAAAATAAAAAAAATAACTAAATTCAGGTTTAGTTACATTAGAAGATTAAATTTTAAATATTAATAGGGTAACAATTAAGTCTTGGTTGAACTAAAATAGTTATATTTTATACTAATAGAATCAAATATATCTTAGGTTAATATAATAGTGTCAAATTATATGATACTTATGTTTTTTTATATTATTATAGTCACCAATTATTATCATAACCATTTTGGTTTTAGTATTTGGTTGAAAACAAGATCATGAAAATGAAGCTATGAATGGTATGTCTTATAGCCAACTAAGGAAGTATATTTAAAAAATGGTGGTCACAAAAAAACGTAACTTATAACTATTGTGATTTCAATGTTAAGTTTCCTAGTGTTACCAAAGATAATGATATTTTTCATTTGAAATTACATCCCAATTCATGAATATATTAAAAATACCCTTATATGTTTTCAAAAGTAGAATAAATTAAAATTATGAGGACAAATTTTATTTAAGGGGGTAAAATATAAAAACCTAAAAAATTTGATCATGGAATAAACACAATTTATTACATAGTATTTCATTATAAATAAAATGTAAAAAATTTATATGGTTTTTGTAGTTAATAATGAACAATAGATAATGAAAAATAATTTACATATAATATATATGTCTCCTAGTTCATATTATCTGATAAACAATCACAATTGTAATAATAATAGTATAAATGAAGAACAATACAGTCCGCATAATCAATATATTGAAAATAAAAATTATTCATTAGGGGATTAAATATATAGGATTTAAATTTTTCTACTCTAATTATTGTGAATTAATACCATTTGTCATTATGAATTTTAGGCATTATGACTATTGGGAATTATGATCATTGGTAATTTAGTCATTATAATGTAATCATTATGATTAATGTATAGTAATGATAATTATAAGGGTTAATTATAAAATAAAGGAGGAATTGATATTTGAACCAGTAGGAACATCCCTTATGAAGTACATTTATCATAACATTGGAAGGAGGTAGAATCATTGGGGTTTACACTTGACCAGGCCTAAGAAGAACAGTAATAATTGAGGTTATAGTGAAATTTTTTATGGGATAAGTTCAAGATAGTAAAGATCTCTACCAGATCAATGATGGATGAACCACCCCATGAAAGTGCCATCATTTCACACCTCACCCTTAGGGATATTTCTGGTATGATAAGGGTTAATGTATCTAGAGGTTAAAAATTACTAAGAAGTAAATTCTTTTGGAAATGAAATTGTAGTTACTTTTTTCATCTTTTTTATTGAATGTATCACAGTTTAAATTCACATTGTAATACTCATGATTATAATATAATAAATAAACACTCTAATAAAAAAGTCTTCTAAATTATATTATTTCATAATAATAATATTATATATTATAATCCATATAAAACTAGGTCATTACATTGATAATAAAAGCTAAAATTGGTACCATAAAACATGTAAAAATATGCAGCAACACCGTAATATATTAATCTAATGGATCATACTCAAAAAATAATGACATGTATTGAGGTACATTTCTATTATGAATAATACAATAAACATAGGAATATACGTGGAAGCTAAGGGAAATATATGAAATAATTTTAATGTTAAAATGAAGTTTATATATCAGGGGATATATAATCGTTGGAATTTGACCATTGGGAATATAACTGTTGTAATTATAATATTACAATTATAAATATAAGAGTAAAATAAAATATATAAAATATTACATGACTTATATATAATATATATGAATTTTAGAAACCAATAAAATAATTAAAACATTTAAAATATGCATGAAGTTAACTAAATAATCAAAATTAATGAAAAATAAAGCATATTTAAAAATGTATATTTTATAAAAAAAAATTAAAGAAAATAAATGACCGTGTATGCTAAGTGTTCATGTGGTCAGTATGTTTATCGTGTCATGTGTTCTGTTTAAATGTCCTTGCGGTTAGTATGCTGACAGTGTGAATAAATTTATGAAACTTAAAATAATGTGAGAAAATATAATGTGTGGTATGTAGTTTAGAATATTCATACTACATAAACTATTCATAATCTTCTTAAAACTATAATAATATATTGTGTTCATGTATATGTGTATATGAGAAAACATCCAAACAATGGAGCTTCTATATATCATGCTACATTAACTGCATTTTTCTGAGATTCTTTAGTTTTTGATAATCAAATAACTCAAAACAAAAGACATGATATAGGTTGGATAGAGAAGGAGATTCTATATTTGAGTGTAGAAGGTGAAATTAAGAACCCCCCACCCCACACTATTGATATCAAGACAAAACAAAGAATTCTATATAGGGTTCTTCTATGGATAAACTTCTGGTTGAGGATTCTATATGAAAATTAAAGATACAGAATGTAAAGACCCAGAAATTCCATATAAATTTTTTTAAAAAAATTATTTGGGATTATTAAGAGTCTGCAAAAATTGACGGCACTTGATTCTGAGGCCCGGTGTTCCCAGAACGGAATTTTGAACTTTTTTTAGGTATGTTCAGTAAACATGTGGGCAGCGTTTTCTATCTTTTGAACAGGTGATCGGATTAAAAATCTAAAGGCACCTTTGAATTCGTCACGCTGGCATTTTCTTAAGGGGGGATTAAATATGGTCTTAGTAGTTCATGAGAAAAATATAACTTTACGGGCTTTTTGAAGAATAATAAAACAACATAAAAATTTTATTTTATTTTTCTATCAATGGTTGAGCAGCATTGGCGGGACTGCTGAATTATCAATCCATTTAATTGATTGATTCTTATGTTTTGTAACTGAACCATTGAGAGTTAAGATATTCAGTCATTAATGAACCTCATTAATATTTTGTTGCATTAATCACCCTTTCTATATATTTAAATGAGGCTCAGGCTGGGGTTTTTAACACAGAAGTGAGGAACCTCTGATGAAGTAATGCAGTGTCCTCCACAAACGAAGAACGGAGGCTTGGACGGAAAGGTTGGAGGAATATATCTGGGATTGAAGAACGTCGAAGGCTTCATCAAATGTGGTTTTTTATTTCAAAATGTGACATCTCCTCTGAATCTGAGATAGGGGTTGTTATTACATTCAAGTAAATTATCGATTCATTGCCTCGTTCTTGAAAGGCATAACGAACCCAGATCAACCAAAACCAGTTGATCCGCAATTCGTATGAAATTGTGGGTGGTTGTTGTGGGAGATTTGAAAAGGGTTTTAATCATTATCTAAGTGATTTTTTTATTTAATACCCACTTGATATGATGCTAACGCAGAGGGCTCGGGCTAAACAAACAAGGCTCGGACCCTCCGTCGCTTCGGTTTTTGACGTGTTATTTGGGGGCAGATCTCCAACTCGAGGGAATCCTAAATTCAGGAGCCATGCAGTGACCGAAGCAACTTGGGAGGCCCATAGGAACATTCATAAGGTGAAACGAACCATTAGAGCTCACACAGTGGCCAGAAGAAGCCCCGCTGGTATGGCGGCACCGGCGACCAAAGCCGGCAGGTGATGGCGGCGACCGACTGTCACTAGTCGCGGAGGAGAGGTGGCACCCGGAGGCGCCGTGGTGGAAGTAGGGCTTAGCACCATCGCGTGTCGTGGAAGGAGTCATCAGCTTCAAATTCATGGTAGAGGGGGACCCACACCTAGCGGTTTGAACCAGGTCGGGTCAACCCGAGTCAGGACAGGTCGGGTCGGACCGGACCCAGACCCTTTTCAGCCCAGATACGCTTAAAAGGCCGTATCTCACAAATCAGACGTTCGTTTGATGAACCATCTATGGAATTGGAATCCTTGGAATGATATGGTCCTTTTAAGATACTCCATATAAGTTTTGGATAAATTTGGAGTATATCCAGGTTGGATCATACCTGAATCCAATCGGTCCCTCGGCACTAAAATGCCTATAACTCACAGACCAGGCATCCGATTGACGCATCGTCTATCACATTGGGACTCTTTCAACATCATGGTCCTTTGGGTTACTCCTTTTTGGAATTTCGTGGAAATTTATGCATGACTGATATCTGGAGGATCAGATAATATGGAACCCAAGCACACCGAGTACGGAGAATCATGTGGCTGGATGCCAATTAAAGAGTGACCATGTGTGAATCAGCATCATAGAAACCCTGTATGGATCAGCATCATAGCGACCCTGTGTGGATCATCATCACAGAAACCCTATGCGGATAAGCATCACAGAAAACCTATGTGGATCAGCATTATAGATACACTATGTGGATCAACATCATAGTGGCCCTATGTGGATCAGCATTCTAGCGACCATGTGTGGATCAGTAGTACGCGACCCGATGAGGACCAGCCTTATAGCAGATCATCATGGATCAGCGACATACGACCCTATGTGGATCGATAATGGAACAAATTCTTCATGGTTTAGTTTTGGAACATCCTAATGGAATAAAATGATATATCTTAACACTAATCATCTTTATTCCCAATCTCTTAGTTGTATGTTTGGTTTTAGCTGAGTCTTTTTCTTTGTGCTTTGTGATTGAGATCATGACTTATTGTTTTTACTTTCTGGAATTCTGAGAGACCTTTGGGGGTCTTGAGGTCCTTACTGGGTATTATTATAGTCACCCCTGAATGGACTTCGCCCGCACCTTGTTGTGTCTTGTGCAGACGACGAGCAGCTTGGCTGAGACTATAGGAGCCAAGACTAGGCGGTACATGGAGGTGACTGGTTGACATGGAGAGTTGTGGAGATGATCTGTACCTACCCTTCAGGTTGGATCCTTAGTGGATGATCTCAGGTGTTGTATTCTATTTTTTCTTTGTATTGTATCTTTTAGTTGGGATTGTATTCCAGACCCTTTACTTTCAGTACACCTATTTACTACTACAGTTTTACTACATGGTTTGCATCTTGTCATGTTCTTGGTCTATGTGTTTACAGGTTCTAAGGTAATGCCTTCCCATTTTAGGGATATTCCTTTCTGGTGTTGGTCACCGACCCCTAGCCTATGAAAGGAGGTCTTGGGGTAGTCACATCATGGGCCTTGGGGGATGGGTCGTGACAAAGAATCATCTCTGGAGCACTGTGATCATAGGCCTCAGCTGCCTAGTGTTGAGCTTGTCCCTATATGCCTGCTCCCTGAGGTTGCGGTGGACCACCTAGAGGTGGTGGCAGTATAACCTCAAATCGCTTCCCACATCCTACTACATGGCCTACTCCTCTGCGACATCATTCATCCTACGGACCTCCTCGCTCGAATCTCTGCCTCTACCCCAGCGGTCCCTCGACCATCTGTTGATCGTTGGTACAGTGGGTTGGGAAATCGCGATCTATATGGCCTTGCCCGCCACAATTGAAGCACGGTATGCTCCTCTTTTGGCCTACTCTACCTTGTAAGCTCCGCCCCTCTGACCCTACATCCTGGAGTCGTCCTCTGAAAGGTCTGGCCCACTTGGACCTCTATGTCATCTGCCTACTACCTGCTACAAATGACTCAGCTACCTATCGTCTAGTGGTGGCTCTTATCATCAGTGTATATAAAAGTAAGAATCTCTCCACCAATAATGCTCGCTCAAGCACTCCAGCCAGCATCAGGATTTTTATCAATATCATCAATGCTTTGATCTTCTGCCGGAGACCCTAATCAAAGGTCTGAGCCCTGAAGAAAGGGTCTCATTCCATGTCGGTGGAGTAACGTGTGTAGAGACCCGAAGCTTAACGTACAAGGACATTACATTACTTTTGCGGAATACTTATTAAATAACAAAAAAACACACACAAGGACCGTAATAGTTTAGTGTCTTTGAAAACTCGGAACGTAATCTTCTAATCATGGTGAAAGATCTTCAACATCTCCCATAAAGATCTTCCCTTTTTTTTCTTACCTAAAACCTTTCTTTATATCCTGGGGAAAATAAAACATACAAAAGAGTGAGCTCAAATGCTCAGTAAGGGTAAACAAAAGAAATATCAATCACATCATATACATAAGAACATAACTTTTGGAAATCTTAACCTTCAAAAGAGATCATAATATCATAACATGGGATAAATCATAAAAGTGAAATGTAATCCCAATAATCATAACTTAAAACATGAAACTTTGTGGCATACACACATAATCATAGAGAATCATTTCTTAATAGTCAAGACTCATTGCCAAGATTATCTTTGTGGACAAAGTCCATTTCTGAACCGAGTCACCCTCGTTTCAGTCCTGTTTCACTGAACCGGTATAACCTACCATTTCAGTCATGTCTATCTCATGAGATATAAAATCTTTACCCAATGCATTGGAGGTAGATATAGGTCCCACCCATCTCATAATGATACCATTCTTATTTGTGCCACAAAATCATAAATCATACATCATTGGATAACCCTTTTAATAAAAATGGGAATCTTAAACATCGTGACATCATAAAACAATTTATATAAGACAAAGGAATTCATAAAAATATAATTCCATCACAACATAATCAAATTAATGTAATAATATGGATAAAAACAGAACCCTTTATTATCTTAGATGGAAAATAATTTTGATAAAACACTTGAACTTCATTCTTGAGGAAAATATCATTTCTACTTCAAAAACACATTTCCTTTCTTAACATGTCATACAATTTTAAACTAAAAGAAGTTGATTAAAAATAAACTTGACAAATTTTAAAGGAAGCTTCTTGGAAATAATTTTTTGAAAATCTATGCATGCTGTATAAGTTAAAAAAAACATTCTTCTCATACTTTTGTCGGAAAAGTCAAAAAGTACCTCGTATGAAAAACGACAAAAGATTACTTTCATATCTTTTACCAAAAACTCAGTGAAGGGTAAAATTGGATTTAAAAAATTGTTTGTGGATAGAAATAATATTACATATTGAGGAAACATTGATGTGAATGATAAAATACACCCTAGTAAAAACTAAATTATAAACAATCTCAGATAAAAATGAGATTGTGATATTTCTCTTACCTTATGTTCGATATGCTTTGTACGTATCTGAACCTCCTGTATAATGATTTAAATAATGTAATTAACTTATTAAAGAATCATATTCATTGTTATGATATCATATATGGTTCACTTATGACTTTATATTACCCGTTCTTTTGTAAATTCCATGTTAAAGAAGCGTTTTGGGTAAAATCGTTTCATTTATCGTAGGTGTTTGGACTTTTTGTTCTTGACATTATTATTACTTATATCATGATTTACTTACTTCCAGAATATAAAACATGATTTATATATCATATATATTCAGTATATATATATATATAATAGATAGATAAATGAAATGAAACACACCGTTCATGGAGACGGTAGTCCGTACGTACGCATGAACGCTGTTTTCCTTTCCTTATTGTCTTGAATGGAAGTAAGTAGATGACATACATATATATATATACATAAATACAGTAGATTTAACATTTCATATATTTCATTATTATTCATTATATATACTTTATAATCATTCATGAATGGTTAATGTGGAGAATGAATCTCATCGCGTCGTGGAGACGGTAGTCCGTACGTACGCACGAGCGATGATATCATTCCCATGGTCGTGGAATTATGTTGAAGTTTATGTATACTATTTAAGTATCAATATCACTTTATAATAATCATATATAGTTACTCATTACACCATTATACCAATCCAATTAAGGTGGTGGCGGAAAATAGATTACACCACGGCGTGGAGACGTTATTCCATACGTACGCACGCACGGTGATTTCCTTCTTCCGTAGGATGGATAGAAGGTTAATTAGAGTTGTTTCATATTTATAATAACATATCAGTATATAATAAATACTTATGTTATTACTTTATCATGAAACAACTAAAGAAGAAGAAGTTGAATAAGAAAGAAGTTGAAAAATATCGGTAATGGATATTACCTCTTTTTGACGCTCCTTCACTTAACCTCCACTTAAAGAACTAAGGATGGTCTTTGAAGAAGCCCAGGACCTCTAGGATGATACTAGGGAAGTGGAGAAGAGATTTTTTCAGGGGTTGGACGAGCTTGAATGCTCAAATTGGTGTGAGGAGAGGGAGGAGGTGCCATTTTATAAGGGAGGAGAGGGGCACCTTAAGAAAATCTCAAAATATTATTTTATATTAAGGTAAAATTCAGTTTATAATGGTTCCAAAGGGTCTTATTTCGAAGATAAGGTGGGGATGGGTCTAAATCCTCTCATCCAATAGGATTTAGACAATTTTAGGTTATTATTTTAACCTTATCAATTAGATTTAACTATAAGTTAAATAATTTAACTTTTACCATGTCTTTTTGTTTTCTTACACTATATGGTTTATAAACTTACTATATCAAGCCAAACGAACTCCAAGTTGTTTATTATTAATATATATAACCTTATCTAAGTCATTTGGCCAATCATTAGATTTTTAGGAATAAAATAACAATTAATAATATAATATTTGTTTTAAAAACTAATTTATGTCAATTTTGACAATATTTGGTACATGATTTTTATGAAATTCATAACAGAATGATAAGTTCGTAAAAAGTTACTTAAATCAACAATAACATGTCATATTAACCTAGAAAATTAGTTTAAGTCATAAAAAGTCTCAAATTACATTTATTTGGGCATTTATAACATCAATTATGTCAATATTTCATTAATAAGACAATTACTGTATCATCATTGTGTCATAATAAATGATAATTATTTAATCCCTAAAAATTCTAAATAAATTCCTATAATGTAGATAATTGTGTTATATTTCTGGAGACTATTTGTGTTTGAATTTTCATGAAGTTTATCACTAAATTAAAATTATTATACTTATAAGATTTAAGAAAGTGACATGTTGTCACATTCTTTGGTTTTAATAATAATTAAATTATTTTCATGGAAAAAAGTCCATAAAATGAATATAATCCAACCCTTAGGTTATATGGGTCTACCTTTATCCATCCAATAGGATTTTTCCAAGTTTTATGGTAATTTTATAATCTTATATTTACCCTTAATTACCCAATTTACCTTTAACTATAGTAAATAAAATTTACCGTAGTTACTATTCACAATGCCCAAAAATAAAAAGTAGATTATTAACATAATTTGGACTCACTGATTCCAAATATTGAATCCATTTTTCCAAATTCAATACACAAAATATTCAGAAGTTAAATTAAAATTAATCCCGTTGTCGAAAGAAAACGGGTTTTTCTTTAAAACATTGCAAAAGATTGAATTGATTTAACCTACGAATTCAAGGTAAAATCAATGCTAATGACATACATTATATTAAATGGTAAAAATATATTATATTTATACTTTAAAACCATTCAATATTATAATTTAACCACATAATATATTACGATGAAAAAAGTTGTTTTTAATTAAAATATAGCATGTTTTTACTATTCATTAAAATATGAAAGTTATCGAAAAAATATCAAAACTTTATCTAATGTAAATTTTTATATCATGATTCAAAAGAAGAATTTTATTTTTTCAAATTGAACTTATAAACATGTCAAAAACTAGATTTAAATTGGGTGAGCCATCAAAAGGCGGCAAAACTGCATTTTTTGAAAAATACTTATTTTACCCGAAAAGTTTATTTTGTTCTTATACCATGTTCTAGAAAATGTGTAAAATGAATAATAATGTTATAAAATTAAAAATTTATTTAATACTATTCATAACGACTATTTCATAATAATATTATAATAATATATCATTGTTTAGTAAAACCCGGTATTGCGTACAACACACGCTATCAAGGAAGATCGTGATTGTGTGTAATGCAAGCCAAGTCAGGGTTGCGTGTTGTGAAAGAATCCTTTGTTGTTTCGTATTACAGAATCCAACCATATTTCATTTATACATTTAATATATATATATATACTCAATTTTTCGAAGAATAACTATTATCAAAATTGTGTGTAACACGATCCAAGAATAGTGTTGCGTATACTGCAAGCTAATACAGTGTTGTGTATAGTGCAAGGTAATCTTGGTGTAGTATACCACACAAGACATTAATGAAATTAAAAGAATATTTTTCATAAAATCTCAGGGTGTTACATTCTACCCCCCTTAAAATGAATTTCTCCCTCAAAATTCTTCCGGGTTATAAATGGTTTATTATTCATAAAAACCCACATCATAAAAAGAAATACCAAAACTGAACTTTAAAAACTAAAGTATGAAATATAACGGTTACCCAAATGAACTCATCACTGGGTTTCCATATAGGAGAAAATATGGACATGGAAGAGAAATCTAACCATCATGTTCTGATGGAGAGTGGTAGAGAACATGGCTATGAAAAAGCCAACAATCACAAAGCTATTGATTTGTGGTGATCTAAGGTACCATATGATTCATCAGATATAAGGGTAGTAGGACAACATTTTTGGTTTTTTCAAGATCATTTCCCTAAAGTGGATGAAATTGGAATTAGAAGAAATAATTTCGTGATTTTGGTATAGTCTCACCGTTTGTCGTTCTTTGGACAATTTCCACTTCATCTCTTAAATAAATAAAGTTGAATTTTTCATTCGTGATGTGTTAGTAGATCATGTGATAGAATGATGGGTCATTCCATCTGTCTCAAACAAAAGGTTAGAAAAGTTATCAAAAAATACGTAAGTCCATCTATAGTGAGATTAATCTTATATGGTTCCTAAAATGGACTTATAATTCTTATATTATACTGCTTAATATAATAAAACTAGTTTCTACTAAACAGGGACTTCCTGTAGGCTAGTGGTAAGCGATAAAGGCCAGTCGCACTTCGGTTGTGGGTTTGATTCCCATAGCCTTGTCCGACGTGATGGGCTTTCACCCGTCCTGCAGGTTGTCCTTTTTCTAAAACTATATTACTATAACATCCCATCAATAATATCGAAAAATACTAACTTATGTCCAACATAATCCATTCCAATCATTAGGATTATCTAAAATACTTCAGTCCAAGCTCATAGTATAAAGAAAATGATTACTTGAAATGTCACATAACAATCACGTGAATGCCATAATTTATCCCCATATATCATAAGATATATCTTGTTGGTCAAATTACAAACATGTTAATACCTTAATCATGTATTCTCTTGAAGAATGAATACCCATTGAACCTTAGTGAAAACATGAATGCAGTTAAAATTTAACACTTTCCACATACCAAAATCCTCAAAATTCTATATACTCAAACCATGATATCACTTAGTCCTTATATCAATCATGAGCTTATGAATACTGTTAAACATTTCATTTTCTCGTTTTCCCTTCATTATGCGCATATCATATTATTTCCAAAAATATCTCAATCACTTTTAATAACACATTAGACAAATACATAAATATTCCAATACTCCATGATACAACATTATTTTGGAATCCCATTACATAAACACTTAATCATTCCACCACATCATTGTCATATTCAACATCGCCAATAGTGATCGCATGCGACTTACCTTTGTCCTTTGCCTTAAGCGGTTGCTCATGTCGATCATCACTAACCCTTGGATTAGGGCATTTATTAGCATAATGCCCCATTTTCTTGCACTTGAAGCATTGAAGTGTTGGTGGTGCATTCTCTGCAGTCTTTGCTTTATTCACATCATTAGAAACCCTTTTTCCATTACTTCGACACTCAGCTTCTCTATGACCTTATTTTCCACACTTAAAACATTTTCTAGTCCCTTTAAGACAATCGCCACCATGCTTCTTTCCACACTTTGTGCATAAGGAAACATTCATCTTCTTTTCACCATTATTCTGAGATTTCTCCTTGAACTCCATCTTTCGTTTCTTGTCAAAACCATGAGATGGATATGTAACACCAACTTCCATTTCTACCTTGATAGCACAATGCACAATTTCTTCATAGCTACTGAAGTCTCTTATAGTTAATGCCCTTCGAAGACTTGGTTTTAAGCCACTGAAAAATCGATCAACTTTACTTTCAGGTTGGATGATAATGCCAGATGCATACCTTGCAAGTCTTGTAAAATTTGCTTTGTATATACCAACAGATTCATCATCATTCTGCTTCAGCTCAAGAAACTCCTTTTCCATCTTTATTCAAAGAATACGAGAGAAGTACTTACTGAAAAACAAGTTCTTGAACTCTCTCATTCCATGGACTCAATTTCATCTCTTGGCCTCGTATTCTTGATAAGATTCCACCATTGATCAGCTTCACCTTCCAAACGATATACTGCTAAGATGACTTTATCATGTTCAGAACATTGAAGAACTGAAAATATATTTTCAGTGTTACTGATCCATTGTTCATCAACAAGTGGATCGGAAGAGCCACTGAAAGAAGGTGGACGTTGCCTCATGAAGGACTCAATAGAATATTGTTCCCTTCTGGGCTTATTTGGAAGTCCAGAATGATTCATAGCTTGTGTAAGTATAGCAATAAGATTTTTCACTCCATCTCCCATAACATTTGTTAATTCAGGAGGACAATCATTTCATTGTCCATTACAGTGATCAACACAGTTCCTTCGGGTTCCATCCATCGTCTAAAACCCAAAAAGAATAGTGTGAGAGGCAAAAATAATTGTAGGGAAAACAACATAATAAAGGGGGAGTACCGTTAATATCTAACATCTTAGGTTAAATTCTAATATTGTTACCATAGTTCTAGGACTATATCCTATACGTATACTTATCCTTAGGGACATCCCTAGACATACCTTAGTAATATCTCTAGGGATCTCACTAACGTTTTCGCATCCTAGTTTCCAAAGGTTGACTAAACCTTTCCTCTGATACCAACTGTAGAGACCCGAAGCTTAACGTACAAGGACATTACATTACTTTTTCAGAATACTTATTACATAACAAAAACACACACACAAGGATCGTAATAGTTTAGTGTCTTTGGAAACTCGGAACGTAATCTTCTAATCATGGTGAAAGATCTTCAATATCTCCCATAAAGATCTTCCCTTTTTTTCTTACCTAAAACCTTTCTTTATATTCTGGGGAAAATAAAACATACAAAAGGGTGAGCTCAAATGCTCAGTAATGGTATACAAAAGAAATATCAACCACATCATATACATAAGAACATAACTTTTGGAAATCTTAACCTGCAAAAGAGATCATAATATCATAACATGGGATAAATCATAGAAGTGAAATGTAATCCCAATAATCATAACTTAAAACATGAAACTTTGTGGCATACACACATAATCATAGAGAATCATTTCTTATTAGTCAAGACTCATTTCCAAGACTATCTTAGTGGACAAAGTCCATTTCTGAACCGAGTCACCCTCGTTTCAGTCCTGTTTCACTGAACCGGTATAACTTACCATTTCAGCCATGTCTATCTCATGAGATATAAAATCTTTACCCAATGCATTGGAGGGAGATATAGGTCCCACCCATCTCATAATGATATCATTCTTATGTGTGCCACAAAATCATAAATCATACATCATTGCATAACCCATGTAATAAAAATGGGAATCTTAAACATCGTGACATCATAAAACAATTCATATAAGGTAAAGGAATTAATAAAAATATAAGTCCAACACAACATAATAAAATCAATGTAATAATAGGGATAAAAATAGAACCCTTTATTATCTTAGATGGAAAATAATTTTGATAAAACACTTGAACTTCATTCTTGAGGAAAATATCCTTTATACATCAAAAACACTTTTCCTTTCTTAACATGTCATACAATTTTAAACTAAAAGTTGATTAAAAATAAACGTGAAGACTTGTAAAGGAAGCTTCTTGGAAATAATGTTTTAAAAATCCATTCATGCCGTATAATTTGAAAAAAACATTCTTCTCGTACTTTTGTCGGAAAAGTCAAAAAGTACCTCGTATGAAAAATGACAAAAGATTACTTTCATATCTTTTACCAAAAACACACTGAAGGGTAAAATTGGATTTAAACAATTGTAGGTGGATGGAAATAATATTACATATTGACAAAACATGGATGTGGATGATAAAATACACCCCAGTAAAAACTAAAGTATAAACAATCTCGGATAAAAATGAGATTGTGATATTTCCCTTACCTTATGTCTGATATGCTTTATACGTATCCAAACCTCCTTTATAATGATTTAAATAATGTCATTAACATAGTACAGAATCATATTAATTGTTATGATATCATATATGGTTCACTTATGACTTTATAATACCCGTTCTTTTGTAAATTCCATGTTAAAGAAGCGTTTTGGGTAAAATCGTTTCATTTATCGTAGGTGTTTGGACTTTTTGTTCTTGACATTATTATTACTTATATCATGATTTACTTACTTCCAGAATATAAAACATGATTTATATATCATATATATTCAGTATATATATATAATAGATAGATAAATGAAATGAAACACACCGTTCATGGAGACGGTAGTCCGTACGTACGCATGAACGTTGTTTTCCTTTCCTTATTGTCTTGAATGGAAGTAAGTAGATGACATACATATATATATATACATAAATACAGTAGATTTAACATGTCATATATTTCATTATTATTCATTATATATACTTTATAATCATTCATGAATGGTTAATGTGGAGAATGAATCTCATCGCGTCGTGGAGACGGTAGTCCGTACGTATGCACGAGCGATGATATCATTCTCATGGTCATGGAATTGTGTTGAAGTGTATGTATAATATTTCAGTATCAATATCACTTTATAATAATCATATATAGTTACTCATTACACCATTATACTCATCCAATTAAGGTGGTGACGGAAAATAGATTACACCACGGCGTGGAGACGGTATTCCGTACGTACGCACGCGCGGTGATTTCCTTTTTCCGTAGGATGGATAGAAGGTTAATTAGAGTTGGTTCATATTTATAATAACATATCAGTATATAAGAAATAATTATGTTATTACTTTATCATGAAACAACTAAAGAAGAAGAAGTTGAAGAAGAAAGATATTGAAAAAGATCGGTAATGGATATTACCTCTTTTTGACGCGCCTTCACTTAACCTCCACTTATAGAACTAAGGATGGTCTTTGAAGAAGCCTAGGACCTCTAGGATTATACTAGGGAAGTGGAGAAGATATTTTTTCAGGGTTTGGCCGAGCTTGAATGCTCAAATTTGTGTGAGGAGGAGAGGGAGGAGGTGCCCTTTTATAAGGGAGGGGAGGGGCACCTTAGGAAAATCTCAAAATATTATTTTATATTAAGGTCAAATTCGGTTTATAATGGTTCCAAAGGGTCTTATTTAGAAGCTAAAGTGGGGATGGGTCAAAATCCTCTCATCTAATTGGATTTAGACAAGTTTAGGTTATTATTTTAACCTTGTCAATTATATTTAACTCTAAGTTAAATAATTTAACTTTTACCGTGTCTTTTTGTTTTCTTACACTATATGGTTAATAAACTTACTATATCAAGCCAAACGAAGCCTAAGTTGTTCATTATTAATATATATAACCTTATCTAAGTCATTTGGCCGAACCTTATATTTTTAGAAATAAAATAACAATTAATAATATAATATTTGTTTTAAAAACTAATTTATGTCAATTTTGACACTATTTATTACATGATTTTTATGAAATTCATAACAGAATTATAATTTCGAACCAAGTTACTTAAATCAACAATAACATGTCATATTAACCTAGAAAATTAGTGTAAGTCATAAAAAGTCTCAAATTACATTTATTTGGGCATTTATAACATAAATTATGTCAATATTTCATTAATAAGACAATTACTGCATCATCTTTGTGTCATAATAAATGATAATTATTTAATCCCTAAAAATTCTAAATAAATTCCTATGATATATATAATTGTATTATGTTTCTTTATACTATTCATGTTTGAAGTTTCATGAAGTTTATCACTAAATTAAAATTGTTATACTTATAAGATTTAAGAAAGTGACATGTTGTCACATTCTTTGGTTTTAATAATAATTAAATTATGTTCATGGAAAAAAGTCCATAAAATGAATCTAATCCGACCCTTAGGTTATATGGGTCTACCTTTATCCATCCAATAGGATTTTTCCAAGTGTTATGGTAATTTTATAATCTTATGTTGACCCTTAATTACCCGATTTACCTTTAACTATAGTAAATAAAATTTACCGTAGTTACTATTCACAATGCCCAAAAATAAAAAGTATCTTATTAACATAATTTGGACCCACTGATTCCAAATATGGAATCCATTTTTCCAAATTAAATACACAAAAGATGCAGAAATTAAATTAAAATTAATCCCGTTGTCGAAAGAAAACGGGTTTTTCTTTAAAACATTGCAAAAGATTGAATTGATTTAACCTACGAATTCAAGGTAAAATCAATGTTAATGACATAAATTATAATAAATGGTAAAAATATATTATATTTATACTTTAAAACCATTCAATTTTATAATTTAACCACATAATATATTATGATGAAAAAAGTTGTTTTTAATTAAAATATAGCGTGTTTTTACTATTCATAAAAATATGAAAGTTATCGGAAAAATATCAAAACTTTATCTAATGTAAATTTTTATATCCTGATTCAAAAGAAGAATTTTATTTTGTCAAATTGAACTTATAAACATGTCAAAAACTAGATTTAAAGTGGGTGCGCCATCAAAATGTGGCAAAACTACATTTTTTGAAAAATACTTATTTTACCCAAAAAGTTTATTTTGTTCTTATACCATGTTCTAGAAAATGTGTAAGATGAATAATAATGTTATAAAATTAAAAATTTAGTTAATACTATTCATAACGGCTATTTCATAATAATATTATAATAATATATCATTGTTTAGTAAAACCCGGTATTGCGTACAACACACGCTATCGAGGAAGATCGCGATTGCGTGTAATGCAAGCCAAGTCAGGGTTGCGTGTTGTGAAAGAATCCTTCATTGTTTCGTATTACAGAATCCAACCATATTTCATTTATACATTGAATATATATATATATATACTCAATGTTTCGTAGAATAACTATTATCAAAATTGTGTGTAACACGATCCAAGAATAGTGTTGCGTATACTGCAAGCTAATACGGTGTTGCGTATAGCGCAAGGTAATCTTGGTGTAGCATACAACACAAGACATTAATGAAATTAAAAGAATATTTTTCATAAAATCTCGGGGTGTTACAACGTGAGAGATCATTGAATCTCTCTGAGTACTATTCTATTTTTAGGTTGCCCTGCTGTAAGTGTAGGTTCTCTTGAATATGCACAGAGCATAGTGCCATTGGTATGAACTCCGACCTGAAGATGCTCTCGAAGTTCATCTAAGTGAGGGTTGCCTCGTTGTGTAACTGGAGTGTCAGGCTCCACCATCTCTCTATTGTGCCCTGGAAGAGGCTTGCAGCTAGGATCAACATCTGATCTGTTGGTGTCCCAACTGGGTTGAAAACCCATGCCACTCCATCTATTCCTCAGCTGCCTGGGATCTGTCTTGCCTTGAAACCTCGGAGGCCTCTGCTGTTGGAACTCTTGCAACGCGCTCAGTAGGCGTGCACCATCTGCTAGTGGGGATGGTTTTAACTACTCCCAACAAGTGGTGGTGTTGTTGGTACATCACCCGAAGATGCTTTTGCTGAAAGAGGGCCCAACACCAAAGCCTCATCACTCAATGGGTAATCATCATGAACTCTCTCTAGATCCTAGCTAGCTGTCTACGTGGAGACATCCTGAAAAGAAACAGGTGTGGTTTGGTCAAAAAGTTATACCTAGTCAGCTGACTCAAAATAAATAAAATGTAAAACATTTACAAAACACATGCAATTACTTTTTTGTTTCACCGAGTCAAAAATTATAATTCAGGGTCCTGGTGTATAGATATGTCAGTCGTCGCACCAACATTGGACTCCCCAAACTGAAAACCACACTCAAAAGACTTAAAACTATTGCTCTATTGGAAATATCGTAGTCCTAGTTCTTCGGTAGAACCGACTCCTTTGATACCACTTTGTCACAACTCTTCCCCTGGGGGCCATTCCGTGACTACCCCAAGCCTGCCTTCTAGAGGTCAGGGGTTGGAGACTAGCACCGAAAAGGTGTAACCCCAAAATGGGAAGGAATTTCCTTTGAACAAGAAAACACATAGACCAAGAACATGAAAAGATGCAAACCATGTAGTAAAACTGTAGTAGTAAAAGTTTGTACTAAAAGTAAAGGGGCCAGAATACAAGCCTAGCTGAAAGGTACAATACAACAGAAAATAGACAACAGCTCCTGAGATCATCCACCAAGGATCCTAACTAAAGGGTAGGAATAGCTCATCTCCACAGCTCTCCATTGATTATCTCTTCAACCAGTTGAAGGAAGCTTGATGATTTTCGAAGATAGACCTCAAATCAGGCTATCATCATCTTAGGGTATGAGATGAGGATGTACCAAAGCCAGCCTTTAGATGTTAGTATAGACACTATGAGTTCTTAGTGATTACCTTTGGCATAACCAAAGCTCCATAAGTGTTCGAGGGCTCATGAATAGGATCTTCCAGCCTTAACCTGATCGCTTCATGGTAATCTTCATTGACGACATCTTGATATACTTGGCGTCGAAGGAGGAGCACGCCACGCACCTACAGATAGTTATGGATACACTTTGAGAGCACCAGCTTTATAGAAAGCTCTCAAAGTGACAGTTCTAGATACCAGAAGTCCACTTACTAGGTAACGTTATCTCAAAGGCTAGAGTTGCAGTGGATCCGGAGAAGATAGAGGCATTGCTTTCTTGGGAGCCACCCAGGAGTGTGACCGAGGTGCGGAGTTTTATGGGATTGGCTAGGTACTACTGGAGATTCATACCCAACTTTTCCATAGTTGCGACACCTTTTTTATCTTTGAAAAAGAGGGGATATCCCTTCGTGTGGATGGAGATATTCCAAAAGAGTTTTCAGGAGCTGAGGCAGAGACTGACGAGTGCCCCTATCTTGAGGCTACCAAAAGAGGGTGTCGGGTTTGTTGTTTACTATGACGCATCAGGGACCGGACTGGGTTGTGTCCTGTTGTAGGAGTTAGTGGTTATCCCCTATGGCTCAAGGAAGTTGAGACAGCATTAGAAGAACTATGCTACCCATGACTTGGAGTTAGCGGTAGTGGTCATTGCACTGAAGATGTGGCGGCACTACTTGATGGGCGAATGTTTTACAATCTACTCTGATCATAACAGTCTCAGGTAAATCTTCTCACAGAAGGACCTGAAACTAAGATAGTGATGATGTTTATAGATCCTTTAGGACTATGTCTTTGAGATAGTCTACACTCCTGAGAAGGGGAACGTGGTGGCATACGCACTCAGTAGGAGGTCTGATCTACAGTTGTTGAGTGAGGTGACAGAGCAACTAGCCACATTGCAGTTATCCATTGTGGATAGTGATGGAGAAGCTTATCTTCAGTCTATTAAAGTTACTCCCCCACTCCTCAGTGAGTCGGGCAGGGATACAAAGGGGACATAGACAGCAAGGCCCGACATGCTCAGATATCCTCAGGACAGGCTCCTGATGGATTTTCTGAAGGTGAGGAGAATGTCATCTTCTTTAGAGGATGCACTATGGTACCAGTTATGCATCGGGATAGGGTGTTGAGGGAGTTCCATACATCCCCTTTTTCGGTACATCTTGGAGTGGTGAAGATATACCAGGACCTTCGGCGTCTGTACTAGTGGGCAGGGATAAAGAAAGAAGTGGAGGAGTTCGTATCACGATGCCTCACTTGTCAGCAAGTGAAGGCCGTGCATCAAGTACCAGCAGTCTTAGATTAGGCACTTGGGGTACCAGAGTGGAAGTGGGATAGTATATCCATGGAATTTGTGACAGGGATACCACATACATCTAGGGTCCACGATTACATCTGGGTGATCATTGACCGACTCACCAAGTCGGCCCACTTCTTATCCATCCGAGAGCAGGGATCAGTAGAGATCTTGGGACGTCTCTACATACAGAAGATTATATGGCTTAATGGGGTTCCATAAACGATAATTTCAGATCGAGAAACTAATTTTACATCTCGGTTGTGGAAGGGATTATAGGAGGCATTCAGGACTCAGCTATGTTTGAGCACTGCCTTCCATCCTCAAACAGATGGTCAGACGGAGTAGACCGTACAGACACTTGAGGACATGCTTCATGCTTATGTATGTGATTTTGGCCACAGTTGGGAGTATAACCTACCACTGGTGGAGTTCACTTACAACAACAGTTATCACTCCACCATCGTCATGGATCCGTTTGAAGCCTTGTATGGGTGACCTTGCAGATCATCACTATGTTGGACAGACATAGGGGAGTCGGCGCTTTTGGGTCTAGAGTTGGTACAAGCTACCACAGAGAAGGTACAGATCATCTAGGATAGGATGAAGACTACACAGAGCAGGCAGAAGTCTTATGTTGATGGGATATGGAGACCTTGGAGTTTGAGGAGGGAGACCAAAACTTCCTATGGGTCTTACGCCGATGAGGATTATAGAGGTTTGGTCGGGGTAGCAAGCAATATTCGAGGTTTATCATAGCTTTCCAGATCCTTAGAAGAGTATGAGAAGGGAAGTATTGTCTATCTCTTCCCCCACAAATGCACCGAGTGCATAATATTTTCTATGTGTCGCTGTTTAGGACGTACGTGCATGAACCATCGCACGTTATTGACTGGGGAAAGCTGGACATCGATGATGGGGTGACATTTGCAGAGTTCCCGGTGGAGATAGAGGATCGACAAGAGCGGGACCTACATGGGTGGTTGATTCCTCTGGTGTGAGTTCATTGGTAGCGCAGGAAACTCTAGGAGAGCACTTGGGAGCGAGATCACAGATGCGTATTTAGTACCCCAATTTGTTTCCCTAGTTTCGTTGTAGCTTTCAGGGATAAAAATCCCTAAGGTGAGGAAAATTTAAAGACATAGAAATTCCATATAATTTTTTTTAATAATTTGGGATTATTACGAGTCTTCAAAAATTGATGGTGCTTGATTCCAAGGGCCGGTGTGCTCGGAATGGAATTTTGAACATTTTTTAGGTACATTCAGTAAACGTGCGGGTGGTGTTTTCTATATTTTGAACCGTTGCTCGGATTAAAAATATAAAGGCACCATTGAATCCACAGTGTCGGGATTCGCTTAAGGGAGGCTTAACTATGGCCACAATAGGTCAGGAGAAAAGGATAGTTTTACGAACTTTTTGAAGAATAATAAAATAACATAAATTTTTTATTTTATTTTTCTACCAACGGTTGAGCGGTGTTGGCAGGACCATTGAGTTGTCAATCCATTTAATGGCTTGAATCTTCTATTTTGTAACTGAACCATTGAGATTTAAGAGGTTCATTCATTAATTAACATCATTAATATTTCATTGAGTTAATCACCCTTTTTCTCTATTTAAATGAGACTCGATCTTGGGTTTTTGACATGAAAGTGAGGAACCTCCCACGAAGTTCCGCAGTGTCTTCCACCAATGAAGAATGAAGGCTTGGATAGCAACATTGGAGGAATCCATCTGAGATCGACAAACATAGATGGCTTCATCAAACATGGATTCTTCTTCCACAACCGCAACGTCTCCTCCAAATATGAGGTAGGGGTTGTTATTACATTCAAGTAAATTCTAGATTCATTTCCTAGTTCTTGAAAGGCATGATGAATGCGGATCAACCAAAACAAGTTGATCTGTGATTCGTATGAAATTGTGGGTGGTTGTTGCAAAAGATTTGAACGGGATTTTAATCATTATCTATGTGATGTTTTTATTTAATACCCACTTAATATGATTCTAACGCAGAGGGTGCGGGCCAAATGAACAACGCTCGGACCCTCCGCCACTTCGGTTTTGGACGCGTTCTTTGCGGGTGGATCTCCAACTCTAAGGAATCCTGAATATGGGATCCATATAGTGGTGGTAGAAACCTAGGAGGCCCGTAGGTGCATTCAGAAGGGGAAACAGACCACCTGAGCTCACCCAATGGCACGAAAAAGCCTTGTTGGTGCGGCACTGGTGTGGCGGTGCCGGCGGGGGATGGCGGCAGCCGGCTGTCGTCAGCCGTGATGGATAGCGGGGCGGCCAGCAGCGGTGGTAGCAAGGCAGCGCACCATCGCACGCCACAGAAGGAGGTTGCAGCTTCGAAGCCACATTGGAGGGGGACCCGCCCCCCGCGGGTACCGCGGATAGTGGGGAAATGCCACATGGCACCGCCAGTTAAAGAAACTAAACGGATTTGTCGTTCGTGAAGGAGGGAGACCACTCAACTGGCGGACCACTCTAGCCACTGGGCCAGGTCACCCAGCGGGCTTGGGGTAGTCATGTCACAAGCTCCGGGGGACAGGTCGTTCAACAAAAAAATATAAAAACAAGAATACACTGCATATATTCTCATTAGTTGAGGCGCAGGAAGGTGAGGCTCCATATTTCATATAGATACTTGAAAAACCTTAATTTTGTAAGTTGGAGAAATGAATAGTAGGTATACATGGATTTCATGGTAGTTTCATTCAAAACATGTGGTTATTATATGGAAACACATGGTAGGTATGAGAAATTGATTCCAATAAACCTAAAATTTGATAATAACTTCATATATCAAACATTGGACAATTTTTATCCCGTATAAAATTCAAAATTATCTAATGGATTTGAATAATTAAATGTATATAATTTTTATATCTTTCAAAATAATCAAATAACTCATCAATAAGATATAAATAGATAAATGTATAACTGAAAAATATGAAGAACATAATCTGAAAATCGTAGAAAAAATATAGAAGAAACTGTATTCTGTAAAATTTGAAATTCCTGAATTATTTCATAAACTATGGTTTTTGTACACCACATAAAAAAATTTAGACTTTAACTTAGTCTAATTAAATTTGAAAAAATGTTTTAGAAACACAATGAAAAAAAATTTACAAGAATCTGAGATATATAACTCAAGTTATGATATAATAACTAAATCAAACTTTTAAACTCTATAAATAGAATATTATTATTGAAACAAAAATAATGGGATATGTTCGGACCAAAATGAGAACATCCGAGATATTTAATTAAACTTTTTTATAGTTCATTAAAATTTAGAAAAACTTCTAATATTTCATATGAAATTTGAATTTAAAAAAATGATCATTATAACTCAAGATACATAAAAAATACTTAGAGGTAGTAAAAATAAATTTTCACATGAAATAATGAAATGGTTTTTAATATTTAAAAACATAAAATAATAATAAATAAATAAAATCTTCTAAAAAACACTCCCTTTTTAAAATTAAAAAAACGAAACAAAATTTTATAAAAATTTCCCCCTTTTTGAAATACTTAAAAAAGAAAATATATAAAAAATATGAAAATAATATATTTAAAAAACAAAGAAACTCCCCATTAATAAATTCATATAAATGTAAGTTAAAAATCAAATAATAAAATTTTCAAACTAAATTTCCAACCTGCCAAGTTCAAATTTTAATTTTTCAAACTTTTAATAATCCAACAATTTGGTAAAAAATTATAATTGTTAATTTTCAGTTGGAATATATTCAAGAATAATATCATCTTTGTTAAAATAATCTAAAATAAAATGAAAATTAATTTCTATATGATTAATTATAGAATAAATTAAATGGTTGTTTTAATATAAATATCATAATAATTATCACAATAAAAAGAAATTTTTTCAAAATTAAAATCATATTCAGAAAAACTTAGTTTAATTCATAAAGATTGAGAGAAACATGATGTAGAAAAGATATACTCACTTTTGGTTGTTTAAAAAGCAACAAATTTTTGTTTTATTTAACTCAAATAAACTAAATTCTGACTGATAAAGTGACACATACCTGAGGTTATTTTTCTATCAATTCAATATCCACCAAAATTAGAGTCAAAGTAACTAATAAAATCAAAATATATTTTTCTAAAATAAATTAATAAAAAATTAGCAATTCCATAAACATACCTAATAATACATTTAACATATTTTAAGTGAAATTCCTTAGGATCATATTGAAATCTAGAACATAAACAAACACTAAACATTATATTCGTTCTAGAAGCAATTAAATACAACAAACTTCCAATCATTACTACAGATATTTTAGATTCTATAAATTTTCCAAAAACATCAAAATCTAATTTCCAAAAAACACTCATAATGGTTTTAAAAGATTTATAAAAACCAAGACCAAATCATTTGACTAAATATTTATCATATTTGGATTGCTATAAAAATATTACATCATTTTTTTTGAAAATTTTGAAGTTCCTAAAAGAATATCAATTCTCCCACAAGACTCTTGTCAAATTCACTTTCAATAAAATTTGAAAACTCTTTACAAATAAAAACATTTGAATATCCAAACACAATATCTACAACATAAATTTGTATAATTAAACTATCATTAGAAAATGTTTTATAAACAAATTAAGATCTAATTTACCTTTATAAAAATCCATTTTAAAAAAACATAAGCCTATCATACCAAGCATGAGGTTATTTATTAAGACCATATAAAGATTTTGATAACATAAAAACATGATTAGTAAATTTTTCATTTTCAAAACCGAGGGGGTTGATAAAAATAAACTTCTTTAGAAAAAAAACCATTTAATAAAGTACTTTCCACAACCATTTGAAATAATTTAAATGGTTGAATAATGTATCAATATAATAAAATTATAATTGATTCAATTCTAGTAATAGAGGAAAAAATTTCATCAAAATGTATGCTTTCTTCTTACCAATAACCTTGAGAAACAAGTCTAGATTTGTTTTTAATAAATTTTCAATATTTATCCATTTTATTTTTATAAATCCATTTAGTTACTATAACATGCTTTTCTTTATGGGGTTAAACTAAAGTCCCAAAATTATTTTCCGAAAACGAATTAATTTTTGCATCCATAGAAATCAGATAATTATAATCATTTAAATAATCATCTATATTATTAGGAACAAAATCAAAAAAATATAATTGATAAAAAAATTTAAGATATAATTTTTTGTTTTAATACCATAATGAATATTACCAATAAAATTGTTAACAAGATGATGTCTATGAGTTATCCATGATTTAGTATTTGTTCAAGAAGCAATATAATCCCCCTCAATTGATTCTTCCTTATCATAATAATTTTTTTCCCCACAATTAAAACTCTAAACCCATCATCAAAAACATTATAATTAGAAATCAATTTCGCATTATTTTCATCAAACATAATAAGACAAGATTCTTCAATAACCATAGTACTATTATTAAAAATTCTATAAAATTTACTATTATTAGAAAAAACCCATAAAAATACATTCATCACTTTTAGCACCAAATTTATCTAAATTATATTTGGAATTTAAAATAAAAAAATTACATTCTAAAACTCTAAAATAAACAACTTTAGGATTTTTATTTTTAAACAATTCATAAGTATTTTTCTTCAATAAATATCTAATAATAATTATATTTAAAATTTAACAATAAAAAAATGGATTATTCTAAAAATATCTAGGTAAATTATATTCACATAACATAGTTTGGTCTATTTCAATAAGAGTTCTATTTTTTCGTTCTACAACACTATTTTCCTATGGTCATTTAGGAGCAGAGAATTATGAAAATAACCACTCTTTTAAAAAAATTATTCAAATTCTAAATTATTAAATTCATCTCCTTTATCACTATGAATATAAATAATCATACAACCTTTTTCATTTTTATCTAAATTACAAAAAGAAATAAATCTAGATAAAGTATCATTTTTATGTGCAATAAAGTAAACCCATGTAAATATACTATAATAATAAAAAAATAACTAAATTATATTTCTTTCCTATAAGGATATATATTTGAGTATTTGAAAATAAATCAATATTTACTAACTTTATAGGTCTTTTAGTACTTATCTGATTGATAGGTCTAAAAGAAACTTTACGTTTTTTCCCTTTCATGAAAGTGTCACAAATATAAAGTTAGTCTTTCTTCAATATAGTTCATTATAGCATATTCACTTGTTTATAGATCTTATTTAAAATTAAAAAATTAAAATTACCAAATTTTTTATTCCAAATAGTTCTTTCACTCTTTAAAGTATTCAAACACTTAACATGTTAAACAATTAGTTCAGCAAAATCAGTAGTAAAAATATTATCCTTTCATTTAGAATAGAATAACAGAGAATTGTATTTTAAAAAGTAAACACTTATCATTTTGAAATTTCACTTCAATTCCATTATCACATAATTTTGATATACTAGTAAAATTATGTTTTAACCCTTCAATATATAAAACTTTATAAATAAAAGTAGAATTATAAAACCAACTTTACTGAAACCTTTTAATTTGACTTTGTAATTATCACTAAATGTAATAGTGCTTCCAGCACAAGTATTTTAAGTGATAAAATTTTATGGGAATCTGGTCATATGCCTAGATCATCCAATTTTTATGTACCATATTTTGTTCTTGAGAAATATAATGCATTTTTCCTACCAAAATCAATTACTTGAAAATTTTGGTACCCAAAATTCTTTCGGTCCAATCATATTAGTAATACAATTTTTAAGTATGAAAAAATAATTTAAAAAAGTATTGTATGGTATTCTAGATAACAAAGATTTAGAAATATGAGCCTTTTTAAATCCCAAATATTGTTTGAATCTAAGAGAATAATTATTTTCATAGTGACCTTTCATGTGACATTTAAAATAAGTAACAATATAAGTATAATAATTTTTACTTTTAATAAAATAATTCATACACAATTGTGGTATTATTCTCTCATATCTGATACCATTTTTTATTTATTTTATTCAAAGACATCATTTTATGATATATTTGATGGCCTTGAATAAAATAAGATGCACTTTTTTTAAGACATCCAACTTCCATTTTCAATTTTTTATTCAAATATTGATCAGATTTGAAATTATAATGAACTATAGAATGAGAAGCAGAATTATTATTCCTTAATTTTTCATTCTATTATAAAAGAACATTATTTTTATAAAAATAAAATTCTTTATTTTACTTAATATTATTTTATAAATCAGTAAATTTGAAAATATCGTTCCTCAATCTCTCAATTTATTCATTTAATTCAGAAAAATTTGGATTTTTAGAATCATAGTAAGAATTAGATCAACTAGAATAAAATATAAAATCACTAAACTGATTTGGATAATCCATGAAACACAAGTTAGAAAATTCTTTCTAATTTCCATATTCTTCACTAAAATCATATTTTTCATTACAACTCCAACTAGTTATCAATTCCTTTTTGTATTTACTTTTTTATTTATCTTTATTCTACAATTTTAGGTAGTTGAGCTTGATATTCCCATTCTTCCTGCAATCAAAACAAGTACCATTAGAACTATTATAATTATTTCTCCCTTTCTTATCTCCCTTTTAATTTTCCTTTTGAGGATTTCTTCTCAATTGGTTCTTGAATCCTTTTATTTTCGTTCATTTATAGACTTGAATCACAATATGAGCCATATATTATTTTTCATTATCCTATATATCAGAATCATAATAATTTTTAGAAGTAACATTTATAGATTTAAAATATACACCCATTCTTTTTGTAGTCGCCTCCTTGGGTCTGTTCTTCAATTCGAATTCATACTGGGAAGTGGTCCAATAAATTCATTAAGAGTGTACTTTTTTAAGTTCTTTATTTCTTTAATTAAGACCTTATTTGCATGTCATTTATTTTGTAATGCTCGTATGACTCATTCAACAAGTACTAGGTTTTACAAATATTATCTAATGGAATTCATTCCATTCACAATTATTTTGAATCAGTGCAACATTTGATTTTTTATATCATATCCATCCATATTGAATTCCTAGTACTCAATTCAAATTCTTCCAAGATTAGTTAAAATTAATTTTTCTGATCCAAGGTGAGTGATTGGTAGAATCATCCAAATCTCATGATCTTTCTTACAATAAAATAAATGACTAAAAATGATTTTGTTAATATAATAGTATAAAATATTCACAACTTTTTAATTTAAAACTTGTCTTAAAATGTAATTTCTTGTAATAGTATATGGGTCAGATTCTGGGAATGTGTATGTTTTCTCTATGATTTACAAGTGTTCTCTACTTAATTGTTTGAGTTTTTTCTCCATTACAGATCACCTTTATCTATAATCATTTCCATCAAAGTGTGGTGGATTCTGATGGATCCAAAAATCATTTAAATTTATTCCTTTAATCTTAAATATATTTTTCATTAGACTGGAGGTCTAGGAATAGGTTGTAATAATAAAATATAAACAAAATATATGGATGGATTGGATAAATTATAAAAGGAACAAACTCTGATACTAATTGGTTGGTATTGAGAAAAATAATAACTAATTTAGACTATCCTTATAAAGTTTAACCTTTGATACCAATTATTAGGTCATAATGGATAATGGAGGTCATTCTAGAGGGGGTGAAAAGACTAAATAAAACATTTAAATGAAATACATTAATTATTTAAACTAATTGTTATAATTAATTAAGAGAGTTAATTTGAAGTGGAAATAGAACAAAGAAAATAATTATTTTTATAATGGATTAGTCTAAAGTGAAACTAGTCTAGTCTTACACCTCTCTGCTCGGTAAGATATACATTGTGGACTACCTTTTCTTATGAGGAATCACAACCTGATTACAAGATCCTTTTCTAAAAAATTAAGGGATAACCAAAGTGGTACACTTAATTGTTTATGTGGAGTTATAACCCAAATAAAACATTGCCTTTAGACTATGGGAGTCAAAACATGAATGGTCCTGAATTTATAATTTGGGATTCATAACCTAAATAAGACAAGAATAAATTATTTCGTATGTAAAATCATAAATAGATACTGAGAGTATGTTAGAGATATAAATTAGTATTACAGAATCAAGAAACTAGGATGAAGTAGAGGGTGAATGAAGAAATCATTGGTAATAGTTCTTGATAAATCTGTATTTCTCCTAAAGGATGTAGTATTTGTGGAAGTTTTTTTCGAAACTTCAGATATTATCCAAAAGATGAAAATTTGATCACATAGGAACAAGATATTACAGAACAAAAAAATTAAAAGTAAAGCACTTTTGATTTAAAAGTTTGTGTTCTCATAAGTGTCTCTCTATATCATACTTTTAATTATGTCTTGATCCATTTAAATAGAATCTGTAAATAATATCAATGAAATCTATAATTAGGTCAAGCAATTAAAATTCAAAATAGATAACAATCCAGAATAGAGAAAATTACCATCCAAATAGTCATAATAATAATTGTTTGAATTTAAAAATTAAATACCAATTCAAATCATTTTTAATTACCCATTAAAAGATTTAAAAAGTATCCATAATAAAAAGTTAAAGCAATACCATAATAATCATAAGATAATTGTATTTTATAAAATCAATTATAAAATACATTTTATTTAATGTAGTGTGTAATTTAAAAAATTATTATACTACTCTAAATACAATAAAATGTGTTTGAATTAATTACATTTAATTAAATCAAAATTTAGAAAATAATAAGTAACAAAAATTAACTCAAAATATTAAATATTAAAAATTCTATAAAAATGTTGTAAGAGTTACACAAGAATAATGAATAAATTTAATAATATTAATAAATTGATTAAAATATTATGAAAACACTTCTCATGGATTCTATATAAAATATATAAATTTAATAAATTAATAAAATAATTAAAACACTTAAAATAATCATTTAGTAAACTAAATAATCAAAAATAATGAAAAACCAAGCATGTTGAAAAATACATATTTTATCAAAAATAATAATGAACCGACCATGAATTCCAAGTGATTGTGTGGACAGTATACTTACCATCCAGAAGCCCATAATCAAAAGTTATTTTATAATATTCAAAAAATATATAGGGATCATATCACCAAGGATCAACCTGTTTGGTAGTCTTGAAGAACTTGTTACATACATGGATCCATTATTACATTGGTAATAAAACATAGTACATAACAATGGAAATTAACCTCTATCCTTGAACTCATTCAAAGTTTTCATCATCATATCCTAGGGAAAGAAAATAAAATAAGGGTGGCATGAAATGTTCAGTAAGAGTTGTGTATAGCAGAAACTATTATGATCTCAGGCATCACGATACCTATATTATCAAGAAGTTTCACAAGAACATGTAAAACTATGGGTTGAAACCCATTTAATTTGGCCAATTTATTTGTCTCATGAGAACTATCAATGCATCTAGGGTCTACCTATAACCAAGCCCCACCTGTAACTTCATTTCCAAATCATTCCTCATATATTGAATAATAAATTAAATTTGTAAAAAATATAAATTATCCAAAACTCTCTGTATTAAATAAGGATATGTATTTATCAACATTTTCCATGGTTAATCAAATAATTTACATATTAAAACAACATATGTAAAATGTCATATGATTTAGGGAATAATTATATCCATGATATAAATAATATGGATATTTAAGAGAAATGTAATGTTTAATGGTCATAGGTAAGTGAATGTGTCAAACAAAAAGTATCATTACAACATATATCCAGTGGTCAATAATTAGAACCAAGGTATTTTTTACATTAATTAATATAAATACCATTAAAATATCATTAAAACAATCTTGAAAATAATAACCTTTCTATTTTTTAAAACACTTATTTAGAAAAAAAAAACTACCAAACTATCAAATAAAGCATTTTCTTTGAATATAAACTTATACAATATTAAAGGAAGATTAAAATTAAATATTAGTCATGAATGTATTAAAATCCACTCATTCCATATAAGTTAAAAAAATCCTTCCAAACTTTTCTTGAAAAAGTTACAAAATACCATGTTTGGAAAAAGAAAAAAATATGCCTTTCAAAAGATTTTGTAAAAAGGTCAAACATGGGTAAAATTTTATTTTGATAAATCATTGAAGAAGTGTAAAACATTTTTGGAAATAATTTACAAAAAAATATGGATATTTAAGAAAAATATATCTGATCCAACGAGAAATAAGATTTGAATTTATATTAAATATTTCTTTACATGATTCAAGTTCCAAAGAGAGGAAAAGTTGGAATAGAATATCGAAACTCTTTAAAATATTGATCTTGAAATGAAATTTAATGATATAAAATAAATATATATTCATTTTAAATACCTAAATGGGGTAGTATATACACCATGTAAAAATAAATATGTGCATATTACTAAATTTGTCTCAATGGAGTGTAAATTGAGATGAAATCCCTTACCTCACGATTCCCTGTAGTTAAAAATTATTTAAAATCATTTATAATGGTTTTATACATGTTATTAATTTATAAAATAACCATATTTATATTTATATTATCATATATGATCCACTTATATCATCTTTTCACTCATTCGTTAATAGTATTTCTTTATGACCCTTATTTTGGGTGTCAACTAATTCATTTACCCATGAATGTTTTGTCATGTAAGTTTCATATCATTTTTATTGGATATAGTTACAGCATATAAATAATTATTTTAAAGATATATATTTCATAGTTATTCATTAGATACATTTTTATAATCATTCTTGAAAGTTTAACATAGATAATGTGTCACATCACTTCGTGGAGATGGTAAGTCATATGTACGCACGAGTGACAATATATTTTCTAAATGGTTAAAATGTTGAGGAATTTGATGATATATTAATTTTAGAAATTTAATATCATGTCATAAGTATCATATATATCCGTTATTTTTATCATTATAACCATCCAAGTAAATTGGTGATGAAGAAAACTACACCACTGAATGGAGACGGTAAGTTGTATATACGCACCTATGGTGTTTTTTCTTTTTGTAGGATGTATAAAAGGAGGAATATTGTTTTCTAATAATCATAATAATATCTTAGTATATATATTATATTGGATTTATTAATTTAGTATCAAAACTATAGTGACCCTACTTTTTTTTACATAACTTATTACATCATTTTATTGAAAAACAACATATAAGCATTACACAACCAGAATCCAAAGGTTTTGTGTCTTGGGAAAATTAGGTCCATAAACAACATTGACAGAATAAAAAATAAACATTTACATAATTCATTCTTCTCTAGATTCTTATTTTCCCTCGTGTTCTCCTTAGTACATGTAATCATCAGAGGATATATATAAAGAAAGGGGTGAGCTAAAATCCTAGTAAGAGGATAGATAAGAACATGAATCAATATAACATGGGGTGAGCATGATAATTGTCATAATAATATATTAATAGTATCATAATCATGATATGAAGCATTAATAAATATCTTTTAATGCGGAAATGCATAAAAATGAAGCATCATGTCATAATGGTCAAATACCACACGTAGTTTTGAACAAAGCTAGCATCATATTCACTCATATTTAACTTTTTATCATGAGATATTTCACATTACCCAATGAATTAGAGAGATATATAATTTTGGGTGCACCCTTAATATCATACATTTACATTTCACTGTATAATTTTGGGTGCACCCATCACATCATAACATTTACATTATCATGCATGCCACAAAGAACGTATATCTATCTTGGAGGTAAGATAACCCATGGAACGAAATGGGTTTCATTTCATAAAGAATACATTCATGAATAAACATTGGGGTTCCCAAAATAAATAGGTAATAACAAACTTGGTATAATAATTGTCAATTTTTGAGTGAAGAAGAAACAATCTCACAGAAATTAGAAGATGTGTTTTTAGAAAGAAGAGCTCTTTTGGAAAAATGAATTCATTTTTCATGAAACCATATTAGTAACATTTATATCCCATAAAATATAAGAAAATTATGAATAAATTATATTTAAGTAATATAAAAAATAAAAATGGAGTGAAAGAGGGAAACCATAAAGAAAGGAAGTTGGGTTTGAGAATTCCCCTTACCTTATGTCTGAAATCTTTCTTTACTTTAATATTCTCTAGGATTTGTCCTCCTTGAGAAACTCCTTAGGGAAAAGGTTTTGGAATTTTTATGAGACCAAGATATGGTAGATGGTATTAGGGATAGTTTTTTGTATAATTTGGACAACATTAAAATCTTGAGAGGTGTGAGTAAAAGAGGTGGTGAGGGTGATATTTATAGTGGGGGGAGGGGTGTTTTCTCATTATTTTATTCATTAGTTTAATATTTTCACTCAATAATATGAATAGTTTGACCATTATCACTACATATATTAAAATAATTAAGGTAAGTTCGAGATTATGGTTCTAACATCATCCATGACTCAATGAATACTCTATTTACCTTATAATGTATATATACCGTAAATTACTGTATTTTACTATTGATAAAAAATTCAAGTATTTTAGAAAAATCTCAAAAACACACCCTAACCATTTTTAAACATGTAGAATTAAAAAATGAACTCCATTTTATGAAAATAATTTTCTAAATATTAGTAATTTAATATTTAATTAAAATCATCATTTACTTAGAAAATGCATGTTTGAAAATTATAACTGATTTTATAACACTTTGAAAAATTACTTAAGGTCTCAAAAAATTATCTTAAAGACATAAAAATATTAATTTATGAATACATTTTATGAAAATAAATTTTTTTATAATTTGTTAAATTAATCATAAAATTGTAATTAAATATTTTTGACCTATAAGAATGTCAACACTTAATTAAAAAAATTTAAAAAAAATTATTTGCTTAAATTATTATATAATTATACCATTCATTAATTTATAGGATGCCTAAATTTTATTTTTAATTTTAAAGATTAAGTTACTATTCTATTGGACAATTTACTATTCATATGGGTCATGTTACTATTCCAAAGGTCAAGATACTATTCCTTCGGTATAGGTTCCTTAATTTATAGAAATACATCTTATTTCATTCATTCTTAATTTATAAAGTCTATATTGTGTTATCTATGTGATTTTATGTGATTTATACTATATGAAATTATTAAAAGATGGGTGAAATTCTATTGATAAAATTTTGGTTTATTACATTTTTCCCCCCTTTTAAAATTTCACCCTTGAAAAATTTTTTACATAAATAGGTGAGGGTACTTATCCTTCATAACTTCCTCTGGTTCCCAAGTTGATTCTTCATACTTAGGGTTCCTCTACAAAAATTTGACAAGGTGGATTGTCTTGTTACGTAGAACCTTATCTCTCCGGTCTAGAATCATTACTGGTTTCTCCTCATATGAGAGATCATACTCCAGCTATACCGCCTCTAAGTTTAGTAGATGTGATGGGTTTTCTATATACTTCCTCATTAATGATACGTGGAACACACCATAAACTCGATCCATAATAAGTGGAAGTGCAAGTCAAAAATCTATGAATCCTATGCGGTCAAGGATCTCAAAGGGGAAAATGTACCTTGGTTATAGATTCCATTTCTTTCCAAACTGCATGTCTCTCTTCCATGGTGATATTTGAAGGAAGACTTTATCACCAGTGTCAAAATCCAAGTCCCTTCGATGGTTTTTAGAATATCTATTTTTCCAAATCTGAGAGATTTGATATGTTTCAAGATGGCTTGAACCATATCTATCATCTCTTGTATAATATCAGGTCCAAGTATCTTTATTTCACCAACTTCATCCCAACATGTTGGAGTTATACATCTCTTTACATATAGAGCTTCATATGGAGCCATATGAATACTTGATTGGAAGCTATTGTTGTATTATAACTTGAGCAATGGTAGATTTTGATCTCGTTCACCTTTGAATTCTAACGAACAGGATCTTAGCATATCTTCGAGCATATGAATAGTCCTTTTAGATTGGTTATCAGTTTGGGGGTGATAGGACATGCTGAAATTTAATTCAGTACTCAAGACATGTTGAAGACTCCTCCAAAATTTAGATGTGAACATGGGATCACGATTAGAGAAAATAAAGAGTGGAACCCCATACAATCTCACCAATTCCTTCACATATATCTTTACATGTTTTTAAAGTGATAGATCTTACTAAATAGTAATAAAGTGAGAAGTCTTGGTGAGTCGGTCAACCACAAGCCATATCGCATTATTTCTTTTGTATGTATTCGAGATACCTGTGAAAAAGTCCATAGTGACATTATCCCATTTCTACATGGGTATAGGCAATGGTTGTATCATCCCTTTGGACTTTTATCACTCTATGTTAATTTTCTGACATATAAATCACCTTGATATATACTCTACAATATCCTTTTTCATGTTATCCCACTATAAGTGTTCTCGAAGATCACAGAACATCTTGGTACTCCCAAGATGGACAGAGAAATTTGAGCTATGTGCATTATCCAATATTTCCTTCTTTATACTAGGTTATGAAGGCACACAAAGCCTCATTCCAAACTAAATCACACCATCATAATCGATATGGAACTCTTGCAGCTTACCTTCTTTTACTACATTCACCTTATTTTATAATTTTGGATCATCCCTTTGTGCCTCCTTAATCTTCTCTTGGATAGATGGTTGGGAAATCATTTGGGAAAGGTAGGATTTATTCCCTTTCATTATGATTTCCAAATCCATACTTTGCATATCCATGAAGATAGGTCCTTTCTCAATCCACAACATGGACGTAGTAGCAAGTTATTTTTTGTTAAGAGTATCAGCCACCTTTTTGTCTTACCAAGATGATAGTGAATAGAGAAATCATAGTCTTTGATTATCTCTAACCATATCCTTTGATTTTTGTTGAGATCCTTTTGTGTGAATATATACTTTAGGATCTTTTGATCGATATATATGTCACACTTATCACCATAGAGGCAGTGATTCCAAATTTTTAAGGAAAAAATCATAGCTGCTAACTCTAGATCATGCATCGGGTAGTTCTACCCATGGATCTTCATCTACCATGAGGTGTAGGCTATCACATTACCATTTTTCATGAGTACACAACCCAAGAATTTCCTTGAAGCATCAATTAACATCACAAAACTTTCTCTACTTTATGGTAATGTGAGAATAGGTGCAGTGGTTAGCCTATTCTGTAGCTCCTTGAATCTTTACTCACATTTTTTCATCTAGTTATACTTTACTCCTTTACTTATTAACTTAGTTATTGGGCTTGAAAATCATGATAAATTTCTCACAAAACATCAGTATTAACCTACTAAACAAAGAAAACTATAGATTTGTATGACACTAGAGGGTCTAGGTAATTCCTCAATTGATTTTTTTTTGAAGGGTATATATAAATTCCCTCACTTGTGGTTACATGTCCCAAGAATGTGACTTTCTCCATCCAAAATTCAAAATTTCCAAACTTTTCATACAAATTATCATTCCTTAAGTAACCAACACAAGCCTTATATATTCTTCATGTTCCTCATTTCTCTTTGAGAAGATGATAATATCATCGAAAAACACTACCCAAAACAATCTAGGTAATTTATAAATACTTTATTCATCAAATCCATGAAGATTGTAGGGACATTAGTAAGTCCTAAGAACATCACCAGAAACTCATAGTTCACATACCTTGTATGGAAGGTAGCCTTATAAATATCTTCCTTATTCACCTTTAGCTGATTATATCTAGAATGTAGATCCACCTTTGAGAAGTATTGATCTCCTCACAACTAATCGAACAAGCCATCAGTCCTTGTAAAAGGATACTTATTATTTATGTTGATCTTGTTGAGTTCCCAATAATCGATACACAACCTCATTAATCTATCCTTCTTCTTGAAAAAGAGCACTGGTTCACCCCCAAGGTGATGCATTAGGGATCATGAACCCTTTTTCCAAATGCTCTTGCAGTTTCTTCTTTAACTCCTCCAGTTCGATAGGATCCATCCTATAGGGAAACTTTGAGATAGGATTAGTTCTAGGTATGAGTTCTATTGAGAACTCTACCCCATGATCTGGGGGATTTTTGGTAACTCTTTAGGAAATGAATCATTGTATTCCCTCAAAATTGGAATTTCCCCTAAGATGAAACCTTACTTTTACTCGACCATTTGAGTGATGTATTCTTCTTCACATGGAATCAACCCCCGCACCATTTTAGGATTTTCCAAATGGCATTCATGATCTTCCTTTAATTTGTAGAGGATCATGGGATGGTTCAAAATATGAAAAGATATTTCCTTTTCCATACATTTTATATGTACTAAATATAATTAGAGTCAATTCATTCACATTATAGTGTAAAATTACACCAAGGGAAGTATCATGAGATTTGCTGGAAGAATCTTCCCATAGACACCATCATGAGAATATTCCAACACTTGGGTTAAAATAATCACACCACTAGGTGTTTTTATATATATCTCTACTTCAAGGTTTCATGGATTTGATTCAATAGTTCTAAAAAACTTTCAAGATATAAAGTAATGCGTAGAACTAGAATCAGATAAGAAATTTTCCATTCTTTACTGAACAAGAAGTGTACCTTTTATGAATTTGTTTTCTTGCTCCAGTTCAACTGTAGTGATGATAAAATCCTTTCCTTTCTCCTTTGGATTTGGTGGCTGCTTATGTTGATTACCTCAAGGATTCAAGGTTTTGTGCACTGGCTTGCATAGTTCCTTTCCCCCTATAGTTATAGCATTGGACCATGTGTGGTGCTCTCCTTTACTCTACTATATTTTCCTTCTTCCTCGTGTATTTTATATATTCAAGAGCTTGATGACCTTCTCTCCCACACTTGAATCATTTCCCTATCCCTTTGAGGATATTCCCATGACGCCTCTTCCCGTATTTTTGATATGTGTGTGGTTTATTTTTCCTTACACCTTTCTCATTAGATCCTCTGGATTGAAATTAAATCTTTTTTTTTTCTTATCACCATATCCATGGGACCATTCTCTAAAATCTATCTCCAATTTGAGAGCACATTGAAAAAATTATTCATAATTTCCAAAGTCTTGAATTTCTATATTCTTTTGAAGGTTTGGTTTTAAACCACTAAAGAATCTATCAATTTTTCTATCATTGTTGATAACAAAACCTGAAGCATACCTTGTAATCATTGTGAAATTTTATTCATAGGTCGTGATAGATTCTTTTTCCTTTTTCATCAACTTTATGAATTTTATCTCCATCTTTGTATGAAGAGTTCAAGGGAAATACTTATTAAGAACCATTATCTTAAATTCTTCCCACTCTATATCTCCAAAAAAAATTCGTCTTGGTGTTCTTAATCAACGTCTGCCATTGGTCGGACTCTTCATCTAGATGATAAATAGAAAGAGTCATCTTATCCATATCAGAACAGTGAAGTACAGAAAAGATCTTCTCTATTGAGTTGACCCAATGTTCCATGACTAGTGGATTGGAATATCCACTAAATGTTGGTAGTCGTTGCCGCATAAAAGTCTTGATATCTAGTTTCTCCTTCCTAGGTGAAGGCATGTGTTCAAAATTATTTAGGTTATTGTTCATAACCTAAGACATCTGGATAAGAATCACCATGAAATTTTGAAATCCACCTCCCAAAGCATTGGGGATGTCATTCAGAAAATCACTATATTTTCCTTCGCATGGGTTTTTGGTCTAGTTTCTCCTGGTTCCCACAATTTTCTAAAATAGAAAAGGTCAGAACAAAATATAAGTCAACAATTTGTGAATAAATAATTTATTCTTTTGTGCAATTAAGTCTAAATGCATATCTTGTGGGATCCCTAAATTTATTGTTTTATAAAAAAAATATTCTTGGGTTCTTACTTATACTTAGTCTCGTATGAGGGGTTTTCACTAAGGATCTCTAATCTTAATTCCCAAATTAACTAAACTGTTCTCTGATTCCAACTATAAAAACCGTGATTTTTCTTACATAACTTAGTACATAATTTTATATAAAAAACATATAAGAATTACACAACCAGGATCTAAAGGTTTAGTGTCAGAGAAAATTAGGTCCATACTTAACATTTATAGAATAAAACATAAAAATTTATTTAATTCCTTATTCTCTAGATTCATATTTTCCCTCATGTTCTCCTTAGTACAAGTAATCACCTGAGGATATACATGAATAAAGGGGTAATATAAAATCCAAGTAAGAGGGTAGATAAGAACATGAATCAATATAACATGGGTTGAGCATAACCATTATCATCACAACATAAGAATAGGGTCATAATCATGTGAGGAAACATTAGTAAAAGGCTTAGAATGTGAAAATTTATAAAAATGAAACATCATTTCATATTGTTAAACTACCACACATAGTTTTGAACAAAGCTAGCATCATGTTCATGCATATTTCACTTTTTCTCATGAGAAACATCACATTACCCAATGCATTGGAGTGATATATAATTTCGGGCACACCCATCACATCATATATTTACATTGAGCTATATAATTCTAGGTGAACCCATCACATCATAACATTTACATTATTATGCATTCCACATAGAACATATATCAATCTTGGACATAAAATAACATGTAGAAAGAAATGGGTTTCATTTCATAAAGCATAAATTAAACTTTGGGGTTCCTAAAAGAAAGAGGTAATTACATAATTGGTATAATAATCATCAATTTTTAGTGAAGAAGAAACAATCTCATAAGAATTAAAAGATGTTTTTTTAGAAAGAAGAGTTCTTTTGGAAATATCATTGTATTTGTCATAAAACCAGATTAGTGACATGTAAATCCCAAGAGATATAAGATAATGATAAATAAAATATATTTAAGGAATATTAAATTAATATCCATACTAAAAATTAAGTGAAATATAGAAAACCCAAATAAAGGAAGTTGGGTTCGAGAATTCCCCTTACCTTTTGTCTGGAAGCTTTCTTCATTTTAATATCCTATTCGATTTATCCTCTTTAAGAAACTCCTTAGAGAAAAGGTTTTGGTATTTTTATGAGACTAAGAGATCCTAAATGTAAGATAAGGGCTTGGGAAGAGGTTTGGGTGGAATTTGGACAAGGATAAAAGCTTGATAGGTGTGAGGAAAAGAGGTGGTGAGGGGTGGTATTTATAATGGAAGAGAGGGGTCTTTTCTCATTATTTTATTCATTAGTTTAATATTTTGGATCAAGACTATGAATAGTTCAATAATTATCAATAAATATATTAAAATAATTAAGAGATGTTAGATATTATGGTTCTTACATCATTTAGGAATCAAAAAATAGCGTATTTATCTTATAATGTACATATACCATAAATTATTGTATTTTACTATTCAAAAAAAATCAAGTATTTTATAAAAATAAAACAAAATCAGCCTAACCATTTTTTGACATGTAGAATTCAAAAATGAACTCCATTTCATAGAAACGATTTTCTAAATATGAGTAGTTTAATTTTTTATTAAAATAATCATTTACTTGGAAAATACATATTTTAGAATTATAACTGATTTTATAACACTTTGAAAAATTACTTAAGGTATCATTAAATTATATTAAAGACATAAAAACATTAATTTATGAGTATATTTTATGAAAATACATTTTCTTTTAAATTATTAAATTAATCATAAAATTTTAATTAAATATTTATGACATACAAAAAAGTCAACACTTAATTAATAATTTTTAAAGAACTTATTTACTTAGAAAATGATTTAATTGTACCATTAATTCATTTATAATATGCTTAAATTTTATTTTTACTTTCAAATGTTAAGTTACTATTCTATTTCACTATTCAAAATATTCATGTTACTATTCTGAATATCAAGTTGTTATTCCTTCGTTATAAGTTTCTTAATTTCTAAAAATACCTCTAATTTTATTCATTATTCATTCATAAAGTTTGTATTGTGTTATCTATGTGATTTTATGTGATTTATACTATATGAAATTATTATAATAAGGGAGACATTAAATTGATAAAAGTTTGGGTTGTTACAGAAATAACACATTAAGAGGAAGTATAAGAAGATATAGATTTATAAGATTTGATAAAGATGATTACCTCTTCTTTAGTGGACTTCCTTTAGATATCTTCTTAAGGGATCTAGAGTTGGTATTTTGGAAGTAATAGAACCACTGGATCTTGGATAAGGATGTTAAGAATAGTAATGGTCTCGGTTTGGCCAGGATATATGGCTCAAAGTGATGTAAAGAAGTGAGGAAGGAGGTTCTTTATTATAATTGAAGTGAGTGGAAATTTTAAAATTTCTCAAAAGATTAAAATATAATAAGACTATTCTAGATCCAAATTCTTCAAAATGGCCTAAACATCATAGGGGTGACATTTTATACAATATTTTATCCAATTTTTCATTATTTAAAATTTTCATTGTTTTTAAATAATTTAATAAGATATTATTTTCATAAATATCATTATTATCAATTTTCACAATATTTACTTTGACTTTATTAACATCATGAAACCAATGGAAATTCAGAAGAAGAAAAATAATTTAATACATACCTAAAATGTCATGTTCATCTATTAAATTCATTTATTTCATTAATTGTCTCAAATTAAAGTACTTTTAATATCTTTAATATCATTGCTTTGTTTTTTCTATTAATTGAATGATTACTTCATCAGCGTTGTGTAAGCATTTAAGGATATTATTTATTCACTAAAAATTAAAAATAAATTATTAAGGTGTATATAAATATTTTATATTCAAACAAAAAAATTTATAGTTGAACATATCCTCTGGATAACCCCATATTAAAAGTAATAAATTTATTAAAAATAAAACTCTGACATGTTTGACTTTTTTGAAATAAAATGCTATAAAGGTGATAATCTCATCCAAATAGCCATAAAATTCCATATAAACTAATATTGTATGAGTATGGATGAAATTGAATCATAAAATAAGATTAATTCAAGTATTAGGGTTATTTTATTGTCCTTTTTATTTTATTTATAACTTTAATTACTTGATTTACCCTTCACTGTGGTAACAAAAATTAAAAAAGTTATTATCCATATTGACCAAAAATAAAAGGGATATATTTAATAAATCTAGAACTTATGAATAAAAATATGGAATATATTTTTTGAAATTCAAAACACATAAGTAGTATAATTTAAATTAAAATTAAATACGTAAAACACGATGAAAAACATTTTTTCAGAAAAATGCATGTTTAAGTGTAAAAAATGTACATATACCAAAATAAAACATGAATTTACTTCTAATGAACATAATTTAATTATTCATAATATAAATAATTTTACTTTTAATCCATTTTAAAATAAAATATATCTTTTCAAATGGTTGAAACAAAAATATGATTTTCAGTAAAAAGTAGTTCTTTTCAGTATTCACTAGAAGTAAATATTTTTAGAAAAATACCAAAAATTCATCATAATCTAATTTTTTTATGATAATTTTAAAAATAAAATTAATTTTATTAAATAAATTTTCTAAAAGTGTAAAAAATTCATTTTATTTATTTTAGGGGAAATAAATAAAAAATATTTTTCTAGAAGACATATTTTTGAAGAATAAAAAGACTTTACTAAAAATTGAGTGTTTATTTCCAAATAATAAATTTATATTGAATATAAAATTCATATATATTTAATAATATGTTTATTCCTATTAATTCCCACTAATTAAATGACTATGTTATAATAATGATAATTAAATAATATTATTTCATGGTTTGTTTAAACTCGGTGTTTCATGTTTTATACGCTATTGAACATGCCCTTCTTTAAAAAACTCAGAATATTACATTCTACCCTCCTAAAAAGATTTCATATTCTAAATTTTCCTGAATATCATCTTTTATATAATGATGGTGGTTCTTATTCATAGTATCATCTAGTTCCCATGTTGTTTTCTCCATTTTATGATTTCTCTGAAGTACCTTTACCATTCAAGTCGCCTGGTTCCTCAACACTTTCTCTCTAGTGTTAAGAATCTGGATAGGCTCTTCATAGTAAGATATATCTAGTTCTAATTATATTTCTTCATAGATTAATACATGCTTTGGTTCTTGCATCTACTTCTTTAATAATGATATACATAAAACATCATTTACTTAAGAGAAATGTGGCGGAATTTACAAATGGTAATCCATAGCCCCAATTATTTCTAGGATTTCAAATGATCTAATGTACCTAGGGCTTAGTTTTCCTTTCTTATTAAACCTTACAATACCCTCCCATGGAGTGACTTTAAAGAAAACCTGATCTCCCTATTTAAATTCTAAATATTTTCTCAGGTTATCGACATAACTCTTTTTCCTACTTTGAGATGATTTAATATGACTCTAAATATTATTTACCATTAGAGTTGTATCCTTTAAAAGTTATAGACCTATAATCTTCCTCTCACCAAATTCATCCCAACAAGTTGGAGTATGAAACATCTTTCAATATAATTCTTTATATGAAATTGTTTGAATACTTCAATGAAAGATATTATTATAGGATAACTCTAACAAAGATGAATATTGATCCCACATACCTTGAAAGTCGAGTGAACATGATCTCAACATGTATTACATTGTTTAAACAGTCCATTCAGACTATCCATTGGTTTGAGGATGATAAGAATTACTCAAATTAAGCTTAGTATCCAAATCCTTTCGAATATTTTTCTATAATTTCAACTCAGCTTGCTTCTTGGAAAGGGAAATCCCTATCCATGGCTGGTAGGATATATTTGGTTAAATCGACCATTGTCTCCAAAATGGTCTACTCCCTCATGATTTATAAATGTCCTATAGGCATTTTCAAGAAAATTAATACCTATATAAAAAATTTCATTTGGACGGGAAGTATCATGGAGAGGAAACTTGTTACTATCCCTTGGAATTCCTGTTGTCAACCTCTTAACAAAGGTGGCATTGGCATTAAAAATCTTAAGTTGTTCAACGATGCTCTCCAAGCTCGTCTCACTTGGCGTATTATTAATTGCTCTTCAAAAGCTTCTGAATTCTTGAATTCTAGATTCCGCGCTAAACTCTTAAATGGTAATTTCAACTACATCAACTCTTTGATCTGGCCTTCGATTAGAGACTCGTACCACAAAATCATTGAAAACTCTAGATGGATGGTTAGTGTTGACTCTTCCATCAATTTTTGGTGTGCAAATTGGTGTGGCAATCCCTTGATTACTTTGTTACCGACTAACACTTTTCCTGAAGATGCTAGCCTCTCCATTAAGGATGTCCTCCATTCACATAGACAAGCCCTCCCTGCCAACATCGCTCAGATCATTGATAATCACCCCTTTTCCTCTAATGGGGATTTCCTGCTTTGGGAGCCGACTCCAAATGGCATTCTTGACTCCAAAAACTTTTACAGGCATAATTTTTCTGGAAATGACTCGAACCTACAATGGGTCTGTCAATTTAATAAGCCGTGGATTAAACCTTCTCGTCTCACTCTCATTTGGCGTATTGCTCACAATAGATTACCCACGGAAGCCTGTCTCCAAGCTTTTAATATTCAACTCTGTTCGAAATGTTGCTTGTGTAACCAGCATAGGGAGGATGCTGACCACCTTTTCTTGTCGTGTGCGACGGTTGCTGCTTTATGGAATTATGTTCTTGATATTTTTAGCTGCAGATGGCCTTTAACTGATTCTATTTGTTTGTTTCTCAAAAATTGCATTAGATATGACGCTTCTTTGCAGATCAAAAATCTCTTCCTTGCGGCCGTGGTGGAACTCCTGCATGAAATCTGGTACGCAAGAAATGATTTTATTCATAATAATCGCTCTTTTGGTCTCAATGCAGGAAAATCTCGGATTCTGATTGCGATTCACGAAGCTTCCTCAATTCAAAAAGAATGTTGCAACAACTAGATTGGCGACTTTGAGATTCTTCGTCGCATCCGTGTGCCTGGCATTTTTTCAAAGACTAAACGTCCCTTTGAAGTATTCTGGAAATCACCCATGCCAGGATGGATCAAAGTGAACGTTGACGGTGCTTCTAAAGGCAATCCTGGCCCCGCCAGTTGTGGTGCTATCTTCAGAGACTCAGATGGCCAGTGCCAGGGTTGCTTCTATGCTGGTTGTGGGCACTCTTCGTCTCTTGAGGCTGAAATGTTGGGAGTCATCCATGCGGTTAACTTTTCCCTCCAAAGGGGCTGGAGGAAGCTCTGGATTGAAAGTGACTCCACTACTATTGTTCATGCCATCTGGAATGGTATCATCCATCTTGCTTGGCCTCTTACTGCTCTTTGGTCGAGATGTCTGAGCTCTCTTCAAGAGATTGACTACATTGCTACTCATGCCTACCGTGAAGCGAACGATGTGGCTGATGCTCTTGCCAACAAAGGTGTTCATCAAATCATGAATTGGATGGACACTTTGCCCCCTGACTTATTGTATTTGTTTGATAGAGACTGTAAAAAAATCCCTTCTTTTCGCATGTTGTAATCTTTTGATCTTCAATAAATTGTGCTTTGGTCTTTGACCAAAGCATTACCTTTTAAAAAAAATGTAAATCATGGATTATGATCAGACACAATTAAAAGAGATGTTCCATGAAGTGTTAAAACTTCATTAATGTAGAATCATTCAAGGAACTTAAGTATTAAATCTTATCATATATCAAGGAAATGTATAGATTTTGTAAAGTTATCAATAATAATCCATATTTCATTATTCATTCTAGGAGTCTTTGGCAATCCATTAATGGAATACATAGTAACGTCGTAGCACTTCCACACAAATATTAGTGAAGGTTACATGAATCATCTAGGATATTGTCTCTAAATATTCACTTTTTGACAAATGAAACATCTTAATACATAATCATTAGTTTCTCACATCATGTTATCCCACCAAAAATTTTCCTTCAAATATTTATACATATTGGTGTTTCCCAGGTGTATAGAGAAATTCGAACTATGAACATCATCCAAAAATTCCCATTTTAGCTCAAGTATAGATGGAACATGTATCCTCTTTCCATATTTCGAAGCACCATCTTCGTATACAAATTATTCTAATTTTCAAACATTCACGACCTTAATTTTCCTTCAAATATTTTCATCAGAAAATTGAAAAGTTTTTATCTTTTCGAATAAAGATGGTTTGAAAATCATTTGAAACATAAGTGATGCTTCCCCTTCTTCAAAAATTAACATATACATATTTACTAAATTCATAAACATAGGATATCTATAAATCCTTATTTTATTTAAGACTAAATGATATTTTATTCTCAATGCATCGGTTTCCTTATTTTTTCCCTAGGTGTCAGTGTATTGAGAAATCATAATCCTTTAGTAGCTAGAGCCATCGAATTTCCTTGTATTGAGATATTTCTATGAAAATATATATTCTAAGATCTTATGATTAGTTTATATCTCAAATATTTCACCATATAGATAATTTATTTATATCTTTAAAGTAAATATTACAGTTGTAAACTCAAGATATTGTTTTGGATAGTTTTTTTCAAGAATATGTAACTACATTGATGTATATGAAAAAAGTTTTTTTAAGACAAAATGAGACATGAATAGGTCACCCAATTCATGACCCAAGTAATTTTATTAAAATAAAAAATTTATAGTACAACCAAAAGGTGTAAAGATATTACACCATCAAGGGATTAAAGAAAGTACATATTTTTATACACATAAAAACCCACAAAAATAGCTTCACCATGTGTACATGAGCCTCTCGGAAGCATGGAAAAAAGGCTCTACATATTCTTTATGAATTTCACCCCATCTTATTAATCATTATCCACCATTCGTAGAAGGCCTATAACTGTCATGTACTCAACATCTGGTGCCAAAATTTCCAGTAGAAAACTGCAATCCTATAGCCAAAAAAGAACCACATTTATATGAAATAACTTTATGTACTTTTTAGTAGGCTATTCTTTGACCACTTCTTTATTTTTATGATCAAATGAGATTCCATATTTTGAGATAATATAGCCAATAAAAGAAACATTATATAGCCAAAATTCACACTTTCTAAATTTTTCATATAATTCATTTTCTCTAAGGGTCTTAAGAATAATTCACAAGGGATTTTTATGATCCTTTTAGATTTTAGAGTACACTAAGATATCATCAATAATAACTATAGAAAAATTATGAAGATAATCCTTGAATACTTTGTTAATTAAATCCATAAAAACATAGGGTTCATTAGTCAATAAAAATAGAATTACTATAAAATTGTAATGTCTATACCTCATATATTATCTTGTATTTGGAATATCATCCTTATTCACTTGAAATTGATTATACCTAGAAAAAAATGCCAATATTTGAAAAATATTGAGCTCCATGAAGTTGAAAAAATAAGTCATAAATTTGAGGAAGAGGATAATTTTTATTTATCATAATAGAATTGATGTCCCTATAATAAATGTAGAGCCTTATAGATCCATATTTATTTTTTATTAAAAGAATAGGGTCTCCCAAGGTGAAACACTAGGGTATATAAATCCCTTATAAAAAACCCTTGTATTTATTTATTCAAATCTGTTAATTCTATAATGCCCATTCTATAAGGAGTCTTCGATATATGTCTTTAATTAGGGATTAAATCAATATAAAACTCTGCTTCACATTATGGTGGATGTACAAGTAATTCCTCAGGAAATAAATCAATTTATTCATGTAAAATTTGTACACCCTAAATTTGGAGATTACATTTTTCATCTATAGATTGTTTTTTTCTTCTTCACTGAGAATCTCATTTAGAAGAGCTACTGGGGTGGGTCTAAACATGAATCAGGTGATGAATTCTATACTCTAAAGATACATAATTCCATATCTTCATCATGAATCATAACTTCCTTATCTTTGAAATAGATTTTTGAATAATATCTTAAAATTCATTCTCTACCAATGATTATATCAATGTTGACCATAGATATGATAACAAAGTTAGTAGATAGAGAATTTTTATGTATCATAATGGAAATAGTATGACACATCTTTATTACAGTGATATTTTCACTATAAATTTTAACTGATAACTCTCTACATAAGGTTCTAGGGAAATATCTAATTTTCTTGGAAAACATGGAAGATATAAAAGAGTGTGAGGATCAAAAATAAAAAAAAATAATTATATAAATTTGAAGATATGATTAAAATACATTCCACCATGTTGTTTGGGAATTCAACCTCATTATTAGTGATTTCATAAGCTTGGCCTTCTTCCCTCGGCCTCTTATGTAGTAAGTTACCTTGAAACATGGGAAATTAGATTGAATAATACCCCCATTTCTTTATTGTGGAATCACTAAAAATTGTTATTTTCTTTATTACATATACACTCATTATCCTGATGACCCTTATATCAATAGTTATAACAAACTCTCATGCCCTTTAATAATTTTTCAGGATGATTCTTTACAAATTTTTCACATGATGGAAATTCATTAATTATCTTCTTATTCTTTAATGTGTTCTATTTTCCTTGGTGTTTATATTATAACTTATTTTCTTGATTTCCCTTGAATGTATAAGATCTAGAAAATTCCTTCTCTATTTTGATCGCATATAGTACTATTTCATGATATAATGAAAAAAATTTAGAAGAAAGTACTATTAATAGACTTAGCTTAAGACCTTAAAATAAATGATCAATATTTTTTAATGAATTACATATGTAATATATATCATATATAGATAGTTTTTTAAATTTATCCTTATACTCTGCAACATACTATTATTCCTTTTAATTTAAGCTGAGGAATTTCTCTTCATTTTTTCATTGTTTATGATGGAAATATTTTTCAAATAATTTTTCATTAAATGTTATCCATTCCATTTATTCTATTTCATCTTCCTCTATAGTATTTTGGATCAAAGAACACCATTGATCAAAATCTCCATTGAAACAATATACTACCAGTAAAACCTTTTCTCTTTCATTGAATCCTAAATCTAAAAATATATTGTTAAGGGACTTGATCCATTACTCCACAACCAATGGATTACTAGTCCCGTAAAAATATGGGGGGTTCTTCCATATTAAATGATCAAATATAGGTGTATCATGTCATAGAGAATCGTGTTGTACCATTCGAGAAAGTTTATTAGTCAAAACCTGAGTAAGTTTCCCTGATGTGGTCATGATTTTCTCCCCTCTAACAATAAATTATTAGCTTGATCGATAGGTAAATCCCTACATTGACAATGGATATTTATTCCCTTTATTTCATTAGGAATTATCACTAAATAATGGAATGCACTGAGTTAGTTCAAAATCATCATAAATATTAAACCACAAAATAAAAAACCCTTTAATGTTAAGTTTTTTTTATTAATATATGGAATTATCATAATTCTCATGTCATCTATGTTTATTTAAAATATAGTTCCCAATTTTTCTACTAAAATTTCTCTGATACCTACTCTAACAAACCCAACTTTCGAAGATCAGAATCAATAGTTATTTTATTATAGTGGAAAAAATATATATGAATCACATATGCAAGGATCAATCAGTTTAGTAGTTCTAAAGAACAAGATACATACATGGCCCCCTTATTGTATTGGTAATAAAACATAGTACACGAAATAGAAATTAATCTGCATCCTTAAACTCATTTGAAGTTTTCATCATCATATCCTAGGGAAAGAAAACAAAATAAGGGTGAGATGAAATGTTCAATAAGAGTTATGTATAGTATAACCTATTATGAGTAAATAAGGCATAATCAATATAGAAAGTTAAATAACTAAAAAAGAATTTCATTTAATAAATAAATTGAGAATGAAATGCACCCATTTATAATACCAATGTGAAAATATGATGGATAATAATAACTAAATTCCCAATGAATAAAATGATTAATATTAGACGTCATGACTCCAGGCATCATGATGCCTCTACTATCAACACCTTTCATAAGAAAGTTTAAAAATATGGGTAGATAACCATTTAATTTAGTAGACTAATTTTTCTCATGAGAGCTATTGATTCATTGAGAGGCTATCTATAAATGGGCCCCACCCATAACTGCATGTCCAAATCATTACTCATATATTTAATAATCAATTCAATTTATAAAAAATATTCCTTATCAAAAACTAAAAATATTGAATAAGAAATTGATTTTTCAATATTTCCCTCAGTAAATCAAATAACTTATAGAGTAAAAAACCATATTTTAAATGGTATATGGTTTAGGGAATAATCATATCCATGATACAAATAATATGGATATTTAAGATAACTTTAATATCCAATGATCACAATTATGTGAATGTGTCAAAGTATTGTATCATTAAAACATATCCCCATTGGTTAATAAGTAAAATAAATGTTTTTTTCATTTATGGATAGAAATACCATTAAAATATCATTAAAAAGTTCTTGAAGAAAATAACCTTTCCATTTTTGAAATCAATTATTTAAAAAAACTGGAAAAATATAAATTAAGACTGTTTCATTGAAAATAAACATGTAAACTTGTAAAGGAAGCTTTAAATAAAATATTATTCATGAATCTAGAAAAATACTCTCATTCTATAAAAGTTAAAAAAACATTCCTTCCATACTTTTTTTGGAAAAATTCACAAAATACCTCATTTGGAAAACAACAAAAAGATTACTTTAAACCATTTTTGTAAAATTTCAAACATGGGTAAAATGTATTTTGATAAATCATTGAACAAGTGTAAAAATATTGGAAAAATTTATATAAAATATATATATGGAAGAAAAATATATCTGATCAAAGATTAAATAAGATTGTTTTTTCTTTTAAACATTTATTTGCATGACTCAAGTTCCAAAGAGAGGAAATATTGGAAGAAAATATAGAAAATATTTAAAAGAGTAATATTTAAATGAACTATAATGATCATGAATACATATATATTTATTTTAAAAACTAAAATTTTGTATTATAGACCACATAAAAATAAATAGGTTCATATTACCAAATATTTCTCAATGAAGTGGAAATTGAGACGAAATTCCTTACCACATGCTTCCCTTTATTGAACATAATTTAACCCATTTTATAATGGTTTTAAACATTTTATTAATTTATATAAAACCCGTATTTATATTTTTAATATCATATATTATCCTATTATATCATTTTATCACCCATTTGTCAAAATATTTCTTTATTACCCTTGTTTCGGGTGTTAACTACTTCATTTCCTCATGCATGTTTTGTCATATAAGATCTAATTATTGTGAATAGGATGTGGTTCCATAATATAGAAAATTATTTTAAGGATATATATATCATATTTATTCATTATATACATTTTTTTAATCTTTCTGTAAATGTGGACTTAGAAAATGAGTCACATCCTTTTGTGGAGATGGAAAGTCGTATGTACGCACGAGCGACGATATAATTTCTATATAGTTGAAAAGGTTAAGGAAGTGGATGATATATTAATTTTAAAAAAATATATATTTTCATAATTATAATATATATCCATTATTTCCAGTATTATGACCATCCAAGTAAAGTGGTGATGAAAAAGAAATTACACCATTGCGTGGAGATGGTAAGTCGTACGTACGCACGTGTGGTTCTTTCCTTTTTTGAGGATGGATAAAAGGATTAATATGGTTGTATCATAATCATAATATCTTAGAATATATATTATACTAGAGTTATAAATTTATGATAGAAACAACCCATGAATATGAATTAGAAGAATAAAGCAACTTAAAAGAGTTGGTAAAAATGATTACCTCTTCTTTGGTGGACTTCTTTTAGATCTCTTCTTAAGGGATCAAGAGTTGGTCTTTTGGAAGGACCAAAAACACTATAACTTGTCTAATAAAGTTTATAAAAGTAATGGTTAGGGTTTGGTTGATCTATATGGCCCAATGTTATGTAAATAAGTGAGCAAGGAGGTTTACTTTTATAATTGTAGTGAGGGGCACTTTGGGAATGTCTCAAAAGATTAGAATATAATACGACAATTCTAGAGCCAAATACTAATAAATGTCCTATAAATTCATAGGGGTTGAAATTTTCACCCATATATTATCCAATTTTTTATTATTTAATTTTCTTTTATTTTTAAATAATTTAGTAAAATATTATTTTCATAAAATATCATTATTTTCAATTTTGACACTATTCATTATTTTGGAATTAATAACATCATGAAACCAATATAAATTCAAAAAATATATTTGAATACATCCCTAAAATTTAAATATAATATATAAAATTATTTTATCACATTAATTATCTCAAATTACAATACTTTTAATATTTTTAATATCATTTTATTTTATTTTTTCATTAATTGAATAATTACAACATTAAAGTTAGGTAAGAATTTAAGGTAACTAACTCTTCAATAAAAATTAAAAATAAATTATCATGATGTAGATAAGTTTTTTATATTTCTAAAAAAACTATTTATTTTTTTACATATCATCTTAATAATTATATATTAAAAAAATAATGTTATTAAAAATAAGAGTGTGACATGTTTGACTTTTCTTGAAATAAAATAATATAAAGGTCATAATCTCATTAAAATAGCCATAAAATTCCATATAACCGAATATTATATGATTATGGAAGAAAATAATTCATTAAATAAGATTAAGGTAAGTGTTAGGGTCATTTTCTAGTCCTTGTCATTCTATTTTAAACTTTAGGTGTCTGATTTACCCTTTACCATGGTAATAAAAATTACTAGTTCCTAATCATATTGAACAAAAATAAAAGGGATATAATTAAAAAAATATGAACTAATGAATAAAAATATGTAATTAATTTTAAAAAATCAAAACACATAAGTGGAGAAATTTAATTTAAAACTAAACTAGTAAAATACAATGAAAAATAGTTTTTTTTAAAGGCCTTGTTAAGTGTAAAAATGTATTTATACCAAACTCAACCAAGAAATTGACTCCAACTAACTTTATTATATTATTCATAATATAAATAATTTTAATTTTAAACTATTCTAAAATAAAATATAAATTTACAAACGGTTGAAGCAAAAATATAGTTTTCAATAAAAAACAATATTTTTCACTATTCACAAGGAAATAAATCTTTTCAGAAAAATACCAAGAATTCATCCTAAGATAATTTTTATATGATGATTTAAGAAATGAATTTAATTTTATTAAATAAATTTTTTAAGTGTAAAAAATAAATTATATTTATTTTCTCATAAAAAGTAATAAAATCATTTTTGAAAAAACTATTTTTGTTAAGAATAAAATGATCATACTAAAAATTGAGTGTTAATTTCCTAAGTATATATTTTTATTGAATATTTACTTTCGATATATTTTATAATATATTTATTCCTATTCATTCCTACCAATTCATTAGCCATATTATAATGATCATATTAAAATAATAATATTTAATGGTTTGTTTAAAGTCAATGTTGTGTATTCTATACACTATCAAACATAGTATTTTTAAAAAACTTAGAATATTATAGTTTGTTCTATTAAAATTTCCATTCAGTGAGTATTCTAACCATTTGAACTTGTGGTCATTTAAAATAATGTGAGAAAATATAATGTGTATTAGGTAGTTTAGCATATGTTTACCTCATGCACTATCCATCGTCTTCTTCAACCTGTAAGAAGATATTGAGTTATTCTATATGTTTATATGATAAAACCAATAAAAATTAATTTTCTATATATCGTGATATATTAATTTCATTATTATGAGATGATGCAATTTTTTATAATTTAAATACTCAAAACACAAGACATGTTGTAGGTTAGATAGAGAAGGTGATGCCCTTTTTGAGTGCTGAAAGTGAATTTAAGAACCTACCACTGGATGTAGATAATATGAAACCAAAATAGAGAAATATAGGTTGGAATGGGTGCTATTATTGATGAATTCTCGGCTGGGGTGCTACATGAAAACTAAATATTCTGAAAAAAAAAATTGTGAATACACTGCACATGTTCTCAGTCAGCGAGGTGAGGCAAGGTGAGGATCCATGTTTCGTATGGATACTTGAAAACTTTTATGAAGCAATTTGGATAAATGAATGGTTCGTTTATATGGGTTTCATCTTAGTTTCACTCAAAAAATGTTGTCAGTTTATGAAAACACACATTAGGTATGAGAAATGGGTTTCAAAAAACATGAAATCTAATAATAGCTTGATATCTCAAAATTTGGATAATTTTTAGCCCATATAAATATCGGAATTATTTAAAGGTAAATAAGACTTAAATGTATATAATTTTTAGATATTTGTAAAGAAAAAAATAACAAATCAATATAACATCTATATAGCATGATATGATTCGAAAAAAATGAATAACATGCTCTAAAAACTATTAAAAAATGATGAAAGATTGCAGTACATAGGCCTATTTTTTGGGTATATAAAAGAAATTTTTAGACTTCCATGAAGTTTAATTAAATTTTTATAAATGTATTATACTTCCAATGTGACAAATGGAGTGCAATATTGATGTCTATCATGAGATATATTAATGAAATAAAGAAGAAACATTGTTCTATAAAATTTAAAATTGCAGAATTATTTCATAAGATTTGGAAACTTTTAAACCACCTAAGAAACAAATTTAGACTTACAAATTGTTTAATTAAATGAAAAAAAATTATCTATCCAAATAAATAAGTTTCACAAGAATATTATCTATATAACTGAATTTATAATATAATTACTAAATAAACCTTTAAAACTCTATAAATAAAATATTATTATTGAAACCAAAAGCATAAAATATATTCGTACCAAAATGAGAACATCATGTAAATTGAATTAGAATATTTTTTATTTAAATAATATTTTGATAAACTTATTATATTTCATATGAAATTGGAATTATAAAAATTTGATCGTTATAACTCAAGATATAGTAAAAATATAGAGAGGTAATATAAACTTATTTTCACATGAAATAATGAAAGGGATTGCAATATTCAAAAAAATAAAATAATAATAAATAAAAAACTCCCAAATTTTGATTTTTTTTAATTATTCCCTATATGAATCATGGGTGTTCACCTTGTTACCCTTATTAATTTATTAAAGTCGGAAAAATATTTTCATGACTTTATAATCCTTTATTCTATATTGAACAATCTTATATGACATGCCTCATTAGGCATTTATTCTAAGTATTATTATGTTTTTCATTCTTGAAAATTATTTCATATCCATTTAGTATGTGGTGTAATGAATTATAATTTTATGTGATGGGTGGGGCATAGAATTATATATCCCCTTAGTGCACTAATAAGTATCATAAGAAAGCTAAGATTGGGTAATGGGAGTGCTCTTACCCATTATATGTGATGTCTTGGAACAAGGCCTTGACTGTATGTTGATGATGTCTGATGTTATTCATTTTAATAAGTTCTAATATTATGTGATTTTTTTATCATTAATTTCCTCTTCCATTCATTTATTATGTTATACATATGTATTCAGTAATATGTCATCAGTTGTTTATATGTTTCCATTATATTTCTTATTCAATGTTAGGTTCCACTAGGATACCCATTGCTAAAATTATGAACTCACCCCTTAATATTGTTTACAATTTCCCCAAGAAACCATGAATATTACTATGTGTGGCCTAATTACTTTCAAGGAGAAATAAATAAATTTTCATGTGTTCCATTGTAGTATTTAAAACTTCTATTGTAATTTAATGTTCATTTATATATCTAGTTCCTGATACTATTAAACTATAGGATCCTATAGATTATGATATATTTATTTCATCCCATTATAATAAAATCATCACTAGATTTAGGTTATTAGATTCAAGTGTTAAAATATCAACTGATGACACATATGATACGTGATATTTTTATTAACTAGTTTTTTTTTCATGACAACCCTTTTAAGAGATCACCAAGTAAAAATTTTATGATAATAATTCACAATTATTATGATCCTCCAACACTAGATATATAAACATAAACTGTGTATTTTTAGTATAATGTATCTAGACCATACGATATATCTTTAAAATTATTATCATGGAATCTCTAGGCTCTCAATATAGCGGATAATTTTTATAACATATTAATGTGATGATTACTCAAAGGATATTATTGCATAGAGGTATATGTTTATAATTATTAATCCAATATGTGATAAGACGAGTATAAAATAAATACATGATTTATTAATAAAAAATCAGTTAGTTCTAGGTCACCAATTTATTGAACCCCAAATTTCTCATTTGATACATAGCTTAATTTTGAGTTTCAAAGTACCAATACATCTCTAAGTTTAAAATGGTAAATTTACCATAGAATACATCCTCATAAAAATATTTATCGTTCTTTTCATTTTGGGGTCTGGTATTTTCCTCTAGTATGAGTTGGTGTGGAGTTTCAAGTGAAGCGGGGCCTCGATAATAATATATTAAGTATAATTTATTTATTTTTAGCCTTCACATGTGAGTTCTTGTGAATAATGAGTTTCTTTTAAATATAGTCTCATGTGTAAAATATGAGACCATGATTTCATCTGGAATGAGTGTTTTATCATAGGGGTGTTATAAATATCATTCTTATCAAAGTTTTGGAGGTTTGGCCATCATATATAGATTAATTAATTAAATAGGTAATTCATATTAAATAAATTAAATCGTTTATCAAATAATTAAATCTTTTTATTAGTTTTATTTCCTATTTAATCATCATGTTCTCTAATCATAAGTTTGACCACATGAACCATAGGATTTATAATGGAATCTTGGGAAAGGAAATAGAGAATTTTGATAAAACTCAATTTCAAAGAATGGATCTTCACTATCACCAACGGTAAATGATGTGGATTTGATCTTAAACCTTAATCAATTATAATAAAATGTAGGGATTTTTTTTTTGAATTGATCCATAATTTTTTAATTTCATTTTTAATTTTTGATTTGGAAACTCCATTCTTCATGGTTCAATCTAGTGTATTATTATTTTTATTTTATTTAATTATCATTTTTTATTATATTTACCATTCTTTAGTCCTAAATAACTATACCTTGGAATTTATAGGGTAAATAATTTCTTTCACATAAATATTTTCTTAGAATTTATATGATTTTGATGGAGGATCGATCAATAAAATGTTGTTCTTCTATTCTCTCACCTCTCTCTCTTCCTAACTCTCTTTATTTTATATTTCCTATTCCCCCTATATGCATGTGTTTGATGGATTACTATACCTACAGATGATCAGTGAAAGTTATGGGTTACACAAAGGTCGATGTGAGGGAGGAGATAATGATGACATGGTAGTTCTATGGGAGATAGGTGGAGGGGAGAAGTGTTGCTTGAAGGGGGAGTGGTATGGGGAGGTGACAATGATGATGAGGCTTGTGTCAAGGATAGTCTAGGTGAGGGTATTTTGTGACTACTATGATATTCATTTGAGGTGCATGGGATGGTGACATTGGCAGGTGGTGATTTATTAGGGGAAAAACAGAAGTGGTTGGTCAAAGATATGACCAGTGTAGATGAAGAAAAGCCACAATGTAAAGAATTTTCACTAGTCGACTCGCTACTAAAACATGAGGAAGATGGAATACCCTAATGATCATTATCATGACCATCTTGTACCTCTAGATATGAATAATCTAAGCTTGATCACTTAGGTTAGTCTGAAGTTCATGGATTTTCATGTGGCTCTAGTTCAATGAACTGTGACTTGGGGGTCCAAGAGACTAGATTCGACTCATGTTCGGATATATCTTTTGGGTTGGTTTTGACACAAATCATCCCCTTTGAGTAATTCCCCACTACTTGGGTTCCATTGTCACATGGATTTCATATTGGTGTACCATATGGCATGCCTAGTGGCTTCCATTTAATGTTTCAAACCATCACACACTATTACTTTTATTTTTTGGGGTGGTTGAGATTTTGGGAGCAAGGTTGAGGAATTATTGGTGGAGGTTGATCTAAAATTTCAATGAGGAATAGTAGGTCATGACATATCCTTTAGGATCATGATGTAAACATTCTATAATAATAAATTTAAAGATCTAAAGTTCTTGGTTATGAAACAATTCATTAATGTTGTGGTTTGGAGTCTCAAAGTGGAATCACAAGGTTCTTGTTGGTGTGTGTTATGGAATGGTAATTATCTCTATGTAATGGTGATTTGGATTCCAATTATAGTGAGTTGTTATGGTGTGATTCACTATGAAACTCTACCTATCATGGTGTAAAGATCTAGAGGCTAGTTTCCATGTGGTTTTTTCCTAGATGATGGCACAACATGATGGTATGGGTCATGAAATGACCCATTTCAAGTAGAATAATATCGAGTTATTTAACAAAGATTTATATGATTGATATTTAAGGCATTTTTGGTACAAATTTTGGATCGTTAGTGAATATTGATCTATCATGGTGTGGTAGAATCTTGTCATATCATGAGTTGGTTCTTTTTTGAAGAATCACAGCATGATGGTTTCATGTTGGGCTGCTACCAAGTATTTTTCCTTCCAAATATAAAATTTAAAAAACCTTATATTATTTACTACTTCCCTTCAAATTAACACAAAATTATAGAGACTGTAGGTGCCTCTAGATATTCCTTTACATCCCTATTGATTGGATTTATCCCTCAGCTTCTAAGGATCAACCAAAGATGATCCAAGGTAAGTTCCACCATCTTTCATTTTAGTTTTATCCATGTTATTCTATTGAAAGGATATTTTAGTAGGTTTGGGGGTTGTTTTTTATGGTTTTGGGTCATGTTTTTATGATCCTAGTTGTGTTCTATATTGTTTGTGGTTTCCAAATATGATTCCATCCCAGTGATCATCTCTTATCTGCTTCACCATTTTACAGTGAACTATGAAGCATTGGTTAAAGAATGTTATTCAATAACTATCCTTTATTATATGTAAATTATTGGATTAGAATTATTTTATTTCCTTATGTGAATATTATGAATTATCTTAATGAAGACAGTAAAATGGACTTAATGAAAATTGATGGGAAGGGAAATATTTTTATCTATTTACTTTTTTCAGGATATTTCCCTCATACTTAGTACTTTTTTACTACTATTGATAAAAAGCCTCATATTTTTTGAGCCTTTTGTGTTAATTTTTAGAATTTATTATTTAAATAACCTTTCATTAATGAATGTTTTTTATAAGTAATAAAGTGGTGGATGTTACAAAAAAACTATTACTATGTGATTTATATGATTGATGTGCATGTGTGACCTATATTGGGAATTCTTCATGGTTGTGGTTGGGTGTTTAAGAGGGGGTTGTTTTGGATTGATTGTTAGGGATGGGTTTAGAATCATTTTTTTAATGTGTGGGGAAGTGGGTACTAAAAAATATTCCATTAAGGGAATATTGTGATGTGGTTAAGGATATGGATTACTCAGTGGGGTTTCAGCTATCTTTCCATGTTAGGAAAGAGAAAATGTGTAGGTTAAAATGGTATGATGGCTTGGTTGGTTGTTGTGATATATCTTGGTAGTTTCAAATTGGAAAAAAATATAGTTGATAATAAAGAACCTAAAATGGGTTTGATTGAAACCAAATAACCTAATGGATAAAAATGAAACATCGATTCTTCAAATGAATGATTAATGGTTTTAAATAATTAAGGTGGTGTCTTGGTTCATTATTCATTAAATGTGTAATTGAATTTCCTAATTAACATTAATTGGTTGGTAAATTGTAAATTAGGAAATGAAATCATGGTATGATTCATTAAAAATTATATGTGTTTAATGTCACTATTCATAGTGTATGTGGGGATGGTTGTGGTGTTATATTTGGTAATGATGGTAGTGCGGGACAGCATTAGTGTGGTGAAGTGTGTGTAATGTTTTAGTGATGTTTGAGTGTATACCTTTTAGGTTGGTCTTATGTGTGACAATAACTATACTTTTATTTTCCTTTTTATTTATATATACACCCCACTTGAGTGGGATTCCCATACTGATGTCCAATATACTTTGATTTCTATGTGTTTTCCTTTAACATTCAATTTGATGAGGGAATGGATAGATGAATTTTCCCTTTTCCATAATCTCCCTTCCAAGTGTGTTATGTACTATGATAGCTCAAGTTAGGTATGATCATTCTACTAAATTATGTGGTTTACTAGAAGACCCTATGGGGTATTGGTGTTATGATGGTACATGATGTACTGGTAAGACCAATAGGGTGTTGGATGATAAAATATATATGTTGGGGGGTCCTACATGGTTAAATTAGGGGATGAGGTTAATGTCCTTCAAATTTATAACACTCTACCATATTGGATATGATATTTTTGGAATGGGTCATAGTGTAATGTGGCACGATTGAAGAATGGATTGGGAGAATAGGACATTTGATGTTGGGGAATAAGAGTGAAAAATTAGTATGGAAGTTGTTTTGGGGTACCTTATTAATATATTCATTGATACTATTTTACTATGTTTGGATGTGATACTTGGTGAGTGAGGCCTAGTGAAGTTGGATGGTAGTTGACTTGATAGGTGTTTTTTGGTTATGTTGTTTCTTCACTGACACATTAATATGCTCCTTCCATATTTGAACGAGAGTTATCTGGTATAATCCTACTAAGTATATATGTTATGCTCACCAATATATATATATAATATTTTTTAAGTTTCCAAGGATAGTTCGGTTACCAATATGGATAGTACTAGCTTAGATATTGGTTTAGCTATTGAGTTGTTTCCTATGACTAATTTAGTATGTTATCTAGGTATTTGCATTTGTCTTAAATTTTTATACATTGTGGGATTATTATGAATCTTGGTTTATTTGTATCATGGTGTTTATTGGTGGTTTATTTATATATTCTTGGTTTATATGAAGTTAATGTGTCCCATTTTTATGCTTTATTCCCTCAATGCTAATATCTATCCTGGTACCTATTAGAGGTGAGCCTCAAGGGTCACTCTTATAATCACTACAGTCCCAATAGGGATTCCTAGAAGGGGAGATTCATGAAAAAGTGGTATCATATCTTTTAGTTGAGATATAGAATGGATATTAGATCTAGGAACTAGTAATAAATGCATTTTTTAGTTAAAAAATAGTATTATCTGAGCTTGATTCATAAAAAAGACCAGGGAGATTATGTAATAAATAGTATTTTAGGGCCCCTTGTAATCGGATGAAAGGATCTTGAGTTTACCAAATTATTAAAGGAAATGGTACTACTTTCTAGGTATATTTATAAGATAGGTATATACATCATTCTTATTTATACTTGAATTTGGATGGGTTAATTTTAGGGAATTAAATGAATCTAATTAAATAAATTTGATTAAATAAATTTTATACTATCAAGCTTAGGAGTTTACCTCCTTGTTTATATAGATTTAAACTATTCACCATCTACATATGGTTCTAGTTGGTGAGATTCGACAAGTTGGCCTGATCAACTATAGTATAATTAACCTAGTTGAGGAGGAGGATATGTATAGGAATACACTGAGTGAGTTTTAGAATCAAGGTATCGATGAGTATAATGGGACCATCACCAATCTGGAGATAGAATTTTGGATAGAGGAGCTTGAATTTTCTTTATTTTGATCTGAATAGGGGATAAGTATAAAAGCACCATTAGCCATTGGTCATATGTGAAGAGTAATGTAGTAGTGTTGGATCCTATATCTTGGAGAGATAAAGAGAGAAGATGTTCCAGGGGATGATTTTTAGTGGTAATTTCATAATAAATTTCTATTATCAATGATGATAGAAGTGAAAATGTATGAGAAAATACCTCTTTAGTAAGGGGGTTTGATTGTGTTGAATCTTGAGATCAGATTTAAATACCTCCTTCACTTTTCCATTATTTAGTTTCTGAATGATGAGTCTAGATATTAGTACTTAAAGGAGGTGTTACATCCTATTATTTGATATGAAGTCACTCCATTTAAGTTACCTAAGTACTTAGCAGTGTAGAAAAACATTGAGGTTATTTAGAGGATTCATGTTCAATCATGGTCATCTCAAGATGGAATCCATCGGGATTCCTTAAGTGGTAGATATGTTGGTAGAGGATCTCATATAACTGAACCGTCAAAGTTTCTATAGGAAGGGAATAAACCTCAATGATTCCCTTTTCATTTTTGTGGGTCTAGAAGTTCTCATTCACTTACAGCAGCTCGATTCCGATTATTATATTTGTGGGAGATATAGTCATTGGTGATTTCAATACCTAACTATATTTGGAGATCAAAAAAGTGTGGAAGAACATATTTCTTATTAGCCCTAGTAGTAATAGTTTTTTTAGATGTATTATTAGTATTAGGGATGGAATGATTATATTCTATCATGGGGAGATAGAGCTGGTAGAGGAAAACCCCATTATGTTCCTCACCCTCAAGAACATAGGTCTAAGTGTGTTCATTAGTAGCAAGGAAGTCGATTCGGGAATAGATGGCTTCATATCATGGATGTTCAAGCACCTGAGAGACATTTATCATTTAAGGTACAATTTTCCTATATTCTACCTTGTTTTATTCATTGTTTGGTTCTAGAATGTCACAATCCTTTATTATGCCCACATTGGTTTATTCATTGGTACTTAAGGTGGAGAGGATTCCAATTCCCCTAGTGGTGAATACACTAATTTGAGATCATATGAGACTGCATGATGTGTGTTAGGGTTGTGAGATGATTATGGGGAATATTAGTCATATGGGGATTAATTTTTTATTCAGATACATCCATATAATTTCTTTCATAGCATCAAATGGTTATACTATATGTGACTAGTTATTGATTTCTTCTAGAATAGAGTTGTGTTCTATGATTAAGGGAGCTATCGAATAGTGTTCATTGAAGATCAGGGGCATCGTATAGACCTTATATGTTTGGAGTTGTTATTATATTATTTAATATAATTGTCATTATGTTTATTGTAATTGCATATAGCATAGTTTCCTAGATTCATAGAGGATTTCCTCAATGTTTTCCATTAAGATGTTATGGCTTTACCCGCTCAATGTTATATCGAGTTTGGGATATAATTTCATCTAGGAGACTCTTTGATTTATACAGATCCTTATCTGATGAAAAATTTCAGGGTATGGGAGATAAATATTCATGTTGGTGACCTGATGTAGAAGGGATTTATCTGGTTGAGTGTGTCGTCATAGGGTGTTCTTGTGTTATTATCCAAGAAGGTGGATGATTCTATATGGTTGTGTATAGACTACAATGGTTTAATTAGTTGATAGTAATGGAATGTTTCCCTCTTCTAGGGATCAATGGTTTCGTTAACTAATTTAAGGTATCTATATGGTTTTCAAATATTTATTTGTGGTCTATTTATCAATAGATTCAATTCAGAAAGGGGTATTTCTTAAATACTGCTTTCGAGTATTGTTATGGTAACTTAAATTTCATGGTCATGTCATTTGATGTCAAAAATTCCCTATCCATATTTCTAGGACTCATGATATTTGTGTCCTTCTAGTTCTTATACTGCTTTGTGCTTGGGTTCATTAATGACATCCACATATACTTGATGTTGGATGAGGAGTATATTGAAAACCTTAGGTTTGTTCTATAGTTCCTTAAACATCTTCATATTTATGGGAATATTTCCAAGTGTAATTTTTTTACATTGTAAGTGAACTTACTTGGACAAGTGGTGTCTTATAAGGGAGTGGAAATGGATCCATTGAAGATTTAGGTCATTGTTTCTTGGGAATCACCCAAGAATGTCGTACAAGTCCATAGTCTCCTCAGTATCATGGGATATTATTAGAGTTTCGTGTCCAAATTCTCTTTATTTACAACAAAATTGGAAGCCTTGACTAGGAATGAATAGGATTTTCTATAAACTAATCAATGGATGGTAGCTTTCAACCACCTAAAGGATAGGTTTATCAGAGCTCATGTTCTTTAGTTTCCAAAAGGGGGAATGATTTTTTTAGTATTCTATGAAACATATCATCTTGGTTTCAGTTGTGTTCAGATGCTTCTGTAGGTTTTGGTATCATATGGGTCCAAGAAGTTACATCCCTATGAGTATAACTATTCCACCAATGATCTCAATTTGGAGGTAGTATTTTTTACTCTAAAGCTAGGTAAGTATTATATCATTGTTGAGTACTTTTTGGTTTTCCTAAATCAAAATATCCTAAGGTATTTTTTTCTCTCCGTGGGATTTGAATTTACAATAATGTAGGTGGGATAAAGTTTCTATAGGATTAAGACTTTAAGATATCCAATACTTAAAAAAATGGAAATATAGTTGTAGATGTGCTGAGTAAGAAGTGGTGTGAAGATTTTTTTCAAGAGTTTGGATCTACTTGGAAGGTGGTGAAGGATATTATGGTGATGCATCTTGATGCATAGGAGTATGGTGGTAGAGGTTTCATTTTTTAGATAAAATTGAAATAATCCTTGATGTAGCAGATAAATTAGTGTCTATGGGGAGACTTAGAGGTAGAGGTTATGTGAGACTATGTCATCCTTAATGATGCCCCAAAGGGATGGTTAAAGGATTATCGACATTGGATGATGTTTTTGGGGAGGTTGTTTATTCCATAGACATTGTGTGATGAGGTTCATTGGGAGTTCCATATCACATTAGCAGTTGTGCATCCTGTGAAGCCAAGATGTATTATGCCTTGATAGTTCAACTTTGGTGTCCTGGGATGAAGTGACCAATGGTAGAGTTCATATCACTGTGCTTGGCCTTTCAATATATGAAGGTGGAGCATTGTGTTCCATCTATTTTGTTGTAATGATTAGATTTACCTAAGTGTAAATGGGAGGATATATCAATGGATTTTATCACTAGTCTACAATGATCATAGGGAGGATGAGATTTTATTTTGGTGATCATGGATCAGTTGATGATTTCTTCCAACTTTTAGTGATTAGGGTGTCTGTTGTTGTGGAGGTTTTGGTGAGGTGATGTGTGGATGAGATAGTGTGGCTTCATGGGGTATTGAGGACCATAATTTCTAATCGGGATCCTTATTTCATAATAGTATTATAGAGAATATTTCAGCATTCCATAATATCCCATTTGTTCCTAATAATTTATTTCCATCCCTAAATGATTGGGAAGATAGATTTTACCATCTAGACGCTGGAGGATATGTTGTGAGTATTACAACCCATGTCTGTAATACACCTTAATTCATGATTTATTATATAAAAATACACATAATACAAGAAAATAAGAAAAAAAGGTCTAGTGTATTTGGTATATTGGATACATATCATAATAACATAAAACTTAGATATAATGACATTATTTAAAAACTCCACAATATTCCCTTAAATTCCATTGATCTTTCGATACTGCATAAGATAATATAGGGATATACGTAATAAAGGGTTGAACTATAAATATTAGTAAGGTAGTAATCAAAGAATAACATGATGAAAGTTATGTATAAAAGGGGTGAGATAAACATCGAAGAATAACATAAGATAAAAGGGGTGGGATTCATAAACATGAACATCGAAGAATAATATAAGATAAAATCAACAACACAACATAATAATTTGGTAACAACATAAAACATGACAACATATACATAAACCAAGGATAAACTCCAAGAAATAATAACATAGTGTGCTTATGATAACATCTTTTTCACCATACATTGTATCTCATGAGATAAAAATATTACCCAATGCATTGTATGGAAATATAATTCTGGTCTCACCCACTACATTCATATCATATACATATATTTGTGTGCCACATATATCTTACAACATAAGAAAATAATTAATCACTTGTAATCCAAAAATTATAGAGTGTGGTTTACATATAATGAATTTACCAATTAATGATGTATATGCACATCTAGGTAAATACCCTTGAGTGTAAATGGTTATGGGTATTCACTGCACAAATGTTTGGCATAGAAAATCACTAGCTAATTTTGGCAAAAAATGAGTGTAAATAAGGACTCATGGAATGGTTTAATGAGATTTAAAGTAGGTATATAATTAATTGAAAATTATAATTAACTAAAATGGGTAGGAAATCAAAAGTCATAATACAAAGAAAGTGTTTGAATAAAGAGGAGAAGAGAGGATACCTTACCTTAAGGGGTTGCTTCTAAAAGCTTGGTAGAATATTATTAATAAATTTAGAACAACATGGGAGGTATTTAGAGAGGAATATAGAGAGTTAATTCATGCTCAATGTTTTTTAGTGAAGTGGAATGGGAGGCTGGTTGGGAATTTATAATAAAAGATAGGGTAATTCTTTATTAATTTCCAAAACTTATGTTTTGTACTCTATATAATAAAATAATTACAAACAAAAATCCTCCCTTGGATTTTTCCTATTTTTTCCACTAAATAGGATTTGTTTTAAATATTTTATTAGGATAATAACCATAATACTTAAATTAATACCATTGGAGACATATAAGTGAGTCATGTTCATAAAGAATTTATTTTAAAACCTTGAATATTATATAGGTTTTATAAGAATCATTAAAGGATTATAAAATTAAAAAATAAATTCAAAAATACATTATTTAAAAGGATAAATTTATATTTTGTCATAGATTCCTATTAAATAATTTATTACATGCCTTTTTTCTATTATGATATCATAATACATACCGTATATTTATAGCATTTTAAATTTTTACTGAAAATTTCTACTGCCTCAAAAAATTATGAAAATGTGTCCATTAGATAATTTTGAAATGATGGTTTCAAAAAATAATATTAATTTTAAGAAAATAATTCTGTAATTTTGATAATTTCTTTCTTTAAATAAAAAACTCATTTATTTAAAAAATACCAGCTTTTACAACAATAATAATTTTCTGACGCTTATAATGATTACATTGGACTTTATTAAATTATATTATCATTTTCACTTAAATTATTATTATTTAATAATAATATTTAAGGAAAATATAATTTATTTCAAAATTCTTGAATTTATCAAAAGTAGTGTTTTTATTAACTCATATATTTTCCAAAAATACAATTTTGGTTTCTTTGTATGAAAAACTAAATTTCATCAACTCGTTTATAATTGTATATATAAAGTAAGTATTAAAGAGATAAATATAATGATTATTTTATTAAAAAGGATAATAAAACAATCATAATACTAGGGTCTAGATACATAACCCCTTATTACACCAATGTATGCTCTAAGGGTAAGGTGTGTGATAGTGGTGCTTTCTTGGGGTTGTTCGACGAAAATGGTTTGGTTTGTGATCTGGATAAGCTTGAACTTCTCCAGTAAATGGTTTTTCTCTATATTTAGTTTTTGAATGTCATATTTGTCTTTTTGAAGTCAAAAGATTAGTAATTCCATCTCCCTTAAAATCTCTGATAAATGGGCTTTATAGGGTATGTTACTTCTAGTCGAGGTCATCACTTCTTTCGTCTATGTCAATTGGACATTATCATAACCCTTAATATATAAAAATATTAAAATTAGCTTTACAATGTCTCTATTATCAATGGTTATGATTCTTAATAGTAATGTGGAGTTGGTGTGGCAAAAGATATTCTTCATCCTCATAGCTTCAATCCTCAATTTGATGGAAAGTAGCGGTGTGGGCCCATTGGTTTGATCAGTCTATTTTTTCCACTGTGAATTGGTTTCCATCACTATTTTTCAATTATTTTTTTCTATCTTCAAGAAATAGTTAGAATCTTATGTAGTGTTTTAACTATGATGGGGTTTTCTGATATTTATCCATATTGAGTATCTTGAATCAAGGTCAGCATCCCATCAATACGTTCTTCTGTGGAGGAGGGTTCATTGTGGTAGTAGGGAGAGAGGAAGAAGAATGATGACAGTAGTGAATGATGGTGGTAGCATAGAATTGGAATGGTAGTAGCATCAACAATAGGCAGTAGGATAAAACCTGGTGGTATCACACTTGTGTCTAATAGTATCATGAGTGGCGATAGGAAGGTTGTTTGGCAGTATATGATTATAACGTTATTAGTAGAACAAGTTAAGGAATATTAGGTGGGTGAAGGAGTGGTAGAAAGGTAGAGTGGTGTAACTAGACACAATGATAGGTAGAGGCAATGGTGGTGGATTGTTGGTGACGGTAGAAGTGGGATGAAACATTATTTTGGGGTGATGGTAGCATCGTGGTAGACCAACAATAAAGGGTTTGATATTATTGGGCAGTACCCAAAAAATAAATAAACATTAAAATTCAAAATAAAATAAAAACGTATGAATTAAAATTAAAATTATAAATTAAGAAATTATTAATAAAATAAATAATGGATAATATAAGTTATTTAATCACTTAAAAAATTAAAAAAAATCAAATTGTATTATTTTAATATAAAATTGGAATAAAAATATTTAACAAAAGAAATAAATTCATTAAATAATTAAATATTATTATTTTGAAATATACAAAATAAAATAATAAAAATGATATCAATAATAATTTAACATTATTATTTAGAAAAAATAAAAATAAATAAATGAAATAATTTAAATAGAATAATTAATACTATAATTTACACAAATACACATGAAAAAAATATTGGTTAAAATTAAATTATTTATTTAACTTTAAATTAAACAAAATACTAAAATAACTGATGAAATTAATATTTTAACATTATAATTCAAAGTTAAAATTATTTAACAAAAAACTATTGTACTTACAAATTATTTAAGATAAAACATTATTTTGATATTAAAAATAATCAATTTCAAAAAAAATATATGGTTAAAAGCACTGAATAAAAGCCACATCATTACAGAATAATATTTATAGAATTCTCTCCAAGTCCTAGAGACCACCCTTCTCCAAGAATTCTCTTAAGAATGGAGAGTGATCCTCCTCCACCACAAATCTCAATTCTAGAGATATCCAAGAGAATACTCCTGTAATTGATTCATATGCTGATCAAATATGAATGATGAAATCATTAGGATATACCACACTAGCACCTAGAGATTCATACGACAACGTTCAGAGGTTTGTAGATCACATGTTGATCGCCACTTGAGGGAATCTGTACTTGATTCCTTCAATGCAAAAAATGGTATGATATAGATACATTTTCAGATTCATCTTGGAATAAATAATTCATCACAAGGTGATTTATTTATTATTTAAATTAATTATAAATAATATGTGATGATCTTTCATTTGGTTTCAACAATATCTCATCAATTAATCTTTTAATCAATTATATTGGTCATAGAATTTATTTTCTATGTACATATATAATGACTCATTGATTATGAAAAAAATACAAGTTGGACATACCTTATCTAGTGCTTTCACTACACCCAAAACCTTTAAGTCATATTAGATTTATCACATAATTGTTTCTAGTCAATATCATTGGTTGATTTAAAAATTTATCATTAGTTTTCAAAGTCATTTTAATCATTATTTAAAATGAATCACAAGATCTTCTATTCTTCTTATTCATTCACATAAATATAATAAAAATCAATTAATTTTATGAATAAAAAAAATTTAAGAACTCATCTGGAGGTGCTGATGATTTTAGTCAGATAGTATAATAGTACACATTGTGTAGCCCGCTGGTATATGTTGTGTACCCATGTTTAATGCACTAAGTTAATTCATGAATTTGTTTGAAATAAATTTTATTTGTGTTCATTTATTACATGTGATGTGTATTTAAGTACACCACATTTTGATTAAGCCTTCCTGGTGCATGGTCATCCAGACAACACACTTCATAACCTTCATGCACGGCGTGTAGTCTATTAGTGAAAGATAGACTGTGTATTATCTTACATGGCCTACATGACTTGTGACCATATAAAACAGTGACCACACATAATTTATCTCGTGTACACATCATGTACTATACTATTTTCTATAGCACAATTACACATTGAGTAACTAAGCAAGTTCCATGGATAGATAGTGAGAAATATACATGATGTATAGTAGGATAGTACACACCATGTATATTACCAAATTACACAAAATTAAAATTACTTTATTATAATGCTTAAATATTATCATCATGTTTTCCATGTTTAATTTATTTGACTATGTACATTCCATGTGATGGGTTTTATATACACTAAATGTTTAATTAATTTCTTCATAATGTTCGAAACTGCATATCGTATATAATTCATAATAAAGTCATTACTCTATGAACATTAAAACCTAACATTCTACATATATAAAATGTGTTCATTTTTTATTTTTTTGACTGTACATTCCATGAAATAATTTTATGAGTCATGTATTTCATATGTCGCATAAGTAAATAGTATATGAATATAATACATGTTGGGTAGTTCGTACGAGTACTCCTCATGTTTCCTCCAAGGTACATGTATTGTACATAATAAATTTTAATTAAATTTATTTAATTTTTTTAAAATTATTATGGATGATAATATAAATAAAATTTTTATGATAATTAAGATAAAATAATTGATTAATTAAATAATATAATTTATTTATTTGAGTGTAATTTATCTTAAATAAGAACTATTAGAATTGAATTTTATTTTACTAAATGCATGATTAATTGCATGTATACAGTTGATCACGAGAATAGACCATACCTTTGTACTTGATTGGTTTCCTTATAATTTATTATTAAATTTAATTGATGGCATTTTCATCATCCCTCCTCTCATTATGTAAGGGCTTGTGAGCCCATGATTTCATTTTCTGTAAACCCTATATCCAATTTTTTGGTTCCCCTCACCTGTGTGTGAGTAAAAGATTATGTAATTGATGGAGCTCCCAAGAGAGTGGAGGTGGTTTAAGTTTAGATCTGAGGTAAAACTAATCTAATAGGTACATGGGTGTATAGGTGGGATTCTATAACATGAACCAAGTCATGGTTCAAGGTGGTTTTCCCCTAGGTCAACAATTAGTTTATAATTTTATAGATAAACTAACCATTATTAAGAGCTCATGATCATTCCACTTTATTATTTTATTTATTTCAAGGGAATGGTTAATTTTAGTATGGATGTTTTGTTGTGATCACAAGAATTAATGAATTAACAAGAATTCAAGATAAAACTAAAATAAATTGTATCATAACTAAATATTGTATAATACATAGTTAATCAATTAATTAAATCCCCTTAATATTAAAAAGCAAGAAATAAGGATAAAAATGGGAAATTTTTGTATAAAGATAAAATCCCTGAATTATATATATTAATTCAGTATATCCTTACACTACTTAAGTTAAAATAAAACCATAGTTTAAAGTGCTTGACTGACCTAAGTTGGGGTGGTTTCAATTTTCAAGGAATTCTAACTTGAAGTTTTGGGTTGACTTAACTTAGTTCACATCAAGGGTTGACTATCCAAGTGGGACTTGGTGTAACTAAGAGGAAAAGTTTGAGGAAATCCAAGTTAAGGATTTCAGGATTGGGGAGTCCACTCAACAGATCAAGGACCTATGAGTTAATGTAGTTGGCATTTTGAATGCCAACCTAAAACCCTTAAAATAACTTTTAAGTCGCATGTCTGGGTTATGAGAAGGGGAATATGGGTCCTTTCCACTAGAATTTATAAGAAATAGAATATTATGAATCCAATGATGGGGGATATTGGGTTTTAATAAAATATTGAGAGATTAATAAATATAATATAATATTTATTATCTACTTTTATTTGATAAAGTACTAAAATTTTGTTCTTCTTATTTATAGAAATGGAAATAAATATGACTTTAAAAATTTCACTATGATCTATTATTGAGAAGGATAATGCTCACATAGGTACTAATTTCCAAGAATGAAAAGGTAACTTATGAATTATCATACAAAATGAAAGAAAATTATATTTTCTAGAAAACATTATTCCGGAAGCACCCATCCAAGAGGCTAGTGTAGAAGAGATGTCACTCTATGAGAAAAATCTGAATGATTCCACATATGTTCAATGTTTCATGCTATCATTCATGACTAATAATCTTCTAAATAAACATAAGGACAAGGATACATATAAAATTATGTCTCACCTTCGGGGTCTCTATCAGGAAAAGGCAAGATGAGATAGATATGAGATCTCCAATGCTTTGTTTGCATGAAAGGTTAGAGAATCAGTGCCATATGGTCCTCATGTAGTCAACATTATTATAAATATTGAATGATTAGACATATTTGGTATTAAATTCTAATATTAGTTACACATAGATTTCATACTTTCCTCACAACCCAGTTCCTCCTCTAGTTTTATTTTTAATTATAACATGAGTAATAATGAGAAGAATCGTTTGAAGCTTCTTACTATCATCAGCCAAGTGGAAAAGGACATGGGGAATACAAACCCAAGTTACTTAGTGTGAATAAGAAAATAAAAAACAAGGTAAAGGTTCCCAAGACTCATAAAAATTATCTCTCAAGCACCATCCTTCCAAGAAGAAGAATATCCAAATATAGTTAAAGGAAAAGAAGGTGGTATGTTTTTCATGTGGAAATCAAGGACAATTAAAGAGGAACTACACCCATAATCAAGGGGAATCTAAATATTTGTTTTTTATTGGTCATGATATTTCAATATATATACATTGGTTATTTTATAATGTGTGTGGTTCTAAAATATTTATCCAAATGTAATAACCAAGTAGATTTCTAAATATTTTTATAGGATAGGTGGATTTGCGGGCTTCCAATGGTGCAAGGATGGATACTATATCCATTGGAGACTACCACCTTTCATTTCCAATAAGAATTATATTGGTTTTAAAAAAAATTATTATATACCAACTATTACCAAAAACATAATTTCTATATCCTACCTTGATACATATGTTTTTGAGTTTATGTTTATAAATAAAAGATGTTTATTTTATAAAGATAACATATGTTGTGGTATGAGACATTTACATAATGGTCTTTATGTACTAAAATAATAAAACAAAGTATTGTAAATTGATAATTAATTAGGTTTTCATGACTCATATAACAACCAGTTGTGGTATCATCATCTTGGTCATGTAAATAAGAAGTGGTTGATAAAGCTCTATAAAGAATGTTATTTAAACTCTTTTGAGTTAAAATGACTTGAAATATTTCATGCTATTTTTAAAAGGAAAAATTAATAAACCAACATTTATTGGAAGGTTTAAAGGTCCAAAGAGATTCTAGGATTATTACCCAATGATGTGTGTAGAAAAATTTTAGTAGAAGATAGAGGTGGGTATTCTTACTTTATAAATTTTACTAATGACTTGATTAGATATAGTTATGTCCATTTGATGACTTTGATAAATTCAAATAACTAAAGAATGAATTAGTGGATCAACTTGGAAAGAAGATAAAGAATCATCAATCTAATAAAGGTGTTGAATATCTTATCCATGAGTTTACTAAATTTTGATGGGAGTTTGGGAGTATTTCTCAATTCACCCCACCGTACACACCATAGTGGAATATTGTTAGTGAAAGGAGGAATTGTACCTTGCTAGACATAGTAAGGTTGATAATGAGTCATGAAGATCTTCCATTATACTTTTGGGATATGAATTACAAACTACAGCATACACATGAATCTGAGTGCCAACTAAATTAGAAATTAAAATTCCCTTCAAGTTATGGAGTGGAGAGAAATCTGTTTTGACACATACACAGTTATGAGGTTGTAAGGATTTTTGTAATTCCATCTTAAGAAACAAACTATAACACTGGGGAAAAAGTGTATCTTTATTGGGTATCCTAAATAAGAAAGGGGATACTATCTATATGACCCCTCGAACATGAAATTGATTGTCAATAGGAAAGTCATATTTCTTCATAGGGATAAAATCCTCAATAGAGATAGTGGGAGAAATATTGGATTTGATAAAGTTTATTCTCATGATACCCAAGAGTTAGAATAGGAACAAATTTCACAGGTCCTCATGGAATAAGTTTTTTCTAAAACACAAGTACTACCTATGGTCACAAAAGAGGTAAGAGAACTAGAGAGATATGGTTTTCTAGTTAGAGAAAATGGTGACTCGTTATTGGTTGGAAATAATGAACCTCTCTTTTAAAAATAGGTAGTATAGATCTTAGATTTTGTAATATAGTATGAAGTAATGAGTTCTAAAATAGATTTCATGTATCATAACCAAGTCTAGGTTCTAGTAGATTCATTAGTTGTTATAAATCCTATTGGGTGAAAATGGGTATTCAAGAAAAAACTATACATGGAAGGTAAATTTAGTACCCATAAAGTAAGGATGGTGGCTAAAGGGTTTAAACATTGTCAAGGTATTGAGTATAAAAAATCCTTTTCTCCATTTTCCATGTTTCAATCCATCATATTTTTAATTTCTATAGTAACTTTGCATGACTATGAAATTTGGTAGATGGATGTTGAAATAACTTTCCTCAATGTGAACCTTTAGGAATATGTCTATATAACATAAACAAAAGGTTTTGTGACTCTATATAATGTAAAAATATATTAAAGTTATATATATATCCATTTATGGATTGAATAAAATATTCATGTAATGAAACATTTAGTTCGATAAAGCTATAAAGATTTGATTTTATTAATAATGAATGTGATCCATGGGTTTATAAGAGTTTTAGTGGAAATGCAGTTGTTATCATAGAAGTATATGCTCATGACATATTACTTATTGGAAATGACATACCAGTCTTATAGTCTTTTAAGTACTAGTTAAACAAGTGTTTCTCTATAAAGGACATGGGTAAAGTAGCCTACATTATAGGGATCAAAATCATTCATGATAGATCCAAGAGGCTGATTGGACTAAGACAGGGTATATATATTGACTAGATAATAAAGATATTTATTATGGAACAATCTAAGAGGGTATTGCTTCAAATGTCACATGGTATATATATTTCCAAAAAAAAGGTTTCCTCAGACACAATAGGAGAAATATAGAATGAGTAAGATCGCATATGATTCAATGATAGGATTTATCATGTATTACATATTATGTACTATAGTTGATGTTGCCTACACATTGAGAATAGTTGATAGATATCAAGTTGGTTTAGGAGAACAAAATTGGTATACTCTTAAGGTTGTCCATAAGTATCTAATAATAACTAAGAATATATTGATGGTGTATGGAAGAGATAAGTATTTTTTCATTAGTGTTTTTGTTGATGCTAGTTTCCAAACTAATCGCAATGATTTGAAGATATAGTTAGGATATGTGTTTAGTCTCAATAGATGAGTTTTGATATGGAAGAGTTCAAAGCATTCAATTTTTACTGATTCAACAGTAGAGTTTGAGTATATAGAGGCTTATTATGCAGCCAAATAATCCATTTGGATACAAAAAAAATCAATATCTTGATGTGGTGTTGATCAGTAAAGACCCTATCACACTATATTATGATAATACTGTAACATTGGCTCATGAAAAAGATCCAAGGTCACACCGAAGAAAAAAACACAAACTCTGGAAGTATCACCTCTTGAGAGATTTTTCTCATAGGGTTGAATTTTCAATAAGTAGAGTTTCCATAGGAAAAAACATGGTATAACCCTTTAATAAATAATTGTCTCAACAGAAGTGTGATTATCATGCAATATAAAGAAGACTAAAGGTTGTTAGCAGTTGGATCTAGTGTAAGTGTTATTCTATTGGATTCAGTTCCCTATAAATAAATTATGTGTAATTTATGATTACCTATATTCATAGTTTTAAAATATTAATAAACTTATTATCACATCAAAATTTTTCTTCTGTGAGACATATTTTGTGATAATGTCCTAAGAGTAGTTGTTGTGATGAAAGGTCATATTAGTTCCCAACTACAAAGAGAACCCAGAAGTGTCACAACAATATTCTTAAATATATATGTTCTATAGCCAGATGAAATTATTTGAGGGAAACAAATTATATAGACTATCAGAGGGGATACTCTCGAGTCCTTTTATGGAAATGATATAGTCTAAAAAATTCCATGGATAGGGTATTATATAGGAAAGTTCAATATTTGGAAATTCAAAGAAAGATACATCAAACACATAGGTTGATGGCACCATCATAAATCTTATTTGATAAGATATATCGTGATAAAGGTATTATATAACACATTAAGAATTTGTATGAGGTTTTATATCATTTCATAATTAACTTATTTCTCTATGGGTTCTTGAAATATTTCTAGATGTTAACCTTGGAATTTGGGCTACTTATCTTAATGACATTAAGAAAGGGGTCTATAGGGTCACACACTAAATATATCGAGAACCTCAATTGAATAATATTATTATTTATTATTTAACATATTGAATGGATATTATTTTTGCACTTGGTTTAATAATTATTCATTTTTTCTTGATCTCATATATTCTTTCACTGGTTATTCAAGAAAATATTTTATGAGTAGAATAATTATTAAATATTTATTTTCTATTTAGTGAATATAATATTAATTTATTTATTGGGTAATAATAAAAGGGATATTTATTTATTAAATAAATATTAATTATTCAACTCCTAATAAATCTTTTATAAGAATGGAAGGTTGAGTTTTATAGTCCAATGAGAAATAATATATATTGAATATTATTTTAATAAATAATATTCAATTTATTTAAGAGTTTTGTGCATGTCATACAATAATATTGTTATTATTATTATAAACATGGGGTTATTTAGGGATTAAGAAAAATAATAAGGGTCATATGGAATTATTATTTTCTAACCATATAAGTATATAAACCCAATTATATTATTTTCTAAAGTGGTTTCCATTTTATTTGTTGTGAACAACAACATTTAGAGAATTCTATCAAATCCTTAGAGATATCCCTTCTCTAAGAAAGCCCTCGAGAATATAGATTGGTCTTAATTCACCACCACTCTCGATTATAGAGATATCTAAGATAATCCTTCTTGAATTGAATCTCATGGAGATCAAAGACAGATGATGCAAGCATTAAGATCTACTGCACTAGCACTCAAAGATTCCTACGGTGGTATTTGGAGGTTCATATAGCACATGTGGATCACCACCGGAGGGAATCTATACTTGATTATTATAACATGATGAAGGTATGACATAGAGACATTTTTGAATTCTTAAATGAATAAATAATTCAACACAAGGTAATTCTTTAACTATTTAAATTAATTATAAATAATATGTGATGATCCTAAATTTGGTTTCAACATTCTATCATCAATTAATATTTGAATCAATTCCAATGGTCATAGTGTTTATCTTAAATGTACATAAAATATTGATAATTGATTATGACAAAAAGCTCAGTTGGGAATACCACATCTGGTGCTTCAACTACACCTAGAACCTTTACATCCACTAATTTGTTCATAACTAGCACCCCTCTTAGTTATACCATACTTAAAAACTTTCTTCATTACCTGGAGAAAGGAAACATGAGAAAGGGTGAGATTAGATGCTCAGTAAATGTAAACAATGAATATATCAAGGATTACTTAAGCATAACATGATAATAAGTGTATGAAGACATTAACTTAACATTTAAAATTCATAACCAGTATATCATAGTTCATCATTTGAACCATGGAATAAATATTGGAAGATCATAAGACTTGAATCATAAAGGAATCAACGATGTGATCCATGATATAATAAAATTTTCATAATACATAAGCTTGTATCATACACAGAAGCATAGAAAATCATTTCCTTAATATTCAAGCCTCATTTCCAAGAATATTATAGTGGATTGGGTTCACTTCTCAAACCAATTTATCCTTATCCAAGGTTTACTCCCAAGACTATCACAGTGTATAGGATACCTTGCTAAACTAGGTTCACTCTCTATTTTATTTCTTATTATCTTAGGAGATATCCATCTTTACCTAATGTATTGGAGGGATATATAATTTCAGTTCCACCCATCACATGATAAAAATAATACATATGTTTGTCACATGATCATAAAACATTCATCATAGCATAACCTGTGCAAAGGAAATGGGTTTTATAAAAATTTCATTATTTCATTATACCATAACTTGTAGAAAATTATCAGGTTTCATAAAGGTTCCATCATAACTTAAGTCGTTGGAAAGAAATGGGTTTCATAGAATCATAGTTAAATCATTATTATAATCCTTCTAAATAATGAATTTGTATGGTATCATTGTATAATATCCCTATTAAAAAATTAGTAAAATAAAATTAGTTGTCATATATGAAAAAATCCTTTAAAATATAATTGGAACATTTCTTGAGGAAAATACTATTTTCACTTTAAAATCACTTATTTAAAATATAAAAAAATTCCCAAATATTAAGGAAAAAGTTTTATTTGAGAATAACCATGAAAAATTGTAAATTAAGATTCAAATAATTGAGAATTCATGATGGTGGAAACTTCCATTCATTCTGTTTATGTTAAAACAAATATTCCTTTCACATTTTCTATAAAAAATCAAAAGTATATCGTTCAAAAAATGACAAGAAGATTCATTTTAGAAAAATTTGTAAAAATTTAATCAAAGGTAAAAATGAAATTAAAAAAAATAGGATAATTTTAAAAACATTCATGAATTTTTTTTATAAAAAATGGATATGGAAGAAAATTTATTTTCAATTGAAAATAAAAATAAAGTCATTTTTCCATAAAAATATATTTTTGGTATCTTAAATTCATAAAGACAGAAAAATGAAATGAAAACATATAATATATAAAAATAACTATAATTGTGTAAAATTATTTGTATTATTGAGAGATATATTATTAAATTACATCATTGGAAACTTAATCATAAATAATCCTGATAAATAAGTAGATTTAACATAAAACCCTTATTGCTTTGGAAACTTTTTAATTGTAAGCCCAATGAAATAATTTATTCAAATGAATATTTAAATATACTAAAAATTAGTATATTAATAATATAAAATTTAAAAGTGTCTTTATATACCCCTAACAAAATAAAATAGGTTCATAAAATAACATATGTCCCAAAGAATACAATTTTAGATGATAAACCCTTACCTTGAGTTCGAATTGATTTGAAACCACTTTAACCTCCTATATAATAAATTCAAATTTTATATAATTTTATACCATATTCATTTAAATACTTATAATATCTTATATTATCCAGTTATAACATTTCAAAACCCATTTATTAATAATTCTATATTAAAATCGTCATTTTTTGGTGTTAGCAGTTTCATTGTTTCATCAGAGTTTTTATTTGGTAGTTCTGGTCATTGTAATTTGACCATGGATCCATAATCTCCAAAATATTAAACATGATATAAATATAATATTATATATATATATATATATATTCATCCATAAATGATAGATATGGAAAATTGAATTATGTTATTCATGGAGACGGTAAGTTGTATGTACGCATGAATGTTGTTTTCAATTTTCGACGTATCGAATGAGAGAAAGGTAAATAATAATTCATCTTAATATAATATTTATTATATCATATATATATCATATATATTCCTTAAATATTTCCCTATTACCATCTACGTAAATCATAAATGAAAAACGAATCACATCGCTTTATGGAGGTGGTAATCTCAACATACGCATGAGAGATGTTATCATTTTTCAATGGACTCGAAGGTAGGAATGTGGATATAATATTTTAATTATAGAAGAATAATTATATCATAAATATCATATATAAATATTAAACCCATGATAATAACCATCCATTAAATATGGTGATGGAAAATTAATTGTATCTTTTCATGGAGATGGTAGTACACACATACGCACTAGTGATACTTTCACTTCCCATTTAATATAATTGAGGGTGGATATCGGTGATTAAATAGTCATAATAAAATTTCATTATATTTAATATAATGATATTATTGTTTTATGATAAATATTATATATTTGGAGGGTGTGTAAGAATAAATAAATAGAAGGAGGATGGGTAAGATGGTTGTATCTTCTTCAGTAGGTCTCCTTTAGATCCCTTCTTAAAGACCTTGGAATGGTATTTAAAGAAGATTAGAACCTATAATTAATGGATAAGGAAGTTTTAAAGAGAATTTTTTCGGTTTTTTTTTTATCTATATGGCTCAAATAGGTGTGATGAAAAAGAGAGAAAGGGTGTCCCTTTATAAAGGAGGGAAAGGATACACATGGAATTACAAAAAATATTAAAATATAATTAATTCATTCTCAATAAAAGTGATTCCAAATGGCCATATATTTAAATAAAAATATGATAAGTTATAAATATCATCATAAAATAAAATTTAGACTAGTTTTGGTGTCATTTTTAACCTTATATTTTATTTTAACCCCTTGGATAACCAATTGTAATCTTAACCGGTGTAATGACTTTTTTAACATTAAAGGGTCATAATATTAGTTATTAGGTAAAAATTGGTTCATAAATGAAAAGTGATGAAATTTTAGAACATTTATCATCTTATTTATACTATTTAAATATTTTTATGATTCTTAAATAATTTAATAAAATATTTTTATCTTAAAATACTATTAATGTCATTTTAAGAACTATTCACAGAATTGGACTTTGAAAACATCAATTAAATTAGAATGTAAAGATTTCACGCATCCCTAGAATTTTATATTTATCTAAAAAGTTATTGTAACATAATAATTCATCCATATTTTATTACTTTTAATATTTTTAAAATCATTTATTTTATTTTTCAATTAATTGAATAAATATTACGTCGATATTGCGTAAGCATTTAAGATAATTATTTAATCAATAAAAATTATAAATAAATTAAAATAAAAAAAGAATTAATTATTTTATCAAATAAACATTTATATCCAAACTTATCCTATTTTTATTCTTATGTAAAAATTTTAGAGATATTGAATTCAAGAGAGTGTCATTTAGAATTTTTATCAATTAAAATAATATAAATTACATTATCAAGGGAAATAGAACCAAAATGATATATATTGGTATTTTGGATTTAAATATTCGAATTTATTTCATCTAATTAAATAATTTCATGTTTTTAGTTGATTTTGAGACTTTATCTCATGGTTTTAACCCTATTTTATATATTTTACCATTATCGGGGTGATAAATATTTACCATGGTTACTGTTCATAATGAAAAAAATAAAAGGAAACTATTTAAAAATTTTGAACCTCCTAATTCAAAATATTATATTAATTTCATACAATTAAATCTCTAGAGTATAAAAAATCAATTTTAATATAAATTCATAAAATGCAATGAAAAACAATTTTTAGATAAATGTGTTTTCAAGCATAAAAATTAAATTATATAAAAATCATGAATATTACCGATTTAAATTAAAATAATTATATTATTATAAATAAAATGGATCATATTTAACTTTAATACCAAATAAAAAATGTAATGGGACTTTTAAATTACCTGATTTAATAAAATGGATTGACAATATTTGAACAATCTCTATTTTTCACTATTCACAAAAAAATCAATCTTTTCAAAAAAATATCAAAATTTCACCCTAATATAATTTCGATATAATGATTTAAAAAAAGATATTATTTTACTAAATAATATTTTTAAATGTTCCAAAAATTAATTATAATATTCACTAATAAAAAGTAATAAAAACCATTTTTAATAAAAATATATTTTGAAGAATAAAATGACTTAAAAAATTGAGTTCTTATTTATTAATTATTTATCAATATTTTATTGTTGATTATGACCATTATATATATTAAATAACTCATTTAATTCTATTAACACCCTATAATTCAATAGCTATGTTATAAAGTTCATAAAATAATAATATATTGTAGTTTGTTTAAGTTTGGTGGTGTGTATTGTATACACTATCGAACATAGTGTTATTTTAAAAATCTCGGGGTGTCACATTCTCCCCCACCCCACCCCCCAATAAATTTTATCCTCAAAATTTTAACTAGTTCTTTGTAATCAAGGTTTTGATATTTGAAAATTCCTTTGTCAAAAACATACATTGTAAAAAGGGTTAAAAAAACCTCTTCTTAAAAAATGGGAAATAGAAATATGAAGGTCATCTCGAATAATGCATCACTAGGTTTACAAATACAATAACATTAGTGGGAAGTGAAAATATATAAATGGAGAAAATTTTTAATTCCTAAATAATTATGGTGATTGAAAAAGAACATCGATCACAATAAAGTATATAATCATGAGAAAGTAAATGACCACAAAACCATAAATCAATGAGGTGTGAAAAGGACCATCAATTAATCAGAAATAATTATAATAGGATAAAAATTTTATTTCAGTATCCTTTTCCTAGAGTTGATGAATTTATTTCCATATAGACTAAGAACATAATAAAATATACTTAATTGAAAATTATAATTTCATAGTTTAATCAATTTCCACTACAATCTCGTCTTTTCTCTAGATGATGAGTTTAAAAGATAAATTTTTCATTCCTGAAGCACTAAATTCAACATCTAATTGATCACATAATCTATATGAGGATAAAAATCTATTATTCTTTTCTTTAATTGTTAAAAAACAAATTTTTTAGTATATGGTGAAATAATATCCAAAATTTATAAATCTTCATGTGAATAAATAATATATTTTACACCAAATTTTTCACAATAACACCAAAGGTTCAACTTAGATAATTCCAAAAATAAATAACCCAATATACCAAATTGCCTTAATAACCTCAACATTGAAGAATTTTTTAACCACTAAGATGATCTCCACATTTCAAATTATACCCCAAAAATTTATTTTCATTATTTCCAAATAATCTTTCATGATAAAAAACATGTTAAACCTAAGGGTTATATATACCGAAACTCAATGAATCATCACCAAAAATATCATTAATCACTATGATATTTTATAATATAATTTTGTAATGTAGTAAAATTCACCAAAATATCATCAATAATATTTAGATAGTAACCTGAAAGGTAATCTAATATTGACTATAAATATCTATGCAAATATTACATTTTTAATAATTCTCTTTTCAATAATAAAGATTATCTATATCCCACTATCCAATTGACTATAATTAACTTAACATAAAATCATATGTTAACCAAAAAGGTTATTTAATACTCAAACTATTATTCTTCCTAAAACCCAGTAAAAGTTTCAAACCACCTAAAAATCCCATCACTTAATGCCTCAAAAAGTTATTTATTCCTTTGAAAATATGATCAACATTAAACTTATAAACCCATAATGGTATCCCTAACTCTCAAGTTAACCTCACATGAATACCTATATAATTACTAAAAATTAACATAATCCCTCTTCCTCAAATAAAATCATGTTTTATTGAATATATTTATAAATACAAAAATATAATAAACGACATCAAAGATAACCTAAATTAATTTTCAATAAAATCACTAACCAATTTCAAGGTAACCAATACTATCCCATTTACTTCATCAATTTAAATCATCACATTATCCCAACTAAACATTATTAACTCAATATCATATACATATTAAGGGTTATCTTTCCCTTAATCATGTGTTCTCCAAAAATATCACCATACCACTAAATAATTTTTCTTGTTTATTAGTACTATTGATCATATGTTTTTAAATCCTTAAAGAAAAACTATTTTTGAATAATACTTAGATTTTTCATGACTCTTATAACCCTAATATCATTTATATAACACTTTTACAATATAATTCCTTAATTCAAATACATACACGCTTAAATCCGTTCACTTTTATGATTGGAATAGCAAAAGTCCTTCCTTGTTCATGGAGTTAACCCTTGGATTAGGGAATTGACTTGGATAATTCTCAAGTTCCCCACACATAAGACATTGAATTGCATGAAAATTCATTGCTTTATAACGTTAAATTTCACTTATAAAACATCTTCCCCTTCCTTTGAGACATTCTCCTATGTTCTCCTTCCCATATTCATGAAATGAAGAAAATTAAATATTCTTTCATATATGGTCATTACCGCATGAACTTTTATAAAATTCCATCTTCCTCTTATTTGATGTGTTAGGAAACTCACCAAAGTTTACATTGTTAATCATGTATCGCAATATCCAATTTGGAAAAATCACAAGGTTTCACCTTCCAGTTACTATTTTATTTAGTTTCTCATAAGGAAAATCATTCCATTATCTATCACATTCACCATTAACTTGAATCCTTCTAGTTCTAGCCACTGTCTAAAACTAAAAAACTTAATGTGAGAAACAATAATCATAGTGAGAGATCATGAAAAAAATCATTAATAGAATGTATAAATCTTAACACCTTATTTCCAATCTATGAAGCCTTATTTTTATCCTAGTAAATACTTAGTTATCATGTATTCAAATACTTCATAATGGTTTATAAATAAAATATAATTTAATACAAGAATATACCTTTAGAGTTTCAAACCAGGTGACCAGTAAGGGAACACTCACCGTGCACCAAAATGATATCTAGTATATACTCAACCAACTATTTTCTATATATAACCCCTAGATGCATTTATTAAAAAACAACATCCACTTATAGTATCCAGAAATGGATTTTTTCTAAGAAAAATACACTTCTTTATTTAATATAACGTAGGATTTTTTCCTATAACTAGTATTTTTCTAAGGGTTCTCACGAAAAAAAATTTCATTTCAATTTCCAAAGGTAACTAAACCTTTCTTTGATAGAAACTATAGTTAACTATAATTTTTATACATAGATATTAAATCTTAATAAATTAATATTCATTACATAACATTATGATCCATGCCATAATCAAATAGTTTTAATATCTTCTCAAACTTGGATACATAGATAACAATATTATAAGTGATCTATATCATATTTCACTAAATTCTTCATAACTATCACAATTATTAGACATATCATAATTGAAACTATTCTTTATAACCTAGGGAGATAAAACATGATAAAGGGATATCTCATATGCTCAGTAAGGGTAAAAAATAGAGTTATCAATGATTACTTAAGAATAGCATGAGAATAACTACATGAGAATATGAGATTAACATTTGAAAACTATACCAAGCATATCATAATTCGTAATTTGAATTATGGTATAATTATTAGTAATTAATAATACATGAATCATTAAGTAATAAAGAACATGATCCAGGAGTGTATAACATTTCCATAAGACATAAGTTTGTGGCTTACACATAAGCATTAAAATCATTTCTTTATTAGTCAAGGATAAATTCCAATACTATTATAATGGATGGGGTTCACTTACCAAACCATCATATCCTTAGTCAAGGTTTACTCCCAAGTGGAAAGGATCCCTTACTTAAATGGGTTCACTCCCCAATCTAGTCCTTATTATCTTATGAGATATCCATCTTTACCCAATGCATTGGAGGGATATATAATTTTGAGCCCACCCGTTACAAAATTAAAATAATATGTATGTGTTCCATAATTATAAAATATTCATAATAGAATAAACCATGGAAATGAACTGGGTTTTATAAACATTTCATCATTTATCATATCATAAATCATAGAAATTTATCAAGTTTCATAAAGGTTTCATCATAACTTAACCCGAAGAAAAGAAACAGTTTCTATAAAATCATCCTTAAATCATCATTAGGAGTTATCAAAAGAATAAACATGGATGGTATCATTAGATCATAAACCCATTAAATCATAATTAACATCAAATAATTTTATCATGTATTAAAAATTCCTTTAAAATATAACTGGAACATTTATTCAGGAAAATACTTTTTCACTTTGAAATCACTTATTTAAAATATAAAAACATCAAAAATATTAAGGAAAAAATTTTATTTAAAAATAACTGTGAATTATTATAAAGTAAGATTAAAATCATTGAGTGTTCATGATGGAGGTAAATTTAATTCATGTATTCTATGTTAAAATAAATATTCCTTTCACATTTTTGATAAAAGGGTCAAAAATACCTCGTTTGGAAAACGAAAAAATATATTACTTTTAAGAAATTTTTAAAAATATTAATCATGGGTAAAAAATAAATTAAAAAATCATAGTATAATATTAAAAATACTCTTGAAAACATTTTTTGAAAACTTGGATATGAAAGAAAAATGATTTTTTACGGAAGAGAGAAATAAAGTTAGTTTTCCTTAAAAATATTCTTTTGGTATATTGAGTTTTTAAAGAGAGAAAAATTAAATGAAAACAAGAAATATCCATAAATAACCATAAGAGAATAAAATTCATGTTATTCTTGAGAGATATATCATAAAATTACATAATCAGAAACTTAATTATAAATAATCCCGATAAAAAAAGAGGTTGTAATATAAAACTCTTACCTCTTTGATAACTTTTGAGTCGTAAGCCCCATGAAATAATAAATTCAAATGAAACTTTAAATATAATGAAAGTAAGGATATTAATGATATAAAATGTCAAATGGGTTTTATATACACTTCATAAAATAATATTGGTGTATAAGATAACATATGTTCTAAGTAAGACAATTTGAGATGATAAACCCTTACCTTGAGTTCAATATGTCTTAAAAGAACTTGAACCTCGTGTATAATAAATTTAATTTATTATAATTATATAAAATAGTCGTTTAAATACTTATAATATCATATATTATCCAATTATAACATTTCAACACCTATTTATTATTAATTCCTTATTAAAATCATCATTTCTAGATGTTAACTGTTTCATTTTTCATTAGAGTTTTGGTTCGGTAGCTATGATCATTGTACATTGATCATGGTTACATCATATAAATAATTTTAAACATGATATAAATATCATATATATTCATTATATATATATATATATATTGAGTCATCTATAAAGGATAGAGATGGGAAAATGAATTACACCATTCATAGAGACAGTAAGTCTTATGTATGCATGAACGTTGTTTTCACTTTTTAGCGGATGGGATGAAAGATTTTTAAATAATAATTACCATTTATAAAATAATTATTATATCATTTATATCATATATATTCATTAAATCTATCTTTATTACCATACATTTAAATCATAAATGAAAAATGAATAACATCACTTCATAGAGGTGCTAGTCCAGACGTACGCATGAGCGACATTGTTATTTCACAAAGGATTGGAAGGTAAGAAGGTAGTTATGATATTATAATTATATAAGAATAAATATATCATAAATATTATATATAAATATTAAACCCATCATAATAACCATCCATTAAAGATGGTTATAGAAAATTAATTGCATTGCTACGTGGAGATAGTAGTCCACACGTATGCACAACCAATGATTTCACATCCCATTTGATAGAATAGAGCATGGATATTTGTGGTTACATAATAATAATAAAGTTTCCATATATTTAGGATAATGAATTTATTATTTTAAAATTAATACCATATATTTTTAAGAGTTATCATAATATATAAATTGAAATATGTCGGGTAAGATGATTACATCTTCTTCGGTAGGTCTCCTTTAGATCTCTTATTAAGGACCCATGGAATGGTGTTTCAAGAAGACCAGTACCTTTAATTTTTTTATATGGAATTTTATAATATAATTGAGTAGGGTTTTATTGATCTATATAGATCAATGTGGTGTCATGAAAATATAAAAGGGGTGTCCTTTTATAAGGGAGGTAAAGGACACACATGATTACAATATAATTAAGTCATTATCAAGAAAAATGCTTCCAAATGGCCATAGATCCAAAAAAATGAGAATAATTTATAAATATAATTATCAAATGGAAATTTGGTATAATTTTATGTCGTTTTAAACATTATATTTTGGTTTAACACCTTTGTTAAACAATTTTAATCTACAACATGGCAGTGAATTTCTAAATATTAAAGGGGTATAATTTTAATTATAAGGTAACCAATTGGACCATAAATGGATAGGGCATGATATTTTTGACCATTTATCATCCTAATTTTACTCTTAAAATATTTTTTTATTTTTTAAAATTCTAATAAAATATTTTCATCATAAGATACTATTAATGTCATTTTAAGAACTATTCACATAATTTGACTTTGAAAACAACTTGACAGTAATAGATTTCAAATATAAACATTTAAAAAATCATTAATATATTATATTTATCTATAAAAATAAGTTAACACAATAATTTACCCAAATTTTATTACTTTTAATATTTTTAAAATTATTTATTTTATTTTTATTTTAATTGAATAAATATTGTGACAGTGTTGCATAAAAATTTAAGGCAATTATTCATTCAATAAAAATTATAAATAAATTACCATGATAAAAAATTATTATTATTTAAAATAAAAAATTAAACTAAACTTACTCTCTTTTTATCCATATGTAAAAATTTTGATATATTAAATTCAAGAGAGTAACATTTTGTAATTTTCTTAACTTAAAATAATAAAAATTTCATTATCAAGGAAAAATGGCACCAAAATGAAATAAATTATAATTTGTGATTCATATGGTCAAATTTATCCCACCCAATGAAATAAGTGAAACTTTTTGGTTGATTTTGAGACCTTATATCATGTTTTAACCATGTTTTACCCATTTTACCCTTACCAAGTTGACAAATATTAACCCCAGTTACTATTCATAATGGTCAAAAATAAAAAGGGCATATTTACTAAATTTGAAACTCATGATTCCAAATATGTTATCAATTTTTCATGATTTAATACCTATAAGAGGAAAAAATAAATTTTAACATAAATTTGTAAAATGCAATGAAAAATAGTTTTTAGATAAATAAGTTTTTAAGCATAAAAATTAACTTATATCAAAATCATTAATATTATTGATTAAAATGTAAATAAATATATTATTATAAATAAAATGGTCCATATGTCACATTAATACCAAATACAAAATATAATGGGACTTTTAAATTACTTGACTTAATGAAAAGAAATGATAGTATTTGAAAAATCTCAATTTTTCACTACTCATAGAAAAGTCAGTATTTTCAAAAAAAATAACAAAATATCACCCTAATATTATTTGTATATGATTATTTAAAAAATTATATTCTATTATAAAATATAATTTCTAAAATTATCAGGAATTAATTATAATATTCTCTCACAAAAAAATGATAAAACCCATTTTTGAAGAAAACATATTTTGAAGAATAAAATGACATAAAAAATTGAGTTCTTATTTATTAAGAATTTATAAATATATTTTTTATTGATTATGGCCTTTATATATATTATATTATTTTGTTACTTATATTGATACCCATCAATTCAATCGCTATGTTGTAATAGTTATAAAAAATGATATTTCATGTTTTTTAAGTTTGGTGTTGTGTATTGTATATGCTATAAAATATAGTGTTATTTATAAAGTCTTGAGGTGTTTTTATTCCTATTTTCCTCTATAAGTTGTTCTCCTTCAAATTCCACAATTATATCATCAAGCTCAATAGTCATCATGTCCTCTTATTCTTCTTTGAAAACATGTGGGGAAAACCAAAATCCATATAGTAATAAGGTTATAATAAATAACTCTTAGTTTGTCTAAACTTGGTACCTATCTAATCATTATTCTTATTCTAATTCTTTGGGATTATATATTACAGATTCTTCAATATATGATTCAGCAGCCTCTTTATGCCTTGTACCATTGTCATTTTTAAACTGCCCTTCCAAAAATGTATCATCTAATTCCAAAGGTAAACATCCATTATCCCTTCCTTCTCTTATTCTTCCTCCTCATATCTATATTCTTATATTTTCCATATCATCTATCTCAGTTGAAATTATAGGGTTGTTCTCTATAGAAATTTTAAATTCCGCATGAAAGCTAAAAGTTGCCTCAGATTTTTATTTGAAATCAACTTCACTTTTGGATATCCCCTCAAGTTTTACCTTGAGCATTGAATCCTACTTAGCTACTTCTTTAAATTAATATGATCCATTTTCCATGAATTCCATGAGTTTCAATCCCTCATTGAATTTGAATTCCATGCTTTGGAGTTATGCATCCAAACCCAGATGTGGTTGTGGTACCTAGGCTTGAATTTGATACTCCAATATTTGGCTTTGGATCTTCAATTTTAGAATCTCAATTAGTTGTAATAACTTTGAAATATCAATTTCTGATTAGATTTTTTCCTTCATGTTCTTTATAATTGATATCACAAAACAAAAACACACAATGGATAACATAGAACAAAAACAAAAAAGAACCTAAGCTAAAATTATAAAATAAAAAAGTGTGGGAGTAAAGTTTTGTCTAAATATTGAATTTTTAAGAAAATATTTCCCTAGAAATGATGCTAAAATATTGATTGGGACATAGGTTTCATCACTGTCTATGGTCTCAAGTTAAAGTTTAGAAAAAACATGAAACCAAAAATCACTAAAACTACCTAGTAGTAGTATAGGATATGCAAGTCCCAAGGTAGATCCGATGAGGAAAAGACATATAGAATTAATTAGTTTTGAATTTTTCATGATTTAATAAAACATAAATTAAACTAAAATATATAAAGTATTAAAGTTGGTTGACTAAAAAATAAATAAAATATAGGACAAAAGTAAGGTATAATGAATATAGGGTTGGAGGTTCAAATAAAATAATTCAATTTCTAAAATGAGAGTAATCATGTCAATTAGACACAAGAATTCTTAGAGTGTCTATCCTAGCCTCTCAACATCAAAAATATATTCCTAGGATATCTGAACCCTCTCTCAAGGTGAGTATATAACAATCATAATTTCATTAAAATCAATTTCAACATATAAGGAAAAGTAATAGTTATCCCTCACTCTCCCACTCACCTCAATCATAATGGGAATTCTACCCTATAAGCTTCAATATCTATAAACACCTAGAGAATGTTATAATAAATAACTCACAAACAAATAATAAATCAAACATAAAATATCAAAATAGAAAAAAAAAATTAGAGAATTAGGTACTCACCCCCTTCATCAAACTCAACCCATCCCACAAAACCTAGCCACTCATACTCTCTATCATGAACATGAAGTAATCAGAAATTGAGGATGAGGGAATCGAAAATATATTTTTTGAAAACAATGGAAATTACTTTAATTGATATGGAGTTGATTCACATGAATTCTAAAGTTACAGTATAAAATAAAAGAAAAATATAAAACTACACGGATTTGACAGTAGATGACAACCCTCCTCCTTCAACTCTCACTTCGAGTGTCATATGTCAATCTCCTAATAGGCCAGGGAACCTCCCCTCTAGATGAGAAATTATCTTTTGTATGGTATCTTATCCTCTATTTATAGATAGAGTTATCTTGATGTATCTAATTTCATATCTCCTCTATATTCTCTGCTATATTTCATATTTTTTCCTTAATTTTTAAACTCCTTGAATCGGCCTATCATCAACATGTGATCCTCCATTTATCTCACAAAAGATTTATCATTTATTATCCAAGAGAGTGATGCACGACAAACATTGAATTACTTTACACCTATTTATATCTCTCCTCATTTAAATATTATCTCTCAGCCATATCTCTTTATTTTTTGGTATCTTCAAAACTCCTTCTTATAGTATAGGTCCCCATGTGCATGAATCGTCATTTATCTTACATATATAGAACATTCATGGGAGAGGTATATTCAAGTGTTCATATCCTTATATATATATATATAGATATATATCTTTTGGTGTAGGATTGTGGATTATAGTGCAACATTAACCATTATGTATTACTCCATGTATGGATCTGCTTGGATATGAAATAGACATCTCACCATAGCATAGAATTATCTCTCTATTTTTCATCATCTATGAGTTGTCTGTGTGAATTTGAACCCTTTCATGATGTACTGCTTCATCCCATGACATATAATTCAAACTTCACCCAAACCCTCATATTCATGCAACATATACTATGACCCAATGAATGGATGATGGTGCAATGGAAAGAATCATTTTACTCACCATGGGTCACTACAATGTAAGATGAATCCTACAGTGTAGACCTTATCAAATTCATAATGCATCTGATCTCCCTGATAATCTTCCATTAGAGGTTTGTGATGCATCTCGGATACTGATGGTGCAATGGATCTTTGCAAAAATGGTTACTCGAGTTAACCTAGAACAAAACTAATTCCCTTTAATTGTATAGTAATCAGCATAAAACTGCATCCCACATCATAAATTAGGATGTATTTCCACTTCTTAATAAATCCTTCCAAGTCTTCAATGGATTAGGGCAAGTCAAAATTGGATCTGGAGAACTCCTAGCCACCAACGGTGCTTCCCCACACAAGTGAAGCTCTCCCCCCACCATCTCATGGTCTTTTTCCCAAGTTTTAGTGTACCATATCAACTTTCACTTCGTATGCACACATACTGCATGTATTATGCTCCTACTACCACTGTAGACTCTTCTTATGGGTGTGCATGGCCAGGTTCCCCTCATGCATTGGTTATGTGCCTTTCTCCCCTTGGGTTGAGGGATAGCTAGGGTTGGCCCATTTTTTGGTACCTATACATAAAGTCTTAGTGAAAATTATTGATTTTAAAACTTATATTTTAATTTTATTTTTTTTTTCAAAAATTTCATTCTATAAAAACACGAACAAATAACTATTAACAATTAAGGTATCGGCCAGAAACATATAAATTTTAATGACATGTTATAATGAAATTTTTAAAATTATTCATAAAACATGTACTATAATTTACCATATATCCACCTCTTCTTGGTGAATGGATGAAAAATTTTGAGATAGGAAACTTGATGTAGTTACCTCTTCACTAGATCTAAATATCATTTTCATATCCAAGAGAGAATCTAAAATTTCTAGTATACTTTCCTTCTCAAAATCAAAGTTAGAAATAAATTTTGAAACAATTTTAGAAGATATTACTATAGTTTAAGAGATTATATTTTAGGAATAATTACTTTAATATTTTTTATTCCTTTATTTTGAAATAATTCAATTTTCATATATCTTATGTTCTTTTCCAAATGAATCTTCTAACAGAATTCAAATATCTTTAGAGAACTTGAAATGATCAATCCTCATAAACATAACTTCTCTGAGAGTATAATTTAATTCTTTTTTATTTTATAATCAATATTAATATATATTTGAACGATCTAAAAGATAATTCCTTTTCAAATTAGTAAAAAAATTCATTCATGAACAACTTCTCAAGGGACTCTAATAGAATCCTTCATATAGGCTAGAAACTCCTTCTGTTACCTCTAAAATTTCTTACCACTAAAAAATGGTGGATTTTTCATTGTCTACATTTCTCCAAAAAAATTAACAACTTTCTATAAGTCTAAACACATAGTCATAACATTATCTTAGATACTGATTATTAGGTCCCCCTTTAGGAACCATGAGAGGGGGTGAATCAAGGTGTATCCAATTTAAAACATGTTTACCCTCTTTACTAATTTTAATTTTTCATATCTTATTACCAAATGCATACGAACTATGTTCAATTGTTCACTTAACCCTCAACCTCACTAAAATCACATATGAATTAAGGGATGTGATTAATGTAGGGACAAAAAAAATTACTATGTTCACTTTCACTATGTCACGACCCGTCCTCGGGGCCCGTGCCGTGACTACCACAAGCCCGCCTTCCATAGGCCAGGGGCTGGCAACTAGAACCAAAGGCGTAAATCCCAATAAAAAGGGAAGGCATTGCCTTTATGAATTGAAAACACACACAAACAGACTAAAAGCAGAAGCTACACTAAGTAAAGTAGTATAGCAAACGTGCTGAAAGAACAAGGGGCCGGAAATACAAGCCCAAAAGAAAGGTACAACTATAACTGAAAGTAAAGTACAACTCAAAGTACAAGTGCTGAAAGGTGACAAGAAACTCTCGGATCGTCCTCTGGGTTCCTATTTTAAGGGTAGGTACAGATGTCCTCCTCAGCACTCCACATCTGTCCGTCTCCTCCGAGTACCGACTCATCGTGAGATCCACCTCCGGGTACCGACTCGTCGTGAGATTCACCTCCAGGTACCGACTCGTCGTGAGATCCACCTCCGGGTACCGTCCAGCTCTACAAGCCTCAACCACGATAAGTGATGTCCATCATCTGCAACCAACACAACGAGGTGCGGGAAAATCCCGTGCAGGGGTGAGTATACGATACTCAGTAGGGACCCATACTTATACCTAAGTTACCAAGTAACTCATCTCAGCCATGAGGTATCACAAAGATATGAAATAGATGGATAACCACTACTTAGGTATATGCCCATACATATACATAAGTTATCTAGTAACTCATCTCAATCATGAGGAAAACACAAAGGTACTTGACTCAACTCAAACCAGGATTTTCATTAACGAAACCGTAACTGCTGAAGAGCTCCGTCTCTGTCGAGTACAGTGATACTGTCAGGACTCCGAGGTATTTCTCACTAACCTAAGACTACTAAGGTACTCCTCCTATTGACTACCACAGGTCAGCCACCTCACAAAGTAGTGCTCCTCTGCTATGGGTCTGCCACCTCAGACATTAGTGCTCCCCCTTATAGCCTACAGAGGTACTCCTCCTGTCGAGTACCGCGGGTCTGCCACCTCAAAAATTAGGGCTCCTCCACCATGGGTCTGCCACCTCACAAAGTATTTCTCCCTACTGGGCTATGCAAGTCACTCCGAATCAAATCAGACAAGCAAACATCAGGTCTCAGCCAACTACACGGTCTCTGTACTCCGTACGCTCGTCTCTGGGAGGGTCCGCTCCATGACCTATAGGTCGATACTCCAAGTATCACAAAGTCTCATGAAGAAGTATCTCAAAGGACCGTCTCGTCATAGGGGTATTAACGCAACAGACGGCGCGTCAATCGGATGCCCGGTCTGTGAGTTATTAGTTTTTCGTCCCAGGGACCCGGTTGTTTTCGTGTACGAACCAACCTGACCGTATCTCAACTGTACCCAGAACCCACATAGGGTATACTCATAGGGACTGTTTCTCAATGTGATCACCAATGCTGCTGACTGTTCGTCAAACGGACGTCTGGACTGAAAGTTATCGGCTTTTCTGTTCCAGGGGCCCGGTTGGATTTCGGGTACAATCCAACCCGGCCATACTCCAACTGCGTCCAAACCTCGAGCGGAGTAATCCAAAAGGTCCATCTCAGAAAGAGGAATCCAACAAAGTCAATGTCACGTCAATCAGATGTCCGGAGCTCAAGTTATAGGCGTTTCAGCTCCGAGGGCCCGGTTGGTTTCGAGTTTGAACCAACCCGGCCGTACCCAAAGTTCTCTGAAACCTTGAGTGTAATATATCGAAATGACCGTCTCTATCCAAGGATCGCGTCGCAACTGATGGTGCTCCCATCGGAGGTCTATAGCCCAAGTTACGTCCATTTGAACGAATCTGCCCGCTTTTAGGGGGGTTTGGGCCCGGACCGACCCGGCCCAAGACCCCCTGGGTCGGCCTAAACTGGGTCGACCTGACCCGGGACCGGGTCCGGCACGCTAGGGCGTGGCCCGGCCAGACCGGCCGGATCGTGCCGAGCCGCCCGCGCCGAGCTGGGCCGCACCGACAGGGCCGGTCCGGCCTGGGCGGCTCCGCGTTGACCGAGCAAACACGCAAAGGGGGGTCACGCTACCCCCCTTGATTGAAGAAACGGCCCCCCATGGGGGGCCCGCCTCCTTACCAGCCGGGGGTTATGACCCCCGGATTTATCCTTGCCAGCCGGGGTTTACGACCCCCGGATTTCCGATACGGCTGGCCGAGTTGGCCGGCAGGTGTGCCGCCGCGGGACCCCCTCCCCCCCCCCCACCCACCCACCCCCCATGGGCCCCGCATTCCCTACGCCGGCGGCCGGCAGTTTTGGCCACCACTCCCAGCACCGCCGTGGCCTTAAGTTGCGGCCTTGTCCGACCGGCGCCGCGTGACGGCGTCGCGCCCCTCCGCTGCGGCCCCGCTCCGGCCGCGGATTCTTTTGGCCTCAACGGCGCCGCGCTCCTTCATCGCGTTCCTCCTCATTCCCGTGTTGTGCCATTGCACCGTGCTGCCTTCGTTCGAGCCGCAACGAGTACATCAACAAAGGGGGAGGAGGCTCGGCCATTTTCATGTGGTCCGGCCCCCTCCCGTTAATTCGATATTAAGCGGCTAAGAATTTGACGTTGGACGACAAAGAATATTCACGAACAAAACCAAACCCCTAAGTTTTTCCCCGCAATCAAATATACCCAACCCGTAAACACATTCTTTCACGGATCAACTTAATATTGAGTTGATCTGTGTTCCTTGTTTTAAAAGTAAACATTCATGGGAAAAGATATCATTCTCAAATTTATTCCCTACCTCAAAGAAGGCGTTCGTCGGTGTCATGGTAGACGGCATCGCGGTTGACAGGCGTCGTTCCGTCAACGTCGGGAAGGATAAAGTCGAGGTTGGCGTCGGCGTTCTTCGTTCTTCGTTGGAGGAAGAGGAAAACTCTCAAAGTGTTGGGTGCCATGCTTCGCTGCTAGCATTCTGCCACTTGAAGAAACCGTCCAGAACTCCTCCCCCTGGCCTCCTTTAAATAGGAGTGGTGGGTTCGTCGTTGGCGCGCAAATCATAAATGGGGAATTTATGACATAGGGCCCCACTCAATTAATCCGCTGCGGTGGAACATTAAAAAGGGAGGAAGGATCCTCATTAATTAAACACATTGGCATTTAATTAAAGAGAGGAAGGGAAGGTTCCTCATAAACTTGAGGGGTTGACATGTATTAAAGAGGGAGAGTGTGTTTAATGGGGTGTTAGGAAATTTAAGGAGGTGGGGGCTCATTTGGGCCCCACCCCACTTCCTCACAACTTCTTTTCCCATAACACATAAACCACTAGTGGCATAATAAAAATATAATTGTAAAACAGCTATATTTTTATTCCTCACATTTATAACATCAGATCCTGAGCAAACGCAACTCCAGGAAAAGTCTTCCTAAGAAAAAATCGGCGTTGCGGTTACATCGGTGCCCTCAGATTTCGATTCTGAGCACCGGTTCAAAAGATAGAAAAACCCGCTTGTTCGTTCACTGAACGTACCCGAGTTAATCTTCTGAAATTGATTCCGGGCACACCGGGCCTCGGAATTAGGTTCCGTCAGAAACTGCGCACTCATAAAATTCCAAAGAAATTAAGAAAAAAAATTCCTTGAAATTTTTGGGTCTTTACATTACTCCCACCTCAGGGCTTTACGTCACCGTAAAGCTACAACACAAACTAGGGAAACAAAAGTGGTACTGAGCACGCATCTGAGACTTCTGCTCCCATGTGCTCTCCTGGAGGTCCTCGTGCCGTCAGTGAAAGTGCACCTGAGGAATCAACCATCCACGTAGGACCCGCTCCTGTCGATCCTCGTTCTCCACTAGAACCTCTACGAATGTCACCCCTTCATCGACGTCCAACCCCCCATGGTCGATGATGTGTGAAGGATCATGCACGTATCTCCTCAACTGAGGTACGTGGATGATATCATGCACCCGGTGCAACTGAGGTAGAAAGGTCAAGTGGTAAACCACCTCACTTACCCTGGTGAGGACCTAGAAGGGTCCATTAAACCTCGGAGATAACTTTCCGCCCCAACCACATCTCCATAAACCTCATCAAGGTGAGACTCGTATAAGAACATGGTCTCCATCCTCGAACTCTAGAGTCCTCCATTTCCTGATTAGAACTGAAACACAGAACTCCTACTGCCACTAGGGTAAGTTTGGTCGACCCAAGAGTGATCGGCCACACCCTCCTATGTGTGGGTTTATCCTGTACTTCCTGGGGTTTCCTTTTCGCCGACCAAGGAAAACCCATCCCGACGTTGTAGATAGACCACAACCTTTTTGCCTAAAACCGTCAATTTGTGTATGAACTATGATTGCACAGTCCATAATCAAACTAACGTCATAAGGCCTCGACGCTGCCACCAAGAGGTTCCAACCGAAACTCTAGCCTCAAGGGCCAGATCACACCATCGGCGTAAGTGTGATTATCGAGTCTCCTCTCAAAGGTATCTCCAGATGTGAGGGTCAAGTCAACGGCTTAACCGAAAACTCTAGGTCTGGGACAAGATTCGTGGAAGGAAGGGATGATTCGTATCAATGTCTTGTTGTTATAGCAGCTAGTAGAAGACATAGTCTGGACTTCGAATCATCCTTAGAGCCTTTCGGTCGCACTCCTTGACCGCATGCTGCTACTCTTTCCCCCGCCCTCCAGCTCCCTGAGCCTAGCGGGGATTAAAAAGGCGGGTGGTTGTAGCATGTCAAAATGTTCACCACCCCATGCTGCTCTCCTAGCTCTACTTACATGTCTGCCACCTTGCAGATTCATCTGTCCTTTTTACTTCCTCTACTTGAAACATTTTACACACCCAAGTCTCTGAGACTGGCGCCAGTTTCCTACTTTCCCACTACTAACCTTCACTGACTGCATCCATTCAGCAAAAGAATTCTCAACCACAAAGGTTATTTCTATCACCCTAGCATAAGTAGGAATGCATAGAGAAAAGGTGATGACTCGGATGTCCAAGCCCTGAAGCATCGATCGCATCGTATTCATCGAGTACCAGAAATGGTTTGGTATGCCCCGATGAATTCTCAGCTACCGACATGTCATCCTGCTGAAGCTGTATAAGATCTAGAAAACTCTCAGCCACCTCCTCAAGCCAGTCCTCAGCCACCTGTGAGCCGGGCTCGCCTCGGAACTTGAGGGTATCTGATGTTGGAACACATGTAAGGCAGTAAGTCTACATGTGTCACCTACTGGTACCACCGGTTGTAACTGTTGACCAACAGGTAGTGATGTATAGTTGGCACACTACCCGAAGGCACTATCTCAGGCATCGGTCCACATACCGAAGCCTCATCACTATGCGGACCATCCTCATGGTCACTCACTGGAAAACACTAGTAGCCAAGTCCACCATCCACTCTACTGATGTCTCATATAGGCGAAAAACTCTAGCAATCATCTCCATCCAGTCCTCTGCTCTCTGGGAATCTGCCTCGCCTCGTAACCTCGGAGGCCTCTACTGCTGGAACTCGTGCAATGCGCTCTACCGGTGTCCACCATCTGCTAGTACGGAAAGTAAAATCCACTTCCCAATAGGTGGTGGTGGTGCTAGTACACCACCCGAGGGTTCCAATATTGTAAAAAGGGGCCCCGCACCGGAGCCTCATCGCTCGGTGGGCCGTCGTCGTGCACTATCTCAGAACTCCAACTGACTGTCTGCGTGGAGACATCCTGAACAGATGCAACACGGTCAACGATTTATACCTGGTGAGATGACCTGGTTTGAGATGACTTTAAAACTCTTGGAAACATACATGCAATCAGTGTTTTCATGCACAAGGTCAGAAATCAATAGTCAGGGTCTTGGTGTATGGATACGTCGGCCGCTGCACCAACACTGGACTCCCTGAACTGAAAACCACACTCGGTACACTTAACACTATTGCTTCACTGAAAGGAAAGATCAGAGTCTTGAGTTCTACGGTAGAACGGACTCCTCTAATACCAATTGTCACGACCCGTCCTCGGGGCCCGTGCCGTGACTACCCCAAGCCCGCCTTCCATAGGCCAGGGGCTGGCGACTAGCACCAAAGGCATAAATCCCAATAAAAAGGGAAGGCATTTCCTTTACGAAATGAAAACACACACAAACAGAGTACAAGCATAAGCTACACTAAGTAAAGTAGTATATAAAACGTGCTGAAAGTACAAGGGGCCGGAAATACAAGCCCAAAAAAAGGTACAGTTACAACTGAAAGTAAAGTACAACTCAAAGGACAACAACTGAAAGGTGACAAGCAGCTTCTGGATCATCCTCTGGGTTCCTACGTGAAGGGTAGGTACAGATGTCCTCCTCAGCACTCCACGTCTGTCTATCTCCTCTGAGTACCGACTCGTCGTTAGATCCACCTCCGAGTACCGACTCGTCGTGAGATCCACCTCCGGGTACCGGCTCGTCGTGAGATCCACCTCCGGGTATCATCCAGCTCTACAAGCCCCAACCACGATCATTGATGTCCGTCGTCTACAACCAACACAATGAGGTGCGGGCAAAGCTCATGCAGGGGTGAGTATACGATACTCATTAGGGACCCCGAGACCCTCAAGGTATCACTAAATCCAACAAGGATAATCACAAAGAAATTTCTCAACAGATAACCCTTACTTTGGTATAAGCCCATACTTATACCTAATTTACCAAGTAACCCATCTCAGCCACGAGGTATCACACAGATATGAAGTCGATGGATAACCACTACTCAGGTATATGCCCATACATATACGTAAGTTATCTAGTAACCCATCTTAATCATGAGGAAAACACAAAGGTAATTGACTCAGCTCAAACCAGGATTTTCATTAACGAAACTATAACTGCTGAAGAGCTCCATCTCTGTCGAGTACAGTGATCCTCCCAGGAATATGAGGTACTGCTCACTAACCTAATACTACTGAGTTACTCCTCCTGTCGAGTACCGCAGGTCAGCCACCTCAAAAAGTAGTGCTCCTCCACTATGGGTCTGCCACCTCACACAGTAGTTCACCCCCTCATAGCCTACAGAGGTACTCCTCCTGTCTAGTACCATGGGTATGCCACCTCACAAAGTAGTTCTCCTCCTCCATGGGTCTTCCACCTCACAAAGTAGTTCTCCCCACTAGGCTATGCAAGTCACTCCGAATCAAATCGGACAAGCAGTCATCAGGTCTCAGCCAGCTACACGGTCTCTGTACTCCGAATGCTTCTCTCCGAGAGGGTCCCCTCCAGGAGCTACAGGTCGATAATCCAAGTATCAAAAATTCCCATGAAAAATTATCTCAAAGGTCCGCCTCGTCATAGGGGTCTCAACACAACATACGGTGCGTCAATCGGACGCCCGGTCTGTGAGTTATTAGTCTTTTTGTCCCAGGGGCCAGGTTGGTTTCGTGTACAAACCAACCCGACCGTATCTCAACTATACCCCAAACCCACATAGGGTATACTCATAGGGACTGTTTCTCAACGTGATCACCAACGCCGCTGACGGTTTATCAAACAGACGTTCGGTCTGAAAGTTATCAGCTTTTCCGTTCCAGGGGCCCGGTTGGATTTCGGGTACAATCCAACCCGGCCATACTCCAACGAAGTCCAAACCTTGAGAGGAGTAATTCAAAAGGTCCATATTAGTAAGAGGAATCCAACAAAGTCGATGTCATGTCAATCGGACGTCCGGAGCTCTAGTTATAGGCGTTTCCGCTCCGAGGGCCCGGTTGGTTTCGTGTTCAAACCAACCCGACCATACCCAAAGTTCTCCTAAACCTTGAGTGTAATATATCGAAATGACTGTCTCGATCCAAGGATCGCGTTTCAACTGACGGTGTGCCCATCGGAGGTCCATAGCCCAAGTTACGGCTGTTTGAACAAATCTGCCCGCTTTTAGGGGGTTGGGCTCGGACTGACCCGACCCAAGTCCCCCTGGGTCGGCCCGAACCAGGTCGACCCAACCCGGTTCCGGGCCCGGAACGCTAGGGCGCGACCCGGCCCGGCCTGGGCGGCTCGGAGCTGGCCGAGCAGACATGCAAAGGGGGGGCGCGCTGCCCCCCTTGATTGAAGAAACGGCCCCCCACGGGGGGGCCACCTCCTTGCCAGCAGGGGGTTACGACACCTAGATTTCTCCTTGCCATTCGGGGGTTACGACCCCCATATTTCCAATACGGCCAGCCGAGTTGGCCGGCAGGTGTGCCGCCGCGGGACCCCCCCCCCCCCCCCACGGGTCCCGCCTTCCATGTGTCGGCGGCCGGCGGTTCCGGTCGCCGCTCCCTGCACCGCCGCGGCCTTGTCCGACCGGTGCGGCACGATGGTATCATGCCCCTCCGCCGTGGCCCCGCTCCGGCCGCGGCCTCTTCGTGGTTCTCCGGCGCTGTGCCCCTCCTCCGCGGCCCCGCTCCGGCCGCGGCCTCTTCATGGTTCTCCGGCGCAGCGCGACGGCGCCGCGCCCCTCTGCCACGGCCCGACTCCAGTCGCGGCTTCTTTCGGCCTCAATGGAACAGCGCGACGGCACCGCGCTCCTTCGCCACGTTCCTCCTCATTCCCGCGCGGTTCTGTTGCACCGCGCCGCCTTCATTCGATCCGCAACGAGTACATCAACAAAGGGGGAGGAGGGTCGGCCGTGTTCGTGTGATCTAGCCCCCTCCCATTAATTCGATATCAAGCGGCTAAAAATTTGAAGTTGGACGGCAAATAATATTCACGAACAAAACCAAACCCCTACGTTTTTCCCCGCAATCAAATATTCCCAACCCGCAAACACATTCTTTCGCGGATCAACTTAATATTGAGTTGATCATCATTCCTTGTTTTAAAAGGACACATTCATGGGAAAAGATTTCATTCTCAAATGTATTCCCTACCTCAAAGAAGGCATTCGTCGGTGTCGCGGTAGACAGCGTCGCGGTTGATGGGCATCATTCCATCAACATCGGGAAGGATAAAGCCTAGGGTGGCGTCGGCGTTCTTTGTTCTTCTTTGGAGGAATAGGAAAACTCTCCTAAGTGTTGGGCACCGTGCTTCACTGCTAGCATTCTTCCACTTGAAGAAGTCGTCCAGAACTCCTCCCCCTGGCCTCCTTTAAATAGGAGTGGTGGGTTCGTCATTGGCACGCAAATCATAAATGAGGGATTTATGACATAGGGCCCCACTCAATTAATCCGCTGCGGTGGAACATTAAAAAGGGGGTATTTCTTCCCTTTTAAGTGGGGACTGAATTTATTCCCTTGGATTACATTCATATTGATATTATGGATTTGAAATTTTTTCATTTTTCATAATGTACTGTTATTTATAATCAAATATATAACAATATATACATATTTTTTATATATTCACATATAAAAAAATAATTTTATAAATAATTAATTAAACATATTTACATATAAAGTATATTTCTCAATATATAAGCCTTATAATATCCATTTTATTTAAAATACAAATATATGAATATTTATATACCTATATAATGTGTGTGTGTATTATTGTGTGTATATATTAACAAACTGATATATATTATTGATATATTCTAACATATAAATATATAATATATGTAAATATATATAAATATGTATAATTATAATTATAGATACACATATATATAATATATATACATGTGTATTTATGTTGTATATATGTATGTATTTATTTATTTATTTATAAACTCACACACACAAAACATAATTTATAAATTTATTTAAAACTAATGTTATAAATATATATTAATATACGAATAAATATAAAAATAAAAAAATATAACTAAATTTATATATATATATATATTAATGGATATTAATATATATTAATATATGAATAAATATATATATATATATTAATATAACTATATATATATTAATATATGAATAAATATATATATATATATATATTAATATAACTATATATATTAATATAAATCTATATTAATATACAAATAAATATAACTATATATATAGATATATCATTCAATGGAGAAAAAAATAAAATGAACGAGTGGTAAAGGTGAAGGCACGCAAGGGAGAGGTATCGAGTTCAAATCCAAGTAGAGGAAGGGGTGTGCGGGCGGGTATAGGGGGGTCCAGCACTGTTAAAGGGTGGTTGGGTGCACCTAGCATTGTTAAAGTGGGAGGCGGGGGCGTGGGTGGGGCTACCTAGAACTGTTAAAGGGGGGTTAGGCGCTGTTAAAAGGGGTATCTGATTTAAAGTTTTTTTAAAATAAATTGACTTTTATCAGTTTTTTTTAGCACTGATAAAAGAGACATCCTTTTAATAGTGCCTCGATTATCAGTGTTTTTTTAGCACTAATAAAGGTCTTTTTTAGCACTGATAAAACCATGTTTTGTGGTTGTGTTGTTTCCAGCCTTTTTTATTTCTAGAATAAACTTGAACTTCTCTTATACACTACACTACAGTGATTCCTTCCTCTTCGTCACATTATTCTATTGCAACAACTCTTCCTTATTCTGTGAGAATGAATATCTTTAGGAAAGTACCGTGTTCTCTTTTCTTTTTATGCACATGGATATTTTCATCAAACACATGACATGGTCAAATTGTTATTCATTTCATATATGTGTCATTGATCATTTGGATCTCTCTACTCACATTACCAGAGCCCCACTTCTCTAGATATAGATATCTAGTAGAAATACTATCAAGATCACTTTCTGATTTCATGGTTTTACTACACAAAAATATCAGTGTGAAGATCTTTTCCATTTTCCAAAAATGGAAACCATCAATAAATTTATTACAACACCAAACTCTAACTCCACCTATTTTGTATAAATTTTCCATATTTCTCACATTATAGTCAAAGTATGTATTTAAAATACACACAAGTATATCGGCCACTTCAACTTCCACATCACCACCTCCCTTTATTCTTAGCATGAATTATGAACAACACTAGATCCTCAAAAATTTCCACCATCTACCATCAAAAACAGATTTCCAAAAATAATATCTTTAATAAATAAATTAATATATTTAAGGTTCATGTTGGAAGGCTGCTTCATAGATGGATATCCTTATTTTTTATAGGAAATGCTTCTTAGAGAATGAATATATTTTCATATAATTCATTGTATATTACCAAAAAATTTCTTCTTAATTCTTGGCTTCGATCATGGATCCTATTTGAAGTTATCTATTTTTTTGAATGCTTTTGAACATATCCTACATTTCCTGATGAGTCTTCACTGTAGGTCGATTTTCCCATAAAATCATAAAAGAAATCCCCCCTACATCACTTATAATTCCTCTATGTCGGTCCATTTGGTTATGTGTACCACGTGTTCTAAAATTTCATATGTGAAAATCCGTATATGGTGGATCACGTGCCTAAATTTTTTATAAGTTGATATATTTTCATATGGGAACCATTGTGAAGCCATATTCACCTACATTAACCAAATTTAATACATGAACATTATCATGTACCTGAATTCCCTTATTCTAACATTTTCTTATTTTAGGCCTTTTCAAATTTGAATTCCCTCACATATCCAGATTTGCATATGTTGCCGAAATTCCCTTATTTGGAACATTTGTATAGATGGATTTGAAAATGTGATGAATTTTCTAATGGGGGAAATTCATACATGTGAGTTTCTATCCATTTTCTCAAGTTTTCTGTATTTCTTATGCTCTCCTATATTTGTTTTGAACTACCTTTATCCTTCGTATCCATGGATTTATGCCTTCATAGGAAATTCCATGAATTTGTGCATGGTTTTCTTGAAGGATATAAGCATTGTTCATCCATTCCAAGTTCCATGAATCATCATTTTTCTTTTCCAACACATATAATGGTTATACCATGGAAACTCCATGTTTTAGAAATTTCAAATCATTGTTGTATCACTCTAATTCATCCCCCTCATTTCTTTGCCCAAAAAGATCCTTTGACAACTTTCCAGCATATCTAATTTGTATATAGATCATTCTAAAAGATTCCAATATCCAATAATTATTTTCAACAGATCCAACACCATCCAATATGGTGCCAACACATTGCAATCACAAATATGGTTAGGTGTACAGAGTTTAAGTTATTGGTTCTTCGACCAAAATTCACCAATGTTTTAGGTCAAACAGATTTGACTAACTATTTTGGGGTTTCCCATTCATCAGCATGGGTGAGATATATTGTTGTAAATTTGAAATTACTAATGTTATTGATATAAATAACTTCAAAAATATATATATCATGATCAACATAATCAAATAGATCATCATTTTCTTCATTGTTTTTGGAAATCCTGGTCAATCTAATCAGAGTGACTGTCATTATTAGCAATGGTGGATTTATAGTCACCAAGAGTGTTCCAGATCTTTATTGTGAGATCTTAGAAGGCATATTTGATCTAGAAATTTTTATTGGAGAAAGTTATGGGTAGTATGTCTCCTTTTTCAATAACTATATTTCAAGGGAAAGGTAAAGCCCTACATAAATTAGGGACCTATAAATAAAATAGATTTTACTACACAATGATGAATTCAATTTATGGTAATGAATATTAAATTGTAATATCATGCAGTTAATGGACATTTGATGAGGACCATTCAAATGTTTAAGGGTGAAATATCAAATATCAACTATAAAGGTTAGCATAATTCACAAGTGTATAATATCGAGGGTAATGAATCAACTTGAATAGTTGGGTTATAGATTGTGTAAATCATATCTCAAGGAGTTTGAATCAGGAGTGACGAGATGATACATGTATGCATGGATGACTGTAGACCATATTCAAAAGATATAATCCAATAAAACAGTGTCATGGAATATAGAGATTAGAGGATCATCCCCTTTAAGAAAAAAAACATCTGGTTGAAAGGCCATATCAGGGGTGCTTATACAGAGCCATATCAGGGTAATTGTATTCATAGTAAAATAGAAGTGTCCTTTGGGATTAAATATACTAACTATAAATAACGAGTAAGATTTGTGAGGACTCGATCAATTGGAAAATAAAGTAGTTTTGTGGAAAATGAATACTAAATAAGAGTTTTTGGCACCCTAAAGGTTACACCACTGTGTATGGAACACATAATTGGGGAAAATATATGTGATATTTCACCACTATGACTTTTTTCTAAACTTAGGGGTCCAATGATCATGGATAATCGTTTTATAGTGATATATGGTGGGTCCTTCAAGATTTGTTACTTTACTAATTTCAACTTAATTAATTTTTTTATATAAGTCCTAATAGTGGGAGGTTTAGAATGAGGAATTTATTTTTTTCATAAACCAACCTATATAGGTTTTCAACCTGATAAGTTTCTTGACTTTTTCACTTGTAGTTTATGGTCTTATGATCTAAACTAATATGGGATAGAGTTTGAGGTCATAGATCATTGACCCAAAAGTATTGGGTTTAATTTCATATAAATTTTACCAACAAGTGTTGACTTTAAGGTAATTTATATTTGAATAATAAGTGAGATGGTCTACATAACAAGAATAAGGGAAAATATGATGAGAATAGAGAGCCCAAGGCTATAGACTTGTCTTAAATAACATGCACATAGTTTAAGGTCATGATTATTATACCAAATGGGACTAGAATAACTACCCAAATTGGGATAAAAGGATAAGAATATCACAACATCCTTTCACATAGATGATTGTTGAGGTTTTAAATCATAACTTGAGGTTCCTAAATCAAGAGTAATGAAATGAAATAGGTATAGAAGGTATGAACACTTTCCACATTCTAATGAATGGTTTTATTATGATATTGTATATCCATACAGAGAGTATAGGATCTTCTCCTTCAGGATGAAGATTTCACTATTTGGTAGGCTATATCAAGGGCTCTTACGTAGATCTATATCAGGGGAATTATATTCATAGTCAAACAGATGTGTCCTTTGAGGTTGAATATGCTCACTACTGATAAACATGAAGGGTTTATGGTTACCCAAGACACTTAAGGTGAAAAGTGTGACTTATTAAAAGGTGTGATTATGAAGTGTGATGAAGGGATCCTAAACTTGATATTTTTATGATCAAGTTGCTGTGATTTTTAAAAAAGGAATGGAGAGGTATGATACATTTTTGTTGGGTCCTTGATATATGATTTGGATGTCATTATGTATCCTGAAGTAATAGGAATCAAACCATAAGTTATTCATCTATTGTAGGGGAGGGTCTAAATATTAGGATATATTATTAATAAAGGGGTATTATTATTTTTTATCCTAATTTTTTTTTAGAATAACCCTATATTGGACACCCTAAGAAATTAGGCCATATAAATGTAATATTCTAAGTAGTTTAAGGTCCTATAGGGTAGAATGAGTGTCATGTAATTTAATTTAATGTGACATAGACTTAGTTTTCATGCATTTTAAGGTCATATGATGAGGACTGTTATATGGGTTCTTTGTGTAGACTTGGCTCATGCAAAAAATGTTATGGCTTTTTCTCAGTGTTAAACCCATGGAGGGGAAACCCAATGTAAATAAATGGGCCTAAACATTGGGAGAAAGGGTTTATTTAATTGGAATTTTTAGTTGGGCCTAAAGTAGGAGATTCATGTGTCACTGTGTATCCTATAAGAATTGAAATCAAGACACTCATTGTTTTGGTTTATCCTAGTGCAAGAGGTTGTTGGAAAGGACCAGATATGGATAAAGAGTACTTCAACACTAGGATGGGGGAATATTTTTCTCAAATTTCTTGGTTAAAGTTTGTAAATAAATTTTTATTAGAAGATCTTATATAGATCTAATTAAAAATAGGATAGAAATACATTTTGATTGATGGAATTTGAGGGTGCTCCAAGGATACAAGATCTAGGCATCACTGCTTATCCTTTTGGAATAGGAATCAAGACACTCCTAGTTATTATATTGTTTTAATTATATATATCAAGATCATTCATAGGGTATAGTGACAAAATCCTTTTACATATATTATTATATTTTTTTTAACATAAACATCCATTAATTACAAACTGGGGATTGAAAAGTCCTAGTGTATTTGTAAGACTAAGTACCAAAAAACTATAATAAAACTTCTTTATTTTAGATGCCAAAATGAGATCCTAAATCCATTAGATCTCTTAAAATTAAATAGGATAACTTGAGGAAAACATGAAAGAAAGAGGTGACCTAAAAATCCCAGTAAGTAAATAAAAATGATAAGGAATCATAACATGTGATTCATATGTATAATAAGATATCATAAAATATGAGGCACATGAGTGATGAAAATGAATCCTAACATAAAGAATGTGGTATCATAAGATCAAAAAAAACATGGGAAATTGGAAGAAACATATTATATGAGAAAAACATGACTCAAGGATAAATTCCTAGACAATATCACATGGTGGAAAAGGTACCATAATGGATTATGTTTATTCCCTAATCTCTTAGATGATGCCTCCCGAGACTAAAAACATTACCCAATACATTGGAGAACTATCTGGGTACACCCATCATAACATGTTTATAATTTATGTGTGCCACTTAAATTAAATCAATTAAAATTCATAAACATAAGAATTACCAATGAAAATAAAATGGGTTGCATAATCTTATCTCATATCATAATCAAATGAAATTTAATAATGATGGAATTTGAGAGATGAACTTAAGGCGTGTATTACCCAATAAAAGGAAGATATAATAAGATAGTTATATATTTTATAGACATATATATATATATATAATTTATAAGTAATCCATAACATCAAAGGTTGTTGTCGTTGGTGAATATAAAAAAATATTAAAAACATTCTTGAGGAAAATAACCTTTCCACTTTGAAAATCACTTTTGAAAAACAAAAAAACAAAAAATATTATAAAATATATATTTATTTAAAAATAATAGTGTAAAATTATAAATTAATCTTCAAATAGTTGATTGTTCATGACAGTAGATAATTCTATACAAGCTGAGTACATTAAAACAAAGATTCCTTTCACATTTTTGAAAGAAAAGTCAAAAGTGCCTAGTTTGGAAAATGATGGGAATATTCATTTTCAAAAAAAATAAAAAAAATCGTGGGTAAAGATTAATTTAAACACATATAGGATAATTTTAAAAAAATAAAAAACATTTTTAGAGTAAATGGATTTAGAAGAAAATGATTTTCGACTGAAGAGAGAAATGAAGTCATCTTTTCTCAAAAACATTTTCTCAATCATTTTAAGTACCAAGGAGAGGAAAATGGTAATATTACTTGAAAATTTCATGAATAACCAAAGGAGAGTAAAATTAAAGGGTTTTATTAGATATCTATCAAATAATTTCCTACAACATAAATTCAATTGAAAACAATCCTCATTAAAATGATATTGAAACATAAACCCTAATCGCTTTGGTGAATTTTGAATTATAAATTTCTATTAATGAAGTAGATGAATCGTGACTTAAAATACCATTAATTATGAAGTATTAATAATATAAAATTTAAATCTGTATTATGTACACCATATAAAAGAAATTTTTTGTATAAAAGAACATGTGACTCAAAGAAGGAAGTTTTGAAACAAAACCCTTATCTCAATCCTGAATCATACTTTGCATTTATTATCTTCCTAAATAATAAAATTATGTTAATTATTTAATTTATTAATAAAAAAATCAATTTTATTATTCCTTTTATTTTATTTTTTATCATTTTATATTCAATTGCTTAACCAATCAATTACACATCATGTGTCTTAATGATAAATGGATCATATATCCAAAATCACTTAGGTAAGCTGAATAAGGTCCAAGAGATTATTATTTAATAATATCTAAAATTATAATAACAAAATAATTATAATTTTTACACATGGATTATACTTTTAAAACAAACCATGAAATATGGTTATAAGAATGAACTATGTTACAATCATGGTGATGGTAGGTCGTTCATACGCATGAATAACATTTCCATTTTTTTTATGGTCATGATGGAAATAAGGTAAGTGTTATTTTATATTTATGGTGTTATAATTATATCCTATTATTTATTTAAATACACTTACATATAGATTCCATGTTATGTGGTAATAAAAATGAATCACATCGTTTCACAAGGTGGTAGTCTGTCGTACACATGAACGAAGTTATCATTTATTCAACGGATGGTAAGGTAAGAAAGTGTATAATATAATTATTGTTTAGTGTGATTAATATTACATTAATATCATATATAAACATGAAATTAATCTTTATTACCTTCCACAAAAATTGTAAGTGAAAAATGAATCACACCAATTGAGAGGTGGTAGTCCGCTGTGCACACTAACGTCGTTATCATATTCCCTATGGAATGGAAAGTAAGAATAAGTATGTGATATCATAATTAAAAAGGTATAATTATATAATAAATATTATATATAAACTTTAAATACATAATTATAAATCTGTTATAAGAGGTGATGAAAAATGAATTATGTCGGTTTGCAAGGAGGTAGTCAGTCGTACACACGACCAACAGTTGTGTTTCCCATTTGAGGGAGGGGTGGTTTTAGTTCATGAACCTAACATAAAAACATATAAGTATATTTAAAATACTAATTTTATTATATCATAATTTTTTAATAACATTTTAAGGATGTGGAATAAGAAATAAAATAAAACACTCTGTTAAGGACATTACCTCTTCTACGAACAATTTCTTTAGGTTCGCACTGAAATCCTTTCTAGGTTAAATTTATGACCAAACAAAAAATTATATGTTTATGGGAGGGAATTAAGTAATTTATATGTGAAATTAATGTATGAAATAAGGGGGTTTTTATGTGTGAAGAGGATATGAGGGCGGGTGTCCTTTTATAAGTGGGAGAGATGATACATTAATAATTTTTGAAAAAAACAATTACACCCAAGTTTTCCATAAGACACAAGGGTCAAAAATGGCCTATTTCAGAACCTTAAAAGATATAAGTTTTAAATATGATCAAAAATTTTAATTAGATAAGTTTTGGGTCATTTTTAACCCTTATAGATTTTATTTTAACCCCACATTAAACAAGTTTTTACCTTAACCATGGTAAATAATTTTTATTGTTTTCACTATTCATTATGGTAAAAAAAATAATTTGAACTTATTATTTAATATAAATTATGATTATTCCAAATATGGAATCCATTTTTATAAATTTAACTCAAAAAATTGGTAGAATTTAATTTAAAATTAATCTCGCAAACGTGTTGAAAAAACGGTTTTTCATGAAATGCATTTTTCTCAGGCATAAGATGATCTTATAATAACTATATGACAAGTAATAATAATTAAAGTAATTCAAATTAATATTTATTTATATATAATCTATAAATTTCATTTAAATCATTCCACTTTAGTGGTTATTTTAATTAACTAAAATGTATAAATATTATGCACTTTAAAATAGTTTTCGGAAAAAATATATTTTTAAGCCTAAGAATAAACATATAATAAAATCCAATATAAAGATGATTTAAATGTAATTAATTTTATTAAATATAACTAAATAATACTTATTTTAATTTTAATTCAAATTAAAATAATAATTTTACTTTTAAAAATAAATGATAATTTTATAAAAATCAGTATTTTTCACTATTCACTAAAAAACTAACATTTTCCAAAAATTCCAAAATTTCAAAATAAGTTAATAAAAATATTATTATTTAAAAAAAATCCATTTTATCAAATAAATTTTATAAAATTTAGAAAAAAAATTATATTATTTTCACATAGAAAGTAGTAAAAAACATTTTTTTGATGAAAATGTATTTTCGATGACTAAAATGAATTTTATTAAAATTGAGTCACTAGTTAATTAGAATTTATAAATGAAAATATATTGATTATGTACTTTATATACATTTCATATATTATTTAATCCTATTCATACCTTCTAATTTAATGGCTAGGTTAAAACGATCATGTTTAAATAATAATATTTTAATATTATATCATGATTTATTTAAACTCGGTGTTGTGTGTTTAATATGCTATAAAATGTAATATTATTTTTGAATCATGTGGTGTTAAATTATATCCCATTAAATAAATTTTATCCTTGCATTTTTAACTTATGATGAGTAATTAAGTGTTTGACATTTGAAAATCTATTTGTGGGAAAAATCCCACATCATAAAAAGGGTTAATAAACTTTATCTTAAAAGGAGGGGAAGAGAAATATAATGGTCATCACATAGTTGGTTTTCCACCTGCAATAAATTTTTTCGAAAGTGGTGATGTGTACATTGAATCAAATCCTAAATAATTATAGAGAGTGTTAGAGATAATTGATCACAAGAAATTGAATTATTTTGAGTAATTAAACATCCACAAAACCATAAAAAGGTGATAAATTAAAAGACCATTAATTCATCAGATATAAAGGTAATAGGATAACAGTTTTTTCAATATCCTTCCCCTGTATTTGAGGGATTATTTTACCATTAATTTTTATAACACCAAAATAAATACTTACCTAATATCTTTTTATTCCACAAACACAATTGTACCCTTTGGTTATGCTTTGATAACTTTCCACTTAACATCTTTCTCTATGAAATGAATATACAATATGAATTATTTATTACTAAATCACTAACATTAACTTTTAATAGATCCATAAAAGAGTATCAAGTTATTCCTTTTATTAAAACTAAAATGTTTAGGACATAGTAATATAATACCCAAAATGAATATGAATATATTAATATCCAAAAGTCAACGATGAAACCAGATGTTTAGCAGAGATCATTACTTAAATAAATTACCCTATATTCAAAATTTCCTCAATAATCTCAACATGAACAAAGGTTTCAACCTCAAATTTTATCTCGTAACCTTTTAGCATACATATTCAAAACATGATATCATTCCTGTAATGGCCTGGACCTCTCCAGTCCATTACTTTGTGGAAATTTGGTGTTAGAGGTGTTCCGGGAGGTCAAGGTAACTTATCAACAATGCTTTGCCAAAATCTTCCTTTTTGATGAACTATTTCAATGATAGACAGTTGTGATCTATAAAGTCACGTTACGTCTTCGGGTACTTTTGATGTTTCTAACTACCCTTGTTTTGGAGTAGTGACTTGGCGGTGTGTTTGGGTGGACTTTTAAGGAAAACTAAGGGCAGTAGCTTTCGCACAGGCTGCGCACGGTTTGTCTAAACCGTGCGTCCAAACCTTGCCTAGTTGGTCTTGGAGGTAGTGGCTTTCGCATGGGAGGCACACGGACCGTACGAGAGGTCTGGTCGAGGTAGTAGCTAACGCACGGTTAGTGCATAGTTTGTCTCACCGTGTGAGAAAACTGTGCGGGCACTTAAATTAGATCCAAAAATTGTGGATCTAACTTGTTTTGGCTCTAAAAGGGTTTTTTAAAGCTCCTAAGTGGCCATAACTCGGGATTACCCTCCCTTGAAGGTAGGAGAACCTCTCCCAAGCATTTTGGAAGTGATCTGAAGGCTTCTCTTGGTGAATCGAAGCCGGCTTCTTGAGGTATGTGATTGTTCTTCTTTGTTCTTGATCAGTTTCTTAGATCCACTTAGATCTACTTCTCCTCTTATTTCGGTTTCTTAGATCTACGCCCATTATGGGTAGATCTAAGTGTGTATATGACAAATATGATGAGATTTGGTCTTGGTTGTGTTATAAGAAGATATTTAAGGAGGATTCTTGGAGAATCAACCTGGATCTCTTGTGCGTTCTTTGTTTGTTGGGGTTTTCTTCAAAAACCTTTGAGGTCGGGGATTCGTCACTTCTCTTTATTTTACGTGAAATTGTATTGTTAGCATGTTTAATCCCATTAGATGACAATGGAATTTACATAAAAAATATTTTTAATCGTATAAATAATTTGTTATCGATCGTATGTTATTGCCACTTTTTTTGCTAGATAGTGTGATATCTATGCTTTCTTTGCTTAGCTGTTTGTTCTTGATGGAAATTCGTAAAGAATTTAAACCGAGATTGATTTATAATTGTTTGGATAAAGATTAAGAGGAATGAAAACGAATCTGGTTCTTGTTTTAATTGGATGTTAATCAAATTGGCGTAGTAAGCTTGTATAATAATTTGTGATAGCTTACTGGTTAGGTTTCCCGATGTTGAAACCAATGGATTATAAATCTGTTAATTCAAGATGGATTAAATAATTTGATTGTTTGATAATTCTATAAAGGTTTCTGAGTTACCCTCTTGATTGTTAAAGGGCCATAGCCCAATTGATGTGATGGTTGTTTTCCCGCTTCTTGTGTTGAGACGTGACCCTGGAGGTGTGTTGTGATATGTGGGGGCATAAAGGCCTTTTGGTTGTGGCAGAGGATGATGCCTAGAGTGGTGAGATGCATCGGTTTATGCATGTGGGTGTCAGGGAGGACACTAGGGATGATGGAATGGGATGGATGTGATTGTTGGATGCTTGATGATTCTTTGGTTGATTATCTTCTTTACTTTTCCCCACTGCTCAAGGCAGCTGGTCTTGCTTACCCTTCTTCTGAAAGAGGCGAAGACACGCGGGGTATGCCACGTGCTTTTCGTGTTCATCTTCTTAAGGTAGAATGGGTCTACACGCTTTTTATATGTGTCAAAGACTCGACGGGTAGTACATCTACTCACTGTGTTGAGACCCTTGTGTTAGTAGCATATAATGCTTTTCTAGAATGCCTAGTAATATGGGAAAGTAATTCGGTAATGAATATTTGATTAAATGGTGTTAACCCATGGGGATGGAGTTTGATAAAACATAATGATGAGGTTGTAATTTTAAAGGGACAGTGGACTTTGGGTGTGATGATAATGAAGTCTAATGTGGAATTGTTCATGGTTAATTAATGTTTAAATAATTAATTAACATATAGTGGAACTGGTAAAAAGGTAATGAAGTAATCTAATAAAGCTCTTTAAATGGTTGTATGCTTATAGGATACCTAGTCTTAGAAGTGGCATCCCAGAGTCTGAGAGACGTAAGCTGTAGTTGAGTCTAAGACTAGGTTATGCCCATAGTGTGGTTGTGAGATATAATATATCCTCTATTTTTTTGTTTCTGTATTCTACTCCACCCTGTCAGTAAGAGAATCTGAAACCCTGGGGATTCTGAGCCCTGGGGGTGTTTTCCCCAACATTCTGGTGGGAGGATAGATGGATGACTACCCCCTTTGGCCCTGCTCTCTTTTCTTGGTAGTTACTGGTGCTGGCAGGCACATTAGTTAGTTTTCCCCATATATGTGTGTAGAGGGCTGTAATGGCTTGTGGTTATTCACACACATATATTCTGGATATTGTTTTCTATGTACTACTATAGGTATAATGTGTATAGGTTGTGATGGATTGAGGATCCTTACTCAGTGTATGGGCTGTAATGGCTTGAGGTATAATAACCAACGTATGATACAAGTTATACGAGTTGTGGTGGCTCCCGGAAACTACCTGGTTACTTTTGGTTGTGAGGATGGTGTAGTGCTCCGCCCAGGTGTCTGCAGGCAAGCCTTTGTGTTGCACGAGGTGCACATTGTGGTGCTTCGCCCAGATGTCTGCGGGCAAGAATTTTTTGGAGAGATATGCTCAGGACGTGCGACGTTGGGGCAAAGTGGAAAACCAGTGGGGAAGTAGTAGCAAGGTACCCTTGTTATTATTTAATATATGTTATATTATTTTATGCGTTACTTGGTGAGAGTAGCCATGGTGAGGTTGGGAACATAGTATACCTGTTTAGGTGATGAGTTAGTTTCACTTGTTGTTCGCTGTGCCTTAGCATGCTTTCTTTACTTTTACATGAGAGACTTCGGGGAGGATCCTACTGGGTATACTGTTATACTCACCCTATGTATATATAAAATATTTTTTAGGTCACTTGGAGCAGGTTGGAGATCAAGCTGGTTTCTACTAGCTTGTGATTGCAGGAGCTGTTTGGGATTGTGGTTGCTGATTTTTTTACTTTCTTTTGGGTACTTGTAGTTTTCCCCTTTTAGTTGTTGTACTTTTTTATGGAATTTCATATATGTACTTGGGTTTTTGATTATATTGCAGTCTGAGTTGGAGTTTACTGGTGTCTATCTTATCTATCTCTTCTGCATGTGTTCTCTTAAAGGGTAATGGCTCCCATTTGTGTGTTTATTATACCCTTGGTGCTAGTCGCCAACCCGGGGCCTACTGGAGGAGGGACTTGGGGTCATTATCTCCCTTCTCACATTCCCGGCCCAGGAGGGGTACACTTTGTGGGGAGGGGGTCATGACAGAGTGGTATCAGAGCTCTGGTTGAGGGATGGGATGGAGTTTGGAGTTAGGAACAGGTGAGGTTGCATGGGTTGGTAGGGAAATAGTGTCATTCATGTTTAGAAAGTTAGGTAAACACTGGAGACTAGATGATACATAGGAGTTTAGGGCCCCCTATGATCTGATGTACGGACCTATAAGTTTACAATGGCTACTAAATAAGGTGATATTAGTTGCAGGGTAGAGACCTAGGAAAGGATCATGCATCATTCTTCTTTGTGCCTATGTTTGAATGCGTAGACCTTGGGATAGGTTAACCTAAAATGAATAAAATAAAATAATTAATTAATTAATGTTGAGTCTTCTATATTCCAGGTTTAGGAGCTCTAACAGTATTTTATTTTACAGGTATGGCTCCAGGTCGACGTCCTCGTCAGGTTTGCACAGAAAATTTCCAGCAGGTCTTCGCAGGGTAGAGGTTGACGACAACGACAATTGGAGGAAGACACTCCGAGAGTTTCAGCACCAGAGTCTGCAGAAGTATGAGGGATCCTTTTCAGATGCAGTCACGGAAGACTGGTTAGAGGAGGTTGAGATAGGCTTCAGTTTGATTTGTGCTCGTAAAGAGCATTGGGTGTCCTTAGCTATGACGATGCTGCATGGAGCAACAAGGCAGTGGTGGTTCTTGTGCCTCAAGGATCATGAGGAGTCAGTGATCTCTTAGGAGGAATTCTGAGACAGGTTTAGAGTCAAGTTTCTTTATTCGACTGTGAAGGTGTCCAGTTGCCAAGAGCTTCTTACCCTTAAACAGGGTAGCTCCAATGTTTGATAGTTTGGGATCCTTTTTAGGAACCTTTTATGATATTCTTTGGACCTGTTTCCAGATGAGGAGTCCAAGGCGTGGCATTTCGAGGAGGCTTTGTGTCCAGAGATCCAGTGCTAGGTCACCCCATTTAGGCTGAAAACATATCTTGAGGTGTTGGTGAGGGAAGACGTTTTCGAGAGGACTTTGGCCAGGACCAGATCATCATGAGAGGGGAATCGTCATGATTCCTCACGAAGCAGAGCTATGGTCCAGGGTTCTCAGTTTTTAGGGCAAAAGAGTTTTTGTTCAACTGGGGGTAGGTCCCAGCCCTTCACATCTCGTTTCTCCAGAGGTAGCAACCCTCAGGCCTATACCAAGGGATCAGGTACTTGTTTTTCTTGTGGTGGTTGTGGCCATCAGAAGTGGGAGTGCTCGACCTTTCAGAGTAGTCATCGTGCACCAGGAACTACGCTCCAGGTTCCTTCGTTGAGACAGTTCCAGTTGAGGCAGCAGCAGCAACAGGTTGCACCAGCTTTAGATCACCATAGGGTAGATGGGGCAGGCAGAGGACAGCTCCATGACACTCCCCATCCTCAAAGAGCATAGTGCGGCCGTGGTGGTGGTCGTCATCAGGGTCAGAGAGGTTATGGAGGAGTCCGTGGTCAGCTTCATGCTCTAGCGTTGCCAGCTCCAGGTGATCCAGATGTCGTTCGAGGTACCCTTTTCTTGTTTTCTACTTTGGTGTATGCCTTGTTTGATTCAGTAGAAACACACTCCTTCATATCACCTATCCTTTTCCATGCTTTGGGACTTGAGGTAGAGAGGCTTCTAGTGCCCTTGGTGTTGACTACACTAGTTGGAGGTCAAGATGACTTGTTTGAAGTATGTAGAGACTGTGAGCTAGTGTTGGGGAAATACCGCTCTTGGGGAGATTTACTATGTTTACGAATACAACCATATGATGTCATCCTCAGCATGGATTGGTTGTATTCAGTACAGGCTATCGTGGATTTCTTAAGGAAGAAGGTTAATTTCCTTTGTGCGGATGGAGAGCAAGTAGTGTTTGTTGGTGAGCGATATCCTCAGATGGGTCATAGGTGTGTTCCATCCTTATCATCCATGATGGCTGAGATGATGCTGAGTTCTTTAGTGGTTCAGTAGTTGGTGTTTCCTAGGGTCATAGAGGAGTACCCTAATGTCTTTCCAGAAGAGGTTGTAGCATTACCCCCTCGACGAGAGATCGAGTTTGGGATCAAGCTACATCTAGGAGCGTCTCCTATCTCTATGTCTTCATATAGGATGTCCCCTAATGTGTTACGAGAGCTACGTATACAGCTTGATGGTCCTTTAAAGTGCGGTTTAGTTTAGCCAAGTGTGTCACCATAGGGTGCACCAGTTTTTTTTGTAAATAATGTCAATGGAAGATTACGGTTGTGTGTCGATTATCGTCGCTTAAACAAAGTGAAAATAAAGAATCTCTATCCTCTTCCTCGGATTGATGACTTATTCGATCAACTAAAGGGTGCAAGTTGGTTCTCAAAGATCGACTTGCGGTCAGGATATCATCATATGCGTGTGAAGGATGAGGATATTCTGAAGACTACTTTCCATTGTCGTCATGGGAATTATGAGTTCGTTGTAATGTTGTTTGGCATGATGAATGCTTCAGCTGTATTCATGGGATTGATGAATTCTATGTTCCATTAGTTCCTGGACAAGTTCTTGGTAGTTTTCATTGATGACATCCTTGTGTACTCCACGTCTGAAGAGGAGCATGCAGGGCATCTATAAGCTGCTTTGGGATTCCTTCGTCAATATCAGTTGTTTGAGAAGTTGTCTAAGTGAGATTTTTTGGCTCGAGAAGTCTATTTCTTGGGGAATGTTGTGTCCCAGCAGGGAGTATTTGTGGACCCATCGAAGATAGAAGCAGTTTTATCTTGGGCAGCCCCCAAGAAAATGTCAGAGGTGCAAAGTTTTTTTGGTCTCGCATGCTACTACAGGAGGTTCGTAGCCGATTTCTCACGAGTTGCGACTCCACTGACAGCTTTTACTAGGAAGGATCAAGTATTCATATGTACTGATCAGTGTCAATCAGCTTCTGATTATCTAAAGGAGAAATTAGTAAGTGCTCTAGTCCTTTTTCTTCCAGCTGATGGATTTCAGTTTGATGTATTCTGTGATGCTTCACATCTGGGGTTAGGTTGTGTTCTCATGCAGCAGAGGTTAGTTGTTTCTTATGGGTCTCAATAGTTGCGTCCCCATGAACACAACTATTCTACCCATGATCTTGAGTTGGCAGCCATGGTGTTTACTCTGAAGTTGTGGAGACATTACCTCATTGGTGAGCGCTTTGTGGTTTTCACCGATCATAAGAGTTTGAGGTATGTTTTATCCCAGTGTGACTTGAACTTATGACAGCATCAGTGGATGGAGTTATTACAGGAATAAGACTTCGAAATATTGTATACACCTAGAAAACGGAATGTTGTAGCTGATGCGCTGAGCCAAAAGTCACGTAGTGATGCTGTGCGTGAATCTGGTGATTCCTGGAGAGTAATGGAAGAACTGTCAGCATTGCATCTTGATATGGAAGAAGTTGGGGGTAGAGGTTGTCTTTTTTAGATGAAGGTACAGTCATCCCTGATGCAGAAGGTAGAAGAGTCCCAGTTAGGAGATCTTGAGGTGGAGGTATGGAGAGACCGAGTTTTTTGTGGTGAGGCCCCTGATGGTTGGTCGGAGGACGAACAACACTGAGTGTTGTATCATGGAAGGATTTTTGTTCCCTTGACGATGCATGAGGCGGTTCTCAGAGAGTTCCATATTTCGCATTTAGCAGTACATCCTGGTGTGACAAAGATGTACCAATCCTTGAGGATTCAGTTTTGGTGGCCTGGGCTGAAGCGTGTGGTTGTGGAGTTTGTGTCTCGATGTTTAGTCTTCCAGAAGTTGAAGGTTGAACACCGTGTTCCAGGTGGTCTTCTCAAGCCATTATAGATTCCTCAGTGGAAGTGGGAGGACATCTCAATGGATTTGTTACTGGTTTACCTTGAGCTCCGAGAGGACATGATTCTATTTCGGTTTTAGTGGATCGTTTAACAAAATCGTCCCACTTTATAGAAATCAAGGAGTCAAGCTCAGTGGAAGTTTTGTCGAGACAGTATCTAGAGGAGGTGGTGAGACTTCATGGAGTCCTTAGGATGATCATTTCTGATCGAGATCCTCATTTAACCTCCAGGGTTTGGAGAGGTCTCCAACATGCTTTCGATTCTCAACTATGCCTTAGCACTGCTTTTCATCCTCAAACGGATGGTCAGAAAGATCGAACCATCCAGACACTTGAAGACATGTTACGCTCTTGTGTTCTTGATTTTGGAGGTTCATGGATGAGGCACTTACCCTAGGTGGAGTTATCTTACAATAATAGTTTTCACTCCACCATTGGTATGGTTCCATTTGAATCCTTGAATGGTCGGCCTTTCCGTTCTCCGTTGTGTTGGACTGGGGTCGGAGAGTCAGCAATTCTCAGACTGAAACTAGTGTAGAATACAAAAGAGATGGTTCAGGTGATTCGTGATAGGTTGAAGACAGCACAAGATCATTAGAAATCATATGCTGATCAAAGGAGGAGACCCTTGGAGTTTAATGTTGGGGATCATGTGTTTCAGAAGGTGACTCCCTGTCATGGGCAGCGAAGGTTTGGTCGTGGAAGTAAGCTTTCTCCCCAGTTTTTTGGGCCTTTTGAGGTGTTAGCTCATGTTGGAGCTGTGGAATATCTGGTTGCACTTCCCCCACAAATGAGTCAGATACATGATGTTTTCCATGTATCAATGCTTCTTCGTTATCTTTATGATGACTCTCACATCATCTATTGGGGAGATATTGATGTTTATGATGATGCAACCTTTGAGGAGCGGCCTGTGGAGATCCAAGACTTCAAGGATAAGGTGTTGTGCAGGAGTTCTATTCCCTTAGTTCGTGTCTTGTGGCGACACGGTGGAATGGAAGAGAGTACCTAAGAACGTGAGTCACAGATACGTGCTCAGTACCCAAATTTGTTTGATGTTTAACTCTTTTAATGTATCGATGTAACTTATGTGTTTATGAAACTTTCATGTTTATGAGATGGCTCCCTTTTTTGTTTTGGTGGCTTGCTCTCTTTTGAGAGGTATCTCGATGGGTGGTTATTCAGACCCTGTTTCGTTTTCTCTTTAGGTGGGTTTTGGATTCTTGAGGATGAGAATGTTTTGAGAGGTATCTAATATAATGGTCTGGACCTCTCCAATCCATTACTTTGTGGAAATTTGGTGTTAGAGGTGTTCTGGGAGGTCAAGGTAACTTATCCACAACGCTTTGCCAAAATCTTCCTTTTCGATGAACCATTTCAATGATAGACAGTTGTGAACTGTAATGTCACGTTACGTCTTCAGGTACTTTTGATGTTTCTAACTACCCTTGTTTTGGAGTAGTGACTTGGGGGTGCGTTTGGGTGGACTTTTAAGGAAAACTAAAGGGCAGTAGCTTTCGCATGGTATGTGCACGGTTTGTCTAAACTGTGTGGGAAAACCGTGTGTAGTTGGTCTTGGAGGCAGTGGCTTCCGCACGGGAGGCACACGGTTTGTCTAACCGTGCGGCCAAACTGAGAAAGAGGGGTGGTTGAGGTAGTAGCTAACACATGGTTAGCACACAGTTTGTCTAACCGTGTGAGAAAACAGTGCGAGCACTTAAATTAGATCCTAAAATTGTAGATCTAACTCATTTTTCCACTAAAAGGGTTTGTTTAAGCTCCTAAGAGGCCATAACTGGGGATTACCCTTCCTTTAAGGTAGGAGAACCTCTCCCAAGAATTTTGGAGGTGATTTGAAGGATTCTCTTGGTGAATCGAAGCCTGTTTCTTGAGGTATGTGATCATTCTTCTTCGTTCTTGATCGGTTTCTTAGATCCACTTAGATCTACTTCTCCTATTTTTTCGATTTTTTAGATCTACACCCATTATGGGTAGATCTAATTGTGTGGATGCCAAATATGATGATATTTAGTCTTGGTTTTGTTAGGAGAAGAGATCTAAGGAGGATTCTGGGAGAATTAACCTGGATTTCTTGTGCGTTCTTCATTTTTTGGGGATTTTGTCAAAAACCATTGAGGTAGGGGATTCATTGCTTCTCTTTCTTTTACGTGCAACTGTATTTTTAGCATGTTTAATCCCACTCGATGATAATGGAATTGACATAATAAATATTTTGAACTGGATAAAGAATTTTTTATCAATCGTATGTTATTTCCTCTTGTTTTTCTAGATAGTGTGATATCTATGCTTTCTTTTCTTATCTATTTATTCTTGATGGAAATTGGTAAAGAACGTAAACCAAGATTGATTGATAATTTTTTGGATAAAGATAAAGAGGCATGAAAATGAATCTGGTTCTTGTTGTAATTTTATGTTAATAAAATTAGCATAGTAAGCTTGTATAATCATTTGTGATAGCTTACTGGTTAGGTTTCCCGATGTTGAAACCAAAGGATTATAAATATGTTAATTAAAGATGGATTAAAGAATTTGATTGTTTGATAATTCTATAAAGGGTTCTGAGTTACCCTCTTGATTGTTAAAGGTCCATAACCCAATTGATGTGATGGTTGTTTTCCTAATTCTTGTGTTGAGATGTGACCCTGGAGGGGTGTTTTGATATGTGGGGGCATAGAGGCCTTTTGGTTGTGGCAGCGGATGACGCCTAGAGTGGCGAGATGCATCGGTTTATGCATGTGGGTGTGAGGGAGGACACCAGGGATGATGGAATGGGATGGATTTGATTGTTGGATGCTTGTTGATTCTTTGATTGATTATCTGCTTTACTTTTCCCCACTGCTCAAGGTAGCTGGTCTTCCATACCCTTCTTTCGAAAGAGGTGAAGACACGCGGGGTATGCCATGTGCTTTTTGCGTTCAGCTTCTCAAGGTAGAATGGGTCTACACTCTTACTATAGGCAGAAAAGACTCGATGGGTAGTACATCTACTCACCATGTTGAGACCCTTGTGTTAGTAGCATAGAATGCTTTTCTAGAATTCCTAGGAATATGGGAATGTAATTTTGTAATGAATATTTGATTAAATGGTGTTAACCCATGGGGATGGAGTTTTCTAGAACATAATGATGAGGTTGTAATTTTAAAGGGACAGTGGACTTTGGGTGTGATGCTAATGAAGTATAATGTGTAATTGTTCATGGTTAATTAATGTTTAAAGAATTAATTAATGTACAGTGGAACTGATAAAAAGGGAATGAATTAATCTAATAAAGCTCTTTACATGGTTGTATTCTTATAGGATACCTAGTCTTAGAAGTGGAAGCTCGGAGTCCGAGAGACGTTAGCTAAAGTTGAGTCTAAGACTAGGTTATTCCCATAGTGTGGTTGTGAGATATAATATATCCTGTATTTTTGTGTTTCTATACACTAATCCACCCTTTCAGTAAGGGAAAATTGCACCTCAGGGATTATGAGCCCTAGGGGGTGTTTTCCCCAACATTCTAGTGGGAGGATGGATGGCTGACTACCCCCTTTGGCCCCGCTCTCTTTTCTTGGTAGTTACTGGTGATGGCAGGCACATTGGTTAGTTTTCCCCATATATGTGTGTAGAAGGCTGTAATGTCTTGTGGTGATTCACACACAGATATTATGGATATATTTTTCTATGTACTACTATAGGTATAACGTGTATAGGTTGTGATGGCTTGAGGATCCTTACTCGGTGTATGGGTTATAATTGCTTGAGGTATAATACCCGACATATGATACACGTTATGTGAGTTGTGGTAGCTCCTGGAAACTACCTGGTTACTTTTGGTTGTGAGGATGGTGTAGTGCTTTGCCCAAGTGTCTGCGGGCAAGTCTTTGTGTCGCACAAGGTGCACGTTGTGGTGCTTCACCCAGGTGTCTGCGGGCAAGCCTTTTTTGGAGAGAGATGCTCAGGACATGCGATGTTGGGGAAAATCGAAAAACCAGTGGGGAAGTAGTAGCGGGGTACCCTTGTTATTCTTTAATATATGCTATATTCTTATATGCGTTACTTGGTTAGAGTAGCTATGGTGAGGTTGTGAACTTAGTATACCTGTTTAGATGACGAATTAGTTTCACTTGTTGTTCACTGTGCTTTAGCATGCTTTCTTTACTTTTGTACGAGAGGCTTCGGGGAGGATTATACTGAGTATACTGTTATACTCACCCTATGTATATATAAGCTGTTTTTCAGGTCACTTGGAGCAGGTTAGAGATCAAGATGGTTTCTACTAGCTTGTGGATGTAGGAGATGTTCGGGCTTGTGGTTGCTACTGCTTTTACTTTATTTTGGGTACTTATAGTTTTCCCCTTTTAGTTGTAGTACTGTTGTATGGCATTTCATATGTGTACTTGGTTTTTCGATTATATTGCAGTCTGAATAGGAGTTGATTGGTGTCTATCTTATCTCTCTCTTACGCATGTGTTCTCTTAGAGGTTAATGCCTCCCATTTGTGTGTTTATTATACCCTCGGTGCTAGTCGCCAACTCGGGGCCTATTGGAGGCGGGACTCGGGGGCTCATTATCTCCCTTCTCACATTGTCGGCCCAGGAGGGGTACCCTTTGTGGGGATGGGGTCGTGACAATTCCTCACAAAAAACATTTACATAAAACCTAGTGGTTATATATATATATATATATATATATATATATATATATATATATATATTAACCCAATAAAAAGATTAAAATAAACAAGATTAGAATGAATTAACATACCAAAGGGAAACTTATAAACCTAGAAGGAATAACTTATAAGTGTTAATTATTTCCTAACTTATGGGCCTCAAGGTTTTAATCTACATTATCTATATTAATGATTCCTATTAGGTTTTCTAAAATAACAATTTTTTGATGTTCTTCATAATGGTTCCTAAAATATTTTTTAATTTTCAAATCATATCCCCCAGGAGAGTCAAACTAGGTGTGTAGTAAGGTCCGTTGTTGTGTTCCAAGTAATGGTTGATTCAAGCCTGACACACCTTTTTTGGATTTATTAAACCTAGGTACATATGTTTCAGAATCATGCCCATATGCAGTATCTAGAAAGGGATGTAATTACTTAGAATCCACTCACTCTATACTTCACTAATATTCTAGGATATTTTTCTATATTTAGTGTCACGAACCAGATCTGGTCGCCACCATTAATGGCACCAAGCCCGGCCCGTGGCAAGGCCTGAAGGGCGTTCCCTATCCCCACGGGCTGGCACAAGTGCCCGGGTATCAAACAAATCTGGTTTGGGAACGATTTACCCGAGTATGGAAGTAGAAATCATAAAAAAACAATCAATTATTAAAATCTGAAATTTTTCATGATAAACAATTATTAACAAAACCAGATCTGAATACATATGTTTAAAGACACTACAAGTGGTCTAAAAACAAATAATGACAACATAAAGACATCCCCATGGACTCCACATGACAAGGGGATCATCACCCGCAAGACGTCCCCGCAACTCCGCCCCAACGATGGGGACTAACATCCCGAACTGCCATCACCCTTAGCCTTCCCTTTACCTGAGTCAAGCATAAGTAGGTCTACTTACACCCAAGGGGTGTAAGTAGGGTGTGAGCCTAAGCCCAATAGGATACCACCAGTTGATTCCAAAGAGTATTCAATACAATGTGAACAAAACAAGCAATTTTAATACACAAGGTGAAACAGTGTTAAAATTCAAAGAAATGCAACATTCAAATGAAAACAGTTTTCAATCCAAGAATTTCAGAATGTTAGCAAATTAAATAGACATGTGAGATACTATAATGTACTGCCAAAAACAACCCACAACAAGGGTAAATACCACAAATCCTATGAGCATCAAAATCAAGAACACCCATAAGCACTAGGTTGTCTCGGGCCCTATGTACCTCGTACCTCGGTGTAGAGTAACCATAGAAAAATCCATTCTCGTGCACGAGCCACTAGTAGGGAACATACCCATAACCTATTGGTCCCCAATCATTATCCAAATAGTTTATTTAGAGTTGTCGTTATCCAGATGCTAAGTGGAACAGGGACAAAACCCATCCGATCCACTAGCCGTACTAGTACAAATCCGCCCCACCTAAGTACCCGGGCTTCCCCTTTTTGTGCTCAAACAATTTCAGCAAACAACACACATCCTTTTTCATATACTACTGGTCACAAACAAATTTTACAGTAGCTACACACATTTTATACCATTTAAAACACACAATAAAATAATTTTATTTCCAATAAAACAACCTCTCAAAACATCACATTGTTCTTCACCCAAAGCTCTTTAATATATCCACCTTTCACACTATGATAACACTTGTAAGTTATTAAAACAAAATCTCAGTTCAGAAACCTTTAATTAAACCAAAAATTCAGTTATGGGGCATCCCAAAATGAACCAATAAAATATTTGAATGGAAACCCCTCAATTTCACCAAAAATTGGAACTTAAAAATTCATTTGCATTATAAATGCAACTAAAACCAATTTTTACAGAATCATTCAAGTGAAATAAACATTAGAGTACCATGAAAACAGAAATATAATTCACAAAAATTGCACACACAATGGAATCACCTACCAAATTAACAAAACCCCTTGAATCTCCGTGCGAAAATCAAATCACACCCCCACTGCACCAAGAGAGAACTAGATCAAACCTAAAACCACAAAAATTGGCCAAGAAAGCCCAAAGTTAAACCATAGGTTCTAAATCCTAGTTTATTGACATTAGTAAACTCAATTATAACTGAAGAAACCCTAAGAACAATGATTTAAACCCAAAGTAATTTGAAAGAGGAAAGAAAAGGGCCCATTTCTTGAAGTATCTTGAAGTAATCACTCCAAAACTTTAGTATATGAAATTTAAAAGAGCCCAAATTTAGGGTAATTTCTAACAATATGTATTATCTCATTTAGGAACAGGAATGGAGGAAAAATATTGAGAATTGAGAGATTTATAAAAGAAATACTTTACCTTTTCAAATCTGGGAGATTTGAGGAACCCTATGACGATCAGCACAAAATCGCGATTCTACAGAGCTCCAAATGGGTGGGAGAGAGTTCAGACGCGCGGATGGGTTAATTGGGCTTGATTGAGACTTGTAATCACCGAAAAATCCCAAATATTGAATAAGTTATAACAAAATCAAATTTTATTTTTAAAACAGGAATTGGGGTTTCGGGCAGGCCCAACCCCTTAGACAAAAACCCAAATAACCCCTGGTTATGGATTTCTAAAAGCTCCAAATTACCTTGGTGGTGTTAATAGGTTAGGGGAGGTCAATTAGGAATTTTAATGGATGAAAAATGTTGAAAAATGAAAAAGTTATAAAAGATACAAAATTTATTTTTTAATCTCGAATTGGGCTCACGGTTTGGCCCAATTCATGAATACTCATCTATTCCTCCCTAAAACCTAGGGAAACCCCCAAAAAAAGAAAGAATGTAAATTAAATGAAAAAAAAAATACCTTTAAAATATGTCTTGTATGTGACAATTCTCCCCACCATGAAGGACTTTCCGCCCCGGAAAGTCAACATGAATCTCGGTTGGAAAACAAGAATGGGTACTCTTCCTCGACCCATGACTTTCACTCCCATGTCTCATGTGTATCATTCTCATGCTACCATAAAACCCGGACTAAAGGAATAGACTTTCCTCGAAGTATCTTATCTTGGGAGTCCACTATTTTCATCGGTCTCTCAACGATAGACAAGTCAGGCTCTATCTCCAGTTCTTCCCAACTCAACACATGGGATGGATCCGGATTGTATTTCTTCAACTGAGAGACGTGGAAGACATCAAAATGCATAAATATAATAATTACCCATGGAAAGAAAATGGGTTATATAATCTTGTTTCATATCATAATCAAAAGAAATTTAATAATGAAGGAATTTTTACAATGAGCTTATAGAAGTTATTACCATGTCAAAGGAATATATAGTAATCTAGGTATATATGTGAGATATATATATATATAATTTATAATAAATTCATAACATCAAAGATTGGTTTAATTGATGAATAAAAAAATATTAAAAACATTCTTGAGGGAAATAACCTTTACACTATGAAAGTTACTTTTTAAAAAGATAAAAAAATATTATAGAAAAAAAATATTTAAAAAGAACCATGGAAACTTATAAAGTAATCTTCAAATAGTTTAGTGGTCTTGATGGCAGGTAATTATGTATATGTTGAGTATGTCAAAACAAATATTCATTTCACATTTTTCTAATAAAATTCAAAAGTACCTTGTTTAGAAAATGATAGGAAGATTCATTTTAGAACATTTTATAAAAATAAAATCATGGGTAAAATGAATTTAAATGGTCATATCATAAAATTTAAACATTTTTTAAAATAATTTTTAGAAAACATGGATTTGAAATAAAAGTATCTTCAATTGAAGAGAGAAATGATGTCAGCTATTCTAAAAAACTTTTCTCAATCGCTTTAGGTATAAAGTGAGTAAAATGGTAATATTACTTGAAAATTTCATGAATAACTAGACAATAATAAAATGAAAGTTTTTATTATAAAATGATTAAATAATTTTCTAAAATTAAAATTCAACTAAAAACAATCCTGTTTAAAATGATATTAAATCATAAACCCTTTCCACTTTGGTAACTTTTGAATCATAACTTCCCATGAATGAAGTCATTGAATTATAACATAAAATACCATGAACTATGAATTATTCATAATATAAAATTTAAAGGGGTATTAGGTACACCAAATAAAATAAATTCAATTCATAAAATAACATGTGTCTCAAAGAAGGAAGTTTTGAGACGTAACCATTTCCTCAAGATCAAATCATCACATAGGTTCTTTATCTTCCTGAATAATAAACTTATGTTAATTAATTAATTTAATAATAAAATTTTTTAATTTTATTATTTATTTTATTTTATTTTTTACCAATTCATATTCAATTACTTAACTAATTAATTTTACATCAGATGTTTTAACGATAAAGGGCTCATATGTCCAAAATCACTTTGGTAAGTTGACTATGGTAAAAGAAATTATTATTTAATCAAATATAAAAAGTTAATAATGGTATAATTTTGATTTTTATACATAAATTATACTTTAAAACCAACCATGAAATACGGTTATTAAAAATTAAATGTGTTTCAATTATGGAGATGGTAGGTCATTTGTACGCATGAGTTATGTTTCCACTTTATCAATGATTGTGATGGAAAAAAGGTAAGTGTTATTTTATCTTTACAAGGATATAATTATATCATAAATATAATATTATTTCTTTAAATAATCTTAAATTTACTATCCATGTGATGCAGTAATAAAAATGAATCACATTGCTTCGTGAGGTGGTAGTCAACGGTACACACGAACAACGTTATCATTTTTTCAATGGATAGTAAGGTAAGAAATTTTATGATATATTTATTTTCTAGAATGATTAATATATTATTATTAAAATATATAAACCTAAAATTAATCCTTATTACCTTACATGTGAATCATAAGTTAAAAACAAATAACATCACTTAACGAGGTGGTAGTATGTCGTACACACAAGTGACGTTATCGTACTCTCTACAGAATTTAAAGTAAGAAGGAATATGTGATATTAAAATTACAGAATTATAATTATATAATAAATATAATATATATACATTAAATAAATAATTATATTTGAGCTATAAGAACTGGTGATGGAAAATGAATTACCTTAGATCGTGAGTTAATAGTCTGTCATACACACAATCAACAGTTTCATTTCCCATTTGAGGGATGAGGATATGGTTTTAAGTCATTACATTAACATAATAACATATTAGTATATTTAATATAATTATTTTATTATATCAATAGTGTTTAAAAATATTTTTAAGTAGGTTTAATAAGAAATAAAATAAAATGTCTGGTTAAGGACGTTATATATTCTTTGGAAAACTTCTTTTGGTTTGCACCAAAAGCCTTCCTAGGTCAAATTTTTGATCAAGATAAGACTTCTAGTATTAGGGGAGAGAATTAATGAAGTGATTAGGGAAGGTATTTTTTAAAAAAAAAATTGGAAGTTTTAATAGAAGAGGATATTGGGTGACTTTTTATAAGTGGGGAAGAGGACACATTTGGAATTTTTGAAAAGAAAGAACTACACCAACATTTTCCACATGAAACAACGGTCCAAAATAGACTATTTTATAAAAATATAAGATATTAGGTATAAATATGACCATAAAATAGAAATTATACAAGTTTTGGGTCATTTTTTACCCTTATATGTTTAGTTTAATCCTCTAGTAAACCTGTTTTTACCTTTACCAAGGTAAATAATTTTATTGTTTTTACTATTCATTATGGAAAAAATTAAGTTGAACTTATTAGAAAATATAATTATTCTAATTCAAAATATTTAATCCATTTTTAAAAATTCAAATCACATAATTGGCATAATTTAATTTAAAATTAAACCCACAGATGTGTCAAAAAACACTTTTTAAAGAAATGCATTTTTCTCAAGCGTAAGATGATCTTATAATAACTATATGAAAAGTAATAATTATTAAAAGAGTTTAAATTCATATTTATAGATATATAATATATAAATTTCATTTAAATAATTCCTCATTATTTTTTATTTTAATTAATTAAAATGGAGAAATATTATGCACTTTAAAATAGTTTTCAGAAAAAATGTGTTTTTAAGCCTAAGATTAAACTTATACTAAAATCCAGTATAATAATGATTTAAATGTAATTAATTGGATTTCATATAAACAAATAATCCTTATATTAATTTTAATTCATATTAAAATAATAATAGGACTTTTATATTACTTAATTTATTAAAAATAAATGAAATTTTTTTAAAAATCAATATTTTTTATTATTCATTGAAAATTTAATATTTTCCAAAAAATCCCAAAATTTCACCCTAAGTTAATATTGATATTATTATTTTAAAAATTAATTAAATTTTATCAAATACATTTTCTAAAATTTAAAAAATATATATATTATTTTCACATAGAATGAAGTAAAATCATTTTTTAAAGAAAACATATTTCTGATGAATAAAATGACTTTTCTTAAAATTGAGTGACTAGTTTATTAGAATTTATAAATAAATTTATATTTATTAGTACCTTTATATATATTTATTAAATTTTTTAATCCTATTTATATTTTCCAATTTAACAGTTATGATAAAATGGTCATATTTAAATAATAATATTTTAATAATATATCGTGGTTCATCTAAACTCAATGTTATGTGTTGAATACGCTATTGAACATATTGTTATTTTTGTTAGGCCCTATTTGTGTTTTGGTTGTATTTGTTGTTAATCTATCAGTATGTTGAAGAAAGAAAGGGTGTTGAGAAAGATGATGAATAGGAATTTGGATTGAAGGGGATTGAAAGAAAGAATTTTTGTGGGTGATCCATTTTTATAGGAAAGAAGAAAGGAATTCTGAATCATTTTTTCATAAAAATTTGTATTGGTGTCAAAACAGTCGTATTAACCTTTGTTTTTTAAAGAATTGTTCTCACTGTCAAAGTCCATCATAATGAGAAGAAGTGATTTTGAAAGAAGTGTTTCTGATCGAACTTACCTCAGGTCCGACTAAAAGTGAAAACATCTTGCTGGAAGTAAATGGTCATTTAATTCACTCTGAATATGACGAGAAATAAGTTCTTGTTTTTCTAGAGAATCAGGGTCAGCATGACTATGATGTTTTAATTGTGTGACTATGATGTTTTAAATTTGAATATGCTTTATTGATTTGTATTTCACATAAATCATGAGTTTAATGGATAACATGTGATGCAAGCTTGATAAAATAAAGGGAGAGTGAAAGATATGCTACCAATATGAAAAGGATCATATCCATATTTATCAAATCCAGGTGGAAAAGAAAAATAATTGATGTCGATTGTTTTCCAAAACAATCGCATCTGGGTGAAAGAAGAGGAAAAAGTGGTTCCAATGAAAAGTGATGTTGATGAAGTGTAATGATGATGAAAAGTGGTTTTTCTGAAGTGTAATTTTGATGAAAGGTGGTGATATGGATTTTTTTCAAAACAATTGTATTCAGGTGAAAGAAGGATGAAAAGTTGTGCTAATAGAAAGTGGTGCTGATAAAGAGTGGTGCCAATGGAAAGTAGTGCTGATGAAAAGTGGTGTTGGTGCCGATAAAAATGTGGTATTGATTGAAATGGTGATACCAATTGAAAAGAAGGTGTTGTTTTAAAAGGAGGTGTTATTTTAAAAGGAGGTGTTATTTTAAAAAGAATGTGGTGTTTTAAAAGGAAGTGTTGTTTTAAAAAAAAGGTGATGTTTTAAAAGGAGATGTGGTTTTAATAGGTGGAATTGTTTTAAAAGGTGGTGTTTTTTTAAAACATGGTTCTATTTTAAAACATGGTGTTGTTTTAAAAGGTAGTACTGTTTTGAAAAAGTGGTGTTGATTGAAAAGGCGGTGGTGATTAAAAAGGTGGTGTCGATTGAAGATTTATAAATGGTGCCAATTTTTTTCAAAATGATCATACATGAGTGGAAGAAGAAATGATCATTTTCATAATGATTGTATCCAGAATGATCGTATTTAGAAAATATCATACTTGGGTTGATAAGAAAAGAAAGAAGCCGAAATGAATTGACATTTACGACACTTTCCAATGAAAGTTAGATAATTCTAAAGCTATTCTCAAATAAATTTAAAGTCATAAAGGAAGTCATGATACAATCACAGGACTGTGAATGAAGTTTTTTTAGGTGGGTTAAGAGAAGAGAATGATATTTCTGAATGAATTTTCATCGGGGATCTGTACATTCAAATGAAATATTTTTATTCAAATTAGTTTTGAGAATTATATTCAGAAAATTAGAATGGCGTCCATTTCTTCATACATTTGTTTTCAATTGATACATAGATTTGTATTAGAGAAATCGGATTGAGAAAAATCTAACTCATCTCATGAAATCATACTGAAGATCCAAATAAAAGACTAAAGAAGGATATAAAGTTTGAAGAAAAATTGAGAAGCTTTGAGAAGATTTAACAAAGTCATAATTTCTCTGATATTTCAGGAGAAATTGAAATGTGGGTGAATTTTTGTGAGCGGGAAACATTTTGGGAGTCCCACCCAAAACTATCATGGGTCACCTATAAAAGGAAGAAAGTAAATGGTCTTTTTCAGATGATGAGGTACTGTTCACTATAGTTGAGAGAGAGGCTATGAGTTTCGAGATAGAAGAAGAAGTCTTCATACCAATCTTTTATTGAAACAGTTTTGACGGAGAAGTGAATTGTATTCAGCTAATTCTGATATAAGGATGAATTAATCAGAACAGAGTATTCATATTGGGTTTTACCATACCGAGGATTTCTAAAATAAGGAATAATTTTACTGAGTTTTATTGTACTCAGGTATTGAATTGGTTCTGATTCATTTTTATTGAATTCTATCAAAAAATCAGATTGGGAGAATTTTTTTGAAAGAATTATACTCGGAGGAATCGGACTAGGAGAATCGGACCCAGGAAAATCAGACTAAGTTTTTTCATAACAAATTATAGGATATTCTTACCTTTCTTCTGGGTAAGGAATTGAAGAATTGTATTTTAATTGAATACAATTGTTGAATTTAAAATAAGAACCGGTAACATGATTTGTTAAATAACAATCTTATTACCTTATTTATGCTAAGAGGGTGCACACACACTTTTGGATTGTCTTCAAAGTGATACACACATGAAAGTTTATATCCTACTCATTGTAATCCAAGTATTTTTTTTTTCTAGTGGATTGTATGGTATTGGATTGTCTATAAACCATACCAAGTATATAGCTATTCATATTGAATAGTGAACCTTGTAAATATGTGTGTTCCTATGGATGTGTGGTTGATTTGTTTGCAGTAGGGAATTGAATCTTTAACATGAGGTGAAGGTTGTTTCAATTTAAAGGAAACATAAAAGAAAACAAGTATCATTGATTCACCCTCTCCCCCTCTAAGTCATACAATACACTGAATGGGCACTTACAATTGGTATCAAAGTTGAAACTTCCCTTCGCTTATTCTTGTTAAAGTATTTGAAGAAGAATTTGGGATGGATAATCTATGTTGTGTGAATAGTAAGGGGATTCCAATATTTTATGGAAAGAATTATCATATCTGGAAGGATAGAATGCTACCTTATCTTATGTTTATCATTTATGATGTACTTGAAGCCATAACAGTTGGGTTTCCACCCACTGATGATAAAGATCCATTTACAGCTATTGATAAGAAGCATCTTGAGAATGATGGAAGGGATAAGAATTCTATATTATCATCACTTTATGAAAGTTAATTTTTTAGAGTGAAAGTTATTTCTATAGCCAAAGGTATATAGGAAAAATTGAAAAACATATACAAAGTCAATAAAAAAGTCAAGAAGGAAAAAATACAAATATAGAGATTGAAGTGTGAAGACTTGAAGATGGGTGAGCATGAATCTGTTGGGGAGTTATTTACCAAGGTGAATGATATAGTGAGTACTATAAGATGTCTTGGAGAAAATATGAATGACTTTATAGTTGTTGAAATGATCTGGAGAATCATAGCTAACAAAATCGATGAAAAAGTTTCTTCATTGGAAGACGAAGATCTTGAAACATTATCTCTTGATGATTGGAATAGAACTCTTATTAGTTATGAAATGAGAATAGAGAATAATATGAAAGGAAAAAATAGATTTGGTAGAGAAATTTCTTTCAAGGCTTCCAAGAAAGAAAATAATATTCTTGAAGAAGAAAAAACTGGAGATTCTGATTCTAAAAATGAGGTATGTAAAAATCTTAATGATATTTTATCTTTGTTTTCTAAAAATGTGAAAATAGGTATAGTAAGATATAAAGGTAAACTTCCCTTGAAATATTTTGGATGTGGATTTGTTGGGAATTTTGTTACCAATTTTCCTCAAAGGGGTAATGAATAATAAAGTGATGAAGAAGAAAGTGAAGAAGAAGAAAGAAGGCCAAGAAGATCTTGGAATAAAAAGGATAATAGAGAAAAACTATATTCCAATAGGAAATATAAGGAGTTATTCAAATCCAAAAGAAGAAGCATTTTGTCTAAGAAAGATGATAGTGAGGAGGTTACAAATGATGCTGAAGAAAAAACATTTATTGCAATTGTTAATGAGGAAAGATCTTCTAGCAGTGAAAGTAGTTGTTCTATAGAAGAATAAGAAAGTGAAGTTGAATCTAAAAAATCTATTAAGCATACTGGGGAAAATACTTTTATTTAAATAATGAATGATGAAAAATTTGGAAGTAGCAGCTCGGATAAAGGAGAAACTAAACTTGAAATGTATTTGAAAGAAGAGTTGGAAGAATGTTTGAGGAAGATCCAAAAGCTTTAAGATCAAAAAAATTTAGAAGATGAATCTTCCTTAATAAGAAATCAAGAATTTTTTTCTGATGATAAGATGACTCCAAAGAAATAAATTGATGATTTGAAGAAATATCTTAAAGAATAAAAGATTTGGAATGATCATTTGGAGATGAATCTGAAATCAAACGAAGAAGAGTTGAATCTTTTCCAACAAAAGTTATATAAAACTGAATTGAGGAATACAAGTTTCAAAAACTCTATCACTGAAATTGGTGAAAGGTCTCATAATGAGAAACCTAATTAGGTTTAAAAAAAAATTACCTACAAAGGGTGAGAAAAAATCTGCTAAAGTTATGTATGTGTCTGAGACCAATAAGGTTGGGAATTTAAAAGTTTCAAATAACCTTGAGTCTAAAAATGCTTTGAAACATTCTGAGTTTGGAAAGGTTTCCAATACTTCTAGTTCTGATAATGCAAAAAAGAAAAGGAAGAATCTAATTGATAACAGAAAGGTTGGTGGCTTAGAAAAGAAAGATAAGAATGTTGCTGAGAAATGTATTCACAATTCTAATCAATATGGATGTTTTAGAAGAAAATACTCTTTCTATAGATATTTTTGGTATTGTGGGGGATTATAACACATGGAAAATATGTGTTGGTTCAACCAACAACATTTCTATCATCCCATGGGTTATATAAAGAGAAAAGTTGAGGGGGTCAATCTCTTCAAAGAAAGAAGTCTAAGAAGGTTATTTTGAAGAGAAATGAGAAGAGTAGAGTAAGTATTGAAAATAGGTTCCAACTATTGAAAACTATTTTTTAAAGATGTGATCGATGAGGAAACCTTAAAAAATGATATCTTGTATTGTTTATATTATAACAAAAGTTTTTAAACAAATCTCAAAATCTATATGTTTTGGAAGTTAAGAAAGACAGATCTACTAAGTCTGAAGAGAAAGAGTGCTTAGTTGTCTGGCTAAAACACATTGACTTGGCTAAGAAATTTGAGGAAGAACAAAATAAAGTGAAATAAAAGAGGAAGAAATGGGCTTTTTATGAAATAAGAAATGTTGAAAAAAAGGTATCAACGGATTGTGGATATGATAAAGTGAGGCATGATATCAAAATTTGTTCAATTATATTTCTAGAAGAAAAAACAAGCATGGGAAAATGTTAAAAAATTATTATAACAAAGATGTTTCTAAAGATGAATAAAAGTAAAAATCCTCATCATAATATTATATAGATAAGGAAAATTTTGTTAGAAAACCTGATAATGATGAACAGTTGGAGGAAAGAACGTCCAATGAAAAATACAAGAAAAAAATAAGAATCCAAGACTGAGAGAAGGATCTCAATCCTATTGTTGTTTCTAAGGAATAATCTAGGTTTCTCCTTATTCCCAAAATCATTGTATACTTATACTAACTTGTAGGGAATTGAAGGAGTGAAAATTAGGAAGTTTTAATTGATGAGTCTCTTAATATTCTTACAAAATAAATTAATGAGGTTGTGAAGAATATAAGGTTTTGAAAAGTTTTTTTTTTATAAACCTGAACTTTCTGGTGTGTTTGTTGAGATGGGTACAGGTTTCTTTTCCCCTAATCATGAGAATGCTGTAAGAAACTTGAAAAGTTATTACATGAAAGTTTTATTATGGAAAACATTTATCACCTTGATTATACAATCTTGTTTTCTACACTGGGTTTTCCCATGTAGACTTAGATTTGTTTAGTTAAAGGTTCTTTGTTAAGAAAATCATGTGATGCTTAGGTTGAATAAAAGTCCCAAACCCTGGAAATGGATATCACTTATCAATAAGGGAGAAAATGATCACGATGGCCCCTTTGAATTTTATTGTCAATAAGGGGGAGACATAAGAGAAAGGGGAGATATAAAAGAAATAGGGGGAGTAAGAAAAGAATGGAGAAAATAAAAAATAATAAAAGTTTTGTGTGGTTGAAGTGATTGAAGTGGGTATTAACAACAAATAAAAAGAGGTATTATAGGCCCTAGTTGTGTTTTGGTTGTATTTTTTGTCAATTGATCAGTATGGTAAAGAAAGAAAGGATATTGAGAAAGATGATGAATGGGAATTCGGATTAAAGGGGATTAAAAGAAATAAGTATTGTGGATGATCGGTTTTTCTGGGAAAGAAGAAAGGAATTTTGAATCATTTTTTTAGAAAAATTGTATTGGTTTCAAAACAATTGTACTAACCTTTGTTTTTTAATGAATCATACTCATTGTGAAAGTCCATCGTAATGAGAAGAAGTCGTTTTGAAATAATTGTTTCTGATCTAACTCACCTCGGGTCCGACTGAAAGCAAAAACATCTTGCTGTAACTAAATGGTCATCGGATTCACTCTAAATACTATGAGAAATAAGTGTTTGTTTTACTGGAGAATCAGGTTCATCATGACTATGATGTTTTAATTGTGTGACTATGATTTTTTAAATTTGACAATGCTTTTTTGATTTTTATTTCACATAAATCATGAGTTGAATGGAGAAATTTTGATTCAATCTTGATGGTGGAAAGAGAGAGTAAAAGATATACTGCCAATTCGAAAAGGATCATATCTAGATTTATCGTATCTAGGTGGAAAAGAAAAATAAGTGATGTTTATTTTTTTCCAAAACAGTTGTATCTAGGTGAAAGAATAGAAAGAGGTCATTCTGATGAAAGGTGGTTCCACTAAAATGTAATTTAGATGAAAATTGGTGCCACTGAAGTGTAATACCAATGGAAAGTAGTGATACCGATTGTTTTTCAAAAATATCATATTCGGGTGAAAGAAGGATGAAAAGTGGTGTCGATAGAATGTGGTGTTGATGAAGAGTGGTGTCGATAGAAAGTATTACCGATGAAAAGTGGTGCTAATGAAAAGTGGTGTTGGTTCCAATGAAAATGTGGTATTGATTGAAAATGTGATACTGATTGAAAAGGAGGTGTTGTTTTAGAAAGAGCTTTTGTTTTAAAAGGAGGTTCTGTTTTAAAAGATGGTATTGTTTTAAAAGGATGTTTTATTTTAAAAGAAGGTTCTCTTTTAAAATGAGGTTCTATTTTAAAAAGTGGGGTTTTTTTAAAAGGTGGTTTTTATTTAAAATATGGTGTTGTTTTAAAACATGGTGATGTTTTAAAAGGCGGTTCTATTTTGAAAAAGTAGTGTTGATTGAAGATTAAGAAATTGTGTCGATTGTTTTTCAAAATGATCATATCCTGGTGGAAGAAGAAATGATCATTTCTAGAATGACCATATCTAGAATGATCATATTCAGAAAATATCATACTCAATTTGAGAACAAAATAAAGAAGCTGGAATGAATGGAAAGTTATGATACTTTCCAATCCAAGTCAGACGATGCTAAATCTATTCTCAAATGAATTTAAAGTCTTGGAAGGAAGTCATGATACAAGAATAGGACTATGAATGAAGTTTTTTTAGGTGGTTTAAGAGAAGAGAAAGAGATTTATGAATGAATTATTAAGGGGGAGTTGTAAATTCAAATGAAATATTTTGATTTAAATCAGTTCTAAGAATCATATTCAGCAAATCAGAATGGTATCCATTTCTTCGTACATTTTTTCACAATTGGTACAGAGATTTGTATTGAAGAAATTGAATTGAGAAAAATCATACACATGTATTAAAATCATACTAATTATTCAAATGGAATTATTAAGAAGGAGATAAAGTTTAAATAATAATTTAGAATCTTAGAGAAGCATTGACGAATTCATAATTGCTCAAAGATTTTAGGAGAAAATGAAATGTGGGTGAATTTGTGTGAGTGGGAAACATTTTGATATTCCTTCCCAAAAATATCATGGGTCACCTATAAAAGGCAGAAAGTACATGGTACTTTTCAGATGATGAGTTACTATTTTCTGGAGTAGAGAGAGAGGGGATTTGAGTTTCTAGAGAGAAGATGAAGTCTTTGTTCCGATCTTTTATTGAAGAGGTTTTGACGGAGAAGTTAATTGTATTCGGATGATTCTAGTATCAGGATGAATTAATCGGAATGGGGTTTTCATACTGGTTGTTACTGTACTGAGGATTTATGGACTGAGGAATAATTTTACTAAGTTTTATCGTACTTGGGTATTGAAGTGGTTCTGATTAATTTCTATTGAAATCTATCAGAAAATTAGACTGGGAGAATTATTTTGAAAGAATCGTACTCAACGGAATCGGACTAGGAGAATTAGACCCAGGAAAATCAGAGAGAGTTTTTTCATAACAAAGTCCAGGAGGTTCTTACCTTTCTTATAGGTAAGGAATTAAATAATTGTATTTCAATTGAATTCAGTTGTTGAATTGAAAATAATCGTAGGTAACATGATTTGTTACATAACAATTGTATTACCCTATCTATGATAAGAGGTTGCACATGCACTTTTGGATTGTCTTAAAAGTGCTACATGAGTGAAATGGTATATCCTACTTGTTGTAATCTGAGGATTATTTTCTAGTGTATTGTATAGTATTGGATTGTCTTCAAACCACACTAAAGATGTATCTATTCATATTGAATAGTGAACCTTGTAAATCTTTGTGTTCTTGTGGATGTGTGGTTGATTTATTTTCAGTAGATAATTGAATCTTTAACAGGAGGTGAAGGTTGTTTCAATTGAAAGGAAACATAAAAGAAAAAGATTATCATTGATTCATCCCCCCCCCCAGTGATACAATACACTAACTGGGCACTTACAATTTTAGAATCTAGGGGTGTTATGTAGGGGGTTATTTTTTCAGTGTGGGTTTACATATGAAGAACTCCACTTTAAATAATCATGTTTATATCTTGTTTATACATTAGAGAAGAATCATTTTAGTAATATGTTTCAAAGATGAATCTATATAGGGAGTTCTGCATAAATATATTTTTTATGTAGGGAAAAATATTTTTATCAATCCATACATAGTTCATATGAGGCTTCTTCTATGAAAGTCTGACTCAAGAACAGGGTAAGAAAATTGAACCTCACTTCAGTTTAGTACCATCTTAAACACTAAATATTACGAACAAGACCTAAACAATAAAGTGAAATGGGTGATTTTCTATCTTGTAATCTATGGATAGACCTAAAATAAGAGATCTAGGTGCCACTATGTATCTTTTGATAATAGGAACCAAGACGCACATAGTTATTAGAGAGAAAATTATCATCTTGATTATGCTCATATATGTGAAAAGGGAAATTTTCTATTATAGGTTAAGAAAACTATGACATCAGGTTTGTCATGTATATCCATAGCCATTAAATCCTAAAGAAGTGAAGAAAAAACCAATGTGTAGATTGATCTCTTACACATGGGGATGTTCATTTTTTTATTCATGATCAGTCCAAGGATAAAGGATCCAGGAATCACTATGTATCCTAAAGTAATATGAATTAATCCATACATAGTTCTTGGAGGAAAATTTCCCACATATATCGAGATCATATCTAAGGAAAGGGGAATTGATATCCTTTATCATGGATATATTTTACTCTAAGGGCTTATACATATATCTGGATCTTGTATAGGGACATTAGGATATGTAAAATAAGAGAGTCTAATAATTTTAAGGTCATGTGGTATAGACCATATTTTTTCCCACCCTTGTTCATAGTGTGCATTAGTTATGATAAATAGAGTAATCAACCAAGAATTATTATATCATGTGACCCATGCTCAGTGTGAGAAGTATGATGTTATTGGAGGATTATCCACATCACCCTTGAACACATTATAGGGAAATTTCAATACATGTCATGGGATTTAGAATTTTTTTTATGGAAGTTATCATATAATTTACCATCATGTGACTAGTACACTTACTATGTAGTTTAGCATCTTACGGTGAGGACAGTGACCATGTAATTTAACATCATATAATGAGGATGTTGTCATGTAGTTTAATGTATTTTGAATAGAATGTTGTGTTATACAATTTAAAGTCTTGCGTCTAGGACTTATGTTGCATAGTTTAACATCATGTTTCAGGGATGAACTTTGAGTAGTTTAAAGTATTTTATAATTGACTATAGCTATGTAGTTTAAAGTCTTACAACTCAGACTTTTCAATTGATTTGAAGGTTATATGAATTAATTTCTTAGAAACCTTACATTTTTTTCCAACGTGATGTGTTCTACATCCATTATGACCAAGGAATAAGGTCCATTAGAGTAAATATTTTGTATGACATAACATCCCTCCCACTTTAGTTTGAGATTTGGAGTCCTTTTTATTGGTATAATTAGATTTTTGACAACCAATATCATCTATCCCTAGAAGAAATGGTAGAGAAATTTCTTATTGAAAATGAATGAAACTTAATTTTGATAGACTTACATGTTATGCATATTTCACAGCCTCTTCTCATCAATTCATTCAAGATCATCCAGCCTATTCTAATATTGTTCATCATTAGATTGTTGATTTTTAATTACACTATGATGTAAGATAAATTGTTCCTCGATGTGCAGGATTGCATCTATCCCATATACAAATGAATATGGGGTCACTTATGTAGTTGTATGGGTTATGGTGCATTAGGCCCATAAAGCATGCATGAGTTTGTATGGAAATTATTTAATATATTTATCCACTATATTATAGAGTATATTAGACAAAGTCTTATTTAGTCTCTCTATCAATCCATTTTCTAATATATGGTAGTGGTATGAGTGGTTGGACTAGATTTCATATTACTGATGTAGTATTTTCAACATAGAATAATATAATTAGTGTCATTTTCCATCAATATTGTGTGAGGGAAACAAAATTTGGTTATGATATTTAACTTTATTAAGTTTATTATATCCTTCATCCTGACCTCCTTGAGAGATATAACCTCAACCCACTTGGATGAGAATTTGGTGGTATTAAGGATGTACTTGAACTACCTAGCAGTTTCTGGGGGATACAACCCCATAAAATCTATTCCCCAAATAGAAAATGTCCAAGAATATTTACTGTTATGAAACATTTATGGGGTATGATGGATGAAATTGGGATTTATCTAAAAATTGTGACATTTCTTAGTGAACTTGACACAATCTTGTGTCATCAATGTCTAGAAATAACCAAGTCACCTAATCTAGTGAGAGAGATTAGTCCCTGGTTGATGATAACCACAATCACCTACATGGTATTCTTTCATAATAGTGAGGGTATCTCCTACTTCAATAAATTTAAGGATGACTCTATCAAATCCTCATTAGTAGAGTACTTTCCAATAATTCAGGCCATTATAAATAATGAAGTTTTTTCCCTGTAGTCATTTTTTTTCTCGATCTGATGGAAGTGTTCTGCTTTTGAGGTAATACAATATGGGGGAGATCCATCCATTGCAGTCATCATTTAGTGAGGTTATCATCTTTCCTCATTCATGGGTGAATTCAATCTTATTAATCACTTCAGTGTTTCTTCCAACGAATAGGGACACCGCCCTATAGTGTGTAATACTAATAACTATTTCTTCATAGTCTTGTTCTTTTGGGGTTTTAGATGAATTAGACAACACATATTCATGATCATTTTTTTAATTTATAACATGAGACTATGTTAGATAATATGGGGATTTTTTCATAAACCCTCAAACATAATCATTCATGGGAATAGTTCCTCTTTCTTGAAGTCATATTCACCAGTAATCTTATTGATTACCATCTCTGAATCACTCTTGATATTTAACCAAGAAAATAGTACCTATAGATTCAATTACAAGATGGTAATGATAGATTTATATTCTTCTTCATTATATGTGAATCCTTCTAATAACAAAAAATAAAAAGGCATAAATTCCTTTTTTGGAGAAATTAGGACAATTATCAAGTAAACTCTATTGATTTTTGAGTTTTTAATCCTTGTTCTTGTTAGACTTTTAGAGGAACCATTGAAATGCATCTCCTATGTATGGGAAGTTTCATGAATGGATAATAACTCTTCATCAGGTAACTCTATATCCACTAGCATTCCTTCTGAATTGGCATGTGCTGTGAGAAATTCTACTAGTTATTTCCCTATAACTTCCTTCTATGGTATGAATTGGATATCAAACTAATAAAAAATGACCACCCACCATGAAAAACATCTAGTTATAATCAGATTATTGAGGATATATTTGAGTGGGTCAATATGATATAACAGGAGGAACTTGTGATACAATGGGTAGAGTCTCAATTTATGAACCATGAAAATCGGTGTAAGGCAATTCTTCTCGATATCAGAATATCGAACCTCAGTGTCTAGAAAGGTTATACTAAGATAATAGAGACCATTTTTGTTTCCAACATCATTATTTTTCATGAGAAAGGTTACAAGTGATCACTCAAGAGCTACCATATATAGAATAAGTGTCTTTCCTTTGATAAGTAGCATCAATACTTGTGATCATAAGAGATAATACTAGAGATCATCAAAGGATTATTGACAATATTCATCCCACTAATATGTGACTCCATTATTCATAATCATAATTAAAGTTATCAATTAATTTTTGGGTTTTCTATGAAGTTATTAATATTTAAAGGAGGTGGAATATTAAGGATTTCTTTAATATTTAAGCATTTCTTAGGGTCGACATTGATGTCAGGATGGCATACCATGAATCCAAGAAACATTCTTGATGTTTCCCCAAACGTGAATTTCAAGGGTTCATCCTCAAGTTATAATTCCACAATATTTCAAAAAATATTTCATTTTTATCAAGATTATTACATCACTATTGATATTTGACCACCTGATCATCAACATAAAATTCCAGGGTCTTACCTAGAAAGGGATTGAGTATATAGTGCATAGCATGTTGATATGTGGAACTAGTGTTCTTAAATCCAAAGGGCATAACTCGATAGAAATAAACTCTATGGGGAGAACAAAAAATGGTGGCAACCTCATATTCAAGGGATATATGAATTTGATTATAGTCGGAGTATCCATCTATCAAGGAGAGGTCCTGGAAACCATAATTTTCTTAGATAAAATGTTCTATGGTTAGGATTGGGAATTCATCCTTTGGGAAATGATGGTTGAGATCCCTGAAGTTTATGAAAACTCTTATTTTCCTATTCTTCTTATTAATAGGTATAATGTTGAAAATACATTTTAGGTGCATAATTTTTTGATTGAAGTTGGATTTGATGAGTTTTACAACTTTGGTTTCAAATTTTTCAGCATTAGTTGAATGAAATGTCTTGGATGCATATTTTTATCCATGATTATATTTATTAAAACCTAATTTATGGATGGAAACGTTGTGAACAATCCCAGTTATATTTTTGGAGTTCTAGGTAAAGATATTCTGATGTTGTTTAAACAAGGATATGTATATCTCTTGTTTTTTGGGAGACATGGAGACACTAATCAAGGTAGGTTAGAGGTCTTTCTCTATACCCAGATTATGACAACCCTTCTTTTTATTACAACTTAAACATGCTTCATTACATAAAACTTCACTTGATACAACAAATAAGATCGAGAGGTTTAGTGTCTTTGGGGCTTAGGATCATTAAATAAAAACTTAAAACATGAAATACAACATCTTTATTGAAAACTTCCTTTACATGACCCCTACATTCCCTCGTACTTATCATTGCATGGGATAACCTGAGGACATGCATAAGAAAAGGGTGAGCTATAAAGCCTAGTAAGGGAGTACACATGGAATAACATGAGGAGTACAATACATGTTAGACAATAGGAATATAAATAGAGCATAAAAGAAACATGAACATAAAGGCATGATAAAGTATGATAATCATAACATGGATTTGGAAACAACACTTAACATTGAATTAGCATGAGCCAAGGCTCATTGCACATGGAGCATGAGTAAACCCTCATTGCACATAAAGCAAGAGTAAACCCTCGTTGAACTTGAATTAGCATGATTCAACACTCATTGCACATGACGTATCATTATACTATACTTTACCCAATTCATTGGAGTGCAATAAGGGTGCACCCTTCTTAAACATTTCATTTCATGCATAAGTGTGCCACATGGATCATAAAACATGGATTCATAAAACATAATCATTTATTCCATGATAAAGGAATGTGGAATTCATACATGAGACTTTATAATCAATAAGTAAATGTACATAAAGTTGAATACCCTTGATGGAGAAATGGGCATGGTATTCACTACACAATGACATTAGCTTAGAAAATCGGTGTGATTTCGGCAGCGTAACGGCGTGACATAAGAATTCATAAAAAATGGTTGATGAGAGAGAAAGGGGTTCCTCATCATATTTACATGTAATGGACAGTAATGAGGTCATATAGATACATGTCCCAACAATTGAAAAGGAATTTATATTCATGATACAAAAGTATTGCTTGAATGTAAAAGAAGAGAGAGAAGTTCCTTTCGGAATTTCAGCATAGTAACGGGTGTACATGGGAGGCATTTAATGAGAGAGAAAGGGGTCTCCCATCATTAAAACAATAAGAGGAAAGTATGGGGGAGGTGTGAAAACATACTCCAACATTCATAATTGAAATTTAAAGGGTAATACAACTTAATGAAAATTGACAAAAATGAGAAAGGAAGAAAAAACCCTTACTTGGAAGTGTGCTTCCAAAGGCTAGAGAGAGGCTTGTGAGAGGCTTCTTTGGAGCTTGGGGAACCTTGGGAGGATTATAGAGAGAGTAGGGTAGAGGTTGGACGAACTACAAAGGATTTTAGTGAAGAGGAAGTGGGAGCTTGGGTGGGTTTATATAGGAAAGGTGAGAGAATACTTTATTATTTAGGTTTGGGACCCCTTATATTAAATTAATCCAAACCACAAACCATCCCATGGTTTTTGCCCATGGTTTCTGAAAAAGGAAAGAGGAAAACAATATTTTACCAGGAAGAGGTCCTAAATTATTAAAATAATAAGGTTTCTTATGTGGAGGTGAGTCACACTCCCATGGAAATTAATTTAAAAATGCAAAGTGTTGAATAAGTCTTGAGGGGTTCATTAATGCTTTGAAAAGTAAGTCAAACAAACCCAAAATCACTTTATTTTAATGGTAAAACATATATTGGACGAACATAAGGATTATATTCTTTTATTACATCACCATTGGGTCATTATGATGTCATAAAACATATTATATATTTAAACGGTATTTAATTTTTACCCAAAAATTTGACTGTCTCAGAAAATTATGAAAAATTCACCGTTGGATAATTTCAACTTCCTGATTCCAGAAATGACATTTATTTTATCTAAAAAAATTTATAAATATTTTAATTTTCACTTTTAAAATAAAAATCAACATTTATCGAAAATTCACAGGTTTTGACAGAAATGGCTTTCAAACCTTAATATAACATTTTAATTGCATTCATAAATTTATAAGATCATTTATATTTAATTAATTTAACAAAAATATTATTATTTTATTAAAATATTATTTAATTCAAAAATACCTTAATTTAATAAAATAGATTTCTTAATTAAATAATAACTAAAAACACCATTTGTACTTTAAAAACTATTTACAATGTATCAAAAATGACTAGAAATTATATTTATTATTATATACAAAAATAATGTACATGAACATAGTACTACTTATTTGTTACATAACCCCTTAAAACAGTCGCATAAGACCTAAGGGTAAGGTGTGCGATGGTGACAGACTATTGGGGTGGCTCGGATAACATCGCTCGAGTGGTAATTTCAATCAACTTCCACTTTTCCCATAGACGGTCACGTTCGAGCTTGACATAATGAAGCTCAGCTTGGGCTTGGTCAAGGGCGAAGCCCAAAGATGCCACCTCTTTTCCGAGCTCTGACAAATGGGCTTCGTATGGGGTAATTCTACTGGATGAGGCCATCACTTCCTTTGTCTGAGTAAAAATTGGGTTCGTTAAAGCCTTATATTTATACTAATCATGTGATCATTTTTCAACGGCTATAAAAGTAACGGTCACAACTCTTATCATAAAACCAAAGAAGTTGACATCTTATAAAAACATTTTTTATAAAGAGACAATTAACTGTATCAAGAGAGATTTTCCATTAATGAAACTTTGGTTCGTTACACAGATTTACCCACATGAGATCATCAAGGGTGGTGGAGATTAATTACTCAAATAATTTAGTGGAATCATTAAGATATTCTTCCTTGACTTCCATTTTAGTGAGAGTGGGTGATGAAATAATGATTTCAAGACTAGGAGACAATGTAGGGTAATTTTTATCCTATATGAATGATAAGGTGGCATATTTGGGTTTTAAGAGTACTTATGTATGAATATCATTATTAGTGGAATTCTGTACATGCTCCCCATTTTCTTATTTGGATTTAGTTTTAGTGAACATAGGAAATGAATGGAAATTTTCAGGGCTATAAGAAAACATGAGGTAATTTTTATCTTCTATCAATAATGATAAGGAATCTCTAGTCTTCAAAATTGATAATGTATAGGAATTATCATCGGGGAAATTTTTGGATATACTCTAATTATTCTCCGCTATCATCAGGGGAAAAGGAAGTGTCTATATCTAGAGATTTAGGAGATGAAATAAGGGAATTTTTATTTCCTGCTTGGGAAGTGGTGGTAATTTCTGATCCAAAATATAACGCCATGACCCCAAAATCTTGGAGTTGGTTCCTAAAATATGGTGTGTAATTTTTTTATAAAAAGATACTGATAAAATTACACATCACATCTCATCACAGAGGATCTTCCCAGTCTAGGTTCTGGAAAACCAGATTCAACTGATACTTTTCTTCAAAACTGTATGAGATAAACTCCATAGTGTTGCCACCACATAGAATAAATCAAATCTGAAAAATATATTAATACTTTAAAAATAAATTAAAGATGTAGGGTGAGCACAAGAATTCCCAGTTCATGGTTTTAAAAAAATTAATAAAATCATTTTTTAAAAAACTAACATCCCTTTAAAATAATTATACATACATAAAACATTTTCTTAAAAGAAAACAACATTTATTTTTGTATGTCATAATTATTTTTCAAATTTTACTAGAAATAATTTTTAGGGAAATCTCATACACAAGAATTTAAATATTTATTTAAAGGATACAAATAAAACACATTTCAAAATATGCATACTTGTACAAAAATGCATGGAATGCTGTATATAAGTCAGGAGTTGATCAAAATAAATTAAGAGTGACATGAAAGGGTGAAAGTAAAAATTATCACATGAAATAATACTTATAATTTCACAAGAAAAAATATCATAAATCACTTACCATGTAAAATTTAATTCATAAAATGATATATGAATTTCTAATTTTTGTATTAAGGATCTAAATATAGATGCTAAACTTTCTTTATAAATGATTTGTTAAGTACTTACATAATTATATTATGTGAATTTATTTCCATAATCATGATCAAAAGATTATTAACCAAGGATATTATACTAGTCAAATAATCATATGGTTGGTTAAATACTAATTGCATAATGAGGGAATGCATAATACAGGACAATTATAAACATTCTGTCAAGGCCTCATGCCAGGACCATACATAATCATTCTACCAAGGCCTCGTGCCAAGACCTATTTTATCCCATGAGACCTACCAATACATCGAGAGGCTATGGTGGGCCACATCCATCACATAATAAGTCCAATATATTCCTCATGTGTCTAGTATGTCTTATATTCAAAGTGTCCCATATCATTTTGAATAATTAAATATCTATCATTCAAAGTGTCCCATACCACTTTGAATAATTAAATGTTTCTTATTTAAAGTTCCACATACCAATTTGAATAATTAAATGTTTCTTATTCAAATTTTCTCATACCACTTTGAATAATTAAATGTCTATTATTCAAAGTGTCTCATACCACTTTGAATAATTAAATTCTTAATCCATCATAAGAGATAAATCTCATTCTTGTAATAACTGTCTATATTCATAAATAAAGATAATCATGAAATAAATGTAAACTTTAATCTAAAAATTTCATGGTTTTTTAGTTATACTTTAGGCTATGGATATATCAAATTTATCAATGACATGCATGGAAAAACATATATTCTTTTTCACAAGTGATGATAATTGGTGCATATAAAATGATAGATTGTTTAGGTTTGTCGCATAAAATAATAACTCTTAAATTAAAAACCCTTGCTTCATAAAAGTAAACATTTTATATACAAAAAAATATTTGTTTTTGAATTTTAGATACTTATCATTCATGTTTAAACCATACACTGATAAATGGGAGTGTCAATAAAATTAAATCACAAACTTTAATAATTAATAGTATTCATTGTGGAAACTTAATCATGAATTAAATATAATATTTATAAATGTAAAATGTTAATTTCATGTGAGATATTGATGCATGATAAAATAATTAAACCGAATTTACTATATGTGTTTATGCATGTATATATATGTATTAAACAAAATATAATTCCAACCTTTTATCCTAAAATTATAAATTGTGATGTATTCATGTAATGATAACAAGGTAATGATCCCTTTTAAAATTTTGGGCACACAATTACAAAACAAGGTTTTGTTATTGTTTTTTATTATAAATTAGTATTCATGATCACACATACAATTAGGCCATGTAATCGAAAACATTAAATTCATGGATTGACTTACAAATGTAAAACATGTAAAAAGGTGAGTATAAATATGTTTATACATATATATTTATGCCTAAACATAAATTTTATTTTTGATCTAATCAATTGAATAACTTACAAAACATAAAATCATAGAAAATCTAATACCATTAAAAACTTATTTAAATTAAAACAAGATTGAAATATATTTATGAAATTGTACATACTTATATATATATATATATATTGTTTTTGCATAAATAAATAGATAATATAAAGAATCCTTATGTAAAATATATGGGTAGGGAAACACCCTTTTTAAAAATAATTATTCATCCTTTTAAAAAGAAACTTAAAATAGTTTGTGTGTTCCATTTATACAAAACCATATATAAAAATATAAATATATGAGTTTATAAAACTCCAAAAAAAATAACTTAGAAAACCTTTCCAAGTGTTATACACATCATAAACATTAATTAAATATGAGTAATCAACATTTAGAAAACCTAAAATATTTTAGGATTGAAATTTGTATAAAACTGTATATACACAAAGTGTATATATGGGATTTATATTGCTAAAATGAAGTTTAATAAATACTTAAAAGTATTATATAATTCAAAAACATTAGTTAATCATTAATATCAATCATATGAAAACCCAAATCAGAGTAGGATTAAAATATATATAACTGTATATACACAAAAATGTATATAAGGGTTTAGCATAATGAAAATGAAGCAAAACAAACCCTTACTTGACTTCAAGGGTGAGGTTGAGTCGAGCAGAGTGTGATAAAAGGTAGGGGAGAATAAAATGGGTAGGGTTGTGTGTGCAAGATGGGTTAATATAAACTGAAAATATGTATATTTTATATCCTATGGCCCAAACATAAAATCTAATTTAAGAAACCTGATAATATATATATATTATGGGAAACTTATATGGGAATATAATGGGGTTGGAAATAAAATATTTCATTCAATGGTAGACTCATGGAAAAATGAAGTGCCTGGGTCTGAGGAGGGTGATGGGAGGGTCACGGGATGAGGAAGAACAATGGAGGAGGGTACGACGTCGACTGGTATGGCACAAGGAAGAATAATAAGAAGGGAAGAGGTTTGGACGGTTCTAATTGGATGTGGGTCAATCGGACAGTTGCGGTGACTCAGAATGTTTTAAAAGGAACAAACGGTTGAGATTAGATCTGGGTTTTAATCAGACGGCCAAGGTGGATTCACAATTTTTAAAGAGGTCGAGCAGCCCAGATCGAAGGGGGTCCGATCTGATGGCTTAGTAAACATGGTAGAAATGATGCGGAGGTGGAGTTTTAAAGGTCGACTGGTGCGGATGGCTGATATATTGTGCGAAGAGAACAGACGGCCTGGATTTAATTCCGTGGAAAATTTTGTGTCCCACATCTAAACTGGGAGGGTTTTGGGACCGCCTTATAAGTTTCAGTGTGTGGTGCCATCTTCTGATATCACAAGCACACATTTGAGTCCTTTTACATGGGAATCCACCTATGGGTTCTAATCCCACCCTCTCCCACGCTAGTGCGTGACCTGGCTCACCCTCTGCTCACGCAGGTTCATGCCCTACACACGGGCCTTGCACACACTTATCCCACACCATTCACGGCTCATTCACGACTCAAAATGCACCATGCATGTGTTGAGCCTGACTTCGGTTGCCTTTGTGAGAAGTCCACTGACCTTGAGGACTTGTCCTTTAAGGCTGTCCTCAGCCAGATGGGGTAATCACCATATTTTTATCAAAAATTTATTAAACACAAATATTTAAGAAAAATATAACATATATATTAATTTACTTACATATAAAAACATTCTTTCTCATAGTTAAACAAAATTATAAATGTCATTAATTTCATAAGTTTATATTAATTTTGAGTTTTAAAACATTATAATTTCAAAATATAAATATAAAGTACAAATTTAATTAAAACCATGTCATTATTTAACCAAATATATACCTTTAAAATATTTAAATAATTTTAAAACATTTGAAATATATAATGACATTATAAAGGTTTTATAAAAATAAAAATTGTCACATGTTTCTGAAATCCAATGGCTATTAGGAGAAAATAATGGCCATATTTATCTATAATGGTTACAAAGGCCTTATAAATAAAGTTTTAGGGTATTTCAAAACTTCAAACCATTTTGTCTTATAAGGATAGTGCTCTAAATTCCCTTGGCTTACTATATTATGGCTATTATTCTATCTATTTATTTCTTTGTTTTGGTGGATTCAAGGTACAAGGGTTACTTAATCAGTCTCGTTGTGATGTTGTGTGGCCTTCCATTTGTGCTATTAGGTCTTACAGTGATTTCTCTTGAGTGATTGTAATTCCCTTACATCAAAGTAATGTATCAGTGTTTCTATTGAATAAAATGTGTCTTATTTCATTCTTCAAGCATTTGTTTTGTATGTCACCAATAATAAACAAAACAAAACAATAATAATACTATTAATCATAATAACTAACAAAATATTATTATTAAAAATATAAATATGTATGGGTGTCACACAAACAATGATTCAAGAGTCCCCTTATATTTTGGAGACAAAGTGGGAGTATGTTCCTCTAGGGAATCTTTATCATTGTTGGGATCAAATCATTGTTCTTCATATCCATATTCATCTAGTGTATCGAATATCATGAATATAGAGGTAAAAAATAATAAGACTTATACCTTTCTTCTTCTCATGGTATTCATATACACTTGGTCAAAAAATCAGGATTGTACTAAATAGTTTTGGAGAGAATTCAATCCAGCCTTCTTGTAGAGATGTTTAGGCACAATATTGATATTAATAGATTTTATGGTATTTTTTATTTCTATAAGAGGTGATTGTTCTAGGTGAACTTTTTCATGAACATCATATTTCAAGAAAGTTATCAAATGGTTCATCCTCTCATATGGGATTTGTATAACTTGATGAATCCCCATATCTGGAGTGATTACCTTGATTTGATTGATGGTAAATACGTAGCCTTTATCAAGTTTATAGTATGGGTTTATAGAGTCCATTTACAAACCATTAGGATTAATAGTTTGAATAAAATCACCTATCACTAGTTGTTTTCCCTCCCTTTGATAGAATCAAGCATCTGCGTATAGAGATTCATGGGAATATAAAGGGTCACCATCACCATGTAGCACTCCAGACTATTCATAAATGGAGTAATTAAGATTTTGTAGGTATGATGAGGGTGATAATACAGGGAATGTATACATTTTCTTCATAGTAGGACATTGTAGTTCATGTCTTGACAAATAATCATGAACTCAAATTCATAAATAAGGTCCCTTAACTGGGATCTAAGTATGATTTATCTAATATGTTTTTTATTTTTTCATACCCTTGTATATTTAGAGTTGAGGGATAAAAGTTTTCATCATTTTGGCCAAGGATTTGGAGAATCTAGACTATGATTAGATTAATTTTAGATCCATTGTCAATAAGAACTCAATAAAAATTAACACCTTCTAACTTAATAGATATATATATATATATATATATAAGGTTCTTATGTGACATTGTATAACAGTCTCTCTATCTTTCTCTATGAATCAGATAACTATATGACACTCGATAGGGTCAGACTCTACATGATATATATCAGTGATAGTGACCTTAGATTCAAACTCTTGAGGTCTTAGGATAGCCTCAATAAGTGCTTCAAAAATCTCCTTTGAAAGATGAAGGGAATCTATAATTGAAGGTTTGATTGGAATAACCACAAGATTCTTCAATATGTCATACTATTTAGATAGAGTCTTATGATTCCCTATATGAGTTTTGTCCACAGTTTGAGGCTTAGTAGATGAGATTGTCTATAGCAGTGCTTACCTTCCCTGATTAGAACTATAGTGAATCTTTGTATTTTATGTGTCGGGATGAGCTAACCTCTCCGCATTTTGATGCTAACTGGAAAAATATTGATTTTCCAATTAGTCCTCTAGTATGATAGGTCTTGAAAGAACCATGGATGATTCATGAGTAGATTGATTCTCTTTCTAATCCTACCAGAGATCCTATCTATGGTTTTCTACAACATATATAATCTTAGTATAAATGTGACCTAAATGTCAAGGTCCATGTCAACATCATCTTCCTCTCCCCCATTATCCTCAACATCCTTTTCCTCCTCCCTGATTATGATAGGGGAATTTAGGATCATATGTATCTTCTTCATCATAGAAGGAATTCAACAAGGAAATTGCATTAACAAAGCTATATAGAGACACTTATTCTGATGAATATTCTACTTATTAGGATGTTATCGAGGGGACCATTTTGAGGGGCGGTGCCTATCCACCCAGTGTTGGGTGAATAAATACTGATAGGTTTTAAACTATATTTTTCATCAACACAAATTCATATTTCCACCCCTTTATCTTATTAATCATGTTTCACTGATTCTTATAAGACAACCTATTAGAGGACCATGGTATCAAAGAAGTTTTCCAAGTTTCTAAATTTAGATTTGGGTAAATAACTCATTTATTTAGTTGTGCCCTGAGAATCAAATGTTCTTAGTTTGGTTTACTATATTCTTAGTCAACCAATCATCTAATTTTCAGAAACCCTTATTCAAAACATCCTTCCATTCCCCTTATTTTTTTGGTAAAGTGTAAGAAACATAAGACACTTGTGTTAGAGGCCTTCCCAACTTCACCATCCCATAATATACCATATTTTTTAGGACATATATGAAGGTGAAGAAATCCTATATAGTATTCCCCAATATTAAATGGAAGGTAAAATAACCTGGGCAGTCACTGGGGCTAACATGATCAAGATTCCTAGTCTCTGATAGCTTTAGAAAATTGTCCTCTATAATTTCCATGAAGAGTAAAGGAACATATTAATTTTAGATAGAATATAAATTATTCTTTTAATCCTCATAAGATGTGTACATATTATATTTTATACCTTCCTTGTGAGATAATTTTAATTGTTTTTTTTTTCATTTAGGAGGGGGTACCACATGATATGGTGGAGGTTTGGATGCTGGAGTTGGTTTCAAAACTAGTTTAAGTATAAACGTTGTTGTTCCCACTTTATCGGTCCTCTTTCCTAGAGTTATTGGTGTTGGTCGAAGCTTGTGTTTATTCCAATGAATGGAATCTTCCAAACTTTATAAAAGAGTTTCAATATCAAAAAATCTACCTATATATTTTATTAGAATTAGTTGCTTTTGAAATTCATCATGTTGATTCTCTATGTATATTCCCAACAACTCTTCTTTGGGGGATACAAGTTAAAGGAATATTTTAAACCCTTGCACTTGAAAATAAAGTCTATAAATCTCTCATTATCATGATATTTTCAGTTTTAGAGGTCAAAAACCATTGCCTTTATCAACATGGATCTGAATTTGTAGAGAAATTTTAGGTGAAGATCTTATCATCCTATGATTTATCTAGTTAGAATATTGTTATACCAGACAAATGTCAGCCCATCTAGAGTATACATGAATCATTTGATCTAAACTACCTCTTACTGCTTGAGGGTTCCAATAATGGGACAACATTGAGATATTAAGTGCATCAGATGTTGCTTTAGGTCCCTGGTTCCATTAAAGGTCATGATAGTTGTATTTTTCAGATTGGGTGGGGAGGGGTCATTAATAACCATTAGAGGTATGGATTATTCTTCTTGTTTCACTATTGTATGCTACCCTTCCATAGCCTCCATTCTAATTTTAAAATATTAAATAGATTCAACAATATCTGATGTAATGAATGGTTGGCCATACAAATGAGTAGAGGTAATGGGTGGATCCTTGTATGGTCAAATCAGTAATGTTTTTTTTGATGACCAATGTGAGTAATCCTAGGGTAGCTCACCTCATATGGTTATGGATACTACCCCAGTGGAAGAAACATCTGATATTCTCTAGCCACTGGGTCTAGGTAAATTGGTTTTTTGAACCCAGAGTTTTTCAAATGTCTATATTCTTCTATCACTATAAGGGTAGCCACACTATATTGAGGGGGATTTATTAATAGAGAAACATGAGTTTTTTCTTGGGTTTTATACTTGGTGGGAATATTTCCCATGAGTAATTAGGCATTGAGTCACATTAAATCCTTTATCTATACCACATATTGAGTAACCCTCTTATCAATGGTAAGAGTTTCAATATATTTAGGTAATAGATTGGATATAAATGCATCTTTTACCTTCTCTTTATTTGAATCCTATTGGAGATATTTCAACAAAGCATTGGGTGGATCCCCAAAATTTTGGGCTTGTCTCTGTTGATGTGTACGTACACATTATTCATGCATTTCAATGTGGATCATGTTTTAGAAACATACTTATGAATCCCACTCTTTTATATCATAATCATGTTCTACATCATCAGTGGGGATGATATTAATGATATTCATCGATTCATAGCATGTTTCCAAATCCATGTCCTCATTAGAATGGTAAGAAAATTTGTTTCCTTCTAAATATCTTTTGATAGGTGAGTCATAATCATCCTTAGCCTTTACTTTATTGGTAGAATGTTTTGATTTTCAACCCTTGAAATGATTTTCCCTATCCTTTCAATGAACCCATAATATTGGTTTGTGGAGAGTATAATAGAGAATCTAGAAACTCATTTCAATCATATCCCCAGAGAGAGAGATAGGTCACACAAATAAAGGAACTATGAAGGTATATCATGTGATGTGTCTCCCATCTTAGAGAAGACTAAATTTCATATAGCATGAGGAGATTGTGATACAAATTCCCCCAACCCTATGGGATGGGGTTGACTTAGTTCAGCTGTTATGAAATCATGGACTCACTAAGTATTTTATGATCTTTATGGTGGAAGCGGTAGTAAAAGTTCCCCTATCCCTATAGCTTAGGGTTTCTTCTGTATTTATACTACTATGGCCACTGCTGGTGACCTTCTAATTATGTGGGATTTTATTCGAGCATGGGTTAGATATAGTACATGTTCAGAATGGAAGTTTCTCACTATTAACGGTAGCACTTTATCTAAAGATTTGTATTTTCTCAAACAAGAGTCTTACTCATCCTTATCAGAGTCCTGATATAAGATTCTATTTATGGATCATCCCCATATGGTTGATTGTTTCTAAGGTTTAAATATAATAGAACCTTGTTGGATGGGATAGTGAGCATGTGTAAATCCTAGTCCTAGAATCTGACCTGAGTCAATGTTGTTACATGATGCATCACTCAGAAAACTATTCTTTCTAGGAAGTTATGTGAAATTTATCACTCCATTCTCACCCTATCGTCTGATGTATATGTTGAATGGAGTATCAGTAATCAACTTGCGTAAATACTATAAATAATTAAGGCATGTGTGATGGATATATTCACGTTGATTTCCCAATTTCATACCACATGTAACTAAAAGGGTAACAAAGTTAATTTGATTGTGAATTTATTATATTTCTTTGACATTATCTAGATATTCCATTTAAATTTTATATTCCATGTCAATTTGATATTTTTCCTTCAAATAAATAATGATCATATATAGGTTCAAATAAAGATGGTTTTTTATTCCTCAATAAAAATATTAATAATTTCTTATTTTAATATGGATATAAACCAAAACATGACTAGAATATTCCATTTTTATAGTTATTTCCTCATAATCATGTCACCCTATTCATCTTCGATGATAGATTCATCCACCTGATCTGACTAGAGCGGTCATTTATCTACTGCCTTACTGAGGGGAGTAATATAAGTTATAATTTTATATGATTTATTAGAAATTAAGTGATCTAAAGGTGGTAGGTAAAATTAAAACTACCTTGGGTGGTATTTTGGTTGAGAAATAATATCACACATCAAAGATAGATTACTTTGTGTAGTTGGCCTTATTCTCTCAAGGGCCTCATGATATGAGGATTTTTTGGGGTTTCTTTAATAAGAGGAATATTTTCTTATAAAAATTATATGTATCTAAGTGGAGGACCTTCATAATTAATTAAATCATGTGAATAAATACCATCATGGTTAAATGTTTTATTACAGGGGGAATATTTCTATATATTCTCTGGGGAGGACCTTTAGGGTGGATAGTGACAAGGTGAGGTCTTTATTTTCATTTGATATTCTATCTATGAAGATGATTTTCATGGATCACATCATAATAGTAATTCTCATGATTAAACTTGATCCCACCATAGGGAGGAATATTGTGGCAAGTGCTCTAGGGAGGACCTCCAAAGCTACCAGTAGACATATTATGGGGAGAAACTTTACAACTAAAACTTCTTCCTTTATCTGGTATTGAGTCATTGTATTCTTAAGTTTCTATTAAGATATGTTTTAAGGCCTATATAATTCTAGACTTTATTAGGGATTTTATATGGGTATGCTTCTATGTTTTGGTCTTCCCCTAGTGAGAATTTATCTTGGATTCTCTTCATGGGGTAGTCGATTTCACACATTGTGTTCACTGACTTTATATATGGGATCACTCTTGGGTGACTCTCATGTTTCCATTGAAATATATCAATTGGATTCTTCGTAATGGGTAGGAATGTGGGATTACTTTTTGGTTTATGTCAAGATATACTAATGACATTCTATACGCTAAAGGGGATCAAGAATATGTGTCTTCTCTTAAGTGATTTCCAAAATATACCAGTAATTTCTTAAAGATTTGGTAGGGATATAGGTATACCTTCAAGTGATCATTGAAATGGGATGGTGATCTCCAGTTGGGATGGGAATATATTTCTAATCCATTTTTTCATTCTTTATTAGGATGTACCATTGATCCTCTAGAATGGGATTAGGAATTTGTGTCTTCTATTGAGTTTCTATTGAATTGTGTTGAGGATTTTTTATGGTGGTGGGGGTATAAATTTGTGTCTTCCCCCTATTGGTCATTAGGATATGCCAATGATTTTTTTCTTCTAACACTTCTAGGATATTCTGGTATTTTTTTATAATATGAGGTGGGATATATATTTTATTATCAATTTCTTCCAATATATGTTGGTGGGATTCCACAACAGTAATGGGATTATATTCTAATTCCTTTGTGGGAATGGGGATATGGTCCCACTCCTATCCTCCAGTTTACATAGAGATACACCAATTTCATTTATGTGTGGGGTGAGAATGTGTGTATTCCCCCTAGTTACTATCAAGATATACTAGAAATCATCTGCTAGTTCTTCCAAGGTATATTGAAAGGCTTGGTGTTTGGGAGTAGGAATGTGTGCATTCTCTCTAGTTACTTACATAATATGTTGGTGGGATTCTTCGGTGAAAGTGGAAACATGGACCCACTCTCTATGGTTGAAATATCTCTACCTTGAGAGAGACCTCCTAGATTCCCAGGTCTAGTTGGCTAGAGAAGTGAACCATAAATGGCATCCTCAATAGGTTGTTGGGGGATTGATTTCATATGGTACTGGTGTAAAAAGTTTTTAAAATAATCCATATTGGGTAAATCGTATGCTGGTTTGGGGTTGTGGTTGACCTCCTAATCCACCTCCTTTATATAACATAGGTATTTGTTACTATTTTTTCATAAAAGGGTCCCAAAACTATTCAAGGTGGCGATGAGCTCCACCTACTCCATCACGGTCTATCGTCAAGTGGATGGCCGATGAGGCTTCATGTCTAGAAAGGATTAACACACAACCTCTAGGATTAAGATTGTACTATTGAGGAAGTACACTCAGACCAGTGAATTCATCTCCTAGTGTTGAAGGCACTGGGTGGGTGACAATGTGTTTCAATTTGATGAGGCCAAAGATTTTTCATCTATTAAGGCATATGTATATCATTGAGAGATTTTCATGAGTTTGGATTGAAGGTAGCTATTAATCTGGAAGTCTAAAAAGTAATGATAGACACAAATAAGAAAACTGATCAATTCAGTATCACAAGTAAAAAATTCATGCTTGACCAATTAATTTAACAATTAAAGGTTTCACATTAGATTATCCTTTTTTGGTGGGGGCACATGAAACAAAATATCCTAATGTTTATTTCTGGAAGGCTATCATAGTTGGAATATTCACATCAGGTTCATTATGTTTGTTTCTAACATAAATTATTTATGTACCCTCTCTTCTGTGATAGTCCGATATGGATTTAATTTCATACATACTTTTCAAAGGTAGGCGGTCACTAGGGGGTTCCCATCGATGCTTGAAAATGTGTGTTGGTTATGATGGTGGGAGTTGGGGCTCATCACACCATTTAGAGGGTATTATTTACTACTCTTAGACTCTCTTATAGATTCAATATGTATTTCATGAATCCTTCTCAAGTCCCAATGCAGGATCGGTTACCCTTGTACCAATAGTTATTATTTTAACATGAGTCAATGTAAATATATGTATGTATGAGATATATTCTATTTATGTGAACATATGTATATATCAGAGGTCCTCTATCAATGATACCATCTATATGTATCATAGGTTCTTTAAATTTATTCAATTATTACTTAGCGATGTTAGTTTAAAGCCACATAACTAGGTGCTCTAGGTTTTATTAATATCTGGGGAGGCATAATGTGATTTAGATATTGGGATCAGGCCCATAAGAATGGATTCCTATGTATCATTATAAAAGGAGATAGAACCCTCATAATTTATTGTCACTTAATAGGTCACTTCATACCTTTCATGGTCATGTTATGAGGACTAATCCATGCATTTTAACGTCATATGGTTAGGATTTTTAAATGAAAGATGCCTAAAAATGACTAGTGTGGTACTTACACATGAGAAACCCTTTTTGGTTAACCTCAAAGAGAATATGGGCCAATGAGAGTGGGTTGGATAGCTGTAATATAACCCTATAGGTATCTCATAGGTAATATGTCATGAGTGAGTGAGGTATAATGATTACGTGGAGGGGATATGGACCTTTGGGAGGGGGAAATACTTCATTGGAAATATATACTAATATGAATAATCCCCTAGAAATATGGACCTATATAAAGGGATGTTTGAACTCATGAGAATATAGTCTAGTGAGGGTAATATGATAAGACCCTGAGGGAATATGGACCTCTAGGTGGGGGCATGATTTTTTTAGGAACATAGTCTGATGAGGGATGATACACATGGAATATGGCCCTGGTGGAGGTGGATAAGATCTCAGAGGGAGTATGGCCCAATTATTAAGGATGTCCATGATCATAGGAATATGGATCGGTGAGGAGGGATGTAGATAGTTTTGATGTTGGGTTTTAACCTCAGGGAGGCATCCTACATATCACATTTAATTGGAATTATAGTGCACATAGTTTGATATGCATAGTTTAAGATCATGTGGTATAATCATACCATGCAGTTTAACATTATGTGGTAAGGATATTGTTATGTAGTTTTACATCACATGAATAGGCCGTTGGCTGCATAGTTTACCATCGTGTTATGGGAATGTCTGTGTTGTGGAAGATATGACAATAGATAATAGATTAGGGCTTACTTTTATGAGGTTTCCTCAGAATGTCTAACCTAATAAGTGTATTAGGTAAATTCATTTATATTTGAGGCTTATACCTAACAGGAGGTTCATTTTGGATAAATTTAGATTATCCTAATGGTAGGATCAAATTAGATCTCTAAACCCATGTGATCCATGCTCAGTGTGAGAATCAAGAGATATTGGAATATTAAACACATTGCACAATGAGTTGAACTTACACCCTGAGGCCACCCATATATGAGGGGTCATATTATGCACATGACATGATTCATATGATACTCATCATGTGATTCATTATATGATCTTCCCATTGGGTGAGCTTGTAGTTTTACATCTTAGGATAAGGATTTTGGTTAAATAATTTAACTCCATGTTGTGGGGGGCATCTCTGTCATGAATGGTATGAGAATAGATGATATAGTGGAGAATATTCATATAAGGATTCTATTTGAAAGATGTATCACTAATAATATATCCCTTTTAATTGTATTGGTTATCAAAAATACGTACCACCAAGATCACTTGGGTTGGTTTGGCCTTGGTGGGTAACCTTAATGAAGGATAAAACATAGGGGGGTTTGTTTGATCATTATTTTATTGCTTTATTAAATGATCATAAAAGTTCCAAATGCTTCATATGATGGGGACATGAGAGATGGGGTAATGAAAACCAATAAAGTCACTTCACATAGGATAATATGCTATGAGAAATGGGTGGAGCCCATGATAGATAAAATTTCAGGGTGATTCACAAAGCACCCTCCATGAAGCATCCTTCAAGAAGAATTATCATTAAGTGTTCTTCGCAAATCATCCTTCATGAAGTATATTTCATGAATAATCCTCTAATAACTAGATTATTGGGGGCACTCCATGAGTTACTTCTATAAAGTAGGTTATTTTCAAAGTAAATACTTCTTTGGATTCCTTGTGAGGTCCCTCTAAATTTTTTCCTTCTTTCCAGAATGGAAAATCTTTCTTTGAAATAATTATGTACCTTTCTCATTCAGTCTCTATCTAAATCCACCTATGTTTCTATCTCTTTCCTTTTTTCTATTTGGGGAAGGAGTGGGGTATTTATAACTGGTGTTGATTCAATATCTCTCCCATAATAGGTTTCCATATGGTGGTATGGTAAGGTATAATAATCACTACTCAACTTCCACAAATGACATAGCCAATGCTACATAGTTTCATCTTAGTTTTCACACACCACTACAAATAAAGAGCATCCATAAAGTAATTCCTTTGTGAATGAGGTGTTATGTGGTCATATAGAAGCTCAACTTACTACTACAAACAATGATTGTATACTATGTGGTTGGATAGCACTCTGAATTGTCTTCCCAGATGATGGATCCTGTAATTTTATTCTCTAGCTCATTTTATTTATAGGAGGTGACTTGTTTCACAAAGCATGGATTATTTATGAAAAGGGGGTGTTATTCGGTGAGGGTTTATAGATCTGTAGTGAACCTTCATTACTTTGTATTAAACTTTAATTTACCAATTTTTTATTTAATTTTCATTACTTCTTAGACTCATTTCTCAATTGGAAGTGTTTTGGTATTTTGTAAGCCTCAATAATGTAAAAGGACAGATGGGTGTGATACTCCCTCCACTGATGTGTATGTTTTAGCCAAAGGTGGTTTCACCTTTATGGATTATTATGGAAGTTTTGAGAGAAGGCTAAGAATATTGGATTCTTCAAGTCTCATGACTCTTCATGCAATATAAGTTTCCTTTAATATGTATCTTATAGTTGTGATTTCTAATTTAAAAAAAATTAGGCTTTTTTGTACTTTGAGTATCTATAGTTTCTTATGTGATACTAACCTTCGTGGATTAAATATGAGATGATTGTGACTTATTTATAGCCCTATAACTTCTAGTAGTTGGGCATATCTGGATCCTTGTCTTCCTATTGGTTAATCTCTTACCAAGGGTTTTGAGTAGATTTTTTTCTTTGGTTTTTCCTTTGTGGTTTTGAGGCATCCCACTAAGTATGTTTATACTCACCCATGCATGGGCCTTGTACCCACATATGTTGTGTCTGTGCATATGATACATGTTTAGAAGATAGTTTTGTTGGATAGGGAGATGGGGTGGATTATTTGGAGATGGCATCTGGAGATGCTTGGCGACCTTGGTGGACTTGGAGTTTAAAAAACTTAGTGATACTGGGTGGTGATGGTAGCAAGCAACGTTCATGTTTAGATTCAAATATCTGTAAGGAATTATTTGTCTCCACTAATTATGTTGATTTTCATTTTTTGGGAATGTATCATGACCCTTATTCATTATGGATTATGTACTATATTATCTTTGTGGATCTTATCATTTTTTACATGCATTATATACATTTTAGTTAGTTTTATTTATCTTTCACTAGTACAAAAACTATTTATAACATCACCTTTTACACATCGGGTTTTTAGGACCGACGTGGAAATATATGAAAATTTATTTTTCAAGTTGGTTCTTATATAACTGATGTAAAAAATCCATTTTCACTACTTTTTCATGTCGGTTATATATGAATCGATGGGAAAAAAAATTCATGATTTTTTCACGTCGGTTCTAAATAACCGACCTGAAAAATAGGTTTTTCATGTAGATTATTTAATAACCAACCTGAAAAATGTTTTAAAACAACTATTTAATTTCCCAAGCTTCTATTTGACTAGTCTTGGAGCTCAAACAGAGTTACGGATCAAAAGTTATGTCCATTAGAAGTTGATCACCTCTAAATGATTTCTTAGAGAAGTCCAACTTCCAATAGCCATAACTTTTGATCCCTAACTTCATTTGACCTCCACAACTAGTAAAATAGAATCTTGGGAAATTAAATACAAACTTTTCAACATTTTTTACATCGGTTATTAAAAAACTGACATGAAAAATATCTTTTAACATTGGTTCCTAAAAAAACTGATGTTAAAAGGTTGTTTTCCACATCGGTTATCATAATACTGACGTGAAAAACTAATTTTCACATTGGTTTTATGATAAAATACATGAAAAATAAAAAATTTAATATATTTTCGTGATTTTTATCATAAAACTGATGTGAAAGATAATTTTAATATCCCACAAATACAGAATTAAAATTTTTTTACAATACGGCATCAAAATTTTCAATTTCCACCTAAAATTTATAATACCACATTTTCTTTTACCATATCATTTATATGTTTTCAATATAAACATATATTAACTTAACGTTCAATTATTTAAACCATCATCATTCCACTAACTCAACTCGTTTGATCTTCATTTTGAATCCATTATTTCTTCTTTCGATGATATCGTCCAAGTATTTGTAATTATTTTTCCATGATTTATGTTTTTTATGATTATTTTTCTTAATTGATATACCAGTGAATGATTTTGATTTTATTATAATGAATAATAATTCTTCGTATCATTGTAAAACTATAAATCATCCTTCATATTCTAAAATTCCTTTTAAAACAAAGCTTTGGTTGCCACATGAGATCTTTCCTCGGAAAAAAATTATATCCATCTTCTGACAGTCGTAACTTTTGATCCATAACTCTGTTTAAGATCTTCAACCAGTCAAATAAAATATTATAAAATTATCTAAAATTTGATAACATTTCTCACATTATTGTTTCAAAAAAAAATGATAAACATTTATTTTTAATGTCAGTTTTTTAAAAGACGACGTGAAAAATAGGTCTTTCAAGTTGGTTTTCAAAAAAATGATGTGAAAAATAACTTTTTAACATAATTTTTTTTAAAAATGATATTAAGATTTTTTTTCAAGTAGTTTTTTTAAAAACTAACATGAAAAATCATAAAAAAAAATTGTTAACATTGGTTATTAAAATCTATGTTAAAAAAACATATTTACAACGTCACCTTCAAAGATGTCACCTCAAGAATTGATGTTAAAAATATAAAAAAACTGACATAGAAAACATATTTTGTAATAGTGTTTCCTGCATTATTATTTCCTATGTAGAGTTTTGGTTTGAATAAAGGTGAATTAGGTCAAGTCCTCCCATCATGTGTGGTATGCCTATACGGTGTTAGTCACAATCCCCTAACCTATTAGATGTGGGATTGAGGTGGAACACATGATTTTAATCCACCTAGGAGAGTTTCCAATGGGTTAGGTCATGTCATAGTAGTATTAGAGTAGGTTTTTCTTAGTGGTAGAGATTAGAGTTAGTAGTCATGTGAGGACTGGTTTAGAAATTTAGGGCAATTATGTTAAAGGGGTCTTGTATTTTTTATCAGACTAAGGATACCGGTATTGTTATAGTAGTTAATATATTATTTCTATAGGACTCTATTATCCTATGATTCAACCTGGAACTCTAAGACATCAATTTTAGGGTACAAACAAGTTGATAAATGCATCTTATAGTGGTCAATTATGATATTTCATGTCCTTTCAGCATTTGATCACCCTGATATGCTATAACCCTTGTGGGTTCATCCTATCAATGTTGGGTGATACCCAATAATAACCAACATATGTGAATAGGTTGGTTCATGATGTTCCCATGCCTATAGTGAGGCCTCTCACCACTGATTTGTGAGTGATACAGGGTTGTTTTTGAAACTTGGTTAAGATATATTATTACCTAGTGATCTAGGGTAGTTGATCTCCCTTTTCTACTTAGTGCGGATCTTTCTTACAGTAAAAATGGTAGTTCCCACTATGGTGGATAATATTACCCATATGTTGGATATGTTATGTGTGTTTCAATATTAGATTTCACATGGGTTTCCCAGGAGAGCCTGACCCTTGTGCAACAAAAGTTTGCTTGGATTTTAAGTATCATGTTTCTGTCAGGTTCAGACTTATGATAACCAGATGAATATTCTTTTATTGAGCTCCCTATACCTCATAATGAAAATATATTAGATTATTCTTTTCTCAAGCCTGTGATGGGACTACTCTACCATAGTTTGAGTTTGATTCATTGTTCAGGATAGATTTTTATTTGTGGATGTTCGACCATCTAAAAGGTAGTTAAATCATTTCTGAGTGTGCATCAAGGCCCACAGACCTCACAAGATATTTCCTAGAAATTTTTCACAATAGAAATGTTCAAGATCAGTGGTTTAGGTAGGGACTCCAATAGAATATTTATTGAGCTATGGTTTTGTTTTCATGTGATTCCACTTATTCCTAATACCCTGGGAAATCATTGTCAGTTGAGTATTATTAGTAGGGATGTACCTTGTCTATGGGAGTAGGTTAAAAATTCACCTGAATAAATTTAGTGTAGTACAGTGATGGACCTCCATGCTAAAGACAATGTTGGAATCATATTTTTTTACTATAGAAAATAGAGACATAGTAGGTAGCGTATTTAGTGAAGGATCGGGTAGAGCGAGCACAGTTGTAAATGGATGACTCATCAATCAAGTACTATAAAAAACCACTTTTTCTAGTTTATATCTAGTGTGGGTGTGAATAGTAAAATCTGTAGGAGGATGAGCATGATGTATAACTATGTTTAGGCATCAATGGGTGTAGTTTAAGGTATGATTTTTTATATTCCTTCATGAACACTGATACAAAATAAAATATATACAAGTTATTCTTTCTACATCAGATGTTCAAGATTTGGAGATTCTAATGGAACCACATTCTAGACCCTTGTAAACTAGATATTTTTCACTGATGGTGGCCATATTTATCTCAGCCCTCATAGTGATGTGAGTTCATCCTTAGTGGAGAAGGAGTTCTTATATATGACTCCTTTATATAAAATATGAGATCTAGTGGTACCTATCTCATTTTGGATGGGTTATCAATGATATTACTGCACAGTGAAACATAATTGAGTCAATGAGGTGAGGTCCACCCCCATCTATGATTGGGACCAACTTTAGTGTGGAAATCAAAGCCCACCCTCAAGAAGTTTTAATTGGATTCCTATAAAATGGTAAACATGGATTTGTGTGTTGTGCGTATAGATTAGGATTTACTCCCTATGAGTGTGTAAGAATGCATGAATACTTATTAAGGGCAGACCATGTTTATCCCTCAATGACATACCGGTGTATATAATATATTTTAATCCAGACATAGAGTTCAAGTGTTTCTTAGTGTAGTGATGTACTGTGGTATTCAGACCATTCGGGGTAGTGATGGATTGAATCCTTTCTGGTATAAATTCATGGTGCAACCTATTAGACATTCATGTAATTTCCCTAGTCTTACCCTGGGAGTGTCATCTATATAGTAACCTCTCATAGCATGCATTCTAGTTAAATGGGGTATCATTTTCCTTCAAAATGTTGAGGTAGTGGTGGTTCATTATATCTTAGTGGTGTAATAATGGTGTGGTGATTATTGATTTTATCAAAGGAATATGTGACCAAATGATGGAGGATATATATGAATGGATTATTTCAAAGCAATTGGTTCTGGTTTTGATATGGTGACATTTTTCACCTTCAGTCAAAGGTGGTGGCCTCACACTCTCCCCTTATGTCAGTGAGGACTAAAGTGGTGATGTTAACTTAGTGGTCTTGTGTGGTTGGGAATTCTGGGTTGGTGGACCTGAAGGGTTTTCCTGAAGGTGGGGAGAACATCCCCCACTTTATAAGGTTGATATTAGTCTTCTCTTTGTGTTCCTATTAAATATTAGGATGGATATCCTAAGTGGATACCAGCCTAGTAAATCATATCCCTCAATGCGGTATGTCTAGTGGATATTTTGGGGTGTTCCCATCACATAGAAATTCATGTTATGCAGTGAAAAATGAGTCTTTATTAACAGGTTGTGGTGTTTTATTGATCTAGTTTGGAAAGTATTATCCTGGGGTCTAGGGATGACTGAATAGTGTCATCAAAATAGTCATGATCATAATCTTCAAATTATGATGGAATGGGAAACCTAACGAGTAATGGTGTGGTGCTGAGAAGTTTGACAAGGTTTGTTATATTCATGATGTAATCATCAGTAGATTTCATGAAGGATTATTGACAACACAAACAGGGTATCTTTGATAGTTAGTGTGAACTTGTTGAAGGTTGTGACATGGATAAGGTAATCTTATAGATATTTTAGAGAGTATTGTGAAAGAAGGCTCATGTTTCTCTTTTTACATGAACTAGAAACATTGGTGCATGTGCCTAGTTGGAAGGGGATAAAGAAGAAGATAACGTAGTACTAGAAGAGCATGTAACCTTGAAACTCTTCTTATGTTAGTGCAGAATCTATGTGAAGTTAACAGTGGTAGGGTCTGATATATATGGATTGTTATCATGTGAAAACCATCAAAGACATTCTTTAAAGGTGCTGAGAAAAGAGCTCCCACCATAGGTAACATTACAAACGAATCATTTTAAGACATATGTTAGTGGTTTGTGGTCTTATTTCATTCTATATGAAATAATGGCCTTCAAATGAGAAAGTTTTTAGGTATTAAAGCTTGTAAAGACTCACATAGAAAGGATGTTTGTTCCCATTAAGGTATTTGTTCAAGATAGGCTAGAGTCGATATCTTTGTGATGGAAGAGGATGTTCCCTTCCTCGGAAGTTGAGTACCGAGTTCCCTTAGATCTCGAGCCTCCATTGGAGAGGGAGGTGTGTGCGGAGGTTGGTTTCTTTCTATATGAGGGGTTTTCAGAGTTTTAAATTTTTGGGACCTCTTGAGGGGTAAAATGATAAAATTACCCTATTAGATAACCTCAAAATAATTTTCTAATGGATTTATTGATTTTAAGGTATGGTTTTTACACCTAGGATGAGCTGGTATAGAGTTTTGAGCTTGGAAGGGCCTCAATGATAATATATTAATTATAATATATTATTATTTTTTAGTTTTTGTGTGCATTCTCGGGAAAAATAGTTTTCCTTTAAATGGACCCCAAATAGAAAATCTTAGAAACTGATTGCATCTATAATGGGGGTTTTACCCTAGGGGTGGTATAATTATCATTTGCATTAGAGTTCTCAGGGTTTGGTCATTGTAGAAAAATTAGTTAATTAAAAAGTGAAATTTTATTAAATAAATTAAATCAGTTATGGGACAATTAAAACCTTGACCTAGTTTTAATTTCAATATAAGATTCACTAATTCTAGGGTTATCTACATGAACCCTAAGATTGAGAATGGCCTCTTGAGAGGGGAATTGGAGGATTCAGAGAAAACTCAAGATTGAAGAATGAATTGTCTCAATCACCAACAATAATCAACATGGATGTGATCTTTAACAATGATCGATCATAAACCAAGTTTTTTATTTTTTTTTATTTTGAATCACTTTTCTCTTCATGAATTTATTATTGAATTTATGATTTAGAACCTTCTCTCTTTGTTTTTGAATCAGGTGGGTTATTATTTTGATTTTTTTATAATTCTCATTGTTTTTATCGAATTCACCTTTCTTAAATACTCAACCCCTCCACCATGGAATTTCTAAGGTAGAGATGGTCTTTCCCCTAACTTTATTCCTGGTGTTTTCATGATTTAGATGGTGGATTGATGAAGAAGATTGTGTTCTTATCTTCTCTCACCACTCTCTCTTATTCTCCTTCTCTCTATTTTCTATATAATTTCCCTCCTCTATGCATGTAGATGAAAGGAAACTTGCCTTAGAGGTGGCAATAAATAGTGAGGGGTGGTGTGGTAGTCGGTGAAAGGGCGGAGACGGCGGTGGCTTGGTGGCTTGGTGGCTTAGTGATAGAGAGGTGAAGGGGTACGGTGGCACTCGAATGGGATAGAGGTATGGGGAATAGTTGATATTAATAATAGTGTGCATTAGGGATGGTCCAATAAAGTGTGGTGTGAGTTAGTTGTGATAGTGGTATTAGGTTGGTGGGATAGCAATGTTGGCTGGAGGTGATACGGAAAGGGAAAATGGATGTGGCCAACCGTAACTATTACCAACACAGATAGAGTGATGGCACAACGTGAGGTCATGAAATGAGTAATTGGTGGAGGCTGAATGGTTGTTGTGACATAAGGAAGAAATTTTGTCTCACTGGTCTCGAGCATGACTAGCATGTCCCTCAGGTTGGGTAGTGTTTGGGCCTGATAACCTAGGTTGACCCATCTCTTAGGGTTGGTCATACGGGCTTGGTCGAGTGAGGCCTGACTTGGGGGGTCTAACTAGCCCAAACCACCCCCACCCGGAGATGTAACACCCCAAGCTTCCATGGTACACTTCTCTTTGAATAATACAGTAGTGTGTGTTGTACGCAACTTCGAGTTCTAACACAAACCACAACCAATCAAACTAGCCGTTATGAATAGTAATACCCACTTTTTGAAATTTTATAAATTTTAACTTTTAAAATGGACTTCATTTTTCGATTCAGAATATCGAAATTAGCCTAGGGTGAATTTTTTGTATTTTTCTAAAAATGTTTAATTTTTTATGAATAGTGAAAAAAACACTGAGTTATAGTTTAAAACCGAATTTTTATTTAAATAATTATTTATTTTATTTAAATTTATTTTAGGTAAAAATAGATACATAATACCTATATAAGTTCAATGTAATTCATTGGATTTAGTTTATAATAATTTTAGATATATAAAAATTTTATTGAACTTTTCACCATCTTTTACCCACCTCCTAGGAGAATTTGCAAATTCACATAAAACTTAATTTTACCGCTTCTGTGAGTGGAATTTCGAAAATCCAAGAGACATGGTTAATATCAAGGAGTAAAATGTGGTTAAATAAGATAAAAATAATTTTTGGTGAATAGTAACTTTTTACTTTTATTTACCACAGTTAAAGTAAATAGGGTAATTAATGGTAAAAATGATATTATTATTACCCTAACACATGTCCTAATTCTATTGGCTAAGTATAATTTGACCAAAAACAACCTTAAGAATAAAATAGGAACCTCTTTGGTCCACTTGGATTAGATTAGGACATTTATTATTATTTAATTCAAAGAAGAGTTAAAAGAGTTAAAATCAAAGTTTAATAACTAAAAAAAATTTAATATAGGGTTATACATAAGATAAATTCGATTATAAATATTCATTAGAAAGCTAAAAATACTTCCTACATAAGGGTATCTTATTTATAATTTTTAGACATTAAATAATTTAATTTATTTATGACATAATGGTGATGCAGTAATTACCTAATTAATGAAATATTAAAATAATTGATATTATAAATATCCAAATAAATGTAATTTGAGACTTTTATAATACGAAATATTAGGGTTGGTTAGATGAATTTTTTTTTGAAGTAATAATGCTATTATGAATTTAGAAAAAACAAAATACCAAATAGTGGCAAAATTGACATAAAAGAGTTTTTAAAACAAATATTATATTATTAATTGATATTCTATTCCTAAAAATATAAGGTTTGGAAAAAAGACTTATATAAGGATAGGTGTATCATTAATGAACCACTTGGGGTTCTCTTGAAAGTATATAGTAAGTTTATTAACAATATGATATAATAATACAAAGAGACATGATAAATGTCAAACTATTTAACTAAGAGTTAAATCTAAAAGATAAAGTTAATATAGTGACCCAAACCTATCTAAAACCTATTGGTTGAGTGGTTTTATACCCATCCCCACATTATCCTTTAAATAATCCATTTTTTATCCATTAGAAACCGAAAATAATTTTATTATAAAATAATATTTCTAGCTCTTCCTAAGGTGCCCCTCACCCATCTTATAAAAGGGCACTCCCCCTTCTCTCTAATTGACACCTTCAAAGCCTTTTGGCTCGGCCAAACCCTGCCCAAATATCCTCTCAACTTCCCTCAATTTATCTTAGAGGCCATCCTTTAGTCAGAAATCTAACTTAAGGATCCCTTTTGATCAAATCAAAAGGAAGAACCCAAAGAAGAGATAATAATTTTACCACCCTCTTTCAAGTTCTTTTCTTCTTCCACTTATTCTTTCTTTGTTATTTCCATTATAATATAATAACTCCAGTATCTTCTATATAATTTGATTTTATTGTAAATATGGTACATCCATATTCATTATTCAATCCATCCTTTGAATTACATGTCACCATACGTGCGTACGTACGGATTACCGTCTCCACGTCGTGGTGTAATTGTTATTCAATACATTATTATTTGGATGGGTATAATAACGATGTGTAATTCATAAATATAACATAATAATGATTCTTTATATATTATATAACATCCAAATATATATTATTTTAATATCAAAAGAATGATATCGTCGCTCGTACCTACGTACGGATTATCGTCTCCACGAACGTGATGAGATTCATTCCTCATCGTATCCATTCAAGACTAATTTTCATTAGATGATTAAAAATAATGTTTAAAGACTTGATATAATTCTGTATATGAATAATATACATCCCATACATAAAAAATATGACTCACATAACAAAGAATATAAAGGAAAACAAATCTGTTAACACCCGAAACGACGATAATACTAAGATATTATTAACAAATCAATGTTAAAAGATCATATATGATATCATATTAATGTATATTATTCTTGTATAATTTAATAACAATTATTTCACCATTATATAGGAGGTTAACCTACCCTCACCCAAGTAAAAGTACAAGTTAAGGGTTAACTTCACAATCTCTTTATTATCCGAGGTTGTTTTTACATAAGTATCTACCGGGACCTCTTTATCATCCACATCCATGTTTTTTAAAAATGTATTTCAAAACATTTTTAATATTTACCAGAAAATGGGTTAAAGTAATTTATACCCATATGTGTTTTGAAATAAATCTTTTCGCGTTTTCCAAACAAGGTACTTTTTGACCTTTTCGACAAATTTAAGGTAAAAATGTTTTTTTAGCTTATACGGTGAGTGAGAATATTTTACGCCGTTATAAAATCATCGAAGCTTCCCTTACAAGCTTATAAGAATATTTTGAAAGTAAATGTTTTCTTTTATAATTATGTGACTTTTAAATGATTTCAAAAAAATAGATATTTCTCTCAAATAGTTTTGATTTCATCTATGTCAACATCCTTTGATGGATTTTAAGATTATTTGAAGTTGATTTATTATGATACAAAACTTCCATATTGTATTGAAGGTTTTGTGATATGTTTGACTGTGGATGTGTTATTTTTATACCATTAAGGGTTTATGGAGAAAGTATTGACATTTTTTATGCTAGTTTTAATACGAATGTTTATGTTATGTTTAAACCTATTCTAATGAGGAATGCATTGGACTTAGTAAGTGATGGGTGGAGCCTGCTATAGATCCTTGATGAATTGGTAGGTATCATGAGACAAAATAGTGTCTTGGAATAAGGCCTTGACAAAATCTTATTTGTAGTCTTGGCACAAGGCCTTGACTATGTGGTTATAATAGTTTGGCATTATGCATTCCATCATTATGAAAGTTTCTATTGATATTGCATGTGATTATTCGACTATTATAATATCCATGTGAATAAGTAAATGGCATTATTTCATTTTATTTTTTCCATATTATGTTGAAGTTCAAGTTTAAAAGTCTTTTGTTTTAGTTATACATTGCCTTAAATGTTTATGCTTATTTATGAAAGTTTCTGCTATATTGTTATCCTTACTGAGCATCTGATCTCACCCCTTTCTATGTTTTATTTTTCCCAAGATGTGAAGAGGTATTTTATGACTGACCTACAGCGATAGTCTGAGGGGATATGAGTGTGGTATATGGAGACTATTTTGTTGTAGTTTTTCATTTTATGATGTAATGTAAGACTTATGAATGTATCTAGTGTTTCCAAGGCTACTAAACTAATCGGTCTTTCGAGACTTGATCTTTTGTGATCATTCCAATGTTGTAATAATGCACCGAATCTGGGTAACTGGGGTCGGGGAATTACAGTTTGTATCAGAGGGAGGTTTAGTACAAACCTTGGAAGCTAGATTTAGATAAAATCTGATTATAGCACATAGCCCTAATATATACTTTGAGGATTAGTATAGAATAACTTCCTAGAATTTTGGTATTGTAGATATTTTTTTAATTTTCCAAGCAATACATCCCTGTCTAGATACGAGCAGGTAGAGGCGGCTCTGGCACAGATGTACCTAGGGGTAAAACCCGAAAACACCGCTTTGAGCTGGACTCGAACAGGAACTGGTGCATGACAATGGGCCTTGCTGCACTCTTGGTTACGACACTCCCGGGGGATATGCTTAGGATAATTCTCATTTTCTTTACAAAAAATTATGAAGGGTTTATGAGTATATACTTCCTCAAAGAAAACATTTTTATGATTATGGATTATATCCAAAAACATTTCAATTTATGTTAAGTTTTTTACATTTTTGGAATTATATATTTTGATTCATAAACTAATCTAGTTTATGACATTGTTTAGAAATGGCGCCTAGTGGAAGGAATGGAAACCGTATCAATGAACACACTCTATGTAGGGATTTACCTCCTACTAAAAATAATTATAGTGGAGCTGGTGATGCAACTGGTGCTGATCAGCTTCTCACTATACTGAGACAACTCACTCAGGTTATGAATAATAACCTTACCTGTATATAGCACCCAGATCCGTAGCGTGGAGGATCAATGTTATATCGCTTCATGAGAAAACAACCACCAATATTCAATGGGAATACAAATCCATTGGTAGCTGAGTAATGGATAAGTTCCCTTGAGAAAATATTTCAGGCTTTGGGGAGTAGTGAAAGGGAAAACGTTGTCATGGAATTTTATCGCATCACTGGAGATGCTGATCAATATGGGTCATTGATTCAAAACACAAAGGAGGATGAAGAATTATCAAGTATGGAATGGAGGGAGTTTAAAGATATTTTCTTAGAAAAATACTTTCCTCATGACCATCGAGTAGATATGGCAAGACAATTTCTCAGTCTGAGGCAAAAGGATGATGAGAATGTTGCAAAGTATGAGGCTAACTTTACAAGGTTAAAAAAGCATGTTGTAGATTATATACATAACCCAAGAAGTAAGATTGATCATTTATTTCATGGGTTAAAACCATTTCTCTATCTAAATTTAGTATCGCAATCCTTTACGTCGTACGAAGATATTGTATCATGTGCTATCAAGATATAAAAGGAATTATCTAAGTCTTATGACTTTAAAGCAAAGTAAGAGAAGAAGAGATCTTATGATCACTCTTGAAATGGAAATAAGGGGAAGAAGGGAAAATTTTAATATCCATTATACAGTAAATGTGGGAAGAAACACCTCGGTACTTGCTTGAAGGGAATGGGAGTCTGTTACAAGTGTGGTGAAAAAGGCCACCAAGATTGTGATTGTAAGGGGAAGAAAGAAGCTATTGATGTTAAATGCTACAATTGCAGGGAGATGGGACATTATGAAAATGAATGTCCTAAGCATCAGTGGAACTTAACTCAAAAAAGGCCAAGGGATCAAGGCCAAGCTTATGTTATCACTACTACTGATATAGAAGCTCCGAAAGACATGGTGGCAGGTAATTTAATGGTTTCCTCAAGTTTAGAAAATTCTTTATTTGATTCTGGATCATCGCATTGTTTTATATCTTCCCAGTTTGCTAAGAAAATTAGATATTTCCAATTTTATTTAACAAGGTAGTTGTCAGTTAAAACTCCTAAGGGAAGTATCATCGCAATAAATTTTTGTGAATTTTTTCCCATTAGAGCATATAAATGTTCTTTATCTGTTGTTCTCATCATCATACCCATGATTGAGTTTGATATAATCCTCGGTATAGATTGGCTTTCAGATCATGATGTGAAGATTTATTGTAAGAAGAAGGAGGTTATGATTTTTGATGATGATGATAAAGAACACCTTATCTTTAGAGCAGAATCGTCACCACCTAATTCTTATCTAGATCTACCCCCAGTAGCTCAACTAAATTCAATTATTGGGGAGGAAGATAATGAAATAACTGTGGGTGAGGAAAGGAATGTTCAAATAGAGGATGTACCTATTGTGAAAGAATATGTTGATGTGTTTCTATAAGATTTACCTGGACATCCTCCAAAATTAGAAATTGAGTTTTCCATTGATTTAATTCCTATATCAAGGCCCATATCGAAGACCCCTTATAGAATGGAAAATTTGGAATTAATTGAACTAAATAAACAACTAGAGGAATTGAGTAATAAGGGATTTATTTGCCCTAGTGTTTCTCCATGGGGAGCCCCTATCCTTTTTGTTAAGAAGAAATATGGATCTATGAGGTTATGTATCAACTACAGGGAGATCAATACTATAACAATAAAAAAACAAGTATCCCCTACCTCGCATTGATGATTTATTTTACCAACTACATGGAGCTCAATACTTTTCAAAGATTGACCTTCGATCTAGATATCATCAGTTGTGTGTGAAGAAGGAAGAAATTCTGAAGACAGCATTTCGAACTAGGTATGGGCATTACGAGTTTATAGTAATTCCTTTTGGATTGACTAATTCACCCTTTGTCTTCATGGATCTAATGAATAGATTTTTCAAGGAATATCTCGATGATTTTGTAGTGGTATTTATTGATGATATCTTGGTATACTCCAAAAGCTACAAAGATCATGAAAATCACTTGCGCATTATCCTAAAGACTCTTAGAAGACATGAATTATATGGGAATTTTAGCAAGTGTGAATTCTGGATTTAGGAAATCTCTTTTCTTGGCTATATTGTCTCTAAGGATGGAATCTCCGTTGATCCTTCTACGATAAGAGCAATCCAAGAATGCCCAGCACTGATGAGTATAACTGAGGTATCATTTTTATTGGTTTAGTAGGTTATTATTGACGTTTCATCCAGAATTTTTCCCAGTTGGCTAACCCATTAACAAAGCTCACATGTAAAGGGGTTAAATTTGTTTGGAAAAAAGAGTGTGAAGAATTTTTTGAAGAAATGAAGAGAATATTAGTCAATTATCTTATATTGACTCTACCATCTGGGAATGATGGGTTCGTTATTTATAGTGATGAATCAAAGAAAGGACTCGGTTGTGTCCTTATACAGAATGATAAGGTTATTGACTATGCATCACTGCAGCTAAAAATTCATGAGCAAAACTATCCTACTCATGATATTGAGTTAGCAGCTGTAATCTTTTCTTTAAAGATATATAGACACTATCTATATGGTGAAAATGTGATATTTATACTGATCACAAGAGTTCAAAGTATATTTTCTCATATAAAGAACTCAACATGAGGCAAAGGAGATGGCTTGAACTACTCAAGGATTATGATTTCATGATATATTACCACCCGAGGAAGGAAAATAAGGTGGCATATGCTTTGAAAAGAAAGGATCATGGAGTTTTTAACAAGATGAGAGTTGAAAAGGATCCTATATACATGGATCTAGTAAAGATGGATATGGGAATAACCATGGAAAGTGAAACATCAATACTTTTTCAAATGGTTGCCAAACCATATTTACTAGAAAGGATAAAGAGTTCTCAGACCAGTGATGAAGAGTTTCAAAAGAAGATTAAAGTTGTGAATGATGGGAGATTGAGTGACTTTGTGTATGAAGATGGAATTTTGAAATTTGGTAAGAGACTTTGTGTTCTCGATATACCTGATCTAAAAAGGGAATTATTGGATGATTCTCATAGTTCCAATTTATCTATACACCCTAGGAGCACCAAAATGTATAGAGATTTGAAGGAACATTTTTGGTGGGACAACATTAAGAGGGAGATTGCTGATTTTGTGTCAAGATTTATGGTTTTTCAACAAGTGAAAGCTGGAAGGCAACAGCCTGGAGGAGTCATGAAACCTCTTCCCATACCTGAGTGGAAATGGGATAATATGACGATGGACTTTGTCATGGGACTACCAAAGACTCCTTGAAGGAACGATGCAATATGGGTCATTATTGATCGTCTTACTAAGTCAGCACATTTTCTTACTATAATAGAAGACTTAACACTTGAACGTCTAGCAAGACTATATATTAATGAAGTAGTGAGACTTCATGGAGTACCCCTATCGATTATTTCTGATCATGATCCACGTTTTACTTCAAGATTTTGGAAAAGTATTCAGAAATCCCTAGATACTAAACTTTGTTTGAGCACTGCCTACTACCCTCAAACTGATGGACAATCAAAACGAACTATTCAAACCTTAGAATACATGTTAAGATCCCGTTCACTTGACTTTCAGGGTATGTTATATCAATATTTACCTTTGGTAGAATTTTCCTATAACAATAGCTTCCATTCAAGTATTCAGATGGCACCATATGAAACGTTATATGGAAAGAGATGCCGCACGCCAACCTGTTGGGATGATGTTGGTGAAAGAAAACTCGTAGGCCCATAACTGGTGGAGGAAATGATGGAAAAGGTAAAGGTAATCCAAAACCACATCAAAGCAGATCAAAGTAGGCAGAAGAGCTATGCCGATAACCGAAGTAAGGATTTGGAATTTCATGTAGGAGATCATGTTTTCTTGAAGGTGTCTCCATGGAAGGATGTTATACATTTCGGTAAGAAGGGAAAATTAATTCCCAGGTACATTGGACCTTTTGAAATTCTAGAACGAATTGGGTCTGTAGCTTACCGTTTGGAAATGCCACCAAATCTCTCCAAAGTTCACGATGTGTTCCACGTATCACTATTGAGAAAATACATGTCTGACCCAAAGAATGTACTCACCTATGAGGAATTAGAACTGGAACCCGATCTATATTATTTCGAAGAGCATGTCAAGATTCTTGATACAAGAAAACAAGTGCTGAGAAACCGGACAACTCGCTTGGTAAAAGTTTTATGGAGAAACCATAATATGGAAGAAGCAACGTGGGAACCCGAGGAACTTATGATGAAGAACCACCCGAGTCTTTTTATGCAGTAATATTCTAGAAATTTCGAGAACGAAATTATTTGAAGGAGAGTAGAATGTAACACCCCAAGCTTCCACGGTATGCTTCTCTATGAATAATACAGTAGCGTGTGTTGTACGCAACTTTGAGCTCTAACACACACCACAACCAATCAAACTAGCTGTTATGAATAGTAATACCCACTTTTTGAAATTTTATAAATTTTATATTTTAAAATGGAGTTCATTTTTGGATTTGGAATATCAAAATTATCCTAGGGTGAATTTTTTGTATTTTTCTGAAAACGTTCAATTTTTTATGAATAGTGAAAAAAACACTGAGTTATAGTTTAAAACCGAATTTTTATTTAAATAATTATTTATTTTATTTAAATGAATTTTAGGTCAAAATAGATACATAATACCTATATAAGTTCAATTTAATTCATTGGATTTAGTTTATAATAATTTTAGATATATAAAAATTTTATTGAACTTTTCACCGTCTTTTACCCACCTCCTAGGAGAATTTGCAAATTCACATAAAATTAAATTTTACCGCTTCTGTGAGTGGAATTTAGAAAATCCGAGAGACATGGTTAATATCAAGGAGTAAAATGTGGTTCAATAAGATAAAAATAATTTTTTTTGAATAGTAACTTTTTACTTTTATTTACCACAGTTAAAAGTAAATAGAGTAATTAAAGGTAAAAATGATATTTTTATTACCCTAACACATGTCCTAATTCTATTGGCTAAGTATAATTCGACCAAAAACAGCCTTAGGAATAAAATATGAACCTATTTAGTCCACTTGGATTAGATTAGGACATTTATTATTATTTAATTCAAAGAAGAGTTAAAAGAGCTAAAATAAAAGTTTAATAGCTAAAACATTTCTAATATAGGGTAATACATAAGATAAATTCAATTATAAATATTCATTAGAAATATAAAAATATTTCCTACATAATGGTATTTTATTTATAATTTTTAGACATTAAATAATTTAATTTATTTATGACACAATGGTGATGCAGTAATTACCTAATTAATGAAATATTAAAATAATTGATATTATAAATATCCAAATAAAAGTAATTTGTGACTTTTTATGAATTAATATAATTTTCTAGGTTAATATTACATATTAGGGTCGGTTATATGAATTTTTTTCGAAGTAATAATGCTGTTATGAATTTAGCAAAAACAAAATACCAAATAGTGTCAAAATTGACATAAAAGAGTTTTTAAAACAAATATTATATTATTAATTGATATTATATTCCTAAAAATCTAAGGTTCGGCCAAAGGACTTATATAATGATATTTTTATCACCAATGAACCACTTGGGGTTCTCTTGAAAGTATATAGTAATTTTATTAACCATATAATATAATAATACAAAGAGACATGGTAAATGTCAAACTATTTAACTAAGAGTTAAATCTAAAAGATAAAGTTAATATAGTGACCCAAACCTGTCTAAAATCTATTGGTTGAGTGGTTTTAGACCCATACCCACCTTATCCTTTAAATAATCTATTTTTGAGCCATTATAAACCGAAAATTATTTTATTATAAAATAATATTTCTAGCTTTTCCTAAGGTGCCTTTCACCCCTCTTATAAAAGGGAACTCCCCCTTCTCTCTAATTCACACCTTCAAAGCCTTTTTTCTTGGCCAAACCCTGACCAAATATCCTCTCAACTTCCCTCACTTCATCCTAGAGGCCTTCCTTTAGTCATAAAGCCAACTTAAAAATCCCTTTTGATCAAATCAAAAGGAAGAACCCAAAGAAGAGGTAATAATTTCACCACCCTCTTTCAAGTTCTTTTCTTCTTCCACTTCTTCTTTATTTGTTATTTCCATTATAAAATAATAAATCCATTATCTTATATATAATTTGATGTTATTTTAAATATGGTACACCCATATTCATTATTCTATCCATCCTTTCAATCACATGTCACCATACGTGCGTACGTACGGATTACCGTCTCCACGTCGTGGTGTAATTGTTATTCAATACATTATTATTTGGATGGGTATAATAAAAATGTTTAATTCATAAATATAAAATGATAATGATTATGTATATATGATATACCATCCAATTATATATTATTTTAATATCAAAATAATGATATTGTCGCTCGTGCGTACGTACGGATTACCGTCTCCACCAACGCGATGAGATTCATTCTCCATCATATCCATTCAAGACTAATTTTCATTAGATGATTAAAAATAATGTTTAAAGACTTGATATAATTTTGTATATGAATAATATACATCCCATCCATAACAAATATGACTCACATAACAAATAATATAAAGGAAAATGAATCTGTTAACACCTGAAACAACGATAATACTAAGATATTATTAACAAAACAATGTTAAAAGATCATATATGATATCATATTAATGTATATGATTATTTTACAATTTAATAAAAATTATTTCACCATTATACAGGAGTTTAACCTACCCTCGCCCAAGGAAAAGTACAAGGTAAGGGTTAATTTCACAATCTCTTTATTAGCTAAGGTTGTTTTTACGTAAGTATCTACTCGGACCTCTTTATCATCCACATCCATGTTTCTTAAAAATGTATTTCAAAACATTTTTATTATTTACTAGACAATGGGTTAAAGTAATTTATACCCTTATGTCTTTTGAAAGAAATATTTCCTTCGTTTTCCAAACAAGGTACTTTTTGACCTTTTCGACAAATTTAAGGTAAGAATTTTTTTTAACTTATACGGTGAGTGCGGATATTTTCCACTGTTATAAAATCGTCGAAGCTTCCCTTACAAGCTTATAAGAATATTTTCAAAGTCAATGTTTTCTTTTATAATTATGTGACTTTTAAATGATTTCAAAAAAAGAGATATTTCTCTCAAATAGTTTTGATTTTATCTATGTCAACATCCTTTGATGGATATTAAGCTTATTTTAAGTTGATTTATTATGATACAAAACTTCCATATTTTATTAAAGGTTTTGTGATATGTTTGACTGTGTATGTGTTATTTTTATATCATTCATGGTTTATGGAGAAATTATTGACATTTCGTATGCTATTTTTAATATGAATGTTTATGTTATGTTTAAACCTATTCATATGAGCAATGCATTGGACTTAGTAAGTGACGGGCGGAGCTCGCTACAGCTCCTCGATGCATTGGTAGGTCTCATGAGACAAACTAGTGTCTTGGCACAAGGCCTTGACAAAATCTTATTTGTAGTCTTGGCACAAGGCCTTGAATATGTGGTTATGATAGTCTAGCATTGTGCATTCCATCATTATGAAAGTGGTTATTGATATTGCATGTGATTATTCGACTAGTAGAATATCCATGTGAATAAGTAAATGGAATTATATAATTTTATTTTTTCCATATTATGCTTAAGTTCAAGTTTAAAAGGATTTTGTTTTATTTATACATTTCCTTAAATGTTTATGCTTATTTATGAAAGTTTCTGCTATATTGTTATCTTTACTGAGCATCTGAGCTCACCCCTTTATATGTTTTATTTTTCCCAGGATGTGAAGAGGTATTTTACGACTGACCTGCAGGGATAGTCTGAGGGGATATGAGTGTGAACTATGGAGACTATGTTGTTGTAGTTTTTCACTTTATGATGTAATGTAAGACTTATGAATGTATCTAGTGTTTCCAAGTCTACTAAACTAATCGGTCTTTCGAGACTTAATATTTTGTGATCATGCCAATGTTATGTAATAATGCACCAACTCTGGGTAACTGGAGTCAGAGAGTTACAGGAGATGCACCATGATAGACATATTTTCTACATGCCAATTTTATACTCGAATCCTGGGAAACATGTGCACACCATTGGTGCATGCCTGTCCCACTAGTGAACCATTTGGCATGCCCGAAAGCTGCTATGTGGCCTAGTTTCTTTCCTAAGTAAAAATTTTCATAACTTTCTCACTAAGTGTCCAATTTAGACAAATAAATAGTCTATCCTAAGTATTTTTTTCATATAGATCATGATGGAGTGGTGTGTTCATCCATAGAAGGTTGTTTTTGAGTTAAGATATGCATATTAAAGATTTATCTTTGTAGGGTTAATGATGGGGTTTGATCATGATGATAAGAGCATTCATGAGATCAGGTACTTCACCCTCATATTATTTGTGTTGTTCAATGTGTCACGGTTCCCCTGTATTACTAATGGAGTTAGATTTTCTTCCTCCCTCCAGTTATGTGCGACCCCCATCTACTATGTTCATGTTGTGTGTATTACTCGGGGTGAAGTTCCTCTATCTATGAAGTTAGATCCATCCCCAATTTTTTGTATACTACTCAGAGTGTGGTTCTTCCACTGGCATCATTTATCCCCTTGACTAATATTTTTTCCAAAATGAGGTGTGAGTCTCCCACTCAGTTTTTGTGTTTGACATGGGTTTTTTCATAGTCTCAGTGGTTAAAGGATAAAGGTTTAGTAGTCCGCTAGCCAATATCTTTCCTTGGTCAAGGTATGGATTTCCTTATGGGTTTCTAGAACATTGACCTGATACAAAAGGAAAAAAGGGTTCGATACTCCCTTGACTTATGCACATGCTTGAGTAAGGGGCATGTTCCCCCTTATGGTTTCTTGTGGAAATTTAGAGAGATGGATAAGCAGATCAGATTCTTTGAGACTCGTGATTCTTCAGGCACCCTGGGATGCCTTCGAGATGCGGCATGAAATTAGGCTATTTACTTTAGACTTTTTGGGTGTTTTGGTACTCCAAGAGTTCGTAGTTTCATGTGAGATACGATCCTTCTTGGATCAGAGATGAGATGATTGTGACTTCTTTGCAACCCTGTAACTTTTAGTGGTTGAGAATATTAGATCCTTCTTTTTTCTCCACTTGGTTACTCTCATATATAGGGTTTTTAGATGACCATTTTCATTGGTTTTTTCTTTTTAATTGTCGGGCGACCCATTTAGTATCGTTATATTTTCCCATGTGAGGGCCTTGTGCTCACACGTATTGTGTTTGTGTGGATGAAACATGATTCATGGATGGTCATGGTTGATGGGTTTTCAGTGTTTCTTGTTTAGATTTGGCACCTAGAGATGCTTGGTGACCTTTGTGGATGTGATGTTGGCAGAGCTTAGTGGTATTGGGAGGGGATGGCAGGTGGAAACGTTCATGTTTGGAGTCATCTTGCTGTGGGGACTTCTTTATCTCAACTATTTATGTTAGTTTTTATTTTTATCTATCATATGTGTATCTTGCCCCATTTTTCATTATATATTATGTATTGTCCTGTCTTTATGGGTCTTATATTTTTTCTCATGAATTATACACATTGCAGTTAGCTATATTTGTCTTTTATGCATTATTATGTCCTCTGTGGAGGCATGCATTGTGTATAGGTGCATTAGGCTAAGCTTTCCCATCATGTGTGATATGTTTACTCAGTGCTATTCACCAGTCCCTAGCCTATTAGAGGTGAGGTTGGGATGGAACACGCGGCTTATAGCCGCTCAGGAGAGGTCCTGGTGGTTCATGTCGTGTTAACTAACTCTAACATACTATAACCATGAATAGGATTTTGTGACTTGCACATTTCAAATATTTAAATAAATAATAGTTATTTAATTAAATCATTAATTTGGAATTATAATATAAGTAATGAGTTATTTATAGTATTAATTCATAAACATGAGGAAATGATAAAGCCTAAATGAGATTTGAGCTTGGGCTTAGAGTAATGGGATTTGAAGGCCCATTACATGAGGGAAATTCAGAGGCCTTCTTATAGTGGGCATTTAATAACATCATTTTTCACTTTTATCCCATTTTGAGGTTCATTAATCACGACCACAAAATGGGGCAAGGGAAGCACATTGTTTTATCAGTGCTAAGTAGAAAGCGCTGATAAAGAGGGCCTTTATTAGTGCTAGCTGAAAACGCTGATAAATATACCTTTTATCAGTGCTAGTCTTAGCACTAATAATAGTTTTTAATAATAATTTATATACAATTATTATATTTATATTCAAAAATAATGTTGATTTGTATATATTAAATAAAAAATGCATGTTTTATAATTAATATATATTTTTTAATAATTCAAAAATATATATAATGTTTTAAAAAAAAGTATAAGATTACAATTAAATATATATGTGTTTTCAATGAATTTGGTCAATTGATATATTGATCATGCAGGCATATATGTTATGTATCATTATGAATATTCATTTATACATTACACTCTTCTTACTATTCACATTGTCCATTGATGCCTTGTTTTTTATTATGTATATTTTACTAGGTGTATATGATTAATTCGTGTTACCCATATACTATATTATATTCTCAATACTTATAAAATTACATTAAATATATTTAGAGAATAAATATATTTATTATATTTACAATTATTAAATTTTAAGTATATATAAATACTTTTTAAATATATTTATTTTTAATTATAATTATAACTATATATATTTAAATAATTATAAAATTACAATAAATACATATATTATAATTTTATAAATATATATATATATATATAAATATATATATGTAAAAAATTATAAAATTATAATAAATATATTTATTATAATACCTATAAAGTTATAAATATATAATTAAATATATATATATATATACAAATATTTATAATTATAATTCTCAAATAAATATAGATATATTTAAATAATTAAAAAATTATCCTAAATATATTAATTATATATATTTATATAAAAATATCTATAAATAAATACAAATAGTTATAAATATAATTCTAAATAAATGTAGATATATTTAAATAATTAAAAAATTATAATAAATATATTAATTATATATATTTATAAAATTATAAATATATTTATTATAATTTTATAATTATTTATATATATATATATTTATAATTACAACTGTAAATAAATTATATATTATAATTTTTAATTAAAAATAAATATATTTTTATTTAAATAATTATTAATTCATAAAAAATATATTTATTATTTTCATATATAATGTTATATATAATTAAATAAATATATAGAAATATTGAGAAATAAATACAAATATTTATATTTATAGTTATAAATAAATAAAAATATATTTAAATAATTATAAAATTATAATAAATATACTAAATATAAATATTATTAAAATTATAAATATTATAAATATTAATTTGTTATAATTTTATAATTATTTAAATAAATATATATTCATTTACAATTATAATTATAAATAAATATATATTCATATAAATAATTATAAAATTAGAATAAATATAGTTATATACATCTATAATCTTATAAATATATATAATTAATATATTTATTATATATATTTCTAAGATTGTAAATAAAATAAGTATATTTCTTATAATTTTATAATTATTTAAATTATAATTTTATAAATATAAATATATATTTATCTTGTATATATTTTTATAAATATATATAATAATAGAAATAAATTATTAACATTATATATTTATCTGTACTTTTTTAACACTGATAAAGGTCTATCTTTATCAACACTATATTTTTATCGCTGATAAAGACGTCATTTATCAGTTCTTTTTAGCTAGTGCTGATAAAAGGTTCACCGGGTTTTATAAAAAAACTCTAACTTCCCCCTTCCTCACACCCCACAAGCTCTTGCGAAATCCGATCATCACCACTGCTGCCTCCTCCGCCTCCTCCTCCTCTCCCGCTGACTCCTCCGCTGCGAACCTTCCTTCCCCGTGTGCATCTCCTCCATTGTGTGCCTCTTCTCCTATGTCGTGATTCCCTTAGTTGTGCGCCTCTCCTTCGCCATTGTGATTCCCTTCGTTGTGCGCCTCTCCTCCGTCGTGTGACTCTCCTCTGTTGTCGACTCCTCTGTCGCATGCCTCTCCTCTATCAGAGGACTCCTCTGTCGTGTGTCTCTCCTCCATCACGAACGCACCTCCGCTTCATGCTGAACCACACCTTCATGGTAAATTTTCTCCTCTTTATCATCTGTTTCTCATGTTATTACAGTTTGATATTGATGGTGATATTGTGAATTGTACGAGCTAAATGCACCAATGAAAATTGTGGTCGTTGGTGGTCCTTATTTGCACACTAAATAAATTGCATGTTGGTTATCCTTGTTTCTAAAGGTTTTGTCTCATGCTAGATCGGGTGATAGGTCAGGTAAAACAATTCTGGTTCATGAAAAAATGGTATCAATTCTACTTTGGTTACCAGATTCCACGTGTTGGGATATGATGTCGGTGCTATGAAAAAATATTCTAATTTATAGTGAAGTTGGATTCCTTCATGTTGATGAGTTATCTCAAGATACATCAATGCCCATGGAAGTCCTTGGGGTATTCAAGTGGGTTGCGATAGAGGTGAAAACAATCCCTAGAAGCCCCATGTGAATAATGATTTGAGTGACATCATATAAGTTCAACACATTAGTTTCCTTTAAAAATTAATTATTACACATACCCTTGATCCCAAATCTATTTGTTTGTGGGGTTTAATTTATTATTCAAGATATTCCATGCACTCACCCAATGAGAAACACTAGTGCCCACCCACATCAGTCGTCTTTCTTAGTACTGGCCCGCAACAGCCTGGTCTATCTTTAATCTCTCCCACTGAGTATTTCTAACCCTTATTGCGACATCAGTGCACTCTTCTTCCCTCAGAATCCTTGTTGGTGCTGCAGTTGAGCATTTAGATACCTCATGAAGTTTTTATCTCATACAATTATATTATGAGGGTTGGAACATTTTTTTAGTAAAGGAATTAATTTCCCATTTACAAAATTTTGACCTATCCAGATTCCTCCTTTATATTTTCATCTATTTTTCTCTGAATTCCTACAAAGTGTCCCTTTTATTGAAATACACAAAAACATTAGAAATTAGGCAAGAAAAATTATTGAATAATATAATCAATGAATGAAATATTAAAAAATTAATGCATGAATTACAACTATTAAATCCCCCCAAGCTTAGAACATTGCTTATCCCAAAGCACAAAATCTCAACTCATTCAAAAAGGAACAACCATCATACAATTATTAAAATTCCATTATAAATAATATAAAACAATTATCAGTGAGAGAATAAATTTTCGTATATCTTATGAAATATTTCTCTTTAAATCCACACTTTTCAATGAAACTAAATTAAAAAAATATTTAACATTTCCCACTATGAAAATGGTGGAACTAATCATAATTGTTATTTACATATATTAATTCACTCATTCTATATTATATTTTTATTCAAAAACCTTGGATTTTAGGGGGTATATGTGGTGGAGGCCTAGGGAATCACTACTTATAATGAGGTAACAATCATATGGAAATGAACTAGTACCTTGGTAAAGAATGATAATTTCACTCGGCCTCCCTTTTCTTGTTAAGATGTATATCGTGAAATTCCCCTCCCTCCAAGTGTGACAAACCATGATGTACTAATCAATTATTATCCTACACTTATTGATGTATTATGCAAGATCCCATAGGGTGCTATAATTCTCTCGATGGAATCCAACTAGAATAGTGGATTCAGACTCCACTATAGAATTATAGATATTGTAAATCCTAAAAAACATGATAGAACTGAACATCACCTTTTTCTATGGCCTAATAGAGATTCCTTATCCATTATAAGATTTGAATCCAAAGATCACCTAGCCCATGTCATCCTACACAAATACCACCATCATTCAAACCATAAAAGATCCTTCCACATTCAGTTTCATACCTATACTAGGTATCCTATATCTAACCCATCACCCTTGGTTAGGCTTACATCCTCCCTAAGGGTTATATTCAATCCTCAAGAGCATCTTCTTAAATGATGCTGATGACACCCTTCCTAGGATGATAGCACCATGGTTCTCCATAATTGATTTCAGTAAAACCTGAATATGTGTTTGAGATCTAGGCCTTCATTCTCTCAAATTGTTCCTTTCCTCCCAAAGAACCCAACACACCATAGCATAAACCTTTTCGTATATTTTTATCATAGTACCATGCTACCTGTCCCCAAAAAACAAGGTTGTAATAAAATCTTAAGGTGGGTCCCCATTCAATATATTCTCTATGCTTTGACCAACACTTCCCAGAATGTTACTCTCCCATTATCCTTTAATGTGGAGATTCCAAGATGATTGATATCCATGGAAGTAAGAACACATAAAATGTAACACCTAAAAATACCCTTCTTCTAAAAATTATCATCTGTTTGGTATCACCATCTTCCTCAACCTTTAATCCAAGAATTTATTCTTCTTATGTATCTATTTACATCAGATTTTTCTCTTCCACTCATCGGATTCATGGTTATAATGAATCGTCAACTTGTAATCCTTCCCCTTGAAGCGTTTGGGTAATGACTCAAAAAAATAGGTGTCATGCGCATCCACTTTGTTGATGTTCCAGTGAAGGATCTTATCCTATTTCCTAAGTGTTGTGTTTATGAATTCGGGATGCATACTAGATTCTACGAAGTAGATATTATTAACTTGGAAGCATAAAAATGAGAGGTCATCACTATCCTATTTATTATTCTAGTAACTGATATCATCTCGACCCAGCACACAATGCACCTTCACCTTCAAAAAATTTATCTTCTCAATCATGATATGTGAAAGGCTAGACATCATCTTGGCTTGACCAACCTAGACACTCCATTCATCTATATATATATTCTTTATAAATCTTACATATAAAGATTTCACTTTTATAATGTCCCATTCTAGCCTCACATGCATTCTCTTCATGTCTTCAAAAACACTTTTTAAATTAATACCCATTACTTTATAACATTCATAATTCTCTTAGAATAATCATAGTGGAATACCCCCCAGTTATCATCCAAGATGAATGAATTTATGATTTTTTTCAATATCATTCATGGTTACCTTAGGTTCCTAGATTACTGAGAGGATTTTCATTGGAATTGATGTAAGTAAAATATTTAACAATTTTATCCTTCCCCCAAATGATAGAAAGCAGATATTATAGTTGGAAATGATCCCATTGATATGAATAATGAATCATTAAAATAAAATCATCCTTACTTTTTCATTTGAAATGGGTTTCCTGATATACTCTATTGTAAGGTTTCACCATTTACTTTTAAGCATATCTTGTATGGTTATATAACGCTTGCTTGGTAAAACTTTTTACATGTAAACAATTCTTTTCCCTTGATTTACTTGTTGTCTACTCTAGTTGTTGTAGGACACCATAATCATATTGAATCCATTGATGAAACTTTTCCTACCATGAACAATGAATTAAATGTTGTTAGAGGTCATGAAATGAGAAACCATTCTAGTCATAAACCTATTTTATTTTGGAATGATCTTACTATCTATCGTGCCACATTAGATGCTCTTGGTGGGAAAAACCTATTTCCCTATAACCCCTCTTAGGTTATATTAGATTATAATATTGAGTGATATTTAAATGGTGAGAGATATAGGAGGTCATGATGTGGATCTCATAAATCTACTGGAGATAGCTTCCTCATGACATGACCCTGACTTATCACACTATGATACCTTTAAATTCCAGTTCAAGTAATAACTCAAAATACAATATGAATCCTTCATTATTACTTCATTTCCCCTAATCCTTTGGTGATATGTGTTTCATATTCAGAGACCCTTCATCCCTTATGTTTTCGATTTATCTATTGGCATCAAGAGATCAATCAATGGTGATCCATGATGAGTGTCTCTTCTTTTATCTGTGGTTTACTCTATGTTCATCATTTGGAGAAGGAAGAGGCAATGAAATTGGTTAGTTCAAGGAATATTTGGATTATAGGTTGATAGAAATTTTTGGGTTCTAGTTTGTTGAGGATTATCTTACATGATCTTGGATTAGCTATTATCTATTTCATTGTACTTTCACAATGGTTGATAAAATATTGTATTGGGTTAGGGGTTTAGAAAATTTTATTTATTTTGTGTAAATTGTGGAAGTTACATGATTTTTTTTGATTTGTTTGGATATTAAGGATTAATTTACACATAACGCCTCAACTTAAACCATCAGGTTCGATCTAAAGAGCCATAAGACCTCGTGTGCACCTCCCCATCAATGGGTTAAGGTTATATCATCAATCCTCCAATGATAAAAGGTCTAGTAATATGATTCAATAACACTTACCCATTGAATGCTCATTTTTAATGGTAGATCCCTATTTGATCAAGAAATTATGACAACGTGCTAGATTCCCCACCGATATATAAATAAAGGAGGAATTCATCATTAGATCATCAAGGAAAACATAGATCCAATATAAATCGATACTTATTTAACAAAGAAGAATAGAGAAATGGCATGGATCTAAGAAGAACTTACCACTCAAATGCCACCAGATTGGTTAAAGGTTGATGGATCAAGGGGATATGGATGGGAGAGATTTAGAGACTATGATGGAGATTTATAATTTGAAATAGGCACATGGGGGGTCATATTTGGGCGTATGAAGTGAAAAAAATACGTACAATTAAAACCCATAAGGTGTATTAATTGAACCCCTAGAAAGGGAAAACATACCTGTCTGTAATAGGAGGCTTCGATTGCGAAACAAGAACAAGACGCTTCTTCAATTGATGAGTGACATAGGGAAATTTTTGTGAAAGGAATGACACTTGCGAAATTTTTGATTATGTAATGGGTTTGCACTTATATATTTTATTAGGTGTATTTATAAAGGAAGGAACCAATAGTACTTCATGTGAGAGACATATAAATTGTTCTTGGTTTATAAAACTAATTGTTTGGGTGTGATCCAATGATCATTTGGATAATGCAGTGTTTGTAGTAAATTGAAACATGAGTGTTTCATGGTTTCAAGTGTGGTCATTAACTATGTAACATATCCATTGGGACTCTGGTGTTGTCGTGAAGGATAATTGATATAACTGGGCAATGGAAGCATGGATAAGGGATGTCTAATGGTGAGGAGCACAATATTAAATGCTTATAGAAATTATTATTATTACACCAACCTTTGAAATAATGTGATGGAATCATACAACATTGATTGATTTGTGATGAATTGAGGTGTTTTCTATGTATATTTTATAAAGTGTCTCTCTTGGGATCTATGTCTTTGTGAAAATGCCTAAGTGACTCTTTTAAAATGATTCAAGTGTTTTGAAATGTTTCTTATAGGGATGTCACTCATTTTAAATGATTATGATTGTTGGGTCATAAAGCTGTCTTGAATGCTTTAAAAAAGGAATTTTGGTTTTGTGAAATAGTGATTGGAACTAATTGATTTATTTTAAAAAGGGTGTGTTATTTTAAATAGGAATTTGTGTAAATGGTTGGTTTTTTAATGGGATTTCAAGTGTGATTTTTAAATAGTTTTCAAAGGACATTTGAACTATAGTTTTTTCATAATATTTTAAGATTATATTTTTATAGAATTAGGAAAATCATTAAATTATATCAATATTTTGTATATTTATTTTGTTAAATACTAATATCACTAAATCAAATAGGATGGATATGAATAAATAATGGATGGATGCCAATAGTTTGACAAGAGAGTATGAATATGGAGTGAAAGAGTTCATCAAGTTTGTAAAATATCATGCATATGACCCTTCTCAAATCCTTTTTCTATGTTTACGTTGTTTTTATTCAATAAATGTTGGTCTAGAGAAGTTGGAAGAACACTTGATCTGTCATAGAATAGATCGAAGTTATAAATGTTGGAATAAATATGGGGAAAAGGTGAATGTATCTAGTGGCTAGGATAACAGTGTGTTTTATGGATCATCTGATATGATTACAAGTGTGTAAAATGAAGAAGACTGTATCGAGGATGTGATTACAGATGTGAATGATGATGAAGATCGTATTGAGTTGGCACCGGTGAAGGGTGAAAAATAAATTTTTCTTCCTCCAGCTGCTTACACTCTTTCTAGGTAGGATAGATATCAGCTTTTCAACTTCTTTAATGATGTAAAGGTTCCAGAGGAGTATTCATCGAATATCAAGAACATCGTGCAATGACCGATTTAAAGTTAAAGGGTCTAAAATTACATGACTTCCATGTTTTGATGTAAGATCTAATTCCAATAGATTTATATTATATTTTTTCCAAGAATGTCCATTATGCATTAACAAAGCTTTATTTATTCTTCAAAGATATATACAACAAAGTTATAAACTCGATGAAATTATCGAGTATGGAAAGAGAAATTTTTGTCATATTATGTGAATTGGAAATGTTCTTCCCACTGACATTCTTTGATATGATGGTTCATTTGATGGTTCACTTGTTGAGAGAGATTCGACTATGTGGTCTTGTAAATTATAGATGGATGTACCCCATTGAACGGTATATGAATATTTTTAAGGGGTATGTCAAAAAATGAAACTGGTTAGATGGTTTTATTGCAAAGCGATATATTATTGAGGAAGCTATTGAATGTTGTACCAAATACCAGTTAGGTGTGGAAAACATTGTTCTACTGAAATCTCATCACACTGGGAAGATTATGGGTGAAGTAATTTCTAGAAGAGAGGCTGTCACAATCAATATTACATATCAGAAGCAGACCCACCTTTATGTTTTACATAACAGTTTGGAGGTTGACTCGTATATTTAAGGATTCAGATGAAAATTCGAACTCAATTTCAGAATGACTTTGATGGATAGCTAGAGGACCAAGTCTGTATGTATTATCTTATAATGATTATGTAATTAATGGTTTATAAATTCTATACTAATGAACATTATGAAGATATCACCATCTAGAATAGTGTATTTACACTTTTGGATGAAGCAATGCATGTTTTTGGTGCTAAGGATAGAAATTAAATTTATATGAATATGTCATACTTTGGCATCATCAAACAAATATGGGAGTTGGATTATACGAACTTCCAAGTGCTGATTTTTCAATGAAAGTGGGTTGATAATAGGAGTGATGTTAAAATAGATGATTTGGGATTTGTAAAACTTGATTTTAGTAAGGAAGGGTACCAAGATGAACCATTTATAATGGAATCATAGGCATTACAAGTATTTTATGTTATAGATCTCACAAACTGAAAGTGGTTAATTGTTCTGTTATCAACCAAAACCACTGAAGGGTCAGATGAAAATTCAATGGGGGATGACCCTTTCATTGGGATGTTGCAATCATTTCATAGAGGTCACAATGTAGATGGTATTTTTTATGCCAAAGGATACCACAATGAAGGGATTTGGATAGTCGATAAAGGGGTCAAATCCCTTTAGCCTTTAAAAAAAGAGAGTTCAATAATTAGGTTATATTTTTTGTAATATGCATTGTGTTACCCTATGTTATTATGTGTTCACTGTTACTTTATATAATCTAAATTAAATGTTAAACCACTTCTGCAGATAATGACTTCTACACATGATGATGCCCCCAATCCCAAGGCACAACATGTCTCTCAACTTGTTACTGCTCATAGTGCAGAGGACCAATAAGTTTCTCAAGCTACTGCTAATGCGGCTCCTAGTGCATAGGTACATCCACCATCTGCACATACTGATTCTATCACTCTAGAGGAACATATTGATGATGTTGAAATCAAGGAAATGGTAGGCAATGAAACACTGGAAGTGTAAAAAAATAGAAGCGTCGTACTTTGATAATGTTAGCAAGAATCCTTAAGGCAAAAGAAAAAAGGCATCAAATACGAGGTTAGATGGAATAAGTGGGTCCACCATGTTAACACCAACAAGGCCATGTTCAATAGTTATATTGAAATCGTCACTCGGCAACGTGTGTTGATTGATGTACAGTCGTGACACCATGTTGTCACTGGGCTTAATACACTAATGTGGGGAGATATTATGGTAAAATTATGATATAATTTATTTAATTTACTAAAAAATAAAATAATGAAACATTTAATTACTCTTCTTCATCCCTTTTAGAGTGCATTTATAGTGGATGACTTGAAAAAGGACTATGTATTAAGGGTTGGTGGGAGTATTCACAGAGACTTTCACACAATTTTAACGAGGTGTTATCTTAAAGATGTTAAAGGGAAAATAAACCTGCACCTACCTCCTATTTATGCACACCTGATAACCTAAAGAGCATGGGATGTGTTTACTAGATGTCGTACAGAGCAGCCTTTTTAGGTACATTGTGTTTGTTAATATGTTGTTTGATGATATGTATATTCATCACTTTGATTGATAGTTTTTTATTTATGAAACATCAAATGAGTGTTGAATATAAGGAATGTGTAGCAAAACCAGCGTACCTCTACCGTAAAGAAAGAATGGGGTATGCTTCACTTGAAAAATAATGGTGCATATTTTAAATTTACCGTAATAATTTTATGTGACATAAAACAATACCATAACTATATTACACTATTTATATGTAGATTGATGAATCCAAATCCAAAGTTACTTCCATCCCATGCCATTCCATGTGCTATGGAAGGAGGTGCGTGTAAATAAATATGGGATACTAATAGATGAAAACACACAAAAAATGTAGGAAACATGTGTAAATATGTCATAATAAATATTTGTTTTTCTTTAAATTGATATTTCATAATAATGATTACTTATTTTCATATGTTTTCTATCTGACATAGTCATAGGAATCAGAAATATCCAAATCAGATGTAGACATACTTTTAGTGGCCTTAAAATAGGTAGAAAAGTATGGCCACATCAGAGGTGTGGGTTTTGGGGTGACACCCTGAACATTTTTTAAGAAAAAAAACAAGAGGGGGATCAAAGTGAAGAAATCAAAATGATGAGAGAAAGAATAGCTATCCTTAAAGAACATATAAAATTTCAGAGATTCCATGGAAAATTTGATGGCGGAGGGGGAGAAAGAGAAGAAACAACTCAAGAAAAATAAGCGCGTGAAGATCTCACCCCATCCCCCACTAGCTTTGAGGCGAGCCATTCCCCTCAAAAACCTGTCTTAGATGAGGTAATCAATGTTCTAATAATTGTTTCTATAAATTGTGAATCAGATAGGCACTGATACCTTTCTTATACTGATATTGTACAGGGTAAAAATGATTGTGATTTATATATATCAACACCCACCCATCGCCTTATAGCAAGAGTTGTGGTGTTCAATATCCAGAACACCATGCTACACAATAGACCACTTCCAATAGGTCATGTCAAAGTGTTGATTAACGTATCCCAAGAGCCGAGCGTTGAGCTACCTATTCCAATTGATGATGAAGATATTCATAAGTTCGAACAAGATCTTGGAACATTCATCGCATGGTCATCACAACTTGTAAAAAACATGCCGACAAGGAGGTATCCATTTCTAATTTATTTTTCAAGATAAACCTTTAACATTTAATAAAAAAAGGTCTGAACTGATGAATATTATTACAGATGGACACATGTAAGGGGGTGAAAAGAAAAAATGGATCAAAACCATCTCAAGGATCAACCAACTGATCAAAACGATCTACCAAAAACACCTTAAACCCTCTTGTTCTATATCTGTATTTACTATCATTGTAGGCTCATGTGAATACAAAGTTGAAAGATGGTGGTACTCCCACAATTATTTTTGGTGAAAATATGTACAAAGGGGAAGATCCAGATTTCATTAGTGTTTACAATGTAATTGAAATAATGTAGTATGATTGGCTAGACGAATCAGTTGTAAATGTATACATAAGGTATGTTTTCATGATTTGATTTTCTAAAAGCTGATATACTATGATAATTATGACTAAATACATTTCATATTTTTCGTAGGAGTATATATGAAAAACAATTGAAGGGATTTCCCCATGAAAAAAAATTTGTACTCGTTAGTCCTCACGTCACCTCTACAGAACAAAAGGAAATAAAATCCAAGAAAGATGGTAAAATAGTGGCAGGCTTGCTCAAATCGTTTAACAGAAAAATTACGGATGGCTGACTCTTCTTAATACCAATGATGTAGGGGTAAAACTCTAAAATTTAATCATATCAAATATATTTTAATTTCTTTCATTACTTATTCTTTTTTGTGTTTTTAGGCAGCATTGGATGCTCATTGTAGTCAATTTGGATACTCAAAATATTTATTTCTTGGATTCAATTCATGGATATCCAACAAACCGACCATAAATGATGGAGTTTGTCAATTTGTAATACACTATATCCAACATTTTAGAATTAAACATCTAGTTATATAATTTATATTATCTTTTAATTAGGATTCTGTTATGATAGGGCAGTGCATGAATATCGTCTACATCATGGAATTGGGCTAGGGGAAAAGGAAAAGGAACATCACAAGTACTACGAATGGATAAGTATCAGGGTATATATAATAATATTTCAATATCCAAACACATATAAAAAAATTACTTATTTTTTTCAATGTTTCTGCAGTGTCTGAAATAAACAAACAGAAAAGACTGTGGTTATTATGTTTGTAAATTTATAAAAGAGATCATATTTCACGAACAAACAAGCATCCCTGAAGAGGTATTTTTTAAGATAATTACTATTTCATTTAAACTATTTATTAATACTTTGTGTATTTAAATGTTTTCAATACTACCATGATTGTCGAAAAGACTCATATTCACATGATGATATAGATTTGTTTAGAAACAAATGGGTAGCATATCTGATGGAAGAATGTACACAAATATCATGAATATGTGACCGATGTGACTTGAAGTGTTTATTTTTATTTAAAATTGTCATTATTTTTAGTAAAAAGAACAAGTGACATACTGAAAGCTGAGAAAATACATTAGGATTGATTTCATACTTTAGTAAAATGATCCATAAGTCATTTGTGACATGTAGGAATCAAACGCACCTAAATACGATGTATGGTGTGACCATTATGACTTTAAGTGTGTATTTTTATATTAAATTAATAATAAATTTAGCAAAAAGAAAAAGTGACATACTGAAAATCGAGAAAACGCATTCGTATTGTTTTGATACTTTAGGAAAATGATATATTAGACATTTTTTATGTGTATAAATCAATCATACCTCAATCTGACGAATAGTGTGACCAATATGACTAAAAGTGTCTATTATCAGTTTAAAATTGACTTTTTAGCTCAAAACATGTCACTCACTGAAAACCAAGAAACCTCACCCTAAATATCTTCAGAATTTAGGAAATTATTCATAAGTTCTTTGTGACGTGTATGAAGCAGTCTCATTTCAAACCGACGCACGATGCAACTGGTATGACTCAAAATGTGTGCTTCCAGTTTGAAATGATATTTTAGTAAAAAAACACAACTGACATACTAAAAACTGAGAAAAAATATTTGGATTGTTTTGATAATTTAGGACAGTGATCTATAAGTCATTTTTTACTTGTAGGAATCAACCGCACCTCAATATGATGGGCGGTGTGACCGGCATGACTCAAAGTGTCTCTTTTTATTTAGATTTGACATTAATTTTAGAAAAAAATACAACCAGCATACTAAAAACTGATCAAACGTATTCGGATTATTTTGATAATTTAGGAAAATGATCCATGAGTCATTTGTGACCTGTAGGAATCAACCTTGCCTCAATAAAACACACGATGTGACTGGTATAAATCCAAATGTGTCTTTTTATTTAAAATTGACATTAATTTAAGTAAAAAGAACAACTGACATAGTGAAAACTGATAAAACTCATTCGGATTGTTTTGATGATTTAGTACAACGATCCATGAGTTATTTTTGATGTATAGAAATCAACCACACCTCAATCCAATGTGCGTTATGATCGGTATGATGAAAAGTTTTTGTTATCAGTTTAAAATTTACATTTTAGCTCAAAATGTGTCACTCACTAAAAACCAAAAAAATGCTTTCTGATTGTCTTCATAATTTATTAAAATGATTCTTAAGTCCTTTATGACATGTATAAAGTAGTCTCACATCAAATTGATGCACTATGTGACCGGTATGAATCAAAAAACATGTTTCCAGTTTGAAATGATATTTTAGTAAAAAACAAAACTGGCATACTAAAAACCGAGCAAACACATTTGGATTGTTTTTATACCTTAGAACAAAGATCCATGATTCATTTATGACATGTAGGAATCAAACACACCTCAATACGATGAACGATGTGACAGGTATAAATCCAAATGTGTTTTTATTTAAAATTGACATTAATTTAAGTAAAAAAGAACACGTGACATACTGAAAACCAAGAAAACACATTCGGATTGTTTTGATACTTTAATACAACTATCCATGAGTCATTTGTGATGTGTAAGAATCAACCTCATCTTAATCAGATGCACAGTGGGACCAGTATGACTAAAAGTTTCTGTTATCAGTTTAAAATTGACATTTTAGCACAAAACATTTCACTCACTGAAAACCAAGAAAAAACCTCCAATTTTTTTCATAATTTAATAGAGTAATTCGCAAGTCCTTTGTGATATTTATGAAGTATTCTCACCTCAAAATGATGCACAATGCGACCGATATGACTCAAAATGGGTGTTTCTGGTTTAAAATGATATTTTAGTAAAAAAACACAACTATCATATGATGAAGAAAAAATGGTCACATATTTTATACTATAATTCAATGTTTTAAATCCCACCATAGTGTTATTTTATGGTAAATTGTCACATTGTTAGTTTTTAGATTAATTTTGAGCACAATTGCTAAATGGCCTAATTTTGGGATTTAATTATTTTATTTGTATTCTATAATTAGGCTATAAATTTTTCTAAACTAAATTAAATTGTAAAATTATTTTTTTTAGTTTTTAATAAATCATGGGTCCCATTTCTTCCTTATGGATTCAATGCTCAATCATTCATTTGGAGACTCTAATATATCTCACAAATCGGGCCTTGAAAATTGTGTACAAATCTAGAAACTTTTACTATTGAGATTATATCTCCATGTGGTCTAGTCCAATGAAGCTTAAATTCGGCATGGAGATAGAAACGAATATGGGGATCAACTTTTATAGAGGATTCCATGTGGTATTCAGCTTTATTAAAGGTCATAATGGCATGGAAAGTTGGAATAGTGGAATATGGAAAGTCAACTGACCAAATTAAATGTTTCGGACTAAAATAGTAATAACTTTCTACACACATCTTCATTGAATCTGAAATTTTGAGGGTTGACGAAAGACAAAAAATGAAACAACCTTTATGAAGTAAACTTTCCAATATTATGCCATTTAATTAGGATAAAGTGCAAATGAATCAGGTGGACATATTGAGAGCCAATTTTTCTCACCCATTTTCTCTATAAATTGTCATCTCCTCTACCTCTTACAAGATAGCCATTTTCAAGGGGAAATGGTGGAGTTTGGTATCTGTTTATATTTTAATTATATTTTATTTTAGTTATTCTTATTTTTCTGTTCATTTCTATTCTCTTTCATTTTCTATTTTGTGTTCCCCCACAATGATCCTTCTAATCTCCATGAAAATGGATAACTAACTCGCGTTGCTGTTCAAGGGGGGAGTGGTGGTCCTTGATTTTATTGTGCTTAAATTTTTCTCTTTATTTTATTCTATAAATTTATATAGTACTGAAATGGTTTTGTTGTAGGTTTCACCCCACTTTCATTGTTATTGATTTCTTCTTCCTGTTTTAAAATTTTCCTCTCCGTCGTCGTAATATTGTATCCAGGGTGGAGTAGCATTATGGTGATGATGTGAGTGAGTATTATCTTAAATGAAGAGGGTAAGTGTAGGATAATAAAAATTCGCGAGAAGTTGTTGAGTGATAGGGTTGATCTCAACATTGAGTAGAGTATTGAGAATAAATATTTTTATAGAACAATGATTTTATCACCATGATCTCCCAAGAATGATAACGATTCTTTACTAACTTCTTTGTGTCTTCTTTATTTCCTTTGTGTTTTTAATTTTATTATTAATATATATTATATTTTATGTATTTTCATAATCAAACCCCCATTTATATTAGTATATAAGTAGTTTTATATTAGTTAGGTTATAAACAGTGACAATAGAAATTCAGTGTGTTGTGAGCGGCCTCTTCAAGATCGACCCTAGGTTGTGCCACTATGGTAAACTCTTAGGTAATAATAATTTATTGGTGATGGATCTAGGAAAAAACCTTATCATAAATTTGGCACCATTTCCAGGGATACCAAGCGCTTACTCGCACTATTTTTCAAAAAAAAATCATAAAATTCAGAAACCAAAAAATTGAACTTCATTGCATATCTTTATTTTCTTGGTTCAATGATGGAATTTCAAGGTAATTTTTCATATTATTTTCATGATAAAAATATTTGTGAGGTTATCAAACAATTATCACTAAAGATTCATTTGGATGATAATGCAAAAATTATAGAAGAGTTGAGGAATCAAATGGTATTTATTTCATCTTCCTTGAAGGAATTGGCAGCTCAAAAGGAGGCTTAAGAAAAAGAGAAATCAAAGCTTATTTTTCCAAAATTTTAAATTGAATATCCATATGAGAATGAAATTATGAAGGAACTATCCTAAACCTATCCACACCATTTTCATAGGAGTTTGAAGAAGAAGACTTTCTAGATAATGCACATGTGGGAGATCAAGCACTGTTCTACCTCTCTCTTGCTTTGGAAGATAATACAGAAGATATGCCTATTGAGATGGAGTTTCCAATGGCCTTTCCCGAAGAGATAAATTTCCAATATGAATTACTTGAAAGGGAAGATTTCTTTATTGATTTTTCATGTTTTAATATTATTCAAGCTAAACTATTTGTAGACTTGTCCTTTACTAATTTTTTTGACAGAGCACAAATAGAGAAGACCTTCGATGTTAAGGAAGGAAACACCCAAGTTGTGGTGGTAAAAGAAGAATAAGAGATAGAGAAGAAAGTGTTTCTACTACCTCCTCTTCAACAAATTGCATACCATATGGAGGAGGACATCATGAAAGTCATCAGGGAGTACCCCTATCTTCTTTTTCGTCCCGTACAGGACCTTAATTTAACTCTTTATTCGTTATTAGGGGTTGGGAATTTTCTTATCTTCTTCAGGGTTCTCTATTCTTGGTGTCTACTCAGGGACAATAAGAAAAGTCACATGTGGTGGTTCATATCAATGAAACCACACCCACCATCTGATTGGGGTTAAACCGCTGCAACTGCCTGATTAGGGGTTGTAAAATCTTATCACCCACATGGGAGTCTAAACCATGTTCTATCCTCTTTTCCCTACCTCTTTATTTTTATTTATTTTTCTTATGCATTTCTTTATTTCTTGATTTCTAGGAATAAGTGGTAGCAGTTAGGAGCATATTGTTGAAAGTGGGTGCCCTAGACCCAACTTGTTTTGTACTTTGATTACTGCTACATGTATTCAGTTTGTTTTATACATGTATTTATCTTGCCATGATAGTGTAGATACTTCTGCATCCACTTTATTAATGGCAATGTCCTTAAATTACCTATCGCATCAAATGGTTATAGCAGGTCCCAGGCTATAATGAGAACCCTGAAATGCCATGACAGTAATCTTAAAGTAACGTCCTATGGTCCAATTACATCATTCTGAAAGGACACAGATGATGTGTGACCATCAGGTGCTGGGGGCTCATAAGCATTGAGACTTCATCTCATGAAGTTCGCACTTGATGATCTCTAGCTAATGAGATCATGAGGACAGACCCGCTTAATAGGAACACCACATGTTTCTGGTGTCATTGGTCGTTCCTATCTACAGACATGTGTAATGGTCTCCTGACTTGAGATTATTATCAGTGAATGTCATTTAATTATGTACATTTGATATAAGGCGAAAACCATGGCGATAAGTTGTGGTGAGGTAGTTTATATCAGGTACGTCATTAATGGCATGGCATTGATTGAATGATTGAGAAAGGATTTGTCACTTCCGAGTTTAGGAAGAGATATCTCGGGCCTGGTTGATTAGGATGGTTGCACCTTCATTAAATCCATGGCCATGGTAGTGGAAGGTAAGACCGTACGGAAAAATCAACAAACAAAGTAAAGCAAATGAAGAATGATGACACTGAGTATGAATTCTGCTTTATTGAGATATCGATGACGAAGAGATTAGATTACACAGACTGTGTTCGTGGGAAGGCAGTCGTTGCTTTGACTTTGCCTTATCTCTATAGGGGCCTCGATGGGTTGCTAGACCCCGATCTAGGTCGGTGATATTATTCACTACTATTGAGATAAGGGCCTAGAGGGTCACACACAACAGCGCTTTGACAATCTGCCCTATTCTGATGAATAGGATTATAGGGTTTGGTGGGCCCCACCACGGGGTCCGAGTATTATCCAAGTCCTATCGATCACCAAGTAATAAATAAATTCTTTTATTATTCAAGTTTGGAATATTTTGATGAATTTATTTATAACATGTATTTACGAGTGATTAAGTAAATACATAGATAAATGTTAATCGGACAGATATTTATATCTTGGGTTTGATTAATATTATCAGGAGGTGCGGGTCGAGTTAGACTCATGTTTATCACGTAATATATATATATATATATATAATTATATATATTGCAGTTCAGTGATAAATAATAAATATTATTTATGGCATAATTTAATTTGTCATAAATAATTATTTATAATATATATATAGTGAATGTTTAATACACGGGGGCGGGAACCCTTACCGCGTATAATAGATATTCCCTATATATATTTAAAGAGAGGCTCTTCCCAGGGACTATTCATCCGTTGGAATTGAGAGCCTCTCTCTCCTCTTGAGTTCTAGAGAGAGACTCTCTCAAACTAGCAAGTTCTCCAAGTTTCGCCTTCACGGATTGAAGACGCTAGTTTTGTGGTGATCATCGCTGCGTCGAAGTGTGCATTGAAGATCCGCGCTAGCACCCGGATCTTGACGAACGGCGCGCGTGCAGATTTGCAAGGCGTGTGTGGACGATCTAGAGGGCTTCATCGTCGGAGTCTTCGAGCAACGATCGTCGGCGTCCTGCACGTAAATTATGAACAAGGTAAATGTTCAAGTTTTTTTTTCTCCTAAAGAACCTTGCGAGATTCTTGAACCAAGCCGGGACAGGATCACCGGAGCTGACAAAGTTATGTCACTCCGGTGAAGCAGAAAAATTTAAAATCCCGGCCCACAGGCTTCCGCTGCGCAGTCCCAGAACCTTACAGTGGTATCAAAGGGAATGCAAGGTTTTTATAAGTCAAAAATATTAAATTACATTAAATTGAATTGCGGGGTGTTAAAACGGTTCATTCGGATTCGACTACGCGTCGTTTCGATTTCTAATGATCAAGATACGATCATTTGAAATTTTTAATCGGATCGACGTCGCAAGTTCTTGTTCGTTTGATGTTATTTCTCAAATTGAGATAAACATCAAATATATATTTTATTATAATTTTATAATAAATATTTTATTATATTTTATAATAAATTTTATTATAATAATAAAATATATAAAATATTTTTCCACAAAAGTGTGTGGAAAAATTTTTATAATAAAATAGAGGAGAACAAGACTTGGGGTGTTCCTCCTTTTGTTTATAAAAAAAAGGGAGTGGAAAAGACCCCAAAATGGGGTCTTCTCCTTTTGTTTTATAAAAAATAAAAAAAAATGGGCAGGACATTTGTTGTGAAAAAAAAAACAAAAAGAAAGGGGAAGTGGGGAGGAAGACCCTTACGGGTCTTCTCTCCCGCGGCGCACCAAGGGAGGTCGAAACCCTAGGCCTCCCCTCCTCCGGCGGTCCAGCACCACGGCGCACCGGCGCCGGCCTTCCCCGCGCCGGACCGACCTCGCACCACCCTCCCCTCGCCGGACCGACCTCGCGCCGGACTGCACCTCGCGCCGGCCTCCTCGTGCCGGACCGACCTCGCGTCGGACTTCCCCGCGCCGGACCACACCTCGCGCCAGCCTCCCCGTGCCGGACCAACCTCGCGCCGGCCATCCCCTCGCCGGACAGCCCTCGCGCCGGCCTCCCCTTCACCGGACAACCCTCGCGCCGGCCTCCCTTTCTCCGGACACGGTCTGCGTCGGACCGGCTCCTGCCGGCAGCCGCCCGCCACACCGGTGATCTCCCTGCTGGACCGCTTTGGACAGCCTGCTCCCCGACCCCTCGCCGGACTTCCTCCGGGCCGCGCCGGACCGGCTCCGTCCGGCCACCCTGGACCATCACCGGAGCAGCGGGCTTTCGGGAGATGCAACCGTCACGGGAAGCATTGGACACCGCGGTCACGCCGCGGTCGCGCCGTGGTCACGCCACGGTCGCACCGCGGTCATGTCGCGGTTCCAGAACGACCTCCCGCGGCGGTACGCAGACCCGCTGGACTCCTCTCCGGTTAGAGGTAACCTGCACTGAATTAATTTTAATTAATTTAGTTTTTTAAATTAAATTAATTGGAATTAATTTAGGGGTTTAGATTATTTTAATCCAAAAATATTAATTTAATTTAAGTTTAGAATTAAATTAATGGTTTAATTTAATTTAATATTGGAATTAAAATTAAATTAAACAAATGGAACCGATAAAAATAAATTATTTGAATTTAATCAAATTCATTAAATTTATTAGAACACCCTCGCATAATTTAAATTTATTGCAATTTAATTTTTATTGCGCTTTTACCCCGACTGGTCTTGAGCTTTTGACCGACCTGTGTATGTCTGCCATGTTTTTATTTATTTATTATTTATTCAATGCGTGCGATGATTGTAATATTTAATTAGATAAATGACGGTCTGCGAATCATCTTTTAATTCAAATATGTATAAGGGCCTGCGTGTCCATTGCACCACTTGTATTTTGTACCTCAGACCCCCTCGTCTGCGTGCGAGTATATTTGTATTTATTCAATGACGATCCAAGAGGCATACCTCACCAAAATGAGGCGGTAGTCCAGACAGGAGTTGGACGCTTTTTCACTGGGGCCAGCAGCGACACGAGTCTTGTATCGACTCAGGTACGGGTGCCCCTAGGTAATGATTGATCAGTTATTGATCAATCATTATAGAATGCTCAAGACCAGTCGGAATGCTTGATTTACTTTATGCACAGTTTATTATTTTATGCGACTGCATGATTATTGAATGATCACGTAGGATAGTAAACAAGAGAAAATGCATAAAGATTGTGACGAATAATTAAAAAAAGGGGTTATATTCGTCAATTAATATTTGAAAATCCCTCAAAGATATATTAAGTCATAATGCCTTCCATTTCTCACATCTAAACAAAACTGGTTGTTTGGGTTCTCATCAGCCTCAGTTGAGAGTGCCTCTTACTACCGGGGTGTTTCCATGTGAGAAATGGGTCGACTTAACTAAAGTGAGTTGTCAAGGATTAGTCTTAGCTAAATTGATATCACTTTAGAGGTGAGAGGTTGAGGGAATCAAGTACGGATTCCTAAAGCTGGGACTTTACTCAACTATAAGGAACCACAAGAACAAGTGGTTGGCCAGCATAGAGCCTACCTTGAAACCCTTCAAGTAGTGTCGTAGCCCTAGCTTTTAGATTACGAAGGGGGTTTCAAGGATCTTTGCCACTAGAATTCTCAAGCGATAGAGTATTTCGAATCTAATAGTGAGGGCTATTAAGGTTCGTTAAAATAGTGGGAGACATTAAATGATATAATAATTTATTAATCATAAAATGCCAAAAAGGTAATCAAGACAAAGTACTAACTGCTAAATGTTTATATGATGTAGATTCAAAATGGAAATCACCAACACCACTAGTACTTTATCACTACGATTGATATTGGATAAAGAAAATATCCTGACCGGAAATAACTTCCAGGAGTGGTACAGGCGCTTGCGTATAGTACTACGCCAAGAAAGAAAGTTATATGTGCTGGAATCCCCAATTCCTACTGAGCCTCCTCAGGGAACAAGCAAGACGGAAAAAGATAAGTGGAAAAATCATGTAGGCGATGTGCTTGATGTACAATGCATCATGTTGTCATCAATGTCCAGCCAATTGCAAAAAATGCATGAGGAAGAGGACGCCTACAAGATGCTTTCACATCTCCAAGAACTATATCAGGAGAGGGCTAGGCAAGAAAGGTATGAAATCTCAAGTGCGCTTTATAAGTGCAGGCTAGCAGAAGGGCACCATGTTGGTCCTCACGTACTCAAAATGATTGGGTATATTGAGAGGCTTGAAGCCCTTGGGTTCAAACTGAACCAAGAACTAGCAGTGGATCTCATTCTTGCCTCTTTACCATCAAGCTTCTCGACTTTCATTGTCAATTATAATATGAATGATATGACAAAGTCGCTCCCGGATCTTTTGGCCTTAGTTCGCCAAGCTGATAAGGAAATGAAAAATACCAATACATCTGTCCTTATGGTGAACAAGAAAAACAAGGTCAAGGCAAAGGGGTCTAAAGCCAAGTCAAGGCCAAAGACACCAATGCATCGTCCTGCCAAGAAGCCAAAGATTCAGAGGCAAAGTAATGAGCAGGAAGCTGTCTGTTTTGGATGTGGCAAGAAAGGCCATTGGAAAAAGAATTGCAGAGCTGGGAAGAAGAAGCAAGCTGACGCTTCTGTCTCAGGTATTTTTGTCATTGAATGCAATTTATCTTTATCTACAAGTTGGGTATTGGATATGGCATGTGGCTCACACATTTTTATTCATATACAGGAACCAAGTAGATTTAAGAAGATTGCAAAAGGTCAAGTGGATCTCCGAGCTGCAAATGGTGCAAGTTTGGCGGCCTTGACAGTGGGAGACTATCACTTGACTTTACCAACTGGTTTGGTTCTTGTTTTAAACAATTGCTATTATGTACCATCTGTTACCAGAAACATTATCTCTGTGTCATGTCTAGACACTAAGGGTTTTTATTTCAAGTTTTGAAATAAAATTTTTCTCTTTTATAGGGATAACATATGTTATGGTATGGCACATCTTAACAATGGTTTATATATACAAGAACTAGAAAACTCAGTAATGGCTATCAATGACAAAAATAACCAACATGACTCAAATAACACCCACCTATGGCACTTCAGGCTTGGTCATGTAAATGAGAAGCGATTACAAAAATTACATCAAGAAGGGTATCTAGACTCGGTACGGTTAGAACCCTTAGATGTATTTCAAGCTTGTTTACAAGGAAATATGACCAAAGCACCTTTCTCAGGAAAGGGAGAAAGAGACAATGCAGTACTGGAATTAATACATACCGATGTATGTGGTCCATTTCCAGTAGAGGCAAGGGGTGGTTTTCTATACTTCATCACTTTTACCGATGATTATAGTAGGTATGTCTATATCAACTTAATGCGGCATAAGTCAGATTCATTTCGTTTCTTTAAGGAATACCAAAATGAAGTAGAAAACCAACTTGTTAAGAAGATAAAAACACTTCGCTCAGACCGAGGCAGAGAATATCTTAACCAAGCTTTCATTGATCATTTGAAGGAGTGTGGGATAGTATCTCAACTCACTCCTCCTTATACACCACAATGGAATGGTGTTAGTGAAAGGAGGAATAGGACCTTGCTTGACATGGTCAGATCAATGATGAGTCATACAACTCTTCCATTATCCTTTTGGGGATACGCCTTGCAGACAGCAGCATATACCATTAACCGAATACCAACTAAAGCCACAGATGGAATTCCATATCAGTTATGGTTTGGAAAGAAACCCAATCTGACACACATGCATGTGTGGGGGTGCGAGGCATTTGTCAAGACTTTTCCAAGTGACAAATTAGCATCCAGAAGCACTAAGTGCATCTTTATAGGTTATCCTAAGGAAACTAGAGGATACAACCTATATAACCCTTTATATAGAAAAGTCATTGTGGAAAGATATGCCACATTTCTAGAAAGGGATCACATTTATACTGGAAATAGTGGGAGCAAGATTGACTTCGATGAAGTCAATGCTCCAGATGCACAAGAGTTGGTAGAGGAATAATCTCTACAAGAACAAGTGGAAGAAGAAATTGTTCCTGAGACACAGATACTGCGTAGGTCTACGCGACAGGTTAGAGAACCAAAGTGTTATGGTTTTCTTGTCACCGAGTCAGGTGACACAATAATCCTTGAGGATGATGAACCTATAACCTACAATAAAGCAGTAGAAGTCAAAGAAGCTGCAACATGGCAAGAAGCCATGAATTCTGAGATGGAGTCCATGTACCAAAATCAAGTTTGGATTTTGGTAGACCCTCCAGCTGATGTAAAGCCCATTGGTTGTAAATGGGTATTTAAGAAAAAGCTGGACATGGATGGTAAGGTTAATACCTTTAAAGCAAGACTGGTTGCAAAGGGTTTCAGACAACGTCAAGGCATTGATTATGATGAAACCTTCTCACCAGTGGCAATGCTTAAATCCATTAGAATATTTCTTGCAATAGCAGCCTTTCATGATTATGAAATATGGCAAATGGATGTCAAAACTGCTTTTCTAAATGGGAAGTTGGTTGAAGACGTCTATATGACTCAACCCGAAGGGTTTGTTAATTCAAATAATGCCAATAAAGTATGCAAGTTGCAGAGATCCATTTATGGATTGAAGCAGGCATCAAGATCATGGAATGTACGATTTGATGAGGCCATAAGAGATTTTGGTTTTGTCAAAAATGAAAGCGAGCCTTGTGTCTATAAAAAGGTTGAAGATAATGCTATCGTTTTCCTAGTTTTATATGTTGATGACATATTAATCATGGGAAACGAGGTGCAAGTCTTACAGTCAGTTAAGACTTGGTTAAATGAATGCTTCTCCATAAAAGACTTAGGTGAAGAAGCTTACATCCTAGGGGTCAAGATCTATCGAGACAGACCTCAAAGGATGCTTGTCCTAAGTCAAAGTACATATATTGACAAGGTACTCAAAAGGTACAATATGGAACAATCCAAAAGAGGATTGTTACCTATGTCACATGGTGTAAATCTCTCCAAGAAAATGTGTCCACAAACACAGGAAGAGATTGACAGAATGAGTAGAGTCCCTTATGCTTCGGCAGTGGGTTTTATCATGTATGCCATGATATGTACTAGGTTTGATGTTGCCTTTTCTTTAAGCATGGTGGGTAGATATCAAGACAATCCAGGAGAGCTGCACTGGACAGCTGTTAAAACTATCTTTAAGTACTTGAGGCGTACTAAGGATACGTTCCTGGTGTATGGAGGAGATGAGGAACTAGTTGTGAGGGGATACACTGATGCTAGTTTCCATACAGATCATGATGATATGAAATCGTAGTTAGGCTACATCTTTTGCCTGAATGGTGGTGTAGTGAGCTGGAGAAGCTCAAAGCAAGTTGTGGTTGATGATTCTATAGCAGAGTCCGAATATATATTGCATCTTCCGATGTAGCAAAGGAAGCAGTCTGGATATGTAGCTTTATCTCAGACATTGGTGTTGTACCTAGTAGTGCAGACCCTGTTCCAGTATATTGTGACAATACTACTGCAGTGGTGCTTGCCAAGGAGCCCAGGTCTCACCAGAGGACAAAGCATATTCTTCGGAAGTTCCATCTCTTGAGGGATTTTACTCAAAGAGGTGAAGTGACAGTTAGCAGAGTAGCCACAGAGGACAACGTGGCAGACCCCCTGACTAAATCCATTTCTTAGCAGAAGCATGATTCACATGTGAGAGCTAGCGGATTGAAACCTGTTAGCAGTTGGCTCTAGTGCAAGTGGGAGTGTTGAAAGTGGGTGCCCTAGACCCAACTTGTTTTGTACTTTGATTAATGCTACATGTATTCAGTTTGTTTTATACATGTATTTATCTTTCCATGATAGTGTAGATACTTCTACATCCACTTTATTAATGGCAATGTCCTTAGATTACCTGTCGCATCAAATGGTTATAGCAGGTCCCAGGCTATAATGAGAACCCTGAAATGCCATGACAGTAATCTTAAAGTAACGTCCTATGGTCCAGTTACATCATTCTGAAAGGACACAGATGATGTGTGACCATCAGGTTCTGGGGGCTCATAATCATTGAGACTTCATCTCATGAAGTTCGCACTTGATGATCTCTAGCTAACGAGATCATGAGGACAGACCCGCTTAATAGGAACACCACATGTTTCTGGTGTCATTGGTCGTTCCTATCTACGGACACATGTAATGGTCTCCTGACTTGAGATTATTATCAGTGAATGTCATTTAATTACATACATTTGAAATAAGGCGAAAACCATGGCGACAAGTCATGGTGAGGTAGTTTATATCGGGTACGTCATTAATGGCATGGCATTGATTGAATGATCAAGAAAGGATTTGTCACTTCTGATTTTAGGAAGAGATATCTCGGGCCTAGTTGATTAGGATGGTTGCACCTTCATTAAATCCATGTCCATGGTAGTGGAAGGTAAGACCGTCCAGACAAATCAACAAACAAAGTAAAGAAAATGAAGAATGATGACACTGAGTATGCATTCTGCTTTATTGAGATATCGATGACGAAGAGATTAGATTACACAGACTGTGTTCGTGGGAAGGAAGTCGTTGCTTTGACTTTGCCTTATCTCTATAGGGGCCTCGATGGGTTTCTAGACCCCGCTCTAAGTCGGTGATATTATTCACTACTATTGAGATAAGGGCCTAGAGGGTCACACACAACAGCGCTTTGACAATCTGCCCTATTCTGATGAATAGGATTATAGGGTTTGGTGGGCCCTACCATGGGGTCTGGGTATTATCCAAGTCCTATCGATCACCAAGTAATAAATAAATTCTTTTATTATTCAAGTTTGGAATATTTTGATGAATTTATTTATAACATGTATTTACGAGTGATTAAGTAAATACATAGATAAATGTTAATCGGACAGATATTTATATCTTGGGTTTGATTAATATTATCAGGAGGTGCGGGTCGATTTAGACTCATGTTTATCACGTAATATATATATATATAATTATATATATTACAGTTCGGTGATAAATAATAAATATTATTTATGGCATAATTTAATTTGTCATAAATAATTATTTATATGAATGTTTAATACACGGGGGCCGGGAACCCTTACCGTGTATAATAGATATTCCCTATATATATTTAAAGAGAGGCTCTTCCCAGGGACTATTCATCCGTTGGAATTGAGAGCCTCTCTCTCCTCTTGAGTTCTAGAGAGAGACTCTCTCAAACTAGCAAGTTCTTCAAGTTCCGCCTTCACGGATCGAAGACACTAGTTTTGTGGTGATCATCGCTGCGTCAAAGTGTGCATCGAAGATCCGCGCTAGCACCCGGATCTTGACGAACGACACGCGTGCAGATTTGCAAGGCGTGTGTGGACGATCTAGAGGGCTTCGTCATCGGAGTCTTCGAGCAACGATCGCCGGCATCCTGCACGTCAATTCTGAACAAGGTAAATGTTCAAGTTTAGTTTTGTGCTCCTAAAGAACCTTGCGAGATTCTCGGACCAAGCCAGGAAAAGATCACCGGAGCTGACAAGGTTATGTCACTCCGGTGAAGCAGAAAAATTTAAAATCCCGGCCCACAGGCTTCCGCTGCGCAGTCTCGGAACCTTACACTTATCTCAAATCTACCACTAGAAAATAATGTCAGGTTGTATCTTTCATTTCCTTTTTTCCCTTCCCTTACATTTATTTTTATTATGCTAAAATGAGGGTAGTTAAATCTAAGTGTGGGGGGAGTTTAAAACTTCTTAGTTGTTCATGTGTTCTTTTCCTTTTTATTTTTCATATTTTTAGGATTATTGAGTTTCAATGTAAATTTTGATCATTTTTCACACATCAATTTATTTTAAGAAAACTGAAATGATTTTTGAAAAAATGGATTTTAAATGATTGTTGATGTGAAAAAATTATCCTTGAATTGGATTTTCAATCATTTTTATGAGTTTGACTGATTTTGGAAATCCATGACCATGAAACACTGACTCAAGTAATTTTTACATTCCCGTGAGGTATTCTGAACCACTTTGAAATATTTTTCCTAATACCCACACATTCTTGAGGGAAACTTGGATTTTGTGTGAGAACCAGAATTTGTGATTTCTCTCTTTCGAAGCTTTGGATTTCATGGAATGATTTTGATATGATTGAGGAATATATTTGGATATCCACATTTTTATCTTGAGACCCACCCTTACATCTATCCTTCATCAGCCCTTATATTCCATGAATTGTCTTATAGGTTTAAGCCACATTAAAAGTCGATTTTTCCTTACCTACCTGCACTCTGGGTAATTTTGCATGGATATTTCAAGTTTGAGTGTGAGGGAAGGGCCTTTTGTGTGTGTGTTTTTGGGATGTGTTTCACTTTCTGTAGGTGTGAGGTTTGTTTCAATATTATTGGCAGTGGATAATGAGATAATTGATCTTGATTCAATATTTCATTGTGCTTTATTTCATTCATTCGGTTCTCCTTAAAAAAAATTGAAAAAAATGATGAAAAAAATGGAGGTGAGCTTGAATATTTCATTGTACCTCCTTTTATGACTCATGTTCCTATTTCAAATAAAGGGAATGATTTTCATTTATTCATTGTATTCAATTTTCATCTCATTCTCTAAAAAAAGAAAATAAAGTTGTGCCTTTCTGGAGATTTAAAAAAATGAGAAAAAGGGGGGAGAATTTAGATGATATAATTAATTATAATTACTGATTGGATCATGTCACATGTCATAAAATTGGCTTTGGAGTTGTTTTTAACACTTTCAAGGGGATCTGAGTGAGGTTCATCTTGTGTTTTTACTTGAATATTCATGCATTGTACTAAAGAGTCAAAACCTCCTCTTTTCGGCCTTAAATTTCCAATCATTTTCTCACCAGCCCTAAGCCACAGAATTCACCTAGAAAATACCTCATGATTGAAAATATTTTCATGTTTCATGCTGTGTAGAAATGAGAATTTTCACAAGCATATGGTGATACATGCAATTTTCAAGTATAAGCATAACTCTAGATTTAATTTCTCTTGAGTGAAAAGTGACATAAAATTCAATGTGAGGTAGGTTGTGATTAGAACATGGATGGATTTATGAGGTTGAAAAAATTTAAATGTGAGGAATGAAGATGAGAGTGAATTGATTTTCATATAGGATACAAGATGGAATTCTACTTTGGAAATGATCACTGATGTTTTCTCGTGATTGATTGTTGTGTGGATTATGATTTGAATATATGATGATTGCCCGGGAGTGCAATGGTTAAGTGTGGGAGAGTGATGAAGAAAAAATTTTAACATATATTATACTATAATTCAATGTTTTAAATCCCACCATAGTGTTATTTTATGGTAAATTGTCACATTGTTATTTTTTAGATGAATTTTGAGCATAATTGCTAAATGGCTTAATTTTAGGATTTAATTATTTTATTTGTATTCTGTACTTAGGACATAACTTTTTCTAAACTAAATAAAATTGTAAGATTCCTTTTTTTTAGATTTTCATACATCATGGGGCCCATTTCATCCTTCTAGAGTTAATGGTCAATCATTCATTTGGAGGCTCTAATTGTAACATCCCGAGTCCGGAGCCCCTCCACTGGTGCCCCGTACCCGGTTCGCCACATGACCTCAAGCGCGTTTCTCCGAATGCCAGAGGCTGCTGACTAGTAGTGAGGGCCTTGGTGAGTCGTTGGGGAAACTATTCCCTCATTCGGTAAGGTATACAAGGTAATAAAACAACAATAAATAGCAGAAGAAATGTAGATATATAACTATGATGAAAATGATGCAGCAGGTACAAGTATCTAAGGAAAACAGCAAACACAACAATGTGCTGAAATACAACTGAAACCAAGTGCAAAAGAAAAACAAAGTAATCTCCTCAGCATCATGAGCCACTGCTCGGTCCCATGCTCCACATCTCCATGATGCAGTCAAGATCCAGAAGCAGAAGGGCGCTTGCCCTTATCTATACCTGCAGCAACATAGTCTGCTTAGGCCCAAAACCATGGTCCAAACATGGTGTGAGATACAATACTAGTAGGAAATCACCCAAATATTTGTGCCTAACAGTCAATGAATACATGGCAGTAAATAAACAAGAAGCAGTAAACAGAAAGGCACAAGCAGCTACAATCCACAGTTCTAACAAGTAAAGTACACAAGCAAGCAACCAGCAACAAGAAGAAAATAGGTAACCCTCTGGGTAGCTCTCGCAGTCTAACCCCTATGGTTCAACCTATAGTACTAGCAACCCTATGGGAGGCATACACTGTCTCACCCCTCTGGTTCAACTACGTAATTAAGCAGACTCTCTGGGGAAGCACTCACCGTCAATTCCCCCTATAGTCTCGTATCGTGCTAAAGGCTCTCTGGGGAAGCACTCAACATCAATTCCCCCTATGGCCCGCGTCATGGATCTACAGACTCTCTGGGGAAGCACTCAATGTCAATTCCCCCTATAGTCTCGCATCGTGATTAAAAGACACTTTGGAGAAGTCCTTCCGTCAATTCTCCGTTTGGTCTACTACTCTAGGTTCTCACAGTCCTGAGTATAACTAAACATGCTCATCACGTGTGTATCGTCCAAGTAAACCTCAATAACTACTTGGATATCAACTAAGGCTCAACAGCATATCAAAAGAGATAGTTCCACTATCCTAAAACAAGGTATGGCAACTGAAAAAATGCCCAACAGGAAAAACAAGCATGGCCAATCAATTTGAGTACAAAAACAATTACTCTACTCACAAGCAATAACCTCTACTAAAGCAATCAAGCAAGGCATGAAAGTAACAAGGGAAAAACTGAAAACACGCAATACCCCATTCATGGGTATTGCTGAAAATTTCACAAAATATTCATCGAATTTCTATGGAAAGGCACAAACCACCTACCTCGATCCGAGGAGATCGATATACGTGAACCTCAATGACAGATTCCTCTTAGAACAATGTAGATCTGAGAAAATGCACAAAACGTTCATCCCGCGATAAATTGGAAACAAGGAGGAATCAAGAAACAAGGCTAAGGCAGAAGGAAGAACTCACCGCTGCGATTCCAATGCAATCGACCGTGCTCGAATCGGAGAACGGACGGCGTGTCGGAAGTCCATCGAAGATTAGGCCTTACGGTCGCTCTCGGACGGACGAAAACTAAAGAAGAAGACAAAACTGGGGGTTAGGCGTGGCCCCGGTCCGTTTAATGAAAAAAAAGTACACGCCGTGTACTTCAATTTTTCGTACTCCAAATTAACCGGCCTCCACCTCAGCCTTACACACCGTGTGTGTGGCTCGGACACGGCCAGCACATGGCTTCGAGTCGGGGGAGAGTACACAGCGTGTACTTAGGAAGTACACGGCGTGTACTTCTGAAATTTCCAGAAAATTTATTTTCCTTAAAAACTCCTGAAAAAAGGGAAACATAACTGAAAGAAGATCCGGGTTCTTACAAACTTCCCCCCTTAAAGAAATTTTTCCCTTAATTTCCCTAACGAGGCGGAGAAGAAGAAACCCCGAACAGCTCCGGTCACTACGATCGTACATCGGCCTCCCTCTCCCAGGTCTTGTCCTGTAATCGCACGTGCTTCCATAGCACCCGTACCAGAGGAATAGACTTCCCACGGAGAACCTTCGTACTACGATCGACAATCCGGATAGGATGCTCCTCGAACGATGCATCTGCTTCAAGCTCGACTTCCTCGGGCTGAAAGACGTGAGACGGGTCTGAAAAGTAATGTCGGAGTTGAGATATGTGGAAGATGTTGTGCATGGCCTGATACCTCTGAGGTAGCTGCAACCGATAGGCGATCGGCCCAACTCTCTCCAAGGTCTCAAACGGTCTGACGTATCGCGGTGAAAGCTTACCCTGTCTCTGAATCCTTTTGTGTCCCAACCTCGGTGCGACACGGAGGAAAACCTGATCACCGACCTCGAACTCCAGAGGTCGTCTCCGCTGATCAGCATAATACTTCTGTCGAGACTGTGCTGTAGCCATCCTCTTCCGAATTAGCTCTATCTGCTCTGAAGCCTCTTGTACAAGACGAGGTCCCAGCAAAGCTGTCTCTCCTGCCTCCAGCCAGCATAAGGGTGATCGGCATGGCCTACCGTACAAAGCCTCGTATGGTGCCATTTCAACGGTCGCCTGAAAACTGTTGTTGTAGGCGAACTCCACCAGAGGAATATGCTTCTCCCAAGAACTACCAAGGTCAAGGATGTAAGCCCGGAGCATATCCTCAAGCACCTAGATCGTGCGCTCGGACTGGCCATCAGTCTGGGGATGGTAAGTTGTACTCAAAAGTACCTGTATACCCAAGGCCTTCTAAAGTCCCTTCCAGAACCGAGAGGTAAAGCGCGCATCTCTCTCTGAAACAATAGAGCATGGAAATCCATGCAGACGAATGATCTCTCTGATGTAAAGTTGTCCCAGATCATCGACACTAAAGGTCTCCTTGATCGGCAAGAAGTGAGCAACCTTCATAAGTCTGTCGACGACAACCCAAACAGCATCGTTCCCTCAAGGTGATCTCAGAAACCCAGTCACGAAGTCCAACATAACATCCTTCCACTTCCACTACAGAATGGGTAACTGCTGTAAAAGGCCTGTTGGTCGCTGATGCTCTGCTTTCACCTGCTGACAAGTAGAACATCTCATGACAAAACCAGCAACATCCTTCTTCATACCTGGCCACCAGTACTGGTGATGAAGATCCTGATACATCTTGGTGACGCCAGGATGAACTGCCCAAACTGAGGAATGGAAATCCTGCATCAGCTCCTCGCGTATATCTGTTGGCACCCATACGCGTCCTTGGAAACGCAAGATCTCATCCTCTCCCACTGTCCATCCAGGAAGAGGGTCCCCTCCTGACACACTCTCCCGCAGGACTAAGCCTTCTGAGTCTGATAGTTGCCTCATCCGTACCCGATCAAGTAGCGTGGAGGTAATAGCTACATAAGATATAAAGGTCTTTCCCCATCTATTGTGCACCTCCAGATGCATCTCAGAGAACAGATCCATCAGTTGCCACTCACTACTGGCCTCCTGAACTGCCTAAATCTGAGTTCTCCTACTCAACGCATCTACCACGGCGTTGCCCTTTCCCGGTGTATAGGCAAGCTCGAAATCAAAATACTGTAGATACTCAACCCACCTGCGTTGCCTCAGATTTAGATCATGCTGAGTGAAGATATACTTGAGACTCTTGTGGTCAGTGAAGAGCACAAATTGCTCTCCCAAAAGATAGTGTCTCCAACAGCGCAAGGTATGAACAACATCTGCCAACTCCAAATCGTGCGTAGGGTAGTTCCTCTCATGTGGCCTCAACTTCTGAGACCCGTACGCAACGACTCCATCTCCTTGCATAAGCACAGCTCCTAGACAGACACCTGAAGCATCACAATAAATAGTGTAGCTCTTTCCTAGCTCTGGAAAGACTAGTATCGGTGCTGACATCAACCTCCCTTTCAGCTCCTGAAAGGCTGACTCACAAGAATCTGACCATAAGAACTTTGCCCCCTTCTTGGTGAGACCTGTCAAGGGTGATGCTAGACGAGAAAAGTCCTGAATGAAGCGTCGGTAGTATCCAGCCATCCCTAGGAAGCTCCGTACCTCAAAGACGTTCTTCGGCTGCTCCTAGGAAACTACAGCTCTCACTTTCTATGGGTCCACAGATACTCCTGCCTCTGAGATGACGTGCCCCAAGAAGTGAATCTGATCCATCCAGAAGTGGCACTTCGAGAGTTTAGCATAAAGTCGATGCTCTCTTAGTGTACTCAGAACGATCTCAAGATTTGTGGTATGGTCGTGTCGAGTGTGATAGTACACCAAGATATCATCCACGAAGACCACGACGAAGGAATCCAAGTAAGGATGGAACACTCGGTTCATCAGTTCCATAAAAACTGCAGGTGCGTTCGTGAGACCGAACGGCCTGACTGTATACCCGTAAAGACTGTACCTCCTCCTGAAGGTTGTCAGAGGTACATCTGATGGTCTAACGCGCAACTAATGATAATCGGACCTCAAGTTGATCTTCGAGAAAACCCGGGCTCCTCAAAGCTGATTGAAAAGGTCATCAATCCGCGGAAATGGATATTGGTTCTTGATCGTCAACTGGTTCAGCTTCCGATAATCCACACAAAGCCGAAGGGTACCGTCTGCCTTCTTTGCAAATAGGACAGGCGAACCCCAAGAAGAAGTACTGGGTCAGATGAAACTCTTAGCCTGTAGCTCCTCCAACTGCTTTTTGAGCTCCTGCAACTTAGGTGTGGTCATCCTATAGGGAGGAATGGACACCGGTGCCACTCCTGGAACAAGCTCAATAGAGAAGTCAACCTCACGCTCTGGAGGCAAACCCGAAAAGTCCTTTGGAAAGACATCCCTAAAGCGATCCACCACTAGGGGAAAGTCCAACTGTGGAGTCCCCTGATCATCCAGATAAATACTAGCAATCTGGGATGTCACCCCTCCTAGCCCAAGATGCTCGAGTCCCGCCCGACTCGCCCGAACGTCCCATTCGCCTATATAAAGGAAAGATTCACCCTCTGGTGAAATGAAACTGACTCTGTGGCGATAACAGTCAACGACTGCCTGGAAGGGAATCAACCAGTCCATGCCAAGGATGACATCATAGCCTGTCATCTCTAGGACATAGAGATCCCATAAGAAGTGATACCCTTCCACCTCAAGAGGGCACTCTCTACACTGGCGTACACTAGATGTCCTCATTCCCAAAGGTGTGTTTAGTGTCAACGATTTGGCCGAAGAAAAGATGCAGAGTCCATGGCTCTCCACAACAGCAACAGAGATAAAGCTATACGTAGCACCAGTATCGAAAAGGGATGAAGATAAGACTGAGGCTACTAAAATCGTACCTCGAACAGTAGAAGGGTCGGGATCCTGCTCCTGATAAGTTTACTCCATGGTGAAAGACTGGCCTGCACCGTGGCCCTGTGCCCCTGGCTAACCACTCTGAGCTGAACCTCCCTACTGGTGTTGAGGAACTGGTGGTTGACTGTCACGGCCTCGACCTCCCCCTTGGCCTGAACGGCCGGAAGAACTCCAGTTCCCTGACTAGTGAGAGACTGGTAGGGATGCTCCTAAATGAGGAGTCATGGAAGAGCCCCGGTCACCTGCTTCTGGTGAGAAAACCTGGCAGAAACGCTGAACTTGACCCATCTTGCCGCAAGATCAGCACTCCACGGGGTCTCTCTGGCACTACGGACTCGTGTGCCCTATCCAGCTACACTGGTACCACGTCACCTGGCTTCCTGATGATGTGTCTCGCTTCCTCGAATCACCATGCGTAGGCTCCCTACGGTGCTTCTTGCTGTCATCTGAAGGAAAGCTAGCTCTGGAAGCAGAACCGCCCTGGCTTGAAGCTCTGGAGTCTCTCATATTGCGCTCTGCAATCAGTGCCTGGTTGACGATGGAAGTAATGGAAGTGAGCTAGAAGATGTTCACCTGCGAGCGGATATCCCACCTGAGTCCATCCTCAAACTTCCTCGCCAAGAACACCCCACTCCCATCTCGAAGGGGTGTAAAATGTTGCAGCTCAGTGAAACGATAGGAATACTCCATGACAGATAGAGTACCCTGCTCTAAACTCATGAACTCCTGGGCTCGATCAGCCCTCAGGGTCTCTGGGTAGAAGTAGTCGTAGAACACGCACTGGAACTCCTCCCAAGCCATAGCCTACTGCTGACCCGCCTCTGAGATCACATCCCACCACCTCTTGGTGGAGTCCTGGAGCATGTAGGTGGAGAGATTGACCCACCTCTCTGGAGGCGTCTCCAGATGCTCGAAGATAGTCAGCATGGCTTCCATCCATGACTCTGCAGCCTGAGGTCCTCCCTCCCCCGAGAATGTGGGAGGATGCTGCTGCTGAAAGACCTGCGTCAAGTCTGCCATAGATGAGGCGGGAGGCGGTGCTCCCTGGAAGGCCTGCATCATCCTCATAAAACCTTCCTTGAACTACGCATCAGTGCCTGCGACTGGTACAGAAACCGGTTCCAAGGCTGGCTCGGCTGGGGGATTGACAGGAAGTCCCTGATTAGCCCTGTCTGGCGTCTGATCACTGCCTGACGACAGACGTACGACCGGAGGACGTCTCGGAGGCATATCTCTGAAAGATCAAAAGCACACCTTAGATCAGGAAAACAAGGACAGAGAACACAAGAGTAAAAAACGGGAACATGGGAAGAAAAACACACAAGATTTCAAAACACGACTACACGGCGTGTATAAAACTACACGGCATGTCTTCTTAAACCACTGACATGGGCGTGTACTCTCACCCTACAAGTCATGTAACGCCTCAACCACATGGCGTGTTGACCCCATCACATAGCGTGTACTTGAAAACTATTCCCCTGCCCGAGTCTCCTTACACGGCTAACCCACACGGTCCGACTCAACCCCAGACTACACGGCGTGTTCGAAACAACACGGCGTGCACTAGACAAGGCTTTGACGGTCCGTGTTGTTGAGTACACAGCCATCTACACAGCTGGACCTTACACGGCATGCTCCGAACAAGCACGGCATGCATAGGTGAAGGCGACACCGTCCCGTGTTGTTCGTGACACAGTCGGGTACCTGGGCAAGACTACACGGCGTGTTCCGAACAAACACGGCATGTGGAAAGGAAGGTAATGTCGGCCCGTGTTGTTCGTGAAACGGTCGGGTACCTGGAAAAGACTACACGGCGTGTTCCCTATGGACATGGCGTGTTCTACCCGAGCTTCCCCGGCCCGTGTTGTTAGTGACACGTCCGGGTACACGACTCCGAACTCACACGGCATGTACCAGTGGTACACGGCGTGTTCCCGGAGTTACTCCCACGACACCGTGTTCTGCTCACACGGTCAATGACACGGTGTGAAAACTACACGGCGTGTATCCAAAAGTACACGCCGTGTATTCTGGGTTTTTCTGGGCAGTAGCTCAGAAACTGCGCAGAATTCCAGAAACATTAAAAACAAGGGAAAAGATGCCAAATTCTGATCTGTGAGGGGCCATAACACCTCAAGAACCAAAATTTGGCGTTCATTTTTAAACAAGGAACAAAACAACCGTTTTCTAACATAACAGCAGAGAATCTATCAAGAAACTATCACAACAGCATGCATAATCTACAAAAAGTCTATCACAACAGCATGCAATCGCTAATGCACCCTAGATGGCATGGAAAGAATGCATGGCATGTGATTCCTACAAGTGCCTATATAATGCATGAGATGGCATACCCTCATCTCATCGGGTTGCGACAGAAATAGAACTGAAATATCAAAACAATAACCGCACAAGTCATGTGAATCACTCTAGGTGAAATCAGATCAACTATAAAATCTCAAAACCAGAAAACTTCAATTAACGAGGCAGTATGGCTTTTCCCCGTACACGGGTTAGCTACTCCCGAGCATAGCTTAATGCCAAGTACTGAATCTGTCCTATCCCTGAATAAGGTCTCCAAATAGTAAAGCAAGAGAAAAGAACTCATCTGATACCACTTTGTAACATCCTGAGTCCGGAGCCCCTCCACTGGTGCCCCGTACCCGGTTCGCCACATGACCTCAAGCGCGTTTCTCAGAATGCCAGAGGCTTCCGACTAGCAGCGAGGACCTTGGTGAGTCGGTGGGGAAACTATTCCCTCATTCGGTAAGGTATACAAGGTAAGAAAGCAATAATAAACAGCGGAAGTAGTAAACAACATGCATAACAACAGAAACTAAACAGCGGAAGCAATGTAGATATATAACTATGATGAAAATGACACAGTAGGTACAAGTATCTAAGGAAAACAAAAAATACAACAACGTGCTGAAATACAACTAAAACCAAGTGCAAAAAAAAACAAAGTAATCTCCTCAGCATCATGAGCCACGGCTCGGTCCCATGCTCCCCAGCTCCTGATGCAGTCAAGATCCTGAAGTAGAAGGGCGCTTGCCCTTATCTATACTTGCAGCAACATAGTCTGCTTGGGCCCAAAATCATGGCCCAAACAGGGTGTGAGATACAATCCTAGCAGGCAATCACCTAAAGATTTGTGCCTAACAGTCAATGAATACATGGCAGTAAATAAACAAGAAGCAGTAAACAGAAAAGCACAAGTAGCTACAATCCACAGTTCTAACAAGTAAAGTACACAAGCAAGCAACCAGCAACAAGAAGAAAATAGGTAACCCTCTGGGTAGCTCTCACAGTCTAACCCCTATGGTTCAACCTATAGTACTAGAAACCCTATGGGAGGCACACACAGTCTCACCCCTCTGGTTCAGCTACGTAATTAAGCAGACTCTCTAGGGAAGCACTCACCGTCAATTCCCCCTATAGTCTCGTATCGTGCTAAAGGATATCTGGGGAAGCACTCAACGTCAATTCCCCTGGTGGCCCGCGTCGTGGATCTACAGACTCTCTGGGGAAGCACTCAACGTCAATTCCCCCTATAGTCTCGCATCGTGATTAAAAGACACTTTGGAGAATCCCTTCCGTCAATTCTCCCTTTGGTCTACTACTCTAGGTTCTCACAGTCCTGAGTATAACTAAACATGCTCAACGTGTGTGTATCATCCAAGTAAACCTCAAGAACTAATTAGCTATCAACTAAGTCTCAACATCATATCAAAAGAGACAGTTCCACTATCCTACAACAAGGTATGGCAACTGAAAAAATGCCCAACAGGAAAAACAAGCATGGCAAAGCAATTTGATCACAAAAACAATTACTCTACTCACAAGCAATAACCTCTACTAAAGCAATCAAGCAAGGCAGGCAAGTAACAAGGGCAAAACCGAAAACACGCAATACCCCATTCAGGGGTATTGGTGGAAATTGCACAAAATATTCATCGACTTTTTATGGAAAGGCACAAACCACCTACCTCGATCCGAAGAGATCGATATACGTGAACCTCGACGACAGATTCCTCTTAGAACAACATAGATCTGAGAAAACGCACAAAACGTTCATCTCGTGATAACTTGGAAATGAGGAGGAATCAAGAAACAAGGCTAAGGCAGAAGGAAGAACTCACCGCTGCGATTCTAACGCAATAGACCGTGCTCGAATCGGAGAACGGACGGCGAGGCCGGAGCCCGTCGAAGATCCAGTCGTACGGTCGCTCTCGGACGGACGAAAACTGAAGAAGAAGACAAAACTGGGGGTTAGGCGCGACCTCGGTCCGTTTAATGAAAAAAAAAAGAAAGTACACGCCGTGTAATTACTGAGTACACGGCGTGTACTTCAATTTTCCGTACTCCGAATTAACCGGTCTCCACCTCAGTCTTACACACCATGTGTGTGGCCCGGACACGGCCAGCACACGGCTTCGAGCCGGGGAAGAGTACACGGCGTGTACTCAGGAAGTACACGGCGTGTACTTATGAAATTTCTAGAAAATTTATTTTCCTTAAAAACTCCAGAAAAAAGGGAAACATATCTGAATGAAGATCCGGGTTCTTACACTAATATAGCTCACAAATTGGGCCTCGAAAACTGTGTACAAATCTGGGCACTTTTACTATTGAGATTATATCTCTATGTGGGCTGGTCCAATGAAGCTTAAATTCGGAATGGAGATAGAAAAGAAGATGGGGATCAACTTTTATAGAGGATTACATGCGGTATTCAGCTTTATTAAAGGTCATAATGGCGTGGAAAGTTGGAAAAGTGGAATATGGAAAGTCAACTGATCAGATTAAATGTTTCAGACTAAAATAGTAATAACTTTCTACACACATCTCTATTGAATCTAAAATTTTGAGGGTTGACGTGGGGAAAAATGGAACAACCTTTATGAAGTAAACTTTTCAAGATTAGGCCATTTAATTAGGATAAAGTGCAGATGAATCAGGTGGACAGATTGGGAGCCAATTTTTCTCACCCATTTTCTCTATAAATTGTCATCTCCTCTACCTCTTACAAGATGGCCATTTTCAAGGGGGCATGGTGGAGTTTGGTATCTGTAATAGTATTTTATATTTTAATTATTTTTTATCTTAGTTATTCTTCTTCTTTTGTGCATTTCTATTCTCTTTCATTTTCTATTTTTTGTTCCCCCACAATGATCATTCTAATCTTCATGCAAATGGAAAACTAACTCTCGTTGTTGTTCGAGGGGGAGTGGTGGTCCTTGAGTTCATCACGATTAAATGTTTCTCTTTATTTTATTCTGGAAATTTCAATAGTACTGAAATGATTTTGGTATAGGTTTCACCACACTTTCATTGTTATTGATTTCTTCTTCCCGTTTTAAAATTTTCCTCTCCATCATCATAATATTGTATCCAGGGTGGAGTAGCATTGTGGTGATGATGTGGGTGAGTATTATCTTGCATGCCGAGGGTCGGTGCAGGATAATAACAATTCATGAGAAGGTGTTGAGTGATAGGGTTGATCTCAGCATTGAGTAGAGTATTGAGAATAAATATTTTTATAAAACAGTGATTTTATCACCATGATCTCCCAAGAACGACAACGATTCTTTACTAACTTCTTTGTGCCTTCTTTCTTTCCTTTGTGTTTTTAATTTTATTATTAATATATATTATATTTTATGTATTTTTAGAATCAAACCCCCATTTATACTAGTATATAAGCAGTTTTATATTAGTTAGGTTATAAACAGTGACAATAGAAATTCGGTGTGTTGTGAGCGGCCTCTTCGAGATCGACCCCAGGTTGTGTCACTATGGTACACTCTTAGGTAATAATAATTTATTGGTGAGAGATTTACGACAAACCCCTCTCATTATCATACTGAAAACTGATCAAACCCATTCGGATTGTTTTGATAGTTTAGAACAACGATCCACTAGTCATTTGTGACGTGTAGGAATCAACCACACCTCAATCCGACAAACGATGTGACTAATATAAATCCAAATATGTCATTTAAATTTGATATTAATTTTTGTAAAAAACAAGGGACATACTCAAAACCAAGTAAACTCATTCAGAATTGTTTTGATATTTTAGGACAACAATCCACAACTTATTTGTGACGTGTAGGAATCAATCTCATCTCGATACGACCTACGGTGTGATCAATATAACTCCAAATGTTTCTTTTTATTAAAAATTAACATCTTATTAATGTATTATTTCATATTAATGTTTAATTTATTTCTTTATAGTATTACTAACATAATATTTGTTTTTTTTATATAGTTGGAACCTTTTGCCTGAGTTGGAATGATTTGTTTGGCAACTAATACAATGGGCGGACATTTTTTAGAGGGGATCACAGATGTCAAAGGATGAATCATTAATGTTTTTAACTGTTTTTTGGATAATTGTAAAAGTAATTATATAAAACATTGTTTGAAATGTATATAGCATTGTTTGTCAAGCCCTTGTGTGTGTTGCTTTGTTCTTGTGTGTGTTGCTTTGTTCTTGTGTGTGATGTGCAGGTGCAATTTTGTGTAGGTGGTGTGTGTGTTCTGTGCAGGTGCTGCTGGTTGGTGTGCTGTTATATAAACACCACATCACAGGCAACTAGACCTTTATAAGCGCTATTTCGAGTATTGATAAAGACCTCATTTATCCGCGCTATTTAGAGCGCTGATAAAGTCTCACTTTATCATCGCTTTTTCGAGTGATGATAAAGTCTCTCTTTATCAGCACTAATTAAAGCACTGATAAAGTGGTCTTTTATCAGTGCTAAAAATGTCACTGATAAGAAGTGTCCTTTATCCGCGCTAAAATAACGCTGATAAAGGGGGGTCTTTATCAGTGTTTTTTAACGCGGATAAAGGACATCCTTTTTCAACGTTTTTTTAGCACTGTTAAAAGGGACCCCCCTTCTTTGCTGGGATTAATAGCGCTTTCCTAGCGCTGTTAAAAGTGTTTTCTAGCGCTAATAAAAGCATCATCTGTAGTAGTAAATGCCCCACTCGTTGTGGTTTGGGACTTAGGCCACTTTTGGATGCTATTTAATGTTTGAATGACCTTTGGATGTTATTTATCTCACCTCCATGAGTTTTCTTTGGGATTACCTTCCATGGAGCCTATTGAATGCCCCTTTTAGCAAGGAGGAGGGGTGCGATCTTCATTTCATTAAGAGAGAGCAAAGGTGGTGCTTAATGTTTTCTAATGTTCCTCATCCAAGAGAGTTCCTTCGTTTTCCTCATTTGAGGGGTTCTTTAGTGCTTTTCTCATCATTTGTTCCATTTTTACCCTTTGGGGCAACTGACATCACTTGGATAGAAAGTGAATCTCATCAAGGCATTGGTGATTAGCATTATTGGTGGATACCAATGGAGACTTGATTTTGTCGATTTAAGTTTCCTCTAAATATCCCAAATTGTTTTAAAAAATGTATTTTTATTTTATTGTCTTATTATTGTGTTTTTCATTAACTTGTTATGATCTTGGTTGGGTTATAATATTTCCTTGACTGCGTACCAAGTGTTAGTATTGTTATAAAAACCCTTTAATAGTATCAAATTTATGAGGAATTGGTAAATTATTTCCATATAATATGGAACAAAATTAACTTTATGATTTGATCATTTTAACAATTAACAAATCTTATACATCAATGTCCCAAATATAAACATCACAACATAATATAATGATAAATACAAATAAAATTGAATAACAATAAAAATAAATAAAGAAAACTTTCAAATATTCTTACAGAATTTAATAAAATAAAATAAGATGTCAAAGACATGCTATGTATAGTGGGATGCAATGCATACCCCACCTCACGAGGATTTTTTTATTTCTTTAAAAAAAAATATAAAATGAATGTGGGGGTGTTCCCATATTTTACGTAAAATTAACTAAAACAAGCTCGTGAAATTGGGGGAATGACAAGCAGTAAAATCGATATCAGCTCCCCTGGTCCCCCTTCTGGCCCACCCTACCATCAAACAACCTAACCTAAAACACCATAACCAGAAGAGAGAGAGGGGCGATGGAGAGCGAAGCACAGCAGCAATGAGCGGCACCACCGGCAGCGGCGGCCGCAGGTGCGAGGCGAGGAGGAACCACGGAGGAATCGAAGGAGCGATGAAGAAGATGAAAGCTATTGTTCCTCCGGCGTCGCACTCCAATACCTCTTCCTCCCACGTTCCCTCTCGACGCTGCTGCTCCTGCCGTCTGAAACCGCCGGGAAGCCCCGCCGCCTCCCTGGAATCCGCGAAGGATCCCGGCGAAGTTGCTACGCGTTCATGTTTCCACCTCGACTCGCCGACTCACTCTTCCAGCGGCGGCTCCAATGAGCCTTTCAAGCGTCAGCGCCTAGGAACCGTAGACCTGGAGGTGAACCTTGATTCCTTGAATTCATCTCGAATTCAGTTCCCTACGAATTCGCCTGCTTCACTCTCCACCTGATGAGACTCGGAATGCTTCTGGTTAAATTGAATTTGTTTTTGCGCTTTACCAGATCGGGAATTTTGGAACTCGGATCTCCACGCTGATCGACGATAACCTCTGGTTTGATTCATAAACATTCAATTCTCAATCTATAATTGTGTCATCGTCGTCATTTTTCTTTTAATCTTGTGAATCGCGTTGTCATCTGCAGTCCAATGAGCGAGCTCTGTGGCGGAGATTCCAGGGAGACGGATTCGCCGAAGCTTCGCAAGCGGAAACCGCCGACGGCTACCGAAATTGAGGAGTTCTTTGCCGAGGCAGAGAAGCAGGAGGCTAAGCGGTTCGCGGAGAAGTGCGTTAATAAGATCGCGCGGTAAGGTTATGGATATGTTCCTGTAACGATTCGGTTGCGTTTGGATTCTGCAGGTACAACTACGACGTTGAGAGGGACGCGCCCTTGGAGGGCAGGTACCAGTGGTCTGTGTGTGGAAGCAGAGGACGGTGAAAAGGTCCGATGAAGAAAGGCATGTCTCCTTGTTGCCTGTTTTGTCAAGGGGAAAGGGGATTATGTACATATCACTCAAATCTTTCTGCGAGTTTGGGTTTCGTCTCTTTGTCTTTAGGTATGTACGACCCATCTCTTGTATATTTTATCTTCAATGATGTCAGTGTTTAGATGTGCAGATTGGGATTTGGGAAACTGACTTGTAAAATAAATAAAAGTTAATATTAATTAATAATTTGATAATTATGATTGAGTAAAACTCATTTAATAACAATTGGGTAATATAAAAATTCAATAAATTAATGAATGACCTCATACATATTGAAAACATAACTTGAATTTTAAACGGTATAAATTTTGATCTGAGTGTTCGTTTGAGCTTTACCACATGTCAAATTAAAGCTTGAGAATTGATATACGTTGTTGATCTAGGGAGACCCTGGTCAATGTTTGTTTGAGGTTAAGAATGACCCAAAAGGTTTTTAAAATTAAGTTTTTAGGTGTGATATCCTAATTTTTTAATATTCGATGAAATTTCAATTTTGTTTAAGAGGATCTTATTGTCTTTTTTCAATGGAGACTTAATTTATTCTTAAAGCTTACATTTATATTGATATTATGGTTTTGAAATTTTATCGTTTTTCATATTGTCATTTTATTTATAATTAAATATATACATATTTGTTTATATTTACATATAATAAATCAATTGAACAAATAAATATTTAAACATATTTACATAAAATATGTATTTTTAAATATATAAACCATATGGAAATAAATATTTATCAATCATTTTATTTAAAATAAAAAATTATCCATTTTATTTACCTTATAAAAATGCAATAATATATATATATAGACATACATACCTATACAAGTAATGTTTATATATAAATATGTGTCAATAAAAAAATAGATATTTATGTGTATATTATAATATATGTAAATATAAATTTGTGCGTGTATTTGCAAAATATAAATGTGTATGAGTGTGTGTAAATATGCGTCTCTGTGTGTCAATATCGTGTAAATACATCATACATAAATGTATTTTTATAAATATATCATTATCATTAAATATAGTATATAAACGTATTTACAATAAATATTTATAAATACATTATAAAAAATTTATACCTAAATATACAATTATATGTAAATATCTATAAATGTATATGTAAATATAGACAAATATATAATGAATGTATAAAATCTATGTTTAAATATACAATATATATATATATATATTAAAAATATATTTAAAAATAATTATATAAATCATATGGAAATCATTATTATATATTTTATTTAAAACAATATTTAACCATTCTTTTACATTATAAAAATTTATGAATATATATACACTTATACAAATTTATATATATACTTAAACAAATGTATATATAATGTCTATATGTACATATATGTATGTGTATTAATAAACAGATATATATTTATTGCACGGACAAGATCTCATCTTCCTTCCAAATAAACACATATATGTATTTATATTTATATTCTAATATATGTATATGAATATTAATATACAATATATTTAAATAAATATAAGTATTTATATCTCTCACACACACACGAACATATATTTTATAAATGTATTTAAAAATAATTATATAAATATACATAAATATATGAATAAAAAAACGCATGTAAATATAAAAAAATAAATAGAAATGCAATAAAATATATAGAATAAAAAAAGTTTGGGACATTGGTAAATGAGTTTGAACTATATAAGGAAGGTCACATGATCAAGTCCAAGTGCACGTGTGGGTGAAAAGGTAGCTGGACAGTGGAAAAACACTAACAAAGAGACGGTGCAAGCATTGACAAAAGGGAGTGCATGGGAGTGGGAGCAGGGGTTCAAACATTGACATAGGGGTGGTCAAGCGGTGACAGGGGGCGCAAAGAGTGGTTAAAATATATGTATATGTATATAAATATATTCAAATTTTATCACCATTAAAAAAAAAGCGTTGATAAATATCATTTTTACCATCGATGATAAAGACCACGACTTTTAAGGGTGTTTGGCGTGTCAAAGCTTTTTTAGTGGTGACAAATCTCATTTCTAATGATTTTAAAAGTGTGATCTGTAGTAGTGCAGATTTGGAATGATCCAATGGTTTAAACCAATGCACCGTTTAAGAATGATCCATTAATCCAAATTTTGTGAAATACAAGGTGTAAAATTAGATCACAATAATATTTAATCCAATGCTTCCATTCGAGCCTTAACACTAGCAAAAATAGAGAACTACATTTTTTTTGTATATTTGTGGTGGTTAAAACCACCGCTGCATCATTTCATGATGGTTCATATAAATCGTCGCTAATTTGTACATCGATGTTCTTTTAGTAGTGGTTAAAAATATTTAATGATTTTTTTTAGTATTGTGGCAAAATAAAAATTACAATGGTTATACAGGACTAGTAGAGGTTTAGATTACCATAACTAATTACATTATCAATTAACGGTGGTATTTATGCCACATATTTAATGACAAATTTTTGTGTTTAATTACGACAATTAAACCACCACTAATAAATTTAGCGGAGAACCTAAGCCACTGCTAAATATGGTCATAAATATTGTTATGTACCATAATCGGTGGTTTTAATGGATGCAAATTATCCAACCATTGTTAAAATCGCAACTATGGCAATGCACCAAAAAATATTTCATACATCCACCCCATTTTATTCCACTCAACACAACAAAAAGCAGATACACAACCAATACATACAAAATATATATAGTCCGTACAATATAATGTTAGAAAAAAATGGATTTGCATTAATTAATTAATTTGATTACATTAATTTAATATATCAAATTTGCACATTCATAAATTGATGTTTCTGCTTCCACATATTCATGAATTAAGGTATTGATGCTTCGTATTAAGCACATTTATGGATATTAAATATTGACTTTCGGTTTAACCGGAACCTGATGGTTTGGATCATTTAATATTTAGTCAATTAAATGTCCTTAGTCTAATCTTGAAAATTCTATATATACCACTTCATCATCAAGCAGTTTATTGTGACTTTTAGATAAAGATAAATACCCCTTCATTTGTACTTCTTTTATGTGTTTGTATATTAGTTTTTAAAGAAAGAAGTGCAACAAATTCGACTCAAATTGCTATGAAGTTACTGAAATTCATTGTTGTTGTTATTGCTGTTGTTGTTGTTATTAACATATCATAATGTTATATCTATGATCTGGTTCATATTAGAATTGAATTCCATATTTTTCATTTAATTGGTATGAGAGCCACCAATTTAGATATAAATTATGATTGTTTGTTTATTATTGTTATTTGAATCTTCCAATCTGCTCCAACACAAATTCTCTCCTCTTTTGTTTTGTTCAATGCTCATGACATGTGCATAATTTAATTTCGTAATATTTTGTACAATTGTGAACTCACTTATCGTTGACACAACCGTGCAAATTCATTTACACACATATATACACACACATTTAAAACATGCACGAAAATTGTAATAATAACAATATTTTTCTCACACTTGAATTTACAAGAATACATCAAACAAATTTACCCTTCTGTTATTATTATTATTATTATTATTATTATATTATTATTATTATTATTATTATTATCATTTTCTTATTTTTATAGGCATGAATGATTCATGTATTTGATTGATATTTATGGACATGAAATTTTAAAATGAAAATTATATTGACCTCAACTCAGTTGATTGCCCATTTTTTTAAAAATATTGATAGGTATAAGAGTTTGATTTTTTTTTTGAAATTATGCAAGTCATGATAAATAATATTTTTCTTATGGAATCAATTCAAAGAAATTATTAATTGTTTTTTTGATTCAACGTGACCTATATATGAATTTGACTGACAATATATATTTATACACAATTTCTGATATTTTTTTATAATAATGAATCCACCTATTGGGATTATAGTTATGTAAATTGTTGTACATATTTTTATATGTGTTTTCAATTTTTTGATAACCCAATTCACATTGTGTGGTTTTAGGCCATAGATTTCATTTATAAAACATATTCAAATCTTTTGAGTTTTATTTTCGATACAATCAATGAATTATTATTATTATGGGTATAAACTATTTGAAATATTTTCTTCATTGAAAAAATGTTTGATAAAATTTTCTTTTTTTTCATGACATTAAAATCTTTGAAATAATGAATTTGTAAATATATGGTATAATTGACCATATTTGTATAAATATAATTTTGTGATATATTTTATTTAATTATGAACTCACCTATCGTGGCCATAATTATGAAAATTCTTATATATGAAAATAATTGGTATTGTATATTGATTTAATTAACCATATTTGGTTATTTTGTACAATATTTTTGTTTAATTGTGATCTCACTGATTGTGGGCACAATTAGAAAAAATTTAGCATATGATAAATTTTTTATGTGACTATATCGCATTAATAATTAATATATCTTATTGATATAATGTCAATAGTGTGATTTTGTTATTAATATGATGTATTTATGATTTTTTCATAAAAAAACTATGTCATTTTTCACTACTGGAATCTTACCCTATACCCACAGTTCTAAATCGTGGGTGACTAAGCCATCCGTATAGGGCTATACCCACAGTTTCTATATAAACTGTAGGTATAGCCTATGCGGATTTCTTAATACCCACAGTTCACTTGAAACCGTGGGTATATGTCTATAACCACGGTTCTTGAAACCGTGGGTATAGATGAGTGTCCAGAATTCATGTATACCCATGGTTTTGTGAATTGTGGGTATAGAGACCTACCCTCATTTGACAACAATAACACCATCCAACACCACTCACAGAACCTGCAAATAAATTACAAACCATGATACACATTTAATGCAATACACTTATTATATATTTAGCATTCAACCAGCAAGTTATAAATAGTTTTCAAACCATTTACAATACTATAATATACATATACAATCCACATCATAAATTAGTTTTAGTCATCCACACATGTCTTTTTACCTAAACTCAAAGATGGAGGGGATCAATATCTCCCTCATCACCACCAGTGTTGTACCATCCCGCCCCTCGTCATTGGCTTGTGAAGGCGGTAGGATATTACTTGGCCTTAAGCGACATCCCCAAGGCACCAAAGGCTGGCAATAAATGTCAAGGGTTTCATTAATAGATGGGGGTGATTTTCCCTTTGAAAATAAAATAACCAACCAAACATGTCATAACCAAAAGAACCACTACATGATGCATGATATCAATGAAAGACAACTCAAAGCAAACCATTGATATTTAAATCAAACTAAAACCAAGTACTATAGTGGAAGACTACAATATCAAAGTGCACAATAGACAAAAAAACTCAAGGACTCCAACAATAACTCCAAGGTTCAAACATGCTCCATGCTTCAACTCCACAAAACAACCAAAGTATCACGAAGTACTACTAAAGATGTGTTATACTTTACCTTTGTGCATGTCTCGATAAACAACATCTGAAAAAACAATAAAGTTATAAAATAGGGGTGAGTAACAAAACTCTGTAGATTTTCCCCAAATGACTTCTCTACTCAGGCCACTAGGATAAAACAAGTTAGCACATTATATAAAACAGCTCATATAAAACAATTTCTAAAACAGTTTTTATCAAAATATAAACAAAATCCATAGTAAATTTTTTTTCTCAAGATAACATCTGTTCCAATAAAAGCAACCAAACAAAGATTTAAAACCGCTTCATTTTCCCTTTTGGCATATCTCATTCCAATCCACAGATCCATACATCTACACATGCATGCTTCATTATGACAGTTTCATACTCATGCGCGGTTTCTCATTGATCGACCAAGTCATCACAAGGTAATTAAATCTCATGTTCCATTACACCTTTGGCACCGAGCACAAGGCCATATTTCAACCAAGCCTCATAACACAATATGAACACACACCACCAAGTAATCCAAAAAACCATGTGAATACAATCATGTCAAAACCATTTCAATGCCAAAACCATTTCAACCATTTCAATAAAACCATAATTCTATTGATATACTTTCAAACAAACCATTTCATCTTATTTCAATAAAACCATCCTTTTATTGAAAACATTCCAATTAAACCATTTACCACAATTCTAACAAATCTACATTTTAAAATCAACATTTTAAAATCAAGAAACCAAAGCACTTGCACAACCAATTTCCAAAAAACCACCAAATACACAAACCATCACTAAATAAAGTTTCCACCATGATTTTCACACAAATTTCACAATAAATTTAATCAATTTGAAACTAATCCAATCAGTTCTATGAAGAGGATTTGAGAGTGAAGCCACCTACCTTGAGAATTTGGTGAAAACGATAAACGACATGAAAAACATCCACGAAATTGGGTTGTATCTCCAAAACCCACCTTATATATCTTCCCCTATCGACAAAAAGACCAAAACTAAACATATTTGGCATCCCACAACCTTAGATCTACCCACAACGGACGTAGATCTAAGAAACTGAGAGAGATAGAGAAATATATCTAAGGAAAACCACAAAAATGATGAATCACCATAAGAATGGAGATTCAACACACCAAGGAACACATCCATATCACTTCCAAATTAATGGGGAGAGGTTCTCCAACCTTTCAGAGGGAAAAATACCGAGTTAGGGATATTTTGGGGCAAAAACGAGGCATTAAATCACAAAACTGACCAAGATCCACTTTTTAGGATCTAGTTTTCTAACTATGCATGGTTAGTCACATGGTTAGGAAAATCGTGCGATAATAATGCACCAGCCACTGCCTCAAGGATGAACCTTGCATGATTAGCTCATGTAGGTTCCAGGCGCACCGGAAGCGTGGGATGGATAGTGCCCAACTTTAATTTTTTCCATAATCGATGATCAATCTAGGATCAATACGACGATGAATGACAGTATCCAAAAAATTGAATCAAGGATTTATATGAAGAATAATTGCCCCCAAAACCAAGAGATAATATCAACATATTTTGTTTATAATTAATTAAATTAAATAAGAATTACCTCCAAGGTGATTCTTTCTTCATTGATGTGTTCATCCATAGATCTGCAGGTGTACCGTCGTTGCATTGTAGAGATCTAGGATAGATCTCCACTAGCATTGATCCACACATGTTCCACGTATCTCTATACATCACTGAAGGAGTCTCCAGGTGATAGCATAGACGATCCTTACGCTTACGATATCCGTCTTCGATCACCTTGATAATCGCTTCCAAATCATTCTCCTTGATCTAGTGGATGATGATCTCTCTCGTTCTTAAGAGCGTTCTTGGAGAGGAAATAACTCTCTAGGCTTGAGAGCTTTTCTCCATTTTTTTGTGCACAATCGAAATAATTGTCGCTTGGCTAGCACTTGGCTAATAAGAGAATAACATAATTGGGCATTTAATTCACTAGGGTAATAATAAATAATTTGCACAAGTGCCTTAATTATTTTATTAATCCTAGAGAAACCCTAATGTCAAATAATAATAGCAACATTATTATTTCCAGACAAGCACTTAACTTGCGAGTTATATTTAAATATTATTTAATAAAATAATATTCAATATTATTATTTCTCACCAGACCATTAACTCGATCCGCCAATCCTCCACCATATTTATTTAACCTTGAATAAGGACTATTTATTTATTAAATAAATATTTTTTCATTATTCTCCAATAAATATATAAATATTATATTCACTAAATAGAAAATAAATATTTATTAATAATTCCACCCACATTATATTCTTTGGAATAACTAGTGTCGAAATAAATACGATCAGACATCCATGAATAATTATTAAAACAAAATCAGAAATAATCTTTATTCAACTTGTTAAATAATAAATAATATATATTATTTAACTGAGATACTAGATACACTTAGTGTGCGACCCTCTAAACATCTTTCTTAGTTTCATTAGGCAGAGTGGATTAAAGTCCAAGGTTAGCATCTAAAAACACACCAAGGCACTCATAGAAAAAGAATTTAATGCCACAATGACATGTCACCTCATACAAATGCTTATCATGTAATATAATCCCTTTGTATCAATATCTCTAATAAAGTGGGTTGCATGCAAGTGTCATCAACCCATGTTATCGATTTCTCATTCTTTGACTTCCAGGAATTGAACTTGCCTATAGAACATCATGGCCATGGATTTATTTAGGTTATATCATTTTCATCAAAGGGCTTGATATATCAATTTTTATTGTGGCACATAAGGTAAAAATCCATTCTCGCATTATTCATTATTGCAGTATTACTCATGATGCACCCAACATATCCTACATCACCGTGAACATATGTCATCATAGTTTTTTCCAATGCATCTAAGTGCGCGAGTCATAATAATCATTAATAATAATCTTAAATTATAAGGACCAATACATACATCCATATATAATAACATCCAATGACACTTATAAATGTGGATTTCCTACTTTCAGGTCTCGTTCTCATAATATCCTACTGGATATCACCAAGGGTGTACACCATGAGAAGGTGTCTCAAAGTCCTATGAGTCTCCAACCATGATAGACTACATAATTTGTATCCCTCAAATGATATCGTCCGTCTATAGAACATATATCTAAGAATAGTGTCATGGAACTTCAAGGTTCTCATCATAGCGGGGAACTGCTGTGACCTTTTAGTGCAACAGCTACTCCTGAGAAATTATCACATGCAATGTTACGCAGAAGAACAATTATGATGTGACAATGAGTTTATTGATATCCATCCAATGAATATATGTTTATCATAAAGTACAAAGAAGTTGGTTCTAGGGTACCAAATCCAACAGACTCCCACTTGCACTAGAGTTAACTGCTAACAATCTTTAGTCCACTAGCTCTCACATGATATTCATACTTCTACTGAGATATGCCTTTAGTCATGGGGTTCGTCACGTTCTCTTTTGTAGATACTCTTCTCACTACAACTTCACCCTTTTGATAGAAATCCCTCAAGAGGTGATACTTCTGGAGTATGTACTTTGTCCATTGATGTGACCTTGGCTCTTTTACAAGAGTCACCGTTGCATTATTATCATAATACAATGTGATAGGGTCTTTACTATTAGGTACCACATCAAGCTCCTGGACAAAGTTTTGAATCCAGACGGCTTCCTTGGATGCATCAGAAGCTGCTATATACTCGGACTCCACTGTAGAATCAGCAACAACTGACTATTTTGAACTCTTCCAGCTCACAACTCCTCCGTTGAGACAGAAAACATATCTCAATTGTGACTTCAGATCATTCTGATCTATCTGAAAACCAACATTAGGATATATAACAACCCTGCTCTTTATTACACACTTTAACATGATTTATTACATAAACGTACACTTAACACAACTCTGAGGATCGAGAGGTCTAGTGTCTTGGGAAATTAGAGGCATTACATGACAACTTAAGACATAAAAATACAATATCTTTATTGAAAACTTCTTTTATATGACCACAACATTCCCTAGTACATAGCATTACATGGGATAACCTAAGGACATACATAAGAAAGGGGTGGGCTATAAAGCCCAGTAAGGGAGTAAACAAGGCATAACATGGAGAATACAATACATGTTAGGAAATAGGCATATTAATGGAGCAAAATAGGAACATGAACATAAAGGCATGATATAACATGATTATCATAACATGGAAATGTGGCAACAACACTTAACATGATATTAGCATGAGCCAAGGTTCATTGCACACGAAGCATGAGTAAACCCTCATTGCACTTGAATTATCATTAGTAAACCCTCATTACACCTAAATTAGCATGAGTAAACCCTCATTACACTTGACATATCATGATACTAATATTTACCAAATGCATTGGAGCGCTATCAGGGCACACCCTTCTTAATCATTTCATTTCATGCATAAGTGTGCCACAAAGATCATACAACATGGATTCATTGAACATAATAATTTATTCCACGAATAAGAGATGTGGAATACATAAATGTAAGTCCTCAATAAAAAAGTACATGTTTATAAAGGTGAATACCCTTGATAGATAAATGGATATGGTATTCACTTAAATGATGATTTTGGCATGGAAATTTTGGTGTAATTTCGGCAGCATAACGACGTCAAATAACAATAGTAAAATGGGTTGATGAGAGAGAAAGGGGTATCTCATCATTTATAAATGAAATGGAAAGTAATTGGGTTATGTAACATAATATCCCAACATATTTAATGTAATTTGGATGCATAATATAAAATAATTGCTTGAATGTAAATGAGGAGAGAGAAATCCTTTACGGAATTTAGGCATGGTAACAGGTGTACATGGGAGACATTAATGAGAGAAAAAGGGGGTTATCATCATTAAAACATAAGTATAGAAGTATATGGGAGGTGATAAATCATACCTCAACATTTTTAATTGAAAATAAAAGGGTTTAACAACATAAATAAATTTGGACAAAAAAAGAAAGGAAGATATCCCTTACTTGGAAGTGTGATCCAAAGGATTGGGAGAGGCTTGAAAGGGGCTTATTGGAAGCTTGGGTCACCTTGGGAGGATACTATAGAGAGGAAGTAAGATTAGGTATTTTATCTAAGGGTTTTTAGTGAATATAAGTGGGAGCTTGGGTAGGTTTATATAGAAAAAGAGAGGGAATTATTTATTATTTATGTTTTGGATACCACACACTAAACTAATAAAAACCACAAACCAACCCATGGTTTTTTACAATGGGGAGTGGAAAAATTATTTTATAAGACCAATGGATGAACTTCTTAAAATATTAGGCTTGATTATGTGGAGGTGAGTCACACTCTCAAGGAAATCATTTTAAAAGTTAAAATATTTTATAAGTCTTGGAGGGTCCACTAGGGCACCATAAAATTAATCAAAAAAATCTAAAATCACATTATTTTAAAGGTAAAACATATATTGGCCAAAAATACTTTTTATAGTATTTTATTACATCACTATTGAGTCATTATGATGTCATAAAACACATTTATATTTAAACAGTGTTTAATTTTTACCCAAAAATTCGACTCTCATAAAATTATGAAAAATTCACCATTGGATAATTTCAACATCCTGATTCAAAAAATAATACTCATTTTATCTAAATAATTTTCTAAATATGTGAATTTTTACTTTTAAATTAAAAATCGACATTTATCGAAAATTCATGGGTTTTGAAAAAAAAGCTTTCAAACCCTAATAAAAATTACAATTGTCTTCATAAAAATTATATGATAATTTATATTTAATAAAAATTAATTTATTAATAATATTTTATTAAAATATTATTTAATTCAAAAATCCATTAATTCGTCAAAATATATTTCTTAATTGAATATTAACTAAAAATACTATTTGTGCTTTAAAAACTATTTACAAAGTAACAATAATAAAATGAATGTATATTATTTATTATATAAAAAAATAATGCACATAATCATAGTGATAGGGTCTTGTTACATAACCCATTATAACACCCGTATAAGACCTAAGGGTAAGGTGTGCGATAGTGACAAAATCTTGGGGTGGCTTGGATAACATCGCTTGGGTGATAATCACTATTAAATTTCACTTCTCCTGTAGGTGATTCTGTTCAAGCTTAACATATTGAAACTCGGATTGGGCTTGGTCAAGAGTGAAGCCCAGTGATGCTACCTCCTTTCCGAGCTCTGACAAATGGGCTTCGTATGGAGCAATTCTACTGGATGAGGTCATCACTTCCTTTTTCTGAGTAAATTAGATTTGTTAAAGCCCTACATTTATACTAATCATGTGGTCACTATTCAACGAATATATTAGAAATGATAAAAATTCTTAACAGTATTTTAAAATAACAAAACAAAAAACTATGGAAGTGAATATGTTATATAACCATTTTACATAATAATACATTTAATTTGATCAAGATTAATTTTCATTAATAAAATTTTGGGTCGTTACAATCTCCCCCTTAAGAAATTTCACCCTAAAAATTTCCTTTTTCCACACTAAAACCGATGAGGGTAACTATGGTTCATCACTTCCATTGATTCCCACGTTGCTTCTTCAAACTTTTGGTTTCACCACAACACTTTGAGAAGGGGCATTGTCTTATTTTGTAGAATTTTTTTCCTACAATCTAAGATCTTCACTAGCTTCTCTTCATAGGAGAGGTCATTTTCCAATGGTACCACCTCTGGGTTGAGTACATGCAATGGGTTAGGTATGTACTTCCTTAATAGTGATACATGGAATACATCATGTAATTGAGATAGGTTCGGTGGGAGTGCTAGTCGATAGGTCACTGCTCCAATGTGATCAAGGATCTCAAAAGGGCCGATGTACCTTGGACTAAACTTTCCCTTCTTCCCAAATCTCATAACTCTCTTCCAATGTGATATGCAGAGGAATACTATGTATCTAACATCAAACTCTATGTCTCGTTGACTATTATCAACATAACTCTTTTGTTGACTCTGAGTAGCTTTAATGTGCTGCTGGATAATCTTAACCTTCTCCACTATTTCTTTGACCATTTCTGGACCTAGGAGTTTTTCCCCCAATTTCATCCCAACATGTCGGTGTTCTGCACCTCTTCCCATAAAGGGCTTCATAAGGAACCATTTGTATGATTGAGTGGAAACTATTATTGTAAGAAAAATCAACCAGAGGAAGATGTTAATACCATCCTCCTTTAAAGTCCATTGAGCATTATCTCAAAATTCCCTCAAGTGTTTGGACAGTCCACTCAGATTGGACATCAGTTTGAGGATGATAAGACGTACTGAAGTTCATCTCAGTATTCATAGCATGTTGAAGACTCTTCCAAAACTTAGAGGAAAATCTTGTATCTAGACCAGATACAATAGATAGTAGTACTCTATGTAGCCTTACCACTTCTCTGATATATATCTATGTCAGTTTATATAATGAGAAATCATCTCTAATTGTAATGAAGTGTGTAGTCTTTGTAAGACGATCCACAACAACTCAGATAACATTGTTTCCTTTGGATATATTTGGAAGTCCGGTGACAAAATACATGGTGATGTTCTCCCATTTCCATACTGGTATGGGTAATGGTTGCATCATCCCCTTAGACTTCTACCTCTCAGCCTTTACTTGCTTACATACTAGGCACTTTGATGTATACTCAGCGATCTCCTTCTTCATGTTATCCCATCAATAATGATCTCATAGATCTCGATACATCTTTGTGTTTTCTGGGTGAATGGAGAAATTCAAACTATTTGCATCATCCAAAAGTTCATTCTTTAACTCCAGATTTGATGGAACACATAGTCTTGTCCCAAATCTCACAATTCCTTCTTCATTAACATTGAAATCTAAGAATTTCCCTTTTCTGATAGTTTCCACTTTCTTCTGAATTTTCACATAATCCTTTTGAGCATCTTTTAACCTTTTCAAAAGAGATGGTTGAGCTATAATTTGTGAAAGGATTTATGATTTTCCCTTATTTATGATTCCCATGTCCATCTTCATCAAATCAAAGAAAATTGGATCCTTTTAAATTCTCATCAATGATAGAATTGATGGGTACTTTCTTCTTAGAGAATCTTCCACCTTGTTCACTTTACCATGATGGTAATGGATTGAGAAGTCATAGTCTTTGATCAGATCTAACCATCTTCATTGGCACATATTCAACTCCTTCTTTGTGAATATATACTTGAGGTTTTTGTGATCCGTGTATATTTCACACTTCTCCTCAAAGAGGTAATGTCTCCAAATTTTTAAGGAAAATATTACTATATCTAAATTCATATCATGTGTTGGATAGTTTTTCTCATTAAATTTCAATTGCCTTGATGCATAAGAAATGACTTTTTCATTTTGCATCAACACACAGCCTAAGACCTTCTTCGAAGCATCACTAAATACCATAAAAATTTATCCACTTGTGGGTAGTGTGAGCATGAGCACAGTGATAAGCCTCCTTTTCAACTCCTTGAAGACATATTCACATTCATCACTCCAAGAAAATTTGACTCCCTTCTGGGTTATCTTGGTAAGAGGGTTGGATAATCGTGATAAATTTCTCACAAATCGGCGATAATATTCAGCTAACCCCAGGAAGCTATTGATATCCGTCACTGATGTTGACCTCAACCATCCATCAATTGTAGCTATCTTAGAGGGATCCATAGATATCCCATTTCTTATGATGATATGACCCAAGAATGATACCTCCTTCAACCAGAACTCACACTTTTTTTACTTTTCATAAAACTTCTCCTTTCGCAAGGTCTCTAGTACAATGCTTAGATACTCCTCATGCTCCTCCTTGGTTTTGGAGTATATTAGAATATCATATATAAATACTACCACAATTTTTTTGAGGTAATATCTAAAGACTTTATTCATCAAGTCCATGAATATTTCTGGAGCATTAGTGAGTCCAAAAGACATTAATATGAATTCATAGTTCCCGTACCTTGTACGAAAAAGTATTCTTGGGGATATCCTCCTTCTCCACCCTTTCTTTGTAATATCCTGACTGAAAATCCACCTTGGATAAGTATTTTTATCCACGTAGATAATAGAACAAGTCATCAGTTTGGTTCATTGGACACTTGTTCTTTATTGTAATTTTTATTGAGCTCACGATAATCAATGAAAAGGCACATTGACCCACCCTTCTTCTTGAATAAGAGGACTGGTACATCCCACAGTGAAGCACTTGGGCATACAAACCCTTTATCTAGATTCTCTTGTAGTTGTTTCTTCAGCTACTCAACCTCCACAACATCTATTCTATATGGAGTCTTGGATATTGGCAACACCCCAGGTATAAGATCAATCAATAATCCAATATCTCTTCTAGGAGGAAGACTAGGAAATTCCTCAGGAAATACTTCAGTTAATTCCCTCATAATAGGCATGTATTCAAGGATTGTTGCTTCCTTAGACTCAATCATCTAAGTAAGATATTCATGCTCATAGAGTATTAATATCCATGATTGAGATGATGGTGCTAAAGAAGATTCATCATTCTCCTTACACTTGTATAGAATCAGGGGTTGATTCACTATATGGAGAGTGATTTCCCTCTCATGGAAATTTTTGTTGGCTCTATTTAAGGAAAGTCAATCCATGCAAATAATTTCATCAAATTCCAGTAGAGGAAGTATGATGAGGTTCACCGGGAAGTTAAATCCACAAATTATGATAGGGGGAGTTATATTCATGGGATACAATGATTGTCCCATTTTCCATTCTCACCAACATCTTTACTTCCATGATTTGTGGTGGTGTTGGGATTATTCTACCAAACTTTCAAGATATAAAAGAATGTGTAGAACCAAAATCAAAAAGTATGTTTTCTATTCTTGAATGAATAACTAGCTTACCTATCACCACTTTGTTGTCAGGTTTCACTTCGGTGGTAGTGATGGAAAAATCTCTCCCTTGCTACCTTGTAGGTTGTTGGTTGCCTATGAAAACTCTTGGCTTAGGGAAATGGTTTGAAAAGTGCTCTGGTTCTTTGCAGTTGAATCACTAAACAACGTGTTGAGGTTCTAATAGAGAGTTCCCCTCCTCTGTCACAACCACAGGTTTTTCTTGTCATCATTTAATGGCCAGGTGCCCTTCTCTTCCACACCTAAAGCATTTCCTCATCCCCTTCAGGAAATTTCTGGGGTGATTCTTTATGTACCTTTGGCAAGTGGGGTGCTGGATTTTATTAGCACCATTGGATTTATACATCGAACCACCATAATTAAAGTAGACTTTACACTTCTTATCCCCATGATACCCCTGAGATTCACCAATATCCATTTTGAACTTGAGGGAACATCAGACAATTTCCTCATAGCTCTCGAAGTCACGGATCACTAGGACTTTTCGTAGGCTAGGTTTTATCCCACCAAAGAAGTGGTCAACCTTGCATTCTTGGGTAACGACAAAGCCAAAGGCGTTTCATGTAAGACTTGTGAATTTTTACTCATACAATCCAATGGATTCGTCGTCTTTTTTCTTGAGGTAAAGTAAGTTCCTTTCCATCTTAAGTCAGAGGGTGCGAGGAAAATATTTATCGAATTTTTTTTCCAGAAATACTTCCATTCCAACACATCGATCTCCTCCTCAGGCTTCATATTTTTGATCAATGTACACCATTGATTAGATTCACCCTCCATATGATAAGTATCCAGAAGTACCTTCTCTTGTTCAGAATATTGAAGGATGGAGAAGATCTTCTCAATGAAGTTGATCCATTTTTCGGCGATTGAGGGATCAGATGATCCATTAAAAGTTTGAGGCCTTTGTCTCATGAAGCTCTCGATTGCAGTTTGTTCTTTCTTGGGGGGGGGGGGGTTGAACGTTCATCTTGACCCATGTTTCTATTCAAAACATCAGTTAACTAAGAGAGTATCATGAAAAAGTTTTCAATTCCTGCTCCCATTGGATTGGGCATCTCATTAGAACAGTCATCACATTGATCTTCGCATCGGTTGTTAGTCCGAGTCCTCCTATTACCATCCATTGGATGGAATAAAAGGAAAGTTAGGGGTAATACATAAAGGAAAATATAAAGAAAAAAAGGGTTAACTTATAAATTACTTTTATTTCCTTAACTTATGAATTTATAGGCTTCAATCTATGTTATCCATGATCTACTTCCCAACATATATTCTTAGGGGCATTTTTTTATTACCTTAATAATGGTTCATACTAAGCTTATGAATTTACCAAATAATATCTCCTGGGAGTGTCGTAACCAAGAGTGCATCAAGGCACGTTATTATGCATAAGTTCCCATTCGAGTCTATATCAAAGTGGTGTTTTTGGGTTTTACCTCTAGATACATTTGTGCCAGAGCTGCCTCTGCCTGCTCATATCCAGGCAGGGATATATTTTCTTGATAAACCACTTAATCAATACTCACAAAAATTTAGGGATGTTTTTATTATACTTATTATTATCCCTAAGGATTTAAGTAGGGTTTTCTAATCCTAATCCCAAAAATAACTAAACTTATCCTTTGATACCAACTATAACAACCCTGCTCTTTATTACACATTTTAACATGATTTATTACATAAAATTGCACTTAAGACAGCTGTGAGGATCGAGAGGTCTAGTGTCTTGGAAAATTAGGGACATTACATGACAACTTAAGACATAAAAATACAATATATTTATTGAAAAATTCTTTTACATGACCACAACATTCCCCCATACATAGCATTGCATGAGATAACCTGAGGACATACATAAGAAAGAGGTGAGCTATAAAGATTAGTAATGGAGTAAACAAGGCATAACATGAAGAATATAATACATGTTATACAATAGGCATATCAATGAAGCGCAAAAAAAAACATGAACATAAAGGCATGATATATCATGATTATCATAACATAGAAATGTGGCAACAACACTTAACATGATATTAGCATTAGCCAAGGTTCATTGCACATGGAACATGAGTAAACCCTCATTACACTTGAATTAGCATGATTAAACCCTCATTTAACTTGAATTAGTATGATTAAACCCTAATTGAACTTTACATATCTTAATACTAATCTTTACCCAATGCATTGGAGCGCTATCAGGGCGCACCCTTCTTAATCATTTCATTTCATGCATAAGTGTGCCACATAGATCATACAACATGGATTCATTAAACATCATAATTTATTCCAAAAAATTAGAGATGTGGAATAAATAAATGTAAGTACTCAATAAAAAATTACATGTTCATAAAGGTGAATACCCTTTATAGAGAAATGGGTATGATATTCACTTACATGATGATTTTGGCATGGAAATTTTTGTGTAACTTCGACAGTATAACAACGTCAAATAGCAATTATAAAATGGGTTGATGAGAGATAAAGAGTTATCTAATAATTTATACATGAAATGGAAAGTAATTGGTTCATGTAACATAATATCCCAACATATGTAATGGAATTTAGATGCATAATATAAAATAATTTCTTGAATGTAAATGAGGAGAGAGAAATTCCTTACGGAATTTCGGCATGGTAACGGGTGTACATGAGAAGAATTAATGAGAGATAAAGGGGTATATAATCATTAAAACATAAGGATGGAAGTATATGGGAGGTTTTAAATCATACCCCAACATTTTTAATTGAAAATAAAAGGGTTTAACAATATAAAGAAATTTGGACAAAAAAATAAAGGAAGAAATCCCTTAGTTGGAAGTGTGAACCAAAGGCTTGGGAGAGGCTTGAGAGAAGATTATTGGGAGATTGGGGAACCTTGGGAGGATACTAGAGAGAGTAGGGAATATTATGTATTTTATCTAAGGGTTTTTAGTGAAGAGAAGTGGGATCTTGGGTGGGTTTATATAGAAAAAGAGAGGGAATTCTTTATTATTTAGGTTTTAGACACTACACGTTAAACTAATCAAAACCACAAACCCAACCATGGTTTTCCCATGGTTTTTTCAAATGGGGAGTAGAAAAAATTATTTTATAAGACCAATGGATGAACTTCTTAAAATATTAGGCTTGCTTATGTGGAGGTGAGTCACACTCTCAAGGAAATCATTTTAAAAGTTAAAATATTTTATAAGTCTTGGAGGGTCCACTAGGGCACCTTAAAATTAATCAAAAAAACCTAAAATCACATTATTTTAAAGGTAAAAAATATATTGTACAAAAATAATTTTTATATTATTTTATTACATCACTATTGGGTCATTATGATGTCATAAAACATATTTATATTTAAACAGTATTTAATTTTTACCCAAAAATTTGATTCTCAGAAAATTATGAAAAATTCACCATTGGATAATTTTGATGTCCTGATTCCAAAAATAATATTTATTTTATCTAAATAATTTTCTAAATATGTGAATTTTTTACTTTTAAAATAAAAACCGCAATTTATCGAAAATTCATGGGGTTTGAAAAAAACAGCTTTCAAACCTTAATAAAAATTACAATTGTATTCATAAAAATTATATGATAATTTATATTTAATAAAAATTAATTTATTAATAATCTTTTTTTAAAATATTATTTAATTAAAAAATCCATTAATTCATCAAAATAGATTTCTTAATTGAATATTAACTAAAAATACTATTTGTGCTTTAAAAAATATTTACAAAGTAACAATAATAAAATGAATGTATATTCTTTATTATATAAAAAAATAATGCACATAATCATAGTGCTAGGGTCTTATTACATAACCCCTTATAACACCCACATAATACCTAAGGGTAAGGTGTGCGATGGTGATAGACTCTTGGGGTGGCTCAGATAACATCACTTGGGTGGTAATCTCTATTAACTTCCACTTCTCCCATAGGTGATTCTGTTCAAGCTTAACACATTGAATCTCGGATTGGGTTTGGTCAAGAGTGAAGCCCAGTGACACTACCTCCTTTCCGAGCTTCGAAAAATGGGCTTCGTATGGAGAAATTCTACTGGATGAGGTCATCACTTCCTTTGTCTGAGTAAATTGGATTTGTTAAATCCCTATATTTATACTAATCATGTGGTCACTATTCAAAGGATATATTAGCAACGATAAAAATTCTTAACAGTATTTTAAAATCCAAAAACACTAAGGAAGTGCATATGTTATATACCCATTTTACATAATAAGAAATTTAATTAGATCAAGATGAATTTTCATTAATAAAAGTTTGGGTCATTACAGGATACCCTCTGATGACAAGCTTCTTGTATCCTCCATACACCAGGAACATATCCTTAGTTCTTTTCGGATACTTAAGGATAGTCTTAAAATCAGTCCAATGCTATTCTCCTGGATCTTCTTTATATCTTGCTACCATGCTCGGTGCATAGGAAACATCAAGTCTAGTATATAACATGGCATACATGATAGATCCCATCATTGAATCATATGATATATTACTCATTCTATCTTTCTCCTATTGTGTTTGGGGACACATTTTCTTAGAAATATGTACATCATGTAAAACTGGAACCAATCCCCTCTTGGATTGTTCCATACTAAATATATTTAGTATCTGGTTAATATATGTACTTTGACTTAGTCCAAACATCCTCTTGGATATATCACAAATGATCTTTATCCCTAGAATGTAGGCTGCTTCACCTAAGTCCTTTATAGAGAAGTACTTGTTCAACCGGTCTTTAACTCACTGTAATATTGGTCTGTCATTTCCAATAAATAATATGTCATCAATATATACTACTAGAATAATGACTGAATTCCCATTAAACCTTTTTTAAACACATGGATCACATTCATTTTTTAATGAAACTAAATTCTTTTATAGATTCATCAAATCGAATGTTCCATGATCTAAATGCTTACTTCAGTACATAAATGGATCTATGTAACTTGAAAATCCTTTTGGAATCACCTGGTGTCATAAACCCTTCTGGTTGTGTCATATAGACATCTTCCTGAAAGTTCCCATTAAGGAATGAAGTTTTGACATCCATCTGTCAAATCTCCTAGTCATGGTAAGCTGCTATGGAAAATAAGATTCTGATGGATTTAAACATGAAAAATGGTGAAAATGTTTCATCGTAGTCAATTCCTTAACATTGTTTAAACCCTTTATCCACTATCCTTGCTTTATATGTACTTACTTTACCTTCCATGTCCAGTTTCCTATTGAATACCCATTTATATCCAACAGGATTTACATCAACTAGTGCATCAACCAGAACCCAAAATTGGTTCTGATATATGGAATCCATCTCAAAATTCATAGATTCTATCCATCTTGTAGCTTCTGATCTCTCTATAGCCTCCTTGTAGGAGATAGGTTCATCATTTTCCTACAATAATAAGTCACCATCCTCAATGATAAGAAAACCACATCTCTTTGGTTCCCTTACCTCTCTTACAATCCTACACGGTACTTGTGTTTCAAGAACTACTTTTTCCATAGGTACCTATAAAACTTGTTCCTTTACCAACTCCTATGTATCTTAATCATCAACTTCATTGAATTCAATCTTGCTCCCACTATCCTTTTTGAGGATGCACTCCCTATCAAGAAATACGGCTTGTCTGGTGATAGTTACTTTCTTGTATGAGGGGTTGTATAAGTAGTATCATTTTGTTTCCTTGGGATACCCTATAAAGATACACCTCATGCCCTAGGGTGCTAGTTTGTTTCCTAAGAAAGCCTTAACAAATGTCTCGCATCCCCATACATGTGTATGTGAAAAAATGGGTTTTGTTCCGCTCCATAACTCTAAGAGAATTCCATTTACTACCTTAATTAGTACTCAGTTTAATGTGTATGTCACAATTTTTAATGCATATTCCCAAAAGGATAATGGAATATTTGTATCACTCATCATCAAACTTACCATGTCCAACAAGGTACAATTCCTCCTTTCACTAACACCATTCCACTGTGGTGTTGAGGTGGAGTGAGTTGAGATAGAATCACAAACTCCTACAGAAATTTGACGAACTCTTGGTTAAGATATTCTACACCTCGATCCAATTGAAGCTTCTTTATCTTCTTACCAAGATTATTCTATACTTCATTCTTTAATTACTTGAATTTATCAAAGGACTCAGACTTATAACTCATTAAGTAGATATAGCCATATCTACTCAAGTCATCAGTAAAAGTTATGAAGTAAGAATATCCACCTCTATCTTCTACTAGAAATGGTCCATACACATCAGTGTGTACCAATACTAGAAACTCTATGGCCCTTTCACCTTGTCCACCAAATGGTGGTTTGGTCATTTTTACTTATAAACAAGTGTGGCATCTATCAATTGGTTTTAGCTTAGAATAGTCTAAATAACCATCTTGATAGAGCTTTGTCAAATGCTTCTCGTTTACATGACTGAGACGGTGATGCCACAACTGGGTGTTATATGAGTCATGTGAACTTGATTTTTTATCAATTTCCAACACTTAGTTTTTGTAATTTAATACATACAGACTGTTATTTAAATGTTCCATACCATAACATATGTAGTCCTTATAAAAAACAACTTTTATTTCTAAACTTGAAAATAAACCCATATGTATCCAAACTTGATACAAAAATTATGCTTTTGGTAACACTAGGTACATAATAACAGCCATATAAAACCAAAATCATTCTCTTTGGCAATGTGAGGTGGTAGTCACCAATGTAAAGAGTAGCCAACCTCACACCATTGGCAGCTCGCAAATCCACCTCTCCTCTAGTAATTTTCCAAAATCTATTTGGTTCCTGTATTTGAATATAGATGTGAACACCACAAGCTGTATCTAATACCCAATGTATAGAAATGAAAATATTTCACTCAATAACAAACACACCTTTGACTTCCAATTAACCATGGGTGAAATTCCTCTTCCAGTGGCTTGACTTTCCTCATGCAAAACACACTGCCTCATTTTCCTTGCTCTGCCTTTGGATCTTCTTCTTCTTGGTCGGACAGTGCTCTGGGTCTTTAGACTGTTTATAGGTATTAGGACCCTTTTCCTTGTCTTTCCTCTTATTATTCACCATAAGGGCTATAGGTTTTTCATGCCCTATGTTCATATCCACTTGGTGAATTAAAATAAGAAGTTTTGATAGACTCTTCTCATTATTGATCATATTATAATTTACAATAAAACTAGAGAAGATCTTAGATAGTGATGATAGTATGATTTATGTACACAAATCGTCTAAGAATTTAATCCCTAATATGTACAGACACTCAATTTAGCCAATAATCTTGACTACATGTGACCCAGCTGGCGTAGACTCTCCAAAATTAGTGGTGAACAATGCATTGAAGATATCATACCTCTCATGTCTCGCCTTCTCTTGATAGAGATCCCGAAGGTGAGATGTCATGCTATAAGCATTCATTTCCTCATATTTCTTTAAGAGCTCATTGGTTACAGATGATATCACGAGGTACTAAATATCTGTAGCATCATTCAGATGTTTCTCATACAGGTGAAACTGGTAAAGGTTCTTCTAGAACATATAGTTTCCTTTCATGGTAAAGGATGACCCGAAGGCTATTTTTCCACTCCTAGAAATTAGTGCTGGTGAGAAGGTTTTCCTTCTCGAGTATGGATCACAACAATATGTTTGATGTAATTTTTAATGTCATTTCTAAAAATAAGATGAATAGATTTTTAGTAATTTATCAGATAAAATTAAGACAAATAAGTAAATAAATATTCATTAGTCTCCCACTATTTTATCGAAACCCAATATCCCTCACCATTGGCTTTGGAATATCCTACTGCTTAGACATTCTAGCTACAAGAATTCATATCTCCCTTCACGTCACCCCAAATTTGGCTGGTCAAGAAATTTAAAAGGTTTTAGGTAGGCATTCCAAATGTCAACTACATTAACTCGCAACTCCTTCATCTATTGAGTGGTTTCCCCAATCTTGAAATCCTTAATTTTGTATTTCTTCAACCTTTACCTATAAATTACACAAGTCCAGCTTTGGCAGTCAAAACTTGATGTAAACTAAGTCAATTCAACCCAAAACCTCAAATTAGAATTCCCTAATAATTGAAAGCACCTCAACTTTGGCTGGTCAAGCACTTTGAACTATGGTTTGATTCTAACCGAGGTAATAAAGGGCTATACCGACTTAATATTTTATTGAGATATTTTATCCTTTATGCATAAATTTCCATTTATTATCTTTTCACATGCTTGTTAATATTAAGTGTGATAAGATTAAGTGATTAACCATGTATAAGATAATATTTATGCATAAGCCAGTTTATTTTAGTTACATCTTGCATGCTTGTTAATTTATTAATTATATGATCACGAAAAAACATCCATAATGAATAACCATACAACTGACAGAAATAAAATAAAGGGTAGGATCATGATATTATTCTAATGTTTATTTTATCTAGTGGTTGATAAACTAACTGCTGGCCTAGGGGAGAAACACCTTGAACCAATTAGGTTTGTGTTTACAGCTTTCCACTTGTCCACCTTTGTATCTCCTTGGATTGGTTTCACCTTATCTCCTAACTTAAACTGTCTTCACTAGATTGGGAGCTCCATTCACTACATATGATTTTACTCACATGCTGGTGAGGGGAAGGGGATTTACATAAAAGAAATCATGGGCACACATGCCCTACATATTAATGAGGAGAGAATGCACGCAGGCCAACAGTTTAATTTAATAAATTAAAAGGAAAACCAATCACATATAAAAGGTATGGTCTAGATTATGATCATCCACATTTATGAAATGAATTTACACATTTAATAAAACTATAATTCAATTCTTTAATCATTATTATTTAATATAAATCGCACTTGAATTGATTAATTATTATCTTTAATTAATCAATCTTTTTTATCTTAATCCTTTTTCTGAATTTCCTTGAGATTCTCATCCATTATAATCTTAAACAAATTATAATTAATTTAAAATTAACCTTGTACATAACTTGTACCCTGGAGTTAACCCAGTGAATACCCATCCAAAACTTCCCAACATGTATTATCACTACTGGAAATTTAGGCTATAGTCACAGTTTGAAATCATTTCTATAAGCACAAAAACAGTGGCTATAGGTTATAGCCACGGTACAATGGACTGTGGATGGTATTGGCGTGGCTATTGGTCAATACCTATAGCCACGGTTTGAAACCATTGAAAAACATTAATCCACACAGGACCTATTTCCATGGTTTAAAACCGTGGTTATATGGATTTAGACACGGTTTAAAACCATGGCTATAGGCCTTTCCATTTCATAAAAAAAGACCCCCACAACCCCCCCTTGAACCCCCCCTGGACAACCCCCTTGCACCCCCTTGACCCCCCTGGACAGCCCCTTGCACCCCCTGGACAGTCCCCTTTCACCCCATGGACATATTTCTTGTACCCCCTTGAACCCCCATAGATATCCCCCTTGCACCCCCTTGAACCCCCCTGGACAACCCCCTTGCACCCCCTAGATAGCTCCCTTAAACACCCCCTGCACCCTCATGCCCCCCTAGATAGCCCCCTGGCACCCCCTTGAACACCCCCATGCACCCCCATACCCCCTGGACATCCCCCCTTGCACCCCCTTGGACAGACCCCCTTTCACCCCCCCCTGAATGCCCCCTGCACCCCCATGCCCCGACCCCCCCTCCCACCTGGACACCCCTACCTCCTGGACACCCCCTACACACCCATTCCCCATTGCACCCCCCTTCTAGACACCCCCTTGCACCCCCTGGACATCCCCCTCCCCACCTTAAACATCCCCTGCAATAGCCCACCCCCCTGGACAGCCCCCTTGCACCCCCTTGAACACCCTCTTGCACCCCCCCTAGGCAGACCCCCTGACCCTCCCCAACTCCACACCCCCTCCCTAGACAGACCCCCCACCCCCCTACACCCCCCTGCAGACCCCCTACACCCGAGACAGACCCCCATGAACCCATGGACAGACCCCCTTGCACCATGGACAGACCCCCTTGCACCCCCGGACAGACCCCCCCACCCCCCAGAACCCCAAACAGACCCCCCTTGCACCCCTATACAGACCCCCCTGCACCCCAACAGACCCCCCTACACCCCAACAGACCCCCTTACAGACCCCCTGCACACCCCCTGCAGACCCCTGCACACCCCCTGCACACCCCTGGACAGACCCCCTTGCACCCTAGCATACCCCCCTGTAGACCCCCTACACACCCCTGCACACCCCTGGACAGGCCCCCTTGCACCCCAGACAGACCCCCCTGCACCCCTACAGACCCCCCTGCACCTTGGACAGACCCCACTGCACACCCCTCCCCCTTGCAGACCCCCCTTCCCCCCCTGCACACCCTCCCCCTATAGACCCCCATGATTTAGTGAAAGCAATCTATTGTAAATAAGAGGGCATATTTGGAGAAACCTAATCATGAAGAAACGAGGGAGTTGGAGATGGATTGTAATGGTTATTCAACCTTATCAACCTTATCTAATATTAAAGAAATATATAGAGATTAACTACACCCCCCTCCTAACTGCCCCACCCCCTTGCACCCCCTGCCCCACTGCCCCCCCCCCCCTGCACCCCACCTGCACCCTCCCCCTGCCCTGCAGACCCCCCTGCAGAGTTTACCTAAATATAGAAACCTATATAGATTAACTAAACCTCCTACCCCACCCCCTTGTACCCCCTACCCCCTACCCCACCCCCATGCACCCCTACCCACCCCCTCCCCCCTTGCACCCCACCTGCACCCTCCCCGCTGCCCTGCAGACTCCCCTACAGACCCCCATGCCCCCTCCCCCCTACACCCTCCCCCTACTAGTTTTCCCTCCCCCACTACCCCTTTCACCCCCTTCCCCACCCCCTATCCTACAAACCCCCTACAGACCACCACCCTCTCCCCCTATAGACCCCCCTGCCTTGTAGACCTCCCCGCTCCCCCTACCCCCTACCCCCTCCACCCACCCCACCCCTTCTCTACAGACCTCCCCCTGCTCCCCTACCCCTACCCACTCCACCCACCCCCACCCCTGTCCTACAGACCTCCCCCCTCCCCCTACAGACCGCCCCTCCCCCTCCCCCTGCCCTGCAAACCACCCCCCTGCAGACCACCCCTTGCCAGTTTTCCCTCTCCTTGCCAATCCCCCCCACCCACAGACCCCCTACACCCTCCCTATAACACCCCAAGATTTCATAGTATGTTAGTTCTTCAAAGTAATTCAATAACTTACACTACACACAACATTGAGTTCAAGCGCACCACGACTTACCAAACTAGCCGTTCAAAAGAAGTTATGAATAGTATTAACAAATTTTGATATTATAAAACCCTTATAATTTTAGAATCCATATTATGAGTTTCTTAGACATAATGTAAGGACAAATTCATTTTTTCAGATAAAAGAAGCATTTTTCAAAAAAATGCAATTTTACCGCCTTTTAATGGCGAACCCTTTTTAAATCCAATATTTGAAACTTTTATATATTAAACTTGACAAAATAAACTTCTTCTTTGGGATCGGTACATAATAATTTAGTTTCAATAAATTTTTGGTGTTTTTTTGATAACTTTCATATTTGGGTGAATAGTGAAAAATAATATATTTTAACTAAAAACAACTTTTTTAATCAAAATAATTTATAGTGTTCAACAATACATATGAATGGTTTGGATGTATAATTAGATCATATTTTTACCATTTAATCTAATGTTTGTTATTGGAATTAATTTCACTTTGAAATTGGACATAATCAAATGTCAATCTTTTGGTAGTTATTATTTTATAAAAATACACTTTTTGGTTTTGACAACGGGAATTAATTTTAAACTAATAAATGAAATTTATATGTTTTGAATTTGGTGAAATAGACTTCATTTTTGAATTTAGAATATCAAAATTATCTTAGGGTGAATTTTTGGTATGTTTCTGGAAACTTTTAATTTTTGATGAATAGTGAAAAACACAGAGTTATAGTTTAAAACCAAATTTTTATTTAAATAATTATTTATTTTATTTAAATTTAATTTAGGTCAAAATATATAAACAATACCCATATAATTTTAATGTAATTCATTGGATTAATTTTGTAATAATATTAGATATATAAAATTTTATTGAATTTTTCACCGTCTTTTACCCACCTCCTAGGAGAATTTGTAAATTCACATAAAACTTAATTTTACCTCTTCTGTGAGTTGAATTTTAAAAATACGAGAGACGCGGTTAATATCAAGGAGTAGAATTCAGTTTAATAAGATATAAATAATTTTTTTGGTGAATAGTAACTTTTTACTTTTATTTACCACGGTTAAAAGTAAATATGGTAATTAAGGGTAAAAATGATATTATTAATACCCTAACACATGTCGTAATTATATTGGATAAGTATAATTCGACCAAAAACAACCTTAGGAATAAAATATTAACCTCTTTGGTCCACTTGGATTAGATTAGGACACTTATTATTATTTAATTTAAAGAAGAGTTAAAAGAGTTAAACTCAATGTTTAATAACGAAAACATTTTTAATATAGGGCTAAACATAAGATAAATTCAACTATAAATATTCATTATAAATACAAAAATATTACCTAAATAATGGTATTTTATTTATATTTTTTATACATTAAATAATTTAATTTATTTATGACACAATGATGATGCAGTAATTACCTAATTAATGAAATATTAAAATAACTGATATTATAAATATCCAAATAAATGTAATTTGAGACTTTTTATGAATTACACTAATTTTATAGGTTAATATGACATATTAGGGTTGGTTATATGAATTGTTTTCAAAGTAATAATGTTTTTATGAATTTAGCAAGAACAAAATACCAAATAGTGTCAAAATTGGCATAAAAGAGTTTTTAAATCAAATATTATATTGTTAATTGATATTCTATTCCTAAAAATCTAAGGTTCAGAAAAAGGACTTATATAATGATAGGTTTATCATTAATGAACCACTTGTGGTTCGCTTGGATGTATATAGTAATTTTATTAACCATGTAATATAAAAATACAAAGAGACATGGTAAATGCCAAACTATTTAACTAAGAGTTAAATCTAAAATTTAAGGTTAATATAGTGACTCAAACTTGTCTAAAACCTATTGGTTGAGTGGTTTTAGACCCATATCTACCTTATCCTTTAAATAATCCACTTTGGAGCCGTTAGAAACCGAAAATTATTTTATTATAAAATAATATTTTAAGTTTTTCCTAAGGTGCCCCTTACCCCTCTTATAAAGGGAAACTTCCCCTTATCTCAAATTCACAGCTTCAAAGCCTTTTATCTCAGCCAAAACCTGCCCAAAAATCCTCTCAACTTCTCTCAATTTATCCTAGAGGCCCTACTTTGGTCAGAAATCCAACTTAAGAAGCCTTTTTGATCAAATCAAAAGGAAGAACCCGAAGAAGAGGTAATAATTTCACCACCCTCTTTCAAGTTCTTTTCTTCTTCCACTTCTTCTTTCTTTGTTATTTCCATTCTAAAATAATAACTCCAGTATATTCTATATACTTTGATTTTATTATAAATATGGTACATCCATATTCATTATTCTATCCATCCTTTGAATGACATGTCACCATACGTGCGTACATACGGATTACCGTCTCCACGTCGTGGTTTAATTGTTATTCAATATATTATTATTTGGATGGGTATAATAATGATGTGTAATTAATGTAAATAATAAAATATAACAATATAATGATTCTGTATATATTATATAACATTCAATTATATATTATTTTAATATCAAAAGAATGATATTGTTGCTCGTGCGTACGTACGGATTACTGTCTCCACGAACGCAATGAGATTCATTCCCCATCATATCCATTCAAGACTAAATTTCATTTAATGATTAAAATTAATTTTTAGATACATGATATCATTCTGGATATGAATAAGATACATCTCATCCATAACAAATATGGCTCACATAACAAAGAATATAAAGGAAAACGAATCTGTTAACACCCGAAATGACGATAATACTAAGATATTATTAAAAAATCAATGTTAAAAGATCATATATGATATCATATTAATGCATACGATTATTTTATAATTAAATAACAATTATTTCACCATTATACATGAGGTTAAACTACCCTTGACCAAGGAAAAAGTACAAAGTAAGAGGTTTCTTATCTCACTTTTAATTTCGTGAGATTTCCATTGTTCACCACTTATTTATTGCATGTGGTATGTGTAATACCCATGATTGTATTAATTGTGTAATATACTTTAATTTATGAATATTTACATAATCATTGTATCATCCTTCTTTCATGGGTGTATGTTTTGTAAGTTACCAAATCGATAAGGGAATTTGAAATTTCAATTTCCACTTATTCGACTTTACGCATACTTCATTGATTATTTTACTCCAAAATTATGTGTGGAATAACTATTCATTTGCTTATGTCATAATTTCCACTCCCTTTTTTGTGGATATACTTTTGATACACATAATCACTCCATTGATAAATTCTCAAGTCATCGATATGAACTTGATAAGAGTAATTTTAACTCAATCTCCATTTATTGAGTTAAACATCCAATTCATTGGTGTTGTTTTTACAAGAATATGTGTGAATGTCCTTTTATTTATTTACACTTAATATATAATCATATTGAGTGTATTTATATTGGTCACACATAATTATGTCTTTGATTTATCCTTAACTTAAGGATACAGTCTTTATAAGAGATTTCATCTCAATTTACATTCCATTGAGACTTCTTTGTTGTTATACACCAATTCACTTTTATGTGGTGTATATAATGTACTTTGACATAGTATATCATGAATACCTTTATTCTCATGATATTATAAAGTTTTTATTACCTCAATTATTTTTATTCAAGTGTCTCTCTTTTGGTTAGGAACTCTAACTAAAATATCATTTTAAATGTTTTAAAGATTTATTATTATAAATCATTCTCATTAATGTCCATGTTTTAAAAATGGTTTTAAGGATTTAATTATATGGACATTAAAGTTTTAAAATTAAAATTACTTTTAAAAGTTTCAAAATGGTATGGGACACTTTGATTCAAAAATCTATTTTTTAAACGGCTTTTTGACAAATAGTGTGACTTTTAAATGTTTTCAAGAGAAAGGGGGATATTTCTCTCAAATAGTTTTGATGATTATTTTCATCTATGTCAATATCCTTCATTATTCTCGATTGAGGTTAATCGGTTAAAATACAATCTTTCATATTGTATTGAATGAGTTATGTTTGACTGTGGATGTGATATTTTTATACCATTCATGGTTTTTGGATAAAGTATTGACATTTCGTATGTTAGTTTTAATATGAATGTTTATGTTATGTTTCAAACTTTTCATATGAGGAATGCATTGGACTTAGTAAGTGACGGGTGGAGCCTTCTATAGCTCCTCGATGCATTGGTAGGTATCATGAGACAAAATAGTGTCTTGGCACAAGGCCTTGACAAAATCTTATTTGTAGTATTAGCACGAGGCCTTGACTATGTGGTTATGATGTACGGCATTATGCATTCCATCATTATGAAAGTGTCTATTGATATTGCATGTGATTAATCAACTATTAGAATATCCATGTGAAAAAGTAAATGGCATTATTTCATTTTATTTTTTCCATATTATGCTGAAGTTAATGTTTAAAAGGCTTTTGTTTTAGTTATACATTTCCTTAAATGTTTATGCTTATTTGTAAAAGTTTTCACTGTAATGTTATCCTTACTGAGCATCTGAGCTCACCCATTTCTATGTTTTATTTTTCCTAGGATACAAAGAAGTATATTATGACTAACCTCTAGGGATAGTCTATGGGATCTCAGTATTGTCTATGGAAACAATGTGATTGTAGTTTTCCATTTTATGATGTAATGTAAACATTATGAATGTATCTAATACTTCCAAGGATACTAATCTAATCGGTCTTTTGAGACTTGATCTTTTATGATCATGCCAATGATACGTAATAATGCACCGACTCTGGGCTTCTGGGCTCGGGGTGTTACACTCCCCCCTCCCCCTGCCCCTACAGACCCCCCCCACCCTCCCTCTTTTACCCCACATGCATGGATTTTCTAAATGAAATCCAAGATAAATAAAAATCCTTGAAAAGGATATAAGTATGGAACCATACATATAAAGAAGTAGTTGTTGTCATGAATAGTTTTGGATACATAATGAATACAAGCAATTGGTTGCATTATCTTAGCTTCCAGGAGAAAGTTTTTTAGAAATTTAGGACTCGTACACTAATAATGCAGGTTTTCACCAACAAGGTACTAGGTAATGAAATTTTTCTTCACTGAATGAACTAAAAATACCTGAAGGTTACCACTGCTAGCCACGTCATATTCCACTTGATTAACTGTATCAAGCACAAGAGGTCATACAATAAATTTTCATCTTCATTTTAAATTTTCCAGAGCATGTGTGATGGGATATCTCCCATGTCATTAATTTCAGTTGTCATTCAGGAAAACACCAAATTCACAGCAAAATGATCAAAAGATCAAAGGAATTACTAGAATTTTTCTCCACAAACTTGATAAGCTTAGTTATTTCATCCTACCAAATTGTACTTGATATTCGTTAAGAAATATCTCTAATGACCCTTAATAAATCAGACATAGAATATAAGAACAATAATACTCTTTGAATGATGTTTTGCTGTAAAATGCATTGCAATGATGGAAGAACTAGCATAGCTGCAACACCTAGGCTTTTCAGACCTGATAACCCTCCACAAGTTGGGTTGAAGAAGTAGTTCTTAAGACCCTAAATTGAAGGTGAAAAAAACAATGGTTACAAATCCATTTCCTAAAAGATAAATTATTGAGAAACAAGTGAAAATAATGATACGTGCTCTGTAAATGGAAATTTCTATATCAATAGAATGAAATGCTAAGATAAGATATCGATAAATTCCTATTTTCTACATGAGAGTATACAAATCTGGTTATATGGTTGGATAAAAGGCTCCCAATGATCAATGTCTATAAAACAAACATTAAGGGATTGGGTGACCCCAGATGTCAAATAGAATTAAAATTTATGAAAATAAATCAAAAGTGTTGAACAGTCAGGTTATACCTTGACCTAGATCCATTTATATATTCGTGTTATGAATATCATGTTGATTTTATACTATGATGGATTTTAAAAACACCTCTCTCTCTGTCTCGAGCCTATCCATCAACTAAACCTAACCTATCAGGCTTCATGCTGCCTTTGGCCACCAAACCCCGATTTCAGCCTCCCATTCCACAACCCAGCCTAGTGACCACTTCCTCCTCACCCCCCTCATGTAGTTGTACAGCCTCTTCCAAGAATGACCCTCCCCCTAACCCCTACACCAGCCCCTAACCCCCTCACCCCTACAACATCCCCCCTAAACCCCCTAACCCCCCCTAAACCACCCTCCTCCCCCACCTCCCCCTATACTAGCCTCCCCCCTAAACCAATCCCACCCCCCACAACCATCCCCTAACCCCCTCCCCCCTACACACCCCAGACCCCTAGCCTGCACGAGCCCCCCAACCCCTGCACCAGCCCCCCCCCCAACCCCCCCTACACCACCCCCACCCCTTCCCTTGTACTAGCCTCTCCCCAAAACTAGTCCCCTCCCCCCAAAACCAGTCCCCCCTAACCCCCCCCCCCCCCAACCCCACACCACCCCCTTGCAGCAGCCCCCTTAACCCCCCCTACACCACCCCACCTCCCCCTGTACTAGCCTCCCCCATAAACTAATCCCCTCCCCCACAACCATCCCCTAACCCCCATCCCCTAGCCTCCACCAGCCCCCCAACCCCCTAGCTTGCACCAACCCCCACCCCCACACCAGCCCCCCTAACCATACCTACACCACCCTTACCCCTTCCCTTGTACTAGAATCCCCCCAAAACCAGCCCCCTCCCCCCCAAAACCAGTCCCCCTCCCGCCTACACCACCCCCTACCCCTAGCCTACACCAGCCCCCCCCCCCCCCCCCCGCACCATCCCCACCCCTTCCCCTATACTAGCCTCCCCCACCCCCATACTAGACTCCCCTAAACCAGACCCCTCCCCTAAACCAGTCCCCTCCCCCACAACCATCCCCTAACCCCCCCATACACACACCACCCCAACCCCCTAGCCTGCACCATCCCCCCTAATTAAAAGGAGTTATAATATTCAACTCTTTTTATCATTTTTTTTGTAGCAGTGTATCAATAATTTATCATTAACCTACCCATACCTAAAAAGTCTATAACTGATAAAGTGACCAATTTATATAATGTAATCAATAACTAAAGGATAAGGGTGGCCTTAATTTTTCTTCTAAAATTTTGAAAACAACAGTTCAACACATGTATTATTTTTTAAATAGAAGATAGAATCATGAATGCTTGAATAATACAAATCCCGAAATGTATTACAATAAAATTAAATCTATACATATTGATTCAAAAATATAAACTCACAAAAATAAGAAATTACAAGGAATAGATTCATGTAAAAATTATAGCAGCTTAACATGCTGAACAGAAACTAAAATAACCATTTTGATTAACACCAAATCAAATATCATGATTAGTATGAGAAAAAAATATCAAATAGAAGTGATCGCCAATAACACTAATCAATATAAAGTAGTAAAGAAATCATAAAAATGACACTGATATTTTTATGTGCTTCACAGAATTGGAAAGAAAGAATCACCATAACCAGGTTTCTACAAACATAGTAGAACAAAAGATGTTAACCTCATAGACCCTCAGTGGTGTTTCAGTTCCCCTTATTCACATATTTTTCATCATCGATAACTCATAATTTTCTATCAAACCTAGTTTAGGTTTAACAACATATCAATTAAAAAGTTGAACTTGTTCAGGCAGATAATCAGAAGTCAAAATTCCCCTTTTGAAGCCAGTAATGAAAACCGTAGACCACAGGCTACACAACACCCATTTTAATCTCACTATTTTTGATAGGTAAATATTCAATGGAAAATTAATAAACTACAATAGTGACAAAATGAATGAGTTGTTTTTCCAACCCATACCCCAAGAAAAAAATTGAAGGTTCAAGATACAGTGAAAACATGAGGTGCAATGAGCATGCACCATCAAGTAATTGAAAGAGGATATAAACATGACTTATAATAAAACTTCATACAATGAGGAAAAGGAGTCATTGTATGAGCTAGAAAGCGTAGAAAAACTCCATACATAAAATTATGTTGCAATATCCACTTTTTCTGCCCTTCCATAATTAGAAGTGTTTCACTTCATCAATAAAAAGTCTTCATATTCCTCTCAGACTAACCTGAAAATCAAGTAAATAAGCATTGTCCAGCCCTCTGTCTAAGTTAATCAAATGCAGATTCAACTAAGCATGATTATATGAAACATAAATTTAAATCATTCTATCATATAGGCATTAACAGATAGTCTTTAATAAGAATTTCCTTAAACAAAAACATGATTCCAAAAGGATGATCAAAGTGCAGCATGCAAAACACCAATGATTTCTAATTCAATAGGTAGATCTGATTAAGACCTAAAAACATGATTGCCACTAATTTTCAATGCCAATCTAAAAATGTAATGCAATAGAAAATTGAAAATACTACATTTTATAGTGAAAAGAGATAGGGAACCACAAGTGCATGGAAGGATATAATCATTCATTCTCCTCACACCTACACTAATATAACACTATTAATTTTAAAATAACGAAATAATGAAGGAGTGAAACCAAAAGTTCATGGAAGTAATACAATAAAAGTGAAAAATGATGAATATAATGAAGGGTGACCTTATATAATTCTATCATTAATTATATTATAATCTCTTATAAAATAAATTCACCCCCCTAAATAATACCCTGGAATGACCCAAGATCTCAATCCATTCACTCTCTCTTTAGTGTTTTAGGTAAGGTAGTGAAAAAAATGATTTTTGATACACTAATTTCACTTACCCATGGTAATTGAGAATGCTTAATCACTCCTTTATCACCTCTCACTCCCCTGTATCATATTAGAAATGAATGAAAATTGTGGTAGTATTATGTGTAAACCAAATTAATAGATAAAACCATGATAAAATTTAAATGCGCATGGATAATAATTTACTACTCATATGGAAACAATCTGATTTCATGAAAATTACACTGGAGAAATGAAAATAAAAATTTATTTAAATTCATGGATTTTGATGGGGGAATGTCTCCTTAACCACACCGTAGTAGTCTAAACACCATCACCATATAAAACAATTAACTAATCAAAAACCATTATGATATATTATAATTTTGTTTGAGATCAATCCATTTATAAGTGGGAATGCGGTTATTTATCTAATGGCCACATCAAGGACATATTCCACCTATTATTTCATTTTCTATAATAAATATCAATCTCATTATTCATTGGATGGGTTACATGTGTCTATCTTTGAGGGTTGTTATGTCTTTATCTAAACTCTTGAATCTCCTATATTTTCTGTATTCCTCCCATAAATAATACAATAATATTTAGGAAAATCTTTACAAGATGTCAAATTTCTCTCTTTTTAATATAGAAAATCACTTTTCTCTAGATTTTAACACCCATAAACAATTTCCCCATGTTCCTCTAGTTGAATTTCAACATTCCCTAACCAATTCACTCATTATCCAGCTTTGATTTTTTAGTTTCTAATGTTGGTTATTCAGTTTTTTCTTATGATTTTGAAGACTCTGATGGTTTAGGAATCAATGTTTTAGGTTTTAAAATAGTTTTCACACTCTTGGGAATAGTCATAACTTCGAGTTATTCAAGAGAGGTTTGTGTGTAACAATATTCTTCTAAGATATTGAGGAAGGGTAAACCTGATGGGAATGGGTTCCATAACCATTTTAATGTTTTATATATCTAATCTCAATGATTGAAATTGATAATTTATTTTCAATATTTTTTTAAAAGATTATTCTAATAATTTATATGGAAAAGATTGGATTCGATGTTGAGATGGTTGGGATTGAAATTGGTCATGGGTTGGAAAATTTTCCAGATAGTTAGGATTTATACCATGTAGTTGATTGGGTAATTGATTATCCAACCAATTGAATTTAGTATTTTCATTGTACATGTGATGAAAAATGTTTTATTCATAAATATATTGAGTATTCAGATCATTTGCCTCCATTAATGGTATCCCTAGAAGAACTTCCTTGATTGATGTAATAGTTGGGAAATTATCGGTTACTCAAGAAGAACCTTTTATTGGAAAATCTTGCACTTTAGGAGTCTAAAGTAGTGAATACTGAGGGTTTCACCACTAACAAAAATTTCATAGTAATGTGGAAGATCCCCTATAATATGATAGATAACAAGAATCTCATAAGGTATCTCTTTACTAGATAGATTTTATGCAGAAAAGTTCCCCTCCCTCCAAGTATGAATGATATTTGTGCCTTGATCGATGGGGGACCTAAACTTCCTGATATTATAAACTGAATACCAAGGATCACTTACATCATTATGTATGAATATTAAAATAATCTTGGAGTTCTACTCAACCATACAGATATTGAAAATATCTATCCTCCAAATTTAAAGGCCACTGAGTAAAGATCTTTTCTCCACCCAAATAGAATTACCTAAATAATAAAAGGAACTATATTTGATAACCATATATCCCCTAAAATCATGCAAAATCCCTCCTCATAACTCCCTATTTACAGGACCCATTCACATTATGTTTTAGTCCAACATTGGGGGGGTATCCACTTGATCCACCACCCTCGAGGAGCTCTATCATTTGTAATAACATCCCTAGGGAGGATCCAAGTTTTGTATATGTTTTTAATTTTTTTTTTACAGAAAATGGTTAGGGAAAAAAAATATTTCAAAATGCACTGTAAAGGTAGCATCTGCGATGCCGCCTTTACATTTTGGGTGAAAGGCGGCATCACGGCCGCCGCCTTTTCACTGCGGCCGAAAGGCGGCACCCGCGATACCGCCTTTCCCCTAACAAAAAAAATTGATTTTGTTTATGTTTTGTTTTGTTTTGTTTATATTTTTATTTATATATATAATTCATAAAAAATGTTCAGGAGGATGCCGCCTTTCACCTAACAAAAAAAATTATTAGTTTTTAAAATTTTGTTTTGATTTTTTGTTTTTTTTTGTTTATATTTTTATTTATATATATAATTCATAAAAATTGTAAAAATTATCATTTTTGAAAATTTTGTTTTTTTTTTGTTTTTTTTGTTTATATATTTATTTATATATATAATTCATAAAAATTGTTCAGAAAAAATAATTTATAAGCTTTCAAAACCGCTTACTTGAAAGTTAAAAATGTTTGAAGTAAGTGACTTTGAAAGACTATAAAATATAAACCATAAGACCAATATAAATGAAACTTTAAACACTCATTAAATATGAAAAAAATTATTGAAAACAAAAATTATTTCATAAAAAATGTTCATGAAAAATAATTTATAAGCTTTAAAAACCGCGTACTTGAAACTTAAAAATGTTTCAAGTACATGACTTTGAAATAATATAAAATATAAACCATATGACCAATATAAAAAAAACTTTAAACTTTCATTAAAAAAATAAGCAATTATTGAAAACAAAAATCATTTCATAAAAAATGTTCATGAAAAATAATTTATAATCTTTCAAAACTGCCTACTTGAAACTTAAAAATGTTTCAAGTACGTGACTTTGAAAGAATATAAAATATAAACCATAATTCCAATATAAACTAAACTTTAAACATTCATTAAAAATATAAGCAAATGTTGAAAAAAATCATTTCATAAAAAATTTTCATGAAAAATAATTTATAAGCTTTCAAAACTGCCTACTTGAAACTTAAAAATGTTTCAAGTAAATGACTTTGAAAGACTATAAAATATAAACCATAAGACCAATATAAACGAAAATGTAAACATTAATTAAACATATAGGAGTCAACCCCGCATCAATATGATGCACGGTGTCACTAGTATCACATACATATATAATCTTTGATGCATGAGAACATGTTATATCTCCTTTCATAGGACAATGAAATCCATTCTTCCACCCGCTATGTCCATATCGATATCAAAATCCGACCGTATAAGGGTATGGTGAAAGATATGCCACATGAAATTCTAATGTGTTCCCATTCCTGCAAATACCAACCCCTTCAACACCACCATGCATCCAACCATTATAATTTCTTCTACAATTGCCACCCCATTTCCCCAGGCCCAGTTGATCAGATGAAAACACCAACGATTCCACATAGCCCATCGAACTCTTCCTCACCAAATCTTTATCCTTTATCATCTTCAAAAGGATACTGTGGGACCTCCTTGATCTATCCATTCCAAACACTCACATACAAGTATACTATAAACATAAAAACCAACAAATTTTCAGTTTTTTCCCCTGAAAATTTGTTTGTTTTTATGTTTATAGTATACTTGTATGTGAGTGTTTGGAATGGATAGATCAAGGAGGTCCTACAGTATCCTTTTGAAGATGATAAAGGATAAAGATTTGGTGACGAAGAGTTCGATGGGCTATGTGGAATCGTTGGTGTTTTCATCTGATCAACTGGGCCTAGAGAAATGGGGTGCCAATTGTAGAAGAAATTATAATGGTTGGATGTATGGTGGTGTTGAAGGGGTTGGTATTTGCAGGAATGGGAATAGATGAGCATTTCATGTGGAATATCTTTCACCATACCCTTATACGGATGGATTTTGATATGGATATGTATATGGTGGGTGGAATAATGGATTTAGTTGTCCCATGAAAGGAGATATAACATGTTCTCATGCATCAAAGATTATAGATTTATTTGATACTAGTGGCACCGTGCATCATATTGATGCGGGGTTGACTCCTATATGTTTAATGAATGTTTAAATTTTCATTTATATTGGTCTTATGGTTTATATTTTATAGTCTTTCAAAGTCACGTACTTGAAACATTTTTAAGTTTCAAGTAGGTGGTTTTGAAAGCTTATAAATTATTTTTCATGAACATTTTTTATGAAATGATTTTTTTTAAACAATTTCTTATATGTTTAATGAATTTTAAAAAGTTTCATTTATATTGGTCTTATGTTTTATATTTTATATTCTTTCAAAGTCACGTACTTGAAACATTTTTAAGTTTCAAGTAGGCGGTTTTGAAAGCTTATAAATTATTTTTCATGAATATTTTTTATGAAATGATATTTGTTTTCAACAATTTCTTATATGTTTAATCAATGTTTAAAGTTTAGTTTATATTGGTATTATGGTTTATATTTTATAGTCTTTCAAAGTCACGTATTTGAAACATTTTTAAGTTTCAAGTAGGCGGTTTTGAAAGCTTATAAATTATTTTTCATGAACATTTTTCATGAAATGATTTTTGTTTTCAACAATTTATTATATGTTTAATGAATGTTAAAGTTTTTTTTATATTGGTCTTATGATTTATATTCTATAGTCTTTCAAAGTAATGTACTTGAAACATTTTTAACTTTCGAGTAGGCGGTTTTGAAAGCTTATAAATTATTTTTCATTTCCATAGACATAAAACATATAAATGAACATAAACAATCAATGTATATATCTACGGTGAGGAGATCCCATCCCACATGGTGGTCTAATAATAGGACGTCCGCAGCGAGATCTCTGGGGAGTTTGATGACCTAGAGAGGGCTGGTACTCGGGTGCTGGAACGTCGACTATCATATCCTCCGCCTTTGTACCGGTGGAAGAGAATGTCAACTCCACCTCATACTGCCCTCCTGATCCTTATCCCACTTCGATGGTAGAAGGACCTGACATCATCATAGTGGGGAAAAAATCATGTAGTGGAACTATACCCCAACTCTGCGATGGGTCTGGACCCCAAGGATGTGATGACTCTAGACCCAAAGGTTGCGATCCATATGGACCCCACGATGGAGAAAACTGAGGATATCCCATCAAAAAAGATGGATCCCATGACAGCTGAGGCACATCCTGCATCGGATCAGATTGGAGTACTAGTGGGCCAACTTATGCCTGTGGAATTGGTGAGGCCTGACGTGCAGGACGACACTGTCTACGTCGCTGTGGTCGTGGCGCCTCAGCACCAGCAGCTGCTGCAGGATCTTCATATGTGGTAGGAACCAGCTGTCTCTGTGCCGGACGCTCGAAGAGGCTCTCGGCAAACGCATGGACAAATAACCTCAGCTCCAACGCTTGAGCATGAATAGCTTCCCGGCTGAAGACTCTATCCTCAACCTCATCACTCATATGAATAAGACTTTCTGTGTGACTCTCCTATAAATAGATTAAAAATGAATTAGAAAATAACTCAATAAACATAGTAATATAATTTAATTGACTTACAATCATATGCATCTCTCTACCGGCTCGGGTAAGATACAATATAGACATTATTCTATACCTTGGCTCATACTCGTGCTGCGCTGAAAGAGATAACTGCATCGTAGGAACTCCCTGGATACGAAACTCTGCGCGTCTGCGCCAACAGTCGAGAAATACAGCATGTACTCGATGCCAGTCATCATTCAGCCTCCCTGTCATCTTCATCCCATGAAACTGATCTGTCTGCCTCGGCAGTAATGGAATCCGCTAAGTCAAGAGAAATTGGTGCATGACTCTGTCAGGCTGGTGCCACTCAACAATATAAAAGTGAATGAGTGACACTACATCCATAACATCGTCAAGACCAACGGTGCGGTATGGAGAAAACTGGTCTATAACAGACCAGTATGGAACCCATGAAATCTAAAATAACATATTACCCTTATTAGAAAAACTCTTAACTAAAAAATGATGTTATTATTAAATTTGTTAGACAGTTATAGATTGTATATACATACCTGATGGGGTAAGAGAAAGTCCAACTCAAGCCGATATACGACCAAATCGTGTCTCAGAATCGCATTGAAATTGTGTCGCTGACACCACCTATAAAATACAACATCGATAGTGATAAATAATGAGAAATTAAAGTCAATAACTTGTAGTAGCATCAGAAACTGATAGAAATGAGTGATCATACCAGCGTCCATGCAGAGCATCATGAAACACCGCTATCTCGACCGACGGACCCGTAAGATCAGAGAAGACTGCATGGATGTGCTCCCATGCCTACATCTGAATAAGGATGACGCATCCCCCGAGATCTGTGCGCCGCCTATCGTATATCCTGCATAATTCTCTGTATGTGTATGCCAAGTAGGAGGATCTCCAACTGTACGTCCCTGCCCGATCAAAGTCCTCTAGCAGGGGTAGATACATCGTGTGCACGTGCATCCCTGAATGATCAGAACACATGGTCCCTCCAATAAGTCGTAATATATATGCACGTGCATAACACATCACCGTCTTCTCATCAGCATCATCAGCTAAAAGTGGAATCTGTGAATCCAGCCAAGGCATGGATATCGATGCTCCATCGGCAGCACTACGATCAGAAAAAATGTCAACGCTTAACAAGTGCTGAGCAAGGTCGGGCCAAGATGCCTGAGTGGATCCAATAATGGGTCGCCCCTAGATAGGAAGACCAAGAAGCACAGCCACATCCTGGAGGGTGATGGTCATCTCTCCCTCAGGCAGGTGGAATGTGTATGTCTCTAGTCTCCACCTCTTCGTCAATGCAACTAGCAGGTGATGGTCTACAAATGTAAAATCTGATACTGCAATACCATAGAAGCCAGCACGACGCAAGTATGGTATAATGGCAGGAGGAGGCTCCGTGTGATGAAAATGGTACGCTCGACGCACCCTGATCAATCGATCTGGACCACCCTTTATCACAACCTATGAACAATGGGTAGCCTACTGATTGAGTAGTATGGTGTCATTCATCTACATATAAACAAATGAAGTTTTTTTTACCAAAAGAAAGGGGCATGTCTTCATGTTTTTCAAAGCATATTACTAAAGTTTATTAAGATATGCTTTTACCTAGAATTGGGTGTTTTTTAAGATATGGTTTTATATATTTATATATATAAATAATTTTTCTGTGTTATATAGATGCTTATTAGAAAAGAATGTGATTTATAATTTATATATGATTGTCCACATGATTGTATGTTTCATGATTATTTTCTCAATCACATAATGTTTTGAAAACCGATGTAAAGGGAAGATGTTTTTGGGTTTATGGTTCATCTTTTCGATTTTAGGATTTAGAGATTAGGGTTTCACATTTTGGATTTTGGATCTAGGTTTTTGGATTTTTTTTAACGTTTTACGGTTTAGGTTAATGATTTGAGAAAATATTTTCAGGATTATAGTTTAGAATGTTAGGATTACGGTATACAAAAGATGTTTTTGGGTTTACTGTTATGATTTTTAGTTTTGGGGGTTAGAAAACTGAGGTAAAAGGAAGAGATAACAACATAAAATTTACAATATGAGAATCTACCAATAATGACAATACATCATTGTGGCTTAGAGTGTGAACTTGAACCAATAATGTTAGGGAATCATTTCCGATTATGACCTTCTTGATGACATATGGTGCATCTCAAACTCTGTCTTTGTTCTTGAGACCAGTCCATCTCATTCCGCATCTTGCTAGCCTTTGGTCTCTTATGGGAATGAAACCGATTCATATCAGGTACCAATATCAGCTAACCTTCGGGCATTGGGAAATAACGAAACTCGCCAATAGGTGTCCATGGTGCAACATAACAGTTAGAAATGGTATTCATCCAGTACACTGGATCAACATATACTTCCCATGATATGTTAACAGAGGCACATGTTGTGATGGTGTGTGAGCATGGAAACCGTAAGGCCTGAAAGTTTCCACATTGACATTGCATCGTTTCTAGTAATACCACCATTTTTTCACCAATGATATTTGTGATGGGGTTCAACTTCTCTTGAACTTTAAATTGAGATTATTCTCATCAAAATAGGCATACATGATAACTAGAAGCTTCTTCAATATTCTTTTCAATCTCTTGTTGAAAATGTCTTCCGTACGTTATCCCCTGATGTATTCCATCTGATGCTAGTTTTTGTCTATCAAAAAAGTACTTCACGCAATGATATAATGTCTCCTGAACTAAGGCAGTTATAGGTATCTTTCGAAACCCTTTGAAGAAACCATTGATGTACTCTACAATGTTGGTGGTCATGTGTTCGTACCTCCTCCCTCCATCATATGCCAATGTCCATATTTTTTGAATTTGCATCATATAATCATAAACTTCTTCATTAACCTGATGGATTTGTTCGAAACATTCTTCAAACCATTGTTGATCTAACTCATATGATACATAGAATAGATGATATTTCACATATTTTGAATTTATCTTTACGTTGACATACAAAAAAATAACAAATACAATGCGTACCAAGTCTGGTGATTTCCTTCTTTATCGGTTCATTGTGGAATTTTTTATGCAAGTTGCTAGAAATGTGTCTAATGAAGAACCAATGATGTGAATTTGGGTAACTACATGTATTCGGATCCGCATTGATTGCCTCATTAATTTCCTGATGTCAATCAGATATCAAACAAACACCCTGAATGTTGTGGAAATGGTTGTTGATACATGTCAAAAACCAACTCCATGATTCATAGTTTTCTTTCTCTACAATGGAAAAGGCAAGAAAAAGAGGTGAACGGTTTCCATCTTGGGTTTCCTCAATCAACAATATTACCTTGTATTTTCTATATAGAAACATTCAATCAATCTGAATGAAGTGTTTGCTAAAACGAAATGCGGAGATACATGGGAGGAATGCCCAAAACAATCGATGAAATTGAACAAGAGATGGATCAAGTCTGTTATCATGAGACACATATTCGTTTGTATCAAGATGGAATACAAATTGGTTATGATGACTCAGTATAGCTAGAAATTGTGGAAATACTCGATATGAGTCATCCCAATTACCATAGACCTTCACAATTGCCTTCTGTTTCGCCATCCATGCCTTATTATACGAAATCTTATAACCAAATGTATATTGTATCCACTCTTTCACAAGGGATATCAGAACATCTTGACATTTCCTAATCATCTCAACAATAATGGATGACACAAATTCTATATCTAATGAAGTGTGAGCTTGTGTCAGGCTTGGCTGAATGCAAGTATGAGCTTCCTCAGTCCTCGAGATTCTCCAACCTCCAAATGTAATGTCCAGAATCACCCTCAATCAAAATCTACAATCATCCCCATACTTCTCACACCGTATGACATATTTTCTATGGTCTGATTCATAAACTACATATCTACAGTGCCTCTCAATGTGAAATCTCTTTAGCATACTTTTTAATGCATCTTTACTTGGAAAATTCCTTCCAACATATAAAGTTTTGTCCAACTCACTAAAAATATCTCATATAACTCTAGGAAACTCAGTTGTCAGTGTGAGAACATTATCTTCAAATTCAAGCACACGTTTCATTGCTTCTGACCGAGATGTAAAGAGCGGTGGATGATTTATTGTAGGTCGAGCCTGCTGTACAACTAATGCATTTCTCGAAACTTCCGTTGTTCCTTCCTCATCAGCACTATTATCACCATTTGTTTCGTTATTACGAAACTCCTCATCAGATGTCGGGTTAAAATGTATATCTGGGAGATCAAGTAGGTTGTCCTCTTCTACATCATTTGGAATAGTCTCAACTTTATGGGGCAGACTATCTTCAATGAATCTTGTAATTCTACGTATTTGTATAATTGGATGTTGTTGTTGTACAGTAGAAACATCAACATATAACTCCATTATGGTACCATCCGACCGTTGAGAAAACAAATTAATTGTTTGGATTCATTGCACATCATCAACCAATGGAAAATCTATATTCCACAATGTTGACGAGAACTGAAAATGTTTATAACTCATTGACTTGATCTTTTGATCAGGTCCTAGATTTAATGAGCCATGAATTCTATCTTGAAGGTCACTTAGGGTTACATAATTAGTTGTATTAACCATTATTATTGGTTGTGTACTGTAAGAAGCTCCTTGCTCAGTTTTAATAACCTCCCCATAACAGTACACACATGCAAACATTACGCTCTACGTAAAAAAAGTTTTCTGATCAAGATTTTGATAATGTAAGTGAAATTTAGAATGATGGTTACCAATATAAGTTGGATTTTATACTTTGAAGATGTAATTAAACTAATTATTAAAAATAAGTTGGATTTTACCTCACATTCAAATAATAACTATTACTTCTAAACTATACAATCTTTATGATACTTAAATTTTAAAAGATCTTATATCCTAAACTAGGATATTTCTTAGTACACTTTTTAATTAGTTAATCATTCTTCAATCATTAGTTATTCCTTACTAAATTATTAATTATTTATTCAATAACATAGTAGAGTTAAAATATAAATAACATAGAGTTAAAAAATAAATAACACCATGTTTCGAGCTTCTCACCTTTATTGCAGAGAATTGGATATCAAAATTTCAGAAAACCCATTGTCACACGGGTTTTCTGAAATTTTGATATCCAATTCACTGCAATAAAGGTCAGAATCTCGAAACATGAGGTTATTTATTTTTTAACTCAATGTTATTTATATTTTAACTCCATGTTATTTATTTTTTCACTTTCACTCCATGTTTTTTTAACTCCATGTTGTTTTTTTAACTCCATGTTGTTTTTTTAACTCCATGTTATTTTTTAACTCCATGTTATTTTTTAACTCCATGTTATTTTTTAACTCCATATTATTTTTTAACTCCATGTTATAGAATATCATTTGAACTGTAGTTTTATTTTTAACTCTATGTTATTTATTAATTAATTTCTAATTAATCATTCCTAATAATAACTATCAACATCATTACTAAATTATCAATTTATCATTTATTTTCTTTGATATTTTAGTAGTTTATAAAGAAATATGCATATCTTAAGCATATCCCCTGGGAGTGTCAAACCAGAATGCAGCATGGCCTGTTGTCGTGCACCAGTTCCCGTTCGAGTCTAGCTCAAATTGGTGTTTTCAGGTTTTACCCCTCGGTAAATCTGTGCCAGAGCCACATTCACTTGTTTGTATCCAGATAAGGATTTGATTGCTTAGATAACATAGTCTTTATGCTGCCAAAATTTCATTAAAAGAATCCTAAATTAATTTATACTAATGATAATTATAATTCCTAAATATATATAACTAATTAAACAATCTAATAAACAAAAAAAATTAAAACTAACTAAACTACTAAAGAATTAAAATATTTAACTATAAACAATTCAACTAAATAATAAACATTAAATTTAAAAAAATATTTAACTAAAAAAAATTCAACGAAATAAATAACATTAAATTAAAACCATACCTCTAAAAGCTTTCCAAAAATTTCAAACCGCAAACTTCACCACAAAAGCGATAAAATGAGAGGTAAATGGGTGTTTGGAAGTGAGGAGAAGGGGAGGGGGGTGCTTCCCTTTTATAGAGCGCGGAGGCAAAGGCGGCACCTATGGTGCCGCCTTTCGTATGACGTTATCTAGAAAGGCGGCACCGCGGGTGCCACCTTTACCACGTCAGCAATCCGTGCCGGCAATGCAAAGGCGACATCCGCGATGCTGCAATTCACCCGAAATGCAAAGGCAGCATCGTGGATTCCGCCTTTGCGGTGCACTTTGAAATTTTTTTTACCCTAACCATTTTCTGTAAAAAAAATTTAAAAATGTATAAAAAAACCCTTACTAGTAGCCATTCTCTTTTCAATAGGAAGAAGGGAACCAAGTTTGTCCATGAGAGAGAGTACATGAACTTGAATGAATAGAGGGAGCTATTCTTTCCTTCACGGCCCTTGTTCCTTGTCTCCTAAATCACCCAACACACCACTGAAAACACTATTACAGGAAGATTAACCATATATGAATGTTTCTCAACACTTTGAAATAATGTAGACAAAAAGTCAGAGATGTATCCTCCCTAAAATTGAAATCCCATAAGTTTCCCAACATGGTTCCAAGAAAAGCGGGGCCATTCTACATCAAAAAAATAAGTTTTATACTAACTCAGATTTTAGCCTCTCACAACACATACATGGTGAGGGTATCTAAATTACTTTTCTATGGATATTAATTTCAGTTGGTATTCCCTTATTGCAGAACCTCCATAAATGTATGTTCAACTTAACTAGGATTTATTTAGACAAGACTTTGCTCAACCACTCATCATGCTCCTGGTTGGATCTTAATAACAAGTGAAACTCCAAAGAATTAAATTATCCTAAGGTAAAATTTGAGAATGTGCACATATCCGGTTCATCGAGCATATAAATCCTATCATAAAAAATATTATGATCCTCATCAAGGGATGATAATATAAACCCAGGGTTTATTCTCACATTCCTAAAGTAAATGTGAGGGATTGGGAATCCAGGGATGAAGTGAAAATGAACTAACAAGTTTTCTTTCTAGTAATTGATGTCACCCCACCCGCAAACCAACACACCGAGTGTGGGATCCTCTCTGCAATTTTTTTGAAGAGAAGGAATGGGAATTGATTTTAGGATGTCTATTTTAATTTTTGGGTATTCCAGATTTTAATCCCTATAGTCAACTGTACCTAGAAACTTTTCTAAGTGTGGGATCAAACCTAGATAGGGTACCAATGAAATCAACAAAAGATAAATGTACCTTATTCATGGATCCATCACATATATGATGAGGATCCCAGGAGGTGGGGTGGCCACATCGAAGGAGGAGGATCTCAGGAGGTGGGGTGGCCACGTCGGAACCATGCTGGAGACGCGTCGAAACCGTGCTAGAGCCGCGTCAGATAAGGAGGGTCATAGGGAGGTGGGGTGGTCATGTCAGAGACGTCGGGAGAGGAGGAGGATTGTGTGGGGGGGGGAGGTGGCTACGTCAGAACCATGCTGAAGCCGCGTCGAAGAAGGAGGGTTGCGGGGAGGTGTGGTGGCCGTGTAGGAGATGTCAGGAGAGGAGGAGGATCGCGGGAGGGAGGAGGATCGAGGGGGCAGTGGGGATGGAAACTCTCGAGTGCGGGGGGGAAATGGGTCGCGTGGGGTGCTAGTGCCATGGACAGCAAAAGAGGCATGGATAAAAGTGACCTATAGCCACAATTTTTTATTGTCTGTGGCTATAGATCCGTGACTGTAGGTCTAAATCCTAGTAGTGTATACTTGTATACACTTTATTCTTTGTGACATGTAGCATGCATGCATAATTATAATTGTAATACAACTCATACATGATGTGAAGATCTTTGAAAATTGTGCAGATGTTAATTAAACATTTATATATATATATATCAAACACCTATCACATGTTGTGTCCCACCTTTACACCCACATGAAGGTACATGTATCAAGGGTTACAAAATATAATAATAAATTTTAAATGTGTGTAATCTGGAAAAAGTACACGATGTGTAGATTTGACTATACGGTGTGTACCCTCCTCATCGTCCATCCTAAGTACATGCCTGGGGAAACAACGTGTGAGGTGTACTTTAGAAATCTTCGGAGTACACGGCATGTCCAGTGGTCCACACATCGTATAGACTCTGCGTTACATATCACCAGTCGGGCAAGCTGTGTATGGGATACACGACTCGACCCTGACCCGAAGAGACTACATGCCGTGTCTAGTGGGTCACATGACGTGTAGTCCAGTTTCCATGCACCAGTTAATCTTGGTCAACACTACGTGGATTAAAGGTCATTAATGGTGTCATTAATGCCTAATTAATGCAATATTTTAAATTGTTTACTGAACCAAATCATGATGTGTTGAACAATACTACATGTCGTGTAATTCCGATTACACAGCGTGTAGTCTAGTGTTGTATGTCTAGGATCCTTGGTACATTGGATGAGTTCCTTGATTTTATTTTATTCATAAAACTGATCGTTTCTGTTAGATCTGTGAGAAACGATGAAGGAAGAAATAGATCTCGTAATTCAGATTTAAAGAACAATTAAAATCGAATTGAAAAACTAAATTATGAATGCATAAATCATCAACAAAACTTAAGAATTATTGTAACACCCCAAGGTTTTAAAAATGAATCGAAATGAATGAAAATTTCTTTTAATTAGATAGTTATAACTAGCCTTTAAACATAATTTTTCCACCTCTATGTTTTGAATTTTGAATAATGGTCATCTACAATTGTGATCAGTAAGTTATTTGGAGTCTAATCGAACTAACTTGATTTTTGGCGAATAGTAACATACCCTTATAAATAGTAATATGACCCTAATGAATCGTAAATTGTATTTTTATTTTATTTTCTTAAGGATTTAAGATAATTACATCTTGGTTAATTTTTCAATGTGATATAAAAGCAGTTATAGATTTAAAATTGTTAATTTTTGAATAAAGTATGATTTTATATAAAAATTAAATTAATAATATTTAGAAAATTATTTTCAAAAAATAGAGTTCATTTTTTCATTCTACATGTCGAAAAATTGTTAGGGTGAATTTTTGGGATTTTTCTGAAATTCTTGAATTTTTGATGAATAGTAAAATACGATAAAATATGATAAATGATAAATACTTGTTTTACTACATCATAGGTGATGCAAGGATGATGTAAGTCTACTTGTTTTGAAATCAAGTGAAATTTTTAATATTTTGGGTCACGTGAATCAAGACTATTTATAGTCTTGAGAAAAAATATTAAAATAATGATTAAAATAATGTAAAATCCCTCCTCTCCTACACTATAAATACCACCCTCATTCCCCTCTTCCTCTCACACCTCTCAAGCCTTGGTCATTGTCTAAGTTCTACCAAATTCTCTCTCCAAGGCTCTTACCCACATCCTAGAGCTATTGGTGTAACGTCCCGGATCCAGAAGCCACATAACGGGTGCCCTGAACCCAGTTGGTCACATACCCTCAAGCGCATTTCCCCAAACGCCAGAGGCTGCTGACTAGCAGCGAGGACCCAGGTCTGATAGTGGGGAAACTATGACCTTATTTGTCAAAGTGTAGTGTAGCGGAAAAGAAATATAACATTCAATAGCAGAAGTAGTAAACAATATACAACTAAAATGGACAACTGAAGTAAAAGAGAACCAGCGGTCATATATAAAAAGATGCAGCATGTCACTAATTCTATGAAAGTAGCTAGAATAGGATACACTACAATACAATACAATACAACTCAAAGTACAAGGTACAACCAAACAAAACAAAGCAGAGTAAACAGAACGCAGCAGCATCGCAAGCCTAAGCTCGGTCCCATAATCTCATACTCCTCTACTACAATCATATACCTGTATAGGGGCCATTTCCCCTGTCGACACCTGCAAAAATATATTTTGTTTGGGCCGAAGACATGACCCAAATAGGGTGTGAGAAATAAATCTCAGTAGGCACCCACCAAAGGCCCGTGCACAACTGCCAGTGAAAATGTGCAACAACAGTGTGCAAAAGTAAATGCAATAAACTAAGAAGTAGTCAATAGTAACTAACTCTACCAGTTATATTGCCATTTTAATGTTTATTTAACCATGCCAAGACTGTGCTTTAACTTAGCAGGTATAATATATGAAAATCACCACGGTGAATACTCATGATAACACTGTCCTCAGACATACCATCCTTACCCTCAGGTATTCAGAATCGAATCTCATAAGTGTCTGCCCACAGGCATAACGAATATTGCCCACAGGCATATAAGGTGTCGCCCACAAGCACAGAAGCTACTGCCCACGGGCACGGAAACTACTACCCACAGGCATGAGAAAGGTTGCCCGCAGGCTAAACGAACACTGCCCTTAGGCTATACAAGTAACAGGGCCGAGCCCATCATATAAGCAAGAAATTATATATAATTCCTCTCAAGGAAATTTCAAAGCATGCTAAAATTCATGGTATACCCACAGGTATTCTGGCCAAATGGCTGAACAGATGAACACACCCTCGGGGTGGTCCTGGATCCAAGCAGTGATCCCAAACATCAGTTTTAACTTATCAAAAGTTTATTTATGCAATTATAGATATCTTTCAGCAAAGGCCACAACCATACAACACCCCAAACATGGGTTCGTAGCACAACGGTACACAAAAATTTAACTCAACAATTAGAATGAACACCAGACCACCTACCTCGATCTCCACTGATCGATATACACGAACGACGCCTCCCGAAATGCACGAGAAAGGCGTAGATCTGAGATAAACAACTACACCCTCAACCTAAAATAACTTCCCCTTGGGAAAGAATTGGTAAGAACAGATAAAGGAGAAGGAAGCTCTTACCCACGCAGTTCCAACAAGATCGATGGCGGAAGAATCCGATTCCCGGTGTGCGGTCGGAGGCTCTCCCAATATCCGACCACCTCTCCCAAGCTCCTCCGGCGTTCTAAGCTTCCTCTGTTCAAAGAGGAGGCTACTACCCGTTTTAAGTGAAAAAAACAAACTACATTGTATGTAATCTCAAGTACATGGCGTGTAATTTCCATTTTTAACTGTTCCCGTGGTGGCTTCTTTCCACCGCGGAACTGTTCATCTGTCGACATGAGTACACGACGTGTATTCCTAAATACAGGGCGTGTACCGTCGCTCAGCTGGCAGCCGCCTTCCCCGCCTTACTGTTCACCTTCCGACTGATTACATGGCGTGTAAATAAATAGTACACGACGTGTAGTCGGTTATTACACCCTCCATCACCGACAGGCCTACACGCCCTGTGTACTCATCCTACACGGCCAAAGTATACAGCGTGTGGAAAAGTACACGGTGTGTACCCACAAAATTGGGATTTTTTCCCATTTTCCTTATTTTCTCAAAAACACTTAAGGAAAAGGAAAAGAAGAAACCTGTACCTCAAGAATAAGAACTGTGTTATTACATTGGTCTCACCAAAAGGCCAAAACCAAAGGCCTTAAGGAGGATCTCAAGGAGAAGAGATCAAGAGGTAAGAGTCCTCTTCCTTTTTCACGTGTTTTCTTTCCAATTCCTTTCTTTTCTTATACTCTCTTTCCCTCGACTTATCCAGGAGGTATGAAATATATATAATATTATATATTCTGTATGTTATCATTTTCATGTAAAAGATCCATCATCTTCCTTCCTTTCCTCTCCCTCTTTTTCTAAAAATAAAAACACCGTCCATGATGTGCTGATTTACCAAAATCATGGACGATGTGTTTTCAATTTCCATTACTTCTTTCAAATCTGATTATAAAACCCTTTTAATGGATGAAACAGAATGTAAAGTTTATTTTTTAACCTGTCTTATGTTTTGTAATGAACTTATATTCATGACATTAAATTATATAATGAAACAAGTGCATGATTATCGAGGAACCGCAAAAAATGATCTAAACAAATATCATTAATGTTTCATCTAATGATTCATAACCATATATGATAAAAAAAATGATTCATAGTATCATTATATATTATGGAAACACATTAATACCATTTCATTCCACTTCTGGAATTTCATTTCCATACATCAAGAAATTCAAATACAAATCGGCCATGGAAATCAAGTAAAGAACGCACCCAAAACAATGGAAGGAACAAAATACTAATAATTAAAGGGTGAAATGATATTATTAAATGATCATATAAGGTGTTATAAACATGAATATGATTTTTTAAGATATTAATAACACTATTTTAACCATTATACAGGAGGTTTAAACAAGTTTTAAGTAAGACAATCCCGAGGTAAGGGAATTCATAACCCGATTTCCATTCTTTGGGTTAACATTCTACTTCATTATTTATATGGTATTAAAATTGTTTGTGTGATGAATTTTGTTTATATTGTATTAAATTATGTGTATTTATAGTGTATATACATATTCCATCCACTCTATTATATCACACTTCAATTATATGATATTTGTAAGGGACTTTTCTTTTAAAATCCTCTTTTAAAATTCTGTTTTACAAAATTCAAAAGCAATGTTTTTATGAAATTATTCATGTTGTGTGATTATGTTTTGGTTCTTGGGAATTTTTTATGATGAAGGGTGGGACTTATATATCCCTCCAATACATTGGGTATGTGTAAGTTGGAGGTCAGTCGTATGGTTACTCCAAGTGTAATTGTGATGGTTACACAAATTGTAAGATAGCCGTGAGGGTTATAAATTATAAGGTAGATGAGAGGGTTACAAGATTACATAAGTAATGCCCCAAGATGCATTTATGGTTCTATTTATGTTCTATATGATTTTTGGAAATATCATGTAAATCTCAAGTTTCACAAAGTAAGTTTATATGGGTAACAAGTATGTCTTTTTTTAAAATGATTTCATACGTTACAAGTATTCATGGACTAATGTTTTATTTACTTCCTTTTTATATCCCTTACTGAGATTTTTGTGCGCATCACAAGTTTTTTAATTATTTTCACAGGTTATAAGGATTTGTAAGACAAAGAAGTAATCCAAGTTAAATGTTATGAATATTTTTTAAAGAAAACATGTTTTATTTGAAAAGTTTTATATTTTGGAAGAAATGGATACTATTTTTGTGGTATCCACTCTATATAAATGTGGAATGTTATGTATGTGTTATATCCCAATTCTCTAAAACTCTAAACTTGAAAAGATTCTCAATATTAAAGGAAGTGATTTCTTGACTAAAATTCAATATTATGTAACGTAATAAGGTTGGATCCTTATAATTATAAACAATAATATGTCTCATCTAATACCACTTGTAGGTTCTGGGCGCAGTGAAAGCACTGAATGGGCGGTGCCGAACTTTAATTTTTTTCATAATCTATGATCAATTCGGGATCAATATGACAATGAATGTCAGTATCCACAGAATTGAATTAAGGATTTAAACAAAGAATAATTTCCCCTGGAACCAAGAGAGATGATCAACATATTTTATTTATAATTAATTTAATTAAATAAGAATTACCACCAAGGTGATTCTTTCTTCATTGATGTGTTAGGCCATAGATCTACAAGTCTACCATCATTGTGTTGTAGAGATCAAGGGTAGATCTCATCTAATGGTGATCCACGTGTGTTCCATGTATCTTCGGACGTCACTGAAGGAGTCTTTGGGTGCTAGCACGGAAGATCCTTGCGCTTGCGATGTCCGCCTTCAATCGCCTTGAGAACCACTTCCAAAATGTTCTCCTTGATCTAGTAGAGGAGAATATCTCTCATTCTTGAGAGCGTTCTTGGAGAGGGAAGAAATCTCTAAGCTTGAGATATTTTCTCCAATTTTTTGTGCACGACAACAATAATCATTGCTTAACTAACGCTTAGCTAATAAGAGAATAATATAACCAGACTTTTGATTTATTAGGGTAATTATAAATAATTTTCACAAGTGCCTTAATTATTTTATTAATCCTAGAAAAAACCCCCCATATCAAATAATAACAACGACATTATTATTTCCTGACATGCACTTAACTTGTGAGTTATAATTAAATATTATTTAATAAAATAATATTCAATGTCATTATTTCTCACCAAACCCTTAACTCGGTTCGTCAATCCTCCACCATATTTATTGAACCTTGAATAATGACTATTTATTTATTAAATAAATATGACTACATCATTCTCCAATAAATATATAAATATTATATTCACTAAATAGCAAATAAATATTTATTAATTATTCCACCCACATTATATTCTCTCGAATAACTAGTATCAAAATAAACGTGATCATACATCCATGAATAATTATTAAACCACAACCAGAAATAATCTTTATTCAACTTGTTAAATAATAAATAATACATATTATTTAACTAAGATACTGGATACACTTAGTGTGTGACCCTCTAGGCATCTTTTTCAGTGGCATTAGGCGGAGCGGCCTAAAGTCCATGGTTAGAATCTAGCAACATGCTAGGACACCCATAGAGAAAGAAGTTAATGCCACAATGACATGTCACCTCATAAGAATGCTTACCGTGTAATATAATCTCTTTGTCTCGATATATCCGATCAAACGGGTTGCATGCAAGTGTCATCTACGCATGTGCTCGATTTCTCATTCTTTGACTTCTCGAAATTGAACTTGCTTATAAAACACCATGATCATGAATTTATTTAGGGTATATCATTTCCATCAAAGGGCCTAAGATATTAGCTTCCATTATGGAACAGAAGGGACAAATCCTTCATCGCATTATTCATTAATACAATATTACTCGTGACGCACTCAACATATCCTACCTCGCAGTGAACATATGTCATCATGGTTTTCGCCAATACATCTAAGTGTGTCAGTCATAATACCCATTAATAGTAATCTTAAAGTCTAAGGACCAATACACATTCCCGCAGATAGGAACATCCAATGACACTTATAAATGTAGATTTCCTATTTTCGGTTCTTGTTCTCATAATATCCTACTGGATATCACCAAGGGCGTACACCATGAGAAGCTGTCTCAAAGTCCTATGAGTCTCCACCCATGATAGCATGTATCATTTGTGTCCCTCAAATGATATCATCCGGCTATAGAACATATATCTAAGAATAGTTTCATTACACTTCTGGGTTCTTATCATAGTGGGGAACTGTTATGACTTTTAGCATGACAGCTACTCTTGGGACATTACCACATGCAATGTTACGCAGAAGAACAATCATGATGTGATAAGGAGTTTATAGATATCCATCCAATGAATATATGTTTATCATAAAGTATAAAGAAGTTGGTTCTAGGGCACTAACTCCAACAGCTCACACGATTTCCAAACCGTGCGTCAGCCATGCCAAATCCCCTTATCGCAAGTTGCACGATTTTTCCTAGGTTGCCACATGATTTGGATAAACCGTGTGCAACCCGTGTGCCTTCCCCTTAGCCTATGTCTCATTGTGCATAGTTTCCTATAGGTATTGCACGATTTTCCCAAACCGTGCACCCTTAGAAAAACCTCAGAAACACTCCAAAAGTTCTCTAAACTCTCCCAAACTTCACTCATATACTTCACATACTTAAAATCATAAGGAAAGAGTTACTTGAAACCAGGGGTGCTATAAGTTCCATCGTAATAATCACCAGCATCGGTGTCTTGAGCATCACCACCACCACCAGTACCATCAGCTTGACCGCCACTAGGACCCTCATTGAAATCACTCGGGGCAACATATAAAGAGCACATTGATGCCATACAAGAATCAAAAACACTAGCAGCCTCTGATTGAAGTGATGAACATATATAGCTGACATAGCTTTCAGAAACTATTTGGTGACTAGTTTACCTCTTTCATGCTCCCGTACAACTATTTTTTTGGCCTCGACTACTTATACACGAGCATTTTTTATCTTGGCGGTGTGAGAGGTTTGAGAGGCACCCAATGATATGCCTATTGTCTAACATGTATTATTCCCTTCATGTTATATCATTTTTATTCCTTTAGTGGGATTTTTAGTTCACCCATTTCTTATGTATGTCCTCAGGTTATCCCATACAGTTTTAAGTACGAGCATGTAAAGGAAGTTTTCAATAAAGATGATGTATTTTCTATTTTAAGTTGTTATGTAATGTTCATAATTCCTAAAAGACACTAGACTTATCAATCTTCTGGGTTGTATTATGTGTAATCTCATCTAATAAATTATGTATTAATGTGAAATAAAGAGCATAGTTGTTATAGTTTCAATCATTCGAGAGGATCTTTTGTACTTTTCACATCATTTGTTGCATCTTTTTCTCTTTGAGGAGACTAGAATCACCTGGATAGGAAGAGACCCCATCAAGGCGTTGGGAATTAGCATTATCGATGGATATCAATGGAGACTTGATCTTTTAAACTCAAGTTTCATTTAAATATCCAAGAGAGTTTTAAAAATGTATATTTATTTTATTGTCTTACCGGTGTGTTTTTCATTGACTTTTTCTGATCTTGGTTGGGTTATATGATTTCCTTCACTGCGTACCAAGTGTTGGTATTGTTAGTAGAACTCTTCAATAGTTTATCAAATTTATGAACAATTGACAAATTATTTCCATATAATATGGAATAAAATTAACTTTATGATTTGATGACTTTGGTAATTAACAAATGTGATACATTAATGTCCCAAATATAAGGAAATTTTGGGTGGGAGGGACAATTTTTTTTTTATGAAAATGGGTTCCCCATTTTTTTTATTTAGGAAATGGGGCACCCTAGCACCACTTCAATTGGCGCTAATGGAAAAAAACGCCATAGCGCCACTTCAAGTGGCGCTAGGCGGAATTCGGAATACTATTCATCAGCACCACTTCAAGTGGCGCTGATCCGTTTCTGGGTAAACTGATCAGCACCACTTGAAGTGGCGATGATCCCTTACCACTACAGGGATCAGTTCCACTTCAAGTGGCGCCGATCTCCCCCGCCCCTATAAAACCCCATCACCCCCTCACCCCTCCTCATTCATCCCCTCACCTCCTCAACCTCCTCCCTTTCTCTCAATTTGGAGAACAAAATTCTGGTTGTCTGCCGACCGTTCCGCAAATTTGAGGTAAGTTTTCATTTACATTTCTTTAATATTTAAAATTGTATATTTAATTGTTTAGTTAATGTAATTAGATTATAGATTTTGTTTATTAATTTATTTGTTTAGTTTATAGAATTAGTTTAAAAAAATAATTAATTGTAAGTAGTTAAATAATTAATTTAATTTGGTTAATTAAGCATAATTAGGTACCTAATTATGTATAATTAGTCAATTAATTAATTATAATTAGTTAATTATAATTAGTTAATTAGTTAATTATAATTAGTCAATTAGTTAATTATAATTAATCAATTAGTTAATTATAATTAGTCAATTAGTTAATTCTAAATAGTCAATTAGTTAATAATAATTAGTCAATTAGTTAATTATAATTAGTCAATTAGTTAATTATACTTAGTCAATTAGTTAATTATAATTAGTCAATTGGTTAATTATAATTAGTAAATTAGTTAATTATAATTAGTTAATTATAATTAATTAATTAGTTAATTTTAATTAGTCAATTAGTTAATTATAATTATTCAATTAATTAAATCTAATTAGTCAATTACTTAATTCTAATTATTCAATTAGTTAAATCTAATTAGTCAATTAATTAAATCTAATTAGTCAATTAGTTAATTCTAATTAGTTAATTAGTTAAATCTAATTAGTCAATTAGTTAAATCTAATTAGTCAATTAGTTAAATCTAATTAGTCAATTAGTTAAATCTAATTAGTCAATTAGTTAAATCTAATTAGTCAGTTAGTTAAATAATTAATTATAATTAGTCAATTAGTTAATTAATTAATTATAATTAGTCAATTAATGAATTCTAATTAGTCAATTAATGAATTCTAATTAGTCAATTAATGAATTATAATTAGTCAATTAGTTAGTTAATTAATTGTAATTATTCAATTAATTAATTCTAAATATTCAATTAATTAATTGTAAATAGTCAATTAATTAATTGTAAATAGTCAATTAATTAATTGTAAATATTCAATTAATTAATTGTAAATAGTCAATTAATTAATTCTAAATAGTCAATTAATTAATTCTAATTAGTCAATTAATTAATTCTAATTAGTCAATTAATTAATTATAAATATTTAATTAATTAATTATAAACAGTCAATTAATTAATTATAAATAGTCAATTAATTAATTATAAATAGTCAATTAATTAATTATAAATAGTCAATTAATTAATTATAATTATTCATTTAATTAATTATAATTAGTCAATTAATTAATTATAATTAGTCAATTAATTAATTATAATTTGTCAATTAATTAATTATAATTAGTCAATTACTTAATTATAATTAGTGAATTAATTAATTATAATTAGTCAATTACTTAATTATAATTATTCAATTACTTAATTCTAATTAGTCAATTTTATAATTAGTCAATTACTTAATTCTAATTAGTCAATTACTTAATTCTAATTAGTCAATTACTTAATTCTAATTAGTCAATTAATTAAATCTAATTAGTCAATTAATTAATTCTAATTAGTCAATTAATTAAATCTAATTAGTCAATTAATTAAATCTAACTAATCAATTAATTAAATCTAACTAGTCAATTAATTAAATCTAACTAGTCAATTAATTAAATCGAACTAGTCAATTAATGAATCTAATTAGTCAATTAATGAATCTAAGTTGTCAATTAATGAATCTAATTAGTCAATTAATGAATCTAATTAGTCATTTAATGAATCTAATAGTCATTTAATGAATCTAATTAGTCATTATAATTGGTTTATAATTAGCCATTATAATTGGTCAATTAATTAGCGAAGTACTTACAGTAATTAGTGAAGTAGTTATAGTAATTAGCGAAGTAGTTACAATAATTAGCGAAATAGTTACCATAATTAGCAAAGTAGTTATATTATGAATTGTTTATATAATATATATTTGCATTACATTCTAAGTATGATAATGAATTTAGTTTTTCATCTAACTTGAACTCGTTTTGTAATTGTAGTTATGAACTTGAATATAGTAGTTGAATATATTTTTTACATATTAAGTGTTAGAGTTGTCATAAACTGAAATGCTTACTTGAGTAAAGTATCCCCGGATAAAGGGGCTTTGGGTCGGACCACCTACTTTCCTGGAGGTTTTCCTTATCTAGGAAAGTGAATGGGGCTGGCTATCTGTCGCTCCGGGCTTATTCATGTTGAGTTTTTCAAGTTCATATAAATCTATGATTTTATATGATGTGTTCATGTACCTCATGCATATGATGCATGTGGATATGTATGAATATGTTTGACTTACTATTTTTTGGTAAATAACACAAACTTGTGGGTTGTGTAAAGAGAGTTACACATCAATATGGTTTGAACATATTGATTTGGTGGAGGGACTAGGATTCCAATATAAATTCTAGAAGCATGCAGACATAAATTGATTGTTTGATAATATGTGATTATTAACGAGGGTTTATTTTAGATAAAAAAGATGGCTACTTATATTTATTGCAACGGATAAATAATTGAGATAGAACAAGGATGTAGTTATAGTATACAGCCAGAAGCTATTGTAATGCTTGGAGGGTGTACAACTTTGGGAACTCTTCAAAGGAAAATTCATCGAAATTTGAAACTGAGGAGCAACCGAGCGATAGAATCTATCACATACAGGAATCTAAAATATGTGGATAGGTTTTGGCATGTGGATTATCCAATAACTGATGATGAAGAATGGGAATACGTATTGTCATTGGTCAAGTTCCTACCTCCCAATCAAATGATGGAGTTGTATGTGACCATAGCTACAATGGAGGTGCCATCGACATTGGAACCTAGGTCATCACAATGTCACGAGACAATGTCATATCCTCCTGTTAGAACACATCAAGAAGTTCCATCTGCAATGGTACCGTCATTTCCCTCGGTTACAATTTCAATGGATAGTCCCCCGCATATTGTAGATGCATTGGTCGATGATTTTGATGATGATGACAATTTAGAAGATGAAGAGGAAGCTGAAGATGAAGAGGAAGCTGAAGATGAAGAGGAAGTGCATGCAGAAGAACAGTCAGTTCCCACTCATGTGAGGTTTAACTGACCGTTGAACCATCCTCCACCATTGAGTTCATGGTCGACGGAAGGCATGAATCGCTTGCCAGAATTTGGTTGGTCAGTTATTACTCCTAGTTCAGAATTTCTAGGAATCATTGGGGGCACAGATCGAGTGACAAATGAAGGTGTTCTATATATTGGAAGAGAGTTTGAGAGTAAATATGTAATGAAAAATGTGATAAAACAATATCACATTGAAAGACATTACTCTTATGTTGTAGAAGAGTCAAAAATATCTTATTATTTGATCCGTTGTGACAAATATGATTCGAACTGTCAAATGCATATGCGAGCTATAATTGATAACACTTTTCACAGCTGGCGCATCACAAGATTTACTCCACACACATGTGTGAACCCAAGCTTGTTACAGGAACACTCTTCATTAGATGTTGACTTTGTTTCATCAGTTATTGTTGAAATGATTAGAGCATGTCAAGATGTTCCTATTGTTTTAGTGAAGGAGCAAATCAAACAAATTTTTGGGTATCATATTTCTTACTGGAAGACATGGGCAGCACGACAAAAGGTTATTGTGAAAGTGTACGGTGATTGGGACGATTCTTATCGAGTTTTACCACAACTTTTGGAGATTTTACACCACAATAATCAAGTGATCTATCGGTTACATAATACTGAATATGTTAACCAATATAACCAAGTTGACCAGTCAATGATTGTTTTTGATAGATTATTTTGGGAATTTTTACCATGTGTGGCGGCTTTCAGGCATTGCAAGCAGTCTATACAAATAGATGGCACATTTCTGTATGGAAAGTATACAAGAACATTATTGATTGTTGCCACATAAGTTGGAAATCGAGCCCCTCTACCTTTGGAATTTGCAATTGTGGATAAAGAGAACTTTTCATCATGGAGTTGGTTTCTGGCATGTCTTTGAGAGTTTATTACGGGCACGGAAGGGATCTGTCTTATCTCAGATCATCACCGTGCAATCAAGGAGGCAGTACAGTCTGAGGGACTTTCATGGAGAGAACCATATGCCCATCATCGATATTGTATTCGACACATTGCTAGAAATTTATGAAAGAGATTCAAGAATGAGTCGATGAATAAATCAATCTTAAAAAATGGTATGAATATCCTTTTTTCTATTAAAATATTCTGTCATAGTTATGATCCTGTCTGTTCAGATTATTTCTTGTATGATAGCATACAAGCCTCAACAAAAAAGAATGGAGGAGCGTCTTCAAGATATTCATAGAGTTAATCCAGAAGTTTATGATTACATGATGCAAATTCCAAAACAAAAATGGTCATTGGCATATGATGATGGGAGGAGATATGGTCATATGACGACCAACATCGTAGAATGCATAAATGGAGTTTTCAAGGGTGTTCGAAAATTACCAATCACAGGTAAATATGAATATTTGATTATATGTTGCTTAGAAAAGAAAAATTATAATATACTATTAGTATAATGACTTAAATTTTAATTATAGGTTTGGTACAATAGACCTTCTATCGTAGTGTCAAGTATTTTTTGGAACGAGGAAAGCAAGCTGAAGAGGGCTTGAACAGAGGGATGCGCTATGGACACTATTTCCCGCGCAATCTAGACGCAGTTCTTCAGGAAGCTGCAACTTATCGTGTCACCGCATTTAATCATCCAGAGTAACGATTTGAGGTCACTGAGCCCGATGATGTTGTCACTTACAGCAATGGTCGTATCTGAGTTGTTTTATTAGAGAAGCGTTACTGTGAATGTGGAAAGTTCCAAGCACTGAGATATCCTTGTGGCCATGTGATTGAAGTATGTGCTTACGTACACGTATATTGGGAGCAGTTTGTTGATCCAGTTTATCGACTCGACAGTATCAACTCCTGCTATAATACTCTGTGGATGCCGATCGGAGAATATCAGAATTTTTAGCTCTCTGATGACACACCCAAGCTTCTACCAAACAACAGTAGACTTCGCCCTAAAGGTAGGCCAAAGTCGACTCGTATTCGGAATGAGATGGATTGGCCTAGTGAACAGGCACCTGGACGAAGGTGCAACATATGCCTCCAAGAGGTTCATACGAAGACACGTTACCCTAGACACATAGGGCAATCATCCAATGGTTAAAATGATTTTTTACTCCATCAGTTATTGTAAACACATTGTATGTGTAATCAATATTTGTCCATCGATGAGTTTTGAAACCATTCATAGTTAATATATCATCATCATTTTAATAAGTGGTTGTTGTTTTAGAAAAATAACAAGGAATTTTAAAATATATAAAATGTAAGATAAAGCATTTAACAGAATCTGAGAATCAGTTAGAGTGAATACTAGTGAAGAATAAATTGAAGATATAACAGAATCTGAGACTACTAGCCTAGAAAATGACAAATAAAGAAATCAGTACTACAAGGTTCAACCTGAAAAGCGTGATGAACCCACACCTAAAAAATCCAAATATCCAAGGAAAATGAAGTGGGAATAGATTAAAAAAAGGCAAGAAAAAAGCTACATTTTAGGAGAAGGTGAACAATCAACCCATTTCAAACATTATTCCCATCTCATCCTTTTCTTCAAAAGTGTTAAATAGAGTGATGAACATAAATAATTGATATTCTTGAAAATGATTAAAACATTATGCCCCTCATTTTCAACCACGAGAATGGGTTTTCTCCAAAAAAAAACATTGATTCATTCTGCAACATTGGCAATTCCCCTCTTTAGTCGACTCAGTGAAGAACCAACTGTCATATATTCATTTGGAGGCCATGAATATGTGACAGTTGGTTCTTTACTGGGTTGACTAAAGCTATGATGTAGAAGGAGGATGTTTTTTCATGTCAACCGTACATGGATCAAAGGTTTTTTCATATTCCTTTTAAATAATGTTGATTGAGCATATTGAGTTGGCCAACTCTCTATTTTAGGTTTCAGAGGCAAGGGTGCAGTGATTTGCAGGCAGAAAAAATGTACTTAAAATATGTTCAAATGCTTTAGGAAAATGATCTATGAGTCATTTGTGACATGTATGAACACAAAATATACAATGAAGAATATTTCCTATAATAACATCATCAGTATTCGATATACGTAGTAGTTTGGAGAATCAATCCAAAAATTTATATGTTGAACATATCATTAATTCCTTTAATAATTGCGTCCAATTATTGTGACATCGACATCTTTCAAAATCCAATGTCATCATTGAATTTTAAAAGAATTCAAAGTGAATATATCATCAACTTTATATGTTGAACATATCATAAATTCCTTTATATATTGAACATATCCTAAATTACTTTATTTAACTCATTACACACTTCTTTCATACATTACATGATAAATTTCATACCTTAAATGATAAATGTGATGACTAACATGAAATTAATGTTTTACTATTTGTAAAATCAGATGGTGCAGCCACTATTATCTGGACAGGAGACGCATGTGTTGCGTCTTGTGTTGGCGCGACAACCTGTTCGACAGCTTGCTATTCGGAGAGCACATCATTTTCATCACGATGCGCCCCTGGCAGCTATTTCTCCATACCTTAGACGTGCAGGATTTTATGGAGTCGCTATGTGTGACTTCAAGACTATTGATCATCATTTGATTGCATCATTGGTTGAGAGATGGCGGCCAGAGACACACACTTTTCATATCCCAGAGGGGGAGATGGCCATTACTTTAGAGGACGTCATCTACATGCTTGGTTTGCCCATCCATGGACAGGCAGTTACGGGTACCACTAGTGGCAACTGGGCTGCCATCATACATCGACTATTAGGCATTGATGTCATTGGCGTATGAGGTGTCCTTGTGGGTTCTCGATTGCACATGACATGGCTTGATGAGCATTTTGCTTTCATTCCTGATGACGCAGACGAGGAGACACTTATTAGGCACACACGTGCATATATTCTACGACTTCTTGGAGGCATGTTATGCGTTGACTACTCCACCCTTTTGGTACACATGATGTACCTCCCATTACTTGAGGATCTTGATCAGACAGCTACATACAGTTGGGGATCCACTATATTAGCACATCTGTATAGATCCCTTTGTACCAGTTTTCAGGCAGATGCATAGCATATTGCAGGTTGTATGGTTTTAGTACAGATGTGGGCTTGGGAGCATTTTCCACGCATCGCTCCTTGAGCTATCGTACCACTTGCAGCAGAGCTATTTCAGGATTGTCCTCGGGGACGATGGTATGTTTACTTCATTACTTTCATTTATTTAGTACTTTTGTTTTTGTTATTTATAAACTTACTGTATATTACTCTTTTGTAACCAGGTGGAGTCAGTCTCAGAAGCATGCACACACACCGAGACATAGTGTGCACAGCTTTTGATAGATATTCGATGCATTAGTGTCAGTTTATGTAAGTCAAGCAATACTTTTTTATAGAACAATATGTTTTTTTATCACTATTTTAAGTTATTTCAATGTAATCTTACTAACATTATCTTGCTAATATGTCACTTACTTTTTGAGTTTACATTTCAGGTTTCATGGACTCCATATACAGGTTATGTCTATACGTCACTTCCACCGTACTACACAGCTATGATAAGAGATCGTGCTGCAGTGGTGCCACTCATCCACTTCCATATCATTGAGTGGCACCAGCCAGACTGGGTCATGTGCCAGTTTGGTTATATACAGCATATCCCGATGGCACCAGGACAGCCTAATGGGTTGCATTCTATTGTACTTACAGGTAGACAGTCGACGGACTGACGGCTGTTTCATGCATCTCATATTGAGTTGTGGGACGCGCGTGCCCGATATGGTGTTTCTCGATATGGATATCCCACAGCACAGTATCAGTTATCTGCCTAGGGGGATTATGTAGACTGGTATCAATGTCATACCATTATGCATCTTACACGTCAGGGGATTGACATTCAGCAGATGATATGTTTATTAAGGTATATTATATTAGTTTAACTCTTTTGTGGTATTAATATAAATGTCATTTCATTTGCAGACAGACAAAATTGATCATCTTGCACATATCACACATCCTCAGGAGGAGGCATATATTAGACGGGACGTAGTTCATCAAGATGTGTTGGCTCTCTACGACGATTTCTGGATGATACGGGACAGTTGTTATGATGAGGAGCCACAGGAATATCCTGATCCATATCCTCCAGCTGGAGCTCCTGAGGGTGATGATGTCCCTGCTATGCCTGCTGATGACGATGCACCGCCACCACCACCGCCAGCTGGGAGATGGAGATGAGTACCTCGGGAGGGGCAGAGGCGGTGAGATAGACATCTGAGAGCGCCTCCTGCAGATGTGGCAGCTCCACATAGAGATAAACCTTCTCAGCTTATTGATGAGCTTTCACAGCAGGGAGACGCTTATATACCACATCTGTCATCTCCAATGACTACTATGGACTACGAGCTGGATTAGGTGACACAGCTTGTGGCAGCCCCCTCTCCTCCCGGTGAGGACTTCTTCAATATGCCCTTTCTACCATTTTTAGGATCCCCAGGACCATCTGGCTCCACGCATGATTTTGGGTCTTCATCCACGTATGATTTTGGGCCGTCATCCACACATGATTTTGGTCATCCCTCTACACAACATCATGAGGAGGCACCAGATGCACTAGAAGCAGAGGATCTCACTGCTAGGACACCGGAGCGACGCATACGTCGGACGCGGGGAGGACGTGAGATTCAGATGCCACGTTGTGGTACCGGGAGGCATCGACATTGATTTATTCAGATATCATGATTTATATGTTAAAAACCTTATTTATTTAGATAAATGATTGTTATTTTGATAGATAATTAGAAAATAAAATATATAGTATATACAAAATAATTTAAACAAAACATGAAACATTGATTAAACTTATAAGAAATACTCGAAGACAAAAATAATTTCATTAAAAAAGAGGGGTTGTCCAAATTTAATGAAACTGAATTAAACGATTAAGCGAGATGTAGGAAGCTGTGGTGGTGTTCCCCCCAAAACGAAGGGCAGCTTCAGCCTTTCTTTATATCCAGTATAAATGTTGACATCCAATTCACTGCAAGAAAGGCCAAAAGGACCAAACATGGTGTGTTTATGTGGACCTTCTGACATTTCTTGCAGTGAATTGGATGTCAAAATTTCAAAAAACCCGTGTGACAAGGATTCCCTTAACGAAAGGTGGCTTCGACCTTTCTTCATATCCAGTTTACGTTTTATAGTCTTTCAAATCCGCGTACTTGAAACATTTTTAAGTTTCAAGTAGGCGGTTTTGAAAGCTTATAAATTAATTTTGGTCATCATTTTTAATGAAATTCTTTTTTTCTTCGAGCATTTCTTATTTGTTTAATCAATGTTTCAAGTTTCATTTATATTGGTCTTATAGTTTACGTTTTATAGTCTTTCAAAGTCGCGTACTTGAAACATTTTTTAAGTTTTAGGTTACTGGTTTTGAAAGCTTATAGATTATTTTTATTCAACATTTTTGATTAAATTCCTTTTCTTTTAAACTATTTTTTTTATTTTTAATCAATGTTTCAAGTTTCATTTATATCCGTGTTATAGTTTCTATTTTATAATCTTTTAAATTCACGTACATGAAACATTTGTAAGTTTCAATTGGTGGTTTTGAAAGTTTGTAAATTATTTTTCATCAACATTTTTTATGAAATTCATTTGTTTTCAAATATTTATTATATGTTTAGTCAATGTTTAAAGTTTCAATTATATTCGTGCTATAATTTATGTTTTATAGTCTTTCAAATTGACGTACATGAAACATATGTAAGTTTCAAATAGCTGGTTTTGAAAGCCTATAAATTATTTTACATTGATATTTTTCATTAAATTCATTTTGTTTTCAAATATTTATTATATGTTTAATCAATGTTTAAAGTTTCCTTTATATCGGTGTTATACTTTATCTATTATAGTCTTTCAAAAACACGTATTTGAAACATTTTTAAGTTTCAAATAGGTGGTTTTAATTGCTTAAAAATTATTTTTCATCGACATTTTTTATGAAATTTCTTTTGTTTTCAACTCTTTGTTATATATTTAAAATATAATTATTACAAATTATTATAATTATAAATAATTATATTTTTAAATTAATTATAATAGTAAATTAAATTATAATTTATTACAAATTAATATAATAATAAGTTATTATAATTGAAAATTAATTATAAATAATTAATTGTCATTAATTAAATTACAAATTATTTTTTATTAATATATGATTATTAAAAATTATTATATATTTATGTATACATTATATAATTATTTTATTTATATTTATATAATTATAATAAATATATAACTATAATAAACATATAATTATACTTATAAATATAATAAATATCTAATTATAAATCTAAATATAATAAATATATAATTAAAATAAATGATTATTATAGGCATATATTTATTATAATTACATATTTATTATAATTACATATTTTTAATGTAAAAAAATATATAATGTATATATATAGAATTATATATTTTCATTATGTAATTATATATCTATATATATGTCACGAACCGAATCGATCGCCACAAAAAATGGCACCAAACCCAGCCTGTGACAAGGCCCGAAGGGCGTTCCCGATCCTCATGGGTTGGCACAAGTGCCCGGGTATCATAAAATGAAAATTGGGAACGATTTACCTGAGTTTATAAACATAAAACAACAAAAGAATCCAATGAAACAAATCTGGATTTTTCAAACCAAACAATCTTTTACAAAAATTCAGAACTGAATTACATAGATTAAAACAACTCAAAAGGTCTATACCAAAGGTACAAAACCAAATAAGGACAACCCAAGAACCCTCATGGCAAGGGGCACCGCCCTCAAGCCACCTCCACAAGACTCCACCACCAAGGACCTGCTAGAAACCCGAACCACTAGAACAAACAAAACTGTACCCAACCTGCGACAACAAAAATAACCAAGTATACTTACACCCAAGGGTGTAAGTAGGGTGTGAGCCAATGCCTAGTAGGATACCACCACTAAGATATTCCATGTGATAAACATTTAAAGAAGAAAAGCATGCATGTTTTCAAAAACATGAAAAGCTAGTTACAATTTCTAAAAGATGCAACTTTGAATAAAAACAGTTTTCAAGTGGGCTATCATTAAGAATAAACACTTTTAAAAATAAGGTCAACACTAGTGAATTTTCCAGCCAACTATACCGTATGCCGACAGTAAGTACAAAGTAAATAATGAGCACAAGAAATAATAAATAACCCCTAGGCACTAGCTAGCTGTGGGTCCCAGGTACCGCGTATCTCGGTGAGAGTAACCATCACAAATATTCATTCTCGTGCACGAGCCACTAGTAAGGAACATACCCATAACCTAGTGGTCCCCAATCATCATCATCATAGTTTAGTTAGAGTTGTAAGCATCAATCTTGCTAAGTGAAACTGAGGCCAAACCCCACGGATTCACTAGCATACTAGTACACGTCCACCCACCTAGATACCCAGGTTTTCCCCTTGTGCTCAAACAAGTTCAACAAGTCAATAAATATACATTGAACATGAAAATATCATTTCCACATCACAGATTCACCAAACAGCCCATATGTATACCACACAAGTCACAAAAATCCATTTTTCATTCAAAATGATTTTGAAATCCGAATCACACCAAAATAGCCCACAACACATTTCACATTTCTTCAACACTTCCACAAAACCATTAAACAATTTTATAAAACAATTATAAGATATTTAAACTCATATAATAGCCCACAAACATGGAAAATAACACTTCTTTCATAATCAAAAATTCAATTTTTCACATCACACTCACACAAAACACTCCACATCACTTTCACATCACTTTCACTCCTCAATTTCTCCTTCAAACAATTTAATAAAATATTTACAAGATGATACATATCACATAACAGCCTTTTCACAAATTAAATGGAACTTTTAAAAATATACTCCTACCAAAACAGTTTACTGATATAGTTTCACCTATTACACAACCCTATAAACCATTCAAAACTTTCATAAAACAATTATAAAGAGTATACCCAAACTTTGCACATAAAATCCATTTCAAAAACCTCTTTTTAAGCCAAAAGCACACCAAGACCCTACCAAAACAGAATTGGCATCCCAATCAACATGTAATAATCCACTTTCAAATGTTATATAATCACCTTGAATAATATCACAAAATATACCCATGAGAACACACAAATCCATAAAACACTTTCAAGGAGTATAACAAGGTTATACAAATAAAACCATTCAAATACACCCCCTTTTTAGGCCCACATGGAAATATATAATTACCCAACCATAATTGGAATCCCCTTTCAACAACTAATAAATCACTTCCACATTTTACAAAACTACCACAAGAGATAACACATGAAATACATTTGAAAAATACACACTTCAAGCAAAAAAATGTAACTTTAAAAACAAATGCTTTACTATTTCTACCAAAAATGGTTTTCTCATAATTAAAAGCACATAAGGAACATGTAAAATTATTTAATCAAGAAAACTAACTCATCATTAAATGGTTATCCATGGAATCACCTACCAAATGTGTCGAAACCCTCAAATATTGGGGTGAAACATCAACCGCACGAATGCCGCACCTCAAGGAAGTTAAAAGAAACCTAAAACCTCAATATTTCACCCAAAATAGAGTAATTTAGAACCTAGGCACGAACCCCAACTTCTGGAATTTTTATAATTCAAGAATTATGGAAGAAACCCTAAGCAATTTGAAAGAGGAAAGAAATAGACTCACCTACTTGAAGTATCCTGAATTAATCACTCCAAAAAAATAGTTTCTGAAATTTAAAACATCCAAAATTCAGGGATTGTTAGAACAAGATTTAGGAGGTAATTTAGGAACTGGAATGGAGGGAGAAGAGTAAGAATTGAGAGAGTTAAGAAGGGATGAAGTTACCTCTTCAATTCTGGCCGATTTGAGACACCCTATGAAGACCAGCCCTAATTCGCGATTTCAAAGAGATCTGAGGGGGGAAAGGCAATGGGAGCGCGCCTGGGTTTCTTAGGGTATAGGGGGAGGTGGAATCACCGAAAAAACGCAAATAGTGAAGGAGATATAAAAAAATTAAAAATTATTTTTAATGCAGGAAATGGGCCTTCAGGCAGGCCCAATATCTTAAATAAAAACCCATATCCACCATGATTATGGATTTATAAAGACTCAACATTTATATTTTGGTGTTAATAGGTCAAATGAGACCATTTAGGAATTATAATGAGGGAAAAATATTAAAAAATTAAAAAGTTATAAAGGAAACAAAATTTATTTTTAAATCTGGAATTGGGCTCACGGTTTGGCCCAATTCATTAAAACTCATCTATTTCTCCATAAAACCTTTGGAAACCATCCAAAACAAAGAATTAAAGGAAAATAAATGAAATTTAACTTCAAAATAAGTCATGTATGTGAAAATTCTCCCCAACATGAAAACTTTCCGTCCCCTGAAAGCTACAGAAAGGCCAGATACGAAAGCCAAACCGAACTGATAAACCAAGATGTACTCCCTTTCCAGGTTTCGCCCCCAAAGGCCAAAACACCTCCATTGATCAATTAAGGAATGAATACTTCACAAAAAAAATCATACACCACTTTCCTGAAACAATCAATCACATTCAGGCTTTATCCCAAAGGAAAACTCCTCAAACACTATACGAACAAGACTCAAGCAATTCACTCAAACGAACAACAACATCGAAAAAGGTTACACATACATTTCTATAACTAAACCATTGGGCACTCTCCAATATCAATGGTTACCCAAGGAAGATTTAGGTAGCTTGATAGATCCGAATTAGACTACCTACCTCCAATCCTTGACCATGGATAAGTCTAAGTTATTGGTACGGGGAAAAAAATAGGCTCCCCACCATAAGAACTGACAATCTTAATCGACCAGCATGGGCCGGTACAGAAAGACCCCAAAATATAAAGTGTTGGGACGATCACATGGTTAGTCTGCACGGTTTGGGAAACGATGAACTAACAGTGGAGATTCTTCTATCTACATGGTTTTTTTTTTGGGGGCATGGTCACTACTAACCAAGTGAAAAACGTGTGGTCAACCTATCTAGCCAAACTTCATACCTTTCTCTAAAGACTCAATGGAAACCAAAGGGGGAGGTAATAACATTGGGCGATGCCATGGGTACAAGGCCCTCCACCTATTCCCACCGAACATGAATAGTAGAAGAAATATGATGACACCATAGGTTTAAACTCTTCTTATCTTTCATATTGAGGATAGGACATTGCACAAGGGTTTAAATGACACTGGGGTTTCCCCTGACTACGCGCCAGCTTCTCTCTGGGACTTATGGATGGAGCTCAAAATATTGAAGCATCTTCGGCCTCGCAGTTAGGCTTTGGAAACCACCTAAATGAGAATTCTTCTTTCGTTGCAAACAACAACTACACCGCAATCCCCGATAAGTTTTTCCAAGACATAACACATTCCAAACTCACTTTACCCTAACTCAATATTTCACTGAAACAAGGGATTAGAAGATGTACACACATCACACCTTGTTTGTTTGGGTGAGAAACAATAGAAGTAAACAACACTTATACTCACCTTCCTCTGAAATGGAATATTTTTTTATGTTTTTTTCAAGGGAGACATTCTCCCAACATAATAGAGACTCTCAGATGATTGCCCAACTTTCACCTTTACAGTCAATCGAGCACATGACATCACAAGGAATCACCAAACATGACCATTGCGACTGATATAAACAATGAATAAAGAGGGAACTTATACAACATCCCCAAACAACACACAATTCTAGAAAGTGGCCATAATATCCTCTCATGACCAGATTTCCCACACTAGTAGTTTAACATGAACTCCTTCTTCGAAGAGACTATGAAGGACCGAGAGTTCCTCTTAGACACTATCCAAATACTCATCCATGCTAACAACCCCAGAACACTTCCACCTTCGAAAAATTAGGAAACTTAAGAGGCTAAGGTCACTTTCAACCATCCATAATCAATCTCCCACTACAAGAGGATACACAAAACCAATAAAGGAAAGGGTGTATACTCAATCTAAAAAGCTCAAGAAATAGATTCCTTATATTGATCAACTGGAGGATTTTCCAATGGAGAAACAATCTGGGTTGCACTTCAGTTATGAATTAACCTTTAATGGGGGCGTACCTTATCCAATGAGAGAACCCAAGGACCCAACCAATCTGGTCCATTGGTCAAAACAAGCCATAAACCAGCTCCAAACACATGAAGGGAACCACCGTAAAGGCATCCCAAAACATTTTTCAAAAGAGACCACTAACTGTCCCTACAACACAGCTTACCGACCAAACACAAACCCAAAACACAGTTCAAACAAAAGGGGTTCTTGGAATCAAAACATCCCACAACATCAACATTTTCAAAAACCCATAATACAAACCATACAAAAATATTCATAAAGACATCATGTTTTTCTTTAAAAGTAATTCTTTGAGAACAAAGAGTTTAGCAGTAAGAGTATCCACCAATGGTACCCCATGCGCCTCACACATGCATGTTTTTGTGCCACACCAGACACCCTCCTCATATCCGTCCCGGCACTCATCCAGTCGTGCCATCAACCATCCATCATCCCATATAACCCCATGCATGTGGTCGCTAATGGAAATACCAAAGGTTAAAACAAAAATTCTTTCCACTTTTCAAAACCAAAACGGTCAACCAACACATCCTTTTTTCTCATAACCGCTAACCACGAGATCAAAATCCAAACTCACATCTTACAAAAAATTTCAGAAAGTCGCAACCATTTAGAAAATAACTCACTTTCAAGATATTCACATCAATTTCAAAACATCTCATCCCATTAAAACACACTCTGATTGTTTAGAAAACTCTATTGGAAACACTTTTCAAAACCAACTACAATATAGTTTCTGCTTTCAAAGAGGTGTAAGTGCACCATTTTACATTTCAAAACAATTCTAAAAATTCAGTTCCGCCATTTCATAAACCAAACCATTCCCTCTTTATTTGAAAATCATTTCACAAAAACTATACACTTTTTAAAACCAAAGTGCCAAGATTTCAAAACCTAAGCACAAAATAGTGCGAGAGGAAACTAGTTTCAGTGGGTGACTTGGAAATATGGTTGGAGGCCATATTACAATCACTTCACTGTCACAGAGAGTGTTCTAGGGAATATCCTTGGCTCCACATGGCTTTCCAGGCCCTGTGAGCTCACTAGGACCATTAACCCAACTCTCTTTTCATTTCCCTTAATCATCATCGAACCAAGAAAACCGAAGGACTTAGATAAATCCCAACTTCTATTGGAAACTTGAATCCCATTATGAGGTGTGGTGATCAGGCACACTACCCATAACTAGAATTTCATGTCCCAACAATCCTAACTCCAGACTATCCTGACTCTTCCCCAAATAACATGACCCAAAGAGTTAACCTGAACCTCCTCTGATACCATTTTGTCACGAACCGAATCGATCGCCACCAAAAATGGCACCAAACCCAGCCCGTGACAAGGCCCGAAGGGCGTTCTCGATCCCCACGGGCTGGCACAAGTGCCCGGGTATCATAAAATGAAAATTGGGAACGATTTACCCGAGTTTATAAACATAAAACAACAAAAGAATCCAATGAAACAAATCTGGATTTTTCAAACCAAACAATCTTTTACAAAAATTCAGAACTGAATTACATAGCTTAAAACAACTCAAAAGGTCTATACCAAAGGTACAAAACCAAATAAGGACAACCCAAGAACCCTAATGGCAAGGGGCACCGCCCTCAAGCCACCTCCACAAGACTTCACCACCAAGGACCTGCTAGAAACCCGAACCACTGGAACAAACAAAACTGTACCCAACCTGCGACAATAAAAATAACCAAGTCTACTTACACCCAAGGGTGTAAGTAGGGTGTGAGCCAATGCCCAGTAGGATACCACCACTAAGAGATTCCATGTGATAAACATTTAAAGACGAAAAGCATGCATGTTTTCAAAAACATGAAAAGCTAGTTACAATTTCTAAAAGATGCAACTTTGAATAAAAATAGTTTTCAAGTGGACTATCATTAAGAATAAACACTTTTAAAAATAATGTCAACACTAGTGAATTTTCCAGCCAACTATACCGTATGCCGACGGTAAGTACAAAGTAAATAATGAGCACAAGAAATAGGAAATAACCCCTAGGCACTAGCTAGCTGTGGGTCCCAGGTACCTCGTATCTCGGTGAGAGTAACCATCACAAATATCCATTCTCGTGCACGAGCCACTAGTAAGGAACATACCCATAACCTAGTGGTCCCCAATCATCATCATCATAGTTTAGTTAGAGTTGTAAGCGTCAATCTTGCTAAGTGAAACTGAGGCTAAACCCCACGGATTCACTAGCATACTAGTACACGTCCACCCACCTAGATACCCAGGTTTTCCCCTTGTGCTCAAACAAGTTCAACAAGTCAAGAAATATACATTGAACATGAAAATATCATTTCCACATCACAGATTCACCAAACAGCCCATATGTATACCACACAAGTCACAAAAATCCATTTTTCATTCAAAATGATTTTGAAATCCGAATCACACCAAAATAGCCCACAACACATTTCACATTTCTTCAACACTTCCACAAAACCATTAAACAATTTTATAAAACAATTATAAGATATTTAAACTCATATAACAGCCCACACACATGGAAAATAACACTTCTTTCATAATCAAAAATTCAATTTTTCACATCACACTCACACAAAACACTCCACATCACTTTCACTCCTCAATATCTCCTTCAAACAATTTAATAAAATATTTCCAAGATGATACATATCACATAACAGCCTTTTCACAAATGAAATGGACCTTTTAAAAATATACTCCTACCAAAACAGTTTGTTGATATAGTTTCACCTATTACACAACCCTATAAACCATTCAAAACTTTCATAAAACAATTATAAAGAGTATACCCAAACTTTGCACATAAAATCCATTTCAAAAACCTCTTTTTAAGCCAAAAGCACACCAAGACCCTACCAAAACAGAATTGGCAGCCCAATCAACATGTAATAATCCACTTTCAAATGTTATATAATCACCTTGAATAATATCACAAAAGATACCCATGAGAACACACAAATCCATAAAACACTTTCAAGGAGTATAACAAGGTTATACAAATAAAACCATTCAAATACACCCCCTTTTTAGGCCCACATGGAAATATATAATTACCCAACCATAATTGGCAGCCCCTTTCAACAACTAATAAATCACTTCCACATTTTACAAAACTACCACAAGAGATAACACATGAAATACATTTGAAAAATACACACTTCAAGCAAAAAAATGTAACTTTAAAAACAAATGCTTTACTATTGCTATCAAAAATGGTTTTCTCATAATGCACAACACATAAGGAACATGTAAAATTATTTAATCAAGCAAACTAACTCATCATTAAATGGTTATCCACAGAATCACCTACCGAATGTGTCGAAACCCTCAAATATTGGGGCGAAACATCAACCGCATGACTGCCGCACCTTAAGGAAGTTAAAAGAAACCTAAAACCTCAATATTTCACCCAAAATACAGTAATTTAGAGCCTAGGCACGAACCCCAACTTCTTGAATTTTTATAATTCAAGAATTAGGGAAGAAACCCTATGCAATTTGAAAGAGGAAAGAAATAGACTCACCTACTTGAAGTATCCTGAATTAATCAATCCAAAAACAATAGTCGCTGAAATTGAAAACATCCAAAATTCAGGGATTGTTCGAACAAGATTTAGGAGGTAATTTAGGAACTGGAATGAAGGGAAAAGAGTAAGAATTGAGAGAGTTAAGAAGGGATGAAGTTACCTCTTCAATTCTGGCCGATTTGAGACACCCTATGAAGATCAGCCCTAATTCGCGATTTCAAAGAGCTCCAAGGAGGGGGGAAAGACAATGGGAGCGCGTCTGGGTTTCTTAGGGTTGAGGGGGAGGTGGAATCACCGAAAAAACGCAAATAGTGAAGGAGATATAAAAAAATTAAAAATTATTTTTAATGCAGGAAATGGGCCTTCGGGCAGGCCCAATATCTTAAATAAAAACCCATATCCACCATGATTATGGATTTATAAAGGCTCAAAATTTATATTTTGGTGTTAATAGGTCAAAGGAGACCATTTAGGAATTAGAATGAGGGGAAAATATTAAAAAATTAAAAAGTTATAAAGGAAACAAATTTTTTTTTTAAATTTGGAATTGGGCTCACGGTTTGGCCCAATTCATTAAAACTCATCTATTTCTCCATAAAACCTTTGGAAACCATCCAAAACAAAGAATGAAAGGAAAATAAATGAAATTTAACTGCAAAATAAGTCATGTATGTAACAATATACATTATATATACATTATATATATATAGAATTGCATATTTACAAAGCAAAAATATATATATACTGTATACATAAATATATAATTACATTTAATACATTTATTATATTTATTACATTTATTATTTTTATTATAATTCTATAATTATTTTATTATTTTATTTACTATATTTATAATTATTATATTTTTATATTTTTGTTTTTACTATATTTATATATTTATTACTTTTATATATTTATCATAATTATTATATTTATAATTATAAATTTATTATAATTCTCTATTTATAATTATAATAATTCTAATATTATAATGAATATAGAATAACCGAAATATAATTATAAATATAATAATTATAATAAATATATAACTATAATAATCAAAATATACAACGAAGAATATTTCCTATTATATTTATTACATTTATTATAATTATATATTTACTATAATTTTTATATTTATAATTACAAATTTATGGTAATTATATATTTCTATTTATGATAATTATAATATTATAATATTATAATGTATATATAAATATAAATATAATAATTATAATAAATATAAAAATTATCTAATTATATTAAATGTAAAATAATAAATATAATAAATTAAAAAAAAATATTATAGCGCCACTTCAAGTGGCGCTATTCGAAGAATTATATAGCGTCACTTCAAGTGGCGCTAAAGACACCTATTTTCTTAAATAATAAACGCACTACCCCATTTAACTAAAAAAAAACCCTTCCCCCTAAAATTGCCAAACATCACAACATAATATAATGATAAATACAAATAAATTTGAATAACAATAAAAATAAATAAAGAAAACTTTCAAATATTCTTACATAATTTAATAAAATAAAATAAGATATCAAATACATGATATGTATAGTGGGATGCATTGCATACCCCACCTGGCGATGATTTTTCCTTTAAAAAATTATATAAAATGAAAGCTTGTGAAATTTCCGATCTCCTTACTCAGAACAGAAAAAGAAAAAGAAAAAAAAACAGACTAGCACTAAAATCAATATCATCTCCCCTGGTCCCCCTTTTGGGCCACCCTCCCCTCCACAACCTAACCTAAAACACCATTACCAGAAGAGAGAGAGGAGCGATGGAGAGCTAAGCACAGCAGCAATGAGCGGCACGGCGAGGAGGAACTATGGAGGAACCGAAGGAGCGATGAAGAAGATGAAAGCTATTGTTCCTCCAGCGTCGCACTCCAATACCTCTTCCTCCCACGTTCCCTCTCGATGCTGCTGCTCCTGCCGTCTGAAACCGCCGGGAAGCCCTACCGACTCCCTGGAATCCGCGGAGGATCCCGGCGAAGTTGCTACGCGTTCATGTTTCCACCTCGACTTGCCGTCTCACTCTTCCAGCGGCGGCTCCAAGGATCTTTTCAAGCGTCAGCGCCTGGGAGCCGTAGACCTGGAGGTGAACCTTGATTCTTCGAATTCAACTCGAATTCAGTTCCCTTCGAATTCGCCTGCTTCACTCTCCACCTGATGAGACTCATAATGCTTCTGGTTAAATTGAATTTGTTTTTGCTCTTTATCAGATCGGGAATTTTGGAACTCGGATCTCCACACTGATCGACGATAACCTCTGGTTTGCTTCATAAACATTCAATTCTCGAACTATAATTGTATCATCGTCATCATTTTTTTTTAATCTTGTGAATCGCGATGTCATCTGAAGTCCAATGAGCGAACTCTGTGGCGGAGATTCCAGGGAGACGGATTCACCGGAAAAGCTTCGCAAGAGGAAACCGCCGACGGCTACAGAAATGGAGGAGTTCTTTGCCAAGGCCGAGAAGCAGGAGGCTAAGCGGTTCGCGGAGAAGTGCGTTAATAAGATCGCGCGGTGAGGTTATGGATGCGTTCCTGTAATGATTCGGTTGCGTTTGGTTTCTGCAGGTACAACTACGACATTGGGAGGGACGCGCCATTGGAGGGCAGGTACCAGTGGTCTGTGTGTGGAAGCAGAGGATGGTGAAAAGGTGGGATGAAGAAAGGCATGCCTTCTTGTTGCCTGTTTTGTAAAGGGAAAAAGGGATTCTGTACATATCACTCAAATCTTTGTGGGAGTTTGGGCTTCATCTCTTGGCCTTTAGGTATGTACGACCCATCTCTTGTATATTATATCTTGAATGATGGCATGTACGTGTCTAAAATGGGCAGATTGGGATTTGGGAAAATAAATTATGAAATAAATAAAAATTTATATTAATTAATAATTTACTAATTATAATTGAGTATGATTAAAAGTCATTTAATAACAATTAGGTGACATCAAAATTTTAATAAATTAATGAATGATCTAAGATAAATTGAAAAATTGACTTGAACGTCAAACGATCATAACTTTTGATTTGAATGTTCGTGTGACCTTTACTATATGTCAAATTAAAACTTGCACCGTGTTGACTTGGGGTGACCCCGATCAATGTTTATTTGAGGTTAAAAGGGATCTAAAAGGCCTCTAAAAACAAGTTTTTTGTTGGGTTACTCTAGTTTTTTATTATTATTGAGATTTCGGTTTTGTTTAAGACGATATTCTTGTCTTTTTTAGTGAGACTGAATTTATTCAAAGAGATTACATTTATATTGATATTATGGTTTTAATTTTTTTTATCGTTTTTCATATTTTAGTTTTATTTATAATTAAACATATACATATTTGCTTATATTTACATATAATAAATCAATTGTACAAATAAATATTTAAGCATATTTACATAAAAAATATATTTTTAAATATATAAATCATATGGAAATAAATATCTATTAATCATTTTATTTAAAATAAAAAAAATATCCATTTTATTTACCTTATAAAAATACATTAATATACATATATACCTATACATGTAATGTTTATATATAAATATGTGTATGTCAATAAACAAATGTATATTTATGTGTGTAAATATTTGTGCATGTATGTGCAAAATATAAATGTGTACGCGTGTGTAAATATGTGCTTGTGCGTGTGTCAATATTGTGCAAATACATCATTTATAAATGATTTTTTATAAATATATCGTTATCATTAAATATAGTATATAAACGTATTTACAATAAATATTTATAAATACATTTTTAAAAAAATATCTAAATATACAATTATAAATGAATATGTATATATATATATATATATATGTAAATATATAGACATAAATATAAAAAAAAATATTTACAACGCACACAAGAATAGAAAACACGCTCGAGGACTCGACCCTGCGATGCACGCCCCAAACCCCTCCCACCCCAACCACCCCGCTCGCCTGCAGGGGGCATATAGACATAAATATATATTGAACGTATAAAATATATATCTAAATATACAACATATATACATATTTTAAAAATTTATTTAAAAATAATTATATAAATCATATGGACATAATTATTATCCATTTTATTTAAAACAGGATCTAACAATTTTTTTACATTATAAAAATAAATGAATATATATACACTTATACAAATTTATATATATACACACACACACTTAAATAGATGTATATATGATGTTTATATGTACATATATGTGTATTAATAAACATATATATTTATTGCCTGGGAAAGATCTCATCGCCCTTCCAAATAAACGGATATATATTTATATTTATATTCTAATATATGTATATGAATATTAATATGTAATATATTTAGCCCCACGCAGACGGGTGTGGTGGAAGGGGGTTTGGGGTTTGGGGCGGCGGTCGCGGGGTCGAGTCCTCAGACGAGTTTTCTTTCCTTGTGTGCGTTGTAAATAAAACAAGTTTATAATATATTTAAATAAATATAAGTATTTATATATCACACACGCACAAACATATATTTTATAAATGTATTTAAAAATAATTATATAAATATATATAAATATATGAATAAAAAAATGTATGCAAATATATATAAATAAATATAAATATCATAAAATATATAGAATAAAACAAGCTTGAGACATTGGTAAATGAGTTCAAATTGCACAAGGGAGGTCACATGATCGAGTCTATGTGCACGCGCAGGTGAACAGGTAGCGGGACAGTGGAAAAACACTGACAAATGGGCGCCACGAGCATTGACAAAAGGGAATGCATGAGAGTGGGAGCGAGGGTTCAAGCGTTGACATAGGGGTGGTCAAGCGGTGATAGGAGCGCACAGATTGGTTAGAAAATATATATATATTTTCACAGTTTATCAGCATTAAAAAATATCGTTGATAAAGTCTCTCTTTATCAACAGTGATAAAAACCACGACTTTCAAGGGTGCTTAGCATGTCAATGCATTTTTAGTGGTGACAAAGCTCATTTCCAACGCTTTTAAAATCACAATATGTAGTACTGCAAGTTGGTATGACCCAAGGGTTTAAACTAATGCACTATTTCAGCATGATCCATTAATCCAAAATTTGTGAAATATGAGGTGTTAAATTAGATCACAATAATATTTAATCCAATGCTTCCATTCGAGCTAACACCAACAGAAATAGAGACAACAACAACATTTTTTTTATATGTTTGTGGTGGTTAAAACCACCGCTACATCATTTCATGACAGTTCATATAAACCGCTAATTTGTACGCCTGTTCTTTTAGTAGTGGTAAAAAATATTTAACGATGTTTTTCTAGGATTATCGTGAAATAATAATTATAATGGTTATACATGACTAGTAGAGGTTTAGAAAACCATAACTAATTACATTATCAATTAACATTGGTATTTATGCCACATATTCAATGGCGATTTTATGTGCTTAATGACGACTATTAAACCACCAATAATAAATTTAGCGGCAAACCTAAGCCACCACTAAATATGGTCATAAATATTGTTATGTACCATAGCCAGTGGTTTTAATAGCCACAAATTATCCAACCATGGTTAAAACCGTAGCTAACTATGGCAATCCATCAAAAAATATTTCACACATCCACCCCATTCTATTCCATTCAACGCAACAAAAAGCAGATACACAACAAATACATGCAAAATATATACAATCTGTGTAATATAGTGTTAGAAAAAAAATTGGATTTTCATCAATTAATTAATTTGGTTACATTAATTTAATGTATCAATTTTACACATTCATAAATTGATGTTTCGGCTTCCGCATATTCATGAATTAATGTATTGATACTTTGTATTCAGCGCATTTATGAATATTAAATATTGACTTTTGGTTGAACTCGTACATGATGGTTTGGATCATTTAATATTTAGTCAATGAAATGTCCTTAGTCTCATCTTGAAAATTCTATATATACCACTTCATCATCAAGAAGTTGACTTTTAGATAAAGATTAATACACCTTCATTTGTACCTCTTTTATGTGTTTGTATTAGTTTTTAAAGAAAGAAGCGCAACAAATTCGACTCAAATTGCTATGAAGTTACTGGGATTCGTCGGCGGCGGCGACGACGTTGTTAACATATCATAATGTTATATCTATGGTCTAGTTCATATTAGAATTGAATTTCGTATTTTTCATTCAATTGGTATCAGAGCCACAAATTTAGATATAAATAATGATTGTTTGTTTGTTATTGTTATTTGAATCTTCCGATCCGGTTGAACACAAATTCTCCCCTCTTTTGTTTTGTTCAACTCTCATGACATGTGCATAATTTAATTTCATAATATTTTTTACAATTGTGAACTCACGTATCGTTGACACAACTGTGCAAATTCATTCACACACATATATATACACATTTAAAGCATGCACAAAAACTGTAATAATAACAATATTTTTCTCACTTGAATTTACAAGAATACATCAAACAAATTTACCCTTATGTTATTATATCATCATCATCATCATCATCATCATCATTATATTTTTATAGGCATGAATGATGAATGTATTTGATTGATATTTATGGACATAAATTTTTAAAATGAAAATTCTATTGAACTTAATTTCAACTCAGTTGATTGCCCATTTTTTTAAATATTTATAGGTATAAGAGTTTGATTTTTTTTGAAATTATGCAAGTCATGATAGATAATATTTTTCTTATGGAATCAATTCGCAAAAATTATTAATTGTTTTTTTATTCAACATGACCCATATATGACTTTGATCAATGATGTATATTTATACATAATTTATGATGTTTTTATAATTATGAATCCACCTATTGGGATTATAATTATGTAAATTGTTGTATATATTTTTATATATGTTTTCAATTTTTTGATAACCCACTTCACATTGTGGTTTTGGGCCACATATTTCATTTATAAAACATATTCAAATCTTATTGGATTTTATTTTCAATCTAATCAATCAATTTTTATTGTTATGGGCATAAGCTATTTAAAATATTTTCTTCATTGAAAATATGTTTGATAAAATTTTCTTTTTTTTTCATGACATTAAAATCTTTGAAATAATGCATTTGCAAATATATGCACTACTGGAAATTGGTACATTTGTGATGGGATCCCGTCACAAATACCCTTTTGCGACGAGACCCCATCGCAAATATCCTATTGCAGAAAAAGGCGTTGCAAATATAGTTTTTTGCGATGCCCCGTCGTAAAGAGAAACTATTTACGACGGGATGCAGATTCATCGCAAATAGTTTCCTCGTGGGTTTTTAAATACCTTATTGCGCCGGGTCGTTGCAAAAAGCCTTGTTGAGTTTTCGAAACCATTTTTGCGACGACCCATCGCAAATACTATTTGTGACCGGACTCGTCGCAAAAATTGTAAACAAATAAATAAAATAAAATAAAATAAAAAATAAAAAAAATAAAAAAATATAATAATAAAAAAATATTAATATTAATGAAATTATAATATTAATATTAGTATAATAAAATAATATTCATATAATAATAATAAAATAATATTGATAATATAATAATAATATTATTATTAATATTAATGAAATAATAATATTAATATTACTAATATAATAAAAAATTCTAAAATAATGAAAACCTCAATATTTACAAAAAAAATAAAAAACAATAAAAAGAAAATAATCAAAAATAATAATTAATAAAATAATAAAAATAATAATAAATTAAATAAAGTTATAAAATAATAAAAAATTAAATAAATAATAAAAAATGTAATATTCACAATAATATAAAAAATGCACTATATAGAAATGTAGATAGGTAATATTACAAACAAAATTTACATTCAAATGTTTTATCATAAAAAATAAATAGATCACTGAAGGGGAGGGCCGTTTGGAGGAGCTGGAGGAGCTAGAGGAGATGGTAGAGGAAACTCCATCCCTAAACCACGAGTCAGACGTCACATGTACTCCAACTGCTCCTACTCATGCTGCTGCCACCATCGACGCATATCCTCCTGCATCTTCTCCTGTTGCTGCTGCTTTCGTAGGAGCTCTTCTTGCTGTTGCTGCTACCATTGACGCATCTGCTCCTGCTCTTTACGCATACTTTCTATAAGCTCACTTTGAGCTCACAGCTGCTCCTGATACTGTGCAGCAGATGATGATGACGACTCTCCACGAACTCCTCTCGAGCTGGATGCCGACATCACAGCGGTGCCATAATAACTCCCAGGTGTCAATCGAGAGCCGATACCAACAACTCGGTCTTTCTTGAAGACATACTAAGTCGCCTGCATCCATGATGTCTCATCAAATCACTGGGCATTGGTCTGAGTACCGGTCTCAGCCGGACTCTCAGTCTGTGTTTGAGATGTTGTGACCTCATATGACTCATTCAATTGCAATTTAAAATTAAAATAGTTAAAATATTATTTGCAGTTAAATTTTAAATTCAAAAAGAAAATATACTGACCATAATCTGACGATGGCGAGCACCTCTAATCTCTCTAGTGGCCGAATCACTGTACATTCTCCTATAAACGTTGAACTCCGTAATATCGGACTGTTCGAATGCCTATATGAATATAAAATAAACCGTTTACATTTAACGTTATATAAAATATTTTCAAAAAAGTACTTACCATATGCTCCCTATGCGTACTGAATGTACGATTACTGGCTCGATGTGTCACATTTCGTCTCTCCCGATTTTGTCAACCTATCGACGATCTACTCTGAAAACGACCACCCAACCAGTATGAACATAATCCATCCCAAACCTGAGATGAAATGCAATCAGGTCGATGGGCGCAACAAGACTTATCAAACTCTATCCTTCTGCTTTCTCCATTGCTTTCCTTCTCAAATTGTGCAAAAAACTGACTGCAATACTGACACATAGTCCCCTGTCATGCCTTCTAGATAGCGTCACGCATGCTCTCATCAATGAGATACCATAAACCCTACAAATAATTTATAATATCAGGTTATTAATTAAATTAATTTCAAAATAATAATTATATATTTATGTACCAGTAAATGATCGAACATGCGATACTGCACATCAACGGGAATCTAATCCCATGAGACCCATGCTTCAGAAAAATAATTGCACAATATAGTGCTCCCCTGTCAAGTAGCTATATGCGTAAAGTTGTGAAAAAAGAACAAATAATCAAATAATTAGTATATAAATAAATTATTGAAAACTAACTAAAATACATAGGTAAACACACCTCTGCACGTGTGGATCGAAGCCAAGATGTGGATGTTGCTTGGAGATGGGATGAGGAATCCTCAATTGTGAAAGACCATGCCCCCTCTGAGCCCCCCTGAATCGCCAATAGTATAAGGGTCAGATGATCCAACATCCTACTCATCTAAAGGTAGCTCAGTTTCTTGCAACAAACGATACAGATCCTCATCTATCTGAAACACGAAATAATTGTTGTTAGCAAATAGTTGAAAACAACTATTATATATAGATATATATTATATATGATTATAACTAGCATTTAATTGTGTCAATGTTCATCTTTATCCTCATCATGACAACTGACGATGTCAATGTCTTTATATTCCCCCTCAACATCATCAATTTCCATACGAGTTTCAGTTTCATCATCTCGTGTCATTACAAATTCATTTGTAACATCATTAACATCATCGTCACCATCGACCCTTAACCGTGGGGTGTCATCATCGATATTCGTGTCTCTTCATGAAAAAGATGGATTTGGAGTAGTCTCTTGAAAAATTTTAATTCCTTCCACTTCAGTGGAACCACATTCACTTTGAGTAAACTGATTTTTCTGAGGTTTAATTTTTATTATGCTCTACCAATCACTCAACTCTCTTGAAGTACCACAATATTTTGAATAATAAATTTGATGTGCCTGATGAACCAATAAAAATTGTTCATTTACTGCAAGAAGACTTATATTTAATATCAATGATTCCATGGGCCAGATGAACACACAAACCTTTCTCAGTATCCAACCACTGACATTTAAACATCATTATATAATGTTATCCCAGATAGCACAGTTTAATAATTTCTTCCAGCATGCCGTAAATGTCAACTTCAGTTTCTCTATGATGAGATCCTCTCAAGCAAACACAACTATTCATTGATTTTTTTTGATTTTCCTATGCACGTGTATACAATTAAAAACCATTAACCACATATGCATGATAAGATTTAACCATTTTTGATGGTGGGTTACTCAATACACACAATTGATTATCAATTTTATTAGCATGTTGAGATACCTGAAAATTTGTAAAACAATTATCAATATAATAGATAATAAATTGATTTTATATGTTAAACTAAAAATAATTTATGTTACCAGTTTTGAAACCAGTAGGAAAAGTTTTTTTACCGACGTTCTTCAAGAGCTGCTGCTGTAATTTGTGGAAGTTGTTTCTTGATATGATTATCACATAACCTACAAATAAATTAAGTTTAATTTACTATAACAAAGATTATAGAATAAGTGATAAGATCACTCACTGTACAAATGATGTTATTTATTCATAGTTGAGCAGAATATATGTATGATCTCTATGATGTTCATCATCTGAAGGCCATCGTTCATGAACTCCACCGAAGCCAAGTTCGGGCTGATTGAAAACAGATAATTGATTTCCCATTTCATTGCCAATATTTCCCTTGTTACAACCCATATAGTTGTGTTTCGAGGGATATTCAGATCGAAAGTAATGAGAGCATAAAAAAGAAATTTCCTATTGCAAATAAGCTTCTTCAATTGAACCTTCAACCGATGCTTTGTTACATACTTTTTTCTTTAATTTCTACATGCATCTCTCGAATGGGTACATCCATCGAAACTGTATTGGACCTCCACATTTTTCTTCATATGAAAAATGTAATATCAAATGTTCCATTGAGTCAAACAAAATTGACAGGAATATTTTTTCCAATTTACATAAAATTAAAACAACATCTTCTTGCAGTCTTCTTAATGCATCATAGTCACTTGTCGCTGCATAAATGTCTTGGAAATTTTTTTATATGTTTGTGAGTGCATCCCAAATCATAGAATTCAACAAACCTCTTAATCTAATCGGAAAAATTATTTCCATTATAACATGACAGTCATGAATTTTTAATCCGGTAATATGACTATTTCTAACACATCTTCTCAAATTGGAAGCATAATAATCTGTAAGTATCAAATCTACAATCCATTGAAAAAATAATAATTGATTCTCTTTGGATGGTTTATAATCTGTTTTTGGCTTCATTAACTTTTGTGATCTGACATTTTCAAATAGTTCAAGTTATGGTCGCCTGTAAATTTGGGCAAGATCTAATCGTGCCTTTACATTATCTTTGGTTTTACCTGGTGTATCCAAAACTGTATGAAATAAATTATCAAAATAGTTCTTCTCAATATTCATGACATCCAATATGTGACAGACCAATAAATTAGACCAATATGGAAGATCTTAAAAAATGCTCTGTTTTATCCAATTGTGTTTTTTCCCAAAGCCATCAATTTTCTATTGGTTTATTATTGGTCCAAATATGATGAGAGGTAATGAAGAGATAATTGTTTTTAACTCTATACCTAAGATCATTTTTGGAGGTCCATTTATTTCAATTGTGTGTTTTCGGAAATGATATTTTTTCTCCGAAAAGAATGATTAGTTGGAAGGAATCTGCGATGATAGTAAAAAAACAAGGTTTTTTCCATTGACGTGCATAAATGATTTACTGTCTCTCATACAGTACATACATGATTTTGAACCATGTGTACTCCATCCAAATAACATGCCATATACTAGGAAGTCATTAATTGTCCACATCAATGCATCTTTCAGTAATAAATTTTGTTTCGAAGCAACATCAAATGCACTAACACCATTAGCCCACAGTGAATTTAACTCATCAATCAATGTTTTTAAATAATCATCAATATTATTTTTTGGATATTTTGGAATTAATAAGGTCAAAAAGATATATGGTCTCTTCATCAACATCCAAGGAGGTAAATTTTATGAATTTATAAAGACATACCAACATGAATATTGACTATTGTAAGAACCAAATGGACAGAAACCGTCAGTCGAAAGACCCAATCACACATTTTAGGTTTCTAAAGAAAAATATAGATGCACTTGGACAAAATATTTCCATGAATCACCATTAGAGGGAAGATTTAAGGTTTTACCAGTTGGAATATTGGTTTTGTGCCATGAAATCAATGCCGCTGTGTTCTGAGACATAAATAAATGCTGCAATTTGGGTGTAAGTGGGAAATATATCAATTGTTTTATAGGAATCAATCCAAACTTCCCTTTTTGAGACTCTTTATACCTTGATTTTTCACATGTGGGACAACTATCCAATGACTCATTTTCACCATAATATAAGATGGAATCATTTGAACATGCATGAATCTTCTGATAACCAAGACCCAGATTACAAACCGACCTCTTGCTCTCATAGAAATTTATAGGCAACACATTTTCTTCAAGTAGTAGTGTTTTTACCAAAGATAATATCTGATCAAAATAGCTATTTAACATTCCATTATCTGATTTAATAGCCATAAATTTAGTAATTGCTTCAAATTTTCTTATCTTGCAACCAGGATATAAGGCATCCTCAGTAGACCTCAATAACTCATAAAATTGTGATGGTTTTAACTCAAAAGTTAAATTAATATCATATTGGGTTTTATCTTGTTGAAAAGATAGACCTACCACATCATGTACTAAATTTTGAAACCATGCTGGATCCGGAACCAAATTATTATTATCTTCTTTGAAATTGTGTTCACCATGTTGATACAAAAAAACATAATCTGGTTGAAAACCAAAACAAAATAAATGACCCACAACATTGTCAAATGTGTCAAATGTTCTCAGAGCACATTTTTTACAAGAACACTTAATTGTACCTTCTAAAAAAAATTTCGATTTTGATGATACAAATGATAAGAAAGCTTCAACACCCTCAAAATATACAGGATATAAACCAGAACCGTTTGGATTCTTGTGCTAATTTATCCAAACGTGATCATCTAATAATGATTGTTGTTGACTTCCTTATTCCATATTTCTCTAAAAAATATAAAATAATTAGTTTTTTTGTATAATTTGATAAGAAAAACACTATTCAAAAAAGAGAAGACAATTAAATTACCTTTTCTATCAAATTATAATATTTTCTATTATTCCATACTTATTTATAGTATTTTTTTAAAATTTTATACTAATCTATACTAAATTATAATAATTTATACTAATCATCACTAATTATTATTAATTACATATAATTTGTACTAATAATTTCTAATTACCGGCGATAAAATTTCCAATGGATTCACTACTAGAAATTTAAGTTATAGCCACAGACCTATAGCCATGGTTTTATAGGTCCATGGCTATAGATTCTCTACAGCCACGATTGAGTGAACCCGCGTGGCTAAAATGTGTCGTCACTTTTTCTTCTCTAAAATTCATCGAGGTCCTCCTCCCTCCCCTCCCCGATACATTCTGCGTGTGACCCTTGGATATCCTCTGGCACCCTCTTCCCCAATACTTCCGGACCTTCACGGCGGCGCCCTCCTCCCCGATACCCTCTGTGCGTGACCCTCCGAACCCTCAACCTTCACGGCAACGCCCTCCTCCCCGACACCCTCTGCGTACGACCCTCCTTCCCCGACGGTGCCCATCGCAACTTCTCCTCTCCCCGATCCTTCTCCATCGACAGTGCCCCTCGCGACGACAACCCTCGCAACGATGCCCCTCACTGCCACCGAACGAGGCAACCCCACCGGGATCTCTCATCTCCGATTCTCCTCCCCGGATGCTGCCACCAAATGAGGGACACCACAACTATCCCCACTGACACTGCTCCTAGGTGGCCTCCCCACCTCCTCTGACGTGGACAACCCACTCCCGGTGATCCTCCTCCTCTTTGTTATGAACAATTATGGGTTCATTATTTTGTTATCAGTTATTCATAGCTATGTTGTATCAAATCTATACAATTTTCTTGACATTTCATGAAATTCTACCTTCAATATCTTTTGCTGAACCAATTATTCTTGTATTGAGGTAGGTATTTTTTTGCATTTACTTTAATTATCATGTCATTTTGTGCTTGGTGTTTTCTAAAACTTTTTTTATCAAAGTAAATCAATATTTAATAGATATTGTGGGTTTAAAAAGTGTTATAAATGTTTTTCTCTCTTGGAATAAAGGTTTTATAATGGCTTTATAAATTTTAATTAATTGGTTTAAATGACAAGCATTTGTGGGAATGCCTATATGGATTGTTTTAAAACAATTTATATAACCAAAGGTATTTAAACCCATTTGGGTATTAGTATGATTTTCAAGGATTTTTTGAAATAAAATTGGTTTAATGGACTTTAAAATGACTTCAATGAAAAGGTAGTTGGTTTTACAAATGATTTTAAGCGTGGTTTCACATAGAATAGTTATAAAGAAGGTGATAAAGTCAGTTTTTAAATGGTTGAAATGACTTGGCATTCCTAGTTGGTTTCTGAAAAAGGCATATTTTCACTTTATATAAGATATTTTTATAATGAGTATCATACCATCAATTATTCCCCTTGTTTTGATTATGTCTGATTTGAATTGTGGCTCTCTAGGAGGGATTTTGTATTCTATTTTTGATATGGATGAAGTGAAAGGAGTTATTTATTGTGAGGGAGTTGATGTTTGAGGTGAGATGATATTTAATTAAAATAATTTTTTATCGATTATTGTGATTATTTTGATTTTCTACCTCCACTAGATTGATTTATCATGGGAACTTAGGTAAATAATGGAAGGTCTAGCAGCATGTGATGCTAGATTAGTGTATGTTAGCTGGATAGTGCCCTAGGAGATTAGCACCCTACTAGGGGTCTATTTTATATGTGGAGATACCTAAAAGGGGAAGTTGAATGGGATGATCTGATTTCACATAGGGTCCCAATGAGTAATATGATGAACTAGGTTTAGTATCACCCATTCTAGAGCCTAATGAGTTTCCAATAATGTATATAATTCTTTGAATATTGATTAGAGGATCTCATATCATGCCTTATTTATATCCCCACTATTACTTCAATTATTTCTTATTATCAATTTCCCATTGATATCTTGGTGCATGTTATGTTTCTATATTCCATTTTAGTTATGGTTTTGGTTTATATTCAAACTGAATTAAAAAATAGTTTTGGAAGTATATTATTAAAGAAAATAATGTTTGATTTAAAGGTGTGGTTTTGAGATATGGATTTGGAAAAAAGGGAAAAGGATTAGTTCTCTTTTAATGGATTTGAAACTCCTTTTTCCCTTAGTTTGAAAGCATTTCCTTTTAAAATGAAAATGGAAGTTGTTTTATAAAAGAAGTTATGGCATGTTACACTTTTTCTTTACACCATCTTATAAAAAACCTATTCACTACTTATATTTTAAACTATCATTAATAAAACGTCTTTTCAAAGGAATTATACAAACTCCTTAGTGAAATCCTACTAGGCACAGTTTGGTTCACATCGTGCATACACCAATGGGTGTATGGAAATTTCATGTTTACTTTAAAGATCCCAAATTATGTTCTTTTAACTTGGTTAATGTTCTAGTTGGTCTAATGATAGATGGTATAGGATGGTATGGGGGATTGTGGGTCATAAGAAGGTAGTTAGTAGTGATCCAGGTTTGGTCATATTTTTGGATGTTTATATACAATCCTTGTTGGCCCATATATTTCTTTTAGTTTATTATATACTTGGGATTCTTCTTATTACTTTATTATGTGATGACGTGATTTACCTTTTATTATTTCTAAAATATTATACTATGTTTGATTGTTTCATTTATATTGAAACTATTTATTTTGTGCATGAGTGACCGATGTATAGATGAGTGATGTTGGATTTATGGGTGGAGTCCTTGATGTGGTTATTCATATTTAGAGGGTGAAACCATTACCAATGGTCATACTTTGATACCTTGACACTTTTCACCATCCAACAACAATCAGAGACATTATTTGGGCCTTGTGGAGATCCGGGTTGGGTGACATGGCAGGTTGATCTGGGCCAGTTCATTACAAAATGATATTAGAGGATTCTCTTATTATTTGGAGTGCATATTAGTATAAAGAATATATGATCATCATCAGGACTCAATAGGTAGGTCACGAGTAGTTTATTGATCACCACTTTTCATAACAAAACTTGAGTTTCCATGGGTAGTTTTTATTTCAATCTTTGATTTGGATTCTAGTTTTAATTATTTTGATAATGATGATTAGATCCCCATTGAGTTATATCAGATACTTTGGGGGATTTCTTTAAGATTTGGGATTAAAGTAGGAAGGAACCAAAGTATCATCATCATATCACTTGGTCTGAAAAAATATATAGAGCCTATGTGTGTGGTCTCAGAAATTTTTCAGATGCTATTGTATGATTGGTGTATGGTCAGCTAAACCATGTGGCCAAGTCATGCACATATTTTCATCAATTTTAGATTTATTTTTTAAACCTATTTTGATTTCCAATGGATCCTAAGGAAATTTAAACCCTGGGAGATAGATCAAAGGAAGTTTTAGTTATTTTTTGGTGTTATTGTAATGGATTTTGTATGTTGTGCCACATTATGGTTTGCTTTTGTTTGGTGCTTCAATTTTTCTGTACAGAAGTACATTTATTGAAATTTTTTGATTCCAAAACCGGTTTTGGGGGTTTATTTGTAAAGTAGTTTGAATATCATGTATAATGTTTTCAAGAGTAGTAATGTTTAAAAAGAAATTGGGAAATAATTTAAAATGAAAATACATTTCATGAAGTATTTTAATTTAAAACCTTTTCCATGATTAATTTAAAAATGGGACTCACGGATGTTTTGGATTAAAAAAAATAGGTTTTATGATTTGTTTTGACTTTCACATGGTGCTTTGAAAGTGTTTGATTACATTATATAATTTGGGAAATGATTTAAAACAAAATTGGATTTTAGGAATTTTTTTGGTCTTATGATGAAATTTATGAGGTGTTTTGAAAATAGAGGATAACTTTATGAAGTTCGAGTGACATTTTATTTTAAATAAGTTCATGATTATCAAATATGGTGTTAATATTTTTTAAAATTCTATACTTGGGAAGTTTTAATTTTACCCTATGAAATGGATTTTGTATTTTTTTATGGAAGTGAGATTCTTTTCAATGTTCTTTTCTTTTTGAAATGATTTTTCATACTTCTTTTTAAAATGTGGGGATTTTTAAGAAAGATAATTTTAGGCAGGTGGGGGTGAAGGGGGAGGGGGTGGGGCAGGGGGGGTGCTGGTGCAGGGGCAGGGGGGGGGGGGTGTTGGTGCAGGGTGGGTAGTGTAGGGGGGCTGGGGATGTGCAGGGGGGGTTGGGGATGTGCAGGGGGGTGGTGCTGGGGAAGGGGGCATGGGGGTGTACAGGCCTTCCTGATTCTTTAGAGGGAGTTATAGAATTTGGTATTTCTTTCACCGTTAGTTAACCATTTAACTTTTTAAGCTTTCTTTCTCATGTTGTCCTTAAAAGTGATCAAGGAATTGAGATTGACTGCAATGTTTATTTCTTGCGTGGGATCAGTGTGGAGGTCATAGTTGGTGTTTCTATTTTGGATATCATCGAGTTATTTCTCAAGAAGAGTAATTTCATTGTTAACTTGTTTGGCTTTAGTGTTACACCAAGATTTGAGAGTCTGTTTGAGATGTTTTAGTTTGAGGTTGCAAGTAAAGGCATTATTGGTATGAGATATCGAGGACTACAAGTTTTGGATGACATGATTTCATTCTTTATCAGAGAGATTCACATTATTGAAGCAAAAGGGTAACCTAGGTTTCATGTCTTTGGGGGAAATGTTTACCAGGATAGAATAATGATCAGAGTTCAGTCTATGAAGAGTGATACTAGAGATATTGTCCTATTTATCTAGAGCCAGGACATTCATAAAGGCTCTGTCCAATTTGGAAGCAACCAGTTTATTATAATGTCTTCTATACTAGGTGTATTTCGCACCAGTGAGATTAATTTCAATAAGATTGTTGCCCTCGATTGAGGATTTAAATTCTCTCGTGGAGATAGAGGCGTGAGATGGGCCAATTTTTTCACTAGAATTAAGAATAACATTAAATTCTCCCATAAGAAACCAGGGGGAATTCGTGTTAGTTCCTAAATAAGAGAGGTCATTCCAAAGAATTATTCATTCTTGGTATTTATTATTAGCATAAACAAAGGAGTAGTAAATATGAGTACCATCAATAGTAAAGGTGCAAGTGAGAATCTGATCAGAGATACTAAAAACATTAAAATATTGTAAAGATGAATGTGAAAGAATCAATAAAGAATCATCATTTAGATTATTATTGATTACACCAAAAAATATATAATTGTTTTGACACAAGTGAGAATATTTAGAGGAGAAATAGATTTTTGGTTCCACAATAGAAAAAAGAATAGGGTGATGCGTGTTAACCATTCTTTTCAAAACATTGAGGGTGTCAGAGTTGGCGATACCCCAACAATCCTAAAAAAGGATCTTCATTTAAACCTATGTTTGGAGTTAGAACTCCCTTTTTTCTTTTTTCCAGATCCTTTATTTCTAGTATACCTTCTAACCTCTTGAGTATTATTGGTCTTTTCTTGTTCTTTGTGAGAAATGACATTGTTCTTATTTGTGGGTTATTTTATTTGTGTAGTCATATCTGAATATGTGGTATCCTTTGAGCCTGGCGACAGGTCATTGATACTTTGAGATACTAGGATTTCAGACATTGCAACATAGTCTGCATTTAATAAAGTAAGGGGATTGGAATTACCTTGAGCCTTTGTATCCACTGTTGATAGCGGCTTGACAAAGTTAGATGAGAGTCTTTGTTTCTGTTCTAGGGAGTTCTTATTTTCCTACATATGGATCAGTTCCAGCACAACAGGTAGACTATCATGTAGAACAGGTTCTAATGGCATGTTAACATATGCAGTAAAATTAGTACATAGGGTCTGTGTCTTGGGTTGAACAACCCTGTTGAGAGAGACAATGTGATTAGAGGGAGTTGAAAAATCATACGTTTTGGTTTCATTCCTCTTTTTGATAGTGGTAGCACTTGGAGTTAAAACCGGGTCCCTGTTTCTAGTGATTTTTTGTAGCATTAAGGGTTGGGTCAGTGGTGTTCAGATCACATAAGTGTAATGAAGTAGAATCATCAGAGAAAACATTAGTGCATGAGTCTGTGGAACACTTGGAACTAAGCAGTAAATTGCTGACGTTTTGACCATAGAGAAGATTTTCAGACTTCATAGAATAATCTCCACTAGCAATAGTGGGAGGAGTAGGTGTACCTGGGACAGGTGGATCCAAAGTAGAATGCTGTTTGACAGAGTTCAGATGACTCTGCTTCTGCTCCTGGGGGTCTTTAAAAATCTATATATGTTTGGGTACTAGAACCGAAGGTGTATTGTTATGTAGGACAAGTTCCATGTTCTTTATCATGTCTACTTTAGTGCAGGCTTTTTCCTGCTCAGTGGATAGCCTAATAGTGTCTAGGAACAGATTTTTAATTTCAATTAAGAGGCTTTGATCATTAATCAAATTGTCTTGTTCTTCAACATCATCTGCCCAACTAAGAACAATTTCTAATCCCTATTTCTCGCTTTTAAGTGATGATGGAGGTTTACTTTATTCTCATATTTTGGTGATTTTTGATTTTTGAATAGGCAATTGAAGGTGATGTTTGAAAAATAAAGAGCTTTATTAATTATCATGTTATTTAGTATTGGGATGTACATATCAATTTGAATATTATTTGTTCATTGTTGGTTTTGGATTCATGTATCATTTATCATGTACAGTTGACACACTGATCACATATATATAAGAAGTTGTTATATCTCATTTATTTTCCTACTATTTTCTTATAGGTGGTTTCTTATGATAAGACTAGTTCTATCCACCACTATCGAAGATAATGAGTTCAAGATTTGGGTAAGGTTTATTCCGTTTTTATTCTTTGTCCCAATTTTAATTAGGGTTTTTTTGATTTTTGGGTTTCTTATATTTTTGTTGTGTGTTTTGGATTTCGTTGAGGTGGATTCAAGTCTCCGTTGATGAAGGCTTACATGTGTATGCATAGGTAGACATATTAATATATAAGTTCCCCCTTTATATATATTCACTCATGGCAGTATGAATATATATATTGGGGCTAGGTGTGCTTTTATATAGATATGAAAAATGCATACGCGTGTAAGTGTAAAAGGGTATATGCAAGTATAAACATATATCTAAGGACCCCCTTGTGCATATTTGGCCATGAAAATATGTATATAGGGGCTAGGTGTCCTTATATATATGTTAAGTTGCATATGCTTACAATCGGAAAAAAGGAAGATTCGAGTTGTCGTCGTCAAAAGCAAACACGCCTTGAGGTTGAGGTAGGGTCCCTCTCCTAGTCTATTTAATTCAAGAATGTTTTAAAGTGCATTTATTTTCCTTCTTAATTCTGCATGTTTATATTAAATTTCAATTCTTGAATAAGTGTTAGTTAAGATAATTGTTTTGTTTGATAAATAAGTCATGGTTTTGTAATAAAACCCCTCCAACGGAGGTGCGCTGTCTGCGAAAACTCACAGTGGTATACCTTACTTAACATTATTGCATTGATGTTTTTCTTATATTTGATATTGTTGTTAGTCATAAAGCACACATCGTACTTGACCCTTTTTATATCCCTGCAGGGGGTTTCCCTCTTTTTATTAAACCAGTTGTTTGAACCAAGACACTCTTTAAGTGACATTAGACTTTTAAGATGGGTCCCATGTTGTGTGACTATGTCACATGGCATGTGATATTTAAATCCAACAAAAAGCCCAGTTCCACAGCCCATGGGTCCCACAGTACCAGTAATGTAAGATTACATGTTATGTAACCTGTGATTTTCCTGATCCCATGGGGTATTCCTCTAGGTATTCCTATACATGGATAGATCTACAAACCTCACCGAATTAGGTATATCAGGGGTCATCCAATCCTCTAGTTATCACAGATTAGCATTCATTTCTTTAAATCTTCTGAGAAAACATCCTCTCATGCCATCCATATCATCCTATTTGAAATTAAGTGGAACAGATACTCCAATTCCATTCTAATCCACCTCCAAAATCCATGATAAAAATGACATAAATTTCCCTTATGAAAAACAAGGTCAAGGAAGGCACTGATTAACCAGTGGAAAACCACCAAACGACCAATGGCCACAAACTTTTTGGTTCCAACCATCAACCATCCAGTAGTTAGTCTAGAGCCAAACCTCCCCCACTATCACTATTAATATGTTCATGGTGCTTTATAATAGGTAAATAGTGACCCCATCTACTTCATTTTAGGAACACCACATACTTCTTCCCCCCTTTACTAAATCCATCCACCCGAAACATAAAATTTCAATTAAAACTTAATCATTTTAATTAGAAATCACCAAAATTAAATTTTAAGAACCCAAAAAAGAAATCCATAGTCATTACAAACTATCCACTATACGATTTCTTATCCATGAGAAACATTACTAAGCATCACTGGTGACTTGAGGTTTCAGGGGTTTGGAGCTGCCTTCGGGCCTACTCCTTCCCTTCATAGTTTTCCATCCTTCACCTTATCTATTATTCGGTACCTTGAAGTCTCATTTACCTTCTTCTTCTATGTCTTTTTTCCTAGGATTCGACATGCACCAATTTTGAAATCACTTATTTCAAGATCGATCACTAGTATTTAGGTTAACCAGAATGTTTCAGCATTTTTCAAATGTTTTCCAGCAGTCGAACATTATTCCCTCAAATTTGCTAATTCTTTACTTCCCTAATAGAAGAATTGATCCACCATAGGTGTACTGAATTGAGTTTTCATTGATGCTGCCCCGCGGATGTCGTTAGACCGGGCCAACATGCCGCAGTCACGCCGCGGTCATGCTGCGGTCACGACGCAGTCACGGCGTGGTCACGACGCGGTCACGGCGCAGTCATGCCGCGGTCACACCACGGTCACGGCGCGGTCACGTTGCGGTCACACCGTGATTTGGCCCTACTCCAGGACGACACCCTACGGTGGTTCACAGTGATAGTATTTCACAAGTCTTGTGATTAATGTTGAGACTGACTAATCACAATTTCTGCCAGTGGGGTGACGATCGGACCAACACGCCGCAGTCAAGCTGCGGTCACGCCGCGGTCACGCCATGGTCACGCTGTGATTTGGCCCTGCTTTAGGACGACACCCTGCGGTGGTTCGCAGTGATAGTATTCCATGAGTCTTGTGATCAATGTTGAGACTGACTAATCACAATTTCTACCGGTGGGGCGACGATCGGAATGTTGCCCCACCTCCTCTCACTCCCTTCGCTCCTGGCCGAAAGATGCTGCCCCACAGATGTCGCTAGATCGGGATAACATGCCGTGGTCACACCACGGTCACACCGCGGTCATGCTGTGATTTGGCCCTGCTCCAGGACGACACCCCACGGTAGTTCGTAATGATAATATTCCATGAGTCTTGTGATCAATGTTGAGACTGACTAATCACAATTTCTGCTAGTGGGGCAACGACCGGAATGTTGCCCTGCCTCCTCCCGCTTCATTCACTCCTGGACGGAAGATGCTACCCCGCAGATGTCGCTGGACCGGGACAACATGCCGCGGTCATGCCACGGTCACACCGCGGTCACGCCGTGGTCACGCTGCGGTCACGCCGTGGTAATGACGTGATTTGAGAATGCCCCAACTTTCTGCAAAAAATGCTCACGAATTGGTCACTCTATGAATGAATGTGCGACTCAATGTAATGAACCTCAATCTCCCCCTCTCTATAAATCTGTTTGGGTGGAAAAGGAAACCCCCATAATGACCCCTGTTTCTCAGACAGTTACTACTGACTGCACTAATAACAAGAATCTCCCTGGCCTCTCTTAAGATTCATCCACCCTCCCATTATGATGCCGATTCCTTGCACGTCCCCGGGACTTCTAAAGAAGGAAAGCAAGATACCTTCAATGCTAACTCACCTATTCTTGAAGTAAGAAAACCTATACAAAGAGATACATAGGATGTGCAATCGAATCATGAAGATCCTTTGCATACAGACCTCAGAACTTCTAAAGAAGGAAAGCAAGTATTCAATGCTGAATCACCTATTCTTGAAGCAAGAAAACCTATAAAAATAGATAAATAAGAGGAGTAATCGGATCATGAAGATCCCTTGAACATGTAGAGATTGACAAACCCTGCCAATTGGAAGAAGACTTCCTAAAATCAAGGGCTAGGAAAGGGAAGAAAGCATTGGTTGACTCTGATGGCTTCATCAATCCAAGTGCTAGAAACACCTGGAAATGTAGGGATAATTCCAATTTTAAAAGAAAAATTATCACACGTTCCCTAGCTGCCAACATGAAGGACCAAAACAAAATACCCCCACAACCATCCCCTACTGAAAAAGTGTCTGCCTCATCAGATGCTTCAGCAAGCTCCTCCAATTCTTCTGACTCGGATGAGTCATCCAGTGAGGATGATGAAAATGACCCAGCTTATAGGGATGCCTATGTAATTCCATAAAATCTTGATTTTCCAAATTACCTTGATGCATGGATGGATGAGAAATATCCTTAAATTTATGGTATGGCAACTAGATAAGAGAACCCCTTATTAACAAGGTTAATGATGACAGAGGTGGAATCAATCACAAAATTTGAATCAAGGATCTGCTGTAAGAAATGGGATCAGTCCAAGATGATATTGCTTTACTTGTAGAAAATTATAACTTCATTCATCAAAAAGACATTCTCTTATGGAAGGATACATCTAATGGAAATCTTGACTCGAAAATTTTCTATATGCACTTAATACAAGGACACACCCACTGGATTATTAGTTGGAATAAGAAATGGATTTCCCCCTCCAGGTATACTCTATTCTGGAGGATGTTATCAAATAAACTCCCAGTAGATATGAACCTATAGAAAGTTGGTATATCTTTGTGCTCTAAATGTGTGATTTGTCACCAACATAGGGAAGATATTAATCACCCATTCCTTAGATGTAAAACAACTGTCTCTTTATAGTAGAAGGTGCTGTTAATCTTTAACATGCATGTCACCCGAACAGACTCCATCTGATCTTTCCTTGAGGAAATTCATTTAACGCCTCACTCAAAGCAGATCATACTCCTACTCAGAACTGCTTGTGTTGAGCTTTTTCATGAAATCTGGACATGTTAGAATGATATTCTGCATAACTGTGCATGCTTCAATGTGAATATGATCACGCGGAAGGTCCTTGTTGCAATACAACATGCCAACTCACTGCATGCTGAACAATGTAGTAACATGATTGCTTATTTTCTGATGCTTTGACATCTTCAAATCCCAGGTAACTTTCCCACCCCGTAGAGGAATCTGGAAGTTTTTTGGACACCCCCTTTGGATATTAGATCAAATTCAACACTGATGGATCCTATAGAGGAAACCCAAGCCCGTCAGGATATGAAACTATCTTCATAGATAACAATGGCGAAGTGATTGAATGAGTTTATGGTTCATGTGGTATATCTACTGCTCTGGAGGTAAAAATTATGGGCATTATTATGGCCATTGAAATTGCTGGTAAAAGAGCATCGAACCATCTTTGGCTGGAAAATGATTCCTCCACAATTGTGCAAGCACTAATGTATTTAGATAGTATAAAAATGGATAGATGTCAGTGGATGCATATCTTGATATCATAAAGAGGATGTTCATCAAAGTGGTAGAGGAATTTAAGAAGAATCCAAGCTTCAATTTTAATGAAATCCCCTGGAAATGAAGTTGTTGATATTCTTTTGATTCTCAGAAGCAGGTTCTTCTTTGTCTTGTGCTATTTCTATTTTTCAACCGGTTCTACTCAATGGAACTGTACAATGGATGTTTGCATACCTGCACTATAGGGTATTTGAAATGTACTCCTGCCAGTTTAAGAACATGCTTGATCATGCATCCTTCTTGAATGAAGCTGTTATGATGTTTCTTCTGGCGTTTGAGATATTTTGGATAAAGAGAAGATTCAGTCCTTGGCTAGTTGGGTCAACTATTAACAAAGTTTCTGTTTTCCTTGATGTCATTAAGGGATGCTATTGGGTTTTCAATGCATAAATCTGCTTTTCTATTGGGTTGGTCTCTCGAAGGACTGGCAGGGGGGTGCAAGGGGTGGGGTGTCCAGGTTCTGGGGGGGGGTCTAGGTTCTGGGGGGTCTGTTTAGGGTCTATCTGGGGGGTTTTCCCAGGGGGTCTGGGGGGGTGTCTAGGTTTTTTTTGGGGGGGGGGAACAGGACTGGCAGGGGGTAGGGGGGAACTAGCAGGGGGAGGGGGGGGGGGAACTAGCAGGGGGGAGGGGACTGGTAGGGGGGACTGGCAGGGGGGTGGGGGGTAACTGGCAAGGGGGGTGCAAGGGGTGGGGTGTCCAGGTTCTGGGGTGGGGGTCCAAGTTCTGGGGGGGGGGTGTCCAGGGTTTGGGGGGGGGGTCTATCCTAGGGGGGGGGGGTCTGTCTAGGGTCTATCTGGGGGGGGGGGGGGGTCTGGGGGGTGTCCAGTTTTTTTTTTTTTTTTGGGGGGGGTAGGACTGGCAGTGGGGGAGGGGGGAACTGGCAAGGGATGGGGGGGGGGAACTAGTAGGGGGGAGGGGACTGGTAGGGGGGACTGACAGGGGGAGGGGGTAACTGGCAGGGGGGGTGCAAGGGGTGGGGTGTCCAGGTTCTTGGGAGTGTCTAGGGGGATCTGTCCCGGGTCTGGGGGGGTGTCTAGGTTTGGGGGGGGGGTTCTAGGGTTTGTCCAGGAGGGTGGGGGGTGGCTGTCCAGGGGAGTGGAGGTCTGGGCTGTCCAGGGGGATCTGTCCAGGGTTTGGGGGGGTGTCTAGGGTCTGGGGGGGGGTGTCCTGGGTCTATCTGGGGGGTGTCCAGGGTCTGTCCGGGGGGTGCCCAGGGTCTGTCTCGGGGGTGTCCTGGGTCTATCTGGGGGGGGGTGTCCAGGGTCTGTCCGAGGGGTGTCCAGGGTGTGTCTGGGGGGTGTCCAGGGTCTGTCTGGGGGGTGTCCAGGGTCTGGGGGGAGGTGTCTAGGGTCTGTCTGGGGGGGGGGGGGTATCCAGGGTCTGTCCAGGAGGGGGCTTTGCAGGGGGGCTGTCCAGGGGGGGTTTATGTAGGGTGGGGGTGTCCAGTGTCTAGGAGGGAGGGGTATGCAGGGGGTGGGCTACTGCGGGGTGGGGGGGGGGGTGTGCAGGGGGGTGGGGGGCTATTTTTTTTTTATGGTTTTCCAGACCCTATATCCACGGTTAAAAACCGTGGCTATAGGTCTATTGCCACAGTTACAAACCGTAGCTAAAGGTCTAATGCCATGGTTTCTAACCATGGCAATAAACTATATCCCTCCTCTAGTATAGCCATGATTCTAAACCGTGGCTATAGAGATATTACCACGGTTTGAACCATGGCTGTATACCTAAAGCCATGGTTTGAACCGTGGCTGTAGACCTAAAGCCACAGTTCCAAACCGTGGCTATAAGTCTAGGCCTATAGCCCGAATGGCCTGAAGGCCTTCTTCTTTTTATTTTATTATAGATAATCCCCCTTTTAAGGGTTGAAGTGGAAACTGTACATGACCCGTAGGCCCAAGGCACAAGGCCCGACATGACCTGTAATACATGACCCGAAGGCCCAGAGGTATACCATGCCCAATACATGACCAGTAGGCCCAACCCACTAGAACTGAACCTACCCAGCTTCTGCATCATTGGTTTCCTTTAGCTCCCCACCTGAATTGATGATCGGCTAGCATTGCCCCGTACAAAGCTGCATAGTGCCTGGTCCCGATGGCGGTTGCCATACCCTCTCATTCTTCCATTCCGGTTAGCTATGCTTCTGGTGACTGCTACTGGTACTCTGATCCTTATCTGGGGCCTGATCTGTGTGAACTGGGCTACTTCATGGTCTTCAATGGCCCGAAGGCCTTTGATGGCCCGAAGGCCCTGAGACCCGTAGGCCCAAACTGGTGGCCCGAAATCCCAAATCAGGTGAATAGTCTAGCTGCTACAGTACCAAACAGTGCCCGCTACAGTACTGCTATAGTACCTGCTACAGTCTGCTACAGTACCGAAAATTCGCCTCCGCCCGGTTTTGAACCTAGGTCTCTTGGATGCCAAGCAGGAGCCCTTACCACTCAGGTACAGGCTCGTTGGCGTCTAGGCCTATAGCCACGCCAAACTTAGCCACAATTTGAGGACATATAGCCACAGTTTTAAACTGTGGCTATAGCCTGAATTTCCAATAGTGATTGGTGGCAGTTTTTTTACCCGATGACTCATCTCTACTTTCTACGATTGAAATCACTTTGAAAAATCTGCTCCGACATACATATATCCATTTATGTGTGCATGAGGATGGAGAATAGGGAAGCCTCACCATGCTTCTCTCCATTCTCGTGCATACAAAAATGGATATCCATACGCGATGACATATTTTTCATAGTGATTTCAGTGGGAGAAAATTACAAGGAGATAAGGCGTTAGGAAAAAGGGATCCACCAATCCACTGGAAATTGTGCCAATTTATTATAATTTGTTATAATTTATTACAATTTCTTGCCAATTATTGCTAATTATTAGCAATTATTGTTAATTATTAGTAACTATTGCTAACTATTGCTAATTATTTCTAATTATTGGTAATTATTGGTAATTATTAGCGATATATAACTAATTAATAGAATGTATTACCAATTATTACTAATTGTTGCAATTTATTACTAATTGTTACAATTTATTACTAATTGTTGCAATTTATTACTAATTACTCGAATTTATTACTAATTATTAGAATTTATTAGAATTTATTATTAATTATTACAATTTATTACTAATTATTACAATTTATTGCTAATTATTATAATTTATTACTAATTATTATAATTTTTTTGCTAATTATTACTAATTATTAGAATTTATTACTAATTATTAGAATTTATTTCTAATTACTGCAATTTATTACCAATTCTTAGAATTTATTACTAATTATTAGAATTTATTACTAATTATTGGAATTTATTACTAATTATTACAATTCATTACTTATTATAACTAATTATTAGAATTAATTACTAATTATTACTAATTATTAGAATTTATTACTATTATTAGAATTTATTACTAATTATTATAATTTTACTATTATTAGAATTCATTACTAATTATTATAATTTATTACTAATTATTAGAATTTATTACAAATTATTACTAATTGTTGCAATTTATTAATTTATTACTAATTATTAGAATTTATTACTAATTATTAGAATTTATTACTAATTATTAGAATTTATTACTAATTATTAGAATTTATTACTAATTATTACTAATTGTTACAATTTATTAATAATTGTTATAATTTATTACTAATTATTATAATTTATAACCAATTGTTATAATTTGTTACTAATTCTTACAATTTATTACTAATTATTATAATTCATTACTAATTATTAGAATTCATTACTAATTATTAGAATTTGTTACTAATTATTATAATTTATTACTAATTATTAGAATTTATTACCAATTATTACAATTTATTACCAATTATTAAATTTATTATTAATTATTAAAATTTATTACTAATTATTATAATTTATTACTAATTATTAAAATTTATTACTAATTATTAAAATTTATTACTAATTATTAGAATTTATTACAAATTATTAATAATTATTATAATTTATTGCAAATTATTATAATTTATTACTAATTATTACTAACTGTTGTAATTTATTACTAATTATAAATATTATTAGAATTTATTACTAATTATTACGAATTATTACAATTTATTACTAATTATTAGAATTTACTACTAATTATTAGAATTTATTACTAATTGTTGCAATTTATGACTAATTATTGCAATTTATTACTATTTATTACAATTTATTACTAATTATTACAATTTATTACTAATTATTACAATTTATTAATAATTATTACAATTTGTTACTAATTATTACAATTTATTACTAATTATTACAATTTATTACAATTTATTACTAATTGTTGCAATTTATTACTAACTGTTGCAATTTATTACTAATTGTTACAATTTATTACTAATTATTATAATTTATTACTAATTATTAAAATTTATTACTAATTATTACTAATTGTTAATTTATTACTAATTGTTGCAATTTATTACTAATTATTACAATTTATTATAATTTAATACTAATTATTATAATTTAATACTAATTATTACAATTTAGTACTAATTATTACAATTTAGTACTAATTATTACAATTTAAAACTAATTATTACAATTTAATACTAATTCTTACAATTTAATACTAATTATTATAATTTAATACTAATTATTACAATTTAATACTAATTATTACTAATTAATAATAATTAATATAATAACTATTAATTAATACTAATTCATACTAATCACACGTAATTATTTGTAAAAATAAACATAAACAATGATAAATAAAATTATCTAATTCTAATTTAATTTAACTACAACTAATTAACATTAATTATAACTAAAATAAAATAAAATGAATTAACTAAAAAATAAAATAAATAGATAAATACCTTAAAACTGGAACTTTTGAAGGATATAGCTGCGAATAATGCCCCAAATTAAAATTTTAAACTATAAAAAATTTTGAGAGAAAAATTTCCACTAGAGAGAGAGAGAGGAGTAGAGAAATGAGTGAAATGAGTGAAATGAGAAGAAAAACAGGTGAGAATATTTATAGGTTAAATTAGTTGTAATGATATTATTTGCAAGGGGACCCATCACAAATGCCCACCACCCCTATTAATTTGGAGTGGTGGTTAACAAGTCTTTTGCGATGGGCCCCATCGCAAAAGGCAATATGCTAACATAATATTTGCAACGAGATTTATATCCTGTCACAAATACCATTTCCCACCGTTTGGCATGCAATGCGTGCCACACCTTTTGCGATGAGAACTATCACCCCGTCGTAAAAACCTTATTATTTGCAATGGGCTGATGTTCTCGTCGCAAAAAAACCCTTCTGACGAACTATTTGCGACGGGACACTGACCTGTCATAAATGACTCATCGCAAATGCCCACTTTTTCCGTAGTGATGGTATAATTAATCATATTTGTATAAATATAATTGCATGATATATTTTGTTTAATTATGAACTCACCTATCGTGACCATAATTATGAAAAATTTTATATATGAAAATAATTGGTATTGTATATGATTTAATTAACCATATTTGGTTATTTTGTAAATTATTTTGTTTAACTAAGATCTCATAATCGTGGACACAATTATGAAAAATTTAGCATATGATTTTTTTATCTGATTATATTGCATTAATAATTAATATATCTTATTAATATATTATCATTAATGTAGTTTTTTTATTAATATGATTTATTTATGTTTTTTCCATAAAAAACTATGTCATTTTTCCACTACTGGAATCTTACCCCATACCCATGGTTCTAAATCGTGGGTATAGCCCATAAAACTTCCAACACCTCTCATAGAACCTTAAAATAAATTACAAACCATGGTATACATTTAATGTAGTACACTTATTATATATTTAGCATTCAACCATCAAGTTATAAATAGTATTCAAATCATTTATAATATTGTAACATACATATATAATCCACATCATCAATTAGTTTTAGTCATCCACCCATGTCTCTTTACCTAAACTAAAAAACAGAGGGGATAAACATCTCATTTATCACCACCAATGCCATCATAACCATCACCAACATCAATTCCATCAACTCGACCGCTACTAGGACCCTCATTGACACACTACCACAAAAACGGGTTTTCGCAGCACCACCCTTTAACAGTGCTAAAAAAAAGCACCGATAAAGGGGGTATCTTTATCAACGCTAAAAAAACACTGATAAAGGGCACTTTTAATAGTGATAAAAAAAGTGTTAAAAAAGTCACCTTTATCATCATTTTTTAGCGCTGCTAAAGGTATCCCTTTATCAACCCTTTTTTAGCACTGATAAAGGGACCCCTTTTATCAACACGTTTTTAGATGCACTGATAAAGACCCCTCTTTATCAGTGCTTTTTTACAAGCACTAATAAAAGTACACTTAAAAAAATTGCATTTCATTAAAAATAATATATTAATATATGAATATATTTATTTTGATATAAATATAATATATATTTTTTAAATACATTTTAGATAAAGCTAAATAGACATTTACACTTAATATATAAGATAATTAGTGAAAATGGATTAAAAAATAATTAAAAATATATTTTTAATTAATAATTTGCTAATTATTATCATGTAATAGTCATTTAATAACAATTTGAATATAAAAAAATAAAAAAATTAATAAAAGATCGAAAATAAGTTGAAAACGTAACTCGAACTTCAAACAGCCATAACTTTTGATCCAAGTGTCCGTTTGAGCTCCACCACATATCAAATTGAATCATGTGATGAGATCTATACCCTTAGTAATACAAGTAAACCTATGTCACGTTTTTCAAGGCAAAAAAAGCCCATAAAGCCTTCAAAACTGAGTTTTTTTTGGGGTATCTTAATTTTTTAACATTTGATGGATTTCCATCCTCGTTTAAGGGGGTCTTATTGCCTTTTTTGGTGAAGAATGAATTTATTTCCACATCTTACATTCATATTGATATTATGGTTTTAAAATTTTATCATTTTTCACAATGTATTGTTATTTATAATCAAATATATAACAATATATACATATTTTGTATATATTCACCTATAAAAATTTAATTTTATAAATAAATAATTAAACATATTTATATATAAAATATATTTCTCAATATATTAACCTTATCTAAATAAAAAACAATACCAATTTTATTTAAAATACAAATGTATGAATATTTATATACACATACATATACAATTAATGTATATATAATGTTTATATATATATATTTGTGTGTGTATTTACAAACATATATATGTTTATCTATATAATCTGATATATGTATATAAATTTTAATATATAATATATAATATATACAAATAAATATAAATATGTATAAATATATTTATAGATGCACACGTATATATAAATATATATATTTATGTATTTATAAACACACACACACAAAACAAATTTTATATGTATATATATATATATATATGAAAAAATGCAATGATATATATATAAATATATAGATATATCATAAAATGAAAGACAAAACAATATTGGTGAGTGGTAGAGTCGCGAGCGCATGAGGAGGAGGTATTAAGTTCGAAACCTAGCAAAGGCAAGGGTGCATGGGCAGGGGTGAGCAGGTGCCTAGCACTGATAAAGGGGGTCGGGGGAGGCTAGTGCTATTAAGGGGGGGGGGGAGTCGAGTTATGATAAAAGGGGGTGATCTGTCCTCCGATTTGTAGATTTTTTTTAAAAAAATTTAACCTTTATCAGCACTTTTTTAGCACTGATAAAAGGGACCCCCTTTTAATAGCACCTCGATTATCAATGCTTTTTTAGCACTGATAAAGGTTTTTTTAGCGCTGATAAAATCCTATTATGTGGTCGTGGCATCACTCAGGGCATCATATAAATACTGCATTGATTCCATACATGAATAAAAAACATTAACAACATTTGATGGAAGTGATGGACATATAGATGGAATAGCTTCCAGGAACTGTTCGGTGACTAGTTTACCTCTTTCATGCTCTTGTATGGCTATTTTTTTGGCCTTGGATGCTTCTGCATGATAATTTTGCAGCTTAGTGTTGTGATAGTTTTGAGAGGCGCTCGATGAAGGCCAATACCTAGTGGGGATGATGTTTTTCCCAGGCTAGCATCATACTCTCCCCTGGTACTCCTCACCTAATACCCATCCCAAATGATCATTTAGCCTGAAGTTGTCATCTTATTTCTCATCGAGGGACTCCAAGGAACACTGTTGAAAATATAAATAAGATATTTAATTATGAATTATGTATCAAAATTTGAAATATCAATAAAAATACTTACAATATTTTCTTGTTCCTATACATTTATAAAATTTCCATCTCTTTTCTTCCTACTTGAGCAAAATAAGTTTGATATAGGCACACGACCTTCGATGACCAATGATGCTTACTACAAATAACATTGATTACTATAATAGTACATTATTGAATAATATAAAATTGATAAACCAAACATGAATCAAAATTTTAACCGTTGAAGAAATCCATAAAATGAAGAAGCATCTAAATATACATTTAATTAGAAATTTAATACTAGAGGCATACCATAATAAATATATTCTAATTATCATGATAAACATGGGTATGATATAGATTCCTCTTGTATGTTCATTTCAATATAATTCTATTTGTGTTACGTTATTTAGTTATTCAGTCACTTGGTAATTTTGATCATCTGGTCATTAAGTTCATTTTTTGGTTAGGTTGTTTGGTAATTTGGTAATTTGGAAATTTAGCTATTTGTCCATTTGACCATTTTGGAATTTGGTAATTTGACCAATTATATGTATCCATTTCTTCATTTTGTCTATTTTTCCATTTGGCCTATTCTATTTATGTTACATTATTTGGTTATTTGGTTACTTAGTAATTTTGATCATTTGGTCATTAAGTTCATTTTTTGGTTAGGTTGTTTGGTTATTTTGGCATTTGACCATTAATAAATTTGTTCATTTGGCCATTTTGTTATTTGAGAATTTGGGAATTTGGGAATTTGGTCAATTGTCCATTTAGTCATTTTGACCATTTGGGAATTTTTTCATTTGGGCATTTGTCCATTTGTCCATTTGGGAAATTGGGTAATTTGGAAATTGGGAAATGGACAAATGCCCAAATGGAAAAAATTCCCAAATGGTCAAAATGGACAAATGGCCAATTGACCAAATTCCCAAATGACCAAATGCCCAAATTCCCAAATGCCCAAATGCTCGAATAACCAAATGGCCAAATGAAAAAATGTTTTAATGGTCAGATGCCAAAATAACCAAACAACCTAACCAAAAAATAAACCTAATGACCAAATGATAAAAATTACTAAGTAACCAAATAACCAAATAATGTAACATAAATAGAATAGGCCAAATGGTCAAATAGAAAAAATAGAGAAATGGATAAATAGAATTGGTCAGATTCCCAAATGCCCAAATGGTCAAATGGCCAAATAGCTAAATTGATAAATGACCAAATTATTTGTGTTTGACTATTCTAGGCTTCACGCATACAGGTATGCCCACATCTCCTGTTAGAAGATCCCACTGAATAACATACAATAAAAAAATAAGACGAATTAAGACATATTACAATTGGAAAAAAATGATGTGATATAATTTGACACACTTATAATAAAAAAACATGACACAAGCTGCTCATTAGGCTATGATGGATCCGTGGGCTGTCATAAATCGATAGACTCTAAAGGATGTGCCTATTCTAATGCATACATTGGGTGATCTGCATGCACTGGAGTGGAAGCTAAAGTAACAAAATCATCAGATCCTAGATGGATAGTAGGAAATGGATGTGGTGTAGACATGTTTGGATAAGGATAGAAAGGCTAGAGATACATCACAATATTTGGATATGGTATAGGTGGGAACATCTATGAAGGCGGTGTATACATGGTATGGGAAGAAGAGGCTAAATTACATGATGATGGAGGCATGGGTGGGAACATACCTAGATGCTCAAATAGTGGATGAAAAGGTGTGGTAGATGGGGTGTATGCTGGTAGTTTAGGGTGTGAACAGGTACGACGGGTTCTTCGTGTATCTAAGAGCACCCTTACTCGGATCCATACTAGTAGGTTGAGGAGAAGTTGACTTTATTTGAGATGAATGTCCTTAATTTTTTTATAAAGAATAATAACATGACATTAAATGTAATGAAAAAGAAAAATATTATAATTATTATACTCACTAAGGGAATCAGAGGAGGAAACCCTAGCTTGTGTATCCATCGATCATTATTAAATAATCGATCCCTTTGAACTTCTTCAATATCTTTCATAATCTATATAAGAATTAAATGTAAATTTTTTAGAAACCATTTTTTTCATACAACTTAGAAGTCAAATAAGTTATAAAAAGGTCATAACGTGTTTTAGAAACAATAATTTAAAATCAAGTTATACATTTTTTAAAAACCCATTTTAAACCCATTTTTTTGAATTGAAATAAATATAATTAAAATAAATATAATTAAAATAAATGAAAAAACAATACTAAAACAAACATATCATTCCAAACCAAAACTAAATTAAAGTAATTATAGTAGTACCAACCTGAGAAACCCACATCATGGTAAACTGAATGAACTATGAACATATATGGTTGTTTCTATATATTACCTAAAAATAATTTAGGTTTAACATTAATTCTCACAATGGGACAATTTGAGTCATCAAATAAAATATATTTTTCAACACGAATGGGGGAGTCAATGTTGTTAATTTATTTCTCAACATCATGAAAAATATATATTGGGATTACTTCAATAATGACACCATAATCAGGTCTCAGATGATATTTCACATAAAACACTTATTTTTCCATTGATTCCAAAATATATGATTCATCGGTAGCTAGGAAGCAAGTTATGTCAATAACTATGAATCCACAAACATAAATAAATGTACCATGTCACATCATTGAATCAAACTATTTACATTTTATCATAGTGACTTTACCATGTGAGTAGCAATCCAATAATAATATTTTATTAAAAATTCCATAATAAGACACATTTTCATATCGAGGACTTCTATCTGATGCACTGGCATAATCGTTAGTTGTTGTAGTTAATATAATTCTATCATGCTGTGTTCTAATTTTCACTACTTCATTAGTTGTAATAATTTACATCTATTGATTATTAAATATTTTCATTCACGAACCAAAGAATTGGCACCAAAATCCAAGGATCTTAATTCTTGAGAGACAGAGTCAACAGGTAAAATCAATACCTAAAATATATATTAATTATAAAATTAAATAAATAAATAAATTTTAAGTTAATTAAAGTAATGATCATACCTTTTATTTCAACCAATTAAGAAACTCTTTTCTATGCAAAGCCTCTCTCCTTATCAAAGGTAAAGATCTATGAAATCTACTAATAATTTTTTTATGTTCCCTATATAAAGTGAGAATAAAAGTTTAAGGTACATGTGAAATTAAATAGTATGAGATAAAATATAAATATTTAAATTACTTACTTGATACAGTCATTGAACATGCACCCGTAAGGGGCTATGCCTTAGGGTTTCTTCTCCTCGCCGCCGCCTTCCTCCCCCTCGCTGCGGGCCGACTGTGATCGTCTCCTCGTTGCTTGGCAAGCTTGTGGTGGGTGGTGTCTCTTCCTGTGGCGGAGTCTTCTTCATGGGATCATTCTCATCCCTTCTATAGTTAGGAGAGGGCTTCTCATGGCGGAGCGGTGTGGATCTTTGTTCGAGTTCCACCTACTGCGGTGGAGGTTGACGCTTCATCTCTAAGCTGGCTTGGGGTGCGTTGGGTGGATCTGGTCGCCGGGTGCGGTCTCAAAGGTGGCAACGGGTTTTTTCAGTTTAGGTTTGTGTATGTCACAACATTAGTGTTGTGATGACTTGAAGGTTTGGTTCTGGCTCAGTTTTTTTGGTTTTCTGTCATATTCAATTGCGATTTCGGCCTGGTTGTTCTTGGCCATGGGAGGTTGTTTTTTTTGGTTCTGAATCGTCGACGGTCGTGATGACAGATGATGGTGAGCTAACCCGAGCTTCGATTGATGCGGATGAATTTGTTTTTCCCAGTGGACGTGATAAAGGTGGTGGGTTGTCAAACCTTCGGCGACGACGATGGCTGCGGTTCCGCCGGCATCCTGCTGTGTATGGTGGCACGTGATGATGGTTTCCGGATCGAGGCATAGGGTGCGTGGTATGATGGTGGGTGCGCAGCTCGAGGCATCCGTCTCATGATTTCGGTTTGGATTTTTGATTTTTGATTTTGATGTGGATGTTTTGAAGTGGTGAGTTGGTAGTGGTTTAGTTCTGTATTGGGTACCGGAAACCCTTAAACCGACCTTTAGAAAAATGAAAAAAAATGATTTGTAGGATATAGTCATTGAACAAACCATATTTAAACAGGACTGTGCGATGTGACATATCCTTCTCTTCAAGGATCAATGTAGTTAATGTATATAACCCAGGAATTCATCCAGTTTGGAGAAGATATGGAAATAAGAGATCAATTTCCCTATACTGCTCATCTTTATTTCTCATTGGCTGCTTATGTCTTGTGTTCACGTCAGACAAATACATTGAACAAAAATTCATAAATTCTTGATCCAGATAACCTATCACAATGGAACCTTCATGATGATTATTGTTTCGAACATAATATTTCATTGTGAAAATATTTATTTCTATAATATACATACACCAAGAAGAAATGGGTCCCCCAAGAAGTGTTTCAGTTGGAAGATGAACTGTTAAATGTAGCATGCAAGTGAAAAATGATGGATGGATTTTTTTTACAACTCACACAAAATTAATGGAACCTCTTGCTGTATTTTTATCAAGAAAGACTTGGAAAAACTTTTAGAATAAATGTCTCTAAAAAATGGCACAAGAGAATCACCATCACCCATATATTATTGGATAGTAAATGCCATATTTCTATTGGAATCAATTCATTAATAAGTATGTGATAATCACGAGTTTTTAGGGATTTTAGTTTCCACTCCCTCTTATTGAATCATTTAGATATGTTATTGGAATAGATATAAGGACCCTTGATATTCTCCAATACTTACAGAAATTGATTTTTCTCTAAAGTTGTCATCACATAAGAAGCACAAGGAACTTTATATTTGTTTTCACCGATACACACTCGATGAAGTTCTGGTCAAATACCCCAATCCAAAAAGTCCTGAAGAGATAATAAGTCATATTTGGTCTTCCCCTTGATATTTATAAGAATTGGAATCAACATTTAAAATAAATCTTTATCAATTTTCATTACATATAAACATTGACATAACAAATTGGTAGACCAAAATGAAAACACAAAGAAGATGCTTTTCTTTTTCCAATTGTAAGCAGATTCAGTGTCAACATTCTTTTTATTTTTAGATTTAATATGAAAATTTCCTAATGAAAAACTAAAATCTTTAAATTTATTAAGAACATAGGTTCTTAAAATATGTTGAGATGGCTGTTTAGTGTCAAATTTATTATCAAACCTCTGACAATTCTTCTTGTATTAATGATCCATTAACAAGAATCATCGATGCCCCATGAAACTGAAACTATGATGATATTTAAGTATTTTTGATCGTGTATTATTCATATAAATAGTACATGATATTTTTCCATTCATTTTCTAACCATACATCATTGAACAATAAGGGAAACCATTTATAGTCCATAGAAGGTAAAAACACATATGAAATATTTTGTTTGAAGAAGCATAAAATGTGGGCACACCCATATCCCAAAGCTGCTACAACTCTCTTATTAAAGGTTAAAAGTAGATGTCTAAATAATTTCTAGTATTAGAAGGTCTAGATGTTAGTATAATCAATAAAGTGAAATGTTTTTTTATAAACATCCATGAAGAAAGATTATAAATGTGAACAAAAACTGAACATGTGCAGTGAGTACTAAGCATATGACCAAACTAATTAAAACCATCACAAGATAGACCCAACCTAACATTAGACACCTTAGTTGCAAAATCAGGATGTTGTGCATCAAATGATTTCCATGCTAATACATATGTAGGATGAACCAACTCATATTACCTTTAATTCTACCAACATCATTCTATCACATACTGGTTGATATTTATGTAGGAATGAATAGATTTTGAAGTGTGGGAATCAATGGACAGTGACACATGACTTTCCATGGCACACAAGATTGTGTTCCATATGAATTTAACTTCCATAGAGATGCAACACATTCTTTATAGTCATTAAGGTCTTATATTTCCTCCCAAAATAAACTATAATCTTTCAGATAAGAATGGATTTTATTAGTAGAAAATCAGATCTACCTAATTAACTTCAATACCTTATAATGATTTGAGGGAATATATGAACCATTATGAAACAAGTCCTTAAAAAAGGTAAGAATATAATAAATGGTGTTATTATAAATTCCATACATGATTTTTCCATGATATAACCACATTAAAAATTCTAACTTGGTCATTTTAGTACATTCCTGATATATAGGAGTTCTAACATCATCCATTAATTTTTTCACTCTCTCAACATCATCATATTCATTATTTTCCTCACATGTATTGATATCATTATATTATTACAATGGAATACTCTCTCTATTGTGATGATGCACAAATGGAAACTGATCAAATATCAAATTCTCTATACCACTTATTTCTTTACATTCATGAATGGTATAAGATTGTCTTGTCTCTCCATTATGATACCAAACATAATAGTTTGTTTGAAATCCAACTTTTTTATATGGTAGATAACTTATTACAAACTTAAACATGGTATTATAATATAATTATAACATGGAAACTATATACGACCTCAATCTGAAGCATTGTTAAATGAAAAATCTAAAAAAATATCCAAATTCTTTTGAAACTTGGTTGAAATTCGATTGGTATGATACATCTATCTTTTATAAATTATATTATAGGAGAAAATATTTATATTCAAATAAAAAATGTAAACCATAATTACAAAATTCATTATAAAAAATTTTAATATTAAAGTCATCAAAGCATGCTAGTAGCTAGAAAAACAAAGAATCAGAGAAACAACATATGCTATAAGCGATTTCTACAAATAAAGAACCATAAAAGTATAAAACATGGAATGAGAAAAAAATATTACACAACCCAATTAAATACATATGTATTTATGAAACAATTGTTTTTAAAACTTCCATGTTTTGAATATGACATTAATCCAATTAAATACACTTTCCTTCATGATGGAAAAAATTTACTCAAGAATAAGAACAACGTGTCACCCAACATCAAAATCACAAAAACACGGTATAATAATATCATGGAAATTCTACCATAATTGATATAAATATAAATAATCATCCAATCATAATATCATAGAAACTAAGATTTATAAAATAAAAAAATATATCCAAAATGTAATAAGGGAGATGGAAGCTTGAAGTTATATGATATATGAAATAGGAAAGTGTATATGGATTTAAGACACCTTTAAGACCATCATATCAGGAAAGGGGAAATTGGGTAGAGTCAGAGCACCATAATCCTATCCTATATGGAGTCAACATATCCAAATACCAATCCCTTATTTTAAAACCTATTCATCACTAGATACGATACCATATTTAGGGATATATCACAGAAATATATCCCCTTTTATATGATTAAAAATAGGGTAATAAACATGATAATGTATACTACACTGATTATAATGCTGAATGATATCCAAATTCAAAGACAAATTAAAATTATAGTGTAGAGGAAATTAAATAACACTAATAAGAAACCAAATTGAATACAATGCATGATGTAAGTGACCATTATAGAATATTACTATCCATTTAAACAAAGAATAAGGCATATCATAAGAAAAAACCAAGACATACTCATATAAATCCAAACAAGGTCCGTGTATTGTAATTAATAACTAAGGAATACTAGCAGAAAAATGTGTATTTCTTATCCAGAGAGGTCTTATCATTTTAAAACATAATTGAGGATAAAATTTATTAATGAAAGTAATTAATTTAAGGTTAACATTACTTATATTATTCAAACATAAGGAAAATAGATTTTTCATGATTTTCTATTTCAATTTAAGAATTATTTAATTTGGGGAAGATCCATCAAAACTAAATAATTAATCCATTCCACACCACTTTATGAAAACCATCCATTACTTCACCACTGATGAAACATCTTAATTGAGGTAAAGTTTGGTTATATGGTTTTTAATTCATTTAACATGTGGTAGAAATAAATGGCTAACTACTCAATACATGATAAATGAAATAAGGAAGTATTCTTAACAAAGAACTAATTTATACTAAATAGTTAATCAAAATAGGTGAAACTAAGGTTTATACCATTAAATGTTTCTTAAATAACTAAATTATTATGTAAAAATTTATCAATGGAAACCATGTTTCATAAAATTAATATGATCCAACAATATTCACATTCAAACTCATATAATTATTTCATAAAATTTACTAAAGGATTCTATAAATATTGGTACATAATAAATGTTTTAAAATTATTAAACATTTGAAATATAAATATTTACTTATTTGAAAGAATATTTTATCATTCATTCATGTCTAAATCATAATAATGAATTCTAAAAAACATGCTTGAAATATACTATCAATACAATAGTTAATTTCTAGAGAAATAACCTTAATAGATAAAGTAATATTCTAGATTTACTTATAATAGTATAATCACATACAACATAATAAAATTATTTCTTTTTGGGTTAAAAAAAATACAATAAATAGTTTAAGCATGGTTCATGATATAACAAATTAAATTTTAAAAATTAAATCCCCTAACTAAAGGATAATAAAAACCAAAATTAATCCCTATAGTTAACTTAAATATTATTCCCAACAATAAAAATATCTAAATCCCTAAAATATTCCACCAAAAGAATATAAAATCTAAGTTAAATTCATAAGAATCCCTAGGATAGTTTTCAAAATGAATAAATTATAATTAAAACCACACTTATAGGAATTTAATAGACTATATTTGATCACTATTAGACTATAAATTAAAAAAATACTATAATATAAGTGATTCCAACATGATCTAGTAGAATGACATGCATATAAAAATGAAAATAACAGCCAATATAAGAGAAGAAGGATTTAGAACTCACTAATATGACATTAAAGAAGATAAGAATAAAAAAATAATTCAATTAGGGGAGAATATTGGAGAAGAAATCCAATCATCACTCGAGTGAGGGAATAATAAATAAGAGGAGGGAAGGAAATCTTACCTCTCAAAGATGACAATAAAAAAATGCTAGAAATGGAGGAAGAAGAGATGGACAGTGGGGGAAATGTTTCCTGATGAGGGGAGGGGGGAGGCTGAGGCTTGTAGGAGGGGAGAAGAGATTAGGGATCATCAATGAGGAGGGTAGGGGGGGCTCATATGCTAAGCCTCTGTACCCATGGTTTTTGAAAAACCGTTGGTATAGCTCAACCTATAACAATGGTTTTTTAAAATTGTGGGTATAGATTTTTCCAGGAACTCTATACCCATGGTTCCTCTAAACTATGGGTATTGATTCTTGGGGATAACCCCATTTTCTGGTAGTGTTTATTTAATACCCTACCTATATTAATTTTTGTGTGACATAAGTTTTGTACACCATAAAATTTTATTTATCATGATATTGGGACTCTTAATATTATTATGATGTATAATTATGTTTTATATTTTATATCAATATAAAAATACCCTATCAGTATTAGATTTTGTCTCACATAAAAATAACCTATCATAAAATTTATACATCATAATATTATATTTTTTAAATGGGACAATTATTATTATTATTATTATGTTTTTTATTCTTTATAATTTATTTCAAGATCAAATACCCATTGGTATTTGATTTTCTATGGCATAAAATTAATGCATCATAGTATAAAAATTTACTTATTATGATATGAGATCCTTACTATTATGATGATGATGTATATGAGTTTTTCAATTTATGTTGATATCAAGTACTCTATTGGTATGAGATTTTGGGTAACATAAAATTCTTACTTTATAACATCATAATTTTATGGTTTGACACCCTTATATAGGATCATAATTTTTTTTGTAAAAGACATATCAGTTTTGAATTATATATATATATATATATAACATTAATAATTAGTGTATCATATTGATATATAGTTATTAATGTAATTTAGTTATTGATATGATATATTTTTTATTTTATATTAATTATATAAAATATCCTATCGATGTTTGATTTTGTGTAATATAAAATGTGTACATCATATCATTGTGTACAAATTTTATTTATTACGATTAAAGACCCTTAAGAGGTATCATAATAGATAAATATTTTTGAAAGTACATATCTGCTGTAGATATAGAATAATTTATTTTTCAACCACATAAGTATTTTTTAATGGTTATTTTTTATTTTAATGAGAGCATCATTGCATACTTATATGAGAACATTAAATGAGACTAGTTTTAAGGACTATATATATAATCCTTGGATATTAATTAATTTTTCTTTAAAGAGAGTTATTTAGATCAATATATTATTTCAAAACTAGTTGGAGAAATTTTATGTTTTTTTGTATATCAATGATATACATATGACTAATAATTATGTTAAACTTTTGGAAAGGGAAAAAATAATGTCCACTTTGATATAGAAAACCTTAGAGATGTTTTTGTTTTTGTTTTTTTAGACATAAAAATTCATTTTGTGGATGATCAGTTGGGACCATCAACTGTGAGAGGCATGATTCTGTTTGAAATAGGTCCACATCATTTCTTTGTTGCTTGTCATGCTATTAATTTACTATGTTGATGATGCCTTCTATGTTGAAATTGCAAACTCCTCTTGTTCAAAAAGAGTTTCAAGCCTTTATGTGTAAATAATGTTCTATAACTGTTGAGGGAGCTATGATGATATGGTACTTCTTTGTGCTTGAGATGGATGTCTATGATATAATCCTTGGAATGGACTAGTTAAAAACCTTCAAGGATCACATAGAATATTATACCATAATAGTTCGGTTCTCTATTGATGATTGTGTCGGGCATCTCTTTAAAAGAGACCGGAATGTTAAGGCAAGTAAAATGGGATTCTTGGCACCAAAAGTTAGAATGATCTCATAACAGTTAATAGTATTGACTTTGGAATAAATGGAAGAGATCAAGAATAAAATCTTTCCAATGATTGTTGATCATTTTCTAGATGTATTTACCAAGAATTTATCATGGTTTCCAACCACAAGAGAAGTGGATTTTATAATTGATATCCTTCTGGGGACCAGTCCTCTTCCCATTCCATCTTATAGGATGTCACAAAAAAAATTAAGGGAACCAAAAGTGCAGTTGGAAGAGATATAAAGCAAAGGATTCATTCATCCGAACACATCTCCATGGGAAGAACCGGTCTTTTTTTTTCAAAAAGGTAGATGTAACTCTTCGATTGTGTGTATATTATCATAAGATTAACCAAGTTACAATAAATAATTGATATCCACTTACATGCATTAATGACATGTTCGATCAATTGAAGGGATCTCAATGGTTCTCTAACATTTAATTGTAATTAGGATATCACCAACTGTGAGTTCGGAAGGAGGATATTCCAAAAAAAAAATTCAGGAGTATATATGACTATTATGAATATGTTGTTATGACTTTCAGTCTTAAAAATGAACCAGTGGTCTTTATAGAATTGATGAATCAGATATTTCAAAAGTATCTAGATTCTTTTGTGGTGGTTTTTTGGATGATATATTAGTGTATTCAAGGATAATGGATGAGCATGAGAAACACTCGGTGATAATGTTGAAAATATTGTGTGATCTGTTCTATATGACAAATTATAAAAGTGTAATTTTTGGATATAATAGGTATGTTTCCTTAGCCATGTAATATCTGAAAAAGGTATTTATGTGGATCCAGAGAAGATATAAGTTGTTATATCTTGGCAACATCCAACAAATTTATTTGATATACATAGTTTCCTTGGTCTAGATGGTTATTAATAACGCTTTATTTTCAATTTTTCATGACTGGCCTCATCTATAAAAACTTTTATAAGGAAGAATGTTCCATTCCAATGGGATGAGGAATGTCAGAAGTCTTTCCAAGAGTTTAAAGTTTGCCTTACCAATATTTATTTTTCCAAAACCAGGACAAGGGTATGTGGTGTATTGTGATGCTTCGGGATCAGGGTTGGGATGTGTTCTCATGAAATGAGACCATGTTATTGTTTATGGATTAAGGAAGTTTCAGTTACATGAGAATAACTACCGAACACATGATTTAGAGTTAGCTTCTGTAGTCCGTGCTTTACAGACTTTTCAACATTACCACTTTGGTGAGAAATTTATAATTTTTATGGATCATAAGAGCTTGAAACATATTTTTTTTTCAAAAATATATTTGAACCTCATACAAAGTATCTCTAAATGTTTGAATTTGACTTGATGTATACACCAGGTAAAGGTAGTACAATGTTAGATGCATTAAGTAGAAATTTATATGCTTGGTTGAAAAAAGAATCTTCAGATGAGTGGCAGTTAATGTCAATCATAGCCAACATGCACTTGGAATGTGAAGACTAAGGTGAAGTTGTGATTTTCTTTCTGATTTTGTTCATTATTGATTTGGTGGAGATGGTTAAAGAGGCACAAAATTTTTATTCTAAATGTGTTTCTATGAGGATAAAACTCAATTGTGGGGAGACCATTGAGGGATGGAGACTGTATGAGAGTTTAGTTTTGTGCTTTTGAAATCAAATGGTCATACCTATAGATTTTCTGGAATAAATCCTTCATTCTTACCACCATTCAAGATGGTATATTCATCCTGGAATATAGAAGATGTTTAAGGCATTGAAATCATAGTTTTGGTGGTTTAGTATGAAAAGGAAGGTGTATGAGTTTATTTAGAGATGCTTAACTTGTTAGTAAGTTAAGGAAAAACATCAGTGACCAAAAGGTATGTTGCAGTATTTACCTATTTCTATTTGGAAATGGGAGAAGATATCCATGGATTTTGTGATAGGTCTTCCAAAAATGGTTTGGAAACATGATTCCATATGGGTGATAGTGGATCGACTCATGAAGTCGGCCTGTTTCATCCCTATTCATGAATCTCATATAGTGGAGGACTTGTCAAAAATCTATATCTGAGTAGTGGTAAAGAGTAATGATATACCGATTTCAATAGCATCCGATAGAGATCTAATGTTTACATCTCAATTATGAAAATACTTACAGAAATCCCTTGGGAGTCATTTGACCATGAGTATGGTGTATCACCTTGAAAAGAATGGAAAATATGAAAGGATGATACAAATATTGGAAGACATGTTGCGAGATTGTGTAATGGATTTTGGTGGATCATGGGAAGAGAACATACTGTTAGCAGAGTTCTCATATAACAAAAATTATCGATCCTTGATACATATGGATCCTTTTAAATAATTGTATGGTAATCCTTGTAATTATCCACTTTTTTGGGTGGAAACATGTGAGACTTCACTGGCTGGGCTGAGCCTTGTCCAAGAGACAATGAAGAAGATTCAGTTGATCAGGAAAAGGATGGAGATGACTCAGATTTGTCATAAATCATATGAAGGTCATCATCGATGGTTGTTTTTGTTTGAGGTGAGTGATGATGTGTTATTGAGGATATCTACAAGGCTTGGGAATCACCTTTTTTGGAAAGTAGATAAAGTTATCTCATCGATACATAGACCCTTTTGGGATACTTGAACATGTTGGTGAGGTGGCATATCATTCGGTATTTACACCATAGTTCAGTGTTTTACATAATGTGTTTCATGTATCTCTACTGAAAAATTATCAAATTCATCATGAACATGTGATTATATAGGATCATGTTGACCTAGAGCCAGATGCTTCATTGGTGCATATGCCAGTGCAGATTGTGGGTAGGAAATAGAAAGTATTGCATGGGAAAAACATTGTTCTATTGTAGGTTTTTTGGAAACATAGTTAGATTTAGGAAGAGACTTGGCAATGAGAGAAGGAAATGAAAGAAAAATGATAAAAAATTTTGTAAATAAATGTTGGTTTTCTGCTTTCAAGGGATGGAATGGGCAATGGTAGGGAGAATGTAGCACCCCCAGTTTCAATTAAGTAACCGTTCATTTATTTATTTTAAGTATATAAATTGTTTGGGTGAATTTTGGGAGGGTTTGGAAACATTTTGGAATGTTTTTGTGGTTTTTTATAGGTATACAGTTTGACCATGGTTTTTGGAAACCGTGAAACTACTATAGGAAACCATGCATAGTGAGAAAAGGGCTAAGGGGAAGGCACATAGTTATTCCAAAGCGTGCGACCACCAATGGAAAAATCATGAAACGTGGGATAATGGAATTTTGAATGGTTGGTGTACATTTTGTCTAACTGTGCGGTCTCACCATGTGAGGTCCTCCTTGAGGCATAGCCTAGTGCACAGTTAGTGCACGATTTTTTCTAACCATGCAACTAACCATGTACAGTTTAAAAACAAGATCCTAAAAAAGTGTATCTAGGTCAGGATTAAGTTTTAACCCCTCGTTTTTGATCTAAATCACACCTAACTCAATATTTCTCCCTCCCAAAGGCTGTGTAACCTTTCCCCATTGAATTAGAATCAATCCAGAGGTGTTTCTTGATGAATTAAATCCGGATACCTTTAATAAGTCCTTGTTTATGGTATTTTTTTGTAGTTTTTATTAGATCAAATTTCATCCCTCTCTCGGTTTCTTATATCTAGTTAATTATGGATAAATATAAGGTTTTTTATGTCAATAATGGTTATATTTGTCCTTTTTTATGATAGGGGAAGATATCTAAGGTGGGTTTTTGGAGATTCAACCCGGTTTTGTGGGCATTTTCATGCCATTCTTTGTTTTTCCCATAATTCATGAGGTAGGTGGATTCAACCTTGACTCCTATACTTAGAACTGAAAGTATTTATTTCAAATTGTTTGTTTTGATTGAAATTGGTTGTGAAAGTTTTGTGAAAATCATTGTATAAACCCTCTTTATCATTGGTTTTTGTATTTTTGGTGAAATTGTGGAATTATGAAAAGTGGTTGTGCAAAGTGCTTGGTTTTCTTGATTTTAAAATGTTGATTTTAAAATGCGGGTTTGTTTGATTTATGAAAATGTTTTTTTAAAAAGTTTTTCAATAAAACAAATGTTTTATTGAAATAGTTGTTTTGGCATTGAGTTTTGGAATAAAGGGTTGGTGTGTGTTCATGTGAATTTTGGATGGATAAGGGTATGAAGTTTCCCCCATCATTTGTGGGATAGATAAGGGTATGGAATTTCCCCCATCAAAATGGCTCATTAAGTGATGGTTTAGTGAAAGGATGACTCTCCACTCACGATTATAATAAGGTCCATGGTTGCATGAATGGTTGGATTTATGTCTATATGGAATGAAATGGATTTTTCCAAAATGGAATTTGTGAAATAGATTTAAGTATTGTTTGGTAACTTTCCATGGAAAAAAATTTGGTTTGGAAAAATATCTTTCTTAGAAATAGTTTTGGATTTGTGATAAACTATTTTAAATTGTTTTATATAAATGTGCTAACTTGTTATATCCTAGTGGCATGAGTAGGGAAGTCATTTGGGGAAAACCTATTGAGTTTCATTACTTTCCCTTGATTTGGAACATTGGTGATTTCACAGATGTTGTTTATCAAGACATAGGTAAAGGAAAATTACCACACTTATTTAGTGGTGATTATTCATGATGTTTTGGCAGGATTGTGGATTTGGAGCATGGAGCATTTTTGGAGATTGGAGTCATTTATTTGAGTCTTTGAGTTTTATTGATATTGTCTTTTTCTATGTACCTTGATATTGGTAGTCTTCATCTGTGGTACTCTTTTGTAGTTTTATTTTGATACCAATGGTATTACTTTGAGTTGTTTTACATCATTATCATGCATTATGAATTAGTATTTTGTTATGACATGTTTGGTTGAGTTTTTTTTATTTCAAAATGGAAAATCATACCCCAATTGTATTGAATCCATTGGTATTTATTTCCATCCTTTGATTCCTTTGGGATGTCGCTTAAGGCCAAGCAGCAATTCTTTCTCAACTCAAGCCAATGAGGAGGGGTGAGATGTTACCAACATGGTTTGGAAAACAAAAATTAAGGGATTATACATTATCTATGATGTTCAAAAGCATTGATTTTTTTGATTATTTATATCCAAATTTCTCTTTAGATCCTAGGAATGTGAATCCAGGATTAACTATCAGTTTATTTTATCCTTTCAAGGCACTCAGTAAAAATTATAGCATATGAATAATTATTTAGATATATTAAAATCTACCTCTATAAATGTGCATGAAATAAACTTCTTTTATTATTTTTATGATCATTATAGGAAATAGAATGCCTATAAATTAAATCAATGTATACCTTCATCCTATTATATAATATTTTCATGATTTATGACATAATAGGGTAGATTCATATGATACTTTGATGACTAAAATGTTTAAATTTCATGCCGATCTAATGTATACTATAAATAATTTTCTTGCTCTAGGAAACTTGTCTCATTAGAACATTCACATTGGTCAGGCATGTCCAATTTTTAACATTGTCTTCAAGTAAAAAATACTACCTTATAGTATAAAATAGTGTTTTATGTGTCATCAATTATTTCTATATGTTTCATATAGATTTTGGTTTAACAATTCATGATTCAATGGACGACATGATTTGAGACGACCACTAAAATTATTATCAGGTTAATAAATCCTATCAAAATTAGAAATTGTTTATGCACATTTTATAAAATTCTATTAGTTAAAAATTGGTGGGAAAAGAGTTTTAACCCTATCAAATACATTTAGAACACAATAATGGAAGAATCAAAGCATATTTTCAAACTTTCTTATTGAAAATTTCAGTTTTTATATCATAATATTGATGTTATTCACATTAAAAGGAATGTATGTGAAAAATTGGTGTTTACAATATTAAATGAGCATATGAAATAAAAATTTCATCTTAATTATCTCAAGGACATAGCTGAAATGAATATACAATGTGATCTATGTAAAAATTATAATATGACATATCTTGTAGCAATTTTTGAATTGAAAAATAATGAAAAGAACATTTCCTTTGATGGTTGAAAATGTGAAAGTAACTCATGAATATTCTAGTAATATTTTAAGATGTGTTGACTTAAAACACTATATGTTACATGGGATTAAAATTTAAGACTCACATATTTTTATAGAGTAATTGTGAAATTTTACATTTTATAAATTGTTACCTAAGAAAATAATTCTAGATATAATCATGTTTTTTACATTCTTGATATAAATTTTTGCAGAAACATTAAACAACATTGATCTTGGAAAACTTTATAAAATAATCATAATGATACTTTTCCATTGGGAGATGAGATTTCCTCCATTATTTGTCTCCATGATAGTTTATTTGACTGTATATTTGATTAAGGAATTTAAAGTTATAGGGATAATGAATTATCTATGCATGTATCACATCAAAAGGTATTGTCGTATTACTTATCTATCATTTTTGAATTTAATTTTTTATAATCATTAAATATATGGTTAATTATATTATGTTATATTCTTTCATTATGCGTCTAGGAAATTTAATGTATTATGTGAGAAACAAAGATTAACCCGAAGGCTCTATTACTGAAGGATATATGGATGAAGAGTGTCTCAGTTTTTTTCATATAATTTGGATAGGATTGAGACATGATTCAATCAAGTAGTACATGTTAATGATAATACAAATAAATTTCAGTACAATAATAGATCAAAAAAAATTTCAGTGTTAGGTCATCAAGTTTGTAAAATAACCTTTATTAAATTTACCTAATTAGAGTTTATACAATTACATAGATATGTGATAATAAATAGTGATATTATAGACCCTTTCATTGAATAAATAAAGACACAAACAAATTAAAAAATTTGAAGTCTACCATGAAATGAAAAATACATAACAAAATATGTTAATAAATATATTACTGATTGGTTTTAATATCAAGTAAGATCTTAACCAATTTTATATTCATAGTATATTTAAATAATTATATTCATTAACTTATAGCATTTTATATTCATTTTTATATATTATGAATACTGATAATTGAGTTGGAGTGCCAAATGATTTTAAATATTTGGATTGGGGACCATTGAATTATTATAGGAGATTTGATGATTATAATATTAATGGCTTTTTGTTTCATAAAATTTTGTATAAAGAAGTATTGAAAATAAAAAATAGTGGAATATTTAAAAAATTCATATTTCTGGGATACTATAAAAAGTTGATTGATATTATCAAATTAAATTATTATGGAAAATTTTTAGCTATGTTATTCAAATGAAAGTGGGTTAATATTTACAGGGGCATAAAGAAAGATTTATTAAAATTTACCTTTGTTAACTTATCTCAGTTGATAAATACTAGCGATAATGGAGAACATTGTTCAAATATTTTGGCTTCACAAGCTAGAATGGTATATTATATAGATAAAAACGTCGATGAAGTGTGAAGTGTTGTAGTTTATGTAAAACTGAGAGACTTGCATGCTATGGGTAATGAAGGTGAATGACTATTTTCTAAGAGCGAACCTGATCACCAACAAGAGATTGATCAATATTTCTATTATAATATTCAAACATGTAGTCTTACAAGAGAGGGTGAATATTATGAAATCATGTTAAGAGTGGGGGATTAAAATAATATTCTTAATGATGAATTAATTGATTGTATGCTTTTCCATCTTTTAACTTATTTACTAATTTATATTAATGTTTAATTTATTATAATATATGAATTTAGTTAATATATATTTATATTTTTAAAATAATTAATATATTTGTATCATATATCATGTTTATACTTGTTTCATACTATTTATTGATGTAGGAAGGTCAAAATAAAAAATAATTTAAAGATACGATCTAGCATTTTGCAACACCTTTGTAGTCAAATGATCCATTTGATACTCTCCCACCCATATCAGACATGCTACTTACTTTTATAATGCTATATTTTTCTTAAAATATTATATCTAATATAATATCACATTCATCATATACACTCCCTATCTCTAGTGTTCCCATTTTACTTTTGGATTTCCATTAGATACATATGGTAGGGGGGATCATATCAACTAGATGATCATTGGGAATTATCTAACCATATGGTGTCATTATTACCATTGTGAGGTTATTAGAGGTTGAATATTACTATTACATACTTATTAATATGAAAAAATAAGTTATTACACATGTATACTAATTTTTGAATATATTTATTTAATAAATGTACATAATAACATGAGATAAATGAACATGAATACATCAGATATTTGGAGGTTGAAAATTTTAAAAGTAGTAGTTATATTTGATGTTTATGGGGGTGCCTATAAATGATGTTAGATATTTTGGAATCTATCATGCAAATATATGTCCTTTCCCATCACCTATCATGATTTTAGGTGTATTCCCATTGATCAGAAGAATGCGATATTTGAAAAACAACTAAAGGTAATTAAAAATTAATATCGATAGATTATTTTTATCTAATATTATTATTTGATGTGATAATATAGTTATTTTATAATACCTTATTTGTATATAATTTTCTATTTTTATGTGCATTACATTATTGTGTTCTAATAGAAATTAATTTTTTAAGAAAAAATGAAAGGTCTACAAGTATTGGTTGTGGTTCTCGTTCGATAAAATCTCTTTGACTGTCCACCATATGTGTGAAATGGTCCCAAAGGGATACCTCATGATCTATGGAATTTGTTTGTAGATATGGATCATACATTTTTTCATAAGTTATTTGATAATATATTATTATATTTAAATTAATTTCTTAAAAATAATACATTTTTTATTAATATTAAAATTTTTCTAGGAATATTTTAAAATAACACATCAACTAGGGATAAATAATTCATTCCACACATAGATGACTCTAATTTTTTTTCTAGGATAATATCGATCATGATAATCTTTTAAATATTATAAAAATTATATTTGTTTCATCATAAAGAATTAAATTTGTATAATTATTGTTTTCTTGTTTTGTTTCTACTAGCCAAAGTGGTTAGTTGAATCAATATATAGTTTTATGTGGGTAAGAAATTTGATGAAAATTATATAAACAAACTTACTTCAAACATGATGATACAAATAATATAAATTACCAATTTATTTTTTAATGAAATATATTTCCTTAAATTATTTCATATTTTTTTCTTGAAATTAAATAGGCATGGGATGAAATCATAGTTATCATTAGTCTCTGTGGGTGATGTTATTGCCCAAGTTTTTGAAAAAAATCTTACTAATCGTGTGTGAGGGATGATGTTGCAACAAAGTGGTTATATTTTGGATTTGTTAATAGTGTGGATAAAGTAGGTACATGGATTCAAAACTTAGTGATGTGAATATTTTCATTGAAGATTTGACGAAGAGGTGAAAAGTAAGTGCTGGTGGAGAAAATGAAAAAAGTCACCATGAAATTTCTATATATCAAGGACCTGGTATGTATCATGATGAGAACTCATGGTGAATATATTTGTACATTTATAATATTCAAGGTCTTTTTATTAGTATTGGAAAATCTTGATGGTGTACAAGAGGTGAAGTTTTTTAAATTTTTAGAAGTTGTGATATTTTAGATATTGATGTCTAAATGACATGTAACACTCAAAGTATAAAGTTATGGGATATCCAAAAATCCCAAAAGTTAAACTAAATAATAATGGAATATAAAAAGTAAAGATATTTGGTTTATAAAATCATCGATATGAAATACAATGATATTTTTATGCATGATTTTTTTTGATATTTTTTAAAGTTTTTGATGTTTTCAAGGAAAAGGAGGCCTTTTACGTAGTAAATCATGTGGCCAGTGAATTTAAGTATGTAGACTACAAAACAGTGTTCACATTTTTCTTATAGGGATTTTCATGGAAGGATTGGAAGGTGGCTCACAAATTAAAGTATGAAACTTGTGTGGTCAATCTCAGGACATACATTGAAGAATATGAGACCTATTTTGGGTGTTCATGGTTCATCAAAGAACCACACAGTTGTAAGGCAATACTTTTTAGGCCACTGCCAGGTTGGAGTATGCGGTGATTTTTTTTGTATTGACCACAAAGTAATGTATATGGTTGATAAGTATAGTCCAATACATAAAAAGGGGAGTAAATGGTTCCATAGTGGAGGTGAGCATGCATTTTTGGACTGAAGGTGAGTACATGGTCTATATGGGAGTACACATAGGTTATTTACAAAAGGGTTAGAAATTAAATCCCATGATTAGAAAGTTTCATGAAGGTATTTTCATATAAATAACTATACAACCCATTCATTAAGGATTAATCAAATAAAATGGAAGATTCATAGATTGATGAATGTAAAAAAAATTGTCCATGAGGTAGGGAGTACACGAGGATCAGTTATATGAAGTTAAAACTGTGTAGTGAGTATACAGTCTATGAGGTTTTTTATGCGATGTACCAAGTGAGTATGAATAATAGGAAATAATCTTGAAGTAGGGATCTATATAGTAATGTACATGGTCTATAGGTTTGAGGATTTGTTTTTTAGGGGGAGTATGCAGTCTGTTGGGTTTTGTACACAGAAGAGGAAGATAGCTTTGGTGGTGATTCGTAAGGTAAAGTAATTGGCTCGTGAGGTGTAGTTTTCTACCCTCAAGGTGTGTATATGGTGTAAAATGATTAATGATGTTACTTTTCATAAGGTAGATTTGACCTATTATTTTTACATAAATAAATCACATAGAATTTTTGGAAATCAAAGTGTGAATTTGGGAATATTGAGTGATCTAGAAGAAGAAGAGGAGAGATGTAGAGGATTCCATTGACGTATCTGATTTGGTTTAATTAGTGAAGGACCAAAGGAAGAAGATATTGAATATTTTGTTATATTTGTCCATAAAAGAGGATAAAGATAAAAATACAATTCCAGTATGTAATTATCCTCATACAAAGAAGTTATGATATTTCCATAACATTGTGGAAGAAGCATACTCAACTATTACATCATAGAGTTAATATTCACTACTACAAATAGGGCTTTTAAAAGTAATAGAAACTGGATTTAACAGTGCTATAAAAGCGCTGTTAACCGCATAGAATATGGGGGGGGTCCCCTTTAGCAGTGCTAAAAAATCACTGATAAAGGGTTCCCTTTATCAACGCTAAAAAATACACTGTTAAAGGTCCCCCTTTATCAGTGCCTTTTTAGCACGGATAAAGGGCCACCTTTATCAGTGTTATTTTGAGCACTGATAAAGGCCCAATTTATCAATGCTATTTTGAGCACTGATAAAGGTCACCTTTATCAGTGCTATTTTGACCACTGATAAAGGACACATTTATCAGCACTATTTTGAGCACTGATAAAGTCCCAATTTATCTATGCTTAATTAGTGCTGATAAAGGCCAAGTTTCCTGAGCAAACCCAGCACCTGCACAACACCTTCACACCTGCACACCTGTACACAAACAAAACCTGCACACATAACACAAAATAGCACCTGAATACATAGCACAAAACAACACCTGCACACAAAACAACTGCAAAACAACACCTACACACAAACAAAGAATAGAAGAACAGAACAACGCACACAAGAGTTTCAAAAACAATTCTATGTACAATTACTTGAAATCACGAATATAAAAAAACACACTGCTATATACATTTTAAACAATGTTTTATATGGTTACAATTACAATTATCCAACAAATAGTTAAAAACATTGATGTTTCATCATTTTTGCATCTATGATCCCCTCTCAAAAATTTTCATCCATGGTATTAGTTTCCGAACAAACCATCCGAACTAAAGAAAAAAATTCCACCTATATAAGAAAAAAAATATTATGTTAGTAACACAATAATGAAATAAATTAAACACTAATATGAAATAATACATTAATAAAATGTATATTTTTAATAAAAAAGACACATTTGGGTAGGTAGGGGGCCATAAGACTAGATGATACTTGATACCTAACCTTGATATGGGTAGGTAAGCGGCCTTGAGACCAGATGTTATGTGACATGGTGTAGTAAGAGAGTGTAAGGGTGGTGAGATGTGTTACTTGTTATAACCTTTTCTATTGGCTATATTTATATATATATAATGATATGGCAGTTTGACCATCATGAGATGTGTTACCTGTTACAACCTTTACATTTCCATATTTTCTTGGATTGAATTAATATTTTAGAAGAGGCTCAAAATGATTCATTGACTTATAAATATTGTTTTTTAAGATTACATGGATGAGAAAAGAATAGGAAGACATGTCAACAACAACATGGAATCAAAAAGGTTTCATTTATTGACAATAAAAAAAGGGAGGTATCTCCATAGTCTAGATTCTTTCCCATAACTCCACAAATATGGGAGGTAGGATAAAGTTAGAATACTCAAAATAGTATGTGCTAAGAATACCCCTAGAGCTATGATAGCCAATGCTCTAGAGTAGCTATGGTTTAGCACAAATAATAAACTGATTTAGTTTCCATATCTACACCGTTTTTTAGTGCCTCTTCCCTGCTAGCAGCATCAAATATGGACTTTTTTTGCCACATTGATAAGATTATGCTTCACTATCAATGTTTTCTCTAGAACATTGAACATTTATTATAGGTGATACAATTCATTTTAGAGGCTGTCTATCTCATACCTCATATCAATGACTAAATTTTTATGAGCTTCTACTTCTATTGTACACATGGATGCTTTATTCAAGTCCTCATTGTGATGTTGAATGTCCAAATTTTATACCTCCACCATCGATACTATCAGCTCGATGAACCTCTTTTTCTCTCTCATAGTGACCACCTCCTTCACACTATCATGGAGTTATTGATAATATAACTCACTATAATTAAAGAAGATCCCCCACCAACTAGAACTTCTTTCACGGTGACCCCATACATTGTTACCAAATCTGTTGGCACCCTCCTTGTTGATGGTGTTGGATCTAAGTGCCTCATTTTCTTCTAAGACATCTAGATAGATATGGGTCTTCTGGAAGATGTTTTTTGTTTGGAATATAACTTTTTGATAATGCCAAATCCCCTGTGTCCTCCTCCTCATCCACTATTAGAAGATCTATGTGCTTTATCACCAATGGAGCCAACTGACCATTCAGGTATGATCAGACCAAGGTATCGACATAAGAATTGGAGATGACAAAACCCACACTATCTATAAAGAAGGTCACCTAAACCTAATTTTCCTATCAGGAAAACATTATCCATAATTTGTGAGCCACCATGGGATGCATTTCTGAATAGATGTGGAGAGGAGGGGGGAATTTCATATGAATGCACTGAACTATCTCCCAAAGTGGTATGATACATACCACTTGTAGAATATCTTTCAGTTAATCCAAGTGGATAAAACACCCTCACATATGGCTAAAAGATAGGCTTAGTCTATAGGATCACCCTTTACATTATTGGTAATTTCACAGGTTGGTGCTCCGTATGGTATAAAAAAACTGATCATATTGGTTCACTTTTCTCTTGATCTCCTAGTTCTTTAGTGTGATTATCCAGACCCCACTGATAATTTATAAAAATTTCCTGAATTGGAAACTTGGAATTTTATGAGTATTAAGTTACTCATATCCAAAAAATGTGGGCCCCCATCCAACCCCACCACAGTTGTAAGGGGCTGAATATTCTGAACGGGGCATACCCCTATAGACGTGGTGAAGTTGGAAATATAACTTAGCCAACATGGGAAAAAACAATATGATAATCATACCACCTACAATAAACTCTACCATCATTAAGGTGGAGACCATAACTCCACCATTTTTCTGCATTGTGAATAAGTACCCGCTTAGGTACATTTCTAAGAAGCTTACTAGATGAAGAAGGTGATGGTTCTGGGAGGTGACTGACCATAACTAGTAATTGAATTAAAACTCTTAAACTATTTTAATGTGATAACCCTATTCCCCATATGATTCTCATGATATCAAATAATTGGGATTCTTATTCAAACACTCATTCTGAGTCTTCTTGATGAACAAGTCATCCCACTTCTTAAAGGGGATGTCAACCCTTGGATATGGGTCCTTCCCAAGGGATGTTCTGGAAAGATTGATGAGATCCTTCATAATGAGAGGATTTTATTCCATGTCATCCCGAGTATATGGGGGATGAATTTACTCATCATACTTTTCTCCTAAAATCATCACACCATATATCATCTTAATGTCCCATATACTGATGTTGAACTCACCATACATAAAATGAAATGTGTTCATGTATTGAATCTATAAACTGAACAAGTCTACCATCATAATTTTGTTGCAATAATTAAGGGTTTGATAAGCCTTAATAGATTCATAAAATCCTATCTTTTTCAGATCAACCACAAACCTTGTGGTAGTACACTAAACCAAGAAGGGACAACCCCGATTTATCCCAAAGATTCCACTTGATCGAATAACCTAGCCAAATAACCACCCAAAATTATAATTTGATATATAATTCTACATTTTTTATATGTAAATATGGGTTTTAAGATCCAAATAATTTTACAACTCTTTAAAATCAATCCACATAGGCTTCAAAATTAACCTTTAGAGATGTCTTCTTTAGAGATGAAATTACCCACATATGAGATGTTCTCCCTAAATATATTATTAGAGTCTTAAGGATGTTGGAGGGAGGAATTATCCCTTCATGAGGTGGAGAGATCATAGTATCATTTCAAATAAAAAACCCATATAAGGATTACTAATTAGAAAATTAAAAATCCAAGATATTGGTTCCCATAAAGCTTTTAAGATGCTCGTGAGTGGACTGAATGACTATGCACTGGTCGACTTCCACACTATCGACCATTGTAGTCCAATGAACTATAGCCTTCTCAGCTTCAATTCTTGAATTCATTTGTATTATAAGAAAGAGAAAATTTAGATTAATTATGAAAATGGAGGATTTTGGGTTAAAAAATAGACTTGAGTAAGAAAGGGGCACATGACTAATTAGAAATATCATATTAAGTGCATGAATTATTCAAAGTCATGTGATCACATGACCATAATAGGATCACGTGATCAAATGAACCTGGGAGATTTATACGATTACACGACCCTTGAAGCTTTATGCAATCATGTAAATAAGAAAAGAATACACAAATCAGGGTTCAAGTGAATTACCTTAATTAATTATGTGATTTGTTTATGTGATTTGATCATGTGATGAGATCACACAATCAGTTCACATGAAGCATTCATACAAAGGAGATTATGTGACACGATCACATGAAGAGGCTTATGTGAAGTAGAGAAAAATCCTAAGAGTTCTTGTAGAGCTATGAAATATTAAGTCATTAGTGAAATATATTTCCCATTAATCTTCTATCTATAAGAAATTTCACAGAATACCAAGAGTATATTAGAATACTAAAAGAAAAATAGAAGCCCAAGGGAATTAATCAGGTATTCACTTCCTTATAACAAAGTCCTTTATTCTTCTTCTGGAATTTGTATGTGAGGTGTGTATGAATCTAGGCATTGATGTGATGCAGGCTCTATATGAGGTGCGTAGGCACCCAGATTTTGATGAGAATGCATATTTATATATGATACAGGTTTATTTGAGAAATTTTTGAGATAAAAGATCTATAGACAATGATTTTACTGTGAAAACATCAAGATTACCTCTATTATTGAGCAGAAACAACGTCTTTACTCTTCCTGCAAAGGCATGTCACATGGACAGAAATATTCTAAAATAAACAAACCCTATAAGGAATAATGAAAATAAAATCAACATTTCATTATATAATTTTTTGTTAAAATAGACATATTATATCATAACATTACCTTTAAATCTTTCTAAAGGGTTTATTTGGTCTAGATATAAGTTAATAACAAAACTAATGATTCTTTGTGCACTTTACTACTGTTGGTTAACTACCACTTAGCATATCATCTTATCTTAACTTTCGATCCGACGTCCCTGTGATTCTCTCATCCGACACCATCTCCATGATATCATCATTCAACATTCACTTTTCCTTATCTTCCTGCACCCATTTATAGTAGTTAACCAATAGTAGTGAAGAATTCTTAGTTTTGTTATTAAATTTGTGAGTGATGCACAACCAATATTCTTCCAACACACTTCATCAGTATAAATAGCTTCATAAATGATCAAAATATAGATTATAAATGATTTATTTCATAAAATTTAGGTCTAGTGATTTTAGAAACATGGAAACATAAAGAACTAGTTTATAAGAGTCTCTCATTAAGTTATGATTTACTAGAAAGGAAAATCATTTCTAAAACCATTCTTTATAACCTAAGGATATAAAACATAATAAAGGGTGATCATATATGATGAATAAGTGTAAATAAGGGAGATATCAATGATCATATAAGGATAACATAAGTAGTAGGAATTCACCTTAATCTTATTTGTGTACACTCTTCCATCAAGTATGCTACCCATTCATTTCTAAACACACATATATCATCTTATGAATATGAGTTTTTTGTGATAGTCATGGTATTACTGAAAAAATATAAATGCACAAAGGATTAATAAATATTTTAAACTAACTTGTAATTATTTTTGAAAATACCTCTTCAGGGATGCTAGTTTGTTGATTAAATACGATATCCTTCATAAATTTACAAACATAATAACCAAAGTCCTTTCCATTTGTTTGTTTTGGACACTACAAAAACATCAAGAAAAATAACTAATTTGTTTTGATATGTTTTTGGATAGTGAAATCTTATTATATATACTAGGATACTTGTCTAGTTTTAGATCTTGTAGGCGTTCTTTTCCTTAGGCCCTAGATCCATTCCATGAAGTAGATGATATTGATGCACCACCCTATCATAACATAATCCTCATTAAAAGATAATATAAATTATATAACTAGATTTTTTGTTCTAAAATGTTGGATCTAGTATATTAAAAATAAAAAAACTTCATCACGCGTGGTCGGTTTGTTGCATATATTTTCATTGAATCCAGAAAATAAATCCTTACAGTATCCAAATTGACTGCAATCAGCATCTAATGCTGCCTAAAAACACAGAAAGGAATAAGTAATGAAAGAAATGAAAATATAGTTGATATGATTAAATTGTATAGTTTTACCCCTGCATCGTTGGTATTAAAAAGAGTTTGTCATCTGTAATTTTGTTTTCAAACAATTTGAGAAGAGGTGAAATTATTTCAGCCTCTTTATCAGAATCTATTTCTTCTTTTTAAGAGGTGATGTGAGGACTAATGAGACCAAATTTTTTTTCATGGGGAAACCCCTTCAATTGTTTTTCATATATACGCCTGCAAAAAATATGAAATGTATTTAGTCATAATTATCACAGTATATCAGCTTTTGTAAAATCAAATCATTAAAACATACCTCATGTATACATTTACAACTAAGGTGCCTAGCCATTCATACTTGAGGATTTCATTTACATTTTCAGTACTAATGAAATCTGATTTTCCCCCTCTGTACATATTTTTTTTTAAAATCAACTGTGTGATAATTTCCTTCTATCAACTTTGTATCCACATGATCCTACAATGATATCAAATATAGATATAGAACGGGTGGGGTGAATGTGCTCTCAGTAGATCATTTCAATCGGTTGGTTGATCCTTGAGATAGTTTTGAGCTGATATTTCATTTCACCCCCTTATCTTTTTCATTCTGTAATAACATTCATTAGTTCAGAACTTTTTTCATTAAATTATAAAGGTTCATCTTGAAAAATAAATCAAAAATGGATACTCCTTGTTAACATGTTTTTTTACAAGAATCGACAACCATGCGATGAATGTTCCAACAACTTGTTCAACCGTATGAATGCCGTCATCGTCATTTGGAATAGGTAGCTCGGTACACAGCTCATTAGCTACATTAATCAACACTCTGACATGATCTATTAGAATTCGTCTATTGTGTAGCATGCTTTTCTACATGTTGAACACCATAGCCCTCGCTACAAGGTGATAGGTGGGAGTTGATAGATATAAATCACAATAATTTTCACCATGTAGAATATTAGTACAAGAAAGGTATCCATGTCTATGTGATTAAAATTTCATAAAAACAATTATTATAACATTTATTACCTCAGATAAGTCAGGTTTTTGAGGGGAATGGCTCGCCTCAAATCTGGTGGGGGGTGGGGCAGGAACTTAATGCACAGGTTGTTGTTGAGTTGTTTCTTCTCTTTGCCTCCACCCTATTAAACTTGCTATCATCTCTCTCTGGTATTCTAATTCTTATTGAAACATAACTATTGTTTCTCTCATATTTTTCATTTCCTTAGTTTAATCCTCCACTTGTTTTTCTTTCTGAAAATATGTTCGGGGTGTCACCCCAAAACCCGCATCTCTAATGCGGCCATACTATTCTGGCTGCTTCAAGGCCATTGAAAGTATGTCTATATCTGGTGTGGGTGTTATTGATTCTTGTGACTATATAAGATAGAAAATATAGGAAAATAAGTAGTCATAGTTATGTAATATCAATTTAAATCAAATCAAATCTATATTATGTCATACTTACACATGTTTCCCACACTTTTTGTGTGTTTTCATCTATAAGTATCCCCTCTTTATTTACACGAGCCTCCTTCCATAGCACATGGTTTGGGATGGAAGTGTCTTTTGATTTCGATTCATCAATCTGCATATTAAAAGAGAAACATGGTTATAGTGTTGTTTTATGTCACATAAAAGTATTATAGTATATTTAAAATACACACCAATTTTTTCTCAAGTGAAGCATACCCCATCCTTACTTTATGGTAGGGGTACACTAGTTTTGTTGCTTGTTCTTTATTTTCAGCACTTAGTTGCTATTTCATAAATAAAAAACTATCAATCAAAGTGATGAATACAAGAAATGTCAAAAAATGTATTACCAGACACAATGTACCTGAAAAGTATGCTCCCCATGAAGGTTTCTAAATGCATCCCATGCTCCTTGGGATATCAAGTGTGTATAAAGAGGATGTGGGTGTGGCTTGATTTTCTCTTCAGAATCTTAAAGATGATATTTTGTTAAAATTATGCGGAAGACTCTATGAATCCTTCCTATAACTCTTAATACATATTCCTTGTGCGAGTAATCTACTATAAATGCACTCTGCAATTGATGATGAAGAGTAAGTCATTGTTTTAGTATTTTATTTTATTTTAATAAATTAAAGAAATGATATCATAATGTTACCGTAATCTCTTACAACATTAGTGTCGTAAGCCTGATGAAAACATGGTTCCATGTATATACATCAATCAACATGTGTTTCCGATTGATTATTCCAATGTATATACTAAAGATGGATTTGTTGGGGTTAACATGTTGGCCTTGCTTATTCTATCCCACCTCAAATTTGATGCCTTTTGATTTTTCCTTAAGGATTTTGGCTAACACTATCAAACTACGATTCTCTTGTTCTTTTGCGCCATAATGGTTTCATTTCCTACCATTTCCTTAGAATCATCATCATTATGTTCCTCTAGAGCACTAGCATTAACACTAGGACTAGCAACAATAGGTTGAGAAACCTGTTGTACCTCAGCACTGGGACCTGTAGCAACAGGTTGAGAAACCTGTTATTGCTCTGCAATGGGACCGATAGCAGGAGGTTGAGAGACCTATTTAGCCTCAGGATTGAGAGCATTAGTAGGTGAATAAGCCATTATCTGCATAAGTGGTTTAAAATTTAATTTAGATTACATAAAAGCAACATTAAACAGATAATAACATAACATAACATAATGTATATTACAATAAACAAATAACATGATTATTGAACTCTCTTTTTTTAAAGGTTGAATAGATTTGACCCCTCAATCGACTATGTAAATACCTTCATTGTGGTCTCCTCTAACATACAAAATACTATCTATATTGGTACCGCTGCAAAATGATTGCAAATTCCCAATGAAAGGGTCATCCTCTGTTGAACTTTCATATGACCCTTTAGTTGTTTTGGTCGATAATATAATAATTGAACTGTTTCAGTTTGCGGGATCTAGAACATAAAATAATTGTACTGCTTGTGATGCCATTATAAATGGTTTGTATTTCTCCCCTTCATTACTGAAATCAACTTTCATGAATCCCAATTCATCTATTTTAAAAATACTCTTATTATAAACCCACTTGCAATGAAAAACTGGCACCTGGAATTTCGTATAATCCAACTCCCATATTTTTTTGATGATGCAAAAATATGACATATTCACATAAATTGGATTTTGGTCCTTAGCATCGGAAACATGCATCGCTTCAGCCACAAGTTTAAACCCACTATTCTTCATGGTACTATCTTCATAATGTTCATTATTATAGAATGTATAACCATTGACTACATAAGAATTATAAGATAATACATACACACTTGCTCCTCCAGCTATCCATTGAAGTCGTTTTGAAATTGAGTCTGGATTTTCATCTAACTTCTTAAAAATATGGCCTCAAAACCATCCTATAAACTATCAATTATGTGTATATGATATCCATTTTTCAGACCTAGATGGATTCAAATGCCTAAGAATTTCTTTGTGGGTTTGAACATATGGGTCAACATCGAAATGATTTTGCAAAACGTAAAGGTGGGCCTACTCTTGATATGTAATATTAATTGTGACAACCTCTATTCCAGAAATTCCTTCACCCTCTAGCCATCCAGTGTGATGATATTTTTTTAGGCCAATGTTTTCCATACCAGATAGGTATTCGTTATAGAATTCAATAGCTTCCTCAACAATATATTGCTCTACAATATAACCCTTTGGCCAAATTCGATTTTTGACATACCCTTTCAAAATATTCATATATCGTTCAATGTAGTACATCTATCTATAATTTACAGAACCACATAGTCAAATCTCTCTCACCAAATGAACCATCAAATGAACCATCATATTAAGGAATGTTGGTGGGAAGAAAATTTCCAATTCATATAATATAACGGAAATTTATCTTTCCATAGTAGGAAATTTCACCAGGTCTATAACTTTTCTGTATATATCTTTGAATAAGAAACATAACTTTGTTAATGTATGGAAAACATTCTTGAAAAAAAAATGAAATATAAACCAATAAAAATTAGATCTTTCATCAAAACATGGCAATAATGTGATTTCATACCCTTTAACTTTAAATCGCTCATTGACATGATGTTCTTGATATTTTATAAATACCCCTATGGAACCTTTATGTCATTCAAGAAGTAGAAAAACTGATATCTCTCACGTCTGGAAAGAGTGTAAGCAGTAGGAGGAAGAAATGTTTGTTTTTCACCCTTCACTGGTGCTAACTCTTCTCGTATTCCCATCTCAACCACGTCCAATCTAGCCTTAATTACATAATTTGTTTTTTGGGTGCATTTAGCAACGTGCCGATGGCACTATCACATAATTTTTTTAACATACATAACATCAAGAAAATTTCTGACATATAGAAAATTTTGGTATAGTAATTCAAAAAAAAACTGATCTCTTTTTCCAACCGGTTTTCATAAGGTTTTTCGAAAACGGTTTACCAAAAGTAGTGTCCACATCTTATAATTTCTCAAAAAATTGATCACCTATTAGTGGAGACAGTGCTATATATTCTTTTGAACTTCCATCAAATGATGTCATCCAAGATCAGTACTTATGCCATCGGGGTAGAAATCTGCAATGTCTTAGAAACACGGTTTTCGATGAATGTTTCAACTTAATTGACTGTGTACCTTGTTCGAAAACAGGATACCCTTGAGTTCCTTTAATTCTATATCTTGAAAAATTTCTATAAGCAGAAAAGTCATTTATCATCCCGTAAAACATGACTCTCAAAGTGAAATCTTCATTTTTGTAAGCATCATACAACGTAACACCTTAATCCCACAATAATTTAAAATCCTTAATTAATGGAGCCAAATAAACTTCAATATCATTACCCAGTTGTTTTGGTCCTGATATAAGCATAGATAACATGATGTATTTTCATTTCATTCATAACCATAGTGATAAGTTATAATTTACCATCATAATCGGCCATGTACTATGACCACTTCCTTGAAAACCAAAAGGATTCACTCCATCTGTAGATAATGCAAGATGAAGGTTTCTTGGCTCATTTCAAAATTCAGGATACTCATGATCAATTCTCTTCCACTGAGGAGAGTCTTCCAGGTGACGTAGTTTCCCATCTTTAATTCCTGTATCTGCATTCCATGTCAATTTTATTGCAGTATCCTCACTTCCATATAGGCTCCTAAACCTTGTAATGATTGGAAAGTACCATACAACTTTCGTAAGACTGGATTCATATTTCTTGTATTAAGAATCACCACACTTTGGGAATTCTTTAAGTGATTTTTGGTCCTTTAAAAACAATATACAGTCATTCAGGTAGGCGTGTATTCTTTCAGAGATCACACCCATCGAGCGTAGCATTTGTTTGGCATCGTATGTTTGGCTCGGGAGCTCATTATCTTCTGGGAGCATGTCATTCAGGAGAGAAAGTAGTTTCATAAAACCGACATCACTCCACCTGTTGCCTGCTTTCAAATTATATAACTTTAGTATGTCTAAAAATGCTGTATATTTAGTGAAACCAACATATAATGGAGTCTTTTCACAACTCTTTAACTTTTCAAACAATTTTGGGCAATCACGAAGTTCATCTTCAACTGTCCTTGTCATTTCTTCAATACGATCTTCATCAGCATTCGCATCTGTAATAACATCTTCCATACAATCATCTTCATTGTTCATGCTTGTAATCATATCAAATGATCCATAAAACGCAGTGCTATCCCAGCCACTACCTACATTCGTTTTTTCCCTATTTTTATTCCAACATTTATAAATTCGATCTATTCCATGACAAATCATGTGTTCTTCTAACTCCTCTAGAATAATTTGTCTTGAATAACAATAGCGTAAACACAGAAAAAGGATTTGAGAAGGGTTATATGCATGATATTTTTCAAACTTGATAAACTCTTTCATTCCATCTTCATAATCTTTTTTCAACCAATTGACATTCACCCATTCTTTATTCATATTCATCCTATTTGATACAGTAATATTAATATTTAACAAAATAATTACACAAAAGATGTTCAAATAGGGTCATCATCCAACTATAATCAATGGAACTAGCAATGGAAAATAATACCCTTACCTCTCCATGCATTCCTCTAGACTAAAGTAGATAACACCCATCTTCCCAACCACCTGATCAATGGAACTAGCTATGAGAATCCCTTGCACTAGAATGTTTTAGTGTTTCTATAGAAACTTAATGTATCTAGTCAAGAACTATGGTACTAAACTAATATATGGTATGATTTTCAATAGTTTTCTTATGGGTGGAAGGATTCATTACATGCGTTGATATGGTTATTTGACTAGGGTGTCCATAAAGTGTCTTATAGAGTCCTCTAGTGAAGTGGTTTTATAAGATTCAGTGGAATTGCACTAGTAAAAGAGTAGTGGTGCCATTGAAATGGGTAAAGTTTGGATTGATATTTTATAGTGAAAAAACTAAAACATGGAAAAAAATTGCATACTAATCATGCCAACAACCACAAACCCATACAAACACACAATCGTTCTCACAATCACAACACCATACAAACCAAAAAATCACAATTTCAGATTTTACAAAGCCTACCTTATTCAATTAAATTTTTTAATTCAGGGGTTATCACATAAGTTTTATCATCCTAGGGTATTCATTAATTAGTAAAGTATATGTAAATTACCAATTTTTATATTCAAATGTTCAATAGGAACCAACCAATATGCAATTCATTTAGTGCGCAAACAAGGACCACCAACATCCATGATTTTCAGTGGGGCATTTAGCCTGTACATTTAAAAACATAACCATCAATATAAAATAGAAATAACATTAGAATAAGAAGAAACCAATGACTAATAGGAGAAAAATCACCGTGAAGTTTTCATTCAGTGTGCGGCAGAGGTGCGTTTGTAGTAGAGGAGAGGCACGCGACAAAGGATATTTCCAATTGAAAAGAAAACATAAAATGAGAACTCACATGTTAAAAATTTTTATCAGTCAATAGTGAGATTTTATTTTCTATCTATGATATCTGATTCTGGTTTATATATTTTTATGTATCTACTATTTTCCTATATGTTCAACTTATGAATGGGATTTGTCTACTTTTTAGGAGAAAGATCATTTTCAATTTAATCTAATTTAGGGGTAAAATATTCCACATTAATTGCATTTTTTTCCCAGGGGATCGTTGCTCTCCCATAGGGATCATGAACTCCTCTTAGGTTAGTGGAAAGTTAGGTTAGTTGTTGGTTATGATACCATCTTGGGTTGTATCATTACATTTCCAATTGTAATTGACCCATGTCCATTTAAATATAGGATGGGGGGGGGGGGGGTCAGACACTAATATATAGAAGGAATAAGAGAGGTAAAAATTATCCTAGGATCTCCAGTACAAATGATGAAAGATGAAACATACACTAGGTGAGGGAGAACCACCCAAGAGGAGAGGATGGGGAGGGTGGCGTAGCGCAGAGGGGTTCTGGATGAGAAAAGTGAAAAAATCCAGTAAAACATAAAAGGTTCAAAGGGGAAGGGGGGTGGGCTGTATAGGGGGGGGGTGGTGGGGGTGTGGGGAAGGGGGGGGGGTGTGGGCTATCCAGAGAAAGGGGGTGGGCTGTCCAGGTGGGGGGTGGCTGCAGGGGTGTGGGGGAGGGGGGGGGGGGGGGTGTGGGTTGTACAGGGAGGGGGGGGGTGGGCTGTCCACTATGAAATGACCATTAGGGATCCTAAAGAATGAATTATGAGAGGTAAAAATTATGGGGAAGAGGGGTTTGGGTGATGGGGTCGAGTGACTAATAAGGAATAGGGGAAACTCATTAAAAAGACTAAAAAATATCTTTTCATTTCATGAATAGGGTATATTATGGTGTATCTTAAGAGTCTATTGCATAGTGCACCCTATGATGTCACATTGTTGAATTACCACAAGGTATACACTAGAACACTCATCCCCTAGATAGAACCATTAAATCTTGATCATGAATTGTGATGTGACTATATGCATCATAGAATAACATCCATGCCCAAAAAATAGTATGGAGGGCGTAACATATCCAACCTCCCACATGATCCAAACCATTAACATAAGGCGAACCCCATGGATAAAATCACATACATAAATAAGTAACTAAAGAGGAATAACCAATCTAACCTCTAACACAATCTAAATCACTAATACAAGGTATTTCACATGGCTAATAAGATATACTAGAAGTGGATCATGAGAAAGTCATAAAAGAGCCAACTTACTTCCTGAGAAGGACTACCAATGTAAGACAGATCCATTGGCTAAATGAACATACATAAAGCCAATCCTAGGGAAGGTATAACATATCTAACCTTCAACATAATCTGAACCACTAAAATAATTTATGTCTTATGGAAATCGCATATACCCCATGATGTATAGCCCAACATAAACTTTAAAAAATTTGAAAGAATGATCACCTTAGTGAATTATCTCTACATTTCAATCTCATGGTATCTATGCCTCATCCTTATCATATATATATAATAACGATTAAGATATAATGAACAAGCATGGAAGATAAGCCTCATCCTAGATCTTAGCTAGCCAATTATTGATACCTAGCATCGATCAAGAGGCTATTACATAAGAAGATCATACATGACCCATACTAAGTAGCCTCACTAAACATATCCATCATTAATATATCCTATAGTTAAAAAATATATCACTATGATCTCAAGACCTATAGGTAAGAATATATCAACAAGAAATCTATTTATTCATATTTAGTTACCAACCTACACCACCCCATGTGTGGATTTCCCTACCCTTAAGGTTATAAAGAATCCACATTATCAATTCCACTAACATCATAATCAACCCCTTTCCATGTACTGTACCTATAAGGGTTCTAAGGGAGATGTCACAATTTCATATAGCCATGATAAATATTTTCTGTGGGATAATCAATATAAACCATGTACTCAACATGATATAAGATTTAAAATAATCCTTTATATATCTCACACAACAACCTACCCACCGGTTATTCCATCACTAGTACCCTCCAAGGCATCCCCCCAATCACACTATGTAGTACTATCATAAAGCTCCACAACTCAGGATAACCAAATATCTAGTAAAGGCATGGTATTTACCAATAAAGTTCACATCACTATCACTCTACCCCAATTAACAATCCATATAAATACCCTTTCCATGCGATTACCATAATTCTTCCCTTATAGAAACCTCCACCCAAGACCCTTACAACATGATTGATCATAATCCCATTCATACAGTTTCAAACTAGTATATTAGTAATTAATAACATGAACCAATACCACTATAGGGTCCATTAGACCTAACTCTTCACACCAAATATCTTTCTATTACAGAAGAGTAAAAATTCATTACATAAAAGACTCACATGGGGGAATCCATCCGCTATAGAGGAGGATGTTGGGACGGTCGTTAGATGAGGAGGGTGCGCCGGAGCAGGTCACGTGGACAAGGGGACCGCACAAGGAAGAGGAGGAGAAGGAGGCAGAGGAGGAGGGGGAGGAGGAGGCAGCTGCGATGGAGGAGGATGAGTCGGTGGCCGAAGGATGAGGAGGAGGAGGAGGAGGCAGCAATGGTGGCGGCGGAGGAGAAGCTGGGTCATGATGGAGGAGGTATCGCAGTGGCGTAGGAGGAGAAGGAAGTGACGATGGAGGAGGAGGAGGATGGTCGTGACTGAGGAGGAGGAAAAGGTAGCGGTGATGGAGGAGGAGGAGGAGGAGGGATTGTGGCAGAGGAGAGTTTGACAGCGCAGGGTTCTACTTCTGAGAAGGCTTGAACGGGTGCGAGGTAGGAGGGGCCTATTAGGGTTATTTTATAAAAACCTTTGGAACCTTTATCAGTGCTAGTTAAAAGCACTGATAAAGGTATGTTTTATCAACGCTAAAATGAAAGCGCTGATAAACATGTATTTTATGAGCGCTGATACAGGCATATCTTTATCAGCACTCAAAAAGCACTGATAAAACACCTATTTATCAGTGCTAAAATTATAACGCTGATAAATACTTATTTTATTAGTCCTTTTTTAGGGATGATAAATATATGCCTTTATCAGTACTAAAAAAGCGTTGATAAAGTTATAATTTTAATAATTTATTTATATTCTTATATATTTATTTAAAATGATATATAGGATAAATATATATATATTTATTAATAATTATAAATATAAATAGTATGTAATTATAAATATTGGTATATAATTGTTAATATATTTATATTAATAAAATTATAATTACAAATGTATTTGAAAAGTATTTATATATATCATTAAAAATATAATAAAATATGTTTATTATTTAAATATATTTAATGTAATTTTGTAAGTACATTTTTAGAACATATATAGTTCATATGGGTAACATTATGAACTAATCAATATAACACATCATGTAATTTACAAATGAACATTATGCATATGATACATAACATATACGCATATATTCGTTGACCAAATTCATTTGAAAACACATATATATTCAATAATTTTAATTATAAATATATATATTATAAATTATTATATATTTATAAATAAAATAAATAAAATAAATATATTAAATATAACAAATATAATAAATACAATGAATTAATCTAATAAATCTAATAAATCTCTAATAAATATAACAAATATAACAAATATAATTATTATTTAATTCAATTTATTATAATATTAGAATTATTTAATTATATATATATTTATATATTTAATTATAATCTTAGAAATAATTTTTTCAATTAAAACATTATATATATATTTTTGAATTATTAAAAAATATATATTAATTATAGACATTTTTTTATTTAATGTATTCAAATAAAAATTATTTTGAATATAAATAAAATAATTTTATATAAATTAATAATAAAAACTTTTATCAACGCTAATAATAGGGCTGATAAATGTCCCCTTTATCAGTGCTAAAAAAAGCACTGATAAAGGGTACACCTTTATCAGTGCTTGTTTTAGTGCTGATAAAGTGTACATTTATGAGCAATTTTAGCTAGCGCTAATAAAGACCCACCCCTTTATCAGCACTTTCTTCTTAGATCTGATAAAGGGAAGCACTTCCCTTGCCCTATTTTGTGGTATTGATCATCTTAAATTTAAGTAGGAGATTGCAAAAGAGTTGAGTACAATAGAGCATCAAATTTGAAACTATGATGCCGGGAAATTATTTCCCTATATAGAGACAGAAAATCATGTTCATTATATATTGAATATACCTACTAGTCTATAAACCATGAAAGATCCTTTACTAAAGTAGTGTATGGGAGTAAATATGAGGCAGTGAACCTTGGGTGAGGAGCATCCAAACCCAATAGCTTATAAAGGCAGTGAGTTTAGCACTAAGTGACCATGTCCAAAACAATTATAATCCACTAAAATAATTAAGCATAGTGGATTTTGGTATAACCTAAAAATTATAAATATATAATCCTTGCACTAGACCTTTAGGATGAAACAAGTAAAATCAGTGTGTTTTATGCATGCTTTACATTCCTGTTTATCTAATCATTATTTAGTGAGGTTGTGAGAAAGTGAAATCAAGAAACATGTTGAAAAAAATTTCTTCCATTACAGGAACATGATCTTAAAGAAAGTTAAATTTATTAATTAGAAAATTTTAATTTTTCTATAACCAGATTCATACCTCATCTCAGGGTTTCCCGGGGTATAACAAGTGGTATCAGAATGTAAAGGTTCTGTCTTGGTGTTCAACCTCAGAAGCTGGTTTTAGATTTGTTACACTATGAATTATATGATGAATCCACCATATTTCACAGCAATTGAATTTTTTGGATGGAATAAATAAATAATTTTTTTTCTACAAGCTTGTGTACAAGATTTTATGGAGTATATTCTCTTATATGCATACTTGAATAAGCATATTAATAGAATTAGAAATGTAGAGACATAAAATATCTTGAAAATTTCATTATCTGAAGACCTTTAAAGATGTATACGGAAGAATATATAGTATAAAAAGAGTTTATTATGCCTAACTTAAGAGAAGGTTGAAAAACTAGTCCAGATGAGAAACTAGTGAACAATACTATCAAATAATTCTTTATGACTAAAGGTAAGAAGAATAAGAATAAGAAGAAGAGTAATCTTGAGAAGGATACATCCACTGAGCTATGTAGGATTGAAATCCATAGTAAATCTACAACCAACTTTACCTGGGATAATAATTTTACATATAGGAATTTAGATTTCTATTCAAGAAATAAAGGAAGTGAAGATTCTAATAAAGAAGTGATAATGACATTTGGTCATCATTTTAGAGAAAGTGCATGTAGAGATCAAGAAAATATCCAATATCTTTAGGAAAGGATGGATCAATGGGAGATTATTCAAGAGGTGTACTATGAAATCATTAAAGATATATGCATAGAGAATAAGAGGATAAATAAAGTAGTGGTTTCCTTGAATGTGGATATAAATAATATGGGTAGTAAAATGAAATAATAAAGTGACTTACTTGAATAAATTTCCTAAGAAATCAGAAAACATATGACCATGGGAAATAATTGAGAGAAAGTATTGCCCCTCACAAGACAAAACATGAAGATAGGAGAAAATTTTTAATGGAAAATTAATCAAGTATGAAAAATATTTCCACTAAACTAAATAAGAAATATTATCAGATTAAGGAACTCGAGACAAATCTCAGTTCCTCAAAGGGAAAAGAGAAGTTTATGATTCCCTCCAGAGTAACATCATCAAGTAGAGTGCACAAATCCAAGAATTATACATTTTTAAGTAAATATAAGTCTCTTGAAAAATCTTGATGTAAAATTCATTAGAGTAAATTAGCTACAAAGTTCCACTTCTTTTGGAAGAATACGACTCTTTGTGAATATGTTTCTAAAAGACCAAGGGTTCATAGGTAGAAGAGAACCAGGTACATGAAATCCTCAACCAAAGAGTGGTCACATAAGGTATTATTTACATGGTAAATGTTTTATATACTCTAACCCTAGTCATATGAAAATGAATTATAGTAGTAAGAAATTAATAAAAGTTAAATATTCATTAAGGAGGTCCTCAAATCCTATGGTATATAAGGAAATAGATTATCTAGGAAAGAGACCTGTTAATCTAGAAGAAAAGTTAACTATTTTAGAGTAAAAATATGGAGCATAGTAAAAGGAGAATAAATAAACTAATATTTTACACTCATAGTTGTCTCCACAAAAATAAGGTATAAAAATATGGGAGAGGAAACTAGAATCTACTCTAGTTGTGAGTAAGAATATTGTATTCACAAAGAAATACTCACTTCAAGAGAAAAACAACAAGGTTAATATTAAGACTGACAAAAGGAAAAATAATTAAGAATTTTTCGGCAGATTAAATTGTCATTACACAATAATAGAAATGTAGGAAAGGTAAATATCCCTATAATGTATAGAGAATAATGATCATAAGACACGTGTCTTATCAAATAAATAAACCTATAAAAGTTTCCTTAAACTCACAATCGTTCAGAAGACCAACCCTATATAAAAAAATAAGAAATATCATGCATGTAGAGAATTTTTAATCATATTTAAAGATTATTTGGAATTAAATAGTAAGTTGGAACAAGCATAGAAAGATAAATTTACTTTTCTTTTTGAATATTAAGTCAAAGGGATGGTCTATAATGACCAATCACAATCATTTACTATAGAATTCTAGAGGTACCACTATCCCCATATGTTAATCATTTATAATTTCTATTGTAAGTGGTATATGATGAAGGGGGATATATGAACGATAGGGTGTATAGGATCTTAAAAAAGATATGTATGAGTTATAAGGTGTGTATATGCTGGGTAATGCACATGTTTTTTAGTTGAAAGAATATTTGATCAAACAGATGAGTCAAAAATATTAATATTATTAATTTCTATCCAGCCTTTACTATAACCATGAATTGATATCAATATTGAGTAATTAGTATCATGTTTTAACCTGACTTAAAAAATATTTCCAAAAAATCACCTTTTTAAATAAAAATATGAAATTCTTATGTTCAAAGGAATCAGTTCAAATAATATAGAGACTAATATGAAGGGAAATTGTGTCAAAGCCATGTCAAAAGGAACTAATGGTATCATATTGAATTTGATATTGAACTAGTGAGATCATGCCATTTCAAAAGTGGTATAATACCCATAATAGAGGGAGTATACAAGGAAGACATCATAATAAAATGGTATTTCTATTACATGGATCCCCATACTGAAAATTATCTCAAAATACAATGATAAGAGTTGAAGAAATTTAGGGGGGTTTATTGAGTTCTCAAAGGATGTTTAACCTTATATAAAGAAAAAAAGTTTCCCTCTGAATAAGATACATGATCATCATGTGGTATCATGAGTTTATAAAAAAATGAGTGGTATTAATTAATCCTTTATGTTTTATGTATAACATAATTATGCTTTATTTCTTAATCGCTGATGGTTTGGTGTCATTGTGGGTGATATTATTAGATGTTATGGAGAAGAATAAAAATTTCATGGTACTTGCATATATGGAAGTAAGTGAGTGACAAGGATTTATTTAAGTTTTTTTTAACTTTAACACATATTTTCTATAACTTCATGACTCTTTAGTCTTAGAGGATATGTTGATGAATCAAAATGACAAGTATAAATTTCAATCATTGAAAATATAGGTTTATATAAAAATATAGCTATAAGGAAGAAATGATTCAAAGAATAAAAATAATAAATCAATAAGATATTGATAGAATATAAAATATTTGGTGGTGGAAAATGAGATCAATTATTCAATTTCCATGGCTTGTTGAAAATTGGATGGAATTAAAGAACAATACAAAGGGAAGTACGACTTCTAGAAATTCAAATATCAATATAATGGTTTTAAAATTTAGTTCCATATGAGGGATAAAATCCATGTTTCCTAACTAGTGGTGTCAATATTGAGATTTCTCATCAAGTGGTAGTATAACTAATAGGAGTTACCCTAGGTAATTTTATGAAAAATTTGAAGTTAAGGTAGAACTAGAGAAACAATTTTGGGGTAGAGAGCATAGAGAAAAAATTATGGATACAAAGGACCCTTTTCATTTTATTTATAAAGAGGGAATGATAAGAAGGCACCATAAATCTATATAATGTTTTGGATTTTTTAGAATAAAAATGTGAAGTATGATTTATGGTAGTATTGTTAGAAAAATCAAAAGGGGGAGAATGTTGAAACCAAGAGGTTGTGTGCTAGTTTTTTTTGACAATATATATAAATTAGGTATATGCATTCAAGACTTGGTGATGTGTGTATATTCATTGAATATCTAATGAATAGGTTCATAATTAGTGATGGTAGAGAAACTGAAAAAAGATACCTTGATATATATATATATACATATCAAGGACTTGGTATATAGAATGAGGACCATTCACATTGAATCTTTTTGTATATATAGAGTATTCATGTGACTTTTGTCTATATTGGAAAATACTATTGGCATATAAGAGGTGAAGATGGTTTAATTTTTGGAAGTTTTGATGTTTCACAAGTTGATGTATAGATGATGTGTAACTCTTGAAGTCTAAAGTTCTAGGATATCTAAAAATATATAAAGTTAAACTATACAATTATGGAATATATAAAGTGAAGAAAAATGGCTGATGAAAGCATCAGGATGAAAGATGGTGTTCTTTTTGGGAATAAAATAACTTGAGGGTTTTGATATTTACGTTTTCAAGGAAAATGAGGCCTTCTACATAGTCAAGAAAATATACCATGAATTCAAGTACATAGAACACATAGTATAGTTCATGTTTCACTTAAGGGGAAGTTCACAAAAATAGAGGAAGGGGCTTGCATAGTCAAGTGCTTAGCCCATGTGTTCAAGCTTGTGAGTTATGAAGTCAAGTATGAAACCTGATTTGGGTGAACATAGTTCATTAAATAACTACTTGGTCATAAGGTGGTATTTTTTGGGTCACCATGAGGTTGTAGTATGTGGTGAAAGGTTTTTTTGTTTTTAACAACCCTAAAGTCAAGTACACAGAGTCGAAGCAAAGGCAAGCCCATTATGTCGAAACATAGGTGAGTATGCAGTGTGTATGGGAGTATTTAAAGGATATTTACCAAAAATATAAAATGTAAATCTAATTATTAGTGAGTTTCATAGAGGTATTTTTCTATAAATACATGTACAACCTACTAATTAATTATCAATCAAAGTAAAAAGGAGATCCAAAGACCGATGAATAAAAAAACATCCTTGAGGTAGGGAGTATGCATGGACCTGTTCCATAAAATAAGATCCATTCAATAAGTACACAATCCATGAGGTTGTGTACATGATCCTTAAGGTGATTATGAAGAGTAGTAAAGAGTATTGTGGTAGGGGTTTATGTAGTAAAGTATATGGTTCACATGGTTGAGCATTTGGTCATTAGGGGAAGTATGCATTTTTTGGGGTTTTTTATGTAGTTGAGGAAGGAAACCTATAATAGTGATACTAAAGGAATAATACATGGTCTAAGAGGTGTATTAAGCAGTCTAAAAGGGGTTTACATAGTAGACTATGAACTATGAGGTTACTTTGAATAAGGAATATTTGGGATCATATATTCACATCATGTAGACATTATGGAAATCAAAGAGTAAATTTGGGTCTAGTGAGTGATATTGAAGAAGAAGAAGAAGAGAGTCATAGAGGATTCTTCTTATCTGGTTTAGTTCAATTAGTGAAGGATTAATGGAATAAGGTAGAATATACTTTATTATATCTGGTTATGGAATAGGAAGGAGGGTAATAGGAAAATTCTAGTATGGAATTATCCTCATCTGGAGAAGTTGTGATGCTCCAATAATATTTTGGAATACATAGACTCATCTCTCAAATTATGGAGTTAATATCATCTAGAATTTAATAAGGGGAGTTAAGTAGACCTGAGTACAACAAAGAATCAAATTTATAACAAAGATGCAAGAGAAGTCTTGTTCAGAACAAATATAGACCACCATTTCCATTATCTATTGAAGATACATACAATTATATATACTATAAAAGACCCTTCACCATAGAAGTTAATGGGAGTGAAGAAGTGGAAGTGAGCTTTGGGTCAAGAGTGTTTGAACCCAATACCTTGTAAATACAATGATCCTGGCATGGAACAACCATGGCCAAAACAATTATTGTCCACTAAACTAGTAAAGAATAATGGGTTTTGGTATGACCAACACATCGTCAACATATAATTGTTGGAATTACCCTTTGTGGTGAAACAATTAAAGTCAATATGTTTTGTGCATGATTTAATTTCCTATTTATAGAATCATTGTTCTATTAGGTTGTGAGAAAATGTAATCAAGCAACATATTAAACATAGTTTTTTCCAACGTGGGAACATAATCCTAAATAAATCTAAATCGATTAAAGATAAAAGATCAATGTTTCCATCACCTCGATTCACCCCCACTATGGGTGTCTCAGTGTACAAAATATAGGTTTTGTTAAATATTCACCATGATTCTTTGATATATAATCATATTCATTCACTATGCTTCCTCCTTTATAGGTTCCAATACTGATTCTGTTTGGGATGTTGAATCATAAATGAAAATTGAGATGATAGAGAATAGAGTAAAGGAGTTGGATTCAATTATGAAAACTTAGAATGATTAGTTTATATTAGTGTAGACTCTATTAGATGGTATATTTTAGATCATGATAGGTATAATTATTATAGAAATTATATCTTTAATGCACCATACACTATCAATATATAATTAGCTACATTTATACAAATATGTTTAAATTATTATAATAATTATTTTAAAAAACATTTCTATGAAAAATATTGAAAAATATCAATTTTATATTCTAAATTACTTTTTTTGAAGATACTAGAGGTTGGTAGTAGGAATACAGATCAATAGAATCAAGAATGTTTATTATTAGGAGTAATGTGGGGGGATCCAATTTGAAACTATAGAGTAGGGTTGATAATGGAAACCCCTGTATGTTATATTTATATGGTGTGTTGTGAGGATAAACTTATGTTCTACCCCTAATTTAATACCCTTAAAAAACTATTGTGTGTTTACCTAATAATGTGGTCATATTTTTATAATTATCACTTCTTGATTTTTTTATTCATTTCTGGAGGTGTTCAATTCTGTATATTGTTGAATTGTATGTTTTCATATGGAAGGAAGTAGAATATTCAATAGTATAGTTTCTATTATTTTATTTATCATAGAGATTAGTGGTTATTTAAACTACTTCCAAATAAAATAACCACCATTTAATTAATAGCATTAGTTTAAACCAACTCTATCTTCTAAAATATCATTTTTATTTACTAATAATCCACAGCCTTCCAAATTAGGGTGGTTTAAACCATTTTCAATTTAGGAAAAAAAATATTTTTACTGAATGATACTAAAATGAATGAAATTTTAATTGTCTAGACCTTCCTAAACTTTCTTTTGTGTTTTCTTGAGGCTTAGTGGATCCAAGAGGGAGTTTGGAGGTGTTATAGAGGCTAGGAGAGGTATTGATTAGCCACTAAATTAGGCTAATATTCATTGTTAATATACATAATTTTCATGTTCTTTGTTATTCATAAACACCATTTTAGTGCATTTTTCACTTTGAACATCATTTCACATTATGTTTGTAATACCTTCTTAAAATGCACTATTATGTGGTACATTTTTGAACATCATTTAAAGTACCCAATGATTCATCTGATTGTAAGGAATTGAATTTTACATATTTTAATTTGATATTTTTGGAAATTGATCTACACTTAAATATGAACATGTTTGATTCAGGGATCAGTGGAGAATTCATGGAGGATGATGGAGATATTTGGCAATGAAAGGAAGCAATTCTGGAGAAGGCAGATTGGACACCTTTCCACTGATGAGACTGTGGGTCCCAACATACAGGCCCAATTAATCCCAAATTTCATGGGGTGCTATAAGACTTGTATAGGAACAAATCACTCTTCAGGAGTTAATGCTAATTCGGCCTCCATGGTGGTCATTTAAGCGGCCCAAGTTAGAGATACAATTCTGGGCCAGATTCTGCGGCCCATAAAAACATCCCACTAATTTGATCATATCTCGGAATCCACAACTCCAAATGGGCCCCAATTTTACAGGCGGTTAGAAGACATACAGGGATCCATTTTCTTCTTCTATGGCCCACCCTGATTCGGCTGTCTATAAGGTCTTCCAGACGCGTATGTTCGGTGAAGTAAAGCTGACTGCCACCTCGGGTCAAACGTGGAAAAGTCCAAATTCCACAAGCTTTCCACCACCTATAGCCTAGAAAAATTAATTAAGATGCTTTGTACTGTTGTTGGTTCGACCCAAGGCTCCCAAAATGCCTATTTAAGGCAGTGGTGGTGAAGGAGTTGAGATCCGAGATGCTTTGTTTAATTGTAATGTTATGCTGCATTTTTGTTGCCTCAATTTTGTCTTTCACATGTAAGTTGTTCAATTCACTTTAGTTTCTTAATAAAAGTTCTTCTTCTACTCTTATTCTGTTGTTCTTAATATCACTTTGATACCTTTGGATCAAGGTGTGAATTTATTCACACCAACCCTGTAACACCCCAAGATTTCATAGTGTGTTATTTCTTCAAAATAATTTAATAACTTGCACTACACGCAACACCGAGTTCAATTTCACCATGACTTACCAAAAAAAAAGCCATTAAAAGAGGACATGAATAGTATTAACTAAATTTTAAACTTTATAATTTTAGAATCCATATTATGAGTTTCTTAGTCATAATGCAAGAACAGATTCATTTTCAGTATTGCACTTTTATCAACTTTTGATAGTGAAACCTTTTTAAATACAATATTTTAAACTTTTTGACTAAATGGAGACATAAAAAAATGAAACTTCCCAAGCTTCCACGGTACGCTTTCCTTTGAATAAAACAGTAGCGTGTGTTGTACGCAACTTCGAGTTTTAACACACACCACAACCAATCAAACTGGCCGTTATGAATAGTAATACCTAAATTTTGAAATAATATATATTTTATATTTTGAAATGGACTTCATTTTTGGATTCGGAATATCGAATTTAGCCTAAGGTGAAATTTTGGTACTTTTCGGATAACTTTCATATTTTGATGAATAGTGAAAATTACTAAATTTTAATTAAAAACAACTTTTTTAATCAAAATAATTAATAGTGATAAATTATTAATTTGAGTGGTTTTAAAGTATATTTAGAATATATTTTTACAATTTAATATAATGTTGGTCATTAGACAAAATTTTACAATTAAACCGAACATAAACAAGTGTCAATCTTTTGATAGTTATTATCTCTTAAAAACACGCTTTTTGTTTTGACAGCGGGAATTAATTTTAAATTAATTTCTGCCACTTCTGTGTTTTGAATTTAGAAAAATGGATTCCATATTTGGAATCAGGATGTTCAAATTGTGTAAATAGGTAACTTTTATTTTTAGACATTTTGAATAATTACTGCGGTAAATATTTTATTTACCATGGTTAAGGGTAAATCCGGTAAATAAGGGTTAAAAAATAATATTATAATAATACTAAATTACCCTAAAACGTGTCTTAACCCTATTGGTTGATACATGGTCGACCATGGGAATCGTTGGGTCTATTTTGGGACCCCATGGATCCACTTGTAAGTGATAATGACACTTTATTTTAATTTAGTTAAAATGAATACAAAAATGACACAAGCATATATCTTTTAGAACAACAATTGTTAAATAGGGTTATATATGTTGGATTTTAGATTATAAATATTCATTAGAAAGCTAAAATGATTTCCTACATAATGATATTTTATTTATAATTTTTAGACATTAAATAATTTATTTTATATATGACACAATGATGATGCAGTAATTACTATAATAGTGAAAAATTAAAATAATTGATATTATAAATACCCAAATAAATATAATATGAAACTTTTAATGAATTAAACTAATTTTCTAGTATAATATGATATATTAGGATTGATTTAATTTACTTTTTTCGAAGTAATCAATCTGTTATGAGTTTCACAAAAATCAACTATTGAATAGTGTCAAAATTGACATAAAAGAGTTCTTAAACAAATATTATATTATTAATTGATATTAAATTCCTAAAAATCTAAGGTTCGTCCAAGAGACTTATATCATGATAGGTTCATCATTAATGTACCACTTGGAGGTCTCTTGGATGTATATAGTAAGTTTATTAACCATATTATATAAAAATACAAAGAGTCATTATAAAAGTGAAACTAATTAACTTAGAGTTAATACTTAAAGATAAGGTTAATATAAGTACCCAAACCTGTCTAAATTCTATTGGTTGAGTGGTTTTCGACCCATCCCCACCTTAAACTTTGAATAGTCAACTTTGGAGCCATTATAAACCTAATATGAATTTATTATAAATTAATATTTCTAGCTTTTCCAAAGGTGCCCCTCACCCCTCTTATAAAAGGGCACTCCTCCTTCTCATTTCTTCACACCTCTAAAGCCTTTTGGTTAGGCCAAACTCTGCCCAAATACTCTCCCAACATCCCTAAATACAACCTAGAGGCCTTAGTTTGATCATAAAGCCAACCTAAGGAGCCCTTTTGATCAAATCAAAAGGAAGAACCCGAAGAAGAGGTAATGATTTCACCACCCTTTTCTAAGTTCATTTCTTCTTCCACTTCTTCTTCCATTGTTCTTACCATTCTAAAATAATAACTCCAGTATCTCACATATAATGTGATGTTATTATAAATATGGTACAACCATATTCAGTATTCTATCCACCCTTTGAATAACATGTCACCATACGTGCGTACGTACGGCTTACCGTCTCCACGTCGTGGTGTAATTGTTATTCAATATAATATTATTTGGATGGGTATAATAATGATGTGTAACTCATGTAAATAATAAATATAACATGTTAATGATTCTGTATATATGATATACCATCCATTTATATATTATTTTAATATCAAAAGAATGATATTGTCGCTCGTGCGTACGAACGGACTACCGTCTCCACGAACGCGATGAGATTCATTCTCCATCGTATCCATTCAAGTATAATTATCATTTTATGATTTAAAAATGATGTTTAAGGACTAGATATCATTCTGGATATGAATAAGATACAACAACCATGGCTTATGTAACAAAACATATAAAAGAAAATGAGTAAGTTAACTCCCGAAACGACGATAATTCTAAGATATTATTAACAAATCAATGTTAAAAGATCATATATGATATCATATTAATATATATGATTCTTGTATAATTTAATAACAATTATTTCACCATTATACAGGAGGTTAACCTACCCCAACCAAGGAAAAGTACAAGGTAAGGGTTATTTCACAATCTCTTCATTATCCGAGGTTGTTTATACGTAATAATCTACTGGGATCTCTTTATCATCCACATCCATGTTTCTTAAAAATGTATTTCAAAACATTTTTACTATTTACTAAAATATGAGTTAAAGTCATTTATACCCTTTTTGACTTTTATAAGTGGTTTATAAAGGAATCTTTCCGTCATTTTCAAAACAAGGTCCTTTTTAACCTTTTCGATAGAATTGAGGTAAGAATGTTTTTTTTAACTTATACGGCGGGTGCGGTTATTTTACGCCGTTATAAAATCTTCAAAGCTTTCCTTACAAGCTTATAAGAATATTTTCAAAGAAAATGTTTTATTTTATATGGATCTTAAATGATTTCAAAATAAAAGGAGATATTTCTTTAAAAATAATTTTGATTTCATCTATGTCAACATCCTTTGATGGATTTTAAGATTATTTGATGTTGATTTATTATGATACAAAACTTCTATATTGTATTGAAGGTTTTGTGATATGTTTGACTATGGATGTGCTATTTTTATACCATTCATAGTTTATGGTGAAATTATTGACATTTCGTATGCTAGTTTTAATACGAATGTTTATGTTATGTTTAAACCTTTTCATATGGGAATTCATTGGACTTAATAAGTGACGGGTGGAGCCCGCTATAGCTCCTCGATGAATCGGTAGGTCTCATGAGACAAACTAGTGTCTTGGCACAAGGCCTTGACAAAATCTTATTTGTAGTCTTGGCACGAGGCCTTGACTATGTGGTTATGATAGTCTGGCATTATGCATTCCAACATTATGAAAGTGGTTATTGATTTATGCATGTGATTATTCGATTAGTAGAATATCCATGTGAATAAGTAAATGGCATTATTTCATTTTATTTATGCCATACCATGTTGAAAGTTCATGTTTAAAAGGCTTTTGTTTTAGTTATACATTGCCTTAAATGTTTATTCTTATTGATGATAGTTTCCGCTATATTGTTATCCTTACTGGGCATTTGAGCTCACCCCTTTTCTATGTTTTATTTTTCCCAGGAAGTGAAGATGTAAGTTATGAATGACCTGCAGGGATATTATGAGGGGATTATAGTGTGGACTGTGGAAACATTATGTTGTTGTAGTAGTTTTTCATTTTATGATGTAATGTAAAACTTATGAATATATCTAGTGTTTCCAAGGCTACTAAACCAATCGGTCTTTCGAGATTTGATCTTTCTTGTGATCATGCCAATGTTATGTAATAATGCACCGACTCTAGGCAACTAGGGTCGGGGAGTTACAGTTGGTATCAGAGGAAGTTTAGTACAAACCTTGGAAACTAGATTTAGATAAACTCTGATTAGAGCACGTAGACCTAAGATGAACTTTGAGGATTAGTATAGAAGAACTTCCTAGAATTTTGGTATTGTATAGATTTTGTGAGTTTTCCGAGCAATACGTCCCTGTCTGGATACGAGCAGGTAGAGGCGGCTCTGGCACAGATGTACCTAGGGGTAAAACCCGAAAACACCGCTTTGAGCTAGACTCGAACGGGAACTGGTGCACGACAACGGGCCTTGCTGCACTCTTGGTTACGACACTCCCGGGGGATATGCTTAGGATAACTCTCATTTTCTTTACAATTCATTATGAAGGGTTTATGAGTATATACTTCCTCAAAGAAAACATTTTTATGATTATGGATTATATCCATAAATAGTTCAATTTATGTTAAGTGTTTTATAAGTATGAGATTATGTATTTTGATTCATAAACTGATCTAGTTTATGCCATTGTTTAGAAATGGCGCCCAGTAGAAGGAATGAGAACTCCGGAAATGAACATGATCCAAAGAGAAGGAAGGATCATATCTTTCATGGTCTTAAGCTAGAATTTATAAGAGAAATAGTCTCCCATGTATTATCATCATATGAAGAAATAATATCATGTATTGATAAGATAAGTAAAGAGATTACTGAGTCCTATGGCTTTGAAGGGAAGCAAGAGAAGAAAAGGATAGAAGAGAGAAAGATGGATAAAGGGAAGAGGGAAAAGAAGAATTTTCCCATATGTGGTAACTGTGGAAAGAAACACCCTGGAACTTTCCTGAAAGGAATGGGAGTTTGTTATAAGTGTGGAGGAAAAGGGCACAAAGTACGTGACTGCAAGGGTAAGAAAATGGTTTCAAATGTACAATGCTTCATTTGCAAGGAGTTTGGACACTACGCGAACCTATGTCCCAGTCATCAGACTATGACGCAAATGATGCTATTGGATAATAATCAAGTTATGATACTACCACAGATGAAGAGGAATGATTAGAGTTCTTATGTTGATTATGTCAATTGAGTGTTGTATCAACAATGTACTTGTTATAATAATTATGGAGTATATAAGGATTGTACTGCAGTACTATTTCATTAAGGACTTGAGATTGTGTGGAACAAAGAAAAGTGACTCAATAGCAGGATAAATTTTTGGAAAATATATGGTTGAGAGAATGATAAACCATAATATAGTTCTGATACCGAGGTAGTGATTTTCGAATAATACATGATTATTTTGGAAAAAATATATTGGATATTCTTGACTACCTTGGAACTGATTAATGATTTGTATATTCCATCATTGTTGGGGTTTAAAACATTTTTGGATTGATGAAGTATATCCAGCATTCTATATGGAATAAGGGAGCATGAATGTAATCAATAAGGAATATGGTAATACATGATGAAGGTATTCATATGCTATTACGGGGTAAAAAGGATCTATATTATGTTTACCTTCCTTATAAATGTTAGACTGTGAGTTTGGACAGAAGTATTTTGGATAGTTCTAGTTTGGATTATTTTGGATTGCCATAAAAGGACAACCCGGAGGTCGGGCGGCAACCCGTCGCGTCCGGCAAGGCTGCGAGACTTGAACCCGCAACCGAAGGGCGACAAGGGCGTAACACCTACCACTGGCCCACGAGATGTCCTGGATTAAATAATGTAGTTTTTTTTTAAAAGATCTGGTAGATGAATTATAAATTCATTTATTTTGGAACCCTATACGAATAGTATAAATAGAAAAAAAAATTACATTCTATTATCTTTTAGAGTGAAAGATGAGTTTGTGGTAGGAATTTATTAATGGATAAAACTCTAATTATAAAGTAAGTACATCTCCTTATGATCTTATCCAATCTCATAAATAAATTCCTCAACATTAATAAAAGGAACTTAGAACAAAAATATTGTCCTAGATGGTACCTTAAATCATCACTAATTTATGGCTTTGGGATTTTTGGCCTTTTCATAGCCATGTTCTCTACCACTCTCCATCAGATAATTGATGGTTAGATTTCTCCTCCATATTCATATTTTCCTACACGGAACCCTAGTATGTGTTATTTTCGGTAATCTTCATACTTTCCACTCTTTATTTTAAATAGAGGCCTCATTAATTCATTTTTCGATGTGGGATTTCAACTAAGATATTTTGAAACGTCAAAAATGTGTTATCCTAATACCCTATGTTTTGTTGAACCGATGGTATTTTAAATCATCATAGATTGATGAATTTAAGGACCTCAATTTTACACTTGTTTGTGATTGATGACCTCAATCACTACCTATAAATATTTACGTTTTTCCTCCAATTATATGTCTCTAATTGCCACCAATGTTCTCCTAATCGAGATCATAATTTGGTGGTGACCCTTTAATTTCTCTTTTCCTCATATTAAGACTAAATTTTAGTAACCCAATTTCTGATGTGGGTTTTCCCACAAATATATTTTCTATTTTCAACCTTTTATTTTCGAAGAACAATTTCAAATTGCGAGGACGCAATTTATTGAAGGAGGGGAGAATGTAACACCCCAAGATTTCATAGTGTGTTATTTCTTCAAAATAATTTAATAACTTGCACTACACGCAACACCGAGTTCAATTGCACCATGACTTACCAAAAAAAAAAAAGCCATTAAAAGAGGTCATGAATAGTATTAACTAAATTTTAAACTTTATAATTTTAGAATCCATATTATGAGTTTCTTAGTCATAATGCAAGAACAGATTCATTTTCAGTATTGAACTTTTATCAACTTTTGATAGTGAAACCTTTTTAAATACAATATTTTAAACTTTTTGACTAAATGGAGACATCAAAAAATGAAACTTCCCAAGCTTCCACGGTACGCTTTCCTTTGAATAAAACAGTAGCGTGTGTTGTACGCAACTTCGAGTTTTAACACACACCACAACCAATCAAACTGGCCGTTATGAATAGTAATACCTAAATTTTGAAATAATATATATTTTATATTTTGAAATGGACTTCATTTTTGGATTCGGAATATCGAATTTAGCCTAAGTTGAAATTTTGGTACTTTTCGGATAACTTTCATATTTTGATGAATAGTGAAAATTACTAAATTTTAATTAAAAACAACTTTTTTAATAAAAATAATTAATAGTGATAAATTATGAATTTGAGTGGTTTTAAAGTATATTTAGAATATATTTTTACAATTTAATATAATGTTGGTCATTAGACAAAATTTTACAATTAAACCGAACATAAACAAGTGTCAATCTTTTGATAGTTATTATCTCTTAAAAACACGCTTTTTGTTTTGACAGCGGGAATTAATTTTAAATTAATTTCTGCCACTTCTGTGTTTTGAATTTAGAAAAATGGATTCCATATTTGGAATCAGGATGTTCAAATTGTGTAAATAGGTAACTTTTATTTTTAGACATTTTGAATAATTACTGCGGTAAATATTTTATTTACCATGGTTAAGGGTAAATCCGGTAAATAAGGGTTAAAAAATAATATTATAATAATACTAAATTACCCTAAAACGTGTCTTAACCCTATTGGTTGATACATGGTCGACCATGGGAATCTTTGGGTCTATTTTGGGACCCCATGGATCCACTTGTAAGTGATAATGACACTTTATTTTAATTTAGTTAAAATGAATACAAAAATGACACAAGCATATATCTTTTAGAACAACAATTGTTACATAGGGTTATATATGTTGGATTTTAGATTATAAATATTCATTAGAAAGATAAAAAGATTTCCTACATAATGATATTTTATTTATAATTTTTAGACATTAAATAATTTATTTTATATATGACACAATGATGATGCAGTAATTACTATAATAGTGAAAAATTAAAATAATTGATATTATAAATACCCAAATAAATATAATATGAAACTTTTAATGAATTAAACTAATTTTCTAGGATAATATGATATATTAGGATTGATTTAATTGACTTTGTTATAAGTAATCAATCTGTTATGAGTTTCACAAAAATCAACTATTGAATAGTGTCAAAATTGACATAAAAGAGTTCTTAAACAAATATTATATTATTAATTGATATTAAATTCCTAAAAATCTAAGGTTCGGCCAAGAGACTTATATCATGATAGGTTCATCATTAATGTACCACTTGGAGGTCTCTTGGATGTATATAGTAAGTTTATTAACCATATTATATAAAAATACAAAGAGTCATTGTAAAAGTGAAACTAATTAACTTAGAGTTAATACTTAAAGATAAGGTTAATATAAGTACCCAAACCTGTCTAAATTCTATTGGTTGAGTGGTTTTCGACCCATCCCCACCTTAACCTTTGAATAGTCAACTTTGGAGCCATTATAAACCGAATATGAATTTATTATAAATTAATATTTCTAGCTTTTCCAAAGGTGCCCCTCACCCCTCTTATAAAAGGGCACTCCTCCTTCTCATTTATTCACACCTCTAAAGCCTTTTGGTTCGTCCAAACTCTGCCCAAATACTCTCCCAACATCCCTCAATACAACCTAGAGGCCTTAGTTTGATCAGAAAGCCAACCTAAGGATCCCTTTTGATCAAATCAAAAGGAAGAACCCGAAGAAGAGGTAATGATTTCACCACCCTTTTCTAAGTTCATTTCTTCTTCCACTTCTTCTTCCTTTGTTCTTACCATTCTAAAATAATAACTCCAGTATCTCACATATACTGTGATGTTGTTATAAATATGGTACAACCATATTCAGTATTCTATCCACCCTTTGAATAACATGTCACCATACGTGCATACGTACGGCTTACCGTCTCCACGTCGTGGTGTAATTGTTATTAAATATAATATTATTTGGATGGGTATAATAATTATGTGTAACTCATGTAAATAATAAATATAACATGTTAATGATTCTTTATATATGATATACCATCCATTTATATATTATTTTAATATCAAAAGAATGATATTGTCGCTCGTGCGTACGAACGGACTACCGTCTCCACGAACACGATGAGATTCATTCTCCATCGTATCCATTCAAGTATAATTATCATTTTATGATTTAAAAATGATGTTTAAGGACTAGATATCATTCTGGATATGAATAAGATACAACAACCATGGCTTATGTAACAAAACATATAAAAGAAAATGAGTAAGTTAACTCCCGAAACGACGATAATTCTAAGATATTATTAACAAATCAATGTTAAAAGATCATATATGATATCATATTAATATATATGATTCTTGTATAATTTAATAACAATTATTTCACCATTATACAGGAGCTTAACCTACCCCAACCAAGGAAAAGTACAAGGTAAGGGTTATTTCACAATCTCTTCATTATCCGAGGTTGTTTATACGTAATAATCTACTGGGATCTCTTTATCATCCACATCCATGTTTCTTAAAAATGTATTTCAAAACATTTTTACTATTTACTAAAATATGAGTTAAAGTCATTTATACCCTTTTTGACTTTTATAAGTGGTTTATAAAGGAATCTTTCCGTCATTTTCAAAACAACGTCCTTTTTAACCTTTTCGACAGAATTGAGGTAAGAATGTTTTTTTTAACTTATACGGCGGGTGCGGTTATTTTACGCCGTTATAAAATCTTCAAAGATTTCCTTACAAGCTTATAAGAATATTTTAAAAGAAAATGTTTTATTTTATATGGATCTTAAATGATTTCAAAATAAAAGGAGATATTTCTTTAAAAAGAATTTTGATTTCATCTATGTCAACATCCTTTGATGGATTTTAAGATTATTTGAAGTTGATTTATTATGATACAAAACTTCTATATTGTATTGAAGGTTTTGTGATATGTTTGACTATGGATGTTCTATTTTTATACCATTCATAGTTTATGGTGAAATTATTGACATTTCGTATGCTAGTTTTAATACGAATGTTTATGTTATGTTTAAACCTTTTCATATGGGAATGCATTGGACTTAATAAGTGACGGGTGGAGCCCGCTATAGCTCCTCGATGCATCGGTAGGTCTCATGAGACAAACTAGTGTCTTGGCACAAGGCCTTGACAAAATCTTATTTGTAGTCTTGGCACGAGGCCTTGACTATGTGGTTATGATAGTCTGGCATTATGCATTCCAACATTATGAAAGTGGTTATTGATTTATGCATGTGATTATTCGATTAGTAGAATATCCATGTGAATAAGTAAATGGCATTATTTCATTTTATTTATGCCATACCATGTTGAAAGTTCATGTTTAAAAGGCTTTTGTTTTAGTTATACATTGCCTTAAATGTTTATTCTTATTGATGAAAGTTTCCGCTATATTGTTATCCTTACTGGGCATTTGAGCTCACCCCTTTTCTATGTTTTATTTTTCCCAGGAAGTGAAGATGTAAGTTATGAATGACCTGCAGGGATATTATGAGGGGATTATAGTGTGGACTGTGGAAACATTATGTTGTTGTAGTAGTTTTTCATTTTATGATGTAATGTAAAACTTATGAATATATCTAGTGTTTCCAAGGCTACTAAACCAATCGGTCTTTCGAGATTTGATCTTTCTTGTGATCATGCCAATGTTATGTAATAATGCACCGACTCTAGGCAACTAGGGTCGGGGCGTTACAAACCCTTGTGAAATTATTCACACAACGGTGGAGTGATCATTTTATTTTTGTTGTTTTCTTTACTTCTCCATTCCTCCCTTATGAGTCTACTTTCCGCTTCCATTGAAACCATGGGATCAATGGAGGGCTAACCCACTTATGGGTTGATCCAAGGGAGTAGCAAGGGGCTGGATTGGATGTTATTTATCACCTAATTAATGTATAATCACTTCTTTAATTGGGATTTTTATTTGATGATTTTTAAACTCCATCGTCCTTGTTGAATTTAAGGCCACACACTTCAAGTACTAATACGATCCTTTACCTTGAAGTGCTCAAAACTTTGATCCTTTAAGTGTATAGGTGATTAGTATTAGAGGGTGTAGGCATTAAACCAGTAAGTGATGATGTTGTTTTATCTCCTTAAATGAACCCATCTCAAATTTAAGAAATTGAAATCATTAAAAATAAAATACATCCAATCCACCCCGAGTGATAACCTAGGATCAACTCATTCTTTTAAATTGAATCCACTTAAATCTTTTAGATATCTTTAAAACCCATCCAAAATCAATCCAAGTTGGCCACTTCATAGCCAAAAATCCATCCCTTAGGTTGTGTATCTTAGGTATCTTCTTAGGTCTCTGTGGAATCGACAACCCAAGCTACACTACAAGGACCGTTCTACCCTTCTTCTCTTGGGTAAATTTGGGCGTGAACCAAATTTTGGCGCCATTGCCGGGGACCAAGTAAGTACCTTAGATCCAAAAAAAAAACCTTCTTTCCTCACCTCCATTCTTCTACTCTCACCCAAGATCTCTTATCTTGTCCCTTTCTCGTTTTTTTTTGGCGCATGTCCGCCTACACCCGCGATTTCTCAAACAGACTAGTTAGGGTGGAAAGTCCTAGGATAGGGGAGTCAAGTGCACCTAAGGGATTGTTTAAATCAGATTCAAATATTCTTGAAACCCCAAAGTCAAAACTTGAAACAAGTCCAATGGAGGGTCATCCACAAAATCAAATTGTAAACCCTGGGGGGAATCAAATGGGAATCCAAAACCAAGAAGCTCCAAACTTAGGGAATGTAGTTGATCAAACCATGAACGACTACCTCACTCCAGCTTGGACCAATGCCCCCTCATGCATTAGACACAATTCCATAGGAGACACCAACTACATATTCAAACCCCATGTCCTAAACCACCTTCCAACCTTTCATGGGATGGAGTCAGAAATGCCATACCTTCATGTCAAAGAGTTCAACGACATTGTTGAAACCATGTGTCCCCCACATCAACTAGAATCCGCTAAGATGAGGCTATTTCCTTTTTCATTAAAGGATCGAGCTAAAAATTGGCTAAAAAACTTGAGTCCTACATCAATCCACTCTTGGGACCAACTGTAAAGAGAATTCTATAAAAAATACTTCCCTCATCACCAAACAATTGCACTTAAAAAGAGCATCCAAAACTTTTTTGAAAAAGAGGGAGAGTCATTCTATGAAACATGGGAGAGGTTCAAAGACACCCTAAACATGGTTCCACACCATGGGTTTTCCATACCTGAACAAGTGAGAATTTTCTATGAAGGGTTGGGTCCGGGTAATAAACAATTCATTGACATGATGTGTAATGGAACCTTTAAAAACAAGGCCCCAAATGATGCTTATGAGTATCTCGAAAGTCTGGCTGAACAAAACCAAACTTGGGGAACTTCACCTTATTCTGAAAAGCCACAAAGAACCACTGGAATTCATACACTTAGAGAAGAGGAAAGCCTTAGGGCTAAACTCGCAGCACTCTCTAGGAAGGTTGAAGAGATATACCTTAGGAAAGTCCATGAAATCCAAAATGTAGACCTTGTTTGCACAATTTGTGACAAACATGACCATAAAACAGACAACTGCCCAACCATTCCATCCATCAAGGATGTTATTCTAGGAGGACCCCCAGCGGAAGTCAATGCCCTAAATTTTCAAAAGCCCCAATACCAAAACACCTTCAATCCAAGGTATAATGACCACCCAGGCTTCTGTTGGAAAGATAACCAACAACCTAGCCAACCACAGGGACAAAATCCTTACCCCCATCAGAACTACCAAAACCATAACCAGTTCCAAACCCAACCTATCCAATACCAACAACCACCGGTCCATTTTCAACAAACCATCCCACCTCCAAAATATCCCCCTGGGATAAACCAACCTACTCAAACACCAACCCAAACTGTTCCACAAAGCCTACTAGAACAACTGTGCAAACAAATGGAGAGGATGAACTCGGAGGTATCTTCCCTAAAACAATAACTTCAAACCATCAAAACAGGAAAGGCACCCATTCCTACTCAGGCGGTGTCGTCCTCAACTTCAAGGGGAGAGTCAAGTTGTGCTCAAACAACTCATGAACAACTAAAGGCTGTGACTGTTTTAAGAAGTGGGAAATCAATTGAGAAACCTGAACAAATAATTCAGAACCCACCTGAAGATTCAAACTTGGATGAAAATTTAAATGAACCACAAGATCAAACTGAAGAAACTGATAACAATGTGAAAGAAACAACTCTTCAACAAACAACCCCACAACCTGCACCATTTCCTCAACGCATGAGGGGGAAAACCAAACCTGAATTGAGTGAAACGTTGAGGGAAATATTTTCACAAGTCAAGTTGAACATACCCCTTCTCGATGCAATCCAAACCATACCTGCCTACTCAAAGTACCTTAAGGACTTGTGCACTTTTAAAAGAAATTTTTCACATAAAAACCAAGTCCTTTTTGCTGCTAATGTGAGTACCACCATTCAAGGTACAATTCCTCCTAAGTTGAAAGACCCAGGTTGCCCTTACATCAATGTTGAACTAGGAGAAAGCAAAGTTGTCAAAGCCTTGTGTGACCTAGGTGCTAGTGTCAATCTCATCCCATATGTTGTGTACTGCCAGTTAGGCCTAGAAGAACTCCAACCCACATCTGTCACACTTCAACTTGCTGATCGTAGCATTAGGGTTCCAAAGGGGATTTTAAAGGATGTTCTGGTAAAGGTTGAAAACTTCATCTACCCTGCTGATTTCATTGTCCTTGACAACCATCCAAACTTAGGAAATAAGGAACAAACCCCAATCATCCTTGGTCGTCCTTTCCTTGCAACAATCAACTCTGTTATTCGAGTCCGAAATGGGAACATGACCATCACCTTTGGGAACATGAGTCTAGACCTGAACATCTATAATGCAAGCTCACAAATAGGGGATGCCGAGGATATTCATGAAGTAAACATGATAGGAAGCATTGATAATGAATCCATGGAACATCAAGGAATATTTGATGAATGTTTAAGTCAGAATGAGATTGATTTCCTTTGTTCATATGAAGGAAGTTTATCTCCTTGGCTTGAATCATTTTCAAATTGCTCTTATGATGAAGTCTTAGGTCCAACAATCAGTGAAACCTTTCAAGAAACCAATTTCATAGAGACCCCTCTAAATTCCTTCCCTAAATCTGATCAAAACAATCTAGTAGCTGAAACCTCTACATGTGAGGAATCAATCCTATCTGAACCTCTAAAAAAAGAAATTGATCTTGATCCAATGTCCCAATCTTCTGCTGAAATTGTGAACCAACCTGATCTTGAATTGAAGGAACTTCCTGCTGCACTAAAGTATGCCTTCCTAGGGGAAAATCAAACACATCCTATTGTAATTTCTTCTTCTCTTGAATCCAATCATGAGAGGATGCTTCTAGATGTCCTTAGGAAGCATAAGAAAGCCATTGGTTGGACCCTTTCTGATATTCCTGGGATTAGCCCACTTATCGGGACTCATAGGATTGTTCTGGAATCTGATTCAAAGCCATGTCGTCAACCTCAACGGCGACTCAATCCTAATCTCATGGAGGTAGTAAGGAAGGAACTTCTGAAATTGTTGAAAGCTGGTATCATATATACCATAGCTGAGAGTGAATGGGTGATCCCAATCCAAGTGGTTCCAAAAAAGGCTGGAATCACAGTGATAACCAATGAGGATGGAGAGATTTTTCCAACAAGGGTGAGTAGTGGATGGAGGGTCTGCATTGACTATAGGAAACTAAACTCATTCACCAAGAAGGACCATTTCCCCTTACCATTCATTGACCAAGTCCTTGAGAGAGTGGCAGGTCATGCCTTCTACTGTTTCTTAGATGGGTACTCGGGGTACAATCAAATTGAGGTCTCCCTAGAGGATCAAGGGAAGACTACATTCACATGTCCTTTCGGTACCTTTGCCTTCAAACGCATGCCCTTCGGGTTATGCAATGCCCCTGGAACCTTCCAGCGGTGCATGATGGGAATCTTCTCAGACATGGTAGGGGATTTTCTTGAGGTCTTCATGGATGACTTCTCTATGTTTGGGGATACTTTTGAGGGATGTCTGCAGAATGTGGAGAGAGTCTTGTCAAGATGTGAAGAAAAAAATCTGGTCCTAAACTGGGAAAAATGCTATTTCATGGTTAAAGAGGGACTTGTTCTAGGCCATCTGGTCTCGAGTAGGGGGATTGAAGTTGATAAAGCAAAGGTTGACATCATTCGTCACCTTCCATCACCCAAAACTGTCAAGGAAGTGAGGTCTTTCTTAGGACATGCTGGTTTCTATAGAAGATTCATCAAGGACTTTAGTTCAATATCCCGTCCCCTTTGTGCTCTCTTAGTAAAGGATGCTCCATTTGTTTGGACAGAAAGCTGTGAGGGTTCATTCTCAACCCTCAAATCCTCTCTCACCTCTCCTCCCATTATGAAATATCCAAATTGGAACCTTCCTTTTGAACTTATGTGTGATGCCAGTGACTTTGCTGTTGGAGCTGTGTTAGGACAACGTTGTGATAAAACTCCTTATGTCATTGCTTATGCAAGAAAATCCTTAAATGATGCCCAAATAAACTACACCACCACTGAAAAGGAGTTACTTGCTATTGTATTTTCCTTAGAGAAGTTTAGGTCCTACCTCTTAGGATCACCCATCACTGTGTTCACTGACCATTCTGCACTAAAATACCTATTCCAAAAACAAGATGCTAAGGCTAGACTGATTAGGTGGGTCCTTCTCTTACAAGAATTTGACCTCACAATCAAGGATAAAAAGGGAGTTGAAAATGTTTTAGCTGATCACCTCTCTAGGATGGAATTCAAAGACAAATCAAATCACCTCTCTGTGTCTGATTCGTTTCCTGATGAACACCTATACTCTGTGAGTGACTGCCCTTGGTATGCTGACATAGCAAATTTCTTAGTGACGGGAGTCATTCCAAAATTCATAGGGACTCAAGCTCGAAGGAAATTTCTTTCTGATGTTAGACACTATGTGTTTGATGATCCTTACCTCTATAAGTTCTGCCCTGACCAAGTCATTAGGAGGTGTGTTCCAGAATCTGAACAAGAGTCCATCCTTAAATTCTGTCACAGTGAGGCATGTGGAGGTCACTTTTCCTCTAAGAAAACATCTACTAAGATTCTTCAATGTGGTCTTTTCTGGCCCACCCTTTCAAGGGACTCCTACACATATTGTCAAAGCTGTCCTAGGTGTCAACAAGTAGGGTCCATCACAAAAAGGAATCAAATGCCACTCACTCCCATCTTAGTGGTTGAAATCTTTGACTGTTGGGGAATTGATTTCATGGGTCCCTTCCCAAACTCTCGGGGATACCTCTACATACTCTTAGCTGTTGATTATGTCTCAAAATGGGTTGAGGCCATTCCCACAAAATCCAATGATCATCAAACTGTGATTAGATTCCTAAAAGAAAACATATTCTCTAGATTTGGAATTCCTAGGGCTATCATAAGTGATCGTGGAACTCATTTTTGCAATCATCCATTCTCATCACTCATGGAAAAATATGGAATTTCTCACAAAGTGTCCACTGCTTACCACCCACAGACCAATGGTCAAGCTGAGTTAGCCAATCGTGAAATTAAGCAAATTCTTGAAAAAACTGTCAACCCCTCTAGGAAAGATTGGTCTGAGAAACTCTTAGATGCTCTTTGGGCCTATAGAACTGCATATAAAACCATTTTAGGAATGTCCCCATATAGGTTGGTTTATGGAAAAGCATGCCATTTGCCAGTGGAGATTGAACATAAGGCCTTTTGGTCAATTAAGAAAATGGATTATGACCTCTCATTGGCCAGAACAAAAATGAAATTAGATCTCAATGAACTGGAGGAACTAAGGATGGAGGCTTATGAAAATTCAAGGATCAATAAAGCTAGAGTTCAAGCCTACCAATCTAGGAATATCAAGGTCAAACATTTTGAACCGGGAAAACTTGTGCTCTTGTATAGTTCAAAACTTCATTTACATCCGGGAAAGTTAAGGTCTAGATGGTCAGGACCTTTCATAGTGCATCATGTATTCCCCCATGGGGCAGTAGAGATTCAAGATCCCACAAGTGGTCACATTTTCAAGGTCAATGGTCAAAGGTTAAAAACATTCGTTGAATTATTCAATAAACAGGAAATAGATGTTGAGTTAATTGATCCAATCTATGAACCAGGAAAAAAATTGATAAATTTGGGATCTATGTCGGGCTAACGACGTTAAACAAAGCGCTGCACGGGAGGCAACCCGTGGTTTTTATGTTTCTAATCTTTCTGAATCATCTTTATTTTTCAAATAAGATTACTTAATCATTTTTATATTTAAAAATAACAAAATAGACTTTTGACCTGTTCTTCTATTATGAGTATGGATGGGTACGAAAGAGGAGCACCATATTCATCCGTGTCACGTGGTGTGATCCTTGAGTAATACCTTACCCAGAAATTTAAAAAGAAGACAATGTATCATCAGTTTATTTTGTTTTTATTATTCAATAGGTTAAGAAAAAAAAAATATAATAATACAAAAAAAAAAGTCCACGCCATAGGCCGTGGGGCAAACCCCGTCACAACCGGCGAAGCCGCGGGGACTCGAACCCGGGACCGAAGGGAGACAGGGGCGCGCGCTTACCACTGACCTGCGGCTTCTTGTGCTACCTTATTCTATAATTTTTATATATATTCTTATATTTTACTTCCTTTATTATATAAATATATATATATTGTTTGTTTTGTTTGTTTTGTTTTTTCCTTTTTCCACTAGGGAACTTTGCAAGCGACATGGATATCAAAGGAATAAATTCGAGCGGCAAGAACTTCAAACTTCAACCACCAGGTGACTTCATTCCATAATCCTCATTTTTAATTTCCTTTTTAAATTTTTATTCCCTGCCTCTACTCCTTCTAATTTTTCATTTATTCAAACACTGGGGACAGTGTTGTTTTAAGTTGGGGGGGAGATAAAATAAAAAAAATGCTTTTGTGTCAAAAACAAAAATTGAATGATTTGAAAAAAAAAGTAAATGGAAGGAAAAATTCCTTTAACTTTGAACATGGTAATACACATTGCACACTTTGAAACTGAATATCAAATAATTTAGCGTGCCCTGATTCTGATTTTAATCCTTGTATAATTTCATGAGCATAGATTTTGGAAAGTGTGGCTGTCCAATGTGATATTTCATCGTTTATATTTTCATCCAAATAAAAAAAATGCCACAATGCACGTCCTCTAGACTGTGGGGTACTAATTTGAATTTTTGGGGTCCCATAATAAATAGCATAGGATGGTTTTATTTTTATGAATAATATGAGTATTCCAAAAAAAAAAAAAATTAAAAAAAAAAAATTATTAAAAAATAAAAAATAAAAAATAAAAATAAAAATTTGCGTGTAGAGCAATGGATTGATAAAATGTGAGGCTTTCGGTACTTGGGGATCGTGACTCCAGAGTTGTCTAGCCCTGAGTTTTTCAATCTATCTCTATTTATAGTAATATGAATTTGTTTTTGATTAAGTTAACTCGAGACGATGCCCGAGTATGTGGGTTTCACTTGGTGCCCTAAGGCCTTTGAGTCTGGGAGTCATCGGCAAAGTCTTGCTACATGGGTTAATTTGATTAATTGCAATCTCAATTACTATAGCAATATTACAAAAAAAAAAATCAAAAAAAAGAGGGATGAAGAATACTCATATTAGGATTAAATGTGATTCCACCTAGCGCTTCCATGATTTTCCCCTTGAATGAAAATGAACCCCCATATCTATTGTGATTCACAACACATCATTACACCTAATTGAGTTGGATGAAGAATGATGATGGATTTGATCAAAGGAATGGGCTTGGGATTGGGATCTGCTTATGAAACTATCTCGTATTAAAATATTTTGATGGGTTTCATGATTGTTTGGTATAAGGTTTTTTGGTGATCATTGTGTATTAAAATGTTTTTGGAAAAGGGAATTCGAATTTCATTTTTGATGAGATATATTTTGCTTGGGACTAGCAAAACTCAAGTTGGGGGGTGTGATTAGCCACTAAATGAGGCTAATATTCATTGTTAATATACATAATTTTCATGTTCTTTGTTATTCATAAACACCATTTTAGTGCATTTTTCACTTTGAACATCATTTCACATTATGTTTGTAATACCTTCTTAAAATGCACTATTATGTGGTACATTTTTGAACATCATTTAAAGTACCCAATGATTCATCTGATTGTAAGGAATTGAATTTTACATATTTTAATTTGATATTTTTTGAAATTTATCTACACTTAAATATGAACATGTTTGATTCAGGGATCAGTGGAGAATTCATGGAGGATGATGGAGATATTTGGCAATGAAAGGAAGCAATTCTGGAGAAGGCAGATTGGACACTTGCCCACTGATGAGACTGTGGGTCCCAAAATACAGGCCCAATTAATCCAAAATTTCATGGGATGCTATAAGACATGTATAGGAACAAATCACTCTTCAGGAGTTAATGCTAATTCGGCCTCCATGGTGGTCATTTAAGCGGCCCAAGTTAGAGATACAATTCTGGGCCAGATTCTGCGACCCAGAAAAACAGCCCACTAATTTGATCATATCTCGTAATACACAACTCCAAATGGGGACAAATAACACAGGCGGTTAGAAGACATCCGGGGCTCCATTTTCTTCTTCTATGGTCCACCCTGATTCGGCCGTCTATAAGGTCTTCCAGACGCGTATGTTCGGTGAAGTAAAGCTGGCTGCCACCTCGGATCAAACGTGGAAAAGTCCAAATTCCACAAGCTTTCCACCACCTATAGCCTAGAAAAATTAATTAAGATGCTTTGTACTATTGTTGGTTCGACCCAAGGCTCCCAAAATGCCTATTTAAGGCAGTTGTGGTGAAGGAGTTGAGATCTGGGATGCTTTGTTTAATTGTAATGTTATGCTGCATTTTTGTTGCCTCAATTTTGTCTTCCACATGTAAGTTGTTCAATTCACTTTAGTTTCTTAATAAAAGTTCTTCTTCTACTCTTATTCTGTTGTTCTTAATATCACTTTGATACCGTTGGATCAAGGTGTGAATTTATTCACACCAACCCTTGTGAAATTATTCACACAACGGTGGAGTGATCATTTTATTTTTGTTGTTTTCTTTACTTCTCCATTCCTCCCTTATGAGTCTACTTTCCGCTTCCATTGAAACCATGGGATCAATGGAGGGCTAACCCACTTATGGGTTGATCCAAGGGAGTAGCAAGGGGCTGGATTGGATGTTATTTATCACCTAATTAATGTATAATCACTTCTTTAATTGGGATTTTTATTTGATGATTTTTAAACTCCATCGTCCTTGTTGAATTTAAGGCCACACACTTCAAGTACTAATACGATCCTTTACCTTGAAGTGCTCAAAACTTTGATCCTTCAAGTGTATAGGTGATTAGTATTAGAGGGTGTAGGCATTAAACCAGTAAGTGATGATGTTGTTTTATCTCTTTAAATGAACCCATCTCAAATTTAAGAAATTGAAATCATTAAAAAGAAAATACATCCAATCCACCCCGAGTGATAACCTAGGATCAACTCATTCTTTTAAATTGAATCCACTTAAATCTTTTAGATATCTTTAAAACCCATCCAAAATCAATCCAATTTGGCCACTTCATAGCCACAAATCCATCCCTTAGGTTGTGTATCTTAGGTATCTTCTTAGGTCTCTGTGGAATCGACAACCCAAGCTACACTACAAGGACCGTTCTACCCTTCTTCTCTTGGGTAAATTTGGGCGTGAACCAGGTATCGTGGCCTTTCAAAGGGTCACCATGCCTTGGTGGTGGGTGTGGTGAAGTTCCTGTGATCACCAAGGGATTAGAATAATAGTTTTGGGCTAGACATTTGGTGCATGGTGAACCACATTCACTAAAAGGACAAGCCAAGCTGGTTTTTATAGGCTGTTTTGGCCTTGGTGTCTTCCTATCTAAAATAGATAGCACTAAAATTCCCAAAGAGGGTGTGGCACCATTTTTAGTGCCTTGGAGGGTTTCCTATCCAAAATGGGCTAAAGACCTCACCACAACCAAGGTCTTGGGAATGGTGGGGGTAAAATTCCCTGACAGTGGGAAACATGCCCTGAAAAAATGTGACACCCCTAGTGTCACTTTTAGGTGGGGGTATTTTATTGATGGATTTTACCCTTGAGTTAATGGAGTTTTGGTCTAAAAATGTGAAAATTTTGGGACTTGTTTCTGGTCACATGGTTAAGGTGCACGGTTAAAAACCGTGCAGCCTAAGTATGCAATCCATGAAACTTTTGAGAGTGGTGATTTTTATAGTTGGCACATAGTTTATTTAAACGTGTGGATAAATCTTACAACCCCATAAAAAGGGGTATTTTTTTCTTATTTCCTTATTTTTAATTGGTTTTTCCACCCCAAACATTCCCCATTTGAACCTCATTACTTGGATGATTTTATCATCCCTCCTTTTCTTCTCCAAGCTCTTGTAAGGTGGATTTGTGGTGGTTTCTTAGTGATTCTTCACCTAGATTAAAAGGTTAGGAATTTTTTATCCTTCCTATTTGGTTTCATATTTGTTTCGCATGGAATCCGGGGATGACCTCCTGGATGGGAGATTCAAACGTTCCGATCGGTTTCTAACGGGTTTGTTCGTAGAACCGGAAACATCCAATGATTCCACATCCGTTTGGACCTACTTTCCAAAGGTAGGCTCTCATTAGCTTGTGGGCTAATCAGGCTTAGGAATTTGCATTGGTCGAGAGGATGGGAGGTCAGACTCATCACACCTTTTAGAGGGGAATTATTGTCTACTCTGGGACTCTCTTTATAGATTTAAGTTATGTTCGTGAATCCTTATTACATTACCAAGTATAAAATGAGCTTTCCTTCAGTTTAACAATAAATGATTAAATATGTAAGAAATTTAGAGGATCTTTTATATGTATTCGAGGTTCTTCATCAATAGAGAATCATCTGTATCTATTTATAGATTCTTGGTCAATGGTATCCTTCAAAACATTTATATAAAATTCTCTTGGTCATTATGATGACCAGGCTGGTTTTAAAGCCACTCAGTGGGGCACTTGAAGTTTATCGTCATTCAGAAGGACAATGAATTACTTCAGAGTTGGGATCTAACCCATAGATGGGCTACCTACGTATCCTTTGTTTTGAAAAAGGAATCAGAACCCATGTAGTTCGAATAAGGGTATGATGTTTATGATTGATGGCTCAAAGCAGAATGTCACAATTACTTTTACACTCTAAGCTCACGTGAGTCATGCTCGGTGTGAGAAACAAGAGGTATTAGTAAAATTTAGACAATTGTGCCATGAAAGATGCAATCATAAGAAATGGTTTGGGGCTTATGTATATATGACTGCCCAGAGGATTTACTTTTAGGGAGAAAATCCATGAACAGGGTCCATAAAGGTATATGTGCTTCATGGAGATTTGAATACTCTAATCTTGGGACTTACTCCTAAGTAGGATGCCCAAGTTAGGAGGGGACTTATGATTGGGTTTTACTCCTAAAAAGGAAACCCAAATCAAGGGTAAATTAGGACTGGTTAAAGAGAAATTAGGGGACTTGGGGCTTATTCCTGAAAAGGAAGCCCAAGATTATAACTGGGTTTTATACTTGAAAAAGGAGACCCAGGTTAGGGATTAAGGTTTGGGGCTTATTCTTGAGGAGGATGCCCAAGTTACGGGACTCGGGGCTTATTCCTAAGGAGGATGCCCATATTTGAGATTGGGGCTTACTCCTGAGGAGGATGCCCAAGTTAAGGAATTAAGGTTTGGGGCTTACTCCTGAGGAGGATGACCAAGTTAAGGAATTAAGGTTTGGGGCTTAATCCTGAGGAGGATTCCCAAGTTTGGGAATTTTAAGAATTTTGGGACTTACTCCTGAGGAAGATTCCCAAGTTAAAGGACTTATAACTGGGGATTATTCCTAAAAAAGGATACCCAAGTTAAGGATTATCTCATCTTAAAGGATGAGGTTGAATGAATGAACTCTCCATATTTAGTGACATAAGGATATTTAAATCACTAGGTTTTGAGAGATATTCCACAGAATTCCTTTCAGATAAGGAAGTCAAATCAAGAAATCATGCCATAAATGGCTTTGAAGAGTGTCTTGAAGACTGAATCTTGAAAAGGAAAGGTGTGATGGCTTAAGAGGGGTAAAATGGGAAAGATGGGCACCCAAAAAGGTAGGGGCGCGCAAGTCTTGAAAGGCGCGCAAGTATTGCGGCGGCGCGCAAGTATTGGTCGCGCAAGTATACTTGCGCGACATGAGGGATACTTGCGCGATTTTCAACCAGCATTAAAATACTTGAGCGACTCTTTATTAAAGCCTTTATAATCCTCTTGAGGTTCTTCCAGAAAAGGGACGTGCAAGTTCTATTGAAGGAAATAAGGCGACGTGCAAGTGTTTATAAGTTTCAACACTTAGGCCTTCCTTCTTCTCTTTAGATCTTCCATTCTAGGTAAGAAATTACCTTAGAAGTGTTCCGGAATCTTTGAGAAGAGACTTGGGTGTCAGGAACTTTAATCCAAGTTTCTGGAAAAAGATCCTCTCGAATAGGGGGCCCACAGGGTCTATTTATAAGCAGGAGAAGACCTCGGGCGGTTACCGGGCGGTTATCAGTTAGGTCGCGCAAGTCACTTGCGCGACCAAGGGCGTTGCGCAAGTGTACTTGCGCGACAGTGATATAACTTGCGCGGTGCAGTTGCTTTTGATCCTTTGTTCATGCCTTTGTCGATTTTTGATGTTTTCTTCAAAGGTTGAATCACTTTGAGCTCATATATTCCCCTTTTCCGATCTTTAGATTCTGTGACGAAAGGAGCGTCAACAAAAGTCCCCCCTCAGAGTTGGATCCGGAGAGAAATGAGGATTTGACTCTGAGGAAATCGAATCCATCCAAAGGAAAAGGGGCGCGCAGGTCTTTAGGGCATAGAGGGCGGCGCGCAAGTTCTCTCCGCGTAGGCCTTGAGCGCACTGGGTATGGCGCGCAGATAGGCCTCCTGGCCTATAAATACATGGCCTCACCTCCGCACAAGCATCCGGATTTCCGGACTTCATACCTTCTCGAGCTCTCGTCGTGCAGATTATCTTAGCCGCGCAAGGTGCTCTGTTTTCCAACGTTTTCTTCGATGTCGCGCTATTTTAAAGTTATTTTTACTTGGACGGTTTACACTTGCGCGTCAAAAATTAGCGCGGCACATGGATACTTGCGCGCCATGTTTTAGACTTACGCGCCTTAATGCCTTAGCCATTTTTTTCATTTAAGAGTTAGTTTATTCATCTTTTCTGCAGATTCAGTGGTTCCCAAGGGAATTGGAATGGCTGATGAACTGGCTAGCAAGCGGATTGATGACATGATGAGCATTATTGGCCATGATTATTATGATATCTGCAACAGCACTCTCTCAGATTTGGCTAAGTACTTTAAGAAATATCGTCCTAATTTTCCACAGAGCATCCATCTGCCTTTGTGTGGTCATGGTCATCTGTAAGGAGTCAATGTTCCAAATGCAAACAATTATACACCTGAGATGCAGCTGCACTGCTACTCCTCTATTTCGGTTATGCTGTGCATTAAGAGAAACAACAATGGTGTGAACTTTCAAATTCTTCCTCCATGTCATTTCCTTGCAGATATGAAAATGGCAAACCCATGGGATGAAATGTTTTCCACTAATGGTTGGTGGAGAGAAGACAAACATTGTATTAGAGCAATATCTGAAAAGAGTACTCTCTCCAAATGGCTCTTTACTTCCAATGCTCCATTCTCAAGTCCATGTATCCATCTTCCAAGTCTCTTGGACAGCAACAGAGTCACTGTTTGATCAGCAGAAAATTTTCTCAAACCGCACTCAAGAACATCCTTTTACAATTGTTCCAAGAAGAGCTGGTATCACTGCATCTCTTATTATATCCAGTTGAATGAATGAATTCCATGTGGTTGCTGATGAAGCTCGGGATGCCGTAAATCAAATGAAGTGTTATGTTGAAAGCCTCTTGTAATTCTTGAAAAAGAGAAGAGACTCCAGTCTGTGGATGTCCTTCTAACTCTTGTGTATCAATGAAAAACACTTTCATCTTCAATCATTTGTACCTGCATTCTTTCACTACCTGCTTCAAATTTACTTAAGACAATGGGATTAGTAAGCATAGTTTGATTTTTACTAGGATTATTACAAATAACCCTACAAACTTTGAATCTTTTAATTGCTCAATATTACCTAAATCATACAGAATGTATGTTTAGTGAGCTGGAACTTGACTTTTATTCAGAGTTACTTTGTCTTTTTTTGGGCAGTTTAAAGTCATGCACGCTGGACATAAAGGGGCTAATGTTTAAGGTCGAAATAGCTTTGACCAAAATGGATTAAAATTGATTCAATTCCTTGACAATTTATCTGAAAACATATAACCATACTCAAGTATGAGAGAAAATATGTAAACTATGGCTTAAGAATATTTGAATATGAGGAATGATATGAAAAAGTGCTAAAAGGCATTAGAAGAAGTAGTTTCCAAGAATGAAGTTACTATTATTTAACAAAACCCGTTAGGGGGTTGAAATATGCAGGGCCACCTATGGGCATTGGTTGCATGGTCAAATAAATAGTATCTTTCGGCTGACAAGTTTGTTATGTGGACTGTTTATGCAAGGCCACCTATGGGCACGTGCTGCATAGTCAGGTGAAAAGAACTCTCAAAAATTTACTTTCCTAGTGCTATAAGCCAGTGAAAGTTTATGGAGATTCAAATTTTCTAAAGTATAGAGTTTGTTGTATGGAAAGAGGTACTTGAATATGGAGAAGATATTTCCTAACAAGAATATCGAAGAATTGGATGAATATCACTCCTACGAAGGTCTGACCCAAATGTAGGGAAGAAGAATAAACCGTAGACTTGAATACTTTCAGATCATGAAAAAGGATATGGGACAAATATGTTAAGGATGGATATTTTTTTGCGAATCCCTACATACTGTCATTTAAGAAAAATAAGGACAAAAGAGGCATTCTTCCCAAGAATGAAGTTACCATCATTTAACAAATCCGTTAGGGGGTTGAATTATGCAGGGCCACCTAAGGGAATTGGATGCATAGTTAAATAAAATAGTATCTTTTGGCTAACAAGTCTGTTATGTGGACTGTTTATGCAAGGCCACCTATGGGCACGTGCTGCATAGTTAGGCAAAAGAATTCTCAGAAGTTTGACATTTTTGTGACTAGAAGTCATGAAAAGGGTTATGAAGATTTGAAAATATTTAAGGTTAGGATTATAACACATAAAGATGGGTATTTTCTAATGTATGTAGAGATACATAGGTCAATGATAACCATAATCATGTTGTGGCTGGGTCCTGAATTGAAATTTTGGACTTCACTACGTATCTCATAAGAATGAGAATCAAGCCATACGTAGTTCTTGAAATGCAGTTTAACGTCGTGCAGGACGAAAGTATGAGTGATCTTAGTTTAGGGTCATAGATTTCAGACCATAATAATGAATACACAGTGTGTGTTTTCATGAGGACTTTTCAGCCAAGGGACTGAAAGTGAAATTTGGGGTTAGGCCCAAAAGACTTGGGACCGGATTCGAGGGATACTCGAATGTTCCTACGTATCCCATAGGGATGGGAATCAAGTCCACGTAGTTCTAGAACTACCCTTTGTACAAATTTGGTTCGTACATGTGAAGGGTTAAAGGGGACTTTAGTGCAATGATGGTTTAACCTAAGATAAAAAGTTTAGGCATTACCATGTATGCAAGTAGTCTTTTGAAAATGAAAACCATGATTGAAAAATCAATGTCAATAATAGTTCTCTCTCAAATGAGGAAATCAAAGAATATTGTAGTTTATTGTCGTACCGGACAAAAGTGTTGCATAGTTTAACGTCATATAACAAGGAAGAAAGTGAATCAAAGTAAAGATATTGATTCTAGGTGCGGTTTCACGAATCAACATCATATGAGATGGTGGTGAACCGATGTGAAGAGATTGTTTTCGGGCTTGAACCCTGGGAGGTTGCCTACATACCCAGCCTAGAGGGCAAGGATCAAAGTCCGTGTAGTTCAATTAAATAATGAATTAATGATCAAGTTGTTCTTGGGGACAATGATCTAATAAAAAATGTTGTTGGGACTTACACATGGTTAGGGGCCCAAAGAGAGTGTTATGGTTGAGGTTTGCTCTAAGCTCACGTGAGTCATACTCGGTGTGAGAAACAAGAGATAACAACAACCTTAATGATGCACAGTTTAATGTCATGTAGGACATATCAAGGGACTATGCAGTTTAAAGTATTGCAGTTAGGACTATCGGTGTTGCACAGTTTAGTGTCATGTAGCAGGGACAAAATAATAGTTTAATGTCATGTAGGACATATCAAAAATTTTCTGTACAGTTTAGCGTCATGTAGTTAGGACGATGGGGACAATATAGTTTAACGTCATATTGGACGAAAGGGGGATTGTGTAGTTTAATGTCATGCAGTAAGGAAAAAAGAGTGTACCATTTTAACGTCATGTCGGACGAAAGCGCGAATAGTTTAAGGTCATATGCATGGACCGTGAATGGTGCAGTTTAATGTCATGATGGACCTTTGAGATTATATAGTTTAACGTCTTTCCGGACGTAAGGGACTTTTATACAGTTTAGCGTCATGTAGTTAGGACGTCACAGTTTAACGTCTTGCTGGACATAAGGGACTTTTATACAGTTTAGCGTCTTGTAGTTAGGACGTCATAGTTTAATGTCTTGCTGGACGTAGGGGACTTTTTCATAGTTTAACGTCGTGTGGGAAAAAGTTGCAGTTTAAGGTCATACTGGACCATTGATGTATAGTTTAATGTCATATAGCAAGGACGAACTGGTGCCGCACAGTTTAGTGTCATGTTGCGGGGACATCTTCTTTTCTACAGTTTAACGTCATGTTGGACGTAGTTGCAGTTTAAGGTCATACTGGACCATGAAGTGCTTATGTAGTTTAACGTCTTTCCGAACGTAAGGGATTTTCCTACAGTTTAACGTCATGTTGGACGTTGTTGAAGTTTAAGGTCATACTGGACCATTGCTGTATAGTTTAACGTCATATAGCAAGGACGAACTGATGCCGCACAGTTTAGTGTCATGTTGCGGGGACATCTTGGTGATTTTATACAGTTTAACGTCATGTTGGATGATAGTTGCAGTTTAAGGTCATACTGGACCATGGATGATGATGCAGTTTAAAGTCATACTGGACTATGGATGATGATGCAGTTTAAAGTCATACTGGACTATGGATGATGATGCAGTTTAAAGTCATACTGGACTATGGATGATGATTCAGTTTAAAGTCATACTGGACTATGGATGATGATGCAGTTTAAAGTCATACTGGACTATTGATGTATGAACCAATTGTAAGAGTCTTGGTTCTGGGGACCATATTTTGTGTTTATACAAAATATTTCTTCAGAAATCTGGCATTGGTTGGAGTCGTGATGAGTTCTCTATCCATTGAGATTAATGAATAAGCTCCATTGGAGTAGACCCTATGTATTGAATAAGGTCCTTCCCATTTTGGCTCAAGCTTGGGAGGTTTCTTTCCTGGTATCATTGGAGTTCTGAGAACTAATACCAATTCTCCCTGAATGAATGAACGAAGAAGAACTTTTTTGTTAAAAGCTCGTGCTATTCGATTCTGATAGATTTCCAAGTGGTGCAAAGTGCACAATCTTTTCTCATCTAACTATTCCAATTCATTCAATCGCTTTTGGGATTGCTCATCTGTAGATAACTGATCACAAATGGCTACTCTGAGTGAGGGCAATTGAACTTCAATTGGCAAGACTGCTTCTGTTCCATATACCAACGAATATGGAGTTGACCACGTTGCATTGCGGGTGGTAGTCCGATAAGCCCATAAAGCATGAAAGAGTTTATTAGGCCATGACCTCTTATCTTTATCCACCATCTTTTGCAGTATATTTGAAAGAGTCTTGTTAAAGGCTTCTATTTGGCCATTGGATGCCGCATGATACCTAGATGAATGGTTGGATTTAATGTTGTATTCTTGATATAATTTCTTCACCTCAGAAGAACAAAAGTTGGTGCCGTTGTCCGTCAATATGGTATGAGGGACACCAAATCTAGTAATGATGTTAGACTTGATGAAGCTGACAATGCATTTAGAACTGACTTCTTTGAGAGGTACTGCTTCTGCCCATTTGGAAAAGAAATCAGTAGCAGTAAGAATGTACTTAAACTGCTTGGCCGTAGCTGAAGGGTAAGGTCCCACCACATCCATTCCCCATGTGGCAAATGGCCATGAGTATTTAGCTGTATGAAGCAACTCTGGAGGTTGATGAATGAAGTTGGCATATACTTGACATGAATGACACTTCTTTGTGAAATCAACACAATCTTGTATCATTGAAGGCCAAAAGTATCCAAGCCTTCGAATTTGATCAGACAATCTATGTCCAGACTGGTGGGCACCACATACTCTTGCATGCAGTACTTTCATGACAGCCATTGTCTCTTCACCATCAATGCATCTGAAGAGAACTCCATCAAAACCATGTTTGTAGAGAATTTTCTCTAGGTGGTTTGGGCTATCATAAAGAGTAAAATTGACCACACGTCGCCAGATTTGTTCTTTCTCGACTCTATCAGGTGGAAGTGTTCCATTTTGAAGGTATTCCCTGATAGGTGTCATCCATCCTGTAGTATGACCATACGGTTCAGGAATGGGACTAATTTCATTAATTTCCTCTATTCTGGCTTGTACATAAGGTGAAATTTCACGACGGTGGGAAATACTGATGGTTGTCTCGTCCCGATTTGGATCTGCTAGAGTTGTGGCTATATTAGCCAGTGCATCAGCTTGAGCATTTTGTGATCTTGGGACATAAGAAAATGTCGGTTCTGAAGGGAATTCCGCCACTAACTCTCTGATGTAATCATACAAAGGGATTAATTCTTCTTTTCTGATGGCATAATCCCCATTGACTTGTTTGATTACCAGGTCTGAATCACCTTTCACCTTTAAGTGATTCACTTGTGCTTGGAGCGCTAACTCCAAGCCTGTAATGAGAGCTTGGTATTCGGCTTCATTATTAGTACCACCTTCCCACAATAGAAAGGAATAAGGTAACAATGCCTTATCTGGAGAAATGAGTACAATTCCTAAACCAACTTTGTTGAATTTAGGATTTTCCATTTTCTTCCCTGTTGGACTTCTGGAAGCACCATCAAAATAAATTTCCCATGTTTGAGGATTCTCTTGAATAGAGAAAACTTCCTCATCAGGGAGTTCAATATCTGAAGACGTGTCTTCCATGGAAGGATGTTCAGCCAGGAAATCAGCCAGAGCTTGACCCTTTATTGCCTTTTGAGACACATACTGAATGTCGAACTGTTGCAAAATAACTGCCCACCTTGCTAGACGTCCTATAAGCATTGGACGACTAAGGATGAATTTGAGCGGATTATTGCGAGATACCAATTGGACCTCGTGATGTTGCAAGTAGTGTCTCAGTTTCTGAACTGCAAAGATTAATGCCAGGCAGCACTTCTCAATACTTGAATACCGGGTTTCTGCTTCAAGTATAGTTCTACTGAGATAGTAGAGGCTATTTTCATTCCCAACATCATTATTTTGAGAAAGAAAGGCCCCCAATGATCGCTCTAGAGCTGTCACATAGAGGATAAGTGGTCTTCCTTCAATAGGTGGCATGAGTACTGGTGGACTCAAGAGGTATTTCTTGAGAACATCAAATGCTTCTTGACATTCTTCAGTCCACTGGTAAGTGACTCCTTTTTTCAATAATTTGGTAAAGGGTAAACTTTTGCCTGCCAAATTGGCGATGAAACGCCGAATATAGGCTAAGTGTCCTTGAAGTCCTCTTAATTCTTTCAAATTCTGAGGAGGTGACATACCAAGGATTGATTTGGTCTTCTCAGGATCGACTTCAATACCATGATGGCGTACAACAAAGCCGAGGAATTTTTCTAAGGTTACCCCAAAAGCACATTTTAAGGGGTTCATCTTCAAATTATGTTGTCGAAGCTTGTGGAATATGACTTCCAAATCAGCCAAGTGATTAGAACGTTGTTTGGATTTAACCACCAAATCTTCTAAATAGAATTCAACAAATTTCCCTAAGAAAGGTTTGAAGATACGATGCATGGCGCGTTGATATGTTGCACCTGCATTCTTTAAACCAAAGGGCATCACCCGGTAACAAAACACACCTTGAGGGGCTCTGAAGGCTGTAGATTCCTCATCTTCTGGGGCCATTCAGATCTGATTATATCCGTAATATCCATCCATGAAGGAAAGTACTTCATAACCAGCCGTCGCATCAATTAAGAGTTCTGTAATCGGAACTGGGAAATCATCTTTAGGACAATATCGATTAAGATCTCTGAAATCGATGCAAACCCTAATTTGTCCGTTCTTTTTCTTTACAGGGACAATATTAGCCAACCACTTGGGATATTGAACTTCTCTGACGAAGTTAGCTTTGATCAGCTTATCCACTTCAGCTTCAATTTTGGAAGCATAGGTTGGGTGTGTTCTTCTCGCGTCTTGCTTAAATCCTCGATGTTCTTTTGGTAAACCCAAATGATGAGTAGCAATATCAGGATCAAGACCAGGCATTTCTGTATAATTCCAAGCAAAAATATCTTTATTTTGCTTTAAAAAAGAAATATACATCTCTTTCTCTTCAAGGGTCATGGCCGCACTAATTAAAGTGGGGTGTGGATCTTTCTCTGTACCCAGATTTATTTCTCTGAGTTCATCCACAGTGGTAGAGATACCCTCTTCAAATGCTGGAGGAGCATCTCTAAGATCTTCCTCTTCCTCTTCATCATGTGCTATTTCTTCCGTTTCTACTTGCATAGTAGATGACAAAACGAAATTTTCATGATCATAAGAGATATCAAAATTTTCACATTTTGAAGAAGAAGCTTCCATTTCCGAACCTATTGATGATAAAGGGCCTTCTTTGGGAAATAAATAGGAGATGATGGATTGAGAATCGACATCATTATTCACCTCTGGTGTTGCTATAACTTCTTATAGACTGATTGGAGAAGTATATACTTGTTGGACTTCAACAGATGAAATGAAAACGTCACCACTTAGGCTTTCATCACTGTTTGGTAGGTTACCAATTTCTCCCATGTTGTCTGGCTCGATTGCCGTAACTGACATTATGGATCTTTCCATAAGAGTATTTTGATTTGGGCCTATTTTGTCAATTTGACTGATAGGTAACACATAATCTGTACTCACATGTGTAAATGGATTTATTGGAATTTTCTCCAAACCATATGGAGCATTAACTTTGGTAATTTCCTTCATTGTAGATTTTTCTCTTCCCTTCATGTGATAAAATTCTGCCTCAATGTATTGAGACTCACATGTCTTGAATGGGGCCTTATCACCATACAATGTTCCAACTTGACCATTGAAACAGTATTTGAGACATTGATGGTATGATGAAGGAATAGCTGCATGCTGATGTATCCAGGGTCTTCCAAGCAAGGCATTGAAAGCTGAGTCTTGATCAACAATCATGAAATCCGAATTGGATACAAGATCTCCAAATTGGGTTCTGAGTGTAACTTCTCCCAGTGGTTATTGTTCATTTTTATCATATCCTTGTAAAATCATGGTAGAAGGAGATAAATCAGATTCCGTGAGGCCCAATCGATGAAGTGTACGAATGGGCATGAGGTTGACTCCTGAACCATTGTCAATGAAAACTCTTCGGATATCTACACTATTGACTTTTCCAGATAAGTAGAGAGGTTTTATGTGCCCATTCACAACATCATCTTCATCTTTATCAGTAAAAGATATCACTGCATGGCATTCTGCAGGATTATTCTCTATGTGATAAACTTCAACTGCAACAATTTCAGCTTCAAACTCCTGAGGACTTGACAAAGCTTCGATGAGTGCATCCCGAAGATCTTTTGACAGATTCAAAGCATCCAAAATTGATAACTTGGATGGTACTTGGGCCAAGTGTTTCAATATATCATACTTTTGATCTAGAGGTCTGCGTTTCCCAACAGGAATATGAGGTTTAGCAGGTACCTTGGAAGCAGATGCTTTGGAAGCTGATGCATCTTGTATTGGGATAGAAGTTGGAAACATCCTTGGTTTTGGAAGATTAGACTGATTAGATCCATTTACTTGATGAGATAAAGAAGATGGAACCTTTAATCGGTCTTCCAAAATAACTGTGCCAAAACTGAGTTCGCCATTGGCAGAAGAACTTGCTTTTTCTTTTTGAGCTCGCTGAAGGGCTCTACCACGAGTTTCTGCTTCATATACAGTGCTAGCAGAGGTAGAATTGGAGTAGTGGCTTTGGAAATATCCACGTCTTCCTCTGTATCCTGAAACTCTAGAACTTCTCGGATTCCCCTATTTGATACAGGGAATTCAGGCTCATCAAGATTGGAATATGGATCTGTTAATTGAATCATATTAACAGAACCGAAGATTAAATCCTCGTCTGATAAAGACCCTGCCTGACTAGCCTGTTTAGGCTGTGCCGTTTGATGGGGCGGTGCCCGTGGCTTTGAAGTAGATGGCATGAAATCTTCCAGAGTCAAAGACAACTTAGGCCTCGATACATACTCATCTTCTTCTGATTCCTCTTTCTTCTTTGAATTGCGCTGCCCTTTTGAGGATTTGTCTTTTGATGGAGGCTTCACTGTAGCTTTTTTTGGAGACACAACTGGCTTCTTCAATTGTGTTCGCAAAATGGAATGGGTCCGATTGATTGTCTTTCTGACCATCCAATCATCATATTTTTGCACAGTTTTGCTTCTGACTTCCTCCCACTCGCCTCCTTCCTCTGGATCTGTAGCGGTAACACACGCTACATGAGTTGAAGAACCCTTCAATTTGACTTGTCCCAAGTCAACCATCTTTTGCAGGAGGTATTTAAAGACAAAACACTCCTTGATGGGATGCCCCAACATTTGATGAAAGGGACAATAATTGGGACGGTCTTCATCTCCTTCCTTGTTTGGCCTCTTGGGCACTGGTAATTGAACCAAATTATTTTCCAGAGCTGAAATGAAGTAACCAGGAACTTGCTCATTTCGGAAAGAGTATGTTTTACTCTTAATATCCTCAAATTATTTTCGTCGTTGATCTCTTTGATCATTTGGACGAAACGGCCTTTGTTGTTGGCGTTCAGGAGGTGGAGTCCTTTGAGAAGATGAAGGTTTTGAAGTAGAAATAGGTACAAGTGCTTGTTTAAGCATAACTGTAGCAGTTTTTGCTTTACCCATTCTTCTTCCTGGAGCTGATGGAATTAAACGAGATTTAACCTTAGCCTGTATAAGGGAATATTCAATCTATTAAGCGATTGAAGTAAGGTCTCGAAACCCTCCTGTGTATTTCACAAGGATCAATGGCGTGCGTAATTCGTCACGCAAATTTGCCACACAGATTGGCAACAACTCTTCCTGAGGGAGTGCTAAACTCAGGGAATACGTTAATCCCTTCCAGCGAGCAATGAAATCAGAGACTCTTTCATTCTACCTTTTCTTGCAGTTTGTAAGATCGAAAACTGTTGTTTTTGGCAAAGTTGAGCTGAACTGAAGAAGGAATTTTTGACGAAGATCCTCCCATCCGATGATTGACCGGGATTACAAGCTTGTATACCAGACAAAAGCTGGTCCTTGCAAGGTTCACATGAAGCATCTGAGTTTCACTGCTTCTTGCTGCTCTAGAGTTCCCATCATAGGATCACAACAAGACACGTAATGTGTCAAATGTTGTTCAGGGTCGCCTGATCCATTGAAAGTAAGGAAAACAGGTTTTCCAAAATTGGATGGAGGAGAAATTGAATCTACCCATTCAGGGTAAACTTTCTTTTCAGGTTGAACTTGCGCCCGTTTCCCTTCCATAGTTTCTAACCGAGCTGTTAATGACTCAATAATAGTTATTAACTTTTGAGAAACATTAGGTTGAACTTGGTTTTGGGTAGGTGTAATGAATGGAGCTTGGACAGATGTGGTGGTTGGTGCTGCAACTGATGGTAGCACTGCCAACCTTTGTTGCGCTTGACCCGTAGGATTAGACCTCTGAGGGTGTACTGATAAAGGAAGATATTCTTGATCCATCTCAGTAACTGCAACAAATTCCTTCGGCTGTCGGACTTCAGCATTCTTAAGAAGAAGACTACTCTGAAGTAGTTCTGCATTCAACCTTCTTAATTATTTCATTTCTTCCTCTTGTTATGCAAACCTTTGCTCTAATGAGAGCGATTGAAATTCTCCAGAGGAATGATATGTAACCTGATTCTTTCCCTTCCCTTTGTTGGATACCTTTTGGTGGGAGGGAAGTGGATTACCTAGGTTCTGAGTAATCCTTTGACTTCGTGTACGTACACCTTCTTCATTTGTATCGGTGCGTACATTTTCTTGAGCAGGACGCTCTTCATCTGAGTCCCCTAAGTGAGTCTCCTCTGGTGAATTAACAACAACGGCATTGATGACATTGATTGATGCATAATGCATCGCATCTCTTCTATCAACATTTCTGTGATATTTTCTTCTTTCATGTCTTTGATGAGACATTTCCTTTTGTTGATTCAATCTTTTAGGAACTTCTTGACGAGATATAACTTGGAGGGAATCTCCTGATAATTTGGCTCTTCGTTCCTCTTGGGGCTTCTTCCCCAATCGAGAACAGACCGACATTCTCTGAGGAGGGGATTGATGATTTGAAAGAGTCCCCAGTCTCGAGAACTGGGGATGTTCCTGCTGATTCCACTCAACTCCTCGAATCCCATTTGTTGACTCTGAGGGTTGGGTTAGAGAAGTCCCCAGTCTGACAAGCTGGGGTGGCTCTTGACATGCTACGTCTGAGATCTTCTTAAAAGATCTCTTGATCTTGCGAATCTTAGTTCAGAAATTAGCTGGATTCATTAACCTGTATCCACTTTTATCACCTGGTTCAACAGACCGTTGGATGATTTCCGAGACTTCTTTCATTTGATGACGTGTTTGCTCCATACGAGAGGCTTGTGAAATATTCTCGCCTGCTTGATGTAGGATCAATTCAACAACTTGTTCTCTATATGCTTGATTTTGAGAGGAACTAGTTGAAGCCTGTTCTTGAGCAAGCTTTTGATTATGAACAAAGCCCATTGACTGTGGTCGGCCATGGGCAATAACATTGCATGAGACCATTTTCGGCGGGCTTTGCTGACTGGAAAGCACTGTGAAATGTAGTGCTCCGTGAACACCCCATCCTCTGATATGAACATCAGATGGAGCATTGGCAATTAACTGACGCAATTTTCTTAGTGTGCCAAGGCATGGACGTTGAAGGGTTCTCTGTTGTTTTTCAGCCTTCGAATACCGAGAGACTGATAGAGATGCTAAATCAGTCTGACGTTGTAGCCCTTCTATTATCTTAAGATGATTTTCATATTCATCATAAGATAATACCTTCTTCTTTAATTGACAAAGAGTTTTCCATATGTTGAGACAAATATCCTGGATTCCATCATCCGTCAACATCTTTGGAATGTCGTACTGGGAGTCAGCCAAAGGCCAAAACATGACTGGTACTTCACCTTTTTCCAGTTTTTTCCTCATGTTCAGAATTTCCTCTTTATCATTAAATGAAGATTCTTCTACCTGTTTTGACTAGAGTTGGTGTTTCCTTGTTGCTTCATCGGATTCAACAAGATTGGTAAAGAGATCATTGGTTAAACTAGAAGATGCATGACTTAGGGGTGGTTCGGAGAATGACCTACACCCTGGGCCATCTTCTGATTGAGAAAGTATTTCACTTGTTAGCGATAAAGCATCAGACATGACTGGTTTCGCATTTGAAAGTGCCTCAAGATAAGAGGGATTTCTCGGAACTACATTGTCCACTGGAGTATTTTCCAGGCAATGTGAATCACTACTGCGGAGAGGACTTTCGCAGCGAAATTCATCATCATGGGGAGGAACACCATAATGAGTTACATCAAAAGATGATATCTCTTTCTCCTTGGTCTTCTGACCACACAGATGGTTCCTGTGTTTCTCATGTAACACCCCAAGCTTCTACGGTACGCTTCTCTTTGAATAATGTGATAGCGTGTGTTGTACGCAACACCGAGTTCTAACAACCAATCAAACTAGCCGTTATGAATAGTAATACCTAATTTTTGAAATTATATATCTTATATTTCAAAATGGACTTAATTTTTGGATTTGGAATATCTAATTTAGCCTAAGATGAAATTTTGGTACTTTTCGGATAACTTTAATATTTTGATGAATAGTGAAAATTACTAAATTTTAATTAAAAACAACTTTTTTAATCAAAATAATTAATAGTGATAAAATTTGAATTTTAGTGGTTTTAAAGTATATTTAGAATATATTTTTACCATTTAATATAATGTTGGTCATTGGACATAATTTTACAATTAAACCGAACATAAACAAGTGTCAATCTTTTGATAGTTATTATCTCTTAAAAACATGCTTTTTGTTTTGACAGCGAGAATTAATTTTAAATTAATTTCTGGCACTTCTGTGTTTTGAATTTAGAAAAATGGATTCCATATTTGGAATCAGGATGTACAAATTTTGTAAATAGGTAACTTTTATATTTAGACATTTTGAATAATTACTGCGGTAAATATTTTATTTACCATGGTTAAGGGTAAATCTGTTAAATAAGGGTTAAAAAATAATATTATAATAATACTAAATTACCCTAAAACGTGTCCTAGACTTATTGGTTGATACATGTTTGACCATATGAATCTTTGGGTCGATTTTGGGACCCCATGGTGCCACTTGTAGGTGATAGGGACATTTTTTTTAATTAAGTTAAAATGAATACAAAAATGACACAAGCATATATCTTTTAGAAAAACAATTATTACATAGGGTTATATATGTTGGATTTTAGATTATAAATATTCATTAGAAAGATAAAAAGATTTCCTACATAATTATATTTTATTTATAATTTTTAGACATTAAATAATTTAATTTATTTATGACACAATGATGATGTAGTAATTACTATAATAGTGAAAAATTAAACTAATTGATATTATAAATACCCAAATAAATATAATATGAAACTTTTAATGAATTAAACTAATTTTATAGGATAATATGATATATTAGGATTGATTTAATTGACTTTTTTCAAAGTAATCAATCTTTTATGAGTTTCACAAAAATCAACTATTGAATAGTGTCAAAATTGACATAAAAGAGTTCTTAAAACAAATATTATATTATTAATTGATATTAAATTCCTAAAAATCTAAGTTTCGGCCAAGAGACTTATATAATTATAGGTTCATCATTAATGGACCACTTGGGGGTCTCTTGGATGTATGTAGTAAGTTTATTAACCATATTATATAAAAATACAAAGAGACATTGTAAAAGTGAAACTAATTAACTTAGAGTTAATACTTAAAGATAAGGTTAATATAAGTACCCAAACCTGTATAAATTCTATTGGTTGAGTTGTTTTCGACCCATCCCCACTTTAATATTTAAATAATCAACTTTGTAACCATTAGAAACCGAATATGAATTTATTATAAATCAATATTTCTAGATTTTCCAAAGGTGCCCCTCACCCCTCTTATAAAAGGGCACTCCTCCTTCTCATTTCTTCACACCTTCAAAGCCTTTTGGTTCGGCCAAAATCTGCCCAAATACTCTCCAAACTTCCCTCACTACAACCTAGGGGCCTTAGTTTGATCAGAAATCCAACCTAAGGAGCCCTTTTGATCAAATCAAAAGGAAGAACCCGAAGAAGAGGTAATGATTTCACCACCCTTTTCCAAGTTCATTTCTTCTTCCACTTCTTCTTCCTTTGTTGTTACCATTCTAAAATAATAACTCCAGTATCATATATATAATGTGATGTTATTATAAATATGGTACAACCATATTCAGTATTCTATCCACCCTTTGAATAACATGTCACCATACGTGCGTACGTACGGCTTACCGTCTCCACGTCGTGGTGTAATTGCTATTCAATATAATATTATTTGGATGGGTATAACAATGATGTTTAACTCAGGTAAATAATAAATATAACAAGTTAATAATTCTGTATATATGATACACCATCCATTTATATATTATTTTAATATCAAAAGAATGATATTGTCGCTCGTGCGTACGTACGGACTACCGTCTCCACGAACGCGATGAGATTCATTCTCCATCGTATCCATTCAAGTATAATTATCATTTGATGATTTAAAAATGATGTTTAAGGACTTGATATCATTCTGGATATGAATAATATACAACCTATCCTTTACAAAAATGTCTTACGTAACAAAACATATAAAAGAATACAAGTAAGTTAACACCCGAAACAACGATAATACTAAGATATTATTATCAAATCGATATTAAAAGATCATATATGATATCATATTAATGTATACGATTATTGTATAATTTAATAAAAATTATTTCACCATTATATAGGAGGTTAACCTACCCCAACCAAGGAAAAGTACAAGGTAAGGGTTATTTCACAATCTCTTCATTATCCGAGGTTGTTTATATGTAATAATCTACTGGGATCTCTTTATCATCCACATCCATGTTTTCTTAAAAATGTATTTCAAAACATTTTTATTAATTAAAAGAATATGGGTTAAAGTCATTTATACCCTTGTTTGACTTTTTATAAGAGGAATCTTTCCGTCGTTTTCAAAACAAGGTCCTTTTTAACCTTTTCGACAGAATTAAGGTAAGAATGTTTTTTTAACTTATACGGCGGGTGTGGCTATTTTCCGCCGTTATAAAATCTTCAAAGCTTTCCTTACAAGATTATAAGAATATTTTCAAAGAAAATGTTTTATTTTATATGGCTCTTAAATGATTTCAAAAATAGAAAGAGATATTTCTCTAAAATGAGTTTTGATTTCATCTATGTCAACATCCTTTGATGGATTTTACGCTGATTTATTATGATACAAAACTTCTATATTGTATTATAAGGTTTTGTGATATGTTTGACTGTGGATGTGCTATTTTTATACCATTCATAGTTTATGGTGAAATTATTGACATTTCGTATGCTAGTTTTAATACGAATGTTTATGTTATGTTTAAACCTTTTCATATGGGAATGCATTGGACTTAATATGTGACGGGTGGAGCCCGCTATAGCTCCTCGATGCATCGGTAGGTCTCATGAGGTAAACTAGTGTTTTGACACAAGGCCTTGACAAAATCTTATTTTTAGTCTTGGCACGAGGCCTTGGCTATGTGGTTATGATAGTCTAGCATTATTCATTCCATCATTATGAAATTGGTTAGTGATTTTGCATGTGATTATTCGATTAGTAGAATATCCATGTGAATGAGTAAATGACATTATTTCATTTTATTTATGCCATACAATGTTGAAAGTTCAAGTTTGAAAGGCTGTTGTTTTAGTTATACATTGCCTTAAATGTTTATTCTTATTTATGAAAGTTTCCGCTATATTGTTATCCTTACTGGGCATTTGAGCTCACCCCTTTTCTATGTTTTATTTTTCCCAGGAAGTGAAGAAGTAAATTATGAATGACCTGCAGGGATATTATGTGGGGATATGAGTGTGGATTATGGATACATTATGTTGTTGTAGTAGTTTTTCATTTTATGATGTAATGTAAAACTTATGAATATATCTAGTGTTTCCAAGGCTACTAAACCAATCGGTCTTTCAAGATTTGATCTTTCTTATGATCATGCCAATGTTATGTAATAATGATCCGACTCTGGGTAACTAGGGTCGGGGCGTTACATCTCATCTGAAGAAGAAACTTCAAGATTGACCGAATTTTCATGAAGCAAGGCTTCATGAGGAAGTGTCTATTGAAGACCTTCAGAATTAATGTTCCCGTTATTGGGAACTGAGGGAGTAGAATCTTGAATTCCGACAGATAAATGTCTGAGGGCTTCAAGAACTCCAGCATCGAGCAAGGCCTTGTTATAGATTGGCCTTTGATCTCCTGACTGTGCTGGGCGGATCTTTTTCTTAGATGCCTTCTTACTCACTTTAGAAACCACTTGTTGACGAAAGTGGTTGCTCTGAGCAGGTGTATATTCCTGATCAGGAAATATGGTCAGTTTAGGCTGACGATCTTCACTCAAATCAGGTGTATATGCCTGACTTGGTTGTTCGTATGATTTGGGGGAGTATGCCCCATAACCCTCTTGGACTGGAACAGATGTGTGTGTCTGTTCTGGAGTGAATCGTTGATGTGTCACTCCACTGCTAGGGATAGATTTATGTGTCTGTCCCTGAGATGATGCTGAAGCTGTTATGATATCCTGACAAGCATCCAGAATATGAGCAGGAATTTGCTTCTGCTCTTTCACCATTGATAAAATATGTTTGGTGACTTCAGCCGCCGGAACGGGGATATACGTCCATTCCGGGTTTGGAGTAGGTGTATGTGCCTGCTCCTTTCCTCCTTTTCCTGTCAGTGAATCCTGACAGTACTCAAGTGTGGAGGCAGAGAGTTGAGTCTGCCTCCTGTTTGTCGTCGGGGCTTTCCGACTGACTTCTTCGTGTGCTACCAAGCGAGACTGTTGGTAGGCTTGATTAGTATTAGCAGGTGTATGTGCCTGCTGATTACACTTTTCCAAACGCGGTTGACGAGATCCATCATATGTAGTTAGATGAGCCTGCTGACTAACTAGTGATGCATAAGCAGGTGCATGTTCCTGCCTATAGTACTCCGCCGGAATTGCCTGGCGGGATTGGCTTGATGCTGCCAGATGAGTCTGCTGGACAGCGGAATTAAAACGGGCAGGTGTGTGTGCCTGCTCGTTCTTCGCCACCAAGTTAGGTTGGTGGAATCCATCATATGTAGTCAGGCGAGCCTGCTGACTAACTGATGATGCATAAGCAGGTGCATGTTCCTGCCTATAGTACTCCACCGGAATTGCCTGGCGGGATTGGCTTGATGCTGCCAGACGAGTCTGCTGGACAGTGGAATTAAAACGGACAAGTGTGTGTGCCTGCTCGTTATTTGCCACCAAGTTAGGTTGGTGGACTTCTCCGGAGATGGCAGGGATGACAACCTGCCTATTGTTAACCGGATTCTGTCTCTGGCGGTTCATCTTGCCTGCTCGGGTTCGAGGAACCTGAGCTGAATGCCTGGAGTCGGTACCCTCATCATGTTGAGGGTGCACTACCGCACGAGTCTGGTGGCGATTGTTGATGGGAGCCCTCGGGAAGGACTCCTGTCTTTTTGAATTAAGGCCCCGAGGGACCTGCTCATTCACTTCCTCAGAGTAAGGGAGTGAATGGAAATTGCGTTCCGGGGATAACGACCCGAAACGGTTGGAGACGATAGTCAGCACCGTCTGCTTCTTGATTGCTGGACACCGTTGTCCGGACGACCAGGTAGAGTTGTTAACTTGGAGGGCTTGACGAGCGGCCTCCAGAGTTGGGATAGTACCATTGCGACGGTACTCCTTAACCAATGCATTAGAAACCCAGCGTTGAAGATGCTGAGTTGGTGATGTCATCCGCAGAGCGGACGACGTTCCAGAAGGAGTAGCAGCATTGGTTTTCACAGCAGTAGACCTCACAGTAGAGGTGTTTATAGCAGTAGTATTCACAGGGGTGAATTTAAGGAAATCCATTTTGCAGAAGATCTTGAGAAAAGAGTGCCTGTTCCATATAACATACATAATCAAGATGAATCCGGCCACCACATCTTTTGGATGAGCACATGTCAATGATTTCTTTGTTGGCCCAAGGGGCCTAAAAAATAATAAGAACATCACTTTAAATTGGTTAAGGATTCACGTCGGGTTCACCATTTTTTGTTTCGCACAGAATCCGGGGATGACCTCCTGGATGAGAGATTCAAATGTTCCGATCGGTTTCTAACGGGTTTGTTCGTAGAACCGGAAACATCCAATGATTCCACATCCGTTTGGACCTACTTCCCAAAGGTAGGTGCTCATTAGCTTGTGGGCTAATGAGGATTAGGAATTTGCATTGGTTGAGAGGATGGGAGGTCGGACTCATCACACCTTTTGAGGGGAATTATTGTCTACTCCAGGACTCTCTTTATAGATTTAAGTTATGTTCATGAATCCTTATTACATTACCAAGTATAAAATGAGCTTTCCTTCAGTTTAACAATCAATGATTAAATATGTAAGAAATTTAGAGGATATTTTATATGTATTCGAGGTTCTTCATCAATAGAGAATCATCTGTATCTATTTAGAGATTCTTGGTCAATGGTATCCTTCAAAAAATTTATATAAAAGTATCTTGGTCATTATGATGACTAGGCTGGTTTTAAATCCACTCAGTGGGGCACTTGAAGTTTATCGTCATTCAGAAGGACAATGAATTACTTCAGAGTTGGGATCGAACCCATAGATGGGCTACCTACGTATCCTTTGTTTTGAAAAAGGAATCAGAACCCACGTAGTTCGAATAAGGGTATGATGTTTATGATTGATGGCTCAAAGCAGAATGTCACAATTACTTTTACACTCTAAGCTCACGTGAGTCATGCTCAGTGTGAGAAACAAGAGGTATTATTAAAATTTAGACAATTTTGCCATGAAAGATGCAATCATAAGAAATGGTTTGGGGCTTATGTATGTATGACTGCCCAGAGGATTTACTTTTAGGGAGAAAATCCATGAACAAGGTCCATAAAGGTATATGTGCTTCATGGAGATTTGAATACTCTAATCTTGGGGCTTACTCCTAAGGAGGATTCCCAAGTTAGGAGGGGACTTATGATTGGTTTTTACTCCTGAAAAGGAAACCCAAATCAAGGGTAAATTAGGACTGGTTAAAGAGAAATTAGGGGACTTGGGGCTTATTCCTGAAAAGGAAGCCCAAGATTATAACTGGGTTTTATACTTGAAAAAGGAGACCCAGGTTAGGGATTAAGGTTTGGGGCTTATTCCTGAGGAGGATGCCCAAGTTACGGGACTCGGGGCTTATTCCTAAGGAGGATTCCCATATTTGAGATTGGGGCTTACTCCTGAGGAGGATGCCCAAGTTAAGGAATTAAGGTTTGGGGCTTACTCCTGAGGAGGATGCCCAAGTTAAGGAATTAAGGTTTGGGGCTTACTCCTGAGGAGGATGCCCAAGTTTGGGAATTTTAAGAATTTTGGGACTTACTCCTGAGGAAGATGCCCAATTTAAAGGACTTATAACTGGGGATTATTCCTAAAAAAGGAGACCCAAGTTAAGGATTCTCTCATCTTAAAGGATGAGGTTGAATGAATGAACTCTCCATATTTAGTGACATAAAGATATTTAAATCACTAGGTTTTGAGAGATATTCCACATAATTTCTTTCAGATAAGGAAGTCAAATCAAGAAATCATGCCATAAATGGCTTTGAAGAGTGTCTTGAAGACTGAATCTTGAAAAGGAAAGGTGTGATGGCTTAAGAGGGGTAAAATGGGCAAGATGGGCACCCAAAAAGGTAGGGGCGCGCAAGTCTTGAAAGGCGCGCAAGTATTGCGGCGGCGCGAAAGTATTGGTCGCGCAAGTATACTTGCGCGACATGAGGGATACTTGTGCGATTTTCAACCAGCATTAAAATACTTGAGCGACTCTTTATTAAAGCCTTTCGAATCCTCTTGAGGTTCTTCCAGAAAAGGCACGTGCAAGTTCTATTGAAGGAAATAAGGCGGCGCGCAAGTGTTTATAAGTTTCAACACTTAGGCCTTCCTTCTTCTCTTTAGATCTTCCGTTCTAGGTAAGAAATTACCTTAGAAGTGTTCCGGAAGCTTTGAGAAGAGACTTGGGTGTCGGGAACTTTAATCCGAGTTTCTGGAAAAAGATCCTCTCGAATGGGGGGCCCACAGGGTCTATTTATAGGTAGGAGAAGACCCCGGGCAGTTACCGGGCGGTTATCACTTAGGTCGCGCAAGTCACTTGTGCGACCAAGGGCGTCGCGCAAGTGTACTTGCGCGACAATGATATAACTTGCGCGGTGCAGTTGATTTTGATCCTTTGTTCATGCCTTTGTCGATTTTTGATGTTTTCTTCAAAGGTTGAATCACTTTGAGCTCAGATATTCCCCTTTTCCGATCTTTAGATTCTGTGATGAAAGGAGCGTCAACAATATTATTTTCCTCTTATCATCTAACCCTAGTGTTCATGTTTTTATAATTTATTTTTTAAGGTTATTTATAATTGGGGATTTTCTTCCTAGGGGTTGTGAGCCCTCCTTTGAGACCTAATCTGGTGGATTTCATTGAAGACAACAATATTCCACCCCTTGAGGTATGTACTTCCATTTAATTTTCTTTTATTTAATATTTCCACTAATTCTAAACCTTTATAAAATCATTATTAACCTAGATAATTGTGTTATGGGTTATCTAGGTTGGATTTTCTAAAGTTTCCCCCAACCTTGTTTGTTTTTTATGTGGAAAATGAGTGGAATTTCATACTTGAAATAGTGATTTTATGTGAAATGATATTTTATGGTTTCTCTATGTTTGATAAAATTACAAGTTTTGTTTTCTTAAATATTTTTTTATTCATTTGGTTTCAATCCAAATAAAGTTCTTAAAGTGGGTTTCCCTTTTTGGTTTAACGGGTTTGCATTATTTAAAAAGGGTTAGTGTATTATGAAATGAAATGGAGTTTCCCTTGAGTTATTTGGTATATATTGGTGTTGGTTATGATTTCATTTGGAATTGTGTTGGATTCTAATTTTTAAAAAAACGTATTTACAAATGTATGTATTATATATATGAAAAGTGAAGGCTCAATTAGAACTTTGTGATGTCATATTGATTGTTCCCTTGTTGATCTCCCTTGTGTTGTTATGATTTCATAATTATCCTTGTATTGGATTCTTTGATATTTGATTCATGTTATGTTCATTTATTTGGGATCTTTTTAATTATAGTGGTGGAGGTGGGAAGGACGTGATTGTGGTGTTAACCATAGAGTGTTTGTTGTTGTCATGTGATGATAATTTTTATTCATGGACAACCTCTATTATTATTCCATGGGGTGACTGAGGATAATAACTGGGAAGTGTAGGGATGGTATTTCTCTAGTTTAGTTTTACATTGTCTAGTCCCCCTTAGTTTTACATTATACCTTTCTAGTGTAATTTTCACTGAGACTGGTTAGAGTGAGTCAGTTACTGAATGTGTGACCATTAACCAGCTGGTATTAGGTCTACTTATACATGTCATGAGCTATCCCATTGGTCCCTATGGTTTTTCCTCATGACATATATGTAAATTAAACCATTATATATATATATATATATATATATATTGTAATGTGTGTTTCTTATTGATTCAATGAAATTTATTGATGTGTTAACCCTTTTTGGGATTTAGTCTTGGTGTTGAATAATTTTATTCCATCCATTAATTAGAATTTTTTGTGACATTATATAGTTATATATGATTATAATTATCCTTTTTTTCTTGCTTACCTTTGAATTGGGGGTGTAATATCTTTTAAGTAAAATGGGGGAAATGGTTTTCAAAGTGTTTCCTTTAGTTGGGAATGATTTTGAAATACTTTAAAACCATGTGTGGGTTTAATTTAAAAATAAATAAGTTTTCAAGTAAAATGTTTGGTTTACTTTTAAAATAGGATTATTTTTCAAAGTCACCATCATTGAAAAATAGTTTCATAAATTGGAACACCTTGAGAAAGTGTTTGTTTCATGTTTAGTTTTACTTGATGTTTTTGAAAAGGGAAAGAAGACCGGTTTTCCATGCCTTATTTCAAACTAGAAAAATTGGTTTATTTTATAGAAGAAATGAAATATAATCATAGTGGTCTCCTACCAGCTTTAGATCACACCCTACATACTCACATTGGTGGGTATGTAGTATTCATGTCTTATGCAAGATCCATCAGGTTTGGATTTGGGGATTAAGCTGGTGCCATTTTTCCTAAGTGGTAGTTGGTTGTTGGGATCATGGTGGTGACTTATGTGTAACATGGAGATGGTTATTGGACCTTTGGTTTTAGGTAATTGGGTTTCCTGTGTTTTATTTCGATCTCTTTGGTCTTTTTCTTCTTTTATTTTAACTTCTATCATAGCTTTATAACTATGTGACAAATGTTTATTTGTTCTAAGTGTTTTTTTAGAATTTATCTTCATATTGTTTTCCATATTTTGTTGTTTATATTTTTATAATTGAGGTTTAAACCATTCCCAATGAATACTTTCTATACCCTTGATTCTTGTCATCGACTTGGGGGGGGGGGGTCAGGGACGTTCCTTAGGTATGTGGAGGGCTGGTTTGGGCACCGTTTCAGATAGCATCCCAGGTTGGTTCATTAAAAAATGGTATTATAACATCTAGGTTTCTTAAAAATAGGCATATTTTATTTATATTCACCTTATTTATAATTGGGGGTCAGTGGTAGGAAGAATTTAGGACCATCGGGATTCGAGTGGAGTGTGCAGGAAAGAGCCTGACCAACTCTTCATCTCACTAAGTCTTGAGTTTCCATGGGTGTTGATCAGCCACTAAATGAGGCTAATATTCATTGTTAATATATATAATATTCATGTTATTTATTATTCATAAACACCATTTTAGTGGATTTTACACTTTGAACATCATTTCACATTATGATTGTAATACCTTCTTAAAATGCACTATTATGTGGTACATTTTCGAACATCATTTAAAGTACCCAATGATTCATATGATATTAAGGAATCTAATTATACATATTTTAATTTTATATTTTGGGAATTTTATCTACACTTAAATATATGAACATGTTTTATTCAGGGATCATTGGAGAATTCATGGAAGAAGATGGGGATATTTTGTGATTAAAGGAAACAATTCTGGAGAAGTCAGATTGGACACCATCCCACTGATAAGACTGTGGAGCCCAACATAAAGGCTTAATGAATCCCAAATTTCGTGGTATTCTATAAGACATGTATAGGAACAAATAACTCTTCAGGATCCAATGCTAATTCGGCCTCCATGGTGTCCATTTAGGCAGACCAAGTTAGAGATAAAAGTCTGGACCAGATTCTGAGGCCCAAAAAAACATCCCACTAATTTGATCATATCTCGGAATAAACAACTCCAAATGGGACCAAATTTTACATGCGATTAGAAGAAATCCGAGTATCCATTTTCTTTTTCTATGGACCACTCTGATTCTGCCATATAGAAGGTCTTCCAAGCGCTTCTGTTTGGTAAAGGAAAGCTGAATTCCACCTCGGGTCAAGGATGGAAAAATCAACTCTCCCTTACTTTCCACCCACCTATGGACTACCAAAATTAATTGAGGAGACTTGGAATGTTGGAGGATCAACCCAAGGGATCAAAAATTCCTATTTAAGGAAGTGGGGTTGGAGTATTTGAGGATCTTGGGTGTTTGGTTTAATTGTAATGTTATGCTGCCACTTTGTGTTTGTAATCGCATTTCAATTTCCATGTAAGTTTCCTTTTTGTACTTCTTTGTTCTTAATCAACATATTTCTCTTCTATTATTCCCATTTATTTCATTAAAACTTTATAATCACAAAGAACAATGATATCTATTTGATGTGCTGAATTAGTTCACACATAGGTGTGCATTTCATTCACACACACGGAGGAGTGCTCGTTATTTCTGCGGTTTTAATTTATTCAATCTAATTCTTATAAGCCATCTTCCACCCACCATTGAGAGTATACCATCAATGTAGGGATAAAACTTTAATGGGTTGATCTTAGGAAGATGAAAAGGCTGGATTGAATGTTATTTTATGAACGAATTGTAGTTAATTGGTTAACTAATTTAAGACTTCCATTCTTCAGTTATTTCCACTCTTCATCCTCACTGTGTTTGAGGAAGATAAATCCAATTAATAAAAGGACTATATACCTTGGAGACATCATGAATTTGGTTATATAAGTGTGTAGGGGATTATTAATTGAGTTTAGTTGCATCAAACTAGAAAACGATGAAGGTAGTGTTATTTTGAAGAATGGATTCATCAAGAATTAATTAAACCAAAATTATCTAAAGAAGTAAAATTCATTCAATCCACCCCTAACATAATCTTAAGATCAAACCATTTTCATTTAATTTAATTCACTTAATTCTCTTAGAGTTCACTTAAAACCATATAAAATCAACCCAAGTTGTCCACTTCATAGCCAAAAACAATCCATAGAATGTGCCTGTCTATAGGTTACTTCTTAGGTCTTTGAGGATTCGACAACCCAAGATAGACTACAAGGACCGTTCTACCTTCACCTATTGGGTAAATTTGAGCGTGAATCAGGTGTATTGTGATTGAGTCATAATCTTGAGTATAGATTTGGATGTTTTGATGTTTTTTGATGTGTTGAGAATATTATTTTGATCCCTGTTTAGTGTATCATTGATTTCATGGGTTGGTATGGTTTTTATAGGTGAAAATGGTGAATGGACTAGGGTTTCACTATAAGCATGCACAATCTGGTGAATCGTTCAGTGCCCATGCGACATGGTTCAACAACCATGACAATGTATGTTGCATGGATGGCACACAGTTTACCAGCGCATGCATCCAAACCATGCATAGTGAAATTTCTCCATTGGAATTGTTTATTTTCCTTCTTTTCTTCCCATATTGAATCCAATGGAGTACTTCATTGGAATAGTATCATTTAGGGGAGTTTTAATTTGTATTTTTATAGTAAGTGATGTTTTTTAATGTGGTTTTATATGAGATGTGTGTTTGTGTGCTTGGTTTTTTTTCCTTGGATACTTTTTTTTAAAAGTTTAAAATTAGTTTTTGAAATGTAAGGGATGTTTCATTTTTGAAAACCCATTTTATGGTATTTTAAAAACCAAGTGTATTTTTTTGAGACTAAGTGAAGGAAAAAATTCTGAGTGAACAAGATTTTTAGTTCAAAAATAGGATTTTTTTTAAAACATTTTAATTCTTAAAGTGGGTGTTTTAAGAATAGATTTATGAAAGTGTTTTCCTTGGGATAATTTATTTCAGATAGGAGTTTTGAAATTATATTGTAAAAGATTTTATGGTTTATATTTTTATGAAAAGTCATTTGATGTTTTTGAAAGATAAGGGCATTAAACTTTAGTTTAAATGAATATTGTGAATGATAGGTCTCAGTAATGGGTTGAGGTTTTGAGAAAAGAGTGGTGGAGAATAGTTTATATTTTAAAAGTGGGATTTTTAAAGTGGGTTTTAATTTTTTTTCAAAGTATATTTTGAAATTGTTTTTTTATTGGTACCCTTAGTTACTGGGATGCTTTTTTTTGAGGATCATGGGTGGTTGGGATCATGTCTTGTGTTTTTTGCTAAGTTCCCCTACAAATGTATTGATATAAGAGATATTTTTATCCAAGGAACTCTCATTTGATGGTTCTATTCCTTTTTTAGGGATTCAAGCTTTTTTCTCTTGACATCACCCAAAATTTATGTGGATTGGAAGGATACATTGAGTCTTATTATTTCATTCTCCATTATTAGTTTATGAACTCTAACTCATGTTTTCATTGAATTGTGGGTAGTTTTTATATGGTTATTATAGAACTCATTATTTTTAGAAATACATAATGTTAATGTTTACCACTTGTGTTTTGAGTGTTTTTGTTTTTTCAATGTGTTCAAGGTGGATTTATTTTTCTTAAAAGATGGTTTCACTAGTCATTTGAAGTTGGACTTGAAATTATAAGTAGGGGTAAGTTTTAAAGGTTGAATTAACATTTTATGTGGCATTTAAAATAGATTTTAAACTCATTTGGATCATGAAATGAAATGGGATGTGTAATTTTCAACTCCCAAAGGTCTTTCTTGGGTGATTCAAGTAGTGATTTAATGTTCTAAGTGATTTAGAAATTTTTGTAAAATTATTTTAAAATGAGTGTGATATTTTAAAAATTTTCAACCATAATTGGGTCATGTTTTGAAATTTTATAGGGGTGATTTAATCCCATTGAGGGGTTTAAAGTAAAATTACTTGGTATTTGAAATTGTTCTTCTCTAGGATTGTGAAAAATAATTTGTAATATATATCTCAAAATAGTTTTCAAGAGTTTGGTTTTGAAAAAATGGTTTAAAGTAGGAATCCAAACTTTGAAATGTTGCACATTCTGTGTTTTCCTAAATGGAATGGATGAGTTGTGTTTTAATTTAATTTGAAATTGGATTGTGGAAATTATTTAGAAAGTGTTTTTTGAAAATCAAGTTGTTTCCCCTAACTTGTTTTTGGGAAAAACGTTTTGAAAGAGAACAAAATTAATTTTTTTTGATTATGTGGTTTTTAGGAAACAATACTATTTTTTGTGTTTTAAAAAACGGGTTGAGTCATGGAAAATTGATTTTCATGTGGTTGTTTATTTAATCAAAATGTGAGTGTTTTTGTGAAATGATTGTGTCTGTTTTGGATTTTGAATTCATGTGGTTTGTGTGCTTATATTCTGGAATGTGTGATGCCTTGGGTTTTGATATTGGGTGCATGAATTTTTATTCAACTATATTATTTTGAATCCTATTGTGTTTTCTTGTGTCGTCAGCCATTTTAAGGTTAGTTTCTTAGTTATGTGGGCCTAATCAACCTTTGGGTCAGTACATGGGTAATTAGGATGAATGATGCCTTCGATACTTGGAGAAATCAATGGTGAAAATATTTACGAGGATCACCATGGGATGGTGTTCCCACTTGAGGTTTCAGTTTACCCATAGAGTATGGTTACTCAGGTCAAGATCACCTATAATTTTTCATTGTTTCATGCCTTGAAAGTCACTCCTTGCAGAGGTGAGTTCTATGCTCGTTAATGGCTTGACTATGTGGGTGTTGAGTCTATTGAGTTTTTCACATTTTAGGAACTAGAAATTAATTATTAAGTTTTATTTGGATCCTTTTAAAGTTGTTTTCCCATAGTATATGTCTTTGTTCAAAAAATTATCTTATGTTACACCATTTAGGAGATTTCTAAATGGTGGGGAGACCCATGCTTAATATCCATTTTTTTGAGTCATGTATTGGTGAGTGTAGCTATGTTTTTCTTAGAGGGTTTTGGTATCCTTTTGTATTTATTGGTTTGGTTTTTAGGAAAAATAATTGTTCAAGAGTTTCTTACTAGGAAACTCTATAATTTTTCATCGACTAACTCACCTAACTTTGTGAAAAATGGGTTGTGTCTTGTTATTTTTTTACTTCCATCATAACTCAGGACTTTATAGGGGTATAAAGTGGCATGGTGGGGAGTTTTTGACACCAATAGTATCACTTTTAGGTGAGGGTATTTGAAGGATAGATTTTACCCTCAACTTCAAGGTTTTTTGGGCATAAAAGGCACAAATTTTTGAACTTTTTCTAGACTACATGGTTATGGTGTATTATTAAAAACCTTACATCCTAAGTGTGAAACATGTAGAACTTTTGATTGTGGAGATTTTCATGGTTAGTGCACAATTTATTTAACCATGAATGTAAACCACATATCCCACTCGAAGAGGGGTATTTTTTTTATTATTTACCTCTTTTTAATTGGTTTTCAACCACAAGTATCCCCCATTCAAACCCTATGACTTGAATGATTTTCCCATCCCTCCTTTTCTTCTCCAAGATCCTCTAAGGTGAATTGTGGTGGTTGCTTGGTTATTATTTACCCAAATTAAAATGTTAGAGATTCCTTATCCTTAATATTTGGTTTCCTCCTCTTTTACTATTTTCTTATAACCTTACTGGTCACGTTTATTCAATTTATTGGTTAGGGTTGGTTAGAATTGGGGGTTTTCTTCCTAGGGGCCATGAGACCTCCTTTTAGACCTAGTCTAGTGGATTTATTCGAAGGTAAAAAGGTTCCACCACTTAAGGTAGGTGTTTCAATTTCATTTTCTATTATTTAATAGTTATATTAATATATAGCCTTTTGAAATTAATTCTTAACCTAGATAATTGTGGTATGGGTTATCCAAGTTTTATTTGTTAAAGTTTTACCTAACCTAATTTGGTTTTCATGTGGATAATGAGTTTAATTTCATACTTTAAATGGTTCTTTGATATGAAATAGTATTTTATGCTTTCTCTATATTTGATAAAATTACAAGGTTGGTTTTTCAAGGAAAAATCATTTGTTAAAAGGGGTTTAATCCAAATGGAGTTCTAAAATCTGGTTTCCCTTTCTTGTTTAATGGGTATTTATTGATTTAAAAAGTGGAGACATGTATTATGAAATGAAATGGGGTTTTAACTTAAGTTATTTGGTTGATATTGGTGTTGTTTAGTCTTTCCCTCAGGATTTTTTGGATTATAAATTGTTTTAAAAAGTGATTTCAAAATGTTTATGTTATATATATTAAAAGTGAAGGCCTAATTGGCACTTTTTGATGTGATGTTGATTGTTCCCTTATTGACCCCTTGTATTATTATGATTTCATTCTTATTCATGTGTTGTATGCATTGATATGTGATTCATGTTATGTTAATGGATTTGGGATCTTTTTAAGGGTAGTGTGGGAGGTGAGAAGGATGTGATTGTGGTGTTATCCCTAGAGGATTTGTTATTATCATGAAATGAAATTGTTTTTTTCATGAACCAAATCCATTATTATTCAACAGGGATACTGATTCTACTAAGTAGAAAGTGTAGGGATAGTGTTTGACTAGTTTATTTTTTCACATGATAGTCCCCCTAGTTGTATGTAATACCTGGCTAGTGGGATTGTCACTGAGGAGACTGGTTAGAGTGATTTGGTTGATGGATGTGTGACCTTTAACCTACCAATAGTAGGTCTACCTATACGTTTCATGAGATAACTAGTTGGTCCTTGAAGTGTTTCTAGATGATATATATTTAAATTATGCATTATATATATATTGGCATGTGTGTTTCTTATTTTCTTAATGGACTTGCTTAATTTGTTGATCCTTTTTGGGATTTAGTGTTGATGTTGACTAGTTTTATTCCATCCATTAATTGGATTTTTTGTAATCTTATATAGTTGTATATGATTATAAATTTCTTTATTTCCTTTCTTATATTTGGTTTGGGCATGTAAAATATTTTAAGGAAACATGGGTAAATGGTTTTCAAAGTGTTTTCCTTTAGTTAGGAATGCTTCTAAAATGATTTAAAACCATGCGTGAGTTTAATTTAAAAAAATAATATGTTTTCAAGGAAAATGTTTGGTTTCCTTTGAAAATGAAATTATTTGGAAAGGAATAATCTTTTAAAAAATGGTTTCATAAAGTATAACACCTTGAGAAAGTATATTTTTATTGTTTATTTTAACTCCAAGTTTTTGAAAAGGGAAAGAAAACCTATTTTTCCATGCTGTGTTTCAGACTAGCATAATTGGTTTATTTTATAAAATGAATGAAACAAACTCATGGTGGTATCCTACTATCTTAGGCTCACACCTTATATACTCACATTGGTGGTTATATAGTCTTTATGTTTTATGGATGATCCTTTAGGTTTGTATTTCAGGTTTGATTTAGTGCCATTTTCCCTAGAAAGTGGTTGGTTGTTGGGATCATGGTGGTGAACTGTGAGTCACATGGAGACGGTGATCCGACCTTTAATTTCAGGGAATTGATTGACTTGAGTTTTTTAATCACTTTAGTATTTTGTTATTTTTCTTTTATATTTTTTGTATCTTTTTAGATCTTTATTAAATGTTTATTTTTTATAATTGTTTTTGTTATAAATTGTCTTTGTATATTATTTTTTATTCCATGTGTGGTTGTTTATATTTGGATTCTAAAGGGTGAAACCATCCCCAATGGTTATGTTTGATAGCCTCAATTATTATCAATGTCCTGAGGGGATCGAGGATTATCCTTAGGTATATAGAGGGCTGGTTCGGGTGCTAATTCAGATGGAAGCTTGGGATGGTTTGTTACATAGAATCCATTACATCTTGCATGAATAAAAAAACCGTGACCAAGGTTGGTGTATGGCAGAGGTCATGGGGGAAATTTAGCTTTGTTTTAAATGAAAAAAATAGAAAACTTCCTCCTCATATCTAAAATTTTTTGAATGGGGAAAAGAAATCCATATTTATGGGGGGTCTTGAATGTAGTTTTAGGCTATTTCTTTATCTATTAATCGATCTACACACCCTTTTGAATTATTCTATAATTTCCATATTCTCTATAAAAAACTAGGTAATATTGGGTTAATCTCTCACTTTTAGGATCTACTAGCATATTTTATTATTGGGTAATGTTTTTCTACCCTCCCTTTACACCCTGTGATTGATTCATTATGGATTCTAACTCAGACCATAGTGAATAAAGTGCTCTTGTTCAAGGTACCCTTCCCTTATCTTCCACTTTTTTGTTCTTTATTTTGAATATGGTGTTCACTATGGATTTTACCTTGGATTTGTGGCTAAAATATGAGTTTGATTGTTAGTTTATTATGTATGTTAGGTTCCAATGAATCTTTCTTTTTTTTAGTGGTGGTTGATCCTTAATCATCTGTTCTTGTGTGAAGAATGATGAACTTCTAAATCGAGGTAAGTGATTCATTTATTATCCGATTTAACATGAAATAATTAAGTTATCATGATATATCTCATTAAATAATAGTGGGATTAACCTTAAGGAATATTAAACCGGATTAAATATAATAATTGGTTTGAGTAGTTTAGAAATTACATGTGGTTATTCTATGATAATGGTTTACCTCTTGATTTTATAGACAAGGTTCTATATTTTCTTATGCTATGGTTTAACATGTCTTTAGTGTTGTAAAATTGTTAAATAACATTAATATAGTAACACATTTTGTATAAAGAACAAAGAAACTGGTAATTTTTTTTGATTAAAAACAATAGAGACATGCTTAAATAAAACCATTCATAATATTTTATGGAAAGTAAAGTGATGATTGACAAATTTTTAAATGACATCATTATTCATGAAATTTTGTTGAATCAAGTAGTTATTCTTTAAATCATGTTTAAATAATTCATATATGTTGATATTTAATAACTTAGACTACTTATGGATGCAGGGCTGACCTAGGGGTAAGCCCAGAGAGCCCCTGGGCTTGGGAAATGCAACCAGTTGGGGAAATGTATCCCCCTCTTCCACTCAACCCTAAACTCTGATCCACATTGCTTTAGCTTCACATACACCTCTCCTATCATTCATCATACAATGTATCAACAAGCACCATCCCCTCTATGATTTTTTGCAAGGTCCTATTCCCCCACTCTTCTTTTTCCCTCCACTCATCTCCTCACCTAAACATCAGACTCACCTTTCATCGATAATCCCGATGGCCAGAGGATGCCTTCTGTCACTCCACACCCACTACTACCGATACCCCCTCCTCCTACTACCAGTGTTCCCCCCACCCCACCTCCCTTCCTTTACTATCGGCTGTCTATCCCTAGGAAAGCATGTGAGTTTTTTTTATAATCAAATTTTATAAATTTCATTTTTATTTTTCATTTTTTAAATTTTTTTACTAGATTTTTTTTTAATTTTGAGAATTTATCTAAATTGAGTAATTATCGTTGCCTTATTTTACATATAATCCATGTTTTTTGATTTATCCATAAGGAATTAATTTCACATATACATTTTATTTAGTTTATAATTAATTAATTTTAGGATTTTATTGGTTTATTATTTTATCAATTTTGTAAATAATAAAATTTTTACACATTATTTAATCTTAGTAATATTCTATACAATTTTCATTTTATGCCATTTTACAGTTCTTATTTTATTTATTTATTAAATTGAAAAGTAATAATGTTTTTGTAAAAATAGAGATTATTAGTAAAAAATTACAGATTGCATTTAATTTTAGATAATATTTATTATCATAATTTTATAAAAATTCATTACAAAATCTATTAGATTATATATATTTAAAAATATTTTTTGAAGAAATGCAAATGAAAATGAAATAATTTTAATATGAAAGAAAACTATTTTTTTGGTTTAAGAGAATATTATTTTCTTTCATTTTTAGGTATGTTATAAAATATGTTAGTCTAATTTTATTCATTACATTATGATAGCTAAAAAAATGAAAACAAGAATCATTTTTTAAAATCATATCCAAATTTACAATTTAGTGTTTTAATGTTAAATTTTTTATTTTTAAATAACTGTAATTAAAATTTTTGATGTAGTTGATAGCAATTTGAGTTTATATTTTTATAATTTTAACCATTATATGAATTTATTGATTTATATTTGTTGTTTTATTCTATTAGAGAAACACTAACAACAATTGTTTAATATTAAGTAAAAATTCAATTAGATCGAATATATGCTTTTATTTTTAAAACATGACTAATTTAAATATGTTATAATTCCAAATGAATTATAATTATTTGAATTATAATTTATAACATTTAGGCATCGTAATGAAGATAATTCAAAATTTTGGATTTCAAAATTAAAAATATCAAACAATGAAAGAATGTAACAAAAAATTCCCTATTAGGTTCAATTTCTAAATTATTTTATATAATAAGTAAAAAATATATTTCTTCCATCCAATTGAATGAGAAATATTTAGACGATAATGTTTCTGGAGTGAATGAATAATCTATATAGGAATCAATAGCTTAAAGTGTTGGTATGATAAATGATGTTGTGGATGTGAATTATACGGAGGATCATAATAAAAATACTATTCTTATGGTTCATGATCTTGTAGATCAAAACATGTTTTAATTTGAAAAATATGTGGATAAAAATTATGATCCGAGATTATGAGGAATTATTAATGATGTCTATAAAGGTATTTAAGTTTCTTAATATATTTATTAGATTAGTTTGGTTTAATTTTTAAAATGGTACAAGTCAATTTTAAAGAAGTTTTTAGATGTTTTAAGAATTTTATTCCTTTATTTTATATTTTTTTCATAGCTAGAAAGGGATAAGTTTTTATTTTTAATACGAGACACTGTTTGACTATGTTTATAACATACTTTTCACAAATGAATATGAGAAAATTTTAATTTTTTAAATTATTTTTTTACAATAATTAAAGTTTAAATTTTATTATTAATCATATATTGATTTTAAATGATTTAGTTCTATTTTTGGACCTCTTTTAATTCCATTTTCAAAGGCCTAATAATCCAGTTTTTACAAACTTTAATGCCTTTTTTGATTGATTTTCAACTGGTTTGAATGTTTTTTTTTATTTTAGGAAAAAATAGATTCTTAACCCATTTAAAGATGAATTTACATATATAGAATAATATGGTTTTTTATATAAGATCAATTACATCCACTACTAAGAAAAAAAATGCAAGAAAATAAATTGCAGTAAACATACTTATTCGGGGGATGGACCCCGTGACCTGCCCCACACCCCCCCAAACCCTGACCACCCCACAACCAATGGTGGGAAAGAATGTAGTTTTTATATGACTTAAAGCCTTTTTTGACAATATTTTTCTGTAGTTTTTCAATTGATAGATGTGAAGTTTTATGCATATGTATTTTTTTATTGTTTTTATAAATTTTTTAATATCATATGGGCTATTCCATGCATTGGTTTTATCCTATCTGCATGAATACCAGACTTTTTTTTTGAAGTCATAGGTTTAAATATATTTATAATTTTAGACCTCCAAAATGCGGGCTCCAATATGATCCAACCTGTTAATCACCCCTACTTAAAGGGAAACATTTTTTTAATTTGTCTTGTGCAATAAGATTGCATGGTCCGATCTTGTATGAATGTAACATGTAATAATTGGATTGGTTAATTAAATATGGTAAAGAACCAGTTATTTGATAAAGATAAATATTTGGGGCTGAGCATGCCTGTTTTATTTTGAAGGTTGATTGCCTATGTATTTAGGACCCAAACACCCTTTTAACCATTTGTTATTTTCTTACTACCTTGTCTGATTACTTTGTATTAGGATCCTTTCTATGAAATGTGATGTTATCCTGGGATAAGTGATGTTTTTGTGGGAATGGTTTGGGAGGATCAAGTCCTAGAAAAAGTCAGTGCCTAAGATGACAGGATGGATAATGATATGCATGGTGGTTTTAGGGATGACACCAGGACTGATGGAATAGTTCAAATCCAATATTTCCAATTGTTTTTCTACTAAAATAAAGGATACTTTCTTATTAATGAATCTTTTTGAAGGACATATGGAAGAGTTTATTATTTCCACATCCCTTTTCCCACTACTTGACATAGATGATTGTGATTGGTTTACAGGTCTCTTTTTATGGTATATTAGGATGAGTTCTAGAGTACCTGGAATTATGGAATGATAATAAATGTTAAATGTTTTAACCAATGGGGTTGGTGGTTTAATGGAATTAAAATGTTGATAAGTCTTGAGAAACCATGGGATCAGTGGTTTTATGCCTAGAGGGAATGGGAATTAGTTAATGATCTTGTTAAAGTAATGTTTAATGGTAAATATAAAGAATTAACATAATGTGAAATGTTTAATAAAAATAAACAATTTAAAGTCTTCTTGAAATTATTGTGTTATTATAGGATACCTAGTCCTTAGCAGTGACAACCTAGTGTTTAAGAGATGATAGATGCAGTTAAGATTAATACTATGTATATGTCCGTAGTATGGTGTGAGCTATATATATCCTATATGTTAGTTGATTTTATACACTTCCACACCCATATTGATAGGTTGACTAACACCCAATGGACTATGGTAGAGTGTTTTCCCCATCATCCAGATTGGTAATGAATGGATAGATGACTACTCCATATTGATCCTCTCTCTTTTCATCATAATATTATGTGTTGGTATGCATAGTGGTTACCTTTCCCATATATGTTTTTAGAGGGATATAATGGATTGTAGTTTTTTTCCCACCAATGTATGTTTATATATAATATTTTATAGATTATTATAGTATATCATGTATAGTGTATAATGACTTGAGGTATAATACTCTATATATAGGTTGTGGTGGCTCTTAGAAACTACCCAGTTACTATATAGAGATGTGGCATGTAAAGATGAGATGATGTGGTGAACGTGGTGTATGGTATGTGATGATGATATGTTATGTTGCACGAGGTATATGATATTATACAGTAGGCCCATATTTCTTTAGGATGACTTAATTTTGGAGAGAGATTTTTCAGTATGTACGATATTGGGGAAGGTCAGAAAAATAGCGGGGAATTGGTATCGGGGTACGTTGTTTTGATATTATGTTGGATATTATATGATTACTTGTATAAAGTACATGGTTAGAGGTCCATGATAAGGCTGATAACTTAGTGCACCTACTTAGGTGATGAGTTATATTTACTTTTTTTATTCATTGGGATTTAATATGATTTCTTTATCTTTTTCATGAGAGGCTCTAAAGAGGATTCTACTGAGTATACGTATTATGATCACTCTGTATATATAAAATGTTTTTAGGTCTGCATAATCTAGTTAGATATTAGGATGTACCTTACTAGATTGTGAAGTTGTTCATGATTTGTATGGGCTTCGAGGTTGTTGTTGAGGTTTTTTATTTTTGGTTCTCATAATTTCTTTTTTAGTTTTCTAGTTGTATGAAATTTCATGCATGTATCAAGATTTATCTTTACCTTTTTTATGATTAAGAGTTTTTGGGTGTTTTTATCTTCTCTCATTTCTCAATATTAGAGGGAAATTCCACCCATCAGTGTATGATATACCCTTGATGCTTGTCACCAACCTGTGGCTTATTAGAAGAAGGATTTAGTTTTTATTATATCCCTTCTCTCATTGCTTTCCTTTTTGGGGGAGGGGGTTGTGAAAGAAATGAATTAGTCCATGGTTAATTTGTGTAAAAAAACACTATTACACAAACCGTCATCGAAAAGAATGTAGTGGTCTCAAAACAACTACCAATTACTGATTCAATTTTTTTAAATAATTGATCAATATTAAAAAAAAAAAATTATAATTAATATCTAACTCAGAAATATATGGAAATTTTTGTAACCATGATATATTAAATAACAATTTTTATAGCTACAACATAATCATAAAATAACCACTTCTAATTGGTTCTTTTCTTATAGTGATATCTAGAAGATCAATATGTAGATAAAATGATGTCTAATAATGTATATGGTGTTATGACCCACCCCCACCAAAACTTCTCCTAATCCATAAATGAAGACAAGTGTGACCCCTGAAGACCACTTCCAATAGCCTCATGTTGGTGACTAGTACCGAGGGTATAAAACACACATAATACAAGACATTAACTTATAAAAAATAGGAAAATAAGTTAAAAATATCCAATCAACTCAATATAATAAATTTAAAAAAACCCATAATCCTTTAATGAATTTAAATATCATATAGAATAATATGTCTCCAAAATAAAATACCAAAATGAAAAACCTGTGGTAGTGACACAATTAATTCCCATGACCACTACAAGATAGCATAGTCAAGCCCAATCTAAAAATCCTTCCTTGAAACCACTATATATATATATATCCATATCTATAAATGCACACAATGGTGATCATACAAGTATAATTAGTAGGATCCTCCCCAAAACATCCCATGAAAATATAGAAGAATCATAGTAATTTCTTAGTGAACAAACAACCAAACTAACTCATCACCTATGCCAAGTCAACTACCACCCATCCTTACCACGTCACACTAACCCAATATTTCAGACAAGATTATAACATAATAATAGTCAGGAGAATATACCATGAAGGTACCCCAAAAACACACTTCCCTTCTAATTTAGTCTCCCTCATGCACTAATGGTATACATCCTAGCCCTTCCATCCCTTACATATGCATATAACTATAACCACAAACCACATTATAGTTGTAGAAACATATTTCATACTACAACCATATTATCACCACATATCTGAAAATACCAACACCTTCTATATCACTACATTAAAACCAAAAATCACATCCTAATCATAGTAGGGTAATGAAAACATTAAGGACATCATTTTTTTCTCCTCCTCCCATGTCTATCCCCCCACTATTCATCCACATCACAACCACATTATCATCACATACCAACCTCATATCACTGTAGCCTACCATATCCCTAAGTCCATCATAACCTATACTATGTCTAGAAGAGAGATTATATAAAGTGAGTATTAATCCATCCATTTATCCTCCATCCTAGATATTGGGGGAAATATATATAACCCAAACCTCATAAAGGTGTTGGTAAGGTTACCTGAATCAGGTGGTGGTGCATATAAAATAACATAAAATACGAAGAATATATAATACACCACACAATCCCAATTAATAGGTTGACCCTAAAGTATCAAATTTATCATGATGACCTACAACAACCAATTTACTACCATAACCAAACACCAAAAACTATTTCCTCAAACATTAAAAAGAAAAACATACCATAGAACCACTACACACCAACCCCATAATAATAATAACTCCAAATTTTATCACATCATTACGAAATTATATATTTACCATTAACAACCACATGAAATTCATTTAATTACATTTATTACAATCACTAACAATTTATATCAACCATATCATTTCCTATATTTCATTAATTCATCCATTCCTTCATTTAATTCATCAACAAAACTTGTTTTTGGGCATCTAAGACGCAACCACATTGACCTATCCGCACCACCACATCCACCAACACAATATTCCATGCAAAAAATAGCCCATAAAAAACATATCACCACTCCAATTCCTACCACAACCAAGACAACCAAAAAATTAAAGTGTCAAACAATACCAATCACCACAACAATAAATATCAAACATTCCCCTTTTATCATAATTTTAAATTTTCTTGAATCCTCATGCATAAACAACAAAAATATTAATCCTAGAATTATACATCTCCCATTTCATCACCTTAATTAAGAAATTATCTAATTATGAGAGTGACAAATAAATTTAGTAGCAAACATAGGTTTCAAAATAGAAAAAATATTACCATAATAATAATCAATAATAAAAATGGAAATTATACATGATCAATAACGTGAAAATTCATAAAATATACATGATAAACTATTCCCTTTAATATTTATAAATCTAGTTAATTATATCTATTAGGTTAAAATATAACCATCTATTGAATGAAAAAATAGGCATGATAATTCCATATTCAGAAATGAATAAAAAGAGAGACCACTCATCCCATACCTCAACTGGAATTTCAACAACTTCCTCATGAGAATGAGGGGAAATAGATTATCAAACCCCTAAGAATATTAGTGGAACACCTAAAAAACATATGAAACATAAAAACTTCATCAACAACTTGAAATAAAATCACAAAGAACGAACTTATACCTCTTCCATGACATCAAATAAGGGAAAGAACAATAATAGATAATGAAAATATGAATGAAAATTCACCTTGAATCACAATATCTCAATCACATGAAGTCAAGGATAAAGATCCTACAAAGAGTACCCAAGACGATTAATAAGGTGCCTAGGGTTAAAAGGAGGTTAATAGAATTGGAGATAATCCAAATGGAAACCTAAATTTATAATAAAAACTAGAAAACATAACATCATTACATGATATAATTAGTCATTAAACAATGGTGGTATGATCCAAAAATCAAATTATTAAAAAATACTAGAGTGAAAAACCACTTGAAATTTAATAAAAATATATAAGGTAATGATGTATCATGTACCTTTACAACTTAATGGTTTAATATTTGAGGATCATGGCACAATTACTTAGCTTCCACCTCAAAATCTATAATCCTTCCAAAATAAGATTATGAAACAATTAAACTACCATGAAATAAAGACCCCAAAAATGAAATAACTAAGTTATTTCATAAACAAGGATTCCATGGTGAAATTCCCATTTAAATTTCAAATGACACCCATATAAGATTAAACCAAGAACCTTCATGTAACACATGGATGTTTTTTATGAAATATTTTCTCTAAATAATTTTAATTCTTTAATAGCTTGAATTGTACACAATCATGAGTTTAAACAAACCAAAATACACCCTTAGTATAAAATTAACATTTAACCTAGTCGTTAGGTTATCGTGAATAAATATAACCAACTTATGAAAATGTATGGTGAATTCATTGGCTACCAATTATTTATGAAAAAATATAAATCAATTATATATTTTTATTTTTTTATTAATAAATTGAGTAAATTACTATTAATAAATTAAATTAATGAAATATATATGTTATATACTTAATAAAACATTTTTTATATTCATCCAATAGATATTTTTGTCATTAGGTATGAATAAACCCTATTTTATGTATAAAAACCAATATTTTTCAAAAGGGTAATTTTAACACCTTTTAATGGTGAACCCTTTTTAAAGTAATATTTTTATACATTAATAATTTTTATATGACAACATAAAACTATTACTTAGAAGTGGGATATAAAAATTTACTTTTTCTTAAATTTTGATATTTTTTTGATAACTTTCAGTTTTTGATGAACAATAAAAATATACTAAATTTTAATTGAATATAACTTTTTCAACAAAATAATTTATATGGTTAAATTATATTATTGAATGATTTTAAAGTAAAAATAGAATATATATTTATCATTTAATACAATTTAGGTCATTGTAATTAATTTTACATTGAATTCTGATGTAAAAACATTTCAATCTTTTGAAATGTTTTAACTTTTAAAACCCATTCTCTCTTTCCAACAACATGTTTAATTTTAAATTAATTACTACAACCTATGTGTTTTTAATTTTTAAAAATTTATTCCATATTTGGAATCAGTAGGTACAAATTATTTAAATATATTGCTTTTATTTTTGTGAATTTTGAATAGAAACTTTGATAATTTTTATTAATACGGTAAAAGAGAAAATTGGGTAATTAAGGGTAAAACTAATGTTATAAAATTACCCTAACACTTGTCCTAATATCATTGGATGAGTTTTTTCTACCTAAATCATCCTTGGGTTGAAATGATATCCTTTGTAATCCACTTGGATGAGATTTAGATATTTAATTTATTTTATTTAAAGAAAAGTTAAATAAGTATCACTCAAATTTTAATAACTAAATCATTGTTAATATAAGGTTATAAAGAAGATAAATTCTATTATAAATACTCATTTAAAATATAAAATGTTTTTATTTATCAAGGTAATTTATTTTTAATTTTTAGGAAATAAATAATTACCTTAAAGGTTTATACATTGACGGTGCAAAAATTATTTAATTGATAAAAAATCAACAAACTAATTTTTATTAAAATGATAATAACCATTACAAGAATGTAACCTCCTAGATCCAAAGAGACACCTAAAAAATGCTAAACGGGTCAGGTGTTACTACCTTAGGCGCACCTCCCCAAACGCTAAATGCTGCTGACTAGTAGTGAGGGTCTGATAGGTATAGTTGGGAGGCTATACCCTCTCGAAGGATAATAATGGTACTGGTATGAGAAATAATATATAAAATGAAGCAGAAATAGACAAATCAGTAGACTCAAAATAGACCCGCATAGCGGAAGCACAATCAATATAAGATAAACAATAGAAGAAAAATAGAAACAATAGTAACGGAAGGTAAAGACAACAGCATGCTGAAACCACCTGTAACAACTACTAGAACAAACCATTCATAAATCCATAGCAAGTCAAGATATAAAAGGGGTTCCAATGGCTGACCAACGGTAGCTAAAATAAACAAAGTAAGCATGCTGATACATAAAAGAAATAAAAACAAAGTAAACTCTATATAGGCATGACCTCAAGGTCCATACCATCTCCATGCATTAGCTAATACAATCCAGCTCCTGAAGATGATCTCTTTCCTGCACATAAATCGATAAAGTCTACACACATCCCGAAGGGTTCATGCAGGGTGTGAGACTAATCTTAGTAGGATAAAACCCAATGTTTCATACCTAATATAAGTGTTTAAGCAGACATGAATTTATTAGGAAATCAATAAATAGTACGATGCATAAATAGAAATAATCCCCACTGGTGATTAGCAGCCACCATGAAGTGTCACCTACTCCATCCAACACTAGAATCTCTATCTTGTAACCCGACACCATGCGCCTCATGACACCTCATGTCTCAAGTACTAACGTCCCAAAGGCATGCCCAAACAATAGAAACCCTGCTTGAAAGCACACATCTTACCATGGCACAACAACCGGAGGAGCAACGATGCCTTCCCTCAAATAGAAACTGTAGGGACAACGATGTATGCCCTCAAATCAGTAACCAAAGGGACAATGATGTCTGCCCTCAAATCAGCAATTGGAGGGACAATGATGTCTACACTCAAATCATAGAAATCCTCTACCCCCAACCCGATAGTCTCAACGCTACCCCCTGAAGGCTCCTCACCTTCCACACGACTTCCTATGGCAAGCAACCCCAAACTAATTGTACCTAACCGCATCTATCGGGGGCCTCTACCCAATGAGTGGTCAAAACCACCTCATCACAAAGTCTACCTGTGTGCACACGACTCAAATTTCTGGGTGAGCAGTAATCACCAAAATAAGTTCCCAAGCCCCAACATCTCTGACACCTCCTGTCCCTGCGACCATGTCGCTCAAGTCTGATGGCCTCACCATCCAAGTAACCCGAGCCATGACCAACCTGATAGTCACACTGCCTCAAGCCGATGCCCATGACGCCCAATCCCATGGTTAAAACCACCCAATGTAATCTAGTACAAGCCCAACCTATGATCAACATCACTCAACAGTTCCCAGGCCATACCCAACAAAACCCAAAGGTTCCAGCATATGCAATATCACACATCACATATATATAATCAAAATAAATACTTCAAATAGGAAAAACAAACTAAACAGTTGAATTTCACTAGCCATGTGTTGTCCCATACTAGCACCGAGGTCTTGAAAGCCTCTAACAAACTTAATAATGCTTAACAATTAAAACATAGCAGTTTAATTCACACCAATTCAATTATAACCATTTTGGAACCCCCGACCAAAATGTCCCAAATGAGAAACGACCTCTAACCTAGCCTCACTCAAGAATAACAGGATAAGGGAATACCCAACGACATCCCACAATGCATATAATCATTTTAATATAATTAAACAAGGGTATCTCTCAATACCCGACATCACGCTAAAAATATGCAACCCCCAAATGACCATGAAAACATGAAATAAGGTATGCACCACCTACCTAAGACTATTAGATGTAGGCATGTCCGATATCAAGCTACAATTCGAAGATGATCTTCATAGATCTATGTTTCTGTCAAATCCCAACAATTATGATCGAATAGAAACCGCGACATGTGAGGAAAAGAAACTAGAATGAAAGAGGGTGAGTGTGTTTAGCCTTCCCGATGTAATCCCGCAGCCACTGATGGATTGAATAATGGATTTCGGATGAAGAATCTATGAGAAGAAACGTTCTCATTCTCTTGGAGTGACATAGTTCTAAAAATGGAGGAGAAGAAGATAGTTTTGAAAAAGAGACGCGACACTCTATCATATAAACGAATAAGAATAAAAATACATGGCGTGTATTAAGAACTACACACCATATAGTGGCTTTTTCCATACTCCAATTTAATCCTAGGTATCCACATGGCTTGGACGCGCCACATGGGTCAACACATGGCTAAGATTCAGCCGGTACATGGATGGAAGATACACAACATGTCAAGTAACACCACACGCTGTATAGTAGGAAATTATTACACGGTCACCACACGACATGTACTTGGTCAACAAAAGAATAGTACATGCCTAACCCACACATGGAGTGTACTTGGGAGTACATGGCATGTAATCTGGAAATTTATAGAACTTCATAGATTTTCCCAGTTTTCTCAGAAACAAGTCAAAACTTCAAACAAGGTTGGGATTTTAACACATTACAAAAACCCAGGTTCTTACAATCTCCCCACATTAACATAGATCGTCCCCGAGTTATTAGACGAAACCTGGAGATTCCATCTAGCATACCAATCCCCAAGGGGCTCCCCACCTTCGGAATTAGCTATCTCGGTCTCAAACCAACCAAAACTCCAATCAAGAAAAGGTATAAAGCCCTATTTCCAAGACCCATGGTCCTCCCATGATGCATCGTCACCCCTGCACCTCATTAGTTAACCCATGTTGTTTCTGAAACCTAATCATATCCCACACCACATGGTGTCCTCCTCTATGAGGTCCTGCATCCCATGGATTCTCAATCTAAACTTGGTTCCATGCACCTAATGTAACCCACATCCTTGATGCCCTGATGCCATCGACACCTCAAGTAACCCGTATCCTCGATGCCCCGATGCCCCGATGCCAAAGAAACCTCAAGTAACCCACATCATCGATGACTCGATGCCCAAGGAACCTCAAGTAACCTGCATCCTCGATGCCCAATGCCCACAGAACCTCATACATATAAATAAGTACATCACACACTCAAAATGGTTCCAAACCCACTGACCAGTGTCTAGTCAGTCCAAATTAATCCTGTGCACCTCATGCACTCAAGCTAGACATGACTTAACATGATATTCCAAAAGAAAACATGAAAATAATGGCCACACCTATGGTGTAACTCAAACCATCGTCATCTCACCAGCCTGCTCAGCCTCTGGCAGCTTCACGGTATGCACCTGGCCTGGAGTATGACTTTTTGATGCCTGAACTCCTTGTGGTGCTGCTCCCGTCACCGACCACTGAACCCTCAAATGGGTCCCGCTATCTCTGACACATCATATGCATGCAGCTAAACCTTGGTTACCGTCACCTGGTACCGATCCTGAATCAAACCTGGACACCACCTTCTATCCTGGTCCCTACCTGCCGGCTGTCTGAGAAGGCTTCCTATAGAACCTATCAAGATGCCCTACATGTCCACATGCCCAACACTCCTTTGGAGGCATATCGCACTGAGTTCGGATATTCCCTATATTTCTATACTAAAAGCAAACCACTTATGAACTACTGCATGGTGGTCTAGCTGAATCCTTGGATTGATTGCTCTGCTGGAACTCATCCCGACCTCGTTTCCTGTTATCTGAACCATCACCTGAAGCCATTGTCCGACCTAAGTGAGACTCTCTTTCTCTTTTCCCTCTGATATGAGCACCTAATTCACCACCTATGAGAATAAACCCAGCCTAAATATATTTACCTAGATCCAAATGGAATGTTGTAATCCATCCTCTAAGTGCTTCACCCTTGCCAAGTCATGACTTACCATACCAGGTGTAAAGCGAGAAAACTCCGTGAAAGTTGCTGCATAATCAATGATAGAAATGTCTCCATACTAAAGGCTCAAGAATTCCCGATCTATCTCTTCCCTTAGTGTATCTAGGTGAAAGTGATTGAAGAACCTGTCCTCAAAGTCCTTTCATGCCAGTCTTTCATTTCTGCGAGCCTGAACCTGCACATCCCGCCAACGATTCGCTGGTCCTCTCGGCATGTATGTCGCTAGCTTGACCCTCCTCCCATGAGGCATCTTGAACTGCTCTTAGATCGTCTGTATGCTCTCTATCTAGTTCTCAGCTACCTGTGGACCACCCTCATTCTAAAAAAGTAGTTGGTGCTGCAACTGGAACTCCCATGTCAGATATTCCATAGATGGCTCTGTAACCTGAGCACCTCTGTCGATCTCCTACAAGACACGTACCGGGCTAGATTGGAGCTTCTCGTTGAACCATGACCCGAACGCTGCCAAACCCGGCTGTTGTCCCTCATACACTGGATTCTAAACCTAATCATGTCTCTGAGCCTGTACCTGCGACTCATGCTCTACCTACACTGGATCCTGAACCTGATCCTACTCCTATGGAATTGGACCATCTCCCACCTGACGCTCCATCTTATTCATCCAGAAGGAACTCGTTGAATACCATAAATGGCTAGACAACCCAAATATATATACAATATATTCAACGTAGATAAGGAAAGCAGTAAAGATAAATCATATAACAACTAACCTTACTCCCCTTTATCACAACCCATTCCCATGACATTCTGGCCTCATGTCCTCCTTACCCACCCTCAACAGAGCCAAGTATCAAAAGTACCTCGGTCCATGCCCGTCCTAACAACCAACGTTGCATCAAACTGATGAACGAGTCCCCTGATACTGATAATCAAAATGACCTCAACCATATTACCTACCTACTCGTACAAGAGCCAGACCCAAAGACCCTACCACATGCAATTCTACAATATATATAAATCATGGAATATTACATTGCAATCAACAAGAAATTCTATCAAGATTTTCACCTTCACATTTGAAAAGCATATATAACATGTAAATTGATATTATTCACATGGTATTATAACTTCACGAAGCATACATGCAGTTGTGATATTAAAATACCCTAAAAATGTTCCTATAAAAAGACAAACAATCACATATTTCCATACCGAGCCAAGGCCTAATTCCCCATTACTACATAGGGTCAAGGATCACACATCACAGTCCATAACATCACACACCAAGTGAGCCACCGAGGTTAAAATCATATAAACTGTAATCTGAGTAAAAGCAAAATAGAAATTTTCCACCCAAGGAAACTTGGTCCATCCCTCATACCTGTGGCTGCAGTCACCCAAGAACAAGCTTGAAACCCAGTTCCAATTACAACATATCTCTAGTCTACCATATCCCAAATAGTAAATGAGCATAAATAAAAATAATAAGTCTCAATATCATTAGTAGACAACAAAAAATTGTTACTAAATATTTGTTAATAAATCCTTTGATACCACTTTGTAACGTCCCGAACCAAAAGAGCCACTTGAACAATGCTAAATGGGTCGGGTGTTACTACCTTAGGCACACCTACCCAAACACCAAAGGCTATTGAATAACAGTGAGGGTCTGATAGGTATAGTGGGGAGGCTATACCCTCTCAGAGGATAATAATTGTACTGGTCTGAGTAATAATATACAACATGTAGTGAAAATAGATGACTCAGAGACTCGAACCAGACCCGCAGTATGGAAGCACAATCAATAGAAGATAAAAAACAGAAGAAAAATAGAAACAACAACAGTGGAAGGTAAAAACAACAACATGATGAAACCACTTGTAACAAATTCTAGAACAGACTAGTCATACATCCATAAAAATTCAAGATATAAAAAGGGGTGACAATGGCTAACCAATAGTAGCTACAATAAACAAGGTAAGCATGCTGATATAGGAAATAAAGCAAAACAAAGTAAACTCCAGTTGGGCATGACCTCAAGGTCCATACCATCTCCATGAAATAGCTAATACAATCTAGATCCTAAAGCTGATCTCTTTCCTACACGTAAATCCATAAAGTCTATAGGCATCCTAAAGGGCCCATATAGGGTGTGAGAAGAATATCAGTAGGATACCACCCAATGGTGTGTAACTAATATAAGTGTTTAAGTAGGCATGAATTTATAAGGAAAGTAGTAAAAAGTATGATGCACAAACAAACATAAACTCCATTGGTGCTTAGAAGCCACCATAGAGTATCACCTACTTTGGCCAATGCTGGAATCTCTGTTATGTGACCCATCACCATGTGACTCCTAACACCTCATGTCTCAAGTATTTACATTCCGAAGGCATGCCCAAACAATAGTAAACTTGCGCGAAAGCCCATGACTTCCCATGACACAACCACTGTAGGAGTAGCGATGCCTATCCTAAAATAGGAACCGGAGGGATAGTGATGTATGCCCTAAAATCAGTAACCAGAGGGACAACGATGTCTATCCTCAAATCAGAAACTAGAGGGACAATGATTTCTTCCCTAAAATCATGGAGAGACTCTGCCCTAACCCGATAGCCTCGACACTATCCCCTAAAGGCTCCTCACATTCCATGTGGCTTACAATGGAAATCACCCCCAAACCAATTGTACCTAACCGCATCTATCGGGGGCCTCTACCAAACGAGTGGTCAAAACCACATCTTCACAGAGTATACCTATGTGCACACTACTCAATGTTCTGGGTGAGAAGTAATCACAAAAAATAAGTTCACAAGGCACAACATATCTGAAACCTCATGTCTCTGTGACCATGTCACTCAAGTCTAATGGCCTTTCCATCCAAGTAACTTGGGCCATGACCAACCTGACAGTCACACCGCCTCAAGCTGATGTCTATGACACCCAATCCCATGGTCAGAACCACCCAATGTAATCTGGGCCAAGCCCAACCTGTGATCATCATCACTCAAAAATACCCAGGCTATGGCCAACACAACCCGAAGGTTCCAGCATATGCAATCACACATCAAATATATATAATCAAAATAAATACTTTAAATAGGCAAAAAAAAAAAACTAAACAGTTGAATTGCACTAGCCATGTGCTGTCCCATACTATCACTAAGGTCTTGAAATCCTCTAACAAACATAATCATGCTCAACAATTCAAACTCATCAGTTTAATTCTCAGCAATTCAATTATAACCATTTTGGCACCCCGTACAAAATTCCCCAAATGAGTAGCAACCTCTAATCCAGCCTTGCTCAAGCATAATAGGATAAGGAAATACCCAAGGACATCACACAGGGTATATGGTCATTTCAATACAATTAAACAAGGGTCTCGCTCAATACCCAACGTCGCGCTAAAAAGACACAACCCCCAAATGAGCTTGAAAACATGAAAGAAGGTATGTACCACTTACCTGAGACTCATAGATGCAGGAACGTCAGATATCAAGCTCCAATTCAAAGACGATCTTTATAGATCTACATTTCTATGAAATCCCGACAATTCTACTCAGATGGAAACTATAGTGTGTGAGGCAAAGAAACTAGAACGAAAGAGGGTGTGTGGGTTTAGCCTTCCCGATGTGATCCCGTAGCCACTGAAGGATTGAATAATAGATATCGGATGAAGAATCTAGGTGAAGAAATGTTCTCAGCCTCCCGAAGAGACACAGTTCTGAAAACAGATTAGAAGAAGATAGTTTCAGAAAAGATATGTGATGCTCTCCCATATAAATGAATAAAAATAAAAAAAACATGGTGTGTATGAAGGACTACACACCGTTTAGTGGCTTTGTTCATACTCCGACTTAATAATAGGTAGCCACACGGATTGGATTCACCACACGGGTTAACACACATCTAATATTTAGCCAGTATACAGAAGGAAGATACACAGTGTGTCAAGTAACACTACACGCCATGTAGTAGGAAATTCTTACATGGTCACCACACGACATGTACTTGGTTAGCAAACAAATAGTACACTCCTAACCCAAAAAATACATGTACTTGGGAGTACACAACATGTAATCTGGAAATTTCCATAACTTCCAAGATTTTCCCAGTTTTCTCAGAAACAAGTCAAAAATTCAAAAGGGTCGGGATTTTGACCCGTTCCAAAAACCCAGGTTCTTACAAAGACACAAAAACTTGAGAAAATATTATTGTTCATGTATATCTTGACCATAATAATCCAAGGGTATATTTATTAATCATTTGGAGCCTTATAGAGGAGATTATTACACTTATATTATTTTATTTAAAGTGATGTTAAAGTTTTCACATTCATGTTTTAATAAGTGTAACATTTTTAATGTTAGGTTTTATAGAATATATATTCGACTAAAAGTATTATTATGAAATATTGAATATTTTTCTTCATCATAGTATTTGAATTTTTATTTTTATTTAAAATATAAGTGTATTAAATAATTACAGAAAACTGATGTTGTAATTGTTTTATCAATTGAGATAAAAAATAAATGTTATTTAAATATTAAAATAAATATAATTTGGGATAATTAATATGTAAAATTAATTTTATAGATTAACTTTACCTATTAGGAATATAATAAAATATTTGGTTCAAAGTTATCTTGTTATTTTAATATTCTTAAAAATCAATTAATTGAATAGTTTCAAAATTGACATTATTGTTTGTTTATCAAAATAATGTTTTATTAAATTATTTAAAATTAATATTTTAAAAAAAATATATAATAATTATGATATGGTCTAAAATTTTCTAATATATTTATTTATTCTCTAATTTAAATTAAATATGTTAATATATAACCTTTTTAATATTAAAATATTTGTTACCATAGTTAAAAATTAAATAGAATAACTATGTGTTAATTAAAATGATAAGGTTTAAATTTATAGAAAAACTTGTATGAAATATATTTTTTGATGAGATTACAACCCTATATAATATAATTTTTAAAATTGGGACATTTTTGGGGTTTTTTATATGGTTTTATTTTATTATAAATTAACATTTCTTGGAGTTTCCAAAAGTACCCCTCACCTCAATTATAAAAGGGAACCTCCTCCCTCATTTATTCACAAAATTGAGCCTTAAAATTTATACATTTCCTAAAAATTTCCCTTAAAAACTTCTATTGTCACATTATAGAGGTTCTGGTCTTCTCTAAAGACCAACTCTAGTTCTTTAATAGGAGATTTAGAGGGAGCATGTTGAAGAAGAGGTAATATCCTCTACCGATTCTTTCAAATTTATTTCTTCTTCTACTTACTCTTCATGGGTTGTTTCATTTTAAAGTAATAACACCTATATAAATTATATTCTCAGATTCTATTATTATTATGAAACAACCATATTCTATCTTCTATCCATCATACAAAAAACAAAATCTCCACACATGTGTTTGTACAACTTACCATCTCTACACCGTGGTGTAATATGTTTTTCACCACCACCATACTTGGATGGGTATAATGATGTAAATAATATCTATATATGATTATTATAACATGATATTTATTTTTAAATATTATACACCATCCAATTCAATACCATTAAAAAATTATGGGAATGATATCCTTGCTTGTGCATACGTATGACCTACTATCTTCACGATGCGAGGCGACTCATTATACATGATATTAATTAAATCATGATTATATAAATGAATGTAATGAATAAATATGATATATATTATACTAATATAATTCTGTAAATGATATAACTAGAACCTAAGAATATGAACAAGGACTTATCTGACAAAACACGTGTAAGAAAATAAAGAAGTTAACACCCGATGGATGAGTAACAATGTTACTAACAAACGAATGATAATATGATCATATATGACATCATAAAAATGACTATGATTCTGAAATAAGTCAATGAAATTATTTAAATCATTATACAGGAGGTTCAGATACATACAAAGAAAATCAGACCTAAGGTAATGGATAATTTCGCAATCTCATTATTATCTGAGATTGTTTACACATAAGAATTAACCAGAGTATATTTATCATCCATGTCCATGTTTTCTAAATATGTAATATTATTTGTAATCTTATAAAATTTTTTAAAGTCAATTTTACCCATGGGTTAATTTTTATTAAATGGTACGAAAGGAATCATTAATCATTTTTCAATATGAGGTACATTTTGACTTATTCGACAAAAATATGAGAAGAATGTTTTCTTTTAACTTATATGACATGAAAGGTTTTTATGTTTTCCTAAAATTGTATTTCCATGAAGCTTAATTTATAATATTTCAAGGTTATTTTCAAAGAAATTATTTTCTTTTAAAATTTTGTGGCATTTTCAGAAAATAATTTTTTTTGAAGAAGAAAGGATATTTTCCTCAAGAATCAGTTTAAAGTTTTTAATCAAAATTAGTTTCCATCTAAGATAAAATTATTTAATAGGGTTATGTTTCAAGTATACTATACCTATTATTCTCATGGTTTTATTATGTTTTTTTTATGGAATTCTATTTATGAAATCCATTTGTTTTAATTGAATTATGTTATGATGGAATGATGTTTAGGAAACCCATTTTATTCCTTGGGTTATGCTATGATGAATGATTTATGTTTTTGTGGCACACATCAAATGAATTGGGTAAATATTCATATCTCATGAGATAGAAATGGATAGAATGGAAAATGATCTCAGTTCATTAGTACAAGGCTGGAACGAGGAGTGAAATCAGTTCAGTAATGGACTTTGTTCACTATGATGGTCTTAGAAATGAACCTCAAATAATATAAAATGATTTTCTATGATTATGTGTATTCGAAAAAATATCATGTGTTATGATATGAATTTTGGATTTACATTCATTGATTATTTTGAACATTTATTATTTATCCCATGGCATGATATCACGATCTTTCATATACTGGATAAGATTTTAAAATGCTATGTTATTATGTATTATGATAATTATATGATTGATATCTCCCTTGTTTACCCTTACCGAGCATCTGAGCTCACCCTTTCATATTTTTATTTTCCCCAAGTCACAAAGAAGGGTATTAAGTAAGATATGTCTAAAATGGGTCTATTTATGATGAAATAAGTTCAAGAAAATGAAGATGTCTTGTGAACTAGTTGTTTATGTTTCCTAGTTTCTAAAGATAGTATACCTATACAATCCTATCATGGATTTGTTATATTTTCTAATGAATATTCTTTAATTTATAAGTAATATCAATGCATGTAAAGTATGGGTCATTATAGTTGGTAACACAGGAAAGGTATGTTTAACCTTTGGAAACTAGGATGAGAAAACCATGGGAAGAACCATAAGTATTTTCCAAAGTATAGGTTACAATCCCAATATTTTAGAAAAGATCATGAATAACCGAGGATAAAAACTAAAATGTCCTAAATTGAAATTTTATTCTTTATTATGTGTTTTTCCCATTATGGTCAGTGTTTCTCATATTACAACTCTTATTTTTAGTCAATGGATTGAACCTAGATGAACTGTGTTAATGTTGAATGTGATGAGAAATGCATTGATTTTCCTCTTGAAAAACCAAATGTTATGGGAGCTGGAATGAAAAACTTTATTGCTATGCTCACACAACTTTCTCAAGTTATGAATCATGTAGAACTGCCGAGTGAACAAAGGAGTGAACAACATTTTTGTTGAGTCCTTCATGAGGCATCGTCCTCCTTCTTTTAGTGGATCTTCTGATCCACTAATGGATGAACAATGTATTAGTACCACTGAAAAGATATTTTTAGTTATCCAATGTCTAGAACATGATAAAATCATCTTATAAGTCTATTGTTTAGAAGGTGAAGATGATAAATGGTGGAATCTTATCAAGAATATGAGGCAAAGAGATTAAATTGAATCCATGGAATGTGACGTGTTCAAGAAATTATTTTTCAATAAGTAATTTCCTCATATTATTTGAACAAATATGGAGAAGGAGTCCCTTGAACTTAATCAAAAGGATGATGAATCCATTGGTACCTATGAATTACAAGACTTGAAAGGTATGCTTCTGGAATTATTATCCAACCTGAGAGTAAAATTGATCGATTCTTTAGTGGATTAAATCCAAGTTTCCAAAATGCATTATCTATAAGGGAATTCAATAGATACTAGGAAATAATTTTATGTGCTCTCAAGGTTGATATGGAGATTGGAGTAACCCATAAATCCTATGGGTTTGATAAGAAGAGAAAAATGTAATTTAGGGGAAAATATAAAGACCACACTGAAAAGAAGATGAGTTTTACCTTATACTCAAAGTGTAGAAAGAAATATAGAGGAAATTGTCTTAAAGGTACTAGAAAATGTTTTAAGTGTGGGAGAGAAGGTCATTAGGAAGTTTAATGATAAAATTATGGGAAAAATATGTCTAATGATTATAATAAAGAAAAGAATACACATAATGTACCTCATACACTTAAATGTTACAAGTAAAAGGAAATGGGGAATTATGCCAATCAATGCCCTAATCTAAATGTTATTGATGATGATCAAAGTCAGTAAACTATTAAGGGAAAAGACAAAGGAAAGTCACATGCAATCACTATCGATGATGTGGAGTACGATAATGAAGTGGTGAAAGGTATAATCACCATACAGTCTAAATTAGAAAATGTTTCATTTGATTCTAGATCCACCCACTCTTTTATTTCTGATGAATTTTCTAAGGGTATCTCCATATTACCTCAACAATTAGATGTTGAGTTATCTGTAACAACTCCTAATAAAACAAAGGTTGCATCAAAGGTTTATAATTATTCTTCGGTTAAATTTTGTGGGAAAGTGCTTCCTGAAAATCTTTTAATCCTTAATATATTGGAAGTTGATGTGATTCTTGTTATGTATTGCATTTTTCTATATGGATCTCATATCAATTGCCAAGAAAGGGAAGTCATATTTCATATTCCAAATCAATCTATGATCATCTATCGATGCAAGGATGAATATGACCTTCTAATAGAAATTTCATCCATCTTATAGGTCTAGATTCCTATAAATGAATGCTATATATCTCAAATTGTTGGGGAGAAACTCACAATTAATAATAAACCAATTTGACGGGAGTTTGATGATGTATTTCTAGAAGAATTGTCAGGTCTTCCACTGAATCATGAGGTTGAGTTTTTAATAGAACTCATACTGGGTGCTATGACTATTTAAAATAAACCTTATAGAATGAACCTAATTGAGTTGAAGTAATTGAAGAAGAAACTCCAAGAGAATCTTGACAAGGGATTCATATAACCTAGTGCATCAATATGTGGTGAACCTGTTCTGTTTGTTAAGAAGAAATATGGATCATTGAGACTCTGCATTGATTATCAAGAACTTAACAAGATCATTATAAAAAAAATATCATTCCTCGTATTGATGACTTATTTGAACAACTATGTGGATCTCAATAATTTTCCAAAATTTATCTTCATTCAAGATATCATCAAATTTGGGTTAATAAGGATGATATACCAAAGACAACATTCCATACAAAGGTATGGACACTATGAATTTATAGTTATTCATCTTGGTATTACTAATTCCCCTGATATCTTCATGGATCTAATAAATAAAGTCTTTAAAGACTATACTGATCAGTTTGTGGTAGTCTTTATAGAATATACTATTGTCTATTAAAAGAGAAAGTAAGATAATAAAGATCACTTGATAATTGTATTAAAGACCCTAAGAAAGGAGAAGTTTTATGAAAAATTTACAAAGTGTGAATATTGGCTTCAAAAAGTTTCGTTTTTGGGTCACATAATCTCAAGATAGGGGATGTCTATGGATCCAGCAAAAATAGAAGTTATTGAAAGTTGTCTGAGACCAACAACAGTAAATGAGATATGAAGTTTTCTTGGTTTGAATGTATATTATTAATGTTTTGTGAAAGATTTGTCATGAATATCTAATCCACTCACCAAGTTTACTCAGAAAGGAGTTAAGTTTGTGTGGATGGAGGAATGTGAAAAGAATTTCAAATTGCTAAAAATAAGGTTAGCTAGTACACTTGTGATCACACTTCCTTGTAGTAGAGAAAGGTTTGTGATCAACAATGATTCATACAAGAGGGAGTTGGGTTGTGTTCTCAGGAAAAATGATATATTGATAGCTTATGCCTCATGAAAATTCAAAATCAATGAGGAAAATTATCCAATTAATGATTTGGAGTTAGCTATGGAAATATTTTCACTAAATATATGGAGGTATTATCTTTAGGGTGAAAGGTGTAATATTTATAAAGATCATAAGAGTTTAAAGTATATTTTCACAAAAAGGAGCTGAATATGAATTAAAGAAGGTGGTGCAAGTTGATTAAAGATTATTACTGATCAATATATTACCACCATGGGAAAGTGAATAAGGTGGAATATGATTTGAGTTGAAAGGTCCATGCTATCCTATTCATGAAGATGATCACAAATGTTACAATATTTATGGATTTGAAAAGGATTGATCTTGAAATTTTAAAGGAAGGGGATAAATCTTATCTTTCTCAAATGAATTCTCAACCATATATACAAGTGAAGATTAAGAAGGTGAAAAAGGAAGATGTAGATCTACAAAAGATGGTGATAAATGTTCCTAAATTCAACCTTTATTGTGATGGAATAATAAGGTTTAGAAACCAGGTTTCTATTCCTCCCATACCAGAATTAAATAAGGAGCTATTGGATAAGGCTTATAGTTCTTCATTATCTATTAATCCTGGAATCAAAAAGATGTAAAAGATCCTAAAAGAGTATTTATGGTGGGATGACATGAAAAGCGATGTTTCCGAATATGTATCTTGATGCTTGGTTTGTGAGAAAATTAAGGCTGGAAGACAGAAATATAAGGGGATGTTACAACGATTACCCATACCAGAATGGAAATGGTAAAACATCACTATGGAATTTTTCATCAGCCTTCCCAAAACATATTAAGGACATAATGATATATTGGTTATAGTTGATCACCTTAAAAAGTCATAACACTTAATTACTATTAGGGAGGATTTCTCTCTTGATCATATTTCTAGGATATATGTGAAGGAAGCAGTAAGATTTCAGGGAGCACCACTTTCCATTATATATGATAGGGATTCGAGGTTTACCTTGAATTTATAGATAATTCTTCAGCTGTCTTTGGATACAGAGTTATGTTTCATCACTTATTATTATCCTCAAATAGATGGTCAATCTGAGAGTACTATTCAAACTCTAGAAGACATGTTGAGAGCTTGCTCTATGTATTTCAGAGGTGGTTGGGATAAACACCTACCTTTGGTGAAGTTTTATTACAATAATATTTTTGACTTCAATATTCAGATGGCTCCTTATAAAGGCATATATGAAAAGAAGTGTGGAACTCCAACTTTATGATATGAAGTTTGGTAAATAAAGCTATTAGGACCTAATCTTGTTAATAAAATGGAATAAAAGTTCATATCTATTCAACAACACATAAGAGAATATCAAATCCAACAAAAAAGTTATGTTGACAACCGAGTAAAAGACCTAGAGTTTAAACTGGGTGAAAAGGTGTTTCTATGAATATCTCCTTGGAAGAGAGTAAAGATATTTGGAAATAAGGTCAAGCTAAGCCCTAAGTATATTGATCCTTTTGAAATTATTTATCATGTTGGGAAAATAGCTTACCGATTGACGCTTCTACTTAATTTCTCTGAAGTTCATGATGTGTTCCATGTATCTCTCCTAAGAAAGTAAATACCCGATCCTTCACATGTTCTAAACTTAGAAGTCATACAGCTGGAGCAAGAACTTTCTTATGAATAACAATCAATAGATATTCTGGATCATAGCGAAAAGTTTAGTGAAACAAGACCACTTTCTTGGTTAAAGTTTTATGGAGGAACCACCAATTTGAGGAAGCTACGTGGGAACTTGAGAATGTGATGAGGAAGAGGTATACTCATCTATTTGTATCCAAGTGATGAATTTTGAGGTTTAAATTTAGTTTAAGGGGGGTAGAATGTAACACCCATATGTTTTTATGAAATATTTTATTTAAATAATTTTAATTCTTTAATAGTTTTCATTGCATGAAATCATGAGTTTAAATGAACTGCGAGATGCCCTTAGTTTAAAATGAACATTTTAACCTAGCTGTTAGGTTAGCATGAATAAATATAACTAACTTATGAAAATGTCTGCTGAATTCAATGGCAACCAATTATTTATGAAAAAAAATAAATAGATTATATATTTTTATTTTTGTATTAATAATTTGAGTGATTTTCCATTATTAAATGAAATTAATGAAATATATATGTTATATACTCAATAAAAAATTTATTTATATTCATCCAATAGCTATTTTTTTCATTAGGTATGAATAAACCCAATTTTATGTATAAAAACCTATATTTTTCAAAAGGGTAATTTTAATGCCCTTTAATGGAGAACCCTTTTTAAAGTAAAATTTTGAAACATTAATAGTTTTATATGACAAAATAAAACTATTATTTGGAATCAGGATATAAAAATTTACTTTGAATGATTTTTTTATATTTTTTTGATAACTTTCAAGTTTTGATGAATAGTAAAAATATACGAAATTTTAATTGAAAAAACCTTTTCATCGAAATAATTTATATGGTTAAATTATATTACTGAATGGTTTTAAAGTAAAAATAGAATATATTTTTATCTGTTAATATAATGTAGGAAATTTTCATTAATTTTACATTGAATTTAGATGTAAAAACATTTCAATCTTTTGTAATCTTTTAACTTTTAAAACCCGTTCTCTTTTTCTGAAACAGGATTAATTTTAAATTAATTACTGAAAATTATGTGTTTTGAATTTTGAAAAATGGATTCCATATTTTTAATCATTATATATAAATTATGTAAATATCTTTCTTCTATTTTTGATAAATTTGAATAGTAAATTTGTTAAAATTTATTAATACGATAAAAGGGTAAATAAGGTAATTAATGGTAAAATCAATGTTATAAAATTACCATAACACTTGTCCTAACATAATTGGATAAAATTTTTTCGACTTAAATCATCCTTGGGTTGAAATTGAATCCTATTGAAGCCACTTGGATGATATTAGGGCATCTAATTTATTTTATTTAAAGAAAAGTTAAATAAGTCTCACTCAAATTTTAATAACTAAATCATTTTTAATATAAGGTTATATAGAAGATAAATTCAATTATAAATATTCATTTTAAATATAAAATGTTTTTATTTATCATGGTATTTTATTTTTAATTTTTAGGAAATAAATAATTACCTTAAATGTTTATACATTGATGATGCAAAAATTATTTAATTGATGAAAAATAAATAAACTATTTTTTATTGAAATTATAATAAACATTAAAAGACAAAAACACTTGAACAAATATTATTGGTCACGTATATCTTTACCCTAATCATTTAAGGTTTGATTTATTGACCATTTTATGCCTTATAGAAGAGATTATGACACTTATATTATTTTATTTAAAGTGATGTTAAAGTTGTCACATTCATGTTTTAATAAGTATAACATTTTTAATGTTAGATTTTACAGAATATATTTTCAACTAAAAGTATTATTATAAAATATAGTAGATTTATCTTCATCATAGTATTTTATTTTTAATTTTTATTTAACAAATAAGTATATTAAATAATTACACAACACTGATGTTGTAATTATTTTATTAATAGAGATAACAAATAAATGCTATTAAAATATTAAAATAAATATAATTTAGGATAATTAATATGTAAAATGTATTTTATAGATGAACTTGACCTCTTATAAATATAATAATTTTTTTTTGAATTTATCTTGATATTTTAATATTTTTTGAAAAATCAATTAATTGAATAATGTCAAAGTTGACACTATTGATTATTTATCAAAATAATGTTTTATTAAATTATTTAAAAATCATAAAACATTTTTTAAAAATATATAATATTTATTATATGGTCTAAAATGTTCTAAGGTATTTATTTATGGTCTAATTGACATCAAATAATTAAATATTGAACTCTTTTAATATTAAAATATTTGTTACCCTAGTTAAAAATTAAATAGAATAACTAAGTGTTAATTAAAATGATAAGGTTTAAATTGGATGAAAAAACTTTTCTAAAATTTATTGAATAATGATATTACAACCCTATCTTATATAATCCTCTAAAATGGGACATTTTAGTGTTTTTTGGATATGGTTTGATTTTATTATAAATTAATATTTCTTAGAGTTTCTAAAAGTATCCCTCACCTCAATTATAAAAGGGATCCTCCTCCCTCATTTATTCATAAATAATTTAGCCTTCATGTTCATCTGTACCCTACCCATTCCACTTATCAAATTACCTAGTCACATTATAGAGGTTTTGGTCTTCTCCAAAGATAAACTCTAGTGATTTAAGAGGATATTTAGAGGGAGCACATCGAAGAAGAGGTAATTTCCTCTACTGATTCTTTCAAACTTCTTTCTTCTTATACTTCCTCTTCATGAGTTGTTTAATTATAAATTAATAACTAAAATATAAATTATATAATGATATGTTATTATTATTATTAAACAACCATATTCCTTCTTCTATCCATCCTACAAAAAATGAAATGACCATTCATGTGTACATACAACTTACCGTCTCCACGATGTGGTATAATATTTTTTTCACCACCACCTTACTTGGATGTGTATAATAATGGAAATAATAACTATATATGATTATTATAATATTATATTGATTCTGAAATATTATAAACCATCCACTTCAATACCATTCAACAATTATTGGAATGGTATCATCGCTCGTGCGTACATACGACCTACCGTCTCCACGATGTGATGTGACTCATTCTACATGATCTTAATTAAAGAATGATTATATAAATGAATGTAATGAATAAATATGATATATATTATACGAATATCATTATGTAAATTATATAACTATAACCTAAGAAGATGAATAAGAACTTATCTGACAAAACATGTGTCAGAAAATAAAGAAATTAACACCCGATGGACGAGTAATAATGTTACTAAAGAAATATAACAATATAATAATATATGATATCATAAAAATGACTATGATTATGAAATAAGTTAATGAAATTATTTAAATCATTATAAATGAGGTTTGGATACATACAAATGAAACCGGACCTAAGGTAAGGGATAATTTCGCAATCTCATTATTATCTGAGATTGTTTATACGTAAATATTTACCAGAGTATATTTATCATGCATGTCTATGTTTCCCAAATATATAATATTATTTCTATTATTTTATAATTTTTAAAAGTAAATTTTACCCATTTATTAATTTTTATTAAATGGTATTAAAGGAATATTTTTTTTTGTTTTTTGATACGAGGTACTTTTTTGACTTATCCGACAAAAGTATGAGAATAATGTTTTATTTTAACTTATATGACATGATGGGTTTTTACGTTTTCATAAAACCATATTTACATAAAGATTCCTTTACAATATTTCAATGTTATTTTCAAAGAAATTATTTTATTTTAAATTTGTGTGGCATTTTGAGAAAAGAAAATGTATTTAAAGAAGAATGGATATTTTTCTCAAGAATTAATTTCAAGTGTCCAATCAAAATTATTTTCCATATAAGATGGAATTATTTAACAGGGTTTTGTTTCAAGTATACTATCCCTATTATTATTTTGGTTTTTTATGGAATTCTATTTTTTAAATGAATTTGTTTTACATGGATTACATTATAATGGAATGATGTTTAAGAAACCCATTTTATTCCTTGGTTTATGCTATGATGAATGATTTATGTTTTTGTGGAACACATAAGAATGATTTCATTATGAGATGGGTGAGACATATATCTCCCTCCAATACATTGGGTAAAGATTCATATCTCATGATATATATATGGATAGAAAGGGAAATGATCTTGGTTCAGTAGTATATGGTTGGAATGAGGAGTGAACTCGGTTCAGTAATGAACTTTGTCCACTATGATGGTCTTGGAAACGAGCCTCGACTAATATGAAATGATTTTCTATGATTATGCGCATTCCAAAAAATTTCATGTGTTATGTTATGACTTTTGGGATTACAGTCACTGATTCTTATGAACTTTGATGATTTATCCCATGGCATGATATCACGATCTTTCATATGCAGGATAAGATTTTCAAATGTTATGTTCTTATGTTTTTTGATTATGATATGATTGATATCTCACTTGTTTAGCCTTTCTGAGAATTTGAGATCATACTTTCATATGTTTCTTTTTCCCAGGTCTTGAATAAGGTTATTAAGTAATATATGTCTAGAAGGGGTCTAGTTATGAAGAAATAAGCGAGAGATAATGAAGATGTATTATGAACTAGTTTTTTTATGTTTCCTAGTTTCTATAGACACTATACCTATATGGCCCCATTGTTTATTTATTGAATTTTTAATTAATATTCTTAAGTTGTGAAGTAATATCAATGTATGTAAAGTATGAGTCGTTATACTTCACACCAAAACTAAAAGAATCACACCATAAAGGGCTCCCCATCCTTTACCTGAGATACCCCAAATGACCATAAAACAAACCGTATGTAGAAAACATTCACCTCCCACTATAATCTCACTGACCACAATGAAACACACTATACCCAACCGACCTATTTCTATCAACAAAAAAACCGTGACACAACCCACTTGGTGATGGCATGATTTATGTTAACAATCAAAAATTATTTTAAACCCCTATTCACTCCCACCATGCTTCCTCCAAACTCCCCAAACACTTTTATCACCTAAAAATGATGTAATAAAGCTATAGGAAGCTCCAAGACTCTATATTATATACATATCAAACAATTATCAACCTTGATACTCATAAATAAACATAAGAGAAAATTAAACAACCTCTAAAACCCAACACCCCAAGATATACCTATTAAACAAGAACCTCTCCCCCACTAGAACACAAACATGACATAAAAGATTGAGCAAAATAAATAATATTAGAGTATAAAACTAAAAATCTAAATATTATAGAAAAATAGAATGAGTTTTAAAATATATTTTAATAATGAGAATTAATCTTTGAATCATGTTCCTACATGATATCCTACATTCCACCATACCACCAAAAAACATGAACCAAGGGAATGACACATCCAAACAACACTTTCTCATGATGGTCCTGAATCATAATAGGTCACTTCATAAACATCCCATAATACTCAATATTCAACACACACTAATCAATGACATGTGAATAATCATAAAGATATCAATGAAGCTATGAAATATGGAATACATCATGGATTTGATCCAATTGTGGAGGAATCAAGAATTGAAATTCCACTGTTGGCATGAAAAAATGTGGTCCATTCCCTTTTCCACAGAATCCATTAAACAATACCTATTATGAAAACACAATTCATGTGATGGATGATAAGTATATTTTAATTCCCAAAGAATATGAAAATGAGATCTCTATGTTTTTCATGATGGTTCACACACCAAGGTGTATAGATTCATAAAAAATATGTCACAATTTGGTGATGTGGTGGTGAAAAAATCCCACTGGAAGTAGGCTATGTATTTCATCCTTTGTCGATGAAAAGGGTTTTTGGGACCATGAAAACCATTTATAAGGGTATTTAGGAACTTTTTATCCTTATAAAATACCTAATACAAGGTAACCCCATAACTAAGGGCATAATACCTTTTTAGACTTTTATATGATTACTCATAAAACCAAAATAGACAATTTGATCAAAATTTATGGTCGTTTGAAGTTATAAATCTATAATGTTTTCCAAAAGTCCATGATCACACTCAAGTCTTCATGTGTTTATATCACTGTGGACCTTGACCAATTCACCATGGTACTCACATCCAGGTACCACACACCTAGGTCAATTCACCTTGGTCCTCACACCTAGGTACAAGAAACTTAATTCAATTTTCCCTCATCATCACACCCTATTACCATACTCCCAGATTATCAAAAAGGTTTGGGTAGATCCATCTTATTAAAAAATTAAAGAGAAAGTACAAGAAGCAGATGGATGGGGTCAAACAAACATCATGCCCTCATGCTAAGAGATACTAAAGGACATCAAAAATCATAATCAAATTGATAGGAATCATTATAATCACCATAATAGTTGAATTTTTCTAAGATACCATGATACATGGTGACTATAGTCAGCTTGAGATAGGAATAGTCTGTCCTCTGTATCAATTTCCTAGGAGGAACTAGTTGAAAACCTTCATCATCCACAACAACATTTTTCCTTTTAAACAATGCCTGACTATAGGATGATTTTTTTGGGGAATCATCCTCGATGTAATCCCAACTTACATGGATTCCCTAGGTTTCCCTTAATTTATTGATTTCCTCTTAAATCATATAAGTGTTCCCATCACTCGGATTATGTTTCCCTTTAATTTCATGAGTGGATTTCTGCTCCTAATTCACTCATAGTATAAGGAAGTACTCATCCACTTGGATCTCTGGGTCCATACCCCCTAAACCATGAGTCTCCTATGTCAATTCCTTAGTTGATCCATCTCTAATATGCACATTGACTTTGTCTAGAGTGGGTTTTCTATCACTAATCGAGTCCACATTATTTTGTGTAGAATGAATCCACAATTTATTTTTACAAAAAGCTTAAGGGTTCTCTTTGGAGGAACAAAAAGAGCAAAAAACAGACTTATGAAATTTATCCTTGATATGACCAATCATTTGAAACTCCAGGAAAAATTCAGGAAGTATTTAATATTGAAAATTTAAAGGAATATCATCTTCCAGTGCTACAAAAACCACATTATAGATCAATTTAGAGCTCAAGTCAACCTCAACCAGAATCCTAACATAGTGAACAAATTTAGCATTCGCAGTAATCTTATCTATCTTGATTAGAATTCCCACAGTATATGAAATTTCAAATAAGATTTTAGGATGCCAAAAAATCCAATTAATGCCAATAATTTTTATCCAGACTTGATCTCTTGTAATTTTTATGGTGAAAGGATTAAACTAAAAATACCACTCTTGAAAGCATATCATATCTGGCCTTAAGGCTATTGTTCCGATCCCTTATTCCCTTCGCTTTATATCCTATTATGAAAAAATGATATGAAATAAATTCCAACCTAGGAGAATACACCTCCATCCAAAAGAACCCCATATAGAGGTCAACTTCTAAACTAAATCAAAAAGTTTCTAAGGCTTTCCTCCAATAGGAAGAACAAGCTTAACAATCATGGAGTGTTCAAAAATTTTGATTCTGTCAAGAATCGCTTCACTTCTAGCCGTCACGTGGGTAATGTCTACTTTCTTTACCATTCACTCTAGAGAAACATCTTTAACATGTGAAAAGTAACTTTTACTCAGATTGGATTTCTTAGCCTCATGGAGTGGGTGCGTTACCATAGCTTCCTCAACTTCTACATCTTGGCTAGCCAGCTTTAATTTCCCTATTGACAATTCATTCAATTTATCGTTAACTGCAACTGCAAAATCTATAGTTACCACCATATACTTTCCATCCACACCATCCATCACCGATGAGGACCGCACACTTCCCATAGGAATTACATCTACTTCCATATATCAACAAACTTGGTCCATTCCAGTGTGCATTAACTCAAAAAATAGTGTGGACCTGCGCTCACCACTCGCACCGCCCACACCAGGTACCACCATCACTGCTGCCACACCGCCTGTGCCATCTGAACTGGTCACCACCACCCTTATGCCACTAGATGACACTGTCGTCACATCGTTCATACCATCCTCACCAGTCACCACCACCAAAGTTTCACCGCCAACTGCATCAGTGACCACCACCATGGATCTTCACACACCTACCGCACCGGTCATGACCTCTAATATCACACCACTCACACTGATCCTTACCGCATCCTTTCCATTAGTAAACCTATAACAGTCAAACCAACCCCGAGGAAGAAGATCTACACCTGAAGGCAGCTCATTCGACATATCTAAAACCCTAAAGGTGATGATACTTAGAGAGATAATGTATCATATCCTTCTTCCCACCCCCTCTTTACTACCATACTCTCAGATTAATTCACTCTGGTCCTCACACCCAAGTCCCTAGTCATACACCCAAGTAATTTTACCCAGGTCCCTACATGAACACCCACGTTTCTTTGGAAAGTTGTATGCCTACATAAATAATCTAGTGGACTCACCTCATTCTCCTTATTTGACCTTTATTAACCAATTTCCATGCCCAAATCTCATGTGCATAGTTCTCAAATTTTTCCTATAAATAGACCTATTGGGATCCCACTTGGGAGGCTTGTATGCCTTATAGAAGTTGAAGAGGCACTCAAAGAACCCTTTATCCAGGTCTACCTTTCTCTCTCTAGTTAGATTATAGATATTAAAACCTAATACAATTAACCAAAAGGAGGGTAATTGAGTCATATGAAGATAAAAACTTCTTGAAATACCACTTGAACCTAGATATATTATACTAGGGATAAGGACCCCAAATGTTACCAATACTAGAGTTCCATGTGCCCAACCCCTTAGGGGATCAAAAAGCTAGTGTGAAACACTTCTACCAACCTCAAATGGGATGAACCAATTTTCCCTACCTCAATGAGGGTAGAACACTGATCCCCTCTTAAACTAGGATGAACCACTTTTCCCAGCCTTAAAAAGGGTGAACGATTTTTCCCTACCTCAACTAGAGATAAACCCTTGACTAAAATCTTATTAGGGAGAAACACTTCTCTCCTACATCACTAGGGTGAATCCCTTCTCTTATCCCTTAATAGGGAGATGTTGTTCACTCAGCCCCTTAATACAAAAAAGCCTCACCTAGGCTCTACACCTAAGCAAACCTCTTCACCCAGATGGACTCGGGTGAACCACCTTATGCTTCTCCCATACTAGGGTACCATGGCCACCCTAATTTAAATGTTATATCATCCATTTAACAAGGCCTCTTATATAAATACCCAATTATAAATACGTCATATAAAACTACTGGATTCACCTAACCAGGGAATGCACACCAGTGTGCACCCCATCAACCATGTATTCCCTTGATAATATGGATCTCATGAGAAATAATCCCAAACCAATTGGGTCATTTTGGGTATAATATTTATTTATCCCCTTGACAATGAGTATCCCTATCATGATGATATCAATGATACTTTCCTTAGACCATGACTCTCAAATTGGATGACCCATATTAAATACCCTATCGAACCGATAGCTAATTGACCCTCATCATTTCAATTATCCATGAGGCTATGGGAATATTACTTAGATATAATCCCAAACATGTTACCATTGATGTTTTTATCATCATGAGTCATCAATGAGCCTAGTATTCTTCTATACCAGTTGTGAATGAGCAATGGCTGGGTAAAAAATGCATAATCCCCACTATCATCCTCATTAGATCATATTCCATATGAGTCCACTCATCCTTCCTAATAGCATTACCAATAGATAAAAGATGTATGTACACACATATGGGCATCCTCCTTAGGTGTAATCCCAAATAATTCCTAAAAGGTCCATATTCATTATGTGGATCACTCCTCAAAGGATAATATTTCCTATGAGATGAACCATATGTGGGTATCCCTTGTATAAGACCCACTCAATCATTTATTATCATACATTTTACAACATGGATGTCAAAGATCCATGATATAAAAATTCACAAAAACATACTTATAGTATGAAATTAAACTACACGGTATCAATATTATCAGATGAACTTAAATTATTCACATTGAACTACATGGTATTTGATTCATGTTTTGATAGGATATGTAGTACACCTCTATGAGGTTCAAACCCAAATTTCTATGTCTTACCCGATCCATATTTTTGGTCCATGTACCTAATGATACTCAAATCATTTTCATAGGGACATATTCCATATGAAGTCATCTACATCCTTCCTTGTGGGGCTATACTCCCCATGATCTCATACACTTTCCTCATTATCCTATAATACCGATGGGGACAATATCCGACTTAGTGGGTCATACTCCCATGAATCAACCATCCACATTCCTCAAAATTCCTTATTCTTTGTGAAACCACATATCCTTTCAGGTATATATTCTTTTTGAGGAAACACCCAGAAAGGTATTATCGTTTATAAGTCTCACATAAACCATTTATAGGAATCTTACACCTTTTATTCTACAATTCATGACTACATGAACTTCAAAGGAACCACATGGTCCTCATCATATGACCCTAAAAGGTATGACATGTCCTATTAAGTGGAACCTTACTACATGGATTTTGATTCCATTCATAAGTATATGTAGGAATCCACTCTCATCGGCCAGTTACCAATATCACAACACTCAATATATCCCTAGATGGAGATGAATTATATTTTTCCCAATTACATAGATTTAAACCATAACACAATCAATTTAGAAAAGATATATGGAGAACCTATGATACATAAAAATGTTTACATCAATACATTATTTTGATCGAATCAATGGCACATAGGTATATAGTCATATGCTGGAATTTTGGATGAATTCATGAATATATATTAAATCTATAATAGAGTCTCAAAGTTAAAAATAATTCCCTATTAAAGGGTGTGTTGATCCTAACCCCATACTATTGACCAACATGCATTCCATGGCATTGTTAGTGAAGTCCTAAAGGCCAACCTCCCTTGGGAAGTAATTTCATGGTGTCTTAAAACACCACAACCAAAATCATGTTAGGGTTTTTAGTGAAAATAACCACCTTTCAAATTTTCTATAGAACCTCAAAAGGTCAGATGAACTAAAAAGACAATTTTCTTCCTTGACAGAACATCGACTGCCCAAGATGAGGTGAAACCTTCAGGAACACATAATCATTGACCAAAAAAATTAGTGGCCTCCTCCTATAATCCAAAAATGAATTTTGATGATATCGTGAAATGTTAATCCACTCACAAATCACTTGAAACTTATTTTTCATGATATATACAAAATCTAGTCTAGGAATTACCGACTCTATAACTTTGGATTAACACAAAAAAGATATATAAGTCCAACCATACAACTCCTTTTATAGAACCACACTGATTGAAGAATCATAACTACTATTATTGAAAAAATAAACCAAAGGTAAATGATATACCCATGAACCTCTAAAATCAAAAACACATGCATGAAACATGTGCTCTGTTGACTGGAACAAACAATTTGTATAGCCATCTATTTGAGGATGGAATAAGGTGATAAGGAATAATTGAGAGCCAAAGGAATGATAAATTCCCTTCTATACCCATGAGTTAAAATTAGGATCTTGATTAGAGATGATAATTACTGTAATCCCATGAAGCCTCATAATCTCCTCCATATACAACCTCGCTAAAACTCCCTCTAAACTCAAGTCATTGATAGTTAAGAAATGATCCAAATTAATTTACTGATACACAATCAACCATATGGAATCATATAATCCATAAAATAAAGGCAAAATGATAAACAAAATCCATAAATAAATCCACCCAATTCTACCTAGGAACATTCAATGGCTGCAACAACCCACCAAAACACAATTCTTATCCTTAACCCTCTAATAGACAAATCACTCATCCATAAACTCCATCACCAACCTATTCATCCTTGTACAATAAAAATAAACCCTCAAAGAATGCTAAAACTTGGATATAATGATATATACCGCTAAGGGTGATCTATGAAAATCATAAAGAACCACTCATTTCATCACTGATAGAACACAGATATTCCCCTAAAACATCACCCAATGGTGTTTATCCTCTGAACCTCCCTCGAGGGTATCATTATAGACCACATGATCTCACCAAACCTCCACCTATAGGTATCTAAACTGGGATCCCATATCCTACTGCTACAAGGATGAATATAAATTCATCTAATATAGTAAACCAATACCATTGAATTTCTCTATGTCAAGATACCAAGATACAATCTCCTTCATAACCCTCCATGTATCTATAGACTCATGAATACCACTACCATGAGGCTAACTACTTAGTGGGTAAGCTATCATATCACCTTTATTTGGGGTGTATGATATATCAATATGTATTCCTATAATAACTCCATCCATATATACTAACACAAATTCAAATGAAACTTAGAGAATATATACCTTAGGCTTTTGTGATATGTGAAGAACAAAAGTGCTCATTAATGCAGTGATACCACCATAAATTTAGAGTGAACACAACTGATTTCAACTCAACATAAAGGGTGTCATAGTTATGCTCATGGGGATAAGATTAATAAGATCCATTGGATATTACTACCCTCTATTGTATAAAAACACAACACAACATGTGATTGGAAGCATTATAGAAAACCTGAAACACGACCCCTTCATATGGAAAATAAATAATAAGATCACTAATAAGATTCTACTTTAGGAACTCAAATACTACCTAAAAATAATCAGTATCTATTAATATTTGGTACTTATTAGCTAAATATATTAAAGGGGGTCATAATATAATGAAACTTTTAAATGAAACTCCTACAATATCCTATGATACTAAGTAAAATTTAAACCTCTATGACATTATTGGGAGCCACCTAAGAGGAAACAACCTCAATCATCAAAGGTTCCACCACTACTTCTTATTGAAACAAAATATTACAAAGAAAACAAACCTCACATATTCAAATTTTAAACTTGGATAACTTTCTATAGTACTGCTGTTATCAAATGAATTCCAAAATATTCCTTAAATGCTCAGCATGATCCTCCTCTGATTTTTAATACACAAGTATGTTATTGATGAAAACTACAATAAACTGATCCCTAAAATCAAGAAATATTGAGTTTATAAGTCCCATGAAAATAGTTGGGGCTTTAATTTCACTAAAAGACATAACCAAAAACTCAAAGATTCCATAGATACATCTGAAGTCAGTCTTTGGGATATCTTCCTCCTTCACCCTCATCTAATGATACCATGACTATATATTAGTCTTTGAGAACTAACTGGTTTTGTTTAAATGATTGAATATATAAACTATCCCCAAGAGTGGATATTAGTTTTTCATTTCCACCACATTAAAAATCTAGTATCCTATGTATAACCTCAGACTACCATATTCCTTATTAATGAATAACACTAGATCACCCCAAGGTGACACACTAGGGCAGATGAAACCCTTCTTCTAGAGATCATAAATATGAATACATAACTCTTACAACTCAGAGGGTGGAATATGATAAATATATATAGAAATTAAAGAGACATTGGGATTTGACTATATCCTAAACTAGATATCACATCAAGGGGTAGAGTCACCACCACTTTAGGGAAAATATTATGAAATTATTTAACAACTCTCAAGATCATTAATTCCTAAAACTCTATTGACAAAGAAATCCACTCCACTAGTTGAGTATATAAGTGCTCTATAAACTTGTAATTTATAAAATAATCCCACTCACCAATGTACACCAAGAAATTTCCTTCCATATCAATGAAAAAAACCTTCCTCTATAAGAAATGAATAATTATATGCATAGAATTAAACCAATCCATGCTTTGAATGACATCATATGGTTATATCTACCACAAGATGAAGTCTCCCAATGATTGATTATTCTATACCATCTTCTCATAACCCCAACACACTAAATTCAGACTATAATAGCCTCTAATTGGCATAGATAACACTGAGGGTAACTAGAAGCCTTTCTACCTAGAGTCTTAGAGCTCAGAACAAGGTGGAAAAAATGAAGGAGTGTGAACTCCCAAATTGAACAATGTATAAGATAGGGAAGAATATGAAAAAATGGTACCTTGAATGATCTCTGGACTACCTAACGCTAGAAGATATATGGCATGAAACTGACCTCACATTACTCCTCTACCTCACTAAGCAATATGAATACCACCTCAATGACCATGCTCAAATGTAAGTCCCTAAAGACAAGGAATACCATAGGGATATCCTATGTCTAATATATCTCCCCTTTACTATCCATAAACTTACTAACCCTACTTTTACTATTAATAGGGGTTTGTAGATAATTACAACTAAGGTTGTATGGGTAACTGACCACTTGTCTCAAGTTTACCACTAAGGATGGTTATTCATTAAAACTATAGATGTTCAAGAACTATAAATAATAAATCACTGGGATAAAACTCATGGTAGAGTCTTAAGAAATACATCTGTATAAAAGAGAGAATAATATTGTTTGGAATGATCCCCTATTGATCAAAACCTATACAACCCTGAAAATTGAGAATCTCCATCTATAACCTTACTCTTAGGAAAGTTATAATGACTCTCATATTAAGAAGTTAATATATATGGAAGTATATTCTCAAACATCCAGACCTTTCTAATCACCTTAAGATACATAGAAAACATAAGTAGGGTGACCTAATACTAAATAGATAGACATAATGCCTCCTTAAAATTTAATTCTCTAACCTTCTCATTAGAGGGAATATAAGGGAAAAATGATGAAGTCTATTAAACACAAAAACAATATCCCACACACTCAAGTTCCTTAACCAAATAGAGATAAAATCTTTCCACCTAGTGGAATTTAAAATCTATGAGAGAATATCATCACAAAAATGATTTCAAAAATTATACCATGAGACCTTAGACTCCTCATAATCACCATAGAATAGAAACCACCACTAATGAGCATAACCAATTAGCTAGATACTGTATAAAGAAGTCTAATTCTCTTTCCAGAAATGAATTTGACGAAAATAAACCTCAAACTCCTTTAACCACCACTAAATCTATGATAAGAGAAAATATTCTTATACATGACCAAAATCTAGTACTGAATCTCACATAGTGTGTCCCTCTAAGAGCTATCATCCCCTATCGGGTTAACCCTCCTATGATCAACCATAGTATCCTAATACACTTCTACAATATGAACCACATGATAAATATTCCCACCGAAAATCTATACAGTAAGGAATAAGGAACTTATAATTATAGGGGTGTTGACTTCATTTAGCGTCATTATTTATATCAGTGATTTCTTGATCATCAATTAGAAGACCGATGATGGAGTGAATTTACAAAAGTAAATTCCACTATGAAGTAGATCACTAATACACTCATTTTGGTGCATAATTTTAAACAATTTCAGTGATTGTTTTATTGTTTTCAATGATAAATCCAATGTAATTCAATGTTTTATTCAAAAGTTGGAATTTTTAAATGTGGAATTAAATTTTGTTTAAATGAATTATGGTTGTTGATTTTGGAGTTTTGATTCTATTTTTGATTTCTTTGGTTCATATTTACTTTGTAATTATTTAAAAGTGTTTGAAATGTTTGAATATTTTCAATGTTTACCAAAAAAATAAGCTAAGCTTGATCTATCCCACTAACCAAGGAAAAATCACTTCTTATCCAACCCATGAGGGGTTGTCGGCCAAGCCAGCCCTAGGAGGGCCTGATCGACTCTGACGCTGCACAGGGGGTCAGAACTATGCAGGGGACTGTGGTGGTGTAATCCATGGGCATGTTGATAGCTTGGCTATAGAATAGAGCATTGTTTTGGGGGAATAACCTTTAGTGGAAAGAGGAGAGCGTCTCCGGAAAGGGGTGGTGCACGATGGCAAGCGGGGGTCCTCCAACCCCCACATGACTTAATTTCATGTGTAGAGATTTGGTTTGATATTTAAATGCTCATGGGGCCGCATTAATGTTTCTATATGTGATGGAATAACCCCAAGGTAATGTTCATATTTTATATGATACGACATCGCCCTACCTAATTTTGCAACCCCGTAGCTCAGACACACCATGCCACCCATCCCCATAGCTCGTTGCCCTCAAAGAACGCTTACTACCCACTGAAACTCACTAGGAACCACCATTGTAGCTATTGCTCAAGATTGGGGCCAATCCATCCTTCACTAACGAGGCATTCCATCACTACCAATCACATCCAGAGCTTTGACTGACCCCATGAATCCCATTTAGAGGTCCATCCATCCATTTTGAAGGTTGGATGATTTGAAGGAACCTCCAAAGTCCACTGCTTCACCACTACCCCTCTACTGATGTTTAAGATCCACTGCCACCTCACCTAGACACTACTACATCAAAGCACCACCATGAACCCTATGCACCAAAAAAGATTCCAAATCTATGCTGCCCTGTGTGGATATTCTCCATGTGAAAATATTCAAACAACCAAATGTCACGAGTGTTTCCAAAAATCACCCTGAGTCTCACAACCTTAAATTTGAAGAAATATCTCCATAGATATGGGAAATTTGAAGGAAGGATGAACCTCTCATCCTTTCCTATAAAAGGAGAGGCTTGCCTCATCCAAAAGGGGAGTTCCACACTATGGATGAAGGGTCATACTAATGATTCAATTCCCTATCTTCTTCTCTATTTATTTTATTTTTTTCATTTACTTTTTTATTTTAATTTTAATTTTATTTTATGAAATACAATTCATGAATGCTTATTTTTATTAAAATTTTTTTATTCCAAACTTATTCTTCTTCTTATTCTCTTATTCTTATTCTTATTATTTTTATTTCTTATTATTTTATTATTTTAACAATATATTATATATATTTATTTTATTTTATGCTTCCCACTCCCTTATAACATCCCGACCTGACTGACCACTAAACCGATAGCTAGACTAGTCACCACATGGCCTCAAGTATTCCTTCCTATACTAAAAAGTTTGTTAACTAGCAGCGAGGGTATAAGGAGGTGATAGCGGGGAGACTCTACCCTCATGATCAGAGTAGAACAATGACATAATAGGAAATAAATAATAGGATACAAAAAAAGTAGAAATAAATAAAAATAGACCAGTTGAAGTAGAATATAACACCTGAATAAAGGAGGATGGACAACACCAAAGTATACAATGCATTCATGTCCATATGGTGATACATAAACAAAAATAGTAGATATACAGTAGGAAACATGATACAATATAGTACACGAATATATAAAAGAATAAAAATCCTTGAGGGTGAACTCCAAAACCATCTTGATCTCCTGCTAAATCCTATGATCCTAATTCCTAGGTACAAGCATGACAGTTCTATCAATAATCCATGGTCTTGAAAACATACTAATCTACTCAGGCACCCCAGTGAAATGAAAACCCAAGAAGGGTGTGATATAAAATCCTAGTAGGCCACTACCAATAGTTTATATGGCTAAATCCAGCTCGTGAATATAAAGTAAAGCAATTTACATGTACAAATGAAGTAATAAACAATGCTGAATAAATAAATACCAGTTATCTTAGGTTTTAATAGGACACATGGTTGACTTTACCTACTTCGTCTCATGACTGGAATGAGTGTCTAACCAATTAATATATATACACATGTTAATAATATATGTGTATATAGAATAGTTATATATATCTCATCCACCTATACGAACCAATTATGTTCTAAAATAAGTGGTCATACACCTGGAATACTTAGTGTTGGTTGGACCAGGGTGTAACCTAGTCATCCATAACCAGTCTGAAAGAGCCTATAAGCTCTAACAGAGGGTACATTCCCTACATATCATAATGAGTGGGAGACATCATGATCATCACTTGAGATGGTGATTGTTCCATCATGTCAACACTCAAACAGTATTGAGTGAGCCATCATGACAATACTCACAAGGGATGGGGTTCTCCATTCCCACTATCCACATAGTATCACTAGTGTGAGACGTCATGCTCAACACTTTATGTAAGGGATAGTGATACCTCTATGATCAACATAACCCTTACCATCATTCCATATCCTTTATCAATGTATAATAATATTTATAATAATATCCATGAGGAATTACCTATCATGCTTTACATTTATCAATCCATTACAATCAATTCATAAAATTTCTAGTCATATTATATTTAAAGTGATACAAAAGGGGTGGCCTTTTCACCCATTACATTAAATGAAAACCATTCAATTTAAATAATCCATTTCACTTATATCACTTAATTCATTAATGGAAGGAAACCTCATGAACAATCCATTCCATTTTAACACATTCAGTTTAATCTATCTAACATGGAAATTCATTTTACAGGGCTTGACGAGGAACTTAAAAAGTACCATGTTCTAATTGGGAAATTAACTACATGGGAAATACCACTTATTAATCACACTAATCCCTTAGGAGGATGTTGGTCCATTAGTCATTTCGGTATGAGTGGTTCAATCCATGAACTTAAAGGGTGCAGTGGTTTAATAACATTTATATAGAAGGAGGGAAAATCCATTTAATAAAATCATTTGAGGCCATCAAAAAAAATTCCACATATCAAGCACTAACATAAAGGCATAGGGAAAACTCAAATCCATAAAACAATAATGATATAATAAAAAATCACCAATTTTTAATTTAAAATACAACACAACTCATCTAAGTGGTTTTATTATAAAAAAACACTATTTATCAAATAATTCATTGAGAATAATCAATCTTCAAATACAAGAGTCATAACTCAATTCACTTTAAAGAATCATTTAGAAAAAACTACCAAACATGGAAAAATAAACACAGAGTTTCAAAATGGAACTTAGGAGGTTCCATATTTAATTAGACATATGCCTATAAGTGGAAATTCCATTTTCATCCAATCCGAATTCTTAGAAGGTGTTCTAGGAAATTAATTAATTAATTAATTAATTATAAAGGTACAATTTGTGCCGGAACACCCAAGGGGTGTTCGTGATCAAGGTTGACATCCTCTATTCACATAAAAACCATTAATGGGTGTACTAAAAGGTGCGTATAACAATTTAATAAGATGAATCCAATTTTAGGGTAATCCATGGCAAAGGCCGGTGTGTGGAACAACATCAATATTTATAAATCAATGTAAATTTGGGAAAAGAGATAAAGATGAACTAAATTTATCTTAAGATGCTCCACTCATCCAATATAGAGGCTTGATTTGTTTTGGTTCGGAAGAAATTAATGAAATATAAATTTTCATTGAAAATAGGGAAAATGTGCTCATAACAAAATAGCACAACATATCAGAAGAGAAACTGAAATAGAAATAAATAGGATTAGAGAGCTTAATAATGAGGATCCATAGATACTGATGACATCTGATTCAGAATTCAGATAGAGGAGATATCATCATCACGAGGTTAGAAAGGAGGAGATCCCAATGTGGGTAGGGAGGATCTGCATGTGGCTGGAGGATAAGAAGAAAAGGGAAAAGGGTTTTAAAACTCATTAAGGTCATTTTTGTAATATCAAATTTAAAAACCGAGTCACACAGTTTTCCAAATCATGTGCCAAATGGGAGACTCCCACTGCTCAGGAAACCCACCTCGCACAATTGTACCACATGGTTTTCCATAACCATGTGCCAACTGTGTGATGAATTGTGAAAGCATACTACCTATTTACCACTAAGCATGCTCGATAGGCACATAGTTTTGGAAAATATGTACAACCCCTATGGGGAACTTCTTCTCACCTGATGCAGCCACACAATTTTCACTGGTGGGATGCACGATTTCAAAAAAATTGCACACCTTATTTAGTACTTACCGTTTTCGAGTTTTTAGAGCATGAAACTCCTGAAACTCAAAGGAGCACCCTAGGAACCTCTCAAAACTTTACCCAAGTCTAAAAAAACACTTTGAAGTGTTCTAACTCTTGTAATTATGTTTTAAAACTATGTTTAAAGAACTTACCATCCACTAAATTCCAAAATTCAAATCCCTTGGAATTATATCTTGCCTAAAAAACATGGGTCATTATAACCTCCCCACCTTAGAACTTATTATCCTTGAGAAGCCTTTGGGTATAATGAAAACATCACCCAACCTACAAGGATTAGGTAGTCTCATTCAAATGGTCATGTTATGTTTCCAAATGCCCAACACACCTCCAAGACTTAAGTGTATGACACTTAATCCATAAAAACCTCATCCAATGCTCGTTTTCCAAAATAGAACACCAAAAAAGTGTTTGTACAAGACTGTTTAGCTAGATAAATGATCACATAATTTTCTTTTTAAATATCCAGCTGATGGTTCTCCCCACCATATGTTTTAACATAAAAGGGGATAATTCCAATCCACAATACCTCCACCATTGGAATTTCCTTACAAAGCATGCCTCTGAGTGTTATAGTGATGCTCTTGATGCGATTTATTTAATTGGGAAAACCTGATTACATTTGTGGTCACATCAAGGACCTGTCTGTAAAGAAATGGTCGAATATTGATCGACCTATCTAAAACTTATCACACAATATTTTCTTAAAGGAGATAAATGACCTTTACACCATATACACCCTAACCTGGAGACGTGTTTGAAATGGTTCCTTTCAACTGTACACATTGAACAAGAGGGGATAACAAGTCAAGCCACCTCTGGATGACCATTCTCAGAATGATTGGATTAGAGGTCAAATGTATTAAAAAACAAACCGCAATGCCTTATTCCAAGGAATCTTTCATTTACCACACACACATTCCAAAAATTCCATACATGACTTACAGTGATGTTTCATGATAAAATAATCACCTTCAATTTAATCCATTGTTCCTTAGCATGAACTAGGGTTAAACCAAGACCCATCCCACTGGAATAGTCACCCTTTAAACATCACCTCTAAGTCCAACAAAAAGTATGGGATAACCTTAGATTAATTAACATGGAGTCCAAGGAACTAACCCAAGGTAGTATATACTCTATTATTATAAGTGATACATTGGTACAAGGCCAATAATTCCTTAGCAGTTCATTGAATGAGCCATACGTGGAATTTTCCTAGTGGTTAAGTCATAATAAAATGTCTGGTTTCCAAGAGTCAGTCCAAGAAATCCCTACATGGGAACCTAGGTATCACTCAGAGCTAACCATGCCTTGATAAAAACCAAGTGTCCTATACAAAAATATGAATAAGCCTGTTTATTAAAAAAAATAACACTTGGAACCTTTAGCTCAGTGTATAACTGATGCTCTCTTAGTGCATCAAAGACGAAATTAAGATATGGGACATGCTCATTACTAAGCAAGAGTAAAATAAGAGGATATCAGGAGTTACCAAAAGATTCAAGACACTTCTATCACATTTGAGATGAAGTGATCAATACGGTTCTAACCCAACCATACCCAACTATAGGAAATAGATCCACCTAGTCATTACCGGTCAACTTCTTTAAGAAGGGGATCAACTTCACCTGCTGACATATCGTCATTAGCCGATCACAAGTCTTTACCACCTGAGGCATCCCATGGTCACTCAAACTTAACCATTGAAGTCCATCCCAAACCAATGGTGTTTCTAAAGGGTTTAATACCCAACTGACCACATCAACATCATGCTACCAAGCAAGCACCAACATTATTCAAAACTTTCCATCCCCAAGGGTATTTAACTAAGACTGACCATTTCCAATGTTCCTCCTTGGTTGTGTTACTTATAACTACAAGGACACATATTCACTAGAACTAACATGATTCCCACCTTAGGAGTGTCCTAGTCATTGAAATAAGATATATTCCACCTAATATTAAGCATTCTAGGTTAGATTTACCATATACGCACATGTGATTCTCCTCTGATCCATGCTCACATATGTCATAAATTTTTTCATCAGAGCCAAAACCAACCTCATCAGTGTGTCAAAACATCGGATAATATTGTAATTCCATCTAGATCATTTGGATAAACTTGATTCATTTATCACCTAGGTCACTCTATTGGAAATATGACTTGAGAATGTATTCAATAGCCCAAGGCTCAAGGATTCTATTGAACTCAACCTGTTTGCTATACCATTTATCAACTCAATGGGTTCTAAACACATGAATGCACACTACCCCAAGATTAAATAAGAAATACGACACATATTAAATACTATCTATAGGTTGTACACCCTATGAATTTAAGTATCAGGTGTTCTATACATGATATTTAACACAGAGTCGTATTATCCCATATGACTCTTAACCTAGATGAAAACATTCCAAGTAGTCTGTCATTGGGGATGAAGAGATGGTCACTAGACCTACTAAATGGTCGACCATTCCCTAGACATGTCTAAACCACTAAAACCAAGCATTACTTGATGCTAACACTCATAAGGAAAGTCATGGGTACCACAACCACCTATCCAAACATGGGCGTCCCTTAGAAGCTAAGAGTACTACTAGGGATAAAAACACTTGAACATAACTATACATCAAGAAACTCACAAAACTTATCAATTAATTTTAATATAAGTGGGTGCTACCAACCTCGGGATATCCCCTTACGTAAACATAAGCATCAAGCCCATCACTAGGTCACTCCAAATAGATTTCACTAGACCATATGCCTATCACTTATTATATTTCTAAGAAAGATAAAGTCCTATGGAAAATGCTCACATTTCCATTCTAAGACAACTCAATGAGAGGTTTAAACTACCCTTACATGAGGGTTTAAATGAAGGATACCACATAAGGTTCTATTTTAAGTCATTACATTAATTCACATTCTATCATTAAGTATTTAAAATATTTAAAATAGAGCATAAATTACTAATTATAAAACAAAATCACTTGTTAAAATACCAGGAGACCTAAAAGTGTCCCATTAATCCCACCTTGGTTCATTAGGAAGCAACCCAATAATAGTTTCTTAATTATTAAATTTTTAAAACACCCTTATTGGGATATCTCATAAGAAATATTCAGCAACTAACCTACTTGGGTCCAATTGAGAATTTCATGAAGGTAATCACATAGATCTTCATGTCCATGTGATAGAGTCACAAGCCTTTATAGAGATAACCATCAATAATTTAAAATTTAAAATTACCCTTAATGGGTTTTATTTGATAATATTAATTATCATAACTGACCTACTAGGGTTGAGTCACATAATAGTTCATAATCAACCAATTCATTACAAATAAAAATTAAAAATATTTCACATTTATAACCATTTCAAAATATATCATGGTCATACATAATGGTTCAATTATATGGGTTTCTATCTCCTAATCTATAAAGCACCCATACACTTTATAGTTAGCAGACTGGCTCCCTTTAATCAGAACCAATTGACTTTAAAATTTGAACTTTAGTAATTTTTACTTTCTAAAAATGGTCTCTTAATATATGTACAAATCTCAAAAGATGATTTGAGTACACAAGTTACCTTTTCCCAATCATAAGGTTCCCATACACCTTACAAGTGAAAACATGTTCCTTTTTAATCACAACCAATAAATTAAGACCCTGAAACCAATTACATATCAATAAAAAACATAGACATGTTATCATAAACATTAAACATAGAGAAAACATGCTAATAATAATAGAAGCACGATACATTACTTAGAAATTCTAAATAACCAGGCAGTATGAAACATATTCACCTTATCATGGTAGCAGATTTATATGCTAAATAAATCACCCAAGCATGTTATATAAATAGGTATTCTAAAGAAATACCTAAAAAGGTACAAAACTAATAATTTCACTAAAATTACTAACATGGAATATAATATATAGACTAATAAACACACAAGGCACATCAACACAATCAACAGGAAGCCTATAAGTGCAATAGTACAGAATGAAATATGCATGGAATGCGAATTTATATGTGTCCATAATGATGCTTGTAATGATACTTCATTGACATATTTGGACAAGGGTAAAACACCATAAATTTAATAAACCAATAAGAATTAGAAAGTACATGAATCACTCAAGGTGAAATCACAATCATCTATAACAACAAAGAGCATGAACAAAAATTCTAGCCCTGGCGACTTGGAATTTTCCCAGTTGGTGGGGTGATCACTCCCAGACACAACTATTTACCATCTACCATCACATTTAGAGTCTCCTGTATACCAGCCAAAAATATTAAGATAAAGGAAAAAAATATTCTCTAATACCACTTTGTTACATCCCGGCCCGAATGACCACTAAATCGGTAGCCGAACTGGTCGACACATGGTATCAAGTGCACCTCCCTCTATGCCAAAGGATGCCGACTATAATTTAGGGTCTAAGGAGGTGATAGAGAGAAGACTATACCCTCACGATCATAGTGGCACAATGGTATAATAGGAAATAAATAATAGACAATAGTGTAAGTAGAAATAAATAAAAATAGAGTAGTAGAAGAAGAATATAAAAAATGAATAAAGGATGATGGCCAACACCATAGAATAAAATGCATCCAGTTATAGATGGTGATAAATAAAATAAAATTGTAGTCCTAAAATAGGAAACATGATACAATACAGTACATGAATATTGAAAAGAGTAAAAATCCCTGAGGGTGAACTACATGAGCATCCTGAGCTCTAGCCCAGTAATATTCTCCTAACTCCCAGGTACATGAAAGACAACACAATCAATAGCCCAGGATCCTTCTAACATACATATCTACTCAGGTACCCAAGTGCAATGGCAGCCCAAGTAGGGTGAGAGATAAAATCCCAGTATTCCACCAACAATAGGGTCTACAACTAAATCCAGTCCTTTTATATAAAGTAAAGCAGTGTAGAGGTACAAATAAAATAATAAACAATGACAAATAAATAAATTACAGTAATATCAGGTTCTAATAGGACACTCGACCAACTTTACCTGCTTCGGATCATGGCCACAATGAGTGTATGACCAGTTACTATATATACATATGTTAATAATATATATGTATATAACATAATTATATACATCACATCCACCTATATGAACCAAGTATGTGTAGACGTAAGTTTCCATATGCCTTTAATACTAGGTGATGGATGGACCAATGTGTAACTCAGTCATCCATAACGAGTTTGAATGACCCTATAATCTCCAATAGAGGGTATATGCCCTATATCTCATAATGAGTGGGAGACACTATGCTCATCACTCGAGAGGGTGAGTGTACCATCATGTCAACACTCTAATAGTATTGAGTGGGCCATCATTTCCACACTCACAAGGGAGGAGGTGCTGTATTCCCACCATCAACATAGTATCACTAAAATGAGACATTATTCTCAACAACCAATGTAATGTAGTGCGATACCGCCATGCTCTACAAAACCCTTACTATCATTATAAAACCTTTATCAAGGTGTAATCATATTTATAATAATATTCATGAGGCATTTCCTCTCATGATTTACATTTATCAAGCCATTACAATCAAGGTATAACATTTCAATTCATATTATATTTAAATTCATATAAAAGGCATCGACTTTACACCCATTAATTTAATTGAAAACCATTCATTTCAAACAATCCACTTAACTTTGGTCACTTAACTCATTCATGGAAGGAAACCATCATGAACAATTCATTACATTTTAACACATTACATTTAATCTATCTAACATGGAAATTAATTTTAGAAGGCTTGATGAGGCACTTAAAAAGTAACATAGTCTAATTGAGAAATTACCTACATAGTCAATCCCACCTATTATGCATTCCAAGCCCTTAAGAGGAGCTTGGTCCATTATCCATTTAGGTAGGAGTGGTTAAATCCATGCACTTAGAGGGTAAGTTGGTTTAATAACATTTATATTGAAGGAGGGAAAATCCCTTTAATAAAATAATTTGGGGATATTAAAAAAAATCCCATATATCAAGCACTAACATGAAGGCATAGAGAAAACTCAAAGCCATAAAAAAATCACGATATTAGAAAATCACCACTTTGTAATTTAGAAGAAAACGCACCTCATATGAGGGGTTTTATTATAAAAAAACATGACATTTTTTATCAAACAATTCATTGAGAATAATCAAGAATCAAATGCAAGAGTCATATCTAAATTTAATTTAAAGAATCATTTATAATAATCACATAGTTTCAACATGGAAATTAGGAGGTGCCATAATCAATTGGATGAACGTCTACAAGGGGAAATTCCATTTTTCATCCAAGACAAATTCTTAGAAGTCCTTATAGAAATTTAATTAATTAATTTTTGTTGATGCCCACCAAATGAGCATCAAAAAATTTCACAAAGAAAGGAATACCTGAATATGGGTATTATTTTCCCCACAAAAGTAAAGGAAGAAGAATATTGCTAAGACCTATGGATATTGTGAACCCTCATGGGACTTGCGATCACATGACCATCATAAGATCATAAGAAGACGCCACATGCAGTGCATAGCTTGAAGCAGGTCCTATGAATCCCCCTTTAACAAGTCCCTATACTATCACAAATGCACTTTAGACAAACAATAGACACATGATGACAGTTGAGTTAGATCCCCAGGGTGCACTATTTTTCATTAATATGCACCTGAAAATACAACAAAAAATACTTCAAAAATGGGAGGACATATTTCCAAAGGGCGGATACCTCTAGTTGTCATGAACATCATGCAACTCCTCACAAAAGGGAATGATGATTATCCTTGACAACATATGATAAATCCCGCATGACCCTTAATCATTGTAGAGAATAAAAAAAGAAATAAAAGAGGAGGGGGATAGAGCTACTCATGGTCATAAATATCACATGATGTGCTCCCTAGTGGTCTGCAAGACACCAGGAGTCCCTGGAGATATACTCAGCTCATCTCACAAAATTCATTTGGATTTTAAGCCTCATTGGACAAAAATACTTAGGTATTTCTAGGAAACCATGGGATTCCCTTTTGGATCCCTAAGGAAAAATGGATTACCATGAAATGATTTTGTTTCCTCATAAGACCTATGTTAGTCCCATGAAACATCATAAAAAATAGAGTAATTATATTTTAAATTACTTACGTAATATCACATTAATCCTAAACCTTTTTAAAATAAAACAAATAGGGGGGATAGGAAAGCCTATCTCAGTCATAAAATGCTTAAGTAAGTCCAAAATGTGGTCCCACAAGACTCTTGGGAAAGCATCCTAATCTCACAAATACCCCCATGTAAGACACCCTTGCCTCGTAAAATTCCTTAGGCAAGGCATCAAGCATCTCATAAAGGTCTTTAAACAGGAACTTTGATCTCACAAAGGCCCTTAGACATGTTAATATGATAATATGGGTATCCTTTTGCATAACCACATGATCAAACAAGTCCCCATTAGTTGGAAAGAATACAATAATGGATGCGTTTAAGGGAGGTACTCTTGGTCACTGAAAATAAGGAAAATCCCTCGAAGCAATCCATAAAAAGGTTCATGAAGACACATGGTTCCATAACCCTCTGCCGAATCCAGCATGGATCCATGACAGATACACTATGTAAAACTGTGAACAACTGGGGTGGAGAGGCCTATAAATTCCCCACATCATCATGGACAATATACCTCTACCTTTTGCGACCAAGAGGAAGAACTCTGGGAATTTCATGCAGGCACCATAGTGGATTTCTTAGTCTGGATGATCTTGAAAATTTCAAGTCTTACATTAGGAAATATACTAGAGAATAGTTAGATCTATCATGAATCATACATAAATAAATTTGAATAATCATTCATAGATCATGATAAGGGATCCTGGAAGGACATATGAAGAACCTACCGCATGTATGCTAGATCATGTGGGACTTTAAATAAACCAGCACTGGATGAATCTAAAGAACTCACAATAAAAAGTCTAGAATAGAGGCTAAAGGTTAAAGTATTAGACACAAACATGTTAAATAATCATCATGTTCTTCTCACGGGCCATACCTGATATACAACAACACCAGTGAATGTCACTAGGATCTCGCGATGCTCCTTCAGTATGCTACCTAGGTCATGTGAAGTCTTCCAGACATGTTAGATCAAGTCACATGGTTCCCCCTGGGCACACCACTTTAGTTTCACAAAGAACTTTGGGCCTGTTTTCTAAGCCTCTCTACATACTTTATATACATTTCCTAACTCATATAAAAATACTATCTCATGTCATCCAAGTATCACAGTCACATCTAGTCATGTCAACTAATCTCTCTTGATACTCTCTGAGCAAGTCATCCAAGACTCACGATTCCCCCCCAGACATGTCAACTAGGTCTCACGATGACCGACAGGGATGTTATCCAGGACATGATATACCCTCCAAGACATGTCATATTGACTATCATTACACCCTCCATATGTGTCAAGACAAATATTTTGAATGATTATAGGGAAAGTTATTTGGATCATGTGACACCCGCTAGACAATCCATCCAGGCCATGTGATGGGTTCCATGATAGACTACATGGATCATACAATGTCAACTAGAAAAGTTAGCTTTGATCATGCAACAAACTTTAGATATGCCACCTAGGTTATGTGAATTCCTTTAAAAAGACCAACCAAATCATTTAGTTGTCTTTAGATATTTCAGTCAGATACTCTCCTTTATATTAGGACAAGCGGACAATCGATGCATGTCAGGTAGGAAAATGGGTTACAAGGGAAACCTCATAGTGTAAGCCCCATCCAACAACATAACATGGTATCTACCAATATACATAAAAACATCATAGTGTAATCCTTGACCAAAGGAACTATTATGTCTCTGATTCCTGCCATATTGAGGACATACCGTCCACCTATTCAAGGTTCGATCTCTACAAGGTCATCCCAATACATAAGTCCCTCACTATACAAGTGATGATATTGATCATTTTCCATCCCTTGTTTCTCACACTGAGCATAGATCACATGATCTTAGGGAGTTTTAATAATAATATCATTCACATCACAGGTCTCCACTAGCTAGAAAAACATATATATGTAAATACACAATGAGTGGAATGACACATTAACCTCAAAACAAGGGAATCTACCTTGGGGAAAGTCCCAAGGGCATGATTGAACTATGATAACTCCAATTACTATAATAACTAGGATATGTAGGATACATTCCTATATCTCGATATCAAGTAAACAACCATTTTGATGTAATCATTATGCTGATATTGTTTCAACCATCAAGACCCAATCATTCCTGAGGGATGATTACTCTTCCTTATCCATCAGCATACTGAGAAATAAATTAAACTATGATGACTCTCATTCCTACCATAACCAGGATTTGTAAAATGTCTCTTTCTGTCCTAGTCTCTATAATAAGTCCTTCCAGGGTGGTCCCAACACATAAGTCTCATACCATGAGAAATGAAAAAATGATCATTTCTATCCCTTATTTCTCACACTGAGCATAGCTCACATGAGATTAGGGAACTTTAACAGTCATTTCATCTGCATCATAAGTCTCTACAATGACACCACAAATTTTAGTGTGTAAGGACCAAATAAATAGACTATGAAAACTCTAATTATCACTATAATCAGGATACGTAAAAAAATATCTCTAGGACTCAATATTTAATACCAGGTGTCCCAAGAGCACCCCAATAAGTCCTTTTTATATGATATTAAACTTCATGGTTCCAATAAACTATATGGGTTTTGATTACTTTAATAACTAGGATATGTAAGACATATTATAATAGATCAATCTCATCATCATAATATTAAACACCTCCTTGCATGGCAGAAAATTCTAAATCTCTTGGTTATACAACTTCAACACATAAGCAACCAACCATTACAGGAGAATAACGAAGAACCACAGATACATACTGATGGATTCACTAAGGAGACCCCAATATTTTTCACATGAAAGAGAATTTAACCATAATTATTTTTTAGGGTAACTAGTCCCATATCAGGATTAGAAATTGATTCAAGAATATATATTAAATATATAAGAGAGTACCTAAGTAAGAAAAAATTCCCCCCCAAAAGGGTGCGATGAGCTCGACCTCCCATTATCTTGACCAATGTCAGCCCCCAAGATTCATTGGTTCTGAAAACACAAATGACCACCAGTATTTGGAAAGCAGGTATGTACCCAGTTATATATAAAGACCCGTAAATTTCAAGGAATTTTTTTTGTTAATTTTCTTTGGAATTTTACAAGAGCGCAGTCTCTGACGGCACCTGATTCCGAGGCCCGGTGTGCCTGGAATCATTTTTCGAAGTTTGGCTCGGGTACGTTCAGTGAACGGACGAGCGGGTTTTTCTAACTTTTGAATCGGTGCCCAGAATCGAATTCTGAGGGCACCGATGAAATCGCAGCGCCGGTATTCGCTTATAAACGCCACTTCCGTAGTTGCGTTTTCTCGGGTGTGGTTTTTAATTTTCGGGCTTAAAGTTAAGAAATAAAATAATTTTGCGACAACTTTATTTTATTTCACTTAAGCCACTCGGAAGCCACTTGAACCCAGTTAAAGGCGGCTTGAACTGAGTTAAACCAGATAGGATGTCACCCAGAAATATCCTACCCCCTTGGTAGGATATTTTTGAGGTGGGGCCCGCACGAGCCCCGCCGTTTCTTTCCGCTAAGAAACGCACCCGCGAAAACCCATCTTTATGAAAGTCAACTGACGCGATTCTTAAAATCTTAACAAACCATTTAATTGGGCGGTTTATTTCGTGAATTAAATGGGCAGTTTCTTTCGTCGAATTAATTCAACGAATTAATTCAATCGTTTCTTAACCAGTTTTCAAATTCGTTGGCGTAATAATAAAATAAGGCCAACGCACGACCTCTGGTTATTTGCGCGTTGAGAAGATTTGAGAGGACCCTTGTATCTTCTTCTCCCTTGCGAAGAACGCGAAGAACGCGAAGAATGCGAAGAACGCCGAACCCGGAAATCGACGACGTTCCCATCCGAGATGTTCTTCCCCGCCCCGATCTCCGATCACCAACCATTTGAGGTGAGTGATTTCGGGTTTCCTCTAAAGGTTCTTTTTGTTTTTAAACGAAACACAGATTTAATTATTATTAATTTAAATCTGTTGTTCTTGGTCCGTTGAGCGCGTCGACTCAACGCTGGATTCCGCAACGACGCGACGCCTTCCCGCGACGACGCGACGATCCCCCTCTTCCGCGACGAGCATTTCCGCGAAGAACGCTCACGCGTGACGAACAACGAGGTAGGGATTTATTTTGGGAATTACCCCCTTTCCTTTTTGTTCTTCCCGTCAAAGTTTCTTTAAAAAGTTAAAGAACCGGATTGCGAACAATTTTAATTTTATTAAAATTGTTGTTTCCTGTGTGGAATAAAAATTCTCCCGTTTGTTTATCTCTAACGCGGAGGGTTCGGGCCAAACGAACACGGCCCGACGACCCTCCGTCGTTCTTCGTTTTGTGCGTATTTGACGGGCGACGACGGAACGTGCCGCAACGGATGTTTGACGATCCCGCAGTGAAGAACGAGTCCCGGGAGGAGCGATGGCGCAGACGGGAAGAAAATCGGGCCACCGGAGCGACTCCGGCGGCCCGCGGAAGCCGACGGCGGCGCAGGTCGCCGGCACGGTGGCGCCGACACCCGGAGGTGGCGCGGGTCGCCGGCACCCGGAGGCGGCGCGGGTTGCCGGCACCCGGAGGCGGCGGCGCCCGGCGCGCCGCCAGAAGAGACCGCCGCGGCACCGGCCGCGGAGGCGGTGCTCGCGGGATGCGACTGAAGCCGCGTCCGGTGCCAGGAGACACCCCGCGGGTGTCACGCGGGGGCGGCGGCACCCCCCGCGTCACCCGGGACGTGGCTTCAGCCGCGTCCGGGTTGTCTGGCCGACACCCCGCGATGCCGTGGGGGTGTCACGCGGGGCGGCGGCTCCCCCCGCGTCGGCCACTTGGCCAATTGGCCGCCCGGCCGAGCCGGGCCGGGCTGGCCGAGCCAGACCGGTCCGACCGGGTCGGACCGGGTTCGGCCGACCCAGGGGGGGGGGGGGGTCGGCCCGGGTCGGCCCGGGCCCGTACCCCCCGTCTTCGGACGACCTTCGTTCAAACGCCCGTAACTTGAGCTACGGGCCTCCAAACGACCCGCCGTCAGCGGAAACACGATCCTTGGATCGAGACGGTCGTTTCGGTATATCGCACTGAAGGTTTCAGAATACTTGAGTTCGTCCGGGTTGGTTCGTACACGAAACGAACCGGGCCTTCGGAGCGGAAACACTCATATCTTGATCCACGGACGTCCGATTGACGTGCCGTCAGCTTCGTTGTTTTCCTCTAAGTGAGACGGATCTTTTGGCATACTCCGCCCGAGGTTTGGATGCAGGTGGTGTACGGTCGGGTTGGTTTTGCCTTAAAAACCAATCGGGCCCCTGGGATGAAAAAGCCAATAACTCTCAGACCGGGCGTCCGATCGACGCGCCGTCTGCGACGTTAAGTTCTTGTTGGTGATACAAAACTTTTGGATACATCAACTTCGGACTTTGTGTTAGTTGATGTATCAGCCTCTCGGCTCGTGGAGCGGACCCTCCCGGACGAGCTTGCTGTGTGCGGGAACCCTAGTGCTGGCTGCGACTACTTCTTCGACAGCGACGACTGTGCAGAGATCCTCTGTGGACTCCGACGACGACCGTGCAGAGATCCTCCGTGGACTCCGACGACGACTGTGCAGAGATCCTCAGTGGACTACGACGACTACTGCACTCAGCGATCCTACGTAGATCAGTGCTACCGATCCTGTGTGGGTCCGATCCTGTGTGGGTCAGCGCTCAGCGGTTCTGTGTGAGCCAGCGCCTACAGGTCCTGCGTGGGCCCGATCCTGTGTGGGTCTGATCCTGTGTGGGTCACTGTGGGGTTAGTACCTATCGATCCTTCGTGGGTCCGATGACTTAGATGGTTCAGTGATCATCTTTATCGTCATCCGAAGAAGTATACCTGTGTGAGCTGAATCTTGTACTACTCTCCTTTGTGGATTGTGTTGAGCTATCCTGTGTGGATTTACTGTTTACTCTCCTTTGTGGATTGTGTTGAGCTATCCTGTGTGGGTATACGTTTTGCTTTCCTGTGTGGACTGGGTTGTGCTTGGGCTTGGACGTTGGAGCCGAACGAGAATTGATGACTTAGGTATATGTATGGGCATATACCTAAGCCGTGTCAGATGTTACTTCGTGATTGTATCTTTCCTTTGTGGAATATCCTTTGTGGATTTCGGGAGACCTTCGGGGGTCTCGGGGTCCCGACTGAGTAGCTTATGCTAACCCCTGCACGGGCTTTTCCCGCACTACGTTGTGTTGGTTGCAGATGACAGACAGCGCTGATCGTGGTGGAGGCGAGCGGAGCAGGACAGTACCTGGAGGTGAACCACTGGGCGGGACGTACTCGGAGCGGTCAGGTGGACCCGAGGAGCAGTGGAGGATATCTGTACCCACCCTTCAGGTGGGACTTCCAGAGGACGGCTCAACGCTGCAGTTTTCCCCTTTCAGTTGCTGTTTTTCCTTTCAGTTGTACTTTACAGTTGGGCTTGTATTTCCGGCCCCTTTTACTTTCAGCACAGCTTGTACAGTTTTTACTTAGTGTTTAATTTTTCCGCTTTCTTACTCTGTGGTGCTTGTTTACTTTTCAAAGGAAATGTCTTCCCTGTTTGTTGGTATTTACGCCTTGGTGCTAGTCGCCAGCCCCTGGCCTATGGAAGGCGGGCTTGGGGTAGTCACGGCACGGGCCCCGAGGACGGGTCGTGACAAATTGGTATCAGAGGCGGTCGGTCCTACCACAGACTCTGATCTTTCTTCTATGTGAAGCAATAGTGTTTAGCGTATTGAGTGTGGTTATCAGTCCAGGGAGTCCATTGTTGGTGCGGCGGCCGACGTATCCATACACCAGGACCCTGACTCCTGATGTCCGACTTAATGCACGAAAACATTGATTGCATGTGTGTTTCAAGTTTTCTTTGTGATTACTTGTGTCAGCTCACCAGGTATACTGTTCTGACCATGGCGCACTTGTTTCCTTTTCATTATGGCACGAAGACAACATCCAGCTAGGGTTCCTAGAGTAAAGCGCGACGACAGCCCGCCGAGCGACGAGGCCTCGGTACAGGGCCTGTTGACAGCCGAGGCACCGACGGTACCTTTACCCGCCGAGCCCCCGATGCTTCCAGCACTGGAAGCTGACGATGCACGACGCCTCGGAGCTCTGCACGAGTTCCAGCGCCAGCGACCACCCATGTTCCATGGGGAGTCGGACCCCCAGGCAACCGAGGACTGGCTGGAGGCGGTCGTCCGAGTTTTCAGGCTAGTGAGGACACCAGTAGACCTCATGGTGATCCTCGCGGCGAGCCTACTGCACGCAGCAACAGGGAGATGGTGGAGCCTGATGCTCCAGGTACACGATGAGGCCTCCCTCATCTGGACGGACTTCGAGAGCCTCTTCCGCTCAGAGTTCGTCCCAACCACCCTCCGTGCGGTGTGCATTCAGAAGCTTATTCAGCTACGACAGGGCAGCTTGAAGGTCGCCCAGTACGCGGCGAGGTTTACCGACCTTTCTCGCTACTCGACAGACATGGTACGGGACCCCTTCTTCTGGGCCCGGACCTTCAAGAAGGGTTTGAGACACGAGATCAGGGCGTCACTGATCTCCCTCAGCATCCCGACCCAGGTAGGAGTACTGGAGCGAGCCCTCCTGATCGAGAGCTTCCTGGATGAGTCCACAGCGAGACCCACCGCAGGGCGGCATATAGCGGAGTCTTCGACAGCAGGTAGCCGACGGATGACTCAGGGTTCTAGGCGGACCAGACCTTCCGGCAGACGACCTCGGGACACTGGCTCAGCAGTGCAGGGCACCCAGCCCGGAGCCAGTCTTCCGAGAGGCAGCCAGTGCTACGAGTGCGGCAGGCGGGGCCACATGGCTCGTGACTGCCCGACCCGCCGTACCGAGGGGCAGAAGATGGTGGAGGGGCCACCCAGGCAGAGGCAGAGGGTCGACCGTGGCGATCCGCATGGAGGAGGCGGACGAGGCAGAGGAGCTGGCCGAGCAGCAGGTGGTGGGCGACGCTTTGAGGCTCTACCACCACCACCACCGGGAGGCCCGCCCCGACCACAGGGAGCTGGCGGGCAGAGACAGGCTCAGCTCCAGGCAGCGGAGGCCTACGATCACGGAGCGCCAGAGATGATTCGAGGTACGATCTATGTCTATTACACCCTTGCAGTAGTTCTTATAGACATAGGAGCGAGTCACTCTTTCATAGCCACTGCCCTTGTTCGGAGCTCGGAGATTCCGACAGAGCCGTTGGCTCGATCTTTACGGCTAGAGACTCCTACGAGAGCAGACTCGACGATTACGCACTGGTGCCGGCAGTGTGAGCTTACTCTAGGAGGCGAGAGCTTCAGCTGGGATCTTCTTGTAGCGGCGTCGAGGCCTTACGACATCATCTTGGGCATGGATTGGTTATCTACGGTCCATGCTCAGATTGACTGCATTAGGCGCAAGGTGCGATGTGTGCGCACCGACGGGAGCAGGTTCACCTTCACCGGCGAGAAGGGAGCCTTAGCAGCACAGGATGGACTCACGCAGAGGAGAGGTTAGCCCATCACTCATCAGTTGGCTAGCCTCATCCTGGGAGCAGTTGACGTGCGGAGTCCCAGTTTTCCTGTAGTGGTGGATCAGTACGCGGACGTCTTTCCCGACGACGTTCCAGGACTACCTCCTCGCAGAGAGGTAGACTTTTATATTGACCTGTACCCTGGGAAAGCCCCGATATCCACTCCAGCATATCGGATGGCCCACACTGAGCTTCGAGAGCTTCGGGTACAGTTGGAAGACTTGCAAGGCAAAGGGTTCATCCGACCCAGTGTTTCACCCTGGGCTTCCCCGATATTGTTCGCCAAGAAGGCGGACGGAAGATTGCGACTGTGTGTCGATTATCGTCGCCTGAACCAGGTGACAGTGAGGAACAAGTATCCGCTACCCAGGATTGATGACCTCTTCGATCAGCTCAAGGGAGCACGGTGGTTCTCGAAGATAGACCTCAGGTCAGGCTATCATCAGCTCAGAGTTCGAGGTGAGGATGTGCAGAAGACAACCTTCAGGTGTCGGTATGGCCACTATGAGTTCTTGGTTATGCCTTTCGGAATGACCAACTCTCCAGCAGTGTTCATGAGCCTCATGAACAGGATCTTCCAGCCATACCTCGATCGATTTGTCGTAGTCTTCATCGACGACATTTTGGTGTACTCGACGACGGAGGAGGAGCACACCTACCACTTGCGTGTTGTACTAGACACACTCCGAGAGAACCAGCTTTATGGAAAGCTCTCGAAGTGTCAGTTCTGGTTATGTGAGGTCCACTTCTTGGGGCATGTCATTTCTGAGGTGGGAGTTGCAGTGGATCCCGTGAAGATCGAGGCAGTTCTAGCTTGGGAGCCACCCAAGAGCGAGACAGAGGTGCGGAGTTTCTTGGGCCTAGCCAGATACTATCAGAGGTTTGTGCCAGACTTCTCCAGAGTTGCGGCCCCACTCTCAGCATTGACGAAGAAGGGGAAACCCTTCGTGTGGTCATACAGATGTCAGCAGAGCTTCCAGGAGCTGAGGCAGAGGTTGACCAGCGCACCTATCTTGAGGTTGCCTGAGGAGGGAGTTGGATACATAGTCTACTGCGATGCATCAGGGACCGGACTCGGGTGTGTCCTGATGCAGGAGCGAGCCGTGATTGCCTATGGATCACGTCAGTTGAGGCCGCATGAGCAGAACTACGCCACCCATGACCTGGAGTTGGCAGCAGTGGTCTTCGATCTGAAGACATGGCGACACTATCTGATGGGCGAGCGCTTTACAGTCTTTTCTGACCATCAGAGTCTCAGGTACATCTTCTCTCAGAAGGAACTGAACCTGAGACAGCGGCGATGGCTTGAGTTCCTCCAAGACTATGACTTTGAGATAGTCTATACTCCTGGGAAGGGGAACGTGGTAGCTGATGCCCTCAGCAGGAGGACGGGCATCCAGCTACTTGAGGAGGCGACAGAGCAGCTAGCCGCCTTCCAGATATCCTTCATGGATAGAGACGGAGCAGCCTTCCTTCAGTCTCTCACAGTCTCTCCTCCACTTCTACAGTGGGTCAGAGAGGCACAGCGTGGGGACGCTGACTGTGAGACACGGCGTGCACAAATATCCTCAGGACAGGCACCTGATGGTTTCTCCCTTGGAGCAGAGCACGACGTCCTTTTCAGAGGACGTACCTTGGTACCAGTCGCTTTACGAGAGGAGGTGCTTAGAGAGTTTCACACTTCTCCTTTGGCGGTACATCCTGGAGTGGCGAAGATGTACCAGGATCTCAGACGACAGCACTGGTGGCCGGGCATGAAGAAGGCTGTGGCAGAGTTCGTTTTACGGTGCCTCACCTGCCAACAGGTGAAGGCAGAGCACCAGGTACCAGCAGGCTTGGTACAGCCCTTGGAGGTCCCGGAGTGGAAGTTGGACGGGATATCTATGGACTTTGTGACTGGGCTTCCACGCACTTCCAGAGGTCACGACTCCATTTGGGTGATTGTTGACCGACTCACCAAGTCGGCACACTTCTTACCCATTCGAGAGCAGGGCTCAGTGGAGAGCTTGGGGCGTATCTACGTTCAGAAGATTGTACGGCTTCACGGTGTGCCATCGACTATCGTCTCCGATCGGGACGCTCGATTTACTTCCCGGCTTTGGAAGGGGTTGCAGGAGGCATTCGGGATGCGGCTACGTCTGAGCACCGCCTTTCACCCTCAGACGGATGGTCAGAAGGAGAGGACCATTCAGACCCTCGAGGACATGCTCCGTGCATGTGTCCTCGACTTTGGTCGTAGCTGGGAGGACCACCTACCCTTGGTGGAGTTCGCGTACAACAACAGCTACCACTCCACCATCGGGATGGCACCCTACGAGGCGTTGTACGACAGGCCTTGCAGATCTCCTTTGTGCTGGATAGACCCTGGGGAGTCAGCACTTGTGGGACCAGAGATGGTCCGGGCCACGATAGAGAAGGTCCAGGTCATCCAGGAGCAGATGAGGATAGCATAGAGCTGGCAGAAGTCATATGCTGACAGGAGGCAGAGGCCACTAGAGTTCGAGGATGGAGACCACGTCTTATTGCGTGTCTCACCGCGACGTGGTTTGCGGAGATTTGGCCGAGGCGGAAAGTTGTCTCCACGCTTCATCGGGCCTTTCCAGGTCCTCAGCAGGATCGGCGAGGTGGCTTATCGCCTGGCTCTGCCACCTCAGTTGCACAGGGTGCATGACGTCTTCCATGTATCCCAGCTGAGGAGATACGTGCACGACCCGACACACATCATTGACTATGGGGAGCTAGACGTGGATGATGGGGAGACTTTTACAGAGGTCCCAGTGGAGATAGAGGATCGACAGGAGCGGGTCCTACGTGGGCGATCGATTCCTCTTGTGCGCATCAGGTGGTAGCACGGGAACCTCCAGGAGAGCACTTGGGAGCAGGAGGCTCAGATGCGTGCTCAGTACCCACATTTGTTTCCCTAGTTTTTTATGTATCTTTACGGAGACATAAAGTCCTGAGGTGGGAGTAATGTAAAGACCCGTAAATTTCAAGGAATTTTTTTTCTTAATTTTCTTTGGAATTTTACAAGAGCGCAGTCTCTGACGGCACCTGATTCCGAGGCCCGGTGTGCCTGGAATCATTTTTCGAAGTTTGGCTTAAGTACGTTCAGTGAACGGACGAGCGAGTTTTTCTAACTTTTGAATCGGTGCCCAGAATTGAATTCTGAGGGCACCGATGAAATCGCAGTGCCGGTATTCGCTTAGAAACGCCTTTTCCGTAGTTACGTTTTCTCGGGTGTGGTTTTTAATTTTCGGGCTTAAAGTTAAGAAATAAAATAATTTTGCGACAACTTTATTTTATTTCACTTAAGCCACTCGGAAGCCACTTGAAGCCAGTTAAAGGCGGCTTGAACTGAGTTAAACCGGATAGGATGCTATCCAGAAATATCCTACCCCCTTGGTAGGATATTTTTGAGGTGGGGCCCGCACGAGCCCTGCCGTTTCTTTCCGCTAAGAAACGCACCCGCGAAAACCCGTCTTTATGAAAGTCAACTGACGCGTTTCTTAAAATCTTAACAGACCATTTAATTGGGCGGTTTATTTCGTGAATTAAATGAGCAGTTTCTTTCGTCGAATTAATTCAATGAATTAATTCAATCGTTTCTTAACCAGTTTTCAAATTCGTTGGCGTAATAATAAAATAAGGCCAACGCACGACCTCTGGTTATTTGCGCGTTGAGAAGATTTGAGAGGACCCTTGTATCTTCTTCTCCCTTGCGAAGAACACGAAGAACGCGAAGAACGCGAAGAACGCGAAGAACGCCGGACCCGGAAATCGACGACGTTCCCATCCGAGATGTTCTTCCCCGCCCCGATCTCCGATCACCAACCATTTGAGGTGAGTGATTTCGGGTTTCCTCTAAAGGTTCTTTTTGTTTTTAAACGAAACACAGATTTAATTATTATTAATTTAAATCTGTTGTTCTTGGTCCGTTGAGCTCGCCGACTCAACGCCGGATTCCGCAACGACGCGACGCCTTCCCGCGACGACGCGACGATCCCCCTCTTCCGCGATGAGAATTTCCGCGAAGAACACTCACGCGTGACGACCAACGAGGTAGGGATTTATTTTGGGAATTACCCCCTTTCCTTTTTGTTATTCCCGTCAAAGTTTCTTTAAAAAGTTAAAGAACCAGATTGCGAACAATTTTAATTTTATGAAAATTGTTGTTTCCTGTGTGGAATAAAAATTCTCCCGTTTGTTTATCTATAACGCGGAGGGTGCGGGCCAAACGAACACGGCCTGACGACCCTCCGCCGTTCTTCGTTTTGTGCGGATTTGACGGGCGACGACGGAACGTGCCGCAACAGATGTTTGACGATCCCGCAGTGAAGAACGAGTCCCGAGAGGAGCGATGGCGCAGACGGGAAGAAAATCGGGCCACCGGAGCGACTCCGACGGCCCGCGGAAGCCGGCGGTGGCGCGGGTCGCCGGCACGGCGGCGCCGACACCCGGAGGCGGCGCGGGCCACCGGCACCCGGAGGCGGCGGCGCCCGGCGCGCCGCCGGACGAGATCGCCGCGGCACCGGCCGCGGAGGCGGTGCTCGCGGGACGCGGCTGAAGCCGCGTCCGGTGCCAGGAGACACCCCGCGGGTGTCACGCGGGGGCGGCGACACCCCCCGCGTCACCCGGGACGCGGCTTCAGCCGCGTCCGGGTTGTCTGGCCGACACCCCGCGATGCCGCGGGGGTGTCACGTGGGGCGGCAGCTTCCCCCGCGTCGGCCACTCGTCCACTTGGCCTCCCGGCCGAGCCGGGTCGGACCGGGTTCGGCCGACCCAGGGGGGGTCGGGCCGGGTCGGCCCGGGCCCGTACCCCCCGTCTTCGGATGACCTTCGTTCAAATGCCCGTAACTTGAGCTACGGGCCTCCAAACGACCTTCCGTCAGCGGAAACACGATACTTGGATCGAGACGGTCGTTTTGGTATATCGCACTCAAGGTTTCAGAATACTTGAGTTCGTCCGGGTTGGTTCGTACACGAAACCAACCGGGCCTTCGGAGCGGAAACACTCATATCTTGAGCCACGGACGTCCGATTGACGTGCCGTCAGCTTCGTTGTTTTCCTCTAAGTGAGACGGATCTTTTGGCATACTCCGCCCGAGGTTTAGACGCAGGTGGAGTACGGTCGGGTTGGTTTTTCCTTAAAAACCAACCGGGCCCCTGGGACGAAAAAGCCAATAACTCTCAGACCGGGCGTTCGATCGACGCGCCGTCTGCGACGTTAAGTTCCTGTTGGCGATACGGAACTTTTGGATACATCAAATTCGGACTTTGTATCAGTTGATGTATCAGCCTCTCGGCTTGTGGAGCGGACCCTCCCAAACGAGCTTGCTGTGTGCAGGAACCCTAGTGCTGGCTGCGACTGCTTCTTCGACAGCGACGACCGTGCAGAGATCCTCCGTGGACTCCGACGACGACCGTGCAGAGATCCTCCGTCGACTCCGACGACGACTGTGCAGAGATCCTCAGTGGACTACGACGACTACTGCACTCAGCGATCCTACGTAGATCAGTGCTACCGATCCTGTGTGGGTCCGATCCTGTGTGGGTCAGCGCTCAGCGGTTCTGTGTGAGCCAGCGCCTACAGGTCCTGCGTGGGCCCGATCCTGTGTGGGTCCGATCCTGTGTGGGTCACTGCGGGGTTAGTACCTATCGATCCTTCGTGGGTCCGACGACTTAGATGGTTCAGTGATCATCTTTATCGTCATCCGAAGAAGTATACCTATGTGAGCTAAATCTTGTGTTACTCTCCTTTGTGGATTGTGTTGAGCTATCCTGTGTGGATTTACTGTTTACTCTCCTTTGTGGATTGTGTTGAGCTATCCTGTGTGGGTATACGTTTTGCTTTCCTGTGTGGACTGGGTTGTTCTTGGGCTCGGACGTTGGAGCCGAATGAGAATTGATGACTTAGGTATATGTATGGGCATATACCTAAGCCGTGTCAGATGTTACTTCGTGATTGTATCTTTCCTTTGTGGAATATCCTTTTTGGATTTCGGGAGACCTTCGGGGGTCTCGGGGTCCCTACTGAGTAGCTTATGCTCACCCCTGCACGGGCTTTGCCCGCACTACGTTGTGTTGGTTGCAGACGACGGACAACGCTGATCGTGGTGGAGGCGAGCGGAGCAGGACGGTACCTGGAGGTGAACCACTGGGCGGGACGTACTCGGAGCGCTCAGGTGGACCCGAGGAGCAGTGGAGGCTATCTGTACCCACCCTTCAGGTGGGACTTCCAGAGGACGGCTCGACACTGCAGTTTTCCCCTTTCAGTTGCTGTTTTTCCTTTCAGTTGTACTTTACAGTTGGGCTTGTATTTCCGGCCCCTTTTACTTTCAGCACAGCTTGTATAGTTTTTACTTAGTGTTTAATTTTTCCGCTTGCTTACTCTGTGGTGCTTGTTTACTTTTCAAAGGCAATGCCTTCCCTGTTTGTTGGGATTTACGCCTTGGTGCTAGTCGCCAGCCCCTGGCCTATGGAAGGCGGGCTTGGGGTAGTCACGGCACGGGCCCCGAGGACGGGTCGTGACATTATAGATGGGTGAACCATTGGTATTTTCTAGGGAAGACTAAACAAATGGTAAACCTGATGTGAGTGATTTATCCATGCCTTAAACCCCATGAAATTCAACCGTTGGGAGAAAACCATTCCACATCTCAAAATCCCGATGAAACAAAAATGAAGAACCAGATGTGAATCTCTATAACAACAAAAAGATTAGTTATTATACATTGCATCATTTTGTTTCCCATTATATGAAAACAAAAATGTTGAACCTGACATAAATCTCTATAATAACAAACGATTGTGTTAAATCCATCGAGCCATTTTTTTATACACCATACACAAACGAGGATAGAAAATATAGTGTGAATATCTCAAATTATAAAATAATCATGAATCAGGTTAATTTGTTTTTGTATACCCTATACAAATAAATAAGTAAGAATGGAATTATCTTATAGATGATCTTATGTAATCAGGGTTTCTATAAGTCCATCCTTGCATTGACAAGTCTATGTGAGTAGAATGTACAGATTGAGAGGAAAGGAAAATTATGTTAACCATGAAAATATAATTGATCACATAATGCCTACGATATTGCACTAATTGGAAACCTTTTTCATTATTGTCTACATGATTGTGATAATGCTATCATTAATAACATCCCAACCCGATAAAATTTCTTAATCATCCAGTGTTCATTCTGGTAATTCATCTGTGGCTGCAACCCTCGAAGGACGCAAAGAGATATCACCTGATTGAAAACTCCAACAACATGTGGAAAACACGATGTCCTGGGAGTACCAATGACATAATACAATCCCAACCATAGAAGCTTCCCACGAGGTTCTCCAAGCATGAAAACCAGTGAGTCTGCATCGCCTGAGTATGGCTATTGCTAAGCCAGTATTTGTCATCGCTACAACCAACCTCTTCAAGATATTATTCATGGAGTGTGAAAACTACAACCTTCAGTCTTTAATGAAGGTGGATCAGGAAGACAAATACTTCTCCCTTTTAGTTTAGGTGTCACTGAGGAGGAAACCTATCAAACATCGTCACCAAAACCATTCCACCAATACCCACTAGTCACCTTCTTATGGTACTATCCAATACACTTCCAACTATGATTCCCATGCATGATAAACAAGGAAGGATCATTGAAGAAGGAAGGAATTGGATATTTAGGAGAGGTATGATATCCCCACTCTTGTTAATGAAACATATTGGCATATTCTGGTAGAAAAAGTAAGAAGGTTTATATCACTACTGATTCAGAACAAGTCTATAAAAATATTCTCACAGTAGTCATGGGAAGGAGTATATCCCTACCCCTATGTGTGAATTCCATTGACATATTCTGATGACACAAGGAGGATAATGGTGGGTGCATATTCCTACTTCAATCGAAGACATTTGATAGTATATAATGGAGACAAAAAACTTGCATGCTTATATTCCTGCACACACTTTGCTAAAATGTCTATATATTTTAGAAAAAATAGAAGAACTCCACCAAAATATTCCAGCACTATTGCAGATAAAGGGGTAGATTCATTCTCCTATCCCTACAGTCAGGGAAACACAACACTCTAATAATCACAAACAAGTGGTTATTCTGTAGAAATGACACATTATTGCTCCCATATAGGAGGATTATCAATATATTATGATAAAGGATGAAGTGTTAGATTGGGATTATACTCCTGTTCCAATAGAGGCTCACCAGGTGAGAGTAGCACATGCCTCAGGATAGAGTCATATGCTTGTCAGAAAAGTCTGGTGGCATATTCCAATGGCATAAGATCAGGATCATATCCCCGTTCTGGATAGGGATCACCATGTGGTAGGGAAAAAATCCTTGGTATAGACTCATATTCCTATCGAAGAAGTCCAACGACATACTCCAAAGGCCTAGGATCAGGCATATATCCCCGTTCTGACTGGGGCCGACCAAGTTAGAATGGATAAAGCCTCGGGACGGGCTCATATTCCTATCAGTGAATATTCCTGGCATATTCTAGTAGAACACTGCAGTCAAATTCATATTCCCACTTCCACCAATTAAAGAATACACTAACATTATTCTGAGGCTATAAAGGAAGAGGCTCACATCCCTTATCCCATAATGGAGGTCCATCAGCATATTCTAGTGAAGAATACATATTCAGAATAGGCTCATATTACTATTCCAACTGGGGCTCACTAAGTGAGAGAGACACATGCCTCGTGGTAGGCTTATACTCCTAAAAATAAAGATCAACAACATATCCAAAGGGCTCATGATTAGGATTATACTCCCATCTTAACTAAGTATCACCAAGTGAGAATGGAACATGACTCAGGATGGGCTCATATTCTTTTCAATAATGAGACAACTAATCAGTATATTCCAGCAGTTTATTAGTAGTAAGAACATATTCCCACAAAACTATATGGTTATATATAGGTTTCGGCGACTTTAAAACAACATTATCATATCCCTACATAATCCTAAAAGGTAGGTTAACATATTTCGACCACGACACATAACATGGTCCATATTCCTAATCTACTCAATACCAGTGTCCTTGAGGTTATTTGAGGAACATTCTCAATACTAATAGGGTCTGTCGACTCTTCTATCAAAGCAGAAGAAGAATACTTTCATTTCCATGATACTCCTCCTCATGGTATTGTGGAGATAAATCTCAGGGATTCTACACCTAACATCCACCTTGGTCAACCTCCCCAAGATGATTTCTCCCACGGACAAGGAAATCATCCCCTTTCCTAGACACCTCCATATAAAGAGGTGTTCAAAACTCTAACACCTTCATATAGAGAGGTACTATAAATATTAGGATCAACCACATATGGTTCCCCATAAAATTCCAACAGGACTCAATCCCATTATAAGGTGACCATCAAAGCCATATTATTTGGTATGACTGGATGGTGGCTTATAAGTCTGATGAGGAGGTGTACAAAATTAAAATATAGGGAGATTTAGCTAGAAAAAACTCCACATCATGTTCTGGCCCCTTGATACTTTTTCCCATGTGATCACAAATGAGATAAAAAAGGAGTGCATTCCTTATTTACACCAAAATAAGTGGGATACTCATCAGTGACTGAAGGCTCAACACCTACCTTATCCAGGATATGAGTTTCACGTTTAGAAAATTAATATACTTTGTTATCAGCTATACCTAACTGCTATCTCCATGGTATGGGATCCAAAACTAGAAAATCCCAGCGCAAATCCATAACATGCATGCCTATACTACATTGTGACACTTTGGTAACTGATCTACATATCCACGTTATGTATCCTTATTCAAGGATAAGGATATAATGGTGTGTTACACTTTTCCACACCCATGGAATAATATAACCCCTCAAATTCGGAATCCTATAATGTTATAGCCTCTGGAGAAATAAGGGGATCAGGTAACGCTCGAGCTAGTTGGTCACTACAAGGGTATGCCCCTACTTAAATGATTCCCAGACATCACAAACAGAGGGAGAGGATAGCCAACATGAAATCAAAATGGGACCCTCTAAGAAACGTGAATACATTTTGGACACAGAGACCAAATTTGCGATCATCCAGAAAAATTCTCGTAAATAATGGTTCTCATCGTGGGTTTTTGTTGCACCCAACTCCTACATGAGAAAAACTATGCCACATAAAATGAGCCACAATAGAATCTTCCATAGAATCCATCTAGTATTGGATCACTCCTTGGGCTAGGAGAATATCTACCACCACCTCCAACCCTTGGATCATCAATTCCCAATAGGATTCAGGACATATCCTTGATATCTTCAAGCAAATCCCAGCCCTTTAGGCTGGGGGAATTTATATCTCAATCACTATCTCCAAGTTCATCATCCCCTGAGAGGGTCTTGGAAGAATCAATGGTGATTCCATATCACCCCCATCCCATTAGACTATGGGAATTTATATCTTCATGCCTATCCCGAGAATCATCAAGTCCCTGACTGAAGTCATTGGTTCCTAAACAATAATACCAATCAGTGCTAATTGTGGCACTAGATGACCCCCTCTCCATAGGAATGGGGGAATTTTCATCATCATCACCATAGTGAGAATTAGTCTTCTCTAGGTTTGGAGGAAAATAGTCGGTGTCCCACCTATCCCTCTCACCATAGGACAAACCTCTACTGGTTGGGTCCCGTATGTCAACCACAATTGGAAACTCCCTCAAATTCCCTATTCATAGGGTAATATGGTAAGAACATATGAAAAAGGTGATCAAACCCCATTGGGGTTGCAATCTGAAGTGGTTCAACCTGGAAAAGGGTTCAAATAATGACCCTAATATAAGTAGTGTAGAATCAACATATTGCATTGAAAGTAATGGCACAAGAACCATTTCATGATATGAATCTATAAATTACATCACCGTCAACATGGAATACATTGATTAAGACTCAAATTCATAGGTCTGCAACACAGAGAATATATCCCTAGAGGATAGTGATTTGGATGTACCAAATGAGGCTGCACGCACCCAAAACCAAATAAGGATCCAAAATATGGAACCATTGAATATTGAGTTGACACCTCCATAATGAAACATTTCTAATGGAAAAGGTACAACTACATCTTGATCACCACCCAGAACAACTGATGTTTCTTCCCCAGAGGAACAATTGTCACAATATGAGAGTAAAATAAAAAATATATGACAAATCAATGATGAGCTACTCAGGGTAAATATTCCTACTGGGTATCATATTCAAGAAGAGACAAATATTCTCCCCCACATAGTTGATCTGCCAGAAAGAGTGGAATTTGAGCATCATATTGGCTCTGGATCTAGACAAAAATTATGCATATATGAGGAAGTTTAAAATGACTATGACTTCCCTATATTGTGTCAGCAACCTCTCCCTTACTAGGGTAATCATTCATTATTAGGAAAAATTTAGAATTAGAGAGATATTAAGGAGCGACCACCTCATCGACCCTTGCTAACTCCATATGGATGGAAGACGACTCCAAAAATAGTGCCCTAAGAGTTACTTAACACCAAAAAGTCCCTGGATACTCGAATGGATACCATGGAAGGGCGACACACACCTATGCAGCCTCATAGGAAGGCATATCCTGAATGGGTGGATGATACTCTACCTCCACCCAACTTCAAAAATCCTAAATTGTCTATTTTTGATGGTGCAGACGACCCTGAAAAACATCTCACACACTTCGTATCCTGATGTGGGCTGATGATGGGATCTAGATATCCAAAAGAGGCAACAAAGTTGAGGTGTTTTGTATAGACCCTGAGAGACAACCTTTTTTTGGGACTATAACCTGCCAGTTAGATCCGTTGCAGGATGGGAAGACCTTATTCGTCAATTCCTTTATCAATTTAGCTCCATACTAATAAAGAAAAAATCATTGACCTAACAAAATTCAAGCAACATGATAACAATAAAGTATCCGATTTCATAGAAATATAGAAAGGTTTAACCTATTCGCTCAAAATCTCTATCTCACAAGAGAAAAAAAATAAGAAATCTATGATGAAAACCTTAGGGATTATTTTTAGACACCTCTGATCCCCATGAAGTATCTAAGTGAGTTCCAAGAGTTCATTGAAATGAAACAACATATTGAGGAGTATATTCAGCGAACTCGATCCAAAACTTGACTCATTCCCAAAACACAGGGGAAAAGGCCAGGAAGAGGAGAATCTATAACTGTCACCCTCAAGCTAACAAAAATTCCCATTTAGAAACCTAAGAAGGATACAAACTGTATATCACCTCTTATCAAGTGGTGAAAACCACTGAATCTTCGTCGTCTAAAAGCATGGAGAAATCAGGGTTGCCTGGGATTTGGGGAAAAATGAAAAAAATTATACTCCTTCCAAAATGATCAAGTCCCAAATTATTTCTTGTTCTCCATAGACAATAATCTTCTTAATATTCTACAACTCAGAGGCCTGATGAGGTCAAACTCACCGACCGTCCCGACTACTTCCCTTACCATAAAAGTCAAGGTTATAATATCTAGGATTTATTAATCTTCAAATACATCATTCAAGGAATGGTAGAATCTGAAAAAGTGGTGTTATAAAACTCCCCAAAGTAGGTGGATTTCATAAACTTCATTCGGTCATAAGAATAGGATGGTTGGTAGAATGTTCTGGCCAATAATGCACAAAATCATGACAACTGGATAACTCAAAAAGTAGTTGATCAACCTAGAACCACCCTAAAATTACAATTATGTAGACCTGAAATAGATCAACCAACTAGTAATTTAACATCAAAAGTACCTTTTAAAAGTGGGTGTGACCACCAGAAGTATGAAGAAACAGAAGAGGAGGAATCATATTCTGCTCCAATGGAAGCCCCAACTCTTGCAAATTTCTTCCCTACAACATCTGCATCATGGAAACCACCCCACCAAACAGAATTCTCATCAGATGAAGATGTCATCTTTGATTTTTTCATTGTTATAAACTTGGAATACCCCTTCTTTGATGATGAGTATTCCCTTTAATATGAATTTCAAACACATAACCATGGAATAGGAGGCCTCATGCACCGAAACCGATGATATAGGGGACAACACAGACATGGTTGGACCCAATATTTCGATCATATCCCCATGGAGGAAATATGTGAAGTTGAAACTCATGTGTAGGAACTATGGAGGGCCCAAAAGAGGCAAGGTGGTGCCCCAGAGTCCTCCAGTAGTCTCCCGCATATGATTTTCTTGTATGACCACCTAGAGGGGGTTCAATCCAGTCAATCTGGAAAACAAGAAATTTTGGTGTGACCTACACTACTAGAAGCAGATGTCCCCTAAACTTCTTCACAATCCCTAGGATAGTCCACCTCAAATGCCTTGGTTACTGAACCATATACCTATAATCAGCCCCATATCGGGAATCATCGATGTTTGGCACAAAATAATGATGTTATGAAACAACTGGAAGTAGTACCATCCAAGATATCAATCCTTGATGCACTACATATTTCAAAAGAACTCAGTTAGGAACATTTTAAATCCTTCTAGATCCCACAAGAGTAAAAGATAGAATTTTCTTCTGTTTAGCTCTTTTGAGTGGAGACTATGTCCTAAGAATGTCATGCCGTCATCTCATTCACTGATCAAGATTAGGAAGAGTCCATCAAAGGAAATATCAGAAACCTATATGTTTTATAAAGACTACATAATGTCAATGTACAAAGGTTTATGATTGATAATATATCTGGGATCAATCATATCCCAGTTTGAACCATCCAACATTTGGGATATGGATAAGGAGACTTATCTCCCACAAATATGACCATTCAAGGGTATGATAAGCATGAAAAAAGACCCCATCGGGAAGATCAAACTCGAAGCCCATTTTGGGGAACTTACATATGATGCTTATTTCATGGTTATTCAACAAGACACTGTATATAATGTCCTAATCGGGAGTCCCTAGCTCCATATCCACTTTTCAGTACCTTAAACATTCCATAAATGTTTGAAGTATCCCATTAATGAAAAAGTCATCATATTACATGGTGAAAACACCCCCTTTTAGACCTATAGATCCCCATATGCTGAAGTAGATTTCTACAAGAAGGGTGGCCATAAACCAATGGATGATTATGGTATACAGGTTGAAGATCTAAATGGATTGAGTACCTCCCCTGTGAGTCCCTAGAGTATACTTAACAACGACAATGTTCTCCCCATAAATCTGGTTGAGGTAGAAGACCTAATACCATAGGTCCAATCCCCTCTTATCCTCAAGGACAGTGTAAAATGAAATCATCTCCAAAATCTCTCTAAGATGACTCAAATAACAAGGGATGATAATGACTCTTATAATTACTTCCCTCGCCCTTATAGTGACAGAGAATCCCTTAGACTTCCAAATTCATCTGAAAATGACTCCATAGAATCAAAATTGGTGGAAGATGAGGATGATCTCAGTAACGCCCCTCTAGAATTCAAAGATGGCATCTACACCACCATATATGAACTCAGAAATATAAATATAAGAACATTATAAGAACCAAAACCTAATCTGATTAGTACCTCCATTCCCCTCAAAGAGAAAGAGAGGTACATTGCATTTCTAAAGAAGTGTTGATATTTTCTTCCTCAGAACTATAAATAAATTCCCAGACTGTATCTAGATTTTCTTATGCACCATCTTAGACTGCTTGATGAGAATCAAAGATTCAAACAAGCATCCAGGAGGATGCACATCTCTCATGCCTGCAATGTAGAGGCATAAGTTGACAAGTTGATGAAAGTAAACTTTTTTTCGAGAAGTGTAATACCCAATATGGACTCATAACATCATTCCCATTAAGAAAAAGAATCAAAATAATAGGGTCTACATTGATTTCAGAGACTTTAATCGGCATTTAATGAAGGCTGATTTCCCATTTCCAATCACAGAACTCTTGATCGATGCGATTGTTGGCTTCCAAGACCTTTCCTTCATGGATGGGTACTCAGGGTAAAATCAGATCAAGATGGATCCCATAGATGAAAAATACACTACCTTCAGAGATTCTCAAGGGATCTTATGCTATCATTTCATGATCTTTGGGTTAAAGAACACTGGCTCTATATACTAGCGCACCATGTATCACATATATAATCCATTACTTGGAAGGATAGCCAAGTGTTATGTCAATGACCTGGTTGTTAAATCCCGACAGTAATGTGATCACTTCACGGATCTTTGAATAATATTCAACAAGATGAAAAAATATAGTTTAAATTTAAATCTGCTGAAATTTGATTTCATAGTAACATTAGGAAAGTTCCTTGAATTTTTTGTACACCACCACAGTATTGAGGTTGATCTAGAGATTACAAGTTCTATTTTATCAATTTCACCCCCAGAAATATCAAATAACTGAGGGGACCCCAAGGGAAAATCACTTACATTCGGTGATTTATAGACAACCTGGATGGAAAATACATCCCCTTAAACAGAATAATGAAGAAGGGAATCACCTATCAATGGGGCAATGACTATCAAAAAACCTTCAAAAGTCTCAAGTAGTACTTACTACACCCACTAGTTTTGATGCTTCTGGTGGAAGCGAGACCACTCATCTTACATGTGGATGCCATGGAATGATCATTGGGCGCCCTCATATCATAGAAAAATGATGTGGGAAGTGAGAGTAGTCTCTACTACCTCATCTAGATAATTCTAGGTATTGAGACCAGATATTATGATGTCAAGGATAACTACCTTTCACTCATATTTGTAGAAAAAAATATGAGGCATTACTTGTATCACCATGAAGACCACTTGGTATCTTGAATTGATCCTGTCAAGTACATCCTTGGCCATCCTATATTGATTGGGTGCTTGGATCGATGGGTGTTCATTATGCAAAAATATGACATTCATTTCACATCCTAGAAGTTAGTGAAAGGGAAAGGATTAGTTTATTTCCTTGAAGCACATCCTACCCTATAAAATACAACAGAGGACACAAAGCTTCTAGATGAGGAGGTATTATATTCCCATGACACTCCTTAGACATGGGATATTCAATTTGATAATGCCTTCCATAGACCTTTCGACACAAGGATGGAAAACCTAAATCTCAACAAGGTTGGTCTAGGGATTGTATTTATCTCTCCAGACAAAGAAATTCTTCCTTACTCTTTCTCACTACCTGAAGGCTGCACGATAATAAAGCCGAATATCAAATCCTCATCACTAGATTAGAACTAGACCTATAGCTGTACATATCTTACCTAAATATCAAATGGGACTCAGAATTGGTGATAAAGTAGATGAATAGAGAATATTCTATCAAAAAAGACAAACTGGACCCCCTTACTGGCTATGTTAGGGGACTGATGGCAGAGTTCCCTTTTGAGCCCATACTGCCTCATGTTCCCTAATCACAAAATGCTCACACTGACGCATTGGCTAATGCAGTCACTATCCTGGTTGACCCTGATCAAGAGAAATCAATCTTCTATATCACACATCTAATAATGTTCTCATCAATAGTCATATGCGATATAAAAGAAATCAATTAGGTAAACACCTCCCCAGAGAATGCCGAGCCAATGAACACCCCTGAATGGATGAAGCCCATGATTGGCTATCTCCAAAATGAGATTCCTCCAATAGATCGTTCTGTAAGGGGACATATTTGGAACTAGGTAGAAAATTTAACTCTACAGGATGACCCAAATGAGAAAAATGACCTCTAAAAATGATGCTTTGATGGAATCATCCTAAGATACATAGAAAACGAAGAAGTTTTCATTGTCATCAAAGAAGTCCATGAAGGATCTTACAACACCCATCAATCCAGAACCAGGATCTCCCACTAAATCTGGAGGTTGGGATATTGCTAGAAAAACATGATATAGGACCATGTGGAATTCACCAAGAAATGGAATGCATTATAGATACATGAAAACTTTATCCACTAGCCCTCATAATTGCTACATATAGCTAAATATTCTTGGTAATTTATCATTTGGGGGATGGATGTTGTGGGTCCATATTCCCCAGCCATAGATAAGTAGTTTAAGTACATCCTTACTGATATCGAATTATTTTACAAATCAGATGTGGAAATAACCATTAAGGATGTTGGGATAAATTACATCATCAACTTTTTGAAGTCCCATATCATAACCAGGTTTGGGGTCCCTCACACAATATTGAAGGAAAATGACCCCAACTTCTATTCTATAGAGTTGAAGAGACTATACCAGGAGTATAATATTGATTCCAATCAATCATATCGCTATCATGTAGTGGAAAATGGAACTATATAGGCCTTCAATAAGACTCTATCAAATATACTCCAGAAGATGGTGAACAAGTATAAGAAGTCTTTTCTAGATAAACTCATCCATGTTTTATGGACCTACCATACCACCACACACAATTACACACATGAAATTCCATACTCATTGGTGTAGGGGACCTAGGCAATGATACCCATAGAGGTGAAATTACCTTCACTCCAAATAGCCATTTGCAGAAAACTCTCAGATGATGAAAAATCACAAAAGTAGCTAGATGAATTGGAATTGATAGATGAGAATAGATTGTAGACACTGCACAAACTGGAGGTCCATCAGAATTAGATCACATGATCCTTTAATAAAAATGTTCACCTTCATTCATTCCTCCAAGGGTATTAGTGTTGGCTCTTAGAACCCCAATGACACTAGTAAAAAATCCACCTAAACTGGAACCCAGGTGGGAAGGGCCTTATGTAATACATAAGGTTTATCATAATGAAGAATACTCATTAGCGACCATGGATGGGGAGTGTGTCACACCACCCACTAATGTGAGGTTTCTCAAGAAATAATTTTCATAGATTTCATCAAATGGACATCCACATCAGAGTAAGACTCATCATTCATCCAGAGTACATGATATTAAACAATACAAAATTTTCTTAACAAAATAATGATAAATTATAAGGAGTTATTCCTATCTACATGACATAAAATTTTATGATTCCCTAATAAATACATATGTATTGATTTCTAATATCACAGGATACTTTATGATACCCAAACCGCTATTCTTGGTCCCATCCATAGGATTACATTCATTTCACATCGAGTGATCCTATGTCCTTACCACATGAAATTAAAATTCAATAAAAATACCTTTACCAAATGAATTTAAAATGTAAGGGAAACTTCCTTACCATATGATTTAAAACTACACGGATCCAAAAATTCCTTTTTCCATCACATCAGGTGATCTACGTCCTTACCACATGATGTAAAACTACATAGATCCGTAATATCCATCCTTATTAACATCGAATCAACCCCATCCTTACTAGATGAAGTTAATATTCATGGGTTTACTATAAATATATATAGATTAATTATCATTTCCCATGAGATATATAGGGATTCTGCAATCCTATATCTTGGTCTAACCACCACATGATGCAAAATTCCCTTGTCCTGATCTTAAATGCATTTGCATGGTGAGAGGAACCCTTTTAGTTCCTTGTTTCTCACACAAAGCATAGATCATGTGGGATTAGGAGTACTTGTAAGGAATTCCCCACACAAACAAGGCATACCAACTTTCGACAGGCCCATCTCAGTCCTAAATGCAAGACCATAAAAGGAATACCGTGAGTCCTCACTGCATGATGTTAAACTGCAAAGTTAATGTCCCTTGCATGATGTTAAACTATATAATCCTTTGAACCTCACCTGAGAGAAACACTAAATTTAGTTTTGGTATTCTAAAAAACCTCTAACCACCCTATCCCACTTCACATCAGGGAGCCCACATCCTTTCTGCATGATACTAAACTGCATGGTTCATTAAGAACAATGTGTGGCTTGATTCTCATTTTCATGAGATAGGTAGCTATGACCAGAATTTCATCCTTAGGCCCAGCCACAACATCACCACTTTTACACATAGATATATCTTCATCCTTTCCACATGATGTTAAACTACATGGTTCCTTAAAAACTATATGTGGCTTGATTCCTGTCACCAAGGGATACGTAGTGACACATGGGTCTTTAATCCTAGGACCAAAAATAATAATTAACAGAAATAATGACCACCTCTATATATGGTCCAGACATATGTAGAGTATTTACCACTCAAGAAATACATGTGACTTTATTACTATCCTTGCATGATATGTAGTGACATTTATATTTCCAACACCGGGACCAATTACATCAAATCAATATAAATATTTCCCTATTCTCATACGGGTCAGACCTATATAGGGCAATTCATTAAGAACTATGTTCGTCTTAATTCCCATCACTATGGGATATGTAGTTACACCCATAATTCCATTCATGGGCCCAACCATGATACCACCATTTGATGTCGGGTGATCTACATCCTCACCACATGATGTTAAATAGAACAAATCTTTAGAACTACATGTGGTTTGGTTCTCATTTTTATGAGATACGTAGTGATGCCCATATTTTCACCCTTAGGCCCAACTGAAACATTTCCATCCATTAAAGTCGGTTTCTACATCCTTACCACATGATGATAAACTACATATAAGTATGTCATTACCACATGATGTTAAACTTCAAGGAAAACATCTTGGTCTCATGAAATTAAAACTGTACAAAGAATACGTCCTTGTTGCTTGATGATAAAATACATGGAAAATGTCCTTACCATATGATGTTAAACTACACTAAAAACGTCCTCACTACATGGCGATAAACTATGCAGACCATCATCCATTTTTTATTCCTTATCAAAGGAACACAATAGAATTATCTCGGTCAACCAAAGTACAGGGTGCTTCTACCATATTTTAAAAGAACCTCAATCCACATACCACACTTCATATCTTGAGCACCTTATGTTTCCACAAACCTTTCACAATCCTTGGAAAAGAAAATAGATCTCTCATTTTGGCCATACTATTAATGCAGTAGGTCTTGATACCTACCATCTGAAGACATATTGGTCCAATAAAAAGGGATATCTAATTATTGTGAGTCCTTAAGACACTGAAGATGAATCTAACATCTCAAAGTGTTATGAGACATACCTAAAATTTATACCCCATATCATTAGTCATGACCCGAGAACATCAAGTAGTGATTTACAATATTTCTATCTCCCACTCAGAAGGATGTTGGAGTTATCTTGACCCTAGGAATTCTAATTAGGCTCTTGTATAACATATCCCATATTAGGTCCATGTGTGTTATGGAATTAAACTACCTGTACTTTGGTCAAATCTATAAGACCTTAAACTCTAGCCTATAATGGTTCAAATAAAAATACCTTAATATCCTAGCGAATGAGATACAAAAATTTTCAAGTTGAAAACCCGCAAATGGAGACCTAAGAAAAATTCAAGTCTTTACTCGCTAAACTCTTCATCTATAGAGTTTAGGGTGAAAATAAATAAGTTATAAATCTCATAGGGTCCAATTTATACCCCTAATAAAATCCAAGCTATTCTCATTGGACCCCCTAGTCTAGGAAAACATTAGAGAAATGATTTTTCACATCTCCTCACCATGAGAATATGTTCTCTAGGTGGTGACACAACTTTTAGGGTGATTGAACCCTTCTTGAATATTACACATTTCATAAACCACCTTCATTCCTTTGAAATCTAAGCTTACACAACCTCCCTATAACAAAATGGTAATAATGAATCGCTCTTCCGAACATACCATCAGATCCCAGGAATACCCCCTTAAACCTAGGAGTTATCATCTTGACCTCACGGAATATTATAGGCTCGATCAACCTATACCCACTAGTTTTATTTCTCTCTTGTTTACTCAGATATTCATGGTCCACTATTTAAAATTATCGTTACCAGACTATTCAAGTGGATTCAACATCTTCAATGTTAAGTTACCATGTTTTATACCCTTTCTGATAGTTGGAATGAAACAATCCATTATCGAACATTTTATGGCTCACACATAATGGTTGGAAACCACAGGGTGTAGGGATTGAGATTTCCAATCAAGAGCTAAATTACCCTAGTGTTTTATAACCCTTCCTGTATAGCGTTATTTTCATACCCAACTTCATCATCTAGATGTTTGAGTTTTTACAAATATTTCGTAGCCCTAAAAAATAAGTGGAAATTATATTTTCTTGTCTATGAGATTGATGCATAAGGTCTTTGAGCCACCATCTAAAGGAATCTCCTCCTTGCAATAATAGAGCTTCAATTCTTGCGATTGCTGAAAACACCAATGAGGAACTGAATATATTAAATTGTTATGAGACATACCTAGTATGTCTGATCCATACTATATTTATAGACTCAATCTTTTATCTTATGATTTACACCACCCACATTTTAGCTATCCAAGAGGGCCTAATATCCCTAGTATTTCTTCCTCAAATGATATTCCTTCCATAAATCTTCCATAACCCTGGTAAAATAGTAGATATCATCTTTTCTTGTCCATGCTATCAACACATAAGGGATTAAACACAACAACTAAAGGAATCACTTCATTTTAAGAAAGGAACTCTAATCCTGGTGATCCCTAGCAACACAGCAGAAGAAACTATCACCTTAGTGTGTTTTAGGTCATTCTTAGCATGTCTGCACCATATTATATGGTCTGAAATATCAGGTCTGAGCTCAAAGACCCTAAACTACAACACACAAAGGTCTAAGATCAAAGACCCTAAACTAAAACACTCCTAAGGTCCAATCTCAAAGATCCTAAACTACAACACACCAAAGGTCCAAGCTCAAAGTACCTAAATTACAACACAAAAAGGTCCAAAATGAAAGACCATAATTTAAAGCATGGTGGTTTATTATATTGAAAAATATTTTAAGGCCCAATACATGGACTTAGAATGATCTAGCTTCAAAAAAAAGCTTATCATATTTGGCCGAAGATAGAGAAATATCCCTTATAGGCAGACATTTAATTTCCTCAGAACCGAGTCCTTGTCTGTGTGGACATAGTTCCTGAGGGAGGTCATTTATTGATGCCTACCAAATGAGCATCAAAAAAATTTACAAAGTAAGGAATACTTGAATATGGGTATTATTTTACCTATAAAAGGAAATTAAGATGAAGATGCTCAGGACCTATGGATCGTGTGAGCCCTCACGGGACTCGTGATTGTGTGAACCCTCACAAGACTCACGATCATGTGACCATCATAAGGTCATGAAAATACTCCACAAATAGTTCATATCCTACAAAAAGTCTCACGAATCCCCCCTTGACAAGTACCTCTACTCTTACAAATGTGTTTCAGACAAACAATAAACACACGATGGTAGTCAAGTAAGCTCCCCCAAGCTGCTCTGTTTGTCAGCAGCAATAACCTAAAAATACAAAAAAAATCCTTTTAAAATGGGAGAAAATATGTTCAAATTGAGGCTTATAATAGTCATTAATATCATACGAATAATCATGAAAAGGAAGGATGATTATCCTTGACAATAACTAAGAAATATAGAATGACCCTTAAAGATTTTAGAAAATAAAAAATGAAATAAAAGAGGAGGGGGAGGGATCTACTTGCAGTCATAAATATCATGTGATTTCCCCCCAACAATTTGCAAGATATCATGAGTCCCTGGAAACCTACTCACCTAATATCATGAAAGCCTTTTTTCTTGTCAACTTCATCACACAAGAAGCCTTGGGTATGTCTAGAAAACCATACAGTTCCCTTTTTCCCCCCTAAGGGAAAATGGATGGATTTTCCATGAGATGCTTGCGTATCCTCATAATACCTATGTTGTTCATGTTAATCATCATAAAAAAAGTAATTATCACTGGAATTACTCATGTAATCTTTCCTGACTCCCCAAACTTTGTAAAATAAAACAAAAGGAATAACAGAGGGAGGAGGCTGAAGCCTATCATGGTTGTGAAATTCTTGAGGAATCCCATAAAGCGGTCTGATGAGACTCCTGGAAAAGCTACCCTGATTTCAAAGAGACTCTTGGACAAGCCACTCTTACTTTGAGAAATATCCAGGTAAAGGCATCGATCATCTCACAAAGGCCTTTCAACGGACACTTTGATCTCACGAAGGCCCTTATACATGTCAATATGACAATATAGAAGTCCTTCAACATAAACTCATGATCAAAAAAGTCCCCATTAATTGGAAATAATCCAATAATGGAGGTATTGATGAGAAGGAATCACGGTCACTAAAAATCATGTGACACCCTCAGAGAAATCCATGAAAAAGGATCATGAAGACGCATGGCGCTAGACCTCTTTACCAAATCCATCCTATAACTTTATTAGATATTCCACACAAACTAGTGAACAACCGAGGTGGAGAGGCCTATAAATTCCCCACACCAGTATGAAAAATGCACTGCTACTTATCATGACCAAGAGGAATAAATCTGGGAATTTCACACAAGCACCGGAGCAGATTTCTTGGAGTAGTTAATCTTGTGAGCAACAAGTCTTCCATTAGGTAATATGATGGAGAATAGCTAGAGAGATCATGCACTGTACATAAAGAACTTCACATGATCCTTTATAGATCACAAAAAGGGATCCTAGTAGGATATACGAAGAAACTCCAACATTTCTTCTAGATCATGCGGGAATTAAAATAAACTAGCACTAAATGAATCTAAGGAACTCACAATACAATGGATAGAATACAGGATAAAGGTGAAATACTTAAACAAAAACATTTTTGCTGACCCTCATGTGTTCCTTGTGATCCATCCAATACATGAGACAACACCAAGACATGTCACTTGGATCTCACAACTCTCCTTTAGTATACCACCCAGGTCATGAGAAGTCTACAAGACATGTCAGAGAACGTCACATGGTTCCCCCTAGTCAAACCAATTTATTCTCATAAATCCCTCTAGGACTATCTCCCAAGGCTCACGACATCCTTAGGATACATCTATTGACTCATATAATGGCACCTAATCATGTTATCCAAGTATCATGGTTGGATATGGTCATGTAAATTAATCTATCATGATACCCTCTAGGAAAGTCAAATGAGACTCACGATTCCCCCAGACATGTCGACTGGGTCTCATGATTCCCTCCAGGGATGTTATCCAAGACATGTGACACCCTATGAGAAATGTCCTACTGACTCTTTGAAACCCTCCAAATGTGTCAATATAACTCTTGAGAATTATTACAAGTCAAGTCAGTTGGATCATGTGGATTCCTCTATAAAATATATCCATGTCATGCGATGGATTCTAGGATAGACCACTTGGATCTTGCAATGTACTCTGGACAAGTCATCTTTGATCATGAGGCATCCTTTAGATATTCCACCTGGGTTATGCGAAGTCCTTTAGAAATACCAACTGGATCATTTAGTTGTCTTTATATATTATGGGTAGATACTTTCCTACAAATTAGGATAAATAGAAAATCGACGCATGTCAGGATGGAAAACGGGTCACAAGGGAAACCTTAGAGTGTAATCCATGACCAACGACATAACATGGTATGTACCAACAACCAGGGAAACCTTAGAGTGTAATCCCTAAAAAATGGAGCTATGATGACTCTGATTCCTTCCATATTAAGGATACGTAGGCCACCTCTTCAAGGTTTGAGCTCCATAGGGCCATGCCAATACATAAGTCCCTCACTCTCCAAGCGATGATATTGATCATTTTCCATCGCTTGTTCCTCACACCGAGTATAGATCCCATGATATTAGGGAGTTGAAATAATAATATCATTCATAACATGAGTCTCCACCATATAGGTCAACATATGTATATAAATCCCCAATGAGTGGCATGACACATTAGTGTCAACACAATTGCATCTACCTTGGGGAAAATCCCAAGGGAGTGATTGAACTATAAGAAATATGATTACTACAATAACTAGGATATGTAGGGTTCCTTCTTAAGGATTGATATAAAATAAACATCCATTTTGATGTAATCCTTATGTAGATTTCATTTCAACCATCGAGACCCAATCCTTCCCATGGGCTGATTACTCTACCTCATCTACCAGTGGATTGAGAAATAAACTAAACTATGATGACTCTTATTCCTTCCATAACTAGGATATTTAGGATGTCTATATGTGGCCCAAGCTCTATAATAAGTATTTTTAGGGTGGTACTAGTATATAAGTCCCATAACACGAGAAATGAAAAAAATGATAATTTGTATCCCTTATTTATCACATTGAGCATAAAACACATGTGATTTGAGAATTGAAATAATCATGTCATATGCATCATAAGTATCTATAATAATAAGGTAAATATCAGTGTTTATGTCCAAAAAAATGAACTACGGTAACTCTGATTCTCACAATAATCGATATACATAGTACGTCCCTCCAAGAATCAAGATTGAATACCCATTGTGTAGGAACTCGGGACACCCTGAGAGGGGACAGGTGAATCAGGGTGTCAACTTTTTCTTTTTAAAGTTGTGGATCTTGTTCCCACATTGGTAGGAACTAGTTAAACCTGTATTATGGATATGATTATCAATGAAACATTCACATGCAAAGATATGTAACATTAATTTTTACTTGGTTCACCACTAAGGGAAATGTCCAAGGAGCATATGCCGCCAAGTCATCGGTCGTACCAAATTCCACTATACTTCACTAGATGTGGATTACAAAGGTTTGGGCACAGTCACTCTGTCCCAAGCTCACTACCTTTACAAAGATTCAGGGATAGATCACTGCTTCCCTCGGGTCACTCCCGCTGACTCCCCCTAGCTCACTGCCCTTGGTGAAGTCACACTCAGTTTATAGACGTGAAGGTCTCCTAAATAGATTTGCATTGATGTATTCTTCTCCTATTCAGCATGAGACAATGCTTGCATCAGAGTACTGGGTTGATGCCCTTTTGTATTCAATCTTCTTATTTAGTGCAATAACTGAATGCACTAAATATTCTTCTTCTCTTCCTTTGATTCCCAATACTAACACCTAAGTGTATTGATATATTCCCCTCTTTCTATGCAGATCTGAGTTTAGTTGCACGAACCATTATTCGTCTCTTCGCAAAGCACAACAAGGGTGTTAAACACCAGTCATGTGTGTGTGGTACCACTTCTCTTCATAAAACCAAATTGTTCACTACTCTTTTGTCTTCACAAATGAATACATTATCAGTTTCACTAAAGGTATCGAGCAATCTTCCGGCTTTCGTGCGACCCCAAAAGGACGGACATACACCAACAACACCTAGTGCTCTTCCCCAAGCCAAGTGCAAAAGTCCCAATATGACGTGTAGGTCTTCAGCGTGCAAGTCCAAACTGGCGCGCAAGTATCAGCAAACCACCTGCGCGACACCACCTCCTTCAACTTCAAACCTACGCGACTCACTTCCTTTCTCTCCCAAACCGCCTTGGCTGCGCAGTCAACAATTGGCGTGTAGCCTCTACTTGCGCGACCCAAATACCACTTGCGTGGCTCAACCACCTACGCGACGAGAGCTCAAACAATATCTAAGTCTTGAACTTAGTACCAAATTAGGAGGGGTGCTCCTCTATTTATAGGCATTCAGATACCCTGCTTGGCGGTGCGCAAGTATTCCCTCGGCGTGCAGGTTCCGACACGCAGCTCATCCGCCCTAGCCTCTGTCATACTGCTCACTTGCGCAACCCAACCAATACCTGCGCGAACCTCTTTCCTTTTCCATATTTTAAAGATATGATCTTGAAAAACATCTAGCGCGTATCTTTCCAATCCTCCTATGTACCGACACACAAGTCCTTTCTCAGCGCGCAAGTCACCTGCGCGACCAACCCAAAACCTACGTGGCCCTTATCCCTTTGCCATATTTTGATGTTCGGATCTTGAAAAACATATGGTGCATAAGTTTCCTCTACTTTTGGTAAACGGCGTGCTTGTCTCTTTTCCAAAAACCATTTTTCTTTATTTGTCAATTTGTCAGGTCCAAAAATTTGGCAAACAATGGAAAACGGTGCCACCTTGTATCTGATCTTTTTGTACCACCTCCAGATCATCCATTCCTTTTTCTACGTTCTTGAATAAAACATGGATCATTAACCACATCCCTTGAACTCGACATGTCACCATGAAATCTTCTTTTTCAACAAATTTTTATGTCATTTGTTTGCTTTGTCAACAAGCACGATCACCTCAGAAACACTTCTTTTCAGTGATTTGTATCCTTCAGAAACTCTTCTTCTCTCGACACAAACTCTAATATCACGATATATATCCTTTGATAGATCAGCTTTAGCATCATCATATTTTGATACAATGTGAAGTGCATGGCCATCTCAGAATTCCAATCCATTCCACATTGTCTTCTTCTTCAACCGTCATTATCTAATTCATGAAAAACATATGATTCAATTCTTCAAGTAGGATCTGGAATTTTTCTCATGAAATCATGAAGACTTGCATGGTATTCATCAAATCCCCATTCTTCTTTAAGAATCCTCAAATGGATTATACCTCCCCATTCTGCACTGTTGTAAACAATGTGTCACCTTTGACACGTGTTCTTTGAACTTATGATCAGTACAAAAATCATCTGAATTTCCATTCCTCCATTCCATTGGAGTACTTCTTGATCTTCTTCTTTTTTATCTTCATTGAAAACTACTGACAAAAAATACAACCTTATACACAAAGTGGTCCCAAAAATCTCCCCCTTTTTATTTTGTTGTCAATACCTTATATATTTTCTGAAATGAATTCATCAATGTTAAAAAGAGAATCTTCTTTTCAATCAACTTTTCTTTTCAAAATTTCTTTTCACTTTCTCCCCCCCTTATTGACAAGAAATACAAAGCTCATGGTAGGGAGGGTATCAATCAATACTTAAGCAATGTTTCATTTATCATTTCACTCTATGTCTACTTGAGCAATGCTCGATGTAGAAAACAATAGGATTTGATTTAGACAACAAGGCTGTCCATTATTCACAGATCATGAAACCAAATGAGATGAGAACAAATGTATATTCTCTTCAAGGGTTTAACACTTTCATTTCAGGCTAAAGAGATCAATTGTGATAGGGAATAATCAACCTGAAACTCCTGCACTCACATCAGCAAACAGATCAAAAATATTCAAGTGCAATTGGCAGGATAAGTGGCCTTGGGTCACTTCCATTCTTCTCATGTCACTAATCAATTAAGTTACTCCCCCTTTGTAGAATGATCTTTGTTCTGATTAACCAAGGTTGAGATATTGAGAAATGACATACCTTCTCCAATGACATGTTCTTCAAGAAATTAATAGAGTAATTGCATTTAATTCAAGACGGAGTTGATAGTGATTGAAACAATTATTTTGGAAGATTCTTTAAATTTTTTTCTTCTCCCCCTCAAGGGAAACACTCCTCATCATCTTCATCAAGAGTGATCCTTCATTATCTTAATCTTTGAATATCAATTGAAGAATCATCCAATGATGGAAGCTTCTTCAGCTTAGTTATCAAGAGTTAACAGCATTCACTACTTCATAGGTTCTCCCCCTGAGAGCATGATTCACCTTCAATTCCCCACATTATTAAGAAAAATACAATACAAAAATGATTAAGGGAATAAGTTGGTTCCTCCTTGCTTCATCAACATGAGATGCATGGTTGAGGTTCTTTTCCCTACCAAGTTCCTATGTTCACCCCAGTCTTCTTGCCTACACATTTGAACATATGTTCTGATATGTGTTGATGTGGCATGGTTGCCTTCACATTTTCTTCTGTGTGGTATGGATAATTATTCTACTTAACAACTGTTTGGAATGATGAATTCTCACTCATTTTGAGGACTACTTCTTGCTCTGGTATTAAGGTTAGACAACATTTTGCAATGTGACCAGATTTATTGCATCTCTAACACAGAACTTCTTTGACATGTGTGTTTCTCTTGGTTTGCAATCTCTCCTGCACTCTATCTTCATCTCGTGAAAGTTTTTCCTTTCCTTTGTCACTATCCTCGACCTTTTCATATTCAAGTTTCATCATTCTTTTCAAATCATCTAGCCAGATGACCAAAAATTAATTTGGAATTATTGTAGCTGGTTTGGATCTTCCACATAGGTTCATCTGAGTTTCATCCCACTTAGTTTTTCTTTTGGATGAATGACCCTTCAATTTCATGGATCTAAAATCTTGGGTCTTATCACCTTCCCTACTTGAGATCTTCTTGGGGAAATGAGTGTTTGCACTATTCTTCTGATTTCATCCCAAGTTACTTGCTTCACACTTAGATGGCATCATAGGTCTTATTTTCTTATCAACAGTGAAAGCATGTTGAGATGGGAATGTACATACCTTGTGACCACTGTCGTTGTATACATCACAAATGTTATCAAGCAGACCAAATCTGTTTGCTGTAAATAGATGCATCTGGACCTGCAGATGTTGCTTCTTCTTCTCTGGATTTCTTCCCTTTGATAGTGGCTTTCTTTGTGCTTTTCCATTAAAGGGATTGTACCAAAAATCCAGTGCAGAATTCCCAATTTTTTTGCAGCCCCAACACTGACCCACAAATCTTTTCTTCTTTGTATCTTCTGTATGAGGTTTTTGGGCCTTCTTCTTAATTTTTAGTGCTCTATTTGAGGAACCAACTTCCTCCTTTTTATTCCCATCCATCCTATCCATAGTGGTAGGTTTCTTATCCTCCTCTTTCCTCACCCATACTTGTTTAGAATTTTTCTTCCAACCTGGACTTTTTGAAGGAACAAATTTAGAAACAACAGTACAGGTTTGTATAGACGGTACCTTCACTTTCATAGTTGCTTTTGATAGATCAATGAGTGAAGTCATGATCTTCTTATCACATGTTGGAGGTCTTTTGATAGTAGAATCCTTCAGTGGACATTGAGTACCAGCAGTTACTGATTCTTGAGATGGATAGTCAAGAGTTGTCATAATCTTTTTGTCACATGTTGGAGGTATTTCAGCTTTAGTATTCTCCAATGAACATTGAGTACAAGCAGCAACTAATTCTATTTCATTCTTTTGTAAAGTCTCAACATGTGTCTTCTCAAGATTTGTCAATTGGGATTCCAATTTTTTACTGTCAATATTGAGGATGATATTTTGATCTTCAATCGCAATAATCTTCTATTCACAAGTCTTATTCAATATTTCAACCTCATATTCATGCATCTTAACTTTGTTTTGTAACAAAGAGTCAAGTTCCTTGAATCTCTTGGAAATTTCTTCCAAACAAAAATTCTTGACTTCAGTGCTATTCTTCAGCTCAGCTTCAAGTGCATGGATATTTTCTTTTAAAGTCTTATTGACTCCCTATTTTTCTTCAAAGACATTAATCTGTTTGGTGTGCTTTAAGCATTCAAGAATTTTTACTTCCAAGCCCTTTTCCAAATTTTCAGCTTCTCTTTACAATCGATTGATCTTAGCCTGCATGCATTGAAATATTCTAAAATCAGGAGCAACTCTCTCTTCAGGAATGTCACGCAGATATCTTATTAATTTGACCCGATCACTTGTGATAGAAGTGTCTTCCATTCCTATGGTAGAATCACGATCCACCTACTTGATAATTTCCAAAATTGATATTTCTTCATTATGGTAAGGGCATGGAGAACTAGATACTGCATCTTCTTTGTATATTAGGGACTTCTTCAACTGCTTCTTCTCTTTATTTTTCCTATTTAACAAGGTCTTGCTGGATGTAGGCTTCTGCTCAGAAATGAATGAGTCATTATCAAGACTGCTCTTCATTGTTGACTTTAGGAAAGAAACTCAAATCCTCTTCTAAATAGAATTACTGTATAGTATCCAACATACATGAACCTTTCCTTATGATACCACTTGTAGTACCCCAAGACACTCTGAGAGGGGAGGGGTGAATCAGGGTGTCAACTTTTTCTTTTTAAAGTTGTATATCTTGTTCCCACATTGGTAGGAACTAGTTAAACCTATATGATGTATATGATCAACAATGAAACATTCACATGGAAAGAGATGACACAAAAATTTTTACTTGGTTCACCACTAAGGGCTATGTCCAAGGATCATACGCCGACAAGTCACCGGTCGTACCAAATTCCACTATACATCACTAGTTTTTGATTACAAAGGTTCGGGCACAGTCACTCTGTCCCAGGCTCACTGCCTTTACAAAGATTTAGGGATAGCTCACTGCTTCCCTCGGGTTACTCCTGTTGACTCACCCTGGCTCACTGCCCTTGGTAAAGTCACACTCAGTTTATAGACATGAAGGTCTTCTCAATATATTTTCATTGAAGTCTTCGTCTCCTGTTCAGCATGATACAATGATTGCATCAGAGTAATGAGTTGATGCTCTTTTGTATTCAATATTCTTCTTTAGTGTAATAACTGAATGCACTAAATCTTCTTCTTCTCTTCCTTTGATTCCCAATACTGACACCTAAGTGTATTGATATATTCCCCTCTTTCTGTGTAGATCTGATTTTTGTTGCACGAACCATTGTTCTTCTCTTCGCAAAGCACAATGAGGGTTTTAAACACCAGTCATGTGTGTGCGGTACCACTTATCTTCATAAAACCAAATTGTTCACTGCTCTTCTGTCTTCACAAACGAATACATTATCAGTTTCACTAAAGGTATCGAGCAATCTTCCAGCTTTCGTGCGGCCCCAAAAGGACGGGTGTACTCCAACAGCACCTGGCACTCTTCCCCAAGCGCAATGCACAAGTCCCAATACGATGCGTAGGTCTTTGGCGCGCAAGTCCAAACTGGCGCATAGGTATCACCAAACCACCTGTGCGACACCACCTCCTTCAACTTCAAACCTGCGTGACTCACTTCCTTTCTCTCCCAAACTGCCTTGGGCGTGCAGTCAACAACCGGCGCGTAGCCTCTACTTGCGTGACCCAAATACCAATTGCGCGACTCAACCACCTGCGCGACGAGAGATCGAAAAATATCTAAGTCTTGAACTTCATACCGAATGAGGAGGGGTGCTCCTCTATTTATAGGCATTCGGATACCATAAGTGGTGGCGCACAAGTCTTCCCTTTGCGCGCAGGTTCCGGTGCGCAGATCATCTGCCCTAGCCTCTGTCGAGCTGCTCACTTGTGCAACCCAACCAATACCTACACGAACCTCTTTCCTTTTCCATATTTTGAAGATCTAATATTGAAAAACATCTGGTGCGTAGCTTTCCAATCCTCCTAGGTACCGACGCACAATTCCTTTCTCAGCATGCAAGTCACCTATGCGACCAACCCAAAACCTGCGTGGCCCTTATCCCTTTGTCATATTTTGATATTCTGATCTTGAAAAACATATGGAGCACAAGTTTTCTCTCCTTCTGGTCAACAACATACATGTATATTTTCCAAAAACCATTTTTCTTCATTTGTCAATTTTCAGGTCCAAAAATTTGGCAAACACTGGAAAACGACGCCACCTTATATATGCTCTTTTTGTACCGCCTCCAGATCATCCATTCCTTTGTCTAAGTTATTGTATAAAACATGGATCATTAACCACATCCCTTGAACTCGACATGCCACCATGAAATATCCTTTGTCAACAAATTTTTATGTCATTTGTTTGCTTTGTCAACAAGCATGATCACCTCAAAAACACTTCTTTTTGGTGATTTGTATCCTTCAACAACTCTTATTCTTTCAACACAAACTACACTATCACGATATATATCCTTTGATAGATCAGCTTTAGCATCATCATATTTTGATACAATGTGAAGTTCATGGCCATCTCAGAATTCCAATCCCTTGCACATTGTCTTCTTCTTCAACCGTCATTCTCTACTTCATGCAAAACATATGATTCAATTCTTCAAGTAGGCTCTGGAATTGTTCTCATGAAATCAGGAAGACTTGCATGGTCTTCATCAAATCCCCATTCTTCTTTAAGCATCCTTAGATGGATTATAACTCCCCATTCTGCACTGTTGTAAACAATGTGTCACCTTTGACACGTGTTCTTTGAACTTATGATCACTACAAAAATCATCTGAATTTCCATTCCTCCATTTAATTGGAGTAATTATTGATCTCATTCATTTTGATCTTCATTGACAAATATTGACAAAAAATACAACCTTATACACAAAGTGGTCCCAACACATTTTCCCAAGAGCACCCCTTTAAGTCATTTCTACACGACATTAAACTACACGGGACCAACAAACTATGTGGGTTTTGAATCCTGCAACAACCAGGATACATGGGATGCCACATAATGGATCAATCCCCTCAGAATATTAATCGCCACCTTTAATGGCCTTAAATTCCAAATATCTTGGTTATATAACTTCAGCACATAAGAAACCACCCATTATAGAATAATGATAGATAACCTCCAATATATAAAGATGGATTCACGAAAGAGATTCTGTTATTTTTCATATGAAAGATAATTACCCTATAATAATTTTTTAGGGTAACCAATATTGTATAGGGATTAGGAAGAGATTCAAAAACATATATTAAATCTATATATAGTCCCAAAGTAGGTAAAAATTCTCCCCAAAATGGTGCAATGAGACCAACCTCTCATCCTCTTGACCATGAAGTTCCCAATCAGGATCCAAGTATCACTAAGAGGGGGAGGGGGTAAATTAGTGATATCTTTTTCTTTTTATGTTTCCTTCATTTTGAAACAAACTTAGACTCCTGTTAAAGAGTTTCTTCCCTGCGGAACACACACAACTGCATGAACACAAGATTTATAAGGTTCACTACCCAATAAGAGTATCCATGTCCTTGGTATGGTACATAAACAATTCAGTACCACACAATCCACTAGAAAAAAATCCTTTGATATGGAATAAAATGAGTAGGATATAACCTTACACTCATGTATCACATGGAAAAAAATCCACAAGTGTGTGTGAACCCTCTTAGCACAAATAGGGAATTACGGTATTTTAGTGCTTCTTTACAATTGAACAGGTATATTCTCTGAAGTAAAAATCTTCAATTTATTACCCTGAAGTCGGTAAGAAAAATATTATGCACAACTGAATACGTTCAAATAACCCAAATCTTCCACACACCCTTTTAGGTGTCTTATGTGAAACTTTAACACCTCATGCACAAGATTTGACTTTTGTCGTGAAACACCTCTTGCGCACAACTTCAATCTTGCGCGCAACTATATTCTTGCTTGCAAATTCTCCTTCTTGAGAAGAACTATATTTCTTTCACACACTCTACTTTTCTTAATATTTTTCCATTCCTCAGAGCTTGTGACTTCTCTAAGTGTCGATCTACACAAGTGTGAGTGGGTCGCATCTTATTTATAGACCTCATCGACCCATGCGTGAAAAAACCCCAATGTGTCGTGCAAGATCTTGACACGTCGCACAAAACCCCATTTGACGTTGCATTAGGTGCATAAATCTCTTTCATTCCAACCTCATATTTCACTCAATTCTTGAATGTTTTTAGAACTTCATTCCTTTTCCATTTTTCTAAATTTGGACCTCGAATCATGCCTTGCGCGCAAGATTCCAAATTCACTTCAATCTTTCATGCAAAAACCAATCTTTTGAACAAGCCTCTCCTTTTCTAGATTTTGATGTTTGGATCCAATTGCGTGCAACATACCAAGACATCTTCAAAATTTCACACAAAATTCCTTTTCCAAAAACACATTTCTACATCTCCCGATTTTTAAGACCTTAAATTTGGCAAACATTGGAAAACAGCGCCACCTTAAAACGTTATTTTGTGTCGCCTCCAGATTGTACGTTCCTTTGTAATTTATCTCTTCAATTTATCCCATAACCATTATTTAGATTTCATCATGAAATACACTATCACAATATGTACCCTTTGATAGAAAAAATTTAGCATTGTCAGATTTTCAACAGGAAGTAATGCCACTTCCCTATATTCTAGTATCATCATTCTTTCTAATAAGAACTAAATATAAATGGCATCATCTTTTCTCCCCCTTTCCTTCATAAGGCTTGCATCAAAATTTCTCTTAACTTATGATATTTGTGAAATACAAATCAGCAAAGTATCTACTAATTTTCAACTCCTTTACAAAGTGAAATGATTTATCTTCTTTGACAACAAAAGACAACACTTTGTAACCGCAAACTCTTATTACTTCCTTCTCCATCCAACTTGGTTCCAACAGACCAATGAGAGTCCCCAAGATTCATTGGGCCTGAAATCCCAGATTACCACTGACCTTTGGAAGTTAGGTTTGTACCTAGTTATATATGGGGGAACTATTGGGAGTTTCTAGGGAAGACTAAACAAATGGTAAACATGATGTGAGCGGTTGAGCATGGTATTAAACCCCCATTCACAATCCAACCATCTAGAGAAACCCATTCAACATATAGAAATATAGTCAAAAGAATTATAAAGGGACAATTTGAGATGGCACACCTAAGGCGTGTTTTTTATTGAGGTTGAAATCCTTTATTCAGATAACAACCACCAACAGGTGTAATATATGATGTGTATGAGGATTTAAGAAGAAGAATTCAATTTTAGGGTGCCACACAGAAAAGGAAGGTGAACAGAAGAATGAAGATATTTATAAATCAACAATTTCTTTTGAAAATAGCTATATACCACCTACCTTTAGCTTAGGGTGCTATACTCATCTAATATCGAGGCTTCATTTGGTCCAGTTTGAAATAAATTGACAAAATAGAAATTTACCCTAAAAATAGGGAGAGTAAGCTTGCACCAAAATAGTACAATAGATCAGAATAGAAACTGAAATAGGAAGAAAGAGAATTATAGATCTTACCGATGTGGATCTCTAGAGACCAATGATGTTTGATTCAAACTTTAGACGGAGGAGATATCATCATCTATAGGTTGGAGAGGAGGAGAGACCAATATGGGTAGAGAGGATCTAAATGTGTCTGGAGGATAATCAGAAAAGGGTAAAAGGTTTTTAAAACCAATTAAGGTAATTTTAGTAATACAACCTTTAGAAAATGGGTTACACAATTTGACCGCATAATTTTCCAAACTATGCACCAAACATACGGCTCCACATACTTAGGAAACCCACCTTGCATGGTCTTCCCACATTGTTTTTCCTAACCATGCGCCAACCATGAGATTAATAGTGAAATCATACTTTCTATTTAGCACTAAGTGAGTGGGCTAGGCACACAGTTTGGGAAATTGTGTGTAGCCCATGTGGGGCGCTTCTGCTCACCTGCTGCAGCCACACAGTTTTCACTGATGTGCCACATGGTTTAAGAAAAACCATGCACCCTTTTCAATGCTTCTAGTTTTTGAGTTTTTGGAGCTATATGCTCCCAAAAATTGATCATCTAAGGAACCTGTCATTACTAGAAGAGAGTTATGAGATTTAGTAATATAATGCCTTATAGATATAGAAAACACATGCACTCCTCTTGTTTTATCATATCCAATTTTATTTAATTGAATGTTAATTATACTTATCATTGATAATATAACCATTGAACTGTGATCAGTTGACTATTATAAATATAAGGTTCTTAGCAAATCCTTTTGACACAGATAAAGGAAGACATGGCCTCAACTAGTAGGATCGTACCCTATGAAACCGATTTATCATATATTTCAAGGGAGATAACAATTCTGGAATTTTCCCTAGACCAATCCCAAGAGAAGATCCAACAACTTAAGTATTATCGAAACTATTTATGAGAGATGCTCTAGATCATCGAGATCATGGCCCAAACTATGTTCACTGAACGACCCCATGAATGCCCACCATCTCACACCTTACTCTTAGGGAGTATACTGGTGTAATAGAGGGATATGTATCAATACCCTATAATTATGATTATGTGCATGATTTTTTCATAGAATAATGAATATACTTTCATTCTATTATTGTTACTTTGTAAATGATTTTTAAACCATAAATAGTATTTTTGGTTAATATTAAAATTCAATTTAGAAATATATTTTGAAGAATTAAAGAATTTTTGAATTAAATAATATTTTAAATTAATATTATTATTAAATGAATTTTATTAAATATAAATGATCATATAATTTTTGTGAAGTCAAATGTAATTTTTATTAAGGTTTGAAAACTGTTTTTGTCAAAACTTGTCAATTATCAAGAAATGTCTGTTTTTATTTTAAAAGTGAAAATTTAAATATTTAGAATTTTTATAAATAAAATGAATAATATTTTTGGAATTATCATGTCAAAATAATCCAGTAGTGAATTTTTCATAATTTTTTGAGACAATCAAATTTTTGGGTAAAAATTAAATACCATATAAATATATAATGTGTTTTATGACATAATAATGATCCAATAGTGACATAATAAAATATAATAAAACGAATCATAATTATAGTATATTTTATGCTTTAAAATAATGTAATTTAAGGTTTATTTGATTTATTTTATAAAGCCTTAGTAAATTCTAAAAGACATATAAAATATTTTAAGATTTTAAAATCATTTACTTGAAAGTGTGAATCACGTCCACATAAGTAAGGGAAATGTTTTAATATATTCATCCCTTAGCCTTATAAAATAATTTATATCACTTCCATTTTCTAGTAACCATTGGTAGAAACCATGGTATGGTTTGTGGTTTTGAATATTTTAGTATGTAGTGTCTGAAACCAAAATAATAAATAATTCCTCCACCTTTACCATATAAACCCACCCAAGCACCCATTTCTCTCTACTCAAGATCTTTTAATCTTGAAAAAACTCTTCCCCTACTCCCTAGAGTCCTCCCAAGGTGCCCCCAAGCTTCCAAGAAGCCTCCCCCAAGCCTTTGGGATCACACATCCAAGTATGAGATCTCCCTCTCTCATTTTTATTCAAGAACTTCTTTTATGTCATGCCTTTTAATTTCCATTTTATTGATTTAGGTTATGCTATTAAATAACTCCTTACTATCTATTTTATTTATAAATGATGGGATCTCCCTTTTACTCCCATTTATCCCCCCCTATGATCCTTTAAACCCACCCGTTACTATATTGAAATTCTATAAGGGATTTCTCTATTCTCATTTCCATTCAAACATTTATTTTATATTATGAATATCAAATGTTATGATATTATGTTCCATTATCCCCTTACTATCCATACCATGTATAAATGATTATATAACCCTTTATCTCTCATCAATCCAATTTATTAATTTCCCTATGATGTCATTATGGTGCCAAAATTGCACCATGATTCTCCATGCCAAAATCATTGTATAGTGAATACCATACCCATTCCTTAATCAAGGATATTCACCTTTCTCTACACATACTTATCTAATGGTGACATACATGTATGAATTCCACATTCCTTGATCATGGAATAACTGATGATGTTGAATGAATCAATGTTATATGATCTATGTGGCACACTTAAGCATGAGATTGAAATGATTATGATGGGTATGCCCTGATAGCGCTCTAATGCATTGGGTAATGTTTAGTATCATGATACGTCATGTCAGGACAAGGGTTTAACTGATTCCGTTATAGGACTTTTCCACCATGTTGGGATAGGGGTTTACCTTATTCCTTGATGTTAATGATGCAGTGTTTTAAGTTGTTTCCACATTTCAATTTTATGATAATCATGTTATATCATGCCTTTATGTTTTTGTTTCTCTTATGCTCCATTGATATTCCTATTACCTAACATGTATTGTATTCTTCATGTTATGCCTTGTTTACTCCCTTACTTAGATTTATAACTCACTATTTTATTATATATGTCCTCAGGTTACCCCATGCACTGCTAAGTACGAAGGAATGTTGTGGTCATGTAAAAGAGTTTTTCAATAAAGATGTGTATTTCATTATTTATGTTGTTATGTAACGATCCTAAGCCTCAAAAACACTACACCTATCGATCTTATGAGTTTTATTAAGTGAAATTTTACGTAATAAATCATGTTTTAATGTGTAATAAAGAGCATGGTTGTTATAGGATCGATAACATATCACACACAAATGAGAGGTGGATATCCTATTATGTTTTCATCCTCAATAAAATTCATGAATTAAGGATAATAAAATATATTTAATGGATCAAGTTCTATCTCTTGGAATATGATCACTTAATCATATTGGTGTTCATTCATTTAACACATCAATGTATGTCAAATGCCAAAAATGAAGCAAGAATCTGGTTCAAAACTAATGGAATGGTGAGATTGGTATATGAAAGACATATTAATAACATGCATGAAAAAAGGTGATTTTGAGGATGTTGACCATGACATTTACACTCAAAACTACAATATAGTGATTCCTTTTATAGTGGATATTAAAAATAATAGCCCATTGGGGATCCTATGTGTGTGTTTTGTATTGATTTGGTAATCCACTTAACCTAATATATATATATATATATAAAAATTATTAAAGACAAAGTTTTTGATTTACTACTATGTTTATGATCACACCCATCTCACATATCTTGGTTAGTGTGTATAACTTATAGATTTGATATAGGTAAGGGAACAAGCCCTGATATATGGGAGTATTATAGAGGGGCTTAATAGGAATTTAGAGATAGGTCCCATGAAAGGTTATGAATTGAAGGTTGGTTCTCCTTTAATTATTTTTCATATCATTCTACATTATATTAGACCATATAGTTATATTATCTCAGTTGGGATGTTTTATTTTATAATTGGTATTCATTAATTTTTTTTATAGCATTATGGATATTAATTTATATATAATTTTTTCATTATTGATCAATTAATTTACTCTAGTGCTTGTTTTTTATTAATAATGAATTTATTATTTTTCTATATAATTAAAATAATTGAATGGTAACCTCATGTGGTTTTATTTAAGCCCCACCACTAGTCAGTAGCCTCTATAATATTGGGCGGCACACACAAAGTTATATATTGACCAAGATTTGTAAAATGATCTATATCATAGATGGAAAACAATTTAAATCTCAATTTGAGGATGCATGAAATTTTTATAGCACAATTCATAGTATTGTTTATTATTTTAGTGCGATTCATTAGAGTGGGATATCAACTCATGTCTCCTTTATGGATAATCCAATATACTGAGATGAATTTTGGGATAACTTTCTTATTTAATGGATGGAAAACATGTTTTATAAATTTCAATGATTAGAAAAATTAGGGCATGATAGATCCCTTAGTTGTGGTATTGTTTTATCATGCACATATTGAAAATAGTTGAATGAGAAATAAGAATACATGAGATCTTATTTGATTGATTTTTCTATTGTAAATGCATGATGATACTTCTCGGGTATTGAAATACCTATCATATAAATCTTGATTCCTGCATTTTTTTGGCTATAGTCTTAAATTATTGTTTAGAATTTTCATATTGTATTCTGGGTATTCAAATTTATATTTGGATATGTTATTAATTGAAAATTTAATGGACGTTGTATTGTTATACAAAAAGAATAATTAATAGGTAACAAGTTTAAGAAACTGTGTAGTCTATATGATTAACAGATAAAATAATCACCTCTTTTTTGGCTACCAGGTACCCAGTGGTCTTTAAGAATAAATTATAATAGTGTATTTTTTATAAATTTTGTGACATATATTAGAAAAGACCCCATTTTAGTTCTATATAATTTCATATAATGGATACGACATTAATTTTTTATATTTTTCTCCCATATTGGAAAGGGATATGCTTCTCATATGATGAAAAATATGATATTCATCATATGTGTTAGGATTCATAAGTTAAGACTAAATTTATGCACCTACCAATTACTATTTTATATCACTTTATAATATAATTCCATTTAAAATACCTAACATGGTCATTTTTTATAGATTAATTGCGATATCATTATTTAGGAATGATTAAGATAAAATATTATTTGAGTAGATTAATGTTAGGTGATGTTATATAGTCTATATTCATTGATTAATATGTTTTCTATGTGTGGTACAATATACCTATATATGTAATTAAGTATCGTGGAATAGAATAGGAACCTAGTGGATTCATATTTGTATAAAATAATTGGACAAATCAATTAGGAACAAGATAAATGATCCATAAAAGAGATTTTGAGTTTAGGGTCACATGTTGACAAGTTTAATTTCTAAGGACTGGGTTATAAATGTAAAAGGGACATCTAAGGAGTCTATATGTGTGTGATAACTTTTGAAAGATTATGTATTTTTTCTAGTGACTATATTAGAGTGTTTACTAAGAGTATGATATGAGATTAATGGTTTGAAAATTATATTTATTATGGGGTCTATAAAATAAATGTGGTTTTTTTCTTTAAGGACCACATAATTCATTGAGAGATGATTTGTGGGTGGATATATGATAGATGGTTAGAGGCCATATGTGGTACTTGGTGACCTAATAGGAAGAACTAGAGAGGGTAGAATAGTTAGTTGATTATTTATCAATCCACTTATCATGAAATTATGAGTGATAAAATGATGAATCATTTCTTAACAATATTCATATAAGAGGTAAAATTTGTTGCTTTTAGAGATATGTTATGGGTTAAAATCCTCTATGTAATTTGTGTTGAGATATGTGATTCATGATATTTCATGGGTAATAAAAAAATGGATAGGTTATTGGTCTATATGTTGAGATTTTATAATAATTACATATTCTAAATGTAATGCGATGTGATTTGGATGTTATGAAGACTATTACAAAGGGATTATTGTGTAACTCCTCTAAGCATAATTTTGATGCACATACCAAGAGAACAATGTGTTACACAATTTCATCAACTCTTTCAAAGGGAATTGTTATGTTGTTCCAATTCACATGATATATGCGAACTTACAAAGAGGATAGGTATTTAAGGATTTCACCTCAACTCTTCAAAATTGATTGACTATATTATTTCTATACTCAAAATTATTATAAATTGACCAATAGTTTTTATATATTACATTTAGAGTTTAACTCTATAGAATTTCATTGATATTTTAATACTATATCATAGATCATGTTGATGTTATTATTACATAGGGCCAAACATGTGTGAGATACAACACATGAAATGCATGGTAATTACATAAAATCCAAAGCTTGTATCTTTGATTAGGATGTTATATGATGAGTTATGTTACATTAAATATTATAAAATACATTTACTCATATATATATCTCTATCTATTAGAGGGTTATTAGTGATGTAACAAGGACATTTATACTCACACAATAAATATTAAACCCAATTTATATATATAATTAACGATTCATTATGCATGGTTGGAAAGGTACCAATATATATTTTCAACTTGGGTATCTTTATTTTATGATAAAAATAGTCTTATAGTGAGGAATATTTTATTTTGTTGATGGAGTTACCTGTAATTTTTAAAATAAATTTCATATAGGAATATGATTGACCCATTGAACGATATAATCTTTATATATGATTTGTAAGAAAATGAAATAGAAACATATGATATTTTATGTTGATTCACTATTTACATTATTTTTTTACACTTTAATTCAAAAATGTCAGTTATAATATTAATTTTCTATGTATTTTTACAGTTTTTATTATTATTTATTAGTTAAAATATCAATGGAAACATTTCCTAGTAAAAAAAATCATTCCCTTGTAACTAGTCTACACTATATGAAATATAGATATGTGTACTTGAAATCTCATATAATTTATTGTATTTTTCATTCTATTAGCTTTTAGATCAATAGAAATTTCACCCACTGATTTAATCAAGGAGAAAGATATCTGATGCAGGTCAGTGTATGGAATAATTGAAAATGAAATTTATCAAATCTAATTGATCAAGCATTATATATTATGAAGTTTCAGAATCCAAGGAAGCTCCACACTAGATATAATATGTTTCTAATGCATATTAGTAAATATATTAGGAAATAATATTATATCAAATGTGAACTTGAGAAATCATACACAGAAAGCATTAAAAATACACCACAACGTTGTTGGATTAGAATAATCAGTAACTATAAATAAAAATGGGCTTATAATGGAATATTTAGACCAAATATGTGAAGCGCGTGAAACGCGCGGCCGATTGTCGCCTATCGACCGGTCAAGGTTCCGGTGCTCTGCTAATGTGTATAGCAGCACTCGGGTCGAATCCTCAGCGATGATACTTTGAAATAGTCATTTGTTTTTAGTTGATTGTATTCTGATTGGGGGTTTGTTGGAAGAGCTTAATTGAAATGACTAATTGATTATGATTGATTTAACAAAATGATAATGATTGGGGTGAGTTCATTATTAGGGAGTTAATCTTGTGAAATTCTTGAGCTTTTCTTTATATTGCATTTAAATTAACACCCACTTCACAAGTTGACGTCGATTAGAATTCTTAAGTGTTAAAGCTTTAATCCAAGCCTTAACTTAACTAGGATTCTAAAATCAATCAGTACTTGTTTATGGTAGTGTATTTATGGTTCCAATAATCCATGGAAACCACATGCTAAACAAAAGATGTCATTAATCCATGACATATTAAGTCCAAAATACACAATGTTAAATTAATGAATACTCATCGAGCAAATACTCTCAATCACTTAACATCCCTAAATTTTGACTCACCCCAATGAGATATTTACTCATCCATTTGGGTGTTTAATATTCTGGTTATAATAATGATGATGATAAATTAAGAATAGAAGAAAAAGAAAGGGATTAGAAAAGAGTGGTACATCGAACACACACACACGAACAATGATGATAATTAAAAACAGATTTTTGATTGAATGAGGAAGCAAAATAAGGGAAGGATATTTAACTGAATTTAATCTATTTTAAGAAAATTAATATTAAAATACATAAGGTGGATGAGAATAAGAGATATTGAATAAGTAACTTGCATTAAAACAGAATTACAAGGAAAGAGAATTACAAGATTAAAAAAATGAAGAACACGAAAGTAAGTGAAAACAAAGAGAGGAGGAAAGATCTCTCAAGTGAAAACTTGAGTATTTAAGGTCCTACCAAGCCTTTTTCAAGGCTTTGGTCATGCCAACATGATCTCCTCTCTTCTGAAATTGCAACCCCTCTCAAGGAGAGAAGGGGAGAGTATTTATAGCCCAAGGAGTGGACTGTTTTCATTCCCAATCTGTCCTTCTACTTGAATCGCCAAGTTAGCTAATCAGAAAGCCGAATATCCAAATATATCCTTCTTCAAAGTTGTAGATAATACAGTTTTCAGACTACTTTAAAAATTTGGAGGCATTTGGAAAAGTGGATCCAAAGTTATGGAGGTTTTATTAAACAAAGGTAAACTGTCCATTTCTATCCATGATTTTTCGATGGCCAAAATGTGAATGGATTTTGGAATAGGAATATGCCTTCAAATCCGAATGCCTTATTCAACAAAGTCGGCCAACTATATCTCCTCTTTCACACTGAAAACCCTCAGCTCGATTTAATGCTTACATCATGAGATATGTCATGAATATTATAATGATTTTATTTCTCATCCAGAATGGTGGGATGGAGTTCAAAGCTTCATTTGGGCCCCCTTTACTTGGATTTGGGTTCTTAAATTTTTATCATGGACTCCTTTAAATGTCCTCCGAACTCGGGAGGAGAATTAATGTATTTGGACTTTTGGATTGAGCTCAGTAATTCTACCTTCATATATGGTCCAGTTTCTTCACAGTTTCCTTGGGCCTTCTTGTGGGGTCCATATGACCCTCTAAATGGACGAATTTGCCAAATGTTACTTCTAATGAAATGTTGGAATTGGAATTTGGAACCCTAGAAAACAAGAATCATGCAATTTGGATAAGTAGGGTGATAGTTATTGTTAAAACATTAAATAGACTTGAATCTAGATAAATCCAAATAGTGCTCAAAAATTATATTTAATATTTAAACATTAATATTTCACAAAAATTATGCACATTTCATATAAAATCAGTAAAGGGAGTATGTAAAAAGATATGAAAATATTAATAACATCAAATCCCCCACACTTAGTTTTGTGCATGTCCTCATGTGCAACAAATAGAAAAACATGACAAAATCATTTTCACTCACCAACAAATATTAAAATTTTGTTTTCTCCAATCAGGGGAGGTTTAGACTATTTCACTCATCCATTTTGAAATCCACCACAAGTTGTTATAGAAACAATGTTCCAAAACTAATTCATTTTTCTATGCTGAAATTTAGAAATGGAAAATGTGGACACTCAAAACTTACTCCACTCAAGATGATAAAATTAATTTATGGAGCTTCACTCATTCACCAACCAAAAGTGAACATATTAGAGTTTGAAAGAGATCTCAGCTTCCATTTTCCATTCTAAAGTGCACAAGAATCAAGAGGACTTTTTAGGGGTTTTTCTGTGGCTATGGGATGGTAGGATTATAATGTCCAAAAGGTTGGAAAGAGGGGCTAAAACACTAACATGGATAAAATAATGCACAATTTTTTTGAAACTGAAACATGGAAGAAAATGGAAACACATTTTTACAAAGGAAAAAATGAAGCATGACACAAAAGTGGAAGAAAATTTTAAGGGGATGAGAAGTTGGAATATTTACAAAAACACAAAGCTTCTCCCAATAACATAAGTGTTCCTTTTTCTTTTCATTTCTTTTTTTTTGTATTTTTTTGAAAGTTGAACTTGAAATAGATCTCACACTAATCACCCAACCCATGTTTGATCTCCTAAAGACACTAATTGTAATAGTTATAACAAGATAAAAGGTTGAGGAAGAGTGATTTTTGACCTAACCAAGACACAACCCATTCTTTTCTTTTTTTTTGATTTTTTTTTGATTTTTTTTGAACACTTTTCAATAATATTTATAGAAAAGGACATCAAGATGAGACCATTACAACAAAACTCACTAAATTATGACCACTCCCCACACTAAAATGGATTCTTGCCCTCAAGTATATGACAACACGTTGAAAATCAAGAAAAGGATACCAAAAATGAAATCCATCCTCCCCACACTTAAAGTTCAAGAAATTATGCAATGTAAATCCATGTAGATGTTGGGTGGGACAAGGTATTGGGTTTGTAATGTGGCTTTCAAAGAAAAGGTTTACATAGGCTTGAAGGGGCATTCAAAAGGAGGATTAATGTAGGGTAATGGGAGGCTATTTGGCCATTGTGATTCTCATGAGGTTAAAAAAAATATGCCTCTATCATATTAATGCACACCAAAGTAGGAAATTCAGCTCGAAGGTCCACAAACTCAAGACTCACAAATGGGGGTGAAAAACACACATTTTTAAAAGATGGTCATAGGTGACCTTGGCATGAAAGCTAATGATGTTCCTCACGGTAGGGGTAAATCATTTTCCAAATCAAAAATTGGGCATTCAAAATTTATTGTTCTCGACACAAAATTCTTTATCCAAAGTCATGATGAAAATGCAAAATTTTTGAGATGAAAACATGTCTTTTGATTCCCCAAAAAGGTTCGACAAAATTTGAAAATTTAATGGTGAGTAATTATGACTCTCTTTTTTTTACCTTTTGTATTTTATTATTTTTTTAGTGTTTTTTTTAAATACATAGTCACACAAAAGAGAACGATAAAAAAAAGGGTTCGATGAAGAAAGTGGTAAAAAAAATGAAAGAGAGAGGAAGAAGAAGAAATAGAGAGAGAGGAAGATATAGAGAGAGTTAAAGGGAAAGAGGTGCCCCCTGGTTTGGATTTGATGGGTCTCCATCCAGTGGTGGTTCTATTGAAGTGGATGGGGATTCGATGGAAGTCAAAGTGGTTCCCAGATTGTGAGACCTCTCATGGTGATGCTTTAACCGATGTTCGTTAACCGTGAATGTCCTTTTGGAAGAGGGGTCTTGGACTTGCACTGCACCAAATGGGTAAACATTAGTAATAACAAAAGGACCTTCCCAACGAGAATTAAGCTTACCTGGGTGAATTCGGAATTGAGAATTGAAGAGCATTACCTTTTCACCTTCATGAAATACCTTTCTCAGGATGTGTTGGTCATGGAGTACCTTAGCCTTCTCTTTGTACAGATTGGAATTCTCATAGGATTCAAGTCGAAGCTCCTCCAGTTCAGCCAATTGCAACAATATTTCTTCACCAGATTTTTCACAATCTAAATTACAGGTTTTCACAGCCCAAAAAGACTTATGTTGGATTTCAACTGGTAAGTGACATAATTTACCAAAAACTAGCCTAAAAGGATACATCCCAATGGGTGTTTTATAGACAGTTCGATAAGCCCAAAGTGCTTCACCAAGTCTTTCAGGATAGTCTTTTCTAGTGGGTTTTACAATTCTCTCAAGCACTCTTTTCACTTCTCTATTAGAAATTTCAGCCATTCCATTTGTTTGGGGGTGATATGCAGTTGAAGTTTTACGTGCAACCCCATTATTTTTCAGAAGAGATTCCATGGTTCTATTACAAAAATGGGTTCCTAAGTCACTGATAAAGGCACGTGGTATGCCAAATCTTTAGAAGATGTGGGTCTTTAGGAACTCACTAACAGTATGAGCATCATCCTTCCTAGTGGTTTTGGCCTCAACCCACCTTGAAACATAATCGACCACAAGAAGAATGTATGAGAATCCATTGGAAGGGGGAAATGGTCCCATGAAATCAATACCCCAAACATCGAAGATTTCACAAAATATTAAGGGCTTTTGGGTTATTTCATTTCTTTTGGAGATTATTCCAAACTTTTGGCATGTGGGACATGATTTACAAAACTCATGTGAGTCCTTGAAGAGCAAAGGCCAGAAGAATCCAGAGTCTAGGACCTTTTGGGAGGTCCTTTGTAGTCCAAAGTGGCCACCTCCGGGAAGTGAGTGACAGAATTCTAAGATGGAAGAATGCTCATTTTCTTCAACACATCTCCTAATTACCATGTCTGCCCCAGTTTTCCAAAGTTTATTTTCTTACCAAAAATAGTATTTTGAATCACTTTTCAACTTCATTTTTTGTTCTTTTGAAAAATTTTCAGGAAAAACACCAGAAACCGAATAATTTACAATTGGGGCATACCATGGTATTTTTAGAGTGAGAGATGAAAGGTGATCAGTGGGAAATTCAGGATCAATGATTTCAGAATGAGGAGAATTAGGAATTCTACTCAAGTGATCAGCCACAGGGTTTTCTTTTCCAGGTCTATCTTTGATTTCAAGGTCAAACTCTTGGAGCATTAGAATCCATCTTATTATCCTTGGTTTGGAATCACTTTTCTTGAGTAAGAACGTAATAGTAGAATGGTCTGTGAAGATGATGATTTTGGCACCTAAGAGATAGGGCCGAAATTTATCCAAGGCATAAACCACAGCTAACAGTTCCTTTTCAGTCATAGTGTAGTGAGATTTAGTTTCATCCAATGTTTTTGAGGCATAATAGATGACATGAGGTATTGTTTCTCTTCTTTGACCAAGAATAGCCCCAACAGCTCTACCAGAAGCATCACACATCAATTCAAAAGGTAAGGACCAATCTGGGGGTTGGATTATCGCGGCAGATGTAAGATCAGTTTTGAGTTCAATGAAGTCTCTCTTTAAAACCTCATAAAAATGGAAAGAGACATCATTTTGGAGAAAACAAGTGAGTGGGAGAGAAATTTTACTAAAGTTATGGATGAATCGCCGATAGAAACCAGCATGACCGAGAAATGAACGGATGTCTCGAACAGAGTTGGGTTCAGGAAGTGATTGGATCACTTCAATTTTGGCAGGATCAACTTCAATACCATCTTTTGAAACTATGTTCCCTAGAACAATCCCATTTGCAACCATGAAGTGACATTTTTCAAAATTTAAGACAAGGTTACACTTGACACACTTTTGAAGGACTAGAGAGAGTGAATGCAAACAAGATTCAAATGACTCACCATAAATGGTGAAGTCATCCATGAAGACTTCCATGAAGTGTTCAATGAATTCTGAAAATATACTCATCATACACCTCTGGAATGTTGCAGGAGCATTGCAAAGTCCAAAAGGCATTCTTCTATATGCATATGTTCCAAAGGGGCATGTGAAAGTAGTCTTTTCTTGGTCCTGAGGTGAGATTGGGATTTGAAAATAGCCAGTGTATCCATCAAGAAAGCAATAGTGTGACTTTCCGGCCAATCTTTATAGCATTTGATCAAGGAATGGAAGAGGGTAGTGATCTTTTCATGTTTCAACATTCAATTTTCGATAATCGATGCATACACGCCATTTGTTCTTCACTCGAGTTGTGACAACCTCCCCATGTTCATTTGTGACAATAGTTATCCCACCCTTCTTAGGTATAACTTGAATTGGACTAACCCATTCACTATCAGAAATTGGGTAGATAATACTAGCTTGAAGAATCTTGGTGATCTATTCCCTAACTACCTCAAGGATGAGTGGATTGAGTCTTCTTTGTGGTTGTCTAATTGGTTTGGATGACTCCACAAGATGGATGTGATGCATGCAAAGGGCAGGGTTGATTCCTGTTATGTCATCTAGGGTCCAACCTAAGGCCTTTTTGTTTTCCTCTAACACTTGAACAAGTTTGGACTCCTCGGTTTCAGTAAGTGTGGCAGAGATAATGACAGGATATGAGTGATCATGGAAGAGGAATGCATATTTCAGGTGTGCAGGAAGAGGTTTCAGATCAGTCTCATCTTTGAATTTTGGGCTCGATAACTCAGGAATGGAAGAAGGGACTTCAGTTGCTTCAGGTTCATTTTACTTAATACTATCCAAGGTGGATCAGTAGAGATCAGAATTGATGTGGAATTAAAGAGAGTTTTTAAGTTCCTCTAGATTGATGGAGTCTATGAATGAAAGGTCCACATCAACTTCACCATTTATGACTTGGTTAATCCTAGTGCATATTTCACAACATCCTATCTCTTCAGAACATGATGAACATGATGGAATGGGGTTCAATTGACTCTTAGAAGTGTCCTCAGAAGCATGGATTGAGAATGCAGAGTGATCCTCAGATGGGTATCGCATGGCTTGGAAAATGTTGAACTTGACCAGTTGGTCACCGAATTCCATGGATAGGATGCCTGAATGGACATCAATATTGGTTCTCTCAGTCACGAGGAATGGTCTTCCTATAATTAGGGGAGATTGAGAAGAGTTCGTCTCACCTTCCATGTCAAGGACATAGAAATCAGCAGGGAAGATAAGATCATTAACTCGGACAAGGACATCCTCAATTATTCCCTCAGGACTGGTTGTGCTTCGATTGGCTAACTGAATGACAACACCCGTTGGGTTCAAGGGACCTAGACCAAGGTTGGAGAATATGGATTTGGGCATGACATTAATTGAGGCTCCTAGGTCTATGAGTGCATCATCAAAGTTGGAACTTCCAATTTGGCATGGAACCGTAAAGGTCCCTGGATCTTTTCACTTTATGGGAATAGACTGTTGGGTGGAAACATTTTAGAAGGTCCTAAGTTGCCTCTTATGGGTACAAAACTCCTTGAAAAACTTGGCATACTTAGGAATTTGTTTTATGGAATCTAAGAGGGGAATGTTGACTTCAACACGTCTAAACATGTCAAGCATTTTAGGATCAGGTTCAAAGGACTTCCTTGTTTTAGAAACAGCTTGAAGAAAAGGAATTGGATTTCTAAGTGGAATTGAAGGAGGTGAGAGAATGGTTTCAGGTTCCTTTTCAAGTTTCTTTTTCTTTTCATTTTCTAGGTCAACATTCAAAGGATGGCTAGAGGACTTATCTTGAGGCATAGCAATGTGCTTTCCCGATCTAAGTGCAATTGCACTTACATTACCCTTGGGGTTGGGTAATGGTTGAGCTGGGAGTTGGGAAGAATTTGATTGTTGTTGCTGGCTCAGGTGGGATACAAGTTGACCTATTTGAGTTTCAATGTTTTTAAGGCTAGAACGGGTGAAGGAGGCAAGATCTTCCACTGCACTTTCCCATGGTTGCTTGGAAGAAGAGGCTTCTCCCGGATTGGGATTTCCTTGATTTTGGTTCTTGGGAAACCAATTGTATTGGTTTTGGAATTGGGAAGGCTCACTAGGATAATGGAATCCAGGAGGAGGATTGTTCCTTTGATGTTGAGGAACAAAAGGATAAGGTTGATGGAAGTTACCACCACCTTGACCATATTGGAATTGGTTTGGATTTTGAGGAGGGAATTGAGGGGGATGAGAGATGGTATTACCATACCTCAATCCTGGGTTAAAGGTAGAAGAGAAAGGCTCAGAGTGAGGTTGGTTGAAGTTTCTAAAAAACTGACCTGATTGTCGAGGGTTGGGGTTCCAATGAGCATATGTTGCATTGAGATCCATTGGTCCGGATGAATCGGATTGATCCTCTTGTAGTTGTGGGCATGTGTCTGTTGGATGAGCTGGGGAGCTACAGATTCCACAATTCTTGATAGGTATAGGGAATAGTGATTGTGGAGAAGATGAGGTTGGGGCTTTGGTAGCCACTGCTAGTTGACGCACAAGACCTGTAAGTTCACTCATCCACTCAGTCATCTTGTTAGGCTCTATGGATTGATTATCTTGGGCTTGTTTGACTTGAGCATGTGCTCGAGTATGGAATTTTTGTGTGTTTTCAGCCATGTTACTTATGAGATCTCTTGCAGCTGCTAGAGTTTTGTCAACAAGAGCACCGCCACTTGCGACATCAATGAGGGTTTGCTCTATAGCCAATAACCCCTCATAGAAGTATTGGATCAAGAGTTGGTCAGGGATTTGGTGGTGTGGGCAGGTTGCCACAAGCTTTTTGATCCTTTCCCAGTATTCATGGAGTGATTCATTTGGGAATTGACGGATACCACTTATTTCCTTTCAGATGGAAGCAGTACGAGAAGCAGGAAAGAATTTTTCTAGAAAGAGACGTTTCATGTCATTCCATTAGTTATGGAACCAGGAGGTAGGTAGTAGAGCCATGACTTAGTAGTGTCAGCTAGGGAAAAAGGGAATGCTCGGAGTTTGATTTGTTCTTCAGAAACCCCTTGAGGCTTAATGGTAGAGCACACCACCTGGAACTCTTTGAGATGTAGATGTGGATCCTCACCGGCTAGCCCATGGAAATGAGGTAGAAGAAGAATCAAACCCGATTTGAGTTTGAATTCAGCCTCTATGTTTGGATATTGAATACCAAGGGGTTGGTAATTCATATCAGGGGCAGCAAGTTCTTTCAATGTTTGTTCCCTAGGATTGGCCATATCGAATTCAATTGGTAGGGTAATGATTGGTTCTTGGGTGATTTGGTTATCCCTAATGGTCCTCCTAAGTCGACGAAGAGTTCTATCAATTTTAGGGTCAAACAAATCTAAGGGATTGTTTGGGAGGCTACGGGGTATTTAGATAGATTTAGAAAGGATGAGGAAGGCGAGTTTTTCTCAGTGTATTTTTTTTCTGTTTATGATTTTTATGAGAAGACGGGTTTTTCTGTGTGATTTTTTTTCAATTTTTTAATTTTTTTTTTGGTTTTTTTGACAATAAACGGAAACTAATGAATAATTAAAGCACCATCCCTGGCAACGGCGCCATTTGAAACGCACGGCCGATTGTCTCCTATCGACCGGTCAAGGTTCCGGTGCTCTGCTAATGTGTATAGCAGCACTCGGGTCAAATCCTCGGCGATGATACTTTGAAATAGTCGTTTGTTTTTAGTTGATTGTATTCTGATTGGGGGTTTGTTTGCAGAGCTTAATTGAAATGACTAATTGATTATTATTGATTTAACAAAATGATAATGATTGGGGTGAGTTCATTATTAGGGAGTTAAGCTTGTGAAATCCTTGAGCTTTGCTTTATATTGCATTTAAATTAACACCCACTTCACAAGTTGACGTCGATTAGAATTCCTAAGTGTTAAAGCTTTAATCCATGCCTTAACTTAACTAGGATTCTAAAATCAATCATTACTTGTTTATGGTAGTGTATTTATGGTTCCAATAATCCATGGAAACCACATTCTAAACAAAATATGTCATTAATCCATGACATATTAAGTCCAACATACACAATGTTAAATTAATGAATACTCATCGAGCAAATACTCTCAATCAATTAACATCCCTAAATTTTGACTCACCCCAATGAGATATTTAATCATCCATTTGGGTGTTTAATATTTTGGTTATAATAATGATGATGATAAATTAAGAATAGAAGAAAAATAAAGGGATTAGAAAAGAGTGGTACATCGAACACACACACACGAACAATGATGATAATTAAAAATAGATTTTTGATTGAATGAGGAAGCAAAATAAGGGAAGGAGATTTAACTGAATTTAATCTATTTTAAGAAAATTAATATTAAAATACATAATGTGGATGAGAATAAGAGATATTGAATAAGTAACTTGCATTAAAACAGAATTACAAGGAAAGAGAATTACAAGATTACAAAAAATGAAGAACACGAAAGTAAGTGAAAACAAAGAGAGGAGGAAAGGTCTCTCAAGTGAAAACTTAAGTATGGAAGGTCCTCCCAAGACTTTTTTCAAGGCTTTGGTCATGCCAATATGATCTCCTCTCTTCTGAAATTCCAACCCCTCTCAAGGAGAGAAGGGGAGAGTATTTATAGCCCAAGGAGTGGACTGTTTTCATTCCCAATCTGTCTTTCCACTTGCATCGCCAAGTTGGCTAATCAGACAGCCTAATATCTAAATATATCCTCCTTCAAAGTTGTATATAATAAAGTTTTCAGACTACTGTCAAAATGTGGAGGAATTTGGACAAGTGGAACCAAAGTTATGGAGGTTTTATTAAACAAAGGTAAACTGTCCATTTCTATCCATTCTTTTTCGATGTCCAAACTGTGAATGGATTTTTGAATAGGAATATGCCTTCAAATATGAATTCCTTATTCAACAAAGTCGGCCACCTATATCTCATAGTTCACACTGAAAAATCTCAGCTCGATTTGATGCTGACATCATGAGATATGTCATGAATATTATACTGATTTTATTTCTCGTCCAGAATGGTGGGCTGGACTTAAAAGCTTCATTTGGGCCCCTTTTACTTGGATTTGGGTTCTGAAATTTTTATCATGGACTCCTGTAAATGTTCTCCGAACTTGGGAGGAGAATTAAGGTATTTGGACATCTGGATTGAGCCCAGTAATTCGACCTTCATATATGGTCCAGTTTTTTCACAGTTTCCTTGGGCCTTCTTGTGGGGTCCATATGACCATCTAAATGGACGAATTTGCCAAATGTAACTTCTAATGAAATGTTGGAATTGGAATTGGGAACCCTAAAAAACAAGAATCATGCAATTTGGATAAGTAGGGTGATAGTTATTATTAAAACATTAAACATACTTGAATCTGGATAAATCCAAATAGTGCTCAAAAATTATATTTAATATTTAAACATTAATATTTCACAAAAATTATGCACATTTCATATAAAATCAGTAAAGGGAGTATGTAAAAAGATATGAAAATATTAATAACATCAGCGTGACATTCCCCCATAATAATTATTATTTCAATTTGATAATACCATATATATGGTTCCAAGTGAATCAATTTTCCTAGAAAAGAAGGTGTAACTACCTAATATGAATTATAATTGAGTTGATTGCATAACTTAGTAATATTGTACAGACAATAAATTTTTTAAATTTTGATATATAATATTATTCAGTCAATTTTTATGCTATAAAATAATAATCTAAAAAATGTAAACATTTTAAATAAAATATAATATTTTACACTTGAAAATTGTATTAATAATATAACACAATGACCTGAATACCCTCTCAAACTAGTACCCGACCTAGTCTTCCACATACCTGAAGGGAGTTTCTGATCTCCATGGTATGGAGAATAGTAGTTGAGCATCAAAAAACAACCTGAGGGAACAATTTCTCCCAACCTAAAGTAACAAAATGTCAAATATATAAAACATAGGCAATAGAGGAAAAGATAAATATATTACATAGATGAAAAGAAAAAGTGAAAACTAAACAAATCAAGAGTAGAAACAATCTCTAAGTAACAGCCTAACACAAAGGACTACCAAAATTGGAAAACCAATTAATCTCTGTGATAGCATGGGAAGACTCCCACCATCTCACCACCAGCTACCCAACTCAGCTAATAGAATAACTAACCACATCACTACGATGACTTGACTTTACCTACATCAAAATATATAACCGGGTCTACACACTAACAAATGGGTACGATGGTGTGAGCTAACAAACTCATTAGGGTCTCACACAAGTGATCCATATAAAGTATCTAAACAATAATACAATCATGATCAACATTAAAGAAAACAAGGTATGATAACAGTTTAATAAATTTTATATCAAAATCATGAAAAAAAGTTTAATTTCAAAATTTTCCTCACTTCCAAAAAATATTAGTTAAAAAATTCTCAAATAATTTCATAATCATATATAAAAACATATATATCTTCTCAAAAAATCATCCATCACATATCCTGTCAAATGTATGGTATTACAAAAAAAATAGTGCAATCGAAATGTAAATAAACATGTAACATCACGCCAGGGGTCGCACTACGTAATGTTATCCGAGAAATATGTACCTATTATAGAAAATCATGTATGAATAAAGAAACTATACATATGAATTTATTCTTGATAATGAAAAAATCCCCCAACACAAAAGTTCTATCAAGTCAGTAGAATAACAAGACTATAGATATAACGAAATCACCTTGATAAAACCCCCCGATAGTAGATGAGAACTCTTAATATACCTTGCACATAAGTACTTAAGGAATTTCATGTGCTCAATTTTACAAAATAGACAATCAATCCTTTTACATCATACAATTATTTTAAAACAATTTCACAAAAACTATTTCAAAATTCTTTGAAAATCCATTTCCATTTACCAAACCTAGAGGAAATCCATGTTTTATAAAAACCTACTTCGACACACACACACAAATAGTCATATAATAACATTTTATTTAATAAATATTTTTCTCAAAAATATGAGAAATACATTTCGCCAACACTAACTAGAGAAGGAACCACCTACCTAAAAACTTAGGTCACAAACACCCACAACAAAATAGACCATAAGAAAGGACTCAAAAATGACAACAGAGACCATAGAATCAATCAAAAATTATTATAAATGATTCAATTTTAAAAAAATGGTTGGTAGAGAATAGGTAACAACACATAAATCAAGAATTAAAACCCACTGCACCACAACCAACAATGAAAATGGCCCCCAGAAAAAGATCATACTCTAGATCTATAGAGAATTAATAAGAAACACCAACACATGTCAATAGATTAGATAACACAACAATATGGATCTATAGATATTAAATAAACAAAGAACCATAAAGTATTAATCACCCAAAGAGACACAATCCAACTTAAATAGTGATAAATCACTAAAAAAATCAATCTAGATCGAAAGATGGTTCCCAAAATTGTTGGATATGGGCTTTAGGTCGAGATCAAGGATGGATGTGGAAGAATGAATGGAAAATAAGATGATTCAAACACTAAAATATGATATCACAATATTTACATGAATTTTAATCTATTCACACTTCATGTAATCTATGAGGATCACATACAATGAAAATCCCATCCCCTTTTTATTAAAACCTAATATTTCAATGTTACACATCATATAACCATTATGAAACATGTAATCCTTTAAAGCTATGTAAAAAGTTCAAGACTTGTGTCTATAGACATAGTAAACATTGTGTAACCAATTTAAATTCCATGTAATATCCCATCATATAGTAGAAAACCCCAATTATTATACAAAAACATCAAACAAACTCGGGTATTCTTTGAACTCAGGGAGAACACAACAAAGAAATTACAAAAATTTGTGCCTAGACTCTATTAATTAAAAAAAATATCTACAAATTTGGTATTTTTTCTTATAAAATGTTCTCCATCCTTAGGAGTCCCCATACACACCTAGTTAAAGAGAAAAAAAAAATCAAGGAGAAGATAATTAATTGAAAGCGGGTAACATGATGTCCCAAACTCCTCACTATAAGACATTCCATCCTTGGGGAATCATGTGGAAGAATGTGTTTTGGTAAGGATGTAAGGAAACATATACCTCTTCAATAACTCAATCTCACAAGGCTCATGAGAATCTTATCTATACCCCCATAACACTCTAGCCAAATAAATACACTTCCCATGTATGAATTTCACTTGAGAGCCAACGATCTAATCTGGTTTCTCAACAAAAAACATCATTTTCAAACTCAGTATCCTCTAAAATAAAAACAATAAATGGTCCAAGGTGATATTTCCTGAGATTTGATATGTGGAAAACATCATAAATTCCTTTCAAAAGGAATAGAAATGCTAACTAATAAGAAACCTCTCCAAGACACTCAGTGACCTGAAATAGACACACATATCTAAGATCCAAATTTACCTATTTTCCATGCCAACAATGACCCAGCCGAGGAGAAACATTAATGAAAAAATAGACACCTATGAAAAACTCCAAAAGGAGACGTCATTGATATACATATGATTTCTTCTAACTATACACTATAACTATACGTCAATGTGTATCCCAAATATTCACTAATGACTCATGAATAATACTTGGACCAACAAGAGAGGCATCATCCACCTATTCGCAACAAATTTTTGATCTACATGAGAAACTATAAAAATCTTCTAAAGAATCCATTCTAATTGACCATTTATAACTGTTATTATAAGAAAACTATATTATTTTCAAATGGTTATCCCATGACCCACCAAAATCCACAACATAGGCACAAAGCATGTCCTAAATAATCTAAATAGCATGATCTATTTAGCCATCTTCATGTGGATGATCTGTTATATTCAATAATACCAAATTCACTATCAACTCTTGGAGACTTCACCAGAACCTAAATGTACCCAACAATACCAATCTAAAAAAAGGTATATGGAAACCCATGTAAACTCACAATTTTCTGTATAAACATCTTACACTGATTTTCAACTTTTTTAGTGTCTTTTATTGGAATGAAATGAGATGATTTTTTCAATTGATCAATCACCATCCACATAGAATTACTTCCTCAGGGTGCCTGTGGTAATAAAAAAAATCTATTAATAACTCACACCATTTTTGAACCGGCACTGGAAGAGGCTATAGGAAACTATAAGGTTTCAGATTCACTACCTTAATCTGTTGGTAAGTGTAACAACGAGACACAAAATTAGTAATGAAATGATTCATACAAAACCACTATAATCTTCATATAATGTTACAATACATATTTCTATTTCCCAAATTAATTACACATGAATAAATATGAAAATAAAAAAAAAACTCCACACTAATGATGGGATGAAAAACTGATCCCAATAATTTAGAGTACTATATGAAGAGAGAGACCAACAAGAAATAATCTCACCACCATACATGGTTTCTCTAATTTCTCTAAACTCAAAATCCTAGTACATAGGCTTTAGAATAGACTCAATGAGAGATGATGATAACTAATAACTAGTCACAACCTTACCTAAAACATCCTACCAAGCATCTGGATGCAACAGATAAAAAAGACTCATAAGGTTCCACTCTTCCTTTAATTTAAAAATAGCTTGTGATAAAACTTTCCTACTAAGAGAATATATAACAACATTCTCCTTCCCTGTGGTATAGGAGATATCGAATTGAAATGTCTATTGGTATTCAATTTATCATATCAGTCTAAAATTTAAGACTTTCTAAGAAAATATATAGACCAAAATTTTATTTTTAGAAAAGTTTCAGAACCTTTCCCCAAAAAGATAATTCCACCAACACTTATATACATGAATAACTATGGAAAGCTGTAAATCATGAATGTGATGATTCTACTCATGTAGTTGAATCTGATGAGAGCCATAAGTTACTACATGATCAACCTACATGAACACGCAACCCAAATCATCACCTGAATCATCACATAAATCCACACCCCCTTATGAAGATTAAGTAAGTTCAGAATATGACCAGATGTCAGAAGTCCTTTTAGGTCATTGAAGGAAGACTGACACATCATATATGAATTTCAACCCTTTTATGGTAAGATCATTCAAAGGTGATTCCAATATCATAAAATAATTGATGAACCACCTATATTATCTAGAATTTTCAAGGAATATCTAAATATAAAAGACATTTTTTGGATCTACCCCTGAAAAAAACCATTACCTTCTCAGGGTCAACTGATAAGACATGATCCTAAATCATGTGCCCTTTGAATTTCACTTAATAAATCTAGATGTTTCATTCTAAAAAAATTTCATATAAAAAGTAACTTCTCAGGATTTCCAAATCTCAACTATGATGGAGCTCATGATAATGCTCAGATCTCAAATAAACCAAAATATCATCTATGAAAAGTAGAAAAAAAGTGTCGAGATTTTGATGGAATATCTGATTAATCAAATCTATAAGAAATTCAGGGGTGTTAGTCAGACCAATGGGCATGACATGATATAAGTAATGTAATTTTTTTATTTCAAAAGCCATTGTTGGAATATCACACTCCCAAACTCCAATATAATGATAAACTTACCCAAAATCAATCTTCAAAAACCAGTTTTACCACTTTAAAAATTATTACAAATCATCATGATGAGGAAAATGATACATGTTCTTGATTGATAATCATTTCAACTTCCAATAATCCACACCGAATTGAAGTGATCCATCTACATTAATGGAAAATAGAACTAGGGATACCCCATGAGAAACATTAGGTTGAAGAAAATCCTTCGCCACCATATTTTCCCATTGAATCTTCATATATTTTATCTCTGATAGTGAAAAATTATAAGAAGGTATCAATATTTTCTACATCCCTGGAAATATGTCAATAATAAACTCTACCTCCCACTCTAGAGGAAGCTCGGGGAAATATTCAAGGAAAATGTCAAGAAAACCCTAAAAAATAGAGTGTTTATCAACAAAAAAGAAACTTCATTGGGATAAAGTGATATAGAAGAAAAACAATTTCTGAGTTATGGGTGGGAATGCCCTGAAAAAACCACACCTTAGATCCAAAGATCCATGAAACACTAGTGATATACTAAAGGCAACAATAAATGTGACATGATGACGATAAAAATAAACTTAATCCTAATGAGTAATAATAAAATCTATTCTAATAATAATGCCAAACCGATATAGATCAAGAACAATAAAATCTCATACTATCTCAACATTAGAAATTTATAGTGTGAAAGAAAGATACCATAACCCATACCATCTCCTCTTCACAAGAGGCGTCTCTAAATCCATACTAAAGGACATGAGCTCTATTAGATGGTTAATAATGTCGTCAAAATGGAAGTCATAATAAAGGACATAAGCTCAATTTGATGGTTAAGAATGTCGTCAAAATGGCAGTAGTAAACAAGTTTAAAGAACCAGTATCAAATAAAGAAACCTCTACAAAAAATTCAATATAGTTGGTACCTCTCACTATTATAGGACATGAATCTACCACCACTGGAAAATCATATACCATGTGAAGGTTATTAACTTCTAAGAACTGTTTCTAGAAAAATAAAATTATTAAAGCATTTGATTGAGCTGTAGTAGAGTTTAGATCTAACAATCCATAACCATAATGAGGACTAGACATAGCCTGACATAAAATCTTCAGATTACTATAATGTCCACAACCATAACATATATTTACAAGTGAAGGACTTGAATGATTATTATTTCTAACCATACCAAAATGATAGAAAGTCAGAGGCACAATACTAGATATAACTAGAGGATCCAAAGAGGGAACTGTTGAGAACCACCTCCACCACTCCTACGATGATCCTGCCACTTTCGCCTTTTCCCTGGCACACCACTAAATCATCTAATCACTGGAAAAGAAGGGGAATAATATATATACTTTATTGTGAGATTAATTTATTCCATCATAGATTTATCCACTATCTCCACATATGTCATAAGATTAATCACAAATACCTATGATCTAATATTTGATCGCAAACCCTAAAGGTACTTCTAAGCTTTCAATTGAACATTCATAAAAACCTTTAGTGTAAAATGAACTAGATCATCAAACTAATTAGTGTATAATAACACCAAAAAATTTATCTAATGAAAATAGAGTAAATCCATATACATTTCCATGATAAAAAATTGTAGAAAAAACTGTTGGAAGAAGATAGTGTTGAGACCCTTTCGGTCCAATCACATGTGTCTATCTTCCTTTATCATAGAATCCCCCAAATAGTTGTTGGGACCCTAAATTTTGAATGTTTAAAATATTACCATGATACTCTTAGGTGTATCCGGGATGTCAAATATCTGATAGATTTTTTCAAGATAGTCCTCCACCTCTTAATGTTGATTCATACCTTTAATGGATGGTGATTTCTCACACAAGAACTCTTGTGATCGATCTATTTTTCCCATAGCTCCTGGTTGTACCTAAACTACCTTTTTATGAACTTATGGAACATTATAGTCATCAGAATGGACTTACTAAATGTTATACTATCTAATATTATGATTTATAGAAGAATTCCCTTAAGGAACATCTGCTGAACCCTCCTACGAAACATGCAAAACATATCGCAAAGGCATATTGGTGAACACTGAAATAGAAGCAATGATCAGAAAACATAATAATGTCAGTTAAAACTAGAAAACCCATTAAAAAAATATTAACATAAAAACTCAAAATAGGAGACAAAAATCCTAAATACCCATGGTAACACGAGTCTTTTCATGGTAAGAGCTGTCCAAGAACTCATGAAAATCTACCTCTCATGTCATAGAATTACTATATCTAGTCTATCATACATCCCAAGAAAAAGTAAAACCCCAAAAATTGGGGACTTGATACCAAAATAAAAAAAACCAACCCTAATACCTTCTAAAATAGGTACCTAGCCCAATCCACTACATATTATAAGGACATTCCTAATAACCATATGACAGAGACTTGCAATGGAGCATAAAAAAACATGAGTGAATGATTTCTCCTAACCTAATGTGAAAAAATGGAACATATATAAAAAATTGAAAATATATATAAAGATAAATAATTAAATAACAAAAAAAATGAAAACAAAACAAGTAAAGAGTAGAAACCATCACTAATTTCAGGTCCAACCCCGAATGACTACCCAAAGAGGAAAAAAACTACTCCATGTGATAGCATGGGAAAAATCCCTCTATCTCACTACCTGCTACCCAATCCAGCTAATAGAAAACCTAAACATGTCACTATGGCACCTTTCCTTTCCCTTCATCTAATGACATAACCTGGTCTATCCACCAGAGAAGGGGTATGTATGGTGTGATATAAAAGGATTTATATTTTCTTACTTAATTTTTCCATACCAAGTCTCTAAAAAATAATCCAGGTATGATCAACTTTAAAGAAAAAATAAAAATGATAACAATTTAACAATTTTTATATCAAAACCATGGAAAAAAAATTTAACTCCCCCTTTTACCTCATTTCCAAATAATGTAGTTATGTAAGTTTCAAATCAATTTAATACCAAATATCAAAGTAGATATATCATTTCAAAATAAAGAATGCATCACTTATTATATCTAATCTATGGAAGTATAAAAAAAATTGTACAATACAAAAGAAGAAGGACAAGTAACATCATGTTATGGATCACACTAGGCCAAGATATCTTGGATAGTCATACCTAACATAGACAATCACATACACATCAAGACACTAGACACATGCATTGAGTCTTGAGATAATAGAAACACCCCAGTAAGTAAACCCCCTAATAGGTCTAATAAGTCCCAAGAACAATAAGCCTAGTAGGAGGAGGAATGACCTAGGAGAAAACCCCACGATAGTGTGTGACATCTATTATAACACCTTCCACCTAAATTCCCAAGGGTTTATATGTTCTCTATTTTCCAAACCAGTTCATGAGACCATGTTTTAAAAACCTTTTCTCAAAACCCATTTCACAATGCTTTGAAAATAGTTTTCCATTTACCAAAACCAGGGGAGATCCATCTATTATAAAAACCCATTTCCAAACATAAAAAACAAACAATTAATATAATTCCATTTCATTTAATAAATAAATTTATAAAAAATATAAGGAATTTAGTTCACCAACACAGGCTAGAGATGGAACCACCTACCTCAAAACTCAGGTCGCACACACCTGCAACAGAACCCACCAAAATGAAGGATAAAAAAAAGAAATTTAGGCCCTATAATCAATAAAAACATATTAAAATTGACTTAGTTAAATAAAAGGGTTTGTGGATAAGTGTAAAAAAATGTACCACAAGAACGCACACCCGCTGCACCACAACCAACAAATAAAACTACTCTTAGAACAAGATTGCCCAATGGATCAAGAGAGAATCAATAAGAAACATCACCATGGGTCAATGGATATAATAAAACAATGAAACAATGATACTGTGAATAAATAAATGAAGAATCAAAAATTATTATTCACCTAGAGAGATGGAATCCAACCACAATAATGATCAATCATCGATCAGATCAATCAAGATTGAATAGAGGCTCCCAAAATCACCAGAGAAGAGATATAGGTCAGAAGAAAGGATGCATGAGGAATAATGAATGGAAAAACATTCTATGCAGCACACTAAAATCTGACCTCCGTATAGTTAAATGAAGTGTAATTAATTTACATGTCATGTAATACACATGAACCACATATATAGATAACCCCATCCCTATTTTATTAAAACCCAATATTCTAACATTAGATGACATATAACCATTACATGGAGTATAATATATTCATGATGTGTATATAGTTCATGAATTATGTCTAGATACCATGTGCACATCATGTAACACCTTTACACACCGTGTAATCTCCCAGCACAAAACTGAAAAACCAGATTCTTACACAAAAACAACATAACAACTTTGGAGTTCTCTAAACTTGGGGAGAACCCTAAAAATCCATTAACACATTTATACCTAGACTCAATTAATTCAAACAAACACACATCCATTAACATTAGGTATTTTTATTTATAAAAATTTATTTCTTCTTCAGGATTCCCTAGACACTATAAATTATAGCAGAAAACAAGCTAAGATAAGAGAATTACCAAACTATGGGGTAACAAGATGTTATAACTAAACATATTTTATTAAAAAATATTGATGTTCAATAATTATTAACTGGTATATCATAGGGTATAATAGTATATTTGAAATTGAGTATTCCCATTAACATATGGAATTTAAAATATATAACAAATATAAAAATATTCAATTAAAAAATTCATTAAATAATATGAACAATGCATAAATATTTTATGTGATTTCAAAATAAATCTCAAAACTATAGATCAATAGTCATTTATTAATTTAAAATAATACAATATTATTTTATGTAAATTTACTCACAAAAAACCAATTTCAACTTAATTTTTTTATATATTATGGTAAAGGATTTTTGTCCAAACAGTTTTTTTTAAAACCACTAAAAAACATAATTTGCTTAAAAAAGAATCCTTGTTAATGTAATAAATAAATAGTCAAACCAGTTCAAAACAAAAATAGTGTCCATGATTAATGAAATAGAAATAATTAATAGGTTCATGCATATAGAAACCCTAAGCCTCTCTATTGGATAAAAAACTATTGTTATAAAATTCAATAATCATAAGAAATTTAGTGAAAAACATATTTGTAATCCATAACCTAGAGTATGTATAATAAAAGTATAAAACATAATAATATATTAAATAAATAACCATTTCAAATGTTATTTACAATAAGGTATGAAATATAAATATGAATAATGTAATCCATTTTTAAAAACATTATTTGAAAATTATTGGGAGATTTGAAAATATAGGTTATGCTAATAAAAAAAACCTATAATTATATAACATGAAAACATTTGAATGATATTAAGATATTCTCAAAATTAAATTTTTATCTCTTGGAGTGGATGATTTTGATCTCCAAATATTTCGAAATACGTTGATGATCTTCACACTTTATAGTAGAAAAAAATCCAATAAGGATATTTGAATCTCATACATAGTAACACATTTAAAAAAATATGTTCATATAAAAACTATTATCATGACCCGAGAAACATATCTAACATCCCTATCATGTTGTAATTCCCATTAAATCTAAAATCATATTATGATGTTCAATTTCATGAAAAGGAAAACTTATATGTGACATTCTAAACCTAATATATGTTTTTGTATGTGGTTTAAGGAGCATATGATATGGTGGTGAATATATTCTTAAATATTTGAATGTATTTGGTGTATAAAATGGAAATATAATTTTCAGGATAATAATATTCAAATACTTTTATTTGATCATGGTGATGAATATTTAAGTCAATTGTATTTTCATTAATTAAAATCATTTAATAGATTCATTTTTGATTTGTAATCACTTTATATGAATTCTCATAAAAACTAATTCCATATAATGTATTATATTGAATTACAACAATGTTAAATAATCATATTTAAAATTTGTTTTAATTTTATAATGAAATAGTAACATGTAATATTTAAAAAAAAAAATCAAAATTATGAAAATTTCAAAAAAAAATTATTATGCAAATCATCCTTATTTAGTATATTTTATCATAGGGTTATTCTTAATATATGATTAAACCATAATATCACCATTAAATAAAAATTTATGTCCTTTGAAAATTAACATTATATTTATGAGTTTACTATGGTGGTTTCATGTAATCATTTTATAGGTGAATAAATAATGATGTTGTAGGTATTTTATAATCTTATAATATAATCCTAAAAAACAATTAAAAATCATATACAATAAAAAATATAATGTTCATACATATTATCTTGTGGTAGAGGTGGTTTAAATGTATATTTTTATATTAGTACATCATAAATCCAATTCATATAAATAAAATTGTAAATATATTTAAAATGTACGACTTATTTATAAAGTAAATGTCCTTAATATTAAAAATTCACGTGTTTATTATTTATTGTACGAGGGTTGAAAAAAAAACCCCTTAGAAAAAAATTTATGAATTAACCCTAATCCATGATCATCATGGAAGAAATGGTTTGAGACTGTAAGATATAATTACAATGACTAAAGGATAATATGAAGATTCAAATTTCCCTCATTAGGAACTAGTGTAACATTTTTTTCTTAATTGGAAGAATGAATCTTGAGATTCAATATGAGAGAATACAAAAATTCATCCTTAACTACAATTTTTTTGGTCACACAATTACTGAGTGTAATAGGGATAAGGAGTCTATCTTCTGTAAAGTGAAAGGGTATGATGATGCCTCATGTAGAAGGAGGAAAGGAAAGAATCATGTAATGTCTTCTCATAATCATATTATTTCTAATAATGAAACCTCCAAAAGTGAGATGGGAAAGGTCTTAATTGCGCATGATGAACTTGTAGTTATAGTCCATGAATATGGGATTTCTGAAATTCCTTTGAATGGAATGGATGTGGATTTATCTGGGAAGAAGACCCCCTATATCTCCCAAGATGTACCCAAGTCATATGTAAGTAATGTCTCCTTAATCTCTGATGGAATGATAGAGGGAACACATATGGATTAATCTCATGCATACAGAGGTCATGGTGCAAAAACTCACATTAGCAAGGCTACATATGTGACTGGTCCAGAATCTAAGTGGAAACATAGCTACATGGGACTTGATAAATCCATAGGGGATGGATCTACTGCATGTATAACTCCAGTTGTAGAAACACTTACTAAGGAGACAATAGTTTTTGTAGGGCCCAAACCCCAAGGAGAGCATGATAATATGATAATTGAGGAATCTTTGCAAGTTGGACCAATATCCCTCCCTACTAATTATAGTAGGAATAATGAAGAACATAATGTTGATGGATCTAACCTAGAAGGACCATTCATGCTGCCACGTCCTTCTATGAATTCCAGAAGGAAATCCCATGTGAATAATTATTCTAAGGACATATAGCTCAGAAATAGATTCACACCTCTTAATGAAATTTTCTTGTCTGATGAAGTTGATGACACACAGGCCAATGAGTAGGATGTCTCATTTTATAATGGGAACAATGTCCCCACTTCTAATATTGAAATAGGGGATCCTAATTGTGGATAAACTGAATATTAACAAGTGTGAACCAAAGGTGAAATATGTTTGGTAACAACACTAGAATCAATGAATATGTTCTATTAGGATTGTCAAGGGAATTTTTACTCACAAATGGACAATTCTATACATTATATTTTGGCATATAAGAAGAGATGAAAATGCAATTTAAAAAATGGAGAGAATTAAAGTGAATTCTCTTGGATATATATTTGTGTCTAAATTTTTTTATGAAAACAATATGGATCATATTTGGGTTCTTAAGCATGAGAGAAATCAAATGACCTCCTGCATCAAAAAATCACAATGGATCTCAATATATTATACTATTCAAGGATACTTCTTCAAGATATCCTTTGTTTATGCCTCCTCTTCCTACATCACAGTAAGAGATATTTGGATGGAACTTGAGTATTTTTTAGGGAATTTAATTAATAAATGGGTGTTCATGGGTGACATTAATACCATCCTGAATCCTTAAGAAAAAATTGGGGTGAATTTCAATAGAACAACATCAATGGAATTCTTTTATTTCATCGATCAATGCCATCTTTCTAGGGTTCCAATCACATGTGTTGATTTTACTTAGAGAAGGTACACCTTGACTGGTAGGTAGTCAAGTAAACATGATAAATAAATTTTCCAGATGGATGGTGAGAAGTTGATTTTTGGAATATCTGGGAACACTTTACCAAACCACAATTCTTATCACAATCCTATCCTGATGGATTTATACACTCATATGGTCAAGTATTATCCTCTTACTTTTAGTTTCCATAATTGATGGCTTGTGACTACTGGATATAGGGAATTAATTTTGGATTCTTGGAGGATTAATATACATGGAAGCCCACTGCATTTCTTAATTGAAAAACATAGTAATGTTAAAATACTATTATGAGAGTAGATCAATAAGTCATTTTATAAACTTGGAATTGATATTAAAGACGATGAAGAAAATCTAGCTAGCTTCCAACTTATAACTCAACAACTAAATAGCCACTCAAGAGAGGAAATTCAAGCTAATTCAAGGTTGGATGATTTCCTCATTGTCATGGAAAGTATAAATAGGAAAAATTTACATATTACATGGTTGAAAGATGGGGATAAGAATTCAAAATTCTTTCATAGTCCACACAAGGAGAAAATGATTAGAGAAGGTTTAAATTCCATCAATATTATTGGATACCTTTACACCTCTGAATTTTAGATTGTAAATGTAGTAGTGAATTATTTCACTAGACTTTACTCTGATGATAGAGTGGAAATTACCCAAGAGATGGTTGATAATACCTCCTTCAATTTATGATCATCAAAGTGATTCTCTTGTATTGGCCACATCTAGGAAGAAAATCATGCAAGCCCTATTTTCTCTTAACATGGATGGTGTGGCTAGTTTAGATGGATTTACCAACATTTTTTTATGTTTTATTGGGGTATGTTGCAGTATGACTTGAAAAGTATAGTAAGAGATTTCTTACCCATGATCACATCCCTTATGGGATAAAATCCCATTTTATTGCATTGATTACCAAGAAAGAGAATGTTGTTGACATTAAGTACTTTAGATTAGTAGCTATTGCAAATACCATTACTATGGTCATTTGAAAAATAATGATAACCAAATTGGGTAGGGGGTTTATTATTTAGCACATTTCCTCGAATCAATTTGGATTTTTACTTGGAAGGTGCATTCAAAATTGTATTTTCACTACATTAGATAGTATTAATATGATGAAAAAAGTAGAATAAAGGAAAAGTTTCCCTCAAAATTGATATATCAAAGGCTTTTGATACTCTAAAGTGAAGATTCCTTTTTGATATTATCAAAATATTTGGATTTTCTAATGACTTTGTTAGACTTGTAACTGGTATACTTGGATTTGAAAGGCTGTCTATCTTAATTAATGGAGCTTCATGTGGTTATTTTTTTGGTACTAGAGGAGTTTGATAAGAAAATACCCTCTCAGGGAACCATTTTCCAATGCTTAAGACTACCTGGGTAGATGATTTGATGAGTTATCTCAGATTGGTATTTTAAACAGAATAAATTCAGAAGTGTTATTCTTATCCCTTCTTAACTTTTATATGCTTATGACCTTCTTCTTTTTAGGAAATCCTCAAATAGTACTATTTATGCAATTAAACCCTTGTTTTTTCAATATTGGGCAGTGGCTAGTCGATATATTCTCTAGAAAAAATTGTTCATTTTCTTTGGATATAGTTTATCTATTGGAAAGAAAAATATAATCCTCAGGACTTTTGGTGTTAAGATAGGTTTTATACCCTTTTATTATCTTAGAGCTTCCTTGTTTTATGGTAAGGTTCAAAGATAATGTCTTGAATACATATGTTCTGGAATTATTAACTAGATTTATAGATGGAAGGGGAAATCTATGTCTCAAGATGGGGGGGGGGTGTCTCCTATATTCGGTGATTACAAATTTTTTGTGTACTCTTTCTCCCTCTATAGGTGTCCAAGAGTTATTCTTAATGAAATTCAATGTTTGATGTATAAATTTATGTAGACATGATCTGTGAATGAAAGAAAGCTGATAATGGTTTCTTGGAAGGATTTCATTAAAACCATGGAGAAGGGAGTCCTTGGCACAAAGGATATTTATATTTTAAATGATGGAGTCATTAAAAAGTTCACATGGAGTATCCTTACCTCTAATGACTCTTCTATTTAATTTTTATCATGAAGGTTCAAGATGAAGCTTCTTAATGGGTATCCACACTACCTTCCATCTTTTGTTTTTCCCTCACTCAAGCGCTCTTTCAATGACATAACGAAGAATTAAAAATGGATCATTTGTAGGTAATCCAGTCTCAACTGTTGGGAATCCACCTGGCTAGACTACCCTATTAGTATTGTAAGTATACCTACCATCATGGATGATATTACTATATAAAAGTTTTTTTCTCCACCATGGTATTCTTACTATCATTTTGACTCCTCAAACTAGTCAGGAAATACAAAGATACCCTTTTACAGATGATGAAATATTGATTTGAAAGCTACACATAAATGTGTACTTCAATACTAAATATCACTAAAATACCCATTTTGATGGTTTTTGTAACCCACCCACATGGCTGCTCGGATTCAAGGCATCCTTCATCCCTCCTTCAACTTTAATTCTTATATGTAGATTATAGAAGAATCAACTACCTACTCATGATATGTTGGGGAAATATGAAGAAGTTATTGTCTCAAAATTTCATTTATACTCAATGGTATATGAAACTGTACAACATATATTTTTGAAGAACAATTTTGTCCAGAAATTATGGAGTTATATTGGATGTATTTTCCAGACTGAATTGTGTAGCTATGGGACCATAGATGACTTACTTCTTCACATTTCCCAGAGTGAAAGAAGCAACTAGATCAAAAACCAACTATTAGTAGATATTGTAGATGCCTGTTAATTTGTATGGAAAACCTATAATGCCACCATGACTGATGTAAATCATCTCTATTTCTAAATAGGTTCTCTACAGATCCATAGAGAAGCTTATGCCGTTGTAGCTATGAATGTGGGATCTTTGAAAAACAGCATGGATGATCTCACCTCTCTTAACTTGATGGGTATGTTAGGTAGATTGTGAAAACCACTCATGGTCAAGATCATCTACTAGATCCCTCCCATTTATATATGTGTGAAAATAAATGTTAATGGAGCGTCACTTGCCATGCCAGGACCATCAGGTTGCAGTTGTGTTTTCCATACACACAATGGAATTTTCAAAGGTTTCTTCCAATACATTATTGGGAAAGGTACTACTTATGAAGCCAAATTATGGGATATTATTTATGATATTATGCATTCTATCTATAAAAATTGGATGGTTGTGTGGATTGAATCAGATTCTGAGCTCATTGTTGACTCCCTCAAGTTGAGAACCACAGATGTGACATGGATAATCCTACGTCACTAGGAGGCCAATTGTGTTTTTAATGCGCTGTCAAAGAGATAAATTATGAAAATTAGTACTATGTAGTACTTTAGTACGCTTGAATACTATGCACATCTGGTGGAGGATGACACGAGGGGAGTTTTGTACTCTCATTTATTGTAAAAATACATTATTATGCTTTCTTTGTACCATTATTTTTTACTTAATAATTTATAGGGTCATAATGTCTGAACCCTAGATTTTCTTGGTAAATGAACCAATAATTATTAACTTATCCCATATGGAAGTGACATATTCCACATACCAAAGATATACATGATCTTTTGTGTAATGGATATCATGATCATGAATTATGTATGGTGATACATATTATGGATTCTTGTTTAAAGATGAATTTGTTTGACACTTTTCAGTATGTATTTACTTATAGATTTTTGTAACAATGAAAATCTTATTGATTTCACTCTTTAGTTAAAAAATTGAATGAAAAATTCAAAATATTTTCCAAATATAAAAATTCCAATAAAATATACATAAAGGAAATTCAAATGGAGATTATATCCAATTATAAAATAGTTGATTAATATTGAGAGATTATATATGATAACTTATCCAAAGCTGATTAATGTTTTACCTAATTTTTTTTGGATTTTATTTCATAATATGTTTTGAAATTAATATAAAATCCTTGTTTTTTTAATGTAGGAAATGAATATATATAAATTAGGTAATGACTATATATTATACTGATATATAGTGGAAAACTACATTCCATAGTGTGGTATATGATATGGGATTGAATTACTTTGTATATCATATTTTCAGGGTATTTATACTTATCACCCATAGAAGGAATCATGAACTTGAATTTCATATTATTTTGTGATGTATTTAAATAGATTTTATTATATATTAATGATCTTCAAGTAGAGTCTCGAATTTGTGACATTTTATTTGTATAAACATGTAACAAGATTTTTAATGTTCTTATATTACATAGCTAATATTAGAGAGTGACATTTAAATTTTTGATTTAATTTCACTAATTAATGGAAATATTTAAAAGGATATATAAATCATCATGAACATTATATATATTGTGTATAAAATCTATGGTTTTTTCTATTTTTCCGCTTTATCTCACTCTTCATTATCAATACAGGTACTAGTATGTCATAGATGCAAGCTAGGTCTAGAAATAAAAATCATGATATATAGTCTGTGATTTACCTATAGAGGAAAGAGTCCCATGGTTTTTTCTTAGTGATCTTTAATAAGTTCATTGAAGATTCATCTTACATCAATAATGGTTTGGTGATTTTTTTATTAATTTTTGTTATTTATTCATTATTTCTCTCTAAAAAATATTTTAAAATTCATTGTGAGTAGTTATGTTTTTAAATAAATTTGTACATATTTTTTTCCCTAAAATTATTTAATTAATTTGTGTAATGATTTTAAACTTATTAATATTGTCACTAGATCAATAGTTTGAATTCATATAATAATCCATAATGAATAACAGAAATAATAGAATTTGAATCCAACATGAATATATTGTATTAACCAAAGGGTTAAAATAGTTACAATATGTAGCATCCCATTTTTTTTTATTTTCCTTTTTATTATATACATTTATTGTCACTGATCATTTCTGATGAGTTTTAGGAAGTTTTATATAATATTTTTTTATATTTTGGAGTCTTATTAAATAGCGTATGATTTGAGAACAATTAGATAAAAATATAAACCAATCATTTAAAACATGAAATTACATATCAATTCCATTTTTCATAGTCTGAGCACCATTATCTGACCCCTACCAAGTCTCTAGCTTATTTTTGTTTTTTCTTTGTATCAATGACATACAATGTTGGAGCACATTTACTAATAACTATGATGAACAAAATGTCATGACCTCCTCCCACAAAAGATAACAGAATGAGGGGAGAGAGATAATGAACCCTAAGTCCCTTCTCTAGTAGGCCCCATGTTGGAGGCTAACACTAAGGGTATAAACATTTCATGAAATTAGAGAAATTACAATCTATAATAATATAGGATCAAAATATAAGATTAATAATCAAAAATAAACACTATGAATTAATATATAAAGTAAACAAAAACATCCAACAATGTAAGTATATATAATATAGGTATAGATAAAAGTAACTAAAAGTAAATACCCAAAAGAAAAGATAAAGAAGAAACACGGTAACTGTCTAAAAAGCTCTGAGATTGTACTGTCCTGCATGAGCCAACAAGCCCATACCCAAGTGGTAAGGGATCCTGCTTGGCATCCAAGAGGTCCAGGTTCAAAAACCGGGTGGAGGAAAATTTTCGGGTTACTGTAGAAGTACTGTAACAGGCACTGTAGCAGGGACTGTTTGGTATTGTAGTAGTCGGACTATTCACCTGATTTGGGCTTTCAGGCCACTAGTTTGGGCCTACGGGTCTCAGGGCCTTCGGTCCATCAAAGGACTTTGGGCCATAGGGACTTCGGGCCATTGAAGACCATGAAGTATCCCAGTTCACACAGAGCAGGCCCCAGATGAGGATCAGAGCACCAGTAGCAGTCACCAGAAGTAGAGATAACCAGATTGGAAGAATTAGAGGGTATGGAAACCGCCATCGGGACCAGGCATCATGCAGATTTGTACAGGGAAATGCTAGCTGATCATCAATGCAAGTGGGGAGATAAAAGTAAATCAATGATGCAGAAGCTAGGGAGGGGTAGATCTAGTGGGCTGGGCCTACGGGTCATGTATTGGGCATGCTATGCCTCTGGGCCTTCAGGTCATGTATTACGGGTCATGTCCGGCCTTGTGCCTTGGGCCTACGAGTCATGTAGGGGTTTCACTTTAACCCTTAAAAGGGGGATTATCTATAATAAAATAAAAAATAAGGTCTTCGGGCCATTCAGGTACTGTCATGCACAATCCATGCAATCCTCATGGAAACCCAAAAATCAGTTTATAGAGGTAGGGTGAGCATATAAGTATACTCAAAATAAAAAATAGTATCTCATGAACATGTGAAATAATCATACTAATTCAACCCGGAGAAAATAGTTGAACATACAACACCTAAAAAGGGAACTATCCATCCCAACCTCATGAAGGCTTTCTCACCAAATAATGCAAGCTATTTATGATAACATATTAAGAATAATATCAATAAAGGTCACCCCAAACCACTTTACAATTGGTTTTATACTCTCTCACCTCAACATCATACATATTGTGGATCAAATATATTAGGAATAACATATATAACTACACCATATCATAGTTACATCACATCATACCCACAGACATTTGGGGTATTTTCCCACAGCATAGTCACATATCATCTCACTCGTAGTCACTTGGTACATCACATTAAAACCATAACCAAAGAAGTATGGAATTATGAACATGAAGGACATTAACCTCATTCCATCCTCCTACCATGTATGAACCCCACCATAGGCTTCCCCATAACACAGTCATATCACATCTTTCCGAAAGACACATGGGACTCTACCCCACAACATGGCCATGTAATATAATGCCTCGACCCCAAAAGCCTGTAGATGGTGCCTTAATTTATTACATTGACATGATTATAAGGAATCAAATCCTAAAGGACTGGTTAGTTTAGTAGTTTTGGAAAACCAAATTATATAATTGGCACACATATTACATTTGGAAATAGAAAATAAAACATAATACATAATAAAACAAAATGAACAATATACTTGAAATATTATTCAAAGATTTATTATTCATAACTTGGGAAAAGGAAAAAATGGGTGATCTAAAATTCTTAGTAAGGATATGTATAGTGGAAAAAAATAATGAATTAATTAGAATAATGACATATAGAAAGGTAAATTACTGAGATACATACCATTTAATCAAAAATTTGAGAATGAAATGCATCTATAGATAATGTAAAACAAAAATATGATGGATAATAATAATAATAAATACATTCTAAATAAATGAAATTATTAATTATTATATTACATGTTTCCCAGGTATATTTTTGCTTTATTTTTAAGACATTTCACAAGATGGTTTAGCATATCGGGTAGAAACCCATCTGATTTTTCCAGTTAATTCATCTAATGAGACTACATATGCATTGAGGAGATTACTTTAAATGGTACCCAAACAATGTTTTACTAGTCTAAATCATTCCTTATATATCAAATAATAAATTTAATTCCTAAAAAATAATCCTTATCAAATATATGTATTGAGTAAAGGATATAAATTTATCAATATTTCTCAGTTAATCACATAACATCCAAAGTGAACACCAAATGTAAAAGAAGAATATGATTTAGGAAATAATAATATCCATTGCATGTGAATATAGATATTTATGATAAATATAATTTATAATAAAAATAATTATAAGGAAGTGATTGTTTCAATAGAAAGATAACAACCACAAAATTAAGTGATATTTTAATGATAACTTTTACCACGCGGTAATTTATGGGTCACACCCCTTAGATGAGATAGTTCAACATGAAACTTAAAATAAAATGAATTGTGATTGAATTATGATATAAAGTGAAAAATGGGTAGTATATAAATCACAAAAAATATGTAATTGGTGAATATTACGTTTATCTCATAGATGTAAAAAGTTAGATGAAAATCCATTACCTTACGCTCCCTTTTGGTTGAACGCTCCTTAAACTCCTATATAATAGTTTTAAGCATGTTATTGAATTAAAATATAACCATATTAATATATATTTTGTCATATATAGTCCTTTATAACATATTATAACCCATTCATTAACATTTTATCATTTTCAACATTTTGAGTGTTAATTGCCATATTTTTTGAGTTTGTTTTGACTTTTTATTTTTGTTCCTATTAATTAGATCATAATTAAATCATATGAAGAATTTAAAACATGAATTAAATATAATATATATTCATTTAATATTTATTTATAATAATTCATAAATTTGGAGATTGGAAATGAAATTCATCGTTCATGGAGATGGTAGGTCATATGTATGCATAAACGCTACTTCCTTTTATTTTTAGAAATAAATAATTAAAAGTAAATAATATATATGTATCTTATAATTCCTGTATCATATTTATTTCATATATGTAACATAACTTTATTAGAAAAAATCCTTAATACATTCTATATATCGTGGTAATGAATAAAATCACTTTGAGGAGGCGGTAGTCCCCATGTCCACAAACAAAGTAATGGTATTCTCACAAAATTGGAAAGAATAAAGGAATGTGTTATATAAAAATGTAATAAGCATAAATAAATATTAAGTATCATAAATATCATATAAAAACTTTAAATACATTATAATTCCAACCTTTAAAGGTGGTAATGAAAGAACAAACGACATCAGTTCACGAGGTGGTAGTCCTCCGTACACACGAATGATGATTATATATCCCATTTGATGGACATGTGTGAAAGTTTAGGTATAAATCTTACTATAACGACATATAAGTATATTTAATATATTTATGTGTTTATATAATCATTATTTAATAATAATTTAATGGGTGGAGAAGTAAATCAAACAAAAGTTATCGTTGATGAATGTTATCCCTTATTCAGGAAACTCCTTTTGGTTTATACCAAAAGACTTCCTTGGTTGGATTTATTCCCAAGATTAGGATTCTAAGATGAAGGGATAGATTTTGTGATATTATTTGGTCAGGTTTTTCTTGATAAAAAGGCCTTTATAGGTGTTAATAAATGGGAGGGGTGATTTATTCGTTAGTGGAGGAAGAGTGATATTCTTGTAAATAAAAAAAGGTAGACACTATTAAGAGGTCTCCCATAAATAGAGTCCCTCAAATAATGGTCCTTATTTAATAAAAGGTTGGATATGGTATATATATTACCATAAAATTTCTTCTAGAAAATTTTCTAGGTTATTTGGCTTCTATTTTTAAGGTTTAGTCTTTTGTTAAGTTTTTTTTACCTTAATCGCTGTAATTAATTTTAACTGTATTCACTAATATTTTTGGTCAAAAAATAAGTTGAAATTGTTAGAAATTATAAATTAAAATAATTAAAATATTTAATCTATTTTTCCAAACTCAAATAACATAAGTTTAAGAAATTAATTTAAAATTAATCATGTAGATGGGACAACAAAAGAGGTTTTTAAAGTAAAAATATTCAAAAGATTGAAATATTTTTATATAAAATTTCAAATTGAAATTAATTATAATGAAATTAATTCGATTAATTTATATAATTTTTTATAATTTTACTTTAAAACCAATTTTAAATATAATTTATTCTTATAAATTGTTGAGATAAAAATTCAGTTTTCAATTAAAATCCAGTATTTTTTACTATTCATCAAAAAATGAAACTTCTCAAGAAAATACCAAAAATTCACCCAAAGGTAATTTTGAAATTATAAATTCGGAAATGAAGTTTATTTTGACATATAAAATTTATAAAAGTGTAAAAATTTACTTTTAAAATAGGTTCTCCATTAAAAGTCGAAAAAATTTTCTTTTTTGAAAAATATATTTTTTAAGAGTAAAACTGGATTTATTCATCTATTTTGCCTATAAAATGTATTGTATGAATATAAAAAATATTTTACTAAATATATAACATATATATTTCATTAATGTAATTCTATAATAGTAATTAATTTAATTTATTATGATAAAACATCTTTGGAAGTATACAAATAGTTCTTTATAAAAATATTTCCTATATATCCAATTTGTTTTGATATTCATTTACATTTAAATGTTAACCAATGAATTCAATGATATATTTATAAATTATTTTTTCCTATTTATAACCTTAAATTTAATGTCAAGGTTGTATATTATTATATTAAATCATAATGTTATATTATTTTTTGGTAAACCTCATTGTTGCATGTAACACAAACTACCCAAAAAAGTCTCTCTTGAGTATAATGAAAGATAACTCAGTGTTGTTTGAATTACAAGATATATAATAGATTTATTTAAAATATTAATTATATCATATTGTCTCAGGAGGTTATATTTCTTTCTACACTCACTGTTGTGTGTCATACATGCTATCAAATAAAAGTTACTATTTTAGAATTTTTGAGGTGATATATATCACGTACAACACAAAGTCACATGGGCCATCACCTTATGTACTATCAGAAATCCAGCCATCATATCCTATGCTTACTGAATCTCCTGGAAGAGAGAGGGGAAAAGTGGGTATCCATCCATCCATCCTCATTACTGGGATGTTGGAAAAAACACCCTCTGTATGAAAATATGAATATCTACACATAGTAATCGCCGAAGGTGGGGGTGAATATAGAAATAATATGATATATACAAGTATATACATATTTCCACACATAATCCCAACATATGATTTCAGAATAAATGACTAATGAACTCACAATATCCCCACTTTTGTGGAAACCTCTAATTACTTAACACCACACAAGCCACAAGCTACATCTCAAACCCCCAACCTATTTTATTATCCATACCATTAATTTTATTATTTACCAATAACCACATTTAACCACATAGACCATAATTTATTTTTTCGTTGGTTATTTCTATCCAATTATCCAAACCAAAACCCATTAATTACAAACATTATCAACCAATTGTTTCATCACTACCTGAGCTTTGATCACAACACAAACACACATCAAAATCCACTCCTTATTCACATTGAACCATTCCCTCACTACCTCATAACAATAGAAAAACATATGACAACTTCTCTACCCCAAACTGATGGCCATAAAAAACATAACCTCACCACACTAAATGCATGACCAAAAAAACTATCAGTCCACCTCACCAAAAGTGGGGCCCAACAAACCAAACATCACCCCTAAACAACACTACAACCACACATAATCATCTCCTAAGCATGAACATACATCAAAATAGATTAGAGGCCACAATATAGATTTAACAAAGGGGATTTTTTCTCATTGGACCTTATTTTAGGGGTGTTATCACACATTCCATAAATCTAGGGGAAACCATTTCATTAGCTAAATATAATTTGTTATCCAATTTCCATTGTGTGGTTATATCACAAAAATATTCAAAACGTTTTCCATTTAAAAAAACAACTGTGTAAGAAAAGGATCACAACAATAATGATTTCCATTAGGGAATTTTTACCATAAAAACTCAACTTCACAATATTTTCAATATTGTAAAAGCATGAGAAAAACTCCATTTTCACCTTTCTATTTCAACTAATCAATTAATTTATGTTGATTATGATATCATGATCTGCCCTGCATGGATGAATAATAATAATACACACCCACATGATAGAAAAAAATTGAGAAATGGGGGATTTCTTACCTCAAAGAATCTATGCCAACTCATTGTATACTACATAGAAAAGAATAAACTCTTGTATACCAAAACCTCATGAAAAACACATAGATCAAACTACACTGCATCGATGGTTATAAAAAATTAATCCCAAATAACAAAGATAAATAAATAAAAATCACCATAGTAAATCCCCAATAGAAAAATGAAGTAAAACATGGTGAAAGGATAATGATTCACTGTGGATCACCAATAAAATATCCCAAGAACCTGCAGATTCAAGGAAGAAGAAAAATGGATGGATGATCATATGAAAGAGCCTAGGGTTCATCCAAAATGAGAGATAATGGCGTGGATGAATAAAAATAATTGGTCCAAAGGGTTATAAAATAACCTATATCCTATCAGATTCACATTGTGTAATCTATTAATGACCTGAAATAAACGAGTTTCCCAAAAATTCCAACTTTCACCAAAATTCATGTCACCTAAGCCTTAATTTAAATACACATTGTGAATTACATTCATGAAGTGAATCCACATTCAATCCCTGAAAATGGTAGGCTATAAAATTCATGAACCAACAATTCACATCGTGTACCGATTTCATGACATGAATTTCCTATGACAACTCTTCTGCACCTTTAACAACCTCAAAACCTCCTCAAGACTCCTCTGATATTCCTCAAACATAAAAAATTGAAATTTTAAAGTTCCAATAAGGCCTGGGATATTAAAAAAGATACCTTCCAAATGAATCTCACACATGATAATACGAAAACAAACCTATAAGAGAAGGGATATGAACAACAACCCCATGAGATACCTCTTAATTATCTCATTACTCCTCAATAGTATTACCATCCAATCATGCCAATAAAAATAAACACAAAACACACTATATAGCTACATCATTACCTCTGAATGGGAACCATCCTATATCATCTAGTACCAGCCACAACCACCACATTTACAAATAACAACAACAACCTCCACATGACCCAAAATAATCCCTATCACAACTAATACAAAAAAAAACAAAATGAGAACATATATTTGGGAATATCAACCCTCCATGTCAATATATTATCCTATCTAAGCAGCACTAACCTGCCTCCATAGGCTTGATCACATCGTAGTATAAAAAATATATATTAGTATTTAGGTCCTTAATATTTCATTTGTTGGGGGTTTTGTTAGACGTCATATATCAAGAAAACAAAAAATATCACAAAAAATGATCCAAACATAAAAAATAATGAAAAAAAGTGTAAGGAAAAACTAAAAATAGGTTTTGGTACTAAGAATGAATATGAACCTCGTGTTCCCTAGTACTATTATCTAGTACAACATGCCTCCACAATACACAAACCAAAGGGACGTTTCTTCCTTGTAGAACTTTCTCTTGATGATCTTAGATCTCTTATGGTGACTCCACAAATGTTGCATCTTCCTTAACATGAAATTATCTTCATTCAATGATATGGGATTCATTGTAAAGATATCGACGAAGATGAGAGACGTGGAAGACGTTGTGGATACTATCCAATAACAATGAAAATTACAACCTATACGCTAGATTGTTAAATCTCCCAATCACCTCGAAGGTCCAAAAAATTAGAATAAATATTACAAACCCTACCAAACCTCTCATACCCACATCGAGGAGAAACATTCAAGAACATGTGGTATCTATCCTATAATTCAAAGGGCCTCCTACTATGATCCACACAAGACTTGTGTCGCCATATGTTGTTTTCATCCTCCAATGAACAAGATAAACTTATCTCTTGTTCACTACACCACATGAGGACCAAGAACTACTGCCTATCTATCCTTCATCTGGAGTAATGGAGAATTACATGGTCATCTGTATAAAAACTCAAACAGGTACTTTAATACGAATGATTGGTAGATATTATTATAAATAAAATCAAAAAAGTAAAAGTGTTGTTCCCATTATCATCCAATATCAAAGAGGTAATCCCACAACATATCCTCCATCTTTTGGATAAGCCACTCCCTATTCCCATTTGTATGATGGTGGAAATAATTTATAAGGAATAAATGCATGAAAAAGAATTTTTTAATACCATATAGGCTCTTGAGGATAAAAATGTTTCACAATTTGAGAAAATGGACCTCAAAAATATATAAACCCACACAAAAACTTCAACATACTTGATAAACAATTTATCCACTACACCTAATTCCATGATAATTAAGAAGTGGTATGATTTCATCAACTGATCCATGATCACCAATATATAATCACAACCACCTCAGGCTTGGGATAACCATATAAAAAAACATTGATATTTTATCCTATTTCCACTTGTTAACATCCAAAGGATTAAAAAATCCTCTAGAAACCATATTCTCAACCTTTATTTTCTTGAAAAAAATTACACTTCACAACAAACTCTTCCACTGATTTTTTCATCATGAGTTACCAAAACAAATTCATAAAACCATGGGATATCTAGGATACACATGGGTGTTCCTCCCAAAGTGTTCTATGAAACTCATGAATGACTCTCTCACCCTTATCATTTTGAAAAAAATAGCATGAAACAATATCTGATTTCAAAAATCCTCTGACCATCCCTTTAAAGAATAACTATGTAAAACAAGATCGTGTGGTACCTCTTCCTTTGAGTCTCCCCACTAAGAATCATCCACCTTTTTAATTAGAGAATAATTAATCATAATATGAAATAAAATTCCTATACCATCATCCATCCTTGAATTCAAGTTCATGGATTCTAACTCCTCTATTCCTTCCCAAACATCCCCAGACTCCTAAACAACATCCTTCCATGACTTTCTTCTCAAAGAGTTATCTAAAAAATTTATATTTTTTAAGGTGTAGGAGATATTATAATAATAATCCTAAAGATACTCCACCCAATTCAACTACAACAAATTTTGATCCTGAAATTAAATGATATACCACAAACTCTTGTGATCTATGATACCCACAATGATCTCCCTAATGAGTTAACACTGCCACAAATTAAGCACAAAAACAACTTATTCTAACTACATATAATTTGTTTCATAGTTATGGTCTTGGGAAAATAACTTCATATTCCAATAAGATATCAAAAACCGATTATACATCAATAAAAATCTCATTACTAGAGGGAAAGTTCCAAAAAACACATCAAAAATCACGCTGACCTTAGGAAACTAAAGGACTGGAGTAGTGCAAAACTTCCCCTTCAGGTAAAATAATTTATCTTGGAATTGATTATTACACAAAAATATTGTTCCTTAATTTTCAATGTGTTAAATGGGACTATAAATTGATAGAAATAAAAAACAATGCTCTGATAATAACCTTCATGGCTAAGAAAACCTGAATCTCTACTACATTCTTGGGTTCTTTCCATGAAAAAACTATATTTACATCTAAAGGTTCTACTATAACACCCTTACAGGAGACCAAATGCATGAGGAAATGAATATATCATGTACAAAAATTACACTTGGTAAACTTTACATGGATATGGTGGTGTCAAAGAACCTTCAAGGAATCTATGAGATGATTATAATTCCCCTCCTCTAACTAAAAGTAGAATAACATGTCATCAATGAAAACAACTAAAAATTGGTCCATGAATTCACAAAAAATGGAGTTTATGAGTCACATGAACACAACTAGTTCATTAATGTCATAAAAATTCAAGAATACAAACTCATACTTTCCAAACTAGTAACTAAAGTTAGTATTAAAATATCTCCCCTCTTCACCCTTAACTGGTGATATCTAGACCGTAGATAGATTTTAGAAAACTAAATTTCCCCTTCTAGATAGTTAAAGAGATTTTTTATCCTTATAGTAGTGTAATGGTTCTTGATCACTGCCTATATCAACCTCTGGTATCTTATGCAGAACCTCATATTACCATATGCCTTTTTTGAGAACATAACTGGAGAACCCAATGGTGACACACTAGGTCAGATAAAACCATTAGTCATCAGAGCATCTATCTGAATACTCCAATCCAAAAACTCATAAGGTTTTATCCGATAATGATCCATTAGGATCAAAGAATCCCCATGATTCTGGTCTATCTCAAACCCAACATCATGTCAGGGGGTAGCATCATGACCTCCTTAGGAAAGAAAATAAAAATACTCCCCAACAATCCTGGGGACCCCCACTATCAAAGAGTTCACCGATTACACCAAAGCATATCCAAAAAACAATGAAGTGGATCCACATTACAATTGACCACCTGAAAACCCCACTCAAAAAAAAATCCATAGAATGTAAAACCATATCTTTGAACATGACTCTCCTCTAGATGTAGACAATAATAGATCATACCGAATACAAACAATATATTTCTATGATGATATAGCATGGGTGTATCTATAAAAAGAAAATGTCTTTGCAAGTATTATGTGACCCCATCATCATTCTGCATCCCTTTAAAACATCAAAAAATCTATTATGGCCTTCGAATGGTGTACTAAACACTAGGGGAACGTGAAACCACACTACTTATATTACCAGGGCATGAAATAGAGAGGATGTAACAATGGAGACCAAATATCCTAAATCAAACAAGGTAAAATAAAGAAAAATGAAAAGCTAAGCATACCTCAAATGATCATTATCCCCTCTAGCTATAATATCTCTAATGAATGAAAATGAAAATGTCCATCTCCTTTGCCTCTCTGTTGATGACCACCTCCATGTAAATGCATAGGTCAAGGTCTTTAAACATGAGGAACATCATGAGATCGGCCAACAACCTCTCTGTAGAACCCTAGTATATCATAATCATGCTTCCCATAATGATGAAATGGTATCAACAAAAAATCCAACTAAGTATGGTGTTAAACCTTTCCAACTCCACCAAACTGATCTTGAGTAACCATTTGAAATTAGTTCCAGTGAGGGACATGAACCCCACATAAAAAATAAACATACCTAAAATTCACATCAAAATAATAGAATACACTATCCCCATATGGATGGAACATAAATTACTAATTTTGAATTCCTTTTGATCAAAACCTCAGATGTCTTGGTGATTGATACATACCACTAAGAACCCCCTCATTGAGGAACCCTATTGATTCCCCTCTCACAATAATCCTTTTCATGAGTGCATCCACTTGATCACCTAGACCTTCATTTGGACTTCCAAATACATTGGGTATGGAAAAGGATTAACTATATACTGTATAGAATGATAAAGTGCCTCCTCAAGATGTATCACATGACATTTATCATCTAGAATAAGATCTGGGGAAAACCGCATAAGGTCCATGAACATGATTCGAAACACCTTCCTTGAAATACTCCTATGATGAATAGAAAGATGCTCCAGCCTCTTAACTTACTTCATGGTTGATAAGAAGAACATTTCCCAAAAATCATTTTTAATTTCTAACCATTAATCATATTCCTCCTTCCAGTCACCCAAGTACATATTCCACCACTAACGTACAACTCTCTGAATCCGACTAACTATAAGAGGGACCATGATACTAGTGGGAACTGATCAAACTGAAATTGATCTCTAAATCCTTAATCTATATTAATATATACACATAAGAAACACATAACATATCCTTCCTAAATCCTACCACAAAAATGTGACCAAACCCATATTCCAAGCCATTTTATCCTTTACCGATTCAACCATACGACGATCAACTAGATCAACTTTCTTGACCTCAACTTCATGATCCAAATGTAGATGAAGTCTTGGTTCCATATTTGAAAGAGGAAAAAAATATTTACTAAGACTATGCAGTATGGAATTTTAATTAGATTCATTTTAATTCACAATATTCAATTTAACCCTTCCAAAACAAACCAACTCAAATAGGAACACAAGTCACCATAATTCATGTACCATCACTAGTCTCTAACATGCAAATAGTCCCACCTCACTTGGTCATTAAACAAGATTAGAGTCCATTCATGGGATCATGAGGGGCCCAAAAACCCCATGTCATTTTAGGTATCCCATGCCATTATCATGCACTAAGGTCAACTGTCTCTATTTCCATTCTAATCCATGAAATACTCATCGTGTATAGCACAAAATCCCATCCAATATCTTAATCATTAACTCTGATACCACTATATCATGACCCCCTCCCACTAAATATATTATAGTGAGGGAGAGAGACAATTACCCCCATGTCCATCTTCTAGTAGGCCTCGGGTTGGTGGCTATCACTGAGGGTATAAAAATATCATGAAATTAGATGTATTTCCATATATAATAATATAGGATCAAGAGATAAGAAGAATTATCCACAACAAACTCAATGAAATAATATAAAAAAATATAAAACCTTCCCACAATGTATGTATAAATAATATATGTATATATAAATTTCTCTAAAAATAAATACAAAAAAGTAAAGACAACGCGGTGACACAAAAACAATCCAAAAAGGATTGATCTTGTACTGAAAGTATGATCCAGGTAATCCTCCTATAACCATGGAAATCATTTTATATACGTATCATGAGAATAAATGCATACTATGTTAGAAAACCAAATACCCTCATTCACATGTGAAATAAGAATACTAATGCACCCATGAAAAAAATTAGAACTAACATCACTGAAAATGGTCAACTATCCACCCAAACTTCACTAAGGCATGCTTGCCAAATAGAAGAATCCAAGTATAATAAAATAATAATAAGGGTATCGATAAATGGTTCCCCATAGAGATTTTCCACTTATCTTCCACTATCACACCCCAACTTCATACGTCCTTATTCTCCCATTTCTTATAAAAAAACATATTCCACCACCTCATGACATGGTCAAATCACATCACACCCGCAAACACCTAGGCCAATTTCCCACAGCATAGTAACATCTCATCATTCTCATAGACACTAGGGAAATCACATATCAAAAATATCTAGAGTAGTATCTTATTAGGAACATGATGCACATAAACCTCATTACCTCTTCGAAAAATGTACAACTACCACCATTATCCATCCCATACCACAACTATATGACATCCCTCTCGAAGATGCATGGGTCACCACCCCACAACATGGTCAAATAAAATCCCACCCAAAGAAACTTTGGCCACCACCTATTTCTCTAACAGAAATTCAATGATCAAAACATGTGCATATATACTCTCTTGGAAGAGTGACCAGTGAAGAATGAGTTGTTAGTTGTCTATCCTCATCACCGGGATGTTGGGAAAATCACAATCCGTATGAAAATACCTGTTGGTTCACGCCCAAATTTACCCAAGAGAAGAAGGGTAGAATGGTCCTTGTAGTGTAGCTTGGGTTGTTGATTCCACAGAGACCTAAGAAGATACCTAAGATACACAACCTAAGGGATGGATTTTTGGCTATGAAGTGGCCAACTTGGATTGATTTTGGATGGGTTTTAAAGATATCTAATAGATTTAAGTGGATTCAATTTAAAAGAATGAGTTGATCCTAGGTTATCGCTCAGGGTGGATTGGACGTATTTTCTTTTTAATGATTTCAATTTCTTAAATTTGAGATGAGTTTATTTAAGGAGATAAAACAACATCATCACTTGATGGTTTAATGCCTACACCCTCTAATACTAATCACCTATACACTTGAAGGATCAAAGTTTTGAGCACTTCAAGGTAAAGGATCATATTAGTACTTGATGTGTGTGGCCTTAAATTCAACAAGGACGATGAAGTTTAAAAATCATCAAATAAAAATCCCAATTAAAGAAGTGATTATACATTAATTAGGTGACAAATAACATCCAATACAGCCCCTTGATACTCCCTTGGATCAACCCATAAGTGGGTTAACCCTCCATTGATCCCATGGTTTCAATGGAAGCGGAAAGTAGACTCATGAAGGAGGAAATGGAGAAGTAAAGAAAACAACAAAAATAAAATGATCACTCCACCGTTGTGTGAATAATTTCACAAGGGTTGGTGTGAATAAATTCACACCTTGATCCAACGGTATCAAAGTGATATTAAGAACAATAGAATAAGAGTATAAGAAGAACTTTTATTAAGAAACTAAAGTGAATTGAACAACTTACATGTGAAAGACAAAATTGAGGCAACAAAAATGCAGCATAACATTACAATTGAACAAAGCATCCAAGATCTTCAACTCCTTCACCACCACTGCCTTAAATAGGCATTTTGGGAGCCTTGGGTCGAGCCTACAACAGTACAAAGCATCTTAATTAATTTTGGTAGGCCATAGGTGGTGGAAAGCTTGTGGAATTTGAACTTTTCCACATTTGACCCGAGGTGGCATCCAACTTTCCTTCACCGAACAGATGCGTCTGTAATACCTTCTAGAAGTCCGAATCAGGGTGGGCCATAGAAGAAGAAAATGGAGCTCCGGATGTCTGATAACCGTCTGTAAAATGTGGGCCCATTTGGAGTTGTGAATTCTGAGATATGATCAAATATGTGGACTGTTTTTCTGGGCCGCAGAATATGGCCCAGAATTTTATCTCTAACTTGGGCCGCCTAAATGTCAAACATGGAGGCCGAATTAGCATTAACTAATGAAGAGTTATTTGTTCCTGTACATGTATTATATCATACCACGAAATTTGGGATTAATTGGGCCTGTATGTTAGGACCCACAGCCTAATCAGTGGAATGATGTCCAATCTGCCTTCTCCAGAATTGCTTCCTTTCATTTCCAAATATCTCCATCATCCTCCATGAATTCTCCACTGATCCCTGAATCAAACATGTTCATATTTAAGTGTAGATCAATTTCCAAAAAATATCAAATTAAAATATGTATAATTGAATTCCTTAAAATCAGATGAATCATTGGGTACTTTAAATGATGTTCAAAAATGTACCACATAATAGTGCATTTTAAGAAGGTATTACAATCATAATGTGAAATGATGTTAAAAGTGTAAAATGCACTAAAATGGTGTTTATGAATAACAAAGAACATGAATATTATGTATATTAACAATTAATATTAGCCTCATTTAGTGGCTAATCACCTGTGTCATAATATAGTCATCAATGCATGTACTTTGTGTATATAAAAAAAATTGAATATACAAGTATATACATATTTCCTCAAAAAATCAAAACATATGAGTTCATAACAAAAAGATAACCAAATCATATTGTCTTCAATTTCACTACAACCATTAAATGCATAACACCCCAAAATCCACAAGTCAAATCTCACACCACTAACCAATTCCATTACCCACCTCATTCATTTCCTTATTTACCAAAAACTATATTTAACATCGAAACCTATCATTTATTTTTTCATTAGTAATTTCTATCCCATTAACCAAACCAAAACCCATCCATTATAAACATTAGTGACCATTTTTTTAATCACTACCTAAGATTTTAGAATACTGAAACCGCACATTAGAATTAGCTAATTATACCTATAAAACCATAACCTCATATCCCCATAAGAACATCCAATCAAACCACCACTTTACTACCAAAAAATAACTGCCAAATAAATCCTCACTTCAATGAAATGAAAGAATATCCAAACAAACTATCACTCTACCACCCAAAAAGCACCGCCCAACAAACCAAAAATCACCCCACACAATATCACACCCAAATATTTCCACCCCACATGCATGACCACACATAAAAAAAGATCAAATACCATTTTACAAATTAAACAAAGGTGATTTTATCAAATTTCAAATTATTTTAGGGGAATTATCACACATACCTAAAACCATGGGAAACCATTTCATTATCCAATAAAAATTAGTTAAACAATATGAATATTGTGGTGATATCAAATAAACATGAACCATGATTTCCATATCACAAAAACTACAGTTCATAAAAAGGTTCTTAATAGCCATGATTTTCATCAAGGTATTCAGACCATACAAACACAACATCAAAGTAATTACAAATCTGTAAAAGTAAGAAAATAATTCCCCTTTCCCACTTAGATTTTAATTAATCAATTGATTTACCTTGATTAGGCCAGTGAAAATGATCCCCCATAGATAAAAATATTAAACACCTCCTTCATTATACAAAAAAGTGTGAAACGTGGGATTTTGTAAAAAACAAGCATTTCCAACGTGCTATGTTCCATTAGGATATGAATAAATTACCGCAAACCACAAATGAATAAAAAAACAAAATAACAACATACACCACATCATGGGTAATACAAGTTTTTCCCAAATAACAACTTAAAACAGAGCATAATTTCCGCAATAAATCCCCAAGATAATAATTATTAAAAAAACATAGGAAAAAGAGAGGTAATAACCTCATATTTACAATAAAAAACCATTGGAACCCTTATAATTTAAGTATGAGGATGAGGGATGAAAGATGCTATTATGGATCCTATTGTTCCTCTAAACTGATAAAGAGAGATAAATGAGTAAAAATAAAGAGAATAATATGAAATGGTTATAAAATGACTTGGGTCACACTGATTTCATGTTGTGTATTCCATTTAGAACATGAAATCCATGGGATTCCAAAAATATCCAACGTTTATAAAAATGTGTATTTCATCGATCTTTGTATAATTACATATAATTAATTACATTCATGACATGAATCACTTTGATAGGTTCCCCCTCATATGCATACAGTACATGAAATTGGATGACTAAACAAGTTGTGAACAACTAATCGACATCGTTTACCACATTCGTTAAATGAATTTACAACAACATCTTTGTTTCTCCACAAAAAACCAAGGAACCACCCCATGCCTCCTCAAAAACACCTCCAACTCCTAACACCAAAAAAATAATATGTTGAGAAGTAAAGGGTTGTTACACAAACCACATAGAGTGTTACTTGCAGGATATTTAATTCCACATGGTTTCAAAAATATTACGGAAAAAACAAATGGTCTTTCTAGTTTATAAATTTTATGAAACTAAAGGTGTTCCCCAAAATAATTTTAATCCTTTTGTGAGTTTTTTTATTTCACATCGCTTGGTCAAAAACCATGGTGCATGGAACACCCTCCCTTTTGTTCCCATGGATTTCACTTATAGTGTTTCCTCCTTTTTGAACATGTAATATCAATGTAAGGATATCTTGATATTCCATCCTTTCATCCACTTCTTTATTTATCCATGTTTCTTGGTATGGATTTCCTCTGTGAATCATAGATGGAATATTTACTTATTTTAGGGTTTGGGGTAGACATAAACATGTGGATTTAAATTTTTAGGGATATTATGGATTTTAATGATGATCAATTGGGAATTATACGTCATAAGAGACAGATATAATCTTATTTAAGATGGTTTTTATTATGTAATTCCTTATCTTGACAATTAATTTTATTATTGATAACCAAAAAGTCCATTTGTATGCATATTTATGATTGTATATTATACCCCTAAAAATTTTAAATTGCATTCATGGGTTTTTATAAATTCTTACAAATTTGTTTCCATGTATTTCAGAGTATCAATTTTTTAATTGTATATTATGAGTTCTATGACTATGCTTATATTTTCTAAATGGGATTGTAATTGAATTTTCTAAAATAAATGAGTGTTTTTATGTAATTAGTGAATTGGTTTTGTAAAACAACCCTTGTAAGGGAATTAATGTTCTTATTTTCATCATAGATAATATATATGAATTGATTTCAAGAAAGGGATTTCATTTCAATGTAATTTAAGATGGTTTTTTGGATTTTGAGTTCAATGTTTAACATTGGTTGTCTAGTACCAATTCTTGGAATCCTAATATAGTTTTTTAAAGGATCAGTTGGAACATAATAAAAATGTTCCCTGTTCTAATTTCATGCTTTCATTGAAATTTATCCCTTTACACGATATTCTCTTATTATTTTCCCCTTATATAGGATTTAGTTCAAATATTATCATGAAAAGTTGAGCTCTTATTAATGATTATGAAATCAGTCGTGCCATGTGATGGTTTTGGTAGTGAGATGAGATTTATAATTTCTTCTTTATTTAAGCATGTGTTACTTCATTTGATTTTTTACTCTCCTCTACTTGGTTTACTATATGGGAACCCTTGGATAATAGATATTTCTAAGATTGTGAAATAGTATCTAGTGAACATGCTACTAGTGTCCCATTTAGTATTAAATAGTGCTTGGTGGGGAAGTGACACTATAATGAGACATGTGTTGGAATGCTGGTTAGATTTTTTTTGTGATTTAGAGTTGACATATATTGGTAGTTTGTACACTGAAACACCTTTTTACCACACTCCCTACTCTAGTTATAAAATAAAATTCATTAAAAATTGGATTTTTTTAAATGTGAGATGATCTAATATTTATTTTACAACATTACCATATGTCAAATATTAAAACATATTTAAAATTCTTATAACACAAATTACTAAAGGTTTAGTGTTTTTTAAGATTATCTCCCGAGTATTTCTCCACTGAAAAAGGTGTTTTCCTCGCTATAGAAATATTTATTTTTTATGTATTCAACATCAACCATAATGAATCAAAATATAAAATTACAATCATAAAATATTACTATTACCCATTTCATAGGGAAAAGGAAATAAAGAAATATCTGATATAAAAAACTCAGTAATGAAATATTCATAAAAATATCATCAATGGATATATTATATTAATATTAGAAAACTTTTGTAGGGAAAATATCACGTTAAATGAAAATTGAATAATAAGTGTTATCTATAAATCATGATAAAAGGACATGTAACTCAAATGAACAAACATGTACCATAACATAAGAGTTTTAGATAATAAACATGTTTAATGGATCAATATCATATTCATATGGAGTAAAAATTAAGTATAAGTACATTAAACCATGAAATGTTCAACAAACAAAAATTAAATCATTCCCACACACAATCTAGTGAAAAAAGAAATATGTGATCATGTACTTGCACCATCACATGAACAAAGCCTTATGAGATAATTTCCATAGAAAAAATTCTTATATCAAGAGGCATAATATCATATCCAATACATTAGAGTTATATATAGGACCCCACCCATCAATCATTCATACATATGCATGCTAATTGAAAAAAATCATTGATCACATGATAAATAACCCATGGGAAGATAAATGGGTTTGGGATCATTGTTTTGGTGTCCCCAAAATTAAACTCGTGAATATAAATATTTGATAATAAAAATTAAATCACCCAAAATAGTAATTCATCATAACATTTAGAGGGTGGTTTAAAAAAACAACTTCCATGGAAATAATGTTATTATATATCTTTGATAAATAAGAATATATTTTTGTAGAAGATTATTTTTATCAATGGATTAAGTGATGAAGTTATGGTCCATGTTGAAAACCCATTCTCTGAAAGGTTGATTTTGAGAAATTGAAATGAATGAATTATCAAAATTTATATTCCAGAAATAAATATCTATAATTAATCATTGGAAAATTCATTAAAGTTTAGAAAAGATGAAGAAAATATATTTTTGAATCTTTAATTTAAAAACAATGCTGAGTAATGGTGCCTTAAAAAGAGAAGATGGTTTCCAAAAGCTGAAATGAAAGATAAGGGGGAAAAATAATTTTGATAAAAACATAAATATTAGATCCCCAAAATTAAATAAACATTATGAAAATAAATATGAAGAGTAGGATAAAAGATTTTATTTTTAAATAATGTAAAACTATTATATGTTTTGAAATACCATAGTTGAAAAATCACATTTTAAAGAGTAAGAAAAATTTATTTTTAATAGAGGATGACAGAAATATGAAATTCAAAAGATATAAAAAATAATTACATAGCCAAATATAAAGGAAAAAATTTTCAGGAAATGAAAATATATTAAATGATAGGAATCCTCCATTAAATACAATCTGAATTATTCTCAACAATGATATACCTTTTATGGGGATGAAATTCATAGAGGGGGAATGTTTGAATAAAATGTGTCACTTCCCATGGGGAAATAGACAGAACCATGAATTAAAATCATATGGTGTATGAAACTAGTCTTAGAGGAATGATGTTCATAAATAATAATAATAGATAAATGATGGGATTTGGGGGAAAAAAAATTCAAGATTGGTATCTTTTAAATTGAAAGTCATTTAATAAAATAAATTGTTACGGATCTTCAAACCCCATAAATTACAAGGACATGGAAAAATAAATTCACTGGGACATAATATCAACATATATAAGTGTTGGTTGGAGTATAGTACTCAAGAGGGGGGTGATTTGAGTATCTATAAAAATTTCTATTTGAAATGTTTTCTTAAAATGTTTCCTAATAAAAACAAATACAACCCAGTTAATCAAAGTAACATGGTTAAATTTTTTTGTCTATTTAAATAACTTCTAAGAAGATTGATTAATTATTAGTAATATTAATATCCCTTATTAATATTAATTTGTAGATATTATAATAAGGAAAAACAAGTATCACTTCTTTCCAAGATTAACTATCAAAGCAAATCTAGTGTTTTCTAAATTATGCAGTAAAATAGAAAACAAAAAATTAAATAACACAGTGGATGTAAAACAAGTGGTTTAGTCTTAAGATGATACCTAATCCACTCTACTTGCTGATCACTTTCCACCAAGTAGTTTAAATTAATAAACTTGATCCACAACCTAGATTAGGGTAAACAAAAGTGCAGAGGACTGTCCAGGCCACATGACCTCTTCCACAATTCTTCGTGGGTATAAACTAACAGGTCATAGAGGGACCTCTTCCACACTTATCCATGGGAGTAGAAAAGTGTAAAAAGATATGAGAGAAAGGATATATTGTATCCTCCAGTTTAATGTTGTAGAAGGTGTGTGTTTTTAGTAGAAACACACACACTTCTCAAAATCTAAAAATAATACAAAACAGAGAAAAGATGATGAGATAAAGTTAGAAGTGCTTTGAGTGTTATTCTATACAGCTTCAGTATTCTAGGATGAAGCATATGTAAGAATCAAGTCCTCTTGTAAGAAACAATGTATCGCAAGTCTGGTGATCTAGTTTCTAATTAGATCTATCTTATGTTCTTTGTGGAGTTAGTATTGTGAAGATGTTCTTGACTCTAATCTATGGTCTCTCAGATTTTGGATTCATGAATGCTTCATGTGTTTTTCATATGTATCCTGTTGCATGTGTTGGTTCTTTTTTCAAGAATGATCATGTGACTTCTGCTCTTGCACCACACTTGTTTCATATCCACGCCTTTTATTTTATTCTTGGAGTGCTTATGTTGAAGCCAACATGATGCATGTATCTTCACCTCGTACCTCATACTGTCAGGTGATATGTCTACAAAGAAATATTAATTATGTTAGTGCATTTAAAAGACTCAAATATGAACGTTAGAAATTAAATTGAAAAATGACAAAATAGATTAAAGAATGGTGTCACAGTCTCTCTGGAAATGGTGTCACTTGGAAACAGTGTCACTTGGAAATGGTGTCACCACGAAATGGTGTCTCCTTCTTTTCCTTTGAGCGGTGAGATAGTTATGATGACATGGTTCTGTAGAGATCAGGGACCGGTAGCACATATGCGGTGTTAGGATCACGGTGTCTGATCTTTTTCCATACTTCGAATGGTGTATAAACAACGAACCGGTGACACAGACTTCAACAGATCTGAAACTGGTTATTGTGTCTTGTTCACAGTGTCTGGTCATGATGTCTGGTCATGGTGCCTAGGTCATGGTGTCTAGTCACGGTGTCTAGGTCACAATTTCTGGGTCACGGTGTCTGGTTCATAGTGTCTGGGTCATAGTGTCTGGTCACGGTGTCTGGGTACTTTGCAGAAAAACAGAACTGGTGGCAGACTCACAATTTCTTAGACTTATCCAAATATCTATATATAGACTTGAGCAGTGATATTAAAAGATTGAATTAGACTTAATCATTCATCAAAGAAATAATTATAGACCAAAGGTAGATATTGTTTACAATAATAAAACTTAATTTATAGAAATTAAGATCATAGATAGGTTTATTTAAAGTATAAAGAAACCAACCATCTGTACACATGATTTGAGACAGATTAAACAGGATTAAAAAGATTTATAGAATGTATAGGATTTGTGATCCTTAAAACATGATTAACACAAGAGGATTCCAATAATATCCCCTTTTTTGAGGATCAAAAATCATGTGAGTGAGATATTTGTTCTTAGTGGATGTGTCTCTCCCTTAGTGTGCATTTAAAGTGAATGTCTCTACCCCTTTTGGGATTATCAAAAAGGGTAAAAAAGTAAATAAGAGAGGAGACAATCAAAGTTCATAGTGCATTAAATTGGGAACTAGGTGTCATTACAATCATTAAGCAATAAAAATACCAAAAACATCCCTATCAAAATATAATGTTCACTTTTCTACAGCATCAACTACCTTCTCTTTTCCCTTAGTAGTAGCATCACTAGAAGCCACAGGAGCATAGGTAGAAGTTGAAGAAGGAAGTGAACCAATTGAAAAACAAGGTAGGGGAGACCTTCAAAAACAAAAGGGGCCAAGGTAGGTGCATTGGAAGACCGAGGAAATCGTTGGTCAAGGATAACAGGTTTGATCTGACTCAGAGCCTGAGAGACAGCCATAGAGGTAGTGGCAAGGGAATTGGATGAGAAGGTAGGAAAACCAAATCATAAGGGTGCAGCTGTAGGAGCCACAATAGCAGTGCTCTACACTTGAAGATAAGGCCTCAAAAGCGTGATGAAGTCATCAATAATCTCACCACCATACTGCATCACCTTCTCAAAGTCATCCTTGTTTTCCTTGAACTTTTCCAACAAAGGAGTGAAATCCTTCATCTTTTGAACTTTAGTTTTGAAAGCTTGAGAGACAGGAAGGATTTTCAAATTCTCTACAAGGTACTTGAAATGGTTTGTCATATCATGCATAGAGAAAATATTATTGAAGTTGAAATCCACCTTCTTAGTAATTTATTCTTGAGAATAATTGGAAATCTTGGATTTTATTCTTACCAAATCAAGAACTCTATCACTGTTCTTGAAAATCACAGATAGAGAGTCTTTGTCAAATCCACTGAGCACTGATTGTAATTATTCTTTAACAACCGTTCTGAGCAGATAACTATCCAAGGAGGATTGAGATGACTATCTAGAGGCACTAGAAACTATAATAGCTGAAGTAAGAGACTTCAGTTGATTCATAACTTTTTGGAGACAACCCTTCTACTCATAAGTTAACTTGTTAAGACTAATAACATGCTCACACATCTCTTGAACTATTTTCTTATTTCTTTCAACCACCTTGTTAGCTAAGGAAGTAAGGTTATGTTGAATTAGGTAGGCAACTTCTTGTGGAAGATGACCACTAACATCCTCAACATGAAGAATAATAGATTTTGGTCTCGATTTCAACACTCTCTACATATCTTCAACCATAGCTTTGATAGACTTCACTTCATCACTTTTCTTTTTGTTCTCAACTCTGACTTATTGAATTTCATGAAGCATTTTGGGCTGAATCTTTCAAATGATATTCTCTAACAACAGGTAAAAATCTCTTTCACTCAAGTTTTTCACAAGAGAAGGTTGAGTGTTTATGATATTTTCAACTCCAGCCAACAAATTAGCTTCAAAGGCTTTAAAATTATCTTTACTCACTAAGGTAGAAGGTTCTTGTGAATGTATTGGAATAGGAACTGAGACAGGCTCATGTTCCTTTATAGAGACAAGATCAGAGACTGATTTCAATTGAAATACAATATAAAGGTGTATACCTTTAATTTAGACATCTTAGGAAACATTCACATCAAAATAGATAGGTAATTTATACCATGTATCCACAGATCTTGGATAAACTAGATTAGGCACATCAACACTTTCTAGATTGGGGTGCTTCTCCCCCTCAATAGGTGCATTTCTTACAGGACTAAGAGATTTAGATCCTTGATCTATTTCCAAGATTTCATCCCCAATATCATCACCCATTTCTTGTCTAGACAATTGAAAGGATTTCTCCATTCTTTCTTCAGTAGTTGGGATAATCTCAGGAACAACTTGTTCCTCTAAGTGTTCCTCAAGAGTAGCTTCTTTCTCAAGAGGAAGATTTTATTCTATATTTTCTTCCAGAACATTATTATCCCTTACACTAATAACAAACTCTTCATTAAAAGCATATTATTCTTCTTCCAAAACAAAAATTTATTTAGGAATAGGTAGTTCCTTCTTAGTTAAGACTTGAGGAGCAGGTTCACTGCCTTCCTTATCCATGCCGGTTTCCCCTATAGGTGCAACAACCTCTTCTTCTTCTTCCTCAACAGAATAGACAGCAATATCATCTAGGTCCAAACCAAGATCATGAATGTCCTTCATTCTTGAGGAATGCTCAACCAGATTAAACTTTTTATAAACCCTCTCATTATCCTCTACCCATGATTTTCTCTATAGATTCAAACTGATTTTCATTCTTTTAACCGTAAATTTTGAGATACAAAATTCATAGTTCTTAATGAATTCTTCATTTGGTCTAACCAACCCTTTAGCATGAAGCATATCAGATGTTAACCTTGAGTAAAATAGGGAGGTTGAATTTGAGGTTGCCTTTATAAACTCACGCATATGAAATATAACATACATTCATAGGCTGATATTGTTTCCATTATTCATAAGATGTATCAAAAAATACATCCTGATACTTGAGTGTAGAAAAATATCCTTTTCTTGGACTGATCATATTCTGAAAAAACTTAAACAAAAGTATAGTTTAACCATATAGATTAGAAACAATATCTCTTATCTTAGTTTTTTTGCAGTCAAGCTTCTCAAAGATTCTTCTAAAATAAAGATCTCACTTGGAGGAGGAGGACCTCTCTGGTAGTCCTCCAAAATTCCCTCATGTGTTATCCTTAGGAAAGCATCCCATAACGTCGAAGATAAAGTACATGTTTTTCCCATTGATCCAACTTCTCAGAACTAAACCATCTTATGTATCAAAAGATAATTGAACGAACTGATAAAACTGAGTGACTAGATTTGGGTAAATAGGTCTTTCCTCTTTTGTAAACCAATCCAGCCATCCTTTCTCTTTTAGTACTTTAAGTACTAAAGGCTTACTTAACAGAAGCCTCTTAGGGCAAATTTCCTTTTCAGGTACCATTATTATGTTCACGAGGTTTGGATTCAAAGGACCTTCATGCACTATCTTCAGTGCTATTTTCATCTTCTTCTTTGATATGCACTTCTTATGAGTTGATGAGGATAAATATTTCATTTTGGGAATTCAAAAAAGTTTCTAGAGAGAGAAATATTTAAGGAGGGGTTATAGTTTGAGAATAGAGAGATCAGGTGAAGAAAGGAGAGAAACTTCTTTCGTTTTTATCATTTAAGGATATCAAGCATCAAAAAATCAAAAGCATGGGAAAGTAAGCGATATAGGATATAATATGTAAATAAAATAATAATATGTCTTTACAGTGAGACCGGAACAGACTTTAACAGTGATACCATAACAGGTTTTCATGGTGAGACCGTAATAGATTTTGAGGGTGTCATCGTTACTGTGTGACTTATAAACGGTGAAACTGTATTGTTTGAAACATAATTGTTCGAAATAGTAACCGAAAAATAGTAACTGTGAGACTGTAAACATAAAATAACAACTGTTATGATATTAAACTTATATAACTATTAGATTTAGACATTAATATTAAGACAATGACTAGTGAAACTGTAAATTGTGAAATAATAAGTTATGAAATAGTACACTTACTACTTAAGATTTATCATTCCCAATTCATGTATGATGTAATCTATTATTTTAGAATTTAATGGTTTGGTGAATATATCATCAAGCTAATATTCAGTTCCAATGAATTCCAAAGTGATATCACCTTTTTGATGATGGTCTCTCAAAAAGTGATGTCTTACATCAATATGTTTTGTCCTAGAGCATGAAACAAGATTTTTTGAGATGTTAATGGCACTTGTATTGTCACAATTTATAGGTACATGCCTAAATTGATATCCATAATATAGTAATGTGTGTTTCATCCAAAAAATTTGTGCACAATGATTACCAACATCTATATACTCATCTTCAATAGTAGATAATACAAAATAGTTTTGTTTCTTACTACACCATGATACTAGTTACTTGCCTAAAAAGTGACATGTTCTAGAGGTTCTTTTTATATCTAACTTATAGTCACTGAAATCAACATCATAATATCTAACTAACTCAAATGATTGTCCTCTGGGATAGAACAATCCTAGATTGGGTGTATGCTTGAGGTATTTGAAAATTATATTAACATCATTTAAATGAGATTCCTTAGGGTTTTCTTGAAAATGAGCACACATACATACACTAAACATAATGTCAGGTCAGCTAGCAGTTAAGTAGAGTAGGCTTCCAATCATTCCTATGTAAGTGGTTTGACCAATGGATTTTCCATCTTCATCAAGATCCAACTTACAAGTAGTACTCATTAGAGTGTCACTAATTTTAGTGTTATCCAAGCCAAAACGTTTTAGAATATCTCTAGTATATTTTATTTGATTTAAAATAATACCATCATTATTTTGAAAGATTTAAAATCCAAGAAAGAATTTTATTTCACCCATTAAACTCATTTCCAATTTGTTTTGCATCATTTGAGAAAATTCAATGCATACTTAATTTTTTGAAGATCCAAAGATAATATCATCTACATAAATTTGACCTATTAAAACCTCATTGGAAATTCGTTTTATAAAAAGGGTAGGATCAGCTATTACTTTTGTAAAAACTTGGAAAATAAGAAAAGTACTAAATCTAACATAAGAAGCTCTTGAAGATTGTTTTAAACCATATAAAGATTTTAATAATTAAAAAACATGATTTGGAAAATGAGGATTTGTAAAAATAGGGGGTTGCTCAATAAATACATCCTCAGCTATATACCCATTTAGAAATTCACTTTTAACATCCATTTTATATATTTTGAAATTCAGATTTCCAGCATAAGTAAGCATACTTTTGATGTCTTCAATTCTATCTACTGGTGAAATGGTTTACTCATAGTCAGTTCCTTCATCTTGAATATATCCTTGTGAAACCAATCTATCCTTGTTTCTAACTATGTTACTAGTTTCATATACTTTATTTCTAAATATCCACTTAGTTCCTATGGTAAATGTGTCTTTAGGTCTGTCAATAAGTTTCCAAACTTTGTTTCTTTCAAACTGATTAAGTTTTTATTGCATAGACATCAACCAAAATTCATTATTAATTGCACAATTAATGTTCTTATGTTCAAGATGTGACAAGAAGAATTTATGTTCAACTTGATTTCTAAGAGAAGATCTAGTTGGACTTCCTTTATATAAATCTCCTACAACTACAGATAAAGGATGTTTCTTAAGTGTTCTAACAACTCTAGAAAAAAGGACTAGTGATTTCAGGTTCTTCAATAGGTTCGGGTTCTTTATGACATAAATTTGAAGAATTTCCAGAACTGAAAGTTTTCATAGATTCATTTACAGGATGGTTAGAGGATTTTGTATTGATGTCCAGATTTGACACATCATCCTACAGGTTCTCTAGAGTGGTCTTAGGCTCATGTGGATCTGTTTCATAAAATTTTACATGGACAAATTATTCCACACATTTAGTTCTTTTTTTAAACACTCTATAGTCTTTACTAGAGATTTAATATCCTAGAAAGATTCATTCATGACTCTTGGATTCAAATTTATCAATATTGTCCTTATTATTAAGGATATATAGTTTGCAACCAAAAACATTGAAGTATCTTACTTTGGGTTTTCTATTGTTCCATAACTCATATAGAGTTCTTTTATGAATGGGTCTAATCAACACTTGATTAATAATATAGCATGCTATCCTTATAGCTTCATCCCAAAAATAAATAGGTATGTCATATTCACTAAGCATGGTTCTAGTAATCTCTTGCAAGGTTCTATTTTTTATTTCTACAAATCCATTTTTTTGAGGTGTTCTAGGGGAAGAGAAATTATGAATATAGCCATTTTGTGAACAAAAGTATTCAAACTCTTGATTTTCAAACTCATGGCCAGGATCACTTCTTAAGGATTTAATTCTAATTCCATTAAGATTTTCTACAGTTTTGTCATATTTGGTGTAATGAGATTAGGCCTCACTTTTGCGAGTCAAAAAGAAAGTCCAAGTATATCTAGACAATTAATATACAAGAACATAAACACTGTGCTTCCTATTTAAACTAGAAACTCTAGATGGTCCAAACAAATCCATGTGAACCAGTTCAAGAGGTTGAGAAGTTGACACTTCTTTCTTTGGTTTGAAGGAAATTTTGTGATGCTTACCCTTTTGACAAGGAGTACACACTTTACCATTTGGAAAATCAGGTTTGGGTAGGTCTTTGATTAAACTCTTTCTAGTTAGTTTTCTAAGAGAGTGAATATTACCGTGTCCTAGTCTCATATTACAAAGCCTAGATTCTTTGTGAAATACACTTAAACTTGAATCACATTGAGAGACTAAAGAATCTCTGTTAACGGAGTATACATTTTCATTTCTCAATTCAGAAAACACTAATTCATTTTTAGAATTAAAAAAATTGCAAGCATCATTTTCAAATTTAACATGAAATCCATTATCACATAGTCATGAAATTCTAAGCAGATTATACTTCTATCGATAAACAAAAAGTACTTTGGAAATTAAAACTAAGTTAGAGTTACCGATTTGGCCAAGGCCGATAAATTTTTCCTTTGGCATTGCCACCAAAGGTGACATGTCCACGATAAATTTTTATTAATTTCTTGAAGCATGAATAGTCCTATGTCATGTGTCTTGAACAACCATTGTCCAAGTACCATAATCTTTTACATGAGCTCTTTAAGAAACTTTACTAAAAAATAGTCAAATAAAAATAGATTTTGGTACCCATATTTGTTTGGGTCCAGCAATATTAGTGACTAGTGATTTAGGAACCTATATCTTCCTCTTAGGTTTTTTATAATAATTATGTAAAGTGATTGAAAGATAAACTTTATTTGGTCTATAAAATCTTGAGATAGTGGAGAGTGCATCATAATTTGAACTAGAAAAATGTTTTACAGAATGAGAAACAAAGTTGTATGTTCTATATTTAGAAACAAAATTAGCTCTTCCAAAATTTCTTTTACTAGGTTGATAACCAATACTAGTAGTATATTTAGGAACAATCTGTTTATCTAGAATTTGTAACAAATTATCATCACCATTAGTAAATATTTAAAGGTACTTTTTTAATTTATCATTAGATAGCTTTAGTGCATTATTTTCTTTGAGTAATTGAACATTTTTCTCCCTTTCTATAGTTAGTTTATTTTTAATAATTGAGGTAAGAGAATGATATTTATTTAAAGATTTGTATTTATCTTTTAGTTCATTACATGTTTCTTCAAGAATATTATAGTATACAAACATTTATCCATTATAAATATTCTCATAATCACTTTTATCTCTAGAATAATAGGAATTATGTAAAGGAGATTCCAATGTTACCTCAAATGTGTTTTTTATAAAACACATATTGGATTTGTTAGTCTATTCATCATGTGAAGATTCTGATTCACTTGAACTATCCTCAGAAGCACTCTAGGTTTCTTTTATTTATTTTCTATAATTTCTATCATTTTCCTCATATTTATTTTTGTACTTGATATTGGGATAGTCAGCCTTTACATGTACCTTTGGCTTACATTCATAGAATATTATCTCATCAGACTTGTCACTTCTTTTCCAATCTTTCTTCCAGCTTCCTTTTCGATCATATCTTCCTTTGAAGTTAGGATTTCTGAAAAATTTCTCCTTCTTGTAAAATCTCCTAAAACTTCTGGAGAATTGAGCCATCTCCTAATCACTTTCAGGTGATGACTGTTCACAGCTGAAACTTTCTACAGAGACTTCGAACTTCCCTTTTTCTTTGTGTTTAGAGGTGGTGGTCTTAAATGCAACAAATTTTCTTTTTAGGTTCATCCTCCTCTTACTTGTTGACTTTAAGCTCCTCTTCATACATCATTAGTTTCCCAATGAGTTATTTTACAGGTATCTTGCTGATTTCTCATGATTCTGTTATATATAAATGTTCCTCTTCATCTATCAGGTAGACATCTAAGAATCCCCAAGATCTGTTCTTTAGCAGTGACTTCTCTTCCAAGAGAAATCATTATGTTGAAAATTTCATTGAACCTAAGATACATGTTATAAATAGGCTCATAAGGTTTCATTTTAAAGTTATTATATTTAATAGTATAAGTATTAAGTCTCATTTCTTTCACACTAAAAGTTCCTTCATGTGAAAAAAAACAAAGTATCCCAAATTTCATGAGCAGTTTTAAATGAATAAATTTTGTTAAATTACTCATCTCCTAAGAATAAATATAAAGAATTCATGGCTTTGCAATTGTTATTATAGGCAGTCTTGGTTGGTTCATCCTAAGTGATTCTATCAGTAGTAGGAATATTATACTCATCTATAATTTAAGACCAAATTTCAAAACCCATACTTCCTATATGAATTTTAATTTTGATTTTTCATAGGGCATAATTGGTTCCATTAAAGAATGATAGTTTGTTTGTTTCAAAACCTTAAAGTCTATTATCTATAAAGAAATACTTTTAAAGAGATAGAAATTTAGAATTAACAAAAATTTACAAATATTGAAAGTACAAATAAAATCACAGTTGAATAGTTTCAAAAAAAGAGGATTAAAAGGAATAACAAAATCCTCTAATACCAAATGTTAGTAGAAGTAGAGTACTCAAGAGGGGGGGGGGGTGAATTGAGTATCTATAAAAATTTCCGTTTGAAGAGTTTTCTTAAAAGGTTCCCCAATAAAAACAAATACATCCCAGTTAATCAAAGTAATACAGTTAAGAAAGTTTTTCTATTTAAATAACTTGTCAGAAGACTGATTAATTATAAGTAATCTTAATATAATTTATTAATATTACTTTTGAAGCTATTCTAATAAGTAAAAACAATTATTACTTCTTTCCAAGATTAACTATCAAAGTAAATCTAGTGATTTGTGAATTATGAAGTAAAATAGAGAACACTAAATTAAACAACACAACAGATATAAGACAAGTGGTTCAGTCTCAAGACAATACTTAATCCACTCCACTAGGTGATCACCTGCCACCAAGAAGTTTATATTAATAAACTTGATCCACACCCAAGATCGGGGTAAAAAACAGTGCATCGGACTGTCCAGGTCACACAACCTCTTCCACAGTTCTTCATGGGTATAAACTAATAGGTCACACAGGGACCTCTTCCACACTTATCCATGGGAGTAAACAAGTGTAAAAAGATATGAGATAAAGGATATCTTGTATCCTCCAGTTTAATGTAGAATATAGTGTGTGTTTTTAGTATAGACACACACACTCATCGAAAGCTAGAAACAATACACAACAGAGAAAACAAGATGAGATAAGGTTAGAAGTGATCTGAGTGATAGTATATGAAGCTTTGTACTTCTAGGATTAAGCATATGCAAGAATCAAGTCCTCTTGAAAGAAACAAAGTATTGAAAGTCTGGTGCTCTGGTTTCTAGTTAGATCTAGATCTTGTTCTTCATGGAGTTGGTATTGCGAGGATATTCTGGACTCTGATCTATGGCCACTATGATTCTGTATTCTTGAATGATTCATGTGTTCTTCATAGGTATCTTGTTGAATGTGTCAGTTCTTTTTCAATAATGCTCGTGCGTCTGCTGCTCTTGCACCACACTTGTTTCACAGCCGTGCTTTTCATTTTATTCTTGGAGTGCATGTGTTGTAGCCAACAAGATGCATGTATTCTGCACCTCATACCTTGTATTGTTAGGTGATATATATACAAAGAAATATTAATTATGTCAGTAAATTTAAAAGACTCAAATATTACCATTAAGAGTTAAATTGAAAAACAACAAAATAGATTAAAGAATGGTGTCATAGTCTGTTTGGAAGGAGTGTCACTTGGAAATGGTGTCACCCTGAAACTGCGTCCCATTCTTTTCCTTTGAGCGGTGATACAGTTATGATGACATGGTTGTGTAGAGATCAGGAACAGATAGAACATATACGGTGTTAGGATCACATTGCCTGATATTTTTCCAAACTTCGAACAATGTCTTAGCAAGGAACCAATGTCATAGAATTCAACAGATATGTACCTGGTTACGGTGTCTGGTTCACAGTTTCTGGTCATGGTGTCTAGGTTACTGTGTCTGGTCACAATGTTTGGGTCACGGTTTCTGTGTCACGGTGTCTGGGTCATGGTGTCTAGGTCACGGTGTTTGGGTCACGGTGTCTGGCCATAGTGTTTGGGTCCTTTTCCAGAAAAACAGAACCGGTGGCAGACTCAGGGTTTCTCAGACTTAGCCAAATATCTGTATATAGATTTGAGTAGTGATATTCACAGAATGAATTAGACTAAATCATTAATCAAATAATTCATTATATACCAAAGGTAAATATAGTTTACAATGATCAAAATTAATTTATAGCAACTAAGATATTGGATAGTTTTATTTAAATCATAAAGAAACCAACCATATGTACCCATGATTTGAGACAGATTAAACATGATTAACAAGATTTATAGATTGTATAGGATTTGTGATCATTAAAACATGATTAATACATGAGGAGTCCAAGAATAATATATCAGGATTTATAATAAGAAATATATCCCAATGAATTATTTTTTAAGAAATGGATCCCTTATGGTATTTCATGATGCTCAGTAAAGCACATAAATCTATTGTATAAATAACAATACTAATCACCCATTTGAGATCAATTTTTAGAACTATAATGATTTTACAAGAATAATTTTTAAATATTCTCTACATGTATATTAGTTAGTAACAATCTATTCTGAATATCATGTTTGAGTAATATTGATCATTTTGAACTTGTTCATAATAATGGTTTTATTAGTTATTATTCTTTCAATGATTATTATTACCAAATAATAAAATGTATATTGATTGAATATTTATATTTATTTATAATTTTATTATCTCAAACCCCTTCCCCTAATGGTACACATTTTAAATACCCTGACTCTTGTTGCACAAATCCAGTTTTTATATTATTACAATTTTATTAAGTATAAGAAATCTCTTCCCAATGGAATAAATAATATATTATTTTTGGTAAACATGATACATATTTTTTTTTCAAAATTATATTTGAAAATATAAAATACAACTTAGTATTTTCTTTAGGATCATCATTATCCACCTTATAATGTCATTGAATAACAATCAAAAAACATTTCATAGAATCCAAGGGAAAGGAAACAACATAAATTAGTGAGCTTAGTTTTTCAAAAATGGAATGAATATTGTAGAATATAAATAAGCAATGAAAAACATGGTGGGAGTAAATTATTGTAAGGAACCCGATATATGACTTAAAAATTCATGTATATCTGGACTATAATTGAAATTCTTATTATACTGAGGTTCTTTTAGGTTTAGAGTTTTGTGGAATGAGGAAAAACTCTTACATAGTAAAATCATTACTTATAAGTGGAAACTTATACTGAGTAACCATTTTTCAAAATATAAAACTTTTTAAATAAAACATGATTTCCTTTCTTTTAAAATCTTCATAAATTTAGAATCAACTTTTTATTTTCATTTACCCATCCATAAACCCTATGAAAAACATTTTAAAAACATTGGATGAGCACAAAAATAAGAGTATGATACATAAAAAGAAGAAATTTGTTAGTATGGTAAAAAAAGAAGACCCATGTAATGTTTTCATTTATCGTCAAGGTTCTATGAGAGTATGAAATTAATAATTTTATCATGAAAATCACGAACACTTTTTCTCAATTAAAACCATTAAAACCCATAAAAATCAATTAAAAACCATTTTTTTCAGCATAGAGCATCACATTTGTAACCTATTTTAATCCTATGTCATAAATAATAGATTAAATTTAAATCCATATAAGAAAACCTCCAATAACTCACTAATTATTTCCTAGTGAGACAAGGTAAATGCTTCAATGCATTGGAGAAATATCTGGGCCTACCCATATCTATAACAGTCTCACCTGACACTATCTAGGTGTACCAATTGTATAAGCTATATCAGGCTCACAAGTGAGCTATAATGGGTCTCAACCCTTGGTATAAGTTATATGGGGATCACCCATTTCTCATATAATTATCAAGTATTATATAATTAATTTTTTCATAACTGTATATTTTCATTATAAAACCATTTCAAAAATTACTTAAAATTAAAACACATTGGGATATTAAAATAACCTTCCCATTTAAAAATACAATATAAAAATTAGAAAATAATCACATCATAAATAACCCATTTTCTTTTAAAAATTTACATGAAATCTTATAAAGGAAAATTCCCTATATTGATACATCTAAATGGTGGGAAAATCCTCTCATTCTTAATATGTAAAAAACCCATTACATCTGTATTTTTTTTCCTGAAAAGTCACAAATTTCCATGCCTAGAAACAACAAAAATATTCCATCCAATCCATTTTTTATAAATTTAAAAATAATAAAATTGACTATAATAAATAAAAGGAGTATAGTAAAAACCATTTTGAATTTTTTTTAGAGAATATAACCATGGAAGAAAAAGAGTGTTTTATGTGAAACATTAAAAAAATAATTTTTAAAAGAACGTACCTTATATCAAGTCTGACTTGTCACTTATATGCTTTATATGTAGAGAGCCAGTTTTTTTCTTATAAAACATTAGAATATTTGTAAATATATTTTCATAACCAGGAGCTATGATGACGTCTAATTTTGTGCCCCAATGTGCCATGAATTAATTTTATAAAAATATTAAATATATTTTATATTATATGTGCATAGTTTCTTAAAGAAAATCATATGAGTCTTAAGATCAAGAAAAAATAAGATACCTGAGACCATGAATGAGTGTGGAATATTATGTTTACTCTAAGCATGACCAGAAATAGGTTGATGCTGGGCATTTAGATATGTCGCTCGTTGGCGGTACGTTAAGTGAATTAATTAAATGTTTAATTTAATTAATTTAATTGAATAAAATAATTAATATTTTTTAAAATATATCATAATGTAGATTTTCCCAGGGTTAGCCTCATAATCATGGGAACATCAAGAGCTTATCCTCCCCCCTCCATTAGAGAATCATATTGGATGATAACGAATCTTTAGATCAAATTAGATCAGAGTGCAAAAAACACAATGACTTCCTTCAATCACTGGTGTCTATTTTCTTCAATGATGAATGATCAAATCTCTAGGTATGTCTCATCAAACTATGTGCTATTCCATTTTTAAATAAATTTATTGAGTATAATCATCTCTTTTCTGATCTGCTTCAATTGTGGTGGCCTTTTCATGCACCAATGTACTAGTTTATTTTATTAAACTTATTTTTTTACCCCTGGATATCCCCATTCTTGATTTTTTTACAAGAAATATTGTAAATGATCGATATTTTTTTTCCTTTTTTCCTTTACCCCTCAATTTCTTCACGTTCTTCCCTATTTGGACCACAAGGTCCTGCTTTGACATTGTTGGGCTATAATGAGCCCGATCAGACCCTCAGAATTATGAAAAAACAACATACAAGGGACTCATCGATGAGTTATGGATAAATATTGTATGGTTATGGGATTTGGATGATCTTTTTGATGACTTGAATTAAAATCATCCTTGATGGAAGGAACCAATCATGTATGGTGTGAGACAGTGAATATGATGCTATGAAATTTGTTTTTTCGGCCACCATTTGTTGGGAATCCACTGGTTGGAGATAGATAACCTAATCATAGGGAGAAAAAAAATCGGAATTCAAAGGTAGATTACTATATATGGCACATGGGGAGAGGATATATTATTCTAAGAAAATCCCAACTAGAAACCATGTAGTTTGAAGAACATATGTCATGTTAGGCCTTGGCTATGACAGCTAGGGGTTTAACTATTTAAGAGTATCAAAAAGCATGTGGGACCACCACACGCCATGTGATATCATTCTTGAAGACTCAGCATGTTCTCCAGTAGTACATGGGAATAGGAATGTCCCTGAACATCATGTAATAAATTACACATACTTGAGGTGAACTACATGGACATGGCTTGGATTCATGTACACGGGCGGGACCCTGAATTGCATGGACATGCTGTGTATATCCCCTATATGTCATGTAATCTACATGGCTGGAAAACTATGTACCTCCATGGACATGGATAGGTGTTGGAGTTGGAATACATGGTGTGTGGATCCCCTCACATGATTTGTAACCCTTGGTTTCTTTTTAAGACACAACAAACTCTCACATCTCTTTTATTATACAAGAATTTTGGCCTGCGAGTATCCTATCCCGAGTGTTTTCTCCATATAGAATGTGATGGTTCCTTTGGTTTATTTTTTATGTATATGATGTGAGGATTTTCAAGGAATGGAACTTGTTTAGGCAATGCTCAAAAATGGCAGTGATCATGCATGATCACTATGGGCATTCCTAGTGGATCCTTCTATATAGGAAGGGCAGGGGTCCTCGATGTCTAGAGTGGAACTCTCCAACTGCTCTAGGAATGGGTCCTCTACCGACTCCTAGAGTGTAAGCCTCTAGTTGGGTTGGGCATGGTTCCTCTACCATTAGAGTGGAAACCTCCTATTTGAATAGGGAACGATCCCTCTATCTAGTTCTAGAGTGGATCCCTCTAAATGGTATGGGCATTGGTCCTCTACTATCAATGTGGAACCCTCATGCTAAGAAGGGAATGGGTCCTCTATTGACTATCATAGTGGAAACCTCTTATTGGGAAGTTCATGGTTCTTTTATGAATAATTAGAGTGGAACTTTCCTGTTGGAACAAGGTATGTGTCCTCTATCTATCCACTGAGTGGATCCATCCTTTTGTACTAGTGTACATGTCCTCTACATAAACATTGTAGACCCTTGACTGTGTGGCATACTAACGAGTTATGCTTTCACTTGGATGTTTTCTTCTAGGAAGACTCATGAGATGTTGGTCATAATTTTTGGGCTTTTGGAAGTGTTATGGATTCTTTACTTAGGACAAGTTATGAGATAGAGATCCCCTTTCTCTCACATATGAGCTTATTTTTCTCAATATATATATATATACACATCTATATCCATACCATTGTATTTGGTTACTATCCTTCCATGGGTTGTAAAGAAGTGTGGGGTATTCCAAGTGATTTCTGTGTTTAAATTCCTGTGGTTAGATGAGGTTACTCTCCTCTTATGTGTGGAAATGACATAATGAGTAATTTATATACACACCGTGTCAAGAACATTGTTCTTGGATGAGTTTGACATTTCTCTTGATTTTATTTGGGCTTCATACAATTTTCTATCTATAGTCTTTCCTCTCCTATTTTTTCTCTTACTTCTCCCCCATTCAGCTTTCAGGGCATCTTATTGGGTATGTATATACTCACCATGGTATTGGATTTTATCTCACATGTCATGTATTATGAAAATTATAGATAGGTTGGTGATGAAATTAGAAGATATTAAGGATACTGGGTGATTTGGACCAAATATAGTGGTCATATCTTGGAGACCAGGAGCCGTTCTCTCTTAGAATTTCACATTCCATTTTTTAGGTTAGGACATATTTTTTGTTTGGTGTTTTCCCTTTTACCTTTCTGTTTTAATTTTCATGATCTTGTACACCCTAGAGGTTTTTAATTCTAGGTTTACATTATAACTATTGAATATTTTTATTATTATTCCTTTAAACTTATGCATTGACATGGTCGGGTGTGTGTACATGTACAATAGAAAAAGGCATGTCATTTGGGATATTCCTTTTTCACTTTTCTCCACAGATAGCCTATGGAGGTGGACATGGGGTTGTTGCGGTTCGAGTCTTAGTTACAGTCGAGTCATGACAGATTGGTATCAGAGTAGTTTATTCCTTGAGACATTGTTTGGAGAAGAACCCTTATGAGTATCTTTTTAGTATTAGTACAACAACTTCAAAGTGTATCGAGTGCAGCTCTCATTCTAAGGAATCCAGTGGTAGTATGGGCACCCGATGTATCAATTCACCAGGACAATGAACACCTTATGGTCGAGTAGGAATACCCAGACATTGGTTACAGGGATCAATGGTACATACATCATATATGATTTCATCTTTGAATGGCCTTATTGAGTCATATCAACATTGTTGTTATATATATATATATATATGCTCATTTGATAGTGGCATGTCTTGATTAAATTTCAGGATTCCTATTTGGTGATAGCTATCCAGGTTAACAGTTCCGAATCAATATGATGATTAGATGATTGGTGATGCCTCATTTCACAACCCATCCCATGAGCTTCATCCTCCAGGTGGGTAGGTACCATCACCACAACCTATCAAGAAACAAATTATACCAGTCGAGAGGGATGAGAATTCATAAAATCTAGCACACTCTACAAGTTTCTGTGCTCAGGGAAACTGAGGTTTTGTAGTGAGATAGATCCCCAAGCAGTGGAGGATTATCTAGAGTTGGTGGTCTCTATATTCAGACTTATTTGGACCCTGAAAGATCATGTGATTGTGATAAAATATGTCCTTTTCCATGGAGTATCTAGGCACTAGTGGAGTCTTGTTACAATGATATACAATGAGTAGAAACTCTCGTGTATCAACTTCCAAAATTTGTTTTGTGAGTAGTAATAACCTTCCTTTTGTTCTCAGTTCAAATTCAGTTGATTTTGAAGCTACAATTGGGAGTGATGATGGTGCCTGAGTACACAATGAGGTTAATAGATAATACTCATTTCTCCTATGAAATGATATGAGATGGAAAATTCTGGGCATAGAATTTTGATCAGGGAATCCATAGAGAGATACATGCCAGTGTGGCGCCCTTGTACATTCCCACACATGTTACGGTTTTGGAGTGGGAAATATTGACAATGAGTGTTCTATGAGAGGTACTCCAGGATACTAGAGTTAGAAGAGGAGGAGGAGGATATATGGTTGGTTGACGACAGTATGAGATGCTTCCACCACCACCACCACCAGGCGGCCCACGCTAGGCTCAGGGGGCTGGTGGACGGGGTCATGGATAGCTGTAGGGTCTGGAGGCTTATGACCTAACAAATCATGAGATGATCAGAGGTATAATATGTGTGTTTAATAATATAAATTTAGTATTAGTAGACATAGGTTATATTAATTACTTCATCTCAATACTCCTGGTATGATAGATTTAGATCCTAGTAGAGATCTAGTCCATCATCTTTGTCTTGAGGTTCCTACATGGAACACTTATACTATAAATTTTATCCGCGGGTAGTGTGAGATATCTCTTGGTGAGGATAAGATCACATGGGACCTTTTGGACATCATAATGGAACCCTATGACTTCATCATTGGTATGGATTGGATTTCCATGGTATGGGCCTAGATTGACTATCATTGAAGACGAGTCATATTACTCCACATTAATGGGATTAGATTCACCTTTATGGGAGATAGAGATATCATTGTTGGAAGAGTGTATTATGTGAGCAAGAGGATATAAACCTTCACCCACTAGTTGGTGCGTATAAAACTTGAAGAATATTGAATTTCAAGGATCTAGGTTTCTTTAGTTTTATATGATTATATGGATGTCTTCCACACAGATGTTATGGGACTACCTATAAGGTAGGCGATATATTTTTTCAACTACTTACATCCTGGGATATATATGATATATTCTATATCATATAGGATGACCCCTACCAATATCTAGGGATATAGTTGTAGTCAGAGGACATTCAAGAGAAGGGTTTCATTAGGTCCAGTGTGCCCCCCATGGGAAACTCCAGTGTTGTTCCTGAAAAAGGAAGGTGGGAGTTTATAGCTTTTCTTGGATTCTCATCACCTGAAGCAAGCCATGATAAAGAAAAAGTACCCCTTTCCAAATATTGTTTACCTATTCGACTAATTTCAAGGCATTGGATAGTTCTTGATTATAAATATCTATTTTGGATACTACCAGTTGAGGGTTCATGAGTATGAGATTCCAATGATGGAATTATAATTTTTCTATAGACATTATGAGTTCCCGGTGATTCTCATTGGTGTAAATATTGCCCCCACCTTGTTCATGGACTTGATAAACCATATATTCTAGTCATACATGGTCTAGATTATGGTCATATTCATTAACAACACACTCATCTACACTGCATTAGAGGAGGATCATATATATCGCATGAGGATGGTTCAAGATTTTCTTCAAGAGGAATGTCTTTAAGTAAATATCTTGAAGTTACAGAAATGGATTCATGAGATTCAATTTCATGGGAATATTATTTTTTATAATGGGTTTTCCATGGAACTAGTGATGATCGATGTAGTTATTTATTTGGATCCAACCAAGAGTGTGTCAGAGGTGAATAGCTTTCTTTGTTTGGAGGGATACTATAAGAGGCTTGTGGAAAACTTCTCAAGGATTTCATCACCTTTCATCACCTTGATGCATAAAGGGAAGCCGTTTACCTAGACTGAGTAGTGCCATAGGGTCTTTGAGAAGTTGAGGCTAAGGCTTACGAGTTCTATTGTGTTAATACTACAAGAGGAGGAATTGAAGTACGTAGTGTATTTGGATTCCTCGAGAGACGGGATCTCCCATGTGTTAATGTAAAGTCTAATAGTTATTGTATATAGGTCAAGGAATTTGATACCCCATAAGAATAACTACACGAATAATGAACTAGAGCTGACAAAAATAGTCTTCTCACTAAGGAGCTGGAGGAACTACCTTATGGGGGATCTCTTTATGGTTTACTCAGACCATCAGAGTCTCTGGTACGTCTTCACACAAAGAGGCATGAAACTGAGATAACATCAATGATTGGAGTTCTATAAAGCCTAATTATTCATGATAGTCTATACTCTTGGGAATATAAACATGGTAGAAAATTATTATTAGAAGATTTCCTAGTCTCTCTTGGTGCATGAGGTTTCAGAACCATTATATTCCTTCTACCTCACCCTGGTGGAGTAGGAGGGTATAAATTGTCTTTAGTCGTTGGTGTTCAATCCTCCTATTATCGAGAATGTGAGAGAGTCCTAGATGAGAGACATAAATTTTAAGGTTTTAAGTGACCAGATATATATAAGGGACTCACTAGATGGATATTATGTAGGAGGTAATCACATCCAATTTTTATAGGAGTGGATTGTGGTTCTAGTCAGGATGTGGGAGGAGGTGATGAGAGAGTTCCAAAATTCTACCCTATATGTACATCCCGGTGTGTTAACTATATACATAGACCTTTAGTGGTTGTTTTTTTCATCTGGAATGAGATAGATAATTATCGAGTTCGTATCTCAGTGCCCCACCTTTCAATATATGAATGTTGTGGGCCATGTTGTAGGAGGTTTGTTACAAAACCTTGATATCCTAGAGTGGAAGTGGGATGAAATATCCATGGACTTTATGATAGGGATTATACAGAATGCGAAGGTACATAAATACATTTGAGTTATAGTTGATAGACTAATGAATTTTACACACTTCCTTGTTATGATAGAGTAAATTTTGGTAGAGTGTATTAGGAAATTTGTACATATGATAGATTTTTTGCCTCTATGGTTTCCTTAGAAAATTTTCTCTAATAGTGAAAAATTATTTACAAAATAACATTTGTGATGAATTCATGAGGTATTGGGTACCTAGATAAGGATTAGTACAACCTTTCACCCATATAAAGATAGGAAGTTCGAGCACACTATCTAGGTGTTGAAGGATATGCTAAGGTCTTGCATGTTGGACTTTTTTTTGAGTTGTGGGGATAAATTTCCCTTGGAATAGTATGCATAAAATAACAACTACCACTCTCATCTACAAGTCACCTTTTGAGGCCTTTTACAAGATACCATTCATGTTACCCTTCAACCATATAGATATTGGAAAGACAACTCTTGTGGGTCCATAGTTGGTGCAGAAAATGATGGAGAAGGTACAAATAATTTTTGAGTGGATGAGAACGGCCCTAATAAGACATAAATATTATATAGATCGCCATCATAGGACCTTGGAGTTCAAGTAGATAGACTATGTTTTCCTTATAGTCTCCCCATTTTGAGGAATGTGGTGGTTAGTCCAAGGAGTCAGGATATCCCCGAGAATTCTTAGGTCATTTGAGATCATACCGAGGGTTAGTGAGATTTCTTACCACCTTGCCTTACCCCCACAGTTGGAGTGAGTTCAAGATGTTTTCCACGTGTCACAACTGATGAGATACATACATGACAATATCCATTTCATTGACTGGTGTGATCAAGACATTAAGGATGGATCCACCTTTGTAGACCATCCACTGGTGATCTAGGATTTATAGGATATGAACCTGTGCGGATGGACCCTCTCCTTTTTTATGTGTTGTAGAAGCATAAGAATACTCAGGAGGGCACCTAGGATAGAGAGGGTCACTTGTAGGAACACAATCTTGAGTTGTTTGTTTAGTTTCTCCTTTTGGGGATGAAAATATTGGAGGAGGAAATGATGTAGAGACATGTGTTTTTACTTATTATACTTTAAAATATTTAATCATATATTTCCAGAGCCAAGCGCTGGGACAACATGTGATTTCAAGGCTCTATGTGAACATAATTAATTTTATAAAAATATTGAATATATTTTATAGTATGTGTGCACATTTTCTTAAAGAAAATGGGATAACCCTTAAGAGGAAAATTAGATTAGAAATATGAGGCCAATTTTAAGTATAGAACATGATATTTAACCTAGGAATGACACAAAATAGGTTAGTACATAGTTTTTTGATATGTCTCATGTTAGTGGTATGTTTAGTGAATTAATTAAATGTTTAATTTAATTAATTTAATTGAATAAAATAATTATGGTTACTTTAAAAATATTGTTATAGTGATTTTTCCTGGTTCATACACATAATCCTGGGACTGTCTTGAGCTTCCCCTTCCTCTTTCCATTGGTAGATAATATCAGATGACAAAAAATCTTGGGATTGGAGAAAATCAAAGCGAATCGAAATAAATGAATTCCTTCGATCATTGGAGAGCATGTTCATTGATGAATAATGAACTAATAGCCTGGTATCACTTATCAAACTATGGAATGCAACATTTTTTCTACATTGATTGGGCAGAATCACCCTTTTATGATCTACACCAATTGTGGTAGCCTTTTTATGTGAATGTGTACCATTATATTTGATTTTTTTTTATAACCTCACATTTTCCTATTCATGCTATCTTGTAAATAACTCTTGGAAAATATTTATATAATTTTTATTTTTTAACTTTCTCCCTTAATTTCTTCTCATTCTTCACCAGTTGGACCCTATGGTCTAGGTTCGATGTTATCGGGTGGAACCGAGCCCGATTAGTCCCATAGAATTATGATGAAACAATATATGATGGATGGATCGATGAATCAAAGATAGAATTGGTATGGTTTCAGGTTTATGATGAACATTTTGATGATCTAAAATCAAATCATACATGATGTAAGGATACAATCATGTTCGGTGCAAGGTGGTATGTATAAAGCTTCGAAATTTGGTTTTGAGCCATCCATTGGTCTCAATCTACCAGCCAGAGATAGATCAAACTAAACTTAGGAAAAATAATATTTGAAATCAAAATAGGTTGACTAGATATTTCATGTGGATAGTATATCTAAGATTATATCAAATCCCCAACTACATGCCTAGTAGTTAGAAGAACACACATCATGTCGGGCCCTAGATACGATGACCAGGGTTTCAGTGTTTTATATGTATCACATGCCTTGTGGGACCCCCACATGTCATGTGATCCCATGCTGGTAGACTCAGTATATAATCTATGAGTAAAAGGTAATGACCATAGCTAGGCATTCCATATATCAATGTACAAGGACATGGTGTAAAATACATGGGAATATCTTGGATTTACATACATGGCCAAGCACATGGGAGGGACCGTGAATGGAATGGGAACACCATATATATACTCTAAATGCCATGTATTCATACACAGAAGGTGATCCATGTAACTCTATGGAAAAACCCAATTGATGTAGTGGGACCACAGGTTGTGTGGGTCCCCTCATACGCTATGTACCCCTTGGTTGCTTTTTAAGAAACAGCAATCTCTCATATCTCCTTTGTTTAGAATCGGATTTGGTCCATTAGTAGACTATCCTGAGTGATTTTCCATATAGAACATGATTGTGACCTCATTTTTGGTTTTTGGGATATGATGGGAGATGTTTCTAATAATGGAGGTTGTTTAGGTGATGATAAAAATTTAAAGTGATCATATAGGATCACTAGAGTCTTTTTGAGTGGAACCCTCCAGTAAGAATGGGCATAGGTCCTCGATGTCTGGAGTGGAACACTACAGTTGGGCTAAGCATGGGTCCTCTATATACTCTAAGAGTGGAAACCTCCAACAAGACTGGGTGTGGTTCTTATACCATTAAAGCGGAACCCTCATGTTGGAACAAGGTATGGTTCCTCTATAGACTTCTAGATTAGAACCCTATAGATTGGTGGCGTATGGGTCCTTTACCATCATAGTGGAATACTATTGTTGTGAAGGGAATGGGTCCTCTATATAATATCAGAGTTGAACCCTCCTTTTGGGTTGGGCATGGGTCCTCTATTTACTATTATCTAGTTACCCTCCTGTTGGAATACAATATAGGTCCTTTATCTATCAGTTGATTAAAACACTCTTGTTAGTACAGGTAGTGGGGCATTTAAATAGATATTTTGGCCCCTTGATTGTGAGATAGAGTGATGAGGTGTGGAATAAATGGGATGTTTTCTACTCCTCAGACACATGGGTTGTTGGGAATCATTATCAGACTTTTGGAACTATTGATGAATCTTTTACTAGGTTGAGCTGTGAGATGGACATCCCATTTCTCTCTTCTTTGGGTGTCTTTTGATGAGAATATTTTTCTAGACACACACACACACACACACACATGTATCCATAACTTGGGTTTCAGTTACTATCCTTCCATGGGTTGTGAATATGCGTGGGGTATGACATGTGCTTTTTTTGTTTATCTTCTCATGGTTGGATGGGGTTACCCTCCTGATATTGGTGGTAAATACTAAATTTGTAGTTCGTCTACACATTATGTTGTTCCGCTTATGCATGGATGATGTTACTATTTCACTTTATTTGGGTTGAGCTTCATCATGTTTTCTATCTATAGTCTTTCCTCTATTATTATGTCTCTTACCACTCCCCCTTTTATATTTCAGGGAATAATACTAGGTACGTATATACTCACTTCATCATGGGATTTTACCGCACATGTTATGTCTTATACAGATGACAGACATGTCAGTGGAAACTTTAAAGGAGAATAAAGATACTATGTTCCTTGAAAAATGTATGGCATTCACAGCTTGGATTTTAGGATCTGGTATCTATCAATATTTTACTTTCTAGTTTTTTGTCTGGTTGGGATAAATTTCTAGTTGGTTTTGTATTTTATCCCCCCTTACTTTTTAGTTTTCAATGTCATACTCTTGAACACCCTAGATGTTTTTCATGCTTGGTTTACTTTATAACTATTACATCATTTTATTAGTCTTCCTCTACACATCTACATTGAGATGATCAGTTTTTTCATACAAGAATATTAAAAAAAGGTCTTTCTTTTATGATATGTCATTCGACGCTTGTCAATACACCCTAGCTTATGGAGTCGGGCTTGGGGTAGTTGCGGATTGAGCCTCGGTTAGGGTTGGGTTTTGACCTTATATTCCTGAATAATAAATATTTGATGATTTTATACTTTATTATGAAACTTTTGGAATTTCATTATTCATTTTTTTCACTTATTTTCATGTTATATACAATTAATTAATCATTTAAGTTAACATCATATGGTTTGATGATATTCACTACTTAAGTCCAAAATGGAATATGTATTTTGACTATGGTCAAAGAGGTAAATATTCCATCATATCTATAATCATAATAATGAATTAATAATAATTATTATACCAAAATTATACATGTAAATATCTCCATTAAATGTGTATATAAAAATTTATTAATGTTATAGTCGAAGAGATGGTTGGTCATACGTAAGCATGCATAATATTTCAATTTTTCAAAGATAATTATTGAAAGAAGATAATTTTTTTTTTATGTTTCCATAATGGAAATAAAAATATTTATATCATATTATTTCTGTAAACACACACACACAGACACATCTATATCATTGATGTGATGTTTTGCTGAAAAACGAATCACATTGTTTCATGATGTGGTATTCCACACATATGTACAAATGACATTATCATATTTTTCTTCTTAAAAAGGTAAGAAGTTACATAATATATTATCATTTAATATTGATAAATATTTCATGAATATCTTATTTTTTTCCATTACAATATTCTATTCATGATAGATGGTGATGGGAAATAAATTACATTAGTTCATAAGGTGGTAATCCTGTATTACATATTAATGATGGTTTCATTTCCAATTTTACAGATTAAGAGATTGATATAGGTTGTGATATAAAAATTAAAACACCTATGTATATAGAATATATTGGTGTTTTTATATGGGCATGGTTATGTAATATTTTATAGATGTAGTAGAAGAAATAAACCAGAGACATGTAGTTGAAAACTATACCTCTTATTTGAAAAATATCCTTTTCATAACACCATATTCCTTATAAGATTGGTATTATTTCTTAACAATAACTATAGAACAACGGGGTTGATTATATGAAGGTATTTTTAAAGGTAATTTCTGAAAAAAAAAATATTTTGAAGTGTGAATGAATTAGAAGAATTAGTACCCTTTTATGAGAGAAGGGAGGGAAATTTTTTGAATTTCTCAAAATATTAAATTAATTTCCAATTCCTAATATATCAAAACTGAAATATATTTTTATTTTGGTTTGAGATATTCACATTGAATAAAAATTATACAAGTTTTTTCTATATTTATTTCCTTATCTTTTGATTTTAACCCCAATTTAACCCCTTTAACTCTTACCATAATAACCAGGATTTTTACTTTTTGGGGGTTAAATATTGTAAATATAAAATGTAAAATACCCAAAATGGACCATGATTTATATTTTAAACTTTATCCTACTAAATTTTAAGAAATTAATATTTTTATTAATTTTATATCATTTAATAATGCATTATTTAATATAAAATATCTATAATTCCAATTTCAAGAACTATCCATTAATGTGACATTAATAATTACAATACAACACATAAAATTAGATATAATTATTTTAAAATATACCAAAAATGTGGATTTAATATATAAAATTTTTGTTTTACATAAATTATGTCAAATTATACTACTTTATAAATTTAGAATATCATTTATTTGAATTTCCCATTAATTGAATAATTAGTGTGTTAACATTGTGAAAGAATTTAAGGTAATTATTTTTTCACTAAAAATAAAAACTAAGTTAACATGATGCTGATAAATATTTTTAATTTCAATATAAAACTTATAGCCAAACATATCCTAGGGATAATACTACATTAAAAATAGTACAATTATTAAAAATAAGAGTGTGAAATGTTTGACTATTCATTAAATAAAATATTATAAAGGCCATACCTTATCCAAGAAGACCCGAATGTTTATAAATATGACCCATGGATATTTTTGGATGACCAATACTAATCCAATAATATTTAGTTACGTTTTTTGGTCATTTAATATTTCTTATCATTTTATTTTTATCTTAAATTACCAAATTTTTTCTATATAATTGCAAAAAAAATACTAAGGGACATATTCATATTGTAAAAAAAATAAAAGTTTCATATTTACTAAAATTGGACACAATTATTACAAATATGTAATCTATTTTAAATATTAAAAACACATAATTTATATAATTTAATTTAAAATTAAACCGATAAATCACAACAAAAACTATTTTTTAGAAAAATACCATTTTAAATATAAATCTTTTGTATACTAAATTCAATTATAAAATATATTTTAAAAACCGATAATTTAATTATATTAAATAAAAAAATATAATGATAATTTTTAACTAATCAAAAAAAATAAATTGAGCTTATATGTATTTTAAAATAAAATAAAATTTTCAAACCAATATATATTTTCACTATTCATTGAAAAATTAAGATTTTTATAAAATTATCAAAAATTAATCCAATGATAATTTTTACATGCTAAATTGATAAAAGATAGTAATTTTTTAAACTTAAAATTTTTTAATTTTAAAATAAACATTCATAACAAACCATAAAATAAATGAGTATAATAAAACCATATTATTTTTAATTTTAAGAATTACAGAATATATTTATTATGAATATATCTATATAGTTAATGAATAATTTTAAATATAAAAATGATTTATTATATCATTAACAATGTTATTACATTCTCCCTTCCCCACTATAAATTTTTTTTCCATTCAATTTTAAACTTAGGCTCGATAAACCGAGTTTGATTTTTCATAATACCTTTCTTGAAAACCCACATTATAAAAAGGTTAAATATAATATACACTTTATAAGTGATTAAGGGAAGTATTGAGTTCATCTAGAATAATACATAACTAGGTTTCCAAATAGGATAACATAAGTGTGATGTGAAAATAAGGATATGAAATATAAAACTAACTCCCAAGGAATGATAGAGGGTGATAGAGATCATCATGATGAGAATGTTAACCATTACAAAACTGTAAATCTATATTGTTTTAAATGGCCACTAAATTATCTGTTAGAAATTAAATAGATATCATTTTTTTTCTGGTTCATTTTCTTGGAGTCAATTTTTACATGCTAAATTGACTAGTATATTTTCATCTATTAATAAATTTCCCCCATAATCACATTTTTTTTTTTCAGATTATGATTATTAAAGATGATTTTCTCATGCTTAAACCATTAGAATCAACTTCTATAAATAAGAAAATCTAAAAAATTATAACTATATATTCGTCTTATATTTATACATTAACCAAAACCAAAATGATTATTACAAGGTAATATAATTACAAAAATGAATAATCCTTCAAATGAAAGAAACCCACTTTAATCTTTAAAAATCATTAATAATATCCAAAATTCAACAGAGATCATTCAATATATAACTATCCTTAAAAGTGGCTAATAATATTCCAGAATAATGTTGAAACTCAAAAATCAGAAGGATCTGATCACATAGTCTTCATAGATAAATTCAATATTCATCTCTAACTAACATCAATAACAATTAAAGTCCCATAAAAAAATATAATTTTTCCAATCACATAATCTTAATGATTTGTTAATCAATTACATAATCTAAAATATATGATAATCAATTTGATAAATCACCCGAATCACTATAAATCCACATTATGATCATATATTATTCAAAAATATAACTCAAACTTTATTTCACAAGTAAAGTACCATAGTTTTATATAATGTTCCTAAAATAACACTAACAACTGAATCATTATCCTATAAAACAATTATTCCAAAAAACACTCCTTTTTTATTTCATGTCATTTAAATAAATGTTAACAAGTTCATACTAACGAGGACATCACATTGTCTTGGGGAATTTCATGCACCATTGTCTCCCTTCAGTTGTGTGTTAAAACCTCATGTCCTTGTTAAATATGGTAGATTGTTTCCTAACTAGATGGATGGACTTCTTCTAAAACTATAATTCTTATAACACTACTAGAAATGTGATAAAAATACTAAAAAAAACCTTTAATATATTCAACATTAAAGAATTTTTTTGATCAACAGTTTTATCATATCTTTAAATTTTCATACCAAAATTTAATAAACCATAATTAACTAAAAATAAATGATCTTATATACATTAAAGGATACCAATAAATTTAAACATATTTCCACAAAATTTAATGGAATTATTTGTCGAATAATATTTTTAATAAAACCTATACTGAACTTAACGGCTGTATTTCAAAAAAATGTATCTCAAAAAAATCTAAATCATCTTATTAATACAACATATAAAACCATAAAAGTAGTGTCTAAGACATTGTACATAATATCAACCATAAGATTATAAACCTATGATGGAATTAAATATTATTGATACCACCACACTAAAAACATTCATAATATATAAAGTTATCTAAACCCACCTTTGATATAATCCCTAAGGACCCAACCATCAAAATTACACATTCTAGTATGTTTGAACAAGAATTCACATTATTAAAATCCCACATATATTTTTTATTTAGAGTTTTTGATAAATAAGACAAACTATTACATAGTAAAGTCATACAGTACAAGTGGAAACGTATACTTAGTAACCATTTTTCACAATATGAAACCTTTAAAACAAAAAATGATTTCTTTTTATAAAAAATAATCACAACTTCAGAGTTGACTTATTATTTTCCTTTAACAATCCTTAAACCCTATGAAATGTTTTTAAATACATTAAATGAGAAAAAATCTCAGTAAGGGATATAAGAAGAAGAAATCTGTTAGTCAAGTGAAAAACATGAAAACCCATGTAATGATTAAGTCTATATTCAATATTCATTGAGCATACTAAATAAAACATTTTCAAATGGAAAATATAAAAAAATTCTGATCAAATAAAACCATAAAAATTCATAATAAGCACATAAATACCATTTTTAGAAACATAGATAATCAAAATTATATTGGACATTTCTATTAATAAATTGATATTACATATTTTTAGATGAATATTAATTACATTACAATAAATAATTCTTGAGGATCATAATAGTTTATTGTGCTTAGATACTAGTATACAATATTTTTAATTGGTAAAATATATTCAACATCTCTCAAAAATATCCTATAACATAGTATTACTCTTAATCACACCCTACCTTCACATTTCTTTATAACATGGGTAAGGAAACATAAGAAAGTGTTGTCTTATATAATCAGTAGGTTAAACATAGGATATATCAATCTATGATCATATAGAAGAATAAGATAAACATAAGGGTATGTGATCATGAACATAACTTATGAAGTTCATACTCAAAATATCATAGATCATAAAATTTAATCATGGAATAAAACATTATCATTTCAGAAAAGATGTCAGATAAGTTTGATAAATAATCATAAATCAATAATTAAATATATGATCATGTCATAAAATTTTGTTTCCATTGTAAATATAGAAAACCATTTCATACGTAAATGTTAATGGAAAAGATCGTTAACATAGTGGATCAAGACTTATCACTGGTATGCCATTGTGGATCAGAAGACACCCATTAACCACTATGGATAAGTGCACACCTATTTACTATGTGAACTAGGAAACACGTTCTTCCTATTTTGGATAAGTACCCACATATTTCCCATAGTGGATAAATCCCATCGACTTGTTTCCAATTATTATCTCACAAGATAAAATTATATACCTAATAAATTGGAGAGATATATAGACCCCACTTATTAGATAATTAAAACATACATATGTGTTCCATAAGATCATAAGAAATTAATCATATTAAAAGCAATGAAATTAAATGGGATTTATAAACAATTCATTATATCATAATGTGTTGAAAAGAGACGGGTTTCATAATCATTTATCTATTTCATTAATACATGACCTCTAGAGAATCAAGCGAGTTTCATAAGAACTTGATCATGGTATAACTCATTGAAGGGATATGGTTTTCTAAAAAATCATGACATAAAAAACATAAACCATTCAAAGAAATAATAAGAACGGTATCCTTGGTTTATATCACCAGAAAACCATATGTTACATCAAAGGATATCAAATTTGTAAAAGAATGATTTTGAAAGATAAATCACATAAAAAATTTCATGTGAAAGATAAATATTATTTGAATATAAATTTTTATAAAAATACCCTTTACACTTTGAAAATAACCTTAAAAAAATACAATCAAAGAATTAAAAATAATTTTATTTTTTTTTGAGAAAAATACCCTTTACACTTTGAAAAAATATTTTTAAAACATAATTTTTTTGAAAATAATTTTATTTTAAAATATCCTCTAGAATGTATAAAATAATATTCAATGAAAATATTTTTCATGGCGAAGGGACATTTCATTCGTGTCGTACACGTTAAAACATAGATTCCTTTCAAATTTTTGGTAAAAGCAATGTGATCATTATTGTAATAATGGAATAATATTACTTTCAAAATATTTTAGTAATAAGTAAAACATGAATAAAAATATATGTTAAAAATAATAGGATACTATTTAAACACTTATAAAGTCATTTTTTAGGAAACATGTTTTTGGATCAAAACGGATTTTTGACCGTAGAGATAAATAAAGATGGATTTTATTAGAAATATTTTCTCAATTATTTTATGTACCGAAGAGTGTAAGGATGTTATGATAACATGAAAATTTCATTAATTAATAGATGATTAGAAAAATAATGATATTCATGATATATTTATCTTAATATTTTATCATTAGGAACATAATCCTAAATAATAAAAATAAAAATGAAATATTATCATAAAATCATTACCACTTTGAAAACATTGAATCATATACCCCATGAATGAATAAAATATAATGAAACATAAAATATAATGAGTATAAATAAATTAATTATATTACATGATAATTGGATGTATATACACCTCATAGAAGAAGATAGATGCATAACAGAATCATATTTCACAATAGAGGGAAATTGAGACAAAAATACTTTACTGAGTAGTTATAATTTTAACTGTAAAACCCATGAAAGATAGATCCTAAAATTAATATGTAAAACCCAATAGTTTTTAGTATAATAATTATAATATGTTTTATTTTTTGTTATATACACCACATTAAAAAAATTGATTTTGAATATGGATTGTGTCTCATAGAAGTAAAAAGTGAGTTTGAAATCCCTTATCGTACATATAAACTTCCTTCATACACCATAGATCATCAGATCTAATAAATATTAGTTTATTATAAATCTATTATATAACCATAATGATATGTATCATACCATATATGATTTAATTATGACCTTTAATTATTCTTTTTTTAACAATTCTATGTTAATGTCAAGTTTCGAGAAATAAGTCCTCCGTTTTTCATGTATTTTTTAATGGTTATTTTTATTAATATTGCATTGATTATGGTTAAATAATCTCCAAAATATTTTACAAGATATAAATTTCATATAAATTCCTTATATATGTATTTATAGTAATATATAAAAGATAAAGGTAGAAAATGAAATACAACGTTCATAGAGACTGTAAACCATACATATGCATGAACATTATTTCTTTTTTCTTGATGTATTATAAGATAGAATTATAAATGTAATATTATATTTTAAAAATAAATTTTATCTCATATATATCACATATTTTCATTAAACCCAACCTTATTACCTTTTTTGTGAAGCGTTAATGAATCACATTGCTTCGTAAGGCGATAGTCCGCTGTCAAGAAGACTGCCATTATCGTATACCCAAAAAATAAAAAGCATAATTGTATGTGTTATATAATAATTAAATAAGAATAATAATATCATAATTATCATATATAAACAATAAATCCATTATTATTTCCAACCGTGAGAGGTGGTAATAGAAAAACTATTGACATCGGTTCTTGAGGAAGTAGTCCATCATACACACGAAATATGATTCTGAAACCCATTAGATGGAAGTAGAGATGGGGGTAGGTTATGATATTAACATAAAACATATAAGAATATTTATTATACTAATATTATTATATCATCATGTAATATTAATAATTGAAGGTGAAATAGTTAGAAAACAAATAAAAACTTTTGTTTATGAAGTTTACATTTTCTTTGGGTGTCCTATATAGGATTGCACCAAAAGCATTCAAAGGTTCTATATATGCATAAAATAAGGCTAATCAAATGAGATATGGTTTCAGGTTTAGTGAATTTTTTAGGTCTTGAAAAAAAGGGTTTGATGGTTTGAGGAGGATAGGTGAAGTGGTGGCCTTTTATAATTGAGGTGTGTGGCGTACTTATAATTTTTTGAAATGAAAATGATTTTCCCAGATTTCACATACAGAAAAAGTATCCAAAATAGACTATTATTGATTTGATATAGGATAATGTCAAAATATGTGCATAAAATGGGTGTTGTACAATCTTTTTTTCATTTTTTCTATTATCTTTTTAGCTTGATCCTCCAATAAACCATTTTTTCATTAACTATTGTAAATAATTTTTACTATTTTTACTACTCATTTTAGTAAAAAATTAATTTTACCATATTTTATAAGATAAATTATGATGAGTATTAATATTGAATGAATTTTTCCAAATTACACTCATATAATTAAAAAAATTCAATTTAAATTTAATACCGTATAAACGATGAGAAAGTGGATTTTTAAGGAGATAATGTTCAAATGTTTACAAAGTTTTTATGTTAAAATTCAATAATAAATTGATCAAAATGACCTAAATTTGATTTTTGGAAAAATTCTAAAACTAATTATACATTAAAAAATTTATTATTTATAATTTAACTGTAGAAATAAATTAAACAGAAAGGTATTTTTCAATTAAAATGTTGTATTTTTCACTATTCACAAAATAATTAAACTTTTCAGAAAAATGAAAAAAAATTTACTCAAAGATAATTTTGATATGATAGTTTGAAAAAATATTTTTATTTTATAAAATTAATTTTATGAAATTGTTAATAATTAAGTTTATTATTTTTCAAAAAAATAAATGAATTGAGCAATTTAAAAAAAGTATTTTCGAAACATATACATAATTTATTATAAAATTATGTACTATTTTTCCAATATTTGGTTATTATATAAAACCATTATACATGATATTTAAAATTATATTATTACTATTTATGATTCCAATTTAATAACTTGTTAATATTTTAATTTTTTAATAAATATATTAATTGTTTTTCGTGGTTCGTTAAAACTCGATATAGAGTGTAACATAAAAAAACGTGGTTTTATTTATAACACAAACTAAAACCATTGTAATTTTTAATTAAATCCAAACTATTTTATTTTTGTAATAAAAAATAAACTGATATTTTTTGTTATAAAAAAAATATATAAATGGTAAAATTTATTTGAAAAAAAAAATATTTCAAAAAATCCTAGTGTATTACATTCTACACCATTAAAATGAATTTCTACCAAGGAATTCATTATATTAGTTACAAAAAATGAGGTTAATTATTCCCCATTATTCCCTTAGGTTCACATGTATCTTACCCATGTTAGTGGTTTCGCCACCACACACTGAACATGTGAGTGTTCTAGTCTCATGACACTTTCTTTGTTTGTTCCAGGATAACTACTGGTTGTTCCTCATAAGAAATATCACTTTTCATTGGTATGAAAATTTATTTTAGTAAATATGATATATCAGGTATGTAATTACCTATTATTGATATGTGGAACAAATCATGAACCTTAGTGAGGTTTGTTAGAAGTGAAAAACGATAAGCTACTTTCTCTATATGATCAAGTATTCCCAAGAGACCGATACACCTAAGGATTAATTTTTCCTTTATCTATTTCATAGATAAATTCATAAAAATATATTCTCAAAATAATCAAATTATAGATTATTTCAACGATCATTAACATAAAATTTCTAAAAAAATATCCCCTTTTGTGTTATTAAATGGATCTAACTTTCTCTTCGATCTCATAAACTTTCTCTAATCCCAATATCTCTCTTTATACACCTTAATTCTAGTATATTGGAGTTCTACACATATTTCCATAAATGGATTCATAAGGATCCATTTTAATGCTTGAGTGATAGTTATTATTACATAAAAACTCAACAAGGGGAAGGTGTTGATCCTAACCACCTTTGCAATCCATATAGAAATATCGTTCCATATCATCTAGGGATTGAATTATTCTCTCAAATAGACTATATTTATGAGGATAATAGGTAGTTCTAAAACAAAATTATATTTCAGGAGTTTTCTAAAGAGTTGTACACAAAATCTAGGTAAAACTCAGATCCTAATTAAATTCAATTGAATTTGGTTCCCCATTATAACATACCACTTATTTAATTTATATTGTGGAATGCAGATCCAAATATAAATATTCTCTAATAAAAATAAATTTAAATGAATTTATAAGGTGATTGTAAATAACCAATAATTACCTCAACATTAATGATAAGATAATCCCTAATGGGGTCTAATACCCTTAATCATAGTCCCCTAAAGTGTAACAAAACTCCTCCTAAAATAACACTGTTACTAAATCATATACAAAAATAAAAGACTGAATTTAAATAAATATATCATTAAATATATTTGAACCTAATAAACTACCATAACATAAAACCCCAAAAGGGGTTATAATAAAGTTGAACTTATGTTCAATAATAAAATCATAAACCCTTGACGGTATCCATATCACTTAATTTAATCTTACATGGATACATATATACTTCCAAAAGTTAAATCCCTCTTTATCCCTTATATAAAACCTTATCTTATAAAAAATACCTTTTCATTAGTATATTCTATTAATCCTTGTACCAATATAATGTCAAATGTGATTTCATTATTATAGAATCCCTTTAGAGGGAGAAAAACAAATATAATTTAACCAAATCATGAATAATAAGATCTTGAAAATTCTTATTAATACAAAATCAAAAATGAAATTCCCAACTTGAGAAGGAATGATAAGTGTTACCTAATTATAATGATTTACTTCATCCATTATGGTTGTATAATATTTACCATTTTTTTCATCTTATCATCCAAATTATCCCTTATATTAGGGAATTGATTCAAATAATTCTAAAATTATTTTTCCTTGAAACATTGGAGTGTGGGTGGTGCGTTAGATAATGTCCTCTTCATCTCCATTTCATTATCTTAACCATTAATGACCTTTCCACATTTTCGGGATTCATGACCTTCTATTTATTATTTGGAGAACCTACCATTTCAATTCAAGAAATTAACTTGATGCTTCTTCCCACGTTTCCGGCATACATATTTCAATAATTTAATTCAACCATTTGAGTTTTCATAAGATTAAATTATCATTTTATTATCAAATCCATATCATTGGTGGGAATATCAAATTTCTATTTCTAAATTTATTAGAAAAATGACTCTTCATATCTACTAATGAATCTTATAAACATTGCCTTTTGGAGAATTGGTTTTAGTCCACCAAATAGGGAATCAATTTTATATTCATGGTTGATGATTAAACTATAATCATACTTTTTAATTGTTGTAAATTTATCTTCATAAGTTCTAATGGATTAATCAAACTTTTTCTAAAGTTCATGGAACTAATTATTAATCTTTTTTTATAGAATATGTGGTAGGTACTTAATTATAAATATCCCCTTAAACTATCCCATTATATAGATTCAATTTCATATGGTTCCCTCATATTCTTAATAAGAGTCCACCACTGATATTCTTATGTTTCCAAACTATAATCAACACAAATTAATTTTCATGGTCTTGACACTAAATAATATTAAATATCTTTTTAGTTGTTATGATTCATTTCCCATCAACTATTGGATAATTTTCACCACTAAAAGAAGATATATGCTTCCTCATGAAGGAATCAACAAGTTATTGTTTCCTCATTTTCTCATTTGTAATTTAAACATGATTCATAGATTGAGAACGTTTTTATCACATCAACAAGATTTTTCATTCCATCTCCCATAATGTTTGGTTTTATAGGAGGAAAACCATTTCATTGTCCACTATATTCACCATTAATGGGGTTCCTTCATGTTCCATCCATTGACTAAAACCTAAAAGTGTAGTGAAAAAACACTAATCATATCAGAAAACCACATAATCAAGAAAAACAGTTATAAGATGTCTAAATAATGAAAAATTGTTTTCAATATTTGATAAATTAGGTTTATCCTAGTTCATTTGTAGTCACCATATATTAAAATTCTTCATGATTCTTCATGAAGAGTTTGTGAATTTCCCAATAAAATCCCATGAGAGTGTCAACCCAGTTGTCCAACATGGCTCGTTATCTTACACCATGTGATGATCAAATCCACATAAATGCACCATTTTTGGAGTTATTACCCCTAGGTAGCTCTTTTCCAGAGATAATTCCACCTATAATATCCAAATAGGGATGCAATTGATTTGAAACCACTCACTCTTTCCAATATAAAAAATCATAATACATTCTTATATACATTAAATAATTCATAGAAATATTATTAGACATATGCATAGGAAGATATGTATATATATACCTAGTAATTTCACTATAGTATTCTCATTCTAGTTTCCAAAGGTTATTTATACCTTTCCTATGATAGAAACTATAGTGACCCGAGCTTTTAATACAATGATATGGCATCTTTTCTGGATGAATATTTATTAAATTAAACAAACACACAACTGAGGACCATAATACTTTAGTGCCTTAAAATACTTGGTTTAGAATATTATAATTTGGTGAAAGATATTTAATATCTCCCACAAATATCTTCTAAAATAGTACTCATATTAGGTATACCCTATCTATACCTTTCTTTATGACCTTGAGAAATAAATATGATATAGTGTGACTCTGATGCTCAATAATGATAAAAATAAGAGACATAAATCTATGATCATATTAATGAATAAGATAAGAATAATTGTATGTGATCCTAAACATAAATTATAATGTTCATACCCAAACTGTCATATATTACAAAAATGATTCATGGAATAAAACATTATCATTTCTAAAAGCATGGTCTATAAGGGTGATAAATCATCATAAATCAATCAAGAACCAAAATATCATGTCAAAAAACATGTAACCATTATAAATATAAAAAAACGTCATATATGTCAAGAATAAGTACCAAGACTAACATCATATTGGATAAGGACTTATCACCTATTTACCATTGTATATCAGGACACACTAGTTTTTGATTTCGGATTAGGACACACTTGATTCCCATAGTGGATCAGGACAAACCTTTTTCCCATTGTTTATTTGGACACAACTATTTCCCATAGGGGATCAAGCCCATCAACTTGTTTCCCATTATTATCTCATGCATTAGGTCCCACCAATCACATATTAAAAATCATAATTATATATTCTATAATATCATATAATGTTCATAATATCATTACCCATGAAATAAAATGGGATTCATAAAATATCTTTATATCATAACCCATGAAAAAGGGGAATTTTTCATTATCATTTTATCATTTCACCTTTGCATGACCCACGAAGAAATAAGTGGGTTGAAAAATAATTTTATCAAGGTGTAACCCATGGAAGATAAAAAGTATTCATAAAAATCATTCCATAATAAACCTAAACCATTCAGAGAAAGAATAACAATGGTTTCCTTGGGTCATATCCCCTAAAAATCACATGTTTCCTTAAATGATCTCTTCATATATAGAGACTGATTCACAAATTTTCATTACATAGAAATTTTATTTTATATGAAATCATTTCAAAAAAATTTATTTTTAAAACAATAAATTTATAAAAAAATTTATAAATCCTTTTCATATAAAATATCCTTGGAATCATATAAGGGAATATTCAAAAATATTTTAAAACATTTATTGAGAAAAATATCATCTCTTCTTTGAAAAAATATTTTTAAAAAATATATTTTTTTAAAATCATTTTATTTAAAAATAACCTCAAATTATTATAAAGGAATATTCAATGAATATAATGTTCAGGATAATTTAAACTATCATTCAATAAGTATACGTTAAAACAAAGATACATTATACCCTTTTAGTATAATCCAAATGGTAATTGTTTTAAAAAAGATATGAAGATTCCTTTCATTTTATTAAAGATTCAAACATGGGTAAAATATTATTTAAAAATTAATTGGATAATATTTAAAAACATCTGAAAACATTTAAAAAAAATTATATTAAAAGAAAATGAATTCTCGAACTAAGAGTTAAATAAAGTCATATTTTCTTAAAAACATTTTCTCAACTATTTTAAGTACCAATGAATGTAGAAAATGTACTATTACATGATAATATCATTAATTACCAATGGATATGAAAATTAATTAGTTTCATTATATATTTATCATTATATTATTTCAATAGAAACATAACAATACCCAATCCCAATAAACAATGAGATTTTGACAAAAAATCATTACCACTTTGGTAATATTGAATCATAATCCCCATATCAGAATAATATAAAATGAATCTTAAAATATAAATAGGATAAAAAAATTCATGATATTACATTTAAAAGGTCCATATATATACGTTTTATAAGAATATAAGTTTATAACATAATCATATCTCTCAATGAAGGTAAATTGAGACACAAATACCTTACTAATTTTTTACCATTTAAAAAATATTCCCCATGAAAGGGAGATACTCAAATGGATTTGGAAAATATAATAGTATTAATTAGAATAATAATAATATACATTAATGTGTAGTATAATCACCGCATAATATAAATAGGCGGTGAATAAGGAATGCGTCTCACAGATATAAAAAGTGTGATGGGATTCATGTACCATATATATGGACTTACTTCATAAGAATTTGACACTAATTTATAATAAATATATGTTTATTATACATATATTATAGAACCAAACATTTATATCATAACATATATATTTTAATTATAACCTTTTATGACCCATTTATTTATAATTCATGTCAAATTCACATAATGATCCATAACTGCAATATTTTTCATGTATGTTTCGATTGGTTATTTTTGTTTCTTTTGAGTTGATCATGGTTCAATAAATCTAAATAATGTTAACCATGATATAAATTAAATATAAAATCATTGTATATGTTTTTATAGTAATCCATAAAAATTGAGATATAAAATTAAATACATCATTCATGAAAATGGTGTGTCATGCGTACATAAGAACACTATTTCCATTTTCTTAACATATTGAAAGTGATAAAGGTAAATAATATATTATAATTATTGAATCATTTTTATGTCCTTAATATCATTTTTTGTTAAACTCATCCTTATTACTATCCATGTATGTCATGAATGAATCACATCTCTTCGTGAGGCGGCAGTCCGCTATATCTAGAAGCAACGTAATGGTATTCATAGAAATTGGAAATAAAGAAGATACACATGATATAGTTATTAATGAATCATTATAATGTAATATATATCATATAAAAAAATCCATCATTATGTCCAACCGTGATAGGTGGTAATGGAGAAATGAATTATATCGGTTTCTGAGGTGATAATACACCATACACATGAATGATGATTCCATAAACCAATTTATGGAAGTGGTTATGGTTATAGGTAATGATAATAACATAAAAAATTTAATTATAATGAATATAATATTTTTTTGATGCCATCATGGTATAAAAATAATTTTAGGAAGCGGGGGAAGAAATAAAACAAAAACCCTTGTTGATGGACATTACCTCTTCTTTTGGTATCATCCTTAGGTTTGCACCAAATATCTCATTAGGTTGGATTTTTTTTATAAAATAAGGATTCTAAGATGAAATGATGGATGTTTTGAAGTGATTTGGGTAGTGAATTTATAAACAAAAAGTGTTTTAAGGAACGAAGATTTGAAGAGAATGGGTTGACTGGCGAGGTGCACAATTGTAATTGTTTTGAAAAGAAAAAGGTTTACTCATGTTTTTATGATAAAAAAGACTAATAATGTAGTATGATATTGATTATAATGTATAAGGTCTATATATGTCCATAACATTGATGTTGAAAATTTCATGGGTAATTGTTAAGCCTTATCTTTTTAGTTTAACCCCCGGAAAAGCCATTTTTACTTTAATCACTGTAAATAATATTTACCATTTCAACTTTTCTTTTTGGTAAAAAAATATTTTTAAATTATTATATAATATATAAATTATTATTATTCAAAATATAAAATACATTTTTCTAAATTTCATTAACACAAGGGGAAAATTATAATTAAAAAATTAATAACGTAAATGTGAAAAAAGATGGTTTCTAAAGATAAATGTGCAAAATCATACAAATATTTTATTCTAATATTCAACATTAAATTGATTACAATGATATAAATCAGATTTATAGATTTATAATTTTTCTAATGTTACTTTAAAATAAATTTAATATATAATTTTAGATAATAAATAAATTAAATGAAAATGATGTTTTCAATTAAAATTTGGTATTTTTAAATATTCATAAAAAATTGAATCTCTTTAGAAAAAGCTATAAAATTTACCATAATATAATTTTGATATTATCATTAAAAAAATGATGTTTATTTTATATATTTAACTTTATAAAATATTCAAAATTTTCTTTTATTATTGTTCACAAAAAGAAATAAATGAAAGAGTTTTAAAAAAATAGAATTTTGAAAACATATAATAACTTTATTGAACAATTAAGTACTTTTTTTCCAATATGATTTTATTATATAAAATAATTATACATAATATTTTAAATTTATTTATTTAAATTTATGACAATAATTTAATGTATGGGTAGTGATGGTCTTTTTTAAATTATAATATTAATTATTTGTCACTTTTCGTTAAAACTCCATGTTGTGTGTAATGCAATATAAACATGGTGTTTTGTGTAACACAAGATAAACCTTATGATACATATAAAAAAATTAAAAACTAAGTGTTATTATTAATAAAATATAAAATTTATATTTCATGTAATGAAAAAATTAATAGAAGATTAAATTTAGTTGAAAATATATATCAAATTATCGATGTGTTGAAATATTCATAACCTCTTTTATACCTGTTTTTGAAATATCTGGAGCCCTATGAAATCCAAGGAAAAAACCCTTCTATGACTCCCTACCACTTTTCTATAAATATAAGGAACATTAACCAATTAATTAGAGTTCCATCAGAGTGAACCCAAAGCTATAATAGGCTCACCTTGTATTATCTGGGCCTACCAAACATATATCATATATCAAGATCACCCGTGAGCCATAATGGGGCTCAACACTTCTTATAAAATGTATATGGAGCTCCCTTTTCACAAATAATTCTGACGTTTAAAATTGTTAAAAAAATTTAATTTGTCATATTTTCATCATAAAATCCATTTCAAAACTATTTTAAATAAAATCACATTTTTAAATCAAAATACTCTTTTATTTTATAAATTAGTTGTTAAAAATCGAAAAGTTACACACATTATAAAGAAAAATATTTCACTAAAAATATCCATGTAAAAATATAAAATAAAATTCAAATAATTATTGCATCCTGATGGTGGTATAATCCACTCAATTCCTATAATTTTAAAAACATTCCATATTCATTTTTATGGGAAAAGTCACAAAATATGTCATTTAGAAAATGAAAATATATTCCATTCAAACTTTTTTTAAAAATTCAAAAATAGTAAAAATTAATTTAAACAATCATTTTAGTAAAGTAAAATCACTCTTTAAAACATTTCTATGAAACTATACATGGAATAAAAAGGGAGTTTTATGGGAATCTTTAAAAAGGTAATTTTTAAAAATAAGGTCTTTTACTTTGAGTATGACCCATCTCGTATGTCCTATATATTCCAAAATATTAAAAATATGTTAATTTTATTCTTTTTTATAAACCTTTTTCTTTTCCATTATTCATTAAATATCAGTTATTACCATGTTACATAAAATTAATTAATCATTTAAGTTCATGTTGAATGGTTTGATCGTACTCAGTACCAATGTCCAAAATGGATTTGGTATGTTTACCATGGTCAAGAGGTCATTATTACATAATATTTGGAATAATAATACTAAAAAAATTATCATTATTATACATAAATTATATTTTTAAATTCATCTATTAAATTTGGGTATGAAAAATGATGTACGTTACAATCATGTAGACAATAGGTCGTACGAACGCTTGAGTAATGATTCAATTATTCAGTCATCATTTTGGAAGGATGGTAAATATTATATTATCTTTACACAATGAACATAATATAGTTTTTATGATATTATTTCTTCACATATACTTATATATATCACTAATGTGATTTCATGATGAAAATTTATTTGCAACTCTTCGTGGAGATGGTAGTCCCCACATACGCACAAAAGTCCTTAAAATTATTTCATTTATGGAAAAGTAAGGATGTAAATAATATATAATAATTGGAAAATTATAAATATTTCCTTAATATCATATATAAACAATAATTACATAATTATATTCCATCCATGAGAGATGGTGATTGAAAATGTATTACATCGATTCACGAGGCAGTAGTTTTCCATACACATGAATGATGGTTTTGTTTCCCATTTGATGGAAGAATAGTTAGATATAGGTTGTGATAGTAAAATTAAAACATAAAATTATATCGATGATAATTTTTTTATTATATATTCATTTTTATAGAATATTTAAAGGTGGTGGATGATGAAATATAATAGAAACATGATGTTGAAAACTACACCTCTTATTCAGAAAAAAACCTTTTATTAACACCTTATTCCATAAAAGAATGATATTGGGATTAAAACAAGACATATATAATTATTTTATCACTACAGCATAAATCACCTTTATCAGAGGTCTCTTAGCGATAGTTTTGTAAACTGCCGCTAAACCCGGTTTTTTTCCAGTAGTGACACTTCGTCCCGACCTCGACTCCCCGAATCCCCTTCTCCCTGAGACCCTCATGAGTGATCCCTGAACCACAACTCACCTCCACACCGCCAACCGGCCATCGGCACCACTTCCCCGTAACACCCGACCCCTTCTCCCCCTTCTCCCCCTAACACCCCGGCCCCACCTTCTTCCCCCGACCCCCCACGAGACCCGAACCCTAGCTCGCCTCCCTGCTGCCGGTGAATTTTTTTAGGTCAGTGTTTCCATTTCATTGAATTTTATTTAAGATATTTATGTGTGATTTGATTTATAAATTAATTTATAATACAGATAATTAGGTTCTGGGTTATCTAGTTTTAGTTTATAATGGTTTAATATAACTTAAATTGGTTTCCATGTGGCTTAAAGGTTTTAATTTCATTTTTAAATGAAATTTTTATGTAAATTTGTATTTTATACATTCGACATGTTTGATAAAATTAAAATAATGGTTTTATATAAGAAAAATACATGGTCATTCAATTTTAAGGGATTTTTTTTAAAGTGGGTTGCACTTTTGGGGTTAAATGGTTTTCATGTTTCAAAGGGACATGTTGTTTTATGAAATGGAATTGTGATTCATTTGGGTTATGTTGGTTGTGTTTTGGAAATGATTATTATTTCCCTTATATTGGTGTTTGGATTCCAAAACATTTTAAAAAGCAATTTAAAAATGTATATATTATATGTGATAATTGAAAGTCTTGGATGACACTTTGTGATATGATATTTGAGTTGATTAATTTTTTATTCCCTTTTTGAGCCTCTTTTCATTTATTTATGATGTCATGTGAATCCATGTGATGGTTATTTGTGATGTGATTCATTATTTTCTTATAGGTGGGGGCTCATTATAAGCTAAATGTGGGATGTGGTAAGTATTTCTTTATTATGCTAGCCTTTGGCTATTGTTATTTTCATTGTATGACATTTAGTTTGAAATTGTATCACCTCCTTAGTTATTTAATAGGGAACCCTAGGTTACTAAGTGGGAATTCATGGGATGTTTTTAGGCACATTGAGATTACACACTTTCTAGTTAGCACTAGTTGTACAGAATACCAAGCTAGTGGGGTGTCAAAGATGAGATTGGGTTTAGATTGAATTTTTTGATGGATGTGTGACCATTAACCTGATGGAATTAGGTCCACATTTTCATGTATTATACTTTTCCCATTAGTTCCTAATGTGTTTCCTCATGATATTAATCATGTGTTATGCCTTTAATTATTTATAAGCTTCTGTATTTCTTTTTTACTTGGATGGAGTTTCATTGAAGCATTGATCCTCTAATTATTTAGTATTGATATTGATTTGTGTTGTTCCACTTGTTTATTGGCATACTTTATGAATTTCTATAGGGAATTTTTCTTCATAGTTATCCTTGTTTCCTTACTTTGAGTATGTTGTGTTAAATCTTTTAAGTGAGGGGATTTTTTTTAAATTTTCTAGCAATTATTAGAAATTCTTTTGATATGTTTTTAAACCATGTAAGGGTTTTTTATAAAAGGGGTGATGTTTTAAGGATATTTGAATGCATTTTGAATTGGAATTGTTTTAGGATAAACATCTTTATACCATGTTTTATAAATGTTGTTCATTGATAAAGTGCATGTTTTATATTTTATTTATTTATATATCATGTTAATAGAAAAAACCTAATTTTCTATATTATTCTCAAACTAGAAATTATAGTTCCTCTTATAAAAGGAATAAAACTCAACGACTTAAAATGAATATAATTAATAAATTTTCATGAAATTCGGTTCATTATACTCTCATGAATTGTAAAAGATAATACTTCTAATTCAAATAACTGCAATATCAGAATGATCATCTTGAAAATATCCCAATGCTCTGCAAGTTGAATTCTAATATAATGCTTCAGCTTAACTCTTAACTTTTTTACTAATGTTGAAATTGCTCAAATATATCTTAAAATATTCACTATCTTCTTAAAATGTATATTGCCTAAGAAAATACCCACTATCTTCTTATTTTTTCAAGTGATTTTGTAATCACATGTGTATAAGAATACACATTCATGCACATATGTACTTTGGATTTCTAGTGGGTGATTTACTATATGTATTTGTATAGGAAAACCTTATGTAACATATTTATATATTTTTTCAACTTGTATATATGAATATGTTTCCTTATTTAGTAGTAACTACAAATTTTAATTTTTTAATACTGTGTAGGCACATTTTGAGATACATGGATAAAAACTGAATCACATTACCGAGGAACACACCTCAGTATGTTAAGGGTTTGAAGGATTTTTTAGATTTTTCAATTTCCAATCGGTCCATTGAAGGGAGAATAAGATGTATATGTCTTAAATGTAAATTTATAAGATGGTTGAAGAGAGATTAAGTTTATGAACATTTAATACTAAAGCAATTCCTTGATCAATATTTGTGTTGTATTTGGCATGGAGAATGGAATGTTACAGAAAGGTTGAGCACTGATGTTAATTCGTAGAATGAGCACCCAACTTCATCGATAATGGAAAATGAAATGAAAAACCTCATAAATGATAAATTCGTCACTACAAGACACCACTATCAACATCAAAACATAACAGAACAACCGGATGAGGGTGCTACAAATTTCAACGGGAAATGTGATGTTTTTAAGACTGTAACACAAACAGATCAAGATTTTAACATATAATTGGATCCTTCTATTGATTCTATGAAGAAAAATTTAAGAGAAAACTTCATCGAGGAAAATACGTTTCATGATTTTGTTAACTATGGAAATCAAGAGTTGTATAGTGGATGTTTTAAATATTCAAAGATTTCTTTTCTGATGAAGTTGTCTCATATCAAATGTCTATGTGGAATTACAAATAAGGAAATGTACATGATATTGGAATTGTTGCATGATGCATTTCTTGAAGCAAAAATCCCTGAGTCTTTTTATGATATGAAAAAATTTGTTAACAGGCTTGGTCTGAGTTATACAAAAATGCATGCCTATCCCAATGGTTGTATGCTTTATTGGTGAGAGGATTCAAGTAGACAGAATTTCAAAAAATGTTCTTCTTCTAGATGGTAGTAAATGGGTGATGTTGGAAGTCTAAATCAATATACTTTCATGAAGAAGAATAAAGGGAACACTCCTACAAATGTTTTGTGTTACTTTCCTTTAAATCCTCAATTGTAAAGATTATCCATGTCATTGAAAACCACCGAATACATTAAGTGGAATTCTGTAGATAATAACAATGATAGGTTAATGAGACATCCACGAGATTCATAATCTTGGAAAAAATTTGATTTATTACATCCAGATTTCTCAGATGATCCTAGGAATGTTCGATTGGGACTGACTGCCGATGGATTCAACCCATTTGGGACTTTGAGTACCAGTTATAGTATTTGACCAATTGTTTTGATCCCTTACAATCTGCCTCCCTGGATGTGTATGAAATAAACATCTTTTATCATTTCTATGATTATTCCAATAAAAAAATACCTGGAAATGATATTGATGTAAACTTGCATCCTTTGATTGAAGAATTATAGGAGTTATAGAGCAACGATGTTGAGACATTTGTTGCTTCTTCTAAAACAATGTTCAAAATGCATGCTACTTTAATGTGGACCATTATTTACTTCCCTGGGCTTGGGAATTTATCTAGTTGGAACATTTACATGGGTTTGTCTTGTCCTAATTGTAACTTTGATTTTGAGCCCAAACGGCTACCTCACAGTAGAAAATGGTGCTTCTTGTTCCATCGAAGATTTCTCGATACATCTCATAGATTTTGGTTGAACAGATCAAAATTTAAGGGTTTCATTGATCATAGACCACCTCCAAAGTTGTTAACTGGTTCTAAAATATTGATACAACTTGAAAATTTTGAAACAAAATTTGGGAAGGTTCATTATTTTAATGATAGTAGGAATTGGGTTCGAAGTGCATCGTCACGTGAAATCCAAACGCAATAATGGAAGAAAAAAAGTATATTCTTCAAACTTCCGTATTGGGAATTTAATTTGTTATGGCATAATTTTTATGTGACGCATATTGAGAAGAATGTATGTGACAATTTGATTTTCACATTGCTTAATGAGCATGGAAAGTCGAAGTATCATCTCAATTCTCACAAAGATTTACAAGTAATGAACATAAAACGTAATCACTGGCTAGATTAGAATGAAAAGTATGATCTGGAAATTTTCGCAATAAAAAATGGGGATAAATATACATTCCTTATATTTTTAAATAATGTGAAGTTATCTGATTGGTATTCAAGCAACCTCTTGAGGTGTGTTGACTTGAAGAAGTGTAAGTTATATGGATTGAAAAGTCACGATTCACATATTTTGTTACAAAAGTTACTACCATTGGCATTGCTTACATTATTACCTAAAAAAGATACTACTGTTGTACTCCAATTCTGCACATTTTTTAGACAAATATCTGAGAAATCTCTATATCCATTTTATCTTGATAACCTCCATGAGAGGTTTTTATTGAACCTTTATGCAATGACTATGATCTTTCCTCTGTTGTTTTTTACAATGATGATGCATTTAACTGTAAATTTGGCCGGGGAAGCTAAATTAGGAGGCCCCGTTCATTATCGATGGATGCATCCAATTGAGAGGTACTTTATTTATATGTTTTTTAGTTAAGTAAAAAAAATTTAGCACTTAATTAAATGCATAATTATTTTTATTTTACTTCACAGATATCTTGTGCATTTGAAATCATACGTGAGAAATAAAGCTCAACTGGAAGGCTCTATTGGTGAAGGATATTTGGCTGAGGAGTATCTTACCTTTTGTTCTAGATACTTTGATGATATTGAGACAATATTTAATCAAGTTATATGTGTTAACAGCACATATAATAAATCTCAAATACATTAGAAATCAAAAATATTTCCTGCTATTGGCCGATTAGTTGAGAGGACCTCAAATGTGACACTGACAAAATTGGAATTATTACAGGCACATAGATATGTGCTATTAAATAGTGAAATTAAAGATCCATTTATTGAAGAGTTTAGGATACAAAAAAATAGAATAATTAGAGGTCAAACACGAAATTAGATAGATATAATGAAATCTATTAATAAAGAGCTTGTAGAATGGTTTACATGACATGTAAGTTCATAAATATTGCAATAAATATGAATATTAGTTCGACACATATATTTTGTAAATCTAATAAAGTATATTTATTTTTTTAAATCATGAATATTGATACTAAAGCATATTTTTCAGAAGATTTGGAGTTTCTTGCGTGAGTTCCTCTAAAACAAGTTAGAAATTTCAACGCTTAAAACGTGAATGGTTTTAGATTTCATATAGTCGACCGAGAAAGGGGTTTGAAAACACAGAATAGTGGTATATTTACATTTGGTTAAGTGGGATACTATATAAAGTAACTGATATTATTTAATTAAACTACCATGATCATTTTTTAGTTGTTTTATTCAAATGAAATTGGGTCGATATTATCAGAGGTGTTAAAAGAGATTCCTTTAATTTACTTCTGTGAACTTCTCTCTCTAGATAAATGTTGGTGATCATGAACTACATGATCCATATATATTATCATCGCAAGAAAAAATGGTATATTATGTGAATGATGTTGTGGATGAAGGATGGAGTGTAGTTTCTCACGTAATACAAAGATATTTGTATGATATGGGTGATGAAGTAGAATATTTGACCTCTGAAATTGAATCTCATCAACAACAAGAAGTAGAATTATTTGTCCATCATGATATTGAAAATATTAGTCTAGCAAGGATGAATTAAGTGGATGAAGCAATGGAGTAGGAAAATGACATTATTTAAGGGGAAAAAAATTGTATGTATAGTTATTTATTCATTCAACAACCACTTATTTCATTTTTGCTGTCATTCATTATAATTGTTATGTATATTTTGTTTGTTAGTACTGTGAATCAATTATAATAACTTATTATTTGTTTTAACTATGTTAATACATATTGATATTTGATTTATAGGTAAAAATTAAATAAATATGGGATTCCAATCCTGGGAAGTCCTACTTAGTCTCCCAGGATGACCTAGTTTCTAAAGTCCTTGGGAAGGAGCATCCTGGTAGAGTGTGCGAGACGAGTTTGGAACTCGTAGAATCTGAGGTCTTTGGCTAGCCATCAGGGATTTCAGCTACATCTACTACTGGTTGTAGTCAATTCATACCCAAAGATGCTCAGAGAGAGATTTTTTCTCTATGAAACATAGTTCATGACTAGGGGGCTAAGATATTCATTTTACAAAAAGCATTGACTGATATATGCCAGAAGATGAGAAGATATCCCCCCGGTGGTATTGCATCAACTGGTGGTGAGTAGGTAAATCACAAAAATTAAAAATCATTTATTTTGAAAACTTTTATTGGTTTTAATTTTAAATATAAATATAAAACACTATTTAATTTTCAATATAATGTTCTTATAGGTGGTAGCAGGAAGTGGAGATGGAGGTGGAGAGGGTGACGATATCTATTCATCATCGGACATTGATTAGTAGTATTATTGATATGTGGACATATACAGTAACCGTCAGTTTGTGTATGTGTCATGTGTGGCACATAATTTCCTCTAAACATTTTAATGACCTAACATTTTCTTGATTTCTCATGTTTCCTTTTATGTATTTTATTGATTTTTGATGTTTCCTTTTATGTCTTGATTTCTCGAGTGTGGTATGCAGCATATATATTGATTCTTAATTATGATGATTCATTTTTTATGATTCATTTTTCCTAAATTAAAATTTTCATTTTAATAACTTATCCTACATTTTATAGGCCAATGCATTTACCACTACATTTCCATTTTAAGTACTTCTTAGTTATTCTCTTGTATCAATCCCTAGGGATGAGAATGTGTGCTCATTAACATTTTTAAGATAGATCACCATTTAGTGTGGCATAATACTAGTATCCAAAATTTCAAAAAATAGTGGGAATACATTGATACTGATATAAGATTAGGGGAAATCTTGCTACACTCTCTGAAATGGGGTTTTCCCACCATTTCTAAGGTGGCCCACAAGAACAGTCGGGCAGTGTGAATGACAGTGTCCATTATCTTAGTAGGCATGACAAGCCGATGGGAAACTCCCACACTACGGGAAAAATGGGTATTTGCGACGGGTTATTTGCGACGGGAATAAATCCCGTCACAAATAGTCCCGTTAAAAATTTATTTGCGACGGGGGTATTTACCCGTCGCAAATAAATAGGCTTTTGCGACGGGATTTCTTTCCCCGTCGCAAATAGTTTTCCCGCGATGCGCGCCAAATCGCGGGAAAACTATTTGCGACGGGAAAGTATTCCCGTCGCTAATAGTATGTTATTTGCGACGGGACCCGTCGCAAATAACTATTTACTCGTTGACCGTAATTAATGCGGGCAAATGTATTTGCGACGGGAATCCCGTCGCAAATAAACCCGTCGCAAATAATCTAACCTATAAATACCCCCATCCGTTTTTTTCAAATCATTCTCATTCTCTACCTTCTCCTGCTCTCAAACTTCTGTTTCTAAAGTTGAGTTTTTTTTCAGTTTAATTTTTTTCTTCGGAGCTGATATTAAAGTTTTGAAGAACGACCAGAGCAGATCAATTTTCAAGGTATTTATGTTCATTTTAATTTAATATTTATTTTTAATTTTTTATTAGTTTCAATTATTCTTAATTAGTTGTAATTTAATTATGTTTACATTGTTTTCTTACTTAATAAATTTAAATTATTAGTATTGATCATAGTTAATGGTAATTAGGAATAATTAGTAATAATTAGTAATAATTAAGAATAAATATTAATAATTAGTAATAAATACCAATAATTAGGAATAATAACATTATTACATTATTAGTATATTTTATTATTAATATTAAAATAATATAATTTTTTATATATATACAATTCTCTTTTGATCTGTGTGTTTACTGTCTTCACATGTATTATTTGTATGTGGAGATAGAAAACGCACAGATGAAAGGAGAATTGTATATAAATCAGAAAATTATATTATTTTAATATTAATAATAAAATATACTAATAATGTTATTATTTGTAATTATTGGTAATTATTCCTAATTATTGGTAATTATTCATTTAATTACTAATAATTAGGAACAATTATCAATAATTATCAATAATTAAGAATATTTAGTAATAATTAGTAATAATTACCAATAATTAGTAATAATTAGTAATAATTATCAATAATTAGTAATAATTAGTAATAATTAGTAATAATTACCAATAAGTAGTAATAATTATCTATAATTTGGAATAATTAACAATAATTAACAATAATTAGTAATAATTACCAATAATTACCAATAATTAGTAATAATTAGTAATAATTACCAATAATTGCCAATAATTACCAATAATTACAATAATTAGGAATAATTAGGAATAATTAGAAATAATTAGGAATAATTAGGAATAATTAGGAATAATTAGGAATAATTACCAATAATTAGGAATAATTACCAATAATTACCAATAATTAGGAATAATTAGGAATAATTAGGAATAATTAGGAATAATTAGGAATAATTAGGAATAATTACCAATAATTAGGAATAATTACCAATAATTACCAATAATTACCAATAATTACCAATAATTACCAATAATTACCAATAATTACCAATAATTAGCAATAATTACCAATAATTTGCAATAATTACCAATAATTTGCAATAATTACCAATAATTTGCAATAATTAGTAATAATTAGTAATAAATACCTAAAATTAGGAAAAATTAGGAAAAATTAGCAAAAATTAGGAAAAATTCTCAATAATTAGTAATAATTACCAATAATTAGTATTAATTACCAATAATTAGTAATAATTACCAATAATTAGTATTAATTACCAATAATTAGTATTAATTACCTATAATTAGTATTAATTACCAATAATTAGTATTAATTACCAATAATTAGTATTAATTACCAATAATTAGTATTAATTACCAATAATTAGTATTAATTACCAATAATTAGTAATAATTAGGAATAATTTCCAATAATTAGTATTAATTACCAATAATTAGTAATAATTGCCAATAATTGCCAATAATTGCCAATAATTGCCAATAATTACCAATAATTGCCAATAATTACTAATAATTAGTAATAATTACCAATAATTAGTAATAATTACGAATAATTAGTAATAATTACGAATAATTACGAATAATTAGTAATAATTACGAATAATTAGTAATAATTACCAATAATTAGTAATAATTACCAATAATTAGTAATAATTACCAATAATTAGTAATAATTACCAATAATTAGTAATAATTACCAATAATTATCAATAATTACTAATAATTATCAATAATTACTAATAATTAGTAATAATTAATAATAATTAGCAATAATTAATAATAATTAGCAATAATTCGTAATAATTAGCAATAATTACTCATAATTAGAAATAATTACTCATAATTAGCAATAATTACTCATAATTAGCAATAATTACTAATAATTAGTAATAATTAGGAATAATTAGTAATAATTAGGAATAATTAGTAATAATTAGGAATAATTAGTAATAATTAACAATAATTAGTAATAATTAGTATTAATTAGTAATAATTAGGAATAATTAGGAATAATCAGGAATAATTAGTAATAATTATTATTAATTACCAATAATTAGTATTAATTACCAATAATTAGTAATAATTACCAATAATTAGTAATAATTACCAATAATTAGTAATAATTACCAATAATTAGTAATAATTACCAATAATTAGTAATAATTACCAATAATTAGTATTAATTACCAATAATTAGTAATAATTAGTAATAATTAGTAATAATTACCAATAATTAGTAATAATTAGTAATAATTACCAATAATTAGTAACAATTACCAACCAATAATTAGTAATAATTAGTAATAATTACCAATAATTAGTAATAATTAGCAATAATTACTAATAATTAGCAATAATTACTAATAATTAGCAATAATTAGTAATAATTAGGAATAATTAGTAATAATTAGGAATAATTAGGAATAATTAACAATAATTAGGAATAATTAGTAATAATTAGGAATAATTAGTAATAATTATTATTAATTACCAATAATTATTATTAATTACCAATAATTAGTTTTAATTACCAATAATTAGTATTAATTACCAATAATTAGTATTAATTACCAATAATTAGTATTAATTACCAATAATTAGTATTAATTACCAATAATTAGTATTAATTACCAATAATTAGTATTAATTACCAATAATTAGTATTAATTACCAATAATTAGTATTAATTACCAATAATCACCGATAATGACCAATAATCACCGATAATGACCAATAATCACCAATAATCACCAATATTCACCAATATTCACCAATATTTTCCAATATTTTCCAATAATTACCAATATTTTCCAATAATTATCAATATTTACCAATAATTACCAATATTTACCAATAATTACCAATATTTACCAATAATTAGGAATAATTACCAATAATTTGGTATAATTACCAATAATTTGAAATAATTACCAATAATTAGGAATAATTACCTTATTACATTATTTTTATATTTTATTATTAATATTAAAATAATATAATTTTCTATATTATATACAATTCTCTTTTCTTCTGTGTTTTTTCTGTCTCCACATGTAATATTGGCATTCTTTTTCAAAATTATCAACCTACTCGCCAATGGAGAGGTGAAATTGAATGCCAATATTACATGTGGAGACAGAATGTGAAACACACAGATGAAAGGAGAATTGTATATAATATAGAAAATTATATTATTTTAATATTAATAATAAAATATACCAATAATGTAATGATGTTATTATTATATAATTAATATTTATGAAAAAAATTATATTAGTATTATTAAAAAAAATAAAAAATCAATATAATATTAAAATTATCAATATTTGTAACAGATTTTGCTTTATTCTCAATATATTCAATCCTTGCTTGTGTTTTTTCTAACAAATTATTCAAAACCAGTAATGCTTTTATATTTTATAGAAAAATATGGAACAACGAGGTCGTCAACAGTCATTATTAGATGACCGCATATGGATAAATCAACGTAGAAATCCAAATAGTTCTGGTTTAAATCCAGTATATATAGAGGATGTGGGGATTTTTTTATCATTTGCGGCATCAAATCCAGAATTTGTTTCAGAAGGAAAGATAAAATTCCCTTGTAGAAAATGTGCATTGAGAACGTTTGACACGTTTGACAAAGTGGGGGAACATCTCTTGCGTTTTGGTTTTCAAGCAGATTATGTTATTTGGTATCAACACGGTGAACGCAGTTCCAGAGCAGGTGATACTAACTTGATTCTGGATCCATCCCAGTTTTAAGATTTAGTACATGATGTTGCAGGTTCATCTGTTCAACATACAGAAACTCCGGCTGATATAGCTTCAAATCCTGAGTTGGGACCGTCTAAATTTTATGAGTTGTTGAAGTCTGCTGAGGATGCATTATATCCTGGCTGCAAGATGAGCAAATTAGAAGCAGTTGCAAAATTTATGGCTATCAAATCAGATAATGGAATGTCAAACACCTGTTTTGACCAGATATTTTCTTTGCTAAAAACACTGTTACCCGAAGGAAATGTTTTACCTACAAATTACTATGAAAGTAAGAGTTTGGTTCGAAATTTGGGACTTACTTGTCAGAAGATTCATGCATGTTCAAATGACTGCATTTTATATTCTGGGGAAAATGAGTCGTTGGATAGTTGTCCCACATGTGGGAAACTGAGATATAAAGAAGGACAACACGGGAAGTCTGGTTTGATTCCTGTAAAACAGTTGAGATATTTTTCGCTTACATCCAGACTTCAGCGTTTATTCATGTCTAAGAATACAGCGACAATGATGTCATGGCATAAAGAGAATATTTCAACCGATAAAAGCTTGAATCATCCAGCCGATGGTGATTCATGGAAACATTTTGATAGAGTGCATCCATCCTTTGCTTTAGAAGCTAGAAATGTTCTACTGGGCCTTTCCACTGATGGTTTTTGTCCCTTCGGATCTTATGGTAGTCAATATTCATGTTGGATTAAGAGGTCTGTTGAATTCTGTGATTTGGGATTCCATAACAGACATGTCTCATTTTTTTCGGGAAATTTGTGCGGCTACGGCAGATTATGATGCTCTAGGCAAACTTGAAAAAGATGTTGTTGTAATTATATGTAAACTGGAAAAAATATTTCCACCGTCTTTCTTCGACTCAATGGAACATTTGATGTTACATTTTCCATATGAAACCAAATGTGGAGGTCCAGTACAGTTTCGATGGATGTACCCATTTGAAAGATGCATGCAAAAATTGAAAAGAAAAGTACGCAACAAAGCATCTGTTGAAGGATCTATTGCAGAAGCTTATTTGCAAGAGGAAATATCTTTTTTCTGCTCCCATTATTTTGAATCTGAGTATCCTTCAAAACACAACCGAATGGGACGGAATGAGAGGAATATTGATGAAATCGAAAATCAATTATCTGTTTTCAACCAGTCAGAGCTTGGTTTTGGTGGAGTTTCTGAACGCTGGCTTTCAGATGATGAACATCATAGAGCTCATATGTATGTTCTGCTCAACTGTGAAGAGATGACATCAGTTGTACTGTAAGTGTTTATATCACTTATTCTATCATTTATGTTACAATAAATAACTTTGGTTTTTATAGGTTGTATGATAATCATATCAAGAAACAAATTCCACAAATTACAGCAGCTGCTCTCGAAGAATGTCGACTGAAAAATTTCTCTCAGTGGTTTCAAAAACTGGTAACATAAATTCTTTATCTTTTAGCAACTCATTCAATGTATAGTTTACTATATTGATAATTATTTCACAAATTTTCAGGTGTCTCGACATGCTGATAAAATTGACAAACGGCTGTGTGTATTGAGTAACCCACCTTCCAAACTAGTTAAAACTTATAATGCATATGTGGTGAGTGGATTTCGATTCCACACACATGCATATGGGGAATCGAAAAAAACAATGAACAGTGGAGTTAGCTTGAGAGGATCTCATCATCGAGAAAATGAAGTTGACTTTTATGGCATACTTGATGAAATCATTGAACTCTGTTATCTTGGACAACATTACATAACCATGTTCAAATGTCGGTGGTTGGATACAGAGAGAGGCGTGCGTGTTCATCCGACTCATGGAATCATCGATATTAAATGTAAAAGTGTTCTCGTAGTAAATGAACCATTCTTATTGGCTCAACAGGCATATCAAGTTTATTATGCAAAGTACTGTGCAACATCAAGAGACTTGACTGATTGGTGGAGTGTAATAAAAATCAAAATTCGAGACAATCAGTTTAGTCAAAGTGAATGTGCTTTCACTGATGTGCAAAGAATTGAAGTTTTTCAAGAGAGTACTCAAAATCAATCTTTTTTACAAAGAGACATGAGTATCGATGACGACACCCCACATTTAAGAGTCGGTGATGACGATGATGTTAATGATGTCACAGATGAATTTGAAATGGTAAGAGATGAAGTAACTGCAACTCGAATGGATATCGATGATGTTGAGGAGGAATATGAAGATGACATTGACATATATGAAGATGATGATGAAGATGAACACTTATAGAATTCCATGGTATTTATATACAATCATAATATGTATATATGTATATATAATAGTAATTATCAATTATTTGCTAACATTAACATTTTCTATTTCAGATGGACGAGGCCACATTTCGTGAGTTGGCGGAGGCTGACCTGCCTTTCGATGCGGATGAGTTGCTGGCAGATGACCCTCAGCCTGCAGGCGCTCCAGGGAGTACGCGGAGGGGGCGCGGTCTTGCACGATTGATGATTCCTGACCCCATCCCCGAGCGACGTCCACGTCTTGGGTTTGATCCGCGCACCCGGAGGTGTGATAACCTGTGTGATAACCTGTGGATTTGACTAAGATTTCATTAATCTATTCACATAATAAATGTTTATTATTTTTTTCAGTTTTCCGCATATAGCAGTCGGACAGGGCAGCGCTATTTTGCGCAACTATTTCTCTCAGCCGTGGACCACATGGGAGCAGATTCCCATTGATGTGCAGCAGGCCATGTTCGGCCATTGGTTGGTACGTACGTAAATAAATAATTTTTATTTTGAAAATTATTTCATTTCTAACTTCATATTTTGATTTATTTGTAGGGTTTATGGTATCCGATCGAGGATACCATGTGTGACGCCATCCACGAGGCATGGGAGGTGGCCATGCGTGATCGTCTTTGTCAGTTTTTGCACAATTTAAGAAAAGCTGCGATGAAGAAAGCAGGAGTGTCAGATTTTGAGGAGTCATGTAGAGCACACCGACCAGAGTACATTTCATCCCATGTATGGGATGGATTATGTGCGCACTGGTTGAGTGGTGCCTTTCAGAGGAGATCATCGGTGAGGAGGCAGAATCGGGGGAGACAGGAGGTGACTCATCGAGCTGGGAGTCGTTCTTTCATTACTCATAGACAGCATCTGGTACGTACATTATTTATAAATATTTTATATAACTATAAATATTAACAGTTTATTTTTTTATTCTTATAGGCTGTCGAGCACCCCGATATTACAGAGTACGACGTATATCGGAGGATGTATAGTGATCATGCTACTGGGGAGCTCAGAGGTGATCGTCAGCATCACATCGTGGTCAGTATTATTTGTTTTCAAGTTTAAAAATTAACTGCATATAATATATTCACAATTTTAATTTTAAATTGCAACTATAGGAGTCATATGAGGCCGCAGCATCACATGCCCGGCCTGAGAGTCAGGCCGAGTCATCAGATCAGACCACTGCCCGTCAGTTTGATGAGGCGGCATGGATGCAGGCCACCCAGTATGCCTTCGAGAAGGGCCGGGTAGTTGGTATCGGCTCTCGACTGACTCCCGGAGATTATTATGGCAGTGCTGCGATGTTGGCGTCCAGCTCGAGAGGAGCTCGTGCATCTTCTTCTACACAGTATGAGGATCAGTTGCGATCTCAGACTGCACAGATAGAGAGTCTCCGACAGGATCAGGAGCAGATGCGTCAGCAGCATGAGGACGAGCGTCGACGCCAGCAGCAGCTGTACGAGGAGCAGACGAGTCGGTGGCAGCAGCATCAGGAGCAGATGGAGTACATGCGCCGACTCACTCATGCTTTAGGGATGGAGTTTCCTCCACCACCATCTGCAGATCCCCCACCTCCCCCCCCTCCTTCAGATTAGAGTTTGTATTTCTGTTATAAAATTTGTGAAATCAAAATATTTTTTTTTCTATTCGTAGTTTCTGTCTCATTATAAAATATTAATAATATTATATTTTTAAAAAACAATATTAATATGAATAATAATATTATTTATATTTTATAATATTAAATTTTATATATATATTAAAATTTTATATATATATTAAAATTTTATAATATTATAATTTAATTATATTTTTTGTAATACTTGAATTATTTTAATATTTGAATGTAAAATAATTCTATTATTTTTATATTAATTAAAATAACTTATTAATATTTTTTTTTATTTATGAATTATAATTGTAATATTATTATATTAATTAAATCATTTATTAATATTCTATTATTTTTTATTTTTGAATTATAATTCTACTATTATTATAGTAATTAAAATAATTTATTATTTTCATTTGTAAATTATAATTCTATTATTATATTAATTAAAATAATTTATTAGTAATTTATTTTTTTTATTTTTTTTATTTTTTTTATAGTATTTGCGACGGGATACTATACCCGTCGCAAATGCTAGTATTATTAATAGTTTTTTATTTTTTTTAAAAAATATTATTTGCGACGGGTCCCGTCGCAAATAGTATCAACAGTATTTGTGACGGGATACGATGTCCGTCGCAAATACTAGTATTATTAATAGTTTTTTATTTTTTTTAAAATCGTTTTTGCGACGGGACCCATCGCAAACACTATTTTAAAAGTTTTTTACAAAAATACGGAATACTATTTGCGACGGGAAGAATGACCGTCGCCAAAAATGGCTTTAGCGACGGGCCCGTCGCAAATAAGTGTAGTTGCGACGGCGTTTTCAGCAACGGGCTATTTGCGACGGGCCCCCGTCGCAAAAAGCCAGTTGCGATGGGATCCCGTCGCTAAAGCCTGTTTTTCTAGTAGTGCCAGTAGATTCTCTAGAACCCCCTTCCCTAGAAAAATGGTAAATAGACTACATGATTAGTTACTTACCATTCATAACATCAACTACCCTATCACAAATAATTTATTATAAGCATCCATATTTCTTGATAGAATTTATCAACCCCCTTCACGAGACACTCTTCCCTTTAAAGGAATGTGCCTAATCACTTCTATTAAATTCTGCACATCAAAATAACTAGGCTTCATAATGGGAGTGACAATATATTTGGAGCCAGATTCCATTCCTTCTAAGGAAACCACACTAAAGACTCCTTTTCCAAAGAAATCACATGAGTGAAACAAATATGATACTTGAACTTGATCCATCACTCTTAAAAAATTTGGAACCCTTATCCATGGGAGAGATGATTTTACCTTTTTTCTATCTTTAGTGTCATGTATAATAATTCCACATGGAATAAACCAAGTGAGAGATGATTTTACCTAATTCCTATGTTATGTTTCATTTATAATAATTCCACACATAACACCAACATAAATTAATCCCAAGAAAATATTACCACATTATTATTCCCATGATAAAGGGTCTACCACAAACGTACTACACCCCACATCTTTTGAGTAACTAAGGAATAAATAAATAACCATCCAATCATGTTCCTAAAGGACTATAGGAGGGTTTAAATTTATCGACACATAGATGGAATAGAAATCTAAATGGTTACTATATATATAGTAGTAATATATATAGTTTATATATATTTCATCCACCTATATTTCCAAGGTATGTGAAGATGTATGTAGCCATATAGTTATAATAATACTGATTAATAGACCATGGCATAACTCAGACATCCCTAACCAGTCTGACGAGCCTATGTGCTCATGTAATTGGGTACATGCCCTATATCCCAATAGAGTGAGAGACGCCATGAAAAAACTCATGGGATGTTGAGTGCACCATAGGGTAAAAATTCAAGTCATGAAATGTAGTGAGTAAATAAAAATACTTATATAGTAACATTTTTGTGATACACCATGCTTAACACCTGATGTAAGGAATTGTGATATCTCCTTGCTCAAAAATCTCATACCATCACACCACAACCTCTATAAAGGCATATATTAAATATAACTAGAAAGGGGAATTGCCTCACATATATATCTTCTATCTACACCATATACATAATAACGGCATAATCATTTGTGTCATAATAGATAAGGAATATCCTCTTATTCATGTCTTTATCCATGTTCAATTAGCATTTAAAATATTACAATTCGTATGAAGCATTTTATAAAGCATAACTCAAGAGAATGTCATTACAATTACTTGGGATCATTCCATTTAACACCAATTGATTTATTTTAAGAAAGGAAACCCATCATTAATTATCTTTTTCACATTATCAGTTACATTTAACTCATTCAATTCATTAATACATTGGAAACCCATATATAATCTCAATGGAGTCACTTAGATGGTGACATGTTAATCTAGGAAATTTCCCACTTTATAAATTCCAACTATAAGTGGTTCAAACACCTATGGGATGCCTTGGGTTCTATCAAATAATCATATATAAAGGGATATTACATTCTTGAACAATTCCAGAAGATATGTGAGAGTACCAACATTTGAAAAAAAATCACACTGTCCCATTTCACCAAGATCACCCAATGGGTGACCATATAAGTTGAACACAACATGTGAACATCCAATCAAGGATCAACTGGTACTTATGAGTCTGCAATGGTCAATTTTAAATACATAAATCACTTAAATAGAGATTCTTGACCAAATATGGTGTGCGACACAGTGGATTAATTACAAAACATCGAACCCTAAAGGGAAAAGAACGTGACTACCAACCTAAAGGTCATAGATGATGCCTCTCCTGATATCAACTTCATATTTCAATATTTTTGTGAGAAATATGAGAAATAGTTTAGTTCCATGATAGTATAAAAAATGTTCCTAAGCCTATACAACACAAAGGATCCAATGGGAAAATAAAATAAGATATATGAGTGGGGTTTGCCTTACGTTGAGCTATCCAATGCTTCCTTCAGATCTTGAATTGGGTGTCTAATGATAGAGATATGGAGGAACCTATGTTAAAAAATTTTGAGTTATACAAGAGGTTGAAGAATTAAAAATAACTAGAAGACGAAATAGAAAAGGAAAAGTGGTATAAGAATAGGAGAGGGGTAAAGTTTTAAATTCACCAATACATTTTATTGGATACTAGGATTATGCCATGAGATATGTTTATCTACATTAGTTTACTCACTAAACGATGAATTTGGTTGTGCTTTTTTAAGAACATTTTTTCATATTGAATATAGTATGTATTCTGTTAGTGTTTTGGTACTCTTAGAATGGTTTTTTTCAGGGCATTGATACATGGGTTCTAGAAGCTAGTTCTTTTTATTTAAATCTTCTCTTTAGTGGTAGTTTTAACCACCGCTAAATGTTGATATTTTTCTATTAGTGGTGGTTTTAACCGCCGCTATGGTCTTAAATTTAGCGGCTGTTCTAAATTCCACTACAATGGACCATCTTCCGTGCTTTTTTCGTGGCCGTTATATTTTTTGGTGTGCCGGTTTATCCCGGCAGGCCATTACTTTTTTTAGTGGTGGTTTTAACCTCTGCTAAAAAAAGTAATCCCATGCCCAAAAAAACTGCTACAGAAAACAATATAACCCCCGCAAAAATGCTTCTACTATGATTGTTCCCATAAACTTCCGCTAAACCGATTTAACCGCCACAAATAGTTTCCCAACACGGAATTTAGCGGCAGTTTTTTTGAAACTGCCACAGAAGCATATGGCGGTGGTTTAAACCGCCTCCATATCAAAAAATAACCGCCAAAAAATTGCAATTTTTATGTAGTGTATGAATTATAAAAAATGATTTTTTAGGAATATATTTTACCAAATGGGTTTTGATATTTGAATAAATTAGAATAATTTTGGTCGTTTTATAAAAGAGGGGAGGGGCACACTTAGAATTTCTCACAATTTTTAATCTATATAAATTAATTTTAAATTATAAATGGAACTAAAGTGAGTTATTTAGAAGATAATATGACAATGGTTTGTAATACCCTCATAAAATAAAAATTTTATATGTTTTTACTGTATTTATCTACCTATCTTTGGTTTAAACCCCTATTTAACCCTTTAACTCTTACCATGACAACATTAATTTTGATTCACTTTTGTTTAATATAGTTATTATAAAATGAAAAATCCAATAAATGGAACATTGATGATACTGTAAAAATTATCTAAATAACATGGGAAAATAAAATATTTTTATTATATTTATTTCAATTAATAAATTATTAATTTTTATAAAACATACATAATGTCAATTTTAAGGACTATTCGTTACTTTTGATTTAATAATATCAAGATAACACATAAAAATAGAAAACATTATTTTAAAATATCCCTAACATTAAAAATTAATTTATAAAATTTGTGTAATTCAATAATTATCTAAATGTATATTAGTTTTAATATTTTTAGTATCAATTATTTTATATTTCCATTAATTAAACAATTACTATGTCAAAATTATGAAAAAATTTAATATATATTTTTCTTCACTAAAAATTAATAATAAATTATCAATATGAAGATAAATATTTTATTTTTCAATGTACTATTTATAATAGAATATATAATTTAGAGAACACTATATTAATATAATTACACTTATTAAAAACACAACTTGGACATGTTTGACTTTTTTAAAATAAAATATTATAACTGTACAAATCTCATCCTTGTTGCCCCAAATGATCATAAATTTAAACCTTGGATTATTATGGTCAAGATATAATCATAAAATAATATTTATTTATATGTTTTTGGGTCATTTAATTGTTCATATTATTTTATTTTTTACTAAAATTACTCGATTCACCATTTACCATTGTAACAAAATACAATAGTTACTATTCATATTGTCTAAAAATAAATGGGGGAATATTTACCAAATTCAAACCCAATGATTAAAAATATGTAATACATTATTCAAAATAGAAAATAGATATTATTTAATTTAATTTAAAATTAAACTCGAAAAAAACTAATAGAATTTTTTTTGTCTAGAAAAATGCACTTTTTAAATATAAAATGACTTTATTCTAAATTCATGTATAAAACCCATTTTTTTTAAAATAATTGGATTATATTAAACAAAAAATATATTAATTAGTATTTAACATTAATCATTAAAATGATTTGACCATGTAAATACTTTAAAATAAAATAAATTTTAAAAAATTAATATTTTCACAATTCCATAGAAAATAAATATTTTTTAAAAAATTCTAAAAAAGAATCCTAATATAATTTTGAAAATATAAATTTAGAAATAAAATTATTTTTTTTCATATAAAAATTCAATAATTTATAATTTATAATTTAATATAAAATCTTATAAGAAATGAGTTTATAATAAAACCATTTCATTTTTAATTTTATGAATTAAATAATTTATTTATAATGAATATAACTGCATAATTTATAAAAACTAATAAACATTCAATTTACTTATTCTCTATTTACCTGGGTTACTACAACGACGATCAAATAATGACTCATAAATTATCAAATGAGTTTGAAACTTTCCCATAAAAATCATAACTATTCTAATAATTACATATATATCATTAAATAGTTCCATAATAAAGGAATAAATAAAACAAATCATCTAAAACATACAATTAGGTCCTTCTCTCAATCAATATAAGAAAATTTCAAGGCCTCAAGCTAAGACATATATTAAAATTTTTATATATATTGCTAAATACCAAATACAGTTTGTATCATGGGAAATAATGATGCATCAAGGGGATATATAATTATATGTTTTACCTATCGATTAATATGTTCTATGAATTCATCATATGAATTAACAATATATCTTAAAAAACATGCCTTAAAAATAAATAATTGTTTATATTGGAAGAAGTAGCATATAAAATATCATTACTTTTCCCAATCAATATAATTAAAAACTATACAAATAAATAAGGTGGATTGTATAATGAGATGAGAACCTCTATAATGTATATTATTTAAAAAATTATTTTGACCTAGATGAAAACACTTTCAAAATATTATTGGAAAATTTCTTGAGTAACATACACTTTTTCACATCGAAAATAGTTATTAAAAACCAAAAATGTTTCTACTTTTTAAGGGAATTATTTTATTTAAAAATACCATTGTAATTTATTAAAGGATAAATCAAAAAATATTGTTCATAATGGTGTAAAATTTTATTCATTAAAGGTATCTTAACAAATATTCCTTTCACTCTTTTGTAAAAATTTCAAAAAGTACCTCATTTTAAAAATGATAGGAATATTCCATTTAAAATTTTTATCGAATTAAAACATGGGTGAAAATATATTTAATATATAATTTGAGAATAGTAAAATCATTATTTTATATACTTTTACAGAAAATATGAATGTAGAAGAGAAAGATTCCTGACAGAGTAGAAATACATGGTCTGTTTTCCTTAAAAAACAATATTTCAGTATCTTGAGTACATAAAGAGAAGAATTGAAAGTAAATAATTTTATTTCTAGAAGTAATATTAGTGGAAATGTAATGGTTTTATTATATAAATATAAAATAATTAACCTAATGGAAACATAAAAAAATCATGAAGAATGATGAGATTATGAAATAAACTCATACCTCATGTTCATATTCCTTTATATGTGTCCGAACCTCCTATAAAATATATAAATATTTATTATAAATATATTATATAACCTAAATAATATATATCATTCCATATATAATTTATATATAATCTTTTTTCTCCAATTTATTAAATATTCTTTGTTGAAACCACTATTTCAGGCAACAAATTCTTTATTTTTTCCTATTTGATTTGGTTTAATGGTTGTGGTCCCAATAAAATGATTATGGTTCCATTATTTACATAATTTTAATAATAATATAAACATTATATATATTTATTATATATATATTCAAATTAATCCATTAATGACCAATATAAATTAATTAATTACACTATTCATGGAGACGATAGGCTGTACGTACGCATGAAAAGTTTTTTTCACTTCTGAGCGATGAAATAAGAGAAAGGAAAATAATAATTTACCCTTAAAGAATAATCATTCTAATATATAAATTATTTATATTAATTAAATATTTCCCTTTTATTATCCATGTAAAACGCAATTGAAAATTAAATCATATCTCTTCATGGAGGTGCTAGTTAAGACATACAAACGAGCGATATTATTATTTTCCAATGGATTGGATAGTAAGAAGGTAGTATAATGACCCAGACATAAACATTAAATAATATATATATTTTAACTATATTTTAATTATTTACATTCCCAAATATCTTTTCAGTTTAGAGTATCAAAATTTTATGACATAAATCATAAATATCAACCCAAAAGTGTACAAATTGGGTACCATTATTTCTTCCAAAACATAGAATCTTTAATAAAAAACAACAACATGATTTCTTTGAAAAAACTTCATTACATTTAAATTTACTTCCTTATTTCTCTAAAAAATCATTATAACCTATGGAAAACATTTAAAACAAGATATTAACGCAAAAATCTTAGTAGGGGATATAAAAAGAAGGAAATAAACCATTAGACCATGAATACTTATAAGCATATGAAATTATTTTCACAAAGACCTACATATCACCCTTATATAATTACTTTGTGAAACGTGACTTTTTTTATAAAACATTAGAGAACATATATAAAAACATAAGGTTATCTTGGGGAATTAATTACTTATATTGTAACCCTCGTGGATACCTTATGATTTCTAACCCTTATGGACACCTAAGAATGTAACCCTCATGACCACCTTATAGTGTAAGTATCGCAGTTACAGTTGGAGTAACCATAAAACCGATGTCTAAATTAAACATAAAAAATTAATTGTAGGGAGATATAAGTCCCAACCTTAATCATAAAAAATGGACAAGATCCAGAACATAATCATAAAACTTGAATAATTTCATAAAACCGTTTCTTTTGAATTTCATAAAATAGAATTTTAAAAGAGGATTTTTTAGGGAAAGTCCCTTACAAATATCATATAATTAAAGTGAGAATTTATTGGATGAAATATATATGTGTATACACTATAAAAACACATATTAAAACATAATATAAATTTAATTCATTACCCAAATAATCTTAGTACCACATAATTATTAAAATAGAATGTTAACCCAGTGATTGGAAACTGGGTTAAGAATTCCCTTACCTCGGGTTCCTCTTACTTAAAAATTGTTTAAAACTCATATATATTTGTTAAATTAGTGTTATTAATAATTTAAAGATACATATTCATGTTTATAACACCTTATATGATCATTTATAACATCATTCGACCCATTTATTAATAATATTTTGTTATTTCCATTGTTTCGGGTGTGTGCTTCACATGATTTCCTTGGTCGATTCGTAAAGTATTTTCTTGTCTATGGTTAGAGAAACTCCATATAGGGAATTAAATGATGATAATATGTTTACATAATATTTTATTATCACATAAATCATTTTGGTTATATGGTAATAGGATGAATCATTCGATAAATCATTAGTGATATTTGTTTAGATAATCTTGGCAATTCTTGGATAATCATGAACTTGTTTCATCATGTACCTTTAATATTATGCATATAAGTTAATTCCAGAACATAAGAGAGGTCAAATAATAAACATTAAAAACTTTTTAAACCATTATAATGGTTTTACAGCCATATTTTAAGTAAGTAAAGAAAATTGGAAACACATTGTTTACGATGTCGGTAAATCAACACATCACAGACGATATTTTTACTTTTAGAATAAGAGGAAGAGGAGAAGAAGAATGATGATGAATTATTACATAAAAATAATAAAAATATAGAATGTATATATAGTACTATAGATTTAATTCCTCTTGGATAAGGGTAGGAGAAGAGAGTATAATAAAATAAAATAATTGAAAGGAAAACTCAATAAAATGAATGAGGATATTTACCTCTTGATCTATTCTCCTTCTGATCCCCCTTAAGGAATTAGTTTTTGGCCTTTTGGGGAGAAAATCAAGTATTGGAAGTGGGTAAGAGACTTGGTAAGAGTATTGGGTATAATTTAGAAAATTCTCAAATCTTTAGAAGTGTGATAAGAAGATGGGAGGGTGAGTGTGGTGTTTATAGCGAAGGTGAGGTAGTTTTTAATTAATTTCAAAAGACACCTCATTAGTGGTATTTGTAAAACCATGTGATTTCACATGGTGTTGGCCACTTGGGAAACCTAATATCATATTTTAATCCTCATTATTTGACCAGAACGATTACATCATTATGATGTCATTAAACACAAGGAAAACAAAAAACTATATTTTTACTATTCACCTAAAATTCAACTATCTCAGATAAACCCCAAAAAAACTCCCAAACCATTTTTCAATGTGTAGAATTAAAAAATGAACTCCATTTATTAAAAATAATTTTCTAAATATGAATAATTTATTTTTTAAACAAAATCATTATTTATTCAAAAAAAATTATATTAAAACTATAACTCATTTTATATCACATTTAAAAATTAATCAAGTTATCATTATCTTATAACCTTATGGAAATAAAATAATAATATGATTTAATATTCATAAGGGCCATGTTACTATTCATAATAATATTCATAAGGGCATGTTACTATTCACAAAAAACAGATTGGTTCTATCAGACTCTAAATAACTTATAGATCACAACCATAGATATTTGTTTTTAGAAATTCAAATAAAAAAAGCTTCAAAATTATGTTTAATGGATAATTTATAACTATATACTTAAAATAATGTTTCATTATGTTGAGGCTCATTGTTTCATTCTTTTCAATTTATTTTTAAAGCCCTCAGGTGTTACATTATCCCCACCTTCTAGAAAATGTGTCCTCAAAATTTTATTTACTTATTAAATAAGTGAAGGTAGCTTTAAATCATAAAATTTTTAGATTCCACTGTTTATTCTTGAGCCATGTGGTTTTTTCACAAAAACATTACCTGGTGGATTAACTTATTCCACGATAATTGTTCTCTTAAATTAAGAATATGAATAGGTTTATCTTCATACGAAAGGTTGTCTTCTAGCTAAACTGCTTCTGGGCTTAAGACATTAGATGAATCTTGATCATACTTTCTCAGCATCGAAACATGAAAAACATTGTGTACCCAAGATAAACTCAGAGGAAAACCTACTCGGTAGACGACTGGTCCAGCTTTATCTAGTATTTAATGAGATCCAATGAATTTTTGACTTAGATTTACTTTCTTACCAAAATGTATTACACCTTTCCATGGTGAGATTCTAAAAAAAATGATAATCTACCTCGAATGACAAATATTTCCTCTTGTTATCTGCATAAATTTTCTACCTACTCTGAGCTGGCCATATATGTTGCTGGATCATCTTCAATTTCTTATTCACTTCCTCTACTAACTCTAGTCTCATCAACTTCATTTTCTCGACTTCATCCCAAAAAGATGTAGATTGACACTACTTCCCATATAGTGCCGCAAAAAGTTCTATCTATATGCTGGAATGAAAAGTATTGTTATATAAAAATTTAAATAAATAAATATGACAATCCCAAGTTCTCTAGTAATCCATTAAATAATCTCAAAGCATATACTCTAAAGTTTGAATAATCCATTTTGACTGCCCATCTAATTGAGGATGAAAAGCTATAGTAAAATTTAATTCTATTCACAATGACTTCTAGAGGTCTTTTAAAAAGTTATAAGTGCACCTGGGATCATGGTCAGATATAATGGAAAGAGGAAATACATATAACTTGAAAGTATCTTTTAGGTACAATTGAGAAATATGATCCAAAGACATAATATCTCCAATAGGAAGGAAATGAGAAGATTTAGTTAGTTGGTCAAAAATAACCCAGATTACATTGTTTCCTTGATAAGTCTTTTGTAGTCCCACAAATATTTCCATGGATATATTTTTCCATTTACACTCTGGTAATGGTAAAGGATAAAGAATACCCTTAGGTGACTACCACTCTTCTTTAACCTATTGAATCTTCAATATCTCTTTTCATTCCATCCCCCCAGTAACACTCTCGAAGGTCATTGGGAATCTTAGTACCGACCAGAAGAAAAACAATGGACAACTATAAGATTCACACAACAATTCTTTTTTCAGCTGATAATCAAAAGGTACACATAATCTATTTTCAAATCTTAGAACACTATCTTTATCAATGTTAAATTCTGGAAACATACCCTTTTTATCCAATTATACCATTTTCTATAACTCATTTTCTACCTTCCGCGCTTGATTAATTTGGTCTGACAAAGATGACTGCACTGAATCCTGAAAAAAAACAAAGGAATTTCCTACACCAACAACTTCTAAGCCAAAATTCATCAAATCATTAACGAAAGTGTCTTGTTCCATCCATAACATAGTTAATAATGAATGATGTTTTCGACTCAAGGCATCTATGACTTTGTTTAATTTTCTAGGATGGTAATTGATCATGCAATCATAGTAATTTATCAATTCAAGCCATATTATATACATCATATTTAATTACTTATGAGTGAATTTATAATTTAGGCTTTTGTGGTCCGTATATATTTCACATTTGAATCCATAGAAATGATGCCTCCAAATTATCAAATAAAAAACCCCAACTGATAATTCCATATTATGTGTGGGATAATTTAACTCATGTGGTTTTAGTTGTCTTGAAGCAGAAGCAATTACCTGATCATTCTATATCAGAACACAACCAATTCCCTTTAATAAAGAAACACTATAGATGAAAAACACAGCATTTTAGGTTCGTAAAGTCAGAACTATAACATTCAAAAATATTATTTTCAATTCCTGAAAACAATCATCAAATTATTTTTTACAGATTAATTTAACTTCTTTTTTATTTAACTTAGTCAGTGGAATAGATAACTATGAAAAGTTCCCAAAAAACCTCCAGTAATATCTTTCCAAACCAAGAAAAATATGAATCTAGGATATATTTGTTGGTCTTGTCCATTCTTTGACAACTTTTATTTTAGAAAGATCAATAGTTATTCCATATTTAAAAAATTTGAACAAGGAAAGAAATTTGTTATAACCAAAATTCACCCTTTCTAAATTTTCCATACAATTTCTTTTCTTTTAAGGTTTTCAAAACAACCCTTGGATGTTTTTCATACTCTTATTTACTTCTAGAATACACCATAATGTCATAAATAAACACAAACACAAACATATGTAATAACTCATGAAATATTCTATTCATATGATCTATAAATACAGTATGTGCATTAGTTAACCCAAACAACATAAAAAAAATTATTTAATTACCATATCTAGTTCAAAAAGGCGTTTTTGGAATGTCATACCCATTCACCTTTAGATAATGGTACTCAAATCTCAATTCCATCTTGGAAAAATACTGAGGTCCCTAGATCTGATAAAAAAGTCATCAATTTTAGGAAAAGGATACATATTCTTAACAGTAATGTTATTCAAAGCTCTATAAACAATACAAAGTCTCATGAAACCATATTTCTTTTTAACGAAAAAATAGAAGCTCGCCATAGTAAAGTGCTAGGATGAATGAAGACTTTATCAAACAACTCATGCAATTGATTTTTAAATTCTATAAGTTCAATTTGATTTATTCTATAAGGGGGTTTTAAAATTAGATTAACATCAGGAACTAAGTTAATTGTGAAATCAATTTATCAGTTAGGTATAGCACCTGTTAAATCATCAGGGAAAACATTAAGGTATTCATTTACCACTAGAACATCATTAATATGAATAGTTCCCTTGTTTTCAAAATCATGACGAAGATAAATTTCATTTTCATCTTTCAAAAGTTTCTCAGCTTCCTGATACATTGTCAATTTTATGGGTTCGTTGTTGTATACAAACTAAAACTGTTTTTAAAAAACAACTTCTTTAGCTCTATAATCAATATTAAAATGATAAATAGAAATCCAAACCTTACCAAGGGTGACATAAAACACTACTAAGAAAAAACAAAAAGGTTTGAAGGTAATTTCATTCCACAAATAAAAATAGGAAGATCTTTAATATTCCTTTTTTGCTATAATATTTCCCTTATTATTTTAACAGTAAGTTCCGGTATCATTTGTTGAGGTGATATTTCCAATTTACCAGAAAAATTCTCAGAAATAAAGGAATGTGTAGACCCTATATCAAACAAGAATTTAGAAAAATCTAAGTAAAAAAACAAACTATCTGATACCACTTCATTGGATGGCCCGACATCGATTGGTATAGTCGCAAAGGATCTCACTATACCTTTCTTCTTATAGTCAGGCTTCTTTCGACCAATCAGATATTTCTTTGGGAAGGAATTTTCATAATGACCCATGTTATCACATTTAAAACACTTTACATTTTTCTTATCAGTATTTATCTTAGGATCATTTTCATTACAACTTGGGGAAAATATCCAATCTTACCACATCGAAAACACTTCCCAGTTTTGGTAAGTCATTCCATAGGGTGATTTTTACCACCCTTTTCAAAAATTAAAACTGGAATTTCTTACCATCATATTTCATTGATTGATTCTTACGCATCTCTTTCCATATGGAAATAAACTTCTGTTTGTCATCAAAGTACTTGTGCTCATTAGAAACTCTATTTCTACACTCTCAGCACATCAGAAATTGTTTTCATAAATTTTGAATTCTCAAGACACCAATGCCCTTTGATATCTTGGCGTGAATCTGGAGTAAAAGCAATTTATTTTTCTATTAATATGTAAAATAAGATTTTTAGAGTTCATTTCCAGTCGGGTAAAGTTTTATTCATACACATCCACTAAATCTTTCTCCTTTTCCTCAATTCAAGTAATTTCTTCTCCATTCTTAAGTCAAAACACCTTAGGAAAATATTTTTCATCAAACACACTTTTAAATACATCCCACTCTAGGTATTAAATCTCTTCTATATACCGGATATTATTGAAAATTGACCACCACTGATTAGATTCAAGTTCAAAAAGGTAAATGGAAATACTAAACTTTTGATTATCTGAACATCTCATAACATCTAATATCTTTTTAAGGGATTTAATCCATCCTTGTGGCACTACCGAGTCAGAATATCCACTGAAAGCAGGAGAGTGTTGCCTCATAAAATGTTACACTATCTTCATGTTCCTTTATGGTAGATCTAGGTTTTCTATTGCATGTATGACACCACCATTTATCTACAGTTTCATCTGATCCATTACTATCATCAAATAATCTGTTCCAGTTCCCACCAGTCCCAGTTGTAGATTCAGAAAGATATCATCCTCTCAGTTTCTTCCAACTTCACCTTCCCTATTTCTTTTATGGAAAACCATTCTGAACAGACATATTATAGATTTATCAATATGGTAATATTTTAATACCATACCATTTCAAAAAAAAACTTTATGTAAATATCATTTATGGTATTCTTTTAACATCATACTAACTTCTAAAGTTATCTAAAACATGCTCTGATACTAACTATAAGGACCCGACCTTAAACATTACATAATCTTGCTATTTCAACTGGATTTCAATTCCTTACATTCTAAAATATTATCTAAGTTTAGATTTTTATAAATTTAGTACATAACTCATACATATCAACCCACAAACATACAATATAGGTTCCATCATTTCTTCCAAATCATGAATTTTTAGCAGAAAACAACATGTTTTCTTTGAAAAATAATCATAAAATTAAAATTGACTTCTTTATTTCACATAGAAACCCTTATATCTTGTAAAAAACGTTTAAAAATATGGTATGAGCATAAACTTACCATTAAGGGATATAAAAAGGAGGAAAGAAACCATCAGACCAGAAATACTTATAAGCATATGGAGTCATTTTCACAAAGACCTAGTTCTCACCCTTGTATACTTAGTTTGTGAAACAAGAGTTTTTCATAAAAAATTAGAGAATATATATAAAACCATAAGGGTATATTGGGGAATTACTTACTTATATTATAACCCTCATAACTCCTTATGATTTGTAACCCTCACGACTACCTTACAATGTAACCCTCACGACCACCTTAGAGTGTAACCATCGTAGTTACATTTGAAGTAATCATATGACTGATATCCAAATTACACATAATGAATGAATCAGAGGAAGATATAGGTCCCACATTTTATCATGAAAAATTCCCAAAAACCAGAACATGATCATAAAACATGAATAACTGTATAAAACCATTTCTTTTGAATTTTGTAAAATATAATTTTAGAAGATAATTTTTAAGGTAAGTCCCTTAGAAATTTCATATAATTGAAGTGAGAATTGATTTAATGAAAGGAATATGTGTATACACTATAAATACACATAATACAACATAATATGAATTTAATTCATTACCCAAATAATCTTATTTCCACATAATTAATGAAATATAAGGTTAACCGAAAAATAGAAACTGGTTTAAGAATTTCATTACCACATGTTACTCCTACTAAAAACTAGTTTAACCCTCCTGTATAATGGTTAAAATAGTGTTATTAATATTTTACAGAAACATATTCATGTTTACAACACCTTATTTTATCATTTATAACATCATTGTACCCATTTATTAATAATATTTTTTTTATTTACATTATTTTGGGTGTGTGTTTCACATGATTTCCATGGTCAGTTTGTAAAGGATTTTATTATCGAATGGAATAGAAACTACATAAGTGGAATGAAATGGTGGTATTATGTTTTCAAAATATTAAATGATTACATAAATCAATTTAGTTATATGGTGAGAGGAAAAATCATTAGATTAATGATATTTGTTAAATCATTAGGGATCTTCTTCGATAATCTCGAACTTTTTTGATCATATAACTTTAATATTATGAATATAAGCTAGTTATAGAACATTATATAGGTCATATAATACAATTTAAAAACTATTTTAAACATTTAAATGGTTTTACAACCATATTTTAATGAATTAATGGAAATTGAAGTCACATCGTCCATGATGTCGGTAAATTGACACATCAGAGATGACGTTTTTATTTTTTGAATAAGAGGAAGAGGAGAAGAAGAATGATTAGGAATTTTTACATAAACATGATAAAAATCTAGTTTATATATAATAATGGAGATTTATTTCCTCTTGGATGTGGTGAGAATAAGATAGTATAAGAAGATAAAAGAATTTAAAAGAAAACACAATAAAATTAAAGATGATCTTTACCTCTTGATCTCTTCTCCATGTGATCCACCTTAAGGCATTTGTTTTTGGAATTTTGGTGAGACCATCAGGTCTTCGAATGGGGTAAGATATTTTTTAAGTGGACTGGGTAGAATTTATACAATTATCAGTGCTTGAGAGGTTCTATAGGGGGAGGGGGGAGAGGGTGGTATTTATAGAGAAAGTGGGGTAGTTTTTAATTAATTTCAAAGCACATCTCATTAGTGGTATTTGAAAAAATATGGTATTTCCCATGGTTTTTGCACAAGTTATTGGATTATTGGAACACCTAATATCATATTTTAATCCTCAATATTTGAATAGAATGATTACATCATTATTACATCATTATGGTGTCATCAAACAGACAAAAAACTTAAAACTGAAACTTTAATATTCACCAGAAATTCAACTATCTTAGATAAATCCCCAAAAAAAACACCCAAACCATTTTTCAACGTGTAGATTTAAAAAATTAACTCTATTTTTTGAAAATAGTTTTCTAAATATGAATAATTTATTTTCTAAATAAAATCATAATTTATTCAGAAAAAATAAATTTAAAACTATAACTCATTTTATATCACATGAAAAAATTAATCAAGATCTAATTATCTTACAACCTTATAAAAATAAAATAATAATATAATTTACTATTCATAAGGTTCATATTAATATTCATAAGGTAATGAACCTATTTGAAAAAACAAGTTGGTTTTATCATAATCCAAATAACTTACTGATCACAACTATAGATGTATGTTTTTCGAAATTAAAATCATAAGAGAAACAAAATTATGTTTAACTACAAGTTTATAATGATATATTTAAAAAAATATTCATTATATAGAGTCTAAGTATGTCATGAATTTGAATTTATTTTTAAAACCATGGGGTGTTACATTCTCCCCACCTTCTGGAAATTTAATCCTTACAATTTTATTTACTTATTAAACAAGTGAGGCTACCTTTCCATCATATCATTTTCAGATTCCCTTGTTGATTCTTCGACCATGTGGTTTCTTCACAAAAAATTAATCTAGTGTATTATCTTATTTCTCAATACTCTTTCTCTTTGATCAAGAATCTGAAGAGTTTTATCTTCATAAGAAATGTTCTCTTCCAGCTGAAATGCTTCGGGGCTCAAAACATGAGATGAATCTGGCCTATACTTTGTCAACATCGAAACATGAACAACATTGTGTACCTGATATAAAATAGGTAGAAAAGATACTCAGTAGGAGACTGTTCTAACTTTATCTAGTATTTCATAAGGTTCAATGAACCATATACTTAAGATCTCATTTCTTACAAAAACACATAACACATTTCTATAGTGAGATTCTAAGAAAACAAGATAACCTACCTTGAAAGAAAATTTTTTCCTTCTATTGTCTACATAACTTTTATGCCTAATTTGAGCTATCCTCATGTGTTACTGGATCATCTTCACTTTCTCAGACACTTCCTCTACTAATTCTAGTCCCATAAACTTCCTTTACTAGACTTTATCCCAAAAAGATGATGTTAGACACTACTTACCATATAATGACTCAAAATGTTCCAACTGTATGCTGGAATGAAAACTATTATTATAAAAAAAATTAAATTAAAGAAATATGATGATACCAAGTTCTATGTTAATCCATTGAAAAATCTCTAAGAATATCCTCCAAATTTTAAATAATCAGTTCTGACTGCCCATATGATTGGGGATGGAGTGCTGTAGTAAAATTTAATTCTATTCCCAACGACTTCTGAAGGCCTTTTCAAAAGATATAAGTGAACCTAAGATCATGGTTAGATAAAATTTAAAGAGAAACTCCATGTAACCTGAGAATCTATTTGAGGTACAATCGAGAAGGATAATACAAAGACTTTGTATCTCGAATAGGATGTAAATGAGAAGATATAGTTAGTTAGTCAACTATAACTGAGATTTCATTGTTACTTAGAGAAGTATTTGGTAGTCCCAAAATAAAGTCCATTGATATATTTTCCTATTTCCGCTCTGGAACTGGTAAAGGAAGAAGTACCCCCTTTAGTAACTACCACTATTCTTTAACCTATTGACATGTCAAACATTTCACGGTAAAATATGAAATATCTCTTTTTTCATTCCATCCCACCGGTAATAATCTCGATGGTCTTTGTACATCTTAGTACTGCCCTGATTAACTAAAATAAGGTAACAATGAGCTTTACAAAACAATTATTTTTTTGGATGAGAATTAAAAGACACACATAATCTCTTTCCAAATCTTAGAATAAAATCTTTATCAATTTTAAATTCTAGAAACATACCCATTTTAACAAATTCTACCTCACTTCTATAACTCCCTGTATTCCTTCTATGCTTGCTTAATTCTGTCTAATAAATATACCTGCACTGAAACCTGAAACCAAATAGTGGAATTTCTTGCACCAATAACTTCCAATCCAAAATTCATTAAATCACTAATCAAAGGGTCTTGTTCTAGCCGTAACATAGTTAATGATGCATGATGTTTTCGACACAAGGCATCTGCCACTTTGTTTAATTTTCTAGGATGGTAATTGATCAGGAAATCATAATCCTTTATCAATGAAATCCATCTTCTCTACCTCATATTTAATTCCTTCTGAGTGAATATATAATTCATACTTTTCTAGTTAGTATATATTTCACATTTGAATCCATATAAATTATGCCTCCAAATTTTCTAAGAAAAAAACATAGTTTATTATTGTAAATCACGTGTTGGATAATTTAACTCATGAGGTTTTAGTTTTCTTGAAGCATAAGAAATTACCGGATCATTCTGCATCAGAACACATCCAAGTCCCTTTAATAAAGAATCAATATATATGAAAAACTCACCATTTCTGGATGGTAGGGTCAGAACTGGAGAATTCAACAATATTCTTTTCAATTCCTAAAAAAAATCAAAAAATTATTTTGTCCAGATGAATTAAACTCTTTTTAAGTCAACTTAGTTAGTGGACTAGATAACCATGCAAAGTTTCCAACAAACCTTTGGTAAAATCCTGCTAAACCAACAAAACTACGAATCTCTATTATATTTTTGGGTCTTTTCCATTCTTTGACAACTTTCGTTATAGAAGGATCAACAATTATTCATTATTTAGAAGCAATGTGACCAAATAAAGAAATTTGGTATAACCAAAATTCACACATTCTGAATTTTCCATACAGTTTATTTTCTTTTAAGGTTTGAAGAACAACCCTTGGATGTTTTTCATGCTCATATTTACTTATAGAATATACCATAATGTCATCAATAAGAAAAACCACAAAAATATCCATGAACTAATAAAATATTCTATTCCTAAGATCCATAATTATGGCATGTGAATTAGTTAACCCAAACAGCATAACAAAAAATTCATAATGAAGATATCTAGTTTGAAAATCTATTTTTAGAATGTCATCCTCCTTCAACTTCAGCCGATGGTACCCGGAGCTCAAGTCAATCTTGGAAAAATACTAAGCTCCTAGGAGCTGATCAAACAAGTCATTGATGTGAGGAAAAGGATATATATTCTTAACAATAATTTTATTCAATGATCTATAATCAATGCAATGTCTCATGGATCCATATTTCTTTTTAACGAAAAAAACAAAAACTCCCCATGTTTAAGTGATAGGATGATTGAAGCCTTTGAAAAAGAACTTATGCAACAAAAATTTCAATTCAGTAAGTTCCATTTAAGCCATTCTATAATGGGGTTTTGAAATTAGTTTAGAATTATGAACTAATTAAATTGTGAGTTCATCTTATCGATTAGTTATAACACCGATTAACTTATCAGGAAAAATATCACAGTATTGATTTACCACCAGAAAATCATTAATCTGAAGAGTTCCCTTATTTTCAAAAATATGAGAAAGATAGCTTTCATTTCCATCATTCAAAAGTTTTTCATCTTCCTAATATATTATCAATTTTATGTTTTTGTTCTTGTATACAAACTGAAACTCTTTCTGAAAAACAACTTATTTAGCTCTACTATCAATCTTTGCATGATAAATAGAAATCTAATCCATACCCAGAATGACACCAAACTATAATAAGGGTAAAATAATAAGGTTTACAGGTAATCTATTTCCTAAAATAAAAATAGTAAGATCCTTAAAATTCCTTTTTCTATAATATTTTCCCCTAGTGTTTTAATAGTAAGTTCTGGTCTCATTTATTGAGTTGAAATTTCGAGTTTCTTAGATTCACTTTACTAAAAAAAGGAATGTTTATACCTCATATCAAATAAGACATTATAAAAATCTGAGTAAATAAACAAAGTACCTAATACCACTTCATTGGACAACCCAACATATGCTAATATAGTCTCAAAGGTTCTCACCACACCTTTTTGCTTATAGTTTGGCTGGTTTCCATCACTCATATCTTTCTTTTGGCAGGCATCTGAATAATAACCCATCTCACCACATTTGAAAAAATTTATAGTTTTCTTATCAGGATTAATCTTAGGATCATTTTCATTATAACCTCAGGACATATTTCAAAACTTACCATATAAAAAACACTTCCATGTTTTGGTAAGGAATTCCCCATGGTGCTTTTTACCACACCTTTCACAAATTGAAACTAGAATTTCTGACCATAATATTTCTTTGATTAAATCTTACCCATTTCTTACCATATATACCTCTTCTTCTATTTATCCTAAAAGTACATTTGATCATAAAAAACTCAATTTCTACCCTCTCAGTACATCAGACTAGTTTTTCTTGAATTTTGAATTCTCAATAGACCAATTCCCTTCGTTATATTGGATTTAATCCTGAGTAAATGCGATTGGTTTTTTCTATTAATACCGTGAATAAAATTTGGAGAATACCTTTCCTATATGATGAAGTTTTATTCATAAAAAACCCATGAATCTTCCTCCTTTTTACTCAATTCTAGGAATTCATTCTCCGTCCTAATTTAAAATACCTTAGGAAAATATTTTTTTATGGAAAAAACTTTTAAATTCATCCCACTCTAGGGCTTCAATATCCTATCTATCCTTGATATTATTAACCATTGACCACCACTGATCAGATTCAACTTCAAAATTATAAATTTCAAGACTAACCTTTTGATTATCTTAACATCCATAACATAAAAAATATTTTAAGGGATTCAATCCATATTTAAGATACTATTGGGGTCAGAAGATCCACTGAAAGTAAGAGGGAGTTTCCCCATAAAATGTTCCACTATCATCATGTTTTTTTGTGGGAGATCTATTTTTTCTCTTTCATGGATGAAAACATCATTTATTTACTACCTCATCTGATCCATTACTGTCAAAAACTTCTTGATTCCAATTCCCACCATTCTCGATTGCAGATTCAGAAAGATATCAGCCTCTCGGTTCCTTTCAACTTTATCTTCCCTATTTATTCTGCAGAAAACAATTCTAAATCGACATATATTAGATGAATAAACATAGTAATCTTTAAATTATATATAATTTCAACATAAAATTAAGGTAAAAAACATTCATGGTATTATGTTAACATCATATTACCTCCTAATGTTATTTAAACTGTGCTCAGATACCAACTATAAGGACCTGAACTTAAACATTACATAATCTAGATATTTCAACAAGATTTCACATATTTACATTCCAAATGATCATTTATTTTTTTATTTTTTCAAATTTGGGACATTAATCATACATATCAACCCACAAGTATACAAATTGGGTACCGCTATTTCTTCCAAAACATATAATTTTTAACACAAAACAACAACATGATTTCGTTGAGAAATCTTTATAACATTTAAATTGACTTCCATAATTCTCTTACACATCCTTATAACATGTGAAAAAATTTAAAAACCTGGGATGATCATAAAAATATCAGTAAGGGATATAGAAATAAGGAATGAGACCATTAGACCATGAATACTTATAAGCATATGAAATCATTTTCACAAAGACATAATTCTCATCCTTATATACTTACTTTATGAGACATGATATTTACATATGACATTAGAGAACTTAAATAAAACATTAAGGGTATCTTGGGGAATTACTTAATTATATTATAACATTCACGAATACCTTATGATTGGTAACTGTCATAGCTACCTTACAATGTAACCCTCACGACCAGTTTATGGTGTAACCATTGGAGTTACACTTGGAGTATCCATTTGGATAAACTACAACTTACACATAAAAACTTCATTGGAGGGAGATATAGGTCCCACCCTTCATCATAAACAATTATCAAGAACTGGGACATAATCATAAAACATGAATAATTGTATAAAATCTTTTTGTAAAATAGAATTTTAAAAGAGGATTTTAAGGAATGTACCTTATAAATATCATATAATTGAATTGATAATTGATATAATTAAATTAATATGTGTATAAAATATACATACACATAATAAAACATAATATGAATTAAATTTATTACATAAAAAATCTTAGTAACACATAATTAATGAAATAGAAGGTTAACCCAAAGAATGGAAACTAGATTTGGAATTCCCTTACCTCAGGTTATTATTACTTAAAACTTGTTTAAAACTCATATATAATGGTTAAAACAGTGTCATTAATTTTTTAAATAAACATATTCATGTTTATAACACCTTATATGATCATTTATTACATTATTTGACCCATTTATTAATAATATTTTTTTATTTGCATTGATTTGGGTGCATGCTTCACATGATTTCCATGGTCAGTTTGTAAGATATTTTTTTTAAATGGAAGTGAAAATCCCTAAGTTTAATATAATCGTGTTGATATGTTTATAGAATATTTAATTATTCCATAAATCATTTTGGTTATATGGTAAGATGATGAATCATTAGATAAATCAGTAGTGATATTTATTTAGATCATTTTGGTTATTCTTCGATAATCATGAACTTGTTTCATAATATACATTTAATATTACATTTATAAGTTAATTTAATAACATAATAGAGGTCATATAATACACTTTATTTTTTTAAACATTAAAATGGTTTTACAACTTGATTGATGTTGGTAAATCGACACATCAAAGACAATGTTTTTATTTTTAGAATAAGAGGAAGAAGAGAGGAAGAATGATGCTTAATTTTTCCATAAATATAATAAAAATATAGAATATATATAATAATGGATCTTTAATTACTCTTGGATAATGATATTAGAATATATTTTAACAAAAAAAATAATTGAAAAGAATACACAATAAAATAAAAGTGGATCTTTACCTCTTGACCTCTTCTCCTTGAGATCCTCCATAAGGCCTTTTTTTGGGTCCTTTTGGTCAGAACAACAGGTCTTGTATGTGAGAAAGATCCTTGAGAAGGGGATTGGGTATAATTTATACAATTCTAAAATCATGAGAGGTGTTCTAGGAAGAGGGGGTGAGGGTGGTATTTATAGTGAATGTGAGGGAGTTTTTAATTTATTTCAAAGGACACCTCATTTGTGGTATTTGAAAAACCATGGCCTTGAACATGGTTTTTGAAAATTGTATTGGACACTTGGGACACATAGTATCACACTTTAATCCCCAATATTCTACCATAATAAATACATCATTATGACAACATTATGATGTCTTCAAACACATTGAGAACTTAAAATTGTATTTTTACTGTTCACCAAAATTCAAATATCATAGATAAATAAAAAAAACACCAAAACCATTTTTCAATGTGTATAATTCGAAAATTATCTCCATTTTTTGAAAATAATTTTCTGAATTTGATTAATTTAATTTTTAAATAAAATCGCAATTTATTAAAAAAACAATTTTAATACTATTACTCATTTTATATCACCTTGAAAATTTAATCAAGATCTCATTATCTTATATCCTTAAAAAATAAAATAAAAATATGATTTACTATTCATAAATTTCATATTACTAGTCATATTACTATTCATAAGGGTATGTTTCTATTCACCAAAAAAACAAATTGGTTCTATCAGACTCCAAATAACTACTGATCACAACCATAGATGTCCGTTTTTCGAAATTAAAATCATAGAAGTGAAAAAATTATGTTTAATATCTAGTTTATAACTATCTACTTAAAACAAAGTTTCATTATATAGATACTTAGTGTTTCATTCATTTTAATATATTTTTAAAACCTTGGGGTGTTACAGGTAGATATGGTATTATTATTAAAGAATAATAACTATGTCTTTAATATCATATATAAACATTAATCCCATCATAATACACTCTCATAATATATGGTAATGAAAAATTATTTGTATCGCTACATGGAGATGGTAAGGCGTACATATGCATGAGCAAAAAGTGCACATTCCATTTGATCGAATGGAGGGTGGATAATTAGGGATTTTTAATTACAATAAATTATATATATATTTAAAAAACTAATTTATTATATTTTGATAAATATACTAGATTTATTGAATTTATTAGTTGAAGTAAATTGAAAGAGTCTAGGTAAGATGACTACTTCATGTTTGGGAGACCTCATTTAGATCTCTTATTATTGAACAAAGGGTTGGTCATTTGAGACAACCAGAACCTCAAAAACATGTATGATGAGTTTTAAAATATTAATGGGTAGGGATTGATAACACTAATTTGTTCAATGTTATGTAAATAAGTGAAGGAATGGGTGTCTATTTATAATGTTTGGAAAGTAAAAAAGTTAGAATTGCAAAGAAGATTAAAATATTACTAAGTCATTTTGTGGAAAAATAATTGAAAATGGCCATAAATTAAATTATAAGGTTTTATAAGATTTAAATCACATCAACCAAAAATATTTGGATATTTTTATGTGGAATTTTAAAAAAAAAATTAACGCATATGTTATCCTATTTTATCCATAACATACATAATGTATTTTTCACTCTTTAAGAGTAATAATTTTAAATAAAAACAGAAAAATGAGTCATAAATGTTAAATGGATTAATTTTTATAAAATAGTTTTTTAAACCTTGTCAAATTTCATGTTTTTAATTATTTTTTAATAATTTAGTAAGGTATTATTTTCATAAAATGTCATTATTTTCATTTTGAAACTATTCTATTAATTTTACTTCATATACATATAGAAAAAGTTTTAATTAGAATAGAAACATATAAAATAATTATAATAGATTTTTTTGTCTATAAAATTTAATAATTTTATAAAATAACTCATATTTTATACCCTTTAATATTTTAAAAATAATTTAATTTAATTTTTAGCTAATAAATAAATCATGTATTGGCATTATACAATATTTTTACATAATTATATAATTTCTAAAAATTAGAAATATATTTCCATCATGAAAATAATTTTAGTCTTCTAGATATGAAAATATATATTCACCTAAAACATTATTTTGTCCCAATGTAAAAATATAAGATGTATTTAAAATCAAGGGAGTGACATTTCTTATTTTTAATTTATTTAAATATTATATTGGTCTTTTAATGGAAAAGTGTCACTTGAACAATTATATTTCAATGACAAGGTTATAATAGTTAGATAAAATTCATTCAATATTAATTTTGATGAAAAATAATGACCATAGTATAATGATTTAACCAAGAATAACCTCATTTACCATTTACCATGGTGTTTTTTTACCATGGTTACTATTCATAATACTTAAAAATAAAAGAGATCTATCACCAAATTCGAAACTACTAAATAGAAATATTAATTATAATTTTTCAAATTAATACCTATATGTGGTAGAAAATTGTTTTAAAATATGTTCACAAAACAAGATGTATACCACTTTTAGTAAAATACAGGTTTTTGCATAAAACTGGAATTGTTAGTTTCCCATAATAAGTAAAAAATATTAGATGAATGTTAAAATGTTTTATTGAATATATAATAAATAAATTACATTAAAATAATCAAATAGTAGTTATTAATTTAATTTACTGATATAAAAATTCATTGCATTCATATAAATAGTTTTTCAGAAAAACAATTCTTTTACTTTCAAAAAGAATTATTTTTTTATTTCTAATAATTTTATAACCATTTAACTAATTTTATAATTTAGTAAAAAATATAATATTTAAAATTTAGTCAATACTACTTATACTAGACAATTTAATTGCTATGTTATAATGGTATACTATATTACAATTCATCTAGAATGGGGTTTTCATGTATCACAATCCATCAAAGAGATTAAATTTATTTAAAAAGAAATATATCTTAAAATGTGGGGGTATTACATTCTTCCCTCCTTAAAAAAAATCATCCCCAATATTTATACAATGTTACCTCATTAATATTTTTAAGTATTTTACCCTAAATTCTTTAGGTTCTCCAATTACCTCTTCTATCTAATGATTTATGCAATGTACCTTTACTAACTCTGTCATCCGATTCCTCCAAATATTTTACCAATTTTCTAGAATATAGATTGGATATTCATAATATGATAAATTATGTAATAATTATATTTATTCATAGGTGATAAAATGTGTTGATTCAAGCATTTACTACTTTAAAAATGATATATGGAACACAACATGTACTTTAGAGAGGCCTGGTGGCATTTCTAAATGATAATACAAAGATCCATTTATTTATAGGATTTAAAAAGTTCCAGTTTACCTAGGGATCAGATTCTTTTTTATAATGAATCTTATAACACCCTTTCATAGAGATACACTCAAAAAAAATCCCACATGAAATTCCATATCACTTATCTTATTATCATTATTACTCTTTTTCTTACATTGATATTTTCTAATATGATTCTAAATAGTCTATAATATTCTCATTGTCTCCTCAAAAGTTATTAACCTCTAATCCAACATTATCTAACATTATCCCAACATGTTGGATTATGACATCTCATTCTATATAATTTTTCATACAACTCCATTTCAATACGTCAATAAAAGATATTATTATAGATGAACACTAAAAATGGTAAATATTGATCCCATATATCCTGAATTTCAAGTGACCATGACCTAAAAATGTATTCAAATGAATCGATAATCATTTCAGACTTCCCATTATATTGAGGATGATAAAAGTTCTCAAATTATTTTCATTATTAATATAATTTTGAATAACTTTCCAGAATATTGATGTAAGTCATGGATCACATTTCATAAAAATTGAAATATGTTCATCATTAAGTCTTATTACTTCATTAATGTATCATTATTTTAGGAAATCCTGAGCTAAATATTCTCTTATTGTTAGAAAATTTCTAGATTTCCTAAGGTGATCATCATTAAACCACATTTCAAAATTTCTCCTATGATTGTTTGGTAATAATGTGAATAAGTCTGTGGTAATTTATTATGATTTCCTCAAAGTTATAGGTAGAGGTTTCATGAATCCCCTATAGTGATACCTCTTAACCTTCACCTGATGAAAAACCAAACTTCATGAAACATAATTACCCATTTTCAGCATCATATTATCCCACCTAAAATATTAATTAAAATGCCTATATAGTTTCATTCTATAGGGGTGTATAGAGAGAATATACTTTTGAGAATCATCTAATAATTACCTTTTTTACAATATGTATAGATGGAACATATAGAGTCTTTCCAAATTATATAACAACACCATTATATATGAAATGTTCAAATTTATCATCATTCAACACATCAATTTTATTTTCAAAATTTACCTCATTAGGATAGGAACTGTTTATCATTTCTAATAAATATAGTTTGGTAATCATTTGAAAAATGAAAAATGTTTCTCCTTCTATAATAATTCATAGATCTACAGTTACTAAATCTATGAAAATAGTATCACTATCAATCACCATTTTTATCAATACTCCAAGATCATTCTAGAACAATGAATTTTCTACCTTATATGACTTCCCTAGGTAGTAGTGTATTGAGAAATAATAATCCTTGTGTATCTTGATCCAAAATATTTTTATAATGTTGAACTCTTTTGATGAAAATATATGTTTAAAACCATTCTGATTCATATATATCTTATATCATTCACAATAGAGATAATTTCTCCATATCTTCAAAGAAAACATTATAACTTTTAACTTAATATAATGGGTTGGAATGTTTTGTTCAAAATTCTTTAACTGCCTTGATACATATGAAATTATATTTTCATTCATTTGAACGAAATAACCAAGTCATTTTTTGATTTATCACTATATATCAAAAATAAAAAATTTACTAATGGTATATTTTGGAACATAGAATTCACCAAGATCTTCATAAATTATTAAAAACATTCTTTAAATTCCATTCCCATATATACTGAACCCATTTAAAGTTAATATTTCTTAATAGTTTTTCCTATCAGGTAAAATTTTGATGAATTATATGATATAATTCTCCCAAACCAGTGAATATATGTAACTCAATTCTATTTTTTGGTTTACCCTTTTTTTGTACAGACCTTGTCCTCATAAGACCAACTTAAAATCCATATTTGGAGATAATATATACATTAAAAGATGCACTGTGAAGTTATAATTAAAACATTGTAAATTTAACATATAAATAATTTCATCTAGGATTCTCTTGAATAATTCACATGCGGTTATCATGGTGCTCATAGATCATAAATCACACCAATATATCATCGATAAATACAAAAAAAATATAATCATGATATTACCTGAATAAAATATTCATTATATCCTTAAATATAGATCTTTCATTAGTCAATTAACTTGGAATTAATATAAAATCAAAATGTTCATACCTTATTTTAAACACATTATTCATTATATCTTCCTTATAATCAATGAATATCCTCATAGATCCTCTATGCTTCTCAAAAAATGAATAGGGTCTATGAAAGGTGAAACACATGGGCATATAAACCCATTTTTATACAAATCCTCTAGTTTTTATTCAATTCCACTAATTACAAAATGTCCATTATATAACGATTCATTGATGAAGGTTTTTCTTCATTGGTAAAATCAATGGAAAACTCCATCCCATGCTCTAGTGGATGTCCAGGTAATTCCTTAAGAAATACATCAAAATATTAATGTACAATAGGTACATTCCCAATTTTAAGATTACCATTTCCATATGTAGGTCATGTATATCCCAGATCCCCAATAACATCATTTATAAGAGAAATTGGGGGTAGATCTATACATGAATTAGATTATGTATCCCCTTTAAGTATATGGAATTCCACATCTTCATTATGTATCATAATTTTATTTTATTTTCAATAATTGTTTTTGTTATATTTTGAAATCCAATATATACCAAGCATTATATAAAAATAGGAAATAGTTATGATAATAAGTTGGGAAAGTAGGGAATTTTTCTTTTTCAAAATGGGAACTTATTGGCATATCCTTTTTTTGATGGGACTTCCACTCTGAATATTGATTGATTACTCCAATATTATGGTGCTAGGAAAATATATAATTTCATTAGAAAAAATGGAATATATAAAAATGTGAAACAATATAGAATAAAATAATGAATTAGATATAATTTAGGATACAATTAAAGATCATACCACCAAATCTCATGGAACCTCAACATCAGATGTTGTGATAGGATAATATTTTTCTACATCTTTTTCCAATTTCAAGTGTAAATTATATTGATATTTGAGGAATAATAATGAGTAATTCCTCATATCCTTAGATTTAATGAAATTTATTTGGATGGATTATACCATACCAATAAATTATTGGGCATGATGAAATTTTTCTCTATATTTTAAGAAAAATCCATTCTATTTAGTATTGTACCAAGGTGATTCCTTTTACAAGTATCACATGTTGGAAAATTATTCTTTCACCACTTCCCTTTATTTTTTTTCTTTGGTGTCACCATCTTCACTTTCACTCCTTCTAATACATAAGAGCTAGAGAATTATTTCTCTATCATGATAGAATATAATATTATATCCTTATGTGAGGATAATGTTTGGGAGACTAGTGAGATTTGATGGATTTATTTTATCCCATCACAAAAATGTTCAATCATAAACGTTTTATTATATATGTAGTCCGAATTATGATTTACAGTCCTTTTAATGTTTTCTTCAAATATAGAAACATATTATTCTACCTTTTTATTTAAACTAATGAATTTTCTATCCATATATTCTCATTTCTTGAAAATAAAATATTTTTTCATGAAAATTTCCTTAGAATCCATCAATTCTATGCTCATTATTTACTCCTCATACTTAATGATTTGAATAAAATACAAATATTATTCAACATACACTAGGATATGACAAAAATCTATCACTACCTTCTCCCTTTCATTGATTCCCAATGGGTGAAATATATTCTCTTTAGAACTTATCCATTTCTCTAGTAAAAATATATTTTTTATTCCATTGAGTAATGGGGGTTTCTCAAACATGAAGCAGTATAACATTGTCACACCACCATGAAGATGTATATGTTGATCCATATGACCCAAGATTTTTTAATATCTTGAGTTAGCTATAAAAAATTAGTTGTAATTATTCTCAGTTTCTGCTGAAGCTCTATATCCTACACCATTAACTTTCCTAGCAGTGTAATCCCTTCATTGATTTCATGCATCGATAAGATTAAAATTGATTTTGTTATTCTCCATATCTAATAAATGGAACAAACTGGATTACACTATAACATTATGAATCATAATTTACAATTTATAAACTAATGAAACACCTAACATAAACCAAAAATTTATTTATAAATAATCTAAAAATATACCCACAATATATTTTTTTATTTTCTAAAAAACCTCTTTATGGATTAATGGGAACTAGGCAATCCAAAATACAGACCACTGTACAACATATTACAAAATTAAAAAACACCCACCTCAAAAATGTGATCAAATTAAAAACAATAACACCCAAAATCGTGAAATTAAAAATTGGTAAAAAAATGATAGATTCCACAACATCAAATATAGGATTCACCTCCTACTTCATGTTATATCCAGAAGATCCATAATCCATAATCCCATCAAATTCACTATTATCATCAATTACGTAATCTGAGAACCATCACCAACTACCATCACCAAGATAACATTCCACTGTCGACATCTCCACCCCAATTCCGTCATTTCCACTATCCAAGAACCAAACCAGTCACTGGGAAGTCCATTGAAGCTGCCAAAAATTACCAGCATAGTGTCATCACAGGCCCAGATCATCCAAGCTAACACCAAAAAATTCTTTGGGACAATGAAGAAAAATAAACCACACAACCCTCTTAAACTCACATCCCAAATCCCTTGGGATAAAACTACACAAATCTACCTCAGATAGAGAGGTATAGACCTAGATTTACAGTAGTTAAAGAGGTGGAAACATTTCTCTCCTTTGTGGAACCTAAGGAGAAAAAAGACAATATGATATTAAAATAAAAAAAAGGAGAGATAGTGATGAAACCCTAATGGAATCCGGTGCTAAGACCTTAAAAGTTACAACAAAAGAATAGTATAAAGGGGATAAACCCTAGAAGAATAAGATAGGAAACGTCGAGAAGACCCACATCCACCCAACTACAAATCCAAAAACCTTAGAGAGTCCATCGCTCCAGATCTGACCTGGAGAGGAGTGGTGGATAATGAGGTTAGAGCATAGAGAGATGGTCAGAGAGAGCACTGAAGCATTAACACAGAGTATAGGTTAGCGAGCGAGATTCACAAAGTGATGGAGAAGTAAGAGATAATTACCCTAACATAGTAAGAGAGAGAGAAGAGGGAACCAAAGGGGAGTAAAGAAAAGTGAAGTAACTCCATCACTACTGAGGAGAAATAAAAACCCTAGGGTGGTGGGAGAGAAGAGTTCCTAATAACATCTAGTCGATTGAGGCACTATAATTCCTAATCTCAAAAATATATGCTTTGTTTCTTTGCGAATTATCTAAAGTCTCTTCATAAAGTTATTTTCCGTTATTTATTTTTTACTAAATCTAGTTCCCAAGGTTTATACTAAATTTATTTAATACTGACTATAAATACACCTACCCTAGTATACTAGATCTAATTGTTATATTTTAATATTGGTAGTAAATATAAGAAATATCATTCAAAAGGAATGATTAGTTTATTAGTGGGGGTAAAAATGATACATATTTGAATCCCAAAATACATTTGAAACCATAAAATATAACATAATGTTTTCTTTGGGGTTGTGTTTATTCCTATAGAATATCCTTATATTTCAATCCTAAAAAATTTCATCGAATCACGGGGAATAGAATCATAATAAAGGTGTGAACTCAGATTCTCATTAAGGGGATGCATATAGTGTAATCTAAATAAGGAATTAATAATATTGAAAGAGTAAATGATGATCAAATATTGCCACATAAATATACACATGAGCTTGAAACATTTCAATAGATATAAAAACTATTCAAATAATCATGTGGAAATCAATAAATTATTTCATAATTATGGAATAAATAATTCTATACATTAATCTTACCATCAAGTACTTGTTTAATGACATCTGAAAATACCATCAAGGATATGTGACAAGACATATATATAAATTATACATGACTCATCCGAATACACAACATTGTTTTCCTAATGATTCTTATCAATGCATCGAGGGTATATGTAATTTGGGCCCTCACTTGTTACTTAATAAGTTTTCTGTATTCATCATAGGAATAAATTACCCAAAATAATCAATTCCCATAAAAATAAATAACCGCCCTTATTGTAAGAAAAAAGAATATGAAATATCAATACACTCCCCAACTAAGATGATAAAAAACAATTCAATAAAATGTGGTGATGGTATCATAAGAAAATAAACTTAGTAATTAATAACATTTAATAAAAAATATTGAAATATATGAAAATAATTTCAAAATATCTCTCCAAAAGTTTTTGAGGAAAATACATTGTTTCACATTGAAATCACTTATTTAAAATTTAAAATGTTCCCAAAGTATTAGAGAAATAATTTTCATTTAAAATATCCCTTTAAAGTTGTAATGTAAACTTCAATGGAATGAGATCTCACGAGGGCCATAAATTCTATTCATATTTTATAAGATAAAACTTATATACAATCCACACTTTTCTAAGAAAGATAAAATATACCTCATTTAGATTTTTTTTCTTTTACATAATTTTAAAAAAATAAAATTATAGGTAAATAAATATTTAATAAATCATCGTATAATATTATATATATTATTTCAATCATTTTATAGAAATTATGAACATAGAAGAGAAACATTCATGACCGAGTAAAAAAACAATGTTTGTTTTCCTTAAAATAAATTTTTTTGTATCATGAATTATTGAAGATATAAAAATGACAGGGAAAAATATAGTTTATATAAACAACCCAAGTATATAAAATTGAATTATTTTTATGATATAAGGATCAGATAATCCCAACTATATATACTTAAACATAAACAATCAGGAATACTGATGAGATCGTGAAGTAAACCCTTACATCAGGTTCAAATTCTTTGGTTTGTGTATGAACATACTGTATATTAAATATAAATTTATTATAAATATAATAAAAATTTATACTCATATATATCATAATAATTATGATTTACTTGTTATATTTTACAACTTATTTATTAACATTTCTTTGCTAAAATCTCTATTTTCGATTGTGACTATATAGTTTTTTATATAGGTTTTGGTTCAATATTTTTGTTCATATACTTTGGCTATAGTTGCATAATTTTTGGAACATTAATAATGATATAAATATAATAGAAAAAAATTATATATGTTGTTACAGTAATCCATATATGTTTTAGATATAAAAATGAATTACACCATTCTTAAAGATGGTAGGCCACCCATATGCATGGACATTGTTTTTTGTTTTCAACATATGAAAAAAAACAAAGTTAAATAATAATTAACCTTTAAAGAATCATTAATAAATTATATATATCATGTATATAAATTAAATATATCATTTTTAAAATCCACTAAAAATAAATATGTAAAACATATCACATCGCTTCGTGATGATGGTAGTCTACACATACGCACAAGCGAAGTTATTGTTTTATTATAGATTGTATGGTAAGAAGTTAAACATGATATTATTATTAATTTAGGTCAATTATTATATAAATATCACATATTATCATTATACTAATCACAATACAAATCCATTAAATATGGAGAATAAAAATGAAATGTATTACTATGTGAAGATGATAAGATAAACATACACACGAGCGATACATTCACTATCCATTTAGTAGAAAAGTGGGTAGATAATTGTGGTTTCATAATCATAATAAAATTTATTTATATTTAGGATAATAAATTTAAATATTTAATAATAAATACCATATATTTAAATGAGTTAGTTGATGAAATAATTTAAAAGATATCAGGTGAAACAATTACCTATTCTTTAGGAGACCTCCTTTACATCCCTCCTAATAAAACCCTAGATTGGACTTTTTATGAGACTAGAGCCACTAGAACATGGATAATTGTGTAAATTAGATTAATTTTTAAATATTTTTCACGTTGTGTTTTCAATTTTTTGTAATGAAGTGAATTAAGGGGTGTTATTTTATAAGGGAGGGAAAGGACACCTGGAATTATCAAAATGATTAAAATACAACTAAATAATTATCAACACAAATGAATAAAAATTTATATAGATAAAAATTCAAGGAATAATATGGTTTAAATATCATCAAAAAATAACATTTGGTTAGGTTTATATGTCATTTCAAACCATATATTTGGTTCACCCCTTAGTTAATATATTTTAACCTTAACCACAATAATGTTTTTTAATACATAATGGGTTATAATTTTACTTATAAGATATCAATTGGTTCCTAAATGGATAATTGATGCAATTTATTAGAATATCATATCATTTTTCCCACATTAATGATTTAAATTATTATTAAACAATTTAATAAAATTTTATTTACACAAAATAACATAATTATCATTTCTGAAACTATAATTTAATTTGACATAAAATACATTAAGAAAAATATTTGATTTGAATATAAAAATTTAAAATATCTGTAATATGTAATAATTATCTTAAAAGTGTATGGATTATAATAAATAATTTATTTATTTCTTTTAATATTTTTAAAATCATTTATTTTAATTTTTTATTAATTTAATAAATATTATATTAGTGTTTCACAATATTTTATTGAAATAATATAATTACTAAAAAATAAAAAATAAATTTCCATGAAAAAATTATTATATTATTATACATGTGAATATATATATTTATCTACAATGATATTTCCATCTCTATGTGAAAAGTTATGAGTTATTTATAAGTAAAAGAGTGATATTTTTTATTTTTTTCATTAAATATTTCATATGCCATTTCCAGGGACAAATGTCCTATAAAAAATTAAATTTTATGTCTATGGTGAAAATGGTCAAATTATGTTTATCCAATAGATAGTATCCTTAACACTTAGTTTTAACCTTGATAAACCTAATATTCTCTTTACATTGGTGATAAATTTTATCACGATTACTATTCATAATATCTAAAAATAAAAGGGGCATATTTACCAAATTTGAACCTATATATAATAAATATGGAATACAGTTTAATAAATTCAATACCCATAAGTTTATGAAATTAATATTACAACATGTTCATGAAATTTGTTAAAAAATGTCTTTAGAGAAATATAATTTGAATTCGAACAACTTGATTTATTCTAATACCATGCATAGTGAAAATAAAAGGTCAATGTTAAAACATTTGACTGAAAATATAATATATACATCTCATTTAAATCATTAAAAAAGTGATTAATTTAATTTATTTTGATAAAAATACATTGTTTTTATAAAAAATGTTTTCCATAAAAATGACTTATTTTACTTTTAAATTATTTTTATTTTTATTTATAATCAATTGATTACTAATGAATTTATTTTATAAGTGTGAAAACCATATACATTTGAAAATTTATTTCATCCTATTTATACTAAAAATTTAATATCTAGTTTTTAATAATATACTATATTACTATTCATTTAGACATGGGGTTTCTTGTATCACAAGAGATGAAAAAGATAAATTTTATTTAAAAAGAAATATTTCACAATAGTTTAGGGTGTTACAAAAATCTTAAGCTAAAAATGAGAGTTGGGAGATAAAAATACCTGATGCCAACCTCTAATAGGCCACATGTTAGTGACATGCACTGAGTATATATCATACATATAAATTGAAGGCATTACCCTCTTTGAACACAAGGCATTTGAGATATGATATATCTCTGAAATAAATACAACTAAATATTATACTGAAGATCCCAAACATTAATGTAATTTCACACTAACTAAAATAACAACAAATGAATGTAGGTGTAAAAAAATAAATCCTTGGTGGTGGCCTCATTGTCCCAACCACTCCTAAATGACTACATGATCTAGTACTTTACATCTAGATCACCAACCAACTCATATAACTCAATAATACTATGTATATATACATAGAGTCAATATAAAAGGTATATTTAGTAGCATCCTATATTTATAATGTAATATAAATGAAAATGAAAGCATACAATTTACTAGAGAATAATAAGTGAATCCATATCATCTCTTAATCACCTATACTTTATTCCCATACTCACCATGCCTATCTCTCAAAAAATAATCACATACATAAATGATATAATATCAAATATACCAAATAAGGTTTCCTACCACCACTACCCCACTAGTTTATAGCTCTTCCCAAACATCACATGTCCTAATCTATCTCTCTCTAAAAGTAATCTAACTTAATGAAACTTGAGTTGTTATAACATATAACGTAGCTCATGATTCTCAGTATCTCTAAATCAAATCCACGTCTCTATATAGTATAAACATATTTTAATGGAGCCACCCAAGCCCGTATGTCATGTATTATCACTCTATCCATTCAAACCCATAAATTTCAAACATATAATCATTCTTAGGATATTATATCTAGAGATATATATGTGTGAAATAATATGAATCTAATACATCCCTCTACATACAAATATGTGAAAGTTAACCACCATGTATTTGATGAGATAATATGATCTATTGAAGAGATCGATGAAATAGGGGGTAGTAATCCATCTATTCCTTCCTCACATGGATATTGGAGAAACACCCTCAAAGAGTACACTACATTTCAGTCACACTATTGAAATAGGTAGGGTATTATATGAAATAATATAATAGTGAAGATATACATATAGACCATAAAAAACTATGGGAAACATCCTAGAATTTGAATAAACTGTAGTTATAATCTCTCAAAAACATGATAGCCAATACTCAAGACTACATATCCTATAATATTTGAATAATTTCAATAAGACATTCATTTAATTAATTGTTCCTATAACCATTTATTTAACCTAACCATTGAATTTATACCATACTGTTTATGTATTATATTACCAATCATACAGTTTCTTAAGATTATTATCACATTCATGAAAAAATTCCATTAAACCCATTGGTTAAAAAATTTAATAATCATTGTTATTATTTAATTATAGGAACTCTAAGAATCATCCAAATTTATAGTAAAATAAATTCATTAACCATAAACAACCATATATTTCATGCAGTGGGAAATACAGTGCATAAATGAGAAACTCATCCATCTAACCATTAATCAGATTCATTATCATGAATTCATACCTACATTCTGAATAATAAAAGTGAAAATATTATCATTAAACTGCTCAATCAGTCTGGGATTCATCCTCGAAATACCCTTTAATATCACCATTCATCTAACCATCATAGAAACTGACATCTACTGAACGCCTTGGCCTCCCTACCCAAATCTCAAAAAATCATCATCCATATTATGTTCACTTCAATTCACATATTAAGGCCCCACATTCAGAACCATTACCCATGGTATAAGTCAAAAAAAATCCAATAGGGAATATAGGACCTAAAACAAAGGCATCCAACCATTCACAAGAAAATTAGATTGCTCAAACCGAATTATTTATCAATAAAAAATAACAAGTTCTTTGCAATATTGAATTAACTGATTCATTTTGCCATATATTACAACCATAGGAACCCTAAATCATAATATATGAATATCTAAGAAATTATTCAAGCATTATTTATGCATATCTTCTCATTTATATCAATATATGAATGAATGATATTAATTAACCTACATCATTAATTTTTAGCTGAAAAGAATAACTAAGATTAATCATATAAACATTAATCTTTATTATTTAGCCAACAATAATAACCATATTTACATTATTTACTAATTTCCCATAACTTAAAATAATAAACCATATCATAAATATAGATTGGACATTATCTAGTCAATTAATTGGTAAACCCTTATGATGGTATAAACACATGTGATCGATGCAAGAAAAATAATTCATTAATGTTGTTTAATCTTAAATAAGGTTAATTTCACCAATAAAAAATAGTTAAAATATTATAACATCATGATACAACATAAAACAAGAGATTAAATTAATCCATTATCTAGAAGGAATTCTCCCAAATACATCACACTTAAAATAAAATGGAGAGGATATGATGTTGTCACCACCTGAATGTCTGGAATATAAGTTATTAAATTTCCTTTATAATTTCTTATAAAAGGATGAAAAATGATTGCAAAACAATCTTCTACCTGAAATGAGACATGTTTTTGGAAAAAATAGATTTTAAACCAAGCTGTTCGATGTGTGAATAATTCAAAAAAAATATTATTCTCATGGATGAAGGTGAATATTATTGGTTTCACTAATAGGTTAATGGTTTATCCATATTCAATGGAAACATGAATAGATTAAAAATAAGTAAATATCATCACTATACAATTTTTAATACAACAATGTAAATATTTCTATTGGTTATATAGTAAATAGAAATTATTTTGGATATCATTTATTTTACATTGAAAGAGTTATAGTAAAAACATCAAACATTTAAAAATCAAGGATATAAATATCCTCTTTTAAAAGACAATTAATTTCCCTTATTAAAGCACCTATAAAAATATTTTTAAATAATTTCCTGTTTTTGATATTTTGGGAAAAAGTAGAAATTTTGATAATATGGCCATTGAGACCAACTTACTAATGTGATTTCCACCATGAATGCTACCACGATTGGTATAATAACTACTATGATGTGACATACATTCTACTATGAGTAAAACGTTTTACCATGGGACCAACGTGTTTCCAATATAACTACTATGAGAAAAACAATCTACCATGATCCAACATGCTACAATGAGGCCGACATACTGCTATGAGTTAGTATTTTACCATGAGACTAATAGGCTACTATAGGCCACCCAGTTATAGGCATACTAACATGATACCATGATACAAACCTTATATAATGATCCAAACTAATATCAGAAGATAAACATCCATCCATGGGATCAAAATTCTATTATGAGCCAACCTGCATTAGTGAGACAAACCTACTATCATGTTCCAATATTCTACAGGGGTCTCAAGATGATATTGTGATCTAATTTAGTACCATGTGTTGAACCTAATAACATGAAACAAATGAAAAACTAGAGAATATTGGTGAAAATTTACTCTAAAACCCCATTGGAAAATATAGTCCATTGAGAAACATAATGGAATGGTTTTTAGGAACACAGACGATTCAATCCAACAAATTAGATACCCATCAAACAATTATCATCTTTGAGAATTAAAATAGAGCACTGAAGGAAAAATTAAAGGATTCTAGAACAATAAATCCTAAGATTCCACTTAGGTATTTGTCTATATCAATAACATATCCACTCATCGAATGAAAAAAATAGATAACATGGTGAAATCATGATCTAGAGAAAGGAGTCTATCTTACCATCATGGGAGAATGACCATCCTACATTGTGAAGTAAGGAAAATATCCATGAAACACACTCCTAGTGGGAGATACCTCTCAACTAGGGGAAAGGGCATAAACGAGGATTCTTGGAATAGATAACCCTCCCATAATATATACAAATAACAACATCAAAAAATAACAATTAAACTAAAGATCAAGCATTAGAAAAATTTGGTTATTGAGTGTGTATCATTGAATCATGTTCTTATGTTCTCATATCAACACAATTGTGTTTAAATATGACATGAACTATGGTAATAAAAACCCACACAAAACCTTATATTGATTATCCTAAATCTATATAGGCCACTCATTTAAGGTAAAATCATCATAAAAATGGATATTTACTAACTCAATGAGATGAAAAATAATATGAATACTTTGGAAAAGTTGTGACAGATAAAGGGAATCATAAATATAACTCACATGTGAGGGGAGTCCTAACATATACACTATGCCTGCAATATGATTCAACAAATAAAAATGGATAACAAACTGGGGAAGAGTTTTATAATCATGAGCAAACCATTATTCCCAATAATAAGGAGTCACCTTCAAGAACACATTATGTACAACACTGAACTCCAGAGGTCTCTTCCTGTGGTGGGAATTATACTTCCAATAATACTTCACTATATTCATCCTCTCACGAATCAAATAAACCATCTTCTTTATGCTATGAAATAGTGCTTACTGGAGAATGATTGTCTTTCCCACCTCAGTCCAACATAAGAGAGAAAAAAAATTCCAATTAAAAGGTTAAAAATGTTCCATACTAATTTGGGAGTGAAAAATATTATTGTAATAAAACTCCGCTATAGGTAGTTTCCTAATACATGAACCTTAAAAATAATACACAAAATCACACAAATTATCTTCCAGTGTTTGGATAATTATATATATTTTAAATTCTTTCTACGGATGAAAAGTAGTTCTATGATATAACTATGATCCAAAATCATGTTGATGAACTCTCCACACCCTAGATGTAAAATTAAGATTTTAATCAGATGGGATAATCCATGAGACCCCCTAAAGAATAAATACCTTCTCCAGATACTTCCTTGATAAATACTATATTAATACGGAATACTTGATCACTATTATGTGGGTTGATTACATAAAGTTAACAATTTTCCTACATATAGAGTTATATCCCCCCCTAATCTCATGGTATATTGATGAAAGTTACAATAAAACCCACCTACATCAGTTGTGGTACATATAATAGATGCTTTATCCACCAAGAATATGGTCCACACCTTTTCCATTTTAGAATACTAATTATTTTTACATGAACTCTACAACTAAACTATTAAACCTATTCCCCCAATATTGGAATCTCAAATCAGGATACATATTTGTCATGCCAGGATGTATTTCTAAGGATTATCTATGTAAAACTTGGATAACCACCTCATAAATAAATAATATAATGGAAACCATCCCCTAAAGCAATACCCAATACTGATCATCCTCAGAGAAACCATAAAGGGATTCACTGCGAATAACTTGGTATCTCTAGGAATCTACCTTGGAATCTCCCAACCAAGAATCGTCTACTTGATGCATCAAGGATTAATGCACTTTCATCTGGAAAAATAATCCGCTACCACCAATCTCTCTTATATAAATGTGAATTTTTAGAGAAATTACATCTATTTTTATTAATCAATAGACTAATGTACAACAATATTTTGTGAGTATCTACTTATCACATTAGCTAAAATGATACCCTTTCTCTATTTATGGGAAATATTAAAGTCATAATCCTATAATAATTCCATCCACCTTCATTGTCACACTTTTAGGTCATAATGGGATATTACATACTTCATGATGTTATGATCTATGAAACCATAAACTTTTCGTTTATGAAGAAATGTATTAATAATATCAAGGGGAAAATGACCGCTACCAAATCAATATCATGGGATTCATAGTTATGCTCATGGGTTAGTAACCCCAGGTTACTATAAGAAACAATTAATCACTTTTTCATAATGGAACTACCTAATACAAGATGTGAAACATCAAATTTGGACTCAAAATGAACTCCCACTTCTTGAAAATTATGAACATGAGCACTAACCGGATTATCCATTACATACTTGAAATATTGATAACATTATATAGTCCACTAGATTCTATGACAATTTATGTTAGAGTATATTATATGAGTATCAATATAATAGAATTTTGTTACTAACCACCTATAGTAGCATGAATGACCTAGGAAACATCCCACCTCTATAATAGTCTTGAGGGACACCCATGAAATGAATGCCTAGATCTTTGAGGGTTCTATAGATAATCCATGTTGGTACATGACATTACCTTTGAAACCACCCCAAAAACCCCAAAACTAACACATTTGAAGCATTATGAATAACTATGGAGGGTTAATAACTCCAAAAACTACCCACATATACTCTTTGTGATCTTCCTCAAATATGGAGGTAAAAAGGATTTCATCGATGAAAACCACCATGAAATAGACTAATAAATACTGAAACACAACATTCATCAAACCCATAAAAATATAAATAGTTTTCACCATAAAAAAATCACAAATAACTCAAAAAATTCCAATAATGACATCCAAAATTGATATTCAGAATATTATTAAATTTGACACCTATCTGATGATATCCCAACAATGTACTGATCATTGAAAACTAATCAGATTACTTTTTTGGATTATTAATTCCTCAATACATGAATAAGAGTAGATATTATTAATTATAAACTAATTCAATAGATGATAATTAATATATAAATATCAAATTAAATTGGACTTATTTAGTAATAATAATAGAGAACCTTAAGGTGACACAATTGACTAAAACAACCCCACTTAAAAATATCATCGATTGATATCTTCTTACCCATAAACATAGAATGTTCTATAAAAAATAGTGATATTTAGATCATTGATGTTCTTGAATATATCACTTTCCAAAACTCGATCTCCCCTTTAGGGATTAATGTAAAAATATAAATAGAAAATATACGTGGATATTCTTCCACAACCCTTGGAATCATTATTAGCTAGTACTCTAAAAAACTCATCATTAGCTCATCCATCAAGGAATAAAGGGAAATAACTAAAATAACATGTATCTATGGGTATTTTTTTTATAAAAGACTATGATGTAATGTTCATTCACATCATAGAACAGAATATTAGTCTTGAATACATCCAAAATATCCTACATATAATATATATAGTTCTTGTTGTGGATGATATCATATGGATGTATCTAAAAATAGGAATTCACACTAAGAGAAGTGACACCACTACAACAGCTCAAAATATCTACATACTTTATTCAGGTAATATTGATCTCCAACTAGGTAAGTCAACTCCAAGAGAATTAAAAGAGTCTCAAAATAATTTCCTAATGCACATACTTGGATAAGTGATATAAAGGAGTGCATATCTCTAAAATAAAAAAAGGATAAATGAAATTTTATTATAAGAAAAGGGTACCTTGAACAATTTATGGATAACTTATAGTGAGAAACTCCAAATCATAAGACAATCTATGGCCTAATCCACAGACTTTATGACATGGATGAAGAGGATAAACTCAATTGTGTAATACATTTTGAGGATGATGAGCAACATTGAGTTTACCTATGAATACCCAATCACCACAAAACAGATCAACGAATATATCTACCTACTCCTGATGCCTTATAAAGATATTTCAAAGCTACATAACTAAATTTCAAACACCTGTAGCAATATTCCTTCTCAAAAATTTCAAGCACCGTCACACAAATGACCTCGACCCCCATATGAATATAAGGGTAAGATCCACTGTTAGGGGCCGCATATCCACTGGTCTTAGAGAAATGAGATAAAGATGGATTTGAAATTCCATTGGCTATATGAAAAATCATTGTTCTTTGAAATTGGAATCCTAAGACCATGGATCTTCTATATAAAGAATTTAGGCATCTATACTCTTATGATGATCTAGACCCAACTAGAATCTTTTCAATAAACTCTTTTTTCCAGCCCCTCAAGATTTATGAGAAACATAAATATTGTAACTTAGTACTAAATATCTAGAAACAAGGAATCCTTTAAATTCCCCACTATACCCTAAAATATAGAAATAGTTCCAAATAATATGTGAGAAGTTTCTTAAAATAGATTCTACACACCCTCTTGATGGAACTCCCCTATCAAAGGGTTAGAAGTTTATAGAGACTGGCCTCATTCTTGGTCGAAGAAATAATCTTAACTTAGAAATGGAATTATAACTTTACCTATCTTAAAAAAAACTCTTATTGTTCCCCAATAAACATGAACCAATAATTTTTTATTCTTCACACATCATCATTTTTGAAAAAAATAGCGTTCTTTCCGATAAAGAATAAAACTGAACTCTATTTATGGATCCTATAACTAGTTTTTTTCACATATTTTGAAGGGAATTCCTCATAATTATAAATAATCTAGCACTAAAAATATTTAAGTATCCACCTATGTGTTTCATCATCATTGAACTATATGCTATGGTGATATACCATATCCTACTAAACAACTTTGGTATAAACTATATGAGTATATAGACCCAGAGCTATACCTATAAAATAAAAAATGGTTAGGGGCTCTTAAACCTAGAATATGGAATATTTAACATTAATTATGTAGTTAAGGATAATTTTAATCCCATAGTCTACACATTTTAAATAGATACATGAATAATAATAATTTATTATCCATTCATAGGTCTCCACCCCAAAATTAGTATCAATTATCTTAGTAGCCTATAATAACATAATGGTTCTCATAATGTATCATAGGGGGGCCTATATACCTATATACTATCTGCTATCACTCTTTTAAATCATATAGTAATCTATACTAATATCATTTCCCTACCAACCCATTCATTACTCACCATTTCATCCATTCTATCTATATCTTATCCCACAACATGAGTCATTGATACCATACTCTGATGATCCAACCCCCCTAAAGGTACACCTCATAGTCCATTAATGAATGAATGAAGATAATGACACCCAATATCTACTCAAATAAATGATGGCCTAGATATAATCACTGAAGGTATATCATATATGTTAATGGTATGCATTACCCTATAAGAATAGGAGGAACATGGAATTAGATAATACAACCCAAAAAATCTTGTTGATGACACTACCACAAAACGAGGCAAGGCCTGCGGCACCCTTTATCAGCGCTAACAAAAAAGCACTGATAAAGGGTACCTTTATTACCACTAAAAAAAGCGCTGATAAAAGTACCCCTTTATTAGCACTTTTTTAGCGCTGATAAAGGTACCCCTTAAACAACGCTTTTTTTAGCACTATTAAAGGGTACCCCTTTATCAGCGTTTTTTTAAAAAAGCGCTGATAAAGGGTCTACTTTTAAAAAAAATCATTAAAAAAATATATTAAAATTTAAATATGTAGATATAGTTATATTGATATAAATATAATATATATTTTTTAAATATAATTTTAAATATATTTTAGATAAGTATAAATATACAATTACACTTAATATATAAGCTATTTAGTGAAAATTTCATATAAAAAAATTAAAAAAATATTTTTAATTAATAATTTTCTAATTATAATGGATTAATAGTCATTTAATAACAATTTGAAGAATAAAAAAACTGAAAAATTTAAAAAAGATCCAAAATATGTTGAAAATGAAACTCGAACTTAAAACAACCACAACTTTTGATCCAGGTGTCTATTTGAGCTCGACCACATATCAAATCAAAGCCTGCAACGATCTCTACAGCCTGATGACTGGGCCACCCAATCAAGGTTTTTTCAAGGCCAAAAGAGGCCAAGAAGGCCTCCAAAACTGAGTTTTTAGTCAGGATAACCTGATTTTTTAACATTTTAGGGATTTTCAGCCTCGTTTAAGGGGGTATTATTGGCTTTTTTTGTTAGGGACTGAATTTATTCCAAGGTATTACATTCATATTGATATTATGTATTTAAAATTTTATCGTTTTTTATAATGCGCTGCTATTTATAATCAAATATATAACAATATATACATATTTTTTATATATATTCACACATAAAAATTTAATTATAAATATAAATAATAAAATATATTTACGTATAAAATATATTAGCTTTATCTAAATAGTAACTAATATCCATTTTATTTAAAATACCAAAATATAAATATTTATATACCTATATATTAATCTAACTATATATATATTAATATAACTGCATATATATATTGATATAACTATAAATATATATATTAATATCATTATAAATATATATATTAATATAACTATATATATATATATTAATATAACTATATATATATATATTAATATAACTATATATATATATATTAATATAACTATATATTACTATATGAATAAATATAACTAAATATATATATAAATAAATTAATATGTCATTAACTGGAGAACAAATAAATATGGCAGAGCGGTAAAGGCTTTAGGTGTGCAAGGGGGAGGTCTCGAGATCAAATCTTGGTTGTGGAAAAGGCGCGTGCATGGGGGTGGATTTGGGGGGCTATCGCTGATAAAGGGGGTGGGTGTAGCACTGATATAGGGTGGAGGGGGGGGTGCGTGTGGGCACTGTAGGGACTGGAAAGTGTTGTTAAAAGGGGGATCAAGCACTATAAAAGCTCCCCTGATTGGCAGGATTTTTTTAATTATTTTTCTTTTATCAGCGCTAAAAATAATCAGTGATAAAAGAGGTATTTTATCAGTGCTAAAAATAAAGTTTTGATAAAGGATCCTTTTATCAGTGCTTCTTTTAAGCACTGATAAAGGGGACCCCCCCCCTTTATCTTTGCCGGCTTTAACAGCGCTTTTCTAGCACTGTTAAAGTCCATTTTTAGCTTTGATAAAATAGGTATTTGTAGTAGTGTGGGTAAATAAATGATCCCAAAGATACATGTAATTTTATATAGATTAAAACATCTAAAAGGAAACTAAAAATACCATATAAAATACATAGTATTGACCTCAAATAAAAAAACTACTAAAACTTCCAAGATATGGTAAAGTACAGTTCGATCACCTATAAGTACCTATAGTCCAATGAAATAGTTTATATATATATGGTGATCATAAAAGGTAAACTCCTAAGGATCCTCCCAAGAGCCTGTTATAAAAAATATCAGGACGTTGTAATAAATCCCAATGAAATCCATGTGAAACCAAAACATTATACAACATGTTATATTATATTACTATCCTCACCAAGGATATCTCTCACCATGTATCATATGCATGAATAATATAATATCCATTATATATCAAAGAAGTTACCCTACTACCCTTTCAATTGGTTTTCCACTATGCCCCATCTTGACATGTATTCATCCATTAAAGTGTAGCTGCTTTCTTATTATCGACCGTTCAAAGGTCTGATGCTCTAATATTAGGAATAATGGCACTAGGTTTGATTCCTCAGTGATGGTATAATTTTGTGAGTTGGGTGTTTCTGAATTGTTTTTTAATGGGGGGTTTGTTTTATGAGATTAATTTAAAAAAATGATAGATGATGTTTGATTGAATAATTTGATAAATATTTTGGAGTGTTTATTATTGGGGAGTTTTATTATGATATTCTTGAGATTTTCTATATATTTTAATAACATCCACATGATAATATGATTTTTGATCAGAATTCCCAATTTGTTAGGATTTAATCCAAGTCTCAACTAGGTTATTAATGTCAATATATTATTTTCAATGTAAGGTAAAATATTTCATGATCCCATGTGTACTTGTGGTTCCAATAATCTATGTAATCCACATGTCAAACAAATATTTCCATTAATCCCCGAAATTTTAAGTTCAACAGTCAATATTAATTTAGAGAAAATCAATTGAGAAAAGGATTTGAATCCCTTAACATCACCATATTATGAATCAATCCAATGGGAAATTTATTAATCCATTGATATTTTTAGTAATATGGTTTTTGTTGTTTAGTTTTATGAGTTAAAAATAGAAGAAAAATAATAGGACAACATGAGAGTATTCTGTTGAACACCCAAACAAACGGTTAAGAGAATTTAACATAGAAATTCAGATGAATGGGAATGAAAAAGAGTGAAATTATTTTAATATTTATTTATAAAAATTTAATAACATTAATATTAAACAACATATTTTGGATTATAATTATAGACTGTGAAGAAGAAACAAGAATTAAAATTCAAATTAAATTGAAAACAACTTCGGAAATTACAATTGAAAATAAGGGAAAATAAACACAAAATGAATAAAGGAGGAGAGGTCTCTATTATTGATACATGAATAAAGAAAGTCCTCACAGGTTCTTGGAAATGATATAGTCATGATAAATATACTCTATATGTGTTGAAATGATATGCCCTTTTAAGGAGAATAGAGGGATGTATTTGTAGCCACTGGGAGTGGATTGTTTTCATTCCAAAACCTCCCCTCATGTTGGATTTCCAATTTGAAGATTCAGAATACTTAATATGTAGATATATTATTCTCCAAAAATGAATATATTTATATGGATAGTTCTCTCTAAAAATTTGGTTTTAATTGCACTTTTTTATCCAATGTTATGGTGGTTTTGGTAAACCATGTGTTTTTTTCCATTTTTTTGTTGAATATTTTTCTGGTCTAAATGTGAATACATTTTAGGAAATGAAGATTATTTCAAATACCAATCATTTAATATAAAAATTTTGGAGATATTATCTTGGATTTAACACCACAAAATGTCAACTCAAATTTTTGATTGGATTTGTATAAAATACAAGAAAAGTGGGCTTTTTTAAAATTCCAGATATATTTGTGGAATGGAATTAAAATAATCATTTGGGACCCTTATTTGTAGAGTTAGACCTTGAAATTTGTATCCAATTTTTATATGAATATGAAATAACATATTCTTTACTTAAATCAAATTTGGGATTCTCTATTGGTCCCAAAAAATCTTTCTTTATGGATGGTCCGGTTTCTTTGAAAAACTATTTGGGCCTTATTATGTACTCCATATGACCATTAAAATGAGTGATTAACCTAAGATATAGTTGAATTATTTGAATTAAATTGAAATAGGAACCCTAAAAAAAATAATCTCATAATTTGGGTAAGTAGGTTGAAAATTATAATTAAATGAATAAACTAACACAAATCTGGATTAATAAAAATAATGCTCAAAAACTATATTTAATATTAAAACATGACTATTTAACACTAGTTATGCAATTTTCAAAGAAAATTAGTAACTAGATAAAATAAAAATTTATTAATAAATTAATAGTATTAAATCCCTCACAATTATTATTGTGCATGTAATCATGTACAAAAACTATAAAAACATAACTAAATCATTTTCACTTGAAAACAAATATTAAAAAAATCACAAATAAGGGGGGGGGGGTCCAGAATATTTCACTCATCCATAAAGAATTACCCCATAAATTATTACATCAATATTATTCAAAAAAAATTCATTTCCATTCTCAAAATTAGAAATGGAAAATGTAGGCACTCCGAGCTTACTCCCCTCAAGATGATAAAATGTTTTTATAGAGGTTCACTCATTCATAAACCAAAAGAGAAAATTATAGAGTTTATAAGAGATCTCAACTTCCTTTCCCTACCCTAAGGTTTATAAGAATCAATTGGTTTTTTAGGGTTTTTATGTGGCTAAAGGACGTTATGAATATAGTGTCCAAAAGAGTGGAAAAGAGGGGTAAAACACCAACATGGGAAAAATAGTGCACAATTGTTTTGTAATGAAACTTGGAAGGATATGGAAACACAGATTTATAAGTTAATTATTGTGTTAAATAAGACACAAAATAGGATCAAAATTTTAAGGGGGTGAGAAGATGAAATATTTACAAAACAAAAAACTTCTCCCAATGACATAATTATTCATTTTTTTCCTATTTTTTGTTTTTTTTTGTTTTTCAAAATTTGAACATGATGAAAATATCACACTCATCTCCCATACTATTTTTGACATGCTCTCAACAATTATTTTAATTATTATAATATGATCAAGGGTTAAGGAAGAGTGATTTTTGACTATCCCAAGACATAACCCAATAATGTTTTGTTTTCATTTTTTAACACTTTTAAATAACTTGTACAAAATTATATAAAATTTAACCCACTACCAAAAATCACGAAATTAAATCCTTTCCCCCACATGTAAATAGATGATATTCCTCAATAATATGATTACATGATTAAAATTAAAGAAAAGGATACCAAAAATGAAAACCATTCCCCCCAAACTTAAATTTCTATAAATTATGACCTAAAAATTCATGTAGATATTTGGTGGGATAAGGTATAGGGATTGTAATGTGGCTATGAAAAAAGTATTAATAGTCTCGAAGGGGATTTCAAAAGGAGGTCAATGTAAGTGTAATGGGAGTAAATTTGGATATTATGATTCTCAAGTGGTACAAAAAATTTCTCTATCATATTAATGTACACCAATGTAGAAAATTCATCTCAAAGTACCAAAAAATCAAGACTCAAAATCAGTGGGTAAAACACAAAAGATGAAAAGAAAACCATAAGTGAACTTGGTATGATGATTGACATTAATCATCATGGGTTTGGTAAAAACGTTTTCGAAATAAAAAGTTGATCATTCAAAATTTATTGGTCTTCAAGAAAAATTATTTATCCAAATTTATAATGAAAATAAAAAAATGATCGAGATGATAAAGAAGAATTTTGCCCACCCAAGATGGTGGGAAAAAATTCAAAATTTAATGGTGAGTAATTATGACTTTTTTTTTTATGTTTTTTAGTTTTTAAAATAAAAACCCACATAGAAGAGAAATACAGAAAAGGGTTCGATGAAAAAGTGGTAAAAAAATAAAATTAGATAGGAATAAATAGAAATAAATAGAGACCGAGAGATAGATTTAAATAGAAAGAGGTTCCCCCTTTTTTGGATTTATTGGGTTGCTGACTCCATCTAGTGGTGGGTCTAATATAGTAGTTGGAGATCTGATGGAAGTCAATCTATTTCTTGAGATGTGTGTCCTATCATAGTTATTCTTTAACCGATGTCCATTAATCATGAATTTCCTTTTGGAAGAGGGGTCTTTGACTTTCACTACACAAAATGGGTAAACATTATTAATAATAAAATGAACTTACCAAAAGAATTATGCTTACCTCGATGAATCCAAAACTGTGAATTGAATAGTGTTACTTTTCACCTTTATAGAATACCTTTCACAAGATGTGTTTATCCTGAAGTGGCAACAATTTTTCTTTGTAGATATTGGAATTATCATATGAATCAAGTTGAAACTCCTCCAGTTCATTCAAATATAACAATCTATCTTCACTAGTTCACTCAAAATCAAAATTCCATGTTTTGATAGACTAAAATAACTTATGTTTTATTTCAATCGTAAAATGAAACGATTTACCAAAAAATAGCCTAAATAAAGACATCACAATGGGTGTTTTATATGAAGTTTGATGAGACTAAAGCGATTCAACAAGTATTTCAAACCAGTCTTTTCTGGTGGGATTTACAATTTAGTCCATCACTATTTTCAATTCCCTATTAGAAATTTCATCAATTCCATTTGTTTGAGGGTGATATGTAGTTGAAGTTTTATGTACTACCCTATTCTTCTGCAGAAGAGGTTCCATTTTCTGATTATAGAATTGGGTTCTTAAGTCACTAATTAAGGAAAATAATGTTTCAAATTGATGGAAGATGTGAGTTTTTAGGAACTCACTAACAATATGTGAATCATCCTTTCTAGTGGGGTTGGACTAGAACCACATAGAAACATAATCGAATGCAAGAAGAATACACGATAATCCATCGGAAGGGGAATGATCCCATAAAATTGATTCCCCAAACATCAAATATCTCACTGATGATTAATGACTATTGGGGGATTTCATTTATTTTTAAAAAAAATTCAAAAATTTTGGAAAGTGCGTAATGATTGATATAAATTATGTGAGCTCTTGATGAGTGATGTATAAAATAATCCCGAGTCAAGGATCATTTGGGTGGTCTTTTGTGGTCCAAAGTGGCCACCACCATGCATTAAGTGGCAGAATTCTAAGATAGATAAATTTTCATCTTCATCAATACATCTCTTAATTATCATTTTTTTCCTAGTTTTCCAATGTTTATTATATTCCCAAAAATATAATTTGGAATCACATTTTAGCTTCACTTTTTTCCTTTTGTAAAATTTTAATGAAGAACACTAAAAAATAAGTAATTTAAAATTGGGGAATACCATGGTAACATTGAAGTAAGAGATGATAGCTATTTAGTTGGAAATTTAGGATCAATAATTTCAGAATGAGAATAATTAGAAATTCTACTGAGGTGATTAGAAACATGGTTTTGTTTTCTATGTCCATCATTAATCACAAATTTAAACTCTCTGAGAATTAAGATCCATCTTATTAGCCTCGGTTTTGAATAAATTTTATTAATTAATTACATTAAATCTAAATGGTCTTTAAAAATGATAATTTTGGTACCTAAGAGACAGGGATAGAGTTTTTTCAAGGAAAAAACCATAGTTAAAAGTTCATTTTCATTCATAGTGTATTGAGATTGAGTTTAATCCAATGTTTTTGAAGAATAATATATTACCAGAGGTATATTTTCTCTTATTTAACCAAGAACATCCCCAATGTCCCTATAGGAATACCCATACATTAATTCCAAGGGTAAGGACCAATTCAGGGTAGGATTATTAGGGGATATGTAAGAAGAAATTTTATTTCAATGAAGGATATCTTGAAATCCTCATTAAAATGGAATGTAACATAATTTTATAGTGGTCGAGTGAGTGGGAGGGAAATCATAAAAATGTTATGGATGAATCATCGATAGAAACTGGCATGACTAAAGAATTAACGGGTGTTTCAAATTGACGTGGTTCTAGGAAGTGATTGGATCACCTCTATTTTAGAAGGATTGACTTGAATACCCTATTGTGAAAATATACAGCCTAGAAAAATCCCATTTGTAAACATGAGGTGAAATTTTTCAGAATTCAGGACAAGGTTACATTTTTCATGCTTTTTTAGGACTAGAGAGAGTGAATGTAAGTAGGATTCAAAAGACTCACCATAAATGGTAATTTCATCCATGAATACCTCCATGCAATGCTCAATGAATATATAAAATATAATTATCAAAAATAGTGGGAATATTGCAGGATAATTACAAAGGCCAAAAACATTCTCCTATATGCATATGTTCTAAAGGGACAAGTGACTATGGTATTTTCTTGGTACTGAGGTTCTATTTGGATTTTGATGTAGCAGGTTTATCCATCAAGAGTGAAATAATGTTAGATTATGGATTATCATTCTATAATTTGATCATGTAATGGAAGAGAGTAGTGATATTTTTATGTTTTAAAATTCAATTTATGATAATTTATTCACACAAACCATTTTCACTCAATTTATGACCACCTATCGGTGTTCATTAGTGAAAACAGTTGTCCCTCCCTTTTTATTTATCACTTCAATCAGAATTACCCATTAACTATTAGAAATTGGTTAGTTAATATTATCTTGTAGATTCTTGGTTATATATTCCATAACTACCTCACATATGAGTTGATTAATTCTTATTTGTGGTTGTCTGGTTGGTTTGGATGATTCTTCTTGATGGATTTAATACTTTCATTGTTCATGGTTGATTACAAGAATGTCATCTTGGGTCCAACCTAGGTCATTTTTGTTTTCCTCTAACACTTGAACATTTTTGGACTACTCAGTTTAAGTAAGTGTAGTAGATATACTAATAGGATTAGAGTGATCATGGAAAAAGAATTCACATTTTAGGTACATAGGAAGAGGTTTCAGATCAGTCTCATATTTCATTTGTGGGATATATAACTCATGAACGGATGAAGTTCTTCCAGCTAATTTTAATTCATTTTACTCAATAATATGAAAGGAGGAATAATAGATACTAGAGCTGAGAAAATATTTAATATATCTTCCAATATCTATTATATTGATGGAGTCTATGAATGAATGGTCAAAATCAACTTCTCTATTTATTAGTTGGCTAATTAGGGTGAAAATTTCAAAAACTCCTATCTCATTAGAACATGATGAACATGGTATAATGGGGTTGAATACACTCTTAGAAGTGTGCATGGAAGCATGAATTTAAAATATAGGGAGATCCTCAGATGGATATAACATGGATTGAAAGATATTGAACTTGACTTGTTGGTCACAAAAATCCATGGATAGAATTCCTTCATGGACATAAATATTATCTCTAGCTGTCAAAAGGAATTTTATTCCTATAATTAGGGGATATAGAGAAGATTTTGTTTCACCTTATAAGTAAAAGAAATAAAAATCAACTAGGAAGATAAGATCATTATCCCAGACCAGAAAATCCTCAATTATTCCCTCCGGAATGGCTGTGCTTTGATCAGATAACTAGAAGACAAAACTCATTGAGTGCAAGGAACCTAGACAAAGGTTGTATAATATGGATTTAGAAATTACATTTATTGAGGACCTCATGTCTATAAGTGCATCATCGAAGTTACAAATCCCTATTTTGAATGGAATTATAAATATCTCTAGGTGTTTGCACTTTATACGGATGGAATTCTAGGTTGAAAAATTTTCAACGGTCTTAATATTTATCATATAATTTCACAATTTTCTTATAAAATTTTCGTATATAGGGATTTTTTTGGTTTCATCTAAGAGGGGAATGTTGATTTCAATATGTATAATCATGTCGAGAAATTCAGGATCAAGTTTAAAGTACTTCCTTGGCTTAGAGATAGATTGAGGAAAAAGAATTGAGTTCCTTAGTGGAAAGGAAGGTGGTGAGGGAGTGATTTATGGTTCTTTTCCTAGATTTCTATTCTTTTTATTTTCAATGTAATCATTAAAATTTTAATTTTAGGATCCATCGTGAGGTATGGAAAAAAATGTCCCAATCAAATATTAATTTCACTTAGATTACCATTGGGGTAGGGAAATTGTTAAAATAAGAGTTGGGATGAATTCGATTATTTTTGTTGACTTGGGTGGGATGAAAGTTAACCAATTTGGGTTTCATTGTTATTGATAATAGAATGGGTGAATAAGTCATGATTATCTATAACACTTTCCCATTGATACTTAGAAGAAGAGGCATGTTTGGTATTGGGATTACCATGATTTGGGTTCTTGGTAAAGTGCTTGTATTGGGTTGGGAATTGGGAAGGCTCATTAGGATAGAGGAATCTTGGAGGAAAATAGGAGGATTTATCCATTATGTTTGATGAAAAAAGGATAAATTTGTTGAAATTTACCACCACCTTTACTATGTTGGAATTGGTTTGGATTTTGAGGGGGGATGAGGGTGATGAGAGATGGGATTTACTTACATAAAGTCAAGTTTATAGGTAGAAGAAATGATATTAGAGTGGGGATGGGTAGTGTTTCTAATGAAATTAACGAATTTTTAAGCATTGTTGTGTTAATGATTATACGATACATTCATCCTCATAGGTAAAGAAAAATCAGATGGATCCTCTTGGGTATTTGGAAGCCACGACTAGTTGTACACAAGACGTTTAAGTTCACTCATCCACTCTATCATCTTGTTGGGATATATTGGTTGATTCTATTAGACTTGTTTGACTTAAGAATATTCACTACAACAAAAGCCGGTCCTAGCGGCGGTTTTTTTCCTGTTTAGCGGCGGTTTAAACCGCTGTTATATAGTGTGGCGGCGGTTTACAAAAACCGCCGCTAAGTTTGGCGTCGGCAATCTATTAGCGGCAGTTTTTTCGATTCCGCGGCGGTTTTAGAAATGTGTCGTAGATCCGTCATTTAGCGGCGGTTTCTCTTCATTTAGCGGCGGTTATATGGGTATCTGATATTTTTTATTCGCGGCGGTTTTAACCGCCGCTAAATTCAGGCGTTTGATGCGCCTATTCTGCGGCAGTGAAAACCGCCGCTACATATCAACATAATATATTTAGCGGCGGTTAAAACCGCCGCTAAATACTGCCCAGTTCATCAATTAGCGGCGGTTAAAACCGCCGCTAAATGTTGAACTCGAAAAAAAAAATGTTGGATCTGCTCCACCACTGCGCTAAATTTTCCAAATCCCTACAAACAAATTAAGCACAGTCGATGCCTCAAAAGACTATCTAAACAAGTGTAAGTGAAGACTGAATCCAAGATTGAGCTATGGCTTGGTAGACGCATCATAATTCATTAAATTTCAATATTTAATTATAATTAAATGTCAAATCATGACATATAAATGGTTTCCAATAGAGACCATCTTTGGTGTCCCTCATTGGAATCAAGATTCTCTCGGAATTTAATAGTCTTCATGATCCCAACCACCCTGTCCTCATATTTCTTGGGCATGTTATTCGTCGAATTAAGGGGTGAGTTTCTGTCCATCTAAGAAAAACGAAGCTAATGCCTAATTTTAAAAAAAGTACACGGTGTGTACTTGAAACTACTTGTCGTGTAGTGTATGTTTCTATACAGTTCCTAGCCAGAACACTATATGGTGTGTATTAAGATTATAGTCATGTAAACCCAATTAACTTGAAACTAGTCACTCTTCAAATTTATGAATGGGATATAAATTTAAATCCCGTAAACCAATGCAACTCCACCACTCATGTCTAGGTAAGACTACATGGTTTAAACTGGGTATACTAGAAACTAAAAAATCTTTGTGATATGTCATCCTGTATTGGTATACTGATGAAGTTAGGTTATATGAATATATCTAGGGAGTGTGGTATATATTCTATAATTCTAGTTGATTGTATCACTGAATATATGTTCCTATAAATGATTAATTTTAATGTCAATTATCATAACATTTAAGTTAAAATTAATTATGAATATACTCCACCTTTTTGGGAGTTATACAGGATTTTGGGACACTCTGTTTCAAACTGAAGAGTAATTCACAAGTGCAAAAATACACCCATTGATTATAACTCTTTGAAAGAGGTTAAAACATAAAATAAAAGAAAATCACTTCCATTGATATAGGTGATCCCTCAAAGAATAATGATTCAACCAAATTGGTTAGGAAGCATTCTAATTCCCTTAACTTCAAAACAATGAAGGGTAAAACATGGGTTTCCCTTATTGATGAATAAGAAAGGGAATGTGAAATGGAAATTCAATCTTCAAGATACCAAAATTTTTATATCCCCACTATAGATGGAACAAGTCATAATCCAATATGTGTGGATGATACAATCACAACTGATCTTACCCAGGAGATAACCTTGCTTTTTATCTCTTTGAAAATAAACTCCTCTATGCATGCACCTGATATGAATGAGGAATCCCTCTCGTCTCTCTTGAATGGAAGAAAATCATCCACCCCCCCCATTAACATGAAATCATAAAAAATAATATATGAATGGGTCCTACTATGTTTCTTATGAATGACACATGAATTTCCATCATAGTCCTATAGAAAATATCCCAACATGATAACATAAATCTTTGGTTATTTAGAGACTAATATATACATGTAATCATTAAGAATATTCTACACACCCCACTCGAGTTGGATTAAAATCCAACTCTTAGATAACCATAGAATGTGTTCATTAAAATCAAGGATGGGGAGGATATGTATTGAAGACCACCACATCTCTTATACTCCCCCTATATTAGTATCTTTCATTGATATAAGTAGAGGATGATTACATAAGGATTGGTATAACGCATTGAGGGATGGTTTTATTAGGTGGATATCCTATGAATTAATTATATCATACTTCCCTAGTTCCCTAATACAAGATTTTTTGTTTGTTCTAAAATATATGACAATATGTTGGTGTATTTATTGGTGGATTTGGGAGGGATGGGATATGATGTTGTATTCTTATTGGGAGATAGTTGAAAACTAAGTTTCATGTGGTCAAAGTGAAACAATAACTAAATTCATATAATATTAAATTAATTCCCACAAATGGATTATTTCATGACAGATCTTTGAAGAGGATGGGGGATTAGTTTACATTTATAGTGGTTTGTTATTACTGATACAAGTTAACTAGGTTATTGATACACTCTTTACAGTTTTCTATGAGTCACATTGGTGATGATCATATGGATAGTACATGATATATTTAATATTTATAAATATACTATATTTAAGGCTTTGAGGTAGTATTTGTTGAGCGAACTAGTAATTAAGAGCTCTAACATTGGGTTATTTTTATTTCCTCCACATGATTAACATTTTGAACAAATTTATATTTATTTATTTCATTTTATTTTAACCCATGGGGGATTTTTTATGTATAGTTTAATGGATAATTTATATTATATTGTAGCTTATTCGATGGTGTTTTTATTCTGTGCTCTTGAAATATATGGGGCAATGATTCAAAATTTTATTTTTTATATCCCTGATACTAGTATCCATCCCAGTGGCTCATAGAGGTGGGATTTGGGTTCACTATTTATCTCCTCTAGTTTTAAAAGGTATTTTTAAATAAATATTCATTTATTAAAATAGAATGTTGTAACCAGAAGAACGAAACGTTATGAAAAATTATTTTAGTCCCCAATATGATATGGTATCATCACATGCATATTGCATTAAGAATCTTTTTTTCAACACATGAGGAATCCAGAACACAATAAATAAAATGCATAGAAGGAAACATGAGAAATCAAGAAAATGTTAGGACATGGAAATGTTTGGTGGAAACTATGTGCCATAAATGTTACATATACAAACCAACTGTTATCATACTTGTTCAACACATCAACAATACTACTACTCATCATCTGATGCTGCATCGTCACCCTCTCCACCTTCATCTCCACCACCTGCTGCCACCTGTAAGAACATTATATTGAAAATTAAATATTGTTGCATATTTATAATAAAAATTAAAACTAATAAAAGTTTGAAAACTAAATGATTTTGATTTTTTTTGTGATTTACCTGCTCACCACTACCCGATGCACTACCACCGGGGGCATATCTACTCATATGCTGACGTATTTCAAGCAACTCTTTCTGCAAATCAGATATCTGATTCCCCTACTGCTGAACTGTGTTTCGTAGAGCAGACATCTCCCTCTGAGCATCTTCAGGTATGAAATGACTATAACCAGGAGTAGATGAGGTCGAAATCCCTGATGACATGCGAAAGACCTCAGATGGTACGGGTCCCAAACCCATCCCGCGCACTCTACCAGGATGCTCCTTCCCAAGGACTTGACCAACCGGGTCATCCTGGGAGACTGAGTAGGATTGCCCAGGATTGGCATCCCATATTTCTTTAATTTTTACCTATAAATCAAATATCAATATATATTAACACAGTAAAAACTGATATTAAGTTATTATAATAAATAATTGACTTCATACCCCAACTTCTCTGGCAGGTTCATTAACAAAACTTCCATCTGTTTTTTTATGAACATCCAGCCACAGTTCTGTTCGGGATGCTTCATGCCCTAAACTCTGTGACTGCATTAAACAAAGATAAATCATCAATCAAATATGTTAAATAGATAATATTATCTTATAAATATTTAAACTAATTAAAAGATTACCAATGACATTCGGCTTCTTGAAAAGCTTTTTGAACCCGCAGTGTGCGGGATTACCTGCTTCGCCCGGTTTGAAGCATTCTTTCTTGAGAGATCCTGAAATAAATAAAATTCAATTTAACAGTATTGTATTCAATGTCTATCTCCTCTTCATGTACATGTATAAATGTAAAATGAGGATAATATAATAATATATATTTCAATACCATCCGCTTCTCATCACGATGTCTATCGACAAAAACCATCCACTGTTCTTTCGGTACCCCACTGGGTATCTTCTCATACATCTGCTGCACGGTCAACGAAGAATCGTTGACATCACACCACAACCTCCATTTGAAATCTTTCCATTTTTTTCCAAGATTTTTCAATGTCCACTTCCGTGCTATCACATCAGCAACGGTAAAGTGGAAGAACATCTGTATACAGAAATTCATTTTGAATATATTAGTAAAATGACATTCAATTAAACCATAAAGTAATAAAATTACCTTTATCTGAGAATCATAAACTTAATTTTTCCAGTTTGGAGGCATATGCCTCCAATCATCATACGAAATAGGCAGGGAAACGGGCTCCGCTGCCAGCTGACCTATAATCTGACCAAGTAAACCTGCGGCGTCATCTGTCGGGACCCCATAAGAATCAAATGGCACCACTATCTTCTTGCCATGCATGTTCCAAACATTAGAACTTTTTATGTCTCTTTCCACGGTTTCATTGTCTTCATTTGCAATGAGCAAACAATTACTATAAACAAAATGCAATAAATTTATTTAATTAAAATTTGTACTTATGACTGCGACCCTCCAGAATGTCCGTGATGAACTGGAGGGGGCGTGTCGCTGCCCCATTGCTGAAGCTCCGGAGCATACTTTTCATTCTCATCTGGCCAGAGATCACGTTTTATGTTCATTACTTGTAAGTCTTTGCGAGCATTGAGATGATCCTTCGACTTTCCATGCTCATTATGTAATGTGAAAATCAAATTATCACATACATTCTTCTCAATATGCATCACATCAAGATTGTGGCGCAAAGAATTAAATTCCAAATACGAAAGTTTGAAGAATATACTTTTTTTCTTCCATTGTTGCGTTCTGATTTCACTTGGCGATGCACTTCGCACTCGTTTTCCGCTATCATTCAAATGATGAACCTTCCCAAATTCTGTTTTAACATTTTCAAGCTGTGTCAATATTTCAGAACCGGTTAACAACTTTGGAGGTGGTCTACGATCAATGCAACCATTAAATTTTGATTTGTTCAGCCGAAATCTATGAGATGCATCAAGAAATCTTCGATGGCACAAGAAGCACCATTTTCTACTGTGAGGTAGCCGTTTGGGCTCGAAATCAAAGTTACAAACGGGACAAGCCAAACCCGTATAAGTGTTCCAACCAGATAAATTCCCAAGCCCAGGGAAGTCACTAATGGTCCACATTAAAGCAACATGCATTTTAAACATTGTTTTAGAAGAAACATCAAATGTCTCAACACCGTTGCTCCATAACTCCTGCAATTCTTCAATCAAAGGCTGTAGGTATACATCAATATCATTTCCAGGCATTTGTTTTCCAGGAATAATCATCGAAATGATAAAAGATTTTTGTTGCATACACATCCACGGAGGCAGATTATAAGGGATCAAAACAACTGGCCAAATGCTATAACTCGTACTCAAAGTCCCAAATGGGTTGAATCCATCGGCAGCCAATCCCAATCGAACATTCCTAGGATCAGCTGAGAAATCTGGATGTAATGAATCAAATTTCTTCCACGATTGGGAATCTCGTGGATGTCTCATTAACCCATCATTGTTATTATCTACAGCATGCCACTTCATGTGTTCGGCGGTTTTTGATGACATGAATAATCTTTTCAATCGAGGTTTCAAAGGAAAGTAACGCAAAACTTTTGCAGGTGTGTTCCTTTTCTTCTTCTCCGTGAAATTATGTTCAGTCATACTTCCAACATCACCCTTTGACTGCCATCTAGAAGAAGAACATTTCTTACAATTCTGTCTACTTGAATCCTCTCCCCAGTAAAGCATACAATCATTGGGACACGCATGTATTTTTGTATAATTCAGACCAAGCTTGTTAACAACTTTTTTCATATCATAAAACGATTCTGGGATTTTTGCTTCAGGAAATGCATCACGAATCAATTCCAATAACATGGACATTGCCTTATTTGTAATTCCACATAGACATTTGATATGGTACAACTTCAGTAGAAATGAAAGATTTGAATATTTCAAACACCCACTATACAACTCTTGATTTCCATCGTCAACTAAATCATGAAATGCATTTTCCTCACTGAAGTTTTCCCTTACATTTGGCTCCACAGAATCAAGAGGATCCAATGTTATGTTACAATCTTGATCTGCTTGTGTTACAGTCTCAAAAACATCACTTGTCACGTTGCAATTTGTAGCACCCTCTTCTGGTTGTTTTGATATGTTTTGATGCTCATAGTGGTGTCTTGCAGTGCCGAATGCATCATTTATGAGGTTTTGCATTTCATTTTCCATTGTCGAAAAACTTGGGACCTCATTCTGTGGATTAACATCAGTCCTCAATCTTTCTGTATTGTTTGATTCTCCATGCCAAATCCAACACAAATATTGCTCAGGGAATTGCTTCAGTATTAAATGTTCATAAACTTCATCTCTCTTCAACCATGTTCTAAATTTACATTTAGGACATGGACATCTTATTCTCCCTTCAACGGATCGATTAGAAATTGCAAAATCTAAAAACCCATTCAAACCCTTAACATATTGAGATGTGTTCCTCGGTAATGTGATCCAGCTTTTATCCATGTATATCACAATGTGCCTACACAAAATATACGATAGTGTAAGATTACAGAAACATAATATAATAAAGATGAACCATTGACCATAAAGTATGCATAATATAATAAAGATGATTCATTGACCACATTTACCATTTCAGACCAACTGAACAAGTCTGGTCCATAGGAGACAGCGTCAACACCTCATTGAGGAGAAATAAGAATATCGGGATACACACTTATCATAACACCATCGATCTCACATTTATGTTGCCTCAAACAACACCCCTTTGATGTGTGATCGAAACTGATCATAATGCATTTTAAATCAAGTTAACTACATTCACTGAAACCATTTTCACAATGGGTAATGTTTGTTTTATTGTTCTAGGGAAATCTAAATGGCCACATTTAAGTTTTGGGGTTCATCTTGTGATGGAAGCATGAGACATGGTGTTTGAATTTCTTGAATAAATTAGTGATAATGACCCTCCTAAGGTGGAGAGAATTATGTTAGTCATGTAAATGTGGAGAAAACTGTAGAGTGGATGTGGAGGAATCAAGGTTCCAAATAGAAACCTATAAGGGACATGTTTGGGGGTTCTTAGGGAAGGCCAGGTGGAACTTCGATATGGTGTGTGAGGTAAATTAAGTAGGACACCACTAATGGTTTCTAATGCATAATCTAGTCCATGAATATAAAACAAACAATAGTTGTTGTACCCCTCTCTCTTGGATTTTAATGATCACAATCACTCTATTTGTGTTCTAACTTTTTTTCAAGTGTTTTTGATGTTAGGAAAAAGATTTCCTAGGAGCTCGCCCAAGAAAGCTGAAAATGGATTGACTAAGTCTACCGGCCAACCGGTGGCTTTCCACCGGCCAACCGGTATGGGAACCGGCCAGCCGGTTCCTACCCACCGGCCAGCCGGAGGAGCCAGGCAGTAGGCCTTCCCATTGCCTGGTGTCACCGGCCAGCCGGTGGATGACCACCGGCCAGCTGGTGAGACACCACCGGCCAGCCGGTGTGCCCAGTCAATCCTTCTGGTGGATCCTAAACTGCGGAAAGTACTAATTATGGGTGCCATTTTTCATTGCTACGATCCTGTGCTTACCACTGTGGTCGGACGTAGCGTCATGGATACTTTAGTTCTTCCTCAAGATAAAAAGCGCTTTAGCTGTAATGGTAAAATCTAGATTTTCTGCAAAGGATTACAGTGATTGTTTGGCACTTCATCTGATTTATGAGAGATGGAATGAAGCTGAAAAGAAAGGATCAGTGTATGAGTATTGCTGGGAAAAAGTTCATCATGTGGAAACTTTAAAGACAATTCATGCTATTCAAAAGTAATATTTTAGAAATTCTGGACTGTTGGATAGAAATGCGGGCTAGTCACATGATCTTCGATAAAGCCTGTATGGTTTGTTAAGTCATGCTATAACCATGAGGAATGGGTTATCCATTTCCACTTGGTTTATTCTCCCCCTTTCCTTATTTTTTCATTGAATTTACCCCACCTCTTGTAAATCATGGTTAGGGAACACAATAACTACTAACTGGGCTTTGATCATATTACTTGAGCTGGATAGGCACTTTTTCAACCTTTTGTGTCTTAAAAACCCTGGACACCCCAAAAACTGTTCATACATCCAGTAAACATTTTGATATCCCAAAATTATCTATTTAAAGTAAAATTGAAATGAGAAAGTACCTGAAAAAATCATAGAATATCATACCCTCCCTAACATGAAATGTCTTAGCTTTGAGCCACATTTCAAAGTATCACTAAGCTTTGTCAGAAAAGAGATTGAACCATTATGCCTACATATTCATCTCCCCTCCCATGTCTCTTCTTTAATGGTACTATATAGTAATAAAAGCTTTGTTAAAAAAGAGATTGGACCACTATGCCTACATATTCATCTCCCCTCCCATGTCTCTTCTTTAATGGTACTATGTAGTAATAAAACTAGAACAAAAGGTACAATACTACCTTGAAAAACCATCCCATTGTGATCCATAAAATGAACTAGATTCTCTTAAAGGATGATTCGGCCTCCAACAAAAATTCAGCCACATGGACTCTATAGAGAAGTCTAGGAAACATCACCTAAAATGAAACATAAAGAAATAATTCACATAAAGTCATACCATCATGGAATATCCAATATATTCCCCGTCGGCCCGATCCTCTTCACAACACATTACTCAAAACGCTTGACACCATCTTACCATTTTTTCAAAACATTATCTCTAAATAGAAAATCACACGATAGAAAACTCACTTTGAAATCATGCTTTACACCTTAAAACAAATTTTAAATGTTTAGGATAATTTATATCAACCACATTGGGAGATACATTCCGAGAAATAAAACCAATAATATATATAAAAAGATATACAATATTCAATTGATAAAATAATGAATAACAGATTAAAAAACATCCATGCTATCATGGAATTCAAATAATGGTAACATGAATATGGAAACTACCTAAAACTCAAGCCATGCTAAAATAGATGATGGAATCTCAAATTTTAATATTTTCAAATGCACACATATTCACCTTAACTTATATGTAATGATACCTAGTCCATATATACATATTAAGGTGTACAAATATGTATAAGGGATCTATACATATTTGACTATACTTTCATATACCCCTTTTCAATGATACACATATTCATTTTCATATACACATATAAGCACATATAGCCCCATGATATATATTAATACTTTCAAGGTTGAATATATATAAATGGAGAACTTATATATAGATTCTTAATTATGAATACACATGTAATCCTTTGATGATGACAGTTAAAACCTTCCAAAATGAAGACCAAAACACACTACAACGATATTTGGAATATAAAAATCACAATATCCCTAATTAAAATGTGGAAAAAATAAAAATTATATATAAATAAACCTGAAAATTATGGTGGGAGGACTGAAATTATGGTGCGGGGGTTTCCGGAGGCCGCGGGGGGTGTGGCGGTCGCCGGAGGGCGTGGGGGGCGCGAGGGGCGCGGGGGTGCGGGGGTCACCGACGGTCGATGGGGGGGTGCAGGGTTCGCCGGGGGGCTCGGGGGCCGCGGCAGCCGCCGAAGGGCGCGGGTGTCGCCGGAGGGCGCGGGTGTCGCCGGAGGTAGCGGGACGGGGATCGGGGAAGAGGGGAGGGTTTGTGAGGGGGATCGGGGAAGACGGGTATGCGATAGGGGAGGGGAAAGCGTCGCGGCTTTTCAAAATAGATTGGGTTTCGCGGCGGTTTGTTAAAAACCGCCGCGAAATCTTTCACGGATAACGTTTAGCGGCGGTTTTGTGAACCGCCGCCACAAAACCGCCGCTAAACACTGTTTATGTTGTAGTGATTATTGAGTATGTAATTTTTGACAGTTTTTAGCCATGTTTCTTTTGATATATCAAGTAGCTACATGAGTTTTTTCAATAAGATCACTACCACTTGTGACATCAATTAGAATTCTCTCCATAGAAAATAACCCCTCCTAGAAGTACTGAATCAAGAGTTGTTTATGGATTTGGTGCTGTGTAAAAGTTTCTATATGATTTTTGAACTACTCCCAGTACTCAAGGGGTGATTAATTTGGGAATTTATGGATACCACTTATTTAATTTTTGTTAGAACTAGTTCTAGAAGTTGGAAAGAATTTATATAAGAGAAATTGCGTCATGTAATTCCTTGTGGTTATGGAACCTGGTGGGAAATAATAGATCCATGACTTGGAAAATTCATCTAGGGAGAAAGGGAATGCATAAAGATTTAATTTTTCTTCAGAAACTCCTAGGTATTCCTGGTAGTTCACAACACTTGGAACTCTTTTAGGTTAATATGTATATCCTCACTGGCCAGCACATGAAAATAGGGTAGAATATAAATCAAACACGATTTGAGTTCAAAATCAGCCTTAATATTTGGATATTAAATACCATGAGGTTGTTGAATCATATCAGGGGGAGATTATTGATTTGATTATCCCTAATGTTCCTCATAAGTTGGAAAAATGTTTTCTTAATTTCTAGGTAAGACATATCTGATTGATTTTTTGGGAGGATATAGGGAATTGTGATATTTTTAGAAAATATAAGGATGGAGGTTATTTTTTATTGTGATTTTTTTTATTTTTTTATGGGAAGGTAGGTTTTTTTTGTTTTTCTTCTGAAAATTTTTTGGGTTTTTATTTCATTTTTTCTCTACAAAAATAAAAAACAACAAAATAATAATTGCACCATCCCCACCAACGGATCCATTTGTGGAACACATGATTTTATAATTTTGACCATTCAATGTTCTGGTTCTACGATAATATGTATATAGGCACTCAGTTTGAATACTCGGTGATGGTGAAAATTTTATTATCAATTGTATCAGACTTGTATTTTTAATGGGGTATTTGTTTGTAGAATTTAATTGAAATGAATTATGGATGATGTTTGATTTAACAATTTGATAAATATTGGGGTGATTTCATTATTGGGTAGTTAATCTTGTGATATCCTTTATCTTTTCTATGTATTTAATTAAATTAACATCCACTACACAATATGATTTTTATCAGAATTCCCAATTGTTTTTTCTATAATCCATGCCTTAACTAGGGTATTGATATCAATAAATTATTTGTTATATAAGGTTCAATATTTCATGATCCCATGTGTACATGTGGTTTTAATAATCCATGTAATCCACATGTCAAACAAAACATCTCTTTAATCCATGACATTTTAAGTTCAACATACACAATATTAATTTAAAGAATATTAGTCGAGAAAAAGCTCAAAAATCGCTTAACATCCTAAAATCATGATGCAACCCAATGGGATATTTACTCTTCCATTTATATGGTTAGTAATATTGTTTATTAATTTTTGTTTTATGAGTTAAAAATAGAAGAAAAATAATGGGGAAATATAAGAGTAGGGCACTGAACACACAGACGAACGATGAAAAAAATTAAACACATACTTTTGTTTGAATGAGAAAATGAAAGAAGTGAATGATATTAAAATTTATTTATTTTTTTAAAAAAATTGATATTCATAAATAGAGATTGGATTATAATAATAGATTATGAAGAATAAAAATTCATTAAAATTAAAATTAAATTGAAAAAAACTTACATGATTACAATTGAAAATATGGGAAACAAACATGAAATGAAAAGAGGATGTGAGGTCTCTCATGTTGAAAAAAGATTAATGAAAGTCCTCAGAGGACCTTATAGATTCTCTATTCATTCCAAAAGGGAGTGGATTGTTTTCATTACAAAACTATCCCTCATGTTGGCTCTCCATTTTTACAATTAATAGAGTCACATTTGGATAAATTTTCTCCATTTACATTTTATATATGGATGTAGAAAGTTCACCTTACAATTTTGTGGTCCATTGGATTTTTGGATCCAAAGTTATGGTTGTTTTGGTAAAACATGTGGTGTTGTCCATTTTTTTCAAATATTTCCCTGGTTTGAATGTGAGTAAATTTTAGGCTAGGAATATGCATTAAAATCTGACGAATTTTTCTATCATGTTATGAGTAAGTATCTTTTCTTTCAAACCACAAAATCATATCTCACATTATTAATTAGACTTGAAAAAAATCCAAGAAAAGTTGGCAGTTTTTAATTCCTGGATAGATTTGTGGGATGGAAATCTAGAGCATCTTTTCAGAACCTTAATTTTGGAGTCGGACCATGAAATTTTTGTCCAAGATTTATTTGTATATGCAAGAATATATTATTGAATTAATAAAATTTAGGATTCTGGATTGAAACAAAAAAATATATCTTCATTGCTATTCAATTTTTGTTGATAGATTATTTGGGACTTCTTGTGTGGTCTATATGTACCAAAAAATGGGAGATTTATCCAAATCTCCAGTTTAATTATTTTTGGTAAATTTAATTATGAACCCAAAAAATGTAATCACCCAATTTGGATATGTATTTGAGATATCTAATTAAACTAGTAAACTTACTCAAATATGGATGAATAAAAATGATTCTAAACAATTATAGAAAATATTAAAACATGAGTCTTACACACTAATTATGGACTATCCATTGAAAATCAATAAAGTGAGTAAATATAATTTTTTGAATAAATAAACAACATTAGTCATATCTCTCCAAAAGTATTCTAGTACAAAGAAACATGTCTATTGTATCGTATAATGCACCTCATTCATCAAACCTTCTCATCATCATCTCCACATATTTAGATAATAATCTTTTTTTTGATTAACTAAAAACCATAGATTGTGAATTATATAGAAATACAATACAAAAAACATATTTCATAACTATAATCAACATTAGGATATAATATATATATAAATAAATATTTTTGAATTAAAAAAATACATTATAACCCTCTACAGACATATATGGAAAATATAACCACCTTGTATACCAACTCAAAATACTAATAAGATAAGAGACTAGGGAAAAAGGGAGTAATTATTTATATATTCTTCACTAACCTATATTTTTGAAAAAACAACATCCTAGATTCCACTAGATGTCGGTTACGCTACCAACATGGGTGGGGTAGCATAGGAAATCACATGATATACATATTGTTAATAACCAAACAATGAAAAACAACCTATCTGGAGACTCAACTACCGTAGATATATCTAAAACACCCTACTTTCACTACGATGGACTGGATATACTATAATAATATAAAAATATCAAGATAAATTTCATTTAAATTATTAATAATTTAATGTATTCTATTACATGATCACAAAAAAATTCCCATACCCTCTAGGAATAATCCAACTGATCACAATATTTCTCAATATTATCATCATTTACATTCCAATAAGAAATAAAAACCATTTATTAGAAAACATATTAATTGTTATCAATCTATAATTTTGGGAACTGTAATAATCAGGATAAGATACCAATCAAGTGATTCATAAACCATGCATTACTATATTATTTACAAAGTGTAAAGAGGAAGTTATAAAGAGGAATATCATCTATCCATCCATTAAGTAGAATCATTATGAAGTGATAATCCCATAATTTATCATAATAATAATGAGGTACCCCATATTCAATCCACTCCATTTGTCACAATGAAATCCCTGACACCACCATGAATATCACCAAGAATTTGGTTAATACAAGCATATAATACTGCCAAATACCCATGCCTTTATGGAAATATCTCTCTAACCAATCAATGATCTCAGGATAAAATATCATTTCATAGAAAGGCTCCTTATCTATGAAAATCAAACATGGAGTCAAGAAAATAAAAAAAATAAATATGGCATCTAGGCCCTAAAACAAAGGCCTCTAACATTCACATATAGACAATATTTCTTGACCCCAAACAATTATCATTAGTAAAAATACTATTCATTAAATTTATGAATTAACTAATTTATTTTGTCGTAGGTTACAACCAGCTAAATCTGATGGAATAAAATATAAAAAATATGATATTATTTAAATATTATTCAATCATATCTTATCATTTCATTCAATATGAGGAAGAATGTTATAATTTGACAAAACTCATTATTATTTGTACAACAATCCTAACCAACATTAAAACCATTAACAACCCTATTTATTATTTAGATAAAAAAATAATTAGATTTATTTTAATTATCAATTTTACACAAATATGAAACATTACAAACCTTATCATAGAAATAGATAGAACATTATCCTCAAAATCAAGAGGGAAGCAATTATAAGATATAAACACAGGTGATCATGACAACTAAAAAACCAATTTTTTTTATTTTAATTTAATATTTATTAAGGTTAAATCCTTCATTACCCAAATATGTGAATCTATATAAATTTATTATTTCATATAGAAACAAATATGTAACAAATCACCCACCTAGATGTAAATCTCCCAAATAAACTACACTAAAAAGAGGAGGGTGTGAATATGGTGATGTCACCACCTGGATATCATGAAGTTAAGGTAATAAATAACCTTTAACCTTTTTTAGAGGAGGGTAAATGAAAGAGAAACAATATACAAACTAAAATTTGAATCACTTGTAATTATAATAGAGTGTGATAAAATTATTTAGACAAGCCCAAAATTCATGAATTGGGTGGTTGTCGGGGATGATGTTGACTCTTTAAGGTTCACTAATAAGGTGATGGTTTTTACATAATTGATGGAAACAAGAAATAATTCAACTAAATAAATGTAAATTGTTTTATAGATAATTATATGAGACCATCTGAATTTTCAGTAAATAAAATAGTAATTAATTATTAATGTGCATAATAATTAATTCATCTAGGAATATCCATATTTAAATATTCATTCATTTATGAAAACATTTATATGAATATCCTATTTGAATTTGTCTTTAATTTGTCTTTTTTAACTCTTTTAAAAAGTTTTGACGATAAAAATTCATATTTACAACATTTTGGGTAAAACTAATTTTTTTGAAAAGTAGAATATGAGACCAAACGACTATGATGAATGATTACATGACTAATATCTTGATTAATACTATGAATTTATCTATGAGACAAACATTATATTATGATTGCTACTATGGGAGAGACCTACTACTAGAGACTAGCCTGCTACTACGACTAATAGAATGAGACCAACATGATATATTAATCCAACGTACCACAATGAGACCAACTTGTTACCATGATCCAAGATGATACTGATAGAACATCCTTCCACTATGATCCAAACTACTTCTGTGGGACCAACCTACTACCTTGAGACTGTCCTACTACTATGATACAATATTGTGCATTGAGACCAATCTTTTACCATGATACCAACATGATACTGTGATCCAAACATATAAAATGAGAGCAATAATATATTATGATTCAATCTACTACATTAATACCAAGCTACTTCCATGTACCAACCTACACCTATGAGACTACACTACTATTTGAGGCCATGAAAAACATGAGAATTTTGTGGAAAATAAGACCCTATACTCTACCATTGAACCTCTTGGCCTAGGGAAAAAGGGATGGTTTTTTGGAATCATTAATGAATAGACCATTACATTTCTAATTTCATTATATAAGAGTTTTCATTATGACCCTTGATGTTAAAATCAATGAGGATTATTTATCAGTTATATTTTAAAGAATATATATTGTAAACTTAATTAATGATTTAAATATTATTTTATCCATTTTAAAACGAAAATAAAATAATTTTTAACTTGTTCATATCATATTTATCCCTAATTAATTTTTCATATTCTTCAATGATATTAGTTTATAACATTGTTCAAGTACGTAGTATGACCGACCCTTACAGGATCAAACCAAAATTAATGGATGAGTATCATTATGAAAGTGGTTTTTGTAATAATATAATTATTACTTAATAAAAAATATATTATATGGATATTTTTATTATTTTGGATCATATTTTAAGAAATTTTAAATAATAATAAATGATCTAAATGAAAAATGAGATACATTACTTTGCGGAGGCTATAGTCCTCATGCAAGACTATTAAAATTTTTTATTCCCAATAAATGAGAGGGGAATTATTGAATTATTAATTTGTATCTTTATAAAAAAAACATTATATAATATATATCAAATTTATTCTTCAATTCAATCAATATAACTTGTAATTATTGGTGGATGTGAAAATTGAAAAAATCGCTTCATATAGGCGGTAGTATATAGAAATACAATAATTATGGATTCATTTATCATAATGGAAAGAAATCAAGGTGGTTAATAGTTATTCCCATATAATAATTTTTTTTGTATAAAATCAGTAATGAAATAAATCTATAGGAATGTGAATATATTATTTTTGAAAAAATAAAGAAATGATGTTAAGGGAAAAAATTTATTGACATTGAGGACTTGAGACGTTTTTTGGAGGAATCCTTGTAAATGGAAGGATTAAGATAAAAAAGTGTTTTAATAAGACATAGGAAATGTTATAGGATTATAGTTTATGTAAAAATTTAATAGTTGTACGAATAAACTGATTTTTTAATGTATTTCAATGGGTGGTGAGTGGAAAATTTTATAAGTGGTGAGAATGGATATTGATGTAAATATTTAATCTTAATATAAAGATAGAATATGATACACATGTCCATAAGACACAAATATTGATATTAATGTAGTGGGTTATGAGATATGTTCGATAGTACCTCAACAATTCATTTTGAAACATGTTTTAAAATATGTTTTATGTCATTAATCTTAGAATCTTCACGTTTACCATTTTTTATTTTATTGTGCTAATTATTTATTACCTAAATTATGTTCTTTTAATGAATAAAAATAAAATTGACCACAATAAATTATTTGGACATAGTGATTCATTTTATGAAATCCATTTTATCAGTTAAAATTTCTATGTGCCAGAAAAATCAATTTTAATTTTCTGACATATAATATGTAAAATTTAGTTATAAGGAAAAAATTATTTTCATGTTTCTAATATATTTGGATGAAAATATTATTAGTTAATTTTTTATATAATTTTTCTATTAAAAAAATAAATAGTTTTAGAGATTTATAATAAATCCAAAATTTAATTTTACCAAAAATAAATTTAACTAAAAGGAATTGCTGAATAAAATTTCTTTTATTCTAAATTTTTACTATATTCATAAAATGTTAAATATATATTTCTAAAATTAATTTTATATTTAAATATTTTTTTAAAGAAGGTGGAGGTTGTGCCTCTTTTTATTAGAAAGAAATCAAGAGAGGCACAACCTCCACCTTCCTCGACACGATGGAAGGGATTGAAGTCTTTCTAAAAGTGTCTCAACATCCATGCTGTCAGAATCAGAGTTGTCATCTTGCTCTTTTCCTTTACCAGGAAAAGCATCTCCCTTTGTTGCAGTATTCGGGGTGAGGATATCCTAAGTCTCATCAAGAGAGCCCTATGTGGTATCCTGCATCTCAGTGGCATCGTGAATATGTTGACCAATAGAAGGATTGTGCTTACCTGTAACAATCACAGCTGTAGAATTTGCCTTCTTGTAAGAAACAAGATGAAAGCATTCATTATCCACAATAGGTTTTGAAGAAGCATGACAAGGATTATAAATGACTAGAGAGTCAGATTCTAAAATTTGATTACCCTTTTGAACACTTGAATCAACCATCCTATCATTAAGTTGATGTTCAACTTCTTCCTGAATGTCATCTTTAGTCACTTGGTCAGCTCTTTGAATTTGCTGCAGATCAATACATTCTCTTTGATTGATAGTATCAACATTTTGAAAATTGGCCTCTTTAGAAAATATAGCAGCCCAAGACTTTGACTTATTATCAGAAGTATAGGCATAAATATTAGGTGTGGTATATGACTGATCACCCTTCTCATCAATGGAAGGATTGAAAACATCCTCAAGAACAACCCCCTACTATTTTTTCTTGTCACCAGAAATGGCAGGTCCATCCTCACCCTTATAATAAGGCTTCTGAACATGTGGACTTTTATTCTTTTTAGGATAGTTTCTCATCTCATGTCCATGTGAATATCAATAGGTGAAAACTGTTGAGCACCTACATATAGACAAGTCATAACCTATAATGTTACAATCTTTGCAGAATTTAGGTATTTTTTCATAAATGATCTTCAACTAAATAATTTTATCATCAATTGTAAGCATAAACTTATCAACCAGGGTTGATCCCAATTTAACCTCAACAAAAAACTGGCCGTAGTGCCCAAATCGAACAACTTCCGTTTATTTTTCAATTTTGATTGGAATGCCAATTGACAAAGTAATATCATATAAAATTTTTGGGTGAAAAAGTATCCAATTCAACCCATACAATCTTACCCTAATTTGTGTGGTGGTGTTACCAACCTCAAAAGGATTGAATTTTTTATCCCATTCACAAAGGTGAAAAATCCCTGGTTTGAGAGCAATGGAACCAAAACTCCAAGCTCAGACTTTTATTTCTTTCATGGGGAAGAGCATATGGAAATATCCACATCCAAGTGAGACACATTTCTAGGATGAAAATCCCCAAATAGATGAAATACGCATCTTCAGTTCATCAATTTTTAAGGGATGAGAGCCTTTAGGTAGAAATAATCAAGCAATAATTGAGAACTCAATAATTTTAAGCCACTGAGAAATAGCGTTAGGATCCACTTTGATGTGAGCAATACTCCCCTTTCTTCATATAGAAGAGTCAGATACGCTTTTGAAGGAAGAAAAGGATCGATTCATAGAAATCCCCTCACCAGGGACATGACTCAACTGATTCCGGTTCTCCAGCCCCGTTGCGGTACCAAAGTCCGTCTTCATTTGACCTGCATTATCTTATCTGACCACTCCGGCATCAATACAAACATTGGATGAAGTCTTCTGTAAAGAGGCCTCAGCTACATCATCCAACGAGACTTCCCCATATCTCATTGTAGCTGCACTTTGCTCGCGCTCCAAGACACCTAAAGTCACCAGCCAAACAGATGCATAACTCTGAGTTGCAAACGCATCCTTCAAGATCATTCTTCTATAAAAAGCATCAACTGACGCCGTCAAAATATTTTTCTTAACCACAGATCGATGCAGAGTCATTCCACTGTTCGTTTCCGTGGGATCACCGTCATCATGACATGCATCATTGGACTCCATCACCACACGACGTTCATAAATATTTAACCGTTGATATTATTTTTATTGTTTTTATCATAGAAAAACTTCTCGATAGAGTTAGAAACACAATGGTTTTACTAAATGTTCTATTTTTCACTTATCACTAAAAATATATTATTTTAGAACAATTACATAAATTAATAATAATACTATTTTTTCTTTATAAATTAAATAATTATATTAACTGTATCAAATTAAAATCCTAAAATTTTAAAATATGAATTTTAACTTAAAATAAAATATTTAAATAGGTATTTCTTATATTGAAAAATTTCTTTTTATAACATTTAGTGTTATATGTACTATTTCAAAACAATTAAAAAATTAAATATTTTTAATATGTTATTTAGTAATTAAAAATATTATGTATTATCATAATGATTTTTTGAAAGTAATTGATTTAATATTTTAGTATAAAATACTCAAGTATGTTGATAAATAGTTATTTAAGAAAGAAAAATCCATTTTAAAAAGAAATAATATTATTTATTTAATATTTAATTGAATATATATTAGTTAGTTAATATGATTTTATATACTAGAAGTTTTATTATTTAAAAATTTCATTCATAATAATCATATAATATGTAGTGTCTCATTTTATTTTAGTGTTACATGAGATACAAGCTATCAACATGTTAATTTAAATTCAAATTATATGGTAAAATGTTGAGGAATCATACCCATTGCTTAGTAAAATATATGATCGTATTATTTAGAAACTAGTGATTTTCCAATGTAATTCATTAATTCTAAATGATTTTATCTTGGGTATTATCATTTCCTTTCCCCCCTCGACTTATATGATTTTATTGCAGATATATAGTACGGATTTTTTTTTGAAAATTTTTATATAGTGTGAATTGATATTATTTTCTATTCTTCCATGAATTATATTATGATTCAAATAGGTTAGTTAAAAGATTTTTTTTGAAAAATTTCTGAAAAATAATAAAGAATAGTTTATATAAGTTTTTCATTTTTTATAAAAACCATGGTTTACTCTCTTTTATAGTACTAAGTATTTTTTATTCATAAAATATGCTTGATTATTCTTTTAAATTGTTAATATATTGATGAAAGGGTTTTAAAATGAAATGTTCCCTAATTTATTTTATATTATTCACCTTAATGTAAAATATGATTTTCAAATTATAGTTCAAAACTAACATGTTTGTAATTTCATTTGGCAAGGTATTATATAAACTCCTTGGTGATATCCCGCTATACAGTGTAAATCATTCCCATAATACACCCCATGGAGTATGAAACACTCAATTTTTATTTTAAGGACCCATTTTAAAACACTTGTTGATTATGTATGGTTTTATAATTGGAAGAGGTATCATGATCTTGTGAATGTTCATAATACACATGGAGTTTTTTTGGCAGTATTATCCATTCATCTTGTTTATTTATTTTGGATGATTTTCATTATCTTCTTCATTATACTTTATTATTATTTCTTATACTATATTTTTTTTATCTCTTTTGGTTGTGAAATTTTTATATTTAAGTTTATAAAAGTTTTTTTGAAATATTTTTTTCATTTAACTCAATATTGGTTTCATTATTTATTTTAAACTACTTATTTCATATGAATTGAAGTATAAGGTATTTATGTTCCATTATAGAATATCTGTATTGTAAAGACCCGTAAATTTCAAGGAAATTTTTTTTTTAATTTTATTTGGAAATTTACAAGAGCGCAGTTTCTGACGGCACCTGATTCTAAGGCCCGGTGTGCCCGGAATCATTTTCCGAAGTTTGGCTCGGGTACGTTCAGTGAACGGACGAGCGGGTTTTTCTAACTTTTGAACCGGTGCTCGGAATCGAATTCTGAGGGCACCGATGGAATCGCAACGCCGATACTTGCTTAGAAACGCCTCTTCCGGAGTTGCGTTTGCTCGGGTGTGGTTTTTAATTTTTGGGCTTAAGGTTAAGAAATAAAATAATTGTACGACAAACTTTATTTTATTTCACTTAAGCCACTTGAAACTCACTTGAAGCCACTTAAAGCGGCTTAAGCTGAGTTGATATGGATAGGGTGATATCCAAAAATATCCTACCCTCTTGGTAGGATATTTGTGAGGTGGGACCCGCACGAACCCCACCGTTTCTTTTCCGCTAAGTAACGCACCCGCAAAAACCCATCATTATGAAAGTCAACTAACGCGTTTTATTAATTTCTTAACGCACCAATTAATTTGGTGGTTTTCTTCGTTGAATTAATTGGGCGGTTAACTTCGTTGAAATTAATTCTATGAATTAATTTCAGTCGTTTCTTAACCTGTTTGAAATCCGTTGGCGTAATAATAAAATAAGACCAACGCACGACTTCTGGAAAAATGTTCGTTGAGAGGATTTGACAGAAACCAAGAGTTCTTCATCCTCCTTCGCAAAGAACGCGAAGAACGCGAAGAACGCAAAGAACGCGAAAAACGCGAAGAACGCCGAGCCCTTGGAAATCGACGACGCGACGCCAAGTTCCGTGATGCCGGCGATTCTTGTTCCGCGACGTTCTTCCGCAGCAATCCAACCCCGCGACAACCTTTGTTCGGCAGCGACAAGGTAGGGGGTTGCGCTCTTTTCTTTTTAAAATTACCATGTGGATTAAAACAACAATATGGATTTAATTATTATTAATTAAATCTGTTGTTTCTTAGACCTCGGAGTTCGTCGACGCAACGTCGGATACCGCGACGACGCGACGATCCCCACCTTCCGCGACGATCAATTCCACGAAGAACGCGCGTGCGACGACTTGACGAGGTAGGGGTTGTTGTGAATAATTTATTCTCCCGTGAAAGTTTCTTTTAAATTAAAGAACCGGTTTCATAAGAGCAATTTTAATTTATTAAAATTGTTGTTTGATGTGTTGTTTAATCCTCCCAATTTTTATCGCCTAACGCGGAGGGTGAGGGCCAAACGAACACGGCCCGACAACTCTCCGTCGTTCTTCATTGTTGTGCGGATTTGGCGGGCGACGAAGAAACGTGTCCAAGGGCATTTTGATGATTCCGCAGTGAAGAACGGGTCCCAGGAGGAGCAGCGGCGCAGACGGGAAGGAAAACGGACCACCGGCGCGGCGGCGCCGACGGACAAGGCCGCCGCGGATGAAGCCGCGGTGGCGGCAGCCAGGGGACCTGCGGCCGCGCGGGTCCGGTTCGTTCGCACAGGACGTGGCCGATGCCGCATCCGTTGACTCCAGCGCAGCCCATGCGGGGCCGTGACTTCCTCAACCCGCGGGGGCGGCGCCCCGCGGCTGCCGCGTTCGGCCGCGCGACCGAGCCGAGCCAGGCCGGTCCGACCGGCCTGGCCACGCCCTGGCCGGACTGGACCGGGTCCGGCGGGGTCGGACTGGGTCGACCCGGTTCGGCCGACCAAGGGGGGGGGGGGGGGGGGGGGGGGGTCGGCCCGGGTCGGCCCGGGCCCAGACCCCCCGTCTTCAGACCGTTTTTGGTCTTTTGCCCATAACTTGAGCTATGGGGCTCCGAACGAGGCGCTGTCAGCGGCAACGCAATCCTTGGATCGATAGGGTCGTTTCGGTATATCACACTCAAGGTTTCGGAATACTTTGGGTTTGGCCGGGTTGGTTCGTACACGAAACCAACCGAGCCCTCGGAGCGGAAACACTCATATCTTGAGCTACGGACGTCCGATTGACTTGCCATCGACTTTGTTGAGTTCCTCTTAGTGAGACAGATCTTTTGGCTCACTCCGCCCGAGGTTTGGACGTAGGTGGAGTACGGTCGGGTTGGTTTTTCCTTAAAAACCAACCGGGCCCCTGGGACGAAAAAGCCAATAACTCTCAGACCGGGCGTCCAATTGACGCGCCGTCTGCGACGTTGCATTCCTGTTGACGATACTGAACTTTTGGATACATCAACTTTGGACTTTCTGTTAGTTGATGTATCAGCCTCTAGGCTCGTGGAGCGGACCCTCCCGAACGAGCTTGCTGTGTGCGGGAACCCTAGAGCTGGCTGTGACTGCTACGACGACTGTGCAGAGATCCTTAGTGGACTGCTACGACGACTGTGCAGAGATCCTTAGTGGACTGCTACGACGACTGTGCAGAGATCCTTAGTGGACTGCGATGACGACTATGCTGGGATCCTCAGTGGACTGCGACGACTACTGCACTCAGCGATCCTACGTGGATCAGTGCTACAGATCCTGTGTGGGTCCGATCCTGTGTGGGTCAGCGCTCAACGGTTCTATGTGAGCCAGCGCCTACAGGTCCTGTGTGGGCCCGATCCTGTGTGGGTCTTTGCGGGGGTTAGTTACCTATCGATCCTTTGTGGGTCAGATCCTTTGTGGGTCATTGCAGGGGTTAGTACCTATCGATCCTTTGTGGGTCCGACGACTTAGATGGATCAGTGATCATCTCTATCGTCATTTGAAGAAGTATACCTGTGTGAGATGAATCTTGTGTTACTCTCCTTTGTGGACTGTGTTGAGCTATCCTGTGTGGATTTACTGTTTACTCTCCTTTGTGGATTGTGTTGAGCTATCCTGTGTGGGTATTCGTTTGCTTTCCTGTGTGGACTGGGTTGTGCTTGGGCTCAGACGTTGGAGCCGAACGGGGATTGATGACTTAGGTATATGTATGGGCATATACCTAAGCAGTGTCGGTTGTTACTTTGGGATTGTATCTTTCCATTGTGGTTTATCCTTTGTGGATTTCGGGAGACCTTCGGGGGTCTCGGGGTCCCTACTGAGTAGCTTATACTCACCCCTACACGGGCTATGCCCGCACTTCGTTGTGTTGGTTGCAGATGACAGACAACGCTGATTGTGGTGGAGGCTTGCGGAGCAGGACGGTACCTGGAGGTGGACCACTGGGCGGGGTGTACTCGGAGCAGGCGGCTGGACCGAGGAGCTGTGGAGGCTATCTGTACCCACCCTTCAGGTGGGACTTCCAGAGGACGGCTCGACGCTGCGACTTTTCTTTTCAGTTGCTGTCTTTCCCTTTCATTTGTACTTTACAGTTGGGCTTGTATTTCCGGCCCCTTTTACTTTCAGCACATCTTGTTACAGTTTTTACTCAGTGTTTACTTTTCCGCTTGCTTACTCTGTGGTGCTTGTTTACTTTACAAAGGCAATGTCTTCTCTTTTTTCGGGATTTACGCCTTGGTGCTAGTCGCCAGCCCCTGGCCTATGGAAGGCGGGCTTGGGGTAGTCACGGCACGGACCCGAGGACGGGTCGTGACAAATTGGTATCAGAGGTGGTCGGTTCTACTGCAGACTCTGATCTTTCTTCTATGTGAAGCAATAGTGTTTAGCGTATTGGGTGTGGTTATCAGTCCAGGGAGTCCAGTGTTGGTGCGGCGGCCGACGTATCCGTACACCAGGACCCTGACTTCTGATTTCCGACTTAATGCACGAAAACATTGATTGCATGTGTGTTTCAAGTTTACTTTGTGATTACTTGTGTCAGATCACCAGGTATATTGTTCTGACCGTGGCGCACTTGTTTCCTTTTCAGGATGGCCCCACGACGGCAGCCAGTTAGGGTTCCGAGAGTAGAGCGTGACGACAGCCCGCCGAGCGATGAGGCCTCGGTACAGGGCCCGTTGACAGCAGAGGCACCGGCGGTACCTCTACCCGCCGAGCCCCCGATGCTACCAGCACCAGCCTCCGACGATGCACGTCAGCTTGGAGCTCTGCACGAGTTCCAGCACCAGCGACCGCCTAGGTTCTGTGGGGAGACGGACCCCCAGGTAGCAGAGGACTGGCTGGAAGAAGTGGTGCGAGTTTTCCGGCTAGTGAGGACACCAGCAGACCTCATGGTGATCCTCGCGGTGAGCCTACTCCACGCAGCAGTAGGACGATGGTGGAGCTTGATGCTCCAGGTACACGATGATGCATCTCTTCTCTGGACGGACTTCGAGAGCCTCTTCCGCTCAGAGTTCGTCCCGGCCACCCTCCATGCGGTGCACATCCAGGAGCGTCTTCAGCTGCGGCATGGCAGCTTGACGGTCGCACAGTACGCGGCGAGGTTCACCGATCTTTCTCGCTACTCGACAGATATGGTACGGGACCCGTTCTTCCGGGCCTGGACCTTTGTGAAGGGTTTGAGACATGAGATCAGGGCATCACTGATCTCCCTCAGCATTCCGACTCAGGCAGGAGTACTGGAGCGGGCCCTTCTGATTGAGAGCTTTCTAGCTGAGTCCACAGTGAGACCTACCGCAGGGCGGCAAGTAGCGGAGTCTTCGGCAGAAGGTAGCCGACAGATGACTCAGGGTTCCAGGCATACCAGACCCTCTCGTAGACGACCTCAGGACACTGGCTCTGCAGTGCAGGGCACACAGCGCGAAGTCAGTCTTCCGAGAGGCAGGCAGTGCTACGCCTGCGGCGGGCAGGGCCACATGGCTCGTGACTGCCTGACCCGCCGTACCGAGGAGCAGCAGACGGTGGAGGGGCCACCCAGGCAGAGGCAGAGGGTTGAATGTGGCGGTCCGCAGGGAGGAGGCGGATGAGGCAGAGGAGCTGGCTGAGCAGCAAGTGGTGGGCGACGCTTTGAGGTTTTGCCACCACCACCACCGGGAGGTCCGCCCGACCACAGGGAGCTGGTGGGCAGAGACAGGCACAGCTCCAGGCAGCGGAGGCCTATAACCACGGCGCGCCAGAGATGATTAGAGGTACGATCTGTGTCTATTCCACCCTTTCTGCAGTTCTTATAGACACAGGATCGAGTCACTCTTTCATAGCCACTGCCCTTGTTCGGAGCACGGAGATTCCGACAGAGCCGTTGGCTCGATCCTTACGGCTAGAGACTCCTACGGGAGCACACTCGACGATTACACACTGGTGCCGACAGTGTGAGCTTACTCTAGGAGGCGAGAGCTTCGGCTGGGATCTTCTTGTAGCAGCGTCGAGGCCTTACGACGTCATCTTGGGCATGGATTGGTTATCTACAGTCCATGCTCAGATTGACTGTATTAGGCGCAAGGTGCGATGTTTACGCACCGACGGGAGCAGGTTCACCTTCACCGGCGAGAAGGGAGCCTTCGAAGCCCAGGATGGACTCCCGCAGAGGAGAGGACAACCCATCACTCATCAGTTGTCTAGTCTCATCCTAGGAGCTGTTGACGTGCGGAGTCATAGTTTTCCTGCAGCGGTGGATCAGTATGCGAACGTCTTTCCCGACGACGTTCTAGGGATATATCCTCACAGAGAGGTAGAATTTTATTTTGATCTGTACCCTAGGACAGCCCCGATATCCACTCCAGTGTATCGGATGGCCCCCGCTGAGCTTTGAGAGCTACGGGTACAGTTGGAGGACTTGCAGGGCAAGTGGTTCATCCGACCCAGTGTTTCACCCTGGGCTTCCCCGATATTGTTCGCCAAGAAGGCGGACGGGAGCTTGCGACTGTGTGTTGACTATCGTCACCTGAACCAGGTGACAGTGAGGAACAAGTATCCACTACCGAGGATTGGTGACCTCTTCGATCAGCTCAAGGGAGCACGGTGGTTCTCGAAGATAGACCTCAGGTCAGGATATCATCAGCTCAGAGTTCGAGATGAGGACGTGCAGAAGACGGCCTTCAGGTGTCGGTATGGCCACTATGAGTTCTTGGTTATGCCTTTCGGCATAACCAACGCTCCAGCAGTGTTCATGAGCCTCATGAACAGGATCTTCCAGCCATACCTCGATCGATTTGTTGTGGTCTTCATCGATGCCATTTTGGTGTACTCGACGACGGAGGAGGAGCACGCCTACCACTTGCGGGTTGTGCTAGACACAATCTAAGAGCACCAGCTTTATGGAAAGCTCTCGAAGTGCCAGTTCTGGTTGCGTGAGGTCCACTTCTTGGGGAAAGTCATTTCTGAGGCGGGAGTTGCAGTGGATCCCGCGAATATCGAAGCAGTGCTAGCTTGGGAGCCACCCAGGAGCATGACGGAGGTGCGGAGTTTCTTGGGACTAGCTGGATACTATCGGAGGTTTGTGCCAGACTTCTACAGTGTTGCGGCACCACTCTCAGCTTTGAAAAAGATGGGGAAACCCTTTGTGTGGTCAGAAAAATGTCAGTAGAGCTTCCAGGAGCTGAGACAGAGATTGACCAGCGCACCTATCTTGAGGTTGCCTGAAGAGGGAGTTGGATACGTAGTCTACTGCGATGCATCAGGGATCAGACTCGGGTGTGTCCTGATGCAGGAGCGGGCCGTGATTGCCTATGGATCACGTCAGTTGTGGAAGCATGAGCAGAACTACGCTACCCATGACCTGGAGTTAGCAGCAGTGGTCTTCGCTCTGAAGACATGGCGACACTATCTGATGGGCGAGCGCTTTACAGTATTTTCTGACCACCAGAGTCTCAGGTACATCTTCTTGCAGATGGACCTGAACCTGAGATAGCGGCGATGGCTCGAGTTCCTCCAGGATAATGACTTTGAAATAGTCTATTCTCCTGGGAAGGGAAACGTCGTAGCCGATTCTCTAAGCAGGAGGACGGGCATCCAGATACTTGAGGAGGCGACAGAGAAGCTAGCCGCTTTGCAGATATCCTTTGTGGATAGGGACGGAGCAACCTTACTTCAGTCTCTCACAGTCACTCCTCCACTACTGCAGCAGGTCAGAGAGGCACAGCGTGAGGACGCTGACTGTGAGAGGCGGCGTGCACAGTTATCCTCAGGACAGACACCTGATGGCTTATCTTTTGGAGAAGAGCACGACATCCTTTTCAGAGGACGTACCTTGGTACCAGTCGCTTTACGAGAGGAGGTGCTGAGAGAGTTTCACACTTCTCCTTTGGCGGTACATCATGGAGTGGTGAAGATGTACCAGGACCTCAGACGACAGCACTGGTGGTCGGGCATGAAGAAGGCTGTGGTAGAGTTCGTTTCTCGATGCCTCACCTGCCAGCAGGTGAAGGCAGAGCACCAGGTACCAGCAGGCTTGGTGCAATCCTTGGAGGTCCCGGAGTGGAAGTGGGACGCTATATCTATGGACTTCGTGTTTGGACTTCCTCGCACTTCCAGAGGTCACGACTCTATTTGGGTGATTGTTGACCGACTCACCAAGTCGACACACTTCTTACCCATCAGAGAGCAGGGCTCAGTGGAGAGCTTGGGGTGTCTCTACGTTCAGGAGATTGTACAGCTTCACGGTGTGCCATCGTCTATCGTCTCCGATCGAGACGCTCGATTTACTTCCCGGCTTTGGAAGGGGTTGCAGGAGGCGTTCGGGATGCGGCTACGTCTGAGCACCGCCTTTCACCCTCAGACGGATGGTCAGACGGAGAGGACCATTCAGACTCTCGAGGACATGCTCTGCGCATGTGTCCTCAACTTTGGTCGCAGCTGGGAGGACCACCTACCCTTGGTGGAGTTTGCGTACAACAACAGCTACCACTCCACCATCGGGATGGCACCATACGAGGTGTTATACAGAAGACCTTGCAGATCTCCTTTGTGCTGGACAGACCCTGGGGAGTCAGCACTTGTGGGACCAGAGATGGTCCGGGCCATGACAGAGAAGGTCCAGGTCATCTAGGAGCGGATGAGGACATCTCAGAGCCGGCAGAAGTCTTATGATGACAGGAGGTGGAGACCACTAGAGTTCGAGGATGGCGACCACGTCTTCTTGCGTGTCTCACCTCGATGTGGTTTACAGAGATTTGGCCGAGGTAGCAAGTTGTCTCCACGCTTCATTGGACCATTCCAGGTCCTCAGCAGGATTGGCGAGGTGTCTTATCACCTGGATCTACCACCTCAGTTGCACCGGGTGCACGACGTCTTACACGTATCTCAGCTGAGGAGATACGTGCACGACCCGACGTACATCATTGACCATGGGGAGCTAGACGTGGATGATGGGGCGACTTTTACGGAGGTCCTGGTGGAGATAGAGGATCGACAAGAGTGGGTCCTACGTGGGCGATCGATTCCTCTTGTGCGCATCAGATGGCAGCATGGGAACCTCCAGGAGAGCACATGGGAGCGGGAGGCTCAGATGCATGCTCAGTACCCACATTTGTTTCCCTAGTTTATGATGTATCTTTATGGGGACGTAGAGCCCTGATGTGGGAGTAATGTAAAGACCCGTAAATTTCAAGGAATTTTTTTTCTTAAATTTCTTTGGAATTTTACAAGAGCGCAGTTTCTGACGGCACCTGATTCCGAGGCCCGGTGTGCCCGGAATCATTTTCCGAAGTTTGGCTCGGGTACGTTCAATGAACGGCGAGAAGGTTTTTCTAAATTTTGAACCGGTGCTCGGAATCGAATTCCGAGGGCACCGATGGAATCACAACTCCGGTACTTGCTTAGAAACGCCTCTTCTGGAGTTGCGTTTGCTCGGGTGTGGTTTTAAATTTTCGGGCTTAAAGTTAAGAAATAAAATAATTGTATGACAAACTTTATTTTATTTCACTTAAGCCACTTAGAACTCACTTGAAGCCACTTAAAGCGGCTTAAGCTGAGTTGGTACGGATAGGGTGCTATCCAAAAATATCCTACCCTCTTGGTAGGATATTTGTGAGGTGGGACCCACATGAACCCCACCGTTTCTTTTCCTCTAAGTAACGCACCCGCGAAAACCCGTCATTATGAAAGTCAACTGACGCGTTTTCTTAATTTCTTAAAGCACCAATTAATTTGGCTGTTTTCTTCGTTGAATTAATTGGGCGGTTAACTTCGTTGAAATTAATTCTATGAATTAATTTCAGTCGTTTCTTAACCTGTTTGAAATCCGTTGGCGTAATAATAAAATAAGACCAACGCACGACTTCTAGAAAAATGTTCGTTGAGAGGATTTGACAGAAACCAAGAGTTCTTCATCCTCCTTCACGAAGAATGCGAAGAATGCAAAGAAATAGAAGAACGCGAAGAACGCCGAGCCCTCGGAAATAGATGACGTGACGCCAAGTTCCGCGACGCCGGCGATTCTTCTTCCGCGACGTTCTTCCGCGGCAATCCAACCCTGCGACAACCTTCATTCGGCAGCGACAAGGTAGGGGGTTGCGCTTTTCTTTTTTAAATTACCATGTGGATTAAAACAACAATATGGATTTAATTATTATTAATTAAATCTGTTGTTTCTTGGACCTCGGAGTTCGTCGACGCAACGCCGGATACCGCGACGACGCGCTGATCCCCACCTTCCGCGACGATCAATTCCGCGAAGAACGCGCGTGCGACGACTTGACGAGGTAGGGGTTGTTGTGAATAATTTATTCTCCCGTGAACATTTCTTTTATATTATAGAACTGGTTTCATAAGAACAATTTTAATTTATTAAAGTTGTTGTTTGATGTGTTGTTTAATCCTCCCAATTGTTATCGCCTAACGCGGAGGGTGCGGGCCAAACGAACACGGCCCGACAACACTCAGCCGTTCTTCGTTGTTGTGCGGATTTGGTGGGCGACGACGAAACGTGTCGCAAGGGAATTTTGATGATTCTGCAGTGAAGAATGGGTCCCGGGAGGAGCAGTGGCGTAGACGGGAAGGAAAACGGACCACCCGAGCAACTCCGGTGGCCGGTGGAAGCCACCGGCGCGCCGCCAGAGAAGGCCGCCGCGGCCGAAGCCGCGGCGGCGGCGGCCAGCGGACCCGCGACCGCGCGGATCCGGTTCGCTCGCACGGGATGTGGCCAATGCCACGTCCGTTGACTCCAGCGCAGCCCACGCAGGGCCGCGACTTCCTCAACCCGTGGGGGCGGCGCCCCGCGGCTGCCGCGCTCGGCCGAGCCGAGCCAGGCCGGACCGGACCAGGTCCGGCCAGGTCAGACCGGGTCAGGTCGACCCAGTTCGGCCGACCCAGGGGGGGGGGGGGGTCGGGTCGGGTCGGCCTGGGCCCAGACCCCCCGTCTTCAGACCATTTTTGGTCTTTTGCCCATAACTTGAGCTACGGGCCTCCGAACGACGCGATGTCAGCGGAAACACGATCCTTGGATCGATATGGTCGTTTTGGTATATCACACTCAAGGTTTCGGAATACTTCGGGTTCGGCCGGGTTGGTTCGTACACGAAACCAACCGGGCCCTCGGAGCGGAAACGCTCATATCTTGAGCTACAGACGTCCGATTGACGTGCCGTCGACTTTGTTGAGTTCCTCTTAGTGAGACGGATCTTTTGGCTCACTCCGCCCGAGGTTTGGACGCAGGCGGAGTACGGTCGGGTTGGTTTTTCCTTAAAAACCAACCGGGCCCCTGGGACGAAAAAGCCAATAACTCTCAGACCGAGCGTCCAATTGACGCGCCTTCTGCGACGTTGCGTTCCTGTTGACGATACGGAACTTTTGGATACATCAACTTCAGACTTTGTGTCAGTTGATGTATCAGCCTCTCGACTCGTGGAGCGGACCCTCCCGAACGAGCTTGCTGTGTGCGGGAACCCTAGAGCTGGCTGCGACTGCTACGACGACTGTGCAGAGATCCTTAGTGGACTGCTACGATGACTGTGCAGAGATCCTTAGTGGACTGCTACGACGACTGTGTAGAGATCCTTAGTGGACTGCAACGACGACTGTGCTAGGATCCTCAGTGGACTGCGACGACTACTGCACTCAACAATCCTACGTGGATCAGTGCTACAGATCCTGTGTGGGTCCGATCCTGTGTGGGTCAGCGCTCAGCGGTTCTGTGTGAGCTAGCACCTACAGGTCCTGTGTGGGCCCAATCCTGTGTGGGTCTTTGCGGGGGTTAGTTATTTATCGATCCTTTGTGGGTCAGATCCTTTGTGGGTCATTGCAGGGGTTAGTACCTATCGATCCTTTGTGGGTCCGACGACTTAGATGGATCAGTGATCATCTCTATCGTCATTTGAAGAAGTATACCTGTGTGAGCTGAATCTTGTGTTACTCTCTTTTTTGGATTGTGTTGAGATATCCTATGTGGATTTACTGTTTACTCTCCTTTGTGGATTGTGTTGAGCTATCCTGTGTGGGTATTCTTTTGCTTTCCTGTGTGGACTGGGTTGTGCTTGGGCTCGGACGTTGGAGCTGAATGGGGATTGATGACTTAGGTATATGTATGGGAATACACATAAGCTATGTCGGTTGTTACTTTGGGATTGTATCTTTCCATTGTGGTTTATCCTTTTTGGATTTCGGGAGACCTTCGGGGGGTCTCGGGGTCCCTACTGAGTAGCTTATACTCACCCCTGCACGGGCTATGCCCGTACTTCGTTGTGTTGGTTGCAGACGACGGACAACGCTGATTGTGGTGGAGGCTTGCGGAGCAGGACGGTACCTGGAGGTGGACCACTGGGCGGGGCGTACTCGGAGCAGGCGGCTGGACCGAGGAGATGTGGAGGCTATCTGTACCCACCATTCAGGTGGGACTTCCAGAGGACGGCTCGACGCTGCAGATTTTCTTTTCAGTTGCCGTTTTTGCCTTTCAGATGTACTTTATAGTTGGGCTTGTATTTTCGGCCCCTTTTACTTTCAGCACAGCTTGTTACAGTTTTTACTCAGTGTTTACTTTTCCGCTTGCTTACTCTGTGGTGGTTGTTTACTTTACAAAGGCAATGCCTTCCCTTTTTCCGGGATTTACGCCTTGGTGCTAGTCGCCAGCCCCTGGCCTATGGAAGGCGGGTTTGGGGTAGTCACGGCACGGGCCCGAGGATGGGTCGTGACATGTATATTTGTTTTGGTTGTATAAGTAATATTTAAGTGAAATATCATTACCAAAAGTGCTTCTCATGATGCTGAAGAAGTAGTTTCTATACCATGGAAATTGGGAATTCCCTTCATGCCTCATGTAGAGTTGGGATGTGTGAAATGTTATGTCATCTTTGGATTATTCATTAAAAATAATATCAGAGCCTAAGTTATTAAAAATTGGACATAGGTTCTGGAATTTTTTTTTTAATTTGGTGTGTATTTAGGTATAAAGAAGAATATAGTGGTTATTAAGACTCAAGATTTAGATCATGAGATGGTTTTTAATCACAATAGTTTGTGATAATACTTAAATTTCCATGGGAGGTGGGAAAATGAACTTAGAAATTGAGTTTTATACTTTATTATTGATTATGATGTATAGTTCCATCCTATATTTTTTGAGTTGAATTAAGAAATTTATAATTTTGGGATCAACATGTAGAAAGATCTAGTGACAAATGGTCTGATAACATGTTTTAAGAAACCATGTAGAGATATAGTTCTTAGTTTTGGAAACATTAAATATATGATGTAGTATTATGAAATGGACAATCAACTGGGTGAAAAAATTAAACATGGTTATACATTATGTTTGTATAACTATATAATAACCACTTAAGTGATTCCGGGTGATTGGGATAAATTAAGGGATTCCTCATGATAGGTTAATATTTAATTGATGAATTTTATTAGAAATTTTATTTTCATTTTATATCTTACATATTGTGGATTGTAATATGGTTGAAAAATATGATATAAAAAAAATCTTCCAAATTAGTTTTAGTGATTATTTAGGAATGGATTTTTTTGGTTGATAATGGTTTATATAGGTCAGCTTATAAATATTATTAATGAATTTTAAATGTCTCTATATTTTCAAACGATATACCCGTGTATAATAAATAAGATATTTTTATAAATTCTTCATTGAGTATAAGGGAGTTTTAAATTATAATAAACGATTAAATGTATTTTTATCTTTTCAAATGAAATTTCGGGTGTTTCCATAGAATGATATTTCATGTGAGTTCTTTAAGTAAAATAGGTTTTTATTCCTCTAATATAGGTTATAAACTTTCAATAAAAATAGGTTTTTAGGATATAAGAATGAGGTGAATTGTTTTAATTTATTTTTTACTTCCAAACATATCTCATAGTGATGGTGGTAAATTTTAGTTCTTCATATTGGAAATTAATGGGTTAAGTTCATGTTTTGTGTTATTTTGATAATTCCTCCCCTGAAGTACTTGAAAATGGATGGATGGTTTGTCTCAATGTATGAACATTTGCATACATCTATTCTTCTATATCCTAAAATTTCTATTTTTGTGTCGCTACCTATTCTTGTGATTGATATGTGGGACCAATATTATATATGTTATTTGTCCTGACCAAAAAAATATAGAGCCAGAGTCTCATATTTCAATGAGTTTAATGTTTCTAATGCAAGATTATCAAGAGTTTTATGAGTACAGCTGATAAATTTTTTATCATTAATTGGTGGATTTGGATCTTATTAGATCATTGGGGAAGTTATTAAATAGTAATTTTTGAGAGGTTTGTTCATCATTCTTTTAAAATATTCATTTTTTTGTTCTTTTTGTGAATATTTGGTAATTTCAATGTAACAACCCGTAATTCTTATGTTAGAACAATGTATTCAATACCATGTGTGATAGAAAACATAAAAAATAGAATGGAACATAACCTCTCAAGACTTAAGGGTATGTTAATAATTTTTAATAAATTTATAATAGTATATATATTTCAATGAATGCAATACTGAGTTAGTCTGCATCGCTTGAAACATTAAGGTTCTTCAATTACAAGCATTACATTCCAGATAAAGTTTTTTCGAAAAAAAATATATTACTAAAATATATAATACGATATAACCTATATATTAATTAATTAGTTATGAATAAGATTTATTAACTTATGAAATATATTGTTTAAATAAATATAAAATGAGTTAAGAAATTTGAAATGGGTATAAAAACCTATTGAATATAAAGAAAATGTTTTTATTCTCACGAAGACGTTTAATCATTATAAATCAATTTAACTACAATTAGTGAATTGTATTAATGAAATCTATATATTATATATTAGATAAAAATATTCTTTTTCATTCATTCTATATATTTTATAAGTAAAAGATAAAAAAACCAGTATTACGCAAAACAACCTATATTTTTTTAATGGAAATTTTGCTACCTTTGAATGGAAATCCTATTTTGAAACTAAATTTTGAAATTTTTTATAAATTTCATATGATAAAAAAACGTCATTTTTGAATTAATATTGTAAAAATTATCTTGGGGTGATATTTTTTATTTTTATGGAAAGTTTCATTTTTTGATGAATAGTGAAAAATACAAAATTTAATTTGAAAATTAACTTTTCATATAAATAATTTATAAGGAGAAATTTTATTTTAAATTTTTTTTAAAGTCAAATTAAATTAATAATATATCAATTAATCCATTTTTCCAATGGAATTAATTTCACATTCAAATTGGATACAAAAAACATTTCAATTATTTGAACATTGTTACTTTAAAAACCCATTTTGTCATTCCATCTATGGGATTAAATTTAAGTTAATTTCTACCAAATATGTGATTTTAATTTTATAAAATTTACTCTACATTTTTTAATAATAATAATATATAATGTCTAGTAAGTTCAAATTAGTTTTTTTGAAAAACATATTAGTAAATACAATTTAAATTAATTTCTCTAATTAAGGTAAAATTTAAACTAATAAGGGACTATACCTTAAACATAAGGGCCAAAATGACTGATAAACATTTCTAAAACCAATTTTGTTACCATATTTAGACCATATTGACCCTTTTATCTAATTGGGTTAATTATTTTAAGCCCATTATGTAAGGTATACCTCTCAATTGTGTTTAGATATTTATATTTATAAGAATGGAACTCCTCCTCCATTACAAAAATGCTCTCACCCCTACAAATTATTCACACCACTAAAGAACTATGGATCTAAAAAAACCTACCAAAATAAGTTCCAAACATTCCTACCCAAAAAATAGATTCCTCACTTTTGGAATAAAGAAATCCATGGATGTCCTTTTGTGAAAACAAAATAGAGTTACTTGAAAAAGAGGTAACATTCTTCAACGTTCACTTTTGTTTTATTTATTTGTCAAAACATTTAATAATTATTATTAAATGATTTTATAACAAAATAAATATACTCAAAATACTTAATGTTTTTATTCTAATGATTCTAAATACACCTAAAATCACTTCCACAAAATGGGTAACAAATTTACCATTCGTGTTTGCGACGAACTATCGAATCGTGAAGTCATGCCATTTTTTTTATTACCACCTCTCATGGTTGGGAATTACGATGGAAATTCTTTTTATATGTTATATGTGATATTTATATTTTATTAATACTTATTTAATTTTTATATAACACAAACCTTAATTCCTTTCATTTCATGGGAATACAATTACATCATTTGTGGATGTGTAAACTACCACCTCCTCAAAGCGATGTGATTCTTTCACGCTATACATATAATGCATTAAGAACGATTTTAATAAACTTATGTGACATATATTACATAAATATGATAATATTATAATAATATACATATATATCAATTAATTTTCATTCTTTTAAATACAATAATGAAATGGATGTAGCGTTCGTCAGTACGTATGACAAACCATCTTCATGAACGATGCATTTCATTTCTTATATCCAATTAGTATGGATTATACTAAATAGATATATAATTAATATACATGAAAAAACATGTTTTACATTATGGATATGGTGAAATCATTATGTATGTAATAGGAATAATAGATAACAAATCAGAACATACTCGAGAAACAAGGTAATTAACACCTGAAATAGTGAAAATAATAAAATATTTCAAACAAATGGGTAATAAGGTAATATAATAAGATAAAATATTATTTATAAAATATTATTATGGTTCTATAATAAGTTATTAATATTCTTCAAACCATTATATAAGAGGTTATAGTACGTTCACACAAAAGGAAATGCAAGGTATGAGATTTTATCACAATTTCATTTCATTGAGGCATATTTTAATGTTGTGAACTTAGTTTCATTAATATAGTGTATATAATACCCATTTGAAATTTAATATCATTAATAATTAATCATTTATGGTTTTCTATAATACCAATTTTAATTATTTCATCTAAGGGGATTTGAACTTAATGTTTCCAAGTGGTATAGAAATTTCATAACTCAATTAATTTCCATTGGTTTATATTACTTCTTCATTATTGTTAATATTATATGATTATGTGTATAATGAATTTGAATATATACTGATTGTTTAAACTTTTTATATGTGGATTTAAGGTTGATATAAATAATCAACTAAATGATTAATTCTCACTTCAATTTAATGTCCATTTTAAGGGTTAATTTCAAATTACCATTCTTATTAAGAGTGGTTATTCATAAAACTCCATTAAAGTAATTTATTTGATCATTGTAAAATAAAATCTTTCAATTTTTATCCTCTTATTATTCATGAATGTTTTCAAGTAATAGTACCATTTTTATACTCTATGGTACTCAAAATGTATTATAAAATGTTTTCAAGAAAAATCGACTTTATTTTTTCCTTTAATCAGATAACCTATTTTATTCAAATAATCTTGTGTGTAAAAATGTTTTAAAAAATGTATTAATTTTTTTAAATAATCCAAAGTTATTTAATAAAGAAAATTTTCCCCGTTTTCCTTTTATAGATTTTTCTAAAGGAATCTTCTTGTCACTTTCTAAATAGGTCACTTTTCTCTCCTATTTACCATGAAAAAGGAAGATTCTTTTACCTTGTATGAAATTAAATTCCATCATTCCTTTGAGTCTTCCTTTAGAAATTTACAAAGTTATTTTTTAATTTTTTTAAAAATTCATTTTCACATAAAATAATTAAAAAAAATCAGAATGAAATGGATATTTTCCTCAGGATCTTTTTAAAAGATCTTTTTTATAGTATTCACATTAATCAATGACAAAAACTATTTATTTTACTGCCCTTTGGATATATTTTATTGACACTATCATTATTCTTCTTATGGATGGTTTATGATTTATTTTTCCATGGATTGTATTGAAATTAAAATCTCTGATTTAGTTTTATAGCCCTATTTTAATATTCAAATTCCAGTGATCATTGAATAATAAATTTATCCAAAATATCCATATCATTTATAATGGATATGATTATTTCTTTAACTGTATTCCATTTTTTACTTATGGTGTTTACATTTAATGTTATTTGATAAATGGGGAAATATTGATAATTCTACATCTTTTACTCAATTATTATATTTGACAAGGCACATTATTTATAAAGTAAATATATTATTTGATATAAGAGGAATTATTTGGATAAGTATGACATGTGTGGGGGTTGGTTATATATAGATCCTCGATACATCAGTAGTCTCATGGGATGAGTCAGTTGGATAACCATAGTGGAGTTTTCACCTAGTTTGTTATAAACCATATTGCAAATGGTCTTGATGGTAAAGGTATCATGTACATAAGAAACCTGGCGACCAATAATTAATAATTTCCATCATTTTGAATCATTTATTTTTATCCTTGATATTTTCACCATGAAAAAATCTATGGATTCATTTCATCCTCAATTTATTTATTAAATGGCATATTTTTCCATTATTTTTATGACCATATTTATTTATACTTATCTAGTTATTTTTAATGGAATGCGTTTTTAGTTATTTACCTTTCCATATTGTTCATGCCCTCCCTCTTAGTTAATTGATTACATGGAATGAGTGTTCAGTTATTTACAGTTCCATATTATTATTCTCAATGATTAATTATTTTTTATGTTGCACATAACCCTAACTGAGAATTTATGATCAAAATTATTTTATTTCCTTTTATATGGAATCCAAGAAGTGTACTAATAATGATATGAAAGGATACAATAATTGGTAATGATGTTATTATTGAAAAAAATATGTTCTAATTATTGTATTAATTTGTAACACAAAACATATATATTTATCTAGTTTACCAAAAATAGTAAACTCTTTTGTCCTTCAGGATTTGATTACTTGTAATCAAGACAATTTAATTGTAGTAGAAACAAGATATTGGATTACTCGAGTTGAGGAACTATAATTAGTACAAAGTAATTTTATTAGAAACCTATGGAACTAGATTTAGGAAAACATAGATTTGGGAACATAGACTGAAGGTAGAATTTAAGGATAAGTGTTAATAAACATATTAATGTTTCATTTATAAAGTGATTATGTTGGTTTTGTAGAAATACATCCCTACATGGATACTACAGGTGGATATGGTTCTAGAATGGATATACCTAGGGGTATAAAATTCGAAAATGTGTGTCGGGAGAGACTTGATCGTAACATATTAGTTGACAACATTCCTTATTATGCCCCAGTTTTGAGAGTCCTGTGGGATATGCTTAGGATAATACACATTTTCTTTACAAACAATTATAAAGTATTTTAATAGACAATGACAAGGAATTAAATAGGTTTAACCATAGACCAATTAAGGTCCTATGTTGAAATAAAATGAATAAAGTGTTTATGTATTGAGGTTTTAATGAAAAACTTAGTTAAAAGGATATTTATTGATTTAACATATTACAAAGATTTCCATCATATATATTTTGTAAATATTATTCATATTTTTAATAAAAAGAAAAACCCACATTCCAGGTGAAAACCCATCACATCCATCAAGTCCGTGGGGCTTGAACCCATGACCAAAGGATGATAAGGGATTCATGCCCACCACTAGCCTAAATGATGTCCCGATTAATGTGTAATTTTTAGTTAATAAATTTGATGAATAAATACTAATAATGAACCAATAGTGTTAATTTTTTGGAGATTAATGTATTAAACATATTGGAATTGTAAAATAGTTAGAAGAAAATGGAAATACATGTCACTTATTTATGGGCCTTATGATATGTTAAAAGTAAATTTTACTACTCCAGAATCTATGTTAATTTTTGGATATCCATTTCTTAATGGGATGAATTATAACTTAATAAAAGAAAAACCAAAGGATGAAAATTTTCAAATGAGATTTAAATGTATCAAGTAAATATATTTCCTTATATTCTTGGTCAATAAAATAATCCCTCAACATACAGAAATTTACCTTAAAACAATATTTTTCTATTAATACCTTTATTATTATTAAACCGATGGTCTTTTAAATTATCATCAATTTATGGATTTGAGGCCCTAAAAATTAAATTAACCATTCATTTGTTTATGATAAATGGCCTCAATAAATCCCTAAAATTATGTATTCTTTTCCAAAAGTCCATATTTTCACTTTTCCACTAAGGTTCTCCTATACATAAACCTAGTTATATATTATTCCATATGACCTTTGTAATCCTAATTATCTCTTATTGAGAGGATATTTTATTAACTCTTCTCATGATGTGAGATTTCAAAAAACACATTTTCAAATATCGTACCCCTTATTTTTGAAATCGTCTTTAAGTCTCAAGGATGAAATTTAATTAAGGTGGGTAGAATGTAACTCTGTAGAATATAATGTAAAAAAATTGTTTTCGATAGCGTGTATGGCACACAACAGCTAATGTATAAAGGAAAAATTCTCAAGAATTTAGGGTATAATGAATATTTTAAAAAAATTAATATATTCAATATCTTTTAGTGAACACAATACTGAGTTATCTTGCATCATGGGTAATAATGAGTTTCTTCGATAGCTTGTGTTACACACAAAACTGAGTTTTATAGAACAATAATATTATATTATAATATATAACAAGATATAACATAGACTTTGAATTATAGGTTTTGAATAGTATTTACTATATTATTAAATTATATGTTTCACACAAATATTAAATGAATGAATTAATTAAAAATTAATATAAAAACCAATTGAATATAAAGAATATGTTTTTATACTCACAATTGTGTTTGTCCTAATAAATTAAATTAACTAATATTATTAAATGATATTAATGAAATTTATATTTTATATAATCAATGAAATATTTTTGACATTCATCGTCTAGATTTTATAGGAATAGGGTAATAAAAAATCGAATGTTATGTATACAAACCTATATTTTTCTAAAAGCAATTTTAAGCCTTTTAATGGCACACCTATATTAATTTTTTTTTGAAAATTTATAAATTTTATATGAAAAAATAAACTTAATTTTTTGTAAATTGAAACATTTAAATTATATTAAGGTGATTTTTTGAAATTTTTCTGAGAAGTTTCAATTTTTGATGAATAATGAAAAATACTGAATTTTAATTGAAAGATGACTTTTCATCTAAATAATTTATCTGGTAAAATTATATTTTAATTTAGTTTTAAAGTAAAAAAATAAATAAAGTATACATAAATTAATACAATTTAGTTAATTGTAATAATTTTCACATTATAATTGGATATAAAATCATTTCAAACTAATAAACATTTTTACTTTTAAAATCAGTTTTATCATCCAGTCCATGGGATTAAATTTAAATTAATTACTTCCAATTATGTGATTAGAATTTATAAAAATGGATTCCATATTTGTAATCAGAATAATTTATAATTTCTATTAAGTTCAACTTAGTTTTTAAACAAAAATATTAGTGACAGAAGTTAAAATTAATTACTGTGATTAAGGTAAAATTAAGTTTAACAAGGGACTAAACCTTAGACTAAAGGTCCAAAATGACCTAGAAACATGTATACAACATATTTTATGGGAATATTTCCACCATATATTCCCTTTTATAGAATGAGTTTATTTTTGGAGGCACACGATTTAAGGGAGACCTATCAATATTTCTTACCTTTCTATATTTACAAGAATTCCACTCCTCTATAAAAATGCAGTTGCCCCTCCCAATTATGCACACATATCAAGAAATTTTTGTCATCCAAAACCTGAAAAAATAATCTCAAAACATCCCTAAACTCATCCTATAATACATAATTTGGGTAAAAATTAATCCAAGGTTGTCCTTTGGTGAAAACCAAACAGAGTTACCTGAAAAAGGTGTAACATTCGTCCAAAATCAATTTTGTTTTATTTATTTTTATAACCATTTAATTATTATTATTACATGATTATATAATAACATAATTATACTAAATATACTAATATGTTGTTTTGTTAAGGGTTCCACTACCCCCCACACACACTTCTATAAAACAGGTAATGAATTTACCATTCGTGTGTATGACGTACTACCTCATTGCAAAACAATGTCACTCATTTTTTCATTTACCACCTATCATGGTTGTAAATTTTTATGGAAACACATTTTTAATATTATATATGTATTTTTTTGTCTAAATACTAATAAAATTAATTTATAACACAAATCTTCATGTTTTTCATTTAGTGAGGAATATGATAACATCGTTTGTGGACTTGTGGACTACTGCCTCCTCAAATAAATACAATTAGTTCATGCCATACATAGAGTTTATTAGAAATGGTTTTAATGGGAATATTATACATATATGAAAAACATATGATAATGGAATTATAAAATACATATATATCATTTACTTTTAATTATTTTAAATATGAAAATCAAATAGAAGGACATTTCATGTGTACGTAAGACCTACTATCTCCATGAATGGTGCATTTAAATTTATATCTGTAAATACTATGTATTGTTATCAATAAATATATAATAAATATATATGATAATTAAATATGGGTTTAAAATTTTTATATGATGAAATAATGATCTAATTAATAGGAACAATGAATAACAAGTCAAAACATATTCGATAAACTAAGAAATTAACTCCCGAATTTTTAAAAATAATGAAATATTTATCAAACAGGTAATAATATATTATAAAAAGATAGTATATGATATCATAAATATTAATATTCTTCTACAATAAGTTTTTAATATTATTTAAACCATTATATATTAGTTTAAAGGATATTAACACAAAAGTAAATGCAATGTAAGTGATTTCATGTTGATTTCATTTCATTAAGGAAAATTGTAATGTTGTGCACCTAGATTTGTTTATATAGTGTATATACTTATAACGACCCAAACTTTACATACATTTTTATTAATTCAGAATTGAATCACACTTATTACAACATATAACAAAACCAAGAAAGGACCGTATAGGTATAGAGTCTTTAGAAACTGGGAAACGTAAACAACTGGTTCATAAAGCATCTACTTTACCTCCCATTTATTTCATCATATCTAGAGTCCCATTTTGGCATATCCTACTTAATAACCTTCTTCCTGACCTGGGGAAATAAAACATACAAAAGGGTGAGCTCAAATGCTCAGTAAGGGTAAACAAAAGAAATATAAATCACATCATATACATAAGAACATAACTTTTGGAAATATTAACCTGCAAAAGAGATCATAATATCATAACATGGGATAAATCATAGAAGTGAAATTTAATCCCAATAATCATAAATTAAAACATGAAACTTTGTGGCATACACACATAATCATAAAGAATCATTTCTTGTTAGTCAAGACTCATTGCCAAGACTATCTTAGTGGACAAAGTCCATTTCTGAACCGAGTTCACTCCTCGTTTCAGTCCTGTTTCACTGAACCGGTATAACCTACCATTCCAGCCATATCTATCTCATGAGATATAAAATCTTTACCCAATGAATTGGAGGGAGATATAGGTCCCACCCATCTCATAATGATACCATTCTTATGTGTGCCACAAAATATTAAAATCATACATCATTGCATAACCCATGTAATAAAAATGGGATTCTTAAACAACATGACATCATAAAACAATTCATATAAGATAAAGGAATTCATAAAAATATATCCATCACAACATAGTCATATCAATGTAATAATAGGGATATAAACAGAACCCTATATTATCTTAGATGGAAAATAATTTTGATAAAACACTTGAACTCCATTCTTGAGGAAAATATCCTTTCTACTTCAAATTTTTTTTTCCTTTCTTAACATGTCATATAATTTTAATCTAAAAGAAGTTGATTAAAAATAAGCTTGAAAACTTATAAAGGAAGATTCTTGGAAATAATGTTTTAAAAATCCATTCATGCCGTATAAGTTAAAAAAAACATTCTTCTCGTACTTTTGTCGGAAAAGTCAAAAAGTACCTCGTACGAAAAACGACAAAATATTCCTTTCATATCTTAAAAAAAAACTCATCGAAGGGTAAAATTGGATTTAAACAATTGTATGTGGATGGAAACAATATTACATATTGAGGAAACATGGATGTGGATGATAAAATACACCCCAGTAAATACCAAAATATAAACAATCTCGGATAAAAATGAGATTGTGATATTTTCCCTTAACTTTGGTCCGATATGCTTTGTACGTGTCCAAACCTCCTGTATAATGATTTAAATAATGTTATTGAATTATTACATAATCATACATATTTTTATGATATCATATATGGTCATATTCTTAGCTTACTATTAGTAATATTTCATTACTACTTGTTATTCGGGTGTTAATTACTTTTTGTTCTTATGAGTGTTTGTCGAATAAATTCTTATTATTCTCTTTAGGTTACAGATACCTCATTTACATAATGGTATTAGTGTAATATATATCATATTCATTCATTCAATTCATTTATATAATCATTATGAAATGAAGATCATGTAGAACGAGTCGCATCACATCGTGGAGACGGTATTCCGTACGTACGCACGAGTGATGATATCGTTCCTATGATCGTGGAATTGTATTGGAGTGTATGTATACTATTTCAGAATCAATATCACTTTATAATAGTCATATATAGTAATTATTTACACCATTATACCCATCCAAGTAAGGTGGTGGTGGAAAAAATAGATTACACCACGGCGTGGAGACGGTATTCCGTACGTACGCACGCGCGGTGATTTCTTTTTACGTAGGATGGATAGATGGTGAAATAGGGTTGTTTAATACTTATAATAACATATCAGTATATGTGTGATACTGATTTTATTTCTTCATAATGAAAAAACTAAAGAAGAAGAAGTGGAAGAAGAAATAAAGATGAAAGAATCGGTAACGGACATTACCTCTTCTTTGAAGTGCTTCTTTGAGACCTCCTTTTAGGGTACTAAAATAGGTCTTTGAAGAAGACCAGTACCTCTAGGATGTCTCTAGGGAAGTGGAGAGGAGAAAATGGAAGGGTTTGGACGAGAGTGAAGGCTCAAAGTGGTGTGAGGAAGAGGGGGAGGAGGTGCCCTTTTATAAGGGAGGAGAGGGGCACCTTTGGAATAACTAAAAATATTATTTTATTATAAAGTCAAGTTCGGTTTTAAATAGCTCCAAATTGAGTTATTTAGAAGATAAGGTGGGGATGGGTAGAAATCCTCTCATCCAATATAATTTAGCCAAGTTTAGGTCATTATATTAACCTTATCTTTTAGTTTTAACTCTTAGTTAATTAGATTGACATTTACCATGTCACTTTGTATTTTTATATTATATAGTTAATAAACTTACCATATACATCCAAGAGACCCCCAAGTTTTGTTTTATTAATATATATAACCTTATCTAAGTAATTTTGCCGAACCTTATATTTTTAGGAATAAAATAACAATTAATAATATAATATTTGTTTTAAAAACTATTTTATGTCAATTTTGACACTATTCAATAGTTGATTTTTTTGAAACTCATAAAAGAATGATTACTTCGACAAAAGTTAATTAAATCAATCCTAACATGTCATATTAACCTATAAAATTAGTTTAATTCATAAAAAGTCTCAAATTATACTTATTTAGGTATTTATAATATCAATTATTCTAATTTTTCACTATTATGGTAATTACTGCATCATCATTGTGTCATAAATAAATTAAATTATTTAAAGTCTAAAAATTACAAATAAAATATCATTATGTAGGAAATTTTTTTATATTTATAATGAATATTTATAGTCGAATTTATCTTATGTATAACCTTATATTAAAAATGATTTAGTTATTAAACTTTGATTTTAACTATTTTAACCCTTCTTTAAATAAATTAATAATAAATGTCCTAATCTAATCCAAGTGGGCCTAAATGGTCATATTTTATTCCTAAGGTTGTTTTTGGTCGAATTACACTTGTCCAATAGAATTAGGACATGTGTTAGGGTAATAATAATATCATTTTTACCCTTAATTACCCTATTTACTTTTAACTGTGGTAAAAAAAGTAAAAAGTTACTATTCACCAAAAAAATTATTTTCATCTCATTGAACCACATTTTACTTACTGACATCAACTGTGTCTCTCGGATTTTCGAAATTCCACTCACAGAAGCGGTAAAATTAAGTTTTATGAAAAATTCAGTTTTTTTAACTACCACTTAGTGGTTTCACTATTCATCAAAAATTGAAAGTTTTCAGAAAAGTACCAAAATTTTACCCTAGGCTAATTTCGATAATCCGAATCCAAAAATGAAGTCCATTTTGAAAAATAAAACTTATAAAATTTCAAAAAGTGGTTATTAATATTCATAACGACTAGTTTTAATAATATTTTAATAGCATATCATTGTTTAGTGAAACTCGGTATTGTGTACGACGCAAGCTATCGAGGAAGGTCGTGATTTCGTGTAAAGCAAGCCAAGCTAGTGTTGTGTGTAGTGAAAGATTCATTTGATTATTTATATAACATAAAAACAAAATATTTCACATAAAAGTCTCGGGTGTTACATTCTACTCCCCTTAAAATGAATTTCGCCCTCGAAATTCGTCACTTTGTAACAAACAGATGAGGATACCTCTCCCTCATCATATCCTCAAGCTCCCATGTAGCTTCTTCTAATTGGTGGTTCCTCCATAAAAATTTCACCAAGCGAGTGGTCTTGTTTCGTAGGACTTTTTCGCTACGATCCAAAATCTCTATCGGTTGTTCTTCATAAGAAAGATCTTGCTCCAGCGGTACAACTTCTAAGCTGAGTACATGTGAAGGATCAGGTATGTACTTTCTTAGGAGAGATACATGGAACACATCGTGAACTTGAGAGAGATTCGGTGGAAGCGCCAATCGGTAAGCTACCTTCCCAACACGATCCAGTATTTCAAAAGGACAGATATACCTAGGGCTCAACTTTCCCTTCTTTCCAAATCTCATGACCCTCTTCGAGGGAGATATTCATAAGAACACTTTATCACCCACTTCAAACACTAGGTATTTTCTTTGGTTGTCGCCATAATTTTTTTGTCGACTCTGAGCTGCTCTTATGTGTTGTTGAATAGATTTGACCTTTTCTGCCATTTCATCAATGAGATCAGGTCCTAATAGCTTTCTTTCCCCAACTTCATCCCAGCAAGTTGGAGTCCTGCATTTCTTTCCATAGAGAGCTTCATAAGAAGCCATCTGAATACTGGAGTGAAAGCTATTATTATAAGAAAATTCCACCAAAGGTAGGTGTTGATCCCAACCACCTTTTAAATCCATAGAGCAAGCTCTCAATATATCTTCTAGAGTTTGAATTGTTCTCTCAGACTGACCGTCTGTCTGAGGATGATAAGCAGTGTTGAAACTCAACTCTGTATCTAGTGTATGCTGAAGACTTCGCCAGAACTTCGAGGTAAATCTCGGATCCCGATCAGATATAATAGAAAGTGGTACTCCATGCAATCTTACCACTTCCTTCACATATATCCTGGCAAGCTGATCTAGAGAGAAATCCTCTCTAATAGCAATGAAGTGTGCAGACTTTGTAAGACGATCAACTATGACCCAGATAACATTATTGCCTTTGGATGTTTTAGGAAGTCCTGTGACAAAGTCCATAGTGATGTTTTCCCATTTCCATTCGGGTATGGGTAATGGTTGTAACATCCCCTTAGGCTTCTGTCTCTCAGCTTTAAATTGCGGACAAACCAAGCATCGAGAGACATATTCAACAACATCTTTTTTCATTCCATCCCACCAGAAGTAATCTTTTAGGTCCCTATACATCTTCTTGCTTCCAGGATGAATAGAGAATGAATAACTATGAGCCTCATCCAACAGCTCTTTCTTTAATTCGGGGATAGGAGGAACACAAACCCGATTCCTGAACTTTATTATCCCATTATAATCAAGGTTGAATTTAGGAACATTTCTCACCTTCTTTTGTAACTCGACATATTATTTCTGCGCCTCTTTAATCTTCACATGTATAGATGGTTGAACATTCATTTGAGAAAGATACGATTTTCCCATTTCATTATAATTCCAAGATCCATCCTTTGTACATCCATAAATATTGGATCTTTTGTGATCCTCATCATGGATAAACTAGCATGGTCTTGTCGACTTAATGCATATGCCACCTTGTTTTCATTCCCAGGGTAGTAATGGATTGAGCAGTCGTAATCCTTAATCAGCTCCAACCATCTTCTTTGGCACATATTCAGCTCCTTTTGTGTGAAAATATACTTTAAACTTTTATGATCAATATAAATGTCATAGCTTTCTCCATAAAGATAATGCCTCCAAATCTTTAACGCAAAGATTACCACAGTTAACTCCAAATCATGAGTTGGGTAATTTTTCTCATGTATTTTCAACTGTCGTGAGGCATAAGCTATCACCATATCATTTTGCAAAATAACACACACCAATCCCTTCTTAGATGCATCACTGTAGATCACAAACCTTTCTCCACTACAAGGCAGTGTGAGAACAGGTGCACTAGATAACCTTCTTTTCAACTCCTTGAAATTCTCTTCACATTCCTCCATCCAAACAAACTTAACTCCTTTCCGAGTCAACTTGGTGAGTGGATTAGATAATCGTGAAAAATATTTCACAAAACTTCGATAATATCCAGCCAAACCAAGAAAACTTCGGATCTCAGTTACTGTTTTTGGTCTCGACCATCTTTCGATAACCTCTGTTTTTGCTGGATCCACAGATATCCCCTCTTTTGAGATTATGTGACCCAAAAATGCAACTTTTTGAAGCCAAAATTCACACTTGGTAAATTTCGCATAAAGATTATCCTTTCTCAGGGTCTTAAATATAATTCTCAAGTGATCTTCATGTTATTCCTTGCTATTTGAATAGACAAGAATATTGTCTATAAAGACTACCACAAACTGATCAAGATAGTCTCTAAAGACTCTATTCATCAGATCCATGAAGATAGCAGGGGCATTAGTAAGACCAAATGGCATCACTATAAATTCATAGTGTCCATACCTTGTATGAAAATCTGTCTTTGGTATATCCTCCCTTTTGACCCTTAATTGATGATACCTTGAACGAAGACCAATCTTGAAAAAGTATTGAGCTCCGCATAGTTGGTCAAATAGGTAATCAATGCGTGGGAGAGGATATTTTTTCTTGATAGTGATCTTGTTAAGTTCTCGATAATCAATGCAGAGTTTCATTGATCCATCTTTCTTATTAACAAACAGAACATGTGATCCCAAACATGACGCACTAGGGCATATGAACCCCTTATCAAGATTCTCTTGGAGTTGCTTCTTCAATTCCTGCAACTCAATTGGGGCCATTCTATAAGGTGTCTTTGAAATAGGCAAGGCACCCGGTATGAGTTCTATTGAAAAATCAACTTCACGATTCGGTGGAAGACCCAGTAATTCCTCCGGAAAGACATCATCAAACTCCCGTACAATGGGCATATTATTAATCGTGAGCTTCTCACCAACCATTTGAGATAAATAACCTTCATTTAGTGGAATCAAGACCCATAAGATGGAAGAAATTTCCACTGGAAGGTTATGTTCATCCTTGCATTGATAGACGATCATAGATTGATCTGGAATGTGAAATGTGACTTCCCTTCTTTGGCAATTGATATGAGATCCATACAAAGAAAGCCAATCCATGCCAAGAATCACATCAAATTCCACTAATGGAAGGATCACAATATTTGCAGGAATCAATTTCCCACAAACATCAATTGGGGAAGAATTATAAACTTTTGATGCGACTATTGTGCCATTAGGTGTTGTCACAGCTAACTCAACCTCTAATTGTTGAGGTAATACGGCAATACTATTAGAAAATTCTTCAGAAATAAAGGAGTGGGTGGATCCAGAATCAAATAAAACTTTTGCTACTTTAGAGTGGATGGTAAGTGTACCTTTCACCACATCGTTATCGTACTCCACATCGCTGATAGAAATTGCATGTGACTTTCCTTTGTCTTTAGCCTTAAGAGTTTGTTGACGTCGACCATCATCATCAACCCTTGGATTAGGGCATTTATTGGCATAATGTCCCATCTCCTTGCACTTGAAACATTGAAGTGTAGTAGGTTCCATCTGCGTGTCCCTTCCTTTGTTTACATCATTAGACATCTTTTTCCCATCATTGCAGTATTCAAATGCCCGATGACCTTCCTTTCCAAATTTGAAACATTTACTTGTTCCTTTAAGACAACTCCCTCCATGTTTCTTTCCACACTTTGAGCATAAGGGAAAGCTCATCTTCCTTTCAGTGTCCTCTTTATATTTTCCTTTGAATTCCATTTTCCTCTTCTTATCAAACCCTTATGACTGATGGGTTATTCCAATATCCATCTCGACTTTGAGAGAACATTGAACGATTTCCTCGTATCTATTGAAATCCCTTATGGCTAACGCCCTTCGAAGACTTGGTTTTAAGCCACTAAAGAATCGATCGATCTTACTTTCAGGTTGGATAATAATACCAGAAGCGTACCTTGCAAGTCTTTTAAAATTTTCTTCATAGGTACCAACAGATTCATCATCCTTTTGCTTTAGTTCAAGAAACTCTTTCTCCATCTTTGTTCGGAGAATACGAGGGAAGTACTTATTGAAAAATAAGTTGTTGAACTCGTCCCATTCCATGGACTTAATTTCATCTCTTTGCCTCGTATTCTTAATAAGATTCCACCATTGATCAGTATCTCCTTCCACATGATACACTTCTAGGATGACTTTATCATGTTCAGAACATTGAAGAACTGAAAATATCTTTTCAGTAGTACTAATCCATTGTTCAGAAATTAATGGATCAGTAGACCCATTGAATGAAGGTGGACACTTCCTCATGAAGGATTCAACAAAATGTTACTCCCTCCTTTGCTCGTTTGGAAGTCCAGCATGATTCATAGCTTGAGAAAGTTGTGTGAGCATGGCTACAAGATTTTTCATTCCATCTCCCATAACGTTTGGTTGCTCAGGGGGACAATCATTGCATTTCCCTTTGCATTCCGCATTAACACAGTTCCTTCGGGTTCCAGCCATTGACTAAAACCAAGAAGAATAGTGTGAGGAACACTAATTGTAATAGGAAAACCACATAATCAAGAATAAAATTTCACACTTAACTTCTTATCCTAGGTTATTCATGGTCATTTCTAAAACACTAAGATTGTGTTCTATGCTTAGACTTATCCTTAGGGTTCTTACTAAGGCTTTCACATCATAATTTCCAAAGGTTGACTATACCTTTCCTCTGATACCAACTATAATGACCCAAACTTTACATACATTGTTATTGCTTCAGAATTGAAGCACACTTATTACAACATATAACAAAACCAAGAAAGGACCGTATAGGTATAGAGTCTTTAGAAACTGGGAAACATAAACAACTAGTTCAAAAATAATCTACTTTGCCTCCCATTTATTTCATCATATCTAGAGTCCCTTTTTGGCATATCCTACTTAATAACCTTCTTCCTGACCTGGGGAAATAAAACATACAAAAGGGTGAGCTCAAATTCTCAGTAAGGGTAAACAAAAGAAATATCAATCACATCATATACATAAGAACATAACTTTTGGAAATCTTAACCTGCAAAAGAGATCATAATATCATAACATGGGATAAATCATAGAAGTGAAATGTAATCCCAATAATCATAACTTAAAACACGAAACTTTGTGGAATACACACATAATCATAGAGAATCATTTCTTGTTAGTAAAGACTCATTTCTAAGACTATCTTAGTGGACAAAGTCCATTTCTGAACCGAGTTCACTCCTCGTTTCAGTCCTGTTTCACTGAACCGGTATAACCTACCATTCCAGCCATGTCTGTCTCATAAGATATAAAATCTTTACCCAATGCATTGGAGGGATATATAGGTCCCACCCATCTCATAATGATACCATTCTTATGTGTGCCACAAAATATTAAAATCTTACATCATTGCATAACCCATGTAATAAAAATGGGATTCTTAAACAACATGAAACAATTCATATAAGATAAAGGAATTCATAAAAATATATCCATCACAACATAATCATATCAATGTAATAATAGGGATATAAACAGAACCCTGTATTATCTTAGATGGAAAATATTTTTGATAAAACACTTGAACTCCATTCTTGAGGAAAATATCCTTTCTACTTCAAAAACATTTTTCCTTTCTTAACATGTCATATAATTTTAATCTAAAATAAGTTGATTAAAAATAATCTTGAAAACTTGTAAAGGAAGATTCTTGGAAATAATGTTTTAAAAATCCATTCATGCCGTATAAGTTAAAAAAAACATTCTTCTCGTACTTTTGTCGAAAAAGTCAAAAAGTACCTCGTACAAAAAACGACAAAAGATTCCTTTCATATCTTTAAAAAGAACTCATTGAAGGGTAAAATTGGATTTAAAAAATTGTAGGTGGATGGAAACAATATTACATATTGAGGAAACATGGATGTGGATGATAAAATACACCCCAGTAAATACCAAAGTATAAACAATCTCGGATAAAAATGAGATTGTGATATTTTCCCTTACCTTTGGTCCGATACGCGTTTTATGTGTCCGAACCTCCTGTATAATGATTTAAATAATGTTATTTACTTATTACAGAATCATACTTATTTTTATGATATCATATATGGTCATATTCTTAGCTTACTACTTGTAATATTTCATTACTACTTGTTATTCGGGTGTTCATTACTTTTTGTTCTTATGCGTGCTTGTCGAATAAATTCTTATTATTCTCTTTAGGTTATAGATAGCTCATTTCAATAATGGTATTAGTGTAATATATATCATATTCATTCATTCAATTCATTTATATAATCATTATGAAATGAAGATCATGTAGAATGAGTCGCATCACATCGTGGAGACGGTATTCCGTACGTACGCACGAGTGATGATATCGTTCCTATGATCGTGGAATTGTATTGGAGTGTATGTATACTATTTTAGAATCAATATAACTTTATAATAGTCATATATAGTCATTATTTACACCATTATACCCATCCAAGTAAGGTGGTGGTGGAAAATAGATTACACCACGGCGTGGAGGCGGTATTCCGTACGTACGCACGCGCGGTGATTTATTTTTCCGTAGGATGGATAGATGGTGAAATAGGGTTGTTTAATACTTATAATAACATATCCGTATATGAGTGATACTGATGTTATTACTTCATAATGAAACAACTAAATAAGAAGAAGTGGAAGAAGATATAAAGATGAAAGAATCGGTAACGGACATTACCTCTTCTTTGAAGTGCTTCTTTGAGACCTCCTTTTAGGGTACTAAAATAGGTCTTTGAAGAAGACCAGGACCTCTAGGATATCTCTAGGGAAGTGGAGAGGAGAAAATGGTAGGGGTTGGTCGAGCTTGAAGGCTCAATGTGGTGTGAGGAAGAGGGGGAGGAGGTGCCCTTTTATAAGGGAGGAGAGGGGCACCTTTGGAATAACTAAAAATATTATTTTATTATAAAGTCAAGTTCGGTTTTAAATAGCTTCAAATTGAGTTATTTCGAAGATAAGGTGGGTATGGTTCTAAATCCTCTAATTTAATATAATTTAGACAAGTTTAGGTCATTATATTAACCTTATCTTTTAGTTTTAACTCTTAGTTAATTAGATTGACATTTACCATGTCACTTTGTAGTTTTATATTATATAGTTAAGAAACTTACCATATACATCCAAGCGACCCCAAGTTGTGTTTTATTAATATATATAACCTTATCTAAGTCATTTGGCCGAACCTTAGATTTTTAGGAATAAAATAACAATTAAAAATATAATATTTGTTTTAAAAACTATTTTATGTCAATTTTGACACTATTCAATAGTTGATTTTTTTGAAACTCATAAAAGAATGATTAATTCGACCAAAGTTAATTAAATCACTCCTAACATGTCATATTAACCTATAAAATTAGTTTAATTCATAAAAAGTCTCAAATTATACTTATTTAGGTATTTATAATATCAATTATTCTAATTTTTCACTATTATGGTAATTACTGCATCATCATTGTGTCATAAATAAATTAAATTATTTAAAGTCTAAAAATTAAAAATAAAATATCATTATGTAGGAAATCTTTTTATATTTCTAATTAATATTTATAGTTGAATTTATCTTATGTATAACCTTATATTAAAAATTATTTAGTTATTAAGCTTTGATTTTAACTATTTTAACCCTTCTTTAAATAAATTAATAATAAATGTCCTAATCTAATCCAAGTGGGCCTAAATGGTCATATTTTATTCCTAAGGTTGTTTTTGTTCGAATTAAACTTGTCCAATAGAATTAGGACATGTGTTAGGGTAATAATAATATCATTTTTACCCTTAATTACCCTATTTACTTTTAACTGTGGTAAAAAAAGTAAAAAGTTACTATTCACCAAAAAATTATTTTCATCTCATTGAACCACATTTTACTTACTGATATCAACCGTGTCTCTTGGATTTTCGAAATTCCACTCACAGAAGCGGTAAAATTAAGTTTTATAAAAAATTCAGTTTTTTTAACAACCACTTAGTGGTTTCACTATTCATCAAAAATTGAAAGTTTTCAGAAAAATACCAAAATTTCACCCTAGGCTAATTTCGATATTCCGAATCCAAAAATGAAGTCCATTTTGAAAAATAAAACTTATAAAATTTCAAAAATTGGTTATTACTATTCATAAGGGCTAATTTTAATAATATTTTAATAGCATATCATTGTTTAGTGAAACTCGGTATTGCGTACGACGCAAGCTATCAAGGAAGGTCGCGATTTCGTGTAAAGAAAGCCAAGCTAGTGTTGTGTGTAGTGAAAGATTCCTTTGATGATTTATATAACATAAAAACAAAATATTTCACATAAAAGTCTCGGGTGTTACAATACTACCCCATGGACATTTAAATATTTTAATAATTAACTATTAATGGAATTTTTATATTCAATTTTAATTAATTAATCTAATCGGATTTTAACTTAGTGTTTCCAAGTGGAAATGAAATTTCATAACTCAATTCCTTTTCATTGGGTTATATTACTTCCTCGTTTCCATTAATATTATATGATTATGTGTATCATGAAGTTGAAAAATATATTTGTATATTTTCACTTATTATATTTGGATTTAAAGTTAACACACATGATCAATTCATTGATTAATACTTACATAAATATTATGATCATTTTAAGGGTTTATTTCATAAATTCATTTATATCGATATTTCTTATCCTTGAAATTATATTAATTGAATTTATATGATAATTGTTCAATAAAACCTTCCATTATCATCTCCACTTGTTTTTCATAACCATTTTCATGTAATATTACTATTTTCCACTCTTTGTTATCCAAAATGTTTTTGAAATTGTTTTCCACAAAACCCAAATTCATTTCTCTCTTCAGTCAAAGAACCTATTTCTTTATAAAAAACATGTTTTCTAAAAAGGGTTTCATAAATTTTTTAAACCTTTATAAAATGTTTTATTTAATAACTTTTTACCCTTTATGTGTTTTTCAAATTTTTTCGATGTAATCTTATTGTCTCTTTCTGAAAAAGTAAATTTTCTATCATCTTTAATGAAAAAAGGAATATTATTTTTACCATGAAAGGAATTACCCACAATAATTTATTTGAATCATTCTTTTCAAGTTTAAAAATTTATTTTTTAATGAAAATGTTTCTAAAAATTATTTGAAAATAAAATAAATTTTAAAATGTTTTTCAAAATGAAAAGAAGAATTTCATAAACAATGTTTTTAAATGATATTTTTATAAAATTTCCATTCATCCACTATAATAATTCTTTATTTTACTTCACTTAGGATATGTTTCATTAATACCATCATTTTTTTACTCTGTATGGTTTGTGATTTATTTAGAAAATTATTGTATTGAAATTCCCTTGATTCATTTTTATAGCCCCCTTGAAATATTCAATTACCCGTGATCATTGAGAATTTAATTTCACCTTAATATCCATATTATTTATCATTGATATGAATATTTATTTAATGTATATACTATTTTTACATATGGTGTTTACTTTGAAGGTAATTTTATATATGGGTAGATATTTATAACTCTTCTTGTTTACTCCCTGCAATTTTTTTATAATGAAAGTTTTCATGAATTAATAGATTATTAGATATATGAGGAATGATTTGGATAAGTATGATATGAGTGGTTCCCAGTTATAAAAATACCCTCGATTCATCAGTAGTGTCAGGGGATGAGTCAGGTAGCTATATTTATTGGGGCTTTCACCCAGTATGTTATAAACCTTCTTTTAAAATGTCTTGACGGTAAAGTTATCACGTACCTAGGAAACATGGAATACAATAATTAAGAATTAACTTCATTTTGATCAAGTTATTATTATAAATTATATTTTCAATATGAAAAAATTACATGGATGCATTTAATTTTATGTTTATTAATTATATAATCTGGTTATCCGTTATTTACCTTACAATGTTAATTATTCTTTATCCTGTTATTTTAAATTAGACATGTGTTCAATTTTTTACCTTTCATATTTTTTATATACTCCCTCTTAGTTTATTGATTACCTGACTTGTGTGTTCAGTTATTTAAGTTCATATATTATTCTCATCGATTCATTATTGTTTTCATTATACTGAACCCTTACGGATCATTTGACCTCACCCTTGTTTTCTTACTTTCCCCAATAATCCAAGAAGTGTACTACGAAATATATGCAAGGATATTATAATTTGGGATTAATTTATTGTTAAAAAAATTATGTTGTAATTTTTTTATTAATTTATAATACAGGAATCATGTATGTATGTGGTTTACCAAGAAAAAGAAACCATTTGGTAGTTTAGGAATTTATTCGTTATAATCATTACAATGTAATGGTAGAAGACACCACCTCTAGGCTTACAGGGATTAGGGAACTACATTTTACATGATCTTTGTGGGTTTTGATTGTGTTATATGTTACTCATTCAATGTTTTGATATATTGTTCACTAAAAATTATTTGGTAGGTTCCCTAAGATCTGTAAAAAATGTTTTTTGGTTTCTATCTTGTCAATTATTCATGGATTTTATTTTAAATACCTTGGGTTGCATTCTAAGATTTAATTATTAGGTTTTATCTGATTAGATTTCTTTGACCAAAGGTGATATCGAAGTAGTTTTTTGTTGATATATGTTTCCATCATTATATTTTTACATCATTAGTTGTTGAGTATTAGTATTGGTATTTGGTTAGATATTTTTGGATTTTTCTGGAGTGTCTCTTTAGGTTGGTGTTTCCCTTATGGAAATTTAATCTTGCTTCTCAGATGGTTGGTATGATTGATATATTAATTGAGGTTTAATTTTATCTTTTTTTGGAAGATCATAATACTATAAATGTTTCATTGACTATTTAGTGTTTATTTGATAAAAAGTTTTAGATGAAGACAAAATTTTTGGGAACTATAAATATAAATCTATTTATATTACATCTAAAATCGTTGTTAATGAGTCCATTTCATGTTGGAGATGTTATATATTGTATGTACACGTGTCCTGATGGACTTAAATAATAACTTTGGATAGGTGGATTACTATATATTATGAGAATATTTTCATTCCCTATCTTGACCACATCTTCTTCAATGTGTATTGTACTTAAATACTTGTTTCCTTCAATATAAAATCAATGCATGTTTGGAGGAAGAAGAATTATGGCGGGGAAAACTTTTATACCTAGTTTTTTCACTATTATTTTATTTTTTATTAGAATTATAATCTTATCTTTAGTTTCAGATTGTTTTATTTTAATAATTTTTTTTGATTTGTATAATGAGTCTCAATATTAGGAAAAATAATTTATTAATGATTCAAAACATGATATTCCTTGGATACTCCATTTAGATGGGTTGGTGAATAAATATCAATACCATGGGGTGTTTGTTGGTAAAAACAAATATAGCTTGTTTTATCTGTGGGAATGGACGACATAGTTTTATCATGGTTTCTATTATCTGTGCTTCCCAAGCCATGTTGAATGTTATTTTTAAAAATGTTACACTAGTGTAGGGGGTTAAAAGTATTGAAAACTATTCAACCAAATAATATAGACTTCATAGATATTAATATTTGGTGAAATTAAATGTTTGGACCCAAATTTGAAACACATTGAGTCTTTAGTTTATTTCCCATAGATCAAATTATGTCCACGGTTCAAGAATCACTCTCTTCTTATCTTCCATGGTTTTTTTCATTTAGTGTTTACCCCTTGTCTAAGTAGTAAATTTCATGGTAAGTTCCTCTGGTTCACTCTTACTTTTTTCATATTTCTTATTTATCTCTATTTATTAGTTTTTATTTCTAATAAAACACTGGATTTCATGTTAGATTGTTTAAGGTATATAGTTTTACCAAATAATTGGGATTTTGATGCATAATTATATTCGGATTAGCCATTGTTGGAATCCTCATGTATTAATCATGTTTTAATGACCACAAATCCTATTTATTCTGTAAACCTTGTTAACTCTATGTAATCTATCTCCCATCAAATGTACAGTTGTTTAGTAAAATCTATGAAATTATCTTAAGTGGTATACACTCAGTTTGATTACTGAACACTATCTTTGATTTAACTTTATAATAATTTCTTTGAGAAATGATTAAGTCTAATAAATTCTATGAATATCAATGATTAAGTCTAAATATAAATTTTCGGCTAAGTCTGAGACACCGTGACTAGACACTGTGAATGAGACACCTTGAATGAGACACTGTGAATGAGACACCATGAAAATGAGACACCTTGATCAACCATACACCATGAATATGAGACACCACTTCAAGAAGACACCCGTTCAAGGAGACGCCGTTTTGATGACATACTATGACACCTTTTCTTAATTTGTTTTGTCGTTTTCAATTTAATTTCTAATGGTCATATATGACATTTTAAATGAAATCACATAATTAATGTTTCTTTGTAGACATGTCATCTGACAGAATGAGGTACGAGGTGCCGAATACATGCAACCTATTGGCTCCAACACAGGTACTGCAAGATAAAAGAGTAGTGAGGCTCAAAAACAAGATATAGATGAAAACAAAACAAGAAGTCATGAGCACAAAAAAGAAGAACACACTTATAGAATATTTTTGAAGAAAGAACTGTCACATGAAACTTGACGCTGCTAAAGAACACACGATGTATACTGGAATTCCATAATTGAGAACATCTTCGCACTGTCAAAAATCTCAAAGAACACAAGCCGGATCTGTCTGACTTAAGATACTCTATTTTCCATACGAGGACTTGATTTCTGCATATGCTTCATCTCAGAAGTCCAGAGCTTCATAGACTAACACTCATAGCACTTCTAATCTTCTTTAAATATTTCTACTCTGTTGTGTATCATTTTATTATCTTTCGAGTAGTGTGTGTGTCTGTATAACAACACACTCTGTCTGCTACAATTAGCTGAAGGATATAAGACATCCTTTCTCAAACATCTTTTTACACTTGTGTAGACCAATAAATAATTGTGGAAGGGATCCCTGTGTGTCCTGATAGTTTGTACCTAAGAAAAAATGGGGATGAGGTTATGTGACCTAGACAGTCCTGTGTACTATTGCTAACCCTGATCCAAGGTGTTGATCAAGTTTTTTTATATAAACTACTTGGTGGTAGGTGATCACTAAGTGGAGTGGATTAGGTCTTGTCTTTAGACTGAACCAATTATTTTATATCTAATGTGCTGCTTAATTTAGTCTTCTCTGTTTTACTAATTTATTGTATAATTCAAAAATCACTAAATTCACTTTGATAGTTAATCTTGGAAAGCAGTTATAATTGTCTTACCTTACTATAATTCCTTAAAAAGTAATATTAATCACCGACATTAATATTTATGAGAATTATTCAATATTATATGAAGTTATTTTAACAGTCAAACTTTCATAACCATATTACCTTGATTAACTGGGCTGTATTTAACTTTATTGAGGACACTATTTAAGAATACTTTTTAACTATAAATTTTTATTTATACTCAATTCACCCCCTCTTGATAATCTACTCCGACCAACATTTGGTATCACAAGTTGTTTATTAAGAACCAGTTTAACCTTACTCAACTTTGATTGTAGTTGTACTTTTAATATTTGTAAATTTCTATTAATTATAAGTTTCTAGCTCTTTAAAATTATTTATTTATTATGGATAATATATTGGAAGGTGTTGCAAGCAATAAACCCCCATTCTTTAATGGAACCAACTATGCTCAATGGAAAATTAAAATGAAAATGCATTAAAAAGTATGGGTTTAAAAATTTGGTCTTCAATTATAGATGAATATAAGATCCCTTCTACTAATAAAATCAATTTAGATGAACCCACCAAAACTACCTATAATAACAATTGCAAAGCTAAAAATTCATTATATTTATCCTTAGGAGATGTAGAATTCAATATACTCTCTAGTTGTAAAACTGCCCATGAAATTTGGGATACCCTGTCTGTTTCACATGAAGGAACATCTTGTGTGAAATAAATGAGACTTAATACTTATACTATTAAATATGATAACTTTAAAATGAAACCTAATGAGCCTATCTCTAACATGTAACTTAGGATCAATGAGAGTTTCAACATAGTGATTTCTCTTGGAAGAGAAGTCACTACAAAGGAACAAATCATGATAATTCTTAGATGTTTGCCTGACAGATGAAGAGGAACCTCTGTTTCTATTAGAGGATCATGTGACATCATCAAGCTCCCTGTAACAGAACCCCTTCGGAAACTGATGATGTATGAAGAGGAGCTTAAAGTCAACAAGGAAGGGAAGGATGAACCAAAAAAGAAATCCGTTTCATTCAATACTACCACCTCTAAACACAAAGACAAAGGGAAATTAGATGCTGATGTATAAATTTGCAGTAATGAAAAATCATCACCTGATAGTGGTGAGGATATGGCTCAAATATCTTGAAGATTTAAATGATTTTAAAGGAAGAAGAAATTTTTTAAAAAACCTAACTTAAGGGGCAGATATGACCAAAATGGAAGTTAGAAGAAGTATTAGAAAATAAGTGACAAGACTGATGAGATTGTCTACTATGAATGTAATTGCAAAGGATATATCAAGGATGACTGTCCAATGATCAACTAGAAAAAGAGATATTAGGACAAGGTCCAGAAGTATAAAAATGCAATGAAGGCAACCTAGAGTGCTTCTGAGGATAGTTCAAGAGACTTCGAAACATCACCTAATGAACAGGATAACAAATCCAATATGTGTTTTATGACAAACACATCTGAGGTAATGCTGGACTCTATACATAATTCATACAATTCTGGAGATGAGAGTGACTCTAAAAATATGACTAATAAAGAAATTTTGGAATACTGTAACATGCTTGATGAAACATGTAATGAACTAAAATATATGTATAAATCATTGAATAAACATTATGCTCTTACTATGATTGTTAAATCTGAACTCACAAGTGAAAAGCAGAAAAATGATCAACTGCTCAAAGAGAAAAATGAATTAAAAATGTCTAATGAGAAATTGCGAAATGACTTAGAAAGTTTACCAATGGAAAAATACTCTTACTCAAATGCTGGGTAAACAAATTGCCCCCAAATACAATACTAGCATTGGTTATCAACCTGGAAAAAGAAATCTTGGTAGAATAAACTTTGTTTCTAAATCTAGGACATATAGTTTTATTCCCTGTTCTAGACACAAATCCACTAGTTCAAGTTATGATACACTTTCAACTATTTCAAGTTTTTTTAGACCGAATAAAGTTTATTTTTCAAATAATTTACACAATGATTATAGGAAACCAATGAGGTATATATGGGTACCAAAAATAGATGGAGGACATGTCACTTTTGGTGAAAATTCCAAAGGAAAGATTATTGGCCTTTGAAAAATTGGTAATTATAACTCATTTTTAATTTCTAAGGTACTGTTTGTTGGTGGTTGGAAATATAATCAACTTAGTATCTCACAATTATGTGATGATGGATTTCATGTTAGATTTGAAAATGATGCTTGTAATGATTTTAATTCTAAATAAAAATTATTGTTTTCTACATTAAGAAATGAAAATGTTTATTTTATTAACTTAGATTATTTAGTTTCTCAGAATGATTCATGCTTAAATGTATATCATAAAGAGTCTGTGATTTGACATAGTGAAATAGGAAACTGTAATATTCACTCCTTTAGAAAGATAACTAGAAAAATCTTAGTCAAATACCTACCCAAAGTTGAGTTTACAAATGATAATATGTGTAATCCCTGTCAAAAGGGAAAGCTACACAAAATTTATTTCAATCCAAAGAAAGAAGTGTCAGCTTCAGAACCTCTCGAACTGGTTTACATGGATTTGTTTGGACCATCTAGAGTTTCTAGTTTAAATGGGAAGCACTATGATTATGTTCATGTAGATGACTTTTCTAGATATACATGGACCTTTTTTTTATCTCACAAAACTGAAGCCTACTCTTATTTCACTAAATATGTTAAGTATGTAGAAAATATCAGTGGACTTAGAATTAAATCCATAAGAAGTGATCATGGACATGATTTTGAAAATTAATAGTTTTAATTCTTTTTCTCAAAAAATGGATATATTCATAAATTCTATGCCCCTAGAACACCTTAACAAAATGGAGTTGTAGAAAGAAGAAATGGAACCCTACAAGAGATTTCTAGAACAATGCTCAGTGAGTATGACCTACCTATGTATTTTTGCGCTGAAGCTATAAATACATCATGCTACATACTCAATAGAGTATTGATTGGACCTGTAATTAAGAAGACTCCTTATGAGTTATAGATCAATCGAAAACCAAAAGTTACCTACTTCAAAGTTTTTGGTTGAAAAGTCTATATCATCAATTCTAAGGAAAATCATGACAAATTTGCATCCAAGAGTGATGAAGGTACTTTTTTAGGATATTCCATTTTTTGTAAAGCCTATCGAGTGTATAATAAAAGAAATAAATGTGTGGATGAATATTTCCATGTCAAATTTGATGAAACAGATCCACATGAGCCTAAAATCATTTTAGAGAACTTGGATGATGATATATCAAATTTGGACATTAATTAAAAATCCTGAGACCATCATGTGAAGGAATCTGTAAAAATTACAGTTCTATAAATTCCTTATACTCAAGTCACAATGAACCTAGATCTGTTGATGAACCTAAAATCACTAGTCCTTCATTTCTTAGAGATTTTAGAACTCTCAAGAACTATCCCTTAGATGCTGTTGCAGGATACCTAGACAAAGGAACTCAAAATAGAGCTTCTCTTAGAAATCAGGTTGAACATCGAGTCTTCATGTCAAAACTTGAATCTAAAAACAATAATGATTCTATCAATGTTGAATTTTGGGTGATGGATATGCAAGACAAACTTAATCAGTTTGAAAGGAACAATGTTTGGAAACTTGTCTAAAGACCCAAGGACACATTCACCATAGGAACTAAATGGGTGTTTAGAAATAAGGTAGATGAAGTTGGTAACATACATAGAAACAAGGCTAGATTGGTTGCACAAGGCTATAGTCAAGAAGAAGGAATTGAATTTGAAGAAACCTTTGCACCAGTAGCTAGACTTGAAGCCATCAGAGTTCTTCTTGCTTATGCTGTGCATCTGAATTTCAAACTATATCAAATGTATGTTAAGAGTGAATTCCTAAATGGGTATATAGCTGAGGATGTCTATGTTGAGAAACCTCATGTTTTTAAAAATCCTCATTTTCCAAATCATATTTTTAAATTGTCCAAATATTTATATGGCTAAAAACAAGCTCCAAGATCTTGGTATGATAGGCTGAGTACTTTTCTTATTTCCAAAGGTTTTACAAAAGGAATAGCTGATCGTACCCTATTTATAAAATGAATTTCTAATGATGTTTTGCCTGTTCAAATCTATGTAGATGAAATTATTTTTGGATCTTCAAGAAATTATTTATGTATTGATTTTTCTAAAATGATGCAAAACGAATATGAAATGAGTTAAATGGGTGAACTAAAATTCTTTCTCGGATTTTAAATCTTTCAAAATAGTGATGGTATTATTTTAAATCAAAGTAAATACACTAGAGATCTTCTAAAAAGTTTTGAATTGGATGGATATAAAATTAGTGACACTCCAATGAGTACCACATGTAAGGATCTTGATGAAGATGGAAAAAATTTTGATCAAAAAACTTATAGAGGAATGATTGGAATTTTACTTTACATAACTGATAGTCAAACTAAAATTATGTTTAGTGTGTGTATGTTTGATCGTTTTCAATCCAATCCTAAGGAATCATATTTAAATGGTTTAAATATAATTTTCAAATATCTCAAGCATACACCCAATTTGGGACTATTCTATCCTGGAGGACAATCATTTGAATTAGTTAGTTATTCTGATGCTGACTTCAGTGGCTGTAAGTTAGATAGAAAAAGAGGTTCTAGAACATGTCACTTTTAGGAAAGTCACTAGTATCATAGTGTAGTAAGAAACAAAATTTTGTTGCATTATCTACTGCAGAAGCTAAATATATAGCTAATGGCAGTGGTTGTGCACAAATTTTGGGGATGAAACAAACATTACTAGATTATGGATATCAATTCAAAAATGTACCTATAAATTTTGACAACACAAGTGCTATTAATATCTTGAAAAATTACGTTTCACACTCTAGGACAAATAATATTGATGTAAGACATCACTTTTTGAGAGATCATTATCAAAAAGGTGATATCACTTTGGAATTCATTAGAACTCAATATCAGCTTGCAAACATATTCACCAAACCATTAAATTCTGAAAAATAGACTACATCATACTTGAACTATGCATGATAAACCTTAAGTAAATATCTTACTATTTCATATCTTACTATTTCATATATTACTATTTCATATATTACTGTTTCATATCTTACAGTTTCATATCTTACTGTTTCATATCTTACTATTTCATATCTTACTGTTTCATATCTTACTATTTCATATCTTACAGTTTTATATTTTACTATCTTAAGACTCACTGTTCCATGTTTTCTGTCTCACCATAAACACTTGTTACTATCTCACCATAAAAGAATATCTCTATCTCACGATGAGAAACAATTTCTATCTCACTCTAAGAATGCTTTGTTATTTTATTTATAAAGAAAAAACCATATTGTGGTAATTACCTATTTCTTTCCCGTGCTTTTGTTTTTACCACCTTTGGTATTCCTAAATGATAAAATAAAAATAAGTTTCACTCATTCTTCACTCAAGAACCCTTTTCTCAAACCATAACCCTTCTTCAACCTTTCACCCCTTTTCTCCCTCAAACCTTCGATGAATTCCCATGATGAAATTCCCTTCATCATCGACTCCTGAGAAACATATTTTAATGAATAAGAATATCGAACCTAAGTTAGAACCCGAAGGTCCTCTGAATCCAAATCCGATGAATCGAACTGTAGTAACTGAGAAAGAGATATGCCCTAAGTGGATTCTATCGATTAAGTCTATGTTTTTGAAAGTATTAAAAGATCAAGGCTGGTTAGATTAGTTTGGAAAGGAATATAGACCTATCTACCCGAAGCTGGTTGTACAGTTTTATCAGTTTGTACAATTTTTTTTGATTCAAAAAGTGGCTATGTTGTAAGGGGTTGGATAAATGGCCAGAGATGTTTTTTTTCTTCGAGGTTATGGGCTGCATGCCTTAGGATACCTTATTAAGGTATTTGGGTAGATTATCCAAGAGTACCTCCACCACCTAGTGAATTATTTGTTTTGGAAGATTCTTTGAAAAGCTTAACTGGATATGGCACCAAGAGGAGATCCATTGCTACTGAACTGGATGCAGAATCTAGACTTCTATTTAAGTTTATTCATAACTTGATTAGCTCCAGAAAAGGTGATTTCACTGTGCTTAAATATCAGGATATATTTTTTATTCATCTTATTAAAAATGTACATAAGAAAAATCATTTTATGTATGTAATACACCATATGTGTGAATTGATCAAGACCACATCCAAGTCGACCTACCTATGCTATTCTTGGATTATCTTAGCCATGGTACATACCAAAGCATTGGTTGGTCCAAATGAAGAAGTTATCAAGGATCTTGAGTTCTGTCTCTCAAAAGTTATTATAAAGAGAATGAAAATCAACTGGAATCCATGGAAAAAGGATTGGGTGGAAGACAACGAGAGGATATATGAAAAGTTCAATATAGTGGAACATCCTTCAAGACCAAAAGGTATTTCTGATCCTGGTTTGGAACCAGATGAAGTTGTTGAGTATTCAGAAGAAGAAGAATAAGATGTAGAGCCTTCTATAGAAACTGTTTCTAATGAGGAAGAAAGTACTCCTGTTCCTCAAGAAGTAATTGAGAAGGAAATTCTGGTACCTGAAGAGGCTGTTGATTTAGAAGAACAAAAATCTGCTGAAAAAGATTCTATTATTACTAAAAGAGTAAAATAAGCTGTAGAAAAGAACATAGAAGAAAATATGTCCCTTGTGAAAGAAAATACTAGTGATGAAAATGCTGAAAAAGAATCTGTTGACAAAGAAACCAAAAAAAATGCTGTGGAAGAAAATATAGAAAACAAAATTCCTTCTATGCAACAAGATGACCTTGAAGAGCTCCCAGTGGAACAATCTGTTCCTAATGTCATTCTTTCGGCTGATGAATGAATGGATATAGCTTTTCAATTGGATCGAAAGGAAATGATTGGGGAAGAAAGGGATGAATTTGTGGAAATAGATCAAGATCCTAAGCCTCTCATTCCTGAGAATGATGATTCTGTTGAGGGGGAGAAACCCCCAAATCTAGAACCTATTGAAGTACCAAAGCCGACTATTCCAAGCTTATTAAACAATTGGTATAAGTTTCCTAGTTATTATGTTGTGACTGACTCTCAAGAAGTCTCAGTAAGAGGTCTTGACCTCTCTACTAAATTTCAGTTGAAAAATTGATATGCTCATAAAGCTATCACTTCCAAAGAACTAGAGCCTTCCTCAGCTTCTATCTCTGAACCCTCACCAGAACTTCCAACCTTGGTGATAAAAGATGACCTGAAAGAGTTTAGAGAAAATCTTTTGGCTAGAGTTGAGAAACTCTTGAATACCCAACCCGCTCATGTAACAAATCTAAGTGAGAGATATGCCTCATTGTTGTTGGAAAAAGTCATTTGGTAGTTTCAACCCAAAATGCTTCCTGAGATTCAGGAATTCAGAGTTGAGAACAGACTACTCAGTGATGAAGTAAAGACTCTAAGAGGTATGATTGAAGACATGAAGAAAGTGTTGAATTCGAGATCAGAGCCTGCTTCTCCTTCAGTTGAGACTGTAGTTCCTCAAACCCCACAGAATATTTCTTCTATGATTCAACCGCATTTAGCTACTTTTGCAGAAAAGGTAGCTGAAAGAAACAAACATATAGTGAAAGAAATGTGTAAGCTTGTTGTTAATCTTAACAAGCTCACTGATGAGTATACATGGTGCCTTCAAAAAGTGCTAAATCTACTGAAATATCTTACCTCAGCTGTCGCTATTTCTAAATCCTCTAGACAATCATCTCAACCTCTCTTAGACAGTGACCTACTTAGAATAATGGTCAAAGAAGAACTTTAGACTATGCTTAGTGGTTTTAATAAAGATTCTCTATATGAAGTAATCAAGAATAGTGATAGAGTTTTTGATCTGGTCCAAATCCATTCCAAAATTGCTATTGATTCTCATCATGATATTGCCAAGAAAGTGGACTTCTTTTTTGACTGAATCTTCTCAAAGACTGACATGACCAATCATTTCAAGTACCTTGTGGAAAATCTGAGGATTCCTCCTGTTACTCAAGCCGTTAATACTCAAATCCAAAATCTCACAAAGTTCCCTCATCTGCTGGACAAGTTTATGGAGAACAAGGATGATATTTAGAAATCAATGCAGTTTGGTGGAGAGATCATTGTCAAATTTATCAAGATTATTAGGCCCAATATTCATGTACAATATACTACCTTAGTTTCTCCTGTAGCTGTACCTCTGAGACCTAGTTTTCCTAAATTTACCTCTACCCTATCCTCCACTTCTATGTATGTTAGTCAGGAACTGAGTCAGATCAGGTCTGTAATCCTTGATCAATAATTGCCTGAGTCTTCTACTATACTTACACTGTCCCTCCGTCTTTGAAGGTATTACTTTACCTTCTCTGCCAACAAGATCACTCCCTTATTCTACCTCAACCTCTACTCATATGGCTTCTTTTTTCTAATGCTGCTGCTATGGGAACTGAAAAGACCAGCTAGTGATGAAGAAAAATAACTCCTCTCCATTTATAGGAATATTGTTGCCATTTTTTCTCTCTCTACTATTTGTACTAAATCTTCTTTTCTCTAATAGAATGTGAACCTTTATTGTCTCATCTTCTTCACTCTTTTTGATAACCCCAAAAGGGGGAGAACAACTTAATATATGATATGTTATAGAAACATTAGAGAAACTTATATAAGTTATATGCATTTTGTGAATCTGTAGTTGGAACACATATACCCAAATATAAAATCTAGATACACATGATTTGTGTTCATAAAAAGGGGGAGATTGTTGGACTCCTCATGTATTAATCATGTTTTAATGATCAAAAATCCTATTTAGTCTGTAAACCTTGTTAACTCTATGTAATCTATCTCACATCAAATGTACATTTGTATAGTAAATGCTATGAAAAGATATTATGTTCTATACAATCAGTTTGATTACTATACACTATCTTTTATTTACCTTTATAATAATTTATTTGACAAATGATTAAGTCTAATCCACTCTATGAATATCATTTCTTAAGTCTGAATATGGATTTTTGGTTAACTCTGAGACACTGTGACTAGACACCGTGAATGAGACACCGTGAACGAGACACCGTGAATGAGACACTGTGAATGTGACACCTTGAATGAGACACTGTGAATGAGACACCGTGAATGAGACACCATGAATGAGACACCATGAATGAGACACTATGAATGAGACACTATGAATGAGACACTGTGAATGAGACACCATGAATGAGACACCATGACCATGAGACACTGTGATCAAATAGACACCGTGACCATGAGACACCGCTTCAAGAAGACACCGGTTCAAAGAGACACTATTTCCATGACATACTGTGACACCGTTTCTTAATCTGTTTTTTTATTTTCAGTTTTATTTCTAACATTCATATTTGAAGTTTCTAAATGAACTGACATAATTAATGTTTCTTTGTAGACATTTCATCTGATTGTACGATGTACGAGGTGAAGAATACATGCAGCCTGTCAGATCCAACACATGAACTCCAAGATAAAAGAGTAGTGCGGCCCAGAAAAAAGATATAAATGAAAGAGAAACAAGAGGGAAAGAACACAAAAAATAAGAACACACTTAGAGAATATTTTTGAAGAAATAATTGTCACATGAAACTTGACACTGCTGAAGAACACACGAAGAATACTTGAGTCCGAGAATCTAGAACATCTTCGCACTGTCAATCATCTTGAAGAACAAAATCCGGATCTGTCTGACTTGTGACACTCTATTTTTCATACAAGGACTTGATTTCTGCATCTTCTTCATCATAGAAGTCTAGAGATACAAAGACTAACACTCAGAGCACTTCTAATCTTCTTTCAATATTTTTTCTTTGTTGTGTATCATTTTATTAGCTTTCGAGCAGTGTGTGTGTCTTTATAACAACAAAATCTATCACCTTCATTAAACCGAAAGATTCAAGATATCCTTTCCCAAACATCTTTTAACACTAATTTATACACAAGGATAGGTGTGGAAGATGCCCTTGTGTGGCCTGGTAGTTTGTACCCACGAAGTACTGTGGAAGATGTCTTGTGACTTGGATACTTCTGTGTACTTTTGTTAACCCTGATCTAGGGTGTGGATCAAGTTTATTTATATAAAATACTTGGTGACAGGTGATCACCAAGTGGAGTGGATTAGGTCTCGGTTTGAGACTGAACCACTTGTTTTATATCCGCTGTGCTGCTTAATGTTTTCTTCTCTGTTTTACTGCTTTACTGTGTAATTCAGAAATCACTAAATTCACTTTGATAGTTAATCATGGAAAGAAATTATAATTCTATTGCCATAGTAGAATAACTTCGAAAGTAATATTAATCACTAATATTAAGATTACTGAGAATTAATCAATCTTCTAAGAAGTTATTTAAAAATTCAAACTTTCATAACCATATTACCTTGATTAACATGGCTCTATTTAACTTTATTGGGGATAATATTTAAGAATAATTTCTAACCGGATTTTTTTATTGATACTGAATTCACCCCCTCTTGAGTAATCTACTCAGACTAAAAACCATCAATTTTATGGATTTATTCATCATAGGTGATACATTAATCTCAATTTAAGGTTTATGTTTATATGTATTCCATTCACTTGAAATTTATATATTTTTTTGTATTTTTAATGGATATTTTTATACATAGTTATGATTACCTTTTGTAACCTTGATGGGTTTACATTAATTCCAATGTTTTTTTATTAATTTACAAAAATGGGTTCCCATTTAATTCATAATTTTTATTTTTTAATTTTGGTATATGAGTTATATGTGTATGATTAAATATTATAAAGGGGTTATTTAATTATTTTTTGATTTAAATGTGTGTTTTTTTATGAATTATTATTTTGATAAATGAACAATCTAAGAGAATGTATTTCCTTGATTGTATTAGTGATTTTATATATGATTTGGTCTAAAAAATATATTAATTTTAATTTATTACAAAAGGATTTTTGGAGTGTGATTTCATGTTTTTAACATTTAATGTTTGGTGGAAATGATGTGCATCTGGATATGGTCTTTCAAAGGATCGATTGGGTTATTCTAAAGATGATCCAACCCGGTATTTTTGGTTTCCATAAAATTTGATCCTTTAACTTAGTATTCTATGGTTAATATGTTTCATATTTATAGTAGAATGTTTAATTATTATTTTTAATTGATTAATGGTTCTATATGATTTTAATAGTGGTTATTTCTGTTAGTGTGTAAGAGGTTAGATGAAATATATTATGTATGTCATATTAATCCATTTGATTCTTCATGTGATTATTTAATCACCTCTAATTGTTTTGACTAAATTAGAACCCAATGATTTGTTAGTTGTCTACTCAGGTGCAACATTAGTTGAGACACACCTTACTAGGGCTCATATAGCTTGAAATAGATCTAGGTAGGGAATCTACTTTTAAAAATTATTATTGTAGGATAGTTGGAATTATTTCTTATAGGAAATGAAATAAATTTTTAGTTGATATCATGATATGTAATCTCATGGTCCATCATTTCATCAGACCTGTTGAGTTTTATGTGTTCTTCATTCATCAATGATGTTGTTATCTTGGGTATTATCATTGTTAATTTAAAATATTCCCCTATATTTCTTGATTGTATGAGACCTATTTACTATAATTTTTATTTGATCATTATTTGTTTTCATAGTTCCATTTGTTTATTTATTTCATTCTACCATTCTATGATTTATGTTTCAAATTATTTTTTATAGTGGATTATGATAAAGGTATTGAATATGCTAAAATGTTATTGGAATAAATGACTTTTTAAATAAAAATAAAGCTCACACCCTTTTATGGTTTAAGGAGTATCTGTTTTAAAATTGTCATGGCCTAAGGTTTTATATTGGTGATTTTTTATGTTTTTTTCCAAATTGAATGTTATTTGAATTATTTTCAATTATGAAAATTCATGTAAATTTTTATTCAAATTGTAGTACCGAACTAGAATTTTGAAAATTTTATTTTTTAAGGTATTATATATAATCCTTATTGATTCATAAGTCTCACTTATTACTTTTACATTCCTATTGTTTTGGAAATTACAAAAACTCTATTTAAACTATGTTTACTAACTTTTTATATCACATAATTTTAGTATGGTTTTGTAGAAAACATTTATTTTTACCAAATATAGAAATAATTTGAATTTATTATTAATATAAAATTATCATTATTCATAAGATCTATCAGACTAAGGTTGTGTATGATAAATCAAACTAACCCTAATTCTAACCAGTTTTAAGAATTGTTTTTTCTTTTGTACTAAAAAGAATTATGACCATAAGACTGATAGTGATACTAATTCTTTAGAGTAATCCTTACAAGGATTATCATATTTAAAAATGATAAGTAATTACCTCAAACTATCCTAATTTTATAATTGAAATATTTATACATGTTTCTAGTGGAATGAATACTAATTAGAATTTTAATGTTGTCAAAAAACAATGTTGTGCATTCATTTATATATTATCTATCAAGTGAAATATATTCATGGTCGTTACAAATATCATGAAAATATGACCATCGGAACTTCATCAATAAATTGATGATCACTTAAGGAGTTTGAATCTGATAAATTTTCCAACTTAAGTATTCTAAGGATTCCTTAGCATGGACTGCTCATTTATAATCTACGTAATAGTTTATAGAGTTTTTGTTCCAAGTAATCCTTATAAATGTTGTTTACTTTAGAAAAGTTACTTTTTTATTATGTAATTTGTCATCATATCGGGGGTTTATGGGGATACAAAGACATTGATTATTTTAATTAAAGTATCAAGGGATTTCATGGTAAGGAAGGATAAACCATTATAGAAGGTATAAAGAAGTTGATATAATAAGAAAGGGTTTTCTAACTACCTTTACTATTAAGTTGAAAATATTTAAATCTATTAATATAGATTGTAAGTTATTATTACCTTTGTATGATGTGTATTTCTTGTTTGTACAAGATCTATTTTTATACTATGTATATATTAAAAAGATATACATTTCACTTATCATTCAAAACAATCCTTATATCGGTATATTTGTGAAACTGATAAAAACATACTTTGTTATAATGGGACAATATGCATTTCCAATTCAAATACTATGGTCATCAGACATTGGTGAGTCTGATCATTTCACATAAAGATGATTTTTTTAGTTTAATTTTTTAAACTATAATTTACCCCTTATTGTAAGCCATCATATACTCTTATGATATAACAATTGGTATCAGAGTAGATTAAACTTCTTATACATGATGAGTTTTTAATTTTATTATCATCTTAATTTTTTATCTTTTTTTGATATAAAATTATCATTTATAAACTATTTTACACTAACATGTATTTGTAGAAAAGAGTTTCTATTTTTTATGATGTCAAGGTTAAAGGATGAAACCCTTGAAAATAGAAATCTAAGAAGACCTCCTATATTTGAGGGAAATTACAATGAGTTTTAGAGATATTGGATGAATAAAATTATCAACATTAGAGTAGATAATTTTGTAATTTTTACTAGAAATTGCATGATTCTGGATAATGACGTTACTATTTTCACAAATATAAAGAAGTTGGAGTATCAAATCAATTAAAGAGTAAGGAATACACCTTTATGTTTTAAGAATAAAATTATATACAGTTATATTTTTTCTTGTGAATCTTCTAATAATATTTAGAAGAAGTTAGAAGTCTTACATTGTGGTACTTCCAATGTCATTGAAACAAGAAGAGATATTATTTGTGATAATTATAAAGACTTTTATTTTTTACTTGGTTAGACAGTTTCCAAGATGCACCAATTTTTTTGAATATTACTGTAACAAACCGCACTTATTTCATACATAATCTTGAATTTATTCAAGAAACCACTTCATTTTACATTGAGGATCTTTTCAAGTTTAGAGTTTGAGAGAATTAAGACAAAACATTCATAACATTACACATTGTTACATAGTGGATACCATAAATCCAGTTTCCATTTTCCTCAGAATATAAAACATTAAAACTTTAAACAAGACTCCTTGACAATTTTTCAACATTTAACATGTATTACTTCCTTGTATTACTCATCCAATAACCTGTTAAAAATCATTTAAAAACTTGGGATGAGCACAAAAGCTCAGTAAGGTATGAAAAAGAAGAAAAATCACATTAGCCCATTAATACGCATGATGTATGAAAACATTTTCAATAGACATGATTTCCACCCATAAATACTTACTTTGTGTAACATGAGATTTACACAAGATCCACACCAAACATAATTATAATCATAGAGGTATATTGGGGCATTACTTACATAATCTTGTAACCATCTTGGCTACCTTAAAATTTGTAACCCTCATGGCTACCATACTTTGTGTAACCATCGTAGTTACACGTGGAGTAACCATACGGCCGACCTCCAACTTACTCATACCCAATGAATTGGAGGGAAATATAGGTCCTACAATTCATAATAAACAATTCCCAATAACTAAAACATTATCATACAACATAAATAATAGCATAAAAACATTGCTTTTGAATTTTGTAAAACAGAATTTTAAAAAGGGGATTTAGAAGAAACGCCCCTTATAAACATCATATACTTGAAGTGAGACTTAATAGAGTGGATGGAATATGTATATACTCTGTAAACACACATACTGAAACACAATATAGACATAACCCATCACACAAACAATTTAAATAGCACATAAATAATAAAGTAGACGGTTAACCCAAAGAATGGAAATCGGGTTAAGAATTCCCTTACCTTGGGCTTGTCTTACATCAAAATTGTTTAAACCTCCTGTATAATGGTTAAAAGAGTGTTATTAGTATTTTACAGAAAAATTTTCATGTTTATAAAATCTTATATGGTCATTTCATGACCTCATTTCACCACTTAATTGTTAGTATTTTGTTCCTTGCATTATTTTGGGTGAGTTCTTTTGTGATTTTCACAATCGGTTCATGATGAATCATTCTTGTTGATTGGAAGTGAAAATCCAGAATTGGAATGGAGTAGTTATTACATATTTCCAGTACCATAAATTATACCATTTATCATTTTGATGCTTTATATGATGATGATTCATAAGTTAAAACATTAATTATGTTCATTTAGATCATTTAAGTGGTTCTTTGATAATTACAACCTCATTTAGTCTTATAAATTTGAATAATGAGTACAAAAGAATTCCAGAACCTTATGTGAGTCATAAAACATATATTATAACCTGGTTCAACCATATAAATGGCATCATGACCAGATTGAAGGTAGAAATGGAAGAAGAGAACATGTCGTTTTTAAAGGTGATAAATTTAACAACTCATGAACAACGTTCTCTTTTATAAAATAAAAGGAAGAGGGAAAGGGTGTAGGGTGATATAATATAACATTATAATCATAATATTACATTATATATATAATACTGGATTTAAAGAACAATTTGGATGAAGATAGGTAGGGAGAGATCAGGAAAGGAACTTGAACTTGAAAGGAAATTAAAGGAGAAGAGAGAGAAAAATTACCTTTAGAATCCTCCTCTTGAGATCCTTTTTAAGGAAACTAGGCTTTGTTTTTCGATGAGACCAACAGCTTTTTGACGTGGGGGATGAGCTAGGGAAGGTGTTTAGGCAGAGTTTAGAGAAGTCTTGGAGCTTGAGAGGTGTGGGGAAAAGAGGGAGTGAAGGGTGGCTTTTATAGTGGAGGGGAGAGGGGTTTCCTTAATATAAAATTGATTAGTTTATTAATTTCACCAAAGACCAGGAATAGTGAGTCTTGGATGACCAATAATAGTAATTTTATAATGTAATCTCGAACCAAGTGGGCTTACATCAGCACAACATCATAGGTGACTCAATTAATACATTATTTAGCATTTATTGCGAATTATCGGATTCCACTATTCATCCAAAATTCAAGTATCTCGGAAAAATCTCAAAAATTTACCCCAACCATTTTTTGACGTGTAGAATCCAAAAATGAAGTCCATTTTTCAAAAATAATTTGATAAATATTATTAATTTAATAATTAATAAAAATCATAATTTACTTAAAAAACAGTTTTTAAGATTAAAATTGAATTTATAGTTCTTTCAAAAATTAAGTAAGGTCTTATAAAATTATCTAAAAACTATTAGACATTGATTCAATAATTTATGAATACATTACAGGAAAATAAATATTCTTTTAAATTAACTAATTAATTATAATTAATTATTTATGACTTATAAAATACCAAAAACGTTTACTAAGGTCAAATTGTCACTTTATAAGATTTTATTTTATTATTCATAGGTAATGTTACTCTTATTTACTATTCATAAGGGACATATTACTATTCATAAGGGTAGGTTACTATTCATAAGAGTAGGTTACTATTCACCAAAAAAAAATATTGTTTAAAAAGACTCTAAATAACATACTGAACACAATTATAGATAACAGTTTCTTGAAATTCAAAACATAGGAGAAATAAAATTATGTTTAAAGGATACTTATAAATATATACCTTAAACAAAATTTCAAGCATTTTCAATTTATTTTTAGAAAACCTTGGGATGTTACATTATCCCCACCTTCTTGAAATTGCGTCCTCGCAATTTTATTTACTTATTAAACAACTGAGGGTATTTTTCCCTCATAGCATTTTCAGACTCCCATGTTGCTTCTTCAACCATGTGGTTTCTCCACAAAACCTTTACCTGGTAGATTACCTTATTTCGCAATACCTGTTCTCTTCGATCAAGAATCTGAACCGATTTTTCTTCATAAGAAAGGTTCTCTGCCAGCTGAACTGCTTCCGGCCTCAAGACATGTGATGAATCTGGAACATACTTTCTCAACATCGAAACATGAAAAACATCGTGTAACTGAAATAAGCTCGGAGGCAAAGCTACACGGTATGCAAATGTTCCAATTTTATCCAAGATTTCAAAAGGACCGATGAACCATGGAGTTAGTTTCCCTTTCTTATCGAAATGCATCACACTTTACCAAGGAGAGATTTTAAGGAAAACATGGTCACCTACCTCGAAAGAGAAGTCTTTCCTTCTGTTATCTGCATAACTTTTCTGCCTGCTCTGAGCTGTCCTCATGTGTTGCTGGATCACCCTCACTTTCTCAGCCATGTCTTCTACTAATTCTGGCCCCATCAACTTTCTTTCACTGACTTCATCCCAAAACGTAGGAGTCCGACACCGCTTTCCATACAAGGCCTCAAAAGGTGCCATCTGAATACTGGAATGAAAACTGTTATTATAAGAAAACTCAACTAATGAAAGATGCTGATCCCAACTTCCCTGATAGTCCATTGAACAAGCTCAAAGAATATCCTCCAATGTTTGAATCGTTCGTTCTGACTGCCCATCTGATTGAGGATGAAAAGATATACTGAAATTCAAATCTATGCCCAAAGACTTCTGAAGTCCCTTCCAAAATTTAGAAGTGAAACTGGGATCTCAGTCAGACACAATGGAAAGAGGAACTCCATGTAACCTGACAATCTCCTTGAGGTACAATCGAGAAAGATGATATAATGTCATTGTATCTCTAATAGAAATAAAATGAGCGGAATTTGTTATCCGATCAACAATAACCCATATCGCATTGTTACCTCGAGATGTTTTTGGTAGTCCCACCACAAAATCCATGGATATATTCTCTCCTTTCCATTCTGGCACTGGAAAAGGCTGAAGCATCCCCTTTGGTAACTGCCGCTCTGCTTTAACCTTCTGACATGTCAAACATTTCATTGTAAAATCAGCAATATCTCTTTTCATCCCATCCCACCAGTAATACTCTCGAAGGTCTGTGTACATCTTAGTACTTCCAGGATGAACAGAAAATGGAGATCTATGAGCTTCACAAAAAAATTCTTTCTTCAAATGGGAATCACAAGGCACACACAACCTTTTTCCAAATCTTAAAACACAATCTTTATCAAGATTAAATTCTGGAAACTTACCCATTTTAACCAATTCTACCTTTTTCTGTAGCTCACGATCTTCCCTCTGCGCTTTCATAATTCTGTCTGACAACGAAGACTGCACTGAAACCTGAAACAAAACAGATATATTCCATGCATCAACAACTTCTAAGCCAAAATTCATCAAATCATTAATCAAGGGATTATGTTCCAATCGTAGCATGGTTAATGATGCGTGATTTTTCTGACTTAAGGCATCTTCTACTTTGTTTGCTTTTCCAGGATGGTAATTGATCGTGCAGTCATAATCCTTTATCAGTTCTAGCCATCTTCTCCGCCTCATGTTTAATTCATTCTGAGTGAATATATATTTAAGACTTTTATGGTCAGTATATATTTGGCATTTGGTTCCGTATAGATGATGCCTCCATATTTTCAAAGAAAAAACCACAGCTGCCAATTCCAAATCATGTGTGGGATAATTTAGCTCATGAGGTTTAAGTTGTCTTAAAGCATAGGCAATTACCTGATCATTCTGCATCAAAACACAACCAAGTCCCTTCAAAGAAGCATCACTGTAGATGACAAACTCACCATTCCGAGAAGGTAAGGCCAAAAATGGAGCATTCACCAATCTCTTCTTTAGTTCCTGAAAACAAACATCACATTCCTCTGTCCAAACAAATTTAACCCCTTTCTGTGTTAACTTAGTTATTGGGCTTAATAACCGTGAAAAGTTATTAAAAAATCGTCGGTAGTAACTTGCTAAGCCTAGAAAACTACGAATCTCTGTAACATTTGTGGGTCTTGGCCATTCATCAACTACTTTTGTTTTGGTAGGATCAACTATTATTCCATCCTTATTTACAATGTGCCCAAGAAAAAAATTTGTTGCAACCAAAAATCACACTTGCTGAATTTTCCATATAGTTTATTTTATTTTAAAGTTTGTAAAACAACCCTTAGATGTTTTTCATGCTCCTCTTTGTTTTTAGAAAAAACCAGAATTTCATTAATAAATACAACCAAAAACTTATCCAAGAACTCATGAAATACTCTATTCATAAGATTCATGAATACAGCAGGTGCATTAGTTAACCCAAATGGCATAACAACAAATTCATAATTCCCATATCTAGTACGAAAGGCTGTTTTCGGAATGTCATCCTCCTTCACATTCAGCTGATGGTATTCAGATCTCAAGTCAATCTTGGAAAAGTACTGAGCTCCCTGGAGCTGATCAAACAAGTAATCAATATGAGGCAAAGGATACTTGTTTTTAACAGTGATGTTATTCAAAGATCTATAATCAATGAAAAGTCTCATGGAACCATATTTCTTTTTAACAAACAAAACAGGGGCTCCCCATGGTGAAGTACTAGGACGAATGAAGCCTTTGACAAGCAAATCCTGCAACTGATTTTTCTATTCATGAAGTTCTATTGGAGACATACGATACGGGGGTTTTGAAATTGGCTTAGCATCAGGAACAAAATCAATTTTGAATTCGACTTCTCGTTCAGGTATGACACTGGGTAACTCCTCAGGAAAAACATCAAGGTATTCATTTACCACTGGCACATCATTAATTTGAATAGTTCCCTTGTTTTTGACAATATGAGCAAGATAACTTTATCTTCCATCTTTCAGTAGTTTCTCAGCTTCCTGATATGTTATCAATTTTATGGGTTCATTATTGTATACAAACTGAAACTCTTTCTGAAAAACAACTTCTTTAGCTCTACAGTCAATCTTAGCATGATAATCAGAAAGCCAGTCCATCCCCAGAATAACATCAAACTCGACTAAGGGTAAAACAACAAGGTTTACAGGTAAAGTCTTTCCACATACCACAATAGAAATATTCTTATAATTCCTCTTTGCTATAACATTTCCCCCTGGTGTTTTAACAACAAGTTTGGGTCTCATTTGTTGAGGTGATATTTCCAATTTACAAGAAAATTTCTCAGAGATGAAGGAATGTGTAGAACCCACATCAAACAAAACTTTAGAAAAATATGAGTGAACAAACAAAGTACTTGATACAACTTCATTGGATGGCGCAACACCTACTGAAATAGTCGCAAAGGATCTCACTACACCTTTCTGCTTGTAGTATGGCTTCTTTGCATCATTTGGATCCCTCTTCGGACATGCATTTGCATAGTGACCCATCTCACCACATTTAAAACACATTACAGTTTTCTTATTAGGATTAGTCTTTGGATCGTTTTCATTGCAATCTCGGGCCATATGTCCAAACTTACCACATTTAAAACACTTCCCAGTTTTGATAAGACACTCCCCAGGGTGCTTCTTGCCACACTTTTCACAAACTGGAAACTGGATTTTCTTACCATCAGATTTCTTTGGTTGATTCTTACCCATTGCTTGCTAACAGGACCTCTTCTTCTCTTTGTTTCCAAAATGCACGTGATCATCAGCAAATTCCATCTCTACCCTCTCAGCACATCGGACAAGTTTCTCATAACTTTTGAATTCACAGTAGGCCAACGCCCTTCGATACCTTGGCTTCAATCCTGAGTAAAAGCGGTTGATTTTTCTATCGAGATCCAGAATAAGATTTGGAGCATACCTCGCCAGTTGGGTGAAGTTCGCTTCATACACAGCCACAAAATCTTCCTCCTTTTGTTTCAATTCAAGGAATTGCTTCTCCATTCTAAGTCACACCACCTTAGGAAAATATTTTTCAAGAAAAAGACTTTTAAATTCATCCCAAACTAAGGCATCAAAATCCTCTCTACCCCTGATATTCCTTACCATTGACCACCACTGATCAACTTCCCCTTCAAAACGATAAATGGAAAGACTTACCTTTTGATTGTCCGAACATCCCATAACATAAAATATCTTTTCAAGGGCTTTAATCCATCCTTCTGCTTCCACTGGGCCAGGAGATCCATTGAATGCAGGAAGATGTTGTCTCATAAAATGTTCCACCACTATCATGTTCCGTTGGGGTACCCTTATTGGTTCTCTTGCTTGGATTCCACCACCATTTATAGCCTACGTTAGCTGAGCCATTACTGTCACAAACTGCTCGGTTCCAATCCCTACCATTCCGGGCTGTAGATCAGGAAGGATGTCATTCTGTTGGTGCCTCTCTTTTTCAGCATCCATGTTCCTTCTGTGGACAACCATTATTGAAAAAACATTTCTTAGATGAAGAAACATGGTAATCTTTAAATGCTATAACAAATTAAACATAGAGTGAAAATTATTTATGGTATTCTATTAGCATCACCTTAACCCCTAAAGTTATCTAAACCATCCTCTGATACCAACTGTAACAACCCGCACTTATTTCATACATAATCTTGAATTTATTCAAGAAAACACTTCCTTTTACATTGAGGATCTTTTAATGTTTAGAGTTTTAGAGAATTAAGACAAAACATTCATAACATTACACATTGTTACATAGTGGATACCATAAAATTAGTTTCCATTTTCCTCAGAATATAAAACATTAAAACTTTAAACAAGACTCCTTGAAAATTCTTCAACATTTAACATGTCTTCCTTCCTTGTATTACTCATCCATTAACCCATGAAAAATCATTTAAAAACTTGGGATGAGCACAAAATCTTAGTAAGGTATGAAAAAGAAGGAAAAATCACATTATCCCATGAATACGCATGACGTATGAAAACATTTTCAATAGACATGATTTCCAACCATAAATACTTACTTTGTGTAACATGAGATTTACAAAAGATCCACACCAAACATAATTATAATCATAGAGGTATTATGGGGCATTACTTACATAATCTTGTAATCATCTTGGCTACCTTAAAATTTGTAACCCTCACGGCTACCATACTTTGTGTAACCATCACAGTTACACATGGAGTAACCATACGGCTGACCTACAAATTACTCATACACAATGAATTGGAGGGAAATATAGGTCCCACCCTTCATCATAAACGATGACCGATAACCAAAACATAATCATACAACATAAATAATAGCATAAAAACATTTCTTTTGAATCTTGTAAAACAGAATTTTAAAAAGGGGATTTAGAAGAAAAGCCCCTTATAAACATCATATACTTGAAGTGAGACTTAATAGAGTGGATGGAATATGTATATACTCTATAAAAACACATAATTAACCATAATATAGACATGACCCATCACACAAACAATTTAAATAGCACATAAATAATAAAGTAGACGGTTAACCCAAAGAATGGAAATCGGGTTAAGAATTCCCTTACCTTGGGCTTGTCTTACTTAAAAATTGTTTAAACCTCCTGTATAATGGTTAAAAGAGTGTTATTAGTATTTTAAAGAAACATGTTCATGTTTATAACATCTTATATGGTCATTTCATAACCTCATTTCACCCCTTAACTGTTAGTATTTTGTTCCTTGCATTATTTTGGGTGAGTTCTTTTGTGATTTTCACAATCGGTTCATGATGAATCGTTCTTGTTGATTGGAAGTGAAACTCCAGAATTGGAATGGAGTAGTTTTTACATATTTCCAGTACCATAAATTATACCATTTATTACTTTGATTCTTTATATGACGATGATTCATAAGTTAAAACATTAATTATGTTCGTTTAGATCATTTAAGTGGTTCTTTGATAATTACAACCTCATTTAGTCTTATAAATTTTAATCATGAGTAAAATAGAATTCCAGAACCTTATGTGAGTCATAAAACATATATTATAACCTGGTTCAACCATATAAATGGTTTCATGACCAGATTGAAGGTAGAAATGGAAGAAGAGAACATGTCGTTTTTGAAGGTGATAAATTTAACACCTCAGGAACAACGTTCTCTTTAATAAAATAAAAGGAAGAGGGAAAGGGTGTGGGGTGATATAATATAACATTAGAATCATAATATTATATAATATATATAATACTCGATTTAAAGAACAATTTGGATGAAGATAGGTAGGGAGAGATCAAGAAAAGAACTTGAACTTGAAAGGAAATTAAAGGAGAAGAGAGAGAAAAATTACCTTTAGAATCCTCCTCTTGAGATCCTTTTTAAGGAAGCTAGGCTTTGTCTTTTGATGAGACCAGAAGCTTTTGGAAGTGGGGGATGAGCTAGGTAAGGTTTTTGGGCAGAGTTTAGAGATATCTTGGAGCTTGAAGGGTGTGAGGAAAAGAGGGAGTGAAGGGTGGATTTTATAGTGGAGGGGAGAGGGGTTTCCTTAATATAAAATTGATTAGTTTATAAATTTCACCAAAGACCAGGAATAGTGAGTCTTGGATGAAAAATAATAGTAATTTTATAATGTAATCCCTAACCAATTGGGCTTACATCAGCAGAACATCATCGGTGACTCAATTAATACATTATTTAGCATTTATTGTGAATTATCAGATTCCACTATTCATAAAAAATTCAAGTATCTCAGAAAGATCTCAAAAATTTACCCCAAACATTTTTCAACGTGTAGAATCCAAAAATGAAGTCCATTTTTCAAAAATAATTTTCTAAATATTATTAATTTAATAATTAATAAAAATCATAATTTACTTAAAAAAACAGTTTTTAAGATTAAAACTGAATTTATAGTTCTTTCAAAAATTACGTAAGGTCTTATAAAATTATCTAAAAACTATTATACATTGATTCAATAATTTATGAATACATTACATGAAAATAAATATTATTTTAAATTAATTAATTAATTATAATAAATTATGTATGACTTATAAAATACCAAAAACGCTTACTAAGGTCAAATTGTCACTTTCTAAGATTTTATTTTATTATTCATAGGTAATGTTACTCTTATTTACTATTCATAAGGGTCATATTAATATTCATAAGGGTAGGTTACTATTCATAAGGGTTGGTTACTATTCACAAAAAAAAAACAAGTTTGTTTCAACAGACTCTAAATAACACACTGAACACAATCGTAGATGACAGTTTCTTGAAATTCAAAACATAGGAGAAATAAAATTATGTTTAAAGGATACTTATAAATATATAACTTAAACAAAATTTCAATCATTTTCAATTTATTTTTAGAAAACCTTGGGATGTTACAATTATCAATAGTTTACAGTCTGTTTGAGAGATAGTTATTCATGATAATATTTTGGTCAAACAAATTATTGATACAATTCCTATATAATGGGAATATAAAAGAACTAATATGGATAACACAAATATGATTACAAAACTATATATATATGATCTTATTAGAACCAACATGAAATATAAATGATCCTTAAATATATATGATAAAAATAATAAAAAGAAAAATGGTGGTGTTTCTTTTTCAACTACTTCCAACTTTCCTTCTAAAGTTTAATCACTAGAGAATGTTGTGAAATATATAAATAAATATAATGTTTCTTCTCAATCACACACTACTTCTTCAAAAAAGACTACCAATTAATTAGAATTTATTATAATTATAATGAATAGGATATTTTTAAGGAATGATTTCCAATACATATATAAAAAGTGACATAAGGAAAAAATTGAAAAGATATATTCTAAGGACACTTTTTATAAATGCCAGATGATAAGACAAATGAGACCTGATTGTTCTAATCTCATGAAAAAATAATGGAAATAGATAAATTTAGATAAAAATTCTAAGATGTATTATAAGTCAAATTGAAGAAATTTCTTAAATCATCAAACATATGGAGTTCGAGTGGTGGAGATTCTTAGGAAAAATCTTATCACAATGAAAGTCCCGGACATAGAAACATTGGTATTTTTGTAAAACTATATATGTTAAACAAATGATTAATGGATAGGGTACACACTATTTAATCACATAAAAATTTGTCTTTAAATGAAAAATATTTTGATGATAAAAATTTTACATCATCCAACGAAGTATCTTCCTCATCGAATGAATATAATCCTATACCTAGTTACAAGTAAGTATCTAGGATTGAGAAAATTCTATAAAATTAAAATTTTATTATATTTAAAAAACTTGATAATGCCATAGCTAATATTTTAAATGCATATCCAAGAATATCTCTTTTAACTAATGCAATACGAGATCATTCAAAATATATTGATAAAACCAATTTTGAAAAAGAAATTATTCAAAATTATTTTTGAAAAAAATATTTATGAGAAAAATAATTTTTAAAATGAACTTGATAAACATAGTTCCAATAAAAATTCTAATGAGGATTAAAACGTAGTTTTAAAACAAAAATATCAAATTTATAGTTTGAATAATGTTTTTGAAAGTGTTATCACTCGTAAAGAAAACTATGAAATGATGAACAAACAAATTTGACCTCATGGAGATAATAATGGAATGGGGTTTACACATAAAAACCTATTTTCAATAACAATTACTTTTTTCTTAAAATTAAACCATTTGTTGCTAAACTAAAAAGTCTGAGACATTGGAAGAAATATTATTATTTAAATAGAATTCAATATTTAGGATTTATTAATGTAAATATTTCCAATGAAATTATATTTTCTCAATATAGTAAGGTTGGATAAATGTGGTTACGTAAATTCCTATTTTCTAATTAAATCAGAACAAAGAATGTTTTGGTTTAGAAAAAAACAATTTCATTGTTTTTATGAAAATAATGAAAGTACCAATGAAAAGAATATTTGGTAAATGGATAGTGTTTTATCCAGGAATATGATTGTAAAAAAAATCTTTAAGAATATTATCAAGATGAAAGGTGTAAAAGTAACTTTTGGAGATAATGATTAGGGAGAAATAATTTGTATAAGTAAATTTACTTCTAGGAAAATCATTAATTTCAAATATTTTATTTTTTGTAGGTCATAACCCTAACCTTATATACCTAATTAAATTATATAATGAAGTTAATATTGTTAACTTCAAGAATGATAAATGTATTATACATGAATCAAAATATGAATTTAATCTTTCTTCCAATCAGTATAAGAATAATTACACACTAAACATAGAATAACTTAGAAGATAAGACTGACTCTTCCATAGTGTTGAGTAAGACCAATCTTGGTTATGTAATAGAAATCTAGGATCCTATAACCTTAGAACATTATCTAATATGATTAGAAAAAGAAATGAAAAAGACCTACCAGAACAAAGGACTTATTCTTAAAATGTTTGTGACCATTTTCAATATGGTAAGAAAAATAAGTCATGTTTTTAATATATTAGTGAATTATCAAATTATTATTATTTATAGTTAGTTCACATGGACTTATTCGGTCCTTAAAAAACTAGAATAAATTGTGTTAAATACAATGTAAATATACCAGATGATGATTACATTAGATTCACATGGGTTTATTTTCTATCAATAAAACTAGAATAATTTAGTTATTTTAAATCATTTTTAGGAAAAGTTAAAAATGATTAAAAAAATATCCATGAGAACTATTCGATTCAATCATAGAAGAGAATTTTAAAATTTTGTTTTTGATTTTTTTTTGTAAGCAAGGTATTGAACATAACTTTTTAGCACCTAGGAATCTGTAGTAAATTGTTGTAATTGAAAGAAAAATGGAGTTCTTCCAGAGATTATTAGAACCATGATGAGTGAATACTAAGTTTCTATCAATTTTTGGGTGAAGATATTTATACTAACTATTATACTATAAATTGTATTTTAATTATACCTTTGATTAAGAAAAATACTTACGATTTGTGTACATTAATAAAACCAAAAGCCCTTTATATAAATGTTTTTAGATGCTAGGTATTCATTCTGAATTCTAAATATAATTTATATAAGCTTTCACACAAATTGAATGAAGTAATATTTTTATTTTATTAAAAAAGTATTAAGGGTTATTTATTTTTTAATGAAAATAATTTTTCTATTATAGAAATAATGCATGTTATGTTTGATTAAACTAATCCATTTTTTCAAACAACTACAACCTAAATCCAAAATTTATATTTCTAAAACGGATTCTAAATGTATAGTAGAATGTAATTCAAATAAAGAAATAATACAAGATTATGTTTTTAATGTTTTTACCTAGGAATATTTTCAACCTATTATTAATGATAAAACTTTCAAAAACCCAAGAGGTTAGTTTTTTCTTAGGAACCGTCCTAGGGAGAGTATCATTGGTTTTATAGATCAACTGGTTTGTAGTAGAAGTTCATCAAGAAATTAAATTAAACATATAGATTTCATATCCTAATTCAAACCCAAGAATATTGGAGAGGCTTTAGGTGATGAATATTGGTTTAAAGCTATGAATGTTGGACATATTTAATTTCAAAGGAAAAAGTATGGAATTTAGTTGGATAATAAAAAGATTATTCTATAATAGAAGTAAAAACAGGTTTTCAGAAAAAATGTGATGAAAATAGAATAATATTTTGAAATAAATAGAGACTTTTTGTTAAGGTTTATAAAAAACAAGAGGTAATATACTATGAATAAACTCATACAACAGTTGAAAAACATGAAGCTATTTGAATACTTATAGATTTTGAAGCATTCTTTAATTTCAAACTACTTCAAATGGATGTGATGTGTTCTTTATATAGTGGTTATGTTTATGAGAGAGTTTATATAGAACAACCCTAATATTGAATATAAAAAACATCCATAACATGTTTATAAGCTTTATACACAAGTAAATGGACATAAATAGAACATTAGAGATTCATATAATAAGTGAACTAGATTTTTGTTACAATATTTTTGAAGGAGTTGTGGATTGAACTCTTTTTATAAAAGAAGTTAATAAAAACCTTATGATGGTAAAAATATTTTTTGATGAAATTATATTTGGTTGAAATAAAAAATATCTAACAAATTCCTTTGCAGATCTTATGAAGACTGAGTTTGAATTGAGTATGAATGGGTGAGTTAACATAAGTTCTAGATTTTCAAATATCACAAATACTAGTAGGGAATTTTATATTTCAACATAAGTATATAAAATATATTCTAATGAAATTTGGGTATGAAAACACAAAAAATATTATTACTCCCATTGGTACATCAAATACTTTATATCTTGATAATTCTGTGAAAAGTGTTGATTAGAAAACATTTAGTGGTTTGATTAATATCTTACTTTAAATAATATATAGTCATCCAAATTTGGTTCTTCTAGTATGGTTTTGTGATAGATACCAAGCCAATCCAAAATAATCCCATCATAATACTATAAAATGTATCTTTCATTATCTTTAGGGAACTATGGATTTAATCTTATTCTATTATTCTAGAAATTACTTCAAACTGAAATGTTTTTCGAATGATGAATTTGGTGCATATAGAATGGATATAAAATGTATACCCAAAACTTGTCATTTATTAAGAGACTATTTTGTTTCATGGTCTTGTATGAAACAACACTAATTAGTACTTTACACTGCTAAATCTGAATATGTATCAATTGGTAGTTGTTTTTCATAAGTGTTGTGGATGTAACACTCACTCACTAACTATGGCATAGATTTTAAAAAAACTCAAACACTTTTTGACAACATGAGTTCTATTTCACTGTGTAAAAACCTAGAGAATCACTCACTTGCTATATATAATATAAATTCTTTTATTTGGGGTCACAATTTAAAGGTGATATAAATTTATTGTTCTTCAGAATTTAAGAACAACTTGCTAATATTTTTACAAAACCCATTATTTTTGATATATTTGAATACATTAAACAAAATCTAGGGATGATAAAGGTAAAATGATTATTCATATATACTTCTTGTTCACCAATATCATTATATTAATATGTTCTATTTTATAGGGGGTATATATGTCTTTAGTTTTTTTATTTTTTTTTATTTTTTGAAACATATTTTTGTTTTTTATATGTTTTTATCTTAATTAAAATTTCATAATCAGTTTTTTATTATAAAAATATCATAATTATTATTAATTAAAAAACTTTCATAATTAGTTTTTGTTATAAAACTATTGTAAATTTTTTATAAAACTATCATAATTAGTTCTGAATATAAAACTATCGTAATCAATTTTTGTTAAAAAAGTATCATAATATTTTTATGTTTTTAAAACTAAGAAGAATAGTTTACTCATACCGATGAAAACATTCAACTCTAAAAGGTACTCTTATTTTAGTTTTTTTCACATACCCTTTACTTTAATTTTATACGTGGTATTGATTACTTATCATTTTAGTTTCAAAACATTGTTATGTTTTCAAACATAATTTTTTTGAATAGGACAATTATATATTTCAATGTTTTTTATTTGTAAAACATAGATAATTAAAAAAATTAAAACATTATTCAATTAAATCTTAGTCATTAGATTAGTTAAGGATTTAATCTAAGTCGATGAATTTTTTTTCAATATGAAACATCACCTTATATGCCTATATAATGGTAGGAAACATCTTTTCCATCATTATTTTTAGATATTTGGTCACATAATCTTGCCTCTCCTCAAATTCATTCATCCAAATATTTTTTCATTTTTCTAAAACCCGAAATCATTATTAATATGATGGAAACCAAGGAAGCTAACATAAATAATAATTGTTTCATAGAAAATATTGTGGATAGATCTTGGTTTGAAAAGTATGATTCTACTCTTGAAATAATTATTTAATTACAAGGATGGGAAAGTTTATGTATTGAAAAACCGAAAAAGGATTTTTATTTTTTTATACTGAAATTGTCATAGAGTTTTATGATTATAATCATTTTTTAAAAGAAGCTAATAAGTATCTTATATCTTTTAATTTGTTTTCAAGTAAATATATTATTTCTTTTAGAAGAGTATATGATTTTGTTGCTTTTCATAATTATTGAGAGGCTTCTCTAATGTCAAATTAATTACCGGATAACCTTGGATCATTTGGGGAAAAAAGGAAGAAGCTTAATTAATCCAAAGTTATGAGAATGTCATGAAAGTATATTATCTTTCATTGGGTAATATAGTTGTAGAATTATGGATGCATGGATACTTGATATCGAGGAAGGGTAGAGGGGATACCCTTAAAGTACATGATTTTTTTGATTTCATGGTTAATCTGAGTAAAATTTACCTTGTATGGTTATTCATCATTTTGATAGAATATATCAAAATTGAGTCAATAAATTCAATGATCATTATGTTTCCTTCCTTATTAAATAGGTTTCATTTTAATGTTATGCATATTTTAAAAGTTGATAACACAAAATATCCTATAAGGGACAAATTTTCATTTATAAAGGTGAATATGTTATTGTAAGAATGAAGGTCATATTTTGTTATAAGTTAAATAATATTGTTGATAAAGTTGATGGATTTATTTTCAAAGCCCAAATTCTGAAGAAATTTGAGATTATCGGAAAAAATAATAAAATGGAAAAATATTCCCCACAAAAGAAATAAAAAAAATAAAAAAATGGAAGATAATGTTTTTGGAAAAACTCAAGGTGAATAAAAAGAAAAGGCAGGGGACCAAGAGTTTGGTATTGATCCTAATGGGGAAAATCATTGAGGTTTGGGAATTTATATTATTTATAATAATTGGAAAATAAATACAAATAGAAATAAATATATTCAGAAGTAAGAGTTGTTGAATGTTTGTTTAATGGTGTTGATAGGGATTCATAAAAGTCTCATAAGAACTGTGAGATAATAAGGGATAGATATTGAAGAAGAAGAAAAAGAACAAGAAGAATAATTAGAATATGAAGGTAAATAAGAAGAATAAAAATAAGATTAATAAAAATAAGTAGAATAAAAATAATAATATGAAGAAGATGACCATGATGATGATGATGATGTGGAGGAGGAAAAAACAAACACTGATGTAGGTTAAAAAGAAAGAAAAACATAAAAATCATAATCATCTCCTTTATCTTCACATAATTACAAGGATAATTATTTTAAATATACAAAAGAAGAAAAATAATGACCTTTAGAAAATGAAATTTCACCATCAGAGGATATAGATAAATCATCCTCAAAAAAGAAGAACAATATCAAAAATCACATACCAAAGTTTCATAAAGAGTTGATTATAATAAGGATTTGGTTATTATATAATTTCTAGATGATAAGAATGTTTAAGAGAAAGGGAAATAGATAAATTATGATGTATTAAAACCTTATTCTAAATCATCAAGACAAAAACATCTAAAAACATCATAAGGATCATTCGATTTATATGAAAATATTTCCCAAAAGGTTTTTATTTCATTTTCCAATATGTGAGAAGGTTAAATGATAATATTTATTATTTTAATAAATGTTAGTATAAGTGTAAAATTAGTTATAATACCCTCTGTGAGAAATTAGTGTCCTTGATTATTTTAACAGAATCATCTCAATTAATTTTTATCAAAAAATTGAATGTTGGGGAATGGTATTATCTTTTCAGCCAACAAATTGTTTTTTAATTTATACCAACTTTTATAGATATATGATCTTCCTTTGTTTTCTTGGATTATTAGTTATTTAAAAAATAATTATTTTGTATATTATTACTATTTTAACATTTCTTACAACTATGGTTAATTTCTTATTCTTTTTTAAAATATCTTAGGGGGATAAGCCTTGTGAAGAATCTTTAGGGGGAAACATTGGGAGATAAATTATAAGAAGATTAATAAAAGGGATAATATTATAAAAATGGGATATTCTTTTATAATGTGTATAAGTATAAATAATTTCAACCATATCATGAAATAGCTATATAATCATGGGATTTTTTATATATATTTTTAATGTTCACAAATTCTAAAGGACTATAAGTATTCAAAGTAATTTTTTTTCATTTTGGTTTTGGATTTTGTGTTTTCAAAATAGGGGTATATTTTTGACTCATAAGTCTTACTTATTACTTTTACATTCCATTAGTTTTGTAATGAACAAACACTATCTTAAAAATATGATTACTAACATTTAATATCCCTATTATTTTAGTATGTTTCTGTATAACATGTTAATTTTTACCTAAAAAAGAAATAATTTTAATGTATTGTTAATATAAATTTATAATTATTAAATATGATCCATCAGACTAAGGATATGTCCAATAAATCAAACTAACATTTTTTCCTGAAAAGTGGTTAGAGTTTTCTATTGTATTTTCTACTGATAAAAGGTATGGCCATTGTATGGATAGTGATACTAATACATATAATTGATCCTTATAACTTTTATCGTATTAAAAAAATGAATTGGTAGTTCATCAGACTATCCTATATTTATAATAAAAATATATAAACTTGTTTTTATGGGAAAGAATACAAATATCATTGTAATGGTTCTAAAAAAATGACATCTAGAATTCAACAACATATGATCTTTCAAGTCAAATATATCTATGGTCATTGTATCTAACTCATAAATATGACCTTTATCACTTAATCTATATATAAATGGTCATTTTATAACCCTCAATGGTGGTTTGTGATTATGTTGGGGTAGTGTTCGTCTTCTCATGCGTGCAACCTATGTTTGTGGTGTCAGACTTTGTGATCTTATGATGTTTTGTATGTTACTCTGGTGATGATCTTGTAATGCTTGGTCAGGTTTTTGGTGATTTTTGTGTTACATGGATCATTGATGGATGACGATGAAGTCTTATTGATCGCTGTTCTAGAAGTGTTGTTCTCCTAAAATTTATTTAATGTGGGTTGCAACAGTGATGAGTTTTTGGGATGTCAGTTGCATTCGACAGCCATGGCGTTTTTTTATAGATGAGGACTCTGATGCTGTATGGTTGGGTGTTTTTCAACCAAGATGATGGTTCTTTTATAACCATGATGATGCACTCTAGTTTTATTCTACGCCATTGATTTGTTGGGATGATGGGTTGATTACTATTAGGGTATATGACATGATGTGGATGGAAGCCTGAGGAGGTGATGTTTTCTATGTTTTGAATGTTGAAGTTTCAAATTTGAGTTTTCATTCAGTTTTTTGTGGTTGTTTTCTTTTTAGTTTTAATAGGTTTTTGTAGTTGTTTGCTTTACAGTGTGGTTTTTATGGTTCCCACTTATCCAAAATGTGCATTTTCAATGTAATATTAAATGGTTTTCGGTTTTAGGATGTAAAATCAAACCCATCGGATTGAGGGAGTCTAGGGATAGCAAGAAATATGTCAATCATTGTTTCGAGGGATTATAAGGATAAGAAGACATATCTTATTCTAATAATCATATCAAAGGCTTTATTGGAAAGGAAATACATACCTTTACTGGTGGTATAAAATTTTATATGGCTTTATTCATTGTTTTATAACTACCTTTACTCTTTTGGTTAATAGAGTGAAATATTTTAATATAGATTATAAATCATTATTATATTTATAAGCTGTGTATTTTTTTTACAAGATCAATTTTTCAATTGTTCTTATATTATAAAGAAAATATTTTTGAATTATCTTTCTAAAAAATAATTTTATTGATAAGTCTATAAAATTGACAAATCATGCTTTGATATAATCTGAAAATCATTAACTCTAATTTCAATAATCTAATCATCAGATATTGAAGATTCTGATCATTTTACTCAATGAGGATTTTTTTTGGTTTACTTTGATTTTTTGAACTAAATTCACCCAACCCAATCCTCTTATAATCCACCATAGTATCTTATGATCTAGAAATCCTTAGTGAGAGCTCACTAGGCATGTTTATCTCTCACCATACATGCACTCATTGGTCTATGTATCTATCATTCTTATTTTCGGGGCCCATTTCATAACAATTGTTTAAGATGGTTGGTTACCCCATGGGTTGTGTTATCTGGATCTTGTAAGTGTCTATGACCCACATGAGGTTGGTTTTTCATTTTTGGGATTCCATCCTGTTTATTTATTTTTTAGGGATGATGTTTATTTTCCAAAAAATCAAAATACATTTTTACTATATGTAGTTTCTCATATATAAATTTGGTTGATTAATATTTATTTTAAATATATAAAATTAAGTTTAAAATGTTTATTTAAGTAATTTCATGCTTGGTTTAAATACTAATTATAAACTTATTATTTAATATGAATGGAAGTATTATGGATGGATACACCAAGATAGATTTTTTAAAACATTTATTTATTCGTATAATTATTATTTGACTTAAAGATCAATCCCTAGCATGCACTATGTGACTCCCTTAAACTGTTTGTTAGCCGATTGGGCTAAATAACTTCCTTTTGGGCCTAGTGGAGCTTGGGTAAGTAGATGTGTCTAGTCATCCCATTCTAATTAGTTACAAAATATTCTAGGTTTATATTATATATAAGTCATTTATCAAGAACTAGTGTTATTTGATTTTTTATGTTAGATCAAAATAACTTCTAATTGTATATTATAATCTGATAATGGAATCTAGAACATTATCAAATATTTAAAATTTAAATAAAGAAAATTTTATGAATAATTTTATTTGATGGGTGTTTTTAGTGTAATCAAATATTATTTGAAAAAAATAAATTCATCCATTTTAGATAAGTATACTAAGAGTTGGTACTTGTTTTTTTGAAAAATATATATATTTCATATTCAAATGGATGTGCTAAACCATGAATAGATAGCATTCATTAGAACATTCCGTGTAAATAAAAAATTTGAAAACATTTCCATTATTTCTATAAATTTAGTTCAAATTTAATTTTGTCATAATAAATAAAAAATATATTAAATTCAATTCATTATTTAGAATGTATATTAATCTTTTATTCACTTTTTAGAATGTGTTATTTTATAATGAGTTTTTATCTGAAATAATATCTTATTTTTATCAAATCTCAGAAAATTATTTGAAAATAAAATAAACACTTATATTATGAGATAAAATTAATCTTTATCATGAATGTTTACATATTACATCATATTAAATCTATATAACTTAACTGAAATCTATTTTTTACAAACACATTCCATCAAACTTAAGAATGTATATGGAATTATGTGTATAAAAATTATTGATAAATATTTTATATCAATACAAATACACCATCACATAGTTAGTTTACACAATTTTATTAGTTCACAAACTAATCAAATGTCATTATGTAATAAATTCAAAATAGCTATAGCATAATATCAAAGAATAATTTTTGTATCACTTTTGATTTTCTAAAACACTTTAATTTAATTTTATTTTATAAAAATGTTTAATACATAAGAATATAATGGGATTATAGGGAGATATATTAATAAAATGTATAACTAAAATAGGAAATAGTCATATCAATTTGTATTTAGTATCATGAAAACTTGAATGTTGATTTTATTTATATCTAAAAAATAAATATTATTTAATTTATTTTATAATGAGGTTTTTATGTTTGAATTCAATAAGTAAAACAATTAAATTATGAGGTATTAATTTAAGTTTAAAAATTAGTGGTCTTGTAATGATAATGATATAAATAATTTGATTATGTGTGAAAGAAGTAATTAATGATTGTGAAATATTCATATTAGGAAAGGTATGTATATTTTCTTCTTCGGGTATTTCAGAAGGAAAATAGGAAATTGTTAATATGATTAAATTTATTATATATTATTGAAATTCAACATTTTGTTTTGGGATGTTTAAATTAAAAAACCATATTTATTTTCCATTAAATAATCTTCATTCTCATCCATATTTATGATGAATATTTTTTATATTTTATGTTTATATAATGGGAAAATCTAGGATGCAAAACTGAGTGAAATTTAAATTATTTTGAAATCATAAGTGAGGCATAAATATAAAATAAATAAATATTTTTATAAAAAAACATAATAATAAATTATTATTACACAAAAAATCATAATTTTTTCCCTAAAATTGGTAATATATATAAAAAATTTTATATAGGTAAAAAAATTATTTCAATACAATTTTATCACACACAAATATATATATATATATATATACCAGAAAAATTAAAGGTCATTAATAAAAATTAATTTTAATTTCTAGGTCAAAAATAAACTCATGAATATTCTTGTAACATCCCTGCCTGGGTGCCACACACCGGTGCCATGATCCAGTCAGCTACACAACCATAAGTGCAACTTGCCATATGATAGAGGTTGTCGACTAGCAGTGTGGGTCTAATATCAGTCATGAGAAGACTATAAACTCTTTATTAGAATAATACTTTTGAGGAAATATATATACTATTACCAAATAATGATATAACATATGTAGAAAAATTTATTATCATAACATGATCAAAATTAGAAATACAATATCCAAAATGAACAATAGACATGCCATGAAAATGTATGTTCCAAGTGTCAAAATGAAACTCAAATGTAAAGACACTAAAAAACCTAATTCATTCCCAAACCACATTTGGTTCCCTCATCTATGCTCAATCCCAAAAATTCCATCTAACACAAGGCCTTTTCCTTATCCAATCCTGAAAAAATTAAGTCTATTCGGGTACCGATCAGGTAAACCGAGTAGTGTGTGAGTAAAACTTAGTAGGCCACCACCAATGATATATAAAACAATATCCATTAAAATAATAATGTATGAAGTTATTTAAATAAATAATTTCAATACATAAGTAAAAAAGTTAACACATTATTAACCAATCTTTATTTAACCACATAATCCCCTGGGTTCCTCTAGACACCCGTACCTCAATACCTGCTTCATCCCCTGCCAGGTCCTAAACTACCCTCAAGGGATATCATATCTTATAATTCCATTTTTATCATTCTTCATTTCAATCAAAACATGTATTCGACTTTTACAATTCATATTCTCAATTAACACATGAAAGCCAGAGTTACCATTCATTATTATATAACACAAATGAATGTCCTTGTTATTATTCATTATCACAATTAACACATGAATGACACTATTACCAATCATTGTTCAATAAAATATATGAATTTACACTTTACCATTAATTATCATAATTAACACATTAATATTCATGTTTCTATTCATTATCAGAATTCACATTTTAATGTCAATGTTACTATTCATTACCACAATTCACATTTGAATGTCCATGTTTGAATTCATTATGAAAATTCACATATATAATAAAAAATTAATTAAATCACAAATTAATTAATCAAATTCAAAAATTGGATATTCACATCATCCCATTAATTAATAAGACAAATAAATACTACTCTATTTCTCATTACTAATTCAAGAATTAGTTCAGCACATCAATACCCTTAATTAATTACATAAATAATTATGAACATTAATTACATTAACTAATTCCCCACATAGTTATTCAATATTAAAAATCTCAATATTCCATAATTAATTCAACAATTAACTATTCTATTCACATTATTATTATCCCATAATTAACTCAACAATTAATTATTAAATTAAAAATTTAACATTCCAATAGTTTTCTCAACAATTAAGTATCCCCAAATAAACAATCTCAATATCTCATAATTAATTCAATAGTTAATTCTCTCAAATCAAAAATATCAATATCTCATAATTAATTTAATAATTAATCTTCTGAAGTCTACAATCTCAATATCTCATAATTATCTCAACAGTTATTTAAATCAAATCAACAATCTCAAGTCTCATAATTAATTTAACCGTTAATTATCTGAAGTCTACAATCCCAAAGTACCGAATTTTACATTTCATTCATTTAATTATTTCACCAAATTAATTAATTAAATCATGAACTCAGTTCCTGAACATATAATAAAAATTATAAAATTACATACACATAATTGAAATAAATACTTTCAGTTTTGAATTATAGACCACCTACCCCAATTTGTTGATGAGATATCACCCAACATAAATACCCAATTTGAATGGAATAAAAACTAAGCATGATATCCATATGTAAAACTTAAATTGAAGGTTGAAAATATTAAAATACCTTAATTCTTATCTATATCCATAATTAGTAGATCTATATCCAATAATTGATCTAGATCCAACCAAAAATATGCTAGAATAACCTTTAATGGATGGAATAAAAATGTGTAAGAGAAACGAAACTACATGGGATGATATCCTCTTACTGAAAGTGGTGAAGGTCTTCAATATAGGATTTAAATTAAGAATAACAGAGGTTAGAACAACTTATAATATATCTATGGTCTCCAAAATGATGATATAAATGTTTGGGTCAAATATGGGTCGATTTGGGATTAAAATGGAGGCTATAAAAATTTTAAAATAAATTTTGGGTTGAATTAAATCTCCATGCACTTTTTATTGGGAAGAGGCACATGATTCCCCCTATCTGTGTGCATTAATCACAAGCCTCTTTCGTGGGGGGGGGGGTTATGGTTTCTTCTTTTAGGGTGCACAGTTTAAAAATACTTATACTAGCCATGCAAAACCTCTCTGTACAGAGTTACATGTTTTCCTAGGATAAGGTGAACATTTACGGAAAACTATATGCCAACTGTGCAATACCCATTTTCTTCCGTAGTTCCCAAATTTCCCCCCAAAAACACCCCAATGTATAACCAAAACAAAAATTACTCAGCACAATGAAAAAAGTACCTTTAAATGAGCTTGATACATCTCTAGAAAGATCATGGTTTTACAACTCCCCACCTTATAACAACTAGTCTTTTATCTATACTCCCAAGAATCTCTGAGATTATATGTCAAAAATATTGGGCCATTAAGCCCGCATATATGATTCTATCTCAGATGTTTCCTCTAGAACATGACCATGTTTCTACAATACAGGAACTATCGACATGGTTTTTCCTATCAACACTTTATCACTACGATCCAACACACATATCATGTTCTCTTCAAAAGAAAAATCTATCTCGAGATAAACAGCAACCACATCGATCTCATGAGAAGGGTAGGGGTGATACTGCCAAAGTTGTGACACATGTAAAACATTATTCATAGAACTGTATCTCTAGAGAAGAGCCAATTAATGTTCCACCAGCCCGATCTCTCCACCACCTCAAATGATCCATCAAACAAGGGCACCTGATTTTCCAGTCTTTGTATCCTATAGTTACCCAATCTAGATGAAACCAAAAGGAATACAATATCACCCTTTGTAAAATCTAGGGGTCATCAATTTCTATCAACATATGAATTATTTCCACTCTGAGCCATATCAATACACTTCCAAATCAACTAAAGCTTCTCCAGCATCTCCGACATGGGACATGGACCGAACAACTCTGACTCACCTGCCTCCATCCAACACAGTGGTGATCTTCATGACCTATCATAAAGAGCCATGTATGGTTTCATATGAATATTTTCATGATAAATTTTATTATTTAAAAACTCTACCAAAGCTAGGTGCTTCTCTTAAGGCCCACCAAAGTCTAGTACACATGCCTTTAGCATATCCTTAAGCACCTGAACAGTGTGTTACAACTACATATCTGTCTATGGGTGGACGAATTTACTTAGTGAAACCTATTCAACAAGTGCCTTCTGCGAGCCCTAGTAGAAGCACAAAGTAAAAGAAGTGTCATGTTTTAAAATAGTAGATTGTGGAATCCATTTCTGGTTTACTATTTCCCAAACATAAAAATATTCCAACTACTTCATTGATAAAGTCTCCAGTATGTGAATGAAATCAACTACCTTCATCAATATGGACACAATAATCCAAATAACATCATTCTTCCAAGGCATCCTCACAAGGCCCACAAAACAATACATGTTCACATAGTCCCACCTCCATTATTGAATGATAAATGGATATAATAAAGCACCAAGTCATGGATTCTAATCCTTCATCTACTGACTGGTGTGGCATTATGTCATAAACCCTGATATCACCTCTTTCATGCCCATCCACCAAAATTGTTAACATATGTCATGATATATTTTAGTTAAACCTATATGTACCTCCCAATTTGTGGCATGAAGCTCATGAATCAGATCCTCCCACATACTCATGGGAACCACAACACGTTTCATAACATAGATGATCTCATTTTCTTCTATGATCCAATATGAAGTTGACTCCTCAACTTCTTTAAATTCCATCAAGGCCAAACAATTTGGGTTTGGATACTACATGACTTTGATCCATCTCAAAAGTGTAGACTTTATTGAAACTGCTACAATATTCATCTGATCCTAAATCTCTGGAACCAAAAGATGCATCTCATCCATCATATTCATCATCTTCCACTCAACACTAGACTCTTCTACTGACTGAGTGTGAGTTTTCTTGCTCAAAACGTTAGACACAATATTTCCATTCTCGGGAATATATTATTTCTAAAAATCAAATGATTACATATACTGGACCCACCATTACATCCAAAGATTAAAATTTCATTGCAAAAATATATACTTTAAACTCTTGTGATTTGTATACATAGTGAAATTTTTACCCAACAGATAAGGTCTCCAACACTTCAAAGCATAAACAACTTTAGCTAACTCTAGGTCACACTTGTGTTAACTATGTTCATGTGGCCTCAAATACCAAGAACATTACTCTATAACTCGATCTCCCTACATCAACAAATATACAATACTAAACCCATAAGAGTCACAATAGACTATATACTCCTCACCTATATCAGGTAGGCAGGATCAGAATTCGTACCAACATCAAGCACTTTTTCAACTCCAGGAATGTATTCTCACATTCTTCAGATCAGTTAAACTTTATCACATTTTTGGAGAATACTAAAAGCGGTGATACCAGGCGATAAAAATCTTAGATGATTCTCCGATAATATCTAGCCAATCCCAAAATTCTATAGATATTCAATAGGTTCTTGGGTTTCTCACAATAAACCACTTCTTGAACCTTTTCTAGTCCAAAAACATACCTTCCTATGAGATAATATGAAACAAATAGTGTATATGGTAAATCCAAAATTAATACTTATATATATTGGAATATAAGTGATTCTCTCTTAGTGTACTCAGGACGATATCAAGGTTTTGGGAATGATCATCATGAGCCTTATAGTACACCAAGATGTCATCCAAAAACTGATCTAGATATGGATGGAATATTATTTCCATCAAGTCCATAAAGACTATTGGAACATTCGTCAAACCAAATGGATTTAGGATGAATTCATATAGGACATACCTGCTTCTAAAAGAAGTCCTAAGTTTATCAGAAGTTCAAACTCTCAACTGATGATGCCCCAATCTCAATTCAATCTTTGAAAAGACACAGGCACCTGTCAACTGGTCAAATATACATTCAATATGTGGAAGAGGATATATGATTTGCACTATCAGCTAGTTCAATATTCGGTAATTGACACATAATCATGAACTCCCATCCAACTTCTTGGAAAATAATGTTGGTGAGCCCCAAGTCAATGACCCATTAGGATAAACCCCTTATGCTCCAACTCCTCCAGCTGAGTCTTGTGCTCTTGAAACTCTGTCAGTACCATTATGTATTATGGAAGGGAAATTGACTCTACCACAAGAATGAGATCAATAGTGAATTTTATATCATTCTTATGTAGAATACCTTAGAATTATTCAAGAAACACACAATTAAACTTGTCCACTATTGGTGGAAATAAATCATGTTTTATACCCCCATCTTCTAGAAATAAACTAGCAACCTAGATTGTGAGCTATCTTAGTCGCGTCGTAATCAGACCTGGTTGGCCAACCTGGATATCCCACTCTCCTCGGTGAATGTAACTATCAACAATAGGATATGTAAAGTTCATTATCCTATGGTAACAAACTATGTGGGCTTGTTATGCTACTAAATAGTCCATACCCAAAATTAGGTCGAGGCCTGACATGTTAATAATATAGTGATCCCACAGAAAATGATACTCCCCAACCTCAAGAGAACACCCTTTGCTTAAACAGATGTCCCTTGACTGTACTCCAAATGGTGTATCTACAATCAAAACCACACTCAGGAACTACACAACTATGATCGAACAATTCACAAGTTATGAATAAAATAAAGGAATTATAATCACCAATATGAAATAAAGAATTAGATAATGTAGAATCCGAAAGAATAGAACCTATCACTATCGATGATCTAACCTTGTTATCCATTAAGAGTAGGCTTAATTGAATGAAATTATTTTTTCCGCCTTACCTGTGATGTATCCTAATTCCCCTGAGATGCATAATTATACTGATGTGAGTGCTCTTATCAAGAAGTCCCTCACCCACTTCCTCTACCGGAATGAACAATATAATTATAACAACTTGACTGATACGGTGTAGAAGACCCCCTTCTTTCACTTTGGTTCTATCTAGGTCCTTTATCACTTCCCTAACTATCACCCTCGTAGAGATACTTCTGGATCTCAGAATTCATACATCATGATCATACACTAGTATCCACATATCATGCACTAGAAGACTTCTTCAGGTTCTCCTCAGTTATGAGAGCCACATATACCACCTAAGAAAACTTCTTTAACTAAATTAGGTAAAATTTGGACTTAATCTCACATTTAAGTCCCTCCTGGAAATGCCTCACCCTAGTTTTCCATCCCCTTCCATTGCCAAAGAAAAGAACTAAAAATATACAAAGAGTCAATAATATTATATTAAGTTTTTTATATCCTAAGTCAATATCATGAAATTAGCTACTCTCTCTTGCCTCATCATCTATAGATATAAGTGTTCCAAGAACTTCTTCAAGAAATTATTCCATAACATACCATAAGCCTATCTAGTCCGGGCCTAAAAGTCCCACCAATGATTCATTGATCTTTGTATTGTATAATTATCTAACTAAACCCTCCTCTCATAAGGAGTCTCTAAATTTTCAATTGTAGTCTTGATAGACTCAATCTAGAACTCAACTCCCTTTATTCCACCCTCTCTAATAAAAGTCGAAGGGTGATGAAACTGGAACTACCATGTGAGGTCATACATACTCATTATAATCCACCATAGGTATCATTCCATAAACTGCATGATGTGGGTGAATTTCTATCAGAACTGCTCTCCTTCTTCTTCACCTGGAAATAACAGTGCCTCAGGTTTCACTACCAGTAGACCATTGCTATCCATATCCTCATTTCTTCCTCTCAACAAGAATTGTCATGTAGTAATATCTCTACAATACCAAACATACCTCTTATGAAACATAACACCACATTTTAATCTTTATATAAGAGGAAAACATAATACTTATTTTTCCCTAAATCCCTCCACACTATCAAAACCGGGATGTTATCACTACCCTTAACCATCTTACATCCATGTCACCATTAAAAAGGGTAAACACATTCTCATTATTATTGTTTCTCATTTAAACACACATTTATTATCAACTTATATCATATTAAAATCATTTATGTTCATATTAGGAACATTTTCATTTAAAACACACAAGAAAGGAAAAACATTTCATGTTCAAAAACTTAACCAAAACCCATTTTCTCATGCATGCCTAAAATGATGCATGCCACAAAATAATCCTGAGTTCCTAGAATTATGAATGCATACTCAACTCTCATTCCAAAATTGGAAAAAATTTAAATATAAAAAAATATTTGAAAGAAATCACATGACACAAAATGTACATCACCCAAGGTGAAATATCATAAACTCTAACAACACACATCAATAACAGCAATCCTACCACGGGTGCTTGGATTTACTCCCATACATAGGTTATCTACTCCTATGCACAATCTATTAACCAATACCTGACTCATCCTATTCTTCTATCTACCTTTTGCAAATAGTAATACAAAATAAAATGAAAAGTAAACCACATTTGATACCACTTTCTAATGTCTCATCCCATGTACCACACAACGGTGCCCGAAGATGGTCATCCACATGACCTCAGGCACAACTCACAGTATTCTAGAGGCTATCAAATAGTAGAGAGGGTCTAATATAAGTCATGGAAAGACTATTCCTTCATTATCATAATAATAAACCAGTTGAAGTAAATAGACATAACCAAATAATTATATAACATAAAAATAACAATCTAGTGTTATAAGATGATCTATAATGGAAATACAATATCAAAACTAAATAGTACAAAAGGCATGAAATTGTACATTACCAGTGTCAAAATGAAACTAAAAATTAGAGACACTAACAAATCCTAAGAGAGTCTCAAACCATGAATGGTTCCCTCATCCATTATCGATCCCAAATCATCCATATAACACATGGACTTTACCCTTATCCTTTCCTAAAAAGTTGAAGTCTATTCAAGTATCGATTAGGAATCCTGAATATAGTGTGAGTACAACTCAGTAGGACACCACCAAAGGCATCTAAAACAATATCCAGTCAAATAACATTGTATCCAGATATATAAATAAATAATTAGAATTCATAAGTAAATAGTCAACACATTATTAATTGATCTCTTCTTAACCATATAAACCCTGAGGTTTTTGGAGACACATGTACCTCAATACCTACTTCGAACCATTCTAGGGCCCGAACTATCTCCCAGGGATATCATATCGCAAAATTCCATTTTTACCATTCTTCATCTCAATTAACACATTAATTCCATTATTTTTATATAACACAAATGAATTTCCATGTCACTATTCATTATCAGAATTAAAACATGAATGCCACTATTACCGTTCATTATTTTTATAACACATACGATTTTATATGTTTCCATTGGTTATCATAATTAACAGCTGAATGTAAAGGTTACCATTCTTGATCAAAATTCACATTTGAATTTACATGATACAATTAATTATCAAAATTCACATTTTAATGTACATGTCACCATTAATTATCAAAATTCAAATCTATCACAACACATTAATTAATTCAAAAATTAATCAATCAAATTAAAATAATGTATTTTCATATCATCCCATTATTTATATTAGCAATTAATTAATCATACCTTTCTAATTACAAATTAAACAATTAGTTCATCACATAAATGTCCTTAATTAAATTTCTAATTAATTAAGCACATCAATCCCCTTAATTAATTTCCAAATTTATTAATCACTTTTCACAAACTAAATGTTCCATAATTAATTTAACAATTAATTATTCAATTCATATTCTCATTATCACATAATTAATTCAATATTTATTTATTAAATTCATAATTCAATTTTTTGATAATTATCTCAATAATTAATTTTCCCAAAATCAACAATCTCAAAATCTGTAAATAATTCTCTCAAATCAATAATCTCAAGATCTCATAATTAATTCAAAAATTAATCATCTAAAGTCTACATAACAATATCTCATAATTATTTTAACAATTAATTATATCAAATCAATAATCTAAATATCTTAGAAATAATTCAATAATTAATTTTCCAAATTCTACAATACTAATATCCCCAATTTCACATTTTCCATAATTAATTAATTCACAAAATTAATAAATTAAATCAAAAAAAAATTACTAAAAAAATTATAGAAATTTTTAAATTAAATAAACTTAATTTCAATCAAAATTTTGGGACTTGAAATATAGACCACCCACCTCAATTCGTGGTTGAGTGGTTGCCCAATTAAAACCCCCAATTTGAATGAAATAACGATGTAGCGTAAGATTCGGATAAAAAACCTAAATCCATGATTGAACCAATCATGCTCACTAAATTATATATCTAGATACACAATTCCTAGATCTAGATCTAATAATATATCTATATGAAACCAAAAATATTGAAGAACATATTTCAAGAGATGGAAGAAGAATGAGGAAGAGAAAGGAAACTACACTAGATGAGATCCTCTTAACAAGAGGGGTACAGATCTTCAATATGGCCTTGTAATCATGAATAAATGAAGTCAGAATGTCTTGGAATCTATCTGAAGGGATCAAAAATTGTGAAATAAATGTTAAGGTTGAATAGGGGTCAATTTGATATTTAAATGGGGGCTTAAGAATTTTAAAAATAAATTTTCGAGTGAATTAATTTTTTGCATAACGTTTTTTGGAAGAGACACACAATTTCTCCTATCCATGTACCTCTTTTAGGGGGGTGGGGGGTGCATGGTTTGTAATTTTGGGGTACATGGTTTGAAAATCCATGTTCTATTAATTCAAAACGTCTCTATCTAGTGCTGCACAGTTTGCTGGTCCAAGGAATACAGTTTGGGAAAACCATACACTAACCCGACACTACCCTATTTCTTCAATTTTAAAAAAACCAAACACACCCCAAAGTAAAACCAAAATAAAAATTAATCAACCCAAGGGAAAATTGTACCTATAAATGAGATTGATACATCTCCATAAAATTTTATGATTTTACAGTTTTCTTCTTATAATAAGTCTATTAATATTGTAAATAGAGATCAAGATAACCAACAACCATTGGAATGAAGCACATGGAAATAACAACCTATTGGAATTATGATGCCTATAATAAATATTATATATATATATATATAAATTTCAATTTATATGTGAAAAATATAATGAAATCATATTTATCCCTTGTATGAAAAAAAGTTGGTAGTTAAAACATTGGATTTAAAAATTGAATTCCTTGTCCGGTTTATATTGGATCATTAAAAACCATATCCTAAAATCCAAATGACAATAGAAGTTTAATGGAAAATGATTACACTATTCTTAACTCTCCATCATTAAATCACTATTTTCCTTAATATAATTATATCCAATTTTTTTAAATCATCTTATTAAAATAAAGAAATAATTAGAGAAGTGATTATGGTTTTTAATATCATTCTTATCAATCGAGGATTTCTAATGATCATAAAAATGGAATCATTTTTATAAATTATTATATATTTTTTGGATAAATAAATCTATAAAACATTTTTATATATTGGGGTAATACCCCCGTTGTAATTGGTATTCAAAATATTTAAGAAGTATATAGGTATAGGTTTATTCATTTTATATAGACCGCCAACCACTTTTTGAATCTATCTATTATTCGGTCATCTAGGGTTTCTTATTCATTGAATTATTTAAGTTTGATTAGATTATTCAATACGAGTCTAATTATTCTCTATTTATAAAAGTCTCGAAATGGTGGTGAGAATTGGAAAACATCAGATGTTAGTTAATGGTCTCAAAAATTCATGTGAATCATTAATGGGGTCTTGAAGAACATGTTGTCACATGAGTAGTTCAACCTCATTGTTTTTGTAATTTAGTTTCATAATTGAGAATATTTATAAATTTAATTATCAATGAAATTTTTAATGGTCGTCTCATTTAAATTATTCTTATATAGTTTCACATTGGGTATTCTTCAAAAGTGGTATTTATGCCTTTGATCACTACTGATTCATCTCAATGGACTTCTTCTTCATAAAAAAAATTAATTCATTCATAGATTTTGTGGAAGTATTTTTTAAAATTTTCATTTTAAAAATATAGAAATTATTTAAAGAAATCATCCTAACATTTATCTATTATTTTGTAATTTTATTTATTCTAAATATTTATAAGGATTATCTTTTTAGTGTAAAAAATGAATTTACTTCCAAAAAAAATTATTTTTTATTCTTCAAAAATGTTAGACCAATTATATTATCTTCAATTTATTTGGTATTATTATTTCATTAGGAATATTTACCTGAACTATGATTTTCTAATGATCTTGATTCCTTAAAAATTACTAATTATTCTTGATCATTTCCACTATAAAATTTATAGTTTTTAATAATTAATTTCTTTTTATTTCAAGGTTTGTATGGTTTCCATGTTCAAACACTCCGATGATGAAACATTACATCATGGAATTTTAACAGAAACCTCTTCACCATTCCTTATGGAATTGGATAAGCTTGGTGATCCAATATATTTTTAGGTCTCTAATGAAGTGGTTTATCATTTTTTATTGATGATAAATACATTTTGGATTCAGTTTGGGTTGATTCTTTACCTCATATAATTCTACATCTTATGATATGGGGCTCTTTAATAATTGTATTTTCTATTATAATTCATTTTCTATACAGTTATTATAGTTCCTTGGATGTACCCATTAAATCAAAGTGGTATAAATAATATAATTATGGATCCAATCATTACTGAGGTTGGGTCTAGTTTACAGGAGTTAGTAAATGATGATATTTATCATTATATCCATGCTCCTTCATGGGGACATTTCATCAGTAATAAATATATAAAATATATTTGGTGTGATCAAATAAACTATAACTAGTGTAAAAAAGTGTTTTTGACTAGGGTAATGAATGTGTCCCATTCATTAAACCTCAAATTATTTTACACATTAGAAAATCTAAAACATGTAAACACTGATCCCATAATTTCAATAAATTATCCTTTAGATTTATGAATAGAAAACTGTGTAAGAATAGGTTTATATTATTTTTATAAGAAAACGTTACTCCATTCTTGAGAATTATCAACAATATGAAATTATTTGGACATGTCTAATGAAATTTTATACATTTGAAAACTCTTCATTCATATTTATCCCTAATAGTAACCTTAGATTATGAGAGGAATATATTGTAGAAAAAGACCTTAATATATATATATATATTACATCATTACACTTGATTATTTGTTAAAGATCATATTATATCACAACCCAAGAACCTCTAGGTATATTATTTTAAAGATAAGAAACTTAAATGCATTATTATGAAATATTACATGAACATCTCCTTTTAAAACACTAAAAATTATTTAGTTATATTCACACAATATATTAGAATCATCTTTATTAACCAAGGAAAATATAAACATATGAATATAGGTTATCCAAGACAATTAGTAAGGGGTAAAACATATTAGATGTCGAATAGAAAAATATAAGTGATTATAATAATGATCATAGGTGACAAGAAGATAAACATGTCAGTATGAGAACATGATAAATGTATATAAACATAACATAGGAAAATTATACCCCATGAAAAAATAATCACAATACAAGGATTTTGACATAATAATTAAGGGATAGTAATATGGATTTTCAAATATATATGAAATATTTATAAATAATTAAAATTATATTTTGTTCCATGTCTCCATTCCATGAATATCATTAAATAATGCAAAATTATGTCCCCAATCATTATGGACAATAATAACATCCCATATAGTATAACATAATTTTTTTTAGATTTAAAATATTACCTAATATGTTGGTGGGTTATATAAATTTTCTCACACCGATAAAATATTTAGTACTACACATATGTGTTCCACATGAACATAGTAGTATCCAGAAATCCATCATAGTAAATATATAAACCATGAGATTGAATAATATTTATATAATATTCACGAGTCATAAATTAATAATATAGAGAAAGAAATATGGGGATTTCATAAAAAAATATACCCAGTAATTGATTATAAAATTTCCAAAATTATAATATATAATGATATTGGAAATGATGAAAAACCTTCAATGAATGTTATTTTTTTTTGGAAATAATAATAATAAATAATCCTTTGCATTTTGAACATTTTTATTGACAACAAAATATTATGAGTTAATGGTTGAAATGAGATAATGAAATGTAATAAATACATTTTAAAAGTATATTTGACAAAAAAAAATTAAATGAAAGATTCATAAACCAGATAAAGGAATGTAGTGGATGAATGTAAATAAATTGAAAACTTATATGAAGAGATTTTGAAATAATTTTTTCACACATTTGAAAGTAATTTAATGTCAATAAAGAGTGAAAATATATAATTATCAAAGTAGATATATGGTTATACATGAAAAAATATATTAAATATTGATATAGAGGATAATGATTCCAAATATAAAATAGAAGATAACTAAAATTCCCCTTACAAAAATTATCTTGGTTCATTTATGAATGATTAAGTGTGGGAATTGTATAATGAAATAAAAACCACAATCATAAATTATGGATAATAATATAAATTGGGATTATAAAAAATGTATTTGAATCAATTGAAATCATCACTACTTCTCTTAGGGAAATAAATTTACAATTTTATAATATAAACTATCACTTTTAACATTTAAAAATTATGTAATATAGGAATATTGGTAGATTGAGAGTGAATTAGAAAGAATTATTTAAGATAATTAAAGAATTTAAAATAATATTTATTGGATTATTTTACAAAGATAGAGAGTGAGAGTGAAGAAAACATATTTGGATTTTAGAATCAAAATGAGATGATTTCCTACTTTAGTTATTTCCATTGTTGTATGAAATAGATTCATATAATTACATGTACGTTAATATATTTTGTTTTAAATTGGTTTTATGGATCGTGTTCTAGGAACCATTTTCTAATATAATAATATCACCATTCTCAAGGTCAATTATACGGTTCTATTACATAAGTAGGTGACTAAAACCCCTATTTAAACATAGTCAATCTAGACTACATAATGTTTATATACAATCTTGGGAGGTTAGTCGATGAAAAATAAATTACCCCAAAAATCACAAAATAATGAGAATGCGATGAAATAGGAAAAATATTAATAATTAAAAAGTAATAATACATCAACCAAAACATAAATCGATAAAAATCCCTAAATTGAACTTTCCCCTTCTATAATAGCACATAGCACTAAGGAACTACACCCCTCTAATTTCAGTCATGAGTAGGAATAGATACATTGTAACTAGGTGGTGAAAAAACACAGTATAATAATACTCTTATTCATGATGTCCAATCGTCTTTCCATCTAACTTCATATCTCATGTTTTTTTTCTCTTTTGTAGTCTATCCTTTTATTACAGCAGGGATCCAAATATAAAATATTTTTTTAAATAGGAATATAGTTTCACATTAAAGATTCATACTTTAAAGTAGTTATAGTTCATTAAATATATTAACGTAGAATAGTTATACATACTTGTATTTAGAATTTTTTTACCTTTAATAGCCTAATTTCCTAAATTATTTACAATGTGTGATTAAATAGGTGTTTGCTATATGTTTTAGTGGGATAGTGATGAAAATTTATTTTATAGTGTGAATCCATTTTTTAATTCATTAAATAAGGAACTAGTTTCTATTTTAAGTCATGAATGGGTGAGATATTATTCAACATAAGTCCTTGAAAAATGTTGAGTGACATGGAATTTTTTTTCTCTATCAAAAGTTTCATGGTTTGAATCATATAGTCACGCCGTGAATTACAGTTCCTTCCTACAAATTGTGTTTTTTCATACTAAAATTCAAGTACTGAGTTCCATTAATTTTTTTAATACTATTAATGACATTATTAGACAATTTCCAATGTTATAGCCACTATTTCATCCTATTTATTCAGTTTTGAGCCTCTGGACTGATCCATTGCTTATCGAATATCATAGGACATGGTTTTCATCTTGAAATCATCATTTATTTTCTTCTTTTGAAAAATTTGTTTCATCCTTCTATAAATCACAAAAACCCCTCTATAAATTAAAATATGTGAAGTATTAATAAATTTATTTAAAATAAATATTATATTAAATATAAGAATATTTATATATGAACTATACATATAAAATAACCCCACACCTGAATTCAAAGATGTACTCAAAGATGATATATCATCACAGTAGAAAAAGAATATTACCATAAAATAATTTAAATACTTGTTTCAGAAAAATAAATTAATATAATATGGAATTAATTATTAAATATTCACCTGAAAAATTTATCAATTCATTGAATTTCAAAAAAATTATACACCCATGTATTTTAGTTTTCACCTTTTGAATTAACCATGCCCCTTTATTCTTCTGTTTTCATTTTTCAATTCATTATCAATATAAAATACATTTTCAATGTACATTAATGTAATTTTACCTATCATATTCTCAGTTTCAAATATAAGTATTTTTTTCTCATTCCTCAAGTACATTTCACATACTATAGTCTTGTATCACAACAAGAATCGCCACTACATAAAGATAGAGATTAATGATGATCATGTGGACATTTCAAAAAGGTTTTAATTTTAATAATTATTATCATAGGTGGTAAATGATTAAAATAAAGATCAAAACTCTTAATAATAGTCCATGATTGATTCACACCTATTGTGGTGTGTGGAAAAAGATAATTTACTTCTTTTTATAACGTAGCACAATGGATTCCCAGGGTTCTCTAATTTGTAGAGAGACATAGTTTATTTTTATATGAATTCCAGTTCACAAAAAAATTATATTTTTTAATTATTTTCTAAAATAGTGGATATATATAAGAGATAATAAAATTATGAATTATCCTAAAATGGAATGAAAATTAAATAAATAAATTACTTAGAATTCAGTTTCCATTTCAGTTTGCTTCATTATTCATTGTTTTTCTAAATTATGTTTGGTAGTTCAATCATGAAATATCATTAATGACCTATAATAATTTTATTTTTTGGGTTTTAAGTCTTGATTGATATAGAAGAAATAATTCCAACCACTCATAAAATAAATCTTATCAAAACACCTGAATCGAGAGTGTAGAACCTCCCATGATTCGAATCCATAATATTATATTTCATCCACTGAATATTTCAATGCAAAGTAGATTTGGATTTTCCAAAAAAGTGTTATATGTGCCTCCACCACTACCCCCCTTTCTGAATATTGCACAGTCTTATCCTCCCCTAGAACCATAGGATCTCCCCCTTTAGTGGATTTTGATTTTGCGTGGGGTGGTGTGTTCGACTTCAAAAGAGGCTCTCCTTAGTGCCTCCCCTTCTATGGACCCTGCTATTTCCCCGACGATGGCTTGTCCATCATGAAAAGAGGTTATTATTAGTTCTTCCCCTAACCAGAGCTGTCATTCTCTCCTTTTCTAGAAATTTCTCTTGGCCCCTCCAATAAGTATTTGAAGGATGGTTCTCCAGTAAAATCCTTTCAGGTAGATTCTTTTGAAGAGGTTTCAGCACAACTAAGATGGCCCCTAGTGGCTTGATTACTGGTGGATATGTAAGAACCCAGGTTTTAACTTAGGTATGGATCCTTTAAATTTTGTTCTAAATATTTATCTTGGACCTAATATGGATTCCTAATGAGATAGAAAAAGTCTTAGGTATTTCTAGGGATTTTTAGAGCTTGAAACAAATATTTTTGGGGAAACTGGCCAAGACACACAGTTGGTGCATGGTTTGCCTAACCGTGTAGATGGTGTTTTTCCAAACAGAGCCACCTCATGTGGTTTTCGCATGGTCATGCATAATAACCATGAAAGTTAGAATTCTTCCCAGGTAACCATGCATGGTTTGAACATGGTTTTTCAAACCACACAGAACAACCATGAACATACCATTTTTCTGGGTAATTTGACAATTTTTTCCATTAATGATCTATTTAGAACCACTCTTTCTACCTAATACATGATTCAGTGGGATTAACCTAAATTGATCTCAATTTTGATCCTTTTGAAGATCTATGGTAGGAATCAAGATATATCTTTCATCCGAGATTCGATTAAGCTTCCGTTCATCTTGTTAGATGGAAAATGGTAAGTACTCGAGTCCTCTAGAGCTGTTCTACATCTCTCTTGCTCTCAACACATTTATCGAGGTATAGAAATTTTTCTCTTTTTCTTAGATATAATCTGATTTGATCTAAATCAAGGGCCAATGCTGAAGGAGGAGAGTTTTATAAGCCTACGGTCTATGGTTTATATCTCATCCCTAATGTTCATTGATTTTGGGAATTGTTGTGTGAGGACCACTGATTTCATTAGGTGCCACTAATAGAATTTATATGCCATGATTATACTCAATAGAACTATATAAATATTCTCTTTACAAATATGTGATCAATTTTTGGTGGTAACTCCCACAACTCCATTCATCCCATGTAGGATGTTATGTAATAATTGATTTTTTTTCATGTTTTGACATGTTTGAGACATTGTTAGGATGTGCCTGGGCTCGACCTTATTAAGGGTAATAATTTATATATTTAATGTCTTGTTTTATAATGTAAATTCCATAATGGAATGTACCATGTATGCGTACCACTTGACTCTTCTAAGGTAAGTGCTTCAATTTGATAATGAAATCTGAAACATGAATCGAAAAGTATACTACGAATATGACTTGGCCTTAAATGTAAATGAATAGTAGGTTGCATGTCAGTATCACCCATTACTACATTATTGGAAGGTATCATAATGAACATTAATTATTCAATATTCCATAAATTTATTAAATTAAAGGTTGCACACTACTTGACCTTATCACACTAATAAAATTCAAGAAATGAACCAAGGGATGCAAGAAACATGACCTTATCATAATAATGAAAGGAAAGTCTTGAACCAAAAGAAATATTACATGAATTCATAATCAAATAAGAATGGTCTGACTCAATCTTGCATTGGATTCTAATTGAGGAATTCCATGAGCCCTCAAGAACCCCATTATGATTCAAGGATTCAGCTTTATTTGGTTGAACCCCACCTAGATCTCGATCCTTGTTTGTTCTTGGATGCCCAGTATGACACTATAGGATCCCTTCAATATCATTATAGGATTACTTGGATACACTCCTTGGATCCAACATTGACAAGTAGACTCAATGTTTAAATCCCATAGGGCCCTATATCTTCTTAGAACCATTTTACCTTGGATGATCACCTTGGACTTTGTAGGCACCTCATTGTGGAATTCCTTGAACTAAGCTCCTTGGATTACACTCTTACCCCATTCCAAGATACAATTATTACTGATTTTACATCCATTGATGTCAACACCACTTTGGTTATTATCTTGGGACTTCAATATGAAATATCATTACAGGTTTCCCTGTTACACCTTAGAACCTTTGAAATTGAAAACACGTGACTTATTTATAAAATGGTAATAATCAAATAATGAATTGTTGACATGTTTAGACACTATATGAGGATTTAATCAGGTACTTGATTCTTTAGATAGACTGTACCTCTTTACTTTATATATGCATTCTTGATACTGCTACATTTCCATTACATGGGTCGAATGATATAGACACCGTTGGTGGTGGCCCACTAAGATTTATCTCACACCCTCTCTGGGTGATATTTGATACCCATGGACGATTACATGAATGCTATTTTTGAAAAATGGAAACATACAGCTTCAAACACCTGATTTATTTCTATTTAGTATGGAGTGTGATTGCAGATGACAGTGCCAGAGCTCAGGATTATTGTGATAGTCTTTTGATTCCTTCATACTTTGTGGAACATGTAATGCCTATTGTCTTGTATCCATGTATTATAGTTTTCTAGTGACATGACATATCATCATCAGTTGTTGTGTGCTTGGATTTTATTCCAGTTATTTTAGTTATTTTAGTTATTGTTACTATTGTCTTTATTTTCCATTATGCCTTCTATTTACATATATTGCTTCCTCTATTTACCCCTTGTTTACATTCTCCCACAGTGCTACACTTTGGTAATGAGATCATAGTCTCCTAAAGTATACACCCTAGGATTATGCTGTTAGTCAGTAGCCTCTGGCATTCAGGGAGAGGAACTTGAGGCCATGTGGCACACGAGGCTCAGGGCACCTGTTTAAGTGGAATCCGGGTTTGGGACATCACATGGTGGTATAAGTGGGGTTTTCTTTCTTGCTTTACTATTAAGAGACAATATATTGGAGATTTTTAATGCTTGGTAATTGGTCATAAGCTATGCTTGGGAATTGTTAATCCATGTTCGGGGTAAAAACTGAGTTCCCTCAAATTAAAATTATTGTTATGATTTTTCCTGTTACAGTTGATATTTTTCGTCATTGGGTGAGGTACATGTCATGCGGAGTTGTTTATTATTACTTTAATTTATATTTTTCTTTCATCTTTGGCCCAATGATACGAGGGAAAGGATAATTGTAACATGCATCATTATATGCACCTATAATTCATATGTCATGCATATTTCCATGCCATAAAGGTGAATTTCACTGCATTAAAATGCTTGATTTTCTTGTGATTTCTAAGTGATGTTATGATTGTTATTTTATGCTTATATTACTCTTGGTTGGGATTGAGTGATTTCCTGTCTCAATTCATGAGGTGTATGGGACCCCATGGGTTGGTATGAGTAATTTACCGAGTCCGTCCATTATTCTATAAATAAACGGGTGTCGTTTCTTGTTATAGGTTTATGGGAACTAATTCATCAGAAATGGAAATCCATTATAATGTGAATCATGACATCTAAAATAAATAGGTTGCACATTATTATCCCTCATTGTCATGTTTATGAAAGGTAGAGGAGTGAACCTAGTGATGACCATGCTCCAAGAGTGGTGGGCCCTAAGACATCAGTCTTACCTCTAGGAGTGACACACGAGGCACCAACTGCTGTACTTGATATGAGCACTTATTCCAAAGTTCATGACAGTTTCCGACATCTTATAAAGTCCATGCATAGTGCTCCACAGATTTAACCTATGATGGCTGGTCTGACTCATGAGTTCCAGTAGTAGAATCCTCTTACTTTTTCAGGGGATGGAGGTTCAAAGGCTGCTATGTCTTGGATAGATGCCACTCTATCTATTTTTGAGCATCTGTAAATGCCTCAAGAGAGGAGGGTCAGGCTTTCCAGATACATGATTTGGGATTTGGCCAAGCGTTGGTGGGATGTGATTACCTAGGACGGTCATCATCAAGGCATGTATGGGTTGATTTCTAGACTACCTTCTATGATCAGTTATTTCCTCAAATGCTGAGAGCTGACAGAGCTAGAGAGTTCATGTGTCTATAGCAGGGTTCTATGTTAGTTATAGAATATTTAGCATGTTTCAAGAAGTTGTAATTCTTTATACCACTTCTAGCTGGTGATGAGATTTCACATGCTAGATGTTTTGAGGACGGGATCCAGTCTGCCATCCATATGTAGGTGAATATATTTCACCTACCTATTTTTTTTGAGACAGTCAACTAGGCTCTTATAACTAAGTGAAACATAAGGGATGTCAATAGTACCAAGACTAGAGGACTAGTTCCATGTCAAGACAATAGTTCGTCTAGTGGAAAGAAACATTCTCTTGAGGGTTTTCATCCGGGTAATGACATCCAGAGTTCCCATTTTGATACCTCTAAAGTTTTTCATCAGTGTGGATGATAAGGGTATTCTAAGACTCATTTTGATAGAGACCCACTAGAGTGCCGGGCTTGTGGTCATATGGTGCATTTCCCACATTTCTATAGGACCTTTTCACCAGCTTAGAGTGGGAAATGATCTGCACTAGATCCCCCATCAGGAGAAAGTTATTATATGCCACATCAGGCGTGGATTTGGAATAGCACTGGATGGTCTAGCCGAGAAGGATTTCAGGGTCATGGTAGCCATACCCTTGATTACCAGCAACTCCAACAGAGAAACTATGATCATGGTAGTACATCTATTTCACAGGATCGTGGACCAGGACAGTTGAATGCACTACTGCCGATACCCAAGGATCAAGCTACGAGACCATCTATAGTACGAGGTACTATTCTAGTAGCATCTACTATAGCATTTACTTTATTCGATATAGTTTATTTTAACTCATTTATCTTTTAATCGGTCGTGGAATGTCACAGACTATATATATAGTTTTACTATGGTGTAATTACCCTTCATATGCTGTTATGGGTATGAAAAGAGGGTATAAACCAATGTTGGGAATTTTCCCTTGAGGTAGGTTGCTACCATTTCTTATGGAATGTATTTTTTCTCAAGATAAAAAGCTTCAATTTCATACTAGAGATGGATTGGTTGGTTTAGTAGCATGCTTTTGTATACTGCTACCACTGCAGGGTATCATTTATATCACCATCGGGCATCAATTATATACATAAGGGTGTGTGGGATGAGAATTCTAGTAGAGTAGGACCAGATAATCATGGGATAGGTGGAATGACTACCCACATTGCAAATATATTCATGGAGGATTAGGGTTTGAACCAAATAGATTTCCATCAAGTAGTGGATCATTTCAGGGATGTCTTTCTCGATGATTTTTTCTGGCTTACCTATAGAGAGAGAGGTCGAGTTTTCAATTGAGATTATTCTAGGAGAGGCTCTAGTGTCCAATCCTTTATATATAATGGCACCGAAAAATCATCAAGATCTCAAGTGGTAGTTAGAGGATTTAGAGGCCAAAGGCTTTATACGTCCCAGTACATCCTCTTGGGGTTTGCTCGTGCTTTTTTCCATGAAGGCGAATAGAACCTTAAATTTATGTGTATATTAAATATGGTTGAAACTGCTTACGATCAAGAACCGGTACCCAATTCATCGAATAGATGATCTCTTTGACCAGATCTGAGGAAAAAAGACCTTCTCCAAGATCAACTTGAGATAGAGTTATTATCAGGTATGAGTTAGGACATTAGACATACCTCGTACAGATTTCTATAGTTGGTATAGTCTATATGAGTATCTTGTTATTCCGTTCAGTCTTATGAATGTGCCCTCCATTTTCAAAGATTTAATGAATAGTGTTTTTACCCCTATTTGGACTCTTTTTTCATAGTCTTTGTGGATGAAATCTTGGTGTATTCTGACACTCATAGAGACCATTCCAAACATATTGAGATCATTCTGAGTACAATGAAGGAGCATTGTATTTATTCCAAGCTTGCTAAGTTCCACATATGGATTGAAAAATTTTACTTCTTGGGTCATATAATATCATAATTAGAAGTATCTATTGACCCTGAAAAGGTTAGTACTATTGGTTCTTGGGAGTATCCCAAGAATATGTTTGATATATGGAGTTTTTTGGGGATGGTGGGATATTACATGCATTTCATACCAGACTACTCACATCCTTCTTCAACTCTTACTCATCTTAAAAATAATGGTGTCATGTTCATATGGTGAAAATCATGTGAGAAATCTATTTAGGAGTTGAAAGTTAGGTTGGTACCAGTATTTATTCTGACACTTCTGGAGCCAAGAAAAGGTTATACCATCTTCTATGATTCATGAGGAATCAGCCTAAGATAAGTGCTAATGTCGAATGAATTTGTTTTGCATATGGATCTATAAAGTTGAGGCCTCATGAAAGAAACTACCCAACACAATACCTTGAGATATAAGCAGTTTTCCCTACCTTAAGTTGCTGGAGACATTATGTATCAGATAAGTGATTTATGGTGTACACATACCACAATATTCTGAAATATATCTTTTCTCGGTATGACTTGAACCTCAGATAGTGGATACGGGTCGAATATATACAATACTTTGATTTTGATCTTGCCTATATGTTTGGGAAGGGAAATGACATAGCCGATGCACTGATTCAAAAAAACTCAAGCACATGTAGTACAAGAATCCAATGATGAATGGAAGTTAATGGCCCTATTTTCTGAGATTCATTGGGAGTTTCTTGACAGTAATGAGTAGTATTACCTCTAATATTTGATAGTTACCTCTTCCCTCCCTCATAAGGTGAAGGGTAAAGAGTTTTCGAATCCTAAAATCTTGGTACTCTGTGAGAGTATATCAGGAGATAACTTGCCTCTAGATTGGTCTGTTGACAAAGATAATTCCCTGAATATATGTGGATGTACTAGGGTGCTACAAATATGAGATATGAGTTGATGAAAGAGTCGTACCCAATCAATGGGCTGTTCATCCTGGAATCTTGATGAGGTATCAAGATATGTGACACTAGTATTGGTGGATTGGGTTGAAATGTCAGACAGTAGGATTAATCACTAGGTGTTCCACATGTCAGTAGGTGAAGGTAGAGCACTAGAGACCTGTATGATTACTATAGCTACTTCTAGTCCGGAAATTGAAATGGGAAGATATTGCCTTGGAATTTTTTAGTTGGCTTTCCTAGGTCGTCCAGGGGTGGCGAGGCTATCTGTGTAGACACTGACCAACTAACGAAATAATCCCACTTCATTACTACTCTAGAGACATTATCTGTTGATGATCTTGGATGACTGTATATTTGTGAGAACATACGACTCCACCTGGTCCCTCATACTATCATTCCAAATAGGGATGCTCATTTCACATCACAGTTCTTGAAGGGATTTCTAAAGGCTATGGTGACTCAGGTTCTTCTAAGAATAGCTTTTCACCCTTAGACTGATGGACAATCAGAATGAAAAATATAGGTTCTAGAGTATATGCTCCAAGTGTGTGTCATTGATTTCAATTGTTCTTGGGAGAAGCATTAATCTCTCGTTAAGTTCTCTTATAATAGCATATTTCAAGTGAAAATTTATATGGATCCTTTTTGAGTCCTTTTATGGTAGGCCATTCCTTTCACCCCTATGCTAGCTAGAGATAGGTGAGGCAACCATAATAGTTCCTCATTTTGTTTAGGAGACTTCAGAGCAGGTCTAGCTGATCAGGAAACACTTGACTACTACTCAGTTGATACATATATCTTATTCCAAACCTTGTTGATGACTTCTTGAGTTTAAGGTCATGGATAATGTTTTTCATTCGGTATCACCTAGGCTAGGACATAGATTATGACAAAAGTAGCGAAAGATGTCACCTCATTATGTAGGGCCATTTGAGATTCTATAGAGACTCCGACCGGTGTCTTATCAGTTTCTATTACCTCCTAGGCTCCATTCCATGCACACCATATTTCATGTTTCAAAGGTTCTCCAATATCATGCTGACCCATCTCATACCTTTTATCCCAAGGAAGTTGAGGTAGATGCTAGTGCTACCTTTGAGGAGTATCTGGTACACATTATTGAACAGAGAACAAAGGCTATCTGAGGGTGGTCTATCCCGCTAGAATGGGTGATGTGGTAGCACGATCGAGTATAGGATGAGACTTAGGATAAGAAAGCTAACTTACATGAACAATGGCTAGATTTGTTCTTATACAGTGTTTCTCCACCCCTGTAAGGTGGACTTAGGGATGAGTTTTTTTAAGGGGGAAACATTGTAATAATTTTTTTTTTCACTCTGGTATGGATCCTATAAATTTTGGTTTAGATCTCTACATTGGACCAAATATGGATTCATAATGAGTTAGAAATGTTTTCAAGTGTTTATGGGGCACTTTTGGATCCCGATAAACATATTGTTTGGGAAAATGTCCAAGTCGCATGGTTGGCGCACTGTTGACACACGGTTTGCCTAACTTTGTAGATGGTGTTTTTATGGGCCGATCCACCTCGCATAGTTGGAGCATGACGATTCAACCTAACTATGAATGTTCCCCTTCTTCCCAAGTAACTGTGTAATGTTTTTCAATTCGTGTGAAAAAACAGTGCATATTCCATTTTTTGGGTAATTTGAAATTTTTTCCCTTAATAGTCTAATTACAACCCCTCTTCCTCCCTAATCCTTCTTTCAGTGAGATTAAACTAAATTTCTCTCATTTTGGATCCCTTTGAGGACATAAGGTCGGAATCAAGAGATCCCATTCAACCAATATCTGATCAATATTTTGTTAATCACATTGGATGCACAACAGTAAGTACTCTTGTCACGACCCGCCCTCGGGGTCCGTGCCGTGACTACCCCAAGCCCGCCTTCCATAGGCCAGGGGCTGGCGACTTGCACCAAGGCGTAAATCCTGGTAAAAAGGGAAGGCATTGCCTTTGTAAAGTAAACAAACACCACAGAGTAAGCAAGCGGAAAGTAAACACTAAGCAAAAACAGAGTACAACTGAAAGTGCGGAAAAGTAAATGGGCCAGTATACAAACCCAAACTGAAAGTAAAGTACAACTCAAAAGGGAAAACAACAACTGAAAAGTAAAAGCCGCTACACCGAGCTGTCCACCGGAAATCCCACCTAAAGGGTGGGTACATATAGCTCCTCTGCTCCACGGGTCCCGCCGTCCGTTCCGAGCACGTCCCACCCAGTGGTCCACCTCCGGGTACCGTCTCGCTCTGCAAGCCTCAGCTAAGGTCAACGCTGTCCGTCGTCTGCAACCAACACAACGTAGTGCGGGCAAAGCCCGTGCAGGGGTGAGTATAAGCTACTCGGTAGGGACCCCGAGACCCCTGAAGGTCTCTAAAAATCCACAAAGGATAAACCACGAAGAAAGGTACAATCACGAAGTAACAACCGACACTGCTTAGGTATATGCCCATACATATACCTAAGTCATCAATTTCAAAATACGCTCCAACCTCCGAGCCCAAGTACAACTCAGTCCACACAGGAAAGTAAACGTATTCCACACAGGGAAGCAAAACATAATCCACACAGGAAAGCAACAGGATTCAGCTCACACAGGTATACATCTTCAAAGGACGAAAAAGATGATCTCTGATCCATCTAATTCGTCGGACCCACGAAGGATCGATAGGTAACTAACCCCCGCAAAAGACCCACACAGGATCGGGCCCACGTAGGACCCGTAGGCGCTGGTTCACATAGGACCGCTGAGCGCAAAGACCCACACAGGATCGGACCCACACAGGATCGGGCCCACACAGGACCTGTAGCACTGATCCACGTAGGATCGCTGAGTGCTGTAGTCGTCGTCGTCGAATCCACACAGGATCTCTGTACTGTCGTCGTCGCAGTCACAGTAGCAGTCGCAGCCAGCACTAGGGTTCCCGCACACAGCAAGCTCGTTCGGAGGGTCCGCTCCACGAGCCGAGAGGCTGATACATCAACTGTCACAAAGTCCAGAGTTGATGTATCCAAAAGTTCCGTATCGTCAACAGGAACTCAACGAAACAGACGGCGCGTCTATCGGACGCCCGGTCTGAGAGTTATTGGCAATTTCGTCCCCGGGGCCCGGTTGGTTTTTAAGGCAAAACCAACCCGACCGTACTCCACCTGTGTCCAAACCTCGGGCGGAGTATGCCAAAAGATCCGTCTCACTAAGAGGAACACAACACAGCTGACGGCACGTCAATCGGACGTCCGTAGCTCAAGATATGAGCGTTTCCGCTCCGAAGGCCCGGTTGGTTTCGTGAACGAACCAACCCGGCCGAACTCAAAGTAATCCAAAACCTTGAGTGCGATATACCGAAACGACCGTCTCGTTCCAAGGATCGCGTTGCCTCAGACGGTTCGTCGATCGGAGGTCCGTGGCTCAAGTTATGGCCAAAAGACCGAAACTGATTCGAAACGGGGGGTCCGGGTCCGGGCCGACCCGGCCCGACCCCCCTGGGTCGGCCCGAACCGGGTCGACCCGACCAGGGTCCGACCCGGCCTGGCCGGCCGGCCGGCGGCGCGGCGGTGCGGTGGCGCGGCGGCCTGGCGCCGCACGGAGGCGGCACGCGGGGGGAATCAATCCCCCGCTTGATTGAAGAGGCGGCGCGACTATATGCCGCGCCCTTTGAAAAAAAAAAACGGCCCCCACGTGGGGGCCGACTTGAAGAAAAACCGGGGGGCCTCCTGCCCCCCCTCAAGGGAACCGCCCTCCTCTTAAATGAGGAGGGTTTTAATGGTGGCTGGGGGAATTTATTTCCCCCGGCCTTTGACCTTCCGGCCGGCCAACTGCCGGCCGGTTTTCTCCAACGGGACCGGAAAAATCCGGTCCCCTTTTCGGCTTCCGACGCCGGCGGCCCGGCCGCCGGTCTTCTCGTTCCACCGCGGCCCGGAACCGGCCGCGGTGTTCGTCGTCCGGCGCGGTGCGATGGCACCGCGTCCCTCCGCCGTGCCTTTGTTTGCCTTCAACGCGGCGCGACGGCGTCGCGTTCTTGATGATTCTCCCATGGCGCGCACGCGACGGCGTCGCGTAAAAAGATTTGGGCGAATATCCGCGTGGTGCGACGGCACCACGCCACCTTGATTCATCCGCAAAATAAAACACCAAGAACGAAGGAGGGGGTTCGGCCGTGTTCATGTGGTCCGACCCCCTCACGTTAAAACACAACTTAAATATTCAATATCCTCACGTTAGCCATCCGAACCACGAGAAAGAATAAAATAATTAAACAATAATCAACAACCCCTACCTTGGGTATAGGTTCGAAGATTTTTCAACGTCCCGTGGAAGACAACGTCGCGGAGGTCGGGCGTCGCGGTAGTCGTTCGTCAAATCCGTTGACGAAGAGATACGCCCGAAGAGATACGTCGTTGGCGAATCTTCGTATGCCGACGAAGAAGGTCCGAGGAGGAAGCGACGTTCCCACTCGTTGACACGGAAGACGAAGAAGAGAGGAGTGGCGTTCTTCGTCAAGTTGAGCGTTCTTCGTCAAGTTGAGCGTTCTTCGTCAAGTTGAGCGTTCTTCGTCAAGTTGAAGAAGAAGGAGGAGGAGCTCTCAAAAATCCTCACAAGTTGGCTAAACAAAACTAACCAAATAAAATAAGGTTCCTCCTTATTTTATTTACCAAGCCAAGGAATTCAAAACTTAAAATTCAAAAACATAACACTTAATTAATTATACATGTCATGTGTAATTAATTAGATGTTAAGTTAACAAACTTTTAAGAGGGAGAGAGGGGAGTTTAAGGGGGAAGATGAGAGGTTTAGGTTCGTGTGGGTCCCACCACACTTAATCCTCTCAAGGGAGGTTAAGTGGGTGTGGGTCCCACCCCTAACTCCCTTTGAGAGGAGTTAACCTACAAAAGTGAAATAAAAAGAATTCCACATTTTTTTATTCAACTTTTTATAATTCCCCCAAAAACTAACTTTCATCCCGAAACAAACGCAACTTCCGAAAAGGTCTCTTTAAGCGAATATCGGCGCTGAGAGTTCATCGGTGCCCTCGGATTTCAATTCCGAGCACTGGATCAAAAGTTAGTAATTCCCGCTCGTTCGTTCACTGAACGTACCCAAGCCAAACTTCGGAAATTGATTCCGGGCACTCCGGGCCTCGGAATCAGGTGCCGTCTGAAACCGTGCTCTTGTAAAATTCTAAAGAAAATTAAGAAAAAATTTCCCTGGAATTTTACGGGTCTTTACATTACTCCCACCTCAGGGCTTTACGTCCCCGTAAAGATACATAAAAAACTAGGGAAACAAATGAGGGTACTGAGCACGCATCTGAGCCTCCCGCTCCCATGTGCTCTCCTGGAGATTCCCGTGCTGCCATCTGATGCGCACAAGAGGAATCGATCGCCCACGCAGGACCCGCTCCTGTCGATCCTCTATCTCCACTGGGACCTCCATAAAAGTCGCCCCATCGTCAACGTCAAGCTCCCCATGATCAATGATGTGCGTCGGGTCATGCACGTATCTCCTCAGCTGGGATACATGGAAGACGTCGTGCACCCGGTGCAACTGAGGTGGCAGAGCCAGGCGATAAGCCACCTCTCCAACCTTGCTGAGGACCTGGAAGGGTCCGATGAAGCGCGGAGATAACTTGCCGCCTCGGCCAAATCTCCGAATACCACGTCGAGGTGAGACCCGCAAGAAGACGTGGTCGCCATCCTCGAACTCCAGTGGCCTCCGCCTCCTGTCAGCGTATGACTTCTTCTGGCTCTGAGCTATCCTCATCCGCTCCTGGATGACCTGGACCTTCTCTGTCGTGGCCTGGACCATCTCTGGTCCCACCGGTGCTGACTCTCCAGGGTCTGTCCAGCACAAAGGAGATCTACAAGGTCGGCCGTACAACGCCTCGTACGGTGCCATCCCGATGGTGGAGTGGTAGCTGTTGTTGTACGCAATCTCCACCAAGGGTAGGTGGTCCTCCCAGATACGACCAAAGTCGAGAACACATGCGCGGAGCATGTCCTCGAGAGTCTGAATGGTCCCCTCCGTCTGACCATCCGTCTGAGGGTGAAAGGCTGTGCTCAGACGTAGCTGCGTCCCGAACGCCTCCTGTAACCCCTTCCAAAGCCGGGAAGTAAAGCGAGCATCTCGATCAGAGACGATAGATGATGGCACGCCATGGAGCCGCACAATCTCCTGAACGTAGAGATGTCCCAAGCTCTCTACTGAGCCCTGCTCTCTGATGGGTAAGAAGTGTGCCGACTTGGTGAGTCGGTCAACAATCACCCAGATGGAGTCGTGACCTCTGGAAGTACGTGGTAGTCCAGTCACGAAGTCCATAGATATGCCGTCCCACTTCCACTCCGGGACCTCCAAGGGCTGTACCAAGCCTGCTGGTACCTGATGCTCTGCCTTCACCTGCTGGCAGGTGAGGCATCGAGAAACGAACTCTGCTACTGCCTTCTTCAAGCCCGGCCACCAGTGCTGTCGTCTGAGGTCCTGGTACATCTTTTCCACTCCAGGATGTACCGCCAAAGGAGAGGTGTGAAACTCTCTCAGCACTTCCTCTCGCAAAGCTTCTGGTACCATGGTACGTCCTCTGAAAAGGATGTCGTGCTCTGCTCCAAGGGAGAAACCATCAGGTGACTGTCCCGAGGATATCTGTGCATGCCGTGTCTCACAGTCAGCGTCCCCAAGCTGTGCCTCCCTGACTCCCTGCAGTAGTGGAGGAGTGACTGTGAGAGACTGAAGGAAGGCTGCTCCATCTCTATCCACGAAGGATATCTGCAAAGAGGCTAGTTGCTCCGTCGCCTCCTCAAGTAGCTGAATGCCCGTCCTCCTGCTGAGGGCATCGGCTACTACGTTCCCCTTCCCAGGAGTATAGACTATCTCAAAGTCATAGTCCTGGAGGAACTCGAGCCATCGCCGCTGTCTCAGGTTCAGGTCCTTCTGCGAGAAGATATACCTGAGACTCTGATGATCGGAAAAGACTGTAAAGTGCTCGCCCATCAGATAGTGTCGCCATGTCTTCAAAGCGAAGACCACTGCTGCTAACTCCAGGTCATGGGTAGCGTAGTTCTGTTCATGCGGCCTCAACTGACGTGATCCGTAGGCGATCACTGCCCGCTCCTGCATCAGAACACATCTGAGTCTGGTCCCTGATGCATCGCAGTAGACTACGTACCCTACTCCCTCCTCGGGCAACCTCAAGATGGGTGCGCTAGTCAATCTCTGTCTCAGCTCCTAGAAGCTCTACTGACATCTATCGGACCACACGAAGGGTTTACCCTTCTTCGTCAAAGCTGTGAGTGATGCCGCAACTCTAGAGAAGTCTGGCACGAATCTCCGATAGTATCCAGCTAGTCCCAAGAAACTCCGAACCTCAGTCACGCTCTTGGGTGGCTCCCAAGCTAACACAGCCTCAATCTTCGCGGGATCCACTGCAACTCCCGCCTCAGAGATAACGTGTCCCAAGAAGTGGACCTCACGTATCCAGAACTGGCACTTCGAGAGCTTACCATAAAGCTGGTGCTCTCGGAGTGTGTCTAGTACAACTCGCAAGTGATAGGCGTGCTCCTCCTCTGTCGTAGAGTAAATCAGAATGTCGTCGATGAAGACCACGACAAACCGATCGAGGTATGGCCGAAAGATCCTATTCATGAGAGCCATGAACACTGCTGGAGCATTGGTTACACCAAAAGGCATAAACAAGAACTCATAGTGGCCATACCGACATTTGAAGGCTGTCTTCTGCACATCCTCGTCTCTGACTCTGAGCTGATGATAGCCTGACCTGAGGTCTATCTTCGAGAACCACCGTGCTCCCTTGAGCTGATCGAAGAGGTCATCAATCCTCGGTAGCGGATACTTGTTCCTCACTATCACCTGGTTCAGGCGACGATAGTCAACACAAAGTCGCAAGCTCCCGTCCGCCTTCTTGGCGAACAAAAACGGGGAAGCCCAGGGTGAAACACTGGGTCGGATGAACCCCTTGCCCTGCAGGTCCTCCAACTGTACCCGTAGCTCTCGAAGCTCGGCGGGGGCCATCCGATATGCTGGAGTGGATATCGGGGCTGTCCCGGGGTACAAGTCAATATAAAAGTCTACCTCTCTGCGAGGAGGTAGCCCTGGAACATCGTCGGGAAAAACGTCTGCAAACTGATCCACCACTGCAGGAAAACCAGGACTCCGCACGTCAACTGCTCTAAGGATAAGGCTAGCCAACTGATGAGTGATGGGCTGTCCTCTCCTCCGCGGAAGTCCATCCTGTGCTGCTAAGGCTCCCTTCTCGCCGGTGAAGGTGAACCTGCTCCCGTCGGTGCTTACACATCACACCTTGCGCCTAAAACAGTCAATCTGTGCATGGACCGTAGATAGCCAATCCATGCCCAAGATGACGTCGTAAGTCCTCGACGCTGCTACAAGAAGATCCCAGCCGAAGCTCTCGCCTCCTAGAGTAAGCTCACACTGCCGGCACCAGTGCGTAATCGTTGAGTCTGCTCCCGTAGGAGTCTCTAGCCGTAAGGATCGAGCCAACGGCTCTGTCGGAATCTCTGAGCTCCGAACAAGGGCAGCGGCTATGAAAGAGTGACTCGCTCCTGTGTCTATAAGAACTGCAGCAAGGGTGGAATAGACACAGATAGTACCTCGAATCATCTCGGGTGCACCGTGGTCGTAGGCCTCTACTGCCTGGAGCTGTGCCTGTCTCTGCCCGCCAGCTCCCTGTGGTCGGGGTGGACCTCCTGGTGGTGGTGGTGGCAGAGCCTCAAAGCGTCGCCCACCACCGGCTGCTCGTCCAGCTCCTCTGCCTCATCCGCCTCCTCCCTGCGGACCGCCACGGTCGACCCTCTGCCTCTGCCTCGGTGGTCCCTCAACCGTCTGCTGCTCCTCGGCATGACGGGTCGGGCAGTCACGAGCCATGTGGCCCTGCCCGCCACACGAGTAGCACTGTCTGCCTCTCGAAAGACTGGCTCTGCGCTGTGTGCCCCGCACTGCTGAGCCTGTGTCCTGAGGTCGTCTGCCCGAAGGTTTGGTCTGTCTGGACCCCTGAGTCATCCGCCGACTGCCTGCTGCAGATGACTCTGCCACGTGCCGCCCTGCGGTGGGTCTCTGCGCTGGTGTAGACTCAGCAAGGAAGCTCTCGATCAGAAGGGCCCGCTCCAGTACTTCTGTCTGAGTCGGTATGCTGAGGGAGATCAGCGATGCCCTGATCTCGTGTCTCAAACCCTACTTGAAGGTCCGGGCCCGGAAGAATGGGTCCCGTACCATGTCGGTTGAGTAGCGCGAGAGATCGGTAAATCTCGCCGAGTACTGAGCGACCGTCATGCTGCCCTGCCGCAGCTGAAGAAGCTCCTGGATACGCACCACACGAAGGGTGGCTGGGACGAACTCCGAGCGGAAGAGGCTCTCAAAGTCCGTCCAAAGTAGAGATGCCTCATCGTGCACCTGGAGCATCAAGCTCCACCATCGTCCTGCTGCTGAGTGTAGTAGGCTCGCAGCGAGGATCACCATGAGGTCTGCTGGTGTCCTCACTAGCCTAAACACTCGTACCACTGCCTCCAGCCAGTCCTCTGCTGCCTGGGGATCCGTCTCCCCGCGAAACCTGGGCGGTCGCTGGCGCTGAAACTCATGCAGTGCGCTGAGGAGACGCGCATCGTCAGCGGCTGCTGCTGGAAGCATCGGGGGCTCGGCAGGTAGAGCTACTGCCGGTGCCACTGCTGACAAAGGGCCCTGCACCGAGGCCTCGTCGCTCGGTGGGCTGTCGTCACGCTCGACTCTCGGAACCCTAGCTGGCTGCCGTCGTGGGGCCATCCTGAAAAGGAAACAGGTGCGCCACGGTCAGAACAGTATACCTGGTGAACTGATATAAGTAATCACAAAGAAAACTTTGAAACACACACGCAATCAATGTTTTCATGCATTAAGTCGGAAATCAGAAGTCAGGGTCCTGGTGTACGGATACGTTGGCCACCGCACCAACACTGGACTCCCTGGACTGATAACCACACTCAATACGCTAAACATTATTGCTTCACATAGAAAAGATCAGAGTTCGCGGTAGAACCGAACTCCTCTGATACCAATTTGTCACGACCCGCCCTCGGGGTCCGTGCCGTGACTACCCCAAGCCCGCCTTCCATAGGCCAGGGGCTTGCGACTAGCACCAAGGCGTAAATCTCGATAAAAAGGGAAGGTATTGCCTTTGTAAAGTAAACAAACACCACAGAGTAAGAAAGCGGAAAGTAAACACTAAGAAAAAACAGAGTACAACTGAAAGTGCGGAAAAGTAAATGGGCCAGTATACAAACCCAAACTGAAAGTAAAGTACAACTCGAAAGGGAAAACAACAACTGAAAAGTAAAAGCCGCTACACCAAGCTGTCCACCGGAAATCCCACCTGAAGGGTGGGTACAGATAGCTCCTCTGCTCCACGGGTCCCGCCGTCCGTTCCGAGCACGTCCCGCCCAGTGGTCCACCTCCGGGTACCGTCTCGCTCTGCAAGCCTCAGCTAAGGTCAACGCTGTCCGTCGTCTGCAACCAACACAACGTAGTGCGGGCAAAGCCCGTGCAGGGGTGAGTATAAGCTACTCGGTAGGGACCCCGAGACCCCTGAAGGTGTCTAAAAATCCACAAAGGATAAACCACGAAGAAAGGTACAATCACGAAGTAACAACCGACACTGCTTAGGTATATGACCATACATATACCTAAGTCATCAATTTCAAAATACGCTCCAACCTCCGAGCCCAAGTACAACTCAGTCCACAAAGGAAAGTAAACGTATTCCATACAGGGAAGCAAAACGTACTCCACACAGGAAAGCAACAGGATTCAGCTCACACAGGTATACATCTTCAAAGGACGAAAAAGATGATCTCTGATCCATCTAAGTCGTCGGACCCACGAAGGATCGATAGGTAACTAACCCCCGCAAAAGACCCACACAGGATCGGGCCCACGTAGGACCTGTAGGCGCTGGTTCACACAGGACCGCTGAGCGCAAAGACCCACACAGGATCAGACCCACACAGGATCGGGCCCACACAGGACCTGTAGCACTGATCCACGTAGGATCGCTGAGTGCTGCAGTCGTCGTGGTCGAATCCACACAAGATCTCTGTACTGTCGTCGTCGCAGTCACAGTAGCAGTCGCAGCCAGCACTAGGGTTCCCGCACACAGCAAGCTCGTTCGGAGGGTCCGCTCCACGAGCCGAGAGGCTGATACATCAACTGTCACAAAGTCCAGAGTTGATGTATCCAAAAGTTCCGTATCGTCAACAGGAACTCAACGCAACAGACGGCGCGTCTATCGGACGCCCGGTCTGAGAGTTATTGGCATTTTCGTCCCCGGGGCCCGGTTGGTTTTTAAGGCAAAACCAACCCGACCATACTCGACCTACGTCCAAACCTCGGGCGGAGTATGCCAAAAGATCCGTCTCACTAAGAGGAACACAACACAGCTGACGGCACGTCAATCGGACGTCCGTAGCTCAAGATATGAGCGTTTCCGCTCCGAAGGCCCGGTTGGTTTCATGAACGAACCAACCCGGCCGAACTCAAAGTAATCCGAAAACTTGAGTGAGATATACCTAAACGACCGTCTCGATCCAAGGATCGCGTTGCCGCAGACGGTTCGTCGATCGGAGGTCCGTGGCTCAAGTTATGGCCAAAAGACCGAAACTGATTCGAAACGGGGGGTCCGGGTCCGGGTCGACCCGACCCGGGTCCGACCCGGCCCGGCCGGCGGCGCGGCGGCGTGGCGGCGCGGTGGCGCAGCGGCCTGGCGCCGCACGGAGGCGGCACGCGGGGGGAATCAATCCCCCGCTTGATTGAAGAGGCGGCGCGGCTATATGCCGCGAACTTTGAAAAAAAAAACGGCCCCCATGTGGGGGCCGGCTTGAAGAAAAACCGGGGGGCCTCCTGCCCCCCCTCAAGGGAACCGCCCTCCTCTTAAATGAGGAGGGTTTTAATGCTGGCCGGGGGAATTTATTTCCCCCGGCCTTTGACCTTCCAGCCGGCCAACTGTCGGCCGGTTTTCTCCAACGGGACCGGAAAAATCCAGTCCTCTTTTTGGCTTCCGACGCCGGCGGCCCGGCCTCCGGTCTTCTCGTTCCACCGCGGCCCGGAACTGGCCGCGATGTTCGTCGTCCGGCGCGGTGCGACGACACCGCGTCCCTCCGCCGTTCCTTTGTTTTCCTTCAACGCGGCGCGACGGCGTCACGTTCTTGATGATTCTCCCATGGCGCGCCCGCGACGGCGTCGCGTAATAAGATTTGGGCGAATATCCGCGTGGTGCGACGGCACCACGCCACCTTGATTCATCCGCAAAATAAAACACCAAGAACGAAGGAGGGGGTTCGGCCGTGTTCATGCGGTCCGACCCCCTCACGTTAAAACACAACTTAAATATTCAATATCCTCACGTTAGCCATGCGAACCACGAGCAAGAATAAAATAATTAAACAATAATCAACAACCCCTACCTTGGGTATAGGTTTGAAGATTTGTCAACGTCCCGCGGAAGACAACGTCGCGGAGGTCGGGCGTCGCGGTAGTCGTTCGTCAAATCCGTTGACGAAGAGATACGCCCGAAGAGATACGTCGTTGGCGAATCTTCGTATGCCGACGAAGAAGGTCCGAGGAGGAAGCGGCGTTCCCTCTCGTTGACACGGAAGACGAAGAAGAGAGGAGTGACGTTCTTCGTCAAGTTGAGCGTTCTTCGTCAAGTTGAGCGTTCTTCGTCAAGTTGAGCGTTCTTCGTCAAGTTGAAGAAGAAGGAGGAGGAGCTCTCAAAAATCCTCACAAGTTGGCTAAACAAAACTAACCAAATAAAATAAGGTTCCTCCTTATTTTATTTACCAAGCCAAGGAATTCAAAACTTAAAATTCAAAAACATAACACTTAATTAATTATACATGTCATGTGTAATTAATTAGATGTTAAGTTAACAAACTTTTAAGAGGGAGAGAGGGGAGTTTAAGGGGGAAGATTAGAGGTTTAGGTTCGTGTGGGTCCCACCACACTTAATCCTCTCAAGGGAGGTTAAGTGGGTGTGGGTCCCACCCCTAACTTCCTTTGAGAGGAGTTAACCTAAAAAAGTGAAATAAAAAGAATTCCACATTTTTTATTCAACTTTTTATAATTCCCCCCAAAACTAACTTTCGTCCCGCAACAAACACAACTTCCGAAAAGGTCTCTTTAAGAGAATATCGGCGCTGCGAGTTCATCGGTGCCCTCAGATTTCAATTCCGAGCACCGGATCAAAAGTTAGGAATTCCCGCTCGTTCGTTCACTGAACGTACCCGAGCCAAACTTCGGAAATTGATTCCGGGCACTCCGGGCCTCGGAATCAGGTGCCGTCTAAAACCGTGCTCTTGTAAAATTCTAAAGAAAATTAAGAAAAAATTTCCCTTGAATTTTACGGGTCTTTACAACTCTGATCTTCTTGAGTCGTTCTCCTTATCTCTTAATCTCAACCGAGTTATCAAGGTTCAAGTGTTTTTCTATTTTTTTAGATATACCCTAATCTGAGCCAAGTCATGGGCCAATACCTGAGGAGGAGAGTCATAAAAAACTAAGGTGGGGGGTCTATAACTCATCCCAAAAGTTCGTCGATTTTGGGAATTGTTGTGTGGGGCCCACCGAATTCATCGTGTGTAGTTAATAAAATTTATATTCCATGCTTATAATCATTATAACCATATTGATATTATCTTTCCATTAATGCAATTAATTATTGGTGGTTACTCCCATAACTCCATTCATCCCATGTAGGATGTTATGTCATAATTGTAGTTTTAGTGTTTTGACACGTTTGAGCCATTGTTCGGGTGTGCCTTAGCATGACATTATTAAGGGTAAGTGTTACTATATTTAATTGATTGGTTTATAATGTGAATTTCATAATGTAATGTACCATGTATGTGTACCACTTGAGTCGACTAAAGTAAGTGATTCAATTTGACAATGACATGTGAATTGGGAATTGGAAAAGATACTAAGAATATGACTTGGCCTTAAATGTAAATGAATAGTAGGTTTCGTGTCCATAGAAGCCCTTACCAAATTAATGGAAGGAAGAAAAATTAATATTAATTATTGAATATTCCTTAAAATAATTAAATGAAAGGTTGCTTGATACATGAAATTATCACACTAATTAAAATAAAGTCTTGAACCAACAGTTTCTAGATACTTGACCTTATCACACTAATGAATGGAAAGTATTTAACCACAAGAAATATTGCATGACTTAATAATAAAATAGGAATTTACTGACTCGAGCTCACTGTGGATTCCAATCTGGGAATGCCATGAGCCCTCCGGAACCCCATTTTGGTTCAGTTAGTTGGCTTGATTAGGTTGAGACCCATATAGATCTCGATACTTATTTATTCTTGTATACCCGGTATGACACCATAGGATCCTTTCAATATCATTACAGGATGCTTTGATACACTCCTTGGATACAAAATTGAAAAGTAGGTTCCATGGTTAAATCCCCTAGAGACCTGTCCCTTTTTCACCCATTTTTATCTTGGACGATCATCTTGGACTTGATAGGTTGTTCATTATAGAATTCCTTGGAATATGATACTTGTATTACACTCTTACCCCTTGCTAGGTGTCCATTATTACTAAGTTGGCGACCCTTGGGTTCTAGGTCACATTAGTTATTACCTTGGGAATTCACTATGAAATATTATTATAGGTTTTCTTATTACAACTTGGAACCTTTTTAATTGATAACATGTAGCTTATTTATAAACTAGGGATAACCAAATAATGAATTGTTGACATGTTCAAACACTAGCTGAGGGTTGAAGTAGATACTTGGGTATTTAGTTACATTGTAATGCTTTTCTATATATATTCATTCTTTCACATTGCTAAATTTCTATTACATGGGGAAAATGTTATAGAAATCATTGGTGGGAGACCAATGTTATTTATCTCATACCATCTCCGAGTGCCATTTGGTACCCAGGGTAGATTACATGAATGCAAGGGTTGAAAAAGGAAACCATATGACTTCAAAAACTTGATTAATTTCTATTTATTATGGAGCTTGATAGAAGACGATAGAGCCGAAGATCAGGATACTTGGGAAAGTCTTTTTATTCCTTCATAATTTGTGGAACATGTTATTCCTCTTTTCTTGTATCCTTGTTTTCTTGTTTTCTAATGAAATGACATATCATCATCAGTTGTTGTGAGTCTGGTTGTTATTCCAATTATTTCGGTTATTGTTATCGTTGTCTACATTCTCCATTGTTCCTTCTATTTTAATATATTAATTTCACTATTTACACCATGTTTACATTCACCCATTTTGATACACTTTAGTAATGAGGGAATAGTCTACCCACAAACACACCCTAGGCCCTAGTTGTTAGTCGGCAACCTTTGGCATTCAGGGAGATGCACTTGAATCCATGGGACCCACCGGGCTCACGGAACCCATTTAAGTGGCATCCAAGTACAGGACATCATAGGACAAACCACCAATGGGTATTTTTTCATAATTTGTTTCCTTTAATGGAACTTGAATTAGACATCAAGGTTTTTAGAGCTTAACAGAAAATCATTCCTCATCGTGCTAGATTCTCGGGAGGATTTGGTCCTAGATTGGGCCCGAATACCTCATTTGATCAGTAATTTATGAATCCATCTTTATTAGTGGCCCATGGAGGTTCATTAGGGATGGGAGTCCTCTATGGTAGTTATTTGGGAAAATCATCCGGTCCTATAACTTCCCTTCTAGAACTTGGTCTTCTTGGGGGAAATTGGTGACTCTCTTAGTGAGTTTCTTTGTGGGAATGACCGCAATCTTCGGTTTCTCGACATAGTGATGACCCAGATATTTGTCGCAATGGATCTGTATTCTTCTCCCCTCATCCCAAGTTCTTTTTTGAGTGAAGTATTTTATGGAGCGGATACAACCATTTTTTTATCCATCAACACCTTGTTTCTGTGAAAGTTGTCACCTCCATGTCCAGTCGGCATCAGATTGCAGAAAGTGCCAATCCCAACATGCACCTAGGTGAAGGTTGTATCACAAGAAAAAGGTGAATCTTCATTGGTGGCTGATTTCATGAATCCGTTAGCTTTAACTAAGATAGAGACCTATGAAGTGATCAATGTCTCTCTGGATCTATAGTTTTACCCTTCCTCCCACCACCTCCCTTTTTACTATGCCCCACTCTTCTCTACCCAATAAATTCCCTCATATCCTTAATTCCATATTTACCTTTCCAACTTTCCTTATTATCCACCACCCTCCTTACCCACTTCCCTGTCCAATCGATCTTGATGTCTAAAGGAAGAGAAATCATCTATGCTGACCCCCTTAGAGTTCTCCTACTAGAACTTGACATCCTTATATTTCCCTAATCACATTGTTAAAATGATTCATTGTTTTAGTGCATGCTAAATATATCCCCACTCCCTTAAATCTTCATGGAGGTTTGGCCGTTCTAAATTTCAGGATTCCTAGGTGGAGTCTCGGTCACTAGCCATGCTTTGTCCCCCAACTAACATGATGTGCCTGAGATCTCAAGCCAAAAATTTGTTCTCTTCTTCATGGTAGTACGAAATGAGGCCTTTTTCTCCAAGGGATAATACTAGGTGTATTATTTTTAATGATCTTGAAAATCATATGTAATTACCATGGCCTTAGATCTAGGGTAGAAACATACTTCCTCTCCTATTAGGTGTCTCAGCATAATGTCTATCTGGTGTTTGTTCTCAAACCAAAAGAAAGCTCTACTAAGATTGGTGATTTTTCTAAATGATTACAAATGTTTCATTTTATTCATGTGGAACCCCTGAATCAACACATATGAAATTTATATAGGTCTTTGATAGAGGTTTACTTGTTGATGGATTCTGATCATCATCTTTACATTAGAGTCAAAGTTGGGAGCCGACACTATTTCTTCTAATTAGTCTAAAAAAAGTACGAACCAAGGCTCCGTGAGTAGATCTAGACTGATCTCAAATCCGTTTACCATTAGGAAGAACCATGTATGGTGGGTGTATACTTAAACAATATAATGGATCCCTCTGCTAAAAAATGGTGGTATCCCTTTTCCTCGCAGCGAAAAAATTGCTTACTCTTCCTTTATGGCGTATGAGGGACTTCAAGATCTGGGGTTTTTAGGGGATTAGTTTACATAGTGAAATAACCCAAGATGTGATAGGTGTACCTAGTGTATATTGGATTAGTACTTGAGGAACCACCAATCAATCTCAAACATTCAGAATTCAGTGGTAATCCACCTTGCTCATGCTCTATCAGACCATTCACACCTTCTGATCCACCCCAAGTCAGGAATCCATGGTGAAAGTTTCTTCTTATACTCTAATTGAGGGTCACACCATTATGAGTTCCTCTAATTGGTGAAACATTCATTGGAGGTTCTATGTTAAGTTGGGAATGGGTTGACTTCGAAAAAAAACAATGTCACCTAAGACATGATCTCATTGTTTGGTCTAATTCTCTCCCCTTGATCCAGCCGAGTCTGGCTAATATTTTGAGGGATATAGAGAGTTATGAGGCTATTTTGGAGGATTCCTAGGATGATGACCGTATTGAATCTCGGATCCACAAAGAAAAACCAATATAATGATATGATTCTGGTGCATGAGAGACATCTCAGAAAACAACCCTGAGCAACATGGCTTAGGGAAGGGCAAAACCATTCTTCATTTTTTCATGTGTGTTTTAAAGCGAGGCATCCTGGCCAGAATTCAAATATATACCTCATGGATGGAACATTTACCATTGATTTGAGTTAGATAGGTGACATGGTTGGCTCTTACTTTGTTTCTTTATTGTGTAATCCTAATCTTTGTTTGCATAATGGATACCCTGGTGACCAGGCTGAATTATTAGAGTCAATCCCTAGAGTGATCTTTCTTCATGATAATATCCTTCTAGAAAGCTATTTGGTGGATAATAATGTATGGGACACTATTTATTCCCAGAATTGACAGTGCACACTAGGACCCGATGGATTTTGGGGGGCCTTTTATACCAGTTCCTAGAATGTCCTCAATGTTATTATCATAGAAGAAACTTAAGACTTCTTCTGCATGGGTGAGTTCCCATGGGTTTCAAGTGACACAAATTTAATTATCATTCCTGAGGTAAGATCTCCCTTATCTATAGCCTAGTACCTACCTATCCATATGTGAAACTTTTTGTAAAATGTGTATGCTACGATCATCAACAAGAGATTCTCCCATCTCCTTCATAGCTTGGTATCTGATGAAAAACATGATTTTATCGAACGCAGGACTTTACAAGGAACTATATTGATTGATCATGAAATGGTTGGAGATATTAATAGTAATGTCATGGGTTAATTTTTTTTAATAAAAGTGGATATGGATAAAGTAAGTGATCATCTGGTGTGGAGTTTCATTATTCAGGTTATGAGATGTATGAGTTTTTGCAAATGGATCACCGACCTTCTATTTCATTGTTTTATCTCACGTTGTTTCAAAATTGTGTTTATGGGTCGACTGTATAGGTTTCTCAAATCAGTTAGAGGGATTTAACAAGGATTCCCCCATATCCAATAATTTTTATCTTAGCCCAAGATTCTCTAAGAAGATATGTTGCCTCATCATACAACACAACCTACTCCACCGGAATAATTATGGGGATCACTTTTCTAGGGTCTCACTTATTATTTGTACTGATTACTTAGTATTCTTCATTAGTATCCATAGATCTCCCATTAGGGTGTCCAATAACATTATGGTGGAGTATTTTAATCGGAGTGGTTAAGTCATCAACCATGATAAGAGTGGGGTATTATTTTCTTCTTCTTATTCCAATTGGTGAAGGAGGAACAACGAATCCATTTTGGGTATTAAAGGTAATAATTTATATATGGACTATTTGGGTGCCCCTATTACTCCTTTCTTGGAACGAATTATGAACTTTTAATATTTGGTTAACAAGATTACCAATTGTATCAATAACTGTAACAACATGCTCCTATCGTTTGGTGGATTACCTTGGTCAACTGTATGATTTCCTATATCCCCATCCATATTCAATAAATTCTCATGGTCCCCAAGTTAATCATTAGATATATGGAAAATAAATTTTACTTCTTTTTAGAATATTCCCTTAGGAGGGTCAATTTTTGATGGGCCTCATAGAGAATAAATCAAAAATCATTTAGGGGGTATCAATGCCAGGGATGTGGGGGAGACAATGTATTTCCTTATGAGAAAACATGAATGTGAAGTGATCATGGGGAGGTCCCTTTTGGGGCCATTTCATCAATGGGAAATATGGGTATAGTTCATGAGTGAAATTAAGGACCCCATCCTCTTTATGGAACTCACTCCATGGTCACATTCTGTTACTCTAATATGATTCCTGGTGGATCCTCAGACAAGGTGACTTTAATTTCTGGGAGTAAAACTAGGGAGATGGGCTGCTGGTTTTTCTAGGGTGTCCCACAATCGATATGTACTTAATCGAGGCATTATCACACCACTCCATCATCAAGGAAATTCTCAACCCCAACCAGATGGTCATTTTTAATGGTATCACAATTGATGAGTCCTTTGACATGTGTGTTTTCATGGTCCCCCCTTGAGTAGATTCTTAGATAAATCCTACAGGAAGTTGATCCCTAGGTATAATTTTCTAGTGACCCTTGGGGTAGACATATATGGAGAAAGGAAATATTAGTTATGTATAATTTTCTCATTTGGAGAATTCATTCACATGAAATTCCCCTAGAGATGGCTGTTAAAGGTAATGTTATTCATATGTAATCAAAATGTACTTGATCTTTGGTGCCTAGGGAGGACTGTGTGCTATATATCTTCTTCAAAACTGAGTGGTTATTCTTGTTATAGATGTAGACGGTTGAGTTCATGACTATGTTAGGACTGGTTTCCTCTTATGAGGGTTTTCTTAAACACTAGTTCAACATTGCTGTTAAATGGTATGAGGATGAAGTCAGAATGATCCTTTTGGATACTAGTTGCTTGCCCATATGGTAGGTCCCCAATCATACTAGGCACTATAGATCCCACCCTTAAACATTGTTTGTGGTGGTTAGGGATAAGTGCATCATTGTTGATCTGGTGGGACTTCATAAGCACTGGGAGGAGGCACCCTCTCTATGGCGCTACTACACCAACAACCCCCATTTATTCCCACTAGTCCCATAATGATGGGCCTTTGGGTGAGCTTATACCATCCCTATAAGTGATTAAACTCAATATCAATGGGGAATGTATCCAGGGGATCATGAAGAGAGTAGGTGTGGTCCATGATTTTACTGGTTCAATTTTGTTCTCCTTAAACGCTTTTACATAATAGGAAACTATTTAACAGTGGAGTCTATGACCATGATCAATGGTATAGTTCTTTTCAACTTAAGAAACATAGACTTATCCATGGTGGAAACAAACTCAAAAAATTAATGGATCTCTCTCAAAGGATTATCTGCTTCTCCTTGTCCAATCATTTAATTTATCCAAAAATTCAAGTCCATTCTCTCTAATGGAACTTAGATTCTCCATACATGGAGCGAAGGAAATCAAGTGGCTGACTTCTTGGCCTCTAAAGCTACCCAGTATATCCACCTCATAGAGTTTTTGTACCCTTGGTTCCCTTACCCTGGGATCGGTGGATATGGTGTTTGAGGAATCTCTCAACCTCCACTTCTACATGCCTCCTTGATGTTTCCTTTCATCACCATTATTGAATAAAAGTAGTTGGTTATTGTTGTTGAAAAAAATAGTTATTATATGAAGATATCATGTTCAATGGAAAGGATTGAAAATATGTATATTAAATGATATAAATGATTTAAAGTTCCATGTCAATGTGGAAAAAATTCAAACCATTAAACTTCACTCTTATCGACCACACACATAAAAAACATTGGAAATGAAGAACATAATTTAGAAAAAAACATTCATCCTCACCCAAGTTCGTGCTTTGGGTTGGTCCCTCATTTTTGAGTTCTATAGGTCATGGTGGATAGTATAATTAATATAATATAGGAAAGAGAGTGTTTAATAATGATAAATATAATGTATGAAAACAAGAGGAATTATATTTGTTGGAAATATAATTAATTTATAGAAAATTTAAAGAATACTGAAAAAAAACTACAGTGTTGAGATAAAATAATAGATAATAATAGAGAGGTGTATTATTCCACTACTAAAACATTGATGTGGCATAGTATCAGAAATATTTTTTAACTATATAGGTAAAAAAACCCTATCGTATATTGTTTATATCAAACAAATCTTAATTTATATTGGTCAATTTTTGACATGTTCTTTATTTATTTTAACTTCAGAGTATCTATATTCTTTTTTAAATTTCATTATTGAACCACATGATATATTAGGATTTTATATTTTTTCATCATTGCCTCGTACTATGGTCCTAGGATGATAAATGTTTAGAGAATCCTCCATCGTCATGTACATACTTCTACATGAGTGTGTATGGTCATGTGATGCATTAACCATGACCTCCATCCCATGGAAGCACACCTTGTGCAACCGTTCGACATATACCATCACTAGGGCCAATTAAAACTGTCATATTCCACATATCTTCATGGTTTCACATTTTATACCAACATGTAACCTCCAAATTACTTTTGTTCCTCAAAAGTAGTAGCATCTACCATCTCCATGACTCCACGGTAAAACACACATCTACCGCCAGAGCTACCTCAATGTATATTATTAGTTCTATTTAGTATCTACATTTACATGATCCACCATTGAACTCCCACAATATACTGGGAAACTAATATGACTAAATTTAACATAGGATTCATATATCATTGGTTTCATATACCTTCAACTTCATACAACATCATTTCTTTGATAGGAGTTCATAATTTACCATGCTCTCAATTATAAAACACATCAAGATCATGTGATTAATTATTAATAAATTTTTTAGTGAATTTTAGTATTTGGATATTACTTCACATTATGATTATAATTTCATCTTAAAATGAACTATTACATGTTACATTTTTTAACACCTCTTATAACAACTAGTGGACTTGATTTTATTTTCAAATTTCAATTTAAGGTCTCCCATTCTATTAGGAACATTCTATCATTCGAGAGATATTTTACATTCATTATTTATCATAACCAAAGTGGGCATAGATATTAGGAAATTTTGGGAGAAGATAATTGGAGAAAATCCCTATAAAATAACTATATTGGCTTTGATAAAAGTCCAATGATGAGAAAATATAAAATTAAGATATAGGATATAAAGGAAAAAATTAGTTCAATAGTTTATATATCAAATTCTGATTTTTTAATTGATTTTCTAGAAACTAATTTTGAATATGATATTTTGGGCTAGAATCTGTGGGCTAAAATTAAATACCGCCATTTTTATCATATCTTTGAAACCACAAGTTCAATAGGGATTAAATTTTACATGATATAAGAGAAAATAATTTACTTAAATTTATTTTTTTTATGTTCCATTTGAATTATTATATCTATAATCTCATTTAGGAACCTCTTTTTGTATAATGTAAGTTGGATAAGATTTTGATCATGGGTGGAAAATTCCACTAACCATTGACTTTCCTCACATATATGAATCCATCATTAACTGGGGTAACTTTGAATATTTTTGGATGAACATAGGGATTCCAAAATTCATTTTAAGGTATTGTTGTGTGAGTATTTGAATGGAGTTGGGTATGGTTTCATTTAAATGTTATTTTGAAAATTTTATGTTGTAGTCACAGTACATTCTCATGTAAGTTTTTCGAATCACATTAGTTTTTTTATTAAAAGTTATTCATTTTATCTTATTATGTTATTAAAATATCATTTTATCCTATTTCCTCATCTATTTATGTTATTCACAAATATTTTATAATTTTTTCACAAAACTCTTTAGTGATCATTTTTTTCATTGTTATTCTTCATTAATTCTAAATTCATAAGTCACCTTCAATCTTAAATTGAATGAATTACATCAATAGAAGGTAACTATATAATGGGTTCACCCAAAGGAAGATTCAAGGGGTTGGATTTAAATTTATTTTATGTTACATTAACATCAAATCATTTCTTTAATTGGGAATTCCATATGAATATTACTTACTTCCATATCCCTATTGAAATTTGACAATAGAAATTCTTTGTGCTAGTATGATCTGAGTGAACTTCAATTTATGTTTTATGTGTATTGGTGATTAATATTAGGGTTTGTGGGTAATAGAATATTATGTAATGATGGCAGTATTAATTTTTTTTAATTAATCCATCTCAAATTTAAAAAATTGAAATCATCAAAAAAAGAATGCTACCAATCCATCCCAATAGATAACATAAGATCAAAAATTTCTCTCAAATTTAATTCCCTTAAGTCTCTAAGTGTTAATTTAAACCATCTAAAGTCAATATAACATTTTAAAATTCATATCCAAAATAATCTATAAAATGTATGTCTGTGTAGGATTTTTCTTAGGTCCCTAAGGATTCAACAACCTAAGTTACACTATAATATACATCTTCAATCCTAAAAACATGTATAAATCTTGCCGAGTCCAAATTTGGAACTGTTGTTGGGGACCGATATAGTTCATATTGAGAATCATTATATTTTATCCCTTTTCTATTTTATCACCACAAAGTCCCTTACATTTTCCAATTTATTTTTTTAATTTTTTTTGGCACATGTCTACTTATACCCATGACCACTCAATCTGACATGTTACGGTGGATAATCCTAGAGATGGGGAGTCAAGTACACATAAGGGTATCTTTAAATTAGATAAAAATCTCTCTATTACTATATATTAAAAAATTTATCCTATTCCAATAGAGGTTCATTAAAGAAATCAACTCATAAACCCAAGAGTGGACCAAAATGGAAATCCAATTGAGGGATCCCCTAACATGGGGAATATAGTCGATCAAACCATGAATGACTACCTAGCACTATCCTTGACTAATGAAACCTCTTGAATTATACATTATACCCTAGGAAAATCATACCGTGTCTTCATACCTCATTTCCTAAACCACCATACAACCTTCCATGGGATGGAGTCCAAAATATCATACCTTTAGGTCATGGAATTCAATGACATTATTGAAACCATGTCCCCCTTGCATCAACTTGAGTTAGATAAGATGAATCTCTTTCCTTTATCACTAAAATATCAAACAAATAATTAGATAAAAATTATGGTACCTACATCAATTAACTATTAATAACAATTGTGAAGATAATTAAAAAATAATACGCCCCTTCACAAAACAATCACACTAAAAAATATTATTTATTTTTTTACAAAATAAGAGGAGTAATTTTATTAAACATGGGAAAGGCTAAAATAAACACTAAAAATGGTAACTCACCATTTATTTTTAATCCTATGATAATAAATTTTATCTATGAAAACTTGGGTCTATGAAGAAAATAATTCTTTGACATGATATGTAATGGACCATTTAAAAAACAAGATCTGAATGATGGTTACAGGTATCTTGAAAATATTTCTGAAAAAAACATAACATTTTGATGGTAAGATCAATATTATAATCCAAAAATATCTGGTGAAATTTAACCTCATACAGATGAATAAATAATTAGTGATAAAATTTATGCACTCAATTGGAAGGCTGATGGGATAGGTATTAGGAAGGTCCAAGAAATCCAAATAGTTGACCCAATTTTCACAATTTTTGAAATTCATGACCAAAAGACCAAAAAAACACATCCATCCATTACATAAAGGATTTTAAATTTGGAGGACCACAAGTGGATTTAAACTCTTTGAAATTTCAAAAAACATAGTACTAAAACAATTTCAATCCAAGGTACAATGACCATATTAAATTTCATTAGAAATATAACCAACAATCCAACGAGAAACCCATTAAAAAAAGGATCAAACCAATACCCTCAATATAATATTAAAAAAATAATAAATTATAAAAACAAATTTCCCCATACCAACATCATCATATCCAATACAAACTACCCTTTGACCAACCTATTAAAAAAACAATCCATCAACAAATATACCATGTTATGATAAACAAACAAACATAATACCCTTCCCAATATATCGCTCAAAAATTCCTTAAGAAATTGAGTAAAAAATGGAATGAATGAATTATAATTTTTACCCACTCAAACATAAACTACAAACTATTAAAACTAACAGATCACCCATGGAAGATCGGGATTCCCCAACCCTTTGGGGAGAATCTAGCTGCACCAATCATCAAACGAACAACTAAAAGTAGTGATTGTATTAATAAGTGGGAAATCCATTGAAAAAAATAAAAAACCCATTAAAAAATTAAAATATTCAATATCACATGAACATTTTAAAGATACACCCTTAAAATCTAAAAAATCCAATAATAATTTTAAAGAACCATAACCACACCAAACAATCAAAAAATCTTCTCCATATACTCAATGAGTGAGAGGAAAGAAAAAAATAGTGTAAATGATAGATTGAGGGAAATATTCTCACATTTTATGTTGAACATACCCATTCTCTATGTGATACAAACCATACATGTATACTTCATTCCCTTTAAGGATTTGTTTACAATAAAAAGAATGTTCTCAAACAAAAACCAAGTTTTTTTGGCTTTTAATATTATGATCTCCATCCAAGGAACTATTACTTCTTTTTCAGAAGATCCTTTTAGTACATAAACTAATGTAATACTATAAAATAAAAAAAATTCAAATAATATTTTGATCTAGGATAAAAATTTAACCTCATCCCATATATAGTGTATTGTCAATTTGGTCTTGAAGAGCTCCAACCTACTTTTTTAACACTCCAACCTGTTAATCATAGTGTTAGGGTTATTAAAAGGATATTAATGGATGTTTTAGTGCAATTTGAAATTTAATTTACCCTATTTAATTCATTTCCCTTTACAATCTCCCAATATTAGGTTCTCTAGAGAAAACCCCCATCATCTTTGGTTATCACTTCTTAGCAACAATCAACTAAGTCATTCGGGTTAGAAATGAGAACATAAAAATAACCATCTAAAACATGACCATTGATTTGAACATTTTAATGAAAAATATAAAATTGGGGATGATTAAGAGATACATGTGGTCAATATAATAGGTAGTATTGATAGTGAACCAATGTAAAATCAAATAATTGTTTATGGATTTTTAAGTCAAGATGAGATTGATTTCCTTTTTTCACATGAGATATATTTTTCTTCTTGGCTTGAATATTTTTTAGTTATAATTTTTTTTGGTTTTTTTAAATCACCCATAAATTAAACTGTCATAGAAAAAATAATAATCTTATAGCCACCCCTGACACTAATCTTTCCAATGTGGTGAATGAAACTTATATTTGAAAGGAATCTATTTTTTCAAGAAATTTGTAAAATGAAATCGAGTTTGTGGAAAATTCCCAACCTACAATGGAAATTTTAACCAAAATAATATTGAATTTAGGGTCCCTACTTAATTTCTAAATTATGATTTTAGGGGATAATTAAACCATCCCTAATTCCATTTATTCTTATTTTTAATCCAATCAAGAGATAATGCTTCTAGATGTCTTGAGAAGGCATTAGAGAGCCATTGGATGGACCCTGTCTGATATTCATTGGATTATCCCACTCATTGGAAGTCATAATATTGTTCTAGAAACTTACTTTGAACCATTTCATCAACCATTAAGGAGATACAATCTCAATATTATTGATGTTATTATGAAATAACTTCTATTATCATTGAAATCATGTATCGTATAACACATTTCTAAGTATGATTGGGTAAGACAAATTCAATTGGTACCAAAGAAGGTTGGAATCACTATGATTACCAATGGTGATGGTGAAATTTTCCCCACAAGGGTGAGTAGTGTATGGACTGTGTGCATTTTCTATTGGATGATAAGCACTTGTTCCCAGAAATTCCATTTCTAATTTCCCTTCATTGATAGATAACTCGAGTGAGTAGTAGGTAATACGTTCTACTAATTCCTAGATGGATTCTAAGGGTAAAATCAAAGTGATGCCTCCTTATAAGATCAAGTAAAAACATCCTTCACCAAACCATTCAATTTTTTTTTTCGTTCAAGTTAATTCCATTTCGGTTATGTATTTCCCCTCATACATTCAAGTGGTGTATGTTAGGAATATTATCTAACATGGTGGGGGATTATTTAGAGGTTTATATAGATTAATTATCCATAATTTATGATACATTTTAGGGATGTATAATAAATGTTAAAAGTGTTTTTTCAATATGAGAGGATAATAATATCATCCTAAACATAGAAAATGACATTTCATAATAAATTAATGATTTGTTCTTGGAAATTTGGTCTAGTAGGGGGTTTGATGTTGATAAAGCTAAGGTTGATATCATTTTTCACCTTCCCTCTATAAAAACTGTCAATTAAGAGAGTTCCTTATTTGGAAATGTTGGATTCTATAGATGTTTTATTAGAAATTTAATCTCCATTTCTCAACCACCTTTTGTTTTTAGTAAAGTATTATCCATTTAATTAGTCATAAATCTATAATTAATCATTCAAAAAACTTAGTTCATCTATTATATCATCGCATATCAAGAAATTTCCCAATTTGAAACTTCTATTTTAACCTTTTTGTTCTACATGTGACTTTTTTAGGGGTTTTCTTAGGATGATGTTGTGATAAAAGACCATATTTCATTGATTATAAAATTAAATCATTAAATGATGCCCAAATCAACCACACCACCACCAATAAAGAGTTTCTTGTTGTTTTCTTTTAATGATATAAATTTAGTCCCTATATCATAATTTCCCCCATCATTGTCTTCACAAATCATTCAGCTTCGAAATACCCTTTCTAAAAAAATATTCCATTGATTGATTGATTATGTGGTTCCAAAATTTTCAAGATCATGATAGAACCATTAAATATAAAAATGGTGTTGAAGATATTATATTTGTTCACCCATCTAGGATGTAATTTAATGAAAAATTACATTAAAATTTTTGTCTGATTCATTTCCTGATTATAACCACTGTTCTATAATTTATTTCTTATGGCATGTTGAGAAATACAACTAATTTGTTACTAGTTTCATTCAAAAATTCTCCAAGACCCAAGAAATGAGAAAATTCCTTTCTAATGTCAAACACTATTTAGTTTAGGATTCATACCTCTTAATTTTCTATGCTAATCAATTTATTATGATTAGTGTTTTTGATTATAGGAAGAATTCCATTCTTAAATTATTTCTTGGAGAGGCATGTGTGTCTACTTTTCAAAAAAAAAAAACCACTAAAAGGTCCTAAAATGTGGTTTCTTATAACCTAGTATCACTAAAGTTTCCTAAAAATTCTTCCAATTCTGTCATAGGTGTCAAAAATTAGTATCCATACCCCTAAGTAATCAAATACAACTTATTCATATTCTCGTCATCAAAATCATGATTTTTGAGGAATTTATTTCATGGGACCCTTCCTAAACCTTAGGGGATACCTCTAAATCATCTTAGAGGTTTATTATATTTCAAAATGGGTAGAAGAAATTTCAAATATGTATAATGATCATCAATTCATGATCTATTTCTCAAAGGAAATCATCACATATAGATTTGAAAATGCATGTGCTATCACTAGTGATTGTGGAACCCATTTATAGAACCATCCATTCTCAATACACATGTATATATATACAGGGGTTTCTCACAATGTATAAACTACCTACTATAATCAATCCAATGGTATAAATGAGTTGTAAAATAGGAAAACTAATAAAAATATTGAAAAACCATCAAATCCATCTTGGAAATATTGGCCAATGAAACTGTTGTATTCCATTTGGTTACATGTATTTTATTTAAAACCATCATATTATTGTCACCATATTAGTTGGTTTATAGAAAATTATTACATTTATCTATTGATATTGATCATAAGGCCTTTTGTGGAATCAAAAAAATGAACTCTGACATTTCATTGGATAAAACAATGAATAAATTAGATCTTAATAAAATTGTAGAACATAGGGTGGAGGATTATGAAAATTCAAGTATCAATGAAGCTATAATTAAAGCCTTGCAATATAGGATTCATAATTTCAAAAAATTTTAACTAGGAAAATTTGTGCTACCCTATAGTTACAAAAATCATTTACAGTATGTAATGTCGAGGTCAAGAAGGTCATGGCCTTACACAGTGCATCAGGTTTACCCCCATGGGTAAGTTGAGATTTAGGATCCCACTAGCTATCAGATCATCAAATTAAATGGTCACATGTTAAACCCATTCATTGAATCATTCAAAAAAATATAAATAGAGTAGGTTTTAATAGATCCAACCTATGAAGTAGATTTTTTAAATAGATTTAGTGTCCATGTTGCACTATGAATATTAAAAAAAGTTTTTTTGGTAGGGAACATTGATTTTAAATGTATAGTGAATCAGAGTTTAGAGTTTAAAAATAACCAGGTATGTTTTTATACTTTCATATTGTCTTTGTATATTTAGTAAATGGAACATCAAGGGGTTTCTATTGTGTTTTAATTTTGTTGGTTTTTAATATTTAGGGTAAATTGAGATTGATTTATTTTTAAGAAAATAACATTTCTTCCAGAAATACAAAAACAAACCACCATCATTTATGATGCCTATATGAGTAAAATATAGATTAAGGGATTAAATGGTAGTATCCTAAACTTTTACTTCAACCACCAGGTAACATCACTACATGATTATATTTTTCAATTTTTTTTGAATCCTATCATATGGATCCACCCCTTCAAAATTATCATTTCTTTAAACACTAGAGAATGTATTATTTTATGTTGGGGGAATGGAATAAAAAAAATTATTATTTTTTTCATAAAAAATATGAAATTAATATTGAAATTCAAAAAATGTATGTTAATTTAAGGAATTTATTTACCTCGAACATAATAATACACATTGAAAACATTGAAATTGAATATCAAATAATTTTCCATGACTTAATTCTTATTTTAATCTATTTTTACATTCATAAGCAAAAAATTTGGAATGTGTGGCTTTATAATGTGATTATAATCATTTATATTTTCATAATTTTAATTAAAATTTCACAACGCACATCCTTAGTATTGTATGGTATTAGTTGGATTTGGAAATTAATGATTGTGAATCCCAAGTTACCTGACCTAGAGTTGAGAATTTTATCTCTATTTATTACAATTTTAATTTTTTTATTATGTTAACTTGAGAGGATTCTTGAGTTTGTGAGCCTCACAATGTTCTCTAAGTTCATTTATCCTGGGTGTCATTAAAAAATTATCACTACAAGGGTTGAGTTGATTTATTGAAATTTCAATTGCCATAAAAAATTGAAGAAAACAATAAAAAGGGAACAAAAAAAATTAATACTCATCTTGAGGTTAAAATGTTATTCCAACCAACACTTCTATGATTTCCTCTTGAATAAAACTAAAACCCCCTGTATATTGTGATGCACAATACATCATCATGATTAATTGGAATTGGTTTAAATGTGGAGATGAATTTGAATAAAGGAATGGTATTGGGTTTGGGTTATGCTTATGAACCAATCTTGTGTTAAATGATTTGAAAGGTTTCATAATTGTTTGGCATAATATTTTTAGTGGTCATTGTAAATTAAATTGTTTTAGGAAAATTTAATTCAATTTCATATTTTTTAGATTATTTTTGTATGGGACTAGAAAATATCAAGTTGGGGTGTGATTATACACTAAATGAGTCTAATAATAATTTTTATAGTATATAATTTTAATGTGATTCATTATTCATAAACTCAATTTTCAATGCATTTTAGAATTCAAACATTATTTCACATTAAAATTTTAATTCCTTCTTAAAATGCCCTATTACATGGTATGTATTTTGACACATCCTATAACATGAAAAGGTCTTGATTTCGTTTTAATATTTCAATTTCAGGTCTCCCATTCTACGAGGAGAATTATATACTACTGGTTCTATTATAGATTCATTTCAATGATGATCAAAGTGGTCCACGAACCTTGAAAATTTTGGACGAAGTGAACTATACAATAACCCAATAAAATAAATTTAAAGGCCATGATACAAGTCCTATTATTTTCAAATTTTAATTTAAGACATGTTACATCATGGAAGAATTTTAATTAAAAATTTTTCAGAGCTAATTTTGATGTTTGAAGTGAGTTATAGGAATCCCATGTTGAATATAAAATTCTAGGCTTGAATCTATGCCCTAGAATGATAGCCCACCATTTTTATCATATATCTAAAACCACATATCTAGCATATATGAACATTTAAATAATGTTAGGGGACATTTGGTGATTTGATTTATTAATTTATATCTCCCCCAAATTTAGCCCTATAGAAGCACATTTTTACCCCTTCGTTTGGTGGATCCAAGATGGATAAAAGTTTTTCATAGGTGAAAATACCCACTCTCTAATGACTTTCATTCTAAAAAGCCTACCATAATTAATTTTGGAGAATTTATCTATTTAAGTCTTGACACAAGGCTTCTAAAATTCCAATTTATGGTATTAGAGTTGGAGGATTTGAAAAGTGTTTTGTATGTTTTTTTAATGTTTTGCTTCCAATTTGATGTTTTATTCACATTTTTTTCTTGTGTAAGTGTTTTGAATAACCATTGTTTTTCTATAAATGTTTTTTATTTCCTATTATTATTTTCATCCTATATTTTTTATACCATTTTCTCATGTAGTAATGTTATTAACAAATTATTTTTAAATTCTTTAAACAAAGGTGGATTGACCATTTTTTTTGTTTTTTTCCACTTCAATTATTCCTCAGTAATTCACTGTTTGTCTTAAATTGAAATAATTGCATAAGTGGAAGGAAAACCATCTCATGGGTTGATCCAAAGGAAGTTTAAATGGGTTTTATTTGATTTTATTTCATGTTACATTTACTTCAAATCAAATCTATTAATTGGTTATTATATTCGATTACTACTTACTTTCCCTTCAATATTGAATATTAAATCCACATATTCAGGGTTCAAATACAATCGTCTAACTTGGAGTTGTCATGAAATGGCCCTTCACGTGTATTGGTATTTTGTATTAGGGTTTTCAGGCATTAAAAAAGTAATTTAAATTGTATTTTTACATCGTTGAATCAACTCATCTCCAATTTATGAAATTGAAATAGTGTAAAAATGAATTCATCCAATCTTCCCTATGAAATAACTTAGGGTAAAATAATTCTTTCAAATTGAATTCACTTATGTATATTAGTGTTAATTTATTTCATCTCAAATAAAAAAATTTACTTCATAGAAAAATAAAATCCCTATAATTTATGTGTATGTAGGTTTATTTTTAGTTCGATCATGATTTGACAACCCAAGATACACTACAAGTGACTTCTTCAACCCTAAAAACATGGCTAAATTTGTGTGAGAGCACTTCTACCCTGTAGTAGTTTCAAACAAGTATCATAGAGTTTAGTCTCATTCTAATATGTATTAGTTTCCATGGTATGTGATTCAATAAATATCATCCATCGTAGTATGATGTATCTGTTTGTATATGTGGGAATCATGTGTCTGATTTACTCAAAGGCTCACATAACCGATTTTGTGGACTTTACACAGTGTAACCTCTAAACTATATATTTTATAAATTGAGATCATACTAAGTATTAGTGGCGGAAATTTCATATGTATCTTCTCCTTCTATACGACCTTCACAGTGTCAGGATGGAGCTCCACTTCATGCATGAGTTTTTTCTACACTTCTTGTTTGGATTCACTAATATTTCATGATATTTGAGATAAAATTCATACTATTCTTAGGCCTCAGTAGTGGTTCAGGTCTCATACATGAGATATCCCAGCATTGACCATGGTGGTTCTCCTGTGAGAACATGTGACTGCAATGATGTCAGGCAGTGGAGTATACAATCGAGGGTGTTTCCTAGGGGGGAGGGTTGTCCTTCCATCTTGAAGTGGTTTTATTATTGATAGTTAAAGATATTACACATGAATCCCCATTCCATATCTAAAATTATTTAATTTTTTCTCTTACTTATATATCAACCTACGAGTTCAATTACATCAGATCTCCATGGATAAGGGGGATGAATGCCCACTCAAACAACTCACCCACGACATAAACCCCTTCTAACTTGAATATGATCATATGGGCCTTGAAACAACCATTTCATAAACTCCTCACCTCATGGACTGATCTCGTCTTTGTTGTTGTGAAGGACCTCATTGTGGGGTATCTGATAGACTACCCCATCAGGTATGGTTACGTTACTTACAGGACCACAGGTTGAGGTCTATCATGGTTAACATATTTTTTCCCTATTATCAATTCTAAATCCTTTTTCGAATTCCAACAAAAATTCAAAATTAAACTCTAGGCATTTAAATTTAACTTTTTTATCCATTTTAAATCAATATTAATTTCTTATTTATATTTCACCGTATTTTATAATGAAATTAAAATAAACAATAATAGTCAATAAAATTCATTTAAAATCCTTATAACATTTTTACATTCTTTAACAAAAATATGTGGGCATCAAATACCATAACAGTTGAACAATTCATGTATTCATGCTTTAAATCTGAACATCAAATTAAAGTGAAACACCATGTAGAAAATATTCAAAATTTTAAAGCAATAAAATTAAATAATTATCACTTTAAAATAGCATGTAAAATTTCTATATAAAACATTAATTCAACTTCACATTTTTCAAAGAAGAAATCAATCAATTTATTTACAATTTTCGAATATGAAAATGGTGGAACTTCTTATTTCATTATTTGAATCCTCTCAACTTATTTCAAGTAGCCATTCCATGTCACGATAAACCACACATTTGAATTATTTTCTTTCATCAATCACGATACAAATTCAGGAAGAGTTATACTATTATCATGAGTGAATTCTAAATATCCACAGGCCTGAACAGGAAAATTTTCTCCACTTTTTAAAGACTTAAATTTAGATGAAATCAAGAGGGAATTTCAATTAAGGATATAATGAATCTGAGGATTATGGATGGTGGTAATTGAAGTGAAAAACATTAAGGATCAAATAGTAAGATTATCCCTTACATATAAAGAAGAATAAAAAAAATTAAAAGTTCCTTAAAAATATCTCCTTAAATATATCAACTACCACTTTCAATTTTTAATTGAAAGGTCATGAAATCTGAAATCTTATTGAATGAATTTATCTTTATTTAATTTTCTCTACTTTTCTTTACTTTTTATAGTATTTTTTTTCAAAAAAACTAACTTTTTCAATATCAATTCATGGGAAAAACTTTACATCCCCCACCTAACCATATATGGAATAGAATTAAATTATCAAAAAAAAAACGAATGGATATTGAAATTAAGGCTCTTTATTTGAGGGAATTTCTTGATTCATGTTGATAAATATTACCTATAATTTTTTGAATATTAAAGAAGGATAAATTCATGTGCTATTTGTTGATTCATTTTAGAAAGAGTGATATCAATTTAATCCCCCATAGTGGACCAGTATTTTTACTACCTCCATATGGGAAGTTCAAGATGTGATACATTATTTAATAGTTGTAGGAGCACATTGGATTTGAAATACCACATGTGGATTTTCCCATCATACACATTTTTATTTTCTTAATGAGTCTATAGATATATTATCAAAAATACACCCCTTTTCAATAAGGTATATCTTTTATGGTGGGGGTTAGATGAAGCATGATTCATCATCCATCTTGGGTTCCACTTGTGAATCATTTTCATTCTTCTCTCATTAATGCTCGATATGAGTTTCATAATTTCACGATTAAAGGTATATTTTGAATTCATTTAAACTTATAATTTATTAAAATATGTATTATCAATACAAAACTTATACATTTCAATGTGAGAAGAAAATTTATTTGTTTTCTTAGTCTCAACCACTTTCACTTCTACAAGGGACTACTCTAATGAATGTTCAAAAAATTACGGAGCTATATGTGTTACTCAATAGGTGAATGTTCCTTTTCATTACGTTCCTCCCATGTAATAAAAGTATTGGATCAATATAGAATTTCAAAATAGTTGGGGGTAATTCTAAATTAAGATTGATCAATGTAAAAAAAGAAGATTTTAATAAGGGATAAACTCCCTATATTTTTTCATATTTAATCTCTTCTTAGAAGTAATGATCTCTTAAAGTTTTATCCCGATGCATAGAGGTAGGTATTCAGTCTCCTTTATCCTCTAATAAAACTCCACAACATGGGTGTTATGTTTTTATTCAAATGCTACAGTGATTTGAAATAGTTTTGGCTCTTCTACATTTCTTGTCTGAGGGAGTTCATGTTTCATTTAATACTCATTACATAAGTTGTATAGATCTTATTAATCCCCCAATATTTTCTCCACTTTAATTTCTTCCTCTTTACGAATCAATACTAGCTCATCATGGTCAATTTGAATATTATCTTTGATATTTTTGGGATTTTTTTGTTCTTCAGGTATATCCACAACCTCTTAGGCCCCTCCAGCGACATTATACAGCTCTAATGGTGCATCCCTTGTGGCCTCCAGTCTATGATAGTCAGTTTGGACATCATTAACTATGTTGGTAAATTTTTTAAGTGAATGTTTGGTCTCATGGATTATTTAAATCTACTTGATCATATAACTAATATATTTATCCCATCATACGAGGTATTTGCTATCATTATGAACCTCTTTTTGTTGAGACAACAAATATTAGTGATTTTTTAATATATACAAATTTTGTATCATTAGATACACAATGGGAAAAAATAAATAAAATTCAGATATTAAAAAAATTTAAAATATGAATAGAAAAGAGGAAGGAGTCAATTGAATAGATCCCCCGAAATAAAATGATGTTTTGACACACACCTATAAAAGGGTGTGAAAAAAAATCTAATTTATTTATTTTACTAGTGATGTAAAATAGATGGATAAGATATTTTCACTTGAGGAGGTTCATTGTTTATTTAATTTCTTTTTCCAAATCACATAAACTACATATCATTTTTTAATATTATTTTATAAAATATTGGATTCAAATGAATGTGAATTTAGATTTTATGTTAACCTCACCTATAATAAAAAACAGAATAAAGAAATTACCTGGGCATTAGGTTTAATTTTTGTTCCTTTAATATTCTTTATTTTACTTCAAAATACGTTTTATAGTTCAACAATGAAATATCATTCAATAACTACTATCATATTATATATTTAGTTTGAAATATTGAATGCATTAGGAAAAATAATTCAACCTATACCTATAAATAAGGATGATGAAACGCCTGAATTGAGAGTGTAAAACCTTCCAATACTGGTCCCCATCATATTTCATTTAATTTATTGAACAGATCAGCTCCATCATATAAGGATTACAAGTTCAAAGGATGTGGGGGAAAATATGTAAATTAATGAATAAGTTTGATACTGGGATCCATGTTTAGGTATAAAATCCCCACTCCATTATAATTCACTCCTATTCAAAAAAAATGGATTTGAAGAATAAAAAATATTAAGTTCCATCATCCTCCCGTAAGGCCAAGCCACATGTTAGTTAGTTCTTATCAAGTAAAAGAGATCACAGTGGAGAGAAGAATATGAATAATAGAAAGATGATATAGATAGTGAATGAGAAATAGAATGTATGAAAAAAGAAATTAATTAATTATAAATATAATTATATAACATAATAAAATAAATGAAATATGAAATCTAAACTACATCAGAAAAAAATAAATCTTAACAGATAAAAATAGAGCAGTAGGAGTCCACTCCTGATCCTTAGATATGTATATGTAGCTACAAGACCTATTATTTAGAGAGGGTAAACTCACTATTCAATATTTTTTTATAATAGTTGAATCATAATTTATATCATTATAATTTTTATTTTATATTTGTTTCTTTTGTCATCATAGAATCTAAAATATTTTTAAAATCTTGACATTGAATCACCTAAGATATATGGTGTCTTATGTTTTTTTCATTATAGGGTAAAACCGTAGGAGTGGCTAGATAAATTTGTTTAGTATCCTTATTCATCACATAAGTTATTCTATTTGTATATTTATGTCTATGAAATGCATCAACCGTTGGTTCTTCCACATGGTTTCAAACCGTGTGATCTTGTTCGACATCTACCATCACCATTATACACTTTAATAGTGATATTACATCATTCATAATCAATCACATTATGTTCCACCAATTAACCATGATGGTATTTCCATTCTTCAATGATAGTAGTATCTACTATTCCCGTACCCCCACAATACTACAAAGATCTACCACCAGTGATTAATAAATGTCTACCATTGGGGATATTTCAAATATACTATTTTAATTATCAATTATATCATTCCTCTAGTAATTTAAGAAACTAACATTGTTTTGTCTTCCATTATCTTCATCTACCACTTTCTTATTCAATGGAAGTTTATAATCTACTGAGACCACAATTTTAGAAAAAATATATTATCACTTCATATCCATGGTATTATTTTCATTAAAGCTTCACATAGCTTAATCTATTTCTCCCCATGTAGTAATTTTCAAGGTAGATAAAGTATCCAAATAATTCTGTAGAATTGGGATGCAACTATTTTTTTCTTTTAGAATCATGTAACTGATTTACTCTATTGAAAATATATCCATTTCTCTTGAACAACCTTCATAAATATTCAAACTTATATATATTATCACCTTGGTTATCATATCGTTTAGTTGTGATAGAAATAGTGTAGGTATCTCATCCTTCCATATAGCCTTTATAGTGGACAAATAGAGATACTCTCCATTAATGATTTTGTTCTCTTATTTTGCTTGGGATTCACTGAAGTCACTCAAGATTAAAAATTTGATTCATGGCGTTGCCTATATTTGGTAGTGGTTTTTAGCCCAAGCTTAAGATTTTATAGGATTACCCATGGTGGGTACCTTGTCATCATAGCTGAGAGTAGAAATTTTGAGTGGTAGAGAGAGGAGTCGAGGGTGTGCCCAAGGCGGGAGGGTCATCTGTTCAACACAAAGTGGAAATATTTTAATTAGTTCGGAATGGTAACCTCGATTACCCTCCCCACAACCGAAATGTGGGAACTCAAGCCCTCTATTAAATATCAATGTACGAGTTACATTGCATTAGAGCACCCTAACTACTGTGGATCAGTTCCTCCTCACACAAATCAGACACCATATGGTCTCGTTCAGACACACATGGGTCCATGTGAACCATGTCCCAACCACTACCTAGGCTCTTCCCTTGATGACATGATATCCTATTTTTCATTGGTATGGCCCTCTTAATAGGGTGGCTTTGTTAGTTACCTTTTTAGGGTTGGTTAAGTGACATGTTGGCCTACTTTTTGAGGTTTATCATAGCTTGCATATTATTTACCTAGCACGAATTCAAAATACAATGAAAATTCTGACTAAAATTCAGAAGTAAATTCCATACTTTTAAATTAACCATTTTTTTTCAAATTTAAATCCATTTTATTCCTTACATATAAAACCTCATATTTTAATAGAGAATTGAAATAAATCATAATATTTAATAATATTCATTTAAAATGCTTATATAATGTTTAATTTTTTTTTCATGAAAATATGTGTTAGTCCAAAATATCAAAAGATTCGCCTAATGAAATACACTTATAATGATAAATAGGTACCCTAACCATCCCATAAAGAGAAATTTGAGTACATGATAAAAATAAACAAAATTAATTAATCAAATTCTCTTAGTTATTTATTTTTATTTCATTTATTTTATTTATTGAGTATTTTCTTTAAGACATATATCACACACACCAACTAACAATATAATATCAAGATATAATTTGTCTATATATGGTTATTTTTTATCCTCATTATACAGAAACCATTTTTAGGGAAAGAATTGTGAATAATAACTAAAAATATTTATAACAAGTATTAAATTTAAAATAAAAGGAAAATATCCTCAATAAAGTACACACTCATCCACAATGGATATACTCTCCCACACGTTAATTATTTTGAAAATAATGCTACCCAATGAGTGTAGGTTAGGAAAGATATAATAGGCTTGGAACATAGATCTTTTCCTATCATTGTAATTTATGGATTTAACTAGAGAAATATGTGTTAATGAATGGTATGACTAATGATAAATTGTAAAATAATAATATTCCTCAATAAAAATAATAGTCATTATGTTTAGTCCTAACATTGATAAAATTGCATGAATTTTCTTGAACGAAACTTGCATGGGTACCTAAAGAAATATACAATAGAATAAATCTGAAATATTGGTTTATAATTTTTTATCAATAATTAAAACAGATGGTCGAGACAATTAATGAGGGAAATGAATTTACATAACCATATCAATTAACTCAGATATCCAAAATTCAGGGCTTTTAAAATATTAGAAAATATTTATTTAAAAAAATTATCCATACTTGATAATTTTTGACTTATTAAATTTAAATCCCCATGTATATAACCTCTGATTATTTTCTCCCATTTTTATCATTCAAATTTAATTACTAAGAGAATAAAAACATGGTATTTTTATAATCCTAAGTAGTTTCCGTCTCCCATATTAGGAAACTAAATAAAAAAATAAATATGAGGCATACAACTCTATTAATAAGATTAATTTTAAAATAACTCAAAGAATAAAAATAAAAAAATATATAATTAAAATTACTAGTCCCCTTTAAATGAAACTATTGAGTTGGGTTTCACATGATCTGTTTATTATTGTCTACGAAAAGAATCATCATCAAAAAATGTATATACTTCATGCTGCTTCTTTATATGAATCTTACATTTCAATTGGTGGACCTAAATAATCGAAACATAGAAGTGAAATTACCATACCTAGTTTATTAAAATTAAAAAAAAATTTGGGACAAGTTCTAATTCCTAGGAATAGAAATATTAAAATCATAAAACTTTTATTTCCAACCAATAGTGAATTATTTTGGTCCTAAGTTCAACCATATCAGTTGATTTTATATTATTGACGGTAGAAAGGAGGTTAACTAGTCCATATCTATAATGTTTTGATGCTTTAATTATTCCATGAATATGGTCCCCCTCTTTTTTATGAAACTAATATCAATATCACACTAGGTTGAACATTCTCAACATCCACTAGCCTAATCTAGTGGGGTTTTTTCTCTTTATTAAAAATTTAATGATAGTTCACTAACACATCAAACCTTTTGTGCTTCCTTGAATTATTTAGGGACAATAGTCCCCCCATTTTCCTCATTTTTTTTCCAATAGGATCTTAACATTATTTACCCATTTTTAATTCTTAAATACTTTATACTATTGTTACTTGTCTTTTTTTTCTTTAGAAAATAATTTCCGTAACTCATTCCAAATATCCCTATATTGAATCATATCCTATTTGTTTGAGATTCTTCATCATACAATCTATATTGAACTTCACATCATATCTAAAAAATCTGAAATTTAGTTCATCACATTGATTGAAAAATATTTTCCTTTTATGTTGCTAGGAATTATCTTCACATGATTATTGGGGTCATCTTTTTTCATTTTCCATCAAATGAAAATCCTCTAGAAGTATAACTTGTCTACCTTGACTAGGACAACATTAAGTAGTCCTGAGGGGCATATTTGTATTTTATTCTAATGTTGAATCCAAAATTGATCCAATGTTATTTCTCTCAATCTCATGATTTTGAATATTGGTTATGATATTATATTGAAACATTCACCTATATCACATAAATCACTACCAAACTCGCTAAACCAATAATTATTAGTATAAGGAAAGTACTTTTATCACTTTTAATTTATGGTATGTTACCTAATACCCCTATAAAACATTCCCCCTATAGGTGGATTGTAACAAATTCCTCAGGATTTTTTTATTGATAGAAACCACTTCATGAACATTGAATAGGTTTCCTTGTTAAATATTGCATCATTAAATTGTAATTTAATTTTATATTTTTGAAATAATTCCAATTTTTTTTTTCAATTTTCACATAAATACTCTTATAAAATAGAATTAGTGGTTTGTTTGGTGGTTTTGATTCCACTTAAATTAATTTCTCATCATCTATAACTTTTTCACTCCTTCATTTCCCTTCTTTTTATTTTTCCACTAGTTATTCTTCATCCCTTCTTATAATCTTCGCAACACTGACATGGGATACCTTTCCACTTCTCAAGGTGATATCATTCAACTCAACATTACATGAAATTTTAGTCTCACTGTTTATAAATTAACTATAAATACCCATGCATGATGTACATGTACATTGCAATATTTTTATGGAATACTTAATACATTAAAAAAACAAACAAACAATGACAATATTAGTTTAGTAACATTGGAAACTTGGAAAACATTCTTAATTTTTTTGAAAGATCTTAAAAATCTCCCAAAATGATCTTACCCTTCAATTTTCCTGCCTAAATTCCATTCATTATACCTGGGATAAAAGAATTTTTTTGAAAAGGGTGAGATCAAAGGTTCAGTATGGGTGAACAATAAAAATATCAAACAAAACCGGAACATAGGAATGTAAAAACATGACCCTAACTTTTGAAAATCATACCACATATAACATATATCATAATCCTGAGTTATGAAATAAATCTTGTTAGTTCACAAGGCATAATTCAAAAAGGAACATGAGCCATGATAAAATAGCATTGTAATAAAACATGGAATTTTAGAAAACACATATGCATAGAAAATCATTTTCATGTTATTAAAGGATCATTACCAAGACCATCATAGTAGATGAGGTCCTTTACTGAATTGAGATCACTCATTATTCTATCCCTGTATTACTGAACCAGGTTTACATACCATTACAACCATGTATTACTGAACCAAGATCATTTAACATTCTTTTCCTACATATCTCATGAGATATAAAATTTTACCTAGTTCATTGGATGGATATATAGGTTCCACCCATATCATAATGAAATCATTATTACATGTTCCACAAAACATAAATAAATCCATAAGAATAATAGGGATAATATAATTAAAACTTATAATTATTAAATTATTTAATCATATATGGAAAATAATTTTGATAAAACACATGAATTTAATTCATTAGGAAAATATCCAATCTTCTAAAAAAATATTTTATTTTCTTAAAATTACACCCAATTTTATGAGAAAATAATTTCTTTGATGATAACCTTGAAAACATGTAAGGGGATATTCATGGAAATAAGGATTTATGTATGTGTAAAAATCTATTCATTCCGTATAAGTTAAAAAAATATTCTTCTCATACTTTTGTCAGAAAGTCAAAAAGTACCTCGTATCAAAAATTATAAAAGATTCCTTTCATACCATTTAGTAAAAATTAACCAATGGGAAATATTGTAATTAAAAAATAGTAGAATAATATGAATAATATTTTAAAATACATATGTATAAAATTGGGACATGGATGATAAATTTACCCCAATAAATACTTATGTATAAATTATCTCAGATAAAAATGAGATTTGCGATATTATCCCTTACCAATTTATAATCAATCAAATTATATGCCTCATAAAATAAGGAGAATTATATGAATATTAAAATATCAAAACCTCCATAACAAAAATATCAATGGGTATCATTAACACCACACAAAATTAATAGGTGGTGTATAAAGAAAATGTTCCAAAGAAATAAAAGTAAAAAAAATCCCTTACCTTAGGTACGGTTTCATTTATACAAATATGAAACTCATGTATAATGGTTTAGATAATTTCATTAACTTATTATAGAAAAATATTTTTATTTATTATATCATATGCGATCATATTAACACCCATTTAATAATATTTAATTATTACTCTTCTTTTGGTGTTAACTGCTTTATCTTCTTCTGCATGTTTTGTCATTAAATTCCCAATTCTTATAAATATGATATAGTTACATAATTTACAGAATTATATTAAGGTAATATATATCATATTTATTAATTACATACATTTTTATATTCATTAATTAATTTTTACATAGATATGAATCTCATTGCATCGTGGAGATGGTAGGCCGTAAGTACACACGAGCGGCGATATCATTCCCATAATTGTGAAATAGAATGGAAGGAAATGGTTTATAAATTTTTAAAGAATCTATATAATTGTATAATAATCACATATAGGTATTATTTACATTGTTATACCCATCTAAGTAAGGTGTTCATGAAAAAAATATTACATAGAAGTGTGGAGATGGTAAGCCGTACATACGCACGCGTCATTATATATTTATTTGTAGGACAGATAGAATGTGGAATAAGTTTGTTCAATAACCCTAATAATATCTATATATAATGGTTATACTAAAGTTATTTCTTAATAATGGACCCAAAAAGTAATAGTAAGTATAAGAATAAATGACGTTTAGAGATTTGGTAAAGGAGATCACCTCTTCATCAGAGAGCTCCCTCTAGATATCCTCTTAGATGCACTAAAGTTTATCTTTTGAGAAGAAAATCACCTATAGAATGTTACTAAATAAGTTGATAAGGGAAATGGTCATGTTATAGATGATATTTAAGGATCAAATTGAAGTAAAATTTTGAGGGAAGGTGTGCCCTTTTATAATTGAGGTGAGGGGCACATTTGGAATGTCCATAAATATAAATTTATAATAAAATCAAAACACATACCAAAACATCAAGAATGTAATATTTTAGAATATTAGATGATATAAGGTTGTAATATAATCAACAAATAAATTTTATACAAGTTTTTATATCAATTAAAACCTTATCATTTGAATTAACCCTTAGTTATTCTATTTTGATTTTTACTAGGGTAATAATTATTTCAATATTAGAGTAGTGTAATTTTTAATTATTTGATTTCAATTAGACCATAAATGAAAAATTTAGAATATCTTATACAATATAATAATTTTTTAATATTTTGCAAAATTTATAATGTTTTTTAAATAATTTAGTAAAACTTTATTTTTGAAAAAAATATCAAAAGTGTCAATTTTGGCACTATTTATTTCTTGGTTTTTTAAAAATATCAAGATAAGTTGTTATCCCTGAAAACAATACTTTATTATATCTCTAATGGGTCAAGGTAATCTATAAAATTAATTGGATATATTAATTACCCAAAATTATATTTATTTGAAAATATTTAATAACATTAAATTTGTATTTAAATTTATAAAATAATCACTACATAAACTTTGTGTAACTATTTAATATTGTTATTTGTTGAAAAAATATAAATAAAATAATTTGGTGAAAATGAATATTGCTGTTTTCAGATTAATACTTATGGTTGAACATATATTTAATAGAATCCCACATTAAAAATGTTATATTTATTAAAACATTAATGTGATAACTTTAACACCACTTTAAATAAAATATTATAAGTGTCATAATCTTTTCCATATGTCTAAAAATGGTCAATAACTAGTATTTTTGATGATTGTTGTCGAGATATACTATACCGAAAAGATTTGGTCAAGTTTTTTTATTTATTTTAAGGGTTATTATCATTTTATTTAAAATTATTTTTTTTATTTTTCAACAATTAAATAATTTATGCACCATCATTCTATAATAATTTAAGGAAATTATATAATCTCTAAAAATTAAAAATAAATTTTGAAGATGTATATAATTTCATTATATTTTTGGATACTATTTATTCTCTAATTTATCTCATATCTATCACTAAATTTATTTCCAATGACCTAAATTTGTTTAAATTATAAAAGAATAATCTAATTATACTTCAAAATTGATTAAAATTATAATAAATTGACATAAATAAATTTGATGAAAATGTGGTTTTGAATTAAAATGCAGAATTTTTCACTATTCATTAAAATATGAAATTTATCAAAAAAATACAAAAAATTAAACCAAAATAATTTTCATGTCCCTCTTCCAAATAATAATTTTTCGTGGTCTAATATAATATAAAAAGTGTAAAAAAATAGTTTAAAAATGGGTGAACCATCAAATGGACTCAAGAAAGTATTGTTTTCAAAGAAATACTTATTTTATTCAATAAATTGAATTTGTTAATATATATTGTATAAAAAAATTTAATAAAAAATTTGAACACTAAATTGAATATATTAAATATATATCTCATTAAAAAAATCTTTAACGGGTAATTTTATTATTGAATAAACTCACTTTCATTTAAATAGTTTTTTAGAAAAAATTTCCTTTTATTTAGAAAGGTTTTTTATTTATAATTAACTACTCTATAAAGAATTAATTATATATATACAATTATAAAGAATGATTTCATAATTCAGTTAATACTATTAATATACTCCATTATAATGGCTAGTTTATGAGGTAATATAATAATATTTAGATTTTCTCTTAAACACGGTCGTTCGTGAAATGCATTCTTTCAAAAGAACCTGAAATTGTGTGTAACACAAGCCAAGAATAGTATTGTGTATACTAAAACCTAAGATAGTGTTTCATGTAAAAAAATCTTATCTTGGTTTAGTATAAAACACAAAAATCAAAAAAAATTTAAACAATATGTCTCCTAAAAATCTCAAGGAGTTACATTCGACCTCTTTAAAATGAATTTCGCCCTCGAAATTCATCCGGGTTGTAAAAGGATTAATACATGAAAGATTAATATTCTAGAAACCCACATCATAAAAAAATAAATAAAACTTTCTTTTATAATAGAATTGTTAGAAAATAATTGCTATCCAAAGTAAATCATAACTAGTTCTATACGTAGGAGAACATAGGTCATGATTTGGCATTGAGAAAAAGTATAAATAATGAAAGAGATTGATAATGATAACTGATCATAAGAAAGTTCGTGATCCAGAAAAAGTTGAATATCACAAGACTATAAACTAAATAAGTGTGACAGAGGTCATTGATATTATAAAAATTATGATAATCAGACACCCTTTTACATCAAAATCCCTTTTCCTAATGTTAAATAATTTTCATGACAAGATATACCTACTTGATTTCATTACAATTTCACTATTGGTCCTGCCTTGAACAATTTCCCCCTTCATATATTATTTAATGAAATAAGGTTGAATTTTTCATTTCTATAGTGATAGAAGACCATGAAATCCATATATATAATGATATGACATTCCATATATCTCTATCAAAGAAAGTTAGCACAAGTTATCAAATATGAATAAGTCCAACTATAGTGAGATAGTATTTTATTATAACAAAGATCGTCCCAATTTTAACTTATACTATCCATTAATTTATTACCTAATAATTCTTCTAGTAGCTAAAAATCCAAAACTTTAGAATGAGGTAAACTAACACGGCCTAACATTTATCCCCCATATATCATAAGGTATCTCTTGTTGGTCACATTCCAAACATGTGAACACCTTCATCATGTTTTCTCTTGAGTCATGGTAATTAACTGAATTACCATATATCTTTATTGAAAACATGCATGTTTCCTTATTCAAAAACTTATTTTATATATTCCTTAAGTCCAAAAAACTTTTATACTTCATCCATGATAGCATAAACCACATGTCAATAAATCAATAATTAGTATCATCCAATTAATCATATCCAACATATCTTTATCCAAGAAAAACACAATTTTCTCAACATCTTGAACACATTAAGGGTTACCTTCATGTAATAAAAATATTAACTTTCTATTAAATGGATTTCCAATTCTTTGTCACCATTCAACATATCCTTTTTAACCCTTAATGAAAATATTATATTGAAAATACTTATTCATAATCGTTGAATTTCAAATAATGTACACTTCAATCGTCCAAATTTATTATTAACCCATTACTCAGGATTAATTACTTTATTCATACAAGTAATATGAAATGTGTATTATATATTAAGGTTAATCAACTTGAATAAAATCATGATTTGTCTATTTATGCTAAATTATAGAGATAGATCATCTCATAGCTGTAAGTTGTCATTTTTCAGTCTCTTTATCCACAGTTTTATAACCAATACACATACCACCTTCTTGATTTTCTTTATGAGATTTCTACTAAGGACATATAATTCCCAATATTTTTACATCTAGGTATTAACTATGACCAAAAATAATTGTGTGAGAAATACATATTAGAGATTAAAAACAGATAAGTAAGGGAAATTACAAATAATATTTCAATCTATGATATCCTAGGTTTAATATTTGGTATTTCATGATTATCAAAAAAACTATAGGATTTAAACCTACACATAGACTAATATTTAATAAATCACTAGACATATCCTCAGGCATATCTCTTGTGATATCACTAAATTTTAACATCCTAGTTTCTAAAGGATAATTAAACCTTTACAATGATACCAACTGTAATGTCTCAAGCTTCACATACTTGGAAATTACATTAATTTTGTGGAATAGTTAACACATTAAACAAACTGATGCCCAAAGACCATATTTGTTTAGTGCCTTTAGAAACATTGAACAAATTATTCTGATTTGGTGAAAGATCTTTAATGTCTCCTATAATGATCTGACCCTTCTGGTTTCCTACCTAAAATACTTTATTTATAACTAGGAGAAATGAAAACATTTGAAAAGGGTGATCTTAGATTATCAATAAGGGTAAAAAAGGAAAATATAAAGCAGAACCAGAAAATAGGAATGAAAAAACATGGACAGAAATTTTGAAAATCATATCACATATAAAATATATCATAATATCATGTCATGAAATAAATCTTTGAAGTTCATAATTCATAAATCATAAAGAAACATAATCCATGAGAAAATAGCATTGTAATAAAACATGAAATTTTAGAAAACACATAAGCATAGAAAATCATTTCCATATTAGCCAAGGATAATTACCTAGACCATAATAGTGGAAAATAACTAGTATAAAAATGATTTTTAACATCATTAATTTGACATTAGTTTCTTATAAACCGATATAAAAAATGTTTGTGGATACTTTTTCGCATCGGTTTTCAAAAAAAACGATGAAAAAAACAAAGAAGAAATTGTTTTGGCGTCAATTTTTTAAAAAATGAAGTAGAAAATGAAAGAAAAGTTTTGGCATTGGTTTTTATGAAACATGATTCCAAAAATTTTAAAAAAATTACAATGTTTTAGATAATTACTTAAGCATCGATTTAACTGGTTGTGAAGAAAAAAAGAGTTACATATTAAAAGCTATGGATGCCGGAAGTTGATTTTCTCAAAGATAAGTCTTAAAGAAGTCCAACTTTTAAAGGACATAACCTTTAATCCGCAACACCATTTTAGCTCGACGACTAGTCAAATAGAAGGTTAACGAATTCTCTAAAACATAGAATTTTTTTATAAAAATTTTTATCGTCTGTTTTCATAAAAACCCACACCAAAACTATTTTTTATAGTTTCTCACGTTGTTTTTCTTAATAACTGACCCCAAAATTTTTTTTCTTAGTTTTGGTATTGGTTATAAAAAAAACTGACATGATTTTTTTTTCTTTTTAAAAATTTAGTGTTGGTTTATTTAAAAACGACACCATTTTTTTTACTTTTTAGCGTCAGTTTTTTTAAAAAAAAATGCGAAAAATATTATTTTTATCTTTGTTGGTTCAGTTTATTTAAAAACCGATGTCAAAAATGATATTTATTTTCAATTTGGCTTTGGTTTTCTAAAAAACCGATGCCAAAAGACCAATGTAAATCCTCTTTTTAATCAGTTTCAAACAGAACTAATGCCCAAGAGTATTCTCCAAGACACGGGATCAGAATTTCCTTTTTTTTACAACACGCGTTAATCATTTTAAAACCCCACCTACATTTTCATACAACATTATCGAAAATATTTTTGCTCATTATATATAAATTCATTTTCTACTTCATTCATCATTTTCAACCTCTTCGATTCAATCAATTTTTCAACGTGACTTCAATCGTTAATATGAACATAGAACCTATTATATTCATTTATTTTATTTATTTTTTATTATCTTTTATTTATAAACAACTAAATTAGCTTTCTTATAATGATGATTAATAATTATTATCGAGTTACAAATATAAAATAGTTGGCTGAGATTTACCAGCCATGGTGTAAATTTAATTATCGATCACCATTTTTATTATCGCATGAGTTCTATAATAAATATGAGAGATATGATGATAAAAAACATATCATTTCGATCGAATCCCCTAAATCCATTGAAATATGTTTGATGTATTGTGATTATTTTATATCAATTGGTGTATATGAATTTAACTCATGTTTATCATGTTTTCTTTGAAATGAGTTGTATCAATAAAAATATTGACATGTTCAAATTTTGAAAGCCATAAATTTTTATCCGTAACTACGTTTTAGATCCAAGACTAGTAAAATCGAAGCTTATGAAATTATCTAAAACATAGAAGAAAAAAATTTAATTTTTGGCCTCGATTTTTGTAAAAATCGATGCCAACAATATATTTTTTTCATTTATGGTGTTGGATTTTTTCAAGAATTGACACCCAAAATATATTTTTTTACTTTTTTGCATTGGGTTTTAAAGAAACCGACACAAAATATTATACAGATGATTTTTTTGCATTGATGTTTTGAAAAACTGATAAAAAAACAAATCTAATTCATTTTGGGTGTCTTTTTACAAAAAATGATGTAAAAATACATATTTTGAACATCGATGACTTCAACGTTGGTTAAAAACCAATGTCAAAAATAAAAAAACCGACTTTAAAAAAAGTTTTTCTACTAGTGAAAGTCCTTTACTGAACTGAGTTCACTCCTTATTCTAGCTCTATATTACTGAACTGGGATTACATATAGTTATTGCCCTATATTACAGAACCGAGATCATTTCTCATTCTAGTCCTACCTATGTCATGAGATATAAATCTTTACCCAATTCATTAGAGGGTGATATGGTCTCTACCAATATCATAATAAAATCTTTCTTATCTGTTCCAAAAAAAATCATTCATCATAACACATGACAATGAATAAACTGGGTTTCTTAAACATTATTCCATCATAATATAATCCATAAAAAACAAATGGATTTCATAAATATAATTCCACCATAAATTTAATAAAACCATTTGAATAATTGTGATATTATACTTGAAACATAACCTTATGAAAAAAATGTATTCTTAGATGGAAAATAATTTTGATAAAACAATTGAATTTAAATCTTGAAAAAATACCCTTTATTCTTAAAAAAACATTTTCGATTCTTAAAACACTACACACATTTAAAAGAAAATTATTTATTTTAAAATAACTTTAAAATCATGTAAGGTATGCTTCATGGAGACAATTTTTTATTAATGCATAAAAATCTAACCATGTTGTATAAGATAAGAATATATTTTTCTCGTAGTTTTGTTAAAAATCCAAAAGTACCTCGTATCAAAAATGACAAACGATTCCTTCCATACCATTTCATAAAAATTTACCGTTTGGTAAAATTGGATTTAACAAATAGTATAATAATATTAATAATATTTTATAATAATTATGTATAAAACATGTACATGGATGATAAATATACCTTAGAAAATACTTACGTATAAAAAATCGCAGATTCAAATGAGATTTGAGATAATATTCGTTATCAATTTATAATCATTTAAATTGTATCACTCATAAAAAAAAATAAAATTAAATGTAAATTAAAACATCATAAAATTCATAATAAAAACATCCATGGTTAGTATAAACACAAAACAAAAGTAATAGGTGGTGTATCCGACATATATCCCAAAGAAATAAAAGTGAAAAAAATAACCCATTATCTTAGGTCCAAATTCATTTATATGTATCCTAAAATTCTGTAAAATGGTTTAAATAATTTAATTTACTTATTACATAACCATATATATATTTATTATATCATATGTGATAATACTAACACATGCTTAATAATATTTCATTATTACTCTTTATTTGGTGTTAACTGCTTTATTTTCTCATGCATGTTTTGTCATATTTGTCCAAGTTCTTGTAAATAGGATAGAGTTACATATATTAAATAATTATATTAAGGTAATATATATCATATTTATCCATTATATACATTTATATAATCACACATGAATGTTGGACATGGATATGAATCATATCACGTCGTGGAGATGGTAGGTCGTACATACACACAAGCGATGATATCATTCCCATAATTGTGAAACAGAATGAAAGTGAATGGTATATAATTTGTTCCATAATACGTATAATTTTATAATAATCACATATATTTATTATTTTCATCACTATACCCATCCAAGTAATGTGTTGGTGAAAAATAGTTTACACTACGGCGTGAAAACGATATGTCGTACGTATGCACGCGTGGGGATTTCGTTTTTTGTTGGACGGATAGAAGGTGGAATAAGGGTTTTACCTAAAAATAATAACATCTCTATATATATTTGATACTTGTGTTATTAATTTACAATGTTGACAAAAAATTAAGAAGACATACAAAAATAAATGATCCTGAGAGAGTCGGTAAAGGATATCACCTCATCTTTGCTGAGCTCCCTCTAGATCTCCTCTTAAAGGGATTAATGTTGGAATTATAAGACGACCATAACCTCTAGAATTTGAATAAGGAATTTTATAAGGGAAATGATTAGGGGATATCCTAGATTTAAGGATAAATGTGATGTGAATTTGTAAGGGAGGATGTTCCCTTTTATAATTGAGGTGAGGAACACATTTGGAATCTCTAAACATATTAATTTATAATAAAACAAAACCACATTCAAAAACCTAAAAAATGTCATATTTTCAAATATTATATGTGATGAGATTGTAATATCATAAAAAAATAAATTTTAAACAAGTGTTTCTATCAATTTAAATCTTATAATTTTAATTAACCCTTAGTTATTCTATTTTAATTTTACCTAAGGTAATAAATGTTTCAATATAAAAATAGTGTAATTTTATTTATTTGATTTCAATTAGAAAATAAATAAAAAAGTTTTTATATATTAGATAATATAATAATTATTTTATATTTTTAAAAAAAATTATGATTTTAAAATGATTTAAAAATCATTACTTTTACAAAATATCAATAGTGTTAATTTTGACAATATTTAATTCATTTATTTTAAAAAATATCCATATAAGATGTTATCCTTGAAAAGAATATTTTATTATAACCATAATGGGTAAAGTTGATATAGAAAATTAATTTTATATATTTATTATCCAAAATTAATTTTATTTGAATTTTTTAATTACATTAATTTGATATTTCCAATAATAGAATAATTACTGCACTAATTTTTCGTAATTGTTTAATATACTTATTTTTTGAATAAAAAATTAAAAATAATACACTATGAAGAGGATAAATATTCTAGATTTGTGATTAGTACTTATAATAAAATATATATTCTGTATAATCTTACATTAAAAATGTTATATTTATTAAAACATGAATGTGATAACTTTAACATCACTTTAAATAAATTATTATATGTGTCATAATATTTTCCAAATTGATCAAAATGAACAATAACTAGATGATTTTATGATTATGGTCATGATATATTATAAAAATAATATTTCCTCAAGTTTTTTTCTTTTATGGGTTATTATCATTTTATTTTAAATTATTATATTTATTTTTGAATAATTAAATAATTTCTAAATCTTCATTTTATAAGAATTTATGGTAATTATTTAGTCTTAAAAAATTAAAAATAAATTTACATGATGTATATAATTTAATTATATTTATGGAGACTATTTATTATAAAATTTATCTCATATTTATCACTATATTAAAATTAATTTACTTATATGAAATAAGAGGGTAACATGTTGTAACTTTATGTTATTTTAATAATAATATATATAATTTTCATCTGAAATAGTTCATTAAATTAGTCAAGTCTGATCACCAGGTGTTAGGGATCGACCTGTATTGATCCAATAGGATTTTTAAAGGCTTTAGAGTAATTTTATCATTATTTTCATATTTATTGTTACTCTAATTTACCTGATTTTACTTTAAGTGTGGTAAATAAAAATTAAAAAATTTATTATTCATAAAATCCAAAAAAATAAAAAGATCCAATTTACATAATTTGGACCCATTTATTCCAAATATGGAGTCCATTTTTAAAAATTTTAAACACATAAGTTGCAGTAATTAAATTAAAATTTACCCCATTGAGGGAATGAGAAAACGAGTTTTTAAAAAGTAAAAACCATCAAAAGATTAACATGTGTTTTATCCAATTTCAATGTGAAATAACATACAATGACCTAAATTTGATTACATTATAAAACATTAACTAATTACATTGGAAAACCAATTAAAAGGATAATCTATTAATATAAATTAATTTGATGAAAAAGCGATTTCGAATTAAAATGCATAATTTATCACAATTCATTAAAATATAAAATTTATCATAAAATTCAAAAAATTCAATCAAAATAAATTATGATTTCTAGATTATAAAGAATAATTTTACATGGTCAAATATAATTTTAAAAAGTGTAAAAAATAAATTTAAAATGGATGATCCCCCTAAATGGCAGAATAAAGTATTTTTTTTGAAGAAATACTTCTTTTATTTGAAAAATTAAATTTGTTCACATAACAAGGATATAAAACATATAATATAAATTTTAAAAATTAAATTGAATAAATTACATATATATTTCATAAAAAATCCATAAAGAGAGATTTTATTATTTTATAAACATACTCATTTTCATTTAAATAGTTATTCGGGAAAAAAATTTCCTTTAATTTAAAAAGGGGTTTATTTTTATTTATAATTAATTCCTCACTAAATAATAAATTAATTATATATATATACACATTTTTACAGAATATTTTCATCATTCAATTAATACTATTCATATCCTCCATTATAAGGGATAAGTTATAAGATAATGTAATAATATTATTTGGTTTCTTAAACTCAGCCTTGCATAAAATGAATTATATCAAAAGAATAGAAAATTTTGTGTACTACAAGACAAGAATAGTGTTTCATATACTAAAATATATTCTGGTGTTTCATGTATCCCATCATTATCTTGGTGTAGAATACAACACAAGACATTGAATAAATTTTTTAAAAAATCTATCTCCTAAAAATAGAAGGGTGTTACATTCCCTAGGCCTCTCCATTAACTGGTTGGAGATTCCTCCCCCATAGATTTATGGGTTCATCATTGATGCTCATTTATTTTTTGTTTCATCTCTCAATTATTATATACCTGTAACTCAATCTTTAGATAAGGATTTTAAATCAATAATTGTATCACCTTTGGTGGTATTAAAACATTCTTGGGCCTACTTCAATGAGTGGACTTGACTCTGTAGTGATGAACCCTAGTGTTTAAGTTGGAAACATTGTTGTCTTTACTGATATACTTTCACTATCCTTGAATATGCTGTTATTTTTGTTTTTACATCGACACATACACACAATTTTTCTGATTATAATCTAAATAATTTACTTCAAAAAAATTCATAACTTTGGAATTTTGACTGGCCAATACATGAACAATTTTATTTTAAATAAAATTCATTTTTTTGATAACCCATATTTTTACCCCCATATCCACTCCTTAAAATTGTCTTTTCTCTAGTTTACATTGAAAATTGTTGTTGGAAATTTCACCCAACAAATGATATATCTCTTCTAATTACCTTATCATCAGTGAAGATACTATGGATGTATCAACTTTAAAATTATTTCCCAATGAGAAACCTTTTTAAAAGGTACTAATTTGCAAACATGTATTGATTATCTAATGATTTAATCTTATAATCATGTTTTTAAATATCTCCCATATACTATGTATAGATTTTTAATTCTTTTTTACAATGTATAAAATACATACCTATAGTTATAAATATTGTTAGAGTTGAGAGAAACTATTCAAAACAAAACCCTTAAAATATATTATCATGTGTTTATGGAGTGTGTGGGTAGACTTTGAGTCATCTACAATTCCTTTTCCATCAATTTAATTCTGAATAGGCATAACATCACAGTGTCACATGTTACATTGGTAAAATGGAATTTTTCACACAATTCCAATAAACTAAGAATTGGGGTCTTCAGGATGTATCATATAAAATTTTATATAATCATTGATAAATTTTATTATCAAATACATGATCTCATGTTTATATGAAATAATTGGAGGTACTAAGATTCTAGGTTGAACCTCCATAATCAAAGGTATTCTATAATTGATTAAAGATTTCAGCCCTAATCATTCCATAAAGTTATTGTATTTCTCCCATTGAAATATATTATTCAACATCATGGCCATCCCCTTGGCCTAAATACCTTATAGCCATGTTTTTATCTTACTTTAGGATTTTATTATTGCATTATATGGTATTTTAATCTAGGGGTCAAATGGAGGATATCCTTCTTTTTCCCCATAGTCTAGTATATTTTTTTTTGATATTGTTCCTAAAATTACTGCATAATAAGACCGAGAGTAAAATAGTAAAAATGAGAAAATTAAAGAATAAAAAATTCCTAAAAATAAAATAATTACAAATAACCACTCCTGAGAATCAGTTCCAATTTTTATGTTTCTCAAAAGAGTCATTACATCTATTAGGTAAATTAAAGTAAAAATTTATAAACTCAAATATAATTTTTAAAATGATGTTTAGTGGGAATAGAGGATGATCCACATTAATCTAGAAGAAATTATATAGAATAATTTAAAATAAATTATGTGATTGATTTGGGTTTTTAGAAATATTTATATAGTGGGAGTGATGGAAACATATTTAGTTTCTAGAATCAAGATGAGAAACTTTCCTTGACCATTTATTTTCATTTTTCTGCACTAGGGTTTGAGATCATTACATGTTCAATCAAATATAATTTCATAATTGAGTTTTGGGTTTCCTTAGTATTTGGACCCTTAACTAATTCAATAATATCACTATTTTAATTTCAATAATATAGTTCAATTACAGAAGAATGTGACCAAAAAAATATTTACACATAATCACTCTAGATTTCAAAATATTATTATGTAAACCTGGGTGATTAGTTGATGAATTATATATTACTCATAGAATCACAAAAAATGATCATTCAATGCAAAATTAAAGGGATTTAGAAATAAAAACAATAAATAAATCAAACCAAACATGATTAGAAAAATAAACCAATCCGTATGCAATAATCCCCCTAAAAAACGCAGTTTCTAGAGCTGTAAACCTACGCCATCTTGCTAGTTTGACAGAGTAATAGAGACATTGGTACCTTGCAAGGAATAATAGAAGCCAAAAAAACACTTGAAATAATGTGTTCTCATCATCTGGATGTCATCCTTCATATCTGGTATCTAGTATCTCATTGATTGTTCATCATTCTGTAGTAGTAGAGATCCTAATATATAAAATTTTTGAGAATGGATATTATTATAGATTTAATGATTTGAACATTATGGTGGATTCATGTCATGAATGGGATCACACCGTGGGAATTTTAGTTCTATATCCTATGAAATATCTACCCTTGATGACCCCATATCATAAAGTATTTATAAATAATCCATCAGTAGTGATTTATTATTTTTCTCAGTGAAATCATACTTTAAGTGGATTTTGAATTTTGAATCCATTTTCTATCACATTAACCAAGGCATGAGTCTACTTTTTTACAATGTGAAGTTACATCATTTTATTTGGGAACCTCTCCCAAAAATATTAAGTATCATGGAAATTTAGGGGTTTTATACACTTTTCTTGTGGCTTGAATAATACTATTAAAACTTGATGAAGGAAGCATAGACAACACTAGAATTATTAATGAGAATGACCCTGTAGTGCGAGATGCATATCATCATAATGAGGATATAAGTGATGATTTGGAAGCTTGGATTGATGAGCAAGATGAAATTATTTTTAGCAGATACACAAGAAGTGAAATCTCTATAGATACTTATCTACAAATCAGAAAGTGTATTTACATGAAGATATTGGAAGAATATAAACAACAGCCGGAGTTTAACTTCAAGGACATCACATGGAAATGATTTTCCCCTTAAGATTCCTATTTGATTTTTGGACTTTCTTTACAAGATGGATCAAGGTTGATGTAGTCTAGTTTTTGTACTGAGGTTATGATCAAGTTTTCAGAGGACTTCCCTAGTTCCTTATGCTAATTTATATCTTTTATGTTTGATGCGGCCTTTTACTTTTAATGCTGGATGAAGTTACTGGTCCTATTGGTTTTGGGTTGTCTTTTTATAATATCCCTCATTTTTGGTGGTAGAATCTTCCATGTTGGATTTTTATATATTTGTGTATGTTTTATATGATGAGATTCATTGTTTTGGACTGCATTAACTATTAATGATAGTTGTTTCTAGTTTTTTGTTATCTTCTACTTCCTTTGAGAGGGATAAAGGCCGCTTTCAATGAAACAGTCCACTGGATACTTATACTGGAGATTTAAAATTTCATCCCTGAAGTTGGCATAGACCATTGATCCAACCTTGGTTGATTCTCCTATTCTTATTGCACTAGAGTTTAATTTTACATCTTGACTATATGACCTTGAACTTCTCTTGATTACTCCCTTTTTTTGTCTCCTGAAGAATTCAGATCTTGAGGCCTTGGAGATTGCTCCGAGTTTATGCACTTTTGGCATTAGGTGATTTCTTACTTGATGGCATGATGTTTCATGAAGCCTAATACTTTGTTAACTTTTTTTGAGCTTTATTACTTTATCATCATGCATCTCTCTCATTTTTGTGTTGGTGTAAACTCAATACACCTTAGGAATGTATTGTAACACTTTTGATTTAATAAATTTCTTAGGGGAATGAACCGGGTGACCAATTCATGTCTCCGTTTGTCCCAAAAATTTTTTTACCACCCAATTTTCTTCCATTATTAGAGTCACATATGATGTTCCATTAACATCTTGAATATCATTCACAACATAAATGGACAATTTCAAGTGTTTTTGCCTTTGATTCAACCTATTTCATCTGTTCTGAGCCTTTAGACTGGTCCTTAACAAGCTGTAATGTGTGGGATATGGTTTATATAATGCAATCATCATCTTTTAGCTAGTCTCCAATCCGTTTTTCAATTATTCCACAAATCATAAAAAATAAAAAAATACAATATGGAAATGATAAATAAATTAATTTATTAAAATTTATGTACAAAATATCAAAATATTTTTTACTAGAAATGTATGTATCATGTACATAGAGATTACCAATTTAAATCCAAACATTGAATGTTTTATTTTTACTGTGATATAGAAATAAAAACCATTACATTTACCCCTTAAACATATGAAAAACTTGTAACACCCTATATAATAAACTTCCCTCAATAGACATTTATTAAGGATTCTCATTCATTTAAATTTACATTTATACTATTCATTTTTTTTATTTATCACAAAAATATTTCTTAGTTGATTTATATTTCCATTATAAAAGACTAGTAATAATGATTGTACCATACTAGTTTCGATATGGATATTCCATTCCCTTTTCATTAAAATTAATTAAATTATTAAAATTTGATTAAATTTAATTCAATTATCATAATATAATGATTCATATATTTTCATTTTCATTCTATACAATATATAGGTACAATTCATAATAATGAAATTCACAAAATGCATGTTTCAAGTAATTTTATGAATAATAATTTCTTACATTATAATGATATTTCAATTAATTTTCACATTTTGCAAAACAATAATAACATAAATTACTATTTAATATCTTATACATATGTGAATTGTGTTTTATATAATTTCATTATATAAATTATTAATATATTATATCATTGCTTATATAGATGGTTTAACCAACCCAGTAAAATATTTCTATACTATTGAAAGAATAAGTTTATAGGGTAATATTATATTAATATCATTAATTTAGAAGTATATTTCTGTTAACAGAAAATAATTAAAATATGGAATGATATATTTTATTGGTGAATATGAGAATGTAAATAATAATGATACAAATATTCTTAATGATTACATTGATGTATTTTCTCCTTCTTTAAAGGGATTTTTGTAATAAAGGATTTAGAGATCTTTTTAGTAACCAGAGTTAAACCATAATTATATAGGACATTAAGATAGGTAATATAGGTTGTAATTCAAGATATAACTAAATAAGATATGCATTTTGGGATGGTTTGATAAAGGGTACCTTTATAGGATAGTTTGAGTGGTGCTTCCATAAATAATCATTCATTAATGTGTTAAGAAATTCATTTTATAAGAAATTTTCATCTAATGTTAGTAAATAATGGATCTTGAAAACTATTCCAATTATACAATAAATTTATATAAAAGGATATTTATTTTTTTGGACATTACTACATATTTTGACCCTTTTAACTAATTTTATCATTTCAATGGTAAATTACCTTTTACATTGGAAACATTTCTTTACCTAAAATTATATTGAATTTATTGAAAAATTTTACACGACTATTCCAAATATGGAAACAATTTAATTAAATTTGTGTTTTCCATTGGAAAAATTTTTTAAATAAAAATCTATAATATTGAATAAAAACTAAAATAATTGGATAATAAATTTTTAATAGTTATGTGTTATTACTCTTATTTGATATCTATTAATAATAATTCCATGGTTCCCAAATTTTTTATATATAAATATAAACACAAAAATTAATTAAAATATTCCTTTAATGATTATAAAATTTTATTTTTAAAATAAATATGTGTATCAAATAAAAAATTTCTGAAAATTATATTTTTAAATATTAAATTATTTCATCATTATATATATATTATTAGTAATAATAATATGATTAAAAATTTAATATATATATATACCCATTAAATATCATTAAAACCTTTCAGGAAAAGGGACCAATTTAATTTATTAATATATAATTACACCACTCTTAGAAGATATATTCATTTAAAAGTTATCCTTTATCCTTAAATTGATTTAATTTTTTTCATTAAAATCAATTATTTATCTAGTAAACCTTAATATAATCTCTTCAATATAGTGTCATTCAAATCATTTTTTTTATTTTAATAAATCTATATAATTACAATCATTATATAAGTATTCATAACATATAGTAAAGAGGTATGTTGAAAATAAAAACATTTTACATTTCTTGGATTGATTATATTTATAATAACCATAATTGATTAAATATTATTTTAATAAAAACAAATTATATATATATATATATATCAGAAATATAATTTCAAATATAAAATATAAATTTTATTTTTTAAAAAATTTAATACTTGTAAAAATAATAAGTCATAAAACTGTTTACTGATGACTATATTATGATGATTAAATTTAATGATTTATATTTGTATCAAATTTCACAAATGTTATAGATCTTTATATATTTTTCCCTTATACTAAAATCATTATTTTCATAGAAAGATAATATCTCACAAATTAGTTAAAATTTCACCTTCTTTTGATGTAAAAACAGAGGTACAATTAAAATAAATCATATTCAAGTCATTTAAATATTAATTAGTATTATTTTATAAATTTATATTCAGTATAATATTATTAAATAATTTATGCATCAAAATCTAAAAAGATTCATTTAAAAAATGTATTTTTATGCATTATATGGTTTTATGTAAAAGTTTGAGTTCAAAATTATAGAATTTTAATTTGAAAAATCAATATATTTTTTGAATTTAGAATTTTAAAAATATCATATGAGTAATATTATAGAATTTTTTGAAAAGATTTATTTTTCATTGAATAGTGAAAATACTGATTTATGTTAAAAAAATTATATTTTTATTTCAATTATTTAAAAAATAAAATAAATTTTTGTTTTGTATTAACATTAAACTAATTAATTTTGATTTAAAATAATATAATAATCTAATTATAATAGAATTTTATTCTTAAAATTACTATAAAACCATTTTATAAATCAAAAGTGAATTTTTCATAAAAATTTTTTTTATAATGTTTTTCATGTGTCACTTTTAAAGTAAATTGTTCCAATTCTATGTATTAAATTATAAAAAATGTATTAAAAAGATGGAATTAGTGGGTCGAACTTTAAGAAATATGCCACTATTATATTTTTACTTTATTTATAGTAACCTTATTAATATTTTTACCATGGCGAAGGGTAAATTGTGCCGTTATGGTAAAAAATAAAACGATAAGGACAAAAAATAAAATCACTAAAACTTTCTTTAATTATATTAGATTAGAAAAACACATCTACAATAATAATAAAGTCATTTTTTAAATTTTACTTGATTTTTACCCTTATTACATTTAAGTGAGTATATTGCAAAAAAATGTTACTCTCTGTTTAATTACCATAATGTTTTTAGTATATGGATAAACATATGATATGTTGAGTTACAAACATTAATTTAAAATATATGTTATTTTTTATCTAGTAAAATCATTATAAAATTTTAGTTAATATATAATTTTCTTAAAGGTCTATGCAATGCTGACACATTAATTATTTGTTTAATATAAAAATAAAATTAATTATTTTTCAAAATGCTAAAATTAATATAATTTGAATGAATATTTTCCCTGCATTATTTTTACAGATAAAAAAAATGCATATTATAGATGTTTGGATTCCTTTTTTTCAATTCTATTCTTGTATTTTAGTTCTAAAAGTCAAATAAAATGAATAGTTCCAAAATGATGTTAATGTTTAATAATAATTAATATTCTATTAAATGATTTAAAATACCTAAAAATTCTATTTTTCTGTTTTATTGGGTTAATATTTCAAATATCCACATTGGATCATTTATATGACGTTTTTCCTTTTATAGTAACTCTATTAACCCCTTAAGTTTAAAAAACATTGATATCACTATAATTGTCAAAAGGGTACAAGTAGGTTTTCAACAATGAGATATGGGTAAAAATGTGACCAAAACATTTCTAAATTTTTTTAATGAGATAATTTTTACTCATAATCAAATTTTCTTGGACTCATATCAATTATTTTACGTTAGGACCCAAAAAATAATTTATAATATTTTAATATTTTAAAAAATTCCATGTGTACCCCTCCCCTCTCTTATAGAAGGAAACCACTTCTTCTCATTACATCAAACATAAAAAACTTTTGGATCATAAATACCAACCAAAATCCATTAATTAGATTCCTATACGCATACTAGAGGCCATAGTTATGAAAGAATATTAACCTGAGAGGTCTGTATATGTAAATTAAAGGGGGTTGTCTGAAGAAGAGGTATAATTATTAATTAAGAGTTTTTGTTTTGTTTCTTTTCTATAATAATAATATATTTTTCATCCACTATAAAAAAATAAAACTAGCATAAAAAATATATTTAAATGTTATTTACAATATTTAATATTCTATATCCATCTCCAAATTTAATTAAAAGGAAATGGAATCCACTATTCGTGTGTATGGCAGACTACTTCCTCCCAAACCGATGTTATTTTTTTCCATCACCATCTTTCATGGATGGTTAAAATAATTCAATCTATGTTTAAAAACATATTCAAGAAATATTTTAATTTCTTAAATTACAATCTATCATTTAATTAAATATCATTTCTTCCACTAATAAATGATAATGTCATTCATGCGTATATGTGGACTACATTCTCCACTAAGCGATGTGATTTGTTTTCAACATCACATAATAGGGATGATATATATAAAATCATATTTAAACAAATAATATGTTTTTATTATATTATGATAATTTCATGAAAATAAAATAATATTTACATTCTTTCGTTAATGATCATTCAAAAATGGAAACGTTACACATGTGTATGTACGACCTACTGTCTCTATGATTTGTAGCACAAATTAATTTTCATTACCACTTTTAATATTGGTATTAAAACTAAAATTTATATTTATAATGAAAATATTGTCAATATTATTTTTCTATAGATGATGAAATAAGGATTTGTTTTAACATTTTCATCATACAAAAGTCATTTTTTATATTTGAGACAAATATCATAACACCATCCAAAATGAATTTAATTAATTACGTAGTTGAATATAACATGGTAAAAATAATATTAATCATGAAAATATTCTAATTTAATTAAATAATAAACTTAATTTTATTATTCAAGATCATAAAGAACATACATGAAGAGACAAACATTATTTATGAATCTTTTTTAAAAAAACCTATTTTAATGTTTCCATTCAAAATAATTTTTTTTGCATATACATATTTTTGAATATTTTTATATGGATTATTTTATATAGGAAGTAAATAACTTTAAATTTCATTGTATTTCACTTTTATTTTTTTTCATGGTCTTCAGAAATGAATCTTTTTACCTATTTTTTATTGAATGTTTTCATATTCTCTAAAAAAGAAAAAAGGAATATTCTATTTCAATGTATATAAAGAAATAGAATTTTTTTGAAGCTATAAAAATTATTCGATATTTTACGTCCTTTATAAGATTACATGTTTTCTTCAAATAGAATCCCTCATTCCTTATGGTTATAAACGATAATTTTGGAGTGAAATTATATTAACAAAAGATTTCATATTTTATAACTGTGTCATGGCCCAATGCAATGGATTGAATAACTGATGGTTCTATTATGAAGTACATATGGTTGGATCTATTTTAGACCAAGGACAATAAATTATGTTATTAACCAATTATGGTTTATTCAGTAAAAAAAAGGACAATAAGGTTCGTGGTATCCCATCAATTCATCGAGTATATATATCGAATGTATAGCTATTATATTATTATGAGTGATATTAAGTATGATATGGAAATTATTTCCCGTGTTTTCTATATATTTTTTCTATTATGTCTACGGTTTTTAGAGAAATATTATAATTTTTCATGGTAACATAATGAAATTATGTTAAAATGAATATATATGATACTTTTTAATGGTGAAAATTAAAATGTTGTGAAAGTTTTTTTTAATGTTTTTACGTGATTGTAAAGGAAACTTTATGAGTTATGTTTTTTCTTTAAGATTTATTTTGAAATGATTTTATAAATATATTTTGGAAGATAAAATGAATTATTGGGTAGGAAAAAGATTATTTTGATCCCAATTTTTATTTTGGAAATGTCAAATTGTTATATAAATTCATCGATGAATGGTTTCTTTCATTACTTTCCCCATACTAAAATCTTTATGACCATCCATAATGTTAAAATGATTCTATATATGGTTTTAAAGATTATTAGTTTAAAGGATGATGTCATGGTCAAAGTTGTGAAGATATTTCATGAAACGTAATCAAGTTATATCTTAAAATATTCGTTTTATGGGAAAATGTATATTATGAATATTTTTCCACATTGTAATTTAATACTTATTTGTGTAATGGTGAAGACAAAATTCTATAAAATTTAAATCTCAAAGTCATTTGAGAAAGAATGAAAATGAATTCATTTATTTAGATTATATAATATATATCTTTTATGTTTGGTTCCAAACAGTTGACATGAGAGAAAAGGATTAGATAAATTTATAGTTTCAGTTAATTTTAATTTTATAACCATAAAAGAGTTTAATTTATATAAAATATGAAATGGTAATCATTTTAAGATTTGTATTTTTCTTCATATTAACTATCTCTACTAATAATGGTTTTCTATATTGAAAATATAGTATTTAAAGTAGGAAGACACTTAGGGGACGATATCCTTCCAAATTAGTAACCTAAAATTGTTGGAATTGGAACTCAATAGTTTTTTAAAGTAATTGTTAAATTTAAACATACTATAAATAGTTGTGGTATCTATGTGAGGGAGAATCCTTATCTACTAAAGAGAAATTTGATTGTATTAGAGAATGTTATGAGGTTAATTTCTCCCACATTCAGTGGATTATCATACCTAGTGGTAGTTGAAGGATGGATCAATTCCATGGAATATATATTTGAATCCCTATGGTGTTTAGATAATAAAAAGGTAACCGTTCCATTTTTAAGGTAAATCAGATTAATAGTGTTCTAATATTTATAATAACATATAAATATGTGAGTTGGATTCCATTGAATTGGAAATATTTAATAATAATTTTCTTGAGAAATATTTTCCTTAGGTTATAAACATTAGATGAAAAAAAATTCTTAGAAATGAGATTAAAGGAAGATGTTTTGGGGGACAAATATAAGGAAAACATCACACTATAGGAAAGGTATTCACAAAATTTTATCTATGATCATGATAGTTAAATCAATAAGTATTACACATGATTAAAGCCATGATATCAAATGTAATTGGATTCCCATGAGTTTAAAAGTTATGGGACCCACTTTAGATATGTTGAAAATAAGGAAATAATGATTTTTAATGATAACATATTTAATGAAAACAATAAGAAGAAAATGTCTACAAGGAATAATATAAGGAACATTTCATGAATGAAATATTAATGTATGAAAATCATCTTCCCACCATGTGAAAAGTGCTTTAAAGATAACCCTAGGTAATCCCTTATAAAATTTGGGAAACAATATTGATATTGAAATTTTGGGCATATGAATCATGACTGCAATGAAAATGATCTTAAAAATAATGAAAAATGATGGTAAGATTATTTAATTACATAGAACTAGGATATTATCCTAACATTTGACTAAAATTTTTAAATCATAATTGAAATCTTCAAGATAATAATCAATAGTCAACAGAAAAATAATTTTTTATAATTATAGTTGACGTTGGGCTATCAAATGAAGAGGTGATTGGTATGTCACCAAGATTATTTGAATTACTCAAATTCCCTATTTTAAATGGGAAATTAACTTTACTTTATTTCAAATAAAGTTTAAATAAAATTTTGTATATAACCACATAATGGTATGATAGAACTTTTATGACAAAACTCAATAGAAATTCTAATGCACGAAAGATTTATAGGAATAATCCTATTATTATTATTGTAGTATTAATTGCTATAAATCTTGATTAACAACACATATTTGAGTTTTATTTTCATTTAGGTATGGGCTTGGCATCATTTTATCATACTAAGATATATTTCGTATCCCAGACAGTTTTATTCTTTGATTTTAAAAATTTGATAACCTATCAAGATACTGAGAAATTGATTATAGATGGATTTGAATGATACTTATAATATTTTTTTGAAATGAAAGAAACTATTCATATTAGTGATTTCCTAGTCATAAATGAACATGGGTTTGTTTTTCTTGATGATTTACCCAGTGTTTCTCCTGATCGAGAGGTTTAATTTACTAAGGAATCATTACATGATTATAAACCTATTTCAAAACCCACTAATATAATTTCTCAAATATAACTTTTAGTATTGAAAAATAAATTTCAAGACTTTCTATATAATGGTTGCATTCATCATTAAACATCACTCTAGGGTTCACATTTTTTTTGTTAAGAGGGATTAAGGGTTTTTGATGATTTTCATTGATTTTGGAGATTTTAATAACATCATTATTGAGAACAAGTAACCTTGTCTCATATCAATGACTATTTTGATCAACTCTAGGGAGCATAATATTTCTAGATGTTTGATCTTAGGTTGAGTTACCATTAGATTAAGGTGTGTAAGGATGATATTCATAAGGATGAATTTCAAAATATCTTTTTTAATTATCATTTTTTTTGTTATTCCCTCAAAATTTTATAGTGAACTGGTTGTATTTATGAATATAATGAATAGATTATTCCACGAATTATTTTATTATTTTATGATTTTTTATTTATGATATATAAGAATTATATAAAAGTCATAATAATCATTTAAGACACCTAGTAATTTTTTTATAACCTTCAAATAAAATAATAAACATGTAAAATTATGTTTGTGTGAATTTTAGTTTAAATAGATTTCATTCCCTATATATATTATTTGAAAATATGGAATAATTTTTGACCTAGATATAAATATAGATACTGAGGATATTATAAAAAAAAATTTAATATGGATTTGTGGTATACAGGTATTAGTCAGTTGCTAATTTTGGTTTGATGAAAAAATTTCTTGGTTTTCAAGCCCATCGACTATGTTAACTTGAAAAGGAGTTAGATTTATCAGGTTTAAACATTGCAATGATTAATTTAATAAACTAAAAATAATATTTGTGATTGATCCAATTTTTGAATTACAGTATGTAAATAGAAATTTTTATCTAATGGGATGATTCATTGAATGTAATTGACTGTTCCAAGATGTATAATGATCATGTAATTTTTTTTCATTAAGGAAATTGAAGATTCATGAGTTAAATTATCCTTCACAAGAACTATAATTATATTATGAGGGTATTTATTTATTTTTGGAATATATTATATTGATTAAAGTATGAAATATATATGGATCATATATTTTTTACGTATATATTCACTCATAATTAGTAAGACATGAGTAAGAGAAGAGGGTTGGAGATGATTATTGATCATGACTACATGGTTTATTATCTCCCTGAGAAAGAAAAGCTAGTAGCCAATGTATTGTGTAAGAAAAATAATTTTTTATTAAACATGATTATTTTTGAAACATTACCACATGATTAATGATTTGTTTGTTTGTTTTCCGAGAAGTGGTGGATATATGAACGTTATCTATTTTGATTCATGTTTTAGTTCAATTGTTTATGTTAGAAAAAATTAAGTGAGCTCATAAATAACATTATAAGTTTGATGAAAATATATAATATGTTAGGAAGTGTATATATCCTTAATTTATGTAGAATATAATTAATTTTAAGTTTTGAAAAGATATCATATGTTACTTTTTAATCTTGTTTGAAGAGAGAATGTTTGATTGAAGATCATAGTTCCATGTTTTCTATAAATCCTGGTAGCATTATATTTTATAGAGACATTCTCATGTATTGATGGGGTGAAAGAATGAAAAGATATACCATTTAATTTACTGGGAAATATTTATTCTACAAACTTGTTAAATAATAGAGACAATTACTAAATGGGATTCTTCATCATTTTATAGTACCAGAGAGGAAATTGGAAACTAAATCCATGGATTTCATGGTGGGGATTCCAAATATATATGAAGGTAATAATATGATTTGGGTTATTTCTGATCGATTTACTAATTCGATTAGTTTCCTTCAAATTTTATATAAAAATATTTTAGAACATAATTATATACAACATATTAATGAGATAGTCATTTTACAAATTCTCCTCTCGCCATTGTACCCTTCCATTACACTTTTCAACTTATAAATTTAAGAAAGGACTTCAAATGTTATTGGGGAATGAATTGTATTACAAAATATATTTTCATCATATATCTTATGGAATGTATGGTAGAATGATTCATACCATGCAAGACTTGATTCATGTCTCTTTAATGTATTAATGGGGATTTTGGGATCAAAGTCATTATTTTTTTGAGTTTTATAATAATAATTGTGTTCATTCTAGTATACAAAATTCACTTTATGATGATTTATATGAAAATAAGTTCTAGTATGTAACATTTTGTGATAAAGTAGGGGAAATGACGTTGATGGGAACATATATTTTCATTGTGATATTTTAGAAGTTTATGTTTACTCAACAATATAATAGGACGAATCAAAAGAGGAAGAATTTTTATACAGATAATTAGAAAAAATATATTTTGTGAAAGGTAGGTGATCATGTTTTTATTGATATGTCTATATTGAAAGGTGTAATGAAATTTTTTAAAAAGGGTAAGCTATGTCAACGGTTTATCGGACATATTAAATCCTAATTAATTATGAATTGGTTTCTTATCAAGTATTATTGCCTCTAATTTTACCCTAGGTACACAACATATTTTATGTTTCAATTTTATAAAAGTATGTTCTAGATTCTTCTTAGTTTTGGAGCATTAAATTATTCTATAAATAAGATAACCATTCATATGAGGTATAACCAGTTCAGATTCTTGACCATAGAGAGAATCTTTTGTAGAATAAGGTAATTAATCAAGTTATATTTTTATAGAAAATCCCAATAGTTGAATATGAAACATGGTAATATGAATATTCTATGAGGGAAAGATATCCTTACTTATTCATTAAGTGAATAAAATTACGAGGATGTAATTTAAAAAAGGAGGAAGGAATTTAACAACCCATTTTTAGAATAAATCATGTTCATTTATTTTTAATATTCATTTGTTATATTTTTTAGAGTATTATTTACTATTATAAAATTAGTTAGTATTTCATTCAAATTATATTAATAATTATTTCTGAACAAAATGGTATTTAATACCATTTATGGTATTAATTTGACGCACAATTTCATAATTACTAAAATTTTATTTCGAAAAATTATTTTAATTTTTGATTTTATATTTTCATTATTATCTTATTATTAAGTTTTTATAATTTTAGGAATAGATTGATGTTTCATTAAATAGTGAAAAATAATTAGATTTATTTAAAATTATTTATATTTTTTAAATCGTTTAAAGACTGAAATTCTATTTTAGATTAGTTTTAAAATTTCATTTTTTCTTGTTTATTATAAAGAATCAAATTATGATTTTTAAAATTTATATTATTTAAATTTTTTATCAAATTATTAAATATATTAAAAGGGATTTTTTTGAAAACTATTTTAATTATTTTTTATAGATTAATTTATAAATTAAATTCCCCCACTTCGGTGCATTGAATTTTGAAAAATTTATTGCATATTTGATATCAGTGGGTCCAGATTTTTTAATTATAACCCTTTTTATTCTGGACATTATGAATTATACCATTTGTAATTTTATTACCATATTAAAAGGTAATCTAGGTTATTGAGGTTAAAAATAAAAATATAAGTACTATAAAATAACCCTATCACATTCCCTAATATAATTGGATGAGTATAACTAAATCCTAATAATAAAAAATTAAAATATATTCCCTTCTTTAATTTGGATATGATTTTGACCTTTATTATATTTAACGAAATATAAACCCAAAAATTTCACACTCATTTTTTAATAACTTTTATATTTTTTACCTTGGGATATATGAGTGATATGTTGAGTTTTATATATTACTTTTAACTCTATATGATTTTCTTATCATGGTGATTTTTTTAAACATTTTTTGAATAAATAATTTCCTCAAAACCTTACGCGATGATTAATTATTAAATTACTATAAAAATAAAATAAATCATTTTGAAAATTATGTAATTAATAGAATTTGAATTAATTTTTGTCTTCCAATATTTCTATAGATAAACATGACATATTGTTGATGCTGGATTCTTTCGATTTGATGTCCACTATTTTTTTTTTCAGTTTTAAAAGTGAAATTAAATGAACATTTCCAAAATTGACCTTAATGTTATTTTATAATAAATATTTTCCTAATAAATGATTCAAAACTCATATAAATATTATGATCATCCATGTGATTGGTATAAGTTTGAAAATATAAACCATTTTCCATTTATTAGAATTTTTCATTATATAGAAACTATATTATACCCTTAAGAGTAAACAATATTGATATCACTATAATTTTTAAAAGGCATAATCAAGTAAATACTGATGAGGTGCATGAATGATCTTCCTGACCTGATGTTGACAAGTCACATGGGCTGGAAATTTTGGATTTCTAAACAGATGCTTCCCTTTAATAATTGCTACTTCACATTGTGCCTTCCTTCTATGATGATATGTACTTCATATGAAGAGATTACAGATTATGGATTTCAAAAGGATGAAAGATGGATTTTCTTCAAGACGTAGAGTTCCTATATTTTTAATCGGTTGGTGTGACATCTCTCCTTGCGCTCGGTGAGTTCATAGTGGGGGATCCCCTATTGCGGTGGCATCATGTGGAATCACAAACTCAGACGAATCAAACATTTTGCTCTATTGGTGGCTTGTTTCATCTCCCAATTCCTTAATTGCTGGATAGGGTTACCCATAGCGGTGCAGTGGCGGTCCGTAGCCAAGATCCATCTTCTACAACCTGTGGGTTTTTGATTCATCTCCGGTGTGTATGTTGGATGTTTCTTCATGGTTTCTGCAGTCATCATGTTTGGAAGTAATAAGATTTGATTCGTGGTTGAAAAAGAGGTTTGAAAAAAACTTTCATGGGTAAAAATGTTATCCAAACATGCCAAATTGTTTTTATATGAGAGTATTTTGACACATAAACACATTATATTTAAATATTATAAATTTTAATCCCTCAAGATATCAAAATTAATTTAGTGTAATTTGCTATTTCATGAAAATCCATGAGAAACCCTCCCCTATATTATAAAGGGGTACATCTTCTTACCATTTTTATTTACAATAAATAAACCTTCTGGTTTTCCCAATCCTTAAAATCATATTTTCCTTCTATAATTGTCCATTCACTAGAGGCATTAGTTCGGTTATAATATCAACCATATAGGGATAAATGTATAATGAAAATGAGTTTGTCTGATGAAGATGTATAGTTCTTAATTAACCATTTTTTATTTGTTTCTTTTATATATTATTCAAATATTTTTCAATAAATTTAAAAACATAAAAATATTATCTTACATAATATTATATTATATAATATTAATGGAATAAACTATATCTATCTTCAACACTCAACAAATGTTAATGGAATCAATCGTTCTTGCATACAGAACACTACCACATCACAAACCTATGTAATTAGTTTTCCAATATTGTCTCTAGAAACCAACTATACTGATGAAATTTATATTTATATATGATATTATTTAAATATTAATCATTCTGAAAAAATTATATATAAATTTATTTCTTAACATTCTATTCACAAAAATATTATAATGTCATTTGTCCATACATGTGGACTACAAACTCCACGAAGCAATGTAATTCTTTTTAATCACCAAATCCTATAGATGATATATATATATATATGTATATTTAAATAGATAATATATTTTTTATGAAATTATTATTATTAAATAATTTTTAATGATACCTTCTTTATTTTCTTAATATTCTTTGAAAAATTAAAATGTTACTCATATATACATATATCCTTTCTTCTCTATGATTGTAACATTGTACATTTTTCATAACAACATTTTGTTGTTGGATTTAAAAATAATAATATATAGAAAAACAGCCATTCCATGATTATTATTCTAGAAATGATGAAATAATGACCTCATTGGCCATAGTATGCCAACCAAATTAATTTTGGACATATGATCCATATATCATAAAAAAAGTCTGACCTGAACTCGATTGATCAATTAATATATTGTTACATGTGAAAATGAATAATAAAATTAAATTTTTTTCATAAGAATGTAAATAATTAACATTTTTTATTATTCATGATGAAAAATAACAAACTTCATGATTCATAGTTATGGTAAGTGACATTCTTTTAAAACATATCTTTTAATGTTTCCTTTCCAACTATTTTTCTTCCATGTGCATATTTTTAAAATGTATATGATAGATTCACTATTTTGGGAATAGAAGAAAGATACATGAAGTTTTATTACTCTTTTTATTGTTTGTTTTTGGTCATAAAAAATTAATCATTTTATATTTTATATGGATTTTTTTACATTCTTTACAAAATAAAAATTGAATGGTGTATATTAACATATATGGTGGAAATGACTTTTCATACCACCATAATTATTATTAGATATTTTAATTACTTTATAATATTACATGTTTTCATAAATTAAACACAAAAAATCTGTATGTTCTATTAAATTTCAAAAATATTTATAAAATTTAAAGTATATTTCAATTTATATAATTTTTTTTCATAGGGATGTTTTTGTGATTATGATGATAAAAATTCAGGAACGGATGTTTTAATATAATTTTTGGTTCAATGAATTTTTTATTATGATGTGTGGTTAAATTATAAATAGGGGAAATGTTTTTTAGTTTACAAACATGTATGGGTTATTAGATTTTTGACCAAGTATGGGTGGATTTTTGATAAACCAAGGATGGGTGAATCTGTGATAGCCCTCCAATGTATTAGTTATGGAAGTCTACCATATGGTTAGTCCTTATGTAAAAGTGATTATAAGAGTGATATGAAAATGATATATTAATTTCCATACAAGTTTTATCTATTATTTTTATGTGCTTTAATATAAATTCTATGATTTCTAAAAGTAAGACATTGATAATTCATTTAAAGGAAGGTACATGAGATTTTTAAGGGAAAAGTTTTCCTTTTTGAAGAATATTTTATGGGTATTTCTTGACTTTAAAGAAACCATTTTTATTTTTATTTTACCTCAATATTTCTTAATAAATGTTTTATGAATATATATGGGTATATAATGTGATTTCTTTGGAATGAAAAAGTTTATATTGATCCCAAATATTAGTTTTATAAAATAATTTTTTTAAATATTCATGGGAAAATGGCTTATTTCCATTTATATCCCGAAATTAGCACTTTATTCTTATTCTATGTTATAAAATATATTTCAAAGTTTCTTATGGAATATAATTAAAAAATATTATGTAATGATAAAATTGTGAATATATTTCCTGAGAACAAAACATTTTATCTATTAAAAGTTTTGTCTTACGGTAAAAATGGATACTGAGTAGAAGTTTCCTGATTGATATGTAATATTTTTTTATGCAAGGGTGTTGCAATATTTCTATAAAAGTATAAACTGAAAATATATTTTGTATTGAATTAAAATTAATTCTTGTCTAATGATACTAAATATGTAATGTTTATATCTGAGTTCTTATAATTAGTTTTGTGCTCCTACCAAGAGAGAACAGATTACATATGTTTTAAATTAATACATCTATTGATTATATGTATTCTATATTATTTCATACTCACTAATTATTTAATATTTTTTATTATATTAAATAAATTCTGAATTATAGTATTATATAATTAATTTCTATATATTAAAAGGGAAAAAGATAAAATATCTTGAAAAAACCATAATTATTTAAAAATAAACAATATATTTTTAATATTAATTTTAAAAAACTATAAATAAATAAAATACATATATTGAAATTATTTATAAATTTTTTTGATGTAGTATTATGCTCCAAGATTTAATTACTTAGTCACAATATTTTTAATCATACTATGTAAATAATGGTATCTATGGTGAGATACTAAAAATCATTATCACTGATTACTCCAATTTCATTATACTAGTCCATTAAATTGATGACATAACATTTTGAAATGTTTCATAATATATTAATATTCTATTTCTTATTTTTTCTATACAAAAATTATTATAATTTTATTTCAATTTGTGTTGAAAAATTTGATATTTATGATAACTATTGCTTGGAAAAAAATTAATAAAGATACCAATTTTAAAATGTTTTCTAGAAATCATTCAATTATAATCTGAGTTGAGTTCTTAAAAATATCAGTAATTCTATATAATATTTAATGTTTATTTTAATTTTTTATGTAATATATATATATATATAAATCCTTGATATGTCCCTTATCTATAGTAGTGTAACAAAATTTAAGATGATTATTTAAATATCACATCATGAATCTTGATGATATACATTAAAGTATTTTCCAATTGAAGAAATGTCGTAGTTTTTTTTTAAATATGATTAATGCTTCTAAAGATTTATGAAAATATCAAAATATTAAATAACTGTGGTATAATTTTTCATCAAGTGGAATGAATGTATCAATTTTTTTCTATATCACATGATATATATATTTTTTTGTTTTTGAAAATAAAATCTTCTAGGTCATATAAGGGCTGTGTTTGATTTCCACCCATCCATATAAAGGGAAAACAATTTATGTTTCAAAAAAAAATTGTCTTAATACAAAATAATAGTAATATTTATTAAAATTTTTATTCATTGATTTATAGGAGGTGTTTAATTTATTCATTGTATATATATTAATTCATCCACAAAAAATTAGTAGTAAATTATTTGTTTATATGAAAAAGTGCATTGACTTATAAAGTTAAAGTAAAACATATAATAAACAATCCAGGGAATACCCAATATATGGCTCAACCGAGTTTTCTACTAGTCCATAAGAGAATTATCAATCACCATGATATATGAATTATTACCTGGGAATCTGTGTAAACATGTTGGTAAATGATTTCTACACTGACTAGTAAACAAACATGCATCTGATAGTCACTGATAATTCAACATGGGATTTTCATATCTTGGATGTGCATGATAAACACAATTAATAGTATTAATTTATGAAGGAATACAAAATGTCATTATTTAAATAAAAATTTCAATTTAATTTTATAAACCAATTTATAATGAGTAGGAGACAAAAAATATAAATGAGAAGCCACATGAAATACAATTACAAAAAACACAGTGTTCAACACACAATATACCAAAAAATGAATTTCAAGTATGAAAAAAGCTATAAAAAATCTATGTGACACATAAAGAAACACTACCTCTTGATACATTATTTAATGTAACAATATGTAATAATAAACAAGGGGAGGGAACAAGGCTCTTGAAATAAAACTCTTCTGATGAATACACTAAGAAAAGAAAGTAGGGTGTGAGATAAATATACACAACGGTATCTATCCAAAGATTCTATGTTATATATTTAAATAAACTTTTAAAATGATCTAGTTTGAACTAATATTTTAGAATAAACTATTAAACTAAGGTGAGTAAAATAAAAAAGTCACATCATTATACATTTTAAAATTATTCTTAAAAAATTCAATTTAACAATTAGGAAAATTTTGTATTAAATGAAACTCCTTAATACCATAAAATATAGTAGGAAATATTTTTTTTATAAAGTCACAAATTTTCACCAAACACCATTTACCCTATTTTAAACCATTCTCAAATTATAAAATTTTAAATAAACTATTAAAAATAAGAATCATAGTGTTAATGAAATAATGTAATAATCATTTAGAAACATATCAAAAAAGTGATAAAAATAAAATGAAGTACAATGTCACCATACTATTAAGAATAGTAGAGGATTTCAATAAATATTAAATGGGGATCTGATCGATAATTTTATTACTGATGAACAAAGACCATTGGAAACCAATTATTTCATATTGGAATATAGTCATATTGTTTAAATAATATGATATCTACCATTCGAAAACATTTAATCCTAAAAAATTAAAAAATTTTCCAAGTTATCCCACACTGGAATCCCTCGGGCACTCCATATGTAGTTATATTTCTCACTGGAGTTTAAATTATCTCATGATTGATTAGAACTAGTGTATCATAAGTAAAAAACACAATCTTAGACAGGCGTTACAATGTGTTCAACTAGATTGTGGTGAGTAAACAATCATATGAATCATCATATTCATCAATAAAGTGTAATCTATCATTCTAGTATTTTATCCATACCACTCATATTAGAAAAACATTTTACATTAATTTATAAGAATGAAAAATTTTAGAATAATTTTGTGAACTACTTCACTTAATGTTCACAGTAAATAAAAATGATATACTATGAAAGTTGTTCAATTTTTAGGGTATCATGTACTAAATATGTGAAATCCCTTTGGAATTAATCAATCAAACCCATAAATATTTCTTGGAATTCCATGTTATTTGAAAATTATTTAATATATTATCCTTTAAATCAAACTTTAAAATAAATTTAGAATTCATTTATACATAAAAATTCTTTTTTAATCATTTAAAATGACAACATCACATAGAAAAATGATAATGACCTTTCTCTTAGAAAAATATTTTTTCAAAACAAATACCATAATTAATTTTGAAAAACCATTTTAAAATAAATAAATAATCCCTATTTCAAAGGTGATTATAAACAACCGAAACAACTATTAAATTTAAAAACAAACTCTTAGAAAATCACATTGGTGTTAAAAAAATTCCAATACCCAATTCAACATTAAAATATCCCCTAAGTCATTTACAGAAAAACTGGGAATTTTTAAACCATTGGTTTCAATATAAAAAAAGATAAAATCAATTTATTCCATACATGATTACCACGAAAATCATTTTCAAACCTAAAATGGGAAACAAATTTGATTATCATGAAATAATAAATGATTTAAAAAAATATGATGCATAAAAATACATGCAAGATGATGGATTAAATAGAAACACCAAATATAGATTAATGTATAACATGCCACCTATAATGGTGGAATCCCCATCAATGATGATGATGATTTATATACTCCATATATATATATATTAAAAGTTTCATATTTAGGTCCACTTGTACTATAAAATCATCAAATCACTTTAATAGAGACCATGGTAGAATTATAAATAAAATAAAAAGAAATAAGAAAGGAAGAGGATGAGGGGATCAGAGACCTATAAGATCTAATACTAATGATCAAATCTCAATGATGGATGAGTAACAAAAAAGGAAGCCATGGAATAAAGGAGGAAATAGAGTTATGTGCCAAGGGTATTAGTAGAGACAATGAGGAATGAAAATTGGGTTTGTTTATATCAATTTTATTAAATTAAAAACTTGATAATATAAAAATTTAAAAATATGGAATACTGAATATTTTGGCCACACAATTTAAAAAACTATGCACCCATCACACCAGAACCACTTCTTATAATACCATACTCCTTATGGTTTAGGATTCATAGTATTTGATGCACTATTAGTAGTAAATGTAAACCAACTTGGATTGTATGTACTATAATAAAACCAAGTTTCTTAGTAATCCAAATAAACTATAGAAAAATTGGGAATCTTTGTTTTAACCATGAAAAATCACACTTTACTTAAATTTTAGGAGTCATACCTTCTACAAATCATTTTTGTTAACTATTTTCAAACAATGAACCTAGTGATGAAAAACTTTACCAATTAAAACATAAGATAAAACCATTTACACTCTGAACTAGAATCCTTGGGCTCACTCTACATCTTCTACCATTTCATACAAGAGCTTACACAATCCAATATGTACTCTGAAGTAGTATTGAATATTTTTATTCCACTATCTTAGCCTAGGGTTACCATACAACAAAACTGGTGGAGGTGATTAAGTAATAACATTATAAATCACATGCATGAATAACAAAAAAACAATAAATCTCATCTAACACAAATCCCCCTTGCATGAAATCGTACCATTCATAATGATGAAAAAAATTAATCAATTTACAATAATTATGTAAAATACATTCCCTAAAGGGGGAAAACCTAAAAATTGCATTGTATTAATGGGTGAAAATTTAGTGGTTTGTAGGAAATTCCAAATTCAAATTCCGTGACGAAGTTTCAAATAAGATCTTATAACTAGTGTTGGATTCCAATCAATACCACCAAGCATTAAATGTTAGACAATGAGATCATTCTTCGAAATAAATTATGGTATATTTTAGAAATGACACTAAATTTTGAAACCAATTAAAATAAAAAAATCTCATATATGAATAATAATATACATTCTATTATAATTCATGACTTTTGAAACCAAAAACATCATCTATTTAAAAAAATTATTTTCAAATAAATAAAACACTCCCCCTTTTTTATAAAAAAAATCAAAATTCACATTATTTTTTAAAAAAATGTTATAAAACTCATAATAGTATCATACTAAATTTTAAATCCTAGTTAAAATTGAAAATAGTCTCTATTAATTTTATAAACCACAGTAGAGTTTTCAAACCAACTATTTCTATGAATAAATACTAAATAAAAATAAATACATATATTTCAAGTGAGAACGACCATGGAAACAATTTTGAAATATTTAAAGGGAATGAAATATGATTTTATGTAAATAATAATTATCTTAGACAATTTCAACTACAATTAATAATTAATATATAAGTTATTACATTAAAATAACCTCAATCGAATAAAATAACTTGTGGCCTATATACTGGAGGTGCAAACAATGATGAAGACATTGCCCACATGACCTATAAATCCAAATACAGTTGATTACGTATACCATGAATACTAATATCATCCATAAAACACCATATTTTTTCAGGATAATTCTAAACCAAATGAAAATTTAGTAAAAAAGGAAGAGTAAGAAAAGAAGGTAGATGTATAGGATCTTACTTTGACAATCTTATCTCAACCATGAATGATGACAAAAAAGGAACCCATTATTTTGAGGATTAAAGAGTTTCATCGGCCAGGAGGTTAGAAAAAGTCAATGGGACATAAATATCTTGGAAAATAGTTTTAAAATTTTTAGACTGAAAAATAGAAACCATAAAAATATAATATATGGGTAGAAAAAATGGGTTGGATTCATAGTTTTCCATACCATATGGAAAATATTTAGGATATATTCGTAATGAAATTACATTATTCATAGTATTGGAAACATTGTTTATAGTAATTGTTTTCCAACTATGTTGTTTACAACTATATATACAGAATAAGTAGCATGGATAACTGGGAGAACTCCCCAAAAACCTTTACACCATGTACAAAGCATATAAAATCTAACTACTAAAGAATTATAGGATTCTTATGGATTCCACAAGGATTTTTATAATCTTGTAAAATTAATTGGAATATGGATAAAACATAAAAAGATTCATTACTTAAGAGAAAAATTAATGAATTTAAAGGTGAAGGAAAAAACCAAATAAATAATTAAAATTGATATGGATTTTAAAAAATTAAGTTGATATAAAATTCACATAATTTATAAAACATTAATCGTAAAATTTAATATCTTATGACACCATTGTTTCAACTAATCATACATTTAATTAATGTATACCAATATTGGGTTGAATTTAACTATATTAGTAGAAATATATAATTAATTATTTATCCTATAATGGTTTATATTTTATCAACATAGTATATTTAAACTAATCCCTCAAAAAACTGATCCCCTTTCAAATTACCACTCAGAAAAACCAACCATAACATATATGTATATATTAATTCAAAAAACTTTATTTGTTAATAAAAAAATATATATATATCACACCCTAAGAACCAATAGGTTTAATATCATTATAGATTAAACATGTAACTATATTATTAAACATTATTTCATTAAAATAACCAATAAAAAACTCTACACATAATTAGATTACACTAACATAATATATAATACTCTTCTTCATTATTAATTGGAAAGAGTAAAATTGAGAAATCAGTGATCCAAGACACATAATAAGTTAGAAAATATGTTATATATCAATTATAAAAAAATTACAAACCATAATAAAAATTATAAGTGAGCATATGAAAAATACGTATGTATCTGAATACAATCAATGTATATTAAAATAATGAAATTTAATATTTTCAATTGAAAATGGATTAAATAAATATTAATCAAAACATAAGGATTTTATCTTAAATTCTAAACGAGGCATAATAATTGTGCCTGAAATGGACCTATGGCCCATGTAATGGAATATAATATTATATCTAATGTCTAGGATCATTGGAAAGACCTTCATCCCATGGTGTAAAAACAAGCACCATAAATATTTTTGAATGTAATAATAGGGACTTATATACCATATTTTTCATTGAAAAATTCTTGCCACACACGTTTCCATTGAATTAAAGATGTGATCCCCACTCAAATAACAAAAGTATAGATTGAGTAGAAAAGTATCCACATGCCAGATGTAGAATCAAATGGGATTTCTATATGTCTTAAGAATTCTCAAACACCAATGGATAGAGATTAATAAGAAACATATCTTGATTGTGTAATGTGGTAGTAGAACATCCCTATTGAAGTAGGCCACATATTTTACCAAATTGTATAGAAAAGGGTGTTGATATTGAAAACCGATTTTGATGGTCATCCATTCCCTTTTGGAATCATTAAACTTCATTTTGGTGTTTATAAACTGATACATGTGAGTATACTGCTTCACTGGTTTCAATTTGAGGACTCGTGAATTATGAATGTACATATAGAACATATATTATAGAAGTTGGAATTTGGGATGATATATATGAACCCTTATCCCATGTCCAGTTGCTCAGGTCTCCTCTTGTCTCTTGGTCAACCTTAAAAAAGTCCCCCCTATCTGCCTAAGCTATCTCACCTAGGTCACCTACACATAATTCCTCTCCCATAAGGCTTATACTAACTCATCTCTCTAATGTGGTCAATAAATATAACCCTTAAATTACTTTTTTTATGATAAACACACCTTTGTAGACAAATATTTCTAAGTTAAGATCTCACATTGACCCATCAATTCCTGAGTTATAAGATGGGAGAGAATCTACTGAGTTTAAACTTCTCCCAAGCCCCCTTTCAAAGGTGACCACTCATTAAAATTCCTTTACTGGGTTAATCCTCCACCTAAAGATTCCTACTATGTTAATTTATTTTCCATACCTACAATAAGGAACTAGATATTTAAACCACCCATTTCCATATCCTATACTAGGTTAAAGAAAGCCCATTCTCTTAGTCCCCACTATTTTATGCTCTTACCCTTAGAACTGACTTGGGAAATGGAATAATTTTACAAGGTTCCATACTTATGGATCAATTCACCCAAGTTTCATTCTAAGGAACCTGTTCACACCATATAGAGTTATAATTGTGATTCTCCTCTAGGTTTGGTCCTCCTATAAGGTATTATCACCAAAATATTTTTTATTTTGGCCCCTCCTAGGTGTAATCCCCAAACATGACTTAAATTATTTTGTATAGAGATTCCGACATTAATTTTTATCATATTTCCTTATGTAAATATTCCTATTTTAAGTTTCCTAATCATATTTTTTGTAAGATCCCATATTTTTTCTAGTTTGTCTCTCTTGGAGTTTTGAGTCCACGTATAAATGGGTTATGTGTTTCATGGGTTCTAGGTGAGATGAAAAACATTAAAATAGGTCCATGTTGTTTAAAAAGGAAAATGTCCTGAAGAAGAACTAGAGGACACATACACATTGTGTAAAGGGATTACACATCCTGTAACGATTCAATGGTTTTAACAAATTAAATCGTAGGTGATAATTGTTTTCATGAATTCCATTAAATACATTTACAAGATGTTTAATCACATTATACTCCATGTAAATTTACAACCTGATGTTTTAAAAATTTTGTGTAGATGAATTCACAATTATTATTTACTATAGGTCTTATGCTATGGACCTAGGTTCACACTTATCATATTTAGATCGATTTATGGATCTATAATCCTTATGGATTAATGATAGATACCTAGTAATCCATTTTTTCTTTTATTCCCTTCCATTCATCCTTATATTGATGAAACTGTGGAAATATTGATAGGTTTGGGTTGATCTTTATCCTGTATTTGTCTAAGATCCCTTATTTCATTGTTGACTGAATCATCTTACATCAATTGGGGTTTTCCATTGGCGAGCTTTCCTCATCAATTTTGTTGTAGGTGGTCTATAATTCAAATCCCAAAGGCTTGATTTCTCTTCCAGGTTTGTAATTGTAAAATTTATATTAGATGATTAGATATTTAGTTTCATAGATGGGATAAATTAATATGGTGAATTAATTAATTGAGAGAAATTTGAAATTGTGAATATTGGGATTTTGAATCGAATAATTAATTGTTAAATTAATTATAGGATATTGGGATTTTGGATTGAATAAATAATTGTTGAATTAATTATGGGATATTGGGATTGTGAATTGAATAATTAATTGTTGAATTAGTTAAGTGATATTGGTGTTGTGAATTGAATAATTAGGAATTCAACATATTATGGGATATTGGGATCATGAATTGAATTATTAATTGTTGAATTTATTAAGGGGTATTTAGATTGTGAATTGGATAATTAATTTTTGAATTAATTAAGGGTTATTATGATTGAAAATTGATTAATTAGTTGTGCAATTAGTTATCGGAAATTTTAGATTCTTAATTGAAATAATTAATTGTTGGATTAATTAATGGGAATGATGTGATTAATTAATTGGTGATTTAATAAAGGGGATTGATTTAAAAAACTAATTAATGAATTAGTAATGAAATATGTGTCTTAAATAATTATTAAATTAATTAATAGAATATTTGAATATTAAATTTTACAAATTGATTAATTAATTAGTGAATTAATTAATGTTGTATTTTGATATATTTGACTTGAAATTATTAATGGTAATAATGGAATTCATGTGTTACATGAAATGATGGTTGGTAACAATGGAATTTATGTGTGACTTGGAACGATGAATGGTAAAAATGGAATTATTATATGACTTGAAATGATGAATGGTAAAAATGTCATTCATGTGTGACATGAAATGATGAATGATAACAATGGAATTCATTTGTGACTTGAAATTATTAATGGTAACAATGGAATTCATGTGTGACTTGAAATAATGAATGGTAAAAATGAAATTCATGCATGACTTGAAATTATGAATGGTAAAAATTGAATTACTATATGAAATTAAATGATGAACGACAACATTGACATTGATATGTGAATTGATATTTTATGTGTACTTATGATCATGAGATTTTTAAGTTAAATAAAGTATAGTTGAATAAATGTAAATACTTTAAATTATCTCTTTTATTTATTCTTTATACAACTGAATACACTATTATTGACTAGATATTATTTTCAGAACCATTTTTGGTGGCCTACTGAGTTTCACTCACACACTAATCAGGCTTTCTAATTGATACATGAATAGACTTCATGTTTGTAGGAAAAGATAAGGGGAAATTACCAATGATAGATGGATGATATGGTATGTAGCGTGGATGAGGGAACTAGATATGGTGTTGGGGCCCTCTTGGTAGTTGTTAGTGTATTTTTTTTTTCATATTGTAACTTCACACATATTGGAATGACATACCTATTTTTTATTTAGATATTCTATTTCTCTGTTTTAGACATCAAGTGATATTGGTATTTTTTGAGTTATGTTATATCATCTTGTTTATTATTAATTTAATCTTGATGTTTTTCTACTTTGATAAAGTGGGTATAGTCTCTCCATGATATATATGGAACCCTCAATTCTTATCTAAATACTCTATCATATGGGGAGGCATGTCTGAGGTCATCTGACTAACCAGCTCGGGGCACTGGTGTGTGGCACCCGAGTCGAGACGTTAAAATGTAGTTTCAAAGTTGTTTTATTTTTTTCTATTGTCTTTCTATTTGGTAATGTTAGACATGAGACTAAGAATATTTAGGCCTTGGTTTTTAGCTCATTCATGGGATTATCAAACCCATGTATTATATAAAACCCAAAGTACCTAGGGTGGGCTTGTTGTTATTGTTGTTTACTATTAATGTTGAATATTATTTCACATTGGGTGACACACTTCTTGTATTATGTGATAATTATTTTTATATTTTTTGAGATATTACTTGATTCCATGAATGAAATAAGTGTTGAGTTTTATGCATCACTCTAGGCACTCCAGATTATTTTCTAACAAGTATCATCTTAGGAACACACAAAAAATGGCTTTTGCGTATATTGTTGAAAATGAACTATTTTTCCTTGTAAAATTGAACTAAAAATGGTTCCTAATATATAATTTATTTTTTTTAAATGATTCAAGAGTAAAATAAATGGATGTCTAATGAGAAACTTGAATAATTATAATGAGTTTTCCCTTTATAACCATGACCTAGATGTAGGATGTTTAAAGGTAGTGGTAACACCTTGGTTCAGACCATGTGGTAGGGAACGAGGGAAATTACTTGTTATAGATTATTGTGATATCTCGTAAATGTTTTACTATTCTGTTATGTGTCATAAGACGAGTGTTTCTCATTATAGTGATATGCCTCCATGACGATGTATTTTGAGAGGATGATGGGAGGATATTTCAAGAGATTATCTACCTACAATGGAACATGATGCACCAATAGTACCAGGTGAGGATATCAGAGAGTAGATATGAGTGAAATGTTAGTGATTTATCCAATTTTTGGTAAGAGACTCAAAGAGTGTTATGAGGATTATGTATGACCTTACATGGGAGTTTTAGTTATAGGACCCTCGAGTCTTTATTGGTGAGGGTGGACCTGAGGAAGATGAGTTAAATATTGAGTCCATTCAGACTACACTGGACTTTTTAGTGACTACTTCTTTGAAAAGGTTCGTGTTGGATACTTATATACTAAGAGAATTAGTGAAAAACTGGTGGGATGTTCAGACCCAGATTGGATAAGATGATCGTATGTTATGGAAGGACATCTTAGAGAATTTTTTATGAGAACTTATATATAGAGTCACTGAGATAGGAGAGAGGAGCTCAGTTCATGTAGATTACTCAAGGGAGTAAGTCTATGATAGACTATACTAAATGATTTATATATTTATAGTTATTTACTCAAGTATTTTCAGGGGATGATAAAACTATGTAGAGGCTTTTCCATGAGGGAATTAAATCTGATATTAATCACAAGATAAAAATTTTCAATTAAAGAAGTTTTCCAAGGTGGTGTATTAGGATCTTTAGACGAGGGGAACATAAAGGAGGATTCTAGTGTAGGATAGATGGTTAGTGCTGGATGACCAGGAGAAATGAATTCTGAGAGTAGGAATTGTCTCCATAAGAATGTTATCTAGGGGATAACATGAAGATTATCCCAGGGAAGAGTCAGTTATTTAGGTAGTTTTTATTGTGAATTTTCACCAGTGTGGTAGTTCAGGCCATAATGGTAGACATTGTCCCCAACCACCAGTAGAGTGCCTATATTGCTACAGGATCTGACATCAACAGAAGTTTAATTAGTACCCATGATAAATGGGTAGGTATGAAGAAGCTAGATATTACCAGGGTCTAGGAAGGGAATATTCAACACCATATCAGTCTGGAAGATGGAGTTATACATTTCATGGTGGTAGAGGCATTAGATATAGTACTTCTAGTAAAGAGATACTATATCATCAAAGTAGTGAAGCTTAGGTAGCTTAGACTTCATCACATGGAATAGGGGAAGGGATATTTTATGTAGTTCATCCTATCAATGTGGATAGAAAGGCTGGAATGTCGATAATAAGAGGTAAAATTACAATTCCTTATATGCTAGATAAAGCCTTATTTGATACTGGTGTATCTCATTTCTTTATTTTAGAAAAACTTGTGAATAGTTTAATCCTATAAGTGTAGTTCGTGAGTGGGGTGTTGATGATAAACACACCATTGGAAGTTCTGTATAGACACATAATCTTGTGAAAGGTAACTTCTCTCAAGTTTAGGGAGTATCATTACCTATGGGATCATTATATTCTTGATATGTCCGGATTTTACATAATTTTACGTATGTACTATTTAGTATCATATTGATCCCAAATTTGTACTAGCTAGTGTAAGATTTACGGATCATGAGGGTGACAATTATGTTCAACGTAGAGAGTGGGACATTAAGGTGCATCGTGCATGGCTTGTTCACCAGCATATAGGGTATCTTACTACAAAGGGTGAAAGTTTGTTGTTGAATTATAGGGGTGTTAAGGATGATATATTTTCACCCATAGTTGATAGGTTTTAGGATGCATTTCCTGAATACTTCTTAGGGATTCCACATAAGAGATATGTGGAATTTATAAATGATCCCATTCAATGGGATGAGCTAGTTTCTATTCTACCATGAAAAATGGTATAGATATAGATTTAAGTGATTTAGACTCAACTGGAGGATTTTGAGGATAAGTGTTTTATTTATCTAAGTACATAAAATTGGGGTTATCCTATAATGTTTTCTAAAAAGGTAGATGTGACACTACGCTTATGTGTTTATTATTGGGATTTAAACCTGATGACTTTAAAGAATTAGTGTCCCCTTCCATGAATTGATGATCTTTTTGACCACTTAAGGGGAGCTTCTGCATTCTCACAGATTGACTTGATATGAGGGTATCATCATATGTGAGTCAGCCTTCTGATATACTACAGAATTATTTTTAAATAATATATGGACTTTATGAGTTCCTCATAATGTCATTTTGGCATAAAAACACATCAAGAATTTTCAAGTAATTGATTAATAAAATCTTTCATCCATACCTGGATTCATTTTTGGTTGTGTTCGTGGATGAAATCTTGGGGTACTACAGGACTCATGAAAATCATTCTCAACATATTGACATCATTTTGACTACACTAAGATAGCATTAGTTATACACCTAGCTACTTAAGTGTCAGTTCTGGATTTATCAGGTACACTTAATGGGTCACATAATCTCATAATATGGTGTGTCACTTGATCCATTGATGTTTCAAGAAGTTTTTTCTTGAAAGTATCCAATGAACATTTTGATATCTTTTTCTTTTCTGGTGTTAGTAGGATATTATCTAAGTTTTATACATGAATTTTCCTATTTGGCATCACCACTTTCAGGCTTGACCAAGAAGAGTGTAATGTTTCAATGGCCGGAAGCATTTGATAATTCCTTTCAATAGTTTTAGAAGATGTTGACATCAGCACCAATCTAGATCCTAACTGATCTAGGTGAGGAGTACACAGTTTTTTGTGATGTTTTTGGGATTGGACTCAGATCTATTTTGATACAAAGAGTTTGAGTTGTGGTATATGGATCTCGAAAATTGAGGCCACATGAATGAAAGTACCCTACATAATACCTCAAGGTTACTGTAGTCGTTTATGATTGAAATTTATAGTCTCATTATTTGTTGGGCGAGAAGTTTAATATGTATATTGATCCCATGTGCTTTAATTATATCCTCTCCCAGCAAGATTTGAATATTCGACAATATATATGGGTTGAGTATATGCAATAATTCTATTTTTATATAGAATATAAACTATGAGAGGGAAATAGTGATGGGGACACTTTAAGAAGGAAAACTAAGAGTCAGACATTCCATGATTCTAGTGCTGAGTGGAATATGATGACTTTACTGGCTAAGATGCATGTGGTGGTTCTAGAAGGTTAATATTAGATGACTCACATATTTGTTTCAGTTGATTATGGACTTTTGGGATGGATCAAGGACAAATAGTATCGCGATTTTGAATGCTTGACCTTGAGGAAAAACCATGAAGGTGGGGAGTCAACTTCTTATTGGGCCATTAATTAGAATAAGATCATCTATTTCAAGAATTTGGTTTAATTATGAGCATATAAGAGGAGAATATTCATGAGATTTATGCCTCGAAGTTGGTAGTATATCCACGTGTGACTAAAATGTATAGTGAACTATGAAATTTGTTTTGCTGGATGCATGAAAAAAGAGATAGCCGAGTATGTGACACAATGATACACCTTTAAATAGGTGAGGTCAGAGCATAAATGACCTTCTGGTTTACCATAGTTGTTACAAATTCCAAAATGGAAGTGGGACAACGTTACTGTGGTCTTTATTGTGGTTCTTTTGAGGGTGACTCATAAGAATGATGTTATTTAGGTTATTGTGGACTGTTTGAAAAAGGTTTCAAATTTATTACAAGTTTATGAGACCTTTCAAGTGGTTAAGTTGGGTGAACCATATGTTTGAGAGATATTCTATCTACATGGAGTTTCATAGACTATTGTTTCATATAGTGAATCAATTTTTTCTTTTCTCTTTTGGAAAGGATTATAAAAGGTTCTTGGAATGTTGTTTTATTTGATTACATCTTTGCACCCATAGATAGATGGGAAGTCAGAGCGTACTATATAGGTGCTCAAGTATATTCCATGAGAGTGTGTTCTAGACTTCAATAGTTCTTAGGAGAAACACCTAGTACTTATGGAATTTTATCACAAAGAAATTTATCAAGAAACCATATAGATTGATCCGTACAAGTCTCATTATAATATGCTATATATATTGCCTCTATGCTATATATAGGTGGGTGATTCAAAGTTTTTTGGAATGAGTCTTGTGCAGGAGATGTTGGAGTGGGTATAGATTATTCAAAATTGTATGGCTATGGCTTAGAGTAGACATAATTTTTATACCGATTAACATCGACCACCCCAAGAGTTTTTATATGGTGATTGTGTATTCCTTTGGGTGTCATCTAGATTGGGCCACCATAAGATGTGATGATAGGGAAAGTTGGTTCTAAGTTTTGTTGGAATATTTGAAATTGTAGAGAGAATCAGGTCAGTGGAATACTGATTAGATCTTCCATAGAGATACAAGGATATGCCTGCTCATTCCCATGTGTCCCAACATCGATAATATTACCCTAAAACATCTCATGAGATTAATGTGGATGATTTTGTGACTAAGATTGATGAATCAATTGATGAACATTTGATAAGTGTGTTGGATCAAATTGAGAAAGTGTTTTAGAGAATGTATGTGTTGATAGTTTGAGTATTATGGAAACTTGGATGGGTTAAAGAGCAAACATGGGAGAGGGGAGCTGATATGTGGGGTCAATGGCCTGATATTTTTTATACAAGATATTAGAGATATATGGAAGTATAGCTCAAGGACGAGTAGTCATAAGGTGGGGATATTGTAAGATCCCTTATTTCTAGAGGTACATATATCTCTATGTTTTGAGTCCGTGTATAAATGGGTTAAGAATTTCATGGGTTCTTAGTGAGATAGAAAAATTTAAAATAGTTTCGGATTGTTTGAAAATAAAAATGGTCTGAAAAATCAACTAATGAATATTTACATTTTGGGTAAAGTGATTAAAAATATTTTAATTTCTTGAGGGTTTAATAAATTAAATTTGAGGTGACAATTTTTTTAATAATTTTGTAAAAAAATTTACAAGTTGGGTAATCACATTATACATCCCTTAGATGCTTGGTCTAATATTTTAAACATTTTGGGCAGCTAAATTGTTAATTATTTTTGGAAAAACTCTCATCATCTGACCCTATGATGACTCTTAATAGATTTTTAGTTATTTATATATATTTGATCATTGAGGATAAGTGTTGGATACCTGGAAATCCCTTTTTTGGTTCCATATTATTTCTCCTAATTCTGATGAAGCGATGGAAACATTGATAGTTCTATGTTTGTGGGTTGATCCTGATCTTGGTTTTGGTCAAGATCCATTCCACAACTATTTAATGGACCATTTTACATCAATTGGGTTCTTATTTGTCAATCTTTATAACTTAATTTTGAGGTATGTGGTCTATAATTAAAATGAAAATATTTTTTATTACTATTAAGTCTATGTAATTGTAGAATTGATTTTAGATGATTAGATTCATAGATGGAATTAATTGATTTTTGGAATTAATTAATTGACAGAATTGTGAAATTGGGAATATTAGGAATGTGAATTGAATAATAAATTGTTAAATTAATTATCGAATATTGGGATTTTGAATTGAATAATTAATTATTAAATTAATTTTGGGTTATTGGTATTTTGAATTGACTAATTAAATACTGAATTAATTATGGGATACTCGGACTGTGAATTGGATAATTAATTTTTCAATTAGATATGGAATATTGTGATTTGTCAATTGGGATAATTAATTATTAAATAAATTTATGGGAATTATATGCTAAATTAATTGATGAATTAATTAATGGAATTGATGTGATAAATTAATTTTTGAGTTATTAATGGGATAGATGTTATTAATTAATTATTGAGTTAATTAATTGAAGTATTTGAATATATAATATTTGAAACTGATTAATTAATTTGTGAATTAGTTAATGTTGTATTGTGATAAATGTGACTTGAAATGAGAAAGGGTAATAATGGAATTCATATGTGACTTGAAATGGTGAATGGAAACAATGACATTAATGTGTGACTTGAATTGATAAATGGTAACAATAGATATAATATGTGTCATTAAATGATGAATGGTAAAAATGGAATTAATTTTGACTTGAAATGATGAATTGTAACAATGAAATTCATATGTGACTTGAAATGATGAATGGTAAAAATGACATTCAAGTGTAACTTGAAATGATTAATGGTAAAAATGGCATTCATGTGTGACTTGAAATGACGAATGGTAACAATGGAATTAATATATGACATCAAATGATGAATTGTAATAGTGAAATTCATTTGTGAATTGTGATTTCGAGTGTCCTCTTTTTCCTAGGAGTAGTGAATTTAAATAAAGAGTATTTGAATAAATGTTAATTATTTAATTTATTTCTTCTATTTATTGTTTATACAACAACATAAAATTTTATTGACTGGATATTGTTTTAGACATCATTGGTGACGACCTAATGAGTTATACTGTTTCCCTACTTAGGATTCCTAATTAGTACTCTAAAAGACTTCATGGATACATGAAAAGATACGGGAAATGTCCCTTTGTTAAATGTATGATATGGTATGGAATACAGATGAGGGAAGCAAACATGGTGTATGGACCCACTTGGGAGTTGTCAGTGTGTTTTTTCACTTTGGGATTTTTATTTTAAAAGTTTAAATATATTTTCATGACATATCTACTATTTATCTTGGATATTTTATTTTTTATTTTTAGACCTCATGTGTTTTTGGTATTTTTTCTGGTTATGTTATATATTCTTCATTATTACTCATATATTTTTGATATTTTCTACTTTGATAAAGAGGGTATAGTCTTTATATGATTGATATTAGTCCCCCTCTACTAGTCGAAAGACTCTGGAGTAAGGGGAGGAACACCTACTGTCATTTTAATAACCATCTTGGGGCACCGGTGTGTGGTACTCGGTTTGGGATGATACACTACTCTATGCTAGGACCTCTCTACATGGATTACCATTTATTCTTTATCGAGATACCTCTTTTGGATTTATATTACACAATTATTACAAGAATTGATAATATTCTTGGATTAATCCTCACCAGGCATCTAAATATGTGTAATCATCAATCCTTATAGCCTAACCCAAGTCACAGATCATGTTATGTACTTTTAGGGGTCATATATTCATAATCGCTACAAAATAACTTTGAGTTGATATAATTCACTTCACAATATTTTTTATACGTAATTTTGGTATATTCATCCATGTTATTTTGTATACGTATTTTATTAAGTTTTTTCCAAAAAAATATCATCACCTAGTCTACCTAATAGGTCATGTATCTTATGAATTCTCTTGCATAAGTGTAAAATCCAATGATTTTATGAAATATATTATTTCAAAATAATTGAACTTAAATAATATATTTTATTAAATGAAGTACATATATTATATTTAATCACATGAAAAAACTTGTTTATCTTAAATTTTATGCAACATCAAGTCCCTTTCAAGACTTATATTTCTCACAAGCTTGAGTCTTACAAGTCAACAATATACAATTAGAATTATTTATTTAATAGAATAGTTGTCACCATGGAAATTGAATGGAATGAATGATTATGATTCACTAAATTATGAAATAATAGCTTACAAAATTTCGTAATTTTTTTTTACATTCATCCAATATATTTGATAGATGTAACATAAGAATAAATTCTGTTCCATGATTAAACATATGTATATTTTAAAAAGGTTGTTCTACTGCCTTTTAATAGAGAAAATATATTAAATATAATTTTTTTAATATTTTTAAATATTACTATGCAAAAATAATATTCAATTTCAAAATTATAATATCAAAATTTACTATGGGTAAATTTTTGGTATTTTTTCGAGAACTTTCATATTTTGATGAGAAGTTACTGACACTAAATTTTAATTGAAAAATGATTTTTTTTGAATAATTTATGGTGTTAAATTATATTATTAATTTTTTTAAAGTAAAATTACATCCATGTTTTATCATTTAAACCAATTTAACTCATTGGAATCAATTTCACATTGAATTTGGATACAAAATTTTGAAAACATTTCAACTTTATTATTTAAATACCCACTTTGTCGTCCCATCCGCATGATTAATTTTAAATTAATTTCCACCACTTATGTGATTGGAATTTGTAAAAATTGATTTAATTTTTTTTATAAAAACAATTTATAATTTATAATAATTAAAACATAGTTTTTTTTACCAAAATGATTATTGAATATAATTAAAATTAATTATAGCAATTAATGTAAAAACAATCATACATAATGATTAAACATAAAATATAAGGTGTATAAATGACCCAAATATTTTTCAAAACCCTTTGGAAGATAATATTTCTATACTCACATCTTTTGGATAATTTTTTATGAGTTATTGGGATATGATTCTATGAATGTGAGCTTTATAATAAGTTAAGTGAGGAAAAAGACAAAAAAGAACCTTAATTTCCTTTAACACTTATAGATCTTTAGATTATGGAAGAAGCTTCATAGGAATGGATATAAATATTATTTTGGAAAATAAATGTTTTTTAATCATAATGATTTATTATTAATTTTAGATATGATTTTTTTTCATTAAATCCTTACAAAATGAAAACATAATGATTATTTAGTTAATAATTAAATAAAATAAATGATATTTTATTAAGTTAATTAAAGTTACCCAAAATATTTTCTTATACCAAGTGATTAGTATGTGATAATAAATATAAAATAAAGTCCATTTATGAGATAATTGATCTTTTATTATGAAAATACTGACCCATAAATAGTAAAAACATTATAAGAATTGTTAATGTTAAAGTAGTTTTTTTTGCGCGTTACAAGTGTTTCTATTAAAATTTATATCTAACACATTTGAGTTTTTTATTTTTTAAATTATATGTAATATTTTATAATTATTGGGCCTAAATTCTAAAATAATTCTCAAATTAATTTATTTTTAATGGATGAATTACATAGGTTATAAATATTTTAACCTAAATGAAAAACCAAAATAAAAAATAAGGAAACTTAAAGACTAATGAAAAAAATAATAAAAATTCTTTTATTGTGTTTTTTTAGTGTGTATTGACCCTAATTTCACTTTAATCCATTATTTCTCAATTTTGAAAGCACAGAAAGTAAGTTAGACCTCACTCCAAATCCTTTTTTAATTTTTTGAAAGCCACTTTATGGGATAGTGGTACCCGCACAATTCAAAATTCAAAAACAAAAAAATTCCAATCTTTAAAAAACAAGAACACATTAAACACCATGACCAGATCATAAAGCTGAAGGCCACCTGAGTCTTCCGAACCACATCATCATTTCCATCTTCCGAGCATAGTCATCATCACCTCCACAGCATCAAAGAAAATTTTCAGAATTCAAAAAATAGGAAAACATCATTATACCACATGAAGGACCTCGGTTCTATCACCATCATAATGTATTGGGAAACAAAAAACTAGATTAACAAGATGTATTGAACTGCACCCCCTGATGTTCAATCAGACAATTGATAGAACCACTACTGGAGAGAACCCACCAGTGGTCATTCTTCCGTAGCATCACAACATAATCACATAACTCGAACCATCACCATCAGCAAAACCATCAAAGCAAACCACAACCTTTACAAGAAGCATCCATCAGAACCAAATGAGACCATCACGTTGCACAGATCAGAAAAAAGAACAGTGCTATCATCCGTGGTTGAGCCACTAGGAACCAGCCACAACAATGAACCAGACACCCAAAACCTCATCTGGACCATCACACCTGACCAACCTAGAGGGGGGTAGTGGTCTTGGAGGCCAGAGAGGGGAAATCAGAGGGAATCCCTCAACATGACACCGAATAAGCACTATCAGGTCAAACAAAAAATGAGGCTAGGACTGAAATAATCCATGTGGATGAAACCCTAAGGAGAACAAAGATAAAGAGAAAATTGGGGCTGAAGCCCTAAAAAAAGAGAGATGCGACACCAAGAAATCCGCAACCTCTTTTTTGCTAAACCCAAAACCTCAGAGACTCTATCATTCCAGATCTGACCTAGAATAGAGTAGTGCATCACAAGGTTAGAGTGAGGAGGAGAAATACTAGAATATCTGAAGAGCCACATAACAGAGGGAGGCAAGGCAATGGAAGGAGAAGGGAACCCGACTGTGAGATATTTAAAGAAGAGGGAGCACAACAAAGATGAAATCACCGTCAAAGGAACAACAAGGGGAAGTATAGGTGAGAGGGAAAGATATATAGAGAGATTTCAATGAAGCCACAAGGAGATTCGAGAGGACACCTGAGAATACCCCGAGCCGCGGCTGAGAGAGAGAACCGGGCGAGTGAGGCGCCATAATAAAGATCAATTCAATGACATTAAGATAGACCTCCCAATAGTGTTTATCCTTTTGTATTTATAGGAATGTCACTCCCACTATATTATAAAAAGGCACTAAACCACCCTGATTTCATCAAACCTATCAAGTCCTTTTTTTCATAAAACCCCCAAAAAAAATATTCAACCAACAAAAATCCCCTAAAAATAGAGTTCTCACATTGGGCATAAATCTAGACAAGGAAGCCTTTCGGTGAAAACAAAAAGGAGTTACCCAAAAAAGTGGTAACATTCTTCAATGAGTATTTATGTTTTATTACTTCTCCACCCATTAAATTATCATTATTAAATTATGATATAAAGAAAAGTATCCTTAGTATACTTACTTTTTTTATGTTAAGTTGTCAACCTTCACATACACAAACTTCCAACAAATGTATAGTGAAATTGTTTTTCGTGTATGGCGAGTTACCTCTTTACAAAATAATATTGTTCATTTTTCATTTACAAAATCTAATGGTAGTGAATTAATATGGATACAAAATTTTTATATGTTATATATATATCATATTTATTTTGTATTTATACTTTTTTAATTTTTATATAACACATTCCTTTATGATTTCCATTTTTTAAAAATATCATAACATCATATGTGGACGTGTGGACTATCATCTCCTCAAAGCAATGTGAGACGTTCAGATATTATATAAAATATATTAATTATGGGTTCAATTAATCATATATTAAATAAATTGGATCTATATTATATTCATGAAATAATTATATTTATTGAAACATAGTATATCATCTTTTTATTTCCCATTCACATACTGAGAAAGTTGTAAAGTCATTCATGGACATGTGGACAACCGCCTCCTCGACGCCATGTGACTCCCTTTACATCACAATAATTATATATCAAAGTATATATTCTTAAATAATATGGTATATATGATATAATTATCATTATTTAAATATAAATTCTCATTATATTTTTTTGGAATGGATCATTTAAAAATAGGAATATTACTCATGTAACATTGGTTCATTTTTCATAACCATATTTTAGGATTTTTTTAAAATTTATTTATAAATATTATAATTATTTAACAATTATTTTTGATGATATGTTTATATAATTAACTCATTTACCATATTATGCCTATAGAATTTAGTTTTCAGACATAGGAAAAATATAGTCAAAACATCTAACTAAAACATTATTGATTGAGTAATCTTATATGACTTTTTACAAGTTAAATGAAACTAAAAATAAAATTGGAAAAGCTTATAAGAAATTATACAATTAACATAATTTTGTTCTTTAGGAATATATATAACAAGCTAGACAAATCATACTCGAACTAAGGGATTCTTGTCTCACTTTTACTTTCATGAGGCATATGTCATAATCACAACTTATTTTTTGTGGTGAATATATGGACCCTTTTGATGTATTATATATTTAATTATTTTATCTTCCTATTATATAAATGTTTCATTTGATTATTATTACTTTGGGTTTTATGATTCAAATTTAACTACAGTTTTAAGGGGATTTCAAATCTCACTTTTACTTTTGTTAGACATATTCCATATTAAGCCTTTATTCATTGTTGTATGGTGTATATAATGACCATTAATGTATTTTATCATTATTATACTTAAATATATGGTTATTTTTATATCCACTTTTGTATCTCTATTTCATGTGGTTTATGGTTTCATTATTACGAAATAGTTAAGGGACGTTTTTCATAATTTTCCTTCTTTGTGACATTTGTTATTTTATACACCTATCTTCTTCTACAAGGTGTATATACTTACGCTTTAATATGAAATTTCATGAATCTATTTATTATATTTATATTATAAGATTTGTTTTAATGTTATTTCTTATTGGAGATTCTGATTAAAATGTTTCAAAGTGAAATGGGACGCTTTGGACTGTTTAAAGGTTATTCTCCTAATGAATGTTTTTAATGATTTTTTTGTTAATTACATAAATAAACATAACAAAAACCTTGTTTTTAATTATCCTACATTTTGGATATTTCAATCGATAAAATACTAATTCATTATTTATATGGATTATGTTTATTTCAAAGAGATTGTTTTGAACCCCATTTATTATCAACGAGTTGATTATATCTTAAGAGATTGTTTTGAAAGCTATTTTTTCCATGGGTTGATTATTTACTAAAGAGATTTTTTTAGAAGTCATGTACTTTCCATGTTTTAATAATGTTTCAATGATAGTGTTTTCTAACCCATTTCTTTTTCATGGGTTAATCATATTTCAAAGAAATTGTTATTGAACACATTTCATTTCCATGGGGTAATCATGTTTCGAATATTTTTTTGAGAACAATTCTTTTCCATAGATTATTCATGTTTAAAATATATTTTTCTAGAACCCATTTTCTTTCCATGATTTATTCATGTTTTAAAGAGATATTTTTGGAACCCATTTCCTTTCCTTGGGTTATTCATGTTCCAAATAGATTGTTATGGAACCCATTTCCTTTCCATATTTTATTAGTGTTTCAAAGAGATTTTTATGGAACCCATTTCTTTTATATGTTTCATTCATGTTTTAAGGAGTTATTTATGTAACCCATTTTATTTCCATTGTTTAATTATATTTACAATATATTTTTTATGGAAATTATTTAATTTCTATGGGTTAAATATTTCTTGTTGTGATTATTATTGAACCGATTTATTTTATATGGGTTAATCAAATTTCTATTAGATTTTTATAGAACCCATTTATTTTTCATAGTTTAATAAAGTTAAAAAATATGTTATGAGTTTCTCTAATAAGTTTATGAATGTTTCTATCTGTGATGATTTTTAAATGGTACTTGGACATTTGACTGGTGGTAACATGACAAACCGATGATGGGTGGTTTCGTCATAGACCAAGGTTGAGTGGGTCCATGATAGACCATCTAGGCATTGGGTATGAAAGTAAGCCATATAGATATTCCATTTTTGAGAGTTCCATGTATTGAAGTTGACCACATGGGTATTCCATTTATAATAGTGAATAGTATAATGATATCCCAAGATACCTTTATGTGTTATCTATTCTTTTTATCAGTTTATAATGTTTTTAATGATCAAGATTAATATCACACGACTCATGATTTTTGATTTTGAAAAATCATTCTTTTTCATGTTTTCATATTTGATAGTCTAGGTATTTATGGGTATGAGTAATTTTATGATTCACTATGGCAATATGATTATGTCATCATACCCTTATACAGGCTAATTATAATTGATGACATTTAATTAATAATGATTATTTTTATGCATACTGAACATCTGATCCCACCCTTATTATGTTTCCTTTTCCACCAGTTTTAAATAAATATTTTTTTATCATTTATGTATATAAAGTATTTTACATGGATGATGTTGATGAACAATTGGAAAATTATAATAGATGGGTTAAATGAGAGAAATTTAATTTTGACGACTTATGAGTCCAAGATGATCTGAGTTATTTATTTAAAATTTTTCCTAATTCTCTAAAACTATAGACATAAAAGATAACCGAGGTTTTACGTTATAGATGTTTTCCATTTGTTGTTGTGGTGTTTATAGGAAAACTTTTGGTCACAATTATCTGTTTCAAAGATGGAAATGTAATGTTATGGATTTCAGCACATGATCTGGGAGAATGGGTCTTAGAAAAATATAGTAATTATCAAAGGTCAGTTTAGTTAACATTAGAGATTAGTATGTTGTCATGTGATATTATCCTAAGATTTAGGTATACCATCATAAGTCTATAATATTAAGTATGATGACATGTTATACGTATTAGACACCCCATTGAGGATTTAATCGATGAGATCTTAAAGAGATTTCTGGATATGCTTTTTTTTGGTTGAGATATTTTTAAATACTAGGATCAACATGATGTTTTTTGGGATATTTTATTTTTATGCATTAAAAAAGAAAAACATGAAGGTAGGGCAACCAAATGTTGCATCTGAAAATAACATGAGGATTAAAACCATAATCGAATAGAGACAATGGTGTAGTTCCCACCACTGGATTGCATGATATCTTGGTTAGTACAACAATTTTTTATATTAAGATTATTTTTATTTTTGGATCATATTTCACTTTTTTTTTGAATAAGGTTTGATTTATCTTGGATGGTTATATGATCACCCTTTTAATCATTAGGTTTAAAAATTTGTCCAGAAATGTTTAGATAATTTTAGGGATAGTTTTTTAAGGAAATATTTAGCTTGAAAATTGGGTATTACTATTGAATTTTAAAGATTGTTTAATAATTAAATAGTTTACTCATTATATTCATTAACTAATAATGTAATAATTTTTTTTTGGTTAATGTATAAAGGTAGGTGGAATATGTTTTATATCTTTTCTATGGATATGTTGTCATTAAAATTTTATTTTAGTGATTCATAAAACAAAATTTCATATTGAATACTCATAATTTGGGAAAAAATTTGTTATTTTTATAGAAATTGATTAAAGGGTGAAATTTTACTCACCATGTAAGTATATTTCCTATTAGATTTGCCAGTACGATAATTTTTTAACTTTTGGAAAAAAGATCTTGAAATAAAATGGTACCCTATTACCATCCCTTATGGTAACATCAATAAACTTTTCCACACCAATTTGGCATGTGTTGTTTTTCATCATTTACTTTTTATTGACCGTTCTTTCTATCTCCTTATATTTTTACATGGTAAATAGTTTTCCCAATAAAATAAATCTTTAATTTCCCACCAATATTCTACGTTTTTATAAGCATAGTTATGTGGAACTTCTAGTAAAATTTTTATTTAGTACTTTCAATTTTATGAGTATTATTTTTTACCCCCTGTGTGATGTGGGTTTCAAACAATTAATACAAGACATTTGAATAATTTGATAACCAAAGATGAATTTCAAGGGTGAAATTCATTTTAAAGGGGGGTTCGAAAGAACATCCAGATATTTTGCGAAATATATTCTTTCAGATAAATTTAATTTCATTAATAAATTGTGCTATATAGAATACATAATTTATATTTCATCCCGAATAACACACTTTTTATCTTTTGTTGTATCAAACATCAAGTCCCTTTTATGACTAACATTGTTCACAAGCCCGAGTCTTATAAGAAAACAATATACTATTAACATTATTTATTTAACATAATAGTTATCACATTACTATTGGAATGGAAGGAATTAATATGATTCAAAAAAATTATGAAATCATACTTTGGACTATTTTTTAAAATGTTTTGACCATTATCCAATAGATTTTAGAGGTATAAGATAAGAATAAATCCAGTTATATGCTTCAAAACTGTATATTTTAAAATGGTAGTTTTACTGACTTTTAATGGATATCCTATTTTAAATATAATTTTTGAATAATTTATAATTTTAATATTAATAAAAAATCATTTTATAAATGTTAATATCCATATTAAATTTGGGTTAATTTTGGTATTTTTCTGAGAATGTTTATATTTTGATGAATTGTGAATGATAGAGAATTTTAATTCAAAACTTTTTTTTGTCTGAATAATTTATGGTGTTATAATATATTTTAGTTTTTTAAAGTATAATTTGATCGATTTTATATAATTTAAGCCATTTTATGTCATTTTAAAAAATATCATATTAAATTTAGATATAAAAATTAAGGTATCTTTTGAACATTTTACTTTAAAAACTTGCTTTGTCATCCCATCTGTTGGATAAATTTTAAATTAATTTCTACTAGTTATGTGATTTTAATTTGAAAAAATGGATTACATATTTGGAATAATATTAATTTATAATTTCTAATAATTTAAACTTATTTTTTACTAAAATTATTAGTAAAATTATGTTATAGTAATAACAATGATTAAGGTAAAAACAAGATTACTTAATGATTAAACTTTGAATATAAGGTGTATAAATGACCCAAAACTTGTCCAAAACCAATTTTATATACATATTTAGACCATGACCAAATTTTTATCTATTTTTTATAATTTATTTTGATACTATTCCATGAATTATAACAATATATTAATTTAAGTGTGGAAATAGACAAAAAAGGAACCTTCCTTACCCTTGACACTTATAAAAGCTTTGGAGTAGGGAATAAGGTAAATATGTTTGGTTATAAATATTATTTTGAAATATAAATGAGTTAATGTTATCATAATAATTTCAATTTAATTTTTATAGATTATTTAATTACATTAAATTATTAAGAAATGTCAACGCATGGATTATCTTGTTTATAATATAATAAAATAAATGATATTTTATTAAATGATTTAAAATTAATAAAAAACATATATTATGAAAATTTATTTTTATGTGTCAATATATATAAAATATTATCCACTAATGGTCTATTTTATCTTTTATTATGAACATATTTTACCCATATATAGAAAAAACTTTGTCAATGTAGTTAGAGAAAAAGCAGTGTTTTTGCGCTTTACATGTGTTTCTGTTAAACATAATATCCAACACATATAGGATGTAATTTTATAAATTATGTTTAATATGGTATAATTAAATAATAAATGTTTTATAATATTTTCCACTTTAATTTAGTCTTAATGTATGAATTACATAGGTTAGAAAACTAGTTACCTTGATGAAAACCCAAACTAAGAAAATACAAGGAAAAATAAAAACTAAGAAACAAAATTGTAAAAATGATTTTATTTTTGTGTGGCGTGGGTGTGTCTAGATCATAATTAATCATTAGTACATTAGGTTTTCATTTTTTAAGGACATGGGAAAAGATATACCTCCCAATAGTTTATAACTTTTAGTATTTATAAGAATGACACTCCCCCTCCGCTAAGAAAGGAACCCAAACTCCACCATTCCTTCACAAAAATTAAACCATTTATATCTTCCAAACCATAACCAAATATTCTCAAAACATCCATACCCAAACCATATATTCCTCATTTTGGGTAGAAATCCAACTAAGGAAGCCCATTGGAGGAAACAAAAAGGAGTTACTAGAAAATGATGTAACATTATTCATTGTGTATTTATGTTTTATTTCTCTCTCCACCCATTCAATTGTTCTAATTACATGATTATATTATAAAATAAGTATTCTAAATATACTATTATGTTTTTATGTAAAGGTTTATATGTACCCCTACACACATATATATTCAATTGTTCTTATTACATGATTATATTAAAGATTGTTTTTTACACTTTTATAAGTCATATTTGAAAAAAACTAAACTTTTTATTTTAATTCAGAATATAAAAAATTACTTTAATCTTTTTTATTTTTCTAATAATTTTAATGTTTTGATGAATAGTGAAAAAATATTTCATTTTAATTTAAAAATATTTTTTTATAAAATTTATTTATAGTGATAAATTATATTTTTGAATGGTTTTAAAGTGTAATTAGATCCTTTTTTAATATTTTAATCCAAATTAGGTCATTAGAAATAGTTACAATTTAAATTGGATATAAAAACATTGTGAATTTTTGAATGTTTTTACAATAAAAACTCATTTTCTCTTTCTGTCAGTCAGATTAAATTTTAATTAATTTCATAAATTTATGTGTTTGTAAGTTTTAAAAATTTATTCCATATTTGGAATCATAAGGTCCAAATTTTGTTAATATTTCCCATTTATTTTTGGTCAATATGAATATCAACTTTAGTAACTTTTTTATTACCACACTTAAAGGTAAATCAGGTAACAAAAAGTTAAATTAAAATTATAAATATTAAAACATTTTCCAAAATGTTTTTCTAATTTATTATATGTTTGAGTTTTGACCAAAATAAGCATTAGGCCTAAATTATGAAATTTGGATGGAACTTGGATGAATGTAAGACATTTATAAAATTATATTCTTAAGAAAAGATAATTTTGTCACAATTTTATTTTTAACTAGTGAAATATTTTTAATATTGAATTCAATAGGGGATAACTTAGAATATAAATAAAATTACTAAAGATAATTTTTTATATAAATCATGGTAGTTTATTTATAATTTTTAGTGATAAAATATTACCACTAATGGTGACATAATTATGGTGTCATAATTGTTTAATTAATGGGAGAATGAAATAAATGATATTAAGAATAGTAAAATAAATATAATTTTATATAATTATTTCAATAAATGAATATTAAGGAATGATTTTACAGGTTAGTGATCATTTAAAAGATTTTTTTTGAACATATCATGTTTTTATGATATTTTTAAAAAGCCTAGTGATAAATAGTTAAAAAATTTACATTGTTGGTTTTTTAAAATAATTAACATTTCATTTAATGATATAAAATTTATAAAAAATAAATTTTTAAAATGATGATAATGAAGTATTATAATTTCATAATTAAATCATTTATTGTTATTTTTTATTTTATTGTAACTATTTTAACACTCAATATGTAAATTAAATGATATCATGGTAAAAATTTAAGAAGTTAAATAATGGTTAAAGCTAAAACATAATAATTAAAAAATAGTAAAAAATTATATAATATTTATTGGATAAATATATTTCAACTGAAACTCATCATATCTTAAAAATTAATATTTTTGGATCCATTTGGATTATAAAAATAATTTATATTAATTTAATATGTTTCAGATTTTCAAGAGTTCCATTACCCTCTCATCTTAAAAGGAACCCATTATTCACTATCTTCACACAAAAAAAATATATTTGGATCATCCAATATCGACTAAAATCCCTTCCAAGAAACTCTAACCAAATTTTATATACCTTATCGTAAGTATAACACACCCTTTAGAGGTGTTAAGGTGTTAATCAAAGGAGATCATCCAAAGAAGAGGTATCATTTTTGATTATGTATTTCTCTTTTATTTCTCCTCACACATCCTGAAAATATTATTCAACCTTTAATAAATAATAAATCTATTATCATCAGTACAATGGGAAGTTATTTTGTTAATATCATTACCTAAATACATATCCCCTTCCATAAAATGGGAAAATAATTAATCGTTCGTGCTTACGACCGACTACTAACTGATGAACCGATATAACTCGTTTACCATAGTCATTTACCAAAACAAATTATAATTATGGAATTAATATTTATATGTGATATCCTGACATAGTTATCATGATGAAATAATAATTTATCATTTATGTTCTTACTATTCCATGCACATAAGAATGATAATTTCAATCTAAAATACCTGTGAACTATCACCTCCACAAAGTTATGTGATTATTTTTTATTCACCACATAACAAGGATGATATTTATAAATATATTTATAGTAATATTATTATATTAATGATATTATGATAATTTTGGAAATATAATATTATAATTACATTCTTTCCATAATGATCATTGAAAACTGAAAACATTACAAATGAGTACTTACAACATACCATCTCCATGATTGTAAAATTGTTAATTTTTCAAAAAAATACATAAATGGTTTGTTTTAAAAGTAAAATTGATTTACATAATCAATTATTATTTAATGAATATTATTTTGGAGGTGATGGACTTCTAACCACTTTGACTATATACATCATACCAATGTCATTTCAGACTCATGTACTGAATATTGTCAAAACATCCAACATGAGATTAAATAAATAAATAATTTTTATAACATGATAATAATTGATATAAAAGGAATAATAAACTATAAATTTTTATCAATTAGTGAAATAATTAACCTATGTTTATCATTTAGGAAGATAAAGAATATATGCGAGAAATCATACTTAAGGTAAGGGATTCTGTCTCAATCCACTTTCGTTATTGAATTTAAAGATGATATAAAAGTTTATTATTTTATAATCTATATATATATCCCCTTTGAAAATTTGAATTCATATTCTATCTATACTCATGTAATTTAAATTTTTTTAAATGTTCATGTGGCTTGTGATTTAAATGTTCTAAGTGGTGTGGGAAACTTTGAATGTTTAACGATTTATTTGTCAAATCATTTTCTCCATATAAATATTCTTGATATTATTTTACATATTTATTATAAGGATATAAAATTATTTTATAGTAAATTTTATCTGTATTTTTAATTTCATTTTAATATTTTCAAAAGGAAGATTTTAAAAGATTTTATACAGAACATTTTAACAAACAATAAAAGGAATATTATTTTTAAAATATACGGCGACAAAAACTTTTTTAACATCATGACCATTATTTGATATTTGTATTCCTCTACATGCCTTAATGTTTTTAAAATAAAAATAAATCCCTTATTACCTTTTCTTGTTATTTTTTATTGATGTTTTTTTTAAAATAGAATGATTATTTATATAACATGAAATGTCTTCTTATGAGTTAAATGTTGGAAATTTCAATATTTTAAGTGTTTTGATTATATAATGGTACTTCTAAATTTGATGGGTTGTTATGTGATAAACCAATGATGAGTGGTTTCATGATAAACTGTGTATGGGTGGTTACGTTATAACCGATAATTCATTAGATGTGGAAGTCAGTCATATAGATATTCCATTTTAAGAGTGACAGGTATGGATGTTGACCTCATGGTTACTCCAATTATGGAAGTGAAAACTATATTTTTTTCACAAGGTACATTTACGTATGTTATATGATTTCTATGGGTTTTATGTTTATCTTATAATTATCAAAAAGGTATAAAATGAACTAATTTTCAAAGAAAATTACTTACAACTTATAAAGGGTGAAAATTATTAAATTATGATAAATTTTCATTGGTTTTAAAATTTATCAACAAACTAATGGTTTCCTTACTTTTATATCTATTATTGATCTATTTATGATCATACCCTATTTTTTAAATATGTTCATAAGACTTATGATGATTATGTATTTGTAGATGTCATGTGGAATGTTCTGAAGAGTTTTTATAAAATTGGTCATCCTTTATTTTAAATGTTTTAGATTATAGAAAACACAGATAGAGTTTGGAAGATTCCACATTGAATTGTTATGGTATTGTTGTGTATGAGTCATGGCAAAATTCTCCAAATATATAAACATGAAAAGATCCTCAATGTGAAATAATGTATAATTCTTGACTCAACTCAAGATTATGTAAATTTTAATGTCAATTCCTTACAATTTGTATTAATTGAAAGGTTTAGAAAAATTTAGATGTTAGGATAGTGTTAATAACATTACATTAGAATATTTTACATTATGGTTATATTGAAATAATAGAGCATTTTAACATTACCTTGTTGCTTTTTTAAGATATATCTATTCAGAATGGATTTCTATAGTAGAAATATTGAAGCTGTGGTGGCAGGGCATCAATTGGAAAATATCCATCCAAATAGTCATTCTAATATGGTTGGAATTAGAAAAAAAATTGTATTTTTCTATAATGGTTCAGTTGAAACAAGATATAAATTGTGGTGGTTACCAAGCTAGAGAGGAAACCGATGTACCACGAAGGAATATGTTTATAGTGGAAAATTTCATGAGGAAACATCCCCTATAATTTAGAGGATCATATTAACCTGTTAATGTTGAAGTATGGATTAAATTTTTAAAAAATATATTTCTTGTCATGGGTTGTTCAGATCACTAAAAGGAAACTCTTGCGATTTATCATTTTTAAGGGGAAGTAGACCAGTTCTGGTCAATAATTAAAAATATCATAGAATGTGAAGAGATTGATGACATAGAAAGAGATGAATTTTAGAATATATTTCAAGATAAATATTTTCCTAAGGCTATTCAACTTAGGATGGAAAAACAATTCTTATAATTGATACAAATAGAGGAATATTTAGTGGGTACATACGAATAAAACTTAACATTTTTGGAAGGTTACCTCCCAAATTTTATTTGGGATCATTAAACTAAGATAAATTTATTTTACTCAGGAATGAATCCAATATATATAAGGTAAATAGCTTCTATTAAGATCAAAATCTATGAGAAAATGGTTTTATCTTCTGATATGGTATAAATGGTGTTTGTTGACGATCATGTGTCCCATGAAAACAAGAAAAATAATATTTCTAGTTAGTAGGAAATAGAAAATAATTCATCAAAGAAGATTGAAGGTAATACAACCAAATTCACATCTTGTGAGAACTCTGGTAAAAATCTTCCTGTATAATGTCTTTCAAATATGGAGATGTATTTACGATGTGGTAATTTTGGTTACATTTCTCATGACCACAAGAGAGATGATTAGGAGTGAAAAGAGAAGCCAACAGTAACATGGTTTAGTTGAAGTGAGTTATGAAATTATGATAACATGTGACTGAATTTACTTTCTAATGGTTGAAACCATTTATATAGGAAACAAAAAGGTGATGAAAAATATTTTTCTACAACTGTAGTTGAGCATGAGACATTTGGTCAAGTGATGGATGTTCTGGGGAGCTCGGTATTTTTAAAAGGTTAGCCCTTTGTTCATCGTTATAAACACTCCTTCTAATGTTCTATGTGATATGTTCATAATGTGATTAATGACTCTTGGGATATCTTATGTTGAGTTCATTTTTATGTATGGTTTTAGTTTAATGAGAATTATACCTTTTCTTTTACACATGTGATTTATTATATTAATAAATATTATGGTTTATATAATCTTTAGTGATTAAGTTTATTGTTAGGGTTGTTCTCCATATTATGATGAAATGATTCTTATGAATTGTAAATATATAAATTAAGTTTATTTCCTTATATTTTTAGATAGTAAAATAATTCCTCAACTTTATAAAAAGGACGTTAAAACGAAAATGTTATCTATTTATTTTTCTTAATATACAATCATTGAACTTTTAACCCATGATGTATTTATGGTTTTATCATTATTAACTTTCTCTATACCATATTTTCTATCGCTCTCCATCAGATCATAATGGTTAGTTTTCTATTCAATATCATTTTTCCTACACGGAACCCTAGTATCTGTTATCTTAGGTAACCATCATACTTACCTTTCTTTATATTAAAGTTAAAGTTTCATTTATCTTTTTTCCTATGTGGGATTTCAATGATGTTATTTTGAAAGGTCTTACCTTAGTTAGTGAGCAAGGATTCAAAATGGTGAGGATTCAATTTCTAAAATGGGGGGGGGGGATGTGACACCATGATTTTTTTTTAAAATTAATACTATGTTTTATAGCATACATGATATGCAACATTGAGAATAAAAAAATAGATTTTATTATTTAAATGTTATAATTATAACCTAGCTGTTAGAGTATAAAAAATGATCAAGATTAACAGAATTATGAAAATATGGTTTAAAAACACACACGCACACAGATATATATATATATATATATATATATTTAATTATTTGGAGATCAATTAATTATAAATAAATAAAAATCTTTTAAAAAAGAAATGTTTTTAGGATAATCTATTTAAATGTGCATAAGTGTCATAAAAAAATAAATTTTGTTGGATTATATTAATGAAATATAAAAATTATATATTAAATATAATATTTTACATTCATCTTATGTGTTGTTGATACATGATATAATAAGAAATCCAATTTTAGTTATAAAAGAAATATTTGTCAAAAAGGATGTTTTGCAACCATTTGATGATGCACATATTCTTAATATAGTTTTTGAAAATATTATAAGTTATATTTGAAAAAATAAAATTCTTATATAAAATTGGAGCAAAAAAATATAATTTGGTTTAATTTTATGTATTATTCGGATAAGTTTCATGTTTTGATGGATAATGAAAAAATAATACTTTTCAATTTGAATCTAATTTTACATGAATTTTATTTATTGTGATAAATAATTTTTTTGAAAATTTTTATCCTATAATCATATCATGTTTTATTATTTAATCCAATGTATGTCATTGAAATAAATTTCATTTTAAAACTTGATATAAAAACATTGTTAACTTTTTAAAGTTTTTTACTTTAAAAACATGTGTTCTTGTTCCATCATAGGGATTAATTTTTTATTTATTTATGAAATTTATTTTTCTTGATTTTCAAAATATGATTACATATTTTGAATCATAAGGTGAACATTTTTTCAATAGGTCCCTTTTATTTTTGGAAATAATAGATTGTAACTTTAGTAATTTTTTTTACCAAAGTGTAGGGTAAATCGAGAAATTAAATGTAAATATGATATTATAAAATTAACCTAACACTTGTCACAATTTCATTGGATGGATATGTGTTAAGAAAAATCATCCCCAAGAATAAATTATTACCTTTAGAATCAACATGGACTAGAGTATGATATTTTTAATATTATATTCAAAATAAAAGACAAAATTTTACTACTTTTATTTGTAACAAGTGAAATATTTTAAATATTGGGTTATCTAGGGGATAACTTTGACTGTAAATAGTATTTATAAAGATAAAATGTTTATATACATCATGTTATTTTATTTATAATTTTTATTGATAAAATTATTATGTTAAATTTTGACACAATGATGATGCGGTAATTATTTAATTAGTGGTAGAATCAAAGAAATGATATTAAAAATTGTAAAATAAATATAATTTGATATAACTAATGTAATCCATGAATTTTATTGATTTTTTTAACATGTCAGTGATTATTTTAAATAGTTTTAATCTAAGATATAATAATTCTATGTATTTTTTAAAAATTCTTGTGATGAATAGTGTTAAAATTGGCATTATTAATGTTTTTAAAAAACAATATTTTCTTAATTGATATAAAATTTATAAAAATATCAATTTTGGAAAAATATTTATGATAATTCTTGAAATTTAATATTTTACTCATATATTGGAATTTTATAGTTTTATAGCAAAAATATTATACCTCAAAGTGTAAATTACATGATATCATGATAATAATAAAAAATGTTAAAAAATGGTTAAAGATAAGATATACATATTAAAAAATAGTGAAAAATTACCTAATTTTTGTGGATTAAGGTATTTAGAAATAAATTTATATTATACTCTAAATTATAAAATTTGAACCATTTGGATTATGAATGCAATTTATATCAATTAAATATTTTAAGGATTTCCAAGAGTTCCCCTCACCCCTCCTGTAATAGGGGACTCAATCATATCTAATATTGTGACCTAAAAACATTTTTGGTTCAGAAATTTTCTACCCACCTACCTTCATAGAATCCCTCCCCAAATTATGGAGGCCTTATTTTAGGAATAACACACTCATTAGAGGTGTTAAGGTGTCAATCAAATGAGATCATCCCAATAACGTGTATCATTATTAATTATGTATTTCTATTTTATTTATAATTCGACTTACCTAAAATATTATAAAACAATGATGAAATAATAACTCATGTATCCTAAATATACTAAAATTCTATTATGTTAATATCATCACCTAAATCCATCTAAAATTCCATCAAATGGTAACATAATTAATCATTCGTGCGTACGACGAACTACCACCTCACGAACTGATATAATTCTTTTTTTCCATCACCATCACTCAAAACTAGTTATAATGATGTAATAAATGTTTTTTATGATATTAATTAAATATTCATAATTATTAAATAATATTATATCATTTACACTCTTACCTTTTCATTCACATAAAAATGATAACATTGTTTTTGCGTACGTGTGAACTATCACCTCCACGAAGTGATGTGATCAGTTTTATTTCGAAAAATCATAAGGATGATATATATACATATATTTAAAGTAATAATATGATATTAATGATATTACGATCAATATGAAATGATAAAATTATAATTAACTTCTATCCATAATGATCATTGAATAATGAAAATGTTACTCATGCGTACATATGACTCCTGATCTCTATGATTATAATATTGTTCATTTTTCATAACCATACATAAATGGTTTTATTTTAAAGTATAATATATTTTATTAAGTTATTTTTTTTCATAAACATTATTATGGAGATGATTTAATTATGAAAATTTTGATTATATACCTCATATAAAATTCATTTTGGACTCATGTAATGAATATCATCAAAACATCCAATATTATCTAAAATATTTAAGTAATTGTTATATCAGGATAATAAGTGATATAAAAGTAATAATATAATTTAAAATAGTTTTGAAGAAAGTAAATAATAATCCAATATTTATTATTCTGGAATATAAATAACTTAATTGATGAATGAGACTCAAGGTAAGGGATTTTGTCTTAATCTCCTTTCATTGAGGAATTTCTTGATGATATAGAAATTTATTATTTTATAATGTGCATATATATTCCCTTTGACATTTAATATCCACATTTTATCTATCCTCATGTTACTTAGTGTTTTTTTTTATATTTTCATTTGTTTATGATTTAAATGTTCAGTGTTGTATGAGACACTTTGAATGTTTAATTATTTATTTGTCAAATATTTTTCTCCATGTTAATATTCACGATATTATTTTACATATTTATTATATAGATATAAAATTATTTTACATTAAAATTTTTCAATATTTTTAATTTCATTAATATGGTTTAAAAAGTAATTTTTAATATATTTTATATTACATGTTTTGTAAAATTAAAAAAGGAATGATCTTTTTAACGTACATGGAAACAATAAATTCCTCACCATCATGACCATTCTTCACATTTTTTTTGTATTCTATGGTTTTTGTGGGTTTTGTTGTAATATAATGGTTATAAAAATGGTATGAAATAATATTATTTTAAAATTATAGTATCTAATATATGTAAAGGTTGAAAATTATTAATTTATGATAATGTTTTCATGGAATTTAATATTTATCAATAAACTAACTATTTCCTTTTTTATATCCCTTACTGAACTTATTATGCTCATATAAATTTTTTAATACTATTCATAGGACTTAAAGATGGGTAAGTATTTTTATATTTTTTTTAGAATGTCATGAATGGTTTTCATAAAAGTGATCTTACTTTATTTCAGTTGTTTTAGATTATGTGAAAAATTGACATTATTTGGATGTTTCCACTATGTATTGTTATGGTTTTGTTATGTATGAGTCATAACCTAATTCTCTAAATTTATAAACTTAAAAATATTCTCATAGTGAAAGAAATAATTTTTTTTGAATTAACTCAGGATAATATAATTTTTAATTCCAGGTGGTTTCATATATGCTTTCCATTTGGTGAAAATATGATAAATTTGTTTGTGGATGTGTGGAATACCGCCTCCTCAATGCAACGTGATGCGTTCAGGCATTACATGGAATGTATAAAATATGGGTTTAATTAAAGATATTTTAAATAAATAGATTCTATATGATATTAATGAAATAATTACACTTATGAAAATATAATATATTATTTTTTTATTACCCTTTCACACACTAAAAAAGTGATAATGTTATTCTTGTCCTTGTAGACTACCATATCCTCGGCATGATGTGATTACTTTTACATCATAAATATATATATAAGTATATGTTATAAATAATATGGTATATATTATATAATTATCATTATTGGAATATAGATATTACTTACCTTCTTTCCAAAAGAATCACTGTAAAAAGAGAACGTTATTCATGCATACGTATGACCTATTATCTCCATGATTGTAACATTGGTTAATTTTTCATAACAATGTTTCATTAATTCTCTTAAAAGTGTAATTAATATATAAATATGATAATTATTTCATTATAATTACTTTAGATATGTTTATATAAGGACCACATTAACAATAATCAATATATCGTAGTCATTTTTGTGACATAAGATAAATATGGTCAAAATATATAACTAAAACATTATTGATAAATTCAATTTAAATAACTTGGTTATTAGTGACATAAAAGTAATAATAAAATTTTAAAATGGTATAAATTCCTATATAATTAACATTATATTATTATTCAGGAATATAGTGAATAATAATGAAAAATCGGACTTGAGTTAAGGGACTCCTGTTGCACTGTTACTTTCATGAGGTATACGTCATAAACACCGATTATTTCTTTGGGTTGGTGTATCTAATTACCCTTTTGATTTATTATATCCTGAATTATTTTTGATTAATAATATCTAAATGTTTTATTTGATTATTATTAAATTGGGGGATTCTAATTCAAATGTTAGTACAGTTGTAAGGGGATTTCTAGTTTCACTTTTATTTCTGTGATACTCATTCCAGGTTCACCAATTATTTTCTATTGTGTTGTGTATATACTTTCCATGAATGGATTTTATGATTCTCATACTTATTTTTATGAGTATTTACATATCCATTTCGGTATCTCTTTTTTCACGGGGTTTATGTTTTCAATGATACCAAAGTGGTAATAGACTTTGGTCACAATTAGCCTTTATTGAGACACATGTTGTGTTATACACCAATATTATTTTAATAGGTTTATATTCTTATCCTTTGAAATTTTATATCATGAATCTCATTATTATTATGACATTCTATATTTCTTTTAATATTAGTCCTTCATGGGGTTATGAATCAAATTTTTTAAAGTGGTATGGGACACTTTGGAATGTTTAATAGTTATTTTCATCATTACTGTTTTAATGATACTTTAAGATTATTTACATTCATCAATATCCAAAAAAAGTATTTTTATCTTCCCTAAAATTGAGATATTTTTTATTGACACCATAGTCATTCATTATTTGGATGGATTATGTTTGTTTCAAAGAGATTGTTAAAAAACCCGTTTATTTTTCATGGGTAGATTATGTCCTAAAGAGATTGTTATGAAACCTGTTTCTTTTATACAAGGTGATTTTGTCCTAAAGATATTGTTTTGGAACCAATTTCTTTTCAATGGGATAATCATGTTTGAAAGAGATTCTTTTGGAATCCATTTCTTTTTTAGAGTTCATTCATGTTTCGAAAAGATTCTTATTGAACCCATTTCTTTTGTATGTGTTAATCATGTTTCAAAGAGATTATTATTGAGTACATTTATTTTTCATGGTTTATTAATGTTATGATGTTATTTATGTGGAAACCATTTAATTTACATGGTATATTAATGTTTCAAATATTTTATTATGGAACCCATTTCTTTTCTAATCGTTATTCATGTTTCAAAGAGATTGTTATAAAACTCATTTCCTTACAATGGGTTATTCATATTTTAATGATATTTTTATAGAACCCATTCGATTTCCTTGAGTTATTCATTATTAAAAATATATTTTTAAGTAACCCATTTCCTTTCGGAGGTTTATTTAGGTTTCAAATTTATTTTTATGTAATGAATTTCCTTTCCATGGGTTAATAATGTATTGATAGATTATTATTAAAATGATTTCTTTTCCATGGGTTAATCATTTTTAAGATATTTTTATTATACTAGTGTCACGACCAGTCCCCCAGGGCTCATATCGGGACTTCCCCAAGCCCGCCTTCCATAGGCCGGGGGGCTGGTGACTAGCACCAAATGTGTAATTCCCTAAAACTGGGAAGGCATTGCCTTTAGAAATTATAGACACACACAACCAAAGTTCAAGAAGAAGAAAACAATAAGTAAAAGCTGTATAAAAAGTGTACTGAAAGTAAAGGGGCCAAAAAATACAAGCCCAACAGAAATGTACAAGGAATGGAAATACATGTACAATTAAAAAGAAAAATAGTTGAAAGGTGTCTAGCAGCTCCTGGATTGTCCACCACGGATCCTAATTGAAGGGTAGGTACAGATTTCCTCCTCAGCGCTCTACGTCCGTCCGTCTACTCTGGGTACTTGCTCGTTCTGAGGTCCTCCTTCGGGTACCGTCCAATCCTGGCACTCTTGGACACCATCAGCACTGTCCGTCGTCTGCATCCAACACAATGAGGTGCTGGCATTGACCATGCAAGGGTGAGTATAACGATACTCAGTTTGGACCTTGAGACCCTCGAGGTCTCACAAAATCCAACAAGGATAAACCAAAGAGTATGAAATCCACAGATAACCAATACTTAGGTACATTCCCATACATATTCCTACGTTATCAAGTAACCCATCTCAATCATGAGAAAAATACAAAGGATGTTGACTTAGCTCAAACCAAGATTTTCATTATCGAAAGCACGACTACTGGAGAACTCCTCCTCTATCGAGTACAGTGGTCCTGTCGTGACACCGAGGCACTTATCAGTAACCTTGGACTACTGAGGTACTCCTCCTATCAAGTATCGCAGGTCTGCTGCCAAATACCGGGTGCTCCGTCTACTGTGGGTCTGCAGCCAAATACTGGGTGCTTCCCCTAATGGCATACAAAGGTACTCCTTCTGTCGAGTACCACGAGTATGCTACAAAATACTAGGTGCTCTGTCCACCATGGGTTTTCCACTAAATACCGGGCTCTCCCCAATGGACTAGTCGAATCACTCTAAGATGAATCGTTCAAGCAGTCATCAGGTTTGTCAGCAACTAGGTCTCCACACTCTGTATGGTCATCTATGGGAGGATTTTCTCTACGAGCTACTGGTATATACTCTAAGTTTCACTAAGTCTCACATGTATGTATCTCAAAGGACCTCCATGTCATAGTGGTCTCAACGCAACTGATGATGCGTCAATCGAACGCCCGGTCTGTGAGTTATTTTCCTTTTATTCCAGGGGGCCGGTTGGATTCGTGTATGAACCAACCGGAACATACCCCAACTATGTCCAAACCTTATGTGGGGTATTCCAAAGGAACCATCTCGTCCTATTCTTTCCATCACCGCAGACTGTTTGTCGATAGGACACCCGTTGCCCGAGTTATGGGCAAAAAGTTGCAAATGGGCCATAGTGGGTCCGAGTCCCGTCCGACCCAGTCGGACCGACCATCCCCATCCCAGTCTGAACCGGGGTCTGACCCGGTCTGCAGGTCTGACTCGCTCTAAAAAAGTGGCCTGACTCAAGTTGTCGGCCCGACCCGAGTGGGCGACCCGAATCGAGGGGTCGGCCTGGCCCGAAGGCGGCCCGGCCCGAGGTGGCCCGGCCCAAGGCGGCCTAGCCCGTGGTGGACCGGTGGCCTGGTCGGCTCGGTCATCCTAGTTAGCCTGGCGACCGGTGTACCGAAAGGGGTCCACCTTAGCCGTGTCGAGGGGGAACCGTGCACCCCCTGGTACCCGAACTTCTTAGACGTTCAGGTAGAACCATACCGACTCTGGGTGGTGCTGGTCCAGCTCACGTGGGACCCGGCGGGTCTCGCACGTCCCGACTGGCCCGGAAGGCCAGCCTCTCCATACCATGGCGCGGTGCGACGGCGCTGCGCCCCTCTGCCACGGCCCGGCCTGGCCGCGATGTCCTGCTGGTCTTCACATGGTACGACGACGCCGCGGTCCTCATCTGAACATTGCGACCCTCCTGGCAGTGGCCCTTCCTTCCTGCGCGATGCGATGACACCACGCCCCTCCAACACCGATTGGCCTGATTGGCCGCCGCTCGGTTCTTTGCGCAGCACGGTAGTGCCAAGACCTTGTGGTGACCCGGTGGCCTTGCACCGCCGACTTCTTCGCGGTCAGCTCATTGCCAGTCACCACGTGTACCACCTTCATTGTCATCGAATAAGAAAAAACCAAAGGGGGAGTGTTGGGTCATCTTCGGGTGGTCCAAACCCTCCTTGTTATGATGATATCGTTCGGTTATCAAAGCACACAACATACGACGAGGTACATAGGGTAATATTCAATAATAAAATAACCCATACCTTCAATGATGATTGTTTTTTGACGAAGTCGCGAGAAAAGGCGACATCATTTTGTTGTTGTTGGGAAATATGAAGCTGAGGAGAAAGGATTTGAGGGAAGATGAGTCGAGATTACATCATCAGAATTTTTCATGGGTGGCGGTGTTTCCTCAACTTGCCGCGATTGAAGAGGGAGAAGACGGTGCTCGTCGTTCTTCGGCGGTGACGGTCGTTCCTCGCGTTCTTCATTGAGAAGATGAAGTCCTCTCAATTCTCCCAAAGGCTATTACTCTCCTTAATTCTCCCATTAATGATTATGCCAACCCCCCTCCATAATAAGACATCACATATTATAAGGTTGGCATAATGAATTCAAGAATTCAAAAATATTCCAAATTAATTAAGTTACTATACATAATTAAATTGGAGGAGTTGGATCATTAAATGGAGAGTGAAGGTGAAGAGTTTCACCGAATTAATTGGGGGTTTAAAGGATGATTAAAGATCTGGTGGGACCCACCTAATTACCCTCCCAAGGGAGGTTATGTTCAGGTAGGCCCCACCACCATAACATCTCATGGGAGGTTATGGTGTGGTGTCACCCACCACTAACCCCCCCTCGGAGGTTTTAATCACCAAAATAAAATAACGTTAAAACTTTAACTATATTCAATTTAATTAAAAACCCTGAAAAAATACCTTCCACTCTCGATAAAACACAACTGCGGTGAAGGTCTTACTAAGAAATCACCGACGTTGAGAGCTCAACGGTGCCCTCAGATGAAAATTCCGAGCACCGATTCAAAAGTTATAAAAACCCGCCCGTATGTTTACTTAACATACTTGAACAAAACTTCAGAAATTGATTCCTAGCACACCGGGACTCGGAATCAAGCGCCGTCAGAAACTATAGACTCATAAAATTCCCATGTATTTTTTAAAAAAATTCCATGGGAATTCCGGGTCTTTAAAACTAGTTTCTTTTTTATGGGTTAATCATGTATCAAAATGGGTTATTGGATTCCCCAATGAGTTTAGGATATATTTTATGTGTAATGATTTTGAAATGGTGCTTGAAAATTTGATGAGTGGAAATGTGATAAACCAATTTTGGGTGGATCCATGAAAAACTAAGGATGGGTGGGTCCATGATATCCCTCAAATGCATTAAGTAAAGAAGTCATTCATATTTCTATTACATTTGTAAGAGTGACATGTATGGAAGTAGACCACATGGTTATCCCATTTATAATACTATAAAGTATAGTAATGTCCAAAGATTAATTTATGTATCATATATTCTTTTTATCAATTTATAATGTTTCTAATGATGGATACTGATATCACATGACTCATGATTATTGATTCTAATGACTATTTCCTTTTCCATGTTATCATATTTTATGGTCCATGTATTTATGTGTATGAGTTATTTTGTTATTCTCTCATTGAATTTTATTATGTAATTATACCCTTATTTAATCTTAATATCATTGATGAGATTTAATTGTTAATGATTATTTTTACCCTAATTGTGCATATAATCTCACCCTTCATATGTTTCATTTTACCATAGTTAAAAAGAATGATGTTTAATGAATAATTTACATAAATTACATTACAAGGATGATGTTAACGACCTATTGTGAAATAAAAAATGTTGGGTTAAATAGGATAAATGAACTTTTTAGGACTTATGATCCCAAATTGATATGCGTTGATTATGTAAGAGTATATACTAATATTAAAAAACTCTTAAAAGAATATTACTCGAGGTTTTATATGATCCATGTTTTACTTTTGATGTTTTAAGGTTTAGATGAATACTTTGGGTCATAATTATCACCATCAAAGTTGGAAATGTAATGTTATGGATTTTAGTACAGGATCCAGGATTGCGGGTCTTGTAATATTATAATTATCCCAAAATTATCTCATATTTTCATATTTTGTACAATAAAATATTTTAATCAGGGTTTAATTTGTGTATAAGACCCATACAAATCTATAGGTAACCTCTCATGAAATTTTACTGATATTCTATTGAATATTGTTTCTAATATTGAGTATGGATCATGTGGTATTATATATCTAGGATGATCATGCCACAAATACAATGATAGTTTCTCAATTTTCGGACTCTTCTTTAGGGTTAATCCCCAAACATATAATCACACTACATGGGATCCAATTCATGTTATTAGTATGATACATAGGATTTATCATTGTAGTACAATCCAAATTTTATTAACCCATTATGAATTCAACTGAACTAGAAAGGTTTTATTCCAATTTTCATAGGATATGTATGATGCCTCGTTCAATTTCAATCCTAACTCTAAAACCCCAAACTTCTCACAAAATTTTGATAAACTATAGAGTTTTCAATTAGAAATATTTTTCAATTCATCAAAATTTAATTATATAATAATGTAAGACCACTAATATATATATGTTTTCACATATAAACATGGTATAGAACAAATCATTTCAATAGGGTTAACTAGTCCCACACTTTGATTTGATAGTAATTAATGAATATGTATTAAATTAATAATAGAATCCTGGAGTAGGGTATAATCCCTACAAAAAGGCATGATGATCTTAAAATCCAATATTTTTTACCAATTCATTTTCTATGATATCCCTAGTTATGTCTATGTAATATCCTTCCTTTTAAATGTAGGATCGAATTAACTCAACATGACTGTGGGCATGCAATTTATTAAAAAGACCCACACTCTTGGGTATATGGATAAAAACATATTATAGATAAAAATAAATTTTATATGAAAATATAATAAAAAATAATACAACATTTATAATTGAAGTACCTTTTGAGGTTTAGAGTTTTAGTGAATTAGGGAAAAAATTAAAACTTATAGATTCTATGTTTTTGTGATCAAAATGATATTTCCTTCCACTATCTAAATGAGTACTAAATCTATAAAAATAATTCAGTATCTGAAACAAAGTATCTAAATAGGATACTATTGTAGAAAAATCATATGGATTAATTTTCATTACGGCATGGAGAAATTGAAACATTAGAAAATTCTGATCTCAAATACTATAAAGGGATAAATATAAATTCCAAGATTTAATGACCATAAGTGATAATAAGATACTAAAAAGGGAATAGTCAAAATTGCATATGGTAGTTATATCAAAAAATTCCTATAATAGAAGTCCTTTAATAAGGCTTTATATAACATAATACATGAATTTAAAGTTTTTAGAAATTTGAGTTAACAAACAATACCCATAATAACATAACATATGAATGAAAATATTTGTGAGAGAGTCATAAAAACACCCATAGAAACCATATTTCATGAAAAAACACCAAGTCATTTAGCACATTATTGTATTGGGATAACTACATGTGTACATTCCTGGGAATGGGATAATCCTTCCATGTATCAGTAATACTGGGGAAAAACCTCTCTTATACCCCTTTAGATTGGGATTAATCCTCTCATATACCTATTTGTTTTCAATAAATCCTCACATGTACCATTTTAAGATCATTAAACATAAACATATGCTAATGCATTAGTGAGTGATATAGAACCCCACCCATTACGATCTATACATATGTGTGAAAAATAAAATAAATTATCATCATATCATAATGAATTAAAGGAAACCAATTGGGTTTCATGTCAATTAAAATTGGAATATCATAGGAAAAAAGTTCAAATTTCAATCAATAATCATAACATGATATACCGATGTAAAATTCAAAGGTATTGACATATATTCAGTAACACTCTAGGTAAATATAGATTAATCATGATAATAGATCGTATGATATTTAAACTATATAGAAAAATTCTATTTCTATAAGTCCATAATTTCCCTAATTAATAAATGTTTAGATATATTGGAGAAAACCCCTTAATTATTAGAATAAATATTATAGTATTATCAAAAGAAATGTAGTGGAATAAAATTTTTAACATTATATAAATAATATGAATAAGAAATACAAAGGAAGTGACATATCATTGCACATTTATAGATTTAAATTATTTGATAAAATATTTATTATGAATCAACTCATAATTGAATAATACAATTATAAGAATATTATATTTTCACATTGAAAATCATGATGAAAATAAACCATTTTAACCAAAACCATTTAAATAAACTCATATGATAATGAAAAATGGATGGAATGAAAATAATTAAGATACATTAAAACATTAATTTTTATGAATTATAAAACAATAGATTTGTGATAAATATATTATATTTTTATAAGTGATATATAAATTGTAAAATAAAATTTGGATATCTTAAGCATGGAAATCCTTTTTAATAGTTTAAAATAACTATGTAAAAAAACAACAACATAGAAGAAAAAAAATTAATTTTTTAAAATTATATTGACAATATTGATATCACATGGGATAGAATATTATTATAATTCTAAAGATTAATGTAAAAAATTTAATGTGAAATAAAAATAAAGACTAAGAGTGAAATAGTTCGTTAAGAGGATGGGATTTATTCTAAAAAGTGATATATTTTTTGAATGATATTTTATCATTATAAAATATTTGAAAAAAGAATAATTTTCTTACAGAGTTGAATAAGACATACCATGAAATATACTCCTAATATTAAAGAAACCAATAATGGATGAAATAATTTATTGATGAAGAATTATAACTCAATAGAGGGAGTTTTGTTAAAAAAGGCCTAAAAAATTAGCATCTTTTGAATTAAATTTCATTTAATATGAGAACGTGATATTTCTATTCAAAACACATAACTTATATGAATTTATTAAAAAAATATTTAAGAATTAATAAAACTATTAAAAAAATTTACACTGCACAATAAGAAATCTAACTCAAGAAATTGACTTTGAGGATAAAAACCCATACCATGTTCTTGAATCATTAAATTAATGTGGTTAGCTTCATTATGAATTCATTTTTTTATTTATAATAACCTTAAAAATGGAGGTCTTAGGAAGCCTGTTGGTTACATGAAAATTAAGAAAGTGTGAGAGGGTTCGAGGAGGAATAAATGGAATAGTTTTAGAAATAAACTTGAAAGGAATGTGTAACTCGAATCGGTACATGTATCCCCTTTTATAAGTGAAGAGATTTAAAATTTTGGAAATATTTATGATTTAATTTAAAAGGCATTCCCTTTTCAATGGAAGGTGAGTCCAAATTTTGATAATTTTGGAGATGATATGAGTAATAATCAAATTATATCTCATTTATACAAGTAATGTATAATTAAAATTAAAATTTTGGAATATTGAAAATTATTTATATTTTTACTATATTTTACTTTTTACAATGTTCCTATTTTTTTACTCTTGGTAACTTATTTTTCAAAAAAATTAAAATTTGAATTATTGACAAATTTGAACATATATATTTTAATTTTTGAAAATAATTTTATCAAAAAAAATTCATATAGGGCGAATGTGTTTATTTTTAAGCAAACGTACTAAACACGTAAAACGTTTTTGGGAAATGTGTGTTTTTAAGAAGAAAAATTATGTATTGTATATAATTATTAATGTTTTTTATTTAATATAATGTGGTTAGTTTATTGTAAGAAAATAAATTTCATGTCACATTCAAATAAAGGGATTTTTTTAACAAAAAGTATGTTTAATTAAATTAAAATAACAAAAATAGTTTATATTTGAATAATTAGTATTATTTTTAATTATATTTTAATACATTACAATTACATTTTTTAATTTATTTCTTAAAATAAAATACAAATTATAAACAAACCTGTTGTATTGAAAAATAATATTTTTACAGATTACTTGTCCTACTTTTTATTTTATAACAACTTGTATTTTAGATATGGAATATATAATAGTTAATATATATAAAATTATTTATTATAATTGAAAATTGGTTTAATTAAATAATATGATATATTTAGATGTTATTTGAGAAATAATAATCTTATTTATTTTAGATCCTCTAAATATAAACATTATTAGTTTAAAAATATATTCATATTAAATATAGGTTTTTTATTCTTATATTTTTTATAACATAATTTTTCCATAATGATATGTCTCATTTGATTTTTTTTATAAAAAACATTTATTCAACATAATGTTTATTTAAATGAAGAATTATATATCAAAATATTAGGTTGTTACATTCTCCCCCATTAAAAAATTTATTCCTCATAATTTTTTATTATTAATTACTAATGAATATAGTTGTGGCTATTCTGAACATATTCATCATTCACGATATACTTTCTCATATGAAATCTGTATTAATATCTTAATCTATATCAAGTTACTTATTGTTCATTAAAAAACATTAATAATCCACACTATTATATACCCATTGATACACCATATGAATTTTTTTACTATATAATTACCTTAAAAAACTTATTTAAATTTATAATAAATTAATCCAACATGAAATTATATATTCCTCTAAAATTTATCTCCATATTTTTTCACAAATTTATTAATGACATGTTAATAGTTTCACATACTATTTAGTATATATCGTCATCCCAAAAATATTTGACAAAATTAATGAAACATATTATGGATTTTTAGTACATTAAATCAAATCTCAATTCCAAGGATATCAATACTATAATTCTATAATTCTTTAAAATCAATCATCTTTTTATTACTAATTTTTATTTATACCTCAATTATGTGTTCTTTAATAATTATTGAAAAAATTATTTCATTTTAACAAAATAAATTTGCAATGTTATTGATTCCGTTTAATTTATCTTTCCAAATATTTAAATAAAAAATAATTAATAAAAATTCCTAGATGTTTCACATAATCATCTCAAACATTAAAATACACCAAAATATAATCTATAAATAAAACTAACTAATGAAAATAGATAAGTGTATCAACATTTAATATTTATTATATATCTACACCACTACTTTAGGTAATAATATGAAACATGACTTCTACATTATAGTATGAATATAATAATGTTCTAAATCATTTATGTATTCTCCCTTATTAAGTCAAAGTAATTTTTTTTCTAGATTATTACATTTCCCATATTTCATTTTTTTCATCCTATTTTAACTAAATTCTGAAATATATTCCAATAGAATCAATATTAATGATGATATGAAAATGAAATATAAATCCAAATATTTTTTATAATGAAACATTATTTTCATTCATTGATACTTTTAGTTAAATATACATTTATTTAGGTTATGTTCTGTTATACTAAATATGTTAATCCTAAAAATAATTTTTCAAAATTATCAAGAAGTATCTTAAATTAATAAAAACAAGAAAGACATTTAAATTTAAATTTAAATGTTTAACATAACCTTTATCCATTGAATCACATATTAATTAATATATAACTTAACAAGTGAATAACTATATCTTAATTAATTCCATTAATATTCAATCCCTATTATGAATTATAAAAAATTAATTTTAAAATTATTCATAATGGTTTGTAAATGGAATATTAATTTAACATTAAATATCCGTTGGTAGTGTGAAGTGCAGTGTGTAGTTAGGCCACTTTTACAATAAATTGGTGGTTGTTAGGTTTATATAAAACACACCCTTTTAATGGTTATTACCCCTAGGTGTATTTGTTTCAAATACAGCTTCCATTTATAGTATCTGTATAGGGATGTTATTTATAAAAAAGGTACTCAATATCTACATTACCAAGATTTTATGACTTTTTCATATAGTTATACTTATTAATAGTTTTTATATATAGATATATTATCTTGATCACTAGAAAAACTAAAATATTAAGTATAATCTTGTAATGTCCTGAACTTTCCGGCCAGTTGCTTTGATAGACAATTGATCTTTGAGTTGTCTAGGGATAGTCTGTGGGGTTTTAGGACATGTGAGATATTCTAATGGTCCATAATTCCAAAAGTTTTTCAAATTTATAGTTTTCCAACAATGTCTTATTATTGTGGCCTCTCATTCTGGTGGCATGTCGTTCTAGTGGCATGTTATTTTGGCAGATCATCATTCTAGAGGCATCCCATTCTTGTGGCTTATCCTTTTTGTGTTGTCAGTCTCATTCTAAAGGCATCTTGTTCTTTCAGTGTGTTTTTATGGTGGTGTATCGTTCTATTGGCATGTCGTTTTGGAAGTGTGCCCTTCTTACATGTCATTATGGTAACTTGTCATTCTGACGACATGCCATTCAAGCAACGTCTCTTTCTTTATGAATCTACTTCCAGGGGTGTGTCTTTCTGGTGGTGTGTCTTTCTAGCATCATGTCATTTGGTTGGAGTGTCATTCTGGTGGCATGTTTTTGTGGTAGTGTGTCATTCTGGAAGCATGTATTTCTAGTATTGTGTCATTCTGATGGTGTCTCATTATAGCGATGACTCATCCTGGTGGTGTCTTATCGTGGCAGTGTCACATTTTGGCAGTGTCTCATCATAGAAATGTGTTATCCTAGTGGTGTGTTGTCTTGGTAGTATTTTATTCATGGTTTTGTATCATCATAGTGGTGTTTCATCCTAGAGGTGTGTCACCTTTATGGTGTGTCATTCCTAGTGGTGTATTATCTTGTTGGTGTTTCATTTCCAAAAGTTTTCCATTTTCCCAAAATTTCTTGTTTTTTCTAGTTTTTCCTTTTTTATGTCTGTTTTGATGATAAATGAGTTTAGTTAAATAATTAATGGTTTTTAAAGATGTTTGAAAGGCTATCAATAATATTTTATATTTATATGATGTTAAAGGTCATTTAAATGGTCAAATAACATGGTTTGTTGAGATTCTCTTTTAATGGAAATCCTAAACCGTATCTAATCCTGAACATTTGGGATCCAATATTTCTAAAGTAAAGATATTTCATATCCTCCTTTGGTTTGATTTCAATTGAAATGGGATGTATCAGATCCCTCTTCCCATATGAGTTGTTAACTTTGTTGCTGTAATTGGTTTTGATTCCTTGGAGATTTTCCTGCTATACACATGCCCCTTTTTTAGCGCAACATGGCTATGTTGACCATCTTTCTTACAAGTAGGGTTTTCTTTCTTTCCTCTTTATGTGCATCATATTAGATGGTTTTATTATTTTCACCTCATGTGGAAATGGTTTCATCCAAATTAATAAAGATAATGAATCATTTTTAATTAAATTTAAAGGGGATTGGGAATGTGAATTATGATTGTACGGCTTCTTGTTGATTTAACTTGATTCAATTTTATATTATGATGGAATGGGTGTTTTCCCTTGATAAAAACTCTTTCTGGTTATGACACAATTATTTTGTAGTAACTCTATTATAAAATCCTCTATTTTCATGATTTAATGGTATCATCATAAGTAAATAAATTACTAACCACATATATTCAATTAATTTAATTAATTCCCCATGACTCAATGGATTTTGTGATAACACCCTTAAATAAAGAAGTAAAATTTAATAATTTCCCCTTCACTTTCTAAATATGGAAATGTGTTGTGTTGTGATATATGTTGTGATGTGTAGAATGGTTCTGGTTTTTGTGTGTTGGATATATGTAATGTGAGGTATATATATTGTGATGTGTGTGGGGAAAATTTTATGAGATGTTGTTCTACAATGGGGATGTAATTATTGTTATGGTGTAGTAGTACAGTAGGGATGTGATGGTGGGTGTGGTATGGTTATTCATTGGGGATATGAAACTAGATGTGGATTGAATGTAATGTGGATGTGGAAGTTGGGATGTGGTGTTGTGCTTATGTTATGGGGTTTGTTTCGTTATATCCACCCAAGTATTAATAGAATTAATACTTCATGTTAAAAATTTTAGATGGGCATGTTTAATGAGGAAAATGATGATGGGATGTGTTGTTTAATTGGTTAATTTATGTATCTAAAATAACGGGTTAGAAATATAAAATTTTATGTCTATATAAATGAAATGGGGGGTTTTAATGAATGTTGATTACATAAATTAAAGAGATTGATAAAGTATAATTTATTTATTAAACACTGACTAGTGAAAATGGATTAAATACTAAAGTATGATCTTTGGATTCTACCTTGTTTGTGTGATTTTATACATCTATAGGTGGCATTGATTCAGTAGATTATGTGAGATGGTTAGTTCTTATTGTAAACCCATAGGATGTGCTTTTGTATTGTAACTCTATATATATATATACACATTTATTTCCTTATAATTTATATTCGCACCCCACCCTCATTGATTACTATGTGCTGAACAACCGTATCGTTATGTGGTGGGTGTCTTTCCCAAATATCTTGGTGGGAGGATGGATTGATGGCCACCTGATCTTCCATGTTCCCTATTCTAGGTGAGATAGGTATTTCATAGGGTGTGATGGATAGAGGTCTGTAAGTGAATTATATGGTCGATGTGATGTGTTGTACCAGGTGTCCTCTAGATGAGTTGCGATGGGATGTCTAAGGTGACTTTAGAATGATTTGTGATGTGATGTCCCAGGTGTCTTCAGGATGATTTGTGATGGGTTGTTCCAGGTGTCTTTGGGATGAGATGTTCATTGTTGCAAGGCCCATGTGTGCGTGGGTGGTATGTGTGGTGAGGACAAGGTGTGTGTGGGTGGTATATGTTGTGAGGCCCAAGTGTGTGAGCGAGTGATGTGTTGTGAGGACTAGGTGCGTGAGAGAGGTATGTGATGTGGTATATTCAGATACGGTAGGATCTCCATGATGATTATTGTTTGGAAAAGAGTGTCTAATCACTTGGAAAGTAGTGTGGGGTACCTTATCATTGGTGTGCGTCATTTTATATATTATTGTACTTTGATGAGTGATTTGGTGAGTGTGCCTTGGTGAGGTTGGGGTATTTATTAGTATAACTTTTTAGGTCTTTTTTGGTTTTAGAACATTCACACTGGTGCATTAATATGATCCTTTTAAAATGTGCAAGAGAGACTTTGTTTTTTTCTTACTTAGTATACCTGTATGCTCACCCTACATATATAAAAACAATTTTTAGGATTCCTGAAAGAAATTTTTGGAAATTGCTAGACATTTCTAGTTTCAACCTTCAGAGTTGTTCTTATGTCACATCATTAGCTTTTTTTTTCTTTTGGACTATCATTTAGAGACATTTATATATATAAGTTTTGATTTATACATTCATTGTAGAATGGTTTGTATTTATTTTATTTATTTCATAGATTTCACTATTTTTAATACATCATATATCATGATATTTTTTTATTTCAATGGTTAATTATTCCCATATTGTGATATCTTTATACCCTTTTTGCTAGTTGCAACCCTGGGATTACTGGAGACAGGACTCGGGGGGTCATTGTCTCCCTTTATTCATTGTCATACTAGGAGGGGTATCTTCTGAGAGAGGGGATCACGAAAATTAACTTAATGGTTTTTATATTCATTTAAAAATATAATCAACATTGACTTATTAGCCCTTCAGGGCCCTTACAACTCATAAATTATCTTAAACCTAAAATCATAAATACTATACATATCTAAACTCCCTTTAACACCAAATTATTCTCCAAACAATCACACTCCAATTCCTGGTGTTGAAAGAAAATCACATGTACAAACTAGATTTGATTCAAAACTATAGTAATAAGATATTTTATCATTTATAATGAAATTTCTTTTTGAGATTCAGCAATTTTGATAGTTATAAAAAATATATTAGGATAACTGATTTTTTGTATGAAAATGAAATTTTTTTCACTATATAAGAAACTAGAAAATCCAAAATAAGCCTTTAATATCTCCCATAAATATTCCCTACATGATACAATTCTTAACACATGATATGTATTTCTTTTCTTTATAACGAGGTGAAATAGAATAAAAAACGTGTGACCTGAAATGATAAGTAAGGGTGGACATAAATGATTAGCTTAAATGATTAAATGAGTGAATAATATGAGAAATATGGTCATTCAATATACATAATAAAGTTATAACCAACAAAACATAAGTCATAAATCAGGGAATAATTCTTGGAAAAATAGAATATATGAATCAAAAGAGTGTGGAACCTTGAGTAAATAATCCTGATAAGTGAGATAATAACATAGGAATTATAATATACTTAAAGATGTGTCATAAAATAAAACATAGAAACCACATGTAAATAATGTTGACCATAAAATTAATCACATAGTAGGGATGGGCTATCCACCCACGTACCTTTTATGGCTTGGGATAATCCTCTAGTGTTTTATTAGTCTTTAGGTTAAATCATTATTATATCCCTTTGTCATTTGATAAATCCACCATGTATAACAAGTAATGAGATAAATCCTCTTATATATCCCTTTGATAACATGAGATAAAAACATAATCCAATGCATTGTAGTCCAATATATGACCCCACCCATTATCATCCATATATATGCATACAATTTAAAATAAATCATCATCATATCGTAATGAACCTAAGGAAATAAAATGGGATTCATATAAATTTCAAATGGAATCACATGTGCATAACAATAATCATTCTTGAAATAATCATAATTTAATATACTAATGGAATTTGAATGCCTATCGAGTGAAATTATATTATATTCAAGGTACATACATTTCAAGAAAGATGTTACATAATGTGGAATTTACACTTTATATACAATGAGTAAGTTTTTAAGAATATAATTTCACTAATCAAACAAATTATAGGTATCTAGGTAAAAATCCATAAATTAATGAAATCAAAAATAGGTTATTTACAACAGATTGGAATTGGAGGAATATTTTATGGTTATACACTAAATTTTATAAGGAAGGACAAGGGCAGTAATGGATGATTTTCCTTTCAGATATTTTAAAGTTCTCATTTATAAAAACATATGTCAAGTATCAACTAAAAAATGAAGAACACTTTTTTAAGAATAGTCAAATATCAATTTGAAATGAATGATGAAGACAACCCTTTTAAATAAACACTTTTAGAAATAAATATAAGATAACATATAAATACTTTAATTTTTAAAAACATTGGAAAGATGATTCAAAATTATTGGAATACCATTCATGTGAAAATGTTTTAAATACATGTTTCTTTATTTTAATAATGAAAGAATAAAAAATAAAGTAACTAGTTTTTTTGAAACATTAAATACAAAATAGTTAAAATAAAATAATTGATAATATATGAAAACATAAATTTTCTAGAAATATACAAAAATGGAGCGTTGAAATAGGTATAATGGTCTTATAGGGAAAACATATAGTGGAATTTAAATATTTGATTATTAAAATTATTGAAAACGTTTTTAATAATTCTAAACACAATTTTTGGTAACCTATATTATATAATGACTATGAAAATTCAATTTTAAAATATTATAAGGAAAATAGAGAGATCCTATGAGATAACACATAATTCAGATTCGAAATAAAAAGAATAGATTAGTGGGAATTGAAAAAATGTACAAGAATGGGAATACATCATTAAATTAGATGAGAATTAATATAAACAGTAGAAAATAATTTATTGGATTGTATTTTTTATCAATATATATCCCACCCAAAGAAGTAAAAGATAATTTTTTGAATTATTATTCAATTTTCCTATTAATTTATATTTTTAACTAATATTTAATTTTTACATTGTAGCTAATTTTTACCCTCGATTACATGATTTTCTCATTACAATTAAAATTGTATTTATTAACTGACATGAAACTTTTGGTTTAAATTTAAAATACATCCACTTTCTAAATAAAATTTATTTTAATGTAAAAAATTTATTTTAAAATAAATGTAGATAATGAGTGAAATAATTTTTTTTAGAAAAAGTGATTTTTGAAGTATAAATTATAAGTATAGCCTATAAATTATTAATCATTTGTATTTCCAAGAATTTATTAAATTAATTATTAAGAAAATAAATTTTATGTGGCTTTCGAATCAAACAAAGATAGAATTTCAATAAAATACTTTTGAATTAAATGAAAATCCAAAAAACATTTTTTATTATAATGAAAAAATTACTTTTTCTTTTGAAGGTAAAAATATGATCAAAAATTTATAAAAATATATTTTAAATGTATACTATCATTTCTTTTATCCATTAAAATGTTTTATGAAATTATTATTCTTTTTTATATATTGATAATGTAATAAAACTGATCATCTTGGGAAAAAATATATTTTAAATTATAAATCTAAAATGAAATTATCTCATAAAAATATACAAATCTTATACTATCTAAGTATTGAAATTATAAAAATAGAAATGAATTTTATCCAATTCTATTATAAATAATGAAAATTTAGTTTAAAAAAATATCTATAAAATAAACTTTTTTCTAAAATAAATTTCTTATATATTTGGTGTCTTTAGTATTACATTACATAGATGTCTATAATAGGGAGTTATATATTTTTAGTTAATATATTGAAATATTATATATTTTCCAGAAATATTTTTTGATATAAATTATATGATACCTTTAAAAATAATTTGTCGATGAATAATCACATTTATTATTTATCCTCTATGTGTAATAATTTTTAGTAGATATCTTCTTATTTAAATGAGTATTTATTATCCTTATAATTTGAAGAAAAGTATCTATATATCTGGCCATAGTTCATTTAACAAATGTGGTGTATAAAAATAATGTTGTTTTACAAAATGTTTTTTTCTAATGGAATAATAATATTGTAAAATCTTTGATCATTATAGATAAACTCTCGTATAGTATAGATAAAAATATCATAATATATGAAGCTTTAATAAATTATTAAGTTGGATTATGAGAATCAATATTCCAAATTTTAATTAAAAATTTCAATTTTAGATGAACTAAAAATTAATATAAATCATAAGAAAACTATCCACATTTTATATGTTGGTTTAGTCAAAAATTAATTTTGAAATAAGTAAAATAATTATTTTTAATAGATTTTTTATTTTTGTAATTAATTTTAAAATAGTCACAAGTCAATTTTTCAATTTTTTGATTTATTTTGAATTCAATATGAAATAAATTAAATTGGTGTTTTGAATTTTTTTATTTAATTTTGTAATTTAATTATATTATTTGAACTTTATTTTTCTAATATTTACATATTTATAGGTAAACTATTTATTTATAGTTCATTAGGTGTGATTTACAAAGTCCTGTATATGATTTTATGATGTTGCATTCAATTAAAAAAATATTAATCCTTATGTATGGATAAACCCAATTCGCTACACTTATGTTGTGTTAAAAGTAAATCAAAGGACTTGAGAAATTTTTAATGTCATGAAGACCCAACTATGTAAGAATCATCATTTACTAAAAGTGATTAATGAAATAGGAAGGTGATCACCTATTAATAAATTCTAAATAAACTCTTCAACATGTGATTAAATTATCACTCCATAGATCTATATAATATTGACTAAATTAATGAACATGTTAGGTAAGGTGAATCAGGAAAGACAACGTGCTATATAGGAATAAAATGAGGTATCCAGCACACCTACATGAAATTCATGGATTCACCGCATTATAATTTCCACTATTCCTTATGTTTTACATACGATAAACCCAATGTAATCTTCTACGTTGCATGTTTCCCTCTATGAACATATATAAAGAATCAATTCATTTTTAACTAAAAATTTATGATTCCACATTTGATTAATCTATATTTTCATAATAACTCTAGATTTTTGAAATAAATCAATTTCTAATTTCTCTTTTCATTCTAAAATTTGGAAAGGTTCATCCATAGATCTGATATATATTTGATTTGAAAAAATATGAAAATAGTTATTAAAGAGTAATTTTACACACTTATGATAATTAGTGAGTGTTTATAAATAGATAAATTACATCCATCAGCTGATCAATGTGGATGTAGATAGAGGGAAGAATCATAGAGGTAGAGCATTATAATTATTGTCCCTATGATGAATATTTTCATGGTTAAAAAAAATACATCTCATTTTTATGGATTCTAGAATATAGAAACATGTACTTGATTTATATTTTTTTTGAATTTGATAAATCTGTTTTACATTTAAATTAGTTCCTTTTTATTTTATCCTTCTTCCAGAAACATACATTCAACTTAAATATACTTTCATGGAGAACTAACCAAAGGTTTAACCAATAAAGACATTTATTATTCCCTTTAATCCCTTCTATAATTTTTTATAATGGTATCATAGAATTTTAATATATAATGAGGGAAAAAGGGTTGGTGAAGTGGTTTATATAATTATCCCAAACGAACACTCATTGTTCCACAACTATAAAATATAATTTATAAATTTCTAGATTTGATATAGATAAAAATGACTTAATTTGATGATCGAGAACATAAAAAATCAATAATAAATATTGTATCAAATTTTAACCCAAGGGCCTTTTTGGTTTAGAGTTTTATAGAATTAATAAAAATTATTTAATAACCATACCCATTTCTTTCGGTGATCAATTTTTCTAATAGAATCAATTTTTCTAATTTATTTGATACACATAAATACCTCACAAAAATTTATTCACACATGAATCCTTTTGTAGATAATTCATTAAAAAATATCCTTCATAACCTGGTGTAATATAAAATTGAATAATGGTGATCTCAAATCCTTATTAAGTATAAATATAGGCATTAAAAATTAATTTCATCAGTGAGTGTAAGGAAATTATAATGGTATGATGATGTAATAAATGTTAATGAGCTTAACATTAAATAATTCTTAGCAATAAAAACCTAAATAATTATGGAACCTAGATTTATTAATGGAAATATTCATAAAAATAAATAATCATGAGAAATTTCATTTGAATCATGATCATAGGATCCATTAAAATATAATATAAAAAAATGAAAATATGTTGGTGGCATGGACTATTATCTTCAAAACTCAAGATCACACATCTTAAAAATAAATAGACTCTATTTAAATCCATATGATAAATCTCAATGGTTAACTCTCTATTATTTTATTTTAAGTAGAAGAAATAGTAATCAATTCCTTAGAGATATATATTTGGCTCACCTATCATATAATCTATACCAGTCACACCAGTAATCACGATTTATACATGTTTCACCCATAATTATCAATAATTATCATGTATCGTACATAAACATATCTAATAGCAGAGTTTATTTTCATCATAAATCATTTTTCTATATCTTTTATTCCATTCTATATTATTTTAACTTTGGAAATAACATAGGATTCATGAAAATAATTTTAAAATAGTCAATATAAGAGATCCAACAAAATAATATAAATGATATAATAAAACCATGTCCCAATTAAAGTATAGGAATCAAAAAATTAAGTTTCCTTAGATGAAAATAACCTTAACTGAACATCTAAAACGTTTTACAGAAAAATGATAAGATAAAAATGTCACACGATACATTTAAAGTTTATAAATATACCAATAAATTAATAAAATGATATTATTTTAAAATAACCATTAATACTTTTATTAAATGAATCCTCATTTAAATGAAAGATTGTTATCATTTTAAAATCCATCCTTTCAATATATGTTAATATAAAACATACCATTTTAACTTTTCTAAAATGTGAAATGTGACTTGTAAAGAATGATTATAGAAATATTCATTTAAAACCATTGTAAATAAGGAAATACATACTGAAAATGAAATTTTTTAAAATGTCATATGTAGGTAAGAACATTCATAACATACTTTTTAATATTATGGAAATATAAAAAAATCATCAACCCCAGTGAAAATAATGTATCTTTTCATTAAAAAAAATTTGTATATCTGTTTATATTCAAAAATTTGAAAAATAAAATGAAATAATATGAATATAAAAAATAGACAACGGAAATGAATATAATTGTGGAATTAGAAACATATATCATATAATTTCCATCAAAATATCAATTAATATAAATAATTAAGAACAGAAATGATGTCATCACATAAGGCCATTACTACTTTGGTGACATTTGAATCCGAAATCATTGTAATCAATAATATATTATGGATCATTAAATAAAATTAATTACATGTACAATATATTAAAATTTATTTCTAATGTAGTAAGTAAACCAGACAGGAAAATCATGGTGCATGACATGGAACATATCTTAAGAAAATGATATTGTAATAAAGACAATACATTAAAGGATAAAAATCATTTTATGTGTTAATTATTCCATGATGTCACAATTAAAATATATTAGAATATATATATATAAACTAATAAATATATATTAGAATAATTTATATACCAATTCAAAAATAATCAAGAAATAATAATGTTAATGGAATGTAATTATAACCTAATGGATGGAAATTGATATAAGAATCCCCATAGAAAGATAATAACATTGAAATGATAATTAATAAATATCGTTCTTATGTATAATACATGACAACCACATAGAACAAGTTGAAATACAACATAAAATAATCAGTGTTCATTATACACATAATCATGTGACAACATAGACAACGAATAAGTAATATAACACAATGAAAAGAAATAGATTTATGAAATCACATATTCCCTTATAACTATTAGACCAACAATTCATTAAAGTAAATAACATAGAATTTATATATAAGAAAATTAATTGTTAGACAATAATGATAAAATTAATCCATAATATACTCTATACAACACAAGAAAAAAAATAAACCATGTTGCAAAAATTAAATCAGCCTTAATGAAATGAAATTGAGACTAGACATACATTACATTAAATTCCATTTAGCATCATATATTTTATAAATCATTAATAATAATTATAAATTAATTATTTAGTTTTATAATAACCATTATAATTTTCATATCATTAATATTATCCATTTTATTTCAATTATTTTCTTATTTTATTTATTTATGTAATCAGTTACGTTTACATTATTTGTTTTTAGTATATTCTATTCATAATAGAAAAACAACTTCAGTTGGATGAGTCATGGTCAATCGAATCATTTTAAAGTGATATATATAAAATTAATAATAATTTTTAACAATTTTATATATTAAATATAATTTTATAACATTCAATAAAATCATATAAAAATAATGAATCATATATCTTTATGAAGGTTGTTGTCCACTCATACGACCATTCGATATCATCATTTTACAGTAAATGTAAGGTTATGAAAATAAATTATATATTATAATTTCAAAAATTTTAATTATATCATGCATATAATGTATATTAATTAAATATATTATAATAACAATACATGTGAGTTGTTTATGAAAAAATGCCTCATTATTTTGTGGTGGTGGTAATCCACATGAAAACACAAGAAATGTTTTCATTTCTCATTGGATGGAAAAGAGATAAAAAAGTGATTTAACAAAATCATAATAACATTTTATTATATGTTAGATACTTAATTTATAATTTTAGCATAGATAAATATTATTTTAAAATATTTATAAGAAGAATAAAAATTGAATTACATCGGAAAGGACTTTTACATTATTCTTAGATAACCACTCTAGGTTACACCGTAAGAATTCCAGGGTTGATAATTTTAATAGACCCGAAACTCTAGTATTTGAGAATAGATGTTTGGGAGATATTTTTTATGTCATGGATGATCGGTATTTCCCAAAATATATGAGGAAGAGATAAGTGTATTATCCCTTTTATATTGGAGTTGAGGTCCAACATTATTATTACTTAAATTATTAAATTAATATAAATTAATTTTTATTTTCATGTAGAACCAAATTGACATATTTAAAATATTATATGATTTAGAGTCTAAGTACTCCCATAAAATAAAATTAGGAAATTATTGTTTTATTTTCTCGCCCATATCTCTTATTTTTACACCCCCATTAACCATTAACATGATTATTAGGATATCAACATTATTTTTACAATATAGTGGTGATGAATGTTACTATAGAAGGAAAATCGATCCATATATGCATAATGGATTATACAATGTAGTATATCCAATTCACATTAAAAATAATAATATTTTTACAATTTTTAAATCATTAAATAAAATATTTTGTATCATGAAATACAATGAGAGACTGTTTTGGGGCTATTCAAATATTTTATCATTAATGTCATAAATATTGTATTAAAATTATAATTTAACATTTTAACACATCTCTAATTTGTTATATTAGTTTAAAAAATTCATTTAATGCATTTATTCATCAAAATTATCATAATTTAAATGATTTTAAAAATAAACTTACAAGATTTATCTATTACTTAAACTAGAGTTATTTCAGAATATTATAAGTACTTCTCATACTTATTTCATTTATAAAAATAATAAATAATTTTCCATGATGTAAAATTAATTCCTCATTTAAGTAACAAAAAAATTAACCTAAATTATTCTTATCCTTATGATAAAAGATTATATTTATTAAACCAAAGAGAGTGACATTTCATTTTTAATATATAATTTAAATATTATCGAGGCCATAATAAAAGTAATTTAGAAAGAAATTTCCAAATATTATATCCATGGGTGGTTATGGTTTATATACACTTATGTATTAAAATAAGCATATGTTTTAGAATGTTTTTTATAACCTATCTTATTGTTTTATCCTTGTTTTATGTGTTTTACCATTAACTAGGTGACAAATAATTATGACTGTGACAATTCATATTGTAAAAAAAATGATACTTGTTTCATATTTCAACCCCTTGATTCAATATATTTAATAAAATTTAAGATATCCATTTTATATAAATGGTTTAAATTAGTTTTTTTATAAATATGTTAAATTTATAGAAAACATTTAAAAATAATAATGTTCATAATCCAAGAAATAAACTTATCACAAAATCCTGCATAATATTGCTCTAAATTTAATTATTTAGTATATATATAATTAATTAAATATTTATTTAATATTAGATAAAATTAAAAGAATAATGATACTTCTTATTGAAATGAAATGAATATTTAAAAAATTATTGATCATTATTTATTGAAAAATAAAACATTTCAAATAAATTCAAAAATTTCCCAAATATAATTCCAATTATGAAATTTCAAAAATATTGTCACTTTTATAAAATATAATATATATATATTTTTAAATTTAATGTCATATTCACTCCCAAATAGTAATAATATTCATTTTTGAAGGAAATTTATTTTTGAAGCACAAAAATGTTTTTATTTAAAATCGGATGCTTTTATTATGAATTTATATATCAATATGCATTATATAAATAAAATAATAAATATTTTTCATAATTTGGTTACTAGTATTCATGTATCCCATTTAACACATATGTTGTAATGATCATATATAAATATAAACTATTTTATAGTATAAAGATATTTATTTAAATCTCAGTTTTTTTTAAGAAGATATAGAGCATGGTATTATGTTAAACTAAACTTTCAATGTGATATGTTATACTGCCTTAATTATATTTCATCCACTCAAATTTTTCTAGTTCATAAAAAAAATAAATTTATTTAAAACATTATTACAATATTTGCTATATAGTGGAAGATATGAGATATGATCATGAAAGGGAAAATTTTTTATTTAAACTTACCTTTGGGAAAACCCACATCATAAATAGGTATAATAAAATATCATATTGTAAATTATAGAAGTTAAACATGATGGTAATATACAATAAAAAATAATCAATTTCTCAAACAAGGAAGTCACTGGATAGAGGTTAAAATATGGACATGGAGGGAAAAATAACTTATACAGAATGATAGACTGTTGTAGAGATCATGGTCATGCTGAAAATAATTTAAAATTAAATAACAATAATGTTATAGGAAAACTATAAATTACCTTGAAATTAAGTTAATATGATAAAATAATTCTTTACAGACACTTTTCCTAGGGATGGGGGATTTTTTTACTATAATATATTGGGAAAATAAATAAATATACTTACTTGATGTCCATACATTACGTAAAACATATTTCATCCATTATTTGTGATTTGATCATTTTAAATTTATATATTATATCAAAATCCATTAATTGAATATTCTAGATGAATTTTTCATTCCCAAATAAATAGAATTCAATTTTAACAGATCACAAGATCCCCAAAAGGATAACATGTTATTCTTCTTGTTTATAATCATTAATCAAAATCAAAATGTTTTTCATAATATAATCAACAATATATAAAAACCATTAAATGAATAAATACAGAATTTAATCTCCAATACCATAACAATTACACCCAATATTCATTTTAAATTATTTTATAAATATCTAATATTTAAAATCATTATAATATACCTATATAATATTGAAAATCAATTATTTGAAAGATTTGATCAAATATTCATCCATGATCGACATAACATTTATCTCCAAATAACATAAATTGGTCATTAATTCATATAAAAAAAATATATTCCATAATTAAATAATCTCTAAAATATGCTATTGTTCTACATAATTAACATTATCCCCCAAGACTCTATAATGAAATCAAATATTCTTTATGAATATAAATTATAGTTTTTTATATAAATAAAATAACTTATTAACCAACTGTTTTTCCTTTACCATAATCATATAATTTTATTAAAATAGAGAACTTATTCACAAATAAAATTAATCACTTATCCACAAAATATAAATTCTATCCCATGGTTATCTATCTCATAAACTATATGTTCAAAAAATAAAGAGACCCAATTATAAAAAAACAATCATTACTTAAATATAAGAGATAATTTTTACAATTATTTTTAAAACTATCTTTAATCTTATGTCCCCAAACACATGTCAAAACAAAGGGTTACACATACATTAAAAATTAATGAAAAGTAAATAAAAATCTCCCAAAGTACTCCCATAACATATGACCTCAAAAGTAGTTTCTGAAACTTCAAAATTACGATGAAAATTAAAAACATAATCCTATAATGGTATACATACCTCTAATTTCACCTTATATGAAAACATTAAATTATATAATTTTATTTAAATTCTTCTCTAATACCAACTATAATAAGCTCGAACCTGAAATCTTGGTTCTAAAGTAAAAACATTATATTTATTTTTATATATTTGATAATGACAACCATAACCCAATTTTATAATTCAAAACATAAAAAATCAATAAGATATTTTAGATCACATACATACCCAATTAATATTTATGTTTTCCATTTTAGAGAATTTGGAGAAATTCATATATAAAAAAACAATATCATCATCTGATCACTTTTCCTATATCAATTTTTTTTATTTCAAAAAATGTCTTCAAAATACACCAAAAATTCTTCATATATAAACCATTTATAAAGATAATTAATTTTTTTCAATCTTAATCAACCAAGGTAATAGAGAACAAGATAATAGTGAGTTCAAATGATCAATAATGGAAAATAAAAGAATTAACAATATAATGTCATCCGTGAGCATAAGATGATCATAATGGGATGATGAAATAATAAAATTTCAGGACATTGACATAAATGAATTCACATACACTGATACTTGGATCATTAAAACTATGACATGGAATAAATCTTTGAAAATGATAAGAGGAATAAGAATAAATAATCATGATCCATGTGATGTCCATATATATGAAAATAAAAACTAAAAACTCAAAGAAAGAATAAATAAATTTGGATGTTTTGTCAAAACAATAACTACATAACCCATGTTCACAAGTTTAAAAAATAATAGGATCCTATTGAAATCCATAGAATAAACCACCGTAGTAATCATGAAAATTATTTCCTTGAATGACAAGGATGATTAAAACATTCATTGGAGATATATATCAGGAACCCCCATTATATAAGTTATATCAAGATTATTTATCATCATGTGATGCATCGATCTAAACCATACTCATAAATTATTTTCAATAATGTTTCATAAATCTAACATAGTTATCAATCACTTTCATTATTTTTAAAAAAGCATTCATTGCTTATAACCTGATTTACTAGTTGAAATGAAATGGCTTTCTCGAAAATATCAATAAAACAATCTTCATAAGACATACATTGAATGAATATGGATGGTATCATATGAACATTATCCCAATGAATCATATGAATAATGAAATATTATAAAATAGATTATAAAAACATTTAAATAACATTTCATTCAAAATAAGGGAAAACACACCTTTCTTTCATTACATTTAAAATTTAAAAAATAAAAATATATTAAAAAAATAACTTTCATTGAACAAAACCAAGTAAATACATAAAAAACTATTAAAATAAAATAATTATCATGAATTAAATAAAATATATTCATGATTTATATGATACAATAAATAGTTCCATTCATTGTTTTGTAAAAAGAAAACAATTACTTTTACTGAATGTTATTAGAAAGATTAAATTTCAAACCATTGTAAGAAAATTAACTTTTTATTGTGGAAAGAACCATTTTTAAAACATTTCAATTGTAGGGAATAATTTTAATTTTTTTAAGAGTATCTTCATAGAATAAAATTATTATCCAATCAGGAAGATATACGTTTGTATTTTCAGTAACGGCATTTTATTGTTCATTTTAACTACCAAAGGGAGAAAATTGGTAGGAAATAATATAAGTCTAAAAAATTACTAAATGATTATAATATATATGTGGTTCAAGAAATAATGATTATATAATTTCCCACAAAGGAACCTTGTTCTTAAACAATCCAAAAAAAATTAGTTTACAAACATAAATTCTATAATATTGTGGGATCATTCAAATAAAATTTCATTGTAATAAATAATATGATATAGATATATAAATCCCATGAGTTATTTGAATTAATATGTAAAAATTAATTAATGGGGTATTATGTACACCATTCCAAGAAATCATGTTTCACTACATGAATCATGTCTCAAGAAAATGATATTGAGAAAAAGAAAACCCTTCAAAATATCATATTATTTAATGTGATAATTATTCCATGAATTTAAAATTTATACATATGTAAATAAAGACCTCAAAGCAGAATTATATAAAAATTCAGATAATTTAACCATTCTAAAGATCAAAAAATTGAAATGATAATCAATAAATGATGATATTATACTTAACAATGTTAAAGGCACATTAAAATGTTTAAATACGATATAAAATAATCATGGTTTATTACATACATAATATTTATAACAAATAATTCGTTTCATACTTAATGTTTACATAATTTTAAGTGAATATTAATTGTATAATAACATGATCCATAATAAAAACTTTAAAGTTTTAGTGTATTTGGAGAATTAAAACATAAACAACTAATTTAGGTAGATTATTCATCCTCTATCACAATGTTCTTATAAATTTGTTCCATTATTGAAATACAATTTGTAAACTAATATTCATAAAATTGGGAATGGAATAAAACGTTATCATTTGAGAGTCATAAGAGTGAGAAACAATCATGAACCAATCATGAACCATAAGTTCATATCACTATAGTTTCATAAATATGTGTCACCATACTAGGTATAGAATCTATTTCATATATCATGTTTAACTATCATAACCATTAAATCATTATGTATCAGGTGTAAAAAACATTTCCTCATATCATATTGGATCACAAATTATCACCTATTAACTATATTGGGTTAGGAATCCCTACTGATATCCCATAGTTGGTAAATAATATATTCTTTTATCCCATAATTATATGAGGACCTATAAATCTTTTGAAACTGAATTGGAGGGATATTTAATTATTTTTCTACGAATAACATAATGAATCCATACTTATGTGTTCCAAATTATCATAAAAGTTTCATCATATCATTATGAAATATTATGTAGAAAGAAAAAAGGTTTTATAAATATTTTTTCCTTAAATTTAATCATAACCCACAGAAAATAAATGAGTTTCCAAAAAAAAATAATCATAAAAATAATAATACTTCATCACATATGATATTGTTTGTTTCATTGGATAAAATCTCTAGTAAATAATAATTAACATTCAAACATGTTATCATATATGAAAATTTATTTAAAATAACACTTGTATATTTCTTGAGGAAAATAACCTTATCTTTTTGAAAAAATTTATTTAAAATCCAAATAATTATAACATATAATGAAATAAATTTTAGTAGAAAAAAGCATTGGATACAATTAATAAATATTGTATATCATTAATTGTTCAGGATAGTGGAAAATTATTTTCATACTATTCACATTAAAATAAATACACCTTTCAGATTTTTTGATAAAGTATAAAGTAGCTCATTGTTAAAATAACAAGGATATTCCGTTGAAATTTTTTATGAAAATAAAACCATGAATAAAAAATAATTTTATAAATAATTATAGAATGATCAAAACAATACCTTATATCATTTTAATATAATCAATGGCATGTAGGAAAAATATTCCCAAATAGATGGTAAAAGAGAGTTAAGTTTCATTAAAAATCATTATCTTGAGAAAATAATTTAAAACAAGTGAAAGGAAATATTTATTCCCAATAAATAAAAATATATTATTAAAAATATAACGCGTTTTTCATATAAACAAAAAATAGTTTCCTTCATTTAAATTCAATCATAAACAATATTAATTAAAAGTGTACTCAGACGTTAATCCCTTACCTCATGTCTAATATTGAATCCTACTCATTTAAAACTCATTTTTAATAACTTTTGATTTATTATAAATTTATTATATAACAATAATCATAAATAACATACAATATATGATTTACTTATAACATCTTATCACCAATTTACTAACAATTTTCTATTAAAATAACTCTAATGTGTGATAAATGATTCATATTTATTTTATGTTTTGGTTTGTATGTACCAGTGCATGTATTTTTATCATGGGTCCATAATATACAAAATTTTAATCCTGATATAAATATCATACATAGTTATTGAATATATATTTAGATTCATTTCAAAAATATATAGATAGAATAATTAATTACACCGTTCATGGAGATGGTATGTCGTATGCATACATGAATTATTTTTACATATTTAGACAGATAGAAAAAAATAAATGTAAATCATAAGTAGAATTTATATAATTATTATTATATAATATATATAATATATATTAATTATTTTTACCCTTCTTACCATCCATAAAAAATAGAAGCAAAAAATGAATCAATTCGTTTCCTGGAGGTGGCAGTCCACACGTGCGTATTAGAGACATTATTTCCCAACAGAATATAAGAGGGTTGAAAATAGTTTTACCATCATCAAAATAACTAATAAGTATATTTGATACATGGAAATGATTACTTTTTTTAAAAATGTTGGGGCCAAAGCCTCAATTTATTATTTAAAGCAAAGACTTCTATAGACTGGTAGAGGGAGTCCTATTAAATAACCCGAAGACCCAAGGCCAAGTGGCCTGAAATGGTTCATATATCATATGATTATGATCCACAATAATCTCAAACGAAGAATTTTAATATGTTTTGGTTATGTTTTAACCCTTATCTCATAGTTTAAACCCATTATTAACCCTTTTGACAAATACAAACACATCAATATTTATAATTTTAACGGTGATGAATGTTACCGTTAAAGGAAAAGCTGTTCATAAATGGACCATTGTTAAAATTTTAAACCATATCCCACTCAAATGTATGAATATGGGTCTTTATGAATTTTAAATCATTAAATAAAATTATATTCATCATAAAATATCTATACTATCATTTTGAGAACTATTTATTTAATATGACATTGAAAACAACTAGTAAGAAAAGGAATTAAAATATAAAATTGTATGAAAACCATTATGTTTCATATATATTTTAAAAAATTGGAACACAATAATTCGCCCATATTTTATTACTTTTAATATTTTAAGTATAATTTAAATTAATATTCTACTAATTAAGTAAAAAATGTTTTAGTGTTGTGTAAGAGTTTATTGTTACTATTAAGTTACTAAAAATTAAAAATTTATCCCCATGATAAAAATAATACGTTTTTTGAAACATAAATTTACAACTAAACAATACGTTTTTTTTTCTCCATATGAAATTTTTTATAGACATTTTTGTTGAGAGAGTGGAGTTTAATATTTTTACTTTTCATAAATTACTATAATGGACATAAATTATTAAAAATGAAACCAAGTGGGCATATATTATGGAAATAGATTAAAATGTATGATTTGTAGTTTTCCAAAAGGATAAATGAAAGTATTTGAATGAATTTTCAGCCATATAACAATATTTTTAACCCTAATTATCCCATTTTACATTTAACAGTGTTCTAGATCTCCTATTTTAAAATATACAATATATTTTAAAGGATCCAATTTCTATAATGTCATAAATTAACTTATCCCTTAAAATGAAAAACACATTCCAAAACAATTTCTCAAATAAATTTCTTTTTATGTAAAAAGTTTTATACACTATATTCAATGAAAAAATTTATTCCAATCAAAAAAATTGGATTATTCGTAATATAAGAGAAAAAATATTTCTTTCAAACTATTTTAATATAAAATTTATATTTTTAAATTCGTGATATAAAAATATTGATTTCATCATTTTTCACTATTCATAATAAAGTCTACATGTTTCAAAATATAATAAAATAACCCCATGACTATTATAATATTAAAATTACAAAAATGATATTATTTTTATGAAAAACAATATCAAAAAGATGAAAAAATTATTATAATATCCACTTACCAAAAGACATTAATACCAATTTTGAAGATTTTTTTTATGAAGAAAAAAATGACACTTCAAAAAAATGAGTTATAATTTTTTAATCATTAATCAATAAATATATATTGAGTAGGAAATATATACATATTTCATAATGTAGTTAATCCTGTTTATACACACAAATTCAAAAAAGAATCAATAATTTTCACATTAAATTATAATATTTTAATAGTATAACATGGTTTCATTAAAATCCTTGTTGGGTGTAAACTAATCCATTAATAAAATCAAATTTATTTATAGAGAATAATATTTCAAAATCTCATGGTGTAAAATTATACCCCTAAAAAAATTAATTTCTCCCTTGAAATTTCAACACTATGATACAAAAAATTTATGATATATATATTTCATCACATTCACTTATTCTCAAGTAGGTTCCTATAATTTATAGTCTCACCATTATTTTGTTACCATGTTTTTGGTTTTGTTCCATAGAGAATTAAAAATATGATCATGAATCTGCACATGTTTTCCATTATAAGATAGATCTTACTAAAGTGGTATGACCTATTTGTTAAATACATGTAAATGACAAGGTATTCCATCCATGTGGAGAGATACAAGCAACATATAGTTATCTTGGGAGATATTCGTTTGATGTTAAAAATTATATGGTGCAATCCCAATATAATGAACAATTTCAAAATGAAATATATATGTAGGTTCAACACTCACTTAATTATAAATATCATAACCTTATTCAAAATATATATTCATTGGAATACCTTTTCACCAACATAAAACTTCATATATTATTTATGATTTTAGTATTACATTTATTTTGAATTTATGATTCACTCATATTCTACAAAAACTATGATTTTTTTGGTATCCACTTTGTTATCTCTGGTATTAATAGTTTTCATTCCCAAGATCCTTACCCATATATTGGTGTTATTCACTTCTTATCATTAAGGTATTTAAAATGAACCATATGAATGCTTGATTGAAATATATTTTTGTAGGAAAATTATACCAATGGATGATGTTAATCCCAACTAAATTTTTAATTAAATGAATTATATATCGAAACATACTCCACTATTTCAGTGGATCTCTATGAATGACTATCTATATAATGATATAATAAGTACTGAAACAAAAATCCAAATATATATCTTGTTGAATAATTCCCCCAAACATATATGTAAACCATGAATCATAGGTTGATACAATAGAATTTGTTACACCATAAAATCTTAATAAATCCTTAAATTATAACCTAACAATATAACTTAGAGAATAGTCTACTCCAATTTAAGTGATTTCTGCTGTCTTTATATGGTGATTGTCTATAACCCAACTAATATTTTTTTATTTGGATGTTTTCAGGAGTTTGATGTCTGAACTCGTGGTATTGTTTTACCATTTCTATTTAGTTATTGGTAATGATTATAACATACCCTTAAAATTTTCTCTCTCATAATTAACTTATTGACATACTAGATATTGAGATACATACTTTAAGATATTCCATTTAATGTTTTCCCACTAAAAATATTCATTAATATCTTTTTACATTATTATACATACAATATGAATAAATAATGATAAAATGTGAGATTTATCTAACATTTCCACCATAAATTCTTATATAGATAAGACGTATACTCATTTCATGAACCTTATATTTCCATCACTATCATGTTTGAGCATAGTAACACTCTTTACCATCCATTTCAATTCTATAACATGCCTATGAACCTCTCTAAAATTCACATGAATATATGGATGATCTTTCATCTGAGTAAGATAAGATCCGTCCCCTTTCGTTAATATTTCAAGTTCCATATTCATCAAATCCATATGTATTTTATATATTTAAATTTTAATTATAGGAAAAATAGCATGTTTCTTCCAACACAGAGCAATATCCTTGTTCACCTCCCTAGGGTGTTCATATATTTAACAATCATAATATTTATTCAATTTGGATCATCTTATCCCATCTATATTTAACTATTTATATGTCAATATATAAATGATTATTTTATGGTCTATATATATTTCACTACAGTTTTCGTAACTATAATTCATTCATATATTCCTAGAAAAAATTCTTCTACATCATCTAAATCATGATTCAGGTAATTTTTCTCATGAATTTTCAATTTGTGTGAGGCATATTCTATCACCTTGTCATTCATTAGGAGGAAACATCACATTCCCTTAATTTATGAATCACTATAGATCAAAAACTATTCCCTACCACATGGTAGTATGGGAATATAGTCACTAACCAACCATCTATTAAAATCATATAAATATTCTTCACTATCAACCATTAATAATAACATATACCCCTTATAAGTCCACATGTTTTGTATATTAGAGAGTCTAGAGAAATTTCTCACAATGCTTCAGAATTATCCATCCAACCTAAGAAAACCATGGATTTATATTATTTTTGTGGCCTATGATATTTATAAACTACATAATTCTTATAGGGATCCACTAATATACCTTTACATGTGACTATATAACCCATGAATGAGAATTTCTAAAGAAAAATTCAATATTTAAAAAATTTTCCTACAGTTTATCCATTTTAGGGTCTTTTGCGTAATTAAAAAATTATCATAATTCTCTTCATTTCTATTTTATTATAATATAACATATATCTTTAAAGACTACCCCAAAATAATCAATGAAAACTCTAAATACTCCATTAATTGAATCAGTTAAAATAGTCTAGGAATTAGTAAGAAAAAATGGAATCATTATAAATTAATATTATCTATAGGTTGTACAAAATGATATCTTTGGTATATTAACCTTATCAACCCTCAATTAGAGATATCTAGAAGTAATTTGAAACTTTTAAAATTATTTAGCTCTTGTAGTTGATCAAACATTTCATCAATATAGTATATAGGTCACTTATACTTTATTTTGATATTGTTCATCTACTGATAATAAATATAGACTCACACTAATCTATCATTATTCTAAAGAAAAAAAACATGCGCACCCCATGGTGATGATCATGGGAAAAATAATCCTTTATGAAAATAATCCTAGATTTTCTTATTTAATTCCAATAACTGAATCAAGGAAATTCTATATGAATTCATGAAAATAGGTATAACTACAGGTGTGGTTTTAATTGATAATTAAACATCACATTTTTGAGGAATACTAGTCAATTATTATATAAATAAATCAAAAATAAACTCATATAATAAGTATATATTTGTTATTTATATTATCCCATACCATCCTTGATAATTATTATTTTTAAATAATAATAAAAACCCGTAAAATGGATGAAATTTCCATTAGAAGATGTTTTTTATTATCAGAGTAATATATGATCAGAGGTTGGTTCAGAATATTAAATTTGACATACCTTCCATTAAATTTAATATTGTAATTAGAAAAGAAATGAAATACATGCCTAAGAAAACCTCAAAGTACACTTGATGGAGATTAACAATATTATCAGAATGAATATTCTAAAATACATCAATTGAAGAAGAATCATATACATTAGATGCAATCATCATTGCATTTGTGGGTTTCACCAAAAATTTAACATCTAATCATCGTGTCATCATGGTGATGACATATTACAAAACATTAGATATTAAAGATTGAAGTGATTAAGAATCAAATAATACATTATCATATGTAGAGCGGTTAAAAAGTGTTTATTTCACCACATTATTATCCGACCCCACCTCAAAAATAGAAATCATTTGGGGTTTCCATTGGTATTTCAGCTTAAGTGGATGTTGATGTCGATAATATTCATAAAAATTACAATTCAAAGAGTAGTTCAAATAATTACCATACTCCTTCCATTTGAATAATTATATTTTATGTTGAGAATTATCTTTCCTATGTCCTATCTCTATTCTATTAATTATTGTATCATCGCCTATAAATATTCACGAACTTTATGATAAGAATTTATAAATTTAATAAACCTCCAAGGTCTATTAAATAAACATCCTTCACATTTCAAAATTTATTTCTTGAATTGATATGTTTTTAATTTTAATTAACCATGTGATTTATTTGAGTATTCATTAGAATCCATCATCTTTTTCTTATTAAAACAATTTGAATATTGGAAAAAATAATATTTATAGGTTAATCTTGATTTCACATTGAACCATTTATTCATATATAATAATGTATCTTGAAGATAACACCTTTTAAGAAAATGGTTCAAAGTGACCAAATAATAGATCAATTACTATTTTATGGTTGATAATCAAAACTAAATCATAACATTCAAGCCTTGTAAAATTTTGCACATAGGCACAAATGGACTCATCATCCTTTTTCTTGAGATTTTGGAATTCCATCTATTTTTTATGTATAATTTTATTTAATTGAATAATGAAATATAACCTAATAAAATCATCCCATTACATTGAATCAATTTCATCCTCCATACAAATATTCTTAATAATATTTTAACATTGATCTTCCAATTATTAAAAATTATAAATGGACATAAAAATCATTTTATTTTCTTGGTAATGAAGAACAAAAAATATTTTATATATGGTGTAGATCCACCATTCATACACCATTGGCTGAGAAGTGATACTGAAATAAGGTGGAATTTACCTCAGGAAAGGATCTATACTACTTTGTTCTATCAATTTATTTTTTTTGGATTATAAAACTGATTCTTCTGCTAAGAATATCTTGTGAGATTAGAAACCTTCTTCAACATTCTAGATCCCTTTGAATTTGGTTTCGATGTTGTAATCATTTAATATAATTTATAAGACATATAAATCATTTCACCTTGATGTAATTATATGAAACCTTATTTTTAACCTAGGTTTTGAACAGTCACTTCTAAAGCATTACAATGTTATCAAATATATAAATTTATCCCTAGGGGTTTTTTCACTAATTTTATCTCTCATTAGTCTATAAATATTATATAATCAACACTATAATAAGAACTATAAAAACACACATATCATACATAATTATTACTTCAATTTAGATAAATATTCAATAAATAACATTTCGATCATTTCCAGAACCATATAGAATTTTTTTCTCTGTTGACAAGATACATAAAAAATTTATTTAGGTACATTCATAATGATCCCATATAATTTTCTTCTAATATTGTAAAATTATTTACAAACCCCACATAAATATATTATTCATAACCTAAATAAATTAATCATAAAAAAAGTTTGATATTTGATTATCAGTAATAGAAATCATGGGAGGTATAAATCCATTGCCTTTTAAAGGGATATTATAAGAATAATAGTATGAGATCATAAGCATTAAATAACGTGTTCACATCAAATATTTCATGTATCATAAAAAATATTAATGGAAGATAACATTTTTGCATCAAAATATATAAATAATAAGTTGGAGGAAAAAATTAGAAATCAACTAAGAACTATATGATTAGGCCATAATGATGTCACATAAATGTGCCACCATTATTAGTATAGAAATTATTCTATATATCAATGTTAAATACCAAAACCATTAAAAAATAGTGGATTATAAATCAATTTTATTTCCTATATCATAAAATAAAATGCACCACCACTTATTTCTTATATATGACCATAAATCCATACTCTTTACCAAAGTGGATCAAGCACATAGACCTATTTCCCATAATTATCTCATGAGATATAATGATTTATACAATTCCATAGAGGTCTATATATTTATATGGACACCAATAACATAATGATATATATATATATATATATATATATATATATATTCCACAAGGTCATAAAAATACATTTTATAATAATAACATAATCCATGGAAGGGAAATGGATGTCATAAAAATTTCATCATTTCATCATATCATAAATCATAAAAAATGGGTTCCATCAAAAATCATCATCATAATTGTAAAAAATACATAGAAACAATAAGGGTGGTATCATTAGGTCATATCTTCATTAAAAAAAATAAATATAAAAATATATTATCACATTTTAAAATTATTTTAAAAATTAGTGGAATATCTAGCCAAAAACACCCTTTTGTATTTGAAATCACTTATTTAAAATGCAATTATTTATAAAATATTATAGAAAAAAATTTAATGTGAATTGGACCTTTGAATTTTTTCTGAAATAATATTGAATTAATTTTTCTTCATGGTGGTATTAATTTTGATTCATGTCATATAAATTAGAACAAATATTCATTTCACCACTTCTATTAAATTGAAAATACCTGGTTCGGAAAACGGAATGAAGATTCATTTTATATAGTTTTATAAAAATAATATCATGGGTAAAAAAGTAGAATGTTGTTGGTTTTCATTAGAATCATGATTAAAATATCTTGAGTAAACAAGGTGAGTAAAATGAAATGAAGTATTTACTCCCCATAAGAAAATAGAATAATGGAAAAATGGAATGGACATATCAAATAAAAATCATATATTTTTCTTAATATAAAATCAAGAATAAAAAATCATGAATAAAATGGGATTGGGACGTAAATCTATAACCTCCTGTCTAATTAATCATCACACACATTTGAACTTCCTGTATAGTAAATATAGATTTATTTTAAATAAATTTCATGATTTTAATTATACATATAGTACAATATATGATTTACTTATATCAAGTTTTCACCTTTTTATTAATAATTTAGGATTAAAATAGTTTTTTTCATTGACAACTACTTTTTTTCCATGTATGTTTTGGTTTAACAGACCGATCCTTATACTTATATCATATATATATAATAACAGTAATGTTAATAAATATATAGATAAAATATATAATTATATATATATATGTATATATATATATTCATCCATTAAAGGTAGATATAGAAAAATTAATTACATCTTTCAAGTATATGGTGGGCGTACGTATGCATGAATGTATTTTTTATTTTTTAAAAAATGAATAAAAATAGATAAATACTAATTTAAAATTAAATATTAATTAATAATTAATATATATATTATATATTCAATAATTTTATCCTTATTACTAGCATTGTAAAATATTTTTGAAAAATGAATCACACCGCATTGTGAAGGTGGTATTCTATATATTGGCACAAGTAACGTTATTGTTTCAGATGGATCATGAAAAGGTGGATAATGGTAGTTAAATCATCACAACAACTGGAATATCTTGAGATTTTTTGAAATATAATATTTCAAATAAATTTAAAATATATAAAGGATTGTGTTATACACTACACATAGTTCAGCTTGCATAATAAATAATACCATGTTTATCTTGCGTTGCACGCAACATTAAGTTCCTTTGATGAATTTTGTGACACACATGCACACATATTACGAGAAAATAAAATACTATTAATATTATAATGATATTTATCAACTAGTCATTATAATGGAGGAAATAAAATATATTAAAAAATTATTAAATTATAATTTACATAATGTTTATAAGATAAATTCAATGGTTAGAAATTAATTAAAGATTAAAATAAATACTAGTTAAATAAAAAGAATGTAACAACCCAAGTAAAGATAGAATGATTCATTTTCATATTTATTAATATTTTTAATTAAATAGTATTTTTAACTTAAAACTTACTCTATGTACAATAGAATACATGAAATGTAAAAATTAGTTTCTCTAAAATCTTACATTGCACGCATGACTGACTTATACCGAACAATAATATATTGGTAATATTATTATTTAATATGGTCATTTTGCTACCTTTTAATGGGAAAACTGTTTTAAATAATATTTTTGACACTTTTATAATTTTTATATGATAAATAAAATCATTTTTTGAAATTAAAATATAAAATTTTACTATGGGTGATTTCACTGTATTTTTCTGAGAACTTTCATATTATTATGATTACCGAATAATACTGAATTTTTTTAAACACCTATTTCTATTCTAATTAATTTATAAATATAAATAATGTTTTTATTTGGTTTTAAAGTATAATTATATATATTTGAAATTATTTAAACCAATTTATTTCATTAAAAACAATTTCACATTGAATTTAGATATAAAAAATGAACAGACTTTTGAACATTTTAACTTTAAAAATCCTCTTTCTTATCCTGTTTGCAGGATTTATTTTAAATTAATTTACTCCTCTTATAATATTTTTTTTAAAAATGGATTAAATATTTTTAATAATAATAATATATAATTCATAATACGGTCAAATTAGTTCATGACCAAAAATATTAGTGAATGTAATTATAATTTATTACAATGGTTAAGGTAACAATATGTTTACTTTGTTGTCAAAACATTAATATTAATAGCCTAAATGACCTATAAACTGGTTGAAAACCCATTGGATGGGTAATATTAGAACATATAACCTCTTTGATCTAATTGGGAGCATTATTAGAGTCACAATATGTATAGAAGTCCTCTCAATAGTGTTTCTCATTTTATATTTACAAGAATGTCACCCCACATACTTTTAAAAGGAACTCACCATCCCCATTAATTAACACATATCAATCCAGTTTGTATCATCAAACACCTTTAAAAAATAATCTCTAGAATCCATATATTAACAATACATTCCTTACAATATTGATAAAAAATCCAAGGAACCCCTTTGGTGGAATGCAAAATGAGTTACCCAAAAAAAGGTAACATTCCCCAATGTGTATTTATGTTTTATTTCTTTTTTGCCAATTAATTTCTTATTATTACATTATTATATAATAATATATATTACATATCTTGAGATGTTTTTATGTTATGGTTTTTACCTACTCTTACACACACTTATATTAAATGGGTAACAAAATTACCATATATATACAACGAACTACAACCTTGTGAAACGACGTCATTCATTTTTTAATTTACCACTTTTCATGGATGGGAATTATGATGAAAAAACTATTTTTATGATATATTTGATATTTATTTTTAAATAATGACTTTTTAATTTTCATATATCACATACCTTCATACTTTATATTTTATATAAATATGATAACATTGTTAGTGGACGTGTGGATGACCGCCTCCTCAAAGTGATGTGATACACTCACACATTACATGGAATGTATTAATGATGGGTTTAATTAAATTTTTTTTGAATACATAACATATATATTAAATTAATGAGATAATTAAATTTCATTAAATAAAGCATATCAATTTATTTATTACCGTTTGACAGATGAAAACATTGATAATATCGTTCGTAGACGTGTGGAATACCACATCCTCAACGCGATATGATTACTTGTAAATCTCAATAACTATATATATAAGTATATATAATTAAATCACATGGTATTTATGATATAATTTACATTATATAAAGATAAATTTTATTTAACTTCTTTCTATAATGATTATTGAAAAATGAAAATGCTACTCTTGCGTAAGTACGACCTACCGTCTCCAAGATTGTAGTGCTGGTTCATTTTTCATTACTCTATTTCATTATTTGTTTAAAAATTGTAATTTGTGTATAAATATGATAATTATATCATGATTATTAGTTTTTATATGTTTATATAAGGATCCATTTAACCATTGTTGACCTAACAAATTTGTTTTTACCACATAAACCGAATGTGGTCAAAACACCTGATATAAGCTTAATTATTTATGTATTTGATTAACACATTGTAATAAGTGAAATAAAAGTAATTATAAATATAAAAATTCTTCTTAATTAATTAAATAATTAATTTAAATTTATTATTCATTAATATAAATACACATGTAAAAATTTGAAGTCAATGTGTGGGATTTTTATCTCACTTTTTACAACTCTAAGTTAAATTTCATATTAAGAATTGACTTATTTTGTTTGGTATATCTACTGACCCTTTTGACATATTATATCATGAATTATTTAATCATAATGGTATTTAAATGTTTTATTTAATTATTATTACTTTTGGAGATTCTAATTCGCATGTTACCACAATTGTAAGGGATTTCATCTCAATCTCTATTCATTGAGACATTTATTGATGATATACACATTAAATCAACTTTAAAGTGAATATATAGAACCTATGACATTAAATATCCTTATTTTATATATAATCATGTTATTTAATATTTTTTTAAATTTACTATTTCATGTGGGTTGTGATTTGAGTTTTCTAACAGGTATGCGACACAATGTTTGTTGAACGATTTAATTTTCAAATCATTGTATCAATGTTATTTTTCTTGATATTATTTGATGTATTTATTTAATTTTATAAAATTATTATACATGAAATTATATATATATTTTTTCAATTTCATTGAAAGTTCATAGAATATAATATTTTTATATGTCTTAAAATGAATGTTTTGACAAATGACAAATGAAATATACTATTTTTGAAGTACGATGATAATGGCCTTTCATGTCTTCTTGAAATTTTATTTGATTTATATATTAATTTTATAGAATAAATGTTTTCTTAAATGAAAACCCATATTTGATTTAATTTTTTTATTTTAGTATTTCAAATGGAGTTTCAAATAAAAGGTTGATTGTGTATTCAAAATGGACTATCAAAGGAAAATAATATTTTTATACGAATGTGTTCTCATATGGATTTAAAAAGATTTTTAACAGGTTTTATGATGATATTTTTTTACAATTGATATGGGAATTTATAATTAAATAAAATGGGTGATCCCGATACAGCTTATACAAATGGTTTATCCACATTATAGCTCACAAGTGATCCCGATAGATCTTATATCAAGGGTTGAGATCCATTATTTCTTATAAGAAATGGGTGATCCTAATATAGCCTATACGAAGGGTTGAGCCCCATTATAGCTCACAGGTGAGCCCAATATAGCTTATAAAATTAGTGATCCCAATTATATATTTCTAATTAATTAGTTAATGAGAATCTTGGAAGTTTTTCTTATGATAACTCTAGTTAAAAGGGGTTTCCAAGGGTTTATGTATATGATGCTTTAAGCTAGGAAAAAGAGTTATAATTTGATTCTATTGGTTTTATTGGTTTTATTTTATATAAATGTTGGTTGTTTTCATGTGAACATGTTTTATTTCATATTCTCAAATAACAATGAAGATAAATGTAAATGTAATAAAATTTTTTACTGATTTTACAAAACTAATGGTTTGCTTTATTTTTATATCACTTAATGAGATTTTATGCTCATCCCACATTTTTTAAAATGTCTTCTGATGGTTTAATGTTGGGTTAGGGAATAGAATAATTCATGTTTTAATACACATATATTTCCCATTAAAATAATTCATGATTTATATTAAAAGATTTATATTATGGAAAAAATGGATACAGATCAGAAGTTTCCACTTTGTAATATATGTTTTTATATAATAGTTATGGAATAATTATCTAAAACTCTAAACCTAAAAAAATCTTCAATGTGATAGAAATTAAAGTTATAGACATTAATCAAGATTATGTAATGTTTAGGTATATTTCCTTATAGTTGGTATCAAAGGAATGTTTTAGATAAATTTAGAGGATTCGAGTGTGTAGATATCATTCCCTTAGAATATTTGAATTTATATTTATGTTAAATTGATATATCATTTGATATTTCCATGTTTCTTAATCTAAATCATGTTGTTCCAAATGTTTTTTCATTGAGGAAGAAAGAAAGAAGCAGTAGGAAGGCATGAAGTGAAGAATACCCTTCCAAATGAACGTCCCAAGATGGTTGTAATTAGAAAAAACCAATGTTTTAGAGTGATGGATCAATTAACACAAGAAATAAATATTTGTGGTGTCAATAAAGGATAGGAAATAGATATAAAACAAAGAAAAAAGTCAATATTAGGTAATTTCATGAGGAACAATCCTCCATCATTCAACAGATCATCTCACCCAGTGGTACCCAAAAGATGGATCAATCCTCCAAAGAAGATATTTGAAGTATTGGGTTTCTCATAATGTCAAAAGGTACCCATTACATATATCTTCTTGAAGGTGAATCTAGTTGATGTTAGTATTTGTTTAATAATACTAGATATAAATATGATATTTATGCTATGTAATAGTAACCAATTGAGGACATTTTCCTTGAGAAATATTTCCCTACAGTTTTTCAGATTAGTATAGAGAATAAAATATTTTAATTAAAGAAAAATTATGATGATTCCGTGGATGTGTATAAAGAAAAATTCACAATATTGGCCAGGTTAGTGTTAGAATTTATCTGGGACATTGATAGTAAAATTAATAGATTTTACTTAGGATGGAAACCAAGTCTATGATGTGATTTCTACTCTTGAGAATTTAAAAGTTATTAAAAAGAGGATAATTGTGCTGAGGAAGTTTAAATGGATTTTACGAACACTTACATACTATGAGATGACAATATTAAGAAATGATCAAGGTGGAAATAAATAGTGATGAAACCAACTAATAATTCTGTTGGTAATCCTAAACTTGTTCTAGGTGTGGTAAAATGCATTTTGCGGAATGTTTGTCAGGATCTGGTAACTGCTACTAATAAGTTATGTTTGGCCACAAGATTTGTGATTATAAGGAAAAGAGTACTAAAAAAATCCAACAATGATATTATATATAGTCAGTCCATAGTATGATTCTTAATCTATAATGAGTTGTTAAATTATGAAAACATGTTCCCCAAGAAAATTACTCAGGGTAGAAATCATCATGATTAGAAAAAAATGGATAAGGGAATAATTTTCTACCTCTACAATTGATGTTGGGATATGTGGTGAAGTAATGGAAGATCCAGGGTGATCTATATTTTTCGAAGTTTAATCATCGGACAAATTTATTAGGCACCCTCTTTTAATGTTTTAAATAATTTATATACCTTGGGTGATATTAATTATGTTTCTATAGATGACTGATGTATATGTTGAAATGTTATTGGAGAAAGAATGCCTCTATTTTTGTGGATATAATTTTAATGGTCTTGGTGGCCATCAGGGTTATATATTTATGGAATTATTTAGTTTTAACATTAGGTTTTACTATTTAACTTTAGAGATTAATTAACTATCTCCTCACATGAATGTTTGAAATTATCTTACAATGTGCTAACTATGATGTCTTTGGATAATATTTAACAATTGGAGGACTATCATGTTATTCTATTGAGGCTTATATGAACTATTAGAAGATTATTATAGTTCTTATGGAAGGAAAAATCAACTAGTATACTCATTTTTTGGAGAAAAGGATGATTTCTGTGGTTTATGTTGATTAAAGGATTAATCTACATTCGTCATGTTAGTATATTTCCTTATGTTCTTAGACAAAAAATGAATTCCACTATTCTTAAAAAAAGGATATTGAAAAATATTTATGCTAATACCATTTTTTTCTGTTGAACTGGTGGTATTATAAATAATCATATATTTTTTGGTTCTGATGCCCTTAACATTTTATTGATCATTCACTTATAGGGGATCAATGATTTTTTATCACTATCTATAATTAATTACTATTTTTTTCCATGTATAATGTTCACTCCCAACTTATATTATCCTATCTATAAACCAATTTATGAGTTATCATTGGTAAATTTTATGATTCCAAATTTAACTTTTTAAAATTAGTTTTATTATTCAATTTTCTGATGTGGTTTTCAAACAAAGAAACTCTCAAGTATTATTCTTTTGAGGTCCTAGATGAATTTCTAGGGAAAAATTTATTTTAAGGGGAAATGATGTAATATCCTAACATTTAATGAAATATAATCTTTAAAATTAATTTAAATTATTTAATAGATTTTTTTACATGTTATTAATAGTTTATCTTGCATCACACTCAATACAAATTTTATCTTATTTACTACACAACATCGAGTTACTTTGATGACTTATTTTACAAATAAGCCTAACTCTTATCAGACTCCAATATACTATAAATATTATTATGATAGTTATCACCCAGGTATTGGAATGGTAGGAGTGAAAGATGTTAGATAAATTAGAAAATTATAGTTTAAACATGTTTTTAAAATTAATTCATTGGTTAAAAATTCATTATAAATGAAAATAAAGACAATTTAATATGAAGGATGAAATCACCCAGGTAATTATGGAAGAAGCCTTTTCATATTTATTAATAATTATGAATTAAATAAAAAATTTCTATTAAATGTTACTCAATGTCCAATATCATAAAAGAAATGTAATAAGTTGTTTCTCCAAGGTCTTGCGATTCATGCAAGATTGAGTTATATCAAACAATAATATAGTGTTAATAATAATATTATTAATATGGTTGTTTTGCCGCCTTTTAATGGAGCACACATATTAATTCATATTTTTTATAATTTTCTGATTTTTATAAGAAAAATATAAATTTATTTCTTGAATTAGAAATATTAAAATTTACTTTGGGTGATTTTTTGATATTTTTTTGAGAACTTTCGTTTTTATATGAATAATGACTAATACTTAATATTAGTTCAAAACTACTCTTTCTTAAAATTTATTTATATATTTAATTAATGTAATTATTTTATTGTAAATTGAAAATAGACAAATTTTATATTGATTAAAGATATTTATTTCATTACATACTATTTCATATTGAATTTAGATATAAAAACTATAAAAACTATTGAACATTCTTACTTTTAAAATCATCGTCCTGTCTCTGAGATTAATTTTAAATTAATATATGCCACTTATATAATTATATTTTAGAAAAATGGGTTGAATATTTGGAATGATAATAATATATAATTTATAATAAAGTCAATTTTTTTGACAAAAATATTATTGAATTTAATTAAAATTAATTACAGTGGTTAAGCTAAAAATGTGTTTACTTAGTGCTTACACTTTAATCATAAGACTCTAAATAACCTATAAACTTGTCCAAACCTAATTTTATGGACATTATTAGACCATATCACCTATTTTATATAATGTTGACCATTATTAGAGTCATATGATGTATGAGATACCTCTCAAGAGTGTTTACCTTTTTATATTTAAAAAAATTCCACTCCCCCTACAATATAAAAAGGAAGTACACCTCCCCATATATTCTCACATCTATAGACCCTTTGGATCCTGGTAAACCTTAACAAATAATCTCCATATAACCCCACCTTCCCCTATATTACTCAATTTTTGAAGATATCCAATCCTGGAATCCCTTTGGTGCAAACCAAATAGTCTTACCCAAAAAAGAGGTAACATTCTTCAATGTGCATTTATTTTTTATTTAATTCTCTAAAACTTCATTTATTATCATTATATGATTATATAATACCATAGGTATCCTAAATACACTAATATTTTCTTGTTTCAAGGGTTTTAAATACACCTACACACACTTCCATGAAATGATTTTCAAAATAACAATTCTTGTACAGTGAACTGACACATCACGAAACGATGTCATTCATTTTTTACCACCAAAAATGGTTTGTTATTATGATAGACACTCTATTTTTATGTTATAAATATGATATTAATGTTTTATTAATACTTATGTAGTTTTAATAGGACATGTACGTTCATTCTTTCCATTTTGTTTAAACATGACAACATTGTTTGTGGACTTGTGGACAACCGCCTCCTCAAAGTGATGTGATACGCTCACAAATTACATGGAATGTGTTAAGGATGAGTTTAATTTAAAATATATAACATAAATAACACATATATATATATATTATTAATGAAATAATTAAGTTTCTATAAATATAATATATCATTTTATTTATCATCATTTCGTACACTAAAAAGTGAAAATGTCGTTTGTGGACGTGTGCACTACTGCCTCCTTGACACGATGTGATTCTTATTACATCACAAGAATTATATATATAATTATATAATATATAATTTCAAATATAATGATAATTTTGTAAAGATAAATGTTATTTACCTTATCTCTATAATGATCATTGAATAATGAGAATGTTACTCTTGAGTTCGTATAGCCTACTGTCTCCCTGATTTTAAAGTTAGTTAATTTTTCATAAGTACAATTCATTATTTATTTTTATTGTATAATTTATGTATAAATTTTTTAATAATTTCATTATTATTATTCTATATATATTTATATAATGACCCCTTTGAAGATAGTTTACCTAGCAAAGTTTTTTGGACATATAAACTGAATGTTGTTAAAACACCCAACGTAAACATAATTTTTAAATTAGTTGTCTAAAAAATAGTAACAAGTGAAATAAACGACATAATAAACATGAAAATGATTATTAATCAAGAACATAATTTACTTAAGTTTTATATTCAAGAAGATAAATACACACAAGACAAGTCAGACTCATGTTAATGTATTTTTATCTCACTTTTTTTATCTATGAGATAAATGGAATATTAACCATTTAATTATTTTATGTGGTCTATATAAATCCTTTTTTGATATATAATATGATTAATTATTTCATATTCATGGTATTAAAATTTTTCATTTTAGGATTATTATTTTTGGATTTCTAATTCATATGTTACAACAATTGAAAGGGATTTTGTCTCAATCTCTTTTTATTAAGACGTTTTTTGAAGATATACACCTTTATTATTTTATAAAGTGTGTATACATCCACATTGACATTAAATAAAAATATTTTATCTATTATCAGGTTATTTAATGTTATTCTGAATTTTATTATTTCATGTGGCTTGTGATTTGAATGTTTAATGTGGTATGAGAAACTTTAAATGTTTACATATTTAATTTTAAAATAATTTTTCCCATGTTAGTATTCTTTATATTATTTTAAATATTTATTTATGTGGATATAAAATTATTATAATATAAATTTTATGAATATTTTTCATTTCATTCAATGTTTTTTAAAAGGAATCTTTTTATGTGTATTAAATGGAATGCTTTAACAAGTGATAAATTAAATTTCATATTTTTAATGTATGTAGATACTAACATTTAATGTCTTCATGATGCTTTATTTGATTTAAAACTTACATATCAAGATTATATGTGTTATTAAATGGTACATCCTATTCAATTTTATTTGGTTAATTTGGAATTTAAAATGTTTTTTTAAAGAAAATGGGGTTTGTGTATTTAAAATGAGTACTAATATAAAAACGGTACTTTTGTCAAAAATTTGATTTCATATGTATTTAAATAGAGTTTTAATGGGACAAGTTATGGGAGTTTTTTAATCTTGAAATGTTACTTGAGAATTATATGAAATGGGTGAGCCCGATACAGCTTATACGAAGTGTTGATCCCCATTATATCTTGTAAGAAATAGGTGATCCTGATATACCTTATACGAAGGGTTAATCCAAATTATAGCTCAAGAGTGAGGCCCATATAGATTATAAAAAGGGTAATCCCAATAATAGATCATTAATTTATTGGTTAACGAAAATGTTGGCAGTTTTCTTTATGGTTCTTCTAATTAAAAAGTTTTTGAAAGGGTTTATTTATATGATTTCCTTGGACACCTAAATAAGTTTTAACTGTGTTCTATGGGTTTTAATGACTTTATTTGAGAAAAATGTGATTTTTTCTTTTGAAAATGTTTTATTTAATATTATTAAATAAAATTTAAGATAAAGTTAAATATTATATTATTTTCATGATTTTAATTGTTTTATTTACATTATACACCTTATTGATATTTTTTGCTCATCTTAAGTTATTTAAATTTTTTAATTGGGATTAATGATTGGTAAGGGAAAATAATAAGTCAAGATATAATTCATGGAGATTTACCATTAAAATATATGATGATTTAATTTAAAATAATTATATTATGGTAAAAATAGATACTGAACAGAAGTTTCAACTTTGTATTTTTTTTAATGTATGCGTTATGGCATTATTATCTAAAAATCCAAACCTAAAAAGATCCTCAATGTGATAGAAAGTAAAATTATTGACATAACTCAAGATTATTTAATGTTTAGGGTTGGGTCCTTATAATAATAATTTCATATATTTATGATATTAAATCCATTATTTTATAATGGATACCATATATTTAGAGGAGTTATGAAAATAATTTAAATTGAAAATGCTCAGTTAAGAGTTGTACCTTTTCGTCGAGGAGCCTTCATTAGTTTACACCATAATACTTAAAAGGATAGTATTTTATAAAAAAAGAAGTTGTATGATCTATTTAAGGAATATAATATGATATTAGGGTAGTTATTTTATGAGATAAAAGGATAAAACATTCTGAATGATGAAGTTGTCTATGTTTCCTTTTATAAGTGAGGAGAGTTTCACTATTACAATCACTTATAGTATTAAATTAATATAAATAAATATTCAATGAAAATTTCTCTCAATATTGATATATTTTTAATATAAGATAATTTCAAGTCTATATACTCTCCTATAATAAATGTTTAACATGTTTTGTTTATTTTATTTAAAACATACTTCTTAATTTTAACCCCTCATTAACCTTTTTTTTACATTTACTAAATATTAACATTTTTTAATCATTATGGATTAATAATGTTACTATCAAATGAAACGTTTCTCATAAATGGACCACAAAATATAGTTTAAAAAACATACTATTCAATCGAATGATGATAGGATTTTAAATAATTTTATATAATATAATAAAATATTATTAATTATAAAATATATTCAACATTTTTTTTGAAGAATTTATTTAATTTTTCATCCAAAATGACATATAAATAATGGAATTTGAATATAAACCATTCAAAAATCCTCAATATGTTATATTTATAAAAAAATCATGGAAATTTATAATTAATCGAAATTTTCGGACATATAATATTTTAAAAATCAATTATTTTTTATTAATTTAATAAATGTATTAAAACCACTACAAAATATGATAAATAATTTTTTTTGGAATGAATTTGTATCATTATCACATTAGTTTTAGACAAAATTAACCCATTTTACCATTACACTGGAGAAACAAATTTATATGGTTACTATTAATATTGATAAAAAATAATAGGGATATATTTAAATAATTTACCTCATTATTGAAAATATGGAATCCATTTTATGTATTCAATTTCCATAATTTTCAAAAAATAATTGATTATAAAAATTTTATAATCCAGTGAAAAACATTTTTTTTAAATTATTTTTAATGTATTAAAATTTTCTTATACCAAAATCAACAATACAATTTATTCAAAAAACATAATTGGATTTTTATTAATATAATAGAACTAATTTTTCATTAAAACCATTTAAAAAATAGAACTTTTAAAATTTTTTAATAAAAAATATAGTTTTAGAAAATTAATATTTTTCATTATTCACAAGAGAATCAATCATTTTAGAAAATAAATTCAGAGCCATTTTATTTTCATTTTATTATTTCAAAATTAATATTATTTTTATCATATAAAATTTATAAATTTCCAGATAATAATTATAATATTAGTTAACATAAAATCAAAACCCATTTTAAAGAAAATTTAATTTTGAAAAATAAAACGACTTTCCAAAAAAATTGGGTCCTAAATTTTTGAGATTAATTAATACACTTTTATTCAGAAAGGCCTTTATACATATATCATAATGTCGTTAATCATATTCATACCCAAATATTCAACATCTATAACATTAAATAATAATATTTCAATATTATAGCACCGTTTTATTGAACTTGATGATGAATGTAAATCATTATATCAAAGAAATTTAATTTATTTATAGTGAACTACACCATAAAATATCAAGGTTTAATAGTGTTAGAGCATCATAAACAATGAATATTTAGTTAACAGAATGAAAAAACTGTGTTATGGAATCCCTTATGGCTTGATGAATTTTGAACCAATGAAACATTGAAGGAAATAAATATTAATGGTTTGATGAAAAAATTAATTTTTTGGGAATAATTATAATATATCTATATGTTAGTTCATTTACCACAAAAAATAAAACATTTTAAAAAAACTTATGTCTCCAAGAATGGGAAAAGATATTTGAAATCGCATAACATAAATAATTACTAGCATTGCACATTCATTAAATCACAAATAATAAAATTATTTTATATATTTTAGCTGAATCAGATCTTATTTCATGTTCATTATAATATCATTATCTTATTAATGATATTTATGACCATGTTTATTTAGTTAATATGTTAAGTTTATATTGTACGTTATGATAATAATGGGAACATAATAACAAAAATGATTTTATAGGAGGATTATTATTCAATTTGTTCAATATTACCTTACCTATAGAATATAAATAATGACATAATTATAAATTTTATAATTTAAATTCTATTTCATAACCATCTATGAAAATCTATTTGAATAATTAATGATATTAATTTGTCGAGGTGATAGTCCACACGTATGCACAAGCGTCATTATCATTATTTAGGGGATGAAATGTTAATAAAAAATATGATATATTATCTTTATAAAATGATAATTATGCAATTAATATCACATAAATTAATTATATCATTTATAACAACCATCCTTTTTTTGGTGGTGAAAAATCACTTCTCTTTTTCAAGGTGGTAATCTGCAGGTACACATGAGAGATGTTTTCATTTCCCATTAGATGTAAAATTGGATGAAAAAGGGTTTTAACATTATTATAATATCATTTAAAAATAATATTTATATGAATAAAAACAATTTATCATGATCAATGATTATTTGAATAAGTTATATGAAGAAGTAACCATGAAATAGGTTGATAAGGATATATAACTTCTCCTCCGATAAATTATTTGGATAACACCTTCAATATTATTTTCATGGTATTTTTGTGAGACCACAACCCATTAAGACACGTGGAAGGATTATTGGGACATATTTTGGTAGTTTTTGGGTGATTTATAGTTCAAAAGTTGTTTTTGTAAATGTAGATATCATGTTTCCTTTTTTAAGTGTGGGGAGGGGAAACCTTGGAATTATTTAATGTATTAAATTAATAAAAATTCATTCTCATGTTAATGTTGCATAAACTTGAAATATTTATAATATAATATAAATAATATTCTTAATCCTCCAATCTAATAATTGTTTTATATATTTAGCTATTTTTACCCTTATCCCATTATTTTATCCCTACCCCCCATTAATTCTTTTTGATGATTACCATTATATCAAGTACAATTTACACATTATGGGTTATGAAAGATTAAATAAAAGGATATGTGACCTATACATAATAAATATTTATATTTTAGATCATATACTGTTCATTTTGAAAATTAATATATTCTTAAAAAATTTAAATCGTTTAATTAATTATAATTTCACCAAAATACCATTAAAAGCATTTTTGGGACTTTTCTATTAATTTTACTATAATGATATCCATTTAGTAATGAAATTAAAATTTTATTATTTTAGAATATCAATAATACGTTATATTTATCTAAAAAAACTAGTTAAAAACATAATTAATATAAATTATTTTAAATTCAATGTATTTTAATATAATTAACAAATTTTATATATTACTTGAAGAATCCCTGTGGTGATGTTGTATATGATCATAAGTTAATTATTTAATTAATAACATTTTGAAATACATTACCATGAAAAAAAATCATTCATGTTTCATATAAATATGAACAATCAAACACAACCTCTTTTCATCACAGAAAAAAATATTATAGATTTTAAAACAAAGAGAGTGTCATTTTATTTTATTCATTACTTATAATTTTATTAAGACTATTATCAAAGTAATGTGGCACAAATAAAAAAAAATTATACCCTTCGATAATTGTGTTAAAAAAATTATTTATAAAATTAATGACATGTTTTAGATAGATTTTTACTTCTTATCACATTACATTAACCATATATTACCTGTTTTTCCATTAGCATGTGGAAAAGTATTTACAATGCCAACAATTCATAATGGGGAAAAAAATAAACAATTTCCATTTAACAAATTTTAACCACCTAATTAAAAATTTGTAAACCAATTCCAATGATTCAATTTAATGAAGTTGAAGAAATAAATTTTAATGTAATTGTGTAAAATGCAACGAAATATAGTTTTAAAAAATGGGGTTTTAAGCACAAAAATGAACTTATATAGAAATCAAATATAATGTTGAATCTAATTTTATTAACTGTATTATATATAATTAAGTAGTTATTTTATTACTTTTATATTATATTTAAATAGTAATTTAACCTTTTAATAAAATTAATTGGATGTTTTTATAATATCTATATTTTTCTCTATTCTATGTAAAATCAATATTTAAAAAAATCCATGAAGTTCACTTGTATATTATTTTTTATATTTTGATATAAAATATTATATCTTTTTTATCAAATAATATTTATAAAAGTAGTAAAAATAAATTATAATATTCACTCATAAAAAGAAATGAAAATCATTTTTGAATAAAATGTATTTTTGATATATGAAATGACATTATAAAAACTGACTTATTATTATTATTCCCTAATAAATATAATTTTAATATATAAAAAACATTTACATATTTTTAAAAAATATTTCTTATTATACATCCAATTTAATGGTGAGGTTACAATGATAACATTTAAATATTATTTTTTTATTATATTTGGTAATTAACATAAATAATAGTGTTATGTGTTAAGCAATGTCTCAAGAATAGTATTCTTTTACGAAAAATTGGGTAATTCATTTTTAAACATCTTATCAAATTGCCATCAATTTTTTTAAATAGCTTTCCAAATTTATTCCTCTCCCTTCAGTTTTCTTATCCTATATATAGTATTAAATGGGGTTAGTAAATTGATGAAAAATTAATTTTGGGATTTTTTGAGGGATTATATCTTTAATTTTCCATGCTCTTTTTTCATTGCACACTATAAAGAAGGTGTTCATAGTAAGCTTAAGAAGCCTACAAATCATTTTAATACACACATATTATAGGGAATTACAATGAATGAATGATATTAATTGAGTTTTCAAATTTAATTTTCATTATATTTATTAATAATTGACGCGTCCGTGACCAAACCTAGGGGACTATAATTTTCTCATCAGTTTTTAATTTTTCAAATTTTGAATTATTTTTCTTCATTTTTTGAATGTTTTCATGTCATATTGGTGAATTTTTTTAAAATAGATAAAATATAAATAATAGTGATATATCATGATCAGTTGCAAAGATCCTCTTAGATAAACCTATGATATACTACGAACCTATGCTCATATAGTATTATAATTTCTATTTTTATATCCCCAATGTAGTCATCCCATATTTCCTTTTTTGTTTCAAGGAATCTAAATCCTTTCACTACATTATTTCTTACAACCACATATATATTCCCCAAATTCATATCAATTTTTTTGTTTTAATTTTATTTTATTCATATTTTTATCCTATCATGAAATAAGATTCACAGTATGAACATTATCCAATAATAGAAAAAAAATATTTTTCTTAGTACTAGGATTTTTAAAATCTACCTACAGTGGTAAGGATTTCCCAACTGTATAAAAAACTTAAAACATTCCATTCTCTCTCATAACAGGAACATATTGGAAAATTATATTTCTATCAATATTTTAATTCATTGGAGTAAACAGAAGGATGGCTGGAAGTCTCATGTTTTAAAAAATAAAAAATAATCCTCAAAATCATGTTTACACATTCCATCAATTTTATGAGGAATAAATTTTAGGGTAGTACAATACATATCCACCAATGTTTGACTATATAATAAAACAATTTAAAGACTAGCAATGTGAGATGGTGGGGATGATATTATTTTTATCCTATGAGACCACCATGCTCAAAAAAGTCATTAAAAATATTCCCAATAATTATTAGATGAACAATGAACCAATGGGATATTGTATAGTCCTCCACCTCTCTAAATACACCATGTGAACATTATATATTTGTATAATATAATAGATTTTGTTAACATTATTTTTCTTTATTCAACTGCATTACATTTCTAATTATTTGATGCGTGTGTTAGAATAAAATTATCATGGGGTTACTCTACGTCTAATTTATAAATAGGGAAATTATAAAAAGATACTTATTATGGGATTTAACAATTAAATATAACCATTATTCTTAATGGGGTAAAACCACTAAATCTATATAGTTATAGGCCATTCAAAACACATTACCCACTTTATGAATTATCCAATAGTTTTTGTCCTTTAAAAATTTTCATGTTCCTTTTACATTGAATCTTTTATCATTTATAAATATATTTTTCATTTTATTTGTTATGTTTTAGTAATCAATTAAATGAAGGACTCCATTTTAATAAATAATTGGGCAGTATTTTTTCCTTATATTTTTTTTGAACAAAACATATTGTTTTTTCAAAATGTTCGTGATTAAAGGGATAATATTATACGAGTGTGGGAAAAAATATAATATATTTAAGATGATACAATATTTGTTATTTGGTTTTAATTTATATTATTCTTTATAAATAATTGTAATATTTTACTTAAATTTCATCCTTCAATGTGATAATTCATTTCTAGTTCTTTATCATTTCACCGAAATTGAAATTTTTTATTTTATTGGACATATAATTTGAGTAATTTTACAAAATTTATATACTAGAAATTTTATGGGTATACAAGAAATAAATATTTATACCTCTAATTGTATGTATAATTTTTCCCCATTACCAAGATACATTCTTAGTCTATTTTCAAATTCATTCTTATATTTAATCTCAAGAGAGCCTAGGTGATCTGTTTCATTAGATAGTTCATATGAACTATGGTATTGGGAAAAAGACAACCATAAATAGATTATTCTCAAAGGAATCATATATGTTTTTTTATAAAAAATATATAGAATAAAATGGTGTATTTAAAGTACCGAAACATCTGTAGATTCCATCCATTTTATTCAATGGTCCAATCATGATTATAATCATGATGATCATTATAAGAATTCCCCTTTCCTCTATGGGTGGAACAATAGAAAATGGATCCACATAATGTGTCTTAAGGAATATTGAATGCGTGAATGGATAATATAATCTTCTCTAAGTGATAAAAATAATTTCATAGTTGAAGATATATTTATATAGATTGTAATGGATTCACCATTGTCACACACAAATAGCAGCAGACACTGGAGATAATCACATCCTATTATATTTCTATCCTCAATGATATTTATTAATTAAATATAATCATCCATACATGAAGGATAAGTTTCCATCACACGGAATCCTTTTTCATTATGACATTGATGTTAATAGATTTTATATTTCAATGAATGATGTGTGAAAACTATAAACAACCAACTCTTTTGTTGTAAACAAGTAGAATAATATAAGAGAGACATGGGTTGACACATTCAGTATATACCGATCAAAACCTACTATATTTATAAACCATTAATTTAAATGAACCCCCAAGGATTATTAGTGGCCATTAATTTCACATATTAACTCTCCCATTTTTTAATAAATCCTAAAAGAAATTTATAAGAATCAACATAAGTATTTGTGAATCTATCCAAAATCTTACAGTGGTTTCATCAAATTCTTTTCATTTTTGAAATATCAATTTTAATAAAATTTAATTCTTATAAAGTGTCCTAAATATTTTTCCATTTTGTCCTTAGAATCACTGATAACAAATATTAAATCCCTATTTCATATATTTAAACAAATATAGACCATTTTTAGTACATCATTTCTACCCAATTGAATAAGGACTCTAGTGCGATCTTCATAAAACATAATCATATGTTATTAAAAACATCTGCACCAAAAAATGTATCATATAAATATATTTATACCTATAAAATATTTTTTTAATGACATTGAGTGGCCACTAGACATAGAACATGACTGTATAGTATATGCCAACTCATTTGTTTTTTATTTTCAAAAAAGGTTGACCTAGTGAAAAAATACAATTCATGTAATTCATATTTATGATGAGTAAATAAAATGTCACTCAACCATGTATTTGAGGACATAAAATGTTACACAATAGAGTCCCCCACCAATGTTTTTTATTACACCAATTGTTTTGGTTCGGGATTGGTTTTCATTTATTTTCTCAGGAATTGGGTGTGATGGGTTTGATTTTTTTTGGTATTTCCTACAGTTATTATTTGTATATTGATTTTATCTGTGTTTCTCCTTAATGTTTCATAAAAAATATAATTTTTTGGGTGGATAGTATGTAGCGTACCTTTGGCGCATTATGATTAGAAACAATCTGATAGGTGGCCGGTTGTGCTAGTAGGTACCTCATGGTTAGTGCATGATAAGTCATACCATAAATATTAATCATGTGGTACGTACATACGTAGGAAGATAGGTGTGCACGGTCACCGCACGGTTAGAAAAACTGTGTAGACTAACTATATGGTGTGTTAGTGTCATTAAAATTTGGCTTCTCTCATTTATTTCTCCTTCATTTTTAAACCTAATCTCTCATCTCTTCCCCCACTCAGCATACTATGCCCTAGTCACCTCTCCCTCCTCCATTACTCCCTTGGACCCTCATTTTTTGGGCGATTTTGGTTGGATTATTCAAGGAAACTCCATGTATGTGGATTGTCCCTTGTTTCTTCCTTATTTTTAGGTTTTCTCCTCTTCTATCCTGGGGTTTCATTTTTCCAATGAGTGGGGTGTTCTATTTTGGGTTTTCTCTTTATTAGTAGGGTTTGATATTGATGTTTTAGGTTGAATATATCCTTTATTAGGTCTTATGGTGGTGTGGTCGTGGGTTTTTCTCAAAATTCTAGAAGTTTGTTCATATGAGTTAGGGGGTTCCATGACCTAGAATTTGTAAATGTTTTGATTTACTCTTTTGGTTAATTTTTTATGTTCTGTGCTTTATTGGTGTGGTGAGAAATGTGTTTTGAAGTGTTTTTCATGCTCATGTGATAGGAATTGATTTTATATATGAAGATGGCAATGTTTTGTTGGGTGTTATGTTGTGGTCTTTTTTGGAAAGGATTAATTGATTGTTTATGGGGTGTGAATCATGTTTTCAATGGAACTTAATGTGTGAATAATGTTGGAAGTAGTTTCTTAAAGAAAAATGTAATACCATGGCATATTGGTTTTTATTATGCACCCTTAAATATGAATTTTAACTTGTTGAAATGATGAAAACAATGATTTTAAAATGGAAATGTTTTATGTGTGGATTTAGAAAGGGTTTTGGACTATGAAATTGGTTGATCAAATGTGTGTTTCTCTCATGTTTTTAAAATGGGTACCTATGAGTTGTGTGAATAATCGTAAATGTTTTTATAATTGTTTTTGGGATGTGTGATATGAAAAGATATTATTTCATTGAAAATGGTGAATTTATAATATTTTTCTATAATTTATGGAATGTATATGTGGAATGGGTGGTTGTGTAACATGTGAAATGGGATTGAGCACAAGGGAATCCTAGGTATTGAGGTGGGATAACTAGTTTTACTACAATAGTGATTTAAAAGTGGAAAATTCTTGATTTCACTTAGCTGGATTGATTATTACAACACAAAGGAAACATGCATGATGTTTGGAGACCAATAGGCCCATGGGCTATCCCCTCCTAGTGGATCGCACGTGAGAAATATGCGATTGTGGTTTCTATACCCCCCTACACTTAGGTATGTGGTTCTAGTGTCCCACTCAACCTACATTACCCTTAGGGATTTTCCCATGGTGATCTCTTACGATATGATACTTATGTGATGTGGTGAAATCCAATGGTATAAGGTGTAACATGAGTGTGTTTCATTTTAAAGAAGTCTATTTTAGTAAATGTTTCATTTGTTATGTTACCTTTAAAAGTTTTATTGCCAAATGTTTTCTATTAATATGGTTCTTCTTAAAATGGTTGAAATTATCCCAAGGTTTTACATTAATTATCATGATAATTAATATTTTAATGTTATATAATGGAATAATTCTTTTGAGTGTCATCCTTCAGGGATTTGGATCACTCCCTACTTTCACCCTTCTGTGTATGTAGACCTTGTTCGCTAGCAAGTAATGGTAAAGTGCGTTTTGTTGGTGGTTTATGTGCTAGAGTTCCTCTCATGGAAGTGTCTTGATGGTGAGGCTCCTATTGTAATATAGAAATTCTTAGGTCATTTGGTTTTTTCCATTCCCTTATAGTATATTGGGTCTTTGGTTAAAATTGAAAACCTTAAATCTGGAAATTGGTTCTGTCATGCTTGATTATGAACTTTCAGTCCGAGTTTAATTATTTTGTTCACTATTTATGATTATAAAGTTTGTAAAATCATTCCAATTATTCATTTTTGATACCTAGGCACTTTATTCCACCCCTTGGGTATCAGTAACTCCCTTTGGGCCATGCCATGAACTAGGATGGGTGCGTGTTCGGATGAAGACCCAACATGGTTTGAGAAAAATGGTATTAGAGAACGTACACTCTTTTGGTTCATGTTATTGGGGAAAGAGGTCATGTATACTAGGGTTTGTATTTACCATACATGATGTTATGGTTATGAGTATGGTTCCAAGAAATCACACCTTTTTATGGGACTCAAGTTCCTTGGGGAAGTCAGGTTTTTAGGCCATTTGGTTCTTGTAGTTTTTTTTGTGTTTGGGAAATTAAAAGGCTGTTGTTTCAAAGGACTTAGTGCACATGTTGGTCATAGAAAGCAATGTGGAGTCGGAGAAATTTTCCTATAATGCTCTCTAATATGGTGGTGTGATAGTAATGTGGCTGCCAACTAAATGTCTAAGTCATCCACCAACATTATTTTCCTTTTGAATTATTTTGTTTCCTCTTGGGTTCGAAACTATTTTTTTAAGAACCCCCATTTTGGATTTGTGAAATCCAGATTTTAAAGTGGAAATGGTTTGGTTTTGGGAGGGTGGAAAATTATTTTTTAAAATTTTTCTAATTGAATATTTAGAAAATTGAATTTTTGTGAAATGATTTTCTAGTAGAGAGGGAATGAGTTCATTGAGGTTGGTTCTCTATAATCCAAATATGCTATTTATTAAAATTGAATGTTTGAAAAAACATAAAATATTTAAAGGTGTGTTTTCAGAAATATATTTTAAATGGGATCTTCTAAACTGATGAAAGGTGTTTTCAATATGATAAATTCATATTTTAAAAAAAGGATTTCAATGTGATGAGATGTCTTGGAATTAAGGTGAGAGTTTAAAAATAGTATTTTATTAGTTGGTTAGTGATTCTTTGAAAAGTTTTTTTGAATTTTTGAAATGTGAATTAAATTTAGAAGATGGAAGTATGGGTTGAGTGTTTGTTTTGGAAAGTGGAAAAGGTAAGTTTTGATCTTTTATATTCTCATTTATTACCACATTCATAGGATATGTTTAGGACATAGATGAGTGCTCGGTTTTTCATGGGAAAATGAATGTCTAGGACTCCATGGGATTTATTTGGTGGATGTGCTAACCACAAATCCTGTTTTATTTGCAGAGGTTCTTCTAGTGGAAATGTGATGTTTTGATAACATGTGATTGTGCAGTGTGTTTCTTGTATTTTGTGAATATTTTTTGTGTGGTATTTGAGCATGAGAGTTTATTTTGGTTGATTGGTGTTTCAAATTTAATTTTTTATCAGTTATTTGGTTTTGGGATAATAGTTAGGTGTTCTTCAAAAAAATGTTTCGAAGAGCCTTTGGGTTGGTTCCCTCTATTTGTTTGGTGTTTGTTTGTGCTATAATCTTGTTGATGGTATAGTTTTTTTATCTTCATTTTTCTTTGTGGGATAATGTACACCCCCATACAGTTTTATGCATATTTGAAGTGTGGGCATAGTTGGTTCACCATTGTAACACCCTCCAAATGATCAATGTAAGGACATTCATCTTGAACTTTGGGAATTGAATCCATATATTATTTTTTAGTTAACTACATCCTCTCACAATAGAAGAGTGTATGAAAAAGGAATTGATAGAGATCATAGTCCCCTTGGATTGTCTGAATCATTAAAGTTGAATTTTTCAACATTCATTCTTGATGGTCCTGCCTAGAAATGGTGAATAGAATTCTGGTGAGGGGTGTGAAATGCGGTTTGGGTTGTTGTTGCTGGCCACTTCTATAAAGGGTCTTTGTATCTTTCATTAGTTTCATCTAAGCAAGAGATCATGCTAGGAAACCAGTGTGGTTAATTTGATCATAAGAGGCTATTATGGATATTTGTATAATTCTTATACTTCTCAGTACTCAGTTTAAAGTCTATCTTCTTGCAATCCCTCTTAGGTTGAAATGGTCATTTTTGATGGTATCTTATATTTTTGTATTCCTGTTCAAATGTAAAGGTGGATGTTGTGTAACCTTTCAACTTATTTCTCTCTTGAGGTGAAATGTATTATATGTGTCAATAATGTATGTCCTTGTCCTGGTGAAGTTCTATATTGAGGTAAAGTGGGTTCCGAGGTGTATTGTGTTATATTGGCATTGTCTGAGTTGCAGTGTGGTCACTTGTGGCACCAGAAGGAGGATTTTTATTCAGGGATTTTCAATTCTTGGATGTGAGGTAGAATATGCATCAAACATCCGGGCTCCAGCCATAGGCCTTGGAGTGAAGCTGGTGCGTAGTTAGGAACCCCAAAGCTATGAGGGAACTCAATCTGGCTTCGTCTAGCTTGGTCTCCAGTGATGATTGGGGACAATTCAAGATTCTCTATTGTAACTCCCTTGATTTGGTAATGTTATATTTTGGTATAAATAGCATGAATTCCTCATTATTTGTTGTGACCTATGTGGGTGGAAGAGTTCATCCTCATGTATAAGGATTTGTGGTTATCTCATCTTCATAAAATCCCAACGGTTGCGCCTTACCAAATGTGAGTCTCGATTTGATGGTTCTAGTATGGACAACCTTGTGAATCAATCTCAGTTCTGATTTTGGCCTATGTTAGGATGACAGTGTCTCATGGTAGTAGTGAACCACATAGTGTTTTTTGTTTTGTTTAGAGTTTCTTTTGTTTGAACCCTTGTGTTGGGGGGGGGGGGGGGTTGGTCTATGTTGGGTTTCTCAAGCTAGTCAGTGTTAGTTGGATAATCTGGTTGGTTATTATAGTGGAGAGACCCACTGTGGGTATCGTTGAAATTTCCTCAGGAGTGAATTGATGTTAGTCTATTTCTCATGGTGGAAAGTCCATTTGGGCCACCCCATGTTCATAATCCGATTTAATCTGTGGTTTTGGTTTGGTAGTGGGTGGTCCTATACAAAGACACCTAATTCTGAATTCTTCTCTTGAGTAAGTTTGGGGTTAGAAGTATTCCCAACAGTTTTATTGAAGTATGGTTTTTGTAGTCTTATTTGGATTCAATTTTAATTTCAGGTATTTGGTATGTGTTTCCTTTCGTGATGTCTAATTTGTTTTTGTATCAAGAAGATGATTTTGAATTGTGAGTGTTCCCTTTATCTTATCGATCAGCTTGTGGTCTTTCAGGTTTTTGGGGTGGAATGCATAGAGGGGCATCAATTCTTTGATTTTTCCTCCCGTTTTAGCTTGTAAACCCAGTTTCCTATCCATAGTATTCTTTCATTATTCATGTTTGGATTTTGTTGGGAATATTATTGATATATAGAATAGTATTAGTTTTTTTGGATCAGGCCATATTTTGGCTTTCCTGTGTGGAAAGCATTATGGTGGGGAGAATTATCTCATCAAGGTTTTTGATTTCACCCTTTCATCTAATTCAGGTTTTTTGGGTTATTTTCTCAAAAATTATGTGTGAAAGGTTTTAATTTTTGAAGTGTTCGATGTGATTATTCTTAGTCTAGTTCTTTTCTCAGAGTTTCTCCTTTAATTGTCCATAAAAATATAGGTTTGAGGGCGGATAGTGTGTGGTGAATGGTTGGCACATGCTTAGTAGAAACCGAGTGCCCTGCCCAGGTAACCGTGTTGTAGGTGGCTGATTTAGGATGTAGAACCACACGACCAGCACATGATATGTCAATCCATGTGGATTGACTATGCGATAGGTAACTTCATTGTTAAAGAGGCGTGAACAGTCCCCACATAGTTTGAAAAAAATATTTGCACGTCTAGGATATTAAAATTTAGTTTCCCCCTTTTCTCTCTCCCCGATTTTTAAACCCAATTCCTCTTTTCTACCCACACTCAGGTTACACCACCCCAGGTGCCTCTCCCTCATCCATTTTCTCTTTTCGACGCCCATTTATGGGGTAATTTTGGTGGGAATGCTTCATGGAAACTCTATGTACGTTTTTTGTCCCTTGATTATTCGTTCTTTTTAGGTTTTCTCATCTTCTTTATTGGGGTTTTGTTTTGCCAGCAGGTTGGATGGTTGATTTGGGGTTTACACTTTCTTATAAGTGTTTGATATTGATGTTATTGGTCAAATATTTACTTTCTAGGGTATTTTAGTGGTGAGTTCATGGTTTCATTGATTTTTGGAGTTTTCTTTATATGAGGTAGGATTTTCTATGCTCTAGCACTTTTAGATGATTTTATTTTCTTTTATGATTAGTTTATATATGTTTTATACTTTATTACTGTGGTGAGAAATGTATTTTAGAAGGGTTTGGCATGAAAACACGATGGGAATGCATTTGGTGAAGAAAAATGGCCAGGTTTTTGTCAGTTCTTTTTTGTGGTGTTTTTTTGAATGGTTTTGTGGGTTGTTTAAGGGGGTTGAATCATGTTTTTTATGGAACTTAAGGTGTGAATGTGTTTGGAAGTAGGTTCTTTAATGAAAATATAAAAATATGGAATATTGTTTTTTATTTTATACCTTTATATACGAATTTTACCTCATTTAAATGATAAAAGCAATGCTTTTAAAATGGTCCTAGTTTATGTGTGGATTTAGAAAGGGGCTTTCCCCATTAAATTGGTTTATCAAATGTATTTTTTCTCGTGATTTTTCAAATGGGTACCAATGATTTGTGTGAGTAATGGTAAATGTTTTTCTAAGTGGTTTTGGAGTATGTGACAGTGAAAGTGGTTGTTTTATGGAAAAAGGAAATTTCCATGTATGTTTTTAATGTTTGGCATGTATATATAAAAAATGGTGTATTTGTAACATGTGAAGTTTTATTGAGCATGAGGGAATCTTCGGTAACTAAGTGGGATAACTAGTTCAAGTATGCTAGTGATTCAGAAGTGGAAAAGTCATGGTTTCTCTTATCTGGATTCACACTTACAACACTAAATGAACATGTATGATGACTAGTGACCACTCGACCTATGTGGTGTCCCCTCCTAGTGTCTTGTGAATGATAAAGTTTTGATTGTGTTTTCTATACCACCCTACACTGAGGTATGAGGTTCTAGTGTCCCAGTCGATCTATATTACACTTATGGATTTACCCATGGTTCTCTCTTATGACACGAGTCTTATGTGATGTGGTTCCATCCATTGGAAAATGGCGGACCATGAATGTATTTCATTTTTAAAAAATTCTATTTTAGTAAAAATTTCTTTTTTGTTATGTTACCTTTAAAAGTTTGCTTTTCAAAATGATTTCCTCGAATATGGTTCTACTTAAAATGTTTTCCATAGAAATGAGCTAAAGGATTTTACAAGAATTTTCATGTTAATTTATCTTTTGATGTTATAGCATGTAATATTTCTTTTTCATGGAATCTAATATGTCTTTTGATCACACCCTATATACACCCTTCAGTGTATGTACAAATCGTTGGTTGGAACGTAAATGCAAGAGACATTGTGTTGGTGGTTCACGTGATAGAGTCCCTCTCATTGTGGTAACTTACGAGTGAAGATCCTCTTGTCATACAATGATTATTAGTTCATTTTTTGTTTTTATTTTCTATGTAATATTTTGGGTACTTGGTTAAAATCGTAAACCTTAAATCTGTTAATTTGTTATTCCATTCTTGGTTTTGAACTTTTAGTTTTAGTTCATTTATTTTGTTGGATATTTATGATTATAAAGTTAGGTAAAATCATTATAATGATTCATTTTTGATACCCAAGAACTTATTACTGAACCATGGGGATCTAGAACGCCCTTCTATCCATTTCAAAGATCGGGTCGGGCGTACGTTCAGATAATGAACCAACATGGTTCCTAAAATAATGTGTGACCAGGAATTTTATTTTTCAATGTAAACTTAGTTTAATAAACATTTTCCTTGTCTATAGTTGGGAAAATATCATAATGGTTGTGATCTAATAGAATACATGATCATCAACATACTTTACCACCCCCATATTAGCTAATTCAACATGTAAACTTCGGTATGTATGGTATTAATGTCTTAATGTTATCAACTTACATATCTATCCCACCTTAGGTAAGAGGGATTTGTAATAAGAATTCACTAGTAAGTATATCGATTATTATATGAAATTCCTTTTGATATGCTTTATCAGATCAATCCAAGTAACAAGTATTACATTTTAAATCATCGATCAACTTTCAGTATCTCAAAATACAACTATTTTTAATTATTAAAAGTATATATTAATGATAAACATTACATATCATCAAAATCCAAAATACTCTATTATTGTCATAAATTTTAGAAAAAGATGGCATACTTCAATGGGATATTATAATTCAACAGTTTATTTTAAATAAATTAAAACACATATAAATGAATGATAAATAAATAAATCCTTTATTTCAATAACATGATACATGTAAAACCACTATAAATAATATCTCACGTGTTTTACACATATATATTCTACATGACTTTCATATTTTTGTTGTAGTGGTTTATTTAAGGAATCCATTAATTTCTCCTTAATCGAAACCAAACTGATCCATATAGATATCCTGTCAATGATCTCACATATAAGATGGTTTTATAATGTATTTTTTTTACCTTTTGTGATTTTGAGGTTTCTTAGCTTGATCACTAACCCCATTTTTTTACAATATAGTTTAATTTCTATATTTATGCTATGAACTACACTATGATTAGTAATTGACCTCTTTATCCAAACATATTTTTCCACAACAATTGATATATTTATGTACTCAACCTCTATTGTCATCTCCGGTATATTAGATTTCATGGACCTATTCCAACTGATAGTTCCACTATGTAATAAAATATCCTATCAAGAAAGAGATATAATTTAATTTTTTGTATTTGAAACTAGAGTCTATGTAACCCTTCAAACAAAGTGTATACTTTCAAAAAAACAAAAATAATATATCCTTAGTCCTTATTATTAAAATAATAATATTTTTCATATAAATCCTGCAACTCCCACCATGATTGAAATGGTATATACTTGTAATTTTCAAAGAATAAGTGACATCATATTGACTACTGAACATGGAATACAAGACAAATACTTTGGTGAATAGAAACAAAAATCTTTAATTTATCACATCTTAGAATGGTTATGAATATTCCTAAGATTTATTCCATGCAACACTTGTAATGACCACATCATGGATTTCTCTATACTAAACCGATTTATATATTTAACTATATATGGGTTTATACATAGTTCATAAAGACCCATGGATTTTTCCCTTTAGATATTTATACATAGAATATGAGAAGCTTAACCAATATCATTCACTAAGAAACATTAACATATCCCTATCATTATTGAGTAAAGAGAGAGGATATCATTTTAGAAAAGAACTATTTCACCTATATAAAATATTAAAAATAAAATGACACTCCCACTATCCTAAATATATATAGGATAATTATTCGTGTTTTTCATGAAACTAAGATAATTTATTTCATAATAAAACCAAATATTCTTAGTTAGATATGTTTTCTTTAGTATATAATTATAACACTGTAAATTTTAAAACAAATCCGCCACATTTATAACTTCAAAACATTAGAGACTTACTGTTTACACATCCTTGACTTAATTTATATAATAAAATATTGTTTCTATATCCATTTTATATCTATTAAAACAATAATGAGTATCTATGTATAGAAAAATCAAATTTTAATTTATCATTTCAATAGGATTAAAGTTATCAACATAGTGAATATAATTAATGTATTTTTAAAAAAATTTCCATAATACGTGATTTAAAGGTAGACACTATACCATTCATGACTATGTTATTATATAAATTCCAACTTAAACTATTTTTATTACACCTCTATGGTGTTCTAATAAGTTTCCATACTTGGTAAGTGTACATAGAATCCATCATAGACACCAATTATTTTAATAACATCCTTGAATCAAAAATCACAATGGATTCCTTGTAAGATTTAGTGTCATGATCAATGAATAATAACCCATTTTCATTATCTATTTAGATTCCATATCTCAAGATAATTGGATTAATACTTATAGGAAATTGAGTTTATTTTGTATCTTAAATCCATTCATCATATAGAAAGCATTATGAAACTATATCAACCATAATAATTGGAGAAAATACTAATTATTGGTATTCAACATCATTTAGTTCAAATTTTATCTCACTGATTACACAATACACATGTTTTTATTTTATAAAAATTCTATCCTGACCTAAAAACACAATAATTTTAATGGGGATGGAGGGGTAATGTCACTTTGTTTTCCTAGGATAACCATTAAATAATAATTTTTTTAATTTAGGGACTAGTTTATTATTGCATACTTTACATGAGTTCTTTAAACCCCAAATTGTCATAGAAGAACCTGGATGTTTCTCATTCCATATATCATATTTTGTATTTATAATCATATTATATGGAATATGAATTAATAATAATGTAACATTTTATAATGAACAACTAAATAATGAAATAGGTAGGTCATGTTAAATCATCATCAATTGAACCAAACAGAATATTGTATGATTCCTCCTTTCAAACACTATATCTCATTATCGTGTTCAAGGATGAGTTAGTTGTGAACCAACTACACAATCTCTCAAATCAGTTGTGAAATCATAAAATATGTATTGTAAATTTTAATATGGATAGAAAATTTTAATACTCATTCCAATCTGTTTGTGTTCTTCCTTCTGAAACCCTATAAACATTTAAAAACATTCATACTAGGGCTTAATGAGAAACACATAACCATGCTAACTAATTTCATTAGTGAAAGTAATGGGGAACCTAAAACACTAGTTTTATTATTACACTTTGGAATATATAAAACACACTGTATTAGATTCAATGGTCCACTATTCCCTTCCCCTTTTCTTATAAAAGGGGTTTATTCATTTTTCCTAATAAACACTATTCATATGTATCAAACAATTTATAATACATTGTGTCCAAAAATATCTCTCGACTTAGTCATTGAACTTATATCTCATATATATATATATATATATATTAGATAACAATATCAATGTTCGGTGGGATTAGAATCAACCCTTACCATCTTAATCTGAATGTTATAAATATAATTATCCATATTAAATATATATAGACCATTAATTATATTACCAATTATATAAAAAATTCATTCTTCGATAAAAAACATTTTTACTTCATAGAAAACATGATTATCTTATTTTCCAAATAGGATACCAAATTAAAAAAAATGATGGAATGAGTATAATAACAGTTCACCAATTATATATTTTAACATTATATAGACTTATATCATATCTGATGAAACATAATGAGACATATCTTTCCCCATTACCAACATAATGATCTACATCCCCTTTTAATAGACCAATCCTTTCAATGTGTCTATGTTATTTATTAAAAACGTGTAACACAAATTGGATATTAAATACTCCTGAGTTAAATTTTGTGGTATAAATTCACAATCAAGGGTTATGAATGTATCTACTTAAGAACAAATCACTATCTCATTTTACAAAATTTTAGTGTTTTAGTGTTCATAAAAATTAATGATACCATTATTATTAATGTGACTTATACCGTAATCTACAACAAGGAAGATTAAATGGGTGAGTATCATGTTATATATCATTTCATTAAATTCATTTATTGAAATTTCTCACACAAAAATAGATGATCCTAAAAACCAAGTCCATTTAGTGAACCAAGATACTTAATTAACTATGTTCAATGTCTATTCAGTGTTTCTCCCCTAAATTTCCTATTTCGGTTGGGAATCATCGTAATCCTAATAGTTATGATGCATTGATAGCTAATCTGATAACTCTTATTCAAATCCATTTTATAAATTCACTCTACATTATTCCTATGGTAACCTAATAATATTTAGGTATCATTTATAGTGCAATACAAATTACATAAAAATAAGATAGCCTATGTAATTTTGGGGGAATCCAACTTTTGAATGATGTACCCAATAATAAAATATTGAGTCACTTATAAAATTCATTTTTTAATTAAGATAATTTGGGGCCACTATCCTCTAGAATGAACTACTCAGTTATCAGATCAAGGCCATAAAAATGGAACATTAAAAAGGATATTACAAATTGTATTTTGGGGGATGGGGGTTCATTTAAATTATAATAAATTATAATATAAATTTTATATATAATAAACCCATAATAAAATAATAATTATTAATCATTAACATCTATTGTTTTATTACCATTGTGTGTGCATGATTCTGGACATTTAGTATGGTAATCCATATTAAAACAACTGAATTAATTTTTTTTATAAAACAATAATGTCAAAAACATTTCATACACCAAAATTATTTATTAATCAACAAAAAATTGATGAAAAACATAATAATACATATCTGAATTCATCATATTTAATGGTATATGAACTCTAAAAGTAATTATTTAATTTAATTTGATATTGAAAATGTCCACATTAGTCAGACTATATATGTAGATAGCCAACATAATATATATTTGTAACTTTGAATTTTACATAATCCAAGAAAAAACATCTATTATTCTATATCATTTACACATTTAAAACATTAAATTATAGAATAAACTCAACAAATTTATAATTGAGAAGTTTAGTTTCTTTGGATTTTGTCTCTATTAGAAATTTCTTTTAAATTTTTTGAGAACATTTCCAAATATTTTTTTTCACACTAGATCTTATTGTAAAAATCTCCCAACTTAATATTATCCTTATATAAATGGAAATTTAAACATTAGAAAGGGGTGATTTCAAACACCCAATAAGTGAAAAATAATTATATCAAAATGTTAACCAATTTTAGATCAAAATCATATGATAAAATATAATTAAACGAATATAAAATGAAAAGAATATTTAATTATAAAAACTGTTCAAATGAAATGATTTTAGAATAAATAATATCATATCCAAAAAATAGTATGTCCTCATTTATTAAAAAATATGAGAAATAAGTCATGATCTAGGTAAAATAACATGTTCAAATATCAAAGAAGTTAGGAATCAGCACCAACATAGAAAGTAAACATAGTGGATCTCTAATTTTCACAAACTTCTAAAAGGATATTGGAATCCCAACCTATTTCTCATAGGATATTATGAATCCTAGCTAGTTCCCAATAACAGATAAAGTATTCCAACATGATTCGAATTCAGGATTGAGTTTTACATCAAATTACACCATTATCTTATGAGACTTAATTTTTTTTAATATATTAAAGGGATATATAGGTCCCAAATAACACATATGTATTAACCATATAGATGTGTTCCATATGAAAACAGATTTCCACCCCAATAATAAATCATCATAATAACAATATATTTCAAATTTCATGTACAATGGTATCAAAATAGTAACTATATAAAATATTTCAATTTATAAAAAATTAAAAAACCAGAAATAATGGAATTATTAAATCACTTAGACATGAATTTTGAAATCATGACATCAAGGGAAATAGGACTGTTTTAACATTTATAAGAAAACTATATATAAATTAAAAATAGATTAAAAAATCATGTATTTAAAAGAAAATTATAAAGGTCACCTGAATTGATGCCTATTCGGATTTGGAAATAAAAAAATGTGATTATTAGAGGTATGTGAAAAATTTTGTTCAAAGAAAGATCAATTTAAGAGAGATCAACACATAAGGGATAATTTTCAATTACCATATTGTCGGAGAGTTATGTACACTTTTATATGGTTCAAAACTTATTATTTTATGCTATTAATGTTATTAAAAGGATAAAAAGTGATTACGAAGTGTCCCGAGTGCGTTAAGAGACCAGAAATACAATATTTTGGGATGAAAATTGAGACTCACGGTTAGCACATTGTTAGTACTAAGCACTTGGCTCAACTATGTGTGGTTCCCAGTGCACTGTAGGGGGTCACACAGTTTTATTGAACCCTATGGCTCAAGATTCACACCATATGGGTGCATAATACTTCTTAATAGAGCCATTTCACAAGGTATTCAAATATATAGGAAAACTTTTCACTTATCATGTGTGAGGTGGTTCCTTTGGTAGTGTTGGGAACATGGTTTCAACATTGTTTGGACAACTATTTGACCAAACCATGTGACCACCCAATGAAGGTGTAAATGACCATTTTTATGTGAAAATATTTTTAAACCTTAAATATTCTTACTATCTCATTTGTCTCACACACAAATATCCATCCCACATGTGATTCTCCTTCCCAATATATTCTAGTCTTTCTGATATTACCTCTGACTAATATTTGTTCACATCTCTGTCGGGTGTGTTGGATCCACAACGGTAATATCTATAATCCTATTACTTCAATTATCATTTTTTCTCCCCATATAATTTACTTTTTTTATTGCGATTGTATTCTATATTTTCAGTTCATTAGTGAAATAATTTGATTTCATCCATTTTAGATCAATTAATGGGCCGATAGAAGACAAGGATGGTGTTGCGGGATGACGGAAGGAGGTCTATTCTTTTACATCAATGTATAGTTATATTTTATCATGCATCATGTTACTTTCAACATAATTTCTAGATGCACATCCATATTGTTAAAATTTTCAAATTAAAGGTAATAATCATGTGTAATGGGACCCTAACTACCCACAAATCAATGTCATGAGGCATTTTCCTCAACATGAGACACTGCAATGGGTGTGACCCTCTTTAAAGGATTAAGAAACTTATTATATGGAAATTATATTATTATATAATTATTAAGGTTAATTAATTTACTTATAATGGATGTATTGGAATATTGAATGATATAATGAATTATTTTTTCCATGAGTTACAACCCTTTTTATCATTCCATTTTTTAATTTATGAATTAAATGAATTATAAAACTTGTTAGAAATGTTTGTGAGGTACAGGATGAGTTTATTCCAACTATAAACTTCAATTATTTTTATGATAAGGGAGATAAAAGGGTCACAACTATAGTTCATTTTTTATGGGCTCATCATTTTTCATAATTAGACATAGAAATGATTACCTTTACGTCAAGAGCGATACATGGATAATTTTTTTTTTCAGATTTCCAAAGATGGGACCACAGGGTGAATTTATTAATTACCCCTGAGTGATACTAGTTTCCTAGTAGAGATACCAAGGATAGGATTGTTGGGTGACATGGTTACACCATCCATGAGCGGTGCTCTGTCCACTATGTGTTTCACCTTGGATGAGCCCCAAAAAGTAATTAATTGCACTATGCCTAGAGGGATATATGGTATGCCTTTATGGATCACCCTGGACAGACTCTTATGGTGTTGGGTAATTTTAAGGATGTATCCACCATGACAAATCATATGTTTGGACTTGGCCCATTCTTGATAATTTGTTTACGATGGTCCACTAATACACAAAATCAGACTTGAACTTATTCACCTTGGATAAGATACATAATGATTCATATGATATAGATATTTTTGGTAGAGTATCCATGAGTAACCTGGACCGATATAATATACTTATTTATTACTTTACTTTACTATGTACCATCACACTAATCATTTTATATGCACATAATGTATTTTTCAATCTTTATTTGGTGGTGTCCTACTGATCTTATCTCACACTCTTCTTGGGTCCCCCTTGGTACCTGAGAATACATAATGATTATAGAAGTAGATAATGGGAAGCATCTAGCTTCTGATGCTTTATTATGAGTGTTTGGATGGGTTACTGAAGAAAAGGACCAAGCTGATCTTCATGATTCTAGTGGTGGGAAATTTTTCTCTTTTTGTATTTTTATACCTTGTGGTATATTAATGTTTCCCCTATATCTCATGTAACTAATTTTTTATAGCAGCATGAAATGATCATCTTAATTTTTTTATCTATTTATGATTTAGCTTCAGCCTCTTTATATATTTGGATGGGGTTTATTATTCAAAAATTTCTTATAAATTACTCCTTCAGCTGTTTATATTAATTATTTATAATTGTGTTCCACTCTGATTCAAAAGGTCATAGTCTCCCCATAGACACACCATATTCCTTCACTACTATTCAGTAGCCTTTAGAGTATGGGGAGGTGCTCTTGATGTCATGTGGCCCACTGCCTCAGGGCATAACATAGTGTCTTATGGGGAAGGATGCTATAAACTGGTATTAGAGTTTCATTTTTCCATTTGTCATACTATTTGTGTATCATATAGAAGAAGTGGAATGTGTTATAATTTCATAATGTTCTTATTAATATGATTAGCTAACCCATGTATAGGGTAAACCCAAATTATATGGGATTTCTAACACTCTGAGATTTTGTGAAATATTTTTATCGATTAAATATAATTTTTTCTTGTATTTTTTATATCTCAAAATACGGAATATAGATTTTATATATATGAAGAACATTATTCTTGGAATATGTTATACACAAAACCAAGTTTATATTTCACTATAAACAACCCTTTGAATATATTTTATTATAAACAATTCTTTTTTGCCTTGTGTTACACACAATTCTGAGTTCTTTTGATAGATTTCATTACACGCAATACCGAGTTTTACCGAACAATAGTATATTATTAAAATATTATTATTTAATATAATAAGATTTAACCTAGAAATTACTTTAGTAATTAAAAAATTAATAACCAACTTATTAAAATAAGTTGGTCATAATATAAATTCATTAGTTACCAATTAATTAGAAATGAAAATATATAACAACTAATTATACAAGAAATAGTTTAATTTTTATGCTTATAAAGTGGTTTCTTTATAATAAATTAAATTAATTGATATTATTGAATGATATTAATGAAATATATATTTTATATATTCAATTAGATATTTTTTATATTCATGAAGTATATTTTATATCCATAAAATATGAACAAACCCAATTTTATGCATAAAACCCTATATTTTCAAAAGGGTAATTTTACCACATATTATTAGAGAACCCATTCTAAATCAAATTTTTGAAAATTATATATATATATATATTCAATTTTACGAAAATAAAATATTATATTAAATATTAATATAAAAATTTACTTTGGTTACTTTTTTTTTGAATTTTTCTGATAAGTTTCATGTTTTGATGAATCGTAAAAAATGCTAATTTTTAATTGAAAAAAACTTTCATCATAAAAATAATTTATAGTGTTAAATTATATATTTTATTTTTTATAATTTAAGTTTCATGTTGTGATGAATATAGACCATTGGTATTAACTTTAAATTGAATTAATATATAAAATGTTTAAATCTTTTGCATGTTTTATCTTTAATAAACCGTTTTCTCACCCCGTCTACTGGATTAATTTTAAAGTTAATTTATTCCAATTCTATTTTTAGAATATAGAAAAATGTAATTAATATTTGGAAAAATTTGTTCTATATTATTTAAATAGGTCCCTTTTTTAGGACTCTGTGAATAGTAACATTAGTAATTTTTTTATTACCGCAATTAAGGGTAAATTGGGTAATTAATGATAAAATAATATTATAAATATTATAAAACTATCATAACACTTGTCCCAATTTCATTATATGAGTGTTTTTAAACTAAAATATTCCCTGGGATGATTATATTTCAATATGAATCCACTTGGAGTATTTTAACTCTTTTATAGTATTATATTCAAAGGAACGACAAAAGTTTCACACTTTTGTTTTTAGCAAGAGAAATATTTATAATATGGTGTTATATAAAGGAATATGTTAAAATATAAAGATTATTTAGAAATAATTTTTTTCTTATATAATGGGATTATATTTATAATTTTTATAAAAAAATAGTTAAATTAAATGGTGACATAATGATGATGAAAAAATTGATTAAGTAGAGAAAGAATAAAATAAATGATATTAAAAAAATTAAAATAAATATAATTTGATATAATTTATGTAATACATGATTTTTATGTATTAAATTGACTTTATATTGATATTTTAAATATGTTTTTTCAAAGATATCATTTTTTATGATATTTTTTATAAGTCACATAATGAATAGTTCCAAAATTGACATTATAGATATTTTATGATTAATAATATTTTATTAAATGATATAAAATTTATAAAAACATAAGCTTCAGAAAAATAATTTTTATAAGTCCTAAACTTTCAAAAATTAATCATTCATATATCTTTTATCATTCTACAGTAATTATATTGACCCATAAGTTGTAAAAACACATGTTGTGACGGTAAAAGTTAAAGAGATTAATTAATGGTTAAATCTAAAATATAAGGGTAATAATATGAACTAAACAAGAAAAAATATTATTTTATTATAGGATTTAGATATATCGTCATTTTATCTTCCAAATAAATCAATCTTTATCCATTTATAAATAAAAATTAATTTATATTAATTTAATATTTTAGGAGATTCTAAGAGTGTCGCTCCCCTCTCTTCAAAAAGAGAACCACTTCTTCTCTTTTATTCACAACTATAAATACCTTGGTCTAGATATAATCTACCTAGGTCACCTAAAATATTTATTCACTTAATACAATAAGACTTTATTTGGTCAGAAAAAATAACAATAAATTCCTTTTTCGCAAATCAAAAGGAGATACCCAAAGAAGAGGTAACAGTCATTGATGAGGATTTTTATTTTATTTCTTCCTTGAACACCTTATAATATTTTTATTACATTTATATATAATAACATCAGTATCCTAAATATATTTGAATGTATTTATATTGATGTTTTGATCTAAACTCCTGCACACTTCCATCTATTAGGTAACGAACATACAGTTCTTGTGTACGATGAACTATGACCTCACGAAATGATGTTGTTCAGTTTTCTTTTACCATCACTTATAGTTGTGAATTATGATTTACACTATATTTTTATATTATATATGGGATATTATTATTCTTTTCAAATGATTATATCATGTCTACTTTCTTACCATCTAATGTTTTTGGAAAATGATAACGTCATTCATTCATACGTATAGCTTACCATCTCCACGACGTGATGTGATTCATTATTCACATATATTTCATGGATGATAATAAGAATGAATTTTTATGAATATATAGTTTGTATATTAAATAAAAATTAATCTATAATTATAATATATCATACACTTTTTTAACCTGAAAATAAAATTGAACAGAGTTTACGCGTACGTACGACCTACCGTCTCTATGAACGGTGTATTAAATTTCATATACCTATATTTTATATCCTGTTATAAATTTTTATATAATGAATATATATTATATATAATTCACGTTTTACATTCCTTAAATAATTGAATCTTGATTTTCTTAATAGGATCACGAAATACCAGTCAAAACACATATGAAAATCAAAGTGATTATTACCAAAAAAGTTGATTTAACATAGAACTATTAATAAGAGTGTAATATAAAGTAATAATTTAATTAAATATTGTATGAAATATGTGATTATGATTCTATTATATATTTATAATGAACTTATATTTATTATACATGATGTTTTAATATGTGCAATGGAAGTCAAGACTTAAAGTTAGGGAAATTCATCTCACTTTTTTATTTTTGTGAGATACATGCCATATTAACCACTCTCTTATTTTGTGTGGTGTATATATTGAACTATGAAAAATTATATAATTAATTAAATTTATTTAATGATATAAAATTATATAATTTAATTTATTATTTTATAGGTTTCATGATTCTAATGTTACCCAAGTAGAAAAGGATTTGTTTTTCTATTTTATTTTTGTGGGGCACATGCCTTATACACCACTTGTTTCTTATACAAGGTGTATATAGTGCCTATGAATTTATTTTAAGAGTCTTATGATGAATATTTTTTTATTTTAATATGAAGATAATTTTCTTTATTTCATGGTGAGTATTGTTCTAATGATTATAAATTGATAAGCATTTACATCACAATCTCATCAATATTTGGGATTGGTTTTTTAAATCTCAGTTGGGGAATATTTATCTTTGATGTCCATGTTTTCAAAAAATGGTTTCAAAAATTATTTTTTTATTTTCTTATACATATTAAAAATCATTTTTACCCATTTTTTTACTTTTAATAAATTAGTTTAAAGGTGTCATTTTCTCATTTTCCAAACGACGTACTTTGTGACTTTTCTGAAAAAAGTATGAATAGAATGTTTTTTAACTTATATGGAATGAATAGAATATTCCACTATCATGAATCCTTAATTACTTGAATTTTACTTTAAAAAATATTCAATGTTTAATTTCAACATAAATTTTTTAGTTTAAAACTACACATCTTTTTAATAAAAGAAAATATTTTCAAAATAGAAATTATATTTTCCTCAAGAATTGTTTTCATATGATCTATCAAAATTATTATCCATCTAACATAAAAATAATTGATATTAATTATGATTTATTGGGGATATCCTTAAATTATACCATTCTGATTCTTTATAATAATGGATTATTTTTATGATGGAATAATATTTTTGAAACCTATTTCATTTCCATGGGTTTTGTTTTGGTTGAATGTTGTTTATAAAAAACTTTTCATTTCATGGTTTCTAATATTATGAATGATTTATGTTCTTTTGGCACATATATGTATGGTTTTCATTATTTTATGTGTAGGATTTATATATCCCTCGAATGCTTTGGTAAATATTTATATCCCATGAGATAATGATGGGAATCAAGTCGATAGGCTTGATCCACTATGGGAAGATGGAGAAACCTGATGCACTATGGGAATATGGGAAAATCCAATCCACTATGTAAAAAGGGAAAACTAGATCCCATAAAAGGAAAGGATTGTGACATGGTACGGTGGTGTGTCCCACCCAATAGGTGTAGTCCCCATGAAGTTTCCTAACTAGTTACGTCCATGTGTCTTGACTTGTAGTGAATGATATTACATGTTTATGTGTATTCCAAAATTCCATGTCTTATTCAAATGTTATAATTTAATGTATTATGTTCTTTATTTCATTATGATTCTTGTATTATGAATTTTTAATATTTATTACATGATTAATGTATATGATCATTGATACACAGGGTGTGATCTTCTATTTTTATGACCACGTTATTATACCCTTATGCAAATGATTATGTTTAAATGTATCCCTTTTTTACGCTTACTTTGTATTTGAGCTCACCCCTTCATATGTTTTATTTTCACCATGTTATAAATAAACGTTTTGGGTAGGGGTATTAGTGGGTAAGATATTTTTAGAAAACATTGAATATTTTTTTTCCAGACTACAAGTTTGTGTTCCATGTTTCTAAAGGCAATAAAATAATATGGTCTATGACCATATGTTTTTGTGTTGTTTTACATATTCCACAGAACTAATGTAATGTATACACACGTTAAGATATGATTTATATATTTAGTATTGTAGTAAATGTTTAGTCCACCTTTTTTAAACTGATATGATAAAACCGTAGTGAGATCCCTAAGGTTATTTTTAATGATATGTCTAGGTGTGTCTCTAAGGATAAGTCTATGGATGATTTAATGCTTACGAAAATGTCTTGGAATTTTGGTAAAGGATAGATTGAGTTCTTTACTAGCATTACATACCTATCTGGATACTATATGTGGATGTGGATATGGAATATATGAACCTAGGTGTAACAAATCTAACAAGTTGCATTGGGCCTAAATTTAGCATAACTAGGTACATGAAAATAGGCATTTTTACACAAATAGTTTGACACACCTAGTGGATATGATTTTTAAATTCACAAACTCTTAATAAAACATCATTAATGATTTAAATGGAAGTTGAATATGAATAACCAAGGACAAACCTAATGTTTCATATATTATGTAAGGTTTCATAGTTATGACATCATATATGTGATTTTTTATGATTATGTGGTTCATCACTATGATTAGTATTTATTACTCTATGAATTTCAGTTTTAGTCAATGGAGGGAACCTAAAGGAACCATTTTAATGGTGATTATGATAAAAAATTAAATAATTATTCTATTGAGAATCCAAATGATATGGGATATGGAATGAAAAACTTCACTGCTATACTCACATAGATTTCATAAATTATAAATCATGATGAGCTTCTAAATGAGGAATAGAGGGAATAATGTTTTGTTGGGTCCTTCATGAGGAAAAGTCCACCTTATTTCAGTTTTTATTCTAATCCACTCTGAACACTAGATCAGTTCCACTAAAAATATATTCTCGATTCTATAGTGTCCAGAACATGAGAATGACTTTATGTCTATTTATTAGTTGGATGGTGAAGAAGAATAGTGGTGTAATCTAATCAAGAATATGAGGAAGCAAGATGAAATTGAATACATGGATTTGGATGAGTTCAACAACTTATTATTTAAAAATTACGTTCATCGTGTTCTTTGTATAAAGATCAAAAATGTGTTCCTTGAGTTGAATTAGAAGGAAGAGGAATCTGTCTCTACCTATGAGGATAATTTCATATTACTTGAGTGGTATGCTTCTGGAATTATCATACATCCCAAATGTAAAGTTGGGAGGTTCTTAAGTTGATTAAATCAACATTTCATAAGGGAATTGTAAATAAGTGACTTTAGTGGCTATGAAAAGGTTGTGTGTTGTACGATAAAAGTTGAAATGGATATTGGATTTATATATCAATCACATGATTTTAACGAAAACAAATATGGAGTTCAAAAAAATATTCAGAATGTGGAGTTTAGATGATGAACATTATTTTATTATCTAAATGTGGAAACAATCATCGATGTAAATTACCTTATGGGGTCTCATAAATCCTTTATGTGTGGAAGGGAATTCCATCTGTCAATTTACTACCAAATTTATGGTATTAAGTAGTTGGCCAATGATAAAAACAGAAGTAAATCCATACAAGATTCACCTCCCACAATTCAATGCTTCAGTTGTGGGTAGAATGGGCATTATTCTACTCAATACCCAAATCCAAGGGTTAATGATAAATATCATCATAATCAACCAATTAAGGCCATAGACAAAGGGAAATATCATGTGATTACTATTTGTGAGGTGGATTATGATAATGATGTTGAGGAATGATCAAGTAATTATGTTGTATAATTAAAGAATAATGTTGTAGAAGTAATCATATGTTATTATGGAATAATGAAACATCTATGTATTGGTTCACTATAGTTTTCTATAAGGATTTAAAAGAATATTCTGAATTGCATCGGTAACTAGTGATTGAGGTAATAAGGTGATATTTTTGGATAACATATGATCATGGGAAGGATAATCCTTAATATGTGCATGATGTTGAGATAATGATATATAGAGAAATATATGTTGTATTTGAATAAGTAAATAGGATTTTAATGATTTCCTTGTAACTGATTAAGGATCTATTGAAAAGTGGTTTATGATTTTATTGGAGGTAATTTTACATTTAATTTAGTAATGAATAATGTTTCAATCTTTTTCATGTTTTAATTTTAATAAATCGTTTTCTCACCATACCAATGTGATTGATTTTAAATTAATATCTACGAATTACGAGTTTTGAGTATGGAAAAATTTATTCCATATTTGTAATCATAGGTTCCAAATAATTTAAATAGGTCTACTTTATTTTTGGACAATATGAGTTATAATACTAGTAATATTTTTTATTACCACACTTATGTGTAAATGAGATAATTAATAGTAAAAATAATATTATAACTATTCTAAATTCACCCTAAAAGTTATCCTAATTATATTGGATGGGTGTTCTTAAAAAAATATTCTTTGGGATGATTTTGTGTCCACTTGGATCCACTAGGATGACTTTAACACTTTTATAGAATTATATTCAATGGAAAGACAATTTTACCACACATTTATATTTAGATAGCTAAATATTTTTAATGTGATGTTATATAAAGGATATGATCAGATATAAATAGTATTTGCGAATTTAAAATGTTTTTATAAATCATGGTAATTTATTTATAATTTTTAGTAAAGATATAATTAAAATTAATGGTGACACAATGATGATGGAGGAATTGTTTACTTAATGGAACAACCAAATAAATGATATTAAAAAAATAAAAATAAAAATAATTAAATATAATTAATGTTATACACGAATTTCCTACATGTAGATGACATGTTAGGGACATCTTAACTGAGTTTTGTTTGAATATATCATATTTTTATGATATTTTAAAAAAGGTAAGTAATGAATTGGGTCAAAATTGACATTACAGATATTTTAAAATAAATAATATTTTATTAAATGATATAAAATTTATAGAAATATAATTTCCATACAAATAATTGGGATAAGTCAATAAATTTCATAAAATACCCATTTATGGTTATTTTGTCATTTTATTGTAATTTTATTAACTCATAATTTGTAAAAATAAATGTTGTCATGGTAAGAGTTAAATGGATTAACTAAGGGTAAAACCCAAAAGATAAGGGTAAAAATATTCTATAAAAATGTCTAAAAATTATTTTATGATATTATTTAGATATATCCTTATATTATATTCTAAAAAACTCAATTTGGAGCCATTTTAAATTAAAAAATATTTTATATTAATTTAATATTTTAGGAGATTCCAAGAGTGCCCCTCCCCTATCTTATAAAAGGGAACCTATATTAATATTTTATTCATAGATCTAAATTAATTTTATTGTAAAAAATATACCCATGAATCCTCCCAAATTTCTTTCCTTAATTATATAATTCTAACTTTGGTTATAAAGATAACTAACATAGTCATTTTATGTAACTCAAAAAGAGATACCCAAAGAAGAGGTAACGTTCTTGAACTCATTAAATTATTTGTATGTCATGTTTATATAATAACATTAGTATCCAAAATATATTGGGATTTTTTAAATTATGTGTTCCAACTACACTAACACATGCTTCCATCTAATGGGTAATGGACATACTGTTCTTGTGCACGGTGAACTACCGCCTCATGAAAAGAGGTTGTTAGTTATTCATTTACCTCCCCTTTTGGATGGGAATTATGATATAAATTATATTTTCATATGATATTTATGATATAATTACACTTTTTAAATTATAATATCATTTACATGTATCTAAAATATATAATTTTTGTAAAATGATAATATCACTCGTGCATACAGATGGCTTACCGTCCTAACGAAGTGATGTGATTCATTATTCACCTATATTTCATGGATTGTTGTAAAGATGATTTTTATGAATATGTATGTTACATATGTAACAAAAATGATCCTATAATGATAATATATCATATAATTTCCTTTCTTTTATCCTGACAAGAAAATGGAAACAATGTTCATTCGTACGTACGACCGACCATCTCCATGAATGGTGTATTCCATTTCATATATATATCTTTTATATATTATTATAATTGTTTTTATACTCTATATATAACGACACATACATTACATACATTGTTAATACTTCAAAATTGAAGCATACTTATTACAACATATGACAAAACCACAAAGGACCGTATAGGTATAGTGTCTTTAGAAACTGGGAAACATAAACAACTGGTTCATAAATCTTCTACAGTGTCTCCCATTTATTTCATCATTTCTAGGGTCCCTTTTAGCATATTCTACTTAATATCCATCTCCCTGACCTGGGGAAAAGAAAACATAAAAGGGTGAGCTCAAATGCTCAGCAAGGGCAAATAAAGGAAATAAAAATCATATCATATCTTTTTGAAAATCATAACCTGCAAAAGAGATCATAATATCTTAACATGGAACAAATCATAGAAGTGAAAATGAGATCCCAATAATCATAACATAAAACTTGAAACGTTGTGGCATGCACACATAATCATGGAAAATCATTTCTTGTTAGTCATGACTCATTGCCAAGACTATCTTAGTGGACAAAGTCCCTTTCTGAACCGAGTTCACTCCTCGTTTCAGTCCTGTATCACTGAACCGAAATAACCTTCCGTTCCAACCATGTCTATCTCATGAGATATAAAATCTTTACCCAATGCATTGGAGGGAGATATAGGTCTCACCCATCTTATAATGAATCCTTTCTTATGTGTGCCACATAATCATAAATCATACATCATTGCATAACCCATGTAATACAAATTGGAATCTTAAACATCATGACATCATAAAACAATTCATACAAGATAAAGGAATTCATAAAAATAATTCAATCACAACATGATCAAATCAATGTAATAATAGGGATAAAAACAGAACCCTTTATTATCTTAGATGGAAAATAATTTTGATAAAACACTTGAACTCCATTCTTGAGGAAAATATCCTTTCTTCTTCAAAAAAAACATTTTTCCTTTCATAACATGTCATACGACTTTAAAATAAAAGAAGTTGATTAAAAATAAACTTGAAAACTTGTAAAGTAATCTTCTTGGAAATAATGTATTAAAAATCCATACACGCCGTATAAGTTAAAAAAACATTCTTCATACCATTGTCGGAAAAGTCAAAAAGTACCTCGTACGAAAAAAAACGACAAAAGATTCCTTTCATATTCATTAATAAAAACTCACCGAAGGGTAAAATTGGATTTAAACTATTGTAAGTGGATGGAAACAATATTACATATTGAGGGAACATGGATGTGGATGATAAAATACACCCCAGTAAATACTTACGAATAAACAATCTCGGATAAAAATGAGATTGTGGTATTTTCCCTTACCTTAGGTCCGATTTGATTTGTACGTGTCCTAAGATCCTGTATAATGGTTTAAATAATGTTATTTACTTATTCCAGAATCATACATATTGATATGATATCATATATGGTCATATTCTTAGTAATATTTCATTGTTACTTGTTACTCGGGTCTTTATTGCCTTTTGTTCTTATGCGTGTTTTGCCGAATAAATTCTTATTCTTATTTTAAGGATATAGATACCTTATATCCAGAATGGTATTAGTGTAACATATATCATATTTATTCATTCAATTCATTTATATAATTACTATGTAATGATGATCATTTAGAACGAGTCGCATCACATCGTGGAGACGGTATTCCGTACGTACGCACGAGTGATGATATCGTTCCTATGATCGTGGAATTGTATTGGAGTATATATATATTATTTCAGTATCAATATTACTTTATAATAATCATAAATAGTTACTCATTACACCATTATACCCATCCTTGTAAGGTGGTGGTGGAAAATAGATTACACCACGGCGTGGAGACGGTATTCTGTACGTACGCACGCGCGGTGATTTCATTTTTCCGTAGGATGGATAGAAGGTGAATTAGGGTTGTTTCATATTTTTAATAACATATAAGTATGTAAGTAATACTGATATTATTACTTTATCATGAAATAACTAAAGGAGAAGAAGTTGAAGAAGAAAGAAATTGAAAAGATCGGTAACAGATATTACCTCTTCTTTGGAACGCCTCTTTGAATCCTCCACTTAGGGAACTAAGATTGGTCTTTGAAGAATACCAGGACCTCTAGGATTATTCTAGGGAAGTGGAGAGGAGAAAATGGCAGGGGTTGGCCGAGCTTGAGTTCTCAAATTGGTGTGAGGAGGAGGGGGAGGAGGTGCCCTTTTATAAGGGAGGAGAGGGGCACCTTAGGAATATCTCAAAATATTATTTTATATTAAAGTCAAAATCGGTTTATAATGGTTCCAAAGGGTCTTATTTCGAATCTAAAGTGGGGAAGGGTCTAAATCCTATCAACCAATATGATTTAGACAAGTTTAGGGTATTATTTTAACCTTATCAATTAAATTTAACTCTAAGTTAAATAATTTAACTTTTACCATGTCTTTTTGTTTTCTTTCACTATATGGTTAATACACTTACTATAACATGCCAAAAGAACCCCAAATTTTTTATTATTAATATATATATCCTTATCTAAGTCATTTGGCCGAACCTTAGATTTTTAGGAATAAAATAACAATTAATAATATAATATTTGATTTAAAAACTATTTTGTGTCAATTTTGACACTATTTGATATATGATTTTTGTGAAAGTCATAAAAGAATTATATGTTCGAACCAAGTTGATTACATCAACACTAATATATCATAGTGACCTAGAAAATTTTTGTAATTCATAAAAAGTCTCAAATTACATTTATTTTGGTGTTTATAACATCAATTATGTCAATATTTTATAAATAAGATAATTACTGCATCATAATTGTGTCATAAATAAATTAAATTATTTAATGTCTAAAAATTATAAATAAAATACCATTAAGTAGGAAATCTTTTTAGCTTTCTAATGAATATTTATAGTCTAATTTATCTTATGTATAACCCCATATTAAAAATGATTTACTTATTAAACTTTGATTTTAACTATTTTAACCCTTCTTTAAATAAATTAATAATAAATGTCCTAATCTAACCCAAGTGGGCCTAAATGGTCATATTTTATTCATAAGGTTGTTTTTGGTCGAATTACACTTATCCAATAGAATTAGGACATATGTTAGGGTAATAGTAATATCATATTTACCCTTAGTTACCCTATTTACTATTAACCGCGGTAAAAAAAAGTAAAAAGTTACTATTCACCAAAAAATTATTTTTATCTCATTGAACCACATTTTACTTACTGATATCAACTGTGTTTGTCGGATTTTCGAAATTCCATTCACAGAAGCGGTAAAATTAAGTTTTATGCAAAATTCAGTTTTTAACCTACCACTTAGTGGTTTCACTATTCATCAAAAATTGAATGTTTTCAGAAAAATACCAAAATTTCACCCTAGGCTAATTTCGGTATTCCGAATCCAAAAATGAAGTCCATTTTAAAAAATAAAATTTATAAAATTTCAAAAAGTGGTTATTACTATTCATAACGGCTAGTTTTAATAATATTTTAATAGCATATTGTTGTTTAGTGAAACTCGGTATTGCGTACGACGGAAGCTATCGAGGAAGGTCACGATTGCGTGTAAAGTATGCCAAGCTAGTATTTAGTGAAAGATTCCTTTGATGATATATAAAAAACAAAATATTACTCATAAAAATCTCGGGTGTTACATTCTACCCCCCTTAAAAAGAATTTCGCCCTCGAAATTCGTCACTTTGTAACAAACAGATGAGGATACTTCTCCCTCATCACATCCTCAAGCTCCCATGTAGCTTCTTAAAGTTGGTGGTTCCTCCATAAAACTTTCACCAAGCGAGTGGTCTTGTTTCGTAGGACTTTTTTGCTACGATCCAGAATCTCTATTGGCTGTTCTTCATAAGAAAGATCTTGCTCCAGCGGTGCAACTTCTGAGCTGAGCACATGTGAAGGATCAGGTATGTACTTTATCAGGAGAGATACATGGAACACATCGTGAACCTGAGAGAGATTCGGTGGAAGCGCCAATCGGTAAGCTACCTTTCCAACACGATCCAGTATTTCGAATGGACCGATATATCTAGGGCTCAACTTCCACTTCTTTCCAAATCTCATAACCCTCTTCCAGGGAGATATTCGTAAGAACACTTTATCACCCACTTCAAACTCTAGGTCTTTTCTTCGGTTGTCGGCATAACTTTTCTGTCGACTCTGAGCTGCTCTTATGTGTTGTTGAATAGATCTAACCTTTTCTGCCATTTCATCAACGAGATCAGGTCCTAACAGCTTTCTTTCCCCAACTTCATCCCAGTAAGTTGGAGTCCTGCATTTCTTTCCATAGAGATCTTCATAAGGAGCCATCTGAATACTGGAGTGAAAGCTATTATTATAAGAAAATTCCTCCAAAGGTAGGTGTTGATCCCAACCTCCTTTGAAATCCATAGAGCAAGCTCTCAACATATCTTCTAGGGTTTGAATTGTTCTCTCAGACTGACCGTCTGTCTGGGGATGATAAGTAGTGCTGAAACTCAACTCTGTATCCAGAGTATGCTGAAGACTTCGCCAGAACTTCGAGGTAAATCTCGGATCCCGATCAGATATAATAGAAAGTGGTACTCCATGCAATCTTACCACTTCCTTTACGTATATCATGGCAAGCTGATCTAGAGAGAAATCCTCTCTAATAGCAATGAAGTGTGCAGACTTTGTAAGACGATCAACTATGAACCAAATAGCATTATTGCCTTTGGATGTTTTAGGAAGTCCTGTGACAAAGTCCATAGTGATGTTTTCCCATTTCCATTCGGGTATGGGTAATGGTTGTAACATCCCCTTAGACTTCTGTCTCTCAGCGTTAACTTGTTGACAAACCAAGCATCGAGAGACATATTCAGCAACATCTCTTTTCATGCCATCCCACCAGGAGTACTCTTTCAGGTCCCTATACATCTTCGTGCTTCCAGGATGAATAGAGAATGATGAACTATGAGCCTCATCTAGCAGCTCCTTCTTTAATTCGGGGATGGGAGGAACACAAACCCGATTCCTGAACTTTATTATCCCATCACAATCAAGGTTGAACTCAGGAACATTTCTCACCTTCTTTTGTAACTCGACATCTTCTTTTTGTGCCTCCTTAATCATTGCATGTATAAGTGGTTGAACATTCATTTGAGAAAGATAAGATTTTCCCCTTCCATTATAATTCCAAGATCCATCCTTTGTAAATCCATAAATATTGGATCTTTTGTGATCCTCATCATGGATAAACTAGCATTGTCTTGTCGAATTAATGCATCTGCCACCTTGTTTGCTTTCCCAGGGTGGTAATGGATTGAGCAGTCATAATCCTTAATCAACTCTAACCATCTTCTTTGACGCATATTCAACTCCTTTTGTGTGAAAATATACTTTAAACTTTTATGATCAGTATAAATATCACATCTTTCACCATAAAGGTAATGCCTCCAAATATTTAATGCAAAGATTAACGCAGCTAACTCCAAATCATGTGTTGGGTAATTTTGCTCATGGATTTTCAACTATCGTGAGGCATAAGCTATCACCATATCATTTTGCATAAGAACACACCCCAACCCCTTCTTGGATGCATCACTGTAGATCACAAACCTTTCTCCACTACAAGGCAGTGTGAGCACAGGTGCACTGGATAACCTTCTTTTCAACTCCTTGAAATTCTCTTCACATTCCTCTGTCCAAACAAACTTAACTCCTTTACGAGTCAACTTGGTGAGTGGATTAGATAATCGTGAAAAATCCTTTACAAAACGTCGATAATATCCAGACAAACCAAGAAAACTTCGGATCTCAGTTACTGTTGTTGGTCTTGACCATCTTTCGATAACCTCTGTTTTTGCTGGATCCATAGATATCCCCTCTTTTGAGATTATGTGACCCAAAAATGCAACTTTTTGAAGCCAAAATTCACACTTGGTAAATTTGGCATAAAGCTTCTCTTTCTCAGGGTCTTCAATATAATTCTCAAGTGATCTTCATGCTCTTCCTTTCTCTTTGAATAGATAAGAATATCGTCTATAAAGACTACCACAAATTGATCAAGATAGTCTCTAAAGTCTCTATTCATTAGATCCATGAAGATAGCAGGGGCATTAGTAAGACCAAATGGCATCACTATAAATTCATAGTGTCCATACCTTGTACGGAAAGCCGTCTTTGGTATATCCTCCCTTTTGACCCTTAATTGATGATACCCTGAACGAAGATCAATCTTGGAAAAGTATTGAGCTCCGCGTAGTTGGTCAAATAAGTCATCAATCCGTGGGAGAGGATATTTGTTCTTGATAGTGATCTTGTTAAGTTCTCGATAATCAATGCAGAGTCTCATTGATCCATCTTTATTCTTAACAAATAGAACAGGTGATCCCCAAGGTGATGCACTAGGGCGTATGAATCCCTTATCAAGATTCTCTTGGAGTTGCTTCTTCAATTCCTACAACTAAATTGGGGCCATTCTATAAGGTGTCTTTGAAATTGGCAAAGCGCCCGGTACGAGTTCTATTGAAAACTCAACTTCACGATTTGGTGGAAGACCCGGTAATTCCTCCGGAAATACATCATCAAACTCCCGTACAATGGGAATATTCTTAATCATGAGTTTCTCACCAACCATTTGAGATAAATAACCTTCATTTAGTGGAATCAAGACCCTTAAGATGGAAGAAATTTCCACTGGAAGGTTATATTCATCCTTGCATTGATAGACGATCGTAGATTGATCTGGAATATGAAATGTGACTTCCCTTCTTAGGCAATTGATATGAGCTCCATGTAGAGAAAGACAATCCATGCCAATAATCACATAAAATTCCACTAAAGGAAGTATTACAAGATTTGCGGGAAGCACTTTCCCACAAACTTCGATCGGAGAAGAATTATAAACTTTTGATGCGACTGTTGTGCCATTAGGTGTTGTCACAACTAACTCAACATCTAATTGTTGAGGTAATACGGTGATACCCTTAGAAAATTTTTCAGAAATAAAAGAGTGGGTGGATCCAGAATCAAATAAAACATTTGCTACTTTAGAGTGGATGGTAAGTGTACCTTTCACCACTTCGTTATCGTACTCCACATCGCTGATAGAAATTGCATGTGACTTTCCTTTGTCTTTAGCCTTAAGATTTTGTTGACGTCGACCATCATCATCAACCCTTGGATTTGGGCATTGATTGTCATAATGCCCCATCTCCTTGAACTTGAAACATTGAAGTGTAGTAGGTTCATTCTGTGTATCCCTTCCTTTGTTTGCATCATTAGACATCTTCTTCCCATTATCGCGGCATTCAAATGCCCGATGACCTTCCTTTCCACATTTAAAACATTTACTTGTCCCTTTAAGACAACTCCCTCCATGTTTCATTCCACACTTTGAGCATAAGGGAAAGTTCATCTTCTTTTCAGTGTGCTCTTTAGATTTTCCATTGAATTCCATCTTCCTCTTCTTAACAAACCCATGTGACTGATGGGTTACTCCAATCTCCATCTCTACTTTGAGAGCACATCGAACGATTTCCTCGTAGCTATTGAAGTCCCTTATGGCTAACGCCCTTCGAAGACTTGGTTTTAAGCCACTAAAGAATCGATCGATCTTACTCTCAGTTTGGATAATAATACCAGAAGCGTACCTTGCATGTCTTATAAAATTTTCTTCATAGGTACCAACAGATTCATCATCCCTTTGCTTCAGTTCAAGAAACTCTTTCTCCATCTTTGTTCGGAGAATACGAGGGAAGTACTTATTGAAAAATAAGTTCTTGAACTCGTCCAATTCCATAGACTCAATTTAATCCCTTTTCCTCATATTCTTAATAAGATTCCACCATTGATCAGCATCTCCTTCCAAACGATACACTGCTAGGATGACTTTATCATGTTCAGAACATTGAAGAACTGAAAATATCTTTTCAGTAGTACTAATCCATTGTTCAGCAACTAATGGATCAGTAGACCCACTGAAAGAAGGTGGACGCTGCCTCATGAAGGATTCAACAGAATGTTGCTCCTTCCTTTGCTCGTTTGGAAGACCTGCATGATTCATAGCTTGAGAAAGTTGTGTGAGCATGGCTACAAGATTTTGCATTCCAGCTCCCATATCGTTTGGTTGCTCAGGGGGACAATCATTGCATTTCCCATCGCATTCCGCATTAACACGGTTCCTTCGGGTTCCAGCCATTGACTAAAACCAAGAAGAATAGTGTGAGCAACACTAATTAATATAGGAAAACCACATAATCAAGGATAAAATTTCACACTTAAGGTTTTATCCTAGGGTATTTATGGCCATTTATAAAACACTAAGATTGTGTTCTATGCTTAGACTTATCCTTAGGGTTCTTACTGAGGCTTTCACATCCTAGTTTCCAAAGGTTGACTATAACTTTCCTCTGATACCAATTATAACGACCCATACTTTACATACATTGTTAATACTTCAAAATTGAAGCATACTTATTACAACATATGACAAAACCACAAAGGACCGTATAGGTATAGTGTATTTAGAAACTGGGAAACATAAACAACTGGTTCATAAATATTCTACAGTGTCTCCCATTTATTTCCTCATATCTAGGGTCCCTTTTAGCATATTCTACTTAATATCCATCTTCCTGACCTGGGGAAAATAAAACATAAAAGGGTGAGCTCAAATGCTCAGCAAGGGCAAATAAAGGAAATAAAAATCATATCATATCTTTTTGAAAATCATAACCTGCAAAAGAGATCATAATATCTTAACATGGAACAAATCATAGAAGTGAAAATGAGATCCCCATAATCATAACATAAAACTTGAAACTTTGTGTAATGCACACATAATCATGGAAAATCATTTCTTGTTAGTCATGACTCATTGCCAAGACTATCTTAGTGGACAAAGTCCCTTTCTGAACCGAGTTCACTCCTCGTTTCAGTCCTGTATCACTGAACCGAAATAACCTTCCGTTCCAGCCATGTATATCTCATGAGATATAAAATCTTTACCCAATGCATTGGAGGGAGATATAGGTCCCACCCATCTTATAATGAATCCTTTCTTATGTGTGCCACATAATCATAAATCATACATCATTGCATAACCCATGTAATACAAATTGGAATCTTAAACATCATGACATCATAAAACAATTCATACAAGATAAAGGAATTTATAAAAATAATTCAATCACAACATGATCAAATCAATGTAATAATAGGGATAAAAACAGAACCCTTTATTATCTTAGATGGAAAATAATTTTGATAAAACACTTGAACTCCATTCTTGAGGAAAGTATCCTTTCTTCTTCAAAAAAAACATTTTTCCTTTCATAACATGTCATACGACTTTAAAATAAAATAAGTTGATTAAAAATAAACTTGAAAACTTTTAAAGGAATCTTCTTGGAAATAATTTATTAAAAATCCATACATGCCGTATAAGTTAAAAAAAACATTCTTCGTACCTTTGTCGGAAAAGTCAAAAAGTACCTCGTACGAAAAAAATGACAAAAGATTCCTTTCATATTCTTTACTAAAAACTCACCGAAGGGTAAAATTGGATTTAAACTATTGTAAGTGGACGGAAACAATATTTCATATTGAGGGAACATGGATGTGGATGATAAAATACACCCTAGTAAATACTTACGAATAAACAATCTCGGATAAAAATGAGATTGTGGTATTTTCCCTTACCTTAGGTCCGATTTTCTTTGTACGTGTCCGAAGCTCCTGTATAATGGTTTAAATAATGTTATTGACATATTCCAGAATCATACATATTGATATGATATCATATATGGTCATATTCTTAGTAATATTTCATTATTACTTGTTACTCGGGTCTTTATTGCCTTTTGTTCTTATGCGTGTTTTGCCGAATAAATTCTTATTATTATTTTAAGGTTATAGATACCTTATATCCAGAATGGTATTAGTGTAACATATATCATATTTATTCATTCAATTCATTTATATAATTACTATGTAATGATGATCATGTAGAACGAGTCGCATCACATCGTGGAGACGGTATTCCGTACGTACGCACGAGTGATGATATCGTTCCTATGATCGTGGAATTGTATTGGAGTATATATATATTATTTAAGTATCAATATTACTTTATAATAATCATAAATAGTTACTCATTACACCATTATACCCATCCTTGTAAGGTGGTGGTGGAAAATAGATTACACCACGGCGTGGAGACGGTATTCTGTACGTACGCACGCGCGGTGATTTCATTTTTCCGTAGGATGGATAGAGGGTGAATTAGGGTTGTTTCATATTTATAATAACATATCAGTATGTAAGTAATACTGATGTTATTACTTTATCATGAAACAACTAAAGGAGAAGAATTTTAAGAAGAAAGAAATTGAAAAGATCGGTAACAGATATTACCTCTTCTTTGGAACGCCTCTTTGAATCCTCCACTTAGGGAACTAAGATTGGTCTTTTAAGAAGACCAGGACCTCTAGGATTATTCTAGGGAAGTGTAGAGTAGAAAATGTCAGGGGTTGTCCGAGCTTGAGTGCTCAAATTGGTGTGAGGAGGAGGGGGAGGAGGTGCCCTTTTATAAGGGAGGAGAGGGGCACCTTAGGAATATCTCAAAATATTATTTTATATTAAAGTCAAAATCGGTTTATAATGGTTCCAAAGGGTCTTATTTCGAATCTAAAGTGGGGAAGGGTAGAAATCCTATCAACCAATAGAATTTAGACAAGTTTAGGGTATTATTTTAACCTTATCAATTAGATTTAACTCTAAGTTAAATAATTTAACTTTTACCATGTCTTTTTGTTTTCTTTCACTATATGGTTAATACACTTACTATAACAGGCCAAAAGAACCCCAAATTGTTTATTATTAATATATATATCCTTATCAAAGTCATTTGGCCGAACCTTAGATTTTTAGGAATAAAATAACAATTAATAATATAATATTTTATTTAAAAACTATTTTGTGTCAATTTTGACACTATTTGATATATGATTTTTGTGAAAGTTATAACAGAATTATATGTTCGAACCAAGTTGATTAAATCAACACTAATATATCATATTAACCTAGAAAATTTTTTTAATTCATAAAAAGTCTCAAATTACATTTATTTTGGTGTTTATAACATCAATTATGTCAATATTTCATAAATAAGATAATTACTGCATCATAATTGTGTCATAAATAAATTAAATTATTTAATGTCTAAAAATTATAAATAAAATACCATTATGTAGGAAATCTTGTTTTCTTTCTAATGAATATTTATAGTCGAATTTAGCTTATGTATAACCCCATATTAAAAATGATTTACTTATTAAACTTTGATTTTAACTATTTTAACCCTTCTTTAAATAAATTAATAATAAATGTCCTAATCTAACCCAAGTGGGACTAAATGGTCATATTTTATTCATAAGGTTGTTTTTGGTCGAATTACACTTATCCAATAGAATTAGGACATGTTTTAGGGTAATAGTAATATCATATTTACCCTTAGTTACCCTATTTACTATTAACCGCGGTAAAAAAAAAGTAAAAAGTTACTATTCACCAAAAAATTATTTTTATCTCATTGAACCACATTTTACTTACTGATATCAACCGTGTCTGTCGGATTTTCGAAATTCCATTCACAGAAGCGGTAAAATTAAGTTTTATGCAAAATTCAGTTTTTAACCTACCACTTAGTGGTTTCACTATTCATCAAAAATTGAATGTTTTCAGAAAAATACCAAAATTTCACCCTAGGCTAATTTTGGTATTCCGAATCCAAAAATGAAGTCCATTTTAAAAAATAAAATTTATAAAATTTCAAAAAGTGGTTATTACTATTCATAACGGCTAGTTTTAATAATATTTTAATAGCATATTGTTGTTTAGTGAAACTCGGTATTGCGTACGACGCAAGCTATCGAGGAAGGTCGCGATTGCGTGTAAAGTAAGCCAAGCTAGTATGTAGTGAAAGATTTCTTTGATGATATATAAAAAACAAAATATTACTCATAAAAATCTCGGGTGTTACAGTATATATATGATATATAAGTCATTTTTTAAATTATAGCAATAATTAATCCATTTTTTAGGTAATAGGATCAATAATGACACGTTGAAACGTGTTTGATAGACAAAGAAATTATTACTGAAAATGATTCTTTAATAAAGAAATGTTATTAAGTGAGTATTATTGTCACGACCTGTTCTCAGGGCCCGTGCCATGAATACCCCATGCCCGCCTTACATAGGCCAGGGGATGGTGTCTAGCACCAAAGGAATAATTCCCGATAACTGGGAAGGCACTGCCTTTATAAAAGTAAACAAAACACCACATAGTACAAGCAGGAGTAATATACTAAGTACAAAAGAAAGTGCTGAAAAGTAATTGGGCCAAAATACAAACCCAATCTAAGTATAGCTACAACTGAACAAAAGTACAACAGAAAAAGACAAATATCTGGAAGAATGGAAGCATCTCATGGGTCGTCCTCCTCAGATCCTACCTGAAGGGTAGGTATAGATAGCGCATCTCCTAGATCGTCCACCACGGATCCTACCTGAAGGGTAGGTACAGATAGCCTCCACAATGCTCTCACCCATCAACCTCCTTCGAGTGTCGTCTCGTCGTGAAGTCCACCTCCGGATACTGACTCTTCGTGAGGTCCACCTCCGGGTACCGTCCAGTCCTCGAACACTCGGCCTCTGTCAGCATTGCCTATCGTCTGTAACCAACAAAATGAGGTGCGGGAATAGCCCATGCAGGGGTGAGTATACGATACTCAGTAGGGACCCCGAGACCCTCAAGGTATCACTAAATCTAACAAGGATAACCACAAAGAATAATCTCAACAGATAACCCTTACATAGGTATAATCCCATACTTATACCTAAGTTATCATATAACCCATAGCAATCATGAGGAAACACAAATGTTATGAAATCAACAGATAACTACTACCTAGGTATATGCCCATACATATACCTAAGTTATCAAGTGACCCATCTCATTCATGAGGTAAACACAGAGGTCATAGACTCAGCTCAAACCAAGATTTTCATTATCAAAACCGTAACTGCTAAAGTGCCCCGTCTCTGGAGAGTACAGTGATCCTGTCACGACTCTGATGTACTTTTCACTAACCTAAGACTGCTGAGGTACTCCTCCTGTCGAGTACTGCGGGTCAGCCACCCAAACACAGTAGTACTACCCGCCGGGGTCTGCCACCCAAACACAGTAGCGCATCCCCCCTAATATCCTGCAGAGGTACTCTCTGGACGAATACTGCGGGTCTGCATGCAAACACTGTAGTGCTCCATCCGCCATGAGTCTACACCCAAACAAAGTCGTGCTTCGTCCACTGGGCTAGTCGACTCACTCTATGTCGAGTCGGTCAAGCAGTTGTCAGGTCTCAGCTGGCTACACTGTCTCTGTACTCCATACGATCGTCTCCTGGAGGGTCTGCTCCACAAGCTATAGGTCGATACTACAAGTATCTCAAAGTCCCATGAAGAAGTATCTCAAATTACCTCCTTGTCATAGGGGTCTCAATGCAACAGACAGCGCGTCAATCAAACGCCCAGTCTGTGAGTAATTAGCCTTTTCGTCCTAGGGGCCCGGTTGGTTTCGTGTACGAACCAACCCGGCCGTATCTCCACTGTACCCCGAACTCTCATAGGGTATACTCATAGGGACTGTTTCTCAACGTGATCACCAACGCCGCTGACGGTTTGTCAAGCATATGTTCGGTCTGAAAGATACCAGCTTTTCCGTTCGAGAGGCCCGGTTGGATTTCGGGTACAATCCAAACTAGCCATACTCCAAATGCATCAAAAACTCAGGAGAAATATTCCAAAAGATCCGTCTCATCAAGAGGAATCCAAAAAAGTCGATGGCACGTCAATCGGACGTCCGGAGCCCGAGATATAAGCGTTTCCACTCCGAGGGCCCAGTTGGTTTCGTGATTGAACCAACCCGGCCATACCCAAAGTTCCCCGAAACCCTGAGTGTAATATACCGAAACGACCATCTCGATGCAAGGATTACATCGCAACTGATGGTGCATCGATCAGAGGTACGTAACCCATGTTTTTGGAAAAAGACAGAAAGCTTCCCGAAAATAGGTGGTTCGGGCCCAGTCCGACCCGGCCCGAGACCCCCTGGGTTGGCCCGAACCGGGTTGACCCGACCCGGGTCCAGGTCCGGCCCACAATGACGTGGCCCGGCCTGGCTAGCGTGGCCCGGCCCGGCCTGCGTAGCCCAGCCCCGCCTGGGCGCGGCCCGGCCCGACCTGTGCACGGCCCGGCCAAGCCAGGGTGTCGCGGCCCGGCCCGACGGCTAGTTGGCCTGCCGCGCTGGCACAGCCCGCGTGGCCTGCTCGGCTGTTCGAGCTGATTGAAATAGGGTGGGGGGGGGTGCTACCCCCTGATTGATGAACCACGACCCCCCCCCTACGTGGTGGTAGCTCTCCTTCCAGCCGGGGGTTACGAACCCCCGGTCTCTTCGATCAGCCGGCCCAGCTGGCCGGCCGTGGTACTGCTGCGGGACCGCCGGGGTCTCGCCCTTTTGCTCTGGCGTGCTGACAGCTGGTAGTCCAGCCGCGGCCAAAGGTCGCGGCCTTGGTTCGACCGGTGCGGCGCGACAGCACCGCCCCCTCCGTCGCGGCCCTGCTCCGGCCGCGGTGTCATTGCGGTTCACCGGCATGGCGCAACGGCGCCGCACCCCTTTGCCTCGTCCCAACTCTGGCCGCGGGTTCGTTCGGCCTCAACGGTGCGGCGCGACTGTGACATGCTTCTTCACCGTGAATCTCCATGTTCCCGCGCGGTGCGACGACACCACGTCACTTCCATTTCAAGCCACGAAGATAACCATCAAAATAAAATAGGGGAGGAGGTTCGGCCGTGTTTGTGTGGTCTGACCCCCTCCATTATTTTGATAACAGTTGGTCGATATTATTGAAGAACGTCCAAATAAAATCTGAATGTAAAGACAAACCCCTACCTAGATGGAGTCGTCGATCGAGGTTTGTCGCGGAAAAAGACGTCGCGGAAGCTGGCGTCGCGGAACGAGGTTCCGTAAGCGTTGTCAGTGTACGCCCAATGAAGAATGTGGTGTCTCACTTCCTTCGACGTGGAGAGAAGATGCAAGATGAGGCGGCATTCTTCGTCGAAGCTTCGGTGTACTTCGCGTTCTTCAAAGGAGATGAAGCGTTCTTCTTCAGAGGAAGAAGTTCTTCAAAACTCAAGATCTCTCTTCCCTTTCTCTTAACACAACAATTCCAACCAAAATAAAAGAAGGCTCCATCTTATTTTATTTACCCATGCCATGCATTCAAATTTACAAAATTCAAATCCAATTCACTTAATTAATTAAACCATGAGTTGTTTAATTAATTAAGAGTTAGGTTGGAAAATTAAATAAGGAAGTGGAAGAGTTACTTAATTAATGGAAGTTAACAAGTTTGAATGGGGAGTTTATGAGAGTTATGGAAATGTGAAAGGTTGGGGATTGTGTGGGCCCCACCTCACATTTATCCTCAAGTTTATCCTCACATGGGTCGTTAGGTGCCACCCCAACTTCCCCATGTAGGATAAAACCACCTTAGACATAAAAATAAAATTGTTTTACAATTTTATTCATTCCTCATTTAATCCACAAATTTAACTTCTCCACCCGCACAAACGCAACTCCAGAATAGGTGTTCCAAAGCAATTACCAGTGCTGCGGTTTCATCGGTGCCATAAGATTTCGATTCCGAGCACTGGTTCAAAAGTTCGAAAAACCCGCTCGTTCGTTCACTGAACGTTCCGAGCTAAACTTCAGAAATTGATTCCAGGCACACCGGGCCTCGAAATCAGGTGCCGTCAGAAACTGCGTTCTTTTAAAATTCCAAAGAAATTAAGAAAAAAAATTCCCTTGAATTTTACGGGTCTTTACATTACTCACACCTCAGGGCTTTACTTCCTCGTAAATCTTAACACAAACTAGGGATAAAAAAGTGGTACAACGCACGCATCTGATCCTTCCGCTCCCATGTGCTCACCTGGAGGTTCCCATACTGCCAACAAAAGCACATAAGAGGAATCGAACATCCTAGTAGGACCCACTCCTGTCGATCCTCAACCTCTACTGGAACCCCGCAAAATTCACCCCATCGCCAATGTCCAACTTCCCATGGTCAATGATGTGTGAAGGATCATGCAAGTATCTCCTCAGCTAAGATACGGGGATGATATCATGCACCTGGTGCAACTGAGGTGGAAAGGTCAAGCGATAAACCACCTCATCTACCCTAATGAGTACCTAGAAAGGTCCGTCGAACCTCGGAGATATCACGTCGCCTGACTACATCTCTGTAAACCACGTTGAGGTAAGACCCATATATGAACGTGGTCACCATCCTCGAACTCTAGAGGCCTCAATTTCCTGATTAGAACTGAATCTCAAAACTCCTACAACCACGAGGGTAAAGTTGGCGAACCCAAGAGTGATCGACTACACCCTCCTAAGCATGAGTTTATCTTGTGCTGCATGGGGTTTCCTTTTCGCCGACCTAGGAAAACCCATCTTGGTGTTGTAGATAGACCACAACCTTTTTGCCTAATACAGTGAATTTTAGCATGAACTATTAATCCAATCCATATCGAGACCAACGTCGTAAGGCCCCGACGCTGCTACCAATAGATTCCAATCAAAACTCTCACCTCGAGGGTCAGACCACACAGTTGGCGTAAGTGTCATTATCGAATCTCTTCCCAAGGTATCTCTAGACGTGAGGGTCAAGTCTACGGCTTACCGGAAACTCTAGGCCTGGGACAAGATTCGTGGAAGAAAGGAATGATTCATATCAATGTCTGTTACTATGGCAGCTAGTAGTGGACACAGGCTGTCCCTTGAATCATTCTTAGAGCCATTGGGTCACACTCCTTGACCGCATGCAGCTACTCTCTTCCCCTTCCCTATAGCTCCCTGAGCCTGGCGGGGACTACAAAGGCGGGTGATTATAACATGTCAATAAGTACATCACCCCGTACTACTCTCATAGCTTTGCTTCCACGTCTGCTGCTTCGCAGACTCATCTGTCCTTAAAGAATCCTCCTCTTGAAACATTTAACACGCCCGAGTCTCTAAGACTGGTGCCAGTTTCCTATTTCTTACTGCACTATACAGTCTTCATCCTCTCCTGGATGATCTGCACCTTCTTTTCCAACGATCGGTAAGAGCTGCTAAGATTTCTCCTTTTCTGAAAAGAGAAACATTGTCTCATTCCCTAGATTAACCACTCCCATTTCATAATACAGTCAATCCAAAACATAAATGATGCATTCATGCCATGGATGACGTCGTAAGGCCTCAACGTTACTACCAAGAGATCCAACCGTCACTCTCGCCTCCAAGGGTCGAGCCACACTGCCGGAATCAGTGTGAGGTCACTTGGTCTCCTCCAATAGAAATCTCAAAAGTGAGGGTCAAGTCAACAGTTTAAACCAGGACCTCTCAGTATCAACCAAACAAAAGGACACGAAAGCAAGTGTCACTAGGATAAGTGTCTTTTATTATTGCAGCTCTTAGTACAAATACTCACAACAACAACAACAACAACATGGAACTAGAAGTACCTAGAATAAAAAGGTATCCACTAGTTCCACTCCTGTCCACCTGCTCCAGGAGCTCTACTGCCTTGTCCACTGCTCGGCTGTTTCTCAAGCACCCACCGCTGCTTCTGTCTCGGTGGCTCCTCCAATTCCTGTGAATCAACTGAGCGGGGAGTCGGACAGTCACGTGCCAGGTGACCCTTCCTGCCACATTCATAACACTTCCTGATCCTCGTACAGCTGTCTCTGGTCCTCTTGGACCTCTGCATCATCCTTCTACTGCCCACAGATGACTCAACTACTGATCGAAAATCCTGTGGCAAAGTTAACAGCTCCTGTACACGCTCAGGGTGCGGAGCTACTGGTACAAACTCCACCCTGAAAAAGGTCTCAAAGTCTCCCCATGTGAAGGTCATCTCATCGCAAAACTGGAATAAGTGACTCCACCACTTGCCTGCTACTGCCTGATGGAGGTTGGCAGCAAAGATCACCGTGAAGTCTGTTGGCGTCACCACTAGCCTGAAGACTCTCACCATAGCCTCCATCCAATCCTCATCCACCTGCGGTTCTATCTCTCCCTAGAACCTGGGTGACATCTGGCACTGGAACACGTGCAGCGCGCTCAAGCAGCGTGCATCGCCTACTGCTGGGGCTGGTGGTATCAGTGGCCCAACGTATGGTAGTACCGCTGGTTCCTCAACTGTAAGAGGGCCTTGTACCAAAGCCTCGTCGCTCGGCAAGCTGTCAATACGCATATCCCTCTAAAATCTGGCTAGTCTTCCTTGGAAAGGCATCCTGAAAGAAACAATGTCACACTGTCAAATGATTATACCTAGTGAGCTGACCTGGTTTGAGCTGACTTTTAAAAATTTCTGGAAACACACACGCAATCAGTGTTTTTGTGCACAAAGTCGGAAATTAGTTGTCTGGGTTCTGGTGTATGGATACGTCGGCCGCCCACACCAACACTGGAATCCCTGAACTAAAAACCACACTCAGTACTCTTAACACTATCGCTTCACAGAAAGAAAATATCAGAGTTATAAGATCTGTGGTAGAACTGACTCCTCTGATACCAATTTGTCACGACCCGTCCTCGGGGCCCGGGCTGTGACTACCCCAAGCCCGCCTTCCATAGGCCAGGGGCTGGCGTCTAGATCCAAAGGCATAATTCCCGATAACTGGGAAGAAATTTCCTTTATAAAAGTATACAAAACACCATAGAGTACAAGCGGAAGTAATACACTAAGTACAAAAGGAAGTGCTGAAAAGTAAATGGGCCAGAATACAAACCCAGTCGAAAGTACAAATACAACTTAACAACAGTACAACAGAAAAAGACAAACACCTGGAAGAATGGAAGCATCTCCTGGGTCGTCCTCCTCAGATCCTACCTGAAGGGTAGGTATAGATAGCGTAGCTCCCGGATCGTCCACCACGGATCCTACCTGAAGGGTAGGTACAGATATCCTCCACAATTCTCTCGCCCGTCATCCTCCTCCGAGTGTTGTCTCGTCGTGAAGTCCACCTCCAGATGCTGACTCTTTGTGAGGTCCACCTCCAGGTACCGTCCAGTCCTCGAACACTCAGCCTCTTTCAGCACTGCCCGTCGTCTGCAACCAACACAACGAGGTGCGGGCATAGCCCGTGCAGGGGTGAGTATACGATACACAGTAGGGACCGCGAGACCCTCAAGGTATCACTAAATCCAATAAGGATAACCACAAAGAAGAATCTCAATAGATTACCCTTACTTAGGTATAAGCCCATACTTATACCTAAGTTATCAAGAAACCCATCTCAATCATGAGGAAACATAAAGGTTATGAAATCAACAGATAAACACTACCTAGGTATATGCCCGTACATATACCTAAGTTATCATGTGACCCATCTTATTCATGAGGTAAATACAGATGTCATAGAATCAGATCAATCCAGGATTTTCATTATCGAAACTGTAACTGCTGAAGAGCCCCGTCTCTGGAGAGTACAGTGATCCTGTCACGACTCCGAGGTACTTCTCACTAACCTAAGACAGCTGAGGTACTCCTCCGGTCGAGTACCATGGATTAGCCACCCAAACACAGTAGTGCATCCCCCCAAATAGCTTGTAGAGGTACTCTCCGGACGAGTACCATGGGTCTGCACCCAAACACTGTAGTGCTCCGTCCGCCATGGGTCTGCACCCAAACAAAGTAGTGCTCCGTCCACTGGGCTAGTCGACTCACTCCAAGTCGAGTCGGTCAAGCAGTCGTTAAGTCTCAGCCAGCCACACAGTCTCCGTACTCCGTACATTCGTCTCCAGGAGGGTCCGATCCACGAGCTACAGGTCGATACTCCAAGCATCTCAAAGTCCCACGAAGAAGTATCTCAAAGGACCGCCTCATCATAGGGGTCTCAATGCAACAGACAACGCGTCAATCGGATGCCCGGTCTGTGAGTTATTAGCCTTTTCGTCCCAGGGGCCCGGTTGGTTTCGTATACGAACCAACCCAGCCGTATCTCAACTGTACCCCAAATTCTCATATGGTATACTCATAGGTACCGTTTATCAACGTGATCACCAACGCCGCTGACGGTTCGTCAAGCGGACATTCGGTCTGAAAGATATCAGCTTTTCCGTTCCAGGGGCCCGGTTGGATTTCGGGTACAATCCATCCCGTCTATGCTACAACTACGTCGAAAACTCCGGATAAGTATGCCAAACGTTCCGTCTCATCAAGAGGATTCCAAAAAAGTTGACGGTACGTCAATCGGACGTCCGGAACTCGAGATATAAGCATTTCCGCTCCGAGGGCCCGGTTGGTTTCGTGATCGAACCAACCCGGTCATACCCAAAGTTCTCTGAAACCTTGAGTGTAATACACCGAAACGACCGTCTCGATGCAAGGATCGTATCGCAACTGATGGTGTGTCGATCGGAGGTTTGTAGCCCATGTTTTTGGCAAAAGACCGAAAGCTGTCCGAGAATAGGGGGTTTGGGCCCGGTCCGACCCGACCCGAGACCCCCTGGGTCGGCCCGAACCGGGTTGACCCGACCTGAGTCCGGGTCCGGCCAACTAGGGCGCGACCCGGCCCGGCCTGGGCGCGGCCCGGCCCGGCCTTGGTGGCCCGGCCCGGCCCGGCCTTGGTGGCCCGGCCCGGCCCGGCGGCCGGTTGGCTTACCGCGCTGGCGCGACCCACGTGGCCTGCTCGGCTGTCCGAGATGAGTGAAACAGGGGTGCGCGCTGCCCCCTCTGATTAATGAACCGTGCCCCCCCAGGTGGGGGCCGCTCTCCTTCCAGTCACGGGTTATGAACCCCTGGTCTCTTCGATCGGCCGGCCTGGCTGGCCGGCCGTGCTGCTGCCACGGGACCGCCGTGGTCCCACCCTCCTGCTTCGGCGCGACAGCGGCCGGTAGTCCGGCCGGCGCTCCCTGCTCCGTCGCGGCCAATGGCCGGGGCCTTGGTTCGACCGGCGTGGCGCAACGACGCCGCGCCCCTCCGCCGCAGCCCCGCTCCTACCACGATGTATTTGAGGTTCATCGGCACGACGTAACGGCGTCACGCCCCTTTTCCTCATCCTGAATCCGGCCGCGAGTTCGTTCGGCCTCAACGGCGGGGCGCGACGGCGCCACGCTTCTTCGCTGTGAATCTCCATGTTCCCACGTGGTGCGATGGCACCGCATCGCTTCCATTTCAAGCCACAAAGATAACCATCAAAATAAAATAGGGGATGAGGTTCGGCCATGTTTTTGTGGTCCGACCCCCATTCGTTATTTTGATAACAGTTGGCCAATATTATCGAAGAACATCCAAATAAAATCCGAACGTAACGACAAACCCCTACCTCGATGGAGTCGTCGATCGAGGATTGTCGCCGAAAAAGACGTCACGGAAGCCGGCGTCATGGAACGAGGTTCCGTAAGCATCGTCGGTGTTCGCCCGATGAAGATTGTGGCGTCTCACTTCCTTTGATGTGGAGAGAAGATGCAAGATGAGACGACGTTCTTCGTCAAAGGTTTAGTGTTCTTTGTGTTCTTCAAAGGAGATGAAGCATTCTTTTTCGGAGGAAGAAGTTCTTCAAAACTCAAGAGCTCTCTTCCCTTTCTCTTAACACAATAATTCCAACCAAAATAAAATAAGGCTCCACCTTATTTTATTTACCCATGACATGCATTCAAATTTACAAAATTCAAATCCAACTCACTTAAATAATTAAACCATTAGTTGTTTAATTAATTAAGAGGTAGGTTGGCAATTTAAATAAGTGGAAGAGTTACTTAATTAAAGGAAGTTAACAAGTTTAAAGGGGGAGTTTATGAGAGTTATGGGAATGTGAATGGTTGGGGCTCGTGTGGGCCCCACCTCACATTTTCCTCAAATTTATCCTCACATGGGTAGTTAGGTGCCACCCCAACTTCCCCATGTAGGATAAAACCACCTTAGACTTAAAAATAAAATTGTTTTACAATTTTATTCATTCCTCATTTAATCCACAAATTTAACTTCTCCACCCACAAAAATGAAACTCCGGAATAGGTGTTCCTAAGCAATTACCAGCGCTACGGTTTCATCAGTGCCCTCAGATTTCGATTCCGAGCACTGGTTCAAAAGTTAGAAAAACCCGCTCGTTTGTTCACTGAAGGTACCCGAGCTAAACTTCGGAAATTGATTCCGGGCACACCGGGCCTCAGAATCAGGCACCGTCAGAAACTGTGTTCTTGTAAAATTACAAATAAATTAAGAAAAAAATATCCCTTGACTTTTACGGGTCTTTAAAATTATATAGAATAATTAAATCATATATGGTATTAAAATTATGAATATGATTCTCTGATAGATGTATTATAAACTTAAATTTATTATACAATAGTTTATAACATGTACAAAGGAAGTCAATACTTAGGGTATGGTAATTTCTTCTCACATTTTATTTACATGAGATACATGTAATACTAAGCACTCTCTTCTTTTGCGTGGTGTATATACTAACCTATGATATGATATATCATTAATTTAAATTATTTAATGATATTAAATTAGTTAATTTTTTTAATTTTTTTCATTATTGTAATGTTACTCAAGTAGTAATGGATTCATGTATCACTTTTACTTTAGGGGTACACATTCCTTATACACTCCTTGTTTCTTCTATGTGGTGTATATACCGCCCATAAGTTTCATTTCTGAGTCTTCTCAAAAATATTATCATATTTTAATATTCATATAATTTTATTTATTTTATGATCCATATGATTCTACTAATTATAATATGATGAGTATTTACTTTACAATCTCATCAATATTTGGGATTGTTTTCATTTAAGTATCTATTAGGAAACATTTATCTTCCATGTCTAGGTTTTCTAAAAAAAGTTTCAAAAATGTTCTTACTGTTTTTCTATATATTTTTAAATTCAATTTCACTCCATTTTTACTTTTAACACACGGTTTGATTGGAATATTTTTATCATTTTACAAATGATGTACTTTGTGACTTTTCTAGAAAATTCTCAAATTTTTTAACTTATACAGAATGAATAAAATTTTCTTCCATCCTGATGCCTTAATTCCATGAAGTTTAATTTACTATATTCCAGGTTTATTTTCAAATTAAATTGTTCCTTTTAAAATTTCATGTCATTTTATAATTTTTTTTTCAACATAGAAAGGATATTTTCTCCAATATTTGTTTTCAAGTGATCTCTCTAAAATTATTTTCCATATATAATAACATTATTTGATGTTACTTATGTTTTATTGGCGGTATTATTCACTTCTACCATTGTTCCCCATTCTAATAAATGTTTATGTTTAGGACGTAATGATATTAATAATAACCATTTGTTTTATATGGGTTATGTTATGATTGAATGTTGTTTAAGAAACCCATTTTATTCCATGAGTCCTGATATGATGAAAGAATTATGTTCTTATGGGAAATAAATGTATGTTTTTTATTATATAATTTGTGGGACCTATATATCTCTCCAATGAATTGGGTAAATATTTATGTCTCATTAGATAATGATGGGAATCAAGTTGATAGGATATATCCACTATTAGAAGATGGGGAAACATGATCCACTATGGAACGATAGGGAAACCCGAAACACTATGGGAAGATTGTGAAACCCAATCCACTATGGGAATATAGTGAATCCCAATCCACTATATAAATAGGGAAATCATGATCCCTTAAAAGTATAGGACTGTGACTGGTGATGGTGGTGTGTCTCTCCCAGTAGGTGTAGTCCCCATGAAGTTCCCTAATCAGTTTTAGAAATACATATTTACTTATAGGAAATGATATTTCATATTTATGTGTATTTTAAAATTGAATTTTTTATTCATATGTTATGATTTCATGTATCATGTTCTTTATTTCCTTATGATTCATTTCATATGAATTTCCAATCTTTATTTAATGATTCATGTTTATGATCATTGATACGTAGGGTATGAACTTGTATTTTCTTGATCATGTTCTTGTACTATTATGATAATGATTACATTAATATGTATCCTTTTTACCCTTTATGATCATATTATCTTGCCCTTTCTTATGATTTCATTTCCCTAGGTCATAAATAATGGTTTTAGGAAAGGGTGATAAAGGGGAAGATCTTTGTGGGAAGCATTGATGATCTTTTTCCAGACTATTTTATGTGTTCCAAGTTTCCAAAGGCAGTAAACTAATACGGTTTTGGGGCATATGTTTTTGTATTGATTTAATTTTTCATCAAAATTGCAGTAATGTAAATGTATGTTATGACATGGATGTTATAGGATGAGTTATTGTTGTTATCGGTTTGTACTTGTTATAGTTGTGCTGATTTCACTATTGGGTCACCAACATTTTTTGTGATGTTATTATTGCTGATTTTATTATTATGAATTTATTTTTTCTTGGCTCGGTATGAAAATAAGTTATCCTGTCATTAATCATTATAGAAACTGTAGGACTTATATTCCTTCAATTTTTTCATTCTAAATTTACTTTGGACATTCATTTACTCTTTCATATAGTTAGTGTCGCGATTATTATATAAAAATTTTAGGAAATTTTTATTTTATGGATATAATAATTTGACTAATACGAGTTTATATATAAATATAAATGGTTATTTCCCATATAGATTGATGGTGGAACCCTAATTTACAAATTATTCCACGATTGAGAAATTTTTAACTAGTTCTATGGATTAAAATTTTAGATGATATGATTAATATGGATTCCAATTATAATTTATGAAGCATGTACTTATATAATTTTGGAGTTATAGTTTATTTAATAAAATCATTATTCATTTCCTATTACATCCTGACATTGGATGTAAAGGACATCTCATGGTTTCTTGATGTACCAAAATCAATTTTTAATGAATACAAGATTTTATTAACTGGGAATAGTGACACATATAATTAGAATGTAATATATGAATGTATATAAATATGTATGAAGTTAAATAATTATAAATTTTTAAATTATATGGTTATCTCTAAATAGATATTCCAAGTTTGAATTAAATAGTTTTTCTTTTATATCTTTAATTTGAACCAAGCATATATCAGATCCTCTATTGTTTTATATGAGACCTTAAACCTAAATAGACCTTTGTATTGTTAATTAGGCAGTGTCTCTTGTGATTTCTTTTGATCTATAATATCCCTGTGACCCTGATTTAGTAGTGTGAGGTGATTTGTGACTCATTATAGGAAGGTTGTGTACCTATCCAATACAACATTTACCTTTTCTAAAATGATGTTAAATATTATCTAAGTCATGCATTTAGAAATTTTATTACTATATTTCCATGAAATCCTTGAGCCATACACCATGTGGGAGGTGCGGACCATTCTATGGAGGTGGTGGGTGCTGATATATACGTGTTACCTCCTTTAGTGTCACATGAGGCACCTCCTGTTGATTTTTTAATGGGTGTGTATTATCAGTCTCTAAATAGATTCTTGGGTTTTATTTAGTCTATATAGAGAGCACTGTGACCTACCCCAAATATGGTAGAGTTGACATGTGTATTCCGGTGGAAGCATCCTCCTACCTTTTAGGAGGATGGAGGTCCTTGGGCTATTGAGTCCTAGCTAGAGGTTATGTTATTGAACATATAGCATATGGATATGCCTTTAGATATCATTGTCATGATTGATACCTATATTATACATGAATTCACCAAGCATTGGTAGGATACTATCTCATAGTCTCATCAACGCCATGGTATGATCTTGGGGGACCTCTAGATGTCCTTATATGTCTAATTCATTCTGGAGACATTGCGATCAGACCGCACTAGAGAGATTGTTCATCTATAGTAGGGCTATATGATTATGATGGATTACTCATCTCATTTCACCAAGAGTATTAATTTTGAGAAGACACTGATTGGCAATGAATTGATTAGTGTGAGATTATTTGAGGATGGGATCATATACACCATTAAATTACAATTCAATGTCTTTTATTTGAAAACTATTTTATATATAGTGAACTAGTCTGTAATTATAGATAGGAACCTAAGAAAATATGGAAAAGTGATCTAGGGTGGTTCAGCTTGAAGATCGGGAGATGGTTTATCTAGGATCCCAAGATATCATTTTCAGGGTGCACGTAGGGGAAGAACCATCTAGATTACATGTGTCAAAAACTATGTGGTGTTTCATGATGGTGGTGGGACAAGACATAAGATGATCTAGGGTATGAAGAACTGGATTCAGTGCCAAGATTTCACAAGAATGGGTCACCTTAAACAATTCAAAAAAAATTTCTATCCAGTTACTAGTGAGAAGGGATCTATAGCAATGTTGTATTCAAGTACTTGATTTGTAGCCCCATGTTATTCTGGGATCTAGTCTTAACCACAAATCAGTCCAATGGGATTTCGTGGTTGATATATTTAAACATAAAAGGTTCAGCGCTAGCAGAATGGACCTACTATGGTTAGTCAGTGTGCATCTCAAGGACGTAGATCAGGATGCCTCTATGTAGTGTAGCCTACATATATTAGAGTACAAGGCCTTCTATAATACAAGTTACTATTCTAGTAGCATATAAATTAGTTTCTTCTTTATTTTATATTGGTTATGCACACTCTTTTATATCTATAGAAATTATAGAATGTATTCTCCTCGAAAGGGATTACTTAAATGGTGTGATGACCCTAAAAACCCCATTAGGGAATTGATCAGAGAGTATACACCAATGAATGGAGTCCTTTATGAGATATGTGGGTACCATTTCTGATCGAATTTTATTAACTTCAATATGATAGGATTCGATGTCATTATTGGTATGTTCTATAAAGTAATGTTCAATGCCCATGTTGATTGATATACCAAGAGTGTGTACATTGCATGCCCCAAGGTAAGTGTATATATTCATAAGATAGAATGGGATATCCAGGACTTTTGAGTGGGACTCGTGTTTAATAAGTTTAGTGGAATGAAAAAACATATATCTAGTCTCTTTATGAGGGATCTGGTAACATAGAGTATGGGATTCCCTCCTATGGTGGATAAATTTAAGGATATATTTCACGATGACTTTTATGTTTTACCTCAACTAAGAGTGGTGGAGTTCACCATTGAGCCAGTTCTATGTACGTCATCAGTGTCGGTCCCAACATATAGAATAACACCTACTAACCTCAAGGAACTCAAGAACAAGTTAAAATACATCAATGAAACAGGTTTTATATGATCTAGTACATCACTATGGGGTTCACCTATCCTTCTTGTAATGAATGAGGAAGAAACCCAAAGGTTTTGTGTGGTATATTGATGATTGAACCTATTTATGGTAAATCAATTGTGTCCACTACCCCATTTTGATGAACACTTTTTCCAATATTACTAAACATCAATTTTCTCAAAGATTGTTTTGATTTATGGCTACAATCAGGTTCATGTTAGTCCATCATAAATACTTCATACATTTTTCAAGAGTATATATGGCTTGTATGGGTATTTTTTATATCAATGGAATTACAAATGAATGGGTTATTTTGATGGATTTGATGAATCAAAATTTTCACCCCCAACTGGATTCATTTTTTGTCATCTTTGTGGACTCCATATTGGTGTATTATCATACCTGGCATGACCATGAAAAAATTCTTTCGATGATTCTGAATACATATATAGAGAACTATATATATGATATGATCATGAAATTCCATTTTTCATCAATAAGGATCACTTCTTGGGACATATATTTTCAGAGGAAAAAGTATTCATTGACCTAGAGAATATGATAAATGTGGTATCTTGGGTGCACCCAAAAAATTACATTAGCATCTGATGTTCATAGGGGATTTATAGCTATTATATGATTTTTATTCCTATCTTATCAAGATAATAAGTTCCTCTTATGTGATTGAATGCAAAGGGTTTGAATTTATTCTCATCAAAATAATTTGATACATCCTTTAAATTATTGAAAGGAAGAAAAACATTAGAACAAGTCATTATTATTCTAGGGACATATGAAATACATAATGCTTACTACGATGCTTCAGAAATATTTCTTGGAGGATTTTTTATATAGGGAAATTGGGTTGAAGTGTATGGGTCCCTTCAGCTGAGACCTCTTGAATAAAATTACCCTATGTACAACCTCAATCAAATTGTTGTGTTTCATATTTTACACTAGAAGAGAGTTTATCTATTGGGAAAGTGATTCCTTTTTTAGAAAAATCATAAAAGTATTAATTATATTTCTTAATAACATGAAATGAATCTTTTATTGTATATGTGGGTAGAATACCTATAGTCGTTCGACTACGAGCATCCTTGTACACCAAAAAATGGAAATGTAGTGTTGATTCCCTAAGATGAAATACCCAGACACATGTCGTCCAAGAAGCAAGAAGTGAGTGGATGTTGATGGATATTATCTATAAGATTCACTTGAGGTTTAGGAATATCATGGTCATCCAATTTTATTAGATTTGTGAGTTACATACTCCCTTATAGATCAAGTAAGGATGAAACAACTTTCTGATCCCCAGTACTTAGTCTTGAGGGAATGTGTCTCGGGTTAGAACACACCTTGTAGTTAATATATTAGAGAATATGAGATATTTCACTTCTATTGACATTCCTAGGTAACATTATTCAAAAAGGATGAGTTGATGTATAAATATCATTCTTATTTTAGGAAATTTCAGCATTTCCTAGATAGATGTATTGAGACATACATTATCATTATTGGTAGCCTGGTATGAAGAAGATGATTTCAGGTTTTATCACCCAGTGTTCTACCTGTCAGCAGGTGAAAGATTAGAATTAGCTACTTGCTATAGTCTTATTATCCATATCCATTCCAGTGTGGAAATGTAATGACATCAATGTGGATTTCTTGATGGGATTTCCGAGATCCACATTAGTTAGTGAGGCAGTATGGGTTATTACATACAAGTTTACAGTGTTTCCATGATTTCTACATATTTGAGAGACCTTCTTAGTTGATGCACATGGGAGGATTTACATTTCGATGATTGTGTGAGTACATGGTGTTCCCCATTCTATCATATTATACATATACACCCGTATTACTTTATAGTTTTAGAAAGGGTTGGAAAGTGAACTGGGTTTATAGGCACTTTTGAGTATAGAATATCACCCTCAGAAAAAAAAAACTACTGTATGATAAAAGTGATTGAATACATGATCATATAATTCTAAAATGGTTTCATAGGTTCATGGAAAAAACATATACCTCTAGTTGAGTTTTCCAATAGTAACAGTAATCTAGAAATTACTTTGATGCAATCAGATGAGGCACTTTAATGTAGGATTGGTTGTTCACCTCTATGATTGTTAGAGGTAGTTCAGATAGTGCTACTAGGTCCTTATCTAAAATAGGGGACTTCAAAGTAAGTGAATCATATTTAAAAACATAATGATAGAACCCAGTCTGGGAGGAATTCATATAACGATCCTCACCATCCGCCTCTGGAGTTCAAGACTTTACAAGGGGTGACTCTACATGTTTCTATTATAATGGGTCATAGACAGATACTATGACCATGAAAGTTATCAACTCATTACATCAATAATCTTCAAATTGTGGATAATATCATCTTGGTTTCCTGTCATCTAGCTTTACCTCAGAGGTACCATGCCACACACGATATCTACGATGCATCATAGCTTCTTTATTTTCATTCTAACCAATTTCATTCACTTAATCTTTAAGAGATTTACATGGGGGGAGATGTTTCCATTGAGGATCATATGATATGTATTGTTGACCAAGGTAAGAAGGATCCTTGATTTAGGAAATATCCTCTATTCTATGTACTATGGAAGAATGACCGTGTACATAACTAGTACTATAAGTGAGAGGCTAACATATGTGCTCAGTGTCCATAAATTGTTTTAGACAATGCTTTACCATCTTCAGATGGGAAACTTGGGGATGAATTTTTTTAATGATGGGATGTTTTGATTTCATGAATTTTTAAAGAGTTGTGGACACTTTTTATACTATTAAAAAATTTAATTTTATAATAATAATGTTCTATTAATTAAAAGAAGTGGTTCTGAAGAGTCTGGGGCTCATTTAGATCCCAGAATTCCATAAATTAGAGAGGTGGGTCATGGAACATTGATAGCACACGGTTAGTTATAACCATGTGACTCAACCATATGTGGTTCTTAGTGAATAAAAGGAGAAGAACAGTTTGAATGAAGCATGTAACCTAGGTCGCATGCTCATGCAGTTTAAACAAACCTCTTGACAGATCCATTTTTCATGGGTTGCAGATGGTTGGGAAAACTATGTACCTAGCCCATGCAAGGGGGTTCCTTGGGAAGTGTTGGGCACATAGTTGGTACATGGTTTGTCCAATTGTGTGGCCAAACCATGATCCCCATTAATAAATGTGTGAATAACTATTATTTTCCTGAATTTGTTTTACCCATAAATCCTATTCCGCACTCATTTCTCTCACACAACAGCCTCCATCCATTTCATGATATATTCTTCAATCCAAGCTAGGATTTTTGATATGTCCTTCGAATGAACTCTATTCGATTACCTTGGGGGAAATTTTTTCTCCAATGGTTATTTCTCTAATTAATTTTTTGTTGTCCTTCATTTATCTTCACATATCTTGTGTTATTTTTGTGGGATATTATATGCTCATTTTTTAGGAATTTTATCAATTATTATTATTTCTAACAATCTAGCGCCATTAAAGGGCTGAAACTGGATGATAAGAGTGCTATGTGTTGAAAATAGTTAGTCTAGTAATTTTCCCTCAATGTATATTTATATATTATCATGTGTCATTTGATGTGTGATGTGTGATTTACTTTCCATTGTTGCCTCTATAGTGTTTAATTAATTGAATTAAAGGTTATCCACACGTGTAATATGACCCTGTCTACCCATGAATCAATGTCATTAGGATTTTACCATGATATGAGCCACCCTAGGGGTGTGACCCACTTTAAATGATTTAGAGAAATATGATTTTGAAATGAGATTAGTAAATATTAGTTATTGTGTATTAGTTTCCTCAGAATATTTTTTTTAAATTTGGAATAATTTAATGAATGATGTTTGGCCATGAGTTAATCCCCTATTCTTTATTCCATATTTTAATTACTTCAATTAAATGAATTATCCAACCAATTAGATTTTCATGGTTGGTATGGGATGACTTAGTGCTAAACAAAGACTTCCATTCAAATTAATATTAAGGGAGATACAAGGCGCCCCACTTAATGTTCATTGGATGGGCTCATTGTTATTCATAACTAGAAATGGGAATGATTACCTTTTTTGAGAGATAACCCTTTCTACTAATTTCTTTAGAGGGACACATATGAATGATTTATTTCTTACCCAAAACTGATTATTGTTCCCTTAGGGAGATACCTTGGACGTTCTTGGTGGGTAATATGTTCACACAATCCATATGAAATACATGGTCCCCTATGTGGTTCACCTGGGACGGGCTCAGAGTATCATGCTTTACACCACCCTAAAAATGATACATGGGATGCCTTTATAGATCACCTTGGATAAAGTTTTATAATGTTTGGAATTTATATTTCTTCTAGTGTGATACATTGATTCCTCATTATGATTCTACTTAGATGGGTCTAGGATGCCTCTTTTTTACATTCTAGTGATTCCTTATATATAATTTCAGTGTTTCGAACCTATTAAATTAAAGGATGTGCCTGCGAAGCCTAACATGCTTGGGATTTGTCCAATCATGATAATTTGTTTATTATTGCCCATTCTTACACCATTTATTACTTATACTAGTTCACCTTGGTTCAGAGATATTCAGAATTGGCTGAATCAAGTAGTGTATGTTGTGTATCCATGAGGAAATCATTATAATATGTTTTATTTTTTTTCTATTTTACCATATTATAATCCTGCACACTAAACATTTTATATACACATACATTATTTAAATAGACACCCTTTATAATGGACTACTGAATATAAATCACCCCTACTTAGGCCACCCATTGCATTTGAGAAGACTTCATGTTTATATTTGTAGATAATAGGAATCATCCATATCTTGATGTCTGAATATAAGTATTGGGATGGAGTGAAGGAAAAGATGGTTATGCCTATAATTATGATTCTTGTAGTTTATTTTTTTTGTATATAATGTGGTATATAGATTCTTTCCATGTATCCCAAGTACATAATTTTTGTATTGAAGCATCACTTGATCATCATCATTTTTGTATCTAATTATTATTATTAGACTTCCATTGATTTCTTTAATTTAATTAGATTTATCATTCCATTACTTCTTGTTTATTACTACATAATCTATTTAAAATTATTATTTACCATTGTTTTCCATAATGATGCATGAGGGAATATTCCTTCCATAGACACACCATAGGTCCTCACGGCTAGTCAGATACCTCAAGCATATGGGGAGGCACACTTGTGGTCATGTGGCCCACTATCTCAAGGCCTCCCTTAGTGGATACTAGGGTGGGATTATATAACATGAAATATGGAAAAAAAACTACGATTATATGGAAAATAAAATTATTCATCGAAGGTATTTGGAATAAGAACTCATTTTACTAAGTCAACTAAATTCTGAGACAATTTTTAATTGGAGGTCATGGAATAGATATAAAATTTAAAGTTAAACTTTAAAAGATACCACCTTAATTAAGTAATTATATTTGTGTAACTAAAAGAAGATACCTTAAGTAATTTTTGAATAATAATTGTATAAAAATGATTTCTGAAATGATCCTCAACATCTCATGAAATGTAATATGATTATCCCACCTGAAATAAATAGGGAAAATAAGACACCATATAAAAGAAACAAAATGTTGTGCCACATGAAAAAGGCCTTGTGGAATTGAAAATAGAGATACATTATGCTTAAAATTTCTATTTATTCCCAGGGAAGTGAGTAATTTTTTTATAATAATGATAGATATGTTTTTTATGAATTTAATAACTATATTCATGTATAGTTCCATTTAGACCATTAATTTTTAACAATTCTATTTGTTCATTAGTTTTTTTTGAATCGGTGTTAATTGTTTGTACGTATTTTTAGTATCGATTTCAAGAATTATTATTTTCATAATGTTCATAATTTAAACCCATTAATTATAATAAAATTTATGTTTTGAAATGTATTATAATTTTATAATTCCATTAAATTGGAGTTTGTTACATTTTATGAAAGATAATTTGATGATGAACTAGTCCTATTTAATTTATCAGTATAGATGGATAACATAGTAATGATAATTAATTTAATTATTTCAATAAAAATTAAAGTTAATTATATATATTAAAAATATATAACATATTTATTCATAGATTATACACTAAAAAATATATATAATTTTTTTATAAAAAATATAATGCATTATTCCATTTATGCGGTAATCCGCACATAAACGTGGATGGTGATTTCCATTTCCCAGGAACGTGATAAAGAAATAATTTATATGTTTATTTAAAACTCCAAAAAATTTCATATATATCATAAATATATTAAATTTTTATTTTAGGAAATCCAAGTTAATAGATGAAGTAAAGTGGAACACATTTATTCATGGAGATGGTAATTAGCACATACACATTATTCATGTTTTCATTTTTCTTTAAGGAAAAGGGAAGGGAGTAATGATTATACCATTATTATAATTATATCATTGTAAAATTTTGATACTAATGTTATCATATTAATATGTTGTCCTGGTATTTTATTATGAATAAGTGCACGTAACGAACTAGAGAATAGAATTGAGTGGTTAAAAAATTATGCATCACAACTTATGTTATCACCATTTTGAATAGGGTTAATATATTTTGATATGTTATATTGGGAAATAATGAATCCATTTAAAGTGTATTAGAGTATTGATTATATATTTTCAGATATTTTGGTTTCGAAATATATATTTTTGGTTTGAGTGGTGGAGAGGATTGAAAATCCCCTTTTCTAATTATAATGAGATGAAATTTTTCTAAATACTCGTAGTATTTTAATAATGGGGATTCACTATCAAGGAATGCGGATAATGATTGTATAAATAATGGAGAGGATAAGTTATATGGACAATAAAGACCTTATTCCCTCATTCCCACACTGGTACTAATCATTTTTGATTATATTTATTCTTATATTTTAACTTTTACCATTTTTTCTTTAACCAAGGTAACTAGTGTATACATAAGTAACATGAAATATATGGATAATAAAATAAATTATCACAATTATATAATTTTTAATTACTGATTGAAATAATAACTTCTATTTAATTTGAATAAATTTCTTAAAGTGATAAAAATTAATTATATAATAATAAATATATAATGTAGAAAACAATTTATACAGAAAAATTTTACATATGTTCTCAAATAATAAACATAGGTTTTTAAAAAAGAATAAATATTTTAATATTAATAATATAACTCATAATTTTAAGATTTTTTTATAAAATGATTTCATAATTTTAAAATTAATTTTTAATATTATTATTCTTTAAAAGTTATACATTTTATAAAAACATTATATTTCACTATTCACCTAGGAATCAATTTTTTAGTTTTTTTAATGTTGAGGTAGAAGCATCTTTTTATTATGAAATAAAATTCACCTTTATGTATGGGTAAAAGGAGATCCATTACATATACCATAGGACTATGACCAAGTGGACCAAAGTATTAGTATCTAGGCCCAGTGCAACGTCATGCCTGCATCATTGCCTATGTCACATCTTGCTTTTATAATGCATGTGTTGCCACCTGCATCATAAAAACCCCCAAGATAAAACTAATGTTTATAAGAAAACAACTTTATTTTATATTATCTAAACTACTTCTTGTTTTCTATAAATTAAAAAAAACTAATTATTATCCTATATTCATACCAAACAACATATACAATAAAAAATTACTTTTAAAAAAAAACTACTTTCTTAGCTGCACTAGTTGAGTCAAAATATAGAGTTGATTTTATATTTTTGTTATATATATATATATTATCATTAATTTTTAAAAATTCATGTTATAAAATTCCATGATGACTTTACAATAATTTATAATTTTTTATTTACAGTTCTAGGTTTAGAGTGAGTTTTCCAACATAGAATTTATATCTGGATGATTTTTTATAAAACTCATGATTTTGAAAGATATCCCAAAAAACAATAATTTTGTCCCCAAAATTTTATTTAATAAATGAATACATTAGTGTGTAAATTTCTTATATCACATTTTTAAGTTCTAATACTGGCACCTAAAACATATAATTTCACCATCTAATATTGACTGGATGGGTGGTATTGTTTCTCAAAACATTGTCCCTTTTGTATATTAATTCCATAAGTTATTCCTCATATAAACATACGTGTTTCAGTTATATATATTCTACGATTATTTCATCTAATTGATCTTGTAGGAACATTCTCAAAAATGATATATGAACGTGTCATGCACTTGAGAGAGGTGTGGAGGGATTTCTACAGGATAGTATATGACTCCAACCCAATCAAGGATATCAAATGGATAGTTTATTTTATGGATCAATATACATTATTTCAAAATCTCCTAATCTTCATCTAATGTTATATTCAATGGAACAAAATATCATTGACTTCAAATTGGATACATCCTCAAATTTTATATGAAAATATATTCCATTTGAATTTTCACCTCTTTCTTATATGATATAAGTTTTGAACCTTGTCTAAAATTTCATAGAAAATTTCTAGACATTTCATCTTCCTCTGTCTAACATCATCCATGCCTAATTTAACCTTATATATCTTCTTATAATGAGCCTCATTTGGTTCCATGTAAAATCTAGAATGGAAATTGTTTTATGTCATAACTCAGTAAGGGGGAGGAGTTGATCCCAACATCCTTGTAAATTAATATAATAGAATATTTTCATATCCTATAATGTTTGAATATTATTATCAAAATGGACATCCATTTTGTTATGTTAATAATTTCTAAAAAAAATCTTTTCCTCTCGTGCATTCTGAAGGATCCTCCAGGATAAAAAAGTAAACCTTCAACACCGATTAGATAAAATTAATAGTATTACTCCATCAAGCCTCAACACATCCCTTATTTATATCTTGGTGATTCATTCACTTAGTGACTATTATTTAATATATATTTAATGATCTAACTTCCTGTGATGATCAACTATTACACCAATATCATTATGGTCTTTATAAATTTTGGGGATTCCTATGAAAAAAATCCATAGTGATTTTTCCCATTTACACATTTGTATGAGTAACAATTTTCATATACCTATATAGATTTACCATTCATACTTTACTTAATGGCATACCATTCAATGAAATATATTTTCCAATTTCATTATTTATCTTATCCCACCATAAGTATTTTTTAGTTCTTTATACATATTCATAATTCATGGATGAATGATAAGGAAAAACTATTTGAATCATCCAAATTTTCATTCTTCAATTCTATTTTTGATGGGGGGATATAATTGAGTTCCAACCCTTATAACTCAATAATTATCAATGTTGAACATCCAAATAATCACTACTATTTTTATACATCTATATTATCTTTATCGGATTATTTGTTCGTTACGTGAATGGATGGTTGAGAATTCATTTGGGAAATATAATATTTCTCACCTTCCCTTATGAAATAATGATTCGTCCTTTTGAAATTCTTAAGTATTGGGACTTTTTTAATCACCAATATGAAAATGGTAGCATAAACATTTCTTGTCGGATAAATATGCAACTTATTTTCTATTATAGGGAGGTAATGTGTTGATTGTTCATAATCATTTACCAATTCTTACCATATCTTTTTGTAGATATTCAAATCCTCCTGTTTGAATGTGTATTTTATTGTATTTTAATCAGAATAGATGTCACACATTTATCAATAGAGATAATATTAAAAAATAATTAATGAAATGGAAAAATACTCCTAAACCAAATTAGTTGTTGAGTAATTTTTCTCATGATCAATTAATTTTCATAAAGTATAAGAAATTAAATATTATTCCAAGATAAGGACACAACCCAAAACCATTTTTAAATATCACTATATAATAAAAATACTTCCCCTCTGTAGGTTACTTTCATTACTCGATTGGTGACAAATTAATACATATTATATTGAATCTTTCTTAATATTACCATATACAAAGGGATAATACGCTCTACCATGTTTACTTGGAACATGGATTTGATAGCTATGAAAGAATACTCACAAACGCATTGATAATATTCTGCTGACCTTAGAAAACTATGGATCCTTGTTATAATGATCTGTCAATTTAATTTCTACAAAAATTATTTCATTGATGAATCTATGTATATTCCCTATATTATTATTATAATTACCATGTATGTAATTTATACAAAAAAATCACTCTTTCTTTGTTTTTCTTAAAATTTCAAATTTCTCAGGGCATTTGACAAAATCTTCAAATGATGATCTTGCTTTTACTTGGTCATTGTGTATATAAGAATATATAATATAATGATAAAAATTAATTAATCCTTAAAGAATATAAAGATTTTAATACTTATATCCATGAATATGGAAGGTTCATACATCATTCTAAATTTTATTGTAACACCCCAACCTCATCCATTCAAATAGAGATAATGGAAGTACAACTAACCATATGTGACATTCCCAAGACACCAAAGATTGTATGTAAATTTCATGGGATTACCTAAATAGTGGTTGATGATTCTACCTTATCAACAAAAAATACCATTACAGTCATAATAAAAAAACCCAAACCAACAATCTGATGCTTCAGGTCGAAATAAGACATCTCAAGTGAAAAAAAAATAAAAAATTAATATATTTGTAGTGATAAATCATAATAAGAAGACTTATGAATTAAAAATGATGCCTAGATGAGGAAACACCAATGTAGAATCACTCCAGACACTATAAAAGAGGATGTGAAAAATCTAATCATCATCCCCTAAATATATCATCATCATGATACTCTTGAAAATTAACTGACCATTACCCTAAATATTTTATGAAGAAAAACATTTGTGCATGAATTGAAGAAAATATGTAAGGGGTGAGTAATCATACCCATTACTATTTGAACAAGATTTTTTTCCAATCAAACCACTCGAAAAAGAAAATATTATCTAAATCATTAAAATATAATATATAATAAATAGAGGTATATCAAAATAAATTAACAATTGAAACAAAATTAATATGAGAAAAAAATTACATTAATCAAATATTGAATATCAAACCCATATCCATCAACATATACTCACATGATTTTTAAATGAAAATCCATATACTCACAAGTGGTGATCTATCTTTTACTAATCCTTTACTAGTTTATATATCCACGCATTCTTCCAGTCTGACCCTAAATGGCATGCTTATACTGACAAGGACACACACAATGAGAAGATAACCATAAGCTACCCATTTGTACCAACTAATCATGGAAATAAATTAAAAAAAGTAGTTATTTCATTTAAAATGTTAAACTATGAATCCTTATTCCATTTAACCCAAAGCCATGATTCAAAACCCTAATTCAAATATGTTATAAAAAACTATTCAAATAACTAATATTTTTTAAACATAAAAATTGGGTTTTCTATTAAGAAATGATCCATCATTTAATTTTAAAATCCAAATATACACATTAAATGAAACATTTCCATCATGATCTAGAGAAAATAGGGGGAGAGAAAATTCACCTACCTTTCAATGGGTAATAAAAATGAAGAAACACGAAATGAAAATTCTAGATCCATTAAAAAAACCTAATTCCCTAAAAAAATTGAAATTTGATTAAATCAATTCACATTAAAGATAAAAAATTTATCGATAAAAAAATGAAATATTAATGTTCAAAAAGGATATGAGGAAATATAATGAAAATTGGATAAATTAAGAAATACAGTTGATTTTATAGATATAAGGATATTAGATCTATCAAAGTAAATTTTTTTATCAATGAGAACTACTTACAAGGTTTATCATAAAATTGGAATCATATAGATGAAGATTAGAGGTGAGAAATGGGGTTTAAAGGGTTAATATTATGTTAAAATATAATTTTTAGAGAATTGAAAACACGTCACATTATTAAGAAATTATCTTTTTGAATCCATGAACTAATGAAGAACATTCCATTACCTACAAAATGTCCCCTCACGTTGTTGGTTCTAAGAGTTTGAAATACTATATTCCAACAAATATTTTCCACTTCTTTCTAATTTATCAATTTCTACTGGGAACTCAGATTCTCATGAACCAACCTATGTCACGGCTCGATTCACAACTACCCAAAGCCCGAATACAAATACCAGGGGTTGGCGACTAGGGTTGAAGGCACAAAAAACTTGGGAGGTCTGTGCCTAAGATTCTATACAAATTAACATAACCAAATCAATGGATATGTTCGGAGTAAATGTAGAAAAAGGTTCAATTGTTGTAAAGTAAGATAAACATGCATGAACCTCTAAATAGTAAAAAGGTATTTTAATGAATTCTAAAATGTGATGGAAACCACACACACTTAAACGGAAATCACATGGAATATATCGCACGTATTCATCTCTCTTGGAAGGAGAGTAACCAAGACCCATGGAGTGGGTACTGTAATGGTATATATATGCTTAGTAAAAGAATCCCAAACGATAGTGTAAGGGGATTTACAACTCATAACTCAGCCCAAGAAAATGTCTAGGAAACATTTCCAAGGTAGATTCATATGCGATGACCATCACCTCAAGCATCCTCTCAGGATTAGAAAGTCAAAGGAGCTCAAATCACCACACCTCGACACTGTTCTCTTTGGGTGTCATTGACAAGACATTACAATTTTAGGTCATGTCAAAAGAATGTGTCTTATTGGGGAAATCATCCCCTCTTTCTCATGAGTTCTTAGGTATGTTGAATCACACCACACCACTATGACACATAGTCAAGGGTCTTATTTGGAAGGTTTTCAGGGACTACACTACCTGGCCCATCTTGAGGGTAAGTTTGGAAACATTGGGGGACTACACTACCCAAATCCTACTAGAGGGTCATCCCGAAAGATCATCGGGTAATGAACTACCCAGATCCTACTGGTGTGTCATCCCAGAAGGTTATCAGGGAAAAAAATTCATATACCTACTGGAGGGTTATCCTAGAAGGTCATCAAGGACTACACTACCTAGATCCTATTAGAGGGTGAGCTCGGAATCATTGAGGACTACTCTACCTAGCCCTGTTGGAGGGTCCTCTCAGATGGTCTTTGGAGACTACCCTACACATCCCTACTAGAGGGTCGACCTAGATGGTCATCAAGGACTAAACTACCCAACCCTATTAGTGGGTCATCCCAGAATTTTGTTAGGGACTAAACTACCCAACCCTACTGGAGGTTCAACCCAAATGGTCATCGAGGACTACACTACCCAAATCCTACTAGAGAGTCATCCCTAAATTTTCAAGGATTACACCACCCAGCCCTACCATAGGGTCATCCCAAAAGGTCAGCGCGGACTACACTAACCCACCCTAATGGAGGATAAGCCCAGATTCATTGGGGATTGAACTACCCAACCCTGGTATAGGGTCATCCCAGAATTTTCATGGACTACACTACCTTACCCTAGTGTAGGGTCATCCTAGAATAATTCTGGTAAGCATGTCTGATCGCTACCATCATCGGGTGTCATATCTATGCTTTCAAAACATAGAACATCTATATAGTATATCAAAATCCACTTCCAAGGGAACCATAAAATTCTACAAGAAAAAAACTAAGCATAAGAATATCACCGGCTTAAATCTGAGTTCAAGTAAAAGAGATATATAGGATTGAAGATTTCTCATGGGAGATCAAACAAAACTTGGTGTGTGAGGGGGTCCACAATGTGTGTGGCCCCACTTTACTACCTAGCCATGTATTTTTCTAGACATGGGTCACATCCCATTTAATAGTGCACACCGTGTGGGTGGAATATGTAGTGTTTTCTATTTATCTGGGGACTGGGGACATGTTTACTAGTTGTGTCTCTGTAATCGGAACCTGTGTCCATGTAATCTGGTACAAGGTGTGTTGACTCTCACAGGATGTTTCAAGTGTGTCCAAACCATGTACATGTGTTCGACATGTGGCATGTGCCTAGCCATATGTTCCTTCACATGGCTCACCTCACACAGAAATGTAGTACACTGTGTTTCAAGGGGAGTACATGCCGTGTCATCTTTATCTTTTTTCAAATACTAGCGTTGCCGCTGAGGGAGGCTACACTCCGTGTGTTATGTGCAGAACATGGATTGTAGTAATGATTTTTCAAAAAACTCTTTCTTTCACTGAAACTTCTTCTATGATCAAAATTTTGTCAGATCGCTTTAGATCCCACAATGTTTCCTTCCGAAATATTCAGATCTAGAAATGAATCATACTCGTCGAACTTCATTCACTGAGAATTGATTACTAATAAAAATGATGGTTTCATTCTTTATTCTTCACAACAATGCACCATTGATCTTCGTCGGATGGGTATGAAACCTATGGATTATTGATACTTGCATCATTCCATTTTGAGATCCATTCCTTTCTTGTGATTCCTTCTTCATTCCAAAATTTTTCTTCGAATCCAAGGGCCTGATCGAGCTCAGGCCTCCTAGAAATTGTAGAACAAATATTTTATGGAATTCCTCAGTGATAAATATGAATAAAAGTGGGTTAAAGGCACCAAAAACCATGTTTTGGATCATTTTCTAAGCAGTCTTGGCCAACTGATCATAATTTGGAAATCCAGGTTAGTAACCATCGAATAATGAATTAAAAATAGTACATGGGTTCATACGGAATATGAAATCAAAGGCACATGCGGAGGGATGAATATCGATCCACTAAAACAATTTATAAAAGACATTGAATCATCAAAGACTAGTTATAATAAGATTTGATCGATCACTGTGGATGAATAAATCATTCACCGATGATGTTTGTGGATCTCTTGTTGTCATTTCATATTGATCCGTCAAGAATTAGAGGCTCGTCATCATTCTTCATTCGTCATTCCCCAATGGGAGGGAGAGGAGAGGAAGATTTATTATTGAGTAAAAAAATTATTATGAGGCCAAATCCGTATAATCCATAATTTATATCTTCTAATTAGATTTATAGGATTTTAAATAATTAAATTAATTAATTCATTTAATGACTTAAACATCCCTCCAATGAGCGAGTGGTCTAGATGTCCCATGTTGTGTTAGTTTATGTCATTATTAGAGAAAACACCATGTTTCAGACCAAACCATGGTTTCAAATTTATGTTATGATCAACCATTTAAGGTTTATCCCATTTTTTTAATTAAATTCATGCGCACAATATAAAATATATTTAACATTTTTATATAATTAATTTTGGCCACACTGAGTCTCAGAATATCATGTCATCTCTGTGCCTATATCTATAAAAATATTTATAAATAACTTAATGTATTATAAATAAAAATATGGGTCCCTACATCTTTCCCTCAATCAATATTTTCATCCCCAAAAAGAAAAACTAAATAAACGACTCGAGATAATGATCTCACATATAGCTCTCCCACTTTCAAGAACTCTCTTACACGTTTTTATACCACCAAAACACTCGAACCAGATGGATGGATCATCCTCACAGGGTCCACTTCAATCGATCCTCAATCACCACTTGGTGTTTCACAAATGTGGCTCCATCCCTTATGTCCAGCTCACCCCAATTAATAAATTTTTTGGTGTCATGCACGAATCTCCTTAGCTGCGAAAAATGAAATATGTTGTGCACCCACTCTAGAAATGTGGTAAGGAAAGATAGTAGGAAACTTCTCTATCCCTCTCTGCAAACTCGAAGGGCCTGATCAGCATTAGGGATAACTTTCTTCCCCATATGAACCTCCACATTCCATGTCATGGGGAGAATCTTAAGAAGACATGGTATCCCTGCTCAAAATCCAAGGGCCTAAGATGATGATCTACGAAGGACTTCCGTCTACTCTGATCCATCTGAATCCATTCACAGGTGAACTGAACCATCTCTCTCATCACCAAAACCTACTCTAGGACCATAAGAGACGACTGTATGATAGCATGGCATTTTGCTGACTTTGTGAGTCTGTCTACTACCACACATATGGTGTCATGGCCCTTCTGTGTGCATGGAATCCATGTGATGATGTTCAAATATATTCCACCCCATTTCCACTCTAGGATATCATGTAGCTGAAATAAACATATTGGGACCAGGTTCTAAGCCTTCAAATTCTAAAAAGTAACGCATCATGAGATGAACTCAACTACACTTCGTCTCATGTCAGACCACCAAAACATCCACTAAAGATCCCTGCAAATCTTCTCTACACTGGGATCTATATATAGAGGAGAAATGTATAACTTCTGAATCAATTCCTTCTGAATCACAACTATGACCATTGTTCTCCCATAGAATAAGATCTCATGATTCCATACTTCAGAATATTCATCTTGTTTGTTGCATATGGATATATAATCATGCATAACCTCACAGTTAATGTATCCTAGCTGAGACTCTTCCCCATGCTCAAGGGGAGTAGGGGTAAACACCATCAACTGTAGGAAAACAATAACCTCATGTTCCATCAGGGTCACCTGGGGAGAAGATAACTGCTCCGAGGCTTCTTGGGACTTCCTATAAATGGATTCTTCTTTAACTTTTCCCTTCCCTGGAGTATATACTCTCTGGAATTTTTAGTCCTATAGAAACTTCATCCAACACCACTTCCTCAATTTCAAGTCTCTTTGATTGAAACGTGCCAAACACTACTGAAAATATGGCCTTCACCAGTGCTTGAAAATGGCATTAACAGTGCTATAAAAGCACTGTTAAATGAGGTGAAAATAGGGGGGTCTCTTTTAACATCACTCCAAAAAGTGTTGGTAAAGTCCCCTATTATCAGTGCTGAAAAAATCACAGATAAAAGGTTTCCTTTATCAGTACTAAAAAAAGAAATGATAAAAAGGTCCTTTATCAACCCGTATTTAAGAACTAATAAAAGTAAATTTTTTATACAAAGAATATATAATGTAGGGGTGGGGATCTGTTAACCGTGATTTACCCCCCACCTTTTATCAGCGCTATGCGGTGCCCCCTCCCTCTCACTACACGCTGTCCTTGCCCGTGCAACCCCATCGAACTAAACCGTGCGCCCTTGCTTCCACTAGAACTCGATCCCGAGATCTCCCCTCTTGCGTACCTGCACCTTTACCAGTAAGTCATTTAGTTTTTTTCTCCATTTAATGATTTATAAATTTATTTTTATATATATAATTATTTTCTTTCATATATTAATATAGATTCATATTAATAGAAATATATTTAGTTATATTAATACATATATATTTAATAATATATTAATATATATAAATATATTCATATATTAATATATATATATATAGTTATAATTTTTTATCTGTATATATATTTGTATATTAATATATTTTCATAAGATTAGTTTTAAATACATTTATAAAATATGTTTTTTTATCTGTGTTTATAAATAAATAAATACATACATACTTACAAATATAAAACACACACACACACATATATATTTAAAAATAAATACATATATATGTGTAACTGAAAAGCCATATAATGTTAAAAAGACCATATCATATAATCCAGAAGTTGATTTCAACTCCACAACTAGTAAAATTATAGAAAATGAAGAAATATTCAGTATGATATGTGGTACATGCCTATCAGACATACAAATCAGATGTTATAACTGTATAAATGTTAAACAATCGGGGTATCCCGACCAATAACTCAGTTTTGGTGGTATTCTAGGCCTTTTTTGGCCTCGAAAAATGTGAAAAAAGGTTCCTTTTAGTAACTAGTGCATAGATCTCATTGCTGGATTTGATTTTATATGCTGTAGAGCTCAAACAGACACCCAGATCAGAATTTATGGCCATTTAATGTTTGAGTTACATTTTCAACTTATTTTACATCTTTATTTAATTTTCTTGATTATTTGTGCATTCAAATTGTTTTTAAATGATTATTAGTCGATGATAATTAAGAAAATTATTAATTATTAATAATTTTTAAAATACTTTAATTCCATTTTCACTAAATTTATTATATATTAAATGTAATACTCTATTTATACTTATCAAAAAAATATATAAAAAGTATATATTATATTAATATCAATAAAAATATACTTATATATCAATATATTATTTTTCAAGATTTTTTTGAAATATACACTTTATTAGCACTAGGAAAAATCACTGATAAAGCCCCCCTTATCAGCGCTACTAAAACAAGTGCTGATAAAGGGGTCCCCTTAAATTGTGCTAAAAAAAGCACTCATAAAGGGTCAGTTTTAACAGTGCTTTTTTATCATTGTTAAAAGTGCCATTTATCAGGTCTTTTTTTACCATGGATAAAGGAACCCCCTTGATCAGAAATTTTTGTTGCGCTGATAAAGGGTGGTACTACGGCAGTCCAGTTTTGTGGTTGTGTAAGACTTTGGTGGTTTGAGTATACCACAAAGCAATCTCTCATAAGGTAGTTATTCCACACCCTCAAAGAAGAGACTACAACTTCGATCTCTAGATCATGAGTTACATAGTTTTTCTCATGGGGTCTCAATTTCCTTGACCGAAATATTATTACTACATATCGTTTCATCAACACATAATCGAGCCCAGATCACGAGGCTTTGCAATAAAACACGAAATAAACCCCATCTTCAAGTATCCTCAAAACTGGACTGGTCTTCTACCTCTACCTCAACTCTTCAAAGGCCTTCAGGTATAGCTCAGACCGTGTAAACAACTGTCTCTTCCACAAAAATAGTTAATGTGGATGCGATCTAGGAGAAGTATAGCAAAAGTATCATGTATTTCCCAACCATCCTAAGAAATATCTCCACCAGTAACACATTATTTGGTGGATCCAAATAAATAACTACATCTATCTTCATTGGATTCACGACTAAACCATGCTTAGAAATGACATTCCATAAAAAGTAATCCAGTTTTATCTAGAACTAGAATTTTCATATGATTTTCATAAATGTAGTGCTCACGAAGTAGATCAAGGACCCTCCTCATATGGTCTTCTTGGTCCTCCACTGTCAGAGAAGAGGAGTATAACTTTGATGAAGAAAATGACCAAATGGTCCAAGTATGGATGGAAGATTCAGTTCATCAACACCATCAAAACAATGAGGGAATTTTTCCAACCAAAGGGCATCCCCAAGAACTTGTGTTGTCCCTAGCCACATCGAATATCCAACTTATTAATATCAACCAGAAGAACTCGCGAATATTGGTAGATGGACATGAGATCGATCATGGAGAACCATATCATGCCTTAGATATGATTTAAGAGGTCATAAATACTCATCAAGGGGCACTTGTTCATTATAGTGGCCTAACATAGGAGACGATAATCCATGAAAATTTATAAGCTCTTGTCTTCCTTTTTCACAGACAAAATCAGAGACACCTAGTGTGATACACTCTGTCTGATGAAACATTTATAAAAAAGGTTCCCTAACTGAAACCCCAGATCCTAGAGCTCAGTGGGTTCCATCCAATATGCTATATAAGATACCGTGGAAGTCCATTTCTATAATTCAATGAAAAACTCCAACTCTTCCTTCGAAGATAGTCTTGAAAAGTATTCAAGAAAGATTTCCATATAATCCTCCAAAATTGAAGGGATCAAGATACGCAAAGAGTTTGTTTTAACAAGGGTGATAATCACTATTTGGTTGGTAATGGGTTGTAAAATCATACTCACATCACCCACTCATCCTGCTACGAGGTCTCTCTCTCCAAATAAAGATAACCTCCTCCAATTAGCATGTCAAAATTTGACTAAACTTTAGGGATAATCAATTTGGGCTTGGACCATGGAATGACAATCCATGACCAATATGAAGAAATAAGGTTACATTCCGACAAACAATAGGTCAAATGTGAACCTCTATCCTCTGAGAAATAGCTTTAACTATCAACAGATGAAATATGGAAGGTATTTGTTCCCTATAGGACCCTCAAGGCAGAGCTTCTATGATAACATCTCCATTGGGAGCTCTAGCTCCCACTCAAAGAGTTGAGAGATAAAATAATGGATAGAAACTATTTCTACGAATGTTGAGAATTGAGTACAGTAAACATAGATCATACCTCAAAACATCTCGTGTGCCTCTGGGTCGTACACATCCATAGCCTGCAGCTGTCCGCGACCCCAGCAGCCCACTCAATGAGCCTGACGCGGGCCGCCTGGTGTGTGTGGGCGGGGAGGGGGGGGGGGACCTCACCCCACCGTCCACACCTGTAGCTCCTCCCACTAATTTTCTAGCTTCGACTCCCTAGGGACCACCCAGTCCCCACCTTGTAGATCTGAGATCACAGATCTTCCTCTACTATGGCAGTCTATCTACTACCTACTTGGGATAGTTAGTAATCCTGGTCAGTAAGTCCCATTCCATTTGAACTCTCCCATAACATGTGTAGCATCATCCCTCTCCATGTTTCCCTGTTGCTCGGTGCTGCCCTCGAACTGGGTGATAACGCCCCTGGGTCTGCTCAAAGAAGGGTGTCTTGTTCCGAGACCTCGAATGTTGGCTGGTTGCTAAAGATGACTCATCCCTATCATTCCTACCACTAGATCCAGCTATCTAGTGTCCCTCTAGAAGGAATATCTCCATGATAAGTGCACGATCCAGCACCCTAACTTTTGTGGGGATGCACAAGGTCACTATACTGGCTCAGATCTCTATATGGAGTCCGTGCTCAAACTTCCATGCTTTTAAGTAACCATATATGATCATGTCCAAAGATTATCATGTAAGTCCAGTAAACATCTCCACATAATATTCCACTATCAACCCTCTATAATAAATCTCCATAAGATCCTAAATTCAAATGGAGTATAATCAGGAGGGGTAGTACTCGACCTTAAATAGATGCTGAAAGTTACCCCACGAGAGCATTGACTCGTCACACATTTAGGTAACTAAGATCCACTAACACCTAGTTGATTCTTGGAGAGTACTAGATGCTAAATACACCATTTTATCCTTCCAGGTCTGAACCAGTCCAATCACGCTGATGATTGACTCCAACCAATCCTCAACTATCTGTGGATCTGGCTCTCCATGGAACCTTAACGGTCACTGATGCTGAAACTCTCAGAGTGATCTAATCCATCACAGGTCCCAAACCTTCCCATCTAAGACTCTTTAATACTCAACGGGTGGATGCACTGCAATTGGTCCACATGGAGGAAGGGGATAACATGATGGATCTTGAACAAAGGCCTCATTACCCAAAGGGTCATTGCCATGAACCGAAGATGGTATCCTGGTTGGTTATCGCTATGGAGGCATCCTAAAAATTTTCGAAGAGTACTGCAATTAGATGAGAATATATATATATATATATATATATCAAAAAATTAATGGGAATCTCACACTAAATGTATAGTCAAGGAATTAATCCTATATGATGAATGTTCCATTGTTCCCTCCAACAAATGTATCACGGTGCTGAGTCGATAAATGGGTAATCAGGGTCCTGGTGAATAGATATATCATCTACCAATACCATCACTATACTCCTTGTCCTCAGATCCTCTCTCGAGACACTTTGAATCTATTACCCTAAATCACGACCAATTCGTGTTTAGGGAATGTACGAACAAAATCCCAAGGAATAAACCACCTTTTATACCACTCTATCACAACTCGAACCAATTTAAGGCTCGAGCTGTAACTACCGAAAGCCGGTATCCATAGGTCAGGGTTGGCGATAGCCATTGAAGGAACAAAAAACTTGTGGAGGCCTTTGCCTTAGAACCTTTATACACAGATGTAGCCGTCTAAATATAGAAGTGAAGATGAAAAGTATAAAAAAGTTAAACGTCTATTAAGTAACATAAACATGAATGAACCTATAAAGAGTAAAAAGGTAAGGTAGTGAATACTAAAATGTAAAGGGAAAAAATACACAAACCAGAAATCAGTTCCAACCTAAAGATAACTGAAAAATAGTGACAAATGAGAGAGCCCCTCGCTCGTATCCCAACTCTGACCACCATATGAAGTCCATATTTCTTGTATCCCTAAGATCCACTGAGATCATGATCGAACTGACTTCCATCTACAAATGACACGACACATGTTGGGAATATCCCAAGTAGTGGTGAGTATATAAATACCGAGTAGAACAACCTAAAAAAGGAATGGGGAGAAGTAAAATATACAACCAAAGTGATACAGTTTATGGAATAAGATTCAGTAAAAGAGAATGGAAACAGTGCAGATCAACCCACCAAGAGTGTGAAAATAGGCTCATCCAAAACAAGGAGCTTGAAATGGTGATGAGGTGACCCACCCCCCTCCATCGACTCTTCTCTACCTATAGCTGGAGAGTATACCCATCCAACCACGATAAACTTGAAACAGAAAGCGTGTGGCATAACTCGGGTGTCTTCTCCTCTCTTAGATGGAGAATAACCAAGATCTAATGAGTGGGTACTATAACAGTATATATATATATATATATATGGTCAATAAAATAATCCCAAACATGAGTGTAAGGGGATCTCCATCTCACAACTCATCCTATGAAAATGTGTAGCCAACAGCTCAAAGGTAGAGTCATTGGTGATTCCCATGACCTCAAGTGTATACCCATGAGTCGCTGGTCAAAAGGAATAAAATTACCACATCATGATACTATACTCTTTAGAAATCACTGACTCTCCTGCATAGTTTTAGGACATGTCAAATGAAAGTGTCTTGGTTGGGAAAACACCCCTCTTTATCACGAGTCCTGAGGTTAGCCGAATCACACATTGACACTATGCTGTAGAGTCAAGGGTCTTATCTAAAAGGTCATTCGGGACTACACTAACCATCCTAGATGGAGGGTCATCCTAGAAACATTAGGCACTAGACTACCCAGATCCTACTAGAGGGTCATCATGGAAGGTCTTTTGGGACTACACAACCTAGATCCTATAGGAGGGTCATCCCGAAAGGTCATTGGGGACTACACTACCTAGCCCTATTGGAGGGTCAACTTGAAAGATCATCGAGCACTACACTACCTAGATCCTATAAGATGGTTATCCAAAAATCATTACGGATTACACTACCCAGCCAAGGTGGAGGGTCCGCCCAAAAGGTCATCGGGGAATAAACAACCATACCTTACTATAGGGTTTGCTTGAAAGGTCATCGATCACTACACTACCAAGATACTACACAAGGATCATCCCAAAATAATTGGGGAATACACTACCCAGCATTGTTTTAGGGTCAGCAGGGTCATCCTAGAAGGTTGTCAAGGACTACACTACACAGATCCTACTAGAGGACTAGCCCAAAATCATTAGGGACTACACTACCCAGCCCTACTAGAGTATTAGAGAAAAATGTCATGGGAAACTACATTACCAAGCCCTGCCGGAGGGTCATCCATGAATCATAAGGTACAACACTCCCCATCGCTACTAGAGGGTGATCCTTAAATAATTATGGAAAGAATGTCTAATCACTACCATCTTCGGATGTCGTCTCTATGAATCCAAACCCATAATGTTAACATATTATCTTTAATGACACTTTTAAGGGAACCATCATGTTCTACATGGAAAAAAACTATGGATAAGCTTGTCTTAGGGTGAAATCCAAGTTCAAACAGAAGAGATATTGAGGATTAAATATTGATCTGGGGATCTCAAATAGTACACATAATTGGAGGGGTCCCATGCAGTGAGTGGCCCCTCTTCACTACCTGGTCGTGTGTCTGAATAGACATGGGTCTCATCCCATGTAATAGTTCATTCTGTTTAGGTTGTTACATGGTGTGTTCTACTAATATGGTGATTGGGTCTATGTCTGTTGGCTGCGTCCGTGTACTCAGACCCCGTGGCTATACAGTCTGGTATATGGCATGTTGAATCACACAAGATGTTCTCCATGTGGCCAATACATGTCCATATGTTTGTTACATGGCGTGTGCCTAGCTGTGTGTTCCTTCACATGGCTCTCCTCACACAAAATGGTAGTATATGGTGTTTCAAGAAGCATACATTCCATGTCATCTTTCTCTTTTCCCAAACCCAAGCATTCTCACAGAGGGAGGCTACATGCCATGTGTTCATCACTGAACACAACGTGTTGTCACAATTTTTATAGAAACACCATTTCCTCCTAAATCATAATCTAAACTCCAAATATGGTCTACCTTCTTAAAATCCCACTGTGTTTCTTTCTGAAATCTTAGAATTTATCCACGAATCACGCACTTAATCCATCGTTCTCTAGGAACTAGTCACCGAAATGAATGGAGATTTCCTACTTTGTTGTCCACACTGATGCGCCTTTTATATTCTTCATATGGGTATGAATCTTATGGATTGTTTACCTTTGTCTTGTTCCATTTTCAGACTTCTTCCTCACTCATGATTCTATCATCGTTCCACTATTTTTCTCTAAATACAAGTTCCCGATCGAGCTCAGGTCACCCGGTAACTGTTGAACCAATATTAAATGGAATTCCTCAAGGATAAACGTGAAGAACAGTGGAAGGTAGGAACAAAAACCAAGGTTTGGATTGTTGGCCATGTGTTCTTGTCCAACCTATCATAATTGGGGAACTCGAGTTAGTAATAACTGATTGACAAATAGAAACTGATACATGGGCTCATACAAAGTTTGAAATCAAAGGCACCTGTCAAAGGATGACTATGGAAAGGTGTAGAATCACTAATGATGAGTCTGACCTAGATTGGATTATTCACTATTGTTGAATAATGTGATAGCTTAAAAATAAGGTGGATCTGTTACGGTCTTCATGCCTTGATCTGTATAGAATTATAGGTTCATCATCATTCTTCATTCTTTATTATCCAATAGAAAAGAGAGGATATGAAGAGTTATTATTGAAAAAAATTATTATCCCAATTCCTCAAAATCAATAATTTATATACTTTAATTAGGTTTATGGGATATTAAGTAATTAAATAAATTAATTCATTTAATTACTTAAACACCCCACTATTGATTAAGGTCTCTAGATATCCCATGGCAACTAATTTTATATCGCACCTAATGAAAACAAAGCATTCTAGACCCAAGCATGGTCTCATATTTCTAATCTAATATACCCTTTAAGAGTTATCCAATTTTCCTTAATTTTCAATTCATGTGAAATATAAAATATATTTAATATTGTTATAAAATTAATTTTGGGATCATTCTTCCTCATAGTTTCTCGTCATCTTAGCACCTAACTCTAGAAAAATATTTAGAAACATTTAAAATTATTATAAGGAAAAAATCAGGTCTCTTCACGTATGGTTTTTAAAAATAATATGCAATAAATCAATAAGATCTTTTCCTCATAATCCAGTAACATGGTTACCTAGATAAGTATTCATGGTTTCCCCTAAAGTTTTTCAAAATATACACCCATTAGAACACTTACAAAACACACAAAAAAATTAAGAAACTCATTAAACTCAAACCACGTAATATGTTACATCAAAATACATAATAAATTTTTTACTTACTTGAAACTAGTGTCTTAATAGGAATAAATAATAATTTGTAGTCTCCATATCTTGTTTAGATTTCTTTTTTTGGAAATATCATCCATTTTAACCCTAACCGATGATATCCAAATCAAAGGTCAATCATTTGGAAGTAATGGGAACATATTCATTGATATATTTTATCTTTGATATAATGTAATGGATATGTATTCATAATTATTATTTCTTTAATCTCATGATAGTCAGTGAAAATATACATTGATCTATTTCTTAAAATTAAATGGATTAAAAGTTCCAATAAAGGAGGTTATGCATTTCCACATAATATGGTCATTATAAAGATTATCCATCATTGATGTGTTTGGTTGAAAATTTTTATTTGTGTCATTATTAATATATCATGAGAGTTTTGTAATAATTAGAAAAATATATTTTATTCTAGATACTATTTCATTAGGTTGCTCATTGGATCAGTCATTGCATTATCCCCCACACCCCTTGTTAATTCTCTTCTTTATTGATATAAACATTTGAAAAACAAAAAGTGGTTAAAGTTGGTGATGAAAATTTAATATTATAAGGTATTACATAATTAATACTACAAAATGGATTCAATATTAAATCATTTTTCCCTTTACACCATCATGTTTGCCTACAATTCCATAGTTTATCCTATAACCATCATATGCCACTTTAAGTTGGGTTAACATTATCATTTAAATATAATTCTAAAACTTTACTAGGAAATCAATCCATCATAGAGGTTCATGGATATAATATGATAAACGAACACTTATATCCCAAAATTGTCAAACCATGTGGGTATTGTGTCAACTTTTTCATGCACCAGGTGATGATTGATTTAATACCCAACATTACCCTTTTAGAGTTACTATACTTACATACAAATGTCTTTAGGACCACATCCACATTTAATATCCTAATAGAGATTTCTTTTTTAGAATTAACACCCACTCTAGAAATTAATTATATTTTAGGATATAATTTTATATTTAATTCCATATCCATTATTTTCACCAATCTTCCCTGACCCAAATAACAAATCTACGTAAACTAATCTAAAAAAATAACTAATCTATCCCTCTAGTACTAACTAAGGTGGCCCAAGATAAACATTACCTAATTTTACTTCATTCCCATAGTGAAAACAAACAATACATAATAAACACAAAATCCCATGGATTTAGAGATTTCGTGTCTTTGGAGATTATCTAAATGAGAATAATATTTCTCAATTACTCAGAACATTTCCCCATAATTTCATCATACTAGATCCTCTTCTAAACATCTCCAAAGTTAAAATCATCTTAAATCCCTGTGAAATAGAAATATAATAAATGGGTGTGTTGAAAAGGCTTATTAAGGGAAAAATAAACATATCAACATGTTACCCAGTTTGAGATAAAATATATATTAGAAAACATATATAGGAGAAAAATATCACATAAAAAGTATATTTTATAATAAAAAATATATCATATGGAATTATTTGAGAAAAAATAATCCCATATGATCAAAAATAAAATATGTGAGACTAAATAGAAAAATATATACTTTAATGTTGATCCATGACGATTATCATAGTATAATATCAAATGATTGTGGGACTAAAAAGGCATAAAAAGACTACATAGTGGAATAAGAATCACCAAATTCTTATAGTAGCAGATCAAGATTCATAACCTATTTCCCATATGATAATAGGAATCATAATATGTTTCCCACAATGGATTATGAATCACAACATGTTTTTTACTTTGAATTGTTCTATAATACTCATTTAATCATTATATAAGAAGAAGTAAATCTTTACCCAATGCATTAAAGGGATATAGAAGGACCTCCTATCACATACAGATTATCCATAAAAATATGTACCATTTGAAAACATCTAAGCTTCACGTAATTAAAATTATGGATTAAGAATGGGATTACCATTTAGATTTTAAATGGTATAAAATATATAATAACATAAACTAGATCAATTTATCCAAATTAAATCACCTAAAATTGGATCTTCATAAAATAATTAATGTATGATTAAAAAAAATATTTCATCTGTGAAAACAGACATCTTTTGAGATAATTAGGAAATTATAAACAAAGTCATAAATTTGAGTAAAAAAGATTATATCTAAAAGGAAATTATGAAGTCCATATGAATTGAAATATATTTTAAGTTCAAAATTATAGTGGATCAAATTGGTGAAATAAAAAAATATGGACATTATGGAATGTCCCATTAAAGGGAAAATATAAATTAATATTATATGAATTATTCATAATATGATATAATTGTATAGAATATAAAATAATTAATGGAATTAGATTTGAATATAGAACTCATAGTCTATATATAGAGATATGGGGACAATTCATGAAAAAATATTTCATAGAATATATAGAACATTGAAGGTATAATTTCAAAATATACTACACAACTTAATGAATCGGATTTGAGTAATAATTTTCTCATACATTAATGAATATTTAAATAAAAATAATGTGATATATATTTCTAAAAAACAATCATTATGATATCGTAAAATGTAATATGATTATCCCATATCAAATAATTAAGGTTTATAATGCACCACATAGAAGATAAAAATGTTGTGTAACATCATACTTGTCTTGAGGAATGAAAAATGGAGACAAAAAACCCTTAACTTTTCTATTGATTTTCAAGGAAGTGACTCATTTTCCAACATCATAAAAAAATCATTTAATTAACTATTTATGAATCATATTGATATATATATTTTCATTTATCCTTAATATTTAATAAGTCACTTACTGTATTAGATTTTTATAAATGTGAGTTGACTATCTATATTAATTTTTTAGTAGTGTTGTCATAATATATTATCTTCCACATTTTGATCATTATAAACTACTAATTTTATTGGAATTGATTTTATATAATGTCTTATAATGTTTCAATTCCTTCATATGAGTGTTTTTAGAGTTTTGTGAAAGATAATTCGATGTCGAATTAGTTTCAGATTATTTATCAACATCAATAGATTACCTTATGACAATAAATAATTAACATTTATTCCATAAATATTCAAATTAATGATATATGATAATAATATAAACCATATATTTTATCAATTATGAACAAAAAAAATCCACTATCATGGTAGAGAAAAAACAATTCATTATTCCATGGAAGTAGAACTCTATATGTAAGCATGGATGATGATTTCATTTTCGATGAAAGGCTGAATTGATCAATATGATTATTCATTTAAAACTCACAACTATGCAATATATATGATACTTATTTATTAAATTAACCATTTATACTATTAATTTTAGGATATCAAGGAAAAAAAATACATTTATTCATGGAGGAGGTAGTCCAAATGTACACATGATTCACATTTTTTTATTAAAGGAAGAGGGAATGGTTGTTATTTAATGAAACTTATTTATAATAATATATGACTATATTAGTTATAATGATATTATTATGTTATTATTTCACAATTGAAATTTTTAAAGAATAATTGTAGTGAAAAATACTTCTCAAGCATAGATATTACATGTTAATAGTTGAATATTAATTACATAAAATAATGATCCACACAAGTACCATTTAGTTCTATTGCTATTATAAAATTGGATATATAAAAAACTAGATCATTAGAGATCTATATAGTCTACCACTTATTTCCTCATAACTAGAACCTTTACTATAATTATCATACATAGTATTGTTCTTCATAACCTAGGAAGAGGAAACATAAAAAAGGGTGAGATTACATACTCAATAAGGTTAATAAAGGGAGATATGTAAAAATAACATGAGCATAAGATTATGAGAACTTGGTAATATCATTTGAAAACTATACCCTTCATATCAATGATCCCAATATTTAGTAATGGTATAATTATTAGAAGATCAAAATACATGAATCATAAGGGAATCAAGGAACATGCGCCATTAAAGAATAAAATTGGCATAAGAAATTGTATTTTTGATTAAAAACAATTATATAAAATCATTTCCATAGTTGTAAAAGATCATTTATAAAGTTATAATACTATAATGTGTTTGTTAACTTAACTATCAATGTTGTAAATGTTCCCTCCCAAGACTATCATATAATAAAGGTTTCAAACTGAATTGATATTACTATACATTAGATTCTTATTTATCTAATGAGATATAAATCTTTAACCAATACATTGTAGGGATATATAGTTCCCACACATTACATAATGAAAATCATACATACATGTTCCAAAAGATTATAAAACATATATCATATCAGAAACCATAAAAAAGTGGGTTTCAAAAAATTTCTTAATAGAATAACCCAGTGAAATGAAACATGATTTAAAATCATTCCTCCATTTCATAATATCATAACCTGTGGAAATATTAGTGTATTTCATAATCATTTTATCATGGTATAACCACTATAAGAAAAATGGGTTTCATAATCATATTATCATAATAATCAAAACTATTCAGAGTAATAATAAGAATGGTATCTTTGAATCATGTCCCCATTAAATCAAAAAAAAACATTGAAGGTTTTCATCTTAATTGATAATTATTTTGAATGATTGCATCAAACAATTTGTGATAAAATAGAATTTTTCACATTGAAAATAAATTTTAAAAACTATACATTCAGAAATAAATTTTAAAATCCATTTATTTTAAAATGATTATGAAAATTTATAAAGGTTTATTTTAAGGATGATTTAATAAATTTCTTAAATAAAATATCATTTCCATATTGATAAAAACTATTTTTAGAACATAAAACAATTTCAAACTCAGTTTCATAAAAAACATCGAATCTTATATAGGATTATTTTAAAATAATTTAAAACTTTAATGACCAAAATATCCTTTCCCATTTATAAATAACTTCAAAAAATAAAAAATTTTAAAAATACTTCTCATTTAAAATAACCATTGAAACTTATAATGTATTATATAAAAATGATTAAAAACACTTCTTGAGGAAAGTAACCCTTTTTTGGAAATAACCTTTTTAAAAATATAAATTCAAGAAAATATTTTTGGAATCAATTTAATTGAAAATAGGCTTGAAAATTTATAAATTAAGATTAAAATTAAATAATTCTTATGATTGTATGATATTTTATACATGTCATACATGTTAGAACAGATATTCCAATAACATTTTTAGAAAAATAAAAAATAAACTGTGTTTGGAAAATGACATAAAGATACATTTTTATGACACATTTTAATAATTAATAATTGAAATAAATTTCAATAATAAATATGTTGGTAAGATAAAACGTTTTTGAATACATTTTTAGAAATCATGGATAAGGAATAGAAACATTTCTTGAAAAAAATATAGAAATTAATATAGTCTTCACTAAAAACATTAGTTTGGTCTCTTTAATATAGAAAGAGAATAAAATGAAATGAAATATTTTTATATAAATAAATACCCATATGAAAAGAGAATACATGAGTTTCTGTAACGCCCTTGCCCCAAAATCCCGGATCCAGTGTATTATTTTAATACATTGGCATGATTAAAAGGAATCAAGTCCCGAAGGACCGATTAGTTTAATAGTCTTGGAAAATAGATTACATACATGAACATTACATTAAACATTCAATCATAAAAAAGACATAAATAATCCATTTATAATACCATTATTACCCATGCTTAACCCTATATATCAAACATAATACACTTCTTGGAATCTTGGGAAAAATAAACATAAAAAGGGGTGAACTCATATGCTCAATAAGGGTAAATAATTTAGCGGAAGCTATAATATTTTACAAAACAATTTGTAATAAAAACAAAATATGTTTAAACATAAAATTGAACATAATATGGCGAAAATAAATAAAAAATTACTATATAAAAATGCAAATGGATATTCTAATAGTTGAATAATCACATGTAATAATTAATTTCATAATGAGGGAATGCCTAACTTCGGATAAAATTACTACATAGTCAATGTATCATGCTAATAATACAAATAATATTTTTTCAAGACCTTGTAATAAGAGACTAGTTTGTCTCATGAGATCTACCGATGCATCTAGGGGCTATAGTGGGCCCCACCCATCACTTACTAAGTCCACCACATTCCTTATGTGAAAATGTTGAAACATAAAATAAACATTTATATTAAAACAAGCATATAAAATGCTATTAATTAAACCATAAACCATGAAGGGTATAAAAATAACACATCCACAGTCAGACATATCATAAATCATTCGATAAAATATGGAAGATTTTATTATAATAAATCTACCTTAATGAAGAATAATATCTAGTAAAGAATGTTGACAAAGTTTAAAATGATTAGTAATGCTTTTTGATAGAAATATACTTTTTTTGTAAAATAATTTAAAAGTCACACATTTATAAAGGAATTCATTTATAAGATATTTTTTAATCAAAGTGTCCTATACCACTTTGAAACTTTTGAAAGGAATCAACATTAAAAAAACCGTGTCCATATAAATAAATCTTTAAAACTATTTCGAAAACATGGACATTAATGAGAATGATTTAGAATAATAAATATTTAAAATATTTAAAATGATATTTTAGTTAAATATTACCTTAAAATAATCATTTTAAAATGTATTTTATGAATCTTGGAAATTGATAATAAATATGTCCCAGAAAATACTTACACATAAAAAGTATTGGATAATAATGAGATTGAGGAATTAACCCTTACCTTGCACTTTAATTTGGTAGAGGGAACGTTTAACCTCCTATATAATGACTATATAATGTTATTAAATTATACAAGAACCATATTAATATTTATTATATCATAAATGATTCATTTATTACTTTATAATACCCATTTAATAATGACTTCCATTTGAAATTAACATTTCATGTAATAATCGATTTCTTTATCGTACGTGTTTTAACTTGTTATTCATGATCATATAATTAAGATGATTATTTAAATACTTCTTGAATATAAAACAATATTTATATATAATATATTTTTATAATATAAATATGTATAATAGATAGACATCTGAAATGGAAAAAGACTATTTCTGGAGACGGTAGGCTGTACATACGCATAAACGTTGTTTCCGTTTTCATATCGTATTGAATGGAAGTATGTGAATAAGATATATGTAAGTACAGATATATATATATATATATATATATATCTAGAAGAATTATTATTTCATATATTACATACTTATTAATAATATATATTTTTATAATTATCGTTGAATGGTGAACCTGGAAATGAATCTCATCGCGTCGTGGAGACGACAAGCCGTACATACACACGAGCGATGATATTAGTTCCTTAATGATTAAAAGGTGTGGTATTGGATGGTATATTAATTTTAAAGAGAAATTATCTTGTTATTTTTATTATATATATATATATATTACTCATCATTATATCCATTCAAATAACATAGTGTTGAATAACAAATTACACCATAGGGTGGAGACTATAAGTCATACATACGCACGCATGGTGACATTATCATTAATATTATGGATAGAATAATGATTATGGTGGTAACATATTTATAATAACATCAAAGTATGTATAATTTACTAGATTTATTATCTTGGTATGGAAATAACAAATAAAGAGAAAGTGGAAGAAAAAAAGAACTTTGAAATAGGTGATAAAAATAATTACCTATTATTCATGTGTTTCCTTTTGATTTGAACAAAATAACACCTTATGTTTGGTTTTTCCACAAGGGAAGGCATCTATGTTGAAGTGAGGGAAGTTGGGAGGAGATTTGGGCCAGTCGGTTTAGTAGTCGTGGAAAATAGTTTACATACATGAACATTACATTACACCATCAAACATAAAACACAATACAAATAATCCATTTAGAATTCCATTATTCCCCTATCTTAACCCTCTATATCCATCATAATACACTTCTTGTAATCCTGGGAAAACAAAACATAAGAAAGGTGTGAGCTCAGAAGCCCAGTAAGGGTAAATAATTTAGCGGAAGCTATATTATTTTAATGAAAGATGTGTAATAAGAACAAAATACTTTTAAAAATAAACTTGAACATAATATAGAGAAAATAAATCAAACATTACCATATAATCATGAACATGGATATTCTAATGGTTGAATAATCATATGTAATAAACAATTTCATAATGAGGGAATTCCTAATGTCATAAATCATTATTTTATGGTCAAGGTCTCATGAAAAGATTACAGATAAGATTTTGTTATGGCATTGTTACAAGAAACTAGTTTGTCTCATGAGACCTACTGATGCATCAAGAAGCTATAGAAGGACCCACCCATCACTTACTATGTCAACTTCATTCCTCATATGAATATTTTGAAACATAACATAAACATTCATATTAAAACTAGCATACAAAATGTAAATAATTAAACCATAATAAATGAATGGTATAAAAATAGCTCATCCATTGTCAAACATATCACAACTCAGTTGATTCAATATTGAATATTGAATTATAATAAATCAACCTTAATCAACAATAATATCCAGTAAATATTTCTGACATTGTTAAAAATGATCAGTAAAACTTTTTGATAGAAATATCCTTTTTTGTGAAATAATTTAAAAGTCACACATATATAAAGGAAGTAATTTAAAAGATTTTTTTGAATCAAATTGTCTCATACTACTTTGAAACATTTTAATGAAACCATGATTTTAAAGCAATCATATCCATATAAATAAATCCTTGAAACCGTATTGAAAACATGGACATTAATGAGAAAGATTTAGAAGAATAAATATTTAAAACATTTAAGATGTTGTTTTAGTTAAATATTACCTTAATAATATCATTTTAAAATGTATTTTATAAAACATAAACATTGATAAAAACTATTTCCTTGAAAATAATTACACATAAATAATCTCGGATAATAATGAGATTAAGGAATTAACCCTTACATTGCACTTTCCTTTGGAAGTTGGTGCGTTTAACCTTATATATAATGACCATAGTATGTTATTAAATTATACCAGAACCATATTATTATTTTTTATATCATACATGATTCATTTATTAATTTATACTAATGATTTAATAATGACTTCCATGTTAAATTAACATTTTGGGTAATAATCTCCTTCTATATCGTACATGTTTTTACATGTTATTCTTGATCGTCTCATTTATATGACGATTTAAATACATCTAGAATATAAAACCAGATTTATATATAATTTATATTTAGAATATAAATATTTATAATATATATATAAATGAAATGGAATACACCATTTTTGGAGATGGTAGGTCGTATGTACGCATAAACGTTGTTTCCGTTTTCATATCTTATTGAACAAAAGTAAGTGAAAAAGATATATGTAACTACATACATACATACATACATACATACATATATCTCCAGTAGTATTATTATTTCATATATTACATACTTATTAACAATATATATTTTTATAATCATCGTTGAATGGTGAACTTGAAAATGAATCTTTTCGCGTCTTGGAGATGGTAAGTCGTACGTACACACGAGCAACGATATCATTTACTTAATGATTAAAAGGGATGTAATTGGATGTTATATTAATTCTAATGATAAATTATAATGTTATTTTAAATATTTATATACATATTATTCATCATTGTGTCCATCCAAATAACATAGTGTTGAATAACAAATTACACCATGTCGTGGAGACGGTAAGCCGTACGTATGCACGAATGATGACATTATAATTTATATGATGGATAGAATAATGATTATGGTTTTACCATATTTATAATAAAATCAGATAATATAGAAGGTACTATATTTATTATTTTGGTATGGAAATAACAATGAAAGAGAATGTGGAAGAAGAAAAGATCTTTGAAAGAGGTGATAAAATAATTACATCTTCTTTGGGTGATTCATTTTGATTTGGAAAAAAGGGCTCATTAGGTTTTCTTTATGCTCAAGGGAAGGCCTATAGGTTTAATTGAGGGAAATTGAGAAGAGATTTGGGTAGGGTTGGTTTATCCAAATGGATTTTGAGGTGTTATTTTGAGAGATGGAGAAGTACCCTTTTATAAGGGAGTTGAGGGTCACTTTAGGAAAAGTTTTAAATATTATTTTATTATAAAATAATTTTCAGATTATAGTGGCCCCAAATTGATTTATTTAGAAGATAATATGGGGTTGGGTTGAAATCCTCTCAACCAATAGGTTTTATGAAGGTTTAGTTCACCATATTAACCTTATCTTTAATATTTAATTGTTAGTTAAATAGTTTAACTTTTACCATGTCCTCTTGTATTATTATAATAAATTGTTAATAAACATAGTATAACAAGAAAAAAGAACCCAAGTGGTTAATTATTGATCTATCCTTATCTACGTTATTCTGAAGAATCTTTGATTTTTAGAACTGATTTTTAAATTTATAATATAGTATTTGTTTTGAAAACGGATTTTTGTCAATTTTGAAATGATTTTGTATCTTGTTTTTTGTTAAAGTCATAACAACTTTATCACTTACATTTTTTTATCATTGTGTCAAAAATAAATTTAATTTTTGAATCTCTAAAAATTCAAAATAAAATACCAATTTTTAGGAGCTCATTTTATCTTTCTAATTAATATTTATAGTCGAATTTATATTGTGTATAACCCAATATTAAAAAGTGTTTAGTTATTAAACTTTGAATTCAACACTTTTAACTCTTCTTTAAATAAAATAACAATTAATGGCCTAATCTAATTCAAGTTGAACAAAAGATTCATATTTTATTCCAAAGGTTGGTTTTGGTTGAAATAAACTTATCCAATAGAATTAGGAAATGTGTTAGGGTAATTATAATATCATTTTTACCTTTAATTACCCTAATTACTTTTAACTATGGTAAATAAAAGCTAAAAGTTACAATGAACCAAAAATTAATTTCACCTTATTGAACCAAATTTTACTTAATAATTTCAACCGTGTCTCTCAGTGTTTTTAAATTCAATTCAATGAAGCAATAAAATTACGTTTTAGGAAAATTTTCAAATGTGCCTAGAAGGTGGTTAAAGACGTTAAAAGTTCGATAAAATTTTATGCATATAATTTTATTATAAAACAACTCTAATGAATTAAATTGAACTTATATAGGTATTATATATCTATTTTTACTTAAAATAATGCTAAATAAAATAAATAAATATTTATATAAAAAGTCAATTTTAAACAATAACACAATGTTTTTCACTATTCATCAAATATTGAATGTTTTCAGAAAAATACCAAATATTCAACCTAAGTTATTTTGATATTCTGAATTTAAAAATGAATTCTATTTTTCCAAATTCAAAACATATAAGTTTAATTAATTAATTTAAAATTAATTCTCATTGTCAAAACCAAAGAGAGGATTTTTAACAAGTAAAAAACTTTCAAAAGATTGACATACATTTATGTTAAATTTAAATTTAAAATTACTTATAATGACCTAGATTTTATTAAATGATAAAAATATAATCTAATTATACTTCAAAAATATTCACATTCATAATTTAACAATATAATTATTTTTGATTTAAAAAGTTATTTTCAATTAAAATTTAGTATTTTTCCGTATTCATCAAAATATTAAAGTTATCAGAAAAGTAATAAAAATTTATCCAAACTAAATTTTTATATCCCAATTATAAATAAGAATTTAATTACATTAAATTGAATATATAAAAGTGTCAAATATTAGTTTTAAAAAGGTTTCTTCATTAAAAGGCGATAAAATTGCATTTTTTTAAAAATGATTCTTCTATATAAAAGAAATGAATTTGTTTTTGATATTATTTCTAAGAAACACAAAATATGGATTATAAAATTATATGGAGTATATAAAATTCAAAATTCAGTTAATACTATCCATAAACGATTTTTAAACAGCTAGTTTTTTAAGTCGTGGTGTGCACAAACTCGTTATTGCCTGTAACACAAGTTATTTAATTACTTTGAAGTGATAAGGTACTATGAAATCTTTAGGTGTTACATGTTCTTTATAAATAGATCATAGCATTTCATTGTTGTAAGCATGATCATAAATAATTCAGATAAATAATGAGATTGTAACATAAAACATGTATCACTTTGGTATTATTTGAATCAAAATACCCATTAAATATTAATATCAAAAGAAACATTAAATATCAAGAAATTAATTATAATCATGATATAACAAATTAAAGGGGTAGTATATACAAATCTTAAATGAAGAGAGGTGTGTAACATAACTTATGTTCAAAATAACTCAATTTGAGATAAAAACCCCTCACAGCTTTGTTATGTATTTAATTGTAAAACCCAAGAATATATATATAAATCTATATAATATCTATAATAATAATATAATAATAAAATAATGTGAATTATATACACCACATGAATGAAACATATGGATAATATGGAATATGTCTCATAAAAAGTAAAATTGAGATTAAAATCCTTTACCTTAAGTATCAAATGCATTTATACATGTTCAAACCACATTGATAATAAATATTGGTATATTATAAATCAATTAATGGTCAATTAGTTTATATATCATACCACATATGGTTTCTTTATGTCTTATTTTTACCTCTTTATTAAAAATTCCATCTCCAAATCACATATTGTGTAATAAATACTTTGTTTTTCATGTTTGTTTTTATTTGGTATTTTATGTCCAATTATATTGAAATTGATTTAATTATATCCAAAACATTAACCATGATATAAATATCATATATATTCAGTATATTTTTATTTATAGAAATCCATAAGGGTAAGTCATATAAAATTAAATACAAATTTAATAGAGATGGTAGGTCGTATGTACACTTGAATGTTGTTTCCAATTTCTCGATAGATGAATTGGATGAAATGTGAATAATATATTAAATTTATATAATCATTGAAATTTCATATATATCACATATTTTCTTTAGAGGGGGTAGTCATCCATCCACCCTCCCACCAGAATGTTGGGGAAAACACCCACCCCAGGGCTCAAAATCCTCGGGGTGTCAGTTGTCCTAACTGGCTAGGTGGAGTAGCGTATAGAAACCCAAAAAGTATAGAATATACTATAGCTCACAACCACACTATGTGGATAACCGAGTCTTAGATACAACTTTAGCTAACGTTTCTCGGAATCCTGAACATCCCTTCTAAGACTAGGTATCCTATAAGCACATAACCATTTAGAGGGCCTAATTACATCACTACATTCACTTTTTAGCAGTTTCACTCTACGTTAATTAATTACTTAAACATTAATTAACTATTAACTATTTCTACATTATATTTCATTATAAACACACCCAAGGTCCACTGTTCCTTTAAAATTACAACCTCATAATTGTGCCCCCGAAATCTCCAACCCCATGGGTTAAAATCATTTATTTAATCATTTATTAACAAAATTATTACTTTCCCATATTCCCAGGAATTCTAGAAAAACATTCTAATCTACTAAACACAAGGGGATCAACACGGTGAGTACTTGAACTACCTTTAGAGTCTTTTCCACTTATAGAAAGAGCATAGACCCATACTCCATTGAGAAGATAAACACAGAAAGCATGTGGCATACCCTACGTGCATTCTCCACTTTTTGGAAGGAGGGTAAGCAAACCAGCTACCCTAAGCATTGGGGAATGTAAGGAAGATAAACAAATAGCAAGAAACAATAGGCATCCAAAAATTCAAATCTAACCCATTACACAATCCTTAGTGACCTCCTAGACACCCACATCCATAAACCGATGCATCTCGCCACACAATGCGTAAACTACTACCACAACAAATAGGTCTCACTAACACCACATATCACAATAGCCTTCCAGGCTCACATCACAACACAAGCATTAGGAAAACAACCATCATATCAATTGGTCTCTTGGCCCTTAAAAGAGAAAGAGGTTACCTCATAACCCTACAAGGAATTATATTTTATCAAACAAAAAGTTCTTTAATCCATCTTGGATTAACTGATTTATTATTCGTATGTTCCCTCTTCGGGAAACCTAATTAGTAAGGAATCACAAATTTATTAAACCTGATTACTGCATCAATTTGATTAACATCAAATTACAAAAAAAAACCATCAAACTCATTCACATTCCACTTTATCTTTAACCAAACAATTATCAATTAATTCCGTATTTACGTTATTTTCTAAATTCCATCAAGAAAGAAAATATAAACAAAGAAATCATAGATATCACACTCTCTAGAAAAATAAGAGGCAGCAACATACGATGAATATCTATTTATTTATCGAGTTAAAATATTTATTATGTCAATTCCATTATGATCCTGTGGGATCAAACACACAAAATATACAGTTGCACATAAAATAAAAGAGATTAAATGAATTCCCTACCTCAAATGGATCATGACATTATTTATACGAGAACAAGACACACAAAGGGTTATGATCTCCTCCCCCCATGAAAAATTTATCTACCTGAGGATACATAGACACCAGCACACCAGAAAACACCAAAGAATATACCATTTGGATCATGTTGATAGCATTCTATAAAATAGCAAGGAGAAATAGAAGGAGACGAACCCAAAAGAATGATGATAGATCATACCTTATATTGAAGATTGATCAATACTTCTTCGTTGCATCAAAAATAGAGGGGGACCAATCCATGGGGGAAATTTTGATTGGAAAAATCCAATGAGAAGTAATGGAAGGTTTGAGCATCTCACACCTGAGAACAAGGAGGGAGAACTAGAGAGGAAGATATCTCATCGCTTTATAAGTTTTAACAGTGCATCAGTTTAAGATACGTTACATTTTCAATTAAAAGAGGATCGCATTAAACCACATGGTTTGACCATGTAAAACCATCTTGAGCCTTATGGAAAAAATAATATAGGAGTTATGGACTTGGAATTAGCCTTAATGTCTTTAAAAAAAGGCTTTAAATTCATTTTACGTCAAAGGAAACATCAATGGGGAAAAACTCTAGGAATCTGGAAACAATGTTCATCAAAATGAAATTTGGAAAAGGAAAGAGTCTACCGTTGGAACCTAATTGTTCTAGAAACATTGTTCATGAACTAAAAATTTAGAAAAGGAAAAAGGCTACCATTGGAACCTCACTATTCGAAAAACACTATTCAGGAACTCAAAATTTGGCAAAGGAAAGAGGCTACCGTTGGAACCTCACCGTTCTTGACACACTGTTCATGAACTAAAAATTTGGAAAAGGAAAGAGGCTACCATTGGAACCTCACCATTCTAGAAACACTGTTCTTGAACTCAAAATTTGGAAAAGGAAAGAGGCTATCATTGGAACCTCACTATTTGGGAAACATTGTTCATGAACTCAAAACTTGGCAAAGGAAAGAGGCTACGGTTGGAACATCACTGTTCTGGAAACACTGTTCATGAAATCAAAATTGGGAAAAGGAAAAATGCTACTATTGGAACCTCACCGATCTAGAAACACAGTTCATGAACTCATAATTTGGCAGTGGAAAGAGGCTATTGTTTGAACCTCACCGTTTTAGAAAAACTGTTCATGAACTCAAAAGTTGGAAAGGGAAAGAGGATACCATTGGAACCTCATCATTCTAGAAACATTATTCATGAACTAAAAATTTGGAAAAGGAAAGAGGCTACCATTGGAACCTCACCATTCAGGAAACACTATTAATGAACTCAATATTTGGAAAGTTTTGGAGATAAGTCACCTTGACCTCCTAGAACACCTCAGACAACACCTTTTTACGATGGAATGGACCTGAGTGGTCTAGGACATTACAATACACGTAAATTGTAAGGTAAAAATGTATCACATCACTTCGCCAGGTGGTAATCCTGTATACCCATTAGCAACATTATCATATCCCTACAGAATGGAAAATAAGAAGGAATATGTGATATCCGGATTTCATAATCTTAATTATGTTAAAAATGTCATATATAAACCTTTTATAACTAATTTCAGAAATCCATGTGATGTGGTGATGAAAAAATAATTACATCAATTTGGTAGACAGTAGTTCTCCGTACACAGGATCAACATTTTCCATTCCCATTTTAGGTAAGAGGATATAGGTATAGGTAATGGAATTAACAAAATAACATATAATTATTTGGGAGATACTGGTATTATTATATCCTCATACTTGAAAAATATTTTTAGTAGGAATAATAAATAAAATTATAATGCATGGTTAAGAGATCTTCTTTAAAGAGACTCCATAGTATTATACCTAAAAACATAATAGGAGGGTTTCATAATCAATATAAGTCCTCTAGGATGTTTTTAGGTAAGTGAATAAGGTCTTTTAGTTGGTATTATATTATCAAAAATTATCTTGGAGAGAGTATTAGATAGGATTGGAGGTGTCTCTTTATAAGTGGGGAAGAAAATCCACTAAGAAACTACATGGAAATTTCCAAAACAATAAAATATTCTAAAATAATTCACATGAAAATAGATTCCAAGAAACCATATATTTTATCATGGCATGTATAATATTTAAATATGTCCATAAAATAGTATTTAGGATTTTTTATCAAAACAAGACTTTTATCATTCTAGTTTAAGCCTTGGTGAACCCATTTGGACCAAAACCACAATAACTAATTTTTAATTTTTCTCCTAATAATTATCGTAAATTGTTTTTTTACAAATTTTTTCAATATTTATTATTACGATTATTAACATTTCATCCATTTTATTAAATTTAACTCCCAAAAGTGGAAGATTTTAATTTTAAATTAAACCCATCGACGTAGCGAAAAAATTGTTTTCGGAAGAGAAAGTTTATAAAATATTAAAAAGTTATTATATCATAATTAAATATGAAATTAATTTCAATGAAATAAAATTGATTAATATATATATATAATTGATAAAAATTTACATTTATAACGATATTTAAAAAATTATCTTGTATATTTTAGAATCCCCGACCCGAAAACCAACTCAAATAGTAGTATAGGACAAGGTGCCACTGGCCTAAGGATTAACTCCCCGAATGACAAAGTCTTCCAACTAGTATCGAGGATGTAATAGGTATAGTGGTGAGGATATACCCTCTAGGAATTATAATAGTTTTTGAATGAGTTATAATGTTTAACATGTAGTGGAATTAAATGACTCTCCAGACTCAAACCATACCTACCAATGGCGGAAGCATAGTCAATATCAAAAAACAATGAAATAAATACATACATATGTATCAGAAAGTAAACATACAACCATTATAAATACCACTTGAAACAACTATAAATGCAAGAATTCATTTAATAAAAAGTGTTAAATGTCAATATACACATGGGCACCCATAGATAACCACTATAGCTAAATAAAATAAGAAAAATAATGCCCAAATAGAAATAAAAGATAAATGGAACTCTTGCTAGGTACAAACTGAAGTTCCATGCATCTATATGAAAATAACAAATAATATCCCGCACCTGAGGCTAATCCTTTACTAGTATGTAATTTCATTAAGTCTACATGCATCCAAAAGTACCTATGGAGGGTGAGATATAAATCTTAGTAGGATACCACCTAATGGGGGGTACCAAACATATGTGTTTAAGAAAGTGTGCTACATAATTAAATAAGATGTAAAATAAAGTGAAAAATAAACAAAACAACCCCTACGGTGGTTAATATCCAGCAAGAAGTGTCACCAGCTTTGGCCAACGTAGGAATATCAAAATTTGAGAGGGTCCTTGGCCCATGCCCATGGTAGGTATAATGTAGAACAATCTTGGTGAACCCTATAGTTCCACATCAAATCTTGTAACATGGTACCACACTCCTCCTAACACCCTATGTCTCACATTGTGCCGACATCCCATAGGCAGGACCATGTGATAGTATCCCAGTCCCATGGACCCCTTCTCAAAATTTCACATCATCCCATGGCGTGAAAACCATAGGAACAATGCTATATATCCTCGAATAAATTTCTTCGCCCACAACCTCAATCATGGAATGCCTCAACCCCCAGCACGATAGCCTTGTCGCTATAAACTAATGGCTACTCACCTTCCACATGTTTTCCTATGGATGGAATTCCCAAACCACATATACCTAAACCACAACTATCGGGGGTCTCTACCCACACAAGTGGTCAAGACCCCCTCATCAACGGAATCCTCCTATGTACACACAACTCAATAGGCATTTTATCCATCGTGGGTGAGCAGTAGTAACCAAAAGAATAACCTAGTCCACATGAACATACAAATCATTCCTCTATGGCCATATCGTTCAGAAATCAATGCCTTTACATCCCAATATCATAGGACATGCCCAACCAAATGGCATCACCGCCTCAATCTGACATCCACAATTCCCAATCCCAGGGGCCATGCCATCCCAATGTCATCACAGTCCACACCCATCATGAACCCTTAGGTCTCAACACATTCCATTAAAAAGTTTCATATATATATATAACTCAATAAAAATATTTTATCCAATAAATTTAGTTAAATACAATTGAATTATACAATCTAACAATCCTAATATATCACCTTGTAGGTCTTGAATTCCTCTAATTCGTTTAACGAAGCAATAACAATTTAAACAATTTATAGCATCCCGGAATTTTCTTACATTAATATTACATCATTGTAAAGGTAAAAACATAATAGTAGTACAAAGAGAGGATCCAACAATTTAGTGTCTTGGGAAAACTAGGACCATACATAGCAATTACAACATCAAGCATAAACATTTATTTAATTTCTTCTTCTCTAGATTCATATTGTCACTTCTCCTCTCCTTAGTATATGTATCCACCTGAGGATATACATTAAAAATGGGTGATCTAAAAGCCCAGTAATAGTATAGATAAGAATAATATATCATGGAGTGAGCATAATATTAACATAGGTAAAGTAATCACGAACATGAGAGGAACATAAATAAAAGACATGAAATGTGGCAATGCATAAAAATGCAACATCATGTTTTAGTGGTTAACTACCACACATACTTGTGATCCAAGATATAATATTGTTCACAAATCATTTCACATATACTCATGAGATTCATCACTTTACCCAATGAATTGGAGTGCTGTATATTTTCATGTGCACCCATCAATTTGAAACATTCATATTGCGCTATATAATTCTGGACGCACCCGTCACATCATAACATTATCATTATCATGATTTCCGCATAGAACACATATTAAAATTGAACATAACTAACCCATTTAAAGGAATTGGTTTCATCTAATAAGAATACATTCATAAGATTTGGGTTCCCAAAAGGAAGAAGGAACAACATACTTGATATAAGAACCATCAACCATGAATGAGATGTAAAAGTTGAGTTCTTAAAAGAAGAGTTCTTTTGGAAAACATTTGGTTAGACATAAACTTCATTAGAAAAAATTTATATACCAAAAGAGTTAATATAATTATGATGAAGTGATCATTAATGAGTAACCATATCAAAATGGAGTGAAAGAAGGAGAACCCGAAGGATGAAAATTGAGTTCGAGATTTCCCCTTACCTTGTATCTGAATTCTTTCTTCTCTTTAATGTCATGTATATGAAAATTATATAAATTAATTAGAAATAAAGAACCTTTTAAAAATTAATATGGTTAATTATGGTTCCATTAAGTGATTTTATGTGTCTTTGGATGAGTTATAGAGTTTAAAAACATTTTTCAACAATATTTGTTTTTATGGCTTTCTTGAGTGGTTCACTTGTATTCTTAAATTGAAGTTTTTGTAGAACATGGGTAAACATCCAGAACTGATATTACATGTTATTAATGAGATTAAAGGAGTTTTAATTATCTTATAACGAATTATATTATATCCACGTGGATGAATCATTAGATAAGAGTTAAATGATGAATGTTTGGATTAATTTGGGCGGTTTTTCGATCACAACGAACTTGTTTTAATTTATCACTTAGTAATATGTTCATAAGTCAGTTCCAGAACATTAAATATGACATAATACATATACCATATTCTTTTTCAACCATAAAAATGGTTTCATGACCAGATCTGAAGGTAGAAATGGAAGAAGAAAGCATGTCATTCTTGAAGGTGATAAATTAACACCTCACGAACAACGTTCTCTTTAATAAAATAAAAGGAAGAGGGATAGGAATGATGGATGATATAATATATCATTAGAATCATAAAATTAAAGTATATGTATAATAATGGAGTTAAAATACCGTTTTTATGATGATAGGTGGGGAGATATCAAGAAATGAACTTGAACTTGAAAGGAAATTAAAGGAGAAGAGGGAGAGAAATTACGTTTTGAATCCTTCTCTTGAGAACCTACTTAAGGGCCTAAGCATGGTCTTTCGATGAGACCAGAAGCTCTTGGACGTGAGGGAGGGGATAGGGATGATGTTTGGGAAGAGTTTAGAGAAGGCTTGGAGGTTCAGAGGTGTGAGGGAATGAGTGTGTGAAGGATGGTTTTTATAGTGGAGGGGAGGGGTAAATTTTAAATATTTAATTAATTATTTTATTATATCACTCAAGACAACCAATAGTATTGTTTCATGTGACCCCTGATAGTAATAAGTTCATGTGAGTTCGAACCAAGTGTCCTTGAATCACTTGTGATGTTGTGAATAGTGTATTTAACAGTTAAATTGTATATACGGTATTTTATCGTATTTCACTATTAATCAAAATCCGAGTTTTTCAGAAAAATACCAAAATTTACACTAACCATTTTTCGACGTGTAGAATTCAAAAATGAAGTCCATTTTTCAAAATTTATTTTCTAATTATTATTAATTTAATTTTTAAATAAACTCATAGTTAATTTGAAAAATAACAATCTTAAAGGTGCACTTAGTTTTATTTTTCATTGAAAAATTAATTAAGATCTCATTATCTTATTGCCTTAAGAAAATAAAATAATAATATTATTTACTATTCATAAGGGTAATATTACTATTAATTTTACTATTGATAAGGGTATGTTACTATTCACAAAAAAAAACAAGTTTGTTCTATCAGACTCCAAAAAACATCTTGAACACGACTGTGCATGTCGGATTTTCAAAATTCTTAACACAGATGTGACAAAATTATGTTTAACGGTCACTTATCACTTAGTAGTTCATTATGTTGTGCATTAATGTGATTTTATGACATAATTTTAAGAAGGTAATTTTTATTGAAAAACTTTGGGTCGTTACTCAATTCAATTAAATGAAAAAAAATCAAAATTGTCAATTTTGGCACCCTGACCAAGATACACCAAGGTGAAATGGCCCCCAACCTGGCCTTGCTGAAGAAAAATAAGCATTGGGCATGCCTTAAGACATCCCATGGGTGACACAAACATTTTAATATGATGCACCATATACAATGTGGTATCAGTAAAAGTACCTGAACACTTGCTAAGTTCAACCCCTAAAAATGTATGTGTTAACAGAAATCAAGCTATGGACCACCAAACATAGACACATAAACGTAGACACATCTAATATCGAGATCCAATACGAAGTGGAAAAATAAAGATCTGAGTTTTCATCAAAATCCCATAAATAGGATCAGATGAAAATAATGGTTTTTTAGGTGAATGTTAAATTAAGAGGAAGCACACGTGGGGTTATCCTTACCGATGTTGTCTTATAGCCACCGACCGATCAAAGAACAGATCAATGAATGGGAGTGGGATCAAAATACAATGGAGGAGAAAAGTGGGTGAGCCCACTATTTTTTACACATGAAAAGGGAGAATAAATGAGAGATAATGAAAGAAAAAGGGGAAAATAATTAAGGGAAAAACCATAAATTCTTACAATTACTGGGATATATGGTTTAACCGTTTAGTTTTCCAAACAATGTAGTAAACAAGAATTCTACAATGCATTGGTACTTCCTAAGTGGTAGTACCTGTGTAACCTTTCACACGATTCACACTTACCATGAAAAAACCACATGGTATCTCTCTGTAACTCCTGTAGACGAACTCGTACAGTTGTGTGTCCCATGATCACAATTTTCCCAAAAATTTTGGTGGTACAAATTGGGTCCCACAGTAACTTGGAAGGGACCGAAAGATTTACCCTAAACCATGCACCCTAACCTACAATTTCAAAGCAGCCCACTTTGCCTCTAATGATTTTGGAACGAAACTGAAAAACTCCGAGCATTTTCCAATCCCCTAGACCAACCCAAACCCAACATATAAAGCCAACAAAACTCTCAGAATTGAGTTCTAATGAACAAAAAAACTATCAAAGACATTAATTGAAAAGTTGAAAACCAGAGTGCATTTTGACCCGTTTAAAAGATGCGGGACATTACAATATCCCAAAATTATTATAGATCATTCCCACGGTATTAAGTGATCCCCAAAGATGGTATGAAACATTAAAATCCTGTTAAAAACTAACTCTAACTTCCTTGGATTGAAAGGTATAACCCAATTTCCTAAAAGGGGATACCCACCATAGGAATTACTAAACTCAGTATCAACTAACCGAAAATATAATAAATCAAAGTTCCATCAACCTATTTTCTAACCCACGGTCCTCCCGTGATGCATCGTCACTCCCACACCTTATCAAGTTCTACTATGTTAGTCACGACACCCAAATCTTTTCCTTCAACACATCTGTACTCGCCTCAAGCCCCTGGCACCCATGGATTCTCATAAGAGACACTGGTGCCTCGCACCTCAATCAAATAATTTATCCTTGATGCCCCTGTTTCCCAAGTAACATCATATTACTAACATCTCTTAGATTCCACAATGCCTAATAACCTCATAAATCTCATCCAATGATGTTCTTGATGACAATCACCTCATATATATATAATCACACTACCAAGATAGTTCCAACCTATTGACCATTATCAGGTAATTCCATATAAAACATGTTCACCTCATTCAATAAAAACGTACATTCCTCATGAAAACATTCCAAATGAAAATAAAGATAAATCACAGCCACACATGCATCGTATCTCTGATTGTCGTCGTCCCACCAGTCTTCTCAGAACCAAGAAACTTCACGACATGCAATTGGCCTAAAAGATGGATTACTAAAGCCCAAACTCCCTACGATGATGCTCAAGGCACTAGCCATTATCCCTAGGGATGGGTCACGCTATCTCTTCCATTTCCTCCACATGTAGTTGAACTTAATCTACCCTCACCTGGTACTAATCCTTAACCAATATCTGAAGCCTATTCTTTCCTCAATCCATGTCTATTGGTTGTCTAAGAAGGCTTACAATAGAAACTCTCAAGGTAACCGACCTATGTACAAGGTTGATACACCTTTGGAGGCTGATAACACTGAGTATGGACATTTCCTGGATGGCCACACTAGATGAAAACCATAGAAGGTCCACTCTGTGGTAGTTTAGCTGAGCCTCTATCCTGACCACCCTAATGGAACTCATATCAACCTCATTTCCTACCATCTGACCCATCACTTAAATCCACCGCCCAACTCAAGTGGGGAATGCCCATCATGTTACCCTTGGCTATGAGATACTACTTCATCACCTCTATGAATGAGTTCAACCTAAAGATGTTGACTTTCACATTAATGGCATGTCGTAAACTGTCTTCGAAGCGGCTCACCCTTGAAGTTTTATCACTTGCCATACTCGGTGAAAAGTGAGACAATTTAGTTAATGTTGCTACATAGTCCATGTTATACATGTCACCCTACTTAAGGCTCAATACCTATGGATTACTCTCCACCCTCAGTGACTCATGAAAAAGTGATAGAAGAATCTAGCCTCAAATTCCTTACAGAAATGCCCCTCTTGTATTCCAGCCTAAAATTTCACATCCCACTAATGCTTAGATGGTCCCCCAAGAATATATATCTCTATCTTGACCCTCCAACCTGTTGGCATCCTGAGATGGTGAAAGATCATCTTCACTCTCTCAATCCATTTCTAAGCCGCATGTGGACCACCCTCATCCAGAAAAAGAGGTGGGAGATGAGACTAGAACTCCCACATAAGGTAATAAATAGAGGGTTTATCACTCGGAGAACCTCTGTCGATCTTCTATAAGACAAATAACAAGATCAACCAGAGATTCTAATCAAGACACGACCCAAACGCTGTCAAGTTTAGTAGGTTCTCTTCCTGTACTGGATCCTAAACATGTGCCAGTACCTACATCTAATGGTCTACCTAACCCCCAGGGGTCTGAACATGTTCTCACTCATATGGAACGCACAATGTCATCACCCACCTGACACTCCATCTGAGATGTCTAAGAGGAACCGACTGAATACCATAACTGGTCAGACAAACCATAACATATATAAATAACACCCGAATATGGAAATTAGTAAAAGGCAGTGCAAACTCACTACCCTTACCCCACCCCATTGCATCCATTCCACATGGAATCCTGGCATCATGGCCTCCTTACCCACCCTCAACGGAGCGAATTATCATAATATTCATGAACCATTCCCATCATGACAGTAAAAATTTCCTCAATCCGACAACAAAGATGCCCAATACTAGTGATAAAATTCACCCCATCCGTAGTACATGTCTTCTCCTATAAGAGCCAGTCCCATTTTACATGCCACATAAAATTATACATATATATAAATAATGGCATATCACATTTCATATAACAAAATCAATTCAAATGTATAATGGGAATATATATATATATATCACATGGTAGAAAGACTTTACAAAACATCCATGAAATTATAAAATTGAAATAACCTAAAATGTGACTATAAAAATCCAAACCAAAATAGGCATGACACCCTCCTTCCATACCAGGCCAAGGGTCGGTATTCTCATCCCTTACCACATCGGTTCAAGGGCCATATATCACAACCAATAATAGCACATTCCATGTGAGCCAACGAAGTGGAAATCATATTAATTGTAATATTTTAAAAAATAACAATTCCAACCCATGGAAAGTCAATATGTAACACGTTCATGGGGATGTAAGAACCCAATAATGTGTTTTAAATCATGTTCTAACAAGAACATAATATCCAGTCTAACATATCTGAAACATTTATTCCATTAAAAAAGAAAAGGTGGTCTCGATCCCATTAGTAGCTTGTTAAAAACTGCTACTAAATCCAAGTCAAGAACCTCCTCTGATACTACTTGTAGTTTTCCCAACCTGAACAACCACCTGAAAAGTGCTATCACACCGTGTTCCACTGGCCTTCATCACACCTCCCCAAATTCCATAGGATGCCGACTAGCAGCGAGTGTGTAATTGTATAGTGGGGAGAATATACCCTCTTATAATAATAATAATAATAATAATAATAATAATACAAGTAATTATATATAATATGTAGCAAAAATAAATGAATTAGATGACTCAAACCCCACCCTCTAATGTATGAATCCTAGTCAATAAAAAAATAAAGAACAAAAGTAATAAATAACAAAGAAGTGGAATGTAAACAGATCAATATGAAAAATACCACTTACAATAACTACCAAAAAAATGATGTGTTATATGAAAGACCTTAAATGTCAATATACACATGGGCCCTCATGGATAACCATTTTAGAAACGTACAATATAAAATGATTTTTGAAATATAAGTAAAAGATAAATGAAACTCTATATACGAATGAACACAAGGTACATAACACTCCATGAAAATAGCTACTAAGATTTACCTCATGAGGTTGGTTTGTTACCTATATATAAGTTTATAAAGTCTATACGTATCCCAAAGGACCTGTTCATGGTGTGAGATGAATTTAAGTATGATTCAACCCATTGGTTCATACAAATCATAGTTGTTTAAGAAGGTGTGAAACATAATTCAATAAGCACTAACACAAAGAGATAAATAAATAAAACAGCCCCTTTGGTGTGGAATATCTACTAAGAAGTGTCACCCTCTTAATCTAATTCTATAGTCATAGATGTTGAGAGGGTCCTTGGCTCATGTCCCATGGTACCCTTGATGTAGCTTAGTCCATTTGAACCCTTAGGTTCTACCTCAAATTATGTAACCCAACACCACACGCCTCCTGAGGCCTCGTGTCTCACATCGTCCCGACGTCCCAAAGTCACACCCAAGTGATATTACCCTAGTCCCAAATACCCCTACACGAAATATCACATTGTCCCATGGCCCGAAAATCAATGTAATAGTGATTTCTATCCTCAAATAAATATCCAGGCCGACAACCTCCATCACATCAAACCTCATCCCCTAACCCAATAGACTCATCACCATGAACCAAAGTCTCTTCACATTCCACTTGGATTTATACATAAATCACACCAAAACATATATACCTAAACCAAAACTATCAGGGGCCTCCACCCATATGTGTGGTCAACACCCCGTCATCAATGGATTCCTCCAATGTGTAGATGACTCAATCAGATCTTTGGACATCGCGTGTGAGAAGAATTCACCAAAACAAGAACCAAAGCCACAACAACTAGCACATCATGCCCATGTGACAATGTCATTAAGAAACTGATGGGCTTTCCATCGTAATATCATGGGTCATTCCCAACCCAACAACCTCACTTCCTCAATCCGACACCCACGACACCCAATCCTGATGGACATACAATCCCAATGTCTCCTCAGACTATTCCCTTTAGGACCCTTGGGTCTAAACACATGACCTTCAAGCATTTCATTTATATAAAACTCAATAAAATTCATTAACCAATCCATTAAAATAAATAAAATTTAATCAAACAATATAATAATCACAACATATCAGCATGGAGGTCTTGAATGCCACTAATTCATTTAACAAGGAACTAATAATTTAAAAAAAATAAATTTAAATAAAAAAATCAATTTAGTAAATTTTGGCACCCCACCCAAAATATCTCAAGGATAAACGTACTCTAATGAAATATTTCTCAATAAAAATAGGGATTTGGCATGACCAATGGAATCCCACAAGTCACAACATCATTTTAATTTGATGTAGCATATACAAAGGGGTCTCACTCAAAATACCCCAATGTGCGTTAAAAGTCACACCCTCAAAATGGCTGAAAACACACAAATCAAGGTATCCACCAACTATCTTAGACTCATAGATGTGGGAACCTATGATATTGAGCTCTAATTCATAGTGTATTGATGTAGATTAAAGTTCCATCAAAGTCCCAAAAATTTTATCGAATGGAAACAACAGTCTGTTAGCTGAAAGATAAATGAAGAGGAAGCCCACATAATGTTATCCTTACTGAGGCAGTTCTATTGCCTCCAACTGATTGAAGAAAGGATGAAATATGAGGGAGAGGGATTAAAATCCCCTATAAGAGAAAAGTGGGAGATCCCACTACTATGATCCAGCGAAAAGGAATAAGAAAGGAGTAAGAAGGAAAGAAAAAGGGAAAACGAATTAAGGGAAGACCCATAAATTTCAATTGTTACTAGGACACATGGGTTTTCAGAAAGGTTTTCCAAACCAAGTGGTAACCGTGAATTATTTAGAACAATAGGTACTTATTATGTGAAATTACCCATCTAACATACAACACATTTTTCACTTATTGTACAAAAACCGTGTTGTAGCACACTGAAACTTCTGCAGATGAGAACAGAAGACCATGCATCCCATTCGCATGATTTTCCCAAACCGAGTGGTGATAAAAATTGGTCCATAAAGTTACCTGGAAGGGGATGCACATTTTACCCTAAATTGTGAACCCTGACCCAACTTCAATGTAGAACATTTGGCCTCAGTTTCTCTAGAAACAAAATCAAAACACCTGGGGCACCTTCCAATCCCATAAACCAACCCAAAAACATCATATAAAGCCAACAGAACTCTCAGAACTGAGTTCTGATAAACCAAAAGAAATTAGTATAACCACTAATTGAAAATATCAAAACAGAAGTGAATTTTGACTAGTTCTAAACACTCAGGATGTTAAATAAATTATTTGAATAAAAAGATGTTTTTAATAAAAACCACTATTTTTAACTAATGAATGAAAAATTTAAATTTTCATAAATATAAAAAACATTCAACCCAATATAATTTTTACATGATTATTTTTGAAATTAATGATATTTTATGATATAAATTTACTAAATGTGGAATCATTTAATTTTAAAATAAGTATGCAATATGGAATGAAACTGTTTTTTAGAAAAATACATATTTTAAGCATAAAATTGTATTTAATATTTTTTCATGTATAGAAAAAAAATAATAATGTTAAACATTTTAATGCATATGTAATATTTTAATTTCAATAAAATAATACACTAAAAGTGATTTATTTAATTTTGTGAGTTAAAATAAATTTTTCAATATAAAATTATTTTTCATACAAATATTCACATTATCATGAAATGGTTGTTGATTTTCATAAAAAATTTAATATTCTCAATAATGTTATATATAAATACATTTTTTACCATATATTATCATAATTTTTTTAATCCTACTCATACATGGTATTCTAATGGAATGGTTATTACTATAATAATAAAAAATAATATTTTAGTGGCATGTCGTGTTTCATTAATACTCATTATTGTGTGTAAAAAAATCTATCAAATAAATTTCATTTATTTTAAAAAACATATATTATATGGGTGCTACAATAGCTAAAAAAAATGAATGATTAAAAAATAAAGGAGGGGTTAGAGATTTATACCCCGCTACTTGGATTATCTCTTTTACAAACAAGGTTTATACATTGAATTATGGTCCATTGAGAAGACTATAGTAACATTACGGTGTATCATAGTTTGCTTGAGATGGTTATGCAGAGCTTGTGACGATCTTAAGGTTTGATTTATGAGTGGATATGAGGAGATGAGAGACAATTTTATAAGTGAAAATGGATGAATTTTTTGTAAATACTGATATGTTTTAAACAATATTAAATCACTCTCAGGTATATTGTTTAAAAAATTTATAAATTATAGAGAGTATATGTTTTTGTGTTGATAAATTAATCAAACACACATTCTGAAACATTTAAATAAAATTTTAATTCATCTACCCTAAGGTAATTACTTTTATCATTGTAGCTTTTACCGAATTAACAAGTCTTTACATATATAACTTATAAATATTAAAATGATCTTTATTATATAACTTTGACCTGATAATTTAATATTTGAAATATGTTTTATTTGTTTCAATTTCAGAAAGTGATAAAAAAATAATTTTAGTATAATAAGTATATAATGTATTAAAAATCATTTTTTTGATAAAAAGATTTCTTATGTTATAAACCATTAAAACTGTATTTTAAACAATACTATTTAATTTTAAATCGATAATATAACTCCTAAATTTTATATTTTTTTAAATAAGGAAATCATAAATTTTTGAAACATTATTATACTCTAACAGTGACATAAAAGGGTAATATTTTTATGAAAACATATATTTTACTATTCATATAATAATATTTAAAAAATTTAAAAAATTCATTTTAAGATAATATTTCCATGAAAATTCAATAAATGAACGTAAAATTTTCATACTCACAACCTATTATTATAAAAATAATAATTTTTAATTAAAGTAATAAAATATAGGGAAAATTAAATTTTATTGGAAAATTACATTTAATATATTTTATAATCTTCATATCATTTTATATATATTATTAATTTAATCAGTGTTAATAATTTATTCAAAACAATATATATTATACTATCAAAATTAATGTTTTGAATTTATTTATTTCTACTTAGTTGCACAATTTGAGTATATATTTAGAGTAAAATTTTTTTTATCATTATTTTTTTTACAAATTTTTATATAAATTTCTTAATTCTGTTTTTCTCTATATATACCAGTAAATTATATAGCTACCTTATAATGGAAAATATTTTTTTGGATATTATGTTTCATGTAGACCAAGATATAAAACAATGTATTTTATTGAGGTATAACATTTTACTAAAAATCGAGTCTTTACAGTGTGGCCTCTAATGAAATTGGTAGTTTAAAATCCAGTACCTTAACCCAGGGAGACTTTAATCATCAGAATTAAATTCATGTTATCTCTAACACATAATATACATAAACTCTATCCAAAAACCATTCTCAAGATCATGATTCATAATAATAATCGAGGTTTTGTGGGGTGAAAGCTACATTGTTTAGAGTCATTCCTTGCATGTAATATAGGGATTGAACTCCTAAATGCAGTTTGACAGTAAATAAATACATACACGATATTCATATTACATATACAATTTACAAAACCTGAATATATGTGTATTTATGAATATAAATATGAATTTTATTTATTTTACAAAATATAAGACATTTATGTTCTATTAGTTAATATCAGAAAACTGTTAATATAATATAAATTATCAAAAACAAGAATATAATCACATTACATTAAATATTAATATAAAATCTTTCTTATTATCATTATATTGAAATTAAAATTTTATTTATTACCTCAATAAAATTAATTATAAAAAATTTGATGTTCCGTGGATAATATCTTAAAATGAGGATTTCATTTGGATTTGAAAAATTTTAAATTATATATTTATGGGAAAATATTATTTATAAAATTTTGAATTATTATATTTAAGCCATATAATTTATAAGCAATGATTAGTTTTCTCTTATGATTAAAAAATTTAAAAATTATTTTTAGATCATAATATATGTCATATAATATTTAAAAGAAACCCTAAATATTAACATATATTATTTTGGAATAATTTAAATGGTTAAAAAAATATAATTATTTATAATTATTTATTTTTAATTAATTTTTAATAATGGGTAAAAATTTCCCAAAATACATTTTATAAGTATTTAAAAATATTTTATATACAAATAAAATAATAATTATTATGAAATTCTTTTTTCAAATTTTTATGATTCCAGATGGCATGAATTATGCAGTAGAGACTAGGAAATAGTTGTTTTGAAATAATATTCAATGATAAAAAAATCATACTGCCCCATAGTAAATTCAATCCATGGATTTAGTCATGTTTCTTTAAGAATCACTACAGTGAACTACCATATGATTTTTTATGTTAGGGTGACAATCACTTGTGTGTTTTGAAGGAAATATTGACACCACGAGAACTAGCATGTTGTGGTGCTGATGATGCTTTTCAAAATCATGGATTAAAACCATTTAATCCTTGAAAAACTAGAATTTATAGAATTGATGGTTATATTAGATCATCATATGATCCACGGTAGAAAAAGAAAACTCTAACACATACCGTTATATCTCCTGTAAATCCAACATGTATGTGTATCTAAATAATAGAGCTAAAGAGGGCATACCTAAAGCACTAAATAATTTGTAAATTTTATCCATTCTCATTAATGAATTTATGATCACGAGGATATGAAAATGAATTATATATGAATTCAATGGGGGGATACTAACTAATGCAACACATAATGATTCATGGGGACTTGTGAACACCTTAAGATGTGCTTGATCATTTGGAATGTGATGAACAAGATTTATTAGTGTAAGAAATATTTTTATGGATCTTGAATGAATTGACACTATAACATGGACATTGGAACACAAATAGGATAGAATAAAACCCATTTATAGGGATATCCTTGATGTTCTACATTAAATAAAGAGCATAGACCAAACACAACAATTATAGTGTCATGACATGGAATCCATCCATTTTATCACATTAATGTTCATTAATTAAACAATTAAATAGATGAGATGTACCATCCATAAAAAACCAATTCATTGGTTTGTAACTAATGAAAACATGTGGGAGATTCATGAAACCACAAATGAGTCACATAAAAATCAAATCTTTGTATGGTTGTTTGCCACGATATTTCAATAACCACTATGATGTAGTACTGGACATTTTAATGAACATCAATATATCAATATATCTAAAAACATTATTTATTAATGTTTGAATATGTACGATTCAAATAATCTATATTTTATTTAAGCTATTGGTAATTAAAAAATGATCTTGTAAAATAAATTTTTCTTCCCAATAATAAATTTGAGAATTTTTAAGCCTTAAAATCATTGAACTACATATTTTGTAAGCCAAAATTAAAATCCGGTTAATCCTTCCCTACCCACCTCTCAAATTAGTTCTTTTTATAATTTTATAAATTTATTGGTGAAATCTCAAATTCACGGTGATTCATTTTAGGGAGTGAACTATTTTTCTTCAATTGTGAGTTCCCTTTAAATTTGGTTACAAGATGTGTAGCCCCATAGATAAATGTATAAATGGAATATTTGTTACCTCTACTTCCCAAAAAAATATATATGAAAAAATTTTGAATATAAACATAATAATGAAAAAATATATAATAAAATTGATAAGGGTCATTATTTATTCAAATAAAATTCACTTTTCAATTATGAAAAAAATAAAATTACAATTGAATGGGTGTATGATTTTTTTCGCATGAAAGTTATATGTGAGTTAACAACATTATTTTTTCAATTGTTGTAATTTTAATGTGAATATCACATACAGATTTAAAATAATAATTATATATAAAATTCACTGAAAATATATTCCCATTTAAACATTCAATATCATAATAACCTATTATAATTTCTCTTAGGTAATACACATGTCTTTGACAATAGAGAACATACAATCTTGGAAATAATTTGATGAAGGAAACACACTCAATGATTTAGAATCAATGTAATTTAATATTTTATATGTGTAAAGAAGGAAGAGTTTAATGTGAGAATGGTCAATTTAGGAGTTGTTCCAAATTGAAAATTTAATGACTAAATGAGATGACGTGTGGTAGTTATCAAGACTTTCATATGGAATAATGATAATTTATATGATGGATTAATTAATTTTTTAAATTTTCATTATTATGTGAATTTTATCATTCTAGTACGGAATAAATAATTCAATTCAGGGCAATAACCAATGAGTACAATGGGATATGCGTGGGGGAGTGATGAGATTTTTGTTTAAATTTAATTGTTGTTTTTCAGTGTTACCTACCACCATAATAATTATAAAATTGGGTAAAACAATACATTTTTAATCATTGGTTGAATACAGATTTAATTTTAAAAGTAGTTAAATTAATGATTTCAATTTAATTATTAATTTTGTGAATAATTTGATCAAGTCCATATGCTGACTTTTTTTTTGAAAATTTTAGATTTTTACAAGGTTTTGGTTAATTTTTTTTATTTTTAATTAATTTTATATTTTAATTTTAAAATATAAACATGTAATTTTTAGTGTTTTGTGACATAAAGATGAAATATTTTGTCATAAAATGTTACTATTAATTAAAAAGGGTGATGTGTGGTTTATTTATTATTTATGTGATTAAAATAAATTTCTATAGCCTCACCCATGAAAAAAACTGTTTCATAATAATTAACTACATTAAATACAATTCAAATAATTTTTTTGTTATTAAATTTCCTAAAAATTCATCTATCATTCAATAATAAAGTGTTTCCCATTACTATATGATTGTGATGGAAATAAGGTTTGAATATCAATATTGAAAACCTTTTTTTCCTATAATTAAATGCTCATGCCATGGAGCTTTGTATGAAGTATTAGAAAAACTCACACATGGAGTATGTTGAATTAGAACCATAAATGTGCTTCATAAAAATCCACTATCCCATCCAATTCAACCATTTTAGATTCATTGAAGTGTTATTTTAAAATAATCAGTTCACCCTTGGAAATATGTAAGTTAAAACGAATGTGAATCTTTGTACTAGAAGTTACCAACAAACACCCATCTCCCTAGTGGCACAAAAGATTAACTTATATTTGAGATACCAGAGAGGATTAAATGATATTTAAAAATTAAATTCACATCTTCTAAAATGGATTTATAATTATAGTCCCACCAATAAAATAATTATTACCATACCTATGTGTTCCATATGAATTTTTTCACATTCTTAAATCCATCATTGATTAGTAATCCCAATAGAGTGATTTGGTTTTACAAAAATTTCCCATGATAAAAATAAATCACCTAGGAAAATAATATGAATGATTTCACTAAAACCAACCCAATATGAGACAATATATATTTCAAACAAATATGATATAAAAGGATAAAATAATTTATGAAAAACATTTATATGATAAATTTGTTTAAAAATATTAAAAATAAATAATAAATTACATTTTTCAAAATTTAACATCAAAATAAAAAATAACGACTAAACATATTGAAATATATATTATTAATTTAATTGAAATATTTTAAGAAATTTGTTACCAATAATACATTAAATTTATGTTTTAGTAAGTGTATACAAGAAGACTGTTAAATAATAGAACTATACAAAAAATATATAAGAGAGAGTTTTAAATGATTCTTTACTAAACATTTCATGTAAGAAAAATATATATATAGTTAAAATTTAATAATTCATAGAATTACAAAAAGGATTAGACATGGAATAATATCAATAATATTTTATTTTTTTATAATGATACCTTACAAAATAGATAAGATATATAAAATTCCATTTACAAACATTATCTCTTATTTATTATGAATTAATTAGTGAGGATGTGGAATGAGTACCTAAAAACAAAAAAATAAACATATTATAACAAAATAAAAACAAATTTTTATAAAAATTATATCCAAGTTAAAAAAAAATTTTTGAATATAAATAATCTCATTTCCAAATAGAAATTATTTGGGAATCTCTAACCTATAATCACTACTCCATGTAATGTTTTATAACCCAAAATATAATAAAAATATCTAACATAATTATTTACATTAAATAACTTGTTATATATAGTACTTTTTAAATTATTTAATGACATGAATTTATTAAATATATATTATTTTTTATTGTATATTTTCATCATAAAATGATAGTAGTTTTTTCTCATAGAAGTTTCATATAGTGATATTGATACTCATTCATTGAATTTTTTCCCAAATTAATAAATTATTCCTGGAAGTGGAATAATATTATTAAATATATTAATAACATTCAATAAAAATTTAATATATTCTATCAGTATTGTTTATAAGATTGTACATCATGTCACATATGTTTTAGGTAATATTTCCGATAATAGTGAGTTACGTAATATAGGTCATTAACATTTTTTACCCTTTCAAATCTATAATCATAACATAAATTATAATTTAATATCATATATAACCATATATTATTATTTTATACTCACCTGTGATAGTAACTATGAACATTGTATGTAACAAATCGACATGAATACCCTCTCAAATGGTTACCCAACTCGATATGCCACAAACTCGAAGGGTGTTCCGTACCCCCTTGGGATGGCGACAAGAAATTAGGAATTGAACAACAAACAATGAGAATAATTTTTCCTAACCCAAAGAAACATAACAGAGCATATATATACACAAAATACAACACTAGAAAAGATTTATATATGCCCTAACAGAAAATATCAGTGGAAACAAGACAAACCAATAGTATAAATAACCTCTATGTATAGGTCTAACTACAAGGGACTTATAAAACATGAGAAAAAATCTATGTTGAGTGATAGTGTGGGTAGACTCCAACCCTCTCACCACCATCTACACAACTCATCTAACAAAAAAACCATGTCACCTCATAGTTTTTCCTTGCCTTTCCCTACATTTAAAGACATAATCAGGTCTACACACTACAGAAGGGCTATGTAGGTTCTGGCATAATTGGCTCAGTAGGATTCCACCCAAGTGTTCAATATCATGTATCTGGATAATAATCCAAGTATGATAAATTTTAAATAAAACAAGGGATGATAACAGTTTAATAATTTTTAATATCAATATCATGGAAAATGGTTTGATTTCCACTTTTCCACATTTCCAATTGATGAAGGTAAACCAATTTCAACAAATTTAAGATCCATATATCAAAACATATATATCTTGTAAAAACTAATCAGGAATCACATATCATATCAAATCCATGTCAATATTGAAATACAGTACAAATCAATAGAAGAAGCACAATCTACATCATGTAAGAGATCACTCGAGGTAAGGATGTCTTGAACACAGATACCTAACATAGAAAATCATGTACACATCAATCAATTAGATAAATATTTTGATTATAGTGAGTATAGATACTCCTTGTAAATTGAACCTCAAAAAATGTCTCACTAGTCCCTATAAAAACATTCATATGCATTAGTTAAAAGACAAATGAGAAAACTCCCTCACAAAGAATGATACCTATTACTATACATTCCAATTAAGTATGAATAGATTACTATGTAATATATTTTTGAAACGTGTTCATTAAACCATCTCCATCAAACCATACACTAAAAACCATTTCACAAAAACCCTACCACAATGCTTTGAAAATCATATTATAGTTACCTGAACTACTGGAAACCCATCATTTATAAAAAACCTAGTTCTACACTCCTAAAATGAATCTATTAATCATATGATTTTATATAGTAAAATAATTTTTCAAAAACAAGAGAAATGAATTTTACTAACATGGCATAGAGACAGAACCACTTTCTTCAAAACTCAGGGATGCACACTCCCACAAAGTATACTCTAACAAGAAGAACGAAATAAAAACAACAATTATGGCCCTAAAATCAAAATAAAAATATTAGGATTGATTCAAATCATCAAAAGGGTAATAAGAGAAGATTAAACCACACTTACCTCAAGAAACAACACCCACATCCCTACAACTAATAAAAAAACATCCCCTGGAACAATAGTGCACAACTAATCTAGAAGGAAACAAGAAGAAACTTCACCACAAATCAATAGGTATGATTAAGAAACTCCAAAGAACAACTATGATCAAATAAACAAATAATATAAAATTCTTACTCCCCCAAGTATATGAAAACCAAATTTTTGTAGTAATCATTAAATGAGTCAATCTAAATTGAATTGAGAGTCCCAATATCTCTGGAAATGGGCTCTAGGTTGAGATCCATAGGAGTAGTCAATCAATTAATGGGATTTTCATTCGAGCGAAACCATATATTCCAATACCAATAAATTAATACATAGTGTAATCTATTTACAAATTTTTAGTCTTTGGGGTTCAAATACAACGAAAAGACGACCACTATTTTATTTAAAAAATGACATTTTAACATTACTCATGATTTAACTAGTACATGGTGTGTAATCTACCCAAGTTGTGTACCAGGTTTACAAAATTTTTCCTACAGAGCATACACATCATGTACTCCCATTAAACCATTCTTATTTCTCTTATAGTCTTTCAAAAATTCATATTCTTTAAAAAATACTGAAACCAACTCGAGTTGTCTACAAACTCATAGAGAACACTAAAAGTCCATTAACACATTTATACCTAGTCTATGTTAATTCAGATGAACATAAATCCTGAATCATTATTTCATTTTCCCCAAAAAATTCTAAGCATCCTTATGTGTCTCAATATGTTTCAAATTAAATAAAGAGAAAATTATATAGAAGATAGTTACTTAATAGTATGAAATGGGATGTTAAAAAATCCCCTCCATAAGACTATCCATCCCTAAGAAGTCATATGGAAGAATGATATCTATTAAATATGGGAGAAAATTTCTCCCTCATCAATGAATTATTATATATGTCTTAGGAAATTTAAATATCTACCTCCATAACTCTTAGACCACTGGAATAGACTACCCATGCAACAATTTCACTTAACAGTCAATGGTCTCAACTTTTTCTAAACAAGAAATTATCTTTCTCTAAATCAATCTATTCCCAACTAAAAATGTGGGATGGAACAAGATGGTATTTTGTGAGTGGTTATATGTTAAAAAATTCATGAATGTCTATCAACTATGCTAGAAATTCCAACTGATAAGCAACCTACACAATCCTCTCCATGACTTAAAATAGTCCAACAAATCTCAAATCCATCTTTCCCTATATTACAAGACAACGATGATCCAAGCAAGGATAAAACTTCATGAAAATCCAATAAGCTATGGAAAACTATAGAGGATTAAGTGTTTGATACAAATATGACTTCTTATGACTCTACACTATAGAGAGATGTTGATGTATATCATGGATCCTTGTAGACATCACCTTAACCAAAACATGTCCCACCAAAAAAGATTTTACCACCTATTCCCAAAAAAGGTGTGATCTTCATGCATGACAATAATAATCTTTTAAAGTATATATTCTGACTGATGAATGATAAGTATTGTTATAATAAAACTCAACCAGTACAAAATTTAATTCAAACGATCCACCAAAATTCAAGACACATACCCATAGCAAGTCCTATAGGATCAAAATAGCATGATCTGTTGGACCATATGTATATAGACGATATGTTGTACTCATCGTGACCTTAGTCTCTATATCCTCTTGTATAATTATCTAGAACCCTAAAGTAAACATAGTATACTTATCTAAATCAATGGAAAAATGATATCCAACTATCATCATAACTTCCAAGACATAAAACTTACAAAGATCTTAAACATTATAGGTTTCTTTGATTTTAATAAAATTATATTAATTTTACAACATATCAATCACCACCTAGATAGGATACTTCCCTTGGGGGGTTTATGGTAATAAAAAAATACATGTATAACTCATCCCATTTCCAAATTGGCACTAGAATATTTTGGAGAAACCATAAGGCTTCACATGATCTTCCATAATCTATTAGATAGTGTATGTTCGGGACATATATTCAACATTGTCACACACCTAATTTAGATACAAGATTAATCATACCATTTCTTAATATATATTCATAGTTCCTAGATAAATGAACCACAATTAAATATGAAAATAAAATAAAAATCATCTTCACGAAACATCTTAAGATGAATACCCGATCTCTAAAAACGTGAATTCTATCTGAAGAGAGATAGTTTCCAAAAATGATCTCCCCATAATATGGGGTTTCTCAAATTCTTGTGAATTTATTATCAAGATGAAGACTCTTTAGAATATAATCAAGGAGATATGATGATATTATAACACCATCAATATCATGCTTGAGACACCCTTTTGAGAATCTAAATTAAACTAAGAAAAATCCCCATAAGGTTCTACTCTTCCTTCAATTCCAAAATAAATTGTGATAGAAATTTCATACAAAGAGAATCTACAATGACATTCCCCTTCACTGGGTTATATGAAATCTCAATGTGAAGAGAATTAAGGTATTACACCCACTACCTCAATCTATGATTTAATTATTCCTGAGAAATGATATATCTTAGACTCTTATGGTCAGAAAAGACTGTGAACCTCACCCCATAAAGATAATGCCTCAAAAAAATAATCTCAAGCATAAATATATCAATATAAAAAAATTGAGGTAGTTAATTCTTCTCATGTGATCTATACTGATGTGAACCATAAGCCATCACATGATCATCCTGGATGATCATACAACCCAAACTAGTTCTAAAAGCATTGCAGAATAACACATACCCCATAACGAGAACAAGTAAGATCAAAATAGTATTCCATATTATAATTCTTCTCACATCATGAAAATAATCATGACACGTAGAATCCCATGTGAATATCACCCTTTTAATAGTAAGAGAAGTCAAATGTTAATCAAAATTTTAGAGTTCCTTGAGAAATCATCAAAAGTATATTGATAGAAAAAGAATGATATGAATATGATAGTCATTATGTGGATCCTCCAATAAAAAACAGTGTTTCCTCCAAATTATCAACTGATAAGCCAGGCTACGAAATATTTTTCCCCAAGAATTTCACTTCTAGAATCCAGAATTTTCATTTTGAAGGCTTTACCAACAAATAGTTATGCCTTATGATTTCAAAAAAAAAAACTCATATTATGGTTATGATCATGCTCAAATCTTGAGTGAACCAAAATTTTATCTTAGATAACTATCTCAAAAGTTGTTAGATACTAATGGAAAATCTAATTCATCGAATCCATGAAAACTACAAGAGTTTTTTCAGAACAAAAAAAATCTCATGATATTTATAACGGCCATACCTTCTCTTAAAAGTTGTATTTGGTATATCACACTCTCAATCATTTAGATGATGATAACTCGATTGAAGATAAATCATTGAAAACCACTTTTCCCTCTTTAAATGATCAAAAAAATCATCTATATGATAAAAATTGATAATTTTTCTTAATTTTTACATAGTTCAAATTTTGAATATCAACACACAACCAATGTGAACAATCTTATTTCATGTAAAATAACACTGGGGTTGTCCAAGGAAAAATCACTAGGTAGAACAAAACCCTTCGCCATTAGATCTTCCAACGGAATCAAGAGCTATTTTTGTTCTGGTGGTTGCACACAATTAGATGGTATCCAAATCAGATGTTTCCTTGGTACTATGTAACTTGTAAAATATGACTCCCTCTATGATGGGATACTAGATAAATAATCTATAAAAATGATATGAAATTCTTAGAAAATGGTTGGAAGATCAAAAATAGAATAAAAATAATTTGGAAAAACTACTATAGTGGAAAAAAATATTTATCTACTGGAAAGAAGGTCCTGCATAACCAGATCTCATATCCTACTCTCCTTGAGACTCGCATGAGATCCCATCATCCAAAAAAATGAGACACACTTTTGATACAAATAAACCTAAACATGATGAGTAAAAATATAATTTCTCCCAATGATTATATCAAAAAAATACATATCTAAAATAAGAAAATCCCTTACTAGCCCTACATTAGGTATCAATAGCACATAATAAGGATACTAAAAAACCTACTCTTTCATCTTCCCCATAAGTGTATCTAAATCCATAACGAAGGAAATGTGTTCCATTGGAAGCTTAATAATATCAAAAAAACAACCAGATATAAATTAATCAGAAGAACCTGTATGAAATAAAAAAAAATCTATACAGAGGTTTCAATAAAGATGGTACCTATCATTGTCGTTGGACCCACATCACCCTTTTTTGAAAACTCATCTATATCATAAAGGCTCCTCACTCATGAGGCATGTGGCTAGAGCCTTGTAGTATTTTATGCATCTAACCAGGCCATAGTATTCTTTAGACCAATTATCCCTAACCATATTAAGTTTTATACATATTCTAATAGAAACACTATAGATGACCATAACACCCATAACTATTTCACATATTTTCATTTAATGGAAAAGAACAACATTTGTGTTCGATGATTCCACACTAATATCAAGTCATAGGTACACCACTAGATATAAGTATAGGTTTCAAAGAGGCATACTACTGAGAAAAACCTCTAACTCTCCTTTGGTTATACTTATAATTCCTCTTTTTCTCTAGAACACCACTGAATTTTCCACTAGTTAAAAAATAAGGGGCTTAATATCCATCCATTCATTTCATATTCATATATACCATCATATACCTTCACATTATCTATACATAGGTTACAATATTTAATATAGATACATATGATCTGATATCCCATCACAAACATTTTAGGTACTTCTGAGCTTTCATCTGGTCCTTCTTTATATCCTTTAGTTAAAAATAATGTAGATAAGAAAAATGATAGTTCTGTGTCGACACTAAATTATCTCCCTACAAAAAACATAGGAACTCCAGAGACATATCTTTCATTAGTGAATCTGGACAAGGGAGTCTTAAAACCCTTCTAGTAAAATCCCACATTCTTATTTTCATATACCATGGAATCCGACGAACAATTTCCGGGACCCTCATGTCTGAACACTATACATTTCACATTGTAATTATTAGGTGTATTTATGAAGTATAATATCTAATTGATCTTTTCTAGCAAGTCCTCTACCCCTTGAGGTTCATTCAGACCTTAAGGATGGTGGTTTATCACTCATTAACACATGTGACAGATCTATTTCTCTTTTGTATCCTCTTTGTACCTCAACAACTACGTTTTGATCTTTTTTCACACTCTTTTAAACAACAAGAACTACTCACAGAAAATCCTCGATGAAATTATAATCCATCAAAGCATTTAATTGGGTAACGTCAACTGTGTCATCCATAAGAACCCACAGAATGTGTCTTGAAGGCATATAACTAGACACTGAAGATTATGAAATGATAATACAATAAAATAATCTCATTTAAACTAGAATTACCATAAAAAAAAATTGATATGAATATTAGTAACTCAAAAAAAATATACACATCCCATGGAGTCTTGAGTATCACCACGACAATACATGGCTAGAAAAAAACTACAATATTCATCTTAATTTTCGAAAATACAATATCAAATCTAATAAATGTCCCAAGACAAGGAAAAATGAGGAAAAATCACCTCAGATACTGAATAGTAACCAACTGACAAAAGTACCCTATCAAACTGGTACCCGACCTGATGCGCCACATATCAGAAGGGAATTCCCAATCCCCACAAGCAGGTGGAAAACATTCGGGCTTCAAAAAACAACTAGAATGAATGATTTCTCTAAACCTAAATCAAAAAACGTGGAATATATATATATATATATATAAATAGTATAGACATTTTTGTCCCATAGGACATTTTTTTCCACCGTCTCTCACTATAATGGTTTTAATTATCACAAATCATGTCATATATTATAACATATACCTTACCTAATTATCAAAAATCATGTCTTAATCACAACTCATATGTCTTACCCAATGATAGATTACAAATCAGGCCAATGCATATCTTGTATAACAGATCATTTCAATAATATAACTAATTATGATTGTTTATGTATAAAAAATCATACAATTGATTATCAGTGTGTAATTATGGGTATTAAAACATTCTGAGATTGTTGTATTATAAGACAGAAAGAACATATAAAATTATCTATGTATGATTCACTAACATCGATAGAAGCTATGAGACACCAAAAGACAAATGACACACTAATGCGTCAAGTAAATGATTGATTTCTCACCAATAGGATTACTCACCGACATATGTCTCCCCGACTGGCAACTCACCGACTGATATCTCACCAACAGACGACACACCAACTGATGTCTCAAGGATATACAACTCACCAACTGATGTCTTGCCGACATACGACTCGCCCAGTGATGTCTCACAAAAAAATGACTGACCGACTGATGTCTCACTAACAGAAGAGTCACTGACTAATGTCTCACTAACATGACAACTCAGTGATAGAATGACTCACCAAAAGAGGATTCGCTGACCAATTGTTTTAATTTTCATTATTTCTAATGGTCATATTTGAGCCATTAAATGATACTGACATATTTAATAGTCCTTATTATGACTTTTAGAAGATAGTATAAGGTACGATGAACCTAGGAACATCAAAAAAACATGCTATTTTATTTCCTTCAAAAATAAAAAGCATTTGGAAGAGATAAGTAGTAGACAAGTGTGGTGTGCCTGTGTGAGATACATACAGAAGAAAATATTCTACTATCATGCACCAACTATGAACTAATGATCAAAAAGAAGAACACATAGGGAAATATCAATCATTTTGTACATCGAATTAGAAAACTGCTTCTGCATATCCAAGAAGAAGGATATAATTGTAGAACCATACCTTTACCTAGAAGCCAGAATAAAACACTCTGTTTTGGTTTCAAATTTCAAAATATGTCTCAAACCTCATATCATCTATATTAGAAGAGTCTCTTGCTACATCTAAAGACACTCAGATCCTTCTAAATCCATTCTCATATTTATTTTCTCTATTGTGTTCATTTATACAAACTTTTGAGCAGTGTGTGTATCTTTCCTGAAAGAACGCATTGCATCCTGTATTAAACTAAAGTATATAAGGTTTCCTGTCACTCATACCTTATTACAACTTTTTTACTCTCACAGATCAGTATGGAAGAGGTCCTTGTGTGACCTAGTAGTTTATACCAATAAAGAACTGTGGTAGAGGTCTAGTGACCTGGATAGACTGCGTTGTATTTTGAACCCCAATCTAGGGTGTGAATCAAACTATTTATTAATTTAAATTACATGGTGGAAAGTGATCACTATGTGGTGAGGATTAGGTATCTTCTTGAGACTAAACATCTAGTTTAGTTTCCGCTAAGCTTTTACTTTTAGTTTTACCAACTTTTATCACAGATTTTATAAAACAAAATTGTACTTTGATAGTTAGTCTTAGAAAGTGATTATAATAGTATTGAATTATTATATTAGCTTCAAAAGTTGTGTTAATTATCAAGTTAATATAACTAAGAACTAATCAAACTTCTAATAAAGTAATCAAATAGTCAATATCTTATGAATTCACTACTGGCTAACTGGTTATTTAAATTTTAAATTTGGGTGAATATCAATTAATACTTTTTTCATAACTTTTAATAGGAACTCAATTCACCCCCTATTGAGTTTCCTAATATAATCATCAATTGTTATCAGAGGAGTGTTCAAAATTCCTTGTTTCAATCTTTTGAATTTGTTTTTCAACTGTGATTTTGGTTTTGTTTTAAAGAACTAAAAATTTATGTTAGTTCTAAATTTTTATCTATTTAAATATTTACATCTTATTCTTTAGTATGGATAATTTATTGGAAGGTGTTGCTACCAATAGAACTCCATTCATTAATGGAACCAACTATGGTCAATGTAAAAATAAAATGAAAATGCACTTAGAAAGAATGAGTTTTGATATTTGGTCTTCAATTGTAGATGAATATAAGTTTACATATATAACTATAACTACATGGGATGACCCCAATAAGACTGCTTATATCAATAATTTAAAATCCATGAATGCCTTATACTATTATTTAAGAGATGAAGAATTTAACATAATTTCTTCATTTAAAGAAGCCCTTGAAATTTGGGATTCTTTTTCTCTTTGACATGAAGGAACCTCCAGTGTAAAAGAAAATGAGAATTAACACATATAATATTAAATATTATAACTTTAAAATGAAGCCTTATGAGCCTATTTATGACATGTATCTCAGGTTTAATGAAATTGTTAACACTATGATCTCTCTGGGAAGAGATGTTACTTCCAAAGAAAAAATTATGAGGATACTTAGATGCATACCAGATAGATGGAGTGGAACTTCTGTCACCACTAGAGAATCATGTGACATGATCGAACTACCTGTCAAAGAACTCATGGGAAAACAGATGATGTATGGAGAAGAGTTAAAATTCAACAAGGAAGAGGGATATGAATCTAAGAAAAAATCTATATCGTTAAATATTACAACCACTATGAACAAATAAAAAGTGATGGTTCTAGCCTCTGTTGAAAGATATAGTAACGATGAATCAACATCTGATAGTGATTAAAAGATGTCTCAGCTCGCTACAAGATTCAAGAAATTCTATAGGAAGAATAAATTCATTAGGAAACCCAATTATAAAGGAAAATATGATAAAAAGGGAAACTACAAAAAGTAATGGAAGAGAAATGAAAAATCAGAGGAGATTGTCTTCTATGAATGTAATAGGAGGGGACACGTCGAAGCTGACTATCCAAAATTAAAATACAAAAGAAGTATGAAAACAAATACAAGAAGTATAAGAAATCTATAAAATCCACCTAGAGTACCTCTTAGGATATCTCCAGTCAATCAGAATGATCTCATGATGAGAGATATGAAATTGAAATTATGTGTTTTTTGAAAAACACAACTGTGGTAACCTCATATTCTCATGTACATAATTATTACTATTTTAGAGATGAATTTGATCATGAAAATATGTCAAGTGATGATCTATCTGAATACTATAACATGTTGTAAGTGAAATGTAATAAATTGAAAGATAAATATAAATATTTAAAGAAAAAATATTCTCTCACTATAAATATTTAGTCTGAACTTACTAATGAAAAGTAAAATAATGCTTAACTGCACAATGAAAATAATGAATTAAAAATGGCTAATGGGATATTTAAGAAAGATATAGAAAATTTTATCAATGGGAAAAATACTCTTACTCAAATTAATAGTAAATTAATAGCTCTTAAGTACACATTTGGTATTAGATATCAGCTTGGACCAAGAATCGTACTTAAAACACATTGTGTTACTAAATCTGGAAATATTGTTTTCTACCTAAAAATAAATAATTCATCTGCTAGTTCTAGTTCAAGAAAATCATGTACAACCTCTAGTATTTGAGGAAAAAATAGAGTGTATTTTTAAAATATGTTACATAGTTCATATAGGAATACCATGAAGAAAATTTGGACACCTAAATAACTTATTTCTAATGTTATTGGGCCAAAAATATTATGGGTACGAAAATTTGATTTTGTCCGATTATTTTGTTGGAAGCATGCTTAAAGTGAACCTACAAGAGTCTGTGATAGTTGAACAATGGACTTTGAAGACATATGACTGGAGACTATTCATGCTTCAAGAACCTAATCAAGATTGATGGTGGATATTTCTCTATTGGTGATAATTCTAAAGGAAAAATAACTGGTTTAGCTATATTTCTAACTCTAACTCATTTTTAATTTCTAAAAAACATTTTGTTGATGTATTGAAATATAATTGCTTCATTATTTCATAAGTATGTGATGATTTATTTTATTTTATATTTGGAAATGATTCTTGAAATGTTCTTAACTAAAAAAATGAATTTGTATTTTCTTCCTGTAGAAATTTCAATGTATATATTATTAACTTAGATTCTTTTTTTACCAAAACGTTTATTGTTTAAGTGGCCTTCATAAAGAAACTTGTCTTTGGAATATATGATTAATACACTGTAATGTACAATCCCTTAGAAATCATATTATAAAATGACTAGTCAAGGATCAGCCCAAACATGACTTTTCAAAAGAAAAAGTCAGTAATCCTTATCAAAAGGGTAAACAATACAAGATATCATTAAAATCAAATAAATAAGTTTCAAATTCTAATCCTTTAGAGTTGATTCACATGGACATGTTTGTACCATCTAGAGTTTCAAGTTTAAATAGGAATTACTATGTCTATGTTCTTGTGGATGACTATTCTAGGTATACTTGGAATTAAATCTTAACTCAAAAAAATTGAAGCTTGTACTTACTTCACTAAGTATGAAAAAACAATGGAAAATTTAAGTGGACTTTGAATAAATTTTTTAATAAGTGGTCATGTATGTGAGTTAGAAAATCAATAATTTGAATCATTTTTTATCACATAATGGCTATAGTCATAACTTCTATTCCCCTAGGAAACCTTAACAAAATGGGGTTTTGTAAAGAATTAATAGAACTTTACCAGAGACATCTAGAACAAATATTAATGAATAAGATCTACCTATTTAATTTTGGGTTGAGGATCTGAATACATCTTTCTACATAATTAAAAAAAAATTAATTTGACATATCCTGAAGAAGACTCCCTATGAGTTGTGGAATAATAGAAAATCCAAAGATAGTTACTTCAACATTTTTGGATGAAAAGAATATATCCTTAATGAAAATGAAAATATTGAAAAATGGTCATCCACAAGTGTTGAAGGAATGTTCCTAGTTTACTCAACCTCTAGTAAATCCTATAGAGTATTTAATAACGGAACCAAGTGTGTGAAAAAATATGTTCATATCAAATTTGATGAAATAGATCCACATGAACCTAAGATCTCCCTATAAAACTTGAATATGATGTGTCAAATCTAAAAATAAATGAAAAATCATCTACTCCTCTTGTCAATCTATATATTAAATAAAAATGTTCTGGAAATTCCTAAGACTCTAAACATGATGAACTCGAACCTGTAGATGAACCAAAACTTATTTTCCCTTCTTTTTCTAGACTAACTATAACCCTAAAGAACCATAATTTAGATGATGTTATTTGCGACTTAGATAAAGGGACTAAAACTAGTGCTTCACTTAAATTTAGGTCGAACATAAATCTTTTTTTTCACAATATGATCCTAAAAACATCAATTATACAATAAAGATGAATTTTAGGTTATGGATATGCTAGAATAACTTAATCAATTTGAATGAAATAAATGTTGGAATCCTATGGATAAACCCAAATACACCTTGACCATTGGCACTAAGTGGGTGTTTAGGAACAAAGTATATGAATCTGGTAATATTTTTAGGAATAATGCCAAATTTTTTGCACATGGTTATAGTCAAGAAGAAGGAATTGACTATGAAGAATCATTTTCACCTATTGCTAGAATTTAGTCCATCAGAATCCTGCTTTCTTATGATACACATATTATTTTCATGCTTTATCAAATGGATGTTAAAAGTGAATTCCTAAATGGGTATATAGTTGAGGATGTTTTTGACGAAAAAAACACTAGTTTTATGAACCTTCATTTTAAAAATTATGTTTCAATGAAACAAAAGATTTATATGGTTTAAAACATGATCGAAGATATTGGTATGATAGACTAAGTAGTTTTATCATTTCAAATGGTTTTAAAAAAGACATTATTGATTCTATTCGTTTTATAAAATGAATTTCTAAAGATGTTTTAGTAGCTCAAATTTATATAGGTGATACAATTATAGGATCTTCAAAAAATCATTTATGTATTGATTTTTCTAAAATTATCCAATGTGAAATTAAAATGATTTTTATGGGTGAATTCAAATTAATTCATGGATTTCATATTTTTCAAAATAAATAACGTATCGTTTTAAATCAAGGTAAAAACAAAAAATACATTTTAAAAAGATTTGGATTTGATAGAATTAATAGTAGTGACACTCCAATGAGTATGTCAGGACCCATCCTCGTGGTCCATGCTGTGACTACCCCAAGCCCGCCTTCCATAGGCCAGGGGCTGGTGACTAGCACCAAGGTGTAATTCCTGATAAAAAGGGAAGGCATTGCCGTTGAAAAGTAAACAAACACCACAGAGAAAGAAAGCAGAAGTAAACACTAAGTAAAAAATGGGTACAATAGTAAGTGCGGAAAAGTAAGTGGGCCAGAAAACAAACCAACTCTAAAAGTAAAGTACAACTGAAAAAGGGAGTACAACAATTGAAAAAGTAAAGCCGCAGCATCAAGCCATCCACTGGAAGTCCCACCTGAAGGGTGAGTACAGATAGCCTCCACAGCTCCTCGGGTCCAGCCGTCTGCTCCGAGTACACCCCGCCCAGTGGTCCACCTCTGGGTACTGACCTGCTCCTTGTACTTTAACCATGATCAGTGTTGTCCGTCATTTGCAACCAACACAACTTAGTGAGGGCATAGCCCATGCAGGGGTGAGTATAAGCTACTCAGTAGGGACCCCGTGACCCCCAAAGGTCTCCCAGAATCCACAAAGGATAATCCACAATAGAAAGATACAATCACGAAGTAACATCCGACACTTCTTAGGTATATGCCCATACATATACCTAAGTCATCAATTCTCATTTGGCTCCAACATATGAGCTCAAGTACAACCCAGTCCACACAGGAAAACACAACCCATTCCACACAAGAAAGTAAAACGTAATCCACACAGGATATAAGGTCAATCTTATCGAAGGTAAGGATTGAAATTCAAGATTCAGCTCACACAGGTATACTTTCTCGTAAGACGATAGAGATGATCAAATATTTCCACTGATTCATCTAAGCCGTCGGATCCACATAGGATCAATAGGTACTAACCCTCGCAATGACCCACAAAGTATTGATAGGTAACTAACCCCCGCAATGACCCACAAAGGATTGATAGGTAACTAACCCTTCCAATGAACCACAGATGATCAGACCCACACATGATCTGTAGGCGCTGGCCCACACAGGACCGCTGAGCGCTGACCCATACTGGATTTGACCCACACATGATCGGTAGCACTGATCCACGTAGGATCGTTGAGTGCTGTAGTCGTCCCTGTCGAATCCACAGAGGATTTCTGTACCGTCGTCATCGTCGTCGCAGTCGCAGCCAGCTCTAGGGTTCCCGCACACAGTGAGTTCGTTTGGGAGGATCCGCTCCACGAGCTGAGGGGCTGATATATCAAATGACACATAGTCCGGATTTTATGTATCCAAAAATTCCATATTGTCAAAAGGAACTCAACGTCACAGACAACGCATCAATCGGACGCCCGGTCTAATAGTTATTGGCATTTTCATCCCAAGGGTTCAGTTGGTTTTTATGTCAAAACTAAACCGAACATACTCCAACTACATCCAAACCTCGAGCGGCATAAGCCAAGAGGTCCGTCTCACTTAGACGAATCCAAAAAATTTGATGGCACGTCAATCGGACGTCCGGAACTCAAGTTATAAGTGTTTCCGCTCTAAGGGCCCGGTTGGTTTCGTGTACGAACCAACCCGGCCGAACACAAAGTACTCCAAAACCATGAGTGTAATATACCGAAACGACCGTCTCGATCCAAGGATCGCATCGCAGCTGAAGGTGCATTGATCGGAGATCTGCAGCCCATGTTATGGGCAAAAGACCATGACAGGTCCGGTATTAGGGGTTCGGGCCCTGTCCGACCCGGCCCGATACCCTCTGGGTTGGCCCGAACCGGGTCTGGCCCGCTTGGGCACGGCTTGGACCGGCCCGGCACACTGGCGCGCTGGCGCCAGCCAGGTGGCTCGGCCGTTTCATCCGAGCGGACAGGGGTGCGGGGGGGGGGGGGGGGGGGGCGCTGCCCCCCGCCTGTTTGAAAACTGCGACCCCCATGTGGGGGGCTGCTCATGTCCGGCCAGCCGAGGGTTACGAACCCCCGGCTCTTCCTCTGGCCAGCCGGCCCGCTCTGGCCGACAGGTTGTTGCCTCCACGGGACCGGTAAGGGCCTGTCCCCCTGCTCTGACACCGACGGCCCAGAACCAGCCGCCGGTTCCCCTGCTCCGCTGCGGCCTCAGCCGCAGCCTTGGACCATCCGGCGCTGCGCGACGGTGCCGTGCCCCACCGCCACAGCCCCGCTCCGGCCGCGGTGTTTTCGTGATCCTTCGGTGTCGTGGAACAACGCTGCGACTTTATTCAACTTCATCGGCCTGGCGCGACGGCGCTGCACATCCTTGCCGCACGATCCCGCGTGGTGCGTTGGCACCGCATTATTTTCCTTCGAACCGCAACAATACAAGAATAAGGGAGGAGGATCATCCGTGTTTGTGCGGTCTGGCCCCCTCTCGTTAACCGATAGAAAGCGGAAAAGTTTTACGAAGAACGGCAATAGAAGAAATAAGGAACAACAATTTAAATAAACCCCTACCTCGAGCTTAGCTTGAATGGAGGATCATCGTAGAAATAACCGTCACGGAAGGAGGCGTCGCGAAAGGAAAATCGTCCCAGAAGAAGGTGTCATTAGCGTCTCTGTACACGGCATCGTGTAGTCGATCTCCGAGGATTCGGCATTCTTCGTCGGAGATCGGTGCGTTCTTCGCGTTCTTCACATTCTTCGTGTTCTTCATCGAGGAAGATGAAGATCTTCAAGCCTCCCTTAGATTTTCTCCCAAACCTCTCAAGCAACAAGTCCCAACCAAAATAAAATAAGTACCTCACTTATTTTATTAACATTGCTTAGGTTTGAAATTCAAAAGTTGAATTAATCCACTCAACTAATTAACTCAAGTTGTCAAATTAAATGAAGGGTTATGGAAGGTTAGGGAAGATGAAGGGGTGGGGTTCATGTGGGCCCCACCACCCTCATAATCTCCCATGGGATTATGGGTGGTTTCCCCCAACTTCCACCCAAAGCTTTAAACCAATTATTGAAAAATAAAATTGATGTTCAATTTTATTTTACATTCCAAATTTTTTTTACAACTTCTCTTGTGTAAACGCAACTCTGGAAAATGTGTTCCTATGCAATTACCAGTGCTGCGAATACATCAGTGCCCTCAGAAATTGATTCTGAGAACCGGTTCAAAAGTTAGAAAAACCAACTCATTCGTTCACTGAACGTACCCGAGCTAAACTTCGGATAGAAATTCCGAGCACACCAAGCCTCGGAATCAAGTGCCATCAGAAACCGCATTCTTGTAAAATTCCAAAGAAAATTAAAAAAAAAATATCTTGAATTTTACGGATCTTTACATTACTCCCACCTCAAGGATTTACGTCCCCATAAAGATACATCAAAAACTAGGGGAAAAAAATGTGGGTACTGTGCACGCATCTGAGCCTCCCGCTCCCATGTGCTCTCTTGGAGGTTCCCATGCTGCCATCTGATGCACACTAGAGGAATCGACCGTACATATTGGACCCGACTCCTGTCGATCCTCCGTCTCCACTGGGACCTCTTCAAAAGTTGCCCCATCCATCAATGTCCAGCTCCCCATGGTCAATGATATGCGTCGGGTCGTGCACGTATCTCCTCAGCTGAGATACGTGGAAGACGTCGTGCACTCGGTGCAACTGAGGTGGTAGAGCCCTGGCGATAAGCCACCTCACCAATTCTGTTGAGGACCTGGAATGGTCTGATCAAGCATGGAGACAACTTTCCGCAACAGCCAAATCTCCATAATCCACGTCGAGGTGAGACCCGCAAGAAGACGTGGTCTCCATCCCACGAACTCTAGTGGACTCCGCCTCCTATCAGCATAAGACTTCTTCTGGCTCTGAGCTGTCCTCATCTGCTCCTGGATGGCCTGGACCATCTTTGTCGTGGCCTGGACCATCTCCGGTCCCACAAGTGCTGACTCCCCAGGGTCTGTCCAGCACATAGGAGATCTGTAAGGTCGGACGTACAACGCCTCGTATGGTGCCATCCCGATGGTGGAGTGGTGGCTTTTGTTGTATGCGAACTCCACCAAGGGTAGGTGGTCCTCTCCAGCTATGACCAAAGTCGAGGACACATGAACGAAGAATGTCCTCGAGAGTCTGAAATGGTCCTCTCCGTCTGACCATCTGTTTGAGGGTGAAAGGCTGTGTACTCAGACGTAGCTGCGTCTCGAATGCCTTCTACAACCCCTTCCAAAGGTGGGAAGTAAAGAGGAGCATCTCGATCGGAGACGATAGATGATGGCACACCCTGAAGCTGCACAATCTCCTGAACGTAGAGATGTCCCAAGATCTCCATTGAGCCCTGCTCTCTGATGGGTAAGAAGTGAGCCGACTTGGTGAGTCCGGTCGACAATCACCCAAATGGAGTCTCATGACCTTTGAAAAGTGTGTGGAAGTCCAGTCACGAAGTCCATAGATATGCCATCCCACTTCCACTCCAGAACCTCCAAGTGCTGAGTACCAAGCCGACTGGTACCTGGTGCTCCTAACTTTACCGGCTGGCAGGTGAGGCATCGAGAAACGAACTCTGCCACAACCATCTTCATGCCCGTCCACTAGTGCTGTCATCCGAGATCCTGGTACATCTTCACCACTTCCAGGATGTACCTCTAAAGGGGAAGTGTGGAACTCCCTCAACAGCTCCTCCCGGTAAAGAAACTGTTACCAAGGTACGTCCTCTGAAAAGGACGTCGTGCTCTCCTCCCACAGAGAATCCATCAGGTGCCTGTCCTGAGGAATATCTTTGCACGCCGCGTCTCACAGTTAGCGTCCCCACGCTATGCCTCTCTGACCCGCTGCAGTAGTGGAGGGAGTGACTGTGAGCGACTGAAGAAAGGCTGCTCCACCTCTATCCATGAAGGATATCTGCAAAGCGGCTAGCTGCTCTGTCGCCTCCCCAAGCAGCTGGATGCCCGTCCTCCTGCTAAGAGCATTGGCTACTATGTTCCCCTTCCCAGGAGTATAGACTATCTCAAAGTCATAGTACTGGAGGAACTCGAGCCATCGCCGCTATCTCATGTTCAGGTTCTTCTGTGAGAAGATGTACCTAAGACTCTGATGGTTAGAATATACTGTAAAGCACTCGCCCATCAGATAGTGTCGCCACATCTTCAGAGCGAAGACCAGTGCTGCTAACTCTAGGTCATGGTTAGTGTAGTTCTTCTCATGCTGCCTCAACTGACGTGATCCATAGGTGATCACGACCCGCACCTGCATCATGACACTTCCAAGCCCGGTCCCTGATGCATCGCAGTAAACTACGTACCCAACTCCCTCCTTCGGTAGCCTCAAGATAGGCACGCTGGTCAATCTCTATCTTAGCTCTTGGAAGCTCTGCTGACATCTTTCTGACCACACAAAGGGTTTTCCCTTCTTCGTCAAAGCTGAGAGTGGTGCCGCAACTCTGGAGAAGTCTGGCACAAATATCTGGTAGTACCCAGCTAGTCCCAGGAAACTCCGAACCTCTGTCACGCTCCTGGGTGGCTCCCAAGCTAGCACTGCCTCAATCTTCACAGGATCCACCGCAACTCCCACCTCAGAGATGACATGTCACAAGAAGTGGACCTCACGTATCCAGAACTGACACTTCGAGAGCATACCATAAAGCTGGTGCTCTCGAAGTGTGTCCAGTACAACCCGCAAGTGGTAGGCATGCTCCTCCTCAGTCTTCGAGTATATCAATATGTCGTCGATGAAGACCATGACAAATAAATTGAGGTATGGCTGAAATATCTAGTTCATGAGACCCATGAACACTTCTGGAGCATTGGTTATGCCGAATGGAATAACAAATAACTCATAGTGGCCATACCGACATCTGAAGGCCGTCTTCTGCACGTCCTCATCCCGAACTCTGAGCTGATGATAGCCTGACCCGAGGTCTATCTTCGAGAACCACCATGCTACCTTGAGCTGATCGAAGAGGTCATCAATCCTCAGTAGAAGATACTTGTTCCGCACAGTCACCTGGTTCAGGCGACGTTAATCGACACAAAGTCGTAAGCTCCCATCCACCTTCTTGGCGAACAATATCGGGGAATCCCAGGGTGAAACACTGGGTCGGATGAATCCCTTTCCTTATAAGTCCTCCAACTGTACCCGTATCTCTCAAATCTCGACGGGAGCCATCCGATATGCTGGAGTGGATATCGGGGTTGTCCCGGGGTACATGTCAATATAAAATTCTACATCTCTACGAGGAGGTAGTCCTGGAATTTCATCGGGGAAAACGTTTGCATACTGATCCACCACTGCAAGAAAAACAGGACTTCGCACGTCAACTGCTCCTAGAATATGGATATCCAAATGATGAGTGATGGGGTGTCCTCTCCTCTGCGAGAGTCCATCCTGTGCTGCGAAGGCTCCCTTCTCGCCGGTGAAGGTGAACCTGCTCCCATCGGTGTGTACACACCGCACCTTGCGCCTAATACAGTCGATCTGAGTATGGACTATAGATAACCAATCCATGCCCAAGATGACGTCGTAAGGCCTCGACGCTGCTACAAGAAGATCCCAGATGAAGATATAACCTCCTAGAGTAAGATCACACTGCCGGAACCAGTGCTTAATCGTTGAGTCTACTTCTGTAAGAGTCTCTAGCCATAAGGATCGAGCCAACGGCTCTGTCGGAATCTCCGAGATCCAAACAAGGGCAACATCTATGAGATCATGTGTCTATAAGAACTGCAGCAAGGGTGGAATAGACATAGATAGTGCCTCGAATCATCTCGGGCGCGCCGTGGTCATAGGCCTTTGCTGCCTGGAGCTGCGTCTGTCTCTGCCCGCCAGCTCCATGTGGTCGGGTTGGACCTCTTGGTGGTGGTGGTGGTAGAGGCTCAAAGCGTCGCCCACCACCTGCTCCTCGGCCAGCTCCTCTGCCTCATCCAACTGATCCCTGCGGACCGCCACGGTCGACCCTCTGCCTCTGCCTGGGTGGTCCCTCAACCATCTGCTGCTCCTTTACATGGCAGGTCGGGTAGTCACAAGCCATGTGGCCCTACACGCCGCATGCGTAGCACTGTCTGCCTCTCGAAAGACTGGCTCCTCGCTGTGTGCCCCGCACCACTGAGCCAGTGTCCTGAGATCGTCTGCCTAAGGGTCTGGTATGCCTAGACCAATGAGTCATCCGTCAACTGCCTGCTGTAGAAGACTCTACTACGTGCCACCCTATGGTAGGTCTCGCTACTGATGCAGGCTCAGCAAGGAAACTCTCGATCAGAAGGGCCCGCTCCAATACCCCTTCCTGTGTCGGAATGCTGAGGGAGAACAGCAGTTCCCTGATCTCATGCCTCAATCCTTGTTCAAAGGTCCAGACCTGGAAGAATGGGTCCCGTACCATGTCTGTCGAGTAGCGTGAGAGATCTGTAAATCTCGCCGAGTACTGGGTGACCGTTAAGCTGCCCTGCCACAACTTTAGAAGATCCTGGATGTGCACCGCACGGAGGGTGGCAAGGACAAACTCCAAAAGGAAGAGGCTCTCAAAATGAATGGGGGAGGCCATTCAATTCAAGGGTATATTTTTGAAATAAAAAAAATGTCATTTTGAAATGATCTGATTAGTGATGTGGTGATACTAAATGTTTCTTAAAAAATGATAAGAAGTTGATCTATCACATCATGATATATTTAATCACATTTTAAATTTTGGAATATGGAGTACTAGAATAAATATGATGATTTGGATATCTCACATCAATTGGTATGTTTCTAGTTCATCCATCAAATAACTATTTGATCATTAAATGCATTGATGAATATATAAATAACAAATAGTTATATTTTAAGATGAGGTTTCCAGAAGTAGATTGATATTTCAATTTTAAATTTAAAAATTAAATATATATAGTAACTCCTATTAGATAGTTGGAAAATATACAAATATTGAAAAATAAGGGGATAATAGAATATCAATTAAATGAGTGTATCAGTAGTGAAAAATTTTGAATATCATGAATTAAGAGTGATAATGATTAGTGTGATTTCTATTGAGGGTTGGGATTTGACGCAAAGTGTTTTTTTCATACCATTGAAGAACTAGAATTGATGAATAGATCATAATAAATAAGAACCAAATAAAATTACAATTATACCTATAATTGTTATCTTTTTGGATTAGACATTCATATTGACTTTTAATATTCTAACCATCTTTAAATTTAGTGAGAATAAGTGGGAAATATTTCATAGACCACAGATGAAAAGTTAGAATATCCTAAACATTGTAGTCATAAACAAGAACATTGGTGATAAATTAGAATATCAACACCTTCTTGATATATGCTACATGGATGTATCTTAGTGAAAGTAATTGAAGTAAAAATACTATTTAAATAATATATTGTTTTCTTAAATTTGTTATTTTTTGTGTGTAATAATTTTGATATAATTAAAGTGTCTCTAAAAAAATAAAAGATACTGGATGTCTTAATAAATGTATAAATTCATGGAACGCTAGTTTAGTCACCACAATTATGTTTTACTGTGGGACTATATTTTACAAGGCATTATAAATAATAGTTAGTATAAGTCAATTATATCAAATCTAGTTTTCATCAGGTTGAATTACTTAAATGAAAAAGGGATTACCATTATTTAATGTTAGTAATTATAAATTATGAAAGAATTGGATGATATTATATTTATGATATCTTAAAAAGTATTTTTAATTTAAATCAATTCAAATAATTATTATTAGTGATACTTCTAAAATATATTTGAAAAATTCATAGAAGAAGATTTTCATGTTGATTTTATATCGTAGATCTCTTTTCAAGGAGAATTATCGTATTATATATAAATAAAAGAGATTTATTCTCTTAAATAAAATGTAATTTGAGACATGTTATTTAATATCATGGAATTTGGGAATATATTGGATGATGAAAATCTATAGTTTTATTAAAATAAATTTGATTAATTGAAAATGAGTATAAGTGAAAATTTAAATTGTTTCATCAACCATCTGATTGAAGTGGTATGCGTTATTCATGGAAATAGTCATGAGATGATATATGATTATATAAAGAATATTACTTTATAGATATTCCCACTTATTTAAAGTCTAAATGTGTATTCACAGGAATAAGTAAATCATGGGAAATTATCTTTAGATGATATATAGGGAAAAAATTATAGGAAATTTTAGTGTAGACATAAATATATTCAGAATATTCATCTAATGAAATTTCATTCAAATAATTAATGAATCATGAATTATAATATAATTAAGTTAATGAATAAGTGAGAAATGTTTTTATATCTCTTATCACAAAGATGTTTGAATGTGTTAAGTGATTATTAGATCGTAAGCTACCTCTATCCATTTTTTATGGAATTGTTGGGCACATCATAGTTAGGTGTCTAAAAATCATTACTGAATCTGAAGGTGAGTTTGAATTCTAAAAAAATTAGAGGAATACATTTCCCCTGATAGTGAAAATTTAAAAAATACTTCAAATTAGAATGGAATTTTAGAGAATGAAGTTGGTTAAAATAGATGAATATGATATTGAGGAAGATCCTCTAGATGAAGTAAAATTTTATATTATCTTAGACAAAAAATATTATAGGTTTTATTTATTAGAGAAATTAAAATTAGATGTAAAATATGATGATCAAAAAAATTACTGTTTTATCTAAAGGTTGAAATTAAAGCATCTCTTAAAAATATTCTACTATAAATAAATATGAACTAGAATATTGGATGACTTTTGAATAAGCAGTGAACTATTTGTTGAATAAATATGAAAAAAAAGATCATTGATGATCTTTATGAGTCAACCAATAAGATAGTTAGGAATACTAAAACACACTTAATGAAGTCACATATCTAGGAATTAATCTAGATTCTGAATTAAATTATATGAATCAAATAAGACTCTATAGATTGGGATGTCTAGGATGATTTTTTAATAAAAATAGTTGGGTGAGGCATAAAATTTTTTAATGAAATGTTTAGTATTCATTGGCCACATTTGATTTGTTAGAAAGGTCATATATATAGTTATGGAACATAAAAATAAAATAACGAATGTGTAACTAGAAATTTGATGATGATTAAAGGGGAAAGTTATAAATAATCATGAACAAAAAAATAAACAAGGAGTTACTAAAAAATTAGCAGTTTTGTAGAGAGATAGAATAAATTAGATATTTACACAAAAGAAGGGAAATTTCTTAGTCTACATTGTCCATCCAATGTATATTTTTTATGACACTAAAATATGGTTAATAGAAGAAGAAATTTGATGTTTTAAAAGAAAAATAGAAACATATCCATCATATTAGAAAATAACTCATATTAGGGATATTTTCTTTATCTTATATGACATTAGGAAAAACATAAATTGTTTAAAAGAAATATCAACATTTTTACCTAGAAGAAAAAAGAACTGATCCAAGAGAATCCAATTAATATAATTTTAGAAAAACATTTTACCTATTGGAAGAAGAGTAATATGGTCTAATTTTTTGTGTGGAAGAATGTGATAAGAAATTGAGAAAAAAATAAAATAAATAATTAATTCCCAAAAAATAAATGATGCTAATGATGAATGAGAAATATAATTTTGTAAGCCTATAATTAGTAGTATTATTTTGTCTCTTGATTATTAATTTTTCTCCCATGTGATGATTAACAAAAACTTAATCAATATTATCAATGTAATAGTCTATAGATTTGTTTGTTTGGTAATGATAGAGAATTGAATATCAAAGGGTGTGGTAAGGATCTCCTTGATAGTGAAGAATATAAAAACATTATTTTATTCTATATAAGTTTCCTAGAGAATAATTTATTGAGTGTATTTTAGTTATGTGACTCAGGTTTTGAAGTAACCATCAAACTAATAGGATGAAATATCATTATAAATTATATTCATTTTCTATGAAAGGGAGAATAATAATTAGGTACTTATATCAGGTTTCCATCTAGTAAAATATTTTTTTTCTTACTATAGAATTGTTAAATAGTTTTTAGAACCAAAGGCTTAATCCCATTCATTATCTTGTGATGGAAAATCTATCATGGTTGAAAGTTATTGTTGATATTCCTTTATTGAATTAAAATAGAGATAATGCTTATGAATTTTTATTATAGGAAATGTGTAACAACCATGTATCACAATATTTAATTCTATTTTAAATTATTACTATGTTCAATAGCATGCATCACATGTAACACATTATAGAAAATGAAATTGTGATGCCTTTTATGAAGATAATTGTATGCATTAAAAGTCATCGTTACAATGTATCTATTTAATTAATGATTATAAATATAAAAAATCTCATTATATAATATATATAGAAATAATAATTATTATTTATTTTTATACTAATTAAATGATAAATTCAATTAGTAATTCTAAATAACTAAGATGATAGTTTTATGGTTGCAAATTTATTTTTACAAAAATATTTCCTTTTTAGGAATGGTGAATGTTTATTTTAAGATTATTAATATATTATGATTTAGTTCGGATTAAATAAATTTGATATTAATATTAATCTGGTTATTAATTTATTGAAAATTAATACATGAAAGGATAATATCAAAATAAATCAATTTCTTTTTAAAAACCGATTTCCATTACATTTTATATTTACCTTTTAAATTTTGAATTCTAAATAAATGAATAATTTTTTTTATAAAATAAGATTAATTATTATACATAACATGTAAATGATATCTTAAAAATAATTTTTGGATTTTCAATGAAATTATTGATTTTTTGGTTAATATTTTAAAATACAATTTTCTCTAAAACCATAGTGTTTATTACAATATCATGATGTAAGTATAGATATTATAAAATAATTTTTTTTAGAATATTTTAAAAATTATTTATGGAGTAAACTAATTCATATATGATTATAATGTTTATTTTTCAAATATCGTGTTTAACATTTTTCAAATTAAGTAATAATATTTTAAAAAATATAATTTTTAATTTTTTTTCTTTTAATTATGTTTTTTCGTTGTAAAATTAGCTGTTGGATTTATTTTAAAGTCATATATTTATTATTTTTTAAATAAAAAACAAAAAATTTCATTAATATCAACTACAGTGGTAATTGCTTCCGAAAAAACAATTATGCTTAATATATTTTTTTTCTAAAAATAGAGTTTTACACATTATATGTGCTAGTATAAATTTAATTTTTATTAAAAGTAGAGAAATAATTATAAAAAATGAATTTCATTTTTTATGTACCAGATTCAAATTATATAATACTTCTACATTGATAAATTAATATTTAAATTATGTTACATAGGTAAAAATTAATTACCATGTTTAAAAATAAATATGAGAAAATTGAAAATTCTAATTGTAAAAAACACTAAACAATATTTAAAAAATGTTTAAAAACAAATTTATATAGATTTCACAACATCACCCCTTACCCAAGTCCGTTATTCTCTAATATTAGTACCATTTAACCCTATAATAGTAAAATCTCCTATTGTAGTTTTACAGAAAGTTTCACTCAATCAAATTATAAAATGATTACCCACTACCAAACTTCACCTAACTACCAAATCCCATCAGATTAACAAACATTATTCTAATATCTACCCCAACATTCCAATCATTAAACTAGTGATTCTATTCTTCTCAAAAGACTTCCCTTAAATTTAATAATATTTTTAAGAGTTTTCCGTGGATTAATATAGAATTTCATGAAAACTATTTTCATTTTTAGTTATTTTAATTCTTATTACATCTTCTTATGAATTATTCATAACATTTCACTATAATGACACTAATATTATTATTATATTAAATTTTCATTAATATAATTAAATAATCAATTACATCCCATCACATTTTATTTATAGAAAAATGGAATCATACATATGTTCAGACTACTACCACCATGAAGAAAATGTATGGTTTTACATCCCCACTTTGAGTAGGTCATTCAAATATGGTTTTCAATGGATTAATATTATATTAATGATCTTATAGAATTCTGAAATTATAATCCATTCAATATATTCCTCATGTTCTAAGGTAAACAAAATTATTGCTCGTGCGTACTTGTGAACTAATGCCACCAACAGAGTGATGTATGCCCTTTTTAATAAATTAATTTATTATTTATCAAAATATCATTAGAAATGATTCAAAAACTAAAAAAATACTAAATAAAATAATATTGTATTTGAATATGATATTATTACAAAATATTCATTCCCTAAACCATACACACCTATTTATTACACCTTGTTTTGGTTTGGGTCAATTTTACCATATTGTTCACTAATGATATAATTTTTTAACATTGATGACTACAGAAACATAAATACTAGTGTATTTAAACAACAATAAGAAAATAATGTTATTTATTCTTTAGTAATGGTTATATTTATATTTAACTTTTTATTATTTCACCACTTTATTTTTCATTAAAAAAATCATAAAAAATCATCTTTAAATTCATTATCGTGAATCATACCTTAAATATCTATAAATTTAAATTAAAAAATTATGATTACTTATAAAATATCTATTTAAGTACCTATAAAGTTAATAACCCTACTCTAGTAACCCAGGTATTGTTCTTATTTTTATATATTACTATAAAACATAGGGGATCACTTCCTAATGGATTAAATGTTTTAGTATACTTGGGACACTAGATACATATATAATTTTCACATTACATAAAAAACAATGAAATGTGACATAAAAATTCTTGTGATAACATTATAAATTATTTTATTAAATCCATTAATTAATTAATATATTCCTTTTAAGTTTATTAGGGAAATTAAAACATAATAAAGGGTTAGCTCAAATTCATCTTAAGGGAAAGTGTACAATATAAGAATTTATAAATTAGATAAAGTGGGAATAATATGATATACCTAAATAATAATCTAATAGGTCATATAAAAAATACAACAAATAGGTGTGTAAATACATCAATGGAATAACGACATAAATAATCACATGGATATCTACAACTGAATTCACAATGATTGATTTCAAAATGTCTTACATCATAATCATAGCATCAAGTACTTATGCTAAGAAATAATAAGTATATATTTATGGTGTATGAAAAGTACATAAATTAGTTTTTCACATGGTAATTAAAGATATGTCTAGGGGATATAATGATACTCATATATCACATACTATAACCAATGTTTTCTTTATATAAATGAAGTGAAAAAAACAATGCAATTCATAAACAACATAATAATTTTTATTGAAAAACTAGCATACAAAACATAAGTATATTCCCCAATCAATGAATGTAAAATATGATCATAATACATCATTATTAATATCTATAGTTGTATTATTAGATCATTTTATCATTAAATCATATTATTTTTCAATTTATGTTGATATATTGAAAATATGTTAAAAATATCATTGTAAGATTTCTTAAGGAAAAAAATCCTTTTATTTTTTAACCACATATATTATAATATAAATATTTAAATAATATAAGGGAAATATTTTTCATTTTAAATAACCATTAAAACCTATAAAGGTTGATTCATGAACATTTATAGTTATGATGTCTCAGAAAGTTGATCATACAGTAACAGTACAAATAAATATTCTGTACACTCAATCATAAGAAAGGATCTCATTCATGAAACGACCATAAAATTACATTAAATCCATTTTATAAAAATAATATCCTAGTGAAATTGATTTAAAAACTCATTTTATAATGGTAAAAAATTTATTTTTTTATTTTTAAACAAAATATGGATGTGGAAGACAATGATCTCGGACTGAATATAAAAATAATTTCTGTTTTCCATAAAAATGTTCATTTGGTTTTTTGGTTTCTAAATAACATAAAAATTGTACTATTAATTATAAATACATAAAATAAAAATTAGTTAATAAAATAGATAATTTTTATGGCATAAGATATCTTTTAATTCCTCTAATATAAATATAAACATTAACAATATTGAATGAGGATGGTATTGTTGTATAGACCTATTCCTTAAATCCAACTAATTTCGAAAGTGCTTTTAAAATCATATATAATAAATTTAAATTTATTATAAATCTATAAAAAAGTACACACATGCTTATAATATAATATATTTTCCAACTATAAATTTTCAACATCCATTTATTAATTATTACTTTTTAAAATTATCATTTCTATGTTTTTATAGTTTCTCTTTTGACGTAACTTTTTATGTTTTGGTTTTCATCATTCAATGTTTATCTTGATTCCGTCCAATGATAAATGATAAACATGATATTAATAACACATCTAATACTAATATATATATATATATATATATAAACATTCATAGATAAAAGTAATGAAAAATGAATCATGTATCTTGATGGAGGTGGTAGTTTACATATAAACATGAGAAAAGTTATCGATTTTTAATATGTGGATGGGTAAGAACGTAAATGATATATTATAATTATATAATTATTTATTTAAAAATAATATCTATTATATTAATTACTTATACATTTATAAAAATAAAAGTAGCATGGTAATGAAAAATGAACTACACAACAATGTGCAGATGGAAGGCAATAAGTATGCACAAGTGATTTTTTATATAAATATTAGATGGAAAAAATTAATAAGGATTAAAAAAATAGAATAATAAAATTTCTATATATGTAATGTTTTAATGTTATTATATGATCATTATAATAGACTATATTCTATTCAATGTTTAGAAACAAATGAGAGATGGGGTTAATTTTATAAGTGATGGATGGGACACAATTGTTATTTTTTGAAATAGTAAAATATATTAATGTCATAATCATGAAAAATGGATTAAAATGGAATAAATTCAATTATGATAAATATAGTATTTAAATAAAAACATCCAATTTTGTTTATTTATGTTTCTTTCATTAAGTTGAAGCCTTATCACTTTATTATTAATCATTTACAGTTTTCCCTTAAATTCTATAATAAATATTTCATGTATTCTCTATTCATTATGAAAAAAATTAAGTTGAACATTTTAATAAATATTAATTATTATGATTGAAAATATTTAATATATTTTAAACGATTAAATTCCTTGAAGTTACAGAAAATAATTTTAATATAATTTCACAGATTGTGATGAAAAACGGTTTTCCTAAAAAATTTATTTTTAAGTAAAAATATGATTCTATAAATAAATTAAGAAAAATTTCTAGGAAAATAAAATCAACTGTATTATGTTTAATAATAATGAATTAATGAAAATTTAATGTCAATTTTTAAAAACTATTTTTAAATACTTGAAATGAAAATATGGTTCCCTAAAAAATAAAAAAAATCAATATTCAAGGAAAAAAATAAAAATTTAAAAATAATCCCAAAGTTTCCTTCTAATATATGTTTGATAATTTCATTTCAAAAAAATTTCATTTTTCTCATATTAAATTTATATAATTTAGGAAGTTATTTGTAATCATATTTGGGAATAATACCATGTGAATTGTAATATTATTTCTTTAGAAGGAAACTCTTACATACAATAATGGAATCCATGGTGTTGAATTGTTTTACCCTCCTAAAAAAAATTCTTCATAAAAATATCCAAAATATCACCTCATGAATATCGTTTGGTAGTTATTCATCATGAATTATTTAGGTTCTCACACTGTATCTTGTGTCTTATGATTTCTGTAATGTTTCTTTACTTGTTTAGTCATCAGTATCTACATCAAATTTTTTCCACTGTCCAATATCTGGATAGGATATTTATAGTATGTTAAATCTAGATCAAACTAAATTTTCTTAAATGTTATAAGATTCATTGGGCCTAGAATTTAATTCCCTAATAAAGTGATATTTAACAGATCATTATTTTTAGAGAGGATATTTAGCATTTTCAAACTGTATGCCCAACTCTAATTGATTACCAAATTTAAAAAGTCTTGATTATCCCAGGGCATAGTTTACTTCCATATTGATCTATATAACACCATTATAGGATGATACATTCATGATAACATAAATTCCACTTGATATTAAAAATACTTCCTTTTGAAATTGACTTAACATTTCTGTCGACTTTGATCTACCTTAATATGATTAGAAATAGTCTCCATTTTCATTGTTTTATAACCCTTAAGATATGGGACTACAAACATATATTTAAGAACAATATCCAAAAATGTTGGTTTATGAAATCTATTTACATAAAATTCAGAAGATTGTTTAATTTTATTGACTGAAAAGAAGATACTATTATATTAACATTCCCCCAATTGTAAACCCCGATCCCACATACGTTTTAAATAAATAAAGAACCAAATTAACCTATATTATAAGGTATGAGCTGTCATTTTACGATATCCTTATCTATGAGGATGATATATGGTTCTATAACAAATCATGTTACAATAGATTTCTGAAGAATATTCCAGAATTTTACTTTAATCCCTGATTGATAATTAGATACAATCAAATTAGTTTCCCCATGAACTATCACAACATTATTAGTATATATTGGGGATAGGTGTTAAAGATGTTTATAATATATTATAGTTAGGAAATGACTATACTCAGTAAGGTGGTAAAAAATAACCCATATATCATCATAACATCATGGATTCATTAGGAATCCAATGACGAATTTCAATGTAATGTCATCAAAATTTCACATGGTAATAGGTAGAGGTTTTATTACTCTATTAATATATTGTATTTTATCCATTACATGATTATAAACCAAACATCATGATATATACTCTGAAATTTACCATTTAATAATTTCCTTCATTTTTTTTTGAAATCCCAATACATTTTTTTTCAACCATTCTGTGTTTCGAAATGTATGATATGTTCTTAATAAAATAATTCCCTTTTCACCACAAAAAGAATAGGACACATTTCCTCTTTATAAATTTTAAAATACCAATTTCATAGATAAATTCTACCAACGTCCCATGATTCATTGATTTTATTTTCATTTGAATATTCCCATCTTACATCTAAGAACTTCTTGTTTTATCTAATAAACATTGTTTGAAAATTATTTGAAATAGTCATGGTTTTTAATATTCAAAACTGATTCACATTTATATAATTTCTATATAAAATAATATAGGATATTGAACTATTCTCATTATAGTCAAAACTGCACGATCATTCTTACTTGGTGCATTAAAAACCTTATATTTTCTTCCATTCTATTAATGAATTTAAAAATAACTATCATTTATTAGTTATAACCATCTCTATTATATCATACTAGTATATTTCTATTAGAATATGTATTTTAAACTATAGTGATTCATATAAATTTCAAATCTTTCAGTCTAAATACAATGCACCGTATATTCAGTCCAAATATTTAAACATTTAACTCAAGATCGCAGGTTTGATAATATTATTCATGAACAATTAACGACGTTAATTCAAAGGGAAAATATGAAATTTTATATAAAGACACATCCAAGTCCTTTATTTGTTACATCACTAGATATCAAAAAATACACCCTCCCATATGGTAAATACTACATTGGTGCGTTGACCAATATCTTCTATAATTTTTCAAAATAGACTTTCAATTCTTCTAAATATATGAACATAAACCCTTTGAAACTCCACTTGGTTAATGGGTTATGATGGCCCTTTCGATCATTGAAATAATAAAAAGGGTTGAATCAGTGGTTTTCCTGTTATAAATTTTCAATTTTTATGATATTTAACTCTTAATGATTATGAGGGTTAATTTCATTATCATATGTTATAATAATATAAAAATAATGAAATGGTAATAATGTAAACGAGTCATGCATGATTTATAAGGTTTTCTATTTGTTTAAGAACATTTATCTTTATCATGCACAATTCTACGGGTTTATGAAAATTCTCTATCAGACTGATGTTAATATAATATTGTGACCACTTCCCTTAGAATCATTCTATCCCCTCATAGGTAAGAATATAATATGTAATATTCAATATATTTTCCTCTTCCAAAACAGAGCTCATATAAAATATACGTAAATTTTTTAAAACTAATCCTAAAAAATGTTCATCCTAAAAGTCCATCTTATTTCCTCATTTGGAAGGCTCATATGGTTTTTCATTTTCCGTGTCAAGTGAATGTTCATCCATTGCACCTCACTGAGAACTGTGACATATGTTATGAATTAAATTCCATTTAATTATCAAAACCTATACACCTCAAACATATACATTGAATCCCCATTGGATTTCTTGTTATCATTTCTCTGAACTGAAACAATTTATAATTATTTTAATCAAATATTTTGATGGTTCTCTTCTTCAACATTAAGGTGAATTATTTTTGGATTCTAATACTAGAAAAAATTATACATTATTTTTTATTTTTTAATGTATGAATAGTTTTTAGTACAACTTAATTTTCACCCATTTATATAGTTTCTCCCCCAATATTAATGGAGTTAAAAAATATCTCCTTCCAAATAATATAAATTATGGAATTAATAATTCCTTATTAAATCCAAAAATAGATTGATGTTTCTTATCTCTTATTGGACATTCATGAAGCGTCTGAAATCCTCAAAAAATTTCAAAATATCTTAGACATTCTTAAAATCATAAAACAATTACAAAAAAATGTAATCCTAAAATTAGAAACAACAATAATATGTGATTTAATACATCAGGTAAATAATCTCAAAAAATATCAATAGAGAAAATATTTTTTTATAAAATTTTTAGGAACATTCCATCAAATAAAAAAAACTCAGCATCACCACTTTTCATTGTTCAACTAAAAAAATTTTATGATGAAATAATAATAAAATATTTTTCATAATCTACATTTTCCAACATATCTCAAAAATATTATCTTAACCTAGTTATCCTTGTTCAGATTGAAATAAAAAAATTCTCATCTAATGGATCAGTATTTATCCATACGTTCTATTTTCCCCTACCCAAAATAAACACTATTTCATTAATTATTCTCTGAAATTATAATATATTCACATTAATAATGTTTTTTATTGATCATTCATTTGATTTAGTGTTTTAAAATTGGAACATTCAAACAAAATATCATTTGATAATATCAAAAAATTCATTCTGATGGTCATATGATGGATGATCATAAAAAATAATTCATTTAGAAATAATATTTTATAAATTCAGACATTATAAATCCTTTAAAATGAAAATTATTTATTGAAAGAAATATTATAATTGAGCTACATATATATTTTTTCATTTCATTCAAATAACTCAATATGATTGAGATCATTTATTCATATTCTATGAAATTATGTTACATGATAACTCTCTATCTCAAAACATTTGGTTCAACCTTTATTTACTTCATATGGAACTTATAACATCATTCTCCATTTTTTAAAACCAGACACAATCTGTTTCACCTAAATAGATTCCCCTAATGTTCTATTCATGATACATCTAATGATATTATAGAAACATTATCTTTCACAAACTAAAAAACATGAAATGCCAGAACTTATTTATCCAAAATGTTTGTCTATCGATCTGCATATTTTATGCCTATTAAAGTATATCATGAATTATGATGTACTTATATTCCCTTCAACAAACATATGCCTGCGTAATGACTTATCAATGATATTTCAAACATTGAAATAAAAAAAGTGAATCATTAGAATTTAGATTGAAATTTTACTAATTACCATAATGAAACATGCTAAACATGGCTATGTAACTTCATAAAAAAAATTTCTTAACTGAATTTTCCTCAACATTATTTTAACTATTAGCAAAAATATGCAAAAACAAGTGAGTAAGAAAATAATATTGCACTATGTATTGAAGACATCACAATGGATATTTAATCTTCCCCTTTTTATTTTGGACAATATTCATTAAAAAATTAGTAAGTCATCATTTTTTATCACTCAAACAATTTAAGAACTAATTTTTTGTAACAACTCTACTTTTCTTGACATTTAATAAAAAATATAATTCCTCATCTAGAGGGTCCAGAAACCACCTCAAAGGATAAGGTAATTTATTTTATGGGATTCCATCACTATATGAGATGATTATTTTTCCATGTTAAGATAAACTCCCCCTCAAATATTTCTATCATTTTTCCTCTTTTTTTTTATAAGAAACCTCAACATAAAATTTATTATTGAAATAATTGGAATTAACCTCCTCATTTTATAAAAATGTTGTAAAAATTCACCCCTATGTCAATATAATTAAAATCACCTTTTAGGGATTCCATTAGAACTTTAGGAAGTCATTGGTGGAGACTGAACATGAAGTTACAACCTAAAAGGTGCTTTGGGGAAGCACTCAATGTTCAATTCCCCTTGTGGCTAACATCAAGGAACTACAGACACTATGAGGAAGCACTTACGCCCATTACCCCTATTCTATCACATTGTAATAGTAAAACAGACACTCTGGAGAAGCCCTCAACTTCCATTCGCCATATGGTCTACTACACCAGGTTCTCATGGACCTTTGTAAGTCAATCAAGCATAATGATATATAGCAGCCAAAGTAAACCTCAAGAACAACTTGGCTAAATAGTCTACAACAACACAACATGTCAGATAAAATAAACACTTCATCCTACAATACTCAGCATGTGAAGAAAACATCAGCCTAACAAGAAAAACTAGACCAAATGGTCAAAATAAGAAAACATGGGAAAACACGTCCATTACATAGAAAAAATAACATTATTCTCAACAATTAACCTCTATCCAAACAAACATGGCATAGAATGCATAAATAAGGGCTAAAACCATAAACGTGCAGTACCCTGAACTGGTTTATTGGTAACTTTCAACATATAAATGAAAGACTAGATACAAAAATGAACAAACCACATACCTCAGTGTTGTATGATTTTTATACTCTATCTTTAGCCCTTTGATTGACATAGAATGAGGTAGATCTATAAAAAATTCTAAAACATTCAACCCAAGATATCTCATGAGGGAGGAGAAATATAAAGATTGTGTTGAAGAAGAAGAGAGAACTCACTGATGTCATTACTATACAACCAATGGAGTTTGATTCAGAAAACAGATGCTCGATTGGGTGCTCAGTGATGATCCATGCTATACAGATGCTCTCGGTTGAAGAAGGCGAAGAATAAAACACTTCTTCCAATTAGATGCGGCCCCTGTCCGTTTAATGAAAAAAATAAAGTACACAACATGTACTTTAGAAGTACACTGTGTGTACTTACCCTTACCAGGCCTCGCATTAGGCGGTCTCCAGGTCACCACACACGGCCATGTGCATGGCTGTTATATGACCAGCACACAACTACCCACGGTAAATGAATACAAAATGTTTACTTATAAAGAACATGACGTGTACTTAAGAAATTTCTATAAAGTCCACTTTTTCTTGAAAACACCAAAAAAATGAAAATATACCTGAAAAGATGATATGGGTTTTTAAATCCATAATGCGAGGTGATTAATTCTACATGATCTTATTTAAATCATTATTATATAAATTAATTTAGTGAACAAATATGATATATATTATACGGATAAAGTATTTAAATGATATAACTATAACTTAATAACAGTAACAATAACCTATTGGAAAAAACATGCATAAGAAAATAAAGAAATTCATACTCGATGGATGATGAATAATGTTACTAACAAACGAATGATAATATGATCATATTTGGTATCATAAAAACGAATATAATTCTAGAAAAATTAAATGACATTATTTAAATCCTTATAATGTAGGTTCAGATACATACAAAAGATATCAGACCCAAGGTAATTTATAATTTCTCAATCTCATTATTTTTTAAGAATTTTTAGACATAAGTATTTACTAGGGTATATATATAATCTATTCCCATGAATACTAATTATGTATTCCAAAAATTTCTTTTAATTCTTATAAAAATTTTTAGCATAAATTTTACCTATTGGTGAATTTTTATTAAATGGTATGAAATTAGTTTTTCTCGTTTTTGATATAAGGTACTTTTTGACTTCTCCTGAAAAAGTATGCGGAGAATTTTTTTTTGACATATACAATATGAATGGGTTTTTACATTTTCATAACACCTTATTTTCATGAAGATTCCAAGAAAAATTTTCATGTTTATTTTCAAATAAATTATTTTTTTTAAAATCCCACAACATTTTGAGAAAAGAAAATGATTTTAAAAAAGGAAGGTTATTTTTTTAAGAATTAATTTCAAGAGTTATATCAAAATTATTTTCCATCTATGATGTAATTCTTTAATAGGGTTATGTTTCAAGTATAATATCATTATTTTTCTTATTATTTTATTGTTTTTATGATGGAACTCTATTTATAAAATCCATTTTCATTTCATGGATTATGATATGGTGTCTAAAGAAACCCATTTTATTCCTTAAGTTATGATGAATGATTTTTGTTATTATGGAACATATATGAATGATTTAACTATTAGATGGGCGAGACCTATATATCCCTCAAATACATTGGGTAAAGATATATATCTCATGAGATAGACAAGGCTAGAATGGGAAATGATATCAGTTAGGTAGTACATGGCTGGAATGAGGAGTAAACTTAGTTTAATAATGGACTTTGTCTGATATGATGGTCTTGGTAATGAGACTTGAAAAGTATGAAATGATTTTATATGCTTATGTTTATGCCACTAAATTTCATGTCTTATGTTATTACTTTTGGGATAACATTCATTGATTAATATGAACTTTTATGATTTATCTCATGTCATTATATCACGATCTTTCATATGTAGGATAATATTTTCAAATGTCTTATGATTATGATATGATTGATGTCTCCCTTTATTACCCTTACCAAACATATGAGATCACCCTTTTATATGGTTCTTTTCCCCAGGTTATGAAGTTGGGAATTAAGTATGATATGTCAAATTTGGTTCTAGTTGTGAAGAAATAAGTTGTAGGAAATAAAGATGTCTTATAAAACGATTTTTTATGTTTATCGACTTCTAAAGACACAATAACTATAAAGTCATATCATAGTGTTGTTATATTTTATAATAAATATTCTTCATTTGTGAATTAATATCAATATATGTAAACTATGGGTTTTTATATTTGGTATTAGGGGAAAGGTATAGTTAACAATTGGAAACTATGATGAGAAAAACTTAGTAAGAACCCAAAGGATATGTCAAAGTATAGGGTACAATTCTAGTATTTTAGAAATGATCATTATTAACCTATGATAAAATCTATAAGTGTCCTAAATTGACATTTTATTCTTTATTACGTGGTTTTCGGATTATGATTACTGTTTTCCACACCATTCTTATTGGTTTTTGTCAATGGATGGAACGTGGAAGAACCTCATTAACACTGAAGGTAATGGGTAATGAAACGATTGTCTCTTAGAGAAACAAAATGTTATGGAATATGGAATGAAAAATATTATATTTATGCTTACAAAACTTTTTCAAGCTATGATTCAAGCAGGACATCCAAACGAGAAATTGAGGGAACAAAATTATGTTGTGTTTTTCATGAGGTAGCTTCCACCTTCTTCTAGCGGGTCTTCTGAACCATTAGTGGCTGAAAAATGGATTAGTACTGTAGAAAATATATTTCAAGTTATACAATGTTCATAACATGATAAATTCATCTTAGCAGTCTATAATTTGGAACGTGAAGCTAATAAATGGTAGAATCTTATCAATAATATGATTAAAAGAAATTAAATTGAATCAATTGAACATGATGAGTTCATGAACTTATTTTTCAATAAGTAATTTCCTCGTATTATTCAGAAAAATATAGAGAAGGAGTTACATGAACTTAATCAAAAGGATTATGAATCTGTTGGTACCTCTGAATAAAATTTTAAAATACATACTAGGTATTATTTTGGAATTATTTTCTAAACTGGAAGTTAAATTGATCAATTCTTTAGTGACATAAAACAAAGTCTTAAAAGGGAATTATCTATAAGCGTCTTCAAAAGCTATGGGGAATTTTTTTATGTGCTCTCAAGTTTGAGATAGAGTAACCCATCCGTCCTATGGGTTTGATAAAAATAGAAAAATGGAATTCAAGGGAAAATATAAAGACATAACTAAAAAGAAGCTTATTTAACCTTATGATCAAATTGAGGAATGAATAATGGAGGACATTGTCTTAATGGAACTAGAAATGTTTTTAAGCATTGAAAAGATGGTTATCAGGTAGTTGAATTATAATGTGAATCAAAAAATATATCTAATGATGTTAATAGAGAAAAGGCTACAAATAATTCACCTCACACAATTAAATGATACAAGTATATGGAAATGGGTAATTTTTCCAATCAATTCATTAATCCATGGTTTATTTATGGTGATCAAAATCAGAAAAATCATAAGTCCAAATACAATGGAAAGACACATACGATCACTATCTGTAATATGGAGTACGATAATGAAGTCGTGAAATATGCACTTACCATCCACTCTAATTTTTGAAAATGTTTAATTTGATTCATGATCCACCCACTATTTTATTTCAGAAGAACATTCTAAGTTTATCTTCATATTACCTCAATAATTAGATTTTTACTCAGCTATGACATCTCCCAATGGAACAACAATCACATCAAAAGTTTATAATTCTTCTTCACTAGATGTTTGTGGGAAAGTGCTTCATGAAAATATTTTTATCCTTCCTATAGTATAATTTTATGTGATTTTTGGAGTGTATTTTATTTCTATTTATTGATATCATATCAATTTAAAAGTAAGGGAAGTCACATTTCATATTCTGGATCAATCTATGATCATCTACAGATGCAAGGACTAATATAACCCTTTAGTAGAAATGTATTCCATAATATGGGTCTCGATTACTATAAATGAAGTTTATATATATATAATTAATAGAGAGAAAATCACAATTAAGAATAAACCCATTGTATTAGAGTTTTTTGATGTCATTTTGATAGAATTTGAAATTTTATCCACTGAATCGTGAGATTGGGATTTCAATAGAACTCATACTCGGTGATAGTTTTATTTCAAACACTCACTGTAGAATTTCCCTAATTGAGTAGAAAGAATTGAAGAAGTGACTCTAATAGAATCTTTATAATGGATTCATAATCCCTAGAACATCACCTTGGTAATTTTTTTTAAGAATAATGATGGATAATTGAGACTTTACATAGATTATTAAGAACATAACAAGATAAGTATCATGAAAAAATATCTTTTTCCATGCATTGATGACTTATTAAACCAACTACACAAAACTCAATAATTTTCTAAGATTGATATTCATTTATGATAATATTAATTGATGGTCAAGAAGGAGGATATACCAAAGACAACATTCTGTACAAGTTATGGACACTGTGAATTTATAGTGATGCCTTTTGGTCTTACTAATGCACCAATTATCTTCATGGATCTAATGAGTAGAGCCTATAGAGACTATATTGATTAGTTTTTAGTAGTATTTATTGATGGTATTATTGTCTATTTGTAGAGTAAGAATGATAATGAAGATCAATTTAGAATTGTACTAAAGGCCATGAGAAAGGAGAAGCTTTTTGAAAAAGTTACCATATGTGAATTTTGGCTTCAGGATGTTTCTTTTTTGGGTCACATAATCTCATGATAGCAGATATATGTAGATCCATAAAAACAGAAGTTATTGAATGTTGGATGAGACCAACAATGGTAAATGAGATCCAAATATTTCTTGGTTTGGCTAGATATTATCAATGTTTTGTTAAATATTTTTCGTGATTATCTAATCCACTCACTAATTTGACTCATAAAAGACTTATGTTCGTGCAGATATAGGAATGTTAAGTGAATATCAAATATCTAAAAATAAGGTTATCTAGTGAACCTATGCTCACACTACCTTGTAGTAGAGAAGTGTTATTAATCTACAGTGATGCATCCAAGAGGGTGTTGTGTTGTGTTCTCATGAAAAATGATATGGTGATAGCTTATGCATCACAAAAATGAAAATCCATGAGAAAAATTACCCAACTCATGATTTGGTGTTAGATGTGGTAATTTTTGTACTAAAGATATGTAGTTATTATCTTTATGGTGAATGGTGTGATATTTATAATGATAAAAAATGTTTAAAGTATATTTTCACACAAAAGGAGCTGAATATGAGTAAAATAAGATGGTTTTAGCTGATTAAAGATTTCTATTTCTCAATACATTACCACCCTGAGAAGGAGAACAATTTGGAAGTTGATTTGAGTTGAAAAGTCCATGATATCCTATCCATGATGAGGATTACAAAATATCCAATATTTATGGATTTTAAAACGATTGATCTTGAAATTTTAAAGGAAGGGAAAAAATATTATCTTCCGGAACTGAATGCTCAACCATCTATACAAGTGAAGATTAAGGATGAATAGAATAAATATATAGAGCTAAAAAAGAAGGTGAGAAATCTTCCTAAATTCATCCTTTTTTATGATGGAATAATAATTTTCAGGAAACATATTTGTATTCATACCGTACCATAATTAAAGGACGATCTATTGGATAAATCTCATACTTCCTTATTCTCTATTTATCCTAGAAGCACAAAGATGGATATGGACCAGAAAGAGTATTTCTAATTGGATGGAATGAACATAGATGTTCCCAAATAGGTATCTTAGTGCTTGGTTTTCTAGAATGTTAAGGTTGAGAGATAGAAGTCTAAGAGGATGTTAAAACCGTTACCCATATGAGAATGGAAATGGGAAAACATAACTATGGACTTTGTCATCATACATCCCAGAACATCTAAAGGACATAATGCTTCATATGATATAGTTGATCGCATTATTATGTCACCACAATACATTGCTATTAGAGAGTATTTATTTCTTGATAAGGCTTATATGATATATGTAAAGAAAGGGGTATCATTTTATGGAGTGAAACTATTCAATATATCTGATTGGGATCTAAGGTTTACCTCGATGTTCTACAGATGTATTTTTCCAGATGAGTATACAGAGTTATGATTCAGCACTTCTTATCATCCTTAAAAAGACTATTAGTATGAGAGTAAAATTCAAACTCTAGAAGACATTCTGAGGTACTTATCTTTAGATATAAAAGGACTTTGGGATCAACATATACCTTTGGTTGAATTTTCTTACAACATTATATTTCACTCACATATTTAGATGTCTCTTTATGAATACCACTATAGAAAGCAGTGTAGAACACTAAATTGTTGGGATAGATTTGTGGGAAGAAATAAATTAGGACCCGATCTTGCAGGTGAAATGGAATAAAAGTTAAAATCTACTCAACAACACATAAGATAAACTCTGATTATACAAAAAAACTACAATGGAAACCGAAAAAAAGACCTAGAGTTTGAAGTGGGTGACAAGGTGTTTCTACGAGTGTATCCCTGGTAGAGAGTAATGAGATTTAGAATGAAGGGAGAGCTGGTCCCTAGGAATATTTGTCATTTTAAAATTCTAGTCTTGTTGGGAAGGTAGATTATCGATTGACGCTTCCACTGAATCTCTCTGAAGATCATGATGTGTTCCATGTATCAATCTTGAGAAAGTAAATACCTGATTCTTCAAATATAATAAACTCAAAATTTTTACTTCTATAGAATGATATTTCTTATGAAGAAAAATTGATAGAGATCCTTGATCCTAGCAAAAAATTTGTATGAAACAAGATCAATCTCTTTGTAAATGTTTTCTTGAGTAACCACCGATTTAACGAAGCTACATGGGAACATTAAGAAGTGATAGGAAAAAACTATACTCATCTGTTCAATTCCAAATGATGAATTTTGAGGCAAAATTCTGTTTAATGGTGGTAGATTTTGGCACCAGGATGTTTTGTGAAATATTTTAAATAATTTTAATTCTCCTGATCTGACACATTGTTAAGTGAATAATCTAAAAAATTCTTCTGATTATTTTGAAACTTGGTTAAAATCCTATCGGTATGATACATCTAGCTTCTATCCATTCAATAACAAGAAAAAAAATTATCATTCATTCAACAATGTAAATCATATTTAAAAAATTCATTACAATCAGTTTTATTATTAAATTAATCAAAACATATTTGTATCAAGAAAAAAATATTTAATGACAAGAGGAGTCCATGATTGAATAAGTAAGAAAATAAGAACAAAGTCTACCTTGAGATATAAACTAAAGAAAAAAGGTAAAAAATATAATCCCATGTAGTCATTGATTGGGAATAAATAAGAAAATTTAAATGTAAAATACTCTTTTTTAGATATAGATGCATTATACACATGGGATGAAAATTTCATTTTAATAATTTGAATTTATAATTTTACAGATTATTTGATAGGGGTTATTTTATGGGTAATACAATATTGAATGAAAATATATTAGTTATAACTTTAATTTTTTGGAATTAATATTGAAAAAATGATTCAAGGTATCCTACAAAATTTGTAAAACATGATGGTTAAAAGATATAACTTTTATGGATTCAATTAGAACTTTGGATTAATATTTCATATGGAAAAGATATGTTTTTTAAAATATACATTATGATATTCCTGGGAGTATTGAGAATCAATTTTTGGGGGTTTTAATCCCTTTAAATGGATAAAAGTTAGAAGTGTATTGTAAATTCTAAATATAATTAAGAGAACATGTTTTATATTCCTGAATAAGTCTATGGAAGGTGTGACCATCCTATTAATGATGAAAATGAATGCCTCATCATGCTTCCATCATGAAAAAATTTGAGTTTTAATACTCAAAATCCTCAAACGAAGAATAGAAAAGTGAAGAAGAAAGATTTAGTTATTGAAGTTTCACCCAAGGTATCCAAAGGGGAAAGTCCATGGATCTTAGATAATGGATTTTTTGCTCACATGATAATAGATTTAAAAACATTGAAATCTATTGAAAAATAAAATGGATACTTAGTTACCTTCATAAATTATGGGTCACTAAAGGTTAAAGGAGTTGGTTTAATTGTTATTGGGAAAGAGAAGCTTAAATTAAAAAACACTTTTTATATTGATGGATTAAACCACAATATATTAAGTGTTTTTCAACTAAATTATAAAGGAAATATTTTTTTAGGAATTATGTGTTATTGGTTTAGAGCATTGAGGATGGAAGAGTTGTTGAAAGAGGATAATAGTGCTAGAGGCAATTTATTCCAAGTGAGTGATGTTGAAAATTCATGTTATCTAAGCATGAATGACGAGAATGAATTATTGTACCGGAGGATTGGAGAATATAAATGTTCTATTTTTTAAAAATGAGTTGGACTCTCTTTTTATTTTTCTATGAGATGATAAATGGGGAATATATAGATAGTGTTCCTTATTGGGGAGACTTAGGGAGTTGGAAGTTGAAACTTAGAGAAGAGTTCTTGTGTTGTTCCCCATGTTTTTGACAAATAAAAAGGTGGAAATTGAAGATCCCTTGATGATCAGAAAATATAACATGTCTGAGAGTATAAGATCCCTCATTAAGATAATTTTTTAACGTGGTGGTGATTAGATATTAATTAATACATTTCTAGTATAGTGTTGATCTTCACTCTAAGGGTTAGATAATTAGAAAACCATTATTCATTATAATAGTCCAGTGTTTAAAAAAATTTTTACTTTTGATTACATTGAAATTGTAAATGAATAAAATCCATTCAGGGATATTGAATTAAATTTTTATGTTTTATTTACTGTAATCATACTCATTAATGGGTAATAAGTGAATTTGAGATATGTTTAAGAAAAATTAATAATGAAAATCCATCAAATTCCATGTCTACATCATGGTAGTAATGAACCCAACTTTTTATATGGGAGTTTACCATTGAATAAATTATATGTGTGATATTTCATAAAAAATAAACAAAAGATTTTTAGAAATTCAGAACATTACATTTCCATAATATGAACATTGTCCATTATAGACATTGGAGATGTAGTTGTTAGAATGTGATAATTAGAATTAGTGCATATTAAGGGTAATGATGAGAGATAATTTATATATAGGGGTAAATGATGGCCTCAAATAGTAAGAAATAACGTTTTTGAAACATAGTAATCTGATCTTGGGAAAATAGTTGGATACAAAGGGTTGGTTTACTTATACAAACCAAAATACTTAACTTGAGGATGGATAGAAAGGTTCCCTCTCCCAATGTGTTCTGATATTTTTTTAGTGTTGTTTGAATTGATGACAATTTAAGAGGGGTGTGATTATAGTAAAATAATATAAATTCAATAAGTGGTTTCAGTTTTATTAGATATATTAATTGGTATAAAAATATAAAATGGTATCATGGCCTTTTTTGACTCAATAAATAGTGTTGATAAACCACTTTAGATTTGTATGCTAGATCTAGAATTTCATCTTGTGATGAAGATGCTCAAATGATTTAGAGCCTCTTAGAGAATTAATGTTATTTCAGAGCCTCATATAAAATTTTTAGTCGTTTTAAGTGAAAATTAGTAATTGATAAAAGATATCATTTCATTTTTAAATTGTTATAAATCTACTAAAATTAATAAAATAAAGTACATGTAATTAATAATAACTTTCATAGAATTTATGTTTATTTGTTCATGTGCTAATAATGTGGTGTCAGGTTATAGTTTTCTCTAAGAAACCAAAATTTGTAGGAAGTAACGTTTCATAACCAAAAAATGGTTATAATGTTTTATGTATTGTCTATATAATTACTGTAAATAACTGAATGCATTTAGGGGGATTTGGGGATGGGAACACATAAACTGTTTATTCTTATCCACAAAATGGAAAGCCATTTCAGGAAAGGAAGGTTCATGGATATCAAGTGGTGTAATAATTCCATCATGAAAAAAGTGATATCTATTAGTTAAACATGTTGTGTGACTCACAGACCTGGTACTTTATTGTTTATTTTCTAATGGTTTTGTGTAATTATGACTGAGATTACTGGATGTGTAAAAGAAAGAAAAATTTGAAGTTATACATGTTTATATAAGTAAGTGAGTCATATGAAAAACTTTGAGGTTATTGACTATATCAAGTTTAGAATTATTAGGATTAATGTATTCATCAATAACTCTATGATATGTAGTAAATTAAATTGCTAAAAATATTTTAGTAAAAAATGGATAAACATGGGAAATGATTAAAATTCTAGAAAAAAAAATTAGGAATTATTTTTATCTAACAAGTGGAATTGACAGTGGTAAAAGATCCAAAGGTTTAATCAACACATGGTTTAAAGATAACATGATGGTTTTAATGTGGTAAATGGATCCAAATTTTCAAGAGATGGAGTTTGAGGAATAGGTTGAAAGAGCTCAATACCAAATGGGTTGTAAATGAATTTAATGTGAAAGTGGGAGAAAAAACTCTCCAAATATGGATTTTAAATGTTGCGGAAAATAAAATTGTACCAAAAAGGATTTAGTGGAGACCATTAAAAATATACGACATGTATTGTACGGATGGCGGTGGAGTATAGGTAATAAGGTGACCCTATGTAATTATCTAATAAAGGGGTGAGAATGAAAAAAAAATTCTATACAAAACCCATTTTCATTATATTTAAAAAAAGGTGAGTGAAAATAATACACCATAAAAATGTAATCTTTTGGATAATTAATAGGTAAAAGTTGGTTTAGGATTTATATTACTATTATCAACAAAATCTAAAGGGAGATAAAGTTTCAACCAGGAGGTTGTGTGTTGGATATTTTTAAAATAAGTGTTACGTTTTCTAATAAATAATTGTGTTTGATAATATAAGTCATAAATTGGTGTTTTGAGATTGTTTGGAAATTATTTAGGAAGATAAGTTGAAGAATGAAAAGTTATGAAAAGTGTATTGGAACTGGGGTTGGAGACATTTTAGAAGTGAAGTTTTTAAAAATATAAAACTTGACATTCTAAAAGTAAATTGATAGTGGATGTAGAAGTTGTGCATTTTGGATGTAGTATGTTACAGAATTAGAGAACCAAGATGTTGTGAGATAAACTTTTTGTTATTTAGAAGTTTGGAAGTTAAGTACAAAAGTTTCTTTTGAAGTGTAAGTCTATAAATTAATTAGGGAACATAAGTTTGAAGATTTTTGGATAAGGTTAGATCTTTTTAATATGAGTAATTAGATGATTTTGGAAAATTGAGTTTTGAAATTGAGAACATTGGTTGTTCTAGAAGTTACAGGAATAAACCATGGCATAAACAAAACTATTTCTCCATGATTTATGTTTAAATAAAAAAGAGAAAGGAAATGAAAAATATTAACCTGATATATATAATATATTCCATACTGATGCATAATAAATTGTAGAAGAGGAAAAAATAGTTAAATTTATATAGGATCCTATAAATAAGGGTTTCCTCAAAAAGAAAAATCATACAAATGGGTTGATCTATACTTGTAATCTAGAAAAGTAAAACACTCTTTGTATATATAAGAGTAACTGATGAAAATACTTAAGTTTTATTTATAATTCAGAGATTGGAAAATTTTTTATGGAATTGTTTTTTTCATGTTATATAAGGGAATTCCAAAGAAGACTAAGTAGATAAATAGAAAATTGATGAACTAAATTTTGATATGTAAAGGTATAAGAGGGTATGTGTATTAGTCATATAGATGAGCCATTACATAAAAAAAGGTTCTGCCCTAGATAAATTCATAATTTAATACTCCACATGATATTGAAATGAATATTCATAAGATTAACCTGAGATCCATGTGAAACTACACGTGATTATTTTTTGTGAGTAATTGTGCAAAATTAAAGAATAGGAAGAATAACTTTTTCACAACTGAAACCCCTCCAATGTAAAACTCTATATTCATAAGATACCTTCAATAGTATATAAGACCATTGTTTTTAAATTTATATTGGATGTGTCATAATTAAAGAAAAGAGATGATATAGTAAAAAACATAGGTATCATGGGGATAAACCATGAGTCGTGATGGGTTTTCTTTATTGTGAAGAAATCCTTGCATTATGGTCAAAACATGAAAAATATATGTTTTTTGAATGGAGTATAGTTTCATTGGGAAGAGATTAGTTTTGTTATAATCATGAAAAAAATAAATTTGAGGGTTTTATGTCATTGTTCCATTAATATATAATTTCATCATGATAGTGTGGGTGTTTTGAAACAAATTGAATTAAAAAGTAGAATTAGTGAGAAATAAATCAATATTAGTGTGTAAAGGCTATTTTCAAGTTAAATGAGTTGAATTTGATGATACCTAGAGTAGAGGGAGCCGATATGGATTAGTGGGGATGTCGTGAGAGATGGGGGCAGTGTGGAAAAGGTCGTGATGTTGTGGCGGAGGCGACATCCGGGAGGTCCAGGTCGGGAGCGGAGGTGGAGCTGGGAGGTGGAGGCTGGGGAGGGCCTGAGATGGCCAGGAGGTGGAGGTTGGATGGCCAGGAGGCAGATGTTAGAGAGGGGAGGAGAGGTCCATGAGGCAAAGGTCAGATGGTCGGGTGGTGGTGGGCGGGGAGGGGAGGACATGACTTGGAGTTAGAGGTCGGTGAGGTAGGGAGGAAGTGGGGGGAGCTAATTGGAGCCTGATACATTGGGGTTGAATACCCACAATTTTAATAAAATCATGGGTATAGACAATTAAGAACCATATATCCCCATGGTTCTTTAAACCGTGGGAATAGATGCATGGGGATAAACCACATTTCCAATTCTGATAAACATATCACATTAATGTTTTAATATGTATAAAAATTTTAATAATGGATTCTACAAAATATATATTCAATTATAAGTATTCATATGAAATATAGAAGATTTATCTTTTTAATGTTATTTTTATTAATATTTATTCATTAAATAAGCATATTAAATAATTACATAATACTGTAGTAGTAATTATTATATTAAGGGAAATATCAAATAAATATTCTTAAAAATATTAAAATAAATATAATTTTTGGAAAATTAAGATGTATAATTAATTTCATAGACGTCCTTGACCTCTTAGGAATATAATAGAATATTTTTTGAGTTAGATTTTTATCATAATATTTTTTTAAATCAATGAATTGAATAGTTTCAAAATTGACACCATTAATTTTTTATCAAAATAATGATTTTTAAATTATTTAAAAATACAAAAACATTTTTAAAAATATAGAATAAATATTTTATGGTTTAAAATGTTCTAAGTTATTTATTTATGGTATAATTGACATCAAATAATCAAATATTTCACACTTTTAATATTGAAATATTTTTTACCATAGTTTAAAAATAAATTGAATAACTAGGTTTTAATTAAAATGATAATGTTTAAATTGAAAACAATAAATTATCTAAAATATATTGTATGATGTTATTACGACCATATATAACATAATCTTAGAAATATGGACATTTTGGAGGTTTTTTATGGGGTTTGAGTTTATATTAAATTACAATTTTTGGAGATCCCAAAAGTGCCCCTCACATCAATTATTAAAGGAAATCTCAACCCTCACCTCTTAACATCAAATTGAGACTTCCAGATCGGCCATACCCTACCCATTCCCTTTATCAGATTCTATAGTAACATTCTATAGGTTCTAGTCTTTTTAAAATACCAACTCTAGTGTTTTAAGTGGATATTTAGAGGAATCTCATTGTAGAAGATGTAATCCGCTCTACCAATTATTTAAAACGTCTTTCTTCTTATTTATCCTATACATGATTTGTTTCATTATAAATTTATAACTAATATATCACTTATATATTTAAATGTTATTATGATTATGAAACAACCATATTTCATCTTCTATCTATCCAACGGAAAATAAAATCATTGTGCATGTGTACATACGGCTTTCTGCCTCCAAGAGCTATAGTGCTTCACGCCCATCCCTGTAGGTGATGAGTTATTCCTATCAAGGAAGTTTAAGGATGGTATCAGGCATGAAATTCAATATGAGGTGAACATCTTCAGGATTACTTCCATCAATTCTATAGTCAACTAGGCACTAATCACCGAGTGAAACATGAGGGATTCGGGAGTGGGGAGCCAGGGCGGTTCCACATCTGGAGTTGGTATCCCTCCTACATACTGTAGGAAGCGCCACTGGGAGTCTACGCATGGGGATCCGAGGTGGCGGGACACTTCTTCTGGTAGACAGGTGGTGTGCTACCTGTGCGGGAAAAGCGGGTATATGAGGCCACATTTCTCGAGAGACCCATTGGAGTACCGATCGTGGGGAAAGATTGGACATCTTAATAGATTTTATTAGTTCTTCTCACTAGTAGCAGGTGACCGGGGTTCTTCTATGACTCATCGTTCAATAGTAGCACCATTAGTTTCTCACTAGTCTGGAAACTATAGTTCTTTCGACCATTCAAGCCGAGGTGGAGGTCATCGCTATTTTAGCCAGTCGCCAGGCTTTTAGCCAGATTTGGGTGGATTAGCTCAAGGTGGTTAGGCAAGGTCATAGGGCCACAGTGCAGGTCAAACTTTTGTAGTAGAGTAGATCCAACAGGAGCAGGATCCTGAACCCTCTATAGTTCAAGGTACAATCCGAGTTTCCTATGTTTTAGCTTCTTCACTTTTCAGTATAGGGGCTTCCCCTAGCTTTATATTTGTTTCTATTATGGAGAGCCTTGAGATCTATATCTCTTCTTCTGCTAATGTCTTAATGTTAGAAACTCCTTTGGGAACAAGAATCGCTGGTGTACGACAGTGCAAGGAGTTGCCTCTTAGGGTTGGTGGGTTCCACATTTTATGGGACCTCTATGTCTTAGATATTACAGTCTATAACGTCATTCTCGGAATCAACTGGTTAGTTCCCTCCCAGGATATTTTCGACTACTATCATCGTAGGGTGAGTTTCACATCACCAAATGGATAATTGTTTCCTCATAAGGGTGAATGGGATGTCCATGCGAGTAGAGAGGGACATTAGCATCATAGATTGGGTGGAGTTTCATCCTAGAATTCTCTTCTATATCTGGATGACCAGGGGAATTTACAGATGGAATTCCCTTCAATGTAGGATTGTTTTAGGGAAGTCTTTCTAGAGGATTTTTCAGGTGTACCTTCAGAGCGAGAGGTGGAAATTTCTTATTGAACTTCTGACAGGAGTGACATCAGTGTCTATTCATCCTTATAGTATGAATACACTAGAGTTAAAGGAGCTCAAGAAGCAGTTAGAGGAATTATAAGAAAAGGGTTTCATCCGACCCAGTACCTCTCATTGGTGTTCACCTATACATTTCGCGAAGAAGATAGAAGGTACCCTCAAACTTTTCGTGGATTATCAGAAGATGAACCAGTTAATTGTCAATAACTGATATCCCTTACCAAGGATTGATGATCTCTTTGATCAGTTTCAAGGAGCCTAGGTGTTCTTACAGATTTAATTGAGGTCCGGTTATCATCAGTTACATGTTTGACTATCTGATATACCTCTTACTACCTTTAGGAGGAGGTATGGTCTATACGAGTAGCTTTTTATGTCATTCGGTCTCAAGAAAATGCATGCAGTTTTCATGGCACTGATGAACTGAGTGTTCCAACTATAATTGGATTCATTTGTTTTAGTCTTCTTGGATGATATCTTGGTGTACTCTCACACTCGACACGACCATGCCACCTATCTAGAGGTTGTTTTGAGTACACTGAGAGAGCATCACTTATTTAATAATCTCTCAAAATTCCACTTTTGTATGGACTATATTCACTTCTTAGGTCATGTTATCTCAAAGATAGAAGTATCAGTAGACCTAGAGAAAGTGAGAGAAATAGTTTCCTGGGATCAGGTGAATAACTTTTTTGAGGTGAAAAGTTTTCTAGGAATGGCGGGATACTACAGACGTTTCATATAGTACTTTTCATGCATAGAAGCATCATTGATGGGTCTGACTAAGAAGGGTGTGATGTACTTATAGTCAGATTCTTGTGAGTCATCCTTTTAGGAGATTAATGGTATGTTGATTTCATCACCAATACAAGTATTTAGAGATCCATGAAATAGCTATACTATTTACTGTAATGCATCAAGTATCGATCTGGGAGCAGTGCTTATGCCGGGAGAGTTTTTCATTTTGTATGGGTCTCGGTAGTTGATGCTACATGAGAGACATTACCTGACACATGGTCTCGAGTTGGATGTGGTTGTTCATGATTTATGCTGTTGGAGAAAATATCTTCTCAGAGAACATTTTTTGGTTTTCTCCGACCAAAAAAGTCTCAAGTATGTCTTCACTCAGCATGAGCTGAATTTGAGATAGTGAAAGTGGGTTGAGTACCTTTAGAATTTTGACTTTGAGATTGCCTACACACCTGGGATGGGTAATGTTGTGGCTGATGCGTTGAGAAGTAGGACTCTAATACATGTAGGTCAGGAGGCCAGTAGAGAGTAGTAGCTTATGGATTTGTTCTCTGAGATGCATTTGGAGGTTCTTGAAAGACAGGTGAAGACATTTCTATCTTCTATAGTTGTTACCTATATTCTTCTTCATTGTGTACAGATGAGGAAGCTATCAGATTCTAAAGGCCTATTCCTAAGATAGAGTGTTTTAGGAGAGGACCTTATTTTTGGATGGACCATAGGCGAGGAGGAGATCTGGAATTTTCAGGGGCGGGTCACCGTGTTAGCAGACATATGCGAGGAGATTTTGCGGGACTTATACTCCTCAGTTTGGGCAGTTCATCCTGGTTTCACCAGGATGTATCGTGATCTACACCATTAGTTTTGGTATCCAAGTATGAAGAGTAATGTTTCTAGAATTTTCATTAGGTGTTCCACCTGTCTACAGGTGAAGGAGGAGCATTAACGACCTTCATGGCTTTTGTAGCAGTTACCCATTCCTTATTAGAAGTGGAACGATGTCTGAATGGACTTCATTAGAGGTTTTCCATGGTCGCCTTGAGGGAATGATGTAGTTTGGGTTATCATTGAGAGACTGACGAAGGTTTCCAAATTCTTACCGATCAAGGAGACCTTTAGTGTTGATGAGTTTGGAAGGCTATATATCCGAGAGATTGTATGTTTACCCAGAGTTCCACATTTTTTTGTTTCAAACATGGATGCTCATTTTACATCACGGGTTTCGTAGAGACTTCAGAGTTATTTGGGTACATAGGTACTTCTGAGTACATCTTACCATCCTCATATAGATGGCCAATCCAAGCATACGATATAGGTGTTTGAGGACATGCATCGAGCTTGGATCTGGGATTCTGGAGGTTATTGGGAGAAGCGCATATGTCTTTTGGGGTTTTCGTATGATAATAATTTTAAAAAACTATTTAGATGGAAACTTTTGAGGCTTTATATGATAGGAAATTATGATCACCATTATGATGGCCTGAGGTAGTAGAGGAATCTATTCTAGGACCTTGCCTTGTCCAGGAGACCATCGAGCTGAAAGAGTTGATTCATAAGAGGATGGCTACTACATAGTCAAGACAGAAGTCTTATGATGATCAACATAGATGAACTTTGGAGTTCAAGGTAGGAGATTAGGTTTTCTTTCCTGTTACCCCAAGATTGGGACAAATAAGGATTAGGAGACAGGGAATGATTTTTCCAAGGTACATCGGGTCGTTTGACATTTTGTAGATAGTCGTGCTGGTTTCTTATCGGTTGTAGTGACCTCAGAGGTACCGAGCTATGCATGATGTCTTCCACATTTCTTAGCTTCAACATTACTTCTTAGACCCATCTCATGTTTTACAACCCGAAGAGGTTGAGTTAGAGTTTGACACCTCATTCGATGAGCATCCTATCCGAATTGTTGATCGAAGTTAAAAGGTTTTCCATGGCCAGTCTTTTCTTCCGGTATGAGTTTTATGGTTGCACATTCTAGTACTGGATTGGACATGGGAGAGGGAGGCTGATGTATGATCGTACTGGCCAGAGCCCTTCGGGAATTCCTCATCTATGTCGCCTAGGTAGGGAAATTTGGGGATGTGTTTCTTTAAGGGGGGGGGGGGATGTTTATAAGAACTTGGATCTTCTTTTCAGGTATGTTTTTATTTTCTAGTTATGTTTTAGAAAAGGAGGAGTTTTTTGAAATTTCAAGACTACACTCCGTGTACATAAAATTACATGTTGTGTACTTGGTTTCTGCGGTTAGCTGTGTTCTAGCCGTGTAACGGTCGTGCACATGTCCATGTGTGGGGACCTAGAGGACACCCAAAGCGGGTACTAGTAAGGGAAAGTACACACCATGTATTCTTAAAGAATATGAAATGTACTTACTTTTTATTTCATTAAATCGACCAAGGTCACGTCTGATGGACAACACCACCTTTATCTCGACCTAAATCGTTCAGGAGCGAATGAGACTACCAGATCTTTTCCGAGCCCCCAACTCTCCATCTTTTCTCCATTTCAAACTCCATAGGATGCGTTGGAATCACATCAGTGAGTTCTTCCTTCTTCTAGAACATCATCTCTTGATTTCTCATCCTTCATGAGATATTCTCGATTGAATGTTTTTAGAATTTTTGTAGATCTATGGAGTTATAGGAAACTTAAAAGCCTTAGGTTCATATATATCTATCTCACAATGTCGAGGTTGGTGGTTTGTGCCTTTCCGTAGTTAGTCTTTGAGTTATATGTGAAAAAGTTCCCAATACCCTTGTTTGAGGTATTGCGTGTTTTGGGTTTTTATCCCTATTGTTGCTTGTTATGCCTTGTTTTATTGGATATAGTTTAATGTTTTGTGAATAGGGTTAACTTTGGCATGCTATGGATGTTTTTCCCATGTTTCTTGTTTTGACTATTTGGTCTAGCTTGCCTATTAGGCTGCTTTTCTTTCCTTGCCTAGTACTGTTAGGATGGAGTGATTTTATCTGATATGTTGTGAGATACTATAGACCATTTGTCAAAGGAGTTCTTGATTTTTACTTTGGTTACCTTTATATTGTTGTGAACAATTGACTTACACAAGCCCGTGAGAACATGGTGTAGTAGACCATTGGGAGAATGGATGTGAGGGCTTCTCTAGAGTGTCTTTTTTACTGTTATGTTGAGAGAACATAGGGTGATGGACTATGTGCTCCCTCAAAGTGTCTTTAGATTCCATGATACATGCTACATGTGGAATTGGATGTTGAGTGCTTCCTCAAAGTTCCTATTAGTTACCGATATGAGGCCACATGGGGAATTGACGGTGAGTGCTTCCTCAAAGTGTATTTGCTAAAGCTAAACCAGAGGGGTTAGACTGTTAGTACTTCCTAGAGGGTTTCTTGTGTTGTTTGGTTGAACTAGAGGGTTTATACTATGAGTAATTCCAAGGGGGTTACCTATTTGTGATTAGTTGCTAATTAATATATGAAATTGAATGCAATTGAAATGTCAGATTGTTTACTTTTGAGTACTTCCTTGTTTACTACTTCCTTTTAATTATTTCCTACTATATATATTCACTAACTATTAGGTATAGATCATTGGGTGGTTTCCTACTTGAATTAGTCTCACACCTTGTTTGGGTCATGATTTTGGGCCCAAATATATTATATTGTTGCATGTATAGATAAGGGAACGACCTCTTCTACTTCAGGTACTTGACTACTTTGGAGATAGAGTGAATGGGACCAAGCTGAGGCTTGTGATGATGTGAAGATGTTTACTTTATTTTCATTGTACATTGGTTTAATATTTTATTCCTAAATTTTGACTTGTTTGGATTCTTTCCTAGTCATATGTATCATGCATCAATTATATATGTTCTCCTATTGTTTATTTCTTCAATATTTCACTATTTACTATTGTATGGTATTATTACTGCTTCTGCTATTATTATCAGTTTATTTCTGTTGTATTACTCTACCAAAGAGGGAATAGTTTCCCCACTATCACACCTAAGGCCCTCACAACTAGTTTCTAGCCTTTGGCATTTGGGTAAATGAGCATGAGGCAATGTAACCAACCGGGTACGGGGCACCTCTGGGTGGCTTCTGGAACTGGGATGTTACAGGAAGTCCATCATACACACAAATGATGATTTTACAACCCATTTGATTAAAGTAGAGATGTTTTTAGGTCATGAACACATCATAAAAACAACTCAGTATATATAAGATACTGAGTTTTTTATATCATCATGGTATAATAATAATTGAAGGTGCGGGAGGAAGAAATAAAACAAAAAATGATTCTGGATTAATATTGCCTCTTTTTTGAGTATCATCCTTAGGATTTAACCAAAATCAATCCTAGGTTTTTTTATGTACAAATTAACGCATATAAGTTTATTTTATGGAATTTTTGATTTATTATGGTTAGGTATTCTCCTAACTGAAATGTTTTTACGGTTTTAATAGGATAGAAGAAGAGGTGGACTTTTATAAGTGATGTGAGCGGCCCAATTGTAATGTTTTGAATGAAATAATTTCATCCATATTATTTTTCTTGTCATATGGATCCTATAATTGTAATATTTTATTTCAAAATTAATCCTGAAGATGTGACTAGGAAATGTGATTTTGAGAAGTGTAATTTTTTTAGTACACGATAATTTTATATTAAATCTATGCCTAATAATAACCATTGTATTAATTTTAATTAAAAATTATTAATTTATAATCTAAAATTATCATTGAAAACATTCCACATTGGGTATTATTTAAATTAATTAAAATAGAGAAACATTATGCATTTTAAAACAATTTTAGGGGAAACCCTTATTTGAACCCCAGAAATAAACTTATAATAAAATCTATTATAATGTTGATTAAAAATTAATTAAGTTGATTATATATTAAAAATGAATAATTAAGTTACTTTAATTCAAAATATGGTATTTAAATTAATCAATTTGTTTAAAATAAATGATAGTTTTATAAAAATAATCATTTTCACTATTCATTGAAATATTAATATTTTCCATAAAATCTTAAGAATGCACAATATGTTAATTTTAATATTATGATGAAAAAAATAAGTAAGTTTTATAAAATAATTTTTTATGGTATATATTAAATAATTATAATATTTTCTCATAATATGCAATTAAAATAATTTTTGAAGAAAACATATTTTTATGAATATTATTACTTTACCTAATATTGATTAATTATTTAATATGATTTTATAAATTAATTTATATTGAGTTGGAAATTCATATTTATATTTTTAAAATTTGATACTGTTATTTATACCCAGATATATAATAGATAGGTTATAACAATGATATTTTAAAAAATCTTATTTCCTGGATCATTAAATCTCGGTGTCGCATGTTATGCTCACTCTCAAAGAAACTCATTTTTTCAAATAATGAAAAAAAATTATAATCTTCTATAAAATAATATATAATATATTTTGAGTGTAACATATTATATGAAAAGGAATAAATTCATTTTAAAAATTAATATTTCACAAAATCTTAGGGTGTTACGTTCGACCCCCATTAAAATGAATTTCTCCCTTGAAATTCATATTTTTTATCAAAGGGTTAACATTTGAAAATTAATTGAGAGAAACCAACATCTTTAAATGTGATAATAAAACATACTCATAATAAAGATAATGGAATGTGTGACAGTCATCTAGAATAACACATTCTAGTTTCCAAAATGGGAGAACATAGGTGGGATATGAAAACATGGGCATATAAGGAAAAAATAACAGAAAAATAGTTCTGGAGGGTGATAGAGATAATTTATCATAATAAATTTGGTGATCCATATAATTTTATGTACAAAAATAGATATACCAAATAGGTTTGAAATGGTTGATGATATCATAAGAAATGATGATAACAGAACAAAATTTTATTTCAATATCCTTTTCCAAATATTATGTAATTCCTTCTCCATTGAGATTTAAAACATATAAAAATGTATTTACATGATATATTTTTATTTCATTGGAACAATTTCATCATTTTATAGTTCCTTAATCAATTTTTACATCATCTATTACTATAAGAGATAATTGTTTTCATGTCTAAAGCACTAAATAAAATATGTAAAACAATAACAAGTCATTCCTTCTATCTCAAGTTAAAAATATTTAACTCTAGTTATCAAATATGGATAAATCATCATATTGTGATGTAATATGTTAATCTCTAAAACAACTTTGAAATTTCAATATAAACCAATATATAAAATGGATAACCTTATTAAACTTCCTAAATTCATTATTTATAACAAGGTCACTAAATTTCTCAAAATCAACATAACATTAATCCCCCATATATCATATAGGATCTCATGAAGGTCACATATGAAATATTTTAATACCTTTATAATGTATTCTCTTGAAACATGGTAATAACATGAATTAACATAGAACCTCAATAATAATATTAATAAACCCCCATTCCTTTAACAAAACCATAGATTATTAAATAGATTACACATATCCAATAATATTCTAAACTCCATCAATGAATACATAAAACACTTTGTCTAAAAATACTTTATAAGTTTGGATTTCATCAATACTATACAATTAAAATTATCCATATCAATAATCTCTTTATCCAAACTAAACACCATTATCCTAACATGAGGATCATATTGAGGGATACATTACTATAATCAAAATACCACTTTACCATTAAATCAATTCTCTTGTGCCATCAATTCCATTTAACATATAATTGAAAATCGTTAACAAACAACTATTATGCTATAATCTATTAATGTTTTATAGTTTTATTAACTAAAATAAAATGATAAAAATATAATACAATGAATACTAATACATAAATACATAAATCATTCAACATTCTTTATACATTATTAACTAGGATTCCTCATGTTATTCCTTATCATTTCTTACCTTAATATATCATTAGTTATATCTTCATCATCTTCAATATATCCATTACTCATCAAACTATGCTTATTTTATTTATGAATTATACCTTTAAGACATTTACTTTCATAACGCCCACACTTTCCACATTTGAAACATTTAACCATCATTGATAGCTTTGGAATACCATTATTCTCATCCATTGTCTTAACATAGCTTTTAATTTTTCCTTTTTTGTAACATTATTTGTTTCCTTCTTATCCACAACAAAAAAAATCTTCTTATCCCTCTAAGGCATTCCCTTGAGCTATTTTTCCCAAATTATTGACATATAGAAAACATCATTTTAATTCCTACATGGTCTCCACTACCTGAACTCTTAGTGAACTTTATACTTCTATTCTTTAGTGATTTAAAGGTATTGTTAAGGTGTAGATTTTTAATCTTATTTTACAATTGATGATTAGGTATAATCACAACATCCTTAAATCCAGTCATCATCCCATTTGAAAACACATTATAAAATTTTCTATCACATTGAAGGTAATCCACATTCTTTCTGGTTCCGACCATTGACTAAAATCAAAAATCATAGTGTGAGAAATTCTAATCCCAATGATAAACCAAATAATAATGGAAATAAGATGTTTGTTGTATAAAAAATGTCCCTTTATTTTTAATCTATGACTCCTTAAGGATTATCCTAGGCCATTTATATTGATACTATATTTAAATCCTTCCTGATGGTTCATATAGAGTTTGTAAATTCACCAATCATATCCCCAGTGTGTCTCAAACCAGGTGTGCATCAAGGACAATATTAAGGAAATAAGGGATGATTCAGTCAATTTTGACTCACCCTTTTTATTACCCCAAGGTACCTCTCTTTGAAACCATATTCACTTCCATTGTTCATATAAGGGTTTAATTTATTAGAAACCACTTTCTCTACCCATTATCAAAATTACAATATATTTTACTAAACATTGACTCAACCTTAGAAATTTCCTAAAATACACCCTAAGAATTATCCTTAGAATTATCCCTTTGGATCTCACTAATGTTTTATCATCTTATTTCCAAAAGGTTAACTAATACTATCTTATGATAATAACTATAATGACCCAGGCCTCTCACATATTGATATTACATATTTTTATATGAATATTAAATATATTACACAAAAAAATCCATTACGACCATGATAGTTTAGTGTATATGGAAACATGGTATATAGTCTTCTAAATTCATGAAAAATATTCAATGTCTCTCATAAAGATATTCCATTTTTTTACTTTTCACAAAAATACAATAATTCAAAACTTTTTTCATAACTTGGGGAAAGGAATGATAAAAAACAGTGACCTAAGATGATTAATAAGGGTAAACAAGGGAGATATGAAATCATAAAATGAGAATAAGGGTATTTGAAAAATAGAATAACATTGAAAACCATACCCTATATATCAAATATCAAAATATTGAGTCAGGGAATAATGTTTTTTAGTTCAAAAGACATGAATCATAAAGAAATAAAGTAACATTATTCATGAGAGAAAAACATTAACATAAGACATGGAATTGTGTTATACACATAATCCTAGAAAATCATTTACACAGTAGTCAAGGAAAATATCCAAAACCATTATATCAGAATGATTTCACTCCACAAACCATTATAGTGGTCAAGGTTCACTCCCAATACAATCATAGAAGACAAAGTCCCTTATTGATCTAGTTTCACACCATATTCCAATCAGGTATATGTCATTAGATATAAATCATTACCCACTTAGTTGGAGAGATATATAGGTCCCACCAATAAAATAATGATAATTTTATGTATGTGTGCAATAAAATAATAAAAATTAATTATATCATAATCCATGAAGTGAAATTGGTTTCTTAATTATTTTATTATATCATAACCTATGGTAAAGAGATAGGTTTCATATTCTATTCATTATTTTATCATAGCTTAACTAGTGAAACAAAGTAGGTTTAAAAAATATTTCCTTGTGGTATAAAATGTTGAAGAGAAAATAGTTTAATAAACATCACATAATCATAACCGTAATCCATTCAGATAAATATAAATAATGGTATTCTTGGATCATTTCTCTAGTAATGACTAAATAACCTCAAAGGATTTCATCTTTTATGAAGAACAGTTTTTGAAATAAAAGTCACATGGAATGTTTCTTATAGAAGATAACATTTATATAAAAATAAATTTCTAAAACTAAAATTTATAAAATATTTTTTAAATATTTTTTTGCTGAAAATAAGCTTTAAAATATGTAATTGAAACTTTAAAAACCATTAAAAACATTCTTTTATGAAAATATATATTCCACTTTGAAAACACGCTTTAAAATCTTTTGAAAATAATTTTTTGTTTGAAATAATTTATTATTAAAATTAAAAAGATATTATAGAAAAAAATTCATTAAAATGAAAATTTAAAACAATAAAGGGAAGATAAAAATCATTTAGTGGTCATGACATTATAAAATAATGTTCATGTCGTGCATGTTAATTTTTTTCACATTTTTATTAAAATCCATATGGGAGTTGTTTGAAAAAAAACATGAATATTATTTTAAAAAAAATTATAAAAAATTAAAACATGGGTAAAAATGTATTAAATAAACAATTTTATGATTTTTAAATTCATTTTATGATTTTTTTAGAAAATAATGTTTGTTAAGAAAAATGGTTTTCAATCAAAAAGTTTTTTTTATTTAAAACATATATTTTTACATTTTGAGTAATAAATGAGAGTAATTGAAGTTAAAACATTTATTCTCAAAAAATAAACATTTGATAATAAATTCTTGAGTTTATTTTGATATGGGTTATAATATTCTATTATTTGAAACATAATAAAAAATAATCCTGATAAACAATGAGATTGTAAGTTTGAATAATTACTAATTTGATAACATTAAAACATAATCACCATACAAGAATATCATTATATGAAACATAAAATTTCATGAGCATAAATAAATTCATGATATTACAAGTACAACGGGCTGTATATATACCTCATATAGGGGGATATGTGTGGAACGAAATCATATATCTCAATGAAGTAAAATTGAGGAAAAATCACTTAAAAATTTGGTAACTTCTGAATCGTAAACCCCATGAAACATAGACCATCAAATGGATATTTAACTACCAATAATTTTTTATAATATTTATAAAATAACTTAGTGGATATTATATAACCCAGATTAAATATACATGTGTGGAATATAGAATTTTTCTAACAGAATATAAAAGTGAGATATAAATCCCTCACCTCTTTAGTAATCATTTGAATAGTAATCCTCAATAAATAATAACCTGAAACAAAACATTAAATATAATTTTAATAATTTTAATAATGATATAAAAAAAATTAATAAGTGTATACACCACATGAAATAAAAGAGTTGTGAATTTGCATATGTCTCCCAGAAATAAAAGAGAGACTAGAAATCACTTAACTTCATTATTATCTTCTATAATACACATAAAAATCTCTTATATAAAAAATATAAGTTTATTATAAATATAATAAATAAAAACATGTAAATATATCATACCATATATTGTTTTATTATTCCATTTTATTACCTTTTTATTAACAATTTAATCTAAAATTTATGTTTAGGGTAAAAGATACTTTATTTTATTGTATATGTTTTGATTTGTTATTTTGTTCCTTATATATTGAAAATTATTTAATAATATACATAATTTCAAACATGATAAAAGTATCCTATATATTAATTATATATTTATTTAGTTTCATCCATAAAATTTCGTGATGGAAAATTAAATACAATGTTTATGGTGACAGTAGACCATATGTACGCTTGAAATTTGTTTCCATTTTTTATAAATTGAAATAAAAAAGTAAAATGATATATATTACCATTATGTCATCATTTTAATGTCATATAAATCACATATTTTAATTAAAACCAACAATAATACATTCCATGTCAAGCGTTAATGAATGACTTCACTTTGCAATAGGGTAGTCCATCGTACACACGAGTGATGTTGTCGTATTCCCAAAAATGGATATCATGAAGTTATGCATGATATAATAATTTCCTAAGAATAATAATATAATAATTATAAAATATCAAAAACAAATAAATGATTATTTTAATCTTTGATAGGTGGTAATAGAAAAAACAAATGACATCAGTTCACAAGGATGTAGTCCATCACACACAAAAAACGATGATATGTTAACCCATTTGATTGAAGTGGACATGGTTTTCTGTCATGAAATTAACCTTAAAAAATCACATTATATTTAATATACTAATATTGTTATATCATCATGGTATAATAATAATATTAGTAGTTGGAGGAAGAAATAAAACAAAAATATTTGTTCATTAACGTTACCTATTCTTCGAGAATCCTCTATAGGTATTCACAAAAATCCTTATTAGGTTGGATTTCTATCCAAAAAAGGATTATAATATTATTAGAAACAATTTTTTTTTATTTGGGATGGTTTTGGATAAACTAAAATGGTTTTAATGTCTGATGAGGAGAGAAGAATTAGTGGCCATTTATAAGTAAGGTGGGTGGCAGAATTGTAATGTTCTTAGAGAAAGAATTAAATACAATTTTTTAATGTTAAAAGGATATAATAATGGAAAAATTACAATCCTGTAATGGATGGGGTTTAATTATTTCTATATAGTGGGTGTCGGAATAGTTTTGGGTTATTTTTAATCTCTATATATTTAGTTTAAGCACTAGATAAACCTATTTTACCCAAATTATAGTAAATATTTTTTATTGGGTTTTCTAATTATTTTGGTCAAAATTATATAGAAATTATTATACAATATAAATTATGATTATTAAAAAAATTAATATGTTTTTATATATTCCATTCAAATAAGTGGAAAATTAAAATTTAAAATTAATCCCACAAACATGACAATAAACTAGGGTTTTGAGAAGTTTTTTTAAACCATGATATGATTTTATATTAACATAATTTATAATAATAATAATTGTATGAATATTAACTAAAATATATTGATATATAATATAATATTTTCATTTAAAAATTTTATCAATAGAGATTATTTTAATTAATTAAAACATAGAAACATTATGAACTTTAAAATAGTTTAAAAAACCCTCTTTTAAACACCCAAAAATAAAATTATAATAAAATATTGTATAAATTTCGTTCAAAATTAATTAATTGGATTTCAAATTACTAATTAATACTTATTTTTGATTAAAACAAACATTTTCATTTAAATTACTCAATTTATTGAAAATAAATGATTGTTTTACAAAAAATCATCATTTTCACCATTCACTAAGAAGTAAATATTTTCCATGAAATCCTATAATGTCACCATAATTAAGTCTTGATTTTATGATTCAATAAATTAATTTCATTTTTTCAAATAAATTTTCTAAAATATCTATAAATTGATGATAATATTTTATCTTAAAAAGTTATAAAAATTATTTTTAGGAAAACATATATTTCTGAATATAATTACTCTAGAATGAATTTATTACTTATTAACTAAGCGTAAATTAATAAATTTATTTTGAGTAAGAAATTATATATATATATATATATATATTGTTAATAGAATTCATAACCACCTATTTAACGGCTAGATTATATGGGTCATATTTAAAATAATATTATTTAATGGTTCGTTGAATCTCTGTGTCGTGTGTCATGTGCACTCTCAAAAAACTAATTATGGTCTAAAATTTATCTAATCATAGAGTTTCCTATAATTTATCATATACATAGTTTTTGGTGATGGAAAATAAATCAAAAAAATAAAATTCTATTGAAAAAAATATTTCAAAAAATATTATGGTGTTACTAGAATCATTATTGAAGAGTTAACTGAATGATATCTTACATCATTTAATATAAACCAAATGATGTAGTTTCATGGAATACAATCAATAAAATACCATTATATAGTAAATCTCACAAGGTTATGGTTTATGATTTAATATTTAAATCCAATAATCTACCACTTTCACTATATCATTCCATTTTTTCAGAAAAATCACAACTCCTTTTAAATCTATCGAAACTAATTTAGGAGAAATTTTCATATAAAATATCTCAATTTTTAGGAAAAGAATTTTTTCCAAAAATAATTCTTATTCTAAATCCTTTTTTGTGAACCTATGATCCATTAAAATATTAAGAAAATTATAAATGTTTTAATTCGTAATTGTAAGTATCTGGAAGCCTCTATAAAAATGTCATTAGAGTTATAAAGGATCCATGTTTGATTTTGATTAAACACCCTCATATATACATATAAAAATATACACCAAATGATATATCTTTATAAAACATATTCATAAATGTATAATAATTTTTTCTTGGACATCATGTGACCACTTGAAATGGAAAATGTTAATATTGTATAGTTCATCCCATACACTCAAAATTCACTAAAACAGACTAAATAGAGTTAATTAAGACAACATATTTCATTCATCAATGTATTGAGAACCATACATATCCTTAAACTAAATGTGGATATGAATTTCCATATCTTAATTCAATAATTGAAACAAATGTCATGACTTTATTAAAATAGGAAAAATACCATCTTTGTCAAACTCAACTGATTTCATGATAAAAAATATACCCAAAAAACTCTGATTAACTTATACTAATATAAAGAATAAAAATGTATTAGTGTATGAAGGTTAACATGATATGTATATTTTAAAACTTAGTTTAAATTTATTTATATGAATCATAAAAATATAATTTATCTATGTTTGCATAATATTCCATGTGCTATTGTTTTCTGCTCAGTCTATAATATATGTCTCTGCTTATTATGAAATGAGTCTATTTGGTACCATTTGTATGATTCTATTCATGAAAATATTAACATATTTTCATATCCCATAACACTCATTGATGATTATTGATTAGAGAAAATTAGAAGTTATACCTTCAAAGCATTTAATAACTACACTATTCATGTAGTAAATAGAACAAACATGAATGAATGATAAATGAAAATTCCTTTTTTTAATACTATGATACATTTAATTTGAAAAAAACAATTAAATTAAATTTCTCATGAATCTAATTCCCAATTACTTCATATAATCCTAATGTTTTTATGTGTTAATTGATTTTTCAAGGGATCCCTTACATCATCCTTTTTTCCACCCAAACATATATTTCCATTTCCCCTATACATAATTTCTAAAAATATATATTATTTAAGAATGATATCTTTAGTCCTTTGGTGAGATCAGGTTCATTGGCCTATGTAATTCCTCCAATATTATTATGTTATAGAAAAAGTTCTTCCAAAATGATAGAAACTAACATAAGTTTAGTTTTAAACTTCTTGATCTAAAAATCATCCTTTGAAGCATCTCGTACAACATAGTATAATGCATCTATTTTCAATTATTCAACTATATATTTTTTGTAAATATTTCAAATAATATCTCCAAAATTGTGGAAAAAACACATTATTGAGATGTCATATCACTGATACCATTTTGTAAACGAACATCTATGTAACCACTTGCAATGAGATCTTCCACACCTCTAAATACCAATGACATATTCTTAACTTTTTTCAAGTACTTTAGGATGTTATTCAATGAAATAAATTTAGTCTCACTGGGGATTGATTAGTATCCACTAGTTCTTCTCAAATCATATGAAAAAGATGGTTTAGTGAAAAATATATTATACATTTTAGATCATTTATTAGATACAAAAAAATGGTATCTAAATTTCTCATTTTCAACACTTTAGAAATGAAATGAATATCTTTAAAACTCAGTTCATGAAAAAATGGTAAATAAAGCTTCTTATATATCACCACGCCAAACTACCATATCACATAAATGATATATGTACCCTAACTTAGTTCATGATATGACTTTGATCCATCTCTATATATCTTCTTACATAGTACTTATGATTATCCACACATATCTTTCATTGATAATCATTTTACAATCCATACCATTATGGAATGTATATTTTGAATATCATATCTGATGAGCAGTATGTTATTTACACACAATAGTGGAAATACCATAGTACTCTCACTAACTTGTAGACAAAAGAATAATAAATATTTTATATGATACCAAACTCTTTGATTGGAACATAAAACTAAATATTCCATCTCAACGAATCAATATTTATTTTATAAACGGATCATGATAACCTTTAAACCTTCATATAATTATTTAACACTTTCAATCCTTCAAGATATAACATATTCATATACCTGAAAAATTCCCATTATTTAAAGATGTATTAATATCAATTTGATATATTTCATAATAATAATGAACAAATGTTACGTATTAAAATATACACATAATATAACCCACAGGTAGGTAGTTCCTAAGGATTATAATGTAATTAATTATCATAAGACATTTGAACTTAGTACTGATTGTTTCCCCCCTAATTTTAGTACAATGGAATTCACGTGGAGTACACACCTAGATGGTGATTTGGCCACAAATGTCACGAACCGTCCCCCCGGGCTCGTGTCGTGACTATCCCAAGCCCGCCTTCCATAAGCCAGGGGCTGGAGACTATCACTAAAAGGTGTATTCCCTAAAACGGGAAATAATTACCTTTATAACCTGTAAACTCACAAAAACCCAGAACACAACAAGATACGAAATTGTATAGTAAAAAGAGTGTGTAAAATAAGCTAAAGGGGCCATAATACAAGCCCTACAGGGAAGTACAAGTAAAACTAGTATGCACAAGTTAAACAGAAAACAACACCTATGAACACCCACCAAGGATCCTACCAGTAGGGTAGGTACAACTCTCGAATGGTCGTCTCTATTGTATGCCTTGTTTAATGTCCACCTCTGAGCTACCTCTAGTCCTAGTACCATCATCCTCAGTCAGCGATGTCTGTCTTCTACACCAAACACAACAAGTTGCAGACGTAGCCTGTGCAGGTGTGAGTATAAAAATACTCATTTGGGACCCCGAGACCCTCTAAGGTCTCTCTATACCCACAAATGATAAACCACAAATCCTGAAAAAATTGACAAACCTACTTAGGTATATGACCATACATATACCTAAGTTTTCGAGAAAGCCCTTCTCAATCCTGAGGAAACACAAGGCCCAACTCTAAACCCCAAAGCTCAACTGTCCCATGAATGAAAGAATACCATGAAGGTTACATCACATTGTTAAGTACCAATAAGGTAACACTACATAGAAAAATAGGAAAATGGTATCACCACGAAAGTATTCCCTACAAAGGTACACCACACTTATGATTTCAAAAAAGGTAAAGACTCATCTCACATCAGGTATAACTTAGGTACGGTAGTAAATATGATTAGATGTATCATCTGAATCATATTACTATCTTAAGAGGTAGACCCACATTGGATCCTAAATCATCAGACCCATATAGGATCCTAAATCATCAAACCCATGTAGGATCTTAGTATTGCAGACCCACGTAGGATCCTAGAGTAGCCCCACATGGATTCGTAGAGCGGATCCAAGTGGGATCCTTGAACACAAACCCACATAGGATCCCACAGCACAGACCCACACAGGATCCCTTGATCATGTTACAGCCATCCACAGGGTTCTCGCAATAAGCTCACTAGATTTTGGGAGGGTCCGCTCCTCTAGCCACATGTCGATAATCCAACAACCATAAAGTCCCATGATGATGTATCCCAAAGGATTTCCATGTAATAGGGGTCTCAGTGAAACAGACGGTGCGTCAATCAAATGACTAGTCTGTAAGTTATTAGCAATTTCGCTCCAAGGGACTGGTTGGATTCCGGGATAATCCAACCCGGCCGTACTCCATCCTAATCCAAAACCCAAGTGGAGTATACAAAAATGATCATCCTGATCCAAGGTTTCAGGCGTCCTAGATGGTTCGTCAAACAGACACCTGTAGCCCAAGTTATAGCCGAAAGAGTAAAAGGGGTTGAAGTTGGTCTGGGTCCGATCCAACTCGGCTTGGGCTGAACTGACCCGGTTTGGGATGACATGGCCTGAACAGGGTCTGACTCATCCCACAGAATCTAACCCAGTCCACTGGGTCCGACCCGACCCGTGAAGGGCGATACATGCTGGGAGGCCCATGCTGGGCGGCCTATGGCTGGCCGAACGACCCGCCATCCTCCAATGTGCGGTCGCGTGCCGCGCCACCCCCATTGGCTGGCAGTGCGCCGAATGCCCTCCCTTCACCACCTCGGCCTCGAGCCACAGACATGGTACGCCAGCAGTGTGGTCACGTGCCGCCACCCCCTTCATGTGGCCATCTGTTTCCTCTACTCTGTCGTGGCCCTCCTTTGAGGGCATGGTTGCACCACCGTTGTCTTTGCAGCTGGCCGGAGTGTCGATCACCGCTCCTGAGCCCTTCTGGCAACGTTCCTTGTATCACGGGGCGATCCTCGGTGTCTTGTTCTTCATTCTATAGACTTTTTCACTCACCACGGTATGTCCCCATCGATTCAAGACAATCCAAATCCCAAAAATATTACAGAGGGTTCGAGCCATGTTTGTTAGGCCCACACCATCTGCGTTAGTATAGTGGCAAGTGGCATAATTGTTTTTGAATCAAGAATAACATCGAGAAGAAGGTAAGGGGTATAAAATCAACAATCACTACCACGATTTCTCATTGGAAGTGTCGCGAGATAATTTTAGTGCAGGAAATGAGGGTTCCAACCATCATCACTTCTTTAACACGCTTCCAAATTCGGGCCCGTGCATCGTCCTCATTCTTGATTCTGAAGTACTTTCTTCGTTGGTGATGGAATTCTTCGTTTGGAGGAACAGTTTCTCCAATTTTCTCCCAACTCTCATCTTTTCCAATGATTTCTTTCCCAACCCCACAAAAATAAGTTCCAACTAATTAAATTAAGTGTTATTAATTTAATTATATTTGGACATTAATTAGGTTGATGTTGGCATAATTAATTTTGATGAAGTCCATGGGTTAACTCCACATTAAGAGGGGTTCAGGTGGTCCCCACCACCATGAATTCAAAATGGGAGGTTTTCTAGCTCAGGTGGTCCCCACCACAGAACATTTAAATGGGAGGTTTTAAATAAAATAAATGTTGTTCTTTATTTTATTTTTATTTCCACGAAACATATGAAATCTTACTTTCACCCTCGTCCTTCTTCGGTAGAGGAGAAAGTCTCCATAAGTGAATATCAGAACACCAAGTTCAATGGCGCCCTCAGAATTAAATTCTGAGTACCGGTTCAAAGGTTACAAAAACCCACTTGCCCATTTACTAAACGTATTTAAACAGAAGTTTAGAAATTCATTTCAGGCACACCGGGCCTTGGACTCATGCACTGTCAATTATCGTGGACTTTTATTGTTCCAATATAATTTAAAAAAATACATAGAAAAAATCTAGGTGTTTACATTCTCCCCACCCTAGGGATTTGTGTCCCCGTAAGCCACAACTCATACTAATGGAACAAGTGTGGGTATTGGGCACGTATCTGAGCCTCCCACTACCATTTTCTATCCCAGGGGTTCCCATGCTGCCAGTGAACGTGCACTAAAGTTATCGATTTACCATGAATGACACTCTCCTGTCGATCCTCAATCACTACTAGCACCTCCGTAAACGTCGCCCCATTGTCGATTTCCATCTCACCATGGTCGATGACGTGATATGGGTCATGTACATATCTCCTTAGTTGGGATATGTGGAACACATCATGCACCCAATGCAACTGAGGGGGAAATTCTAGGCAGTAAGCCACCTCCCCAAGTCTACTGAGGACATGAAAGGGTTCGATGAAACTCAGAGATAACTTTCCACCCTGACCAAAGCTCTGCAAATCTTGTCACGATGAGAGCCATATAATGACATGGTCACCATCCCCAAACTCCAGAGGTGTCTGTCTTCCGTCGGCATAAGACTTATGCATCCTCTATTTATACAGTCTTCATCTTCTCCTAGATGATCTGCAACTTCTCCATGGTAACCTATACCATATTTGTACCCAGGAGTGCTGAGTCCCCTCGGTCAGTACAACACAAAGGAGATTTGCAAGGTCGGCCATACAGATCTTTGAAAGGTTCCATACCAATGGTGGAGTGATAGTTTTTGTTGTATGGAAACTCCACCAAGGTCCAGCAATGCTCCTAGCTGCAACCAAAGTTAGGACACAAGCACACAACATGTTCTCGAGGGTCTGAATGATCCGTTCAATCTATCCATCTATCTAAGGATGGAAGGAATTACTCAAACAAAGTAGAGTACCAAAAGCCTCCTGCAACCACTTCTATAGACAGGAAGTGAAACGTGAATCACAATTGGAGACAATCGTCGAGGGTACTCCATGTTGCCACACAATATCCTACATAGAGTGGTGTCCCAAGCTCTCTACTGAACCTTGCACTCTGATTGGTAAAAAGTTGGACGTCTTGGTGAGTCAGTCGATGATCACCCATATAGAATCATGCCTCCTGGATGTATGTGAAAGTCATGTCATGAATTCCATGGATATCCCATCCCAATTCCACTCTAGGACCTCTAAAGGATGAACTGAGCCTGCTAGTACCTGATGCTCCACCTTTACATGTTGACAAGTGAGGAATGAGATACAAACTCTACTACAACCTTCTTTATTCCTGAACACAAGTGATGTAGTCGGAGGTCGTAGTACATCATTTCCACTCCTGGATGTATCGCTAGAGGGGATGTATGGAAATCCATAAATACTTCATCCTGAAGCGACACTGGTACCATGGTACATCCTCTGAAGAGGAGGGCGTGCTCTCCACTTTCAGAAAATCCATCAGGTTCTTGTCCTATGGATATCTGAGCACGTCGAGTCTTGCAGTCAGTTTCCCTGCACTACTCCTCCTTGACTCATTGAGGAAGTGGGGGAGTAACTGTAAGATATTGAAGAAAAGATAATCCAGCTCATTCCACAAAGGATACCTGTAAGGTAGCAAGATGCTATGACGCTTAACCTAGAAGATGTATACCAGATCTCCTACTGAGTGCATCATCTACAATGATCCCCTTCCTAGGAGTATAGACAATCTCTAAGTCATAGTCCTGGAGGAAATCAAGAAAACGTCGCTATCTCAGTTTCAGGTCCTTCTACAAAAAATATATACCTAAGACTCTTTTTATTAGAGTAGACTGTAAAACATTTGCCCATCAAGTAATGTTGCCAAATCTTCAAGGCGAATACAACTACTGCTAACTCCAGGTCATGGGTAGCATATTTTTTCATATTTTGCCTCATATGTTGAGAACCATATGTGATAACCACTCATTCCTACATCAGGACACATCCGATCTAGGTCCCTGATGTGTCGTAGTATAATAGATACACTAAATCCTCTTTCGGAAGCCTTAAGATGGGGCACTTGGCAGCCTCTGCCTCTGCTCCTTGAAACTCCACTGGAATATCTCTGACCACACGAAGGGTTTCCCCTTCTTCTTAAATGATGATAAAGGCGCTGCATCTTTGGAGAAATCTGGCACAAACCTCTGGCAGTATCCAGCCAAACGTAGGAATCTTCATACCTCTGTCACACTCCTGGGAGGTTCCCAAGAATGTACTGCCTCAATCTTCACTAGATCCACTGCAACTCCAGCCTCTGAGATGAAATGTCCTAGAATGTGAACCTCTTGGATCTAGAACTGGCACTTCAAGATCTTACCATAAACCTGGTGATCTCAAAGTGTGTCCAGAACTATCTACAAATGACAGGCATGCTCCTCCTCAGTATCTGATTAGATTAGAATGTCATTAATGAAGACCACCACAATGTGATCAAGATATGGCTAAAAGAAAAAGTTCATGAGTCCCATGAACATTGTTTGAGCATTGGTCATGCCAAATGGCATGACCAAAAACTCATAATCATCATACCAACATCTGAAAGTTGTCTTCTACACATCCACGTATCGTACTCTGAGCTAGTGATAGCCTGACCTGAGGTCTATTTTTGAGAACCACTGTGATCCCTTCAGCTGATCAAATAGGTCATCACTCCTCGGAAGTGGGTAATTGTTCTTCACGGTCACCTGGTTTAGGCGCTGAAAGTCAACACAAACTCTCAAGCTCCCATCCGCCTTCTTGGAGAACAAAATTGTGGCTACCTATGGAGAAACACTAGGCCGGATGAACCCCTTCCCCTGTAAGTCATCTAGATATACCTGTAGCTCACAAAGCTCCATGGGAGCCATCCCATATGCTGGTGTAGATATTGGTGTCATATTAGGGTACAAATCAGTGTGAAATTAAACCTCTCTATGAGGAGGTAGACTCGAAATATCATCTGGGAAGACATCCGGTTACTAATCCACCACTACTGCATAGCTCGGACTCTCCACATCAACCACTCCGAGGGTAAGGCTTTCCAACTAATGAGTGATTGGATGCACTCTCCTATGAGTAAGTCCATCCAATCATGTAATAGATCCCCTCTCACTGGTGAATGTAAACCTAATTCCATCCATGCAGACACACCACACCTTGCACCTAATACAGTCAATATGAGTATGGACTGTAGATAACCGGTCTATACCAAAGATGATGTCATAATGCCTCGATGCCGCTACTAGGATATCCAAGTTGAAGCTCTCGTCTCCTAGAGTATGCCAACACTAGTGTTTAATCATTGAATGCTTTTATGTAGGAGATTCCATCCATAAGGATCGATCCAACGGCTCCACCAGAATCTGCGAGCTCTAAATGAGGGTAGTGGGAATAAAAGAATGATTGGAACTTGTATCTATAAGTACTAGAACTATGGTGGGCTAGAAACAGATCATACCTGGTCTCATCTCCAAAGCACCATGGTCGTAGGCCTTAACTACCTGAAGCTGAGATTTCCCTTATCCACCTGCTCCATGTGGTTGGGATTGACCACCTAGTGGTGGTTGCGATAACACCTCGAATAGTCTCCCGCCGCCAGTTGCACGACCATCTACTCTACCACATCTGCCTACTCCCTACAAAACTCCTTGATCAAACATCTGTCTCTCTCTGGGTGGTCCTTCGACTATCAGCTGATCATCCGTACGATGGGTCGGGCAGTCACAAGCCATGTGACCCTGCCCGCCACATGCGTAACACTGCCTAATCTTCACATGAATGGATCTCTCTCTGGTGCCCCACACAACTGAACCTGAATCCTACGATTGTCCACATGTATGTCTGGTCCTCTTAGACTACTATGAAATTTGTCTACTGCCAGCTGTAGAAGACTCTGCTAAGTGACACACAGTGGTGGGTCTTGCTGCTGGTGACTGCTCAAAAAGAAGACTCTCCACTAAGAGGGCTCTCTCTAACACCCCCACCTCCGTCAGAATACTGAGAGAAAATATCAAAGCCCATATCTCCCATCTGAGTCGGTGCTCTAAGGTCTCGGCCTTGAAGAATGGGTCATGCACCATATCTGTGGAGTAACATGAGAGGTCGCTGAACCTTGCTAAGTACTGAGCCATAGTCCTGCTGTCCTGCTGCAGATGAAGAAGCTCTGGTATGCGCACTACGTGAAGGGTCGCTGGGACAAATTCTACTTCAAACAGGCTCTCAAAGTCTTCCCAGAGAAGTGTCACCTCGTCGTGAACTGGGAGTATCAAGATCCTCCTTCTGACTGCTTCTTCCTTTAGAAGAATGGTGGTAAGGATCACCATGAGATCAACTAGTGTCCCTACTAGTTGGATGACTCTCACTACAGCCTCCAACCAATCCTCAGCCGCTTGTGTGTCTGTCCCACCCCTGAACTTGGGTGGCCTCTGGCGCTGTAACTCATGCAATGCACTCAAGTGGAGTGATCCCTCTACTGTTGGGGTTGATGGAATCAGTGTCCCAACGGGTAATGGTACCACTGGTGCCTCCACTAGTGCCCCTACTAAAAAAGGGCCATGTAGAGAGGCCTCATTTCTCAATAGAATATCATCGCATACTATACCAAGAACTATAGATGGTTATCTTCATGGAGGTTTTCTGAAAAGAAAAAGGCAAGACACGATCAATAAGTTGTAACTAGGGAGCTGACTCAAAGATATCACTAAGAATACTTTCCAAAAGACACACACAATCAATGTTTTCGTGCATTGAGTCAGAAATTAGGATTCAGGGTCCCAATGTATGGATATGTCAGCCACTGCACAAACAATAGATTCCCCAAACCGATAACCACACTCATAACACATGACAATATGACCATTAAAATATCAAAGTCCAATGTTCTATGATATAACCGACTCCTCTGATACCAATTTGTCATGACCCGTCCCCTAGGGCCAGTGCCATGACTACCCCAAGCCCACCTTCCATAAAGGAGGGGGGGGGCTCGCGACTAGCACCGAAAGGCGTATTCCTTAAAACGAGAAGGCATTGACTTTATAACTTGTAAACTCACCAAAACCAACCACATAGCAAGATACGAACAAAATTAATCTTTATAGTAAAAAGTGTGCGTACAATATGAAAAAGGGTCTAGAATACAATCCCAACTTAAATGTACAAGTAAAATTGGGAAGTAAAACTGAAACTGAAAATAGCTTCTATGAACACCCACCAAGGATCCTACCAGGAGGGTAGGTACAGCTCTCGAACGACCATCTCTGCGGTATTCCTCGCCTAATTTCCACCTCCGAGCTACCTCTAGTCCTGGTACCCTCGTCTTAGTTAGCACTGTCCGTTGTCTGCCCCAAACACAACAAGGTTTGAGGGTAGCTTGTGCAGGGGTGAGTATAACGATATTCAGTAGGGACCCCGAGACCCTCGAAGGTCACTCTAAACCCACAAAGGATAATAAAAATCATGAAAAAAACTGAAAAACCTACTTATGTATATGCCCATACATATACATAATTTATCGAGTAAACCCATATCAATCCTAAGAAAACGCATAGGCCCAACTCAAAAGACCAAAGCTCAACTGTCCCACAAATGAAAGAATTCAATAAAGGTAACACCATGATGGTAAGTACCACAAAGGTAACACTACACAAAAAATACCACAAAGGTATCACCACAGAGGTATTCACCATAATGGAATGCCACACAGATGATTATGACAATGGTAAAGACTCATCTCCACCCAGGTATAACTTAGGTACAATAGTAAAGATAATTAGATATATCTACTGAATCATCTTACTTTCTTGAGAGGCAGACCCACGTAAGATCCTAAATCATTAGACCCATGTAGGATCCTAAATCATCAGACCCACAAAGGATCCGAGTACAGTATACCCACGTAGGATTATAGAGTATCTCTACGTCGATTACTAGAGTAGATACAAGTGGGATCCTCAAACACAGACCCATGAAGGATCACGAAGCACAGAACCAGATAGGATCCCATTCTCATGTTACAGCCAGCCACAGGGTTCTCGCACTAAGCTCTCTTGATTCCAGGAGGGTTCACCCCTCAATCCACAGGTCAATAATCCAACTACCACAATGTCCCACGATGATGTATCCCAAAGGACCGTCATTTAATAGGGGTCCCAAAAAAATAGATTGTGCATCAACAGGAGGCCCGATCTGTAAGTTATTAGCTTTTCCACTCCAAGTGCCCAGTTGGATTTAGGTTCTATCCAACCCAGTCCAACTCCAACCTTATTAAAAACTGAAGTGAAGTATCCCTAAAGGACCCTCTCAATTCAAGGTTTCCGACACCACAAATGGTTTGTCAAACAGATGCTCATAGCCCATGTTATAGACGAAAGGGTAAAAAGGGGTCGAAGCTGGTCTCGGTCCGGTCCGACCCGACTTGGACCGACTCGACTTGGTTCAGGTCATCCATCCCGACCTCGAATTGACCCAGCCCACGGAATCTATCACAGCCTGTTGGGTCCATCCCGACTCACTGTGTCCAGCCCACCGGCGCGGCCCGGCCCGTTGGGCAGCTTGCGGCGGCTAGATGGCAGCCCTCCTCTGTAGCGTGGTTGTGCACCATGCCACCCCTGGAGACCAACAAAGAGTTGGCGGCCCTCCCATAATCATCGCATCCCCTGTATGCCAGCGGCATGGTCACGCACCACCACCCCCTTCACGCGGCCAACCGAGCGCCGACCATCACCTCTGCTCCGCCGTGTAAAACGGGCCATAGCCCTCCTCCGGCATAGTGGTTGCGCTGCCACCATCTTTGCGGCCAACTGGAGTGCCAGGTGCCACTCTCAAGCCCTTATTGAGACATTCCTCAGGTCATCGGGTGTGCCTCGATGGCCCGTTATTCATTCTGTAGACTTCCTCTCTCGCCTCGGGATGCCACCAGTGATTCAAGACCCTAAAAATCCCATAAATATTGTGGATGGGTCAGGCCGTGTTCATTAGGCCCAGACCCTCCGCGTTAGAATAGTAACAAGCAGCATAATTGTTTTTGAATCAAGAAGATCATAGAGAATGGGGTAAGGCGTATAAAATCAATAATCCCTACCTCAATTTCTCGTTGGAAGTGTCGCGAGATGATGTCGGTGAAGGTGATGAGGGTGCCAACGATCATCACTTCCGCAACACTCTTCTGAAGTCAGGATAATGCATCATCCTCATTCTTCATTATGAAGTACATTATTCATTTGAGTGGGTGTTCTTAGTTTGGAGGAAAATTTTCTCGAAAGTTCTTCGAACTCTCACCTTTTCGAACAATTGTTTTTCCCAACCCCACGAAAATAAGTTCCAACTTAATAAATTAAGTTTTATTAATTTAATTAGAGTTGTCCATTAATTAAGTTGATGTTGGCATAATTAATGTGGAGGAATTCCATGGGTTAACTCCATATTATGAGAGGTTGGGGTGGTACCCACCACCATGAATTCAAATGGGAGGTTTTCTAGCTTGGGAGGTCCCCACCAATGAACATTCAAATGGGAGGTTTTAAATAAAATAAATTTTTTTCTTTATTTTATTTTTATTTCCATGAAAAAATGAAATCTAACTTTCACACTCATCCTACTGTGGTCGAGGTGAAAGTCTTCTTAAGCGAATATCAGTGTTACTAGTTCAATGATTCCTTTGGATTTCAATTTCGAGCACCAGTTCAAAATTTACAAAAACCCTCTCAAACATTTATTGAACGTACTTAAAAAAAGTTCAAAAATTCATTATGGGCACACCAGGCCCCAGAATCATGCACCTTCAATTTTCATGGACTCGTAATATTTGTAACACCACATGCTTCCACAGTACACTTCACTATGAATAATACAGTAGTGTGTGTTATACGCAGCTTCGAGTTGTAACACACCACAACCAATCAAACTGCCGTTATGAATAGTAATACCAACTTTTTGAAATTTTATAAATTTTATCTTTCAAAACGGACTTTATTTTTAGACTCAGAATATCAAAATTAGCTTAGGATGAATTTTTGGTATTTTTTTGAAAACTTTCAATTTTTGATGACTATTTAAAAACACAGAGTTATAATTTAAAACCGAATTTTTTTTAAATAATTATTTATTTTATTTAAATTGATTTTAGGTCAAAATAGATACATAATAACTATATAATTTCAATTTAATTCGTTGGATTCAGTTTATAATAATTTTAGATATATAAAAATTTTATTGAACTTTTTGTCGTCTTTTACCCACCTCCTAGGAATACTTTCAAATTCACATAAAACATAATTTTACCACTTCTGTGATAGGAATATAAAAAATTAGAGAGACATGGTTGATACAAATAAGTAAAATGTGGTTCAATATGATAAAAATTATTTTTGGTGAATAGTAACTTTTTACTTTTATTTACCATGATTAAAAGTAAATAGGGTAATTAAGGGTAAAAGGATATTATTATTACCCAATCACATATCCTAATTATGTTGTATAAGTATAACTAGGACAACAACAACCTTAGGAACAAAATATGAACCTCTTTGGTCCACTTGGATTAGAATACGACATTTATTATTATTTAATTCAAAAATATTTTAAAAGAGTTAAAATCAAGATTTAATAACTAAAAAATTTTTAATATAGGGTTACATAAAAGATAGATTCGACTATAAATATTCATTAGAAATCTAAAAATATTTCCTAAATAATGTTATTTTATTAATATTTTTTAGATATTAAATTAATTAATTTATTTATGACACAATGATGATACAGTAATTACCTAATTAATGTAATATTAAAATAATTGATATTATAAATAAACCAATAAATGTAATTTTAGGCTTTTTATGAATTCCACTAATTTTTTAGGTTAATATTACATATTATGGTTGTTTAAATGAATTTTTTTCTAATTAATAATGCAGTTATGAATTTAACCTACCCTTGACCAGGGAAAAGTACAAAGTAAGGGTTAATTTCACAATCTCTTCATTATCCAAGGCTGTTTATATATAATTATCTACTGGGACCTCATTATCATCCACATTCATGTTTCTTAAAAAAAATTTGAAAACATTTTTACTATTTACTAAACTATGGTTTAAAGTCATTTATACCCTTGATTGAATTTTTTTAAAATGGTTTGACAGGAATCTTTCCGTTGTTCTTAAAACAAGGTACGTTTTGACCTTTTCAATAAATTTAAGGTAAGAATGTGTTTTAACTTATATGGTGGGTGAGGCTATTTTCCACTATTATAACATCATCAAAGATTCCCTTACAAGCTTATAAGAATATTTCCAAAAGAAATTTTTTATTTTATAATTATATGAATTTTAAATGATTTCAATGTAGAAAGAGATATTTCTCAAAAAAAGTTTTTAATTTCATCTATGTCAACATCCTTTGATAGATTTTAAGTTTATTTGAAGTTGATTTATTATAATACAAAAATTCCATATTGTATTAAATGTTTTGTGATATGTTTGACTATGGATGTGTTATTTTTATACCTTTCATGGTTTATAGAAAAATTGTTGACATTTCGTATCATAGTTTTAATATGAATGTTTATGTTATGTTTAAACCTTTTCATATGAGGAATGAATTTGACTTATTATGTGACAGGTGGAGACCGCTATAGATCCTAGATGCATCTGTGGGTCTCATGAGACAAACTAGTGTCCTGGCAGAAGGCCTTGAAAAAAATCTTATTTGTAGTCTTGGAAAATGTCCTGGACTATGTGGTTATGAATGCTTGGAATTATGCATTCCATCATTATGAAAGTGTCTATTTATATTGCATGTGATTATTCTACTATTTGAATATCAATGTGAGTAAGTAAATGGAATTATTTGATTTTAGCTTTGCCATATTATGCTGAAGTTCATGTTTAAAAGGCTTTTGTTTTATTCTTATACATTGAATTAATTGTTTATGATTATTTGTGAAAGTTTCCTCTATATTGTTATCCTTACTAAGCAACTGAGCTTACCCCTTTCTATGTTTTATTTTTCCCAAGATGCGAAGAAGTATTTTATGACTGACCTGTGGGGATTGTCTAAGGGGATATGATTGTGGTCTATGGAAACAATGTTGTTGAAGTTTTCCATTTTATGATGTAATGTAAACCTTATGAATATATCTAGTACTTACAATGCTACTAAACTAATCGGTCTTTTAAGACTTGATCTTTTGTGATCATGCCAATGTTTTGTAATAATGCACCGACTCTGGGTAACTGGGGTCGGGGCATTATAGTTGGTATCATAAAATGTTTAGTACAGACCTTGGAATCTAGATTTAGATAAAATCTGATAAGAGCACATTACCCTAAGATAGAACTTTAGGGTTAGTATAGAAGAACTTCCTAGAAATATGGTATTGTAGATATATTGTGCGTTTTCCAAGGAATATATCCCTATTTGGGTTCGAGATGGTAGAGGTAGCTCTGGAACTGATGTACCTAGGGGTAAGACCCAAAAACACTACTTTTATCTAGACTCGAATGGGAACTGTTGTACGACAACGGGCCTTGCTGCACTCTTGTTTATAGCACTCCCAAGGGATATGCTTAGATTAATTATCATTTTATTTAAAAACCATTATGAAGGGTTTATTAGTATATACTTCCTCCAAGAAAACATTTTTATGATTATGGATTATATCTATAAATGATTCAATTTATGTTATGTGTTTTACAAGTTTGGATTTATGTATTGCGATTCATAAACTAATCTAGATTATGTCATTGTTTAGAAATGGTGCCTAGTGGAAGGAATGGAAACCATCTCCATGCACTCACTCCATGTAGGTATTTCCCTCCTGCTCAAGATAATTATAGTGGATCTAGTGATACAATTAGTGCTAATCATATAATCACCATACTGGGACAAATCACTTAGGTTATGAATAATTAACTTACCCGTATGGAGCATCATGATCCACAGCGTGGAGGATCAATGTTATATCACTTCATAAGGAAACAAACACCAATATTCTGGGGGGGGGGGGGTACAAATCCATTATTAGTTGAGCAATGGATAAATTTCTTAGAGAAAATATTCCACACTATGGTGAGTCATGAAAGGTAAAATGTTGTCATAGCTGTTTACGACCTCACTGGCGATGCAGATCAATGGTGGTCATTGATTCAAAACACAAAGGAAGATGATGAAGTATTAAATATGGAATGGGGGGAGTTTAAGGAGCTTTTCTTAGAAAAATAATTTCCTCGTGAGCATCAGGAAGATATGGAAAGAAAATTTCTGAGTTTGAGACAAAAGGAGGATGAGAATGTCACAATGTATGAAGCTAACTTTACAATATTAGCGAGGCATGCTGTAGATTATATACATAACCTAAGAAGTAAGATTGATCATTTCTTTGATGGGTTAAAACCATTTCTCCATTGAGCATTAGTCTCAAAATCCTTCTCGTCGTATGAAGATATTGTCTCATGTGCTATCAAGACAGAAAAAGAATTCTCTATGTCTTACGAATTTAAAGCAAAGAATGAGAAGAAGAGATCTACTAAACACTTTGGAAATGAAAATAAGGGGAAGAAGGGAAAATTTGAATATCCATCCTACTGTAAATGTTGGAAGAAACACCCTAGTACTTGCCTAAATGGATGGGAGTTTGTTACTAGTGTGGTGAAAAGGCCACCAAGCTCGTGATTGCAAGGGGAAGTTATGTGATTGAATGCCCAAATCTTCAGGGGAAATTTCCTTAGAAAAGTCCATGGGATCAAGGCCAAGATTATGCTGTCACTACTACTAAGGTAGAAGCTTCTAAAGACATGGTTGAAGGTAATTTAATGGTTTCCTCAAGTTTAGAAAATTCTTTATTTGATTCTGGATCATCACATTGTTTCATATGTTCTCGGTTTGCTAATAAAATTAAACATTTACAATTTGATTTTTCAAAGGATTTTCCATTCAAAACTCCTAAGGGAAGTATCATCGCAACAATGTTTTGTGAATCAGTTCCCATTCGGGCATATAATGCTCTTTATCTACTGATCTCATCGCCATACCCATGATTGAATTTTATATAATCCTTGGCATGGTTTTAATTTCTGACCATGATGTAGAAAATTTATTGTTATAAGAAGGAGGTTACGATTTTTTATGATGATGATCAAGAACACTTTGTCTTTAGGGCAAAATCATCACCACCTGATTCATATTTAGATCCACCCCCACTAGCTCTACTATACTCAATTATTGGGGAGGAAGAGAATGAAATAATTTTGGGTGAGGAAATTAATGTTAAAATAGATGATGTACCTATTTTGAAACAATATGTTGATGTGTTTCCATAACATTTACCTGGACATCCTCCAGAATGAGAAAATGAGTTTTTCATTTATTTAATTCCTGCTTCAAGGCCCATATCAAAGACCCCTTATAGAATGACCACTATAGAATTAGTGGAACTAAAGAAGTAACTAGAGGAATTGATTAAGAAGGGATTTATTCTCCCTAGTGTTTCTCCATGGGGAGCCCCTGTCCTTTTTGTTAAGAAGAATGATAGATCTATGGGTTCTGCATTGACTACAGGGAGATGGATGCTATAATAATAAAGAACAAGTATCCCCTACCTCGCATTGATTATTTATTCGACCAACTTCATGGAGATCAATACTTTTCAATGATTGACCGACGATATTGATATAATCAGTTGTGTGTGAATAAGGAAGGCATTCTGAAAATAGCATTTCAAACTGGGTACGGGCATTACGAGTTTACAATAATGCCTTTTGGATTGACTAATGCGCCCTCTGTTTTCATGAATCTAATGAACAATGTTTTCAAGGAATATCTTGACTAAATTTTAGTGGTATTTGTTGATGATATCTTGGTATACTAAAAAAGATACAAAGATCATGAAAATCACCTGTGCATTATCTTGAAGACTCTTAGAAGACCTGAATTATATGGGTGGTTTAGCAAGTGTGAATAATGTCTTAAGGAGATTCATTTTCTTAGCCATATTGTCTCAAAGGTTAGAATCTCTGTTGATCCTTCTAAGACAAATGAAATCTAAGAATGGCCATCACCGACAAGTATAACTATGGTACACAATTTTATTGGTTTAGCAGGTTATTATCGACATTTTGTCCAGAATTTTTCCCGGTTGGATAACCCATTAACAAATCTCACACGAAAAGGGGAGAAATTAGTTTGGACAAAAGAATGTGAAGAATGTTTTGAAGAACTGAAGAGATTATTAGTCAATGCTCCAATCTTGACTCTACCATCAGGGAATGATGGGTTTGTTATTTATAGTGATGCTTCAAAGAAAGGACTTGGTTGTGTCCTTATGCAGAATGACAGGGTTATTGCCTATGCATCAAGACAGCTAAAAATTCATGAGAAAAACTATCCATCTCATGATCTTGAGTAAGCAGCTATAGTATTTTCTTTGATGATTTAGATACACTATATCTATGGTGAAAAATGTGAAATATATACTTATCATAAAATTTTGAACTATATTTTCTCACAATATGAACTCAGCATGAGGCAAAGGCGATGGCTTGAAATACTGAAGGATTATGATTTCACTATACACTACCACCCGAAAAAGGAAAATAAGGTGGAAAATGCTTTGAGTAGAAAGGATCATATAGTTTTGAACAAGATGAGAGTTGAAAATTATCATGTATAAAAGGATATAGTAAAGATGGATATAGAAATAAACCTGGAAGGTGAAACATCAATTATTTTTTAAATGGTTGTCGAACCATATTTACTAGAAAGGATAAAAAGTTCTCAGACTGGTGATAAAGAGTTTCAAAATAAGATTAATGTTGCGACTGATGGGAGATTGAGTGACTTTGTATATGAAGTTGGAATTTTTAAATTTGGGAAGAGACTTTGTGTTCCCGATATACCTGATCTAAAAAGGGAATTGTTGGATGATGCTCATTGTTCCAATTTCAATATACACCCAGGTAGCAATAAGATGTATGTATATTTGAAGGAACATTTTTGGTTAGACAACATAAAGAGAGAGATTGCTGATTTTGTGTCAAGATGTTTGGTTTGTGAACAAGTGAAAGCTGGAAGGCAATAGCCTGGATGAGTCATGAAACCTCTTCCCATACCTGAGTGGAAATGGGATAATATTATGATGGACTTTATCATGGGACTACCAAAGACTCCTTGAAGGAACGATGCAATATGGGTCATTGTTGATCGTCTTACTAAGTCACCACATTTTCTTACTATAAGGGAAGATTTTCCACTTGAAAGTTTAGAAGAAATATATATTAATGAAGTTGTAAGACTTCATGGAGTACCCCTATTGATTATTTTTGATCATGATACCCATTTTACATCAAGATTCTGGAAATATTTTTAGAAAGACAAGGATACTAAACATCGTTTGAGAACTGCCTACCACCCCTAAACAGATGGAGAATCAGAACAGACTATTCAAACCTTAGAAGACATGTTGTGATCATTCCCACTTGAATTTCAAGGTATGTGGGATCAATATTTTCCTCTGGTAGAATTTTCCTATAACAATAGCTTTCATTAAAGTATTTATATGCCACTATATTAAGTGTTATATGGAGAGAGATGCCGCACAACAACCTATTGGGATGTTGTTGGTGAAAGAAAACTTGTAGGAACAGAACTTGTGAAAGAAACGATGGAAAAGGTGAAGGTAATCCAAAACCACACCAAGGTAGCTCAAAGTAGAAAAAAGAGCTATGGTGATAACTGAAGGAAGGATTTGGAATTTCAGGTAGGAGATCATGTTTTATTGAAGGTATCTCCAGGGATGGGTGTTATACGTTTCGGTAAGAAGGGAAAATTGAGTCCCAGGTACATCAGACCTTTCAAAATTCTAGAACAAATTGGGGCTGTATCTTACCATTTAGAAATGCCGCAAAGTCTCTCCATAGTTCAGGATGTGCTCCACGTATCACTATTGAGAAAATACATGCCGGACCCAACGCATGTACTCACCTATGATGAATTAGAAATGGAACTCGTTATATCTTACTGTGAAGAGCCTGTCATGTTTCTTGATACAAGAGAACAAGTGCTGAAAAACTGGACGACTCATCTGGTAAAAGTTCTATGGGGAAAATATAAGATGGAAGAGGAAACGTGGAAACCCGAGGAACATATGATGAAGAACCACCAGACTCTTTTTACCTAGTAATAATCTAGAAATTTTGAGGTTGAAATTATTTGAATGAGGGGAGAATGTAACACCCCAATCTTACACAATACACTTCCCTTTGAATAATATAGTTGCGTGTGTTGTACAAAACTTCGAGTTCTATCACACCACAACCAATAAAACTAGCTGTTATGAATAGTAATAACCACTTTTTGAAATTTTATAGATTTTATCTTTCAAAATGGACTTCATTTTTGGAATTGGAATATCAAAATTATCTTAAAGTGAATTTTTTGTATTTTTTTGAAAACATTCAATTTTGTATGAATAGTTAAAAACACTGAGTTATAGTTTATTACCGAATTTTTATTTCAATAATTGTTTATTTTATTTAAATTTATTTTTGGTAAAAATTGATACATAATACCTATATAAGTTCATTGTAATTCATTATAGTCAGTTTATAATAATTTTAGATATATAAAAATTTTTATTAAACTTTTCACCGTCTTTTACCCACCTCCAGGGAGAATTAGAAAATTCACATAAAACATAATTTTACCGCTTTTGTAAGTGGAATTTCCAAATTCAGAGAGACACAGTTGATATCAGTAAGTAAAATGAGGTTAAATAAGATAAAAATAAATTTATATGAATAGTAACATTTTACTTTTATTTACCACAGTTAAAAGTAAATACTGTAATTAAGGGAAAAAATGATATTATTATTTCCTTAACATAGATCCTAATTCTATTGGATAAGTATAATTCGACCAAAAACAACCTTATAAATAAAATATGAATCTCTTTGGTCCACTAGGATTAAATTAGGAAATTTATTATTATTTAATTCAAAGATGTGTTAAAAGAGTTAAAATCAAAGTTTAATAACTAAAATATATTCAATATAGGGTTATACATAAAATAATTTGACTATAAATATTAATTAGAAGGATAAAAATATTTCCTACATAATGGAATTTTATTTATATTTTTTATACAATAAATAATTTAATTTATTTATGACACAAGGATGATACAATATTTACCTAATTAATGAAATTTTAAAATAATTGATATTATATATATATATATATAAATAAATGTAATTTGAGACTTTTTATGAATTACACTAATTTTATAGGTTAATATGATATATTAGGGTTGGTTAGATGAATCTTTTTCAAAGTAATAATTTTTTTTTGAATTTAACAAAAACAAAATACAAAATAGTGTCAAAATTGACATAAAAAGATTTTTAAAACAATATTATATTATTATTTGATATTATATTCCTAAAAATATAAGTATCGACCGAAGGACTTATATAATAATAGTTGTATCATTAATGAACCACTTGGGGTTCTCTAGGATGTATATAGTAAGTTTATTAACTATATAATATAAAAATACAAAGAGACATGGTAAATGTCAAACCATTTAATTAAGAGTTAAATCTAAAAGATAATGTTAATATAGTGACCCAAACATGCCTAAAACCAATTGGTTGAGTGGTTTGCGACCCATCCCCACCTTAGACTTTACATAATCTTTTTTGGAGCCATTAAAAACCGAAAATTATTTTATTATAAAATAATATTTCTAGCTTTTCCTAATGTGCCCCTCACCCCTCTTATAAAAGGGCACTCTTCCTTCTCTCTAATTCACAGCTTCAAAGCCATTTAGATCGGCCAAACCCTGCACAAATACCCTATAAACTATCTTAAATTCATCCTAGAATCCTTCCTTTAGTCATAAATCCAACCTGTGGATCACTTTAGATCAAATCAAAAGTAAGAACCTGTATAAGAGGTAAATATCTCACCACCTCTTTCAAGTTCCTTTCTTCTTCCACATACTTTTTTTTATGTTTACATTATAATATAATAAATCCAATATATTCTATATAATGTGATGTTATTATAAATATGGAACAACCATATTCATTATTCTATCCATCCTTTTAATGACATGTCACCATACATACATACGAATGGGTTATCGTCTCCACGCCGAGGTGTAATTGTTATTCAATACATTATTATTTGGATGGGTATAATAATGATGTTTAATTGATGTAAATAATAAATATAACTTGATAATTATTCTTTATATATGATACACCATCCAATTATATATTATTTTAATATCAAAATAATTATATTGTCGCTCGTGCGTACGTACAGATTACTATCTCCCTGAATGCGATGAGATTCATTCCCCATCGTATCCATTCAAGACTATTTTTCATTAGATGATTAAAAATAATGTTTAAAGACTTGATATCATTCTGGATATGAATAAGGTAAATCCCATCCATAACAAATATTACACACATAACAAAGAATATAAATGAAAACAAATTCATTAACACCTAAAACAACGATAATACTAAGATATTATTAACAAAGTAATATTAAAAGACCATATATGATTTCATATTAATGTATATGATTCTTGAATAATTTAATTACAATTATGTCACCATTATACATGAGTTTAACCTACCCTCAACCATGGAAAAGTACAAGGTAAGGGTTAATTTCACAATATCTTTATTATGTGAGGATGTTTATATGTAATTATGTACTGAGACCTCATTATAATCCACATCCATGTTTCATAAAAATGTATTTCAAAAATTTTTTACAATTTACTATACTATGGTTTAAAGTCCTTTATATTCTTTTTTTCAGTTTTTATAAAATGGTTTGAAAAAAAAATCCCGCCCTTTTCCAAACAAGGTACTTTTTGACCTTTTCAGCAAATTTAAGGTAACAATATTTTTTTAAATTATACGGCGGGTGTGGCTATTTTCCGCCATTATAAAATCATCAAAGATTACCTTACTATATTATAAGAATATTTCCAAAATAAATGTTTTCTTTTATAATTATATGAATTTTAAATGATTTAAAAATAGAAAGAGATATTTCTCTAAAAAGAGGTTTTGATTTCATCTATGTCAACATACTATGATGGATTTTAAGTTTATTTGAATTTGATTTATTATGACACAAAACATCCATATTGTATTGAAGGTTTTGTGATATGTATGACTATTGCTGTGTTATTTTTTATACCATTCATGGTTTATAGATATAGTATTGAAATTTCTTATGCTAGTTTTAATACTAATGTTTATGTTATGTTTAAACCTTTCATATGAAGAAAGCATTGGACTTAGTATGTGATGAGTGGATCCCACTATAGCTCCTCGATTCATTGGTAGGTCTCATGAGAGAAACTAGTGTCTTGGAAGAAGTCCATGACCAAATTTTATTTGTAGTCTTAGCAAAAGGCCTTGACTATGTGGTTATGAAAGTCTTACATTATTAATTCCATCATTATGAATGTGGCTATTGATATTTCATGTGATTATTTTACTAGTAGAATATCTATTTGAGTAAGTAAATGGAATTATTTGAGTTTATCTTTGCCATATTATGCTGAAGATCAAGTTTAAAAGGCCTTTATTTTAGTCTTATACATTTACTTATATGTTTATTCTATTTTATGAATGTTTCCACTATATAGTTATCCTTACTGAGCATCTAAGCTCACCACTTTCTCTGTTTTATTTTTTCCAAGATGCGAAGAAGTATTTTATGACTGACCTGTAGGGATAGTGTGTGGGGATATGAGTGTGGTCTATGGAAACAGTGTTGTTGATGTTTTCCATTTTATGGTGTAATTTAAACCTTATGAATGTATCTAGTACTTCAAAGGCTACTAATCTAAGAGGTCTTTCAAGACTTGATCTTTTGTGATCATGCCAATTTTATGTAATAGTGCACTAAATTTGGGTAACTGGGGTCAGGGCATTACAATATTCCCATTTAAAAAAACATTTACATGGAAAAATCTGGGTCTTTACAACAAACACGATATGGGTTATGAACACATGTAATATACCATTGGAATTACAAAAATCATCCATATTGATAATACATAATTTTTAGCTAGCCAATTCCACACACCATGCACCCTTTAGTTATATTCTATGTATTTCATCTTTATATTTCACTGTTTTTTGTGGTATATGACGAGTACCCTTTCAATCCCACATTTCATGTAACCTACCACACATTCCATGTAGATAGAAGATTACATTCCATGATACAAGGTAGTACATGAGAATGATTTTATAAGTGGATCCTTTTTGATTAATCGATAGTATATGTCAGTTACATTTCCAACCTTAGTGGGTTTTCGCATATACCTATCAGGACTCAGATGTTGGAATTCCAATAGTTAATATTGTGTGTTTTACCATATAGACTTTAATGGTTCTGTTCTATATAGCATCAACTGTTATACATGAGGTGATATGAGTAGTTTAATATTCATTGCTCTATAGGGATGAAAAAAGGAATTAGGCACGAGGATCAGATTATTCTCTAAGTTGGTAGTCCCTTGGATGTATGTTTATGTTACAAAATGGGTCCTCCAAATCAGGGATAGAGTTTCATACTACCAAAAACATAGGGGGGAATATATCATATATCGGTAGAGTTATTAGTCCCCAACATAATATAACATATGAGGAATGGATCATCCAATGGGGTTGGTAATCTCTTGATCAGGGCTTACAATTCCGTGTGGTGAGGATCCCTAGTTATTGTTCCATAGAGGTGATGCGGTTTGCTAGTGTGGTTTTTCAGATTCTTTGAGATGCATTTTAATTATCTTATATCCAGTATTTGATGAGTGTGCCTTTATTCAAGGTTGTTGGTTCCCTCTTTTAGAGTATATATTGATCTATTTTATGGGTAATAATTTCTTTCTTTCCTTATGGTTTGATATTACTGGATATATTATTATTACTTTAAGGTTTATAGTGTGTTCTATAGGGTTTTTTTATACCCACCCATTTCATTGGAATCTTCTGTCATACATAACATGTCTTATGATAATTATAGACAATTTTGTGGCAATATTAGTGGTCTTTTTGTTAGTAGAGCTTATTTATTCCTAAAGTAGGTGTGAGTGGACAACATTATTGATGGGATCAAATTCACTTCCTGAATATTTTCACTCTAGATATTTAGGTCGGTTCACCCTTTTCTCCACTAGGTGATCATTCATCCCATTTCCATTATGGTTTATGTTCTTGATTTACTACAGGGGATATCAGTGATTTTAGAATTAATTATATATAGTGTAATAATTTTATTTATTTATTATATATTTTTATTCCTTGAGTAGAAGTGTACATTGTCTAGAGGTGCATTAGCATAAGTCCTCTCTTCTGGTTTCATTACCTACATAGTGCCAGTAACAATACCTTTTCCTAATAAAGGAATCCTTAAGGTGGTACATTCAGATTACCACATCTCAAGAGGGTCATTAGTGGGTTGGATCATGTAAAATACATATGTATGATTTTTCAGAACTACTATTAGAATAAAGTAATAATGATGGAAAATACTATTCTTGAGATAGTGAAGCTTAATAGTGTGGAGGATTAAATGAATCATACATTCATGAAAAAGTCATAAAGATGGAGGTTTCATTACAAAATTTCTAAGAAACTTTGGGTGGAATTAGACATACCAAAACATACGTTATTAACATAAGTCCAATAATACCGATGACGTATGAGATTCTATAATGGTTATAGATTATACAATTAGTAATATATAACTATATAAATGTTTTTATAAGTCAAAATTATGTCCATGTTGATTATATGTATAGCGGAAAATACAAAGATAAGTTCAATTCATGTGAACTTTTGGATACAATAAGGAAAACATTGAATTTAAACTTTGAGATAATGATAGGAGATAGGTCATTAGAAATAAAATGGTGCTCTTCAATGTGAACATATTATATAATGATAATAACACTGTAGAGAATAAATTTTACAATGAAGAATCAATTGACCCCATCCAAGTTGTTCTTAATTGATGTTCTAGGAGGACACAAGTTTTAAGAGTTCAAGGGGAAGAAAATGTTCAAAAGATAGGCTAGCAAAAGATATAGCTAAATGATCAATGACTATTAAGGATCAAATTAGGGTATTAAAAGGTAATGATCTAGAAGTTATAGTACCCAGAATATTATAACCATAGCTTGAATTTTGGAGATCTATTAGACATAACAAATAAATATAGAGGGTTTTATTTGAACTGAACATCATTATTTAAATTGATATAGCAGAGCCTGAGATCCCGAAAAAAGTGACACGTCACAGTGATTCAATAATTTTTTACTAAGATATCAATGATGTGGTAGAATAATTACATGAAAACAAAACATAGGTTCTAAAAATACTACAATAGGGGGGATACATCCATGGAGAAACAATGAGTGTTCTGTTTGAAAGAAGAGGCTAGTAGTATTGAAATGTAGAAAGAGAAGGTGGTGGAGAAAGTTTATCTAAAAAAATGAGTAAATTTTTACAATATTTATTCCCTGATAGTTAAATATACTATAATTTTGTTCATAAAAATTCTTCTTTATTTTGATAGAATGAATCTTGTGTAGTTGGATGTAAAATTACATTCTTCATGGTTACATTGAGGATGAAATATGAATGGAGAATCCAACCGATTATATTGATATTTAAAACAAGGTATTGGTCTGAAAGCTATATTAGTGTCTATATAAATTAAAATAGATAATGAGATAGTGGAACCAAAAGTTTTACTCTTTCATATTAGAGAAATAAAGAACAATTTTTCCATCAAAAGGAATTTGATGAATGGGGATTCATCATCTTGACTTTATATATGGATGATATACTTTTAATTGGTTCAATAATATAGTTGATTTAGTAGTTGATGAATTATTTGTTTGAAATATTTAATATGAATGATCTTGTGGGAAAAAGAATATTTTGGAAATGAGGATTGAGAGTGATGGAGAAGATTGAATTATGGTTTTTCACAAAAGGGATACAGTAAAAATTTAATCAAATTATTTCTAATTTTGGATATAAGATTTTAAGAACGTAATTTTTTATAATCATTAAGATCTATAAGGGTAAATCATCTAAAATAGAATATTTAGGGGATTATATAGAGAATGTTATATTTTCATCAGTGGTGGGTAGTTTGGTGTATGATATGGTCTGTACTTTCATCAAAATTTTATTTGTAGTGGGAGTTATCAGATAGTTTATGGAAAATATTATGAAATAAGAATGGAAATATATGAAGTGGATCATATGATATCACAAAATATCAAAATATATAACCATATACTTTATAAAATTTGTATCATTGTAGGGTTATGTGGATGAAAATATTATGGGCAATTAAAATACATAGATTAATATAACAGGGTTTATGTCCAAATTTATAGAAGAGGTATTTAGTTATATAGAGAGGCTACCACTAATGGTATCATTGTTTATGAATAAAGAAGAACATGTCACTCACTCAAGAAAACATTTAAATGAAAAAAAAGTAATTGGAACAATGGACCATGGGGTTCAAAAATTAAGTACTATGTCCATAGGAGAACACTACTTAATTTTAATTTAGATTGGATGTTTCAAGTGATTAGAATCCCATAATAATCACCACCAATTAGACAAATAATCAACGTAAATAGAGAAAACATGTGCATGTGGTACCACAATATATTTGATGTAGAGTACAATCAGTTATTCAGAAAAACTAAATTTGGATCTTTTGGGTTGTCCCCCCACTAGAGTCCAATAACCATTGATTACTTGTAAGAATGTGCAATTGATTTCTAACATATCTTTAACATAAAAATTTACTTTTATGTTACACTAAATGATTCTTATGTTTCAAACCCTTTTCATAAAAACATGATGGATATGAATTTCATGTATCATGTTTTCTAATGTCCCAACATAGACCCATAATTATATTCATATATGTCTGACCACTAACTGCATGCACAACCATAAAAATATAGCATCTCCCAATAATCCAACTTTGATTAACGTTTTCATTGTTTTTTTCTTCATAAAATCGAATCTATCATCCATATAATCCACCTATAGTCAAAATGAATCAAAAATGTAATATGCCTCACATTCATAATGCTTTATTAGTAATCTTTTCACACAGATAATAGTGTTCCATTTATTAGTTTAAAAATAACACCGATAAGGGGTACCATACATAATATATTTTATATATATATATATATATATATATTCTTAATTATTATTTTTGTAATATTAAATATCTATAATTGTATAAATATTCTTCCTATATATTTTTATTCATTTAGAGTTTTTTCTTTTATACATATTTATATTTATATATACAATTACAATTACCAGCAGACACACACACACACACACAATCATATATATATATTCAAATATAGTGATATGAACTTTATAGATAAAAATATAAATACATTAAATATAGTTTGTATTTAAATCTATTTATTTATATTCATATTATACAATTTATAATATACATATATATTAAAATATACATATATATTTCTAATATCGTGTGTGTGTTTACATATATTTACATGTATTATTATATATCATAAAATATATTAATAAATATATTAAAATAATAAAATATTTATCAATATAAATGTGTATTTAAAAATAAAATTCATATTAAAATATAAATTAATTTTCAATCTTATTTTCATAATTTATATAACAAAAAATATATAATTTAAATTAATTAATAAATTACAGAATAATTTATTTGAACACATGAAAATGAATTTGTAAATATAATATATTTATTTTTAAAAAAATATTTATATAAATATATGAATGAATGTGTATGTATTACCATGTTAGTATGTATGCATTCTTATTATTTTGAGTATATGTGTATGTGTATATATTTGATTGTAAGTGTGTATATTAGAATGTGTGTTTGTGTGTTTCTTTGTATGTGTATTTGTATTTATATATGTGTATGTGTATGTTTGTGCATGTGTATCTCTTTGTATGTATGTGTATCCATACAGGTGTATGTGCATGTATTTGTATTTTTATATGTATGTGTGTGTATGTGTATGTGTATGCGTATATATGTATTTTTATGGGTTTTTATATATTTTTATGTGTATTCACATGAATGTATGTGTATGTTCAAGTAAATGTATGTATGTGTATGTGTATGTTTGTGTAAGTGCTTGTATATTTATGTATGTGTTTGTGTATGTGTATGTGTATATGTATGTGTATTTGTATGTATATGTGTATGTGTATGTGTATGTGTATGTTTATGTGTATGTGTGTGTGTGTGTGTATGTTTATGTGTATGTATATGAGGATATGCATGTGTATGTGTGTGAGTGTGTGTGTGTATGTGTGTGTATCTGTGTGTTTATGTGTGTGTATGTGTGGGTGTGTTTATGTGTATGTATGTGTGTGTATATGTATGTGTGTATGTTTGTGTGTGTATGTGTATTTGTATGTGTCAATGTTTGTGTATGTGTATCTGTATATATTTGTATGTGTATATATATCTATGCATTATTATTTGTATTTATTTGATTATGTATTTATGTGTTTGTATATGTCTTTTTTGTGCATGTGCATGTATATATGTATGTATGTGTATTCATATGTTTGTATGTATACGCATGTGTGTGTGTGTATGCGCATGTATGTGTATGTATATGTATGTGTATATACATGTATGTATTTGTGTGTGTATTAATAGATCACTATATAATAAGAAAATTCATTTGGTCTTTAATTTCACATATCTAATGTAGTATATATATTAATATATACATATGTGTACACACAATCAACCACATTTGGGACTACATAATAATATATATTATAATTAGGATATATATATATATATAGTTATCAAACTGAAGTTGGGGTGGTGCCTAAGAGGTAAACACCATAATACTGAATCCAAATAACTAGAGTTTGAATCCAGGCAAACCCCCTAGGAGATTTATAATTTGGAAATGACGTAGGGATGATGCAGGTAGGTGGTGAAACATGCATATAAGGTGGTGAAACATTCCTGGAAATGTTGCTGGGGAGGGGAGAGTGGCCTTCAATTATTCAGATATTGGGGTGGGGTAGTTCTCATGTAGTTTGGTTGGGCATTCCGATCATGTTCTAGGCCTTATGTCGCCTGTCCAAAGTTTAATGTACAGGTTCCCAATCAACCAAGTTAAAAAATGGGATTATCAAAAAATAAATTAAAATATATGCCATTCATGCCATTTCATGCATATAGTTATCAATATAAATTTATACTTCCTTGAATGATGAATATTTGATTTAATTAATGACAAAAAAATTAAACTTTAATTATAAAAAAGCTATTATATAAATTTTTTCCATACTTAAATATATTATTAGTATTATTTTTATATATATTTCATCATTCATAATATAAAAAATTAATGATAAAAAAATCAATAATAGTGAAATTATATATATATATATATATATATTCATTTTAATAATATATATATATATATTTCTATATGAAATTTTGAATTTGTTTTAAAAGTTGTAATTTAAAAATAAAAAAATAATAAATAGAAATTTTTTTAAATTAAAATTGATTTTTAATTTAATATTTATATTTTAATAATTAAAATGTTTTGCAAATATTTATTATTTAAATACAATACATTTATTATATATATAACTATACATTTTTATATAGTGTACAATATTTATCTATTAATCGAAAAAATATATTTTTTAAAATAAAACTAATAACATTAAAATGCAATTCCTAATTATTAATATTTTTTGGGTAATTCTAATATAATATATATTTATATAGGTATTATTTATTAATGGTTTAATTGGAGTATTAATTAATAATTTTTTATAATATATTATAGATTAATTTTAGTTTAATATAATCATAAATTGTACTAAAATAAATATTATATGAATTTTATATAGTCTATTTTATATACTAAAGATTGTAAAATTTCATACATGTCTTATCACCATAAAAATTCTTCAATACGTGTCTCCCCCACCTTAATTTCTTCTCAACCTACCCGTGTTACTGTTCTCCCAATTTCCTCCCCACACCCTGGTTCCCCTCCCCACAAACTGGTCTCCGAATCCCCTCCCCGACTCCCCTCAACATCAGATCTGCCTATACCACCTCCTATGTGTCGGCCTCTTCATCCTCCTTTTCCTTGGAAGTGGTGTCTGCCTCCTCCTATGCATGAACTTCCATCTCCACCTCTTCCTCCACATTGGCCTTTACCTCCTCCTTTTCCTCTACATCGACATCTGACTCCTCCTCCTTCTGCACATTGGCGTCTGCCTCCTCCTACGCATCAACCTCTGCCTCCTCCTATTCCTATGAATCAGTATCCTCCTCCTCCTCCCCACCAGCCTCCTGCTCCTCCTCTAAATCATCCTTTGCATCCGCATCTTACTCTGCATGGTCCTCTACCTTCGACTTCACCTCAAACTGCGTTATAGTTTTTTGAAATAGAATCAGATTTCAATGTCCTCAGTCCCAATGTACAAAATACGAGAACCCTAAATTTCTGAAACCCTACATGTATTTATCTCTATATATTTTCGATCATGAACCTCTTCCTCTATAATTTTTGGATTTTTTGTTTTTTTCCACTATACAGGGAACCCTAGATCTGAATCCCAAAACCTTGTTTCTCTCCAAATGATGATTTCCACAGAACTAGACCCCCCAAATATCATTGCATTCATTTTTATTTGGTTTAATTTTACATTATAAAAAAATTATAATGTTTGTTTTTGTAATAATATGGTGTTCATGTCATACGAATTCCTTTTGTTCTTAATTCTTGGATTATAAGGCACATCAGGAAGGAAAACTATGTGGTATAATTTCATTGATATTATCTGAGATCATAGGATATAGTAATATTTTTTGCTAATTTTTTTTTAATTTTTTTTTCTTTTCATTTAATATTTTTATTCATTTCTTTATAATTAAGGTTTCTCAATTCCATGTTGTTATGTAAGAATTTTATAACAAAAATGGATGTCAGTTAAAATTTTTTGATTATTATTTGAAATTTTAATTTTGTTCACCACTTATTTTTTAAACTACAACTAAATGATGGGTTTTATTTACTTTGATCCTTAAATTATTTTCTCTGAATGATTTTTCTTTAATATGTCGATGTCTTACCATGTTATCACCACTCTAATTATCAGGTTATTGTACATTTTAAGGTTATTGTGGATTGGTGTATGTTTTCTTAACCTACATGTCTTTGAATGTCAGATATTTTCACCCATTTAAATATTTTAAGATTCAAAAGATATGATATGAGATCTCAAGAAGTGAATCTAATTTTATTTGGTATCAGGCATGAAAACCCATCTTCCCTTAACAATTCATTTCTATAATTTTCATTTTTTATATTAGAAAGTTGAAATTCATTTTATTCCATTGATATTATTTGAGATCATTACTTATGATAATTTCTTGTGATTTTTTTTCACTTTTATATGATCTTATCATTTAATATGTTTATTCCTTTCATTATAATGAATGTTTCTTGATTGCGTATTTTTATGATAGTGTTTTATGAAAAAAATGGAGGTCACCTATCAGTTGATTTACAATTCTTTTTAAACATTATTTTAATATATTATTTTTTGGTTTTCATAGTTGATTTTAAACATTTCTTATATTCTCTATTATGATTAATAGTTTGTTTACATTTTTTTCACTTTTTAATCATTTATACCTTTTCTATTTTAGTTACGCAACATGAATTTATTAATTACAATATATATGTTTTTTACACACATGCATCAATATATCCATAGAATATACTCTGTGATATCAAGAGGTGAATATACTTCTATTTGGATTTAGGAACGAAAAACTAACTTCCCTTGATAATTATTTTTATCTAATTATCAATTTTTCTATTATTAAAATTATACTCAATTAATTCCATTTATATTATCTGAGATCATATCATATAATAATATTTTGTGAATTTTTTTTGGGAAAATTCATTTTCTCTTGTCATTTAATATTTTTATTCATTACTTTTGGAATGAATGTTTTTCAATTTTGTATTTCAATGCCTACATTTTATGCAAAAATGGGGGCCAACTATCAGTTGAATTACACTTGTTTTTAAAAATTAAGTTAATATTATATTTTGTGGCTTTAATTTTTGATTTTAATCTTTTATTATATTATCTATTATGATTTATTGTTTGTTTACATTTTTTTTCACTTTTTAATCATTTATACTTTTTCTAATTATGTTCCCAACATGAACAACTTCATTATGATATATAATGTTTGGACACACACACATAGATATATCCATAGAATATGTTCTTTGATCTCAAGAAGGGAATATACTTATATTTGGTTTCAAGTTTGAAAAACGAACTTAACTTGATTACTCTTTTTTATAAATATCATTGTTTCTATTCGAAACATAAATTCATTTCTTTACTTTTATATTATCCAAGATCATATCCTATAATTATTTTTTTGTGCAATTTTTTGTGTAATTTTATTTTTTCTTATCATTTAATATTTTATTCATTTATTTAGAATGAAGGTATCTCAATTCCATGTTGATATACTAACATTTTATGACAAAATAATGGTCATATATCAGTTTAATTATAGTTATTTTTAAAGATTAAATTAAATATATTATTATATTTTTTTCATTGATGATTTTTATCTTTTCTTATATTATATATTCTAATATATTATTTTTTTTACCATTTTTACTTTTGAATCATTTATTCATTATCTAATTTGATTACCTAACAAGAACTAATTCTTTTTGATATATATTTTTTCATAGTCACACATATATATATCCACAGAATATTATTTGTGGTCTCAAGAAGTTATTTTACTATTTGGATTCTGGTATGAAAAACTAAATTCCCCTGATAATCCATTTTTTATAATTTTTATTTATTCAGTTAGAATCACTAAATTCATTTCATTCCATTGATATTATCTAAGATCATATTATATAATAATTTTTTATGTAATTTTATTTGGCCTTGTGAAATTTTTTTTGTTCATTTTTTTAGATTTGAAGGTTTCTCAATTTCAAATTTATATGTCAATGTTTTATAAAAAAACGGAGGTCTACTATATGTTGAATTAAGAAAATTCAGTAAAAATTATTTGAGGATTTTTAAAAAATTTCATTGTTATTTTTAATCTTTTTCCACAATCACTTTATATTGTGATTTATTGTTTACCTTTTCTCAATTTTGAATACATTTTTCCTTTTTAAATTTTGTTTCCCAACATGAACCACTTTATTACTATAAATATTTTCTACACACACACACATATATCCATATACTACACACACACACACACACTTAACAATTCTCTCATGACATATATTTGATCTAAATAAATACTTACAAGAAATCCATTCTTTGAAACCCAATTTTTCTATAAAAATATTCCAAATTGATTTGATAATTTCTAATTTCAATCATAAATAATCATCAATCGATGATAAAAGTTGATATCATGAATTTAATTGGATGATTAGTGTCTTCTAATTATTGTTATGATAATTGATATAACTTTACTCATACTACATTCCTCATCCATATTATTTTGCTACATAAAGATCATATACCAGACACCATTCATTAGAAATATAACACAACATGATAGGTAGATCTCCTTTAATGTAGAAATGTGACATCTATCTAAATGGAATAGATGCTATTAGAAAGCATTCATTATGTTTATATTTTTAGTAAGTAGAAAAAATTTATCTTGGTATTTAATTTTTCTAACACATTAGTTGTATCTGTTGACCTTTTTTTAATTCAAATTACATATAATTTATATAAATATAATTAGAGATATGATTTCCTTGGAATTAAAATGGTTCATTGGTAGGTAATGTCATAGAAGCATTGGAATATAATGTTTTTTTCTTCATTATAAATATTAAATCATAGCTGATGAAGATTATTCATTTTGTGTAGTGTTGTGTTGGCATTTGATGATAGATCCAATTATGAGGAGTACATGCTAGATTCATAATGATATATTTTGAGAATAAAATATCTAAATTTTATTAGAGTTATACATTCATAAAACATCAATCTTGTGCCGAATTAAAACATTTTTCCAATTTATCCTTTAATCCTTAATATTTTTAATACAACCCATGATTGATGTATATTTTATTTTATAACTCTAAAATTGATGTAGACCTAATAATAAATAATAATAAAGGTGAAACAATGTTTTTAGATTAATTATAATGTAATATTGGGCATCAATCATAGGCTAAATACTTTAGAAATCAGAAATCAAGAAGGATATTTGGTTTATCTCAAATATTGATGTAGAAATAATGTAATAGTTTTTATCATATAAAGTGTGGTTTTAGTATTGTGAAAATGTATAATTAAGGGATTCATTCAAGTTTTTATGTTTTCCATCAACTAAAATCAGGTATATATTTGAAAAATAAGATCATGTATACAAGTAAAGTAGTCAAAATTTATGTTCTTCCATCTACTATATTAAATACTATATGACTTTAGGTATATACATATAGGGAATAAAATAAAAAAAGTCCATTAGTAAAAATATTCATAATAGTTCAATGATTTACAATAATCTATACAACATGTAGATTGAAAATTAGTTGACTAGGTGCATAAATCCCTATGCATCATTTTAAATCTCTATTAAAACCAGTTAGTTACTGCAAATACTTCGATCAACTGGGGATTTACAGTATGTATCATGAAATTTTTTAAATATTAATCATTAACTACATTTTATCTAATATCACCAGTTTGATTATTTTCATAACATAAAATCTCAATATTCATACATCGACAGAAATTATGTAAAAATAAACCTATTTAAGTAGATTTGGGAGAGTAATACCATCTATATAATGGAAAATAAATTATTCATATTTGTATCCATGTTTCAAGCAGTTACTGTGCACACAACATGTATATACCTCACATTACATTTTTATTCAATAGAATTCATATAGAATTGTTCTTGTTGATTCCTTAATAAATTATCAGTATTGCTATATATATATTTACTATTTTTATAGTTTCATTTTTTATTCCCTAAAAAAATATATAAAAATATATAATATATCGACTCAATTTTTACTTTGGTTTTATAGAACTATTTCCTGCTTCTTTTAAATAATTCATATATCTCATCTCACATATATTGGTATCCCACTATATTTTATGCAAAGATATTTACAACATGATTTTGACGCTGAAATATTATCTGATAGATAATATGTAAAACATTAAAATTTAAATCTTTTATTTATCGATATTGATTGTATTGACATTTTTGTTTGTCACTTCAAGTCAATTAGATTCATCACAATAAAAATCAGGTCTGGTGTTTAGGAAGACATTTGTAATCATTATTATATTCCTCTTTTATCCATTCATTTTTGTTGGAATATAATACAATGTTTCCTCGCATTTAACAAATATTCCCAACTAGTCTTTTTATTTGGTTCTTCACATGATTGGGATTAGCAATGAAGATCACCCATTAAACATAAGAAATAATGATTATAACGTCCAAGTGGTGATGATGGAAATGTTAGTAACAACAATATAATAAGTAAATGTTTGGTTTTTAGAAAATATATGCACTTATATGTGTTTTCATATTCTATATGAACTTATTATCTATAAATCATCGTATTTGTATTTATTTTTCGATATAAAAAATCCCCCCAATTGATGATTTGGGGTCAGAGTCAATGGGGTAGTTGTGTCGAGCACAAGGCATATTGACCTGAAGACTATATGAATGATGATAAATGGTGGAAAAAACCACCATAGGTGTGGATGTAGCATCAAGTCATTGTTGGTTGAGCGATGGGAAACAAAAATGGAAACAAAATTTCAAAGATGATTTTTCAAATTGCACAATTGAAGGTTCTGGGTCTAGAATTGCACAATACAAGGCATGCGATCACTGAAAAACATCATTTATGTATTTGTGGAACAATGGTTTCGGTGGGTTATAAATATCAGACATTGTGTAACCTTTATAGTAATTCCATGTATCTCTTTATTTCAGTAGTGTTTTTCATATGGATATCACATAGGGTGTGACTACAAGCCACACACAATGTTCTAAGGAACCACACGACCTATGGAGTTGTGTACATGGCCAACCACCTTGTTTGACATTTCATGGGGTAGACATCATATTACTTGGGTAGTAGTACATGCCCATGACATTCTATGACTGAAAGAGCACATCTCATTTACAATGTTTTATTTAGTGGTCTTTGTATCTTATTGCCCGAATGTTATAATCAGATAAGTAAATAGTTTTTTCCTATTGAATTACTATAAATCACAATTGAATGATTTTCATAGTCATCAAAAACCACTTGAAATGCATATTGTGATTTTCTAGGATATTAGCTCTGCAAAAGAGGTGATATAGTCTGGTCGTGTAAGGTCCTAGTATTTCTGTATATTTTTTTTAATTGTATAGAATTATTTTGAAACCACGAAATCAGACGGTGCGCAATTACGAGGGCCAGAGTGCCTGAAAATATCCGTCGAAGATTTGTTATTCTATAATTAGAGCGCGTAAGTCGTTATCCTGAAAAAGTAGAATAACTCATAAATGGTTTCCCGGATCAGAAATCTGAGGGCACCATTCTGATTAGGAGGCAGTTTTACCCTATGGGCGACTTATGTTTAGCTGGCTTAGACCTTCGGTGAGAAAACCCGAAAATGGAATAACTGTAAATAAAATAACTAAATAAGTTATTTTATGTCTTAAATGTTAATAATGAAAAAACGGTAACTCGTATTAAAAATCCGAGACCACCACTGAACTTGTGACTATAATCCATCTTTAGGAAGATACTAACATTGGCCGGCCTGGGCCACTAGTGAATGTTATTTTTTGTCCGTAAATAAAATAATTAAGTGAAAATTAATTTATTGTAAAATCTATAACTTTTAAAAGGTAACTCGGATTGAAAATATGAGATTACCGTTGCGTTCGTTGGGAAATTTTTCACTTAGGCAGAGCTTAACATTGACCAGCATTGGTCGAGGGTGACTATTAATAATTTTCTATAATTTTTATAAGGTAAGTTCAGTAAAAACGTCGGTGGAGTTATATAACTTTTGAACCGGTGCAAAGATTAAAAATATGAGGGCACTATTGAACTCGCAGTTCTGGGATTCGCTTAAGGGAGGCTTAACATTGACTGTAGTAGGTCAGCTGAAGAAGTTATTTTTGTGGACTTCTGAATGATTAATAAAATAAAATGTTTGTTATCTTATTTCCCTTCTGCCCTCAAATGGACGAACGAAGCAGGTGGGACCGACGACGTGTCAATCCAATAAATGGCTTGACTCTTCTTTTCACGTAACCCCACCATTGAGAATTTGGGAGGTTTATTAATTAAATGAAACTCATTAATTTCCCGAGCGTTGCACCCTCCTTCTCCTCTCTTTTTTATATGGAGCTCGGGGAGGGGTTTTGGCACGGATTCACTAAACGATGAAGCCTTGGAAAAGTTTCGTGATGTCAACCACCTGAAGGACGAGACTAGTTCCAGTGAGATGTGACGAGCGCCATCGAGTCACAAACCAACAACAAAAATGAAGGAGGTTCCATTGAACATTGTCAGCAGACGTCTCTTTCAGTTAGGCATTGTTCATAATTGTTATATGTGATTTCTATGTTGATTCAATCTCCTTGAACTGCCTGCTATCATTTTAATGAGAGGGTGTGGGCCAAAATGAACACAGCCTAATCCTTCAGCTACCTTGTGGTGGACATTGTCCTCACGGGTGGAGTGTCAGGTTGAGCAGAACCCGATCACGATGGAATAGATGTGACGATGACGTCCTGAGATGAACTTTAAACTCTTCATATTTAAGAAAGTGCCACCGGAGCACACCCGGTGATCCGAGGAAGACCATCAGCGACCCGTGCCAGTAGGAAACAAAGAGGTGTTTGGAAACCGGCGGGCCGTGAAGGTGGAAGCAGTGCAACTGTGCCTCCTGAAGAGGCCACGCCTGTTGACCGTGGCGGGGGAGGACAACGGCTAGCAGGTCGGCTGGCCCTGTCGGGCCAGGGTGGTGTGCGCCCGCGCCACCGGTAGAGTAGGAGGTCACGGCTATCAAGACGTGGTGATGAACCAGGGAAGATGAAAACATGACAGTCGTGGGAGGATAGCGGTGCCAGAACACCGGTAGATGTAGGTAGCCGTCTGGAACCGCCGGTCGGCCGCATCCCACAGAGTGGGACAACTCTTGTGGGTCCCACGTGTCAGCAGGCGGTGCCACATGGTGCCGCAGGGTTGGAAAAGCCAAACGGTGCTTTATACCATTCGAAATATCAGGGGGGAGGGCTCCCCCCGGTTCGGCTAGGGCGGGCCCTGCTACAGCGGTCCGCACCCAGCCGAGCGAACCACACCCAGCCGGGCGGACCACACCCAGCTAGGCGGACCGCACCCAGCCGTGCAGGCCGCTCTGACTGGCCGCTTCGAGAGGGCATGGTCACCCCCTTTGTGGGTCGGGCTAGAACCGGTTTGGGTTGGCCCAGGACGGTTCGTACTAGGTCAGTCCGACCATGTCAGATTGGACCCGGGCCGGCCTAGACTCAGATACGCCGTTTTGGACATATCTTGAGAATCGAGTGTCTTTTTGAGGAACCGTTTGTGGTTATAGAATTATTGGATAGAGATGGTCAATTTCGTTTACTCCACCAAAGTTTTGGATAAAGTTGGAGTATAGTGGAGTTGGATCAAACTCGAATCAAACCGGACCCTCGGAACGAAAAAAACAACTCACAAACCGGGCATCCGATTGATGTGTCGTTTGTCGTGTTGGGTCCTTTATGACGTGACAAACCTTCGTGATACTTCTTAGTGGGACTTCGTCTGATAGAAAATTATTTTTTTATTTGATTTTTGAAATCCGCTTTTTGGGTGAGCGGGAACCATACAATTCCAGATATCCTATTCAAAAACACCACAAAACACACTATAGCATTCAACAAAGTCATATATTAGTCGGTAAAACCAGATTCAAAATTCAATGGTTGAGAAATGTCATAGCCTTAGGCCGAAAACCGAGCCATAGACCACGACACACCTACAAACCCAAAACCTTCACCATCAACTACTCAGGAAATGCCCGTCGGAGCCATCCTCCACGCCACCGGAACCGCCACATCAAACCCACAAAACACACAATCTTCACATATTCCAAAAAAACAACAACCAACAAAAACCGAATAAAAATTGTCCATCATTTCACCGTCATCATCACCATAAATGGGACTCCAAATCTATACCAAAAACAGAATTACCTGAAATAGAACAACTTCACCCAATGAGCACAAATCCTGCACAACAATTAAACCAAAATGGGAGCACAATTCAAAAATCCAGAAGAGAAGAACATCACCAGAATGGAATCCACCCAAACACGATATGATTCTAGAAGAGAGGAAATATCGCAAGATAGATCTCCAATCCCATCGCCGTATTTAAGACCACACTCAAAGACCACAGTGGACCTCCCAACGCTCCAACATCCAGCACAGAAACAAGGATGAAACTCTCATACCATTGTTGATGTATTGACTAAGGGCTTGAAGAGAATAACCTCCCTGTACCAAGAATGCTTAGTACAAGAACACTATGGCTGGCTGTACATTAGGAGACTTCAGATCCAATGTGGGTCATCTTTGGATCCCATGTGGGTTAGAATCTTCAAATCTTGTGTGGGTCATCTCAAAATCCTATGTGGGTCATCTTCAGATCCTATGTAGGTCATGTCATGATCCTATATGGTTCATCTTTAGATCATGTGTGGGTCATCGTCGATCCTGAGTGGGTCAACATCTGAGCTTCTCAGGGAATTAAGATGATCTACCAATAAAGATAATCATCTATACTTTGTACTTAATTTATACCTAGTGTGAGAAGATTCTTTTACCATCGTGGTGTTACCTGTGTGGTGATTCTATCTTCGTGGTGTTACCTATGAGATACTTCTATCTTCGTAGTGTTACCTGTGTGGTACTTCTACCTTCGTGGTGTTATCTTCGTGGGGTTTCCTATGTGGTAATTCTACCTTTGTGATGCTATATTTGTGGTGTTACATGTGTGTTACTTCATCCCTTGTGGTGTTGTCTTAGTGGTGTTACCTATGTGGCACTTATACATGTGTGGTACTTAAATCTTGTGGTGTTGCATGTGTGGTACATCTATCTTCTTGGTGTTAACCGTGTGGTACTTCTACCTTTGTGGTGATGACTTAGTGGTGTTAGCTGTGTGGTAATTCTACCTTTTTGTTGTTTTCTTTGTTGTGTTACCAGTGTCGTACTTCTATCTTAGTGGTGTTACCTGTGTGGTAATTCTACCTTCGTGGTGTTACCTTTATGGTATTTTCTATCATTTATGAGATGAATATATCTTGATAACTTAGGTATATGCATGGGAATATACCTTAGTAGAGTTGATGCAGTGCTTTGTTATTTTTCTTTTGTGGAACTCTAGGAGACCAATGGGGGTCTGGAGGTCTCTACTGAGTATCGTTAAACTCACCTCTACACAGGCTATGCCCCCACATTGTTGGGTCTTGTTTAGATGATGGACAAAACTAATTGTGGCTGAGGGAGCTAGGACTAGACGGAGCTCGGAGGTGGACCATTGGGCATGACGTGATGTAGGGACTACTGATCATGAGCTATACCTACCCTTCATGTAGGATCTTGGTGGATGATCTAGGAATTGATTTTCACTATTCAACTATTATTTACTTTTGAGTTGTACTTGTACTTTCACGTGGTCTTGTATTCCGACCCCTTTACTTTTAACACTCTTTTTACTATAGCATTTTACTTATTTTATGATTCTTGTTGCGTTATACTCTGTTTGTTTGTATAGGTTTAAAGGTAGTGCCTTCCCGTTTTAGGGATATGACTTTATGGTGCTAGTCTCCAACCCCTGGCCTATAGAAGGCGGGATTGGGGTAGTCACGGCACAGGCACCATGGGACGAGTCATGACTGGTCGAGACATTTGATTAAAACATTATGTTTAGGTACACTTATGGTTTAATTATGATGTCAAGTTAAACATTAATCATAGAGTCAATAATCCATTATTTTAGAGTTGGGTTCATAAATTATATGAATACATTGGGTTCAGGTACTACTTTGGTGAAATTTTGATGTTAGGGTAAACATTACTCATAGAATTAATACTCCACTATTTTGGTCCATGATTAATTCGTATCAAGAAATTCAGGTATTTGGTTAGTAGTCCCTTCATCTCGATGAGGTGAGGGTGTCCCATACTATAGATAGAGTTAGTTCTCCCCCACATAATTTGGTGTGAGACCTTCACATATATAAGTCGATATTCCTCCATGAGATAGGGTGTTAGTCCTCTATGCTTTATGCATACATTGATTTAATTTATATACACTTGTACACAGAAATTCACATCTATAGTTTTATAGAATTAATTCAACTACATTCTTTGAAGTCACAAACACTTGTATGCATACTTTATTCATACAATGATTCATCTTATATGTGCATGTGTGTATAAATCCACATCTATAGTTATATGGAATGATTCCACCAACATTTGTCACAACCAGTCATCACTTCATTTCCATGTGTCACAGGCATCCCACTGACTTCATTTATTCTTCCGATTTCTTCCCACTCTCCCAACGAGTGAAAAGACTTTCATAGATCATCATAATATTTTTCTGAGAATGTGTATGGAAATTTGTAATTATATAATAATGTCATGTAAATGCCCGAGTAGGTTTATAGTTGGATGAACATAGATATATGATGAGTTCACCTATCACTCCCACACACACACACACAAACACACATGTTCTTGGGTTCTTCAGACATGAACACACATACACAATATTATTTATATGCGAATAATTTTTACCTTTAATACAATTATTATTATATAAATTTTGATAATTATTAACTATTTGTATCTATAAAACTATATTAACTAATATGATATTTTTTTATATTAGTAATTAATTATACATTATTATATATATTAATTTTTATAAAATTGTTATAATATGCATATTTTATAGTTGGATATACACATGTATGTGTTGAGTTAATCTACACACATAGACACACACGCGCAAGCACACACCCATGTATTTATATGTGAATAAATATTAACATATATGTAAATCAATAATTGAAAAAACATCCAATTTCAAATCTTTAAATAAATTCAGAAAATGAAATTATTTTTAGAATTTTAGTAATTTTATAGTACTAAAATTATTATTTAATATTAAATTATTTAGTGACTTATAAACGTAATAATATTTTTAATTATAATAAATTATTAATTATGTATTTTTTTCAAAATCAATACAATATATATGATAATAATTATTGTAGAATATATATATGTATATATTAAAAAATGGAAATAAATATAAATATAATTCTTTAAATTATTACTCTTAATTTTACAATTATATTATTAATAACATGATGTGAAAAGAATTTATGAATTTAATTTTTTCATTTAGTTGATTAAAATATTATCCTTTTAAATTATTTTTTTCTTAAAATAATATTAATTTAATAATAATTTAAATATAGTTTGTAGTAAAATAAATATTAATTAGTAATATATGGAAAATAATACTCGAATAGTTATGATCGAGAATTTTTCGAAAAAATTCCTGATCATGAAAATTTTATTAAAATGTAAAGGCAGAAGTACACACACTATAAAAAAAAGAACCACATGGAGGAAAGCTTAGATGCCATCATCATAATGCATAAAGGCCGAGAAACACCTATAATGAAAAAATATCCATGATGTCATCTAGAAGTTGCCAACAATGAAGAACTCGCACACCTGGCCACATCAAGGAGGCTGGATGACAAAACTCCACTCGAGGAAGCCATGTTAAACGAATAGTGATCTCTTGAAGATGTCACCGTGCCATTCTACATCATCACTGGTGATCGTACTCTCCCATAAATCATATTTATTAACTTTTATAAAATTTATATATAATTATTCTTTTTTATAATATTAAGTATTTATTCATCTAATAGATTAATTAATGTCATTAAATATTATTAAAAATATTTAAATAAAATTATTATTATTACATATATATAATTAATACCATATTCAATTATATTATTAGTAATTTACAAGAGGGATAGTGGAGGGGTATGATAAAGGTGATTCAGATGTTGATTCATGAATAAAATCAAGGATTCTTGATTACAAAGATTTTATGATTTATTGGCACTCCAATTTGGTGGAAACTTCCTTAAGGAATAATGCAGTTCTCTCAAGTGATATTAATATTTTTTTCAGATCATGATAATACTTCTAAGAGGGTTGATTATTTTCACTTTAAAGAATCTAATGACCTAAAAATTAACAATTGAGCATTGTATGATTAGGTTTGGGCAATCTAACAAGTGTCTTGTTAGGCTCAAGATATTAAGAATCCTAATTTTCAGATAAGGACTTGGTAGGATAAAAACTAATAATTGAAACATAGTAACATTGGAAAGCTTTGAAACATGTTATCATTTCGAAATATTATAAGGAACAAGGATATTATCTTTATATAAGAAACCCTGGATCTTCTTTTTAATCAAATGGATAAATGTATTCTTTTGATTATTGCACCCAATTCATTGGAATATAATGATGATTGAATAGAACTATAGATATTATGAAGTGTCTTATGTAAAATAGGGATTTGGTGAATGATGAATGATATCCTTCAAACAAATGATATTTTCAAATTGTCTTCCAGGAATTGGATTTGAACCCTAAATCATGGGGATTCATCATTTTCAGCATGAATCTGGATACTCTATGAAATCTAGATTTGGGCCCCTATATTAAAAATATGAATTTATGGAAGTTTATCACTCATGTTTCAACTAAAATCAGGGACTGTGATAGTTTTCTTATCATCCTAATATTCTATGGGAAATTGGTTCCATTAACAGTGTACCAATCAATGATGAAAAATAAACCGAAATGGTTAAATTCAAGAACATTTCACATTTATTAATGTTGGTAAACTGTTTGTTCACCATAGAAAACTAAATCGTTAATGATGATGATTAAAATTTTTATTTCACAATTAAATATTGAAAGGGTTCCTAGGTTTTGTAAGGAATGGATCAATATTGGTAATTTCATGAATAATTTCAAAGGAACATAGGTTGTTTACAAAATGGGATAAGTTCCCAAATAGTTGATGTATGGAGGAGGAAAAAGAAGATAAATAATGGGAAATATTGCTATCATCTAGAGGCAAGGATTTAGATCTACTGATACATCATTGATTAATCAATATCATGAAGGAGAGTTGAGTGCTAATGAGTGAAAGACATATATTGTTGAGTAAAATTATTATTTTTTGGATGTACTAGAAACATTGAATCCATATTATGTGAAACTGATCAACCATATTCAAGAAGAAGGTGAGATAAATATAAATTAAAAGTGGGAATATGGAATTGTACTTGATAAAAATGATGTGTTGGGTTTTTCTCAAAAGGATCCTAATTTGAAGTTGGATAAATTTTATTACTCATGACTTATCAAATAGTAGGATTAGGTTAATATCTATCATTCATCAATCACGAAAGGGAAACATTCACGTGAAGTGAGATCCATTTATTCTACACAACTCAAGAAACTAAAACATAAATAAAATGACGTGGGTTTATTGGGCTCCAATGGTGGAAAAAATTCATCCCTATGATAAAGGTGAAAACTAGGATAAAAAACATGAAAAATTTTGTTGATTAGGAACTCGTGGGGTAAGAACATTAATACTTCTAAATATTAGGTGATGGTAAATAACATGGAAAAGGTGGATCTTAGTAAGAATGGTGGTGGTTTATTTATTAATGAAAAACATTAATCTTATCTACAAAGTATGGGTAATGTAATTGAATTGAATATATCAATAATGTGCTACCAAACTATCCATGTGGTAACTATCCCTGTGACTGACCAGTGACTTAAATTTATGGATCTATAGAGGAAATACAGTATTCTCATAACCATTCAACTATCTAGAAACGTTCCATGAAGAAGTCAAATAATATATTGTAAAAACCTAAATAGAATTTGGAGTACCATAAAGGGAAGATAATCCCTAATACACATCCTATAACAGATGATAAAATAATTGAAAAGTCCATTTTAAATTAGCATTCTCGTGAGAACACCAATATTTTAGTAATAGGAAACGGTGGTTTCTCCAGTGGATCATGGACCAAACACAAAATATTCATGGAAGTGAAAATGAGTGATCTGTTTACTACCCCTTCTCATGTTGTTGTTTCAGGGAATGGTACTCCTATTAAACATCCTACTATGCACAACACTAATTTTAGTGGTAAGACAAAAAGGATTATTTTCCTACTCCTAGCTTATGTGTATTTTCTTTTTAGATGGAGATGGTAAATATTAAGAATCATATGGTAGATATTCCCATTAGGAGGGATCACGTTTTCACATATCAGAGGAAGAAGGATAAGGATTTGATTCCTTTTTGGGATTTTTATGAAGAAACTTCTTAGTGAAGGATCATTAATTTCTTAGATACTTCAATGATTAGAAAAGTTACTTCCATTAATTTATTAAGGAATTATTTTGAGGTTTTCAGGGAGAATCTGAAAAAATTGATGACAAATTTTAGTTCTTTATACCCCAATGTTTATCACTCCGGAAGTGATGGATGATATTAAATAGGATGTTATTATGGTGGCTTTTATAGAGGTTTTTTCACCTCTTATCATCATTTTTTTTGAATGATACATTGAAGATCAATATAATAGTTAAAAAATTTAAAAAACAAGAGATGAGAATGTTTTCCCCATTATCACAGAGGTCGTTGGGAGGAGGGAAAAGACCATAAGATTCTTCATTCTCAAGCTGGGTTTTTGAAGATTCTTTTTCCTTGACTGTTTAGTTTCCACTTTGGATTTTGGAATAGTGGCATGTTTGTTTACCTGACCTCATCATCCATTGATATTTCTTTTTCTTAATAAAGGGTCTTAAAATGCATATTTCTTCGATAATTATTAATTTATTAAAAATCATTTGTATTTAAATGTAACTTTTAATAATAAATTCATTTGTACTTCAATATTTATTTATTTTAATATTTATTAAATTTATATAATTAGTATTATTTGTTCATTATTTTTAATATAGTTTATAATTTATTCTTTTTTATTAATTCATTTATAAAATTTATTCTTTTAATTATTTAAATTTTTTAAATTTTTATATTTATCCATAAAATATTATTTTTATTTATTGTTTTTTAAAATTTATTTAGAATTTTTTATTTTCTAAATTTTATTATTTTTCATAAAATTAAAATTTAAAGAAGTAATATTTATTTATTTATTATGTTTTTTCATTTTTAAACATTTTAACATTTCAATATTTATATAATTATTATTTATTCGTTTTTTATTAGTAATTTATATAACCCATTTTCATTTTAATATAACTTTAAATATTTATTCTTTTTTATGGTAATATTTATTCAGTTTTTAATACTTTTGTAATTTATATAATTAATATTATTTATTCATGTGTACATATACAATTAATTATTTTCAAATATAAATATATTTTATATAACTAATTTGATATTTTGAAAATATTTTTTAATTTATATTAATCATCATATTTTTACCATTATCAGTGATAACATTTGTGTTCATAGATCTACCTATATCAATAATAATGGTAGTGTTAATATAAACCTGATATGTAAGGGTCAAACCATACATATGAAGATTTTATCAACGCTAAAGATACCAATATCAGAACTAAAGTTAGTGATAATATTAAAATGATATGTAATGGTTAACCCTTACATATCAATATTTTATTAATGGTAACTTTATTGTTTAAAAACTAGCATTTATCAGTTCTAATGGTAGAATAGAGAAAATTGAGATTTATCAGCACATAGGATTATAGAACTAATAAAACCCCTTTTTGATTGGATTAATAGGGGTCTATTAACACAAAAAATATGAAATGAAAGTCATTGAAATCCCATGGACATGATCTCTTTTCCAATAAATTTGAAATAATAGGAAATTGAAATGAAGAACACTGTAAAATCATGTGTACCTTTCAACATAAATTCCACAGATTCATCTATGAATGACTTCGAATAAGTTTGATGATGATCATATGAGTGGAAATATAAGTACTCCTACCAATGTGGGCTTCCATTTAATCACGAGTCAGTCATTATAAAAGTAGGAATCCCCTTATCACCAAGGTATTATAGGACCTTACTATGCTATGGACGAAGAAGAAAGAGCTTCAATGTTTGGAATTATCAGTCGAGGTAAGGGTAGTCTCTTATAAACATCATCTCATAAAAGTTATACTTTTATAGCACCTGACGATTCCTCTCAATAATTCATGAAAAAATACATGAATTATAACAAATTATTTAATTTCTTATATATATCATGAATCATATGCATGTATATAAACCCTCCCTCATGTTACATCTACTGTATCACATACTTAAGTTATAGAAACTATGGATGATAGGTTTGAATTCGATAATAATCAAAGGTAGTTTCATAAAAAATAATATATGATATTAAAACCAATCGTATAATATTAATTTATGGGATGATCAAGGTAATTTTCATGAAATCATATTATATACATATACCATGCATGATGAAATATTTAATCATGCAATATGATTGAACAACTAGTCTAATGTTGTTGAATTTTCATGCCTTAATATATCCCTTCATATGTACCATATGATTGAAAAATGATATTTCATAAAACCATATTTTCTGAATATTTCATAAATTATAACAGGTTTCAATTCTTAGGTTATGATATAACTTATAAGAACTAGATGAAAAATTATTTTGGGAATATTTTTCCATCTATATCACACCTGAACTAATTCATAAAAATAATTTGTGTTAATTCACCTTATATTGTATCCTATACAATAAAATTAGAAATTATATAAAAAACTATTTTGAATATATTCAAAATATACACTTCAAACTCTATAATCAAATTTACCATGTATTATATCATATGAAATACCTTGTGAAATCGCATCCTAAACTCTTTTATATTACAATATAAAACACATTTAGAGAATATCTCTAAGACAAAATCATTCCTAATTTAGCCAAACATAATATGTGACCCCATGGGTCTTTGTATATTTATAGATAATATGAATATCTAGATCCATAAATGTAAGAAAATAGAATCCTATAGAAAAGAATCAGTGCTATAAAATTTATAAATTTTTCTTTCATGATCTTCATCAGACACATGTATATATATACCGATTCCCAAGAAAAATCTCACAATAGAATGAATTCACATATTTTACCTTTATCAAAGACATTGAGGGAAAATTGTTCACATAGTTTTTCAATCCCATACAGCCAACACATACATTCTCGATTCTTGAGTATAAACTAACCAATTAAATGAATACATCGCATGTCATTAACCTTTGTGGATAAGAAAATCACAAGACCCTCATATGAAAAGATAATCCCATCGTATATATGATATAGGTTCATCTACACACTCCCTAGTCTGTCTCAATCATGGTTCCAAATCTCATATGTTAAAAAATATCATCTTAGTGGAGCTCCAACCAATGAAATGATCATAAATACCACTTCATGATTTTATAAGTTGTAATTTCATTCAAAATAAAGGTATTGAAGAATGAACTTTAACTTGCTTATTATCTTTATATATATAGCTTATATGGACACCTATATGATCGATGAACCCCTAGTATAATAATTTCACAATATAATACACTCCATGTAGTATACATAGTGGTCAATCTAGTGGACAAAAACACATTATGTACCTAATGATAATATTATATATATTATAAAAGATTCATAATCAAGCTAACCCTAATACTTGATTTTACCCTATAATACTCATTGATGAAAATCAATTAGAGATTACAGAATTTCTTACTTTGGGAGTTCAATTATCATTACACTCCATGAAATGTAGATCAATATATATATATATATATAACAAACATTAAATAATGATAAATTAGAGATTGAATTTCTTATGATACATTTTTATTATTAAAAATATTTTATTAATACTCAATAAGACCCTATTTAATAAAATTTATGCCTTATCATAAATGACAAAATTATACATCATACTTAGGTTTACCACACTTTCTAGATTTTTGTTAACTTATTTCATCACATTTAATTCCCACGACATCACTATTTGACCATCTAGTAAATCTACCCCAATAAACACTTTAGTGAGTAACATATTTGAATAAAGAGAGTTTTAATACTGGTGAGATATAAGAATAAAGTTATTGATGTTCAACACCTTAAAAATATTCAAACTCTATAACTTGATGACATCAAACGTGATAATGTTAAAAAATTGTACATAAAAGTCATTCTATTTTTAACATCCTCATTCTATGAACAATTTCTATTAGAAAAATTCATTAATATTTTTAAATTAATTTAAATATTTATATAATTACCTACCATCACCTCCAAAACTCCTTTAAAACAGATTTACAAACACTTTATTATGATATCTAAATGAGACTCTTATAATTTTCTTTATCTTCATACCCTCAAACTCTTTTAGGATATCATGTGAAATTAATTTTGTATTTTACCTAGTACAATCATGTAAGTAATATGTATTATTTACTTCCCTACGATAACTAAAAAGAGTGTTTAAATATTTCTTTACCATCACATATCCTAAAATATTTTGAATATTAAGTTGAAAACACATTAATTTTATATTGGTAATATATTTTATTTGTTAACATAGATCTTTAATAAGATCAAACATACTCTCACTATACTCTTAGTTGTTATATTCTCTTCAAAATATTATTTTAATATAAAGAAAAACTCCTTTTCATTCATGAAATAACTCTCATTTCCATTTAATAGGAATATTTGAAAAATATGTTGTTGTTGCTATATCATGTATGGTATTATAAGTGTTTTAAAGTGTTTTACATTTAAAATAATACTATTTATTGAAATATTTAATTTATTGGTGGAAAGAATATAATCCCTCATATTATAGCAATTAAATTCATGAAATCCATTATCATGGATAATTTTTTTATACATTTTACATTAAAAAACATGTTAAAGTAATTGATCAACCATAATCCATGATTATATAATTAATCCCCTCATTTGATTCATAACACATCATTGTTGATGAAATTATTCTCCTATAATATAAATATAGTAAAGATAAATATTATATACTATGATCCATTTAAACTTGAAAAATCAATTTTACATTTAAAAAATCAATGTAGAAACTGTATTCTTTATAACTTAAATGAAAAATATAATTTCTATCAACTATTATTTGGATTTAGAACTCATGTATTTTTAAAATGTATTGATAATATAAAGTTTGTACCAAATACCCTAAAAAATTTTGAATTAATTTATATGACACAAATACCATACATGGACATTCTATGGAGTTTCAAAAATATCTTTAGGTACCTTGAATAATTCTATCTTATAGAAAAAGTTCACTTTGATTTAACCTTTAGGATTCTATGACCTTGACTTGATACTTGAAGTAACTTCATTGGAATTTCCAATTAATGATACTTATTCTAATTTGATTTCTTACCCTCTTATACTATGGAAAGAGAAATAGAATATAGACATTACATTCCTAGTTCGTTTTTTACAACACTTGAGAATATACTGTAAATTGTATCTTATACTCGTTCATTTTTTCTAAACATTTACATAAATGAAAATTTAATGAATTTATTGACTATGAAAAGCATGAAAAGAAATATCTAATCTCACCAAGTCACCAAAAAATCAATCTTATTGAGTAAATTAGTGTAGAAATAAATTCCTTTCTTTATTTTGAAACTGATTTCATTGAAATATAATGCTAATAATTTTACACTTTTAGGAATCCAGATTCACTTGTTGAGAAATTTCAACACTTCATTACATAGGAAGGTGTTGAATTAACACATACAATTTTTTCTTATTTAAGAAATTTTAATAAATATATTTATATTAAGAGTTATTTAAATTAATTTTCTCTTTATTAATGACTAAGAATTATGTTTTATGTTTACAATTCACAACCTCGAAACATTGGATGGGGAATGAAGTGTGAAATCAAATCATCTACATTTCCTTGTAAAAAAGATGTTATCAACGATAAGAAAGGTCTTATAATGGATCATTGGGAGACTATGTCCTTAGTATAGGTATCCAACATATACATATACACAAGGAAGAAATACTAAAATAAAATAATCATGCAATTGATGTAAATGACCTCAATGTTGTTTTATAAATATGTTATATTAGACAACCCAAAAACCATCCAACTGTAATCCATGTAATAACGAAAAAAATGGAAGATAATAATATTTTATATAAAATTACAATCTATGTCCACCATAACTACACATATTTTCCGCACTCATCCAAATTAGCCACATCACATAGGGACATTTTCTTTTACTAGGTCCCCAACCAAAATTTTTAAACGTGCACTAAGATATCCATGTAGGGTGTTATTATAAACATAGTGAACACCACCAATGTATCCATAATATAATTTTATAAATTATATAAAATTTATTGAAATGACATGAATTCATTGTACAGGTAAATAATAACATGTTGGGTTATAATGTTCTAACATGGTTTCCATAATCCCCAATCAACCTTCTCTAGATCCATGTCTACTAAAGAATTTTTTTCCAATTTCCTTATTGCAAAGAAAAATCCACAAGACCAACTTATAAATCAAAATGATTTACAGGGCCATGATGCCTCGATTTATGACATATGGTTTTCATACCCCCATTAAAAATAACAAGTTAGGCTACATGACCATCATACCCGACTGTTAATCTCATGTTGAGCCTCGTGGTATATAGGCCCTTCCATCTATCATTCAAGACACCACCATAATCATCTTGCATCATGTCACATATTTTATCCCATAAAATATATTTACCAATCCATTAAGGTTCCAACTACCACTTTGATACCATATAATGAAATTTAATGGACCAAACTCATATATACCTACGTAATTCATCACAATGAATCTCTTGAGCTATATACATACACAAGCATGTAAAATCAATAATGTTCTCACAAAGGACTCACGGAAACACTCATGAATTCCATATCATGAGAAGTCTTATGGGACACACACACACAATTATTTCAAATCAAGATAGGTTTCATGGGACACACACACACACAAACAAACACACACACTCACAGAAAATCATGCCACATCAAGAAAAGTCTCACTTTCCACACATGAAAACATAAGAATTTCATATGATATATTTTATAAAATTATCATAACATAGTATTTATCTTCCTACCATAATAATATATAATCCTTACATCAATTTTTTTCGCTCGTATCAGGCTCTCACACCTGTAATCCCCACCGAGATTCAACTTAATATGTTGATCTAAATAAATATAAGAACAATCAAGATAAATCTATATTTTTACATTAAATTTCATGAAATCTAGAATAAATCACATTATATCATATAGGAATTATTATATTTGACCATGATAGTCTCGATATTGGGTCTTTTCCAAGGATAAGAGAGATGATCTAGGATGTTCATGAATAAGTGAGGAAAAATAATCAGTTACCTTGAAATCCATAAGACTAACCCCTCTCGATCCAACAGGTTTTCTATAAGGAGGAAAATAACTCCATAAAAATAACCAATCGAGTCACTAGCCATTATTTCCATTAGTGTATGATGAATAAATAGGTTATTTAGGGATTTATCAGTTCAAAATATTAATTTTTAATTAATAAAGTCTACTTGCATGGTTTAGTCACATAGTTTTCAAAACCGTGTTCCAACCATGAAAGGGTATCTACCTCTTCTAGGCACCCACATGATTATACCGCACAATTTGGTAAACCATGCACTAAATGTTCTTTTCATATTTGGAGTTTCATGCTTAATTTGGAAATGTCACATCATTATCACTATCCATGTTCTAACCATGTGGCCCCTGCTACTCGTCTCTAATAATCCACACAATCATATGGGGGAATCCACACAACTTTATATAACTATTATCTAATTTTGATCTACCTTGAAGGATTTTAAAACATTTGAAACCACCCAGATGCTACCAATATGTCACTTAAAAAAATCATAACTCAAATATGTTTAAAAATTGGCTAAAAATAGGGAATAATAAACATAGAATATCTAATTTGTTAAAATATTACTCTATAAGGACTTATTATCCTTTAAAATTGTCTCTATATGTCCTTTTAGCACAACTCATGTCACCAATACAACTCATATGATTCATACTCTCATGTTTCTTCTTGAATAAATTTATGTTTCCATAAAACTCAAATGAGAGGCACCACCTTCCCTCAAAATTCTATTTTTCTTTAATCAAAAATATTAAAAGGATATTTCTTAAATAAATCATCCTCTTCCAACTAGATGTTATCATAATCAATAACATGTAAAGGATTTGGCTCATAATTTCTAAACTCATACACTTAGAACAAGTCATGCACAACTTGATGACTTGAAGGAATATTCAATTTTTAAGCTTCTATTTTGATTTATTCCACTATTTTGGATTTTACCAAATACTATGGTGCTAATTTCCCATATCTTCAAAATCATTGGTACCCTAATCTAGGTGATACCGATAGGAAATCATGGTCAACAATAGAAAAAACTAAATTTAATTTTCATTTTTCTAGGTATAAATCCTACCCAGTATGAGTGGTAACCAACCGATTCCTAATTAACTGCACCTGCATGGAAGTTTTCAGATCTAAAAATAGATTGATAATTAAAGGCTCTCTATCTTATTTCCCACATTATGAAGAATGAAATGGTTGAATATAAATATCCTCAAAAGGATACATGTGAATTGAATATTGATTATTATTATTATTTAAAAACTCTTCCATGTCTAGATGGTCATCCCATGCTTTTCCAAAGTCTAGAACACATTCCCTGATCATGTATTATAAAATTTAGATCATCCTCCTAGAAAATTTTTTGATGTAAGGGTGATATGTAATATATAGATTCTACAATTAACACATCATTTTTTATGTCCTTAATAATATGATAATGTAATGTGAGCATCTTCACCCAACACGATGCTCGTTGGCACTCCATGTTTCACCACTGTCCATTTAATTTATAACCTACCCAACTCATCCATGGATTACATTTCTTGAATGGGAAATAAATTTCTATCATTTTTAATATGATCAAATACATCCCGAACTACATCACCACCACAATTGGTCTTGGGAAATCCTATGAAAAAATCCATTGGAACCTCATCCCACTTTTACAGAGGTACAAAAAAGGTTGAAGTAAACCATTGGGTCATCAATGTTTCACTTTGATCCTTTGTAAAGTGAGGCAATGAGAGACTAACCCTGTTATATAATTTTTTATTCCTAGATACAAAAAACAAAGCTACATTTCATGATAAATCTTAGTCCATCCTCGATGAACCACCCATTTCGAGGTGTCTGAAGCCCTCCACAATTCCTCTATCAAAATAGTGGGAATTACTACTCTACAATGTACATGATGAATATAATTATCATATATTGACCATCTTGGTACAATTTCATCTCAAATAAACCACTCTCACATTAGCATATAATCCTGATTATTCCCCTATCCAGCCTTGAAGCAATCAACCAAGGTAGAAGTGATGACCAAGGGTGAAAAAGGTAATGCCTATTTCTCTATAAATATTCCCACCTAGCAATTTGAGACTAATATCATCATCTTCTACAATTATACTCATGTTTTAGAGCCCAACACTTTCATATTCCATTTAAAAGAACCTGTAAGAACATTAACTTTTCCAGGGTAATACTCCATATCAAAATAAAATGTATGAATATATTTGACCCAATATCTCTTCCATAGATTCAGGTCTTGTTTGGAGAAATTTTTTTGTAAGTTCTTATCGAATATATTAAAAAACAATATAACAAGAACGAGATAATGATGCCCAAATTCCAAGGAATGAACCACATAATTTAACTCAAGGACATTAGTAGGGTATTTTTTCTTGGGGGTTTATAGTTAGAAAGAGCCACAACAATCTATATAGTCATTCTATATCATTAAACCCACAAATAAACTACAAAGGAATCAAAATACACTATAGAACCAAATATGGGTTCTATCAGAATTAGAATTAAAAATTATTTCTTCCTTCAATTTAGTTATAGTTATTAATCCTCTCATAAGTTGGTCTAGTCAAACATTACCCACATCTTTCAGGTCCTATCATAAGTGCTAGTAAATCATATAATTCCATGATAAAACACATATAATACCTGAATAATCCAAGAAAACTCCAAATATTGAACTTGTTCATAGTTAACGTCTGTGATGATACCACCTTTAATTTCCATAGATCAATAGAACTAATGATATATCAAATAAAATGTATGAGAAAACATACCACTAGGATACAAAAGTGACAATATGATAGATTAACGTAATACTGATCTTCTCGAAGCAATATCAGATAATCCACAAATGTTTTTCATGAAATTTTGCTATCTAAGAATATAAAAATTTGTTTTTGTGAAATAACATTACGAATTAATCCAATTATGGGTAAAAATTCTATTCATGAGGGAGATGAACTCAATTTAGGAATTAGTAAACCCAAATGAAATCTCATTGTACTTGTATAACAAATATCTAATCCTAAATTCATCCTTTAATATATCAAATTATCAAACCCAATGTTAGTGATAACATAACCAAAGATCATTTTTATAGAACCACTAGGACCCCCTTAGTTAATCAAACAAATTTTCGATCCTAAGAAATGGATATCGGTTCTTCATTGTGAGATGATTCAATAGTTAGTAATCCATGTATAGCTTTATGAAACCATATTACCTTTTGGAAAATAGAATTATAACAACCTTAATATAATTTATTAAAAGAATAATCCACTAATCCTAGAGATTTTTAAGATTCATTTTAAACTCCTTCATCGTGATTTATTTCATCTAATATAGAGGGACCAATACAAGTTTCACACCAGACAAGAGTTTAATCACAAAATTGAATCATCCATAGGGATCAAGTTATTATAAATCACATAGAATGATATCAAGGTAGTGTTCTGTAATATGAGGAAAGGTGGTTGGAGAAATTACACAAATTTGGGGAAAGAGATAAACTATACAACTAAGTCATAATGGCCTTGATCAGACTGAAATATGGTCCTAGCCTACCTAATCTTAGATCCACTTCTCTATTCAGGTCATGATTCACCTATTTTATGGAGGAAAACGTTACTAATGTATGATATAAATTGATATAATCTCAATTACATGTTTAATAGTACATACAAAAGAGCACATTGGAAGTGTTCATCATCAAAATTAAGAAATATCATATATTTCTATAGTCTGCAACCACTATTGAATATTCTATACATATTTTAGATTTCTATATCCCATTTATGAGAGGTGTATCAGTATGAAACAATTTATGGAAATAATTAACGTTAAAACTAACTCAAAATCTACTTGAGAAAATATTAATTAATTACAAGAGCCTATATCAAATAAGGAAGTGGAAAGCATAGGTGTAATAAGAATTGTATCTAAAACTGTCAAAGTCCCCTCTCTACCATAAGATAGAATTTGATACACTGCATAGTCCCTACCTACATCAGTTCTAGGGTGTTCCCCCTTGATCCCCAGTTTACTAAATTCATCAAAACCTGAATAGTTTTTAACTACTTTTTGAGACCCCTAACTATCTATGTCCTAAAAATCATATATATTCTTTACTTATGATATAAGATTCTTCTGGCCATATCCTTTAAGATTGAATCTACCCATAATTTATAAGTAAACTAGATCAGGAATCTCTCAAATAAAAACATTGGATATGTATCATCTTAACACATTGACAACACTTCCTCTGAGTATTTGGGAATAATATATGGTTGTGTCCCATCCACCAATAATTAAGACACCAGGGAACACCTATTACCTTGGAGGAAGCTTAAGAATCCTTACTCTACTAAGGATATGTATCACCACATTGAAACATCTACTCATCCTTCCTCTTTTAATTTTCATATCGGGAACTCATAACTCCACTCAAGAACCCACCTTTTTTAACTAATCATATAATGAGGATCTTCTATATTATCATTATCAAAAATGTTATTAATTTGAAGGAAAATGTGAGGCACATACAAATATGTGGTTAGGTGAAATTTCTTCACACGGTGTATCAAGTTAGTTTTTATTCTAACATCAATATTACAGGAATTATATTCCTATTTTTCATATAAAATGTGTGGAAAATAGAAAATAATTAAAATAACATAGAATCCTATAACACCATTATCATTCCATGCTAGTGTTACCTAGACTCCTAGTCTATATTATACTTGAATGTACCTGGGATGAAATTTACACAAAGACATTATTCTTGATGGTCTCCCAGGTCAGACCCTTATGCCTCCCACCCTGGTTAACCATGTTCCATCATCTCCTAGTATCGGTAGAATATATATAATAAACTTCAATCACCACTCACTAGGAGTCTAAACCATATCGAACACCCCTTGATTATCTCAATATTTTCCTTATCATATTTTAGGGAATCTATTTCCTTGGAATAAAGTGGGATATTTTAAATATAAATCTCAGAAAAAAAATCATATTTAGCCATCCTCTATGGGATCTTATGCCTTGAACATATACTAGTTGACAGTCTCCATCCTGAAGCTATTTTACAACATGGATTAATGAAGTGACTAAGGGATCATTCTCATCTCCATTCTCTTGAATGTCATGAAATATGATTATTTTCCATGAGGGGGTATCAAATCCACTTCCCTAGGTAGTCCCCTATGACGTCATCAAGGTGGAATTATCTAAAATTACATTTTAAAAACACGAAATAATTTTAAAATCATAAATTAAAATACATCCTAATAATTTAATTAGAAAAACATAAGAATTGCTTCATGGAGACTCATCACAAGAGGATACAAATGACAACAACACATAACCCCTTACATTACCCAAGGCTTAATCCCATGTCTCTACTACCTATACATTTTTATCAATCCTGAATATACAAAAAGATATAATATGAACATGATAAAATAATAAACATTCATAAAAACACATCTATGAGGAAAAAACATAGATTATAATTGTGCTTTTACTAATAAAACCTCCATAAATGATAGGAAAACAAGTGAATGAGATCTGAAATAATGTTCATAATCATGATACATAAACACAAATGAAATATGATTTACTATATCTACAAAACTATACCCAACATCAACATGAAACAATTACACCAAAATCAATAAAAACAATCCAACATTCCTCAGTGACTCGGAGGTCCATTACACATATGTATGCCATGAAAATGTGTAAATCCCCTACCTATGTCCCAAATTTTCTCCCAATATTCTAACAAAACTCCAAATAATATCAATGGAAAATGGTTAGCAATGATACCCTTTTGTTAGGCCCTGATCTAAATGACTGAGTCTAAGCCAAAGTGTCACATGAACTCATGTGTACATCTTCTTATGAAAGATGCTGGTAACTAGTGTAAAGGACCTAAATCAGAATATGAGGAGATTGTTCACTCGATAGAGTTATCCAATAAACCCATATACATGTTGAAGTTATAATAAAATAATAGAATCACACAATGGAATTAATTGACATAAACCATGATGTATCAATATTTCATATATTACAACCAAAATACCATCCAACTGTAAGTAAAGTAAAAAATAAAAAAATATGGAAGATAAAAATAGATATTAAAACAAGAATAACAGAGTCCACTATAACTCCACCATATTTATATACTCTTCCTTATCAACTCCTCGACATAGGGCTCTAGCCCTTTATTGGACTCCTCACCATAATGTATATACACACACTTCGATTCAAATGAAATGTGTGAATATAAATCTAGTATCATTGTTCTAATGACTCCTCAATATAAATAAATAATATATATAAACGTGTATTCCATGCAAGGAAGTAAATTCACAAGTAACCAATCACATGCTGAGTCATTGTTCACTAATAAGAATCCCACAATCCATGACCTTGCCTTTATTGGTTTAATGAAAGGGGGTGTTTTGTATAGTTCCAAGAATATCATAAAAAGCAAAAAGATGAACATAAGTATTGGAATATACCATATTGCCATATTTCCTTAGGTTAGAACACAAGGTCACCACACCCCCACTAAAAATCTAATGTCAAGCCATAAGGCTATTATTCCCTGGTGTTTGTCTCATGTCAGACCTCAATAATGTGAATCCCTTCCAACTATCATTCAATACCCCACTATAATCATCATTCATAGAATCAGACATGTTATACAAACTAAGTTGTTAACTAATTAATGATGGGAAACCTATCACATTAATACTTGATAACAAAACACTATAAGCTATACGCAAAGACACACACACACAAATATAAATATATAAGATAGAATAAGGATGTTCCTAAGATATACACATACAAAAGAATGTTAAAACAAGAAAGGTCCCATGGGCCACACACACATTCCCAATAATGTCATACCAAGTGAGGTATCATGGGAAATACACACACACCGAATTATTTCATATCAGAAGTGGTCTCACGTTTTACAAACACTCAAAGAGAAGCATTTTATAAGAAGAAAGGTCACATAACCCACACAAAAACATTTATTTAATATCTTGAAATTTATAAAATTGTTGTACCATGATAAGAAACTTCAAACATTATGTGTATTGAATCCCAAATTCAATTTTTTCCACCTGAATCAAGATCTCACATCAAAGATCCCCAATGAGATTCAATGTAATGACTGAATCAAGACGAATATGAGAATGTTCAATAAAAAAGCATATTTCCACCATCCATTTCCACTAATCCTAAAGGAATCACATGAAATAATTTTATATTTTCTTGTTAAGTCCATCAAATTAGAGATATAGAATCTTCAAGAAGAAAAATAGAATATCAAGAAAGAAAAATACGAATGAAGGGAAAATGATCAGTTACCATGAAATCCCATGGAACAATGTATATAAACCCAAAAAAATTTCTCGTTGAAGGTACATAATTTACCAAGAAGAACCAATTTAGTCCCAAGATTTGAAATCCCTAGGTGCAGGATGAATAATGAAATCCTTGGGGACATTTTGGGACAATAGAATAAATTTTTGGATTATTTAATTTGACATGCATGGTTTTTTTAAATAGTTTTCCAGACCATGCACTAACTTTATGAGGCTCACTAACTCTATAGAGAACTCCTATAGTTTTATTACATGATTTAAAATTATTCTCCAATATTATTTTTCTTCTTTTATGAGTTACATGGTTACTTGTGAAATTTCATAAGCATAGATCTAACAATATACAAACTATGTGATAGACACTACTCCTCTCCAAATGGATGAAAAATTATCAAGGAGAAATCACATGGTATGAAATAACCATTCTCATACACTTACCCCCTAATATTTTTCTAAAACCCTCAAAAGACACCTATATTAAACCCAATCTTCATAGAAAATATGAAAAAATAAAATATTTTTAACGAGGTTCTGAAAAAAGTCATAATGAACTAGGGAAGATAAAGTCCCTATAATGGTGATGATGATATTATCTAAAACAACAGAATTTATAATATGATTATCATGTTTTATTACTAGTTAATGAAGATTTAAATTAAACTATATCCAACATAAATTATTACCAAATTTAAATTTACTATTTCTATTAATGTTCTAAGATCTAAATTTCACTTAGCTGTGATTATGCTTTATTGATTATCTCACCACATAATTATTTAGGTGGGTCATCATCTCAGTCAAATAATATATTATTCATAGATATTAGATAGAAAAATTACTGTATTATCCATCATGTGGATAGACTCAACATCATTCCTCTATTATCCAAACTGTTAGGGTTTCTGAGCTAAGTGTGACTCAATGGAAATCACCGAAAAATGCTTACACCGGATAATATAGGGTTTATAAAATTTTATATAACCTACCCATTAGACAATCTTGGGTAATCAAATAATTTCCTATTGTATACTAATCTGGAGTAACCTAGAATTAGCATGACATGTCCAGTTGGATGATAGAGGTCCTGAAAATTTTCTCTTTGGATGGAATTTAACACTTAGTATTTAGATTGAGCATTAATATCACCATATTATCTCATGCAATTTCCTTTATATATTAATTATTCTAATGATTTAGTTTGGAATCTTATTCCATCCACCAGACCAAATATGTCCAAACAATAGATAGCTCACTATTTATTAATTGTTAATTTTAAAATAAGGTCAAGGTATATTTAAACTAAATCTTATGACATCATAACTATAATGTGAATTTTAAATTCATTTATTATAACTATAAAATATTTTTAACAATTTAATCTAAATCATACATATATTATTAATATAGAAAACTTATAACTACAACTAAAGTATGAACTAGCCTTATTAAAAATAAAAATTCAAATATTTAATTCCGTAAATAAAATTAAGAACAATATATAACACAATGATTATAAAAAATTTATAATTAATTCCTGAATGAGATAAATTTAAAAAATTGATATTTATTTCTAATATGAATTTCTTTATATTCATTGTGTATCATTTTATTTAAATATATGATATTTTATGAAATATAAACATTTTATATATCAATTTTGTATTATGTAAACATATTACATATTCTAAATATCACAATATAATATTATTTACACATTTGATCACATAAATTAATCAAAAAAAAATTATATGGTTCATATAAATTATAAAAAATGCACTTTTAATTTAAACATTTCATTTTAATAATTATGAACATTTTTATTTTTTTTTTTAATTTAAGAACCTTATATATTACCATATCTTGTAATTTATTTATAGATTACTCTTATAAGTTTTCATATATACAATTTATATTTAAATTAAAAGTCATTACATATAAATTTGAAAAAACTTATTTTAATATTAATAGTTTATATTACTATAATATTTATAATAAATATTTCAAAACATTTAGACAGCTAATCATTAAGAATATATATTTTATTAATATATAAATAACATTTATAAATTAATAAATTGTCTAAAATAAATTTTTCTATTATTTTTTATCAAATTTATATAAAATTAAATTCAATTATTAATTATAAAATACAAAAATTAAAATTTTCCTCTCAATAATATTTTATGTTTCAGCTACTATCGTTGGTTACATTTGATATATAGTTTTTCATACACCCTTTATGTGATAACTATTATATTCTATGATAGATAATTATATAATAAAATATAATATAACTTATATGTATTGCTTTTGTCCTATAATACTCAATGATGGAAATTGTTATCAGTAAATATGATATACCTTATGATTAAGGTTTTTATAAATAGAATTGTATGATATAATAAGCAATAGTATTTTTGATATGGAAAACATTTTCTTAAAAATTTATGGTGGATATTTTAAATTATGGTACCTCAATATTTTATGATAAAATCAACATAAATATATGAATTCATCCTATTTCATAGTTTTTGATATCCTATACTGTACACCAGAGTACTAAACCGGCATAAAAAATAGCTGTATTTTATTTTTTGATTGTAAAGTGATATGAAATACTATATGTGTATTTATAATTTTAGGTATGATTTCATAAATATTGATAAATGGGATTATACAATCCACTTCTAAAATTATTTTGGGTGTAATAATACTAAATTGATGAAATTTATGTTATTGAAATCCCATGCTTAATATCTCCATGCATAGAAATTTTAAGAATCAATAAAATAAAATGAATAACAATATAAAATCATGTGTAACTTTTACCTTCATTTTCACTACTTCACCTATAAAAACATATAATATATTAGATAAAGATCATATGATTAGTAATATATAGACTCTCACCTCCAAAGGAATCCATGAGATTATGGATCAATCATTATATAAGCGAGATTCCTCATTATTGCATTGCGTTCTAGCACCTCCCTATGCTATATAGGAAGAATAAATAGATTCCACGTTAGGAAGTATCAGTTGACATAAGTGTAGTCTTATATGCCAACCATCTCATGGATGTTACCCTTTTTTATATCTCTATGATTATCTGAAAAAATACATACATTAATCAATGTGTCATAACATATGAGTTAATACCTCGTCAAATTCATAAATTATATTTATGAATTAAACTCCTCTCTTGCATTACATATCAAAAATATTTACTTAAATGATATCAAATATTAAAGATAGGTTTATCTTCCATAATAATATAAGGAAGAATCATTTCATATCTTATATGATATGATCACCAATCATATAGTAAAATTTCATGGGATGATGAATGTATTTTTCAAGAAATCACATTTCAAGAATATATTGTTGAGTCAATAAGGTTTTCCTTATGACTTTTTCATTCCTTCTTGTTTTGAAAATCACAAACACCTTTCTTAAGGAAAAATGATTTCTTAAGGAAAAATGCTTTCTTAAGGAAAATCGCTTTTATAAGAAAAATTATCCTTATCTTATTTTCATCCATATTTTTCTTAAGTATGAGATTCAGATTCATTTCTATTTTTTCAGAATTGTTGAAACGTTGATATGAAGCATTCTGTTTTAGGATTCGGATTCTGGATAAGAACTATAAGAAAGTTTCATTCCGAATTCCGGATATGAACTCTGACTAAGTTCTATTCCAGATTCAGGATACGAATTCTTATGAAGTTCGATAACGAATTCTCAATACGAATTCTAATGAATAATTCTCATTACGAATTCTAATGACGAATTCACATTACGAATTCTGAAGAAGAATTTTCATTACTAATTCCAATGAAGAATACCCATTACGAATTCTGATGAAGAATTCTCATTACAAATTCTGATGACGAATTCTCATTACGAATTCTGATGACGAATTCCCATTCCGAATTCTCATTCCGAATTCACCTATTAAACAGAATCTGATTATCTTTGTTTTATACACTCTGAATTAATTCAGACTCTGAAAAATATTTTGGTTAGACTCCGAACTTTTATTCTGCTTACACTTCTATAATTTGTCTACTCTTTATTATTTTCATTACACTCTGAACATTTACTCCGAAGCGTTCATTCCGAACTTTTGAGTTAAAATTAAAATGATGTCGTACTTTCAGTTACACTTGTTTTGTTATAAAACGATGTCGTCTATTTTGTTATAAACTAACCGTTGTCTAAGTGACATGTGTACAGGTCCCTCCGATATTTAAGGAAAATATGACCGTTGGAGAAGGAACCAACCTTACCTATAAATAGGAGCTCATTTGAAAGAGCTCGATACTGATGACAGATGAACAACTTGGTTTTGTGTATACATGCTGTTGAAGTGATTTCTAGAGAGAGGCTCTTATTAACTCTCAAAGCTTCGTGCGACTCCGAATGTTGGTGATTACATTTGAGGGCTTCCGAGGATAGGAAGACAGATGTCCCGACTACCTTGAAGTTCGAGGGCTTCCGGGGATAGGAAGACAGAGGTGCCGACTACCTTGAAGTTTGAGGGATTCCTTGCTGATGAAGACAGTGGTCGCCAACTAACTTAAAGTTGAGGGCTTGCGGGGATAGCAAGACAGAGACTCCGATCTTTGTATCTAGGGCTTACCCTGGTATGGGTAAGACATACTTGCTTGAAAGTATAAATCAAGGGACCTTTATCCAAGGTTGTTGGATACCCTTCTCTTTTGGTTGAAAGACTTATATCTTGTTACTTGTAGTTTACCTACATGTTTTATTTCCTCTGCATTTTGTATTATAAGGAATGTATAACTTTCTTATACTTCCTTACTTGTACTCTGATTCATTTATATTCTATACGCTTTAAGGTAGAATCTCACTTTGTAATCATTCATTAAGTTTCATTTTCTGGAACCATATTTCCAGAACCCTCTTTCGGAATCTCATTCCAAGTTTTCATTCGGTGTTAGAGGTGTTGTGAATTTTCTTAGTTTAACTTTGTTAAACTTAGCCCTTTCCTTTGCTTAAGGAAAACATAGTTAATCGTAACTAACTTTAAAGGTTCCAAAGGAATTTTTAAAGTATACAATTCACCCCCCCTCTTGTATATTGAGTATCTACATCATTATTTCGATCCTACATATATTATTATATAAGACACCTTAAATCATACAATATGATGGAAAATTTGGTATAATGATGTAGAAATTTAATTCCTTATGATATCTCTTTTATCATACCATGTGATATAAATAATATATTTCATGAAATTTCTTTCCATGAATTATGAAATGTTTTGAATCATCAACAATGATATAATCTGTAAGTATCTAAGGAAAATGGATTTAGGGCATATATATCCTTTAATATTATTTTTATTTTTTAGTAATCACTATTAAATCCCAACTATTTTTATAAATGAACCATAACCACATCACTAATCAGATTTTTCATTAAATTAATTGTGAAAGCCTTACTTTGTCGCACCCCTTCACATAATTTTCTGAATTATTCCTCTTTTGAAAATGAATGTGTGAAATATTATTCTATCATGATGTTCAATTTGTAATTTATTGTACCTTTATTCATATAAATTGATTCCATACTCCTCTGAACCCCCCCTCAAGAGTCATATATATTTTTATATAATTTTTTATGTTTTTGATGATTTTTCATTAATGTTTTTAAATAAATCAATCATGGATTGTTGTGGATATAAATTTATAATTTTAATTACATATTTTTCGGTGTTTGTAATATTTTTTTTTGAAAAAAAATGTTAAAAATGTTTTATAAAAAAATAGTGGCTTTTTTTGAATGGTTTAGTAATGGAAGCTAGTTTAATTTTTTTGTAAGTATTTAAATGGTATTGGTTTTAAAATAATAAGACCAGTTTTTTTTATATTTAAAATTTTATTTTTTTTAGAATTAATAATTTTTTACATGAAATTTTATTTAATATTAATTTTAAAAAAATAAAAGATGTCTATTTTCGGTTTTAGAGGCTTTATTTGGAATTTATTTTAATTTAGAAGTCGATAATTTTCAAAATTAATTTCTTAAGACTTGTAATAATTTATTTTGGATGAATTTTGGTTCTATTTAATTAATTTAAAAACTCTTTTGGTTATCAAGGATGTATTTTCATAGAATGTTTTCTAGGTAAGTTATTATTATATTATAATTTTATAATATTTGTTAGTTATATATTGATTTTCGTTTCACATAGATTCAAGACAAATAATTCATGTTTGAACCATATGTAACATGACCAATGTGGAAATTATTACACTATATATCATTACAATATAAATGAAATACATTTAGTTTAGGTTTGAAAATGATTTTTAGAAAAATAATTTTGAAGATATAAATCCCACAATGTTATGGATTCATAATGAACAAAAATTATAATTTAAAGTATTTATTTAAAACCAATTCAATATAAAAAAATTTAAGAAAAAAGAATTATTAATATTTATAATTTCATATGTTTATTTTTGTAAAACAATCTAATTAATGAAACTCAATAGATTAATGAATGTAATCATTCCTTTATTTACCAATATTAATTATTATTCATTGAGTTGTAATTTTTTCGAGTATTAGTGGAAATAAATTACTTACTTTTTAATGCATAAAAAGTAAAAAAAATATATTCTTAACAAATTTATATTAATACCATTAAAATTATATCATTATAAAATAAAATCTTGTTTTCTAAATGTACTTGAGAAAACTAAAAATAAATATTTATTGTATATAAATTCCTACTATTGACCAAATAAATAAGTAATGAAATATTGGGTTTTAATTAATCAGAATAAATTTACAAGACATAACCTAAATGTTTTTAAAAAAGTTCCTTTACAGATCTTAAATCCATTTAGAGATTTATAAAATTTCTGATCATGAAAATCTATAAATAGAAGAATCTATGTAATTAAATAACACCAAAACACATTGTGAAATCAGGGAATATAAAATTCTAAAACAAGAAATCTTGTCTAAATTTACTTATACAAGTAACCAATAATGAAAACATAATTTAAAAATGTTATTAATGGACACCAATACCTTAAAAAATTAAAAAATCTACATAAGAACATGGAAGAATATAATAACCAACCACTACATATAAAACATTATAACTTGATTAAATTTTCATATTCAAATTAAACATTAAAATAAACAATGAAAACTTTTCCCAAAACCAACTTTCCACTATGTAATATATCACTGTTTTTAAAAAACCCAGTTTATATAAAAAATAATTACTTTGGTTCATATAAATTTATATTTAAAACCATTAACATGAAGTATCAAAATATTATTGAAAATAACCCATTAAAATCTTATTATTATTTTAAATCGAGTGGGATATACATAATATTTCCCATATGTATGTAATGTAATTTATAATTATATTTTATTTTAATGTTATAGTTTATATAATTCACATTTGTAAAAAATGATACATTATATTCGTACCTTATAAGTATTTTTTAGAATATGAATATTGCTGAACCAACTAGGATGAATATGAATAAAAATGGATGGATTAAAATTATATGAAAAAAGAGTACGAGGATGGGGTAAAATATTTCATCAAGTAAACAACAAATAATTTAAATGAACTTTCTAAAATAACATTTTTATGTTTATGTTATTTTTATTCAAAACTAATTTTTCTAGACAATTTGTAAGAGCAATTGATATATCTCGATATAGGTAAAAGTTAAAAATATTTGAATAAATATAAGGAATAATAAAATGGTTCAAGTGACCATAGTAACACAATGCTTATTAAAATTATATGTGATTTATTTTTGATGTGTAGGAATTAACCACACATCAATCAAATGCATGGTGTGACTGATATGATTTAAAGTGTGTGTTTTCATTTAAAAGAGACATTTTATTTGAAAACACGTGTCACATACTCAAAACTGAGCATACAGGCTTGGTTTGTATTTATAATTTTGGAAAAAGATCTATATTTTTTATGACATGGACAATTTTTTGTCATGTAAATCTAATACGCATTGTTTCTTGTATGAGAACAAGTGCTTGTTTTCAATTTAAAAATCACATTTTAGTTTAAAAGGTATATCACATACTCAAAAATAGAAAAAACTCATATTATCATATTATTTTATAAAAAATTCCTTCATTTGTTTTTGACGTATAGGAATTAATAACACATCAATTTGACATATGATATATCTGGTATGAGTAAATTCACACATCTTCATTTAAAAGTTACATTATAGTTCATAACATGCACCACATACTCAAAATCGATCAAACATACTAATATTGTATTAATAGTATAGTAAAATGATCAATAATTCATTTATTGATGTGTATGAATTAATATCTTACCAATCCAACACATTTTGTGGTTGGTGTGAGAAAAAGTAATAATTTTTAGCTTAAAAATCATTTTAGTTCCATACATGCATTACATACTCAAAACCATGGATAAACACTCATAACATCATGATATATTAGAAATATATTTTTGCTTCATTTTTTATGTGTAGATATTCCACAAACAACAACTCGATACATGATTTGGTTAGTAATACTAAAAGTGCATGTTTTTATTTTAATGGTGACATATAATTAAAAATCACATGTCATATACTCATAACTAGGAAAACAAAAAATATTATATTGATAATTTTTTAAAATGATATGTCATTAATTTTGATGATTATTAATTAATATCATGTCAATCTGATAGACAGTGTGGTCGTTATGGCTGAAAGTGCCAGATTTCATTTAAAAGTGACAATTTTGTTCAAAATGCATGTCACAAAATCAAAACTAATAAATCATTCTTATATATTCTTTAAAATTTATGAAAAAGATCAGTAATATATTTGGGATGTGTTTAATTGACTTCATGGTCATTCAACACATAGTGTGGTCAGTATGGCTAAACATGCTTGTTTTTTGTTTAAAAGTGACATTTCAATTAAAAACATACAACACATACTCAAAATTGAATAAGAAAAGTCCCATTATATTGATATTTTAGGTCAATGATCCATGCTTTTTTTATGTGTAGGAATAAAATGAACATCAATATGACACATGGAGTGTATGTTATGACCTAAAGTCTGTGTCTTTATATAAAAGTGACATTTTTGTTCAAAACATGTATTTCATTCTCATAATGAAGACATTTTCCTAATATTGAATTGATATTTCAGTAAGAATATTATTAATTTAGCTTTTACATATAGTAATTGACCTCACATAAATTTAAAACATGGTGTGATTTATTTGACTAAAAGTGTACCAATTTAATTTAAAAGTGAAATTTTAGTTCAAAACACATGACACATACTCAATACCTAGAAAAAACACAAATATTTTTTTGATACATTAGTAAAATAATCCATAATTCATTTTGGATGTGTAGAAATTAACTGCACATCAATATGACATATGGTGTGGAAATTATTACTGAAAGGGTATGTTTTTTAAATCCTGAAATTTTAGTTCACAACATAAATCACATAATAAAAACGAGAATATTTTATCATATTTTCTTGATAAATTAAGAAAAATATTAAAAATTCTTACTGGAAGTATAGTAATTATCCTCACATCCATTCAATACACAGTGTGGGAGATTTGTCTAAAACAAATTTTTTCAATTTAATATGAAATTGGACTTAAAAATGCACATCACATACTCAAAAAGGATAAAACAAAATTTTATTATCTTGATTGTTTTATAAAAAAATCAATATTTATGATGTTTATGAATTAAGATTACATTAAAGTAACACACGATGTGACCATTATCACTGAAGGTGTATATTTTCCTTTAAAAGTGACAATTTAGTTCAAAAAATTTGTCACAAACACAATTCCATGTAAATGGACTGATATTGTCTTGATACATTAGAAAACATTTCATGACACCTCCCCAAAAAGTGTACCCCTCCACGTATGGCAATGTGAGAAGAGAGATAATGACTCCTGAGTCCCGCCTCCAGTAGGCCCCGTGTTGGTGACTAGACCTGATGGTATAGTAAACACACAAATAAGAGGCATTAACCTCTAAGAGAACACATGAAATGGAGAGAGATAAGACATATAGACACGAACTACATCTTATAAAAGAGTATAAAATAAATCCCAAGTACACATATGTATTGTCATGAAAAACTACTACTGAAAGGGGAAAACTGCAAGTACCAATGGAAAGTAAAAATTGAAGAAACCAAAAATCCCAAACAGCTCCTGCATTCCCAAGCTAGTTGAAACCAACTGGATACCCAACCTACTCCAAGTGACCTAAAAAAGAGTTTATATATACAAAGGGTGAGTATTATCATATACTCAGTTGAATCCCCCCCGAATCCTCTCGTGAAAAATTAAAGAAAGCATGCTAAAGCATGGTGACAAATAAGTGAAACAAACTCATCACCTAAATAGGTATACTATATTCCTAACCTCACCATGGAAACTCTCACCAAGTATTGCATACAAGAGTATATTATATAATAATGAATATAAAGGTTACCCCGCTACTACATCCCCGATGGTTTTCCACCTTTCTCCAAAGTCGCACGTCCTATGCATCTCTCTCAAAAAGGCTTTCCCACAGACACCTGGGTGAAGCACCAAATCCGGTAACACATTGAATAAAACCACCACGTCCATGAAACAAAAGTAACCAGGTAGTTTTGGGGAGCCACCAAAGCTCTCATAACGTGTATCATACATCGAGCATTATACCTCAATACATTACAGCCCATACACCGAGTATGGATCCTCGATCCATCATAATCTATACACGTTACACCAATATTAGTCCATAGAAAACTATATCTAGAATATATAAGAGTTAATAACCACAATACATTATATCCCTCTACACACATATTTGGGGAAAACAAATCGTTGTTCCTACAAGAACATGTAACTACCAGGAGAAGAGAGCGGATCCAAATGGGGTAGTTAGCCATCCATCATTCCACCAAAATGTTGTGGGAAACACCCCAAAGGGCTCAGAATCCATGGGGTGTTAGTTTCCCTAACTGATGGGGTGGAGTAGCGTATAGAAACCCAAAAGGTACAGAATATATTATAACTCACAACCACACTATGAGCATAAACTAGTCCTATAATCAACTGCAGCTAACGTCTCTCGGACCCCAACATCCACTTATAAGACTAGTTATCCTATAAGAACACAACCAATTAAATATATTGATTACATTCCTTCATTCAATTTTTTTAGTTGCACTTTACGTTCTTTAATTATTTAAACAAAAATTAACCATTAACAACTTCCAAATTATATTTCATTAGCATCACACCTAAACTCCACATTTCCTTTAAATTGTATCCTCAGCATTTGCGCCCCTGCAAGCTCCAACCCCATGGGTTAACAAAATTTATTCAATCGTTTATTAACATCATTACTTTTCCACATTCTTAGGAATTCGGGGAAAACATTATAAGCTAATAAAAACAAGAGGATCAACATGGTTAGTATGTGAAATACCCTTTGAGTATTTTCTACCCAGAGCAAGAGCATAGACCCATCATCCCTCGGGAATCTAAACACGAAAAACAAGTGGAAAACCCCATGTAACGTCCTGATTATGAGTGCCATGCAACGGGTGCCCCGAACCGAGTTTGCCACGTGACCTCAAGCACATTTCCCCAAACGCCAGAGGCTTCCGAATAGCAGCGAGGGCCTAGGTCTAATAGTGGGGAAACTATGCCCTCATTTGTCAAAGTGTAGAGCAGCGGAATACAAATAAAATATACAATGATAGTGGAAGAAATAAACCATACACAACAAAAAATAAATAACTACAATAGATATAACCAACTTTATATAAATCATGAAGATACATGTCTTATGTTCTAAGAAAATAGCCAGAACATGTTATACATCAATACAGTACAACAAGAAAAAAACAGAGTCCAGAAGAAGAAGAAAAATAGATGGCATTGGAATTGCGAGCCTAGGCTCGGTCCCATGCCCTCCTACTCCTCAGCAACAGTCAAGTACCTGTATAGGGACTCTTTCCCCTATCCACGCCTGTAGAAACGTAATCTTCTTGGGATGAAAAGAATGAACCAAATAGGGCGTGAGAAATATAACTCAGTAGGCACCCACCAAAGGCCCATGCCCAACTGCGTGTAAGAATGCAACAACAGTGTGCAATAGTGAAATGCAAATAAGTAAGAAGTGCTGAAAAGTAACTAACATAGCGGTTAAATTTCCATTTTATTATTTATTTAATCCATTAAATATTAGAAATCACCATAGTGCATTTATAAGTAAATAGTCCATGTCCTCAGACAATCAAAACCTTACCCTCAGGTAAGCAGAATCCAACCCGCAGGTATTTCCCTCAGGCGTAACAGATTTTTCCCTCATACATAGGTAGTGTCGCCCTCAGGTACAGAGTCTGTTGCCCTCAGACATGGAAGAAGATGCCCTCAGGCCGAAATAATTACTCCCCTCAGGCTAAACAGTGTAGTACCAACAAGCTAATCACAACAACGGCCTCAGGCTAACAGGTAACCGAGCCATTCCAAACATGTAAACAAGAATTAAAAAAGCAATTACTATCATGTAAATTCTACAATTACTACTTTGAAGGCATACCCTCTGGTATCATGGCTAAATGGATAAATAGTGGAACACACCATCGGGGTGGTTCCAGATCCAAGAAACGATCCCAAACAGCAGTTTTACAATTTATTCAATTACCTATACAGTTCTAGGTCGTTAAAACAGCCACGACCTCAGCCACACGACACCCTAGCATGGATTCGTGGCACGAAAATTCACAAAACATATGGAAGTTGGAAAAATAATCACCAAGACACCTTCCTTATACGCCAATGAGCGCTATACCCAAATGTTAGTTCCAGAAATGCCCAAGAAAGACGTAGATATGACAAAGAAATAAACCTTCTCAACCTCAAATAACTCTCGTTATAGGAATAATTGGTTAGCAACACGCTAGGAGAAGAGAGGGATTACCCGCACGGTTCCAACGTGATCGACAGAAGCAGGATCGGATTCTCGGTGCTCGATCGGCGGATCTCCCATGGTTCGGCGTCCCTCTTCCGCTCCCCTCGTCCGGTTCTAATCCTTCCATGTGAACAAGGGAGGCTACTGCCCATTTAAGCAAAAAAACAAGGTAAACGACATGTAATTCCAAGTACATGGCATGTACATCCTTCATTTAACTGTTAATCTAGCGGCACCGTCACACTGTTCATCTGTAAACAGGAGTACACGGCATGTACTCCCAATTACACAGCGTGTACTGTCGTCTAGCTAGCGGTTGCTCCACCTCCTTACTATTTTGGCCTGCCGAATGACTACATGGTGTGTAAAGGAACACTACACGGCGTTTAGTTGGTTCCTACACCCTTCTTCGCCGAGATTGCTACATGCCCCATGTACTCATCTCACACGGCCAGGAGTGCACGACGTGTGGAAAACGTACATGGCGTGTAGTTCCAAAATTCAAGATTTTTCACATTTTCCATATTTTCTCAAAAACACTTAAAGAAAATGAGAAAAGAAGAAACCCATACCTCAAAAGTATGAACCAAGTTCTTAAAAACATACCCCCTTAAAGAAATTCTTCCCTGAATTTCCCTTCCAAGGGTGGCAAAGATGAAGCCATGAACAACTCCGGCAACTGATCACGTACATCGGTTTCCCGCTCCCAGGTTTCATCCTGCACTCATCCATGCTTCCATAGCACCCGTACAAGTGTAAATAACCGGCCTTAGAGAACCTTCGTGATCTTGTCAACGATACGAATCAGATTATCCTTAAGGGACGCATCCATATGAATCCCAACCTCCCCGGGCTAAAAGATGTGAGTCGGGTCTGAATGTTAGCGACGCAACTAAGATACATGGAAGACGTCGTGCATTGTTTGGTATCGCTGCGTTAACCACACCTAATAGGCAACCAACCTGACTCCCTCCAGAATTTCAAATGGCCCCACATACTATGGTGTAATTTTACCTTGTCTCCTGATCCGCTTGTGTCCCAGCCTTGGAAAAACATGTAGAAAAAACATGATCACCGACCAAGAACTCCAAAGTTATTCTACGGAGATCAACATATGATTTCTGAAGAGACTGTTTAGTAGCCATATTCTTTTGAATCAACTAGACCTGCTCAAAAGTCTCCTGCACGAGATGTGGTCCCAGTAAAGGTGCCTCACCTGCCTCTAACCAGCACAATGGTGAACGGCATGGCCTACCATATAAAGCCTCGTATGGTGCCATAACAATAGTGTCTTGAAAGCTATTTTTATAATAATACTCGACTAAAGGTATATGATTCTCCCATGAGCCCCCAACGTCTAGGATGCATGCACGCATCATGTCCTCTAGCACCTATATGATACGCTCTGACTGGCCATCTGTCTGAGGGTGGTATGTTGTGCTCAGAAGCACCTGTGTACCCAGTGCCCTCTGAAAACTCTGCCAGAAACGAGATGTAAAGTGGGAATCCCTATCTTAAATGATAGAACGAGGGACCCCATGAAGACGTATGATCTCTCGGATATAAAACCTTCCGAGCTCGTCAACACTGAAGGTCTCCTTGATCAGCAAAAAGTGAGCTACCTTCGTGAGTCTGTCCAGAACAACCCACACTGCGTCATTACCTCTAGGTGACCTCGACAAACTAGTCACGAAGTCCATCATGACATCATCCCATTTCCACTCTAGAGTGGGCAACTACTGTAACAGTCCAGCTGGCCTCTGGTGCTCCGCCTTCACCTGCTGACAGGTGGAACACCTCGTAACAAAACCAGCTACATCTCTCTTCATACCCAGCCATCAGTACTGAAATCTCAAGTCTCGGTACATCTTGGAATCCCGGGGATGAACTGCCCATGATGAATCATGAAACCCATGCATCAGATCCTCACGTATATCCCCTGGAACCCATACGCATCCATGGAAATGCAGAACATCATCATCACCTTTCGTCCAACCAGGAGGAGGTTCCACACTTGCCACCAACTCCTGTATAACTAGGCCTTCTAAATCAGATATCTATCTCATTATTACTCTGTCCAAGATGGTAGATGTCATAGATAACAAGGAAAGATAAGTCTACCCATGAATGTCATTCACCTGTAGATGCATCTCCGAGAACAAATCCATAAGCTACCACTAACCACTGGCCTCCTGCACAGCCTGTATCCGAGTCTTCCTGCTCAGTGCATCAGCTACTGCATTACCTTTACTAGGTGTATATGCAAGCTCAAAATCAAAGGACTGAAGGTATTCAACCCACCTTCGCTGTCTCAGACTCAAGTCACGCTGAGTAAAGATGTACTTGAGACTTTTGTGGTTGGTGAAAAACACAAAATATTCTCCCAACAGATAATTTCTACGACAGTGCAACACATGCACATCTACAACCAACTTGAGGTCATGCGTCGGGTAATTCCTCTCATGCAGCCTCAATTGTTGAGACCCGTACGCAACGACTCGATCGCCCTGCATCAACACTTCTCCTAGCCCAATACCTGATTCATCACAGTAAACTGTATAGATCTTCCCCTGCTCTGGGAGTATCAGGATCGGTGATGATGTCAACCTTCCCTTCAGGTCCTGAAAGGCTGTTTCGCAAGCTTCTGACCAAACGAACTTCCCAACTTTCTTAGTCAAACCCTTCAACGGTGCTACTAAGCAGGAGAAGTCCTGTATGAAGCGTTTGTAGTAACCGACCAGCCCTAAGAAACTCTGTATTTCAAACACATTCTTAGGCTGCACCCAGAAAACTACTGCTCTCACCTTCTCTAGTTCCATGACAACTCCTTCCTCCGAGATGATGTGACCCAGGAAATGAATCTGGTCCATCCAAAAGTGGCACTTTGAGAGCGTAGCATATAGCCAATGCTCTCTCAGTGTACTCAATACGATCTCAAGATGGGTGGCATGGTCATGTTGAGTGTGAGAGTACACCAAGATGTCATCCACAAATACTACCACAAAATAATGTAGATAATGATGGAACACATGATTCATCAGAGCCATAAAAACCACCGGCATGTTTGTGAGTCCGAACGGCATAACCAAGTACTTGTACAGACCATATCTGCTCCGAAAAGCTGTAAGTTGTATATCTGATGGTCTCACGCGCAGCTGATGCTATCCGGATCTCAAGTCAATCTTCGAGAACACTCGTGCTCCTCAAAGCTAATCAAAATTAGCATCTATTATCAGCAAAGGATATTGGTTCTTGACCGTCAACTGGTTCAACTTCCGATAATCCACGCAAAGACTGAGGGTACCATCTGACTTTTTTGCAAAAAGGACTAGTGAACCCCACGAAGAAGTACTGGGTCGAATAAAACCCATCTCTTGTAACTCCTCTAACTGCCTCTTGAGCTCATGAAACTTAGGTGTAGCCATCCTATAAGGAGGAATGGAAACCGGTGCTTCTCTTGGCACAAGCTCAATAGAGAAATCCACCTCTCGCTCCAGAGGTAGTCCTGAAAAGTTGTTTGGGAAGACATCCCTGAAACGATCAACAACTGGAGGGAAATACATCTGAAAAGTCCTATGATCATCCAGATACAAGCTCACAATCTAGGCTGTGACCCCACCTCACTCACGATTCTCTGGTCCAGCTCGACTTTCCTGAACATCCCACTTGCCCTTGTATAGAAACTCTCCGCCCTCTGGTGACATGAAACGCACCCTGAGATGATCGCAGTCTACAATGGCTCGAAAGGGAACTAACTAGTCCATTCCGAGAATGACGTAATAGCTCATCATCACTAAGACATAGGGATCCCATAGAAAGTGACACCCACCAACCTCAAGGGGGCACTTCTTGCACTGACGCACACCAGCCGTTTTGGTCCCCAATAGAGTGTCTAGCATCATGATTTTAGAAGAAGAAGAAATATAGATCCCAAGGCTCTCCACAATGGGTACTTATATGAAACTATGTGTAGCATCCGTATCAAAAAGTACTGAAGATAAAACAGATGCTACTAGAATAGTACCTCTGACTGTAGAAGGTCCGGGATCCTGCTCCTATTGGGTTTGGTGTACTGCATAAGCCTGCCCCGTGCTGCGGCCCTGCGACACAGCCTGGATACCCTGAGCTATCCCGCCCTACTGCCTCTGATATTCTCGTGTCTGGCTAACACGACCACAACCACCATCTCTACCTACACGCCCTAACGTATTCCAGTTCCCGAACTGGTAAGAAGCCACTGGTCCTTCTCCCGCACGCAGAGTCTATACATAACCCCTCTGACTAGCCATTGGTGGAAACACCCTACAAAAGCGTTGTAGAAGACCCATCGTTCTGCAAGCTCAGCACTCTACTGGGTATCATGGATAATTCAGTCTCTTGTGCCCCTTTCTACCACACTGGTAGCACCTGACTGGGCCACCTGAAGAAGCTTCTTGGCTGGTACTACAACCCTAAGAGAAGTCCATCTTTCTCTTCCTCTTCCCAACAGAAATAGTACTAGTAAATGGTGCGGAACCGCCCTCTCCCACACCACTAGATTACCTCAGGTTCATTTCTGTAATTATCACCTGGTTTAGGATAGCATATACAGTAGGCAACCTGAAAAAATTCAGCAGTGCTCGGATTTCATATCAAAGACCATCCTCAAAACGTATGGCTCTCAACATCTCATCACCCACTAGCATGGGTGAAAAACACTGATGCTCGGTAAAATGAGCAGAATAGTCCATCACCGACATAGCGCCCTACTGTAGATTAATGAACTCTCGAGCTCTGTCTGCCCGCAGCATATCGGGAAAGAAGAAGTCATAGAAGACTACCTGAAAATCCTCCCACACCATGTCTCTGTGATGCTCTGACTGTGTGGTGACATCCCACCACCTCTTCATGGAATCACATAGCATGTATGTCGTGGGATTGACCATTCTCCCTAGAGGCATCTCAAGAAGCTCAAAAATAGTCCGCATAGATCCTAGCCAAGACTCCATAGCCTGTGGTCCGCCATCCCCTGAAAACGTAGGCGGATGTTGCTACTGAAAGATACGAGTAAGCTCAGCCATAGATGTGTAAGCCGGCGATGCTCCCTGAATGGTCTGCATGAACCGCATAAAGCCTTCACGAAATTACTCCTCCACGCCTGTGTCTGGTATAATAGTGGGCGCCAAATCTAGCTCTGCTGGAGGATCAACTGGTAGCCCATGGACCACCATTTCTAGAGTATAGTTGATGTCGCTCTCCTAGCGAACAACATGTGGTTGTCTCGGCGGCATGACTCTACAAGGTCAAAGAACACCTTAGATTCAAGATTTATCAAATACCGAAAGAGAAGGAACCACAAAGGGAACAAGAGGAAGGTGTAATTTCAATATTTACAAAACAAGACTACATGGCGTGTACAATCACTACACGACGTGTACATTACTTCCCCTTCCCCTGCCCGGGTCCTTCTACACGGCTGAGCCACACGACTCCTATTTGAACAAAACTACATGATTTGTATAACATCTACACGACATATATGTTGTTTTTTCCAACTGCCCGTGTCGTCTGTGACACGACTGACTACTCGGCTTGACACTACACGGCGTGTTACACCCGCACACGGCATGTACACCACCCTGTTTCCCAGTCACACCGCTAACTCCACACGGTCTGTCCTCGGACAAGACTACATGGTGTGTCCCACAGGTACACGGTGTGTTCAAGGAGAGGTGACACTGACCCATGTTGCTAATTACATGGCCGAGTCCCCAGGTCACACTACATGACCTGTTCATGATTGACACGATGTGTTCTGTACATGAGTTCACTGACCTGTGTTGTTAGTTACATGGCTGGACTCCGGGTCAACACTACACGGCATGTTCTGTACATGATTTCACTGAACCGTCTTGTTAGTTACATGGACGGACTCCGGGTCAACACAACACGGCGTGTACAAAAGATACATGGAGTGTTCTCACCAAGATCTTCCCTTCCCCGTGTCACCACCATCACGGTTTGTGACATGGGAAGAGACTATACGGCGTGTACTCGGGGTACACAGTGTGCACTCAAAAAGTTCATTTTTCTTCCCGAACAGAAGGCCATACACGTTGTGTTTGAAGTACGGCACGGCGTGTATACTGCGTTTCTAGAGAGCATGCCTCAAAAACTACTTCGGAACCTAGAAAATACCGAAAACAACACCTAAGTGTCAAATTCCGACCTGTGAGGGCCCATACTCCCCACGAGTCAAAGTTTGACATCTTATATGTTTTATAACCAAAATAAACAGTCAATGATCCACCAAATTCCGGTCAACAGGGGAATATAATCCCCAAAAACCAATGTTTGGCGTCCATTCTTTAAATAGGATCAAACAATGATACCCTATCAAACAGTAGGTATTTACCAAAGCATCTATCATAATAGCATGCTTTTCTAGCACAACAATTATCACAACAGCATGCAATTTCTACTTCTCCTACATGGCATGGAAACTATGCATGGCATGTGATATCTAGCGTGTGCCTATATGATGCATGAGATGGCATACCCTCATATCATTGGGTTGCAACTAAATAGAACCCATTCATAAAACATAAATAGCACAATCACTAGTATGTCACCCAACGGTGAAATCAAATCAACTCTAAATTGAAATACGAGGTAAATTGGCTTTTCCCTGTACATGGGTTAGCTATGCCCAGGCACATATTATTACCAACTACCATTCATCCTATCCCTGACCTCCCTCTTCCGCTCCTCTCGTCCGATTCTAAGACTTCCCTTTGAACCGGGGAGGCTACTACCCATTTAAGCGAAAAAAACAAAGTACCCGGCGTGTACTTCCAAGTACATGGCGTGTACTTCCTTCATTTAACTATTCTTCTAGAGGCACCGCCACACTGTTCATCTGTCAACATGAGTACACGACATGTACTCTCGACTACATGGTGTGTACTATCATCCAGCTGGCGGTTGCTCCACCGCTTTATTGTTTTGTCCTGTCGACTGACTAAACGGCATGTAAAGGACCACTTCATGGCGTGTAGTCGGTTCCTACACCCATCATCGCCGACATGGCTACACGCCCCGTGTACTCATCTCACACGACCAGGAGTACACGGCGTGTGGAAAATGTACACGGCGTGTACTTCAAAAATTCAGGATTTTCCCCATTTTCCAGATTTTCTCAAAAAAAACTTAAGGAAAACAGGAAAGAAGAAACTCATACCTCAAAATTAAGAACCAGGTTCTTACACCCCATGTGTCATTTCCCCTTTTAGAAGGAGGCTAAGAAAACTAGCTGCCTTGGGTAGTGGGGAAAGCAAATAAGGTAAACAACCAACAAGAAACCGCAAGCATCCAAACATTCACATCCAACTTGTTCCATCATCTCTGATGTCCTCCCTAACACCCACCTGCATAAACCGATGCATCTTGCCACACTAGGCATCTATTGCTACCATATCCAATAGGCCTCCCTTCCCCCACATATCACAAAAACATTCCTTTCTCACATCACAAGACAAGCAGTTGGAAAACAAATATCATATCAATTGGGATCTTGGCCTTTAGATAAGAAAGAGAGTAACTAATAACCCTACAAGGAATTATCAAACAACCAAGTTCTTTAATCCTTCTTAAACTAACCGATTTATTATTCATAGGTTCCAACATCAGGAAACCTAAACAGAAATCTATCAAAAATTGATTAAAATTGATTATTTCCTCAATTTTATTAACATCAAATTACAAAAAAAAAGATTATTTTACATTCCTATTTATCGTTAGTCGAACAATTATCAATTAATTTCATCTTTAAGTTCATTACCAATTTCCATCAAGAACGAAAAGCTAAACAAAACAGGAATAGATGTCACACTATCAAGAAAAATAAGAAGCAATAACATAAGATCAAAATAAATTTATTTATTTGGTTCAAATATTTAATATGTCAATTTCTTTTTGATGAAGTGAGCAAAAACATGATCACTCTATAGTTGCACATAAAAGGAATGAGATACAAAAAATCCCCTACCTCAAACGGTTCTTGACGTTCTCTATACGAGAATGACCCACACAACGGGTTACGATCTCCTCCTCCCATGACAGTTGTATGAACCCGAGGTTGCAGAGACACCAACACAATGATCATCACCCAAGAAAATTAATTTAAAAACATAGATATAGAATTCCATAAAAGGGAAAGGAGAAACAGATGGAGATTAACCCAAAATAATGACTATAGATCATACCTTATTTCGAAGATTGATCGATACAACTTTGTTACATTGAAACAGATGGGAACCAGTCCAAGGAGGAAATTTTGATCGAAAAACTCTTATGGGAAGGAATGGGAGGTTCGGGCGTCTCACACCCAAGAACAATGAGATTGATCTAAGGAGAAAGATATCTCATCCCTTTATAATATTTAACAAAGTATCGGTTTAAGATATGCTGGATTTTCAATTAAAATAGGATCACATTAAACCATGCGTTTTGACAAAGTAAAAGCATCACGAGCCTTAAGAAAAATAAATATAGAAGATATGAAATTGAATCGGCCTTAGAGTCCTTAAAATGAGACTTTAAATTCTTTTTATGTCAATGGGGAGAAACTGTAGGAAGTTAGAAACACTGTTCATGAACACGAAAATTGGAAATGGAAATAGAGGCTACCGTTGGACATAACCATTCTGGAAACACTATTCAGGAACTCAAAATTTGGAAAAGGAAATAGAGGCTACCATTGGATCTCACCATTCTATAAACACTGTTCATGAACTCAAAATTTGGGAATAGAAATTTAGGCTACTGTTTGACCTCACCATTTTGAGAACACTATTCATGAACTCAAAATTTGGCAATGAAAACAGAGGCTACCATTGGACCTCACCATTCTGGAAACACTTTTCATGAACTCAATATTTGGCAATGGAAATAGAGGTTATCATTGGAACTCACTATTTCACTATTCACATAACGATACCATTTCACTATTTACATAAAGATACCATTGAAATGTTCACATAAGGCTACCGTTGGACTCTTCACATAAGGCTACCGTTTCATAGTTCACATAAGGCTACTATTTCACTGTTCACATAAGGCTACCATTTAACTGTTCACATAAGGCTACTATTTCAATTTTAACACAAGGATATCATTGGATATATTCACACCAATCTACTGGTGGAAATGTTGACACCGGTCTACTGGTGGAACTGTTCCCTGAATTGTAAATTTTGAAAAGAGTTGGGGATAAGTCCCCTTCACCACCAGAACACCTCAATCACTAGATTTATACCGAGTAATGGACCAGAGAGGTTCGGGCCATTACATCAGATAACACTCAAAACATTCCCTTCCTCATCAATTCAAAACCAATCTAAAGGTAAACCGAAATGGGTTCTGAACAACTAGCCAATGATATACCTCTCAAAAGAGATCAATACACAAGAAGTAAAAAAAGAAATATATCTTATAAACAAAAAAGGACTATAACCACAACAGGGACATCATTACATGAAACGAGTTAAAAATCAATCAACTCTGGGAACTGAGCATTTATCTGTGACTCACGTTCCCAGGTAATCTCCTCTATACCACAATGTCACCACAGGACACAAACCAAGGGGGTAGAACGCCCACACAACACCTTCTCTTTGCCACCTTGGATCTCAATAGGCCACTCCTTTAAGGTCTCATCATTATCAACATCAATATCTCCCCAATCGCTGGAATGAGAGTCATCATAAAGATAACGACATCGATATGGCCCATGAAAAACATCAGGTATCAGACTCATCTGTGGGGAAGTGCTACTCGATGTTCCATAGATCCAACATGATCCAACAACTCAAAAGGCCCAAAAACTGGGGAGAAGGCTTACTCCCAATACCAAAGCTTCAGTTTCTAGGATGGGGAGTCACCTTCAGAAACACACGGTCCCCAAATCCAAACTCTAAGGGTCTCCTCCATTGATCGACATATGATTTCTGAAAAACCTACGCTACTTTCATCATCTCACAAACCACGTGATCCATCTATGTTGTATTTTGTACTAGTTCTGGTCCATGAATTGATGACCCTCCGACCCCAGTCCAACACAACGAAGAACTGAAAGGTCAGATATATAAGGCTTCAAATGGCTCCATATAGATGGTGGAGTGAAAACTATCGCTCTAAGGGAAATCCACTAAGGGTATGTTCCTCATCCATGATACTCCAAAATCCAGGACACCAGATCGCAACGTTTCTTCAAGAGTTTGGATGGTTCTCTCTGTTTAACCATCCATCTATGGATGAAAAGTAGTGCTAAGGAATAATTGAGAACCGAAAGCATGCTAGAGACCTCTCCACACCATAATGGTAAAATGAAAATCTTGATCAGAAATGATCATCCTTGGGACTCTATGATGTCTCAACACCTTCTCCAGATACGGCCTCGACAAAACTTCCAATGATCCCGACTCATCAAGGCTCGGTGCATCTTTGTGACACCATGATGCAACGCTAAAGGTGAACTATGTAACTCTTTGAGAAATGTCTCACGCATTGCCAAAGGAACAAATAGACTTCTGTGATACAACACTCGGTGTTGTTCATCCTCAGACCAACCATTTGTGGCCTCACACAAACAACTCATTCTCTCCAGACCTACACCTCAAGATCCCCCAATTAGGACTCTTCCACCTACTACACCATAGATGACTACACTATCATCTGAAAAAGAAAACTTCTACCCCCAACTTCTCTTATATCAAGATGTAATGCTGCCATTTCTTCTATTACACTCCAAGAATCACCAGATTCAAGCACTGCATCACTACATGACTTCTGACTCAGCGCATTAGCTACAAAATTCCCCTTTCTAGGTGTATTCGATATTTATGAAGCCGTATTATTGTAAGAACTCAATCCACTTATGTTTTCATAAGATCAAGTCACTCTGGGAGAAAAAATACCTCAAACTCTTATGATTTGTGAAAACCACAAAGCGCTAACCAATAAGGTAATGTCTTCACAACTTTATAGATAACACCGTAACTGCTAACTCAAGATCCTGGGTGGAATATTTACGTTCAAGGGGAGAAAACTTCTAAGACCCATAAGAAACAAATGATCTCTACTGCATCAGTAAAAATTCTAACCCCAGATGTGAAGAATCCCAAAAAATATCAAACTAAACACCCTCTCTGGGGATAAAATTAAGTAGATCACTTACTAATTTCTCTTTTAGATAATCGAAAGCTACCTGACACTGATCATTCCATATGAATGCCTGATACTTCCTGGTCAAAGCTGCTAGAGGAGTCAAAACTCGAGAGAAACCAGCTACAAACCTCTTGTAGTAGCTTGGGATACCAAGGAAATATTGCACCTCTGACACTGTCTTTGGGAATTCCTAAGACACAACAGCTTCTATCTCTGATGGATCCTAAACTCCTCCCTGCTGAGATACAACATTACACATGAAATGGACTTCTAGAGCCCAAATCTCATACATTTAAAACTTTTCAAATAGCTGATGTTGACGAAGAACTCCCAAAACGGAGTGTAGATGCTCAGCATGCTCCACCACAGATGTGGAGTACACAAGGATATCATTGATGAAAGCCACCAAAAACTTGTCCAGGAACTCACAAAACACAACGTTCATAAATCCTATGAATACACGTATAGAATTCATCACACCGAACAACATTACAACGAACTCATAATTCCCATGATGACAATGGAAAGCTGTCTTCGGGATATCCAAATCCTTCACACGCATATGATGATATCCGGAACAAACGTCAAACTTTAATAAACAACATGCACCATTCATTTGATGAATAAATCATCAATTTGTGTTAGAGGATAGTAATTATTTATTGTCACTTTATTTAAGCAACGATAATCGATAAACGACCACAAACTGCCATCATCCTTCTTTACAAACAAAAACAATGCACCCCATATTGACACACTCAACCAAAAAAACTACACTATATCAGACCATCAAGCTATATAAATATCTCTCATAACATAGAAGGGGACATCCTATATGGAGACATAGATATAGAAGGTACTCTTGGTTGTAGATTGATCCAAAACTCGATCTCTCATCTATGGGGTATTACTGTAACCTTTTCTAGAAGGACATCTGGGTACTCTCATAGGACCATAGGAAACACCAACTGATGAAACTCTAATGAACTCAACATCAGCTTATCCAACATGGATGTTAAGGAAGGAACACGCCTCTGACCAATCTGAGGGTCTTGGTCGCAAAAAAATACCATCGGCTCTCCATCCGCATCGAAGAACACAACCTAACTCCGGAAGAAATCCACAATAGACTACACTGAATAAAACCAATCCATGATGAGGATGAAATAATATGGGTTTATCCATAAACATAGGAAATCTACCCAAGTGAAGTGCTGTCCCAGCACTAGATCATAATCTCTACATACTCCAAACAAGTCAGCTCGACCTCCAACTAGTGTAGTCAACACAAAGGGCACTGGAAGCCTCTCTACCTCAAGTACCAAAGCATGGAAAAGGTTAGGTGATGTGAAGGAGTGTTACTCTCCAAATCAAATAGTGAATACACCAAGGTAGAAAACATGAAATGGGTATCTTGAATGAAATATGTGTCACCTCGAGCTGGCAACACTAAAGCATGAAGCTGACCACGAACTCTTCCAATGCCTTTATGACCCTAATGATGACCACCACCATATCCGAACTCTGCTCTTTGAGGATGGGGAGTGTCATAGGGTTTTCCTGTGCCTTCCCCATCTACCTTCTCCTGATCCAAAGTTGGTGCAACCTATTATTGCTTCCTCGGATGGAACTGCCTCAACGGAAGAACCTGAAGTGGAAAACATGGTGTACGATGACTTCTCTGAAAGGTAGTTCCCTATCACTGTTGATGACCTCGACCACCACATAAAAAATCATGTGCCTGATCCCTTATCATAGGCCTGATATCTGCTACCTCTGGAGAAATGAGATGCTGAGGGTTGGGACCTACCCCCAGCTAAACGGAAACTCTTCTGCCCTAAAATTCTGGAACCCTAGAGCATAGCACTATTTCATGAGGAATCATGACGAATACCCTCCAGTGATGATCCAGTTCTGGCCAATGTCCTCTCAAAGACCTCTTCCATGACCAGTACCTCAAGATACTTATTCAACATAAATTGGACGACCTGTTCCTAGATCTCTGGATGCAAAGACTCCTCGAAATCCCTCACTCTGGCCTCCTTATCTGAAAAATGTCTGAAGCATATTGTAAAAGGTTCCTGAAAGGGATTCCAAACTATCCCACACTGGAGCTCCCCTGTAGAAGGGTGGGAAGCTCTTGGTGACTGGATGCCTTCACGGTCAAAGAAAGAAACTCGACTCCAAACTTGTCTCGGAACTCCTCCCATGAGATCTATGACTCCTAGAAATCATAGAGGAAAAAGAAAAACCACTCAATCCTTGCTCCATGAAGTATCATCACAACCAAGGACACACAGTGCTCCTTCTGAGCACGAATCGAACTGAAGCCTATCTCGACCTCCTCCAACCAGTATTCTGTGATTGTATCTGAAATAGATCCCTCATACTTCTATAGTCTCTGGCATTGAAACTCTATGAGTGTCCTCCTACGAGTGTCGTGGTTGTCTACCACAACCCTATGGTGATCTTCTGGAACAACCTACTCGATATATTATATGAGATCCTGAAGAGGACATCGACCTAGAGCCATACCTGTAAAATAACAAACAGTTATATTTTATAACCTAGAATATGGAAGCCTCAAAATTAATTAATTAATTGTTTTCTTTTATTCATTTTAGGTTATCTTATCCCATGTTCTACCCATTCAAACACAGGCACAATGAAGAATGATGCATGATACATTCCTAGGAATCTACCCTTCAACAAGTATCACCACATTTAGTATCTATTGTAAACTTAATGGTCCATGAATTAGATCATAAGGGGCCCTAAACGGCTATGTCTATGATAGTCTCTAGTGTTTTCTTCACTTTCTTAACTTGACTGACACTATTTCCCTACCAACCCATGATACCTCTCCTATTCCTAACACCAAACTCCATCCTATCCCTCTTCCAAACCTTTAATACAATATGTCGTGACCCCCTCCTCAGAAATGTGTACCCCTCCTGGGAAGGAAATGTGAGAAGAGAGATAATGACCCCCAAGCCCTGCATCCAGTAGGCCCCAGGTTGGCGACTAGCACTGAGGGTATAGTAAACACAAAAATGGGTGGCATCAACCTCTAAGACAAAACATGCGAAATAGAGAGATAATAAAAACACAAACCAACTCCAACATAGAAAACAATATAAAATAAATCCCAAGTACACATATTTAATGTCATGAAAAACTAATTCAACTGAAAGGTGAAAAACGGCAAGTACCAATGGAAGGTAAAAATAATAGCAACCACAAATCCCAAATAGCTCCTATAACCCCAAGATAGTAGAAACCAGCTGGATCTCTAACCTACTACAATTTACCTGAAAAATAGTTTACATATATATAGGGTGATTATAAAAGTATACTTAGTAGGATCCTCCCCGAAGCCTCTCGAGCATAATTAAAGAAATCATACTAAATCACAATGAACAACAAGTGAAACAAACTCATCATCTAAATAGGTATACTATGTTCCAAGACTCACCATGTCTACTCTCACCAAGTATCGAATACAATAGAATATAATATAATAAATAATATCAAGGGTATTCCACCACTAATTCCCCACCAGTTTTCCTCTTTGCCTCAATGTAGAATGTCCTAAGTATCTCTCTCCAAAAAGGATTGCATGTACACACATTGGAGAAGCACCACAACATGAACCTCATGCAAAAAAACCACCACTTCCACATAAGAAAAGTAACCAGGTATTTTTTGGGATCCACCACAGCTCACATAACATGTATCATATGTCGAGCATTACACCTCAATCCATTACAACCCATACACCGAGTAAGTAACCTCAAGTAATCACAGCCTATACACGTTACACCTATAGTATTACATAGAAAACTATATCCAAATTTATCAGTGTGAAAAACCACAAGCCATTAAAATCCTATACACACATATTTGTGGAAAACTAATTGTTGTGCTAACAATCACAAGTAACTACCAAGAGATGAGATCAGGGCCAAAGGGGTTTGTCAGCCATCCATCCTCCCACCAGAATGTTGGGGAAAACACCCTCCAGGGCTCAGAACCCTTGGTGTGTCAGTTTCCCTTAATAATATGCGTGGAGTATCATATAGAAACACAAAAATAATAGAATATACTATATCTCACAACCAAATTATGAGAATAACCTAGTATTAAAATCAACCACAGCTAACATCTATTGGACTCTCAACTGCCACTTCTAAGACCACGTATCCTATACGAACACAACCAATTAAAGAGAATGATTACATGACTTTATTCCCTTTTTATTAGTTTCACTTTAAGTTCATTAATTCTTTAAAAATTAATTCACAAATTACATTTTCCACATTAAATTTCATTATAATCACTCCCAAAGTCCACAGTTCCTTTAAATTGCAACCACCACATTGTGTCCCTGTAAGCTCCAACCCCATGGGTTAACATCTTTTATCCAATAATTTATTAATAACATTACCTTCCCATATTCCAAGGCATTCTAGAAAAAAATTATATGCTACTAAACACAAGGGGCTCAACACGGAGAGTAGGTAAACTACCCAGAGAGTATTTTCCGCCTATAGCATGAGTGTAGACCCATCCTCCCTCAGGAAGCTAAACACGGAAAGCACGTGGAATACCCCATGCGTGTTCAACATTTTTGGAAGGAGGGTAAGAAAACCAGCTAACGTGAGTAGTGGGGATAGAAAAGAAGATAAATAACCAAAAAGAAACAAAAAGCATCAAACATTCACATCCAACATGTTCCATCATCTTTGATGTCCTCCCCGACACCAACATGCATAAAAAAATGCATCTCTCCACTCTAGGCATCAACCGATTCCATAGCCAACATGCCTCCCTGCCCCCACATATCACAAAAGCCTTCCAAGCTCACACACCAACATAAACAATAGGAAAAAAAATATCATATCAATTGGGATCTCGGCCCTTAGACAAGAGAGGGAAACTCCAAACCCTACATGGAATTATCAAACAACCAATTCTTTAATCCACCTTGAATTAACTAATTTGTTATTCGTATGTTCAAACATCAGGAAACATAAATAGTAAGATATCAAAAATTGATTAGACATTGATACTGCATCAATTTTATTAACATAAAATTACAAAAAAAACAACCAGATTCATTTATATGCCTCTATATTTAGCCGAACAATTTTCAATTAATTTTTTCTTTACGTTCATTTCCAATTTCCATCAAGAATGAAAATATAAACAAATCATGCATAGATATCACGCTATATATAAAAACAAGAGGCAATAACATAAGATCGATATCAATTTATTTATCCAGTTTTAATATTTTATATCTCAATTTCATTGTGATTATGTTGGCTAAAACATGATTACTCTACAGTTTCACGTAAAATAAAATAGAAGCAACGAATCTGCTACCCCAAAAAGTTCTTGAAATTATTTATACAAAGAACAAGCCACACATCTGGTTATGATCTCCCCCTAGTGACAAATGTATCCACCCGAGGATGTATAGACACCACCACACCGTTCAATACTCAAGAAAATTCCATTATGGACATGTAGATAGCATTCCATAAAAGGGAAAGGAGAAACAGATAGATATGGACCCAAATTTATTTTTATTGATCATACCTTATATCAAAGATTGATCGATACTACATTATTACATCGAAATAGAGGGGATCCAATCCAAGGAGGAAATTTTGATCACAAAACTCATACGAGAAGGAATGTGAGGTTCGAGCGTCTCACACTTGAGAACAATAAGGTAGAACTAGGGAGGAAGATACCTCATCCCTTTAAAATATTTAATGGAGCAACAGTTTATGATACACTAGATTTTCCATTAAAAGAGGATCACATTAAATCACACGGTTTAACCAAGTAAAAGCATCCCAAGCCTTAGGAAAAATTAATATAGTATTTATGGCCTTTAATCAGCCTTAGAGTTCTTAAAATGAGGACTTAAATGAATTTTATGTCAAAGGAAACATCAAAAGGGAGAACTGTAGGAAGCTGGAAACACTGTTCATTAACATGAAACGTGGAAAAGGAAATAGAGGTTACTGTTGGACCACACTATTCTGGAATCACTGTTCATGAACTGAAGATTTGGAAATAAAAATAGAGGCTATTATTGGACCTCACCATTCTGGAAACATTGTTCATGAACTCAAAATTTGGAAAAGGAAATAGTGGCTACCGTTGGACCTCACCATTCTAGAAATATTGTTCATGAAATCAGAATTGGGAAAAGGAAATAGAGGCTACCGTTGGACCCCACCATTTTGGAAACACTGTTCATGAAGTCAAAATTGGGTAAATAAAATAGAGGTTACCGTTGGACCTCACCATTGCATTGTTCACATAAGGCTACCATTTCACTGTTCACATAAGGCTACCATTGGACTGTTCACATAAGGCTACAATTGCACAGTTCACATAAGGCTACCATTGGACTATTCACATAAGGCTACTGTTGCACTGTTCAAATAAGGCTACTATTGTAGTGTTCACATATGGCTTCCATTACACTATTAACATAAGGCTACCACTGTACTGTTCACATAAGGCTACCGTTTCACTATTCACATAAGATTACCTTTGCACTATATACATATGGCTACAGTTGGAACTATTCACACTGGTCTACTGGTAAAACTATTCACCGGATTGGAAATTTTAAAAAGTATTGGGGATAAGTCACCTTGACCACCAGAACACCTCAAACACTAGATTTCTGCCAAGGAATTGACCAGAGAGGTCTGGGAAATTACAAAAAATATCAATCATTCATTTTTGACATGTAGTAATTAACATAATGTTAATATGAAAAACTTTGTGTTTGGTATGATTGAAAGTGTGTTACATGCTCAATATAGAAAAAACATATTCTGTGCCTCATATTACTTTGTAATGTGTTTTATTTATATATTATGTCATCTTTTTATTTATTTATTATATTTTTTCTTTAATTTTTTACTTTTTATTTATTTTCCATATATGTATTATTGTATTGTACTTATTTTTTTATTTATTTACATTATTATTACTAAAATAATAATAATTTTTTTTATAGGTGTGTTATTTTTTTCTTTGAGTTGGATTTTTATGTTCAAAAATATGTATCACAATTAGTCACTATTAGAAGGGGCTCCAAGGATAGTGGAATATAGGTCTAAACGATATCCTATAAGTTAAATTATTTTGGAGTTTGTTATAAATTTTAAATGTTTATAATATTTTTTATATATCAATTTAATATTCATGTACTGAAATTTTTATAATGTAAATTTATTTAAAAATTAATTTTTTTGTAATGAAAATTTAATTAAGATTTTTCTAATAGGATTCTAGAATGTGATGTTTATATAGAATCACACTGTCTTAGCTAATGAATTTTATCAGTGATTTTTTTAATGATTATAAAAAGACCCATACTTATATCAGTACTGTAGTAACCACAAATTTTTTAGCATTGATATATATAAAAAACATGCATCAATGGAAGCCTAAAATGAAGTAGTGTTGATATGGATCAACTCCTATAATGTTTAAAATTAATTTTATTTTATCATAAACATATATTTAGGTTTGATTTTGTTTAAAATAGATAGGATCAATGGTCATGTACAAAGATTAAAATTTAGATATGGCATTTTCTTAATATATTTTACATTAGTATAAAAATGATGAAGTAAATGTAAAATGAAGATCATGTCGTCAACAAGTAGTAGTGACACAAATAGTTTTTGAAGTGGTGTCAACAATAGTATGAGGCCAGGAATGAGAAATTGAACAATATATTATATTTTATGATAAATCCATTGAAAAATGTTAAAGGTTTGGATCTAGGAAGTCCAAAAACCCCTTCTAAAAAATTAATCCATCATTATACCTGGTTTAAGACACCAAAGGGAACTCCATTTTGAAAAATTAATAAGTGAACAAGAACATGATATGAAAACAACATGTAGGAAAAGACACACAAGGGATTACTTTTTTAGACCGTATCTCTTTAAACTAAGAGAGAAAAACTGCATCTCATTAATTTATGGAGACATTGACCTGGGTTTTAAGAATACACCAACATCTCATATCCTATGCATATATCTGAAAGGTAACTTGTTGATTCATCCAACAACATACTCCTGTTGCAAATTCAACAATGGTTGTGACCCACAATTGGTGTGATGTGATCCCTTTGACAACACTGCCTTATTCCCTTCTGAATTCTAATATTACTCCCTTAATGATGTGAACTACCACCTTTGAACATAAGGCCTTCTACACTCATACATGCTAGTTTCATGATGCAACACACTTTTATGCACTTGGATTGGATCCTACCCCCTCAGGAAGCATTGGTGTTAGTCGTACTAGTCGCTATAGTGTAACCTTTTAAAATATTTCAAATTTTAGTCAGTCAACTAGTTCCAATGTCATCTAAATTTTACACTACACCCACAATTATCTTTGGAATACTATGTTCCATAATATAACTTATTTACTTGACTATCACATATGTTGAATAGTTCAAATCACCTATACAATCCATACTGATGACTTGACACAACATTTCTTTTGGGGCTATCCCATGACGAAAGTCTTCCAAAAAGCATCACTAGTAACTTCACATAAGAAATTACATTGAAATTCCATAAATGGATCCAAAATAATGTTCATTATCCAGAATATTCCAATAATTACTACATTACTAAATCATAGGGAACATGATTGAGTCACCAGGTATATGAGTTGGACATTCGTTCTCTATGTTCTCAATCTTAGATTACTCTATGTTGATTTCTTGCATATACCATTTAGTACCCATAAAAATAAATTTCACTAAACTGAACTAATAAAAATCTTTTGTTGAGACACTAAAAAATACTTACATTAAACTTAATCCATTAAACATTTCCACAACATCTAATGAACAGTTTCCTCTAACCGTATTACAGACACACATTGGTGTTGGTGTATTATCTCCTCCATTCTCCACCATGTGAATAATTTAAAATGTATCTTCTATATATACCAATGCATAACCCATAAAATAGTTATCCCACAAAAATCCTATAAATATACTAATTTATATATGTTATCAGATGTTACTATAAATAATATCTCACTCGATGACTATTCCCATGATTATATAAAAGTGCCAATAGTAAAATTCCATTCATTCCATTATTTAATTACATGGTTCTCCTCCATGTTTCATCTGATCATCTAGGCCCCCACAGATGTGAAAAATCTTCCACCTTTTGGAACCATGATGCAATACTCCATTGAACCATGATAAATTCTAAATTCCTCCATGTAATTTTCCTCTAGTGATAATATAGCAGACCTACCATCAAAGTTAGGTTAAATTTATATCAACCTTTTATGCCATTTTTCAAGTCCATGACCCCAATCCTACTGAAACATGAACTTCCAAATACTTTTCCAATGAGGTATTATAACTTTCATTATATTTATGTTACATTAATCCCCAATAATAACATAATGATTGACCTACATTATACATTTTATCTCTTACAAATTCTAATATCATTAGAAGATGAACTCCCATTGAAACCATCCACCTATTAAACTAAGGAATATGTTGTATTTTTCTTATAATAAATTTAATCATGAGTATTGATCTATATAATATTCTTCAAATTTCCGAAAAAACTTTTGATTCTCTACAGATATTCTAATAATCATTTCCATATTTTAAGACATCACCAAAGTATTCATCGCAATGTTTTAAAATAGAACCCATGCTCTGGAATAGGTATGTCCAACATTCAAATTTATCATGGTCATATTCAACAACTCTAAAGACTTATCAGATATGATAAAAAATTCATATTTTCCCTAGAAATGATGTATCCTTGGAAGATAATTTCCTTAACTTAATGTGGAATCCAATATCAATATGACAAGTAGAATGTCCCAAATACCTAAACATTATATTCAGTTGTTTTGGGAACCACCACCTGAAATCACCATCGGGGAAAATTTTGATGCAAGAAATTCTTCATGGTTCCACCATAATCTTTATAGACTTCTAAAAAAGGTTTGACCATCCTCTTTGTGAAACCATTTTTTGGTGTTCTAGGTTCAATCCTTGAAATGTAGGTAGTCACTTCAAGAATATCTTCCAGTACTCCATTTTACTACATGCACTCTCACCCATCAGCCCATCATATATTCCTCTCCCTACACTATGGTTCTTCATGTTGATAGTTTTTATATTACTTGGATTTGTGTTTTGAGCAACAAGATTAATGTTATTTTATCTCTTCATTGTTAAAGGTACGATGAAGTACAATGTCCCTGGGAGAAAACCACCAAAACATTTCCATGTTTCGAATAATTGGTGTCTCCTAGTTATAGAGAAACATTACCTCCCACTAATTGTAAAAAAACTCACATCCTAATAGTAAACAAACATATTCACCCTAATTAAACTCATTTCTGGGTGGTGATGACCACAATTTCTCAAAATCCATCCCACGATATCATGATTCTTCTAGGATACATGTTATCCACACTCATCTATTTCCATGATCCTCATACATGAATCTAATGCCTTGTAGAAAAACTTATTCATCTTATCCAGAGGACCATATTATCTACCATCCAATGAAGCAGATCCACGCCCCACTCCTTATATTTCTTTTCCATATTTAATGAGAACATCTCCAAAATGGGTGTGTTATCTTAATACTGAGACATGAATAGATGCACCTTTATTGTCTTCTAAAACATGTTTCAACTTCAGTTTGAGTTATACCGACAAATGAGGTATAGCCACAAAAAATTTAGAGAAGAGTATTTAGTTATCCAATTAAAAAATCATTGAACTTTTGTAGTAGTCCCACAATTGACTATGACAACCTTCATTCCCATACAGAATCAACCACATTATCCATGATCATCCATTGAATATGGTACAAGAATTATATGATCTACACTATTGACATTACCAAATTTTTTTCATTTCCATTGGCTTGTGAGGAATGTCCTCCACGTATCATCACCAATTACTTGAATTCTGAGGAAATTACTGCATGTATCATCACCGGTAACTTCTCATAATCCGTAACTTCCATACTTCCATCACTACCTATGAAACTCCCTATTTAATTGGGAATATTCTTCTTCGATCATCAACACCTAAATCTCTGGAACAAGACTGAAACAATAAGTTCATAAATTATATACTCCTCCTTCACATTCCCACAAAAAGTTTACATTATTATAATTTCTTCCACTAAACTAATTTCTGTTTGACACCCATTTAACAAATTTCTTCCAAACTTATCTTCTCCGTATCTTCCAATGATCCACTAGATGAGACTTCTATTGAACTACATTTTTTAACTATGTTTCTACTTCTGTTAAACTCTTTCCATAAACCAAGTTCTAGATATACATTGGTTTTGGTTTATTGCCTCAATATAGTTTCTACTATGTTTATTTTCAAACATTTATTTCTCAATTATTCCATCAGATAATTTCAAAACCCCACCTCCTTGATAAATTAATGTGGTCATCTAACCCCATGGGTATCCTGTAATACATTGGTTTTCTTCCTAGTAGACAAATGTTATTACCCATTGGGGTAAAATTATAGGCTATTGACTATACCCACCTTCCAATACATGTTCTTTCAATATTCATTGTTCTCACTCACACACACACTGATAAACATCCCAAGAGGTCCCCCATCCCGACACTACTCTAGGGAAATGTCGCTTAACTATATATTTCTAATAAATTAAGCTTCTCAAAAGATGGGTGTAGCTTGATGACATGAGTAGTTACATTTAGTCATTAAAAGGATTAATTTTCCAGGGGTGTTACATTCCCCGCACACTTAAAGCACAATGCCCTCTTTTTGGACCCCACAACTCAAACCCACAAAATATCACCACACTTCTAGATGTGTATTTAATTTGATTCCATTAATCAAAACAAAAACACCTCAGGACATGAACCTAATTATCTAACCCCATGGGTCTCCTATAATACCTTGGAACCTTCCTCGAAGACCACATTATACTACCTTACACGGCAGCTTATCATACTAATTATTATACCCATAGGCAAAGACATGTCCATTCAAGGTTTTTTTTCCACACCCACACTCACCCTGGGAAACATCCCATGAGGTGAACAATATTGAAACTACAAAAGTTGATGCTCTTTTAATTGTGGAGATACACTTTTGTAGGCTCTCGAAAATAAAGACACACCTTGTTGAAATGAGTAGTAACATATATTCCCTTTTAGCCTAACTTTTTAAGGGTGTTACACCTAACCCAATAAATACCTATAAGACCAAAAATCTAACATACAATATCGAGTGTTTTGATAGAGACTTATGAGTGGTGATTTTTTTCATTGAAAGGTGATAGATTATAATATGAGGGTGTATTATTCATAGGATAATATTTTTAGAGATATGATGGAAGGGATTTGGGGAATGTTTTTTAAACAGTGTTATCTTAAACTATATTTAAAATCCATGTTTAGGAATTGGCATGAATTTTATACAATAAAATTTCAACGAAATTTTCAGAGTTCCCTCATTATTTTCAACCCTCTATATTTGAGGTATTTCCCATGTAGAAATTTTTTGTAATAGTTTTCTTTACTCTTCTTAAGTTATTAGTTCTATTTTTTTCATTATGTCTCACTAAAATATTACAAAAACGATTTTTTATTTGGTATTGGGAATCTATATAATAGGGGAAGCCTTAGATGTGACCTTGTTCCACACTTGGTTAGAATGAACCTACCTGGAGATGCCTCTAATTAATAATTTCACCCATGATTCAGGGGGATTCAAGAATATTAAATTCTAGGATGCAACATGATCATCGCCTGTGATGTAAGGAAGATATACTATAATGCTACCTAAAAATATCGCTTATGGGGATGTGGGGTGAGAACCACATGGGAATCGTGAATGAAAATATATGATGTATAAGAATAATTTACACAATGAGGAATAAAATGGGTGCCCCACCATTGGTGGTGGGGTGGTAAGGGTTTGGGTGGGGTGAGGAGGTATGTCAGTGGTTCAGGTCTTTAGGCCTATGATTTTCTGCAATTTTCTTCCTTGCGTTGGGTTCCACCATGGGGGATGTAGCCGACATAGTATAAACAATTAAATGGTTGGATGGATTATTTTTTAAATTATTCATTATTATAACTATCACTATATACTTCACCGATGGCTGAAGAAAACTATTGTTATCATGACTATCTTCCTTGATTATGAGTGGTTTTCAATACCCATAGATATATTGGAAATTTTAACATTGGTCAAAACCTCCTAAAAAAATTTATTTTAAGAGAAATATATTATGAATATAATAACACCAATTATTTTTAAATATCATTTTCATAAAACTAGGGGCTTCTCTAAAACCACTTCTAATTTGAATCACCATTAATTTTTGGAAAAAAAATATTTTTTGTTACCACTTCCACCTCTTTACATTATTTGGGCATTCAATATTTGAAATAGATACTTGACAATATATGAACTAATTAAATTAATTTTGTGATGACCAAACCCAAGTTTTAATTATATTCAGGTATCAGTGTAATTACTCACATTGGATTTGGGTAGGGTTTGCATACCAGGTACGTGAAACCAATTCAGTTTTTATTAATTATTATTATTAAATTTTTAATGATAAAATACAAAAACATATCCTAATCCATTTACATTAGCCCATCAGGTTTGTTGTGGGTCCCCTACTAGGTGGATCAAGGAATTGAAAATGATACCAGTGAACAAAACAAAATATATCCACACCAGCACATTTTTAAAAATATTTCCCCACCAGCTACACCCCACCCTACAATGTATTTAATTTTTACACCCAATGCCCACAATAACATCACTCTTCTATTTTCAAAATAGTTCATCAAAAAAAATATAAAAATAAAAATTAAAAAGTATTAACTGGTAATAAACATGTTCCAATTTCAAGAAGGTATTAATTTTCTTATTTGGGTTCATGTTTAGGTATTTTTATCCATTAATGAGTTCTAGTTTAGGTTCTTTTATCAATTTGTTAATCATTTTTTTCATGGATACATAACCCGTTTTAGTCAATATGGAATACTTATTTCTTTATACTTATATAATATTTTTTTAAATAAATTTATAAAATATATTCAATAATGTATTTATTTATATCTAAATATATATTTATATTTTCTCACTCACGTATTTATATATAGATACTTTAAATACATATATGTTTATGTATTTATATATTTATGTAATGTATTTTAGAAAATTTATTTATCATATATCTATATATGTTATATATTATTATTGTAAAAAATGTAATATTATTAATTTGATGTTTCTTAAATAAATTTATATAATATATTAAAATAAAATTATATATTGTTTAAATTTAGTAAATTTAAATACATTTACAAAATGTATATATAAATATATATATATTTATATAGTTTATTTGATAATATATTTTATATAATTTATTCTATTTAAATAGTGTATTTAAAATATATTTATATTATTAAATGAAAACTATGGTTTTGTATGTATATTTATATTCAAATTTGTTATCGTAATGTTTAATGTGATTATAAAAACATTTATATGATGTATTTAAATTCATTTATAAAATGTAATTATATAATACGAGGATATAATTATATAATTATTATCATAATGTAATTAAATAATTTTATTAAATAATTATTATTATAATGTAATTAATTTTGGGGTGTCAACCATAGGAATTACATGGCTCCCAACTCACATGGTTCATCCTCCTCACGGGTCCTCTTGGGTTTACCATTCGCTCCTCATGGTGGCTCTTTCCTCTTTGTCCTAATGGATAGGACCTCTATCCAGTGATTTCATTTTGAATTCCCTCCTTGACATTCAGGTGGCGCATTCAAATCTACTTCAGATCAGATTTTTACCAACCTATCGTCATATTTTAAACAATATTGGAGATGGTGACAGTGTTGTGGCATCTGTGCAGGTGGAGGCAGTGGCCTTCATTGCTTTAGGTGGAGACGGTGACTTGGATTTGATTCTAGAGGAACATAGAGAAGGTGGTAGTATTCATAGTGGTAGGAATGGTTTATGGCAACATCTATGGTGTGACATCAGTGTTGGAAGGCATTAGGCGGTGCCTATGGCATCTATGGCTTCAGCCGGTAGGAGAAATTTTTTGGGCCTACCTGTTATTGTGTCCTTTGGACAATGTTCGGGCCTTCAAGTTATGTATTGAAAGGCCCATGTGCCATCGGGCCAGTGTTCCATGTATTGGGTTCCCTTTTCACCCAGTTTAAGAGGGGCTCCCCTTTCATATTAATAATATAGGGATTAACCCTCAACCTAATAAAAAATTATAATTTACTTATATAATTATATAATTGTTATCATAATGTGTTTTTATATTGAATTTATATAATTTAGTTATATAATTTCTATCATAATTTTTATGTATTTATAAATAAATTTATAAGATGACATTAAATGAATTTATATGCCATGTTTTTATTTGTATAAAGAATTTTTTATATAATGAATTTTCATAAATTTTTAATGCATTTTTATTTATATAATTTATTTTTTAATTATATACATTTATACAACATATTTATTTATATAATGAATTTTTAATAAAATGCATTTTCATTAATTTTTATACAGTGTATTAAATAATTTATTTAAAAAAACACATTTATATTTTTATAATTATATACATAACTGTAATTATAATATACAATGTATATGTTTATTTACATATATATTTTTATATATATTCGTGAACACAGAGATATATAGGCATATTTGATGAATGTTCAAGTATTTATATAGTGTATTTATATGAAAATTCAAACAACACATATATTATGTTTTTAGGGGTCAAATTATATTTGGACACACACACACACACACACCACACACACACAATCCAAAAAGGCCGGCCATTGCCCCGCTTATGAGATAGCCAACCCGTCAAGCTTTATTTATTTATTAAATGGTCTGTATTCCCAATAGGAATGAAACACATAACATGGTCTAAAATCTAGTGCCTTCCAGTGTCACCAGCCCTACATCATGCCTACATCACCACCTCTATAGTACTTCAATAGTACCCACACAAAATATGGATTGATCCAAGGACCTCTTGGATGGTATGAAGGAGCCTTTACCACTCAGGTATATGATCATTGAAATTTATACATTGTATTTATAAATACATTGATATATATATTTACACATGTATTTATATACATTAAAATCAGGAATACAATTATATATTTATATACAAAAAAGAAAATAATAAAAGTGATTTATTACGATGGACATTATGTCTATTGAAAAAAATACCAATAACGATAGTTTTCTGTGATGGTGAAACTATCAGTCACTAATTATTATAATAGAAACAACCTATTGTGAAAAATATAAATTCTGTCACAAATAAATTTTTCATGATTGTACATGTGGTGGCGTTCCAAAGTCATTTATGAGGATATTGAATAGTTATGTATTAATAGGCCCGTAATTATGATTAATTAGATGATTAGTCACAATTACTTGGAGAAATTTTTTTAAAAATAAAATTGACTTATTTATGATGGACTCTATCTATTATAAATAATTTTTTAAATAGACTAATATTTGGAATGTATATGCAATCCATCAAAAATAGTCATTATAAATAACGAATTCAATTAGAAATGCCTATTGTAAATTAATATAAAATTGTGGTGGATTATTGGCGACCTATGGAGCCCATACATAAAAAAATTTCTAAGAAGAAAGAGAAGTTAAATATGGTAACTACTATGTGTGATGGATTTATAATTCATTGCAAATACCACCTGAAATACTCATCGTTAATAAATAATTCTATCATAAATTTCTATCACAAATAATTATTCTGTCAATATTTGTGACATATTTCTTTTAATAGATAATGTTAATCCCCTAAGAAAAGACAAATATAAATATCTCCACATCAAGACTGTTCATTCAACATTTCACATTTATTCTCTTGGTTCCTCTTAGAAAAAGGAGCTTTTAATATAGATCAAACATTCTAGATTTGAATCAAACTGTTTTTTTATTCAAAAAGAATGTAATTCTAAAAAAATTTATATTCAAAAGTTCAAAGATATTTGTTTTATTAATAGATAATTTTTAGTTTTTTCTATTTCAGTAGTTTGACTTTAATAAATAAAATTATTAGGTTTTAATTTTTTTTGTATTTTTTGGTTAAATAGTTTTCATAATATAAAAATATAATAGAATTACTATAATTAATAATATATAATTATTAATAATTATATAAAATATTTAATGTATAATAAATATTACTATAATTCTAAATTAATAATAATTAATATAAATTTTTTAAAAAAAATTAGGTTTTAAATAATTCAAATATTTTGTAAATAATACATTTTATATAAATTATAAAAATTATTTAAAATTATTAATATAACTAATTATTAAATAATAAATATTATACCAAATTAATAAGAATGAAATAAAAATACTATGAAAACATAATATTAAGAATAATTAAAATTATTTTGAATCTAAATTATTAATTTTTTAAAAATTTCAAAATTATTATAAAAATTAATAATATACATTAAAATAAAAGTTCAATAAATAATAAATAAATGAAAAAAATTTGATAAAATGTTATAATCTTTATAAATGACTATAAAAAATAGAAAAATTAAAAACAATATAATTGTAATTATATAAATTGATATATAATTAATTTTTTGATTAATTACTTGAAATGAAAAATATAATGATTTATTAAATATTGATTTAGTTAGAAATATAACATTTTTTAATTATTAAGTAACTAATTTCTTAGGGTCTTTATCTATTTTAAAATTTTAAAATTTTAAATAAATTATTGTATTTATGTAAAAATACTAACAAATATAATAGTCAAAATTAGTAAAATAATTTTGAAACGAATTTGTTTCTTCTATATAAACAAAATCATTATTGTAAACCTAAAAAAATTATAATAATCAATAAAATATATAAAAAATGAGGAATATTATGTTAAATAATAAATAAATAAATAAATGAAAAGTATTTAAATAATAAAATAATAATTATTATTATAATTATAAATGATTATAAAATAATAAATACATTTCATAAAAATAATTTATCATTATTATATTTATTAATAGATAATATTTTTTATAAATTATTATAATAGATAATTATAATATATTAGGTTAAATTACTTTAGTTAGAAAAGTGATTATTTTTTATAAATTTTTTTAAATAAGTATTTTTTATTATTTAACCAATTAATAAAAAATAATATCATTTAAATTAAACATTTATATAAAAAAAATTAGTAATCATTTTTTATTATAAACTATTTATTTTATTTTGTAGAAAATCATTGACAGAATAAATAGACAATGAGTTTAATAATGATATTACGATTGGGCATGTCATCAAAAAATCCACATGGTTTTATCATAAATCTTGTCTTCATTAAGGGTGTTGATTCCTTTATTATATTTGTATCTTCAATATAGAATTTTCTTCATAATGGGTAAATTAGTTTTCCTAATAAAAAATGTGATCTTAGCATATTTTAAACATTGTTATTTCTGTATTTCATCTATTAAATTTTGGTTTTTGGTCCAATTGAGTTTTTTGATATAAATATGGTTAATGTGATCCAATGAAAAATATGATTTTTTTGCTTCATGATCCATCAAAATTTCAAAATATAGTAGATATGGATGTTTTTCAATCTCATCCAGATATTGATATCAGAATGATAATTTAATTATGAATTAGACCCATTTCATTTTTATGAATTATTGATATCCAATATTGAATATGTATATTATGGGTGAAAGATAAGAAAATTTGAAGGTATAACAAAATTTATGGCTATTATATCATATTATATAATGTCTAACACTCGTTTGGATCGAATATTTTGTTCAGATATATCTTTTTCTACCATGGTAACTATGTCTCCTAAAAACATTCTATGAATGAAAAAATTTAGTCAATAATTTTGTTCATAGTTGTTAGAAGATACATGAATGTTCAAATGATTACATATTATATTATTCAGATCATGAGTTTCAAGTCAATTTTTCAACATAGGAATAATCAAGGAAAGAAACATCAAAATTGAAAATCCAAATTTTTTTCTGTAAAATTGTTGTGGTATTTTCTGATTACACATATATTGAAGAATCTATTTCAATATCACAACAAAAAATTATTCATGGCCTTAAATTGATCCAATATTTATATTAATGTAATATTAAAACATCATTGTGATTATAATAATGGGAATTAATTTGATCAATTGTATTCATCATTTTCTCCAGAACCACATAATGTAGAGTTTGATCATTATACTGATGGCCTTTTCCTTTTAGGGATTCCAATAGTCAATTTTCTCACTACCCTATTTTCATAACTCCTTACAACTTACCTCCCGGGTTATTGATGAAGGAACTATGAATCAATTTTTTTTATTAATTCTAGGACATTCAATGAAGATTAATTTTATTTATTATAATCCACTCATTGACGAGTAAAATTTATTATGGAGTGATGATATAAATATATAGGATGTAGTTGTATAATTTTTTTCTAGTGTTTGGTATGTTATCTTGATGATGTATACATTATTTTAAATATTTTCCATACTATATGGGTGAAAATAATGATTTTATTCTTTTCAATGGAAGAGTATCTCATTTTTAATTGTTATCAGAAATTTCATCATGCCTCTCATCATTTCCAAAGTAATAGAAATAATTTTTTAGAACATAGAATAGAAAAATATAGACCTATAACAATTCCCTCAGGTAATAGAGTGAAATATATCACTTATTAATTATCTCATATTACATTGGGACCAACTATAATATAATAAAAACTATGTGGCTTTGAGAGATATCACAATTCGATAAAGTGAAGCTTTTTTTTGAAACCAATGATATTGGGATTATTTATTGGGTTGTCAAATTCTAGACGTAATATACATTTAGAAGAACTATTTTGAAAATATATTTTTTATTGTGATATATGCACTTGACTAGACTAAAAATACTATAAATAAATGATTAAATATACTTCTAAATTTGTAAATTTCCAAATCAGGAGTTACTTGAAAATGATATATCACAAAATTTAGTGAATCAATAAAAAATATTATATAATTTATAAGGAATATGATTTATTATTCTATTAGTGGATTATATATTTGATATTTCCATGTGATTATGTTTCTAATTTATCTATTTTTGTAAAACATGGTCATATTATTAGGTTTAAAAGACATGATTTTTATACCATAATGAAAATTTTACTACCAATTGGTCTTAGAAAATTGTTGAATTATTCAATTTTTAATGCATTGACTAAAATATCAAATTTTTTCTAATAAATTTATTATGAACTATTTGAATATGATATATTCAGTTAGTTGTAAGATGATATGGTTATAAGTTTATATAAATTGAAAAAGTTATTTTCATTGGCCTTATTTGATTCGTTAGAAAGTTTAATATTATATTTATAGTATGAATCAAAATATGAAGGTTCAATACAATTATGATGAATATATCTATTTGAGGGAAGAATATAGAAATTGAAGAATGAGGTATGTAACAAAAAATCTGTTGAAGGGTAAATTGTAGAAGACTACATGTAGGATAAAATTTAAAAATTATGATCTTATTATTTTCAATGTAAATATTACTGAAAATATAATTGAATGGGTAAAAATTATGGAAATGATAAGGTTGTTATAGATAATATATTATAAATATTTTGTCAACCTAGGATTGGTTTTGGTGGTTAACATGAGTGATTACTTTTATTTTATGAATAACATAGAGCTCACATGTATGTTCTCTTCAATTATAATGAAATGTAATGATTCATATTTGTAGTTGTACTATTTCATTTATTTAAATAATTTTTTTAAAAATTATTTTTTTATTATTCTTTCTGTATATTAAATATAAATAGTATAAAAAACTCATATAAATTACCCAGGATTATATTGAGGAATGTTGATGGTGTAATATTCTATTCCAGATTCATTGGTTTGTAAGTGAAATTTTGATACCACCATAGAATTGAAATCAATATGTTATTTAGTAAAATAATAACTAATTTATAGTTTTAGGTATTAAAATATGGACATATAATTGATAGTCAATTACAAGTACTGAGTACACAACATTCAAATTTGTAAATTCTTATAATTCTTATATGGTTAATCAATTTCAATTTCATATTTTTATATATGTTGTTTCAAAAATATCTATGAATAATAGTGTTTGTTAAAGAGAAACCCATCATAGGGAAATTGTCATTAACCTTTATAGAAAAATGGATTTAATAATTGATATATCTTATATGGCACAACATAATATAACAATTTTTAAATGTCATTGGTCTGATTCTGATCATCTGTGGACGTTCATCCATGTCATAGAGTCATTGAAAATAAGTATAAATGTCATATTAAAAAAATAAACCATTTTTTTGGAACATTATGAACATCAAGTTTATTGCCTAAATTATTAGGTTTCTACAAGATATTAAAATTATTGGAGGAGTTTAATAAAAATTATTTTATTTGAATATTTTTTTTGAAAATAAAAATTGTTCAATATAGTTAAAAAATATTGAAATTTTTAAAGAGATATCTTGAAATATTCTCATATATATAGAGATAAAGATACCGATGATGAGAATTTATAAATAATGTTTATTGATATTGATATTATATATGATGTTACTATCAAATAATTTGAAACAATAGATGATAAAATTGTTGATTTGAGAGAATGAATATAAGTATGAAGATGAAGAATGAGGTGTAGCATTCTACTAAAAATCTGGATGATTATATATTAGTTATTTTTAAAAACTAATTATTAATATAAAAAATTTTATTTAGGTATAATATATTTTACATTTAATATTTTTTATACATATCATCTGTCTTGAGAAGCATATTATTAGATGATACGTTCCCTTACTAAGGATGAGATGCTTATTGAAAACCCTCATGTTTTGTTTTCCAATACCTATAGTGGAGACACTATCATATAACTATTGAAAAGGAGGGGTCTGGGCTTTCTCATACCAATGATTCTATACCCTATTGTTGAGTGACACCCATCTCTTGATTTCAATCATCATTCAACAAAAAATGTTAAAAATGAATTATATTTAATTTTAATTAATTTATTTTAATATATTAATTATTTGAGTATTTTTTTCTTATTTAAATTGGTTTACCCAACTAATTTATTTCTCATACATGTTCCATTTTGATTTATTATTTTTTTAATCCTTGGGTGTCATGACATCATATTCCCACTGATGGGAATCATCAAATGCACGAGCACTAGATGATATATGAATAACAATGGTATTTTATTTTAAATTTATTTAATTTATAATATCCAATATTATTAAAAAAATTAGGGTTCATGATCATCTGTTGATGATGGTATAAGACACTATAATTGGGAGGTATGTTAGACATTCATGAATGATCACTTCAATCAATTTTTATAGAGCCTTCAAAAAAGGGGAATGTATAAAGTATCTCCAAATATATTTCATGACTCTAGTCTGGTTTATCAACTTAAATTTGGCCCTTAACATTCTTGGTAGGGGTTTATACCAACTGGAAAAGGGAAAATTTTAATTTGGGATTATCTTCTCATTAAAATAATTGAGGGAGAAAAGATTTTACACATAGAGATGAGAGTCATAATTTTAGTCTATATCATCAAGAGATAGTTTGTAACATGGATTAATAACTTATATATAAATTTAATATTATATTTTTATATCATATTTATATAATACGTTGTTGATATTGTTGTTATAAATTATGATGTGCACAAGAGTGTGATAAGTTGAACACAAGTATCTTGGTTCCAGTGCCTTACTTTATTATATCAGCATAGATAAAATATTCATATCCCAAAATAATGACAAGTTTAGTAATCTTGAAGAACTAGATATATTCATAGTACCCTTATTAATTAGGTAATAAAATATAAAACATAAGAAAGGAAAGTAATTGTATACCTAATCTAATTCAACCATTTCATCTTTATAACCAAGGGAAAAGAGAACTGATAAAATGATGCTCTCAATTTCAAAATAAGGGTTAAATAAAATGGAAGACTTCATGAATCAATAATAAATTAAATATAATAAATATGGAATGGTATATATGTAATAAAAATAAATTCAATTTAATAAATTAATTTAAAATAATGAGAGGATAAGGCTTAATAATTTGGACAATGTAAAATAATATAAACAAATGTCCTTTAATCAATAACATGAGAACATATGAATTCAAATCATAGTGAAAATATCATGGATAATAATTAATGAAATATTAATATATAAAATTCTTAATAATTTTGACACCATGATATAAGGAATCATGGTACCTTTACCATCAAGAACTTTCACAAGATAGTTTAATCATTATGGGTAAATATCCATTTTATTTGGCCGACTTTTTTGTCTCATGAGACGAACGATGCATCAAGGAGATATCTATAACCAGGCCCCAACCATGTCTACATGTTCAAATAATTATTAAAATATCTAAATGATCAATTTAATAAATTAATAAATTTTCCTTATCAAAAAAAATATATGTATTGTGTGAAAGATACAAATTTAATATTATTTCCCAAATTAATCAAATAAATTTCAATGTAAACAAAGTTTATAAAAATTGATATAAGAAGAAATAATCTTATCAGTGATATAATAAATATATATATTTAATTAAATAATAAATGGATGATGAAAATAAACAAAAGGGATATACACAAAGGTAATGAGTGATGAATATGTTATATATCCCATAGAAATTAAGGTGAGACAAAAAACCCTTAAAAATTATAATCAACTGAATGATATGCCCCATAAAACTAATAATAATAAAATGAAACATTAAATACCATGAATATAAATTGATACATAATATGATATATTGTGGGAGAGTATACATACACCACACGTAATAAATAAGTTTTGAATATGGTATATCTCATAGAAATAAATGTGAGATGATAACCCTCCAACCTTATGTATGAAAGTGATATGTACATGTAACAAATGTCTCATATAATCAATTTAGATTCATTAATTACTTAATTTATAATATATTTAACCTATATTTTATTTATTATAATTTTATTATGTTCATTTATAGCTATTTTTATGAGATATAATGTTTAATTTTGTTGTTTCGGTAGTGTTCATACCCTGGTTTCGTGATCTGTTCGCTTGTGTATAATTATATATGTTCTTGTAAAATTGGAATAATTCACCAAAAATGGAATTAAATGATATTAATATACTTCCCAAGATTTTAAATAGTCCCATGTAAATTTTTTTATATGAATCAGATTAATTAGATAAAACATTAATGAAAAATGGTTAGTTTATTTTTTCAGTTTTTACGAGCATCAAGAACTAGTATCATTTAATTGAATATTATGTCTATTTACTAGTTAAATAACATTAAATGTGTTTTAATACACATATTATAATCATTTTAACCATAAAGTAGTTTTATGTACATCCTTTAAGGAGGTAATGAAAAAAAATATCATCACCCATGAAGGTGATGAATCGACACATCACAGATGATGTTTTCATTTTTAGAATTAAAAGGAGAGGAGAAGAGATTTGTTGACGCATATTTCATTAACACAATAAAATTAAATTATATATCTCATACGATAGTTACCACTCCACTTTTTATACAGTATATGAGAAGTGGATAATAACATAAAAGAAATTAAAAGAGGAAGAATATGGATTTTACCTCTCGAATATCATCTCCTTGGGAACCTCCTTATGATAATTGGATTAGTTTTTTTGGTAAGACCATAATATCCTTGAAATTATCTATATGATTTGGAAGGTATTTGGAAAAAAATTATAAATTATTCAAGGCTTTTATGGTGTGATGAGAAGGGGTGGTGATGGGTGAATTTATAGTGAGAGGGGTAGGATATTATGATTATTTTATTCGATTGTTTATTATTTTTCCTCAAGACTATCAATAGTGTTTATTCTTGATAAAATATATATTAAATAATCCACATTATTTCTAAATAATGGTTTATTAAATCATACATGACCCAATAATTTATGTAATTTTCTTAAAATGTTAAATACCGTAAATTAGCATATTTCACTATTCACAAAAAATCAACTATTTTAGAAAAATCCCAAAATTTTACCATAATAATTTTTTGAAATTTATATTTCATAAGAGGAACAAATATTATGAATCTAATTTTCTAAATAATATATTTTATATTTCAAATTAAAATTATCATTTATTAAAAAAATTAATTTTAAAATTATAATCAATTTTACGAAACATTGTAAAATTAATTCAGTTATCAAAATTTTTTTACATAATTATAAGAAAAAAATATATCTATGATTCTATTTTAAGAAAATAAATTTTCTTTTAAAAAATATATTAAATATAAAATTATAAATAAACTTTTTCATTATATAAAAATACAAACACTTAATTTATCAATTTTAAAACATTTGTTTACTCATTAAATGATATAAATATATAATATTATGATTTATGTTTTGCCTAAATTTTATTCATATTTTCCTTGGTGATTTTATAATTCTAATGGAATGTTTAATATTCCTAATAGTCACATTACTATTCCAATGGTCATGTTAATATTTAACAGTATACCATACTTTTTTTAAGATCAGTGTAGAATAGAAAATAAGCTATCAAATAACATGAAATTATTTAAGAAGATATATACCATAAAATATTTGGGTTTTATAAAGAGGGTGTATATTTATCACGCTACGTTTCTATTTTCGGGAAAGATATTGAAAAATATCATGGAAATTATTTATATGATGGTTATTTAAATTAGCTTAATATTTTTTTACCTATTTAATTTATAACCACACATATATACTATTTTCATGAGGTAATGACTTTCACATGTAGATGATTAAATCCAATATAGATGGTGAGGATGATAATGGATTATCTAAGTTTTACTTTTATGAGGTAACCTGACTATGGGAGCCTAAAATAGTTTTTCATAATGGTTTGATGACCTGTATTGCTTTATGATCTATACTATTAAGTACTATGGTACTATAGTGATATCATTAGTAAAATTGAATATATATCATATAGGTTCACTGTATTTTAATACAATGAAGTATATAAATAGGCAAAGAGATCACGGTGAGGCTATACAGAGAGTGACCAAGGAGTAGGAAGAGCTGCGTCAACAAAAACACGATCATGTTGTAATTGGGAAGTTATTTGGGGATGGATATTGCCACATGATATTATTGTTTTCAAAAGTTTGAGATTGGTGATGGTGATTTGAATTGGATGTGATTTTGGTGTTGGTTTTATATATTTTATCAACGAATCAACACAATTTTCAATAAATGAATCACATTCAAGAACCGATGATTTCAATTGAATTTATTTGTGGTGAATATTGTTTAGAAAATGAAATGTTATTGGTTGAATTTTAGAGATTGAAGTTGATGTTTTGAAAATGTTTTAGTACTAAAGAGTGAATCATGCTATAAGGTAATGAAATTAAATGTTTTAATTTTTTTTCTTAATAAAGAGTGAATCATTCCTTTAGGTAAGTAATCACACCATGATTTCCTAATATAAGATTAATAGCGGAATTTAGAATAAATTATTCCACAATTAAAATTTTCATTCCTAGATTTGGATTTACAATATAAATATGCTTTAGTATATCTATTATTAACCTTCTTGGAGATGATATTGATTCTGTTTAACAATTTTCATGATTTCCATTGTGTTGATCTATGAGAAATCACTGGGATTATGATCACCAATTTAATGGAATATTGTTTATAAATACCTTTGTATGCATTGAGATAAGCTAATGAAGAAATAAAATTCAATTATTCTTAGTGAGATTAATATAATTACAACAGAAAGGTACTAATTATGTGGAAGTGTTATGTACATTATTTGGTGGATTCTAAAGGTTTCCAATCATTGATGAACTTGAATAATGGATAATTATTTGAGGAAGGATGTGACTAAAGTTAAGATGGTCCATCCCTGAATATTTAGATGATGATTTGAGTTTTATAAAGGATGTGATGGTAGTAAATGCAATGCTTGATAAGGTGGAAGATAAAGTAAATTAAATGACTATTCATGTTATAATATAATATTTTAATGATTTTTTAATTTGTTTAAGGATGATTCAAATAATGTCAGGACATTTTTATTCAGGTTACAACAGGTTCAAATGGATAAAATAGAATTTTAATATGGTGTGTAAATGTCATATCCAACCTATGTATTTGTGACGGTAAAGTGAAGAAACTTCATAATGGTCATATGAAATTTATTTTGGGTCATTATGTAATTATTATAGCATTTTAATGGTTAGTTTTCATGCCACATGAAGGTAATCCAATTGTTCAATGATCTCTATAAAGGTAATCAACAATATAGAAAGCATCTTCCAATCACTACTTAAGAATTATTTGAGTTTTCATAAGCATGACCCCCAGTTGATATAAACATGGCATATATACATATATGTTTTATACACCATAAGTATTATTTTTATGGATTCCTATAGATAATTTAATTTTCCAACTTTCAAGAACAATATAGGACATATGAACTTTTTAAGGATAAATTTCTATATAATTTTTATTGGAATTATTAATGAAATAATATCAACAAATATGAATATTATTTTTAAAAAATAAAATTTATAAATTATCATGAGTTAATTAAACATGATTAATGTAGTTGTGAAGGAGTATGTTTTAGAAGAAATTGTGTCATAATATAAGGGTTCAAGATCACAGTTGATTTTATACATTTCTTTATGAAATTCCAATCATTTAAATACACGATAAATGAAAAAATGGGCCACATACTTGACAATATCAGGTAAATGTTATGAGACTCAGTTTATTGGATAAGACATACATAGAATTGGAGTTCCATGAATTATAGATATTATGTTCACATGATTTAGTGAATATATGATAGTGGAAAATAGAAATAAGACATAAATGTATGAAAATTAATGTATACCTGTGTGAATCAATTTTAACTATTGAGTATATTATGAAAATACTTTTATGAGAAGAATAAGAATATATTATGTTTTCATGTCTATTAAATCTCCAGATCTCCATTTTTAATATATCTTTAAAGATCCATTGTTATTTCATTTCAATAATAAGGTGTATGTAATACATATGTTTGTGTTGTTATATTGTAGCTAGAATAATATGATACCATTTTCTATTTCTATCATCATAATAAATGTATAAATGAGTGTGAGTGGGATAAAAAGTATCACACCCCAATGGAATGGTCATCCAACGGTTAAAAATCCTCATTAATAAACATATTGCATTTCACATTTCTATTTTGAAATATATTGTTTGATTTTTTCACTATATAATATGTTTAAAGGTGTAAATGTTTTTGAAAAATAATATTAAGAATTGATTCAACTATAGTGTTTAAAATAACATGTTCAATTATTTTCAATTGGTATCATATCCAATATATCCCTTGAAGGTATCTTATTGGCCTCCAATAGAACATCCCAAATCATTCAATTAAAAAGGTGTAAAAACCATTCATGGAAATGGTTTTAACATGTGGAAGAATATGTTGATTCATTATCATTTATTCATAGGATGAGATGTTCATGATTCCCCTCTTCAGGGTTTCACAGTGCCGAATGAGATTTATGAATAGTCCCATACTAAAATGAATAATTTTTAAAATTATGGAAAATCCAGTAACTCACTACCCACTTCATTATCTAAGAATAAATTATCTAGGTTATCAGATATAAAACCCCCAATTAAATATAGGAAAATATTCATAGTATATATAATGAAAATAAAAAAGGTTAATGAATAAAAACTATAAATTTATAGAAAAAATTACAAGATATAATAATGATGGTAGATGAAACTAATGGTGATTGTTTCATTAGATAAATATTATTATAATTACAATCAAAGGGTTTGGAGAAAAATTTGATGATTCCACTAAGGAAAAGAATATAATGAAAATATTTCCTAAACATTTTTTTCTCAATGTCTCATATTTGGAAGATAGAGATCTTAATGAATTCACTAAGAATGAATTGCCTAACACTCACATTAATTACGAAATGAGAAGAGGGTGCACACTTAAAAGTAAAGTAAAGAAGGAAAATTAAATGTATTTAATGCTCTCAAATATTTTAAAAATGAATATGAACCAATATATTGACATAGATATAAATTATGGATAATTTTTTTGAGACACTTTCTCTCCTATCAAGAAAATTCACTAGAAGAAGAAGTTTTAAATACGTAGCAAAATTACTCTATAAATGATTTAATTATGAATTTTTTTCATTTATATTCCGACTATACAAAGAATATAAAAAACGGTGAAAATGAAAAAGATAGATAAATATTCTTCCTATAAGGAAACATCATAGTAAATAAGTCAACCAATGTTTAAGGGGAAGTAGAAAATCCCTCCAAATTTATTAGAATGAACTTATTATCTGTTAAATAATGGTTTTTTTGATAGTGATGTATTTATTGATGATTTAGAGACACTTATGGAAGAATCACATAAGTTTCTAATAGGTTAAAAAATATAAAAGATTCATTAATATGATGAATACTAATAGGTCAACAATGAATAAGTGACTAAAGAGATTGAATCTTCTAAATAATAAATAATTATAATAGAGAGTATGATGTGTATTAGAAAAATTCAACGAATAAGGAATTATAATTCACATGTCAATAAAAAATGAAGAGTAAAAATAGGTTCAAACTAAGAAATAAAATAAAATATAATAAATAAAACAATTAAAAAAATGAGAATTTAGAAAATAATAATATCATTAATGATATGAACTACATTACTATAATTTGTGATAAATAAGATGATAGATTAATGTAGTGAATTATTTTTCTAGAAATGTATAATAAGAAGACAAATACATATTCAAAAATTCAATTGATGTTATAGTAAAATGTTATGATAACTATAAATCTATCAATTATAATGTTCATTTTTTGGAACATGAAATTTAAATTGTTACTAACAGTTCATATCAGAAGGAATTCACAATCACTTAAGATATAAAAAATAAGAAATATGTGTTAACAAGAGAAGAAAAATAATATTTAAAATATACTCATATTAATAAATAGAAAAAGTATGAAAAAAATTCTATTCCAATCTTAGATACAGATAGAAGAGAACAAAATAAGAATTGGGGAAATATTTTCAACACAAGATTAAAAATAACTAGATATTAAATTCTATATAGCCATAATATTTCGGCTAATAAATAATGATTTAGGGATAATTAATGTTTTTTGGTGTTCTTATCTACAAAGCGTGAAATTATTAGTATAATTTTTCTCTTCCTTGTCTAATGAGAGGGAATACATTAATGGGGACACATCAAAAAAATATGATGAATAGTTTTAGATACCAATAATTAGAATGGAATATTAATATGGAAAAAATATTTCAATGTCTATATAAAATTTTTGTAAGATGTGATGAGGATGGAAATATATCAAATGATTAAGTTTCATTTTCCCCATCATAATGCATTCATCATCAGAATTAAAATAATATTTTGATTCAAAATCAATAATCTAATGTTAAATAAGTATCATTTAAATCGTGGGAATTAGAGAAGGCATTTTTTTGTAAATAATGGTTACCCTTATCATATGAATATAGATATAAATAATTTTATTAGTATGGAGTTATATAAGGGTGAAAATATTAATTTTAGTAATGATAGCTCTCTTAAATTTAAAGGTTATTGTAAGGAAGATCCAGATAAGTCCCAATAATATGAGATTTTTTGACGAGTTGAAGCATAACTTGATGAGTGTGTCACAACTCTGTTATAATGGAAATTAAGTGATATTCATGAGAAATTGATTATATATAATGTGGTTGAATGATATATTTGATATATATATATATGGTATTATGAACACAAGAGTACTTGTTTAAAATGTTATAGTAAAATAAAATTATTATATGAGTTTGGGAGATGGAAATATTTTGTGGAACCAAAGATTATCTCATCTTGGATAAAAGAAAATGTGAAAGTTGATTAAAGAATAAGAAATGAGAAACATTCATATCTTGAATGGGGATACTAATTTAACCTCCATAGCTTTAAATAATGGAAATTTTTAGTAACAAATGATTTTATATTAAAATAGGGAAACATTTATGATGATACCAACTATTGAGTGTGTCATAATAAAACATAATTCCTCAAGTAGAGATATGTATTTCATTATAGTTATTGATAAATTTTCAATAATTATATGTATAATGTTAATGTCCCATGAGTCTCAATATATATATATATATTTAAAATATTCTAGTGACAGGATGAAAAAATAGGATTACCATTGAAAAGGATGAGATAAAACAATGGTATTTAATATTCCAATAGACAATTATTAGATTATTTTAAAAACATGACATCAAAAACGACTTCAATGCACCATACACACCCTAACAAAACAAAGAACCTAAAAAAATTGAATTCATATTGAAATGGATTGAACTATGAATTTAGAGCATGATACTAAATGGTTCATCTGAATACATGACCTTACTAAAAATGGGATTATTAAAAAAAAGATGATTTTTTGGCCCAAATCTAATATGTTTTATAATGAAATTCATTTTACAAATAATTCATGTGTAACAAAATTTAGAGTTTTAGATGTACATGCTTAATCCAATGTTATGGAATAGCTTGAAGTATGTTTGATGAGAAATATAATGAAGGAATATTACCTATTTATACATTATTTTAATGGTATAACAGATTTTATAATAAAAATTTAGAGAACCTATTTTATTGTGTTGATGTTATAGTTTTTGAAAAGGAACAATATTTCATGAATTATGTTATAATAAATATTGAGGATAATGTTAGTGATTCTGGATATATAAAAGTTAAGGGAGAAACTATATTTCCTCCAAAAGATTATACAAATTATGTATATACCAATGATTTTGAAGATACACATAAGAATATAGGTGAGGATTCAAGCTATATTAATCTTATGGATATTGAAAATATAATTGGTGACTATAATCAAGCTGTTGGAAACCAAATATGATCTAAGGGAATCTATAATACCAAAATTATTTAAATGATAAAACCTAAAAGTGTTGAATATGATTTTGAAAAAATTTAGTGGATCTAATAAATGAATGAATAATTAGATAAAATAGTTCAAAACGATACGTGAGAACTTATTTCCAGACCTTTGGATATTTTCTTTGAAACTAATGGCTTTAATGAACCAGATGAATGATATTGGAGATGTTGCTAGTAATTAAGATATACTTGTATACAAGGGGTACACTCAAGTTGAGGGAATTGATATTTATGATGGTTTTACACTAGTATCTAGGCTTTAAACTATCCAAATAATTATCGAAATTAATTCTAAAAGAAACTACTAATATTTTTAGTTGTATGTAATGTCAACATTTATTATTGCTGGACTCAATGATGAAATTTATATAGAACATAAGTAGTGATTTCCATTTGATGATGATATACACATAGAGTTTAAATAAAATATATATGTCAACAGACTAAAGAAATATCAAACATCTTAGTACATCATGTTAAAGGAGTAATTGAAAATAATATTGTTAATGATGTTTTAGGTTGAAAATAATCATTACCTAAAGAAGAATAACTCCAACTAACTCATTCTGATCATGTATTTTGTTAAAAAAATATTTTCATAATATGTAGAGAATGTGTGTGATGATTTCTCCAGACAAATAAATAATTAGATTGGAATGTCTCTACATGGAGAAATTGAAATTATTCATGGGATTATAAATTACCTAATATGATGGTCATGTTTTATTTCACAAGATAAGTATGTAATTGAATACACAAAAATTCTTTGAATGTTGGATTAAAGAGTATCATCTTCTCAAATAAAAGTTGGTCAAAAGTTGGGTAAAAATAAATAAGATAAGTAATTGAATAAAAATTAAATTTAGAAAAATGATCAAAATTAGGTTTTTATTTAATTTATTCAAGGGGAAATATAGTTTATTTGGTCACATATTATTCCATGTTTTTATACAATTTGAATTAATTTTGTTTAATTTCAGCCAATAGACTTATTATACATGTTTCAAATAAATTCAACTATGTTTTTTTGTAGAAAATTAAAGGAAAATTATAACAGAAATGGGTTTTAGATGTTTATTGGGTAGAATTAGTTGTTGATAAAAATTACTCTTCAATTAGATTATTTTTTATGGATGAAAAATGTGTTTCATGGTACATAATGAATAAAACATCCGTCAAATTTAGTATAACTAATTCAGAATATATGGTTTTTTAATAACCAATTAATCAAATAATGTCTATCAAGACTCATATTTAGGATATGGATGTCCAAACTAGATACCCACTTCTTATTAACTAATGATAATCAATGTACCATTAATCTCTCCATAAAATATAGTGCATTATTCTAGGTGAAAACAAATTGATATTTAATATCATTTTAAAAAAGAAAAGTTGGATGTTGGTACATTTAAGTTGGAATTTGTTCCATTGATGTACAAATTTAATGATCTCTTAGAAAATTCTCTCACAACTGAGTTATTAGAGACGTTAAGGCTGAAAATAGGAGTGACACCCAATATCCAACACCGAGGTACGATAATTCCTTTATTCCATCATATACTTATATTATTTATTATTAATGATATTTTATACATAGGGAGAAATATATTCGTCCACTATTTTAATTTGTTTAATGTTTTCACTACATGGTTTCAAACATAATTTATCAAATATATTTTACATTTCTATCATTTAATTTTCTTATTAAATTAAAGTGTTTGAAATGAGTTTTTGAAGGATAAAATTGATGTTTAATTTAGTAAATCTGGTTTAATCTACATAAATAAGTCAAATAAGCATTTATTATACTATTTATTGACTCTTTACTTTTTAAAGATTGATTAGATCACCGTGAGTTATTCTTTATAGTTTTACTAGTTATGAAGGGAAGATGGATGTGTAGCAGTCATAACAAATAAAATTGGGTAGATTGTTGAACCATATTATGAAGGATGTTTTATTTTTTTCAATAATATACATGTGATACATTTTATAGATGTTCTTGTCAAAATTTATAATTATGTATCATCGGTTTCATGAAAAGACTTCTATAGATACCTTTTATGTGTATAAATTATTAATAGGAGTTCAAACATGTAATTATTGTTAGTGAGTTGGTACTCATGAAAATTGAACACTACTAATTCCTTATAATTTTTTTCAAAACTATTTTATAGATTTTGAAAATTTTAACAAGTGAAGAACATGATAAATGTTGTATTCTTTAAATAAGGATCAAGATGAAGAAAAAAACATGATTCATCCATGACACTTTTGATTGTAATTTGAGTTGATGCAATCATGTGTTTCAATTTCATTTCAAGATTGATATAGTAGAGATTAATATAAGTGAAAAGAATATCCAAGTGATAAAATAATATATGAATGAGGTTTGATGCTATTTGATATTGATTTAGATAATTTTAGATTATGTTTATGTTGGGTAAAATATAATTATATGGGTAAAATATAATTTTTTATGCTTCAAAAAGGTCATATATGACCTGTATAGGGGTTATAATAAAGTGAGTAAGGTATTTAAAGGTAGTATGGACATGCATCACGACCATTATATAATTATTATTGTTATATAAGGGTTAGATTTCTCACTCCATGATGGTAATAAATGAGTTCAATGATCAACATAAAGGTGATATACCATCTATATAAGAATTACTATATAAATTTGTAGACTTCATTTGAGTTTTTCAATCATGATATCTTGTCTCTGTAAGTATGATTTGCATAAATATCAATATTTTAGACCATAAAGATGATTTATAGAGATTCATAAGGATCATTTACATACAAAATTTTTGAGAGAATGTTGACCGATGAAAACATGTAATGATAAATTACATTATAGATTTAATGAGAATTCAAAATGAAATGAGACCTAGTATTAAAGGGATTATTATAAATGATTTAAATGTATGAATTATAATGATCTTTCAATTCTTTATTTAAATAGTTGTGAATAACGAACTCTTAGAAGGCTTTGGGTACCAATATGAGACTCCATGATTATATATTGTTCTCTAAATGACTATTTATAGTTACTATCAATTAAATTCATGTAAGATGAAAAAAATGGTCCAGGGAATTACTAATAACATATGGAGGTTGTGATTTAGAATTACTCAAAAGGCCGAGGGATGAATCAAAGATCCACCCCTACCAAATTTTATTAAAAAATAAAGTCAAGAAACAAAGCATCAGAAAGGAGATTTACAAAGTCTGGTAAACACAGTGCCACAAGCGTCTGCCTCAACAAAGTGAATGCTATATTTAGGATCCATAAAGGACCATTCAGAACACGAATCTTCAACATCCAGCTTTGATAGAGCATCAGCCACTTGATTGGCTTCCCTGTAAACATGTGTCACATCAAAGATAATATCATCAAGAAGGTGAAGGCATTCAACCCAATAAGGCAGCATAACACACAGAACATTCCTGGATCTCCATTTGAGTAATTCCACCACCACCATAGAATCAGATTATAGCCATATAAAATGCCAACCAAAATTAATAGAATATTTGATTGCTTTTATAATATCCCATAATTCAGCTTCAATAGCAGATACCTGCCCAATTAAATGATAGAAATAGCCTTTAACAAAGCCTCGATAGGTGAAAAAGACACCACCACAGCCTGAAGGTCCAGGTGTCCCTGCAGCAGCCCCATCAACATTAACATTCATCCAAGAAGGGATGGGAGAATACAACTAATGGAATTCATCGTTAAGGGTTTTATGGTTCTACCACTAACACCAAAATTCCTCAGAACAATAAATTAATTTAACTCAATTTTCATGTATCCAGTCTGAATCCTGGAAGCTATGCAAACCGCCCTGTGAATAGATTTGACACCATAATATAGAGTGGGTGTGATATCATTAGAGATATAGGCATTTCGGGCCTTCCAAATGAAGCTAATAGAGGCTGCAACAGCAACCATAGTCATATTCCTCACATGATCACCGCATTGAGCATATATAGCAGAATAAAGTATCCCTCCCATCTTGATGACATTTAAATAACACGTTGTGATGTCCTGAATGTAATTCCATAACCTTCAAATGAGGGGATAAGAGAGGAAAATATGCTCAAGGTATTCCACAACGCCATAACATAAAGGGCAGGCCGAGTCAAGATGAATCCCAATCCTTTGAAGAGTGGATTGAACCAGTAGTCTTTTTTTCCATATTTTCCATAAAAGTAGAAAATCAGTGTGTGGAATGAAAGAGGTCTTGAAGGCAAGTAGCCACCTGGGTGATGGGGATTTTCCGGCACAAGAGTAATTTTACATAGCTCTGGTATTGAAGATCCCATTGGTACCAGGCTCCCAAATGGGAGTGTCCTAATCCATGTACCTGTAGTTCAAAAATTCAGAATGCAGATTGGAGGGGATGAGATCCAGAAATTATGGATTGAAATTATGCACCGAGAAAATTTGGGCATGAATCATATTCTAGGGAATAATTACATCTTACTAGAGAGGTATGGAAGGCCAGGAAGTTGTCTAGTCATTCAAAGTTGAGTTCTACTAACTAGCCATTTTGAATAAATTATAATCCTATTGAAGGAAGACTTTATAGCAGTCCAAACCGAGGATGAGAGGTAATGAGGATATTCAGTCCATAGTCTTGATATAAACCGGGCACCAATGAAATCAATTGGATTATTTCGGGATTTTATGAGATTCCATGTAAATTTTCTTATGTGGGCATCATGGAAGAGAGCCAGATCTTTGATGCCAAGACCCCCCATATCAGTGGATTTGATGCACTCTTTCCAGGAAATGACCACCGGTTTCTTTTCATACATGGACCCAGTCCATATGAAGTTTCTTATAAGCCTCTGAAGCTCCTTAATGAGATTTCGAGGCCATCTATAAATAGGAAAAACATATACAATCATGGATGTGACTATAGAGTTAACATGAAGATTCTTCCTACTTGGGACATTGCCTTCCCCTTCCAATTATCCATTTGATCAGTGATACGTGTGAAAATGGGCTAAAGATGGTATGTCTTTATAGATCATTTGTTATTTATTTTCATAAAAAAAGTGATTTTAATTCAATGGTTGGTGCCATTTTATTATAGTAGGAGAATGGTCATACACATTCAAGGGTCTATCTTGATAATAAAAAATTATATGTGTGTGATAGGGAAAAACTCCCACACACTAGAGAGATAAACAAATTTTTAGGAACCAAGATTTTCTATGAGGTACATATCTTTTATTTTTTGGTTTAATTCCTTGGTTCGAGCCTAATGTGATTTCATTGCGAGGATAAGAAGGTTATATGGGTGTATGAGGTTTTTTTGGAGCCCAGAACCCTATATGGTGGAAGAAACTATTGGGATGCATGGTTTGTATACACCATGTTGACCACACTGCAAATTTTCTCATAATAGTGTGGTGTGTCCAGTCATAAGAAGTGGGCCACATGGTTTGATGACACCATGATACTCAAACTTCTTGCCCATGTGGGAGATCAATACTTTTTAACATAGGGTAATAAAATAGTTTGTGTATGGTTACCCAAATAGTTTACATGAATCGTACGAGAGGGGTATTGAGGTAGTTCATGGATAATGGATGGTGCACGGTTTGTCCAATCGTGCAACCCTTGAAATCTGGAAAAAATTACCATTTTTTTATTTAAAATAATTATAACCTAAGACCCTTTATTTTTCTTTATACAATAGATAGTAAGTCTACTTCTTCCCCTTTGAGGTATCCTTCTCATGCCTAATTATAGGCTTTTGTGTTGAGCTTCTATAAAGATTCAAATATAATTTTTTAGTATCTCATTGGATCGATCTTGGTCTGTGAACCACTCCCCATACACCTTTCCACATTTATATTCTCCTCGATATGGTTATTTTGGTGTAGGCTTTTATTCCCTATTTTTAGGTCATTTTTATTTTTTTTCATTTTCTTCATATTTGGAGCAAACCAGAGGTGGATACTGGTTGAGTGATTCTCTATAGGTATAAGATATATGTTTTAGTATTTATCCCTAAATTTTGAAATTCATTATACTATTAATTATGGGCCATACATATGTTTCACCATGTTTTTCCCCTAAAATGAAAATTCCATTGATTGGTTTCCCCAATTTAGAACCTAATGAAACTGATAGATCACCAGAGATGTTGGAGGTCGTCAAACTCAATGTGACCCACCTATTTGGGTGTTACCTCTATATGATTATTTTATATTAATGGTTATACAACCAAATTACATATTGGTGTGTTTGGTTTGACTTCTAGAAAGTGATATCATCAATGATAATGGATAATTTTTGTTGTTTAACATGACTAACATAGTTTTCAAAATATACCGAATTGAATAAAATTTAGTGGTATGACCACATCACATGATTAAATATACAATAGTCATGCCCTTGTTAAAGATAAATGCTATTGAATCATTAACTACATATTGGATCATATAAAATCCTTTGACTAAATATCATTGTTATTATATATGGGCATGAAAAACCTTATGAATTGTGATATATGAGCATGGAGACCCTTATTCATTATAATGAATGGGTATAGTGACCCTTGTTATATATGATACATGGGCATGGAGACCCTATTATTATGATTTGGCAATGTCGACCTTATAATTATTATGATCTGGGCATTGAGACCCTATTGATATGATTCTGGCCTTAAGACCCCATTTTTATGATTCGAGCATGGCGACCCTACTGTTATGATTTGGGCATTGAGTTCCTATTATAATTAGGATTCAAGAAATGTGAGCCAACTAAAATGATTTATGAAAGGTGGCCCAATTTTTATGATTTAGGTATATAGATCATATTATCATTATGACTCAGGAATTGTGACTGTATTGTTAAGATTTTGGGCATAGAGACCATGCATTGTGATATACAGGCATGATGAACTTAACTTTAAGAATTTTGTATGGAATCCCATATTATTGTGATATTTAGAATGGAATCCCTTATTCTTGTGATATAGAGCATGGAAACACCTAATCTTGTGATACCAAGAATTGAGTTCATTCACACTTTTGAGACACATGATATAACCCATGGACAACTGAGTTACACCTCGGGTCCAAGCTAGTAGATGTAGCAATATATATTTCTATATAAATCATTATACCTATACTGGATTAATTTATGTATAAATATGGTTCCTTTTAAGATGTTATCATGCCTGGGTCAAAGTAGGAATTTTTTTCCTGGTATCCTTTAAGAAATAGAGATGAACCATTAATATTTTAATTACTAATTACCACTATATCCAAACCCTTATCATACTATATGAACTGAATGTATATTTATAGACACTATTAGTGGTGACGAACAAAGTTTATCTAACACCATATATGGGACACCATTGGTACCAAGATAGAGTTTTTAGATGTAGGTATGGATATGGGAAAGCACCTAGTGGTTGATGTTTTATTTGACTATAGTATGGTAGTGGGGAAGAACATGACTAAGATATTACCATGATGTTATTTGAGATATAATTTTTAGTCTTTTATTCTTTTGATACATGTATTTTATTGGCAACCTATGAGCTTGTAAGATTGTTCACTTTTGATTGATAAATGAAATATCATAATTTTGGGTCAATTATTGGAAGTTTTCATTGATGATGGTTATTTATATTCCTTGAATGTTTTACCTTCCTCTATTAGTTATTTATAATGCTTCCTCTATTTATAACTTATTTTCACCATTTTCAACTCTGGTCATGAGGGTATAATCTCTCCACTATAAATTTTTTTACCCTCGCTATTAGTCAAGAGCCTCTATAATATATGGTGGAACACATGAGGATATGTGGCCTACTATCTTGGGGAACATTATAGTGTCATCTCAAAAAATACGTCACAATGTCATATTAGAGTGATATATTCTCAATGGTATTGTAAATTGGGGAAATTATACATGATATTAGGAATGTGTCCTAATTTGGTAATGAGTTGTTCCTAGGAGTAGCTAACCTATATATAAAGGAAATCCAAATTACGTTGGATGAGATATTGTAATGCCCTGAACCTAGATTCCAAATTTGGTGCAATATTTTAATACATTGACATGATTACATGGAATCAAGTCTCAAATGACCGATTAGTTTAGTTGTCTTGGAAAATAGATAACATACATGAACGTTACATAACACTTTCTAACATAAAACGCAAAAAAATCCTTTGAGAATGCCATTCTTCCCTTAGCTTTACCCTACATCTTAAACAAAAAACACTTCTTGGGATGTTGGGGAAATAAATAAAAATAATGGGGTGATCTCAGTTGCTCAGTAAGGATAACAATATAGCGAAAACATTCATAAATAAGCATAAAAATTTAAGGCATTGTATACGACTAAAACAAAAGCCTTTTAAACTTGAACTTCAGCATAATTTGGCAAATATAAAATCAAATAATTCCATTTACATATTAACATGGATATTCTACTTGTCGAATCATCACATGCAATATCAATAGCCACTTTCATAATGATAAAATGCATAATGCCAGACATTCATAACCACATAGTCAAGGCTTTATTCCAAGACCATAGATAAGATTTTGTCAAGGCCTTGTTCCAAGAAACTAGTTTGTCTCATGACACCTACTGATGAATCTAGGAGCTATAGCGGGCTCCACCCATCACTTGCTATGAACAATGCATTCCTCATATGAAAAAAATTAAACATAACATAAAAATTCATATTAAAACTACCAAACAAAATGTCAATACTTTATCCATAAACCATGAATGGTGTAAAAATAACACATCCACTGTCAAACATATCACAAAACCGTCAATATAATATAAAAGTTTTTTAACATAATAAATCAATTTCAAATGATCATAAAATCCAACAAAGGTTGTTGACATAGATGAAATCAAAACCTTTATTTATAGAAATATCTCTTTCTATTTTGAAATCATTTAAGAAAACATGTATTTTGAAGATATTATTATAAGCTTGTAAGGGAAGCTTTGGCGATGTTATAATAGAAGAAAATAGTTGCACCCACCATATAAGTTAAAAAAACATTCTTACATTAATTTTGTTGAAAATGTTATAAAGGACCTTATTTGGAAAATGACAGAAAGATTCCTTTATAAACATCTTATAAAAGTCAAATAAGGGTATAAATGACTTAAACCCATAGTCTATAAAATAGTAAGAATGTTTTGAAATAAATTTTTAAGAATCGTGGATGTGGATAATAAAGAGTTCTCAGTAGGTAATTATGTGTAAACAACCATGGATAATGAAGATATTGTGAAATTAACCCTTACCTTGTACTTTTCCTTGGTCAAGGTTAGGTTAACCTCCTCTTATTCGAGTTCTTCCAAATGATTTGATCAAAAGAGATTCTTAGGTTGGATTTATGACTAATGTAAGGACTCTATTATAAAGGGAGGATAGTTCATAGGGTATTTGGTCAGGGGTTGTCTGATCCAAATGACTTTGATGTTGTTAATAAGATAGAAGGGGGAGTGCCCTTTTATAAGAGGGGTAAGGGGCACCTTAGGAAAAGCTAGAAATATTATTTAATAATAAATTCATTTTGGTTTCTAATGGCTAAAAAATGAAATATTTAAAGTCTAAGGTGGGAATGGGTTGAAAAACACTCAACCAATAGGTTTTAGACAAGTTTGGGTCACTATATTAACTTTAACTTTTAGATTTAACTCTTAGTAGAACAGTTTGAAATTTACCATGTCTCTTTGTATTTTTATGTTATATGGTTAATAAATGTACTATATACATCCAAGAGAACCTCAAGCCATTCATTAATGACAAACCTATCATTATATAAGTCTTTTTTTAAACCTTATATTTTTAGGAATAAAATATAAATTAATAATATGATATTTGTTTTAAAAACCCTTTTATGTCAATTTTGACACTATTTGGTATTTTTTTCCTATATTTATAAAAGCATTATTACTAAGAAAAATATTCATCTAACCAACCCTAACCTATCATATTAACCTATTAAATTTGTGTAATTCATAAAAAGTCTAAAATAACATTTATTTGGATATTTATAATATCAATTATTTTAATATTTCATTAATTAGGTAAATACTACATCATCATTGTGTCATAAATTAATTAAATTATTTAAGGTCTAAAAAATATAAATAAAATTTCATTATGTAGGAAATTATTTTATCTTTATACTGAATATTTATAGTCTAATTTATCTTATGTGTGACCCTATGTGAAAAATGGATTTGTTATTAAACATTGAATTTAACACTTTTAACTCTTCTTTGAATTAAATAATATAAATGTCCTAATATAATCCATGTGGAACTAAAGGATCATATTTTACTCCATAGTTTTTTTTGGTCGAATTATTCTTTTCCATTATAATTAAGACATGTGTTAGGGTAAAAATAATATCATTTCTACCATTAATTACCTTATTTACTTTTAACCGTGGTAAATAAAAGAAAAAAGTTTTTATTCACCAAATTTTTTTTTCATCTTATTGAACCACAATTTACTTACTGATATCAACTGTTACTTGGGGATTTTTGAAATTCAACTCACATATGCGGTAAAATTACGTTTTATCTTAATTTTCAAATACTCTTAGGAGATGGGTAAAACATGGTAAAAAGATCAATAAAATTTTTATATATCTAAAATTATTGTAAACATCCTCAAATTAATTTTATTTAACATATAAAGGTATTATGTATCTATTTTAACCTAAAATAAATTTTAATAAAATAAATAATTATTTAAATAAAAATTCGGTTTTAAACTATAACTCTATGTTTTTCACTATTTATAAAAATTTGAACGTTTTCAGAAAAATACCAAAATTTCACCCTAATCTAATCATGATATTATAAATTCAAAAATTAAGTCTATTTTACCCATTTCAAAACATAGAAGTTTCATTTATTAGTTTGAAATTAATTTCCGTCGTCAAAACCAAAAAACGTGTTTTTATGAAATAATAACAAACAAAAGATTGATACTTGTTTATGTTCAATTTTAAAATGAAATCATTTACAATGAATTAAATTGGATTAAATGGTAAAAATATAATCTATTTATACATCCAAACCATTAAAATTTATAATTTAACACTACAATTTATTTTGATTAAAAAAATTTAATTCAGTTAAAATATAGTATTTTTCACTATTCACCCAAATATGAAAGTTATCAGAAAAACACAAAAATTTTATTGAAACTAAATTCTCATTTACCAATTCTAAATAAGATTTTTTTTTAAAAATTTAATATATAAAATTTCCAAATATTTGATTTATAAAGGGTTCTCCATTAAAAGGTGGTAAAATTGCATTTTTTTAAAATTACTTCTTTTATCTGAAAAAAATGATTTTTTTCATTATGTATAAGAAACTCATAACATGAATTCTAAAATTATAAGTATTATATAAAGTTAAAAATTTAGTTAATACTATTCATAACATCTTTTGAAAGGCTAGTTTGGTATGTTGTGGTGTGCTTGAACTCAGTGTTGTGTGTAGTGCAAGTTATTGAATTACGTTGAAGAAATAACAAACATTGAAATATCATTAGTTAAACAGAACATAAGGTATTATAATAACACATTTTTAGTTTTAAGATCCCTTACATAAAGTTTAAGAATTAATTTCTTTATATAATTAGAGAAGGAAAAAATATATTTATTTGACATGTCGAGTTCCATCATTTTACTAGTTTCTTCCACAAATTCATCTTTCACTCTAAAAGATAATTGAACATAAAATAAATATTCTATTTATCCTATTCATATAGGAATCCAAAAAAATAAATTTATAATTTATCTACTAGACCATTTAAAAATATAAGGACCCAAACTTAAAACATTACATAATCTTGAATTAAATGAATAATTCACATTGAGAATCTTTTCTGGTTTATAGTTTTAGAGATTTAGGCCATAACTATTACATTTCAAAATATTACAAAGTAGACACTTATACGTAGTATCCATTTTTTTACAAAACACGAACTCTTGAAAAAAAGTCATGTCTAGTTCTATGTTTAAGACAGTATGAATTTTCCTTGATCCCATCCTTGACCCTATTCCACATTATGTCTTGTGAAAAAAAATTCAAAAACTTTGGATGAGCATAAAAAGCTCAGTAAGGGATAAACAAAGAAGTGAAACTGTTAGTTTTTCAAAAAAACAAGTAAACCTTGAATACTTTAACATAAGTTATACTTTTCACCTTTATGAAGTAGTAAATACTCTTCATGGAATAAAAGATCATTACTTACCCTTTTGAAACCAAATGATTAATATAAAACCCATATAAAGATCACATAACTTATAAAGGTAACTTGGGACATAAACATACCTAAATGGACAAACTATACGGTCTACTTCCACACATATCACTGAATAGAATAGCCATACGGCCGACTTCCATACCCAATGCATATGAGGATATAACGTAACCACCCATCCTGGTATTCACGATGCCACTCATCATACGGTTTATCATGTAACCAACCATCAAATTTCCAAGTACCATTATAACACATAAAGTATTTCAAATATAAACATTTCACCAATAACATTTCATTTTCAATCACAAGAAGTAATTTCAAGATATTGAAATAATCAATCCATTTTCTAAAACCATTTAAAAAAGGATTTTTGAATTAATGTGTCCCATACGACATTGAATATTTTAATGGAATTATAATTTTTAAACATTAATGTCCTTATAAATAAATACTCAAACCCATTTTTAAAACATGGACATTAAAGAAAATTATTTAGAATGATAAATCTTTAAAACATTTAAAATGATATTTTTTTAAAGAGTTTTTAACAAAATGAGAGACTATTGAATAAAAATAATTGTGGAATAACATTTAATCAAAACTTTATAATATCATGAGAATAAATGGATTAATGATATAATTTGTCAAAGGAATGTATATACACCATATAAGAGTGGATTTGGTGCATAATAAAAATGAAGTCTCAATGGAAATGTAAATTGAGATGAAATCGCTTATAAAGATGGTAACCTTAAATTAAAGATAAATCAATCTCATAATTATGTGTGAAATATATAAATACACGCAATATAAGTGAATATTATGTGTAAAACAATCAGAGGCCATTCACACATATTCATAAGATGACATATTCAATAAGTACAAGTTGAACCCAAAGAATTGAAATTGGGTTAAGAAGCTCGCTTGCAAAAATTCGACAACCTAACGACATCACATTAAAATTCAGAAACTGAGTTGATGAGAGAGAAAAGAGTATCCCATCACTTGTATGTAAAAATTAGAGCAATAAGGATATATAAGATCATATCCCAACATAAGAATAATTGAATTAAAAGACATAACAAAAAGAATCCTTTTAATAGAGAGGAGGGTGAAAGGTTCCCTTACCGATTTGGTAACTTACGAAACATACACCACATGAATGAAGTATCATACAATAAATATGTAAATACTCATAAATGAAAGTATATTACACAAATATTACAATCCTGGGTAGTACATAAACCACACAAAATTAAATAGTGGCAAGTAAGCATGAATCTCACGGGAATAAAAAGTGAGATGAAACCCTTTACTTCGTTGTTATCAACTGAGTCACTTGATCAAAAGTTAAAAACCATAAAATGAATCACATAATACCAGGAATATAAATATAATCATGATAATATATATAAAATTTCAGTACAAATTACACCACATGCAATGAATAAGTGGCGAACAATGGAAATCTCACAGAATTAAAAGTGAGATATGAAAATCCCTTACAAAAATTCGGCAGCCTAACGATGCTACTTAAAAATTATTAAAATTAATTGATGAGAGTAAGAGGGGGTATATCATTATATTAAAATACAAATTACCATGTGGTGTATATAATATAACATCCTCCAACATAAGATCATGGAGCATAAATGAAATGACATAAAAGAGAGTACTTGAAAAGAAAGAGAGAGATTGGATCCCTTACCTCGTGTCTGACTTGACTCGATCGTTCTTTAATCTCCTGAATAATAAAATAAATATAATTTTTATTTTCTTAAGAACTTTTTTCAAGTTTATTATTCCTTTTATATCACTTATTACTGTGTTATAAACATTATGTAATCATTTAAGTTAATAACGTCCATTTTGTCGATATTTGGTACTAGAGTCAAAAATGGACTACTTATAATCACATGTTGTTCATGTGGTCAATGGTTCATTATATCCAGAATGATATTCATGATTTGTATATCATATATATCATATATATCCATTATATACATTTATTTATAATAGTACATAACATTTAGAGGTATGAAATGAAATGCACAATTCAGGGAGACGGTAAGCCGTACGTACGAATGAACAATACTTTCATTTATATTTCTTATTTTAATGGAAATAAAACAAAATTATACATAGGTATATTATAATTAAAGTATAATATCATATATAACTTCATTAAATCCATTCTTTATACATCCCTCATAAGGAATTAACGAATCAAATCACTTTGAGGAGGCGGTAGTCCGCACTTCCTCAAATGAGATTATCGTATTTACCGACTATGGAAACCATAAAGGCTTGATATAAATGGAAAATACAGAAGCATAAAGAAAACATAACCATAATATATATCATATATAAATATAGTTCCATCATAATGGCCACCATGAGAGGCATTTGGAGATATTTGAACAGTCATCATTTCGTGAGGCGTTAGTTTTCCATCCACAGAAACATTATGTTCTTCATCCATTATATGGAGGTGTGTGTAAGTGTAGCTCAAATACTTATCATAAAAAAATCCTTGTATATTGAGGATACTTATTTTGTTACAAAAGAAAGTAATAAAAAGAGTTAAGGGGTTTGAGATGTAAAATAAAAGAAAACCATTTAACAGAAACTGGTACCATTAATTTGCGTAACTTCATTTGGTTTGAACCAAAAGGACTTCTTGAAGTGATTTCTGCCTAAGGTAAGGCTTCTATAGGGAGGAGAGAGATGTAGTGAGATTAATTGGGCATAGTTTGGTCGAGCCAAATGGCTTTAGAGGTGTGAGGAATTGGATAGAAGTGGTCTCCTTTTATAAGGGGGAGGAGGGGCTCTTTAGGAAAGTGTGAAACTATTATTTTATTATATAATTATATTCAGTTTCTAATGGTCCGAAAATCATTAAAGAGAAATCTAAGATGACTCTTGGTCTAAATAAAATCATCCAATCCTAATTTGACATGTTTTGTATATTATTTTAATCATTATAATCTTTTTTATTTAAATGATTTATTAATGAGGTAAATACTGCATCATTATTATGTCATAAATAATTTAATTTATTTGTGGTCTAAAAATATTAAAAAATATATCATGATGACCATGGTAATTAATGAATCAAAAAATAAGGTTTGGATAAGTGTTAAGTTAATTTTGAATTATTATAAAACTATTTTTACCTTGAATTAACCTATTTACCTTTAACTGCGGTAAATAAAAGTCAAAAGTTACTATTCACCCATAATTATTTTTATCTTAATGAGCCAAATTTTACTTCTTGATAACAACCATGTTTTTCAGATTATTGAAATTCAATTCACAGAAGTGGTAAAATTTCATTTAAATGAAAAAGTCAGTTTTTTTAACTACCACTAAGTGGTTTCACTATTCATCAAAAATTGAAGTTTTTCTGAAAAATACAAAAAATTCAACCTAAGCTATATTTGATATTCCAAATTCAAAAATGATGTATATTTTTAAAAATTCAAAACATATAAGTGTCATTAATTAATTTTAAAGTTTATTCTCGTTATCAAAACAAATAGCGTGTTTTTAAGAAACAATAACTATTAAAAGGTTGATACTTGTTTATGTCAAATTTCAAAGTGAAATTAATTCCAATGGGAAAAATTGGATTAAATGGTAAAAATATATTATAATTACACTTTGAAACCAATTAAAAAGGTAATCTAACCATAAAAATAAAATAGATTGAAACACAGTTTTAAATTAAAATACAATATTTCTCACTATTCATTAGAAAATGAACTTTATCAGAAAAATTCCAAAAAATTACACAAAGTAAATTTTGATGTCCCCATTATAAATAAATATTTTATTTGTTCAAATAGAATGTATTAAAGTGAACAAAATTATATTTAATGGGGGTTCCCCATTAAAAGGTCGTAAATCGGCCTTTTAATGTTAATTATGCTTAAAATTAGATTCATTCACATTTTAAGCCTCTAACTTTTATTGGATAAATGTAAATACATTTAGGAAACATGTATAATCATATTTTAGTTAGTTTTATTCATTCCTTCCAATACAACAGCTAGGAGTTAACTACCATTTAAAATAATAATATTATATTATTAGTGTGCAATGTATGATTTCAAAGAAACCCGTTGTTGCGTATCTGGTACGCTATTGAACATAGGAACCCATTTATAGTAAAATTAATATTTAATTAAAAAATATTAATAAATATGAAAATTTCATATTCTTCATTTATCTTGGATGTTACATCCTTCCCCCCTTTTGGGAATTGCGTCCTCGCAATTTAAAAATTCGGCTCGGGAACTTCATTGAAAGCCCCATATCGAAAAAAGAGTCCGTAAAACTATCACATTAAAATAAAGGAAGAGAAGTACAATGGTTACCCTACACAAAAGTTACTATGATTCCATGAAAACATGGATACATAGGAGAAAACTAACTTTCATGTTCTGATGGAGAGTGATAGAAAACATGTTTACGAGAATGTTAACCACCAGAAATTCACAAACTTGTGATGGGTTAAATAGTCTTTGATTCCCCAGTAGGAAAAGTTAACATATAAGGTTTTTGTTTTAAGTTACTTTTCATTGAATAATTTATTCATGAGCTTAACTAAAAACATAAGTAAATATAATTACTTGTCATGTAGACATTCATCTTTTACTATATTTCTAACACAAACTCATATTTTCTCCAAACGATGAGTATTCAAGATGACTTTTTTACATTAAAAGTGTTGTAATCAACTTCGAGAGAATCAAATAATCCACAAAATATGAATTATATATTTCCCTTGTCTTTAGATATTAACTGAAACCAAAACGTTTAGTATAAGATCAAATAATCCCCCAAAAGGATAAACTTTTACAGAATGAAAAACTACTCTTAATCTCCAAAATTTGTCTAACAAAACCTAATGTTCAATAGAGACCATTCAATAAAAATTTGTCATTAAAATTCTTCCAAGTAAAACAAACTAAGATTGAAACCCAAATCTTTGAAGGATTTAATCATATAGTTTTCCAAGATAAATCTTAACATTTATCTCCAAATAACTTCAGTTACTCTTAAAATACCATATTGAAAATAAATTAACCTAATCAAATATTCTCCATGCTAGGTTAATCATTTCCACATATAACCCAAAATAAACTTATTATGGATTCATAAAATCATCTAACTTAAAAGAATTAGTCAAACTAACCAGGGACTTCACGTATTCCAGTGGTAGGAGATAAATACCAGTCGCACTTTGGTTATGGGTTCGATTCACATAGCTTCGTCCGATGCGACGGGTTGTCAAACGGTCAGCGTGTTGTCTCTTTTCAAAAACTATATAATTTTATAACATTCCCAAAAAGAGATAAATTTATCAAAAATAACCATATCATATTATAACAACGAATGTTTTCTAATAAATTTTATTTTGCATCCCAAAAATGTATTAACCTATAATTTCCTCAAAATCAAGGATCATATAAACCGAAATGGTTCTTTATAACTATATCCACAAAAGAAAAGATAATTATTCCTTGAATAAAATTTTGATGTATCAATCTTTAGGGTTAAACATACTATAAAAAGTCTTCTAATGTAATTCCCATAATCAAAAGAGACTTAATACTTATAAGCATTTCACCATCCTAAAATCTACCGTAACTATTGAATCCCTTATATGTTCACTTCTTACAGATTCAACATTATTCATTATCCATTAACCATTACTTTTCAACTTATTCTGAAATACTTCTTTCCTATAAACAGAATCATTAATCATATCCGAAGATTCAATAATATCAAAATATATGTTAAGAAATAATCTATACCTTTCATTGGTTGTTGTCTGTTTCTTCATCCTCAATTGAAATGGCATTAGGTATTGGTAAACAAATATTTGTATGATCCTGGTGATCCCATTCCTGAAACATCTTCATAGGACACCTGTTTGTATAATGACCATGCACACCACAATTAAAACATTCAATTGATCCCTCAGAAATAACTTCATTCCCTTTCCTAGAGTCAATTGGATGCTTCCTTTTTCCATGGATGTTCTTGAGTTATGCCCTTCATTCCTACATATATAGCATATTCCCGTCCCTTTGAAGCATTTTCCTAGGTGTTTCTTTCCACACCCCTGACACATAGGTTTTTGAATATAATTACCTTTATGATTATTACCTGAAATTCTTTATGGATTTGTTTCTTGAATATATGATGCCTTATAAAAATCCCCAAGTATCATTTTTTCAATCATGACTCCAGATAGTTGGTTGAGAATAACCACAAGAGTTCTCACTGCATCTCTCATTTCATTCAGTTGCTCGTTCTGAAAACCGTCACCTTTTTCATCACATCCACTGTTACTTTGGTGCCTGCTAGATCAAACCATTTACTAAAATCAAAAAGGTCATTGTGATTATATAAGTAATATCATCATATAATATCTTATGAGGGGGGTAAATAGTTATTCATGTTATCTAAAACTCATTCAAAATAACTATGACTCTTTCTAATATGATAACCATTATGGTTATGTTACTTACGCTTAGATAACACCCTAACCTCTAAAGTTGTGTAAACTGACCTATGATATCAACTATAAGGACCCGACCTTAAAACATTACATAATCTTGAATTAAATGAATAATTCACATTAAGGATATTTTCAGGTTTATAGTTTTAGAGAGTTAATCCATAACTATTACATTTCAAAATATTACAAATTAGACACTTCTACCCAGTATCCATTTTTTTACAAAACATAAACTCTTGAAAAAAAAGTCATGTCTAGTACCATGTTTAAGACATCATGAATTTTACTTTATCCCATCCATGACCCTATTCCACATTATGTCATGTGAAAAACATTTCAAAAACATGGGATGAGCATAAAAAGATTAGTAAGGGATACACAAAGAAATAAAACTGTATGTTTTTTAAAACAACAATTAAACCAGGAATACTTTAACATAAGTAATAATTTTCACTTTTATGAATTATTAAATACTCTTCACTGAATAAAAGATCATTACTTACCCTTTTGTAACCAAAATATTCCCATAAAACCCATATAAAGAACATATAACTTATAAAGGTAACATGGGACGTAAACAAACTTAAATGGAATAACCACACAGTTGACTTCCACAAATATCACTAAATAGAATAGCTATACGGCCGAATTCCATACCCAATTCATTGGAGTTTATAATGTAACCACTCTTCCTGGTATTCACGGCACCACCCTTCAAATGGTTTATCATGTAACCACCCGTCAAATGTCCAAGTACCATCATAACACATAGAATATTTCAAATATAATCATTTCACCAATAAGGGGGTTTCTCATCATATGAAAATACAAATTACATTATAGTGAATATAAAAGAACATACTCCAACATAAGAACATGGAGCATAAAATTAATGAAATAAAAGATAGTACTTGAAAAGAAAGAGAGAGGTCGGATCCCTTACCTCGTGTCCGACTTGACTCGATCGGTATTTAATCTCCTGAATAATAAACTAAAGATAATTTATATTTTCTTTAGAACATTTTTCAAGTTTATTATCCCTTTTATATCACTTATTACCATGTTATAAACATTATGTAATCATTTAATTTAATAACATCCATTTTGTCGATATTTTGTACTGGAGTCAAAAATGGACTTCTTATAATCACATGTTGCTCATGTGGTAAATAGTTCATTATATCCAGAATGATATTAATTATTTATATATAATATATATCATATATATCCAGTATATACATGTATTTATAATAGTACATATCATTTAGAGGTAAGAAATGAAATGCACCGTTCATGGAGACGGTAAGTCGTACGTACGCATGAGGACTACTTTCATTTCTATTTCATATTTTAATGGAAATAAAACATAATGATACATAGTTTTATTATAATTCTAGTATAATATCCTTTATAATATCATTAACTCTATCTTTTATACATCCCACATAAGGCATTAACGAATCAAATCACTTTGAGGGGGCGGTAGTCCGCACTTCCTCAAATGAGATTATCGTATTTACCCACTACGGAAACCATAAAGGCATTCTATAAATGGAAAACACAGAAACATAAAGAAAAAATAAAAATAATATATATCATATATAAATACATTTCCATCATAATGGCCACCATGAGAGGCGGTTCGAGATATTTGAATAATCATCGTTTTGTGAGGCGTTAGTTTTCCATCCACAGAAACATTATGTTCTTCATCCATTAGATGGAGGTGTGTGGAAGTGTAGCTCGAATAAATCTCATAAAAACATCCTAGTATATTTAGGATACTGATTTTGTTACAAAATAAAGGAATAAAAAGAGCTAAGGGGTTGTATAAGTAAAATAAAAGAAAACAATTTAAGAGAAACGGTTACCTTTAATTTGCTTAAATTTGTTTGGTAAGAACCAAAATGACTTCTTGAAGTGCCTTTTACCTAAGGTAATGCTTCTAGAGGGAGGATAGGGATGTAGGGAGCTTAATTGGGCAGAGTTTTGACGAGCCAAATGGCTTGAGAGGTGTGAGTAATTGGTTAGAAGTGGTCTCCTTTTACAAAGGGGAGGAGGGGCTCTTTAGGAATGTGTGAAACTATTATTTTATTATATAATTATATTCAATTTCTAATGGTCCAAAAATCATTAAAGATGAATATCAGATGACTCATGGTCGAAATAAAATCATCCAATCATAATTTGACATGTTTTGGATAATATTGTAATCATTATAATCTTATTTATTTAAATGATTTATTAATGAGGTAAATACTGCATCATTATTATGTCATAAATAATTTAATTTATTTGATGTCTAAAAATTATAAAACAAAATTGCATGATGTAGTAAATATTTTTATATTACCAATGAATATTTATAGTCGAAAGTATGACTTAAATAACACCATATAAAAATTAATTACTGAAAGTTTTCTGTTAATGTCAATTTTGTCTTTACATTAAATTTATTAATCTAAATTGTCATTATCACACCCATGTGGCTCAATGGGGTCCCAAAATCGACCCAAAGATGCCTTTGGTTGTTAATGACTCAACCAATAAGTTTTAGACAAGTGTTAAGGTAATTTTAAATTATTATAATATTATTTTTACCTTGAATTAACCTATTAACCTTTAACCGCGGTAAATAAAAGTCAAAAGTTACTATTCACCAATTTTTTTTATCATGATGGACCACATTTTACTTATTGATAATAACCATGTGTGTCGGATTTTTGAAATTAAATTCATAGAAGTGGAAAAATTTCATTTAAATGAACAAGTCAGTTTTTTTAACTACCACTAAGTGGTTCACTATTCATCAAAACTTTAAGTTTTTCAGTAAAATACAAACAAATCTGCCTAAGAAATATTTGATATTCCTAATTCAAAAATTATTTATATTTTTCCAAATTCAAAACATATAAGTGGAATTAATTAATTTTAAAATTATTTATTGTTATTAAAACAAATATCGTGTTTTTAAGAAACAATAACTATCAAATGATCGATACTAGTTTATGTCCAATTTCAAGGAGAAATTAATTCCAATGAACAAAATTGTATTAAATGGTAAAAATTTATTCTAATTACACTTTAAAACCAATTAAAAAAATAATCTAACCATATAAATAAATTATATTAAAACACAGTTTTAAATTGAAATACAATATTTTTCACTATTCATTAGAAAATGATCTTTATCAGAAAAATTCCAAAAATTTACACAAAGTAAATTTTGATGTCCCCATTATAAAGATAGATTTTATTTATTCAAATATAATGTATTAAAGTGACCAAATTATATTTAATGAAGGTTCTCCATTAAAAGGTGGTAAATCGGCCTTTTAATGTAAATTATGCTTAAAATTAGATTCATTCACATTTTAAGCCTATAAATTTTATTGGATAAATGTAAATACAGTAAAAAACATGTATAATCATATTGTAGTTAGTTTTATTCATTCCCGCCAATACAATATCAAGGAGTTAACTACCATTTTAAATAATAATATTATATTATTATTGTGCAATGTAAGATTTCAAAGAAACCCGTAGTTACGTATCAGGTACGCTATCGAACATAAGAACCCATTTAATGTAAAATTAATATTTAATTCATAAATATTATTAAATTTGAAAATGTCATATTCTTCATTTATCCGGGATGTTACAAAAAAAACTACATTATTCAATCCTGGACATCACGTGGGCCAGTGGTAGGTGATACACCCTTGTCTCCCTTTGGTTGCGGGTTCAAGTCTCGCGGCCTTTCCAGACACGATGATTTGCCACCCGACCTCTGTGTTGTCCTGTATATGGAAATCAAAAAATAATCTCAAAAGAGACTTATCCAAAATACTTCAGTCCAAACTCACAGTCCAAAATTTATAAGGAAGGTAAACATAGGGAAGATCTTTTTTTTCACGTAAAAACATGTGAACACCTTTATCATGTATTCTTTTAAAACACTGAAACATTGTGAATTAAAATAAAACCATATTGATTACATTCATTCTACCTTATTCCATATAGAATACTTCATATAATCCTTCTATAAACAAATTTTGTAAAATCCAACAGTGATGGAATATAAAAATCATTAATCAGTTTCAAGGTAGTTAAGAATATCCAATATAATTTATCCAAATCAATCATGTATTATTTCAAAATCACTAACTTAGTATCAGAACCATATTATGGTTTATCTTTCTATCAACCATATATTTTTCCAAAAAGTGTTTCTTACAATTAAGTCAATTTTCTTAGAACCATATAATCTCAAATCCTCAATAAAATAGTACGATATTACAATATTTATTTATCTCCATACTTCATATAACTAGTATATTGTTGATACAACACTCAAATGAAATAATTCTATAATAACAACATAAGAACACTAGTCATTCCTCTTCATCTGAGGTAGTATAATAACTTTATTATTATCCAATAGCATCATTTAAGGTATACTCTGATGACTAGGGCATTGATTCGCATATTTCCCCAACGCATTGAAGATTAAGCATTGTACATTTGAAACTATTTTCATACAATTGCTATCACGTACATGGTGTCTCGTTTCTCCACACTTATAACAAACTCCCATTCCCTTCATGAATTTACCATGGTGATTCTTTCCACAGTGATCACATATGGGAAAATCCTTCTTTTTCCTCTTCCATTTATCCATATTTATCTCTTCCATCATTTTCTTCTCATGCTTCCATTCAAATCCATAGGACTCAGATAATTCTTTACATATCTTATTAACACATGATACTATTTATTTATATGTTGGGAATACATGGGAGACTATTTTCCTTCTAAATGTTATGTTAATACTGTGAAATATGTGATCCTTCTTACTCTTTGGATCATACGTATTGCTAGAGTTCACATTCCTTCTAGTGGAAACCATTTCTATACAATGTCACACAATATGTTGGTTTATGAATTGGAATGAATAATTCCAAACTTGTAAAATACCTAATGTAAATTGAATAGTCTATGGATAAAATCCACAATCATAGAAATATTTTCTTTGAGAAGGTATATACTCATAAATCCTTCGTAATGATTTTTAAAGAAAATTAGGATTATCTTAAGAATATCCCCCATGAGTGTCATAACCAAGAGTGCAGCAAGGCCCGTTTTCGTGCACCAGTTCCCGTTAGAGTCTAGCTCAAAGCGGTGTTTTCGGGTTTTACCCCTAGGTACATCTGTACCAGAGAAACCTCTACCAGTTTGTATACATACAGGAATGTATTGTCTTGGAAAACTCACAAAATATCTATATTACCAAAATTCTAGGAAGTTCATATATACTAATCTTGAAATTCTATCTTAGTGTATTGTGCTCTAATCCGAGTTTATCCAAATCTTGTTTCTATGGTTTTTGATAAACTTCCTCTAATACCAAATGTAATGCTTCGACCCTTGATTCCATAGTCGGTGCATTATATTAAAACATTTACATGATTAAATGGAATCATGTCCCGAAAGAATGACTAGTTTAGCTGCCTTGGAAAATAGATTACATACATAAACGTTACATTACACTTTCTAACATACAAAAAAAATCCTTAGAGAATTCCATTGTTCCCATTGCATAACCCTTCATCTTAAACATAAAACACTTCTTGGGATCCAAGGAAAATAAAACATAAGAAAGGGGTGAGCTCAGATGCTCAGTAAGGATAACAATATAGCAAAAACTTTCATAAATAACAATAAACTTTTAAGATAATGTATAATACTAAAACAAAGTCCTTTTAAACTAGATCATTAGCATAATATAGATAAGATAAAATAAAATAATGTTGTTTACTTATTCACATGGATATTATACTAGTCTAACAATAACATGTAATATCAATAGCCACTTTCATAATGATGGAATGCATAATTCCAGAAATTAATAACCACATAGTCAAGGCTTTGTAACAAGACTACAAATAAGATTAATTCAAGGCCTTGATCCAAGACATTAGTTTGTCTCATGATACATACCGATGCATCGAGGTGGTATAGCGGGTTCCACCCATCACATACTAAGTCTAATGAATTCCTCATATGAAAAGTTTTAAACATAACATAAACATTCATATTAAAACTAGCATACGAAATGTCAATACTATATCTATAAACCATTAATGGTGTAAAAATAACACATCCATAGTTAAACATATCAAAAAACTTTCAATAAAATATGGAAGTTTTGTATCATAAAAAATCAACTTCAAATAAAATTAAAATCCATCATAGGATGTTAACATAGATCAAATCAAAACCTTTTTTAGAGAAATATCTCTTTCAATTTCTAAATAATTGAAGAAAACATTTATTTTGGAAATATTCTTATAAGCTTGTAAGGGAAGCTTCGACGAATTTATAACTGTGGAAAACAGTCATACATGTCATATTAGTTAAAAAAATACTTTATTTCCTTAATTTTTTCTAAAAGGTTATAAAGGACCTTGTTTGGAAAATGACAGAAAGATTTATTTATAAACATCTTATAAAAGTCAAACAAGGGTATAAATGAATTTAACCAATAGTCTATAAAATAGTAATAATGTTTTGAAATACATTTTTAAGAAACATGTATGTTGATTATAAAGAGGTATTAGTATGTATGTACATATAAAAAACCTCAGATAATGAAGATATTGTGAAATTAACCCTTACCTTGTACTTTTCCTTGGTTGAGGGTAGCTTAACATCCTCTTCTTCGGGTTCTTCCTTTTGATTTGATCAAAAGGGCTCCATAGGTTGGATATATGACTAAATGAAGGCCTCTAAGATGAAGGGACAACAGTTGAGAGTGTATTTGGGTAGGGGTTGTCTGATCCAAATGGCTTTGAAGGTGTAAATTAGAGAGAAGGGGGAGTGCCCTTTTATAAGAGGGGTGAGGGGAACCTTAGGAAAAGCTAGAAATATTATTTTATAATAAAATCATTTTCGGTTTCTAGTTGATCCAAAATGAATTATTTAAAGGCTACGGTTGGGATGGGTCGTACACCACTCAACCAATAGGTTTTAGAGAGTTTTGTGTCACTATATTAACTTCATCTTTTAGATTTAACTCTTAGTTAAATAGTTTTACATTTACCATGACTCATTGTATTTTTATGTTATATGGTTAATAAACATACTATATACATAAAATCTAACCCCAAGTGGTTCATTAATGATACACTTATCATTATATAAGTATTTTGTCCAATCCTTAGATTTTTAGGAATAGAATATGAATTAATAATATAATATTTGTTTTTAAAATTCTTTAATGGAAATTTTGACCATATTTGGTATTTTGTTTTTTCTAAATTTATAACAGAAACATTACTTCGAAAACATTTCATCTAACCATCCCTAACATGACATATTTACCTATAAAATTCGTGGAATTCATAAAAAGTCTCAAATTACATTTATTTGTATATTTATATTATCAATTATTTTAATATTTCATTAATTAGTTGATTACTACATCATCATTGTGTCATAAAGAAATTAAATTATTTAATGTCTAAAAAATATAAATAAAATTAAATTATTTATGAAATATTTTTATATTTATAATTATTATTTTTAGTCTAATTTATCTTATGTTTATCTTTATATTAAAAGTGGTTTATTTATTAAAGTTTAAATTTTACACTTTTAACTCTTCTTTGAATTAAATAATAATAATTATCATAATATAATCCAAGTGGACCTGAAGGATCATATTTTATTCCTAAGCTTGTTTTTGGTCGAATTATACTTATCCAATAGAATTAGGAAGTTTGTTAGGGTAATAATAATATAATTTTTTCCGTTAATTAGCCTATTTACTTTTAATCATGGTAAATAAAAGTAAATGGTTACTATTTACCAAAAATTATTTTCATCTTATTAAACCAAATTTTACATATTGATATCAACCATGTCTTTGTGATTTTTTAAATTCAACTCACATAAGTGGTAAAATTATGTTTTATGTAAATTTTCGAATATTCCTAGGTGGTAGGTAAAAGACGATAAAAAGTTCAATAAAACTTTTATATATCTAAAATTATTATAAACTGATTCCAATAAATTATAATGAACTAATATAGGTTTTATTTATCTATTTTGACATAAAATAAATTTAAATAAAATAAATAATTATTTAAATAAAAATTCGTCTTTAAACTATAACATAGTGTTTTTCACTCTTCATCAAATATTGAAGGTTTTCAGAAAAATACCAAAATTTCACCCTAAGATAATGTTGATATTCTGAATTAAAAATTATTTCCATTTTACCAAATTAAAAATATAGAAGTTTCATTTATTAATTTAAAATTAATTCTAGTTGTCAAAACCAAAAAAGTGTGTTTTTAAGAAATAATAACTAACAAAATATTGATACTTGTTTATGTTCAATTTCAAAGTGAAATTATTTCCAATGAATAACATTGGATTAAATAGTAAAAATATAATCTATTTATACTTTAAAACCATTAAAATGTATAATTTAACACTACAAATTATTTTTATTAACAAAGTTGTCTTCAGTTAAAATATAATATTTTTCTCTATTCGCCCAAATATGAAAGTTATCAGAAAAACATCAAACATTTATGGAAACTTAATTATTATGTCCTAATTCTAAAGAAGAAGTTTATTTTGTCAAATTGAATATATAAAAGTTTCAAATATTGGACTTAAATATGGTTTTCCATTAAATGGCGGTAAAATTGCATTTTTTTAGAAAAATAATTATTTTATCTAAAAAAATGAATTTGTTATTTCATTATGTCTAAAAACTAATATCATAGATTCTAAAATTATAAGGATTATATAAAGTTCAAAATTTAGTTAATACTATTCATAACCTTTTTTGAATGGTAAATTTGGTAAGTCGTGGTGCACTTGAACTCAGTGTTGCGTGAAGTGAAAGTTATTGAATTAATTTGATGAAATAACATACTATTAAATAATGGGGTGTTACAGATATTATGTTATGATTTATGATTTTTATATTTGATCTTATACTACCATTGGGTGATACAAAAGCTGTGTGATGGTTATTATTATGGTTTATGATTTCATTTTATCCTTCGTCTAATATGGTAAGGAAGCCTTGATCATGAATCATTTTAGTAAACTTACAAGATTTATATATCATTAATTATTCCTTGATACATTTACTTACCATGTGAATTGATTGATTTTGGGTTTTTTTTCTTATTGAAATATCCATGAATTGAACTGACATTTCATGAGGGGAATGGATAAGTGACTGGTTACGATTAAATGGACATCACACTAAAATTTATAAGGTGTATGAGACCTTATAAATATGAATTTGGGTTCATATATTTCATGCCTTTTCTTGAGAATTGTAATAAAAATTATAATGAAATTAAATGAAATTGAATTCTAAAATTAAATTGTAAATGTTAAATAGGGATGTAAATAGAAATTTCACATGTGTTGTCCAGTAAAAATTTAAATTGAAACTTTTTATATTCGGTCCATAGACTTATAACAGATATCCTATCCCAAAAAACGACCTTTGGAGTTGGCAGTAGGTAGTGTCTCTAGTGATATATATAATTGTTCCTATAACATAGAGATTTCCCTTGAAGCAGGTAGAAGGGTGAAGATTTTACATAAAAATGAGTATACCAATCCTATTCATATAAGTATTATAATAAAATTATTAAATGAAATTTTATACACAAATTTGGCTTTTATAGAGCTATGCCACTATAGAGTCCGCTAGTCGTGTGCGAAGATGATTGTGGTTACCATGCTTCGGAGGTGATGGGCCTTAAGACACCAAGGATACCTTAAGTAGTGCCCCCTGTGGAACCTCTTATATGTCCCTAATTAGGGTTATTTTTTAGTTCATAGAAGAGTTTATGTGGCTTATATATACTATACAACTTGCTCTATGACATGAAAATTCTAAAGTAGAGTTGATGTTGGAGTTTCAATAGTAGTATCCACCAAACTTTTTAGGGGATGGTGTCCCCTATGATGCAATGTCATTGATTGATACTGCCTACTCAATACTCAATAATTTTGACACACTTATTAATAGGTGAGTGGAAATATATAAATACATGATTTTTGGATCCAACAAACCATGGAGGGATATACTAAACCAGGAAGATCAGCATCACAAAGTGATTTGGAGGGATTTCTAATATAGATTCTATGATTATTTTTGTTACTTTAGACCCTGAGGGATGATAACGATTGGGATTTTATGATTATTCAGAGGGGTTTATTTTTTTCATTGAATAATATTCCATATTTATTGATATTCATCTCTTTTCAACTATTTATATTGTTGATATCCGAGTGAAAGAGAGATGATATGAGGATGGTATTAGGTATCCTATTCATTCTTAGGTGAATGTTTTCTAGTTGACTAACATATATGATATAGTGAACCATGATATCATCATAGAGTATAACCTAGATAAGTGGATTGTGTAAGCCAGGGAGTTTCAGAACCAAGACATGGTACTGGTTCAAAAAGTGGTAGGACACAATGCTTTGAGACTTTGCATGTGAGAGGTGGTAGCCAGTTCACACTCACTGACAGTTATATGTTTTTCAACTATGTGGTAATCCAATGAATAAGAGGCCTAATTTCCCCCAAAGACATTATTGAGTACCAAGGCTATAGAAATTAGGGTAATATTCAGTGTTTTTAAGGAATTTCCCATCTGTGCATAGTGGGACAGGTTCCATATCTTCTCCAAATTTAGTAGTGGGATTAGTATCACCCTACCAGGTAGGTATATAGATTACAACCAATCATAACTGTAGAGGATAAGGTCATAACTGAGGTAGCTAGGCTTCAGATACAAAATACTGATAGATCAGACCCTATTAGTGTCGTTAATTTCTAGTATGAGGTTGATTATCATACTCGATTTATATAGTAATACTGATACCTAAAAAGTATAGTGTTGGGACATACACTTTTCATGGTACTATTATAGTAGCATTTACTACAATATCTTCATTATTTAACATGGGTGTTTTACATTCCTTTAACTCTATGGATATTGTGGAAAGCCTCAAGCATGATATTGTGTATTTCCATGACATTGTGATACATAACACCCCATTGGGTGTACGTTCAGAGATTGTACTCCAATTTTGAGAGTGACCCAAGAATCATTTAAACAGTATTTGTTATGTGACCTTTTCATCATTGAGATGACATGTTTTTAGGTTATTCTTAGGATTGATTGGATGGTTCCCTATCACACCTGTATGTATTGTTATTGTAGGAGGGTTTAATTCACATCCCTAGAGGGAGGTACTTATATTCACAAGGGTGAGTGTAATTTCTTGGTAGGAATTTCTAGAGTAGAGAATCTTGGGGTGGGTGGAGTGACCACCCATATTACTAGCCTTTATATGGATGATCATGGATTTCAAAAACTGAATTCCATCCTCTAGTTGATCATTTTAGGGATGTTATTTTCAATGAATTATTTATAATACCTCCTGATATAAGGGTAAATGTTACTATCTATCTAGTTCCTAGAGTTTCACTAGTATCTATTCCTTCTTACAAGATGGTTAGTACTGAGTTGTAGGAGCCCAAGAGGCATCCGAAGGATTTATAGGACAATTGTTCTATAAATCCTATTACTTCTCCTTCGGGTTCACCGGTCCTTTTCACTAAGAATGTAGATTAAACCCTGATGATATGTGTGAATTATTGAATATTGATTCTGGTTACTGTGAGGAATAATTATCCATTAAATGGACAGGTTTATTTCTTCAACTAACTCAGAGGAGCGAAGGTATTTGTGATGATCGATTTTGGATCAGGATTTCACCAGGTGTGTGGTGGGCCTTTGGATATAAAAAGCATAGATTTTCAAATTTAGTATGGTTATATGTGTTTTTTTATTTTTTTTCGATCTCATGAACATTCCTTCTATTTTCACATATTTTATGAATATAATTTTCCATCCATATCTATACTTTTTCAAGGTATTCTTCATATATGGAATCTTTATGTATTCTTATACATGAAGCTACAATGTTGAACATATTGATATAATTATTAATACAATGAGATAGAACCATATATATTCTTATATAGGTAGACTATACTTCTAGATTGATTAGGTTCCCCTCTTGTGTCAAATTATATCAGAGGTAGGAGTATCAGTCAACCTATATATGTTTTTTGGTGTAGTTATCCGGGAACATGCCCAGAACATTTTTGAAATAACAAGTTTTTTGGGGCTAACACATTACTAGAGTAATTTTATATAGGAATTATCATGCTTAATATCTCATCTTATGGGAATGATTATGAAGGGTGTGATGTTTATATAGTTAGAAGCCTATGAGAAATCCTTTTAGGTGTTGAAGGGAAATTGACATCAGCATTGATCCTGATTCTTCCAGATCCGATAAGAATCTATATAGTGTATTTTTATACATCAGGTATCAGTATAAGAGAATTTCTAATGTAGCAAGGTTTATTTTTTGTATATGATTCATGGTATCTGAGGCCCCAATAGAAGGATTACCCGACATGAGATCTCAAGTTGGTAATTGTTGTTCATGCTTTTCATTGTTGGAATAAATACCTACCAGGAGATCATTTTAAGGTTTTTAAAGACCTAAAAAGCCATAGATATACATTTACATTGCATGAATTAAATTTTAGGAAGATAAGTAGGGTTTAATAACCAAAATCCTTTAACATTGAGATTTCTTATTTTTCAGTGAAGGGAGATGTTGTTGTCGAGGATCTGAGTAGGAGGACTCTGGAATAATTAGTTCAAGAGGATAAAAGTGAGTTGTAGAATATGGAAATATTTTTAGAGATGAAAATAGAGTTACATGATCATCATGGTATATATTTTCACGTACCACTATTAGTGACCTCCTCACCATTGGAGGGAGTTAAGATGAGATAGGTTTCAGATTCTGATGTCTTTTTCCTCTAATAATGTTTTTTACTGAGAAACTGCCTCTAGATTAGTGTATCAATAGATAGGACATCCTATGTATTCATTAGAGTATATGGGTTTATATGGATATGAGAGAGGAGCTGTTGATATATTCCCATGATTCTTTGGGGGCAGTTCATCCAGGCATCTCCAATAAGTATCAGGATATGCATCGCTAGTATTTGTGGCCTATGATGAAATTTCAGATAATAGGTTTTATCAATAGGTTTTCCTCTTATTTGAAGGTTATTCTAGAGCACCAGTAACCTGATGGATTTTTCTTTCCCATACCATTCCACAAATGAAAATGTGGTGATATTGAGATGTATTTTGTGGTCGGATTCCTGAGGTCACCTCGAGGCGGTGATGTTGCATGGGTAGTGATGGATCTACTTACAAAGGTATCCCACTTACTTTATATCTAAGAGACATTCTTAGATGATGGGATTGGAATATTTTATTCTTGTGTTATTATATATCAACATTGTTTCCCTCATACTACCATTTTATATAGGGATTCTCATTTCACATTTACATTCTGCTAGGGGTTGTAGAGAGTTTGGGGTACATTAGTGCTTTTGAGAAAATATTTTCACCCATTGACCGATGGACTGTCAGAATGGACTATAAATTTATTGACCAACATGATATAAGAATTAATCCAGGATTTATATGATTCATGGGAGAATCGTATCCCTCGTTATGAATTTTCATTCAATAATAGCTTTCTAGAAACAATTTTTATGGCTATGATTGAGGTCCTGTATGGAAGGATGGCAGTTCACTTTTTTGTTGGACATAGTTTAGGGAGACAGTGCTACAAGATCCTCATCTCATAAAGGAGTCTTTGGAGAATGTTTAGTTGATTAGAAAGTGTATTTTTATTTCTTATTCTAGATATTAATAATACACCAATCATTATTGATGACCTCTGGAGTTGGATGTTAGGAATCTTATTTTCTTATGAGTATCCCCCTAACATGGGAATAGTTAGAAATAAATAATGGGAAGCTATCAACTCATTTTCTTGGGCCATTTCATATTTTGGATATATTCGAGCTAGTATCATATTGGTTTCTATTACCACATAGCTACTATTCTATGTACGATTTCTTCCATATATCATAGCTTCACTGATATCATGTCAAACCACATAATATTTTGATCCTGAGGATGTCGATTGAGATATTGATTTTTCATTTGAGGATTATCCCATACACGTCCTATATCATAGAATAAAGTATCATAGAGATTGATTTCCCCTTTTTTGTAGGTGTTATAAAAGCACTAAACCTTATAATATGAGTCATGGGAGATAGAGTTTGATGTACATGCTCAGTGGTCTGTTTTGTATTAGATAGTGATCTACAACCCCTTAAAGGGAAACATAGGGATGAGTTCCATAAAGGGTGAATACTATAAGAAACTAATTTTTCTATGAGGTATGAATCCTTTATTATTATGTATAATTCCTTGGTTTGATTCTAATGTGAATACCTTGTGAGGCTATATAGGTAACAGTGGTGTCCAGGGCCTCTTCGAATCCCATAACCCTGACAGTTGGAAGAAACCACTATGCCACATAGTTAGTAGAAAACATACAACCCATAACACATTGCTTCTCCTAATCATAATGGGTGTTCAGGGGGGAGAATTAGGTTTCATGGTTTTATTAAACTATGAATACTAGTCTGCATTCCCATGTGGGGGATAGTTAGTTTTCACCATAGGTAAATATCATGATTCTCGCACGATTTCCCAAACTATGTGCATAAACTTTGTGAGGTGGGGTATTGAGGTTCATCATGGGGAACAATTTGGTCTACAGTGCAACCAGACCATGTGACCCCTGAAATTTGTTTGAAATCACCATTTACCTTAAAAATTCTAATTACCTAAACCTATTTCTTATTATTTCCTACAAAAGACAAGTGGTCATCTTCCTCCCCTTTGAGATATCCTTCTCACACCTAAAGCTAGGATTTGGTTCTGTGCCTCTATCTAGACTATGATTCAAATTATTATTGTATCATTGGATATCTCTTAGAAATTGATCCACCCTTTAGGATCATTTTAACATTTCTGTTCTCCTTGATGGAGTTATTATAGTGTATACTATTATGATATAGTTTTAGGGAATTCATTTTTTTCAACTTTCTTCTGATATGGACCAAACACGAAGCTGATACTAGATGAGTTCTCTTATAAAGGAATAAGGTATATGATTTAGTATTTATCCATAAATTATGAGATGCTTTATATTATGTTTTGTGTTCCACGTTTTAGTTTCAACATGAGTTTTCACTAAATTAAATTTTCCTTTAATTAGATTCTGTATTTTGGAACCTAACAACACTGATAGATCCCACATGATGTTGGAGGTCATCAACCTCAACATGATCCACCTCTTTCGGTGTACCCATTCTATGATTATTTGACTTTCATGGTTATAAAACAAAAAAAAACTATTAGTGTGTTTGCTTCAACTTATTGGAATCCTCTTGTGAATGGGGAGACACGCTTGGGTCCAAGTGGCCAACCAGATTAGGTCACCTTTTAGTGGAATTCAGTTCAGAACTTCACAATATTTATAGAGGAGAGCCTCAATAACAAATGTTTTTCTCATCACATTTCTATTCAGAAGTATTTTTTTGAGGATATCACTATTGAATAAGCATAAATGAATTCATTTTTTTTGAAAAAAAATATTAATTACTGATTCCACCCTCTCATTTCTTACCATTATCTACTCAATATTTTTCACCTATCATATAAATAAGATTAAAAAATAATGGTTGGTCATGAATTTTTTTTTTTGATATTTCTTATTGGTAAGAAAAAAATGTTTTGTTCTAAGAGGGAAGGGATTTTACCATATAGAAAAATATCATACTATAATATAGAATCCATGAATATATGGAATTTCTCTATTTGAATTATTTAAAAATGTGAAAACAAAATATAGATTGTGTTATACAACAATTCCCCTAGAAAGAGAGATGTTTGAACCTAACTTGTTTTGGAAATCATCCCTCCATGATAATTTTTTCCTATTTTATTCCATGAATATCATGGTTATGTTAAAATTTGGATAGTAATGTCATGATTGTTTCGAAAATGTATTTTTTTTGTGTTCATATATTGATGTGTCTACATAGGATACTTATGATATACTCAAACTCAATCATACACATCCCTTAAACATGGTGAATGTTGTATTGTGATACGGATTGATAAAAAAATTCTAATTAAAGTTGAAAAAGTTATCAAAAGTTGGATCTCAACATTTGAATCTAAAATATAAAATTCATTAAAGTGCATTAATTCCATGTTGGTGGATATGAATAATGAAATGTGAGTGTAGTACGAAGCTATATGGTTTGGATAAGAAGATGTGGGAGATAATAAGGTGAGATGTAATAAATATGGTTATTGGGTGAGGTATTCTTGAATGACCATGTGTATTTGGACCTTCGTTAAGTCTCAAGGGTGTTGGTATAGCCTATGAGTAATGTTTTAGTATGTTAGACTGAGCTCGAGGTTTTATTTACATAGTATTTATAAAACCACATCAAAACATATAGGATTGTGGCATAGTGAGGGGCTATGATAGAATGAATTTTGAGGCTATTTGGGGACCACATGATTTTCAAGGGAATTTAACATGATATGCATCAATAAGGTTTAGTTTTGTTTTACATATGATTAAATTGAGGGGTTAGTGGTGGATCACACCATAATCAGAGATGGTTGTTCCATGATGGTTTTTGTACACATTATACATGGCCAATGTGGTTGTGTTGACCATGAATAATTTGGTTGTATCATCTATTGTTAAGAATAATAGTTTGGTAGTGTTGATCATTGACTCTAAATAGAGATACATATTTTGTGGCCACAAGAATGTGTGGGTGACTTATATCCCTGGATGGGGGGTATGCACACCGAATTTATGGGACACATTGGGGATGAATGGACATGCTGGGTAAAATATGAGTGGAACTAAGAATCATGTTTTTTAGGATATTAAGTTATAAGTATAAATGATACATGGTTGTTCCATGAATGTTTGGTATGGAGTTAGTTTAAGGGATGAGATAGAATACAGTAGATAGATAGTGGGTACATATGCCCACTCCTTTATAGGCCAAGTCCATTATTGGTGTTCATCATGGCTGAAGGTGCACGAGAAGAGTGGGTTGTGTTTTTTGTATTGGATATTGTTTATTGCACTATAAAAACACTCATATATATATATATATAATATCTTAAGAAAGGGTTATTGGAAGACCACTATGTTCATAATCACACACTACGTCATACCTCTAGGACATGTGCAGATCTCATGAATCATGATGTGGGAATAAGAAATGGTCTGATGGTAGGATATTAGTAGCTTGTAGTGAAATGGATGAATGGGTTGAGAATTTTTGGATGTCAAAGTTCGATCAAGTGGATTTTAGATATCAATATAGGGGTTTTATGGTTCAATTTAATATCTTTTTGTATTTGATCAGCCTATTTGTAAACCAATATTTCTTGTGTGATTTTTATGATAGTGTATATATTCTGTATATATCTTTTTTTATGTTATTAGATTCATAGTTGTTTTTATATCTTCTAGGATTTTATATATATTTATTACACTATTTATTATCATATTGTTTTTATATTTGGTATATTCTTCCACCATCACCCCTTAGACCCTCACTACTAGTTGACATCCTTTTACATATAGGGATGCGCGCTTTAGGTCAGTGATTCTGTAAATCAGGTGTTATTCAGGTGATCTAGGTCAGAGATTCTACCAGGTCATGTTAGATAATGTTTCTACTATAATATACATTACCTAAATATTTTATAGATATGATGTGTTTTCGCCTATATCATATGGTATGATGTAAACATTTCACTTGGTGTGAAATGTAGAAATATATGGTATGTGATATTTCGTGGTTTTGTGAATATTTTTTTTGATAATGTGATGTCATATATAGGTAGCATAGGCTAGTAATATTTTACAAATGAATTAATCATATATCCAATTAATTTAATGGATGTTTAGTGTTAAAAAATTAAAACTCAAATCTTATACACATAGGTTATCATAAATGAACAATTTATTTAGTTTAAATACATGGGTGTTTGATGTATTCATGAAATATATACATGAACTATATTAGTGGAATTTAATATTGTTTCATAATGCTTGAGTAAATTAATGTTCACTCTAGGATGATCATTGATGGATTTAAAAAATATCCTACATCCATGAGATGGTGGTGTACTCACTCAAACATTATTAGATGAAACTACCTTGATCTAGTAACTCATTACCTTTGCACCCATTATATTTGAAAGGCACTATAATGATATAGGTGATGAGAGGATCCCACTCATATGAAGAAATATTGAGCACAACCTATTGAAACCTATAGAAGAGGGATGTATTTTTTTCTTCTACAACAATCTTCATCATTCCGAGATGAAGAGTATTATTGTAATTCTATAGTGTAGGGGTAAACATTTTTCTGTTTATTTTTTATAGTATGCTTGATTTTATTCGTTTAGAATGTCCTATAATTTATTTAGGTTTCAATATTACTTCTGACATGTTTAAAAGATGTTGTTATATTATTTAAAACCTAATAGTGGTATCAAAGACTTAACACTCATTTCAGTTCATGAAATCACATTGAAAATATATATTTTTAAGCTATAATGCATGTATTATTTTCTAGAATAAATTATTATTCATAAAAACATTTTACATAATGGAATACTAACTTATTATATGGGGTTGTCAGATCCATAAATTTTTTAAAAATCCTTTGGTTTTATATATATTGTAGAATATATCAGCATAATATTGTATTCGATGATAGAATTGTGCCTTAGAGTTTGAAATAGGGCCCTGTATTGTATTGAAATTATTGGGTAAATCATATTACATGACCAGACCATATGTAGGGCCCTTTGTTTTCATGTGTTATAATTTTTTATGGATTACCCTTTATATAAGGGTCATCCTCATTTTTAAAAAACAAAAAACCAATGTAGGTTAATCATACGCAAGGGTTACCCCATTTGTAAGGTTCATTCCCTCAGTGGTAAGTAGGAAAAACCTTACCTATGTCACTTGTTTAAAAAAAAAGGACTACTAGTAATTAAATATGACTGGAATCACCTAAATGGTTTATGTTCCACAACCCATGAATCATAATCTATGATTCATCTAAGATCATTAAATAGGATTAGAAAACAAAATTGATTTTTCTTAAAATTAAATTATGAATTGAATTATATAATTTAAAAATTATATTAAACGTTATTTTGAGATATATATTAATTTTTAAATGTGTTAAAAAATTATTTAATTTCAAAGTGATTATAATTAACTAATAATGTTTTATGAAACATTTATTAAAAAATCTTCGGTAATATTAAATGTTAACATTAAAATAACTTCTACAAAATCATATGGCGTGCCTTATGACATAGAAATATACTATTTATTTAGAAATCATATGGGTTTTTTGTAAAGTGTTTATATATTATTAAAATAATTCCAAAAAAGATTTTAAATAAAATTATGAATTGTTCGTTGTAAATTAATTTGAACTGTTCAAATTAAAAGTCTTATTTATGATACAATTTAGGGCATGTAAAAAGTTGATTTGATGATTTATTAGATCATAATTTTAATAATAATATTATATATTATATAGATTATATAAAATGACTACATAAAATAAATAAAAATATAAAATATTCAAATTTCAGAAAATATAATATATTTAAAGAGAAAATCAATATAATGAGTTATATGAAGCATTTTATATTATCAAATTCATAAAAATTCTATATATTCAAGATTATAAAATGGACATAATAACTATGTAATTTCTATGTTTTTATAATTAGATTTTATTTATGAACTTTTTATAAATGTTTATCTAATGTTAAAACATGTGAATTATTCGTTTATTTAAAAGCTATTTTCTGGTTTATTCATAGTTATATATTTTTTTTATTATGAATGTGTGTGTGAATTAGTTAAATTTTTAATCTTATTTTAGATATTATTGCAGATTCATTTAAAGAGTTACATGATAGGTACAATAATGGAAGTAGTTTATATCTACCATGAAATTTGTATGTATTTAATGTTTTTAACGTGAGTTTAGTTTTTGAATATAGTTTATAAATTTTTGGTATTAGAGTTATATATATTTGAATCTATCATGAATAATGTATACCTGGGTAGAGGGACATTGGGTCAGACATCCCTTGGGAATTTAGGTATATATTTCACTAGTGTCACTTTCATAAAATATTTACTAAAATCTGAATTTGTAGGAACATTATATCTTTTTGAGGCTTCATTCATATCACCTTCAACATCGAATATTGAATTTATGTCCTTAAGTTCAACCTCCTCTAGGTTTTGGGCTTTATATAAGACCAACTAGTGTAAGAGAACATTCTATGCTCTAACTATCATATGACGATCATATTCCTACAGTCAGAATCTAATTTTTTTCATCTCTATAACCGATAAATAGAAAAACCTGATACTATTCCATGAGAATGTCCCTTTCATTAGAATCAATGTGGAAATATTGCATACTATTGAAAAAATTCAAGTGATTAATTTCTTATTGTTTGTCATACCACAAATACTAAGGAATCCCTTACCACACTGGTGAAAGTGGACATTAGTTAACATGGTACATTTAAAAAAAAGTGCTTCCATGAAAATGTATTTGAAATTATGAAGTGTAATCTCATGCTTTATTCCTTCTCAGTCAATATTGTATTCATCAAATATATGAAACTATTTTTCTAGCATTCTAGGATCAATATTTTCTATTATGATTCCCTTCTTCATATAGTAGTTCATAAAGTCCATTATAAATTATTTACCATAATTATTTTATCATAAACATTTTATGTTCTATATTAATTCCACTTCCACCAGGAATTTATATTGAATGAATTCACCAAACCCATCAGACTAGTATTTTATGAATCATATTATCCCTATTCCATTTCATCATAAATAAATTTGACAATGTATAGGAATCCTTTGTGAGATCGAATTGCACTTAATCCCCAAAAAGTAAAATTAAAAATATATAATTAACATCTTCAATACACGCCGAAATTCAAATAAAATAAAACATTCCTATTTTTTCTATGTAGAAAACATTCATAAAATATGATGGTAGTATGACAAATCATTATCACACCCTCAACCACTAGAACCTTCAAATTATTTTCATTAAAATGGTCATTCCAATAGTCCCAAATATCTAGAATTTTTCATGTTGTTATTATGAATATCATCAAGCCATCTAACCTTATGGTTATATAAAATGTCCCATAAATTAATCTTCTTTTCACCAATATGGAATGATAATTAAATTTCCATATTCCAATAAAAAAATCTTGGTAGTGAATACTTTTTCATCCATTAACATAGTTGATTTAACATTTTTCAATAAATCTGGAATGTGTCGAGCTTCCTTTAACTTCAAAATACTTTTTTAGGCATCCAGATATTAATATTTCCTTTTCTAATAACATCAAGATAATTGTTATATAACAGGTGAACCTTTTTGAATCATCAAGGTATATAATTCACCATGAACACATTCTCTTCCATGGAATGAAATAATGCACTAGAATTAACAACCCATGATTTCACTGGAATATTTTAACTTAGTAACAGGACACTTCTCCCTTGCACCAAATTGATGGAACTTGAACTTCCAAAATCTATCATTTTAGTGATTACAATTCAATTAAAACCCTATTTATTGAGGTTCCGTTTTTAACATAATTATATAAAATAAGACTAGGTACGATAGACAAAATATACTCCTATAGAAGAACTTATCTAAAACATTATTCCGACTTGAATTTAGATTGGGTGATCATCCTCTATCTTCAATATTTAATGAATTTCTGGTAGGTGTTCAAACATCCCTTCATCTAATATCCAAATTGAAATTTATATTTCTAAAATACTCAATCACTAATTATTATTTTACACATGAATTAATGATATGATTCATCATCACCTATCAATTTTATAATTGTAATGATATCATGGGAAACACCCATTTATATGCTATAAACATTACATTTAATAACTTTAGCTAGACGCAGATCATATTGAAATTATAAAAATGGTCTATTATTAGTGTTTCTTCCAACAAACTCATGTGTATCAACCTCCAACTCATGAATAATTTATTTAATGTAGTAGGTTATTTATACATATCTATTAGGGCCTTTATCATTTTATCTATATATTTCTTCTCCTAGATGTTGAAATAAAAGTTCCACACCAAATACATCTGGATCAATCCATGTTCCTTTTGATCAAATAATTCAGATTTTTCTTTATTAGTATTCTCTGATTTTATTCTGGTTAATAAAACTTCAACATTCTTTTAGTGGATACAATTTTCAATATTCATCCTCCAGATGCCAATGTCTTTTCTGTTTAACTCATAAACACAAACCTTACCATATTTTTACATCATTACTTACACTAAAAAAATATGCCACTAAAAAAAATAATTTCAACAAAATTATGAATGATGGTACATGAGTATTCTCTAAGTGTCAACGGGTCTTGAACTAGAACTCTGAAACAATTTTTTAGGAGTTAGGATGAGAAACTATGAGTTCTTCAGAAGGCAACTTCATTAGAACTAGGGTCCTTGATCCACTAAAAAATAAAATAGCATATATCACATGAAGTGGAATATGAGCCCCCTCTATTGAGATTAGTGTACAAAAAAATAGAATATGATGCACCATAAATCAACAGACTGAGTTTACCAACATTCACACATACAAAAGAAACAACTAAAATAAAAATATAAAATGAAAATGATGCATTAATTTTACATGGTCCAGGAATTATGTCCTATGTCTTTGGGAAAACATTAATGTATTATTATTAATTTTCATTAGACAGTACAAGGGTATTCAATAACTGTGACTTGGAATCCATGTAGACTGCTAAAATCAGTTATCACAATAATACCAACATGTGTATAAGTGGTTGTACCTTGATTTTATAGGGAGGTCCAATCGGTCATCCAGTAGCACCGACCTACGAATTTTATTCGGTTTATAACCATTAAAATAGATGGATATTTATCTCATCTATCATTTATAATCTCTAATTAAAATTTTAGGAAGATTAAACAACCACCCCTTTCTATATAACTAATCCCCTCACAAGGACACCTTCCCTTGAACCTATATTGTGATTTAATCACCAAAACTCTTCCATCCAAAATAATATTTCTCTCATGTTATATTTATCTCAATAATAAGGTTCTTACAAAATAAAATAATTAAAGGAAATTCATAATTTTTTTTAGATTCATCCACCTTATGGATAAATCTATTGGGAGGATTTGGATTCTTCTCAGTGATCTTTATTAATCTCTTGTTTAAAAAAATAGATATTCTCCAATAATTAAATAATATTGTATATTTTTATTCATTTGTTTATTAAATACAATAAATAGATTGATCTGGTGGTTATATAAATTTTGGATAAGGTTTTATAATTTTTATGGATATGATTTAGCCCTATTTAAATCCAACATAATGGAATCAACTAAAGGTTATAGAGAAACTATATAAGATTGAATGATTTTAAAATGTTTATTTATAACTTTCCTGATAGGTTTGATTCCAATGTTTCATCTCTTAAAGATCATGACTTGAATACATTTACACTTAATTAATATTATATAATGATTGTAGTGTCTTAAATGATTAAATGTACAAATTCTAATAAAATATGAAAATGTGATAAGTAAATATCTTTCAAATACCTGAAGAATAAGAAAAATTCTCAATATGTCATGGAATAAAGTGATGATTATTTTTTAGATGAAGATGTTAATGTGATGTTTGATAATATCATGTAACCAATCTCAATGAATGTATGAAAATGTAATTTTATTTAATATATTAATATTAATTTGATGTTTTTTTATCCTGAAATTATAAATTTTACTATGAATTTCAAAAATTTGGAGGACAAAGATAGTTTAGAGGGTGATTTATAATTAAGTAAGTTGTCTAGGAATAAAACACAAATATTTACAGAGGGTTAGTCAGTTAATAATGGAAAATAAAGTATAATTTATAAATTGGATTAGAATATTATTTTTAATATAGAGTAATAATAATATTATGGTAGTGAAAGTGAATGTGTTTCATCATCTATTAATCATGGTGAAAATTTACTAATGACCAATGTCAATAAAGAGGAGTTCTCTATTAAAGGATATAAAAAAGAGAAAGAAAAATAGAACATAATAAATTCATATATGAATTAATATATTTTTAAATATCCTAATCTATAGAAGGATAATAAGAAGTTAGGTAATGTCCCTCACACATAAAATTTGATTGATAATTCTTGAGATGGAGGAGAGCTAAAATTTGTGAAATAACGGCAATTTTTATTGTATTTTTAATTAAGGATAGGAAATTTAATAATTTAATAAAATAAAACATTAAAATAATGGAATATTAACATTTTTTATTAACGAAATGTGTTTTTATTGGTTGAATATATATTACGTAAGATAATGTGGGATGTTAGAAAATATGTGCATAATGTTGGTGAAAACTCACAGAATAGTGAATCATTTGAGAGTGTTGGTGATCACAAAAATCAATATAAACCACACTATATATATTTTCAAAATCATGAAGTATTATAGAAGAAGAATAATAGTAGTGTATTGAGAAGGAGAAGATGATATTTGGATCACTTGGTCATCCTTGGAATTCTGGAAAATCATTGATTAATGATTTAAATATGAATTTTACTTCAAATGGAAAGAAATCTGTCTAAAATCAAAAGACTAAAATCATTGAAAATATTTCAAGAAATCCCCAAAAAAATATTTTGAGAAAATTATTTGAAATTAGTGATTATAGGGATGAATAAATAAAAGTATCATTGTCTTGAAAGCAAGCATTTTGTACTATATATTTCAACTTTTTGGCTACATTTAGTATGATTATGGCTATAAAAATATGGTAATGTATTTTGTGTTTAAGATAATATATTTAAAAAATTATAAACTTTTTTGAAATAAAAAAAAATATTTTGATTCAAACCTAAAAAGAAATAAAAATTTTGAAATAAGCTATAAATTCATATATTCAAATAAAGATTCGGTTTTAAGCTCTAAATAAGTTATGTGGGAGATGTGATTTGATGGATCAATTTGATAATAATTATAACAACCATACTATTTATTGAAAACATAAACATGATTTATTACATAGAATTTCACTTAAATCGACTCTAATGACCGGGAGGTATAATGTATTGGTAAATTAAGATAATTACATAACAACTTAAAAAATGGAATACAAAAACTTTATTCCAATCTTATTTTACATGACCAAATCATTACTTCTTACTTAACACTGCATGGGATAACCTGAGGACATAAATAAGAAAGGTGTGAGCTATAAAGATCAACAAGGGAGAAAAAAAGAGAAATATGAAGAATACAATACATGTTAGGCCATATACATATAAATGAAGTAAATGAAAAACATGAAAAATAAAGGATTGATATGACATGATTATCATAACACAAAAATGTGGCAGCAACATACAACATGATAATATCTTGATACAAGGCTCATTGCACATGGATTAAAATTAGTAAACCCTTATTTTACATGAATGATCCTTAGTACACCCTAATTTTACATGGCGTATAGTGATACTAAACATTACCCAATGCATTGGAGAACTATTAGGGTGAACCCTTGATAAAAATTCTAATCTCAGGTTTATGTGTGCCACATAGATCATATAACATGAATTCATTCTAAATAGTCATTTATTTCATGAAAATGGAATGTTTAATAATTACATGAAAGTATATAATCAATAATTATATGTTAATAAAGGTGAATACCCTTGATAGAGTAATGTGCATGGTATTCACTACACAATGATTTTTGCATGGAAAACTAAGGTGCAACTTTGGAATCCTAACAGTGTGACATAAAAATTCATAAAAAGGGATTGTGAGAGATAAATGGGCCTCTCATCATATTTAAATTAAATTTAATGTAAATGGGTCACATAAATACATGTCCCAACATAAGAAATTATGAAATAGATGGCGTAACATAATAGAGAAACTTGATGAAAGAGGAGAAATAGAATAACATAATAAGGGAAGTATGGGTAAGGTTTTAAAACCTACCCAATAATTTGTAATTGACAATAAAAGGGAAAAACAATATAAATAAACATTAATGAAAAATATAAAGAAATTAAACCATTAACAAAATTGTTCATGGTATGAGTGTACGTAAGGGTTCCTAAAAGGGATAAATGGGTGTGAAATGGGCTCTCATAATTCCTACATAAAATGATATATAAGTATTATATTTAGTAATATATCTGAACATATGAATAAAATATATTAAAATTCATTACATGAAAAGAATGTTTGATAAAAGAGGAGTGTGGAAGATCCCTTATGGAATTTCCGCATAGTAACGGGTGTGCTTAAATAATCGTAGAGTGGATTGATGAGTGTTAAAGGAAGATATAATAATCTAAAATTTAGAGTATGGGGGTCTTGGAACATAATAACATGGCATATAAATATGGAATTTTAGAAGAATAATATAAATAATAACTTGAATGGAAATGAGAAGAGTGAAATGTCTTATATAAATTCGGTATAGTAACGTCATAGGTATGGGTTCAAATGAAGGATGATAAATGTTACCTCATTCACATAAAATCAATTGGATAGTAGGGAAGTGATTAAAAAAATAATGAAAATATATCCAATCAAAATTAAAAAGGATGATTTCAAACAAGGTTCTTGAATTGAAAGGAAGAGATGAAGGAGAGGATCCTTTACTTGGATGTGTGATCCCAATGGCTAGGGAATGGATTCTTGGGAGCATAAGGGCGCCTTGGGAGGACTCTAGGGAGTTGAGAGAAGATTGTGAATGAGATAAAAAAATTTACAAGTCCAGGGTCCAAAAATATCAAAATATTATGCTTTCTTAGGTGGAGGTGATTCAAACTCTCAATGAAATCATTTTAAAATGTTAAAATATTTTATATGTCTTCGAGGGTCCACTAAGGGATTATAAAATAAATCAAAAAAATAAAATAAAATCACATTATTTTTTATTGTAAAACATATATTTTTCATAATATCACTTTTATATTATTTTATTACACCACTATTGGGTCGTTATGATGTAATTAAACACATTATATATATTTTATACGGCATTACCCAAAAATTCAACTATATCAAAAAGTTATGAAAAATTCACTGTTGGATAATATAGGCATCCTGATTCCGAAAATTATATTTTTTTCATAAAAATAATTTTCTAAATATGTTAAATTTTAATATTAGAATGAATATCTACATTTATGGAAAATTCTTGGGTTTTGACAAAAATAGTTTTCAAAACATATTAAATATTACATTTGACTTTATCAAAACTACATAATAATTTATATTTTATAGAACTAATTTAATAATATTATTTTATTAGAATATTAATTATTTCAAAAATCCATTAATTCATTAAAAATATATTTCGTAATTGAATTTGAATATTAACCAAAATAATATTTTTTTCTTTATCGTATCAAAAATTATATTTTTTAAATATTTAATTAAAAAATAACAAAGTAAAAGAATAATAATTAAATATATTTATAATTTAAATGAAAAAAATATAAATATTCATACAATTTTAGTTACTTATATTCTCTTATTTTTTGTCAAATTATATTTTTTTAAATTAATTATCCTATTTTCTTTTTATAGCGATGATTAATATTTAATATAGTTACTAATCATATTATACAAATATTATGTTGAAGTAATTATCAAATAAGAATTATCATGATTTGAAATATGAAATTATTTTTATAAAAATCAATTTAATTTAATATAAAATCCGCATGTGTTATGAAAAATGGTTTTTGAAAAATATATATTTTTAAGGAAAATATGAGTTTAGTTTAACTCAACAACTTCTAATATTAATTTTTTTATTTTTGATTCATAAAGATATATATATAATATAAATATTTTATTTATTTAATTTATCTTTCAGGGTTATTTAAATTAATTAAAATTGTTATACATTATGCATTTTAAACTAGTTTTCAAAAAATGCATTTTTATCCTAAAGATAAACTTATAATAAAATCAATATAAATATTATTTAAATTTAATTAAATGAATTAAATATGATCAAATAATAACTATGATACATTAAAATCATATTAATATAATAATTAATTAATTTATCAAACGAAATTGCAATTTTAAGTAAAAATTATATTTTTACTATTCACAAGAAATTTATATTTTATGAAAAGTACCAAATTATTACATTAGGTTAATTTTTTTATGATGAGAACAAATATTGAGTTAATTTATCAAATTAATTTTATATGAATTCTAGAAAATTATTATAATATATAAATAAAAATAATTTTTTTGAAAACACATTTTGAAAAAAACGACACTACCTAAATCTGAATCAATAATTAGTAATCATTTATTAATATGTATATGACATATATAATTCATAAATTAGACAGTAGTAAAAATATCTTAAAATTTAATTTAAAGGATAAAATGATTGTATTTAAATAATCATTGTTTTTTTAGGTTCAGTTTTTTTTATTTTATAGGCTATCAGACATAATTTTGTAATTTAAAAACTCAGGTCATTACATTCTTCCCCCATTTAATAAATTGTGTCCTCACTATTTAAACATTAACACAGTTTTTCCTATTTCCATCTATTGTCTAGAATAATGGTAAAAATTAAGGATGAGTGTTTTGAAAGTATTAAACACTTAAATAAGAATCTATTAACATTAAAGGGATAACATATAAATTATAATCATCTCCTTAACTTGTTAATTTTTAGGATTTTATATATGTTATATAGGATCTACATCCTAACGTATCATATTATAGGGGTTTTCTATACCATTAATAATGTTTCGTACCAAGATTATGAATTTATTGAAGAATATCCCCCTGGGGTGTCGAACCTATAGTGAAGCAAGGCCCGTTGTAGTTCTCCAACTCCTGTTCGAGTCTAGCTCAATGTATTGTTTTTAGGTTTTACCCATAGATGCATCTGTGATAGAGCTACATCTACTTATTCATTTCCAGACATGGATGTATTTTCTTGATAATCCACTTGCTATATACTCACCAAAATTTACGGATTATTTTCTATTACTTAGTCTTATCCTTAAGGCCTTCACTTGGGTTTTCTAATCCTAATATCAAAATTAACTAAACCTATCATTTGATACCAACTATAGAAACCCTAATCATTATTACACACTTAAACATGATTTGTTACATCGAATTTCACTTATGATAACTCCTAGGATAGTGAGGTCAAGTGTCATTGTATATAAGGAAAATTACATAACAACATAAGAAATTAAATACAACATCTTTATTTCAAATGTCTTTGACATGACCAACTCATTCCTTCGTGCATAACACTGCATGGGATAACATGAGTACATACATAATAATAAGGTGAGATATAAAACCTAGTAAGAGAGTAAAAATGGGAAAAAATAAAGAATACAATACATTATTGGAAATAGTCATATCACTGTATCACAGGAGAAAAATGAACAGAAATGCATGATATAACCTGATTATCATAGCATGGAAATGTTGAAATGATATATAACATGATATTAGCATGAGTCAAGGCTCATTCCACATGGATTACCATTACTAAGGTCTAATTTAACATGAAATATCATGATTAATCCATTATTTCACATGGATTGTCATGATAATAAACATTACCCTATACATTGGACCACTATCAGGGCACACCATTCATAAAAATTTCAATCTCATTTTGAAGTGTTCCACATAGGTTATATATCAGGGATTCATTCAACATCATCATTTATTGCACAATAAAAGAATGTTTAATACATACATTAATGTATATAATAAATAATTTTATGTTCATAAAGGTGAAAACCCTTGATAGAGAAATAGGCATGGTATTCACTACATGATGATTTTGGCATGGAAAATGTGGTGCAATTTAAACAGCCTAACGACGAAATATAAGAATTCATTAAAATGGTTTATGAGAGAGAAAATGGTCTCTAATAATATATAAATTAAATTTAATATAATGGGTTCATATAAATACATGTCCAAAAATAATTAATTAGGAAATAGAAGGTGTAACATAATAGAGAAACTTCAAGAAAGAGGAGAAATGGAATAATTCTTACGCAATTTTGGCATGGTAACGGGTATACATGGGAGGGATTAACGAGAAATAAATAGTAATATAATCATAAAAAGATAATAATGGATGTATATGGAGGGTTTTAAAACATTACCCATCATTTTTAATGGAAAATAAAAGGGTGAAAAAATATAAAGAAACATAGATAAAAATGAAAAACGAAGGAAACCATTTTGAAAATTCATCATGGTAACTAGTGTACATAAGAGTTAATAAGAGGGATAAATGAGAGTGAAAAGGTATCTCATAATTTATCCATAAAATTATAATTGGGGATTATATTTATTAACATATCCTAACATATGAATAAAATATATTAAAAAACATAACATGAAAAGAATTTTTGATAAAATAGGAGGGTGGAAGAACCCTTACAGAACTTCGGCATAGTAACATGTGTTCATAAAGGATCATATGGGATATTGATGAGGGTGAAAAGAATATATAATCATATATACCTAAAATGGACAGTATGGGTCTCTTGGAACATCATGAACCAACATTGAAATATGGAACATGTTATGCATAATGTAAAAGGGTAGCTTGAATGGAAATGAAAAGTGTGAAATCCCTTACAGAATTTCGGCATAGTAACAGCTTAGGTATGGGTCTAAATGAGGGAGGATAAATGATCCCTCATTAAAATAACATCAGATAGATAGTAGGAAAGTGATTTAAAAAGAATGAAAATAAAACCAATTGAAATTAAAAGGGCGTATTTCAAACAATGTTCTTGAATCGAAAGGAAGAGAGGAAGGAGAGGATCCCTTACTTGGATGTGTGATACTAAAGGATTTGGAGAGGCTTCTCATGAGCATTGGGGAACCAGTTGAGGACTCTAGGAAGTTTATAGAGTAGTATTAAATAGATAAAAATGGTTTTAGTGAAGATTAATGAGATATTGGGTTTTTTATATAGGAAAGGAGATGAAATTCTTTATTATTCAGGTTTTCGACACTACATAGTAAAATATTCCAGTCCACTAATCATCCCATGGTTTTCCCATTGTTTCTAAAAAATGAGAGTGCTATAAGATATTTTATAAGGCTAGGGGATGAACATATTAAAATGTGAGGCTTGATTATTTGGAGTTGAGTCACACTATTAAAGAAATCATTTTAAAATGTTAACATATTTTATATGTCTTAGAGGGTCCACTATGGCAATATAAAATAAATAAAACAATAATAAAATCACATTACATTAAAGTTAAAACATATATTTAAAAAATATACATTTTATAGTATTTTCTAACATCTTTATTGGGTCATTATCATGTCATAAACCACATTATATGTTTTATATGACATTTTTCTTTTACTCAAAAATTCACCTTTCTTAGAAAATTATTAAAATTTCATCATTTGATAATTTAGACATCCTGATTCCAAAAATAATATTCATTTTATCTAAATAATTTTTTAAATATGTGAATTTTATCTTTTAAAATTAAAACCTATATTTACTGAAAATTCAATGGTTTTGACAAAACCAGTTTTCAAACCGTAATAAAAATTACATTTGACTTCATAAAAATTACATAATAATTCATATTTAATAAAAGTAATTTAAAAATAATAGTTTATTACAATAATATTTATTTAATAAATCCATTATTTAATTAAAATTATATTTCTTAATTGAATTTTAATATTAACCAAAAATACAATTTGTGCTTTATCATATGAAAATATAATTTTTTTAAACTCATTAATTAAAAAATTATAAAGTAAAAATAATAATAATTAAATATATTAATAATTTAAATGAAAATGAAATATAAACATTTATATTATTAGATTATCGATTATTGTCTCTTTTTGTTTACAAATTATTTTTTTACCGTTAATTATCATGTTATAATTTTATCTTGATTATTAATATTTACCACAGTTAAAAATCATATTATTCCAATATTATTTTGAAATTATTAGACAATATTAATTATAATGATTCAAAATATGGAATAATTTTATTCACATCAATTTAGTTTATATAAAATCATCATGTATTATAGAAAACAGATTTCCAAAGAATACATTTTTTTAGAAAAATATTAGTTTTCATTAACCCTACAACTAATAATATTAATTTTTTAATTTATATTCATAATGATAGATATATAATATAAATATTTTATTTATTTCATTAATCATTTGTGGTTATTTTAATTAATTAAAATTGTTATACATTATGCATTTTAAACCAGTTTTCAGAAAAATACACTTTTAATCTTAAAAATATACTTATAATAAAATCTAGTATGAATATGATTTACATGTAATTAATTAGTTTAAATAAAATTAAATAATAATTATGATAAATTTAAATTAAATTAATATAATTATTAATTCATTTATCAAAATAAATGACAATCTTACGCAAAAAACTATACTTTTACTATTCATGAAAAATCTATATTTTCTGAAAAATAAAAAATTATTACCACTATTTAATTTTGATATGATGAGACAAAATATTGATTTTATTTATCAAATTAATTTTATATATATTTTAGAACATTATTATCCTAAATAAATTTAAATCATTTTTAATGAAATCATATTCTAAAAAACAAAAAGTCAATTCCAAAATTCGATTGAATAATTTATAATAATTTATTAATATATTTATGACATATTTGCATCATAAATTAAATAATACTAATAATATCTTAAAATTTAATTTAATGGGTAAACTTATCATATTTAAATAATCATTGTTTTGTTTAGGATAAATTTTTTGTATTACATAGGCTATCAAACATTATTTTCTATTTTAAAAACATATGTCGTTACGATAATTTTATAATAATTTTTCAATATAAACTTAGTATAATAAATTGTCAAGTATTTTTTAATAATAGTGTTGAAAAAGGTGAAATATATCATGGTGGAAGTTACCTCAAAATCATCTCAAGATAATATCCCGTGAACATTTGATAGTGGTTGTTCGTCATATTTGATAAGTGATGGTTGATTAGTTAATTGTTTTGAGAGTTGTAGAGAATAAATGGTCACATTGAGAAATGGTTGAACACTTCAAATTGAAGTAGTTTTCTGAATAGATATTTTTTAAGATTATTATAAGTCAAAGAGTAATCTCATTGTTAGGGGTTTAAAAATCAAAATACATGTGCATCATCTATGTAATGAATTAAATGAATCTATATTTCATAAATATTGATTTATTGTAAAGATATTGATGTTTGAAATCATTATAAATTGAGGAAAATTGACTAATGTTAAACTATTTCAATTATAATACACTAAAAATTCAAATCACCTAACCATAAAAATGAGAAGTCTATTGTGGATAATGTGATATCATAAATTATTTAAATAAAAAAGTATCACTACCTATAATCATAAAATATAATAACATGATTGTATAAATATATATATCCTAATAAAATAATAATGAATTGATGAATTATATACAAGAGGAGAAAAATATGAGTTTGGATTCATTTGGAAAGGCTATCCTTGAAATAAAATCTGTTGTTTTGGTTAATGAGAAGTTATCAAGAAAAATTACCCGGATAAAAAGAAACAAGTGGAGAGTATATATAATATTATATATATTAAATTGAATTCAAATAATATTTTAAAATAAATAATATCATAATAGTATTTCTCTGAGATGGATTGATTATTTAATGTGAAATTTACATTTCTGGTCATTACCAATGTAGTGATGGCTATGAGTACATAATGAGATATTTTTGGTTTATAGTATTTACAATTAATAAATTGATAATAGATGTAATATTGGAATGTAGTAAAAATAATTACCCAAATAAATAAATAATATAACAATTTTATTGAATAACGAGATGTCAAGTTGAAAAATCATATTGATGCCTTGAATGATGTATGTAGAAGATGCAACCGATACAATCATGTTACTAAGAAAATTCTAATTATCAACCTAGATGAAAATTTCATCCAACATGAAGAATGAAGTTAGAAAATGAGAAAGGGAAAAAAAATCCATAAAGAAAATGATTCCCAATAAAAAGACTAATATAGTAAATGTAAATCAATTAGGGAATTCTGATTCCAAAATGTATGGATAATAAGTATATTCATGATTAAGGATGAAATTTTAGTCTCATGTGGAAAAGATTAGATAATGTTGTTTGAAGAATACGTTATGTAAGGTGCTTCAATTTTAGGAAAAGAATTTTAAAATTCAGAAAAAAGAAGATAGCCTAAAGTCCAATGAGAAAGGGGAGACTTTGACATGTTTAATTTATAAATCTTAAAATAATAATGTTTAACCTAGTCTAAAATTGGAGTTGATGATTTTTTTGGATAACAAATATAGTACATTCAAAGGAGGAGTTGTCTAATATGTCATGCTAGTTGAAGAAAAAAATATACATTTTCCATTCAACAACTAAGGTGTGATGTCCCATACACTCAATTATTGTATTTTAATTTTTATTTTGAATGGAAATGAAATATATATACCTTAAAAGAATATATTTATAATTCATGGAGATAATATATTTAGGGATATTTTTACAAGGGTATAGTGGTCAAGTTAGTGTACGTGTGATGTGGATGTGTGAACTGTTCTAATGTGTTTTTTGAGTATGTGTGTAAGAATTTTGTTTGGAACATTTGTAGAAATAGTTTACATAAAATTAATTATGAACAAAAGAGGAAGATAGATATTTTTAAGTGGATATAAGTAATTCTAATTATATTATTTGAGATTATATTTCACAGGATTTATTCACTACACCATGATCACTCACATAATCATATAATGATTGACTGATGATTTATAGCTAAGTCTAAAGGGTGATTTGTTATTTATGGTTGTCAATAAAATATAGGGGGTATATATAAGGCCATCACCTTACAATTTTCATAATATTTATTAAATTCATGAATTCACATTTAGGATTCTTTCTGGTTTAGTGTTTTTGATAACTAGGCCATAAATATTACATAAGAAGTGGATAAAACTAAAATAATATCAATTTCTTCCATAATAAAAAACATTTAAAAATAAACATGATTTATTTTTTTTATTGATAAAAATCTTCCTAAAATTCTTATTGAAATATATTTTTCTATTATACATCCTTATAACATATGGAAAACATTTCAAAAATATGGGATGTGCAAAAAAATCTCAGTAAGGGATACATATAATTAATGAAAATATTATTCCATAAAAATTTTAGACCCATGATAACATTTTTACAAAATCTTATTTTCACCCTTAAAATATAAACTCTTTTACATACCTTTGGAAATCATAATATTCCAAAAAATATTCTTATAAATCATAAATAATAGAGGTAACATGTGGAATTCATATCATTTATACATTTTAGCATTCACATCTACATGGGGAGTGACATTCATGGTTATGTTTGGAATACCCATCACAAAATTTTTGTCAAATATAATAGGATAAACCTTATCATTTAACATCATCTCAATACAAAATGCATTAAATATCTATTTTGTTCTTACCCTCCCTTGTTTTTTCATGGAATCACCCATATAAATAAATAATTTCCAATAACCATAATATAAACATAACACATAAAATAATCCAAAAAGAAAAATAAAATTTACACATTAAAACCAAAAGATATAATTTAAAGATATTGACATGATATATAATTTCTCAATATCATCTTTAACAATAAAATAAATTAAAAAGGAATATGGTATTTAATTTTTTTCTTAAAACATTTTGGACTATAGAGGAATCCTAATATCATATAGTGGCCATGGCGGAGAAAATGTCATTGTCTCCATGTATGTTAAAAACAAACATTATTTATTCATTTAGAAAAATTCTTCATAAAAAAGGATTAATTTTTAAAGAATTTGAAATAAATTGAAATTCAAATGGGTTTATTAGATATCATATAAAATAAGTTGGTGTATAATATGAAAACATGCTTCAATGAAAATATATTGAGACTAAGTCCCTTACATTGAGTATGACTCATCGCGTATAATCATTATATTTCTAATTAATAAACATAGTTTATTTTATACTTCCTTGATATCATTTTGAATCATATTACCCCTTATTTATCACTTATTATCATGTTATAAAACATATATAATTATTTTTGTTCATAATAGACAAATTGTTGATATTCAGTTGTTGAGTTGAAAATGAACTTATTATGATTTAAATAGTCAATGTGTTCATAAGTCCATAATATCCAAAATAGTATTCATGACATAATCATACCTTTTTTACATGAATAATACATTTAATATCAAAATACTAAATATGGATATGAAAAATGAAGTAAGTTATAATCATGGAGACCGTAGACCGTACGTACGCATGAGTAACATATTCAATTTTTTTGTTGATCACTATGGAAATAAGATAATTATTATTTTATCATTATAGAATGATAATAATATTACTAATATCATTATAATAATTTATCTTTAATTATATATATATAAATATATTTCAAACTAGTGATGTGGCGAATAAAAACGATTCACATCGCTTCATGGATGAGACAATTCACACATACACACATATGACATTATCTTATTTATAGGCAAAGAAATTATGAATGTAATTGATTTATTATTATCTTATAATCATTAATATGTCATTTATATTACATATGAACAGTAATTGAATCATTATAACAGGTATTTAAAGACAGTGATGAAAAACCAAATATATCGGTTTGTGAGGCGGTAGTCCGCTGTACACACGAACAAAAAATTTATTTACAATTTCATGAAATTGGAGATGGATTTATGAGATGATATTAACATAATGATATGTCAGTGTATTTAGGATATTGGAGTTATTATCTCATCATATTTTGAGGATACTTGTAAGAAGTGGAAGAAGAAATAAAATAGAAATATATAAAGAAAACGATACCTCTTCTCCGGTTAGTCACTGTTGAAGAACACTTTACCACCTCTAAGGAGCGTGTTAAGCCAAAAATAAGGCCTAAATAAAGTGTTATATGGTTTATAGAAAGGTTATTGGCCATATATTTTCTAAAAAAGTGGTTATTTATGTGATAGTATTAGGAAAGAGTGGGTAACTTTTTATTTGAGAGGGGAGGGGCACCCTTGGATGGTCTTAAATATTAAATTAATAGAAAATAATTTTTTAATCTAAAGAATCCAAAATTAGTAATGTCAAAGTTAAGATGATTTTATTTCTAAATCATCCCATTCAATAATTTTGTTATATGTTTTGATTTTATTTTAAATCTTATCTTTTCGGTTTAACGTTAATTATTCTCTTTTAATTTTAATTACAGTAACAACATTTTAAATATTAAACAGCTGTAAAGTTTCATATATGGGGTCAGTAAGCCATAAATGGACACTTTATTATATTTTATACCTTATGATAGTAGCTTTTTATTTTTTAAATATTTTTTTTGATTATAAAATAATTTAATAAACTATTATTTTTATAAAATATCAATGATGTCAATTTTAACACTACTCATTTTATTGAATTCAAATAAAATTAAAATAGAAATATAAGTTTACAAAAACAATTTAATAGACTTATAATATCTCATAGTCACCTATTAAATTCATTTATTACACTAATTAATTATATTATATTTATTTTAATATTTTTGATATAATTTATTTGAAATTTCTATTAATAATATAATTACTATATCACTATTGTCTGAATATTTATTATAATTATTTAATATATAAAAATTATAATTAAATTAATATGAAATATATAATTTCATTATATTTCTGAAAACTATTTTTTATCTATGTTTTATAATGTTTATTCCTATATTAAATCTATTATACTTATAAGAAATAAGACTGTTACATGATGTCATAATCTTTTGTTTTAATAATATTTATAACACTTTCTTGAAAAAAAGGTCATTAAATGAATAAATTTCCCCAATTAGGTGTTATAGTTCAAAATTTATTCATAAAATGGGATTTTTTAATATTTTAGTATAATTTTTTTTGTCTTTTTCATATTTTTTGTTACACTATTTTACCTGACTTACCTTTTACTGTGATAAAGAAACAATGCAGTAGTTACTATTTATAATATACAAAAAAGGGAACCTATTCACATAATTTGGACCAACAGATTTTAAATATGTAAATATTTTTTCAAAATTTAAAACACAGTATACATAGAAATTAATTTAAAATTAACCCCCTTCACAAAATGAGAAAACAAGTTTTTTAAAAGTTAAACCCATTAAAATATTAACATGTGATAATATCAAATTTCGATGTGAAATTACATCCACTAAAAAACATTAGATTAAATGAAAAAAATTATAATCGAATTATACATTAAAACCTATTAAAAATATAATCTAACTATATGAATAATTTTGATGAAAAAATACTTTGGAATTAAAATACATTATTTTTCACTATTCGTTTAAAAATATCAAAAATAAACCAAAGTAAATTTTCATGTCCCACATCCCAGGAGTAAGATTAAATTTTTATATAAAAATTAAAAAATTTAACAAATATATTTATAAGGGATCTCCAACAAAAGGAGATAAAACTAAAATTTAAAAATACTAGAGTGTTTTATGCATAAAATCAGTTTTATTCACATTCTAAGACTATAAAATTTAATAGATAAATGTAAAAACATTTAATAAAAATGTGTAAAAATAATATGGTTAGTTATGTTAGTTTTCGACCATACAATATCTATGCGATAACTACCATTTAAAATAATAATATTAATAATGCATTATTTTTCGGTGTAACTCAATCATGTGTTCAACATAAGATTTCAGAGAAACCCGTTGTTGGATGTCAAGTACGTTATCAGACATAGTGTCCCCATTTATATTAACTTACTATCTAATTCATAAATATTAATGGATATGAAAATGTATTATTATATAATTACCTAGGATGTTACATCCTTCCACACTTTTGGAAGCTGCATCCTTAAAATATTTACTCACTTATAAAATAAGTGGGGGTATTTATCCTTCATAGAATTTTTAGAATCACATATTTCATATTCAACCATATAGTTTTTCCACAAAACCTTAACCTAATGAATCAAATTATTTTGAAACACTTTCTCTATGTAGTCTAGAATTCAGACTGAATATTTTGAATACAATAGATTCTCTTCAAACTAAACTACTTACAGACTCAAAATATGAGATGGATCCGGTATATACTTCTTTAACATTGAATCATTAAAAACATTGTGTAAATAGGATAAACATGGAGGTAAATCCACTCGATACACAACTAATCCAACTTTCATCTAAATTTCATAAGGTCCAATGAACCATGGACTTAACATGCCCGTATTACCAAAACATATCAAAATTCTCAGTGGAGAAAAATTGAAAAAGATATGATCACCTACTTTGAAATAGATACCATCCTTCAGTTATCTGCATAACTTTTCATCCTGATATGAGATGTTCTCTTGTGTGTCAAAATCAACTAAACATTTATACCATATCTTCTACCCATTATGGTCCCATAATCTTTCATCAACCAACTTCATCCCAAAAAGTATGAGTTTGACACCACTTTCCAATAATGCCTCAAATGGTTCCATATATATACTATAATGAAAACTGTTATTATAATAAAACACAACAAAAGAAATATGTTGGTCTCAAATTCCATACTAATCCATTGATGAAGCATGTATCATATCCTCCAAAGTATGAATTTTTTTTTCTGACTACCAAACATATTGAGAATGTAATTCAATAATGAAATTTAGTTCAGTACCAAATGACTTATGAAGGCCTTTTCCAAATTTAGAAGTGAACATGGGTTCAATATTATATAAAATGGATAGTAGAACCCTATGTAAAATTACTATCTCCTTAATATACAACCGAGAGTGTTAATCATCTGACATTGTATATCGAATAGGAAGAAAATGAGTAGATTTAGTAAATCTACCAACAATTATCCAAAACACATTATTACCTCAAGAAGTATTTGTAAGCCCCACTACAAAATTCATGGATATATTTTCCCATTTCCACTTTGTTACTGGTAAAGTATAAAGCATCCCTATTGGAAAATATCAATCTTCTTTCACCTATTGATAAGTCAAACACCTAACAGTAAAGTTAGCAATATATCTTTTCATTATATCCTACCAGTAATAATCCTGAATGTCTTTTTTACATCATAGTACTTTGATATTGAACTAGAAAATAGATTATTATTATCTTTATATAACACCACTTTCTTTAACTGTGAATCACAAGGCACACATAACCTCTTCCCAAATCTGAAAACACAATATTTATCAATGTAAAATTTAGGTAACTTACCCTTCTGAACCAATTATACCTTTTTATACAACTCAGTATCTTCCTTCTACTCTTGCATAATTCTGTATGATAGAGATGATTTCACTGACACCTGTAACAAAAAAATGTAACTTTTAGCCTCAATAACATCAATTCCAAATTTCCTAAAATCATTAATTAAAGGTTCATGTTCCAAATGTAAAATTATAATCAAAGCAATAATTTTATAACTCAAAGAATCAACCACTTTTTTGAGTTTCTAAGATTGTAATGAATCACGAAATCATAATCTTTCATTAGTTATAACCATATTCTCTATCTCATATTAAATTTTTTTCGAGTGAATATATACATCAAACATTTGTGGTCACTGTATATTTCACCTTTTACTACATAAAGATGATGCCTGTATATTTTTAAATAAAAAACAACAATAGATAATTCCAAATCATGTGTAGTGTAATTTAACTCAAGAGTTTTCAACTGACATGAAGCAAAAGAAATTACCTTATCATTCTGAATAAGGACACAAATTATTATTTTCAAAAATGCATCAATATAGATAAAAAAGCTCCATTTATGGAAGGTAAATTCAAAACAAAAGCATTTACCAATATTATTTTCTATTCCTAAAAAAACCATCACATTATTTTATCCAGTTGAACGTAACACCTTTTTGAGTTAACTTTGTTAGTAGGATATATAACCATAAAAAGTTTCAACAAACCTCTAGTAATAACCAAATAAACAAAGAAAAATATGAATCTAAGATATATTTATGGGTCTTGGACATTCTTCAACAACTTTTGTTTCAGAAGGATCAAATATTATTTTATATTAAGAAACAATATGACCCTATGATGAAATTTATTGTAACTAAGAGTCACACTTAATGAATTTTCCATAAAATTTATTTTATTTTATGTCTTTCACGGAAACCCTTAAATGAATTTCATGCTCTTATTTACTTTAATAATATAACAAATTTCATAAATAAATACAACCAAAAACTTATCCGTGAACTCATGGAATATTATATTCAAATGACCCATGATTACAGAAGGTGCATTAGTCAACCCAAATGACATAAATACAAATTCATAATGGCTATTTCTAGTATGGAACACATTCTTTGGAATGTCTTATTTATTTACATTCAACTGATGATACCCTGACCTCAAGTCAACCTTTGAAAAATAATATTCTCCATGGAGATGACTAAACAAATCACCAATATGAGGAAAATGATACTTTTTAATAAAGTTGATGTTATTCAATGCAAAATAATCAATGATAATTCTCATTAAAACATTATTCTTTTTAAAAAACAAGACAGGTGCACCCCATGGTGATGTACTTGGTCGAGAGAAATGTGATAAATCCTACAATTACATCTTCAATCCTAAAAGGTCAATTTGATACATTCGATAAGGGGTTTTGAATTAGGATTAGCATAAGGAACTAATTAATCCATAAATTCAACTTCTCTATCAGGTATAATACTAGAAGAATCATCATGAAAAGAATAAAGATACTCATTTACCACTGGCACATCATTGATTTGAATTGTTATATGTTTTCAAAAATATGTGTAAGGTAGAATTAATTTCCATATTTTAATATTTTTTAGCTTCCTGAAATTTTATCAATGGTAAGGGTTCATTATTGTACACAAACTGAATGTATTTTTGAAAATAAACTTCTTTATCTCTACTATCAGTCTTATCTTGGTATACAAAAAAATCAAATCCACACCCAAAATAACATAAAATAGTACTAGAGGCAATACTACATGTTTTGAAGGTATTTTTTTTTCATAGAAAGGCCATGAAGGTTCTTATAATTTCTTTTGCCCACAACCTTTTCCCCATGTGTTTTTCCCATTAGTTCTTGATTCATTTTTTGAGGTAGATTTTCTAATTTACCATAAAATTTATCCGAAACAAAATAATGTGTTGAACCTAAATCAAAAAATACATTGGCATAATATGAATAAAAAAATAATGTACATGATACCACATTCTTTGATGTCCCAACATCTGCAAAAGTTGTTCTAAAGGATTTTATGACACCTTTCTACTTATAGTCTAACTGCTTCCCTTCATTTGATTTATTCCTTAGACACTTGTTTTCATAATGACCCATATCATTTCACATAAAAAAATTTATTGACTGTAAGTCAAATATTGTATTAGCACTATCATTATCAATTTATGTTAAATTACAGTCCTTATTCCCAATTTTACCCCATCATAAGAACTTTCAATAATTAAAAAGGCATACCCATTGTGCTTTTTACCACAATTTCCAAAATCAATATAAACAATTTTCTTACGACCAGAATTTTTTGAAGAATTATTCCCTTTCACCTACCACCTAGACATCTTATTCTAGTATTTTCCAAAGAAACAATTATCATCATCAAACTCCATTTTCACCTTCTATACACATCAAACAATATTTTCATAACATTTGAAACCACGAGAGGCCAACGCCCTTCAATACCTCAGATTAAATTTGGATTAAAAATTATTGATTTTACTATCAAAATCCTATATGAAATTTGGAGCATACCTTGCCCATCGAGTTAATTTTTCTTTCTAAGTAACCACTGATTTATCCTCCCACCTTAATTCCCATATTTTTTTCTATCATAAGTCAATCCACCATAGGAAAATATTTTTCACGAGCCATATTTTTGAATTACTCAAAATTAAGTGCATCAATCACCTCATTATCCCTGATATTCATAACCACATACTACCAAAAAATAGCTTCACCTTCAAAATGGTAAACATAAAGACAACCCTTTTTATTATCTGAACAGCCCAAGACATAAAAAATATTTTCTAATGCTTTAATCCACCCTTAATCTAGTGTGGGGTCAGATTATATTATGAATGATGCAGGTTGTTACCTCATGAAATGATCCAATACAGAAATTTTCCTATGTGGTTGATATGATTGATCTCATGAATGTACACTACCACTATTTATATCCTAATTCAATTTCATATTCACTACAAAAAATTGATCAGTTCTGATTCTGACCATCTCAGGTTGCTGATTTGAAAGGTTGTTTTCCTCTTGATGTCATCCCATCATAGATTACCTATTTCCTCTATAGAAAACCATTCCTAAAAAAATATCTAATATGAAGAAACATGTAAATCATCAAATGATATATTATTTCAATTTTACCATAAATTAGAAATAATTTGTGGATATTATATCAACAATATCTAAAAACCTAAATTTATAAAAACCATCCTCTGATAAAACTATAAGTGTCGAGCCTTAAATAATGAATTATCTATATTTAATTCAAGAATTCACCTTGAAGATCTTTTCAAGTTTAGGATTTTAGAGAATTAGACCGTAACTAGAATATACAAAGTGGATACAACAAAAACAGTATCCATTTCTTCCATAATATAAATCATTTAAAATTAAATGTGATTTCATTATTTTGTGGTAAAAATATACATAAAATTCATCGAGAAATATTTTTTTTCTATTATTAATCCTTACACCATGTGGAAAAAATTTCAAAAACATGGGATTATCACAAAAAAATCGATAAGGTATATAAATAAAGAATGAAACCTTTAGTCCATGAATATTTTAAACTCTTTAAAACATTTACACAAAATCATAATTTTCACCCTTAAAACAAAAACACTTTAGAATACCTCATGAAATCATATAATTCAAAAAATACTTCTAAGAAATCATAATTTATTAAGGTAACTTTTGGAATCCATATCGTACTTACATTGTAGCTTTCATAGCTACATAGGGTGTAACCTTCATGGTAACATTGAGAATACCAATCATAGTATATTACATAAATCACTTTGGAAAAAACTTATCATTTAACTATGTCTCATTACCCAATGAAATAGAGAGATATCACAGGTTCTCTAGCCCTTGGGTTATCCTGGAATCATCCGTATACATAAATAATTCCCATGAACCTTAACATTATCACAATAAATAAAACAAGAATAAAGGAAAAATAAAATTTCCACATTGAAATTAGAATATATAATTTCAATATATTGACATAATCAATACTTTTCCAGATCCATTTGCAACCCCAAAATAAATGAAAAAGGAATATGGTATTTATTTTTAATTTAAAAATATTACGTTATGTATAGGAGTCCAAATATCAAATAATGTTCATGGTGGAGGAAATGTCATTGTCGCCACATACATTAAAAACAAAAAATCATTATTTTTTTTAGAAAAATGATTCGTAATAAAAGATTAATTTTAAAAACCATTGAATGAAATTGAATATCAAAGGGGTTTATTATACACTGTATAAAAGAATGTGGTGTATAATATCAAGATATACCTTAATTAAATGAGATTTAGATGAAGTCTCTTACCTTGAGTCTGACTTATTATGTAAAATCATTATATTCCAAAATAATGAACATAGGATAATTTATTCATTGTTGTGAACCATTTCCATGTTTTATATTCCCTTTTTCACCCGTTACCATGTAATATTACATATATAATATTTATGTTAATATCAGACATTTTGTTAATATTCGGTACTGAAGTCATAGACTAACCTGTTATGAGGTAAATTGTCCATGTTGTCATAATTCCATCATCTCCTTAACAGTATTGATGAAATAATCATCAATTTTATACATTAATCATAATTTTTAAATTGAAAAAGTAATTATGGTTTTGAAAAATGAATAATGTTATAATTTTGTTGACGGAAGGACATAGGTATGCTTGAGTAACAATTTCTGTTTTTCATTGATCATTATGAAAATAAGGTAATTAATATTTTATATTTATTGAATGATCATGTTATTATTAGAATAATAATAATCAATAAAATATACTTACATATATATATATATATATATAATACAAGTGATGTGGTGAATAAAAACTAATTATATCGCTTTGTGGAGGTGATAGTTTACACATACGCACGAATGACATTATCATTTTTTTGTGGATGGAAATTATGAATGTAGTTGATAAAATGTTACATTAAAATGAATATTATTTCACTAATATCACTTATTAACATTAATTTTATCATTATTTCAAGTCTATAAAGATGGTTATGAAAAAAAAACTATATTGGTTCTCGAGGCGGTTGTCAGCTGTGCACATGACGCAAAATTTCCATTTCCATTTGATGAAATTGGAGATGGATTTAGGTGACGCCATTAACATAACAACATATAATTATATTAATGATACAACAGTTATTATCTCATCATGGTTTGTGAATACCTGGAGGAGGTTGAAGAATAAATAAAATATAAATACTTAAAGAAAACGATACCTCTTATTCGATTGATCACCTGTGAAGAACACCTTAACATCTGAAAGAAGATTGTTATACCTAGAATAAGGCCTAAATAAATGTGGGAGAGATTTTAAGAAGGGTTTGTATAGGTATTTACTTAACTAAATGGTTCTTTAATTGTGAGTATTTGATAAGAATGAGTACCTTTTTATATGAGAGGGGAGGGGCACCCTTGGAAACTCTTAAAATATTAAATTAGTATAAATTAATTTTTAAATCCAAATGAATCAAAATTGAGTTATTTATAATTTAAAATGATTTTTTTATAGATACTCTCATACAATAATTTTTATACATGTGTTGATTTTATTTTAATCCTTATCATTTCCTTTTACCTTTAATTAACCTCTTTTAATTTTAATTTTAGTAACAACATTTAAAACATTTAGAGGCTATAAATTTCACTTATATGGGGTAAATTGCCCAAAAATGGATAATATATGAGATTTTAGACCATATCATAATAAATATTATATTTTTAAATATTTTTATAATTTTTAAATAATTTAAAAAACTATTATTTCTATAAAATATCAATAATGTCAATTTTGACAATATTTATTTTATTGAATTTAAATAAAATGAAAATATAGATATAAATTCAAAAATAATAATAGACTTATAATATGTCATAGTAACCTATAAAATTCATGTAGTACACTAATTAATTATAATTAAATTTATTTTAACATTTTTCATATCATTTATTTTATATTTCTTTTAATAAAATAATTACTATATCATTGTTATGTCAATATTTATGATAATTATTTAATATCTAAAAATATAAATAAAATACCATGATGTACTAAATTTCAAGAACTATTTATTATTGTAGTTTTATCATGTTTACCCATATATTATAAATATTATACTTATAAGAAAGAAGAGGGTGAAATGTTGTCACTTTCTTTTGTTTTAATAATATTTATATCACTTTTTGAGAAAAAGTCATTTAAATGAATCAATTAAGACTCATAGGTGTTATGGGTATACTTTTATTCATACAATAGTATATTTTATGTTGTTTGGGTAATTTTGTTTCTTTAACATATTGTTTATTACCCTAATTTACATTATTTACCTTTAATTGTGATAAAGAAAAATTATCGTAGTTACTATTCAGAATATCCATAAAATAAAAGAAACATATTTACATAATTTGGACCTGTTGATTCCAAATATGTAACATATTTTTAAAAAATTAAAACACATAATTTTCATTAATTAATTTAAAATTATTCCCCATTTACAAAATAAGAAAATGAGTTTTTTAAAGAAAAAACCTTCAAAATATTGACATGTGATTATATCAAATAGCTTTTTGAAATCACTTACAATGAAAAATGTTGGATTAAATGATAAAAACATCATCTAACTATACTTTAAAACCAATTAAATGTATAAGCTAACAATATAAATAATTAGAATATAAAATCAGTTTTTAATTGAAATGAAGCATGTTTCACTATTCATTAAAAAATTAATTTATTAGAAAAATACTAATATTCAAGCAAAGAATATTTTTATGTCACTCTTAAAAAGAATTAGTTTTTTTAATATAAAAATATTATAATTGAAAAAACTATATTTTAAAAAGGGTTTTGATCAAAAGGAATTAAAACTACATTTAAAAAATATTTGAGTATTTTATGCTTAATATTGGATTTATTCTCATTTTAAGCCAGTAAAATTTATTAAATGAAAGTATATAAATTTAATAGAAATTTCTAAACGTAATAAATTATTTTTGGCTCATTCTCCCCCTTAAAATAGCTAGATAATAACTACCATTTAAAATAATATTACAAATAATGTATTATTATTTACTATAACCCAGTTTTGTGTGAAACATATGATTTCAGAGAAACTTGTTGTTGTGTGTTGAGTACACTATCGGGCATAAAGTCCCATTTTATGTAAAATTAATATCTAATTCTTAAAAATTAATAGATATAAAAAATTATTATATTATAATCACCTAGGTTGTTATAATATATTTTTGTGCCCAATATATTATCCCATGATATTATTGCTGTCAAAAGGGGGAGATTGGTTACTGATAGCGAAGTGGACATAGTATTTGTGATATTTTTTTATAAACATAACAAAAAGAATATAAACTCATAAATTATATTAAAAATAACATTATATGAAATGAATTTATTTAATGTGAATGTCATTTGGAAGTTTTAAGGAGATTCTTTCAGTTTTGTTGTTAGAAAAAAATATTTTATATTTTTTGGTATTGAAGAGTTAATCACTCCATATGGTATATAATATTGTTGTTATTATCCTATGTGAGATTAATATTTCATGAATGAAAAATGAATCATTTAGAAATTACAATGTTCATTTCCTGATATGGTTTTGAAATGAAAAGATTCACGAGCTTTGCAATCTCAACATGATGATCACTCTATAATGGATTTACCATGAAATTTCTTTTTCTTTATAGTTGGTGCATGCAATAGGTTTGTTCCACGAGGGAGGAAATTTATCCATATATTACAATATAGTACTAAAATACAATTTTTTGGAATATTTGGTACTTATTCATTATAAATCATTTAAAATTCACACAACAATAGACATTATGACATATAATAAATCCCTTAAAACTTGACTAGTTAGAATGGAACTAGTTTGGGAAACTATCATGTCACACAATAGTGTTAATCATTACAAAGTAAAGTTCATACCTAAATTTGGATTCCCAAAGCATGATTCATTCCAAATTATATTTTTAATGAATTTTCTAAAAAATCTATCTAGGTGTAACACACTGAGATTTTAGAAAAGAAAAATATGTTTGATAACACATACGATATGCAACATCAAGCTTAAACAATCAGATATATATAAAACTATTATAATCTACCTGTTATATTGGTGGGTATGAATAATAATAAATAGTTTATAAAAAATATATATATATATATATCAAACTCCAAAAAAAGTAATTATTAATATTTACTAAATAATTATTTAATTTTTTTTAAATTATTATTTTTCTTCAAAATTATTTTTTCATCAAAATTGATTTTTATTGTATTTTATGAAAGAATATTATAATTAATTTTGGTAATTATAGAATTTTTTTAATAAACATATCTTTATTTATTAAAATTTTCACGTAAATATTTACTTTTGGTGAACTATTATGATTGTTTAGTGAATATTGATTTTTCAATGTATAGTGACAAATACCATTTTTTGTAAAATGTTGTTTCTTTTTGAAAAATAATGAAATTTAGAATTCGAGTTCGTTTTAATAATATTTAATGGGATATAGGTATTATTTATTTATATTTAATCGTATTAAATAATTTTAAATCAAATTAATATTGGATTTCAGTATACGTTTGTTTTTTGTTTGAAAACAATATTTGTTTTTAGAAAATTGTTTTAAAATGAATCATGTATAACTATTTTAAATAAATTAAATAATCCATAAGGATGATTGTTTTTAATTTAATTTATATATTATAAATAAATAAATTTTAAATTTAATTCGTATAATAATTATTATTACCATTGTAGTTAATATAAAAACATATTTTCCATGAAAAATGCAATTCTTGAAAGTTTCCTTTTTCATCACGTATGTGGGTTATATTTTAAATTAAAATTTTTGCTTATATGAATCTAATTTGATAAAATATATTTCATATTTTTAATCCCCATACTTTAAATTTTATAAAAATTTCAACATAATTTCTTATCGTAAGGAATATTGAAAATAGTTAAAATTATTTTTCAACATTTAAGAAAAAAATGTGTTTAACAGAGGATAAACTAATAATATAAGTGTTAAAATGAAATAAAAATTCACTATTATCTATTTTATGGACATATTTAGACCTTATAATGTCTAATTATTGATAATAATCTATTTTTTCAACTTTAGGCATGTGAAAAACATGGGTACACTTTTTTCTCTTCAAAAAGTACAAGTATGCCACTCACCTCACTTATAAAAGGCCACCCTTATCTCCAATTATTCACACCCAAAAACAATTTTTTATTATACTAGGCCTATTTTAATCACTTCCAATCATCCATTACCTCATACTAGATTCCCTTTTGTGGTCATAAATCAATTATATGAATGCATTATGTATAATTCGAAAGAGGTGGTCCCAGAAGAGGTAAAAATAATAACTATGTGTTCTTGTTTTAATTTTATTCCAATGAGTTAAAATATTATTCAAAAATTATAATATGATATAAATATATAATATATACTTAGATTATATTAAATTAAATTAATAACCTAAGTACTTATCTGCTTCCATCAAATGGGATAATAAAACATCCTTAATGTGCATGATGGACTACCGCTTTGCCAACCGATGTCATTCATTTTCCATCAGCGCCTCTCATACATTATTAAAATGATGGATTTAAAGTATATATATTATATTTATTACATATTAATAATTATTTTGATTTTATATCTCCAATAAATTTTTAATTTCCATTATGGGGGGATACAATAACATTTCTCTTTTGTAGGACAAGCTACCACCTCGTGAAGGGATCCAATCTATTTTTAACTAAATATTTACAAGGAAGGTAATAAAGATAATTTTAAATAATATATGTGATATAAATTAAATAATAATTATATTAATTACAAATGTATTAATGTTAAAATTTAATATATTATATAATTTCTTACTCTGAAAAATGATAAAAATGTTCCTGTACGTGTGAACTACCAGCTGTACGAAGTGACATGATTCTATTTTCATCACCACATCACAAGAATGATATATATAATTATATTTAAATAAATAATATTTTTTTCTAATATTATTGTAATTCTATAATGATAAAATAATATATACCTTCTTCCTATAATGATCATTGAAAAATGGAAATGTTACTCATGCGTACGTATGACCCACCATCTCAATGATCATAACAGAATTAATTTTTCATAATCATTTTAGTGATTTTTTTAATTGAATAATTGATGAATAAATGTTATAATTATTTAAGTATATATTATTAAAAGTAGAAATTTTTATTGGAAAATAAAATAATATATGTAAGATCATTATAAAGGATTGATATTAAATACAAGTAATGACTAAATATATGGTAAGGGATTCTCATCTCCCTTTTACTTATATTTGACATATGCCATATTCAGTAATTATTGTTATTATGTTGTGTGTATAATATAAATTTTCATGTAATATAATTAATCCATAAAATATAATTTTGTTTTAATTTGGTTTTTTAATTAATTTATCAATGGGTATTTACTTAAATGTTACTAAGTGTTAACGAGATTCTTAACTCAATTTCCTTTCACTGGGTTGTAAAACTTCCTTTTTGAGTCTGTTGTGATATTATTATGTGTGAATTAATATATTTAATGTTTTATAATATATTTATATTTTTATATATATTTATTGTTATTACATATAATATATCCATTGAGTAACTCTAAATTTAGTGATGTGATCTTGGTAAGGGTTAATCATCCCAACTTCCTTTCTTTGGGACAATTTTTTATGATATGCACCTATATTCTTTTTGAGGTTTATATAATTAAATTTTGGAATTTTATATCTTGTATACACTTATGTTCATTATATTTAATTATTTGTTTTGTTATTCATTCATGGGGCTTATAAATAAAGAGTTACAAAATTTTAAAATTCTATATGTTAAAATCACTATTCTTTTTAGACTATTTATCTTCAAGATCCTTTTGCATAAAGTTATATGATATTTTTTTATCCATATATAATTTATTATACACTTTTCATTATAGTTTTATACTTTTTTAATGTCAATTTACACCCTTATTTACTAAAAAACATCAATAAAGTTGATTGAAAGTGATATAAATCTTATATTTCTCTTTTAGATCAGGCTTCTTTATATTCCACATCAATGTTTTCTATTTTTTTTAAAATATATTTTCCCTAAAATAAATTATTTCCTATAGATATTTTTCATGTTCGTTGACCTTATTGTAAATGGGTTTTTGTTTAATTTGCTTAACATTTTATAATTGTTTCATTGTTAACTCCTTTTTACAAAATGTTTAAAAATAATTTCTATTTTTATAATTTTAAACATGAATGGATATTCATACCATAATGAACATTGTTTGGTTTAAACCATACCTTATATATTTCAAAGGGTTTTATCAATGAATATGATTTCAAAAAGGTTCTTGAATTTTTAGTTTTAAAAATTGATTTTTAAAATGAAAAGATTATTTTCCTTAAAATATTTTTAATTATATTTTAATGGTATTTCAATTAATAAATGTAAAAACTCTAGACGTTACTTACAATCCAATGAAGATAGTTTCAATTGATACCATCCTTATTATTTCTCTTGATAAATTATGAGATTGACATGGATCCTATTTCATTACCATGGGTTTATCATATTTTTAAGAGATTGTTATAAAACATATTTATTTTATATGGGTTAATCATGTTTCAATGATTTTGTTATGTAATATGTTTAATTTTCATAGGTTAATCAATTTTCAATGATATTATTATGGAGGTCAATTATTTTCCAGTATTTAATCATTCTTGAAAGATATTGTTATGGAACCTATTTCTTTTCCATGGGTAAATATTGTTTCAAGGAGATTCTTATAAAAACCACTTATATTACATGGTTTAATCATGTTTCAAATATATTATTATGGAACTCATTTCATTTTCATGGGTTAATCATGTTCTGAAAAGAATAACGGGTTTTTCAGTGAGTTTATAATGAAAAGAGTACTATGTATACATTGTTAAATATAGGGTTCTTTGACATTTTTTGTAATGATCATTGGTTTTGTTATAAACCAAGGATGGGTCATTTCGTTATAAACCAAGGATGAGTAGTTACATTTTCAACCAAGGATATGTGGATTATTTATAAATAAGGATTAGCGGGTATGTTTTATCCCTCCAATGCATTGGGTAATCCAGAGATGGAACTTTTCCATATTAGTTATTATCTTTTTGACATGTGATGTGATAATAACATTCCAAAATACTAATAAGTTTTATCTATACTTTTAATTCATTTATAATGTTTCTTATGATCAATATTGATATCACATGGCTCATGATAATTGATTCTTATTACTCTTTCCTTTTTTAAATTCTTCTTCCTTGTTTTCATGATCCAGGTATTGATGGGTATGAATCTTCTTATGTTATACTCATATGCATTGATTATGTAATAATACCCTTATTCTCTTCTTATAACCCTTGATAAAATTAAATTGTTAATACTTATACATACCCTTAATGAGAATTTGATATCACAATTCTAATGTTTCATTTTACTTAGGCTTTAAATATTAAGTTTGAATGAATTATCTATATATGTGTTTCATATGTTTGATGATTATGAAATAATTTGTAAAATAAAATATGTGTATAGTGGGAGACGATTTTAATCATTATGATCCATTTATTATGAATCCACGATGTTTATAATTTTTCCTAATTCTATATAAATTTAAACCAAAATGTTATTTGATAATATAAGTGATCAAATATTTTTTTATGATGTTTTATATTTTGGATAGAAAAAATTGGTTTTTGTTCATTGGTACCAATGATAGAAATGTAATGTCTATGTTTTAAACATTATATTTGATAATGTGGGTTTGGGGCTGTTATAATAGAATACTAATGGATTTTTCAATCATGAATGCCCACATACCCTAAAAATAGTTAATATAGAATATTAGTCTAGATTAATCTAATAATTCAATTTGATGTGGGATAATTTAGTGGAAATTGAATTTTGGAAATTTAATTTTAAATAAAAATATTCAATAAAGATGATTACTTATATATAGTAAGATATAAATAGTGGAAAGTAGCAAATATCTTTTCTTAATCCTTTTTATTAAAATTCATAAGTCTTGTTAAGTAAATTATTTTCTAATGAATATTCCACTAACTCATGTATTTTGAGGGTTATGTAAGGGTAAAATTATATTTCAAACATTTTCATGATAGAAGATTGGGTTTCATTATGTTTCATAATGGTAAAGACACTTTTATGTAGGTTGTGTAAGGGTAGATCCATTTTTTTGTGACCCGGGTAATGGAAAAATTGGTATTCCTCTACTTGAGTAAGGGTGAACCCTATTCACATAATAGAAATCAAGGGTGTGTGTAAGGGTGAGCTGTTGATCCCAAGAACCACGTAACAATACCTCCAGTTTATTGTAAAGTTAAACCGTGAGTTCCAAGTGATATATAAGGGTATATAACCACGATGTGTGTTTATCACGTGATTCTTAAGGGTTATGTAAAGGTAATCTAAGGTTTTCCCTGCTTATGTAAAGGTATGTATGAGCTTCATAAGGGTCAGCTGATGGATCCTTTTATTTTTTGTGGGTAATGATGAGTTATGAGAATTTACAAAAAATTAATTGAGTACTCAAAAGTAACACATATGAGTTGAAAAATGGTAAAACCATGTAACCTATTTAATGTGGCTAGATCGATTCTCAAGGAGGATGTTAATGGGAAGGAGATTGGTAATTATTTGGAGATCCCTCTACTAGTGGGGGATGATCTTTCCATTCATGATGTGAGGTGGGTTGGTACTAACATGAATTCTTATCTAGCGTGCAATGTGTAACGGCCCAAATCCGGAGCCCCTCCACTGGTGCCCCATACCCGGTTCACCACATGACCTCAAGCGCGTTTCTCCAAACTCCAGAGGCTGCCAACTAGTAGCGAGGGCCTTGGTGAGTTGGTGGGGAAACTATGCCCTCATTCGGTAAAGTATACAGTAGAAGAACAACCATACACAGTAACAGAAATAATAAACAGCATACAACAACAAAAATGAACAGCGGAAGCAATGATTAAAATAATAATGATGCAACATGGAACATGACTATGGAAAGCAGTAACCAAACCAACGTGCTAAAGTACAACTGAAAAACAAAGTGCAAAAGAAAACAAAGTAAACTCCTCAGCATCGCAAGACATGGCTCGGTCTCATGCTCACCAACTCCAGTGCAATCTATAACCTAAAGTAGAAGGGCGCTTGCCCTTATCTATACCTGCAAAACCAAATTCTTCTTGGGCCCAAAAGAAGACTATGTTGTTGCAGGTATAGATAAGGGAAAGAGCCCTTCTACTTGTGGTTCTTGATTTCACTGGGGTTGGAGAGAATGGGACTAAGCCGTGTCTTACGATGCTGAGGAGTTTACATTGTTTTCATTTGTACTTTTTTTTAGTTGTACTTCAGCACGTTGGTTTGTTTACTACCTTCCATAGACATGTACCATTTTTCATCATTATTATTTTATACATTGCTTCTGCTATTTAGTTCAGTTGTTGTATGTTGTTTATTGTTTCCGTTATTGTGTTTGGTTTTTCTTCTGCTATATACTCTACCGAATGAGGGCATAGTTTCCCCACCGACTCACCAAGGCCCTCACTGCTAGTCGGCAGCCTCTGGCATTTGGGGAAACGCGCTTGAGGTCATGTAGAGAACCTGGTATGGGGCACTAGTGGAGGGGCACCGGATTTGGGTTGTTACAAAGTGGTATCAGAGAAGTTCTTTTCTCTTTCTCTACTATTTGGAGACATTAGCCAGGGATAGGAAGGATTCAGTACTTGGTATTAAGTTGTGATCGGGAGTAGCTAACCCATGTACATGGAAAAGCCATACTACATTGTTAATTGTAGTTGCTGGTTTTGAGATTTTACGGTTGATATGATTTCACCTAGAGTGAATCACCTGCTTTGTGTTGTTAATTCCTTGGCGATTGCGGTTTTATTTCTATCACAACCTGATGAGATGTGGGTATTCCATCTCATGCATCATATATGCACTTGGAGAAATCACATGCCAGACATTCTTACCATGCCATCTAGGGTGCATTAGCGATTGCATGCTGTTGTGATAGACTTTGTGTAGATTATGAATGATATTGTTATAGGTGCTTTATAGAATATATGCTTCCTTTTTAGAATATTTTATGTTTCCTACCATGCTTAAATGAATGCCATGTTTTGATTCACGGGGAGTATGGGCCCTCACGAATCAAAATTTGGAACTTCCTTGGCCTGTTTTCTGTGTTTTATGGGCTTCTATGTAGTTTCTGAGCTACTTCCTAGAAAACCCCAGAATACACGGCATTCACTTTTGCTACACGTTGTGTAGTTTTCAGGCCATGTCACTGGCTGTGTGAGAAGAACCACGGTGTTGTGAGAATAACTTTAGCAACACGCCATGTGCGGTAGGTACTCACCATGTAGTTTGGAGCCGTGCACCCGGATGTGTCACTAACAACATGGGTCAGGGAAGATCGAGTAGAACACGCCGTGTAGTCCCGTCCAGGTACCCGGCCATGTCACGAACAACACGGGTCAACTTTCCTTATCTCAGACACGCCGTGTTGTTTTCAGAACACGCCATGTAGTATTGATCAGGTACCCGGTCGTGTCACGAACAACATGGGATGATGTCACCTTCACCTATACACATCGTGTTTTTTTGGAACATGTCGTGTAAGGCTCAGCCATGTAGACAGCCGTGTATTAAACAACATGGGCCGCCGAAGCCTTGCCTAGTACACACCGTGTTTGTTCAGAACACGCCGTGTATTCTTGAGTTAAGTCGGACAGTGTGGGTTCGCCGCGTAAAGATACTCGAATAGGGGATTAGTTTTCATGTACATGTCGTGTGTGGAGTCAACATGTCGTGTAGTTTTAGGTGTTACACAACATGTAGGGCAGGGGTACACGCCCATTTCAGTTGATTAATAAGACACATAATGTAGTTTTATACACGTCGTGTACTCGTGTTTTGTAAACTTCTGTGTTTTCTTTCCCCTATTCCCTTTTTGTACTCTTGTGTCCTCTGTACTTGTTTTTCTGATATAAGGTTTACTTTTAATCTATCAGAGATATACCTCCGAGATGTTCTCCGGTTGTACGTCCATCGTCAGGCATTGATCAGATGCCAAATATGGCTGGTCAGGGAATTCCTGCCGATCCTCCAGTCGGGCCAGCCTTGGCACTAGCTGTTATACCAGTTATAGACACTGATGCACAGTTCAAGGAAGGTTTTATGAGGATGATCCAGACCATTCAGGGAGTGTCACCTCCTGCCATGACTATTTCAGACTTGACGCGGTTTTTTTAGCAGCAGCATCCTCTTACTTTCTCGGGGGAAGGAGGACGTCAGGCTGCAGAGTCATGAGTGGAAGCCAAGCTGACTATCTTCGAGCATTTGGAGACACCTCCGGAGAGGCGGGTCAAGTTCTCCACCTACATTCTCCAAGACTCCACCAAGAGGTGGTGGGACGTGATCTCACAGGCATGTCACTGGCATGTTATGGCTTCGGAGGAGTTTCAGTGCGCTTTTTATGACTACTTCTACCCAGAGACCCTGAGGGCCGACTGAGCTCAGGAGTTCCTGAGTTTAGAGCATGGTACTCTTTCTGTCATGGAGTATTCCTCTGGTTTCACCGGACAACAGCATTTCACACCCCTCCATGGTGGGAGGTTCTTGGCATGGAAGTTTGAGGATGGTCTCAGGCGGGAAATCTGCTTGCAGGTGAATTTCATCTAGTTGACTTCCATCACATCCATCGTCAACCAGGAACTGATTGCGGAGCACAATCTGGGATACTCCGGAGCTATGATCCAGGATGGTTCTGCTTCCAGATCTAGTTTTCCTCCATATGACAGCAAGAAGCGTCGTAGGGAGTTTATGCGTGGTGATCCGAGTAGGCGAGATGCATCTTCAGGAAACCAAGTGGTATGCTACTAGTGTGGACGGTTAAGGCATACGAGGCCGCAGTGCCAAAGAGACCCTGTGGAGTATCGATCATGAGGCAAGATGGGTCACCTTCAGCATTTCTGCCAGGTTTTCTCACCAACAGCTAGTGAGTGAGGTTCTTCCATGACCCCTCGTTCAGGAGAATCACCCCTAGTTTCTCACCAGCCGAGGAACTAGAGTTCTTCCTGCCGTTCAGTCCAAGGTGGAGGTTGAGGCCATGGTGGTCAGCCACCAGTCCCTCAGCACCAGCAAGGTGGATAGGCTCAGAGTGGTCAGCCAGGGGCATAGGGGCGCGATACAGGCCAGTCTTTCGCAATGGAGTAGACCTATTAGGAGCAGGATCCTGGCCCTTCTACAGTTCGAGGTATGATTTTAGTAGCCTCAGTTTTATCTTCATCTCTTTTCAATACTAGTGCTACACATAGTTTTATCTTTTTTGCTGCTATGGAGAGCATTGGGATTAATGTATTTTCTTCTGTCATCCCGTTGAAACTAGAGACGCCTTTGGGGACGAGGACATCTAGTGTACGCCAGTGTAGAGAGTGCCCTCTCGAGGTTTCATGGTATCATTTCTCATGGGATCTCTATGTCCTAGAGATGACATGCTATGATTTTATCCCCAGGATGGACTGTTTGGTTCTCTTCTAGACAGTCATCGACTGTTATCATAGTAGAGTGAGTTTCATTTCACCAGAGGGTGAATCTTTTCTTCATATGGGCGAATGGGATGTTCAGGCGAGTCGAGCAGGACTCGAGCATCATGGGCGAGGAAGAGTGACGGCCCAGATTGCTAGTCTTTATCTGGATAATCATGGGACTTCGCAGTTGGACTTTCCTCCAGTGGTGGATCGTTTCTGGGATGTCTTTCCAGAGGAATTTTTAGGTTTGCCTCTGGAGAAGGATGTACACTTCTTGATTGATCTGGTGACAGGAGTGGAACTGGTGTCCACTACTCCTTATAGGATGGCTACACCTGAGTTGCAGGAGCTCTAGAAGTAGTTGGAGGAGTTGCAGGCAAAGGGTTTCATCTAACCTAGTACCTATCCTTGGGGTTCGCCTATCCTGTTTGTGAAGAAGTAAGACGGTACCCTTCGGCTTTTTGTGGATTATCGGAAGCTGAACCAGTTGACGTTCAAGAACCGATATACCATGCCAAGGATCTATGACCTCTTTGATCAGCTTCAAGGATCCCGAGTGTTCTCGAAGATCGACTTGAGGTCTGGTTATCATCAGTTTCTCGTTAGACCATCAGATATACCTCTTATAGCCTTTAGGAGCAGGTATGGTCTATAGGAGTATACAGTCACGTCGTTCGGTCTCACAAATGTACCTGCAGTTTTCATGGCACTGATGAACCGAGTATTCCATCCTTACTTGGACTCATTCGTCGTGGTCTTTGTGGACGATATCTTGGTGTACTCTCACACTCAACACGACCATGCCACACATCTTGAGATCATTCTGAGTACACTGAGAGTGCATCGACTTTATGCTAAACTCTCGAAGTGCCACTTCTGGATGGATCAGATTCACTTTTTGGGTCACGTCATCTCAGAGGAAGGAGTATCTGTGGACCTAGAGAAAGTGAGAGCTGTAGTTTCCTGGGAGCATCCAAAGAACGTTTTTGAGGTACGGAGTTTCATAGGGCTGGAATGATACTACAGATTATTCATTCAAGACTTCTCATGCCTGGCAGCACCATTGACATGATAGAACAAGAAGGGGGAGAAGTTCTTATGGTCTGATTCTTGTGAGTCAGACTTTCAGGAGCTAAAGGGAAGGTCGATGATAGCACCGATACTAGACTTTCCAGATCCAGGAAAGAGTTGCACTATTTATTGTGATGCTTTAGGTATCAGGTTAGGAGCTGTGATTATGCAGGGAGATGGAGTCGTTGCGTATGGGTCTCAACTACTAAGGCCACATGAGAGGAACTACCCTATGTACGATCTAGAGTTGGTAGTTGTTGTTCATGCCTTACACTATTGGAGACACTATCTTCTGGGAGAGCACTTTGTGGTCTTTATTGACCACAAGAGTCTCAATTATATCTTCACTCAGCATGATCTGAATCTGGGACAATGCAGGTGGGTCGAGTATCTTCAGTCTTTTGATTTTGAGCATTCCTATATGCCAGGAAAGGGAAACGCAGTGGTAGATGCATTGAGCAGAAGAACTCAGATTCAGGCAGTTCAGGAGGCCAGCGGTGAGTGGCAGCTGATGGCTATGTTCTCTGAGATGCATCTGGAGGTGCACGATAGACTGGGACAGACCTTCCTATATTCTATAACTGTTACCTCTACACTACTTGATCGGGTAGGGATGAGGCATCTATCAGACTCAGAAGGATTAGTCTTGTGGGAGAGTGTTTTAGGAGAGGACCCTTTTCCTGGATGGACAGTGGGCGAGGATGAGATCTTGCGCTTCCAAGGATATGTATGGGTGCCAGTAGACAGAAGTGAGGAGCTGATGAGGGAATTTCATTCCATAGTTTGGGCAGTTCATCCTGGCATCACCAAGATGTATAGGGATCTTAACCGCCAGTACTGGTGGCTAGGTATGAAGAAAGATGTTTATGGTTTCATCTTACGGTGTTCTACTTGTCAGCAGGTGAAGGCGTAGCACCAACGACCAACATGCCTTTTACAACAGTTACCCATTCTAGAGTGGAAGTGGAACGATGTTGCGATGGACTTCGTGACCGGGTTGTTGAGGTCACCTCGAGGGAAGGATGTTGTTTGGGTTGTCGTCGATAGGCTCACAAAGGTTTCTCACTTCATGCCAATCAAGGAGACCTTCAGTGTCGATGATCTGGGATGAGTTTTCATCAGAGATAACATTCATCTGCATGGAGTTCCACACTCTATTGTTTCAGACAGGGATGCACGCTTTACCTCTCGGTTCTGGAAGGGACTCCAGAAGGCCTTGGGTACACATGTACTTTTGAGTACAACATACCACCCCCAGAATGATGGCTAGTCTGAGTACACAATCCACGTGCTAGAAGATATGCTCAGAGCTTTCGTCCTGGACTTTGGCAGTTCTTCAGAGAGGCATATACCTCTTGTAGAGTTCGCATACAACAACAATTTCAAGGCGACCATTCAGATGGAACCTTACGATGCTTTGTATGGTCAGCCATGCCGATTGTAGAGACCCAAAGCTTAACGTACATGGAAATTACATAACTTTTGCGGAATAATTAATACAAAATAAAAACAGACACACATGGACCGTAACAGTTTAGTGTCTTCGGAAACTCGGAAAATACTCTTCTAATCATGTTAAAAGATCTTTAACATCTCCCATAAAGATCATCCCCTCTTGTTTTCTTACCTAAAAAATTTCCTTAAATCCATGGGAAAAGAAAACATATAAAGGGTGAGCACAAATGCTCAGTAAGGGTAAGCATAGAGAACATAAAACAATCCATAATCATTTGAATGCAAAAGTTGAACATAAAATCTAAACATCAAAATCTTGAGCCAAGACATAAATCTTAGAAGTACGTAAGGAATATACTATAAAGAAACATCAATATTGATAAAATATAATGGGAATAAATCATGTCATTGTGGAAACCATTCAGCACTTGTTATGATTTTAATAGTAGCCAAGGCATTGCTACCATGACCATTTTAGTGGACAAAGTCCCTTTCTGAATCGAGTTCGCTCCTCGTTCTAGTCCTGTATCACTGAACCGGATTAACTTACCGTTCCAGCCATGTCTATCTCATGAGATATAAATCATTACCCAATTCATTGGAGGGAGATATAGGTCCCACCCATCTCATTATGAAATCATTCTTACTTGTGCCACAAAATAAACATAAAACATTCATCCTAACCCAAAGAATAAATTGGGTTTCATAAACATCATCCCATCATCACATAATCCATATAAAACAAATGGATATTTTATCATAAGAAAAGTGAAACCATGTAAATCATAGAGACATTATACTTGAAACATACACATATGAAATAATGTCAACTTAGATGGAAAATGGTTTTGATAAAACACTTGAAATGAATAGTTGATGAAAATATCCTTTCTTCTTTAAAATAATTTTCTTTTCACAAAATGTCATGCATTTTTAAAAGAAAAGGATTTTATAGAAAATAGTCATGAAATATTTGGGAGGAAGATTCATGAAAATAAGGCTTTATAAAACCGTAAAGATCTTTTCATGGCGTATAAGTTAAAAAAACATTCTTCTCGTACTTTTTCCGGAAAAGTCAAAAAGTACCTCATAAAAGAAATATTTCTATCATAAAATGTGGTAAAAGTCAAAATAGGTAAAAAGGACATTAAACATACATAAAAACACTTTTAGAAAATAGGGACTTTGATTATAACAATAACCCGAGAAAATACTTACGAATAAACAATCTCAGATAAGAACGAGATTGGAAAGGCTATCCCTTACCTTAGGTCCGATATGCTTCGTACGTATCTGAAACTCCTGTATAATGATTTAAATAATTTAATTGACTTATTTCAAAATCATATTCATTGTTATGATATCATATATGGTTCACTTATGACTTTATATTACCAGTTCTTTTGTAAATTCAATGTTAAAGAGTGTTTTGGGTAAAATCATTTCATTAGTCGTCAGTGTTTTGACTTGTAATTATTCATATGATTACTTAGATCATTATTACATAATTTTGAAATATAAAACATGATTTATATATAATCTATATTCAGAATATACATATATATAATAGATCGATAAATGGAATGAAATACACTGTTCATGGAATGGTAGGTCGTACGTACGCATGAACGCTGTTTTCGTTTCCTTATTGAATTGAATGGAATTAAGTATATGACGTACAAAAATTTGTACAATACTCCAGCAGCATTATTATGTCATATATTTCATGATTACTTATTATATGTACTTTATAATCATTCTTGAATTGATAACATGGAAAATGAATCTCATCGCGTCGTGGAGACGGTTATCCATACGTATGCACGAGCGATGATATTGTTCCCATATTTATTGAATTGAATTGGAGTGAATGATCTAATATATTAGAATAAGTATGATGTTATAATAATCATATGTATTTATTATTTACACCATTATACCTATCCAAGTACGATGGTGGTGCAAAAACAGATTACACCACGGTGTGGAGATGGTATTCCGTACATATGCACGCGCGGTGATTTCATTTTCCTTAGGATGGATAGAAGGTGAAATGGGATTGTTTCATATTTATAATAACATATCATATATTATTGATACTTATGTTATTACAATATAATGAAATAACTAAAGAAGATGAGGTATAAGAAGAAATAAATTTGAATGAATCGGTACCGAATATTACCTCTTCTTCGATACGCCTCTTTGAAACCTCCTCTTAGGGCACTAAGATTGGGCTTTGAAGTAGAAAATTACCTCTAGGATATTTATAGGGAAGTGGAGAAGATAAATTGTCTGGGTTTGGCCGATCTGGAAGGCTCATTGTGTTGTAAGGAGGAGAGGGAGGTGGTGCCTTTTTATAAGGGAGGAGTGGGGCACCTTTAGAATCCTTAAAAATATTAGTTTAATATAAATTCAAACCCAACATAAAAACCACAATAAATTACTCAATTCGAATATTAGATGATATAGAGTTGTAATCTCATCATCCAATCAAATTTAGACATGTTTTGATCTTATTTTAAACCTTATAATTTTGATTTATCGTTATTTAATCTATTTAAGTTTATTTATGGTAATAAAATTATAAATTATAAATGGTTTTAAATAATCACTTATGTGTTGTTAATTTTCCATAATTGGATACTTTATGACATTTTCGAATATATAAATTTGAATTTATAATTTTTAAATAATTTTGTGACTTTTAAATAATTAAATAATATGTTATTTTTATAAAATAACAATAGTTTCAATTTTAACATTATTCATTTATTTGAATTTAAATAAAATCCACACAGAGGATATATTCGAACTAAAATATTTAATAGATTCATAACATGTCCAATTTGTATTGAAAATTCATGGATCACATTAAATAGTTCATATAATATTTATTTTATTATTTTTAAAAACATTTATTTGGTATATCTCTTAATAAAATAATTAGTTCAACATTTTTGTATAATTATTTAATATACTTATGTGTGATATAAAAATTAAAAATAAAATCATTTGATGAAGATAAATATCAATTATTTTATAATAAAATTTTTTCTTTAATTTATCATCTTAAAATAACAACATGTAAATAGTTATCTTTATTAAATTATGAAGGTGACAACTTTGGAATCATTTAAAATAAAATATTATAAGTGTCATAATCGCCTTAATAAGGATCCAAATAGCCAACAAATCGTCCAGTGGATGATTAGGGTTTATATATACACTACTAATATTTTTTTTTCAGTTTTTGGGCCTTTTGATATGTATTACTATTTCAATAAAAACAATATTATTGATTTTTCACTAACTAAATAACTTCAGCATCATTAATTTATAAGATAATAAGGTAATTAAATAACTCTTAAAAATTACAATTAAATTACCATGATAAAGAAAAAACTTTTATCTTTAAAATGAGTATTTATAACAGAATTTATATTCTGTATATTATTATATTAAAAATACATTAATTATTAAAGTTGAGTGAGACATATTTCACTGTCCTTTATATAAAATAAATTAAAGGTCTTAATCACCTCCAAGTGGGTTCCAATGGATTCCATTTCGACCCAAATATGCCTTAGGATGAAATATAAGCATCCAATTATATTAATACAAGTGTTAGGATAATTTTATAATATTATATTTACCCTTAATTACATGATTTAACTTTTACTATGGTAAATAAAATTTATCGTAGTTACTATTCATAATGCCAAAAAATAAAAAGTAGTTTATTAACATAATTTGGACCCACTGATTCCAAATATGAAATAAATTTTTTAAAATTCAATACACAAAATTTTCAGAAATTAATTTAAAATTAATCCCGTTGTTCAGAAAACGTGTTTTAAAAGTTAAAACATTGCAAAAGATTGAAATGTTTTTACCTATGAATTCAATGTAAAACTAATGTTAATGACATAAATTATATTAAATGGTAAAAATATATTATATTTATACTTTAAAACCATTCAATATTATAATTTAACCATATAAATTATTGTGATGAGAAAAGTTGTTTTTAATTAAAATATAGCATGTTTTTACTATTCATCAAAATATGAAAGTTACCAGAATATTATGAAAAACTTATCCAAAGTAAATTTTTATTTCATAATTCCAGAGAATAATTTTATTTTGTCAAATTAAACTTAAAAACATGTCAAAAACTAGATTTAACGTGGATGCGCCATCAAAAGGCGGCAAAACTGTATTTTTTGAAAAATACTTATTTTACCAAAATATTTAATTTGTTCTTATACCATATTCTGGACATGTTTAAGATGAATAATAATGTTATAAAATTAAAAATTTAGTTAATACTATTCATAACGGCTAGTTCATAATAATATTATAACCATATAACGTTGTTTAGTGAAACCTGGTATTGCGTACAACACACACTATCGAGGAAGGTCGTGATTGCGTGTAATGAAAGCCATGTCAGGGTTGCATAAACTGAAAGATAATATGGTGTTGCATATAGCACAAGATAATCTTGGTGTAGCGTACAACAGAAGACATCAATGAAATTAAAATGAATATTTTTCATTAAATCTTGGGGTGTTACATTCTACCCCCCTTAAAATGAATTTCTCCCTCGAAATTCGTCGGGGTTATAAATTGTTTACTACTTGAATGTTTAATTTGTAAAAACCCACATCGTAAAAGGAATACTAAACCTTAATTTTAAAAAGTGAAGTATGAAACATAACGGTTACCCAAATTAACTCATCACTGGGTTTCCACGAAGGAGAACATAAGTGAAAATATGGATATTGAAGATAAATATAACCATCAAGTTCTGATGGAGAGTGGTAGAGAACATGTCTATGAAAACACCAACAATAAAAAATCCATAAATTTGTTGTGATATATGGTAGCATCTGATTTATCAGATATAATGGCACTGTGACAACATTTTTGGTTTTGAAGATCATTTCCCTAAATTTGAAGAATTTGAATTATAAGAAATGCATACTTTATTTCGATATAATCTCACCATTGTTCGTGCCTTGAAAAATTTCCACTTCATCTCCTAATGAAATGAAGTTGAATTTTTCATTTGTGAAGTGTTAGCAGATCATGTGATTGAAGGATGGGTCATTCCATCTGTATAAATCAAAAGGTTAGCCATTTTTATATACATAAGTCCATCTATCACATATCTTTCCAAAAATGGACTTATACTTCATCTATCATACCACTTAATAAAATAAAACTAGTTTATACTAACCAGGTACATCATGTAGGCTAGTGGTAGCCGATAAAGGCCTGTCGCACTTCAGTTTTGGGTTCGATTCCCAAAACCATGTTTGATGCGATGGATAATCGCCCTTCCTGGAGGATGTCCTTTTTACTAAAAATGCATTATTATAACGTTCAATCAATAATATCGAAAAAGTTCTATCCTTAAACAATACTAACTTATGTCCAACATAATCTATTCCAATCTTTAGGATTATCCAAAATACTTCTTTCCAAACTCAAAGTATAAAGAGAACGATTACTAAAAAGGTCATATAACAAGCACATGAATACCATCATTTATCTCTCATATAACTTGTTGGTCACATTCCAATCATGTGAATAACTTAATCATGTATTATCTTGAAATATGAATACCCATTAAACATTATTTAAAACATGAATTCTTTCAAAAGTTAACTCTTTCCTCATACCAAAATCCAAAAATTCTATATACTCAAACCATGATATAACCTTGTCTTTATATCAGTCATGAGCTCATGAATACTATCAAACATATTATTTTCTCCTTATCCATTCATTATTTGCATATCATCTTATTTCCAAAAATATCTGAATAACCATTCATGTTTACCGGTACCATTCAACATATACTTTCATATACTTTAGGAAAAACAATAGTGTAATGATCCTCAGATGATTCATTATTCCATAGTACCATTAACTATACAACATAACATAAATAATTCCATTACCTTCTTAAAACATTGACAAAGATTCAACACTTCTTTCATCTCATATATCATTTGTAGTCTCCTCATCATCATCCACATAAATACTTCCCATATGACCATGACGATTCTCTTCATGAGATTTTCCCTTAGGTAATTGGTTTGCATAATGTCCATACATTCCACATTTAAAACATCTAATCATTGTTGATGTCTTAAAAATATCATTATCCTTCTCCCTGGTGTTAACTGAAACTTTTCCTTTGCACTTACTAGATTAGTGTCCTTTTTTTCCACACCCAAAAGCATCTTCCAGTTCCTTTGAAACATTCTCCTTGGTGCCTCTTCCCACATGATTTACATGATAGAAATTGAACTTTCCTTCCTCTATTATCATCATGAAACTCCATCTTTCTCTTATTAGCTGAGTCGGGAAACTTACCAAAGTTGAGATTATTGATCATATTATGATATTTCTGATTAGTCATAATAACGATATGTGGACCTCCCGATCCAATTTCAATCAGTTTCTCATGAAGAATATCATTCCATTGTCCATCTTATCCTCCATTATCGTGAATCTTCCCGTTCCCACCCATTTTCCAAAACCCCAAAAAATAGTGTGAGAGGCCAAAACCATAATCAATGGGGATTACCTTTAATATCTAACATCTTTGGTTAAATTCTACGATCGTTAACATAATTCTAGGACTATAAACTATACTTATACTTAACCTTAGGGACATCCCTAGACATACCTTAGAAATTTCTCAAGGGATCTCACTAAAGTTCTCACATCCGAGTTTCCAAAGGTTGACTAAACCTCCCTCTGATACCAACAGTAGAGACCCAAATCTTGAAGTACATGGACATTACATTACTTTTGAAGAATACTTAATACATAACAAAAATAGACACACAAGGACCATAATAGTTTACTATCTTTGGAAACTCGAAAAATAATCTTCTAATCATGTTGAAGGATCTTCAAAACCTCCCATAAATATCATCCCCTTTTGTTTTCTTACCTAAAACATTTCATTAAATCCTGGGGAAAAGAAAACATATAAATGGTGAGCTCAAATGATCAGTAAGGTTAAGCATAGATAACATAAAACAATCCATAATTATTTGAATGCAAAAGCATGAACATAAAATCTAATCATCAAAATCATGAGCAAAGACATAAATCTTGGAAGTAAGTAAGGCATATATCATAATGGAACAAAAATATTGATTAAATAGAATGGGAATAAATCATGTAATTGTGGCAACCATTCTGCACTTTTTATGATTTCCATAGTAGCCAAGACATTGGTGCCAAGACCATCTTAGTGGACAAAGTCCCTTTCTGAATCGAGTTCACTCCTCGTTCCAGTCCTGTATCACTGAACCAGATTATGTTACCATTCCAGCCATGTCTATCTCATGAGATATAAATCATTACCCAATCCATTGGATGGAGATATAGGTCCCACCCATCTCATAATGAAATCATTCTTACTTGTTCCACAAAATAAACATAAAACATTCCTCCTAACCCAATGAATAAAATGGGTTTCATAAACATAATCCCATCATCACATAATCCATATAAAACAAATGTATATTTCATCATAAGAAAAGTGAAACCATGTAAATCTTAGAGACATTATACTTGAAACAAACACATATGAAATAATGTCATCTTAGATGGAAAATGGTTTTTATAAAACACTTGAAATGAATTCATGAGGAAAATATCATTTCTTCTTTAAAATCATTTTCTTTTCAAAAAATGTCATTCATTTTTAAAATAAATGGATTTTGTTGAAAATATTCATGAAATATTTTGGAGTAAGCTTCATGAAAATATGGCTTTGTAAAACAATAAAAATCCTTTCATGGTGTAGAAGTTAAAAAAACATTTTTCTCGTACTTTTGCCGGAAAAGTCAAAAAGTGCCTCGTAAAAGAAAGATTCCTTTCATAACATGTGGTAAAAGTCAAAATGGGTAAAAATGAAATTATAGATACATAAAAAAAACTTTTAGAAAACATGGACTTGGATGATGACAATAACCCCAACAAATACTTACGAATAAACAATCTCAGATAAGAACGAGATTGGAAAGGTTATCCATTGCATTAGGTCTGATATGCTTCGTACGTATCCAAAACTACTATATAATGATTTAAATAAAATCATTGACTTATTACAGAATCATATTCATTGTTATGATATCATATATGGTTCACTTTTGACTTTATATTACCCGTTCTTTTGTAAATTCCATGTTAAAGAGCGTTTTGGGTAAATTCGTTTCATTTGTCGTCTGTGTTTTGACTTGTAATTATTCATATGATTACATAGATCATGATTACTTAATTACAGAATATACAACATGATTTATATAAAATAAATATTCAGAATATACATATATATAATAGACTGATAAGTGGAATGAAATACACTGTTCATCGAGACGGTAGGCCGTACGTACGCACGAACGCTATTTTCGTTTCCTTATTGACTTGAATGGAATTAAGTATATGACATACATATATATGTACATAAATCCAATTGCATTATTATGTCATATATTTCATGATTACTTATTATATATACGGTATAATCATTCTTGAATTGTTAACATGGAAAATGAATCTCATCGCGTCGTGGAGACAGTAATCTGTACGTACGCACGAGCGATGATATCGTTCCAATATTTATTGAATAGAATTGGAGTGAATGATCTAATATATTAGAATAAGTATGATGTTATAATAATCATATGTATTTGTTATTTATCCCATTATACTCATCCAAGTAAGGTGGTGGTGGAAAAACAGAATACAACACGTCGTGGAGACGGTATTCCATACATATGCACGCGCGGTGATTTCATTTTCCATAGGATGGATAGAAGGTGAAATGGGGATGTTTCATATTTATAATTAAATATATGTATATTATTTATATTTATGTTATTAAAATATAATTAAATAACTAAATAAGAGTAGGTAGTAGATGAAATAAATTTGAATGAATCGGTAACAGATATTACCTCTTCTTCGATACGCCTCTTTGAAACCTCCTCTTAGGGGGCTAAGATTGGACTTTGAAGTAGAACAGTACCTCTAGGATGTTTCTAGGGAAGTGTAAAAAATATATTGGTAGGGTTTGGCCGAGATTGGAGGCTCAATGTGGTGTGAGGAGGAGAGGGAGGAGGTGCCCTTTTATAAGGGAGGAGAGGGGCACCTTTGGAATCCTAAAAAATATTAGTGTAATATAAATTCGAAACCCACATAAAAACCTCCAAAAATGACTCAATTAGAAGATTATATGAGATAGGGTTGTAATCTCATAAACCAATCAAATTTATACCTGTTTTGATCTTATTGTAAAACTTATCATTTTTATTATCCTTATTTAATCTATCTAAGTTTACTTGTGGCAATGAAATTTGAAATTTTAAAGGGTTATAAATTATCACTTATGTGTTGTTAATTTTCCATAATTGGATACTTTATGAAATTTTAGACTATATAAATTTAAATTTATAATTTTTAAATATTTTTTGATTTTTAAACAATTTAATAATACGTTATTTTTATAAAATAACAATAGTGTCAATTTTGACACTATTCATTTATTTGAATTTAAATAAAATCTACATAGAGGATATATTCGAACTAAAATATGTAATATATTCATAACATGTCAAATGTGTCTAGATAATTCATTGAGAACATTAAATAGTTCATATAATATTTATTTTAATATTTTTAAAACCATTTATTTGGTATATCACTTAATAAAATAATTAGTACAACATTTTTTTATAATTATGTAATATGCGTATTTGTGGCATAAAAATTAAATATAAAACCTTTTGATGAAGATAAATATCATTTATTTTATAATAATAATTTTTCTCTAATTTATCATCTTAACATAAATACATTTAAATTGTTATCTTTATTAAATTATGAAGGTGACAACTTTGGAATCATTTAAAATAAAATATTATAAGTGTCATAATCACCTTAATAAGGATCCAAATGGTCAAAAATTCGGCCAGTGGATGATTAAGGTTTATATATACACTAATAATATGTTTTTTTTCAGATTTTTGGGCCTTTTAATATGTATTACTATTTCAATAAAAACTATTTTATTTATTTTTCACTAAATAAATAATTTCTGCATCATTAATGTATAAGATAATAAAGTAATTAAATAACTCTTAAAAATTACAGATAAATTACCAAGATAAATAAAAACATTTTGTCTTTCGAATGAGTATTTATAACTAAATTTATATTATGTATAAACTTATATTAAAAATAATTTATTTATTAAAGTTGGGTGAGACATATTTGACATTCCTTTAAATAAAATAAACTAATGGTCTTAATCACCTCCAAGTGGGGTCCAATAGATTCCATTTCCACCCAAATATGCCTTAGGACAAAATATAAGCATCTAATTATATTAATACAAGTGTTGGGGTAATTTTATAATATTATATTTACCCTTAATTACCTGATTTACCTTTTACTAGGGTAAATAAAATTTACCGTAGTTACTATTCATAATGCCCAAAGATAAAAAGTAGCTTATTAACATAATTTGGACCAAATGATTTCAAATATGAAATCCTTTTTTTAAAATTCAATACACAAAAGTTGCAGAAATTAAATTAAAATTAATCCCGTTGTTAAGAAAACGTGTTTTAAATGTTAAAACATTGCAAAAGATTGAAATGTTTTTACCTATGAATTCAATGTAATATTAATGTTAGTGACATATATTATATTAATTGGTAAAAATATATTCTATTTATACTTTAAAACCATTCAATATTATAATGTAACCATATAAATTATTGCGATGAAAAAAGATGTTTTAATTAAAATATAGCGTGTTTTTATTATTCATCAAAATATGAAAGTTACGAGAATAATATGAAATATTTATCCAAAGTAAAGTTTTATTTATTGATTCCAAAGAATAATATTATTATGTCAAATTGAACTTATAAACATGTTAAAAACTAGATTTAATGTGGGTGTGCAATCAAAAGGTGGCAAAACTGCATGTTTTGAAAAATACTTATTTTACCCAAAAAATTTACTTTGTTCTTATACCATGTTATAGAAAATGTGTAAGAAGAATAATAATGTTATAATATTAAAAATTTAGTTAGTACAATTCATAACGGCTAGTTCATAATAATATTATAACCATATATCATTGTTTAGTGAAACCCGGTATTTCGTACAACACACGCTATCGAGGAAGGACGCGATTGCGTGTAATGCAAGCCAAGTCAGGGTTGCGTAAACTGCAAGAAAATACAGTGTTTCATATAGTGCAAGATAATATTGGTGTAGCGTACAACAGAAGACATCAATGAAATTAAAAACAATATTTTTCATAAAATCTCGGGGTGTTACACCGATCACCCTTATGCTGGCTGGAGGCAGGAGAGACACCTTTGCTTGGACCTTGTCTTGTCCCAGAGACTTCGGAGCAGATAGAGTTGATTCATAAGAGGATGGCTACAGCACAGTCTCGGCAGAAGTCTTATGTTGATCAGCGGAGATGCCTTTTGGAGTTCGAGGTCGAGGATCAGGTTTTCCTACGTGTTGCACTGAGGTTGGGACACAAGAGGATTCAGAGACAGGGTAAGCTTTCACCGTGGTACGTCATGCTGTTTGAGCTATTGGAGAGAGTTGGGCCAGTGGCCTATTGATTGAAGTTACCTCAGAGGTACCAGGCCATGCACGGTGTTTTCCATGTCTCTCAACTCTGACGTTACTTTTCAGACCCGTCTCATGTCTTTCAGCCCGAGGAGGTTGACCTCGAAGTGGATGCATTGTTTGAGGAGTATCCTATCCGGATTTTCGATCGCAGTATGAAGGTTCTCTGTGGGTGGTCTGTCCCTCTTGTACGGGTGCTATGGAAGCATGGGAATGTACAGGACAAGACCTGGGAGAGGGAGGCTGATGTACGATCGCAATGGCCGGAGCTGTTCAGGGGTTCTTCTTCTATGCCTCGCTAGGGAAATTCGGGGACGAATTTCTTTAAGGGGGGAAGTTTGTAAAAACCTGGATATTTGTTTCAGGTACCCCATTCTTTTTTCTGGAGTTTTTGAGAAAAATGAACTTTCTTGAAATTTTTGAAGTACAAGCCGTGTACTTTCTGAGTACACCCCGTGCACTTTTCTCCAGCTCGAATCTATGTGCTGGCCATGCCCGGGCCATAGATACGGTGTGTAGGGGTGACGTGGAGGATGATTTTGGCCGAGTATGGAAAAACCTAGTACATGTTGTGTACTCTAAAAGCACATGCCGTGTTCTTTTAGTTTTTTCACTAAACACACCAGGGTCGTGCCTAACAGACAGAACACACCCCTTCTCCGGGTTTTTCATCAGAGAGTGACTCGTACGACCAGATATTCCCCGAGCCCCCACCTCTCCGTCTATTCTCTGATTTGAGCAGGGTCGATTGCATTGGGATCACCTTGGTAAGATTTCTCTTCTGGTTTAGCCTTGTTCCATGGTTCCTCCTCGTTTTCAAGCTATCATGGGGTGTACATTTTGGGAATTTTCTCAGATCTACGATGTTTGGGGGAGAATCTGTCGCCGTTGTTCACGTATTTCGATCTTCTAGGATCGAGGTGGCTGGTTTGTGACTTTATGCATAAATTTGATGAGTATTTTGGGCAAATTCCACCAATACCCTTGAACGGGGTTTTGCGTGTTCCTATTTTTCCCTTTTTGTATTGCCTTCTTTGCTTGATTACTAGAGTAGATGTTTTGCCTTTGATTATGGTAGTTTTAACTATACTTTGGATGCTTTCCATGTTCATTTTTTTTGTTTGGCATTTTTCTGGTTTCCATGCCTAGTTATAGGATAGTGGAACTATTGCTTTGTTATGCTATTTGGTCTTAGAATGATATCAAAGTATATTTGAGGTTTACTTGGAAGTTATATGCATGCTGAGCATGTTAGTTTCACACAGGACTGTGAGAACCTAGTGTAGTAGACCACAATGATAATAGACCTAAGGGCTTCTCCAGAGTGTCTTTTAATACCAAGCGAGACCACCTGGGGAATTGACAATGAGTTCTTCCTCAGAGAGTCTGTAGTTCCTCGACGCGGGCCATAGGGGGAATGAGACGTTGAGTGCTTCCCCAGAGATCCTTTAGCACGATACGAGACTATAGGGGGAATTGACGGTGAGTGCTTCCTCAGAGAGTCTATTCATACTCAAACTAGAGGGATGAGACTGTGTGTGCCTCCTAGAGGGGTGCTAGTACTTGTAGGCTGAACCATAGGGGTTAGGATGTGAGAGCTACCCAGAGGGTTACCTATTTTCTACTTGTTGTTGGTTATTTACTTGTGTATTTATATGCTAGTATTGTGGATTTTAGATACTGTGTGCTTTTTTGGTTACCGCTATCTGCACTTTTACTTGCCTTGTATTTATTGAATGTTAGGCACATATCTCTTGGTTATTTCCTACTGGGATTGTATCTGACACCCTATTTGGGCCATGCTTTTGGGTTTAAGCAGACTATGTTGTTTCATGTATAGATAAGGGCAAGCGCCCTTCTACTTTAGTTTCATGATTGCACTGGAGTTGGAGAGTATGGGATAAAGTCGTGGTTTGTGATGCTGAGGAGTTTACTTTGTATTTTTTTGCAATTTGTTTTTCAGTTGTACTTAAACACGGTGGTTTGTTTAATGCTTTCCATAGACATGTACCATGTTGCATCATTATTATTTTACACATTGCATTCACTGTTCAGTTCAGTTGTTGTATGTTGTTTATTATTTCCGTTATTCTGTCCGGTTGTTCTTTCGCTGTATACTATATCGAATGAGGGCATAGTTTCCCCACCAACTCACCAAGGCCCTCGCTTCTAGTCGGCATCCTCTGGAATTTGGGGAAACGCACTTGAGGTCATGTGGTAAACCCGGCATGGGGCACCAGTAGAGGGGCTCCGGATTTGGGTCGTTACAAAACGTCTATGTTGTTGATCTACTCGGTGTGGGGGAATTGATGCGTCCTTAAATTTCCCAGAAGGAGGATATTCTTATGGAATCTGAACAGAGGTTTGATAATGTTTTTTCTCATTTTAGGTGTAACTTGGGTTCCAGTTCAACATCAAGGAAAGTCCAAGGAGGTTCGGATGAGGACGAGGGGGTGTGTACAGTTTTGAGAAGCTGGTCAATGAAATATTCTTCATTTTAAGATGTTGTGAGATCTTCTTGTAATTATTATCAAGAGGTCACAAAAAAAGAAATAGGTAAGGATAGATCTTACTGTTTAAATGGTCAAGATCATCCACGACATGGGTATTTAGTGGGATGGGAAGATGGATGGAGACTAGTGCACATGTAAAGACAAATAAGGGATCTTGAAGTACTTGCTATAGGTGAGGCCAGAAATCTTCCCTCTCAAGATGGTATTGGTAAATCTGAAGTTTTTTATAATGGTTATCAAAAACATTTTTCAGTGCTTGGAGAAGGCGAACCAGATTCATCTGAAGAATGTATTTTTCATTGGATGGTTATGAATATGATCCTCTTCCTTGAGATAGGATGGATGAAATATGTGTGGATATCTATTCTGCATCGGAATAATGGCCCTTGGATCCCAAGTAAATGGAGCTCATGTAATAGTTCCTTAGATCTTCTTCAATGAATGGAAAGAGCACCCTCATGGATTCATATAGATTTATTAAGAATATGCAGATGTCACGTAGGTGGGAAGACTACTCCAATCTGCATAGCCCTACTATTACAAGGGTCGCAAGGAAAGCTAACACCCCCTAGTGAGTTTAAAAGTAGGTGTAGACAACCTAGATAATATGTTCAAGGTGTCTATTATACAGCTGGAGCTACGAGCAGATGAGGCAACTAAACAAAAAGTCGAAGAACCATCTGCCTCTTCTTTGGTGAATGTTGATAAGGAGGATGTTGAATATTACAAAACCCAAGTGCCTCTAATGCCCTCAAATTAATAAATTTTAGGGTATTCATTTATAATCAAGATATCAAATGAGGAATAAAACAGAACGTTTTAAAGACCATTAAGAGTTGATTTGAACGAAGAACAATCCTCAAGGATTGAAAAACAAGACATGATATTGACCCGTTTTATTAATGAGGGGAATACATTCTTGGAGGATCTTGTTCATACATGGGAAAAAATGGATTCTCACTTCAAGGATCTCATTAAATAAAATATATTAATGTAGGTCACCTTTATTGAAAAGAGAATTCTTAATGTTTAAAATTAAAATTTATTTAAATTTTTATGGAATGGTTATATAATTTCTTATGAGGTTTGATTATTGTCTGTATTTTTAAAATTTTTTGTTTCCCAATTTTTCCTTAAAATTTCTACTAAAACAATTGTTGTTAAAACCATGTCACCCTTACACATTGGCATTTTTGGGGGATTGTTTATCTCCATTTTTCATTTGTACTTCCCTAGTTCACAGCAGTAACATGTTATGATAGTTATAAATTCCTTAATTCTTGGGAATTATTTATTTTGACTAATTTATACATTTTAATTCCTTTAAGAAGGATTTTAAACACTCAATATTCAATATTTTATCAAATGAAAAATTAAATGATTAATTTAATTTTGTGGTTTAATTCTATGAATATCTACATTATTTTACTTCTTTTTAAATTCCCAAACCTTTATACATTAATTTTTTGTTATCACATTGTGTCATGGAAGACTATAACATTTTCATATATGAATTTATAAGTATTATTAAAATTATTGAGGTTCTTATTTTGGTTTACTGGTGTGTTAAAAACCCTCTATCCATTTTTCTTTGTGTATTGTTCAAAATGGATAATTTCTAGGTATTCTTACCTTTCCTAATTTGAAAATAGTTTTTTCATTTATTTCAAGAATAAAGGAATAAAAATTTATTAAATGAAAATAATTTGGAAATTATCAATTAAAAATAAGAAATAATTATTATTCTTAGCTTAAATTCTTTTAGAGAGAGAGAGAGAGAGAATATCCTTGCGCATGAAATTATAATTATTCAATGACAAATAAATTTTTAATCACATGATATATTTTAAATAGATGATTCTTAAATTACATAAGAGATAGATACTATCATAACATGTGGATTATTTATTTATTTTGTAAATAAACCATCAACAATTTTTTATAGGAATCCTTAATGATCATTTTGTGCTAAAAAACATTCAGACGTGATTCTAGGGACATTTTCTTGATGAAAATTGGAGTTCATTATCTATGAGGTTGGGGTATAAAGTCCTTAACATTCACACGTGTCTTATACAAGTTACTGGAATGATTTTCGGCCTGTGTTTGTAGCGGTTATACATATGTTTGATGTTGATAACATGATATGTTCATGTGTTTCGTCATGGGACTTATGTTTTATGTTTTGTTGAATTTTAGTTTCTATGGCTATATGATTTTCTATATATGAAATTATTTTTAATTTGTATTATTTTTTATAAAATTCATATAATATTTTTTCCCATATAGTTCATGTGGGTGAAGCCTTATGGATTATCCCCTCATGAAAGGGAGGTGTGATATGTTGGTCAACATGTATGAGGGATACACCTTACATTGGGATGAATCAAACTTGTTCTTTGAAATATCTTATTGTGGAGGGGGAGGTTTCATACAAGGATGGTGACATTCCTTCCATATTGTAATGAAAGTCGGCATAATAGGTCTCTAAGGGCCTTACATTTGTTTTTTACTTGTATTATATATTATTGTTTATATATAAACACCAAATTTAAATTTATGGATTGAACAATTATATCTTATGAATCAATTGTATGCTCTGTTGGTGGTGTCCTAACATGTCTTATAATTACACCCAACATAATAATTTTGGATCATTTTTTGATTTCCTAACTAGTGATCCCAAAAAGGGAGAGGTCCATGAGCTGTATGATTGATATTGTGGAGTAGGTGGATGAAAACATTGCTGGATAGAATTAGAGCTGGATGTATAATGCTGAAATTATTTATTATCATCACTCATACCTTGTATCATTTTTTAGTTTTTGGAATATATATATATATATTTGTAATTCCATATTGTTACTACATGTGTTTGAATTTTTGTATACTTGACTTCTACTCTAATGGTTACTGATTTATTCATTATTGTTATATATTATTTTATCTTCTATTTATATACTTTAGTGTCTTCCTAATACTTAGGGTATATTCTCTACACTTTTGGTCATAAAACCTCACTTATAGTTGGATGCCTATTATGTATGGGCCGAGATGCATGAGGTTATGTGGCACTCTAACTCGTTCTTGTGTGTTGGGTCGGGTTGTTACAAAATGCTATCAGGTAACTAAAATTTACTATCTTATTTATTTTTATTTCAATGGGTTGAGATAGGGTAGTCACTGGATAGGTAGAGTGGTATTGGAGGAGGGTAACTATATCAGTTTCTAATTAGAAATGCATAGTGGACCTTCAAGATTCCATAAATTGTGGAATTTACATTTTTTCTATTCGATGTCACCAATGATTAAATTCACCTTGGGAGATTGACATTTTGTTTACATAATTATTTATAGGCTTTGGTGTACATTCATGAATCTTGTTATATCCACCGGTTTTCATTCCATATATACATGTTTCTTGTATTAGATAGATCCCAAATATTTATATTCATATTATAATTGTGATATGTGATTTGGTAAATTTTTCTTTTATTATTTATTAACAATTATTGTATTATATTCTTGATTTTATATATGTGGTTGTGAAAAATATAAAAGTATAAGAGGCTTGAATTGGAAATTCGGTGGTCCATATGGGGTAATTTATTGTTATTGTGGGTTGCCTCTTAAGTTATAACTTGTTCCAAAACCTTGTTTTTTCCTATGTGGTTTTATTTTTTCACGTTTAAACTATTATATTTTCTCACTTTTGGCCTTTTATAAATCTTTTTAGAAATTTAAACAAATGACACCTTGTAGACGTATTGCATAGCCAATTGTACCCACCTTCATATAATAGGATATATCTTAGAATGACCTCATTGTTTATATAATAGCACAATATATATAACTTTTCCAGTTGTTACTCTTTCGAATGGTGCATGATCAAGGTGAAGCAGACCATAGGGGTAGGATGAATGTGGTCAATTAAGTTCAAAAATTACAGCTCCAGCATGCCCCATCCTTCTTGGTAAATGGAGGGCCTTAGTACATGGATGATTGGGTGTGCAACATTAATAAGATTTTAATCTAGTAGGGACGCTGAGGGATTGATATGTTAATATTGAGATATTCATGTTTCAAATAGTAGCTAGATGGTGGTGGGATGTCATGTTGTTGGTTGTTAGATGAGAAGGGATGACTTGGGAGACCATAAAGGATCTATTTTTTTGAATTAATTCCCCATGAAATGAAGCTCTATTATTCTTAGGAATTGATGGAGCTCTAACTAGGGATGATTAATGTGTTCACATCTTCATTGTGCTGTATTGAGATGGTTCATTTATTTACACTTATGATGTGGAATAAGGAGAAAAATTATATAAGGTTTTATGTTCATCTTTTTTCATTGATGAAATTATAGGTAAAGTAAATTTATATGGAGACCAATGTTGTAGTTATTCATAAGGAACTAATGACAGAGAAGGGAATCAATGAAGATGAAGATGATGGTATACTTCATAATATTAAAGGACTTATAGGTTTCTTCTCAATAATAGTATCACTTGTATATTCTAAGAATATGAAGGAGAATCTAGGGTATGGATTCATGTGGAGTGGTCGGTAATCCAAAAAGTGCCAAGAATTTTTGACTTCTTCTGTGGGGTGATACTCTGCTAGATTTTGTAACTATAGGAGAAAATGACACTATATCAAGGAATAAAATATTTTAATTAGTAATTCTCATCAGTTTTTCATGACTGATAATTTTGTGCACTTGAATTATAAGGATTCTAAATTTAATACAACTAAATCAGGTAGTGGTGTAAGAAAATGACCTCTACACAGGTGAAGACTCCAAAAGGATTGTTAAACCAGGATACTCATAAGCCTATGAGGTGTCATTGAATCGTGGATGGTAGGGATTATGTAATTTATTAGGATCCAGTTGATGGTGGAGAGGGACATTCTACTATCCTAGGTATTATATCAATTTATTATTCTCTACCAATTTCATGATTTTTAGAGGATAATATTTTTCATTCCAATATACTTAGGCGGGTTCTAGTTTGGATTTAGCAGTTAAATTGTTTAATGATCTTCTATCTATTGATCAAAATTCGGGGGATATGTTTTTTGAGAATGAATAACAAATATAATTCTCAAGGAAGAGAAGTCATTTGAGGGTGATAATTGTAACTTCATTTCTTTAATAAACCCTTTCGGTATAGTTTTATAAGCCTTAATCTTTGAAGAATTTTCCTAATAAATATCACTCTTACTCATGTATTATGTGGTTTACATAATAGTAAAATGGTCTTATAAGACTCTACATAAGGGGATAATGGTTTTCCCTAAGTTTTGAAAGGGTATATCCACTTTTCCATGGGTTACATAATGGTAGACACAAATTTATATGACATTAAATTTAAAAATCGAGGCTTCCTCTTCACGAGTAAGGGTAAAAATTGTTCACATAAAGTTAAGACAGAGAGTGCGTGAGGGTAAAAGAATAATAAGAAACACTACATAAGGGTACCTATATAGTATATTAAGCGTTAAACATGAGTTACAAGAACCATGTATGGGGTATATATACATACTAAGTAAGGCTATCATGGGACCCCAAGAGGCTAAATAATGGTATCTCGAGGTTTTACATACTTATATAAAGGTATGAATGAGTTGTGTAATCGTATGATCAAAGATCCATCGATTCCATATGGGTAAAACTATATTTTGAAATGTTACATATGGTTAAATCAGTACCCTTATGTGATAAATATTAGCTTCATAAGGGTAAATCCATGTTACCATTATAAAGTGATTTTTAATGGAAAAATGATTTTACCTCCCTTTTTCATTTATTCTCCCCATCTCATGCATATAACATTTATTGAGTATTTTAAATCCCCTAAACTGTGGGAATTGATTTTTTGAATCATTTAGAGAATTTAATACACTTATGAATGATTTTAAACAATGAACATTTAAGATTTATGTAAATGAAAATTCATATATTAATTTTTTCTTGGGATTTGATTTTATAAATCCATACACATTTTTCCCTTCTGGAAGATACTCAAACCATTAAATCTTGGTTTTTTATTATCCACATGGTTTTGGGAATCCAATAACTTCTTCCCTATTGATGTGAGATGTATTTCTAAAATAAAAATGTTCTCTTGTCGTATTTCAATTCATGAAAAAACACCATCTTTTCATAGAGCAACGTTCAAAAGGGATATTTTCTAGGTATTAATTAATTTTTAAATTTGGAAATAAAATTTACTATTATTTTAAGTTTAATTAAATAAATATCTCTTAAATTATAATAATCTAAAATTTTTCAATAAAATATAAATAATAATTATCATGATTAACTCATGTGTTTTGGCATGTGTGTGTAGACGTGTGAACTATTTTTTTTGTTCATCAAATGAGGTGTGTGTGTGTGTTTCCCCATGAAATAAATGTTTGCTGATTTCTTTAATTTTTTACTATGGTTGCATCTCTTACATTATATGACGTGATTTTTTCTCTTAATCTTGTATATGTTTTTTATATACAATTATTTTTTCTTCAATTGATATTGGTGAATGAATATGTAACTTCTCTTTACAAGAGAGATGTATGAGATATAGATTGACATGTAAAGGGACTATCCCTTTCATTGGTATGAGTCAAACATGTTTTTTGAGTTATCCTATCAATGAGGGGGATGTGTCAGACATGAAAGGTGACATTCCATCTAGAATGGTTCTGTGTAATGTAAATTAAGTTGTTCAGGACCTTCCATATGTTTTGTAATTGTTTGGTATATTATTGTTTATACCAATACCATGTTTACATTCCGGGAACCCACTTTTATATATTATTCATTAATTTTAGGGGCCATTTGTGCTGTCTAATAAAATATTTTACTCAAAAAATACACAGGAACTTTGATACAGTTGTTCATTTCTTGCATTGGGTTATGGGGAAGGGCAGGGCCCAAATGGTGGACATGTGAGAAGGTGGTGGAGGATGATATAGACCTTACTGGATATAATTTGAGCTAGAAGACAACTAATGATTTTATTAATGATATCTAACCATACCTTAGATCTAGGTTTTTTGTTTATATATATATATATATACATATGGAATTCCTTATTATTACTTTATGGGTTAAATTTTTTATATATACTATTGTTACATTAATGCTTATTAATTTATTAACTATTACTGATTATTTTTTTCAATAATGATCATATATTTTTATGAGAACATGATATTTTGGGTATAGTCTTCCAACTACTATACATAAACCCCAACTAATAGTTGGTTGACTATACTATATGGGGAGGCACACATGACATATTGTGGCAGATAAGCTTAGACTCGGTGGTTCATGTCAGGGAATTAAAAAATGGTATCATAGCAATAGTATTAACTAATTTATTTCTTCGCATTATATTGGATTGGTATGGGGTAGTTCGGAGATAGGAAGACTAGGAATAGGGCAGAGGAATTTTGTTAATGTATGATTAGAAATATATAATAGTTCATTGAGTTTCCATAAATTGGGAAATTCACATTTTTCTTGTCTCATATTACTATTGATTAAATTTACATTAGGTGATGCACAAGATGTTGATACACTAATTTATTTATTTGGGTGTGAGTTTATCCATCTTGTTAGGGATTTAGGTTCACATTCTATATATACTTATTGAATTCAATATAGAGATCCCAAATAAATAAATCCTTATCGGAATTATGATATGTTATTTGGTAAAAGTTTCTATACATTATTTATTTGATATTTTTGTATAATATTCTTGAGTGTATATAAGTCACTCTGACTAACATGTATATACATATAGCAATTAATTGGGGTTTGGGTGTTATTAGGGGTTTATGTATTGTACTTGTGGGTAGCCTATTATGTAGAAACTTATTGTGAACACTTGTGTATGTTTGTAAGGTTTTCATTTCCCTTGTTTAAGATATTGTCTTTTCTTGTTGTTGGAATTCTCTGATGTATGTGGGGATTTTCAAGAAATTCCACCTCTAATATATATTTCATGTCTAGTTATACACCTTATCATATAGTGGGATGAAACCGAGCATGATCTCTTATTTTCTACAGCATGTCAAGCTATAAAAGTGGTCTATCTAGGACTCTTTTGATTAGTGTCTATTCAGGGAAGAGAATCCTACGGGGGTGGGTCTAATATGGTTTATTGTGATCACGAAATACAACTATAATATTTATAATCCCTCTAGTTTATTATAGACCCTCTGAATGAAGAGAATTGTTTGTATATCATTGAGGGTATTTTCAACCTATTAGAGAACCAAAATGATCAACACGTTAAGCTTTCAATCTTCATGCTTCAGGGTGAAGCTGGACTACGGTGGGATTTCATGTTCTAGGTAGGTAGGCATGAAGGGTTTACATAGGAAACCATCAAATATCTCTTTTTCAAGGAATTATTTTCCATCACACTAAATTTTGATCAATCTCAATAGGTAACAGCGATTAAGATCAGAATGATGAAAAATTATAGATAATAATCATACTTGACCAAGCTAATTTGTTTTACTCCCCTTCTAGAACATAACATGGTGTAGAAGGACAAATTTTTTAGGATTGGTCTTATCCAAGAGTTGAAACATTATTGTATGAATATAGATATGATAAAATATGCTACAGTTAATCATAAGTAACTAATTATAGTGAAGGGAATCATGGTTTACATAACTTTCGGTCTTCTACATACTGTTATTGGATTGATAGGTGCCTTCCCAAGTGTAAACCTATTTTCTTATTCTTAGAATAAAAATAATAATCTATAGGAAGGTTGGTAGGAAATAAATCACAAGTTTGAGAAAATCCAATATTTTTTCATGTATACAGGGTGAGACTCTGATATATTCTATAACTATGGGTGTAAGGGACACTTTCAAAAGGTAAATTCTATTTATCTTAAGACTTGTCACCAATGTGTCAAGAATAATGATATAAAGTAATTTTTTTTCCAAGGATTAATTGTTTCATACAACTGAATTATGCCATGGTATAGAAATAAGTCCTTAGAAGAAGGTGATTACTACAAAATGGTTAGTAAACCAAGTGACTCACAACCCTCTAGGGAATAATGGATTGGTGGATGCTAGGGATTTTTTGATTTATTGGGCTACAACAGATGATGGGGAGAGAGCATACACAGTAAATGGTAAGATATTGCTTTCTTCTTCTCTAACTATTCATTTCTTGTTAATGGAGCATGTTTTTATTTCATATATTTTCAAGTGGTATGTGGTTTGGATATACTGAATATATTGTATTCTAATCCTCAGTCTAATTTTCATGATCAAGAGTCGATGTTTTTTTCAGGTGAATAGAGATACTTCTAGAGGATGATAAGTAATTGAAGGGGGAGAATTATAATATCCACATTTTTATAAACATATTTTTGGTTTAATTTCATAATTATTGTGTGATTTTTTTTCCAAAAAGTATTTCCCTTAGTCATATACATTGAGGGTTATGAAAGGTTAAAATAGATTTCTAGCCTCTATATTAGGGTATACTGGATTTACTTGTGTTACATATGGTAACATGATCTTTTCCAAGGGTTTTTTTTGGGGTAGAGGCTTTTTTCTAGGAACTGCATAATGGTAATATATTGAATCGCCTGCATGAATAAGGGTAATCCATGTTTTTAAAAGGTAAGAAAATGATTCTATAAAGGTGATCTAGTGATCCGAATCATTGTTTATATGCACCTCCATTGTTATGTAAGTGTAAAATGAAATTTATAAGAATTGAATAAGGGTATATAGCTACTATGTAAGAGTGTATCATGAAATCTAAGGGCTATGTAAGGGTAACATGAGGTATTCCCAGCCTATGAAAGGGTTTGTATGAGCTAAGTAAGGGTCATCTCCCGGATTATTCTATTGCATAAGACTAATGTTGAGTTTTGAAAGATTGTGTAAGGGTAACTCTGTAACACCCATGATTTTTATGAGTAATATTCTGTTTTTATATATCATCAAAGGAATCTTTCACTACACACATTCTTGGCTTACTTTACACGCAATCACGACCTTCCTTGATAGCTTGCGTCTTACGCAATACCGAGTTTCACTAAACAACGATATGCTATTAAAATATTATTAAAACTAGCCGTTATGAATAGTAATAACCACTTTTTTAAATTTTATAAATTTTATCTTTCAAAATGGACTTCATTTTTGGATTCGGAATACTGAAATTATCCTAGGGTGAAATTTTGGTATTTTTTGGAAAACTTTCAATTTTTGATGAATAGTGAAACCACTAAGTGGTAGGTTAAAAACTGAATTTTGCATAAAACTTAATTTTACCGCTTCTGTGAATGGAATTTCGAAAATCTGATAGACACGGTTGATATCAGTAAGTAAAATGTGGTTCAATGAGATAAAAATAATTTTTTGGTGAATAGTAACTTTTTAGTTTTTTTACCGCGGTTAATAGTAAATAGGGTAACTAAGGGTAAATATGATATTACTATTACTCTAACACATGTCCTAATTCTATTTGATAAGTTTAATTCGACAAAAAACAAACTTAGGAATAAAATATGACCATTTAGTACCACTTGGGTTAGATTAGGACATTTATTATTAATTTATTTAAAGAAGGGTTAAAATAGTTAAAATCAAAGTTTAATAAGTAAATAATTTTTAATATGGGGTTATACATATGATAAATTCGACTATAAATATTCATCAGAAAGCTACAAGGATTCCCTACATAATTTTATTTTATTTGTAATTTTTAGACATTAAATAATTTAATTTATTTATGACACAATGATGATACAGTAATTATCTTATTAATGAAATATTGACATAATTGATGTTATAAACACCAAAATAAATGTAATTTGAGACTTTTTATGAATTACACTAATTTTATAGGTTACTATGATATATTATTGTTGATTTAATAAACTTTTTTCGAACATATAATTCTGTTATGACTTTCACAAAAGTCATATATCAAATAGTGTCAAAATTGACACAAAATAGTTTTTAAATCAAATATTATATTATTAATTGTTATTTTATTCTTAAAAATCTAAGGTTCGTCCAAATGACTTAGATAAGGATATATATATTAATAATAAACAATTTGGGGTTCGTTTGGCATGTTATAGTAAGTTTATTAACCATATAGTGAAAGAAAACAAAAAAGACATGGTAAAAGTTAAATTATTTAACTTAGAGTTAAATCTAATTGATAAGGTTAAAATAAAACCCTAAACTTGTCTAAATCCTATTGGTTGATAGGATTTCGACCCATCCCCACTTTAGATTCGAAATAAGACCCTTTGGAACCATTATAAACCGATTTTGACTTTAATATAAAATAATATTTTGAGATATTCCTAAGGTGCCCCTCTCCTCCCTTATAAAAGGGCACCTCCTCCCCATCCTCCTCACACCAATTTGAGCACTAAATCTCGGACAACCCCTGCCATTTTCTCCTCTCCACTTCCCTAGAATAATCCTAGAGGTCCTGGTCTTCTTCAAAGACCAATCTTAGTTCCCTAAGTGGAGGATTCAATGAGGCGTTCCAAAGAAGAGGTAATATCCATTACCGATCTTTTCAATTTCTTTCTTCTTCAACTTCTTCTTCTTTAGTTGTTTCATGATAAAGTAATAACATCAGTATTAATTACATAATGATATGTTATTATAAATATTAAACAACCCTAATTCACCTTTTATCCATCCTACGGAAAAATGAAATCACCGCGCGTGCGTACGTACGGAATACCGTCTCCACGCCGTGGTGTAATCTATTTTCCACCACCACCTTAAAAGGATGGGTATAATGGTGTAATGAGTAACTATTTATGATTATAATAACGTAATATTGATACTGAAATAATATATATATACTCCAATACAATTCCACGATCATAGGAACGATATCATCACTCGTGCGTACGTACGGAATACCGTCTCCACGATGTGATGCGACTCATTCTACATGATCATCATTACATGGTAATTATATAAATGAATTGAATGAATAAATATGATATATGTTACACTAATAAAATTCTGGATATAAGGTATCTATAACCTTAAAAGAAGAATAAGAATTTATTCGGCAAAACATGCATAAGAACAAAAGGCAATAAAGACCCGAGTAACAAGTAACAATGAAATATTACTAACAAGAAGCTAAGAATATGACCATATATGATATCATATCAATATGTATGATTCTGGAATAAGTCAATAACATTATTTAAACCATTATACAGGAGCTTCGGAAACGTACAAAGCAAATCGGACCTAAGGTAAGGGAAATATCACAATCTCATTTTTATCCGAGATTGTTTATTCGTAAGTATTTACTGGGGTGTATTTTATCATCCACATCCATGTTCCCTAAATTTGTAATATTGTTTCCATCCACTTACAATAGTTTAAATCCAATTTTACCCTTCGGTGAGTTTTTAGTAAAGAATATGAAATAAATCTTTTGTCGTTTTTTCGTACGAGGTACTTTTTGACTTTTCCGACAAAAGTACGAAGAATGTTTTTTTAACTTATACGGCATGAATGGATTTTTAAAACATTATTTCCAAGAAGCTTCCTTTACAAGTTTTCAAGTTTATTTTTAATCAAATTCTTTTAGTTTATAATTGTATGACATGTTAAGAAAAGAAAAGTGTTTTTGAAGAAGAAAGGATATTTTCCTCAAGAATGGAGTTCAAGTGTTTTATCAAAATTATTTTCCATCTATGATAATAAAGGGTTCTGTTTTTATCCCTATTATTACATTGATTTGATTATTTTGTGATGGAATTATATTTTTATGAATTCCTTTATTTTATATGAATTGTTTTATGATGCCATGTTGTTTAAGAATTCCATTTTTATTACATGGGTTACGCTATGATGTATGGTTTATGATTATGTGGCACACATAAGAAAGGATTCATTATAATATGGGTGGGACCTATATCTCCCTCCAATGCATTGGGTAAAGATTTTATATCTCATGAGATAGACATGGCTGGAGCGGTAGGTTATACCGGTTCAGTGAAACAGGACTGGAACGAGGGTGACTCGGTTCAGAAAGGGACTTTGTCCACTAAGATAGTCTTGGCAATGGGTCATGACTAACAAGAAATGATTTTCCATGATTATGTGTGCATGCCACAAGGTTTCAAGTTTTATGTTATGATTATGGGGATCTCATTTTCACTTCTATGATTTGTTCCATGTTAAGATATTATGATCACTTTTGCAGGTTATGATTTTCAAAAAGATATGATATGATTTTTATTTCCTTTATTTTCCCATGCTGAGCATTTGAGCTCACCCTTTAATGTTTTCTTTTCCCCAGGTCAGGAAGATGGATATTAAGTAGAATATGCTAAAAGGGACCCTAGATATGATGAAATAAATGGGAGACACTATAGAAGATTTATGAACCAGTTGTTTATGTTTCCCAGTTTCTAAAGACACTATACCTATACGGTCCTTTGTGGTTTTGTCATATGTTGTAATAAGTGTGCTTCAATTTTGAAGTATTAACAATGTATGTAAAGTATTGGTCGTTATAGTTGGTATCAGAGGAAAGGTATAGTCAACCTTTGGAAACTAGGATGTGAAAGCCTTAGTAAGAACCCTAAGGATATGTCTAAGCATAGAACACAATCTTAGTGTTTTAGAAATGGCCATGAATACCCTAGGATAAGACCTTAAGTGTGAAATTTTATCCTTTATTATGTGGTTTTCCTATTATAATTAGTGTTGCTCACACTATTCTTCTTGGTTTTAGTCAATGGCTGGAACCCGAAGGAACCGTGTTAATGCGGAATGCGATGGGCAATGCAATGATTGTCCCCCTGAGCAACCAAATGATATGGGAGCTGGAATGAAAAATCTTGTAGCCATGCTCACACAACTTTCTCAAGATATGAATCATGCAGGACTTCCAAACGAGCAAAGGAAGGAGCAAAATTCTATTGAATCCTTCATGAGGCAGCGTCCACCTTCTTTTAGCGGGTCTACTGATCCATTAGTTTCTGAACAATGGATTAGTACTACTGAAAAGATATTTTCAGTTCTTCAATGTTCTGAACATGATAAATTCATCCTAGCAGTGTATCGTTTGGAAGGAGATGCTGATCAATGGTGTAATCTTATTAAGAATACGAGGAAAAGGGATGAAATTGAGTCTATGGAATGGGACAAGTTCAAGAAATTATTTTTCAATAAGTACTTCCTTCGTATTCTCCGAACAAAGATGGAGAAAGAGTTTCTTGAAATGAAGCAAAGGGATGATGAATCTGTTGGTACCTATGAAGTAAATTTTACAAGACTTGCAAGGTATGCTTCTGGTATTATTATCCAACCTGAGAGTAAGATCGATCGATTCATTAGTGGCTTAAAACCAAGTCTTCGAAGGGCGTTAGCCATAAGGGACTTCAATAGCTACGAGGAAATCGTAAGATGTGCTCTCAAAATTGAGATGGAAATTGGAGTAACCCATCAGTCACATGGGTTTGATAAGAAGAGGAAGATGGAATTCAATGGAAAATCTAAAGAGCACACTGAAAAGAAGATGAGCTTTCCCTTATGCTCAAAGTGTGGAAAGAAACATGGAGGGAGTTGTCTTAAAGGGACAAGTAAATGTTTCAAATGTGGAAAGGAAGGTAATCGGGAATTTTAATGCCACGATAATGGGAAGAAGATGTCTAAAGATGCAAACAAAGGAAGGGATACACAGAATGAACCTACTGCACTTCAATGTTTCAAGTGAAAGTAGATGGGGCATTATGCCAATCAATGCCCAAATCCAAGGGTTTATGATGATGGTCGACGTCAACAAATCTTAAGGCTAAAGACAAAGGAAAGTCACATGCAATTTCTATCAGCGATGTGGAGTACGATAACGAAGTGGTGAAAGGTACACTTACCATCCACTCTAAAGTAACAAATGTTTTATTTGATTCTGGATCCACCCACTCTTTTATTTCTGAAAAATTTTCTAAGGGTATCACCGTATTAACTCAACAATTAGATGTTGAGTTAGCTGTGACAACACCTAATGGCACAACATTCGCATCAAAAGTTTATAATTCTTCTCCGATCGAAGTTTGTGGGAAAGTGCTCCCTGCAAATCTTGTGATACATTCTTTAGTGGAATTTGATGTGATTCATGTGATGGATTGGCTTTCTCTACATGGAGCTCATATCAATTGCCAAAGAAGGGAAGTCACATTTCATAATCCAGATCAATCTACGATCGTCTATCGATGCAAGGATGAATATAACCTTCCAGTGGAAATTTGTTCCATCTTATGGGTCTTGATTCCACTAAATGAAGGTTATTTATCTCAAATGGTTGGTGAGAAACTCACGATTAAGAATATTCCCATCGTACGGGAGTTTGGTGATGTCTTTCCGGAGGAATTACCGGGTCTTCCACCAAATCATGAAGTTGAGTTTTCAATAGAACTCGTACCGGGTGCTTTGCCTATTTCAAAAACACCTTATAGAATGGCCCTAATTGAGTTGCAGTAATTGAAGAAGCAACTCCAAGAGAATCTTGATAAGGGATTCATACGCCCTAGTGCGTCACCTTGGGGAGTACCTGTTCTATTTGTTAAGAAGAAATATGGATCAATGAGACTCTGCATTGATTATCGAGAACTTAACAAGATCACTATCAAGAACAAATATCCTCTCCCACGCATTGATGACTTATTTGACCAACTATGCGGAGCTCAATACTTTTCCAAGATTGATCTTCGTTCAGGGTATCATCAATTAAGGGTCAAGGGAGGATATACCAAAGACGGCTTTCCGTACAAGGTATGGACACTATGAATTTATAGTGATGCCATTTGGTCTTACTAATTCCCCTGCTATCTTCATGGATCTAATGAATAGAGTCTTTAGAGACTATCTTGATCAATTTGTGGTAGTCTTTATAGATGATATTCTTGTCTATTAAAAGAGCAAGGAAGAGCATGAAGATCACTTGAGAATTATATTGAAGACCCTGAGAAAGGAGAAGCTTTATGCCAAATTTACCAAGTGTGAATTTTGGCTTCAAAAAGTTGCATTTTTGGGTCACATAATCTCAAAAGAGGGAATATCTGTGGATCCAGCAAAAACAGAGGTTATCGAAAGATGGTCGAGACCAACAATAGTAACTGAGATCCGAAGTTTCCTTGGTTTGGCTGGATATTATCGACGTTTTGTAAAAGATTTTTCATGATTATCTAATCCACTCACCAAGTTGACTCGGAAAGGAGTTAAGTTTTTTTAGACAGAGGAATGTGAAGAGAATTTCAATGAGTTGAAAAGAAGGTTATCCAGTGCACCTGTGCTCACACTGCCTTGTAGTGGAGAAAGGTTTGTGATCTACAGTGATTCATCCCTGAAGGGATTGGGGTGTGTTCTTATGCAAAATGATATGGTGATAGCTTATGCCTCACGACAGTTGAAAATCCATGAGCAAAATTACCCAACACATGATTTGGAGTTAGCTTCGGTAATATTTGCATTAATGATTTGGAGGCATTACCTTTATGGTGGAAGGTGTGATATTTATACTGATCATAAAAGTTTAAAGTATATTTTCACACAAAAGGAGTTGAATATGCGTCAAAGAAGATGGTTGGAGCTGATTAAGGATTATGACTGCTCAATCCATTACCACCCTGGGAAAGCAAACAAGGTGGCAGATGCATTAAGTCGACAAGACCATGCTAGTTTATCCATGATGGGGATCACAAAAGATCAAATGTTTATGGATTTACAAAGGATGGATCTTGGAATTATAATGGAAGGGGAAAAATCTTATCTTTCTCAAATGAATGTTCAACCATCTTTAAATGTGAAGATTAAAGAGGCACAGAAAGTAGATGTAGAGTTACAAAAGAAGGTGAGAAATGTTCCTGAATTCAACCTTGATTGTGAGGGGATAATAAAGTTCAGGAATCGGGTTTGTGTTCCTCCCATCCCCGAATTAAAGAAGGAGCTGCTGGATGAGGCTCATAGTTCTTCATTCTCTATTCATCCTGGAAGCACGAAGATGTATAGGGACCTGAAAGAGTACTTCTGGTGGGATGGCATGAAAAGAGATGTTGCTGAATATGTCTCTCGATGCTTGGTTTGTCAACAAGTTAAAGCTGAGAGACAGAAGTCTAAGGGGATGTTACAACCATTACCCATACCCGAATGGAAATGGGAAAACATCACTATGGACTTTGTCACAGGACTTACTAAAACATCCAAAGGCAATAACGCTATCTGGGTCATAGTTGATCGTCTTACAAAGTCTGCACACTTCATTGCTATTAGAGAGTATTTCTCTCTAGATCATCTTGCCAGGATATATGTAAAGGAAGTGGTAAGATTGCATGGAGTACCACTTTCTATTATATCTGATCGGGATCCGAGATTTACCTCGATGTTCTGGAGAAGTCTTCAGCATACTCTGGATACAGAGTTGAGTTTCAGCACTTCTTATCATCCTCAGACAGACGGTTAGTCTGAGAGAACAATTCAAACCCTAGAAGTTATGTTGAGAGCTTGCTCTATGGATTCCAAAGGAGGTTGGGATCAACACCTACCTTTGGTGGAATTTTCTTATAATAATAGCTTTCACTCCAGTATTCAGATGGCTCCTTATGAAGCTCTCTATGGAAATAAATGCAGGACTCCAACTTGCTGGGATGAAGTTGGGGAAAGAAAGCTATTAGGACCTGATCTCATTGATGGAATGGCAGAAAAGGTCAGATCTATTCAACAACACATAAGAGCAGCTCAGAGTCGATAGAAAAGTTATGCCGACAACCGAAGAAAAGACCTAGAGTTTGAAGTGGGTGATAAAGTGTTCTTACGAATATCTCCCTGGAAGAGGGTTATGAGATTTGGAAAGAATGGGAAGTTGAGCCCTAGATATATCGGTCCTTTCGAAATACTGGATCGTGTTGGAAAGGGAGCTTACCGATTGGTGCTTCCACCGAATCTCTTTCAAGTTCACGATGTGTTCCATGTATCTCTCCTGAGAAAGTACATACCTGATCCTTCACATGTACTCAGCTCAGAAGCTGTACCGCTGGAGCAAGATCTTTCTTATGAAGAACAACCGATAGAGATTCAGGATCGTAGCGAAAAAGTCCTACGAAACAAGACCACTCGCTTGGTGAAAGTTTTATGGAGGAACCACCAATTAGAAGAAGCTACTTGGGAGCTTGAGGATATGATGAGGGAGAGGTATCCTCATCTGTTTGTTACAAAGTGACGAATTTCGAGGGCGGAATTCTGTTTAAGGGGGGTAGAATGTAACACCAGAGATTTTTATGAGTAATATTTTGTTTTTATATATCATCAAAGGAATATTTCACTACACATTTGCTTGGCTTACTTTACACGCAATCACGACCTTCCTCGATAGCTTGCGTCGTACGAATTACCGAGTTTCACTAAACAACGATATGCGATTAAAATATTATTAAAACTAGCTGTTATGAATAGTAATAACCACTTTTTGAAATTTTATAAATTTTATCTTTCAAAATGGATTTCATTTTTGGATTCGGAATACCGAAATTAGCCTAGGGTGAAATTTTGGTATTTTTCTGAAAACTTTCAATTTTTGATGAATAGTGAAACCACTAAGTGGTAGGTTAAAAACTGAATTTTGCATAAAACTTAATTTTACCGCTTCTGTGAATGGAATTTCGAAAATCCGACAGACACGGTTGATATCAGTAAGTAAAATGTGGTTCAATGAGATAAAAGTAATTTTTTGGTGAATAGTAACTTTTTACTTTTTTTACCGCGGTTAATAGTAAATAGGGTAACTAAGGGTAAATATGATATTAATATTACCCTAACACATGTCCTAATTCTATTGGATAAGTTTAATTCGACCAAAAACAAACTAAGGAATAAAATATGACCACTAAGGCCCACTTGGGTTAGATTAGGACATTTATTATTAATTTATTTAAAGAAGGGTTAAAATAGTTAAAATCAAAGTTTAATAAGTAAATAATTTTTAATATGGGGTTATACATAAGATAAATTTGACTATAAATATTCATTATAAATCTAAAAATATTTCCTACATAATGGTAATTTATTTGTAATTTTTAGACATTAAATAATTTAATTTATTTATGACACAATGATGATACAGTAATTATCTTATTAATGAAATATTGACATAATTGATGTTATAAACACCAAAATATGTGTAATTTGAGACTTTTTATGCATTCCAATAATTTTATAGGTTACTATGATATATTAGTGTTGATTTAAGAAACTTGGTTCGAACATATAATTCTGTTATGACTTTCACAAAAATCATATATCAAATAGTGTCAAAATTGACACAAAATAGTTTTTAAATCAAATATTATATTATTAATTGTTATTTTATTCCTAAAAATCTAAAGTTCGGCCAAATGACTTAGATAAGGATATATATATTAATAATAAACAATTTGGGGTTCGTTTGGCATGTTATAGTAAGTGTATTAACCATATAGTAAAAGAAAATAAAAAAGACATGGTAAAAGTTAAATTATTTAACTTAGAGTAAAATCTAATTGATAAGGTTAAAATAATACCCTAAACTTGTCTAAATCCTATTGGGTGATAGGATTTCGACCCATCCCCACTTTAGCTTCGAAATAAGACCCTTTGGAACCATTATAAACCGAATTTGACTTTAATATAAAATAATATTTTGAGATATTCCTAAGGTGCCCCTCTCCTCCCTTATAATTGGGCACCTCCTACCCCTCCTCCTCACACCAATTTGAGCACTAAAGCTCGGCCAAACCCTGCCATTTTCTCCTCTCCACTTCCCTAGAATAATCCTAGATGTCCTGGTCTTCTTCAAAGACCAATCTTAGTTCCCTAAGTGGAGGATTCAAAGAGGCGTTCCAAAGAAGAGGTAATATCCATTACCGATCTTTTCAATTTCTTTCCACTTCAACTTCTTCTTCTTTAGTTGTTTCATGATAAAGTAATAACATCAGTATTACTTACATACGGATATGTTATTATAAATTTTAAACAACCCTAATTCACCTTTTATCCATCCTACGGAAAAATGAAATCACCGCGCGTGCGTACGTACGGAATACCGTCTCCACGCCGTGGTGTAATCTATTTTCCACCACCACCTTACAAGGATGGGTATAATGGTGTAATGAGTAACTATTTATGATTATTATAATGTAATATTGATACTGAAATAATATATATATACTCCAATACAATTCCACGATCATAGGAATGATATCATCACTCGGGCGTACGTACGGAATACCGTCTCCACGATGTGATGCGACTCGTTCTACATGATCATCATTACACGGTAATTATATAAATGAATTGAATGAATAAATATGATATATGTTACACTAATAACATTCTGGATATAAGGTATCTATAACCTTAAAAGAAGAATAAGAATTTATTCGGCAAAACATGCATAAGAACAAAAGGCAATAAATACCCGAGTAACAAGTAACAATGAAATATTACTAACAAGAAGATAAGAATATGACCATATATGATATCATATCAATATGTATGATTCTAGAATAAGTAAATAACATTATTTAAACCATTATAAAGGAGCTTCGGACACGTACAAAGCAAATCGGACCTAAGGTAAGGGAAATATCACAATCTCATTTTTATCCGAGATTGTTTATTCGTAAGTATTTACTGGGGTGTATTTTATCATCCAAATCCATGTTCCCTCAATATGTAATATTGTTTCCATACACTTACAATAGTTTAAATCCAATTTTACCCTTTGGTGAGTTTTTAGTAAAGAATATGAAAGAAATATTTTGTCGTTTTTTCGTACGAGGTACTTTTTGACTTTTCCGACAAAAGTACGAAGAATGTTTTTTTAACTTATACGGCATGAATGGATTTTAAAACATTATTTCCAAGAAGCTTCCTTTACAAGTTTTCAAGTTTATTTCTAATCAACATCTTTTAGTTTATAATTGTATGACATGTTAAGAAAAGGAAAGTGTTTTTGAAGAAGAAAGGATATTTTCTTCAAGAATGGAGTTCATGTGTTTTATCAAAATTATTTTCCATCTAAGATAATAAAGGGTTCTGTTTTTATCCCTATTATTACATTGATTTTATTAATTTGTGATGGAATTATATTTTTATGAATTCCTTTATCTTATATGAATTGTTTTATGATGCCATGTTGTTTAAGAATTCAATTTTTATTACATGGGTTACGCTATGATGTATGGTTTATGATTATGTGGCACACATAAGAAAGGATTCATTATAAGATGGGTGGGACCTATATCTCCCTCCAATTCATTGGGTAAAGATTTTATATCTCATGAGATAGACAGGGCTGGAACGGTAGGTTATACCGGTTCAGTGAAACAGGACTGGAACGAGGGTGACTCGGTTCAGAAAGGGACTTTGTCCACTAAGATAGTCTTGGCAATGAGTCATGACTAACAAGAAATGATTTTCCATGATTATGTGTGCATGCCACAAGGTTTCAAGTTTTATGTTATGATTATGGGGATCTCATTTTCACTTCTATGATTTGTTACATGTTAAGATATTATGATCTCTTTTGCAGGTTATGATTTTCAAAAAGATATGATATGATTTTTATTTCCTTTATTTGTCCTTGTTGAGAATTTGAGCTCACCCTTTTATGTTTTCTTTTCCCCAGGTCAGGAAGATGGATATTAAGTAGAATATTCTAAAAGGGACCCTAGATATGATGAAATAAATGGGAGACACTGTAGAAGATTTATGAACCAGTTGTTTATGTTTCCCAGTTTCTAAAGACACTATACCTATACGGTCCTTTGTGGTTTTGTCATATGTTGTAATAAGTGTGCTTCAATTTTGAAGTATTAACAATGTATGTAAAGTATGGGTCGTTATAAACTCAGAACCTTACACAACACCTATGAGTAACATAAGGGTGAATACAAGTTAAACTTACACAACACATTTTTTTGGGAAAATAATTTTTCTTTATTTTTTATTTCTTCTTCCCCATATCAAACTTGTAACACATTTTGATTGTTTTAAATGGATTAAATAATGAAAATTGATTTTTTAACTTATTTAATGATTTTAATCACGTTAAGAAAGAATTGACACACTCAAAATTTGTTATTTTTCTAAAGAAAAGATAAATGATTAATTTATTTTGAGCGGTATTATGATAAAAAAAATGAAGATAGTATTTATTCTTGAAAAATACCCAAAAAATTTATCATCATTTTTAGATATCCTCTTGGGTATATGCACCCTAGAACTTCTTCATATCTGATTTGAGAAGTATTCATTTAAATAAATCAGCATATTCTACATGATTACAATTGTGGGAAAACACCATATCTCCTCATTCCATAGGAAGATTTGAAAAAAATAATTTATATGTATTTATTCCTTTTTCAATTTGGTTATAATATTTTCTAATATTTTTTGAAGAATGTATTGATGATTTATTAAATGATAATAACCAAGGAATTATCACTAAACAATAAAGAATAATTATTTGGCGTAACTTGAATTATTCTTGAGAGAGAGAATACTATAACATTTATATTTATAATTATTATTTATGATATAAAATATTTTCCCATGTTATGGCTTAAATGGATAATTTTTAAATTATCATGAAGAGAGAATGTATTAGCACATGCAGTGTTTTTATTTCATTTTGAAATAAAATGGTTTAATCATTTCTAGGAATCCATGGTGAGAAGTTTTATAACAGCCACATATTTTTTAAAATATTTTTTCAAAATTAAGTTTATATTTTTGTTATTTTTCTTTATATAAACAGTATTTTTATATTGAGTTACATAAAACAATATGTTTAAAGGAAACATGAAATATTATTGAAATATTATTATTTAAAATGATAGGTGTCACCAAACTTCTAGAATGGTAGTTATGAATATTATTAAATAAATTATGAAAATATGGTTTACCCGTGTTTATATAATTAATTATTTAAGGAACAATTAATTATAAATGAAAATAAAACCCTTTTGTATATAATATGATATCTTTTTCTAAAATATAATTTTTACGCCCACTAATTTATTTTATATCGATTAATTAAAAAAATAAATTTTGGATAATTATTTAAGATAAATGTATATATTATATATTGAATATAATGTTTAATATTCATCTTTTCTATTTTCAATATAAGAGATAATAATAAATCCATTTTTATACATAATTTTTTTTTCTAAAAAAGAAAATATGTTTCCATTTTTCTGGTGAAATTAATTTAAACTATATTTTTAACTTTTATAAAATTATTTTGAAAAAAGGATAATTGATTAAATCAAAATGTCATAATTAAGGGCAGAGGCACTGTAGTAATGAGTGAAACTGTAGCGGTGGAGACATTGTAGCAGCGGCAGGTACTATGTGGGTACTATAGTAGGCGGGTACTATAGCATGTAGGTACTATAGTAGGACTATTCATTGAATTGTCCTTGGGCTAAAAGAAATGGGGCCTATGGGGCATGTAATGTGCTACATGGCCACTGGGACTTTGGGATATGTAATGGGTCTCCCTCTACCTTTTTAAAAGAGGACTTTTCTTTGCTTTCATAATAAAATGAGGCTCCAACCCCATCCTTTAAAAAATAGAATTATATTTTAAATTGGTTTTAATGTATAATTTGATCATTTATATATATATTAATTCAATTTATTTCATTCCAATCAATTTCATAATGAAATTAGATACAAAAACTGTGTAAATTGTTTATCTTTTTCAATTAAAAACCCAACTTTCTCATCGCGTCTTCAGGGTTAATTTTAAATTATCTTTTTACACTGATGTTGATGGAATTTGGAAAATATGTATTCTATATTTTGAATTAGTATAATTTAAATTATTTAATATGGTATAATTAAATTTTTTTCATAATGATTAATGAACATAGATAAAATCAAGTAATGAAATTAATGTTAAAAGTGGGTTTTCTATGTTACATGTGATTGTATTATAAATAATTTATCACAAAAAGAGGATCACAATTTAAGGAATTAGAAATAATTTTTATAATAATTTTTATAAATTATCCAATAAATCTCTTTCAATTATATTTTTAATGTACAAATTTCATAGGTAAAAAAATGATACTAGTTACCTTGTTTAAAACTACACAGATAAAATTGAGTAAACTTAAACACTGAAGAATATATTGATAATAAATATATTTATTTTTTGAGGTGGAGGTGATTATCAAAAAAATAATCATTTCACTCCATTATTAATAAATTTTTGATCCACATGAGGTCAGAGATACCTCCCAATAGTGATTAATTTTTGATATTTACAAGACTTACTCTCCAACTCAATTATAAAAATCAACTCACTCTCCCACCTTCTTAACACCTCTAAATCCATTTAGATCAACCAAAACCTGCAAAATTAACTTCAAAAATTCTCTAACATCAACCTATAATCATTATTTTGGACATAAATCCAACTAATAAATTATTTAAGCATACGTAAGGAGGATACCTAATGAAGAGTTAACGACATTCAATGAGTGTTTTTATTTTATATCTTGCTCTACATACTTAAATTTTAATTATAACAATCAGATATAATAAAATATATATATTTTATATAATTATTTGTTTCTATGTTAAGGTAACCTATAACATCAAAAACTTAAATAAAATCTGTTTTGAAATCATTATTCATGTGTACGGTGGACTACCGCCTCTTGAACTGATGTTATTCATTTTTTCACCATTCAATGTTAATAATAATGATATATTTATTGCTTATATATGATATTTATGTTTTTAATATGATTATTTAATTTTTGAATCACACAAACCATCTTGAATTAGATTTTTTGGAATTACAAAAATGTCATTCATGTGGACGGAAGACTACCGCCTCACGAAGCGTTATGATTCATTCATGTTATACATGGAATATGTTAAGGATAAGTTTGAGAAACATATATGATATAGATGAAAAAAATTATACAGTAATTATAATATATATATATATATCATTTATTTTTCTTTCTTTCAATACAATTGGAAAATCGAAAAATAATTCATGCATATGTACAACCAACCATATTCATGAACAGATTAATTCATTTTATATCACTGACTTTTAAGGATTACTATAAATACATATATAACTAATATAAAATTGATTTATATCATGGATTATAATATAGATATTATGAAACCATGATCAATGTAAAAAGGCCAAAAAAAAATTCAAAACATATACGGAAAACGAAGAGGTCATTACCTAAAACATAACATTAAAATTTAGTTGTTAATAAAAGGGAAATAAAAGGTCATAAAAATTTCATATATGATATGAAATATATTAGTAAGATTCTTTAATATATGTATAATAAAATTATGTTTATTATACAAGAGGGTTGAATGAGTACAAAAAAAATTGAAGACATACGGTAAGGTATTTCATTCTCAATTTTTTTACTTCCATGAGACACGTACCATTTTCCCAACAACTTTCTTTTATGTGGTTTTAATAATGCATATGAATGTATTTCATGAAAAAATAATTTATAATTGTTGTGATTTAAATATTGATTTTATGATTTCTTTTTCAGGTGGATTATGGTTAAAACATTACCAAGGCGGTAAGGGATTTCCATCTCATATTTCACTTTTTTGAAATATATGCCATGTTCACAGCCTATTTATTTTATATGGGTTTTATAATTAACGTGAATTTATTATAGAAATTATTAAATAAAAAATATTTATTTTTACATATCAATTTTAGTATCTATCTTTCATATTGTTTGTGGTTGAAATGATACTTACTTCTATGAGACACATGCCACGTTCACCACATATCTCATTTATGTGGTGTGTATACTGACTAGAATTTACTTTATTAATCATAAACTGAAAATTATTAGGATTTAAATATCCATTATTGGATCTATATTTCTTAGGTTTTATAGATAAAATGATACCAATGTGGTAGGGGAATTCTGTCTCAATATTCCTTCTTAGAGACATATGTTATGTTATGCCCCCTATATTAATTCATGAGATGTATTTATAGCACCATTGAAATTTAATATCATAAATTTATTCATACTCATGATATTTTTTTTAATGTTATGTTATTCATCAATGTTGATTAGTATTCATGGTTACCATAATGATAATAGTTTTCGAATATTATATTATACATTTTCAAGGTTATTTTCAAATAAAGAGTTTTTTCAAATTGTTTATGTTTTTAAAGGTATTTTTCAAAGAGGAAATTATATTTTCTTCTTGAAATGTATTAAATAATTTTTTATAAATTAGTTTTTCCTAATATGACATATTTTGGTTTAACCTATTTCTTATGGGGGATATCAACCAAGGATATAATTGATATTATTTTTTGAATGGTTAATGTTTTGATGGAATGATATTTAGGGAACCCGTTTCTTTCCCATGGGTCAATAATGTTTTAAAGAGATTGTAATGAAACATGATTCTTTTAAATGAATTCATAAATTTTCAAAGTTAATGAAATTAAACCCATTTATTCCATGGGTTAATCAGGTTAGGAAATAATAATTATTATTCCTATATGTTTTTTCATGATATAAATGTTCTGCATACTTTGTTCACGTTATGGTTCCCAAATGACACTTATAAGATGGGGTGTCGTAGATAACATCCGGTAATCCTATTAAAAAATATATTATGGGATTTCCTAGAAAGAATTGGGCCATATTGTTACAACTCATATGATTTTTTGTCCCAGATAGTGTAGGGTGATCCCATTATAGCTTACATGATGGCTGCACCTAGATAGTGTTTCAATACATTGTGTAATGTTAAATTCTATATGTGCTTAGTGGGTGAAAAAGTAATTTCTCTCAGAACAAATATTATTCTAAATTTGTACTTATCCCAATCCCAAAAAGTAAACTACATAGGAGGTCAACCCAATACCGATGATAAGGGTACTTGGGTGATTACCTTGAGATTGAAAAAGAGGGTACACAAGTAGTTAACTCAATACCAATGTAGGTAAATGGGTGGTTAGACCAATCCTAACATATTATAAACATATTGGTGGGTTTCATTGACATTCAATTTTTTATTCTTATGTGTATTCGACAAATTCAAAATTTTATTACAATTAAATACTCTCATGGCTCATATTATTTGATTACCTTATGATAATTTTGTATGCAATAGCAATATTTATTCCTTGAATAAAGATTATGATATTTGGTATGCAAGGTATGGTTTTTAAATGTTATTATAATGTTATCATACCATTATTATCTTAGTATACTTATGCATCTCTCTTTTTTACTCTTAGTCAACATATGATCTCACCCTTTATTATGTTTCCTTTCCCTAAGTTCTGATGAAAGGTTTAAGTAGTTTATTATTATAAAGCGTACCAAAGGGGAAGATATTTGTGACAGTCATCGAAGTTATTTTACCAAATTAAGAATATTGTGATCCATGTTTCCAAACAAACTATACTATTATGGTCTGTGGGAATGTACATGGTAATGTGTTGATTATTCATCTAAAATGATGTAATATCTATGTATGAAAAGCTTGTGTTTCTATAGTTTGTATCAAGGTAAATTATTAGTTATCCTTTGAAAACTAGGATGATAAAACCTTATTGAGATACATAAGTTTATTTTTAAGGATATTTCTTTCGGTTTCTCTAAGGAAAAATCTAAGGATGATTCAATGTATATAAAATTTCCTTGAAATTTTGGAAAATGATAGAGAAAGAAGTTTTCTAGAATACAATACTCACTATATACTATAAGTGGATGTGGATTTGGAAAATAAGTACATCGATGTAACAACCCTAAAAACTGTATTGAGCTAGACACAATCGAGAACTGATGTATGACAATGGGTCTTGCTACACATATAGTTTGACACTACCAAGGGATATGATTTTGAATTTCACGAACACTTTATGAACCATCTTGATGGATTTCAGTGGGATATGATAGTGAATGACCTAGGAGAAACCCAATGTGTGATAAATTAAACAAAGATTCATTATTTAGATACCATATAAGTGATTTTCATGATTGTTTGGTTTACCACTATGACTAGTGTACCTCACACTACATTTTTTTAGTAAATAGAGGGAACCAAAATGAATTGGGATAACATTGAATGTGATAGAAAAATTTCTATTGCGTAGCCAAAGGGGATGCCGACTGGATTGATATCGTGATTATACCTTATCATTTATCATGAAAAATTATTAAAAAAATTCCCCTTGAAAAACTCTCAAATTCACCAAAGAATATATAGATAGAGTATATTGATAGTTTAGGTAGTAGACACCATTGAGGAATGAATATTAAATTCCACATATGTTAAGAATGTGAAAATAATAACTAAAGTGAATGTCGCAATGGAATGAGAAAATGTTTTATGAGGATGTTTGTTGTGGTTAGGACAAGTAAATGCACGTCTTAGTGATAAAAGTGTGTTTCTAGTCATCTGGGGAAGGAGACACCTAAAATTGTTCTTTTTTCTACGAAAAAATTAAAAATCACTTCATTATTATTTTCATATGATTTCATATCATTCAATGGTTGTTATGTTGGTTTTTACTACTGTATGCCTGTTTTTAAAGGGTATCAAACCTTTAAAAACAACTTATTTTTCCATTCATGGTATACCACATGTTTTATTGACGTTATTTATTGTCATAAAAGTCAAAAATTACATTAACATGATTTCTAATAATTTCATGTCATTATAGGGTTGTTTTTATAGACCTGACCATTAAAAGCATGTTTTCATATTAAAAAAATGAATGTATGTCTTCAGTCATCTTTAAACAATAGCCCTATAAATTCAAATTCCGTCTATTTAAACAATAAAAATTAATTTTAAGGTTATGTTTATATGTTTTCACAATAGTTATAGGTCATTATTTTGGTTTTTAGCCAATAAAAGTAATTTTTAGAGGGTAACAAACCTTTAAAAACAACTTATTCTGTCATTTCGAGATGGCCATGTGTCTGATTGCTGTTCTTTCAAATTGAATATGTAAAAAATATTACTAATATAGTTTTTATATTATTTAACATCATTCCAAGGATTTCTTCTTTGGATATGACAATTGAAAACACGTTTTAGTGTTTTAAAATAGTAGAAGATTGTTTTTTTTCATCCTGAAAAAAACCTCAAATTAATGTCCTATGTAGTTGAAAATTTCTGAAATAATTAAACCGTTGTTTTTCATCAATTTGACGTCATTCAGAGGTAATTTTATTGGTTTTGACCCCCCGATAAATTTTTTATGGGAATCAATCCTTTAAAAACGTTTCTTCAGTCATTTCATGTATACTGCACAATTGACATCTCGTATACTTTGACACATCAGAAATAATACAAACATCATTTTACAATGATTTCATGTCATTATTAGGTAATATATTATGGATCTGACCATTACATATATATTTAATTATTCTAAAATAATAAAATTGAGTTTCAGATCATCATAAGAAAATGAAACGTCTGGTTAACATTTCTTCTATTTGACTATTTTTAAATTCACAGTAAGGTGTTTTTCCAATTGTTTTACAAAGTTCAGTGGTTGCTCGTTTGGTTTTGACCCCATGGTGCATGTTTTAAAAGGGCATCAAACCATTAAAAACTTCTTATTCAATAATTTCAAGAAGACCTCATAACCTATTAATGTTCCTTCAAGTAGTAGATATACAGAATATTACTAATAATTGTTTTCTATGATTTTTCCTCATTCTAAGGACATTTTCTATGGATTTAACTATAAAAAACATGTTTTAGTTTTTTGAAAAAATAATTTTTTTCATTAATCCAAAAAAAAAGTAACCTTGGATTGACATTTTTTCTACCTAACCATTTCTAAATTCACTCTACAATTTTTCCAATGATTTCGTAGAATTTATTGCCCATTCGATTAGTTTTTAACCCCAAAACTTGTTTTAAATGTTTTTTTATACATTTTAAACTTTTAATTTTATTTCTAGCATATAAATTGTTTTATTGACCTTTTATCTATGCATACATGTCAAAAATAATAATAAGATGATTTTACAATGATATAAAATCAATATGAGTTCATTTTCTATGGACTTGACCCTTAAAATTTTGTTTTATTGTTTTTGAACAATAAAATATTATTTATAGTAATCCTAAAGAAATTTCATCTAGAAATGGAATTCCATCTAATTTAACATTTTATAATGGATGATATGGTTGTTTTCTAATGATATCATGGAATTGAGAAGTTTTTTGGTTTGTTTTGAACCTTAAAACAGATTTTTAAATAATGCCAAACCTTAAAAACTGTATATTTGGTCTTTTCAAGAACACCACACTTCTGATTGATTTTTCTCATTATCATACTCCTTAAAAATAATACTAAGACATATTCAATATAATTTCATTACACATTGAGGCTTTTTACTATGGTGATGACTGTTAAATTCATGTATTCTTGATTTAAAATAATAATTTTTTTTTTCATGCCATTACAGTAAAATGAAACCTTATACGGATGTTACACTAGCATTAAAATTTTACAATTCACTATATGGATATTTTCATATGATTTCATGGCAGTTGAATGTCATTCTGTTGGTTGTTACCCGCAGAATATATTTTTCCAAGGATTTTAATAAATTTAAAAAAGATCATTTGTTCATTATGGTAACACCACACATTTGATTGATTTTTTTATACTCATAGACATCCAAAATAAAACTAATATATTTTATATAGTTTTATTAAATTTTTTCATTGTTTTCTATAGATATTAGCATTAAATGAACGGTTCAGTGTTTTAAAACATTAACGGATATTCTTGGGTCATTCCAAGAAAACAAAAACTCTGGTTGATGCCCAGTCTACTAGTACATTTAAAAAAATTATTTTATAGTTTTTTTCAATGATTACATGGAATTCAAAGGCCATTTAGTTAGGTTTAATGTCATAACACAAAATTTTCATGGGTCTTAAACCGTTAAAATCTACATATTTGGTCATTAAAATCATTCCACAAGTTTGATTGATGTTTCATATACTTTTACATATAAAAAATAAATTTAACACTATTTTCACATGATTTCACATCATTCTGAGGTAATTTTTTATGGATATTACCATTAAATTAATAATTGGGTGTCTTAAAACAATAAAAATACATTTTCAGTCATCTCAGGGAAACAACACCTCTTATTGAAATTTCTTCTACTCCATTATTTAAAAATTAAATAATTGTTTTTTATCTATTTTTTTTGAATTTGAAGGCCGTTAAATTGGTTTTTACCCCCAAGTGATTGTTTTTAAGGGTAAATAAACAATTAAAGACTACCTATTATGTCTTTCTGTGGGTACCTTTTACTAGATTGATGTGATGCCTTCTCCTAAAAATTAAATAAAATACTAACATCATTTTCCTATTATCTTACATCCCATTGAGCTCAATTTCTATATATCTAACAATTAAAATAATGTTTTAATGTTTTGTGACAATGATAACACTTTTTATTTCATCCCAAGAAACCATCACCTAAAATTTTTGACTCATGTAATCTATCACTTCAAAATTTACTATGTGGTTTTTTACAACTATTTCGTCAAATTTTTAGTTATTTTTGATAGATTTTACCCATGATTTCAGAGTGATATGACATTTTTTTATTTTTTTGACCACTTGATGTAGATTTTGAATATATTCCAAAATAAATTAAATTATCATCACTGGTCCTAAATAATACAAGAGATTATGATATTTACCATTTTTGCGTGATCCATTAATAAGAAGAAAACAATTAATGATCATTAAAACAAATTAATAATAACATTATACAAAAAACAAAAGAATAAATTATTTTTTCTATACTGATATTTGTTTTAGAAATAGAATAATCCAGGTATTTTTTTAAATTTATTATCAATATTACAATAACATTTGAAAATTATAACTCCATTAAGAGAAAATAAAATACCACCTATTTCTAACTGGAAGTTTTTTAAGATGAATTTTGTTAAGGTAAGCAACAATGGAGATAATTGATATCGAAGACCCAACATATTTAATTGTACTTATTGTAATGAAAATAACATTACATTGATGATAAAAACAAAAATCATTAAAATCATTAAAATTAAATAGATACAAACCTATTTTACATCAAAATCATGACGTTACACTGAAAAATCATCTACAACGCCATTGTTCTATATTTAGTAATATAGGTTTCGTAAATTAAATACTAAATATAGGTACATAAAAACATATTTGTGATTAATTAATAACACAAATCATTTATGATACTAAAAATAATGTGATTGAAATCCATATGTAAAAAATTATCCTCTTTTATAAGACCCCCAAAAAACCATAATGAATATGTGATATCCTTATCAACTTTAAATTATGAATTGTGAAAAACCTATTTTTAAATCAATGATTAGTGCTAATAGAAAATGTTTAATGAAAACATGCACAAATATAATACCTACATTAACCAACATTATTGGGTAGAATCTATTAACAACTACACAACCAATGGGAAAAACTATCAAATGGAAAAATATATATGTATACAATAAATAGTGATAAAATAAATCATATGAAAGGAACTAAAAACCATTTCTAACCACATAAATTAAAAAATAAATTGTATATGGTTATGAACTTATATTTAAAACATTCACAAAAATGAATAATTAATCACAGGATGAAATTTAAACATGATTCACATAATCACCAAAAATATAGTAAAAAATCAATATCTGATTTATATATCAAATCATCTCAATGGTTACAACCTCATTAACTATTTTAAAGATGATTAAAATAAATTTTCACAACATTCATAATTTTATTTATGTTTCATCATATACTAGTGTCTGCACCCATTAATGGATGGTATGATATGTCTTATCTTCACCCACAAAAATTTATTTATTTTATGGAAACTCATTTCACAACCCTTAATATTTACTATACAATTTTTTGGAGAAGGTTTGGTGGGTGTAGATGAATGAATTACACTATTTAATGATTTATTTTATGATTTTAGTTCTAGGATTAAAGGTGAGTTTGTATATACAACAAGGAATCCAATTTAAGAAATAAATAAAGTAATTGGTGCTACCTATGTTTTACCAATCATTAACAGAAATTATATGATGGTTTTTTTTAAATAAATAGGGTATGTGATAAATAATGACATTCCATCCCCAAGGATGCAATATTCCAAAAATATATAATCTGAAGAAAAAGAACAACAGTATCATTAGAAGTTACATTGGTCAAATAAACCCACTGAATAACCACTGAAGTTAACATGGAACTTCATAATACATGAGTAATTTATCAAATTTTTGATAGGAAACAATATTGGAAAATGTGATAATGAAATTAATCATATATTTCTCAAAATAGTGGTAATCCATACAATAAATGATTTAAATATGTATCATTCCCTACATTACTGAAATAAGAAAAAAAATTCGTGTAAAATAAAAAATTCAATAGAATAATTATTGAGTGAAAATTGGTAAAGGGAACATGTGAGATAAAATATTAATACAGAACAATGAATCAAAAATATAAGGCAAAAAATAATTGAAGAAAAATTTAATAATAAATATTCTTGAAGTATAACTCTTGCGGGAAGTTGAATAAAAACCATAGAACAATTTTATACCACATTCTAAAAAATTACATTACAATTTTTACCATTTATATAATCAAAACAATTATTCGATACATTCCATTATTTCATTAAATACTAATTACAATTCTTATGTTGAGTTTCGAAAAACGTTATTTATAGAACAATAATTGTAGAAGACCATTTAATTCCAATTTTATCTTTCAATTTTTTTTTCAGTTTTAAATAATAATTACACATAAAATATTTTTTCTGAATGAATTAATATTTGATGTTTATAAAATCCAGAATTTAACACCAAATTTTATAAAAAATAACATTTTCTATTATTGGGTGTTCGAAAATGGATAAAGGGTTTGATAGATGGGGTGGGTATGATGGATTCCATGGGGTTCAAGGAAATCCAGGGGGTTCGACAATGAGCTGCGGCTCTATGGTGGGGGGTGGGGATGATCGACTGTGACAAGAGGGGTGGGGGCTCAACAGGGGGGGAAATGCGGCGTAGAGAAGAGGGACTCGAAGAATGGGGGCATGAAGGGGGATCAATAGATAATGATAGCATGGATGATTGTGAACTCAATGAGGTAGGAGGGGATTGAAGAGGTTGGAAGGTGTAGCGTGGATGTGGTGGAGGAGAGAGGAGGGGGAAGGGGGCTCGACCGATGACAATGACATGTATTTGGGAGAATGGATCGTACTCAGTGGGGGATCGATGGGGGGTGTTAACTGATGTAGTAGGGGGAAATTTGGGCCCGGGAGGCAGAAACCCTCGAGAATTTCATTTAGCAGTCAGTAATAGGATCAATAACTTCCATCACTTGGTTGTTTCCTAAATCCACCCTCATCGAAAACCTAGAATTTGACTAGTGAAATTGTTTTCCATCATTTATAATATATCACCTAACATTATTAATGTAAATCCATCAAAAATAAATCTTGTTGCGATGAAGTTTTTAGTATAGTGATTTATGACAAATGTTTTGTAAAAAATTACATTTTATGATAGGAATCATTCTCAATTAACTCTTCACAAGTGATTCGAAATTTTATAGAGTTACTATATATATTTAAAAATATATATAATATTTATATATTAAATATTTTTTATTATATTTTATTTATAAATATCTTTATAAAATGAATTTATATACACATAGTTAGTAATTATTTATTATTATTATTCACTATTAAATACTAATAAATAATTATTTGTTCAAAATGTTAAATTATGATTTACTTATTAGTAATAATAATTAATAATTATTATTGAGAATTTATTAATTTAAATATTGTAGTTATTAATTATTATTATTTTTAGTATAGAATTTTTTTAAATATATATATTAATGAAAATGTTCCATAAAAATAATATATAGGAAATATAATTGGGACTTTCATTAATTAATTAATTTGATAAAATTTATTTAATGTATCAAATAATGAATTAATTATAAAAAAAAAGATTTGATGTTTTTGGTTTTTTTAAAATTAATAATACTTTACATTCCTCATAATCATAGGTATTAAATATTGTGTTTTAGATTAATTGATTACTGCTGGTTTAGATCATTTAATATGATGAAAATGGATGGTCTTTATTCTCAACATGAAAATAATATATACACCTATTCGCTGTCAAGTGGTATATTGTGTGGTATAAAAGCCGATGTGAATTTTATATACATATGAATACACCTTCATTCCTAATTCTTTTATTTTCTCATATATTCATTTTAAAGAAAGAGATTACTCTAATTCACATCCATTTTCCATGAAGTTGCATGTATTTTCTAGTCCGATCATCATCATCATCATCATCATCATCATTATTTATTTGTTCTAAATTTATATATATGATCATATTCATGTTGTAATTAAATTAAAAATTATTTTCAACCAATTGGAATTAGATCTTGGTTTTAGATATAAATTGTGGTTGTTTATTATTATTATTATTTGGATATTCAAGTATAATTGAACCAAAATCCTTTTACCCATTGTTTTGTTCAACTATCAGGACACAATTAGGAAAATTTATTTATATATATATATATATATATTTAAAGCATGTAATAAAATTTAAATAATAATTTTATTTATTCTCTTCGAATTTATAAGTAGTCATCAATAAAATTTAACCTTTTGTTATTATATTATTATTATTTTCATGATTTTTAAGGCTGTATGATGCATGTATTTGATTTATATTTGTAGAAATAATATTTTAAAATAATTATTATTTTGAATTTAATTAAAAAACCATTGATTTTTATATTTTTATTCTTTTTTTAAAATATTTACGAGCATAAGACTCTTTTTTTTGAAATTATATATTTATGTCATATATAAATAATATTTTCTCATGAAATCAATTAATTTAAAATGAAATGTTTATACGGAACATGATTTTCAATATATATATATATATATATTTTCATGATTTCTGATATTCTGTATAATTATGAACTCAACTATTTTGATTGTAGTTATAAAAATTAGTATGAAAATTTTTATATATTTTTTAGTTTTTTTGATCGTCGAAAAAACATTGTGTTTTTTGGTTCATCGATTTCATTTCTAAAGCCTATTCAAATATTATTGAATTTATTTTTTAATATAATAAATCTATTTTTTTGTTATGTTCATGAGGGATTTCAAATTATTACTTCATTGAAAATATGACTGATATAATTACCTTTTTATAACATTAAAATCATTTAAATTATGTATTTATAAATATATGGTATAATTAACCAGATATATATATACATATAATTTTGTGGTATATTTTGTTTAATTAAGAACTCACTCATTGTGGGCATAACTAAAAATATTGTGTATAATTATTTATATTGTTATATATGTATTATTGTATCATATATTTGTAAATATAATTATATATATATATATATATTAATTATTAACTCACATATCATATGAATAATTGTGGACAATTTTGTCTATTAAAACAATTGGTACTTTTTTTAATTAATCATATTTGTTATTTTGTAATATGATTTGTATAATTGTGATCTCACCAATCATTGGAATTGTTATGCAAAATCATACATGTGATACATTTTTTTGACATGAGTATATTGCCTTTATAATATATATATACTATGAGAATATTACTTATATTGTAATTTTGTTATTGATATGATATATTTGTGTTTAATTATTATGTAATTTTTCATTTAATATCCTATCAATGTTAAATTTTGTGTTTCACAATAATTGTACATCATGTCAATATAAATTTATAATATTATTGTGACCATTAATATTATAATTATGTATTATTTTAAGGTTTATGTCTAAAAAGAAATACCCTATTGGTTATAGATTTTGTTTGACATAAAATTCAAACATCATAATACTTTAATTATATTTTTATTTGGGGGAATTATTATTATTATTATTATGTGTTTATGCTTTGAAATATAAATTAATATTAAATACCATTAATTTTTAGATTTTTATGGCATAAAATTAATACATCATAATATTTGAACTTATTTATTTTGAAATGAGATCCTAATTTTGATAAAGATAACAATTTATATGTTTCTATAATTTATTTCAATATCAGATACATTCTATGTTTTCATATTTTTTGTGGAATAAAATTAATACATAATAATAGTTTAATTTACATATTTGGGAACCTTTTTGGGGTTTATAATGAAAAAAGATTTTCAAAAAAACTAGTCTGCAATTTTTGATCATTTATTTTGACTGCATAAATATTTTTTCATATTAAATGAATATATTTTCAAATAAATGTTACAACATCACTGTGTAATTGAGTCAAAAATAAAATGAGGTTATTTTTTTTGATGAATGTAAATAAATCTAGAATATTTGTTTACCTTTAAGGATAATTATATAGATTTGTGCATGTGTTTTCAATCTAGTGAGAGAAATATTATTATTCTTGTTTGGAATGTTGATGATATCCTTTTTTCTAATAGTAGTATAAAATGTTTTAAAGATTATAAAATTATATTTAATTACGACATTGATATAAATACCTTTAGGGTGTTAATTTGGCCATCTAATTTCATTTGTTAGGTCATGTGATATACTTAGATTGTCTCGAAGAGGATATATTTTAAATATTCCCTTATAGTAAAAAATAATTTCTTTCTCCACTTATACTACACTATTTTCTATACAATTATAAATGAGAAAAATAAAAGTCTCATATGCTTCAAATATTAACAATTTTATGTAGTCTCGTTAATTTATTTTTAAAGATATCAATTTTTTTATTAATTTTCTGGGCTATACTAAAGTAATATATATATTTTTTCGTATAAATTATTGAAAAATGTATTCTTATATTTATATATCACTAAAAGATATATTTTTACCAGTAAGAAATATAATCAATTTGAGGTGATTGGTAATTTGTTTGGACATAAACTTCTTTGGGTTTCCTAATGATTAGAAACTCACTTTTGTATTTATTTTTGGATGGTAAGAAAGAATATTTCATGAAAGATTATCAAATGGACCCTTATAGTCACTTATACCATCAAAGTAGAGTGTGGATTTTGTTATTATGATAATCTTGTTGAATAATATATAAAGTCTACTTGTGATATATTGTTAAAATATTTATGATATGAATTTATCTAAAAAACAATAGGAATGATTCTTGTTTGATGTATTTTAATATAAAAAACATTTTCTTTAGAGATAATTCTCTACGGTCTTATACTCTTGTTTATAATATTCTTATACATAGTATCTTGGTCGACCCACTAACTGAATATGTAAAAATTCATGTTTATAAGATTCATTTTATCTAGATGAGTTTGGTTATGTTATTTTGATGTGTTAAGTTAGTTGGAGATTGAAACTGTATCGCGATGATTTTTAAGAGACATTTTGTAATGATGTTATTTTGGATATTATATCTCTTAAATAATTTTGTTATTTTTTACCATAATTGGAATTAAATTTATTTTTTAATTTAATTATGTAATTCTTAATTATTTTTTTGTGTGTGTATTAACACTTATGAATATAATGCACGTATAAGATATTATTTTTATAGCTATGTAGTAATCTGTATTATAATTTTATTTATTATAAGTTATTTATTTTTTTGTTTTAATTACTCAATGAAATCAAAGTGAATGAAAATTAGCAAATAAATATTGATTTAAATTAATTAGTTAATTTGATAAAATTAGTTTAATGTGTAATTTAAATCATAAATTTTACAAAAACATGATTTGGTGTCTTTGGTTTATGTAAAATCAATTGATCCTTTTTATTATGCACATTCATGGATATTAAATAAAAAATTATAGATTAATTGATACATGATGGTTTGGATCATTTAACATCATGTCAAATAATGTTCTGTAATCTTATCTTGAAAATTGAATATAAACCACTTCATCATCAAGTGTTTTATTATCTGGTATAAAATCTGATGCCAATTTTAGATAGATATTAACAATAATTCATTTTTACTCATATATTTATTGATAAATTAGTGTTAAATAAATAATATGCATGTATTTACATCAATTCTACATGATTTTATAGGTTTATTTTGTGTTTCTTCCTCTTTTTATTTTATAATTTACATTTTATAATTTTATATATATAATCCCATTCACATTAAAATTAGATTGAATATAATTTTCATTCATAAAATTTATTTATTAATATATAAAAACAATGCACATATTTCCATAATTGTGGTTGGGGGTGTTTCCCCCGATGCTATCTATATTTGGATAATTTTTTCATAAAAATTTCACGGGGTTGGTGTGCTTTGGATTTTCTATGTGCATGAAGGCTGGTGAGTCTTCACATGTGTGTGAGTTATATATGGGTGTAATGACATTACATGGATGACTTCACATGATGTAATGCACATGATATTCACGCATGATGCATGGATGGGTGGGAAGTTCATATGTGTATATATTTATGATTGTATTCATTTATAGTTCTATTGGATGAGTAATGTTTCAGATTGAAGTCATTAATGCTAAGCATAGACTGGGGATAAAATTAAAATTATGGTACTATTAAAAAGGCTTAAAATATTTGTGGGAATATATGGGATATTATCCTCTAAGCCTGATATAAGCATATTTTAACTATAATATGGTGTAGTTTGAAGATAAAAGAATTCATGATAGAGGATTAGTCCAATTTCATGCTCATCCAATGTCATGTGAGTTTTTATATTTGTAACCCCTCATACATAATATATATAATTGGTGGTGTTTTAAACCCAAACTAAAATAATATATAAATTATTAATTAAAATTTTAATTTTTTAACCATATATTTATAATAATATAAAATAAAAAAGAATTAGAATTAATATTAATCTTTACAAAAAACATAGTTTTTTATTTTTATTTTTTGAAAAAATATTTTTTAGTGTTTTTAAACCATTGTAAATAAAATCTATTTGGAATGCATAGGTCAGTGAAAATTCCCAAACCACTCTAATTTTATTTCGAATTTAGTAAAGAATCATATTTAATCTTTAGAAATTGTTTCATTAAAATTTCATCCCAATCAATGAAAAAAATACTATTGGTAATGATTAAACCCCTCTAAAAAAATAATACAATTCTTATCTATTTTTACTAGTGTGGTGTACCTACATTAGGGATTTTTCACATATAAACCCTACATTTTCATAAAAAACAGTTACAAAATTTTAAAGATAAAAAACATAAAACCATTAACAACTAGGATCTAATGTTTTAGTATATTGGGAAAATTATGACCGTACATAAATTTTAATAAAAACACATAAACATTTATTTAAATAATTTTCTCTAGCTACTTATCGGCCCTTATTTTATTCTTAGTACAAGTATTCACCTGAGAATATAAATCAAAATGGGATGAGGTAACAGCCTAGTATGAGTGTAGATATAAACATGAATCAGTATAGCATGGGTGAGAATAATAATTATCATCATATCATAATCTTGGCATCATATTCATAATCATGAGAGGAAAAATTAGATTATGAAGTGGAATGTGGCAATGCATAAAAATGAAACATCATTTCTTAGTGGTCAACCACCACACATAGTTTTGAACAAGATAACATCATGTTCATTCATTTAAAATTTTTCTCATAAGATACATCAAATTTCACAACTAATTGGTGTAATGTATAATTATAGGAACAATTATCACATAAAATCATTTCCATGTGCCATATAATTCTAGGTGCACCCGTCACATCATAACATTTATATTATCATGCATGAAAAAAGAACATATATAAATCATGGATATAAAGTAACCTATGGAATGTAATGGGCTTCATTTAACAAAGAAAAAAACCAGGAATAAAATGTTGGTTTCTCAAATGTGAAAAAGAATAAAATAATTTCTACAAGAACCATCACTCTTGTGTGATGAAGAAATATTATCTTGACATGTAAAAGATATATTTTAGGAAAGAAGATTGCATTTGGAAAATTATTTGATTTTTTCATAAAAAATATTGGGAAAATGTGTATCTTAAAAATAAAAGGAATGAGAAAATAAATTATATTTTATGAATACGAAAAAAATCCACAATGAAATTTTTCATAAAAGAGGAATAACCTAATGAAAAGGAATTGCATTTGAGAATCCCCTTACTATATGTTTGAATGAATTATTCGCTTTAATATCATAGATAATAAAATTATATTCCTTAATTAAATATCCATAGGAATTTATAAATGATGAATTTAATTAATTTAAGATCTATTAAGGTCATTTATGGTCTTTTTGATGACTTATAGAGTTTAATTCCATCATTTCAGAGTGTTCATTTTCTTGGTTTTGATGATCAATTCTCTTGTATATTAGTATATATGTTCATGTACAATTGGAATAATTCTCTAGAATTAAAATTATAGGTTATTAAAAAACATCCAATATTTTAAATGGTTATATATATCATTTTATTATATGGTATGAGGATTAATCATTAGATAAGACATTAGTGATAATCATTTAGATTATTATCGAGGTTCTTTTATCACAATGAACCCATTTTGTTTTATCATTTAGTATTATGTAAATATGTTAAATTAAGAACATAATAATGGTTATAAAAAAATATTTACAATATTATATAACCATTAAAATGGATTCATCACCATCCTTAAAGGTGGTACGTGGAAATGAAAACATTTCATCCATGAAGGTGATAAATCAATAACTCATGGATGATGCTTTCATTTTAAGAATAAAAGGAAGATGAGAAGGGGTTTCATGATGAAATATTACACCATCATAATAAAATTTTAGTATATGTATGATAATGTAATTATAATTATATTTTTATGCGGGTATGTGAGGAGATAATTAGAAACTAAAAGAACATGAAAAGAAATTAAAAGAAAAGAATTTGGATTTTACCACTTGAATCTTTCACCTTGAGAAACTCTTAAGGGAAATGGGTTTGGTCTTTTGATGAGAAAAATAGATCCTAGACGTGGGGGTGGGGCCTAATAAGGGAATTAGATAGAATTTTTAGAATATTCAAAGCTTAGATGGTTTGAGGATAAGAGGTGGTGAGGCTTGGAATTTATAAGGGAAGAGGGTAGTGTTTTCCCATTTTTTATTCATTATTAAATTATTTTGACTCAAGATTATGAATTGTTTTACAATTATCATTGAATATATTAAAATAATAAAGGTTATTTTGATATTATAGTTTTCACATTATCAATCACTCAAGGATTAGTGTATTTTACTTGTAATGTATATATTCAATAAATTACCATATTTCACTATTCACAAAATTCAAGTATTTCGAAAAAATCCGAAACATTCACCCGAACCATTTTTCTACATGTATAATTAGAAAATGGACACCATTTTAATGAAAATAAGTTTCAAAATATGAGAAATTTAATTTCTAATTAAATCGTAATTTACATGGAACACACTGATTTTAAAATTATAACTAATTTTATAATTAATTGAAAATTAAGAAATGAATAATGATTTTATGTTATAATAATTTGAATATAAGTTAATTTGTGAATATATTTTATGACAACACATTTTCTTATCTTTTATTATATTAATTATAAATTTATAAATAATCATTTATATTTTAAAAAAATAACAACACTTAATTAATAATTATTAAAACATTTAATTACTTATAATATAATATAATTATATCATATTTAAATTTATATGATTCATAAATTTTAATTAAACTTTCAAATATTGGGTTATTATTCTATTGGCAGGTTTTCTATTCCTAATGGGGATATTACTTTTCCAATGATCAGGTTTCTATTCCACCAAGATAGGTTCCTTAACTTCTATAAATACATATTATTTCATTCAATAATCATTTATATTGATTTTATTGTGGTCTAAATGTGATTATATATGGTTTATAATATATTAGATAATTATAATAAGGTAATTTCCTTTTATAAAATTTTGGGTCGATACATTCTTCCCCCTTATGAAATTTCACACTCTAAATTTCATTTTACATTCTAGGTGGATAAGAGTTGAGGGTAATTCTCCTTCACCACTTTATATAGTTCCCACGATGCCTCTTCGTACTTATGGTATCACCATAGTACTTTTACCAGGTGACTAGTCTTATTGCATATAACTTTATCTCTATGGTCAAAGATCTTCACTGGCCTTTCCACATAAGATAGATCATTTTCCAAATCTACCGTATCTAGATTCCTTATATGGGACGGATCCGATATCGAGTTCATCAATAGGGGTACATGGAATACATAATGTACTTAAGACATAGTGGGTGGGAGTTCCTGTTAATTTTCTAGAGCTCCGAATTGATCAGGAGTCATCATGGGGCCGATGCACCTAAGAATAAGATTTAATTTCTTCAAAAATCTTATGATCCTCTTATAAGGAGATATGAGTAGGAATACCATATCTCTAATCATAATATCTATGTATCACCAAAGATTATCTATATATCTCTTCTATAAACTTTTGGCTTCCTTGATGTGATGTAAAATGGGTTTCACCATTTCCATTATTTCTATAACTATTTTAGTTCCTATGTGCTTACGTTCACCCCACTCATCCCAACACACAGGTGTTCAAATTCATGTCCCGTAAATGGATCCATATGGTGTCGTTTGGAGTCATTAGTGGATATTTCTATTGTAAGTGAACTCATATAGAGTTAGATGTTGGTCCCATACTCCATTAATGTTCATAGAATATGCCATTAACATGTCTTCTAGTGTCTGAATAGTTCATTCAGATTAACCATTAGTTTGAGAATGATAAGACGTACTGATGTTTAGTTCATTGATTATAACATATTGGAAAATATTCTAGAACATAGAGGTGAATCTAGGATGCCGGTCATATACAATAGGTAGTGGTAATCCATGAATCCTTGCAACTTTTATAATGTATATCCGTGAATGTTTATCCAGTGAGAAGTCCCCTAAAGATATGATAAAGTGACATATCTTTGTAATATGATCCACAACAACTCATATTGTATTCTTTCCAATATATGTCTTTGGATGTACAGTGACAATGTCCATGGGGATTTGTTACCATTTCAATGTTGGTGTGGTTAATGGTTTTATCTGTAACAACCCAAATCCAGAGCCACTCAACTGGTGCCCCATACCTGGTTCGCCACATTACCTCAAGCACATTTTCCCAAACTCCAAAGGCTGCCGACTAGCAGTGAGGGCCTTGGTGAGTCATTGGGGAAACTATGCCCTCATTTGGTAAAGTATACAAGTGTGAGGAATAACAGTCAATAGTGGAAGTAGTAAATAGCATATATTAACTGAAACTAAACAGTAGAATCAATGAATATATATATAAAAAATTATCATGATTCAGCATGTACAAGTATTTATGGAAAGTAGCAAACACAACAACGTACTGAAATAAAACTGAGAAACAATTTACTAAAAGTAAACAACAACTCTAGTAGCATTGCAAGCCTAGGCTTCGTCCCATACTTTCCAGCTTCAACCAAAAATTATGTACCTGAAGTAGAAGGGCCATAATTCCTATCCACACCTGTAACCATATAACCTATTTTGGCCAAAAAAAGGACCCAAATAGGGTATGAGACTAATCTGAGTAGGCAACCACTACAAGATCTGTGCCTTACTATCAGTGAGCAATGTAGCAAAAGCAATAGAAATAAATGCAGTAGAGAAACAAGAGCACACTAAAGTAAACAATCCTACAAATCTAAATTAACATTTATTTATTAATTTAATTAAATCATTTAATTATCAACCAAGAAATAAAGCAAACATTTTCTTTACCCGAGGCATGGTAGGTAACACAACAAATATCTCAGCAGACTACCTAAACAACAAGTAGTAAAAAACCCAAGCTTGTTCTTTGGCTTGGTGGACTCGTCACAACCAACCAAAAAATATTCACACTGACTCTCTGAGTGGATCATATTGGCAAACCCCTCTAGCCATGTAATCATACAAGGCACAGAAACTCAGGGAAGCTGTCACTGGAAATTCCCCTACGGTCTTGCCACGATAGGTATAGACTCTCTGAGAAGCACTTATGTCTAATTCCCCCTGTAGTCTCAATACGTAACTAAGGAAACTCTAAGGAAGCACAAAGTCCCATTCCCGTAGGTCCTGGGAATGATAAAAAATTATAACAAACTCTCTCGGGAAGCCCTTAATCGTCAATTCCCTCTTTAGTCATCCACTCTAGGTTCACATAGCCCTAGGCAGTCTATTCATCTGTAATCGACTATCACCAACCCTAAGTAAGTTCAATAGCTACATGGATAATATCTACAATACATCAAAATCATATAAATGGTAGGAAATACATGCAATCAATTATATCAAGGTAGGCAATCAGTGCAACAAGGTCTGCCTCACCGGAATCCTAAGCCAAACGGCGATAAACAACCAAAACTTGGGAAACATCCATGAGTGATATTCAACATGCTATCAAGCAATAATTATTCATCTAAATTCCTCAAGCATACAATAAATCTAGGGTCAATAATAATGATGGATCAAAACCCTAACCCGATATACCCGAAACATGGGAATCCGACACTTTTTCACAAAATCTCGAAGACATTCAACGTAAGGAAACAAACCACCTACCTCGATCCTAGGAGATCGATATACTTGAACCTCGTCCTGCGAATCGGCCTAGAACAGAGTAGATTGCTGTGATTTTATTGCAACCGATGGAGTTAGATTCGGATAACCGATGACAGATCAGTCGCTCGAAGAAGATCTGCGGTCGTACCCTCGTTCTCAGTCAAAGAAGCTAGAGAAGAAGACGTTTTTGGTGTTAAGACGCGACCCCGGTCCGTTTAACAAAAAAAGAAAGTACATGGTGTGTAATTTTATATTACATGACGTGTACTGGGATTTTCCATACTCTGTATTAAGAGGCCTCCACATCACCCCTACATGGCCTTGTTTATGGCTATGACACGACCAACACACGACCTCGAGTGGCAACAGGGTACACATCATGTACATATAAAGTACACGACGTGCACTTATAAAATTTCCAGATTCTCCTCTATATCCCAAAAACTACAAAAAAGGAAAAAAATACCAGAAATGAAGGTCGAGGTTCTTACAAACTTCCCCCCTTAAATAAATTTGTCCCTGAATTTCCCTAGCAAGGTGGAAAAGAAGAAACCTCAAACAACTTTGGCCACTGTGATCACATATCGGCATCGCTCTCCCAAGTCTCATCATGTACATGGCTGTGCTGCCATAACACTCATACTAGAAAAATAGACCGGCCACAGAGTACCTTTTCACTATGATCAAAAATCCTTATAGGATGCTCCTTGAACAATTCATTCTAGTTTAGCTCAGCCTCCTCCAGTTGAAGGACATGAGATGGGTCGGAGAAATAACATAAAAGTTGAGAGACATGGAAGATGTTGTACATATCCTGGAACCTATGAGGTAGCTGAAAACTATAAGAAAACAACATGACTCTCTCTAGAACCTCAAACGGACTGTCGTACCTTGGTGAAATCACACCACTGTCTCCTGATCCTCTTGTGTCCCAACCTCGTGGTAACACGCATGAAAAACGGATCCCCAACCTCGAACTCCAGAGGTCGTCTCCGCTGGTCAGAATAAGATTTCTGACGAGACTGTATAGTATCCATCATCTTCTGAATCAACTCCACCTGTTCTGGGGATGGTAAGATGTACTCAGAAGTTCCAATGTACCCAAATCCCTCTATATCCCTTTCCATAAATTCAATGTGAAGAGGGCGTCACTATCGGAAATAATAATACTCGGAACCCCATGCAAACGTATAATATCACAGACGTACAACCATCCAAGCTCATCAACACTTAAGGTCTCCTTAATTGACAAGAAGTGAGCAACCATCATGAGCCTGTCAATGATAACCCATACTACGTCATTCCCCCGAGGAGATCTTGGTATCCCTATCACGAATACCATCGCAACATCATTCCACTTCCACTCTGTAATGGGTAGCTTCTGTAAAAGACTTGCTAGTCACTGGTGCTCCGACTTCACCCGCTGATAGGTGGAACACTTCATGAAAAACTGAGCAACATCTATCTTCATACCTGGCCACCAATACTGGCGGTGTAGATCATGATACATCTTGGTGATGCCAGGATGAACTAACCAAACTGATTACTGAAATCCTCACAAAATCTCCTCGCGTATATCAGTTGGCACCCATACACGTCCCTGAAAATGAAAGATCTCATTCTCGCCTACGGTCCATATAGGAAGAGGGTCCTCTCCTGACACGTTTTCCCGTAGGACTAGGCCTTCATAATCTGATAGCTACCTCATTCGAACTCGGTCAAGAATGGTATATGTAACAGCTATAAAAGAAAGAAAAGTCTTACTCTGTCTTTCATGCACCTCCAAATGCATTTTAGAGAACAGAGCCATAAGCTTCCACTTGTTGCTGGCCTCCTGAACTACCTGTATCTGTGTCCTCCTGCTGAGTGCGTCTGCCATAACGTTGCCTTTCCCAGCCATATAAGCAAGCTCAAAATCAAAAGACTGTAGATATTCAACCCACCTCCGCTATATCAAATTCATGTCATGCTATATGAAGATATACTTGAGGCTCTTGTGGTCAGTATATACCACAAAATCCTCTCCCAGAAGATAATGTCTCCAACAACAAAAAGCATGAACAACTGCAGCCAACTCCAAGTCGTGCGTAGGATAGTTCCTCTCATGTGACCTCATCTGCTGATATCCATATGAAACAACATGATCCTCTTGCTTAAGCACTACTCCAAGCCCGATGCCAGATGCATTATTGAAAACTGTATAACTCTTGCCTAGATCTGGAAAAACTAAAATTGGTGCTGAAGTCAATCTCCCCTTCAGCTCCTAGAAGGCTAAATCATAGGCTTCTAACAAAATATACTTTACTACTTCTTAGTCTAGCCTGTCAATGGTGCTAATATGCATGTGAAGTCCTGTATAAACTGCCTGTAGTAACCAGCCAACCCTAAGAAACATCGTACCAAAAAGACATTCATCGGCTTCTCCCAGGTAACTACTACTCTCACCTTATCTGGGTCTACTGATACTTCTATCTATGAGATGACATTACCTAGGAAGTGAATCACGTCCATCCAAAAGTGTCACTTTGAGAGCTTAGAATATAACTGATGCTCCCTCAGTGTACTCAAAACGATCTCAAGATGGGTCGCATGGTCGTGTCGAGTGTGAGAGTACACCAAGATATCGTCCACGAAAACCACCAAAAAAGAATCCATATAAGGATGGAAACCTCTGTTCATCAGTGCCATTAAAATTTTTGGTGCGTTCATGAGACTGAACGGCATAACCAAATACTCATGCAGACTATACCTGCTCCGGAAGCCGGTAAGAGGTATATCAAATGGTCTGAAAAGCAACTGATGATAGCTGGATCTCAAGTCGATATTTGAGAAAACTCTAGCTCCTTGAAGCTGATTGAAGAGATAATCTTTCCGTGGAAATGGATACCAGTTTTTGACCGTCAACTGGTTCATCTTCCGATAATCCACACAAAGACGTAATGTAACATCCGCCTTCTTTGCAAACAGAATGGAAAAACCCCAAGTAGTAGTACTGGGTCGGATGAAACCCTTTGCCTACATCTCCTCCAACCTCTTCTTGAGCTCCTGCAACTTAGGTGTAGCCATCCTATATAGAGGAATGAACACCGGTGGCACTCCTGGAACATGCTCAATAGAAAAGTCTACGTCACACTCCGAAGGCAAACCCAAAAAGTCTTCTGGAAAGAAATCTGGAAAGCGATTAACCAATGGAGGAAAATCTATCTGGGATGTCCCCAGGTCATCCAAATATAAGCATGAAATCTAAGCCGTAATACCGCAAAACCCATGATGCTCTGGTCCAACTCTGCCCACCTGGACATCCCATTCGCCCTTGTGAAGAAAAGATCCTCCCTCCGGTGATGTGAAACTGACCATACAACGATAGGAATTGACAAAGTACTGTAAGGGAACTAACCAGTATATCCCAATAATTACATCATAGCCTATCATCTCCAAATCATTGAGACTCCACGAAAAGCCACACCCACCAATCTCAAGGGGGAAGTCTAAAAATTGATGCATGCTAGCAGTTCTAATTCCTAAGGGAGTGTCTAGATTCATCATATCCTTAGATGTAAAAATAGTAAGTCTAAGGATCTCCACAGTATGCACATAAATAACGATATGAGAAGCTCATATATAAAATTTTTTATAGGATAAAACTGATGATACTAAAATCGTACCTCGAACTGTAGAAGGTCCAAGATCTTACTCCAGATGAATCTGATCTACCGCAAAAGTCTGGCCTGTACTGCGGCCCTGTGTAGCAGCCTGAGATCCCTGAGATGACCCTCCCTAAGCCTGGCCACTGTGTCCATGGCCTCTACCCTAACCTAAAAGACCTGAAGAACTCTAGCCCGCAGTTTTCTGAGGATCTGGTTATCCTGCACCTGTACACAGAGTTGAAACTTATCCTCTTTCACTAGCTGTTTGAAGAAGAACCTTGCAGAAATGATGCAGATGACCCATCTTTCCAAAAGATCGACACTCCACTTGGTCCCTTGGGCACAGATGCTTTTTATGACCATTTTTTCCACACTGATAGCACAACACTTTGTTTCTAGAAGGGAGATTTTTTCTACCATAAGGAATACCTCGGTTCATCGGGTCACCTCGTTTAGACTCTCAGTGGCGCTTCCTGATGTCTACTTGAAACGAATCAGCCCTATAAGATGAACCTCCCTGGTCCACATCTCTACTCTCCATTAGGATTCTCTCCTTGATAAGTTCCTTGTTTACTATTAGAGTAATAGAATTCAACTGAAAGATGTTGACCTGCGATTTGTTGTCTGGTCTGAGGCCTTCCTCAAACTTCCTTGCTCAAAACAGCTCATCATTCCCCAAAACGGGAGTGAAACACCGTAACTCTGTGAAGAGAGAGGAATACTCCATAACTATGAGAGTAAACTAATTCATGTTCATGAACTATCTGGCTCTGTCATCCCTCAGCGTCGCCGAGTAGAAGTAATCATAGAACGTACGTTGAAACACGTCCCAAGCCATAGCCTTTTGGCGCCCTGCCTACGAAACCACATCCCACCATCTCTAGGAGGAATATCACAGCATATAAGTCGTGATCTTCACTCTCCTCTCCGGAGGTGTCTCCAGGTGCTCGTATATGGATAACATGGCTTCCACCCATGACTCCGTAGCCTGAGGTCCTCCATCACTTGTGAACATGGGAGGATGCTGCTACTGAAAAACCCACATCAGCTCTTCCATTGACGGGGCAGGATATTGACCTACTTGGAAGGTCTGGATGAATCTCATGAAACCCTCTTTGACTGAGCATCGACACTAGTGTCTGAAATCACTGTAGGTGCCAAATCCCGAACGATTGGCAGAACTACTGGTAGTCCTTGATCTTTCGTATCAGGCATATGGTCATTGCCTGGTTCCTGACATGCAACGTAAAGATGTCTTGGTGCCATAGCTCTGAAAGGTCAAAATCACTCCTCAGATTCAGGATTAACAATGTCAGAAAAACTGATGGCACAAGAAGGAATAGGGAAAGAAGGCATTCAAGTAAGAAAAACATGACTGCATGACATGTTCTTTACCTACACGGTGTTTTCCTTAGGTCATTCACATGGGCATGTACATCTACCTCAAATGGCCATGTAACACCCAAAATACATGGCATGTTATCATAACACATGGCGTGTACTTGAATCCTCTTCCCTGACTGAGTCCCTCTACATGGTCAAGCCACACGGTTCTTCTTAGACAAAACTACATGGTGTGTTCATGGGAGACACGATGTGTACTAGACATGCCTTACCTATCCTATGTTGTTAGCGACACGGCCTGACACATGGTTGACACTACACGACATGTTCCAGATGGACATGAAGTGTACGAGGATGGTTAACATTGACCCATGTTTTTCACGACATGGCCGGGTACCTAGATCAAACTACACGATGTGTATGATTAAGACAAGAAGTGTATGTGAAAAGATAACACGAACCATATTGTTCATGACACGAACCGGGTACCTATTTCATACTACACGACATGATAAACTAGTACACGACATGTTCCGATAAGATTTTTCACAACCCCATGTCCTTGTCCACACAGTCAGCGATACGACTAAAAACTACACGGCATGTATTCATAAAGTACACGCTGTGTATTCTGAGTTTTCCTGGACAGTAGCCTCAGAACTGCACTGAATCCCAGAAAACATAGAAAAACAAGCATTAAGGTGCCAAATTACAATCCATGGGGGCCCATACTCTCCGTGAATCAAAGCTTGGCATCATAACAATGCTATAACAAAGTAAACAGTATTACAAACTCACGAACCAACATATTCTGATCCTCGAGGGCCCATAACACCTATAAGACCAATGTTTGGTGTCCATAATAAAGAATTTTTAAACAAACGATACCCAATCAACATAGTAGGTATTCTATCACAACAGCTATCACAACAACATGCATTGTCTATCACAAATTATATCACAACAGCATGCAATTTCTAATGCAATCTAGATGGCATGGAAAAATGCATGACATTTGATTTCCTAACAAGTGCCTATATGATGCATGAGATGGCATACCCTCATCTCATCTGGTTGCAACAAAATAGAACCATAATCATATATGCAGTAATAGCACAAAATAAGTGCACCAACCAATAGTGAAGTCAATTAAACTGTAACATTTGCAAAACATGAAAACTGTAATATTAGAGGTAATCTAGCTTTTTCCCTGTACACAGGTTCTAGAACTCCCGGGCATAGCTATTTACCATTTAACTATTTCGTCTTATCCCAATCTAATGTCACTAAACATTAATTCAATAGAAAAGGAAAGAATCTCCTCTGATACATCTTTCTAACGACCCGAATCCGAAGCCAGTTGACTGGTTCCCCGTACCCGGTTCTCCACATGACCTCAAGTTCATTTCCCCAAATTCCAAAGGCTGCCGACTAGCAGTGAGGGCCTTGGTGAGTCATTGGGGAAACTATTCCCTCATTTGGTAAAGTATACAAGGGAGAGGAATAACAGTCAATAGTGGATGTAGTAAACAACATATATTAACTGAAACTAAATAGTTGTAGCATTGAATATATATTATGAAAATGATAATGATGCAGTAGGTAGAAGTAACTAAGGAAAGCAGCCAACAAACAAATGTGTTGAAATAAAAATGAGAAACAAGGTAATAAAAGTAAACAGCAACTCCAGCAGCATCGGAAGCCTAAGATAGGTCCCATGCCCTCCAACATCAAATAGAAATATTGTACCTGAAGTAGAAGGGAAACAATCCCTATCTACACCTGAAACCATATAACCTGTTTGGGCCGAAAAGCATGACCCAAAAAGGGTGTGAGACTAATCCCAATAGGCACCCAACACAATATATGTTCCCTACTATCACTGAGTAATATAGAAAAATTAATGGAAATAAATGCATCAGAGAAACCGTAGCACACTAAAGTAAACAATCCTACAAATCTCCATTCACATTTATTTATTAATTTAATTCAATCATTTAATTATCAACCAATAAATTAAGAAAACAACTCTATATTCCCAAGGAATGGTAAGTAACACAACAAGTATCTTAGCAGACTACCAAAACAACAAGCAGTACAAAACCCAAGCTTGTTCTTTGTCTTGGTGCACTCATCACAACCAACCAAAAAATATTAACACTGACTCTTTGTGTGGCTCATACTGGCAAACCCCTCTAGTCATGTAATCATACAAGGCACAAACACTATGGGAAGATCTCACCGTCAATTCCCTTATGGTCTTGCAACAATGGGTATAGACTCTCTAAGGAAGCACTTACGTTTAATTCCCTCTATAGTCTCGATATGTAATTGAGGACAGTATGAGGAATCAAAAAGTCCCATTCCCATAGGTCCTGTGAATGATACAAAATTATAACAGACTCTCCAGGGAAGCCCTTAATCATCAATTCCCTCTTTAGTCTACCACACTAGTTTCACATAGCCCTGAGTAGTCTAGTCATGCATAATCGACTGTCAGCGGCCCTATGTAAGTTCAAAAACAACTTGGCTAATAGCTACAACGCAAAAAAAGCATATAAATGGTAGGCTATACATGCAATCAATTATATCAAGGTAGGAAATCAATGAAACAAGGTCTGCCTCACCAGAAACCTAAACCAAATGGAAATATATAGCAAAAACAAGGAAAACACCCATGGGTGATCCTAAACATTCTAACAAGCAATAATTATTCATCTAAATGCCTCAAGCATACAAGCAATCTAGGGTCAATAATAAAGCAAGATCAAAACCCTAACCCAAGATACCCGATACATGAGAATCCAACACTTTTTCACAAAAACTCAAAGAAATTCAATGTAAGGAAACAAACCACCTACCTCAATCTTAGGATATTGATATACTTGATCCTTGACCCGTGAATCGTCCTAGAACGAATTAGATCACTGCGATTCTATTGGAACCGATGACGTTTGATTCGGACAACTGGTGAAGGATCGGTGGCTCGGAGAAAATCTGTGGTTGTACCCTCGTTCTTGGTCCAAGAAGCTGGAGAAGAAGACGTTTTTGGGGTTAAGACGTGACCCTGGTCTGTTTAAGGGAAAAAATAAATTACACATCCTGTACTTTTAGAATACACGGCGTGTACAAGGCTTCTCCATACTCCGCATTAAGCGGCCTCCACATCACCCCTACATGGCCATGTGTGTGTCCATGACACGGCCAACACATGTCCTCGAGGGGAAATAGAGTACACAGTGTGTACATATAAAGTACACGACCTGTACTTAGAATGTTTTCAGATTCTCCTCTTTTCCCCAAAAACAACTAGAAAAGGAAAAACATACCTAAAAAGAAGGTCTGGTAACTTACAGTATCATCCCCTTATAATTTTTTTCTTCCACCCTTCCTTTGTTGGAATACTAGTCACATTGATGTATATTTAGCGATCTCCTATATTATATTTTCCCACCAAAATTTCTCTTGGATATGTCGATACAAATTTGTGCTCCCAAGGTGAATATAGAATATTGATATACGTTTTTTTTCATAATATTCTTCCTTATCTAAGGATCATATGGTACACATTATCATGACCCTAATCATATGACTCATTCATAATAAATTTTAAACATTGAGGATTTCCCCTTTCTCATAACTTCAAACTTATTTTTAATTTCTACATCAGGTCTTTGAGAATACTTTATTTTCTCCATATGGGATGGTTAAGGAATCATTTGAGAAAGGAATAATGATATAACTTCCTTAATGATTCATATTTACATCCTTTTAAAATATAATAGGATTATATCCTTCTCATTTCTAGTCATTGATAATATTTTTTGATCCTTTCTACTAGGAGAATATGCCAAATTATTTTCATTACCATGATGGTAGTGGATGGTGTAGTCATAATCCTGGATGAGATGTAACTACCTCCACGGGGTCATATTATTCTCTTTATCTATGAATATATATTTTTGTCTCTTATGATCATTATATATTTCACACTTCTCTCTATATAGATAATTATGCTAGATTTTAAAGGCAAAAATCACAGCTATCAACTCCAAATCATTTGTGGGAGACTTTTTCACATGAATTTTCAACATCCTTGAGGAGTAGGATATCATTATTTCATATTTCATTAGTACACAGCTTAATAACATTTTTGAAGCATCATTGTATACTTCAATGAGTTCACAACTTGTAGGAATTTTGAGTACTGGCATGGTGATAAGCCTCTTTTTTAAATCTTTGAAATTGTATTTGCATTTACGGGTCCAAAAAACATTTATCCCTTCCGATTCATCTTGGTTATTTGATTTTAAAATTGTGAAATGTTCTACAAAAATCACCGATAATACCTATATAGACCAAGGAAACTATAGATCTATTTTATATATATTGGTATGTGCCACTCCTCTATTGCCTTTGTCTTATAATCGTCCATATATATTCATTTACTTGTGATAAAATTCCCCAATAATTATACTTCTTCCATCCATAACTCACATTTACTATACTTTGAATGAATTTTTTCACATTGAAAATTCTTTAGCATAGTATTCAAATGATCCTCATGTTCCTCCTTTCTCTTTGTGTATATCTGAATATCATAAATAAAATCTAATAAAAAAATTTCTTGGTAATCTCCAAATAATATATTCATTATGTGCTTGAATATTTTTGGAGAATTAGTGAGTCCAAAGGGAATTTATTTGAACTCATAGTGTCCATACCTCATTCGAAATGCAGTCTTGGGAATATCTTCATTTCTCACATTTCTTTAGTGATATAATGACCGAGGGACCACCTAAGAGAAATAATTGGAACCGTACAATTGATTGATCTAGTCATCAATCCATAAGAGGGGATACTTTTTATTTATCCTTATTTTTATGAGCTCATAATAATTTATACATAGGCACAATGATATATCCTTTTTATGACAAAGAGGACTAGTGTACACCATGGTAAAGAACTAGGGTGTATAAAACCATTGTCCAAATTCTCTTGTAACTTATTCTTAAGTTATAACTTCTCAATAGTGGAAATTATATAATTATTATTTGATATAGGATGATAGATGAGAATTATTTTAATTGAGAACTAAACCTCCCTTTAAAGAGGAAAACCAACCAATTCTTTGGGGAACATATCAGTTTATTCCCTCATAGTGTGAATGTGTTTGATCTTGATTATCTCATTTATATCAATCATTTGAGCTAGATAATCTTGTTAATAAGGAAATAAAATCTAGAAATGAAATTATGGAACCAAATAATATTTATCCTACTTATAAAACTTGTTCAGAATTGGAGGATTCCTCGGGATGTGAAGGGTGATCTCCCTTTCCTAATAGTTGATGTTGTCTTTGTATAAAGCTATCCAATCCATGCCCAATATAAAATCAATATTCACCAAATAAAGTATGATAAAATTTTATGGGTGGTTCAGTCCACAAACATTATCCATGGAGGATTTTTATACTTTGGATGAAATAATTTCCCCATTTTCTATTCTCTGAGATAAATAAACATCTATATTTTTAGGTGGTGTTTGATTTGTTTTACTAAAAATGAAAGATATGAATGAATCCATTTAACTTGAATTGAATAATATGTATAATTTTTATGAATAAATAAACAGTGTACCTATCACAACATCATTCTTAGGCTCCAACTCAGCAGTAGTGATGGAATAATCCTTCCATTTCTTCTTTGCCTTTTTTGGTTGATGACAGTGATTAACCTTGAGGACTCGAGGTATAGTACAATGGCATTCATTGTTCCCTTGAAACCTACAAATATATAATTTAACTAGTGGTGGTTCTATCTTTTACTCCAATACATTTTCTAGCTTCCTGATGCCTCTTAGACATTCATGATCTTGGTGGCCTTCACTCGCACACTTATAGCTTTTCCCTATCCCTTTGACGCAATTACCAGGATTCTTCTAGCCACATTTTTGACATGTGGGTGGTTGTGTTTTCTTTAACCCTATACAATAGATCCTAATACATAAAACTATATCTTTAAATTCTCATCACAATAGAAATCATACAATTCTCCAAACGTTATCACTACTTTGAGAGCATACCGAACAACTTCTTCACAACTCCCAAAGTCTTGAATATCTAGAGCATTTCAATGTGTGGTTTTAAACCACTAAGGAATATATCAATTTTTTATCATTATTGATAAAAAATACCAAATTTTAACATTCAAGACTTGTGATATTTTCTTCATTGGCCATGATAGATTCACCTTTCTATTTCTGTATCACTATAATTTTTCTCGCCATCTTTTTACGATGAGTTTTAGGTAAATACATGTTATCAAAAATTATCATAAAGTATTCCAACAACTTATCTTCAATTTCATCATTCATATTAGTGTAATTAATCAACATGCACATTTGGTAGGTCACTCCATCTAAATGATAAATTACTAGAGTCACCTTATCTATCTTAGAACAATGATGAATGGAAAATTTATTCTCTATATATTTGACCCACTGCTCCATGATTAGTGGATCGAATGATACACAAAATTTATATGGTCTTTGATTCATTAAAAATTGATGAAACTTTCTCCCACTTAATAAAAAGATTATATTTTAAATTATTAATGTTATTATTCATTTCCTGAGATGGATGGTTAAGAATTTCCATGAAATTATGAACTCTGCTTCACATGGCATTTGTAACAACTACACGATTTTAGGAAAACATTTCATTAAATAATTTACATTCTTTAGTCATTATTTTTCACTTAATCATGAGATTAAAAAAACTGTGAAATGGCCTTAGTATCAAATTACCATTATAGTATAGCCGTTAGGTTAACGGTAATATTTATAACTAACATATGAAAATGCATTGTGAATTTTTTGGCTATCAATTATTTATAAAAAATATAAGTTATATATTTTTTACTTTTGAATGAATTTCTATTAGAAATGAAATTAATGATATTTATTTATGTTATGTACTTAATAAAATATTTTTTATATTCATACAATTGATTATTTAATCATACGGTCTGAATAATCCATATCTATTGTATAACATCCTACTTTTTTTAATAGTGTAATCTTACACCATTGAATGGTGAACCCATATTAAATTAATATTCTGAGATATTAATACTTTTTATATGAAAACATAAACATTTTCCTTTAAATATGTATAGAAAAATTTACTTTGGTTGAATTAATGATATTTCTGATAACATTCAAGTTACGATGAACAATAATTTCACACTAATTTTTATGTTAAAACAACTTTTTTCATCGAGATAATTTATAAAGTTAAATTATAATATATATTGTTTTTAAATTTTACATAGAATATATTGTTATTATTAAATATAATTTATTTCATTATAATTAATTTCAATTTTACATTATATGTAAAAACATTTCAATCTTTTGCAATTTTTTAGATTTTTAAAACCCGTTCTCTCATTCCGACAATGTGATTGATTTTAAATTAATTACTAAAAATTCTGTATTTTGAGATTTTACAAATGGAATCCTTATTTGGAATCAGTACGTTCAAATTTTTTTAATAGTCTAATTTTATTTTTGGTCATTATGAATGGTAACTTTGGAAAATATTTTTATTACCGTGGTTGAAGTTAAATTGGGTAATTAAATGAAAACATAATATTATAAAAATCAATTAACATTTGTAAAAATCATATTAGATGAATAAATTAGACCTTTATCACCTATTGTTTTAAATGGAATCACTTAATGGACACTTACCTATGAATATGACCTTAATACAATAAAAACTAATGAATGCTACAAATTGTCATAATCTCATTTTATATACGTATATTTATTTTCATATATGAATAACTAGAAGATAATATAAACTATAGATATTCTATGGAACTATAAAAGAATTAAATACTTCAATTAAATTTATTTTTAATTTTAAGAGATAAAATAATTACCATTAATGATGACACAATAGTGATGTTGAAATTATTTTATTAAATAAATATCAAATAAATGGTCTAAGAAAGTAAAATAAATATATTATGAACTAATTAATATAATTCACTAATATAATAGGTGACTATGACATTTTATGATTGCATTAGATATTTGTTTTGAATTTATATTTTTTTTATTTAATGTAAAATAAATTAATAGTATCAAAATTGACACTATTGATATTTTATAAAAATAACATTTAATTAAATTATTTTAAAATCGTTAAAATATTTAAAAATGACAATGTTATAATTATAGGGTCTAAAATTTCATAAAATATCAATTTATGGTCAATTAACATAATACAAGTAAATATTTATAACTATTATATATTTAGAATGCTATTACCATAATTAAAATTAAATAGAATAACTATGTTTCAATTAAAAGGATATGGTTTAAATTGATAAAATAACTTGTTCAAAATTTATTGGTTAATGATATTAAAACCCAATCTCAAATCATATTTGAAATTGGGACATTTTTTGGTATTTGTGTAGGGTTTGATTTTATTACAATTTATTTTTTATGGAGTTTCCAAAAGTTCCCCTCACTTCAATTATAATCAGGAACCTCTTCCCTACCCTATTCACTTCATTTTGAGCCTTCATGCTCAGCCACACCCTACCATTTTTCCTTCAAAACTTTTCTATTTTTATTCTAGAGGTTCTGTTCATCTTCAAATACCAACTATAGTTCTCTGAGAATATATTTAAAGGAAGCACGTTGAAGAAGATGTAATATCCTCTACCGATTCATTCAAAGTACATTCTTATTATACATATTATTAATTAGTTTCTTCATTATAACATAATAATAATGATATCACTCATATACAGTTATGTCATTATAAATATGAAAAAACCATATCTCATCTTCTATGCATCCTATGAAAAATGAAATCATCACACGTGCTTACATACAACTTACTGTCTCCACGACATGGTGTAATATTTTTTTCACCACCACCATATATGAATGGGTAAAATGATCGAAATAATAAATATATATTATTATTATAACATTATAATAATTATTAAATACTATACGCCATTCTCTTTAATACCATTCACCAACTATGGGAATCATATCATCACTCGGGCATAGGTATGGCCTACTATCTCCACGATTCAATGTGATTCATTCAACACGGTCTTCATTAGAACATGATTATATACCTGAATTGAATAAATATATTTCATCGATATTATACTAATATTACTATGTATATTATTTGATGGTAACCTAAGAAGTGGAACATGAACTTATTCGAAATTTTTTTCACAATAACATAAAGCAGTTAATATCCGAATAACGAGTGACAATGAAAGATTACTAACAAATGGATGATAATATTATCATATATGTCCCGACTCACGTTCACCGTGATAAGGGAAGGGACATCAGATAGCCAGACCCTTCCTTCTTCACGTTGAATGAGAGATAATGACCCTCGATACCTTCCTTCAATAGATCTTGGAGTGGCGACTATCACCAAGGGTATAGAATCACACGAAAAAAGGAAGGCATTACCCTTTTTATTTAGTATGATTGGGAGATAAGATAGAAATTACTAGACAACACCAAAACTAGATGTAAAATTAAAGTCATATCACTCCCTTCCCATATTCATGTTCAATAATAAGTGCTACAAAAAAATGAAAATTCCAAAGGTAAATACCAATGAAAAGAAAAACAGCAACAACAACTGTCCTAACACCCAAACTACTACAGTTCCACATGATCCTTGAATTCCTCCTGGAAACCTGGAAGTAATTTTATATATTTACGGTGACTATATAGGTATTCTTAGTAGGGGAAACCAAAAGCTCTCGTGCCCAAGTGGGGAGTCATTCTAATGCCCCCTGAAAGACTGGATATAACCAAGTACCTAATAAGGAAACTATCCACCAAAACCACAATGAGGAACCCCCCAAGAAACTCAAGTCATGTAAATTAAATACTAATAACACATCAATGTTTTTGTACCCCGCAACACTTTCCCACTTTTTATTGAGGACTTCCTTCACATCATACGTCTCCTTCCATTCTCAGTGCAGTCCAACTACCATACCCCGCCTGCACACACCTGGTCTATCACAACCTCACATCTCGCCCGCAAACACCAAGGCCATAGCAACCCATAACCACGACCATTGAAATCTAGGCCAGTACAACTACGGCCATGCCTGAAGACACCTGGGCCATAACACCTACCGCCACGCCCGAAGACACCTGTGCCACATCCCAAAGACACTTGGGATCAACCTACCCGCACACACCTAGGAAAACCACCACAATGTACCCTACCCAAATAATCTTCGGTTATAATGGACCCCAAGCCATCATATCCTTCCCAAAAAGTCTTGGGATACTTGGGAAAGGGACCAGAAAAGGAGCTAATAACTAGCCACTCATAAGAGTGTTGAAAAAACAGCCTCCCCCATGAAATGGGGGTGCTCGGCACGATGTGCTCAACATGGGTGGTGTGAGAATAAGCAACATAAGAACTAAATTATACACTTAGAAAAACAAGAACTCAACCCAACCTAGGGGTTCCCAAACCAGCCTATACACAAAAACCCTCATTACTATTAATTTATAAATATCACAACACCAACATCCAAGTCACAACTCATTCTTGGAAAACAATTCCCCATTGAGCCCATTCTTGTATTCATATTCAAGTGATTACATTTAAATAATTCTTCAATAATGGGAAACCAAACTTCATATCCCTAAGACATGGAAAAACAACCAAGCAGCAATTTAAGCATCCACACCTGGTTCTCTTGTAATGTCACATCCAAAAAAGGGGTCTGTGAGATCCCTCAATGTACTGGAACTGAACCAAGCGCCAACATACGACCCCACACGACCTTAGATACACAATCCAATGACTACACCACAATAGTGGATCCCTTCCCCACCCATTTTACACCACAAAAATAAAGTAGAACCACCATACATATTGACAAGATAGAGCAAGGGAGTTTCCAGATTCTATTACACCATTCATTGAATTTCTTCTTTTTGGTTGTTTAACTGGGGTGATCAAAAAAGGAGACTTGTTCACTGAAAATTCATTTAATCAACCAAGTTTAAATTATTAACCAATTTAAATGTTATAACCATTTAATCATCAAATAAGAAAATATTCTATCAGTGCACAGGGAAAGACCACCAACTATCATGATTTTTAGTGGACACAAGCCCGTATTGTTCACAACATATAAGAAAGGGTAATAGAGTACAACAAAAATCATCAACACACCCCTTCATTCATTAAAAGCCAGTTAATTATCTTCATTAAGTTTCAGTTTCATCAATTCTTATTGAAACATTAGCATACCCGCCCCTCATGATACACAATAATGAGAGACGAAGGAATAACCCTACATGGATGATCAATAATCAAATTTTCTCTCCAGGAACCAAGAACTGCTAATGAATGAATTGAAAAAGAGGAACTCTGGGGGTTCCAAGAGTGGGAAGGAAGGTCTCTAATATAGGTGCACCACTTGCCTCATGAAAGGGGAACTCCAAACACACCACGGAAGGAAAAAGGGAGTATCCAAAAAATGATAAATAATTAATGTGCAATAAAAAATTGAAATTTTGGAGTTAAGGGATATAAAAATATTGAACGTCATTCATGGTGGATCATGGTTTCACCATGGAGTTTGGATTTTACACATGATGGAATTAATTTTCATTTAATAATTCCCATCGGAGAGGTGGCCATAATATACATGTTTTAAACGGTTTCCTTTAATCAAAGGAAAAAAACATAACTGGGGTGGACCTAGAAAGTATGGGAAAAGGGTGTGAAACCAAGGAAAATCCACATGTTTTGGTAATTTAAGGGTTTACAAGCTCTTGGGGGATTTTATATAACATTTATGGGATTTAAAATATCTTGGAAAGGGGTATTAAAACACTCTTGTGTCAAAAGATACATTGTGGGGAAGAACTGGGAAAACAAACAAGGGTGGGGCACCGTTTGGTGAGACACCATAAGCAGTTCCATGTACATGGTGCCACCGTCTTGGTACCACCCTAATGTTGCCACCCTATTGGTGAAATCGTTAGCAGGGACCCCATTTTAGTGTGCGATTGTGATGGTGAGATCGTTACGGTGCCACAGTCACGGTGCCACCATTTCGATGTGAGACTATGACCATTGCCACCGTTTCAGTGGAACCATTTTATGGAACAATGTTTTAGGAAAACTCTTTAACGAGTCATTTCCTGGTCCTTTAAATCAAATATATCTCAATGTATTTTCACCCTCGAGAATCAAACTAGAACCGACAGGAAGAGAGATGTCCGAACAACCACCTCGAAAGATACATATTAGGAGATAATAACATTGACATATAGGAACACATCTCCCTCATGTAACCAAAGAACATATAAAGGTGTCTCTATCCAGACATATGGATTAGAGACTCCCTTTCTCCATTTCAATATAATATCCACTTTGGGTGACACTGACTCGCCCGCATAGGTTATTCTCATCCACTCTAATGCGTCTTTATTAGGGATTGTGTCCTCCCTTCCCCACAGACAGGACCCATCACAGACATTCATAGAATAATGAAAATGACAAATTTAATACTTAACATTATTAAGAACTTCATCACAAAAAAAGTATGAAACAAAACAAACCAAAAATGAAAATAGCTCTGGGTACTGGGCTTGCATCTATGCCTCCCGTTCCCAGGTACTATCCTCCAGGCCACCATGACTCATTTATACACAAACCAAAGGAATGGTTCATCCACGACGCACCTTCTCCTCAAGTCCTTTGATTATCACTAGTCGCTCTAAGAACGTGGCATCGTCCTCGATATCCAACATTCCCCAGTTGAGGATGTGTGAATCATTGTGTAGAAACTGACAGATTTGAGACACATGGATGACATCGTGCACTCTCAATAGCGGTGGTGGTAGCACTAGTTGATAAGACACTTCACCGACCCACTACAACACCTCAAAGGGACCAACAAACCTGTTAGAAAGCTTACCCCCCTTGTCGAACCTCCATTTTCCCCACCATGGGGAGACCTTCAAGAAAATGTGGTCCCTGACCTCAAACTCCAAGGGTCTCCTCCTACTATCACCATAAAACTTATACCCTTCCTATTCCACCTTCATCCTCTCTCATACAAGTTGAACCTTAACCATCACGTTCTGTACCACTTCCGTTCCAAGAACACATGCTTCCCCGACCTCTGTCCAGCACACGGGTGAGCGATACAACCTCTTGTACAATTCTTCGAACGAATCCATGGTAATGGTAGATGAATATATATTGTTGTAGGAAAACTCCACCAGAGGCAAGTGTCACACCCATGTGATAAGAAAGTGTTGTTTTTCAACGATACATAATATTTTTATTAAAAAAGAGGATATTTTTTAGAACAATACTCTATCTCTATGATGATTTTGATGCTCACAAATACCAATAATTGTTTTATAATGATTTTATTGTTTTATTACATTACAAGAATTTATTGTTATTTTTATTTATGGAAGAAATATTTATGTTCTTGAACAATGAGAATTAATTGCTAAAGTATTCGTATTAGCATGTTCTGGAAACACTATTCATGCTCTACATATTTGGGAATATATTAAGTGTGTTCTAGAAACACTCTTCATACACTACATGGAAAAACATAGCGTAAGGATGAAATGAGATGTATACTTTATGAGAAATTAGAAATGTATGGTTAATCAACCATATGTTATCAGAAAATTATGGAAGCGGAACACCACGTTAGGATTGAAACCTATGTTTGGGTTATTGAAAATGTATGGAAGAAGAACTGTATGTAAGTTTTAAAGGATACATTTTTTTCTCAAAAGTATGGTTCATCAACATTACTTTTGTAAACAATGTAACATTTCATCAAAAGTATGGATCATGTACCTTATTCATGGAAGCTTATAAATTTATGGATCATTTATCCTACATTTGATTATTGAAAAGAAATGTATGGTTCATAAACCCTATATTTGTAATCAACCTTACCTTTGAAGTATGATACATCAACCATATGTTTGTGTTCAACCTTACGTTTGAAAGATTCATGCTATACAGTTCAACCATACGTTTGGCGTCAGAGAATTAAAGACGATATTAATATGAAACGGTTTACAAGAGGATTATTAGGCTAATTTCAAGATATATTTATAGCTGATTTTAAAGCGTGTCTTTGATTAATTCAAATCCATTTTTTCAATGATTTAATGGATAAATTTAAAAGGATATTTTTTTCCAAATCTTCAAGGAAGTTACGACTGCTCTGTTATTTTGAATTTTTGATTATCGTAAGTCAGAAGGAGACTTTTGTGGCTCTAAATTTGTAGGATAAGTTCTCATCGTTATTATATAGATGTGATATTTACACAAATAATATACACGAGTTTTTTCGAATAGAAACATCAAACATTCATAAAAAGAAGGAAAACAGATACTATCTAAAACAAAGATCTGCTGATTCAAAAAAGAGGCAAAGCTCTATTTATTAAAGAAGAAGAGTCCGGATAGAAGATTCACTCATTCTATATTGAAGATCTACAGTGAATCTAGTACAACTGAATTTTTGAATTATATTTTTTTATATCTACTGCAATAGGATCGACTCAGAATAACTCTTATTTGAAGATCATTATTTGTGAAGGATACGATCCATATATTTTTAGTTTCATTCTGTTGCAATTGTGAAGAACATGTGGAAAGTATTTTCAAAGTACAAATACATTTCTTTTCTATTCATGAGTGATCAGCTTCTCGTATTAAGCTATATAGGTTCTGTGAGTGAACCAGAAGGCTTTTTTGCCATAGATTGTAAAGGTGTCAACTGTCTATACTCAGTTGTGGAATGGTCTGTTGAAAAGAGAACGAGATAGTGAAAATCACCAAGCTCATGGAGTAGAGATTTGGGGTAGTGGACTAGGGGTTTTCGGTTCCCCGAACCACTATATATCGTGTGTCTCTACTATTTAAATTTACACTGCATTAATTCATCTGATAAAAGATAAAAGTTATAACATGATCTTGTAAAGAATATGTAAAAGACACAATTCACCCCCCCTCTTGTGTATATTTGGTTTAATCCGATCAATAAATTGTTATCAAAGTTTGAGCTTTCAGATAAATCCTTAACAAGCTGAAATTTATTATAAATAGAGCAAGATGACTGACACAATATAGGGAATGTCTATGTTCAGAGCACCGTACATCAATGGAGAAAATTATGGATATTGGAAATCAAGAAAGATAATATATCTGAAAAACCATGGATACAAAGTATATTCAAATATTCTGACTCCTTATGAAATACCTGACAAACCTGAGACATGGGGTGAAACTACTAAAGCATAATATGATATGAACTCGAAGGCAATGAATGCTATTTTATGTGATCTAGGACCTGATGAAATAAACAAAGTATCTCAATTCCCAAAAGCATATGAGATGTGGAAAACTAGTACTGTTGCTTATGATGGAACTCACAATGTTTGGAAAATGAGATATGCTACTGCTAAGCTTAAATCCGACACATTCAGAATGTTGGAAGGTGAAAGCATTAATCAAATGAATGGAATATTTACAGAGATTTTCAATAATATAACATTATTGGGAGACCCAATGAAACAAGCTTATCAATCTTTAAAATTACTAAGAGTACTTCCTACTAGATGGAATGGAATCTCTACTATAATTAGACAGTCAACACCTGTCGAAGACATAACCATTTGAGAGTTGATCGGAACACAAATGATGTATGAAGCCGAGATGCAAGATGAAGAAAGTGGGCATAAGGTTCGGATCAATAGAGAAGAAACTTCTTTAAAAGTTTCATCTCAAGGGAAAAGCAAAAAACTAAAGAAAAAAAGCAGAAAAGGAGAAATAAGAAAGTTCTGATTCATCAAATTCTGATATAGAACTGGCTCAGCTAGCCACAATGTTTAGTAAATTCTATAGAAAGAATAATGATTCTAGAAAAAAAATTCCAAAAGGTTGAAATGGAAGTCATATGTTATGAGTGCAAGAATATGGGTCATATCAGACATGACTATCCACAGTTAAAAGAATACAAGAAGAATAATTTATTCAAAGGGAATGATTTTGAGAAAAAATACAAGAAAGTAATGAAAGCTACATGAAGGGTGTTTGATGACTCCATAAGCTCTTTAGAATCAGATTCAGAGAAGGAAGAAGTAAATCTAAAAGCCAACATGTGCTTTATGGAAGAAACAGATGAGATACAAACATATTACTCTTCTGAATCTAAATCTAGTTCTGAAATAAGCTATTCTAATGAAAAACATGCAACCTACTGCAACATGCTTGATGAAAAATATGAATATATTTTTATGAAACATAAGTCATTAAATAACATTCAAAAGGATATTTCAGATGAAATAGATACAATACTAAATCAATTTAAGGAGTTAACTGATAAGTATAATTCAATTAACATTGACTATAAAGATCATGAATCTAAAATAAAAACACTGCAAACAGAAGTATAAACATATAAAAGTGCAGCCCGTATTTTTACCAAAGGAGAAAAATGCTTGAATGAAATTCTTGGAAAAAATATTATTAAGGAGGAAAGATTTTGAATTGGCAGTAAAGGTGAAAAGCATAAGCTGGATAAGAATAATTTTGTTCCATTCTCAAAAGATTAAATTGTAATTACTATGGAATAAGGGGGCATATTTCTAAAAATTGTTTCCTAATACAACCTCAAATAAGATATATTGAGAATGATTTTGTTTCAAATAATTTATTTGATTCTGTTGATTTTAGAAAAACATATAAAGTTTGGATTCCTAGATCGTTTCTATCTAACACAACTGGACCCAATAGAATATGGGTACCAAAGAAACATGTTTAAATGCCTTTTCTGGAAGAAGGTCACAGAAGAAAAAAAGACCATATGGTATATAGACAGTGGATGCTCAAGGAATATGAGTGGAAGCACATCAAATTTATATGAAATCACTAAAAAAGATGGTGGAATTATCACTTTTGGTGACAATGCCAAAGGAAAGATCATTGGGATTGGAATATTTGGAGTTCCAGAAACTATCTCAATCAACAAAGTACTTTATGTACAAGGATTGAAACACAATATGATAAGTATCTCTCAACGATGTGGTGATGGTTATGCTATTGATTTTTCTAACAATTGTTGTTCTATTTTCAAAAATAAACTGCTTAAATTTAGAGCACCTAGAACTGAAAATATGTATACCCTGGATTTGAATTCTTTGTGTAAACAATAAGTAAACTTCTTAATAGCTCAGATAAATGAATCATGGATCTAGCATAGAAGACTTTGACATTGTAATATATATTATTTATATAAATTATCCAAGAAATAATTAGTTTCTTATTTTATTAGTCTCATGTTTGAATGTGATAGATTCTTTTATGCATGCCAACTTGGAAAAAAGCACAAATCATCCTTCAAATCTGTTAACAAAATTTCTACAAAAAAACATCTAGAACTTATCCATATGGATTTGTTTGGACCTTCAAGAGTATCAAGCTTGGCTGGTAAATTATATGTATACGTTTTGGTTAATGACTATTCTATATTTACATGTATTTTCTTTTTAAAATATAGAAATGAAGCATTTACATTATTTGAACGTTTTTGCAAAGCTATTCAAAATGAAAAAGGGTTTAAAATAATTTCATTAAGAAGTTATCATGGTGGAGAATTTCAGAATCTAGTATTCAGTTCCTTTTCCTCAAATATGGGTATTAAACACACCTTCTCTGCCCCAATAACTCCTCAATAAAATGGAATTATTGAATGAAGAAATATGACTATTCAGGAAATGGATAGGACTATTCTAAATGAATATAGTCTTCCTACCTATTTTTGTGAAGAAGACGTCAGCACATTCTTCTATATAATGGATAGAGTTTTAATTAGACCAATTTTAAAAAAGGCACCCTATTAAATCTGGAATAATAGAAAACCTAAAGTAAATTACATTAAAGTGTTTGGATGCAAGGTTTACACCTTAAACACCAAAGAAAATATTGTTAAGTTTGATCCAAAATCTAATGAAGGTATTTTCTTAGGATATTCTGATACATCCAAAGCATATAGAATTTTTAATAAAACATCAAAGATTTTTGATGAATCAGTTCATGTGAAATTTGATGAATTAGATCCCTTTGGGAAGATGACAGATCAAATGGATGAGCTTGATTCTAATGATAACATAAGACTTGAGAACCCAAATGAAAATTTTCAAAACGATATAAATGAAATTCAGTCCTGTCCAAAAGAACGTGACACTGAAGAACCAATAAGTGTACTACATAGACAGTGAATAATCCTAAAGAATCACCCTTTAAAAACTATAATAAGAGACTTCCAAACATGAATAAAAACTAGAATGAACACATGATATCTTGTTGAGTTTTCTTCCTTTCTATCCCAATTAGAACAAAAGTCTATAGAAGAAGCTTTAGATGATGAAATTTGGATGATAGCAATGCAAGAATAACTAAACCAATTCAAAAGAAATGAAGTCTGGAAATTAGTTGAAAGACAACAGAATTATCCAGTTATTGGAACCAAAAGGGTTTTTAGAAATAAAAGAGATGATCAAGGAATAATAACTAGAAATAAAGCGATAATTGTAGCAAAAGGATATAATCAATAAGAATTTATAGATTATGATGATACCTTTGCACTTGTAGCTAGATTAGGAGCCATTAGAATCCTTTTAGCATATACATCTCATATGAATTTTAAATTATTTCATATGGATGTTAATTATGACTTTTTAAAATGGTTATTTGATGGAGGAAATTTATGTTGAGAAACTACCTGGTTTTGAAAATTCTCAAAAATGATATTCTGTTTTTAAACATACTAAAGCTCTTTATAGCCTTAAACAAGAACCTAGAGCTTGGTATGAAAGATTAAGCTATTTTATTTTGAAAAATGATTTTACTTTTGGAATGGCATATCTAACACTATTTAAGAAAACTGTAAAATATATTATTTTATTGGTTAAAATAAATGTCGATGATGTAATTTTTGGATATACTAATAATTCTTGAAGACATGAGTTTTCAAATAAAATGAAAAAAGAATTTTAAATGAGTATGATGTGAAAATTAAATTTCTTTTTAGGACATCAAATTTATCAAAAATATTTTGGAAATGTTTTAAATCAAAGGAAATACATTACTAGTTTACTAAATAAATTTGGACTTGAAAACAGTAAAACATATACAACTCCTATTTGTACTAACATAAAACTTGATTTGGATGAAACTGGAAAATCAGTTGACAACAAGTTACATACATGTTTTATTGGTATTTTATTATATCTTATTTCTAGAAGGAAGGATATAATGTATTCAGTATGTCTTCGTGGAAGATTTCAATCAAATACTAAATAATCCCATTTAACTGAGGTTAAAAGAATTTTTAAATATTCAAATGGAACTGTTTTCAATCTCTTTTTTATCCTAAAACATCTGATTTTAATTTAATTTCATATTCAGATGTAGAATTTGGGAGTTGTAGATTTGATAGAAAAAGCATATCTAGTACTTGTCACTTTTTTAGTAAAATCCATAGTGTCATGGTCAAGTAAGAACCAATACTTAGTTTCTATGTCAACAGTCGAGGCAGAATATGTATCTCCTTGCAATTGTTGTGCACATGTTTTGTTGATGAAAAACACTCTTATGTATTTTGGACAAAATTTTAACAGTATTCCTATTTTATGTGATAATACTAGTTGTAACTCCCCGACCCCAGTTACCTAAAGTCGGTGCATTATTTTAATATGTTGGCATGATCACAAAGGATCAACTCCCAAAAGACCGATCAGTTTAGTAGCCTTGGAAACACTAGATATATTCATAATCCATACATTATATCATAAATTAACGAAAACTACAAAAAAATCTTTTCTTTATATCCCCTCATATTATCCTTTCAGGTCATTCATAAAATACTTCATCACATCCTGGGAAAAATAAAACACTGAAAGGGGTGAGATCAGATGCTAAAAAAGCATAACAATATAGTAGAAACTTGCATAAATAAACATAAACACTTAAGGAAATGTATAACTAAAACAAAAGCCTTTTAAACTTGAACATCATCATAATATAAAAAAGATAAAATTAATTAATGCCATTTAATTATTTACATGGATATTCTACTAATCAAATACTCACATTAAATATCAATAACCACTTTCATAACAAGGGAATGCGTAATGTAGAACTTAAATTTCTCTGTCAAGGCCTCGTGCCAAGACCTAAGGGATAAATATAACCGGAAACAAACCCAGAGAGCCTCTATAACTAGACTCCATCCTAGAGAGCCTCTGTAACTGGACTCCAAACCAGAGTGCCTCTAATAACCAAACACCAACCTGGAGTGCCTCTAATAACCGGACACCAACCTGGAGTGCCTCTAATAACTAGACACCAACCCAGAGGGTCTGCTGTAACCGGACCCCAACCCAGAGGGCTTACTTTTAACAGTCCCCAACACAGAACATACTAGTCCAACACATTCATCTTAAGACGAGGATGAAATATAACATAAATATTCGTATTAAAACTAGCATACAGAATGCCAAAACATTAATAATAAACCATTAATTGCATAAAAATAACTCATCCATAGTCAAACATATCACAATACCTTAAATAAAATATGGATGATTTGTATCATAATAACTCAACCTCAAATAAGCTTAAAATCCATCAAAGGATGTTGACATAGATGAAATAAAAACTATTTGAGTGAAATATCTCTTTTTTTTGAAATCATTTAAAAGTCACATAATTATAAAAGAAATCATTTACTTTAAAAATATTAGCATAATCTTTTAAGGGATGATTTGAAGATTTTATAATGGTAGAAAATAGCCGCACCCATCATATAAGTTAAAAAGAAGACATTCTTACCTTTATTCTGTCGAAAAGGTTAAAAAGGGCCTTATTTGGAAAACGACAGAAAGATTCCTTTATAAGGTTCTTATAAAAAGTCAAACAATGGTATAAATGATTTTAACCCACATTCTGTAAAATAGTAAGAATGTTTTGAAATACATTATTAAGAAACATGGATGTGTATGACAAAGAGGTCCCAGTAGATAATTACGTATAAACAACCTCAGATAATGAAGAGATTGTGAAATAAACCCTTACCATTTTGGTAACTTGAGAAACATACACCCCATGAAAGTGGTATCATACAATTAATATGTAAATACACATAAATTAAATTGTATTAAATAAAGAATACAATTATTGGACGTACATACACCACACAAAAGGTAATAGTGGCATTATGGCATGAATCTCACGGGAATAAGGAGTGAGATGAAAACCCCTTACCTTGTACTTTTCATTGCTTGAGGTTCGGTTAACCTCCTGTATAATGGTGTAATAATTGTTATTAAATTATACAAGAATCTTATACATTAATATGATATCATATATGATCTTTTAACATTTCATTGTTAATAATATTTTAGTATTATCTTCATTTCGGGTGTTAACTTACTCATTTTCTTTTATATGTTTTGTTACATAAGCTGTGTTGGTTATGGAGATTTTGTATCTTATTCATATATAGAATAATATCAAGTCCTTAAAAATAATTTTTAATCATCAAATTAGAATTATACTTGAATTGATATGATGGGGAAAGAATCTTATCACATTCGTGGAGACGCACTACTAGAAAAATGACCTATACCCACAGTTTTGGGAACCTTGGGATGGAAAGGCGTCGGTATAGGGGTCACAACCTATACCCATGGTTTTGGAGAATCGTGGGTATAGGGGGGTCAATGTGTGCCACACCGCTGTTCCAGCATGGCACATAGCAGACCCCATGGTTTTCAATCCATGGGTATTTAAATTCCAAAAATCGAACAGGGGTGATTCGAACCTGCAATCTTGCAGAGCGCCTCAACCCTGCGCCCCACCAAGCGACCAACTGGGCTAACACCGCTATTGGTATATATAAATATAATTTCATTTTAATATATTAATATAATAGCTATAATAGCTATAATTGAAAATAAAAGGTCGTCGGGTTTCGAACCATCGCCTCTCATTTGCTGCACAGTCACAACGACCAACCGAGCTAACACTGCAACTGATATATGAATATAATTTTGTTTTAATATATTAATATAACTATTATAATAGAAAAATATGAATAAACTAGTTTTCTAACCCATGACATATGAAGAGGGATATCACGGACTGACCATCAAACCTAACAAAATTATTTGTTTATATATATACGTCTCTTTAATTATATTCATATTACACATATATTTGAAAAAAATGTACCTACGAGATTCGATCTCGGGTCCACCTCATGCAAACTAATGTTCAAAACCGACCAACCTAAATACATTATTTGATTTAATGTTTTGTATCCATAAATTTATATTATTCAAGATCATCTGTTCCCCAAAAAAAAATTTGTCTCCTGCAGAATTTTTTGTTCCTGCCATAACGCGAGAACAATATACCCATGGTTTTGAAAAACCGTGGGTATTGGTTTTTGAAAAATATACCACCTATACCCACGGTTCTCAAAAACCGTAGGTATAGGTCTGGAGAACAACACCTATACCCACAGTTTTGAAAAAACTGTGGGTATAGGTCTTTCAAAAAACCTATACGCACGGTTTTTCCAAGAACCGTCGGTATAGGGGGGCCTATACCCATGGTTCGTCACAAAACCGTGGGTATAGACCCATTTTCCAGTAGTGATAGTAGTCCGTACGTACGCACGAGTGACAATTTCATTCTTTTGATATTAAAATAATATATAATTGGATGGTATATCATATATAAAGAATAATTATCATGTTATATTTATTATTTACATGAATTAAACATCATTATTATACCCATCCAAATAATAATGTATTGAATAACAATTACACCACGATGTGGAGACGATAAGTCGTACGTACACACGTATGGTGACATGTCATTTCAGGGATGGATAGATTACTGAATATGGTTGTACCATATTTATAATAACATCACAGTATATAACAGATTCGAGATTTATTATTTTAGATTGGAAATAATAAAGAAATAAGAAGTTGAAGAAGAAAGGAACTTGAAGAGGGTGGTGAAAACATTACCTCTTCTTCGGGTTCTTCCTATTGATTTGATCAAAAGGGCTCCTTAGGTTGGATTTCTGATCAAAATAAGGCCTCTCGGTCAAAGTGAGGGAAGTTGAGAGAATGTTTGGGTAGGGTTTGGCCGAGCCAAAAGGCTTTAAAGATGTGAATAATTGGTTAGAAGTGGTTTACTTTTATAAGGGGGAGGAGGGGCACTTTAAGAAAAACTTGAAGTATTAATTTATAATAAATTCATATTCGGTTTATAATGACTCCAAAGAGGATTATTCAAAGTCTAATGTGGAGATGGGTCGAAATCCTTTCAAAAAATATATTTTATATAGGTTTGGGTCATTATAATAACCTTATATTTTAGTTTTAACTCTTAGTTAATTAGATTGACATTTACCATGTCACTTTGTATTTTTATATTATACAGTTAATAATCTTACCATATACATCCAAGAGACCCCAATTTTTCCATTAATGATACACATATCATGATATAAGTATCTTGGCCGAACCTTAGATTTTTAAGAATAGAATATGAATTAATAATATAATATATTTTTTAAAATCTCTTTTAGGTCAATTTTTACACTATTTGGAATTTGATTTTTGTGAAAATTACAACAGCATGATTACTTAGAAAAAAGTTTATTAAATCAATATTAACATGTCCTAATATCCTATAAAATTAGTGTAATTCATAAAAAGTCTCAAAATACATTTATTTGGATATTTATAATATCAATTATTTTCATATTTCATTAATTAGGTAATTACGACATCACCATTGTGTCATAAATAAGTTAGATTATTTAATGTCTAAAAATTATAAATAAAATACAATTATGTAGGAAATATTTGTATATTTCTATTGAATATTTACAATTGAATTTATCTTATGTATAACCCTATATTAAAAATGTTTTAGTAATTAAACCTTGATTTTAACTCTTTTAACTCTTCTTTGAATTAAATATTAATAAATGTCCTAATATAATCCAAGTGGACCTAAATGATAATATTTAACTACTAATGTTGTTTTTGGTCTAGATAAACTTGTCCAATAGAATTAGGACATGTTTTAGTGTAATATTAATATCATTTTTACCCTTAATTACCCTATTTACTTTTAACCATGGTAAATAAAAGTAAAAAGTTACTATTCACCTAAAATTATTTTTATCTTATTGAACCAAATTTTACCCCATGATATTAACCATGTCTCTTGGATTTTCGAAATTTCCCTCATAGAAGTGGTAAAATTATGTTTTATGTTATTTTCTAAATTCTCCTAGGAGGTGGGTAAAAGATGGTGAAAAGTTCAATAAAATTTTTATATATCTAAAATTATTCTAAACTAACTTAAATGAATTAAATTGAACTTATATAAGTATTATGTATCTATTTTGACCTTAATTAAATTTAAATAAAATAAAAAATTATTTAAATTAAAATTTGTTTTAAACCATAACTCAGTTTTTTTCACTATTAAAAAAAAGTGAAAGTTTTCAGAAAAATACCAAAATTTCACCCTAGGCTAATTTCGATATTCCAAATCCAAATATGATGTCCATTTTGAAAGATAAAATTTCTAAAATTTCAAAAAGTGGGTATTACTATTCATAAAGGCTACTTTGATTAGTCGCGGTGTGTTAGAGTCTCGATGTTGCGTACAATGCAAGCTATTGCATTATTCAAAGGGAAACGTACCGTGGAAGCTTGAGGTGTTACATTATCCCCTCCTTTAAATAATTGATTCCTCATAATTGGAAATTGTTCTTTGAAAGTAAAAGGTTTAAAATAGAGAATACCTTTATGGAAAACCCATATCAGAAATAGGGTTAATAAAATTTGTTTTTAATAAGAGGGAAAGAGAAATGAGAATGTCACTACAAATTTAGGGTTTCTAATAAGAGAAAATTAGTGGAAATAATATACACGTTATTAGAGGGAAAACGTAAATATTTATACGGAGTGATTGAGGTCATCAATCACAAAAAAGTGTAGAATTGAGGGACTCAAAGCCATCAATCTATGATGATTTAAAATATCATCAGTTCAAAAAAACATAAGGTATTAGGATAACAAATTTTTGGTCTTAATATCCCTTCCATAATGTTCAAGAATTAATTTCTTCATAGAATAAGATATATATAAATATATATATATACGTCTTGACAAGTACAGTTTTTATCCTTCAACAAATTTATACCATAAACTCATCTTTCAATCCAATAGATAATAGAACTAAAAAATATTATATTTATCATAATAGTATAAGGTTCCAATAATTAAAACATAAAATTATAATTAAAATATATTTTGTAATAACCAGAGACATCTTGCAGGCTAGTGGTAGGTAATAAAGGCATGTCGCACTATGGTTGTCGATTCGATTCCTACAGCTTTGTCCGATGCGATGGGTTATCACCCGACCTGTAGGTTATCCTTTTCCTAAAACTATAGTATCATAATATTTCAAAAATAATCATAATAAATGTTTTAACCTTGAACAACACTATCCAAAGTTCAACTTAATCCATTCCACAACATTATAGTTATCCAAAGTACCTCTGTCCAAACTCTCTGTAAAAGGTTTCTAAATTCCAGAATCAATCGCAACGTCAGATTCTCCAAATAGAGTAAAGATTCTCTTATTGTCACATAATGAAAATATGATTACCTTAGTCATATTAAAATCTTAATGAAAACAACATGTACTGCAGTACAATCCTTAAATATATCACGTTATTCTCATAACCATAATACAATCCTTGAGTCCAAAAACCAAAATAAATTAATTATTCCTCTCCAACTGTAGTAACAACATAAGAATGGCCTTGATTCCGTGAACTATTCTAAGGTAAGTTTCCCTAATGCTTAGGAAATTCATTTGAATAATGCCCCATTTCTCTACAATTGTATCATTCAACATTGAAAACCTCCTTCTTTCCCTTACAATCACGAGTCTGGTGACCTTTTCTCCACATTTGTAAAAAACTCCCATTCCTTTTAGGCAAGTACCGGGGTGTTTCTTCTCACAATTTTGACATAATGGAAAATACTTCTTTCCCTTTTCCCCTTTATGTTTCTCTTACTCCATCATTATCTTCTTCTCTTGCTTTACTTTATTGTCATAAGATTTACAAAATTCATTTTCTGTCATGGAATCACATGAGACAATGTCTTCATATGACGAGACGGATTACGAGATCAATGCTCGAAAAAGAAATGGTTTAACCCATAAAAAAACGATCAATCTTACTTCTTGGGTTATGTATATAATCTCCAGCATACCCTACAAACCACGTAATGTTATCCTCATACTTTGCGACATTCTCATCCTCTTTTTTTCCCAAACTCATAAATTTCCTTTCCATATCTGCTCGATGGTCATGAGGAATGTATTTTTCTAAGAAAAGCTCTTTGAACTCCCTCTATTCCATAATTGATACTTCATCATCTTCCTTTGTGTTTTGAATCAATTACCACCATTGGTCAGCATTTCCAGTGAGGCGGTAAACTACCATGATAACATTTTCCCTTTCACTACTCCCAAAGGCATGGAATATTTTATCTAAGGAATTTATCAATTTCTCGGATACTAAGGGATTTGTCATCTAATTGAATGTTGGTGTTTGTTGCCTCATGAAGTGATCTAACATTGATCCTCCATGCTGCATATCATAGTGCTCTATAAGGAATGCCAAAAACTTAATCAGAAACCATTAATCATGGAATGAGGGCAATCCCTACATGGAGTGCATGCATTGATATAGTTTCCATTTCTTCCACTATGTGCCATTTCAAAACAATGGAATAACCTAGATCAGTTTATGAATCAAAATACATAATTCCATAATTGTAAAATACTTAACATAAATTGAACAGTTTATTGATATAATCCATAATAATAAAAATGTTTTCATTGAGGAAGTATATACTCATAAACCATTCATAATGGTTCGTAATGAAAATGAGAATTATCCTAAGCATATCCCCTGAGAGTGTTGTAACCAAGAGTGCAGCAAGGCCCGCTGTCATGCACCAGTTCTCCATCGAGTCTAGATCAGTGTGGTTCTTTCGGGGTTTATCCCTCAGTACATCTATACCAGAGCCGCCTCTACCTGCTCATATCCATACAGGGATTTATTTCTTGGAAAACTCACAAAATCTCTACAATACCAAAATTCTAGGAAGGTATTCTATACTAATCTTCAAAGTCTATCTTAGGGATATGTGCTCTAATCAGAATTTATCTAAATCTAGATTCCAAGGTTTGTACAAAAATTCCTCTAAATACAACTGTAATGCCCCGACCCCAGTTACCCAGAGTCGGTGCATTATTTTAATACATTGGCATGGCCACAAAGGATCAACTCCCAAAAAACCGATCGGTTTAGTATCCTTGGAAACACTAGATATATTCATAAGCCAAAAATTACATCATATATTAATGAAAAATACAACAACAACTTTTCTTCATATCCCCTATACTATCCTTGCGGGTTATTCAAAAAATACTTCTTCACATACTGGGAAAAATAAAACACGGAAAGGGGTGAGCTCCGATGCTCAGTAAGGATAACAATATAGCGGAAACTTGCATAAATAAACATAAACACTTAAGAAAATGTGTAACTAAAACAAAATCCTTTTAAAATTGAACTTCATCATAATATGGAAAATAAAAAATGAATTAATTCCATTTAATTATTCGCATAGATATTAAACTAATCGAATAATAAAATGAAATATCTATTACCACTTTCATAACAAGGGAATGCATAATGTCGAACTTTAATTTCTATATTAAGGCCTCATGCCAAGACCTAAGGGATAACTGTAACCGGAACCCAACCAAGAGAGCCTCTGTAACCGGACTCCATCCCAGAGAGTCTTTGTAACTGGACTCCAACCCGGAGTGCCTCTAATAACCGGACAACAACCCGAAGTGCCTCTAATAACCAGTCACCAACCCTGAGTGCCTCTAATAACCGGAAACCAACCCGGAGGGTCTACTGTAATCGGTCCCCAACCCAGAGGGCTTACTTTTACCGGTCTCCAACTCGGAACATACTAGTCCAACACATTCATCTTAAGAATAGGATGAAATATAACATAAACATTTGTATTAAAACTAGCATACAAAATGAAAAAACATTAATCATAAACCATTAATGGCATAAAAATAACTCAGCCATAGTCAAAAATATCAAAAAACCTTAAATACAATATGGATGATTTTTATCATAATAACTCAACCTCAAATAATCTTAAAATCCATCAAAGGATGTTGACATAGATGAAATCAAAACTATTTGAGATAAATATCTCCTTTTTTGAAATCATTTAAAAGTAACATAATTATAAAAGTAAACATTTACTTTAAAAATATTCTTATAAGCTTTTAAGGGAAGCTATGAAGATTTTATAATGGCGGAAAATAGCCGCACCCGCCGTATAAGTTAAAAAAAGACATTCTTACCTTAATTCTGTCGAAAAGGATAAAAAGGACCTTGTTTGGAAAAAGACAGAAAGATTCCATTATAAACTACATATAAAAAGTCAAGAAATGGTATAAATGACTTTAACCCACATTCTGTAAAATAGTAAGAATGTTTTGAAATAAATTTTTAAGAAACATGGATTTGGATGATAAAGAGGTCTCAGATGATAATTACATATAAACAACCTTGGACAATGAAGAGATTGTAAAATAAAACCTTACCAATTTGGTAACATGTGAAACATACACCCCATGAACGAGGTATCATAAAATGAATTTGTAAATACCTATAAATTAAAGTTTATTACATAAATAATACAATTATGGGTAGTACATACACCACACAAAAGGTAATAGTGGCAATATGGTATGAATCTCACGAGAATAAAGAGTTAGATTAAAACCCCATACCTTGTACTTTTCCTTGGTTTAGGGTTCATTAACCTCTTGTATAATGGTGAAATAATTGTTATTAAATTATACAAGAATCATATACATTAATATGATATCATATATGATCTTTTAATAGTGCTTTGTTAATAATATTTTAGTATTATTGTCGTTTCAGGTGTTAACTTACTCATTTTCTTTTATATGTGTTGTTACATAAGCCGTGGTTGTTATGGATAGTTTGTATCTTATTCATATAAATAATGATATCAAGTCATTAAACATTATTTTTATTCATCAAATGAGAATTATACTTGAATGGATAAGATGGGGAATGAATCTCATCATGTTCGTGGAGACGGTAGTCCATACGTACGCACGAGCGACAATATCATTCTTTTGATATTAAAATAATATATATTTGGATGGTATATCATATATACATAATCATTATCATGTTATATTTATTATTTACATGAATTAAACATCATTATTATACACATCCAAATAATAATGTATTGAATAACAATTACACCACGACGTGGAGACGGTATGTCGTGCGTACACATGTATAGTGACATGTCATTCAAGGGATGGGTAGAATACTGAATATGGATGTACCATATTTATAATAACATCAATGTATACAGGAGATTCTGTAGTTATTATTTTAGAATGGAAATATTAAAGAAAGAAGAATTTGAAGAAGAAAGGAACATGAAAGAGGGTGGTGAAAACATTACCTCTTCTTCGGGTTCGTCCTTTTGATTTGACCAAAAGGGCTCTTTTTTTTGGATTTCTGATAAAAATAAGGTCTCTAGGTCGCAGTGAGGGAAGTTGGGAGAATATTTTTCCAGGGTTTTGATGAGCCAAGAGGCTTTGAAGGTGTGAAGAATTTGTTAGAAGTGGCATCCTTTTATAAGGGGGAGGAGGGGATCTTTAGAAAAAACTTAACGTATTAATTTATAATAAATTAATATTCAGTTTCTAATGGCTCCAAAGTGAATTATTAAAAGTCTAATGTGGGGATGGGTCGCAATCATTTCAAACAACAGATTTTAGACAGGTTTGGGTCATTATATTAACCTTATCGTTTAGTTTTAACTCTTAAAAATTTGATTGACATTTACCATGTCACTTTTTATTTGTTTATTATATAGTTTTTAATATTACCATATACATCCAAGAGACCCCCAAGTGGTCCATTAACAATAAAAATATCAGGATATAAGTCTCTTGGCCGAACGATATTTATTTAGGAATAGAATATGAATTAATAATATAATATTTTTTTAAATACTCTTTTCTGTCATTTTTGACACTATTTGGAATGTCATTTTTGTAAAACTCACAAAAGAATGATTACTTCAAAAAAAGTTAATTAAATCAATCCTAAAATATCCAAATATCCTATAAATTTATTGTAATTGATAAAAAGTCTCAAATTACTTTTATTTGGATATTTATAATATCAAGTATTTTAATATTTCATTAATTAGGTAATTACTGGATCCCCATTGTGTCATAAATGAAGTAAAATATTTAATGTCTAAAAATTATAAATAAAATACCATTATGTAGAAAAACTTTTTATATTTCTAATGAATATTTACAATGGAATTTATATTTTGTATAACCCTATATTATAAATGTTTTAGTAATTAAACCTTGATTTTAACTCTTTTAACTCTTCTTTGAATTAAATGATAATAAATGCCCTAATCTAATCTGAGTGGACCATAAAGATAATATTTTATTCCTAAGGTTGTTTTTTGGTCTAGATACACTTGTCCAATAGAATAATGACATATTTTAGGGTAATATTAATATCATTTTTAACCTTAATTATCCTATTTTCTTTTAACCGTGGAAAATACAAGTAAAAAGTTACTATTCACCAAAAATTATTTTTAACTTATTGAACCACATTTTACTCCTTGATATTAACCATGTCTCTGGGATTTTCGAAATTCCACTCACAGAAGCGGTAAAATTAAGTTTTATGTGAATTTCCAAATTCTCATAGGAGGTGGGTAAAAGATGGTGAAAAGTTCAATTAAATTTTTATATATCTAAAATAATTCTAAACTAACATCAATGAATTACATTGAACTTATAAAGGTATTATGTATCTATTTTTACATTAATTAAATTTAAATAAAATAAATAATTATTTAAATAAAAATACATTTTTAAACCATAACTTAGTGTTTTTTCACTATTCATCAAAAAATTGAATATTTTTAAGAAAAATACCCAAAATTCAGCCTTGGGTATTTTCGATATTCCGAATCCAAATATAAAGTCCATTTTGAAAGATAAAATTATATAAAATTTCAAAAAGTGGGTATTACTATTCATAACGGCTGCTTTGATTAGTCGCGGTGTGTTAGAGTCTCGAAGTTGCGTACAATGCAAGATATTGCATTATTCAAAGGGAAACCTAACGTGGAAGCTTGGAGTGTTAAACTAGTGCTATAAATATTTCATAAAATCCTATTAATCATTATAGGACTAAGAATATTGATAACTGACATCATTTTCTAAGAGATGATGTTCTTAAAAAGGATATATCTTTGGAATTTATAATTACGGAAATTCAATTAGCAGATATTTTTACTATACCACTTCCTAATGCAAGATTTGATTTTTTAAGGGGGATCTAGGTTTATTTAATTTTAGATAATGTTTTATTTTATTATGTTGTTTCTCTATTTTAATACTATTTAAAATAAATTAGTTATTTGTTTTTCAAAGAGAATAGGTTTGTTTTCACGATCAATTTTATTCATTTCTAAAATCTATGTAATAATTATTGATGAAATGTGAATCAAGACAGTCTGAAACCTTTCGAATTCTGAGTCGTTTCATTTTCTACCAAAAACCACTTTGAACCCATGGCGCATTACAACTCATTTTCTATTAAAACCTGAACCTCGAAATTCTAATCCTCTTTAGAACCTTCATAGATTTTGTTTTCGATAGAAATCACCAAGACCAAGAGAACCGATGAAGCTAAGACCAGTACAACAAATAAACAGTGCTCCGAAGGGAGAAAAATTTGGCAAGGAATGGTCAAAGACCTAGAATGGCTATTTCAGATGAATCATCTATGGAAACAAGCTCTAAATTTTCAAAATCTAGTGCAGACCTTCAATGGTGAGAAGTCTGAATTTTTTTATGAGATAGAACTACAATATTTTCTTAAGTCTGTACAGATTAGTCTGGGATAATATTAGGATACTATGGTAGAAATGATTGAAGATAATGATGTTTTGATATCCTCTGTAGAGATTGGCCAGATTCTAAACTACCCTCATGAGGGAGTTTTTTATTTTTATTTGAAAAATATAATAGATTCAGGGCCTAAGACTGAAGATATCTTGTCTTTTCTTTTTGGTTCTACTCATATAAGGAAGATGTTGATAAAGGACCTGGAGCCATATCATAAAATCATAGTGAAATTTGTGTAAACAGGGATTGAACTGAGGATGTATGAGTTGGAGAAAATCTTTTATCCAGACATGTATATAATGTTTTTGTTAATGAGTGATATAAGGCTTAATTTTCCTAGGTACATGGTAAGGTATCTTCATTATTGTTGTCAATCAGTAGCCTGCAGGAATTGTAATCCATTTGGTAGATTCATTTCAAAAATTCTGTTTAAAAAGTATATGGTGAGGCTGGTGGAAGCTAGAGTTAGATGTCATCATAGTAACACTTTTGGTGTAGGGACCCTAAGAAAGATTGGTTACTTCTGGAGCACATTGAAAGGAAAACTTTTTGCAGTAGGGGTTAAGGAAGAAGAAGAGAGTGCTCCAGCTCAGTCTGCAAAGTCCAAGTAGGGACATGATTAATTGAGAGTGAGAATTACTATTTGAATAGTACGATTTGAAACTGATGAAACTCATGAAGAAGAAAGTCAAAAGGGACATCAGATTCAAAGAAAAAGAAATACTAATGAGGAACTTGATTCACCTGTTTTGATAACAAGATATTTACTCTCTTATAGTTTTCTCAGAGAATAAGTTGTTGAGAAGCCACAAGAAGATGATACTGCTCAAATTACAGTGACTCCTCAAGTACAAACTAAAATTGAACCTCAAATTGTAACTAAAGATGATGTTACAATTGAAAAGGAAAAAGAGGAAGAGCCTTGTGAGGAAGTGTCCAGTCCTCAAAAAAATGAAGAAGATATTATTTCATAAAATCCAATAAATGAATTAATTACTTATGTTTGAGATGATATTTTTTCTGACGTTCAAACGGAGGTAATTCATTAGGATTTTTCTATGGATGATTCTAGAAATGACTCTGAGGAATAGTCTATGGACCAGCCAACTCAGGAGGAAGCAAAAGAAAAATCTGATGCAGACTCTTTTCTATTAGTACTGCAATATCACATTAAAGCTGAAAATGAGAATCAAGCACATTGTGCCTATGATTCAGTAAATAACGAAGTAGAAGCACTGTATAGAAATTTTGTCTAATATGGAATCTGAAAATTTTTCTCTGAGGAGATACTTAGAGAAAGAACAATTGAAATTTCAAAGACATAAAGTAAGTATAGTTTCCTGAGAGGAAGAAGAAAATTTTAAGCAAGAGATGTTGACATAGGTACACAAGATGAAATTAGAAATGGTGATTAAGTCAGATCTGTCAGAATTCAAAACCTGTATGGAGACACAATTTGCATCTATTAGAACTGGTGAAGCTAGTGGATCAGGTACTTCACCAGATTTAATGATAAGATTTCTGGATGTCACAACAGCAATGAGAAATATGAATGATATATTTCATGATTTGTAATGCAATAGTGCTCAACTAAATATTTTGTTAGATAATCAGAAGTTTTTGGTTGACCAGTTGACCTCAAGTAAACCATGTATTAGAACCGTGCTAACTCAGTTCACAGAGAATTTTACTCTGTTTATGGAGAAGGATGAGATACTTCATGACTTTTTCAGAATAATCATGATAGAAGATAATCATATGACTCATGAGAATCAAGATCTTATTATCAAACTAGTATACATAATGATGAAAAGGCTAAGGGATCAGTTGACAGAAATCAAAACATTAGTTCAGAAGTGATAGACCCTATCTCATAATCTTACCATACCTTGATCCCTGTAATCATCATGATTGTACATATTCCATGTTTTCAATGAAATTTTTATTCACTTTATCTTTTTTTTATTGCCTTTGTTTAGATATGCCAGTAATTCATGTTAAATTATTGACAAACGGTTAATAATAGCATTAACATAAGTTTAGTGCTACATTAAATGTGTTTTATTCCATTTTCTATAATTCTTTTTGATATCACAAAAAGGGGGAGAAATTTTTCTGAACACAACATTTTATTTTAACCTTTTCAAATATTAAGCGTTATCATAATCCTTTAACAGGGGAGAAATTGAGTTAATTCCTATATTGTATTTATCTTTGAAAAATTAAAAACTATATGTAATGAATTTTTTATGTTAATTTCATTGGATATTTTATGGGTTTTGTGATCATCAAAAAGGGGGAGATTTTTTATCAAGTGTTGTTTTTCAACGATACATAATATTTTTATTAAAAAGGGGGAGATTGTTGAGAACAAAACTCTATCTCTATAATGATTTTGATGCTCACAAATACCCTTAATTGCTTTCTAATGATTTTATTTTTTACGTATATTTCAAAAATTTATTATTATTTTTATTTCTGGAAGAAATATTTATGTTCTTGAACAATGATATTTAATTGCTAAAGTATTTGCATTAGCATGTTATGGAAACACTGTTCATGTTCTACATATTCGGGAATTGCTTAAGCGTGTTATGGAAACACTGTTCATACCCTATGTTGAGAAACGTAGCGTAAGGATGAAATGTGATGTATACTTTATGAGATATCAAAAAAGTATGGTTAATCAACCATACGTTTTCAGAAAAGTCTAAAAGAGGAACCCTACAATATGAAGGAACCCCGCGTTTGGGTTATTGAAAAATTATGGAAAAAGAACTATACACATGTTTTTAATGTTACGTTTGTTTCTCAAAAGTATGGTTCATCAACCTTACATTTGTAAACAATCTTACGTTTCATCAAATGTATATATCATGTACCTAACTTTTGGATGTTTATTATAGTATGGATCATTTATCATACATTTGATTATTGGAATGAAAATTATGGTTCATCAACCCTATGTTTGTAATCAACCTTACATTTGAAGGATGTGACATCAACCCTACATTTGTGTTCAACCTTATGTTTGAAAGATTCATGCTATAATGTTTAACCATATGTTTGGCGTCGGGGAATTAAAGACAATATTATTATGCAATGGTCTATAAGTGGATTATTAGGATAATCTCAAGACAGATTTAAATATGATTTTAAAGCATGTCTTTGACTGATTCAAAGTTGTTTAAACAGTGATTTAAAGGATCAATTTAAAATGAGATTTTTATATCAAATCTTCAAAAAAGTTACGACTGCTCTGTTATTTTGAATATTTCATTATCATGAGTCAGAAGGTGAATTTTGTGGATATAAATTTGTAGGAGATGTTCTCATACTTATTATTTAGATGTGACATTTACAAAGAGAATATATACGAGATTTTCTGAAAAGTAACATTGAACATTCATAAAAAGAAGGAAAACAGAGACTATCGAAAACACAGATCTGCTGATTCAAAAGAGCAGCAAAGCTCTGTTTATTGAAGTAGAAGAATCACGAAATAAGATTCACACATTCTACATCAAATATCTACTGTGAATCTATTACTGATGATGTCGTGAAATATTTTTTTTATAACTACTACAACAGGATCGACTCAAAACGACTCTTATTTGAAGATCATTATTTCTAAAGGTTATGATCCATCTGCTGTCAATTGAATTATGTTGCAATTGTGAAGAACAACTGGAAAGTATTTTCAAAGTACAAATACATTTCTTTTATATTTTTGAGTGATCAGCTTCTCGTACTAAGTTGTATATGTTCTATGAGTGAACCAAAATTCCTTTTTCCTTAGATTGTAATGGTGTCAACTGCCTGTACTTAGTTTTGAATGGTCTGTTGACAAGAGGAATAGATATTCAAAATCACCATGCTCGTGGAGTATAGAGTTGGTGGAGTGGACTAGGGTCTTTCTATTCCCCAAACCACTATACATCATGTGTCTCTGCTATTTAAATTTCTGTTGCATAAATTCATCTGATTAAAGTTAAAGGGGGGAACATGATCTTGCAAATAAATTTTAAAAGTAACAATTCACCCCCCTCTTGTGTATATTTGGTATAATACGATCCAAAACCATGATCCCCCAAAGTCCAAACCACATGACTGTATCATATAGTCAAATGTCTAGATGGTTTGCTTTGTCTACCAATCTGTCTGGGGGTGGAAAGCAGTTCTAAGGTATATATGGGTTTCAAAAGAATGGTTCAATCCCCTCTAGACACATGAGGTAAACCGTGCCTCCCTATCTACTACTATGTACCTTTGAACTCCATGAAACCACACTACATATTCCATGTACTGCTGTGCTAGGGAATCCACCGCACTCGACTCCTTGATTCCCAAGAAGTAAGATGATTTTGTCCTTTGGTCAACCACTAACCATATTGCATCGCAACCCCCTTGAACTCCTGGTATTATGGTGACGATATCCATTTATATTTCATCCAAATTCCACTCGAGGACATTTAAATAGTGTAAGAGTCCTTCTGGGAGGTGGTATTCGGCCTTCACATGCTGACACACTATGTACCTTGCCACAAACTCCGCCACTACCTATTTCACCCTGGGACACCGAAACTATTACATCAGGCCCTCGTACATCTTGGAAACTCCTGGGTGCACCACTAGGGATGAGTTTTCGAACCCACCAAGAACACTCTTGCGTATTTCCTCAGGGATGAAGAAATTCCATCAGAAACGAATCTGATTCTAATCATCCTCCAAAAATCTTTCTAGAGAATTTCCTTTGTTAGATCGATCGTGCATCACTTCTCTCTATGAGTCTTCCCACTGAGACTCCTCTACCTGCCGTAACAGAGAGGTATGCATTGTCATATGAAATAGAAAACCTCTACCACCATCCACTCTTGCATCTAGGTATTAGGAAACCAACTCCTCTATCACCTTCCAGGCATCTTCCGATTCCTGAACTATATCCATATGCGACTTCCTACTCAAGGCATTAGCCACCACATTCCCTTTTCCTTTAGTGTAAGAGATTTTGAAGTCATAGTCCTGATGAAACTCCATCCACCTCTGTTGTTTCTAGTTAAGGTCCCACTAGGAGAAGATATACCTCAAGCTCTGGTGATCCTTGAAGACCACGAAGTGCTCCCCCATGAGTTAGTGTCGCTACAAATTTAGTGCGTACACCACTGCTGCAAGATCCAAATCATGGGTGACATAGTTATGCACATGGGGACATAACTACCTTGACCCATAAGAGATCACTACTGTGCTGCATAAGCACACACCCCAAGCCTTGGCTTAAATCACCACAAAACACCTCAAATGTTACCCCTTCCTCTGGAAACCTCAGTAATGGGGCACTAACCAGCTTTCCCTTTAGATAAATGAATGATGACAGGAAATTATCACTCCATATAAAAGCTTTTCTTTCTTGGTCAAGGCTGTCAAAGGTGATACAACTCGGGAGAATTTGGGTACAAACCTTTGATAATTACCTTCTAGACCTAGGAAATTATGAATTTATTCCACACTATTGGGTGTTCCCCAAGAAACAACCACTTAAACCATCAACGGGTCCACTACATTCCCCTTCTCGGACACTACATGTCCATGGAAGTGCACTTCTCATGTCTAGACCATGAACTAGGTAAATTTTATATAGATTTGATACTGTAGGAGGGCCTCTAAACCCGTTCTAAAATGCTCAGCTTGATCCTCTGTTGATATTGAGTAGATCAAGATGTCAACAATAAAAACGAGAATGAACTGCTCTAGAAATTCCTGGAAGATAGAATTCATGAGACCCATGAACACAGCTGGTGCGTTTGTAACACCGAACAACATGACTACAAACTCAAATAGACTGTATCTACACATGAAGGATGATTTCAAGATTTCACCCTCATTCACCATCAAATTGTGATATTATGACCATAGGTTGACCTTAGAGAACCATATTTCTCCCTTCATCATGTCAAAAAGGTCATCTATCCTCGACAGAGGGTAATGGTTCTTGACCGTTAACTGATTCAGTCTCCAGTAGTCTATGTAGAGACAAAGACCACCATATGCCATCTTTGCGAACAAGAATAGAGCGCCCCAAGGTGACACACTCGGTCGAACAAAACCCTTCTTCAAGAGGTCATCAATCTGAATGTGTAACTCCCACAGCTCAGAAGGTACCATCTGATAAGGATCTATTGAAATCAGACTAGCACCGGGTTCCAAGTGTATCCCAAACTCAATGTCACATCGAGGGGGTAGAGTCACTACCTCCTCAGTGGATATTTCCACGAACCCACTGAAAATACCGAAGACATCCACCATCTCTGTATCTGCCAACTCCACTGATAACTCATCTATCAAGGAAATGAGGGGTTCCACTCACCGACTTCCTTCCTAGAAACCTCACTCGCCAATGAATGTCACACGTTGTTTGCCCACATCTGAAAACATGATCCTTATTCAGAAGAAATTGATAACTACACACATAGAGAACAACCAGTCAAGGAATATAATTACATTGTGTGGCTGCATCTGCAGCAAACAAATGTTCTAAATGGACTGGTGTGGTCCCAACATCAGTCTCCATCCTTGGAAAACATGAGAGAAGATGGTTTGACCTCTGACTGGAATATTGAAAACCAAGGATATGGGAAGTCTCTCAGATTCTATACCCAAATAATGGGATAGATTGGGTGCAACAATAGAGTACAAAGCTCCTGAATCAAAAGAGGAATAGGCCAGAGTACAAAATAAGATTATCGTACCTCAAACAAATTCCGGACATGCTGAAACTGCTGCCTCTCTAGCGTGTAACTACCCACTCCTAGCTCCTCTGCCCCTCGGCTAATGGCTGCCTCCCTAACCATGCCCTGGTCGAGGTCCCTGAGGTGCAATCTGAGGTCATCCACCTCTCGCAATGTCTACTCTTGGAGGAGCGGGAGTCTGCTGTCCCTGCTGATGCTGCTTAAAGGGTCTGGCTAGAAGCTGATACTGCTGAGTTGGGCACTGACCTAGCACACCCCCACTATACTGAACTCAACCCGTCACTGATTCCTAATGTTCCCACGAATATCACAGATGAAGCATCTCGGTCCTGGGCCCGAAAGGAAAGGGTGAGGACCAGGAGTTCGAAACCGGAACTATTGGGGCTTTCTCCCCACTAGCTGAAACCAAGAAGGCCCTAATGTTGGAGGCCTGCTGCTGATGACCTTCCATCGACAAGCCCAACAAGATCCCCTCCAGCGGCAAATCTCCCAGTGGGTGGATTATTTATACCACTTTAGACTTCTTCTAGACCACCAAGTATGTCAGTAGAGTTATGGGAGTAACAATATACTGAAGAGAGGGTTGGAGGGCATCTTCTTCATGTCTCTATCGAGACTTCTCATCTGGAAAGAGGTTTGGTGAAAAGTGAAGGAGATCTTTGAAATAGATACTCAACTCCCTCACTGACATGCCCCCTTACTAGAGGGAGAGTTTCTCCTGCCTCTTATTACCCTTCATCGTGGAAGAGAGGAATTATGCCAGAAAATCCCTCTCGAAGTTAGTCCACATAACCTCAACCACCCATTTCTCCCCAAGGTAGCGCGTCCACAACTGATGCACTACTCCCAACATATGGAATACTGCCAGACTAACCCAATACTCTGTCGGAGCTCGAATTATGCTGAAAGCTATCACCACCTCCTCAAGTCAGTTGTCTGTCTCCATATCCGAGAGGCTTCCCTCATACATCCCGATAGTCTTCCGCTAAATGGAACAAAGCATCCACTTCCATTGATCATCCTCTTCCTCTCAGTTATCCCTCTACCGATCAGCCAAATCAACCTCTTAGGCCTAGATCTCTTGCAGTACTCATGGTCATCATCCAGGTGCCATAACTTTAAGATAAATAATTAAATCCTATTCCAGAGTATTGTAGATCATTTCTTTTAAATTTTCTTAAAATTTTTATTCATTTTAAATCCCCCAAATACCCAGGACACACAAGAACACAGGTCATTATGATGCTTGTACCTTTCCTAGGGTCTGTAACCTGCGATCAGTGTAGTCTCACATGGTCATTCAGTAGGCCCAGAGTCCTTTCATGAGATCATGAGGGCCCTAAAATCCCATTTCCTAACTGGTATTCTTTGGCCTATTACATGCACCATGATTTCCTTGCACTGTTTCCCTACCATCCCATGCAATCTGTACTGTGCCTAACCCCGAGCTCCATCTTATCTTTCAACAATTCCTCTAATACAATTTTGTCACGTCCCGCCTTCACCGAGACGAGGGAAGGGACAACAGATTTCCAGACCCTTACTTATTCAACATGAAGGGGATATAATGACCCTTAATACTCGTCTTCATTAGGTCCCAGAGTGGAGACTAGCACCAAGGGTATAAAATCACACACAAAATGGAAGGCATTACCCTTTTTATTTAGTAGGATTGGGAGATAAGATAGAAAGTCCTAGAAAACACCAAAACTAGATGTAAAAGTAAATTCCAAACAATACCTTCCCATATGCAAGTTCAAAAATATGTGGTACAACACTAGAAAAATCCTATGGTAAATTACTAAGAAAAGATAAAAACAACAGCAACTATCCCAATGCCTGAACTAGTACGGTCCCGTATGGTCCTTGATGTCCTACTAGAAACCTAAAAGAAGTTTTATATACGTACGGTGAGTATACATGTATACTCAGTAGGGGAAAGCCAAAATCTCTTCTGCAAAAGTGGGGAGGTATTCTAATGCCCTATGATAGAAATGAGATAACCAAGCACCAAATAAGGAAACTATCCACCCAAACCAGACCAAGTAACACTCCCCAAGAAATAAAATTAAAGTACAGTAAATAGTAATAACACATTGATGTTTGGGTACCCGACACCACTTTCCCACTGGTTATTAAGGACATCCTCTAAATCAGACCTCTCCTTCCATTCTCACCGCAATCCCACGCCATACCCCACCCGCACACACCTAAGATGTCACAACCTCACATCTCACCCGCAAACACATGGGCCATAACTACCCATAACCACTCCCATAGACACCTAGGATAGAAAAACTATTACCACTTTTGAAGAAACATGGGCCATAACAACCACTGCCATGCCCAAAGACACCTGGTCCTTATCCTGAAGACACTTGGGAACAACCTGCCCACACCCACCTAGGCCAACCACCACAATGTTCCATCCCAAAGAATATTTGGCTATAATGGACCTCAGGACATCACATCATAACCAATGAGTCTTAGGATACTCAATAAAGGGATTAGAAAAGGAGATACTTACCATCCACTCATAAGGGTGTTTGAAAAAACACCCTCCCCCATGAAATGGGGGTGTTCAGCATGATGTGCTCAACGTGGGTGGGGAGAGAATAAGAAACATAAGAACTAAATTATACATATAGGTAAACAAGAAATCATCCCAACCTAGGGGTTCCAAAACCAACCTATACAGAAACACCCTCGTTATAATTTCTTCATTAAAAGAACAACACCTACGGCCATGTCATAACTCATTCCCTGAAAAAAATTCACCATTGAACCCATTCTTGTTTTCATATTCACGTGATTTAAATTAATTAATTCTTCTCTACAAGGAATCCAAAAGGAATATCCATAAACCAAGGAAAAACAACTAAGCATCATGTTATGCATTCACACCCAATTATTTTGTAATGTCATAACCAAAAAAGGGGTCCATGAGATCCCTCAAAGCACTGGAAACAAACAAATCCCCAACATATGGCCCCACACAACCTTAGACCCACAAACCAATAACTACACCTCAATAGGGGATCACATCCCCACCCATGTCACCCCACAAGAAACAAGCAGAACAACCACACATATAGCCAAGACAGAGAAAGGGAGTTTCTAGATACTATCACACCTTTCATTGAGTTTCTTCTTTTGATTTGGTTAACTAGGGTGAACAAATAAGGATTATTCTTCAGTGGAAATTCATTTAATCAACCATGATTACATGATTAACCAATTTCCATGTTACAACTATTCAATCATCACATAAGATAGGAGTCCAGCAGTGCATAGGAAAATACCACCACCGCACATGATTTTCAGTGGACACAAGCCCATACAATTCATAACATATATGAAAGGGTAAAAGAGTACAGTAGAAATCATCAACACACACCTCAATTCTTTGAAAGCACATTTATTATCTTCATTAAGGTTCAGTTTCATCCATTCCAATAGAAACAATAGCATACCCTCTTGACATGATACACATTAATTAGAGATGAAGGAAGAACCCTTCTTGGATGATCAACGATCGAAGATTCACTCCAAGTGCTAAAAACTGGGGATGCATGACTTGCAAAGGAGGAACTCCAGGGGTTCCAAGAGTGGGAAGGAAGGGCTCTAGCACAAGTTCACCACTTTCCTCATAAAGGAGGAACTCCAAACGCACCAAGTTAGGAAAAAAAGACCAGAAAAGAAGAATAAATAATTCCTATGCAATAAAAAAGTGAAATTTTGGAGTTACATGATATCAAAATCTTAAACTACTTTAATGGAGGATCATGGTGTCACCACATGGTTGGGAAGTTACACACGATGGAATTAATTTTCATTTAGTTATTCACATTAGAGAGGTGGATATAAAATCTATGTGTTAAACGGTTTCCTTTAATCAGAGGGGAACACGTAAGAGGGGCAGAATTGGAAAGCATGGAAAAAGGGTCTAAAACTGGGGAAAACCACATGTTTTGGTAAGTTAATGGCTTCTCCAATCTTGAGGGATTTTAGATATCATATATGGTATTTTAAATGGATTTAAAAGGGGTATTAAAACACTCTTACTTCAAATGATACATTGTAGGGGCAGAACCTAGAAAAGAAACAAGGGTGGGACACTGTTTAGTGAGACACCGTAAGTGGTGCCACAGACATCGTGCCACCCTCATAGTACCACCATCATTGGTGCCACCATTTTGGTGTGTGATAGTGATGGTGTGACTGTTACGGTTCCACCGTCACTGTGCCTCCATCATGGTGCCACCGTCACTGTGCCACCGTAAGCGGTGCCACAATTTTGGTGTGCGACTGTTACACTGCCACTGTCACGGTGCCACCTTCAAGGTTCCACCATCACGATGCCTTTGTAAGTGGTTCCACCATCATGGTTCCACTGTAAGCGGTGCCCCTATAAGCAGTTCCACTATTTATGTGTGAGAACGTTACCAGTGCCACTGTTACGGTGGAACTGTTTGATGGAACAGAGTTTTTGGAAAACTCTTTAACGATTCATTGCCCGATCCATCACAATATATGATATCATAAAAATTATATGATTATATAATAATTAAATAATATTATTGAAGTCATTATTTATTATTTTACTATATATACGAATGATATTGGACCTAATTTAATAGATAATTTTGCAATCTCATATGATATTGTTTATTCGTAAGTATTTAATGCAGTATATTTATCATTCATGTCTATATTTCCTAAATATGTAATGTTATTTTTATTCATCAAAATTTTTCTTCATTCAAATTTTTTCTATTGGTAAATTTTTATTCAATGGTATTAATGGAATATTTTTTGTTTTTTCAATACATTGTACTTTTTGACTTTTCTTGTAAAAGTATGAGGAGAATTTTGTTTTTTTACATATACGGCTTGAATGGGTTTTTATGATTTCATAATGACTTATTTACATGTAGCTTCCTTTATAATATTTCAATTGTATTTTAAATTAAATTATTTTCTTTTAAAAATATAATGTAATTTTGAGGAAGGATCACATTTTTTAAGAAGAAAGTATATTTTCCTTAGGAATTAATTTCCAGTGATTTATCATAATTATTTTCCATCTATGAAGACATTATTTAAGTAGGGTTATGTTTCTATCCCTATTATCCCTATTATTTGAGTTATTATGAAATTATATTTATGAACTTCATTTGTTTTTGTCTAGATTATGATGGAATGATGTTTGAGAAACCCATTTTATTCCATGTCTTATGCCATGATTTATATTTCGTGGAAAATATAAGAATGATTTTATTATGAGATAGGTGAGACTGATATTTACCTATAATTAATTGGGGATAGATTTATATCTCATGAGATAGACATGACTAGAATGATAAGTAAATGTTGTTTAGTAATACAGGGCTGGAATGGCATGTAAAGCTGATTCAGTAATAGACATTGTTCATTATGATGGCATTGGGAATGAGACTTCTCAACTATGAAATGATTTTATATTCTTATGTTTATGAAATAAAACTTTATGTCTTATGTTTGTTACTTTCAGAATTATGTCCACTAATTTTTATGAACCTTAATCCCATGACATTATATCATGATCTTCCATACACAGGATAAAACTTCTAAATATTATGTTTTTATGTCTTATGATTTTGAGATAGGTGATACTATCCTTTGTTTACCCTTACTGAGAATTTGACCTCAACCCTTTCATATGTTTCTTTTCCCCAGTTCATGAAGAAGGGTGTTAAGTATGACATTCCAAAATGAATTCTATGTGTGATGAAATAAATGGGAGAAAATTTAGATGTCTTATGAACCCGTTTTTTATGTTTCCCAATTTCTAAGTACATTATACCTATATGGTCCCGTCACGGATTTTTTATATGTTATAATGAATATAATTCAATTTGGAAGTAATATCATTGTATGTAATGTATGGTTTGCTATAGAATTGGGTATTTTTTAAGATAATACATGAATTTTCCCCTACGTGGGTTTTTGGCCTGGTTTCTCCTGGTTCCTCCTGGTTCCAACCATTTTCTAAAATATAAATGGTTATAACAAAACATAACACAACAAGTCATAAATAAATGAATTATCTATTTTTTTAATTAAATTTAATGGAATGTATTGTGGGATCCATATGCTTATCATTACTCTAAAACAATTTTTATTGGGAGCTAACTTATACTTGGTCTCATACTAATGGTTTTCATTAAGGTTCTCTAATCCTAATTCAAAAATTAATTAAACTTTCTTTGATACCAACTATAGCGACCTTGATTTTTTTAAAAAATATATTACATTACATAAATGATAAACAACACAAAGTGTAATACTACTAGAATCCAAAGGATTAGTTTCTTGGGAAAATTAGGAACATACATAGCTTTTATAAAAAAACAAATAAAAATATATTTAAATGCCTTTTCTCTAGCTTCTTATTTGACTTTGTGTTCCCCTTAGTACAATTATTCACCTAAGGAATAACATCATAAATGGGTGAGATAAAATCCCAGAAAGAGGATAGATAATTACATGAATATAAAATGGGTGGTAATAATAGTTATTATTATAACATAAACATGGTATCACTATCTTAATAATGAGTGGAAACATTAGATAAACGCATGGAATTTGGAAATGCATAAAAATGGAACAACATGTCAAAGTGGTCAAATACCACAGATAATTGTTAACAAAGATGACGGTATTTTCACACATGTTCTATTTTTATATTGAGATAAATCACAATACTCAATTAATTGTGTCAATATATAATTTTGGGTGCACCCATCGCATCGTAACATTTACATGCTCTGAATATTTCAGGGTGAACCCATCACATCATAACATTTACATCACCATGCATGCCACATAGAACATATGTCAATCGAGGACCTAAAGTAACCCATGTAATGGAATGGGTATAATTTTAAATATATTAAATTCATGACTAAACATTGGGGTTATACAATAAAAATTCAATAATATAACAGGTATTAGAATCATCTATCTTGAGTGAGGAACAAAAAATCTCACAAGAAGTAAAAGATATATTTTTTGAAAGAATAGTTAATTTTTAAAATTATTTGAATTTCTCATAATAATAGATTGAAAAAATGTTTATCTTAGAAATGAAAAGGAACAATGAAATAAATTATATTTTAGGAATATTAAATCAATATTTAGACTAAAATTTGAAACAAAAGTTGAATAACAGAGTGAAAGGAAATTGGGTTCGACAATCCCCTTACCTTATGTATGAATGATTTTTTCACTTTAATATCATAGAAAATAAAAATAAATCAATTAATTAAAAAGAAAACCTATAATACATGAATTTTATTAATTATATTTCAATTAAGTTCATTTATGTTTTTTTTGATGAGTTATAGAGATTAATTTCATTGTTAGGGATTGTTTTTTTCATGGTTTTCATGATCAATTCTCTTGTATATAAGTATGTATGTTCATATACAATTAGAATAATTCTATATAATTTAAATTATTATTTATTGATGATAATAAATAAGTTTAAATGGTAATTTACATCATTTTTTATATATTATGAGGATGAATCACTACATATGACATTATTGATAATCATTTAGATTATTAGGGATGTTTATTTATCACAGTGAACAAATATTTTTATCATTTAGTAATATGTAAATATGTTGCATGAAGATCATAATAAGGATTATAAATAACACATTAAAATAAATTTTAACCATTAAAATGGTTTCATGACCAGCCTTAATGGAAGTAAGGTAAAATGAAAACATTTCATCCTTAAAGGTGATAAATTAACAACTCATGGATGATGCTTACATTTTTAGAATATAATTGAGAGGATAAGGGATTGGATGATGTATTATTCCATTATTAAAATAAAATAAAATAATATGTATATTTTTTGATTTATCATTACATTTAAATATGGGGAGGTGAGGGGAGAATAAGAAAGTAAAAGGATATGAAAGGAAATTAACATAAAAGATATAGGATTTTACCTCTTGAATCATTCTCTTTGAGAGCCTCCTAATGGAAAAGTGTTTAGTATTTTTGATGAGACAAAAAGATCATAGACATGTGTTAGGTGACTTATAATATTATAGGTTATAATTTGGAAAAGGATTAAATAATTTAAGGCGTGAGGAGAACAGGTGGTGAGGGGTGTTTTCTCATTATTTTATTTCATAGTTTATTATTTTGGAATAAATGAATATTTTGAAAATAATCATTGAATATATTAAAATAATTAACAGTAGTTCAATATTTTTGGGTTTAAATTATATATTACTCAAGTAATAGCATATTTAACTTGTGTTGCAAATATACAGTAAATTACCGTATTTTACTATTCACAAAATTCATGTTTTTCAGAAAAATTCAAAAAATTAACCATTACCATTTTTTGATACTTGGATTTCAAAAATAAACTAAATTTTATGAAAATAACTTTATAAATATTAAAATTTTAATTTTTAATAAAAACCATCATTTACAAAGATAATACGAATTTTTAAATTATAACTAATTTTCAAACACATTGAAAATTTAAGAAATTTCTAGTAAAATTATCTTATAATCATAGGACAAAAAATTGATTTTATGAATCTATTTTTAAAAAATAGTTTTCCTTCTAAATCATTATCTGAATTATAATATTAAAAATTTACTTTTATACTTTATTAAAATCCCATCACATAATTAATATTTTTTAAAACATTTAATTAATTATAATATGATATAATTATATCATATTTTCATTTATGGTATACCTAAATTGTATTTAGACATTCATAGATGAGGATACCATTCTATTGGATTAATTACTATTCTAAATGGTCAAATTACTATTCCAAAGTTCAACTTACTATTGCATAGTTATATCGTCCATAACATCTAAAAATACCTCTTATTTCTTTATTTGTTTCATTTATAATGTTTATATTCTATTCTAACAGTTATTTGATGTGGTTTATAATATATAAAATAATAATAAGGGAATTTCCTTTGATTAAAATTTTGGTCATTACATGTCAAATTCATTGGGCGGGGAAGAAAACCTATTTCACATGGTGATGCAATATATAAAAAATATTCCTCTAAGGAAAACATGAGAGATAGGTTAAGATGAAAACAAACCTCCTAATTAATTAAATCTCAATTTTTATATAAAAATCAAATATTCGTATGAATAAAAAATATATACTAAATTTTGATTAATATATGTTCAGTTTTTTATAAATTACCAAACAAAACAAAAATATCTAAAAAATATTTTATAGAGCTTCACATAGTGAAAAAATCATAGAGAATAAGAAAAGAAAAAATCATCGGTATGATCTTAAAAATGATGAAAAATCATTCTAAAAACTACAATTTAATGTTCTTATAATGGGTTTTATTCTTATTTATTATTTTAGTGCTTCATTATTAATTACTTTTTTATTTAAATTTTCAAATAACACTTTTTTTAATTGGGTTGAGTGGTAAACCTACCATTACCTGAAGAAAAATAGGCACATATTCCATTAAAACATACCTAAAGGCTCGAAGAACCCTAGAATTTAGTTAACAACATCTACCATATTTCGGTCATCTGCCAGTTGGATTCCTTGACTTTTTTCTTCACAACCTGTCATCTCCACCTCATTCTATTACATAGATACAAACATACTTCTTAGTATACAGTTATTGGTTGACTGGTCACACAGAAGATCATCTATCATAATTATGTGCATATACGATATATAATGAAATATATTTATATATTTGTATGTGGTTGTGTGTTTATTAATAATCATATATATTTATTTAAATATTAGTACATTTTTATTTTGTTAGTTATTTGTAGATAAATTGATATACATATATATAGAGAAAAATATAATTTTATATGTATAGTCCAAATTATATTAATTTATAAATATATATAATAATACATATTTATTTAAATTTATTCAACTCAAATTTTAATTAACTATATATATATATATTCATCCAACTTTTCAATTTTCTTAATGAAATATAATTAATTATTGTAAAAATATATACCTCAATTTTCAAATTGCATGGGGTTGTTTGACGTATGTAATGTCTATTTTTAATATATAATGTTGTGTGTGTCAGGGGGTCAGTGGTAAAATTAGGATGTATAGGAGGTATTTGGAGGCATTTAGGGGTAAATGCATAACTGAGGTACCAAGCATGATGTCATGAGTACTCTAAAAACTAATCATGGAATATGAAGATCCAGATTCACACTCGAATACATTTTCATTGTGACCATACATTTTTTCCAAGAAATTTGAATATATAATTTAATACAGGAATACATAATTAATTTAATTGTTGTTGAGACCATAAATTAAGGTATGAATTCACTAAAAATCGAGGAAAACCATATGCTTTATCAAAAATTTTAGCTATTTAAGATCCTTCCAACATATATCTATCAGTATAAGGTGGCCTTGTTAGTGATTTTATATATATATATCTTCCTTTTAATTTCTTCTCTACTATATCCTTAGATAATTTTAGTACTAATCAAATATAAGTGAACTCTATATATCTTCTCCTATGTTGGTTCATTGTTTTCACTAGTTAAAATAACAACTCTTTAGGGATTGTATCATATATAATTGTGGAAGGTGAATGAATTTAGGAATTTTTGATCTATGTGATTAACGAGGTTAAAGTGATTTTGGATTTTATGTTTGGTGGTGTGTTTCTATACAATAAAAACATTAAGGTTGGTGGAATCTCCAATAGTAGATTTTGTGGAAAGTTTCATGATCTTATATTTTATATTTTTATTAAATTATTTTTTGGAATGAAAATTATTTAATTATAGTTTTTGAATGATTTCACAAAATATTGTTTTTAACTATGTGAATTTTGGTGATATGGTAGAAGAATGATTTCTAGGTAGGTGTGTAATTTCTAGAAAATTTTGGGAAAACTAATATATGTTGTAAAAATGAATTTTGATTTTATTTTTGATTTAACAAATTTTTTCTCATGAATATTTATATTTATGGGAACATTAATTGTGGTCTAGAAATCATTTGAAATTATTACTTTACTATAGGTTCCTAATCAAGGTTTAAAATATTATAAAGTGGTTCAAAATTTCGTAGAATTTTCTAAATGAAATATTGGAAAAAAGAATTGATTTTTTTACATGCATGAATTGTTTGAATATGGGAAAATTATGATTAATAGAAAATAATTATCATCTTACTTTACTTGGTTTAATCATATTTTTACACATTGGATTTTGTATGGTGAAAAAATAAAGAAGTCGCGATCTAACTATGGTAGCCTGTAGTTTAATTATTCTGATGATCACATACAGATTAACTCTTTTCTAACTTATTTCATGTTTTTTATAGTGTATTTATTTTATTTTTATTGATTTATAATGGAAATAAATAATTTTTCCTTAATTCATCTTCAAAAGTGTTTCAAAATGATTATTTCAAAGAATGATGTAGCAGGAATCACTGACTAGGCTATGCAATACCACCAGCAGGATGATGGAATGATGTAGAACATACATTATATCTAGAAGTCCCCTTGGGTAATAGGTGGAGTATTTAGTCATGTATAATCTACTACCTTGCACACTGGCTAGCCGATTTCATCGAGTGGGTAACTAGTGTTGGTGTTCTAGATCCTTCCACGGTGCATTTATTATTGGTAAAAAATTTCTAATTCGACTTTTAAATGTCTTAGATTGACTCCATTGACATCAAAACTCAATAAAAGATATGAAATTATAAAAAGGTGGATTAGAATCTCATCCCATTTTAGTACAAATGAAACTAAATTCTCTTTGATTTCTAATTGCTTAATAATATCAAAAGAGATTCAATGTTCCACCTTTCCACATCCTTTAGAAATAAAGGTCAAAATGAAAATTCCCCCATGTAAATTATAACATAAAAAATCCCCATCATAACATGTTATCTACATCTATATTTATTATAATCTATCAATTTTATTTTTTCATTATTTATTTGTAACCTTATTTCCCTTTCATTATAAAAAAATAATCTTTATTTTATAACCCCTTGGACATCTATATCTCACATAATTCATAATTCTTTTCTTATTAAGTGAGTTGATATGATATTGTTTCAGGTATTCCAAATAGTAAAATGATCTATTTTCTACATCCTTTGCATCAGCGGTTTTTTATTCTCTATTAAAAGTGTAACATTCCTTGTTTGGTTTATGGTTCTTGTTAAAACTAAGTGTTATTCATTCATTACCTTTTCTATTAAAAATTATTGGAATTATTTGGTTCTTATTCCCCATTAAAAAAAAGGTGTTATATACCCTTTTATGCTTTCTTGAGGGGTAGATACATAGGGGGACCTCTATGCTATATTTCTAATCTCCATTATCAAATTATTCCTTGTTTATTTACATTCCAAAATTTCATTACTGTAATAATATTACTTATTTTCCAAGACTAAATTTCATCTATGCTTTATTTAAATCACATGGTTGGATTATATCTCATTTTTATTATAGAATCATCTTAGTTTTTTATTTTATTGATTTATTTATTCATATTAATTCTTAAAAAGGGAATTCTCCCCCTCTCTTGAAATTTCTCCAACCAACACTAACATTAATGAAGATGTTCCATATGAGATGGAAGATAATCATGATGAATTAATTAATGTTGTAGGTATTTATACCCTTGATAAAATAGAAAGTGTTGAATTAGTTTATAGGTATTTAAACAACCAATGTTCCCAGGATAAACTATATTTAAAATGTTGTAAAATATGTTGCGATTGGATAACATAAAAGAAAAAAATTGTCATAGAAATAAATATTTCACTGAATTTATTTTAGTTTTGAAAGAGTTACTTATAGAATGAAATGGGTTTCTTCATTCAAATTATGATAAATAATATATTATCACCAATGATATTGAGGTATTAATAATAAATTCTTACCCCAATTACTATGTGATATATAGAAGGAAGTGTGAATTTTTATCATAATATCCTAAAGATTAGACTTCATGGTATAAAATCCATTGTAGATCAAACTGTGAGTTATTCCCAATGACATACACCTCTTAAAAATTAAATCTAGTATCTTTTAATAATTCTTTACTTGGACAATTCATTTGTATACTCAAATGATGAAAATAGTTTTATATGACATACATATGTGAGATCCTCTAATAGAAACCCATGTCACCAAAATAATACACCAAAATAGTTGATATCTGATCAATTATTTCATAATTTTGTAAATGAAGTTAGAAATATAAGAATCAGACCGTGCATGGATGAAATGAATAGATCATCGCAATCCAATATATTTCATTCTTTGTTATTATATTAATTTACAGCCTCTCCTCATATATTTGGATAAAGAAAAATATGTTATGGTGTAATTTATGATTTATAGAACAAATCATCTTAGAAAATATAGAGATTTTATTTATCATCAATGATTTATTTAAAATTTCTATGGGTGGAAGGTGTTAAAGTTATTTATTCATATAATAATTTGTACTTTATTCCGTGTTCAATGTTAATGTTCACTATAAAAAAAATTTCATATGGAAACATATCTGCATATAGTGTTAAGGAACATAAATCATATCCAATTTATGATGAATAGAATTTATATCATCAAATAAATTATAATATAAAGATGGTGTACATATTTCATTATTTTTTTGAATTGATCACCCTAATCAAAGACTAAAAGGGGAATTTAAGAGGTTATAATAGTATGATATCCCCCATAACCATTGTAAATTGAAGAATATTACAACAACATGAAAAATATTAAAAATACATATGGAAAAACAATATTATTTTGGTAATCAAAAAAATACTTAGAATGAACTGTCCATTTTATTTGATTTTACATATTTTGTATTTTTTGATGTAAAACAATGTTGACGTTATCCGCCAGGATAAAAGAAAATTTTCGAGTTTGATTAAGAAAATATAGACATAAAAGGATAGAAAATAGAAAAATGAAATGAAATATTAGACTCATTATCTTTGAAAATATTATTGTATTTATCTCCTACATTGACATCATAAAAGAAAATATTTACCTCTAACTTATCACATGTTTTGAAAGAGTGAGAATTTGATTTTTTTTAATGTCTATATGGTTTTAATGTACCAAATGGAAATTTCTAAAATATGAGAAATATGAAATTAATGATGGATTTTATTTTAATAGGGATGAAATATCAGGAAATACATTTATGGATGAAATAATTACTAGCATTTTCACTATTTTCCATATTACCTATTTCTATAAAAAATCATTTCATAATGTTCTATCCCCTTATAAATTCCATTTCTAATAATTCATTGGATCCAAATATGTAAACAAATTTAGAAAGTAAAGTTTTATTCATTCCACGTGAACTAGATATATATGATCTACAATCAATTTTTTATATAATGGTTTATCTTGTGAATAATATTTTATAAGAGATTATGATACATTTTATTGTATATTTATGTTTTATGTAACCTTTTGAATGATATATGAAATCACATAATATATATATTAAAATTATGCATTGATCTGGGGCCTATATAATTCAAAAATAAATATTAATGGATGTGATTGACTTCTAAGATGACTACTTTAAGGGGATACATGGATCAAAAGTCAAATTAATTGTCATTGATATGGTTACTCAAGAACATTTATACAATTTTAACAAAATAGTAGAGGCTCATCAATAAAATTCATGAATATTACTAAATTTATGGTTTAATATATTAAATAAATTAACCATGGTTAATGAATTATTATATAAATACATTTTCTTCAGGGATTAAAGATAAATTCAACACTGATTCATCTGTATCAAAAACCTTGAAATTGTTAGATGGTGGATCATTTGTTAACATTATCAGATTATCCTTTTTTCAAAATAATTTAAATTATTATTATAAAAAATTAAGGATAAAACGAGTATTGATTAAAATACCAGAATAATTATATTTTTTGATGCAATATATTTTTCAAATGAAAAACATAAACACCCAATTTATCCATTAACAAAATATATTCAAGTTGATGATATAATGTAAATTTATTATAATATAATTTGAGGACCAATGTTTAATTTTTCTTATTTGATATTAATAGTGATTTGAACCAATATTATTATGGATTTAAAATTATTGATCTAAAAAATTGAGTTTTCATAGGTTAAGTTTTTATGGAGATATATTAAAAGTCGACGTTTTGTGTCATTAACCTATCAAATGATTAGTGGTCCATCATTTTCAGAGAGAAAATTCATTTAGTTAATGAAGATGTTAATGATGTTATGGAATTATTTCATATTTCTTCACCTATTACATGGAAAACTAGGGATAACAATGAATATGAAATAAACATACCCTATTCTATAAAAAATTATCACATTGAATGGATATTGAAATCCAATTCATTATAATCTAAATTATTCAGGTAAATACCTATTTTTTAATTTTTGTGATACATTATCATGTAAAAACATTTTTCTAATTTAAATATTTAAATTTATAAATTTTTATCACTTTAATTGTTTTTTTATAAATTTTCATACTCATTAGTTTCATGTACACATTTTTCAGTTCAAGAAGACAAATTTCAATTTCATTCTATGACAATGTCTTTATAGAAATTATTTATAAGTTTTCAATTTTTTATTATAATCAGTTAATAGAATAGATATAATTTTTATTTTTGTTATAAATAAACAATATTTTAACTTTTAAAAAACATTTTTTCCTAATAACATATGGTACACATAATTATACATTTTTAGATGTTGATTATTTCTAAATTTTCTATATTAATTTTTATAATTATCAGTTTATGTTAAATGTTTTTTTATTGAAGAAGCATTAAATCATTATTTTTTTGTTACTATTTAATCATTTTCACTATAGCTATGTAGGAAACTTTATTCAACTATATTTCATACAATAATATATATAATTTTCATTTTACTATAAAATTGGGTTTTTTACTTCGAATAATCATTTAATTTGAACGAAATTAAAGAACACCAAATTTCATTATAGAATAATATATATATTTATATGGATGATATAGAGGTAGAAGAAAATTTATCTAGGTATATACACATTAATTCATATAAATATTTATCTAATAATGAAATAATTTAATGAAAGTAAAATTTGTTCTTTGAAATTATTCCAAGCTCTCCTACATCTATAAGGAATATGATACCAAAAGATGATAGAAATGGGATTATGCATTTACAAAAACCTTTACTTACTCATAGGTATTAGTAGTTTCTAGTTGAATTTGATGATAAAAATAACTTATTTTTCCCAAATTCAAAGTTATTTAATATTTATATGGCCATAGAGAGTCATTATTGTATACATAGACCCTTGAGAAAGCTTGAGAGAAATGCTGATGTACATGTGTTTTTACTGATTATATTTTGGAAATATAATATTGTATTATAATGGAGAATGTTCTTTATATATGATGAAAATAAATCCTTTTGTATGTTTAAGATCTTGTTTAAAAAAGTACATAAGGTCAATCATGATGGCTATATGGATCCTTGATATTTATAACCAAATACTACTATTTATATATAAATAATCAAGGATGGAAACATCACATTTATTATATTACCTAAGAAATTTAATAGAATTTAAGGAATAATACATACCTTATTTATATTAACATGATGAATTATAGATAATATCTTGGTCTTAGAGCTTTACTTAAACCCAATAAGGATTATGTACCAACATTGGGATCATGTATTATAAAAATTTATGCTCTCTATTTTATTCTTTCACTAAATTAGTTTCAATTAAAGGTAAAAATTAAGGAATACTAGGTGGAGTGTACCAAGAACAAATATTGTAAACCATTTTTAATTCCAACATTATTAAATAAAAATAAGATATATGTAATCACACTATGAAGTGTCGACCAGTTTAGCAGTGTTGGGGGGATCTATGTATACATGATTATCATGAAACAATGTAAAAATTGAGAATAGAATGAAAAATATTTTTGAATTATTTTGGATCATTCATTGATTTCTTCTTAATATCCCATGAAAATAAAAATCATAATAAATTGTGAGATCAATTTCTTAGTAAGGGAATAAATACAATGGATGATAACGTGATTTGATAAGTCATTATAATAAGGAAATGAAAATGATAAACACATAAGAAAATTGATCAATAACATGGGAATGAAATTCATCCATGAATTAAAGTAAACACATGGGTAATAATAATTGAATTCTCTTTGAAATAAATTAATTTTTTTGTAAATTCATTTTCTTATCATCAAGGCTTAAACCAAGAAATCATGAATCTTATAGTTATGACCTTTTCCTGGACACTTTCAATATATGGGTTGGTATAAACCCATTATCCAATAAATATGGCCACCTATCTTCTATCATGAGGCCTATTGAGGTATCATGAGACTATATATAATCATCCTCCAACATCAATTTCAATTGTCTAATACGTTCCTCATACATTGATTTAACATTACAATATATAATCAGATGAACTTATAAATCAATAAATATCTATCTTGAATCAAGAATATAGAACATCAATATATTCCCAATAAATTATTAAACGTTATTAATTATGTTCCTTCACATGATAACATATATATAAATGGGATATAGTTAAGACACAATTAATGAGGTGGAAATAATATCATATAAATAAATTATTCTTAAAATATGTTCATCTAGATAAAATTAATGTATAATTAAATGATGGAGACTGATATAGAATATGATCATGATAATTTAAATGGAAACCCAATAATAAATTATTAATGGGTGATGGAATAACATAAATTCATTAGAAATGAAGGTTTATAAAAAGGAATATATTTTGAGAATTAGAGAAGAAAACAGAAGAAATGTTTTGAAAAGAAACTTCCTTAAAACAATTGTAATTATTTTCTAAAAATGATGATATAAATAATTTCCAAAATTCATTTCACAATTTTTTTAAAATAATTTATTTTTTATATAAAAAAGTCAATGAATAATGGAAAAATTATTTTCTCTAAGAGTAATATAAACTTGCAGTGGAAGATAACAATTGAATAGAGAGCATGGTGGTGGGAAATCAATTCATGTCATATACATTGAAATGAACATTCCTTTAACACTATTATATGAAGTAGAAAATGAATTGTTTGGAAAAAATTAGATATATTAATTTTAAACATTCAATATCAATTTTAAATTTAGATGAAAAAGATCAGAACCAATCATTTAAAATTATAAAAAACTTTTACAACATAAATTGTATAATATTGATATGGAATGAAAATTTATCTCATTGAAAAACCTAAAAAATGACCGTTTTATATATAAAACATTATTTTTGTCATTGATTTCCAAATATAAGAAATTTTTTTATATAAATCTAGAAACATAATAAATTACCTATTTAGAAGAAAAAATAAGTTTTATGAAGATAAAGATAATATTCTTCTCCCGACCTAAATTTAGACATGAATACTCCCAAATATGACCGAGATTGTAAAATATAACATTATGACAAATAAATTTTGAATCTAACCCCATTAAAGGTGATAATTGTTTTAAAACATAATATACATTGATTAAATATTAATTCATTGAATAATATGTCAAAGCGATAGTATATACACAATACAACAAACTTTTTGTTCATAATATAACATAAGTATCAATGTAGTGTAAATGATATGAAAATCCATAAACATATATTTATTCATGGAAAGATAAATTATGTCATTTAAATGATCAATTTTAATATTATAATTAATTCATGAGAATTTTTGTCATATATATTTCATTATTTAATGTCCTTTTATTATAACATGGAATATATTCATTGAATCGTTCTTGTTTACAATTACCACATATGGTTGTTTGGCTTATTTCTCCAAAACTACTTTAGTATATTGACTATGGTATGGTACTCTATGATGTAGTTCCCAAAAAACAGAATAATAGAGATGGTGAATTATTTTATTAAATTGGAATAGATACAAACTTAAAATCCCAGGGGAGATAATTTTATAGAGGTTTTTGAAAAAAAATACTACATACATGATACATATATTACATTGAAAAAAAACAAAGCAAAAAAAATAAAAGATTAGCATAATCGAAACTCATTCAAAGGATTCTTATTCTTAACATAGGGAATGAAAACATAATAAGGTTGAGATAAAATTATCAGTGAGGCTAATTATCGCAGAATAAATAATGAATCACTGAGAAAAAATCTATTTAGAAAAGTTAATAAATGAAAATACATGACATTCAAGTAATTACATATGGTATAATCAATATATAATAGAAAATAACTCAAATACACAACATTTAATAAATAATTTTATAATAAAATGTACCCATAGATAATGTCAAATAAATAATCTCATGAATAATAAAAATAATTACTAAATTCATAATAGAGGCAACGATTAATTATAGGATGCTATGTTTCCCAGGTACATAATATCTTCACCATCAAAACCATTCAAAATAATGTTTAAAATATTCGGTTAAAACCGATTGGATTTGGACAACTAATACGCCTCATGAGACAACCGATTCATCGAGGGGATTACTTTAAACGGTCTCCAACCATTGTAGTACCAGTCCAAATAATTCTTAATATATTGAATAATTTATTTAAGAAAATTGATTTTAAATCAAAATGACCCATACCACTTTGAAACATTTGAATACCATGAATAAAATGATATTTAGGATTTAAGATTCTCGAAATCAAAAGATGTTTCTACAACTTTTATTTAAGTTTAATTTTTTACTGAATTATTTATACACATTATATTAATTATTTGGAGTTTTGTAATTTTATAACTAAATTTATTAATTAATAAGTTTTTATAACTAATTTTTTTATTTATTTATCTTTATTAATTATGTTTGTGAAACATATATTTTAGGTTATTTTTTCTTTTTCTATTTAATTTTTATATGTTGATGCGATACTTGATTAATTTTTGGTGTTTTTATGGAAATTAATTAATTTGTTAATCATTTTACATAATCTAATTAATTTAAACATTAAATTAATATTTATTTTGTTATTTTTTAATCTCAATTAAAATTTTAACTTATAAACAACTAACTTGATTCTTCCAATTTATTGATTTAATTAAATTTATTAATTTAAAATTGGATTATGAATCAACAATACTTTTAAAAAAATGAAAATTTTATGAATAAAGCATTTAATATTTTAATCTATAATTAATTAAATAATTCTTTAACATAATATCATAACATTTAATTTAGATATATTACAATAAATCAACTCTATTATTTTCTTCTAATTAGTTTATTTTGAATTAATTTGATTTTTTTGTTAATTTTTATGATTTTAATTTAATTTATCAATTCATTTTATAAATGGTAATTTAATTATTTTTATTAATAAATTAGTTATTCCTTAATATAATATAAGTGCTTCTATTTTAATTTAATTAGTTAGTTATTCAAGTTTAATTAATCAATTCATTATTATTTTAAGTCTTCATTAACATAATTAAATAATTAATTTAGAATTATTATATATATAATGTCAATAATGTTTTAACTTATTTAATTTTGTTTCATGTCTTTAGATTTATGTTTAGACATCGTTGTCCCCTATGTCTATCCTAGTGATATTGCTTCATGACACTATCAATGACTTATTGAGTCACTGATACATTTCATCCTCATTCAAAGATGCATTTCACTCTCACTCACCATTATCTGCTTAAACAATTTATCCAATTAATTGACTCTTTAGTTTTAATTATTAATCCTTAAATTTATATTTTGAAATTTTTTTAACCATTATCATGTTTATTAATTAGTGTGTTTACAAATAAAAAATTCAACATTTTATGTAAATCTTGTTTTTAAAATTTAAAAAATAATAAAAAATAATAACTTCATTCGACTTATCTTCTATATTTAGTTTCTAATTTTAGTTTATGATTTATTTTATGTTTTAAATTAATCAATTAATTATTTTAATTAAGTTGATTGTTAGTTTCAATTTCTATTAATTAATTAGTTTAAGTTTATTTTTACATCGAGTCACCGATGCAGTCCAGTGGTAGAATTACCCTGTTGATGTTGTCTACTTCACTACTCACCGACAACATATTTTACTATCAAACAATTACCATATTGGTGAGATATCTCACCGATTCATCTAGACCCCTACCTTGTTGGTGCCCCTACCACCTACCGGCCCTGTTAATACACCTATAGCCCGCTCCTATTGGTCTAACTAACACATCCACATCCTTCGACCTACAGAAAGGTTCCTAATGACTCAATGATCCTTCCCATATTTTCAACTTACCGATCCATTTCTTCAACTTACCGATGCCCCACATTCATGACTCACCGATATGCATCACCTTACATCATCTATCTCAAACAACCATCATTCTGTAGTCACTCCTCTAACCACACTTCTCTTTGTCTTCCATCCTATCGCAGTCGATCTCACTGACACCACCAACAAATTCCCTCAACAATCCAAATAGAACCAGACACCATTTTAGACTACTTTAGTCCGAATTCAAACCTGAAAACACATGTTTTGTAGATCTGTAACCTAGTTCTAAAGTAGAAACCCTAGGATGCTGTTTTAGACCAAAGTCGAAAAACATTTATGAAACACATCACTTTAGATGGTGGTTGAGCCGTACCCCTAGCATAGTCACTACTATAGAGGAGTATCCTTGAATTGCTGCTAGGGTAGATTGAGTCGCTTCCAAGGAAGAACTTGTCTCTGACTTGGAGAACTGGAGAAGAAGTACGCTGGCACAAGAGTTGGGTGAGACCATGTCGCCTATTTAGGATCCAGAGTCACCAGTGGAGGAACCAGAGTTGCTGCTAAAGGTGCATCAGGGAGGTATGCCACCGCTGGTCTATGGAGTAAGGCTAGGAGACCATTGAGCGATATTATAGAGAAGTACAACGAAACACTCCCCACTCAGGCTGCTACGCAAAAGGGAGAGAGAGAGTGTGTGTGTGTGGGGGGGAGGGGGGGGGGGGTGGATTGAAATTTAAAAATAAAATAAAATAAAATAAATAATAATAATAATTATAAGTAAATATAATTTAAACTTATAAATTAATATATAAATAAATTATAATAAATAAATTATAAAAATAATTAAATAAATAAATTATAAAATAAAAAAATATTAATAAAAAGTATTAGATTTAAAATAAAATTAAATACTGGAATTAAAATAATAATAATAAATAAAACATATTGATAAAAAATTATAGTTAAGTATAAAATAATAATCATATAATAGAATATGTAAATTAATAATTGAATTAAAATAATAAAACTAATAATAATATTTAATTAAAATACTTAATAGTTAAATTAGTTTTAAATATGTAATTTTATTAAAATAAATAAATAAATTGTCTAAATAAATAAAACCGATTATCATTTAATATTTTCAAAAATGATTAATAATTAATTATATATTTTTAAATAAAATTTATTAAATAAACAAATTAAAATATTTCTTAACAAGTTAATAAATATTAAGTAGTTATAAAAAATTCATTTAAATAATAATAAAATTAAGTATATAAGTAAATTGATATTATTTGTTTATTTTTAAACTAGCATAATAGTTCCCTATCATGGATTCATGAAGGAACCCAAAATAGGTCCAGATGCATCCTAACTAACTATTCAAGAGTTAGTGACATGGGATTGGTTTAAAGGATGTGTGATGCATAAAAAGTGGCACATGTGTGGTGTAGAAGATTTAAACATACCTATGTCAGTGAAAGATATCAGTGATATGCAACAAATTATAGAGGCAATTGAAAGAACAAAGTACCAAAAAATAGAAGAGGATGCACATTTAACTTTCACACCAGAATCCATTCGATATCTGATTATTCCAGTAGATTTATTTAAGGGGGAGATGAAGTGAACTAGAGATGCATAGGAGAAGAGCAGCAATTAAACATCTTAATTTTTTATGGATAACTTCTCTCTTAAATTCATATTTTCTAATTGTCAGCTATAGAATATGTTTATGATGATTGTTTAACTACATTTATTCTAGGAATTCAAACTCTTGCAATTCTAATCTTGTTTAGTCTATATCAATATTTTTCAATAAGAATTATATTCTATCAGCAAGATTAAATCTGGTTCTGAAATTTTTAATTGAATCTTCTCCTTCTATGAATATAATTTCATAATCAATGATATTTCGGGGAGATCAATCATTGAAACAATTAACTGAAACAAATTTTCATATTTTACAAAAACTTTTGGAGATATCGTTTCGTGTTGAAATTTTCTCTTGTTCCTTTGTTGTATTTAGTTTTTGAAGTGGAGAACCTCAAGATCTATAATACTACGTGTTAAATCTTTTGGAATGGAAGAGTTAACCGTTCATTTTAAGGATTGAGTTCCATAAAATGGTGAAACATATTTTTATGCTAATGGATTTCAAATCTCTCGAAATAGAATTTAGACCAACCATCGGTACACTTGTTCATATCTCCTATTTTTTAATTATTTTTACTACATCTTTTATCTATTTAATATTCTATTTCTTAAATATAAAATCATCAAAAAAATTATTTCATCATTTTTCACTTTATTAATATAAAAAATATGAAAGAGTAAAAATCTAAAGAAAATCCACCCACTATTGAAACTAGTGGGATCATTTGAAACCCATTGATCGGTCGCCTTCTTTCTTATTTGTTTGACGCTACACCATTATAAAAGTGTAGGTAATAAATTTAATTATGTAGGTTGTGAAAACCTCCAGACCCTATCAAAATCTGGTTCCATTTATGGTGATGGAAAGTGATGAATGTTCAGGAGTAGAAAATCCCCAAAAAAAATTTAACAAACACACACACTTTTTTGGGAAAATTTGCTTCTTGGGTTGATGTATAATTTCTTCTTGTTCTATTTGGTTGTCTGTTAAATATGGTTAATTAAAAAAATGGAATATTATGAGGATCGAAATTATCAACCTGAACCACATTGTGTCTGTTGTTGTTGTAATGGGCACACTCCCAATCAGTGTGTCTATAACCAACTCTAATAGATTGATTACATTATTGAACATGAACAACACTTTAGGCCTCAATTTGAAATCTTAGAAAAATATTACTGAATTTAATCTAAAGTGGAATCTAGGAATTCCTTGTTAAATAAAATCAATGAAATCTTAGTTATAAACATTCAATATAAAGATAATAAAAGAAACATTTACAAATTATACACATAGAATTATATAATAGGATTAAAAAACATGAATAATTTTAAATAAGCGAAAAATAAATTTCTATAAAATTTTTGAAAATGTAAATGAAGAGGAGAGTGAGTCTGAACCTGTCCATCAAACCATATACTTAGAAGAATCTGATTTTGATGAAAAAACAAGGAAATAACCAACTAACATAATGAAGAATACAATATTGGTGATCCTATAAAGAACATAAATGGAGTTGAGTCGGATAATTTTAGGAAATAATTGACACATATTGAAAAATAATGCATTGTCGTATACATGGTTCCAACTTTTTATAAGGTAAAAATTTCAGAAACTTTGAAAATGTAATTACTCATATTTATGAAAAAATAGATAATGAAAACACGAAGGATAAATAATTTACACTTAGATTTTCTGATTTTTTTTTATAATTAACTTCAATAAGAAATTTGAACTCTTAAAACAGAATAATAAACTAGATATAATAAAATCCTAATTTGTTAAACCCAGATTGAAAACCACACTACCCTGTTTTAAAATTCTTAAACAATCAATCTCTGAAATTATGCTGGATGAAGTTGATGAGGGCATGATATTTGAATAAAGGATAACTCATGATATTTCATTGCCTTATTCTAATATTGATCATTTTTATTGTAACTGCGTTTATTAAAATTGAATATATTGTTGATATACATAGGGAAAATTGATTAAATTTGAACAATGAGGAATATAAATTTTAGGAAGCTGAATTAAAAAATACTTTCCCTTTTAATGAATTGCAACACTCAACTCAGATTTTTTAGTAAGATGATCTTTTCTATTGTGAATATAAACGAGTGGTTGAATAGTCAATTAGTTTAGGTAGAATTAATTTGTTAGAAGATGTAGATGTTGAGTGCAAGTTAACTAATGAGGATAATTTGGAATAAATTTATAACATTGTAAATCTAAATCTGTTAATGATCAAGTAAATTAACTTCCCTATTTTTCACATAATTCCTCAACTGAGTCAGGTGAAAATTCCCATCTTGGGACTAATAATGTTATAGAAGGGGATTTTTACATGAGTTTCAGTGTCTCTGATTCTGTTCAGCACAGTCTTGTTTCCCCTCTTGAACATGATAGTCATAACTCATCTATAAGAACCCTTGAATTTGTTTTTGTTGAGGTTGATTATGGTAGAGATAACCATTGGAATAATGACAACCCCCTAAGAGCACTGATTTAACTTTTGTCGTTTTATCAAAATTTAAATTTGGTTAAATATAAATCAAATTTGAAAGTGGAAAACACTGCTTCCAAGAGTAACTCTGAGGTTCCTGATCCTATGAGCTTCATGGAAGAGCTTCAGGGGGTCTATAAATTTTCACTTGAATCAAAATACCTTGGAAATACTATTAAAATGTGAATTTAGGTGATGAATTTTATGCTCTACTTTATGACTCCATAGATAAATTCATTAATGTTAAAGGGTTTTTCTTAGGGGGTTTTACAAATTTTGAGAATTTATTATTTGTTTTCATTAGTGATAGTGCCCAAAAAATTCAATTATCTATTAAAAACAAATGGGCCAAACCCATGTGGTGGTTCCTACTGAAGAAACCATGCCCACCTTGTGACCATGGTTAGTTCAAGCTGAATTCGGCTGGGGACATTAAAACTAGCACATCATTGGAGGCAACCCAAGATTTTTTTAATTTCTATAAAAAAAATGTGCTTAATTAATGTCTAAATAAAGACATAAAATTCATCACTTCATGGGAGTCAACCCGTAGTTTATGCTTTGTCTTTATTGTTGTCCCAATTTTATACCCTAAATAATGTGCAACTATTCTTGTTCTGTGTATTTTATATTTCTAACGGATCTTTCTTGGCCTTTATGGTTCTTGGATTCAGTGATAATGAGTATGATGCATATGGAGCTAATAAAGGAGTGTAATTACCATAATGGATTATATCTAGACAAAAAATTAACAGTGAAGTTCAATAATTTTAATTATTCATTTATTTTATGTTCCTTTCACTTGATAAAATTTCACTAATAAGTCAACAACTTATTTGATCCACTGATACACTGTTGTCGATGAGTGATCTCAATGGTGACTGAATGCTGGTCGTGTTGGTGAGTCATTAATTTTATTCTTTTTATAAAAAATTTGTTTTTTAATTGATGATTCATGAAAATTTCTACTACCTATGTCTGTTAATGAAATATTCTTTACGAACTTATTTGATGAAAAATTGAATTTAATTATTATTAAAATCTCTTTACTGTTAGAAATTACGTGTGGGGGTAGTTAACGTGGATTCTTTCTTTCATATTTTTTCATCTAGTTTCTATTGGGTGATTAGTATGCATCTTTAATTATCAATTGTTAATCATATTGAATCAAATATTCAATTTTTCTTTCTGAGAGTTCATTGTTCATTTAATTATTTCACATGAAATTGTCTGAATTTAATTGAGAATTTTTTTTCACCAGATTAAATTGAAAATGTATGTGATCCTTTAGTATTAAAAATATTTTATTTTGGAAAACATTATTTTTATCTATAATGCGACCTCTCATACATGTCATCAATCTGCCTAATTGAAATTTGCTTTGAACTTTTTTTTTCTATTTGTCGTCTTCTATACATTTGATATCAACTTTGGGGAAAATTTTTTGTTTTATGTGTGGGTGAGGGGGTAAACCTACTATGAGATAAACCTTATTTTATTGAAATCCCATCAATTCTAACTACACTATGTTTTTTAAAAAATGGTTATAATTTTTCAAAAAAAATTTCACAAATTTTTTCTTCTTAGGATTCACACTAATCTTCCAATGTGTCTTTCCTAAGGATAGTTACCATTTTGGTAGTTGGGAGTTTCCTTTAAACTAAATCTTTTGTTGATGGATGATTATTGGGTGAATATGTTTAGTTTTTGTATGAATTATATGTCTAAGGACTATGTTTGAGAGTGATATGGAATACTTTTTAGTGGAATTGAGATCATATGTTTATGAGTTTTAAGTTTGAATTTTTTTGGGGACATAATTTTTATTTATAAAAAAATAATCACCTTTGTGAACAAATTTGGATGTTTTTCATTTGAATCTATTGGAACTAGAGTAATATGGGTATTTAGGAACCCATAATGATTCTGTAAGACCCTAGACACTAGTTGTGTTTATATTAAATAAAATACCCTTATAGAATAATGAAAAAGTGAATAATAATAATTCTTAACATAAGAAACATGGATTGGGATAAATAATAATTATGTTTCTAGGGTCAAAAATGAGTTCATTAAGGTGGGGGAAAAATGAACACCAGATAAATAATGGGACATTATATTTGTATGGATTCATTTATATTCCTACAATAAGGTGATTCAAAAAAATAAAACTTTAATGTCTGATATATGGAACTGAGGAGACAATCAAATTTTAGAACTGATTTTGTTATGTTTTTAAATTACATCTACTTTTAACCTTTTATCACACTTGAATTTAGATCTTATAATTTAATTGAAATAATTTATTCAGCAGTTTCACAATTTCATTGTCATCAAATTCTAAACTACTGAACATGTCACATTTTGTGTTGATTAATAAAACACACTTATGTTTTTCGAAGATAATAAATCATGAAATTGTTTGGGAACAAATGATATTTAAGTGTGGAGGAATTAGATGTGGCTCTAAATCATAAGATTTTTCAACATCTTTTATTTAAGTTTATAATGTTTTAATCTATTGTTTTTATAGTTTTAATTAATTAATTGGACTTTTTTAATTTTATAACTAAATTAATTAATTTATAAGTTTTTATATCAAATTATTTATTTATGTCCTCTTTATTAATTATGTATTTCAAACATAGTTTTTAGATTATTTATTATTTTTCTATTATTTTTTTATAATTTTATGTGTTTATTTATTAGTTTTTTATGTTTTTTGAATATTAATTGTTTAGTTAATCAATTTACATCATCCAATTGATATAAACATTACCTTAATTTTTTTTAGAATTTATAGTATCAACCAATTTTATTTTTAGTTTTAATAAACTAATTTAATTATTAAAATTTATGGTATAATATAAATTTATTAACCAAATATTTAATTATGAATCATCATGACTTTTTAATAATATAAAATTTTTATTAAATATTAATTTAATATTTTTAATTTTAATTAATTTACTCTATCTTTAACTTTATATATTAATTTTTAATTTTGATCAATTAAAATAAATTAGCTGTATTATTTTATTCTAATCAACTTATTTTGACAGAATTTTATTTCTTTTTCTAAATTTTATCATTTAAATTTAATTTAAAAAATGTTTTTATAAAAGTTAATTTTATAATTCTGTTTAATAAATTAGTTAGTCCTTAATGTATGATAGATGTTTTAGTTTTAATTTATTTAATTAGTTAGTCAATTGTTTTTAATCAATTCATTATTATTTAAAGTCTTTTCTTACATACTTACATAATTAATTTATAATTACCAAATCATTAACATCAATAATGTTTTAATTTATTTAATTTTGTTTCATGTTTTCAAATTTATGTTGAGACAACAATAACCTCAATGTTTATCTTACTCATATTTCTTCTTAACACTGTTATTGACTCAAAGATTCACTAAATCAAGTCCACCTCAATCATAGATGGAGTTCATTCTCAATCATCATTTTTCATTTATTTAATCTAACAAATTAATTGATTATTTAATTTTACTTTTTAATCATTACTTTTTCTATTTTAAAAATTATATTAACCATAATCTTGTTTATTAATTAGTGTGTTTATAAAATATAAATTAATTAAGTTATGTTAATTTTGTTTCTCAAAATTTATAAAATAATTATAAATAAAAATATCATTTGATTTTTTTCTCTCTATTTGGTTTCAAATTTTAGTTTACGATTTAGTTTTATGTTTTCAATTATTGAATTAATTATTTTATTTTTATTTAAGTTTTATTTTTAGTTTCTTATAATTAATGAGTTTTTGAATTTTTTTTTGGTAGTGAGACACCGATGTAGTGCAGAGGTAGCATAGTCCTACTAACGCTGTCTAGATCACTACTAACCAATTCCTCATCAGTACCTCTACCACCTATATACCCTTCTGTTGGGTAATATGGAAAGCAATGAAAACACAATGAATAGAAAAACGAACACGTAGTGGAGAAATCTTTCCCTGAAACAGCGGATGCGTAGTGACAAAAAAAGGGAAAAATATAAAGTTGACACCAGAAATTTTTATATGGAAAACACAAAAGAGAAAAACCATGGGACATAGTCTAGAAAAAGGGATACACTAAAATTTATAAGTACACGGTAGAGACTCCCCAAAAATTAAAGGGATATAAAAAGTAATACTAAGAATAATAGTGGATCAAAGTCGGAGTATAGATGTAGTCTGAATGATGCCTGAAATGAAGAATGCAGCCTACTAAAGAAACCAAAATAGATCTGACTGTGAAAGAAGAAGATTGATGTCCAAAAAATTTCATATGAAAAGGCACCAGGATCGGATCAAAACCCACCTCAAATGAGATTAGATCAAATCAAAGTAGTTCCACCTGTTGCAGATCTGAAAACTGCTTCTTGAAAACACAACTGAACTGCCTCCAACAACTGCCGAGAGAGGAGCCACACATCTCATATAAATATGAGACTTTTTACATGATATATCATGCATCTCATGAAAGATATCTCATATATTATTAATGATATCAAATATATCTCATCAAATATATCAAAATATTTTTTAAATATATTAGATATATCTCTTCAAAGATAAAAAAATATTTGGGCCAGATGAGGAGGCGCCCCAACAAACTCCCCCTCCGACTCAACTGGTGATCATTGTCAACCCTACAATCAGTCAGAAAATCTCAAATTTTCCTCTGGGTATACACTTGGTTAACATGTATGACCCATTATCATTAGTGTGGATGTGCACAATCTCTAACTATCTTGAATCAAGGACATTGCGGATCCAATGATACTGAACATCGATATGTTTCGACCTGCCATGAAAAGTAGAATTGTTTCCCAAAGAAATAGCACTATGACTATCACAAAATAAAACATATCTTTATTGATTAAAATTTAGCTCTCAAATAAAAGATTTCACCCACAACAAATCATTGCAAGCCTCTGTAGCTGCAATAAACTCTGACTCCGTGGTAGAGAAAGAAACACATCTCTCCAACCTAGACTGTCAATATACATCCCCCTACAAATATGATAAAATAGCCTGATGTAGACTTCATAGAATCGATATCTCTTATCAAATTTGAATATGTAAAGCCACAAAGCATAGGTTACCCTTTACCAAAACACAATCTTAGATCATAAGTTCCATGAAGTTAACGAAAAATGTACTTCACTGCCCTCCAATGATGTCTGCCTGGATTTGATAGAAAATGACTGACCACACTAACTACATGAGCTATATCAGTTCTAGTACATACCATAGAATACATCAAATACAAAACGATAGATTAATAATGAATGTGTTGCATCTCCTCCCTCTCTCTTCATCAGTAGAAGTTGACTGACTGGTGCTGAGCATAAAATGTAAAGCCTGAGGTGTACTAACCCCTTTAGCTCTACCCATAGAAAATCTCTAAAGAACCTTATCAATGTTTCTCTCCTGAGATAACCAAAATTTATTGTATTTCCTTTCATGGTAGATCGTCAGGACAAGAATCGCTCGTGTTGGCCCCAAGTGTTTCATCGCAAAAGGCTGAAAAAGATCCTTCTTCAATCTGTAAATTCTAGTAGCATCATGGCCATTAATGAGCATATCATTAGCATAAAGCAGTTTTATAATAAAATCATCATCAGTAAATCTATGAAAAAACACACAATGATCAGAAGACGTCTTCCTGAAACCCTGAGGAGAAATGACAGATTCAAACTTTTTATACCACTTTCTTGGATCTTGCTTCAAACCATACAAACTCATCTTCAATATGTAGACATGATTCTCTTTACATGTTTCAACAAAACCCTCTCGTTTCTCCATAGAAATCTCCTCTTCTAAATCTCCATGGAGAAAAGATTTTGTCACATCCATCTGCTCAATCTACATATCCAAATTAGCAGCCAAACCAAGAACAACCTGAATAGAAGGCATTTTGAAAATAGGTGAGAAAATCTAATCAAAATCAATACCTTTCTTCTAGTGGAAGCCTTTAACAACTAACATTTCCATGTACAGTGGAACAGAATAGGATAATTCATTTTTAATCTCATAAATCCACTGATTTTTCAAATCTCTCTTACCTGTCGGTAACTTCACTGGCTCAAAAGTATGGTTGTCATGCAATGATGTCATCTCATCATCCATTGATGCTACCCATCTATTCGTCTAGTCACATTCCATTGCCTCATCAAAAGATTCTGGTTCTAACACTTCAGCAAGGAGCAAATACTCATCAGGTGAATACAGATTAGAAATGGTACAATGCCGAGATGACCACAAGAGTGGAACTGTAGGTTCATTGATAACCTCCGGAACTGGATCATCAGAAACAAAAGGTGCATCAGAAATATCAACTCCAACCTGTTCACCCTGAGAATCATTATGCACATCAATGTGATCATCAGAATCAACAATATGATGTAAATGTGAATCAAAACCAGGATCAAGACTAACAAAGCCATCAAAGGTTGGAGAATTGGTCTTCTATCCCTTATCAATATCTGCAATAGTCTGGTCCTCTTGAAACACCGAATCTCTGTTTCTGGCAAGTTTCTTCAAAACAGGATCATAAAACATGTACCCAAACTCATCGTGTCTATATCCAATTGAAATACACTACCGTGACTTATCATCCAACTTGGATCTCTCATCTCTAGACACATGAACAAATTCCTTACAACCAAAAACATTTAAGTGATCTTACCTAATCTTTTTTCCATACCAAAACTTATCAAGCGTGTCTTTTTGAAAATCAACTGCAAGTGATAAATTGATATTATAAGAAACATTGAGTAAAGCCGCACCGCAAAAATGACCAGGAAACTTTGCTTCCAAATGGAAACAACGAACTCTTTCCAATAGAGTCATGTTCATCTGATCAACTATACCATTCATCTGAGGTGTCTTGGGAGGTTTTTTCTAATGATGAATACATTCATGCTTACAATACTGATAAAATGGACCACAATTCTCTCCCCCATTTTTAGCGAGAATACATTTAAATTTCTTTCCAGATTCCCTCTCAGCAGAAACATGAAATTCCTTAAAAACACTAAGCACCTAAATTTTGGCATTCAGAACATAAACACAGAGATTTTGTGAGTAGTCATTAATAAATGTCACAAAATAAAGAGTGCCACTAAAGGTCATAGATTTCAAAGGACCAAAAATGTAAGAATGTTTCAATTCATGTACCAGTGACTTCCTGTGTGCAGGATGACAGCTAAAACTCACTCTGCTTTGTTTTCCAGCCATGCAGTGATCACACATGTTCAGTTTGACATTCTCTAAATCAGGAAGAATTTTTCTTTTTTCCAAACAACAAAACCCTTTCTCACTAATGTGACTAATCCTCTTATGCCACAACTTTGATGAAACATTGCACTCAAAAATTCAAGCATTATCACAAGAAATAGAAGCTTTAGTCCAGTAAAAACCTAACTACTTCATCCCTCGAGCCACAATAAAAGATCCCTTGGAAGGATTCCAATGGAAATCACCAAAAGTACTGATAAACCCTTCGTCATCCAAAATTCTGGTAGAAATAAGATTCAAGAGAACCTCTGGTTCATGTTGAACATTCTTCAAAATTAGCTTACATCCAGTACTGGTCTCTAAACAAACAATCCTGATACCTACGATATCAGCATAACCATCATTACCCATCTTCAAAAACCCAAAATTACCTGGGTTGTAATAATTAAAGAACTCCTTCTTTGATGTCACGTGAAAATAGGCACCACTGTCAACAACCCAGCAAGAATGATCAGAAGTAATACTAATGGAGTCATAAACAATAACAGGATCACCCCTTATAGTCGTAGTGACATAATCATCTCCATAAAAATTATTCTTTAGTTGATTGTCCTTCATTCTGTTAACTCTTTTCATATGATAACAAAACTTCTTAACATGGCCCTTCTTACAACAATGATGAAATTCAAAATTTCTCTTCTTTGATCTGGATTTGCTTATGCTTTTACAATGTCCTTAACTTCTCTATCCCAAATTCTTTTCCAGGCTTCTCCCCCTATTCTCTATGACTAAAAGCTCTGATGATTTCTCTTGAGTACGTCTCCTGACGTCTTCATTCAAAATAGAAGACTTAACAAAACTGAATGTTACAACACCATTAGGAGCAGAACTGATTATATTAACATGTAAATTCTCCCAAGAATCATGTAATGTGTTAAGCAATAAAAGTTCTAAAACCTCATCTTCAAAATTGATACCCATGCCAGACAACTTATCAACGCATCCTTGATATTCATTTAAATAATAAGAAATAGACGTACCTTCTATTTACCTCAAATTCATCATTTGTTTGAGAAGAAACACTTTATTGTTTCTTTTCATGGATGTATAGGTACTCTCGAGCTTCCCCCACAAAGTTATGGCATGAGAGATGTTAACAATGTGGTTCATCATGTTGTCTTTCACCCAATGGTGATTGAAGCCGCAAACCATCTCATGTTCGAACACCCATTCTTCATCTAATATTCTTTCTGGATTCATGGTACTAAACACTGGAAGATGAATTCTCTTTACAAAAATCATATCCTTCATTTTATGTCGCCACATATGGTAGTTGGTACCATTCAACAAAATCATCAGACTGTAGTTAGCCTCCATAATAAATATGAAATAGAAAACCAAAACCTCTGATACCAAATGTTGGGTAAGATAGAAAGAGATGAATGAACAAATAATATAATAACCAAAACGTAGAGAAGAAATTTTTCCCTCAAAAAGCAGATGCGTAGCGACCAAAAAAGTGAAAAATTTAAAGTGGATGTCGAAAATTTTTACATGGAAAACCCAAAACAGAAAAACCATGGCACCTTGTCCAGAAAGAGGGATCCACTAAAATAGATAAGTACAAGGTATATACTCTCCAAAAATGAATGGGATCAGAAAATTAATACTTAGAAAAATAGTGGATCAAAGTCATTGTATAGATGTAGTCTGAATGAAGCCTGAAATGGAGAATGCAACCAGCTAAAGAAACCCAAATAGATCTGACCATGAAAGAAGTAGGATGATGTCTAAAAAAATTCAGATGAAAAATCACCGGTATCGGATCCAAAACCACCACAGATGAGAGCCGATCAAATCAATGTAGTTCTACTGGTTGCAGATCAGAAACCCGCTTCTTAAAAACGTAGCTGCACTACCTCCAACAATTGCTGAGAGAGGAGCCACTAATCTCATATAAATAGGAGACTCGTCACATGATATCTCATGTTTCTTCTAAATGATATCTCATATCTTATTAAATATATCAAATATATCTCATCAAATATATCAAAATATCTTTTTAAAGATATCTGATATATCTCTTCAAAGATAATAAAATATTAGGGCCATATGAGGAGGCACCCCAACACCTTAAAACCCACAGATAGCTAGCTCCAATATATCTCACTGAAACATCCCCATCCATCGACCTACTAATAGGTTCCTCATGACTCACCAATCCTTCACTGCATTTCAACATACTGATCCACTTCTTCAACCTACTGATGCCCCTGGATCATGACTAACCCGCTCACAACACCTTCCTTCATCTACCTCAACACACCGACATTCAGTGGACACTCATCTATCAAAACTACTTGGTGTCTTCCTTCTTACCATAGTCGGTCTCACCGACACCACATGGAATTTCCCTTAACAAACAAAAAAACAAGACACCATTTCATACCGCTTTAGACCAAATTTGAACTTCAAAATACATTTTTTGCAGATCTATAACCCAGATCTAACTTAGCAAACTTAGGTCACCATTTTTTCCCAAATCCGAGCCACAGATCTAAATCATATCTATGTGGAAGTTGTTTGAGTTATTCCCCTAGCTCTCATAGTGTTGTGGAGGAGTCGACTTGAGTTTCCACTAAGGTAGCTCAACCCACTACCAAGGAAGAACCCGTCACCTCATTATAGAACTAGAGAATTAGCACGCCACTACTAGAGCTAGGTGAGACAACGTATCCTGTAGGGGAGCTAGAGTGGCATGTGGAAGAGACAGAGTTTCTGCCAAAGGAGCTTCAGGGAGGTGTGGCACCAATTGTCTATGGAGGAAGGCTGGGCATCCATTTAATGGCATTATGTTGAAGAACTATGAAACCCTCTTCCCTTGGGTTTCCACACAGAAGGGAAAGTGGGGGGGGGGGAGAGATAGAAATTAAAAAATAAAAACAATAAATAATAAAATATTATTATTATTATACATAATAATAATATAAACTGATAAATAAATAAATAAATAAATGATAAGAAATTAAATTATAAATCTAATTAATTAAATAAATTATAAAACCAAAATTACATTATGAAAATCATAGTTTTTAAATAAAATTAATTACTCAAATATAAAAATTATTAATAAATAAAAAATAATTATAAAAAATTACAAGTAAGTATAAAATAATAATCTTATAATAAAATATTTAAATTTATAATTAAATTAAAATAATAAAACAACTAATAGCTTTATATTAAAATCATTAATAATTAAATTAGTTGTAAATAAGTAATTTTAATAATACAAATAAATAAAATAGCTATGTAAATTAAACCAATTATATTTGAATATAAAAAAAATAATTAATTATATCTTTTAAATAATATAAATTAAATAATTAATATAAAATATAAATTAACAGATAAATGAATATTTACTTGTTATTTAACAATAATATAAATAATAATAATAATTAATTATAGAAGTAAATTGTTTTTATTTATTTTTTGTTTTTAAAATATCCTAACTGTGTTGTTTTTTGAATTCATGTTGGAACCCAAAACACATTCAAATACATCCTAAATAACTACTTAGATGTTAGTTACATGGGAAAGGATAAAACAACTTGTAATGCATAAAAAAGTCACACATGTGTGGTGAAAAATATTTGAACCTACCTATGTCATTAGAGGTCTCGGGTGATATATGATAGATGACAGAGGCATTTAAAAGAACAATGTAGTAGCAGAATATAATAGGACTCTCCTTCCACATTCACGCTAGAATCCTTTTGAGAGCTGATTCATCTAGGAGATCAGTTGGAGAGAGAGACGAAGTGAACAAGAGATGCATAAGAGAAATGTAGTAGTGAAAATTATTCATTCCATATGGATAATTACTCTCTCAGTTTCACATTTTGTTATTTTTAATTCTAGAATATATTTACTATATTAGTTTTCCTATATTTGTTTGACAATTTGAAACTCCCACAGATTTAACTTTTTTATTCTTCATTAATTTCTTTTAATAAAATTAAGATTATATTAGGGAAATAGAATCCGGTTCATAAATTTTAAATTGAATCTTCAACTTCCATGTATATATTTTCAAAATCAATGATCTTTCGGTGAGATCTATCATTGAATGAATTAACCCAAACAATAATTAATGATCCAAATAAATATTCATTGAGATTGTTTCCTGTTGACTTTTTCTCTTGTTCCTTAACGGTGTTTGGTTTTTTAAGTGGCCATCCTCAAGAACTATAATAATGTGTGTTAATTCATTTATAGAGGAAGAGTTAACCATTCATTTTGATTTATTAATTCAATAAAATGAAGAAAAACATTTTTAAGCTAGTGTATTTCAAATCTCTCGAACATGCATTTAGATCAACACTCTTGTTATAATTACCTATTAATCATTTTTATGGTATATTTTATTTGTCACACATTATATTTCTTAAATATAAACTCATTAAAAAAATTCATATTGTTTTCACTTCATCAAAAAAATATATAAAAAAAGTAAAAATCTATAGAAATTCTACCCATTGTTAACACCACTGGGATTTTTGTAACCCTTTTATCACTCACTTGATTTCTCTGTGGTTCAACCATACACCAATATACTAGATTAGTTAATAAATTTAATTTTTAGAGAAGTTATGACCATAGGACCCCATAAATCATGTGATATTGGAAAATCCTTAACTCACATTTCCTTTTTAGTTGCATGTGATTTAACATACTATATAATGGTATCAAATATTTTATTAATTTATATTATAAACTTTATCATAATTATTATCTCATATATGGTCTTATTATATTATTTTATCATAACTTTGGTGATAATATTTCATTTTTACCCTAGTTTTTGTGTCAAATTCTTCATTTTCTCATGCATGATTTATCATAAAAGTCATGGTTATTTTTCATAGGATATATATCTAAATTCTACATAATGATATTAATGTTACAAATAAAATATTTAATAATTAAATATATTTTTATATCCAATATTGAATGTTTTATATGAAATATGAATCACATTGCAGTGTGGATGTGGTTGGTTGTACATGTGCACAATTGACAATATCATTCCCTTAATAAGTGAACAGATAAAGAATATTATGATATATTAATTTTTAATGGATTAATATAATATCAAAATTATAATATATATCCATTATTTCTACCGTTATACCCATCCACAATAATTTTTGATGAAGAAAATATTAAACCATGATGTGGAGATGGTATGCCAATTGTACGCAAGCACAATCATTTTTCTTTTCATAAGCTGAATAAAAATGGAATATGGTTATCCCATAACTATAATAACATATCATAATAATAATTATAATTGTTTTATTATATTATCATGGAAAAATAATATGTAAAATAAATTAAATTTAATTAGTTAGTAAGAGGATTACCTCTTCTTCGATGGACTTTCTTTAGATCTCTTCTTAATGGATTTATGGTAGGTTTTTTGGGAGACCCAAAAACTCTAGAATGTTTATAAGGATATTTGGAAGATAAATGTGAAAGTAATTTTCAAGATATAAGGTTAAATGTGGTGTGGGGAATTTATGGAGGAGGTTCCCTTTTATAATTTAGGTGATGGTCACTTTCAGAAACTCTAAAAATATTTAATTAATATAAATTAATTTCCATTTTTAAATTCATGAAATGTGAGTTATTTAGAATATAATATGATTATATTTCTAAAAAATTTCAACCAATAATTTTGGACAAGATTAGGTCACATTATTACCCTTAACGTTTGTCATTAACCATTATTTAACCCTTTTAACTCTTACTATTACATCAGGTAATTTACATTTTAGGGTCAATATAATTACTATAATATAATAAAATACCAATAAATGAGTCATTGATGAAATTTGAATACATATACTGAATATTTGGTTTAAATTTATAATTTTATCAGTTTATAGTAATTTAATGAAATATAATTTATTTTAAAATATCATTAATGTCAAATTAGACATTATTCATTACTTCATTTTTATATAATATCACAATGACAAGATAATCTTGATCCAATACATCTAAAACACCAATAAAATGTCTTATGAATTTAAAAATTCATGTATTAAATTAATCATCTCAAATTATATTAATTTTACAATTATTTATATATTTTATTCGGTATTTTCATTAATTAAATAGTTACTTCATCATCATTATGAAAGACATTAATTTAATTATTTCTTCTATAAATATGAAAAATAAATTATCATGAAAAATAAAAATGTTTTAACATTAGAAATACTATTTATAGTAGAATATATCCCCTATATAACCCCATATTAAAAATATTTAACCTGTTAAAAACTTAAGTGTGAAAAAATTAATTTTTAATATAATTTATAAATATCATAATCTCATCCAAATTTATTCCAAAGGTTATAATTTCAGAAAAATGATGATTTTTTTCAAATCAAACTCATTTAATGAAATTGGTAAAAGTTTTATGGTAATTTATAGTCTTTATAATATTATTTTTACCCACAATTACCTGTTTACTGTTAACTATGGAAATTAAAATTTTACCAAATTTACTATTCATATTCCAAAAAAAGAAACTAATTTACATAATGTAGAGTCACTAATTAAAAATATAAAATCACTGATTATAAATAAATAATCAAATTTTAAAAACTTATAACACATATGTTGTAGTAATTAATTTAAAATTAATCTCAATGATGGAACGAGAAAACATGTTTTCAATGTGAAAACACACCAACGATTGTAAGGTTTTTATGTTCATTTTCAACATAAAACTGATTTCAATGACATATTTTTTGATAAATGATATAAAATAATATAATTATACATTAAAACCAATTAAAAATATAATTTATCACTATAAATTATTTAGAGGAAAATGATGTTCTCTATTAAGAAGATAAATTTTATCACTATTCATCAAAACATGAAACTTATACAAAAAATTCAACAAATGTAAATATTTATATTAATATTTAAAAGAATAATTTTTTCAGATAGAATATATAAAAGATTCAAAAATTGTATTTAATATAGGTTCTCTATTAGAAGACGATAAAACGACCTTTAGAAAAGTATTGGTTTTTATGTGTAATATTGGGTTTCTTCTTATCTTATACTTATCAAATATATTGGATGAATGTAAAAATATTTGATATTATATATATAATAAAAAAGTTCTAAATAAATTCTTTAAATTTTGAAGAGATTAATTGACTATAAATAACCTGACTAAATAGTGTTTTGTTCACACCCGTTGTTGCATGCATTGTATGATATCAACAAAATGAAATTTGTTCTAAAATAAAAATATAAAAAAGTCATGGGGTGATAAATTGTTCACTCCTACAAAAGAATAATTCCATTAAATTTTATGGGTGTTACCTTCTATTTTTTTTGTAGTTCTCCTTCATAAAATCCTTTATTTCCCATGTTGCTACATACATTTTTTGACTTCTCCAGATTATAATTACAAAATGAGTCATTTTATGCCTCAATACATGTTCTCCAGTATCCAAAATTTTGATGGGTTCTTCATAATATGAGATTTCATGTTCCAAATATATTTCAACTAAAGTGAGCACATGCATTGGTTTGGGAATGTACTTTAATAGTAGAGATATATGAAGCACGTCATGTACATTTTCGATATTTGGTAGCATTGACAAATGACAATCAACTACCACAACCCTTTCATGAATCTAAAAGGGTCTGATGTACCAATGACCCAATTTAGCCTTCTTATTGGACCTTACAAAACCATTACATGGATACACTATCATGAATCTTGATCTTACACATGGAACTATAAATATTTCCTCATATTATAGGAATAAATATTTTTCCTACATTGACCTACTTTAATATGTTCTTGAATAGCCTTTATCTTTTTATTTTTCTCTTAATCATGTTACAAGTCTACCATTTAGCAAATTTATCCCTAAAAGTTGGAGTATGACATCTCTTTTCATATAATTCTTCATACGACATCATTTGAATACTTTAATTGGAACTATTGTTGTTTGAACCAAAGGTAGGTACTGGCCCCACATACCTTGAAAGTATAGTGAACAAATCTCAACATATGTTTTATTGTTTGAATTTTTCTTTTAGAAAACCCATTTTGTTGATGATGATAAGTAGTTCTCAAATTAGTAATAGTATATAGAACATTTTGAACATGCTTCCATAATTTTGATGTAAAACAGGGATCTATATCAGATATAATCAATAGAAGTTCACCATGAAATATTACAACATCATTAATATAGAGTATTTATAGGTGTTCAAGAGGAAATTATTCTCTTATAGTAAGAAAATATGACGATTTGATAAGGAGATCAATAATAAATAATATGTCATCATTCCTTCTAGGATTATTTGGTAGTCTCATGATAAAGTCTTTTGTAATTTCATCCCATTTACACACATGAATACGATGAGTTTACATGAATACTTTATGATTCATCCTAACAGATTTGAAAACATTGACAAAACAAACATATATACATAATATCATAAATTTACTGCATCATATTATCCCACAAAGAAATTTCATTCCAGTACCTATACATCTTTGTGCCACCAGGGTTTATAGAAAAATTTGAGCTATGAGCATCATCAAACAATTAATTTTTTTGATATTTTATAAATGGAACACATAACCTCTTTCTGAATTATATAACACCATCTTCACAAAAAATGTATGCTAATTTTTCTTTATTCACACATTTAATTTTATTTTAAATGTTCTCATAATCATATTTAGAATTATTTATCTTATCCAATATGGATGGTTTTTCAATCATTAGAAACATTATTGATGTATCCATTTCATTATAAATTCCCATATTAATCATTACTAGATCCATGAACATTAGTTCATTCTCAATACTCATTTGGGTTATAACTCCACAATTTTTCACACTCAATTCATCTTATACATTATTTTCTTTCTTTGAATGTCAGTGTGTTTAGAAATAATAATCCTGGAGTAGCCCATGCTATCTTCTTTAACTCATGTTGATCACTTTCTATGAGAAGATGTATTTAATAATTTTATGATCTGTGTAGATCTTACATCATTCATCATAGACATAATGTATGAATATTTTCAAAGAAAGTATTATATCCAGTAGCTCGAGATCCTGGGTTGGGTAGTTATATTTTTTAGTATTCAATTTCATTGATGGATATGTGATAAAATTATCATTTTTCATTAGGATACAACCATGTCCCTTCTTCAATGAATCAATATATATGAAAAACCAATCACCTCCATATGGTAGACTGAAAATTTAAGAATTGACTAATATTATATTTAGTTTATCAAAAAATTATTTAAATTCCCTAATATAAACAAACATAACTTCTTTATGTGTAATCTTGGTGAACAGGTTATCCAATCGTCAGAAATTATAAACTAACCACTGATAATAACCATAAAAAATATTGAAACTATGTACCTCATTTATGTTTATTATTGTGGGAAATTATTTGAATATCTTTTCCTTTACTAGATCAACTTATATTTAATCCTTAAAGAAAATATTTCCCATAAAAGGTTCTTATTAAACCAGAAATCACATTTACTAAATTTCCTATATAACTATTCCTTTATAAGAGTCTTAAGAGTTATTTTCAAATAATTCTGATGAATCTAATAGATTTTAGAATATACAAGAAAATCATCAATGAACACCACAAAAAAATCATCCAGTTATTCCTTGAATTCTCTATTTAATAGGTCTATAAAAAATAGAGGGTGAAATAGTCAATCTAAAGAGAATTACTATGAACTCATAATGCCCATACCTCATCCGAATTTTTGTATTTATAATGTATTCCTTCATTACTTGAAATTGGTGATACCCAGAACGAATATCAATATTTGAAAAATATTGACCACCATAACGTTGATCAAACAAGTCATCAATCTGAGGTAGAGGATACTTGTTATGTAATATAATAACATTTCCATCCGTATAATCTTTTCACACCCTCTTCGATCCGTCTTTCTTCTAAATAAGAAAATTGGATCTACATGGTGAAAATCAAGAGAAAATAAATTATTTATTATCCCAATTGTCTAGTTATTTCTTCAACACCACTAATTCTATAGTTTTTATTTGGTTAGGTGACTTTATTATTGGACATTCATCAACTATTAAGTCAATGGAAAATTCAACTTCACACTATGGGTGATTTCCAGGTAATTATTCAAGAAATACATCAATATATTCCTATGCAATAAGTACATGCTCAATTTCAATATAACCTTATCCTTCACATTATGTTTTTTCATATTCCTCCCTATGAATTTCATTTAGTAGAGCTACTGAGGGTGGATTAAGATAAAAATTAGGTGAGGAATCATCCTTAATAATGATATGGAATTATTCTTCTTCCTCACAAATCATAATTTACTTCCTCTTGAAATAAGTTTTTTTAATAATATTTTGAGATCCAACTCATACTGAGGATTACCTCAAATTCATCCATAAGTTTGATAACAAGGCTTGAAAGGGAAGCAAATTTATGTGTTATAATTGGGACTTCTCAACATATATTTGTTGCAATGAGACATCCATTTAGATTATTCACTAATAACTCTCTTATTAAATTAAAAGGGAAATACATTATTTTCTTATAAAAATTGGTTCATATTAATGATTTTTAATATCTATAGTCAAATAAATAATTTTCGGATTTGATGATAGGATTAATGTACGTGCCACCGGTTCATTGGGTACTTCTAGCTCAGCTTTAGTGATTGCATAATCTTATCCCTCTCTCTTTTGCCTCTTATATGGAAGGTTCCCTAGACCCTTGGGGAATTAATTTTCATATTTCCCCATCTACATGAAATTATAATTCTAAATAATAGTGTTTTATTTCATCCATTTCCATTCCATGGAATGATGACCCCTTTTCCCACACTTATAAAAAACTCTGATTCCTTTCATGCATTTCTCTAGGAGACACGTTTCATAGTCATAATGTGATGTAAATAACTTAATATTCTTATTTAAAAATTAAATTTTTTATTCTATTTAGAATACATATTCTTCTCTTCATATGATGAAATTATATTAGAAACTTGCACTCTTAAGATATTTGACTTCAAACATTCAATGGAATGTTCATTCATGAACTCCATTTTACGTATGTAATCTGTATCATACCTGGAAATCCATGTAAAGGTAGACTAATAATATACAACACTCTATTAGTAATTTTAATTTAATAAAAGGAAATTTCACTTCATCTCAAATCGTTGACCATAAGGGATGTATTTATTGAATAATATCTCCATAAATGTTCTCTATTCTATAAGATATAATTCTTCTTCATCACTAGTATTCTGTATCAAGGACCACCTTTGATCATAATCAACTTTGAGACTATACATCACATATATTACCTTTTCTATTTCACTACATCCCAAGGTCGTAAATATTATCTATAGAGACTTAATCCATTTCTTATCTATAATTGAATTATTAGTCCCACTAAACTGTGGGGGATTCTATTTCATAATTTCATCTAACATAGAATATTCCTTATATAGAATAGGATTCTCCATTTTAGAAATGTTATTTGTCATAACCCAATAATTTTTACCTCATATCTCCATAATTTGTTTCGTTGCAATATTAGTTGTATTGGTTTCCTCGGCGAGTATACCATTACAATTTCTATGAGTATTGATATCATTCTTCCTCATAGGAACCATTTCTAAATAATGTCAAATATTTGATTAGATTATAAAATCCTGAATTTACATATGGCATAACAATCAACAAAAATTAAAAATATATTCATCATAAATCATAAAATTTGGTTACTTTGGGGACATAAATAATTTTAAATCCTCTACAATAATAAGTAAATAAAATTATATTATTTTCTATGAATAACCTCTGGGAGTGTCAAACTAGGTGTGCATTAAGGGTCATTTTTGTGTACTAGGTGATGCCCTGTTAGGACTGACACACCTTATCTGAGCTGTAACCTCTAGGCATATCTTTTCTGGAACTAAGTCTACTTATACTATCTAGGAAGATATATATTGTTTGGAAGACTCACATGATCTCTACCTTACCAAAATTATAGTATGTTATTCTATTCTTATTATCAAGGTATGTCCTAGAGTTATATTCCCTAATATATTATTCCAAATCTAGTTTCTAAGGCTGATACAAAACTTAGTCTTATACAAACTGCAATGCCCCAACCCCAAAAGATTGAATCTAGTGCATTATTTTATTAGATTGGAATATATACAAGTTTCAAATCCCAAGGGACTGAATAGGTTAGTAATTTTGGAAAAGATGATTACATATATGGTACCCATATTTCATTGGTAAAAAAATAAATAACAAGAAAAATAAATGTTTAGAATCCGTGAACTCATTCAAATTAGTCCTATTCATAACCTTGGTAAGGGAAATATAATTAGGGTGAGATAAATTTCCTAGGAAGGATATGTAAAGTAGAAGAAAAAATTAATAAATGAGAACAACTATATATGGAAATTCCATTAACAGAACACACATTCCATATAAATTATTGGAATAGAAATTATCAATATAGAATGGAAAATAATTGAAATGAATAAAATTTAATAAATAATATAAAAATTAAATTTATCCAAATATAATTTAAAATAAACAATCCAATGGATGATAATAATAATATATAAATTCTCAGAATATGAAATGCTTTATTATTGGAGGCCATGTTTCCTAGGTACATAGTACCTTTACCGAAAAAACCCTTTCACAAGAAGGATTAACTTATTGGGAAGAAAACCATATCATTTCTACAACATATTCGACTCATAATACTAACTATTCATTTAAAGGATTGCATTAAATAGTCCCCAACCCATGTCATACCAGTCCAAAAACAATCTTTAAATATTGGATAAATGATTTTAAATAAATGATTTTAAATAAATGTGTCCCATTACACATTGAATTTTTTTAATAAAATTAATATAATGATATTTATGATTTTATATATCAATGGGCAGTATATATACACCGTATATAGGAAATAAGTAGTGAATAATTCTTATATCTCACATAAGTGAAACTAAGATGAGAGAATCCATACCTCCCACTTATTTTTTAGTTGTAAATGATTTAAAATAATGTTTAATGGTATAAAACATGTAAATAATTTATATAATAACTTTATTTATATTTATGATATAATATATGATCGTATTATATTATTTTATTATTCTTTTTTTGATAATAACTTATTGTTATCTTTGTTTCAAGTGTCAGCTACTTCATTTTCCTATGCATGATTTATCATAAAACTATAGGTTCTTTTGCATAGGATATATATCCAACATACGAAGAATTATTTTAATGTTATAAATGTAATATTTAATTATTAAATAAATTTTTATAGCCATTATTGAATTTTGTATGTGGAAAATTAATCTCAACACATAGTGGAGATGGTTGGTCGTACGTACACACTAGCGACGATGACATTGCCACAATAAGAGAAAGAATGAATAATTTTATGATATATTAATTTTTATAGGTGAAATATATTGTAATAATTATAATATATAGCCATTATTTTTATATATTACCCATCCATGTAATGTGGTTGTGAAAAACATATTACAACATGACACAAAGATGGTAAACCATACATATGCACGCCCTTTAATTTTACTTTCCATAAGATGGATAAAACATGTAAAATGGTTTTCCCATTACCATAATAAATTCTAATAATATATATTATGCTATATATATTACTTTATCCTAGAATTAACACTTTGATAAGAAGTAGAATAAGAAATTAACTTGAATGAGTTAGTAAAAATGATTAAATCTTCTTTGGTGGACTTTCTTTAGATCTCTTCTAAAGGGAACTTTGGAATGTATTTTGAGAGAAATAAAACCTCCCTAAAATGGATAAAGATGTTTGAAAGATAAATCATAAGGGTTTGGTCGATCTATAAGACTCAATGTTTTATGATGAACTGAGGGAGAAGTTTCCGTTTTATAATTATGGTGAGGGTCACTTTTAGAAACTCTCAAAATATTAAATTACTAAAAATTAGTTTCAAATTTTAGATGGAAAAAGTTAATTATTTTGAATTTGACATGATTATGATTTTAAATACAATAATCCAATTATTTTTATACATTTTTAGGACACATTCATACTATTATGTTTTGGTTTTATCCTTTCTATAACTCATTTAACCCTTTTTGTGACATCATGTAAATTACAATTTGAGGGATAATATAATTACTATAAAATTTTAGAAGATCAATAAATGAGGCAGTTATGAAATTTTAATATGTATCATAATACTTTTTCTGAAATTGAAATTTATAGAAATTGTTTATCATATAATAAAATATTATTTGTTTTAAAATATTAATAATGTAAATTTTACACTATTAATTACTTGACATTTACAAAATATAAAAAAAGATAAAATAGAACCAATACTTATCAAACACCACCAAAAAGTCAAAGAATTCTAAAAATTCAAGGATGATATTATATATCATAAATTAAATTTATTTTATACATTTAATATCATTTATTTTATATTTCCTTTAATTAATCAACTACTACATCATCATTGTGAAACACATTAATTTAATTATTTATTCTATAAAAATTAAAAATAAATTTTCATGATAAATATAAACATTTTACCATTCCAAATTCTATTTATATTATATAATATATTCTATATAACCCCAAATAATAAATATTTCACTCGTTAGAAACAAAAATTGTGATAAAATTTACTTTTCATTGAATATATTGTCATAGATGCCATCCTCTAAAAAGAGTAGCTTAAAATGGTTCTAATATCATCCCAAGGATTATTTTGGGTTTGAAAAACTCATCTAATTAAATTTGGTCAAGCTTTAAGGTAATTTTATAGCATTTATAATATTATTTTTACCCGTAATTACATGATTTACCCTCAACTGTGGTAATTAAAATATTAATAAATTTACTATTATTATGTTAAAAAATAAAATAAACATTTTTACATAATTTTTAATGACAGATTCCCAAAATATAATCCATTTTAAAAAATTCATAATATTTAATTTTTAGTAATTAATTGGAAAAATAATCTTCTTGACGAAATGAGAAAACAATTTTTTAAATTGAAAATGTATAAAAGATTGTAATTTTTTTATGTTCATATTAAATGTAAAATTTATTCCAATGACCTAAATTGTTTTAAACGTAATAAAATTAATCTTATAATACATCATAACATATTAAAAATATAATTTTAAATTATAAATTATTTAGAAAAAAATTCATTTTAAAATTTAAATGTAATATTATATCACTATTCATAATAAACATGAAACTTATCAGAAAAATTACATACATTAAACCAACAGAAATTTTTATATTCCAATTTTAATGAATATGTTTAATTTTTAATATATAATAAATTAATGTTTCAAAAATTTAATTTAAAATAGGTTTACCATTAAAAGGTTGTAAAACTACTTTTATTAAAATATAGGGTTTTTTGGTACTATTTCATTGGTTCTTATCTTATGACTACAATATACTAGATGAAGGTATATTTTTTGATTGGATATATAACATATAAATTTACCATATAAATTCTCCAAAAGTGTGATAATTTAATTGAATGGGAAAAATGTGACTAATTAGTGTTTTGTTCAAACCCATTTTTTCTTGCATTGTATGCTACCAAAAAAATTAAAATTTATTCTAAAAGGAATGTATAGTAATGTATTTGAGTGATTTATATTAAATAGTTCCATTATGTCCCATATTATAATAATATCATGAATATAAATTTTTTTCATCATATAAAATTTTAGAATCATCCATGCATGGAGGTAATACGAAAATGAATTAGGATGCTTCATTGTGGTGGTAGTCCACACATTCACATGAATGTCATTATCATTATATTGAAATTCAAGGTCAAGAATGTAAATGAAATATTATATTTAAAGAATCAGAAATATTTCCTAAATAATATTTATATACATTAATTGATTCATTAAAACCATACAAGTAATACAATGCTAAAAACATTACGCCACTAAATTTAGATAACATGTCATACACATGCATAAGTGATGTATTCTTTTTTACATAGGATGAAAAAGAAATTGAAAATATATGTAACCTTAAAATAAAACATCTCATTATGGTCAATATACTGATTTAATTATGTTAATAGGTTTATTGAAAATTTTTATGTTATATAATAAGAAAAGAACATAGAAAAACTCAATAAGAAGATAAAACGTTTCATTTGGTAATGTCCTTAGGATTACACCTTAATACATTTTAAAGTCGTATTTTTCGAGGACCAAGGCCTCAAGAAATTGGGGAGGGAATTTGGGAAGTTATTTATATAGGTATTGGTTATGTTAAGTGTCTTATGTGTTGTGGATAAGTGAGGAAAGATATGATCTTTATTAAGTTAGGTGGGTGGAAGACTTGTAAAAACATAAAAAATAATATAATATAATATATTTATTATTCAATTCAAGTGTATCCAAATTATCATATATTAGAATATGATAAGGTAAGGTCTAAATAAAAAACCAATGAGATGAAATTATGTTTTTTATGTTATCTTGAATAGATCTATTAAAATTATGCTATATATTCTTTAGAAGTAAATGTTTACTTTCCAAATTTAATGCGTAGGTGTTACATTATTACCCCCATAAAAATTTCATCATTGATATTTCTATAATGTTACATCAGGAATAGATGTTTGTATTTCATAATTATCACTTCTATGAGTTTTAACACCACCTCTTCTATTATATTATTTCATTAATGTTACTTGTCCAGTTGATTCGTTTTATTCTCTATCACTTATTCTATAGTGTCAATAATCTAGATAATATTTTCATAATAATATATATTAATTTATAATTATATTTGTTTTTCAGTGATTACATGCATTTTACTTGGAATATAGTTCCTCAATAATGATATATGAAACACATTATTCACATTAGAGAGGTTAGGTATCCCCTCCAAACAATGATCAACAATTCTAGTACTTTTCATTATTTCAAAAGTTCCACTGTTGTAGGGAATTATTTTCCATTTATTTCAAATCCATATTACACGTTTCTATGTATATAACTTCATGAAAACATGATCCCATACTTGAAATTATAAAACCTTTGTTCAGTTATTAGAATTAAACATTTCATTTATTTTATCTACCATGATATGAATTTAAATAGTTATCACTTTCATCATTCTCTCCTAAATATGTTCTGGGACTAAAATATTTGTTTCAATAACTTCATTACAATAAGTTTGTGAATGAGATATTTTCTCATACAACACTTCATATGATGACATTTAATTATCTAATGGAAGATATTAATATAAGAAAATTCTACTAAAGGTAAATATTGATCCTACATACCTTGAAACTCATTCGATCATGGTATCACCATTTCTTGTAATATATAAATATTCCTTCAGTATTTCCATCTTTTTTATGATAATACTCAGTGAAAAAATACAGTTTGGTGTTGAGAGCCTTAAAAACAATTTCTTGAATTTCATTTTAATTCATGAGTCTATATAAAATAAAATCCACAGTGGTGCACCATGTAATCTCACAATGAAATTTATATAGAGTTAATCAAGTTACTCAATAGTTAGATAGTTCCTTATAGTGATAAAATTTATAGAGTTGGAAAAGCGATCAAAAATAACCCATATATAATCATTTTCATGAGTCTTTGGTAATATAGTTATATTTAACATTACAAAATTATCCCTCTACCACATTAAAATAGGGAGACATTCACTAAATCCCTTAGGACATCGTCTCATAGACTTTAATAATTGAAAAACCAAGAATATTGATACATATTTATAAATATCCTTCTTAATATTATACCACAAAAATATTCCTTAAAATACCTATACATTTTAGATATTCTAGGGTGTGAAAACAATTTAGTTATAGTTTTCATCTAATAATTCCCTTTTTATCTTAGTTATGAAAAAAACATAACGTCTTTCTGAATTTACAATAAAAAAATTCATAAAAACGTTTATTTGATTACCCCCAATCTCAATATTCATCTTTTTTTGTAAATGTGTATCATCAATCTAGGAAATTTTAATCTTCTATAGTTATATATTTTACAAATAATTTGTATAGTGAGTAACATTTCCCATTCCATAATGATACAAATATAAATGTTTACTATATCCTTGAATATATTATATTTTTTAAATCCTCATATTTGTTATAACTCAATGGTAAATCATCAGTAACTTTATTTTCATTCCATGGTGGTAGTGTAAGGAGAAATCAATATCAATGAGTGGATTTGGAAATCTCATTTGTCTCATGTAGAGTTATTTTTTTGAAAAAAAGTTTTTCAAAATTATTTTATCCATATATAACTCAAATATTTCTCCATTGAGATAAATCATCCATATTTTATTGGTAAATATTAAATCTAGTTATACATGATCATAGGTTTTATAATTTTATTCAAAGATCATTAACTATTTTGTTACATAAGAATCATCTCTATCATTAAATACAGTTACACATCCAAATACTTTCTTTGTTGCATCACTATTTACCACTAAACCATCCCTTTCAGATGATATTTTAAATATCAATGCATTGAAAAATATCATCTTTGGTTTTCCCAAATATTCATTGAATTATTTTCACCATATAAACAAAAAAAATTCATTTTTTAATTTCTGTTAGCTAATCAATTTTTTTTTGAACAAATCATAGATTGCAACCTACTAACCCAAGGAAACTATATATCTTGGATATTCTAATTAGAGTATACCAACATTTAACTATGTTTTTCTTTCAAGGATTAACTAATATTCCAATTTTGGAGGAAGTATATCCAAGGAAATAAAATTATTAATGCTGTAATTCATAGTTAAAAAAATTCTCACATAACTCCTTCTTTAAAAAGAATTTCAAAAATGGTTCTAATAATAATCTTGATATATTAATATATTTATGATTACACTGAGATATCATCAATAACTACCACAATGAAATCATAATTATACTATTTACATACTCTAATTATCAAACCCCTAAAAACAGAGGGAGTATTGGTCAATCCAAATGGAAATACTATAAAATCATAATATCTATACCTTTTGTGAAAATCTATTATTGGAATTTATTCCTTCTATAGTCACAATTAATGTTACTCATAACTAAGATCAATCGTTCAAAAATATTAATTTTTTAAAGTTGATCAAATAGGTCCTTAATATGAGAATTAGGATATTTATTGTTTATAGTAATATCATTCATTTCACTATAACAAATATAGAACCATATAATAATATCATTCTCCTTATAAAAAGTAATAGAGGCTCCCTATGATGAAATACTAGGGAAAATGAATCACTTCTTACATGAATCTTATATTTGTATCATCTGTTAAACTAATTCCAGTGTGGCTATTCTATAGGGATTATTATATATAGGTTTTTCATTAGGGATATGTTTAATGGAAAACTGAACATAAAACTTTGGGAAATTTTTAGGTAAATTTTTAGGAAACACATCAAGGAATTCAGATACAATAGGCACATCTCATATTTTATGGTTACCTCCCCCATCCATAGGATATATCTTCTCTTCTTATGCTATAATTTCATTAATGTGAGCTATTGGAGGTCAATCCAAATGTGATTAAGAAGATTATGTTTCACCTCTAATGTCATGGGATTCCATATATCGATCATGAATCATAATATTTTTCCCTTGGAAATAATATATAAAATTATTCTTAGAAATAAAATCCATTCTAGCGATAATATAAAAATCAACCATATATACAGTAATAAGGTTTTCAAATATGGTATGTATATGAATCATAATGGGGGAAGAAGAAATTTCCTTATTGTAATAATATTTACATTAGGATTCCTGATTGAGAATTACCTTCTTAAGGATTCATGGGAATATTTAATGATATTGGAAAACATTTAAGTCATAAAAGAGTGAAATGATATGGAAAGAAATTAATCATTACATAAATTTTAGGACACAATAAAGGTAACTAAAACCACACAAATAGGAACATCAACGTCATCTATAGTAATCACTTAACCATGGACTTCCCCTTTCCCGATTCTATTATAGGTTCCCTTAATACATGGGGAATATGTTTGAATGAGGACCTATCTCACTAATATCAAAAAACCGGATAATAATGGTTTTCTTATTTACCTTTCATTCATAATACAGATGGCTCTTATGTACACACATGTATCTACTTCCCATTATATTTAAGAGTTCACTAGTATTTTTATTTTCAGAGTTATAAAATTGATGAAATCATATATTTCCTTTCTTATTGTTTGAAACATTTCTTTTTTACCTTGGTGCTCAGTCAGCCACTTATTTTAATTATTTAACTAGAATAACAAGACCTATAAAATTCATTCTCTATATTCATGGAACAAGACACTATATATTCATATTATTAAAATGTTTCTAAGACTGAAGTTACTGAAATATTTTTATTTAGACTCTCAAAGAACTTGTCAATAATTCATTATAGATTACATTTTTATCCCATTTCATTCCTTTTTAATATTATAATGGATGGATCATGTTATGTAATATGTTCCTTTTACTAATATATTTGGTTGAGTGACTTTCACTCTATTTTATCTCATTCCTTTATTATAAAAATTTTCTCGAATAATATCACACTAAATATTTGATATTCCATAATTTTTATTTAATCATCCACTTTTCTATTCGAGATCAATAAACACCATTGATCAACATCTTTATTTAACCAATACATTTCCTAAGTAAATGTATCCCTTCCATTAATTTACAAAACTAGTAATATCTTTTCAACGGACTTGATCCAATAGTCATATACTAATGGATTAACTATTCCATTAATGTTTGGAGGCTTTTATTACATAAATAGATTCTAAAAAGGTGTATCACATAGTGAAATAATAGGATTATCATTATAGGTAAGGTTATTTATCACAACCTAGGTCAATTTCATGAATATGGTCATTGTTTTCTTATCTCCAATAGTCGATACATTTTCTTACTCATAAGGTAAATATAAACATTTACTATCAGGGTTTACATGAATTCCCATTATTCCACATGTCATGATATCTAAAAATACCACATAGATAATTACCTCATAACATTTTGAATATTGTGATATACCCAAAATATATATAAAAGAATTTAAACATTTCGGTGGTTTATCATGATTAATTTTTTAGCTATGTTCTTCCCAAGCAACATGCTAAACCTCCATTTGATCTTATCTATAAAGGTTTTGACATTAGTAACCGAGTGTCGGTGGAAAAATTATTACACTTGTAAATGATACAAGAAATTTTAACATAAAGGATCATTCAGTTTAGAATTATTGAGAGTCTAAATATATATATTATTTCCATATTACATTAGAAAAATATATCATATCATAAAAAAGATTATTGTATCCCTGAATATCATTAAAATATTTCTTCTTAACATCCAAGAGAATGGAATACCTAATAAAGTGAAATCTCAAATTCATAGTAAGGGAATTCATAGAATGGAATCTATCATGAGTAGATAAGGTATAATAATATGTTATAGTGAATAATCAATACATATAATATTTATTCAATTAAATGACCATGAAATACATCACTGGATATAAGTAAATACATCGATAATGATAACTAAATTTTTACCAATGTAAATATATAATGCTCGAAATTCATGATTATACTACCATGTCCTTAGCTAAGAAATCATGAATCTTACCATCAGGGCCTTCACCAAGGCAATTTCACAATATAGGCAGTCTACATGAAAACATGAACGAAATTATCATTCTATAATAAATTGAAGGGAAAAAAGATATATAATATATATTATTTCCAAAATAATAAATATTTTATAAGTATCATATATTTCCTTTCATTTAATTTTTATAACAATCCAATTAATGTGGTGATGAAAAATTAATTACATTTCATTATAGAGATGGTGGGATATACGTATGCACGGGCGATGCTTTCAATTTCATAGGATGTAAAAGTTATAGGAAATGACTATACCATTATCATAAAAAAATATCAGTATGGTGAATATATTTATTCAATAATTTTAATATGGTTTTTGAATATCTGTAGAAGGATTAATGGTAAATGAACTTAAAATGGCCCTATATGAAAATATACATATTCTTTTGGATACCTCATTTGGATTACCCCTTGAGATTTATTAAAGTGGTATTTTAGTTACAATAAGAACTCCAGGACATGGGTAGGAATGTTTTGAAGGTATTTTGTTTATGGATTGGTTGATCTATGTGGATATAGTAGCATGGATATGATAATATATTAGGATCAATTTTATAAGTGATGTGCAGATAAATCTTGTAAATACTTGACACTTTCTTATATAATATATGTATTACTAATTTTGTGTGGCTAAAAATTAGAATATAATCAAATATGATAATGATAGTGTATAAATGAAACTAACCAATGATATTTAAGCAAGTTTTTTATGTTATATTTAATCATTAACCCTTTATTTTTTACTATCTTAACTCTTTCTAACCCTTAAATGATGTGATAAATATTTACCATGGTTACGTTTCATTACGAAAAAATCTAAGGTATACTTATAACCTAATATTAATTATGTTGATTCCAAATATTAAACCATTTTACATGATTCAAATTCCTGAAGTTGTAAAAATAACTTTTATCATATCTTCATAAAAATCAACAAAATGTTTTTTTATAAAAATATATGTTTTTACTATAAAGTTGATTTTAAAAAATAAATTAATATAGATTCTAATGCAATTAATTATATTATTTTATATAATATATGGATTATTTATCATTTAAAACAAACCAAAACATAATGCTACATAATGAATACTTTATTAAGAGAGAAACCCCAAAAATAATTTTTATTTAAATAATAACATTACCTATATTTAAAAAATGTTAATTTTCGAATTCCATGTTAACAATTTTTTTTATATTTATTATATTTTGGTTTTTAGATATTTATTTGGTCAATAAAATTGTTTTATAAAATTTTCTGATATCATGATAACATTATAGTGTCATAAAATTGATATTATTTGTAAAATCATAATTTATGCACTATTCACTCAGAAACTATAATATTATTGAAAAATCTAAACAATTAATATATAGATAAATATGAATATATAAATTCAACAATTAAATAAATTCCACGATATTAAAAATATAAATATTTTTATTTTGGTTTTAATCAAAAATTTTACAATACAATGTGCATAATAACAGAATTTATATAGAATTAAAAGATTATATACCATAATTGAGTATTAGATGTTATGTAAAGACTCTCACTGGTCATATAGTATTATTTAGAATAATAAAATTATAAAAATTAGCATCAATGATCCATCACCTTCGTTTTTAGTGATACATTAACTAAGTTGGGAACATTAAGTGGTATCTAAGCTAACCAGGTTCCCTCAAAATAATATAATCTAGAAAGAAGTGAAAAAAAGAATAATTTGAACAATATAAATAATATAGGTCTTACTATATTTTATAGAATTAATTTTCATTATAGAATAATATAATGATCAATTATCCTATTTCACAATGCTTAAAAGTTAATGATTATGTTATAGTGGGTTTTTACCACAGGGTAGATATACTCCTTTGAAATTTTCCAAATAATTAAATGTGTTAGTTGATGAAAAATTTAGATATTAAATTTTAGAGTCTTAATGAAATAATTTAAAATATATTTATATATTAAAAAATATTATAAATAAATTTCAGATTTTCTTGAGAATATTTTTTAATTAAATTTCAATTTTAATGAATCTAAATACATATATGGAGAGATAATTTCAAAGAAACACTAATGGATGACAGTGCGAGAATTTTTGAATACTTCCCATGGATAAATGAGGTTGTCATTCATATCAGGTAATTTTAAGATACATTGTTAGATGAAACAATTTACAATAAATTAATGACAAATTTTCATTATAGTTTCAATGAAAATGCTTCTTCCATTAAATAAATTAATGACATCTCTATTGATGAGATACACAATGAAATTCTAAAATATGAGATGAGGCAATCTCTTGTTTTCAAGAATAATCATAAAGAGTAAATGGAATTAATATCATTGAACATAATAAAATTCAAAGAGAATGAAATTTAGTTTTCTATTGAAGCATAGGATCATGAATAAAATGATGAATTGATTAAGTGAATCAGGGTTCTAATATAAATGAATACCCAATAAAATAATGAGTATTTATAATTTGAAATTTCCACTAAAATGATTTAATTGTGGTGAAATTGATATTTTTTAGTTTATTGTATAAATATAAAAAGTAGATCTTAAAAATAGGATGAACATAAAAAAAGACAAAATTATAGGAAATGGGGAAGAAACTCCAAGGATGGAATGAAGTAAGTGGGAGAAACAAGTTGTTTCATAATAAGAATATAATATGTTTGACAAGTAAAGAAGTTTAAGACCACTAAAATTCAATTATTAAATCCAATAAAGACAATGAATATTTTGTATTTGGAAATTTTGGATTAATATTTAAAAACACCAATAGAACTCATGAAATGAGCATAATGAAGAAGAAACATACACTAAAAACATGTTAAATACTAAGCCTAAATATTATGATGAAATAAATATCTATAAAATATATTGAAATTAGATCCCTAATGAAATGGGATGAGAAGATAAAGAAAAAAAAATTTACATACGACTTTTTTCCATTTTTTTATTGTTTTGTTGATGTTGGATCGTTTGGTTAAGGTTCCTGTTGAGTTACCAAAGATTTTTTTTTGAGTTGTATAGGTTTTGGGTGTTCTTTGGTCCTGTGTTTTTTTCCCCATATTTTGGGGTTTAACCATGTGTATTGTAAATGATAAGTCTATTTTTTATTTAGTTCATTCTTACACTATTATGCAGGAATGGATTGAGCATGGTTTGATCCAAACTATGCAAGGCATATGGGTAACCATGAAGCTATTTTTTGGGTCAATGAAATAGATCATGATTTTTTCATGGATAGAAAAATTATGTGTCAAAATTATAAGTGTTCTATAATATTTTATAGAACTGCGGCACATACTTAGCACATTGTTTCCCAAACCAGGATTCAAAAACCATTCAGGTTTCCCTTCTCTCTAGTATGGTATGTAGAGTTAGCACATAGTTGGGAAAATAGTTCTCCCAAACTATGTGACATTATTAAAACTTTAAAAACATGATATTCCTATTTTACCCCTCAATCATTTCCCCCCAATTTGATATTTTCATCCATTATAATGTCTAAGAATAGTATGGGTCTCCCGAAACCCCTATCTGTGTCTCTCCCTCCTCAATGGTTGTTTCAAAAAAGATACAAGGTAATTTTTTTGAGTTGCGGTAAATTTCCCACTCTTCTATACTTTTAACCCTTCGTTCAGGGTTTCTTTGGGTGGTTTTTCAATTTTCTAAACCCTTTGGTAATGGTTTGATGTGTGGGTTTCTTTTATTTTGTTTTAGGGTGTGAATTTTGTCTCATGTGATTTGTTCTCCACTTTAACAGAGTTTTATTTAAAATCACACATCATTGAGGTAGGTTCTTCCAGTATTTTCTATTCTGGCACAATCTAGTAATTATTTATATTTCCAAATTTTTTTCTAAATTTTATATTATCATTTATGATGGGTTAGTATCAATTGTTTTTTTACACTCCCATAGTGTTAATTTTTATAGAAAATTGTCTTAAAAGTGATTTATAGGGTTTTTTCATTATATATCTATGTGTGTGTGTAATGTGATTGTTAATGTGAAGGTTGGATTTTAAAAGTGAAAATGGGTGTGTTTGTTTTTTGTTTGGAATTTAGTGGGTTTCAGTAAATGGTTTCATGTTATAATGATCTTGGTGTGTGTGTTTTGGTTTTTAAAATTATTTTATTATTATTTATAAATTGGTTGTAAAGCTATTTTTAGTTTGTGGATTATATCTCTTTGAAACTTGGTGTTTTTTATTCAATCCATTGGATTTGGGTACATCTATATGTGCAAAGGGTGCACATATGGATGGATTCTCAAATTATGATGGAATCTTGTGGAAAATGTATCTCTCTTGAACCTAGATGTTAAAACACTCACCCTTCTTCATTTTTATTCATCATTCTATTCCCAAAGTTGTTCTTTAAAAACTATTGGTATTTCCTAAATGATTCTATGTTTTAATAATTGTTCTAAAAAAGAATTTCAATAGTTTTTCGTAATTAATGGCCTATTTGGTATTTTTGAGATGTTGTTTGGTAATTAAATGGATTAAGGAATATTTAGAACTTCTTAATCATAATAGTTTTTTTCAACATGGTTTTAAATTAGTTATTGTAAATGAATTAAAGTGTGAATATTAAATTCTCGTCTGATACATTGAGGCATATTATAACGTATTTTATAACTCATGTTTTGTGAAGTCTGGATTCGAACTTTTGTTCGATTTGATGTGAGATGAGAAACTATAGGTTCGGCCCTTTGACGAAAGGGTCTGTGCATAAGTTATATTTATGTTTGGGCTCAAAAGCACGATGAATATGGGTTTTTTCAGATAAACATATGAGTACATCCCCATTCACCATGTATTTTTTTCTTTTGATTACTAGGTTTCATCATGAGGGTTGAGTGACAATTTCTTTCCAAACCTATTTAGATTTATTGGTACCCCTAGGACTTTCTGATAGGCTAGGTGGGAGATACTACTATATTGTCTAGTTTAGAGTGGCCAGTTGGTTATTATCTATAGAGCATCACCATATTTTTATAAGTGATTTCAAACTGAGTATGTATTAGGACTTCTTCTAGGGATGTTTATGAAATTTCCATTATTATCTATCTCTATTTTCCTTCTTATTTATTCTGCACTTGGTTACCTTTTTTACTGGCATATTCCTGCTTATACATGTACTATTTATTAGTGTTCATATTTCAAGTTCTGTTGCCATTTTTTTAGCATTTTCCCCCTTTCTTATCCAGAATGGGTTCCTATTATGGACATGTATTTCTGATATGGGTTTAGAAATGAAAATCTATTTTTGAATGTAAATTTTTATGTTATTTTTCTAAAGGTGGGGTTTTTTCTAAAAAAATGTGTTTGGTTTTTGAAATGATAAAACACATATTTTCTATAATTATTTTCAAACCAGTGTTTGTATACTATTTCACAAAAGGGAATTTATGGATTCTATAGTGATTACATACTGAGTTTTCTATACTCTCACACTTCTTGTGAGACTCAACATTTTTAGAGATAATCTATTTTTAGGAGTATTTTTTGGTTTTTTCTCCAATGTAGGGGGTTGGTCTTGATGGATTGTGGTGACCAAGAGTTCACATGGAGATTGTGTCTTTCAAGTTTCATTTAGTTTGGTTTTTCTATTTTTGTTTTCTTTAACCATTATTGTATGTGTATCATTTATTTATTTATTGAGTTTTGGTTACTATTACTTTTTCTACATTGTTTTGTAATTTGATCCTAGTTTTTTGGGCTAAATAATTCCCTCCATGACATATTTGATGCCCGATGGTAGTATCTAGAAAAAGAGGATTGGAAATGATTTTTGGGCCTTATTGTGGACCTGGTCAGGTGTCGGGTTAGATGGAAGTCCAATCTGGTTCATGATAATATGGCATCAGAGTTGTCCTTATTATTTGGAGAATCAGGTAAACTGGAGATTAGGATAATCCATAATTGAGAGTAGGTATGGGAATGGATTCATTAACCTTTTCATGTCATGATCCTTGAGTTTTTAGGGGTAGTATAGGATTTAAAGCTTCTATTTTGGTTTGTGTGGATATTGAATGAAAATTTATGTGAGCTGGTGATACACATTGGTTATACAAGGAGTGATGACCATTGTGGGGCTAGGTGAATTTCTATAGGTTTTTCCAGTGATTGATATTTTAATGGGGCACGTTCTACCAAACCATTTGACCATATTTTTCATCATTTCTAGTTCCCAGATGTTTGGTGTGGGTATTGTATTTGTTTAAATTTGGCCAGCATGTGTCAATTTTGAAATAAAAATGGTATATGGGAAAGAATGTTTTAAAAATGAAAAATGGTATCGATGTTGGATTTTGATTAGAATTTGGGTTATGGTATTTAAAATGGATTTGAAAATGACTGCGGTGTTTTGAAAAGTGTTTATGGACATTGGAATGGAAAGGGTAGGTTTTAATGTGGATTTTGGTTTCATTTTTGATGCTTATCTTGTGAGATGGTTTTTTTGTTTGAGGTGTCCTTTTTAATTGAAATTTGGTTGATGTCGACTTCAGTATTTTGTTTTATTTTTGACTATAGTATTCTAACTGGAAATGTACAAATGGTTTCCTATGGGACCCTCCTCATTGTTGACCCTACCCAGACATTGTGTTAGGTGGTAGAGTTGAGTAACTCATTGTCGTTAATGGTAATTTTTTTGATCATGGACCATTGGATGAATCAGAGATCCATGATAAAGTTGAGGATGTCTTCAAGTCTTTGGTAACTTCTGTTTCCATGAGAGTCCACGTTTTTTTGAAGGTTCAAATTTAAGTCAGTGTAAAGTGATTTCCCCCTCATTGTTACAAGGTGTAATGACAATAGATTTCTTTAAGACCACTTTTATCAGATGGTTCATACCGGAGGAGGTGTAGACAAAGAATTTGGAAGATCTCTTTAGTATTCAAAAATGATAGAAAATGGTGAGAGCCTATTTTGATCTTTTAAATGAATTTGTTTCTTTATCTATAGATATAGAGGTCAAGAATCAGATGATATCTAATTTTTTTATTATAGGGTCTTTAATTTGAAATGATGCAGTGACTTCTCTCATCTAGTGATGGTCTATTCAGGGAGCTAGTGGAAGAGGCATTTCTATTCGAGTTTGCTCCTTGGGTGAAGTCAGTAGTAGTTGACATTTGTGAAGGTTCCACATATGTTGAGAGATACATTACATTGGTCCCTATTCTTTATTAATATTCATTGTTGGTAGTAGATTCTTATTCATCATACGATTTTCCCATGTTTTTCAAGTTTTCAATGTTCGGTAATTCAAATCTATGTTTTCATAATCATCCAAATACTATACATTATTGTGTTTATTTGAGTTATTATGTAAAATTACTTTTAAGTAGTATGACCATAGAAATATGTCTTGATTGAGGGTCATAAATTCATAAATATAGGGAGGATGATTATTCAGGACATCATAGCACCAACCATAGGCCCTTAAGTGAATCTATCCACACTGTCAATAACTTTGAGTGTATGGGTGTTATATCTGTTTTTCCTCTAATGTTGGACTGGATTCACATTACGATTCCTTGTTGTATTTTTCCCTATTATTTTAAGTTTTTATTCATTATAAAAGTTTCAGGGGGTAGTTTTTCTTTTGTCTTGGTGGTATTGTCCTTGTGTAGACCCGTGGTTTTGAGTTTTTTAGAATCATTTGTGGTAGACCTTGTGAATCAGTTATGGTTAGAGGTAATAATCCTTTAATAGATTATTGGTTCTTCTATAATTAGTGATTTTTTTTGAATGTTTCATTTAGAATTGGTTTCTTCTTTGAGTTTTCCCATGTTTCGTTGGTCCTTAGTTCGAATCGGTCCATGTTGGGACTTTCCAGCCCAAGTGTTTTCTGATTCTATTTAGGTTCTTACGGTGGGGATAATCCTAAAATTTTCATTCCCTGTTGTCCTATTCATCATTATTTTATTTTAAAATTGTTTGTGTGTGAATTTTAGAGTGAAATTTAAATTAGTGGATCATTGGTTCATTTGATATCATCTCATTTCGAGTTAGAGTTTTGGTCCCCATTCGTCTTAGTAACTTCCCCAGGGAAGAAAGTGTTTGTGGTGGGGAGCATTTTCACAACCCAACCTATGTTTTTCTTTTATTTAATTCTTTTATTATGTTTTTATTGTTTGTGTAAGGTTCAAAGTGATTTCCTAGTAAATATTTTTGAGTTTTGACATTATAGGGTGTTTTTTGGCCTTGTGATAATTTTTTTCACAGTTTGTGGGTTAATCTGAGGACCAGTTAAGGATAAGGATGTTTTAAGTTCAATTCCTTCTTTCATGGGTTTCTAGTAATGGTTTGAACATTATTTTGGCCAAAACATGTAAGCCTGAGTTGTAATCATAAGGCTTGTTTTTGGTTTCAAGTTCACGGCACACGACTTGTCCTTGGATAGAGGAAACTAGGCATCATGCTTTATATAATTTTTCATAGAACTGTGGCGCATGGTTGGAACAATTTTCCCAGACCATGGCACTAAAATGTGAGAGAATCCATTCTCTCTAGTAGGGTGTTCATGATTTGTACATGGTTTAAAAAACTAGGTGTCCAAACCCTATGACTTTCCTATATCATTAAAATCACGAAATTCATATTTTTCCCCAACCATATTTTTACTCCAAATCCGTATTTTCACCTATTTGTATGTCTATGAGAACCAGAGGCACCGGAAACCCCCACTCCTAGGATCTCCTTTATAAATGGTTGATTCTTCAATGTCCCAATGTATGTTCATTTGAGTTTTGGTTAATTTTCCCCTATTCTTTTTTTACTACACACGTTTTGTAGTTTTATTGAGTGGGGTTTTTTTTGGAGAACCCATAGGGTATAGGGTTGATGTATGGGTTATGTTCCAGTGGATTTAGGGTACACATTTTGTCTCTTATGACGTGTTCTCAATATTTCTAGAGTTTGATTGCATCCCCACATCATTGAGGTAGGTGTGTCCATTATTTTCCTTTCAATGACATTCCATTAATTCTTTTACCTACCTAATTGTTTTATAAATGATATGTCCTTTTTTGTGATGAGTTAGTATTAGTTTTTTTGTATTTACAAGGTGGTAATTAGGTTGTAAAATGGTTTCCAGAGGTATTTCTTAGGTTTCTATTACATATATATATATATGTTTGTAATTAATTTTATAAAATGAATTTTGGATTTTAAAAGTGAAATTTGATGTTTTTGGACTTTGGTAGGTTTTGGTAAATGGTGGAATATTGGATTGTTCTTTGTTTGTGGGTTTTGGTATTAAAAACCATTCAACTATAATGTGTAAATTTGTAGAAAATAACTTTTTAGTTTTTTCATTGGAACTCCATGAAACATGGTAAAGTTGTAAGTGAGACATTAGATGTGGGTACATAAATATATTCATGGGGTGAACATATAGATGTGATCACAAATGTTGATATCCACTTAGAGAAAATGTCTCTCTCTTGAACCTAGATTTTCAAACACTAATCCCATCTTACTTTTCCATCTTCCTTCACTTCTCAATATGGTTCTTTAAAAACCATTGGTGTTTATTAATTATTCCTTTATTTCCAAATTGTTTTAAATTTTTTTTCAAATGTTCTTCAGAAATATTTTCATGTTTATCTGTTTTGAGACGTGGTTTGGTAACTAAAGGTTATAAAGTACCTTATGGAATTTTCTATGCTTAAGTTGTGTTTTGAAATTGGTTATAGTGTAGTTTTGGGAAATGATTTTAAGTGAGACTATTAATGGGCCAGTAGGTAATTCAATGAATTTTTAAAAGGAATTTAAATCTTCTATGTTATAACGGCCTGCCTAGAACTTTTGTTCGACTTGATGTGAGACAGGAAACTCTGTGGTTGGGTCCATTGAAGAGAGGGTCATCACATAGGTGGTGTCAGGGTTACAGCTAGGCAATAATGGTGGATGTGTGTTTTAGTTTTATACATGCATGTGTAGACCTTCACACTCACCATATATTTTTATCATGTGATTCCTGGGGCTTATTTAGAGGGTTAAGTGATGGTTTCATATCAACCTTTATTAGATAGTTTGTTACCCCATGGGTTTGTTAAGTGGCCTGGTGGGCTGTGTCACTTGATTGGATTGTTTAGAGTGGATAAATGGTTATTCAATATGGAGTTTCATCATAAAGAAACTATTGAGTCCGAACCGAGTACATCTACGGAATTATTCTAGATATATTTAAGAAATTACCATGATTATCTATCAATAAGTCTGTTCTTATTTATATTGTTCTTGGTTACCTATTTTACTAGTATATTCCAACTTATACTTGAACAATTTTTATAGTTCTTTTCATGTTTGATATGTTTAAATTTATTTTCATATAAACCCCATTTCATATTCATTTTGGGTTCCAATTTCAGTTTTTTCTATGTGAGCTGTGTTAAGAAAGGAAAATCCTTTTTAAAAAAGGAATGTTTTGTTGGTAGTTTCTATAGCTGGGTTTTTTTCTATAAAAAATGTGGTTTGTTATTTGAATAATAAAAACCCTATTTTATAAATATATTTTCAAACTAGTGTTTATGGGCTATTTAAGGAAAATAAATTTATGGATTCTATGCTAATTACATACTTAAATTTTTATGATCACAACATTATTCTGCCACCAAACATTAGAAGATCAAAGATGTTTTACAGGAGCATGTTTCTTATTCTAGTTTAACTCTGAAGCATGTCAGTCTTGATGGATAATGGGGACTAAGAGGTCATGTGGAGATTCTGTCTTTCTATATTGTATTGGTTTGGTTTTTTAGTTTTTATTTGGTTATGTTGTTTTGGAATGGAAAAAAATTCTATTTATTTAGGTTCTATTGTTAATAGTTTTGATGCATTCTTTATTTGGTTATCTGACGCTGGTTGTTTTGGGCTAAATCATTCCTTCCATGAAATCATTGATGCTTGATGCTAGACTCTAGCCTTATAGGATTAATAATTCCTTTGAAGCCTTTTCAGATACTAGGTTGGGTGTTGAGTAAGATGTCACCCTGGACCAGTTCATGATAGAAAAAGATGGTTATCTAAATAATTATAATGTTGATGTTAATGAAATAAATCTTATGAATGTTTTTTTGAACATGATATAATGATTAAAGAGTTCATATAGAAGTTTATGAAAACGGTAGTGGAATCAAATGTTGAAAAACCATCGTGTCTTAAAAAATATCTTAAAAAATGAATATAACTATGATTAGGATATAGAAATAAATGATGAGTAATAAAAGAATACAAATAATTATTATATAAATCTTTAATAAACCTACATCAGAAATTCAAATGTATATGAAATCAATATTGTATAAAATTGTTGGTTTTAAAGGAAATTTTAGAAAATATTTGGTTGATAAAAATCTTGAGAAATCCACTCCAATATCTAGGGTAGTTTGATACTGTCATATAAGGTAAGTTATACCAATGATAAAACAAAAGGAATAAAATAATGAACAAGACACCAAATGGAATTTCAATGGCATGATCCTTAGTTTATTAGAAGACCATGTTTCAGAGTAAATTTTTTTTAAAGTGGTGTATTTGGATATAAACCATATGTTTACCCATATAAAATTTCATTTATATATAAGAAATGATAAATTGGATCTATGCAATGATAATTTGAAAAAAAAATGTGATATGAATCAAGATGAGATAAGAAATCTTTCATAGTTGAGATTGGAACCCAAAAGATAATATAAAACATGCCATGATTAATGATGATTAAACCAAAAATTTTGAGTGTCAATTAATATTTCAATTATCATAAAAAAGATATTTTTTCAAGAAAAAATTTCACCATCAATAGTATTAAATATGGAATAATTATTTCTAGGATTGAAAGAACTAGTGGTTACTTTTTCTAAATTTGAGACTCAAGAAATTAATTTTTATTAGATATAAAAAGATGATAAAAACATTGGAATGGAACATTTAGCCAACTATGTAAATTAATTTTAAGAAATTTATCCAAATGAGTTGTGGTACGAGACCTCCCTCTTCTCAATGAATAAAAATAGAAATTTTATAAAACCTACCAAAAAGGGAAAATAACAAAAATATGTCAAAAAAAGGGGGATATTAATTCCATCATTACACTTATAATAACACAATATGATTTAGCAAATAAGATACAAATTCAATCCAATATGTGTAATATTTACTTAATCACATTCAATAATAATTTTAAAGGATGTCTATTGTGATTTTTAGAAAACACAAATTTGAATTAGTGGAAATGTTCAAAAGTGTGAAATGAAGTGTTGATAATGAACTAGGGGTCTATATCAAGAAGATAATATATAATAATCGAAGTGAGTTCAAAAGTAAATATTCATAATCCTAACATGATAACCATTTAATTGAACATAATTGTATACATCCATATACACCCCAGAAAACATAATTAGTTGAGGTGAATAAAAGATGTTTTGTCAAAATGTGGAGAACCATGCTAGTAGAATACAATATCTCAATGTTTTTCTATATATAAGGTTTATTAAAAGTTTTAAAAACATGAAATTATATTTTTTTTAGACATAGTTTATCTATAAATTTTTAGAAAACATGTTATAAGAAGAAAACAACTATAGACTACTGTAGTGTGTTTGGTAGTCCATTTATAATAAAAATTTTAAACTCAATTCGAAAATTTTTTGATGAAAAATATGAGTAATTTATTTTTATAGGACACATATCAAATGTAAAATTATATATGTTATAGAAAAAATGGATCCATTAGATGGAATATTGTTTTTATGATAAGATCATTGAATTTAAAACCATATATAGGGATAAAAATCATGTAGTATTTAAAATTTTAGAGACATATAAGGAATTGATTAATGAGTAGAGTAGTGTGAAATAATTTTTAAATGAAAAAAATTTCATTGATATTTATTTTCATAAAAAAAAGTGATGAAAAGGGTAATTTTGATGATGTGAAACTTAAATATAAGAAACAGAAGAAATATGTATAACCAAAAAACATAATAAGAAGTCATGATGCACCAATTCTTACTAAAAGAAGGTTGAGATTTGAAAACCAAAGTGTTGTTTTTGAAAATATATAAATGTAATGGTTTGAATATTAGAAAAATATTTTTTGAAATTTTTATCCAAACTCAGTTGATGTGGCTTTTGAACCCAAATAATGGATAGATTCTATGGATGAGGAACTTGATCATATTGAAAATAATGCTACATGAGACATTTTTTTGAGACCAAAATAGAATATTTTAATTGATAGAAAGGGGTTATTCATAAATATGATAATTAATAAAGAGTATTTCTTAATGAAAATGGTGTGAATTTTATATAAAATATATTCATAGGTGGAAGGATTTGACTTGATGGATTTCGTCTATATAGGGATATAATATGAAATTTTTAGAGGGGTTCAAATAAAACCATTTTAACTTGTAGAAGATAATGAAAAACCTAGACTGAGATCTTCTTGATTCACATAATGAAACCACGAATATAATGGAAATTAAGAACACTATAATTCATTCATACATTACACTATAGTTCCACTGAATATATATATATTATCATTAAAATCTTTTTACATTGGTCGATAAATATAACTGGATTGGAATTCAAAGGATTTCTCACCATCGGAGGTATCCACCTCCATAATTGATCCCTCTTTTTATAAGTTGAATCCTACATCCACAAAAATGATAGTCCATGATCATGAAAAGTGGTAAGAGAATAGAGCTTTAGGTATAAGGTGTATCATCCAGATGTCCTATTGTTATATCCAATACCATTTCAAGAATGAGGAAATTATAAATCCTAGAGGATTCTCCTTAAAAAATCATGTATTAAATATTAGGTTAAAATTTAAAACATGTCCAACACAAGAATCATATACATGAATTAATGAACTCTTTATTTGTTACGAATATTGTATAATTATTTTGATGATAATCATTTGTGAGAATGTTCGTTAGCTATTAATGTTTTTCCATCTATAAAATAAAAAAAGATGACATATGATATGTCTAGTTGTTTCTTATAATTTCATGGGGTGGATAATAAAAATGAATTATGGTCCAAACAAGAATACTATATTATTCATGAGACAATATGCATGTTTCATGGTTTTCATAAAAAATCATGCACTCAACAACACTATGTGATTGTGTGAGGTTGTGGAGTTGCATGGAATCACATGAGTTATGATATCACTCTATTATACCCTATGATGTGGTTAAGTTCGTCTATTGTGAAAGGATTTAGGTCATGTCTTTCTCCTTCAATATTCCACTTTCACTATCTCCTAAATAACATTTTTTTATTAATCCTTATATCATATAATACATTATAACTCCTGAAATAACATCCCAAAATACTTTATGATATCTTTAAAAACACTTTTTTAAATATATATTTAACTTGATCGTGTATCCAATAACATAAAATACTTTGTGAATTTTTATTTAAAACTATTATTAATTAACTAAAAAAAGATTTATATTAGATTTTTAAGTCATACTCAACTCCCATTTAGTCAACCATAATGTGATACTCCATGATCCTTAACAGAGTGGGAAATAAATATATATCTTGAAATGCATAAATATAAGAAAATATTTGCCTATAGAGAAACATCAATGCTACTCAAACTATAGAGAGATCAAGTGTAATCTCCATAAAACATGTGTATCTCTACGCCTATGTCCACCATATAAATCTCATGATAGTATACATTAAAATACATCCCCTTTATGTAAAACATCATGTGACCTTGGAAAACATAGTGTGTGAATCTCATATAGCTAAGTCACACATTATCAAATATTTGAGGATAGAATGATTTGATTGATGAATAAATCAGAGGTCATTAATCTCTATGGATGATCACATCGAATGCCACACATCTTAATAGGTACGAACATCATTAGTTTTATGTAGACATGGTCAAACAATCTTTATTATATCTAAATCAACATCCTATATTCTATACTCATTATATGAAATAAAAAATCTAATCTTTTTTGAGCTCCAACCGAATACATGATCAACAACATACTGATCCACCCCATAATTAGGTAAGGCTCAATGGATTATTTTTTAAAGTCATTGATATATGAATTTTATCATGCTATTTATCTCTCTATCCTTTGCTAATGGGAATCCTATATTATGAATACACATTTAGTATACCAAATACATAGTGTATGACACTCAATGCGGTATATATAATGGGCCATCCATCACAAAAAAAACAACTTTTTTCCCTTATAATCATATTCATTATCTTTTATTATATTCCTAATGATAATATACATAACATATAATTAAAAACAATAATAATACATAAGGAGAATTAGTTTGAGATAACCCAGACTAATACTTTGATGGTTCAATTATCATTACATTTCACAAAATGCGTATCAATATATATATTTATGAAGAAAATGTGAAATAATGATAAAGTGAAGATTTATATTAATATAATACATATTATATACTTGATATTTTTTTGAATAATTTAAAGAAACCTATATAAGAACCTTACTATCATATCATATCTGACAGACTACTGGACCAACATTATGTTCAATCCACTTTTGGGGTATTTGTTAACTTATTTATTTTATATGAAATTCTTACCAAATATATATTTTAATAGATCCAATTAGTAATAACATCCCTTATAACAGCCTGATAGTGAGAGAGGAGAGAGCGGCGAGAGCAACAAAAAATTCTCTTCAACCTAGAAATGGCGTTTTCGCACACTTCTGGAGTCTTACGTGAATCCCACGATGAGTTCATTCAATCCGGATTGGGAGTTTGCTTTCAAGGATGATCGACTATTATCTAAGGGTCTTGGTTCTTCCTCGAATCGTATAGATTTCTATGGGATGATAAAGAAAGGAATTTCTTTTGCTGAAGTAATTTCCAGTTCTTTTGATCTGATAAAAAGATGTACGTCTCATTCCTCTAACATTACCAGACATTAGAATGGTTGTTTTTCTGTAGTTGAGGATCCATAGGCTTTGCAATAATGTATTTATCTTGGTAAGATTTCAATTCTTGGTCGCGATATTTATTCCAAGGGTGATAAGCCCTGGTTTTACATTGATCTTAAAAATATAATTTCTCATTGAGGGGGGTTTAGTAAATGGAAATTTATTCTTAATGGGGGGTGTTTCATTTCATTTTTCAATCTGGGGATGATTTTAATAGGGCGTTGGATTTTGAAAATCTACATCTCAAACCTGGTGCTTTGAGATTATCTGAATGAGTTGTTAATTTTAATCCCTTTATCCTTTGTAAAACAAATTCCCAGATCTGGATCAGACTTCATGGGTTGAATTGGATGTATTGGCATCCTAAGATCATTAATGACCTTTACCCATGTGGTGGCACTCCTTTTAGAATGGATCAGAAAACTTTAGAGGGGGATCTTGGTTATTTTTCTAGAATTCTGGTTGATGTTAACCTAGAAAATAAAAGACTGGAAAATGTCACATTGACTTCTAATGGGAGTAAAATTTATTTTAATGTTTAATATGAACATTTTCCTTATTTTTGTGAGGTTTTCAAGATTGTTGGTCATTCTGTGGTGAACTGTAGGATGCTTCAAAAGAATTTTAATGAGGTTCCCAAAGAGAAGGATTGGAATGAGGTTAATTGGAATAAAAAAATATGATCATTTTTGAAAAAGAGGGTCCCTCAAAGGATATACTTGGTCCTTCTAAAGTTATACTTACTTTAAATAATTCATGGGAAGATATCTCTGAAGATGTTGAACAAGGTAGGATTCCTAATCTTCCTAGTCCTCTTGCTATGATTGGTCAGGAAATGGATAATTATGGTGGTTTCACATGCATGGAGGATCTCATTTTGGATTAGAATATATCTTCTAGGCTTTATGACCTAGTTATCTATTCACAAAAAGAGATTGATGATTGTTTCATGAGGCAAGATTTGAGGATAATATTTGTGCGCTTGTGGTTTATTTTTTTGGATACTGTGAATTCTGGGATTCCCTAGGTCTTTATTGACCTTATTATTGCACCTGTCAATTCCCCAGTTCAGGTGGCTGGAGGTCCTTCTCCTCCTATTATAGATTATGCTATCAAGGGAGTGGAACCTTCTTCTTTCAAGCCAGATTCTACTTCTCCAGAAGGGGTGATTGGGGTCCCTTTTTCTTTTGGTGGTACTATTGCACTGGTTGAGGAAATTGAGGTTCCTATTAGTGATGTGATAGGGAAGGATATGGGTGTTCCTGATTCATCTAGTGGTCCAATTGACAGCCTTACTATTGATGTTAAAAATAGAAAATGAACCACCAAAAATTTGGAAATAAGTGTTCTTATACAAGGGGTCTCTAGTCTTAAGCGAAAGGATGAAAGGCCTCCTACGTCTAGAAAATAGGTAAATGTGGGGGTCCAAAAAGGGGGAAATCATCCAGGTCTTAGATTTAAATGAATCTTCTTTTCTATAATTTTCAGGGTTTGGCCAATCACGATACCATGTGGTCACTTAGGCTCTTCATTTTAAAACATAGGCCCCTTCTTATTGGTTTTTCTGAACCCAAAATCATTTTTTCTCCCAATATTTCCAATTTTGAAAACCTTGATTTTCATTTTGTGGAATATAATAGATCCTCATCAGATATTAAATGGTTATGGGTTTTGGCCCACTTTTCTTTATCTCATATCTCTGTAATAGTTAATACTGATCAGCATGTCACATGCTCCTTTCTTCAAGGGATCCAATATTTCTTCTCTTTTATTTATGCCCATAACTGTTATCAGGGTCGTTGGAATTTATGGATCAATATTAGATCCCTCAATTCTTCAATATCTGGTCCATGGTCTATTCTTGGTGATTTTAACTCCATCATGAATTCTAATTAGAACATTGGAGCCACGACTAATGGCATTTCTTAAATAGATTTCAAAGCCTGTATTGATAATAATGGGTTCATTGAAGTTAATCTTGTTTGGGATAAGTATACATGGTACATGAATTTTTTGGATAGATTTGTTACTAGTAGAATTGATAGGGATTTTGTCAATTAGTCTTGTCTTGATTTATGGGGTTATATTTCTTGTATGACTCTTTCCAGAATCAACTCTGATCATCATCATATTTTGGTTGACCTTGTAAGTAAGAATACCAAACCTCCTTTGCCTTCTAGATTTATTAAAGACTGGGTTAATCATCCTAAATGTAGAATTATTTTTGAACAAACTTGGTGTTCATGTAATGGTAGGGCCAATGAATTTTCTTGCGTCATCAATCTCAATCTCCTTAAAAGAAATTTTAAATTCTGGACTAAAATTCATTTCAGCTCCCTTGATTCTGAAATTTCTTCTCTTGAGGAATATCTTTAACAAATTCCGGAGCAGAATACCTCAAATTAATTCTCTAATGATGTTTTGGGTGAGTCTCAGCTGGTTTCCAAACTTAATAATTTGTTGAATATCAAAGATTCTTTACGAAGAGGCAATTTTATGGATAATTGGTTGAGATATGGGGATAGAAATTCTAAAATTTTCAATTCATTGTAGATAATTAGGAAAGTCTCTAGGACTATCTCTTTGGTTAGAAATGGGAATAATGTGTTAGACAATAGAAGATATCTTTCTGAGCATGTTGTTACTTATTTTGAGGATCTATTTACAAGTCATGTCCCTCTTGATGATCCAGTGGAGAGTATTATTCTGACTCTTGTTAATCAAGAGGATAAATCCAACCATAAATCTATCCCTTTGGACTTTGAAATCAACGAAGCAGCCTTTAGTCTAAATTCTAACAGCTCCCCGGGTCCAGATAGTTTTGGGAATTTTTTCTTTCAGACATATTAGGACGTCATTCATGATGATGTTTGTAAGTCGGTTACTCATTTTTTTAATGTTGGTTCTATTACTCAGGTCCTGAATTCTCAACTCCTTTCCCTCATTCCAAAGATGAATAATTCTAATGAGATTCATTTGTTCAGACCAGTTTCCATGATCAATACAATTTATAAAATTATTTTCAAAATCTTGGTTATGAGGCTGTCCACTATTGATAGTAATACTATTTCTCCAAATCATTTTGGCTATATTAAAGGTAGGTATATTCAATATTGTCTTATTACTTCCTCAAAATGTGCTAACCTTCTTATGAAATCCACACGGGATGGTAATATTTCTCTCAAGTTGGATGTCAGGAAAGCTTTTGATACTATAAATTGGAATTTTACTTATAAGGTTCTTCGTTTTTTTGTTTTTGATGATGTTTTCATTAATTGGGTTAAAATCATTTTTGAGTCATCTCATATCTTTGTCCTTGTTAATGGCTCCCCTGAGGGCTTCTTTTCTTGTTCTAGAGGTGTCAAACAAGGTGAACCTCTTTCGGCCATTATTTTTTCCATTGTGGAAAATTATCTTAGTAGATTAATTTCTATTATGGCTGGCAATGGGGAAATCAAGTCTATTAGTGATGGTAGAGGTTTTTTGCTCCCACTCACTTGTTATATGCTGATTATATTATTATTTTCACTAAAGAGGATAAGAGAAATATTAAAAATATGAAGCGTTCCCATTTGCATTATGAAAAGTCATTGTGCCAGAGATAAGTTGGAATAATTCATTTGTTTATTTTGGTAGGAATTTTCCTATTTCTAGGAAAATGGGAAGTATCAAGGATTTGGGTATTCACAAAGGTGTTTTTACCTTTACATATGTGGGTGTTCCTATGTTTTGTTGGAGGCCTAAAGCTTTTTATTTTTCTGATATTATTTGTAAAATCAGAAGGCATCTTTCTACATGGAAGGGTATGTCCCTTTCCCTGGTGGTTCGGGTTTCCTTGTCTAGGGATGTGATCATTTCTAAGTTTTTTTATTATTTCATGGTCTATATGTTTCTAATCTCTCTTATAAAGAGCATTAATGTTTCTATTAAAAAATTTATTTGGAGCGGTAATATTTCGGAGAGAAAATTAGCTATGGTCTCTTGGAATAATTGTTGTAAACCCTATGATGTTGGGGGTCTTGGTATTAAAAACATGGAGGTGTTTAATGATTCATTACAGGCTTCATTTATTTGGAGGCTTTTCAATAGTAATTCTGAGTCTCTAGACTTTCTCTATAATAAATTCATGGACAGGCTCAGGAATGGGGTTTTTTATCATCTGGATTCTTCTGTTGGGCCTGATTTTAAATCAATTTTTTCTTCCATTGACTCTCATGCCAGATGGCTTGTTTCAAGGAAATCATCTTTATCCTTTTGGATGGCCAATTGTATTAGTTGTCCTTTAGCAGATTTCTTGGGGAATGATGATTTTAATGTTGATTTGGATGCTATGATTAAAGATCATATTGATAATATGGGGGTCTCCCTAATCATATTGTTATTATTATCAATAGTTATTATTTCTCTAATAGAGTTGATTTTTGGGCTTGGGAACCTTTTATAAATGGCCTTCTCACTTCTAAAAAGTTTTATAGTCATTCTCTATCTCGAAATATACGGTGTAAATGGATGAGGGATCTTTATATGAACTTTATTATGCCCTCTCGGACAATTTTTTCCAGGAGACTAGCTCATGGGAAGCTTCCTAAAGATTGTTTCCTTCAGAAATGTGGCATCTCTCTCTGTTCTCCATGTGTGTTTTGTCATCAACATAGGGAGGATATTGACCATTTGTTTCTTATTTGTACTTATGGCACTTCAATGTGGAAGGCCGTTTTTGATATTTTTGAAATACATATTGCTAATATGTCTTCAATTAATCATTTCATTCAAGGCTAGCATTCTATTTCGCTTTCTCCTCAATTGATGGATCTTATTAGAGTCGCTGCTACTGAACTCCTTCCTTTTATTTGGTTTGCTCGGAATAAGATTATTCACGGTAGATTTACCTTCTCGGTAAGTGGGGTTTTATCAACTATTCTTGGTGCTATGTGTAATGTTGATATTCCAAGGAAGCATTTTTGCTTTAACTTGGCTCATGATTTGTCCGTTCTGAATTGGATAGGTGTTAAGGGTAATTTCAGGCCTCCGTGTGGGACTTTAGAAGTTCTATGGAAGGAACCTCTTTTTGGTTCGTTAAAAGTTAATTCGGATGGTGCTTCTAGGGGTAATTCGGGGCTTTCTGGTTATGATGTTGTTTTCATAAATCATAAAGGGGATGTCCTTGGTTGTTTTCATGGTTCTTGTGGCTTTGCCTCTTCACTTAAGACTGAAATGCTTAGCATTATCATTGCTGGGAATCAAGATATGAAGCATGGTTGGGATAATTTATGGATTGATATTAATTCTTCTGTTATTGTTTCTTCCAGAAGGATGGGTCTTCATCACTTGTCCCGGAAGCTTACTAATCGGTGGATTAATTGTTTGGAGACTCTATTTTCCTTGAATCATATTATCACTCACATTTATTGGTAATCCAATTATTTTGTTGATGTCTTGAAAAATAAATGTGTTAATGGAGTTTATTTTGTTTGGTATGATCAAGTTCTTGATGATCTCTGTCCTTTTTGTAAAGAAGACTGTGAAAAGACTCCCATTTTTAGACTTTTTTTAGCTGTCTTTTATCTATGTTTGTTTGCTGTTTTGTAAGTATTTTTTCTTCCTTGTGTCCTGCCTTTATTTTGGGGTCCGTTTGCTTTAGTTTTTTTTTACATTTTTCTTCTTTGGATAGGTTTTTTTCTATCTCCACATGTTGGATGTAAAACCTTTAGAGCTGCATTCAGTTGTAGTCGACTTCCAGAAATCTGGTGAGCCAGCCGTAACTCCCCTAGACCTCCTTGCGAAGAAAATTTTTCAGGCCTGGGCCACTGGAGCTTCTTCAGCAGTGGTGAAATCGGATATTATCTGGCCACTATGTCCTCCACCGGCGCTGTGGCATCCTATTGAATCAATGGGACAGAGGAGAAAATACCTGGATTTATATGAACCTCCTCGACGACAATGGCGGCCAGAGGGGAGGGGGACGAGGGTGACTGGGTTCATTATCGGCATCTAGTTTTTTGTTTATTCTGGTTTCAATCCAGACCCACCCTATTTTAATAGGCATTTCTTGTCTACTTTGGTTTTTTTCCTTTCCACATTAACCACACTTTTTGGTTTTGGTGTTTATTGTTTCTATTTTTCTTGTACCATTTTCTTTTTTTTAATAAAATTCCATTTATATATTTTATTCTATGATAAAATCCCACTAAACTCTGTAGTGAGTAATATCTATGAATAATCCATGTTTGAAAAATTGGGTTATTTGGTAATCATATTCCTAATGTATAACACCTAGAACATATTCAAACTCTTCAATTTCGCATCATTAAAAAGTATGATGTAAACCACTATTGTCTAGATATAACTATTTCTATGTTTAACATCACCATGGTTGAAAATTATTGTATAAAAAATTTCCATGAAATGTTATAGTAATTTATATAACTATTTACATTATAAACTTCAAGAACATTCTAAACTCCTTTAGGATAAAGTGATTTTAACATTGTTATGGTAACAAAATGTAACTTTTTATATTCCACTTTACCACCAAAAACTAATTTTTTGACATCAAGTGATATTGAACTAGAATAAATTTTTTTTTGAAATAATGATATTCACTAAACTTAGTAAATAAATGTGACACTAACATTTTTCTTTACTGTCACATATCGATCAAAAATTATTTTTTTATTAATGGATGGTAGAACACCCACCAAAGATAAATCGATCACGGAGGTCGTAAGTGATGAAGTCCAAGGGTATCCCCCCAGAAAACATCCTTAAATTCCTATGGAAGAGATCCAACAGTGGAGTAAATCACCAATGATTCCCCCTCTCTTCCTGCATGAGCAAGAACATCTGCTACAAAATAAGATTCTATCTAAATATGATGGACCCTACAACCTTCATTGATTTCCTTAGCACATCTTCTAATGAGAGATATCAAATTACATGGATGACAATTTTTTCCCATGTATAGACTGCATCAAAATCTAGGAATCATATTATACCTCACATATCTGTAGTCTGAACCTTTTGAAAATAGAATCTCTAGTGAGAAATGCCCTCACCTCCACACAAAAGGAATTTCCCAGACCATAGTAAGTGCTAAATAACATAAAAATTGGCCCATTTGAATCCCTGAGCAGACCACCCCCTCGCATGCATCCATTAATGAAAGAACCATCAACATTAAGGTTGTTTTCATTTGCAGGAGGAATCCACTCTACCCCCTGGCCTGGATAACTGTTAGCTAAAATAGGTATATCAATTAACTTGTTAAGTGCCTGAGAATTCTACCCACCCTTCAAACATAATGCCAACACATAAATGAGAATTTTCACCCTTACCAGCAGACTAGGTAGTGCAGGTCACTTATCCAACATGGCTATGTTCCACGACTCCAAAATAATCTAGAAAATGGCGCTGAAATTAATGAGCAAGGTTTCTTCTACAACTCTCCATGATCGGGCCCCATAAAACAGAAGGAAATGAATTCCTATATGGAGTTATAATCGTGCCAATATGATATCCATGGATCAAAAGAATACCAAATTCTAACATTCCAATCACTCACATAGAACATATGAAAGGAATAATCCATGATCGGTTTATTACAACATAAACAATGAGAAGCTAGAGATATACCCTTTGATTGTATATTGTCTTCTACTACGATTGAATGATTCCGCAACCTCCAGACCAAAAAATTCATCTTTGTGGGGATGTCTTTAAGCCATAACTACAAATCCCAATCACCCCGCACCAATAATGCATGCATCTTCTCTCTATAATCATGTCAATTAAGGAACCCAGAGGACGACCTAGTAAAAGAAAACCTTTCTGCTTCATCTGAGAAAGAAATTCTCTTAAAGACCTCCATCTGTTCCCTACTCATAATGGCCTACAACATTGATGGTTAAGAACATGACTTTCTTACAGTCATATCAGGTCCCAGACATCCTAGAAAAAAAAATCTCTCTCCCACCCAGTTATCCATCCAGAATTTAATTGTTCCTCTCCCAACCACCCATTGGGTAGCCTCCTAAAGTGTTTCTTAAATGTTGGAGAATACCTCTATCCAACATTGATAGATTTTTATGATGAATTTTCTAATCTTCTCAATGCCTTCCATAATGATTTCTATGAAATGTTCCCATAAATATTCCCCCATGAGAAAGTCCCAAGCTAATCGTGCTTGCATGGCTTTCATGGCCTCTTTGATGTCCCGTAGTCCAATACCACCCTCCACCACTGGTTTAGCCATACAATTCTAGTAGTCCCAATGGCGTAGGCCAAAAGAGTTTGTATCCCATAAGAAACAGTTCATGATATTCTCCATCCTATAGATGGTCCCTTTTGGAGGAGTGATGGATGAGAGAACGTGCATCATAATGGAAGACAAAATGTTATTGATTAAAGTTACCCAGCCACCGAAAGACAAAAATATGCTCTTCCATTCCATAGTTCACTACAAAATTCTGTTTAAAAAATCCCCAAAAATGACTTTTAATCAGGACAAAAGAAGTTGGAGCTCCATGATATATCCTAGGGAACTGTTTCCTCTGAATTCCAAGAATGCCTTGAATGATTATGCTTCTTCGAACAGAACACTTGTTTAAGATAAAAACACTGATCTTTCATGAATTAATTATTTGTCCACTTAGTTCCCCATAAACCCCCATGATCTTCAAGAAGTTAAGAAGAGAATTCCTCCTACCATTATAGAAAATAAGAATATCGTCTACTAACATGAGGTGAAAAATACAACCCTCCATAGTCTATCTATAGGGTAAAATTATTCTTTCACCCATGCTTCTATGAAGGTTCAATATAGAGCATCCTGGGGTAGAATAAAATGAGACGGAGACAAAAGGTCCCCTGCCTCACACCCCACAAGCTTCCTAAGAATCCAAACTCTTTCCCCATAAGAGAGACTGATAACCACGGTGAAAAATAACATATGAAGAATAGATCAATGACTCACTCATGAAAACCCAAACATCACATGGACCTAATAACAAATATCCATTCCTATTTATCAAACTCCTTATCTATATCCACTTGGATGATTACACTAGAGCCAAAAACATTTTTTTTATATCCTCCTCTAGCTCTTTAGAAGTTCTGTTCGCACCTAGAATATTTCTTCCTTTCACAAACCCATGTAGTTCCTATGACACAATCTGGGGGATAACCTAATTCAATCTCTTAGAAAATAGACTATCCAAAATTTTTATGAAACATTTCATATGCATAAAGGTCTATAATGATTAAGATTTGTTAGGTCCTTCAGTTTTGGAATGAGGACCACCTTGGAGGAACAAGATCTTCAATTGATATAACCACCCGGAAATAAAAATCTTGAATCACCTCAATGCCTTAGCTGCTCATAATGTCCCAAAAGGCTACATAGAAATATTCCTATAAAACCATTTGGGGCTGTAGTTCTCACATGAAATATGCTACGAATAAATCCCCAAATATCCTCCTTAGAAGGAGTAGTTAGTATAGCCGTATTATCCTCCTCTACTAAGAGTCTTGGAAATCCACCAATAAAATCTACTTCCTCCCCCGATAAACCATGCTTACTAGTAGAAGACTCCCCTACCATTAAATTCTCAATGTGTTTCAAATCCATCTCCCCTTCCACATTCAGATCTGATGTATAGGAACCATCATCTAGCCTAATAGTTATTTTCCTATTTTTCCTTTCCATAAAATAAGCCTACAAACAAGCATTATTGTGATCCCCTTAATTAAGCCATAGAATTCTGGATCTATTCTTGAAGTCTCTCTCAATTACCAGCAACCGTGCCATCAGAAGACTACACTTATCACAACGAATCAAAAAATTACCCTCATCCTTGTTTATCTCGAGCTCCTCTTTAATTAGATCTGTCTCCACCTATAACGCTTCCACCAACACATCACCAAAAGTATTATTCAGAAACCATCTGTTTATATCCATCTTAAGATTCCTAAGCCACCTTGAGAGGCTAACACAAGCTCTCAAATCTCTACTTTTTCCCAGGACATTCTCATCATTTGTAAGAATCCATCATCCTAGTGCAAGTCCGAGGGGTAAACAAATGGAAAATTATCTGCATCACCTATTTTGAATTCCACCAGAAACAGAGCATGATCCGACAAAACATGAGACAAATGAGAAATAAAAGATTTTGAAAATGAGTCTAAACTTTGTAAGTTGGTCAAACAGTGATCAGGGCGGCTCCAAATAAACCTATCTCATTTACAGTTGTTTCACCAAGTGTTTTTGGGTCTCTTGAAACCAAAGTACAGTAGCCCCTGCTAATTATGCAGCATCTGAATTCTTGCATACCAATGTTAGTACTACCAATTCATCCCCTTGTTTTGGAATTCTCCGCAATCATGTTGAAACTGTTGCCTACAAACCATGTAAGTCCATGTGAGTAAATGAAAGCCAAATAATCCTAAAGGGAACTTCTACCTTACATGTCAACATTGGAATAAATGAATGAAAACTAAAGCACTATTACCTTAATCGAAATCCTAACTGTTATATGTTTCTCCTAAGAAAGGATCACCTTAACCTGCACCTTATTTTTCTAGGAAATTGAGATGTTCTTATTGTCAGGATAAGCCTTATTAAAATGTCTAAACCCCATTTTCTTAGAAAAAGAAGCTATCTTGGAGGAATCTTGATTCGGTTTCAAAATAGAAACCAATGAAACATTTTATTTCATGACTTCGAAGGCCATGAAGGTAGCATTGGAAGGTGACCCCAGACCTCTAGCATTCCACAAAATCAAAGGCAACGTTAAAATAAAGATATCTTGGCCTTACATCCAGGAGTACCTGATTATGATGCCAAAATAAGTTTACTATCCTCCTTGGACATGGATATGGTAATTGGTCTAAATCGACCATCAAGAGACTCATATTTCTTCAGCATAAGTACCTTCTATTTGAATGGACTATCCACCTCCTCAATCAAGGATAATATATTAAAAGAATTAGCTAGAGAGGAGAATGGACACAAATACTCTTGTAATAGGGAGAACAACTCAAGCCTGGGAAGAGAAGTCCTAGCCACAAATATCTCCATCTTTAACCCCTATGAAAAATACTTCTTCGAACCCCATTCTATAGTATATGGGGAATGACCGGATGAGGTCAATAAAGATCTCCTTAGTGAATCTACATACTAAAGAGTGGAAATATGAAAACCTTGAGATGGAGGTAGAATCTCCCTGGGTATTATCAGAGGAATGAAAAAGATGGCCTCACATAATTCACCCTCCCCCAATGTCGACGTAGATGAACAAGGAAAATATGAGATATTCTCCACAAAGGCAGTTTGCATTGGAACAATAGGCATAATCTCTTTTGTGCTTTCTAGATGTTTTGACTTAGAAAACTTGAGTTTGTACCCCCATCGATCTCCCTTCTCGGGTAAAAAAATGGAAATATATGCACCGAATTTCAGAAAATCTTGGAGAGACCAAACTGTTTTCAGAATCCACATCTAGCCCCACTACAGACAATAATGGTTGAACACCCTTTCCCTTCACAAGCTCTCAGCACTGAACTCTCAGTTTCCTTTTCCTACAAACCACAATCGAATGACCTTGCAAGCCACACGCTGAACAGAACCTCGGGGGAGCCTGATAAATCAAGTGCTTCCACAATTTGATACCCTCAAGGGTCTTGACAAGTAATCATGATGGAAATTTCACCGATAAATCCATTTCTACACAATACCTTGGACTAGCAGTGTGTATAAGAGTCTTGGATTTCAAATTTGAGAAAGTAATGTACCCTATAGAATCCCATAAAGCATCCAAAATAGATAGATTCTATAGTGGTAGGGGAATGTTGGGATGTTTAATCCAAAAAACCACCATTGATGATCCATTCCCTTAATGATATTCACAGGACCAAGGAGACAAATTGAACCATAAAGATCCACGCCATTTCTTTTCCCTAGACCTGGCGCGCCCAAAATAATCCTTATTAAATAAGTGGATACAAAAGGTGAACCTGGATAATTCGGACACCGAATCCAATTGGTGAAGACTCCAAGAATCAACTAGTGATCTTAAAATCTTCAATGAGGTTTATTCATCCCAAAACGAACCACAAGAGAAAGCCTGTGGTATTCTGTGGCCTCCAGAAGATCCCTCTCTGAAATCTCAACCACATAAAGACCATATATATTCTCCAGACACCTAGGTTCTAGATTGATCACCAAAATACAAGGCATGGAACTATTCACTGAGAGAGGGACTCCCATGACTGCCCTTTGGAACGACTTGGGAATTCCATTCAAGACAAAATCCACCATAGGAACTCTTGATGAAGATGGGACACCCACATCAGATAACCCCCCTGCAGGAAAACAAGAACCAGGACCATTCTCAGTACACTCCATCACTTTCTCATATCCTAAACTTATTATGATACTAATATAATAATAAATTTAAATTGAGACTAGTATAGTATTTTATTTGTTAACATTGAACATCTCAAAAAAGAAATAAACTCCCACTTGATTACAAGTCTATATATTATTTCCAAAATATCATCCTAATAATTTAAAACTCCTTTTTTTAATATATAATTATTATTATCCTTCAGTATGATTATTTAATGAAATACTATTTTTCTAATATAATATATTTTTTGGTCACTATTACTTCAAAATGTAAACTATTTACCAATGATGGAGTTGGTACACTAGAACCAATTTAATTTTTACTTTAGATTACCTGTATATTAGATGAAAAGAATATTGATAAATATCTTTTTACATAAAGAGTGTTCTGAAGAGTAATAGTAATGTAATAATGCCCTTAGTTTATTTTAAATTTCAAGTGGTTATAATAGTTCTTCTATATAATGATAACCTTAACATGCTCTGAAAAAATTCTTAGATATGTTATTTGGTCAGTTGAAATATAACATAAGGACATAGATAATGCTTGATCATCATGTGATGGATTCTCATAATACATTTAGACATCTTCTCATGACGTTTACACATGGTAATATCCTTGAAGGGATTGGAGCATTCCATCTAATAGGAATTTCAAATGTTATATGTGTCACTAGATATTTTATCTACCAATTTATGTATTGGCCCATAGACGCAATATTATTATTAATGTATATTATGCATCACATACTTTGATGTATTTTTGAAATCCATGATGACATATGATGTTGGTGAAGTTGGATAAATTGGGTGTGACATTATGGATATTTTATTGTTTGAATAATCAAAGAATTGATTTTTATATTCCTAGACTCAAAGATGATATCTCATGCCCTTTTTTTTTAAATAAACCATCTGATAATATACATGGACATGGTGGTTTATCGATGATCTCACTTCTATGAGTAATAGGAAGATAATCAAGCATATAAGTAGATGATATGAGTATGTAGCCTACTTGGTGAGATATCAGGAAAATTAGATTATATTACAAAGTTAGTGTCTATATGATATTGTTTTCATTGTTACATTAACATCTTTATCTATGAGTTCTTTGATGTGTTTCAAGTATATAATATTGGATATTAGTTGAGATTTTCTAATAGCATTGTGAAAGAAGCTTATTCAGAAACATGCAATTTAAATCCAGACTTTTTGTTAAAATATAATTTTAATTTAATATAAAAAATATTATTATTAACATGATGGAATAATAATTTTTTGGTTTATTTTGATCACATAAAATCAATCATAAGTTATTATTGTTCCTACATATGTGAGTTTATTTATGAAATAATATTTATTCTCTAGTTAGTGAATATAATATTTATTTAGATATTTAACAAATAATATTATAAATATTCATTAATCAAGGTTCAATAAATCCCAAGAATATTGATAGGATGATTTAAGGCTGTATATGAAAATAATATATTTTATTCTATATCATTTTAAATAAATTAATTTATTTATTCAAGAAATTATCTTCCTCAATAATAAATGAGTTGGCGCACACAAAGGAAATAATAGAAATATTATTATTTAGAATGGTATTTACATGGAGTATAGATATTAATAAATGTACTTTGTTTATGAACGAATTCTATAAACCTAAGTATATTAACCTATAGATATCATTTATATGAAAATAGAATTGATGAGTATAATATTCAACTATTAGTGATTCAATCAAGACTGAAGAGACTTATCTTAATAATACACTCTATAATAAGAGATTCTGATCATCATCGACCCTCCAAATACCATGTAAAAAAGTAATAGACCTTTAATACTAATGGTATTGTTATTATTATTGATGGTGAATGGTGAATTAAAACCAGTACCTCGGTTCTAATACTTATATATCCATTGATAATGTTTGGAGATTCATAGATCAAGTGTCGATACCACTAGAGTAGCTCTGATTTGGATGCTTCATCGCAACAATAGTATGACAAGAAGTTAAACCATATTCATCAACGATGAAAGAATTATCAGGATTGGTAAATATTATTTATAAACTAATTATAAATTAGATTAGAAAAATCCTATCATCAAATATTATAAAGTTTATATCATCCAATTTTGAGGATTTATCAAAACAAACTAATAAAAACAAACGGTGAGAAAAAGACCAATAACATACATTACACCCTAAAACATTCAAATGAAAACAGAACATAAACATATTAATTTATAATTTATTATTTATAACATTAAATTATTAATTTTTTATGTTATATTATCATTTCTAGATTTTATGATAATCTGAAATTCACAATATCAGGATCGCTTGATTTTATATGACAAAAAAACAAATAGTAGATATTGAAAACCCTAAGATCCCATTAAGATGTTCCAAATATTTTGGATAAATTTCACAAATACATGATGTGTAATATTAATGTACACACCCTGTATACATGTTCATCCACATAAGGATTATCTATGAAAATAAAAAAATATTATGTGAGGATCAATAAATAGTGTCATTAAATACCATTTATTGAATACCAACTCGTACATTAATTGATTGGGTAATCATCATGTAGCTACTGTACATGATATATAACCCCACACAATTTTCTCCATGGAAATCAAAGAAAAATTGTTGTTAAAGTACATGAAATTTAATTAATACACACACTCTAATGATATCCAGTTGCGCTACATGAAGATACATGATTTACATGGTGTGTAGTGGGCCAAAAATTTCATGTAACACATAATAAAATTGCTGGAAAACATTCCATGTCACTAGGTATATAGTAAATGTTAACATTTAGGGAAAATTATAAAAATAAACTAAACTAAATAGAGTGTATATGGAATTGTACACACCTTGTATTTTGTCTTTACCCCCAGATATTACATGATCAGTATTATAGTGGGATATACTTTATATTAAAATTAATAATTAATTATTCACATGTAATAATATATTACACAATCGGTATAGTTATTGAATATTAAATTTACATCATGTGCATTTATAGTGATACACACCATCTATATTCAAGGCATGTTGTGTAGCATTTAATGCAGTCCAAACTATGTAGAATAACTCCCAAAACAATAGTCCATATATACTGTGACATTTCATGTAGTAATACTAGCTATTTAAATATGTTATACATGAAATGAACCAAAAAAATGTTAGTCACATGTTCTGTCTTGTTACAGAACATGTCGTCTAATAGTTGAAGTCCATAAATGAGTTTAAGCTAGAATCATAATGGAACCCACCATTCCACCTCTAGTACACACTGTGCACTAAAAAATAATTATAATTATAAATTTATATAAAATTATAGTGGATGGGAATATTAAGGATTGTTTTTATGTAAAAGTACGATAGAGTAATTATATAATTAATTAAATGATTAATTAGTAATTAAAAAGAATTATCTTAATAAAATATATATTGAAATATATGATAGCTTGTTCTAAATTCATAGTTATTGCATTTGTGGATGATTATGATCTTGAATAGACTATATATCTAATAGCTGTTTATTTAATATATTTATTATTCTATTTTTTGTGTGGAAATAAGCTATTTAGTTATATATAATGATCAAAGTATCATCCCTTCCACTTTATTATGTCTGATTATTTATTTCTATAATTTATTTATTTCACAAAAAATCCATGCTTCCCCTCATATATGGGGGATTAATAAAATTTAATGGAAGGATCTCCAAGGTTATAGGATATGGTTAGAGACTAATTTTGGGTGAAACCAACCAATGATATACACTTGTTAAAGGTAGAATGTTATAACTCAAGATTAACCTAGATAAACGAGGTTTTTTTACCCTGAGGTCAAGGGTTAGTTTATCATCTTCTTAAAAAACCGGCACATAGTAAAATCCCATGATCTTACAACATATTTATTTTATTTTCTCTAGTGTATGGTTATTTATTTATTTATTTATATGATGCATGAGTATTGGAAATTTTAACATGGTAAAATAATGTAAATGAATTAATAATATTTCATGATAGAATAAAATAAATAGGTTATTCATAAATTATTTTATGAAGAAGTGTTACTAAATCATGTAAAATACAATTAATATTAGAAATAATTTAATAGTATATAATAATCAATATTAATTAATTAGATAAAAAAATAAATCTATTAAATTATAAGCTAAAAAATCCATCCATAAATTTAGTTAGAATGAAAAAATAGTTCAAAGTACTTGTCTAGAACAAGTTAGGGTCCATTTAATTATCATTGAGTTCTATATAATGCTTCGGCTTTACATAATAAATTTATTATCAATGGTTTATTTCCTATGTATGATGTTATTTAACTTGGAGGAAAGTGTTAATGAAATATAAGCCTAGGATTTTAGTATTGGGTAGTCTACACATTGATCGAAGGAATTGGGATTTAATTAATTTTGGAAAAAAACCATAGAAAATACATTGAAATAAATTTTCTGTCCCATGTTTGGTCAATGGAAATTAAAATATGGATCCATTCCACTAAAATTTAAACCCAGTTGCTTATTCCAAATCTAAAGGTGTGAGATATTGGAATTTGATAAAATAGTAAGAGACTGGAAAATAAAATTTATTATATTTGTTTTTTGGAAATGAAGATAATGTAATCAAAATGATTTCATTTTATTAGAGAAAATTTCAAGTAATTTGTCTTGAACTTGTTTGGATACCCAAATACCATAATACCCGATCTGACACTAACGTAGCTCGAAGGGTGTTCTCTATCACTATGGGTTAGTGACTAGAACCTTCAATCATAAAAGAAAAACCAGGAATAGTTTTTCTACAAAAACGTATTGGAATAAATAGATACATATCAACATGTACAAAGAAATATCTCAAAGGAAACGACATGAAAAATCAAAGAAAAATCAAATTGTACATTAACAATTTACCAATATGTCAAAACAGTCAGCCCATGTCCCAACATAAATAGCACTCTAAGCCCAAAATATCAATAACCACGACCTCCAAGTGGTGATTTCCCATTATGTGAACCTAGAAAAATGAAATCTACAAATACATGAAGGAAAAGGTAGGCTATGGGACAAATACACAATCGGGTCTCAACAACAGTTCCATAACTAGATGCCAAAAATAAGTAACCAAACAATGCGTTCAATTTTAAATAAAATAGTCATTGAAGTATAAGATAATACTTAAAACAATACAATATATTCACTTCAATTTATGTAATCATTTAAAATAATCGACTGATAATTATTTATATAAAATAGTTTATATAAATTACAATGCATGTAAATTAGATTTATAAACAATGAAATGTATAAAAAATATTCATAAATCATCAACATAGTTATTTTCCAAGGGGTGTGATATTTTGAGGTTATGGTATCATTACCCATTCGTACGGGTGATCAAAAAATTATGTGTACAGATGTCTCTTAGATAGTTGTCAAAGTAGACTAACCAATATCCCATCAAGGATAATATCGGATGCACTACGTTTTTGTAAGTGTTATAAAGATTCCAACCAAGTGAGTTTTTCATAAAAACACACTAACTACCTATGCTTGCACACAATAAAAAAAAATTAAATAATGTTAAAATTATTTCAAAACTATTCAAATTAAATTTTTCCCATTTACCATTACAATAATCCAATTTCTGTTTAAAAACCAAGACATGGGGTTTTAATCAATTCGTTCCTTTTTTGGGATAAAACCAATCCATGTTTCCTATCAATATAATTTAAATCATTTTTCTCTAATACTAATTTCAAATCAATTATTTCCAAATCAATTTCACAATTCTATTAATTTCATCATTTCTAAATCACTCCCCAATTCATTATAATTGAGGTTTCCCCTAAATCCACACCATTTCAATTTAAATCCCAAATTTGTATGAGATTGGGTTTTCAAAATACAAAAGAATGAAATTAAAATAATCAAGAAATTCTAGTTTAAATTAATTTTAGAAACTTATATAGAACCACCTACCTTAATACTGATATCATTTATCAAAATGATCATAAAAGGAATCCCCAATGAAGATTTTCGGCAACATCTATCCAAGAATAAAAGAAATATTGAAGATATAAATGAAAAGAGATTATATCACTCAAGAGCAAGAGATATAAAAAACACAAAGGATGATGTTCCCCTAACCTTTATCCACACCAAAAAGGTTTTGGAGGAGAAAAAATGGGTCCTTAAGAGCCCTATTGACCAAGGAAATCTAGATATTATGAATTAGGGTCTAGAAGGGGATCAAATAGGGGGTGGGGTGGTTAATAATATTAAATAATTTATTAAATTAATAATTTTCGTGTTCATGGTTAGCTTTATAGGGATACACGGTTCTCAAAATATGCAACATAATAAGACCCCCTAATAAGGGGTTCATAGTTCCTCCTTGGTGGGTGAATAATTTTTCAAACCATGCACCATCTGTACAAACCCCCACTATATGGGTTTTCACAGTTTTCCTTAGGAAGGAACATGGTCTCAGAAAACCATGCACCCACTGTGCACTTCACAAAATATTCCAATAATTTCATAATTTTCACACAAATCACCCCTAGAAGAGAAAAATCCAATGAATTATTAAAAATAGGGTTGATGAGTACCTGAAAAATGTAACAAGATGTTACAACCTCACCACCGTAGAGACCTTTTATCCCCAGAAATCCTTAAAATAAGTCTCCATGTCAAAAAGATGAGTTCAATGATCTCTTATCAGTGCCTCTATCTCCCATTTCTCATGATTATTAGAATCATGATTCCTTTGAATTCAAAATAACGGTATCATCCTTGATTGAAGTATGTTGGTTTTAGCATAAAATATTATGACCGGATGTTTAGTCACATATAATTTAGGTTCAACATAATGATTTCTCCAGCTAAGAACATGAGATGGGTTTGAAGGATACTTATGTAGATGAGAAAAATGGATCAATTTATGTATCAATGTCAACAATGGTGGAATTTATAAATGATAAGAAAAATTACGCACCTTTTAAACAACATCAAAAGGTCCCACAAAACATGGATCAATCCACCATTTCCTCCCAAGACATTGATAACCAAAATGAGGTGAATCATTCAAGAACACATGATTACCTTAAGGAAATTCCAATAGTCGATGATAATTATTAGCATAAGAAATATATCATAATTAAACCATCAAAATTATCTAATGAATCAACTGAATCATTACTATCGTCTCTTGGAGCCATGTTGATCTAACCAAGGAACTTTCAAAATACTCTCACAAACACAATAGAGATTTATAAGGATAGACATACATGGCCTTAAAATGATCAATTTTTATCATGGACTGGTATGTATTATTATAGGGAAAATCAACCAGTACCAAATGGTCATCCTAATCTCCAAAAAAATCAAGGACGCATGCATGAAGAATATCCTCAAGAATATGAATAACCCTTTCTATCCGACCATCCATCTACGGATGATATGACATAATTAAATTAACATGAGATCCAAGTGACTCTTGAAATCTTCTATAAAATTGAGAATTAAAATGATGATCCCTATCAGAGTCTACTACTAATGGATGTCTATGAAAATGAACAATCTATTTCCGATATAGATTTCCCAACTCCTCAATTTTGGTTGTACAATGAAGGGGTATAACGTGAGCCTATTTGCCCTGCCTATTGATCAGAACCCATATGGAATTATTATTTCTCTAGTTATGAAAAAACCCCACCATAATGTAAATTGAAATATCATACCACGTCCATGTTGGAACTTGAGGTTTCTGAATCTAAACTGAATGTCTCTGGTGATCATCCTTGACCTTTTGGTTCATATGATATCGAGAGAAGAAAATAAGTAATGTCTTATCTCATAAATTTCCACTATAATAATCAACTCAAGTCAAAGAAATTCATCATGGTTCCTTCGTGCACTACCCACTCAGAATTATGATAACCCCCATCACAACACTCCTTATAGGAAACAGTAAAACATACCAATTTCAAAAACATAGAACACCCTCTATGGAGAAATACCACTAAGGAATGGTCTCCCTACCATAAAGATATTGTCTAATTCTGTTTTATTCATCATCATGCTACTATTCCTAAATAATCAACTCATGATGAGTGGACCAAATCTAGAAACTGTCTATGGAAACCTCATTCACTATTTTTGGAACTCCAATATAAAACTATGAAAAAAGAGCTATTAAGTTTCACTATTCTAATTATTCTATCACGGAATGGGTTGGAAGTTTCATTCACAATAAACCTACAAATACATATCCTTTATTTTGGGTATCTGAGATGTTAAAGTCAAAATATTTTATGTACACATCTAAATTACTCTAGTGAAGATACAAATATTAATGAGAGAAGATATATCTCAAGAAATTTTGGTTCTAATACACGGTAAAACATTCTCTAAAAAGGTAATTCTACCCACTCTTAAGTGTTTTCATTATGAGTGAGATTTCAAGGTCATGGGTAAGGTAATTATTTTCCTGTGGCCTAAGCTATTGAGATCTATAGATAATGACATGATCACCTAGAATAAGAAGAAAACCCAAGCCCAGAAAATAATGTATCACAAAAGACCACTTAGTCCTTGCTGACCATTGGAAGAGGAAACATAAATTTTTTGTGAAAATATGATTCTGATCGACAAAATAACTTATAAGTTTGTCATACCAAGATAACATTACTCCCATCCAAGATTGAGTGGTCATAATTGATGAAAAAATTGGGAAAAATATTATGGGCATGCAATAATACTCAGCCAAATAAAAAATCTACAAATCTTGAAAACATTTCACATTTTACCTCATTGCATAACAACATTCCTTTTATCAGGATCAATTAAGATACCATATTCTAACAACATGTGTCTCATGAAAATCACTTCTTAAATCCAAATATTAATATTAAACAGTTTTGAATATGTTTTTTGATTTATCAACAATTCTAGAATTTCTCTTAGATGACGCACATGATCCACCTTAAGCATAGAGTAAAAATGATTTAATTCGCAAAGACAGCCATGATGGTATCATGATATAAAGGTAAAATAATTTTCCTTAAATCCATAAATACTGAAAGATCATTCGTTATACCAAATGTCTTGATAAGGTAATTTTAATGGCCATAAATAATCTGAAAGGTGGTTTTTTGAATGTTAGATAAATTTATCATGAACTGGTGATAACCATATCAAACATAAATCATTGAGAACCACCTATAAAATTTCAACTGGTCAAACATACCATCAATACATGAAAATAGATACCTTTTTTTTAAACTAGAATTATTTAGTTTTGGATATTCAACATGATGGTGAAGTGACCAATAAACTTTCATAACAAAGAAAATATGTTCTGTCCAAGGAGTCATAATTATGTATATAACATTGTATTATAAATGATCAAACAACTTAGTATTCAACTTTTTCATTTCATCTAGTTTCGTGCTGAAAGAATAAATAAACATTTTTTTGAGAACCAAGAAATAAATTAATAGAAAACTCTTCCTCCATTACCATTGTCATACCAGAGATGGTGGAGGGGAAAATTTCAAGAAAAATTACAACTACTAGAGGAAGATAATTTCTCCAAGATTCCCACTCCAGTTTAATAGAAAAAAAATATTACATTAACCAACCATAGATAAGATGGTCCATCTCTACTCATCCTTGAGTCCCATTATCACCATACGACATGTCATACCCTATCAGGTGCTATAAAAAATACCCACTAAATATAACAATCAAATTAAGATTTATTTTTAGTGATGTAATCCATCCTGAATAATACGTCAAGTGGTTTCATGTCGAGAACTAAAAAATCCCAAAAATGATAAATATTTGATAAAGAGAATAAAATTGTGGGATAATGGAGACCCTTCTCTCTCTTCATTATAAGGGGTATAGTAATATCCATGACAAAAGATAAAATATCCATTGGAATATTTAGTACACATAATATACAGGTAAAAATGAACAAATGAGATGAACCAGTAATGAATAAATGTATTTAAAGATGGGTCAATAATGATGGTACCTCTCATAGTCGTTGGACCCATATCTACGACTAATAAAGACTCTTACACCATATGGAGAAACTACATTCTAGAAACCTGTGTCTAGAACACATTTATCATAAATCATCTTGTTGAACTATAGTTATTTAAGGAAGTGATGATCTTATGCCACTACATGGGGCAGAATTGAAATAAAAAACTTCTCCAAGTGACTTGAGCATCTACAAGAACCACATACCTTTTGTGCCTCGGTGAAAACTAGTTTCAAATTCCCTGGATTAACAAACTGGGAGAAAATTAAAGGCCCTATACCTATAACTAGAGTTGGTATAGTTGAATATTTCTATCAAGGACCACCAAAATAATCATCATTCTCTCTCTTTCCTTTAAAGGAACTCATGGTATTACCACTCAGAGAAAAAGGAACTCATGAAAAACTTGGCGTACATGTTAGATAAATCTCAATCATGAACGCTCTATCCAACACCTTTGTATAAGAGTGAAGATATAAAAAAATAATTTGAACCAAAACTATATCAAGGAACTATATTTAACTTTCATGTCTTCATATTCTCATTTAATAAAAAATTATGAATGTACTTCACAAGATCAACAAAGTGACTTTCATACTCAATCAGGGTCATGTCATCCTGATTGGGTTAAAAACCGATAGGTTTAGCCAACACCATAGACTCTGGATAGAACTAGTCAGTGAAAATATATTTATCATCATTCCACCCTAAGCCCGCATGCTTCTTCGCTATCACCATAGTGTCCCACCATCTCCTTCCAAGTCCCTCAATCTTGAAGGGGCCACATCTAACCTTGATATAAGCAGGAATCCCCAATAACTCAATCATAATTTAAATCTTCCTCAAAAAATACTCATACTATTGAGGATCATTTAAACATTGTAAATTGGTGGCTTCTAGAGATGAAACTCCAGATCATGATTCAAAGACTCATTGCTATGAGTTTCAACAATTGGATCCAAAAATAGGAACAGGTATAGGTGCCTATCATAGTTCTTTGATAGTAAAAACAATAAACTCAACTAGATTCTAGTACATGGTATGATATTATCATTTTGGCTCCTTAGTAGCTTCCTCTTGGACCTCATTCACATGTCATACTAGAGGCATGATGCTATAAAACATTAGAATACAATATTGAAGTTATTAAAAGATTACTCAGATAAACACTCAAACAAGAGCACCATGGAAAATTAATCCCATCAAATAGATAAAAAATATTTCAATATAAAACTATCCAAATAAAAGTTAATGAAATGAAAAAAAATAATCCTTAAGAGATCGTTCCCAAACTAACCATAGTGGCTTAAGGATCATTGCGGTAAGAGCTATGTAGACACTCAGTCCCAACTACATCCTAATTACAGATAATATTTCACAAATGTATGTAGTCATAAATGAAAGAATCTCAACATGGAGCTATGATACAACTTTTTCATGAAGTAACATGTATACCCTATTACCATGATACCAGATCCGACACTGACATAACCCTAAGGGTGTTCACAATCCCCCCTGGTTAGTGACTAGAACCTAATATCATACAAGATAATGTGGAAATGGTTTTTCAACATTAACATAGTGGAAGAAATAGATACATATCCACATGATCAAAGATAAATCTCAAAATATATAATACCGAAAATAAAAAAACCCAAATAGTACACAAAAAAGTACATGAATGAAAAAGTTGTAATACCATGTCCCAATGTAAAAAACTCTCCTAGCCCAAAATATCAACAACCACAACCTCCTAGTGGTTCATCCCTTTTTATCAAACCTATATAAAGGAAATATACAAACACAAAAAGGTAAAGGTAGGGTATGAGATACTATACCTATCGGGTCTCACCAATAGTTCAATAATAATATGCCACAACAATTTACCAAATAATTCCTTCAATTGTAAATATAATAATCAAGGAATTACAAGATCATATTAAAAAAAAGTTCTTAATTTCAATTAATGTGAATATTTAAAATATTGTCTTAATAAATTTTTTATATAAAACATTTTATATAAATCGGAAGGAATGTGTAATGCATTTTCAAAAACAATGGAATATATTACAAATAATAATAATAAAATGTGCACCATGGATATCATATAAGAGACACAATAGTTCTAGGTTATGGGATTCTCACACAGTAATATGTGTGATCATGGAAATATGTTTACACACACCCCATAGACATTGGTGAAATATGACAAATCAACATCCCATCGGGGATAAGATGTAATAAAATATATTTTTTAGTGTTGTAAATCATCAAACAAAGAGTTTTTAGACTTAATAACTCACTAAGTATCTATGATTTCAAGTACTCAATCAAAAATAAATATTGGGAAAACTATTTTAGAACATTTTTAATTATAATTTCTCCATTTTCCATTTCAATATGCCAATTTCCCTTCTAAAAACAGAACATGGGTTTTTTATAAATTCATGTCTTTTGGGATTAAATATTTAGAGGGTTTTTATCAAACCATTTTATTCCATTTTTCTAAAATACCTATTTCAAATAAATTAATAAAAAAAAATTGCCCAATTCCATCACATCCAAATCACACCACAATTCATTAGAATTTGTGGGTTTACCCAAAGTCAACTCCATTTCAATTTAACATCCATGTTTCATAAAATTGGGTTATCATAATGTAATTGAAATAAATTAAAATAATAAGGAAATTTACAGTTAAATTAATTTGACAAAATTATACGGAACCACATACCTTAATGTGGAGATCACATATCACAACTCCCCTAATGTGAAACTCCAATTAAGAATGTTGACAATAGAGATACACCAATCAAAAGACGATTCAAGATCTAAAAAAATTAGTTTAGATCTATCAACAGAAATAATATATAAAAACCACAAGGAAGAGATAAAAAGATAGCATGAGAGAAGTAATGGTGTAACAACTCTTACAAGGGAGATATGGAATGAAATTATCCCTACTTACATATTCATTATAAAGGGTTTTGAGGATCTAAAATAGGTCTCTAAGAGACCACTAAACATATTAAACCAAGATATGGTGATTTAGGGTCAAGATGTGGATCACATGGTGGGTTTGGTAATTTTAAAAAACAATGGAATTAAAAATTTCTCGTGTGCAGAGTTATATGGGAATGGATGCAAAAACATTCCAACTATGTGTCCCAATCGCATGCCCCTACTATGGGGTACGTGATTTCACCATGATGGGTGGACAGTTTTTGAAACTGTGATCCAACTATGAAAACCCACAGTATGTGGGTTTTCAAAATTTACCCAAGTTGTTTTTACGATATGGGACATCGTGCACCAACAGCAAATAGCCCAAAAATATCCAATAATTCCCAAATATTCACCTAAAGCACCCCTATATGATAAGAAATAGGAGAATGATAAAAAATTTGTTGATAAATATTTAGAAATAGTAATATGTTGTTATATAATTATAACTTGACATTATATATGTTACTGATATTAGATTAATAAAATCTATCGACTGGTGCAATCATTAAAGATTTTTATAGGTGTATTCACATTGAACTATTCCAAGAGTTAAAGATCAATATGATGGAGTCCGTTGTTTAGGATAAATGTACATACAAGGAGGATAATTATGAGGATTATACCATCCTTTTGAAACCTAGATATGAGGATATATACATCTAATGACTCATACTATCATCTATGTTTAGTGAGATATAGAAGAACCACTATAACAAAGATGGATACACCATGTTGTCCCATATCCATGATATTAATTAGGAGTAGGCAAGTCAAGAGAGGTATGATATGTACAAGGAACATTATCCATGTAATACTAGATAAAGTTCGTCATTTGGAACTAATTTATTCTACATGATTGTCTATATTGTGTGTATAAATATTTTAGGTTTCATGTCACCCAAATAATTTTGACATGATCTCCTACATGACTCACCACCTCATAGCTTATCCAATTTTATTGTGATTTTTAATAGGAAAAATCATGATAACTCTCTACCAATTCACCATACACTATTTATAAAGTAAGGTTATAATATCATACATCAATAAAACTTAAATCATTATGGTTAAAAAAAGCAAGAGAAAAGATAAGGGACCCAAGACTAGAACCTTGTTTAATGGTTTTTCAAAACTCTCTACCAAGAGGAGGATGTTCAAGATCTGGTGTAAGAAATAAGATGTCGAATTTTTTACTTATAGGAATTGGAAGAAAAATTTCACCTAAGTGAAGAAGTAATGGGATGTTTTTGGTGCACTTTTGTTCAAATTTAGTCACTCAAATTCTACATGTTGGGTATTAGATTTAGATTACAGTGGTCACATTTATATCCAGATACTAAAACCATTAATATTCAAAAATGGATTCCAAAGGTGAGGTGAATTTTATGATACCAAAATGTTAATAATTTTTCCATCAGATATTAAATATTATTTCATGGCCATCCCGTACTAGGAACACCTCTAAATACTTCAGTGAAGATGAGTGTGACCCCAAAGGACTGCCTCTAGTAAGACCCATTTGGGTTACTATAAATGAGGTTATGAACCATACAATGGGAGGCATTACACTCATGTAACCAAGTAATTCAGAAAAAAACACTGATCAATACCATAATATAAATAAATAGTTACCATAATAATCCCTCCATGCATTAATATGTTTCGAAAAATATAAATCTCAATTAACATACAAATAAATCCATAGTTAACAATCAATGAAAAACCACAGCTTCAAACTAGTACAATATTAATTTGTCACCATATTTTCTTTTTAAACATGAAGAATATGTATATAAGGGTGATAGAAACATGTATAATAAAAATGATAATACTCAAGACCACTCATGAAATTTTGGAGAGAGCATACTAATGCATTTGTGAAAAACAATAGATCTAAAAAACACATATCATGTCATCTACCACCTAACCTCACCCCACCCCACCCACTAAAATTCAAAGTCTTGAATTATAAAATTTTAATCTAATATTTTATCAATAAGGTACCCAATAACCACTTATATATTGGGTTTTCACTCTGATTTCCTAACATCAAACATCCCATGCTCCCAACCCCTTCAGCAACCTCTCCACATCACACTATTCCTTATATAACATTTTGTATCACCATAATTCAATATTCTAAATAGCAAGGTATCATGAACTTGAAGAAAACTAGCCTCATTCATTTATATCATAATTTATAACCCACACTATATAATATAATAACATTAATACACTATATACTATTCCATAAAACTATACCCCTCCTCATCTATACTTCATGGGGTCTATTAGTATATTATAAACCTATATTCTCACAAATACCCCCATAGGGTTGGTCAGTAAATCACATACCTATATCGATCTATCACGAACAATACTAGACCTTTAATAAATAGTGGGGAAGAGGGTGTCCTCATCCACCCATTCTCTATACATCCTAGATGATAAGAAAAACATCCAGAACCTAGATTTGTTGGGAATTGGTATGGATTTCTTACTCAGGTGGGGTGTATATATATATAAAAAATACATTATATATTCATATTTACACATGTGACTATGTGCCTTAATCTCATTCCCAACCAAAATGTTTCACTCCAAACAATAATATGACAACCCAAAAACATCACTATACTTCTACCACCACAACCCACCACTACTTCCAACTAAAACGATGCTACCAGCCTCACATCCCAAGAAAATTTCCAAATAAACCATGTATAATTTCTAACCAAGAAACCTTATCTATTAAAATTATAGATTTATCATACCAATTATATAACTTTCATAATGTTTTTTATTAATCATTTATAATGAAAAACCACACCAATCATAACCCATTGTTTTCTAATGAATAGATATCATTTTTGAGAATTATTGTTTAGTTTTTATCCAAGATGTTATTAAATTCCATACTAACACATTTATGGTCAACATTATCAACCATATTCCAGGACATTGGACATCTACTAAATGATCTCAAATAACCTAACCAAGTCATCACCCACAAAAATAACCTCATTACCTATTTTAAACCACAATATGGAAGCCAAAACTGTGCTCTAAAATACACATCCTTAACAATATACCACTATTAAACCCATGTAATATAACAATGCATAAGATGAATAAACGTCATGAACAAGCCTACAAAAATCACATAAACATTGTTATAGTAATATTATTTAATACAATTTATTTCATGATTTATTATCTAAAATAAAACATAGTATAACCCATAATATTTCGAATACTAGTTTCTATGTGTGTTATGGTACATATAACATCAAATTAATAAGTGGATACAGAAATTTAATCTAAAACATCCTTATCATGCTTCTAAAATTCCATATATTTTAAAAATATATGGTATATCCTAGGGAAATACATAACAAATGGATGAGATATAAATCCCAATAAGGGAATAAATAAAACCTAACATGAAGAAATTATTATTTGTTAGTAAATAATCCTTTTAATGGAACATGGAAGGGGTGAAAATTATCATATTGAATAATCAGTCAAGATATTAGATGATTTCATAAAGGAAACATGAGAATACGGAAACAACATTAAAAATACATCATAAACATAGTACAAGGCTATATTAAATGACATCATAAAATGGTGGAAAAAGTCCCATAATGGATTCTTTTTACTTCATAGTCACATACATGATGTCTCATTATACTAAAAAATCACCCATAGCATTGGAGTGCTATATAATTCTAGGCACACCCATCGCTTTCATATCATATACATGCATATGCGTTCCACTTAGATAATTCAATAAAGGGTCATATTTCGTAAATCTTAATCAAATGATTAATAAGTGATGAATAAATACATGAAATTACCCAATTAATGATGGTAATGTGTTTCTAGTTGAATAAAATTGAATTGAAATGGAAATGGTATTCAGAATATAATGTTTTTATGAAAAAATCAGATTATAATTTTAGGGGTATAATGGGGTATATAATAAATCATTCAGGGGATTAATGAGAGGGAAATTAGTATCTTATTACATGTAAAGAATAAGTGTATTATGAGGGACATGTAAAATCATATCCCATATTTAATAATTGGATGAAATAGAAATTACATAATAGAGGTTCTTGAATAAATATGATAAAGAGGGTATCCCTTACTTTTGGCATGGAAAATACTTATGTAAAAGTCATAACAAATGGTGAAAAATGATATCTCATTCTTATAAATTCTATTGATAAGTAAATGTATGTTTATAAAGGCCTGAAAATATATTAAATTGACATTAAAAAGGCTAACTAAAAATAATGTGCTTGAATGGAAAATAAGAGAGGAAGATCCCTTACAATGAGAGAGTAATTCCAAAGCATTAGGGGTTCTTATCAAGGGATTGGGGGAAACATGGGAGGGGTATAGAGAATAAATAAAAATGTATATTTATTCTCTTTGGATTCTTATTGAAGATAAATGGGTTCTTAGGTATATTTATATATGAAAATAGAGAGGATTTCTTTATTTTTTTTCAAACATAGGTTTTGGACTCTATACAATTAAGTATACAAAACAGAAATCATTATGATTGTTTGTGACCATTATTTCTACCAAATATGATTATTTTCATTTTTTGACATGGCTATGAATCTATTAAATTAGAATAATACCCTTGGTGATGTGGATGCGAATCATGTTTACAAGGAATTCATTTTAATAAATTAAAATATAATATAGTCTTTGGATGATTCATATAGGGTTTATAAAATATTGAAAATAAACTAAAAAATAGATTATTTAAAAGGGTGAATATAGATGCTTACTTTTATACCTTTTATTTCTTATATTATACTACTTTTGGGTCATTATGATGTCATAATAAATCTTATATATTTATATTGTATGTAATGTTTACACTAAAAAGTACACTAAAAAATAGTGAAATATACACCATTAGAAAATAGAAAATTATAATTACAAAAATATTATTTATTTTATCAAAATAAATCTATAAATATTAGAAAATAATCTTTTAAATATAAAATTTACATATAATGAAAAATAGTATTTTTTTATAATAACCATTTTTGAGAACATATATAAAATACATTTTCACATCATAAAATTATATTATAATTTTATTTAATATATACTATTTAATAACAACATTTTAACAAAATAAAATTTATTTCAAATCTCAGGAATCCATCAAAATTATCAACTTAATTGAAATTACATATTACCCAAAAATACAATTTGATTTTTTTGCATTAAAATTTGATTGTATTAAACTCATTTCTTAATAATTTATAAAGTGAAAATAATAAAGAATAAATTTAATAATAACCCTATTATAAATAATATATATATATATATATATTCATACTATTTGGGTAAAAAACACAAATTGTTATTTCACTAGTGAACTCCCTAAGGGTATGTTATGCGACAATGATATTTTATTATGGTGGTTCGATGAACATGGTTTCGACTGTGATCTCGCTGATATTGAACTTCTCCCATTAAAATTTTTTCCCATGATTTAGTTATTTAATTTATACATGGTAATGGTATGGGAAAATCCCATAGATACTATCTCGCTTGGAAGCACTATTAAATGGTCTTAATAGGGTACAATTCTATTGGTCAGTGTTGTCACTTCATTGTTTTATTTAAAATAGATTTTTCATATAACTTAATATATAATAATAATATTATCACTTTTCAATAGATATATTATCAATATTCATGATTCATAAAAATCTATCAAATCTAAAATGATATTACCAAGTATGTTCATGTCTTTTCTATAAGCAGATTACATAATATATAATTTTATTCAATCGAAAGGGGATCTAATTTATAAATGTTTAGGTAATTACATAACTCCCCTATCTGAAATTTCACACTAATAATTTACATTTCCTATATTAAAATATACGAGGGTACTTCTGTTTCATCAACTCTTTTGGTTCTCAAGTTGCATCCCCAATCTTTTGGTTACACCATAACACTTTGACCAAGATAGTTGTCTTGTTTCATAGAACATTATCTATATAATATATGATATTAACCATATAATCCTCATATGAAACATTATTATACAACGGTAACACCTATGGATTCATTACATGTGAGGAATCTGGTATGTACTTTAACAAGATGGATACGTGGAACAAATTATGTACTTTTGATTCGTTATGTGGGAGTGTTATTCAAAAGGCCATTGCTCTGATACATTTAAGGATATTAAAGTAGCCAATGTATCTAGGACTAATAATTCCATTCTTTACAATCCTAATGAAATTCTTCCATGAATATATAAAAAATAATTACTTATCATAAACCTCTAACTCTAGGACCCGCTGATGATTGTATGCATTGATTTTCAACGGAATTTGTGAAGTTCTCATGTGACACTAAATAGTTTGGAAATTTTTTATAGTCTCCTGGAAAATATCAAGTCCCATTATCTTTCTCTCTCAAAATTTTTCTCTGTATGTTGGGGTATGACACCTCTTCCCATTTAGATCCTCATGAGGTTCCATTTGAATGTTATAAAAGAATATATTGTTATATGAGAACTAGAATATGGGAAGGTTTTGATCCAAACATCCTAAGGAATCCAGTGAACATGATCTCATAATATCCTCTATAATTTGAATGTTCTTTGCACAATGAACATCTATAAGTGGATGATAAACATAGTAAAGATGAATTCTATATATACTTCATACTAAATAGTTATTGAAAACTTTCAAGTATACCATGGATCTCAATTATATATATAATAGATTGAAAATCCATGCAGTGATACCATACATATTATGATTATATTAGAAGGTTGGTAAATATAAAAACATTCCATGATAGTAATGAAATTCCCTAACTTGTTATGGTGATTGACTAATGACAAGATGGTGTGATTAAATATAGGTTTTCTAGGGAGTACTATTGTGAAATTTGTAGTCATGTTTTCCCATTTCCATACTGGTGTGGGAAATGTTTTAATCATACACATAAACTTATGTTGATCAACCTTAACTTGATAGCATACCATGATTTGAGATAAAAACTGTACAATCTCCCTCTTAAGGTTATCCCTATTGAATTTTATCCTTAAATATATGTTGATCATACCACCTCCTAGATGAATAGAGTATGATAAGGTATAAGAATCATCCATAATTTTCTTCTTCATCTCCGGTTTGGATGGAATTCATATTTTAGTTACATACCTAATATGTCAACCTTTAATAAAGTGAACAATATAATATTTCCTATATTCATCCATAGAAACAAATAAAATTTCAAATCGTCCTTGATTCTACTAATAATAGATGGGTGATAATTTATTTGAAAATGGTAGGATAAATATCCATTAATTATTCCCATATCCATCCTTTCTATGTCCAAGAATATTTTACCCCTATAAATCCCCATCAATGATAGAGTTGCGAGATTGTTTATATATAGAGCATCATCCACATTGATTATCATTACAGGATGGTAGTGGATTAAACAATCATAATCCCTTATCATATATAACCACCAATATCGCCACATATGAATATCCTTTTCTTTAATATACACTTTATGCATTTATTTTCCACATATATATATATCACACTCATCCCTGTAGATATAATTTTTCTACACCATTAACATAAATATCAATCTAGATAAATATATATTATGAGATGGGTATTTTTACTCATTGATCTATAGTTGTATTTTGGAACATGCTATCATTTTTTCATTTGTCATGTGTATAAAACCTAATACACTTTTGGATGCATCATTTTAGGTCACAAATCCATCCCAAATATTATGTAATGTGAGTATAAGTGAAGTGGTTTCCCTCTTATTCAGATCTTTAAAACATTACACAAATTTATCATTCTAGAAAATAATTACACCTCTATGAGTTATCTAGGATTGAGGGATTGAAATTCAAGATATTTTTATAAAAAATCAATGAAATGCCCAATTAATCCATATAAATTATACATTTTAATCACATTGGTTGTTCTATACCACCCTTCAATCATATATTTTTTAAGTATCCTAATGTATCCCTTTACTGGTGATGATATTCCCTAGCAGTTCAACTTGATCCAAATTTAACTCAAATTTATTGTATATTGTATAAATATTTACTTTTAAAATATTTAGTACAATATTCAAATCCTGCACATGTCCATACTTGTTTTTTAGAAGAAATGAATATCATTAATAATGAATACCACTAATTTTTCTAGGTAATATCTAAAGACTATTTTTTTAAAATATATAAACATTGATGGATCATTTGTGGGTATAAATGGAATTACTATAAACTCACAGTTATTGTACCTTGTATGAAAATATATCTCAAGGATATCCTCTTTCTTCACCTTTAAATGATAATATCCTTACTAAAGATCAATCATAGAGAAATTACAGGATTGATGTAGTTGACTAAATAATTCGTCAATTTATGGAAGGGGACTCTTCTTCTTTACTATGATATTTTTGATCTCAGGATTTTCAATTCATATGTTCATTGAACGATCCTTCTTCTTGAAAAAATGATTTTTTAACACATGATGATCCACATGGGAGTAAAAAAGCTTAATAAATATTCTCCAATTGTTGTTTCTTTATTTCATAATGTTCATAAATTCCATTCTATATGGAGTATTGTATATTGGAAAATCCCTAGGTATAATATCAATTGAAAATTAATTCTCTCTGTTAGGAGGAAGACAATGAAATTATTCAAGAAACACATAATAATATTCCCCCACAATGGGAATGTTTTTAGTAATGTGATTTTCATTAATCTCAATTATTTATGATATATAAAATCTCTTATCGGGATATAATATTAATGACTGAGTTGTTTCTATTAAAGAATATTCATCTTTATTCATGATCTTGTATAGAATTAGTGGCAGATTCACTATATCAAGAAAATTTTCATTATATTAGAAATTTATGTTGTCCCTATATAAGGAATGTTAATACATACCTTTCATTGAATCAAATTTTTCTAAAGGGAGTATCAAAATGTTCACTGGGGATTTCAACCCAAAAATTTTGATAGGGGAGGAGCTATGTAGATGAGATTCCATAATTTCACCATTTGTTCTTTTCACTGATTTCTCTACTACCATGCCCCATAGTGGTGTTTCAATAGATGTACTGAACATAAGATATATGAAATAATTCATAGAGACAGAATCAAAAAGAACATTCACTCTTCTAGAATGAATAACTAGGAAACCTGTCACCACATAGTCATTAGGATGTGCCACCGTAGTTGTGATGGAATAATTTCTCACTTTATCTCTAATATTGGGGTGTTTTTCATTGGTAATCATTAATGTCCATTGTATTAGTTCATTGAACCATATAGTTCCCATGTTCCATATAGTTGAAACATTGTAAAATGGACAAAGGGTTGATTATATTATTCCTTTCTACCATCACATTGGTGGGGTTTTTCCCATCGACAAACACTAGATATGTTACCGTCCTTCCATCACATAAACCATTTCCATATCAAATTGAGTAAATTTATGGGTTACTTTTAAACATACCTTTGACAAGTTGGTTTTTGAAATTTATTTCTACAATTTTGATTATCTATCACAATAAGAGAATTTTACTCTTGTTTTTTCTTCTAATACCAATGAGAAAATTGACAATTTTTTATCTCCATTTTGACTCTGAGGGCACATCATGAAATTGGATCATAAATTTCAATCATCCAAATGGATAAGGATTTTTAGACTCAGCTTTAGTCCACTAATGATGTGATTGGATTTACATTTTGAAGTAATGAGAAAACAAAAGGTGTATTGTGTAGGACTTTTGATGTTTTCCTTGTATATCCCAATAGATTCTTCATCTTTTTTCTTGAGGATTCGGAAGTCCCAATCCATTTTCAGTCAAAACGTAAAAGGAAAAAATTTATCAAAAATTTATTTTTTGGATTTCCATCAACTCCAAATCTTCATTATCAACCTTAGGATTCATATTCATGACCAAATTCCACCACAGATCAGCTCATCCATGCATATAGTAGACAACCAACATGAATGTTTCTTTCCTAGATCATTGAATGATAGAGAAGTTATTTTCAATGGATCTGGTCCATTATTATACAATTAAGGGATATGAGGATCCATTGTAATTCGTTGGTCATTGTCCAATACTGGTCTCAATTTCAACTATCCTTTTCTGAGGGTGATTTACGGACTGATATTTTTTTAGATTTCATTTTAAAAAATTTGTTTATTAAGAAATTATAGACATGCAGTTTTCCATTCCTTCTCCCATTAGATTGAGAAAAACATTTAGGAAGTCATCACATCTTTCATCCACCTGTTTTTGGCACTATTCCTCAATTTTCCATCAATTGAATAGAATGAATGTGAAATTAGGGATGATAAATTTTAAATTATTGGACACATAAAATGGAGACTAGGAAGATTAAAGGGATAACTCATAAATGAAATTTACTCTTTCACATATAAAATTATAGGTTTTCAGTCCATTGTATCCATTATCGATTTCATAATATAAAATATTTTTGTAATTTTTCTTCTCTTAATAAGGTGTATTAATGATGTTTTAAATTTACCAAATCATATACCTGGGAGTTTATAACTAGGTGTCCCACGAGACTCATTTTTGTACAATAATTTCGATCGAGTGTAACATAATATGATGTTTTTGGTGTTGTTACTCCTATGTAAATCTATTCTAGAACCATATATTTTTAATTATCCATACAATGGATTGTTTCCATGTAATTCACATACTCTATACTTTATCAAAATATAAGGATTATATATATATATAGTATTCTCCTGAAGGCTTTATGTAGAGTTTTCTAATCCTAATACCATAAATAACTATACTTCCCTCAGATACCAACTATGAAAATACTTACCTTTATTGAATGTGTTTTCACGATTTAGTAACTAAAATAACACTAACTAAAACCTAGTATATCAATAATTCATGTTTCTTTGAGATATTAAGTTTATAAAAAATCAACATGATATATGGAAACAAACACATTATTCAAAATATCCTTAACATGCCTCTTAAATTCCCAAGCATTTAAAACTGAATAGGATGACCTGGGGTAATTCATAAGAAAAGGGTGAGCTATAAAACCTAATATGGTAATAAAGATAGAATAACGTGATGATATTATTAAATATTAGTTTATATGCATTTAAAGGAAACATAAAATGTGAAAGAATCATAGTCTTGAACAATTAGGCATTATACAACATGGTATCAAAAAGGAATCAAGGAAATGTGACAATAAAATTAAACATTACATCATACACATTGGTCAGAGATAAATACAAGACATCATAACATAATTGAAAATTAACAAAAAAAATAGATTATATTTACGCCATAGTCCCATAAATAACTTTTCATGTGACTATAAACAATACCCAATGCATTTGAGTGCAATATAATTCTGGGTACACCTACTACTTTCATATAATGTACACACATAAGTGTTACACATAGATCAATCAATATAGTATCATATTTGGTCATATATAATACCATTATTAAGTAGTGTGAAATAAATACATAGAAATTCCCAATAAATGAGTATGGGTATTTCTAGGAAAATACCCTTGAGAAAAATTGGGGATGGTATTCACAATACAATGGTTTCACATATAAAATCACATGATAAATTACAAGGAATAATGGGGGTAAAAATTCAATCAAGGAATGGTTAAATGATAGTGACAGTGGAATATAATCATTACAACATCATAAGGGAAGTAATAGGGATTTCAAAAATCATATCCCATCAATAGATATTGTATGAAAATTGGAATTACAAAAAGAGGTTCGTGAAGAAAGAGGGAACTGAGAGAATACCTTACTTTCATCATGGTAGTGGATTAGGTGAAGGAAACAATGATAGGGGATAAATGATATATCATTCATAAAAAAAATCAAAATGGACCTTAAATTTATGTTAAAAAATGCATTAAAACATAAAAAATTTATATTCAAAATGATAATTACAAAGAAGGTGCCTGAATGAAAAATGAGAGAGAAAGATCCCTTACATAGAGAGGGTGATTCCAAAGAATGGGAGGACTCTTTTGAGGGATATGAGGTACCATGGGAGGTATCCAGAGTGTAAATGGAGGAAACCAGTCATTATAAATGGTTTCGTAGAAATGATAAATGAGAGTTTGGGTGGGGTTATATAGGAAAATTGAGAGAGTTATTTATTATTTTCTTAAACTAGGTTTTGGAATCAATACAATAATGTAATAAAATACACAAACCTTACACTTATTTTCCAATGGTTTTTGGCAAAAAGTAGTGATTTTTATTATTTTATAATGCTACGAACTAATAACATTAAAAAACATCCTTTCTGATGAAGAAGTAAGTAATTTTTTGAAATATTTTATTTTTAAACTATAAAATATAATATAGTATTTGGTGAATTCATAAAGGCTTTATAATATTAATTCATTAAAATAAAGAATACTTATTTTAAAATGGAAATATATATTTGGTCATGGATACCTTTTATGGAATATATTACATCATTTTGTATCATTATGATTTCATAACTCATAAAGTATATTTGTAGTGTATTTAACTTTTATCGAAAAATTATAGTCTCTTAGAAAATTATGAAATCTTCAATGTTAGATAATTTCAACGTTGTTATTTTAAAAATAATATTTTATTTCAAAATATAATTCTTTAAATATGAGAAATAATTCTTTGAAATAAAATATAGACATTTATGTAATACTATTTTTTTTAATAATAGTTTTCTGAACCTTATAAAAATTTCATTTTCCAATTAATAAATTATATCATCAATTATATTTAATATATACAGTTAAATAATAATAATTTATTAAAATATAATTTGTTCCAATAATACATGAATTCATAAAAAATAATGTCTTAATTGAAATTTTATTTTATCCTTGAATATAATTTATGTTTTCCTATATTAAAATTTTACTTTTATCAAACACATTACTTAATCATTTATAATGTAAAGGAATGTGAAATATATTTTTTCATGATGTTGTTGGAAATAAAATATATAAATTTTTTAATATTATGGTTGATATATATATCCCCTTATTTGACTGGTGAACTCCCTTAGGTTAAGGTTCTTGGTGGAAAGATTTTGTGTTGGTGGTTTAGTGATCATGGTTTGGGTTGTGTTCATGATGATCTTGAAATTCACCTAGAAATGGTATCACCCATTATTTTTTAGATGAATATCAGCATGGTCATGACTAAGGAAAAATCCAATAGTTTCTATCCCCATTTAGAGCTATGATAAATGGGATTCAATATGTCTAATCCTACTAGTCAAGGACATGTATTATTCTATTTATTTCAATTGGATTTATCATAACCCCAAATATATTCTAATCATATGATAAATGATTAATATATATATTATAAATGGCCACGTTTCTTAAAAATGTTTTAGATCCGATATTTTATAACCAAATAAGTGAATGTATTTTCTATAACCACATTACATAATAGGTTATTTAAATTCAATCACAAAAGTAGTTTCAGTTTTTAATTTCTCAGCCCTTACAATCATAGACACTACAAAAAGCATAACCAGTATACACAAAGAATAATCTAGCATCAAGAACTCCCAATTTCTTGATAATTGAAACTTTTTCTTAATAATTATTTTCCTTCATGAAATATTTTCATTACCATATTTATGTGATTATCCTTTTAGGAATTGTCAATCTATTACAAAATTCACAATAACACCACACAAGTCTCAACAACATTAATTATTTTTATTTATAATAGTAACAAAAACCATGTGCGATGGAAATAGCATGGAATCATGTAATGAAAAGTTATTCACCCATTACCTTATATTTCATTTATTAATTAATTATCATAATTAAGTCAATCCATATGTATGAACTTGGGTTTTCTTAAACAAGAAAATTTCTATGGGAATTTGGTCCTTTTCATTTACCAAATGTGTCATTTTTAAAACCGAGCTTTGTAATTAAATTTAGTGAGATGGGACCTTTCAATGTAATGTTTTTGGACTTGGGTGTAGTCCCAATAGGTTTTACGGGTGTTTTGAGGAGTTTCGGGAGCTCCATACCAAGGAAAACCAATTTTGGAGGACCTTAACTAGGTGCACTATTTTTCTAAAAATGCAAGAACCATTGAAAGAAACAAAGTGACTCTTTGCATGTGGATAGTGGTGGTGTGACCCAACTATTCATGGTTTTCCAAACTATGTGCCTAGCCCACATGGTGTCCATTTAGAATTGTAGTTCAATACTGTTCACTACATGATTGATGCATGGTTTCGAAACCATGTGTCCAGCTCATACAGGGTGCCCTAGGTCTCCAGAAGGGGGGCACACAGTTTGAAGACAATTTTCTTAACTATGTTTCCCAAAGAGTTCTTCAAGATCTGAATTTAAAATTATATTTTTATTAATTTATATTAAAATGAAATAAATAAAACCTAAACTAACACCATTCTCCCCCAAAACCTCATGTGACACCACCCTTTGGATTCTCCCTGGCCACGCCACACACCTCCCTTCAGCCTCCTTCATCCATTGATTTCATCCACCATTTCACCGAATTTTTTATATGAATATCTAAGGGAGATAAAATAGTCTTTATGTGTGTGATCATGCATGTTACTGAAATCTCTACTAATGGTGAGGTGGATGGGGGATTTTTGGTTTTCCACCATTTTTTTTGGTGTGTTGGAATGTGTTGTGTGGTTTCGGGTTTTTGTCGCATTCTAAGAAGATCCACACTCACATACATATTTATATATATATAGATATATATAAACATCCATGTACGTAGTCCCTCATGGAATAGTTAATACATGAATTTTTTTAATGATGTATATATATATTTATATAAATTTATTTGTGTAAGAGTACGGGGTGGTTACGAGTGGTCACTACCAATCTACTAAGTTCCAAAGTAGTATTGGCTTCGTTACTCATTGAGGTAGGATAATTTACTTTCCCTTTAATTAATGAAATCATTAATTTATTAGTTACTTGTACTTTTCATTCAAAGTTAGTGTTTTTTCCAAGTATGTTAGTTTTTTATAATGTGATTTCATTGATAAGGGTAATGAAATGTTCATATGTTATAGACTCATGTGATTGTCTACCATATTGCATTGGGGTTTCATGTACATTGAAGCCATGATTGATTAAGGGAATTATTAGACATTAGAAAATTTTATAAACTGATTGACTATACCTTTTAAATGAAGTGGACCTTGTATTTTTTTTTTGTATTTCAATGGACCCCCAACAATCCATAGTTGTTTCATCTACTTATTCTTGTAATAATCCAGGTCGTTAATTGAGTTGTTTCCATAACCCCTTCCTTAAAAATTAACATTGAGTTTTTTTAGTGACATTTCCATGTCTTAGATGATTATTTATTCAATTAGTGTGAATGAATTTTATTAGAATGGTTTCAAGGAGATAGTGGCATCCTTTGAATGAAATGACCATGTCACCTTCCTTGACATGTGTATCATGTAAAACAATTTTCCATTCTTAGGAAAATTAATAAGTAATGAACTTGAGTGTGATGGATCATACAAAATGGAATTCCTAGGATTTATGGTTTATCCATGATGAATTTCGTTCCTTGTATTAAATATAATAGATGAAAAATATCATTGAAATGAAATAGAATATGGATATTGAGATGCATGGGAGGCCCTTACCTCATGTAATTAAATTTAATGTGATCATGTCTATGTTAATGTATTTATTAGAATTATTAGGATGATATTACTTAATTATAAATGTGAAAATGATTGTTTATAGGTGAATGAGTTGGGTTAATGGGGTGCATGAGAGGTTGATGACTCATGAATTGTATTCTCTGAATGATTATGCCTTATTGGCACTCGAAGAAAAAGATATGGTAATGGATATTAGACCAGAGTTAGGGGTGTGCCATGAGAGATTACCTAGAATTGGATGGAATTTTTATGTATTGAATCCACCCCAAATTATATCTAATAAGAGAATTCCATGAAATGGAGATGTCACTTGGTATTGGGTTAGTGGAAGACCATGATAGATCCCCCTGAATTGGATGGTTGTGGTATGTACTGATCCACCCCAACATAATTATGATGAAAGAATTTTAAGAGAGTAATGGCACTTAGACCTGGGTTAGGGGTGGACTGTGAGAGATACCTTGGAATTGGATGGTGGATGTATGTCTCGATCCACCCCAACATAAATCTAATGCTTGGAGGAAAAGATATTAAAGGATCATGGAATTGGGTTAGGGGTATACCATGAGAAATCCCTAGAATTAGATTGTGGTGGAATGTCTCGATCCACCCCAACATACTTATATATATACTACTACTATATATATATATATATGTTTGATATGATAAGAAATATGAGCCATGAGTTGAAGATGGTGTCACCAATAAGTGTCCCTTACAAACCAAGATGAATGTTTATTTATTCCTTTACTTTTGTTTTTATTCTAATATAATTGTAAATTGTATAATTCAGATTACACTGGATTGGTCTTGAAACCATGGGTTCCGGGGTACATAGATTTTATCTCTCACCATTCTCAGGTATGTTTGGTACCTGAGTATACAGTCTTGTTCACAGGACTATGGACCCTAGTTGATTGCTTGTTATTGTGTGCTTATACCTATAGTTATGAGCAATGTATTGACTTCAAGCACAAGATGCTCATGGAGATTTCTCATGGGGATTTTATATCATTTCATTATTATCGTACTATATTGTAAATACTGATGTATTATTTACTACTTTCCATAAAGCATCATTACCCTATCATGCATTCATCAATTTTATAAACTAGCGTTGGTCCCTTTTCTTTAGTTATATAAGAATATGAATTTAAATTATTTATCATTATTTTTTACATATTCCACTATCTATTTTTATTTACATTGTTATACTACTACAAAACTCCTTTTAAAGGATATAGTCTTCCCAATATCACCTACCGAGATCCTAACTGCTAGTCGGCACCCTCTGGCATATAAGAAGATGTTTTTGAGGCCTTATGACCCACTGGTTCAGCAACCGTTTAGATAGTAATCCAGGTCGGGACATTACTAATAGGTATTAGAAGTGGTTTTTTCAGTTTGTATTACTATTTTGGTTTGGAGATATGATATTAGGAACATGTCACTACTTTTTTAATATCTGTTCTTGGGATTTATCTCCCCAGGTTGGAGAAATGATCATGTGGCCAGGCATGGTTTTGTTGTTCATTCTTTTTGATATTATATTTGATGCAATTTCACCTTGCATGACTGTTGTATTTTCTACTTCTTGATGATTTTTGGATTTTTGGTATTTTTTCCTTGATTTGATATATAAGGAAGTTGTATTGCATGCAGCATGTTAGGAACATATGAAATTATCATTCCATGCATAGTTCCATTCCATGTAGTTTCATTGTAGTTTGCCTGTTGATATTATTTTGTTCCTTGGATGTATTTCATGTCTTGTATTTATTAGCCTTCCTATTTATATACCATGTTTCGATGATATATTTAACATCCTAGCCTATTGCCATGATGCATGTTTTCTAGAATGTTTTTCATATACCGTGATTCTATGGTTATTATCATGATTAGGTGTTTACATATGGAAAAGAGATTCTAGTTTTATTTTGTATACAAAAATGGTGGCATAGGATGAAAATATATGGTTTGTGAATAAATAGAAAATGGTTTTAGATTATAAGGTGTATGGTATCCTTATAGATTTGAAAGGGTAACCCATAGATTCAAACTCTCTTTAGAACCAAATAAATACATTTTGATGCCATTGATAAAATGTACATGATGCTAAAGCATAAAAGAAAATGTAATGTTATTTTGACTAAAGGGAGCCAAATTCGAAATTTTAAAGTGTGTGGGCTCTTTACAGGGTGGTAGGTGGCCACCCAATTGACCAGACTATTGTATATGATTTTGGAAAATTATGAACTATGATTAGTATCAATAAATGGTATCTAATTTTCAATTTATGGGTTCTATTTTCACTTCCTGAATTGAGAAATGATAACCCATATTAAATGTAAAATCCACATTATATTTGAATGGTTATAAATTTGACACCTATTAACTTTCAACTTGAAATTAATTGGATAAATTATTAAATATACAACTACACCCATGCAGGTCAGTTGAGAGTGTTCTAGTGAAATGAACCATTTGGGTGTTAAAAAATTTATTATTTCAACATGTCATAATTATAAATTAATTTGTCAACTACCCAAATGCACAACAAGAACCATGAAGGGTTATTGGGAATGTTCCTTATTAGATAACCTGGTACGGGGGTTGTGATAATTAATAATTAATAAACATTTAAAGGGATTCATTATGATGAACCGATGTCGGCTTAGTGGGACACTCATAGGTCTCATTTTTTGTTGAAACAAATTTATTCTGATAGATTTACTAGAAATATTGTGATTTCAAAAGCTGTTAAATAATTTAAAAATGACGTTTGATACAACTTGACAACTTTATTTTAAAATGGGTACTTGATGATTGTTTTAAAACTATTAAATTTTTAAAGGGTTAAATGTGATTATGTAAAAATTGATTATAAATGGAATGTGTAGAGGATCCTTCTTTTTGAAACCCTCTTGTAGGGGTAGATTTAGTCTCACCATGAGTTGCCTTGGAATGGAAGCACGAGCATTTTCCATAGGTTGTATTCTATTTCGTGACGAATCAAAGGTCGGGTTCTTGAGCCTATAACTTTTGGGATGAATAACCAAATTCCATGGTCAATATTTGTTCTTAATAAGTGGATAGACATTGCAGGTATCAACCATAGAGTTTGAATGGTTTCTAGCATTGTATGTTTTCTAACATTTAGTACAGTTTTAGTGACATTGTCTCTTGTATGAATTTTAGTTTTCAAGGAAACCCTTGTTATGATAGGTGGTTATGGTACCTTGGAACCTGGTTAGGGGTTTGAGCATTGATTAATTCTCTATATCAGCTGGTTAGACATGCCTCAGGAATTTTTCGACGGCTTTGTTGGTCATTTGACCATTTAACTTGGTGATGAATGAACCGATATGTCTTCATCAAGGTTAATGGTCATATAGGGAAATATGAATTTAAAATAAATATCTTGTGATATTTAGTACGGTCTCATGTCATATCTATGTAGAGTCGACTAGGTATTAAAGAATTAGTTGTACGAACCCAGTTCTTACTCTAAGGTACAATTTTCTTTTTCATTATGTTCCGAGCTAGTTTTTGAGAAAAATTGGGGGACACTAGTCAGTTCTTTAAAATTTCTAGGTTACACTCCATGTACTCCATAGTACACACTATGTGTATTTTATGCGTGTACTGGTCACATGATGAATTAGTACATTCTATGTGGTGACTGTGAAAACCTAATCTACTACATGACATGTAGTGTTCCTAAACATGTCGTGTATTTTACATTCTGCGTACCGGCCGAGTTATAGCTGTGTGTTGACCCGTGTGATGCATCTAAGCTATGTGATGACCTAGAAACCTGCATATGTTGGAGTACGAACAAGATACTACATGGTGTGTAGTCCTTAATACACGCTATGCAATTTTATTTAAATTTGTTTATATGAGAGAGAATCACATCTCGTTTCTGAAAACATATTATTCTTCCCCGTTTTCAAACCCTGATGCACTGAGTGGAAAACAACGTTTCTTCTCATAGATTCTTCATCTGATGTCTATTATTCAATACATCAGTGGTTGTGGGATCACATTAGGATGACTAAACCCATGAATCCTAGTCTATTTTCGTTCATTTTCCTCACACGCCGTAGTTTCCATCAGAGTAGAATTACCATATTTTGATGGAAACATAGATCTATGAATATTTCCTTCTAATTGGATCTCGATATTGGATATGTCAACATCTGTGAGTCTCTGGTAGGTGGTGAATACCCTAGTTTTTGTTTCCGTGGTCATATGGGGGTTGCGTTTTTTTATCACAATGCCAGGTATTGAGTGATACCCATGTTTCATTATATTGAATTTAGTGTATGTGTTATGTGATGTTGTTGGGCATTTCATTACCTTGTTGTTCTTGAGTGAGGCTGAGTTAGGGGTTGTAACTCATTTGGGGAATTTTTGTGGGGGTTCCAAAATGGTTATAATTGAATTGTTTTGATTAAACTGCTGATTTTAAATTGTTTATGCATGATTATGATTATGAAAGGATTTTAAGACCATAGTGCTGGTATGGGACAAAACATGGAAAGTGAAATTGAACTATTTAATTTTTTTTCCTTTTTGAAGTTATTCTCTATTATTATATATATTTGTTTTCATGATATTGCGTATGATTGAAACATTCGGGTGTGTTGGGAATGGCTCAAATATTCTTGAATGATGTTGATCACATGTTGGGCTTGTCCCATATTATTGGGGTAGTTCGAACATGGGATTGGGTATCATGGACTTCAGATTGAAGTAGTGTGATGGTCTGGTTGGGTGTGGCCTAGGTTACTTGGATTGTATGACCATCAGATTCAAAGCGACATTATCATAGGGGAATGAGGGGACAAAGAGGCTGTGGCTTTAGTTCAAAATTATGTGATTATCGATCACTCATGATTTGGGTCATGTGCACATAGATGAATCTGTAATGAAGTGGTTTTGAATGATTGTGTGGGTAGATTCCCCCATATATGGAGTTAGGTAATTGTAGTTTACATGTTCATTCCATGGACGTCACGTGGAATATGAGGATCCTTCAGATTTTTTGGCCATGCCTATGGGACGTCGGTACTTGGGACAAGATGTGTCAGGAGGCACATGGTTCCAGGTTACTACAGTTGGGGAATGCCTATGGGATGTCGGTACATGAGACACGAGGTGTCAAGAGGTAGGTTGTTCCATTTTAATATTTCTCAGAAATTCCTTCAGAACATAGGCTCTTGAGACATGCGGTGTTAGGAGGCACATGGTGCCTGGTTGCATGACTGATATTCCAACTTTGGACGAAGTAGGTGACACTCCCTGGTGGCTGATGAGCACCATTGGAGGTTGTGTTTTCATTGTGCATCGTAATGTTTAATTTCTATATAGATGAATTCCTTCCTAAACAATTATACTAGGTATATAACATTGGGTGGTATCCTATTGTGATTCATGTCACACCATACATTGGGCCTTCAGGATGCATGTAGACATTATGGATTTACATGTAGAAAAGAGAACATCTCTAGGAGATGGACCATACTATCTTTTTCATGGAGATCTGTCATGGACCCTGAGGTCATGCCTAGCTACAGATAAATTTTTTTCATTTATTCTTGTATCAACATACTTATTTGATTTTGTAGCTACTATTAGTTAGCCATTGGCGACAATGTTTATTGACATGTATGACCTGTTATGGATGCATGCGTGGATTTTTTGTAGTTATAAGTGATGATCAAACTGTGGTTAGATAAACTTTCCAATGCACTTGTTTATATTTTACTTCCTCTATTTTTCTACATTTGGAAATGCTTCTACTATACAGGTCTAGTTCATGTCTACTCAGTCTTTATTACCGCTGCATGTATCATTGTCATCTCTGGAATAGCACCTTATTTTCCTTGGAGTGGGTATAGCCTCCCCACTATAACTTTTTTCATCCTCGATGCTAGTCATCAGATTCTGGTATTTCAAGAGGTGCAAATAATGTGGTAACACATAACCCATTTAGTGTAGTTTGTGTGGATGTTCGGGTCTGAGATGTTATGAAGTGATATTAAAGGTGTTTTTTTGATAGGTATTTAATAGGTGTTTTTCAATGACTACTAATACAGTTGATAATTAGTTTTTTATTTGCAACTCATTACTATTTTCGAAATGGGAAACTAGAGATAGGTTGTTATTGTAACTGGGTTTCAATCTTTCTCTTGGGTGCCTGCAACCCCAGGTACGAGGAATGGAACAAGTTTCCTAGGGTGGGAATTGTTGTTTTTCTATTACTCCTATTACTATTTATATGATTTCATCCTTGGTGGATCACATGGTTTGTGTTGAATATTTTTTGTGATATGTTACCCTTGACTTGGTGCGGTAAGGGATAATAAGACCTTGGTTCTGTATGGAAATGTGAGTTTCGACGGATTTTGATTGGGACCTTATTAGGGTATTTCAATTTCATAAATACACATATGCTTTGTGCAACGATAATATCATGTGAATATTATCAATTTCCATTCTACAGATGATTTTGAAATGTGAAAGGAGAAATTCATGATAGAATTTCTATTTTTTGTAATGTAATATTCCATACTTTAAATTATGAAAAATTGCATGTGGCATGAGATTTGGGTCTGGATCATATATGATCTGGAGGATACTATGAATGAGGTGATATTGATCACAATGATTGGGTGTCCTGAATGTAGGTTTATGGTAATGTGGATGTTAGGATTGGGTGACTAAACTGTCAGCTCAAGGGTACGATGGATGACTGGATGGGCATGGCCTAAGGCACTTTTTATACTTTCCTCTATTGAGGGTGGGTAAGGATGTTGTGAGGCTGGGATGCCCTGGGGCATGGTTGCGATGTGGGAGAGTAAGGGCTGTTGTTATGAGCAACCTATTTACTTCTTTCCTTATATCTGTTATATATATATATAGATATAGATATGTATATGTATATATGGTTTTTCTTACCAATTACGGTATTCAGCGGGTTCCTCCATGATGGATCGATGGATCGTTAGGAGGGTGATGGTACAATGCCTATAGAGCACGATCAGGTTCAGACACCTGAGGGACATGCAGAGCATGAGCTACATGTATGAGTTAGGGATAGTACTAATTTTAGGATCCAGTGTAAGAAAACAACATATGGGTTTTATAGCGTTTCGATTGTGGCTCGATGAGAGGATCTGATCTTGTCAGGTATGTTCCTTGAATGGAATTGACCTAGGCATGAATGGTACACATCATTATATGGAATATATGATGTGGGAGTTCCAGTTGCAGCACCCGCCATTTTTTTAGGGTGAGGGGGGTCTACAGGAAGGTTACAACTTGATAAAGATCATGAAAATGATCTTCAAGTAGCTCGAGAAACCTCCTGGGTGAAGATTGAAGATGGAGACATACATGCTATAAGGAATGAAAAATCATTGGTGGAATGTTCATGTTCTGTAGCAAAGACATGAAGGACTATCCTAGGAGGACTTTGAGGATAGGTTTTTTGAGTTCTTTTCTCTAGTGACATTGAGGTCAGAGAGATCTAGGGTGTTCTTGAGCCTCCAACAGGGTGACATGTCCATCATGGAATATGAAACTACCTTCCCTAAGATGTATCAATTTGCACTAGGTATGGTAAGTGATGAATCCTTGAGGGTTAAATGAATCAAATATGGATTACGAAATTACATTAAGGTACATGTTAATATCTTCAGGTTGGCCTCATCCTTTGAGGTGGTGAATTAGGATCTCATAGTAGAGGTTATCCTGACAGTCATGTCTCTATTAATTCTGGAGGCTTTAAGTGACGGTTTAGATAGTGGGAAGTGAGGTTGGGATGAGTTCTAGTGGGAATGTTAGTCCAAGGACTCAGGTATACCACATCGTGGCAGTTCATTAGTGGTATTATTTTAGTGTGGGGTAGCTAGGCCATGTACGGACATAGTGCGATAGGCCTCCAAAGGAGTTCCAGCCATGTGGACAGATCAGACATCAAGAGAGGTTTCGCTGGAAACCTTCTCAGACAGATGGAAGGTAAGGGAACCCGAGACCCCCAAGGGTCTCCAAGAATCCACTAAGGATAAACCAAATAAGAAAGATACAATCACGAAGTATCAGCCAACACTACTTAGGTATATGACCATACATATACCTAAGTTACCAGTCATAGTCCGACTCCAACTCTCGAGCCCAAGAATAACCCAGTCCACAAAGGAAGTAATGTCAATCACCTCGATGATAATGATTAAATGATAAGACATAGATCACATAGGTATACAACACATGAAGATGGGTAGAGATGATTAGGTGTAGCCTCTATATCATCTCCTCTGTCGAACAAATGTAGGATCCTGGAATAATATCAGTATTGTCAAACCCACGAAGGATCTTGCTACAGAAGTCATCACTGTCGAACCCATGGAGGATCTCGGTATATAAGTCACCGCTGCCGAACCCACAAAGGATCCTGGTAAAAAATTCAATGCTGTCGAACCTACAGAGGATCTCGGTATAGAAGTCCTCACTGTCGAACCCATGAAGGATATTGTTACAGTATCGTCGCTATCGAACCAACGAAGGATCCCGATACAGAATTCATCGCTGTCAAACCCACAGAGGATCTCGGTACAGAAATCATCATTGTCGAACCCACGGAGGATCCTGGTACATCATCATCGCTGTCGAACCCACGGAGGATCCTATCATCTCAGTCGCAGCTAGCCATAGGGTCCCCACACACAGCACGCTCGATTCCGGGAGGGTCTGCTCCTCGAGCCATGTGTCGATACATCAACTATCACAAAGTCTTGAGTTGATGTATCCCATAGTTCCGTCTCATCATAAGGAACCCAACGCGACAGATGGTGGATCAATCGGATGCTTGGTCTGTGTGTTATTGGTATTTCCATTCCAGGGGCTCAGTTGGTTTTTAGGCTCAAATTAACCCAATTGTACCCCAACTACCTCCAAACCTCAAGTGGAGTATGACAAAATAATTGTCTCGCTCCAAGAATTCCATTGTTGTAGAGGGTTCGTCGATCAAACACCTGTATCCCAAGATGTGGGCTAAAAGGAGTAAATGGCCAGAGCGGATCCGGGTCTGGTCTGACCTAGTCGAACTGACCTGGTCCGCGGGTGCGTCCAGACCCGAGTGGTCAGGCCGGCCCGAGTGGGCAGCCTAAACCAAGGGAGTGGCCCGACCCAAAGGGTCTGCCTGGCCTGAAGGCATAGCCCGGCCCAAAGGCATGTCCCGACCTATGGTGGCCCGGCCCGTGGCGGCCCAACCAGCCACGCGTGTGAGGGGGATACCCCCCAGTTTTTCAAAAGGATCTGGCGCAATGCGCCGGTTCATGAGCTATGGGACCCAAGTGGTCCCTCTTGTTCGGTTCAACAGCGGCGGGCCCAGCCGGCCGCCACTACAACTCCACCGCGGTGCGACGGCACCGCGGCTCTGCAGCCCTTCGCATGGTGTGACAGGACTGCGGCACCGTCATCGCGGCCCGACCAGGACGCGGACATTGGCTCCACCGCGCAGCATGACGGTGCCACACATCTTTATCCACCGTGGCCCTCCTGGCCGTGGTTCCTCTCCAGCGCGGTGTGATGGCACTGTGCCCCTTCAGCACTGCCACGGCCCGCCTGGCCGTGGCTGGGTTTCTCTACACAAAATGGCAGTGTCCCGCCCTTGCAGTGACCAAGCGGCCCTTCACTTCTAGCTCCTTTTTTCGGATCACCTCTGTCATCATCAAAACGGGAAAAAAGGGGGGTCGGACCATGTTCGTGCAGTCCGAAACCTCCTTGTAATGGTGCTATCATTTTTTTCCAAATTATAAATTCAACATAGAAGGATGGGTATAAAAACAACACAAATCCCCTAACATGATTCGAATATTGTTCATTGATGACATCATCATTTCGTTGACGTCGTGGAGCGTTCGAGGAAGAAGCGTCTTCAAAATTCTTCAAGGGCAGGTCCTTCTCTTTTAGCATGGTTGAAGATCGAGGACGGTGTTCATCATTCTTCAGAGATGAGGTGCATTATTCATTGAGAGGATGAAATTCTCCCAAAGATTCTCCAAATCTCCACCATAGATTATGCCAACCCCAAAAATAAAAGAATATGATCTCTTTTTTTAATGTTGGCATAATTAATTCAAAAGAATTTAAATCACTTCAAAGTAAATAATTATGCCATTAATTAATTTGTGGTTTGGCACACATATGAAGTAAGGTGAAGAGGCTCCAGAATAAATTGGGAGTTCCAAGGGTTAAAGGGGGGTTAAGGGGGTTTGATGCTCATATGGGCCCCACCTTATAACATCCTACCAAGGGAGGATATGTGCAGTTGGGCCCCACCACTAACCTCCCCTTGGATGTTCTAACTACCACACATAAAAATAAATTTAACACTTTATTTTTATTCAATTGAATTAAAAACCTCAAAAACTATCTTCCACTCACATCATAACGCAAAGTTCTCTTTAAGAGATTACTGGTGCTGCGAGTTCAATGGTTCCCTCAGATTTCAGGTCTGATCACCAGTTCAAAAGATATAAGATCCTTCTCGTATGATTACCAAATGTACCCGAACAAAACATCAGAAATTGTATCCGGGCACACCGGGCATCAGAATCAGTCGCCGTCGGAAACTGGTGACTCGTAAAATTCCCATGTATTTATGAAAAAAAAATTCCACAGAATTTCTGGGTCCTTACATTATCCCCACCTCAGGTCTTTATGTCCTAGTAAGATGCAACTCAAACTAATGAAACAAATGAGGGTACTGAGCACGTATCTGATACTCCCGCTCCCATGTGCTCTCCCCGAGATTCCCGTGTTACCAATGTATGCCCACAAGAGGAATTGATCGTCCACGTAGGACCTGATTTCGTCGATCCTCAATCTCCACTGGAACTTCCATGATTGTCGCCCCGTCATCGATGTCCATCTCCCCAAGGTTGATGATGTGAGAAAGGTCAGGCATGTATCTCCTCAGCTGAGATACGTGGAAGACGTCGTGCACCCAGTGCAACTGAGGTAGAGGAGCCAAGTGATAAGCCACATCGCCTACTCTACTGGGGACTGGAAAAGGTCTGATTAATCATGGAGATAACTTTCCACCTCAGCCAAATCTCCATATAACTCGTCGAGGTGAGAATCGTAGAAAGATGTGGTCACTATCCTCGAACTCCAGTGGTATCCTTCTCCTATCATGATAGGACTTCTGCCTGCTCTGTGCAGTCTTCATCTGCTCCTAGATAATCTGCACCTTCTCCATTGTAGCCGACACCCTCTCTGGCCTACAAGTACTCACATCCCTGGGTCAGTTTAGCACAAAGGCGATCAACAAGGTCGGCTGTATAGTGCCTCGTAAGGTGTCATCCCAATGGTGTAGTGGTAGATGTTTTTATATGAAAACTCTACCAAGGGTAAGTTATCATTCCAGCTATGACCAAAGTCGAGGACCCATGCACGGAGCATGTCCTCAAGAGTATGAATGGTCCTCTCAGTCTGACTATCTATATGAGGAAGGAAGGAATTGCTCAAGCCAATCTACATCCTGAAAGCCTCTTGCAATGCCTTCCATAGCTGGGAAGTGAAATTAGCATTTCGATCGGAGATGATTTTCAATGGAATACCATGAAGCCGTATGATTTCCCTTATGTAGAGGTGTCCCATTATCTCTATTGAACCATGATCTTTGATCGATATGAAGTGGGCCGACCTAGTGAGTCGGACAACAATCACTCAGATAGGGTCGTGTCCCCCGGATGTACGTGGATGTTCTGTCACGAAATCCATGGATATCCCGTCCCACTTCCACTCTGGGACCTCTATGGGCTGAACTAATCCTACTGGAACCTGGTGCTCCGCCATCACTTGCTATCAAGTGAGGCATCATGAGACAAACTCTTCTTCAACCATATTCATACTTGGACACCAGTACTGTCGTCAGAGGTCCTGATACATCTTATCCACTCAGGATGTACCACTAAAGGAGATGTGTGGAACTCCATCAAAACATTATACTAAAGTGAAATCGGTACCATGATATGTATTCTGAAGTGAATAATGTGCTCCCCGCCTTGAAAAAATTCATCAGGTGCCTACCCTGTGGATATATGTGCACGTCGAGCCTCTATGTCAACATCCCCATGTTGTGCCTCCCTGACTGGCTGAAGAAGTGGAGGAGTGACTATGAGAGAATGCAGAATGGATACTCCATCTCTATCCACAATGGATATCTGCAATGCGGCCAGCTACTTCATCGCCTCTCCTTGTAGCTGAATGCCTGATCTCATACTGAGAGCATCTGCTACAACATTTTCCTTACCAGGAGTAGAGACCCTCTCGAATTCATATTCCGAGAGGAACTCGAGCCATCGATGTTGTCTCTGGTTTAGGTTCTTCTGAGAGAAGATATATCTGAGACTCTGGTGGTCAGAGGAGATTGTAAAGAATTCACCCATAAGATAGTGCCACCACATCTTCAAGGTGAAGACCACTGCTGCTAACTCTAGGTCATGGGTAGAGTAGTTCTGCTCATGTTGTCTGAACTGCCAAGATCCATATGCGATCATTGATCACTCCTGCATCAGGACACACCTGTGTCTAGTCCCTGATGTGTCGCAGAAAACTACATACCCAACACCCTCCTCTGGTAGCCTGAAGATGGGCGCACTAGTCAAACTCTGCCTCAGCTCCTGATATCTCTACTGGCATCTCTTTGACCACACGAAGTATTTCCCCTTCTTTTTCAATGCTGAAAGTGGTGCTACAACTCTGGAGAAGTCTGGAACAAATCTCTGATAGTACCCAGCCAGCCCCAGAAAACTCTGCACCACCGTCACACTTCTGGGTGGCTCCCAAGCAAGCCATGCCTCAATCTTCACTGGATCCACTGGAACTATATCCTCTAAGATGGCATGTCCAAAAAAGTGTACCTCTCATATCCAGAACTGGAACTTCAAGAGCTTACCATAAAGATGGTGATCTCAGAGTGTGTCTAGTACTACCCATAAATTGTAGGTGTTCTCCTCCTCAGTAGTCCAGTAGATCAGTATGTTTTCAATGAAGACTACAAAAAATCGATCTATGTAAGGTTTGAAGATCCTGTTCACGAGACTCATGAAAACTGCTGGAGCATTGGTTATGACGAAAGGCATAACGAAGAACTCATAATTGCCATAACGACTTTTGAAGGCCATCTTCTGCACATCCTCGTCTCGAACTCTGAGCTGGTGATAGCTTAACCTAAGGTCTATCTACAAGAACCATCATGCTCCCTTGAGCTGATCAGAGAGGTATTCATCCTCGGGAGTGGGTACTTGTTCTTCACAGTCACCTGGTTCAAGTGCCAATAATAAACACACATACGCAAGATCCCATACGCCTTCTTGGTGAAAAAAATTGGGGATGCCAAGGGTGAAACACTGGGTCAGATTAATCCCTTACCATGCAAGTCCTCCAGTTATACCAACAGCTCACGAAGCTCGGCGGGAGCCATCCGATATGCTGAAGTAGATATCGGTGCCATTTCGGAGTATAGGTCAATGTAGAAGTACACCTCTCTGTAAGGAGGTAGTCCTAGAACATCATTAGGGAATACATCGGCAAAATGATCCACCACAACAGGAAAACTAGGACTCCACACAGCAACCACTCCAATAATGAGGCTAGCCAACTGATTTGTGATTGGCTGCCTCCTCCTCTGGGTAAGTCCATCCTGCACTACAAAGGAACCCTCCTCACCGGTGAAGGTAAACCTCATCCCATCATCGTGGACACACCAGACTTTCTACCTAATACAGTCATTATGAGAATGAACTGTGGATAATCATTCCATACCCAAGATGACGTCGTAAGGCCTCGACGCCTCTATGAGGAGATCCCAGCTGAAGCTCTCACCTCCTAGAGTAATCTCACACTGCCGACACCAGTGCATAATCATAGAGTCTACTCATGTAGAACTCTCTAGTTGTAAGGATCAAGAAAACGGCTTCGTCAGAATATCCGAGCTCTAAACGAGGGTTGCGGAAATAAAATAATGACGCTCAACTATGTCTATAAGTGTTGCAACAAGGGTGGAGTAGACAAAGATAGTACCTTGATTCATCTCAGGTGCGCTGTGGTCGTAGGCCTCGAATGCCTAGAGCTGAGCCCACCTCTGTCTGCCAGCTCCCTGTGGCTGGGGTGGACCTCCTTGTGGTGGTGGTTGTAGGGCCTCGAAATGTCATCCACCACCTGCTGCTCGGCCAGTGCCTCTTCCATGTCTGCCTACTCCCAGCGGACCACCACGATCGAACCTCTTCCTCTGTTTTGGAGGTCCCTCTACTGTCTGCTGCCCATCTTCATGGTGGGTTGGGCAGTCACGATCAATGTGACCCTTCCCGCCACATGCATGGAACTACCTGCTCCTCGTATGGATGGCTCTGTCTCGTGTGCCCCGCACAACTGAAACAATATCCTGGGGTCACCCACCTGACGGACTAGTCCACTTGGACCTCTGAGACAATTTTCTACTACCGGCTACGGAAGACTCCACTACGTGTCGCCCTGTGGTGGGTCTCGCTGTTGGTGTCTGCTCAGCAAAAAAACTCTCTGCAAGAAGGGGTCGATCTAGCAACCCCGCCTACGTCAGGATATTAAGGGAGATCATAGAAGACCTTATCTCATGACGGAGTTCCAGCTCAAATGTCCAGGCCCTGAAGGATGGGTACCGCACCATATCTGTGGAGTACCGCGATACATCGGTGAATCTCCCCGAGTAATGAGCTACCATCATGCTACCCTGTTGTAGATGCAGTAACTCCTGTATCCTCACCACACAAAGGGTGGTCGGAACAAACTCTGACCGGAAGACACTCTCGAAGTCCTCCCAGAGTGTTGATGCCTCGTCAAACACCTAGAGCATCTGGATCCACCATTTTCCTGCTACTGCATGCAGGAGACTCGCGGCAATGTTCCCCATGAGGTCGGCCGGTGTCCCTACAAACCTGAATACTCTCACAACAGCCTCCAGCCAATCCTGAACTGCCTGTGGGTCCATCTCTGCCTAGAACCTGGGTGGCCTCTGACGCTGGAACCCATGCAATGTACTGAGATGACGTGTACTCTCTACTACTAGAGCTGGTCGTAACAGGGGCCTAGCGGGTGGTGGTAATGCTGGTACCTCCGCTGTGATGGGGCCTTGTACTGAGGCCTCATCGCTCTGTGGGATACCATCTCGTATAGAACTCAGAACCCAGGTTGGCTGCCTTCGTGGGACTATCCTGAAAAGAAACAAGTGCACCACAGTCAAAATAATATACCTAGTGAGCTGACACAATGTAATCATGAAGAAAACTTTTCAAAAGAAACACACACGCAATTCGTGTTTCGTGCACTGAGTCATAAATCAGAAGTCATAGTCCTAGTGTATGGATACATCGGCCTCTGCACCAATACCAGTTTCCCTAAATAGATAACCACACCTAAAAAACTTAGCACTATTTCAATTAAATGAATTTGAGTTTAAGTTATGCTATAGAACCGACTCCTTTTATACCAAATTGTCACGAACCGTCCTCGGTGCCTGTGTCGTGACTACCCTAAGCCCGCCTTCCATATACTAGGGGCTGGTGACTAGCACCAAAGGAAAATCCCCAATAAATGGGAATGCATTACCTTTAACCTTGTAACACTCACAATCTGAACACAAGTAGTAGAAGAAACTAGTAAAAAAATAGAAAAGAAAGTTGTGCTTAAATTAAGTGGGCAAGTATAGAAACCCAAATGAACAACAAGTACAAGTACAAGTAAAAAGGGAAAACATCACATGGATCATCCACTAGGTAATCATAACTGAAGGGTATGTAAATATCTCGAACTACTCGTCCGGTCTAGTCCAGCTCCGAATAGGCTCCCGTCCGTCACCCTCAGCCTCGATCACTGCTGACCGTCATCTGCACAGAACACAACAAGGTGTGGGTGAAGCCCTTGTAGGGGTGAGTATAACAATACTAATTAGGGGACCCCGAGACACCTGAAGGTCTCCATGAATCCACTATGGATAAACCAAATAAGAAAGATACAATCACGAAGTATCAACCAACCCTACTTAGGTATATGACCATACATATACCTAATTTACAAGTAATATTTCGACTCCAACTCTCGAGCCCAAGAACAACCCATTCCACAAAGGAAGTAATGTTAATCACCTCAATGATAATGATTGAATGACAAGACTTAGCTCACACATGTATACAACACATGAAGAGGGGGTAGAGATGATTAGATATATCCTCTGAATCATCTCCTCTGTCGAACCCACGTAGGATCCTGGAACAATATCAGCGCTGTCGAACCCATGGAACATCCTTCTATAGAAGGCATCGTTTTCGAACCCACAGAGGATCCCAGTACAGAAGTCACCACTATCGAAACCACGGAGGATATGGGTACAAAAGTCATCGCTGTTGAACCCACGGAGGATCCCGGTACATAAGTCATCATTGTCGAACCCACGAAGGATCATGGTAAAGTATCGTCATTGTTGAGCCCACAGAGGATCCCTGTACAGAAGTCATCGTTGTCGAACCCACAAAGGATCCTGGTAAAAAAGTCATCGCTATCGAACCCACGGAGGATCCTGGTATAGTATCGTCGATGTTGAACCCACGAAGAATCCTGTCATCTCAGTCGCTGCCAGCCATAGGGTTCCCGCACACAACATGCTCGATTCCGATAGGTTCTGTTTCTCGAGACAATTTTCAATAGATAAACTATCACGATGTCTCGAGTTGATGTATCTCGTAGTTATGTCTCATCAAAAGTAACCCAACAGGACAGACAGTGCGTCAATCGGACGCCTGGTATGTGAGTTATTGGCCTTTCTATTCCAGGGGCCCGGTTGGGTTTTAGGCTCAAACCAACCTAACCATAACCCAACTACGTTCGAACAACAGTTGGAGTATGAAAAAATAATCTTCTCGCTCCACGAATTCCATCGCCGCAGACAGTGTGTCGATCGGACACCTGTAGCCCATGATGCGGGCTAAAAGGTGTAAATGGCCATAGCATGTTCGGGTCCGGTCCGACCCAGTCCGAAGTAGGGTCTGACCCAGTCCGCGGGTGTGGCCCGACCCGAGTGTTCGGGCTGGCCCAAGTGGGTGGCCCAAACCAAGGGAGGGTCCTGACCCAAAGGGGCGGCCCGACCCGAAGGCGCGGCTCGGCCCGATGGTAAGGAATGTCCCAAAGACGCGACCCAACCCAAACTCGTGGCCCGGCCTGAGGGCGGCCTAGCCCGTGGCTGCCTGGATGAAGGGCGGCCTGGACGAAGGGAGGCCCGGCCAACCATGCCTGGGAGGGTGGTGCTGCTACCCCCGATTTGTCAAATGGAACCGGTGCATTGCGGTGGTTCAAGAGCCGCGGGACTCGGGAGGTCCCGCTTCTCTGGCTCTAAAGAGGTCGGCCCGGCCCGCCGCCACTACACCACCACCGCGGTGTGACGGCGACGTGGCTCTGCTGCCCTCCATGTGGTGCGATGACACCGCTCCACCACTATTGTGGCCCGACCTGGCCGAGGTCTTCGGATCTACCGCGCGGCGGGACGGCGCTGTGCTTCTTTATCCGTCGTGGCCCTCTCGGCCGCAGTTCCTCTCCGGCACAGTTTGATGGCACTGCGCCCCTTCAGCACCACCGCATCCTACCTGGTTGTGGCTCAGTTTCTCTGCGCGGCATGGCTGTGCCGCGCCCTTGCGGAAACTCGGAAGCCTTGCTTCGCCGACTCCTTTTGGCAGTCCACCTCTGTCATCATCAAATTGGGAACAAACAAAGGGGAGGGTCAGACTGTGTTCGTGTGGTCTGATCCCTCCTTGTTATGGTGCTATAATTTGGTTTCCAAATTATAAATTCAACCATAACATACGGGTATAAAGACAATAAAAATCCCCTACCTTGATTCGACAATTGATCATCTACGACGACGTTGTTTTGTTGACGTCAGGGACCATTCGAGGAAGAAGCGTCAACAGTGTTCTTCGCGGGCGGCTCCATCTCTTTTAGCTTGGTCAAAGATCGAGGACGATGTTCATCGTTCTTCATATATGAGGAGTGTTCTTTTTTGGGAGGATGAAATGCTCCCAAATATTCTCCAAAGCTCTACCAAGGATTATGCCAACCCCCAAAATAAATGAATATGATCTCCTATTTTAATGATGGCATAATGAATTCAAAAGAATTCAAATCCCTTCAAAATAATTGATTATGCCATTAATTAATTTGTGGTTGGGCACACTTATGACGGAAGGTGAAGAGGCTCCGCAATAAATTGGGAGTTCCAAGGGTTAAATGGGGGTTAAGTGGGTTTGATGCTTGTCTGGCCCTACCTTATAACATCCTCCCAAGGGAGGTTATGTGCATCTGGGCCCCACCACTAACCTCCCCTTGAAGGTTTTAACTACCACACATAAAAATAAAGTTAACACATCATTTTTACTCAATTTAAATAGAAAACTCAATAACTATCGTCCACTCACGTCAGAACAAAACTATAGTGAAAGTCTCCTTAAGTGATTACAGGTGCTCCAAGTTCAACAGTGCCCTCATATTTCAATTCCAAGCACCAGTTCGGAAGATATAAAATCCCGGTCATACATTTACTGAACGTAATCGAAAAAAACTTCATCAATTGATTCCAGGCACACCATGTTTCAGAATCAGGCGCCGTCAGAAATTACAGACTTTTAAAATACCCATGTATTTATGAAAAAAAAATACATGGAACATCCAGGTATTTATAGTCTCAATAAACCACAACATTAGTCTAATGCTTAGAGTCCAAGAGACTAAGGGCTATTAGATATGGGTTAGGGGTAGACCACGAGAGGTCCCCTGGAATTGTATGGCATTAGTACATCATGATCCAACACAACATATATTTATATAATATATACATATAATGATACCACACACACACACACATAAATATTTATATATATAAGTTTTACATTTTCAAACATAGCTTCCATGGGCTGAATCAGGTATCACCAGTAGGTGTCCCTTAGAAACATGGATGGGTGTTCATTTATTCATTCAATTTTTTTTATTATGGTAATATATCTTCACACTATATAATTTATATTTAAATGGATTGGGCTTGACACCTTGGATGCTAGAATGCTTAGATTTAAACTCACACACTCCCCAGTCACCATTGGTATCTGAGTAGACACTCTTGTTCACAGGTTTGTGGACTCTGGTTGATTACTTATTGCTGTGTGATTGTACCAGGACTTCAGATCATTGCATCGAGTTGAAGCTCATGATGCTCATTGATATCTCTCGTGGGGATTTTTCCCTTTTCGTTTTCATTGTACTATATTTTAAATATATCTATATTTTTACTACATTTCATCAAGTATCATTACCATGTCATAAATTCATCTATTTTAAAATTTGGCGTAAGAAACTTTTGTTTAGTTATATAAGAATCTGAATTTCTACGATTTATCATTTCTATTTACTACTTCTACTATTGATTGTTATTAACTCTATTATACTGCTACGTAACTAATATAAGGGGTTTTATTCTCCCCACTATCATCTATTGAGATCCATTTTACTAGCCAGCAAGCTTTGGCATACGGGGAGATGTGTTTAAAGAAATGTGGCCCACTGGTCAAGCTACTAGACTGAAGGTAAGATGGTTTGGGAAATTACACCATACTAATCACCCAAATAATAAAATGAATTATATTCCTAAAATTTATAACAAACGAGATTTCATGAATTCCCTGCTTCAATTATAGATTTATAATCGAACATACAAGATAAGGCTTTAAAATGATGGAGAGACCAAAACCACCCAAGGGAAGCATCAATATCCTATACCACAATAATCCATCCTAAAAACATAGACCCAATATCCCCCATTTCAAATTGGAACCACCACCAAGAATCCACCTAGGAATAATGAGGAAGTAACTGTGAATAAATAAGGGATAACTCACCTTTGATCACCAATTATAATTCTCCAGAATCAGAAGATCAAATACATGGATGAGTGGATGATTGAACTATTTTAATCTCTCTGAATTCTTCGTAGTGTCGATGGAAATATTAGAGAATTAATGGAATTTTGGGGAGCCATCAAATTTATACCCAACATGGAAAACAAAATCTCATAGTATAACAACTTGGCCACATCATACTAATTATTTTTCCATGAAAACAAAGTGAAACCAACTATTATATGTAGAAATAGGTGTTATTCCAACTCCTCCTCAAAAACCATGCCGCATATCTATTTTAGATCCTATAATACCATGGAAGGACCATGAATCAAGACATATTATGACACCCTAGACCCACACTTTTGGATCTGGTGCCATAAAAACAAACATTACATTCTCCCTTTGATATAAGTTTCAAAATATTGGATAAAATCATCCATAGTTACCAAATCAATAATGATCATTTCATATCTTACATTTCAAGGGTATTTTCAGGTTACACTCATTAGAGAATTAGGATACATCATAAACTAGTAAATCCCATGTTCATATAGTCAATCAAACATTGCTTATAATATATATTTTTATATATATAACTAATTAATCGATAATGATTCATAAACATCTTCCATAAAATTTTACACACATGATATCCTTATGAACATTTCATATGTTGTACTTTTCATTGTTTACTATGGAAATTGAAACATAATAAGGGTTGGAATCAAACAACCAGTTAGGTAAAATATACAACTAAATCAATAATGGTATATATATTTCCTAAATATTGTGATATGAATAATTATACTACATGAATCCATAATCAACTTGAAACTGAGAGCATCATATATCCATAAAAATAAACGAAAAAATTTATATCAATATTATTGATATCATGTTGATTGAATACATAATTTCAGACATAAAAAATCTACTATCAAAGTGTTATTCTAAGACACTAACTTATTATCATAAGAGAAATACACTAAAACCCAACATTTTTGTCATAATATACTTTTTGATCAATCGAGGGGATATATTACTCTAGGATCCACCTTTAACATGAATAAATATAAAAAAATCACCATAATACTTGAAAAGACGTTTCATACTATTCCCTAAGGAGCCTCTTACTGAATAAGAACATGGATATCTATGTAATGAAAAAACTGGAATGTCAATATATATGTTTCCTATGCTGGTAGTCAATAATGAATAAGAATGTATATACATTTCCCCATTTCAATAAGAAGGTATAAAATGATCACAACCCATCCAAAATAAGTAGTTGGATTGTTAAACAACACATAGTCAACTTTCCAAATTTCATCCCTATTGGAATAACAATGTAAAAAATCCCAATAAAATTCCTCATGATAATAAAAGGCATGACATGATTATAACCCATTTGAATGAAGATGATTGAAGGATAAACAATACATATCCATGTTTCGAATAATAATATAAGGGCCCAGCTTAAACATTACATAATATTGAATTAAATGAATAATTAAATTGAGGATTTTTTCAAGATTATAGTTTTAGTGAATTAGGCCGTAACTATTACATTACATTTAAAAAATTTCCATGTAGACACTTCAACGTAGTTTTCAATTTTTTCACAAAATAAAAAAACTTCAAAAAAAGATTCATGTCTAGTTCCATGTTTAGAAAACATGAATTTTTTATTTATCCCATCCTTGACTATATTGAACATTATATCTTATGAAAAACATTTAAAAAACTCGGGGTGAGAATAAAAAGATCAGTAAGGGATACACAAAGAAGGAAAAAAATTATCTTCTTAAAACAATATGTAATCCATGAATAAATTATCATAAGTAATAATTTTCAACTTTATGTAGTAGAAAATAATATTTACTGAATAAAACATCATTTCTTACAACTCTGTAACGAAAAGATTATCATAAAACCTATATAAACAACACAAAACATAGGAAGGTAACTTGAGAAATAAACATACCTAAATGGAATAACCATACAATCAACTTCGACACATATCACTAAATTAAATAGCCATACGGCCGACTATCATACCAAATTCATTGGAGGTTATAACTTAACCACCCATCAAATGAACAAGTACCATTATAAAACTATAACACAAACAATAAATATAAAGGAAAAAAAACATTTCTATATTTCAATCACAATATATCACTCAAATATATTTACATAACAAATCCACTCTCAAAACCATTTTCAATACCCAAAATATGTAAAAGAGTATATGGTATTAATTTTCCTTTTAAAAACAATACGTCTTATTAAGGATGCTAAAGATCAAATAATAATCGTGGCGGCGGAAAAGGACATTATCACCACGAATGTTAAAGAGAAACATTTCTTTTTTTTCTCTTTAGTAAAACACTTCATAGAAAAAGATTCCATTTGATTGAAATGAAAATTCCAAAGGATTTTATACACTGTATAAAATAAATCATGTATAAATGAAAATATTCCTCAATGAAAGGAGATTGAGACGAAGTCCCTTACATCATGTCTAACATTACCCATTTGTTATTTAATCTCTGAAATAATAAATTAAAGTTTATTTATACTATCTTAAGATCCTTTTTTAATTTCATTATTTATTTTATATCACTTATTACCATGTTATAAAAATTATGTAATCATTTAAGTTAATAACAGTCGTTTTGTCGATATTTGGTACTTGAGTCAAAAATGGACTTCAAATAATTACATGTAGTTCATGTGGTAAAGAGTTCATTATATTCATAATTATATTCATGATTTAGATATAATATATATTCAGTAGATATATGTATTTATAACATTACATAAAATTTGGAGATAAGAAATGAAATGCACCGTTCATAGAGATGGTAAGTCGTACGTTCACATGAATGCTACTTTCATATTGAGGGGGCGGTAGTCCTCACTTCCTCAAATGAAATTATCACGTTTACCCTTTATGGAAATAATAAAGGTGGGATATAATAGGAAAATAAAGAATAATAAAGAAAAAATAAAAATAATATATATCATATATAAATAAAGTTCCATCATAATGACCATCATTAGAGGTGGTAAATGATAATTGAACAATCATCGTTTCGTGTGGCATTAGTTCGCTCTCCACCGAAACCATATGTTCTTTACCCATTAGATGGAGTTGTGTGTACTATTAGCTCGAATAATTCTCATGAAGACATCCTAGTATATTTAGGCTACTGGTTTTGTTATAAAATAATGTAATAAAAATAGTTTAGGGTGTTGGATAAGTAAAAAAATAAAATAACATAAGAGAAGACATTACCTTCAAATCGGGTAAATCCCTTTGGTTTGAACCAAAAGGGATTATTGAAGTGCCTTCTACCTAATGTATGGCTTCTAGGATGAAGAGAGAGATCATTGGAGAATATTGGAGTAGAGTTTAGACGAGACAATGGGATTGAGAAGTCTGAGAAATGGGTAGGAAGTGTGTGATTTTTATAAGAAAGAGGAGGGGTGCTTTTGGAATGTTTGAAAATATTATTTTGTTATATAATGATTTTCTTTTTCTACAGGTCCAAAAATCATTAAATTTGAAGATAAGGTGTCCCATGTTCGAAATAAAATCATCCAATTTTAATTGGACAATTCTTGGATATTGTTTTAATTTTTATCTTCTTATTTATTTAAATCATCCATTAATGACGTAAACACTACATCATCATTCTTTCATAAATAATTTTATTTATTTCGTGTCTATAAATTATAAAAAAATTACCGTGATGTATGAAATATTTTTATATTTATAATTAATATTTATAGTCTAATATATAAATTTTATAACCCCACATTAATTTTTTTAGTAAAACAATACATTTTTATTACATTATTATTTTTACTTTAAATAAAAAGTTATTAATGTCATTATTTTACCCAAGTGACTGCATGGGATCCAAAAAGTGACCCCTAGATTGTATTTTTCTTCCATGACTCAAACAATAAGGTTAGGAGAAGTGTCAAGGTAATTTAATATTGTTATAACGTTATTTTTACCTTAAATTACCGTAAATACCTTTAATCGCGGTTAATAAAAGTCAAAAGTTACTATCCAACAAAAATTGCTTTCATCCCATTGAACCACATTTTACATACTAATGAAAACCATGTATTTTGGATTTTTGAAATTCAATCCACAATAGAGGTAAAATCTTATTTAAATTAAAAAGGTGGTTTTTAACTATGATGTAGTATACTTCACTATTCATCAAAAATTGAAGATTTTCAGATAAATTCCAAAAAATCACCTAAAGAAAAATTTGATATTATGAATTAAAAAATGATGTATATTTTACGAAATTCCAAACAAAGAAGTTTCTTTAATTAATCTTATAATAAATTCCCATTTTCAAAACAAAAAGTGTGTTTTGAAGAAATAATAACTATCAAAATATTGACACTTGTTTAGGTCCAATTTTAAAATAAAATTACTTCCAATGGCCAAAATTGGATTAAATGGTAAAAATATAAAATATTTACACATTAAAACCAATTAAAAATATAATCTATCTATATAAATATATTATATTAAAAGTTGGTTTTGAATTAAAATACAGAATTTTCATTATTCACTAAAAAATGAACATTATTAGAAAAATACTAAAATTTCATCCAAAGTAAATTTTGATTCCCCAATTCTAAATAAGAATTTTATTTTTTCAAATAGAACATATAAGAGTGACAAAAACGATTTTTAAAAAGGGTTCTCCATCAAAAGGTGGTAAATCGACCTTTTAGTGAATATTTGAGTATTTATGCTTAAAATCGAATTATTTTCTAATTTTGGGCCTCTTAATTTTATTGGATAAAAGTGAAAACATTTAACAAACATACATAATAATATTTTAGTTAGTTTTATTTATTCATGCCAATAAAACGCCTAAGCCTTAACTACAATTTAAATTTATAATATTATATTATTAGTGTGCAACGTAAGATTTTAAAGAAACTCATTGTTGTGTATCTGAAAATCCATCGAACATATCAACCTCTTTAAAATAAAATTATTATTTAATTAAAAAATATTAGTAAATATGAAAAATGTCTTATTCCGTATTTACCTGGGATGTTACATCCCTCCCCCCTTTTGGTAATTGCATCGTCACAATTTTTATTCACTTATCAAATAAGTGGGGGTATTTATCCCTCATAGTATTTTCATATTCCCACATTGACTCTTCAACCACATGGGTTTTCCACAAAACCTTAACCTGATGAATTACCTTATTTCGCTACACTTTCACTCTACAATCAAGAATCTGGACTGGTTTTTCTTCATAAGAGAGATTCTCTTCCTACAGAACTACTTTTGGGTTTAAAACATGAGATGGATCGGGAATATACTTTCTCAACATTGAAAAATGAAATACATTATGTACCTAGGATAAACATGGAAATAAAGCCACTCTGCAGGCAACTGATCTAACTTTCTCCAGGATTTCATAATTTCCAATGAACCTTGGGCTCAACATTCCCTTCTTGCCAAAATGCATCACAATTTTCCATTGAGAAACTTTGAGAAAGACAAGATCACCAACCATGAAAGAAAGATCATTCTTCTGATTATCCACATTACTTTTCTACCTGCTCTGAGCTGTTCTCATGTTCTTCTGAATCAATTGTACTTTATCTGCCATCTCTTCTACCAATTCTGTTCCCATTAGTTTCCCGTCACCTACTTCATCCCAAAAATCTACAGTTCGATACTAGTTTCCATATAATGTATCAAACAGATCCATCTGTATACTATAATGAATGCTGTTAATATAAGAAAAATTAACAAAAAAATTTGTTGGTCCCGAAGTCCCTGGTAATCTAGTGAAAAAGCACGTAGCATATCCTCTATGGTCTGAATTGTTCGTTCGGACTGTCTATCTGATTGTTGATGAAAAGCTGTACAAAAATTTATTTCAGTACTTAATGAATTATGAAGGCCTTTCCAAAAGTTAGAAGTAAACCTGGGATGACGATCAGATACAACAGAGAGGGGAACTCCATGCAACCTAAATATCTTGTTAACATACAACCGAGAAAGATTATCTAGAGACAAAGTATCTCAAATAGGAAGGAAATTAGAAGATTTAATCAACCGATCAATAATAACCCAGATTGCGTTATTACCTCAAGATTTCATTGGTAATCCCACAACAAAGTCTGTGGATATATTTTCCTTTTTACACATTGGAACCAGGAAAGACTAAAGCATCCCTTTCGGTAAATTCCACTCTTCTTCAACCTATTTATAAGTTAAACACATCACAGTAAAGTCAACAATATCACGTTTCATTCCATCCCACGAGTAATGCTCCCGAAGATCACTATAAATCTTAGTAAGACTGGGATGATCTAAAAAAAAGAACTATGAGATTACCATAACAACTAATTCTTCAACTGTGAATCACATGGAAATCATAATATCTTCACAAACCTCAAAACACAATCATTATCAATGTTAAATTTAGGAAACCTAACCTTCTGAACCAATTCTACCTTTTTCTGCAACTCATTGTCTTCCTTCTCCGCTTGCTTAATTCTGTCTGATAGAGATGATCTCACTAACACCTGGAACAAAACTAAAGAACATCCTGCACCAAAAACTTTTATGCCAAAGTTCATCAAATCAAAAATCAAAGGACCTCGTTCCAAACTTATCATGGTTAACAAATCATTACTTTTTCGACTCAAAGCATCAGCCACTTTATTTTCTTTTCTCAGATGGAAAAGGATCGTGAAATCATAATCCTTGAATAATTCCAGCCATCTCCACTATCTCATGTTCAATTCCTTCTGAGTGAATATATACATTAAACTTTTGTGGTCAGTATATATTTAAAATTTTACCTTATATAAATGATGCCTAAAAATTTTAAAAGAAAAAAACATCAGCAGCTAATTCCATATCATGTGTAGGGTAATTTAACTCATGAGGTTTCAACTGACGTAAGGAATAAAAAATTACGTGGTCATTCTGCACAAGGACACAACCAAGTCCTTTCAATGAAGCACCATTGTAGTTATCAAATTCACTATCTCTAGAAGGTATATCCTAAACTAGAGAATTCACTAATATTCTTTTCAATTCCTTAATTGAATCATCACATTCTATTGTCCAGATGAAATTAACACCTTTTCGAGTTAATTTCATCATTGGAATAGATAAATGTTCAAAATTCTCAACTAATCTCTGGTAATAAGCTTTCAAATCAAGAAATATATGTATCTCAGTTATATTTGTGGGTCTTTACCATTATTAAACTACTTTTGTTTTTGAAGATCAATAGTTATGACATTTTTTGAAACAATGTGATCATGGAATGAAATTTGTTGTAATAAAAACTCAAACTTTCTGAATTTACCATACAATTTTTTTCTTTTAGGGTTTCCAAGACATCCTTTAAATGAATTTAATGTTCTTATTTACTTTCCGAACAAACCAAAATATCATCAATTAACACAACCACAAACTTATCCAAGAAATCATGTAAAATTCTATTCATAAGATCCATGAATACAACAGGTGCATTAGTTAACCCAAAAAGCATAACTACAAATTAATAATGGCCATATCTAGTACGAAATGTGGTCTTCGTAATGTCTGCTTCTTTTACTTTCAACTGATGGTATCCCGACCACATGTTAATCTTCGAAAAATACTAAGCTACTTAGAGCTGATCAAAAAATCATCAATATGAGGAAAATGACACTTTTCTTAATAGTGATGTTATTCAATGCTCAATAATCAATGACATGTTTCATTTAACCATCTTTCTTTTTAACTAAAAAGACAGGAGCACCCCATGGTGATGTGCAAGGTCGAATGAAACCTTTATATAATAACTCCTGAAATTGGAATCTTAAACTAAAATCTCAATTTGATCTATTCGAAAAGGGGGTTTTGAAATTGGATTAGCAACACGAACTAAATCAATATCAAATTCAACATCTCGATCAGGTATAATACCAGAAAAATCATTAAGAAAAAACATCAAGATACAAATTTACCACTATCACAACATTAGTCTAAAAAGTTCTTTTATTTTCAGCAATATGTGTAAGGTAACATTCATTTCCCTATTTTACTAGTTTCTCAGTTTCCTAATATATTATCAAAATTAAGGGTTCATTCTTGTTGAAAAACTAAAAAGCTTTTTGAAAATAAACCTCTTTAGCACTATAGTCAATCTTAGTATGATAAAAAGAAATCCAATCCATACCTAGAATAACAGCAAACTCTACTAGAGGAAAAAAATATGGTTTGTAGGTAGATGTTTTCCGCACAAAGGGATAGGAAGGTTCTTATAATTTCTTATTGTGTCAAAAATTCCTCCGGGTGTTTTTAACATATGTTCACGATTCGTATATTGAGATGGAATTACCAATTTACTAGAAAATTTCTTAGAAATGAAAGAGTGTGTGGACCCTGAATCAAAAAACACATAGTTATAATCTGAAGAAACAAACAGTGTAACCGATACTACTTCAATCGATGGCCTAACATCTACAGAAGTAGTTACAAAGGATTTCACCACCACTTTTTTTCTTGTAGTCTGGATGTTTTCCCTCAGTTGAGTTATTTGTTTGGAACTCATTTTCACAATGACCCATTTCATTACACTTAAAATGTCTTACCACTGGCTTTTCATTGACTTCTTGATCATCTTACTTACAGTTACGAGCAATATGACTAGACATAACACACAAAAATCACTTTCCATACTTTGATAAACATTCTCCAGGAAGATTTTTACAACACTTCTCACATGATTGATATTTTTTTGTACCTTTAGGCTTATTTGATGAATTCATTCCCTTTTCCTTCCAACTAGACCTCTTATTATTTTGTTTTTCAAAGAACACCTGATCATCGACATACTCTATTTCCTCCTTCTCTCCACATAAAAGAAGTTTTCCATATCTTTTGAACTAACGATAGGCTAATTCTCTTCGATATCATGGCTTCAGTACTGAGTAAAATTGGTTTATCTTACTATCAAGATCTCAGATGAAATTTGGAGCATACCATTCCAGTCAAGTGAACTTTTTTTCGTAAGCAGCCACTGAGTCATCCTCCTTTCTCAATTCCATGAATATATTTTCAATCCTAAGTCGATCCAACTTAGGAAAATATTTGTCAAGGAACATACCTCTGAATTCTTCCCAATCAAGTGCATCAATCTCATCACTATCCCTGATATTTTTCATCATCGACCACCACTGATCAGCTTCACCTTCAAAACGGTAAATTGAAAGAGTAACCTTTTGATGTCCTAAACACCCCATGACCTCAAACATTTTCTCCAGTGCTTTATTCCACCCTTCATCCGGCACAAGGTTAGCTGATCCTCTGACTATTGGGGGATAATGCCTCATGAAATGCTCTACAACTGACATGTTCCTCTGTGATTGATCTAACTGATCTCGTGCATGGATACCATAAACATTTATAGGATGATTCAATTGTTCCATCACTGCAACAAACTATTCAGTTCTGATTCCGACTATCTCGGGTTTCTGATTTGGAAGGTTGTCTTACTCTTGATGTCGTCCCTACATAGCTACAATGTTTCCTCAACAAAAAACCACTCTGAATATAGAAATATCTTAGGCGAATCAACATGGTAATCTGTAAATTCTATATTATTTCAATGATAACATAAATTAATTTATGGACATGAATATTTAAATATACTAACTCCTAATGTTATCTAAACTGAACTCTGATACCAACTATAAGGACCATACTTTAAACATTACATAATCTTGAATTAAATGAATAATTCACATTAAGGATCTTTTCAGGTTTATAGTTTTAGAGAATTAGGCCATAACTATTACATTTAATTTCAAAAATTACAAAGTTGATAATTCTACTTTGTTTCTGTTATCTTCACAAAATAAAGACTCTTGAAAAAAAAAGAGTTATGTCTAGTTCGATGTTTTAAACAACATGACTTTTCCATGATCCCATCCTTGAACCTATTACAATTTATGTCATGTGAAAAGCATTTAAAAAATGTGGGATGAGAATAAAAATCTTAGAAAGGGATACACAAAGAAGAAAAACTATTAGTTTTTCAAAAGAACAAGTAATCCATGAATACGTTATCATAAGTAATACTTTTCACCATTATGTAGTAGCAAATACTCTTCCCTAAATAAAAATTCATTTCTTTCCCTTTTGTAACTAAATTTTTACCATTAATCCTATATAAATATCACATAAAATATTAAAGTACCTTGGGACATAAACATACTTAAATGGAATAATCATACGGTCGACTTCCACACATATCACTAGAGGAAAAATCCATACGGCCGACTTACATACACAATGCATTAGAGGTTATAACGTAAACACCCTTCCTGGTTTACCACGACACAAACCGTCATTTGGTTTATCACTTAACCACCTGTCAAATTTCCAAGTACCATTACAAAATCATAACACATACAACAAATATAAAGGAAAGTTAACATTTCTACATTTTAACCACAATATATCACTCAAATATATTGATATAACAAATACACTATAAAAACCAATTTCAATACCCAAAATATGTAAAAGAGTATATGGTATTTATTTTCCTTTAAGAAACATTACAGCTTGTTAAGGAATCCAAAGATCAAATAATACTCATAGTGGTGGAAAAGGTCATTGTCACAGTATACGTTAAAAATAAACATTCCTTTTTTTTTTGGCGTTTTGTAAAATGCCTCATAGAAAAATATTCCCTTTGAATGAAATGAAAAGTCAAAAGTGTTTTATACACCATATAAAATAATTTTGGGTATAAATTAAAATATGCCTAAATGAAAGAAGATTGAGAATAAAGTCCCTTACTGTAACACCCCAAGCTTCCACGATACGTTTCTCTTTCAATAATGCAATAGCTTTCATTGTACGCAAGTTCGAGATTCTAACACACCACAACCAATCAAAGTAGCTGTTATGAATAGTAATACCAAATTTTTAAAATTTTATAAATTTTATCTTTCCAAATGGACTTAGTTTTTGGATTCGGAATATCGAAATTAGCCTATGTTGATTTTTTGGTATTTTTCTAAGAACTTCCAATTTTTTATGAATAGTGAAAAATACTTAAAAACAACTTTTTTAATAAAAATAATTTATAATGATAAAATTATTCTATTGAGTGGTTTTAAAGTATAATTGGAATATATTTTTACCATTATATCCAATGGTAGACATTAGAATTAATTTCACTTTGAAATTGGACATAAACAATTGTCAATCTTTTGATATATATTGTTTCTTAAAAACACGCTATTTGCTGTGACATCGGGAATTAATTATAAAATTAATTAATGCAACTTATATGTTTGTAATTTTGTAAAATAGACATCATTTTTGAATCCGGAATATCAATTATATCTTAGGGTGATATTTTGGCATTGTTCTGAAAAACTTCAATTTTTGATGAATAGTGAAACCACTAAGTGGTAGTTAAAAAAACTGATTTTCATTTAAATGAAACATTACCACTTCTGTGATTTGAATTTCAAAAATCCGACATACATGGTTGTCATTAGGAAGTAAAATGTGGTTCAATGGGATTAAAATAATTTTGGGTGAATAGTAACTTTTAAGTTTAATTAATCACGATTAAAGGTAATTAGTGAAATTTAAGGTAAAAATAGTATTATAAAAATATGGAATGACCTTTACACTTGTCCAACCACTATTGGATGTGTCATGGACGACCAAGAAAATCCATGAGTCAACATGGGGACCCCATGGAGCCACTTTGGTAGTAAAAGGACATAAATAACTTTTTATTTAATGTTAAAATAAAAAGGTCACAAACAAGAGTTGTTTTACTAAAACAATTTTGAAATGGGGTTATAAAAGTCATATTTTTTACTATAAATATTAATTAGAAAGATAAAAAGATTTCCTACATCATGATATGTTTTTTATAATTTTTATTCATTAAATAAATTAAGTTATATATGACACCATGATGATGCATCAATTACCTCATTAATTAATGATTTAAATAAAATGAAAGGATAATGTAAAATCTAAGGCTTACAGTTGTCAAAAACCTATTGGATGAGTATATTTAAAACCCTTATTACCTTATACTCTAATTATATAAGTGTGGGACCTTTAGAATCCGAAAATCATTGTATAATAAAGTAATATTTCATTACTTTCCAAGAGTGCCCCTCCTCTCCTCTTATAAAAGGCCCCCACCACTCCAACCTTATTCACACCATAAAGCCATTTGGCTCGGCCAAACTCGGCCCAAATACTCTCCCGACTTCCCTAACTTACTCCAAGAAGCCTCACCTTGGGAAGAAGTCTTCCCAAGGAAGCCTTTGGCTCAAATCAAAAAGAGTTACCCGATTTTATGGTAATGTCTTCTCTTATGTTATTTTTTTTTATTTTGCTTATCCAACCCCCTAAAATCTTTTTATTCATTTATTTTGTAACAACACCAGTATCATAAATATACTAGGATGTTTTTATAAGAATATTTCGAGCTACACTTACACACACCTACATCTAATGGTTAAAGAACATACTGTTTCTGTGGATGGCAAATTTCTGCCTCACGAAACGATTATTGTTCAACACTCATGTAACACCTTCAAAAGCGGCCATTAAGATATAACTCTATTTGTATATGATATATAATATGTTTATATTTTTCTTAAGTTTCTGTATTTTTCATTTATGGAATACCTTTATTGTTTCCATTGTGGGTAAACGTGATATATTCATTTTAGGAAGTGCGGACTACCGCCCCCTCAAAGTGATTTGAATCGTTAATGCCATATGTGGGATGTATAAAAGATGGAGTAAATGATATTATATATGATATTATACTGGAATTATAATATAACTTTATATCATTATTATTTAATTAAATACAAAATAGAAATGAAAGTAGCGTTCATGCGTACGTACGGCTTACCGTCTCCATGAATGGTGCATTTCCTTTCTTACCTCTAAACGTTATGGAATATTATAAATTCATGTATATACTGGATATATATGAGATATATGATATCTATATCATGAATATAATTATGGATATAATGGATATATCACCACATGAACAACATGTAATTATAAGACGTTTATTTTTGACTCAAGTACCAAAGATCGACAAGACGGCCGTTATTAACTTAAATAATTACATAATGTTCATAAAATGGTAATAAGTGATATAAAAGGAATAAGAAACTTGAAAAAGGTTCTTAAGAAATTATAAATTAACTCTATTTTATTATTCAGGATGTTAAAGAACAGTCGAGTCAAGACAGGACGCAAGGTAAGGGAATTTCTTGACCCAATTTCCAATCTCTAGGTTAATCTCCTACTTTCAGATAATGTCATGATATTATTATGTCCTATCTTGTATTTTTACTTTCTTTATGTGTACTTGTAGTGAATACACATAGTATATCTATTTTATTTTAAAAAAGGATATTTTTAAGTACTTCGTCTCAATCTCCTTTCATTGAGGCAAATTTGGTTTTATACACAACTTTCTTTTATACGGTGTATAAACCCATTTGACATTTACGTTTATTCAAAACGAATCTTTTTTACACAAAGAGTTTTACTAAATGAAAAAAAGGGAATTTTTTTCTTGTCGTACATATGCGGTGACAATGACTTATCCACTTCTGTGACCATTATTTGAGTTTCGGCTTCCTCTACAAGCCATGACTTTTTTTAAATGAAAAATAAATACCATGTTTTAATTTTCTTTTATTTTGGTATTGAAAATGGTTTTGATAATATTTTTATATATAAATGTGTTGTATTGATATATTGTGATTGAAATTTGGAAATGTTATGTTTAATTTATTCATGTTTTATATTATACGATTATGTTATGGTTTATGATATGTTTAAACCTGTTCATATGAGGAATGCATTGGACTTAATAAGTGACTGGTGGAGCTCGCTATAGCTCCTCCATGAATCGGTAGATCTCATGAGACAAACTAGTTTCTTGGCACGAGGCCTTGACAAAATCTTATTTGTAGTCATGGCAAGAGGCCTTGTCTACGTGGTTATGATAGTATGGCATTATGCATTCCATCATTATGAAAGTGGTTATTGATATTGCATGTGATTATTCGACCAGTAGAATATCCATGTGAATAAGTAAATGGAATTATCTGATTTTACTTTTGCCATATTATGTTGAAGTTCATGTTTAAAAGGATTCTGTTTTAGTTATACATTTCCTTAAATGTTAATGTTTATTTATGAAAGCTTCCGCAATATTTTTATCCTTACTGAGAATTTGAGCTCACCCCTTTCAATGTTTTAATATTTTCTCCGATGTGAAGAAGTATTTTATGAATGACCTGCAGGGATAGTCAGAAGAAGATATGCGTGTGGAATATGAAGAATTTTTTATTAGTTTTTCTCTTTATGATGTAATGTAACATTTATGAATGTATCTAGTGTTTCCAAAGCTACTAAACTAATCGGTCTTTCGAGACTTGATCTTTTGTGATCATGCCAATGTTACAATGTAATGCACTGACTCTGGGTAGCTGGGGTTGGGGCGTTATAGTTGGTATTAGAGGAAGTTTAGTACTAACCTTGGATGCTAGATTTAGATAAAATCTGATTAGAGGACATAGCCCAAAGATAGACATTGAGGATTAGTATAGAAGAACTTCCTAGAATTTTGGTATTATAGAGATTTTGTGAGTTTTCCGAGCAATAAATCCCTGTCTGGATACAAGTAGGTAGAGGTGGCTCTGGCATAGTTGTACCTAGGGGTAAAACCCGAAAACACCATTTTGAGATAGACTCGAACAGGAACTGGTGCACGACAACGGGCCTTGCTGCACTCTTGGTTACGACACTCTCGGGGGATATGCTTAGGATAATTCTCATTTTCTTTACAAACCACTATGAAGGGTTATGAGTATATACTTCCTAAAAGAAATCTTTTTTTATTATTATGGATTATATCTATAAATAGTTCAATTAGTGTTAAGTGTTTTACAAGTATGGAATTATGTATTTTAATTCATAAACAAATCTAGTTTATGCCATTGTTTAGAAATGACCCATAGTGGAAGGAATGGAAACCGTATCAATGCACGCACTCCGTGTATGGATTTCCCTCTTGCTCAAGATAATTATTGTGGATCTGGAGATACAACTGGTGATGATCAACTTATTACCATACTGGGACGACTCACTCAGGTTATGAATAATAACCTTACTCGTTTGGAGCACCCTGATCCGCAATGTGGAGGATCAATGTTAGACCGCTTCATGAGGCAACAACCATCAAAATTTAATGGGGGTACAAATCCACTAGTATCTGAAAAATGGATAAACTCTATAGAGACAATATTCCATGCCTTGGGGAGTATCGAAAGGGAGAAGGTTGTCATGGCAGTCTACCGCCTCACTCGAGATGCTGATCAATGGTGGTCGCTGATTCAAAACCCAAAGGAAGATGAAGAAGTATCAAATATGGAATGGAGAGAGTACAAAGATCTTTTCCTAGAAAAATACTATCCTCGTGACCATCGAGCAGATATGAAAATACAATTTTTGAGTCTGAGACAAAAGGATGATAAGAATGTCACAAAGTATGAGTCCAACTTTACAAGGTTAGTGAGGCATGCTGCAGATTATATATGTAACCCAAGAAGTAAGATCGATCGTTTCTTTGATGGGTTAAAACTGTTTATCCTTCAAGAATTAGTATCACAGTCTTTCTCAACATACGAAGATATAGTCTCGTGTTCTCTAAAGACAGAAAAGGAAGTCTCTAAGTCTTATGACAAGAAAGTAAAGCAAGAGAAGAATAGAACTGTGGAACAAGAGACAGATAAAGGGAAAAAGGGAAAGAAGGATTTTCCATTATGTGATAATTGTCGGAAGAATCACCCTGGTACTTCCCTAAAGGGAATGAGAGTTTGTTACAAATGTGGAGAAAAAGGTCACCAGGCTTGTGATTGTAAGGGAAAGAAAGAGGCTATCAATGTTGAATGCTAAAATTGTAGGGAAATGGGGAATTATGAAAATGAATGTCCTAAGATTCAGGGAAAATTACCTCAGAAAAGGCCATGGGATCAAGGCCAAGCTTATGTTATTGCTATAGATGAAGTTGAATAATTATTGTATTTGTGTTTTGGACTCAAGAACTAGATTATGGTTATAATAATAATGTGATATATATAAGGATTTTACTACAGTACTTGTTTTTTTCATTAAGGTTTTAATATGATGAAGGTAATCATATTTTTAGAATGTGACAATAAGAGAAACATTACTTTGTTTGGGGAATCTGATAAATTGATTTTGGAATTAAGAGACCTTTTAGAGAAAGTCTGGACAGAGGTATTTTGGATAACTATAAAGGTTGGGATGGATTAATTTGAACTTTCAATAGTATTGTTTTAGGTTAAAACATTTATGAAGATTATTTTTGGAATATTATAATACTATAGTTTTAGGAAAAGGAAAACCTACAGGGTGGGGAATAACCCGTCGCGTCGGACAACGCTGTAGGAATCGAACCCACAACCATAGTGTGACAGGCCTTTATAACCTACCACTACCCTACAAGAAGTCCTTGGTTATTACAAAATAGTTTTACTAATCTAAATGGTATGTGGTAATATTTAGAACCTTATGCAATTAGGATAAATAGAATATTTTTGAGTTCTATTACCTTTTAGTGTAAAAGATGGGTTTGTGGTAAAATTTTTTTTTTTTGAATTTCTACATGACAAGTATGTATATTCCCTTACGTTCTTAGTAAATCTCCTAAATAAACTCCTCAACATTATAAAAGGTAACTTAAAACAAAAATGTTGCCGGTTAACTTTTCCAACTGGTGATTCAATGACCGTTTAACAAATCACAAGTTTGTGATTTTATTGTGATTAACTTTCTCCTAATCCAGTTTTCTACAACTCTCCATCAGACCTTGATGGTTTGTTTTTCTTCCATATCCATATTTTCATAGAATCCTTGTATGGGCTATCTCGGTGACCTTTGTACTTTTCGCTCTTTCTTTTAGAGTTATATTTGTATTAACCTTATTTCTGATGTGGGTTTTCCACAAAGGTATTATCTGTTTTGAACATTTTATTTTCAAATAAAATTTCAAATTGCGAGGACGCAATTTATTGAAGGAGGGTAGAATGTAACACCCCGAGCTTCCACAACACACTTCTCTTTCAATAATGCAATAGCTTTCAATGTACACAAGTTCGAGATTCTAACACACCACAACAAATCAAAATAGCTGTTATGAATAGTAATACTTAATTTTTGAAATTTTATGAATTTTATCTTGCCAAATGGACTTAGTTTTTTGATTCAGAATATCGAAATTAGCCTATGTTGAATTTTTGGTATTTTTCTAAGAACATCCAATTTTTTATGAATAGTGAAAAATACTTAAAAACAACATTTTTAATCAAAATAATTTATAGTGATAAATTATACTATTGAGTGGTTTTAAAGTATAATTGGAATATAGTTTTACCATTATATCCAATGGTGGTCATTAGAATTAATTTCACATTGAAATTGGACATAAACAATTGTCAATCTTTTGATATATATTATTTCTTAAAAACACGCTATTTGTTGTGACATCGGGAATTAATTATAAAATTAATTAATGCAACTTATATGTTTGGAATTTTGTAAAATAGACATCATTTTTGAATCAGGAATATCAATTTTAGCTTAGGTTGGAATTTTTTCATTGTTCTGAAAAACTTCAATTTTTGATGAATAGTGAAACCAGTAAGTGGTAGTTAAAAAAACTGATTTTCGTTTAAATGAAACATTACCACTTTTCTGATTTGAATTTCAAAAATCTGACCTACATGGTTTTCATTAGGAAGAAAAATGTGGTTCAATGGGATTAAAATAATTTTGGGTGAATAGTAACTTTTCTGTTTAATTAGTCGCGATTAAAGGTAATTAGTGAAATTTAAGGTAAAAAATGTATTATAAAAATATGGAATGACCTTTAAACTTGTCCAACAACTATTGGATGTGCCATGTCCGACCAAGACAATCCATGGGTCAACTTGGGGACCCCATGGAGCCACATTGGTAGGAAAAGGACATAAATAACTTTTTAATTAATGTTAAAATAAAAAGGTCACAAACAAGAGTTTTTTTTTACTAAAACAATTTTTAAATGGGGTTATACAAGTCATATTATTTACTATAAATATTAATTAGAAAGCTAAAAATATTTCCTACATCATGATAATTTTTTTATAATTTTTAGACATTAAATAAATTAAATTATTTATGACACCATGATGATGCAGCGATTACCTCATTAATTAACGATTTAAATAAAATGAAAGGATAATGTAAAATATAAGGCATAAATTTGTCAAAAACCTATTGGATGAGGATATTTCGAACCCTTATAACATTAGACTATAATTATATAAGTGTGGGACCGTTAAAATCCGAAATGAATTTTATAATAAAGTAATATTTCAATACTTTCCAAAAGTGCCCCTCCTCTCTTCTTATAAAGGCCCCCACCATTCCAACCTTATTCACACCATCAAGCCTTTTTTCTCGGCCAACCTCTGCCCAAATACTCTCCCAACTTCCCTCCCTTACTCCTAGAAGCCTGACCTTGGGCATAAGTCTTCCCAAGGAAGCCTTTGGCTCAAATCAAAAAGAGTTACCCGATTTTAAGGTAATGTCTTCTCTTATGTTATTTTGTTTTATTTTGCTTATACAACCCCCTAAACTCTTTTTATTAATTTATTTTGTAACAACACCAGTATCCTCAATATACTAGGATGTTTTTATAATAATTATTCAAGCTACACATACACACACCTACATCTAATGGTTAAAGAACATACTGTTTCTATGGATGGCGAATTTCTACCTCACGAAACGATGATTGTTCAACACTCATATAAAAACTTCAAAGGTGGAAATTAAGATGTAAATCTATTTAAATATGATATATAATATGTTTATGTTTTAATTAAGGTTCTGTATTTTTTATTTATGGCATACCTTTATTGTTTCAATTATTGGTAAACGCGATATTTTCATTTTAGGAAGTGCGGACTACCGCCCCCTCAAAGTGATTTGAATCATTAATTCCATATGTGGAATGTATAAAGGATGGAGTAAATGATATTATATATGATATTTTAATGGAATTATAATATACCTTTATATCATTATGATTTAATTAAATACGAAATAGAAATAAAAGTAGCGTTCATGCGTACGTACGGCTTACCGTCTCCAGGAACGGTGCATTTCATTTCTTACCTCTAAACGTTATGGAATATTATAAATACATGTATATACTGGATATATATGAGATATATGATATCTATATCATGAATATAATTATGGATATAATGGATATTTCACCACATGAACAACTTGTAATTATAAGACGTTTATTTTTGACTCAAGTACCAAAGATCGACAAGACGACCGTTATGAACTTAAATAATTACATAATGTTCATAACATGGTAATAAGTGATATAAAAGGAATAAAAAACATGAAAAAGGTTGTTAAGAAATTATAAATTAACTCTAGTTTATTATTCAGGAGGTTAAAGAATGGTCGAGTCAAGACAGGACGCAAGGTAAGGGAATTTCTTAACCCAATTTCCAATCTCTGATTAATATCCTACTTTCAAATTATGTCATGATATTATTATGTCATATCTTGTATTTGTACTTTATTTATGTGTACTTATAGTGAATACACATAATAGATCTATTTTATTTTAAAAAATGATCTTTTTAAAGACTTCGTCTCAATCTCCTTTCATTGAGGCATATTTGGTTTTATACAAAACATTCTTTTATACGGTGTACAAACCCCTTTGACTTTTACGTTTATTCAAAAGGAATATTTTTTATACGAAGAGTTTTACTAAACAAAATAAACGGAATGTTTTTCTTGTCGTACATATGTGATGACAATGACTTCTCCACTGCCATGACCATTATTTGAGTTTCGGCTTCCTCTATAAGCCATAACTTTTTTTAAATGAAAAATAAATACCAAGTTTTAATTTTCTTTTATTTTAGTATTTAAGATGGTTTTGATAATGTTTTAATATATAAATGTGTTGTATTGATATCTTGTGATTGAAATGTGGAAATGTTATGTTTCCATTATTCATGTTTTATGTTATACGATTATGTTATGGTTTATGATATGTTTAAACCTTTTCATATGAGAAATTCATTGGACTTAATAAGTGACGGGTGGAGCCCGCTATAGCTCCTCGATGAATCGGTAGGTCTCATGAGACAAACTAGTGTCTTGGCACGAGTCCTTGACAAAATCTTATTTATAGTCTCGGCACGAGGCCTTGGCTACGTGGTTATGATAGTCTGGCATTATGCATTCCATCATTATGAAAGTGGTTATTGATATTGCATGTGATTATTCGACCAGTAGAATATCCATGTGAATAAGTAAATGGCATTATCTCATTTTATTTTTTCCATATTATGTTGAAGTTCATGTTTAAAAGGCTTTTGTTTTAGTTATACATTGCCTTAAATGTTAATGTTTATTATGAAAGCTTCTGCAATATTTTTATCCTTACTGAGCATTTGAGCTCACCCCTATCAATGTTTTAATATTTTCCAGGATGTGAAAAAGTATTTTATGAATGACCTACAGGGATAGTCAGAAAAGGATATGAGTGTGGACTATGAATACTTTGTTATTAGTTTTTCGCTTTATGATGTAATGTAACATTTATGAATGTATCTAGTGTTTACAAGGCTACTAAACTAATCAGTCTTTCGAGACATGATCTTTTGTGATCATGCCAATGTTACGAAGCAATGCACCGACTCTGGGTAGCTGGGGTTGGGGCGTTACACTTACCCAGTGTATGACTTGACCCATTCATTCATTAATATCCTGAATAATAAATTCAAGTTAATTTCTACTTCCTTAAGAAACATTTTCAAGTTAATTATTCATTTTATATCACTTATTACCATGTTATAAATATTATGTAATCATTTAAGTTAATAACAGTCGTTTTTTCCATATTTGGTACATGAGTCAAAAATGGACTTCTTAAAATAACATGTTGTTCATGTGGTGAAAATTTAATTATATACAAAATGATATTCATGATTTAGATATCATATATATCATATATATTCAGTATATATATATATAGATATATTTATAGTTGTACATAACATTTGGAGATATGAAATGAACTGCACCGTTCTTGGAGATGGTAAGCCGTACGTATACAAGAATTCTACTTTCATTTCAATTTCATACTTAATGGAATGAAAACATAATGATTAATAGGTTTATTATAATTTCAGTATAGTTTCATATATAATATCATTAACTCCATCCCTTATACATACAACATATGGAATGAACGAGTCATATCACTTTGAAAGGGAGATAGTCCGCACTTCCTCAAATGAAATTATCAGGATTGCCCATTACAAAAACCATAAAGGTATTCTATAAAAGGAAAATAAAGAAGAAAAAAAGAAAACATAAACATAATATATATCATATAAAAATACAGTGCCATAATAATAGCCACCATTTGAGGTGGTAGGAGATAATTGAACAATCATCGTTTCGTGAGGCAGTAGATCATCGTCCATAGAAACCATATGTTCATTAACCATTAGATGGAGGTGTGTGTACTTGTTTCTCGAATACTTCTCATAAAAACATCCTAGTATATTGAGTATTCTGGTGTTGTTATAAAAGAAAGTAATAAAAAGATTTTAGGGGTTGGAGAAGTAAAAAACAAAAGAACATATGAGAAGACATTACCTTTAAATCAGGTAACTCCCTTTGGTTTTAACCAAAAGGGTTTTTTTGATGTGTCATCTACCTAAGGTAAGGCTTATAGGATGAAGAGAGGGATATTTGGAGATTATTGTAGTAGAGGTTGGACAAGCCAAATTAATTTATATGTTTGAGAAATGGATAGAAAGTGAGGAAGTTTTATAAGGAAGAGAAGGGGATCTTTGGAAAAGTTTGAAAAAATTATTTTATTATATATTGATTTTCGGTATATAAAGGTCCAAAAATCATTAAAGTATAAGATAGGGCGGCCCATGTTCAAAATAAAATAATCCAATTAGAATTGGAAATGTTTTGGATATTGTTTTATTTTTCATCTTCTTATTTATTTTAATCATCCATTAATGACGTAAACACTTCATCATCATTGGGTCATAAATAATTTTATTTATTTCATGTCTACAAATTATAAAAAAATAACCATGATATACGAAATATTTTTAGATTTATAATGAATATTTATTGTCAAATATTTCCATTATATATCCCCACATTAAAATTGTTTTTGTATAACAATACATGTTTATGATATTTTTATTTTTACATTAAATAAAATGTTATTAATGTCATTACCATACCCAAGTGGCACCATGGGGTCCCAAAATTGACACATGGATTTGTATTGGACGTACATAACTCATAAAATAAGTTTAGGACAACTATAAAGGTAATTTTATATTTTTATAACATTATTTTTACCTTAAATTTCCCTAACTACCGTTAATCGCGGGTAATAAAAGTCAGAAGTTACTATTCACCAAAAATTATTTTCATCCTGTTCAACCACATTTTACATACTAATGACAACCATGTATGTTAGATTTTTGAAATTCAATCCACAGAAGCGGTAACATATCGTTAAATGAAAAAGTCAGTTTTTAACGACTAATTAGTGTATTTCTCTATTCATCCCAAATTGACGGTTTTCAAAAAAATTCCATACAATCACCGTAAGATAAATTTGATATTTGAAATTCAAAAATTAAGTCTATTTTACCAATTTCAAAACTTATAAATTTTGTTAATTTATTTTATAATTAATTTCCATTGTCAAAACAAAAAACTTGTTTTTAAGAAATAATAACTATCAAACGATTGACACTTGTTTATGTCCAATTTCCAAATGAAATTACATCCAATGACCAACATTAGATTAAATGGTAAAAATATAATATATTTACACTTTAAAACCAATTAAAAAGATAATATAACCATAAAAATAAATTAGATTAAAAGGTTGTTTTGAATTAAAATACAACATTTTTCACTATTCATTAAAAAACAAACATTATCATAAAAATACAAAAATTTCATCAAATGTAAATTTGGATGTGCCAATTCTAAATAAGAATTTAATTTTTTCAAATAGAACATATAAGAGAGAGAAAAACTAGATTTAAAAATGGTTCTCCATCAAATGGTGGTAAATAGAGCTTTTAGTGAATATTAGAGTATTTATGCTTAATATTGAATTTTTTTTCTTATTTTAAGCCTCGAACTTTTATTGGATAAAAGTAAAAACATTTGAAAAACATGTATATTCATATTTTAGTTATTTTTACGCATTTTCCCCAATACAACAGTTAAGCATTAACTACCATTTAAAATAATAATATTATATTACTAGTGTCTAACGTAAGATTTCATAGAAACCTGTTGTTGCGTACCGAGTAAGCCATCGAACATAGAAACCCCATTAAAGTAAAATTAATATTTAATTCAAAAATATTAATAAATATTAAAAATGTATTATTCATTATTTTCATGGGATGTTACAAATAATACATATTGGAATTAAAATATACAGAACACAAATACATTTCAACATATCAATAAAAGGGATAACATGATCCTAACCTATTAATAAGAAGGGGTCGGTGGTCAAACAATAGATAATAAAAATTTCAATAATTATATGTAGTTGAAGAAAAATTTACCGAATTCCAATACTTTTCCTATGCTAATAGAACATAATTCATTCTTGGGGGATATCAATTAATCTAAATTATGTTAAATGTGAAGTTAACATCATAAAATGAAATGAGTATATGGTTAAGTGAAAATTTGAATAATAATGATCACGATCTATCCAGAGAAAGAAAGTGTTTGGTTTCAAAATAACATAACCCTTGTGCAATAAGGAAACATATAAGTGTGATAACATAAATGAAAAACACCATCACAAAAAAAAAAGAATGCTTTTGAACAATATCACAAGAATCAGATTTTTTGATACCACAAGATCAATTCGTTAAATGATAACACACATACACACAAACACAGACAACCACAAACACACACACGCACATATATTTATATATATATGAGGATAGATAATTAAATAAAATCCCCATTAGAGAAAATACTATTTGAAAATGATAAGTAAAATGGAAGTGAAAACATAAAAGATCTTTTAAAAAAACATTTTTATCATTGACAAAAAATAATCATTTACATGCCACTTTCAAAGGTTAATTTTGATTTGGTTACATAGAAGACATTAAAAAATATCAATTTTAAAAAAAATCTTAAATAATGGTGCCTTGAAAATATATAATGTGTATCTTGGAGAAATGAATAGTGGAATGAAAACCCATTTGTTTTATTCTGAATAATCTTTTTTTTTTTGAAAAAACGTTATATAAAGAGTAAAAATATGATCATTTAATTTAAAAATACATTTTACAAATGGAAATTATAAAATAACGTATAATAAAACATTATGGTTGGAGAACCCAAGGATGAAATGAATAATTTCATGATAAAATATTATTACTGAAGGAAAAATGATGTAAGTTATCAATACCCTTTTTGAGTGACATACTCCATGAAGTATGAATCATTTGAAAAGGGGTTTATGTGGTAAAATGTAAACAATGAGGGAATACCACATAATATAATTAATGTGTAGAATTTGATGACCTTTTTTGAAATATGTTCAGGTGAATGTTCATAGATCAAATTATAAAAATTGAGTTACTATAAACTATAATGTCAGGGTTAACAATTGAGTCAAAATAAATTTAATGAAAAGAACATGATTTAGTTTATTTTATCTAAATAATTACATGGGAAAAAATAATTGCACATTTAAGTGATATTAAATTAATACATCACAATTAAAGTTATAAATGGTCTGTAACATGTAACACGTCCCAATGAATTAGAATTGAGACATGGTAAAATAGTGAGTTTTTTGTGAATTTTTAACACATGGTACATGTATTATTTATTTCTTTGAAATAATTTCATAAAAACCTTGTTAGTAATAATTATTTTCAAAAAGTTGATAATTAATTGACAATTATAGTTACTAGAATATATTCACCATAAATGATTTGAAGGTATAATTTTATTCCATGGTATTTCTGGTTAATAACAGTAAAGAAGAAACCAATGATGATCTTGTTAATATGATTCTTACTGAATGAAATTTTTTATTTATTAATTATTGTGTTAAATTTTGATATAAAATTACCATAAAAAATTTTAAAGATTATTTTTTCATTATAATATATTACATAAGTAATGAATTTCTCATATTTATCCTTGATTAAAATCATTAGTATTTTTTATGTAGATGGTTAAACTGACCAAAAGATGATCTTAACATGACTAATGGAAAATTATGAAGAACTTTAGTTGTAATATAACTATAAAATAATTATAATAGTATTATTTTTTATTTATTAATGTTAAATCTTACATTTTTAAATAATAATATTGACAATAGAGTTTATGTAATGCCGTTACAAATAAATATGAGATCATTCTCTATTTGTTCACTCGTTTTAAGAGATCGAATTAACGATTATTGTTTGTTGACCATATCCTTAACATGTTATAGAATTCATTATATAAGAATTTAATAATTTCATAAACATCATATTTATCCATTAATTCCATCATCAGGACCACCCATGTAATGCATTGATGAAAAGAAAAATGGAAATATATCTTTTCGTGAAGGCAATATCTTATATGTACACATTGTTGGCGATTTTGATTTTCATAGAGAGGGAGAAACTATTATTGTTGTTAAATTATTTTGAATAGTAAACATGAATTTAAATATTATAATTATTTTTAAAATTTATCTTCTGAACTATTCTTTTGAAATAGTAAAATAATTTAAAACATTTTTCATTGTGGAGGTGATAGTCTGCACAATACATGACTGAAAGTTTCAATTTTCTTAACAGAAAATAGAATTTTTTTTAATAATATTCATATAGAAAAATTAAATTCATAATATATATAATTATAATTTATTTACATTAGTATTTTAAATTTATTATTGGAATATATGGATAGAAAAGAACTAATTTATGTAAAAACAGTTACTCATGTTTAACACTCTGAGATTTCCTTAAAAGATCAATGAGAAAAGGATGAAATATTGAAATATCCTATGATCATAACATTATTAGAGGGAAATAATATTATATTATAATAAAAATATGATTATTTTTAGATGGAATTTAATTTTTATGTGCTTCATGAAAGGCTAGTGGGAGAGCAATTTTATAAGTGGAGAGAATATGTTTTTTGTAAATATTTCTTCTTAATATTAAGGGAGCACATGGTAAACATGTATAGTGGCCCAAAAATTGAAAAATAATTGAGTGTGAAAAAAATAATCTCAATTATAACCTGATATAATCAATTATAGACATGTTTTTATTGTGTTTGAGTTTATTTCCCCCATTAACTATTTCTTTTTTCTTCTTAACTCTTATCACAATTTGTACTTTTCACTTAATGTAAATTAATATTTATGAATAAAAATAATTTGGAAATTATTATTTAATTTAAATGAAATTATTATTAATTTTAATTCCATTTCGTTTTTCTCAATTTATAACACTAATAAAAATCAATTTTAAAATAAAAATGTATAACCTATTATAAACAATTTTTGAGAAATTATTACTTCTGTTCTAAAATACCAAATATGGATTTATAAATTTAAACATAAATTTATATCATTATAAAGGTATATTTATGATAATTATTCGGTCTTATAGAAAGGATTTTTGTCTTTTCAATTTAGACTTATATACAAATAATTTCATAAAGTCATCTTATCTAAAAAATACATTTTACATTGTTCACCTGAAAATCAGTCTTTTTATAAAAATTCCAAAACATCATATAAATATTATATTTTATTGATTAATCCAAACATGAAATTTATTTTTTCAAACTATATTTTTAAAATTTAACAATTACATATTTAAATAAAATCTAAAAATATAGTGAAAAACTATTCATATTAGAAAATTACTTGTTTGAAATGTTAATTATTCTTTATTATTATTTGTTATATATTAGAAATTAATTTATTTTCAATATATTATTTTCATTATAAATATTTTTGGTTTTTATATAATCATAATAAATTTACTTTTTTGAAATAAAATATCAATTCTTTAAAAGTATATTTTTAAGCATAAAATAATTTTCTTAGTTATTTCAGCTATACCAATTTAATTTCGTTCTTACTATAAGTATTAAATATTTTATTTCAATAAATATTTCAAAAATTGGTTACTAATATTTATTCACATCAAATCAAAGGCTATTTTTTTAATATAAATAATTTATATTATATTTCAAACTAAATATATCAGATTTTATTATAATTTTGGTGTTACACATGGAGAAATATACTGAACACATGATCTTATTTTAATGAATTAATATATAATAATTTATGGGTGTAACATTATACGCCCTTAATTAAATTTGATCCCCATAATTTGAGTGATAATATCATTATAATTTTTAAAGGGAACTCACATTTTAATATACAGTACATGATGATCGTGTGTTTATTTATGATGTGGAAATAGTTTTATCTATATGAAAGTAATTATTATATGTCATTTATGAAGAGTTATAACCCATTACTAATTTCAAATATAATTCCACTAATGGAATAATATTTATATTCATAATGAACAACATTTCATAAACCTTGGAATATTATTATTTTTGATAATCCTTGAACAATTGGTTATTATTTATAACTCAATATCGAGTAGTAAATAATAACGTACCTAAAATAAGATACAAGAATATATAGATTCCAAACTCACTATCCATTTCATTGGTTATAATTTTATCGTATTTTCTTTTATCACTTGGTTGTTTGTGACTATTCCTCCATTAGTACTAGAATTGGGACATTGGGTCTCATAATGCCCAACTCGCTTACAACATATGCAATAAGATTTTTGTAGCTTCTCTATTTTCCTTACACCTGTCAATATGATTACTATCATTACTACAACTAAAGAATTTACCATTAACATTAATGTTATTTCATCCATCCATCTTCTTACATTTGTAATATTTAGGAAATTGAATCTTCTCCCATTTATCATCTTCCTCATATGATCTTTAATGAGACTCCATATTTTTCATATTAGGGGGATTTGGGATTTATAATATATTCAAATTGTTAATCATATATCAGGACTGATAGTTTGGCCTAATCACAATATTTTTCACTCCATTCCTTATATTTTTAGATTTTTATTAAGGCATTTTATGCATTATCCTTGATATCAAATGTTCCTCCCAATTCTTGCAAATAAAAAAGCTAAAATGGTTTACATGAATGATTAATCATTAATAATAAATTGGAATTATCATAATCAATAATATAAAATGGATCCATCCTTAAAATTTTTTGACCTTATCATCATGATATCATGTAATTTATTTAGTTTATCCTACATCTGTCTTAGTTTAACCATGGTTACATTAATTTTTTTTATATTTTATTCATTACTCAATCCATCAAAATAGAGATCCAAAATCATCATAATTTTTTTTAAAATATTCCATCAAAATCCATCTTATCCTTTATCATTGAAAAAAATATCTATTTATATGTACATAAAAATATTAATGTACAAATTTCAATCAGTGTTATACATGGTCATATTCCTATTAGGTAATATAATCAATTAAAATTTAAATCCCTCATAATATTCAATAAATTTAATTTTAATTTACTAAATAATATCAGCATGAAGTGCCAAAGTACATGTGAAATTATGCCTCTTTGTTGTTCACTAGGTTGTGATCAAGATAATACTAAATCCCTGTCTTTTGGGGTCATCACCCCTACGTACATCTATGGAAGAGCCTTCAATGACTTGTATTATCATTATAGATATATATTTCCAATGAAAACCATATATTATCTACTGTAGTAAAACTTCAAGTTGTTATCATATACTAATAATCATCACTTAGAATTATCGATACAGTTTTCAGTAAAGTTATCTTATCCTAATCCTTAAGAAAATTCATTATTACACTAACATTAAATAATATTATTTTACAGAAGGGTTATCTCTAACTTTGAACCTATAATAGAACTAAACCTTTCGACCCTTAAATTTTTCCCAAAAAACAACTTATTCATCAAATATATCATAACCATTACATTGATATAAACTATGATGACCCAAGCCATCACTTCCAGATTGGGTGCCAGAAACACATAACTTACAAGTTTTTATAGAAGGTGTAAAATTCTAGATACAACCATAAATAATTAAACAAAAAAATATGATTATTATATATCTTATATTTCAAGGATCATTGCAGGTTTCTGTATTTAGAGAATTATGAAACATCATAATCTAATAAATCCATAATTTTTTGTATGAATATGACATTTTTCCACTATATACGAAACTAGGAAATCCATAATAATTCATAAATAAATACTATACATTATTCCCCAATTTAAATCATTTTTAACATGTCAATTGTACTATATTTCATCAAAACCTTGGGAAATTAAATTATTTTAAGGGTGATCTGATACTCCAAGTAACGTAAAACATACAACTGATGTAATCATGGAATAAACATGAAATAAAAACAATGGTAAAAATATGTAAAAAACATGAAACTGTAATCATCTTAAAAATAATAAAATTACATTTCTTGAAAGTAAATGAAAACAAGGATATCAGAATACAAATCGCATACTTATGGAATGCATAATTATGTAAATCAAGAACCTATTATTGAAACATTGTGCCATGAAACTATCCTATTATGGGATGATAAATACATAAAATCCTAACATTTTTTCATGTCATAAGACCTGTATATGCATCGAGGAGCTGTATAATTCTTATCCCCACATGTCACCTGACTAAAACTAGAGCATTAACCATAAGAGTAAAAAAGACATTTCAGACCTTTGAAACCTATTAAAGAATAAATCATGGGTATACATATTTTAAAAAATACACAATTTCAGTACATAATATACATATAGTTTTGGTAAATAATCAACTCTAATGTGAAAAACATTCCCTATTTCAATAAATTAGATTACATTATCATAACCAATCCACAGGAATAAGGAGTATGGTCATACAATAGAAAGTCAACTTCTCAATAATCCGATGTATTGGAACAACAATATAAAGAATGATCATAATTTTTTACATTTAAATAAACGGGATGAAATATTCATTACTCGTTCATAGGATGAATTTGGATGGATAAAAAATAAATAGTCAACTTTTTAATAATCATCCACATTGGAATAATAATATACAGAAATCCAATACTTTTCACCATGTCCATAAAAGGTATAACATGTTATTAAAACATCTAGATGAAGGAGGTGGATAATTAAAAAACATAATAAAATTTACAATAATCATACATATTCTAATAACAACATACATAATTTCAATTCATTCATTCATGTCAATTAAATAATATACCCTCTTGCAGAAAACCATCTACTCTGAATTACGTAAATTTTGAAGTTCATAGGGTATAAAACAATAACAACATAACTAATTAAATAATATAATAATGATCATTATAATAAAACCATATATGTAATGTGGATGGTATAAAATAACATAATCCAATAGCAACAAGGAAACATAGATGTGTGTTGACATAAATGAAAAACACCATGACAAAAAGAATGATTTGAATTTTATAAAATAATTCATTTTTTGATACCTAGTGTTTAATAATACAAATGATTATATATATATATATATTAGTGGATATATATAGAAACATAAACACCATTATTTTAAAGACAATTGAAAATTAAAATGGACATGGAAGCCAAAACATAAAAAAATATTTTAGAAAAAATTTTATCCGTAATATAGAATAAAAATTTACTTGTCCCATTCAAATGTAACATTTGAAAAGGTGTCGTTAAATCCATTTGAAAAATTCAGTTTAAAAATAATCTCTTATATTATTTCTATGGAAATACATAATTTTTATCTTTGAAAGATGAGTATAGGGTGAAAACAGGTGAAAGTTAAAGGAAAACACATTTTAATTATATTGAAAATAATAATTTTTAAAAATAACATTATAAGAATATTAAAAAACAATCATTAAAAGAATAATTTTAGTAAATAGTATAATATTATAAAATTTAATAAAATATTATGTTTAGATAACCCAATAATGTAAGGAATAATATCACATTGAATCAATTTAACTCATGGTAAGTAGACTTGATTTATTAAGATCCCTAATGGGAAACATAATCCATGAAGTATGAATCAATTAAAAAGGGTATTAAAATTTAGAATATAAAAATTAATATAATACCAAATATTAAAATAAAAGTGCTATATATAACAAAATTATATGAAATAGGTCTTATTAGATAATCACAACTCAATGAATGAAAATCGTGTTACAAAATACTCTAATTACTTAGGTTGAAATTGAGGAAAAAAATTTGAGGAAAAGAACATTATTCATATTAGTTTTTCTGATGAATTAATGTTAAATAATGAATATAAATTTTATGGGATATTAAATCAATATAAATACATAGAAATTAAACATGGTGTATAACATGAAACATGTCTCAAAAAATTAAAATTGACGCCAATGAAACCCATACAACTAGAGTAATACTTCATTCAAAACCTCTGGAAAGTGAGTATTTGTACATGAACATAATATAAAATGATTATAATAAATTTCATGATATTATATCCCATATAGGTATTATATAAATTATATAACTAAAATTAGGTTCATAATACCTAATATATTTCAAAGAGAAGAAACTGAGGAAAAACCCCATACCTTTGTACTAATTCATTATGAACATGCTCCAAACATCCTAAATAATTAAATTATTTTCATTAAATAAATATCCAATATCCTTATTTAATACTATAACCATTTATAATCATTATATACATATATATTAGTTTGTTCTTATCTATTCTAAACATCGGGTATTATTAATATTTTTATCTTCAAACTAGTTTCCTACAAATGGTGTTGATATTCACAATTGATTCAAATTTCATATGTAAATGATAATTATAGAAAATAGAATATATTTTACATGATATTTATACATTTATAACAATATTCCGTTTTTTCTTTGGTCACATACCATGAAGATGAAATCAATAATGATCTTCTTTAAGTGATTCGTTACAGACAAAATGTTATTTATTAATTAATGATTTAAATGTTTATAAATATTATTAAAACTAAAAAAAATTAGTTACATATTATACCATTAAATAATTTCTCATATTAATCCATGATACCAGTATATAGTGTTGTCTAATTAGGTGGTTCAACTGAGCAAAACATTAACCTACAATGATTAATGGATGACTATAAAGTGGTATAGTTGTAATATCTTTACATAAAAATAATATTGCTCTTATTTGTTGTATATTAGTTTTATATAACATAATTTTAATGAATTAAAAAGATTTTATAATTTATATAATATCATTATATAGAAATAAGAGATTGTTTTCCTCTTAGTTTATTCATTTTAAATGATTGAATTGAAGATAAATGTTTGTTGATCATATCATTATTAGGTTATCCAAATATTCACACCATAATCATATTGATATCATAAACATAACATTTGTCCTCTAATTTTATTATCAAAAGAAAACATGTATGGTGTCTATGGAAAGAAAAAGAAAAATAGATTATTCCATGGAGGCAGAAGTCTACACATACAAAAGTTAAGAGATTAAATATTCCATAGATTGGTAGAAAGGTCGAATATATTTTTGTCTTTTAGAATAATAGAAATGATATAAATACCATAATTATTAATTAATATCCTATTTTAATCGAACCATGTATGGTTCTTAAGGAAAATAAAACATGTTTTTCATGGAGGTGGTACCCACACAACACAAGAAATGATGATTTCACTTTTATTAATAGAGAATAAAATAGGTGAGTATTTATTATTACAATATAATAATAACATTATTTATATAACTAATACTAATATCATTACATAGGTATTTAAAATAATTATTTGAAAATAATGATAAAGAAAAAAATTAAGTAAAAAAATTACCAACATTCATAACTTTTAGTTTTTCTTGGAAGATCTCTATGAAATTTATGAAATAGGTTTTTCAATTATTACTAGAATATAAATATACTAAAATAGCAATCTAGGTGATGGAAAATGGTATAAGTTTTAGTGAAAATTGAGATTTTACGATTTTTTTAAAGGGGTGGTGAGAGGACCCTTCTACAAATGTTGAGAATGATGTTTTTATATTTCAACTTTATATAATGGGATAATATGTTAAAAAATGTAATGTGGATATAAAATTGATGAGTTATTTTGTTGTGTAAGAGATAATATTGAGTCACACCTCATCTACTAAATTCTAGGCATGTGTTATGCTATATTATTTTAATAATTCAACATTTTAATAACAAAAAATCATGTTTATGTAGTTTCTAATAAATTATATGTTTTATGAAGGTTAATATTTTTTCATATAACAAACTAGAAATTTTACAATGTGATATATTAAATATAAAATAACAAATCTGTATACCCTCTAAAGAGTCCATTGATTATGAGTCTAAGGATTAAAAATTTTGTAAAGTATCTGATCGATTGTATGACAACCCAGGTCTTTATTACAGACTTAAACATTATTTATTACAAAATCTTCACTTGATAAAATATAAAATATCAATAGGTCTAGTTTATTTGGGTCTTATAATCATTACATAACAAATTAAAACATGAAATACATCATATTTATTGAAAACGTCCTTTACATTACCACTACATTCCCTTGAACATAGCATTGCTTGGGATAACCAGAGTACGTGCATAAGAAATGTGTGAGATATAAATCCCAGAAAGGAAATAATCATGGAATAACATGAGAAAAAAAAACATTTTTTACAATTGGCATATCAATAGATCACAAGAGAAGCATAAAAAATGGCATGATAAAGAATGTTTATCATAACATAGAAATGTGGCAACAACACTTCACATGGAATTAGCATGAGCCAAGGCTCATTGCACATGAAGCTTGAGTAAACCCTCATTGAACATGAAGCACGAGTAAACCCTAGTTTCAATTGAATTATTATGAGTTGACACCTATTGCAAATGACGTATTATGATACTATACTTTACCCAATGCATTAGAGCGCTATCAGGGTGAACCCTCCTTAAACATTTCACTTCATGCATAAGTGTGCCACATAGATCATAAAACATTGAATAATTCAACATAATAATTTAATAAATGATAGATGAACGTGGAATACATACTTGAATCTCTATAAACAATAAGTAAATGTGAATAAAGGTGAATACCCTTGATAGAGAAATGGGCATTGTATTCACTACACAATGACTTTTGCATGGAAAAATGCGATGCAATTTCGCCAACATAAAGGTGTGACACAAGTACACATAAATATGTTTTATGAGAGAGAAAGGGGTGTCTCGTAATATTTACATGACATTGACATTAAGGGGATCATTTAAATACATGTACAAACAAATGTAATGTAATTCAGATTCATGATACAAAAGAATTTCATGAATGTAAATGAGGAGAGAGAAATTTCTTTCGGAATTTCGGCATAGTAACGAGAGTACATTGGAGGAATTTAATGAATGATAAAGGGGTATAACATAATTAAAACATAAATAGGGTAGTATGGAGGAGGTTAGAAACCATACCCCACATTTTTCAATTGAAATTAAAAGGGTATAACAACTTAAATAATATTGGACAAAAATGAGAAAGGAAGAAAAACCCATACCTGGAAGTGTGCTTCTAAAGGCTTGAGAGAGGCTTGATAGGGGCTTCTTGGGAGATTTGGGTTCCTTGAGAGGATTCTAAAGAGAGGAGGGTAGTGGTAGGATGAACTCCAAAGTCTTTGAGTGTCGAGGAAGTGGGATCTTGGGAGGGTTTATATAGGAAAGGAGAGTGAATTATTAATTATTTAGTTTTGAGAGACCTCACATTAAAGTAATCAAAATCCCAAACCAGACAATAGTTTCTCCCATGGTTTTACAAAAGGGGAGTGGAAAATAATATTTTATATGTCCAAAGTCCAAAATTCTTAAAATAATAGGGTTTCTTATGTGGAGGTGAGTCACACTCACAAGGAAAACAATTTAGAAAGACAAAATGATTAATAAGTATTGAAGGGACCACTAAAGCTTTGAAAAATAAATAAAAAAAAGCACATTATTTTAATGTTAAATCATATATTGGCCGATAATAATGTTTATAGCATTTTATTACATCATTATTGGGTCATTATGATGTCATAAAACATATTATATATTTAAACGATAATTAATTTTTACCCAAAAAGTTGACCGTCTCGGAAAATTATGAAAAATTCACTGTGGGATAATTTCGATGCTTTATTCTAGAAATAATATTCATTTCATCTAAATAATTTTCTAAATATTTTAATTTTCACTTTTAAAATAAAAATTGACATTTACAAAAAATTCATGGGTTTTGAAAAAAATGGCCTTCAAACCTTAATAAAAATTACAATTGAATTGATAGTATTATATGATCATTTATAACAATTAATTTAATAATAATAATAATAATTTATTAAAATATTATTTAATTAAAAAATAAATTAATTCATCAAAATAGATTTCTTATTTGAATATTAACTAATAATACTATTTGAACTTTAAAAATATTTACAATGTAACAAAAATAAAATGAACGTATATTCATTATTATATTGAAAAATAATATACATAAACAAATTACTAGGGTCTTGTTACATAACCCCTTAGAACACCTGCATAAGACTGAAGGGAGAGGTATGTGATGGTGACAAACTCTTGGGGTGGATCTGATAACATCACTCGGGTGGTAATCTCTATCAACATCCACTTCTCCCATAGACAGTTCCACTAAATCTTAAAGTGTTCAAGCTCATCGTGAGATTGGTTAAGAGCGAAGCCCAATGACACCAATGAATTTCTGAGATCCGAAAAATGGGATTCATACGGGGAAAATCTACTAGATGAGGTCATCGCTTCCTTTTTCCGAGTAAATTGGATTGGTTAAATCCCATATTTATACTAATCATGTGATCACAGTTCAATGGCTATAATAGCAATGGTACCAATTCATAATGGTATTTTAAAATTAAAAAACATAAAAAAATAAGTGCATATATTGTATAAAAATTTCACATATTAAGACATTTATTTAGATCAAGAGGGATTTTTATTATCAAAATCTTCGGTCGTTACAATCTCCCCCCTGAAGAAATTTCACCCTCGAAATTTCATTTTTCATTCTAGGATAAAACAGATGTGGGTACTTTTCCTTCATTGCATCCTCCAGTTCCCATGTTTATTTTTCATACTTATGGTTTAGCCAGATTACCTTAACCAGATGAGTAGTCTTGTTGCATAGAACATCATCTCTACGATCCAAGATATTCATTGGATGATCATCATAGGAATGATCATCCTCTAGATGTACTATATCTGAATAGATTACATGTGAAGAATATGGTATGTACTTACATAGGAGGGATACATGAAAGACATAATGTACTTTGGCCATGGTTGGTGGAAGTGCTAGTCGATAGGACATAGCCACGACAAGATCAAGAATCTTGAACGGGCCTATGTACCTAAGACTGAACTTCCCTTTCATTCCAAACCTCATGACCTTATTCCCCAGAGATATGTGTAGAAATACTATGTTTCCAACATTAAACTCAAGGTTTCATTGACGGTTATCCATATAACTCATTAGTTGACTTTTGGATGCCTTGATATGCTGCTGAATGGTTTTCACCTTCTCCACCATTTCATCAACCATTTCTGCTCCTAACAGCTTACACTCATCGACTTCATCCCAACATGTCGTAGTTTTTACCTATTCACTTACATGGCTTCATTAGGTGCCATCTGGATGCTCGAGTGGAAAATATTATTATAAGAGAACTCAACCAGGGGAAGATGTTGATCCCACACTCCTTTTAAGTCCATTGATCATGCTCTCAACATATTCTCAAGTGTTTGGATAGTATGCTCATATTGGCCATCAGTTTGAGTATGATAAGCCGTACTGAATTTCAGCTCAATATCTAGAGCATTTTGAAGACTCATCCAAAACATAGAGTTGAATCTTGGATCTCGATCGGAGACAATATATAGTTATACTCCATGAAACCTTACCACTTCTTTGATGTAAACCCGCGCAAGTTGATCCAATGTGAAGTCCTGTCGAACCGCGATAAAGTGATCTTTCATTGTAAGATGATCCACAATGACCCATATAGCATTATATCCTCTGGATATCCTTTGAAGTCTAGTGACAACGTCCAAGGTAATATTCTCCCACTTCCATGTTGGTATGAGTAGTGTTTGCATCATCCCCTTAGACTTTTGTCTCTCAGCCTTCACTTGTAGACATACGAGACACATAGATGTATACTCGATAATCTCCCTTTTCATATTGTCCCACAAAATGTTTTATCAAAGATCTCGATACATCATTGTGCTCCCTATGTGGATAGAGAAGGTGGAGAAATGTTCATAATTCAATATCCTTATCTTTATCTCTGGATCGGATGGTACACATAATCTCATCCCAAGTCCTACAAATCCTTCCTCATCAACTTTGAAATTAGAGGATTTTCTATTTTTAACATCTTCCACCATTTTTTGAATTTCCACATCTTTTCATTGAGAATACATTATTCTCTTCAAGAGGGATACTTGAGTAATCATTTGATAAAGATTTAGTATGTTTTTACATTAATGATTCCCATGTCCATCCTTTTCAAATCTAAGATTAATGTATCCTTTTCAATTATCATCATTGATTAAGATGCATTATCCTTTCGACTTAGAGGATCTGCCACATTGTGTTCCTTACTGGGATGGTAGTGGATTGATAATTCATTATCCTTGATGAGCTCTATCCACCTTCTCTGGTGAATATTAAGCTCTTTTTGAGTGAATATATATTTGAGACTCTTGTGGTCAGTATATATCTCACATTTCTTTCCATAGAGAAAATGCTTCCAAATTTTCAAGGCAAAGATCCCAGCCACCAAATACAGATCATGTGTTGGATAGTTTTGCTCATGGATTTTCAAATTACTTGAGGCATGGCTATCAATTTATCATTTTTCATCAGCACGTAGCCTATGCCATTTTTAGAAACATCACAATACACAACAAATAGTTCTTAACTTGTAGGGAGTGTGAGTACTAGCAAAGGGATAAGCCTCTCTTTCAACTCCTTGAAATAATATTCACATTCATGTGTCCAGAAAAACATTACTCCCTTCTATGTCAACATGGTCATTGGTTTTTTCAATCGTGAAAAGTTCTTCATAAATCATCGAAAATACCTAGCTAGACCCAAAAAGTTGCGGCTCTCCGTTACAGATGATGACCTGGGCCACTCTTCAATCGCCTTCGTCTTGGTAGGGTCTACAGATATCCCTTTACTGGTGATATCATCCCCCAAGAATGATACTTCCTCCACCCAGAACTCAAATTTACTATACTTTTCATACAACTTCTCCCTTCACAAAGACTTTAACACAATTTTAAAATGCTCCTCATGTTCCTCCTTTCTCTTGGATTATATAATAATATCATTAGTAAAGACTTCCAAAATTTTATCGAGGTAATCTCTAAAGACACTATTCATTAAATCCATGAAAATTTACAGAGAATTAGTGAGTCTGGAGGGCATCACTATAAACTCATAGTATCCATACCTCATTCGAAAGGTGGCTTGGGAATATCTTTATTCCTCACCATTAATTGGTGATATCCCGACCGAAGGTCTACCTTAGAGATATAACTGGGCCCACAAAGCAGATCGAACATGTCATCTATCCGTGGAAGGGGATGATGTTCCTTATCGTGATTTTATAGAGAACATTATAATCAATGCAGAGGTGCATTGATCCATCCTTCTTCTTGATGAAGAGAACTGGAGAACCCCATGGTGGCCTAGTCGGGCATATAAAACCCTTCTCCATATTCTGTTGTAACTTCTTCTTTAACTCTTCCAGGTCTATAGTGACCATTCTGTAAGGTTTCTTTGAGATTGCTAAAGATCTAGGGATAAGTTAAATTGAGAACTCAACTTCTCAGTCAAGAGGAATACCAAGAAACTCTTCAGGGAGTACATCAATGTAATTCCTCATCATGGGCATGTATTCAAGCATGCATCTCTCCATTGTCTCAACCATTTGCGCAAGATATTCTTTCTAATTAGGATGCAATATCAAATCTTAATAAGATGATTCAAAAGGATATTCATCTTCCTCCTTGCATTTGTAAATAATTGGAAGATGCTTCAGGATGAGAAGAGTGATCTCCCTTTCCTAGAAGTAGATAGTGTCTTTGTATAATGACAACCAATCCATGCCCAAGATAGAATCAAACTCCACTAAAGGAAGTCTCCTAAGATTTTTTGGGAGGTTCAGTCCACAAACGTTAACTGGGGAGGAGTTATAAATCATGGATGCAACGATTTCCCCATTTTCTGTTCCCATAGATAACTGTTCCTCCAAATTTTTAGGTGGTGTTTGAATTGTTATAATAAACATGAAATCTATGAAAGAATGCGTAGAACTAGAATCAAATAGTACATTCTCTATTCTTGAATGAATAACTAGTGTACTTGTCACCAGTTTGTTTTACGGCTCCACCTCAGTGGTAGTGATATCATAGACCCTTCCTTGTTGCCTCAGAGGTTGTTGTTGATTGTCTCCGACAACCCTCGACTTAGGGAATTTTTTTTTCATAATTCCCAAGCTCCTTGTAGTTGTAACACTGCACTACCGACTGAGTGTTGATATGAAACTTCCTTTATTCTTCAAAATTAGTGGTATTTTTCATATCCCTTTGGCATTTTTTGGCCAGATGACCACACTTTTCACAATTGAAGCAAATTCTGGTTCACTTGAGATAGTTACCAAGATATTTCTTCCCATAATTGTTTCAAGGGGAAGAGTCAGGATTCTGTCCTTCATGGGATTGGTTTGATGAACCACCCATGTTGTTCTCCATTTTCCACTTCCTGTCACTGGGCCCACAAGACCACTGAGAGTATTCAATATCCATTTCAACATCGAGGGCACAATGGAAAATATCCTCATAACTATCGAAGTCTCGAATCGTCCACCCTTTTCGTACACTTGTATTTAGTCTTCTAAAGAAGTGACCCACCTTGCTTTCGGTGTTCATGAAAAACCCAGAGGCGTACCTTGCAAGAATTGTAATGAGTGCTTCATACGTCCAGATGGGCTCATCTTCCTTCTGCTTGAGTCCAAGGAACTCTCTTTCCATCTTGAGATAGAGGGTTGAAGGAAAATATTTGTTGAAAAACATCCTCTTGAATTCCTCATAATTCATGGAATCGATTTCATCTTGGGACATTGTATTCTTGATTAGTGTCAAACACTCATCAGCATCCCCATCAAAATAATAGACCACCAGTACAACTTTTTCCTCTTCTGAGCACTGGAGGAAAGAGAATATCTTTTCAATGTTGTTTACCAATTGTTCTACGATGAGGGGATCAGAAGATCCACTAAACATGGGATGCATTTTCCGCATGAAGGATTCTACGAAAAATTGCTCTTTCCATAGAGGAGAAGGGTGTTCCGCGATATTCATGTTATTATTCATAACTCGAGCCAGGTGAGCAAGTACTATCATGATGTTTTGAGAACCCACTCCTGTCACATCAGGCATCTCATTAAGGCAATCTTAACATTTCTTAACACATTGATTTTTGGAATGTGTTATTCTATTTCCCACAATTAACTAAGAAAAAGAACATCTAATTAGAGGTCTTAAATAATTAGCCATTGCGCCTAAAAATGAAACATTTAACATAGAAGTAATAACTTATAAAGAATAAGTATATCCAAACTTGTGATTTATTAGGTTTAAATTTTGGTTATCCTCAATCTATTCCATAAATTATATTCTTATGGGATTTTTTGTCCCTTAATAATAGTTTTTACTAAGATCATGAATCTACCAAAGCATATCCCCTGGGAGTGTCGTAACCAAGAGTGCAACAAGGCCACCTATACCTGCTCGTATCCAGAGAGGGATGCATTTTATTGATAAAACACATACTCAATACCCACCAAAACACAGGTATGTTCTTATTAGTCTTTTCTCTAAGGCTTCCATAAGTTTTTCTAATCCTAATCCCAAAAAATAACTAAAACTTTCCTTTGATTCCAACTATGACAACCCTGCTCTTTATTACACACTTAAACATGATTTATTACAGAAACATCACTTTATACAACATAAAAGATCGATAGGTCGAGTTTATTTGTGTCTTAGTATCATTACATAACAACTTAAATCATTAAATACAACATATTTATTAAAAACATCTTTTACATGACCACTACATTCCCTCGTACTTAGCATTACATAGGATAACCTGAGAACATGCATGAGAAAATGGTGACCTATAAAGCCCAGTAAGGAAATAAACATGGAATAACATGAGGAATAAAATACATGTTAGACAATAGGAATATCAATAGAGAACAAGAGAAGCATAAACATAAAGGCATGACAAATCATGATAATCATAACATTGAAATGCGGCAACAACAGTTAACATGGATTTTGAATGAACTAAGGCTCATTGCACATGGATCTTGAGTAAACCCTCATTGCACATGAATCATGAGTAAACCCTCTTTGAACTTGAATAATCATGAGTAAACACCCATTTCACATGAAATATCATGATACTATACTTTACCTAATGCATTGAAGCACTATCAGGGTGCACCCCTCTTAAACATTTCACTTCATGCATAAGTGTGCAACATGGATCATAAAACATTGAATCATTCAATATAATCATTTATTGAACGATAAAATAATATGTAATACATACCTGAAACTATTTAAAAAATAAGTAAATGTTAATAAAGGTGAATACCCATGATAGAGAAATGGGCATGGTATTCACTACCCAATAACTTTGGCTTAGAAAAATGCAGTGAAATTTCGGAAGCAAAACGGTGTGACATAAGGACTCATAAAAAACATTGATGAGATAGAATGGTGTGTCTCATAATATTTACATTACATGGAAATTAAGGGGGTCATTTAGATACATTTTCCAACAAATTTCATGGAATTTAGATTCATGATACAAAATAATTTCTTGAATGTAAATGAAGAGAGATAAATTCCTTTCGGAATTTCGGCATTGTAACAGGTGTACATAAGAGGAATTTAATGAGAGAGAAAGGGGTATCCCATCATTAAAACATAAATAGACCAGTATGTTTGTGGATAAAAACCATACCACAACATTTATAATTGAAATTAAAACCGTAAATTAACATAAAGAATATTGGACAAAAATGAGAAAGAATAAAAACACTTACATGGAAGTGTGCTTCTAATGTCTTGAGAGAGGATTGAGAGTGGCTTCTTGGGTGCTTGGGGCACCTTGGGAGGATTATAGAGAACGGAGGGATGTGGTTGGACGAAATCCAAAGGCTTTGAGTGAGGAGGAAGTGGGATCTTTGGTGGGTTTATATAGGAAAGGAGAGGGAAGTGTTTTTTTATTTAGGTTTGGGACACCTCATATTAAAGTAATCAAAACCACAAACCAGCCCATGGTTTTTGCCAATGGTTTTTTCCAAATGGAAGTGGAAAACAATATTTTATAAGGCCAATGTCTGAATTCTTAAATGAATAGGGTTTCTTATGTGGAGGTCAGTCAAACTCCCAAGGAAAACAATTTAAAAAGACAAAATGTTTAATAAGTCTTGAAGGGTCCACTAAATCTTTGTAAAATAAGTAAAACAAACACAAAATCACATTATTTTAATTTTAAAACATATATTGTCCAACCAAAATTTTTATATCATTTTATTACATCACTGTTTGGTCATTATGATGTTATAAAACACATTTTATATTTAAATTATATTTACTTTTTTCACAAAAATTTGACACTCAAAAAATTATGAAAAATTAACCATTTGATAATTTTAACGTCCTGATTCTAGAAATAATATTCATTTTATCTAAATAATTTTCTAAATATATAAATTTTCACTATTGAAAAAAAAAACACCGACATTTATCTAAAATTTATGGGTTATTACAAAAATGGCTTTCAAACCTTAATAAAAATCACAATTGAATTCATAAAATTATAAGATCATTTATTAAAATTAATTTAATATAAATATTACTATTTAATAAAAATATTATTTAATTAAAAAATCAATTAATTCATCATAATAGATTTCTTAGTTTAATATTAACAAAAAATACTATTTCAGTTTTAAAAACTATTTACAAAGTAACAATAATAAAATGAAAGTATATTCATTATTATCTACAAAAATAATGAACATAACCATAGTACTAGGGTCTTGTTACATAACCCTTTAAAGCACCCTCATAAGACTGAAGGGTGAGGTGTGCAATTGTGACAGACTCTTGGGGTGGCTCAGATAACATCGCTCGGGTGGCATTCCCTATCAACTTCCACTTCTCCCGGAGGCGGTTCTACTCAACCCTAATGTGTTCAAGATCAGATTGAGCTTGGTCAAGAGCGACGCCCAATGACACTACCAACTTTCTGAGCTCCGAAAAATGGGCTTCATATGGGTCAAGTCTAATAGAAGAGGCAATCACCTCCATTTTATGAGTAAATTAGATTTGCTAAAGACCATATTTTTATTAATCATGTGATCACTATTCGGTGGATAAAATAGCAACGATCATAAATCTTAATTGTATTTTAAAATCCAAAAACAAAAAACAAAAGAAGTGAATATGTTGTATAACCATTTCACATATTAAGACATTTAATTATATCATGAGATATTTTCATTAACAAAAGTTTGGGTCATTAAAGATTGTGTGGTAGGTGATTAGACCATAGAAGAAATCATAAGGAACTTAAATGATCGTAATAAGAATCAAGTGATAATAATTTATATCACAAGCTACCATAGTGATCATCGTTTCTCGAAGTTTTTGAATCAACCAAATGATAAGTAGATCAACTACAAGACAATCAAATTAATTGTGGATCTTCTCTCTCCAACTCTATAATCAACAAAAATATAAACCATACTTTAAAAAAAATTAAATTGACTTCACATCAGCTAGAAATCTTTCAAAACATTAACCGAGAACAAATTTATTTCCAATTGACCACATGATCAAATCAGAGTAACTTCATGACAAAGCATATTTCAAAAAAACTATTATTAAGTATAGATTCCAATAATCCACTTGTTGATGTATAGTGTCCATATGAAAAAAATACAACCTTAAGAAATGTGATAAGGTGACCGCATAACCAAGTGAAGAAATATTGGAATGTAGTCTAGATTTTTCTTATTCTTTGATCAACCATTTTTTCATGTTGGTCAAACATAAAACTTTTTCATGGAATATAATGGTAATTATCATAATGTATTGAATATAACAAGGAATCCAATGTGGAACACATTAAAGGGAACATATAAAATTTAGTGTATTATATTTGTTAAATATAATATTCCAAAAAAAATTGCAATACGAAATTAAATGTTGTGGGGATGAATTTAATGATCCTTGATGCCGCGTTGAGTTTGAGTATTTCTATTGATGTTTTTAATGGATATTTCTAGAGAAAATCTATGAGATAGATTTCATTGAAAATAGAACAAATAAATGAATACATATCGAAATTTTTTAAGAGAATAAAAAGAATAACTGATTACCGATTTTAATGATTATGCCAATATTTTCTCTCTCAAACCACATAGAAAACATAGAGAACATCAATCAATCTTTTTAAGTAATATAAAAATATAATTTTGGAATTTAGACGAGATAAAATATATTTAGAACATTATAACTCCATTCATCACTGAATTTGAATTATTTTATCTTATCTTTCCCTATTTTTCTCACATATGAGTTATAATTCGAGCATCTATTTTATTTATTGGAAAAAATATCCCATAATGTATTGGATTGTACTTAGTTACTCTCTATAAGATTAATTTATAAATCATATCCCCTCTATTAATATAGAACATGCGATATGTTGCTCGGAATGTCTATGCATACTTATGTGTAAAACGAGATCTAATTTTTGTAAAATTTTATTTATTATTAAATGTTTGTAATAGTGTGTGATAGTTATGTGTAGATTATTAGTAATTATCTAGAAAATGAACCTATTGTATATTTATAATTCACTATATTTTAATGTTCTTGTATTATGTTTTTAATCATTTTCTGAAATATTTTTTACAAAACTATAAGGTGATAGTTATCTCCTACATGTGATATTTAAATTATTTAGTGAAATTAGAAAAATCTTAAAAGCATTAAATAATCCTAACATTATTTTTAATGAGTATTGAAAATAATATGAGGCCTTATTGAAAAAATTTAAATTAGATATACCTATAATTCTAGTTAACCATGTTGTTTTTCAAAATATTAGATTTCGTTTTCATTGTTTTTGACCGAAAATTTTATTGGTTACTCAATTCACCACCCCACTTTTGAAATCCAATCTAACTAGAATTTGGTATCAATGGTATTTTTATACTTTAATAGATCAAGTTTCATTTTACTAATTGGAGTGATTAGAATAAGTTTGGTTATTATTTTAATCATAAAAATATGAATGCATCATCTTGTCCATCAGGATAATATGAATTTTATATTATTTATGTATGTTTTACTAATTTAAAAAATTTGGATACATTATCTGTGTCTCATAATGGGACATAAAATTTCAATGAGTGTTTTTCAAATAATTATTCTCTTAAATATGAGAGATTTAATAGAATCCTAATGAATCTATTTATTGAATGTATCTTAGGTTTAACGGGACCACCAATATGAAGCATGCACTTATAAAATGAATTGATGAAAATTATCTAGTATAAGGAATTATAATATTCTTATTAAAAATATAAGGAGTCATTACTATATCCATCCAATAATATTATAATATAACAAGGCTACCTATATATGAGTTAATAAGAATAATCTTGATTAATGGATAAGAGATCAAGGTAAGTTAAAAAGATGTTAAACCAAAAATATGAATTATAATTAAAACAACTCAGTCAAAGGCTCAAGAAATAGTCAGCTAATAGTGAACTGATGAATGTGAATGTGACTCTAATAGTTATGTGAGGATTTATTTTCTAAACATAAGAGTTTCGAAATTCTATAAGATGGAACAATTCTTCAAGAATATCAATTTGAAAAAATAGTATGATATGAATGGATTTTGGAAGAATGATGGAAACATTGAGGTAAAATACTACGAGTGAAAGAGAAAATAAATATCAATGTTGAATCCCTAAAGATTAAATACAGGAAAAAGTATGAAAATAAAGGGAATAAATAGAAAATGGATATAAATTCAACCATGGGTGTTTTTTATGATTTCTCTAGTGCATCGTATTCAATATTGGAAGAAAAAAATAACCGGGACAATATATTTTTTATATAAAAAACATATGATTTTATAAATAATATCTCAGAATCCTTTAATAATACATTTATTATACAAAATAATTAAAATAAAGATTAAAATATTTATGGTGATTTTTTTAAATTGCAATATACTGGTAGAAACATTTAATGAACTTAATGATAAGTATAAAAAATTAAATGAACAACATTCTATATATATTTATAAAAAATTTGATTTTATAGTTGATAAATAAAACAATCATATGATTCTTACAAAAAGTAATTATTTTATATTAGTATATAAGAAATTTAACATAGATATTGAAGGTTGTGATGTAAGAACTGAACCCCTAAAAAAATTCTGGGTAGCCATCTTATACGTAAACCAAGAACTGGTTTTGCTTATTAACCCATAAAGAAAAATTAACTTTAAAAATTATATTATTCCAAGATCAAATGATATAAGTAAACAACTTTTAAATCATATTCATGGAACTTCAAGATTTGGATCAATTTAATATAAACATAAGAAATCTTATATTTTTAATTATTTTTAGTTTATTCAAAAATATTGGAAAAAATATGTTAAACATACATGGATTCTAAACACAATTATTAAAAACCTACCAATACCCAATAAGGTAAGGGTACCAAAGTTAGTATGAATTTAATTAATAATTGTAAATGTGATTGAAAATTTGTTGTAAAAAGTTATGATATCAGAATAGTGGGTTTTCCAAACATTTTATAGGATAATTCCCAAGCATCCAAAATATGACTTCAATATATGGTGGTTATTTAACTTTTGGTGAAAAATAAAAAGTCATGATTCTTTGCCTTGTTGATGTTAGTAACACCAAAACGTGATCAAAAAATAATGTTTTAGTTTTTTTCATTATTTAGATTAAAATATTCTTAGTATATATAAATTGTATAATGATGGATTTCATGTCATATTAGCTAATAATGCTTCTAAGATTTATGAATCGAGAGTTAGAGTAGTATTTATTTCTTTAAACAATGATAATATTTATGCAATAAATTTAAACTAATTATTTTATTAAAATGGTTCTTAATTAGAATATTTTCATCATGAATCTTGGATTATCCATAGTAATATAGACCACTATAATATAAAAAAATTATAATGTTAGAAAAAAATGGTTCAGTCAATGATCTACAATGAATTATTTATCTAAATCTAAAGTTTGAAATCCCAATCAAAAGGGAATGAAGAATAATGTTTATTTAATATATTATAAATAAATTTAAACATAAAAACCACTAGAATTAGATCACATGGATTTCTTTTTAACATCTATGCTATCTATTTTAGAAAGAAAACATTATGCTTAAATGATTTTTCATGAAAATTCATGGGTTATATTGGTATATTTTTATAATCATGAGAGTGAACCTAGAAGTTGTTTTGTAAATTATACCAATGAAGTTGAAGAAATTAGTTGACTTAACATCATGTGAATGAGAATTGATCACAATTATGAGTTTTAAAATAATTATTTTTCGTACTTATACACACAACATGGTTTTAATCATAATTTATGTTATCTTAAAATGCATAAAAAAATATGTGGTGTTTGAAATAAGTGATTGAATTATTCAAGCGATGGCCTAGACTATTCTTAGTGAATATTACTTACGAGTCTTTTTTGGGATTATTCTTTTCATAAAACATGTTATTTAATTTAAATATTCATTATAAGACCTCTATTAAATTATAATCTATATTAATTATGGAATAGAATAAAAAAGGAATATTATTTTTTAGTTTTTATATATATGGTTTATATTATCACTATAAAGATTATTCCCAATTAATTAGCGTCAAAAAGTGATGGGGTATTTTTTATTGAATATTCGACATACCTTAATGATTATAGTGTCTTTAATAAAAGTAAAAATACTGTGGAATAATTTAATCATGACATATTTTCTGGGATTGATCCACATAAACCTAGAGTTTTCATTGAATACGTTGACGATGATATATAAAATTTTAAGATCAACAACCCCTCTAAGTGAAAACATATTGGTGTGGAATTTTTGAAAAATAACATAGAAAATACCTTTTGGTGTAAAAAGACTGAAATAAAATCCTAGAGGATTCAAGTATACCTATAACTATTAGAATACATATATACCATCGTTCTTATTCTATATTTTTATATCTAAACAATGGAACTCAAAAATTGTAATAACATAGAAAATAGGTAAAATTTTAATCATTATTACCATAACATGATGCTAATGAAAAAACTGAGGCAATTAGTGATGAACATTGTGTAATAGATATAATTTAGAATTAAATAAAATTGAAAGGAATAATATGTAGGAACTGGTCAAGAGTCTCACAGAATATTTTACTGTAGGTACTAAATGGGGATATATTAATAAATTTGATGAATTTGGTAATGGTACTTAAAATCAACACATAACAGTAGCATATTTTTATTTTCAAGAATATGACATTGAATATATAAAAATCATTACTCCTATAGAAATATTAATGGTCATTAAAATATTGATTTCTTATGGACCACACCTTAATTTCAAATTATATCAAATGGATATTATGATTTCTTTACTTAATGGTTATATTTTTTAGGATTTTTTGTTAGAACAACACAATTGATTTTCAAATCTATATATTCCGAATATTTTTTCCAAAATGGAAGATTCACTTTGTAGTCTAAAACAGACTCTTAGAGCTTTGTACAATAGGACAAACTCATTTCTTATTTCAAATGGTTTTACCAAAGGTGATTCTAATCATACATTATTTATTAAAATAACTTCAGAATATGTTTTAGTTACTATAATTTATATTGGTGATATTATTTATTTTCTTCAAGAAATTATTTTTTTAATGAATTTTTAAAATTAACAGAGAATGAATTTAAATTATTTTGATTGGTGAAATAAAAGTATTTCTTATTTTTCAAATATTTCAAAATACGGAAGGATTTATTTTAAACCAAAACACGTTTACAAAATATTTACTAAAATGATTAATCTTATAGAACTATAAATTATGTGATACTCTATTGGGAACAACATGTAAATTGGATCTTGAAAAAACTAGTAAACTAGTTGATCAAACTATTTATAGAGGTATGATTGAGACTTTTCTTAAATTAACAACAAGCCAACCTGATATTATGTCAGTGTGTGTATTTTTCAATGATTTAAAGAAATACCTAGGGAATCTCATCTAACCAATTATAAATGACATTTCAATGTACTACCAATTTAGTATTGTTATATTTTAGAGAACATATTGTTGACTTAATTAGCTATTTTTATGATAACTTTGGTGGATGTATGTTAGATATAAAAATAACCTATGGGATAAGTTAATTTTTTTGGAAAGTATCTAACTTTAGGGTGGAGTAAGAAATAAAACTCTATTCTTTTCCACTACAGAAACTGAAATGAAAGCTACATGAAGTTTCCCTACATAGGTTTTGTTGATGAAACTCACATGACTAGACAATGGATATTAATTCAAACATGTCCATATAAACCATGAAAAAAATTCCTTTTATAATTTATAATAATTTCCTACCTTATTCTATGGAAACACACATTTATATATGACATAAAGTTTTCAGAAATCATTTTTATATATAATATTTGACAATATAATTCATTAACATAGAACACCAGGTTACTGAAATTTTTACAAATAATATGAATTATACAATATTAATTTATATCATACATAAAATAGGATTGATTTATTATCTTTAAAACATTCTATATATTTGTTATTCTTTTAAAATTTCATTACAAATAAACATTTCATTTATTTGGAATATTATTTTCCTATAAAAATATTGAATAAGTTTTTATATAATGCTTTATTTTTTTACATTGTATATTATTTCGATGAATTTTAGCACATTAAATCCCAAAATGCATATAATATATCAATATTATAATTATATACATCACATTTCCTTCTAAATCGAATAAAAACTTCCTTTAATAATTTTTCACCAAACCCCTTCCATTCAATTGTACGAATATCTATCAAAGTATTCAAGGCGAAGAGATAATTTGAGAATGATATTTTGGAATCTTATAATACTCAAAATATAAAAAAATGAAAGTGTGTCTGGCTAAAAAAATATTAGGAAGTCACATCTATATCCCGTGAATTATTCTTGTAAAAAGAAATTGATACAGAATGGATCTGGACAATTTTTTATATATTATATAGAGTTTTCATCCATCAAGAACAGACTAAGTGGTTCTTCAATGAGAATCATCCTTCCTATCTATGTTTGGTAAAATAGTTTTACAAAAAATATATTTTTAAATCTAGAGATTATGAGGATGGGATTAGGTCTTTTTTATGGTTATTAGTGTGAGTTCTATTCAACCTTTTTCGATAATTGTAAACGAGTTCTTTGTATTGAAAAATTTAAGGATTATCAAAGTTTGTTTCCTATGAAATTTCTATAATTCAAAATCAAGAATTCCATCAATGGACTAACTGATGATAGAACCCATCATTGGAAAATTTCTAATGAGTCAATTAAAGAATATAGAAGGATGGAGAAGTTAATTTGACACTGTATATTTTCTTTAATGGTTGTTTTTAGAAACATTGGGATCTAATATCAATTCATGATATATTTAATGGTTTATATAATCAATGTAATTAATTTAATATTTTCTATGAGGCACATAGGAGAGATATGTAATGTTTCTTCTTGAATTAATTCCCTTATACACCCCATGTTCATTTCTATTATTATTGAACAGAAAATGAGAATTACTATGTGAATTGAGAGATGAATATTTTTCTTGTGGTATATATTTTAAAATAACCACATGCAAAATAATGAATATTAATTTGAATCCCTATAATAATATGACAGTATCTAATGAAGAATTGTTTTGTGAGTGACTTAGTCCAAAGGAGAATCCAACTAGGATAGAGGATATTTTTGATACATGCTTGCATACGAATTCAATTCTTGTGGAAAATCACTAATCAGAGAAAGAATAATGTCAACCTATATTTGATTTATATGAATAATATAAGAATATTTATGAAGAGATATTTGGTGTCTCTCATAATTTTGAAATACTAATAGAATTTGTGGTTCTTATTGAGGTTGAATCCATAAGAGTAGTATCTCCTGAGTGGGAGAAAACTCATAGGTCCTTTTTGTTTGGACATGTTATCAACGATTCTAAGAGTGATAAGGGAGGTAATCCTAGTAAAGATATCACTTTCAATTTTGAGATATGGGGAGATCTATTTTTTGACAAAACAACTTATAGAGATAATAATCCTAAAAATAATTTAATGCACCCCAGTTAATGGTATAAAATTGTTTCGATTAATTATTTTTACATGGAATGTTATTATTCAGTGCCATGGAAATTTTCAATGTTTAAAATATTGAATAGACTAGAGTCTGTCTACTAGAATTTTCTAATGAGTAAATTTATGTTGTAATTTTCATCTACTGGATGTAAATTTTATGGGGTGAGGAAAATAATGTATTTTTGTGTTTAAATGCATTTGTAAAATAAATTTATAGTATAAATGAAGTGTACAACAAAAATATAGTTTTCTTAGTGAAATAAACTAAGGGATTGTGCTTTTTGGAATATATCCCACTAAATGTATTTATGATATAAATTACCAATTTACATTAGAAATTATTATAGTCCCAACCAGTTTTGACATGAACGTTAGTTGTAATTCATATTACATGCAATTTTTATCCACTAGAATTCCAGGAAAATTGGTGGTTCTTTTTAGAGACTTTCATCTTCTAAACTCAGTCTCCATAGGGTCCCCAAGAGTGATATTGCGAGGATGAAGGTTTTATTACATTCTACATTCTTGGATATCTTAATTTATTTCTATAATAAAAAAATTTATTTTTTTATACCATATATAGGTTATTTGGATAAATTATGCTTATATCTTCTGACGTTTTCATTGATGATTGGTGAAATTAATAAAAGGTGTGTGAATATTCATAGATCCCTTGTGATAATAAACAAAATTCATGGAATATTGATAATATATGGTTATAGAATTAAGAGGATTGGATTTATAAACTGGGTTTCATTGGATTTTAATAGGTAACATTTTTTTATTTCATGAAGTAAATTATTTTGGATTTTCATGGGAAAATACGTTTTCTTTTGGAAAAACCACATGGATATGATTTTAATTTGTTGAATTTGAAAAAATGAAATAGTTTGGACACATAAAAACTGATTAATAATTGTTTTAAATGAATAATTATTTGTGAAAATGTTTTTATAATAGAATGGGAATAAATGAGATTGCATTTTATCAAATAGGATGTTTTTGGTTGGAAGTGATGCCCTCAGGATTATATAGGATTTGGTTATGGAGTACAACTATTAATGGTAACACCAAGCATGCATTTGTATTTGGTGTAGTATTTTTTCTATATAAACGGATCTGATTGTATGACCTCTATTATAATTATTCAAAATGTAAATGAATATAAATAATATTATTTATGGTATTCTGACATAGAACTCTTTTAAAACATTATATAAACCAATCAAATGTATTTCAAATTTTTAAATAAAATGTCATCACTTATTATGTCTATGTGGAAAGTGGTGGGATGTATTTAGTAAATCACCACTGATTTTATAATCACCCACTACTTAAAAAACATTTGTGCATTTTTAGATGTGGTATACAAAGGTACAAATATGGGAAAGGTATAATATTTCTCAATTTATGAATCTAGATATCATGGGATGGAAGGTGGAGTTGGAGAATGATGATTGTTGGGTAGTATTTGGGAGAATTTATTTTGATGTATTTTATCTTTTGTACCTTATTATTTTAGTAATCTTATCACGTATCACTTTTCACCATGATAATGTTATTTATTTTTAATGGTTTCTTATTTAATTTTATTTTAGATTCCATGTATCCTATAGTGGTTTTAGTTTTATATTATGTCTTCTTAGGTTGTTATATATTTATAGGGGAAAGCACCACCCATCCTTTTTAAGACCTTGTCTTTTATTATACCCTTTTCTGTCTTGGGGGTGTTATCTAAGGAAAATAGAAATTTTTTCTATCCTAATCCAATAATTTGGAGTGGGATGTTACAAATGGTGTTAGTCATGGTTGGTTCATTTTTATCATGGGATGGTATTAATGAGATCAAAATGTTAGAACATGAAATTGATATCTATAATATAAATTCTCATCCTTTTTATGATGTACATCATGTTACTGGGTTATTCGGGTACATAGTTGTTCTGAAAAACTTCTTTTGGTTTTAAAACTTCATCATAATGAGTTTGTCCAACGATTGTTTTATATCACACATTATAGTGAGACTTCCTACTATGGATAAATTTGTAATTTGAGGTTAATTTTTTTTTAAAAACGGTTAAAATCGTTTATTTTTCAGTGAATTATTAATTATTATTACTAAAGTTGATTTGAGAATTTACTAATCATTACGTTTCTAGAGAGAGTGATATAATTGTTGTCTCTTATTGTTATAAAAAATGGATCCTAGTAAAAAATATGAAAACTAACTAGGATAGGATATAGAGAATTCAATTTCACTTAATCCAAGGTGAACTGAAAACTAGTATAATGTTTCTTATAGAATTTTCAGGATACTGAAAAAGGATATATAAATAATGAACAGAGGATATTGGATCATTCAGTACATCTTCATAAATAAAATCCTCTTGGTTTCAGAGTGGTTTATAAACCTGAAAATGTATAATAGTGGATCAACCAAATTTAGATAATCTTTTATTTACTTGTTATACTCTTAGAGGATAAAGTAAATCTAGTGACATATATGTTTGAGTATCTTACATGAATATGGTGGGGTTTAGCAATCCAATATAAATAATATTAGAGATTAGTGTGGGAAGAGATCAAGGAGTTGTTTAAAAATAAATTCTATCCCTAAACATTTGGGATAGAAATGAAAATAAACATTATTATATTGAAATAAGAGAATCTAATGGTGACAGAATATGCAGCTATGTTTACGAACATAGTCTACTTTTATGTAGATGTTTCCTATACAATTTCCATGAATGTGTACATTGTTTGTAGATATTATCTCTAAAATAGATGTTCTTTATATTATAGACTATAAAGAAATGTTGAATAGATATACAAGATAGGAAATGGATATTTATTGAAATAGAGATGGGGGGTATATGTTTTTCACCTCATTAAATTGTGAGAACTCAAACACCACGAATAAGATAAAGAGAGAAACCTATTATCTAGGTAGTGGCAAGTCTCCAAACCAGAATGAAGGATATTTTAATTTTCACCATGCCCACATTTAAATAATTGTTATTTAAAATGTGGGTCTACTTACAATAACAATAATTACAGTACAACAGCACCTTGAGCTTGTAAAACGACAATAAGATGTGGAATCATTATTGATATTTTCTTAATGATCCAAAGACTAGTGGTGGTGATCCATATCCATTATTATAGACATCATATTATTTGAAAATAATTTAATTTATTAATAAACCTTTTATTTAGAACATAACAATCCAATGTTATTCCAAGAACACCACGAATCTACAAGCTACACTAAATCCTCTGGGGAGAAATAATCAGGGAGGATCTAATATATATACACATATATATATATATATGTTATTTAATAGTTTTTCATAGAGAATAAATATGTTCCATAGATGGTTTGAATTATGATTCTCTTGAATTTCACCCTTATGAAATCTTTATTTGATATGGGATTGTCCCACTATTTAATTATTACACATTTGGTCGATCTTATGTTTTTTTATGAATAGATCATGCCTTTTGTTTTTTAATTGAAAATAACTCTGGGAAAATGTGAGTGTCAAAACATTAATTGTTTAACCTATTCTATAATTATTGACAGGGATCAGTTGGTTTGGGAGTTATTAATTCTAGAAATGGATATCTATAACCGGTTTTTTGGAATGACATTTTCGACATCATTCTTAGAGCATATCGATTTTTATTTTTGATAAATGAAATTGACGTTTAATGGTGGAATTGAGAATTCCATTAATGTAGATATTAATGTAAATTTTAGAAGAAATGTACCTTTGGTACCAATTTTAGGAACTATATCTTATTAATTTTATTTATTTACATTAGAATCCATGGATAAAATCAATAATTAAAATTTTTTAACTATAATTGACCATTTATCAAAAGCATTCATTAATAATTTCTCTAAGAGGCCATGTAGAGGAGAATTGGAAATAAATACTGATCTCCTAACAAGTATAAATATTATTTCACTCGCATCATACATGATGAAACCAAAAGAATTTATAGAATTCAATGTTTAACTACAGTTGTAAGATAATGGGAACATTCCACTAGGAACATCTCTATGGACATCATCGGTTCGATTTGGGAAAAAGTTTTATGTGACTCTTAGGCTTTGCATAGATAATTGGAAACTCATAAAAGTGATGAAAAAAAATCAATATCATGTTTCCCACATTTATGAACTATTTAATCAATTGAGGGGAGTATCATTGTTCTATAAGATTACATTACAATCAGATTATCTATTTCTCCATGTTTGGAGGTATGGTTTTTAGAAAATAGGTTTCTAATATCTTTATTCTCAAGATTAATAAGTGGTTATTCCCTTTCTAATTATGAATGAACCAAAATTTCTTATTGAATTAATAAATTGTTTATTTCATAGGTTGCTAGAATGATTTTTCATGGTGAATGTTTTTGATATTTTGGTTTATTATTTGAGAAAGGAGGATCGTGGTAAAATATTGGATATAGTGTTGGGTATATTTCAAGAGTATTAACTTTATTCTATTAATTCAAAGTGTTATTTCAGAATACAAGATTTAAATTTCTGTTTTCCATTTCATTTATAAAGAGAGTTTTGGTTTGTCATGAGAAGATACAAGCTTTTATGTCCAAGTAACCACAAAAAATGTTTTTGAGACATAATTATTCATTAGCTTAGAGAGATACTACCAATGATTTGTTCTGGATTTTTCACATCAGGCCTCACCAATGAATACTTTGATAAGGAATAATATTCTATTCAAATGGAATGATGAGTAAAAAAAATTTCCTAGAACTAATTGTTTTTCTCACATTAGCACCTATCCATACATTTCTAGAATTTGGACAATACTATATGGTATATTATGATACATTAGGATTCATGTTGGGATGTGTTCTAATGTAGTGAGATAATGTTATTTATTATAGATCACTACAATTAAGGGTTCAAGAGAATAAAAACCCCACACATGATTTGTAATTGGTTGATATACTTCTTATGTTAAATACATGGTATCATTATATTTTTTGTTTTTAACTTATGGTGTTTATATATTATAAGATCCTAAAACCCATTTTACCACAATAAAATATGAATTTAAGTAAAAAAAATATTATTGGAATACTTGAATATGTTTTTCTTTTAACATTATAAGTTCACTAGGTAATGTAAATTTGGCAGAGGATTCATTATTTCGGAATTCATATAATTAGTTGGCTAACGAAGATTTTGACTAGGGGTTTCTAATGCCTATTATAGCTGAGATGCACCTAGAATAAACCATCTAGGGGAAGTTTTAGTTTTCTTCCATGTTTATTATTTTCGTTATTTGTTTTTCTAGGTTATTATTTTTTAGAATTATGATCCTGAATTTATATCTATGAGGTCAAAAATAAATGGTGGAGAGAGCATTGAAGTGTGGAAACTAGATGACAGTTCTTGTTGTATTTTACTCATCATATTTTATTACATTTCCCTTGTCATTCGAAACTTGTTTCTGCATTCAGTTTTTAGGATAGGATATTCATCACGACATCTAGAAGATTCCAAGATCATTGAAATCAATGTTTTATTGTGACGAAATAAAAATAAGTGTAGTGGAGTTTGTGTCAAGATATTTCACCTGATAATAGGTCATTGAAGGGAAACAATGGTTATATGGTATGTTTCATTCCATAACCATTCAAATGGGGAAATGTGAGTAGATATCTTGGATTTTGTATTGTTCTACCTATAATGGTTAAAAAAACATGATTCTATATTGGTAATTGTGGATCTAATGATGTAGTAATGTCACTTAATTTCTATTTTTAAATATAGTATAATGGAATGTTTGTCCAAAATATATATTCGAGAAGTTGTAATGGTGAATGAAATTCTAGTTACAATTACTTATGACAAGGTTCCATGGGTTATATCATGATTTTATAAATCCTTAATGAAATCACTTCGAAAAAATTTGATCATTATTATAGATTATCATCCTCAAAGAGATGGCCAATCTAAAAGAAAATTCCAAAAATTGGAGGCAAATTTTAGACCATTCATAATGGATTTTGGAGGATCAAGGGAGGATCATATACTGCTAAATGATCTCTCATACAATGATAGTTACAAGGCCTTAACACATAGTTATACTTTAAAATCATTATATAAACATCGTTTTCATTCTCCATTTATTGCGTGGAAATAGGTGAGACTTCACTTTTCAGTCATAGGCTAGTGTATGATAGAATGGAGAAGAATTATATGATAAAAAAGCAGAAAATGATAGCACATAGTCATCAAAAGTCATATAAAGATAATCTTAAATGACTGTTATCATTTGATGTTGATGATCATGTTTTCTTGAAAATCTATCAAAGGGATATGCATCATCATTTTAAAAAAAATAAAAGTTTTTTCAATGGTACATATGCGAATTTTACATAGATGGACATGGGGGGTGATGTATCTTATAAGTTGTATTTACCACCAAGGTTTACTTTTGTGAATAATGCGTTTTATGTATCCCAATTGAAGAAGTACCAGCCAGATCAAGACCATATTTTTTTTGGAACCATATTGATCTTGAACTAGATTCAATGTTGATTCATGTGAGAGTATGAATTGTGGATAGGAAAGAGAAGCTCGTGTGGGGAAAATATCTCGTTGTATGTGTTTTTTTGGTAGAATGTTTAGATTTAATAAATGACATGGGGGCACGAAATGGAAATAAAGGAGTAATGTCCTGAGATCATATATAGAAAAGTTTGTTTCCACATTCTTGGGATATAACGACAAATAGTGGGGAGAATATAACACCCCTTATATGAGGTACAATATAGTTTAATGAAATACCATTTACTTGTGATATTGTTAGTTAGTGTTCGAGAAGAATTTGATTATTAAATAGGTTAATAACTTGGGGAATGTTTTTTAGAATTTTATGAATAGTAAATTTATGTAGTAATTGAAAATTTTATGATATAAAGTTTCTAAGGTGGTGACCATAATTTACATTATAGTTTATATGTTTGTGGATGATACATTTTCATCATAAATTAAATATTTTCAATAAAACTGGTTTTCCCAAAGAAATAATCTAATTTGATTTGTTTTTTTCTACAAAAGATACCCAATGATGGATTTATAATATAAATTCCCAATTTATGTTATCAATTAATTTAGCCCAAACCATTTTTAGTGTTCCCAGATATTTTTATTATTCTAATGTGACATTTCTCTCCTCTCAAATTCCAAAAAATTTCTAAGAAATATTTAGAGACCTTCATCATCCGAAATCAGTTTCTATCAGATCATCAAGATTGTGATTAAGGGAGTCATTTTATGTGTCTAATTATTCCATATTATTTTGTATTTCTTTGGTTTGGAAGTTAATGATATAATGGTTTTGATACTATGTCACTGTTATTAGGATACATTCTTATAAAATCGTCTTTGGATTTCTTTTATTATTGGATTAAATAAGAGGCCTCATGTTAATCATCATAGACCACCTGTTATAATCGACTATATTTGAGGTAGGTAGATCTATCTCACTATACTATTCTTTATTAGAAAGGATCGGTTTTATAAAATAGTTTTTATTGGTTTTTCATTAGTGTCATTATGTGATTGTTGAAGTTATTTTTTAGACCTCAGAATAGATGATGTATTTTTGAAAACCCTCTTGGCTATAATTATAAAATGCTGCTTTAAAAATAATGATTTTTTTTAGATATTAATATTGATTGTAAAATGTTTTCAAGGAACAGGTTTATTTGAAATTTTTTTTGAATGAGAATTATAATAAATCGGTTGGCATGTATTCAAAGACTACAATCTCAGTTAGAAGTGATAGACTCATTGTTTATGTTTTATATTTATGGAGTACCTCAATCAATATAAACACAAATATTATGTATGTTTTGAGAATAGGGTTTTTTGTGTATAGAAGTGCATGTTTGAATCCTTAAATGAATATTCCAAATCTAAATGAATAAAATTAATCTAATTTATTGTTTTCCCACATGAAACTATTTTTTAGAATCATAGAAACTAGTTACATGTTTATCAATTATTTATATAAAATATTCTCACATGATCTATCCTAGTGGTGTGTATTGGGATGTTTTTGGAGAATTCCTATTGATTTTAAACTCACCAAATTCATGGGAGAATTGGTGTATTTGTAGACATGATAAAACATGACACAAAGAAGGTAAAGGTATCATATTTCTATAGCGGTGCATCTTGATATCTTGGGAATGGTAGGTAGAGTTCAAACATGGATCTCTTTGGGTGTTTTTTTGGAATGGTTAATTTTGATAACATTTTTCTTTTAGCACCTTGGTTTGTTATTATATACATATTTTTATCTTTTCATTATTAAAATGTTATTTTATTCTATTGGGTTCATAATGGATTATATTTAGGATTCCATGCATCATATAGTGGTTTGGAATTTATATTATATCTTTTGATGCAGTCTTATCGATATTTGGATATAGTCCCACAATTGTTCATAAGAATATGGCATTCAATGATACCATTTGGTTTGTATGGTATTTAAAATAAGGTTTCTAGAATTTCTACTCTACTCAATCCAATTATTTTAAGTTGTATATCATATAATACTTTCTCTGACATGTATTTGTCTAATTCTACTGATGATGGGTATAATAATGGAAATGATGTTGATAAAAACGACTGTCCACCTAGGGGATAAATTGTTGTCAATATATTTTCTTCAAGTGTTATTGAACCTGCTATGATAAGGAATTCATCTATAATTCCAAAAGATAAGTTCATACTTGACCCCTCTGATGGTCTGTTCAAACTATTGATTACACATTCCTATCTTGAACATGCATTGGAAAATCATTTTGCGAGAGAAATATTCAATGAGTTTTCACTTAGAAGTTAGGTGGTGGTTATAGAATAATTATATGAATTGTTTAAAACCTCAATTGAAGATGTTGAAAGTCCAAATAGTATATATTATGGAATTGGAGGATCTTTCAACATACCCTTGGAGTATGTTTTTAGTGGATCATCTACAAAGCTAAGAGCTAATTCCTTTATTCATGTTCCTCTGTAGGGTTTCCCTACTAAACAATCAACAACATTTTGTTATCTAACTTTTATATTAACATACGAATATTTTATTCAATTTATGAATAATCTTATATAAAAGTTAAAATTAGTGTTCTTATTTTTTAATTATGGTAATAACTTTGAAAAATATAATATATAACCTATAATATAGATAATGTAGTTTGTTATATCCATTCGTAGATATTTCTCAAATTTAGTTATATGGATCACGATATTATGAGTTTAAAAAAAGATGGATGATTTTAGAGGCCAAATTATTTCTCATTTCGATGATCTAATAGAAATGATATAAACATTGGATAGAAGTTACTTACTAGTGATTACTAGTACTTCCATACCCTCAACCTATTCCTCAAGTCCTCCAACCTATGTCACTATTGATGAACATCTTATTAGATGACTCATTCATGAGGTAATATAGATTACAAATGAAAATATTAATTATTTTATAATCCAGATCAATTAGATATTACAGGATATGGTGAGAATATATATGATATCATAAAAGAATAACTAGTCAATGATACAAGGGAAAGAGGTGTAATAAAGGGCTCTATCAAATTCTATCTTAATCAAAATTAAACAACGGTAGTCCTAAAAACACATTATGTATCTTTGGACATAAATCTTAATATTAATATTCGTATAACCTATATCAATGGGATTATAGAGAAATGACTAGTTATATTACCCCTTAATGACTAGTTCCTATTATAGAAGGATGAACTTTGTCATATTATATAGCATGGTTCTAGGGCTGAGAGAGTTATTTCCCATCTATTTCATACATATATGAATGTTGAAAATTCTATAGTATCGACATCCTTGACTTTACCAGCTCCAATCATACTACCTTATTCTACATGAGTTTCAACAACTAGTTTTCTTGGGATTCCATAGATTCCCTTAATCTAACCATGCATGCTCTTGTTATACATCATATATGATCTTTCAGTCTCAGTATTTCTTGGTACTTTTACCCAAAAATACCACATTGTAAGTATCAATCAATTCTAGGAGTTGTTGTTAATCCAAGACATACTCTTCCTCATACAACTATTTTTGTAAACAGATAAGATCTCATTGTCCCTTCATCCAATCCAAATTCAGACTCTAATTAGAGACTCTAAAAGGTCCATTATAACTTTTTGATCATTAATTAAATATATCATTATTATTTTTTATGCATCTATACCTTTAGAAATTTATATTTATTTATAATGGTCTTTTTCTTCTCTTATGTTTTATTTTATATATTTTTTGGAAAATAAAAGGGGTAGAAAGTATGAAATTTTACATTGATTATCACTATATTCATGGGATGTGATGTTACATAAAAAATTTAATGTTATATAAAATTTCAATTATTTTTGGTTTCTTATTAATTTATGTATGGATATTTATGACATGATTTTTGATCATCAAAAGGGGGATATTGTGGGATTATATAATAATTCATTATTTTAATAATTAAAAATAATGTTTATGTTTTTTCGATTCAATTTCAATTTTAATGAAAATTTATGTTTTTTGGGAAAATAATGAAAATTATTCTATTTTTAATCGGCCATAAAGCTTAGAAAGACACTCTATTAACCATATGAAGAGTCTATTGACTATGAGTCCAAAGAGTTGAAGTTTTAAAAAGTATCAGATCAATGAAATCATATGTGAGTCAACTGTAATAGACACCGAAAAGGATTTTATCTCCAAAAATATAAATTATGTGACTACATAATATATATCAGACATTGACAGTGATCACATATCATGAAAAGGCATGAACCAAACAAAAAAAGTGGATCGACCACACACATATTTTATTGACCAATGTAATTTTATTTATAAATCTTATAATGAATACAAGAGAACCCTTATTATCAGAAATCCAATTTGAAGCAACGATTTTTATATAAAAAATCAGTCAAATAATTGAATCAGTGACATATTGGCTTCCAATGGTCCACCCGATGAAATCAGAGTGACCATACGACAATGTCGATTTCAAAAAATAAATTAGATTCTATAAAGATTAAAATAATCCACACATTTAAGTAAAGTGACTGTATAAGATAATTGGAATCTTGTAAAAGGGTTTATGTTATTACATAACACGGTGAACCGATCATGGTAAGTAGTCTTAATTTCATAAAGTACTTGATCGACTGTAAGTTCAAGGTGATTAACCTTACTTTTTTTTTTCTGGTAATCCAATTATAATTCTTAAAAGTATTTATGCTACTATGGAAGCTGACATTGAACATTCTAAAGTGATTTTATGTCATATTTGGTTTTATATTTATTAAATATTATATTATAATAACTTTGTATTTATATAATTTATTTCTTTTTAGAAATATTAAATGATCTTAGATTTAATGCCATGTATGAGGATTTATAATTTTGAGTTATTAATGGATATTTTCAAATACCTGTTTTCCTTTCATTATAGACTAAATTCATTGAACATATAGGGGATAGAGACATGTATATTAAAATTTTTGACAACTATAAAAAGATGAAGTAGTTATTTTTTATCATCTACACTATTGTGTTCTCACTTAAACCTCAGTGAAAACCCCGAGTCAATTTACATATCCTTGTTCATCCTCTTAAAACGGAAATAAGATATTGAGAAGAGATAATACATTTAAATAAAAATAGAACCCAATTAATCACAAAATTAAAATTATTTTCTCTTTTCATCATTTATTTTAACATATAAATGTTTTAATTATTATAAAATTTTATCTATATAGTATAATATCCTATACTAAATTGGTTAATAATCAAATACTCTATATAACATTAAGTTATAACTAATATCCCATGATGAACTATGGAAGAGGTTGTGTGTATCCTAGACTGTCTATTTACAGTTTTGTATAAGACTCGATCTGAGTTGTGGATCCATATAATTTTTTGTAAACATTATTAGTAGTGGGTCAATGCAATATAAAAAAGATTTGGTCTCATCTTAATTCCTAAAATCTTATATTCCTATACAACACTATGTTTCAAAGTATTATTTACTTAATTTTTCAAACTATTTGTTAACCTATTTGACGAAATATACTTTCATAATTAGACATAACATGAGACATTTATACTGTTTATCAGAAGTAGAGAAATATAAATTTCTTGTAATAATACTAAAATTATTATAGCTAAGTATTTATCAATCTTTGGAGGGGTTATACAAAATCATTAAATTAGGTATACATATAGTACATGTTAATTGGTCTATTTTTTTAAATTGCTGGATTTTTTTAATTTTTTTACATTAGAAAATTAATTGGATCATAAATTCACCCCCTCTTGAGTTATCCACTTTGTAATAAATTTTAATCTCGTTTTAATCCATTTAACCCTTGAATTACTACTTTAACCATTTTAAAATTTACTATGAAAACTAGTTTTTAATGAAGGTAACTTCATCGTTATACATAAAATTAATGTTGTAAAAATTATATAATTTAATCCCATTGATTCTAAATATTAAATCAATTTAAATTGATTCAATTTATAAATTTTGTAAAAATTAATTTTATATTAAAATTTTATAATTTATTAGAATCAAATTTTGGGAAAACATTACATATATTTTAATATACCATATATGGGATTGTAAATTAAAAGTATTTTATTAAAATTTTAGTTTATATAAAAAATAAATATTTGATCTTAAAAAATGGTTTCATGGTTTTTAAATTTATACTTATGTAATAATAATGTCACAATGTGATGTTATTTGTATAAACAATATTTTACACTACTCACCTACATATCATTCTTTTTATAAAATTACTAAAAATTAATTTTAATAATATTTTGTTTTTATTAGTATAAAAATGATTTGAATTTAATTAAATTATGTTTCAAAAATATTGAAATTCAATATTTAAAGAAAAATCATATATTATAGTTGAAATGTGTTTATATTGAAAGATTTTCATATAAAAGTTAATTATTCTTTATTATTATATCCATTAAATGACTAATTAAGTTATTTTTATTATTTTTATTATATTGTAAAAATATTTTATTTTAAAAAAATTACATTATACATATTATTTTTAAAAAGAACACCATATTTAGAAAAGTATATTTTTATGAATAAAATTATTTTCATAATTAATTTAGTTGCACTGATTGAATTTCAATCATATTAAAAGTACCTATTATTTTATTTCCATAAATACTTCATATATAATTTACACTTATTAATTTATATTAAATAAATTTCTATGTTTTAATGATTGAAATTAAAAGTCATATTTTAAAATGAATATATCATGGTTTTGTTTAAGTTTGTTGTTTCATTTGGATAAAATTGTGGAATAGATCAAATTATTTAAAGGAATGCATATATTAAAATTTCATTGTATCACAGATATCCTTATAGTATAAAATCTATTCGTTAAACTCCACTATGAAGAAAAAATATACCCACAATGGAATGAATACCAACTCGATAGAACAACCATAACTATCCACTTTCAGATCAACTCTACCACCAAGATGACCAAATCATAATCATATATCTTCCCATATTATGGATAGATCCTTAGAACCAGACAATTATATAAAGAAATTTCATTTATATAAGGTTCCTTGACATTATAGGGCCATAAAAATCAAACATCTATAACCATTCACATCAACTGATAGAACTATAGTGTATCCATTCCTTCGAACTGAACTCTCAAAATAAAAAAAACCTATGGACAATAATCCTACCTTCTAGCTATATTTTCAACTCATATTAACACCTAAAAATCCCAAAACAACAATATATTGCTATAGGATTGTTTTGGGAATTAATTATTACAACCTCACATTCCCGATGAAATTGATTTTAGTCTTAATTAATTATTATTATCATTATAATGTTACAAAAAATCATTATATTCAGATCTATATTAGATATGGATAGATTTATTTTCATTTTATGAAAAATATATTCACAAATAATATAGATAGTATATTTTATGGTGTGGAACATTTTAATAATGGTCATCATCTACTATAATATGGAAACCATGTTTTCATGATTGATAACAAATGAAATTGACCAGACTCAGTTCACACCTAGTTGTCGAATCACTGACATAGTCTTATACATGAGACGTGTTTGAAAATGTTATATCAATAATGTTTTATTGATTCTGTTAATCTAAAACCACTTCATATGTGTTAGTATTGATTACATGAAAAAATTGATCGAACCTCTATTAAGAGGAAAGCGTGAAAGGGACACAAATAATTTTAAATCAATTCAAAAAACTGATTGTAGAACTTTTCATTTTTATTATACAGGTGCATAATCTTACTTCATAACTTTTTATATTGAATTTAGTATATATATATGTCAAATTAATGATTTAGGCATTGGATTCCTTTGATAAATTTGATGAATAAATTAATGAATAGAAAATAATGTTGGTATAAAAATAATGAAACAATAATTAGTTTGAGGTGGAAATTATGTTATCAAATATTACATAATTTATTTAAGGTAGATTGGAATTATATCTCAACCCACTATTTTTTATACACCATAATGTAATTATTTTAGTCAATTGAGGAACCACACCTTATTTGAAATTGTGAAATAAATGATGATTCATAGATATCTTGTATCATCCTTTGAAGGAAATGAATTATAGACTACATTGTACATAAAATACTATGTAACAATTAAAGTGGGAAAATTGATTCCATTCATGTTTTTGAAAGGAAAGGAACCATTTTTAGGTGGTTAATATTGATCCTACTATCATTATACCATGAAATGTTTGAGGCTTTATGATGCATATTCCTTGATCCAGGTAGATAGATATCTTGTTGAACCAATATAATGACACAAGACTATTGTAAAGATAATATTCATTTATCTATAAAATAATAAGGATGTATTCATACTTAATAGAGGTTATAAGGAATATTTAACGGGGGATACAAAAATTCATGTTTCAAAACATGTCGCAATGAAATAAAATCGTAGTCATGGTATATTTTCATCCTTAATTGAGGATATGTGATCTATAAGATCTTAAAGATTCCAATTGTAACTAAATATTTAATAGAGACTGGATATATTTTAAATTCTGATACACCTAAAAAAGCAGTTTAGATACACAACTTTATCTAGGATCTTAATGTGTTTCTTATCATTAATGATTATATCACACTATATTGTGATGATATTGCAACCATGGCCATTAAAAAGGACACATGTTCACATCAGTGAAGGAAACACATAATTCAAAAGAATCATATCTTGATGGATTTTCTACAAAGGTTTAGGTCACTGTAAGAATAGTTTGCATATAATTAAATAAGTGGGACCAAATGAAAAAATCTCTATCTTAGTAGAAAAAAAATATAATGTGAGATATAATGGATTCATTTTCATTTTCATTTTTATCTAGTGAAATTGGGATTCTTTATGAGTTGGTTTACTAGAACCAACTTATTTTGTAAATTAAATTACATATATACTAAAATAAAAAATTATAACACCCAGATATTTTAAGAAATAATTATTCCTAATAGTGTATTCAACACACAACACTGAGTTTAAATGAACATCATCATATTGTTGAAATATCATTACATAAACATGTCCCATCTAAAATAGCTATTAAATAAAGGTTTATAAATATTATTAACTACATGATGAAATATATTTAATGTTTGTGATCAATATAATTTTTTATAATTTCTTAATAAATAAGCACTCAACATTAATAAGTATGTTTTCTTCTATAAAAAATATTTTTCTGTAATAAATTATTTCAATTTATTTTACGAGAAAATATTCTAAATATATATTTGGAAACTTTTATAAATATTTTTATATAAAATAAAAATTATTTTTTAAATAATAATTTCATTATTAATGTATAGTGAATTTTTTATTCTTTATTTATTAAAATGTTGATTTTTCAGTGTATAGTGAAAAATAAAAAAAATTATAAAATTTTCATTTATTTTGAATAAAGTAAGTTCTATTATTATATTAATTTGATTTAAAAATAACATATTTATTATTATTAAAAATTACATCCAATTATTTATATTTAAATAATCTTTTTATTGTATTTCATTATAATTGTTTTCTAGTCATTAAAAAAAATTTATGAAAAATGTTTTAAAGTACAAAATGTCTCTCCATTTTAAGTAAGTAAACAAAACACTCATGAGGAATGAAATAATTGAAATTTATTGATAATACCTCGATAAATATGAATTTAAATTCATATAATTATGATTAATTGTATTATATTTAATATGAGATTATCTATTCCTTAAAAAATCCTTGAAAATTAATTTCTTGACACGGTAGGGGGTTTATTTTTTATATTAAATTATGCCAATTGTTTGAGTTGAATTTGGAAAAATGGATTCCATATATTGAATCAAAATAATTTATATTATCTATTATGTTTCACATAATTTTTTACCATAATGAATAATGAAAACAGAAAGAAAATATTTAATGTGGTTATGTTAAAAACTAGTTTTGGAAGGGTTAAATTAAAAATATACATGTCCCAAATGACCCGAAACGTTTCTAATTAAAATATTATTGTAACATTTTGACCTTTTATATTATAATGTTTTGAAATGGTATGTTTTGGATCCTAGTAATGAGATAAATTCAGGTGTAATTTTTTTTTTATAAAAGCATTAAAAGGTGTCCTCTCTCTAATATATAAAAGGCCACCTACTCTCCTTTAATTTACAAACATGAAAAATAATTTATTTCAGATGATACCTTTCCAAATAAATTAAATAATTACCAATCCTAATCCTTTAATACACTTTTGATCAAAAATACCCCATATAATGGCTTTTGGTGAATACCAAATGAAGTTGTATGAAAAAGAGTTAACATCCCTAACTGAGTGCTTTATATTATTTATTAATCAACCTATTTAATATATTATTAAACCATTATGATATAATATCCTCATTATAATAATTATATTGTGATTTTTTATGTGAATGTAATGATAAACAACCATCTACTCATCCATCAAATGGAAAATGAAATAGCTGATCATGTTTGTGGAGGGCTATCCCTTCGCAATGTGATTTAATTAATTTTCCATAACAACTTTTCATGGATGGATATAAATATGTATTCATGTTTTAGATTTAATATTTAATATGTTATTATACTTATTAAAATATAATATCACATAAATCTTATTACTTTCCATTCTGTATGGAATATGGAATCATTGTTCGTGTGTACGGATGACTTCCACCTCACGGAACGATGTGATTCATTTTTCAAAATATATTTTCATGGAAATTAAAAGGAATAATTTAATGATTATATAGTATAATAATTAAATAATAAAAAATCATTAAAACTAATATATCATATAATTTTTTATTTGACCTACCCATTGAAAATGATAATGTCATTCACGTGAATAGGGTACCTCTGCCTCGCATAGATATGTGATTCCTTTTTATAATTTTATTACTAATGGACCATATTGTTATTAAATATAAGGGTATTTGAAGAAATAATATGATTTTTTTGATATACTTATCTATTATAAAGATTAAATAACAGTTATCATATTTTAATTATGATCATCAGAAAATGGAAACGTTAGTTAAGTAAACGTACGACCCACCATCTCCATGATTGTATCATAGTTCATATTTAATAACCATGTTTCATGTCTTGCACTATAAGTATTATTTATTTATTAAGATGATAACTATTTCCTTATTACCGTTTAGGTGATAATTTAATAATAATATATTTGACCATAGTCAACTTACCAATGTGATTTTAGACAAATGAAACCATAATCATTAAATAATATTAAGTGAAATTAATTAGTTATGTAGTTGAATGTGATAGGGTAAAAAATAAAAAAATTATAAATAAATCATAATAAGGTTCTTAAGAATGTAAATAATTAATATAATTTTATTATTCATGAATATATGGAATAAACACTACCATTCTCTCTCAAGGTAATGTTTTTTTCTGAATGCATCCATATTTGAGACACACGTTCTTTTATACACCATATTTCAATTTTATTTGTTATATATTAAACCATTTAATATTATTTAATTATTAATTTATACCTCATGGTTTTTAATTTTAAAAGTCTCAAACATCATTTATATATAGTGGGTAATGAATCAAAAGTTACCAAAGCAATATGGTTTTTGTTACACTCTAATTTTAATTAGAATTGTTTGTGCTTTAATTGAATTTAAAGGGAATTAATTAAACATCATATAATTAAAAGGAATAATTTTCTACTCCAATGGATATTTATGAGGTTTTACTGTAATATTAAAATTTTTCCCCTTTGTTACTTAAAATTACAGGGAAAATGTTTCTATAAAATCCCCCCATCATTTCTCTCTTAGGGGAAAAATTATTCTCCATAAAAATACATTCTTATTTAAATTGTTAAATGATTTTTTATAAATATACGGTAAATATTTATTTAATAAAAATTTACACATTTTTACATTCATAAAATTGCTTAAAAATAATCTTCCCATCATTTTACAAATAGGAATTTTTGATTTTTGTTAAAAAAATATTAAAGGAATTTTTTTAACATATATAGAATGTATAAAATTACTTATCCTCATATTCATTTAATATTCATTTATAATATTCCTATGATATTTTCCAATAAAATTTTTACCATAATATTGTTCGAATTTTAGCATTTAAAATTTTATTGTTCTCACTCAATGCTACTTTTATGGGGTAATGAATTACTTATGTTCATTTAATAAATGTGTTTATTTTAAAATTTACTTTTATTATGATATGGGGAAGGATTATGTAACCCATTTTCCTTCCAAATACAATAATTATATTTATACATTATGAATCATTTTTTATATGGAACACATATTAATGTACATGAAATGAATTTTACCTGTGGTTCTAGAATTATATATCCATCCAATTCATTGTGTAATGTTTTATTCCCATGAGTTTTTTGTGTGGGAATAAGGAGTGAACAAAATCCAATATAGAACTTTGTCCACCATGTGATATTATATTGGTAGTAAACTTGGACTTATTCTTATGTTATGTTTTATGTTACTTATATACTTACTATGATTCCATGATCCCATCATACCATATTATTTATATTATTTTTCAATGTGATTAATTATGTTCCTTCATTTTTATGATCTAATATTTTACCCTCTATGAACAATTTATGCATCCTTACATGATTTATTTGATTAATGATATTTATATCTCACTCCTTTTGTCTGTGTATTCCCAAGATTATCCCCTTTATTTTAGGAGATTTAGAGTATTTGGGAGATAATCAAGTAGAATAAAATAAAAATGTTTTATTTTAGTCTCATTGTAAAGTAATATGAACATAGTCTTCCAAAGACACTAGGACTCACAATACATGGATTGTATTTAATAGATGTTTAAATTAAAATTCATAAAATGATATGTGTTAAAGGATTGGATAGCTGTAGTAAACATCAAATAATTTTTTTAGTTATCCTTTGGAACTAGGTGGATTAAACATTAGTCAGAAACCGATAGATATGTCAAAGGATAAGAAAAGGTTGAGAAAAATATGTAAGAATCATTTAATAGTATAGGGTGATTGGTTTTCAAGAAATTACATCCATTTTGGTGAAAAAATATGAAGCATTTAACACATAGATTTACCTAGGGGTAATAACACAAAAAAAGGAACATTGGGAAAAAATAAAGTGTTTCATTGTTCATGAAAATGATACATACAACATACTTGTTTTGAAACTCCATGGGCATATGCTTTAGACATTCCAAAACTCTTTATGATCCATTATGAGGTACATGAAAAAAATGTTAGGTAAGAAAACATAATAAGAATAACTACTATAGATAAGGTAGATAAAAACCAAGATTCCCATAAGTTAGGATATACTTATCATCTATAAGTTATTCTTTATAAGATTAAATGATTCCCTTTGGTATTTTTGTGTATTCTAATTTTGTTTCTTTTAATATTGTTTTGATAGAGGGAATTAGATGAAATATTAATTTCAACCAATGTGATGGTAAATATAATAATTCAACAAATGTGATTCATAACCCAATTGGAATAACATTTATATATATTGTGATCCTGAAAAATGGGATGACTTAATTAAAATCGACTACTAGAACATAGATTAATTTCATGACATATCGTGAAAGAGAAGGATGGGGCCTCATATGTTATCATGTGATAAATATGAAAAGAATTGAATATTAAATTTACTACTTTTCAATAATATTTGATGAGGCACCATGGAAAATGAATTATTATAACTATAATATTATTTATGTGTATGAAAAGAGGGAACATATATGCTAATTTCTGAATTAAAATTGAGATTTTGGACATTAATATGTAGGGAAATAATGTTCAACATAAGTCTTAACGAATCATTTAATGTCCTTGATGTGGGGAACTTGATTACTATCCAAGGAAACTTCCCAATCTATGGTTTAATTACAAAGGTAATTTTTTTATAAAGAAAATTCAAGTTGAATTATTGAAGTGTATAGGTGTTGAAATTAAATATTCAGTTTATTAATGTAATTTATGATATTACTATTATGATAATGTTAAAACTTATATATATTTTTATATATTAGTTTTTCCTTGGAGTTTTCAAGACTATGTTGAATGGAAATAATGACCAAGAATTGTGATTAAATGGTATGGTGATATTATGTGGAAAACAATATTCTATTTAGAAAAACATATTTGTTAAAACTTTATATGATGATAAATATTATTTTGGGGATATTAATAATATTTTTTTGAAATTTATATGAATTATATTAATATAGATTTAGAAAATTGAAAAATTGGAAAGCAAGTGAAAAACTATCACATCTAGAAGGGCATAGGTGTTGAACCCTCAACCTATGGGCCATAAGGCTAAAACATCTACAATGGGCCTATATGATGAACTGGTAACTATAAAGTTACTTTCATATAAATTTTTTAGAGGATTATTAATATATTTAATTTGGAAATAAAATTAGGGTATTAATTTTATTTGAATATATAGGATTTAGAGGCCATTAATGATATTTTGGGAAATGGTTTATTGGGTTGAGATATGAATAGTCATTAGGTTTAACATAAAGGATTATTTTTTGATAATGCAATTATGTTTTTAGAGATATAATTTGAATGGTTTTAGATACCCTTTAATGGTATATATTTTTTCTTAATGAGGTTATTGAATTTATTTAGGATATAGGGTAACTCATTTCAAGAATAATCAAAGATAAAAATTTGGTTTTCTTGTTGAAATTTTTAGATTCATATAGGCAATTCATTTTGGGAATTATATTACGATGGGCTAACTATATTGGTTTTAATAAATAAAGGAGGAATATATTGTTACATTATTATATAGTGTATGATTTTTCAAAAAGGAATTTTACTACTTCAGTCATAAAAAAATTCATATTGTATATTGATCTAGATAGAGTAATAGGTAAAGTAGAAATTGATCGACCAAAATTTAAATGATAGAATTATGTTTACGAAATAAAAATAAATCAGGTTAGTTTATTTTATAGTGTTCTTTATATTAATAGAAAAAGAATCAATGAACACTAGGTAAAGGAACATGAAATTTGTTTTCTCTTATTAACATTATATCAAATGAATCAATTGAATTTTCATTCATCATAGATTTTATGGTTTTCTCATTATTGAATTTATCATGATCAAACAATTTATTATTTTCAATGATCTAAACCACTATTCATAGTTATTTATGATTTTATTTAATATCCATAATTTATGTTCACTCCAATTTTCTCTAACATGTAACCCCAGAAATGTGTTATTTCAGATGACCTTTATATCTTCCTTTCTTTCTTTTATGGTGTCGTTTTATTAATGTTTCTTAAAATGTGTGTTTCCTACAACAAAATTTTTGAATACCAAATCCATGATTGCTAAGCTAATGATAAAATTACTAGGTTGATATTTATTTAAGGGGGTAGGATTTGATACCCAATATATTAAAAATATAACAATTCTAAATAGCGTATTCAATACACAACAACGAGTTTTAATGTGACACAACATGTTATTAAAGTATTATTTTTAATTTTAATAGATATTACCTAGAAATTAAATTGGTAAATATATATAATAAAATATATAATAAAATATGTATAAATTTCAAACTGAATATAAATTTAGTTTAAAATTCTTAATAAATAAGGCCTAAAATTTGATAATGATATTTTATTCTATAAGAAATGTGTTTCCTTCAAAAATATTTTTTATTTATTTTATGAGATAATATTATAATCACCTATTGTAAATTTGAGAAATTTTATTTTATAAAATTAAAATTATTTTTGAAATTAACTAATCAATATTAATATAGGGTGAGAATGTTGGACTTTTTGGAAAATATTTACTTTTCAATGAATATAGTAATATAGAGAATGTTTGGTAATTTCCCTTTCTATTTCAAATATCACAACCCATTAATATTTTAATTTGAATTAAAAAATTAATAGATAATTATTTAAATTTCATAAAATTAATTACATTTTAATCATCTTTATGATAGATGTTATTATAAGTTTATTTTTAGGATTTAGAATACATTTTTTAAAAACAGTTTTTAAGTGCATAAAGCTTCCCCATTTTAAATAAATATAATTTACTCTAATATGTAATTATTTATATTAAATTTATATATATATATTAATTTGAATTAATTTCATATTTATTACTTTTTATATTGTTAATATAAGAACACATTTTCTAGAAAAAATCATTTTTGAAACATTGTTTCTTCAAAATAACAAAGGGTTTAATTTTAAATTAAATTATGCCACATATATGAGTTGAATTTTTAAAAAATTAATTACATATTCTTAAACAAAATATTTTATATTATAAAATAATTTAAAGATATATTTTTTACCACAACTAATATGGAAAATTATAAAAATTATTTATCATAGTTAAGGTAAAATGGGTTTATCCGGGGCTAAAACAAAAACAATATAAGGTTTAAAAATTACCATTAAAATTGTATATTTCCTATTTAATGGTAATATTTAGACCTCATATCTTCAAAGGCTCTAATTTTTTCTATTTTTGAACCTTTATCTAGGAAGAAATCATGGTGTAATTATTTATTTTAAAAAATTCTTAATGTGTTCTCTCCCCAACTTATAAAAGGCCACCACCTATTATCTCTTTTAAACATTTAAAAAACCATTTTTTGGGCCATGTATTAAATAAATAACATTCCCAATCCCCCCAATCATACTAAAATATTTTTTTTGATAAAAAATCTATACAATAATGGATTTTGGTGAAAAACTAAAGCAGCTATCTGAAAAAATGGTCGAGTCCTTACCTGAGCATTTTCTATAATTTTTTCATCAAATTATTTAAAATATTATTGAAACATGGTGAAATAATATCTTACTTATATTACAAATACTTATATTTTTTTATGTTTTCTGAATGACCAAAAACCATATACTTCTCCCTTAAATGGGAAAAAAATCATTGATCGTGTGTACGTGGAACTACTGCATCAGAAACTGATGTAATTGTTTTCCATCACCGCTTGTCGCGAATTGATAAAACAGTGTAATAAATTTTTATATATGATATTTATTATATTATAATTATTAATTAATTAAAATATCACATTATTCATATTACATTCCATTTCGTAGGGAATATGATGACATCAATTGTGTGTATGGTAAACTACCGTCTCATGAAGTGTTGTGATTCATTTTTCATTAATAAATTACATGGAAGGTAATGATAATTTGATTAATTTTTATATAATAATTAATGAAATTTTGACCATTATTTATAAGTAATTAGTTATATATTTTCATTCCATACCATCCATTGGAAATGATAACACAGTTCGTGTGTATTATAGACAATCACCGTGCTAATCGATGTAATTATTTTTTTAATTTTATTGTTACCACATCACATGAATGGTAAATTTAGGGATATTAAATGAAATAGTATTATATTTTTGATATAATTTTCATCATCGAAATATAAAATAATTCACACCTTGTTTCCATCATTATCATTAAAAAATGGAAATGTTTCTCTAGTATAGATATGACCTACCATCCCCATGATGACAATGTAGTTCATTTTTCTAACCCATATTTCATGTGTGGTTTTAAATATATAAATTGATTATTAAATTTATAATTATTCCATGATTACCATTCTATTTATTATTTAATTACAATCAATTTACCTTATTGAACTTACCAATGTGATTTTGGACATATAACCTCTTTAGGGTTAAAACATGTGACATGAAATTAATTTGTTAAGTAATAGAATATGTCATGGTCAAAAATATAATAATGGGAATAATAAAAAATTATTATTATTAATAATCATATAAATAGTTAATATAAGTTTATTTTTTTTGGAATACAAGGATCACATATGATTATTCATGCTTTATGTAAGTGTTTCTGTCTCAAAAAATCATTCTTTGAGACACATGTTATTTTATAAAAATGGTTTATTTTTCATGGTGTATATACATCAAATATACAAATTATTTGTTAAAATTAAATTAATTAATTTATCATGGGTTATAATTAAAAATATACAAGGGTAGCAAGGGTTTATGCTTTAATCTCAGTTTCATTTGTATTTTTTATGCTCGAATTTCCCAAAAAAGAAATTATTTGACAGTTTCATATTAGAAACATTAGACTTTATTTCAAAATAGTTATTTATGAAAAATTAAATTAATAGATATTTTTTTTTATCTTTTTGATAATTATTAGTATTAGTAAAATATTATTATGAAAATTCAACTTCAATTCTCTCTTTTGTTGAAATGCTTTCCCTTCCAAATCAATGTTTTAAAAGAAATTAAATATTGTTTTAAATATTTTTCATTTTTTTAGTAAATAAATTTATACCACTGATGTAATTTTATAAATGGTTTAAAATTAATATTCCCATCATTTTCCGAAGAAGTCAGCTTTTGAAATTTCTTACAAAATGGTAATGTAATGTTTTTTACTTATAAAATTTATAAAAAATTTCTAGTTATAATATAATATGAATCATGAGTTATATATTTTCTAGGATATTTTAAAAAATAAAGATTCTAAACATATTTTTTTAATTTTAGTTTTTCAAATTTTAATTTAAAAGTGTTAATTTATCATCATCAATACAGTTTTTAATCATTTAAAAATTACTTCTATTCATCAACAACATCAACCATTAAGAGTATGAAATGATTTGATTTTTTAATATGTATTTTAAATATATAATTTTCTCACCCTCCCTTCTTTTAATGGGTTAATATATTCCTTTTTCTCATTTCTCAAATTCAATTATAATAGAATTTAGATTTATTATGACATGAGGAAGGACTCTAAAACACATTCTCTTTCTAATTATTAATTTTATGTTTATGGATTATTATTGATTTAATTTCATGGAACACATGTGAATGTATAAAAATTAATGTAATAAGTTGGAAAACATTCATATATACCTAAAATTTATTGGGTAATGTTTTAGTCTCATTATACTTTATGTATGCGATTAGGGAGTGAACCCAATAGATTGTTATTCTTCTCTCACTCTGTGATGTTGTATCAACAGTCATCCTAGACTTATGATTATGAAATGTTTTATGTTTCTAACACATTTTATATAATTCCATTACGATACCATGTTATTTATATTACTATTCCATGTGATTACTCAGATGCGTTCTCTTTTATGATATCATGTTCTATCTTTGAATCATATGTAATTATTCCTTATCATTCTTATTTCCTTAATGGTATCTTCAGTTCACCCATTTTTTTTGTATTCCCCTAGTTATCCCATGTATTTTTGGATATCAGGATGATTTAGTAGATCATTTTTGGTATTAAAATATAATACTTTTACTTTAGTCTCACTTTTATATAATATGAACATAGTCTTCTAAATACAATAGGCCTCACGATCATTAGGTTGTAATTAATAGATGTTTATGTTAGAAATCATGTAATGATATATATAAAAATCAAGGTTCACTATAAATATATTAATTAATATCTTATTACATTATTATTGTTTTTATACATAAAATTAATGTTATATTGGCATTAGAGTATATTTCTCATTGAAAGATTATAATGGTTCATTTGTATATTGATAAACTTGAAGTGAGATGTCAATACTCTCAAATGTAGTATATAGATCAATAAAATATACATTATGGGTAATAAATGATGTTTTACCATATGAAACTGGAGGATTATTATATGTTGAGATATTTTCTCATGAATTTCAGACATGATAATCCTTAAAATTGGTGGCTATGGTAAAAGGTCTTCCAATACGAATGCCACATGTTATATGTTTCATTAGATATTCCAATATGTGGATGCATGTATTGGTTCTTAAACATTGATTTATTAATAATGTATTTCATGAATTATTAAATTTTATATGCGGTCTAAAACTGTGAGGACATATTCTCCTGAGGATGTATAACGCATTTGTGGCACCATAAGTGATTTTAAATTAATTTAATATTTTAGGAAAGGATTTGACCCCCCATTCCAAAAGATGAAAAAATAGGCCCTATTAGTTCATTATAATAATGTGATTAAATCCATGGACATGGATGTTTATTGATGATCTCATTTTAGAGAACCGGAGAAAGATATTCAATCATATAATTCTATTATATCTTATACCCTTCGAGGAACTACAAGAAATTTTTTCATTGGGAAAATAAATTCATTATCTATGAGTTAAGAAATGTGTTTCTAGACTATCGGCTTGTATATTAGAAAAACCCCCTAATTCCTCTGAGAAGGATGTCAAGAGTATCACACACTATGTGTATCCATAATTTTAGTTGTATTGTATTTGAATTTAATATAGAAGAAATATTATTCTCAAAACTAAGGAATGCTACTTTCTCGGTAATGTTGATCAGATAAGTTCAATCACCACTTATTCCTATTTAAATACATAGGAGTTGAATATTAAATAAATATTTATTTTTGATTTACTGAATATAGTATTTATTCATTTATTTAAAAATTAATATAGTAAATATTTATTCATCATGGTTCGATTATTGTCATGTAGGATTTATGGGCCATGTTAAGGGTACAGATAGAAATTATTTATCTTATTCAATATCATTTAAATATATATCAATTCATTTATTTACAAAGTGAAATTTTAAATAATCCATGAATTTTTAGATGAAAATAATATAATAAAATTATTATTACTATTCATTTTGGGTTTTTATAGAATATAGATATTAGTTAAAGGATTTTGTATAATAACTAAATATATAACCCAAAGTATAATAAACCAATTATATCATTACAAGGTAAATAAAATTAATATAAGAACCTTTAATCATCTTATAATTAAAATAATACATGATATAGGATTCTGCTAGATTTTTTCCAACATGTTATTAGTGTTGGATGATAATGTACTTGTTGTCAATTTAAGGTGAACTTTTAATTTTGAATCTTTTATCAACACAATGCTATTTTTTTGTGATGAATATTTATGGAATCAAAACAAAGAAAGACAAGATGTTTATAGATAGAAATATGTCTATAGGATTGAAACCTTGTTTTATTACCCACCAATACTTCATTAGGGAGACATTGTATGGACGATTCCAAATCACATAAGGTCTATCCCTTTTTGATTTTGGAATCAATGGACTGTGTTTAAGATAAGTGTGGGTCACCATTGGTTGAGTTTTATTAATTGGAAAAAAGTTGAAAACCAAGACCCACAGAAGGATCATCCATCCACCAATTCTGGTAGTCATCCTATCTTAATCACATACATCAAGATTTACAATTAGGGAGCATAGATCTAGAATAGTCAGGTCTGATGAACTAGGAAGTACCATAATCTAAGGCAGCATCATAGAAATATAGTCAGAGTGTAGGGAAACATAACATGAGTTATTTGATAAGATGACTTAATGTTTGGGTTTATATAGAGGATGAATTTAGAAGGGGAGTTTAGATGCGGGATTCACCTGAAAAGGGGCACTCTTTAAGATTGGAGGCCACATCGTTAAGCTAGTGGGGTTGAATTATTATTAGAAATCCATTTTTGGAATTTCCCACATTATTGATATTATGATTCCCTGAAACTTATTTTATGATTAAAAGATATAATATATAACAAAAACGCATAATTTTGTCATTGTTTTGTAGGTTTCATATTTAATAGATCTAATGAAACCTTATTTCTCGAACCTACATGATATTAATCCAAGGATACTCATTCCAAAAAGTAATTGTTTAATGAATTATGATGATTAAAAAAGTTTCACCACATTGATCAGGGAAGAAAAAGGGAGTTATTTTGATAGAGAAAATTGGATCTAGTTAAATGTGAGAGGCCATGTATTAGTGAAATATATAATTCAACAATGAATAGTTTTTTTTTTTGACTAAAACCACTATATATGAACAAATATAGTTTTGTGAAGAATAAGTTTCAAGAAATCATGACAGATTTTATTAGTAATTAAAATTAATGTTATGGATCATGATTGTATTGTTCTAATTAAACCTAAATATAATTTAAAATAAAAATGAAATTGTGTGGTACAATAAGAACTATTATAGATTAGTAAATAAAGGAGAATCAGTCCCACTATTCATATTAAATGATTTAGATGATATAAAATCTATAAAATTCATCATTGAAGTTCTCTAGAAAGAGAGGAAGAGAGGAAAAAATTACATATCAGAAAATTTATATAGGAAATCCTAGTGGAAGAAGAAAATAACTTTACGCTCTATAAATTGATTTCTAACAAATGAGAAGATAATATTTTTCAAGGAAAATAAATAATAAGATTGGGTTTTCTATGACAAATCATGAACATGACATGGATCTATAGAAGGATATTTTTGTTTCATACTTATGAAGGATAGGCCCAATGATTAAAGATACATATCCACATATTGGGCAAAAATAGTAGTAAATCTTTTCATCTTGATTTATATGCTGAAGTTTTAACACATTAATATACCCCTGAGAAAAGGAAAAGTATTTTTGAGGGCGGTAATCTTTGGGTGTCCATAACTCCACCCTAAATACATTAATGGGAATGAACATAGGTAAGAGTATCCAAGCTAAGAACAACAATTAATCAGTGAGTATTATTGATTGTGGACTATAAACACACTGTAAAAATTATTATCGTTTTATTAGTGAGTGTGGATGAACAAATTAAAATCCTTATGTTCAATACACTTTCATCCTTTTATATTATACGAGACATAAATACTTAATTTGGTCAGGTTATAATAAAAAAATTGAATGAACAATATAATGAAACGTCTTAATCATATCAACATGTAAATAAGATAAAAGGGTGACCCTAATAAGTTTGATTTCAATTTCCTATTTTGGTAATGAGAGTATAAGGAAATGTGTTTACATTGGAATGATTTTACGATTCATGATTCTCCCCATTTCTCGGTATATGTCACCTAAGTCCCATGTGGCCTAGATATGTGGTATCAAAACATTTTTTCCTTTTTTTGTTTTATTTTTCATTGAATTGATCAGATCCTATTAGTAGAATCTAGTGTTATTATGTTATCACATTTTAGTTAAAGTTAATGACCAAATTAATTCTTAATAGAAATGAAGTATTCATTGGAAATAACTATTCTAAGTGCACAAAATAATTCATAATATAACTAAAAGTAAATATTATAGTCTTCCATGATGTGTTGTTTTATGGAGTAGAAATTGTTTTTCCAAGTGGAGTTCTTTTTGAGAATTAATAACTAAATTTGGATATTTATAAATCACTAATGAAGTCGCTAAAAGTTTTTTCTAAAATAACATGTATCATAAGAGGTTCCTCATTAATTTGTTTAATGAAATATAGGTAAATCTAAAATATATATATGGAATGGTACCTATGAGAATGGTTAGTGAAGACCGTTTTATGTTAAGAGATATAAAGAAGGAAAAAAAGTCGAATAATTCCACAAATACATGAATTCATGATATGGTAAATGATTCCCATATTAATGTTCAAGAAATTTTGTCATTATTTGGGATGTTTTTTACAAATATATATATTCATATTCACCCTTAATTATTAAGAGAAGTTTGGATCCCAATGGTGATATAGAAAAAATAAAAAATTAACAATCGTGAGGATGGTCTTACAAAACTAAAACAAAGATATTATCCTTATAATGATATATGGATCATGGGTTGGTCATGTTTCGAGTTTCCTATGTTTTTTTTCAAAACATATAGATAGAGAAAAAAAGAAATGAATAGTGAATTTGGTCCTATACTATGACATTATGAAGAAAAGTAAAAAGATAAGGAAACAAAAGGATATTTGTGAGAAAATTTCTAATAAATCCGAATTTAGATGGACATAAAAAGTAGTTAAAGGAAAGAATAATTTCAATAAAAACATAGGTTGAATGAAGAATAAAATATGATGTAGAAACTAACTCAATTTCAAAATAAATGAATTCCTAACTAATGAACTAAGATGAAAATATCAAGGAGCTTAAGAAAACCCATAGTTAACCCAAGGGAAAATTTGATTGATATATTCTCTCCAAAAAACCCTCAATAAGTATTGCATAAAGAATTTTATATCTAAAAAGTATAATGATTTAAGAGACTAATGATAAATTCAGAAGATAAGATTTACAAGGATAAATAGTAACAAATTTATAATTTTTTCAATGGTTAGGAATCAAAAACTAATGCGTGTCTATAAGAAAATACACACTCTAATCTAAATAAGAAATTATATATATGAACATCTCATCTATGGAATTAATAAATGAAGAATAATTTTAACAAGAGATGTTTTATTTTTACTAACAATGTAATTATTTCCATAAATTATAGTATAAAAATATGATGAAGTTAATACAGAATCACTTATTTCTATGACATTCAATGATATAATACAAACTAAAAGGAATCATATTGTGATGGAAAATGTGTTCACTATATTGAATAATAATAATAATGGATCTCAACCGGTGGTGTATCATGTTCCAAAAATAGTTTAATCACATAATCCCTCTTTAAATAAATTAGAACTACTTTGGAGGATAATGGATGAATTTTAAATCGCAAGTATAAATATTGAATTATGTGTGAAGAAATATCCACTGAGGGAGGATAAGTTTGAGGTGGAACACATTAACATAATATAAGAAGAACACAAATATTTCTCGAGTTGTTTCACAAAACAAACCATAATAAGAGAATAAAATCTAATTGGATGATATCACCAGTAGAATAAAAAGTATGTGGAAATATTACCTATTGTTTAATCAAAATAATATTCTTGAATACGTGGGATTAGTATCACTATGAAAAAAGATATGAAGGAAGTGTAATTCAAGAAGACAGAAGAAAAAATCCAAAATATTATGTATCTGTGTGGAATCACTCAAATGAGAATCTCTCCTATTGGTCTGGAGAAGCTAACCAAAATAGATGATCTAGAAGAATAGGGGATACATGATGTTACAAAAATATTTTCCTTAGATATAAAAAGTGGAAATTAAAATTTTAATAGTGATGGATTGTTCCACAAAATCTAACCATCTTCCTCAATAGGAGGAAAGCATTTCATCCCCTCTCCACATGTATTGAAATGTTGTTAACTATTTATGAAATTATTTTCAAATTTTTGGGGAGAAAATATATATGTATAGGATTGAACTAAATAATCACATAGTATTTAGGACTTCTCCAGGTTTCAATAATGTTTTGTACGTATTACATGTAAAAGTCTATTCAATCGGCAACGAAATATATATGAGTTTAAAAAGAAGCATCAGAGAAATAATGTTTGGTGTGAATGTGTATCAAGTTATAGTTAATGTATTCATGTCAATATTGATATTTATTAATTGGAATTATACTTTGAAAATTGAGTAGAAACAATAAAATTGACATTTCATTATAACACAGGAGATTCAATAATACTAAGTAAGATTTTATTTCTAATGAAACTATGACATATGAACAATAATTTAACCAAGAATCAGACTAAAACCTAAAATCATAATTTTTTTAAATATAAAATTAATTATTTAATTTTAATTTTTAACTCATCATGTCAAAATTATATTTGGGTGAATTTTAGATATTTTTCAGAATTAGTTATTTTTTTGTGTATAGTGGAAAATAATAATTTTATAAAACTTTTAGATTTATGATATTATAATGATATAAGAGTTTTTTGTAAATTTATTTTTACTTTTTATTGACCAGATAAATATTAAATATGATATATAATGTATATAAAAAATAATGTTGGACATAGAAATATATTCTTACCATTTTCAAAATCTAGGTAATGTTTTTGATTAAAAAACTATATTTTGTTTTTTTATTTCATTCAATTTATTTCAAGGAACCATTGGATTTTTTTTGAAATAAAAGTATGTACCATATAATTTAAAATATTATAATTAATACCATTGAAATTAATATTATACATTATTTTTATGTAAAATACAAATTATGAATAGAAACAAATATTTTTCTAAAAAAGGATTTTATTTTATTTTACTAATGTATATTCAATTTAATTTCTACAAAAAATATGCGTTTAATCATGTAAAATTAATTCCATATTTTTGATAATCATAATTAATATTATCAAATTTTATTCAAACTATTTTTTAGTCATAATGAATAGTTAACAAGAAAAATATTTATCACCACAGTTAGGGCTAAAACGGGTTAAAAGGATTTAAAATATAATGATAAGGATTCATGATAATAAAAAAAATTACTAAACCTCAATGGTTAGTTTTATTTGAAAAATAAATTTATCATATTACAATAAATGTAAAATTTGATCCATTTTAGAAGAAAATGAAAAAAAAATTATTAATTTTTTTATCTATTTCTACCGATGTCCCTCTCATCACTTATAAAAATACATATATGCACCTACATTAAAAACAAAAATTGAGCCTTATATATCTAACAAGAACTACCTAGAAACCTTCATATTTTCATACCCTTAGTTTATATGATACTTAACTTATGATAATTCGATTCTAACAAGGCTTCATGTGTAACACAAAGGATTTCTCCCAAATAAAAAGTAATTATCTCACCCGACTATTTCAAAGTTTATTTATTATAAATGTTATTTCATCTATCATACCCATATTTAGAATAATAATTATAGTACGTCTGATATACCAAGATGATATTATAATTATGGAAACCCATTTTTATCCTCTTTTATATCCTTCAAAAAATGAAACCTTCCTCATAAATATATATTGCTTATCGTCTCCACATAGTTGTGTAAATCATTTGTCATCAAAAAATTTCTTTGATGCTTATAAAGGAATATTAAATAAAATATATTTTATATTTATGGAATAGTTATTATTATGTAATTATAATTAATCATAAACCTATTTTCCATTAAATATATTATAAAATCGTAACTTCCTTCATTTATATGTGAAGTATACATTTTTCTCAATTTGATGGATTCGATCATCTATTACCAACATGAATGGATGATTATAAAATTGAATAAAATGAATAAAAAATAAATTAATGAATTATTTAACATTATTGGGATTGTGGAACCATTTCCTTTCTAATTAATGATGAACAATATACCAATGTTATTTTGGATAAATAGGTTGAACAACATTAAAGAGGTTGAAATAAGAAAGTATTATTCATCAAATGTTTTCCAAATGATTATAAAATGACAATATCAAATTGAATATAGAATATATTTTTTATGAAATTATTTAATAAATTTAAATTTATTATATTGGAGGATCAAATTTTTACGACTATGAAGACACTCAAGGTAATGGATTTATATTAGAATATTATATTATTTAAGGATTGTTTATGTTTGTATTAAATTTGGAAAAATTAAAAAAAATTATATTTTGACCCCCTGTGATATATTTTTCCCTCATAATTTTTGGCGTTATTTTTTTATATTCAATTTCTTCAATTATTGTATTAGGAATCAATATTTAAGTTACATTTAAGGGACTTTCATTAAAAAAACCTTTTATGATAGATTCCTTAAAAATATTTTCTTCTATTTCAAACTTTTCTTTAAATTGATTTCATTAATTTAATTACAATTACAAAAAGACTTATTAATGTCATATTTAGAACTTTTTCAATTATTATAAAAAATCTAAAGAAATATTTTTTCATTTTATGAATGAGGTAATTTTTATGGAAGACACAATCAAAATATCTATTTTAACATACACTATATGAAAAAAAAAATCATCTTACAATAATGAACAAACCATTCTTTAATGAATCCTATAAAATTTTCCATGGTTATTCTAATTTTTTTTTTAATATTTCGAGATTTTTTGAAATAATATAAAAATAAAATGTAAATATTTCATTAAAATATCGGAAATAATTAGGAAATGTGATTTAGAAGTCATTCTTACATGAAGTCAGAAGTACATTATATTTATTTTATTTATTTTATTTTCTATAGAATTTGTTTTACTATAAAACCATTGTTTATGAGGAATGGATGATCTTATATTATCTTTATTGATAATGTATTAAACATTATTATGGGATCATTAAAGTTCTTGTGATAATTTTATTTATCATTCTCCATTATTAAATAGAAATTAACTTTATCTATAATGTATATATTTTAAATATCATGGACGAATTCAAGTTAATTTATATTAAATTGATAACGTTTTAACTATATACCATTTCTATACATATTTTCAACTGAGTTTTCTTATTATGTATGTTTTCTCATTTCCTAGGTATTTGTTGATCTTATGTATTCTTGATTACACATATTTAATTGTAGACCTATAAATAATGTGGAGATTAAATTGTATTATTCATTAAAAATAATAGTAATGAATAGGATATGAATATAATAGGTAGGAATAGGTTATATATAGCATGATGATTCATTGATAGGTCCCATGAAAGAAAACTTTATTCATACGATATTTTATGGGTATCTGGTTTACACATACCTATTTTTTAAGAACAATATATTGGTTAAAAGGCATTGATGGTAAGATTCGTGATTTCATGTTTTAGATGCATTGAATATTAATGTCCCGAATTTTGAATTTCCTTTATTAAGAATTTAATTTTCTTTATCTATGTGATTTATATAATGATATTATCAATGAATGTTTATTTAGCATAATTTTTTGATTGAATGGAATATGTTTTTATTAATAACTCTTTCATGTCGATTATTTATTATTCCCTAATTATAAATTATGTTTTCTATAAATCTTATTGAGTGTTTGAGGTCACACATTATTTATTTTATTTCCCCAAGAAACGTAAAAGGATATTATGACTTTTTTCAAGTATGTAATAATGTTTTTATAACATGATTTTATATTTTTATGTAATATATGAATCATGTTGGAATATAGTTTTCTAATACTTATAAATGAATCGATCTTCTATGGTGAGATACCTTGTATATTGTACCTGTGTATTAAACTAAACACTGCCTTAGGGTTACTATGGTCGGTGTGTTATATTTGTTATCAGGACAAGTTATGTAATAACCTTTGGAATTATATTTAAAATGAACATAGATAACATTAGAATTATTATAAACACAAAGGTTATTTGAGAAAATTTACAATTATAGGGATTTTATATTTATGGCTGTATATTCAGGGTGATTTTGAGCTAACATAGTGTGTTCGATTGTTTATATATGGATACTAGTGGATTGAATGGAATCAAAACCTATATTCAATGTAGGTATTTCCCTTCTGAACAATCTAATAATGCTTGTGATGGAACTAATTAGGTCATGGATATATTTGATGAAATAACCCAGGTTATGATTTATAACCTCTTACATATAGAGAGACCTATTATTCTACATCATGATTTAATTATGTTGAATCACATCATGAAATACATAAATCAATATTATAATAGAAATACTAATAATTTGGTTGATGGACAATGGATTATGTCCCCTAGAAGTATACTCATAGATTTGCGAAGAAATGAAAGGGGAAAAGTTTTTCTATAAATTTATTACCTAATGATAGGAAATTATTAATGGTAAAAATATATCTTTTACACTTATGAGGTTAATAAAATAAAAATTGGGGAATGAATAACATTTAATGTGATATTATTTATGAAATAATATCCTATAGAATGGTGAACTAAAATAAAGGGGAATTTTATCACATTAATTATAAAAGAAGAAGAATGTGTTAAAATTGTGAGACTATATTTTAAAGATTATCCAAGTATTCTATATATTTAAAACATAATCCAAAAAAGTACGATTGATCATTTCATGATGGTATTATGCCATGTATCCAATGGGAACTAGTTTCTCAAACATTTCCATCATATGATTATATAGTATCACATTAAAAAATGCTAAGGAAGGAAGTCATTAGGCCTTATAACATTGAATTAAATTAATAATATAAGATGTTAGATGAGAAAAAATAAAATATAAATGTAATAATTAATTTAAAAGGTGGGATGAGTTTTGCAACATGATCTTCTTATAGAATTAAAACCCCATTTACATAATCAATTTTAAAAGGTGTTTCATTAAATTTTTGATAAAGGGGTTATAGAGATATTAAATTAATGTTAAATAAAGAATAAAATCAATCTAATGGTTCATTTATAATGATATGAAGAACTATTCAAACCAATTTTCCATTTGTTAAAGGAACCTCTCACAAAATATTCAAAGGGGAGAATTCCAAACATATATGATTACTATAGAAATGGTTGAAGATCCTAAATATGTTTTAGATTATATGTTCATCATATTATAAACTTTTTCTAGTTATTTAATTTATTCTGGATCTTCACACTCTTTTATATCTTACATGTTTTCCATGAAAATTAATTATTTCCACAAAAATCTTTGAATTGATATTTCAATCATGATTCATCATGGAAATATGATTATGACAAGTTTGTGTTAATCAGTTATTATTACAACACATTGGAAAAAACTAATTTTCATACTTGTTTACTATATATATGGTTGAGTTATGTATAATCAATTATGGATTATAATTCAAATTAGTATGAAAATTATTATTTACATGATAAGGACATTACAATTAAAAATGTAGATGTGGATACCCGTATATTAAAAGGGTAGACTACATCGTCTAAATATTTTTTGCATCTATCTCTAGTAGGTCCTCTTAATGTTTTTTTTTGAAAAGAAGAGATGACATGAAATTTTGAATTGTAAAGCTATCTTTTGATTTGAGGATATACCTATTGGAAAATTGTACATTATTATATTTTATAAAGAACAACAGATACATCCACATGGGAATGAGGTTGTGTGTTCTATTGATCTAATCCATGATGAAAAATGTATATCTATGACTTCCTACAAGATGGATATAATTTAATTAGTGGAGGATAAGACAAAACTATTGGATTTTTGTGACAAAGTATTTTTATACCCTAATGTTTCACCATGGGGAGTGTCTTTTCTATTTGTAAGAAAAAATATTGGTCTTTATTGTTGTGCATCATTTATTGGGATGTAAATACCATTACTATGATGAAAATGTATCATCATCCCCATATTCATTATTTTTTTGTTTAAATTTAGTGAGATAAATACTTTCCAATGATTTATATTCAATCTAGGTATCATCAACTATGTGTACAGAATGAATATATTCTAAATGTGAAATTTTTAAATGAGGTTAAAAAATTAAGAATTTAGAGTGGGAGAATTTGGAAGGACTAATTGACCCTATAACATTATGAATATAATGAATAATGTATTCAAGTATTATCTTGATAATTTATTTTTATTATTTTTTAATGATATCATGAAATAATCTAAAATATATGATGAGTGAAAGATTCATTTTTTGAATCAATAGTAAGACTCATAGAGGAAATGTTATATAAGGAAAATTTATAAAATGATAGTTCCTACTTAAGTAAGTTTCTTATCATAGTCATATAGTCTCGAAGGATGAAATATCATCTAATAATTCAATGAAAAATCTACTGATGGAATGAAAAATTCCATTCAATATAATAAATGTACATAATTTCTCTATATAAGAATGTTACTACTGTTTTGTTATTTAAAAAATATCATAGTTACTTAACAAAATAACCAATTTGACACATAAAGGGGTTGAGTTCAAATCGTGAGAAGAATGTAAAGAATGTTTTGAAGAATTAAATAAGATATTGGTCAATGAAACTGTATTCATGTTACAAATATGATGTGTTTTATTTTTTATATTCTAAAATGCATCAAATAAGGGACTTGGATTTGTCTTTATGATAAAAGATATATCTATTTCTTATGCATCAATGAAGTTAATGAGTCACTATTGAATTATCTAGCACATGATCTATAGTAATTAGATGTAATATTTTCATTGATTACATGGATGAATTAACTCTATGGTTACAAATGTAAAATATATATGGATTAAAAGGTTTTAAATACATATTTTCATAGAAATAACTCAACACCATGAATAGGAAAGTGGAATAATTACTCTTAGATTATTATTTCTCAATATAGTACCACCATAGAATAGAAAATAATTTGGTTGATGTGTTGTGTAAGAAAGATCATGTAGTTTTCACTAAAATGTGGATTGAAAAAGATACTATATTAATAGATTTTGTAACTTTGGGTATGAGAATAACGAAAAAGGGGAAACAATAAACATATTCCAAATAATTTGTAGCCCACCCTCATTATGGAAAAATTAAAAATTAGTAGCTTGATAATTATAAAATTATAAATAACATAAAATCCTCAAATGATGGGATGTTAACAGACTTCATCTATGATGATGGTACTATTTAATGTTTTAAGATTCTCTATGTTTCATCCATTATTGAGAAAAAAAATAATTATTAGATGAAGCTCATAGTTAAAATTTATATATAAACCCCGATAGAACGAAAATGTATTATTATTTGGAGGGAAAAAAATTATATTTGATAATATTAAATAGGAAATTGTATGATATGTTAAATATAGTTGGTTATTCACTAGCTAATTACATTAATACAAAATCCTAAATAAGTCACGAAACTTCTACCAATTCATATTAAAAAATGTGATAACATTACTATGTAATTTAACAATATTTTTCAAATGATTACCATAAATAATGATTCTATATGTGTCATTATTTATCACTTTACCATTTCTGTGTATTTCTTTGATATAAGGTAACATCCACCTATTATGTTCCTAATAAAACTCTATATTAATGAAGTTTTGGACCTTTATGGTGCACCTATTTTGATTTTATGTTGTTGTGACCTATGATATTCATCAAAATTATTCATGAATATTTATAAGTATCATGACATTAAGTTATATATGATCACTGATTATTGTTATCTCAAATATAAAATGTTTGAATGGACTATTCATACGTTAAATGACTTGATGAGGTATTTCTAAATTGACATTCAAGGTATTTTGGATCAATATCTATTTTTAGTGAATTTTTATATAATAATTTATTCTATTAGAGTATTAAAATGGAACCACATGAATAATTTTGAAGGAAAATATTTCATACTCTAACTTATTGATATGAAGTTGGTGGACGGAATCTTTTAGGACAATAATTTGTTGGGGATACAATGGGAAGGTGATTACTATTTCAGGTCATACAATGGCATCTAAAAGCAGGAAAAAGAGGTATGTGAATAACATAAGGGGGATTACAATTTAATGTGGGATATGATGTTTTATTGATGGTATATTTATGGAAAGGTTATAAAAGGTTTTGGAAGGTAGGGAAACTACATCTTAGGCACATTGGTCATTTTGAAATTTTTTAATAAATTGGAGTTATGGATTTCTATATTGAATTGTCATATAACATCTCTAATGTACATTTTCTGTTCCATATATCAATATTGAGGAAGTATATAGCAGATAATTCACATGTTCTCACATATGAGTAAATAGGAGTAGAACATGATTTTTATTTCATTGACGATTCTATCTTTATTCTTGAGACTAATGAACAGTTGTGGTGGAATCATATGACATTATTGGTGAAAATTAATTAGAGAAATAATAAAATAGAATAGGAAATGTGGTAACAGGAATAATTTATGATGAATAAATTTCCAAAATTTTCATGAGGCTATATTCTGGATATTTTATGGATGAATGTTTTTAAGGAGGGATGAATGTAACACCCTATATTCAATTTTAGTCAGTCTTTTTTCTCTAAAAAATCTATGACATAAGGCACAAAGAATTATCCAATAATGTAATTATAAAATAATTCAAAAACTATAAATATTAAATTTAAATAAATTAGAATAATTTCAGAATTATGTAAAAATAATCATTAGATGATTTTTTAGATTTTTTAAAAATAGTTTTCTTTTTTAGTGAATAATGAAAAATACCAAATTTTTTAAAAATACCTCTTTTATAAAATTAAAATTAAATAAGAATAACTTTACTGTTTATAAAAGCATTTTTCTACACCATATATATACTATATAAGTTATATAATTCATATAAAAATGTAATTTCAAACTTATAAATATATGCATAACGTTTTTGAAATATAATTATTGTTATTTTCATTTAATAAAGTATTTTATAAGAACATTTTTGTTTTTTTTGGTTTAAAATAAAATAAATTCTCCATTAATTTTTTATATTCTAACTAATCCCAATGGAATAAAAATTATTCATTATTTTTATGTAAAATAATTTTTATAATTAGAATGAATATTTTTCTAAAAATAGTTTCATTATGTTTTGATAAATTATTATAAATGTTATTAATAAAACATTGGTGAGTTGAATCATCTAAAATTGTTTCAATATTTGGAATAATAATAACAAATATTTACCAATATGATGAAATTAATTTTTTTTCATGATGATTAGAAACCATAGTAATCATTTATCACCTCAAATAAGGGAAAATGGGTAAAATGGTTTTAAAATACATGGACAGGGCTTCAAGAAAACAAAAAAATAGTAATCATTATTGGCCACCTTTATTTTGACAATAAATATTTTTATCTTCAAATATATAAAAATTTGGATCCAATTTCACTAGAAAATGACTTTATATTATTAAAATTATTTATATAATTCCATGTGGGTTATTCCCCTCACTTTCAAAAAGAATCCTCTTATCCTACAATATTAAAAAAAATTTATCACAATATGTTGTTTAGGACCAGACCAAAAAACTTATAACTTCCTTACATAATTTCTTGATCTAGTTATCATACCCAAAGACCATTTTATGATGACTTAAGGTGTAATCCATTGGAGGTCACTCACAGAAAATGGAATTGTCTTACCTGATTCATTAAAAATGTATTTATTATTATGTTTCATCTAAATATATTGTATCTATCAGATAATAATGAATAAAACAAAAAATATATACTAATATATTAATTTTCTAGATAACCATATTCCACTACCTTTACATCTTATAGAAAACAAAAACATCACCCGTTCGTATGTACAACCTACCTTATCCACGTAGTGGTGTAATCCGTTTTACATCACCATGTTACATGGATGGTAATAAAAGTGGAAATTAAATAAATATAAAATATATTTATATAATATATATGATTTTATAAATATATGACATAATATACTTCTTTACCCATATACCTTTTGGAAAATGATAATGTCTCTCATGAGTATCTATGAACCAACACCTCCATTAAGTGATGTGATTTATTCTTCTATTACCACATTCAATAGATGATTATAAAATAAAATATAATGAAAAAAATTATTTCATTACATTATTAAAATTTTGTATATGATGGAATGATTTTATGACCACTTCAATAATTGATAATATACTGATGTAATTTTTGAAAAACTGACTAAGCAACATTAATGTGGTCGAAGTAAACCCAAACTATTCAATGATTTTATTAAATTTTTTACAAAAGGACCATAAAAATGGAATAAATATTAAAAAAATTATTAATAAATTATTTCATAAATGTAAATTTATTTTATAGGAGAACCAGACATGTACGACTTAGTGGAGACCTAGGAAATAGATTTCTTTTACAATCTCATTCAATTTTTTGACTGTTTATGTATATATTTACAGTGGGGAAATTATAAAAAATAATATTTTAATCCTCATCTATTTTATTTACATTATTTTGATGTTTCCATTCTAATTCTTTTCTTTATGTAAATTTTATAATTAAAAGGTTTTCAATATTATTTTTACTCATCTAAAAATATTTATTAAACTCATATTTACCCAATTTTAAATTTCAATATTTTTTTAAAAAATAGATCTTATTATTCTATTCTAAGTAAGGTAAATTTTACCAAAGTAATCAACAAAATAATTATCATAGTACAAATTGAATAAAAAAATTTCACCCACGTCATGGATATAAATATATTAAAGCTTTAATTAAAAGATTCCCTAGAGATTATAAAATCAAATATTAAAAATAATTTTTTTTAAAATTTTATGATGAATGGATATCAAAATAAATGGGTATTTGTTTCTTAAATATATGAATGGAATTTTTAAAATTGATTTATAACTATATTCTAACACAAAGTTACATGGAATTTATTTTTAATGTGTTTATTTATTTTATTTTCTAATGGATTGGTTTTACTCAAAACTCGTTATTTTCAATGAATATATAGTCTTTCATTATCCATTACTGTAAATTTATTATTTTTTTATTTATAAAACACATAACGAAAGAAAATCAGTCTGGGCACTCCACCCCGCGACTACCATCCTGAATCCCAACCCTATGCCACCACAGATTCCTACATGTGGACTTTACCAATAATTGATTATACAATATTTTGAGATCATTCACAATCTTTAGATCATGTTATTTATCACTCTCCATTACTCATCATACATTATTTTTCTTCTTTATGTCTATATATTTAATTTCACGGGTCAATTACAAATCATTTAAATTAATTTTATTATGTTTCACCTACAAGGATCAAACCCTAAAACATTAGAAAATCTATAATTTTAAATCACAAATTCATTTTTTATCATCCCATAATAGCTTCTATGGTTTTTAGTTTTATGAAATTAGTTCATAACAGTTAAATAATGAATTAATATATTAAAAAATGCTCAATTACACTTTTTGTTCAATTTTATCATCATATAATACATTTAGAACGAATGTTTTTTTCCTTTCAAGAAAAATATTTATGATTTTAAACTTGACATAATTTTTTTTCCTAATTATCCTTATTAATAGTAAATTTTATTTGGGATTGTTGGATTAACACAAAAAGATTTATAAGGGAAATATAAAAAGGAATAAGGGTAGCTATATGTCTATTTCAGTACTATGAGATCATATTATAGAGTTTTACATTAATATACTAATCATCAAGATTAAATAATTGAGTACTCACACATGAAATAATTGTTTTTATTTTTTCAAAAAAATCATTATATGAAATTGTGAATGAAAAATAATAATCAATAGTATTTCCTGGAAAACATGAGAACCTGTGAATTTGTTTTCTCAAAAACATACATTTTACACTTAACGTGATTAATTAGTCTTTTAAATAAAAGATCATTTTATTACCCTATGAAATAAAAATATTTTCATGAAAATAAATTTCAAATCATATAAATGTTATGTAGGTGCCTTGGAACATCATATTTATAAAATCCATACAAGAACCCTTAAAATAACTCATACAAGTTGAATAACCTACCTTATTAATTCTAATATAATTATATAGGGAAAATAATCATTACCTAATGAATTGGAGAGATACATTGGGATAACCTATAATATTAAAAAAGTCATGTACTATAACATAGATTAATCTCATAAATTAATTAATTTGATTCATCAAAATCATAAAAATATAATTTTTATCCCAAAAATAAATTTTTTTGAATAATAATATATCAATTATCTTTAAAAACATTTTTTCAAAACCAATCATCTTAAAATAAAATATGGAATCATTTTACGTTGAATAAAAACTCAAATACCATAATAAAATCTATATATGAAATAACTGTTATGGTGGTAGTAAAATCTGTTGAAGTCGTATATGTTAAAAAAATTCCTATTATGCTTTGTAATGAAATTGAAACATTTTATAAGAAATAAAAAAATAGATTCCAATCAAACACCTATATAAGAAAGAAAAAATAGAGGTAAAAAGATATTATTAATTAATTTCATTAATTATATACATATCCTTAAAAAAATTTGAAATAGAGGAAAATTGTTTAAATGAAATATTTAAAATAGTTTATAAAGAGGTTTTAATATAGAATATATTATATGTCCTGATAAATTTTAAAACATTGAATCACTGAAGGAAAAAATTTAATGGGTTTATAAAAACTTTAATTTTAATAAGTTAAGATAAAATACACCCATTAGGTATTTTATACCACACATAAAATAAAACACGTGGTGAAAATACCTTAATACACAATGAATGGGAATGATGACTAGAAATCCCTTACCTCAAGCTCGACTTGTAACATATATTTTAGTATTTCTAAATAACAATGAAATTTTAATTATTTAATTTCTAAAGATTAACTTTAATATTAATTATATTTTAATTATTCCTTTATTTCACTTATTACCACATCCCAATAAAATAATAAATTTATTATTTTCACTTTAGAGGGTTTGAGGATGTTTGGTTCATAAATCTAAAATTACTATGGTAGCCTGACTATTGTAAAATCAATCGTGAATATATAATTTTATAAAAAAATATTTTTTATAACTACGATTATAATAAAGTAATTATAAATTTTTAACGAACCATGTATGGTTATTATGAAAAATGAATTATGTAACATCGTGGAGATAATAGTCTGTATGTATACATGAAAAACGTTTCCATTTTTTGACAATCGTGATGGAAGCAAGGTAAGTATTATTTTATATTTATATAATTTTTATTATATATTAAAAATATTATTATTTCATTAAATTAATATATATATATACATAAATATATATATTAATCATGTGATGTAGTGATAAAAAATAATAGACAATGGTTTGTGAGGCGGGTTTTTGCACAAACGCACTTAAAATGTGTTTTTATTTTTCATTGAATTATAAAAAAAATAATATTTATTTAACAGTATTTAATTACATTTTTTATAATATATATCATATTATTTAATTTTTATTTATTATTATTACTAGACATAAGTTTCGATGATGAAAAATAAAATACATGTTCTCATAAGGAGCAAAAAATATGTTTTTATTTTTCATTTAATGGATAATTAGTTAAAAAATGGTTATAAAATAATGAAAATGTATTTTTAGTATATGGGAAATAATTATTATACTTCATTATAATGGTTTTTAGATACTTTATAGATTTCAAATAATAAATACAAATAGAACCATCGGTAAATAACCATACCTATTTTTCAAAAAAAACTCCTTAAGTTTACTCCTAAATCCTTCCAAGTATGGTATTATGATAAAAGAACATACCTCTAAGAAATGTGTAGGGATATGAATAAACTATTTTGGCTGGTAATTTATCATCTATTAGGGTTTCTAGTGTGGATAATAGGAGAGTTTTGGTCACGTTTTATAAGTGAGGGAGTGGACACACCTGGAATATTTCGAATGATTTAAATGCATTAATATATTTATAATGAAAAGTGTCTCTAAGGACTATTTTTTAATAATATTAACTATATTGTCTAAATAAATCAATTTAATATGTTTTATAAAATTTTTAGGTCTCTATAACCCTTATCATTTTTCACTATTTTTACCAATTTTAACTTTTATCATGACTAAAAATTGTTTTTTTATTATCCAAACACTTCTGAGGAAAAAGTGAGAAACCATACGGGATTTCATTATATCAGTTCTTTACCACTTCATGAAATCACCTTTTCACAACATAACCACTTCACCACTTCACCACTTCACCACAAAAACAAATTTTATCTTTTAACATGGTAATTGTGTTTTTTAACATTACTATTCAATGAATAAAAACTTAAGGTATAACTATTTCAAAATTTTTAAGTTAAGATTAAAAATATGAAATCCATTTTTATATATCAAATATCCATTTATCTTAAAAAATACTTTTTAAATTAAAACATTTAACGTGATGAAAAATAGATTTCTAGAAAAAATATTTTTTGTGCACAAAAATGTTTTTATATCAAAATAAAGAGTAATGTTTATAAAAATTAAATTTATTATATTATTTATAATAAAAAAACTAAATAAAATTTAAAACCAATAAGAAATAAAATTTCACCTTTTAAAGAGATGAAAATAAATTTCATTATTCTAAATTTCAATATTTTATACAATTAACCCGAAACAACATTTTATATAATAATCAAAGATATAATAGAAGATAATATTTTCATGATGATATCAAAAATGAAATAATTTTTGTAAAATTAAATTTTTATAATATTAGAATTTAAAATTTTAATCAAACAATATAATACATGAAACTAAATTTAGTTACAATAAAACTATTTATTTATTAATAAATTGTATATTATTATAATGATTTTGTCTCTGGGAATTATAATTCATCAGTATTAATAAAGAATGAAATTTATATTTTATTAATTGTACATATTCTTTATAATAAATTTCAAACCATTTCTATTTATGACATCAATTGAAGGAATATTATTAATTCATTGATTTTATTTACTAGGGAAATATTGATGTTCTATATTAATTATTCAATAAGGTTAATTGTTGAATTATATGTCCTTATGAGAATGAATTTTATTAATAATTAAAAATATGAGTAATTCAAATGCGATTAAATTTAATGGTGGGACATAGTTATTGATATCCCATCAATGTATCAAAATGTCTCTTAAGACAAAATAATAGACATTCCTTAATAAACAAGAATTTGGTTTACATCAACCCATTTATTAAGAATTATTCCTCGAATGAAAATCATTAATACTAATAATCAATATATCATTGTTGAGAGGTATTTAATTTTATTTTCAATAATCATTCATATTTTTTGTAATGAATTCAGTTTCCATTAACCATGTGATTTTTATATTGTTATTATCCATAGATGTTTATTTAACTTATGTTATTGGTTGATTAACATGTGTTTTGATTATCCACTATACCATATTGATTATTCACTCTTTATGGATTGTATATTACACCATATAGAACCTTTACTTAGTATATGAGCTCACCCTCTATTTTCATCCCTTGGATTTGAAAACAATATTATGAATGATTTAGAGGACATACGAATGTTTCTTATGGTATATTTTTATTTTTCTAATGAAATATGGGAATAATATTTTTATATAGTTTTCTAAGACAACTAAATCAATCAATACAATGTTGTATGATTCCATATAACTTGTACTAATGTAATAAAGTAAACTCTGACTCTAGGTTATTAGAATTAGAGTGTTACATCCATTATCATTATTCTTTTTATTAATATTATTTTTATTATGTTATCAAAATATGATGGAGATAGATGAATTTCATATTTAATATTAATTATATTCAGTCATTTAATAAAAGTAAATCCAATTTATAATTAATATTGATATAAAAAAGTAGGTAAACCCTGAACTAAGGATGGGAACATAAAAAGTATGTTTAGAAATCTATTTCAACCATTTGGTTTCAATCATATTTTCTTTTAACAGTTTTTTGATTCTTGGTTACTAGATTTTAACTCAAAATAAGAAATATATCATTGATTATGCACTATGTTTTTTTTATTTAATCAATAATGATATTTTGAATGTTTTAATCATTTCACGAGATGTGTACCTGAAAATTGTTATTTTATATACTAATAGATAGCATGTGAAGTGCATTGGATATCATTGGTTCTATTGGATTAATATCTTTTTCCTACACCGAGCCATGTATATGAAATCTTAAAGGTTGTGTTGATGGATCATTTATCATAATTTAGTACATTAATTGAAAAATTAATCATGTATCCATATAATATAATGTATTTATATATTAACCCAATATTTTATATTTAATTACACAAATATATACTTGAGGTATTTGATAGTGTTTATTAAACACTTTCTTAAGTCTTAATGAATCCATGATATATTAACATCATAGACAAGCTACAATATTTTGGTTCTGAATATTAAAAATAATATTAAATATATCTATTATTTTTTTCTAATTTCAAATTTTTTGATTAATTCATAATAAATAATCATTATTTTTTTAGAAAATCATTTCATCATTAAAAGAACAATTTTAATAAATAAATTTTTTTATCTATGTTTTATTATTATTTATTTGAAAACAATTAATTGAACACTATTAAACACTTATTTTAGTGAAATTTATTTTTAATTTATGATTTATCATCCATAAATTAGTAATATAAATGTTAGGAATAAATCTAAATTCATTTAGAACTAAAAATAGTTGTTTTTATAAAAAAGGTTTCAATATACATAATGTTTTTTATCATAACAAATTAAATAAATCATTAATGACTAAAATTATTAATGAAATTTACATATTATATATTCAATAAATAATTTTTCCAATCAATTGATAGTGTTTACTTAGAAATGAATGAAAATAAATTTATTTTTTTCTTAAAAATACATTTGTTTGAAAATGTGTTTTCATTTTTATTTATTTCTTATTTTGATATAATTTTCATGAAATTATAGGAAATTAATTGGTTAAAATAAATTAAATATTTAAAATCAATAATTATAGATTAGTAAATTAATTTACTTTTAATTTTGGTCTTAATAATCAAAAATAAATAAATAAAAATTTGTTACCATGGTTTGGGTTAAAACTGGTTTACTAGGGGGAGGGTATTAAAGTAAGAGATAAGGGTAATAATGACAAAAATATATTTATTTTGTAATTTTTTTAATATATTTCAACTATATAATATATTATCTTATAATATGTGGAAATTTTTTAATAGTTTCATATAAAGGTTATCTTATATTTATTAAATATTTTAGGTAATTCCATGTGTTTCATTGCCTTCAATTATAAATGAAAACGGTTTATCCTCCATTATTCCCAGATTTTGAGCCTTATGTATCATACAAACCCAAAAATAAGAAAATACTATACTCAATACCTTAATAAAAGATCTAATGGTCTCCTCCTATGAAAAAAATACTTCCATCATTAAGGTGTAAGCCAATGGATTTATCTCAAAGAATATGTAAAAATCATAACCCATCCCTTTCAATTTTATTTCTTCTTACACAATCTCTAATTTTTTTATCCACTTCCAAAATATTATTCTATTATCTTATATATAGAAATATTTTATATTGACTATGGTATTACTATTTTCCACCTCTTTTTTATCAACTGATTCATGAATGTATCTATAGCGACCCATAAATTATGTACATTCATATTACATCAATATTTAAGTATATTCATTACAACATATAAAGAGGCCATGATAGGACTATGTTGGTAAATTTATTTAGATGATGGGAAACATAAGAAACTAGTTTATAAAAATCTACATTGTCTCACATTTATTTCATAATAACTAAAATCTTTTTTTTCATATCATATATAATACACATCATCATTACCTAGGGAAAAGAAACATATTGAAGGGGTGAAATTAAATTATACTTAAGGGTAAATAGAGGATAATATCATACATTTCACAATCATAGGACATAAGAACATAACATTTGGAAGTATTATGCTGCATATGGAAGATCATGATATCAATTCATGGGATAAAAGTTCATAAACATTAATGGAAATATTCCCAAATGTAAAAAAACAAGACATGAAGTTTTTCACCATACAAATAATCATATAAAATCATTTCATAGGAGTCAAGTATCATTTCCAAGAACATCATAGCAGAAAAATTCAATTACTTACCCAGCTTTACTTTCCATTCCAACCTGGTATTACTAATCCAGATTTAGTTTTCGTTGCAATCATATATATCTCATGAGATATAAATATGTTCCTATCAAATTGTAATGAGATATTGGTTCCAACCATCTCATAATGAAATCATTCTTATGTGTGCAAGAAAAACATAAATCAGGGAATAACCCACAAAATAAAATGGGTTTCCCAAACAACCTTCCATCATAATTCAATTAAAACAAATGAATTTCATAAATATAATTCCACAATATTTAAAATCATAGTGATAATAGGTATAGACACCTAACCCTTTTTATATTAATTCATCTTAGATGGAATTTTTTTTGATAAAACACTTGAAATTATTTCCAGATGAAAATATTCTTTCTTATTCAGAAACGTCTTCATTTCCCAAAATTTCATTTAGTTTTTCAATGAATATAATTTAATTGAAAATACACATGGAATATTTTAAAGTAATCTAAATGGAAATAAGGCCTTATGAAAGCATAAAATCCATTCACTCTGTATATATTATAAAAAAACAGTCTCCTTGTACTTTTACTAGAAAAGACAAAAAATACCTCGTATCGAAAAATGGCAAAAGATTTCATTCATACCATTTAATAAAAATTTAAAAATACGTAAAATTGTCTTTAAATTTTTTATAAAAAATAAATATAGTATTAAATAATTAGGAAACAAGGATGTGGATGATAAATATACTACAGTAAGTACTAAAGAATAAACAATCTCATATGAGATTGAAAAATTATTCCTTACCATAGGTCTAATATCCTTCATATGTATCTGAACCTATTTTATAATGATTTAAATAATTTTATTGACATAATACAGGCTTATAATAGTATTTATGATATCATATATGATTATATTATCCTCCGTTTGTTAGTAACATTTATGTGTCCCTCATTATTGAAATATCAACTCTAATATGTTCTTATACAAAATTTGTTGGATAAGGTCATGTTCCACATATTAATATATAGGTAAATGATATTAGTATAATATATATAATATTTATTCATTAAATTCATGTATATAATTATGTTTTAATGAAGATCATGTAGAATTAATTGCATTGCATCGTGGAGACAGTAGGTCGTACGTACGCACATGCAATGATATCATTCCCAAAATTATTTAATGCTATTGGAGTGGATGGTGTATAATATTTAATTATTAGTATGATGTTATAATAATAATATGTAGTTATTATCTAAATCATTATACCCATCCAAGTAAGATGGTGGTGAATAAAATATTACACCACGACGTGGAGACAGTAAACTGTACATATACACATGTGGTGATTTCATTTTTCATTGGATGGTTAGAAGGTGAAATATGAGTTTCTAATACTTATAATAACATATCAGTATATTAGTGCAACTAATGTTATTACTTTATAATGAGACAACTAATGAAGATAAAGTATAATAAGAACAATGTTTGAATGAATTGGTACAAGATATTACCTCTTCCTCGGCGTGCTTCCTCTTAATCTCTTCATAGTGCAATAGAGTTGGCCTTTGAAGATGACCATAACATATAGAATGAAATAATGGAAGTGGAGAAGGAAAAATGGATGTGGATGGTGGTTTATGAAGGATTGAAATGATGTAATGAGATGAGGGATGAGGTGCCCTTTTATAATTTAGGTGAGGGGCACCTTTGGAAACTCCACAAAATAATATTTTATAATAAAATAAAATCTTACCCAAAACATCCAAAATTTACCAATTTCAAATATTTGATGATATAGGGTTGTAATAGAATCAATAAATAAAATTTGGACAATTTATTTTTTCAATTTAAACCATATATTTTTAATTGACACATAGTTAATCTATTTAATTCTAATTATGGTAAGAACATTTTATATATTTAATGGTTAGATAAATTTACTTATATGGTGTTAATTTGACCATAAAAGGATATTTCAGGAAATTTTAGACCTATTAATTATCACATTGTAATTTTTAAATATTTATATGAGTTTTACATAATTTAATAAAATGTTATTTTTATAAAATATAAATACAGTCAATCAAGACTCTATTCATGTATTTGAATTTAAATACAAAACAAGATGAAGATAAATTCCAAAAAAAATATTTAATAAATTAATAAAATTTCATATTCACATAGAAAATTCATGGAGAACATTAATTAGTTCATATGGTATATCTTATAATATTTTTAAAACAATTTATTTTATATTTCAGTCAATAATATAATTTCAACATCTCAATTGTGTCATTATTAATGGTAATTATTTAATCTCAAGAAATTATAAATAATTTTTTATGATGTAGGTAATAATTATATATTTCTATAGACTATGTATAGTCGATATTATATCTTAGTTATCCATATATTAAAATAAATATACTTATATGAAATGAGATTGTGATATTTTTTCAAATTCATTCGTTTTTATTATATTCTTTTCATATTAATAGGTAAGTGGTCAATAAGATATTCCATTTGGAACAATATATGATAAGGTTTTAATATAGTCACCCAATAGGATTCTTACTAGTGTTATGGTAATTTTATAAAAAAAATTACCTCTAATTACCTGATTCACCTTCAACCATGGTAATGAAAATAATTACCAAAGTTACTATTCATATTTTTTAAAAATAAAAAGTATCATATTAATATATTTTAGGCAAACTGATTCCAAATATGGATTCCATTTTTAAAAATTAAAAAATAAAATTTTTACTAATTAATCTAAAATCAATCCCATTGTCGGAATGAGAGAACACATTTTTAAAAGTTAAAACATTCCAAAAGATTGATATGTTTGTATGTATGAATTCAATGTAAAATTAAATATAAGGACATAAAATATATTAAATTTTAAAAAATTTATTCAATTTATACTTTTAAACTATTTAATATTATAATTTAACCTGATTAATTATCCCAATAAAAAATGTAACATTGACTTAAATTTTAGTGTGTTTTTACTACTCATCAAAACATAAATATTATAAAAAAATATCATAAATTAAACCAAAATAAAATTTAAAATCCCTGAATAAAATAAATTTTTTATATTGTCATAAAAAAATTATTATTGAGTTATAATCTTAATTTAAAAGGGGTTTTCCATTCAAATGCGTAATATTTTCGTTTAAAAAATAGATATTTATACAAACAAATAGGGTTTGTTCACACCCTATGATTAAAATATTCATTGAATGAATATAAATAATATATTATTAAGTATATAACATATATATCTCATTAATTTCATTACCAATATTAATTCAATCAAAAATACAAATATCATATTTATATTTTTCATAAATAATTGAAAACTAATAAATTCACAATTCATATTCATAAGTTAGTTATAATTATTCCCACTAACCTAACGACTAGGATATAATGAAAATTTTATACAAAGGGAGACTCAGGGTTCATTTAAACTCAGGATTTCATGTAACAAATGCTATTGAAGAACAAATATTATTTAGAATGAAGTTTTCATAAAGACATTCGGGTGTTACATTATATCCCCCTTAAACTGAAATTTTTCCCTGAAATTTTTCACATGGAAAAAATAGATGAGGATACCTTTCCCTAATCATATCCTCAATTTCCCATGAAACTTCTTTAAATTAGGGTTCCTCCATAAAACATTAACTAAGATAGTGGTGTTATTTTGTAGTACTTTTTTTTCTACGATCCAAAATCTCTATCATTTTTTCTTCATAAGAATGTTCTTTCTCTAAAAGTATAACTTCTTTGTTTAATAGATTTGAAAGATTAGATATGTGAATTTCCTAGAGAGATACATATAACACTTCAAGAACTTGAGATAGAATCAGTGGAAGCACCAATCAGTAAGCTACCTTCCCTACACAATCCAAATTTTCAAAAGGACCGATATAACTAGGAATCATCTTGCCATTCATTCCAAATACCATTACTATCTTTCATTGAGATTTTTGTAGAAACACTTTATCACCCACTTCAAACTCTAGGTCTTTTCATCTATTTTAAACATAACATTTTTTGTCCACTTTGAGCATATCTTATGTATTGTTGAATAGATTTGACATTTTATACAATTTCATCAACAAGATTTGGTCCAAATATCTTTCCTTCCCAAACTTCATCCCAATAAGTGGGATTTCTACACTTCTTTCTACAGAAGGATTCATAAGGAGCCATCTAAATACTAGTGTGAATGATATTATTGTATGAAAATTTCAACAAGGGTAGCTGTTGATCCCAACCACCATTGAAATACATATATAAATATCTCAATATTTCATCTAGATTTTGAATTTTCCTCTCAGACTGACTGTCTTCCCGATTATGATATGTAGTTCTAAAACTTAACTCTATATCCAGATCATGCTGAATAAATTGCTAAAACATCAAGGTAATCCTTAGATCATGATCAAATATAATGGAAAGTGGTACTACCTGAAATATTACCACATCATTTATATATATCCTGCAAATATGATCAAGATTGAAATCTACTCTATTATCAATGAAGTTTCTTGTCTACATAAGGTGATCGAATATAACCTAGATATCATTCTTTCCATATTATGTTTTGGGATGTCCGATGAAAAAGTAAATGTGTTGTTTTTCCAATTTCATTCGAGTATGGGTAATGGTTGAATCATCCCCATTGAATTCTATCTCTCAGCCTTAACATACTGAAGAAAGTAATTATCTAGATACATATTGAGTTATATATATTTTCATTCCATCCCACTAGAAGTACTATTTTAGGTCCATGTTCATCATTGTGCGTTGAGGGTGAATACGGAATGAATAACTATGAGCCTCATCAAATAGATACTTCATTAATTATGGCATGGGAGTAATACAAACGAGGTTCTTGAATCTTATTATTTCATCACAATCTATGTTGAATTGAGTAACATTTATCACATTCTTTAGTATCTCTACATATTTATTTTAATACTCTATAATATTAATTTTTATTGATGGTTGAACATTAATTTGAGAAAGATAATATTTACCCCCTTTAAAATTTAAACATCCATCCTTTTCAAATCCATAAATATTGGATCCTTTTTTATCCTAATCATGGATAGGCTAGCATGGTCTGGTCAACATAATGAATCTTTTACCTTGTTTTGTTTCCCAGAGTGGTAATGTATTGAGTAGTCATAATCATTATTCAACTCCAACCATATTCTTTAGAGCATATTAATATCCTTTTGTGTGAAAATAATTTTTAAAATTTCCGATCAGTATAAATATCACACATTTCACAATAAAGATAATGTCCCCTTATAATTAATGAAAATATTAACTTAGATAACTATAACATATTAGTTAGGTAATTTTTCTCATGCATTTTCAACTTTCATGAGTCATAATATATAACCATATCATTTTTAATTACAACACATCCCATACCATTGAGGATTCATTACTGTAGATCACAAACCTTTATCCACTACACGGTAGTGTGAGTACTAGTGCACCGACTATCCTTCTTTGTATCCCTTTGAAATTGTCTTCACATTCTTCAATACATACAAAATATAATCCTTTCTGAGTCAACTTGGTTAGTGGATTAGATAATTGTGGAAATATTTCAAAAAATGTCCCTAATATCCAGCCAAACCAAGAAAAATTTGGTTGTCAGTTATTGTTTTTTTCCTCAGACAACTTTCGACAACCTCTATTTTTTATGGATCCTTAGATATCCCATATAATGAAATAACGTGACCCAAGAATGAAACTCCCTAAATCCAAAATCCACACATGGTAATTTTTTTAAAAAGCATCTCATTTATTAGTGTATTTAGTACAATTCTCACGTGATCTGCATTTTCTTTGTTAATCTTTGAATAGACAAGAATATTGTCTATAAAGACTACAACAAACTAGTCAATATAGTATATAGAGACTATATTCATTAGATCTATGAGGATAGTGGGGTCATTGTTCATACTAAAAGGAATCACTATAAATTCAAAGCTTCCATAACTTTTACAGAATGTCTTGTTTTGTATATCCTCCATTTTGACCCTTAGTTGATGATATCCTAAACAAATATCAATCTTGGAAAATTATTGAGCTCCATGTAATTAGTCGAATAAGTCATCAATGTGAGGAAGAGGATATTTGTTCTTGATAGTGACCTTTTTATGTTATAGAAAATTAATGGATAGTCTCATTTATCAATCATAATTCTTATCAAATAGAATAGGTTCCCCCAAGACGATGCACTATGGTGTATGAATCCTTTACCAAGTGTATATTTGAGTTTCTTCTTCAATTACTACAACTCAATAATGGAAATTCTGTAAGGTGTCTTTGAAATAGGCATAACACCAGCTATGAGTTCTATTGAAAAATCAACTCCATTATTTGTGGGAAGACCTAGCAATTCCTCTATAAAAAGATATTCAAAATCTTGTACAATGGGAATATTTTTATTGTTGAGATTTTCTCCAACAATTTGAGATAAATAACAATATTTTTTAGGAATAAAAACACATAAGATGGAAGAAATTTATATTGGAAGGTCATATAAATCCTTTCATTGATAGATGATCATATATTGATATGAAATGTGAAATGTGATTTCCCTTCCTTGAGAATTTATATAAACTCCATGAAGAGAAATAGAATTCATCCCAAGAATCACATTATACTCCGTTATAAAAAGGGTCAAAGGATTTATATGATTTAATTTCCCACAATCTTCAACCATATAAATATTATAAACATTTGATGAAATTGTTATGCCAATAAGAGTCATCACAACTAACTCAACATATAATTTTTGAGGTAATATAGTGATACCCTTAGAAAATTATTCAAAAATAAATGATTGGGTGGGTTAAAAATAAATTAAAACATTTTTTATTTTATAGTGGATGGTAATCTTACCTTTCACCACTTCATTATCTTACGCCACATCACATATATTGATTCTATGTGAGTTTCCATTGTCTTTGGACATAATAGTTTGTTGAAATTGATCATCATCAATAACCATTGAATTAGGTAATTGGTTGGTATAATACACAATTTCCATGCACTTGTAGCATTGAGGTGTACAAGATGCATTCTATGTAGCATGTTCTCTGTTCGAATCATTAGATATATTCCCCCCATCACTTTGTAATTCATCTACCTGGTGACATTCTTTTCCACTCTTAAAACATTTACTAGTCCCTTTAATGCAATTTCTTCCATGTTTCTTTCCACACTATGAGCACAAGGGAAAACTTATCATCTTTTCTATGTGGTCTTTATATTTTCATTTAAATTGAATTTTCTCTTTCTATCAGACCCATAAGACTGATGGGTTAATCAATTCTCCATCTCATCCTTGACATCCCATAGAACAACTTCCTCATATATTTTAACGTCCTTTATGGCTAATTCCCATTGGATACATGGTTTTAATCCACTAATGAACCGATCAATTTTACTCATAGGTTAGAAAATAATTCCAAAATAATACCTTACATGTCTTGTAAAATATACCTCTTAGGTACCAATATATTCATTTTCCTTTTTCTTATGTTATAGGAACACCAACTACATCATTTATTGAATAATTCGAGGAATGTAATTATTGAAAAATAAGTTATTTAACTCATCTCATTCAATGGAACCATCTTCATCTCTTTGACTTGTATTATTTATAACATTACACCATTAATCAGCTTTGCCTTCTTTTTGATAAAATTTTAAGATGAATTTATCATTTTCAGTACATTGTAGAACTAAAAATATTTTTTTTAGTGGTACCGGTCCATTGTTTAGCCACTAGTGGATCAGAAGAAGCGCTGACTGAAGGTGGACACTGCCTCATGAAAGAATAAATATAATATTCCTCCCTCCTTTGCTAATATTAATTCCTTGCATGAATCATATCTTCATAAAGTTATTTGAGCATGAAAATAATATTTTTTCATTCCAACTCCATTATCATTTGGATTCTCATGGGGACAATCATTTCATTTCCCATCTCATTCAGTATTAATGCAGTTCCATCCGGTTCCATCCATTTATTAAAACCAAGTAGAATAGTTTGAGAAACAATAATAATAATGGGATAACAACATAATAAAGAATAAAATTTAAATTTAGGACACTTTAGGTTTTAATCATGGATATTCAGGGTCATTTTTAAACCACTAGGATTCTATCCCATACTTAGACGTATCCTTATGGTTCATAATAATGATTTCTCATCCTAGTTTCCAATGGTTAAATATAACTTTACTCTGATACCAATTATATCAACCCATACAATATATACACTGAAATAAATTCAAAATTAAAGTATATTCATTCAAACATATAACAAATACATGACATGACCATGTAGGTATAGTTTTATTATAATATTGGAAATATAAACAACTAGTTTAAAAACCATATACATTGTCTCACGTTTATTTCTTCATAACTAGAATCATTTTTGGCATATCATAAATAATAACCTTATTCATGACCTGGGGAAATGAAACCTATGAAAGGGTTGAGATGAAATGCACATTAAGGGTAAATATAGGATAATATCAATCATTTCACAGTCATAGTGCATAAGAACATAACATTTGGAATTCTTATCTTGTGTATGAAATATCGTGATATCATGTCATCAGATATAAGTTCATAAAAATTAATGGACCTAATACAAAAATTAAAAACATAAAACAAGATTTTTTGTGGCATTCACATAATCATAGAAAATAATTTCATAGTATTCAAGGCTCATTACCAAGACCATCATAGCGGAGAAAGTCCTTTACTGAATCGACTTTACTTGCCATTATAGCCCTATATTACTGAACCAGATGTACTTGTTGGTCATGTCATGTATACCTCATGAGATATAAATATTTACCAAATGTATTTAAGGGAGATATTGGTCCCACCCATCTTATAATGAAATAATTCTTCTGTGTTCCACAAAAACATAAGTCATGACATAACCGACAAAATAAAATGTGTTTTCAAACATCCTTAAATTAAAATATACATAAAACAAACGGAGTTCATAAATAGAATTACATAATAACTCAAATCACAGTGATAATAGGTATAGAAACATAAATCTATTTAAATAATGTCATCTTAGATGGAAAATAATTTTGATAGAACACTTGAAATTATTTCTTAAGAAAAATATCATTTCATATTCAAAAACGTCTTCCTTTCTCAAAATTCCATGAAATTTATAAAATAGAATTATTTAATTTAAAATACACTTGAAATATTGTAAAATAATCTACATGTTAATAAGGAATTATGAATTTTTAAAATTCCATTCATGTTGTATAAGTTAAAAAACATTATCCTCTTACTTTTACTAAAAAAGTCAAAAAAATACCTCGTATCGAAGAAGGAAAAAAAATCCATTTCATACAATTTAATAAAAATTTACCAATGGGTAAAATAAGATTTTAAATATTATAGATAAATAAAAATAATATTAAATTTTAATGAAACATGGACATGAATGACACATATACACCAATATATTCTTGCGAATAAACAATCTCGGGTGAGATTATGTATTTATCCCTTACCATAGGTCTGATATCCATAAAATGTATTTAAAGCTCCTAAATGGTGATTTAAATAATTTAGTTGACTTAAATAAGAATAATAATAATTTTTATGTTATCATATATGATTATTTTATCATCAGTTTGCTAGTGACATTTTATCATCACTCGTTATTTAGATATTAACTTCTTTATGTTCTTATGCGAGATTTTATAGATAAGTTCATGTTCCAATTCTTAGGTTATATTAAAATTATTTAAATAATTATAGTAAAAATATATATATCATATTTATTCACTAAATTCATGTATATAATCATGGTTTTTTGAATATCTTGTAGAATGAATGACATCACATCCTGGAGACACTAGGCAGCACGTACACAAAAACGATGATATAATTCCCAAAATTATTGAATGGTTTTTAATTGGATGGTGTATAACATTTAGGTATTGATATAATGTCATAATAATCATAAATTTTTTTTAAATTTATCATTAAACCCATCCAAGTAGGGTGGTGGTAAAAAACAGATTGGACCACGGTGTGGAGATGGTAAACCGTACGTACTCACGCATAGTGATTTCAATTCTCATGGGATTGATAGAAGGTGAAATATTATTGTTTCATATTTATGATAACATATAAATATATGAGTAATACAAAATTTATTACTCTATAGTGCAATGAATAATGAAGACAAAGTAGAATAATAATGATGTTTGAAAGAATCGGTAGAAGAGATTACCTCTTCCTTGACGTGCTTCCTCTAAATCTTTTCTTAGAGCACTATAGGTGGTCTTTTAAAAATACCATAACCTATATAATTAATCTAGGTATGTTGGGAATGAAAACTTTCTTGGTATGAATTATCTTTAAGTCTAAAAATAAAGTGAAGATTTTATAAAGGAGGATCCCATTTATAATTGAGGTGATGGGATCTTTCGGAAACTCCGTAAATAATAATTTAAAATAAAAACAAAACCTACCCAAAAACATCAAAAATATTCAAATTTATAAAATGAGATTATATAGGGTTGTATTATCATCATCCAAGAAAGTTTGGACATGTTATTTTTCGAATTTAAACAAAATCATTTTATTTGAGACTTAGTTATTTTATTTTATTTTATTTGTGGTAATAACATTCAAAATATTTAATTGTTATAAATATTTACTTATATTATGTTAATTGGAAATAAATAGATATTTTATGAAGTTGGGGACATCTTATTTGTCACTATTAAATTTCTAAACATTTTTATACTTTATAAATAATTTAATAAAATGATTTTTAAAAAATATCTATAGTGTTAAATTTGAAAATATTTATTTATTTGAATTTAAATTAAATCCACACATAATATAAATTCTATACAAAATATTTAATACACTCCTAACATGTCAAATCCTTCTAGAAAAATTCATGGATAAAATTAATTAGTTCATATGATATTTATTTTAATATTTTTAAAATCATTTATTTGAAATTTATATTTAAAAAATAATTTCTACATCACTATTGGGTCATCATTAATGATAATTATTTAATCTCTAGAATTATTAAATAAATTTCTATAATGTAGGTAATTGTTTTATCATTACATATACTATCTATAGTAAACATTATCTCATAGGTATGTATATATAAAAATTAATATACTTATATAAAATTAGATTGTGACATTTTATCACATTCATTTGTTTTTCTTATATTCATGTAATATTCATAGGTAAATGGCCGTTAAGTGATTCCACTTCGAACAATATATGATAAAGGTAGAATACATTCATTCAAATGTATTTTTATAGTTTTGAATGTAATTTTATAATATTTTTTTACTTTTAATTACCGGATTCACCTTTAACCATAATAATAAAAATAATTACCAAAGTTACTATTCATAAGGCCAAAAAGTAAAGGTATCCTATTAACATAATTTGGACCTACTAATTTCAAATATGGAGTAAATTTTTATAACTTGAAAACACAGATGTTGTAGTAATTAATTTAAAATCAATCCTGTTTTCTGAATGAGTGAACATGTTTTTAAATGTTAAAACGGTACGAAATATTAAAATGTTCTTACATATGAATTCAATGTAACACTAATGATAATGATTTACATTATATTGAATGATAAAAATATAATATATTTATAATTCAAAACAATTCAATATTATAATCTAACCATATAAATTATCTCAATGAAAAAAATTGTTTTCACTGAAAATTTATTATGTTTTAACAATTCATCAAAATAAAAATGTTATGACAACATATTATAAATTAAACAAAATAAATTTTTTATGCCACTATAAAAAAACAAGTTTATATTGTCAGAAAAATGTATTAATGTTTAATAATATTAATTTAAAATGGGTTCTCTATTCAAAGGCATAATATTACCCTTAGAAAAAAAAGTAGGGTTTTATACAACAAATAGGGTTTATTCAAACACTATGATTAAAATATCCATTAGATGAATATAAAAAATATTTTATTAAGTATAGAAAATTTATAACTCATTAAATTCATTACCAATAGTAATTCACTATAAAATACTGATATCTAATTTATATTTTTCATAAATAATTGATAGCCAAAGAATTCACAATGCATTTTCATAAATTAGTTATAATTATTCTCTATGACCTAACGGCTCCTCTATAACATTATTTCTATACTATAGGAATGTTGTGGTTTTTTAACTCAAAATTTCTTGTAACACAAGATACTGAAGAATAAAAATTATTTAAATAATTTGTTTAATTTAAACATCTTGGTGTTACTGTATCGCTCAGGTGTACGTGCAGACTACCAGCTCCATATAGGGATGTGATTCATTTTCTATCACCATAACACATTGAAAAATATGATTATATATTTAAGAATTATATATGATATATATGATATATATATATTGATAGATGTCTATGTAATAATAAAATATTATTTTTCTTTCTTTCCTAATTAACATTATAAAATAAGAACAACATTCATGTGTACGTAAAGACTATCATCTACATGAACCATGTAGTTAATTTCAAATTATAAAAAATTATGAAGGAATCTAATGTATTAAGACCCTGGGTGATCTTTTTTAAACATATGGTATCATATATTGAAAATAATGTATCATAATTTATAAACACTATAAATTATTTTCATGAGTATATAGTTTCTTAGTATAATTATTTTTTCATAAAATATATATTTTTTGGTTATATTCAATGGATGAAAATAGAAATAACCTTGTTATTAATGAACGTTATATACAATGGAACTATTTTCCTCAAATGAAACTGAATTTTATGAGTGATAGAATTCACAATATAATTTCAATTTTTATAAAACATTATCAATCCATTAATCATGTTGCTCATCCAAACTATAAGAGGATGGAACATCATTAAAATTAATACTTCACGAGGAAACATCCACCTTATTTTAAATGGTCTTACAATCCACTAATTTATGAGTACTGGGTTATTAGGACCAAAAATATATTTTCCATTATCTAGTGCTCAAATAATGAGAAATTTATTTTAGTTGCTTATCATTTGGATGAAAAAACAGATCCATGGTGGAATCTTATTAAGAAGAAAAGGAAATAAGAATAAATTGACTATGTAGTATGGGATGAGTGTAGAAGGTTATTTTTAAATAAGTACATTACACATATTAATTTTATGTAATTTGGGATAGAATTCCTTAAGCTAAATCAGAAGGCGATAAATCAATTATTAACTAGAATAAAAATTTTATAGGGCATGCAATGTATGATTATGAAATTATTATCAAAATTAAAAGAAGGATTTATTGATTCTTCATTAGAATAAAACTATTTCTTCTAAGTGTGTTATCCATAGGATACTATAGTATCTATGAAGAAATAATTTGATGTAATCACAATGTAGAAATGGAGATATGAGTCATCCATAAATCTCATGGTTTTTATATCAATAAAAATATTAAATTTAAAGGAAATTTTAATAATAAAAACCATAGAGGGAAGAAGATGAGTTTTCCTTTATTATAAAAGTGATGAAAAAATGAAGAGTAAATTGTTTTAAGTGGTCAAATAGATGTATTATGCGTGGAAATTAACTTTATCATTAAATAGAATGAAAATTTAATGGAAATAAGATATATTATGATTTTAATGGTGGGAAATTTCCCCCAAATACACCACCCACACTCTAGTGTTTCGAATGAAAGGAGTTTAGGAATTATACATACTACTACATGTATCAAAGGTTTAAAGTCAATGATATACATCAAAAACCTCTTAATCCTAGAAAAAAAAAAGATATCTTGAAATTAGTATTTCATATTTTGGTTATAGGAATGAAGTTGTGAAAGGTACACTTACCACCCTCTATAGAACTAAAAATATATTATTTAAATATAGATCAACCCACTCATTTATATCTGAATAATTTTTCAATGGTATCATATTACCACCTAAAAAATTGGTTGTTGAATTAGTAGTGGAAACTCCTATGGTTATCATCATCCAATCTCAAGACTATGATTATTATCTTATTTATAATTTTGGGATGTACTTTTATCAAATATATTTATTGTCCCACTAGTTCATTTTAATGTATTTTGGGAATAGATCTAATTTATTTATTTATCCCTTAAAAATTTATGAGGAAGCGAAGTAATGTTTTTTATTACAATCCAAAATATGATTTTCTATCAATGTAAGGATAAATATTACCTTCCAGTAGATATTATACCCATTGTTTTGGTATTTATCTCTTATCGATGGGGGGAAACTAAACATTGATGATAATTCTATTGAAGGGGATTTTGTTGATGTCTTTATGGAAGTATTTAATAGTGTTTCTCATAATTGTGAATTATAGTTTTCAATTGGACTCATACCAAGTTCTACACATACTTAGAAGACTCTATATGGAATTTCACCAATTAAGTTTTGATAATTATAGATGAAACTATTGGATAATATGGATAAGGTATTCATTCAACCAAGTTTATCACCATGAGGTTCACCAATTATTTTTTAAGATGAAATATGGGTCAATATGACTCAATAATGATTATTAGGAACAAAACATGATAATGAATATGAATAAATATCATCTACCTCAAAATAGTGATTTTTTCAATAAATTATGAGGAGTTAAAAAAATTTCCATGATTGTTTTATAATCTGGATTTTCCCATTTGAGGGTAAAATGTGAATACGTACACAATAAAACCTTATATAAGAGGTATAATCACTATAAATTCATATTGAATCCATTATGTCTTTCAAAATCATCATTTATCTTCATGGATTTAATAATATAGTCTTTTTAGATTAACTTGATAAATTGTTGGTAGTATTTGAAGATTATATTATAATATGTATTCCAATTCCAAGGAAGTGCATGAAGATCACATACGGATTTTTTTGAAGACCCTATGGAAGAAGAATATGTATGGAAAATTTTCTAGGTTTGAAGTTTGGACACAAATTTTATTATTTTTGGGACATTTAATATCTAACATGGGTATATGGATGGATACATCAATGATGAATGTTATAGAACATTGACCCTGAAACGAAAATCTAACTGAGATCTATAACATTCTTGGATTGGATGGTTATTATTAGCACTGTGTGAATAATTTTTCATGGATATCTAATCCATGTAGTTTGCTAACATAGAAGGGAGTCAAGTTCATTTAGACAGGTGAATGTGGAAAAAAATTCATGGAACTGAGGCGATGGTTGGTATTTGCACCTATACTCAGACTAACAAATAATAGAGAACGCTTGATGATTTAATGTATTAAATTAATTAAGGTGTTGTGATGTGTTTTTTTAATAATTATATGGTTATAGATTATGACTCATGAAAATTGAATTATAATGAGAATGATTCTCTGAATCATGATTTGGAGTTAGTTGTGATAATTTTATAATTAATTATATGGTGACATTATCGTTGTAGAGGATGGCGTGGAATAAATGATGTTTATACAAGTTTAGATTATATAATTAATAAAATAGAGTTGACTATGAATCTAATAAGATGATTAGAGTAGATTAAAGATTATAAAATACCAATATATTACCACCATGGAAAAGTAAACAAGGTGTCTGATGCTCAGATTTTAAAGAATCATGCTAGATTATCTATGAGTTTGATCATTGAAGATCTATTTTCTATCTATTTTTAAATTATAGTCCTTGATATACAGAAGGATGGGAAGAATATTAATATTGTAAAATGTGTGTTCAATTATCTATCCATATAAAGATTGAAGATGAATATAATTATGATGTATAGTAGAAAAAAATTATGAAATTCCATTGAGTTAAATATTTATTATAATGTTTTGATAATGATTTGGAAATGAGTATTTGTTCATTCAATATCAAACTTGATGAATGAGATATTCTCACCATTTTCAATTCATAAAAGATTGTGGATGTTTTTTACAGATCATAAAGGGTATATCAGCTGGGACAATATAAAAATAGAAATTGCATTGTATATATCTTGGTTGTTGATATGCTAGGAAGTTAAGGTTGAGAGACATAATTCTAATGGGATATTAAAGAATTTACCAATACCATAATTGAAATGGGAAAACATCACCATCTATTTCATTATTGGACTCCCGAAAATATCTGAACGGAAAAATTATTTTTGGGTTATTGTTTAACAACATATGAAGTCATCAAATTTCATTGATATCAGATAATATTCCCCTATTGATCATAATTATAAGAAATACATGAATTGCATGGTATGATTTCATTGGGTACCACATTCGATTGTATCACATTGATATATGTGGTTTACCTCAATGTTCAGGAAATTTCTTTAGTATTATCTCTATATAGAGTTATGTTTTAGTACTACCTATCATCCAGATAATGATCATTAGTTTAAGTGAAGGATTCAAATATAGTAGAATATTCTATGATAATTCTTTCAATATTTAAACGATTTATATAATCAATACCTTCATCTTCTTTAATTATATTATAACAATAACATTCACTAAAAAATTCAAATGGATCCTCCATAAAATCTCAATTCAAATATGTACAAATCTCCAAAACATTATGATGAATATTGATAATAAAATCTATTGGGACCTTTTCTAATTGAGAAAATGGTAGATAATGTAAGATCCATTAAATAACACATCAAAGGATCTAATAATAGATAATAGAGTAATATTGAACAATCTTCAATGAAATTTGGAATTAAAAGTTAGTGAGAAGGTATTCTATTCGATTTATCTATAGTATAAGTTTATGATAATCAGGGAATGGGAAATCATTATTGTAGATATATTATTCGCGTCGATATTCTTTATTGATTAGGAAGTGTAGTTTATCACCTAGTTCTTCAACAAAAGCAGTTTCAATTTCACAATGCGTTCCACCTATCTCTTTTGAGGAAGAACATACTCTATCCTTTATATGTACTAAAAATAAATGTTTTACCACTATAAAATTATCTATAATTTAAATAAAAATAATTATAAATCATGTATCATTAAAATAAAGTGCTATGAAGAAAAACAACACACCAAATTAAATCACTCTATAGGAACTAAAAATTTGAGGAATTAATATGGGAACCTGAGTGTGTGATTAAATAGAGATACCCTCATTTGTTTTTATCATATAGATTAAATTTAAAATTTAAAATTAATTTTAGAATTTTTAAAATATAACAAAATAAAATTTTAAATTTACTTCCTTTGATATAAATCTTCGGAATTTGATAGTTCACATCACACACAACCCTATGTCTAAATGAACCAAAGATATAATAAACCTTTATAACCTAGATGCATCAGTAGTGGCCATGTCTAGAATTATCCATATTATGAAATATATATATATATATATATATTCCCTATGTTCAAATGCATTAATTAACTCATAAGAAACAATCATTGAATTTCTAATAAAATCATTTCACGATTAAAAGAGCAATTTTGTGATGACATTTAATTCTCTAGGTGTTACAGATATTTTTAAAAAATAAATATTGATCATAATTAAAAAGAAATATTGACGAAATGGATTGGTTATTTATGAATAATAATTGTTATATTAGTTATCTAAAGGTTAGGAATGAAGATATAATAATTTAAAGTTAAACATAGTAATTTGGTCATAAAATGCTTTTTATGTGCACAAATTAGTCTTTGTCATAATAAATTAAATTAATTGTTATTTATTAATTATTTAAAATAAATTAAAAATATATATATTAAATAAAATATTATAATATCCATTTTATATTTTATAAGGAAAATAATGATTGTAAATTCAGTTTTAGGATATAAAATGCATTTATCGTAAAATAGGTTTTTATTTAATTTTGCAAGAATATATTAAAATTAAGTTCATTAAATTTTTTAAATTTATTTCTATAAGATAAATTTTATATTTTTATTAATGATTTATTTTTTTTATTATTTCACTTCCTTTTTTTTCAAAATAAATAATAAAAACAATACAAATTTTTTCCACAGTTAGGGTTAGAAAAGGATTACAATGGGGCTAAAAAATGAGTTAAGTGTAAAAAATCCTTGTAAACATGTTTCATTATTGTTCGATAAATATATTTAGAACATATATAATAAATAAATTTTTCGTTTTGTGACACTTTCACAGGAAAACGACCTTAAAATATTTAAAACATTTAATTAATTTTTTATGTTTCCTCTCCCTCACTTATAAAAGGGAACCTCATCTCTTCAACTATTAATGATTTCCCCTAATATATTAGTAAAAACCTAATATAATCACATATAATATTACTTTACATCATCATAGATCCACTATTATCCTCATAAATCCCATATTTCATGGCATACGTTGTAATCCAAATGAGGTCTGTCAAAGAAGAGGTATAAATATTGACGGAGCTCTTTCAATTATTTTTTCATATCGATATTATCAAAAACAATTGTATCCATAATAAAAAAATGAATGATTTATCATAAATAAACATATATTTTATTTTTATTATTTTAATACTATTTTATACATTCTTTCAATCAAATGATAAATGATAGTATCGCTTTAGCGTACACGTGGAGTACCGCCTCCATATAGATATATCATTCATTTCCCATCATATCATCACATTGATGGATATAATTATGATATATATATATATATATTCAATTTATTATGTGATTAAAATTATTTAAATAAAATATTATTTACCTTTCTTTTTTTAGAAAATTAAAACAACATATATGCATACGTATAAACTATCGTACCCATGAACAAAGTAATCAAATATTTTATCTATAACTTTTATGGAAGGTTGAAAATATTTATATGATGTATATATATATGATATTTATATTATAATTAATATTTTTTATACAATGTAACCATGATCAAGAAGAATGAACTATAATAGTTGTATTGAAACATACATGAAAAACGGAACAATTATAACCTAGAAGAATGATTTTAATAAATAATTTTAAAGAATTGTTTATAAGATGTTATAAGTAATCCATTTATGATATTATTAGTATAAATATTATTATTTTATAGAATTATAATAAATTTAAATTTAATATATATAAGGTTATATGGCTTACTAAGCCTGTCAAGTTTAAGGTAAGGGTTTTATGTGACAATCTCTGTTTTTACGATGATTTATTATGCTAATTGTTATAATTCTGAAATTATATGATAAATATTCAAAAATCATATTTATTTTATTATAATCTAGTAATTTATATAACCAAAATTTTTCTTTTCATTTACCTATCTCAATGTACCCAAATGTTAGAAGGAATATTTTTAAGGAAAACTAATGTTTTTCTATTTATGTGGTTATATTTTTCCCTTGTCTATGTTTTCATTAATAAAATTTCAATATTTTTTTATTAATATCCTAATATTTATTAAAGTCCTTTGATCCATGTTTTTAGATAATTATTTTAAAAAATAAACTTATTTTCATTTTCTAAATGATGTATTTTTTATCTTTCATGTGAATGAAATCAATATTTAAATGTACACAATCAGAATGGATTTTCCTACCATAACGACTAATCATTAATATTAATCTTCCATTAATAGTTACCCTGATTATTTTGAAAAAACAAATTCCTTAATATTTATTATATTTTTTGAAATTAATTATGCAATTTCAAAATTAAAATGGTATTTTCCTAAATAAATATACTAGTTATAGTTTATAGGTATATTTTTAATTTATGTTAAAATACTTTAATGATACTTATGCATCATTGTGGATATGATGCTATGATACCATTTTTATTATTTAATTTAAGGGTTTAAGTTTATGTCGTTGAAGTTTTGATAGAACCCATCTTATTTATCTTGGGTTACAATATGATGAAACTATTAATGTTTTAATGATATTATTCTATAAATATTATTCAATACCTACCCATTTGATGATGTAGATTTTAGTTTAGTGTTTTGTTAAAATAAATTATTTTTTTATTTTAATGATTCCCAATAATTGGAATTTTCATATGACTGTGTTGGGGTTAGAGACTATAAAAGAAGGAGAAATTATCCTTACAATGCAAGACGAATAGTTGGCTCACATTTGGTAATAATTGTGCACCATGACTGTGTGAATGACCAGAGGAGGGGGAATATTTTGAAAACCATACACAGTATCTGAGGATTCTATTTTAATAAATTCCCTTTATAAATAAGGGAATAAATAGTTTCTATTTGGTTTTCTAATCATTGGGTTTGGGAAAGTAAGGCAATTTTCTCATTTTATCCTTGTATAGAGGAGAACGTGTTGTTTGAGTATAGTTTAGAAAACGGTTCAGCTAAACAATGTGGATAATTAAAATTTTTAATTTTACCATTTATTCCTGAAGTATTAAATATTATTCATCAAATTATCCTTCTCATTTTTTCACGAGCATCATAGGTCATGATCCAAGAAATCCCAAGTATACCATGTGTATTTCTCTATTTATTTTTAGGGTTTTTGAGGTTCTATTTAGTAAGAATCAATACTCTAAGTAAGTCTTTGACTTTATTTCCCCATATTTTATATAAGGGGATTTCCTTGGTTGTTCCTCATATTCCAAATAATATATTCCCTATTTATAGGGTGATCCTCACCATTATGTTTAAGGCAGATTAATCTTGAATCAGTGGTTGTGGTTGGACGAGTGGTTGTCTACAAGCTTGAGTTAGGTGGTATAAAATATTTTTCCCATAGTCTCTAAATTATTATTATGTATGTTCTTACTCTAATGCAAAACCATTTTATTATGTCCTTGAACATGATGAGTAAATTGAGCCATAGATTGATGTTTATGACCCTTCATGGACCCTGCTGTGTTTGTCGATGATTTGATACCCGATCTAGGGTTACCCATGGGATATTCCAATCCCTTGAAAGTGGTGTAACAAAATTGTAAATGTTGATATATGGACATAATGAGAGTTGAAGCGTTTTAATTTTCTATTGACATGTTGGCATGGAAAAAGGTATACTTGGAATAATTTTGAGAAATGTGTTTATAAAATTTTAAGAGGATGAATTTAAATTCTTTCTATGGTAAGGTTTTTGGACATGACTAGGAGCCTTTTTAAATGGTCTAAGTGGTATGATCTATATTTTTATCTTGTTTTCATTTTTAATGAGAAAAATATTCTTTAAAAGGGGTAATGTTTTGATATGAATTTTTAACTCAAGGATATTTAAAATTGGTTTTTAATGGGTCTAACATATTGATTTGAATAGATGGTGTGGTTCCCCTTTTGGTGAAACAGACTTACTAGATCTTTTGATGGGTTATACTGGAGATGTTGTCATTGGGAAATATTTAATTCTTCAAAATAAAAGTACTATAATTTTTAAAGGATGGATTACAAATTTATAACAAGGGTTTTTTGTTTTAATTTTTCATGACATGTGAAATGTGTGCATTTTCATGTTCATGTCATTAACTGGTTTAAATAATAAATAATATATTTGTAAATGAATAAATGGTGAAATGTTTTAAATATGGAATTTATAAGAGAGGTGGATTATGTATGACCATGATGAATAATGAATGTAGGTATGGATATACCACTGATAAAAAGGGCATGCATATTGGTCCTTGGAAATTTTGGAATGTTGAAATGTTGATCATGACACTCCAAACCCTTTTTTAAGTATATTGGACATGACACTCCATGTCATTATTTTGGATGGATATAAATGGAATTTCAAATAATTCATTTTATATTAAGGACAATGCATCATCTTATACTTTATTAGGAATCATTGACAAGATATTCAACAATGTTTATGTGATATGAAAGATATGTCATTACATACTTTTATCTAGGGTTCCAATACAGCTATTCTGGAACAAAGTTAATTCAATGTGGTATTTGTAATTGGATAAACACTCTTTGTAACCATTATTTGAAATGATAAATAAATTTATCTTTTTTTAATAAATAACCCCAATGGTTTATGATTCAGCCTTCTAGCATGTTCGAAGAGGGTTTAGTTGGTTAGGTAACATGATGGAACCCAGTAGTCTAATTGGATTATTAATTATTATTATTATTATATATGATTATTTTATATTCTTGTATGTTTTCTCCTTGGGTAATGTGCATTAATTATTTTTTAGGTTGGTTATTTATTTTTACATTGTAGGCGGTGGCCTACATTATTGTGCTTGCACGTTTTATTAGATTCCATAACAGTTGGGTACCCTAGAATATGCTACTTGTTTCAGGTATAGGTTTAGGATGGTGACCTGGTTTGGGATTATTATTGTTTTAATATATTATAACATGGGATTTTAGGAATGTGTTCAGACATGGCATCATGTTTGGGATTTCTATTTATTTTGTTATTGGGGGTTTTATTATGTCACATCCTGATATATTGAGTATATGTCTCAATGTTAGATAATGTTTCTCTTGGGTTATTTTTGTCACTTGTCTAATGTTTTTTTTATTTACTACTCATTATAATTATGGAATATATTTATATTAATTATGATAATGATTAACTATAATAATTATGTATAGTCTTCTCATTATACCTACATCTACCCAAAATACTAGTCATAATCCTTTGGCGTAAGGGGAGGTACATTGGATGTCATTTAATGAACTTAATTAGGGAACTGGTATAGTGGCTCAAAATAGGGGATATTATAAATTAGTATTACTATTTGTTTTATTTTTTCTAACTATTTGGGAATGGTGTTCATGATTTTAGGATATTTTTGAAGCTTTTTAATGATATCATTCTTGGGTGCCTACCCCCACACACATGCGGGTAAGACATAATGAAAAAAATTGATGTTTTTTTTATTACAAATTTTTAATCGACTGGTTTTTCACCATATGTAGTGTAGTTGGATGTTATTTTACTTATTTATGAGTATTTATCTCTTCTACAATTATCTAATGTGGGTCTATGTTCATAAATCATTATAGGATCATATAATTGATATATCATCAGTATAATTCTAGTGATTGATATTTACCTAGGATTCATTTTGATGGTATTGCATTATATATCTGTGGTTTTAGTTTTACTGGTCATTCATATTTTTATAAGGAATAAAATATATTTTAGGGGTTAGTATTTAATTAGTTAGTATCCATTTATATGGTTTATGTTTAATATCTACTTGAACAACTCCTCAAGTGACTTTTGGGGTAATATAAAGGTATAAATGACCTGTAAGGTGTTATTTATAGTTAAAAAAAGAGTCAATAAGTAACATATTAGATTTTTACCATTATAAAATATGAATGAGATTCTATTTATCTAAAATCATGAAAATTTAAAATGAAATAATTTTTATCGTTTTAAATGTGTAGGTTAATGAAAGGATTAGAAATTTTAATCATTGGGTAAAAAATGATAAAATTTATTTATAGGGAAAATAGAAATAATGTACGTATCAAGTCATTAGAAAGGGTTGTATCCTATAATTTAATTTGACCCTATTAATGGATAGTTTGTGCTATGAGAGTTCCCCAGTTTAGAGGCCCTTGGTCATGGGTTGTGGGGCCATAATGGGATTGGATGTGCTGGATAAGAGAAGTTTTCTTTCTGTTACTTTGGTTAGGTTGTGACCATGAGGTTATTATATTTCACTTGATAATATTTATATGGTGACCCTAATGGGTGTTATTTTATGAGTGGTATTTTGGTCCTTGAAATGGGTTTCTATATGTTTTGATCTATTATTAGTGGTTATGTTGCTATGAGTGTGGGGAATATATAAATTTGATTCCATGGATCATTAGATGACATGTGTCTTTAAAATGGGGAATGGGTGTCACCCAAAAAGAGTGATTTGTGTGAGGTTGACATGTATGTATTAGTGGGATATCTAGGGGTTTTGGAAAAATGATTTCAGTTGTAGTTTAGTGCTGTTGGATTTAGTTAATCAAGGATACCCATAAGTGATGTTAGCTCAGTGATGCTGGTGAATTAAAGTGTGAATGCAAAATCCCAAGTATATAATGAATAATAGATATTCTTATCTATGTCTATTTATGAATTAGTTAGTGTTTTAGAGGCTTAAAATGAGAATAAATCCAATCTTAAGCATGGAAAACATTAATATTTTTAAAAGATTGTTTTATTACCTTTTGATGGCAAACCATGTTTAAATCAAACTTTTGACAATTTTATAAGATCTATTTGTCAAAATAAACATATTATTTATGATTGAGACATTGAAATTTACATTGGATAATTTTTTGGTATTTTTCTGAAAATGTTCATTTCTTAATGAATAGTGAAAAATATTGCATTTTACATCAAAACTGCGTTTTCATATAATTCAATTATATGGCTAGATTATCTTTTTAATTTTTTTTAAAGAATAAATAGAATATATTTTTACCATGTAATCCAATGGTGGTAATTGGGATTAATTTCACTTTGAAATTGGACATAAACAATTGTCAAACTTTTGATAGATATTGTTTAAAAACCCCGCTATTTGTTTTGACAATGGGAATCATTTTTAAATTAATTATTGCAATTTTTGTGTTTGGAATTTGGTAAAATGGATTCCATATTTGGAATCAGAAGGTCCAAATTATGAAATTAATACTCTTGTTTTTTGCCTTTGTGAATAGTAACGATGGTAATTATCGTTAATTATATGGATTAATTAGTAATCTGGTAGTTAAGGATAATAAAATAATATCATAATAATAAAAAATGACACCAACATGTGTCCTAATACTACTGGTTGTGTCATGGCCGACCATGGTATTCCTTGTGCCAATCTTGGGGACCCCATGGAATCACTTTTGTGTGATAATGACTTTTTATCTTTTTATTTTTTTAAAGTAAATATAACAAAGAATGTATCACTTGAGTAAAACATTTTTAATTTTGTCTACATAAATGGTCTCTAGGACTATAAATAGTAATTTGAAACTAAAAATATTTTCTACAACATAGTATTTTTTATAATTTTTAGATATTAAATAAATTAAAATATATGTGAGACTATGATGATGCAGTGATTACCTCATTATTTAGCGATTTAAATAAAATGAAAATATAATGTAAAATATAAGACCTAAACATGTCAAAAACCTATTGTATGGGTGGATTTAGAACCCTTATCACCTTATCCTAGAAATACATCAATGTGGGACCTTTAAAATCCAAAACTCATTTGAAAATAAAGTAACATTTTATACCTTTCCAAGAGTTCCCCTCCTCTCCTCTTATAAAAGGCCCCACCACTACCTCTTTACCCACACCTCTCAAGCCTTTGTCATGGCCAAGCTCTGCTCATTTTATCTCTCCATATCCCTCTCCTCATCCTAGAAGCCTTACCTTAGGCATAAAGCTCTTCAAGAAACCCTTTTGGTTCAAACCAATCGGAGTTACCCGATTCAAAGTAGGTTAAAGAATGATCGAGTCAAGTCGGACCCGAGGTATGGGACTTCATCTCAATCTCCTCTCATTGAGGCATATTTTGTTTTATACACAAATTTCTTTTATACGACGTATAAACCCCTTTGACTTTTATGTTTACTCAAATGGATTCTTTTTTATACAAAATGTTTACTAAACGACAAAAGGGAATGTTTTTTTTCGTACGTATGCGGCATCAACGACTTTTCCGCCGCCGTGACCATTATTTAAATTTCAGCTTCCTCTACAATCCATAACATTTTTTAAAAAATGGAAAATAAAAACCATGTTTTACTTTTCAGTTATTTTGGTATTTAAAATGGATTTCATAATGTTTTTATATCGATTTGTTGTATTGATATCTTGTGATTGAAATGTGGAAATGTTATGTTTCCTTTATGGATGTTTTATGTGATACAATTATGTTATGGTTCATGGGAATTGTTTATGAAGATGGTTGGTTTTGTGATAAACTAAGGGCGGGTGAGCCCGATATATCCTTCCAATACATTGGGTAACACGAAGGAGTTAAATGTTATGGTTTCTCCGAAGAGATTTAGGGAATATACTATGATGGGTATTCCAAACATAACCAAGAGGGTTACTCCCTACGTAAGAATGTTATGAATGCCACATGTTACCTTTATGTCTTATGATTTCTTTGATTTATTCATGATTTGATGAGGTATGTTAAAATGCTTTTGTTTTATGAGTAAAGTATGATTTCATACATGGACTAAAGTTTTCTTTTAGTACATTTATATACCTTAATGAGCTTTTTTTATGCTCATCCAATGTTTTTGAAATGTTTTTCACAGGTCAAGGGAAAGGTACATGATGTGATCATAGTGTCAAGGAAGTGTCAAGAAAGAATCTATGTTTTATTTTAAATATGTTTCTGTTGATGGAAAAAATGAGTACTATATTTTATGTAACCACATTGTTTAAATGTGGAATGTAATGCATCTTTTATGATATAATTCTCTAAAACTCTAAAATTGAAAAGATCCTCCACGTGTATTCTTGATGTAACTCAAGATTAAGTAATGTTTAAGGCTGGGGCCTTATAGTTTGTATCAGAGTTCGGTTTAGATTACTTTAGGATTTAGAATTCAATTAAATGATTATTCAAAAATATTTTTTTATGGTCAAATTAAAATGATATAGAATTTGAAGATTACCATGTTGCTTCATCTAAGAAATGTTTGTTCAGAATGGTTTTCCGTAGAGGAAACAGGGAAGCAGTGATAGGAAGGAATACAGAAGGAAATGACCTTCCAAATCAGCATCGTAAGATGGTCAGAATTGGAACTGAACAGTTTGTTGCAGTAATGGCATAGTTGAATCAAGCGATAAATGGTGGTGGTATCCATCAATGAGATCATCCAGATCAACCGCAGAGGAACATGTCAATGGTAGAACATTTCATGAGGCAACATCCCCCATCATTTAGAGGATAATCTGACCCTGTACTAGCTGAAGGGTGGATTAAAGCACTAGAGAATATTTTCGATGTCATGGGGTGTTTAGACAATCAAAAGGTTAGTCTTGTTATTTACCGTTTGGAGGGTGAAGCTGATCAGTGGTGGTAAATGGTTAAAAATATCAAGGATGCTGATGAGATTGATGCTCTCGACTAGGATAAATTCAAAGGTATGTTTCTTGAGAAGTATTTTCCTAAGGCTGTTCAACATCAGATGGAAAAAACATTTGTTGTAATTGAGGCAAGATGAAGACTCAATGGATGCTTATGAAGAAAGGTTCACTCGATTGGCATGGTATACTCCAAATTTTATCCGAGACCATGATAGTAAAATCAATCATTTTTAATCTAGATTAAAGACAAAATATCGAAGGGCATTAGCTTCTCGCGAGTTCAAGATTTATGAAAATATTATTCTATGTGATGAGAAGGTGGAAATGGATTGTTCTGATGATCATGTGTTCTATAACAACCAACAGAAGAAGAGACTGAGGTTGTAGGAGAAAGGAAAGAATTCTTCAAAAAGGTCTGACAGTAAGAAAACTAAGTTTCCAGTTTGTGATAAATGTGGTAAAAGGCATGATGGGGAATGTCTTCTGAATTTTGGGAAGTGCTACCGATGTGGTAAGATGGGACATAAAGTTCTTGATTTCACTGAAAAAGATCAGGGTGATGGTAAGACCAAATTTTATTTACAGTTAGTTAAATGTTGTAAGTGCAATGAGATGGGTCATTATGCAAAAAAGTGTCCAACAAATAGCTCGAGTGATGGGAAGCAGTTAGAGTACAAGTAGAAAGGGGTGGCGAAATCCTTTGAAACTACATCAACAGATGTGGGGCCATCAAATGAAGTGGTATCAGGTACTTTGTTTTTTTTTCAGATTATGCCGGTGTATTGTTTCACTCGGGGTCTACACATTCTTTCATCTCTGAAAATGTTTCTAGTAAAACGGGAATACCTTTTCAAGAAATGACTCCTGAACATGTGTTAAAAACACCTGGTGGAAATGTTGAGGAAAAAAGAATTTATAAGAATATTCTTATCCTTATCCGTGGAATGAACCTAATTGCAAACCTTATTATTTTACCTCTAGTAGAGTTTGATGTTATCCTGGGTATAGATTGGCTCTCTATTTACCATGATAAGATTGACTGTAGAGATAAAGAAGTTTCTTTTCAGAGAGACTTTCAGTTTGTGTACGAGAATGAACCCTTACTGTAGATAATGTATCAAGAGGCTGATAAACTTGTAAAAGATGGAAATGAATGTTTCCTTGCACATATTGTTGAAAACAAAGGAACTGTTCAGATTAATGATGTGCCAGTGGTAAATGAGTATCCTGATGTTTTTCCTGATGAGTTGCTTGGAAAAATACCAGATCAAGAAGTTGAGTTTACTATTGACTTAGTTCCTGATTCTAAGCCAATTTCAAAACCCCCTTATCGAATGGCTCAAATTGAACTTTTAGAGTTGAAGGTGCAATTGCAAGTTTTATTAGAGAAAGGTTTCATTTGACCTAGAACATCACCATGGGGTTTCCCTATTTTATTTGTTAAAAATAAAGATGGTTCTATGAGACTTTGCATTGATTATAGAGCCTTGAATAACATCATTGTTAAGAACATATATCCTTTTCCTCATATCGATGATTTGTTTGATCAGCTCCAGGGAGATCAGTATTTTTCAAATATTGACCTGAGATCGGGGTACCATTAGTTGAAGGTAATGGAATCAAATTTTCCGAAGACCGCGTTTCGTACAAGATATGGACATTATGAATTTGTAGTAATGCCTTTTGGGCTAACCAATGCACATGCTGTATTCATGGACCTTATGAATAGAATTTTCCATGAATTCTTGGATAAGTTTGTAGTTGTCTTCATTGATAATATTTTGGTGTTTTCTAAAAGTAAATAAAAGCATAAAAAAGATATTTAAGGATTATTTTGAAAACCTTAAAAGAAAATAACTTGAATGGGAAATTCAGAAAGTGTGAGTTTTGGTTGCAACAAATTTCTTTCCTTGATCATATTGTTTCTAAATATGGGATAACTATTGATCCTGCAAAATCAAAGGTTGTTGAAGAATTGACAAGACCCACAAATGTAATTGAGATTTGTAGCTTCCTTGGTTTATCAGGCTATTACCGAAGGTTTGTTAGAAATTTTTCACGGTTATCTAGTCCAATGACTAAGCAAACTCGGAAGGGTGTTTTTTTTATCTGGAAAAAAGAATGTGATGATTGTTTTCAGGAACTGAAAAGAAGATTGGTGAATGCTCCAGTTTTGGCACTACCTTCCTGGAATAGGGAGTTTGTTATATACAATGATGCTTCATTGAAAGGACTTGGTTGCGTCCTAATGCCGAATGATCAGGTAATTTCTTATTCTTTACGATAGTTGAAAACTCATGAGGTAAATTACCCTACACATGATTTGGAATTAGCAGCTGTTGTTTTCGCATTTAAAATTTGGAGGCATAATTTGTATGGAGTGAAATGTGAAATATATACCGATCACAAAAGTTTAAAGTATATATTCAGTCAGAAAGAATTGAACATGAGACAGAGGAGATGGCTAGAATTAATCAAGGATTATTATTGTACAATTCATTACCATCTGGGAAAATCAAATAAAGTGGTTGATGCTTTGAGTCAAAAAAGTAATGCTTCATTAACAATGTTGCATTTGGAACGTGATCATTCAGTTAAGGATTTGATGAACATTGTCATAGAAGTTTTTGGTTCAGGATGTCATTCTATTTTGTTTCAGGTATCAATGAAATATTCTCTATTAGACATAATTAAGAAAGAAAAAAAAACAAGACAGCGAGTTACCGAAAAACGTAGAGCTAGTTCAGAAGGGTATGTTTCCTGAATTCATCATTGATAATGATTGTGTTTTGAGATTTGGGAGAGATTGTGTGTGCCTTGTGATTCACAATTTAAGAGAGATTTGTTATGTGAAGCTCATAGTTCTCCGTTTTCAGTTCATCCAGGAAGTACTAAGAGGTATAGAGATCTTCGGGAGTATTACTGGTGGGACGGAATGAAAAAAGATATTGCTGATTTTACTGTGAAGAGTTTGACATGTCAATAGGTTAAAGCATTGTGACAGTTACCGAAAGGGATGCTTCAACCTCTACCAGTACCAAAGTGGAAATGGGAGAATATATCCATGGACTTCATTGTGGGATTTCCGAAGACACCTCGAGGTAGTAATGCAATCTGGGATATTGTTGATCGCTTGACTAAATCTGTTCATTTCCTTGCCATACGAGATACATTTTCCCTAGATCAATATTCCTATTTGTATATTATAGAGAAATTCAGGTTACATGGAGTTACTTTCTCCATTGTATCTGACTGTGATCCCCGGTTCACTTCTAACTTTTTGAAAGGCCTTCAGAAGTCATTGGTTACCGAATTAAATATTACTACACCTTTTCATCCTCAAATAGATGGGCAGTCAGAACGAATAATTCAGACTTTGGAGGATATGCTACATGATTGGTTGATGGATTATCAGGGAAGTTGGGACCAACATCTTTCATTGGTTGAGTTTTCTTATAATAACAATTTTCATTCCAGTATACAGATGGCACCATTTGATGCATTATATGGGAAGCAGTGTCGAACTCCAGCTTTTTGCGATGAAGTGGGTGAAAGGAAGTTAATGGGACCAGAATTGGTAGAAGAGTTGGCAGAAAAAGTTCATCTCATACAGAAACACATGATAATAGCTCAGAGCAGGCAGAAGAGTTATGCAGACAACAAGAAGAAGGATCTCTCTTTTGAGGTAGGTGATCATGTTTTTCTCAAATGTTCACCATCGAAAAGTGTGATACGATTTGGTAATAAAGGAAAGTTGATTCCAAGGTTCATTGGACCATATGAAATTCTGGAGAGAGTTGGATCAGTTGCATACCGAGTGGCTTTACCTCCGAGTGTATCTCAGGTACACAATGTTTTTCATGTTTCAATGTTAAGGATGTACATGCCAGATCCATCTCATATTTTGAGTCCAGAGGTAGTTCAGCTAGAAGAGAATCTATCTTATGAGGAACAACCGATCCAGATTCTTGACGACAGGGAGCAAGTGTTGTGTAATAAGGTGATTTATCAAGTAAAGTTCTTGTGGAAAACCCCCATTAGTGAAGGGGCAACATGGGAATCTAAAAATGCAATGAGGGATAAATACCCCCACTTAATCGATAAGTAAATAAATTACGAGGACACAATTTTCTAAAGAGGGGAAGGATGTAACATCCCATGTAAGTAATGAATAATAGATATACTTATCTATGTCTATTTATGAATTAGATAGTGTTTTAGAGGCTTAAAATGAGAATAAATCCAATCTTAAGCATGGAATGCACTAATATTTTTAAAAGATTGTTTTACTGCCTTTTGATGGAAAACAATTTTTAAATCAAACATTTGACAATTTAATAAGTTATATTTTTGGAAATAAACATATTATTTATGATTGGGACATTGAAATTTACATTGGATAATTTTTTGGTATTTTTCTGACAATGTTCATTTTTTAATGAATTGTGAAAAATACTACATTTTATATCAAAACAGCTTTTTCATATAATTTAATTATATGGATATATTATCTTTTGAATTGGTTTTAAAGTGTAAATAGAATATATTTTTACCATTTAATCCAATGGTGGGAATTGGTATTAATTTCACTTTGAAATTTGACATAAACAATTGTCAAACTTTTGATAGAAATTGTTTAAAAAAATCAGCTATTTGTTTTGACAACATGAATCATTTTTAAATTAATTATTGAAATTTATGTGTTTTTAATTTTGTAAAATGGATTCCATATTTGGAATCAGAATTTCCAAATTATTTAATTAATACACTTTTGTTTTTTGGACTTTGTGAACAGTAATGACGATAATTATCGTTAATTATCTTGATTAATTAGTAATCGGGTAGTTAAGGATAATAAAATAATATCATAATAATAAAAAATGACACCAACATGTGTCCTAATACTACTGCTTGTGTCATGGCCGACCATGGGATTCCTTTTTCCAAACTTGGGGACCCCATGGAATCACTTTTGTGTGATAATGAATTTTTATCATTTTATTTTTTTTAAAGAAAGTAAATATAACAAAGAATGTATCACTTGAGTAAAACATTTTTAATTTTTCCTACATAAATGATCTGTAGGACTATAAATAGTCATTGGAAAGATAAAAATATTTCCTACATCATAGTATTTATTTTTATAATTTTTAGACATTAAATAAATTAAATTATATATGAGACCATGATGATTCAGCGATTACCTAATTATTTAACGATTTAAATAAAATGAAATGATAATGTAAAATCTAAGACCTACACATGTCAAAAACCTATTGGATGGGTGGATTTAGAACCCTTATCACCTTATCCTCTAAATACATCAATGTGGGACCTTTAAAATCCGAAACTCATTTGAAAATAAAGTAACATTTTATACATTTCCAAGAGTGCCCCTCCTCTCCTCTTATAAAAGGCCCCCACCTCTTCCTCCTTAACCACACCTCTCAATCCTTTGGCTCTGCCAAGCTCTGCTCATTTTGTCTCTCCACATCCCTCTCCTCATCCTAGAATCCTTACCTTAGGCATAAATCTCTTCAAGAAACCCTTTTGGTTCAAACCATGAAGAGTTACCCGATTCAAAGGAGGTTAAAGAACGATCTAGTCAAGTCAGACCCGAGGTATGGGACTTCGTCTTAATATCCTTTCATTGAGGAATATTTTGTTTTATGCACATATTTCTTTTATATGGCTTATAAACCCCTTTTAATTTTATGTTTACTCAAAAAGAATGTTTTTTATATGAAGTGTGTACTAAACGACAAAAGGGAATGTTTTTTTCATACGTATGCGGCGACAACGACTTTTCTGCCGCCATGACCATTATTTGATTTTCAGCATCCTCTATAAGCCATAACATTTTTTAATAAATGAAAGATAAATACCATGTTTTACTTTTCATTTATTTTGGTATTGAAAATGGTTTTCATAATGTTTTTATATCGATGTGTTGTATTGATATCTTGTGATTGAAATGTGGAAATGTTATGTTTCCTTTATGGATGTATTATGTGATACAATTATGTTATGGTTCTTGGGAATTTTTTATGAATACGGTTCGTTCCATGATAAACTAAGGGCGGGTGAGCCCGATTTAGCTCTCCAATACATTGGGTAACGCGAAGGAGTTAAACGTTAAGGTTTCTCTGAAGAGATTTATGGAATATACTGTGATGAGTATTCCAAACGTAACCAAGAGGGTTAATCCCTATGTAAGAATTCTATAAATTCCTCAAGTTACCTTTATGTCTTATGATTTCTATGATTTATTCATGATTTGACGAGGCATGTTAAAATGATTATTTTTTATGAATAAAGTATGATTTCATACATGGACTAAAGTTTTCTTTTCATACTTTTATATCACTTACTGATATTTTTTATGCTCATCCCAAGTTTTTGAAATGTTTTTCACAGGTCAAGGGAAAGGTAAATGATGTCATCATAGTGTCAAGGAAGTGTCAATAAATAATCCATGTTTTATTTTAAATATGTTTCCTTTGATGGGAATATGAGTACTATCTTTTATATAACCACTTTGTTTAAATGTGGAATGTAATGCATGTTTTATGATCTAATTCTCTAAAACTCTAAACTTGAAAAGATACTCAACGTGTATTCTTGAAGTAACTCAAGATTAAGTAATATTTAAGGCTGGTGCCTTATAGTGAAACACATATGGATTTTCATAGGTAGAATTTACGCATGGTAGGTTCCAAAATGTTTCAACAAAAGTTATGGATATGTATTGGTTTCCTTATTAAGGTAATCATAATTAGTCTATGTATTTTGTGATTTTTATCCTACCTTCAATGGTTAGGATGGTTCTGATGCCTACCATTTCTGATTTGACACTATTTAATATGACATTCAATGTTATCCTTGGATGGGAAAAAAGGGATGATAGAGAATGAATAAAAACTTTTGAACTAGAAATGTTGCCTATGGTGATGGGTGGTTATGTTTTTGGACTTGAATTATGTTACAAGCTAAGTTATTGTATGGAAACATCAAGGATTCATAGATCTCAATGTGGATGAAAAGCTGTGAGGAATAGTTATTTTATTGAGTGGTAATTTTATCCATGTTCTAATGAAATATGAAGCATTTTAATTTGAGTTTTCTTTAGTAATGGATAATTAGAAATAATATGATTTGGTGTTTCTTAGTGAGGTAATGATGGTAGGAATGTACTGGGTGAGCACGTTGCCTTCAAGAATATGTGATATTTAAATTGTTAATTTGTCACTTAGGTTAGAAAAAGACATACACATCCACTTTTTTGGATTAGATAGACTGGATCATGGTTCTTGATGTTTGGCGTCTCTTCATTTAGGTTGTGGAAAGTACACTCTTTTGGTAGGGGGTGATGTTTATGTTGTAAGAGTCTACCCCACATACCAGAAGTGTCAAGTGAATGTGGAACTAGATGTGGGTATGTTAAGTTGGAACCAAGATACCATTGTGTAACCAATGATTCATGTGCCTAAGTTCTACTAGAAATTATTTAATTCAAATTTTTGTGGTGATGATTGAGTTGATCTTGGATTCTGGATCGATATGGTTCTAAAAATTATTTTGTGGTGTGCGTGTTGGAGTTGTGTTGGTGGTGTGGTAGGGCACAAATATTGTTTTAGAATAGTGGGGTGATCTAACTATAGAATATCACTAGGAGTTGTATATAGAATTTAGTAGTAATTTTTGAGTGGTTATGTATAAGATATGAGCATGAAGACATCATGGAAATGAGTGGTGATCCCATTCATACTGTTGTAGTTAGTTTTGTCTAAGATGAATTGGATAATGGCAGTATGACATGGGATAATGAATAGAATAATTGTGGGTATCTAAAAACAACATATAGAATGTCATATTCTATAACACAAAGGTGCTTTAGGAAATGAAACATGTAGTTTTAGGGAAATCCATCTTATTCATAGTATGTGCATGAATGATGGGTGTGCATAATTTTTAGTTGTTATCAATGATGAGGATGAATTCCATCCTGACATTGTGTTCTCATGGGTGTTTGGCTGAAGATATATATGAAATAATCTAGTAAAATTATTGGATAATGAGTTATATTTTTTCATGGTATTTTTCAGTGGTGGGGTAGCTTTAATGTCTAATGTTTTATATTGGTTGAAATTTCCAATGGATTTTAAAATTTTCACTTGCTGGATAAGAAAAATATTAAATTGATTTATTAATGGAATTTAGATATTTGGGACCATTTAAAGTATTATCATTGGATGTGTTTTATGTACTATGATGTGAAATGGGTGTTTGATTGAGTATAGGGTGTTTCGGGCTCTAAAAACATGAATCATGGAAATGAAAGGGAAAAAACGTAGTTACTGTAGACCATTCAACCCCAACTGCATGAACCTTTAAAGGGGTTTACATAGTTTTTCAAAATGATTACCCCAAATATGTGTCCATATAAGGGGTTTGAATCTATTTTCCAAACCATGTATGTATAGATTCATGTACAAGTGGGGGTCTGCAATATACTATTAAGGTGGACCGCACCAGTTGTGCATAATTTGTATAATCATAGGCTAGCCATGTGAGGTGGGTTCTACTTCAGAAAATAACACTAATTTTTTATACAAACCATGAATCTCATTAAAATGTGAATAATTATCATTTTATAATCTTAACATTAATGGTTTTCACCCATAATTTCCTTACCATTTTCTCGAGTTGCATCTCTCATGTGCCCCCCTCTTCCACCCAGTTCCTTGGTGGGCGTCATCTATTTTGTGTTCGATTTGATCATCATTGGGTGAGTTTGAAGAATATTGATAATCTCTTAAATAATTTCCCTTCCTTATTTTTTTATAATTTACTCTAAGCTATTTTCTACAAGTGATATCATTTTCAATAGTTTCAAGGCATTTCTCTAGTCGTTCCTTTTCTATCATTCCGACTCGAATCTATAACTGTTATCTATTGAGTATACAATCATAAGCATGGGTTAGGATGTAGATATAGCTTTTATTTAAATTTTCATCATTATATATTATTATCATTCTTCCTCACACAGTACATCCCACTAATTTCCCTTAAAATTTTGAATTAATTAAATTAAATGTCTAGACATTATACACGATGATATCTAGATACCCATGACATGGTTGGAGGATGCATGCTCATCTTGTGACACCCATTTTGGTGTTCCCTTTTGAATTCCTTTTTAGTAATTTCTATTAATCATCCAATATAGTAATTAAGCATGTTTGGTTTTATTTTAAGAGAATTAAATTGATTGAATGTTAGAAAACCATTTATTTTAAATTTAATAAAAGGTTTGTCCCCTCACATGGCCTTTTGTCACTTTTGAGTAATATTATTATTTCATTATAAAAATGAATGGTTAATTTCATTATTCTATTTTACGGAATATGAAATTTAATTATATTATTTTCTAAATGGTTGAATACCACTACCTGAACACATTGTAATTTATAAATGAAATTCTAAATAAAATAAATAAAATCAAAATTTGGTTTTGAATGGTTGTATCAAAGTCCAATTGATATTTATTAAATTATATGTACCTTGTGAATTTGAAAAATTTTATTATTAAAGGAATAAAAATTATTGATTCCTAGTATGATTCCGGAAGGAATTCATTAAGCACTCAGAGGATTCCACCCCAGTTCATTGGTATGACAACTGAGTCAGATAGCACACCAGAGCTCGATCGCTATCTTATCTCTATGTGAATGCCTCATTGTGGAACTAGTGATTCACTATCTCTATATATGGAAATTATTATGTCATGTATTATATCCTTATATTCAAATTGATACTCTCAAAAGGTTGATGATAATGATTAACTCGATAAGATTCAAATCATACTTATCCAGAGATTACTTGGGACAAAACTTCCAAAACTAAATTAGAAACTTTTACAGTATAATGCTAAGGATTTATCCAATTGAGAACTATCATAATCCTATATAAATAATGTATGAGTTATTACTATGATATTTATTGACCCTTTTAGGTCATATATTAGTTGTTTACACCTCAGTTCCTTTTTTATTGACATATTTACCATGAAGTTCCATATATAATGTATGAGACCCACGATATATCTATTCACTATGTGGATGGCAAGGTATAAGACTTGTTCCCTCACTGGTGTATGTATATCTATTCATATGATCATTTTTATTTTTATAGAACCATATACATGATTATATGGTTAGAGAAATTCCATATTCAGTCATAGTAGCTACAATTGACCAAGTATCCTTTGAGGAACCTAAGCCTGAAATAGTGTTATTATTTATTGAATTTCATTACTTTTGATATAAAAATAAACTATCGTATTTTATACTCACATACTATATTTCATTTTACTTCATTGGTGGTGGCCTAAAGATTATATCTTACACCCATTTTTTGACCCATGATTAGTACCAAAACAGATAATCATTTGACTACAGGTTATGACCATGTATTGTGTGTGTGCTATTACTCTTTTACATGGGATATTATGAGAAAAATAATGAGTTGGAGATCATTTTGATAATGGATATAGACATTAGGTACATCTCCTATTCATTTTTAATATTTTTGTAATATATATTGTATGTATTACACTTTTACATTATAGCATCACATGGACATGCATGGTTTTGTATATGGTGTTTTCCAATTTACCAGTATTTTCTGTTATCAATTATTATTATTTTCCACTACTTAATTATTTAATTATTTCTACAATATATATTACTAATATTGAGGGTATATTATATCTAATATACAGTCATTATTCCCTTACTAGTAGATGGTAGCCTCTAGCGTATGAGGGGGTCCTCTTGATGCCATGTGGCGATTGGTCTAACTACAGATTATACAATGAGCCGTGTTGTGAGATTAAATAGTTGTATCATAGATTTTATTCCTTTTTATTACTATTTTGGGATGGTAGATAGGATATGAGGAACATGATAACACATGTTAAATAGATTATGCCTTGGTCGAGTGAAACCACCAATAAGGGAATGATCATGTTTCCAAGGATTAAATTATTTATGATACTAATATTACAATTGATTGATATTTCTACTCTAGTGATTGGTTTATATCTACTTATAACTAATTTATTAATTTTTGAGATTTACCTGTTTAACAATTTTTGAATGGAATGGGGTGTGTTTACATGTATTTATAGGCACAAAAAGATTCACATTCCATGCTTATTCAAGGCCATGTAGGATGCATTGCAGGACTTCTTGATACTTGACAAATGTGCATTGTCTAATTATTCGGTGTTCTATCCAATAAAAAATGTTTCATTGTTTCTTTATTATAAATCTACATAAATTTATATACATTATACTTTCTTGTAATATTTAGGATAATTGATTTTTCATTAATTCTATTCCATAAACCTAAATTCTGCGTTCCCATATATCATGATGGTGTCACCATAACTGACCAATAATGATATGTATGATCCATGGATATTTTTTTTCATGGGATGAAACATTTATTGATGTAATTAAAAGTGTTTAAGTAAATACATAAAAATTGAATGGGAATTCATAAACTGGGAAAGGTGACACATTAAATCAAACCATTAAATATGAAGTAGTTATATTTTGGGAAAAATTAAAAAAACTAGGCTATAATAACTATATAAATGACAATTGTAACTTATAAGGGAAATTACATTTATAAATTTGGAAAAATAAATCATCTAAATAAACATATTTGACTATATGTGTAATATAATCATAAATTCATATTTAGTGATGATTTTTGTAATGTTATGTTTCATTTGTGATTGTAATGGCTTGTACCATTATTGATTTGGCAAGATGAACTATACGGATACATTCTTAAATGTAAAAAAGGAACCATGTAGATCCATTATGGAAATTTTCTTATGATATAAACCCATTAAGTATGTAATTAATATATTATAAATAAACTATTATTGGGATTCATTTAAATGGACCCATTTTAAATGTAAATTAAGGAAAAGTTTTCCTTTAATGCGGTGTGGTGCTAGTAAAATAACATGATGAGTGTAATTTTCTTAAAGGACTGGTAAATGATATTATTTAGGGTTTATGTTATTAAAAATTATAATAAATGAGATTGAAGAAAAAGTATTAAAGGGAACCTTTTATTTTTCTAGAAAATATAACACTCTTGTAACGGTAGTTTTGGGGTTTCCTTGATTGTATTATTAGATGGGAACATGAAGGTTTCCCTTGAGCCTTATTTTAATTATTCTTCTATTTCACGAATATTGGGGTGATGTGAAAGATCCTAGATACCAATACAAAATTTAATAGTCTAAAAATTTTCTATTTATTCTTAGGAAAGATTCTATCCTGGTTGTGGTAGTTTTCTTTGAGGTAAATTTTTATTGGTAAAATATTTTTTTTTCAGTTTTTCCAACTTGATGTACCTTTCAATTTTCCATTGTCCAAATTTAGACTTTTAGTTATGAAAAACCCCCAAAGATACAATGTATTTATGGTATGTTGGACCACAATGGTGTGTTATTGTATGTGGGTACCCATCGAGTGTGATCATTTATCTGTTTATGATGCTGTTACGATACTTTTAGGTCGAAAAACCTCCTTCATGTTTTAGTCTTTTATAATTCAAGAGAGTCACATGAGAGTTAGATTATGTTTGAAAAAACAATTAAGCGGGATGTGGTTGTCATTCTAGATAACATAGAGATAGGTGGATTAGCCTTTATTTTCTCACATTTAACACATAACTTGGTATGTCACCGTTTAGTTTTTTCTTGGGAAACATGCGAGAGATGTTGGACAGAGGTTTGAGTTTACCTTAGAGGCAATGGGTGTGTTTTTATGATTGTATTGAGACCAATTGATGTAGGTTTATCGAGAATCACATTATAGGCACAATGATGTTTGGGTTTTAAATAAATCGTATTGTTTACATGGGTATCAAAACTAGATTTAATGGAAAAAATTGTTTAGGTTTCTGACCTAGTTGAATAGTGTTTGATATTTAGATGGTTTTCTTTTAAAAATGAATCCTCGAGGGGGATTTTGTATGATTAACTATGGAACATGTAGGTTTAATGTTTGAAGAGGATTTCTAGGGGAGAATTTTGAATGTTAGAAACTAAATTTTCTTGTAGTTTGGTCAGTATTAAATTATTGACGGATAACCCGCATGGGGGAGAGTTCAGTTTCTAATCTGGTTGTGTGGGATTTTACACCCATTGTGAATTATTATTTATATTTCTGTATTTTTGTGAGGTAATAATTTAAATTGAACATCATTGAATGAACAAGTGCAATCCAAAGACCGATGGTTGAAAAAAGAGGCCCTTATGAACATTGTGATATTGAGGTTTGGGGAAAATTAAATAATGAAAAATGTGTAAAGGTATAATTTAAATTTTGTTTGCTAATGTCAGGTGATGGAATGATGGGAAGAGAATAAAATTCATTATTTAGAGACATAGTGAAGTTGTGGAAAGAAGAAAAATGTCTCCCTATTTTATTTGATCATAGATTAGAGAGAGAGAGATATATTCTTATGGATAAAATATCAAGTTACTCCTAGTATAAAGGATATCATGCCCCGTATCTTGAAAACATAATGGGAACACTAAGAGAGCATCAGCTATAAATTGGGCTATAAACCTAAATATATTTTATGGGTTGATTAAAGAGTTCCTTAGTTTTTTCACTTAATGAATGGTTTAAAATAATCCTTATGAACCATTGTACACCATCAGATTTTAAGGGTGGTGATCTTCATTATAACTTGAAATAAGTCAACATTATATAAAATATTCATAGTGTGTGAGGATGAGTTATGAGTGATGTTTATATAATGATTATAAGTATATTTGATCTTATCCATGAAAATCATTATATATGTGCATCAGAAATTCTAATAAATTATTTTTTTCCATTGTTAAGATGACATGGATGCTCTTATTGTGGGAAGAAAGATGTCTATTGCTGGGGGTGACACTCATGTGAGAAGGGTCATGAGAATGTGAGATGTTTCATGTGATAATCAATTTGGAAATCATACTCCATTAAATAAATAGAATCAGTGTATTTATGGAATCCATTGTGAATTATATGTACATGCTTGATTATGGATTTGGGTAAAATCCATATGTGGGTGTTAAGAATGAAATAACTTAGAACAATCCATTGATGATGGATCATGATAGTTTCAGTGCTAGTGCTATAAAATGATGATGTTTTCGATTAGATGATTATTTAGACTGGATAATTCATTATAATTTGGGTATAATATTCAATGATCATGATCAGAACAACTTTGTCACTCTTTAGGATGAGGCTTTGGAATCTTGTTTTGAAAATGTGAAAGTTCTAGTAGAAGAAATTTTTAAACACGGTCATCTGAAAGTGGATAAAATTTCTATATATTCATTATATTAATGCTATTAGGTGGGGAATCGTGTCATAAAATCATCGGAGGAGATTACTGCAATGTAATTGTTCGGAAAGGATTTTTCATGGAAAATATGACATGTCCAGTTAAGATTCATTGATTCAAATTATTCATTTTTTTTTCTAAAAAATAACCAAAATCAAAGTCTTTATGTGAGATCATTTTTTCTTAGTTGAGAATCATGCAATAAGTATCATTAATAATCTATGTCCAAGATTCAACAGGCAATTTTGATGATGGGAGTACTATGGCTTGGAATTTTCCTTTGAGAGTAAGAGCCTATAATGTGGAGAGCCATAGTCTAGATGAATAAAGACATAATGACATGATTGTTTCTAGGGTTATGTGGGCTCGGTTAAGCGTCATCTTGATTTATTATTATTTAACATGATAATCATGTTGAGTTTTAAGGGCTTGTGTACTAGATGTTTAATGTGAGGATGTGAGGTGCGCTAGTTGTTTTTTGATGTTTTTTAGTCTGGATATGGGACTTGGGTGTTTGGTTGAGTTTTTGGAGTTTCAGGCTCTATAATAATGGATATTGGAAAGGAATCGGTTGGCACACAATTTTAACATGATTATTAAAAATAGTGCACCTCAATTGTGAAACCATGTAATGGGTGACACATGGTTTTTCAAACCATGAACCATAACCAAGTGTCCATGTAATGGTTGTCACATAGTGTAAAAAACCTTGAAAAGATGTTATAAATCCATTTGAGTGGAATGAAGAAAACAAGATAGGTAGACCACATGAGCCGCATAATGTTTTGGTAATTGTGTGCTAGCCATGTGAGGATAATGCTACTTAGGACTGTTTCACTGAATAGTAGGTAAATGGTTATCCAAACTGTTCAGACAAACCATGTTTCTCATTAAATGTAATTATTTATTTTCCCCCTATACAATAATGGTTTCCACCCACTTTCCTTCCACTTTTCTCAAGAATCCTCTCATGAAGAATCATATCATCCTCGCTCTCCCATGGGTGGTTCGCCTTCATTCTTAGCCTGATTTGATTTCCAGTATTTGTATTCAAAGTGTATTAGTAAGCTATTTGACCCCCTCATTTTCTTCAATTGTTTATCTTTTCATATTGGATATTATATCATTGTGATCACATTTACCTTATTTTCAAGGTATTTTTATAATATTTATTTCCCTTTCATTACGGATCAAATAAATGCTTGATACTAGATAGTTGTACTATCTTAAGAATTATTTTTTTATTATATATTCCATTAATTTTTTTTGCATCATTTATAAAATATTGTCTTTGTGGTGAAGCTCAGAATTTCCAAGAATATCCCATAAAATATGTAATGTCTCATATTAAATTTAATGACTATATAATCGATGTTCTATAGATAACCATGACATGGCTGGTGTTTTTAAAATAACTTTGGGCTATACCTTGGGTTCTCCCTATTACGTTCTTTATTAGTTATTGGTTTTAATATACTAAAATTATACTTAAGAATGTTTGGTTTAAATCATTAGAAAATTAAATTGATAAAATTACATCAAAACCTTTATTTTTAAATATAATAGGGAATTTCCTCTTATATGGAATTTAGTCACTTTTGATATGGATGAAAAATAAATTGTTTTATTTTAAAATTTTAGGGATACATACATTCATAGGGTTTATATAAGCTGAAATTGAATTAGATGATTTTTCAATTGTTTAATACCATTACCTGACCTAATTTCCATTTATAAATAAAATTAGAAATGGAATAATTTTCATAAAATGATTCCATGACAATGATTATTTATTAAATTCTAAGTGACTTATTAATTTGGATCATTTTCCTGTTAAAATAGTTGTCTGACTTTGGTCAGAAATGGATTCCTGAGTGAGATACATGAGCACTAAGAGGATGCCACCCTGAATAATTAGTCATACTACTTAGTGAGATACCACACTAGGGATTGAGAAATGTTTTATCTATATTTGAATTACATATCAAGGTACTGATGATTCATCCTCTTTATATATAGAAATTATAATTCCATGGAGAATCTCCCTAGATGAAACTTTACTTCCTTAGTCACATGATGTAAATTATTACCTAATTGGGATCTAGTTCATGATTATCATATTATTACATAGGATAGGACTCCTCAAACTCAATTTGAAACTGTTACTATAGAATTTCAATGAATTAGACTATGGACTACACTCAAACCCCTATTGAAATACTGCATTAGTTATTATAGTGTATTTGTTTGATCCTCTGAGGTCATAGACAACTTGGTTAAACCTTGGTGTCCTTCTCATTATCATCATTATCATGGAGTTAATTATATGAATTATGAGACAAATAACGTATCAATTTAATATGTTGATGCCTAACTGTAACCTTTAGTTGATGTCCTATGCATGTACATATTTTTATATATTTCTACTTACATGTATGAAAATTTATACATGATGGAATGTTTAGAGATATTTTGACTTAGGATTAAGTAGGTAGAGTCAGCCATGTATCCGATATAGAAACTGAACACAACATTGATTTATTATTTATGACATTTATTTACTTTTTATATACATGTATACTACATAAATCTATACTCACATACAAGATTTCACTAGACACTATTGGTGGTGTCCTAATGATTATATATCACACGATGTTTAGGGTGTTGATTGGTACCTGAATAGATTATCTTCTTACTTTAGGTCATGACCTTGGACTATTCTTCTACTATTACCTTACACATGGGTGTTTTAGATCAATATAATGAGCTAGAGCACAGGATTCACATGGATATCAACTTTGGGGATTTTTTTTTTCAATATTTATGTAATCCAGTTTTATTCCATATTATTTATACTATATCATCATATAGACATTCATGGTTATGTATTTGGAGTTGGAAATGTTATCATCATTTTATGTTATCTATTATTATAATCATCAACTTATTTATTATTTTGTTATTTCAACTTCATTTATTACTGATACAGAGGGTATAGTATCCCTATTATGCAACCATCGTTCCATATTATATAGTCTATATCACCTATCATGATTGAGTTCATTTTGGGACTGGAATGACTACTGATTATAGAGTGACTCAAGTCAGGATGTTACATGCGACAAGCATAATAATTAGTAGTGGTATGGTGAATTTTTTTTTGGGAGAAATACTTATTCAATGGGTGTTTGGGTGATGATATACTCAATGCTTTGGTTTTATGGGCTAGGATAAGAAGGATCTTGGTGTTATGGTCATGATGATTGGTGGTGGCTTTGGTTTTTTATATCTGAGCACCATGCCATGGAGTATTCATCTAAGTTGTGTGTTGAGATTTTATAATATAAACAAGGACATTTTCTATAAGTTTTGGATGGAAACTCTTAGTTGGGGTTGATGTAAGACCACTAATACTTATCAAGGGAGATAAATATATGGTTGGGAGATTTTTTTTTCCAACCCTTTTAACTAGGTGCGTTTTCATTTTGTGTTTGGTGAAAATAATTTTGATTGGTTAATGAAATGATTCCCAATACTAGGAAAGTTATCAAGAGAGTCTTGGGGGTTTAAGATATGAAAAAGTGAAAAAATATACCTTATAGATCATGGTGCACGGTTGGAACACATTAATTAATAACCGTGATGTTGGACCATATGGCCTACAGGATGATGGGGAGTTGTTTAAAAAAAATGTGAATTAGCCTTTTTGGCCTTGTGATTGGCAATCTCTTTGCATAATGGGGAACACACTGTTTTCCAATCCACATTTATGTTCAAAAAACCATGAGTCATAGTTTATCCTTGGATAAATAATATCATCTGGTTAGTTATTGGTTTTTAAAATTTTGCATCAAAAACCATGAGCCTCATTAAATTGTGTAATTTTATCAATTTTCCATTTTGGGCTAAATCATATTCTCTTATTTTTCTTTCTAATTTCATCTCTATCATCCTAAGGTAAAACCCTAACGATCACATGTATCCAAATTATTGTTATCCAATGATTTTTATACAATTGTGGTGGTGTTTAGTGTGAATTGAACCTATGAGTATGTGTTTTAATTATTTTATATCTATATTATAGACGTGGATTTTCATAGTTGTTACACTTCTTCAAAATATTTTGAACACAATTTCAAAATAATTATTCACCATTGTGATTGAGTTCATTTTACCCTGAATCAAGGGATATTGTTGGATGAGTGGTTTTCAAAAATCATATGTTGGGTGGTCTATATGATTTTTTGTATAGTCTTCGTATTTTTCTTGCATATGTGGTTATTACAATGCATCTGACTAATTTTTTTGTTTCTTGGACGTAAAAAAGGTAAATTGGGTCTTAAATTGATGTGATAGAGCCATCATGGATCCCATTGGGCAAGTTCATGAATTGATATTAGACCTAGGAATATCTATAGTCTATTAAAGTCCATTTATAGTGGCGTAATGAAATTGTAAATTTTGGGATAGAGAATTTATAATAGTAGAGATATTTTAATTGAATTTTGGAATATTAGTGTGGTTAGAATGATACTTGATATAATTTGGATTTATGTTTGTTTTTTTACAATTTATGAGTATGAATTGAAAATTTTTCGATTCTAACATTTATTAAATCGCTATAGGCATTTCAAATGGTTTAAATAATCTGCTTTAGAAATTGATCTAATTCAAGTTTTAAATGAGGGATACATAAGTTTTAAATGGTAGAATTTTATAATATGAGGATTTGAACTCAAGGTGATTTCAAAAAAAATTTTAATGTGTTTTCAATTGATCGTTTTATATGAGGGTGTAGTTACTATTTTGGGTAAAATTACTTAAATACTATGCTAATGTTTTATATTTGAAATGAATGAATTGGGAGACATCTGATTATTTAAAAGTGAAGGACAATATTTTAAAAAGTTTTATTTCCAAATTATCAAGAAAGGTATCTATTTGTATTATTTTAATAAATTTGAAAGAGGGAAATGATCATGACATTAAATTTTTTGAATAACAATTAATTGTTGAGTAATACGAATAAATGGGATACTAGTTTAATTATGAAATTTGGCTAAGAGTATGAGTATGATAGACCATGAGAATTAAGGAATGTGTAAATGGGTGAACCAAATATTAAATGTCCATGTATGTTAGACCTTGAAAATTGTAGAGTTTTAAATGTTTGACATGATTCTCCAAAACCATGAGTAAGGATATTATACAAGTCACACATTATCCTTCTTTAGAATGGATCAAAATAGATTTTGACATTGTTAATGATATATGGAGGTCATAGATCTCCTTATTCTTGTTGACCTCACCTATTTTGATAATCTTAATTATGTTTCAATATGCTTTGATAATCCCAAATAATGTTTATCTTTATATTAATTATCCTTTCAATCTATGACATCACATTATTAAGTTGATAAAATATGAAAATGATCATTGGAATTTGTTAATCAATGTTTATCTATGTTTATACATGCTTTGAAATAATTCTAACTCAATTTGGAAATGTTTTTCATAGAACATATAAGTATTAAGTGTTGAGTCACTGATACAGACCTACCGGTACATAGTCTACTGATAAGTAAAGGTCACTGATAGACCAAGATTCTTGTGACAAAAGGTCACTAGTACATAGCTACCGATAAAAATAGACATAGAGACAAGATACTGATATGAAGTCCAGTAATACAAATACAAGCTACCGATACAAACAAATAGACAGACAGCTACCGATATGAAGTCCACCGATATAGATACAAATTCCACTGATACAAACAGCTACTGATACAGAATGGTCTCAGGTACATAGCTACCCATAAGGCTAAGTACACTGGTACATAAGTCTACTGATAAAGATAAGGTCACCAGTATTCAGACAGTTCCCATTACACCTGAGCTACCGATAGAATAAGTCTACCGATGTGCACAATTCGATTGATATATAATAACCACTACTATTTTGAAGTCCACAATTATAAGCTCACTGTTATGGGTCACTGATACATATGTTCACCGATACAGAAAGGTCACTGATATGCATAACACATACTGATAGAAAGAGCTGTTGATACATAGAGCTACTGTTATAAAGAGTAACAACTTCTGATAGAAGGAGCTACCGATAGAGGGAGCTACCGATAGAAGGAGCGACAGATACAAGCTCACTGATACAAAGAGATACAAATGGAAATAATTCCCAGTTTCTCTATAATCTATTTCTATTTTTTTATTTAGAAACTGTCATATTTGATGTTTTTAATGCACATGCTATTAATTAATGATAGTGGTTGGTATTTTAGGAACCGTACCTCGTACCTGTAAAAAGGTAATCATCCCCATTGTTGGTTCTCAAGGTATAAAAGTAAGATCCAACTAATAAAGAAAATGAGAGGAATACACATGCAAGGGTGTGACACCTCAACTGAAATTCATAAAGAAGAACACAAGAAGAACTCAAAGAACAATCATACACATCAAGATAATGTTTCAAAGAAAAAGCTCAAGTATTACAAAGAATACTCTCTTACCCGAGCTGAACACCTACACTGGAAGTGAAGGAACAGAACCACGACACTTTATTTTCCAAACAACTTCTAAAGAAGGACTCAATTCCTCATCTGCATCAATCCAAGGAGTCTAGAGCTTCACTCAAAATAAATAGAGCATACTAAACTTATCTCTATCTGTTCAGCTATATTGTATTTCATTTATTTACATTTTCACCAGTGTATGTGCTCTGTAGTTTAAGCACACCCAATCTCCTGTGCTAAACTGGAGGATTTATAAATCATCACTAAATATTTCCCTTATACTCTTATATCCCATTGTGGATAGTGGTAGAGGTCATGTGTAACCTGGATAGCATGTGTGCTATTTTTTTTGTTTCCCCACGAAGAACAGTGGTAGAGGTCATTGGTCCTGGACAGTCTGAGTACTATTTTAAACCCTGATCCATGGTATGGATCAATGTTTATATAAATTTTTTTGAGAGGACTATGTCTCATCTTGAGACTCATCCTCTTGGTTAAAACTGTTGTTCTTGTTTATTTCATTTTAAACTATACCTTATATTCAACTGATACATAATTTTAAATACATATCTATTTTAAAGTAACTCTGATAGTTAAACTCACAAGTGTTTGTATTTATTTTAAAGCATTAGGTTAGTTTATAAAGATAATCTAATCTTCATATTAGATTAACTGAGAACTAATAAATCTCTTGAGAACCTAACTGACCCTTTACTGTATTACAAATTCACTACATTTTAGCTTGTTATTTAAATTGGGGGATTTTAATATAAATCATTTTTACATAAATTTTAAATTGGAACTCAATTCACCCCCCCCCTCTTGAGTATCCACTCCGACCAACATATGGTATCAGAGGTTGTTATTAATAAAGGATTTACAAGCACTCTATTTTTCACCTTGATTTTCATTGTATCTTAAAGATCATAAATTTCTATTAGTTCTAAATTTTATCTCTTTAAATATATTTTCTAAAATAGAATTACGGATAATAGATAAATAGGTTCTACTACCAATATGCCACAATTCTTTAATGGTGTTAATTATGCCCAATGGAAACTGAAAATGAAAATTCATTTAGAAAATATGGGATTTGACATCTGTACTACCATAGAGACTCAGTATAAGATTCCATAAATAGAAAGAACTACATGGGATGAACCTACAAAAACAGCTTACAGTAATAATTGTAATGCAATGAATGCCAGGTATTGTGTTTTAAGAGATGAGGAATTTAATCAAATATCTATATGTAACATTTCTTATGAAATCTAGGATACTTTGGCTATTTCCCATGAGGGAACAACTAAGGTTAATGAAATGAGATTGAATACCTACACTATCAAATATGATAATTTTAAAATGAAGCATTATGAACTTATTTCTGACATGAATCTCAGGTTCAACGAAATTGTAAATACAATGAGCTCACTTGGAAAAGTTGTTCCAGCAAAGGGGGTAGATTATGAGAATACTAAGTTGTCTACTAGGAAGATGAAGAGGCACATGAGTCTCAATAAGAGAATCATGTGACATAAGTTCATTGTCTGTTAAATAGCTGATTGGTAAGTTAATGATGTATGAAGAAGAGCTAAAGGTAAACAATGAAGAAGATGATGAACCAAAGAGTAAGTCATTGACATTTAAGTCTACAGTCTCCAAGAGCAAGGACAAGGAGAAAGTTCACATACCTACAGAAATCTCAACAAGTGAAGGTTTAGATTCTGATAGTGGTGAAGAAATGACTTAGATAGCCAGATGATTTAATAAGTTCTATAGGAAGAATAAATTTTTCATAAAACTTAATTATAAGGGTAAATATGACCAATGAGGTAATTTGAAGAAAGATTGGAAGAAAGGTGATAAGGATGATGAGATAGTGTGTTGTGAATACAAAAGTAAAGGACACATTAAAGCTGACTGCCCAAATTTGAAGTTCAGGAAGAAATATGATTATAAGGACAAAAAATATAAACATGCTATGAAGGCAACATGGAGTGCTTCAAAAGACAGCACAAGTGAGTCTTATGTTCCTGATTCTGAAAAGAATCATGCCAACATGTGTTTCATGAGTAATACTTCTGAGGTACATGTTTCCCCTGTACTGAATGATTTTTATTCTAGGAATGAAACTAGTGATGATAATATGTCTAATGCTTATTATTTTAACACTATAACATGCTAAAAGATTCCTGCATTGAGCAGAAGGATATGTATAAAACCTTATAGAAATAGTAAGCTTTAACTAGCACTGTACAATCTGAATTAGAAGTAGAAAAGGAAAAGAATGCTCAACTGTTAATGGAGAATACTCAACTTAAATTGGCCAATGAGAAACATAGAATAGACTTATAGAAGTTAAGAAATGGAAGGAACATTCTTACAAAAATTCTAGGCAAACAAGTGGTACCAAAATATATTATTGGTTTATGTTATCAATATTGACAGAGACAAATTACAAAGAATAAATTTTTTAGTAAATCTGGACAGTTTTCTGCTAGTTCTAGTTTTAGAAATTTCTTTTCCTCAACCAGATATTCACATAGTTATAGATCAAACAATGTTTATCTTTCAAAATCATTTGAATCTATTGATTTTATGAGACCCATTAAAAATCTAGGTACCAAATATTTTTCTTGCTAACCTGTCTGGACCCAAGAAAATCTGGGTACCAAAATGAATTTCTGTTTAAACCCATTTTGTAAGAGACTTGCTTGAAGAGTTCCCATAATAAGTTAATATATGTGGATAGTGGATGTTTAAGGAATATGACTGGAGAGTACTCATGTTTCAAAAATTTAATCAATGTTGATGGAGGACATGTCACCATTGGTGATAATTAAAAAGTAAAAATCATTAGCTTAGGCTAGATTGGTAAAACTGATTCAGTTTTAATTTTTAAAGTTTTATTTGTTTACGGATTAAAATATAACCTGTTAAGAAATTCTCAATTGTGTGATGATGGTTTCAATGTTAAATTTTAAAATAATACTTGCCATGTATTTGATTCTGAAAATATTTTGGTATTTACTACCATGAGAAATAAAAATGTTTATGCTGTAGATTTAAATTCTTTAGCCAAAAAAAAGTTTACCTGTTTAAATTATTTTCATAGATAATCTTGGCTATGGCACAAAAGATTAGGACACTGCAATGTTCATTCACATAGGAAACTGACTAATAAAAATTTATTTAGAGACCTACCTCAACTAAAATTCCCATCAAACAAAGTTTTTAATCCCTGTCAAAAGGGAAAGAAACATAAAGTTTCTTTTAAATAAAAGAAAGAAGTTTCAACTTCTCAACCTCTCGAGTAGTTCCCATGGACTTTATTGGACCTTCTAGAGTTTCTAGATTAAATGGGAAGCACTATGTCTATGTCTTAGTAGATGAATTTTCTAGATACACTTGGGTATACTTCCTAGCTCACAAAAGTGAAGCATGTTCTTATTTTATGAAATATTCCATATCTGTAGAAAACCAAAGTGGACATTAAATTATGAACTTGGGAAGTGAACATGGTCGTGAGTTTGAAAATCATGAGTTTGAATCTTACCGATCATGCAATGGCTATAGACACCACGTTTCTACCCTTAGGACACCTCAACAGAATGGTGTATTAGAAACAAGAAATAGAACCCTTGAAGAAATTTCATAATCTTTGTTTTATGAGTATGACATACCTGTTTACTTCTGGGCTGAAGCTACAAATAGAGCTTGTAATATTATAAATAGAGTCTTGATTAGAACTATTATTAAAAATACCCTTTATAAACTGTGGAATAATAGGAAGCCTAAAGTTAGTTACTTCAGAGTTTTTGGTTGACAAGTATTTATTCATAATAATAAGGATGATCTTGGCATGTTTTCTTCTAAAAGTGATGAAGTAATAATTCTAGGTTACTCTATAACCATTAAATCTTATAGAGTATTTAAAAAAAGAAACAAATGTGTGGAAGAACCTGACCACATAAAATTTGATGAAACTGATCCACATGAACATAAGTCTTCTCTTGAAAATCATGAAGAATATATATCTATTCTGGACCTTAATTGTAAAAACAGTAAACCTACTGTAAAACCAGGAAATTATGGAAATTTTCCAGAACCTTCTTCTATTGAACCTGAATATAGAGAAGAACCTGAAATTTCTAGTCCTACCTTTACTTGATGAACTAGTATTCTGATGAATAATCTTTTAGATGCTTTTGTTGGTAATATGGGTAGAGGGACACAGACTAGAGATTCTATAAGAAATGATGTTGAACATAAACCCTTTCTTTCACAGTTAGATCCTAAAAAAATGATGCAATCAATGTTGAATTTTGGGTAATGGCTATGCAGTAAGAATTAAATCAATTTGAAAGAAACAATGTCTGGGAATTAGTTGACATACCTAAGGACACTTTGACCATATGCACTAAATTAGTTTTTAGAAATAAACTTGATGAGTATGGAAACATAGTTAGAAACAAAGCAATGCTAGTTGCACAAGGGTATAGTCAAGAGGATGGAATAGACTATGGGGAATCATTTACACCTGTAGATAGATTAGAAGCTATTAGGATTTGACTTGCCTATGCTACTCATCTGAATTTTAAGTTATATCAAATGGATGTCAAAAGTGAATTTCTAAATGGTTTTATAATTGAAGATGTATTTGTTGAACAACCACCAGAATTTACTAATCCTCATTTTCAAAATCTTGTTTTTAAGCTCTCTAAAGCTTTATATTAGTTAAAACAAACTCCACGAGATTGGTATGATAGACTAAGTAGTATTCTTCTTTCAAAAGGTTTTTCTAAAGGGATTTCAGATCCAACACTCTTTATTAAAGGAATATCCAAAGATTTTTTGATAGTACATGTCTATGTTGATGATATTATTTTTGGATCTTCTAAAAATACATTGTGTATTGATTTTTAAATGATTATACAAAATGAATTTTAAATGATTTTAATGGATGAACTCAAATATTTTCTTGGATTTCAAGTTTTTCAAAATAAAAATGGCATTATTTTAAATCAAATAAAATATAAAAATGATTTTTAAAAACATTTTGGTTTATATTGAATTAAGGAATGTGATACACCTATGATTACTCATCGTAAGTTGGATGATGATGAAATTGGGAAACTAGTAGATCAAACTAATTACAAAGGTATGATAGGGAGTTTTCTTTATCTTACTAATAGTCGACCAGATATTATGTTTAGTGTGTATGTGTGCATGATTTGAAGCCAATACAAAATAGTCACACTAACATGCTGTTAAAATAATATTAAAATATCTTAAACATACTACTAACATAGGATTATTTTATCCAAAAAGAAAATCATTCGATTTAATAAGTTATTCAGATGCTGACTTTTCTGGTTGCAGGTTAGATAGAAAGAGAACTTTTGGAAGATGTCATATTCTAGGTAAGTCCTTAGTATCTTGGTGTAGTAAAAAGAAGAACCCTATTGCATTGTCTATTGCTTAAGAATAATACATTGCTGCTGGTAGTTGTTATGCATAAATTTTGTGTATGAAAAATACATTATTGGACTACATATATCAGTTTAGACATGTATCTATAAACTATGATGACACTAGCGGGATTAAAATCTCTATGAATCCCATGTCTCACTCTAGGACCAAACATATTGATGTAATAAACCACTTTTTGAGATATCATTACCAAAAGGGTTATATTACTCTTGAATTTATATTTATCGAACATCAATTAGCTGACATTTACACAAATCCTTTATGTTCAGATAGGATAAGTTACATTAGACATGAGTTAGGAATGATAAAATTTGTATGTTAGAAACCTTACCATTAAAAACCTCAAATTTAGAAACCTCACCATTAGAAACCTCACCATTAGAAACCACATTGTTAGAAACCTCACCATTAGAAACCTCACCGTTAGAATCCTCACCGATAGAAACCTAACCATTACAAACCACACCGTTAGAAACCTAGCCATTAGAAATGTCATTGTTATACCTCACTAGAATGAACCTCACTATTATACCTCACAGTTATGAACCTCACCGCTATACCTCACTGTTAGTGAACCTCACTGTTATACCTCACCTTTAGGAATCCTCACCGGTATATATTACTTTTAGGATTGCGCTATTTTTAAAATTTTGTATCTTTAGCTGTCAGAATCTGTATCATTTATATTATACATATTAATTTTATTTATCATTCCTAGATGATAAAACATCAGTCTTGACCTCATCTCAATCCACCTCAAACCCTTTAACTTCAAGCATTAGCTCTCAAATCTTCGAACACTAAGCCTAGTGATTCACAGAATGGCAAGATTGAAGAGACCATCCGTCAGGGAAAATGATAATGATCCAAATTCCAAGAGACACATTAGAGTGTCCAGTGGTGGAAGTGAAGTGATGAAACCTACAAATCCACATCTCGTTCAAAGGGAGATAGTAGTTGAGAAAGAGCTATGCGAGGAATGGGTGATGACAAGTATGCCTTTACATATAGAGGTACTGGAGGACCAGAAATGGGTAGAATTATTCTCGAATAACAAGGTACCCTATTATTCGAAGCAGGTAAAATAATTCTATTGGTTTTTTCGTTTTGAGAAATCAAAATTTGAGAACAGGATGGTATCAATAGTGAATGGTAAGACAATATCATTTTCTTCTGTTGAGTGGGATGAGTGCCTAAAAGTTCCACATGAAGGAGAGTTTTGGTTTTTCTATAAATCAGTACCTCCTACCAGTGACATCTGTGAATATGAAGCTGCTTTGGAAGAATTAACAGGAGATGGTACTCTAAGAAAGGTAGTTACTACATAAATGGATAGATAGAACTAGTTATTATTCAAGTTCATCCAACATGTGCTAAATACAAGAAGAGGGAACTTTTTCAATCTAAAACACTAAGATATTTTTTTATATGATAAGAAATGGTGTTATGGTGAACTTGTTTAGATTGTCAATGATTCAAATTGTAGATATGAACATTCCCAAGTCAAAAACTAATGATCTATCCTTTGAAAAGTTGATCTCTGCAATGATCAAGGTAAGATGTGTGGCTAAGTCTCATGATGAGACCGTGGTTATGAAAGAAAACTTTCGAATTACCAAAACTATCTATAAATACATTAAGATCAATTGGAATCTGTGGACAAGATAATGGGTCAGTGATAATGAGAAGTTGTATGATATGTTTAATCCTGTGGATCATCCTTCTAGGCATAATGATGTGAGTGATCCAGGTCCAGGACCTAATAAAGAGGAAACTAAGTATAGTGATGATAGTGATGAAGAAGATACCTCTGTAGCTGATGGAAGGGAACCAGAAATGACTCCAAGTCTTGTTGATGAAGTTGTATCATCTGGAAAGGAAACATTCTTGGAAGAGAGAAATGAAGAAGAACCTATTGATGAGGAAGACCAACCTACTCCAGAGAATGAAGAAGAAGAAGAATTTGAAGCTAAAGCATATGTTTCTATATGCTTCAGTTTTAGTCCACTGATTGGGACCTCTTAAATTCCTACTAAGGAAATTGATGAAGTAGATAGACCTACACCTATTCTTGAGGACCCACCTACTGTTGGATAAATGGAAATTATTGTGGAAAATTCATCTAAGGGAGACATACCTGTTGTGGCTGCTAATGTACATATATATGAGAGTGCACAGATTGAGGGGGAGAAACATATCAGACATGGTACTATTTCAGTAGCTCATGAGATTCAAGAATGGGTAGATGACCTAGGATTTGTAGTGTTTGGGTTGGCCTATCCTAATTTAGAAGATGAGACACCCTTCAATAGACCTCCTGTCACTTATAATATCCTTTATGGAATATTACCTGAGGACATAGTATGAAAATCCGATTTAAACTAGTTGAATTCTGATCTCCATGATAATATTTTGGAAGAAAGGAAAAGAATGGAAAACTCTTTAATATATTCTATTCAGTCTGTGATGAATGCATCAATATCTAGTGTTTTGGTTGAAGTCATGACCTTCTAGAATCAATTTTCAAGCTTGGAAGAGGATGTTGAATCTCCAATGAAATTAAATTGTCTATATGGAGTATTATATGAGCTCTAAATCTCAAACAGACAATGACTTGGATTTTGTGAAGAGTGTAGTTGGCCAGATGGTATCAGTTTTTGAGGAATTTAAGAAATCCATGGAACAACATGTCATTAACCTGGGCTCTCTTGTGAAAAATATTATAAGTGGGATGACAAAATCTATTAAGGATATAATTTCCTTTACTGTTTAACCTCTCAGATCTACCAATCCTTCTTTAGATATTGATCCGATTCGAGCTGTGATGAGAGAAGAGATTGGACAGTCTTCCACCAGTGGCTCTGTAGGCTCTGCTGCTTTGACCCAAGAGGTGACTACCATTGGGGATATAGGGAAAATTGTTCAGAATTTTATGAGAGAGGACACTACTTCTCAAAAAGAGATCAAAGACAAAGTGGATTTCTATTTCCAAAGGATCTACTCTAAGAATCAGTTGAACAACAATTTCTAGCTTCTGTTAGAAGACCTGAAAATTCCTCCAGTCAATCAGGCCTTCAGAGAAAAAGTAATCAAGCTGAGGGAGAAGACTCCTGATCTAGATAAATTTATTGAGAATAAGGATGGCTTTATTTATACTATGGATAAAGGAGGAGGAATCCTAATAGGATTTAGGAATATCTTGCTGCCATTTTTTCATGTAAACAGTACTTCAATCATGCTACCTCCAGCTCTGCCTGCCTCTGATCAGTCTACCTCCATTCCTCTGATTACTCCAGCTCAAGCAATCTGAATCCTCACTCCTATGATCACCCAGCGAGCTACACAATATAGGACAGTCATTGTATCAGTAGCTCAGCATCCTTTGATCATCTCTGGTGTTCCTAAGCCTCCACCTACATCCACCAAACCTGAATCCTTTTCTGATCCGAAGGGCAAATCTTAGGCCGTTGATTCGTATTTAATAGTGGCTAGGACATTTGATAGGAATCACTTGAACTTATTTTGTTTCCTTTTTTATTTCTCTATATCTTTTTTCACCACTAAATATATATGATCTCACTTTCATTTACCTTTTGATTACTTCTCTCATCCTTTTTTTCATACTTTTTGCTAATCGCAAAGGGAGAGAAATATAAAAAAGGGGAGAAATATAATAAAAGGGTAGAAATGTAAGAAAATGGGAGAAACATAAGAAAGGGGGAGAAATATAAGAAAATGAGAGAAATATAGGCAATATGGAATATAAGGAAAATTTAATTTTACCATAATATGCTTATACCTCTAGTACATTTATTTTCTAATTTTACCTCTGATACATTTTCATATAGTACTCTATTCTCTGATATATTTGAAATTTTCATTACTCAAATAGAGAACCGAGACTAAATGTATTTTATATTTTTACATTACTGCATATTTTGGGATCATAATATCATAATTTGTGATTATAAAAAAGGGGGAGATTTTTTACCTCACCTGTTTTGATAATCTCAATTATGTTTCAATAGGATTTTATAATCCCAAATAACGTATTTCAATATATTAATTATTCTCTCAATCTATGATATCATGTTATTATGTTGATAAAATATCAAATTGATCATTGGAATTAGTTAATCAATGTTTTTATATGTTAATACAAGCATTAAAAAAAATTCTAACTCAATCTGGATAAGTTTTTCATAGAACAGATAAGTATTAAGTGTTGAGTCACTCATACAGATCTACCGATACATAGTCTACCGATAAGTAATGGTCACTGATAGACCAAGATTCTTGGGACACAAGGTCACTAGTACATAGCTAACAATACAAACAGACAGACAGACAGACAAGCTACCGATATGAAGTCCACAGATAACAATACATGCTACCAATACAAACAGACAGACAGACAGCTACCAATATGAAGTCCACCGATACAAATACAAGTTACTGATACAAACAGAAAGACAATCATCGACCGATATGAAGTCCACCGATACAGATACAAAGTCCACCGATACAAACAGCTACTGATACAGAGAGGTCTCAGTGACATAGATACCGATAAGTCTAAGTACACAGGTACAAAAGTCTACTGATATGGATAAGGTCACTGCTATGCAGACATTTACCATTACACATGAGCTACTGAGAGAATAAGTCAACTAGTGCGTACAAGTCATCTGATACATAATAACCACTACTATTATGAATTCCACCTTTATAAGATCACTGGTATGGGTCACTGATACATACGTTCACTGATACAAAAAGGTCACCGATATGCATAACAGGTACCAGTAGGAAGAGCTGCTGATACATAGAGCTACTATTATAAAGAGTAATAGCTACTGATAGAAGGATCTACCAATAAGAGGAGCTACTGATAAGAGGAGCTACTAATAATAGGAGAAACTGATAGGAGGAGCTACCGATAGAAGGAGCCACCGATAGAAGGAGAGACCATTACAATCTCACTGATACAAAGTGATACTGATGGAAATCAGTCCCAGTTTCTCTAAACTCTATTTCTGTTTGTTTATTTAGAAACAGTCATATTTGATGTTTTTAATGCACCTGTTATTAATTAACGATAGTGGTTGGAATTTCAAGAACTGTACTTCATACCTGTAAAAAGTTAATCATTCCCATTGTCAGAGCTGAAGGTATAAATAGACGATCAAGAAAATGAACAAAACGATAGGAATACACGTGCAAGTGTGTGACACCTGAACAAAAATTCATAAATAAGAACATGGGAAGAACACAAAGAATATTCATACACATGAATATGAAGTTTCAAATAATAAGCTCAAGTGTTACAAAGAATAATCTATTACCCGAGCTGAATATCTACAAAGGAATTGAAGAAATAGAACGATGACACTCTATTTTCCTTACTATTTCTAAAGAAGGACTCAAAACCTCATCTGCATCAATCCAATGAGTCCAAAGCTTCACTCAAAATACATAGAGAAATATAAACATATCACTATATTTTTAGATCTATTGTATTTCATTTATTTACATTTTGAGCAGTTTGTGTGCTCTATATTTTAAGCACACCTTGTCTCCTAGGCTGAACTGGAGGATTTATAAATCCTCACTAAATCATTCCCTTATACTCTTATATCCCACAATGAATAGTAGTAGAATTCAAGTGTGACCTGGATATCCTGTGTGCTATTATTTTTGTTTTCCCATGAAGAACTATGGTAGAGGTCATAGGACCTGGATAGTCTGAGTACTATTGTAATCCCCGATCCAGGGTGTGGGTCAAAGTTTATATAAATTGTTTTGAGAGGACTAAGTCTCATATTGAGACCAAACATCTTGGTTAAAACTGATGTGCTTGTTTATTTCATTTTAAACTATACCTTATATTCCACGGCTAAGTACTTTGAAATACAAATATATTTTGAAGTAACTCTGATAGTTAAAATCACAAGTGATTGTATTTATTGTAAATCATTAGGTCAGTTTCAAAAGCTAATCTAATATTTAAATTAGACAAACTAAGAACTAATCAATCTCTTGAGAACCTAACCGATCCTTTACTGTATTAAAAATTCACTACAGTTTATCTTGTTATTTAAATTGGGGGATTTTAATAGAAATATTTTTAATAGAAATTTTTAAATGGAACTCAATTCACCACCCCTCTTGAGTATCCACTCCGACCAAAAATTCTCATTCAGGATGGATTGATATGGAATTAAACATACATGAACTGATATTATGGATTTGGAATTCCTTATTTTTTTCTTGGATACTAGCATGGTGTTGCGGGTTCTATGAAAATTCGATGTGGTATTTTGAATTATCTAATCACTCATTAGTACCATGGATTGCAATGACAAATAAATTTACTATTTTTAATTATAATGTAGAACACCTATAATTTATGGTTTAAACATATAGAATGGATGAAGAAAGATTGGATGGATTGGTCACATTATGGAACCAAAGAGTCCAATTTGATAAATAAACAATGATTATTTTGAGAAAAGATTATTCTATATTATTCATTATATTATATTTGGTAAATATAGGTACACTGTTATTTAGACAAGTTATTTTATTAGACACCATTGTTAGTGGTCTTTTTAGTTTTAATCACACGCTACATAACTGACAATGATACATGGGTACTTGAGAATACGTGACTAGATTTAGGTATAAGATTCTGAAAGTGACTTGGATTTTTTTGACTCATGGGATGTTAAATTTGATCACGGGATGTTAATACTAGGTATGGACATAGGATCTTGTTTTGGGTTTTCATCCTTTTTGTATTTGGGGTTTTATTTTATGACTTCATGATATTTAAAGTTTACATATCATTATTATTTCATGTTTCTAATATATTATTGTTGTCAATTTCTATAATTTTTTAATTTACATCTTATTCTGATTATGGATATCTGTCTATATGAATTCCAAAATATGTTTACCCTAATTAGAAGGTTTAGTCTCCCAATTGTACCTCTATAGTCCCGTGCTTCTTGGTGGAATCCTTTAGAATAATGGGAATGTTACATAATGAACTAGATTAGGGAATCAATCTAATCTCTCCCAAGAAAGGATGTAACACACATGAATTTATTATGGTTATAATACGGGTGATTCTATTATATTTCTCTAATGAAATACGTAAATATTATTATTTTATGACCTCATAGGGTACATAGTAGGGTTTTCCCAATCATAAAATTGGGCACACGGGATGTAATCCCAAGGTTTATGTAGTTATATTTGTGATTTTCCCAAGCCCAACATGTAAATAACATGTTGGTGCATAGCCTCAATATAAGGTCCCTATGATTATAATTATTCCCCAAATTATGAAGAAATTTTATGAAATAATCTTATAGAATGGTTATTCTCTCATGGTTCATGTTCTTTGATTCCATTATGATTAATTTTATCTGAACTACCATGATTTGTTTCATAAAACATTATTATGATCCATGATTTTGTAGTATTTTTTAATTTTTAATGTCATTTTCTCATATATTCATGCTCATGTTATGAATAAATATTTTCATTTATTGATATCTCCAATGGTTGGCCTTACTGATCATCTAAGATAACTTTTTATTAAATTTACTTTTCCCCAGGATAAGATGAAAGGCTATATGTATGATATTTCTATGAAGGTTAATAGTTGTGAATACCATAGTGGGAGATGATATTGATATTTTATGTAATAGTTATTTATTTATCAAGGATTAAAATTACACTAAAATATTATGATTATGGGGTGGATCATAATTATATAGAATGAATATTCATTTAATAATATGTAATTTTTATATATGAAATGTGTGGGTTTCCTCAATGTAAAAGTTGTAAAGTTAAATATATAATCCAATATTTTATTAACAAGTGGTACCAAGTGTTAAAAAGTGGATGATCTTTTTAGAATTGGTATAGAAATTCCATATGTTATAATGTATATATAAAAAGGATCCTTGCAACATCAATTTTAAGAATGAACCTTTTTGATAACTTTATATAACAATTATTTATAATATCCCTATACTCTATGTATGGAGTATTTCATAAAATTTATTCCATTAAAAAAAATTATTAGAAAATGACTATTAGAGCTTGTAATTTTTGACATCACTGAGATATGGGTTGTGTTTATCCCTTTTGATATTATTAATTATGGTAATTTTAATAACAGGTTTTATACCATATGTATAGTATTTATATTAAATGTTAATGGGGGATAAAAAAATCATTAATAAATGAAGAATTCAGGAAGTAGGAAAATTCTCCCAGAAATCAGGGTGCTAGAAGGATTTCTCCCAACAATTATAGGGATAGAAGAAAGAATTATTTATTCCTAGTTAATAATAAAATTTTATTGTTGGATGTATTTTATATAATGGAAAATATGAAAAATTCAAGATAAAAGGTGTTTCAAAAAATCTAAAGGGGGATATAGTTATCATACAAATGATATTTGACATTGGATAGTGTTGGATTTTTTATTTGGTAGTTAGTTTGGAATTATTTTGGAATTGATATCCATAAAATAAAAAAACATTATGGTGGCCTTATTATCAATGAAAACCGATTTTTAATATTAATTATTAATGAAATAAAAATGACTATGGTTTCTAATTTATTGAATATGAATATATATATATATAGAGGAAAAAACCAAGTCACAATACCCTAGACCATGCCATAAATAATAATTCATATTTATTATTAAAAATTATTTATGTTTTACCCCTTTATTTATTTTTGGAAGCAATGAACTATGTAGTAGAGAAGTGTGTTCTTTCTTCAAAAGAGATCAAGTAAAATATAAAGGGTCCCAACCTTGGCCAACTATAAGAAAAAATAGTCACCATTGAGGAATCAATCTTCCCTCAACCATGAACATATTTGGACACAATTGGGGATAAAAATATATTATGGATATTAAATATGTAACCAAAAGAACCAAAATGCATCCCCACACTATAGACACATGGTTGTTGTGAAGGATGATTCCATGTGAGTTTTTTTGGGAGATGATTCCACATAATGGTATATATAGGGAAGGAATTTTAAAATGGATGTGTGATGTGGGATTCAGCTGATGTGATCAATGGTTAAAGATACGAATACACTTTATAGAGGTGTCCAATAAGGATTTTTATGGAATTCTTGTTTTGGAAGTGCTTACTCTTGGGAGAGTATAGCACATCAGAACTTGTTTAATGGTAAAAAAATAATGATAACCACACTAATTCATTTTATATTCATAGTGGGGGTTGTATATTTTCCTGATTAACAAAAACAAATTCAAAACCTATTTGGTATTTCTCTATAGATATTCATATCCTATCGTAACATAGTGGTGAAACAAGAAGTTAGAAAATATTTCCCCACATTCCTCAGGGAAAACAAAGAGAATTTTTTAATCAAAGAAAAGTGCATATGGTAAAAGGTAGGAGGCATTGTTTTAGTGAAATAGAAAATTACATAGTATATAGTTTATTTACTTAGTGAACGCTATAAGAATAGAGATTATTCCATGTATAATTACTACCAGTCATCTGAAAAGATATAACTATCAGTTTTTTGGGAATTTAGGGCTCAAAAAGTATGTTTATTAATTATAAATAAATGGAACTTAATAGTAATGGTAAATTATTCCTGAAACAAGGAAATATAATATGGAATATAGAAAGCATAATCATACTAACCATCATACTAAATGGGTTCGAAGCTGGAAAGTATAAAAAAAATACTATATAAATTATTAGATACGGGAGGAAGGGAGGCTACATTGACATAAACAAAACATGATAGAGGAATACTAAAAGAGTAAGAATAATACCGCTTCACACTACCTAAAATTTATCAAAATGATGAAAGATGGTATTGTTGTAATGATAATAATTAAGAAAATGGGTTTTCCATGATTTCTCAAAGAATGTACCAGAATCTGTTTGAGGAGATGTTCACAACCTATCTATAAAAGATTATTTTAGTCATTATCAACAAATATCTATATCCAGTGCAATTATATAGTTGTGAGACAATTCATCTTGGATTATATTCCAAAGTGGTGATCTTTTATTGTTTTCATTATGAAATGAATAGAATGTTTTAGGGAAGTTATCCTTGGGTTGATTTGTGCCTAGTTGAAAAAATTTAATGTGAGTGACCCCAGTTATGAGTGACCTAGCCAAAAGATTGTATTAATTAGTGATGATCGTGGATTCTATTTTATAGAGAAATTGATGATTTCACACTCTAAATATTCACACAGTACATGTGAACCAAGTAAAAACCTTATGTCTTGTGTAATTTAAATCTTTTATATTATATAATAAATAACAAATGAAAGTGGGTATGTAACAATTAAATTTTTTTATTAAAAGGATATTGAAAAGAGAAGTACTAATCAGATCATCATATTAACAATAAGAAAATATTGAATCTAATGACTATGTTGTAACAATCAGATTAGTGTAGTATTAGTTTATTGAAAACTGTTTAAATTGGAAATAATTTAAATACCCTAATACACCCCTTCCAGTGTATCTTTATCCTATGTCCCATGTGGGCCTAAAATTTCTCTTAAGGATTACCTCAATTCTAATGATATTTATCTCTTTAAAATTCCCATTAAATATAGACTTTGGTCCTCCTACTCCCTCTTATAACTAATAGAACAAAAAATAATCCATCAAGACCAAAGAGATTATTATTTCCATCAATGGTGGATAGATTAAGATGATCAATTCCACTATTCTAGAACCTGGACATCCATCAATGATATTCATAGAATAATTAAGCATGTGAGTAATTTTTGGGAGGAGTTAATCACAGAATATTTATAACAACATTGGAATGTTAAAAATATTAACTAGATTCATCAACCAAGAAATTATTATCATGAGAGGTAATTATTTTTATTAAATTAAATATAATTTATAAGTTAAATGATCATGTTTTCGACTATTACATGGTTTTTATCATCATATTATTCGTATTTATATAATGAAACGGACAAAAACCCTTAATGAGCATGTGTATAACAACATATACATTAACCTAAAACCTCCAATCAAAATATTCCACTGATGGGTAGTGGTAATATCTTCTAACATATTTTAACAATCATTTTTACATAACATTTCTTGTGTATATTGAATTTTTATCATTTCCTCATTTTTAAAACATGTTATATAACCCGATGAACAAAAAAAATGTGTATATATATGGTTATTTAACCTTTTTTCATAATAAACCTTTTTCAGTTAACAAATTTTTGAATTATATAAGAGAAATGAGAAAATGTTACATATCATATACTGTGATCCTTATTATCTTTATAAATTCCATTTCATTCTAATATTATATTCAACAACTCTTTGTTACTTCACTTGAATTATGACCAGTTGATCCATCAATTCATTCAATATATTTAAATTTTGTATCTTTAAAGAAAATTAAAGTATATATTCAATATCACATACCATTCAAAAACAAAGAATCAATTTCTATAACACCGATACATGATAGGGAAATTCCTTGGAGTTTCAAAAATCCCATCATGTATGGTCCATAATTCCATCTCATAGACTTCTTACTACACATTCAAGAAAAAAAATTTGTTTTAAAGGACATTGACTATATACTTATCGAACTTTTGTGGGAAACTCCACCTAATTATTCTGTGTTTGGATAATTTATCCATTAATACTATGTACACATTATTTGAACATAGACTACACATCCCAAGTTCATCTACTCTCAAATCATGTGATTAAGAGGTTACCAATTATTGAGTTCATCAATCGTATCAAAACATTTCCATTATTGATAATAAGGTATATTAATTAACAATAATAAGACTTCAAGGAATAATCTAATCTCATCAGGTTGTTTACATATCCAATTATATTGAATATATGAGTACAAAATAAAATTTATTAGGCCATATTGCATATAATTTTTATGAATCCCTAATTGAATCATTATAATATTGTTATTATAATTTATATTCACCACTTTATAATTTTAAACACATGGTACCCATGAATGTGTTTCTCTAAAAAAATTATTTTAACTTATATAAGAACACTAATTAGTTTACAGATCACAATGATTATTTTATTAATATACATTTATCTATAAGATTTATATCAATGTTATGTTTTATGATAGTAATGTTATTATCTATAGAAAAATCATTTAAAAGATGTCCATCATGTTTTATTTCCATTTAATAAGGAAATTTCTTATAATGGTTTCCACTAAAATGATAACCCATTGTAAAATACCATATTTTCTATTAGTGGTCCATGATCAACATATCACTATGTAATGAGTATAATGTATAGATTTTCTCAACATTCATTATATAGTTAGTTCATCATACTGATAATAATATATCAGTCTCTCAGATAGTTGAGTGGATAACTCCTTTACCTATCAATTATATTGAAAAAGTCACCTCTAAACCTCTAGTATCCTAACATTAAGGGTTTCGTAACTAAGTGTAACAAAATGAAAATTCCATGAATAGGTGGACCCAACTACTGTGTGACCTATATGGTTGGATAATCTAGGATCAACTATTATTATTCTTCCATAACTAATATAATCCAAAGGAACATATCTTTGGAATGAAGTACTTGGTCAGATGATTCATGTCATTAAATGTGATTCTTTTGAAAGAATATACCACTATTTATTTTGAAGAGGACTTAATATCACTATCATATATTATGTTATTCATTTATATATACATTATTTTAGTTATTTAGTTGTGGAAAACTATTCTATCCACCAAATCATTATATTGTATCCACATTAATGGGTGACTCTTTACACAACCCACAGTTTGTGTTTCTGCTAAAAAATATATTCCAAACCTATTTAAACATATAAAAATTCTTCTCATGAATAATTTAATTTTATATCTTTTCAGTGAGGTGAATTTATTATAGTTTCTGCTAAATCCTCATTGATTTTTTCCAAATTTCATATACCCTAGTGACCCAACCCATGGTCTAGTTGGTTATCTTTTAAGTATAAGGAGGTGGGAGGTATGAAACATGGATGGGGACTAGATACATAGAATGTAATTAAATACAAAACATATGTTGGTCGGTGTGGACACTCAAGAGGGGGGTGAATTTAGTTCCAATTAAAATTTCTGTTAAAATATTGTCTATTTAAAATCCCCTGATTTATAAAATAAGTTAAACTATAGTGAATTTATTCAGATTTTAAATGTTCACTTAGCTTCTCTAAGATTGATTAGGTCTTAGTTAATTTAACCACAGGGTCAAACTAACTTTTGAACCTAACATATTGATATACAATAAGTGTAAACACTTACTAATTTAACTATAAAAGTGGCTTCAAAATAGTTTTCTATTTTGAAGTAATAGCAGCAGAATAAATAAGATATATGTAGTATACTTTAAACTTAAATAAAAGATGCACAACAGATAAAACAAGAGGTTCAATCTCAAGCCGAGACTTAGTCCTCTCAAATATATATATAAATTTGATCCACACCCTAGATCGGGGTTAACAACAGTTTTACAGAACTGTCCAGGCCACGCAGAGACCTCTACAACTGTTCTTAATGGGAAAAAAAACAAAGACCAGGTCACACAAGGACCTCTTCCATAGTTGACGTGGGTAAATAGTTGTTAAGATAATTTGAGTGAGGATTTTGATATCCTCCAGTTTAGTACAGGAGACAGTGTGTGTAAAGATATACAGAGTACACCACACTGCTCGAAAGTTAATAAATAAATCACATAGAGAATATAGATGAGTGTTTAGAAAGCTCTAGTGATTATCAATGTAGCTCTGGACTTGTTGGATTCAGCAGGAATGATTCTAAGTTCTTCTCTGGTTTTTCTGTTGGAAAACAGAATGTCGTTGTTCCGCTTGTCTTCTTCATGAGTGAGAAAGATATCATAATTCGTCGTGTGTTCTTCAGCAATATTGGATTGCACTCATGAGATTTCTTTGAAGGTCTTTCAATCTCCTTCTTGTTCAGCACAGTGCACTCGGGTGTATATAAGTTCTTCGTGTTGTATATTCACACTTGCACACCACTTCTCTTCTTGTTTCATTGTTTCTTATTGCGTTACACGTGTACTGCATCTCCGTCTTTCTTATATTCCACAAGTTCTGGCAGTAGGAATGATTCCCTTTTCATAGGTTCGAGATATGGTTTCCTGACATGCCAACAACTATCATTAAATAACATTAATTGCATTAAAAATGTCAAATATGACTGTTAGCATTATTTAAAATAATATTGGCAAAAGCTTAAGAAACAGTGTCATAGTGATTATGGAAATGGTGTCTTCTTCACGGTATGTGGTTCACAGTATGAGCTTCACGGTGTGTCCTTCACGGTGTCTGGTCACGGTGTCTGGTCACGGTGAGTGGTCACGGTGTCTGGTTCATGGTGTCTGGGTCACGGTGTCTGGTCCCTATGAGTGGTCACGATGTCTGGGTCACGGTGTCTGGGTCACGGTGAGTGGTCACGGTGAGTCCTTCACAGTGTTTGGGTCACGGTGTCTGGGTCACGATGAGTGGTCACGGTGAGTCCTTCACGGTGTCTCCATACTTAGACAAATATTTGTATTTGGACTAAGAACGTGATACACAGAATATGGATTATGGTTAGTCATTAGAGAGTAAGAGAATGTGAATCATAAATATAAAGGTGTGATAAAATATTTGAGAATTGTGATCATGCACGAGACTTGTAAATAATAAAGAGAGTAATTAACATCATAAGATTTGTTATCATAAAAACATGATGTGTAGCTATTATTGAGATTGAAGAGCATTAGCAAGATGTGCAATGAAGATCGAGACTAATTAACAGTAATGAGATTTCTGATAATTAAAACATGATTAACACATGAGGAGTCCAACAATCTCCCCCTTTTTGATGATCACAAATCATATATAGGTAGAATATAAATGATATGTAATATTATAGATACTAGCATAGAAAAAACATTATAGAACTGATACTTGTAGTTTTTCCCCATTTATACTATTATAGAACTGACACCTGTAGTTTTTCTCCCCCGTTTGGGATTATCAAAAAGTAGAGAGAAGGAAATGAAACACTGCATTTGGCATTAAACAAAGGGTTCAAAATACAATAAAACATGAAACAACAAAAGACATCCCATCAAAAAGAAAAATAGTCCTCTGACACTTCAGGGATCCACCTTGTCTTTTCCTTTATCAGCAGCAGGAGCTGGTGCTGAATTAGAAGAAGGCATAGATGTTGTAGACAAAGAGGGTAAGGGTAGACCTTCAAAAATAGATGGAGCCAAAGTAGGAGTAGTAGAAGATCTAGGTTGTGGTTGGTCAAGAATGACTGGATGGATTTGAGAAAGATCTTAGTTAACTGTCATGGCAGTTGAGGCTAAGGAAGGTAGGCCAGGTCTAAGGGGTGAATCAACTAGAGAAACTATAGCAGTACTCTACACATGAAGATACGGCTTCAAAAGATTGATGAAATCAGTAATGAATTCACCACCATACTGCATAGCCTTTTCAAAATCATCCTTATTCTCCAGAAATATGTCCAAAAATCTTGTGAACTCTGAATGTTTTTGAACATGAGCTTTAAAAGCTTGAGTCACCGGAGGGATACTCAAATTTTCAATAAGATATCTATAGTGATCTGTCATATCACATTTAGAGAAAATCCGGGAACGATACAAATCTATTTTCATGGAGATCTCTTGTTGAGTATCATTGGCTATCTTAGAATGAATTCTAACCAAGTCCAATGCTCTATCACTGTTCTTAACCACTTCTGACAATGAAGATAGATCCAAGCCACTTAAGGCATTCTGAAATTCTTCTTTTATTATGGATCATAGAATAGAATCATCCAAAGAAGGTGTGTAGGTCTGACCAGAAACAGGTGAAGCCTTGATAACTTCAGTTAGAACTTTGAGCTGTTTCAAAACTTTTTACAGACATCCAGTGTATTCATCTCTAATCTTATTCAGATTTTCCACAAGCTCTCTCATGTGTTCCAGCATCTTGGTGTTCTTTTTTCTAGTCTTTTCATCAAAAGATAGTAGGTAATGATGAACTTGAGACACAATCTCCCTAGCAAGGAGGGAATCAGAAGACTCAAGAGAAACATCAACAGGTGCAGGGGCAGAAACAAGAGCAGGCTCTGATCTCAAAGATAACTCATTCTGCAGACTTGCTACCATACTTTTCATAATTGCAACATCAGCACTCAGTAGCTTATTCTCTACTCTGACTTCTTGAATATCTCGGATCATCCTTGGTTGAATATTCAAGATAATATTTTCCAATATAATTGATGAATCTTATTGACTAAACTGTGTCACTGGGTGAGGTTGAGTGGAGACAATTTTCTCAACTCCAGCTAACAAAGTCATTCCAAAAACTTTCAGATCGTCATTGGTTACAAAGGAGTGAAGCTCAGGTAAGGATGAAGGTAAAGGTAGAAGTTCCGATTCTGGTTGAGGTTCAGAGTCATATTCAGACTCAGATTCTGATTCAGATTGAGGTTGGGGCTCTGATTCTTATTCTGAATGAGCTAAGGACTTTCGTTAAAATAGAAAAGAAAGATCCATTCTAGTTACATTCACTTTCTGGGACTCATTCACATCATAAAATCCTGGGAACTCATACCAGGAGTGCATAGAGTCATTGATAGAAGCTTGAGAAGCTTAAGCAGATCCAGCTTCCATAATATCAAGGTTTTGAGGTTCCTTCCCCTCAACTTGTGCCTCCCTTCCAGATTCATGAGGTTCAGGAACATGGACAAGATCCACAGGATCATCCCTAACCTCTTCAGCAAACTCTTTCCTTTCAAGCTGAAAGGAAATTACCATTCTTTCTTCATCAGATGAAATAATCTCACGAACCGATTGTTCCACTGGATAAGTTCCAGACTTGATTCTTTCTCAATAGAACGAGTCTCTTAAACAAGATCTACCTCTAAGGTTACTTGTTGTTCTGAAACAGGAAAAACCAATTTCCTTGCAGCATTGGGATGAGCTTCTTCCTCATGAAGAACAACTGAAGGATCCTTAGTCCATTCCTTTTCATCAATTACATCCTCTCCTTGAGTTATTTTAGTAGGGATAACAGCAGGGACAACATCCCTTTCCTCTTCAACCAGAACTGTTTCCATTGGAGGTATTACAGGTTCTTCTCTAGGTGGTACTTCAGCTGTTACTTCTTCTTTTTCTTCTTCTTCTGAATACTCAGCCACATCATCTGGTTCCAAACTAGGATCAGCTATGTTCTTAGGCCTTCTTGGATAGTCAACAGGATTAAACTTTTTATATAATTGATCACTATCCTCAACCCAATTCTTTTTCCAGGGATTCCAGCTTATCTTCATCCTTATAATGATAGGCATGGATAGGCAGAAATCAAGGTCCTCTAACTTTTCTTCATTCGTTCCAACCATCCCTTTTGCAACTAACATACCTCAAATCATCCTTTAATAAAACAGGGAGGTGGATTTGGAAGTTACTTTGATCAGCTCACAGATATGGTTGATAACATACCTACACAGATTGATCTTATGGCCATTCTTCAACATGTGAATTAAGAACACATCCTGATACTTCATCACAAAAATATCCCCCTTTCTTGGACTAACCAAATTCTGAACAAACTTGAACAAAAGTCTTGTCTCCCCATCTAGTTCCGCAGCTATGGCCCTTCGCTTGGTGCCATTTCCAGTTAGACTTTCCAAAGAAGTCTCCAGGTCAAAGACGTCGGTTGTTGGAGGAGGGTCTCTCTGGTAATCTTCACAAACTCCTTCATGTGAAATTATTAGGCATGAAACCCACAACTTTGAAGAGAAAGAGAACTTCTGACCCTCGATCCAGCTGGTCACCATAAATCTTTCTCCAAACTCAAAAGAAAACTTCACATACTGAGAGAATTGAGATACCAGTCTCAGGTAAATTAGTATATTCTTTCCAGGGAACCATTCAAGCCATCCATGTTCTCTTAAAACTTTCAAAACTAATGATCTTAAAGATAGAAAACATTCAGGGCAAACCACTTTTTCAGGTACAACGGTACAGCTTACTAGGTTTGGGTTTAGAGGTCCTTTGTGAGCTATCCTTTGTATCGTCCTTTGTTTCTTAGAGGGGCGATTCTCAGACAAGGGTGAATATGGACGCTTCATCCTTGGCATTTACTAAAGGTTTCTGCAAGAGGGAAGAGAAGGTTCAGTAGAGAGTTCGGGTACGGAATTGAATGAAACCCTTAAGTTTTATCCTTTTGGAACGTCAAACGTCATAAAAACAAAAACGCGGGAAATCAAATAGTGGTGAAATAACAATTACTGCGATACGGGTTAAAAATAAGAATAAAAAAATGTTTTCATGGTGATACCATGAGTAGGCATTACGGTGAAACAGAAAACTAGGAATCACGGTAAGAAAGTGAGCATTTTATATAGTCACGGTGAGACAGTGAGTTGTTAGACTGTGAACATAAAACAGTTACTTTTAAATAGTAAGTATGAAACCGTAAAATAAAGTATAGTAAAGTATTAAACTTTAATATCAGTAAGATATTCATTTATTATTAATCATACGAAGATCATGTATGATGTAGTCTAATCTTTCAGAATTTAATGGTTTAGTGAATATGTCAGCAAGTTCATATTCACCACCAATGAATTCCAAAGTGATATCACCTTTTTTATAATGATCCCTCAAAAAGTGATGTCTTGCATCAATATGTTTTTTCCTAGAATGATAAACATGATTCTTAGAAATATTAATAGCATTTGTGTTGTCACAATTTATTGATACATGTCTGAATTGATATCCATAGTCTAGTAATGTGTGTTTCATCCACAAAATTTGCGCACAACAGCTGCCAGCAGCTATGTATTCAGCTTCTGCAGTAGATAATGCAACCGAATTTTGTTTTTTTACTAAACCATGATACTAGTGACTTGCCTAAAAGGTGACATGTTCCAGAGGTTCTTTTTCTATCTAGCTTACATCCAGCAAAGTCAGCATTAGAATAACTAACTAATTCAAATGATTTTCCTTTGGGATAGAACAATCCTAAATTGGGCGTATGCCTAAGGTATTTGAAAATTCTCTTTACAACATTTAAATGTGACTCTATAGGGTTTGCTTGAAAATGAGCACACATACACACACTAAACATAATATCAGGATGACTAGAAGTCAAGTAGAGTAGACTTCCAATCATTCCTCTATAAGTGGTTTGATCAACAGATTTACCATTTTTATCATGATCTATCTTACAGGTGGTACTCATGGGAGTGTCATTTCATTTTGTACTATCCAATCCAAAACGTTTTAAAATATCTCTAGTATATTTACTTTGAGTTAAAATAATTCCATAATCATTTTAAAAGATTTGAAAACCAAGAAATAATTTATGTTCACCCATTAAACTCATTTCAAATTCACATTGCGTCATTTTAGAAAAATTAGTACATAATGTAGTTTTTGAAGATCCAAAAATAATATCATCTACATAAATTTGTAAGACTAAAAAATCATTAGAAATTCATTTTATAAACAGACTAGGATTAGATATTCCTTTTGTAAAACCTTTAGAAAATAGAAAAGTACTTAATCTATCATAAAAAGCTATTTGAGCTTTCTATAAACCATATAAAGCTTTTGATAGTTTGAAAATATGATTTCGAAAATGAGGGTATGAAAATCCGGATGGTTGTTCAACAAAAACATCCTCAGAAATATATCCATTTAAGAATGCACTCTTGACATCCATTTGATATAGTTTGAAATTTAGATGTGCAACATAAGCAAGTAAAATCCTAATAGCCTCTAATCTGGCTACTGGAGAAAAATTCTCCTCATAGTCAATATGTTCTTGTCGACTATAGCCTTGTTCAACTAGTCTAGTGTTATTTTTGACTATGTTTCCAGATTCATCTACATTATTTCAAAACACCCATTTTGTGCCTATTGTGAAAGTGTCCTTAGGTCTTTCAACAAGATTCCAAATATTATTTCTTTCAAACTGATTGAGTTCTTCTTGCATAGTAATTACCCAAAATTCATCATTAATAGCATCATCAATGTTTTTAGGTTCAAGCTATGACAAGAAGGCTTGATGTTCAACCTGATTTCTAAGAGAATCTCTAGTATGTGTCCCTCTATAAATATTTCCTACAACCGCATCTAGAGAATGATTCTTTAGAATTATAGTTGATCTAGTAAAGGTAGTACTAGAAATTTCAGGTTCATCAACAGGTTTGGAATCAACACAAGCAGGTTCTTTAAAATTTTCTAGAACTGGTTGTCTTTATAGCAGGTTCATTTGATTTGTCATTAAGGTACAGAATAGATAAGTATTCTTCAAGATTTTCAAGAGAGGTTTTAGGATCATGTGGATCAGTTTCATCAAACTTGATGTGAACATATTCTTTCACACACTTGGTTCTTTTATTGAAAACTCTATAGGATTTACTAGAAAGAGAATAACCTAGGAAAATTCTTTCATCACTCTTGGATGCAAACTTGTCAATATTATCTTTGATATTAAGAATAAAGACGTTACAGCCAATGACACTGAAGTATTTAACCTTAGGTTTCTTATGGTTCCGCAACTCATAAGGGGTCCTATTAAGAACAGGTCTGATCAAGACTCTATTGATAATATAACAAGCCGTATTTACAGCTTCAGCCTAAAAATATATAGGCATGCCATATTCATTAAGCATAGTTCTGGAAATTTCTTGCTGGGTTCTATTCCTCCTTTCTACTACACCATTCTGCTGAAGTGTCCTAGGGGCAAAAAAGTTATGACTATAGCCATTGTGTGAGCAATAGGATTCAAGTTCATGATTCTCAAACTCACGACCATGATCACTTCTTAGAGTTTTAATTTTAAGTCCACTAAGGTTCTCTACACATTTGGAGTATTTAGCAAAGTAAGAACAAGATTCACTTTTGTGAGCTAAGAAGTATACCCAAGTATATCTAGAAAAGTCATCTAGTAAGACTTAGACATAGTGCTTCCCATTTAAGCTAGAAACTCTAGCTGGTCCAAACAATTCCATGTGAACCAACTCGAGAGGTTGAGAAGTTGAAACTTCTTTCTTTGGTTTGAAAGAGATTTTGAATTGCTTTCCATTTTGACAGGGATTACAAACATTGTAATTTGGAAACTCAAGTTTGGGTAGGTCTCTCAATAAGTTCTTCCTAATAAGTTTTCTAAGTGAGTGTATATTGCAATGTCCTAATCTTCTGTGCCAAAGCCAATACTCTTTATGAAAAGCATTTAAACAAGCAAAATTTTGCATGGATAAAGAATTTAAATCAACAGCATAAAAATTTTCATTTCGTAGGGCAGAAAATACTAAAGAATTTTTAGAATTAAGAACATTACAAGAATCATTTTCAAATTTAACATTAAAACCATCATCACATAACTGATAAATACTTAACAGATTATATTTAAGTCCATCAATGAATAAAACATTAGAAATTAATACTGAGTCAGTGTTACCAATCTGGCCTAAGCCGATGATTTTCCCTTTAGAAGTATCACCAAAGGTGTCAAAGCCTCCATCAATTCTGACTAAGCTTTTAAAGCATGAGAAGTCTCCTGACTTATGTCTTGAACATCCACTGTCCAAGTACCATGTCTTCCTACAGGAGCTCTTTAAGTAGGTTTCCTACAAAACAGATTTAGATAGGAAATGATTATGATACCCAGATCTTCTTTGGTCCAGACAGGTTTGCAATCAAAGCTTTCAGTACCGAAATTTGTCTTATGGGTCTCATAAAATTTGTATAATCAACAGACTTTGAAAGATAAACCTTATTAGATCTGTAACTATGAATATAACTAGTTGAAGAATATAAATGTCCAGAACTAGAACTAGTAGTATTCTGTCCAGATTTAGGAATAAATCTATTCTTATTAAACTGTCTCTGTCCAGGTTTGTAGCCTATTCCAGTAGTGTATTTTAGTGCAACTTTCATTCCTAGCATTTGAGTTAGTGTATCCTTTCAATTTGTGAATTTATCTAAATCCTTTCCAAGTTGCTCATTAGACATTTTCAGTTCAGTGTTCTCCTTTAACAGTTGAGAATTTTTATCTTTTTCAATAGTAAGTTCAGTTTTAAAAGTAGTAGTGAGAGCATGTTGTTTCTTTAATGATTTTTATTTATCCTTAAGTTAATTGCATATCTCTTCCAGCATATTACAATATTCAAACAATTCCTCCGTAGTCATGTTTTCAGAATCAGAATCAGATTCTGCACTATCTTCAGAATAATAAGAATTTAAAGCAGGAGTATATAGGGTTACCTCAGATGTGTTTTTCATAAAACACATGTTTGCCTTATTTTTTGTTTCAGTCTCATAAGCTTCAGATTCACTGGATCTATCCTCAGAAGCACTCCAAGTAGCCTTCATAGCCTTTTTTACTTACTATCCTTGTAATCATGTTTCTTCTTGAATTTGAGCTTTGGGAAGTCTGCTTTAATATGTCCTTTTCTTTTTCACTCATAACAGACAACTTCATAACTTTTATCTGACTTTTTCCAATCCTTCTTTCAATATCCCTTATTGTTATACTTTCCTTTGTAATTTGATTTTCTGAAGAATTTATTCTTCCTATAAAATTTATTAAACCCTCTGGCTATCTGAGCTATTTCAGTATCACTATCAGAATCTGAATTTTCACTGGTTGAACTGTCAGTAGGTAGTTGAGCTTTATCATTGTCCTTGCTCTTTGAAGCAGTAGTCCTGAAAGAAACTGATTTCCTCTTAGGTTCATCATCTTCCTTTTTATTCACCTTGAGTTCTTCCTCATACATCATAAGCTTACCAATGAGTTTATTGACGGGTAGAGAAGCAATGTCACATGACTCTCTGATTGAGATAGAGGTGCCTCTCCATCAGTCTGGTAAACATCTCAAGATTCTCATAATTTGTTCATTTGCTGGAACAGACTTTCCAAGTGAATTCATTGTATTCACTATCTCATTAAACCTGAGATACATGTCAGAAATAGCTTCATCAGTTTTCATTTTAAAATTATCATATTTAATAGTATAATTATTTAATCTCATTTCTTTAACATTGGTTGTTCCTTCATGAGAAACACCCAAAGTATCCCAAATTTCAAAAGCAGTTTTACAAGAAGAAATTCTGTTAAACTCTTCTTCTCCTAAAGCACAATACAGGGCATTCATGTCTTTACAATTATTATTGTAAGCAGTCTTTTCAAGATCATCCCATGTGGATCTACCAGTAGTGGGATGTTTATATTCTGATTATATGGCAGTCCAAATATCAAAACCTATGCTTTCTAAATGAATTTTGATTTTAAGTTTCCACTAAGCATAGTTTGTACCATTGAAGAAAGGTGGTCTGTTAGTTGCAGCACCCTCTAGACTATTATCCATAACTAGATTTTATAACTATAATTTAAAGAGATAAAAATTTAGAACTAACAGAAAATTAAGATCTTTAAAGATAAAACTAAAATCATAGTTTAAAAACAGAGTGTTTCAAAAATCATTGAACAAAAACTAATCCTCTGATACCAAATGTTGGTCGGAGTGGACACTCAAGAGGGGGGTGAATTGAGTTCCCATTAAAATTTTTGTTAAAATATTGTCTAGTTAAAATCCCCCTATTTATAAAATAAGTTAAACTGTAGTGAATTTATACAGATTGTAAATGTTCACTTAGCTTCTCAAAAATTGATTAGGTATCAGTTAATTTAACAACTAGGTCAAACTAAATTTTGAAGCTAACCTATTTATTTACAATAAGTGTAAACACTTGCTAATTTAACTATCAATGTGGCTTCAAAATAGTTTTGTATTTCAAAGTAATAACAGCGGAATAAATAAGATATATGTAGTATAATTTAAACTTAAATAAAAGATGCACAACAGATAAAACAAGAGGTTCAGTCTCAAGATGAGACTTAGTCCTCTCAAATATATATATAAATTTGATCCACACCCTAGATCGTGGTTAACAATAGTTTTACACAACTGTACAGGCCACGCAGGGACCTCTACCACTGTTATTCATGGGAAACAAAAAAAGACCAGGTCACACAAGGACCTCTTCCACAGGTGACGTGGGTAAACAGAAGTTAAGAGAATTTGAGTGAGGATTTTGATATCCTCCAGTTCAGTGCAGGAGATAGTGTGTTTAAAGATATACAGAGTACACCACGCTGCTCGAAAGTTAATAAATAAATCACGTAGAGAAGATAGATGAGAGTTTAGAAAGCTCTAGTGATTATCAATGTAGCTCTGGACTCGTTGGATTCAGCAGGAATGCTTCTGAGTTCTTCTCTGGTTTTTCTATTGAAAAATAGAGTGTCGTAGTTCAGCTTGTCTTCTTCAGGAGTGAGAAAGATCTATTGATTCGTCATGTGTTCTTCACCAGTATTGGATTGCACTCATGAGAGTTCTTTGAAGGCCTTGAAATCTCCTTCTTGTTCAGCACAATGCACTCGGGTGTATGTAAGTTCTTCGTGTAGTATATTCACACTTTCACACCGCTTCTCTTCTTGTTTTGTTGTTTCTTGTTGTGTTACACGTGTACTGCTTCTCTGTGTTTCTTATATTCCACGAGTTCTGGCAGTAGGAATGATTCCCTTTTCACAGGTTCGAGATACGGTTTCCTGAAATGCCAACAACTATCATTAAATAACATTAATTGCATTAAAAATGACAAATATGACCATTAGAATTATTTAAAATAATATTGACACAAGCTTAAGAAACTGTGTCATAGTGATTATGGAAACGATGTCTTCTTCACGGTATGTGGTTCACGATATGAGCTTCACGGTGTGTCCTTCACGGTGTCTGGTCATGGTGTCTTGTCACGGTGAGTGGTCATGGTGTCTGGGTCACGGTGTCTGGTCATGGTGAGTGGTCACTGTGTCTGGGTCACGGTGTCTGGGTCACGGTGAGTGGTCACGGTGAGTCCTTCACAGTTTCTGGGTCATGGTGTCTGGGTCACGGTGAGTGGTCATAGTGAGTCCTTCACGGTGTCTCCATACTTAGACAAATATCTGTATTTGGACTAAGATAGTGATATGCAACATATGGATTAAGGTTAATCATTAGAGAGTAAGAGAATATGAATCATAAATATAAAGGTGTGATAAAATATTTTAGAATTGTGATGATGCATGAGACTTGTAAATAATAAAGAGAGTAAGTAACATCATAAAATTAGTTATCATAAAAACATGATGTGTAGCTATTATTGAGATTGACGAGTATTAGCAAGATGTGCAATGAATATCGAGATTAGTTAACAGTAATGAGATTTGTGATCATTAAAACATGATTAACACATGAGGAGTCCAACAACATGTATTAAATACATTATGTGTATTTGGCTGGATAGACCCCATTCACGACGTGTAGAGAGATCATCCTGAGAAATGAAGCCCAATGATTTTTTTGATGTGCAATTCATTTAAATTATACATAAATAATGAGAGGTTGTTTTTTAAAAGGTATAAGTGCCTCTTATTTTTGATATAGGATCATTTACTCCTCTAGAAAATGCCACGTGAGGACCCCTCTGACCCCTAACCTAGGGTTTTCTACCCCACTTTCATCTGATCTCTTTTTCCTTCACCACAAATCACGTTGGACCCAAAATGGTATTCTCTGCAATATTATTCTATCCTTATATCATTTATCATCATATATACTATACTCATTTGGTGTGATATCATATACCCTATTTTTAGTGTTTGTTTCCTTGTGTTCCATTTTCCCCATTTCTCTCTCGATTTAAAGGCCAACATAAGATTTGGAGAGTGATACATGTTTAAAGTCGGTGGCCTTGATCTTTTTCATCAGGAACTACTAGTTTTGTATCATGTTTAATTATTCTATGTGCTATATTTTTTTTTTGTGAAACCTATAAAATTATTTAAAAATTTAAATAATTTTCCATGTGAAATACAGTCTTAGCTAGCGAGGAATCAAAACCCTTATTAATCTCCTTGACATGGTCCACCACAATGGTTGTGCCTTTACTTGGTGGCATAAATTTCCCATATGTTAAATTGTTAAAATATTCTTTTGTGGGTGTTATCATGAAATAACTTCTATCAAATTATGAAAAGAGTATTTAGAAATGGTGGGCTATGAGTTAGGCCCCTACAAATTATGCCATTAATCAATTTCATAAATTAATGATTTTAAAAAAAATTATAAAAGAGTTTCAATGAAATGCCTTACTAAGTTGGATGATATCATGATAGATAAACCATACACTTATTTCATACTAGGATAGATATTAATGATTCCATGTATGGATGACTACGGATGAGATTATCTTTCATTACAAGTCGAGTTTTTAATGAATTGTATATATGCCTAGAGTGATACAAGGTATTCCCTGGATGGTCTCACTATTTGTTTTCCATATCTGCATACAAGCGACTCTGGTTCCCTAGTGGAGGTTCCATGGATGATCATGGTGGATAGATGGTTAGAACATGACATGAGTGATTCTTAGTCCCCTACATCTAGTTCTAGTGATTGTCTTGCAGTGTTTTTATTCATACTCTGCTATGGGTGATACTTGGGATTACATTATTCAATATACTTGTATGTAATACTACAAAATTTTTTATTTATTATTCTCCTATTGCGAACACGGGTTCCATCTTATGGATCATCTTAGATAGTCCTAGGTTAACATTATTTCAATTCAAGGGATTCCATTTTTATAATTCCCAGAAAGAGAATTTTTTAATTTAAAGGATATGTATTCTATGAAAAATCACGTTCTTAGGAATGGACCATATATTTATAAATTATTTAAAACCTCCCATTATATATTATATAACACATGTATAGGTATACTTGAATCATATACATTTAACATAGGACAAAGAATGTAGTGTTGGTCTGGTATCCAGGAGGAACCTAGAGCGTCATGTTTTATTTATTTTTTTCCATTAAATTATTATAATTGAAACACATTTCATATTATATCCACAGACTGGATTGACCATGAATCTTTTTTTGGTGGCCTATTAAGTATGTATCACATGTTTGTAGGAAGTTTCCAAGAGGTTATTTTGAATCAAATATAGGTTTATTTGGAAAGTGTTTTCTTTTATTGTCAAAGAAAATTATATCAACTAACATTGTAATGGTTGGTGATCAGAATCAAAATCGTAATTAGAAAATTAGACACACAATATTTAATAATTCTTGTTGTAATGGGAATAAAGATTCACCGTACTCACTAGGATTTAGAATGAATGTGTGAATTGGAAGGATGAACTCAATGAGAGACTTCATGGCTCTAATGAAAACCTGATGATGTGTTTCTAATCTTTGAGTTCTCATAAATCATCTACAATTGAAATTTGAGGAACTAGTGTTACTAATAAGATTGATATTTTATTAGAAAGAAAGAAGAAAATGGAAGGATGGTATGTTATAATACATTTTAATAAAATTCAAATGATGTTATTCCAATTATAAGTGTTTTAAATGTTGGATCGTAATATAGATGTATATGAATATTAGATGGCACAATACCAGAGGGGGTGAATTATAGGTTATTTTTTATTAAAACACTTAAGAAAGAACTTGTTTTAATATATCATAAACTAATACTATTCATAATCAATACAATAGACCATAATGTTCTTGGATCTAATGGAAATATAAAGATGTAATGCAGTACTATAAGTAATGTAAAAACAATTGTATTTGAAATGAATACAATAATAAAGGTAATACAAATGTAAATGATTCTACCAAATAGCATATGGAATCAAATAATACAAAATGTAATGAAGGAATCCTAATTTAAATAATTACAATTGAAATGAATATGAAAAGAAAGATTAGTCAAAACAATTCCCTTTCTAATACAAATAGAAGCATAAATGTAAAAGTATTACAATTGTTTTAACCAAAAGAAAAGGGTATCCTTTCCCCTAGGATAGAAGTTCTATCTTTCCACCAGCTTGGTAAGCCCTCGATACGTTGATAGGTATGGCTATTTTCTTATCCTTGTAATTCCACGATTATGAAGGTAATCGACTCCTCCATCCTTAATGAAATTGAAGGCCCTCGATACGATGATTGGCAATACGTCTTCATATCCCTGGAATCTCTTGATTGTTATCACAACGATCAGTTGCACAAAGTAGTATCAGACCACATATAGAAAAACAATACCACAGAACAAGATGTTCAATTCTTGTATCTTCAAGGCATTCACATGAAGATAGAGAGAGGTCACATCATTTCTCTCTAGAACTAGATATTAGTTAAAGTTGTGTATTCTGGTCTGAATGACCTGCTATGTATAGGATTCAGGTTCCAATATTCATATTTTTTCCAATAGTCATATTACTCCGAAAAAGTCATAGGGATGTGGACACATGGCATCACAACGGTCAAAATAATATAGAATACATGACATCGTTTTAATTGGTAAATAACCAACTCTGTCAAATATTTTTTTGTTAGAAATAAGTAAGTACAAATGAAAAAAACAAATAGTATGAGATACATGAAATCATTATTGAAGTTATGATAAGAGTGTAATGTATTTCATATGTGCAATACGTAACTTATTTTCTAGGCTCAAAATAACAATGCATATTGATTACAAATTATATCCTGGTTTTGATTCTTAACATGGTAACGATACATGATATTCAATCTGGTTACTATGTTTGGATACAAAGAATAATAAAAGTATGATACATAACCTGATTATGATGTAGATTTTATATACAGTGTTTTTCCAGGATACGAAACTTAAATACGATGAAGTAATTAACATGGTTACGATGCATTGTTATGATGTGGTACTTTACCTGTTTACGATTCATAATTACGATGTGATGCTTCACCTGGTTATGATGCATGATTTTGATGTGGTGATTTACCAGGTTATGATGCATGATTACGATGTGGTGTTTTACCATGTTACGATGAATGATTACGATGTGGTGCTTATCCAGGTTGTGATGCATAATTAAAATGTAGTACTTTACCAGGTTACGATTTCTGATTACAATACAATTTATAGTCAGATTACGATTCCGGAATATGATGTACTGAATAATCTAGTTATGCTTCTGAAGCTGCATAAAAAACAACGTGAATGAACAAAAGTCATGACATTCGTAGGGTTACATAAAAAAAGTGATTGATTACGATTTTTAAAACAACATACATGACAATCAATATGTGTGATTACGATATGTGTGATTTGTGATTTAAAAAAAAATTGACTGATGGAAAATTTGAAACATGTTTTTACTCTACAATCTCCCCCACTTTGGAAATCAAAAAACAAAACAAAAAAATGATTTCAAAAAAATAAAAACATATCTCCCACCGAGTTTAATAACTATAGTGAATATGACTAATTCCAACATTGGTTTAAACAAATAACAAGGGAAAATATTCTCCTTAATTTTTCTTATGACATCTCCCCCTTAATCAGGCTTTCATAAAAAAACCTTTTATTTCAATTCCATTATCCCCCTTTCTTATTTTCAAAAAGAATAAGGGAAGGAATTTATTTCCTTCAAAAAGTTGGAGAAATAGAGTATGAAACAATAAATTTTACTTGAAACAAAATTTTATTACAACAAGAGTTCAACCATCATTCTTTGCTCTTTTGTTTTTTTAAAAGATTAAACAAGAAGAGTTTCATCTTCTGGAACTCTTTTCTATCCTCTAGGATCTTGTGAAGGGCTTTTTTTGAGCCTTTATGTTCTCATCCGGTTAAGAAATAATCATTTCTTTCCTCCAGAGTCAATCTTCAGGAAGCTGATTAACAAATTCCTGAGCATTAAGTATTAATTCTTAGTTATTGTAATAATCCAATATGAGGTTGTAGGCTTCCTAATGGATATAAAATATATTTTAGAGTGAAACAACCTCATTACTCTCATTTTTCAACTCTTTTCCTTCAAATATCAATCTCTTTCGAGGCTACTCCTTTTGAGGTACTAGGTTCATGAAATTCTTGATGATTTTCATTCAAATCATTAATCATCGTTAGATAGAGAGAGTTGAGTTAGTTTTCCCGTTTTACCAATTCATACTTCTTGTCCAAATGGTTCTTAATACATTTATTGAATTTATAAGATCAATTTACAACCTTATTAATATACATAATATTCTCAAAATCACATTCCAGGATATTTATGAACTCGAATTCAAGACATAGATATTTGTCCATCAGAACCTTGACAAATATGTTCTATCATTATGGTCATTAGAATGATTTTCCAATGTGGAATCATATTTTGGAATAAAATGTAACAACTTCTCAAATCTATTCATGTATTTCTCAATGTATTGAACCCTTTTCATAGTAATTTTTCTTTCAGAATCTGTGTCCTCATTAAATTGTGGAAGATCACCAAAATGAGTCACAATATCGATTACATGAGCTGGCAGATTCTAATTCTTATCAAGACACTTAATCTTATTATTCTTCTTATTATTATTATTTATTAGAAATGTAATTGACTCTCTTGGAAGAACCCTTTTGAGATACTCTCTTGGAGAGTTGTGGTTTTGGAGATGGATAAACAAAATATGGTGTTTCTGATGGCTCTGCGGTATAACTTCTTTTGTTTGTATATTATTTTTCTTTGACTTCTATTTTATCAGGTTCCTCATTAACATATTCGTATTTTTATTCATATTATTATTAATGTTATTTTTCAAGGAATTGTGTAGCTAATTTTCCAAAAATTAGTTTCTTATTACCTTTCCCTGTTGGAATCGATTGCGTTTTACTAGATGACTCCCTTATTTAAATTCGATATTTTAATTGATGAGTTATTCTTATAAGACTATCAATATCAATAGCATTGGACTTTATTTTCTTCAATATATTATTTATCTCTTCAAATTTCAATGTCTCTTCAAACATTACTTTTATAGCCAAAGCTTCAGCCAGATCCAATCCAAACTGAAGATCCCCATATTTCCTTTCTTACTTTATCTTTCTCCATTCAGCATCACCCACATCAGAAACAACCATTTGTGTCTTTCACTGTTTTATAATTGTATCCTTACTACCTTTTTTTGATTTAATAGGACTTGGATGTCTTAGATGGTTTATGACTTCCTTCTGCATCATCCTTTTCTTCCAAAGAATCCGAGTATTTCTCCAAAATTTTCAATTCAGAATTGAAACGTAATGTGATCCTTGTTATCATGTATTTACTAATTAAGGGATATTTTAAGAATGTGGGATCAAAGATAATTTTAATTTTACACAAACTCGAGCACGCAATAATAAAATTACTGAAATTGAGGGAAACATGATGGGAAATGATTTCATACCACTGAATTGGACTTTTTTAATTGTTTTTAAAATAAACCCTATAAGGTTAAACTTCCTCATGTTGACCAAGTAGTCAAGAACATACACACCAAAAACATTCAATGTTTCCCTATCACCTTTTATTGGAACATAAAAACCCTTGAATCCAATGGGATATAAGTATATTATATTCTAATAAATGACTCACTTTCCTTTTGTCATCATGTATTTCAAAAAGAGTTTCTTTGGATTTAAAACTATAAAAGGTTCAATCAGATTTTGGTATCATATGAGGACATAGTGAATCTCTATCAAATGGAACATCTAGAAATGTAGCTGCCTATTTTTTAATATGTTGTATATGTCATGTCATACATCTTAAAAGAAATCTTAAGATACTTGTATCTCTCTACTGATTTGTAAAATTGTAACAATTCATCATGATAGACATGATCCTAATCAGAACATGGTCTTTCTATACAAATTTATTCCCTGCCTTAAAAAAATATAATTATTTTCATTGAAGGATCAAAAGACTCATAAAAATCATAGGAGTACAACCATTCACCACAGAAAGTCTTGGAAGAGAAATTCATTAAAGGCATTTCTTTCAAAGATGAAATAGAAGACTCAGACCTGAAAAACTAACTTCCAACCCGAATAACGGTCTAATTATGAAAATTGATAAGGTCTATGATTACGAAAACTGAGGTGATTACCATTACAACATTGCTAAAAATTTATAGAGCATCTTTTTTTAGGAGAAAAAATAGATGAAATAAATGTGTGATATATTCTTTTAAACATAATATATAGTCAATATTTGATATAAGATATCCAATGCCCACGAATGACTTCTAACTTCTGATGTTTTATTTAGAACAAATTTCATTCAGAGTGAAACTAATTTGGAAGTTAAGGAAATAAATTATAAACAACCATTAAAACAAAGAAATTAACATTTTAGGAAAATGTACATGTCATAGTAGTATTATAGATATTATGTTTTTATTATATTTCTTTTTAAAAAACAAACAAAAACAAATAAAGAATCAAAAACTGATAAAATCAAATAGGTTGGACCTGATTATTTAGAGATGATTGAATAATCCACAGTGATAGTCGAGTACCGATATCGATATTTCAGTACTGATAAAGTAATCCAATACCAATTGTTCAATACCGATAAAGTAATGTAATATTGATTGTTTAGAATTGAATAGATAATTTATTACCGGAACTCTAAATCAAGTATTGAAATTTATGAAACCAAAACATAAAATAACTAAAATTTAGAAACCTATAAAAGAAAATAGAAGAGTAAAACCAATTATCTGTAAAACAAAATGTGAAACTAATAAGTTGTAAAACAAAAGAGAAACCGATAAACTAATAAAAAAAGGTGAAACTTATAAAATAAAAAATAAAAAATGAAACCAATAAAATTAAAAAAAGAGTTAAATGAAATGTATAATCCCTTATTGAAAATGTAGTAAATCAATGTATGGAGATGGTTTAAACAATAAATAGATGTTAATGATTATTTTATAGTGATCATTCTGAGTCTATGTTAAATTTATTCAAATCTATTGGAAGATAATGGTTTTGTAAAAAAATTTAGTAAGTTGTTTTTTCATTCCAATGAATTGTAAACCAATATCTTTTTATTGATACCTGAAAAATTGATTCCAAATATATATGTGTTTTTCACATGAGTGATGTGAAGGGTTTTTACTAAGAGAAATGACACTAGTATTGTCACATAGTATTTGAGTTTTTGAGAAACTCATGCCATAGTCAGTGGGTTGTGTTGCATCCACAACACCAGAGCACAACAACTGTAAATTGCAACATATTCTACTTCAGCAGAGTAGAGTGCTAGGGACTGTTGTTTCTTAAATGAAAAATAATCCAAAGAATCTCCAAAAAAGTACATGCTCTAGATGTACTCTTTCTATACATCCTACATCCACCAAAGTCAGCATCTAGAAAACATTTCAAAACGAAATCATTTCGGGAAGAATAGACTAAACCTAAATCCATAGTTCCTTTATTTAGTGGAAAATTATTTTCACTACGTTTAAATGGGATTAAGTAGGATTATATTTTTATCTATCACAGAAGCATATCAAAAATATTAAGTCTGGATAACTATCCATTATTTAAAAAAAACTTCATATCATACAACTAAATGTGGTTTGATCCACTGGTTTCCCTGCTTCATCAAGATCAACTGTATTTGAGGTACCAATCGGAGTGCTAATACTTTTATTATTGTCATATCCATATATTTTGAGTAAATCATTGAAATAATTATGTTGGGATACATAGGCTCCTTCTGGTTTTTGTGATATCTGAAACACTAAAAATAATGATAACCCACTAATTATACTCATTTAAACCTCATAGTTAATTAGAATCACAAAATAATCAGGTAAAAATTTATGAGTTATGCTGAATATAATGTCATCAATATAAATTTGAACAATAAAAACCACTTTTTTCCATTTTTATAAAAATATTTGGGTTAGTGGTTCATTTTTCATAATTTTTTTGTAATTGAAAACATCTAAATCAATCATATTATTATCTTAGGGCTTGTTTAAGGCCATAAAAAGAATTGGTATGTTTAAAAACTTGATCTTGATGTTTTGGATCTAAAAAACTACGGGGTTGATAAACAAAAACTTCTTCTTGAAGAAAACCATTGAGAAAAGAAAATTTTACATCCATTTTAAATAGGTTGAAATTGATGTATATATCAAAGGATAATAGAATTCGAATAGATTCATATCTGTCTACCGAAGAATATTTTTCTTCATAGTCTATTCCCTCTTAATGATCATATCCTTTAGTAATGAGTCTTGCTTTATTTCTTACTATGAATCCATTTTTATCACATTTGTTTCTGAAACCCCATCTCACAACAATTACAGTTGTGTCTTTAGGTCTTTCAACCAATGTCCAGACCTAATTCCTCTCAAATTCATTTAGTTCATCTTGAATTTTCTTAATCTAATCTTTATCACCTAAGGCTTTATTCAAATTTTTAGGCACGATTTGAAAATAAAAGGAAAGATGTTCGACTTCATTTATCAAGTAATTTCTATTCCTCATAGGTTGATTTACATCTCTAATGATATAATCAATGGGTTGATTCCTAAGAAACAATTGATCTGGGTTTTGTAAAACTAGTTCATCAAAAAATGATAAAATTTCTTTTGGGGTAAATGTTTTAAAAACATTTTCTTGATAATGTCTCTTTTAAGAAGGGTTTTCAGTCAAAGCATGAAAATCAGTATGTGAAAATATATCAGTTGATGTAGGTATGGAATTTTTAAAACCAAAGGGGTTAGTTTCATCAAATATAACATGTACTTTTTTCCCACAATACAAGAGTTTTTATTGAAAACCCTATAATCCATAGAAGTTATGGAATACCATATAAGGATTCTTTCATTGGATTGGTGTTCATAATTATGTAAATCTTATTTTGTATTCAATATGAACTTTATTCTTCCAAACACTCTGAATTATGAATCATTAGGTTTCCAAAAATCCCACAATTGATAAGGTGTTTCATTATGAAAATCTCTAGTAAAAACACGATTCATAGAATGACATGAAATACTGATAGCTTCATCCCAAAAATTCTTATAAATTGAGTATTCACTCAACATTGTTCTTTTTTTCTGAAGAATATGATTCTTTATTTCGATAACACCATTTTTGCTGAGGGGTTCTTAGAGCTAAAAAATTGTGCATAATACCTTTGTAACTAAAAAAGGTTTCAAAATAATAATTTTGAAATTCTCCACCATGATCATTGTGTATAGTTATTAATGGTAGGTTTTTCTAATTTTTTACTTGGGATCTAAAAGTTTTGTAATAGAAAAATCCTTCATATTTATTTTCTAAAAAACAGACCCATGTAAATCTTGTATAGTCATCAACTAAAACAAATACATAGTATTTTCCTTTGATTTTTCTAGTTTTTGTAGGACCGAAGAGATACATGTGCACTAAATGTCATGCATTATAAGTTGAAACCTAATTTATTAGTTTAAATCTAGTTTTATGTTTCTTTCCATGTTGACAAGGGTCACAAACTGTTGATGATTAAAACCTATGATCTGGTAGGTCCTCAACAATTCTATTCTTTGAATGTTTACAAAGGTTCCTTAGGTTTTTGTGTCCTAACTATCTATGCCACAACTGTGATTGGTCTTATATTACACTTAAAGAAGGTATATCCTGTCTCCTAATTACTTTTATGTTGATTTTATATACATTATAATTCCTATGGGAAGAATGAATGAATTCATCCTTGGAGTTGTGAACAGAACAATTTTCATTACTAAAATTCACAAGGTGAATTTCATCACATAATTGACATATTCTTATAAGGTTGTGGTAATAAACTTTTAAAAACAAAACAAATGAAATTAAAAGGTTTCCTAAATGAAAAATATTTACTATACCAATGATCATTCCCTGAGGCATTATCTTTAAAGGTCACTCTTCAACCTTTAATTTCAAAAATATTTCCAATGAAATCTTTGTTACAAAACATGTATCGAGAAAAACCACTATCCATGTACAAAATGTTCTTGCTGTTGGTACACTTTTTATATTCGTGAATGAGAAACAATTTGTTTTTTGGAACCCAAACTTGTTTGGATCCAGAAATGTTAGAAAAATGAATTTTGGGAATCAACATTTTTTTCCCAAAATAGGCTTTGTGAAATCCTAAATATTTATTTTTATTAATAGAACAAAATCATTACCAATGTACACCACATTGACATTCCATAAAAATTGGGGAACATTGAGGAACAAAATAGTTATTACAAAAAATTGGTTTTCAGTAAGTGTATCCAAATCTAGAAGTATTCCATTATTGGACAAATTTGAGATTACATCTTATCAATGTTTTCCTTACCACTGGAATGGTTTGATAAAAGTTTTTTATGAGAATAAATTATAGATTCTAGACTAATGACTAAATTATCATTCTCACAAGAAATTGTTTTGGAATTATTTTTTGTTTCAGAATAAATCATCTTAAAAAAAAGTTTTTCAAGGTCTTTAGAATGTTAATACTTCTCAGAACTTAATTCCTTATGATACAATGATTTTATTTCAAAATCAATAGATTCATGATCAATAAAATTTGACAGATATGATACTTATCTTATAAGAATAGTTATTCTTTAATTTTCTTTATCAAGATTTATATTGGGTTTTAAAAATTTATTCTCATGTAATTTGGAAAATCTTGGAAACTTCTTTAAAGTAAAGAAAATTTTCCTCTACTCGGGAAGATTCCTCATCCAAGGAGTAAGATTGTTTCTCATCAAGGTAATTTTCATTTAAAGATGTGTTTTAAGGGATTCGTCATTGTATACCATATCCATGTATCAATTATTTTCATTTGGTTAAATCTATGATTCCTATGTTTCTCTGACTAGAAGGTTCATAATCTGAGGATTTGTCTGATTAATCACCACCACTTATACTCCAAGTATCATTTTCATTCAATTTTTTTTATATTTTCCTTGAAATACTTTTTCTTGTTTATTTTTGCATGATTATCATTTCTGTCTTTTCTTTTTCTTAAAGTACAATCTGGTCTAATATGACCACCTCTTTTGCATTCATAACAAGTGCCCTTAGAATATTTCATTTTATTTTCTATCTTTTTTTGAATCTGTATTGGAAGTCTTTCTTTTCGACAATCTTGTTCATCCTTCGATAAAGTTTGGATAATTCATTATCTCTATGATCACTATCCCTTCATTCTGATATAACAATAACATTATTAGCTTTGGATAATGTTATCCTTTCTATTGTCTAAGATTATATATTTGGAAAATCTACACTCCCATTAGAAATATTCTGCATTTTGAAATAAACATCTCTTTTTATTATAGTCTCGTGCTGAAGTAGAGTTCCAAATATCTCATCAAGAGTGATTTGAGTAACATTACTGTTTTCATCAAAATATGATCCTTTTTATTCCCACTCGTTATGCATAATATAAATAATATTGTCTACAATTGATTCATAATCATGAACATTATCTCCTATAGATTTAATATTGTTGATGATTTCCATAAACCTTTCTTTCAACATGCATACTGGTTCTCCATAAGGAAAAAAGAAATCCATGATATTCTACTCGAATCATTTCTCTTCTTGTTTCTATGAAATTTTATGTACAAAAATGTGTTAATTCAATATTATTCCTAATATAATTGGATGATTCACAAGATGATATATAACTATATATATTCTTGGTCAGGGAACATAAAAAAGTAATATGTACTTTTTAATTCAGTTGATATTTTGTTTTCTCTTGATTGGTGAAGGTAATGACTTCATTATATGGGATTTTATAACCACCAGTAATCTGGAAAAAGTTTTCCACTCCAGTATTAATAATGAATGTCTTCATTTGATCTCTCAAGTACTCATAATAATTCCTATAAAATATAGGTGGTCTAGTTGGATTTCGATTGTCAATTATTCCAATACTCATTCCTTCCATCTTATAAAACAATAAAATTCCACTCCACATGTTAGTGTAGTAAGTATTTATAAACAATAGATTTTTAAAATAATAAAAATTGTATAGACAAAAGAAATAAATCAAGTAATAAAAATTAGTGGAAACCTCCTTTGATACCTATTGTGGGATCGTGATGCATTTGTATAGTAATATTTTCTGGCACAATACAAGAGGAGGTGAGTTGTTTGTTTAAAAAATTTGTATTTAAAACACATACGAAAGAACATAGTTAAAGAGATAATAAACTAATACAATTAAAAATCAACACAATAGACAATATAGGTCTTGGATCTGATAGAAATACTAAGATGTGATTTAATACTATTAGTAATTCAAAAAACAATTGTATTTCAAATTAATAAAATAATCAAGGTAATTTAAATGTAAATGATTCCACCATACAATATATACAATAAAATAATACAATATGTAATGAAAGAATTGTAATCCAGAAAATTAAAATTAAAATGAATATGAAAAGAAAGATGAATTGATACAATTCCCTTTCTTATACAAATAGCACCAAAATGTAAAATAATTACAATTCTTTTAACCCAAAGAGTTTGGTATCCTTTCACCTTGGATAAAAGGTCTTCCTTACCACCACCTTGATAAGCCCTCGATATGATGATTAGTATGACTATTTCCCTATCCTCATAAGTACTTGATTACTAATGTAATCGACACCACTTCATATCCTTTGAAGCCCTTGAATGTAATGAAAATGATCTTCACCCAAAGTAGAAACAAAGTACTTATAGAAATACAAGACCACAAAACAAGATATTCACTTATTGTATCTTCATGGATTTTGCACGAAGCAAGATATAAGTCACAAAGTATCTCTCTTGAACTTGATAGAATTAAATTTTTTTATTTTGGATTGAATTACCACTTATTTATAGGATTTAGGTCCCAACAGTAATATTTTCTCAAATAGTCATATTTCATTGAAAAATTCAGAGGGACTTGGACACCTTGAATTTCATCGGTCAAAACAAAACAGACTAAACAACATCGTTTTTATTGGTAAATAACCCACTCAACGACATAATTTTATTTGTAAAGATGTAATTAAATATGAATAAAACTAGTGTATAAGATGTATGCAATATCTATTGATGTTATGATAATAGCGTAATGCATTTCATAAGTGCAATACATAACTTATTTTCTAGGATCATCATAATAATGCATACCAATTAAAAATTATAACCTGGTTAGAATTCTAAACATGGTTATGATGCATGATATTAAATAAGGTTATGATTCATAGATACAAATCATAATAAGAATATGATACATAACCTGGTTATAATGTATGTTAATGATAAGATGATTAACCTGGTTAAAATGCATAAATACAATGCAGTACATAACCAGGTTATGATGCAAGATTATTATGTGGTTCTTTACCTGGTTATGATGTGTGATTACGATGTGGTGTTTTAACTGGTTACGATGCTTTATTACAATGTGGTGATTTACCTGGTTATGATGAATGATTAATACGTGTTTCTTTACCTGGTTAAGATGAATGATTACGATGCAATACTTAAATCGGTTACGATACATGATTACGATACAGTACATAACCTTGTTATGAATTCTGATTATAATTCAATTTACAGTCAGATTATGATTCTTTAATATGATGAAAATTCATAATATGTTTATGATTATGAAACCACATAAAAATCACTGTCAATGAACAATATACATGACTTTTTAAAGGTTACATCAAACAAAGTGTTTGATTACAATTGTTAAAACAACATACATGACAAACAATATGTGTGATTATGATATGTGTGATTTGTGATTTCCCAAACAATTGATTGGTAGAAAAGTCCAAACATGTTTTTAAAAAACATTTACGTAGTGAGGATGTCATTATGAAAAGTACGAGTTTGTAGAAGTAGAATCTTAGTGAAGATAAAGCATTCTGGTATCAATTCATCAATACGAGATCACCATATCCCGAATTCTTTGTTGGCTAAGAATTTTGATTGAAATGTGATAATATGAAGATATTTTCTATTATTTTGGCTAATAATCCACAAGATATAAATCATCAATGAATTATGTTGATAAGAAAATAATTTACTAATAACATCGGTCCATATGAAGTGGTGTCCCACTAATCATTAGAGTAATTTAGAAACTGATCATTAGACAATGTGATTGTTTCCAAAGGTAATCACAGGTAGAAATTATTATTAAATAAAATTAGTAAGTGATGGATGTTGAGTCAGATGAGAATATAGGAGTTGTTGGCACAAAAAAATGGGATCATAGGTCAATCAATAATATTGTTAACCATTTTCATCACGATGAATTATTTTGCTTCAAATATTTCTAGAGATAAATAAGAAATTTGATATGTTATTAAATGGTCAAAGATTCATTAGATAGCATGTACTTTGAACTATTGAATTTATGGTGACACTGAACCATTCGAGTGAGATAGGGACTGATCCATTAGATGTTGGCTAACACTGATAAAATTTATCGGACCCTAGACTTCATCAAAAATAGGATATTTAGTCCATATTAAAGAAGAAAATGATATTTTTTTGAAGTATTTACACAAATGTTGACAATGTATTTTCAAGAGGGGTTGAAACTGATACTGAAGTGTTTCTGAGGAAGCACATGATTCATTAGAATTTCAAACAATGTTTATAGAAGAGGTAAAGTAACTAAATTTATGTGATTGGTTTGTATAGAAAATCATAATTAAGAATATTTTTTCACACATATTTCTTCATCATGATTATGAAATTAGAATTAGAATTGGAATTAGAATTAAAATTTTTAGAATGTTGGAAGAAAACTGATGTTTTAAGAATTTTTGAGAAGTTTCAAAAAATGAGAATAGTTGAGAAGTAATCAAGAATTCATAGATGTATTCAAAATATAAAGTATTTTTATGTTACGGGAAATTTTGGGTTTAGTAGTACAAATTTTCATATTCCCACATAAACAACATTTGATAAAACTATAATAGTATTGAAGTATGTGGAAATTTTGGGCGAAACCACACCCTATTCATGTGTGGAAGAAGAGAGTGAAGCATTGATGTTTTAGATTGAAAAAGATTCTTGATTGATAATTTTTAAGGAAGTGTTTTAGAACAAAGAATCAGAATGATTATCATGTTTGTATTAATATCATATATGACTAGGTCATTGGATTGGGAAATCAGATTTAGATTTTTGGAATGATGCAGAATTAGTTCATAATTGTTTTAGAAGTACTCTAGAATACTTGTATTCCTCGACTGAACAACCAAACTGAGGAATTGGACTGGTGGGTTAGATTGAATACCGTTACGAATTCTAGAGAAGATTTAATATTATTTTGGGTTGGAAAATGAATAATTGTTTAGATTAATACATTTGTGATTGTTAACATGGAAGTACAATAACATTGTTTTGATGAATTTGGTGAATGTTTTTAAACTTGTTACATAATCTTGTATTACACCATTTTATTCTAATTGAATAACATACACTGTTTTATTGAATATAGTGCTTCACAAGTGTAAGGGTATATTGAAGATGATTGTATCCACACAAAAATATATTTTTTTATAGTGGATAGTGTGGTATTGGATTGTTCCGAAACCCTACCAAGGACATAGTAACTCTTATTGAGTAGAAAAACATGTAAATAATTATTTTCCCTCAAATGTGTGATCATTTTTTCTCAATAAAGTGATCCCTATTTATTAGGATGTGATGATATTTTTAAAAATAAAGGAAAAAGAAAATAAAATTATATCACAAATTCACCCCTCCCTTATCAGTGATAGATAGATCCTACCTGGGAAATATCATTTGGTATTGGGGTGATGGTTTCCTTCATTTACTATTTTCTGATGTTTTATAAGATAATTTGCAAGGAAAATATGAATTGTGCGAATAGTAAGTGGATTTTGGTCTTGATTGGTATGATCTATTATATCTAGAAAGATTGAATGTTTTCATATCTTATGCCTCTTGGGTATGATGTTATTAATGCCAAAATAGTTGGATTTTCTTCTATTGATGATGATGTAAATCTTATATATGTTGTCAAGATGAATATTTATAATGATAGAAGATCTAATAATTCTTTATACTCATAATAATTTTAATGTGGCTTTGTAAAATTTAATGCTTTTTCCACTACTAAAGGTATTTGGGATAAGCCAAAGAATATTTATGAAGGAAATACAAAATTAAAGAAGAAAAATTCAATAGTCTATCGGTTAAAGTATGAATATTTTAAAATGGGTGAGTTTGAATCTTGTGGTCACTTATTTTACAGGGTGAATGTTATTTTTAACACCATCATATGTTAGGGGGAATTTTATGAAGGCTCAACTATTTTTGGAAAGATCATGGGAATTCCTCTTGACATGTTAGATGCTAATGTTTCCACATTAGAGGATAGATTTCAAAAATTTATATCTCTCAGTGATTTGTATAATATTCTCAATACTTATGAAATGATAAGGGAGAATGTTTTGAATAGAAAAATATTTTGATCATGAAATTTATTTGTGTTCTTCTATGAAAGCAATCCATAAGAATAATCTTGAAGAAGAATGGGTAGATTCTAATTCCCAAAATCTGGTATGAAAAAATATTGATGAAATTTTATCCATGTTTTCTAAAATTATTAAATGTGTTACAAGAATATAAAAGCAGAAACATCCCATGATATATTTTTAATAATGACTCATTGACCACATTGTAGAGAATTTTATTCAATGAAAAATATATGAGGATAATGATGAAGATGATAGAATGAAGAGAATATCATGGAAATAATATGGTGTTAAGGATAAATATTATTCAAAATGGAATGAAAAAAAATTCTCAGAATCTAGAAGGAGAATTTTTTTTCTTAAAAGAGATGATGAAGAAAAAAATAAATCTAAATATGAAAAATATATTTAGAATTCTAGAGAAATTTTTTTTATTGAAACAATTAATAATGATGAATTGAGAATCAATGGTTCTAAAGAGAAGGAAACTCGATTATACTTTCATTTGAAACAATAATTTAAATAATTGTTTAGAAATATTGGATGGACTGAGAAATAAATTATGAAATTGAAATGTAAATATTCTACATTAGAAAATAGATAATCCGTTCCTGATGATGAATTTATGATGCTGGAAGAGATTGATTAATCTAAGAAATATATTGAGAATGAAAATAATCAGAATCAACATTTTGAAGTTAATCTAAAATGAAGAAGATGAATTGAAAATTGTTCAACAAATAATTTCTGAAGACGAGTAGAGGTTTACAAGATTCTGGAATTCTATCTTAGAATTTGGTGAAATATCATTGAAGGCTAAACTATAGAGAGATCAAAAGATACCTTCAATGGATGAGAAAAAATTATAATTTTTTTCAGAAGACAAAATATAGGACATTTATATATGTATCAAAACCAACAAAGGGGATAAGTCATAAATTGATAAAAAAATATTACTCTAAAAACATTATACAAATTTTGTTTTCAATAATAATGAAAATAAAACTGATCCAAGAAAGAATATTCTAATTGATAATAGAAAGGTTGATGGTAAAGAATGTTCTGATTAGAAAGATAAGAAGGTTGCTAAGAATCTTGATTGCAATTCTTTATAGTATGGAATTTATAGAGTCAAATATTATATATATTATAAATACTGGTATTGTGTTGGATTTGGAAATATTGAAAATATGTGTTGGTTTAATCAATAACATTAATACTATTCAACTAATTAAATAAGGCCATGTCTGAGGGGCATTTAATCCCCTCAAATGAATAGTTCTGAGAAAGATATTTTGGGGAAACCTGAAAAAATTAATGTGAAAGTATAAAATAGGTTCTAATAGCTATAAAATATTTTTTTAATGATGTAAAAAACCTATACATCTTGAAAATGATGTATTTCATGTTGTCGATAAAATAATGTTTTATAAAAATTATCAGAACCCAAATTTGAGGAAAGATAAAGAGAAATAAAAATCATGGTCTTGAGACCACTCTCAAAGCATTAAAAGGATAACAAATATGGATCCTATATAGTCGGTGTTATTCTCATATTTAATGAGACCTATAATTATAAGCACCCGGCCTTAAACATTACATAATATTTGTTTAAATAAATAATTCACATTGATGATCTTTTCAGGATTAGAGTTTTAGAGAATTAGGACATAACTATTACATCTCAAAATATTACAAAGTATACACTTCTACACAGTTTCCATTTTTTTCATAAAATAAAAACTCTTGAAAAAAATCATCATGTCTAGTTCTAGGTTTTATGCAGCATGACTTTTCCTTGATCTCATCCTTGAGCCTATTCATCTTTAAGTCCTGTGAAAACATTTCAAAATAAGGGATGAGCATAAAAAGCTCAGTATGGTTTATAAAATAATGAAAGAAAAATTTGTTCATTAATACATATAAAACATAAACTCTTTTACTAACCTCATGAAAACATAATATTTATGAATAACACATAGAAATAATAAATCATAAAGGTAACTTGTGGCATCCATATTATACTTACATTGTATCTATCACAACTACAAAAGGAGTTACTTGGAAATACCCATCATAGTTTATTCCCAAAATCTATTTGGAGAAATATTCAGGTTTACCTCTGTCACATTACCCAATGCATTGGAGAGCTATCTTGGGTAACCCGCCTTAGGATTATCACAGAACCACTCGTTTATGTAAATAATTCTGAAGAACCATAACATGATCATAACACACAACATAAGCGTAAATGAAAGATAACATTTACACATTGCAATAACAAAAAATAATTTCAAGATATTGAAATAATAAATCCATTCTCATAATCATTTTCAATACCAAAAGACGTAAAAATAGTATATTGTATTTATTTCTCCGTTTAAAAACATTACATCTTGTTAAGGAAGACAAAGAGCAAATAATACTCACGACGGCAGAACGGTCGTTGTCACCACTTACATTAAAAACATTTATTTTTTTCATTTAGTAAACTGTTTCGTTTAAAAGGATTCCCTTTGAATGATATGAAAAGTCAAAGGGGCTTATACAATGTATAAAATAATGTCATGAATAAAACTAAATATGCCTCAATGAAAGGAGATTAAGACGAAGTCCCTTACCTCAGGTCCAACTTGACTCGATCGTTCTTTAATCTCCTGAATAATAAACTAAAGCTAATTTATTCTAACATAAGATCCTTTTTCAAGTTTATTATTCCTTTATTACCATGCTATAAGAATTATTTATTCATTCAATTTAATAATTGTCATTTTGTCGATATTTGGTACTTGAGTAAAAAATGAACACCTTATATTTTCAAGTTGTCCATGTGATTAATATTACATTATATCCAGAATGCTATTCATGATTTAGATATCATATATATCTATTATATACATGTATTTATAATTGTACATAACATTTGAAGGTAAGAAATGAAATGCACCATTCATGGAGACGGTAAGTTGTACGTATGCATGAACGCTACATTCATTTCTATTTTTTGTTTTAATGGAATTAAAACATAACTATACATTGGTATATTATAATTACACTATAATTTCATATATAATAACATATATAATATCATTAACTCCATCATTTATACGTCGCACATATGGCATTAACGAGTCATATCACTTTGAGGGGGTGGTAGTCCGCACTTCCTCTAATGAGGTTATCACGTTTACCCATAAAGGAAACCATAAAAACATAATATAAATGGAAATTATAGAGGAATAAGAAAGACTTAAACATAATATATATAATATATAATACAGTTCCATCATAATGTCCACTGTGAGAGGTGGTAGGAGATAATCGAACAATCATCGTTTCGTGACGCGTTAGTTTTCCATCCACAAAAACATTATATTCTTCATCCATTAGATGGTTGAGTGTGTAAGTGTAGTTAGAATCCATCTCTAAAAAAATCCTAGTATATTTAAGATACTATTGTTGTTACAAAAGAAAGTAATAAAAAGATTTTAGGGGTTGGAAAAGTAAAATAATAGAAAAAAATTAAAGAGAAACTATTACCTTTAATTTGTGTAACTCCCTTTGGTTTGAACCAAAGGACTTCTTCAAGTGCCTTCTACCTAAGGTAAGGATTCTAGGAGGAGGAGAGGGATGTTGGGAGCTTAATTGGGTAGAGTTTTGATGTTCCAAAAGGCTTGAGAGGTGTGGGGAATTGGTTATATGTGGTCTTCTTTTATAAGGGAGAGGAGAGGATTTTTAGGAAAGTGCGAAAACATTATTTTATTATAAACACATATTCAGTTTCAGAAGGTCCAAAAATCATTAAGGTCGAAGATACAATGACTAATATTTTAAATAAATTGATCCAATCAAAATTGGACATGTTTTGGAAAATATTGTAATCATTATAATCTTATCAATTTAAATAATTTATTAATTAGGTAAATTCTGCATCATTATTGTGTCATAAATAATTTAATTTATTTGATGTCTAAAAATTATAAAAAAATACGATGATGTAGGAAATATTTTTAGATTTCCAATGAATATTTATAGTCGAAAATAAAATTTTTATAACACCATATAAAAATTAATTTACTAAAGGATTTTTGTTTATGTCATTTTGCTATTACATTAAATTAATTAATCTAAAGTGTCATTATCTTTTATAAGTGGGTCCATGGGGTACCAAAATCGACCCAAAGATGACCATGGTAGGCCATGACTCATCCAATAAGTTTTGGGCGCAAAGCTATGGTTTCATTTCACCGGCCGCGAAGTCACGATCGTGAAGTTTCGCACGCGAAGGCATGGTCGTGAAGCGCCTGGTCGCGTAACACTCGGCCGCGAAGCGCTTGGTCGCGAAGCTCTTGGCCGCGAAGCACCTGGTCACAGAGGCACGGTCGAAAAGCGCCTGGTCGCGAACTGCTCGGATGCGAAGCATCTGGCCATGAAGAGCCTGGTCGCGAAGCGCCTGGTCACGAAGTGCCTGGTCGCGAAGCTTTTGATTGCGAAGCAGAGGCCGCAGTTCACTGTTCGCGAGGCTCCTGGACACGAAGATCCGCGTCGCTAAGCTCTTGGTCGCGAAGCTCCGGGCCGCGCAGGAACGGCCGCATCGCACTGGCCGTGAAGCTTCAAGCCGTGATTCTCCTGGTCGCGAAGCTTTGGTCGCAAAGCCGTGGGTGCTCGCACTGGTTGTGAAGAACCAGCTTGTGCTTTCTCGGATTGGGCCGGAGCCCCTGGAGAGGGGACCCCTGTTGGGCCAGACACCCCCTAGAGAGGGGACCCCTGTTGGGCCAATCACCCCCTATGAGATTTCATGGCTCTCAACATGGAGGCGGATTTTCTGAATCAATGGAAGAACCTCACCTTGACAGACAAAGAAAAAACGCCACTTGCAACCCGTAGAAATGAAGACAACACTTTGAAAATACGTTTGGATTTATTGGTTATTGGAAGGTTGGCGACCAAGGCACAAATTAATCTAAAGGCCCCCATTACCACCCTTCAAAATCTTTGGAAATTGGAAGCTGGAGTAGCCATCCGGGAAATTGAGAACAAACTCCTATTTTTTGAATTCTTCTATGATAAAGAAAAAGATAAAGTCCTCAGAGGATGGCCTTGTTCCTTTGACAATAATCTCATCCTAATGGAGGAATTTTAAGGGGGATACGAGATCCAGAATTGCACACTTTCCCGATCCCTGTTCTGGGTAAGAATTAAAGGAATACCGTTTCATGGGAGGTCATCACGTGTGATGAAAGAAATTGGAGACCGGATCGGTCATTTCCTAGAGTAGGATTTCTCGGACCCAATCCAATGGGCCCCCTGGGCTCAAATAAAGGCTGAGATCGATGTGTCTGAACCCCTAATGCGAGGTATGTTCTTGAAAATTGATGACTCCAACACCTGGATCTTGTTCGAATTCGAAAAACTCCCAATTGTCTTCTTCCTTTGCGGACGTATCGGCCACATTGAGAAAGCGTGTGATTCAAAGTCATAGAATACCGCTGAAAATTTTATCCTTCAATATGGTCCGTGGCTCCAGCCCAAAGTACATAGAGAGGCATATATCCCTGAGGCGGAGAGACAAATGTATCGGGACCGTCTCATTGCAGCCCACCTAAGGCGACCGGAATCTGGACAACATTCTGTTATAATGATGGGACCACCTGTATTCCCTAAAGAGTACCCAACTGATCTTAGGGGGACTGGAAATGCCTCCCAAGATATTATCGTCAGATGCAATGATGGGGCTCGGCAGGACAGTCACCTGATTCAGGGTAACACCAACACCGACTTCGTTTCAACTGCACTGAATTTAACGATCTTTACTTCAACTGGGCCGCTACATAAACCGAAAGAACCCCCAGAGAAATTTCCGATGCAGAAACATGTTTCCTTGGATCCGCCTGAAGCTGAGCCGACTCCAAATTTGATCCCAACTGATTCCCTTCTGCAAGCTGATTCTGGGATGACTGAAGCCTCGCCTTCAGGACATGTTACACATAGAACGTGGAAAAGGGAACACGGCGGTGGTAGAGGCGATTGCTCAGGGGATCCTTAGCCAGGATATCTGAAACGGAAAAGCGAGTCCAGTGGTTTACTCACCAGTCCTCCCAAAAGGAGGAAAGCATCAGGTACGTCATTAAACCCACAAGAGTCAAAGGCGGAGGCGGGTCAGGCCCGACCCTGCCTAGAGAAATGATTGCATTATGTTGGAACTGGCGTGGTCTTGGCAACCCAAAAACGGTTCGTATGTTTTAGCGCCATTGCGCTCAAAGTTGCCCTGATATGGTTTTCTTGTCCGAAACCATATTGGAAAATAAGGACATCACAAATCTTTCTCTAGAATGCGGTTTCTAGGGTTCCTTCCCGGTTCCCCGACATGGTCATTCAGGGGGATTATGTCTCCTTTGGAAGGATAATGTTGATGTCAGGCTCCTATATGTTTCCCAGCGCCCCGTGGCAGCAGCCATTTATGATTCCCACAACCCCCCTGGACTTTTGTGGGATTCTATGGCTGGCCCTCCCAGTCTGAAAAGTGGAAATCTTGGGATCTCCTTTGTAAACTCCGTCGTGATCTGCCAAGCTCCATTCTGTTTGGAGGGGATTTTAATGAGATCCTTTTTCAGAAGGAGAAAAAAGGTGGAGCTGTGCGCTCCTCCACGTCTATGTATGATTTTAATGACGTTATCCTTAAGGCAGACCTGATGGACCTGGGTTACATGGGTAATCCTTTCACATGGTTCCGAGGCAGTTCAGATGGGAACCGAATCGCTGAACGTCTGGATAGATTACTTGGCTCAATGGATTGGATAAACCTCTTCAAAATGTACCATATCATACACCTCACGCTCAACTGCTCGGATCACTTCCCAATTGTCATTAACTGCACCCATCATGAGCACGCTACTAGTTTCAGGAAACCATTCAGATTTGAAAGCTTCTGGTCAAAAGTTCCCGAGGCGAGGAGGTTATCCGTTCAGGCTGGAAGAATATGCAAGCTGATCTGAGAACCAGCCTTCACTGAGTGGCGTCTGATATGAAGACATGGAGCTACTCTAAATTCTGTCACCCGGATCGGCACTGCAATTTTCATGAAAGGAAGCTTGGCTATCTTCTTAGCAAACCCCCTTCTAGCAGCATTCTCTCCAAAATTTGTGAAACCCAATGAGAGCTGGATGTTGCTCTGCGCAATAAGGAAGGTTTCTAGGCTATGCGAGCGCGTGATATTCATATTGTAGAAGGGGACTCTAATACCCGTTATTTCCACCAGAAGGCTTCAGCAAGACGCTGAAAAAACTTTATTTCTGGCATTTTAAAATCAGATCTTAGTAAAGTGTCTGACACGGGGGGAATCCAAGAAGTATTCTTGAGCTATTTTCAGAAGCTCTTCTCTGCAGGCCAATCTTACATTTCTCCTGAGATTGAGGACTGCATCTCACCCATGATATCCGATGATATTAATAGACAACTTTCTAAAGATGTGACGAATGACGAGACTCTCAAGGCTTTAAAGAAAATCCACTCTACGAAGGCACCGAGACCAGACGATTTCCATGCCCTCTTTTTCAAGAATTACTGGCACATCATTGGTCCAGACATCTGCAATCTGATGAGGGATATTTGGGCAGGGAAAACGGACCTGTCTACTATTAATGAAACTATTCTTACCCTCATTCCCAAGATGAAAAATCCGCAAGGGGTTTCGGACATTCGACCTATCAGTCTGTGGAATGTTTCGTATAAGATCTTTTCGAAGATCCTGGTGAATCGGTTGCGTCCATGGTTACTCAACGTCATTTCAGATAACCAAAGCACTTTTGTGGCAAAAAGGTTAATCACTGATAATACCATTATTGCTCATGAAATTTTTCATTCCATGAAAACATGAACACGAGCAAAGAGAGGGATCATGACTTGGAAATTGGATATGGCTAAGGCCTATGATAGAGTGGAATGGAACTTCCTCGGATTTGTGATGCTCAAGATGGGTTTCTGCACCAAATGGATTGACATGATCATGAAATGCATCTCGTCAGTGTCCTTCTGTATTAATGTCAACGGGGTGCTCACCCGCGGCTTTTCCCCGTCCCGTGGGCTTCGCCAGGGAGATCCTCTTTCACTTTTCCTCTTTATTTTAGTGGCTGATGTGTTTTCTAACCTTCTTTCCAGGGCAGCTTCGTCTTCCAGAATTCATGGGGCGAAAGTGTTCCGCAAGGGCCCTCCGATCTCCCACCTCTTCTTCGCTGATGATTGCCTTATATTTTCCTGAGCTACCCCTAATGAATGTACTGCAATCTGCCAGGCGATTCAACAGTATGAACGGGCTTCAGGACAAATGATCAACCAGAGTAAATCAGAAATTTCTTTCAGCTCTGGAGTCCCTCATCCAAAAAGAGAAGAACTCTGCTCTATAGCAAGCATCCCTAGGGTCGATAAGCACCAGAAGCATCTTGGGCTCCCGATAGTGTTTGGACGGTCAAAGAAAGAAATCTGTTCAGCTATTGTGGATCGAATTGAAAGAAAAATTCAAGGTTGGACCCCCAAAAAAATCTCCAAGGCCGGGAATGAAACCCTCATCAAGGAGGCACTTCAATCTGTTCCCAGCTATTTGATGTCTATTTTTAAACTTCCTGACGTGGTGCTTTCACAGATTCAATCCAGCACATCTAACTTCTGGTGGGGTCGAAAGGACGGCAAAAATAAAGTCCATTAGATTGCCTGGTCTGCTCTCTGCCAACCAAAATCTGAAGGCGGAATGGGCTTCCAGGGCCTTTCTCTTTTTAATGATGCTTTGCTGGCTAAACAAGGTTGGTGTATGATTAATAACCCATCATCCCTATGCACGCGAGTTCTCCGGGATAAATATTTCCCACATAAGTATTTCATGGATTCCCATCTTGGCTATCGACCCAGTTTTCTCTAGAGAAGAATTTGGGGTTCTCGCAATCTTCTGAGGAAAGGACTTGGCTGGAGGATTGGGAATGGTTTAACGGTCAAGATTTGGACTGATCCCTGGATTTTTGATCAGGCAGGCACGAAGGCATCATCCCCTATTTATCAAGGCTCCGAACACGCCACAGTCTGTTGTCTATTTGATAATCAAGGGGCTGGATGGTTTCTGGAAAAACTCTATTCGTGGTTTAATGAGAGGGACATGAGAATTATTCTGAGTATCCCCTGTGTGCCAGACACAGGGCCAGACCATCTCTACTGGACAAACGACACCTCAGGAGAGTACATGGTGAAAGCTGGCTACCAGAGAGCTCTCACTACTTGAATTACAGAAGGAGATGCGAGGCCCTGGACATCAATTTGGAAGCTTAATGTTCCCCCTAAAGTCCACTTTTTCTGGTGGCAGGTGTGCACCGGTATCCTTCATACTAAGAGCCTCCTAGCCTACAGACACTTTTCAAACGAAAAATCATGCCCCTTCTGCCCTTATATGCCTGAATCCCCTCTCCATGCTCTCATTCAATGCCTCGGGGCTCAGGAGGTTTGGAATGGCTGGGGATCTTCTACGGAGCTGTCCCTGGACGTCGCCTCAGATCTTACCTCTCTCCTGATGCGATGGTGCTCCTCATTTTTTCCGGCTAAAGTAGGCGCCATGTGCATTCTGACTTGGATTATCTGGGATAGGCGGATCGAGGCCATTTTCAATCTTTTTCGGTGGCCCCCTAGTTTTTGGATTGAACGGGCATCATCATGGATTGCGGTTTGGCAGAACCACCCTGAGCAGCAAAGACTTTTCACCCCCTCTCCTCATTCCCAACATTGGTGCCCCCCACTGGAAGGGATTATTAAGATCAATGTGGATTCCTCTCTCTCTAAGGATGGCCCAGTTGGACTAGGTTTGTTGACCCGAGACAACCAGGGAAATCTTATCGCAGCCAAATACGAAGCACGCTACGCACTTTGGGAGTCCTCGGTAACGGAGGCCGCCGCCATCCTTGCAGGGTTAAACTTCTCAAAAGACCATTGTTAGGATTCCATTCACATCGAATCTGATTGTCTCACCATAATCAATGCCATCAATCTCACTGACGGAGGGCTTCAACCTTTCAGTTCCATTACTCGGTGTATTCACTCTCTGAGACAAAGCTTCACATTCTGCAATTTCTCATTTATTAAAAGGGAAGCGAATGAAGCCGCTCACAAGATGGCAGCCGTTGCCCCTCCTTACAAGGATTTTCTCTGGTTTAATCATTTTCCATCGTGGTTATGTGACTGTATTTCTGCTGATCTCCATCATTAATGGATTCGTCTTATTTTGTCAAAAAAACTATTCATCAAAAATTGAAGTTTTTCAGAAAAATACAAAAAATTCAGCATGAGCTATATTTGATATTCCGGATTCAATAATGATGTTTATTTTTCCAAATTAAAAACATAAAACCGTCATTAATTAATTTTAAAATTAATTCCAGTAGTTAAAACAAATAGCTTGTTTTTAAGAAACAATAACTGTCAAAAGATTGACATCTGTTTAAGTCCAATTTCAATGTGAAATTTACTCCAATGACCAACATTAGATTAAATGATAAAAATATATTCTAATTAAAAATTAAAACCAATGAAAAAAATAATATAAAAATATAAATAAATTAGATTAAAATGAACTTTTGAAATAAAATACAATATTTTCACTATTCATTAAAAATGAACTTTATCGGAAAATCCCAAAAATTTACACAAAGTAGATATTGATGTCCCCATTATAAAAAAGTATTTTATTTGGTCAATTAGAATGTATTAAAATTACCAAAACTATATTTAAAGAGGTTTCTCTATTAAAAGGTGGTAAATCGACCTTTTAATGCAAATTATGCTTAAAATTAGATTCATTCACATTTTTAGCGTATAAAATTTTATTGGATAAATGTAAATACATTTAACTAAGATGTATAATCAGATTTTCATTATTTTTGTTCATTCTCTCTAATACAATGACTAGGAGTTAACTACCATTTAAAATAATAATATTATATTATTAGTGTGCAATGTAAGATTCCAAAAAAAACCCCTTGTTGCGTATCGGGTATGATATCGGACATAGCAACCCCTTTAAAGTAAAATTAATTTTTAATTCACAAATATTAATAAATATAAAATATGTCTTATTCTTTATTTACCTGGGATGTTATATCCTTCCCCCTATTGTAAATTATGTGCTCGTAATTTTATTCACTTATCAAATAAATGGGGAATTTATCCGTCACAACATTTTCAGATTCCCAAGTTTCCTCTTCAACCATATGGGTTTTCCACAAAACCTTTACCTGATGAATTACCTTATTTCGCAACACTTTCTCTCTATGATCAAGAATCAGAACTGCTTGTTCTTCATAATAGTGATTCTCTTCCAACTGAACTACCTCTGGGCTCAAAACATGTGACGGATCTGGCATATACTTTCTCAAAATCAAAACATGAAAAAAATTATGTATATAGGAAAAACATGGACGTAAATCCACTCTGTATGCAACTGATCCAACTTTCTCCAGAATTTCATAAGGTCAAATGAACCTCGGACTCAACTTTCCCTTCTTACCAAAACTCTTCACACTTTTCCATGGAGATACTTTGAGAAAGACATGATCACATACCTCAAAAGAAATGTCCTTCCTCCGGTTATCTGCATAACTTTTCTATCTACTCTGAGCTATTCTGATTTTTTTTCTAAATCAACTGAACTTTACCTACCATATCTTCTACCAATTCCGGTCCCATCAGCTTACTTTCACCTACTTCATCCCAAAAAACGGGAGTTTGACAATGCTTTCCATATAATGCCTCAAATGGAGCCATCTGTTTACATGAATGAAAAGTGTTATTATATGAAAATTTAACCAAAGAAAGATGTTGGTCCCAACATCCCTGATAATCTAGTGAAAAAGAATGTAGCATATCCTCCATGGTCTAAATTGTTCATTCTGACTGCTAATCTGATTGAGGATGAAAAGCTGTACTAAAATTTAATTTAGTAACCAATGACTTTTGAAATCCATTCAAATGATAGAAGTAAACCTGGGATCATGAATAGATTCAATGGAGAGGGGAAATCCATGCAAATTGACCATCACATTAACATACAATCGATAAAGTTGATCTAGAGACAATGTATCTCGAATAGGAAGGAAATTATCAGATTTATTCAATCGTTCAACAATAACCCAGATTTGCATTATTACCTTAATATTTCTTTGGTAATCCAACAAAAATGTCTGTTGATATATTTTATTATTTTCATTCTGGCACTGGTAAAGGCTAAAGCATCCCTTTAGGTAACAGCTGCTCTGCTTAAACCTGCTGACAAGTCAAACACTTCACAGTAAAATTAGCAATATCTCTATTCATTCCATCCCACTAGTAATACTTCCGAAGATCTCTGTACATATTAGAACTACCTGGATGAACTGAAAATGAGGAACTATGAGCTTCACATAACAACTCATTCTTCAACTATGAATCACAAGGCACATATAATCTCTTCCCAAAACTCAAAACACAATCATTATCAACATTAAAATCAGGAAACATACCCTTCTAAACCAACTTTACCATTTTTTTCACTCACTGTCTTCTTTATGTGCTTTCTTTATTCTCTCTGATAGAGATGATTTCACTGACGCCTGAAAAAAATAGAATAATTTCCTACACCAACAACTTCTATTCCAATGTTTATCAAATCAAAAACCAAAGGATCTTTTTCCAAATGTAACATTGTTAATCAAGCAATACTTTTTAGACTCAAATCATCATCCACTTTATTTGCTTTTCCCAAATAGTAATGGATCATGAAATCATAATCCTTGATTTATTCCAGCCATCTCATCTGTCTCATGTTCAATTCTTTTTGAGTGAATATATACTTTAATCTTTTGTGGTCAGTATATATTTCAAATTTTACTCCATACAAATGATGCTTCCAAATTTTTAAATCAAAAACAACAGCGTCTAATTCAAAATCAAGTGTAGGGTAATTTAACTCTCATGGTTTCAATTAACCTGAAGCATAAAGAAATTATGTGATAATTATGCATTAGGACAAAACCCAATCCTTTCAATGAAGCATCACTATAGATAACAAACTCACCATTTCTGGATGGTAGTACCAAAACCGGATCATTCACCAATCTCCTATTCAATTCCTCAAAACAATCATCACATTATTTTGTCCAGATGAACATAACACCATTTCGAGTTAACTTTGTCATTGGACTAGAAAACCGTGAAAACTTTTCAACAAACCTCGAGTAATAACCTTCCAAACCAAGTAAACTATGAATCTCAGTTGTATTTGTGGGTCTGGACATTCTTCAAAATATTTTGTTTTAGTAGGATCAATAGTTATTCAATTTTTTGAATCAATGTGACAAAGGAATGAAATTTGTTGTAATCAAAACACACGTTTTCTAAATTTCCCAAACAGTTTCTTTTCTTTTAAGGTTTGCAAGACAACCCTTAAATGAATTTCCTTTTCCTACTAAATTTTGGAATAAACCAAAATATCATCAATGAAAACAACCAAAAACTTATCCAAGAACTCACGGAAAAATCCATTCATAAGATCCATGAATACAGAAGGTGCATTAGTTAAACCAAATGGCATAACAACAAATTCATAATGGCCATATCTAATAAGAAACGCTGTCTTCAGAATGTCTGATTCCTTTACTTTCAACTGATGGTACCCAGACCTCAAATCAATCTTCGAAAAATACTGAGCTCCCTAGATCTGATCAAAAAAATCATTGATATGAGGAAAATGATACTTATTCTTAATAGTGATGTTGATCAATGCTCTATAATCAATGCAAAGTCTTATTGAAACATTTTTTTAACAAACAAGATTGAAGCACCCCTTGGTGATCTGCTAGGTCAAATGAATCCTTTATCTAATAACTCCTTTAATTGCTTCTTTAACACTAAATGTTCCATTTGAGGCATTCGATAACTGGGTTTAGAAATTGGATTAGCATCAGGAACTAAGTCAACAGTAAAATCAACTTCCCGATCAGGTATAATACCATGCAACTCATAAGGAAAACATCAAGGTACTAATTTACCACTAGAACATCATTAATCTGAACAGTTCATTTGTTTTCAATAATATGTGCAAGGATACATTCATTTACATCTTTTACTAGTTTCTAAGCTTCTTAATATGTTATCAAAAGAAAGGGTTCATTTTTGTGTACAATATGAAAATCATTCTAAAAAACCCTCTTTATCTCTACAGTGAATTTTAGAATGATAAATAGAATGCCAATCCATACCCAAAATAACATCAAACTCTACTAGAGGTAAAACAATAAGGTTTTCATGCAGATTCATTCTGCACACAATGACAAAAATGTTCTTATGTTTTATTTTTTTCTCAACATTTCCTCCAGGTGTTTTTATCATAAGTTATATATTCATATCTTGAGATGTAATTTCCAATTTACTAGAAAACATATCAGAAATGAAAGAGTGTTTAGACCTTGAATCAAACAACACATTGGGTTAATCTGAACAAATAGACAGTGTACCTAATAAAACTTCATTTGATGGCCCAACTGATACTGAATTAGTTACAATGGATTTCACCACCCCTTTCTCCTTGTAGTCTTGTTGCTTTACTTTAGTTGAGTTCTTTGTTGGACACTCATTTTCATAATGACACATTTCATTGCACATAATACATTTTAGTAACTGTAAATCAGATTTTGTCTTACCACTACCCTGATCTTTTTTCAGTGCAATTACGAGCCTTATGTCCCATCTTACCACATCAGTAGCACTTACCAAAATCCAAAAGTCATTTCCTAGCATGATTTTTTCCACAATTTTCACAATCTGTAAACTTAAGTTTCCAACTATCAGATTTTTTGAAGAGTTCTTCCCTTCCACCTACTACCTCGACCTCTTATTCTGTTGTTTGTCAAAGAACACTTGATCATCAGAAAACTCCATTTCCATCGTCTCTGCACAACAAACAAGTTTTTCATAAATTTTGAACTCATGATAAGATAAAGCCCTTCAAAACATTGGCTTTAATCCGGAGTAAAAGCGGTTGATTTTACTATCAAGATCTTGTATGAAATTTGGAGCATACATTCCAAGTCGAGTGAATTTTTCTTCATAAGCAGCCACTGAGTCATCCTCCTACCTTAATTCTACGAATTGTTTTCCCATCCTATGATGAACCACCTTAGGAAAATATTTCTGAAGAAACATACCTTTTAATTCATCCCAATTGAGAGAATTAATCTTCTCACTATCCCTGATATTTTTAACCATAGACCACACCTGATCAGCTTCACCTTCAAAATGAAAAACAACAAGACTAACCTTTTGATGTTCTGAACAACCCATGACATAAAAAATCTTATCTAGTGATTTAATCCACCCTTCAGCTACAACATGGTCAGATGATCCTATGAATGATGGGGGATGTCGCCTCATGAAATGCTCCACTGCTGACATGTTCCTCCACTACAAAAAAAGTGTCTTTTACCAACAGAAAATTAGTGACAAATAATATATGTGTGCGTGATAATGATAAATTCCAACATATATTTGGTTTTTTCAGTATTAATTTTAATTAACAACATAAGTTTTTACTGACAGTTATATCTGTTGGTATTAACTCTTCAATACCAACACAGAATTTACTAACAATCAAATCTTTCATCTTTTCATTTTAATACAAAATTTTTTTTACCAACACATGAAACTGTTATTAATAACAATTATTACCAAAAAATGTATTACCATTAGAAAAATTTGTTCCAATAAATTGTTTTATAATTAAATGATATACAAACAAATGAATATATATATGTATAACAAAAAATCAATTGTTAATAAAAATATAAATTTATACATTGAATTAAATTAACTATTAATTGATAAATATTTTCTTGAATGAATATGTATATACAAACAAATATATATATATCATCTGTGTATCTATTAACATGTTACCTGATTTTATTTGACGTCACACATGATTAACACACAAATTACTAATGGTGGAAAAACATTAAGTGTATTATTGTTAGTACGGATAACCCATTATATTTATATTTTAAATATTATCACCTATCATAAAAGAAAACGCATATCATCTAATTTCTAATTAATTCTAAATAAATTTTAAAAAATATTTCTAAAAAATATTGGAAACAAATAAATAAAATTCAATTTAAAAATATTACCATTTAGAATTAATTTAAAATATTTTATTAATAATAATAGAAATATTTAAAAAATTAAAATATGTTATGAATGCTAATTATGCACTAAAACCTATCTCACCTCCCTCCTCACCCATTCCACCTCCCCACTTTTTCCCCTCCCCATCCCGCTCCCCCGTCCGGTCTCTGTCACTCCTCCCCCATCCCGCCTCACTTTCCCGCCTCACTGTCCCGCCTCATCATCCCGCCTCACTATCCCGCCTCCCTGTATCACCTCCCCCATCTCGCCTCCCCCGTCCCACCTCCGTACTGCCTCCCCAACTCCCCCCTCTCAGTCCCGCCACCCTGTTCTGCCTCCCACATTCTGTCCTCGTCCCGCCCTCCCCGGCCTTCTTCACTCGACCTCCGCTGTCTCTAACCTTCCCTGCCCGACCCCCCCACCCAACATCACTGACCTTCCCCATCCGGCCTTCCACACATGAGGTATTACCTACTCTTCATTTGGTTTAATTTCCCCCCATTTCTTCATTTATATGAGTATAAATTTTAGTCACCTCCCATATTTCATGTTATTATATCCTCATGCTCAATGAAATTCTGTTCATTCATTATGTTGTTAAATGTAAAAATTTTATAAAAAGTGAAATATCAATGTTGTCAATTTATATTACTTATGTGTGGTATGTGGTGTAGGAATCAAAGTGAAATATCTTCAATAGTGAACCCTATGATATAATTGGGGTATGACCTCAAAGAATATTGTCACCAACCTTCATGTTATTAACTGGTTGGTTTTTCCTTTTTTTTCTCTATCTGTGAACAATATTTATTATCAATGAATAATTTCATTACAAATAAGTTGTGAAATTCCCTTAAATGTATGTGTTGTGTGTATTATTGATCAATATACTATGGTATTTTATCATACATAATGTCCTAGTTTTTCCTGTTTATTTTAAGGAGTTTGATTGCAACTTGTTTAATTATATTGTATCTTCCACCTCTTTTAGGTTAAGCAGTGTGCTAAGGGCTTGTAGCATCAACAAAAACATTATTACCTATTCTAGGCCACTATCAGCCTGCTGTTTCTCATAAATATGCCCCTTCTGGTGGAGGTTTGAGTAATCAGATTTGAAGTTCGTCTCCTGTTATCACAACATAAGGGCCATTGATTAGCTTCAGTAGATGAGCCCCTCAAGAAAACTCAATGGGGGAAACAATAGTCCCATAGGATCTATTTTATATAAACTATTCTCCTTTACCATCTCCTAGATGGCATGCGAAACCATACCATCCAATTTGGTTCTCATGCCTTAAAACTTCATTGTGGTGAGGTTTTCAACACCCTTCAAAATCTGCAAATTCATTTGATATTGTTGCTGAGCTAGCTCAACTATTCATGGTTCATTAATCTGTTTTTTTCTTTCTAGAATTATTTATTTTTTGCTCATTTGATTGTTTCCATGAATTTCACTTCCAAATCTTCCTTACAGTTTATACAAAGAGGGACCAACTATTGAGATCCCAATTAACGTTAAAAAGGGAAGTATAATATTTCATGATACTACGGTCTTGTAAAGATTCTAATAAAAAATCCAGGAGGAATTTTATTGAACTGGTTATATATTTCTATAAAAATATTTTTAAATGAACCTAAGTAAGAAATTTTGATGATTTAAATTTATAGTTGTTGATATGAAAATATTTTTTGTTATATATTAATACATTCAAGGCCTTCTTCCTCCATCAACAACATCTAGATGTAATCATCTAGTACTCATACTTTCTCTTCGGTCTACATAGAATTTGTATATCACAATACATTCAAGGCCTAATTTATCTTTCTATTATTGTTTAAAATTTATAGTATGGTCTGTACAATGCATATTACCCTTTTTATTATGCAGTGGAAAATTGCTTTAGTATGTTCCTTTATTATTATATAGTGGAAAATTTCTTTAGCATGTTCCCCAACATGGTTTACACTGGTTGGAGGGTAAATGGTTATAGTAACTTTTGTAAACCATGACGGTGATAGATTATGATTATGAACCGTGTTGAAAGTGACAACTTCGGGTTTTGGTTTACACTGGTTATGGGGATACCAGTATAAACCATGTCAGTGATAACTTATGGTTTACAAAAGTTATTTCATTTCCTATATTCATAAATAGTTTTTTAATTTTCTTCAGCATGTTCCCTGAAATGTTTTACACTATGTTAATGGTCATAGTAATTTTTCTATTATTCTCTACAACATGTTCCTTGACTATGTTGTGAATACCGTGTAAATGGTCAGTGAAGCGCATATCACCCTTCCTCTATTATTCGTATGACCTGGAATTATCGGTATAAAATTTATAGCTGGTAAAATTCCAACTCATGTAGGTTGGTGTTTTTTAAATTTTTAAAATGTTTCATGCGTCATTTTGAAGAATATGATCATTATATGATTCATTTGGAATCTTTGGTTTTAGTAAGTCTTCTAGTTAGTGTTGCGGTTTGTTCTATGGCATGTCTCATTTGTTCCAAAATGGATTCACTATTGGTTATATATTCCATTTGGTTTTTGAATGGTTCTACTAATTTACATAAGTGGAGGCTATAGATTGATGTGGAGTTTGAATATAAGAGTTGGGTTCAAAAGTGTTGTATTTGGATTTTTCATGCAGGAGCTTCAAGGTGTGCCTTGGTGTGGCTATAACTGGTTTTGCATGGGGGTGTTTCTTTTGAGGCTTAGCACGGTTCTAGGATCTGTTTTCAACTTTATGGATGAATGCATTATTATCTAAATTTCTACATGAAGGTATAAAATATTATAATTTAATTACCATACTTTTTGGCAGTGAGAGTGGGTTTCTTATTCGGATGAAACCTCTAATCCTATTCGAGTATGGTGATGAATTAAGATTGTTTTTTTCTTGATGATGACTATTATTTGGATTCTAAATCCATGTGATGATAGAGGAAGAGAAAGGGAGTAATATGTTTTGCCTTAGGGTTGTGGGTGTTTGATCATCACTACCACAGAGAATCCTGAGGTGGATATGGCATTTGTCTATGCTTTGGTTCTCAAGGTGAAGGGAGTGTTTTTCTAGGTAAAGGAAGCATGGTTTGTAGGATTCACCTTTATATTATTTTGTTTCTTTGATTGACTGATCATAAAGATACTCGAATCTTAGTACCATCTTATCATCTTGGATGTCTGTGGTCTCAGTTTTGATCTGTTAAGAGAGGTGCGATGTGAGTTTACAAGAATGTTGATTCTATTTTGTAACAATTTCTCTCGATGTTTTTGTAATTTACTGATGATATATAGCTATGTAGATAGATGTTGGAGGAGGGTTTGATAGCCTTGTGGTGACAAGGATGAAAGGAAGATATTGGAGGTCCAGAATGTTCTTTGTGTGGGGTTTTAGTGATTCTATCACAATGTTATGGTGTCCCAGAATTGGAAGGTTTCAAGCTTCAGTTCAATTCACTCGTCTTGGTTAGTGTTGTATTCTTTAAGTCTAGCATATTTTTGTTATCTGTCATATATTTCTTAACACATTTTTCTTTGTAAAAAATAATTGACACAGTAAAGATTGTTTCTCTGCAGAGTCAGTTCCACATGCATGTATTGCAACAATTAATAAAATTGAATCCTTTTTTCACACAATCACCTACAATTTAAATTAAATTCAATTGGATTTTGATTGAATGCTGATATCCCACTTTTATATTAATGTATTTAGTTGGAAAGTGTGAAGGTAACATTGTTGGGAGCATGAGAGAAATAGATTTCTTATGTCAATCATTATAGTGACAACCAATGATGGAAGATAATGGATGGATGCTAGAGGAGTATAAGTTTCATCTAGGGTTTATATTTTTTTTTAACAATTTGAGTTTCTGTTTTGAATGTACATCTTGAATTACTTGATTTTTTCTTTTTTTTATCCATGTTGTTTTGATTATAAGTTGGTCAATTACTTCTTTTTTATAGATTTATTATTGAAGTAGTTTGATTATGAAAGACCATGGATGGATTCTAGAGGAGCATGACAAGAATGTTGGACCGTCTAGCATGGCGGTGGATCAGGATGTGCACGAGACTACACCAAAAAATCCCCTATTAAGTTAAAACTTCCTTTATCTAGAGATGGTCGTCGGAGTTAGAGGTGACTAGATGACATGCATGAGCTACTATCATGGTTGGGGAGCTGGAGCTGGTGCTGACTAGATGGCAAGGATGGGTCACCTGGAGGGGGGGGGGGGATCCCATTAGGGGATCAAGTGGGGGGGGGGGGATTGAGGGATCCATCATTTTGTATAAAATTTTTCATTATTAATATAATTAAATTTTTTCTATTTTTGAACATGTATTCAAATATTTTTCATTTTAATAATTAGAACATATGTATTATATATGACAAAATAATAAATATAATAAGAAATTTTAGTAGTAATGAAAATTTATAATTTTTATTCAAATGTAATTTATAAAAAAAATTATATTATATGTTGGTAATTTTATTACCAACAGATAAATTTTTCACCATAACATGCCACTAAACAGTTAAACCAACATATATATTATCTATTGGTATAATCATAATTACAACAGAACTATTTTATCTGTCACAAAAACATTTAGAAAAAGAGTTTTTACCAATAGTTTAGTGACAAAGACATATATGTTGGTAAAACGTTTTACCAACAGAAAATGTACTTTTACCAACAGACATGTCCCCATTGGAAAAAGTGAAATATTTTGTAGTGCTCTATGGTTAATCTGGCTGATCTCATAAATGGATAACAACACCATTTATATCCCGAGTCAACTGTGCCATCGTTTCCATAAACAGTTTAGTTCCGATTCCCACCATCTCAGGATGCTGATTTGGAAGGTTGTCTTCCTCCTGATGTCGTCCCAATATAGCTTCCCTGTTTTCTCTACAGAAAACGATTCTTGAACCAGAAAAATATATCTTAGGCGAAGCAAAATGGTAATATGTAAATTCTATATGATTTCAATATTAACATAAATTACATTATGGATATTAATTTTACAATACCCAAACTCCTAATGTTATCTAAACCGACCTCTGATACCAACTATAGGGACCCGACCTTAAACATTACATAATATTGAATTAAATGAATAATTTACATTTAGGATCTTTTTAGGTTTAGAATTCTAGAGAATTAGGACATAACTATTACATCTCAAAAGATTACAATTTAGACACTTCAGTACAGTTTCCATTTTTTTATAAAATAAGAACTTTTGAAAAAAAGAGTCATGTATAGATCCAGGATTTAGAGAGCATGACTTTTCCTTAATCCCATCCTCGACCCTATTCATCTTTAATTCCTGTGAAAACATTTCAAAACGTGGGATGAGCATAAAAATCTCAGTAAGGGTTATAAAACAATGAAAGAAAACATTTTTTCATTAATACATACAAAACATAAACTATTTTATGTACCTCATGAAAACATAATATTTATGAAAAATATATAGAAATCATAAATAATAAAGCTATATTGTGGAATCCATATCATACTTACATATTACTATCACAGCTAGATAGAAAGTTACTTTGGAATACCCATCACAGTATATTCCCTAAATCACTTAGGATAAACATTCATGTTTACCTTTTTCACATTACCCAAATCATTGGAAAGCTATATTGGGCTCACTCACCCTAATTTTATCACGGAACCACCCATATATGTACATAATTCCCAAGAACCATAACATGATCAAAACACATAACATAAGCATAAAAAAAGATAACATTTACACATTACAATAAGAAAATATCATTTCAAGATATTGAACTAATAAATCCATTCTCAAAATCATTTATAATACCAAAATACGTAAAAATATTATATGGTATTTATTTTTCCTTTTAAAAACATTACGGCTTCTTATAGAAGCCAAAGATCAAATAATACTCACGGCGGCGGAAAGGTCATTGTCACCACTTAGGTTAAATTTTTTTTATTTTTTTCATTAAGTAAAACGCTTGGTATAAAAATATTCCCTTTAACTGAAATAAAAAGTCAAAGGGGGATTATAAACCGTATAAAATAATGTCCTGTATAAAACTAAATATGCCTCAATAAAAGAAGATTGAGACGAAGTCCCTTACCTCGTGTCTGGCTTGACTCGACTGTTGTTTAATATCCTGAATAATATACTAAAGTTAATTTATAATTTCTTAAGAACCTTTTTCAAGTTTATTATTCCTTTATTACTGTGTTATAAACATTATTTAATCATTCAATTTAATAATGGTCATTTTGTCGATATTTGGTACTTGAGTAAAAAATGAACACCTTAGATTTACAAGTTGTCCATGTGGTTAATATTCCATTATATATAGAATGATATTCATGATTTAGATATCATATATATCATATATATCCAGTATATATATGTATTTATAATATTACATAACATTTGGATGTAAGAAATGAAATGCACCGTTAATGGAGACGGTAAGCCGTACGTACTCATGAACGCTATTTTCATTTCTCTTGCTTATTTTAATGCAATTAAAACGTAATGATACATAGGTATATCATAATTACAGTATAATTTCATTTATAATATCATATATAATATCATATATAATATCATTAACTCCATCCATTATACATCCCACATATGTTAATACAGTTCCATCATAATGGCCACCATGAGAGGCGGTGGGAGATAATCGAACAATCATCGTTTCGTGAGGCGTTAGTTTTCCATCCACAAAAACATTATGTTCTTCATCCATTAGATAGAGGTGTGTGTAAGATTAGTTCTAATAATTCTCATAACAACATAATATTATATTTAGGATACTATTGTTGTTTCAAAATAAAGTAATAAAAAGAGTTTAGGGGTTGGAGAAGTAAAATAATAGAAAATATTTTTAGAGAAACGGTTACCTTTAATTTGGGTAAATCCCTTTGGTTTGGACCAAAGGAATTCTTGGTGTTCCTTCTGCCTAATTTAAGGAATCTAATAGGAGGATAGGAATATAGTGAGATTAAATGGGTAGATTTTGGACGAGCCAAATGTCTTGAGAGGTGTGAGGAATTGGTTAGAAGTGGTCTCCTTTTATAAGGGAGAGGAGGGGCTCTTTAGGAAAGTGTGAAAAAATTATTTTATTATAAAAACATATTTGGTTTCAAAATGTCCAAAAATAATTAGTGTCAAAGATAAGATAACTCACATTCGAAATAAATTCATCAAATCAGAATTGGACATGTTTTAGATAATATTGTCATCATTATAATCTTATTTATTTAAATCATTTATTAATGAGGTAAATTCTAAATCATTATTGTGTCATAAATAATTTAATTTATTTGATGTCTAAAAATTATAAAAAAAATACCATGATGTAAGAAATAATTTTAGACTCTCAATGAATATTAATAGTCTAAAATATAATTTATATAACAACATATAAAAATTAATTTACTAAAAGATTTTTGTTTATGTCATTTTTTCATTTACATTAAATTAATTAATCTAAAGTGTCATTATCTTCCATAAGTGGCTCCATGGGGTACCAAAATCCACCAAAAGATTCCCATGGTCGGTAATGATTCATCCGATATGTTTTGGACAAATGTTAAGGTAATTTTTAATTATTATAATATTCTTTTTACCTTGGATTAACCTATTTACCTTTAACCACAGTAAATAAAAGTCAAAAGTTACTATTCACCAAAAATTATTTTGATCTTATTGAACAACATTTTACTTCTTGATAACAACCATGTATATTGGATTTTCGAAATTCAATTCACAGAAGTGGTAAAATTTCATTTAAATGTAAAATTCTGTTTTTTTAACTACTGTTATGTGGTTTCACTATTCATCTTAAATTGAATGTTTTCAGAAAAATACCAAACATTTATCCTAAGATATATTTGAAATTCCGAATTCAATAATTTTTTTTTATTTTTCCAAATTAAAAACATAAAATTTTCATTAATTAATTTTAAAATTAATTCTCGTTGTTAAAACAAATAGCATGTTTTTAAGAAACAATAACTATCAAAAGATTGACACTTGTTTAAGTCCAATTTCAAAGTGAAATTAAATCCAATGACCAAAATTGGATTAAATGGAAAAAATATATTCTACTATCACATTAAAACCAATTAAAAATTTAATCTAAACATATTAATAAATTATATTAAAAGGCACTTTGGAAATAAAATACAATATTTTCACTATTCATTAAAAAATGAACTTTTTCCGATAAATCCCAAAAATTTACACAAAGTAAATTTTTATGTCCCCATTATAAATAAGGATTTTATTTGGTCAATTAGAATGTATTAAAAAGACCAAACCTATATTTAAATATGTTTCTCCATTAAACGGTGGTAAATCGACCTTTTAATGTAAATTATGTTTGAAATTAGATTCATTCACAATTTAAGTGTCTAAATTTTTATTGGATAAATTTAAATACATTTAACAAACATGTATAATCATATATTAGTTATTTTTGTTCATTTTCGCCAATAATATTTCTAGGAGTTAACTACCATTTAAAATAATAATATTATATTATTAGTGTGTAACGTAAGATTCCAATGAAACCCTTATTGTGTATCAGGTACGCTATCGAACATAGAAAACACTTTAAAGAAAATTTAATATTTAATTGACATATATTAAAAAATATGAAATATGTCTTATTCTTTATTTACCTAGGATGTTACAAAACATGTGGGAAAATGTGAATTTCTTTAAATAAGGAACAATGGCATTTTGAAATGACGAATCCCTCTAAATCAAAGGCGATGGATATGATCTATTTGAGAAAAAAAATTTAATTTCCATGGAAGATTTGTATTTTTTTGGGTTGAAACAAAACTTTTTAAGTGTGTTCACATATTTATGATGAGGAAAAAAGTCATTTTATAAAATATGGGTTTTTTATAAAGAGATGATGATGGAATGATAGTTACAAGAGGTCAACATACAAAAGGAATCTTGTTCCAAGATGGTGTGGTTCATATCTATTTTTACGTAGTGTTAGTTGAAGAGAATAGTGTTTTTTCATAAAGGTATGGGACACTTTTTCAATGATACGTTATCATGTTATCAATGGGAGACAATGTCCAAAGAATTCGAGATATGTCAAGAAGAATATATAAATATTTCACATTATTTCCTAATAGAGATATTATAATATTTGTGAATAAGGATGTTAAAATATGATCAAATGACCCCTGAAACATATTCATTGTGATATCTATGGTCCAATGATAAAACAATTCAACTTATGGAGATATATAATTCATTACTTTCATTGGTGTCTTTACTCGTACTACTTGTGTTCTGTATGTAAAACATATGTCAAATTCTCTGAAAATGATTAAAATTTTCCAGGGGAAATATGAGATAGAATATGAGTATTTAGTGAAGAATTTGAGAATAGATATTGGTAGTTAATACAATAAATGATGATTTTTATAGTTTTCTTGAGAAGAAAGGAATTAAAAATGAGTTTAGTACACCGTACACTCCTCAACAAAATGGTGTTAATATGTGAAAAAATAGATGTCTAGTTGTAATGGGATGAACTATGTTACTTAAAAATGTTATCTCTCATTAATATTTGAAGGAAACCAATGACCACTTCATTTCATATTCAAAAGTAATGTTTATATAGTCCAAGCTAATATATTACTATATATTATTTTTTTATAAATAAAACTCAATTTTGAAACACTAATTATTTTTTGGAGTCCATTAATAATAAAAAATAAAGATGGAAACCTTGGAATGTTTGATCAGAGATACGATGATAGAATTTTTGTTTGATATGATCTATAAGGGAGAGGATATAAACATTTCAACAAAGATATAAAAATAATAGTTGACCTTATTGATGTGAAAATTATTGAAAATGGCATGGAATATGCTAAAAAAACTCAATGATATAATGAATATGAATAAGATAAAATAAATTTTGTTAGGAATTCTGATATGGATGAAAACAATTTTAATCCAACTCAAGAAGTGGAATCGGAATCAGTTGTTTCCAAAGATCAGATAGAATCATGAAAATTTCATCCTAGGATGAGGAATCAAGTGGAAGCTCAAAGCATATTTGGTGATCGACATCAAAAGGATCAAACTATAAGTACATCAATAGGTATTACAAATATTTCATTATATTAAAAAGTTATTTCGAAAGATATGAATGAATATTTTGAGCATCTAGATTGGGTTTAGGCTATGAATAATGATTTAGTTTAAATTTGAGAAGAATGATACATGGGAAATTGTACCCAATCCAAATGAAAAATGTTTATTGGTACAAAGTTGGTATTCAAGAAAAAATGAATGTATATAGTGAACTGATATGAATCAAGAAAATATTTTTGTGAAAAGGGTAATCACATATTAATGGAATTGATTTTGATGATATATTTTTCTCTAGTTGAAAGAGTATAGTCAATCAGAATCTTTCTTTCTATATATGTACAATGATGTGGAAAAAATTTTATATTGAAGAGAAATCCTCATTTATAAATGCGTAACTTAATGAAAAATGTATATATTTAACAACCATGTGTATTTTTTATTTTAAATGATGAAATTTTTGTGTGTTAGTTTAAAAAATCCTTGTATTGGATTAAACAAGCTCATAGGGAATGGTATTTTAAATTTGACACCTTATTAATAAATTCATGTTTTATTAAATGAATAGTTGAGTGTAATTTAAACATCAATGAATGTCATGATTTTTTCCCCATTTTATTTGTTTATTTTAATGAAAATATCCTTATTAGGACTGATAAAAGAACATGTGAATGATTTTCTAAAGGGAAGGAAAAGTTGTCAGTGAGGTCCATGATTGGTGAAATGAAATACATTATTGGGATACAAATTTATGAAAAGAAGAAACATATATTTATTTCTCAATAAAATTATTATCATGAACAAATTAATAAGTTAGTAACTAAAAATTCAAAATCGGTTTCCACAACAATTTTGGTGGGAATGTGTTTAATAAAGATAGAGAACATAAGGAAGTTGATCCTAAGTAGTTTCATAAGATGATTGGATGTTTTTTATATTTTTTATCCTCAAGACCCAACATAGATTTTGTTACTACCTTATGTGAAAGCTTCTAGAGTTACCAAAAATAGTTACATCTGTTGGCTGGAAAAAATTCTAAGATATATCAAAGAAAAAACAAATTTAAAAATCAAGTAAGATACCTTAGAAAGAATTTCCTTTTTGGGGTATTCAGATGCTGATTGGATAAGAAATATTGATTATATAAGGTTCATATATGGTGGAGTTTTCATTCAAGGGAAAATATGTGTACTTTGGAATACAACAAAACAAAATAATGTAACTCTTACCATCGATGAAGATGACTACAATGCTGAAATTTAAGCCGCTACAAAACATATGTCGATGAAGAGTCAATTAGAAGACTTACTTGTGGAAGTACAGTTACCCTTTATCTTGGGTTTTGATAATAAATGTGCCTTCAACCTTACCAGAATTTAGGTACAATATTCACATTAAAAACAAGTTGATATAAAATAGTACTTCCCCAAAGAGCATGTGGTGAAGAATGAATTTATGTGGGACAATGTTCCTACATCAGAACACGTTGTTGACATATTGATAAAACCATTACCAAAGGAAGAAGTTTTGAAGCTGAGGTTCAACATGGGAATCCAAACTCTTTCCCATAAAGGATTATGTATGTGTGTGTTTCCCCTCTATCATCTAGTCTTTTGATAGTGTTTTCAATAAGGGATAATTTTTAAATAAATTTATCCATTGATATATGCTAAAACTTTTATGTAATGATTTATATAGGAGACGTTTTGGGTAAACTGTGAACTAATCAGGTAAGAATGTGAACTATTATAAGATTTTTTTGGATTGGTTGTTAGAATAATTTTTTATAGGTATGTTGAAGAAGTGGAGAATGTTGTGAATAGAACCTGAGGAAGATTTATGAGTCACTAATTTTGGATAGCATAGTCTTTCATTCAATAATTCTGGATAAATAAAATGAGTTCGTTTATATTGTCTTGAAATTGTTGATAAATGATCTATTACTTAAGGGTGAAATGTTCAATGATTTATAAACCTTGGTTGAAAATAAAATTAGAAGAGGTAGATTATTGGGACTCGGTTGGCAAGAAGTTGTTTTTGAAATATGAGAAAAATTTGTACTGAATGTGTTCTCATTTGTTTTCAATGAAAATGAAATCAACTCACTTTGTAAAATTTTGTGATTGGAAACACAATCATAATCAAGAAATAGTGCACACAATGCTTATGAAAGTCTTATGGATTGGAAAGATGTTTTATGGGAGAAAAGGTTCATCTAAATTACCTTGGTCCATAGTGTAATGATGAATCAGAACAAGGATCTATATTGGAGTCTGCAAGGATCCATTGAAAACCTGACCATTCATTACCAATCCTAGAGTTATCATAAATAACATGTTGTTTGAAATACTTGTGATACTAGACCTATGTATGTTAGTGAGAGAACTAGTGCTACCAATCAATTTGATATTTGGTTTGAAATAAAGAGGATGTTGTAAGAATGGAATGTTATAATAAATTAAAATATAAGTATGATGATGCTAAACTGATCCAAAAATTTTAAAATTCATGAGGATGTTTGTATTAAAAGGATTTTATATAATAAGAATGTTTCTAAATCCAAATCTTGTTTGTATTTGTTCATCAGTGTCAGATCACAGGATGAAGTTTTTTTTGTAGGATAGGATGTTTGTTTGGAATGTGATAAGAAGAATTTGTTGGGTTTTAGTCAGATCAATAAGCAATAAAATGAAATCGCCAGAAAAAGATGTTGATATGAATAGAAGTTTTTGATGTCATTTGTACAGAAGACATGATGTTCACCAGTAATTAGTGTAATTAGGACATCGATCATCATACAAGTTGATGGTTATAAAAGGGTATCATAGTTACTAATTTTTTTAGAATGATCTGTAAGTGAATCCTTTAAATACTAATGATAAAGTTGATGTTGTTGAGACTGATTCGACATGGTATCAGAGATCAATCAACAACATAGTCTACTATTTTTATCAGGATAAATTATGTTTCTTCAATTGGGTCATGAGATAAAGAAGAACTATATTATGTTATCAAATGGGTCAATAGTGATTAGACAACATGTGGTGTTGACTATCAAGATGAAGGTGACACTGATACATTAGTGTGAGATAGGGACTGATCCATGAGATGCAGGATGACACCGATAAAAGTCATCAGAAGCTAGACTTTATCAGGTATACAATCATCATTATGGACAAAAGAAAAAAAAAGGATAAATGGTTTTTGAAATAGTTGAATTTTTTTTACAATGTATTGTCAAGAAATATTATGATGGTACGAAAGAGTTTAAAACGAATTTTGATGAATATTTCGAATTTATGACTTTGTTTATTGAAGAAGAAAGAAATATATATATATGACAAGTTGATTCAAAGAATCAAAATGAAAAATATAAATTCATGCATAATTATTAATCATAATAAATAAATAAAAATTAGAATTATAATTTGAATAAAGAATGATTAGAGTGTATGAAGTGAGATGAGGTTGTGAGTTGATTTGAAATGGACTGAGAAGAAATGATATGATTTGATAAATGCTAAAGAAGTGAAATATTTATATGAAATAAAAAGGAATTTGATGTTCTATAAAATTATGGTTAAGTGGGAAAACATTTTATATTCACACCGAAAAAATGTGGTGAACCTAGAAAAGGAAGGTATTACATGGTACTTTTGGATGGCCCATAACACTATTCACTTGTGGAAGAAGATAGAGAATATCAGCTGTTCTATAGAGAAAGAGATTCTAGATTGAGAATTCAGGAGGAAGTGTTCTCAATTGAATAAAAATAAGTAAGATCTTGTTAAACTTATTATCATTTCTTACTAGATCATAGGTTAGGGAAATCCAACTAAGATTTCCAGAATGAGGCAGAAGTAGTTCAGAGTTGTTTCAGCTGTATTCTATCAGACATAAATCTTCAGGTTGAGGAATCGGACTTGTTTATCAAAATGAGTACCATTATGAAGACTAAATAATTTCATACATACTTTCATGTAGGAAAGTGATGAATTGTTTTGAATATTATATTTTTGAAAGTTAACATGGCAGAATAGTGATATGTTTTAGAGGATTTGGTGAATGTTTTTATCTTTATACACAATCTTGTATTATATTATTTTTTACAAGTTAAAGAACATGAACTATTTTTCTTAACATAGTGATTAAAAAGTGTATGGGTGTTTCTTAATTAATTTTATCCACAAAAAATGATTGTTTTGTATTGGATTGTGTGGTATTGGATTACATACAAACTATGCCAAGGATGTAGCTACTCTTGTTGAGTAGTGATCCTTTTAAAAACATATGTTTCTATGAATGTGTGATGGTTTTGTTTTCTTCAATGTCATCACACATTAATAGAAGGTGAAGGTTGTTTCAATATAAAGGAAAATCAAAATAAAAAGATATCACTAATTAACCCCTCCCCTGTCGCCCGTGGGGGCTGGGTGAGTTGGTTCAAGGCGGTGGCGACCCGTCGCTGAGGTTCCGGGTTCGAGTCCTCACAAAGGCAACGCGCACCATTTGTCAGCGAACCTCTCGTCCCCTCGACTCTGTGGGAACTGGCCCAAGCCCAAGGGTTGGCCACCTTGGGCCTAGCTGGGGGCGTGCAGCGCGCAGGTGGGAAGGCCAGCCCTATACCTCGTTACCCATACAACACGTTTGAAGAAGAAAATCTAGGAGGAGGATGGTGGATCTGGCGATTCTGGCGATTCGGCTCCCTCGCGATGGTAGCTTCCTCCTAGGTCAAAGACGATGGAAAATGAAGCACATTTTCCCTCTACGGGGGAGGATCCTCTCTCAGAGGATATCTCTTTGCTCTCCTCTGCTGACTTGTTACCCTATTTCCCGAGAACGGTGCTCTGCCCGAAGGTTCTGGAGATTTTTGAAGGTTTCCCGCAGCTTCCCCTCTCGATTCGGGAGTTCAATGAGGCTTCAGACTTACACTGCTTGACTCTGATTTGCAAGCTTCCCGATGCGGCGACCCCCCGTTGTCACTTTCGACAGTTTCGTTTCAGATTTCTGGAATCTTAGGGCTCGAGCGACTGTGGGCCTGATCGATAGATCCCACATAATGATCTGCTTTGCCACGGAGGAAGACTTGGTCCTTGCCTGGTCAGCGGCTCCTCGGTCATGCAATGGTGCTCGATTCTCCCTCTTTCATTGGAGCTTTGATTTTCATCTGAAGCGGAGTTCCCCGATTGCTGCTACTTGGGTGAGGTTTCCTGAGCTTCCCCTTCCCTTTCAAAATATCTCTATTATTTTGATGCTTGGGAATTTGGTGGGGAGGTTCCTCTATGTGGATAGTAGGACTAGGGCCCTTTGTCATCCGGTGGCACCAAGGGCTTTTGTTGAAATCGATGCTTCGAAGCATCCTATAGATGCTGTCTGGATTGCAGTGGGGGAAGAACTCAGGTGAAGACAGCCTGTCATCTTTGAGCAATGACCGGTTTTCTGCTCATCGTGTTGGAGTTATGGGCACAGTGATCACTCTGGAGGCTGCTCTGGAACTGTTAGGGGTGGTGGTTCTATGGCCCGCATGTCTTCTGATAAGATTATCCTCCCTCTGGCGGAGGTGAAGGAGACAGAGAAGGTAGCTTCCTCCCAACATCTGAATGCTGATGTTCCCTACTCATCTGCTTTGATGCCTAGAAGTGATTTAGAGGTGGCCCTGATGGATTCGGGTGGCTTCGTTGTGAGACTGGCTGGAGGTGCTGGTGTTTCGGGAAATACTGATGAGAAGGAAGTGCTGCTGGCTGAGAGGGATAATCAGGCTTTTGCTGAAGGTGTTCATGAGAGTGGTGACTCCCCTTCAAAGCAGACAGACTTAGGGAAGACTGCTATGATGAGTGTCTGGAAAGGAAATGTGGAGGAGGCATGTGCTATGGATCTGGAGCGAGATGGTATAGCTGGCTTGAAGGTCAATGAGATCACTGCTGGATCCCTTCTAGAAATTGAGGGGGCTGCGTTTTCTCCAAACCACTTCCAGGTTGCAGCATTGGCTGAGCCTGCCGTGGTGGGTGTGCTAGTGGCAGATGCTATGAAGGGAGCAGTGGTTGCTCAGGGCTTGAATACTGGGGATGAGTGGAGCTTGCCTTCAGCTGAGGGAAAGTCTAGGGTGGAGGAAGAGACCTGGATCTCCAAGGGTCCGCACATGAACTGGCGTGATGCCCCCCTGGTCCTGTCCGGCTGTCCGGACATGGGGCCTGGGTTATCTCCTCCCTCTGACAGCACAAGCGGTGCTGAGGATCCTTCCAGTGACAAGTGATTTAGCCCTCGGCCCATGGACCTGCAGAGGGCTATGGTCCTTCATGGTGTCCCCTCTGCTGAAAATTTTTGTGTGCAGCTTCATGAGATGGAGTGGGTTGAACGGGAAAGGTTACCGCTTGAGGATGAAGCCGAGAGGCTCGGAGAGAGGTTCGCTGAGGCAGATCGCTGGATAAACGCTGTTATGACCAGGTCAAAGGAGAAAAGAACCGGAGGAGGTGCTAAAACTCCTGGGAAAAAATGTAAGAAAGAGAAGGCACCATCGGCTGTCAGTGATGGAGTCACTTGTGCGAAGGCGGGTGTTGCAGCTGATTCCACTTCCACCCCTCCGAGACGAAGGCGGAGGAGGGACTACTCTTCCCTCCCACGTCCCATGGCAACTAGAGCCTCTTCACGAGCTGTCAAACTCAATATAAAGGTGAAAAAGAGAGAGCGGCTTTCAATGTCTGCAGAGCAAGAAAAGACTAGGAGGAAGCTGATATCCAGGCTTGGCATGAAAGAGGATTTTGAATTTGGATGGGACTCAACAGACGTGGGTGCTGAGTCAGATTTCAGTTTTGATGATGTGGAAGACGGCTTTGGTGTGGACATGGGGATTCGAGGTGCGGAGCTGGAGGATTTTGGTGGCGATGTCGATTGATCCTCCCCCTGTGTGCTCTTCCTTCTGGTCTCTTGACTTGTTGTTTTTGCTTTTTTCTTTTCTTCCTCTCTTTCTATGGCCTTCGGGCTAAGGTCGTAAGGGGTTTTGGGTGTGGATCGATGGATCCCTCCCCTCCCTTGTCTGCAGTGTCTGTGTCTTTTCTTTTAATAATATTTGGGGGGTCCCAGGAATAGCCTGGACCTGAGCCTTCCTTGCCCTCCCCTGTCAATAATACTCATATACTAGCTGGGATATATCATCACACTCTACTTGGGATGCCATTGGTACCCAAGATGTATTCATGATTCTTGGTGTAGTTAATGGAAAGCATCTGGTTTTTGATGCTTTATTTCCAATATTAGGCTAGATCGTGGGAAAAGAGGACTGATCCTATGCTTTTGATGCTAGTAGTGGATGTTTTTATCCAATTTAATTTCTGGTATAGCATGTTGTATATGCATGTTTCCACTATCTCTTGTGTACCACATATTTTATATCATCATCACATGTTCATCATCATAATTTTTTTATTTTGGATTCATCTTCCACTTGTTTATTTCTTCGAATGATAATCATTATTCAACGTCTTTTTTAATATGTCTCCATTTCTTATATTATTATTTAACTATGTTTTACACTTTTACCCGTTAAGTCATATTATCCCCATGGAAACACCGTAGGCCCTTGCTGCTAGTCGATTGCATATGGCGTATAGTAAGGTTCAATTGAGTTCATGTGGAAACCATATTGGGGCACCACTTAGTGTCTTCCAGGGATGGATTCTACGAAGTGGTATCAAATCCCTTTTTCATTTTTTCATACTGTTTTGGAATTATATAGGGGACTAGGATATATGGGAATTTCGAAATAATACTATTCATAGGAGTAACTAAACCTCATATAGGGGAAACCAAATCAGATGTAATGGGTTACTACTAACCTAGTTTGTTCTTATTACAGCTACACTGATTTCAGTATTGGGTGAAACACATTTTTTGTGATGCTATTATTATTGATATTATTCTTGTTATTATTATTATTGACATTATTTTAATTATCATTTCGTGAAAAGGAGTTATTTTTATCATGCATCATACTATGTACTCAAGGATTCACATGTCATTCATTATACATTGTCATATTTATATTACCATGATCATTTTTGATATTCCATGTGATTGCTGTGAGTTCCTTGATTCATATAATTTAAAATATGATAACATTTCTGGAAGGGATATCATAATTTAATTAATTAATGTTCTTTAACCAATCTAAATGGTGTTTTACCCAATAGATTGATTATGGAATATTAATTAATAAATTATTCCATGTTTGTCCAAAGAAGCACCAGTTATAGGGGTTGAAATGTCAATATATTTGATTGATGAATGCCAATTGTGATTTGTGAAGCGAGTACTTCTAAAAATTGGGATTCGTAGTTCATTCAATAAAATTAGTATATTTGAACTCTTACATCTATATACTAGATGTAAAGGTCATGTTATAGTTATTTGATATACCAATTTCAATTTATTGAGTATGGGCCTTCATAAATTAGAAATTATGACACATTTAACTGGATTTATATACCTATATCCATGTAAATAATAATTAAATTAAATAAATTATTTTTTAAAAATGAAATTGTTACCAATAAATGGGGATTACAGTTGCAATGTAAATGGTTTTCTCCTCTAAAACATTCAATTAACACTCCATATACTTGAACCTCTGCTGTGTTATATAAGATGCTGACCCAGACTCAACCATAGTTGTTGGTAGTAGGAAGTGTCTCCTAAGTACTATATAATCTTATTTGTCACCATGACTTGGCTTTAGAAGCTGGAAGAGAGGTGTGGATCATTATATGAAGGCTATGTACATATTCATTACTCATTTCACTATTTTCTCTATATTTAAAATCTTATATGAGACATGCTATTGGAAACATTGTAGATATTCCACCATGATATCCACGTATCATACGTCTGTAGGGTTGATATGACTATATTCCAAATGTGGTGGGCCCTAATACTACAACATTACCTTATGTTGTTCCACCTATGGAAACCCCTTTTGATCTTCTACAAATCATTTACTCTCAGTTAAGCGATACTTTCTTCTATTTTATGAATTATATATAGGGAGATCCATGACCGTCCCCTACATTAGAATATTTGAAAAGGGAATTAAAGTAGAAACATCCTCCCACCATCATAGGGGATGGTGGTAATTTGGCTATTGATTCATGGAGAGAGGCCATGTTATCTATTTTTAAGAATATAGATAATCCACTTGAGTAGAGTGTCAAGATCGCTACTTATATGCTATGTGATAACTATAAATACTTGTTGTAAGTAATTACCCATGCTAAATTTCAGGATTTTATGGTCTGAGTGGGCTTCCAAATATCCATTTATGATTACATATCCCCCTAAAAATTGCGAGCAGTATGTGCTCGAGAGTTGATGCAGTCACAATTGTCTTCTATGTCAGGGATGGATTTCTTTGATAATTTCATTGAGATTCAGTATTTCTCACTTAATCTTACTAGTGATGGGCCGACTACTATAATACATTTTGATGATGGGCATGTGAATTATATATGATCATAGGTGAATGTTTTTAGTTTGACTACAATTTATGATATTGTAAATCGATCCTTATTCATAGATCGAAACTTGATCAAAATCAAAAATGATATCCAAAGTGGTTCAACTTCTAGGAAGGTAGATGTTTTATCTAGAAGTAAGATGTATTGTTTTGAGAGTTCATGAGGGGGGAGTACTATCCAGATGAAACACACCAAAAATATGTGGTGTAGTGTGTCAAGGCAGGCCATACAAAGCCCCAGTGTGTGAGGATCCTGATCAAGTGTTGTGTTTGTGGTGGGAAAGAATTTATATGGAACTCCCCCTTATTTATCTAGTGGTAAGGGATCTGTTCTAACACTAATTTCGGGTACATGTTTTGTGGATCCACATAAGGCTTGGATTTTTTCTGTTATGAGAGAATTTGGCCAAGGATGTGGACGTTATCAAGGTATTTAGAAATCAAAGGTTCACTTCTAATAGATATAACATCTCTAAGTTTGTAAGGTGGCATCTAAGGGTCGCAGATTAGGTGATATATATTCTATGAAGCATTGGAATTAAAATAGAGTTTAATGCATTCTGCTATTAGAGGTATTATTTTGGTAGCATCAACTTTAGTTTCAATTCTATTTGATATAGGTTCATCACACTAAATCATATCTGTTGCAATTATGGAAATCATTGTCCTAACAGTGGAGTAATTTTCTTGAGGGATGACTCTCAACTAACTGTTAGGGGTTTGATTAGAGAGTATCTTCCAATTCATGGAGTTCCTCTTATGATAGGTGGGTACCTTTTCTTTTAATGATTTTTCCTCAACATGACTAGCTTCGACATCATTCTTCATATGGACTGGCTAGTTCCTTATTTTTCCAATTTTTATTTCTAACAACAGATGGTGTGTTTTACATCAATCGATGGTAGATCATATATAAATAAGGGAGTATGGGATATCTTGGGTAGTCGAGAGAGACACAGGCATAGAGATTGGGGAAGGGTCATTGGTCATATAGTTAGTCTCTTTGTGAGTGATTATGGAATGTGGCTCATAGAATTCCCTCCAATACTAGATCATTTTACAGATGGCTTCCCTAAATATATTTTTTGTATTATATCCTATAAAAGAGGTGGATGTATCTATTGAGATTATTCTAGATGAGTCACCAGTGTCCATTCCTCCCAATAAGATGAAACATACATAGCTCAAGGAAATCATGAATCAATTCGAAGACTTATTTGAAAAATGTTTCATATGGCCCAATACCTCAACATGGGATCAAATTTCCTTTTTCTCCAAGAAGGTGGGTTGTTACCTTATTTTTTATGTATATTACTGATACTTGACATAGAATATGATAAGGAACTAATATAAATCACCTCATATAGATGACCTCTTTGAAAAGCTCTGAGGAGTGATATTTTTCTTTTAAAATTATTTTTGGTCGGACTACCATCACATCCACGTCAGACTACCAAACATACCACATACAATGTTTTTGAAAATTTACAAATTTTATGAATACAGTGTTATTTCATTAAATTTTATGAATGAGACCTCCATTTTATTGGAATTAATGAATCAGTTTATCCACTCGTACATAGATTCATTTTTAGTTGTCTTCATGGGAAACATCATGGTGTATTATCACTACAAACATGACCATGAAAACAATATTGAGATCATGATGAATACACTAAGAGAGAACCAAGTACATTATATGATTAAAAAATTATTCCTTTTGTATTAATAAGGTTTCATTGTTGTTTTATATAATCTCATAGGTTGGATTATATGTTGAACCAAAAAAGGTGAGAACCATAGTATCCTGGAGGAAGACTACAAATATCATTCAAATACATAGTTTCTTTGGGATAATTGTATGTTATAAGAAATTAATTCACAATTTATCACACTTAGAAGTAAAAAATATGAGAACAAATAATAAGGTTGTGAAATTTGTATAGTTTTTGTACTATAAGAGTTACTTTCAGAACCTAAAAGATAGAACGACATTAGAGTTGATCTTGATTCTACTATAGAAAACCAAAAGATATATAGTTTAGTGTTACCCTTTATGAATTTTTCTATTAGAAATTATTATTCATGCTGATCAGGTCTTAGAATACGGGTCCTACTAGATATGACTACATGAGAAGAATTACCCTATTCATGACCTTGAACTAGCTATTGTTGTTCGTGTATTCCTCTATAAGAAAAATAAGCCTTTGTTAAAGAAATTAGTTATTTACACTAATAAAAAGTGTATCGAATAAATATCCAAAAAATGTGACATGAATTTGGTGAAATGTATGTGGGTAGAATACCTATATTTATTCAAATTTGAGCGTTATTATTCACCAAATATTTGTAATGAATTTGGTGACTCCTTGAGCAAGAAAACTCAGAAATAGACCATCAATGAGGCTAGTAGTGAGTGGAAGTTGATGGACCTATCTCCAGATAGAACCCACTATCTGGTTGGGTAGATGATGGGAATGAAATCCTATTATTTTTTGGTTTTGTGTGGGTTCCAACTGATATTCAGGAAGCATAGATGACATATATTTTGGAGTTGATTCCCAAGAACCAACTTTTTTATACATTATGATAATCATGAATCCATTGTTTTTAATATTAATTAACTACTTATCGCATCATATTTTTTTTCTGCATGACATTGTATTTGATAATGTCCTATGATTAATTATTTCACTAAAAGGTCATAACATTTCTATTCTACGGTGAGAACCTAGAAGTGCTATGAAAATATTCTTTCATATATGTTCTATATATGGATGATATAAGTTGAGGGGCATAATTGATAAAGGCTTTCATGGGTGGAGACGCATAAGACTTTGAGGATCCTTTTCATGGTGTCCCCCCTTAGTAATATCTACTTGGATATTACGATAATGATACACACTAGTAGGAAATCCAGATTTCAATGTCTCATTGGGAGTTCCTGTCTAAAGGCATTTTTATTGGTCCTTATACATTATTATTTTTATTAACAATTATTATGAGTCATGAACTTAGATGCATTAATGAAAGCTGTGATGATAGATGTTTGCAGTGAGGTAGGATATATTGGGGGCGTCATGGGTAATATTGTATTAATGATTATTGTAAGAAAGGATTTATCCCATATGTTGTTTAATAGATGACAATATTTTTATCCCTATGATGGAAATGATATATACAAAATAAATCCATGTCTATGGTGATCAATTGGAATAAACTATTTCCATAAAATCAAATAAAGTGATACCGAGAAAATAGGTTGAGGGAACTGGCATAAATGATACCCGATTTGATATATTGGAATAAAGGGATTATATTACACGATAATAATTCATATGAGGTGAAATTACATTGTGGCATTAAAGTTTTCCTTATTGGTTCCTTGGGGTGTTTCTATACGCTATCCATGGAGTTTGGGATGCTTCGCCTAATTCCATGGAGAAAGAGGCCTAGATCATCAGACACTATGTGTATCCAGAATCTCAGTTCAAAAATATATTATTATTTTTTATTTAATAATTTGAATAAATATAATTCTTATACGTGGTTTAATAATGATTAATGTCTTTTTGATCGCATTTATTTCATCAATAGTTATTGGAGTGAATTTATTATGATTCGAATATTTAATAAATAATTATTTTCTGTTTAGTGAATATAAAATTTATTAATGTATTAGAAAATAGTTCAGTAATATTTATTTAATAAATAAATATACATCACTCAAGGCTTGATATGTATTGGGGAAGAATGGAAGACCTAGTTTAATGGTAAAGTGAGAAATGTTAATAATCAATATTAATTATGTAAATAATATAAAATTATAATTCTGATGTTCATCACTTGTTGAGAAATAATAATATTACTATTATTATTAGACAAGGGGTTTTTATTTGAATAACTAAATAATAAAGGAACCTCTAAAAGTGTTCTATTTCAAACCTTGATATATAAATACACAATTATGTCAATTTTTTCATAAGCCAATTCAGTTGTGTAGAAAAAATTTAGTGAAAACCTCTCAAGACTAGAGATCTCTATTCACCAAGGACACTCTCAAGAATAGAGAGAAATCCTCCTCCACCAGATCGAGGAGAATTATTTGGAAACAATTATAATGGTTATCATGGTGGATGATGCAAGTGTAAGGATATTCCGTGCTACCATCATAAGACTCCTTCGGTGACATCTAGAGATTCCTTAAACATGTGTGTATCCACACTAGAAGAAATCTATACTTTGTTCTTAGAATGCAACAATAGTTCACCATAGCTCTGTCACTAGACTCGTCGTTGAAGAATGAATTCCCAAGTGTTAATTACTTATCTAATAAAATAACTTATAAACAATATGTATTGATCTCCTCTCCCTTGGTTTCGACACAAGTATACTTGGTCTATTTGTTTGGATCAATTATTTAGATCACAACATTATTCATTCTATAGATCAAAAATTAAAAATTGTTTATGGAACAAATTAACGTTTGGCCCCACCCATCACACACTTCCACTACACCCAGTTCCTCCAGGATTCTCGTGATTGTTTTGGTAAATACACCCTCACATTAAAAATATATACTAAGACATTCATCATCAATATTAGTCGATAGGTATGTATATACAAATTACAGGTTTCATTATGTGGTGTTCCCCTTGTCCGTAGGGGAAGGTGGAGCACTAGTGACCCACTTTACTTATACAACCTATAATTATACCCAATAGAAAATGTAATGGCATCACAATTGATTCTGTGAAATGCTTTCTGAGATCAACTCTAGGAATCAATGCTGTATGAGTGAACATCGATAGGTTGACCCAGGTCTCAGAATTACTATTGATTAAAGAGACCTTCTCAGCTGAGGATATTGGGATACTTTTTACTAAGGAGGATGTGTGCTTTCATGGTGTACCCCATTCCATCATAAAAGTCACTGATTCTCATTTTAAATCATGTTTCTGGAAATATTATAAAAAGAAACTAGGTTAATTGGTTTTCTTAAGTTAAACATATCACCCTCTGATGAGCGAGAAGTCCATGTGGACAATAATGTTTTTTGAGGACATGCTATAACAATTCATCCTTCATTTTGGAGGTTCATTGGAGAAGAATATCCCTGTTATTGTGTTTTCCTGTAATAACAACTTTGAAGAAATTATTATGATGACTCTAATAAGGTACTTTATATTACCTTATGTCGTTTACCTCTATTATGGTTAATGGTCGGCGATGTAGCTATAACACACAATGTTTTTTTTTGTTTTTTTCAAATTAATTTAATCGTTTTGATATTTCTTATTTCAGTACAAACTGAATATATTTTATATTATATAAATTTACTATGTTTTAATTGAGTTATAGGGAACACCAAGTTAATATTACACTACACAAAACACTTATATTATCTTATGGTACACAAAAAATTATGTTTGGTATGAGTTACACATAGTACTACGTGATTTGGATAGATATTGATACACACAAGACAATATTTTACCAAAAAACAATGTATTATTAATAATATTATTAAAATAATTATCAGCTAGCCATTTTAATGGATGATATGAATGATATTGACTAAATAATAAATCTATGGTTTAAAAATGTAAATAAAATGAGTCATTTGATTATCAATTTTCTATAATTTAGAGAAAAAACTATTTTGGAATAATGAAATTCCTTTTCCAAGAAAAATATTTATCTGTGTATAATCACCATAATCACTCAATAAAAATAAGAAATCAATTTTGGTGTTTTTTAATAATTTTTATATTATATTTTAAATAATGTTTTTTACACTAATTCCATAGATTTAATATGCACAATATACAAATAAATACATTTATATGAATAAAAAATAGGTAATTATATAAAACATATTTTTACAACCTTTTAACGGGGAACCTATTTTGAATCAAAAGTTTGAATCATTTAAAATTTTAATTTGAAAAAAAACATCATTTTTAATGTGAATATGAAAATTTACTTATTTTAATTTTTTTATAATTTTCTTAGATGTTTCATTTTTTATGAATACTAAAACCATTAAATTTTAATTCAAAACTATTTTTTGTTCAATTAATTTATATAGGTAAAATAAATATTAATATATTTTTAACGTTTTTTATATTATTTATAAAATTATTAATAAAATTTACATCATTTGAACCAATTTCACATTGAAATTAGAGATAAAAACATTTCAAACATTTTCACATTTTCACTTCAAAAACATGCTTCCACCACAAGTCTGTAAGATTAATTTTAAAACAAATTCTACAAGTTCAATGTTTAGAATTATAAAAAGTGGATTCCATAATTGGAATCAGAATAATTTTTTAATTCATAGTAGGGTAGACATAGTTTTTTAGAAAATATATTAGTGAAATTATTTAAAATTAATTATAACGATTTCGGTAAAAACAAATTACTTTGTGGTCAATCATTAATTTGAGGGGCCAAATAACCTATAAACATGTACAAAAGACATTTTATGGAAATAGTTCATCCAATTTCACTATTTTATTGAAAATGGAATATTATTGTCAGAAAAATATGTAAGGGGGCCTCCCAAAAATGATGACCCTTTTATATTTACAAGAATGTCACTCCTCCTCCACTATAAATGGTCACTAACCTTCCTCAATTATTCAAACCTCTTGAGCCTTGTTTTGGAAAAAATATTCCAAATTATCATCCAAACATCCCTAATTTCATCCAACAATCCTCCCTTTTGGTATAAATAAAACCAAGGAATCCCTGGGTGTAAACCAAAAGTATTTACCAAAAGAAGAGGTAACACCCTTACACAAGAACTTTTCTTTTATTTATTTATCCACCACCACAATTTTTATTATTTAATTATTAAGTAATAACATTATTATCATCAGTATACTAATATTTTATTTATTCTAAGGGATCAAGCTACACCTATACACAATTCAATCAATTGGGTAACAAACATACCATTCCAGATAACGGCGGACTACGGCCTCACGAAACATGTTGTTTGTTTTTATTTTATCACATATCATGGTTGGGAATTATGATTGAATTTTTTTTATTTGTTATATATGATATTATTGATTTATTTATTCTTTAGTAATTATTATATAAAACTAAACTTCAAGCATTACATGTTTTATAATTACGATATCTTCGGTTGTGGATGCGTGGACTACCATCTCCTCAACGTGATTTTATTCATTCAAACTTATCATTGAATTTATTAAGGATTGATTTAGTATAAATATATAATAAATATGGAATATTAATTATAATATAATTATACTATATAAATACATATATTTCATTTACGTTCTTTTTTTCAAAATGAAAATAAAATAGAAACATTGTTAATGTGTATGCACAACCTACCGTCTTCAAGATTGTTGTACTTCATTTTCTATTTTTTCCTTCTATATATTATTATTAATATTAGCATTCCTAATATATATTATATTTATATAATGTTATAAATTATTTATATAAGTAAATAATTATCTAATAAATAGGATCAAGAATAATAAGTCAAAACAAATACAAAAAACCAGATATTTCCAAAAATGTAACATTAACACGGAATGATTAATAAACAGGTAGTACAAAGTCATAAAAAATAATATATGGTATTTGAGATAAGTATATTATTATTTTTTAGATTTAGAATAAACAAATATTTATTATATACTCATTTTTAATGACTATGATGAGAGTCTAGACATATGGTAAGGGTTTTATCGGCTCAAATTTATTTCTTTGAGACGTATGCCTTATTAACCAATCATTTATTTTGTGTGGTGTATATATTTCTCATGAATGTATTATATGTCTGTTTTAAATAAATTTATGGGTATTTACATTCATATTTGACTATATTTCATTCATGAGGGTTTAAAGTTCAAAAGTTATAAAATCATAGATGTAATTTTGGTCTGAACTTGCCTTCTCGGAGATACATGCCTTGTTATGTGCCTATTTTTTATATGGGGTGTATATACTACCCTTTTACATGTTATATCATGAATATACTTATTTCATGATATTTAAATCATCATTTATTTTTATTTTCTCATGTTTAATATGATTAAATTTTACAAATGTGATAATAGTTTATTCCTACAATCTCATAGTTTATCAGGATTGTTTATGATTATGCTTCCATTGAAGAAATCAAATGATTCATCCATCAAGAAAAGACATGGATTTTATTATATTATGGTTATACATGACATAATAATTTACTGGTAACATTTTTCCACTATTTATTACATAATATAATATTTTAATTGTTTAAAAAATCAAACTCCATATCTATCTTCTAACGGAAATCCATGTTCTTTCAAAACCGTGTTTTCAAAAATGGTTTTCCAAAACCTTTCTTGTTAAAAAAGTATTTTAAAATATTTTCAATAATTATTTATATGTTTTAATGTAATTTAAAATAATTTGTTTTTAAAAATGCTTTCAATCATTATATATACGATTTCAATTAATTTTCAAAGAAAAATATTATAAAAATGTTTTCAATCATTATTTATATGTTTTCAAATTATATTAAAAGAAAAACATTTTCAAAATTTTTTCATGATTTATTTATATGTTTTAAATTCAATTTAATGAAAAAATGTTTTCATAATATTTTCATGCATTCATTATATTTTTTAAATGATTTTCAAATAAATATTTTATAAAATGGTTTTAAGTCATTATTTATATGTTTTCAATGTATTTTATGTGATTTTTTTCAAGATATTTTCAAAATTCCATTACATGTTTTAAAAATGTGGCTTTCAAAAAAAAATTCAGGTTTAATTTTTATGCTTTCAGAAATAAATGGTTTTTAATTTATTTTTATATTCCATTATAATTTTTATTTTTTGTCTAAAATTGATTTTTCCTAGAAGAAAGAATATTTTCACCAAGAAATTGTTTTAAAAGATATTTCCAAATTATTTTCCAACTAAGACGAAATCCATTAGTGTTAATTATTCCTTTTTTTGGGATATGATCCAAGAGATCCATTCAATTTTGTTCTCTTAATGTATTATTTTTATGGTATGTTTTTTATGAAACTCATTTCTCTTTAATTATTTATATTTTTGTTAAGTTGGTTTCACATTCATAGGTTATAATCCTATAAAACATGCTTATTTTCATAGGTTATGCTTTGGTGAAATGATGTTGACAGCTTTCTCTTTTCCATAGGTTATTATATGATGACATATTTATGATAACGATTTGTTTTCATGATTTATGATATGATTTTATTTTTAATCTTATAGAAAATTTATGTATGATTTCAATATGATATAGATGAGACATATATTTCCTTCCAATAAATTGGGTAAATAATTATATCTCATGAGATAGACATGGATGGAATTGGGAGTGAAAATGATTCAGTAAATGACATTTTCAACTTAAATAGTCTTGATATTTAACATTGAATATAAATATGGTAATGGGATTTAAGTATGAATACCAATAAAGTATGATTAATGAATTTATTCCTCTAATATGGACTTCGAATTAATCCTTTTCTACTGTAGAAATCCTTTTTAAATTCTTTTTTTTCTGCAAAAAATTCTATGTCATATTCTTATGTTATAATTTCATGAATTATGATATTTATTCCTTTAAGATTAATGTATTATTAATTTACAATATTTATTCCCGGACTCATGTATATCATATTTGATATGAAGGGTATGCTGTTAAAATGTTATTATAATGTTATCATACCCTTATTCTCATCTTATGTTTACGCATATCATTTTTACCGTTACAGATAATATGAGATCATCCCTTTCATGTGTTTCATTTCACCATTATATAAAGAAATTTTTTAAGTAGGTGTACTAATAAGGAATATCATAAACAGATATAGTTAATATCATTCACTTGGATATAATTATTTTTAAAATCTTTCAAATAAAACTAAACTATTAATGTCCTCTAACATGTATTTTTTTGTTTTGCTAAATATTCACAAAAAAAATATTTAATATACTAGTATATTAAGCCTTGGTCATTATAGTTTGTATCAATGTAACGATTTTATCAACATTTGGATACTATGTTGAGAAATCATTAGTGAGATGGGAAGGTAAAATATTAAGGATATGTATAGGTATTTCTCAAAGGATTAGACTATGTTTTATTATATTTAAAAGAATATTTCATAATTAAGACATCATATATGTTAATTTTCATGATTATGTGGGATTCATCAACAATAAGTGATAATAACACTATAAATTATAGTTTTTGTAAGTGCATGTATCCCGAAGGAAGTGGGTTAATGATGAATATGATATCAAATTTTTAGATGAGTTGTTAAATGGGATAATCACTTGAGTGAAGGATATTGCGGTCATGACTAATAAGTTTTCATGGAACCTGATTAACAATGTGTACCTTAATCTACTCCCAAAATCACAAAAGATATGAAGGAATGATTTTAATGACAATTCTATTATTGGATACCATATAAGAAATAATAGTCAGTTTACTTTGTGTTGAGAATGTGGAATGAATCACCCAATTGAATGTATTCAAGGAACATGAATTTGTTTTCATTATGGAAAATGACACAAATAATGTAACCAAAAAAGAGAAAAAAAGATTTTAGATTGTAATAATATACTACATAAGAAATCATCAATAGTGAAATTATTTCAGGGTTTAATAAATGATTATTATGGAAATTAATGTTCCCAGTGGAAGTCTTATGAATAGAATCAGAATGGTGGTATGAGTAATTGTTATATGGATAATGATGATGGTAACACTAGTGAAATGTGAAGAAAAATAAGTATTATGTAATAGGATGAGGTCTCCTTTTTAATGGATTTTGTATGAATTGGAATAATTAATGTTTTATGGTATTTGGATTCAATAATTATGAAATGTGAAATAAATAAGGATTAGGTAGTTTATGCCATTTCACTATGTATTTACATGAATATTTTGAATTCGTCTAATGTACTGGAAAAGTGACTTAATGGAAAGATGATATTCATAAGAAACACATGATCAAAGGAAAGATAACAGTTAATATCTTTCAAATGTAGAGATAAATATATTTGGATAAAGATATGTTGGATATTATTAAGTAAATTATATGACATTGATTACATTGGAACTATGTAAGGATTTGTTGAAAAAATTTATATATGATATCATATATGAAGTTTAAAACATTATGGATTTATGAGATATATCCATAATAAAGAATGCTTGTTTTGAATAAGGATGTATGGTAATTCATGTTACTACCTTGTTTAGAGAGAATAGATGATGAAGTTATTCACATGTTTGGTATGTGATGAATAATAGATACTGTATAACATATAGCGGATCAATGTTAAGATGGTTTTAAATATAGAAACCTTATTTCATTACATTTGGATATTCACCTTTTGGATGTTTAATAAGTATAACCATTTAAGGAATGGTTTATGATAATGTTTATTTGAGGTTTTAGAGATTATTGTAATATTTCGCCATATGAGGATTTATGCATATTGGATAACATTTTCTAACATTGTTTTGATAAATATAGATTGAATGAACTATTATTATATTTTTGGATATCAAGAAATGTGAATGATTCAAAGATGAAAAATTCACCTTCATTTCTCTAAATAATAGATGAAGGAGAAATTGATCAAGGAACAACAATGTGTGAGGTTGTCCTGAAATCATATAAGCATATTTTTCAGGAAAATTATTCAATATTAGGAACAAATTGACTTTAAATAAAATTTTGTAATGTTAACATTATTTTTTATGATATCAATTACATATTACAAGAAAATTTGGGTTATGTATTTTTTATCATTAATTTTTTTCTAACCATGTTCTCTATCCCTCCCCACCAGATCTTGATATTTATATGTCTCTTTAATGTCCATGTTTTCACATGCAATTTATGTTATTCTGTGTGGAAACCCAGTTTTGATTTACTGTTGTTAACAATTATGTTTCCAAATTTCCCTTTTAATGTATTTTTAAGTTTTCATTTTTTCGAGGAGGGTTTCTATTAAATGAACACTGAAATATTAATCCATTGATAAAATAGATGAATTTGGAGGAAAAATTACGTTTATGGGGGTAGAATTTAGCACCCTGATTATTTGTGATTTTTTTAATTAATTTAATCTTTTTGCTAAATTTCATTTCACACAAAATTTATTATAGATTTTGTTATATGAAAGCACTTAGTTTATCTTGTGTTAGTCACAATGCCACGTTAATATTTCACTATATAGAACACTTATAGTAACAGGCGGTACATGAAAAATTATGTTTTTCATGTGTTACACACAATATTACATCCCTTCGATATTGTTTTCAACATTCAAGACTATGTTTTCCCTATATAAAATATACTATTAATGTTATTGTTAAAATAATTATCACCTGGATGTTATATTGTATGTTATGAATGGGATTTAATTTTTTTTTGAATCTCTGGTAAGATATGTATATAAAAATAATACTTTTGTTGTCAATTATTTATAAAAAAGTATGATCAATTTCAGAATAAAGAAAAAAATTTTCTATGAAAAGTATAATTTTATACACAAACAACATTTTATATCAGTAAATTACACAAACCACTTTTGGTGAATGTTTTTAATAATGTTTATCTATTATATATTAAATAATTTTTTTGATACCTATAAAATATATTCGATTGTCATAAGATAAGAATAAATCTAATTATATGAATTAAGCATGGTAATTTTTTAAAATGTAATTTTACCAATTTTTAATGGAACACCTATCCTGAATATATTTTTCCAAAATATTAGAATTTTTATTTTAAAATAGAAATTTTATTTTTTAATTTATATTATCGAATTTTACATTGGTTAATTCATTTGTATTTCACTGAGTAGTTTCATTTTTTTGATGAATAGTGAAAACATTGAATTGTAATTCAAAAGTGACGTTTTATCTGAGTTATTTATATAGTTAAAAAATATTTAAATATGAATTTTAAGTATATTTAGATCAATTATAAATAATTTAATCAAATTTAGTTCAATGGTCGAAATTTTACAATGAATTTTTATATAAAAACATTTCAAACATTTTAGCTTTTTCACTTGAAAAACCTTATTTCACGACACATTTACGAGATTGATTTTAAAATAATTTCTACCACATCTATATTAATAATATAGAAAAATTAATTCCATATTTTTTATTATAATAATTTAAAATTTCTATTAAGATAAATATATTTTTATTCCAAGAATATTAGTGGTATTAATTACAATTAATTACAAAGATTAATGTAAAAACATGATTACTTAGTTGTTAAACATTAATTAAAGGGGGCAAATAACCTAAAAACCTGTTAAAAATCCATTAGATGGAAATATTTAGAACATTGAACCTATTTTATATATAATGGACAATTATTGGTGGTACATCTTGTATGAGAGACTTCTAAATAGTTTTTTAGCTTTTTAAATTTTGAGGAATGCCGCTCCTCCCCCAGTATAAGAGGGCACTCATACCCTTACTTCTTCCCACCAATAAAGAAATTTTTCTCATCCAAAATCATGAAAAATATCCTTAAAAACACCCTTCTCCTCAACTAATAAGCCTCTATTTTGGGGATAAATCCAACCATGGAAGCCCATTTTTTAAAACCCATAGGACTTACCCAAAGAAGATGTAACTCCATTCCACAATCACTTTACTTATATTAATTTCTCAAACAAATCAATTATTATTATTTTTTGGTTATATAATAACCTAAATATCCTATATATAATGTTATTTTGTTATTACAAGGGTTCTACTTAAACCACACAATTCTATCTATTGGGTAACAAAATCACCATTCATGTGTATAAAATACTACCTTCACGTGAAATAATTTTGTTTGTTTTTCCTTTACCATCTATCGTGATCAGTAATTATGATGGAAATATTGTTTTTAGGATTTTAATATATTATTTTTATGATATATTTATTAATTTTTTCTTATTATATAACAAATACTATCATTATTTCTATTTTTTGTACAAAAGATAATACTGTTTGTGGACGTGTTGACTACCTCCTCTTCAAAGAGATGTGATTCGTTCACATTTTAAAAGGATTTTATTAATGATGGGTTTAGTGAAAAAATACAATAAGTATTATATAATAATTATAATTTAATTACATATATATATATATGTAATTTTCATTCTTTCATTCAAAATTATAATAAAATAGAAATAACATTCCTCCGTACATACGACCTACCGTCTCCATGAACGGCATATTTTATTTTATATTTCAAAATTTTATAGACTAATATAAATATTTATATACTGAATATATAATATTTATAGAATTATTCTTATTATGTTAATAAGAAAATTATGATCAACATAAGAAGATCATTTATAATAAGTCAAAGTATATACAGAAAACAAAGAACATACTACCCAAAATGTAATATTATCATAAAATGATGAATTAAATAGTAATATAAAGTCATAAAAACCATATATGGCATTATAAATAATAAAATGGTTACTTGGTATATTTATAACAAAATTATATTTATTATACTTGAGTTTTGAATGAGTAAGATGTTATTCAAGACATAAGGTTATGGATATCTAATCTCATTTATATTTTTGTGAGAATTATGCATTATTCACCACCCATTTATTTTTTGTAATGTATATAAAAACAATTATATGATTATTGTATTTAAATTTATGTTTATTTATATATCGAGTTTTTATATTTAGTTTATAGGGTTTATGGTCAACAATTAGAAATCGAACATTAATTGTTTTCTCAATTTGACTTTTTTGAGATACAGGCCAAGTTAGGAACCTATATTCTTATATGGGGTGTATATACTTCCATTTGACTTGTTATATCATACATTGACCAATTTTATGATGTTTTAATATTAATGTAATGTTATTCTGTCTTTTGTATTATGATTCAATGTTAACAATGTTTTAATAGTTTATTTCTATAATATCAATATTTATCAGGATTATTTATAATTATTATTACATTATTGAAAACCTATGATCCATACCACAAATACATTCATGAAGTTTCTCTTCCTATATTTATTCATGGATATCATCATTTATTGTAAACATTTTTCTACTCTTTTATATTTAACATAATTAATATTGTTATTTAATGAAAATCAGACCATATTTATCTCTCTTCAGTCAGAAATATATGTTCTTTTAAAACCATGTTTTCGAAAAAAAAAATCAATGTTTTATTTTGAAACCATGTTTTTATCTATGTTTTATCTCTCTTCACTTGGAAAGAGTTATAAACTATTTTCAATCATTATTTATAATTTTTCAAATTATTTTGAAATGAAATGTGTTTCAAAATGTTTTCAATCATTATTTATAAGTTATCAATTTATATTCAATGATTTTTTTTAAATATTTTCCTAAATTATTAATAATGTTTCATATTACTTTAAATGAAAATTGTTGTAATAGGTGTTTTCATGCATTTTTATTGGTTTTAAAATAAATCAATGAAAAACATTTTCAACTTTGTTTTTCAATAAATTTTTGTATGTTTTCAAAGTTTTTACAAATGAAAAGGTTTTTATAAGGTTTTTGTTTAGAATTTATATGTTTTTAAATTATTTTAGGAGATAAAGGTTTTCAATATTTTTTCAATATTCCTTTATATGTTTTCCAAGATGCAGGATTTCAAAAAAAAATCATGCTTACTTTATGAGTTTTCAAATAAAAATGTTTTCAAACTATTTTATATCATTCATGATAAGTTTCATGTTTATTTAAAAAAAATGGTTTTCAAAAGTTTTTATTTTTAAAAAAAATATAGGGAAAAAGTATACATTCCTCATGAAATGTTTTTAAATGATATTTAAAAATTATTTTTCATCTAAGATGACATCGACTGGTGCTACTTATTCCTTTTTTGTGGCCATGATACAAGGGTTTCATTCTTATAATTTATCTAAATGTTTTATGTTTTTATAGTATCTTTTTTATGAATCCCATTTCTCTTTCACATTTTATATGTTTGTGAAACATCTTTCTATTTTATGGGTAATATTCTTATGAACCCCACTTATTTTCATAGGTTATTATTTGATGAGATTATTATGTAATATTTATCCCTTCTATAGATTATTATATTAGACATGTTTATGATACCCATTTCATTTAATGGGTTATCATATAATTTTTATGATCATTTTGAACATGTGTGTATGATCTCCCTATGAGATTTTTGGGACCTATATGTCCCTACAATTCATTTGAAAATTATTTAATATCATGAGATATACATGGTTGGAATGGGGAGTGAACTCGGTTTAATAAATGAAGTTTCCCAATAAGATAGTATTGGGAGTAAAACTTGACAACTAAGATTATCATGGGAGTGATCCATGATGACCAAGATGGTATAGTTTATGAAACCATTCAAATATGATGTCCTTGGAATTTATCCTTGATTACTATAGAAATAATTTTTATATGATTACATGTCTAACAAAAATTCTATTTCTTATTACTGTGTTGTGTTTTATTGGAATATTAACTCGATTCCCTTATGATTCATGTCTTATGAACTACCAATATTTATGTCTTGACTCATGTATATAATATTTGATATATGTGGTATGATCTTGAAATGTTATTCACATGTTCTCATAACCTCATGATCATGTTATTCTTATGTATCTCCTTTTTTTTACCCAAACTATGCTTATGAGATCACTCCTTTCTTATGTTTCCTTTCCCTAGGTTATGATGAATGGTATTATGTTGGAGTAATAAATAAGAAGTTATTTATAAGATAATTTAAAGATCATTCACTAGGATAAAATTTTATGTTTCCTTATTTCTAAACAATGAAACTTATTACATTCCTCAAGAATATAATTTTTTAATGGCATAAATATTCATAAAAATGAAGTAATATAATTTTATGTTAAGACTGGGTCACTATATAAGAAAAACTAGGAACCTATCTTTTTTAGGAGAATTTAGATAAAGTATATCTGATTCTAAAGCATCTGGTTACAGGCCATTCATGGTAGAAGTACTATATCAATTTTCATCTTCAAACATTATACATTGAGGATAAAAACTGGTTCTTTTTGTCTTTTTCTCTTATATTGGGTCCTAGATGAATTCAGAGTCAGGGAAATCTATCACCTCATTACGTTTTAATTTTTCTGATCATGGAGAGAGTTGTGTTGGTAGCATATTGGTTGTTGATTCCTATAAGATACCATACCATGAATGATTTCATCAATTTATTGTAGCTTCTCTAGTATCATATTGACATGTCTCATTAATTTTATCCCATGTATATTTAGGTAAACATAGATGCTTCCTTTGATGAGAATTTAATACATATCATTGATCGATGTATGAAGGATGTATGGGGTGGGTCAGTTTCTCTAGTCCTAGTGCTATAACATAACGACCATATATAGAATGAGGCATGTGAGTTAGAGGCTGATGTATGTGTTTAGTAGATGTAACTTATCTGGGAGAATGTTTTAGAACCCTTTGAAAAGAAACTCTACTATGTGTTTTTTATGAAGGGGATGTTGTAATGTATTTAATTTTTAGCGATGTTCTTTTATTTTAGATTCTACTAAAACATCATAGAGTTTTATATTTTGGATATGAACATGGTGACATGGCCCTTGGGCCAATTGTTTAGCTTCAATGGAGAATGTGGCGTGGGGGTTGGAACATGTTCTTAGTGAAAATACACAACATGTATTAAATACATGACACATACTGAGCGGGATAGATCCAATTCACTACATGTAGAGGGGTATTCCAGGGAAGTGAATCTTGATAATTACATGATATATAATTAATTTACATGTCGTGTAACTACTGTGATTATTTTTCAAAAAAAGTGGTAATAGCCTATTATTTTTTATAGAGGCTCATTTCCACCTCCAGCAAGTACCGCATTAGGCACCCCTCTGATTCCTAAACTAGGTTCATCTAACCCTCCTTCATATGAACTCTATTTCCTTCTATGTTGGTCGTGTTGGATAAAGAATAGTAAAATCTTCACTCTTATTTATTCCTTCCATAATTTATCTTCCTATATGATTTATATTTTAATACAAGCTCATATGCCCTATTTTTTAGATGTTTTCCCATCTCACCATTTTCACATGTTCTATCTCCATTATAGTATAGACATTGGATGTGGAAATAACTACATGATTATGATAGGTCGTCTTAATTATTCACCTCAAAGTATAGTGGTTTTATATAATCTGATATTGTTCCTTATGCCAGACTATTATAGATAAACATATAAAATTATTAATCAATTAAATTTAATGGATTTCCACGAGCAAGTTGATTCTAACTAGAGGTGAATAAAACCCTTGGTTGATCACCAAGACATGGGTTACTCCTTTGGGAGTCACTTTCCTTGATGGCCTATATTTCTGTTACCTTAAATTGTTAAAACATCATTTAAGGGGTGTTGACATGTAATAATTGATTTCAAAGTATAAATTGTATAAATTGAAATCGTAGGCCATAAGTTAGGACCCCATTCTTTTTTCCAAAACTGAATTGCATGAATTAAATTAATTGGAAAATTTTATTAAATATTTATAAATAAAATGAATTTCTAAATTTTATAAGATTGTGATATCTAATCCATACCATTATGTCACACTAAGAGTGGTACTCTGGATTCCATTTATGGATCACCATGTACATGGTCACCATTATTTACAATTAGAATTTATCGTTTAATAGGATATACGATACGATCAATACTTATTTTTCCTTGGATGGTCCCACAATGAATTATTATTTCCTCCTTATGAGAGATACCAGTTACCTATTGGGGACATCGTGAATTGGATTAGGGGAAAGATAGTTATTCCAAGTCATGAGTGATTCTCAATCCCCTGTGTTAGATATCAGGGATGGGATCAAATGGTTTGTCTTTATATAATTATGAGGGTAAAACATGGATTTCCATTCTTGGTTATCCTTAGATGGAATCCTACGATATTTAGTATTTATTGTGATTCTGGTGTGATACATGGGTTACTTCTTATGGTTATCATTGGATGGGTCTAGGATGCCACTTATTTAAATTCATGGGATGCCTTTTATATAATTCCAAGAAAGCCTATTCATTCATTTAAAGGAAACATAATCCATTTTGAATAAAATTCTTTAGAATGGTCTATATCATGATACATTATTTATAACATCCCATTATTCCTTATATTACACATGTAAAGGTCACATTTTGTGAGAGATAACAATCATAAGCTGAAGTAGGGAGTGTCATTATTGTATCCAGTAGGAACCAAGACTATTTTGTGTTATTTATTTAATGATTTTACATGTTATTAATGGATCACAACTAATTTTATATTTAGGAACTGGACTGATCTAGACACCATTGGTGGTGTTCTACGGAGTATAACTCATGCCTATCATGGTATATCATTAGTACCCCATAAGAGTTCATGATTTCAGGTATAGAAAAATGAATTAGTCGTGTTAATAATGCTTGATTTCATGTATTAGGATAGAGAACAAGAACAGTGGACTAATCCTATGTTCGTGATTCTAGTTGTGGTTGTTTTTTTGTCCGTTTTCATTGATGATATAGCATATCTTATATTACTATTTTCCCAGTTTCCTATGTAATTCATTTTTTATAGGGACATGGCATTTTCTCCATAATTTTTTTTGTATATATTTTTTATTCAAATTATGATTTATTATTTATATTCTTGTTTATTATCACTATGATTGAATTTAATCTATTTAAGTTTATTATATTATTATTTATCACTTTGTTACACTCTACCTGATGTGGTAATAGTGTTCCCACATTTAACCGTTAATCCCTCATTTTAATTAAGTCACCTATAGAATATGGGGAGGCATGGTTATGGTCATGTGGGCACCCATATTAAGGAACGACTCGATGGTATCTGGGGAGGGATCCTATTAATAAGGTATATGAATTATTCATATAATGGTTGATAATTATATGGTATTGAATATACATATAAGCGTAAGCCTAAAATGATATAAAATCAACACATACCATTCCCTAAAAAGGATTCAGTATCCTGTCAAGTGGGATGTATGATCCCCAGTCCCTCTCCCCAGAGAGGGTTATTCAATATAAAACCCAGATCATGATAACTATGAAACATAACATTACAAAATAATGTTTAATAACTAAATTCAAACTAATAAAATCAATTTAAATCACAAAAAAGCAAATATTAAAACTCAATATTATATAGTTATACCTAGTATGTAATGTAATGTCGGACAATCTTATAAGAATCAATTTAACAACTTCAAACTAAATCATAAAAATATACACAATGTGAACAATTTACTTAACTGAATAATAAAAAAGGTTATAACATTTAAATTAATTAATAATTAATTAATTTAAACATTACATAATCCATTGTAGACAATTTATATATAACAACATAATAATAAATACATTATAATCATTGTGGAAATTATATAATATTGGCTATATTCTCTTTATAGTCATTTCATAACATAAAATATTTTATATGATTAATTATAAGGAATTTTACATTTACTGTATTCTATAAATTATATTCATTCATTATTATTTAAAACCATTACCTAATCTGTATATAACATTATTAATTTTTTTTTATCAAATCAGTCATCCAAACCATTTTACCAAGGTTTAAATAATTTCCAAAAATAAGGCTTTTAATTTAAACAATTTAAATTTATAAATTATTAAAAATTCATTATTCAAAAATAAACCCACTATATTTTTCATTATTTTTTAAATTATAAACACGTTATTAATTACATATTTGATTTATGAATAATCACATTGTTTAATTCAAGAGGATTTAAATACAATTTTTAAAATTGTTATTTTGTATTTAAAAAATTAATATTATTGAATATTATATAATAAATGTTTCATATACATTAATTAATTAATTATATACTCTTTATATAAATAATTAATAAATTATTAAATATCCCTAAATTATCTCTTATAATTATTCAATAACAATTTATAGATAATATATTCAAAAAATCATTCAATATGAAGAAAAAAATGTATACTTAAATATTATTGCATGATTAGTGTAATATCATACACTCTAATTGGTAGGATATTGTTTAATTTTGTATCAGTCATAATTCACAATTAATAATCTTATTACAAAATTTGATAGACCACATCATCCTTATGAGTCATATATTTTAACTCGTATTCCCAATTATTCATTTTAATTCAACATATCTTATTTAGAAATATGCATCATATCATGCTTACAATATCATAATCTATTTTTTATATTATAATAAATAAATAATAGTATGATATTATATGATGATATTTTTTGATAAAAATAGAATATATATGAGTTTTTAAACTATTTCAATGATTTTGATATCCCATATTGTATATTTGTATTCAAAACCTATTGATCAATGAATTGTTCTTAATTTATGATGACATTTATGAAAGGAATTATTATTGAAAAAATATATATTTCTTATACGATTTCCTAAACATAAATTCAAATGATTTATTAAAACTACTACAAGGATTTTTTTTGATAAAATAAGACTTGTTTACCTTTGGGAATCCAATAAAAAACCCAACCCAAAATCTCAAAGAATATTGTAATGAAAATGTGCATATATTGGAATGAAAGAAAACTATAAATAATTTGTAAATTAAACAATATCTCTAATAGATATATCCATTAACATGAAAAAAAATTGTATTGATTTTATAATGAAAACTTATTTAGTAATTGAAGGATGTGTCAAATCCAGAGGTATCCATCAGATGATTAGATCACTCACTATATGAGAAGGATATTCCATCTACCATGGAATGTAAGTGAAATATTGTAAAAAGGTGGTATTAAATGAGATTATCATGGATAAATATTTCAATCTAAATGTCATGTGAGTATATCCACTACCATAGAATAAAAATCTACCTTTTAAATCCTCTATATACTCTCTAAAACAACTCATGTATTGACACATGTATTATAACTGATTAGTTAATACCACAACCAACACATGAATCATATGAATGAATTAATGATATCTTTATATTTTACATTTTTTTTAATGTTCATTTGTTGTTATACATTTATTAGAATCATTATCAACTCTTAAACATAATCCATCCATATAATTTAAATTTTATCCTAAAAGATATTTCGACTTGTTTCTAGTGATATCATTAGTGGAGAATTACCATGTATTATGATTTAGTAAATCAAAACATATTATTGGTGATATATTATGCATGATTTATGGTTTTCATACCTTATTATATAAACTAAATCATACATTTTGATTGATTGATGGTGTGCTGTGGAATGATATTTATTTCCTTTGTAGATAAACCTATAATGACCTACAATATGACTTATGTGTATTCCATAAAAATAGATTTAGTGTATATATATCTCTTTAAGGAAAATTGATGTTATGGATGTAGAAGGAATTATATAGGATAAAATAAGCCTATTATCTGGATATGCAGGTCTTCTGGGGAGAAGTACACTGAAATTAAAGATGAAAAAACTTATATATAAGGAAAATGAGTATATATACTCTCATTGTAATTGTTTATGTTGATGATATTATATTTATTAGAGATAAATATTGTTCTTGTGAATAATTTTCCAAGAAAATGTAGAATCAATTTGAGATATCTATACTTGGATAGATGAATTACTTTCTTGGATTGTATGTTATGGAATAAAAAAAATCATTTGTATTTCACATGAAATGTGTCCAATAGTATTGTTGAAAAAGTATATAATAGAATAATATAAATATGTTCTACCCTCATATAAGTTATGTTGTTTCTCAGGAAGGATGTTGGATGATAGATTGTTTATATGAAATAATTCAGAAGGTTGATTGGAATTTTACTTTATCTTAATGTTTGAAGTCTAGAAATTATATATACCGTGTCACATGATAAATCATAAAAAATTGATTTAAAATAATATCATTTGATGTCCACAAGCGGTTATTAAAATAAAAAAAATGAACCATGAATTTTGGTTTGATGTTTATGATTGGTGAGTACCTAAACCCTCATTAATATAATGATGTTGTATAGACATGTTATTATAGTGATAGAATATCAACATTACATTGAATATATCTTTTGGCAGTAAGCTATGATAACTAGTATGAAAATATGTATAACCAATTTACCTTAAGGACCACATAATCATACTATATGGATACTATATGTTCTTATACCAAGATGAACCATATTGACTAAAAATGGGTTGACCTAAATGTGATGTTTGATAATACCCTTTGAATTTCATGTGAACGTAATAGTGTAATTGATCTCTCTCAAAATATAGTGTATCAATCTTTATATAAACAAATTGAAATAAAATTTGACTTTATTAAAGATAAGGTTAAAAATGTCGATATAATTATGAAATTAATTCATATATGGGTTCAAATAACTAAAATTCATACTAAGTACATTTATATAATGATCATTTTGAGTTATTGAGGCCCAACATTCATGTTCATTGCTTTTTTTATCACTTATGGTGTAATAGTAATTTCCACCCAAAATAATTTGGATTCTATTAAAAAGGGGGATAGAAACACACAACTATATCTTTATTATTTTGAATATAAATATATGTTTTTTTGTAAATAGGGTGAGAATATTTTAGAGAGAATGGATTCATGAGGAGATTATTTAAATCACAACACCACAAGGTTAATGTCTCGGAGGGGTGGGCACCTCTCATAAACAATGGTTTATCCTGTTGGTTGGTGTGAAGAAATTTATCCACTTATTTTTATGGTATTTTGTGAGAGTTTCTCTTATTGAATATAGTTAAAAAGGGGAACTTTTTGAACACTCTCATAATGTTAAATTATGTTTTTTTATTGTAAAAGGGAATAAATAATAATCAGATGGTGACTTAGAGTTTTTCAATGCACTGGAAACTTCTTGATTTAATTTGACGAAGTTAAGAGAGGTTCTATGATTGTTATGGAATTCTATCATGAAGCTGAAAATTTGTAAAATGCATTATCTCGTTCTTAGTATATAATATTCAATTCAAGAATAAGTTATAGATAATTTTGACAAAGGCCAGACACTCACCAAGGAACAAAAGATTTATTGAACTTCTATGTTAGAGTCTGTTTTATGAAGAGTTGAAATAAATCAAATGGAGGAATATATATATGAAATATAAGTGTAAATATCTTTTGAGAAAAATTTATTTAACTAGTTTATTTTTTAAAATTTTCTAAATTTTATATATTTCGTATTACTATTATTTGATCTATTCAATTACCGTGAAAATTCTTCTTTCCTGATATAAAATCAATTAAGAAGTTATGGATGGATTTTTCTTAATTTAAATAGGGATATTTTAAATTAAATTTGGATTTATTGTATATTATTGGGAATAAATTTAATGAAAATACATTCTTAAAATATGTTTTTATAGATGTATATACATGAGAGTAGTTTGTCACAAGTTAACTTCAAGAATCTATTCTTGTATGATTCTTATTGTTAAGAAAATCAATTTTAAAATGTGTTGTGAATAATATGATGAATTATTAATTTATTATTATATAGAATGAATCTATGATATCTTACCAAGAGATCATGTTTCAGAATGTATACCCTCATACAATTTCATGTGGGGGTAATCTATTACTATTAGTGTAAATAATTGAAAAAATACTGACGATTTAATAGCTAAATTTAGTAGTGGCTCCAAAAAGGTTCATTTTTGTCCTCCATAAACCCCACTCACCAATAAAAAGGGGAAGGGGTTATCCATTACATTTTCATGTGTGGGTATCCCTACTCACATCGCACTAAATATAATCAAAGTCTCTACCCTTACATATTTCATTTATTAAATATGAAATAGTTCATTGACTTAATGATAACAAACATGACTCTCAATGAATATGAAAAATAGTTTATTATATGTTTTACCTTACAAAATAATTAGATAAAAGTGATTAGTTTATGGATCATATATTTTATTCAAGGTTGCATGTAATGGAAAAAAATCCTATTCATTTGACTTTTTCTCAACTTTTAGGAGTATATGAGATCGAAATGTGAGGCATCAATTGATTTTTTAACCTAGTTGAGTGGATATTTTTCATTTGAGGCTTCAGAGATGGAAAAATGTGTTTATGGATGAATAGATAATTTAGTTTTTCTATTGATCAAAATTTAAGATTTAGTTTGGGGTGTATAGTGAGGATCGTTGCGGTGGATCGTGTAGTGTTTAGTCTTTAGGTGTCCCTAAGGACATGATGGTGGTACAATGGGAATCATGTGTGTTAGCTAGTGGGGTGGCACCCCTAGGGGTTCTCCAAGTACGCGATGAACATCTAAAGGTAACCCTATAGCACCAAATAATATTTTATAGAAAAGATTAATTTTGACCTTTACATTAATTATTTTACCCCCTTTTCATCTCTCCATCGACCTTACATTCTCTAAGATGCATGCAAGATATTATTTTGCATCATATTACCCCCACTCATTTTTCTCAAATTATTGATGGTGGGGGTGTGGGTATTATTCATATATAATCTATAATTGTACCATTCATTACTTATACTCTCCATTTATCACTCATTTTTTCATATAAGCCTTTATAGTAAATAGGTCTATTGATTTTCTCTTTCCCCAATATCATAGATTAAACCGTTAATATTCGAACGATAATTATTTTTTTGTTAGTAGAGAACCTGGTGAGAGTTTTCTAAACAATTTTTTGTAAGGAATTAGTTGTGTTGTTATTTAAATAGGGTTTCATTATTTTATTTCTTCAATTTTTAAATTATAATCATTATTTAATTGGGGGTTTCTATTTAATAGGGATGATCAAAATTATTATTGTATTCTTCATAGTTTTTTGGTTAGAATTGTTTATATCATTTAATATTTAAGTTAGTTTCTTGATAAACTGATTATGAATAGTTTTGAATGTTGTTATTATGGATGTTGTGGTGCCTTTAGATTATAGTAACAGATTCCCCATTTCTATGTTAAAGGAAGGTTTCATTGACCCATATAGAATTTACATGATCATTAATTTACATTTATAAATTACTAGTTTTCAATGCTAATAAATATAGTCTCATTTATATTCAATGGTATGAATCAATATACTCCCAAGATTGTTTAGATATCTCATTTCACGATTTTTCTTAAAATTTATTCGTCCTTTCTGGGGATTATTTCCAACATGTTTATTATAAGATTTTGAAATATTGTTTATTCATAAGATGTAAAAAAAATATTCTAGATTGTAAAAATTAATATTACATGGATACCCCAAAATGGAATCCATTCATAAGTTTCTACAAGCCTAAGTACCTATTCATGGATTCTAGTTGTTATATCTTTTAACCATAGTCTATTTATTTGTTAATAATTAATCCAATAGTAAATAATGTGGTGTTTATTCAATCCCAAATGAAACTAATGTTTATTTATTTGATACACATTTATTAGATGTCATCTTGTGTATTAAAACATTTATTAACCTTCTATTTTTTAATATAATACTATATATATCATTGAATGTGTAAAGACTATTTATATCCTTATGTTAATGTATTATCCTTCTTAGAGATGTTCTAATCCCTTAGCATCTTTAATGATTCCCCCTTAGCCCAAATTAAACCGTCTATATCCTTGTATTAATATTTAATGGTTTAGGATCAGAATTAAGGGAGGTTTTGATCTAATACTTTATAGTTCCATTAAATAAAAAATTTCTACTAAATCAAGTTAAAAAAATAAATTTTATTTTTTATAAATATTATGAATGTAAGAAAATAACATCCCAGAATATCTTGGAAGAGTTATAAGTGAATAATCCATAAATGAACATGGTTTAGAGTTTTTATAAGTTTTTAGATAAGAAGCAGATCAGTTTTAGTGGAAATTAAGGATTTCATTTAAAAACATATTTTTCCCTTTAACAGAGTTATCACAAAAAAGAGGATTAAAGTATTAAGTAACTAAAGTCTTTTTTGGTAAATATTCTGGCATGGTGTTGGTTCCATGATAGGAATGTAATTTAAAAATTGAATTCTTGAAAATAATCTATTTTTTCAATATTATCTTTTTATATTGAAAAATGTACAGGATTTATGGTAGATCCAATATATCACTTTATATGGGATAAAGTGTGAACAAACAATTTCTCAATACCATTGACCTCTTCGTTGAGTAAAATTTTGAAAACATATTTTGGAAAGGAACCCTATTTTTAAAATTAGTTCCATGAATAACCATTATGTTTTTTACCCCTTATTGTGGTTACAATGAGTAAGTGTTGGTTATTTACCACAGGATATTTTTCCCATATAAAGTTCTGATGCGCACTAGTGGTTATCCATGTCATTCATTGTTATTTTTAATAAAAAAATAGTGATTTCTAAATTAATAACCACCATATAAATTATGTATGAAATGAGCTACCTCTATGTTGATTTATAATTTATTTTATTCCATTTTTTATAACTTTTATCTGATGTACACTTATTGATATCATTTTAAATTATTTTTATGGACTTATTTATTTAGTTTGTCATGTTAAGGTTTATCTCTTCATTTTGAGAATATTGTTTCATTACAATAACAATAATACAGATAAATATTTATATTAATATAAATCATATTCATAGCCATTTTTTTGGTATATTGTAAAGTTAATATGTATATTTTTTTTATAATATCAATTATCCACTCCAGTGATATTTCAATTTACACTATATTCATTGGATAATTATGTAATAACAATTACTGGAATATTACATTTTGAATATCTTTATAAGGTACTTATTTTGGATAACATAGTGTGGTGTGTGTGTTTTAATGTAATTGTACCCCCAAGAACATAATATATATAAAATCATGAACATGTGTTCCTTTTTTATTAATTATGAGGATGAGTAGTGATTTTGTAACTCATTTTTGGAATGAGAAACAAGGTTTCTCTGATAGATTCCCTAATTAACATCCCCCTTTGATGTTATTGTTTCCATAAGACTTTTTGTACCAACATCTTTATATATGTGTGTGGGTGCATATTTGTAACTGTGGGTTATTGACGTCCTGATTGTTGATGAAAAATATACTTTTTTCTCTATCTAATATTTCTGAAAATGTAACCATTAGATAAAATCATTTATATCAGGTATAGATCATACTGGTATAAAGATATTTACATTATAGATAACACTGTTTTTATAAATACCAACTTTTCTACTTTTACTATGAATTGACTAACATTTTTTCTGAAATAATATTTCATATATATTTATATAAAATTGAAAACATATATAATGATTTCTATGGGTATATTCATTATGTATTGGAAAATTTGTGGTTACATATTGAGTATTGTATACATTCACCTTGTATGTTTACCTCTATTAGATTAAATATTTCATGATCTTTGTTAGGTACCCATAAGTACTAGTTGATGTTTCAACTTTTTCATGATATGAATCATTGTTTTTGGTGGATGTTAGGTTCTAATTGGTGTTTGATCTGGAGATTGGAGCTTGTATTTGTCATTTAGAAAAGTGTTTTAGAGACATATTATGCATTATTGACTTTTACATGGTTGAGTTATTATCATTTAATGAAACTTATTTTTTCAGGTAGAATGAATTTTTAGTATTTCTATTTGGCCAAACATTATAGGTTAAATTATCATGAACCAAACTTCAAGACACTTGGTGATACTCTATTACCCCAAGGGATTGGGGATCACCGCTGCGGTCATGTAGAAGTGTAATATAGAAATCCTTTCAGCGATTCATGTAATTTTCCTAAAAAATGGAATAAAATTATGTGAATTATTTAATTGATCACTTTTATCTCTTTAGATGACAGATATTGAGAGAAAAATAGATCTTGGACAATAAATACATACAAAGTAACCCATAAAAAGGATTAAAGAACATTTTTATTGAAAAATATCTTGTTAAATAGGACGTGTGGGTATATATGTAGGATCTAATGTAACACCCCGAGAGTTTATGAAAAATATTTTTTTAATGTCTTGTGTTGTATGCTACACCAAAAAGAGCTTGCACAACACGCATCCTTGACTTGCCTTACATTACACGCAATCACGACCTTCCTCGATAGCGTGTGTAGTACGGAATACCGAGTTTCACTAAACAACGACATGCTATTAAAATATTATTAAAACTAGATGTTAGGAATAGTCATAACCACCGTTTAAAATTTAAGAAATTTTAGCTCTCAAAATGGACTTCATTTTTGGATTCGTAGTATCGAATTTAGCCTAAGGTGAAGTTTTGGTACTTTTCGGATAACTTTAATATTCTGATGAATAGTGAAAATTACTAAATTATAATTAAAAACAACTTTTTTAATCGAAATAATTAATAGTGATAAATTATTAATTTGAGTGGTTTTAAAGTATATTTAGAATATATTTTTACAATTTAATACAATGTTGGTCATTGTATGTGATTTCACATTTAAACCAGTCATAAACAAGTGTCAATCTTTTGATAGTTATTATCTCTTAAGAACATGTTATTTGTTTTGACGACGGGAATTAATTTTTAAATTAATTAATCAAACTGATATGTTTTGAATTTGATAAAATAGACATCATTTTTGAGTTTATAATATCAAATATAGCTTAGGCCTAATTTTTGGTATTTTTCTGAAAACTTTCAATTTTTGATGAATAGTGACACCACTAAGTGGTAGTTAAAAAAACTGAATTGTTCATAAGACTTAATTTTACCGCTTATGTGAGTGGAATTTCAAAAATCCGAGAGACACGGTTGATGTCAGTAAGTAAAATGTGGTTCAATGAGATGAAAATAATTTTTTGGTGAATAGTAACTTTTTTCTTTTTTTTACCACGGTTAAAAGTAAATAGGGTAATTAAGGGTAAAAATGATATTATTATTACCCTAACACATGTCCTAATTATATTGGACAAGTGTAATTCGACCAAAAACAACCTTAGAAATAAAATATGACCATTTAGGCCCACTTGGATTAGATTAGGACGTTTACTATTAATTTATTTAAAGAAGGGTTAAAATAGATAAAATCAAAGTTTAATAAGTAAATCATTTCTAATATAGGGTTATACATAAGATAAATTCAACTATAAATATTAATTAGAAAGATAAAAATATTTCCTACATAATGGTATTTTATTTGTAATTTTTAGACATTAAATAATTTAATTTATTTATGACACAATGATGATGCAGTAATTATCTTATTAATGAAATATTGACACAATTGATGTTATAAATACCCAAATAAATATATTTGCGACTTTTTATGAATTCCACTAATTTTCTAGGTTAATATGACATGTTAGTATTGATGTAAGTAACTTTTTTCGAACTTATCATTCTGTTATGATTTTCACAAAAATCAATTACTAAATAGTGTCAAAATTGACATAAAATAGTTTCTAAAACAAATATTATATTATTAATTGTTATTTTATTCCTAAAAATCTAAGGTTCTTCCAAATGACTTAGATAAGGTTATATATATTAATAATTAACAACTTGGGGTTCTTTTGTCTTGTTATAGAATGTTTATTAACCTTATAGTGTAAGAACAAAAGAAGACACGGTAAAAGTAAATTTATTTAACTTAATGTTAAATTTAAATGATATGGTTAAAATAGGAACCTAAAAATGTCTAAGTTCTATTATATTAGAGGATTTCGACCCATCCCCACTTTAGCTTCAAAATAAATCAATTTGGAGCTATTTAAAACCTAAATTGACTTTATAATAAAATAATAGTTTTAGTTATTCCAAAGGTACCCCTCTCCTCCCTTATAAAATGGAACCTCCTCCCTCTCTTCCCCACACAACTTTGAGCCTTCATGCTCGTCCAAACCCTACCCAATTCTCTTCTCCACTTCCTTAGAAACATCCTAGAGGTTCTGGTCTTCCTGAAAGACCAATTTTAGTGCCCTAAGAGGAGGTCTCAATGAGGTGCTTCAAAGAAGAGGTAATTTCCGTTACCAATTCTTTCACCTTTATTTCTTCTTCCACTTCTTCTAAGGTTGTTTCATTATGAAGTAATAACATCAGTATCACTCATATACTGATCTGTTATTATATGTATGAAACAATCCTATTTCACCATCTATCCATCCTACGGAAAATGAAATCGCCGCGCGTGCGTACGTACAGAATACCATCTCCACGCCTTGGTGTAGTCTGTTTTTCCACCAACACCTTACATGGATGGGTATTATGGTGTAAACAATAACTATTCATAGTTATTCTAACATAATAACAATTCTTATATATTCTATCATCCACTCCAATTCAATTCAATAATTATGGAAATGATATCCTCGCTCGTGCGTACGTACGGACTACCGTCTCCACGACGTGATGAGATTTATTCTCCATGTTAACCATTTAAGAATGATTATAAAGTATATATAAGAAATAATAATGAAATATATGACATTATAAAGCTACTGTATTTATGTGTATATATATGTATGTCATCTACTTAATTCCATTCAACTCAATAAGGAAACGAAAACAGCGTTCATGCGTACGAACGGTCTACCATCTCCATGAACGGTGTATTTCTTTCCATTTACTGATTTATTATATATATGTATATTATGAATATATATATATATATATATATCATGTTTTATATTCTGGAATTAAGTAATCATGATCTAAGTAATCATATGAATAATTACAAGTCAAAACACGGATGACAAATGAAACAATTTTACCCAAAACTCTCTTTAACATGGAATTTACTAAATAACGGGTAATATAAAGTCATAAGTGAACCATATATGATATCATAACAATTAATATGATTCTGTAATAAGTCAATGACATTATTTAAATCATTATACAGGAGGTTCGTGTTGGATCTGAATCTACGGATTATACACAAGAGGGGGGGTGAATTGTGTCTTTTTCAAATTATTACAATCTCTTCAATTTAGACAAATTCTGTTCACTATGCTTTTGCACGATTAAATATGCAGCGGAAAAAGTAAAAGCATGAACACACGGATGTATAGTGGTTCGGGGAACAGAAGGCCCCTAGTCCACTCCACCAACGCTCAAATCCACGAGCTTGGCGATTTTCACTATCTGGTCCTCGTTTCCACAGACCCGTCCACAACTGAGTACAGGCAGTTGACACCTTTACAAGATTCAGGCAAACACAGCCTTCCAGGTTCAAACACGAACCCACACAGCTTAGAACGAGAAGCTGATCACTCAAAAATAAAAGGGTTTCGATAAAGAAACACTTCTCCAGTTGTTCTTCACAATTGCAACAGAATGCAATTGACAGTAGATAGATCGTCGTCTTCAGAAAATAAAGATCCGTAATCAAAACAGTTCTGAGTCGATCCAGTTGCAATAGATATTACCAGAAACTTCACAACTTCAGCAGCAGTAGATTCACAACAGGTAGTCGATGTAGAACACGTGAATCTGCTATCAAGATCTTCTTTCAGTAATAAAGGTCTTACGCTTCTTCTTGATCACCAGAAAAGAACGCTTTTTCACACAGCCTCTGTTTTCTTGCTCGTCAAAAGATCAATCATTCTATATTTCACACACTTTCCCGTGCATATATATATCTCCGAAGTTTCCAAGATAGAACATAAACATTCAAATATGAGAAAATCTTCCGCATAAATAGATCCATGAAAATCTCCTTTAGATTCGCGATATTAAATGAAATAACAAAGCCGTTGTAACTCCCCTGAAGAATCGGCACAAAAAGCTCCGTTTAAATCAAACATTAATCCGTTGTAAATCGTCTTTGATTCAGTCAAAGTCGTATTTAAGAATCAGCTCGAAATCCGCCTAATAATCCGCTTGATTGACTAATTCAAAAGGAAATATCGTCTGTCAAAAATATCCCGACGCCAAACGTAGGGTTGATGACGTGGCTCCAAACGTAGGGTTCACAAACGTAAGGTTCAGAACGTAAGGTTCAGAACGTAAGGTTGAACATACATACTTTCTCTTCAGCATTCAAACGTAGGGTTGATCATCCATACTTTGTCTTGCTTCAACTCTCCAAAGAACGTACGGTTGATTATAAAAGTAAGGTTGATGATCCATACTTTTGAGAAACAAACTCAACACTGAAAACTAACGTACGGTTTCTCTTCCATACTTTTCAACAACGAAAACGTAAGGTTCCTTCCAAACGTAATGTTCTTCTTCCATACTTTTCAACAACGTAAGGTTCATTAACCATACGTTTCAAAATAACATAAAAAGTAAACTTTTCATCCATACGTTACGTTCATCAACGTAGGGTATGAACAGTGATTCCAGTACGCGCTAAAATTGATCTCGCGCTACAGTGATTCCAGAACGCGCTAAAATTGATCTCGCGCTACAGTGATTCCAGAATACGCTAAAATTGATCTCGGAATAAATGAAGTATAAAATCTCGTTATATAAAATAAATTCCTGCAAAATACTCAACGAAATAATTAGTAAATAATTAAGGGTATTTGTGAGCATCAAAATCATCATAAAGAGACAGAGTATTATTTAAAATAATCTCCCTCTTTAAAAAACATTATTTTGATTTGTTTAAAAACAATACATTGCTCAACAATCTCCCCCTTTTTGATGATCACCAAACCCATAAAATAATAAAACTAATTTAATTGCAATCTTGATTGAAAAAAAAGTTTTATAAAATTTTAGAATTTTGAAAGGATTAAAACAATATTTAACTATAAAATTTCTCCCCCATAACTCAAATTTCTCCCCCATAACTCCCATAAAAATAAATTTTCAAATAGATAAAAGATAAATGTCGTATATATCCAAATTTCTTCATAGGAAACGAATGAATTTAAATGTTGTGTTTATCCAAATTCTCCCCCTTTTTGTGATATCAAAAAGAATGAAAAATTACGGATTTGAACACATTCAATATTGCACTGGACTATAAGTAAATGCTATAATTAACTGTGTATGAATAAGTGAATTTCGTATACTGGCTAACTTAATCATAAATCAATAAATAATAAAACAAAAAAGATAAGAAAAGAATTTTCATTCACAAGCTACGACAGTGATATACAGAGGAATCAAGGTGTAGGGATAAGACAGGGAAAAAGGTGTCTATCGCCTTTGAATTGCGGTCTTGATCTCTGTAAACTGTTCTCTGAGCCTCTTCATCATCCCATCTCCTAACTTGATGATAAGATCTCTGTTCTCCTGAGTCATATGAATATCTTCAATCAAATTAACTCTGAAAAACTCATGCATTCTTCCTTCTTTTTCAACAAAAAGAGCCAGCTTTTCTGATAACTGATTCAAAAGAATCCTAATCGGTTGCTCTCCAGATGTCAACTGATCTACCAAAAATTTCTGATTATCTAGCAAAACTGACAAAGGGGCACTATTACACTGAAGATCGTGTAATCTGTCACTCATATTGCTCAGTGCTCCAGTAATTGCTTGAAATCTTCGAATCAAATCAGGTGAAGAACCTGATCCACTCACAGCACTATTTGCAACAGATTCAAATTTATTCTCCATGTAAATCTTCATCTCAGACAAATCATCTTTCGTTACCATCTCTGATTTCAACTGATCAACAGCATGCAACATATCAGTTTTAAACAAATCTACTTCCTGTCTTGAAACAGTAGATTCTTTCAGCTTCTGAAACTTTAACTGCTCCAAGTTCAGAGAACTTCTGAGACTAACATTCTCAGATTCTAACTGAGAAATACGCTTGTTTCATCAGCAAATTAGTTTCAAACAGCCATTCTAAATCGATGACTTTACCTTGCAGTATCTTCCGACCAACTACTTTAGATTTCTTTGCAGCACTGCTCTCGGCTTCATCTGGACGCTTAGTCTTTGCCATTTCAACAACGATTTCTGAAGGTTCGTAAGCTTAGGGTTTGAAGATTCAGAAAAGGGTTTTGGAGCAGATGTGCGGTTTTAGGTTTTCGAAAGGGTTTCCGAAAAAGGTGAAAACAGGTTAGAAGGTGAAACGGTTCTGACAGCCTTGATTCCCGTGTAATCACTAATCATTACTTTTATTTAAAACAAAATAAAATAACTTATAGCGAGAAACAGAAAATTAAACAGAATTCGAAAACAGAATAAGAATAAAAAGAAACTATTTAAAATTAAATAAACCTAACTACCCCTTAATAAATTCAAACCTTGCCGTGGGAAGTGGTTTAGTAAAAATATCTGCTAATTGATTTTCTGTATTTACAAATTCTAAAAATATATCCTTTTTTAACACATGATCTCTTAAAAAGTGATGTCTTATATCAATGTGCTTAGTTCTAGAATGACTAATAGGATTTTTTGAAATATTAATTGCACTAGTATTATCACATAAAATAGGCGTATTATTGAAATTTAATCCAAAGTCCATAAGAGTGTTTTTCATCCACAACACCTGTGCACAGCAACTACCTGCAGACACATATTCTGCCTCGGCTGTTGACAGGGCAACTGAGTGTTGTTTCTTACTAGACCATGATACTAAAGACTTTCCTAAAAAGTGACATGTTCCTGAAGTACTCTTCCTATCTAATCTACAGCTTCCAAAGTCAGCATCTGAATATGAAATTAAATTAAAATCAGAGGTTTTTGGATAAAGCAGAGATTGATAAATAGTACCTTTTAAATATCTAAAAATTCGTTTAACAGCAGTTAAATGGGATTCTTTGGGATTTGATTGAAATCGAGCACAAAGACATACTGAATACATTATATCTGGTCTACTAGCAGTAAGATATAACAAACTACCAATCATACCTCTATATAACTTGTTGTCCACTGATTTTCCAGTTTCATCCAAATCAAGTTTTATATTAGTACACATAGGAGTTGTAAATGTCTTGCTGTTTTCAAGTCCAAATTTCTTAAGTAAATCAGTAATGTATTTGCATTGATTTAAAACATTTCCAAAATCTTTTTGAAATATTTGAAGACCCAAAAAGAAATTTAATTCTCCCATCATACTCATTTCAAATTCTTTTTGCATTAATTCTGAAAATTCATGACAAAGAATTTTATTGGTCGATCCAAAAATTACATCATCAACATAAATTTGTACCAACAAAACATTATTTTTCACAGTTTTCTTAAAGAGTGTTGGATCTGCTAGTCCAACAGTAAAATCATTTTTCAAAAGAAAAGAACTTAGTCTTTCATACCAAGCTCTTGGTGCTTGTTTAAGGCCATAAAGAGCTTTAGTAAGTTTGAAAACAGAATCTGGTTTTTGAGAATTTTCAAAACCAGGAGGTTGCTCAACATAAACTTCCTCCATTAAATAACCATTTAAAAAGGCAGATTTAACATCCATCTGAAATAATTTAAAATTCATATAAGATGCATAGGCTAAAAGGATTCTAATGGATTCTAACCTGGCTACAGGTGCAAAGGTCTCATCATAATCTATTCCTTCTTCTTGATTATATCCTTTAGCTACTAATCTTGCTTTATTTCTAGTTATTATCCCTTGATCATCCTGTTTATTCCTAAAGACCCATTTAGTTCCTATTACTGGATAATCATGTGGTCTTTCAACTAATTCCCAAACCTTATTTCTCTTAAACTGGTTCAATTCATCTTGCATTGCTATTACCCAGCTCTCATCATCTAAGGCTTCTTCTATGGTCTTAGGTTCTTGTTGGGATAGGAAAGCAGAGAATTCAACTATGTTTCCAAAGTTTCTTCTAGTTTGAATACCAGTCTCTAAGTCACCTATCACAGATTCTAAAGGGTGATTCTTTAAGGTTCTAGACTGTCTAGGCATTACATTCAAAGGCTCTTCAGTATCATGTTCTTCTGAACTGGACTGAATTTCTTTTATATCATTTTCAAAATCATTCTTTAAATTCTCAGGTCTCATGTTTTCATTAGAATCAAGTTCATCTATTTGTTCTATCCTTTTCTCAAAAGGATCAGATTCATCAAATTTCACATGAACTGATTCTTCAACAATCCTTGACTTTTTATTATAGACTCTATAAGCTTTGGAGGTTGCAGAATATCCTAAGAAAATACCTTTATCAGATTTTGGATCAAATTTACCAAGATTATCTTTGGTATTCAAGATGTAAACCTTGCATCCAAAAACTTTAAAGTAATTTACTTTAGGTTTTCTGTTATTCCATAGTTCATAGGGTGTCTTTTTCAAAATAGGTCTTATTAAAATTCTATTCATTATATAACAAGCTGTATTAACAGCTTCTGCCCAGAAATATATAGGTAGGCTATATTCATTTAACATAGTTCTAGCCATTTCTTGAATAGTTCTATTTCTTCTTTCTACAATCCCATTTTGTTGAGGTGTTCTTGGAGCAGAGAAGGTGTGTTTAATACCCATGTTTGAGCAAAAGGAACTAAATTCCTGGTTCTCAAATTCTCCACCATGATCACTTCTCAATGAGATTATATTAAAACCTTTTTCATTTTGAATAGATTTACAAAAACCTTCAAATAAACTAAAAGCTTCACTTTTAAATTTCAAAAAGAAAATCCAAGTAAATCTAGAATAATCATCAACTAATACATAAACATATAATTTACCAGCTAAACTTGCTACTCTTGAAGGTCCAAACAAATCCATATGGATAAGTTCTAGAGGTTTAGTTGTAGCAACTTTATTAACAGATTTGAATGATGATTTGTGTTGCTTGCCAAGCTGACATGCATCACAGAATCTGTCATTTTCAAATTTGAGACTAGGCAAATCAGAAACTAAATGTTTCTTAGATAATTTATGTAAAGCATATATATTGCAATGACCAAGTCTTCTATGCCAGATCCAGGATTCACTTATATTAGCAGTTAAGCAGTTTACTTGTTGTTTACACAAGGAATACAAATCCAAAGTATAAACATTATCAGTTCTGGGTGCTCTAAACTTAAACAGTTTATCTTTAGAAACAGTACAACTATTGTTAGTAAAATCAACAGTGTATCCATCATCACAGAGTTGAGAGATACTTATCAGATTGTGTTTTAACCCTTGTACATAAAGTACTTTGTTGATTGAGACTGTCTCTGGATCTCCAACTGTTCTAATACCAATAATCTTTCCTTTGGCATTGTCACCAAAGGTGACAAGTCCTCCTTCCTTTCGAGTAAGAGAAGAGAAATTAGCTGAAGTTCCACTCATGTGTCTTGAGCAGCCACTGTCCATATACCATATTTCTTTCTTTCTTTGGTGACCTGCTACCTGCAAAGACATTCAAACAAATTGCTTTGGTACCCATATTTTGTTGGGTCCAGGAGTGTTAGCAAGCAGTGATCTGGGTATCCAGATTTGCTTTGTTTTCTTAAAATTGATTGAATCATATAGATCGTTGGAAATATAAGCTTTCTTAATTCCACATATCTGAGGTTGTCTTAGAAAACAGTTTTTAGCTATATGACCTCTTGTTCCACAGTAGTTACAAATAACCTGTTTAGTGCTAGGAACAAAATAATTTTTGTATAACTTAGGTTTTTCTCCTTTACTTCCAATTCCAAACCTTTCCTTTTTAATTACAGTTTTTCCAAGTATCTCATTTAAGGTGTTTTCTCCTTTTGTAAAAATTAATGCAGCCGTTTTATAAGATTCTACTTCATCCTGTAGAGTTTTTATTTTTGATTCAAAATTAATTTTATTTGATTCAGCAGAATTGTATTTGTCAATTAATTCCTTATGTTGTTTTAGAAAAGTATTTCTCTCATCTGAAATAGCTTTGTACAAGTTCTTTATAGATTTATATTTATTAAATAATGAGTCATACCTTTCTTCAAGCATATTGCAGTAAGCTGCAAGTTTTTTATTTGAGAGGCTTGTTTCAGAGTTTGATTCATTATTTGAGTCAGAGGAATAGTATGAGTGTACCTCATCAGTTTCAGCCATGAAACACATATTTGCTTTTGAATTGGCTTCCTCCTTCTCTGAGCTTGATTCAGAAGAATTACTTGAGTCTTCAGAAACACTCCAAGTAGCTTTCATAGCTTTCTTGTCTTTCTGCTCATAATCATCTCTTTTGAAGAATTTCTTCTTCTTTGCATTTTTCAATTTTGGGCAATCTGGCTTGATATGTCCCATCTTTTTGCATTCATAACATCTCACTTCCTTGCTATCCTTTTTAAAGGATTTCTTGAAGTCTTTCTTCTTACTATAGAACTTTCTGAATTTTCTGGCTAGCTGTGCCAGTTCTTCATCCGAATTTGAAGAATCAGAGCTTTCTGATTTAGCACTCACTTCTTTGTTCTTCATCTTTCTATCCTTTTGTTGAGAAGTCACTTTCAAAGCAGTATTTTCCCTTTTTATGTAGACTTTATGCTCATTTACCTCATCTTGCATTTCAGCTTCGTACATCATCAGTGTACCAATCAGTTCTCTCATAGTTAGATCTTTAACAGAAGTTGATTGTCTGATTGCTGCAGAGATTCCATTCCATCGAGTAGGAAGTACTCTCAGTACCTTCAACGCTTGATCAGCCTGCTTGATTGGTTCTCCTAAAGCTGTTATATTATTGACAATTTCTGTCAATCTTCCATTCATCTGAGTGATGCTCTCTCCTTCAATCATTCTGAAAGTATCGAATTTTAACTTAGCAGTTGCATATCTCATCTGTCTTACATTATCTGTTCCTTCATAAGCAACAGCTATTGTTTGCCACATTTCATATGCAGTCGGGCATTGAGATACTCTGTTAAATTCGTCTGGTCCTAGACCACAGATGATTGCATTCATAGCTTTTGAATTTATGTCATACTCAGCCTCTGTAGCAGCACTCCATGTATCGGGATTTTCAGGAATTTCATAGGGAGTCAGAATCTTTGAATAGACTCTGTAACCAAGATTTTTCAGATAAATAATCATACGTGATTTCCAGCAGCCATAATTGTCTCCATTAAAGTAAGGTGCTCTGACCATTGACATTCCCTCTCTCATATCAGCCATGATACACTATGTATAATCTTTAAATACTTCTAGCTTGATAGGACTTTAGAAATAAGAAGCTCCTCCTCTGATACCAATTGTTGGATCTGAATCTACGGATTATACACAAGAGGGGGGGTGAATTGTGTCTTTTTCAAATTATTACAATCTCTTCAATTTAGACAAATTCTGTTCACTATGCTTTTGCACGATTAAATATGCAGCGGAAAAAGTAAAAGCATGAACACACGGATGTATAGTGGTTCGGGGAACAGAAGGCCCCTAGTCCACTCCACCAACGCTCAAATCCACGAGCTTGGCGATTTTCACTATCTGGTCCTCGTTTCCACAGACCCGTCCACAACTGAGTACAGGCAGTTGACACCTTTACAAGATTCAGGCAAACACAGCCTTCCAGGTTCAAACACGAACCCACACAGCTTAGAACGAGAATCTGATCACTCAAAAATAAAAGGGTTTCGATAAAGAAACACTTCTCCAGTTGTTCTTCACAATTGCAACAGAATGCAATTGACAGTAGATAGATCGTCGTCTTCAGAAAATAAAGATCCGTAATCAAAACAGTTCTGAGTCGATCCAGTTGCAATAGATATTACCAGAAACTTCACAACTTCAGCAGCAGTAGATTCACAACAGGTAGTCGATGTAGAACACGTGAATCTGCTATCAAGATCTTCTTTCAGTAATAAAGGTCTTACGCTTCTTCTTGATCACCAGAAAAGAACGCTTTTTCACACAGCCTCTGTTTTCTTGCTCGTCAAAAGATCAATCATTCTATATTTCACACACTTTCCCGTGCATATATATATCTCCGAAGTTTCCAAGATAGAACATAAACATTCAAATATGAGAAAATCTTCCGCATAAATAGATCCATGAAAATCTCCTTTAGATTCACGATATTAAATGAAATAACAAAGCCGTTGTAACTCCCCTGAAGAATCGGCACAAAAAGCTCCGTTTAAATCAAACATTAATCCGTTGTAAATCGTCTTTGATTCAGTCAAAGTCGTATTTAAGAATCAGCTTGAAATCCGCCTAATAATCTGCTTGATTGACTAATTCAAAAGGAAATATCGTCTGTCAAAAATATCCCGACGCCAAACGTAGGGTTGATGACGTGGCTCCAAACGTAGGGTTCACAAACGTAAGGTTCAGAACGTAAGGTTCAGAACGTAAGGTTGAACATACATACTTTCTCTTCAGCATTCAAACGTAGGGTTGATCATCCATACTTTGTCTTGCTTCAACTCTCCAAAGAACGTACGGTTGATTATAAAAGTAAGGTTGATGATCCATACTTTTGAGAAACAAACTCAACACTGAAAACTAACGTACGGTTTCTCTTCCATACTTTTCAACAACGAAAACGTAAGGTTCCTTCCAAACGTAATGTTCTTCTTCCATACTTTTCAACAACGTAAGGTTCATTAACCATACGTTTCAAAATAACATAAAAAGTAAACTTTTCATCCATACGTTACGTTCATCAACGTAGGGTATGAACAGTGATTCCAGTACGCGCTAAAATTGATCTCGCGCTACAGTGATTCCAGAACGCGCTAAAATTGATCTCGCGCTACAGTGATTCCAGAATACGCTAAAATTGATCTCGGAATAAATGAAGTATAAAATCTCGTTATATAAAATAAATTCCTGCAAAATACTCAACGAAATAATTAGTAAATAATTAAGGGTATTTGTGAGCATCAAAATCATCATAAAGAGACAGAGTATTATTTAAAATAATCTCCCCCTTTAAAAAACATTATTTTGATTTGTTTAAAAACAATACATTGCTCAACAGTTCGGACACTTGCGAATCAAATCGGACCAAAGGAAAGAGAAATATCACAATCTCATTTTTATCCGAGATTGTTTATACTTTGGGATTTACTGGGGTGTATTTTATCATCCAAATCCATGTTTCCACAAAATGTAATATTATTTCCATCCACCTACAATTGTTTAAATCCAATTTTACCCTTCGGTGAGTTTCTAGTAAAAGATATGAATGGAATCTTTTGTCGTTTTTCGTACGAGGTACTTTTTGACTTTTCCGACAAAAGTACGAGAAGAATGTTTTTTAACTTATACGGCATGAATGGATTTTTAAAACATTATTTCCAAGAAGCTTCCTTTAAAAGTTTTGAAGTTTATTTTTCATCAAATTCTTTTAGTTTAAAATTGTATGACATGTTAAGAAAGGAAAAGTTTTTTTGAAGTAGAAAGGATATTTTCCTCAAGAATGGAGTTCAAGTGTTTATCAAAATTATTTCCCATCTAAGATAATAAAGGGATATGTTTTTATCCCTATTATAAGATGGATTTGATTATGTTGTGATGGAAATATTTTTATGAATTCCTTTATCTTATATGAATTGTTTTATGATGTCATGATGTTTTAGATTCCCATTTTTATTACATGGGTTATGAAATGATGTATGATTTATGATTTTTTGGCACACATAAGAATGGTATCATTATGAGATGGGTGGGACCTATATCTCCCTCCAATGCATTCGGTTAAGATTTTATATCTCATGAGATAGACATGGCTGGAACGGTAGGTTATACCGGTTCAGTGAAACAGGACTGAAACGAGGGTGACTCGGTTTAGAAATGGACTTTGTCCACTAAGATAGTCTTGGAAATGAGTCTTGACTAATAAGAAATGATTCTCTATGATAATGTGTGTATGCCACAAAGTTTCATGTTTTAAGTTATGATTATTGGGATTTCATTTCACTACTATGATTTATCCCATGTTATGAAATTATGATTTCTTTTGCAGGTTAAGATTTCCCAAAGTTATGTTCTTATGTATATGATGTGATTGATATTTCTTTTTTTACCCTTACTGAGCATTTGAGCTCACCTTTTTATGTTTTCTTTTCCCCAGTATATAAAGAAAGGTTTTAGGAAAAAAAATGTAGATCTTTATGGGAGATGTTGAAGATATTTCACCACGATTAGAAGATTATTTTCCGAGTTTCCAAAGACACTAAACTATTAAGATCCTTGTGTGTCTGTTTTTGTTATGTATTAAGTATTCCGCAAAAGTAATGTAATGTCCTTGTACGTTAACCTTCGGGTCTCTACAGTTGGTATCGGAAGAAAGTTTTAGTCAACATTTGGAAACTAGGATGCGAAAACGTTTGTGAGATCCCTAGAGATATTTATAAGGTATGTCTAGGGACGTCTCTAAGGTTAAGTATACGTATAGGTTATAGTCCTATAATTTTTCTAAATATATTAGAATTTAACCTAAGATATTATATATTAAGGTTACTCCCTCTTTTATTATGTTGTTTTCCCTAGCATGATTTTTGCCTCTCACACTAGTCTTTTTGGTTTTTAGACGATGGCTGGAACAAGAAGGAACCGTGTTGATCAATGCAATGGACAATGCAATGATTGTCCTCCTGAACAAACAAATGTTATGGGAGATGGAGTGCAAAATCTTATTTCTATACTTACAAAAGCTACGAATCATTCTGGACTTCCAAATGAGCAGAGAAGGGAACAATATTCTATTGAGTCCTTCATGAGGCAACATCCACCTTCTTTCAGTGGGTCTTCTGATCCACTTGTTGCTGAACAATGGATCATTACCACTGAAAAGATATTTTCAGTTCTTCAATGTTCTGAACATGATAAAGTCATCTTAGCAGTATATCGTTTGGATGGTGATGCTGATCAATGGTGGAATCTTATCAAGAATACGAGGCCAAGAGATGAAATTGGGTCCATGGAATGGGACGAGTTCAAGAACTTATTTTTCAATAAGTACTTCCCTCGTATTCTTTGGGCAAAGATGGAGAAGGAGTTTCTCGAATTAAAGAAAAAGGATGATGAATCCATTGGTATAAACGAAGCAAATTTTACAAGGCTTGCGAGGTATGCATCTGGATTTATCATCCAACCTGAAAGTAAAGTTGATCGATTCTTCAGTGGCTTAAAACCAAATCTTCGAAAGGGAATTAGCTATAAGAGACTTCAGTAACTATGAAGAAATTGTGCGTTGTGATCTCAAGGTAGAAATAGAAGTTGGTATTACTTATCGATCTCATAGTTTTGACAAGAAATGAAAGATGGAGTTCAAGGAGAAATCCCAGAATAATGGTGAAAAGAAGATGAATGTTTCCTTATGCTCAAAGTGTGGAAAGAAGCATGGTGGAGATTGTCTTAAAGGGACTAGAAAATGTTTTAAGTGTGGAAAAGAAGGTCATCAAGCAGCTGAGTGTCGAAGTAATGGAAAAAGGGTTTCTAATGATGGGAATAAAGAAAGGACTGCAGAGAACGCACCACCAACACTTCAATGCTTCAAGTGCAAGGAAATGGGGCATTATGCTAATAAATGCCCTAATCCAAGGGTTAGTGATGATCGAAATGAGCAACCACTTAAGGAAAAGGACAAAGGGAAGTCACATGCGATCACTATTGGCGATGTTGAATATGAAAACAATGTGGTAGAATGATTAAGTGTTTATGTAATGGGATTCCAAAATAATGTTATATATAGTATCGTGGAATATTGGAATATTTATGTATTGGTATATTGTGGTTTTCAATGGTACTGGTAACTATGGAATGTGATTGAGATATTTTTGGGAAAAAAGATGATATGCGCATAATGAAGGGATAAGGAGAAAATGATTTTTTTACAGTATTTATGAGCTCCTGATTGATATAAGGACTAAGTGATATCGTAGTTTGAGTATATAGAATTTTGAGGATTTTGGTATGTGGAAGGTGTTAAATTTTAACTACATTCATGTTTTCACTAAGGTTCAATGGGTATTCAAGAGAATACATGATTAAGGCCTTTGAATGTTTGGAATGTGAACAACAAGATATATCTTATGATATATGGGGATCAACGATGGTATTAAATCCCTGGTAATCATTTTCACTATATTATAAGAGTGGACTGCAGTATTATGGATAAGCCTAAAGATTGGAATGGATTATGTTGGACAGCAGTTAGTATTGTTTAAGGATAGAATTTTATTTCGATTTTATTGATGGGATATTATAGTAGTATAGTTTTAGAAAAAGGATAACCTACAGGACGGGCGACAGCCCATCGCTTCAGACAAGGATATGGGAATCGAACCCACAACCGATGTGTGACTGGCCTTTATCGCCTACCACTGGCCTACAGGAAGTCCCTGGTTAGTAGAAACTAGTTTTATTTTATTAAGCGGTATGATATATGTAGTATAAGTTCATTTTTGGAACCATATACGATTAACCATAAGATGGACTTAGAACTTTTTCTAACCTTTTGTTTGAAAGAGATGGAATGACCCATCATTCTATCACATGATCTGCTAACACATCACGAATGAAAAATTCATCTTCATTTCTTTAAGAGATGAAGTGGAAATTTTCCAAATAACGACAAACGGTGAGACTATACCAAAATCACGAAAGTATTTCTTCTAATTCCAATTTCATCAACTTTAGGGAAATGATCTTGAAATCCAAAAATGTTGTCTTAGTGCTCTTATATCTGATGAATTAGATGGTACCTTAGATCGTCACAAATTTATGGCTTTGTGATTGCTAGCTTTTCCATAGCCATGTTCTCTACCACTCTCCATCAGAACATGATGGTTAGATTTCTCTTCCATATCAATATTTTCACCTATGTGGAAACCCAGCGATTAGTTTATTTGGGTAACCGTTACGTTTCATACTTTTGTTTTTAAAGATTGGTTTTGGTATTCTTCTTTTACGATGTGGGTTTCTATTAAAGAAACTTTCGAATAGTAAACCATTTATAACCCCGACGAATTTCGAGGGCGAAATTAATTTTAAGGGGGGTAAAATGTAACACCCCGAGATTTTATGAAAAATATTTTTTTTAATGTCTTGTGTTGTACGCTACACCAAAAGGAGCTTGCACAACATGCATCCTTGACTTTCCTTCCATTACACGCAATCATGACCTTCCTTGATAGCATGTGTAGTACGCAATACCGAGTTTCACTAAACAATGATATGCTATTAAAATATTATTAAAACTAGCCATTATGAATAGTAGTAACCACCTTTTAAAATTTTAGAAATTTTAGCTCTCAAAATGGACTTCATTTTTGGATTCGGAGTATCGAATTTACCCTAAGGTGAAGTTTTGGTACTTTTCGGATAACTTTAATATTCTGATGAATAGTGAAAATTACTTAATTATAATTAAAAACAACTTTTTAATCGAAATAATTAATAGTGATAAATTATTAATTTGAGTGGTTTTAAAGTATATTTAGAATATATTTTTACAATTTAATACAATGTTGGTCCTTGGATGTAATTTCACATTTAAACAAGTCATAAACAAGTGTCAATCTTTTGATAGTTATTATCTCTTAAGAACACGCTATTTGTTTTGACGATGAGAATTAATTTTTAAATTAATTAATGCAACTGATATGTTTTGAATTTGATAATATAGACATCATTTTTGAGTTCATAATATCAAATATAGCTTAGGCCTAATTTTTGGTATTTTTCTGAAAACTTTCAATTTTTTATGAATAGTGAAACAACTATGTGGTAGTTAAAAAAAACTGAATTGTTCATAAAACATAATTTTAACGCTTCTGAGAGTGGAATTTCGAAAATCCAAGAGTCAAGGTTGATGTCAGTATGTAAAATTTGGATCAATGAGATGAAAATATTTTTTTGGTGAATAGTAACTTTTTACTTTTTTTACCACGGTTAAAAGTAAATAGGGTAATTAAGGGTAAAAATGATATTATTATTACCCTAACACATGTCCTAATTCTATTGGAAAAGTGTAATTCGACCAAAAACAACCTTAGGAATAACATATGACCATTTAGGCCCACTTGGATTAGATTAGGACATTTACTATTAATTTATTTAAAGAAGGGTTAAAATAGTTAAAATCAAAGTTTAATAAGTAAATCATTTTTAATATAGGGTTATACATAAGATCAATTTGACTATAAATATTAATTAGAAATCTAAAAATATTTCCTACATAATGGTATTTTATTTTTAATTTTTAAACATTGAATAATTTAATTTATTTATGACACAACGATGATGCAATAATTATCTTATTAATGAAATATTAACATAATTGATGTTATAAATACCCAAATAAATGTAATTTGAGGCTTTTTATGAATTCCACTAATTTTCTAGGTTAATATGACATGTTAGTATTGATTTAATTAACTTTTTTCGAACTTATCATTCTATTATAATTTTCACAAAATTCAATTACTAAATAGTGTCAAAATTAACATAAAATAGTTTTTAAAACAAATATTAAATTATTAATTGTTATTTTATTCATAAAAATCTAAGGTTAGGCCAAATGACTTAGATAAGGTTATATATATTAATAATTAACAACTTGGGGTTTGTTTGGCTTGTTATAGTATGTTTATTAACCATATAGTGTAAGAACACAAGAAGACACGGTAAAAGTAAAATTATTTAACTTAATGTTAAATCTAAATGATAAGGTTAAAATAGGAACCTAAACTTGTCTGAATTCTATTGGATGAGAGGATTTCGACCCATCCCCTCTTTAGCTTCTAAATAAATCAATTTGGAACTATTTAAAACCGAATTTGACTTTATAATAAAATAATAGTTTTTTTTATTCCAAAGATACCCCTCTCATCCCTTATAAAAGGGAACCTCCTCCCTCTCTTCCTCACACAACATTGAGCCTTCAAGCTCGGAAAAACCCTGAAAAATTATCTTCTCCACTACCCTAGCAACATCCTAGTGGTTCTGTTCTTCTTCAAAGACCAATTTTAGTGCCCTAAGATGAGGTCTCAAAGAGGCGCTTCAAAGAAGAGCTAATTTCCGTTACCAATTCTTTCACATTTATTTCTTCTTCCACTTCTTCTTCTAAGTTTGTTTCATTATTAAGTAATAACATCAGTATCACTCATATACTGATATGTTATTATAAGTATGAAACAACCCTATTTCACCATCTATCCATCCTACGGAAAACGAAATCGCCCCGCGTGCGTACGTACGGAATACCGTCTCCACGCCGTGGTGTAATCCGTTTTCCACCAACACCTTACATGGATGGGTATTATGGTGTAAATAATAACTATACATAGTTATTATAACATAATAATGATTCTGATATATTGTATCATCCACTCCAATTCAATTCAATAATTATGGAAATGATATCATCGCTCGTGCGTACGTACGGACTACCGTCTCCACGACGCGATGAGATTCATTCTCCATGATAACCATTTAAGAATGATTATAAAGTATATATAAGCAATAATAATAAAATATATGACATTATAAATCTACTGGATTTATGTGTATATATATTTATGTCATCTACTTAATTCCATTCAACTCAATAAGGAAACGAAAACAGCGTTCATGTGTACGAACGGTCTACCATCTCCATGAACGGTGTATTTCTTTCCATTTACTGATTTATTATATATATGTATATTCTGAATATATATATATATATCATGTTTTATATTCTAGAATTAAGTAATCATGATCTATGTAATCATATGAATAATTACAATTCAAAACACATATGACAAATGAAACAATTTTACCCAAAACGCTCTTTAACATGGAATTTACAAAAGAACGGGTAATATAAAGTCATAAGTGAACCATATATGATATCATAACAATGAATATGATTCTGTAATAAGTCAATGACATTATTTTAATCATTATACAGGAGGTTCGGACACTTACGAAGCAAATCAGACCTAAGGTAAGGGAAATATCACAATCTCATTTTTATCCGAGATTGTTTATACTTTTGCATTTACTAGGGTGTATTTTATCATCCGAATCCATGTTTCCTCAATATGTAATATTATTTCCATCCACCTACAATTTTTTATATCCAATTTTACCCTTCGGTGAGTTTTTAGTAAAATATATGAAAGGAATCTTTTGTCGTTTTTCGTACAAGGTACTTTTTGACTTTTCCGACAAAAGTACGAGAAGAATGTTTTTTAACTTATACGACATGAATGGGATTTTAAAACATTATTTCCAAGAAGCTTCCTTTTAAAGTTTTCATGTTTATTTTTAATCAACTTCTTTTTGTTTAAAATTGTATGACATGTTAAGAAAGGAAAAGTGTTTTTGAAGTAGAAAGGATATTTTCCTCAAGAATGGAGTTCAAGTCTTTATCAAAATTATTTTCCTTCTAAGATATTAAAGGGTTCTATTTTTATCCCTATTATTACATGGATTTTATTATGTTGTGATGGAAATATTTTTATGAATTCCTATATCTTATATGAATTGTTTTATGATGTCACGATGTTTTAGATTCCCATTTTTATTACATGGGTTATGCAATGATGTATGATTTATGATTTTGTGGAACACATAAGAATGGTATCATTATGAGATGGGTGGGACCTATATCTCCCTCCAATTCACTGGGTAAAGATTTTATATCTCATGAGATAGATATGGATGGAATGGTAGGTTATACCGGTTCAGTGAAACAGGACTGAAACGAGGGTGACTCGGTTCAGAAATGGACTTTGTCCACTAAGATAGTCTTGCCAATGAGTGTTGACTAATAAGAAATTATTCTCTATGATAATGCGTGTATGCCACAAAGTTTCATGTTTTAAGTTATGATTATTGGGATTTCATTTCACTACTATGATTTATCCCATGTTATGAAATTATGATTTCTTTTGCAGGTTAAGATTTCCAAAAGTTATGTTCTTATGTATATGATGTGATTGATATTTATTTTGTTTACCCTTACTGAGCATTTGAGCTCACCCTTTTATGTTTTCTTTTTCCCAGGATATAAAGAATGGTTTTAGGTAAAAAAAGGAAGATCTTTATGGGAGATGTTGAAGATATTTCACCACGATTAGAAGATTATTTTCCGAGTTTCCAAAGACACTAAACTATTACGATCCTTGTGTGTCTGTTTTTGTTATGTATTAAGTAATCTGAAAAAGTAATGTAATATCCCTGTACATTAAGCTTCGGGTCTCTACATATAATATGTAAGAGTTGTATTTTTTGAGTACCTCATCCAGAAGCATGTAATAATTTTTGATTTCTCATAAGGTTGATTCGGGGTCCACATCCAACATATTTTTTTATCATCTATCATGGAATGTAAAGGTATGCCAATGATTTATGATATATATAGTTGAATCCGGGTGATACATTAATTAATTATAATCAACTAATAATATATTAAATGATTTTCTATATACAATATTAGGGGTGATGTAATTAATTAAATTAATCATATAGAAAATAGTTAATGTTTCATTGATAACCATTCATACATAAATATTTATATAAATTGCTGAAATTGGTATATAAAACACTTTTTATAGTATAATATATTACACACGATTGATATATCATGTAAATCATTCTTTTACTACTTCAAGGATATAATACTACCATTTTATTTAATGGTATTGATTATAAAAAAATTTAATCATTATACTTGTATTATTATATGATTCATGATTATTAATCCCTAAAAATGCCTTTATTTTATACAATGATTTTATTTGAATCATTAATGTTTTCATTGATTTCATCAGGTTGAAAATTTTAATATATTTCAAAAATGGTTTTAAATGGGATAAATATACGATCCTCGTTATATTTTCCTAATGAAATAAAGGGAACTATTTAGAAAATGAAAATATTTATAAAAATTTGAATTAGGTATTTTATTCATTTTTAGTATTAAAAGATGAATAAATGATTTTTTTTAATTATTGGTTTTTTATCATATAGATTTTAAAATAAAATATTTAGATTAATTTTTAATGGTTGTTTTTGGAGACTAACAGTTTTGGAGAAATTGAGATAAGTGGTTGACAATGATCAACAAATATAAAGTGATTTTTATGGAGTGTGGTATATTAGTATGTATTTTAGCATTTTATGGTATATAGATTACTCTAAAAGTGGTTATATTTCATTTGTATTGATATATTATAATCAGTAGTGTCCATATTTGGGTTTTATGAGTTCTAAATTTATATCATGATGGGTAATTTGGTTAATGGGATAGGGAGATAATATAAGATATATGAAGTTTGAGTTTGCTGGTGAATTGAGATTAAGTTACGAGTTACTAAAACAAATTGAGACAAATGAATTTTTGTCTATTTTGAATTTTTTTGTTATACATATGTGTATTGATCTTGTTATTATATATAGAGGTTGATATGGTAGGTGTGTATTGTGATTTTGGTTGATACTTTGAGGTGTGTCTTGATGACTATGGTAGTGAATCTCTTTGAATTAAAATCATGGGGATTCTAAAGGATGATAATTCATATTGGATGGTATTTTTAATGGACCATATACTAGTCACGTGATTGTTTAAAACATTTTGGAGTTTATGAGATGGAAATGTGAAATATCTTTTGATTTTTTGGTTGAGGGATTATTTCTCTTTTGATGAATCAAATATGAAATTATATGATTGGGGGTGAATAGAAAATTGATATTGGGAATGGGTGGAGGTTTTTGTGTTGGTTCAGATTGATTGAGTAGTTTCAAAGTGGTAGCACCAACATTCTAGAGACTATTTGTTGCACTGGGTAACTAATGGGGGCAGATAGGGTAATTAGTGTATAATGTAGCTGAATGGCTACATGGGGTTCCATGGAGTAATTGTGGATATGAAATGAGAATTCAATACCTCTGGATAAAATTTTATGAAATAGTATATTTTTCTATTTCACATACATTCTTGTATACCATTTTCTATACCCCATAAATCATTATTTCCCCCTACTGTATGGGTGTTATTTATTAGTATTCTCATTCTATCATTCTCCCATCCATTTTCTCACAACATTCATTGTAAATTCATTACAATTATCCAGGGAAAATTTAATATATGTTCATCCTTCACATATCCTATATACACATGTTAGCTTTTCCTTATGAACCCTTGTAGTAAATGGGCCTCTTGATTTATGATTTCACTATAATCATGGAAAAATTTCTTTTTATGTCATGGATTATTCATGTTTTATTTATAATATTACATTGTGAGATTTTTATCAATCATTTCTTCTAATTTTATGATATTTAGGACTGGTTTGATTATAATGTAATTTTATTCATCTTGAGATTTAATTTAAAGATATATATGATTGTTTGTATTGGTTTACTCTTTTTATTTGTGATGAACATAATAATTTGGTATGCTATCTAGTTTTTAATAGTCTTTTTTGTGATTAACATATTTTCATGATATTTACTTGGTAATATGACTATGTATTTTTTAATATGGTTATAGGGGAGTATATGTATAAGGACTCGGCCTTAATCATTGCTTATTATTGAATTAAATGAATAATTCACATTGAGGATCTTTTCAGGTTTAGAGTTTTAGATAATTAGGACATAACTATTACATCTCAAAGATTACAAAGTAGACACATCTACTCATCTTCCATTGTTTCGCAAAATAAAAACTCTTGAACAAAAGAGTCATGTCTAGTTCCTTGTTTTAGACATCCTGACATTTCATTGATCCCATCCTTGACCCTATTCAACTTTATGTCCTGTGAAAAACATTTCAAAAAAACATGGGATGAGCATAAAAATCTCAGTAAGGGTTATAACAATATGGAAAGAAAACTTTAGTCCATGTATACATAATAATCAATGAAATCATACATTACTCATAGAATATAAGCATGTTAACATACCTCATGAAATCATAAGATTTATGAATAACTCATAGAAATCATAAGATATAAAGGTAACTTGAGGCATTCATAATATTCTTACGTAGGGAGTAACCCTCATGGTTACGTTTGGAATACCCATCATAGTATATTCCCTAAATCTCTTCAAAGAAACCTTAGCGTTTAACCCCTTCACGTTACTCAATGCATTAGACAGATATATCGGGCTCACCCGCCCTTAGTTTATCACGGAACCACCCATCTTCATAAACAATGCCCAAGAACCATAACATAATCGTATCATATAAAACATGCATAAAGGAAACATAACATTTCCACATTTCAATCACAAGATATAAATACAACACATTGATATAATAAAAACATTATGAAACCCATTTTCAACACAAAAATAAAGGAAAAGTAAAACATGGTATTTATTTTTTTTTCATTTTTTTAAAAAAAGTTATGGCTTGTAGAGGAAGCCAGAGCTCAAATAATGGTCACGACGGCAGAGAAGTCGTTGTCACCGCATACGTACGACAACAAAAACATTCCTTTTGTCGTTTAGTAAAGAGCTTCGTATAAACTAAGATTCCATTTGAATAAACGTAAAAGTCAAAGAGGTTTATACATCATACAAAAAAAAGTTGTGTATAAAACAAAATATGCCTCAATGAAAGGAGATTGAGATGAAGTCATGTACCACCTTGAATCTATTAACATTTTAAACCATTAATATCCATATAAATAAATGCTTAAAACCGTTTTGAAAACATGTATATTATTGAGAAGTATTTATAAGAACAAATCATTAAAACATTTAAAGCGATATTTTAGTTAGAGGGTTTTTATCAAAATTAGAGTAACTTGAATACAATAATTGAAGAATAACATTTAATCAAAACTTTATAATATCATGGGAATAAATGGATTCATGATATAATATTACAAAGTACATTATAAACAAAATATAATATTGAATTGGTGCATGAAAACAATTAAGTCTCAATAGAAATGTAAAATGAGATGAAATCCCTTACAAAAAAGGTATCTTTAAATTAAGGATAAATAAATATCTTAATTATGTGTGACAAATATAAATACCCCAAATATAAGTGGATATTAAGTGTAAAACAACCATATGTCATTCAAACATATTCATAGGATTACATATTCAATAACTACAAGTTGAACCCAAAGAAATCGAAATTGGGTTAAGAAGTTTCCTGGTAAAACTTTGACAACCTAATGACGTCACTTTAAAATATAGAAAACGAGTTGATGAGACAAAAAGGGTATCTCATCACTTGGAAATAAATTTTACATCAATAAGGATATAGAAGAACATATCACAACATAATAAGATTTAAATTAAAATACCTATCAAAAGAAGTCTTTTAAAAAAAGGCGGTTGAAAGGTTCCCTTACCGACTTGGGTAACTTTCAAAATGTACACCCCATGAAAGAAGGACTATAAAAAATTGATGTAAATACTCATAAACGAAATTATATTACAAAAATATCAGAATAATGGGCATAACATACACCACTCAAAGTAAATTGTGACAAATGTAGCATAAATCTCATGTGAATAAAAGTGAGATGAAAAATCCCTTACGAAAACTCGGCACCTTAACGGGTCCACTTAAAACTTCCAAAAAATGGATTGATGAAATAAAATAGGGTATCTCATCATATTAAAATAGAATGTATAGTACTAGGAATATAGTAGAACACCCCCAACATAAGAAAGAGGAGATTAAAATAAACGACATAAAAGAGAGTACTTAAAAAGAAAGAGATAGGTAGGATCCCTTACCTCAAGTCCGACATGTCTTGTTCGTTTCTTTATATTCATTAATAATAAACATTGGTTAATTTATAATTGCTTAAGGCCATACTTTAAATATTATTATTCAGATAATATCACATATTATAATGTTATAATAATTGGTTAATAATGTGAGTTCATATCAGACGTTTTTGTCGATGTTTGGTACACGAGTCAAAAATGAACTTGTTTGAAAATGATTGTCCATGTAGTTATAAGTAAATAATCTCCAGAATAATATTAATGATTTAAATATCATATATATCAAGTACATATTCATTTTATACTATTCCATAACATTTGGAGATAAAATGAAATGAAATGCACTGTTCATGGAGACGGTAGGCCGTACGTACGCATGAACGCTACTTTCATTTCTTTGTCATATTAATGGAATTAAAAATAATTTAGAGATATATATATTATAATTAAACTATATTATATATGTTTTATAGGTCACATTCATTCATTAATATAATTATTTATACATTCCATGTATTGCATGAATGAGTCACATCACTTGAGCGGGAGGTAGTCCACAGTTCCTCGTATGAAATTATCGCAATTGCACAACGTGCAATGCATAAAGGTATGTTTTAAATATAAAATACAGAAGAAAATGGGAAACATAAATACCATATATATCATATATAAAATACAGTGAAATCATAATGGCCACCATGAATGGTGTTAAGAGAATATTGAACAATTATCGTTTCGTGAGGCAGTAATTCTCCATCCACAGATTCAGTATGTTCTTTAACCATTAGACGAAGGTGTGTGTAAGTTTAGCTCTAATACATCACATGAAAACATCCTAGTATATTGAAGATACTTCTTTTGTTACAAAATAAAGGAATAAAAAGAGTTTAGGGGTTTTGAGAATAAAAATAAAACAAAAGAATACAAGTGAAGACATTACCTTTAAATCAAGTAACTCCTCTTTGTTTGAACCGAAAGGGTTTCATGAAGAGAATTCTTACAAATGTGATGCTTCTATGATGAATAGAGTATGTGGAGAGATGAAATGGGCAGGGGTTTTCCAAGCCAAAGGATTGAGAGGTGTGGGTAAGGTGGTAGAGGTGGGGGCCTTTTATAAGAGAATAAGAGGGGCACTCTTGGAAAGTTATAAACTATTACTTTATTATAAAATGATTTTCAGATGTTAAAGGTCAAGAAAGGATATTTTTCGATGATAAGGTGATAAGATTTCTAAATACACCCATAAAATAGGTTTGTGATAGGTGTAAGACTTATATTTCACCTTATCTTCTCATTTTATTTAAATCGTTCATTTATGAGGTAATCACTGCATCATCACGGTGTCATAAATAAATTAACTTATTTAATGTCTAAAAATTATAAAACAAATATCATGATGTAGGAAATATTTTTATATTTCTAAATAATATTTATAGTAAAATATATGACTTGTATAACCCCATGTAAAAATTGTTTTAGTAAAACAATACATGTTTGTGACATTTATTTTTAACTTTAAATAAAAAGTTATTAATGTCATTTTCTAACCAAAGTGGCTCCATCGGGACCCCAAGTTGACCCATGGATTTTCTTGGTCGGTCATGACTCATCAAATAAGGTTAGGACATGTGTCAAGGTCATTTCATATTATTATAACATTATCTTTATCTTAAATTACACTAATTACATTTAATCGCGATTAATAAAACTTAAAAGTTACTATTCACCAGAAAAATTATTTTAGTCTCATTGAATCACATTTTACTTCCTAATGACAACCATGTATGTAGGATTTTTTAAAATCAAATCACATAAGTGTTAATGTTTCATTTAAATGAAAAATAAGTTTCTTTAACTACCACTTAGTGGTTTCACTATTCATAAAAAAATTGATGTTTTTTAGAAAAATACCAAAAATTCATCCTAAGATATATTTTATATTCCAAATTCAGAAATGATTTCTATTTTAAAAAAATAAAAATATATAAGTTTCATTGATTAATTTAATAATTCATTCCCATTGTGAAAACAAATAGCGTGTTTTTAAAAAAACAATATCTATTAAAAGATTGACACTAGTTTAAGTCCAATTTCAAAGTGAAATTAATTCCAATGACCACCATTGGATTAAATGATAAAAATATATTCTAAATATATTTTAATATCAATTAAAAAGATAATCTATCCATATTAATAAATCCGATTAAAAGGAGGTTTTGAATTAAAATGCAACATTTTCACTAAAAATGACCTTTATCGGAAAAATAACAAAAATTTACACAAAGTAAATTTTGATGTCCATATTATAAAGAAGGATTTTATTTTGTCAAATAATACACATAAAATTGTAAAAAGTATATTTAAAAAGGTTTCTCCATCAAAAGGCTGTTAATCCACCTTTTAAAGAAGATTAGAAGATTAATGCTTAAAATTGGATTTATTTTCATTTTAAGCCTCTAACATTTATTGGATAAAAGTATAAATATTTGAAAAAAATATATAATCATTTTGTAGTTAGTTCCGTTCATTGTCGCCATTACAACGACTAGGCATTAACTACCATTTAAAATAATATTATTTTATTATTAGTGTGAAATGTATGATTTCAAATAAACTTGTTGTTGTGTATTGGGTACGCCATCAAGCATAGCGTTCCATTTAAATTAATATTAATATTTTATTCACAAATATGGATAAATATGAAAATATCATATTCTTTATTTACCTGGGGTCTTACAATATGATTCTGTTTGAGTATGATGGAGGACATTTCAAGGATATTCTAATGAAATATTGTTCTAATTAATATAGAATTTCTTAGAGATTTTATTATGTTTTTTTTATCAAAGTACTTTTCTATTTTAATAAATTTAATCTCAATTATTTTTTTTCTTATTAATTTATATTTTTACAAAACTATTTGGATAACTAAATTTATTTGTATTCTAAATATTTTTTTACCCATTAAAAGGTAATATAAATCCATAATTTTTTACATTTTTGAAATAATATTTTTTGATGAATTATAATCAATTAAGGTATTTGAAATATAGAACATAATATTTGTTGGACACTATTGAAATTAACACCGCCCTCACTTCATTCAGCCATATGATGTAGAAATAAGTTATTGGATGCATATAATTTGATTTAAAAATGATAAATAATTTATTTTGTAACTATAATATATTCCTAAAAAAATTATAAAACTATAACTAAATAAGAAGGTGTGTAATTATTCCCTAATATAATTAAAAATTTGTTTATTTTATACACACAAGGCACAACGCAAAATAACTTCATGTTCTATTTTTTTCATTATAAAATTCCTCATATTTATAGCAGCTCTAAACATTTATTTTGATTTTTAATAGTGTTTTAAAATTTACATAAGAAGAAAATAGCTATAGAGAACTGTGTTAATTTCCATTCATATCTAATACTAATAGTGTAGAATGACTATATCTGTGAAAGGATCCTACTTTTTTATGAAACTATTGGAATGAACTGTGATGACAATTTTATTTATCTAAGACAATCCATCTATGGTAAAATTATATTACAATCAATTTGTACAAGTTTAATTAATGTTTTGGTAATCCATTGACCAAAATGTGTGAATACCGAAATGTATAGTGGGGTTTCTCTAGAAGATACTTCATGGGTTCTACATGGTTAGTATTAATCATGCATCTAAAGTATGTGGAGATTAAATATCAAATGAGTACATATAACAGTGTTGGTTCATGGTTTCTTAAACTAAATGGACTATCCTAATCATTAGAAAGGAATCTTTTTCATTTTTTCCTCACTCAATGTTTCATCTTGGGGGCCCTTATTTCCTCATAGTTGACTCACAATTGTCCCATGCTTCTCTCCCAATTTTTTCTTATGCTTCATTGGGCTCTTCCATTTCATTCTTCAACTCTTTATGTTAGTTCTTGTAGTTAATTTTTTATAATCCTCTTTATATTTTGTCTTTATTACTTTTATTGTTTTTACATTGCTTGTGATGGTCATGGAGACCTCAGGTTTAGTGTTTCATGAATACTATAGGAGGAATTTCTTTTTAGGGTTCCTTATAAACGCTTAAATGTTTTTCATTCTATATAATGGTGGATTAACACTATGTTTAGTAAAATTGATAGATTAAGGCAGGGTTCTCCTTAAAAAGAACATCAAATTTAAATCCATGAATTGTTTCTTATTTTAAACCCATGATTTAAAAATCATAAAATTATATAATGTTTAGTTATTAATCCTTTATGAAAGAAGTTGGTTTCTTTCTCAACATTCAGAATACATGAAACTTTTTTAAAATATTTAATTGGCCAAAACAATTTCCATATAAATATGAACACTTAGTGTTTTCATGAAATATCCTATTACTCTTTTCAAAGGATTTACATTGTAAAATGTGATGTTTTGGTTCTCTAACTAATTTAAAGGGTTAAATTTCAAACTAATGGTATATATGGTTCTTTTATTTTTTCAAATTTGATCAGTTTTTATATTTTTATGATTTTTATATAAAATATTTTCAAAGCTATTTTTTATTACTAATTTTCCTATATAATGTTCTAGTGGACTAATTAACACCTTATAAAAGAGTTTTTTTAAATACTGTATTGATGAATTGATCCACACCTTGTGGTTTTGTTAAATGAAATATAATACAAATAATTTAAAACATAATGAAATTTTATTGGTTAGAGGGGAATATTTTTATATTGCTATTATTATTTTAAAAAATAGTGACCACTTAAATTAATTATGATTAAAGGATAGGTTGAATTATGATTACTATCATTTTTATAAAGACTATATGTTATATATTAATGACTGAAATCCTATTTATTTCACGGAAAACCAAAGGTATTCATGTGTAAAATCAACATATTATTCTGAAATAATCCTCATCACTTATTTAACTAGTGACCCACTATAATATCATTCCCTTGTTTGGGGATGTTTCCTCCTAGTCATGATTGGTAGGGTAAAACTGATTGTTTAGTAGTTAAATCATTTATGATTCCAATTTGATGGATTTAATATATTTTTCTTGATATAATTTAGATCTTATATGTGTTCCCATAATGATCAATTATTGACTATACTATGATAAATTTAATTATTCTATTTCTATGTTAATTTATTTATATTTATTACATATCGATATCAAACTATTATTTATATGATCAATATGTTACAATCTACTACCATCCATGTTTTCATATTTATAAGAATAATTTAATTACACTAATTTTTTATTTAATTAACATTCAATATTTTCAAATAATAATAGAGTCTTCATTATTTTCTTATATTTGATTAATTATAAAGTACGGTTTCAAACAATTTTCCTTGTAAAAAATTTCATTATTTCTATGATAATTTTAAATAATTGTTTTTTAATTCATAAATGTAGGCCCTTATCTTATGAAGAATGGTCTCAAAATATGGTTACATGTAATGTTCATAAAAAAAGTAAATACATATTTTTATAGTTTTATTTAAAACTAGTATGGTATGGATTTACTTTTAGATGTTATGGATTATATGTGGGGAGGATACCTACTGGGAATGTTCCCTCATGTCTATCATATTACTAGTTCAATAAGTGTTCTACTTGGATATAGTGGATGGTATTTGAGCTTGGGTTCTCATATCATGGTGATGGTCCAAAAAAGATTAGCATTTCTCTTAAAATTTAAAGATAGGTAGTTATGGATTCCTTATTTTTATTTACTATTTAGTTCATCAGATGTATATTTTGATGTTTTGATTCTTACAGGGGTGACTCGTGATTTTTAATAATCAATGAATATGAATTTGACTCTGGTTATTTTGAGACTCTTTGATTATATATATTTTTATTTTTGATTTGTGAGTTTTATTATATATTCATTCTCTATTTTATTTATCCTGATTTTGAGATTGATTATTTCTTCTATGTGATCCTATAATATTTAGAGTTGTCATTCCTGAATATTGGGTGGTAGACCTCTCTTTATTAATATGTTTTTAATAAAAATAATTATTATCATTGTATATTTTAATTCATTGGATCTATTTTCTGGCCGACAGTTATTGAAAATAAACGTTGATATTTTTTGTTGCTATGATCAAGTACCTATGTGAGGGGAAACCTGATATATTTCATGAAATAATATATTAGATTTCTTATTTGGTAATACAACCTTTTTTATCCTACCTTATTATTAATGTATTCATATTTATGCTTCAGAATATTTGTATAATTTGGTATCCTTATGGGGATGACTAAAACATTTTAGGTTGGTTATACTCTCTATATACATTCAAATAATTCTTATTAACACTAATTAGACCCATTATGGATTTCGAAGTTGCCATAATGTTTTAGGATATGAATTTAGGACTCTTTGGATGTAAAAAATTACAGTTTCCTTAAACCATATATTATGACTAGATATTACTAATCTAGAAATTGCCTTTACATTAAATATATAATACTACCTTAAGATGATAAATTCACACCTTAAATTAATGAGTTATAAGCGGATGATTCCTAATTAACCACGGTCAAGAGATTCCATTTATGGTGAGATAATGGTTGATTTAGCTTCAATATAACGGAATGGTGGATTATTTGAACATATTTAATTCCCTTTTAACTATGTCATCACTCAATCAAGTAACAATATTTCAGGCTACTAAAGGCTTGTTCATATAAATATTCGGTCATGGTTTTAGTACCATGATTTTCCTTTAATTAATAAATTTTACTTTTCAAAAACAATTCCTTTTATAAAACAATTTTTTTATAAAAAAGTAAGAGTTTTTATACATTAGATCTATTGAAATATTTATGTGGGAAAAAAGGAGAAGTTTAAATCCTTAAATAACAATAACCTCTCTTATTGGAGTATTCTTTTTCCTCAAATAATGATTTTAATTTGATTTATTGTTTTGGAAAAGGAACTATAGTTTTAAAATTAGTGTCTTGAATATGATTTGGGACATATTTTATCACTGATATAGTTTAGTATGAGTTTGTACTGGTTTTATAAAACACTTTATTTAACAAAAATTCATTCTATATACACAGTAGTGGTTACCCATGTTATGTATAGTTTCGTTTTCAAATAGAGAATACTGATCCTTGAATTAACACCTTCCAAATGACATATTTATATGATGGCCGATATCCTTAGGGTTTTAAAGGATATTTAATTCCATGTTTTTTGATATTTTTGAAATGATTTCTAATTATTGATATCATTTTATATTATAGTTTTTATCTATTTACAATTTATTTATATCATATATAGGTGTGACTTTTATGTTGATCATATTATAACACCACCATACAAATAATGTAGAAAAATAAAACTAGAAAAGTTAATATTGGGAATAAATATTAATTTTTGTTATTTTATATATTATAAAGGGATTGTGTTCATGATTTTTTATAATATCCTATTATTACTCCAGTTATATTATGATTCAAACATTATTCATTATATGAATATTTGTTATCATATATTATTATGTTGCATTATGAAAATATGAAAAATGTTCCCATTATTATTGAATAGGTTAATATTGAAAGGGTAAAAATCCATGGTAGTATGATTCTAATTCATTACTTCATGGGACATAAAATGTTTCCATAAACATTTCATAGGATGGGAAATAACATTTCATATAATTTTTCCCCCATTCCCATCCCCTTGAGGAAAGGTCTTTCAACATGAATCATTATATATAGATATACTTATATGTATTAGTGAATATATGTACCAGTGTGTTATTGGATTCTCTATTGTTCGGATAAGTACATGGTTACCTAGAATTGTAAGTCTCAAATTATAAGAACATAGTATGAGGAATATATTTTCGGAATGAACCCTTTTGGTATAAGAATTTATCCTTTTAGATAACACTGCACTGTTATGTACCAAATTGTCTTCTACTTCTATGATTTGACTGATCACTGTTTTCCAAATATATTTCCTTTTATATTTATTTAAATGTGAATATTTATCTAGTGTATTTACTAGGGAGTATTACCTATGTGTTGGATCTATGGTGGTTGATTTTTGAGTTTTGTATGCTATCATTATGTATGTGAACCTCTGTAGACATGCATATTTCATGGCCTATTTTCAAGTACCTACTAGACCTAGAATATTTTTAGAGTTTTTTTTGTTGTTCATTGTTTTTGTTTTTTCATTTTGGGATACACATGTTGATGTAGTGGTAGATCTAATATAATATTTCGAATTTAACCATTGTTGTTTAGGAACTATTATGTATTATACACTTTTACTTATTGATGTATTATCATTATGTGAAATTTGATTCATTCTTAAAGAATTGATTATTATTTATTTTATATTAACTAACTTTTTGGGTAAGACTCTCCCCAACCATAATATGATAACCAAAACACTATTTTCCATCCCCTGGAGAATAGAGAGTGAGACTCGTGTCAGTTGGGTGCCTTATTTGGTTAGCATTCAAGTGATTTTGGTCACAATCATTACTCTCCAACCAAATATAATAACATGGTTGGAGGTGTTTACCACTAACATGTATTCAAATATGGTGATTAATGTATATATTTATGAGAATTATATCATGGAAAATACTCCTAGTGGGATTATCATCACTTAGGTGAGTAGAAGAATTTGTTCCAGTATTGGAAAAAATGAATACAATTGGTTTCTTCTCATAGGATATAAGCATCATATTTCTTGGATATGATCATAAATTTAACTATGGGTTAAAGGGGTATGTAGGTTGAATTATTTTAGTATGGTTCCTTTTCTAACATGATTATTTATTTATCATAACAAAATCTGAGTTAGTTTAGGTGTGTGAATATTTGAAACCTAAAGTAACAGTGTAAGAATTCACATAGTACTTTTATAGAAGATGGTTTGAATCTAAAAAAGGTATCACTTTCCCAGTTTAATATTCCTTAATATGATGATTCATGATAATATGAAAACATAATAAGAAATAAAACATGAATACTCAAGGGTATCAGTATCCATTATTCCAATTATGAGGTTGATCCTTATCAAGAAAATACACCGAGTCATTTATTTTCCATTGATTATGATTTATTAGTGGTGAAGGAAGGGAAATCTATGGTTAGATGCAACTTATTAATTGAATTTAATATAATTAAAATTATTTGATACATACTCCACCCACTAATTTACTATGACATGTGTAGTAGAGAAATTGGGAATATTAATTGAAATGATATCGCTTAACATGCACATCTAAGAACATCGAGGATAAAATGATAGTTATTTATTTAAGATGCCATCTTATATCATGAGGATAAGTGGTTTGAAATTATTGTTGGACCTCACCATCCTAGAATTTAATATGTTTTATATCATCATACTAATAGGTAGATTGATTGTAACACACCAAGATTTTATTTTATATTTCTCTATATATTTTTATGTCTTTCATATCATTCTTTACATGCAACACCGAGTTGAAATTAAATGAGATATAATATTAAAATAATATTATATAATGTGAATTTTGTTTAATATCCATTTCATTTTTGGTTATGAATAGAAATAAATAAATTATGAACAATTTATAGTTTACATATTAATAAAATTAATTCACCTGGGATCATTTATTTTGAAATGATAATTAAAATAATTTTAAAATAAAGGATACATTTTTTAAATAAAAAGTTATTATTTTCTGATTTTATATTTAAATTAATAAACTTAAAAAAATTATATTGGTCATGTTCTAAATGAAAATTATTTATTCTATATTTAAACAATTTTTCTATCATTTGTGTAAATTTTTGCTACGCATGGGACAAGAAAAATCCAGTTTTATTCTTAGAAATAAATTTTTCAAAAAAATCAGTCTCTTGATTTTGAAAAACTATTTTAAAATAATTAATTTAATCTTATATAAATTGAAATGTGGAAGTTGGATTTGATATATGAAATCAGGATGTTTAAATTAGGTAAAATGCCACTTTTATTTTTAGGCCTTATTAGTAGTATCCATGGTAAAATGTATCACCTCAGTAAAGGGTAAATCAAGTTTAAAAAGGTTAAAAATAAATGTTAAAGAAACAATTTTTAATATTAGTATTTAGTATATGAATGTAATTCTAACCCTATCTACTTTTTATTGAAATTTAATTTTTAAGGGAAAATTTTCAATGAAAATAACCTATATGATATTAAATGTGAGGAAAGATACAAAATTTCACCCTCTTACATTTAAATATATCTTATGTTTTTAAATAGAGAAAAAATAGAATGTTTTGAATGAATATTTATATTAATTTTTAAAATTATGAAAAAAAATTCTATATGGTAATTTATTTATAATTTTTAGTAATTACATAATTACCTTAAATTTTTATTTAACACTGACATAATATTTTAACCATAATAGAAAAATAAAATAAAGTATTAGAAAATAATATACAAAGTAATATAAAATGATTGTAATATAGTGTTACATAAATTTTTGGAAGAATATAAAATATAAATATTATGTTAAACTGTTATATTTTATTTTCAACTTTGTATTGGTGTATTTATTGTCAAATTAAATGAATATGGTATAAAATAACATTAAATATATTTTATGAAAATAATATTTTAATAAATTATTTAAAATTTATAAAAATATTCACAATTGACAATTTGGGTAATATATGGTAAAAAATTTCAAACATTGACCATTTTTCATCCAATTTCACCTTATATGTAAAATAACAACCTTTTAAGATTAAAAAATACATTACTGCAGATAAATTTAAAATAGGTTAACTAACAGGATAAACCAAAAGATAAGGTTTAAAACCCACTTAAACATAAAAAAATTGTATTTTTTGATTGTATTAAAACCAAAACATCCCTAATATTTTAATATAAATATATTTTTAATAATAATTCTATAGAATTATATTGTTTTATAATTTAATATTTTAATAAATTCAAATAGTTCCCCCCTCACTTATAAAATTGGAACTCTATTTAATCTTCATTACTCTAATTTCAGAATTCTATCTAAAAAAACATAAAAAAATATATTCTAAAAATATTTATCTATAATATAGATGTTATTAACATAAAAAATACCAACAATTGGTCCCTTGTGAGGATACATAAAAGAGTTCAATTAAATAAATTGTAATCTCCCTAACTGGTCACATTATTTTTCATTATTCTTTTTCTACTTATAGATCTATGTAGATTATAATAAAATATAATAATAAGTATCTTAAATATATTTATATGTTAATATTATTATGAAGCCATAATTATCTTCCCTCGTTCTAATTGAATGACAAGTAAAAGTTTCCCTCATGCACAATTATGACTTACGGTCTCTGTATAATGATACTATTCATTTTTCACCACCATATTTTAACGATTGATATTATGATTATTTTAATTTTTAAAAATTCTATTTACCACATAATTATGCTTATGTAATTATACTACAATACCTACCTTCTAACATTCCAATCTATTAGAAAACGATAACATTGTTTGTGCATATGTGTGGTCCACCACCTCCAAAAATGAAACAATTCATTTTTCATTTCCAATTTACATGGATAGAAAATAAGGATTCATTTGAGGAATATATATTATTTAAACGATATAATAATTTTCATATATTGGTGAATTATTATTATTTTTTAATTTGTTCAATCTTTTCAAAAGTGAAAGCAACCATTATGCGTATGTATGTTATACCATTTCCAGGAATGGGGAAATAAAATTTTCCATATATATATTTTATGGATGACTCTCTATATATATAATAAATATTTATGATCTTTATATTATTATTTTAATACTTTATATTATAGTACCATGTTCATATTACAAGTACAAGAACTAATAAACTGAAATTAATAAAATAAAGGGAAACATTTTCCAAAAGGAAATGCCATATTTAATGTAGAATTATTGATAAATGTGTGCTAAAATATTATAAATGGATAATATATGAAATTATATTTTTATATTTTTTTGTTATAAAAATATATTTTTTATTAATTATTATGATCGGTATGTTTCAACAAAATGTTGTACTCCAGGTAAGGGATTTTCCTTTCAATCCTTTTTTAATCTTGATATATATATGCTTGAATTTAAATTGAGGTAATTTTATGATACATATAATATAAATCTATATCATTTCTTTATACTCAAGTTATTTCTTAAGAAACATGTTTTACATTAAATATATTCTCTTTAAAAACTCAAGATACTAAAATAATGTTTTTATAGAAATATTACTTTATTTAATTATTTGGTAGAAACTCCTTTTTCTTCCATTTATTGGTTTTCAAAAAATTAATTAAAGAATGTTTTTAATATTAATCCAATATTTTTAAAATTAATCTCTAACAATGATTTAATTTTAAAAAATGTTTAATAGTATTCAACTTTTCATTTTATAAATGAGGTACTTATTAACATTTTTATAAAGGAATGAATTTATTGTTTTCTTTTTTACTTATACAGGTTGAAATAAATTTTCTACTATCATGACCCCTAAATACATTAATGTTTCCTCAACATGTTTCCAAAAAATATTTTCAAAGAAAACATTTTCCAAAATATTATGTATTTTTTTATATTTAACATGCGTTTTCAATTTGAAATAGGTATTTTCATCATGAAATGTTTTAGTTGATCATTTAAATCCATTTTACCTTTAAGATTACATATTTAAATGATATATATATATATATTAATGGGGATATGATCTGATGATATCATCCTTAATATTGCTCGGATAGTTTATGATTTAGATGAAATGATGTTTTTGAAATCCATTCCATTTACATGTGATTTTCATTAATGAAGTTAAGAACTATTTATAAAACCTATTTTCTTTCCATGATTTATTCATTGTTAAAATTTTTATGAAACCAATTTTATTTTTTGGGTTGTGATATGTTAAATTTTTATAATATTATGGTACTCATCAATATGTTTTTTATTATATGTAAGGAGGGCCTAAAATTATACAACCCTCTAATAGATTGGGTAAATATGGATATCTCATGATATAAAAAGGTCTAAAATGTGGAGTGAACCTATATTAGTAAGGGTCTCTATGTACTATCATGAACATGGTAGTAAACCATAACTACTATGATGGAATGAGGAGTAAAATCCATCCAATTTTATAGTATTGGTTGTTCATCATGACTTCTATGAAAATTATTTTTTTATGGTTATGTGATTTTTACAAAATCATGTATTATACCAAAACTATGATCTGATGGATCATGTTATTTGAATCCCATATGAATCATGATTTATGAACATCCAAAAAATCCCCTTGAATCATAATAATTATCTTTGATATAAAGATTACAGTTTCCAAATGTTATGCTCATGTTCACATACTCTTACAATACATTCATGTTTAATTGGTCATTGATATATACCCTATTTACTGTGAATAAAAATTAAAGCTTATATTTTTCTTATGTTTCCTTTCCATAGGTTATGAATAATGGTTTTAAGAATGATATGTCAAAAAGGGTTCTAGTTATGAAGAACTAACTTTGAGATAATTTAGATATCAAATGAATACGTATATAATGTGTCCATGTTTGTAAAGATAAAATACCTATTTTATTTTAGAAGAAATTATTAAATTATTAAATTAAAATTAATTTCATAATTTTTAATATATATGTATGAAAATATTTGGTCTATATAGTTGGTATTAGAGTAAAGTTTATTTTTATTTGGAAACAATGAAGTGAAAAATGTAGTGAGAACCCTCAGGATAATTTTTAATTTAGAATAACATCCAAAGGCTTAGGTAAAAAACAGTTATGATCAACGATAATCCTTAGGTGTAATTATTTTTACATACAATAAATGATTTTTTTTATTATTATCTGGTTTCCCACTATGGTAATTGTTACATAAAAAATTGTTTTTTTTTATTTTTCATTAACATGTAGTTCCTGAAGGAATTATTTTAATGCTAAATGTGATGGAAAACAAAATGGTTGTCCTCTTGAGTAATGAAATGTTATCAAAGAAGGAATAAAACATATAGTTTATATGATTACATGTAATTATCAATTTTGAATGATTCTAATCATCCATATGAGAAAAATATGAAACATCACTTTTTTAAATCCTTTACGAGGAAAACCCCAACATACAATAGTGGGTATTCACATCCACTATTTTCTGAATAATGGTCTAGTTCCATTAAAAAATTATTTTACAGTATAATATGTTTAGATCATTAATAATTAATATCAATTGTTTTTAATTTTGAAGTAAAAGAAGATAAATGGTGTAATATTATCAAGAAAATGAGGTAACAAGGGGGAATCGACTCCATGGAGAGGGATATGTTTAAATTATTATTTTTCAACATGTACATTCCATGTATTATTCATATGAAAAAGATGAATAATTTTTATTCATAATGCCGAAGGATGATGAATCCATTAGTATGTATGTGTCCAATATTACAAAAAATTGAGGTACACTTATGGTGTTATCACCCAACTTAAACGTATGGTTGATTGATTATCGAGAGTCTTAAAACCAAGTGTTTTAATGGTGTTAATCATAATAAACACCATTAGATATGAGAAACTTTCTCTATGTGCTATCAAGGTTTAAATGGTAAATATAATTACCTACCCATCTCATAGTTTTGATATTAAAAGAAAGATAGACTTCAAGTGAATTAAAAAAGTCATGTTGAAAAAAAGATGATATTTATTTTATGCTCGATGTGTAGAAGAAAAAATAATAGATATTATCTTAAAGGGGTTGATAAATGATTTATGTGATGAAATAAAGGTCATCAGGAAATGTAATTTCATTATAATCAGAAGAATTTACACAATTTTGGAGGAATGGAACCATATAATGCTCCACCCACACTCCAATGCTTCAAATTCATGGAGTGTATAAATTATACAAAACATTTCTCAAATACAAGGGTTAACTATGATGATTGGTTTCCATAACATATTAGTCCAATATAAGAAGAGATGTCTCATTAAATCATTATTTCCAATGTGGAGTATGATAATGAAATGGGAAAAGGTATACTTTACATCCACTTTAGATTTATTAATCTCTTATTTCATTCAGTATCTACCCATTTTTTTATGTTTGAATAATATTCTAATTGTATACAATTACACATCATTGATGATATATTGAATTAATAGAGAGAATATCTAATGTAACAATTATTTAATCACAATTATATTATTCTTATATTATTAATGATTGTATTAAACTTCATGCTTCAAATCTCATTATTCACCCTCTTGTTGAATATGACTTTATTTTGGGCATAGATTGGCCTTAATATCCTAAATTGAACATATTTTTCTAATTATGTAACGTAAAATTGACTATTCTAAACCAACATAGGTTAATCTATTGGTGAAAAAATAAATATGATGTTTTAAAGAAAATTTTATCCTTTTAAAGGGTTATGATTCCTATTCTAAAAGGGGTGTTTATTTCAGATTGTTGGGGTAAATCCACATTAATGATATTATTATTATTTTGTAGTATACTACAATAATTTCATAGTAGTTGACAGGTCATCTACCAAATCATGATGTTGAGTTCTAAAAATAACTCTTACAGGGTGCTTCTCATATTTCAATTAATCCATATAGAATTGATCTGATTTAGTAATAAGAATTGTAGTAGCAAATCAAGGTGAATATTGAAAAGGGATTAATTGGGAATAATTCATCATCTTGGGGGAACCAATTATTTTTATTTGAATGAATGATGGATTAATGTGACTCTATATTAGTTATTGAAAACCAACCAATATCACAGTCAAGATAGAGTATCCTCTTCCCCGTATTAATGAATTCTTTCATTAACTATATGATTCTCAATACTTATCTATGATTTATCATCATTAAGGATATCATAAATTTAGGTTCATGAATGAGGTTATACCCAATAAAACATTACATACATGGTATGGAAACTATGAATATAAGGTTATTCAATTAGTTCTTACTAATATCCCTTCTATCTTCATGTATTTAATTAATAGAGTCTTTTTAGATTTTGCTTATCAGTTTTGTATAGTCTTTATATATTATATTCAAATACATTCATAGGGTAATATGGAACATGATGAGAAATTCATTATTATAGTAAAAATTATAATCAAATAGTAACTGCAATAAAAATATAAAAATTATGAATTCCGGCTTTAAAAAGATTCATTTTTAGGTTATATAATCTCTAGGGAGGGAATATCAATAGATCCATAAAAGATTGATGATATTGACCATTAGCAAGGAACATCTACTATGACTGAAATCCATAGTTTTTTTGTTTTAGAAAGATATTACCAATGATTTGTTGACAATTTACCAGGACTATCTAATCCAGTCGTCAATTTAAATTGGATGGGATCCATGTTACTTTGATATATGATAGTGAGGAAATTTTCCAAGAATTAGATAGTGGATTAGTCTATAAATTTATGATTACATTACCATATGGTGGATATGGTTTTAGAATATATAGTGATGTATTGAATAAGGGGTTGTAATGTGTTCCCATGTATATTGATTTTTGTATAGATTATACCCCTTGATAATTGATGGCTCATGAATAACAATTACACAATTCATGATATAGTGTTAGTTTCTTGGAGTTTTTCATTAAATATATGGAGATATTATATTTTGGAGAAAGATATAATATATATAATGATCATAATCATTTAATGTATATATTTAATTAAAAATATCTGAATATGTACTATCAAATATGGTTGGAGTTGATTAAATATTACAAATACTCAACACATTAACACCCTATGAAAGAGAACACTGTGGAAAATGATCTGTTTTGAAAGGATAATTATAGCTCATCGATATGTTAATCAGAAATGATTTAATATTTTTTGGATTTTCAAAAGATGGATCTTGAAATAATTAAGGAATGAGATAAGTCATATCTTTTACAAATGTTTGTTCAAACATTTATTTATTTGAGGATTAAAGTGGAAGAATGGAAGGTGTGGAACTATAAAAGATTATCTGAAATGTCCCTATGTTACAAATTGATTGTGAGGTAATGATAAGGTTTAGTAACCTTGTATCTATTTTTTCCATATCATATTTGAAGGTTCTACTGTAAGAGGTTCATATTTTATCATTCTCTATTAATCGTGGATGTAGGTAGATATATAGGGATATGAAAGAGTATATTAAGTGAGACAACATGATGGGATATATTACTAAGTACATATCATAGTGCATGTTGTGTTATAATATTTTGTTTAAGAGATATAATTCTTAGGGTATGTTTCTACTATTTCCCACACCAGAATTGAAATAGGAAAACATTACTATAGATTTTACCACATGAAACCAAAAAATGTATAAAGGACATAATGCCATTTTGGTTGTAGTAAATTTATTTAATAAGTCCAAACACTAAATTTCTATTAGAGTTTACTTCTCTCTTGGTTATATTTTGGATATATTCATTATTGAAGTGGTATGTATGCATGGAGTACCACATTATATTATATATTATTAAGAATCAAGGATTATATTGCACATTGGGTGATGTTTTCTAAAGGATATAGACAAAGCGTTTTGTTTTATAAATTTTTATCAACTGCCGATAGTTTTCATAGTTTTAGTAAAAATTCAAAAACCTATGAGATATTCTTAAATATTGTTCTATGTATTTCAAAGTTGTTTGGTATCAACGCATTCATCTAGTAATTTTTTCTTACTACAACCATTTCACTCAAGAATTCATATAGATAATTATGAATACCTATACAGAATGAAGTGTATGAGTCCAGCATCCTAGGATGCATTTTTTGAAATAATTCTTTTCGGACATGATCTGGACATTGAAATGGCATAGAATGTTAATTTTATTTAACAGTTCATCAAGGATTCTAAATGTCTAAATAGATGTTATGTTGATAATCACCAGAAATATATGGAGTTAAAAGTTGGTGAGAAGGTGATTTAGTTAATTTCACTATGGAATATGTTTACGATATATGGAATTAACTAAAAAATGATCCATAAGTATTTATACCCCATTAAGACTCCTGACCAATTATGGATGGTGTATTATCTCATGGCGCTTCCACTGATTCTTCCATAAGCTCATGAGATATTCCAATTATCTCTCCTATGTAAGTACATACCTAATCCTTTTTATGTTCTGAAATTAATGTATATACCACTAGATCATGATATTTTATAATAATAAAACCCATTATAGATATTGGATTATATAGATAAAGTTCTAAAAAATATGACTACTTAGATGGTCAAAATTCTCTCGATGAAGCCGAATGGACCCAAGAATGTAATGAAATGGAGATATCCACCATTTTATGTAATTGTGATGAAATTTTTAAGACAAATTCATTTTAAGTGGGGTATAATTTAAGACCCATCTATTTTATGACACAGTTCCCTATTTTTATTTTAATCCATTCATATCTTACTTTATTGAAAACACCATGTTTAAACGAACCATGATATATGATTAAAATATTGTGAGTTTATGTGACTATTATTTACTAGCTTTGGTACTCGAGGGTATGAATATGACTAAATAAATTACAAAATACATATGGTTTACATATGTATAAAATTAATCCATTGGTTATAAATTAATGAATAAAGAATAAAAAGATAATTTAAAAATAAAGGAGATATTATTTATATTTTGTCTTAATCAAGTACTTTTTTTATATTAATAAATTAAATAGAACCATAATTATGATTTATATTAATTAATTTTATATATTAAATTTATAATCAAATATTTTAACATTCATCAATTTTTTTCAGGGCATGTGATATTAATAGATCCAGTTTTCTTTTAAAAACATTATTTTTCTAAAAAAACTATTTTCACCGTGATTTGTGATCTTATGATAAAATTTATTTATACCTTATGTATTGATTGAATTGTAAATAAATGGAATAATTTTTTTGAAACATTAGGGCCCACATTTTTAAATAGTATCCTTTTATTTTTTAGGCCATATGAATAGTAACTGAGGTAAAATGTGTCATTTAGATGAAGGGTAAATTGGTTTAACCTATGTTAAAACTTAATGGTAAGACCATAATGGAGTTATATTATTTTATATAGGATGTAATTTATTATACATATATCACCTTAGGATTTAATTCTAATTTATAATGGACATATTTCCAAAAAAATGACATATATAATATACAATTAAAATAAAAATACTAAATGTAACTCTCTTACTTTTAAATATTTTTTATGTGTTCACATAGGTAAAAAAGAATTTTTTTTGAATTAATATTAATTTCTATTCTGAGATTAATGATGTTATTTCCAAATGGAAACATATTTATAATTTTTAATAATTATATAATTACCTTAAATGGCTTTAAAACATTGCCACAATATATCTCCAATTAAAAGAAAAATAAAGTAAATGAATTTAAAATATTAATGTTAATATATTGTGAGTGATTTATAGTGTTAAAAAAATTATATATTAATATAAAATATTAGTATAGTGTTAAATTTTTATATTATATATATCTTTTTATTGGTTTTTTTGTTGTCAAATCAAATGAATATTGTCAAAAAATGACATTAATCATATTTTATGAAAATAATAATTAATTCAATTATTTAAAAATCATAAAAATAATGAAAGATTATATATTCGATAATATATGTCCTAAAATATCATTCCATGACCATTTTAAATCTAATTTTCTCCTCATACGTTGAATTTTTACCCATCAAGATTGAAATAGTTGTTACCACAATTAACAATAAAATAGGTTAGGTAAGGGGTCAAACCAAAAGATATGCTTCAAAAATAAAACTAAAACTATATAATTTTTAATTTATAATTGTATTAAAACCAAATCCATAATTATTTTATAATCTCCAAAAAATTGGATTCATTTTCTGTAAGATTGACTTTTTTATATTTTAATCTTTTAAGAAAATCGTAGAGTGCCCCTCTCATCAATTATGAAAAGGAACCACTATTTTCTCTTATTTAACCACATTGAGACTTTTATCTCAAAAAAAACAAAATAATAATATATTAATCATATTTATTCACATTATAGTGTTAATTTTAATCCCAAAGGACAAACTATAGAATCCATTATAAGAGATATGAAGGAATTCATTTAAAGAAGTAGTAATTGCCTTAACCGATCACTTTTTTTTATATATACATTTAATAATTATAAATACATGGTATATATCATAAAATAATAAATTACGTAAAATAAATATACTAATTTTACCTTTTGTTTATTAAACTACCATTATCCACCATCTTTACCATCAAATAGGAATTTAAATTATCACTAATGTGTATGTATGACTTATCACATATAATTAATGATACAATTTATTTTCAATAATTATTTTTATGGATGGGAATTATGAAGAGTTTAATGTTTATATATGAAATTAATGAAATAATTATTATTATACAATTATAATATCATACCTACCTTCCCACCACTTATTCCATTGGAAAATGATAACGTCCCTCGTGCGTACATGTGGACCACCACCTCCACAAAGAAATTTGATTCATTTTTCATTTCCAATTTCATTAGATGGTAAAAAGTATTATTTTTATGAATATATTTTATATAATAATTTTTCAAAGGTGTATTGTTATTTTCATTTCTTTTGTCCAAACCGCTAAAAAGTGGAAAGAAAGTTTATAAATACATACAACATACCATCTCCATGAATTTTTACATAAATTTTTCTATCTTTAAATATTATGGATGAATGTATATATATATAATAAATATTAATGATATTTATATCATGATTAACATAGTGTATATGAGGTGTCCATGATGAAATTAAAGGATATGAACTACTAAACAAAAATTATTATAAAAAAATGAAATTGTTAACATGCATAAACAACAATTTTAGTAAGTATTTTTTGATAAATGTGAGTTACAATCTTATAAATGAATCATATATGAAGTAAAAAGTATATAATTTTCTCTATAATAGTGTTATAAAAATTTTAAATTTAATACACAGGAGGATATATATCCTGCAAAAAAATGCTAAATCGAGGAAATAATATTATGTATCAATCGAATTTTAATCAAGATTGTTAATGATTGAATTTAAATTAGAAAAATTATATGAATATTATATGATTAATCCATTTAATTTTATTCAATTATGGTTATATATTGAGAATAAATTTTATACTTTCACTCCCCCTATTTAAGAACTCAATATACAAAATAATGTTTTTATGGAAACATGGAATTATTTTTTACTTTGATTGAAAAACTATTTTATTCATAATACATATGTTGTAAATAAATTCAATGTTCTTTTTAATATTCATCTATTATTTTTTAAATTTTTTGATATTTTACAGAATATTACCAAAATGATTTAAAAAGAATTCTCCTTTTCATTTTCTAAATAAGTTGATTTTGGAATTTTTTAAGAAGATATGATTTGAATGTTTTCATTTTTTGTTATATGAAATGAAAACAATTCCCACAACCAATACCAGTTAATAATCAGAATTCTACATTAAAGTATTCCAACGTTTATTTCAATTAAAATTACATCCATAATATAAAGGAAAGTTTAATATTTAAATGATTGTATTTCATAGTGGAATGAGTATTTTCCTCGTGAAAATTTTCAAGTGATATTTTAATTCCATTTTTTTATCAAATATGAAATCCATCTAATGATACTATCCATTTACTTTATTATAATGATGTATGATTATGATTTGAATATGTTTATGTAACTTTTTCTTTTTCGACAGGTTATGCTATAATGAATTGAAGAAATTTTTATGAAACCAGCTTCATTTCCATGGGTTTATTAGTATATAAAATTATTATGAAACATGTTAATTTTCATGGGTTTTGAAATGATATACTTTTATGATCAATGGGAACACATTATCATGTTTTTAATTATGTGTTTAGTGGGATTAAGATAATATATCCCTCTAACTCATTGGGTAAATATAGATATATAATGATATAAATAGGGTTGGAATGGAGAGTAAACCAAGTTCAGTAGGGGTCTCTAGTATTATAGTTTTAGGAGTGAAACTTGACTACTGTGATGGAATGGATAGTAGACTAAATCCATTATGAAATTATTGTGATTATGCCTTGATATATATGGAAATGATTTTCCATGCTTATATGAATTAAACAAACTTATGTATTATTCCAATCTTATGAACTCATGGATCATATTCATTCAATTCATCATGATTTCTTCTATATAAACTGTGAAATATTTTTCTATGACTCAAGATTATGATAATTGATTTAAAGGGTATGGTTTTAAATTTATATTATTAATTTTTCATACTCTCATGAACATGTAATGTTTAAGTGATCATTGATATCTTACTTTTTGACCCACACTATTTCTTTGAGCCCACTGTTTGTTATTTTACCATTCCTTGGGTTATGAAGAATGATTGTAAATTTGATATGTTAATGAGGGGTGATATATTTGAAGAAATAATTGGGATTCAATCTAGACATATTATAAATAATTTTCTTATGTTTGTGAGTTAAAAAAGATACATGTCCTATATTATTCTTACATGGATTTTTTTTATTATGTAGCTAATATGAATTTAATAAGATATAATATAAATATAAAATTTGATTTTGTATTTATAGTTTTTATAATAGAAATTTTTTGTTACCATTGAAAACAAGGTTTTGAAAATTTTAGTGAAAACCCTAGGGATAAGTCTATGCATATAATAAAATCCTAATTTCTTGGTAATAATAATGGATAAACAATGTTAATCCAAAAGTATAATAGATTTTAAGGAATGTGTTTTTATATTAAAATATAGTAAATATTTTTTCATGAATATTTTGTTTCCACCTATGATTATTGTTACTCACACTATTAATTTTGGTTTTATTCAATGGCTACTTCCCAAAGAAAGATAGTTAATAATAAATGTGATGAGAAATTAAATTATTTTCCCCATATCAATAAATTATTATCAGATATGGAATTAAAAATCTTGGTGATATTCTTATGTAACATTATCAAAAATTGAATCGTGCTAATCATATATATGAGAAAAGAAAGGAAAACATTCTTTTGGGTCATTCATGAGGAAACACCCACATTTTATTAGTAGATCTTTTGATCCCATAGTTACTGAACAATGTACTAGTACCAATAATTTTTTTTCCACTAATATGTTTTGTAATTATGAATAATTAATTTTTTTATCACTTGGAAGAAAAAGGAGATCAATAGTGGAATATTATTAAGAACATGAGGAAGTGAGAGGAAATTGGCTACATGAAGTGGAATGAGTGTGAAGTATTCTTTTTCAATAAGTAATTTCTTTATTATTAATATGAAAATATAGAAATAAATAATTTTGATAAATAAATAGGATGATGAATCCATTAGTTTGTATATGTTCTAATTTACCTGGCATAAGAGGTACACTAAGGTATTTTCATCCAACTTATTTGTATGGTCAATTGATTATTTAGAGGCATAAACCCAAATCTCTATAGCGTTTTATCCATAATATACTTCCATAGATATGAATAAATTGGTAGATGTGAAATAAAGTACTCAATGGGGATTGGAGTAACTTATCCATCACATAGTTTTGATAAGAGAAGAAATTTAGAATTCAATGTAATTCTAAAAAAACATAGGGGGTAAAAGATGATTTTTTCCATTATGATCAATGATTAGAAGAAAAATTGGTTGGAATTGTCATAAGGGTACTAGAAAATTCATTATGTGTGGGAGGGAGGGTCATAGGGAAATTTAATTCTTTGGTGATGGGATTAAGTTAATAGTGAGGGAGGAAAGTCACTAAAAAATGTTGAACCCACACTCCAATGATTAAAATTCATGAAGTTTGGGAATTATAATTACTATTTATCATATAAAAAGGTTAATGGTGGTGATCAATGCGAGTGACATCTAAAGAATATAGGAAAAGGAGAATAACATGTAATCCCCATTTTTTATGTGGAGTATGGAAATGAAATGATGAAATGTATTCTTACCATCCACTATATAATTTATAATATATTATTTCATTATTTATTTACCCACTTTTCTATATCTTTGGAATTTTTATGGGTATCAAAATACCACCTCAATGATTAGATATTGAATTAATGGTGGAAAACCCCAATTGCAAGATAATCAAATCAAAACTATTTGATTCTTATATGTCGGATATTTGTGGAAATATTTAGAGTTAAAATCTCATTAATCATGCTCTAGTTGAATTTGCTATGATTTTGGTAATAGATTGGATTTATATCCATAATGTGAACATCAATTTCCATGATATAATAAAATAAAATATGATCATATATTGGTGAAATGATGAATATGAACTTCTGATGGAAATTAAAACAATTGTGTGGGTCTTGATTACTATTAAACAAGGGGTGACCATCTTATATGGTTAGGGAGAAACTTAACATCAAATATATGTATATTTTGCTGGAGTATGTTAAGGTATTTTCATAACAGTTTCTTGGAATTCCACCAAATCATGAAGTTGAGTTCTCAATAGAACTCATACATTGTGGTACAATTATTTCAAAGAGGTAATATAGAATGGATCTAATTGAGTTACATGAACCAAAAAATGGCATTAAGAGAACATTGGAAAGGGATTCATTTGACCTAGTTCTTCTCCTTGGGTTAAACTATTCATTTTGTTACAAATATAGATGGATTTATGAGATTACTTATTGATTATCAAGAACTGAACATGATCAAAATCAAGACCATATATCAAATTCATTGTATTTATTACTTATTTTATGAAGTGTGTGAACAAAAATACTCTTCAAAGACAGATCTTCAGTGTGGATATCATCAATTTAGTGTCACAAAGGATGTTACACCAAATATAACATTCCATACATGGAATGGACGCTAATAATATATATTGATTCCATTTAGTCTTACTAATATCCCAAATTTCATCTTGTATTTAATGAATATAATCTTCAGAGATTGCCTTGATATGTTTGTGGTGGTATTTATAGATGAAATTCATATAAATTAAAAGAACAGGGAAGAGTATTAATATCAATTGAGGATTGTACAAAAAACCATAAGGAAAGAGAATACATAATAAAAATTTTAAAAGTGTTATTTTTAGTAATAAATAGTTTCATTTTTTTGTTATATATTCTCATGTGTGTATATGTGACATCCCGGTTCCGGAAGGCACCCAGAGGCACCCATACTTGGTTGGTCACATGGTCTCAAACAAATTTCCCCGAATTCCAGATGATACTGACTAGCAGTGAGGGCCTTGGGTGTTATAGTGGGGGAAACAATTCCCCCATTGGAAGAGTAACACATCATAAATAAACGGATATACAATAGTAGAAGCAGTATAATAGCATACAACAGTAAACATCAAATGATTGGAAATAATAAACATCTGGTGCACATATATAAATATGATTCATGACATATATATCTAGAAAAACAACCAAACAACTCAAAATGCTATGATACAATACAAAACCAATGTAAAAGAAAATAGATAACTCCTCAGCATAGCAAGCCTCATTTTAGTCCCATTCTCTCAGCTCCACATTAGTCAAGTACCTGAAGTAGAAGGGTGCTTTCCCTTATCTATAACTGTAGCTATATTATATGTTTGGGCTCAAAAACCTAACCCAAACAAGTTGTGAGACTGAATCCCATTAAGAAACCTTTAATAGATCTATGGATAATAGTCAGTAAATATATATGACAAGTAGTAAGCAAAAAGGAAGTAGTAAAGAAGGAAGTACTCAGTAGTAAACAATTGCACAGTTTCAAAACATTCAATTCCACATATCAAGTAAGCAGCTAATCAAAGAAGGTATCCCTCTAGGAAGTACACACAACATATCCCTTCTAGTTTGGCTACAAGGATATAACATGGACTCTCTGAGGAATCACTCACCTTCAATTCCCATTATAGTAAAAAGTGATTAAAGACCCTCTAAGGAATCACTCACTATCAATTCCCCCTATTGTGTTTTAGCAGTAACCTACATGCACTTTGAAGAATAAATCAACATTAATTCCTCATATGGCCTCGTAATGTAACTATAGACACTCGGAGGGTGCAGTCAACGTCAATCCCCCCTATGGTCTCGCAGCATGATAATTAAAAAAGACACTCTGGGAAAGGCCTCAACATCAGTTTCACTTATGGTCTCACTACACCAGGTTCTTGTATCCTCGTGTAATGAAATCTTTCACAAACGATGAACAACAACCAATGTAAACCTCTCGAACTACTTTTCTAAACAATTGATAGGAAAATAACATGTCAGATAAAAAAAACACTCCATCCGACAACACTAGGTGTGGGAAACAAACAAAGAATCCTAACATGCTAAGCAAGACCAAATGGTCATAAACAAAACATGCATGGTAAAACACATCCAAATCATAGAAAATAACCATATTCTCATTCAAATTAACCTCTAGTAAATCATTAAATCATCGAAGGAAATTTACAGGGTTAAAATAGTAAACATGCAATACCTCATTCAAGGGTATTGGGAAATGTTGCACAAAATATTCAAAGACTATCTATGGAATGTCACAAACCACCTAGCTCAGTGTTGTAGGAACATTATGTGTGACCCTCAAGCCTTCAATCTCCCAAGAAAACTGTAGATCGAAAAAACATCTAAAACTTTCAACGGAGGATAACATGAAAAATAAGAGGAATCAGGAAATGAATATCTAGATGAAGGAAGATATTACCAAGGCGATCCCAACAAAATCCATGGTGGTCGAATCGAAGATCATATGCTCTATCGGGGGATCTTGGAAATATTGACGTCGTAGAGTCTCTCTTGGATGAACCAGACCTAGAAAGAGATGGTTCTTTCCATCCGACGTGACCCTGGTATGTTTAATGTAAAAAAAAGAAAATGTACGGAATGTACTTTTGAAGTACACAACTTATACATTCCCTTACAGAGCCCCGCATTAGGTGGCCTCTAGGTCACCACACACGACAATGTGTAACGCTGCTACACGGCCAGCACACAGCTACCCATGGTAACCGAGTACACGACATGTACTCATAAATACACGGCATGTACATAAAAAATTTCTAGAAAAAACATATATTCATCAAAAACAGCAGAAAAAGAAAAACATACCTGAAAATCTTACAAACATCCCTCCCTTAAAGAAATCTATCCCAGAATTTCCCCAGCAAGGTGGTGTAGAAGAATAATCCTCGAACAACTCCATCCACTGAGATGGTATATCGACCTCCCTCTCACATGTCTCGTCCTGTACTCTCTCGTGCTGCCATAGTAGCCGTACTAGATGAACAGACTGGCCACAAAGAACCTTCATACTTTGATCAACAATCCAGATTAGATGTTCCTAGAAAGATGTATACAACTCTAGCGCAACTTCCTCAGGTTGAAATCATGAAATGGGTCTGAGATGTAACGTCGATGCTAAGAAACATGGAAAATACCGTGCATAGCCCGGTGTCTCTCAGGTAACTACAACCAATAGAAAACCACCCCAAATCTATCCAACACCTCAAACAACCCAACGTATCTTGTAAAAAGATTACCATGTCTCCTAATGCTCATGTGTCCCAACCTCGGTGTGACACGTAGGAAAATCTGATCTCCAAACTCGAACTCCAGAGGACGTCTCTGTGGATCAACATAATACTTTTGTCGAGATTGTGTAGTATCCATCCTCTTCTAAATCAAAACTATATGCTCTTTGGTCACCTAGACAAGACGGGGTCCAGGCATAGCTGACTCACCTACCTCCAGTCAACAAAGCGGTGATCGGAATGGCCAACCGTAAAAAGCCTTGTAAAGAGCCATATGAATAGTTCATAAAAACTAGTGTTATAGGAAAACTCCATAAGAGGTATGTTTTTTTTCTAAGAACCTCCAAAATCCAGGAAGCATGCTCAAAAAATGTCCTCAAGCACTTCAATCGTACGCTTGGACTGACAATCTGCCTGGGGGTGGTATGTTGTACTCAAAAGTACCTCTGTACCCAAATCCTTCTAAAACCCCTACTAGACCCTAGAAGTAAAACATGAATCCCTATATAAAACAATTGAGTGTGGAACTTCATGTAGATATACAATCTCTCAGATGCAGAACCTTCCCATCTCATCAACAATGAAGGTCTCCTTGATTGGAAAGAAGTGATCATCCTTTGTGAGTCTGTCAATAACAACCTAAACTGCATCATTCCTTCGAGGCGATCTTGGCAACCCTTTCACGAAATCCATCGCGACATCATTCCACTTCCACTCAGAAATGGGTAACTACTAAAAATCCTTGTTAGTCGCTGATGCTACGCCTTCAACTACTGATAGGTTGGCACCTCATAATGAAACCCACAACATCTCTCTCCATACCTTGCCACCAATACTGACATTATAGATCACGATACATCTTGGTGACACCAAGATGAACAACCCAAATTGAGGAATGAATTTCCCACATCAGCTCCTCGCATATGTCTACTGACACCCATACACGCCCATGAAAATGCAAGATCCCATCCTCACCTCTGTTCCATCCAAGAATAGGGTCCTCCCCTAACACTCTTTCCCGTAGGACTAGGCCTTTAGAATATGATAGTTTTGTCATTCTCACTCTATCAAGAAGAGTGTAAGTAACAAAAATTTAAGATAGAAAAGTCTACCACTGTATGTCATGCACCTCCAAATGAATCTCAGAGAATATGGCCATAAGCTGCCACTCACTACTGGCCTCTTAAATTGCCTGTATCTAATTCGTCCTGCTCAGCGCATCACCCATGACATTTCCATTCCAAGCCATGTAGGCAAGCTCAATGTCAAAGGACTGAAGATACTCAACCCACCTTCGCTGCCTCAAATTTAGGTCATGCTGAGTGAAGACGTACTTGAGTCTTTTTTGGTCAGTAAAAACTACAAAATGCTCTCCTAGAAGATAATGTATCGAACAACATAAAGAATGGACAATAATAGAAAACTTGAGAACGTGCGTTGGGTAATTCCTCTCATGTGGCCTCAACTGTTGAGACTAGTATGCAAAGACTCCTTCCCCCTACATAAGCACTACTCCTATCTAGATACTTGATGTATCATAGTATATAGTATTGCACTTTCCCAGCTCTAGAAATACTAGTATTATTTCTCACTGCAACCTTACTTTCATCTCTTGAAGGGCTGGCTCACAAGAATCTGACCACAAGAACTTTGCACCCTTCTCGGTTAGACCCGTCAGTGGAACTACTAAGCATGATATGTCCTATATGAAACATATTTAGTATCCATCCAGCCCTTGGAAACTCCGTTCCTCAAAGACGTTCTTTGGTTGTTCCCAAGAAAATATTAATTTCACTTCTATGGGTCTACTGATACTCCTGTCTCTGAGATAACATGACCTATGATGTGAATCTGGTCCTTCCAAATGTGGCATTTTGAGATCATATCATATAAATGATGCTCTCTCAGTGTACTCAAAACGATCTCAAGATGTGTGACATGGTCATGTCGAGTGTGAGAGTACACTAAAATATCGTCCACGAAGACAACCACAAAGGAATTTATGTATGGATGGAACACTTGGTTCATTAGTTCCATGGAGACTACAGGTGGATTCGTTAGACCGAATGGCATAACCACGTACTCGTATAGAGCATATCGGCTCTGGAAGGCTGTAAGAGGTATATCAGTTGGTCTAACGTGCAACTGATGGTAACAAGATCTCAAATCAATCATTGAGAACACCCGGGCTCTTCAAAGATGGTCAAAAAGATCATCAATCCTCTGCAAGGGATATCAGTTCATGACTGTTAACTGGTTCAACTTCTGATAATCCACACAAAATTTGAGTGTAAGATACTCCATCTTTGCAAACCAGATAAGCAATCCCAAAGGAGAAGTACACAGTAAGATAAAACTCTTTTCATGTAACTCATCCAACTAATTCTCGAGCTCTTGAAACTCTTATGTATCCATCCTATAAGGAGGAATGGACACCGATTCTACTCCAGGAACAAGCTCAATCGAAAAGTGTACCCCATGCTCGGGAGGAAAACCTGAAAAGTCCTCTAGAAAGGTGTCCCTGAAATGATCCAACACTAGAGGAAAGTCCATCTATGAAGTCTCGTGGTTATCCATATATAGACTAGAAATATGGGTTGTAACTCCTCCCAACCCATTATGTTCGGATTCGGCTCTACTCACATAGACATCCCATTCTCTCTAATGAAGAAACGATCCTTCCTCTGGTGACATGAAACTCACACTATGACGATATCAATTGACAATAACCTGGAAGGGAACTATCCAGTCTATTCCCAGAATGACATCATAGCCCTTCATCTCTAGAACTTAGAGGTCCCATAAGAAGTGAAACCCACCAACCAAAGGAGGGAACTCCTTGCACTGATGCATACTAGCTGTTCTAGTCCCCAACAGAGTTTCTAACATCAAGATATCAACATAAGAAAAGATACATAGCCCAAATCTCTCCAAAAATGCAACAGATATAAAGCTATAAGAATCCCCTGTATCGAAGAAATAATAAGTTAAAAAGGAGGAAACTATAATCGTACCTCGAACTATAGAGGGTCTGGGATCTTATTTTTTCTAGGTCTGCTCCAATGAATATGTCTGAACTACACCGCAGCTCTGTCACCTTACCTGACCACTCAGTGTTGATCCTCCCTGCTGATGTTGAATGCCGCATGACTGGCTACCACGACCACAACCTCCACCTCTTCTTGAACGGCCGGATGAACTCTAGTTCCCAGACTGGTGAGAAATAAGTGATGCTACTCCTGAATGCGGAGTAATAGAAGAACCCATGTCACCCACCACTAGTGAGAAGACATGATAGAATCATTGAATATGACCCATATTTCCATATGATCGACACTCCATGTCGTCTCTCAGGTAATGTGGCCTCATATTCCCGACCTTTCCACACTGTTAATATACAACCTAGCTACGTGCATATGAATCCTGCATACTCGGATCTCCACGTGTAGTCTCCCAGTGGCATTTCATGCTATCATCCAAAGAATCACTAACCTTGGATACTGAACCGACCTGGCCCACAGCACCAGAATCCCTCAGATTACACTCCATAATGAGCTCATGGTTGACTATAGAAGTGATGGAATTCAACCAAAATATTCTCACCTGAGATCAGTTATCCTCCCTAAGACCATCCTCAAAAATCCATACAAAGAATGACTCATCTCTCTCTTGGGAGGGTGTAAAGCACTGCATCTCAGTGAAGCGAGAATAATAATCTATAACAGAAATAACACCTTTCTCCATGCTCAAGAACTCTCGGGCTTGATCGGCCCTCAAGGTCTCTGGGTAGGAGAAATCATAGAAGGTGCATTGAAACTCATCCCAAGACATAATCTTATTGTGTCCCACTTGTGAGATCACATCCCACCATATCTTGGAGAAATCCCAAAGCATATACGTAGTGAGCCTGACCCTCTTCTCTAGGGGTATCTCGAGAGGCTTGACGATCATTTGTATGGGGTAGGAGGTGGTGCATCTCAGAAGGTCTGCATGAGCCTCATGAATCCCTCTCGGAACTATGCATTGGCACCTATGACTAGAATGACGGCTAGTGACAAGACTGGCACAACTAGAGGATTTGCTGGTATTCCCTGATCAGCCATGTCCGGTGTCTGATCACCATCTAGAAACTGGCGTACAACCAGAGGACATCATGGTGGCATGAATCTATAATGTCAAGCATGCACCTTTGATCTATATTATCAAGAACTAGAACTTAGAAGTAAAATAAGAGAACTGGAGAAATAATGCTTTCAAGGTTTCTAAAACTTGACAACATGGATTATATAAAGAATACACAGTTTGTTCCCTTAAGCCTTTCACACATGTGTCTACTCCTGCCTCAACTGGTCGTGTAACACTGGTTGTGCCCAAATTTACCCTACTGGTAAAAGCGGTCGATGTGGTACATGTAGGGGTCGAATCCACAGGGACTGAAGAAGTAACCTTGAGACCCTATGATTTGGTGAAGGATGGGCTATGAAGTAGCCAACTTTGGGGTTGATTTTGGATGGTTTAAAGAACACTAAAAAACCTAAGTGAATTCAATTCAATGAAAATGTATTGATCTTAGGATTATGCTCGGGGTGGATTGAATGAATTTTACTTTTTTAGACAATTTTGGTTTTATTAATTATTGATGAATCCATTCTTCAAAAATTACACTACCTTCATCATTTTCTATTTTAGTGCTTACTAAACACAATTACTAATCACCAATACACTTAAAAACCCAAATTAATGATCTCTCCGAGGTATATGGTCATTTAGTAGTTGAATTTAGTTTTCTCAAACACAGTAAATATGAAGAGTATAAATAAATGAATAATGGATGTCTAAAATTAATTATCAAATTAACAACAATTCATTCATAAAATAACATTCAATCCAGCATTTGCATCCTCCTAAGATCAACCCATTAAAGGGTTAGACCTCCATTGATGGTATACTCTCAATGGTGGGCGGAAGTTGGCTAACAAGAATTGGATTGACGAAATTAAAACCGCGGAAATAACGAGCACTCCTCCGTGTGTGTGAATGAAATTCACACCTATGTGGGAACTAATTCACAACAACATAGAGTTATCCCCATACTTTGTGATAATAAAGTTTTAACAAATTAAATGGAAAATATAGAAGAGAAAGAAGTTGATTAGGAACATAAAAATACAAAAAAGAAACTTACATGGAAATGGAAAACATTACAAAGGGATTTTGGAGGCATAACCTTACAATGAATCAAGAAACAAAAGATGATAAAAAAATATCCACGCCTATTACCTTCCCCACTATCATCTTATATAGTAATATTAGGAGCCTTACGTTAATACCCCAACTTTTAATTCACCCCCAACAATTAATAGGGTCAAAATTAGGGTGAATAATCAAAAGGAAATTGATGTTTCGAATATGACCTGGAAAACTGTCCAGATTCGTCCACCATATTGACGTGTGATAGTGTAATTTAAGAAGGCCGAATCCGGAGGGGTTGTAGAAGAAGTATATCTTCCTACATCTGTCCTTTATGATCTGTAAAATTTTCAGGAAATTTTCATCAGCTATTTGGAGGTTATCATCGAAATGGTGGGATGGATTTCTGTGCATTAATGTCGGGTCAACCATTTAAATCTCAACTTCAGATCCATTTATCATCATGAAAACATCAGAATTAGCTCTGGCCACAGTTTAATAAAATGATCCTCATATTTTTATGTTTCTACTTTATAAATATGAGCTTTATTGGGCTTGTTTTCTGGGCCCCACATTTGTTTGATGGGCCTTATTCCCATTATTCTTTTTCCAGCATGTTTCTGCCTTCAGGTGAACAAATATCCATCTTCACTTGTGATTCATCCATAAGACCTCAAAGAAAAAATGTTCCAAATAAAGTGTTAAATCATAAAAAAAATATAAAATTAAAATTATGAATATTGTAATTTCCACATGCAAATTATTGAGTGGGCCCAAATTGACACTTTAAGCATGAATTGCACAATGATGGGAAATTAATATCAATTTATGAATTGGAATAAAATTTGTGTTTATGAACATTTAAACACATTAATATTAAGATCTTAACAATGAATATTAGCCACTTTCAGTGACTAATCACACCCCCAACATGATTTTTGCTAGTCATGAGAAAAATATATTACAAGTATGAAATTCAATTCCCCTTTTCCAAAAACATTTTAATACACATTGCTCACCCAAATATCTCATACAAAAAAATTTATGGAACCCACAAAAATCATTTAAAACAAGTTATATCCATAAGCATATCCCAAGCCCAAGCCCATTCCTTTGTTCAAATTCATCACCACATTTCATCCAATTTCAATTAAGCATGATAAAGTGTTTTGCATCACAAAAGATATAGGGCCCATTTTATTGTTCAAGGGGAAAAATGGAAGTGATAGGTGGGAATCACATTAAACCTTAAGATGAGTATCCATTTTGTTTTTGATTTTTTTTGAATTTTTTTTTTGATTTTTTATTTTTTTAACCAAAATAGATATGAAAAGACTCACTCTGGGAAAGGCAACTATGGAGTCGCGATCCCCAAGTGTCGGATGCCACACATAATGTCAATTCCATTCTCTATAATAGAGATATAAAGACTAACTTTGGTAAATACAACTATGGAGTCATGATCCCCAAGTGCCGGATGCCACACATTTGGAAAAAACATTGCTCTATGTGGTCATTATTTTTTTCAATTTTTTTTTGTTTTTTTTTGATACACAAATTAAACTAAAAGTGACCCAAGAACCCTATGCTATAATGAAAGGGACCCAAGAACTCAAATTTACACCCACGATCTAGTAGACATGCATTGTGGCATTTTTATTAAGAGGATGAAAATGTAAACATTGAAAAAATCACATTAGACAACCGCTCTTTCCAAAAACTATGCTCATGAACTTAAACTTGCATTAAAATCAGAATCAAGGCATCCAATTTTTTTGATATCCAATTTCAGAGTTTGGAATGTGTGTTATCATGTTCAAGGTTAATGGAATTTTTTCATTCCATGCATATTCTTATTGAAAAGAAATCAGTTTTTATTTCATCTCCCCCCAACATAGAATAACATTTTCCCCAGTGTTTAAAGAAAAGAAAAGTTAGAAGGGGGTAGGAGAGCAGTTCAAAGAGGAAATTTGAAAATGATAAACATGGAACAAATTCACTTGGTTTTTGAAGTTGAAGATCATGATGCTCCAAATTACTCGTTTGATCATTTGGGGGAAGTAGGCACCTCCTTGATTGAACATGTATCACCCAAAATAGTTCATGAACCATAAAAAGAAGAACAAAGCAGAAAAAACAAACAACACAATGATTTATTTAATTCCAAGTATCATCATTTTTATTGTTTTCCCTGTTTTTTTGTTTTGTTTTTTTAAATCAAACTAATGATACATTGTCTTCTTTTAAATTTTTGGATAATATATTACTCAGGGATCGCACCGCGTGACACAGATGAATACGGTGCTCCCCTTTCATACCCATCCATACTCATAAAAGAAAAATAGGTCAAGAGTCTTAATTTTTTTAAGCTACAAAAACACAAATAAAATAAACTAATGATACATTGTCTTCTTTTAAATTTCTGGGTAAGGTATCACTCATGGATCACACCGCGTGACACAGATGAATACGATGATCCCCTTTCATACCCATCATTACTCAAAAAATATGAACAGATCAATAGTCTATGGTATATTATTATATGAAATATTAAATGATTCAAAATTATTTCAAACATGAAAACCATGGGTTTTCTCCCATGCATCACTTTTTTTAATGTCGTTAGCTTGACTTGTTCCCCACAACTTATCCAATTCCAAATTTTGACATTTTAATTAACCCATATTTTTCCACTTCAATATGATTGAGATTGATTATTTTTTTGATATATGTTTCATGTAAAATCTCATTTTCTACAATGATTGGTAAAATCCAAGGAATATCTGAAATGGTTGATCGAGTTGCTTCTGTAGTCTTTACTAAGACATCAAGGATAATTCCTACATTATTGGTTTCCTTAGAAGAATGAACAACAAAAAAAGGGTCTTTCTTATCTCCTATGGTGGGATTATTGAGTTGGGAAGAATGTAAAATAATTTTGAGCTCGGGATCATTGAAATTTCTTAATGGAGATTGACAAATTAATCAAAATCAGTTTCTTCTCCAAAACATTTAGAAAGAATTGGTTCATTTTGAAAATAAGATTCATCCAAAAAATTGTCCTGTTGAATACCAGAATGGGTATGGACTCACTCGTTGTGATCTCTCTTAATGGTTCAATTATTGGTGCTTCTGAAAATTTATTAATGAAGTTATATTCAGGAAACTCAATCCGTGATGTCAAATTTTCCTCTTTTGAATCCAAAAAAATCAATTTCCTCCCGATTTAAAGACCCTTCAAAAACTCCTTGATCCTATCCAATTATCCCAAATCCTAAGGTTGGTTCGTCAATAATGGCATGATAGTTTTGTGTGTTACAAGATTCTTCAACCAATATTGAGGAAGGGATGGTTTGAGTGGGAATGGGGTCCACACAAGTTTTAATACTTTGTAGTTCTAGTCTCAAACATCATACCTATGAATTAATTTTTTCCATTTGTTCACACAATTTTTGAAGGGTTTTTTCAGGATTATTATTGACAGATGTTTGGACATCATGGACTTCCTCAATATTTATCTTTTTCAATCACTCTTGATAGGTATGGAAATTGATCTTTTAAACATCCATCATCCCATTGATTGTACATCTCATCTCGTGTGGTGTATTAAATTAAGGATTGGTCAATGAAATTCCATATGTGAGGTGTTTCCCAATATTGATTTCTAACTTGATTACACAATTGGTTTATAAAATGTATTTTGGAGGATAATCCATTGGAATTGATTGAAAATTGGTTTTTGGATTTTTTTTGGACATGCAGAAATAGAAAGGGGAAAATAGAAGAAAAATTAGAGTGAGAATAGAGAATTTGATGTGGGAAAAGAAGATGATGGTATAAGGTACTTACTTGGGTCCCTGGCAATGGCACCAAAATTTGGTTGCACCCAAATTTACCAAACTGGTAAAAGGAGTCGATGTAGTACATGTAGGGGTCGAATCCACAGGGACCGAAGAAGTAACCTTGAGACGCTATGATTTGGTGAAGGATGCGCTATGAAGTAGCCAACTTTGGGTTTGATTTTGGATGGTTTAAAGAACACTAAGAATCCTATGTGAATTCAATTCAATGAAAATGTATTGATCTTAGTATTATTCTTGGGGTGGATTGAATGAATTTTACTTCCTTAGACAATTTTGGATTTATTAATTCTTGATGAATCCATTCTTCAAAAATAACACTACCTTCATCATTTTCTATTTTCGTGCTTACTAAACACAATTAATAATCCCATATACACTTAGAAAACCAAATTCATGATCTCTTCGAGGTATATGGACATTTAGTAATTGAATTTAGTTTTCTCAAACACAGTAAAGATGAAGAGTAGAAATAACTGATGAATGGATGTCTTAAATTAATTATCCAATTAAAAACAATTCGTTCATAAAATAACATTAAATATAGCCTTTGCATCCTCCTAAGATCAACCCATTAAAGTGTTATCCCTCCATTTATGGTATACTCTCAATGGTGGGTGGAAGATGGCTAACAAGAATTGGATTGAAGAAATTAAAACCACGGAAATAACGAGCACTCCTCCGTGTGTGTGAATGAAATTCACAGCTATGTGTGAACTAATTCACAACAACACAGAGATATCACTGTGATTTGTGATAATAAAGTTTTAACAAATTAAATGGAAAATATATATGAGAAAGAAGTTGATTATGTACATAAATATACAAAAAAAACTTACATGGAAATGGAAAACATTACAAAGGGAATTTGGAAGCACAACCTTACAATGAAACAAGCAACAAAAGATGATAAGAAAAATATCCACGCCTATTGCCTTCACCACTAGCTCCTTATATAGGCATATTAGGATCCTTATGTCCATACCCCAACAATTAATTCACCCCCCAACAATTAATAGAGTCAAAAGGAGGGTGAATAATCAAAAGGAAATTGACATTTCAAATATGACCCGGAAAAATGCCCAGATTCGTCCACCATATTGACATGTGAATTTTTAATTGAATAAAGCCGAATCCTGAGGGTATGTAAAAGAGATATATATTAATTAATATTTTCTCTATGATCTGTAAATAGTTCAGGAACTTTTACTCAACCGTTTGGATGTTATGGTCGAAATTGTGAGAAGTATTTCTGTGCATTAATGTCGGGTCCACCATTTAAATCTCAACTTTAGATCCCTTTATCATCATGAAAACATCATAATTAGCTGCAGCCATAGTTGAATAAAATTATCCTAATATTTTTATCTTTCTACTGTATAAATTTGAGCTTCATTGGTCTTGGTTTTTGGGCCCCACATTTGTTTGATGGGTCTTAGGCCCATTATGCTTTTTCCAGCAAGTTTCTGCCTTCAGGTGAAAAAATCTCCATCTTCACTTGTGATTCATCCATCAGACCTAAAAGAAAAAATGTTCCAAATAAAGTGATGAATCATAAAACAAAACAGAAAATTAAAATGATGAATATTGTAATTCCCACAAGAAAATTATTGAGTGGGCCCAAATTGACAGTTTAAGAATGAATTTCACAATGATGGGAAACGAAGATCAATTTCTGAATGGAAATAAAATTGATGTTTATGAACATTTAAACACATTAGTATTAAGATGTTAACAATGAATATTAGCCACTTTCTGTGACTAATCAAACTCCCCACACATGGCATGTTGTCTTAACTCCCAGTGTGTACTTGAATACTCTTCCCATGCCAGATATCCCTTACCGAGCTAAGCCACCCATTTCTCCTAGAAGAAGACTACACAACGTGTTCATTCCAGACATAGTGTGTATTAGACAAGCTTCATCGACCCATGTTTTTAGTGACATGGCCGAATACATATCTCACACTACAGGGTGTATTCCAGTTGGACACAACATGTACTAGGAATATTTTTCTTACCCGTGTTGTTCGTTACATGGCTGGGTACTCGGGATACACTACAAGATGTGTTCCAAATGGATTTGATTTGTATTAGAAAAGACTCAACTGACCCATGTTGTTAGTGAAATGTCTGGTTACATGGTTCTACAACACAGTGTGTACATATGGTATATGGATTTTCCTAATAATGATTCCAAACCCTTTGTCCCTTCCCACATAATCTGAGACACGGTTAGAGACTACATGACATGTACATACAATACACTGTGTGTACTTACAAAAAATAGTTTCTTCCCGAATAGAAGATTAAATGTCATGTATTCATCATTAAAAAGCATGTATTCTAGGCCTTTCTAGACAGTAAGCCTCTGAAAATACTCTAAAACCCATAACAAACACTAAAACGAACAATGAAATTTTTAAATTCCAATCTGTAAGGGCCCATACTCCCCGCGAATCAATGCATGGCATGTTATACATGTCATATGCAAGGAAACAAAGTCAACGATCCCCCAAATTCTGATTAATGAGGGCCCATAACAGCTCAAGAACCAAAGTTTTGGATTCATTAAGACAATAACATACACAAATAAATAACCTATAAAAATCTTGTACTCTATCAAGGAATCTATCACAACAACATGCATATCTAGCAGAACATCTATCATAACAACATGCAATTTCTAATGCACCACAAATGGCATGGCAATAATGCATGACTTGTGATTTCAAGAAAGATACTATAGGTTTCATGAGATGGAATACCATCATTTCATCAGGTTTAAACATAAATAAAACCTCAATAACGCCAACAATAACTGCAGAAAACACATGAATTAGTCAAGGTGAAATCAAATAAACATTAGTAATTTAAAAACTAGAAAAATTGAAATAACAAGGTAGATTGGATTTTACATGTACACGAGTTAGCTACTCCCACAAACATATTATTACCAATTTACTATTCAATCATATCCCTGGCTATAGGCTCCAAACAATAATTCAAGAAGAAATAATTTCCTCTAATACCACTTACTGACGCCACAGTTTTGGAACCCATCAAGATGGGCCCCATATCCGGTTCGCCACATGGCCTCAAGAGAATTTCTACGAACGCTAGAGGCTTCCGACTAGTAGTGAGGGCCTTAGGTGTGATAGTGGGGAAACTATTCCCTCATTGGCAGAATAACACAGTAGAAATAAACCGATATACTATAGCGGGAGTAGTTTCATATCATACAATTGAAAACAAAAGAAGACTGGAAATAATAAACATCTAGAGAACATATATAAATATAATGAATGAAATATATATCTAGGAAAAAAACCAAATAAATCACAATTATGGAATTAAATACTAACCCAAAGTGAAATAAAATAGATAACTCCTCAACATCGCAAGCCTTAGCTTGGTCCCATGGTCTCCAACTCCTCATTAGTCAAGTACCTGAAGTATAAGGGTGCTTTCCCTTATCAATAAATGCATCAATATAAACTGTTTGGGCCCAAAAGCATGACACAGACAAGGTGTGAGACTAAATAGATGTAGGAAACCACCAAAAGATCGATCCCTAAAAGTCAGTGAATATATATGACAGGCAGTAAACAAAAAGGAAGTAGTAAACAAAGAATTACGCAACAGTAAACAATTCCACAATTTCGAAGCATTCAATTTCACATATCATGTAAGGTGCTAATCAAAGAAGTTAACCCACTATTAAGTACACATAACCTATAACCTCTAGTTTAATTACAAGGATATAACGAGGACCCTCTGATAAATCACTCATCATTAATTCCCCTTATAGTCAAAAGTGATTAAAGACTCTCGGAGGAAGCACTCACCGTCAATTCCCTATATAGTCTTTTAGCGGTTACCTACATATGCTCTGAGGAAGAACTCAACGTCAATTCCTCCTATGGCCTCAAAATGTAACTATAGAAACTCTGAGGGAGAACTCAACATCAATCCCACTGATGGTCTTGCTGGGTGATAATTAGAAATGAAACTTTGGGAAATTCCTCAACGCCAATTTCCCCAATGGTCTCACTACACCAGGTCCCCGCAGACATGTGTATAGAAATCATGCACAAATGATGAACATCAGCCAAAGTAAACTTCTTGAACTAAATGGATAAACAATCTACTATATAATAGAATATCTGATAAATAAAACACTCCATCCTACAATACGAGGCATGGGAAAATAAAAAGGCAACCTAGAAAGCTAAGCAGGACCAAACGGTCATAAACAAAACATGCTTGGGAAAACACTTCCAAATCATATAAATTAACCCAATTCAAATTCAAATTAACCTATACTCAATCATACAAGCATAGCAAGCAATTTACTGGGCTAAAACAGTAAACACACAATACCCCGTTCAAGGGTATTGGGCAATGTTACACAAAATATTCCATGAATATCTACGAAAAGGCACAAACCACCTACCATGATGTTGTAGGAGCGGTATACGTGCCCTCAAGCCATGAATCACCTAAGAATAAAGTAGATCTACAAAAACGTCTATAAATATCAGTAGAGGATAACTTGAAAAATAAGAGGAATTAAGAAACAAAGCTCTAGAAGAAGGAAGAGCTTACCGATAATATCCCAACGAAATCGAAGGTAGTCGAATGGGAGATTGGATGCTCGATCAGGGGATAAGGGAAAGATCGTGGTCATATGGTCTCTCTTGGATGAACGAGGCCTAGAATTAGATAGTTATGTTTTTCAAACGTGACCCAGGTATGTTTAATGAAAAAAAATACACAGCGTGTAATTTTGAAGTACACGGTGTGTACATGCCATTACCGAGCCCCACTTTAGACGACCACCATGTCACCACACATTGTCGTATTCAAGGCCACTACACGTCCATCACAATGCTACCCATGGTAACCGCGTACAGGGCGTGTACTCATAATGTGCACAGCGTGTACATCAAAAATTTCCCAAAACACATTTTTTTTCTAAAAAACAAAAAAAAAACGCGAAAAAAAAGATTCTGGTTCTTATAGTATACAAAAATGAATCCATCCAAGAAATATGTTATTGAATTTTGTCCAAGACCTATCCCTATAACTGATATTAGTAGTTTTAGTAGTTTGGATGGATATTATTGATTCATTGTGGAAAATTTATCATTATTGCCTAATATAATAATCATGTATGCTTGTAGGGGATCCTTGTTCCTTGGATAAATGAATTTGAGGAAATTTTCAAAAAACCAAAGAGAGGATTTGATTACATATCTATAATCTCATTACCCTATATTGAAGAAGGGTTTTCAATCTATAGTGATGCATTGAAGAAGCTACAATGATGCATTATTAAGAAGAATGATATTTTTATAGATTATTCCACATTATAATTGATCGTTCATGAGAAAAATTTCAAAATTCAAATTTTAGATTACGTTTTGGTTATGTTTTCACATAATATGTGAATTTATTATCTTTTTGGGGAAGGATGTGATTTATACACTGATCATAAAATATTAAAGTATATATTTACTAGAAAAAAGATAATATTCATTATATAATACGGATGGAGTTGAATAATTATTTTGACTTATCAATACATTACCACCCAGGTACTTTGAACAATTTGGAAGATTATATAAGTTGAATGAACAATGCTAGGTTATCAATGATGAGGATTACAACAGATTTTTTTTATTTTCAAAGGATGGATCTAGAAATATTTAATTGAGGGGATAAATTAGTTCTTCCTGGTGTGAGAGTTCTAAAATATTTCTGTTAGAGGATTATATATAAAAAAAAGGAATATTTGGAACTACAGAAGATGGTTTAAAATAATCAAGAGTTCAACCATGATAGTGATGAAATGATAAAATTTTGTAACTATGTATTTATTTTGTCCATAACTGATTTGAGGGAGTTGTTTGATAAAATTCATAGTTAATCATTATATATTCATCATAGAAGTGTGAAGATGTATATAGATATAAAATAGTGTTTCGTTTGGGATAACAAGAATAGATATATTACCAAGTAAATATCATGCTTCTTGGTATGTCTGTAAGGTAAGGTAATTTAATAAAATTATAAAGAATTGTTAAAACCATTTCACATACCAAAATTGAAATGGGAAAACATCTTCATGGATTTTACCACCAGACAACCCAAAACATCTAAAGGCCATAATGTTATTTCTATAATATTCAACCAAATTATGAATTTAACGCACTTAATAAAGATCAGAGAATATTTCTCCCTTAAATAGATATATAAAATATATATGAAGGAAGTTACAGGGTTTCATGGAGTAACAAAATCTATTATACCTGACTAGGATCTAAGGTGTATTTCAAATTTATGGTAATGTATTTAGCAAGATCTGGATACAGAGTGGTCTTTCAGTACTATTTATCATCCTCAATTATATTTTTAGTTTACGATGACCATTGAATCCCTAATTGATATTATGAAATCATTTTTTATGTTAGTAAAATGTGGTTTTTATCAACACCTTCATCTAGTGGAGTTTTCCTTCAACAATATATTTCAGACAAGAATGGAGATGAATCATTATGAAGTCCTCTATAGAATGATGTTTAGTCATACCATGTTATGAGATGAAGTGGGAGAAAATAACTTATTTGGAACTGGGCTAGATAAGGACATGGTAAGAATTTTTGTGTTATTATGCATCACATAAAACAAGATAAGAGTCAATAAAGAAGTTATACTAATAATTTTTAGTAAGATATGGAGTTCATAGTTGGTGAGAATGTTTTTTATTGAATTTATCTTGCGAATAATGTTATGATATATTTAATAAAATGTTAAGACCTAATTATATCAGTCCCTTCTAGATTTATGATTGATTGTGGGCAATATCGTTTCACTTGGCGCTTCCACCAAATCCCTCTCATGTTTACGATGTGTTCCATGTATCTCTCATGAGGAAGTACATACCTGATCATTCAAATGTAATAAACAAAGTGGTTTTACCACTAGATCATAGTAATTAAAATTAAGATCATTGAATAGAAATATAGTATTATATTGACAAGGTTCTATATAATATTATTACCCACGTACTCAAAATTCTCTAGAGGAATCATAAATTCGTTGAAGATAAATTGGATCTTGTGAAAGTAATTAAATAGATATATATAATAATTTTTTTTATATGAGTGATGGAATATACATGGAAAATTCAGTATAAGGGGGTATAATGTAGCAGTATGAGAATTTATTATGTTGTTATCATTATTTATTTTGATTTTTTTGATATCCTGATTTATATGAAATGCTGGGTTTAATTGAAGCATGATATACTATTAAAATATAATTATCTATTGAGAATGTTGTCACATATCTACTGGATTAGAGGGTAAAAATAATTCAAACATAATTATGAATTTAATATTGTTTATATATTTATAAAATTATTTATTTAGTTATAAATTAAAGACTAATATAAAGAGAAAAATAATTTTAAATTCGAGTTGTTTGTTTCTAATAAAATATTTTTATTCAAATTATGTTTATTTATTAACAGATTAAATAAACCACTATTATTGAATTATATTAATGAAATATTTATATATTATTTTCAATAAAAAAATTAATATTCATATAATTTTATTTCTAGGCATGAGATATGAATTAATCAAATTTTATGCATAAAAATGTATTATTCTAAAAAATTATTTAATCCATGTTTTGAGAACTTGTTATAATATTAAATTCATACTCATATATAAATTAAATTGTGAAAAAAATGGATTCTATATTTCAATCCTATATGCCCAAATTTGGAAAAAAGACTCTTTTATTTATAAGCATTAGGAATTGTATACATTGTAAAATTTATCACCACAATAAATGGTAAACTGGGTTAACCTTGGTTCAAACTAAATTTTAAGGTCGCCATTTTTCATATAAATTCTTAATAGATGTTGGAAATTTTACCCTTTTCACCGTGGGATAAAATTTTAATATTTAATGGAAATGTGTCTATGAAAATAACATATATAACATTTAATGAAAATAAAAATATAAAATGTTACTCTGTTACATTAATTATTTCATATTTCATCACATAGTAAAAAAATATAGGTGTGATTGAATATTAATGGTTATTTCAATTATAATGATATTATTTTAAATGATACGTTATTTATATGTTTTAGTAATTATATAATTAGATTAATTTTTTATAAATTTTTTCCATAATGGTTCTGTAATAAATATAAAAATAAAATAAATTATTTTAAAAATATTATAATTTATATAATTTGATTGATTTATAGTGCTTGAAATTATTTATATATTAAAATAAAAAATTATTGTCAATTTATTAGATTATATTATAATTACTTCATTTTTATTCATTTCTTTATTGTCAAATTAAATGTATAGTGTCAAAAATGACATTAATTTTATTTTATGAAAAAAATATTGTATTACTTTTTATAATCATAAAAAAATCATCATAGATGTAATTATTGATAATATATGGTATAATATTTCATCACTTTTCAATTTTTGATCTAATTCCCACCTTATTTGTAAAATTATTTCCCATTAAGGGTAAAATAGAAGATACTACGGTTAAGGTTAAAATACATTAACTAATGGGTTAAACCAAAATATAAGTTTTAAAACACCACTTAAAACTTAAAAAAATATTTTTTTTAATGATATTTTAACTAGATCCTATCTTAGATTTGAATATCTGAACATTTTGTGTCATTTTAAAATAAAATTACTTTTTTATATATTAATATTTTATGAAATTCCAAGACTGCCCCCCCCCCTCACATATGAAAGGGAACTCATTATTTCTGTTCCTTACACAATATTTAGTCTTATATATTTTCTAAAGCCCTAAAATTTTCTTCTCAGTATTTTTATCCACATTATAGTGGTTTTGGTTTTCCTAAAATATCATCCTCAGAAAACCTCAATGGGAGATGCAAAGGGGTTCATTCAAAGAAGTGGAAATTGCATTAACCAATAACATTATATTTTAACATATAAATTTTAAAACTCTAAAATAGAGCTATATATTACAAAATAATATATTTAGTATCCACAATATACTGATATGTTATTATGATTTTGAAAAAAAAAATTAATAACACTCTTTCCCATCAAATCATGCGTGAATGTGGTATGAACCAATGTAGTTGTATTTGGGAAGTGGGGGATGGATTGTTCTTAGGATAATGCATGGAATGCACCTCCCAAGTTTTAAATTTCTCCTCGCACACCTAGATATATTCCATTTCAGAATGTTTCCCCGCCTTTTCCTCTTGTGACCACTGTCTCCCCTACTTTATCCCCGACTCTTCTCGTTACCCCCAGATCCTCAGATCTGCTAGTGGTGCAACCCTCCCTTAGTTCCCAAGATGGCCCATCACTAAAGTTGATCATTCTTTTCCTGGTGCCTTCATGCTTAGTCTATCTTCCCCCGATTACTGAAATTCCAATAAACAGCATCTAGGTGCCTTTTGTCTAAGGATCCCTGATGGTTTATTTCCCTTCATTATCCTTGGTCTCGACTGTTGAGATTCACCTGTGGATATTGGTGGCCCATTTTGGTGTGGATAAACCCCTCTAGCTCTATTCTGAAGCTTCATGGTTTCGAGGGACTAGAGGCTCCATCAAGGGTATCATCTATAAATCTCAAGTAATTCTATGTTGTGTTGGCCTCACACGAATATTTAGTGAATGAATGGTCCAAAATCCCGAGGTCTGTTGGAAAATTGCATTTCAATCTCTTCGGGTGGTCTATGTAGACTCATTTTGGAAATTATTCACCTCCATCAATAGTCTGGGTGAAGTTACCTAGCCTTCCCCTCCCTTTCCACAAGCTTTACTTCCTTCGCGGTATTGCCGACACCCTTGGATCTTTAATTTTGGCTGACAAACAAACTCTCCAGCATCACGATGTGAGAGTGAATCACATCTGTGTTGAGATGAATTTATCCCATCCTTCTTAATCCTGTATTTTCCTTTGGGAGAGTGAAGTGGTGGCTTGGTAGAAATCCCTCATGTATCTTTTTCTTTCTCATTTTGCACCACATATAACCTACAAGGACACTATCTTCATGATTGTCGTAAGATTTAGTTCAAGCCTCCAGCTCCACCTCTAAATCATCCCTTGTCCTATGGTGAGCCTGAGGTGTTGAGGATGATCTCACCAGCATCATCTATTCTTTCCCCCTCAGGTTTTGTCTATGACCCTCAACCTATAGCCCCCGTGGTCAACCATATGTAGCTTTTACCTCCTCCTTCAGTCCCAAAAAATATTTTTGGGATGGTTGATTGTGGTCAACTCAACTACTGCACTGACCAGATTCTCTATCATCCTTCTCCAGAAAATCACCCTGGACATGAAAAGATGCATGTTACTCTTAATCCTATAGTATCCTTGGGACATGGGGTTCATTTCACAAACCAGGATGGGTCGTCATCCGACCTGGCTCCCGACCCGGTCTGTGACATGGCTCGAAGGGCATTCCCGATCCCCACTGGCTGGAAACTAGTTCTAGGCCCGATAATGCAGAAGTTGGGAATGATTTATCCCAGAAAAGACATATAAACAATCGAAATAAAATAATAAGGGTAGTTAATTACTTTAAATTGAAAATAGAACACGGATGGATAGTTGAACATACCTCCAAGTGACCTCATGGGTCACCACCAAACACAAAAACTATCTTATTTCAAGAGAGATCCAAAAATAGAAACTAAAACTGAAAATCTAAAATAGGCGTGTGCACCGAGATGCACAGTAGGAAAGCCAAAATACAACAAATCCCTATGCCACTTACTTAAATAAGAAATCTAAATCATGATAGTTTGAAAATAAGGCATAACAAAATAATGTTTTCACTCTTATAAAATTCAAATAAAAATATTTCATTTCCATGAAAAACTTTTATCATCCCTATTCAAATTAGGTTTTGAGCATGCATCAACAATTCAAAATTAATGGAGACTGATTTAAATTAAAATATGGTTTTCAAAAAAGAGGGAACATGCATGAAACAACTTAATTGAAAATAGTATCACAAGTACCATGTGAAGTCCCTATGTAGCTATTGTTAGTTTGGGACCTTGGATCTTCGTGTCTCGGGGAAACGTGGCTTAGAAACCAGGACCCTCAGAAAACATGGCTTAGAATGTCAAGAACCTTAGAAAACATGTCTTAGAATCCCACGAACATCAGTCAATCATTTGTTTAGTTAGGGTTGCAATCTTCAACCCTGTAGTGATACCGGGTCATGTCATCTCAGGACCACTAGCCCATGAGTCCTAGATCACCCACTTAGATACCCATGATTCCCATTGTTCATTGTTTCAAGTGGTGGTTAGTTTCTATGAAGAAAATATATATGTGTAGAACACTTTCTTTATCCAATACTCATTCAACCTCTCACCACCATTCTCCCTCTTTAATCGCATTCCCCCCCCTTCACTCAACACAAATCATAAGAATAAATAATAGGCACATTTCCTAAATAAAATTTTAACAATTGCGTTACATTTCTAAAACTAGGGGGGATGCCTCAAGAGGTGTTTTCCAATTTTGTAAACAATTTTCAAAGTGCGAAACGGGCCCCATTAATTTACAAAGAACATTACCAATCAGAAAACATTGTTTTTCACCATCTTTATGTATCAATGTTTTTAAAAAAATCCATTTGCTCAACCAATTCACCACAATTTTAAAAACATACTTAAAATAAATCAAACCATAGAAGAATGTCAAATTACCAATTAGCCCCAAATTTATTCCAAAACACATGAATTATTACAAACTAACCAAATCATGAACTTACCTCTTTTTAATTTCTTGCACTTATAAATCATTATTCAAAAATAAATCATCAAAACAGACATGCTAGCCACTTAGGAAAAACCACTTTTTGAATTTATCATATGAAATTCAATTTAGCATAAAAGGGTATTACACATTCCATGAATGCTCGGGATCTTATATCAATAGGAAAAACACATGTTGGAAACTTTATTAATTATGCATAGTGAATGAAGAACAATTTTTCAAAACTCTTTTAAGCATTCAATGTGTCATGACAGAAAGCATATTTAAAAGAAAGCAGCACATTTTAAATCCTAAAAGTGAAGCATTAATTATATAGGGATGTCCAAAACTATGAATATCTGACACTTCCATAGAATTTATATACTATTTAATTTTGAAAACACTTTTTCAAGCACTAAGTAATTTATGGAATTCAAATTGAAGGAACATGCATAGAGGACCTACCTCAAAACACGCTACTGATTGTAACACCCCAAGATGATAAAGGGTTAAGTGACTAAATGATATGACTCATGTCACCAAGTTGCACCATCCTTTTCAGGAGACCACCTGATTATAACTCCATAGTTATGTGTGCTTGTCATGGAGTAGTGATCAGGATGGGTGACCTTATAGAATGATTCATGGGGTGTTTGTGAGTGAAGAAAACACAAACTATGAAGGACATTTGTTTGACTATGAGAATTTTTAGTAGTTAGATGACCTATTCAGGCACGTTGGTGGGCCTTGGGGTGGGCCCCACGTGTCTGCAGGGAAACTGGTGGTACCCGGTAGCCCAGGACACGGTGGCCTTGTTATGGAGAGGTGTTTGTGATATCACCGAGACCCAGTTGTTACATTTTTTATCAGAGGTGGTACCTGGACTTAAGTGAAGTACATTACACAGGTTGATATGTAGGGCCCACAATGAGAATGTTCTTCTCTAAATGGGGGGTTGATTGAAACAACCCAAGATGATAAATGGTTGAATGACTAAATGATATGACTCATGTCGGCAAGGTGAATCTTCCTTTTTGAGAGCCTACCCGATTATAACTCCATAGTTAAGCATTCTTGGATTGCAGTAATGATCAGGATGGGTGACCATCTGAAAAGATTACCGGGGTGTGTGTGAGTGAGGAAAAAGCAAACTAGAAAAGATATGTGTTGGCATGTGGGGATAGTTAGTAGTAAGATGACCAGTTCAGGCATGTGGGTGGGCCCTATGGGTGGGCCCTCTTTTGAGCACAATGTTTTGGTTGTCATCCCTACATCTTAACCCAGGTGGTGCACCGCACCTAAGGTTGGGTACCACATCTGTTACCAAATATAAAAACAGTGTCAGGTGATATAACAACCCACACTTTACATACATGGTTATTACTTCAGAATTTAAGAATACTTATTACAACATATAACAAAACCATGATAGGACAGTATAGGTATAATTTCTTTAGAAACTGGGAGACATAAACAACTGGTAAATCATCTACATTTTCTCCCATTTATTTCATCATATCTATATTCCCTTTGGCTTATACTACATAATACCTTTCTTCCTGACATGGGGAAAAACATACAAAAGGGTGAGCTCAAATCCTCAGTAAGGGTAAACAAAGGAAATAAAATCTTCATAAGAACATATAATTTCAAAAATCATAACCTGCAAAATAGATTATAATATCATAACATGGGATAAATCATAGTAGTTAAATGTAATCCCAATAATCATAACAAAAATCATGAAACGTTGTGGCATAAACACATAATCATAGAGAATCATTTTATAGTAATCCAGACTCATTTCCAATACTATCTTAGTGGACAAAGTCCTTTTTTGAACCGAGTTTAAACTTCGTTTCAGTCTTGTATCACTGAACCGGATTAACCTACCATTCTATCCATTTCTATCTCATGAGATAAAAATCATTACCCAATGCATTGGAGGGATATATAGGTCCCACACATCTCATAATGAAGCCATTCTTATGTGTGCCACAAAATCACAAATCATAGCATAACGCATGTAATAAAAATGGGATTCTTAAACATCATTCCATCGTAACATATTTCAAAAACGGACATCATAAAATTAATTCCATCATAACATAATAAAATCAATGTAGGAATAGGGATAGAAATAAAACCCTATATTATCTTAGATGGAAAAATAATTTTGATAAAACACTTGAACTACATTCTTGGGGAAAATATCCTTTATACTTCAAAAATATTTTACCTTTCTTAACATGTCATACAATTTTAAACTAAAAGATATTGATTAAAAATAAACTTGAAAACTTGTAAAGGAAGCTTCATGGAAATAATGTTCTATGAAATCATAAAAATCCATTCATGATGTATAATTTAAAAAAATATTCTTCTCAAACATTGGCCGGAATAGTAAAAAGTACCTCGTACTAAAAACGACAAAAGATTCCGTTCAAATCTTCTACTCACCAAAGGGTATAATTGGATTTTAAAATTTGTAGGAGGATAGAAATAATATTATATATTGAGGAAACATAGATGTGGATGATAAATATTCCCTAGTAAATTATGAATTATAAACAATCTTGGGTGAAAATGAGATTGTGAGATCTTCCCTTACCTTACGTCCGATTTTCTTCATACGTATTCAAACCTTCTGTATAATGATTTAAATAATTTCATTGAATTATTGCAGAATCATATTCATTGTTATGATATCATACATGGTCATATTCTTATCTTCTAATTAGTAACATTTCATTGCTACTTGTTATTTGGGTGTTCATTGCTTTATGTTCTTATGCATGTTTTGTCGAATAATTTATTATTCTTCTTTTTATGTTATAGATAACTCATTTACATAATGTTATTAGTGTAATATATATCATATTTATTAATTAAATTCAGTTATATAATCATTATTCAATGAAGATCATGTAGAACGAGTCGCTTCTCATCGTGGAGACGGTAGGTCGTACACACGCACGAGCGATGATATCATTCCCATGATCGTGGAATTATATTGAAGTTTATGTATACTATTTCAGAATAAATGTAACTTTATAAAATAATCATATATAGTTAAAATTTACACCATCATATCCATCCAAGTAAGGTGGTGGTGGAAAACATATTACACCACATCGTGGAGACGATATTCCGTACGTACGCACGCACAGTGATTTTGTTTTCTGTAGGACGGATAGAAGGTGAAATAGGGTTGTTTCATATTTATAATAACATATCAGAATATGAGTGATAATTATGTTATTACTTCATAATGAAACAACTAAATAAGAGGATGTAGAAGAAGAAATAAATTTGAAAGAATCGGTAACAGATATTACCTCTTCTTTGACACCCCAATTTGAAACATCCTCTTAGAGCACTAATGTTGGTCTTTGACGAATACCATGACCTCTAGAATATTACTAGGGGAGTTGAGAAGAGTAATGGGTAGGGGTTGGACGATCTTGAAGGCTCAATGTTGTGTGAAGAAGAGAGGGAGTGGTGCCGTTTTATAATGGAGGATAGGGGCACCTTGGGAAAGTGTAAAAATATTATTTTATTATAAAATTATATTTGGGTTCAGAAGGTCCAAAAATAATTAAAGATGATGAAAATATGACTCATGGTCTAAATAATATCATCCAATCAGAATTGGACATGTTTTGGATAATATTTTAATCATTATAATCTTATTTATTCAAATCATTTATTAATGAGGTAAATACTGCATCATTATTATGTCATAAATAATTTAATTTATTTTATATCTAAAAATTATAAAACAAATACCACCATGTGATAAATATATTTATCTTTTCAATTAATATTTACAGTAGAAAAGATCATTTATATAACCCCTTAAAAAATTAATTACTAAATGATTTTTGTTAATGTCAATTTTGTCACTACATTAAATTAATTAATCCAATTTGTCATTATCACTACAAAGTGGCTCAATGGTGTCCCAAAATTGACCCAAGGATGCCCATGTTCGGACACTACTCATCCAATAAGGTTAGGACAGGTTTTAAGGTAATTTTGATTTATTATAATATTCTTTTAACCAAGAATTACCCTATATTCATTTAATCGCAGTAAAAAAAGTAAAAAGTTACTATTCACCAAAAATTATTTTCATCTTATTGAACCAAATTTTTACTTCTTGATAACAACCATGTATGTCATATTTTTGAAATTAAATTCACAGAAGTAGTAAAATTTTATTTAAATGAAAGAGTCAGTTTTTTAACTACAACTAAGTGGTTTCACTATTCATAAAAAAATGGAAGTTTTTCAGAAAAATAAAAAAATTCAGCCTATGCTATATTTGATATTCCGAATTAAAAAATGAATTATTTTTTTCCAAATTCAAAACATATAAGTGATATTAATTAATTTTAAAATTAAATCCTGTTATCGAAACAAATATCGTGTTTTAAAGAAACAATAACTATCAAAAGATCGACACTTGTTTATGTCCAATTTGACAGTGAAATTAATTACAATGACCAACATTGGATTAAATGGTAAAAATATATTCTAATTAAACTTTAAATCCAATTAAAAAGTTAATACAACTATATAAATTATTGCGATGAAAAAAGTTGTTTTTAATTAAAATATAGCGTGTTTTTACTATTCATTAAAATATGAAAGTTATCATAATACTATGGAAAATTTATCCAAATTAAATTTTTATATCTCGATTCCAAGGAAAAATTTTATTTTTTAAATTTTAACTTATATACATGTGAAAAAATATATTTAAGGTGGGTGCGCCATCAAAAGGTGGAAAAACTGAATTTTTTTAAAAATACTTATTTTAACCAAAAAATTTATGTTGTTCTCATACCATGTTCTAGATAATATGTAAGATGAATAAAAATGTTATAAAATTTATAATGTAGTTAATACTATTCATAATTTCTAGTCCATAATAATATTATAACAATATATCATTGTTTAGTGAAACTCGGTATTGCGCACTACACATGCTATCGAGGAAGGACGCGATTGTGTGTAACACAAGACAAGCTAGTGTTGTGTGTAGTGAAAGATTCATTTGATGTTATTTATAACATAAGAAAAAAAATATACTTCTCATAAAATATCAGGGTGTTAAATTCTACCACCCTTAAAATGAATTCCACCCTCGAAATTTGTCACTTCATAACAAACAGATGTGGATACCTCTCCCTCATCATATCCTCAAGCTCCCATGTTGCTTTTTATAATTGGTGGTTCCTCAATAAAACTTTCAACAAGAAAGTGGTATTGTTCCGTAGAAATTTTTTTCTACGATCCATAATCTCTCTCAACTGTTCTTCATAAAGAAGATCTTTCTCTAGCGGTACATCTTCTGAGCTTAGTACATGTGAAGGATCAGGTATGTACATTCTCAGGAGAGATACATGGAACACATCATGAACTTGAGAGATATTCGTTGGAAGCTCCAATCAGTAAGCTACCTTCCTAACACGATCCAGTATTTCGAAATGACCGATATACCTAGGGCTCAACCTTCCCTTCTTTCTAAATCTCATTACTCTCTTCTAGGGAGATATTCGTAAGAACACTTTATCACCCACTTCAAACTCTAGGTCTTTTCTTCGGTTGTTGACATATCTTTTTTGTTGACTCTGAGCTTCTATTATGTGTTGTAGAATAGATATGACCTTTTCTGCCATCTCATCAACAAGATCAGGTCCTAATATATTTCTTTCCCCAACTTCATCCCAACAAGATGGAGTCCTTCATTTCTTTCTAAATAGAGATTTATAAAGATCCATTTGAATACTGGAGTGAAAGCAATTATTATAAGAAAATTCCACCAAAGGTAGGTGTTGATCCCGACCACCTTTGAAATCCATAGAGAAAGTTCTTAACATATATTCTAGAGTTTGCATTTTTCTCTCAGACCGACCATCTGTCTGAGGATGATAAGCATGGCTGAAACTCAACTCTCCATCTAAAGTATGCTAAAGACATCTCCAAAACTTCGAGTTAAACCTCGGACCCCGATCAAAAATAATGGAAAGTGGTACTCCATGCAATCTTATGACTTCGTTCACATATATCCTTGCAAGATGATCTATAGAGAAATCTTATCTAATAGCACTTAAGTGTGCCAACTTCATAAGATGATCAACTATATACCAGATAGTATTATTGCATTTGGATGTTTTAGGAAGTCCAGTGACAAAGTCCATAGTGTTGTTTTCCCATTTCCATTCTGGTATGGGTAATGTTTGTAACATCCCCTTCGACTTCTGTCTCTCAGCTTTAACTTGCTGACAAACCAAGCATCGAGATACATATTCAACAACATCTCATTTCATGCCATCCCACGAGAAGTAATCTTTTAGGTCCCTATACATCTTTGTGCTTCCAGGATGAATAGATAAGGACAAACTATGAGCCTCATCAAGTAGATCCTTTTTAAATTCTGGGATGGGAGGAACACAAACCCGATTCCTAAACCTTATTATCCCATCACAATCAAGGTTGAATTCAGGAACATTTCTCACCTTCTTTTGAAACTATACATCTTCTTTTTGTGCCTCTTTAATCTTCACATGTATTGATGGTTGAATATTCTTTTGAGAATAATAATATTTTTCCCCTTCCATTATAATTCCTAGATCCATCCTTTGTAAATACATAAATATTGGATCTTTTGAGATCCTCGTCATGGATGAGCTAACATGGTCTTGTCGATATAATTCATTAGCCACCATTTTTTCTTTCCCAGGGTGGTAATGAATTGAGCATTCGTAATCCTTAATCATCTCCAAACATCTTCTTTGGCACTTATTCAACTATTTTTGTGTGAAAATATACTTTAATGTTTTATGATTAGTATGAATATCACACCGTTCACCATAAAGATAATGCCTCAAAATTGGTAATGCAATGATTACCGCAGTTGACTCCAAATCATGATTTGGGTAATTTTGCTCATGGATTTTTAACTTTCGTGAGGCATAAGCTATCACCATATCGTTTTTCATGAGAAAACAACCCAATACCTTCTTGTATGCATCACTGTAGATCACAAACCTTTCACCACTACAAGTCAGTGTCAGCACAGGTGCACTGGATAACTTTATTTTCAAATCCTTGAAATTCTTTTCACACACCTCTGTCCACACGAACTTAACTCCTTTTTTATTCAACCTAGTGAGTGGATTAGATAATCTTGAAAAATCCTTCTCAAAACGTCGATAATATCCATCCAAACCAAGAAAAATTTGAATCTCAGTTAATGTTGTTGGTATCGAACATCTTTCGATAACCTCTATTTTTCCTGGATCCATAGATATGCCCACTTTTGAGATTAGGTGACCCAAAAATGAAACATTTTGAAGAGAAAATTCAAACATGGTAAATTTGGCATAAAGATTCTCCTTTCTTAAGGTATTTAATACAATTTCCAAGTGATCTTCATGTTCATCCTTTCTCTTTGAATAGACAAGAATATCGTCTATAAATACTACCACAAACTGATCAAGATGGTCTCTAAAGACTCTATTCATTAGATCCATGAAAATAGTAGGGGAATTAGTAAGACCAAATGGCATCACTATAAATTCATAATGTCCATACCTTGTACGAAAAGCCATCTTTGGTGTATCATCTTTTTTGACCCTTAATTGATGATACCCTGAGCGAAGATAAATCTTGGAAAAGTATTGAGTTCCGCGGAGTTGGTCAAATAAGACAACAATGCATGGGAGAGGATATTTGTTCTTGATACTCATCTTGTTATGTTCTTGATAATCAATGCAGAGTCTCATTGATCCATCTTTCTTCTTAACAAACAGAACAGGTGCTCCCAAAGGTGATGCACTTGGGCGTATGAATCCCTTATCAAGATTCTCTTGGAGTTTCTTATTCAATTCCTGCATCTCAAATGGGGCCATTATATAAGGTGTCTTTGAAATGGGCATAGCACATGGTATGAGTTCTATTAAAAACTCAACATCATGATTTGGTGGAAGACCTGGCGATTCCTCCGGAAAGAAATAATCAAACTCTCATAAAATGGGAATATTCTTAATCACGAGTTTCTCTACAACCATTTGAGATAAATAACCTTCATTTATTGGAATCAAGACCCATAAGATCGAAGAAATTTCCACTGGAAGGTTATATTCATCCTTGCATCGATAGATGATAGTAGATTGATCAGGAATATTAAATGTGATTTCCCTTCATTGTCAATTGATATGTGATTTGTATAAAGAAATCCAATCCATGCCAAGAATCACATCAAATTCCACTATAGGAAGGATCACAAGGTTTTCAAGTAGCACTTTCCCACAAACTTCAATTGGAGAAGAATTATAAACTTTTGATGCAATTGTTGTTCCATTAGGATTTGTCACAAATAACTCAACATCTAATTGTTGAGGTAGTATGGTGATACCCTTAGAATATTATTCAGAAATAAATGAGTGGGCAGATACAGAATCAAATAAAACATTTTCTACTTTAGAGTGGATGGTATGTGTACCTTTCATCGCTTTTTTATCGTACTCCACATCACTTATAGAAATTGCAAGTGACTTTCCGTGGTATTTGGCCTTATTAGTTTGTTGACGTCGATCATCATCAACAACCCTTGGATTAAGGAATTTATTGGAATAATGCCCCATTTCCTTGCACATGAAACATTGAAGTATAGGAGGTGCATTCTGTGTATCCCTTTATTTTTTCGCATCATTAGACATCTTCTTCCCATTATTTCGACATTCATCTGCCCGATGACCTTATTTTCCACACTTAAAACATTTACTTGTCCCTTTAAGATAATTCCCCCCATGTTTTTTCCACACTTTGTGCATAAGTGATAACTCATCTTATTTTCATTGTGGTCTTGCTATTGGATAGTGGCAGGGTTGGATTGTACCCAAAATCCAACCGGGCCCTAGGAACAGAAAAGCTGTTATCTTTCAGACCATACGTCCGATTGACGAACCGTCAGCAGCGTTGGTGATCACGTTGAGAAACGGTCCCTATGAGTATACCCTATGAGAGTTCGGGGTACAGTTGAGATACGGTCGGGATTAGTTTGCTCACGAAACCAACCGGGCCCCTGGGACGAAAAGGCTAGTAACTCATAGACCGGGCGTCCGATTGACGCGTCGTCTGTTACGATGAGACACCTATGACGAGGCGGTCCTTTGAGATACTTCTTCGTGGGACTTTGTGATACTTGGAGTATCGACTTGTAGCTCGTGGAGCGGACCCTCCCAGAGACGAGCATGCGGGGTACAGAGACCGTGTACCCGGCTGAGACCTGACGACTGCTTGACCGACTCGACTTGGAGTGAGTCGACTAGCCCAGTGGACGGAGCGCCAAGTATTTGGCGGTAGACCCATGGCGGATGGAGCGCCTGGTAGTTGGAAGCAGACCCGCGGTACTCGACAGGAAGAGTACCTCTATAGGCTATTAGGGGGAGCGCCCGATATTTGGCGACAGACCCACAGCGGACGGAGCGCCCGGTAGTTGGCCGCAGACCCGTGGTACTCGACAGGAGGAGTACCTCAGCAGTCTTAGGTTAGTGAGCAGTACCTCGGAGTCGTGATAGGACCACTGTACACTCTAGAGATGGTGCACTTCAGCAGTTATGGTTTCGATAATGAAAATCCTGGTTTGAGTTGAGACTTTTGACCTTGTGTTTACCTCATGTTTGAGATGGGTTACTTGATAACTTAGGTATATGAATGGGCATATACCTAAGTAGAGGTTATCTGTTGAGATATTCTTTGTGGTTATCCTTGTTGGTTTTAGTGAGACCTTGAGGGTCTCGGGGTCCCTACTGAGTATCGTTATACTCACCCCTGCACGGGCTATGCCCGCACCTCGTTGTGTTGGTTGCAGACGACGGGCCGTGATGACGGAGGCCGAGTGGTCGAGGACTCGACGGTACCCGGAGGTGGACTACACAAAGAGTTAGTACCCAGAGGTGGACTACACGATTAGTCAGTACCCGAAGGTGGACTACACGATGAGATGACACACGGAGGAGGTTGACGGGCGAGAGCGTTGAGGAGGCTATCTGTACCTACCCTTCAGGTAGGATCCGTGGTGGACGACCAGGAGCTGCGCCATCTGTACCTACCCTTCAGGTAGGATCCGACGAGGAAGACCCAGGATCTTTTTCCTTTCTCCTAGCTATTGTCTTTTTCTTCTATACATTCATTTGGGTTTGTATTTTGGCCCATTTACTTTTCATCACCTTCTTTTGTACTTAATGTTTTTCTTCCGCTTGTGCTCTATGGTGTTTTGTTTACTTTTATAAAAGCAATGCATTTACAGTTATCGGGATTTACGCCTTTGGTGCTAGTCGCCAGCCCCTGGCCTATGGAAGGCGGGCTTGGGGTAGTCACGGCACGGGCCCCGAGGACGGGTCGTGACAAATTGGGGGCCGCCGTTTTCATAAAGGAGGGGTAACACCCCTCCCTTGGCGCATGTGTGGTGCAAAGGCCGCACTGGCCGCGCTAGCCGGGCCGCCGCGCTGGCCGCCCCGCCACGCCGTCGCGCTGGCCACACCGCCGTGCCACCGGCCGGGTCGGGCTGTCTGGTTGGCCCAGGGGGTACTAGGCTGGGCCGGGCCGGGCCCAGACCCCCCGTACTCAGACTTTTCCATTCAAATGCTCATAACTGGGGCTACGGGCCTCCGAACGGCGTGCCATCAGCGGTGATGCGATCCTTGGAACGAGATGGTCGTTTCGGTATATCGTACTGAAGGTTTCGGAATACTTTGGGTTCGGCCGGGTTGGTTCGGATACGAAACCAACCGGGCCCTCGGAGCGGAAACGCTTATATCTTGAGCTACGGACGTCTGATTGACGTGCCGTCAGCTTTGTTGAATTTCTCTATGTGAGACGGATCTTTTGGCTTACTCTGCTCGAGGTTTGGACATAGTTGGAGTACGGTCAGGTTGGTTTTAACTTAAAAACCAACCGGGCCCCTAGGATGAAAAAGCCAATAACTTCCAGACCGGGCGTCCGATTGACGCGCCGTCTGTTGTGTTGCGTTCTTGTTGATGATATGGAACTTTTGGCATACATCGCCCCAATTTTGGATTATTTTGGATAGTGGACGGGTTGGATTGTACCCGAAATCCAACCGGGCCCCTAGATCGGGAAAGTTGATATCTTTCAGACAGGACGTCCGTTTGACGAACCGTCAGCGACGTTGATGATCACGTTGAGAAACTGTCCCTATGAGTATACCCTATGAGAGTTCGGGGTACAGTTGAGATACGACTGGGATTGGTTCACTCACGACACCAACCGGGCCCCTGGGACGAAAAGGCTAGTAACTCATAGACCGGGTGTCCGATTGACGCGTCGTCTGTTACGTTGAGACCCCTATGACGAGGTGGTCCTTTGAGATACATCTTCGTGGGACTTTGATATACTTGGAGTATCGACCTATAGCTTGTGGAGCGGACCCTCCCGGAGACGAGCGTGCAGAGTATGGAGACCGTGTAGCCGATTGAGACCTGACGACTGCTTGACTGACTCGACTTGGAGTGAGTCGACTAGCCCAGTGGATGGAGCACTACTTGTGAGGTGCAGACCCACAATGGATGAGCACTACTATGTGAGGTGGCTGACCTGTGGTACTCGACAGGAGAAGTACCTCTGTAGGCTATGAGGGGAGAGCACTACTGTGTTTGGGTGGCAGACCCAGGCGGGAAGCACTACTATGTGAGGTGGGAGGCCCGCGGTACTCGACAGGAGGAGTACCTCAGCAGTCTTAGGTTAGTGAGCAGTACCTCGGAGTCGTGACAGGACCACTGTACACTTCAGAGACGGAGCTCTTCACCAGTTACGTTTTCGATAATTAAAATCCTGGTTTGAGTTGAGACTTTTGACCTTTGTGTTTACCTCATGATTGAGATGGGTCACTTGATAACTTAGGTATATGTATGGGCATATACCTGGGTAGTGGTTATCCATTGATTCCATGATCCTTGTGTTTCCTCACGATTGAGATGGGTTACTTGATAACTTAGGTATATGTATGGGCATATACCTAAGTATTGGTTATCTGTTGAGATCTTCTTTGTGGTTATCCTTGTTGGTTTTAGTGAGACCTTGAGGGTCTAGGGGTCCATACTGAGTATCGTTATACTCACCCCTTCACGGGCTATGCCCGCACCTCGTTGTGTTGGTTGGAGATGACGGGCAGTGCTGACAGAGGCCGAGTGTTCGAGGACTGGACGATACCCGGAGGTGGACTACACGATGAGTCAGTATCTGGAGGAGGACTCCATGGAGAGACGAAACACGGAGGAGGTTGATGGGCGAGAGCATTGAGGAAGCTATTTGTACCTACCCTTCAGGTAGGATCCGAGGAGGATGACCCAGGAGTTGCTTCCTTCTTCCAGCTGTTTGCCTTTTTCTTTTGTACTTTCGTTCAGTTGTAGCTGCACTTTCAGTGGGGTTTGTATTCTGGACCATTTACTTTTCAGCACTTCTTTTTGTTCTTAGTGTTTTTCTTCCTCTTGTACTCTGTGGTGTTTTCTTTACTTTTATAAAGGCAATGCCTTCCCAGTGATCGGGATTTACGCCTTTGGTGCTAGTTTCCAGCCCCTGGCCTATGGAAGCCGGGCTTGGGGTAGTCACGGCACGGGCCCCGAGGATGGGTTGTGACAAATTCACATTGAATTCCATTTTCCTCTTCTTATCAAACCCTTATGACTGGTGTCTTACTCCAATATCCATCTCAACCTCGAGAGCACATCGAACAATTTCCTCATATCTATTGAAGTCCTATATGGCTAATGCACTTTGAAGACTTGGATTAAAGCCACTAACGAATCGATTGATCGTACTCTCGGGATGGATAGTAATTCTAAAAGCGTACCTTGCAAGTCTTGTAAAATTTTCTTCGTAGGTTCCATCCAATTAATCATCCTTTTTCTTCAGATCAATAAACTCCATCTCCATCTTTGTTCAAAGAATAAGAGAGAAGTACTTATTGAAAAATAAGTTCATGAACTCATCCCAATCCATGGGCTCAATTTCACCCCTTTGCCTCGTATTCTTAATAAGATTCCACCATTGATCAGCTTCACCTACCAATTGATATACTGGTAAGATGACTTTATCATTTTCAGAACATTGCAGGACTGAAAATATCTTTTCAGTGGTACTAATCCATTGTTCATCCACTAATGGATCAGAAGTCCCGCTGAATGAAGTTTGACGTTGCCTCATTAATGATTCAATAAAATGTTGCTCCTTACTTAGCTTATTTGGAAGTCCTGAATGATTCATAGCTTGAGAAAGTTTTGTGAGCATGGATACATGATTTTGCATTCCATCTCCCATAACGTTTTGTTGCTCAGGGGGACAATCATTTCATTTTCCGTCACATTCAGCATTCACACGGTTCCTTCAGGATCCAGCCATTGACTAAATCCAAGAAGCATAGTGTGAGAAACACTAATCATAATAGGAAAACCACATAATCATGAATAAAATTTCACAATTTAGGTCTTATCATAGGTTGTTCGTGGCCATTTATAAAATACTAATATTGTGTTCTATGTTTAGACATATCCTTAGAGTTCTTAATAAGGCTTTCACATCCTAGTTTCCAATGGTTGACTATACCTTTCCTCTGATACCAACTATAACAACCCATACATTACATATATGGTTATTACATTAGAATTGAAGAATACTTTTTACAACATATAACAAAACCATTATAGGACTGTATATTTATAGTGTCTTTAGAAACTGGGAAACATAAACAACCGGTAAAGCATCTACATTGTCTCCTGTTTATTTTATCGTATCTAGAGTCCCTTTGGCATATCATACAAAATACCTTTCTTCCTAACCTGGGGAAAAGAAAACATACAAAAGGGTGATCTCAAATGCTCAGTAAGGGTAAACAAATGAAATATCATATTCCTAAGAAATAGCATTCCTAAAATCATAACCTGCAAAAGAGATCATAATATCATAACATGGGATAAATCATAGTAGTAAAATGTAATCACAATAATAATAACATAAATCATGAAACATTGTTCCATACACACATAATCATTGAGAGTCATTTTATAGTAGTCAAGACTCATTTCCAAGACTATCCTAGTGGAAAAAGTCCATTTCTGAACCAAGTTCACTACTCATTTCAGTCCTGTATCACTGAACCGAATTAACCTGTCGTTCCAGCCATGTCTATCTCATGATATATAAATCTTTACCCAATGCATTGGAGGGAGATATAGGACCCAACCATCTCATAATGAAACCATTCTTATGTGTGCCACAAAATCATAAATCATAGCATAACCCATGTAATAAAAATGGGATTCTTAAACATCATGCCATCATAACATAATCCATAACAGAACATTATAAAATTAATTTCATCACATCATAATCAAATCAATGTAAAAATAGGGATTGAAACAGAACCCTATATTGTCTTATATGTAAAATAATTTTTATAAGACACTTGAACTCCATTCTTGAGGAAAATATCCTTTCTACTTCAAAAACATTTTATCTTTATTAACATGTCATAAAATTTTATACTAAAAGATATTGATTAAAAATAAACTTGAAAACTTGTAAAGGAAGCTTCATGGGAATAATGTTCTATGAAATCATAAAAATCAATTCATGCCGTATAAGTTAAAAAAAATTCTTCTCATACTTTGGCCGGAAAAGTCAAAAGTACCTCTTACTAAAAACATCAAAAGAATACTTTCATATTTATTACTCACCAAAGGGTAAAATTGGATTTAATCAATTGTAGGAGGATATAAATAATATTACATATTGAGGAAACGTGGATGTGGATGATAAATATTCCCCGATAAATTCTAAAGTATAAACAATCTCGGGTAAAAATGAGATTGTGAGATTTTACCTTACTATAGGTCATATTTGCTTCGTATGTATCTGAATCTCCTGTATGTTGATTTAAATAATGTCATTGACTTATTAAAGAATAATATTCATTATTATGATAACATATATAAGTATATTCTTATCTTCTTATTAGTAATATTTCATTGCTACTTGTTATTCGGGTGTTCATTGCTTTATCTTCTTATGCATGTTTTGTCGAATAAATTCTTATTATTATTTTTAGGTTATAGATACCTGATTTACAGAATGTTATTAGTGTAATATATATCATATTTATTCATTAAATTCATTTATATAATCATTATTCAATGCAGATCATGTAGAACGAGTCACATCACATCATGGAGACGGTAGGCCATACATCCGCACGAGCAATGATATCGTTCCCATGATCGTGGAATTGTATTGAAGTTTATGTATACTATTTAAGAATCAATATCACTTTAAAATAATCTTATATAGTTATTATTTACACCATCATACCCATCCATGTAAGGTGGTGGTGGAAAACAGATTACAACACATCGTGGAGACTGTATTCCGTACGTACGCACGCACGGTGATTTCGTTTTTTGTAGGATGGATAGAAAATGAAATAGGGTTGTTTAATATTTATAATAAAATATAAGTATATGAGTGATACTGATGTTATTAATTCATAGTGAAACAACTAAAGAAGAGGAATTAGAAGAAGAAATAAATTTGAAATAATCGTCAATGGATATTACCTCTTCTTTGACACGCTAATTTGAAACCTCTTCTTAGAGCACTAATGTTGGTCTTTGGAGAATACCAGGACCTCTATAATATTACTAGGGGAGTTTAGAAGAGAAATGGGTAGGGGTTGGCCGATCTTGAAGGCTCAATGTTGTGTAAAGAGGAGAGGGAGGAGGTTCCCTTTTATAATGGAGGAGAGGGGCACCTTTAGAAAGTGTGAAAATATTATTTTATTATAATCTTATCTTCAATTTCAAAAGGTCCCAAAATCATTAAATATGATGATAAGATGACTCATGGTCAAAATAAAATCATCCAATCAGAATTGGACACGTTTTGGATAATATTTTAATCATTATAATCTTATTTATTTAAACCATTTATTAAGGAGGTAAATGATGCATCATTATTGTGTCATAAATAATTTAATTTATCTGGTGTCTAAAAATTATAAAAAATACCACCATGTAGGAAACCGTATTAGCTTTCCAATGAATATTTATAGTCGAAAAGATAATATATATATACCCTTATAAAAATTAATTACTAAAAGGTTTTTGTTAATGTCAATTTTGTCTTTATATTAAATTAATTAATCCAAATTGTCATTATCACTACCAAGTGGCTCAATGAGGTCCCAAAATAGACACAAGGATTACCATGGTCGCCCAATACTAATCCAATAAAGTTAGGACAAGTGTTAAGGTAATTTTGAATTATTATAATATTTTTTTAACTTTGAATTACCTTATTTACCATTAATCGCAGTAAATAATAGTGAAAAGTTACTATTCACCAAAAATTATTTTCATCTTATTTAACCACATTTTACTTCTTGATAATGAAAATTTATGTCATATTTTTGAAATTCAATTCACAAATGTGGTAAAATTTCATTTAAATTAAATTGTCATTTTTGTAACTACCACTTAGTGGTTTCACTATTCATAAAAAATTGACGTTTTTTAGAAAAATACCAACAAATCAGCCAAAGATATATTTGATATTCAAAATTCAAAAATGATGACTATTTTTCCAAATTCAAAACAAAGAAGTGTCATTAATTAATTTAAAAATTAATTCCCGTTATTAAAACAAATAGCATGTTTTTGAGAAACAATAACTATCAAAAGATCGACACTTGTTTATGTCCAATTTCAATGTGAAATCAATTCCAATGACCACCATTAAATTAAATGGTAAAAATATATTCTAATAACACTTTAAAAACAATAAAAAATATTATCTAATCATATAAATTATTACGATGAAAAAAGTTTTTTTAAATTAAAATATAGCGTGTTTTAACTATTTATTAAAATATGAAAGTTATCAGAATAATATGAAAATTTTATCCAAATTAAATTTTTATATCATGATTCCAAAGAAGAATTTTATTTTGTCAAATTAAACTTTTAATGATGTCAAAAACTATATTTAATGTGGGTGCGCCATTAAAAGGTGGCTAAACTGTATTTTTTAAGAAATTACTTATTTTACTCTAGAAATTTATTTTGTCCTCATACCATGTTCTAGAAAATATTTAAGATGATTAATAATGTTCTAAAATTAAAAATGTAGTTAATACTATTCATAATGTCTAGTCTATAATAATATTATTACAATATATCATTGTTACGTGAAACCTGGTAATGCGTAATACACACGCTATCGAGGAAGGTCATGATTGCGTGTAACGCAAGCCAAGATAGTTTTGTGTGATGTGAAAGATTCCTTTGATGTTAGTTATAACATAAGAAAAAAATTACTTCTCATAAAATATCAGGGTGTTATAAGTGACAACACAAACACCCTGCCTTAACATGGTCGTCGGGTCCTGGCCTACTAGGTACCACCAGTTGCCCCTCAGAACCGCGGGGCTCACCCCATGGCCCACCCACATTCTTGAACTGGTCATTTGACTACTGACTATCCCCACAGGCCAACACATGTCCTTTCTAGTGTAATTTTTCCTCACTCACACACACCCAGGGAAACTTCCCAGAAGGTTACCCATCCCGATCACTACTCTAGGCCAAGCTCTAAAGCATTTATGGAATTAAAATTGAAGGCATAGTCATAGGGGAACTACCTCAAAACATGATGCTGATTGTAACATTCCAAGATTATAAATGGTTAAATGATTAAATGATATGACTCATGTCAACAAGGTTCACCTTCCTTTTCGGGAGCCTACATGATTAGAACTCCATAGTTATGTGTGTATGGCCTGGAGTAGTGATCAGGATGGGTGACCTTCTGGAAACTTTCCTGGGGTGCGTGTGAGTTCAGAAAACGCAGACTATAAAGGACATGTGTTGGCCTGTGGGGATTATTAGTAGTCAGATGAACTGTTCGGGCACATTAGTGTGCCTTGGGGTGGGCCCCATATGTCTGTAGGGAAACTGGTGGTACACGGTAGGCCAGGACAAGATGACCTTGTTATGGAGAGGTGTCTATGCGGTCACTAGGACCCAGTTGTTACATTTGTTATCAGAGGTGGTACCTAGCCTTAATTGCAATGCATTTCCGGGGTTGAGTTGTAAGACCCACAATGAGGATGTTGTGCTCTGTGGGGGGGGGGGGGGTTATTGTAACACCCCATGATGATAAAGGATTGAATGAAAAAATGATATGACTCATGTAAAAAAGGTGCACCTTACTTTTCGGGAGCCTACCTGATTATGACTCCATAGTTAAGTGTGCTTGGACTGTAGTAGTGATCTAGATGGGCGACCTTCTGGAGAAGTTTCCCTTGGTGTGTGTGAGTGAGGAAAAATCACACTATAAAAGACATGTGTTGGCCTGTGAAGATAGTTAGTTGTCAGGTGACCAGTTCCGACATGTGGGTCGGACCCCTTTTGAGCACAACGTTCTCGTTGTCAGCCCTACGTCTCAACCCAGGCAATGCAGCACACTTAAGTTTTGGTACCACCTCTGATACCAAATGTCACAACTGGGACCCATTGACAGCACAAACACCCTACCTTAACATGGCCGTCAGGTCCAGGCCTACTGGGTACCACGAGTTGCCCCTCAGACCCATGGGGCCCACCCCATGGCCCACCCACGTGCCTGAACATGTCATCTGACTATTGAATATCCGCACAGGCCAACCCATGTCCTTTTCAGTGTGCTTTTTCATCACTCACACACACCCTAGGAATCTACCTAGAAGGTCACCCATCCCAATCACTACTCCAGGCCAAACACGCTTAACTATGGAGTTTTAATCGGGTAGGCACCTGAAAAAGAAGTTGCACCTTGTTGACATGGGTCAAATCATTTAGTCATTTATCCCTTTATCACCCTGGGGTGTTATAGTTCTTCATTTGGATAACACAAATATAGATCATAGAATTGGAAAAGACCCACTTCTTGATCTAGGTCCATCGACACCCAGTGCACCAGTTTAATCAAATAGTTTTAGTTTACTGTTCTAGGTGAATTCAGGTATGGTGCCCGAGATTTTGTCCCCTCCATCTAGTAGTGTCGAAACTTGATCCTAGACTGAACAAGATCTTTCTTCCTCTTCTAACCATCAAGAGTGATCTTCAACAACGAGGCCCCAAACCTACCACCTTCATTCCCCATGATTTCTAGACTAACATCGAATGCATGGGGACTGGTTCAACATGTAAGGATTGATTTCCTCATATCTGAACATAGATGTTGGCATGTGGTTTTAGTTTCAATCCTTGAACACAATCCGCAAAAAACAAGAATTTGGGATCAATATAGTATGTTAGGCTTTTATCACTACATGAATGGGGACATAGATAACTAGCACATATGGATTTTTTGGAACCATTCCTTTTCCATGCATAGGGTTTCTGTTTCAAGCAAGCATATTTCTGTGAAGGTCAGTTTTGGTGTTTCTTCTTGTTTAATGTATTTCTTTATGCCAAATGTCATCTGAAGGATATGCAATCTCTTAGTAATTATCTGTGTGAGCTCGACATAGCTCACAAGGCCTGGCTCATCGGTGTGTATTTCAACTGCATCCTTGATCCTCAAGAAATAAAAGGTCGTGGTACTTACCCTTTTAGGGATATACATGCTTTTTTGGGCATCATGACTCAAATTGGAATCCTTGACCTCAGATTATCTGGTGATAAATTTACATGGTACAATAACCAAAAGTGTAGCCACTAAATGTGGAGTTGTCTTGATCTTTGATTTTCTAATATGAATCTCATTTCATCCATTCCTACTAATAAGGTGGATCATTTAGTCCGAGCTATCACAGATCACTCCCCTTTCCTTCTTATCATAGAAGTTACAAATATTAGCCATGATTGATTGTTCTATTCTTGATTCTTGGAGGGTGACCCTTATTTTCTCAATACGATGTTATCAAAGTGGGATAGTCATATGCAATATAACTCTTGGGTGGGCTTTCTCAATTACATTCAATGGCTAAAAGAGGATATACGTTTATGGGAAAACTCCAAACCTCCTCGCTTCCTGGACCTGGATACCCATAATTCCAATATTGAGCAATAATGAGTAGGAATTGGAATATAAATGGGATGATGTTGTTTTCCGCAACCTCGTGTGTTTGAATAATCGTCATGTGGACATGCACCTTGAACATAAAAAATGTTTCAGGGAGAGATCACATGTTACTTGGCATAAATAGGGTGATAAAAAACTATTTTCCATAATTCTTGCATTAAAGAGAAGAAATGGCCTAAAGGCCCAAACATCTTAATTGATGAAGAATCTTTCACTAATGACCCACAGGTGGTGGGAGGTGTGGCTGAGACTCATCATCATTCCTTACATGAGTATATTAACCCTCACATGCAGGATAGATAACCAACAAGGCACACATACCTCTTTCAATACATCCTACATGTGGTCTCCCATGACATCAATGGTGTCTTGAAAAGGGTTCTCAATAAGCAATAGGTGTGGAAATCTGTCTCAGAACATAACTCTAAACGTTCCCCTGACCCTGATGGATTTCTAGGATCATTCTATATCATCTATTGGGACATCACCAAACATAGATTAGTGGAAATATTCAGGACTATTGCTGTGCGGGAATCTACCAACAAGGGGCATGTGGCACCACTCTTATTCTAATTACAAAAGTCAAGGACCCCTCCAATTTAATGAAATTTAGGATGACCGCTATGTTCAATTTCAACAACAAAGCTCTTTCCACTGTTATCAACTGAAAGTTTGAGTTGTACCCCCATAAGTGGGTTTCTGATGAGAAGAAGGGAATTATTCAAAGCATTTCCACTCAATCATCAATTACCATGGAAAATTAAATGATGGGTGATATCAACAAGAAATTCATGGCCTCAAACATTTTTATTAAGCATTACATGGTCAAATATTATGGTCGGGTTGAGAGAAGTTTCATTATCAGAGACATGAGGTTTATGGATTTCTCCGAGAGGGTGGTCAATCTATTCTTTAGATGCATTGGGTCTCCATGGTTATTGGTTACTTTAATGGGGGGGGGAAGCTACAGTTTATTTAAATTAGTTCATGGGATATGAAAAGGGGATCCTCTCTAACCCAGTGTATTTATTATGGTTCAGGATAACATTAGTAGATACCAGAATAAAAGTTGCTCTGATGGTTATTTCCGACACTTTTGGTGCAAACCAAACCTCCCAGGAATTTATCACATATTATTTGCAGTTGATATTCTTATCTATGTCAATGGTTTTAGTATGAATATTCATGCGCTCAATAATATCAATTATGTTTATTTAAATTGGAGCTGGAAGGTCATCAATCATGGGAAGAGAGGTGTTTATATATCAATGTTCTTCTCAGGTGATAGGGGCAAATGGATAGAAGATAGCTTTGGGGTTAATCAGATCCATTTTCCCATGGATAATTTAGGGGAACCAATTTCATCTATTAGGATTCACATATATCATTTTGAAAGTTTTGTGGATAAAATTTCTGCTCGTATTCTTAATTGGAAAAATAATTTTCATTCATTTGGGGGAAGAATTACCTTGGTCAATACTGTGTTAACATCCATCCCCATGCATGTTCTTTCAGCCATTATTTCTCTCAAGATGGTTCTTTCTAATATTGAATGAATTAAGGTTAGCTTTATTTTGGATTCCAAAGTAGATGGTAAATACCATTGGGCCTTATGGAAAATAATGGCTCACAGTTTTGAGGATGGTGGTTTTAATCTCAGTACTGTTTCAGATTCTATGTTATATTTATAGGAAAAGTTGCCTTGGGATGTTTTGTAGGGGAGATCAGTATGGGGATAGTTCGCCATTAAAAAATATGGACCTTTTTTGGACTTTTCAGGAGGAAGATGCTCCATTATTTGGAATGTTACTCACTATCACATCATTTCTATATAGCATCATTCGAGGGGGATTGTTGGAGATGTGTCGATTAACTTCCGGATTTCCAACTAGTTAGGGAGTATCCTCGACATCCCTAGATGCCCCATTCCAGACATTTCATTCTCGAAGGACACTTATTTCCCTACCTTTAGTGAATATATCCTCTCTCCCTATCAAATGTTCCTTCTCTATAGTATCATGATCTCAAATGAACTGGGCCAGCTGGTGTTCACGAGCTCCAAGTCTTTCTCTTTTTCAGTGAAGGCTTATCGTTGAATTTCTCATACCAATTAAGGACATCACTCTTGGGGAGTGTTATTTTGGTGCAATAATATCCAAGCCAAGTTTATCTTCCTTATGTGGAGGATCCAAAATCATGCGCTCCCCACAGATGAAAAAGTGCGTCAATGATGCATTTATTTTTCCTCCAAATGATTTTTCTGCAATCAACCTAAAGAGGAGATGAAAGAGAATTTTTTCTCTACAGGAAAATGGGAAACCTATATCTGGATAATTTTTAGTGATTTTGTAGGGTGTGAAATACACGACCTCTCTGGGGACTCTATCCTTTAGGCCTGGTTCATCATCTCGGTAGACTATGTGTCTGAGCAGAGGGCACGTTCCATGGTTTTCACCACTGGCTACTGGATTCTTTGGGATACTCCCAACAGGGTTAGGCACGAGGGAAATTCTTGCGTCATCATGTCGTTGAGGGTCAGGGTGTAGTCACATGAGATGCCCTCGATCCTGCTCAATAGGGGTGTACTGGCCCCTTCCCTTCCACACATTATGGATAATAGCATGATTTTTTTCTATCTCCAAGTGTTTCTTCTCAAGATAATTGGGTTTTTTGGAACCCTCTCAGATCATTCCTAAAGCATAATTTCAATGACTCATATATGAATGATTGAATGAGGTGCTGGGTCATGGTTTGAAATCAGCAAGGATCCATTTTCTTGGCATTCAGCTGGTGGTGTGGTCCGGGTGATTACTTCATAGACGAGACAACATCACTTTTCATGGGGTTGGAATTGTGTCGGTCCCACAGATTCCTCATTCACCACGTAGAAATAGACTCCATGACTCTCCTAAAATATATTCAAGGTATCTCTATAACCATATGGAATATCAATTACCTACTACACAACTGCAAAAGGCTTCCTCATGATGAAAATAGTCTTAATCAAATGTGGAGAGATGGAAATAATGTTTCGAACTTCTGGGTGTCTTGGGGTTCTCCTACCAACCCCCGCATTATTTTTGTTAGTATTGGATCCCTCCCCCAGAATTAGTTTGTCTAGTTTGCAGTGAAGCCTTAGGCGTGCATCATTTTAGACCTCCTTGAATATTTTTCGGCCATGGATCCCATTTATCTTTTAATAATAATTCTCAATATTAGATGGGAGTGAAATTATCACTTGTTCATACATACAACTTACTATCACCATGTAGATATGAAATTCATTTTACATTACTATATTTTATTGACGAATGTTTTGAAGGATTTTATTATTATATATGATATTTATAAATTAATTTTCCTACCTAAATGATGATATAATAACTAACTTCTTATTTTACAATATTTTTTAAAATAATAGTGTCTCTTGTGCCATCATTTGGACTACCACCTCTCTGAAGAGATTCATTTTTTTCATTTATGATATACATGAATTGTAATAAAAAAGAATTTTTGAAATATATATGATTTATATGTTATAATAATTATTTTATAAAGGGTAATTATTTGTTAAATTTCATTCATTCTATTAATTGAAAATTAAAAACAACATTCATGTGTACATACGACCTACCGTCTTCATGAAATGTGTAATACAATTTTCTATATCTATCATTTATAGATGAAACTAATTATATATATACTGAAATTATATGATATTTATTTAATTATTAATATCAAAGATATTATGGAACCATTATTGAACCATGGTCTATGTACAAGGACCATAACAAACAGACTAAACTTTTTATGAGGAAATGAAACAACTTTCACCACGAAACTATGATTTTAATTATGAATTATTGACAAAAGGGTGTTAAAATGGAATAAAGTGATCATATATGATATTATAACTAGATAAATGATACTATTATATAAATAAAATTAATATAAATATACTATACATAAGGATATAAAATTTTAAATCATGTGGACCATGTTGAAATGGATTTATTTTTCAATCATATTTTAAACCAAGATTTTTTATGATTGAATATACATTCAGGATACAATATGATACATTTATAATAAATAAAATGATTTTACTTCTAATATGGTCATTTATTTAGAATAATTTTATTCATTTCATCACCCTCACTTAAATAACTCATGATACCAAAATAAAATTTCTAAAAGAAATATTACTTTAGTTGTTTATTTTGTTAAAAATTACATTTCTTCCAGATTCATGTTTTGTGAAAATATTTTCAAGGAATTTTTCCATATTAAAACATGAATTCTTAAATTGATTTCTACTAATGTATGTTTTATTAAAATTGATGTAAAATTAATTTTCATTTTATTTCCATATGTTGTAATTTTTGACTTTTAATAGTGGTACGGAATGAATGTTTAATTTCAACCTAGATGGTAGGAATATAATTTGACACCATCATGACCTATAAATAAATTAATGTTTCCCTTAAAATTGTCAAAGTTTATATTAAAATAATTTTTTATCAATGATATTTTTGGAAATGTATATATTTTAAAGAAGTAATTTCAATGTTAAATGTTTATTTTCCTCAAGAAATATTCCAACTGGTCTTTTAATTCCGATTTTAATCTATGAAGGCATCCTTTGATGTAATAAAATAATTATCGAGAATATGATCAAATTATAAGTTCCTTATTACTTGTATGGTTGGTTTATTATTAAGATAATAATATTTTTTTGCAACCCATTTATTTCGATGGGTTTTTCTGTGATAAATTGATGAAATGTTTTTGAACTCCATTTCATTTCCAACACTTATACTAAGATAAATTATAACTAAAATCCATTTAATTTTTTCGAGTCATGATTTGTAGAATTTTTTATGATATTTTTTAACACATATGTATGAATTTAATTAAATGATAGGTGGTCCCTAAATTATATAGCTCTCTAATTGATATGGTAATGATTGATATCGCATGACATAAAATGGTATGGAATAATAAGTGAACCCAATTCAGTAAGAGACTATATGCACTATGGTAGTCTTGGGAATGAACCATGGCTACTATGATGGAATAGAGAGTGAACATAAACAAGTATGATTGAATTTTATTTGAGTCTTCACTCATAAGGAAATTATTTATTATTCATATTTATAAACATAAAACCATTACCTCATACCAATGTTATGATCTCATGGATCATATTCTTTGATTCCTTATTATTAATGAATTATGAACTTCCAAGGATTATCCCATTACTCATGATTATAATATATTATTTTTAGGGTATGGTTTTCAAATGTTATGATCATTTTCTTGTACCCTTATGATCATGTTATATTTAAGTGCTTGGCGATATCTCCCTAGATTAATCTTATTGATAATTTGTGGTTATACATTCTTATGTTTCATTACCCATGGTTATGATCAAATGTTTTATGTATGATATGTATATTAAGTGTTATAGTTAGGAAGAAATAAGAGGGAGATGATATAGATATTTTATTATAAGATCCCAACCATTATTGGATATGAATTGGGCATTATTTCATGTATTAATTTTTGATTTGTTTGATCATAAATTGATTGGGTTTTAACTTATGTTGTGTTTGGGTGGAAATGGAGAAATTTGGTAAGAAGGTGGGTAGTGCATGGTTGGTGTATAGTTTCCCTAACCATGTACCATGGCCCATCAAACCATGCATCCCAGAAAGAGGTAAATTACATGGTTGGATCAAGGTATTTCAAATTGTCTACACTTTTAAGAGTAACCCTACACCCCATTAAAAGAGGCACACAATTTAGGTGCACGGTAGGGGAAACAATTCTTCCCTGCCCAAAAAACCATGCATGACTTTTTAGTTCACTCAAATTTAGTTCTAAAATTACCTAAAAACCTAAAAAATCACCCAAATTGAATCAGATTCAACCCCTCACATCGCTGATTTATTTTAGAGACTCTCAGATGTATTATATGCCCTAATGACCTCCGTTCTTGGTTGTTCAAATCTGGGATTGAAGATATGAACCTTGCACAATAAGAGGATCTCATTCTACTTATTTTACCATTATTATCTCATCCATATCGATTTCTTTAAAGGAAGTTGTTCTCTATTTTGTTTATATCATGGAATATTTTAGTGATCAAGATCTAGTTTTTCATATTTAGATCTAGATTTTGGATATCTGTATTTATTCGATATTGATATTGATTTTTGATATGGATATCATTCTTTGTCATTAGTCCACTTAAATTGGGTATTTTTTGTGTGATCACTAGTCCATTAATTGAAGTAGGTGGTCTATTATTCATATCACATAATGATGATATCAATTAAATTAATGTGATTATATAATTTTTTGCGTTCATTTACTAATTGGAATTTCAAAATTGAAATAATTAATGTGGTCAACTAATAAATTGATGAATTGGGAATTTTGTTGAATAATGGAATTTTGGAATTATAGTAATTAATTGATGAATTGATTATCATAGAGTAAAATTGTGAATTGGGGATAATCTAATAATGAGTTAATAATTGAAATGTAGAATTTTTAATTGGAACTAAATAAATATTGAATTAATTATTCATAAATTGATATTTTGATTTCGATTAATTAATAATTGATTTAATTAATAGAACTGATGTGATGAATAAATTACATAATTTATTAATAGAATGAGTGTGATTTATTAGCTGTCGAATTAATTAATGATATTTATTAGGATAATAGGATTAATGTTGGTTTATCATGATTGATGTGATATAGTGAATCCTATTATACTATGATTAATGTGAAATTGTAATATATTTGATAAATGTGATTGATTGACATACGAGTGTGGGGAACAGACTATTGCTCTAAATAACCAAGTTCAATTAATTTAAAAATGAGTATTGGACATGGAATGAAACTCCTAATACCCATAGAGTGTATAATTTCATGCATGTGAATATTTGGAAGGGAAAGGGAGTGATTCTTCAAATACTTATGGGGTGTGAGACACAGACTAACACTCCATTGGTTGATGGAGTTCTAGATATGAAATTCTATGACATGATATTGGCATTGGCCAATGGTTCCAATTATTCATTATATCGATTTGAAATGAAATGCATAATGAAATTTTATTTGTTAAATTTATTTTGAATTTATTATGGGTAATGGTTCAGATTTCGTCACAAGCCAAAGAAGGTATTGTATTTCAGGTGTCCTTGGGAACCTCTGGGTTTATGTGGTTAGCTCAAATTTAAATGATAATGTGATCATTGTTTACTTTTTCACTATCCTTATTTATTTATACCACTTCATACACTATTATGGACTAGATATTGTTTTATACCCTATTGGTGGTGTCCAACCATTTTTTACTCACACACTACTCAGGCTACCTTATTGTAACCTAAATATATTTCATGTATTTAGGACAGTACAAGGGAAACTGTCTTTTGTTAGATGTATAGTATAGGATGGAGCTTGGAACAGGGAACCAGACATGGTTTAGGACCCACATTAGGGAGTTTTTAGTGTCTTTATATTGTGTTTTCTTTCAGAAACTTGGAACATAATTTATAATGGAATATATACTATTCAGTTTTGATTCATTATTTCCAATTAATGTCAAGTTATCATTTTGGTACTATTTTTTTGGTTATAGGTCATTCAATTTTTGATTTTTTTCCACTAGTGTATTTCTCTTATAAAAGAGGGTATTGTCTACCAATGATCGATATTCTACCCTCACTTATTATTAGAATCTACTACCTTGTAGGGACATGGTCATGTGGTCATGTAGTAAACTAGATTGAGGAACCCATGAATGTATGCTACGTCAGGAAGTATCAATGAGGTATAGAGTAAGGTTTAATTTCTTTTATATTCTCCTATTGTTTTGGAATGTCATATTAGATACTAGGAAGTGTTTTACCATGTACATGAGCTCTTTCGTGGGAGTTACTAACCCATGTATCATGGAATTCCCATGTACTCATGGTGGGATTGTTTTTATTTTTGTTTTCTGTTAAATTCGAATACTATTTAACCTTTGGTGACACACATATTGGGTTATATGATATTTGTTTCATAGATTTGTTGAAATTTAACTTGGGGCCCAGTATTGCATGATAGACTAGTATTCATACATCATTCAGGGCACTCAATATTATTTTGTGACATGCATAATTTTAGGTAGTAATGTGAAAATCGGGTTTGGGTATGCTGGTGAACATGAATTGTTTTTCATTTTTTGTTAAATTGAATTTAAAATGGTCCCTATATTAAATTGTAATTGATAAAACAATGAAATATGTGAAAACATATTTGTCTAATAGAATTTGAATGAGGAAAATGTGATTAATATTGTTGACCATGAACTATATGAAGGATGGATAAGGGTAGTGATAGTGCCTCATATTTGACCATGTAGAGGGGTTTTGAAAAATGAAATATTGTGTTTTCCATAATTATGATAATTTTGTAAATAGTATCCTAAGGCTCATGTTTGTAATTATATAGATATGCATCCATGATTATTCTTTTTTATAGGATGATAGGAATTCATGTCTAGGGATGATCATCATATGGTTGAACTAGAGGCACCGATAGTCCCAGTTGAGGATTTTGGATAGAAGTTATAAGATTACATTCCTTGATTCATGCAGTTTATCAAATGATACCGAAGGTGGGTGGTTAAAAACATGTCTAATATAATAGTGGAGTTTTAGTTAAAGAAAATTACGATGTTTACTAGAAAGGATATACTAGTGGTAGGTGAGTTCTAGATTGAGTCTATACAGAATATATGTGACCACATGGAGACTCATGCTGAGAACAGAGTCAAGATTGAAGCTTACATTTTTTTTGGTCGTGTGTTGCGATGATTGAAAATCCACACCCAGGATGGTAATATAGAGAAAATATAGTGTAAGTACTTTTAGAATAGGTTATTGGATAATGTTTTTCCTGAGACACTCAAGCAAGATATAGTAGGTAAGTTCGTGAGATTGACTTATGGGATCATGTTTTTTATAGACTATATATGAACCAATACATATTTGTAGCACCTATCTCCATAATTGATATGAGGAGAGGATTATACATCAAATAGGTTTCAATGTTGGATTAAATGTATTATTATGTTCCCGGTTAATATCATACAACTGGAGAAGTTTATATAAGTGGTGAATCAGGCTCTCATATCTGGGGGGAACCTCAAAAAGTCTTCTAGTGGGGGACAAGTGGTATCTTATAGATGATAAAGAGGTGTGGCTTCCAAAATAAGGAAGCATCATTATGAAAAAGTTATCCAATGATGGGGGAAAAAGTGAGTAGTCAGAGGAAAAAAATTTAGTATCATCATTAGTAATTTTCCACAAGTGTTTTATTCTATGAAAATATTATATATATTGTCATCAACCACTAATAGAGTTCCAAGGATTCAGAAATATTAGACATATACAGAGGTTTTGCAGGAACCTGTATTTGATGTTTAGTGATAAAGCAGCAAAATAAAACTACGGTGTGGGAAGGGGATCTTCTGCACCCTATCAGTTTGGAAGATGGATTTCTACTGGAAAAATCAGTATAGGTAGTGGACTTGAATATTATGGGAATGATTTCTTGTATCATGATAGTGGTGAAGCTCAGGGGAGTCAGACTACATCATAGGGGGTAGGGGATGTATAGTTTTATGCGGTGTAGCCTATAATTGTTGATAGATGGGCTAGGCCATGGACTGTGAGAGGTACTATTCACATAGAATCTATATTAGGTACTTCTTTATTTGATATTGGTGTGTCTCATTCCATTAGATATGAAAACAATATTAATGGTTTGAGCCTGGAGGTGAAGTTAATAAGTGGGTTTACGATGATAGATACTCTTTTGGGAGTATGGTCGAGAGATATCTTCTTGATCGAGGGCTGTTCTCTTGGGGTTGGTGAGTATATATTTCCATGAGATCATTAAATCTTGTAAATTTCAGGCTTTAACTATATTTTGGGGATACACTAGTTAGTCACATATTGAGACCACATAGATTGTTACCAAATTAGTGTTACTTTTACATCTGTTAAGGATGGAAAATATATTCATTGTGGATAGTGGGATATCATGGTGGGCCGAGTATTGATAGCTACATAGAAACTGGGGGAGCTCGTAGCCCATGTATCTAGTTTATTTTTGTGATCGAAGAGATATAAATTGGGATTTATTTCCAACCACATGGGATAGTTTTATAGATGATATTTCTGAAGACTTCTTTGGGAATTCAACTGACATTGATGTGGAATTAAATATTGAGATCATATTGGGGGTTGTGATAGTTTCTATTCCACCATAAAGAACGACTTTTTCAAAGCTTCAGGAGCTAAATAATCAGCTTGAATACTTAGAGGGGAAGGATTTATCTTGATAACTATGTCATCATGGGATTCGATAATGATATTTTCAAAGAAGTCTAACATGAATCTATTATTCTATGTCGATTATAAGGTGTATAAATGGATGATTGTGAATAACCAATATCCTTGTCCACATATTAATGATATTTTTGAACAACTGAGGGCGTCTTTTTTCCCCAAATATTGAATCGAGATCAGGGTATAGTCATTTGAGAGTTTAAACTTTTGATATACCAAGGACTGATTTCAAAAAAAGGTATTGCATATATGAGTTCTTCATAATTCCATTGGGATTAAAATATGTACCAATAGTGTTTATGGAATTGATGAATAGAGTATTTTATTCATACCTTGATCATTTTGTGGTAGTGTTTTTGGATAACATATTGGCATACTCCAATACTCTTGAAGATCATTACCAACACCTTTATATCCTTCTGAGTACACTAAGTGGGAGTCAACTATATGGAAATCTATATAAGTGTTAGTTTTTGATTGATTAAGCACACTTCGATGAGTTTCATCATCTCAGAGGAAGGTTTGTTTGTAGATAGAGAGAAGGTACATGAAGTGGATACTTAGGAGCATCCCAAGAATGTGTTTGATATATGTTGCTTGATATAGTTGGCTGGATATTTTCAAAGATTTTACTAAGACTTTTCTTATTTGGAAATTCTACTTTTGAGCATGATAAAAATGGGGATAAAGAATTAATGTCTAGAATCAAGTGATGATTTCTTCCCATAGTTGAAGAAGTGATTCAAAACAAAACAAATCTTCAACCCAAATGATCTAGGTGAGGAGTATACGATGTGTTGTGATGATTATGGGTTCATAATTGGAGTCATGGGGATAAAATGACATTGATTATTGGTGTATGGTTCTCAATAGTTGAGGCCACTTGAATGGAACTACCATATTCCTGACATCTAGTTTACTATAGTGGTTTATGATTTGAAGTGTGGGACATATTAACTGTTGGGAAAAAATATACTGTGTATACAGATAATAAGTGATTGATGTATATCTTTTTTCAATTAGATTTCAATCTTCGGTAGCAATGTTTGGTTGAGTATATGAAGTCATTTGATTTGGAGCTATCATATAAGCACAAAAGGGGACCATTATTGTCGATTCAATAAGCAAGAAGACACAGGATCATGTATTTTATGATTTCAGTACTGAGTTGAGGATGAAGAGTTTGATGGAATAGATGTATGTTTTAGATTAGGATATTCAAGAGTAGATTACACTCATTCTAGTTTCAGTGTATTCTACAATATTGGGTTAGATCAATGATTGGAATTATGATAATCCATGATAATTTACCTTGAGGTAATGACTTGAAGGTGGTGTTATACCTTCATACTGGACCATAGATGAGGATGAGACAACCTATGTCAGGAATTGGGTTGTTATCCCTATTATTATGTGGGAGCAGTTAAAGTCGGAATTTCATGACTTGAATTGGGTGGTAAATCCAGGTGTAACCAAAATTTACTGTCTCCTATGATGAATGTTTTTATGGATGACATGAAAAAGGATATTGAAAAGTCTATGACACGATACTACACCTGTCAGTTGGTGACGGTATAGAATCAATGACCTGGAGGTTTTTTATAGATGTTTCCCATTATAGAATGGATGTGTTATGGTAGGAATATGGATTTTGACGTGGTTCTCCCAAGTATTCCTTAGGTTATTGACACTACTTGGGTTATTGTGGAACATCTAATGAAATTAACACTTTTATTACATGGGAGGGAGATATTAGTAGAAGAGATGTTGGGAGAACTATACATTCGAGAGATAACCCATCTTTATGGGTTGTAATAGACTATAAATTCATCCAATTATTATCACATTACATTGTACTTACAGATGGATTTATATAAATCGATTTGTACACATGTTTTTTTGAGTATAGTTTTCCACCCATAGAAATATGGGATATCAGAGAGTATTATACATGTTCTTGAGGACATGCTATGATAATTTATCCTTGGCATTGGGTGATCTTGGAAGAAGCACCTAGATTTTGTGAAGTTTTCCTATAAAAACATCTATTAGTCTACGATATATATGGAACCATATGAGGCTCTTTATGGTAAGCCAAATAAATCACATCTATGATGTATGGAGGCAAGTGAGTCATAGTTTTTCCATCCATGTCTTGACCAGGATATGTCAGAGCAGGTTTAGTTGATTCTGAAATGTAAAAATATGACACAGAGTAGATAGAAGTCCTATGTAGTTAGACATTGATGATATCTAGAGTTTAGATAGGGTTATCATGTCTTCCATCAGATGTATCCTTTATTGGGTCATTATAGGATTTAGAGGTATGGAAAACTGGTTCCCTAGTATGCTAGATCGTTTCAGGTTGTGGAGAGAATCGACCCTATGACATACCAATTGCCACTTACACATAGATATAATTCTATGAGTGATGTATTACATGTATAAAAACTATGGTGGTACCACACCTAACCTTATCATGTGATCATGGTGGGTGATGTTGAGCTTGAGGCCGATGCATTGTTTGATGGGAATCTGATACGTGTGTTGGATCTAAATGAGAAAGTGTTTCAGGGAAAGTCTGTTCTGAAATTTCGCATATCATGGAAACATAGGTGTGTGTAGTAGGGGAAATGGGCGATAGAAATAGATATAATGGCTTAGTGGAACAAAAATGATGGATTAGATCATAGAGATGCTTGAGTATCCAGCTCAAGGATGAGCTGTTATATTGTTGAGAAATTGTAAGATCCAAATATTCTAAAGAGATTTATCAAGATTGATTTTGGGTATTATTTTTTACTCCATTTTAACATGCATTGGTTGGGTTTACTTTGGGTTTTTTTGGTAGAAGATGGGAAAAAAATTAGGTAGGAAGGTAGGTCATAGTTGGTGCATGACTAACCCTAATTGTGTTTCTTGTCTAAAAAAACCCGGAAATCCCAAACATAGTGGAATAGCGCAATTGGAATTCAATTTCTCTAACCATGCACCCCTATAAAATAGGCACATATTTTAGGATCATGGTTAGGTAAAACATTTCTCCACTACCAAATGAACCATGAATGTCATTTTAATTTACCCATAAATATGTTTCAAAATTACCTGAAACTCGGAAACTCACCAATATCAATCACCATTTTTTCACTACAATCCTTTTATGATTTCATAGACTCTCAAATAGATTACATGCCCTCCTAAACTCCGTTAGTGGTGTTTTGAATCCCAAATTGAAAATCTGCACCCTCTTGGTAAAAGGATCTCATCTCGGTTGTATTAACATTCTTATCCATTTCATTAAGTGATGTTATTCCTTGTTTTGATTATATCTAGTCCTAGTTTTGTGGATATTGATCTAGGATTGTAGATATAGATCAATATTTATGAGATAATTAATTGTTCAATATTTATATAGTTTTTAGATTTGGATATCGTTTTACGCTATTACTCCATTGATATTGGGGATTTCTTTTGGGAAATCGCATGTCAATGAATTGGGGTATGTGTTCTATTATCCAAATCCCATCATCATGATATCAACTAAGGTTATGTAATTGAAAAAATCATAGGGTTCATTAAGTAATTAGAATTTAAATTTTAAATTAATTAATATGGTAAATTAATTAATTGAGGAATTGGGGAATTGATTGAATAATGGAATTGTGGAATTAGGATAATTAATTGATTTATTAATTTTTAGATTATTGAATTGTGTAATTGCGGATAATTAAATATTGAGTTGATAAAAGAAATATTTAATTGTGAACTGTGAATAATTAAATGTTGAAATAATTATTTGAATATTAAGATGATGTATTGTATTAATTAATTGTTGAATTAAATTATAGAATAAATGTGATTAATTAATTGTAGAATTAATTATTGAAATTAGCATGATTAATTAATTTTAGATTAAATAATGATTGTTATTGTGATAAGAGGATTAATTTTTATTAATCTTGATTGTTGTGATACAATGAAGCAATTTATATTGAGATACATGTGAAATTATAAAATCTGTGATCAATGTGATTGATTGAGATATAAGTGTGGGTAAGATAATGATTCTCCAAATACCCATGTGAAATTGATTAATCTTTGAGTGCGGAAAACAGAATAACACTCCAAATACCCATAGAGTGTAAAAGTTAATGCTTATGAAAATTTTTATGGGACATAGACTTATGTTCTAAATATCATAGGGGTGTGGGACATGGACTGATGCTTCAAATACCCACGGGATGTTATACCCGACATTCTATGCCAAAAATATTTTCATTGGACTATGGTTCCAATTATCCATAAAAGTGAATTGAAATGAAATAGATAATGAAAAAAAAATGTAAAATGAATTATGAATTGATAGTGAGAATTCATTAAGACTCTGGAATGTGCCAACATTGGTATTGTGGTTCAGTATTCCTTGGGATCCAAAGGGTTTCTATGAATAAATATAGATTAACTGATAATCTGATAATATTTTACTTATGCTCTATAATTATTTCTTTATAGAACTACATAAAACTCGATACAATTATAGACACCATTGGTAGTGGTCTACAGAGTTGTACTCATACCCTACTCAACCTTCTTCATTAGTACCCTAATGGATTTCATTTTTTAGGGAATGTTAAGGGAAATGCTTATGTGTTAGATGGATGATATGGGATGGAGCATGGGTGGGGGGACCAAACCTGATTTGGGACCCACATTGGGGAGTCATCAGTGTTTTTATTCAGGGACTTTATTAATACTATTGGTTGTTACTTTATCATTGAAGATCTATTGTTCAGTTTGGATTTCTTATTTAAAGTTTTGGTCTTTTTGTTATACTGATAATATTTTTTATGGTTATATGTTATTAAGTTATGGTTTTCTACTTTACCAAGAGTTTATTACATTTATGAAAGAGTGTGTAGTCTCCCCAAGAATTATATTATAACCTTGCTACTAGTCGGCAGACTCTAGCATACTAGGAGGAACACTAGAGGCCACATAGAAAACCAGCTCAAGGAACCAGTGCGTTAAACTTGGTTTGGGTTGTTACACTAATGAATAATTTTCTTATGTTTCCATGTTTCCTTAATACTCGAATTATATGATTATGGTGTAGATAATTATGTTATGTGATGAATATTCATCTAATAATATGTAATATATATGTATGAAAAACTGGGTCACTATATTGATTGTGTATAACACTCACATTGACTTTTATGGTGAGATGGTGATGTTCTCCACTATAAATGGTGAAACTAAAATATTTATGCTTGAATGGGATGTGAATTATGATAGAGATAGAACTATGATGATGGGTGTTGGGAGTATAATTTTCTGTTAATCAATGAAGATCTTGGGCGAAGAGGAAGTGGTTGGTCAGGTAAGGATTCCATAGATTATTAAGCACAACTAAATGGTTTTCTAGATGATTAATCAAGAATACCTACAAGGTATGAGGAGGATATTTCAATTTATTTGATATTAGAGATGATTCCCATATATCTATATTCATAAATTATTACACAACATAACATAAAAAATTAAATATTTTAATTGAAGGAATAAAAAATGGGTGTATTAGATAGAGCACCTCATATGGGCATCTATAAATCTTTTTCTAAAAAATGTATGAAACATGTCATTTAACAGTCAATTTTATAAAAATTAATGATGTTATTATCAAGTAAAAAAATCCCCCTATAAGAAATTATGACTTTTGAATTAATTAAAATGTGTTATATTTTTTAGAAGATTTAATTAAAGTTGGGATACTAAAAAATCACAGTTAATAGTAATGATATACAGAATAAAATACTTTTGAGTAGGTATATCTATTATGAGAATTTAGTTATACCCATTGTGTTTACTAACATGAGTAATATTTTTATGGAAATGATAATTCAAATATTGACATGATATCTTTTGTTGTTTTCCTTGTTATTTAGTCATGATATGTCAATGTATTCATAATAATGAGGTGATTATGAGTAGAATTTGGAGAGTGTTTTAAGAAAATTGCATAGATCAACATCTATATGAAAAAATTGAAATGTGTACATTTTCGATTTAGGTATTTAAATTACTAATGAATTCCATCATAGATGAAGGAATATTGATCTACCATTCAAATATCAATGAAATGGTATATGAGAAGAATTGTTAAACTTATTTGGGGTACATATTTTTCTAATGTTATTTTTTATTATTCACACATTGTTTAGTATTTACTTTTATTAGATACAGTAATGAATGTTTTTCCAAAATGATATAAAATTATTGTAGAATCTAGAATATATATGTCCCCCTGAGGTGCTAAAAAATGTTTTACATCATCACCCATTCTCATATTTACATATTTTGGTGATGAATATACTATTTATTAGGATTTTTTAATAACCAAGACTAGGTGTGTCTTGATATATGATATTATTTTATTTTCATATGTTTGATGATATTAGTGGTTAAATGAAAGGAATAAACAAAAATATATATATATAAATACAATTTTATTTCCGGAATTAAAACATGATTACACTATTTCTTTGGTAGTAATTTTATTGTGTAAAAAAATTACAAGATCATCAAGTATATTTTCTCACAATATGATCTAAATATTGGGTCTCACTAATGTATAGATTACTTTAAAACTTATTAAATTATCCTAATGTATAAACCTTTGAAATAAAATATTGTTCTTAGTGACTCAGGTCAAAAATTACAAGGGTACATTTTAGAAGTATTTAAGAATGAATGGAAACTCATGATTTTATTTTATAAAATGTGTTTTGATATTCCTAGGAATATTGGAAATATTGTGTCACAAAATATTTTTTTCACACCATCCTAGATGGATTTGTTGAGGTAATATCTACTCTATGATTTATAATGTGTGTCTAATAGGGTTCCAATAAATGATGGGTATAACATAGATTGATAGTAGGAGGAATTTAATTTCACATCGTAATTTAATAATATATTAGTTATTATTTCCTTAATATGAGAGGATGTGATATAGTTCTTTTATTATTTTAATTAGGGTGTTCAGCCTAGTGCTAATAAAATGTTCATGGAGGTAAAATAAATATTTTTTGTCTGTAGATATTAATATTTATATAGAGAGGCGTGATATAAAATTCATTACCAATTAAAATATAATGGTGGTGTATAAGTGGACAATGGAAATTATGTATCCATTTCCTATTTTATGTTTGATTTTAGACGAAGTATATATTTATATCATGGTGTATTTTTAAAATAAATAGAGGAACCAAGACTCCATTAGATTTTTCATGGACATGTTAACCAAATCTACTCATTAAATACCTATTCAAAATGATAATAAAAATAAAGAGTTGGAAAGGTTATATATACATATCATATTTTAACATTATGGTGTGACAAAAAAATAATTTTATATAGAGATAATTGGTTCACTTTTAGAATTTGGAGTTATTTTCAATCGTAAAAAATTACAATTTATGTTTATCTCTATATTCAATACTAAATCAAATGGATAGTATAATCTAACTAACCAAATATTAGATGAAATTACTACAAAATGAATCATGGATTTTGGTTTCCAATATTAATATCATCTTCCATTAATATAGTTATTATATTATAATATTAATTAAATCACTATAGGGACAATGGTAGTTAAGGTTCTCTGTATGAGGTTATATCATTCTCCCAAATGTCGGGTGAAGGAAAAAATGAACCTTCCTTTATGTGTCCAAACATGGTCCAAAATATGACTATAAGTATTTAGTTAATTTAGATGTGAATTGACAGAGTTTATACTAAAAAAAGCCATATATTGATTATCTCTGAAGACTATTTCAATTTAAAATAGCTGATCATGTGTTTTTAAATGTGTCTCCAAGATCACGTAAAAGGATTTTTGGAAATATAAAAAGTTAACTCCTAGAAATAGTATAACGTTTAAGATTATTTTGGGTATTAGGAAAATAGGATAATGTTTACAATTACCTCTCTATTCCAATTAAATGTATGATATGTTTTTTATCTATCAATTAGAAAAATATGCCTTAAAAATTTTCAGGTAATCAAATGGGTCCAACTAGGATTTTATTTATACTCATGGTTTGTGTTGAAGACTATGAAAATTGTTGAATGATAGGATAATACATTTCTAAAATGTATTATTCCATTGTAATTTGTGATTTTGAAATATTTTACAATTAATTATGAGTAATTGGAGAGATATTCAATGATATGACATCCATATCCTAATATTTTACACAAAAATGATGCACAATAACTTATTTCAGATAATATTTTTATCTTTTTGGTGTATTATGGGTATTTATTTGATGAATATAATGAATATTATTTATATATACATAAGTGTGTGGGTCAATTGTCAAATTGAGGAATTTTAGAGATGTTTGGGGGTGTCTATAGGTAGATTCAGGGACATGATATCACGAATGATTCTCCTAATAATGTAAGCACTAATTTTAGGAAGGAATTTTGTAATTAAATTTTGTATGATTGTTTACTGATATATTTAATGTTAAACATGAATTTTAAAAATTTAATTATAGTAAAGAATGCATGGCCTTATGCATGGTCAAAGGGACTAGAATATTAGGAAATGAATTCATAGTGAATGGCCCCTAAATAATATATTTCTAACTTATTTTGGTGATTTAACTATCATTTTTTACCTCTCTTATTCATCTCTCAATGTACAGTGTACGTGGAGGATATCTTGGGTGGATTTTTCTCTCAAAATTATCCCCTATAGAATCATTTGGTTTATGAAATCTTTATTTAAGGTTAGTAACCTTCACTTATATCCTCTTATATTGATTTTCAATTTCCGTTGATGAAACCCTAACATGGTATCAATTTTTTGAAAATGGATGATTGATCATGAAAAAATATAGTGATTTTAGTTATAGGTGTATTATGAGGTTAGAAAGACTAAGGATCTAGAGTGTGCTGATGTGTTTTAATCTTATGGCGGGGTTGAGGAAGGTTTATTATCATATACTCAATTTTGTGGAGAGTTCCATAATCATAGACGTTGAAATTTAATCATATATGTTGAATCTCATAATAGTTATTATTGTATAATTATAGTTCCAAATATGGTTTTTGTGTGATATAGTTTTTAAAATAAGGAAAAAGATAATATATCGGTGCATTTGTAATTTTAAAAAAATTGGAATCAATTGGGGAAAACTAAAAATTGTAATAAAAAATTTAATTTCATATAATTATTGATTTTATAGAATTAATTAAAATGATTTTGATAATGATTGGATGGTTTAATAAGCCATCATACTTGATTTGGAAATCCTATTTGATAATTCTGGAAAATGTGTGTCTCCCATGTTGAATTTGATGGGTATATTATACAAAGGATGGGTTGTTGTTATAATCATGGATAGGATGTTGTTTTTTTTCTATTTCCCATTATCAATGCATTCCCTCAGGGTTTAGGTTGAGGAATGGGTTTGTAGGTTATAGGATTTAAGAATGTCATAATCTTTGAGATTTTATTTATGTTTTGTTTTGAAAATACTATTTTGGTTGAAATTTTATGTTCTATAATTGGTTTCATAAACTATCATTGGATTGAGGAATGTATTGTAAAACATATTAAAAATCATCATTTATTTTCACATTCATGGGATGAGAGGTATTAGAGAGATCCTAAAGGTACTTGTATCCAAATCCAACATACCCACCACAAAGGACAATTAGATTATATGAAGTGTGTCATAGGTAAGGGAAGATGTACAGGTACGCTAGTAGGATGAGAATGTTTTTTAAAACATATTTAAAGTTTTGAATGACCTACATGTTAATGGTTTGTAAATTTTTAGGGACATCCTAATAGGACCTGTTCTCAAACCCAACATAACACCATGGAGGATAGTTATATTGTTTATTTCATGAAATATGTAATTGGAATTTGTAAACATACACTAGTGGTTTAACATTATCATAGTGATAGAGATATAGTGGTTGAAAGGATTTTTGATAATATGATAGGTTATGGAGATTTATGGATGCTTATAAGAGTCACTAAAATGGTCATTTTTTTGGAGTAGTGCCTTTTGTACTTTTGGACATTTACATTGGGGTCCTTACACTTTCACCACTTGTGGGAGTTCTTTATTTGTGTTTTTATGATTTTTAAAGGGTTTTTGTGAATAATATTATAGATCATAAAATATGTTATTATACAATTTTCTTAATGTTTTGGTATTATAGATTTTTTGACACTTTATGTAAACATTTTATCATAATATTGGAATTAGGGGTGGATCTTATTTCATAGAAAACCATACCCCAATGATATTTTCCAATCTCATCACATTCATTTCCATAAATTGTTTATTTGAAGAATGCACTTATGGATTAATATAGTTGATTTTTTTTGGGTGAGGTTGTGGGATGATAAGTCATGTTAGGATGTTATAGAAATTATACATACACATTATATATATATATATATATTATATACTGAAACACTATATAAATATTAATTATATTATAATATAGATAAATACAATGTATATTTAATTAAAAAATGTACTAAAATTTACCCACACATATAAATAAAACATAAATTGTATTTAAATACATAAATCACACAATTATATAAAAATATATATTATAAATTTTATTTAGATGAAATATATATATATATTACAAATCGTATTTTATAATTTCGATAAAATAATTTGGTTTTTATTTTCAACCTAATTTTTATATAAAAATAATTATTATTTCAATTTCCATTTTGATTTAATTTTTTATTAGTAAATTAAATTTTTATTCTTTTAAATATGAATTTGGAAATTTTTAATTTAATTATAAAATAATATATTATGTACAAAAAATAGATATATAATAAAACACCAACTAGAGAAGAGTGGAGGTGAGATGTTTGAGATGGTTAGGATATGAAGATTATTATTAACCCTCTCAAACCAGATGATATCTTTTTTGGGAGGACAACACCAACTAGAGCAGACACACTCCCACATCGATAAAACACACTAGGTCACGGGGCTTTATAAGACCCTACATATGCAACACCTTTCAACTGGTTCCAACAGAACTGCATGATTATGACTGCCACGCTAATGACCATATTTTCTATTATACCACCCTAGTATCAAAATTTTAAAATCTAAATTAAATTTTTTTGAATAAAATAATTTATTTTAAAAAATGGTTTCAAGTGTTATATGTAGTCATCTAGAACCCGAAACCTATAAGATTATTAATCAGGTTGGAAAAATAGAACATGAACCCTACCCAAACCCATTTTGGGATTACCCTATCAATATTGTTTCAAGTAGAGTAGTCTCAGGTACCAGATTAATGGGAACCCATTTCAGTCCATATATACACATATGTGTCTATTATATAAATATTCTATATATATATATATCTGTGTGTGTGTGTGCATGTTTTTACGTATTCATGTTAATAAAGTTTTATTTATATTTAAATATATAAATCATAAGTTCTCATAAATATATAAATATAAATTTTAATTACATAAAATATATATATATTACTAATATTATATTTTAATTTAGTTATTTCATTTGTAAATTTAATTTCAATTTAATTTTTTTTATTTTTTTAAATTAAAATTTTCAATTAAATTATATATTTTAAGAAATAAATGTTCAATTTATTTATGGTTGTTTGTTAAAAATTTTTATTTAATCATAAAATCTTACATTACACACACACATTAAAATGATTTATATTGATGTGAATTTGACATAAAAAAATATTTTCAACAACATACACACACTAGAAAACATTTTTTTATTATAAAATAATTATCATTATTATTGTGTGAGAACCAAAAAATAACCACATTAAGGTTATATGTGAACGAAAATAATAACTATAGGAGTGGTAGTATGAACATGTGGATACACCACTACGGAAATGAGTTAGAACAAACTGATGAATCGAATTATCGTTGAGTTAAAATAGCAGTTTATAACAAAACAAAATCCTCACATGCACATATTTGTGTTTAAGGGTGAACATGGGTGCTCTCTACACTCAGGGGTACCACATGATTGGTTAAAAATTCTTATCATATTGTGGCCTTTTCTGGTTTCCTTCCCATCCCCATTGTCTCAAAATTTATTCCTCCATTGAACAATTTAATATTCATCATTGATTCTCTCCCACATATTGGATTATAATAATCAAGAACAACTTCTAACTCTGGTGGGTTCTTCAAAACTTTGATCTTTATAGGTTCAATGCCCCATATTCTAGTCTATTTTGGCGGTGGGAACACCATCACTAAATTTTTTGGTGTTGGTCAGTGGTCAATGATGGTGGTGTGTTGGGCCTCATCTTCTCTAGATTTAACTAAGTTTTAGATATGGGCCTCCCCATTATTCTTCCATTGATATGGGATATAAGGAAGAAACTACATGGTGGTCTGAAATATATCATGGTCAAGTAGGCACTGAGGTGGAAATTGACCTTATGTTAGTAGAAAATGATGATTATAGTGAAGGATATCATCACACATCAACACTTTTTATACATGGTTCAGGTGGAATAAATTATTTTTCTACTTAGGCCTTTGGAGATGTTCGTATTCTTCATTAATACTTTGGTATTTCAGACATTGTTGATGGAATTTTTTCACTTGGCCTTTGATCCATAATCGATGTGTTTTTGGTGACATGAAAAAACCAAACAAATAACTAGATTCATTTGTAAGTTGTTATAGAATGGTAACATACTATGGTTGTTGGGTGGGTATCCTCAAAATAAGGATAGGTCTATTGACACCCCTCATTAAACCATATTTCATCATTCCAACGGGTTATGCATGACATCCCATCCATATGAATTTGCATGTAAATTTTTTATAGTTTTATCAATCATATGAAAAGGAGGATCAGACAAATGGTGTTGTGAGGGCCACACAAGCATTATCAGTTGTGAAATAGGCTGATTACTTATAAAGTATATTCATAAATCATACATATATGTAATTTATCTTTTATTATTGATGATGGTAGTGAGGTAACAAGTTCTAGATTGTTTGAGGTTACATGGGTTCATGTGGTTTATGGGGTGTAGAGGAGTCCTTTAGTCGGTAGTGATGATAGTGGATTCCATGAAGCATTAGTGTGGCTCAGGAATGGGTTTAGTGGAATTTTCATGGTTATTATGATTCAATTGGGCATGTTTTTATTTGGATTTGAGGATATGGTATTTTATACACAATTTTTGGAAATTTTACACTTTTCCTTTGGTCCATAGTAGAAGTGTTTCATGTGACATTAGGTGACAAGTAAAATGACTAAGTGCATTTAATAGGTAGTAAAACAAATTTACATTAAGGTAATCCCAAATGGAAATCATTAGAAGAGATATGGGTGTCTTAACACCTATAATTCATCCATTTATCTTCATAATAATAGGGGATGGAGTGGTTCCATCCCACATGTCACTCTTCATAATGTTTGTAGTCAAATGAATTGGATCCCCAACATGACAATGCATTGGTGGCCATAGAAGCATCATCAGTTGGGTAGATTCAAATAGATATGATTTTGATTGAACCAATCATAAGATCCTCTCTATAGGATAATGTGTGATAGAGGCTTCACTACCCCAATCTGTCAAACCAACATGATGCAGTTACACAGAAGGGGGAAACTGGTCATCTTTGACTATAGCATGTATGCAATATCACTGGTAGGGGTGGTTGGGGGGGGGGGGGGTGGGGTTAGAATGATTTTTCAATGGTGATAGTAATGATGAATTATTCAAATTGGGCATTAATTTCACATCCTTTTGGATTCAGATGATCCGCAATTACATATTTGGATTTTTGGACCACTATTTATAGGGGATGATGTTGGTGGTACTGCTCTTGGGGTGAAAGGGGAGACATAGGCTATCTAAGCCCTCCAGTGTAGGGCCTTCATTCCATTTTAAATATATTTATATGATTTATAGGGTCTATTAAACTAATTATATCCCCCATATTCAACATATTTCATATGAATATGCTCTAATAAAATTACATGATGTGTATTGGTTTCTCTCTCAACTTAGATAAAAAATGGAATTTCTTTTTGTAATAGAAATGGGATAGACAACCAATATTTTATAATTAAAATATATATTCACGTGATTATTTAAAAATTTATTATAGATATATCATTATTAAAATATGTAAAATTAATTAATATGAAATATCTATATAATTATGTATTTCTAATCACTAAATCTTATTTTTGAAAATTTACATATTCAATAAATGTGTGTGTGTGTTGGCATGTTTCCTATAAACTCACAAATAGAAAAACAATTTAGATAATCCTTTTTAAAATATTTATATTAACATAAATATTTTATACAAATATATTTATACAAAAAATTAAAGAAAACTTATTTTATGTACATATATTTTCCTCAATGAAAGAAACAAGTACTAAGAAAGGTATTTGTCCACATTTAATGTTTTTATAGAAGTTGTATTATATGATATCCATATATCAAATTCATATTTTGGGAAATGATATATATAAAATTATATATAAAAAATATAAAATTAAATATCTCATGTTAAATTAAAATGAAACAAGGTATTTTTCAATATCACTACACAAATTACAAGATTTAATTAAAAATAACTCTTTTATAGATGTTAAAATTTGCAATTAAATATTTTTTTATCTAATTTGTTGTAAAATTATATATTTTCAGAATAAATAGAATAGTAAATGTAACATTAAAAGATATAATATTGTCATTAAAGGATCATAATACACGTTACAATAAAGTAATCAATATAAACACCCCATTACAATATATATCAATGTGCTACAATTATAATGAATCATTATATATTTCAATTAATTTTTTAATAATGAAAAATTACATACTAAATCATGTAATTTATTTTATGTTGATCGCTTTAGACATAATAAATTTTATACTTCATATTTTAAATATAGAGTCCAATTAAATTATATAAAATCACCCATAAAAATTTATGTAATTTTTTAAAAATCTAGCAACATCATCTTTTTTTTAACATTCATGTTAACTAGTTTATACACTATCAATAAAAATATGAATTTTACATAGTCTATATTCAAAAGTTCCATTATATCAAAATATAATTTCACATAATTTTTCTTAATGGTGTATACCCCTTCATCATGAATAATTTCATGAATATAATCAAATGCATCTATATGAACATATATATCAAGATACAATGATTTTTGTTATATTTTACCATTATATATTAATTGTGATTATATAGAAATAAATATTCATTTAAGTTAAATTATTCATAATTTTTTTTTGAATTTAATAGTCTAATATCCATGCACTGAGTAAACAAACAGTAAAAGAGTTTATTATATATTTAAACATTATATACAACATTCAGTTATTTTTCAAATATTTATCATTTGTTATATTCCTATTAATAGACTATATTTTATTTAAATTGAAAATTGTATTATTATTATTTTTAAAAACCCTAATTTCATGATTAATTACTGCATGATGAATAATAAAATACTGAAATCATAGGTTTTATTTTGTTCAATTATACAATATTGTGTACATGAAATATGGTGGAACATATTTCTATATAAAAAATAAAAATTAAAAAAACTATATAAATCCACATAAACTAAAAATAATCACCTTAATCAGTTATTTTAAACAAAATATTCCTGAAACACCTACATTAAATGATGTAAAATTTATTATTTTTTCATCTTTTGTCTCATGTATTTTCTTTTTAATGTATTAAAGCTAAATCATTTTATATATCTTGCCTAAAAAATAAAATTTATACTATATTTTTTGGAAATATTAATTTAGTTTGGATCACTCATAAATAAATTTATAATATATAAAAAATTTATGCGAATAGATTATCTATTTATCTTTTCATCATAATGAATTCACTCCATGACACACATAATAATATAAAAAAATATACATTTATTTTCGATGAATAAAAAAATTATTGTTAAGACTTTAGATATCATTTCAAGAATATAAGATAGTAATTTTAAATTTAATTTTACATGATTATTCAATTAACAAAGGCCTTTTAAAATTAGTCAAATTTGAATGTTTATGTGTACAACTATTTTATATTTTACACTTATTAATTTAAATTTAAAATTTATTTTTCAATGTAAATTATTTTATGTATTTGACACCAATTTTTAAGAAATCAACATGAAATATAATATTTAGATCATAGAAATTATAAAATTACAATGTTTAAAATAATGATTTTACTTGTGGTTCCATAAACAAAAACTCTATGAATATTGTAATTTCTTCCATGATTTTTCTATTATATATTATTATTTTTGGTCCAAAATATTATTTTAATTTCCTATACCCAATTGAAAGTAGTTTTTTGAGTCATATACCCATTTTATCATTCGTTTTCAAAAATGAAAATACACTCTTATAAAAATTTCATTTAACTTTGAGTTTTTTGCACGAAGTTTTTGTTATCTGGTTTTATTATTCATTTGATATGTTATAGTGGACTGAAGAAGGCTATATATCACCAAGAAAATGAATTCGAATTGTAATGGATAAAATAAACTAAAAACATTGAATGTTGCATTTTAAAGCTACATATATCAAGAAATTAAGAATAAAACCATATAAAATTTCAAATGAGCCTAAATAACTCAAAACTCAATAGATATAGTTTGTTTTGGGAATTTCAATAAATTCAACATGAGTCTGGAAGGAGTAGAATCTATTACACAATTGATTTGGATAGTTTTCAATATTTTAAAGCTATTAATATTCTCATTTACATAGACTAATTTAGGTTGTATTTTATTTAATGACATTATCTTAGGTAATCCATGTATGGTTTTCATTTTAAATTCTATAAGTTTATCTTGTTTTAATAACTATTTTTCAAATAATTGGGATTAAAGTTATTCATTGATGGACATTGGTTTTTTTAATCCTCTATGATCCTATGATTTAGAGGATATGAAGATAGATCCAAATCAATATTGATATAGTTGTTGAATCTAATGATTCTTGAGCATACCATGGAATGTCAAGTTGATATATGGATTCGAGCGATATGAAGTTATATTGTATGTTGATATGTCACTGATACCTACTAACAAATTTTCAACCCTAGATTCTTCCAAAAAAATTTATGATACCTCAGTTCAAGTGAAAAAACACTTGATGTTTTGGTCTAAAAGTGATGGGCCCCATCAGTACATTTTATTTGTAAACAGTATCCTTTAGGGGTATCTAGTGTGTTATATGATATTGTGGGAATTTTTTTACATTGAATTTTTTTATTATTTACACAAGGATTTAATTTCATTATTATAGGATAATATCTTAAATTTTTACTAATATAGTTTCTTCTATATTTAAGGTTATATTAAGAAAGAATATAACTATAAATAGGCATAATTTACAATTTTCTATATTTTGATTACTCAAATATTATCACATAGTGTAAGTTTTGATCAACCACAATATTATGTTGGATCAAAATTCTTAGCCTTTTTTTAAATTTAATTCCCAACCACTCTTAAAAATTTCTCACTTTCTATATAACCAATTTTTGGGAGAACACTTAGTATTAACTCCATTCCATTAATTTTTGGAATATACTTTTTATCAATTCCCTACATTACCAAGATTTTTTTTCTAATATACAATATCATAAATTTACCTTTTAATATTATCAGTTTATTTCTTCATAATGTATAAATATTTCCTTATAAAACATGTAGAATATGTATGGTCTTCCTAATTTGACTTTGTAGGAAATCATATTACATTCTAAGAGGATCTGAGTCATTTTCAACTATCAATCTATAATGGTGTGGCCTGTGAACATTATATTGGCAGGATGAATACTTTTATAATCAATGATGGATTTGGTTATTTTATTAAAATGATTGAAAATTATATAATTATAGGGAAATAATTTTATACTTTTAATTATTATAATAAGATGGAGTATCAGAAGAAATATAAACTATTGAATCAATTAATTTTATCAGTGATATTGAATATATACATTCAATATTATTCTTATTAGATGAAGAATTAAATAAAGAAGAATAATGAGATTAATTACTTTACTTTATTTAATTTTCATAAAACCCATAAATCTGTAGTGAGATTTTACTGCCTAGGCTTTGATTTTATTTTAAAAAATCATTGTTGAAAATCATTAGACATATTATATCTATTATGAATGTAGATCAATATTTGGGAGAGAGGAAAATAATATATGAAAAAGTAGTGGGGAAAATGAATGAAATTTTTTATAAGAAATGGGAATCAAAGAAAACAACAATATAAGATACTTGTATCTAAATAAGATTAGTCTTTATGATATCTTAAATTCATTAATTCAATAAGAGAATCGATTAAAAAGATATGATGATATAGAGTAACGAATTATGGGTATTACTTTTTCTTATACCTCCATCATATTAACATTTAGTACTCAAATATCAAGACATACCACAATAAAAAAGAAATATAAATACCAATTTGATGATAAAAGTATTAGTTAGGGTGAAGGAAAACATGCTTAACTTATGAGGAGATTTAATAATATTATTGAAAAAATAAATTATTATATGAAATTCATAAGAACATAAATAGATAAATATGAAAATGAAATGTTTTCAAACATTTTTTTTATTGGTGAAATAAACTAAGTAACCTAAAACCATATTTTATGAGGTCCAATGGAGTTAATAATGTTGAGAAATATATAATTATTAAATATATAAAGTACATAAATGTGAAAAATGTTATGAGGAATGTGAGTGAGGACTCATCATTTGATAACATTATTTATCTAGAGTATGATAGTCGAAAGACAATTAGTTTCTATTTGAATATTAAAAGGGAAAATATTTTCATGATGGGAAAGGTAAATCTACAAACACTCCATAAAAGATCTATAAATTCTAATAATTTATATTCATCTAATCATGAAATAAATTCTACTTAATAAGAATATGATGATGGTATTATTTTAGTGTGGGGAGTTACCATATACCATCGAATTATTGAAAACAATAATAACAAGTTAGCTAAAGATCGAAATCATGATAAGGAAAATATTTCCAAAGTGGAAGATATAATTTCAAAAAATTCAAATGATATTTCAATGTATACTTTTATGTTTAATATAAAAGACGTTAAAATTTAAAAATTTAGGATGTAGTAGATTAAACTTATTATTGAGTTAAATGAATCTAAAATATAAAATTAGGATCGAACTATTAAATTGAAAAATTAATTAAATCTATTTATTTTCACTATAATGGAATAATATGTATAAAAATATTAAATCAGAAATTGAAATTTTATATAGTTTACAAAAAAAAATTAATGGGAAAAAATCTTTTGAAAAGATATATAACCAATTGAAACGTAAAAATAAACCATCTGAACATTGTAACAAAATCCCGAAAATATGTTCTTATTCAATTAATTACTTTTTAATAAGTTATAAATAATTTTATACTATATTTATTATATGATTAAATTATAAATAATATTTTCTTTTAATGATATCAAATCTTTCTAACATCATATGTACAATTTTTCAAAATACCTCCCATTTTTTCAAAAACAATACTGGAAAAATTATTTCTTCCTAAATGTTTTTTCTAATACTATCTGACCCAAGAAAGTGTGACTTCAAAAATAATAGAACTAATGTTTTTAGGATGAAAGGATTAGTTCCAAAAACCATAAAATATTGTACATGGACAATGATTGTCATTGACATATTACTAGTGACATGATGTTTTTTTATAACATACCAAAATTGAAGGGGCTACCAGTCGCATTTATAGACCATGCACAATGATAGATTTATGGTATCAGGAACATTAGTTTCCTAGATAATATTATAATTTGTAATGTCTTTAATAATATAGAACATATAATAACCTAATTAGAATTAGCTAACTTTGTAATGATGGTTAATCTGTGTGTTTTGGGAATGATAGTTGTAGAAATAAATGTTTGAATACAGTGCACATCTTTTGTATAAAAAAACATGATAATATCTACAAAATAAATTTATAGTATATTTGTAATCATAATTTGGCATTTCATAGTGTTTTAAAATTTTATTTATGGATTTGACTCATAAGATTGCAACATTATAATGTCTGATCTTATATAAGATTTCTTGGAATTGTCTAGTGAGGGATTTACTATACTACAAATTTAATACGATTATGGTCTGTGATACTTCAAAATTTGGTAAAAACACAAGTCAATATTTAATTATATTAGTGAAGTATCAACATTTATTACATTGTAACTAGTTAATAATGATATTTTTAGTCTAATATAATCAACATGTATTACAATAAAAAACATTTTATATGTTCCTGTTAACGATTACACATGATATACATAGTCATATTGTTTAACCCTATAAATAAAATAACTATTTGTTTTCATATTTTTTATTTCTAGTGTTTATAAAATTAAAAAACTCTCTTTAATAACTTCCTGGAAAGATCAAGGTGGTGTGTTTTTAAAATATTTTTCTAAATCCTTTCATAGAGAAAATGTAAAAACACTTAATTTCACAACATTGTGAACTCCCAAACGAATATAATAGTTGAATGAAGTAATAAAACCCTTCAAAAAAAAATACTTTTATAATGATCTATGATAATTCATTATCTAATTTTTCATGGTTTAATCCATATGAATAACCTGATACACTATGAATTGAGTTTTATTTTGTTGATTATTTAACAAAATATTTATGAATTATAGACCATAATGATCCCAAACATGGTTAATTTAATGTCTCATGATGCAATGTTTTTCTCTAAATTACTTATGACAATCTGCATAAATTTTATAAAAAGTTGGATGAAATAATATTTTTCGGTTTTCCTACCACTATCAAGGAATATAAAGTTATCAACATATGGATACACACTCTTGAAGAAATATTAAACATCAATTTTAATGAAACCGATCAATATTTATAAATAATTATTAAAAAAGATACCCATTTGAATTGTGATTTTGAATCCCCTTTTATTTTATTACAACAATTTCAGGCACACAAAATGTTGAATAATGTATTAAAAATTAGAATAAATAAATAATTACATTTGAATGATATTTTAAAGAACATTAACTCATCAGTTGGTGAATATAAACATTGTTGTTTCACCTAGAAATCATTCATTCCCATGGAATTTCCCCATGATAATTTCGTTTGTAATGTATTCCTATTGATTAAAACTAAGAATTATTTATAAAATAAATGTTACCTTATTGAATTATTTTCTCAACATAAACATAAAATTATAGAAGAATCCCTAGGTGATAGATGTAGGATAATCATCATGTATTAATAGTTTAATCATTTTTAATAGAACACAACATAAATATTCCATGAATGTTCAATATATCTACTAATTATTTTTTTATAATAGTTTTTTCAGATAAATTTATTGAAATTGGTATTATTTACTAGAATTTTAAAATATTAACATCTAGGGGATATAGTTAAGGATAAATAATAGAATATAGAGAACCTTTTCTCTAGTTTTTAGGCTTGATTCCATTTTAATACTTCTAGGATTTGTATCTCATATTTCTTTTACTATGTATCATTTGGATGTGAGGTGGTTCATCATTAATGAAAATTTTAAGTGGGATTATATCTAGAACAACCCCAAATTTCGAAAATTAAAATTCCCTACAATTTGTTTTAAATATTCCATTTCACTTTATAGACTTAAACAAGTCCCAAGAGCCTAGTATGATAAATTATTTGGTTTTGATATTCCAAAAAAACCGTCTATAGAAGTATTATATCCCACACTTTTATCAATTAAATATTCAGGGGAATTACCATTTTTTATATTTATTTCAATGATATAATATTTGGAACAAATTAGAAATTAGTCTTTGATATTTTCTCATATCTTACGTAGAAAGAGTTTGAGATGAGCATGATTTGTGATCATATTTTTTCCCTTAATTTACAAATAATTTACCTAATATAGGGATTTGATTTTTTGAAATATATCTATCGAAGTTATTTATTTAAAAATTAGGTTTTTATAATTCCTGTAGAATAATTACTCTAGTATGTACTGATTTCAAAGTAGATTTTGAGGAAGATGAGAAACATATTGAAAAAAATTATTTAGTGGGATGATCAGAAGATAACTCAACAAGATTGATATTCCATGAGATATAATTGTTTTTTTTCATATTTTTATATTCATGATTCCCTAAAAATATAAGGGTGTCAAATTTTAAATATTTCTAGAATATCTTCAACTACATTAATTGTATTCAAGATGTTGGATTTGTTAATCCATCTAAAACAAAATTTTCACTTAAGAGTGGGTTTTACGCTGATTTTTATTGATGAAAATTGTATTATAAGACAATATATATAATTTATAATTTATTAGGAAGGTATTTAGTTTTACGATCAAGTAAAAATAGACCACTCTGTTTCACTTTTGATCACTCCCGATGAATATATGGCCTTTAAAATTAGTTTCACTATATTATTATGGATACAACACACACTAAGATATTATGTATTGAGTTTTACTCAAGATTTGTTTCTTTGACATATCACTAACAATATAATTTTTTCTAGAAACATGACAAATCAATCATTTTTAAAGCGAATAGAAAGAAGAAACTACATCTATTAGGACCACACACAAAAATGAAATTTTTCTCCTATTTATTAGATATAAAAATCCACATCTGTGGGAAAGACAAGTTTTGTGATGGGGCATTTATGATGGGTTAATAAACAATCACAAAAAGATTGCCACAGAAGACTATTGGTAACAAGACTAGTGGTGTGTCCCAAAGAGTTTCTTCTAAAAATGTATTTGTGATGGGGGATTTTTTCCCATCACAAAAGTCTTTTGCGCATGGTACTATTTGCGAAGGAATTTCCCTCACATCACAAATAGTCTCTTATTACCACTGTCACAATTAATATGGGGGGAATCATTTGTGACGGGTCCCATCACAAATACCCCCATCACAAATACCCTCGTTTCTAATGAGGTAACCTATATATGCCCCTACATTTTTTCCCATTTCACTTTTCTCTCAACTCCCATCCAATTCTCTACTCTTATATTTTTCTTTTAAGCTTTTTTAATGCTTCAAATTTCTTAGTGGATCAATTTTAAAGGTTTACATCGAACTAAAGTTCCAATTTAGTGAATTTTATTCATTTTATTTTTTATTTAATTTAATAATTTTTTATTAGTAAAATTAATTAATAAATAATAGAAATTACTAATAATGACAATGAATTGGATGCATTTATTAATAAATAGTAATAATTATTAAAAAATTGTACTAATTAAAAAAAAGAAGTAAAAATTAGCAATAAATACAAAAAATAGTAATAATTATTATTAAAAAGTTATAATTGGTAATAAATATTAGAAATTAGAAATAAAAATCAATAATTAGTAAGAAATAATATTTATTAGTAATAATAAGTAATAAATAATTAAAATAGTAATAATAATAATAATTTGTAATAAATAGTAGTAATTGTAAATAACTAGTAGTAATTAATAATAAGTAGTAGTAATTAGTAATAAATAGTAATTAATAGTAATAAGTGTAATAAATTTTAACAATTAGAAAGAATTAGTAGTAATTAGAACTAATTAGTTGTAATTAGTAATAAATAGTTATAATTAATGGTAATTTGTAATAAAAAGTAATAATTAGTAATAATTAGTACTAATATGTAAATGTTATTAATAAATAGTAATAATTATTGATAAATAGTAATAATTTGTAATAATTATTAGTAATTTGTAGTAAGTAGTAATAAATAGTAAATAATAGAAGTAAATAGTTTTAATTACTAATAAATAGTAGTAATTAGTAATAATGGGTAACAATAAGTTATAAATAACAATACATATTTATAAATAGTTTTAATTTGTAATAATTAGTAATAATTAGAAGTAAATAGTTGTAATTTGTAATAAATAGTAGTAATTTGTAGTTAATAGTAGTAATTAGTAATAAATAGTTTTAATTAGAAATAAATACATATAAATTGAATGAAAAAGTAATAATCAGTAATAATTTGTAATAATTGCTAATAATTAGTAATAAATAGTAATAAATTGCAATAAATAGTGATAAAAATTAATAAATAGTAGTAATTGATAATAAATTTTATTAATTATTAATTAATAATAATAATCACATATAATTAATAATAAATAGGAATAAATTGTAATAATTAGTAATAAATAGAAATAAATAGTAATAAATAACATTAATTTGAAGTAAATAATAATATTTTGCAATAAATAGTAAAAAATCTAATAATTAGTAATAAATAGTAATAATTATTAATAATTAGTAACAATTCGAAATATTTCTTAACAATTAGTAATATTGAGTAATAATTGTTAATAAATTGTAATAATTATAATAAATAGTAGTAAATTGTACATATTAGTAATAAATCATAATAATTAGAAACAATTAGTAATCGATTGTAATAAACAGTAATAAATTGTAATAAATAGCAATAAATTGTAATTTATAGTAATAATTAGCAATAATTAGTATTAAACAATAATAATTAGTAATAATAAGTGGAAGAAAAAGAAATATTAAAAATTAATAGTAATGACTAAAAATTATTAAAAAATGATGATTAGTAAAAACTAGTAAATAGTAGATGCATCTTAGTATAATTAGTAATAATTAGTAGTAATTAATAAAAAATAATGGTAAATCACTACAATTATTAAATATTGTAAATAATTATTAAATATTAATGTTAAATAACTTTAATTATTAAAAATTATTGAAATTAGTGGTACTTAGTATTGAGTAGTATATTTTAGTTTAAATTACTCAAAAACATAAAATTAAAATTGTAAGAAATTTATTGGTGATGTGAAATGTAAAATATAGACATTAATGGTATAAAACAATGTAATAAAATATTTTTACAATGTGGTCATAAATTGGTTTAATAATCTAATGATTTTAAAATCAATACTTTATATCTTTTTATTAATTTAGAATATATTTCATTACATTATATTAAATTATCCAAAAAATAATTGGTAAATAGTGGTAATTATATCTAATTTACACTAATTACCATTAATTTTTAGTATTATTTAATATAAAGTGATAAAATATATTAAAAATAATTATTGACATGGAAATCAATGAAATTAAAATCGTCATGGGGTTAAAAGATAATTTTTTTCCAACCCAGCCCAATGTAGTCATTATGTCAAAAAAACCATGATATGCGTAATATCATGTGTTGACAAAAGAACCAGTAGTTTCATGAGAATAAGATACGTCAATAAGATGACATGGATGGAATAAATTGGTTGAATGATAAATTTAGACATGGTTGGTATAAAAAAGTTTCATCAGATAGAGATTGAAAAATATATAATTTAACAAATTTAAGTAAATCATTGAATTTTTAATCTTCTATTGATTAAAAATGACCAATGTGTACCATCCATGTCCAAATTTTCATTAGGTTACTAGAAAAGATGAAGATATGATGTGACGCGTCGATAACAGCGGTAGTAGTTGGAGGAGGAAATGTGTCGAAGAGAGAGGATGGAGATGAGGATTGAAACTATTAAGTTATGGATATAATATTGTAATAAATATTCATAACACTTATTTTCAACTATTTTCTATCAAAAGTTATTTCATGTATTAGATGGATAAAGAGCGTTTATCTGATCTATCTTGTGATTTGGAGGAGACTTCACTACCTAGTGTTGAGCATGATGTTACACCATTTGACCCTCACACTGCTAGCGGTTCAGTGATGACTCAATGTGGTCATGGTGTTGAGATATTGAAGATTACTAGACCTAAAACCGAGTGATGTTCACATCTTTAGTTTGATCCATCAATGAATATGTATTTTTAGTTGTGTATTAGTGTTACTTTTAATTGATTATTATTAATTTATATAAATACTAATTGTTTGATTGCATATTCTATTTTTTCAAAAAATTTCATATATCTAAATTTGATAGAGGAGCTGATAGAGATTCATCATCATCTACTGCACAGTATGAGGAGAAGTTGTGATCTCATGGAGAACTTATAGAGGCCATGTGTTGGTAGCAAGAAGCGTTCCGTTGACAACCACAACAGCAGTAGGAGGAGATCCATCGATTGAAGGAGCAATAACACGAGAAGATGATGGAGTACAAGGGATATATTACTAATGGATTTGGGATGAATTTCCCCCTACCACCTCCTCCAGAGAAACCCCTCCCCCTTAGTGATTTGTTTTAGAAAAAACATTTGTTTGTAATTTTTTTTTCTTTTTTTATTAATTTATAAATTTATTGTTCTATATAGTGAAAACATATATTATTATCAATATTTGTTTTAGTATTTTAAATATTTCATTAATTTTTTATTAAATGTTTAATAATATTTTTATAATTATTTAATTTTTTGGTTATTTCCAATGGGAGGGGCCTTCTATCACAAATAACATTAAACACAGATCAAATTTTTGTGATGCCATTTTATGAAACCAGTTATTTTCGATGACACCCCATCACAATTGACTATTTATGTCAGGATATAGTTGCCAATTGTAGAAACTTTAGTAGTGAACATTCTAAAAATTTCACTAAACCCATAAAATTAGATAAAATTTATTAAATTAAATTAAACTTATGTATGATGAATCAAATATAGTCGTATTGAATTGTTATTGTATAAAAAATATTCTATAATAAAAAAATTTATCAAGAAAATTGTATAACATTCATTGATATAGAGATATACTATATTTTTGTAAAGGAATATTATATCATCCATAAGTACAATAAACCTATGTTCATTAATTGTAATTTATATAATAATCTCTAAATTTTACCAGGATAACACCAATTGAATATAAATTTATAGTTAAGTTCAACATAAAATAACTTCTAAAATTAATAATTTCATTTTACAGAAGATTCACCCATAATCCTTTAATATTTTCACCTAAAATGTTATTTTGGAAATATTTTGAATATGATTCATTGAAAAATCATAAGATCTGATAACTATCCTATGCTATATTTTTTAAAAACTATTTTTTAACATCACACTATATTTTATTTGTTTTAAATACTATGGTATAATAATTTATATTTTTTATTATTATATTGTGAATAATAATTTTTTTATCTTATTAGATATGATAAAAAATTTCTTACCATGTTAACATTTTATTTTATTATAATAAGATATTCTTTAAATAAATTATAAGAAATAATTTTTACTTTATATGTGGTGGAAAAAATATTTTTCAAACTATAGGATACAATGTTAAGAACCCTTTTTATAACCTTTCTCATGAAAACAATATCACCCATAAGAATGAAGACATTATATAGAGAAGGTTTATTATTTTAAATCATATAATACAATAATTTTTATTAGTATTTATTAACTCTTTTTTGATGGTCAAACAAAATAATGTTAAAAATCTTTAAATAATACACTCACATATTCCATGAATACTAATTAAGAGTGATAATTATTTCATTCCCATATAAAAATTTTTCACTAAATATTTCATTACATTAAAATCACTTAGATCCTTTTTTCATATAAATGATTTTTAAAATTAAAAAGTTTATATTATTGATAATATTATTCCTATAAAATTATTTATTATACATCATAAAACAAAATTTTTAGTTTTTAATAAAAATTGGTGATAATTTTTCTGTTGTGGAGAAGATTAAAAAATGAGAGTATTTTTTAAAAATCAATACATTAATAATTTCATTGGAAATTATAATATTTTTTTCAGGATTTTACATTAAAATTATATCAAAAATAATCTTTCCTTCATGTTTTATTTTTCAAAAATATTGGAGATCATTAAGTTAAAGTTTACCTTTATCCTTATTTTTAAAAATCACAATAAAATCATATTGAAATTTCATTTATTTTTTTTATTTTGAGTTTTTTTATTAATTTTTATCTTCCATATGACATGTACGTTAGAAATAACCAAAATGAACTTCTACCAAAATATGCATGTGTGTTGTAATAGTGTGGAAATGTTAAACTCAATAGAAAAAATTAGTTTTAATATATATCCATCAGTTGATGGAGTAAAAATTATGATTCTTTTATAAATTTACCCAAAGAATAAGGAAACATAACAATGTTGTTTTTAAAGAAACATTTGTAAAATCATTAATAGGTATTGGGGAATTGAATTAGTAACCCAATTGATTTTAATATTTCTCAAACATTTCTAATTTGTTCATCATCTAATAATCATGTATTTATTTTAATTTGACCTAATTTAAAGATATTTTCATAAATCCAAAATTTATGTTTTTCATTGTTAATTATCAATGTTTTTATTATTGTAATCACACTTTGTCTGATCATTGATATCATATAGATTGTGAGTTGGAAGATGGATTTTTCAATCCATTGATATTGAGGCATCCCGATGAATTGAAGACAATGTTTTCATGGATAAGAAAATCATACATATTGATGTATTTTCATTTGAGGATGTTTTTATCTAGAAATATGGAAATATTGGTTCAATTAACGAACTTCCTACTAGTTTGGCTTAAAATTAAAGAGTTCCATTGCTGAATTGTTTTTCTAAATAACATCTTTTTTAATGCTTCAAAATCATTGGTTTTTATTGTATTTTAATTTCTACTATTATTTATTGTTTTTTTTAATTTTTTTCCAATACAATAATTTCAAATAGTTTAATTTTTCAATGTATTTGTAGTTATATCATATAACTGTATAATTTTTGATAGACTATATTTTTTTGTTTATATTTTGATTACATAGATATGATGATATAATGCTAATACTGATCAAATAAAATTTATCTAGGATTGAAATTTTTAGTCTTTTTGGACGTCAATTCATCACACTATTTATGTTTTATCACCTTCCATATACTAAATTATTGGTATAAAATTTTAATGTTTAAATGGTCAAGGCACAAGATAATATTATTCACTATTCATAATAATTTCATAAATATATTTAGTTCCCTAAATATATTTTTTTATTTAATTTTTATGAAATTAAAATTTTTTCCCATCTTTATAAATGATCATTTTTTATATCCATTAACATTTTATTAGGATATGATACTATATTTAGAGAATTGTTTTATTTTGAAAATTATTATATCCTAGATATAAAAAATAAAATCTATTTATGGAATGTATAACACATTTTCTCTATTATAATATTAATTTTTAACATCATCAATAAATAGTCTCATGTAAACATCAATATCATTATATGATTATGTTAAACATTAAAGCATTAAAATTAATTTTAATATATATATATATGTATTTAAGGGAAATATTTCTATATATTCAATAGAATGGGTCATGGAAAATTTTAGAAAGAAAGGTATGAATAAAAATTTATTTCATTATAATATAGTCCATGTATAACATATTTAATAGTATTTAAAAACATTTTTAATATTTTATTTATTAATTTTATTAGAGGAATCAACTATATGATTTAGTTTTCCATTATATATTTTTAATCAATAGGTTATTTTACATAATTAATATTAGAAAATAAATTTTTTGGTTGATCTATTATAGTGTGATTTATTATTTTATTAAAAAGTGAAATGATTCATGTAAAAACTATGTAATGATCATAAACAAACTATTTCAACTTTTTTCATGGAGTCTTATATGTGGATAAGTTCATCAAATACTAATATTTCTTTTTTTTATAATGATTTTTTTTCACAAAATCCTGAATATTTATAAACCTATATCACAACACAATTATTATATTTTAACATTATATTTTGTATCTAGGATCCCATTATGTTATGAAAATATCACTTTCCACATAATCCATGAAATTTATGAAAATAAAGTCATTTTATTAAATTAAACTTGTTTTGATACAATTTTTTTTAAACGTTACCATATAAATTTTCTTGTTTTTTTATTTTTAAAAAGTTTTAATTCCCATCATCATGAATAATTAATCTATCTGATCATATTAATTCATAGGTAAATACATTCCCAGAATAAAAAATGAATGGTTACAAAAAACATTGTCATATTGAATACACACTACTCAGATTAAATATTTCTAAAAAAATAAATGAATTCATAATTTCTCTTATATTTTATTTCATCATATTTGAACATAATAAATATTTATTTTCTAAATTTTTTATTCATAAAATTAAAATAATTACTCAACCATTTTGAAATATTTATTATAATTTTTTTGGGTATTAACATTACTAAATGTCTTTAAATTGAACAATACTTTTTTCAAACTGCTAATAATAATAATTTGAATGATTAATAGGCAACCAATAATAAAATAAACCAACAAAAATTTATTAATATTTTAATTATACATTTCACTATACGTGAAACATTTTGGATAAACCAACATTTTATATAGATATCAATAGAAACGTCTTTCCATGATATAAAGGATAAAAGATTTGAAATTATTATGGTCTTTAAATATTCGATGATCTATCACCTAAAGTGACATTTTGTGGGTGGTGGGTGGGGAAATAAAAATTTGAGCACCTCAATTTCCAGGAAACTAACACACTACTCCTACATTATAACACATAAAAAATGAGAGGTATGGAAATAATGAGGAATACTAACATCAAAAAACTCACCATGATATCAAAAACATACAGTTAAATTGCAAGTGGCCCATGAATCCAAAATGTTATAAGTTTTCATTGAGATATATATGGGTTGGGAATGGTTTAATAAGGAAAAAGATAATATTTGGGTTGGGGAACATGTCTGGGGATCGAAAAACAACAGCCCATGAGGCTTTATTCATGAACCAAGTATAATGTTATTCAAAAAACATAAAACATAATTATTTCAGGGAAAAGAACAATTATTTATTAAAAAATGTTTTGATTTCATCTTCATTGAAATAAAATAATTTTTGTATCACCGCATTGTTTTACTATGTTTTATTCCATAAATAAATTTTGAGTAGAATAGTTTTTTCACATTGGAAAAAATTAAAAAGAACTATGAAACAATTTATTGAGTAATAATAATAAGATAAATGAAAAACATAAATATGTTATGAAATCACAATATGAAACCACATTAAATAACCCCTATATTAATAAAGTAACAACGTAAATTAAATATCCATAAACAAGTAATCAATGTCCCGAGAATTTTATTTATGGAACGTAACCATGATTTAAACTATGAAAATAATGTAAATTATTAGAAGTATAATACACATATGGATTTAAAAAGTAATGAATTTAATGAATTATTTTAAATAATGTCTGAAATAATATAAAAAAATGAAATTCATCCATCATATGTATGGTCATTGGAATTATGGGAATTGAAAATATGAACATCTGAAAATGGTAATTGGATATATGGTCTTTTTTATATCACAATTGTAAGATGTGTAATTTACAATAATAAAAATTTATAATTCAATACACTGATAATATTCAATTTAAATATTTTATAATAATTTGTTATTAAGTATTACATTTTATAATATTTATTATTATTATAAAAAATCCTTAATATATGTATGAAATTTAAAGAAATATTTTAATAATAATGGATTTATAAAATAAATATTTATAACATGAATAATTAATTTTAATAATTTTAGGTTATAATTATTTAATTGTAAAAATTATATTATTTTAAAATAATTATTTTTTTAGTATATTTTATTTTATCATAAAAAATTAAATATATCACTTTTTTATGTTTAATATATTGTAATTATTCAATGAATAAGAAAATATATATTAAAAAATTTAATTGGTTAAAGATATGAAATATGATTAACAATGCTTAGGGTTTGAAAAACAATTCATATAAAACCCATTTTTATATATTTAATGTTTTCGTTTAAAATTAAAATTACACAAATTCAGAAATTGAATTATATTAAATGATGTAAAAAAATTTATCTGTGTTTTCATATTGGGTAAATAGACCAGTCTCATTTTTTTCATGAAAAATAATTTATCGAGGTTAATTTTGACTGACGATAGTAAATGTAAAATAAAGCTTAAGGAAGTTAAACTGAATGGTAAATGAAAAAAATATCATAAATATATATAAGGTTTTTTAAGTGGAATTTCTTGACAAACAAGTATATCATATAAATTATGTTCACATTTTTATCCACTTTTATTAATTATAAAAAACCTTACACCTTAGGTAATTAATATTTTTAGAAATGCCACAAAAAACACACATATAAAAGGACACCTCACATACCCCTCCCAAACCACAAAATCAATTCAATTATTTATTAAATATATTACCATTTACACCATAATATAAACTTTTAATATATGAGGATTCTTATATTTATAATAATTCATCCCAAATCCTTCATTTTGAACAAATCCATATTTGGAAAGAGAAAACTCATCATCTATAAATGATTTTCTATAATTTTTAATATTAATTTATCATCTACACACTTTATAAATATTTTTATACACTATAATGATTTTATATTAATATAATTATTCTTTTATATAATTTAGAATTCTATGATATAATTTTAAACCCTTATTTATTCAATAGTGTAACCATTGTTGTTTGGGTTGGTTCAATGACCTATAAGAAAAAATTTATACCAACATCATCATTTTCCACATGAATAATTATAAATTCATTATTCTAGTAATATATGATATAAAGGAGTAATATAAGTCAATAATATTGTTTTTTAAGGTTGATATAGATAATTAACGATCAATATAAAATAAATTATGGTTATCGGTAAATTACACAAAAAATGTTCATCATGGATTCCATTCTTGCAATTCCATATCCATATTTTTCATCAAATGAAAATGGGGATACAAAAATAATTAATGCAAAATGGTATTAATAATTTTATTAATTTTGTAGTAATGAAATTATTATAAATAAATATTGAATGAAATTTCTATAATGACATTTATTTGAGAAATCAAAATTAGTAACATATGATGATAAAAATAAACTTTTAATAACTTTTACATGTTTAGTTAATTATTATAAATAATGAATATAAAAGGTATTATCTATGAATAAGTTTATGAAATAATTTATTAACATGTTTATATTTATTATACAGGAGGTTGATGTGACTTAATGAAATATCAATTTAATGGTAAGGATTTTGTTTATAATCTCATTTTTGAAATGAATATTTTTATCACTAAATTCACATCCCTGTGAAATTATATGATATTTCCTTCTAAAATCACATTTATTTTAATTTCTTATATTTTTTAAAAAAATTTACAAGTATTTATATGATATATCTTCCTCACTATTATATAATTCTCAAAAAGTTATTCTTATAAGATAAATCAACCAAAAAACTTCATTTTTTGATGGAAATATTTCTTATCCATGTACTCATTATTTATTTTGTTTAATATAAGTAATAATGAATGATTAAATTATTTTTTTATTTAATTTTCAGAGAAATTGACTTTAAAAAAATGTTCATTTTTAATTTTTAGTTATTTAGTTTTCATCCAACTTTTACATTCTTTACAAAACTATGAAAGGAATCTTCTTTTTAAACACATCCAAAATTAATTTATTTTTTCTTTATTTTATAACCATTTTTTTATAATAAATATTTCTCTCTATGTTTTTATGTTTTTATAAATAAACATATCTTCCATTTTTCTAAAAAAAATATGTAGTAGTTATCAAAAATATAAAGGTAATTTATTATTCATTCATTATGTAAATTTTTATCAACTTATAAAAGTGATTTCCATCTACATTGAAATCATTTAAATTTTCTTAGGATTTACTATAAATATTCCTGAAATACACCATAAAAATTAATTTTGGAAATGTATTGTGATAATTATAATAAATTATTTCATTAAAAAAGTTTCATTTCATGGATTAATAAAGGCATCAAAGAGCAATGATTATTTTCATTTTTTTACATCTCACAATTAAATGGTTTATCATTATATGATAGGTGAGTATGGTATATATCTATAATGAATTGGGTAATGTTTTATAAATCAAGATATCAAGATAGGATAATGGGGGTTATCCTAATTACACTATCTTAAGGGATGGAAGTGGTTAGCCCATGTACACTATGTTACAGGTACATGTTTAGTTGAGTCCATTATTCCTAAGAGGTTATCCTTGACATTTGATTTTATTTGTAATATTATTTTTATACCAATTTATTATATTATGAATTTTGACAATGTTATGATCTCATTTATTAGGATTATTTCTCTTTTTTTTAAACTCATTCAAATCATGTTCTATGTAATTCTAAAAGCCTTTCTCCATGAATCTTGTGATATAATATTTTTTTATTATATATGATTGTCTTATGTTATATAAATTTATCTAGATTATATCTTCATAGTAAGATTTGCATCTTTTTTTCACCTATGATCATTGATTGATACCTCTTATGTTTATCATTAATGAGAATCTAATTTCACCATTTCTTATGTTACCCTTTACATGGTTATGAAGAAGATTATTTTGTATGATATGTCAAAAAGCGTATCATGTGAGAATAATATTTATTATAGAGGTTGAAAATTATAATAAACAAGTTTTTTATATTTCTACTAAATAAATCCATTAAACATATCGGTTATATGGTATTATTTATTGGGATATATAAATAAAAGTAATTTTAAATGATATAATATGTATGTATGAAATGAATGGGTCACCTAATTTGGTATCAAAGCAAGGTTTAATTATATTTGTGGACTTGAAAAATATTATAGAACCTAAAAAAACTATGTTGAAGAAACATGATATATTAAAAACCGAGAATACCATTGGTTGAAAAGAAGGTCTTATAATTTGAGAAATCTTAGGATTTTTTTCACTTTTTATTGATGAATCTATTTATTATTTCTTAGTAATAACTATAACATTTTTGTTTTAATAAATGTATTTCATCATGAGATATTGATTTAATATTGAATATGACTAATCGTGTAGTGACTATTTCAATGAACTATCTAATATGATAATACATGGAGTATGAAATCCCAAGGAAATTTTTTCCTAACGCATCAATATAAGAATAATAACATGAATCATGCGGAACCCTACATTTTTACTATGGGATAACAACTCTTCATTGATTCCTTCATGTGGAAATGACCACCCTCTATTAATGGTTCTCCCACACCAATTTTTTAAATCAATTTATCAACATAATATAGAGTATTTCAATATTTTTAGTGCTTAGATCATGAAATGGTTGATTTATCTATTTATAGATTGGAAGGTGATTCTGATAAATGTAATTCTCTAATTAATAACATGAGAAAAGAGGAATAAATTTGGTCCATGGAATGGTTATAATTATGAATAAAGTATTTAAAAATTATTTTTATAGAACTCCTTGCAAAAAAAGAGAGATAGATTTCATAGAGAAAAGGAGGTTAAATTCATTTGTATATGTGAATCCAACTTCTCAACCCTTTTAAGGTGCATGTGTGGTTTCAAAAATTACCCTAAAATAAAAATAAAACATTTATTTATTGTTTTAAATACAATCATACAAAAGGTGTTGTCTATAATGTAATTTATTTGTTACGATGAAATTATTTTAAGTTCTCTAAATGTAGAAATAGATATTAGTGACTCCAAGTAATATCCTTTTTTTGGGAATAAGATGTAAAAAAATGGATTTCCATGTAATGTAATATGATAAAACCATATAAGGAAATAATGTTTGTATTCATACATGACCATAATTTTAGAAGAAACATTGATGAGATTTTACGAAAGTAATATGTTATTTCTTTAAGTATGGAAGATACTTTTCACGAAGTGCATGAATGGAGTGAATGATTTAGGGGAAAAACTACTAAAATGCATAGATTATGGGATTAGTTTAATTCACCACTCAAATTCCAATAATAAAATTGTAAATTGAATGGAAATTGTACAAAAAAGTACCAAACCTTGGGTTAATAATGAAATATAAAGAGAGTTACCCCCAATGAAATGGGAGAAATTTAAATTCTATGAAATCACAACTACTTAAGTGGATTAAAAAAATTAAGAGGTAAAAGCTACACTCATCATCCAATCTGTAACTTTAAATTTCATATTTTATTATGGTTCATCCAACTCTGTTATATCTGGAAATATTTCTATTGGAATCAAATATCCACTCTCAACAGATAGATATTGAAGTACAAATGAAATATCTATGTCGGATTATGATTGCATCGTATTTATATTACCTTTATTAGGTTGATTTTTATGGTAATTTATTTCGTTGAAATAATATTATTCTAACTTTGGTCGAATTTATTATAATTTTGGTAAAGGATTGTTTCTCTTTAAATAAATTAAATATCAATTTTTTGGATATAAAAATCATACATCATATCCCAAATCAACCTATGATAATATATTTTTGAAAATAATACCATGTAATTTCTATGAACAGTACTTCCATAGTATCGGTCCAAATAAAAAATAATGCTAGGTATTTATCTAAAATGGATAGAAAAAAATATATTTAAGATTTTATTATGGTTTATGAATACATTTAAGTATTTCTATAAGAGATTCCTTGTATCCCCCTTGATCATGAGACTAAATTTTCAATTGAACTCATACTCAGTTCTATGTATATATCAAAGACTCCTTATAGAATAACCCTAATTGAATTTGAGTAATTTAAGAAGAAACCTCTTGAGAATCATGATAAGGGTTATATATGCCAAGGTGCTTCACTATAGTGTCCACCAGTCTTCTCTGTCAAGAATAATGAAAAATTAACATGTTTATGAGTAGAGTGTCTTTAACCTAACAAAATTATTAATAGGAAAAACTATCATAAACATATTTTGTATAACATTATGAAAAAATTGTTCATGGATTAACTATTAAAAATTATTTAAATCTTATTTTTATATCTCCAATTAAGGGTGAAGGGATAAAATGTACCCTTGACATCCAGTCATACAAGACATGGGAACTATGATTTCATAGTTATTCCATTTGGACTCAAACATGATCTGGATATCTTCTGGGATTTTATGAATAATTTATTTAGAAATCAACTCAATAAATTTTTGGTGGTATTTATATATATTATATTAAAATATATTTTAAGATAAGACCTGAGAATGATGAGAATCTGAGGAATTGTTTTTCTGAATAACCTAAAAAAGGATAAGTTGTATACAAAATTTATAATGTGTGAATACTAGAAATTGGTTGAATTATTCATGGATAATGTAATAACAAGAGAAGGTATATATTTTTATCCACCAATTTTGATGTGATTATTGAATGGATATAACCGACCAAGAAAACAATGATCCTCAGTTTTTGTGTATATGGTGTATACAATCATTGCTTTGTTATAAATTCATCATGATTTTCAATTTTTTCATCTAGGTTAACTTAAATTTTTGTCCCCAAAACTATACTCACACTACACGACAGTGGATTAGGGGTTTTAACATATAATGACTCATAAAATATAGTATTACAACATTTCCTCATGTATAATGACATGGTGTTAGGTTATGTATAAATTCAATAATTTAATCTTGAAAAAGATCTCACAATTCTTTATTTGATTCAAAAAGTGTTAGTACTTTCATTAATGATACATAGACATTATCTCTATGGAGATATGTGTGTAATATATATATCATAGAATATTAAAATATATATTCATAAAGAAGGATTTGGACATTATACAAAATAAATGGTTGATGTTGATCATGTATTATGACATCTCTATACATTACCAACCTAAGATGGAAACCACAGTGGGTTATTATCTTGGAAGGAAGAAACATTCCATATTATCCATAAAGTTGACTCAAAGTGAAAAATACCCATAGATTTACAAAGGATGTTCCTTGAAAATATTATATATTTGTGGTGGAGGTCCAATCATTCATTAATGAATTATCGAACATTGATCCCTGAAAATAATAAAGGTCACATAAAAGGATGATATAGAGATAAAAAATAATGGGGAATATTCTAGAGTTCATCTTTTATAATGGTGGGATTATAAGATTCAGAAAATTGATATGTGTTTACTAAATTCTATAATTGAAGAAAGATATATGTGATTATTCATGTAAAAAATCAATATATATCCATCATATAAGAAAAATAATGTATTGAGATCCCATAAATCATTTTTAATGGACAACATGAAGAGGGATATTATGTAGTTTGTGACTTGATCCCATAAATCCTTTTTTATTGTAGATATCCTCTCAAATAATACATAGTTCATTTATGTTCAGTAATATTTATCGCTCAATCATCTTTAAAGGATATATGTAAATCAAGTTATAATGATTAAAGAAGTAACAATACAAATTATAACTAATTAAGATATGATGATCAACTAAATGTTCTATATAATATTTAAATAAGAATAAGATCTATTTTTAAAAATCATAATTAATTATCAGAATCATTAGTTTGGTCAATCTAAGAAGAACATTACAAATCTCTAAGGTTTTATAAGATTAGGTTTAGTAGGTTTTAAAGGAGTTCGGGATCAACCACTACCTTTGGCAGAGTTCTCAAATAATACAATCATCTAATTGAGAATTAAAAAGGTACCATATGAGGATATTTATAGGAAAATTTTCAGAATTTAAACATTCTGGGATGAATTTAGTGGGAATAATCTACTAGTGCCACATCATTCTCAAGGAATGGTAGAGAAGATTTAAACTATTTTTGTAATATATTGATATTTCATAGAGTTGATAGAAGATCATTGATGATAACAATAATTTAAATCTGAACTATCAAATCGATGATATTTTATCTCTTAAAATATGATAATTTAAGAGGATTATAAGATTCATGAAGAACAAAAATTTAACCACTTTCTATATATTATTATTTGAAAACCTCAATCATTTGGTGATGGTAAAACATCATGGAGAACCTCCAATGAACCTACTTATTGTGAGGGGTGTGTTATAGAAATAAATTTTGTGGAATTAAATACCTTCCCCTTTATATATATATATATATAATTTGGTGGTTGTATAACTGGATCTTGATCCCTCATATAAGGAACAACTAGTATACGTCTTAGATTGTAGTGATAATTTATTATTAAACAAAACCAGTCACCTAGTTAATCTTTTGGGGTGAAATAATAAATTTAATTAATATACATGGGAAAGTGAATATGTAATGAGGTAGATGTACCCCTATTTGTTTTCATTAGATTAAAAAATAGGTTTAAATTATTTGGGGTGGGGGTAGAACATAAAATCCTGATATTTTATTATGAATTTTTTCATAAATAAATATTGTTTTGAATAAATTATTTCACATGGAATATATGACTAAAATATACAATAATAAATTTTATTAAGTTAAAATATTCAATTAAATGATAAAAATTAACACATTAGTATAAAAAAATATTGAACAATGTAATGAATCAATAAGAGGAATAAAACCACACGTTATTTAATGGTCAATGAACATGTAATACATATCCTATTGGTTTGAATTGGGGATTATAAACCTAATTTGGAATACAAAAAGAAGGAATATAATAAGAAATATAATTGAGATGTGGAAATAAATGAAAATAAATAGGAATAATGACTTTATATAATTCATGTAAGGAAATATTGGGGAAGAAAATCTTTCCATTATATATAGAGTTGTTAAAAATAACGTTATTCGATATATAGTAATTGGAAAAATGATCATTAGTTATATGTTCATTTTTTATATCTCATTATTTTATTTACTAATTTAAAATAATATTATTTTTGAATGAAATAAATTTATATATCATTTAATGAAAATATTTTATTTCAATATATATTTTACTTTTACATATTTTTAGCATTATTATTATTTTTATTAAAAATTTGATTTCGTTTATTTATAAAATTAGGATATTGTTTTTAATACTATTTTATTGTTAAAATTATATTTTTATAATAATAATAACTAATTATAATTTTATTTGGTTTGGTTTAATTTTTTATTTTTTTATGAAATTATATTTTTTCAATGGCCTATTTTTTATAATTTTTTGTTTTCATCCAATAATGAATTAAATTGGACTATTTTTATTGGTAAATATAATGCAATGTTTCAATTAATTATTTATTAACACAAATTTAATTTGTAATTGGTATGATATATGATTAATAAGAGAATTTGTTTAAAAAATTATATTTATATAAATAAATTTTTATAAATTTTATATATTCATTTAGAAGTTAAATTTCTCGTATTTAATAAAAATGTTTTTTTTAATTTGGTTTAAATTTTTAATCAAAACAAAAACATTATATAAATACATCAATTTCATTTTTTTGCATAGAATGAAGTGAATATAAAAAATATTTTTCCTTCGTAAAGTTGACATGATGTAAAGGTGAAAGATTAATATGTAATGGAATACAATATCATAAAACCTCATTTTAAAATGTTTGTTTGTTGTATTTATTGAAGAAATAATATCCGATAATAATTATTTTCAGCTTTTGTTTATCAAATTAATATTAAAAATGAAAACTGTTATCTCTTTGAAATTAATATTTGAGAAAATTCCATTGAAAACTAACACATAAAGGGCCCCTCCTCTCCCCTTAAAACACTAAAACTATATGGTTATATCCAGAATATCATCCAATTTCAACAATTTCATATACTTTTATATCATTTGACATATTATGGTTTCAATAAGGATGCCTAAATCAAATATTCTACTGGAACCCATGTTAAGAAGTTTAGAATTCATCATGTATATATGTTGTTTTAAAAAAAATTCAGTTTCCTTCTCATCTACAATCTTTCTAAATTATAAGTACCTAGGTTCTTAGGATTCATATTCCTTCCATAAACTATATATTTAAATGATAATAACTTTTTCCCTATTTTTTCAATGGAATTTTATAATAATACAATGTAAGTCATACAAGATCAGAATTAAACTAACCAAACATTATATATTAATAATAAAATATAAAAATGAAATCAAATTCAAATAATTTTTACATAGCATGGATTATTTATCAACCCAGATTAATTACATCTATTAAAAGTTAAAATATTTAATGTTCACCATAAATTAAAAAAATATCTTTAATACTAAAAAACTCACAAGGCCACCTTCATCTTTGAGAATCACCACTACTATGAGTAAACCAACAATGAGAAATATTATCATAAAATAAGAATGAGTATATTGGGATCGAAAATGAAAACTCTATAAATGAGAAGTTTTATTTAATATGTTTCAATATAATGTATATGTTTATTAGGACACTGTATTTGAGAGAAACATGGATGTTATAAATATTATCATTTAAAATATAGTCATTAGAAATATGATCAATGGAAGCATGATATTTTTATATAAATGTATCCAATATTTATACCTTTTAAAATTATTATTTATAATTGTCAAATAATAAAATCTATTAATACTAACTATGGGAATAGGAAAATAATATTAAAATATTAGAAATATATATCTATATTTGTGTGTTACATATTATTTTTAATATTTTATTTTTATTGTATAATATTATATACAAAAAAATTTAAATTAAGATATTAACATCAATTGATCCATAATGTTGAATTTTTTGAATAGAAATTGTTAATTTTAATGTTATATATTGAAGAGTGTTTAATATAAATGTAATATTGTTGAAATAATTGTTTTTTGATGTTAAATAGTTTCTCCGTATAAATTAAACTGAATATTATTAAAATATTTTTATATATGAAGAAATATATTAATATTTTAAATTATAGTTTGATTTGAAATTGCATATCTACCATCAATGTTTAAAAACAACACTTTTCAATAAAAGTAGTTTTTGTTTATTTTTTTTTTATTTTAGATGGAATTTTTTTAAAATTCTAGAAATCTAATTCTCAAAAAAATTTACATATTAATTTTTTTCCATCATGTCAAAATAATAATGGAATGTTTTATTATTTTTTCTAAAATAATTGATTTTTAGGAGAACAATAAAATATACAGTTTTTACAAAAAGTACAATATTTATCACTATATCATGAAGTAAATATAACATAAAAATTTATTAAAATTTTTTCAAGATTTTATGGAGAAAAATTATTCATTTTAAAAAACTATATTTAATTTATAAACCCCATGCATAACATTTTTAAAATTAAGCATTATTTTTCTAGTAAAATCTGTTTATGAATTTCTATTTTAATGATGTTTTTTAATAGTAGAAATTCTGATTATTATTTATTTTATAGTAAACTATAGTTTTGTTAATAATTAACCAATTAATGTAATTGAAATCATCATTATTTTTATCTTTGTCAAAAACAAAATATACATTCTTAGAAATAAACTTATTTTTAAAATACCTATTTACCCTTTAAATTCCATAATGTTAAAATTAATTTTTCATTCATGAAGAAATTCAATATGAAAAAATCAATTTCATATTTAAAATAATTTTGTAACATTTTTTAATAATTACAATTTAATTTTATGTAATTTAGAGTAAATTATAATTGTAAATATTAATTACCATTATAAAAACAAATATTGTTAAAAATGAAATAGTAAAGATTAAAATACATTAAAACATTTTAAAAACATATTTTGAAATATGTGGTTGATTATATATTGACCTTACCACCTCCCAAACCATCTTTTTATATTATTTGATATATTTAACCCTTCAATGGTGACAGAACATTTTATATTATTGAAAAATTGTCACTCCAATCCCTTATTAAGGAGCCTCCACCACCCACTTTCTCCTCACACCCAAATCCCGTTAGTTTGAAACAAAATGATAGTAAAATACCTCCAAATCATTTCAAAAAACATACATGTGGTTATATAATTCTCAAAAAATAACCCTTTAAAGGATTAATAATTTATGCAAAAGAATTTACATAGATTGGGGTAAAAATTATAAGTTACTCATTTTCCATTTCAATTCTTTTATTTTATTTTATACCCTGTATATATATATATTGTATCATTTATATTATAATTACATAAAAATATTTAATGTAATTAAAATTTATTATTATTATATTTTAATCATAAAATACCCTAACCCATTTATAAATAATATAATAAACATCATCATACGTACGTGGGGTCCACCACCACCAAGAACAGGGTATTTGATTTTTCATCACTACCTTTCATAGATAGTTATAAAATTATATTTATTATATTTATAATATTTATTAATCCTTATTAAGATTAACAAATTATAAACCATTCCCTAGATTCCTCTCTTTGTATGAAAAACAATGGCCTTGGCCAAGTGTTTTTGTGGTTTTCCATCTTAAAAAAAGTGATATTTTTATTTTTTCATCATTTCATTTTTTTTCATTATAAAACTATATTTAAATACGATTCAACTCCTTAAAAACATATAAATAATATATTTATTGTCACTTTCATGGGTCTATTTGATATAAGAAATTTGTTGTTTCATTATTCTCTTTTGAGTTACTTATGTGAGTCATGATAGGGTTGAATCTCGTGGCTTGGATTAGCCTGTGGAAACATAAATTGTGGTGTAAATACTATTATATACTAAAAACCCTAAAAATGAATTTTTATAGAGATATTTCGGACCATTCCATGTACTAGTGCCAAAAAATCAAAGAAATATATTTCCAAGCATATGGTTGAGTGAATGGAGTAAGCCACTAGTTTGTCCAAGATATAAAATATATGGGAAACTTCTTGTTCAATCCATTCCAAGGAATGATACTAAGGTACGACTTATGTATTCTATGTCATGGGAAATTACACCACATACATTTTTGAGTGTGTGGTGTGGAAAAATTTCCTATATTTCATGGGACCACTGTAGGGACTACTATTTTAGATTAGTGTGTTTAAAAACCCCAAGATAATGGATAGGTTTTGGGGGATACCATTTAAAAACATTGGGATTTCTGAAATAGGCTAATTAATTTCCATTTCGATTATAATATATTATCAAAACCAAAATATAAATTAATGGGAATTAATTATGGGGTCTTAATAAGGGTTATAAATTGATTTTGAACCCCTATTAATAGAAAAGACACCCTTCCATAATGATTTATTCACCCCCAAATAATTTGGGATAAAACATGGAAAATCCTATCAAATGATGAGTTTTTTTTTGTTCAGTTGAGTTGGGTTTATTCCTTTTTTGGCCTAGTAGAATATTATCTAGTACAGATCTAAGTCATTTTCTCGTCATTATTCACTAGTTCTTTTGGTTTTTAGTGAATCAGTGAAGGACTTCAGTGAGTTTTCTTGTTTGGTAAAATTTCCTCTATTATTTCATTATTGATTATATAATAATGTTCTTAAGGAATAAAAGACAATTTTATTAACTCAATGGAGGTAATTATATAATTTTTTTATTAAGATACATCTATAGGATAATAATAAATCTATATTGTCTTCATAATGTTTTCTTTTTAACATATACACTTGTCACTATCTAAGAAAATAAATTTATTATACCTTCAACCAAGATCAAAATATTCAATTATTGATAGTACTCCTTGGGATTTCTTAAAAAGATATACTATTTCAGTTGGGGACAGAATGTGGTTCAATAGATGAAACCATTTAAAAACCTTGACGTTTATGTTGGAAACCATTATTTAGGATGTTACTTTCTATTTGGGGATACTATATTCACATGCTTCACTATTATGATTCATGTGTCATCATTATTTGATGAACATAAATAATTTTGATCATATATGGGTGTGTTTATAACCCATAATACCCATTCAATACACGTTTTTCTATGAGTACTATTAGAGATTATTTATTGTTTTTATGGATGGTAACATGTACTATTTGTTGATACAAAATTCTCATAATGATGCCTTATTATTTCCCATTATTTATCTACCATATAATGCATGTTATATTAAATTTTGTGGTATTTTTATTGGGTATTAGAATAGGTGGACTATATTGATATAGTTATACCTTCAAGGATGGGGGGTGTGGATGAATTGAGATTATAGATAATATGGAACTCAGTATAGGGTAGGGATATGATAACAAATTATAAATGATATGTGATTCACTTGATTCTTAGTGGTTGTTGAGTAAAATGTTCACTCAATGCATAGTGGATCCATAGTTGCATGGTTCCCTCAATTCCTAGTTGATGTTGAGTATAATGTTCGTATGTTTCCTTGATATACTGAGAAATATATTTACTACCATTATTGATAGTTCTTAATTACATCATCTACTATGATATTACGTTTAGAATAGGGCCAACGTATGTAAGAACATGTCTCGTGGTGGAATTTTTAGTACATAGGTTCTCAGTATGAGGTTTTTTCTATTTACTGGGAAATTTCTTATTATAATTTAATAAACATGTTATACATGTGAAGTTTTATTAAGGATACAGTGGTGGTGTCCAACTAGTTTTATTACTCACTCCATACATGAGAATCTCAAGGAACATAAATACACCATGTATAGGTATCCATGAAAGAGAAAGTGTCTCATGAATGACAGTTGATCCATGAATCATAGAGTTAGTGGCGTAACTATGACATACTATAGATGATACCAAAATTTTAAATACTTATCTAGTGCCCTTCGACTATGTTTTGGATTACAACATTCAATGCCTAATTATTTATTTTTATGAAATATGTGCCATATTTTTTTTAATACACTTGTAATTCTGATTGATTTATTATTTTTTATTTATAATATTTATGGAAGGATATAACAATGAGGGTTTAGTCTCCCCAATGATGGTTCTTAGAATCTCACTACTAGTAATCATCCTCATTCATATGTGGAGGCATACATGCAGTTATGTAACTCTCCAGGACATATAAGGTCGTTTAGGTCCCTGCATTATAAAATATAATCATATAACATTTTTGTTAATTCACCTTATTGAATAACATGGGACATGGTAGAAATGATATTCACTATTTGGGACTCAGGTATGGAAATTTACATGCACCAGGCTATCACAAGGGTATTGGACCTATGAATAGTCATTGATGTTATTGTTGTTACTTTTTTTAATATGATTTTGGTGCCTTCATGTATTAATATTGGGAATGTATTTTGACATTCTATATATATACATTTTGTGTGTTGTATACTAGTTATTTAATTTAAATAAATTATTTTTTCATATATATTTTAGACAAAATTTTATTCATTTAAGGAATGATATATATTTTTCAATGTGATTGTGATATATTTATTGGAAAAAAATATTTAAACATGACAATAATGTCAATATATATATTTAAATTTTGATTAATCTACAGGGATTAAACCATTAGTAGATATGGGACGGAGATAAATTTGGTTATGGGTGGGCACATTGGATAACCATTGTGTCATCATAATGGCTACCTAGGATTTTTCTTAGAAACATCAATTTTTTTTAAAAAAAATCTCCTCAAAATACAAAATCCTTTTTCTTGAAGGAGACTGAATGGACAACTAGTTTATGTGTGTTTAGAAGCTCTAGCTAGAGAGGATTATACTATTCCGTCACCAGTTATATATTGGAGTTAAGTAAATAATTCTCCAACACATGATCATGTGTGTTAGGCAATGGGCCCACCTTTGTGGGGATCCATTCTTCTTGTTTCTACCTAGTGAGTATGGAAAATGAGTTATATGGTTTACTATGTGAGATATTTCTGGATCTAGTACTTACTAAACTTCTGCAACTCTTAACTTCCACATAAGTTAGAATACAAGATATACATTATAGAGGGTGTCTATGACCTTACAGAGACACCTCAGTAAAAGAATGCGACATTGATGGAGTGAATGATAATGAGACCCTCTAGGAGGTGGTAGGATTTAATATAACAAGATAAAATACATAAGGGCATCACCTAGGAGTCCTTTGAGGAAATTATTTTCAATAAATTATATATCAATATGTTGAAGCTGGATCAAGCATTAGAGTTCATAAATCTACAACATTTCTCAATGATGTTATCAAAATAAACATTTTATTTCATTTATCTATTATTATTTTCCCCAATAAATTCATGGAAAGGTATATATAATTCTTTTAAATTCAAGATTGATCTTCATCGTAACACTAATTGACAATTTAGGACCTTCCACTTAGTGATACTACTGAAGGATATACAAATAAAGTTGGCTATCAAGATGGGATTTGTAGAGGATCGATGAGTTGGTATTCTTCCACAATTTAGTAAGAAGGTAGGTGGAAATCTTAATACCATTTTAGTTCCTATATTGGAAATATGAATAGGAAAACTATGTTCATGTTCCAGGATTGTGGTATTTTGGTGGGGAAATTTTTAGCATCTCCAGTTCTTTTAAGAGGAGTACAGCAGTGCTTCTATAAAGAGAATACCAGTCATTACCATAATGTTTTTAAAGTACATGATATATAGTTTTAATTTCATTGGAAATATGTGTCTAATAAAATATCTTTTAAGCACCTCAACCCTAGTATCTGAGATCTTGGGGTAACATTATTAAATTGTCACTATATATAGATGATCACATCCCAAAGGACCAAATAAATTATTATTCTTGGTAACATTAAAATAAAAAATTAGGGGATGTAATAATTTCTATTTTAACATTAAACAATATTAATTTAGAATTATCAATGATATAACAAGTTATAAGGGATTTATATACACCTAAAAAACTAAATTAGGTGAATAACATGAAAATGCCTTAGCAAAACCATATTGACATGAAGAACCCTTACATCGAGTATTCTCTTACTTTATACACATTAAAATATCCTATATAATAAATATATTTTTTTATAAGTCTTTTCCATAAGTAATTTCATAAATATTATTTTATGTAACATTACATTATATCTTCCCATCATCCTTTTATTAAAAATTCTTCCTTAAAATGACTATTCTTTAATCTAGTCTATTTTTCAGGAATATTTTGGTTCGATGGTTTTGTTACCATCACTTTTTTCATGGTTTCGACATCTACTTAATTTTAATAAATAAATATGAATCTTTTTTATCCATAATATTCACTTTAATAACCATTCACCTAAATAGGTGGTGAAAAATTAATTACATCAGTTTGTGGGGACAATTTTCTGAAGATACAAACAACTAATGACTAAACATTTCATTGGATTGAAAAAATAATATTAAAAAAAAATCACCTTTCTAGAACTATATTAATATAACAAATATAATATATTTACCTCAATTCCAATATTAAAAAATATATGTAAAATGGTGATAAAAATGAATTACACCACTATGATGAGATGGTAAGTTTCATGTGCATCAAAGCAATGTTTCATATTTTTGTATGATGGAAATAAGTTAGATAATGTTTTTACATAATAATAATAATAATAATTAAATATAGTTAAGATTTTAAATTTAATATTGTACACTAGATACAATATATTTATAGGATGTGGAAGAATAAATAAAATGCATATTCACATTTAATATGATTACCTCCTCTTTAAAGAACCACCTTCGGATCTTTCTTTATAGACCGTAGGGATAATATTTTGAAGATTGTATCACTTTTGAAACTTGTATAATTATTTTTATAATAGGTGTTGGTAGGATTTGGTTATGTGAAAATGGTAAAACATTAATAATAAAAGAGTATAGGAGGTACTCCTTTATAATAGAGGGGAGAAGCACCCTTGGAATTAATTAATTTCTAAAATTAATATAATATAACATCCATTTTTTATTTGATAAAAATAAAAATATGTAGATTATATGGAGAGGATAAGCTGAAATATTCTAATAGAATAATATTTAAACAATTTTCAGGGATATTTTAACCATTGTCTCGTATTCTTAACCACTAGTTACCCTATTTAACTATTATCATGATACTAGTGTTTTTTACTCTTTTGGGGGGAAAATTCAACTATAAATGGGATAATTGACCCAAAAACAGAAAATAAAATTCATGATCAACTATATCCCATTCAATTGTTCTAATATAATAATTTTATGAATTTTAATTAAATTAATAATATATTATTTCATATAATATTCCATTAAATTCATTTTCATAAGTATTCACATAGTTGAACTTTAAATACAAGAAGATTGAAATGTAAATATAATAGAAAATTTTAAGAGAATATTAATATTTTATGCTTATCTGTCAAATGTTTGGAACCCAATAATTTATCCAAACTATATTAATGTATTAACTATATTTATTTTATTTTCTAATTTTTTAAGAATTACCATGTTGGTGTCACAATATATTTTATGATAGTTATTTCATTAATTAAAATTAAAAATAAATTAACATGATAAAAAAGTAATTTATATTTAATATAACCACATATAACCAAACATAACCACTATGTATCAATATGAAAAAATATTTGAGACATTAAAACAAAGATAGTGATATTATGTATTTATTATTAACATAAAAAAATTTAAGGTCGTTATAAAAGAGTAATGGAACTAAATTATAATATAATATAATATTGGATGAGGATAACCAAACCAAAATCCTCCAATAGAAACAAGTTGGTTTTTTTATGGATTTCATTTATTAATCAAATTATTTTTAATCTTAATTACCTAATATACCCTTAATGAGGGAATAAATATTTACCACGATTAATTATCATATAACCAAAATAATAGGGACGTATTTACAAAATTTAAAAAAAATAACTCTATATTAGGTATAAATTTTTTATATTCTACCTCTATATGTTGATTAAAAAAATTTAAATATAAATATATAAAATTCAATAAAAATATATTTAAAAAAATGAGTTTTGATGCGTAAATATTAATTCATATCAAAAGTCTAAATATTATGGATTTAAATGGAATTAATTATATTAATATAAATAAAATGGATCATAAGTCACATTTAAAAAAGTAAAAATGTATAATTGGATTTGTAATTTAAATGATTTATTAAAAAGAAATTTTAGTGTTTGAAAAATCAATGCTTTTCATTATTTACTGAAAAATCCATAATATTAGAAAAATCTCATAATTCAACAATATATTTATTTTGATTTTTTTATTTAAAAAATAAAATTCATTATATAATATAAAATTTAAAAATTTTCTATAAATTAATTTTTATTTCTATTCAAGAAACGCAATAAAAACAATTTTTGATAAATGGGTATTGTGGAATCATAAAATGACAATATTAAAAATTTGAAGATTATTTCATAAGAATTAATCACTAAATATTTATTGAGTGGTATAATTAAAAATATATTTTATTATCTAGTTACTCTGATTCATTCCCTTGTATTCAATGGATATAATATAATGGTTACTTTTAAATAATTATATGTTTATTGTTTATCTCAATTCACATAATACTCAATATTACGTGTTATGTTAAAAATCATAGTAATTTTTCTATTAATACCAATTTTAGTGGTACTAAATTTCCCCCCAATTAGAAAAAATTTCCCTTATAATTTAAATAGAGTCATCAAGAGAGAAATAATTGAAAATACCTTTTTTGAAAACTTACATCGTACAGAGGGACAATAAAGCATTGTTTGAGAGGGGGAAGTAGAAAACATAAAGGTTTTCTGAAATGAAACATAATCAGGTTACCATATAAGTATAACATTGGTGGGAGGATTAAATATATACAGAATGATTAAAATAACATCCAATAATTATTATAGAGTGATATAGATCATGGCTAGGATAATTTTAATGACCACAAACCATAAACCAGTGAGGGTTTAAAAGGCCATAATTTCATTCGAAATTAATGTAAATTATAACATTTTTATATTAAGATCCATTTCATATATTATAATATATATCATCTAATAATATCTACATTCGCAAATACATGGTAAATTTTAAAAAAAATGGATTATTTAAAATCCAAACATACGTATAATAGCCATGTTTGAAACTGTAGAATAACAATACATATTAATAGAAACTCCTTGATAAACATATTAAAAATAGGAATCATGATTGATAATTCATTCCATCTATATTCAAGGCTTGAATCAATATAAATGAATAATTTAAAAGTTTCTACTAATCTTCTATCAAATAAAGCATGAATTTATGAGGAATGCACCTATTATAAAAACATAAGGTATTTTAATTTCAACTATAGTAAATGAATAATCTTGACGATGATCCTATAGCCTTTTCGATGATAAATTTCTTTGATTCATGGGTAATTCATTTAACTACTTCTTAATCAACATAAAATTAAAACATTTCCCATTGGAAGATTTTTTCTTGCATTTACACTCATGTTCTAGATGTCCTTTGTCTCCAAACACAAAACGAACTCCATTTCCCTCAGAGGATATACTGGGGGTTTATTTATAAAATTATAACATGTGGGATGTTCAATCCTTCAATTATTTTCCATCAACTATTTTTTGGTTCGTATTCTTCCACTTAAAATCTTAATTGCCATTTAAAATATATTATGGGAGAATTATTTATCCATTCCAATGTAACGTGGGTCATCTGATGAGTTTTTTAAATAATTGTTCTATTTTGGGGATTATATTAATACCATAATAGAAATCATAAATATTACATTAAATATTATGTACAAAGTCCATAATATTATTTTTCTGTCTTGTAATGTTTTCCTCATACTCAAGAAACACGTTCCTTTTACTTCCACCTTAGTTTGAGGAATTATATTTCCATTTTAGATAATTTTTCATTAGGTAAGTGTTTTTAAAAAATAACTCCAATACAAATCTCCCAATCCATTCTTGACGTCCCATCCTCCTCCCTTTTATTTTTAATTAATGATAATTATTGATCAAAATACTAATTTAAACAATATACTTCTATAATAACATTATCCATTTCAATACTCCTATAATCCATAAATATCATTTATGAGGACTTGATCTATAGTTTCACAATCATTGAATTTTTAGTTCCACTAGTTTACAGAGGATTATATTGCATGAATCAGCCCAATATCAATGAATCATGCTATAAGGTACTAGGTTTTTCAATACATATAATGTTTTTAGTCATAACCCGAGTCAACTATCCAAACTCATTAAAAAATTTATTTGATATAATACTATTACAGTTAACTTTTTCATGAGGGAAATCCATACATTATTTATTGGTGATGAAATGTTTTTCATTCCTCCTTCATGGTGTTATTTCTATGAAATGGAATATATTTGATTATACTATATGATTTTAAATCATATTGTATAATTATGAAACTATACAAGCAATTTAAATTAATTGAAAATTTATGCATATCTAATAATAGAATCATGAGATTATTATCATTGGTAATATATTCAAATCATAAAAATATTTCATAATATTTCATAATAGTTTGAAATGAAAATTGGAATTAATGAATGAATATCCACCGGGAGTGTATAGCCAGGTGTGTTGTTTTTGTCCTATTAATTATTCACTGGTGAGGAATGAGTAATGGCCAATAAGCCCATTTTTTGTGCTATCCCTACTTAGTAGTCTATGAATTATATACATCCACATTCTAGTATCCAGAAGAGTATTTATTTTCAATGATTCCACATGTTCTTTATCTTACCAAACCCTCAGGATATTATCCTATGTTTAGACTTATCCCAATTGTCTATCATAGGATTATGTTCAATATTTCATGTTTTTTTAAATCTAGTGCCTAAGTATTCTAAAAATTCTACTCCAATACTAACTATAAATACCCTAAACTATACATCCCAAATCCTATGATAGACAATTGGGATAAGTCTAAACATAGGATAATATCCTGAGGTTTTGGTAAGATAAAGAACATGTGGAATCATTGAAAATAAATACTCTTCTGGATACTAGAATGTGGATGTATATAATTCATAGAAGAGTATTTATTTTCAATGATTCCACATGTTCTTTATCTTACCAAAACCTCATGATATTATCCTATGTTTAGACTTATCCCAATTGTCTATCATAGGATTATGTTCAATATTTCATGTTTTTTTAAATCTAGTGCCTAAGTATTCTAAAAATTCTACTCCAATACTAAATATAAATACCCTAAACTATACATCCCAAATCCTATGGATACATTTTTAAATTAGAACTAAATACATGTGATCATTTCCCAAATGAAAGAATAGATTAGTAGTCTTGGAAACATTCAAATAAAAACCACTTTGAAGAAATAATTTTTTATGAATTTAAATACTAATAATTAATAAGGACACATTAAAAAACAAGTTAAGTAGGTATTAAATATTAATCATTAACATAAATAGGTGCATAACACCAAACATGTCTCAATGATAAAAATATTAAGACTATGAACCAACACCTAATGTCTCATATTACATCATACATGTTCAAACATCATGTCAAATAAATATAAATCTATTATAAATCTATTATAAAATTGTATTCGGGAATAACATTATATGTACAATTCCATTACACTTCCCCATTATCCATTTATTATCATTTATTTCTAAAAATGGGAATTGTTGTAAACACTGGCCCATTTTCCTTGCATGATTTTGTTTTATGGTTATACTATATTCACAATAGTCATTGTTAAATATTATCGAGAATAATAATCAAGAAATTAGTAAAATAATTATTCATTATATATACTTTAATAACCATTCATATAAAGAGGTAATGAAAAATTTATGGCAACACTTCAGGGAGATTCCATTCCAAACATATACACGAGTGATGTTTCCAATTTCATATGGAAGGAATAAAAGGAAATTCAATAATAATTCACCTATCCTGATATATAATAATGGAAATATATATTCATTTATTCTATCACTGAAATAATCTATGAAAAATGGTCTTTTAAGAAAAATATACTGCTATGCAGATATAGTTAGTTCTATGTATGAACAAATGATGTTTTCTCTTTCTATAGGATAAATAGAAGTTTTCTAATGTTTATTATATCATAATAATAATAATTAAATATATTTAAGTTAATGAATAAATTATTTTATAATGGTCACTACAGAGGAAATATATCTTTTAACATTATCATTAATTAACTCTTATAGAATAGTTAAAACATTGTACAAATAGATGCCCAAAGATTGTACTAGTCTAGTGCATTTTGAAACATAGAAACATAAAAAATAGTGCATAAATGAGCCACATAATCTTCAAATAATTTATTCTTTATTATCACCATTCTTTGAATAATAAAATATAATTCGAATCATCATAACATGTGGGACAAAATCATCAAAAGTGGTCTGATCAGATACTCAATAAGAGTAAACATGGGAGATACCTAATCATAATCATGAGAATAAGTGTATGAGAACATGATCATGAAAATATAAGATCATACCATGAATATAAAAGACCATAAACATGAATCGTGGCATAAATCATGGTATTTAATAAGATATGAATCATAAGGAAATAAATAACATAATCCACGGAATCAAAACATCAGAATAATGCCTCGAATTGTGGAAGACACAAAGTCATATAATATGATATCCATATTATCCAATACATTAATAAATATATCATCATGGTAGTATGGGTTCACTCCCCATACCACCTTAGTATTCATGGTTCACTACTATGACCATATTAAAATAATAAATTCACTCCATATACCATCTTCATTATCATGGTTCACTCTCATATAAATATTAGTGTTAAATATTCATACCCAATAACATCTTAGTCAATATCATGAGATAAAAATCATAACCCAATGAATTTGAGGGATTTATAGGTCCCAACCGTTTCCATATGAAATCATACTTACATGTTCCACAATTACATTAGAAATAATATCACAACCCATGAAATGAAATTGTTATCATAAACATGAATCATATCATAACCTATAGAGGAATTATGTTTCATAATCTTTACATAATAAAAATAACCCCTGGAAATAAGCGGGTATTAAAATCATATAACCCAAAGATGAGAAATGGGTTTCATTAAAACCATTCCATAAAGACATATACCATTGAAAATAATATGAATGATACCTTTGAATCATTTCCTAGGAGGGCATGAGTAATATCACCAGATTTTGCCTCAGATGGAAAAGAAATTAGAAAGGTCTTTTGAAAAATATACTTGAGGAAAATATCATTTCTTCTTCAAAAAAGTCTCTTTAAAATATAATTTTTTACTCATTTTGTTTAATATATTCTTGAAATATAATAAAGAAATATTTGAAAAACATTTATTAATTTGTTTCTTGAAAAATATATAAAGGGATATAAAAAATGTTTAGAAAATTGTATTCCTTGAAAATTTAAAAAATGGATTTGAATTATTTTTTAAATATATTCCATTTAAAATACATTAAAAAGATATAAATATGTATTGAAAACAATTTGAAACATATTTTCCTTGAAATTATATAATATAATATTTAAGATATTTTCAAAATAATTTTCCTTAAAAATTATAAATTATTATAGAAAACCTTTTGAAAAACATTTTCCATGAAATATATATTGAAAACTTATATTTAAATAATGAAAAAACTTTGAAAAAATTTTATGCGAAAATTATTTTTAATTTTTTTTCTTAAAAATAAAAACATTATACATGAAAAGGAACCTTCATAGAAATGACGATGGGTAAATCTGTACATTCCATGTGAGGTAAGAAGAAAATTAATTTTTCATGGTAAAAGGATAAAAAAATTCCTTATTCATAATGTAATAAAAAATATATAATTGAAACAAATAGATAAATAAAAAAAGAAAAAAATTTATTTTAATTATTATTAGATAACATTAGAATATTCCTGGAAACTATTTTTAGAAAACATAGTTTAAAGGAAGATAAATTTTCGAATGAAGAGAGGGTAAAGGTGACCTTTATTAAAAATACCTTTTTAATTATATTAAATAACAATGAGTATAATATTGATACCAATATATTAATATATCATGAATAACTAGAGGAGAATTAACTTCATGAATTTTCCTGAAATATGGATTATGTTTTTTCAATAAAGGATGAATAATCATAAACAATCTCGGAAAGTGATGAGATTGTTTCAATAAAATCTTATCACGTAGTAACATTGGAACATTATCCCGATGTAAGAAAGTTAAATTAAGATTATTATAAAATATCATGAATGTAATTATATTCATGGAATAATATGTTAACCAAAGTATGATCTACTCATATAAAAATATAGTTTCATAACATGATTTGTTTCTCAAAGAAGGTAAATTGAGAAAAAATTGTTTTACCGATTTGGTAGAATTTAAAACATTTAAACCATATAATAAAGTACATATAATGGATATGAAAATACCCATAAATTTTATTATAATTATCTTTTAATGAATCCATGTGAAGTATACACACCATGAAAAAAGAATTTGTGGTGAAAAAGCATATATCTCATGGAAATAAAAAGTGAGATAGAATCCCCTTGCCTTATGTCTTGAATATCATTGTGCTCAATCAAAAAAATGTACAATGGATATAAATGTATTCTATATATTTAAAAAATAATAATATTTTTATATCGAATACCATATATGGTTTTATTACAACCATATATTACTCACTTGTTAACAATCCTATGTTAATGTTTCACTTTGGGAAATATTCACTTTGTACTTTGCATGTGTATAAATTTGTTATATATTTGATCCATATATATATATATATATATTGATTTTCTTATTGTATATCATCATATAAATATAATTTATATTATATAATATTTTATTCTAATAATGTATAGAATATGTAATTATGAAATGGAATACACAGTTCATGGATATGGTAATCCGTATGTATTTTGAATGATATTTCTATTTTTATTATCTTATTGAAAGAAAGATGATGCATGTGAATATATATGAATATATAAAACTATTATATTAGAATAAATATATCATATATATCATATATATAATTTAATTTGACTAAACCCATCATTAATAAATTCTTTGTTGTGTGTGAATGATTCACATCACTTTTAGGGGGTGGTAGTCCACACTTCCTCAAACAAAATTATAATATTTACACCGAATGGAAAGTATAAATATATCTGGTTTAAAGAGATTAAATATGAATAAGTAAATAAAAAATAAAAAATAATATATATTTATATACATAGAGTTTTCATCATAATTTACACTATAGATGTGGTGAGGAAAAATGAACAATCATCGTTTTGTGAGGTGGTAGTTCGTCGTACGCATAAACAGTATGTACGTTACCAATTAGATAGAAGTTTTTGTAAGTTTAGTTATTATTATTTTTATAAAAAAACTATTATATTTAATATTCAGGTTTTTGTATACAATCCTGGAATAAAAAGAGTTTATTTGGTGAGAAACAAAACTAAAGAAATGAGCTTGATAGAAGGTGTTGCGTCTTAATCAGGAAACTCTATTTGGTTTGAACCAAAAGGATTACTTGGATTGATTAATTCCCAATGGAAGGCCTTCTATGATAAATTTCTGTAACACCGCAAACTTCCACAGTATTCTTATCTTTGAATAATACAATAGCGTGTGTTGTACGCAACTTCGAGTTCTAACACACACCACAACCAATCAAATTAGTCATTATGAATAGTAATAACCACTTTTTGAAATTATATATATTTTCTCATTCCAAATGGAATTTATTTTTGGATTTTGAATATCGAAATTAACTTAGGGTGAATAATTGGTACTTTTTTCGACAACTTTAATATTTTGATGAATAGTGAAAATTACTAAATTTTAATAAAAAAAACTTTTTTAATCAAAATAATTTATATTGATAAATTATGAATTTGAGTGGTTTTGAATTATATTAAGAATATATTTTTACCATTTAATCTAATGTTGGTCATTGGACATAATTTCACATTTAAACCAGACATAAACATGTGTCAATCTTTTGATAGTTATTGTTTCTTAAAAACATGTTTTTTACAGAGGGAATTCATTTTAAATTAATAAATTCAACTTCTATGTATTTAATTTAGTAAAATAGACTTCATTATTGAATTCCTAATATCAAAATTATCTTAGGGCAAATTTTTGGTATTTTTCTGAAAACTATTAATTTTTTATGAATAGTGAAGAATACTGAGTTATAGTTTAAAACTTAATTTTTATTTAAATAATTATTTATTTTATTTAAATTATCTTATGTCAAAATAGATACATAATACCTATATAAATTCAATGTAATTCATTGGAGTCAGTTTATAATAATTTTTTATATATAAAAATTTTATTGAACTTTTCACCGTCTTTTACCCATCTACTATGAGAATTTACAAATTTACATAAAACATAATTTTATGCTTCTGTGAGTGTAATTACAAAAATCCAGGAGACACAGTTAATATCAAGTAGTTAAATGATGTTCAATATGATAAAAATAATTTTAGGTGAATAGTATCTTTTTACTTTTATTTATCACGGTAAAAAGTAAATAGGGTAATTAATGGTAAAAATGATATTATTATTACTCTAACACAATTCCTAATTATATTGGATAAGTACAATTCATCCAAAAAGACCTTATGAATTAAATATGAACCTCTTTGGCCACTTGGATTAGATTAGGACATTTATTATTATTTTATTCAAAGAAGAGTTAAAAGAGTTAAAATCAAAGTTTAAAAACTAAAACAATTTTAATATAGGGTTATAAATAATATAAATATGATTATAAATATTAATTAGAATGATAAAAATATTTCCTACATAATGGTTTTTTATTTATTATTTTTAGACATTAAATAATTTAATTTATTTATGACACAATGATGTTACAGTAATTACCATATTAGTGAAATATTAAAATAATTGATATTATAAATACCCAAATAAATATAATTTGAGACTTTTAATGAATTAAAATAATTTTATTGGTTAATATGAAAGGTTATGATTTATTAAATGAATTTGGCTCGAATAAAAAAAGTTATTAAGACTTTAACAAAAATCATTTATAAAATAGTGTCAAAATTGACAAAAAGGTGTGTTTTTTTAAAATATTATATTATTAATTGATATAATATTCATAAAAACATATGGTTCGGCCAAAAGACTTATGTGATGATAGGTATGTCATTAATGAACCACTTGGGGTTACCTTAGTAGTGAATAGTATGTTTATTAACCATATAATATAAAAATACAAAGAGACTTATTAAATGTCATACTATTTAACTAAGAGTTAAATCTAAAAGATAAGGATACAATAGTGATCCAAACGTGTCTAAAACCTATTGGTTGAGTGTTTTTCGACCCTCACCCACATTATACTTAATATAATCTAGTTTGGAGCCATTATAAACCAAATATTAATTTATTATAAAATAATATTTTAGGTTTTTCCTAAAGAGCCCCTCCCCACCCTTATAAAAGGACACAACTTCTAACCAATTCATCACACCTCTAAAGCCTTTTGGCTCGTCCAAAATCTGCCCAATTAATATCCATAAATCCCTCTCCTTCTCCGATAAGTCTTAACTTAGGCATAAGGCGCTTCAAGGAGTTCTTTTTGTTCAAACCAAAGGAAGTTTCCCAAATTAAAGGTAACAATTTCTCTTAACTTATTTTCTTTTATTTTACTCCTCCAACCCCTAAAATATTTTAATTCCTTTATTTTATAACAACACCAGTATCCTAAATATACTAGGATGTAGTTATGACAATTATTTGAATTTCAATTACACACACCTCCATCTAATGCTTGAAGAACATAATGTTTTTGTGGATGGAAAACTAATGCCTCATGAAACGATGATTGTTCAATTACCTCCTACCACCTCTCATAGGGGCCATTATGATGGAACTGTATTTATATATGATATATATTATGTTTATGTCTTCTTAATGCTTCTGAATTTTTCTTTTATATCATACCTTAATGGTTTCCATTATGGGTGAATGCGATATTTTCATTTGACGAAGTGCGGACTACCGCCCCCTCAATGTGATATGACTCGTTAATACCATATGTGGGATGTATAAAAGACGGAGTTAATGATATTATATATAATATTAAAATGTAATTATAATATATCTATGTATCATTATGTTTTATGTCCATTAAAATAAGAAATAGACATGAATGTTTCGTTCATGCGTACGTACAGCTTACCATCTCCAGGAACGGTGCATTTCATTCTTACCCCAAAATGATATGTACTATTATAAATACTTGTGTATACTAGATATATATGATATCTATGATATCTATATCATCAATATAATTCTAGATATAATGATATTTTTACCATGTGAACAACTTGTAACTATAAGTTCTTCATTTTTGACTCAAGTGCCAAATATCGACAAAATGAACATTATTAACTTAAATGATTATATAATGTTAATAAAAAGGTATTAAGTGATATAAAAGGAATAATAAACTTGAAAGAGGTTATTAAGCAAGTGTATATTAACTTTAGTTTATTATTCAGGATATTAAACAACGAACAGGTCAAGTCGGACACGAGGTAATGGGTTTTCATCTCACTCCTTATTCCTGTGAGATTCGTTCCATATTTCCACTATTACCTTTTGTGTGGTGTATGTACTGCCAATTATTGTATTATTTGTGTATTACACTTTAATTTATATGTATTTACATACTCATTGTATGATACCTCTTTCATGGGGTGTATGTTTTGTAAGTTACCAAATTAGTAATGGTTAATTTCACAATCTCTTTATTATCCATGGTTGTTTTTACATAAGTATCTAATGGGACATATTTACTATCCATGTCCATGTTTCATGAAAGAGTTTTCAAAGGGATTATTTTAAGGGACTTTTTTTTACAAAAACATCATTTCAAATGTTTTCAATATTTATTCTTCTAAATCTTACTCATTAATTTCCATGTCTTCAAAATGGTTTTTAAGGATTTATTTATATGGACATGAATGTTTTTAAAATGTTAATTCCTTTCAAAAGTTACAATGTGGTATGGGACACTTTGATTAAAAAATTTCTTTAAATGTATTCCTTTTTAAATTATGTTACTCTTAAATGATTTCAAAATAGAAAGAGATTTTTCTCTAAAAACGGTTTTGATTTCATCTTTTGATGGATTATTAGTTTATTTGAAATTGATTTATTATGATACAAAACTTCCATATTGTATTGAAGGTTTTGTGATATGATTGACTGTGGATGTGTTATTTTTACACCATTCATGGTTTATGGTTAATGTATTGAAATTTCATTTCCTAGTTCTTATATGAATGTTTATGTTATGTTTCAACCTTTTCATATAAGGAATATATTGGACATAGTAAGTGACTGGTGGAGACCACTATAGCTCATCGATCCATCAGTAGGTCTCATGAGACAACTAGACATGGAATTTTCTAATTCTGTTTCCCAATTTGATTTATGGTTTTGGCCGAGGCCTTAATCATTTTTAGACGTCTTGGCCGATTCCTTGACAAAATGTTTTAGAATTTCTGGCATTATACATTCCCTCATTATGAAATTAATATTGATGGTTCATGTAGTCATTCGACTAGTAGAATACCTATTATTATGTTTTATTATGGCATTATTTACTTATCTCATATTATTGCAATAAAAGTATTCATTTTTATTATAGGTAAAGGCATTTGGTTTAAATTATTCACCTTCCTTAATATTTATGTCATTTTCCACTGTATTACTTACCCTTACTGAGCGTTTGAGCTCACCCCTTTCTTATGTTTCATTTTCCCAGGATTCAAAGAAGTGTATTATGATTGATATGAAGGTTAATATAAATGGAATAATCATGTTCTCAAAGAACTATTTACGTTGTGTTTTATGTTAGAAAGTGTAATGTAATGTTAATGTATGGAATCTATTTTCCAAGACTGCTAAACTAATTGGACTTTCGGGACTTGATTCCTTGTAATCATGCCAATGTATCAAAATAATGCAATGACTTTGGGTAACTGAGGTCAGGGAATTATAGTTGCTATCATAGAAAGTTTAGCAACAACCGTGGAAGTAATATTTAGATAAACTCTGATTAGAGCACATAAAACTAAGATAGACATTGAGGGTTAGCATAGAATAAATTCCGAGAATATTGGTAATTTATAGATTTTGTGAGTTTTCCAAGAAAATGAATCCCTGTCTGGATATGAGCAGGTTGAGGCAGATCAGGCACAGATGTACCTAGGGGTAAAACTTGAAAACACCGGTTTGAGCTAGACTCGAACGGGAACTAGTGCACAACAATGGGCCTTGCTGCACTTTTGGTTGAGAAACTCCCGGGGGATATGCTTAGGATAATTATCATTTTCTTTACAAACCATTATGAAGGGTTTATGAGTATATAATTCCTCAAAGAAAACATTTTTATGATTATGGATTATATCCATAAACTATTTAATTTATGTTTAGTGTTTTACATGTTTTGGATTAGGTATTGTTATTCATAAACTAATCTAGTGTATGCCATTGTTTAGAAATGGTACCTAGTAGAAGGAATGAGAACTCCAACAATACGCATGATCCAAAGAGTAAGAAAGATTATCTCTTTCATGGTCTTAAGATGGAATTTAGAAGGGATATAGTATCCCATGTATTCTCAACATATGAAGAAATAATTTAATGTGTTAATAAGACAATTAAATAATTCTTTGAGTCTTAGGGCTTTGAAGGGAAGCAAGAGAAGAAAAGGATGGAAGAGAGAAAGATGAATAAAGGGAAGATGGAAAAGAATAATTTTTCGATATGTGATAACTATGGGAAGAAACACCCTAGAACTTTCCTGAAGGGAATGAGAATTTGTTATAAGTGTTGAAAAAGGGCACCATGTACGTGACTGCAAGGGTCAGAAAAAGGTTTCAAATGTATAATTCTTCGTTTGTAAGGATTTGGGAAACTACGTGAACCAATGTCCAAATCATGAAAGTATGCCCCAAATGATGGTATTGGATAATAATAATGTTATGATACTATCTCAAATGAAGAAGAATGACTAGTGTTCTTATGTTGTTATTATATGATTGTTTCATTTGAGTGTTGTATCAAAAATAAATTGGTTATATAAATTATGGAGATAAATATGTATTGTACTGTAGTATTATTTTATTGAGGATATAATATTATATGGTTCTATGAAAAGTGAATTAATAGTGAGCTACACTTTTGGTAAAATACATGGTTGAAAGAAAGGTAATCCTTAATATGGTCCCAATAATGTGGTAGTGATTTTGGAATAAGCGATGGTTGATTTGAATAAATTATATTGGATATTCTTGGATACCTTGAAACTGATTAATGATTTTTTATTATTGAAGTTTACATAATTTTTGGATAGAAGGAGTATATACTGTATTCTATAAAGAATAAGGGAACATGAATGTAATCAATGGTAATTCAGGATGTTACCATGTTATAAATTAATACATGATGAAGGTGATCAAATGTTATTACATGAAAAAAGGATCTTCATTGCCTTTAACTTCCTTATAAATTTTAGACTATGAGTTTGTATATAAGTATTTTGGATATGTCTAAAGGTTGGAATGGATTAAGTTTGAAAGGTTATTTATGGATTTTTATAAAAGGACAACATGCAGACCGTGTGAAAACCCGTCGCGTTGGACAAAGATGCGAGAATCGAACCCACAACCATAGTGCGATTGGGATTTATCACCTACCACTAGACTATGTGATGTTCTTGGATGGTATAATGTAGTTTATTTTTTAAAGGGTCTAATATGTGAATTATAAATTCATTATGTTTGGAACCCTATACGATTAGGATAAATAGAGTATTTTTTAGTTGTATTATGTTTTGGGGTGAAAGCTGAGTTTGTGGGAGAAATTTATTAATGGATAAAACTCTAATTATAAAGTAAGTATATCTACTTATGATCTTATCCAATCTCATAAATAAATTCCTCAACATTAAGAAAATTAACTTAGAACAAAAAAATTTCTCCTAGATGGTACCTTAGATCATCACAAATTTATGGCTTTGTGATTGTTGGCCTTTTCATAGCCATGTTCTCTACCAATCTCCGTCAAATATTAATGGTTTTACTTCTCTTCCATATCTATTTTTTCCTACATGGAACCTTAGTATGTGTTATTTTTGGTAAGTTTCATACTTACCACTCTTTATTTGAAATAGAGGCCTCATTAATCCATTTTTCGATATGGGATTTCAACTAAGATATTTTGAAATGTGTACCCAATGTTTCAAATACCGAGCATAAATTGCAAGGATGCAAATTATTGAAGTAGGGGAGAATTTAACACCACAATCTTCCATGATACACTTCTCTTTGAATAATACAGTAGCATGTGTTGTACGCAACTTCAAGTTCTAACACACACCACAACCAATCAAACTAGGCGTTATGAATAGTTATACCCACTTTTTGAAATTTTATACATTTTATCATTCAAAATTGACTTCATTTTTGGATTCTGAATATAGAAAATAATTAGGGTGAATTTGTGGTACTTTTTGTATAACTTTCATATTTTGATGAATATTTAAAATTACTAAATTTTAATTAAAAACAACTTTTTTAATCAAAATAATTAATAGTGATAAATTATGAATTTGAGTGGTTTTAAATTATATTTATAATATATTTTTACCCTTTATTCCAATGTTGGTCATTGGATATAATTTCACATTTAAACCGGACATAAAAAAGTGTCAATCTTTTGATAGTGATTGTATCTTAAAAACACACATTTTGTTTTGACAGTGGGAATTAATTTTAAATTAATAAATTCAACTTCTCTGTATTTAATTTGTTAAAATAGAATTCATTATTGAATTTTTAATATCAAAATTAGCATTGGGTAAATTTTTTGTATTTTTCTGAAAACGTTTAATTTTTGATAAATAGTGAAAAACACTGAGTTATAGTATAAAACCGAATTGTTATTTTAATAATTATTTTTTTTATTTAAATTATTTTATGTCAAAATAGATTCATAATATTTATATATGTTCAATTTAATTAATTGGATTTGGTTTATAATAATTTTAGATATATAAAAATTTTATGGAACTTTTCACCGTCTTTTACCCACATCCTAGAAGAATTTTCAAATTCACATAAAACTTAATTTTACCGCTTCTGTGAGTGAAATTTCAAAAATAAGAGAGGCATGGTTAATATAAAAGAGTAAAATGTGGTTCAATAAGATAAAAATAATTTTGGGTTAATATTAACTTTTTACTTTTATTTACCACGGTAAAAAGTAAATAGGGTAATTATTGGTAAAAATGGTATTATTATTACAATAACACATGTCCTGATTCTTTTGGAAAAGTATAATTCATCCAAAAACAACCTTATGAATAAAATATGAACCTCTTTGGTCCACTTGGATTATATTAAGACATTTATTATTATTTAATTCAAAGAAGTGTTAAAAGAGTTAAAATCAATGTTTAATAACTAAAAGATTTTTAAAATATGGTTATACATAACAAAAATTCGATTATAAATATTAATTAGAAAATAAAAAATATTTCCTACATAATGGTAGTTTATTTATAATTTTTAGACATTAAATAATTTAATTTATTTATGACACAATGATGATGCAGTAATTACCTTATTATAGAAATATTAAAATAATTGATATTATAAATACCCAAATAAATATAATTTTAGACTTTTAATGAATTAAATGAATTTTACTGGTTAATATTAAATGTTATAATTGTTTAAATGAATTTGGTTTGAATTAATAATGTTGTTAAGACATTATGAAAAATCAATTATTAAATAGTGTCAAAATTGACAAAAAAGAGTTTTTAAGACCAATATTATATTATTAATTGATATAAAATTCATAAAAATCTTAGGTTCATCCAAAGGACATATATTATGATTGTTATTTCATTAATTTACCACCTGTGGTTATTTTGGCAGTTTATAGTATGTTTATTAACCATATAATATAAAAATACAAAGAGACATGGTAAATGTCAAACGATTTAACTAAGAGTTAAATCTAAAAGATAATGGTAAAATAGTGACCCAAATATGTATAAAACCTATGTATTGAGTGATCTTTGACCCCTCCCTACCTTAGAATTTAAATAATACATTTTGGAGCAATTATAAACCGAATATGAATTTATAATAAATTAATATTTTATGTTTTTCCTGAAAAGCCCCTCCTCCCCCTTATAAAAGGACACCACTTCTAACCAATTCCTCACACCTCTAAAGCCTTTTGGATCTACCAAAATATGACCAATTAAGATAACTACATCCATATACTCCTCCAGGAAGTATTACCTTAAGAATAAGGCACTTCAAGGAGTTCTTTTGGTTCAAACCAAAGGAAGTTACCCAAATGAAAGGTAACAATTTCTCTTAACTTATTTTATTTTATTTTACTACTCCAACCCCTAAAATCTTTTTATTCATTTTAATTATAACAAACCCAGTATACTAAATATTCTATGATTTTGTTATGAGAATTATTGAATTACACTTACACACACCTCTATATAATGGGTGAAGAACATAATGTTTCTGTGGATAGTTAACAAACGCCTCACGAAATGATGATTATTCAATTACCTCCTACCTCCTCTCAAGGTGGACTTTATGATGGAAATATATTTTTATATAATATATATTATGTTTATGTTTTCTTCAGGATTCTGTATTTTTCTTTTATAGTATACCTTAATGGTTTCAATTATGGTTAAACACGATAATTTCATTAGAGGAAGTGCGGACTACCACCCCATCAAAGTGATATGACTCGTTAATAACATATGTGGCATTCATAAAGGATATATTTAATGATATTATATATAATATTATACTGTAATTATAATATATCTATGTATCATTATGTTTTATGTCCATTAAAATAAGAAATATAAATGAATGTAGTGTTCATGCGTACGTACGACTTACCGTCTCCATGAACAGTGCATTTCATTCTTACCCCAAAATGATATGTACTATTATAAATACATGTATATACTGGATATATATGATATAGAAATCCTGAATGTCATTCTTAATATAATGATATTTTGACCATGTGAAGAACTTGTATCTATAAGGTGTTAATTTTTGAATCAAGTGCCAAATATCGAGAAAACGAACGTTATTAACTTAAATCATTACATAATGTTTATAACATGGTAATAAGTGATATAAAAGGAATAATAAACTTTAAAGAGGTTCTTAAGAAAGTATAAATTAACTATAATTTTTTATTCGGGTTATTAGAGAACGAATGGTTCATGACGGACACGAGGTAAAGGGTTTTCATCTCACTCCGTATTCCCTTGAGATTCATTCCATATTGCCACTATTACATTTTGTGTGGTATATGTACTGTCCACAATTGTATTATTTGTGTAATACACATTAATTTATGTGTATTTACATATTCATTGTATGATACATCTTTCATGGGGTGTTTTTTCGTAAGTTACCAAATTGGCAAGGGTTAATTTGACAATCTCTTTATTATCCGAGGTAGTTTTTATGTAAGTATCTTATGGGACATATTTACTATCCATGTCCATGTATCATGAAATAATTTTCAAAGGGATTATTTTAAGGCACTTTTTTTTTACAAAAACATCTTTTCAAATGTTTTAAATATTTATTCTTCTAAATCTTTCTCATTAATGTCCATGTCTTCAAAATGGGTTTTTAGGATTATTTTATATAGACATGAATGTTTTTAAAATGTTAATTCCTTTAAAAAGAATCAGAGTGGTATGGGACACTTTGATTAAAAAATGTCATTAAATTTATTCCTTTTTAAATTAAGTTACTCTTAAATGATTTCAAAATAGAAAGAGATATTTCTCTAAAAAGGGTTTTGATTTCATCCTTTGATGGATTTTATGTCTATTTGAAGTTGATTTATTATGATACAAAAGTTCCATATTGTATTGAAGGTTTTGTGAAATGTTTGAATGTGGATGTGTTATTTTTATACCATTCATGGTTTATGGTTAAAGTATTGACATTTTGTACACTAGTTCTTAAACGAATGTCTATGTTATGTTTCAACCTTTTCATATAACGAATGTATTGGACATAGTAAGTGATGAGTGGAGCCCGCTATAGCTCCTCGATGCATCGGTATGTCTAATGAGACAACTAGAAGTGGAATTGGATGAGGCCATTTCGTAATTTGATTTATGGTTTTGGCCAAGGCCTTAATCATTTTTCGACATCTTGGCTGAGGCCTTGACAAAATATTTTAGAATGTCTGGAATTATACATTCCCTCATTATGAAGGTAATATTGATGGTTCATGTGGTCATTCGACTAGTAGAATACCCATGATTATGTTTTATTATTGCATTATTTACTCAGCTCATATTATTTCAATAAATGTATTCATGTTTATTATTGGTAAATACATGTGGTTTGAATTATTCACCTTCTTTAATATTAATGTCATTTTCCGCTTTATTACTTACCCTTAATGAGCTTTGGAGATCACCCCTTTCTTATATTTCATTTTCCCGGGATTCCAAGAAGTGTATTATGATTGATATAAAGGGTTAAGATAAAGGGAATAATGGATTTCTTGAAGAAATATTTACACTGTGTTTTATGTTTGAAAGTGTAATGTAATGCTAATGTATGAAATCTATTTTCAAAGACTGCTAACCTGATCGGTCATTCGGAACATGATTCCTTGTAATCATTCAAATGTATTAAAATAATGCACCGAATCAGGGTAACTATGGTCAGGGCATTACAATTTTAGGATGTTTAGTAGTGGGTCTGGAAGATATTGTCTAAACCTAATTGTGTTTTAGGTGTGTAGAAGTGGGATATGTGGCGGCCTTTTAAATGGATGGGAAAGGGAATACCTGACATTGTTTAAAATAAGTTAGTTGTACTCACATTTTTAACTAACATAAGTCATAAAAAACAGACCAAACTAAATAATATAATGTTAATGGAAGCATAATTTCCATAAAATGGGGTTTTTACAAGTTTTTAGTTTGTTTTGGGTCTTAAATTTAAGGTTTAGTACTTTGTTAACTAAAATTTTCTCTTAATCATTATTTAATTTTCATCACTTTCATTAATACTATTGGTCAAAAAATAAAAATTATTTGAAATAATAAATTATTATGATTACCAATATTGAATAAATGTTTCTAAATTATAAACACATAAGTGACATCAAATTAATTTAAAAATAATCCCGATGATGGGACGCCACTACGGGTTTTTAAAGAAAAAACATCTAAAAGTTAGATATGATTTTATACATATTTTCAAATTCAAATTGATTAAAATGAACTAAATTGGATTAATTTATAAATTTATTATCTAATTAAACATTAAAACTAATTTAAAATATAATTTTACTGTATAAATGATTTATTTGATAAAGCAGTTTTGAATGAAAATTAATTCTTTTTAATTATTCTTTAAATGATAAAAAGCCTTACATAAAATTAAAAAAATTACCCTAACCAAAATATTATGATTCTATTTAAAATTTGATTTTTATTCTAACATATAAAATCTAAAAAAGTGCCAAAATTTTGATTTAAAATTGGTTCTCCATTAAAAGGTGGTAAAACTGCCTTTATAAAAATATATTGTCTAAGAATAAAATTGGGTTTGTTCTTATTTTATATCTATAAAAACTAATGGATGATTAAAAGAATTTTTTTTGAATATATAAAATATATATTAACTTAATATCATTCATTGTTAGAAATTAATTTAATAAATTAATATGAATTATCAATTTGATAAAAAAATATACTTTTCCAAATTCATTACATTTATATTCATTTTATTCCAGTATACATTTCTAATTAATAGGTAACTAATGAACTAAACTATTTATATTCATAATTTTGTTAATATTATAATATTTAATTTTATTTCCATGTTATATCCTATTAAATAATAATATTTTAACAATGAATTATTTTTTTGAAACACTCGGTCCAGCATGTTACTTATGGCGTTGAGGAAAGTTAGTGTAGCATGTAACGTAAGCCACCCTCAGTGTTCTAGGTAGAGAAACATAAAATTTATATTGTCTATAGTGAACTATCAACCTTAAGTTATGTGATACTCAATCCATACATAGTGATTTAATATAAAATAAACTATTTTCAAAGTTTTTTGAAATAAAAACTATCAAAAAGAATAAATTAAATAAAAAATAATAATTCAAAAAATTAAAACTCAAATAACCTATCGGTGTTACAATTAGAATATTTTTACAGTTTATACTAAAATATATAATATAAAAAATCTCGTTATAATGATGACCTCTAATATGAGGAACCTTCATTGGATATGTCCTTGTGGACACTAGTGATGTACTTTTGAAGAGACATCCACATATAAAAATGGGATAAGTATGTTTAGAAGAGGTTTTTTTGGTTGAGCCAATGTGCTCCAAACATGTTAATAATGAATAGGGGATGTTCCTTTTTATAAGGGAGAGAAAGTTAACCCTTGAAATTAATTAAAGTATTAAACTAAAATAAATTAATTTACAATTTCAGTGTTTCAAAATTGATATATATATAGACTCTAAGATGAGGATATATCATTATAAAATCATTAAATAATGCTTTTAAAATATTAGTTGATGATTTAACCCAAATATTTTATTTTTAACTCATTGAAAATAATTTTAGTCTTAACCACCATATCAATGATTTTTACTCTTTAGTGGTAAAGAATGTTACTAGAAAAAAATTAAACCATAAATTGATAGTGGTTGGTAATTTTTACTATATCCTAATATATTGGAATATTATAAAGCTTCAAATAATTTAAATTAATTTAATAAATATTATTTAATATAACATACAATTAAATTAATTTTCAAAACTGTTCAAATTGTCGAATTTTTAGAAAAAACAAGATTAAAATGTAATTAAAATATAAACATTTTAAACAACATAAATAAGTCATATTTTTCACTAAAATTCAAAAAACATAATAATTAATTCATATTTTATTTATTTTAATAATTTTAATTCATTTATTTAATTTGTCTATTACATTAACAACAACCATGCCAGAGATGTGTAAGATTTTATGGTAATTATTCTATAACTAAAATATAAAACAAAATTACCATGATATAAATAATTAATTTATATTTAAAATAAAAACTTATATATATGAATAACATCTATTTTGTCCTTATGAAAAATTTATATAAATATTCAAACAATGAGATTGGTATTTTATATTTATTCATTACCTAAAATTATATTAACGTCATTATGAAAGTGATATGGAACTAAATTGACATGTATAAAAATATTGAATATGTGTGGTCAAAATAAACACATAAAATATAAATAAGGTCATCGTTCGATTGATTTTAAATCCTAATGACATTATTTTTAATTTTAGTTTCACAATTTACCATTATCCATGTGACACTTATTTACGATGATAACTATTCATAATAATTTGAAACAAAAGGATAGTATTTATCAAGGTTTAATGTCATTATTAAGAATATATAATTATTAAATACCCAATATATGTGTATAAAAAATAAATTTTAATATAAATGAAAAAAGTAACAATGAAAAACATTTTGTAGAACGATGTTTTTTTGTCATAAATATGAACTTTTATAGAAATCACGAGTATTACTCATTAAAATGGAATTAATTAGATTAATATAAATATAATGAATCATATTTAACATTAATACTAAATAAAAAAATATTCGTACTTTTAAATTAAATTTATTTTTGAAAATAAATGATATTTTTGAAAAAAAGTGTATTTATTATGGTTAATTGAAAATTCAGTCATTTTCTAAAAATTATAAAATTCCACCTGAAGTTATTTTTTATATTTAGATATAAAATAATATAATCATTTTATAGAATGTAATTTCTAATTTTTTTTTAAATTATTTATAAATTCCACTGACAAAATTTATTAAAAATTACTTTTTTAAAAAATAATTTTTCTAAACATAAAATGACATCACTAAAAAATGGTTTTTCATTTCATGATAGTTAATAAATAAATTTGTTTTGAGTATGTAAAGTATTCTAATATTTTACAATGTGGTTACTCATATTTATACCTACCACTTCAATGTTAAGGTTATAACGTTCAAATTTAAAAAATAACATTTTTATAATATATCCCTATTTGAAAAATGATTAGTGTTGTGTGTAAAGAAATATATTTATCAAATTTCTATTTTAATAAAAATTGGGGGTATTGTAGTTATTATTCAAGGATATTTGGTCAGTTTTATATAAAACATCAGGGTAGGACTAGTCAAGGAGCCAGGGATTTGGATTGGGTATTCAGTACTAGACTCAAACAACGAAGACTCTGGATGGTCACACACGTTAGGGATATTTTCATAGAGCTAAGACAATTCATGTTTATGTTCGGTAATAGATTCATAAAGATAGTGGTGAATAGCCATCTATTTGTTGATGCATGACCTTTATCACCTCTATATTTTACAGCACTTTGTTGGAAACCAAGGCTTCACATTCCTTCACCTCAAAACAATTTATTTGTTGGCTTGACTTACCTGTCATGCTTTCTTCTATGTTACATTTTATCAATAAACCATTATGAATTAAATTGACCCATATTTAGTGATTCAAAGATTTTCTTATAGTTTCTTATAGTTATTGAAATATGTGACGCCTCATGATTGTAGATATAATGAACAGTGGTTTCATTTTTTGTAAGGACTAGTTGATCATTTTTCAAGGTCACGTTGATTTCTATTATAGATATGTATCACATACATCACCAATGAGAAAGAAGAAACTATTAATAGAGATTTATAACTAGGAGTAGGTAGAGTTCATATAGACTTGCGTCATCTTGGCATGTTCACTGTGTATATTACATTTTGGGATATTTTTAAATAATTAGTGGAACACCCTTATCTTTTCATCCACATGTGCATCTCTATAAGGATGTTTTTTAGATGAATTAATAGTACTTATTTCTGATATAGGTGTTTAATTTTAGATAAATCTAATTCAATATGGTAAAACCATTTTGATACCCTCTTATAATATTGAATTGTAAATGTTAAAATAGGTCATGGTAAAACTGAAATACTTGTAGATACAGGGTTTTATTAGGTTGAGTACTTCACCGTGGGTTGAATGTTTTTTTTAAAAAGATGGTGTGTGCTAGTATTAGATCCCTGATAGATTATGAGAAGATAAATCACGTGATGTTGAAAAAATATACTTGCTTCCAAAGATCGATGATCTATTTGATTCATTAAAAATATTAAAGTGATTCTATAAGATTTATCTTTGATATGTCAATAACCAATTATAGGTAAGTTTGGAGGACATCTTGATGATCGGATTTAAGAAAAGGAATGGGCTACATGTGTACTTGGTGATTCCATTTGTACTGATTAATGAGCTAGAATATTTTTAGATACATAAAGAAGATATTCCACCCATTTATTGATTGATTTTTCATGGTGTTAAATGATTACATCATCATATACCAAAAATTATAATAGCACAATGCAATATAGCTTGAGATAGTCATGATTTCACTTCAAAACATTCCCTTTATTCCAAGAAGTGGAAGTGATACTATTGGATCCCATAAGTGAAATTATTTTGGAATTTGGTGTCTAATATTGGTATATCTATTGACCAAGTGAAGGTTTAGGTAGACATTTCATGAATAAATCCCTAGAACATGTTTAACATCATTAGGTTTCCTGGTTTTTTTATACTATCAATTCTTTATCACACAATTCACCTATTTATTAGCACCCATGATTACATTGAAGAAGAAGGAATTGAAGTACCATTGTTCCTACTAATGTTATAATGTGTTTATTACAGTGAATTTTATTTTAAATACATCTAAATTTTTGATTGGTCCTAATAAAATGATATAATATTCTATATAATATAATGAACGATTAATTATTTTTGTGGAAAATATTTTTGCATAGGGAGTGTGTAGTATCTTTTGGACCACATCAAGTAAGACACCATTTGAAGAATTATCCCTTCAATGACTTGGATATGGATTATGTGTTTTATAGTTTGATGTATTGTAAAATATTTCTCTCTGGTGAGAGGATTGTTTTAAAAATTGACCACAAGAATCTTCACTATATCTTCACTTTGTGGAACCTAAAACTGAGATATTTGTGATTTGTAGAGTACCTGCAGAAAATTCAAATTAAGATGTACTATTCATCAGGGTATGGATATTGTCATTGTATGTGTTTTTAACAATATGATATAGTTATCTCAAGAACATTGTGAGTGGACTTTAGGGGAGAATTAATACCTGATGAGATTGTTCTCATATTGGAGTATGAATGCTTTCGAGGACCAGTTTTTGATGATATGTTCTCTTTTAGGGGAAATATCTTCTTTAGTTTGTCGAGTGACTTCTAGTCTCGAATTTTTCCTTGTGTGTATGTTAATGTGGGAAAAACTAAATGTATTTTACCTGACATCTATCTAGTTATAATACAATGAAAATGCAATGATTTTATATGGGAGATTTTAAGTCCTTTCTTTTACCACGTAATATATGATTATAGAATTCTATATCTCTACATGGAAAATTAATCCTACAGAAACAAAATATATAGAAATAAATTAAATAGTTGTTTTAGATACGAGGTTTGAAGAGGGATTTTTTTATTTGTTTCTCGATGCCTTACCTTCTTGAGGTTAAATGATGATGACCATAATCCCGGTGGTTTTCTCAAGACACTTTTTATTCCCATGTGCTGGTGGGAGGAAAGCATAATATTCTTGGAGATGTGTTTTCCCCAAACCAAAAGAAGTTGGGACAATTTCTGGGTAATTGTTGATCAAATATTTTTTTTAATTCAAATAGATCGTTGAGACTCAATTACTATATGAGATTTGAAATATATATAACTATTAGAAATTAAACATTTATATAGACCCCTTGATCATTATATCTAATAGATATACACATCTAATGTAATTATTTTTGGGGGGATTATAAAATGAGTTTAATACTTTTATAATATTTGGAATAATATACCTTCCAAGAAAAATAGTTAGTCAGAGAAGATGATTTATATAAAAGAGTGTATTCTTTGGTCTTACGTCCATGATTTTGGTTGATCTTGGGATGATTACTAATCCTTCATTGAGTGTGAATTCAACAATATTTACGTTACTATAATTCATATGACACCATATAAGTCTCTCTGAGGTATTACATTCCATTCCCCACATTATTGAAATGTGGATAGGGAGGTGATGTTTTTTATGCGCATTATGCTATAGAAGAAATCGAAGAGAGTGTAAATAATTATTAAAATTTTGATCATTGATTAGAGTAGGAAGAAATCTAATTCCAACCAAAATAGGATACCTTTGATAGTTTCTATATATTTCTAGTTGTTTATGAGAGTGTGTCATTACTTAGGCCACCCGAATTTTTGAATGAAAGGTAAGATAACCCCCTATTACGTCATATCCTTCTTGATCATTGAGTGGATTGGGATAGTGTCTAACTATCTATATCTTCATTAATGCAACATATATATGCACAATGTGTTCTAGGTGCCTCAACATTAGAGGTATATTCTCGATCCCACACATTTTATCAACTATGAGGATGTTCAATTGGATTCTAGCACAATATACATAGTGATACGTTTTTATATTCTTGACTATAGTGAAAAATTCATACCATGAATGATAGTACCAATTATTTTATTTAAAAAATTTCATGATTTAATACATGAGGATACATTGGAGTCCGAGGTATATGTTCCAGTTCGGTGGCCCAAAATGATCTATGGGAATTTATTTTAAATCTTAGTATGGATGATATGTCCTTTTAGGGAGATATTTTAATATCCTCAATTTCTATTTCCTGTATGAAAATGCTTGTTTCCTTTTTATCCTTTGTTTTTTAATTGATCCCTACCTGAGTGTAATCTTTTGATCATAGAGTAACATATATTGGTGTAAATTGGGTTTTGAGATTTTTCTCTCCAAAAGAGAAAAAAAACCCATGAAATAAGTCTTTTTGGAACATGTCATGTCTATGTGAAATAAAAAAAAGTAAATGGATTACCAAATACATGGTCAAGGGGGTTCAAGATGGTCCTTTATTTGGACCTAGTGAAAAATGGAAAGGGAAATGGCTTGGAAAATATATGGTGAGGCCATGGACAATCCATGGTGATCCGGTAAATCTCCTATCGAAAGGAGCTTGGGAAACCACAAAATTCACATTTTAGATGGTGGTGGGAAATAATTTCCTAGATCTCTTGGGGAAACCCTATGGTAGGCCATTTTATCGTGGGGTGCTCAAGAACGACACGATTATTGCAAGGTCATGGTGAAAAATATTTTGGAATCAATTTTTTAATACATCCTAATTCAATACCCCATCCCTTATTGATCATTCAAAAAAATATTGAAAAAAATAGAAATTAATTTTAGGGTATTTATGGATGTGATTAATGGATTACATACCCCAAATAATTTAATAGACATTATTTTTAATAATTTAGCCCCTTTTAAATTATGTTGGATGAAACTTGGAAAACCACGTTAGAATTTTCATTATTTTAATAAAAAATCCTAGATTTATTCCTCATTTAGGTCAATATTTTATTCTCCTAGATTTATCTAAGGCCTTAAATAATTCTTCTTCCTGGTTTTTTTAGGATTGGGTATTTTGGTGATGGTTTTTTGAATGCCACTTTGTTTATAAGAATTTCTTTATATATATATTTTTTGATCATGGAACGATTTTGTGGCTTATATGATGATTCCATTTGCGTTGTAGTGAGTTAATTATTGAATTTCGATATAATTTACATTCTGTAAGATCAGAGGTTTTATGTGATTTATGGAAAACTTTATATTGCTGAAATCACCTCTTATTTCGATACAAGAGTTTCAGATTCTTCTTCTGTTTAATATGAATGGATTCTACCATTGTTGGTTATCATCATTGAGGGTTCATATGAAGCGATCAGGTTTTGGTTGGTATTTGAACATGGTTTGATATTTCAATCCATTGAAATACCTTGATGCTAATGTTAAAAATAAAGATATATGATGTTCCTTACTATCTGGGGCTCTTATATTCACATGTTTCCTTGGTTTGATTTTTGTGTTACAGTTCCATGATAAATTTTATAATTGTGATCACATGCAGTTTTGTTTTTAGCATGTGATATTTATACATGATACTTGTAAAAATTAGTATAAATTTTCTGTTTTATTCATATTTGGTGATTATCACATGTATTTTAGGGTTCTTCTATTTACCTGTGATGATTTAAATGTTTTTATCATACATGTGGGGGTATTGTTCCAAGATCATGGAAATGGTAAACTATTTTGACATGGTTAACCCTTAGTGTGGAGTTCTCACGTCTTTCAGTGATGGAGATGGTGGACCTGATCACATGGTAGGGATATCACGATGCCTCATGAATTTAGTGTAATTACTTTGTGCATAGTGGATTCCATGTAGCATGTTTACTTATTTCCTAGTGGGGATGAGGAACATGTTCCCTCAATACCTTGTGGATGTTTAGTAGAAAGGTCCAAATAATTCTTATTGAATATTGAGTAGCATGTTATCACGATCCATTAAGATTATTATTAGTTTGTTTAATATAATATTGGATACTTCTTGATTATATCTGATAAAATTATGTTCCTTTGTGGATGGACCCAAATTATTTATAACCAAGGATCATGGTGGCTTGGATATCACATGGGTTTTGGGTACATTGTTTTTTTACCTTCTTATGGATTTATTTTTATCATGTCATGCACCTATTTCTGATATGAATATTTTATACAAATCAATTAGTGGAGTCTTACTAGTTTTTACTACGAAAACCCTAAAGGGAATATATATATACATGCAGATATCTTGTAAAGAGAACCATAATAGTTAAATGATCCCTTAGAATATGGTTGAACCATGAATTATTCAGTTGGTGGAAGAATAAAGATAATGTATAAAGGATACCACAATATTATATACTTATCTCTTACTCTTATAATCAATTTTGGCCAACCGCATTGGAATACCATTTGTTGTTTTGTATAACATTTGTTCAATATGTTTTTTTAGGATTCCTCTTTATATTATAATAAATTTACAATTTTTTATATTCATATTTTTTGTGAATGTATCTGAAGTTGAGCATTTAGTCACCCTACAGATGACATTTATACATCCACTACTAGCCAACATCATATTCCATACAGGGAAGCATGTATGACATCATGTGAAAATCTGAAATGGACCCACTTTTTCATGTATGTGCATTAAAATTATGGTTATTTAATTATGATATTATTGTATAAATGATATTTTTGAACAAACTCACCCATAAATTATGTTTTTTTTGATCAGTTTAACAAACCAAATGGAAAATTCTATAAATATTTGTTATACATGACAATAGAAGCTAAAATACAAATTTTATTAGAAAACAATGATGAATAAATGTTTTTTTGGAATATTTTAATTAATATCTTCATTTTTATTAACATACCACCATTTGGTTTATTTAAAATTACCAAAAAAGGTTTTTATTAATGTACCACCATTTTTTTTAATATTACACCATTTTTTGGTTTTGGAAGGGTTATATTACTCTTTGAGACATGTTATATTTTTTCCACCATTTTCAATTTTATATTATGTAATTTTATTTACATCCCATAAAATTATCCTACTATATTTTCTAAGTAATTATTGTGATAAAAAAAATCCAAATTAAGACCCTTTCTTTATTCATATTCTGATTTAATTTTTTCCAAATCTATAAGGATGTTTGTTAGGTGAATTTTAATTTTTAGAGTTATAATTGTTTTTCTTGAACTTATTATAATTTCGGTGTGTTATAGTCGATTATTTTATTATTATTTATTTCCATTTTCCAATGGATTTAAATTTTTTATCTTATAAAATCAAATTACAATGCCTCTTCCTTCAAAATATGATATTTTTTGGATTTTTTCTTGACTCAATTGTAATTTTTTGAGTTATAATGATTACTATTGAACCCCATTATAGTATGCATAATTTTCATACTTTATCATTGAATAAAAAAAATTATTTCCACAAAGTTTTCAATGTATTTCAGTATCATCATAAAAAACAGGTTTTCTATGGATAATATCATGTTGATTTCCTTATATTGTGAAAGGCATACTCACTACTACTATATTTTCATTCCATTGATATAGTCAATTTCTATTATATTTATAATAATGCAATGGTTAGATATTCCATTATTTATAAAAATAAATATATTGAGTAGGGAAATATTGATAATCAACATATCTAAATTTTTATATGGATAGGAACTGACCACATAAAATTTATTATGTTTTTGGTTACTTCGGGAGCTTTATGATATATTTTATTTAACCATGATGTTTTTTTCTTTATGATGGTTTATAATTATTTAATTATATTTAATGATTTCCAAATTTATTGACATAATTTCATACCCATTGATATATAAAGTGTTACTTTTAGGGATAAATATATAGAGTGCTATTCAATTAATTGATTGGGTTATTCAGGAAAATACCCATACTTGTCAATTCAATATGGATGTTTATTGATTAGAAATTCATTTTGTTTATGTATTTTATTGTTTATTAATTCCTTCATATGATTAATGAATTAGAATTAATTAATGATGGTTGGGGAACATAATATCCCCTAAATGCATTGGTAGGTCTCACGAGGCAAACTAGTATGGTTATTTTTTGTATACCTTTCAATTAATTTTTATGTATTTGTTATGGTCTTCAAAATAAATAAATGTCTTTTAATAATGTATTTAATGTATGTATCTCAAAAATTAAGGCCTTAAAAAGGAATTCATTATAGATTCTATCAGTATGAAACCATTCAATCCTATCAATGTTATTATTTATATTGTTATGTGATAATTGGACTTGTTTCAAGATTATGTGATTTTTTATAAGATTTTTTTATTATCACTTACATCCCCCCAATTTATTAAATCCTTTTTCATTATATGATATCTTCGTGTATATACTTTTTTTAATGATAATTGGAGTTCACCATTTCTATTTTTCAATTTTCCCAGGATATAGAGAAATATATTGAAATTGATATTTCTATAAGATAATAAGGTTTTTATAATTAATAATATATATTGAATAATATTAATTTATTTAGTATTTCATAATGTACTTGAAAAATAATCGATTTTTTAAAAATTTATGGGCTATATTAGTTAATGATGTTTAATAATTCTCTAGTAATCAAAAAATAAATCGTTATGGGAATGTCGGAAATTGAATAATTTCACTATAAAATGTAATTATGGGATAGTTAAATCCGAGTAATAAAAATTATTTTTCATATCTTGATATTTATAATATTAGATATTATGATTTATTTGGTTGAGAAGGAATTAAGTGATATAAATGTATTTGAGTATTGATACATTAATATTTTTCACAATTTCAATAGTATAGATAACCTTTTTGGTAGGTCGTTGTATTATGGAATATTTTATATTGGTTAGGGAATGTATTATGGGATATGTAGATAATGTCCTTGGTGTAACACGCAAATATTTTAGAAGAACACTATTTTTGATAACTTATATGACACACAACATCGAGCTCAAATAAAAGAAAAAAATATTATTATTTCACAACACATAAAAAATATACAATGAATTAAAGGGAATTAATAGAATTAATGGAATTAATAAATACATAAAAATTTCCAAAAAAATAATAAAATACTGATAAATTCGTATCAATTAAGAACTCAATTTTTATAAATTCATTTTATGCTTCAAAAATATATTTTCTCCAAAAATAATTTTTATTACTTCTTCTAAGAAAATATTATTATTATAATATATAGTTTTTATACAATTTTTTTTATAAAAATCATTTCATTATTTTAAATAATATATCAAAATTATCATAGGGTGGATTTTTGAGATTTTTCAGAAAGGACTTCTTTTTTAGAGAATAGTGGAGATACCATTATTAATAAAAATATAATTTATTTTCACTAAAAGACCAAATAAAGATTTAATTTTATTTAAAAATTAAATAAGTTGTTATTTAGTTATATATAATATTGATTATATTATTTTAATCATCATTATACTAGATTTTGGTGTTAGTTTATTTTTAGCCCGAAAAATACATTTATGTAAAAAAATTATTTTTTTTCAGACATTAATTTAAAATTTTAATTTCTATTAACTATTGAAATTTAATCACTAAAATTGGATCCTTTATTTGGAATCATGATATTAAAATTAGGTGAATATTTTCTCTTCTTTTTTGCGATTAATAGTAATTACATAAATTTTTTGTCACCTTATCATGGGTAATTTAGGTAAGTAAAGTTAAAAGTAAATTTATATGGCCCAAAATAACACTAAATCAAATATTTAATCTATTATATGAGTTTTTTAACAATAATTATAAAATATTACATTTTATGAAAATTTAGGGACTATTTTATTTGAATATTACTTGTATATTATTTTAAGTACGAAAAAAACAGAATGTCACTCTTTTAATTTTAAATTTACATATATATTCACATAAGGATAAAACATTGTTTTGAAGAAATAATAAACTAAATTTTAAGAATAACGTAATAATTAATTTCTTATTGAATTATTTATTATTTTTAGAAATTATACAATTCCCAAAAACGATTATGGGACCATAATATAGTGGTTGTTGAATAGTAGAAAATTAAAGTCTCTAATTTTAGAAACAAAGAAAATATTTAATTTTTTGATCAATTATGGTTTTATTTGAGTTTAATGGTTAATAATAATATAAATTATAGGTTTAATGCTTTTATATTCTGTTTTCATACATGTCTAGATGTTTTTAACTTTGATATATTTTAATAGTTCTTAAAATGAAATTAATGATATTTTCTGTTATAATATATACTATTAAATAATTTATACATCATAATTTTTTTTAAATAAAACAAGTTGGATTATAAATTACTTGGAAATTTGTACTTTAAGAATTTATGACCATTTAATAACTTATACAAATATTTATAAACCTTTAACATTGAAAATGTTGTTCTATAATGAATATAAAAAACTGTTAATGGGGGAGTTAGTCCGAAATAATAATTTCCTAAAATATATCTAAACCTGTATAAATTTTTTTGTCTGATCATATTAATACCATATAATACGTATCATATAATACATATAATTTCAGAACAATTTTGTATGAGTTAGAAACATATTATTATATAATATTTCAATTATTTCCAAAAGCAGCCCTCTCATGCCTATAAAAAGACACCCTATATTATATTATCTCTAAATTTCAAATGAAATAATTTTTTCCATAAATATTCAATATAACATTATAACATACATAACTATGTTTTTGAGGATATATTTCTGAAAAAATAATTACCCTAGTAAGGATAATGTATAAAGTAAAGAAGGATTCTAAAGAAGTGATATTGCTTTTACCAGAATGTTTTAGTTTTATTTGTTCATCTACCTCATTTGAAACACTTCCAGAAGTCAAAAGTTAATGAAATATTAACTTATTATATATTTATCTGGTATTATATTAATTCATTTTCCTTAATCGTTATCCTTCATCAAATAAATGGGAAATGATTCCTTCATTTTTGTGCTTAATAGAACACCACCTAAGAACCGATGTATTTTATATTCCACCTCCACCATTCAGGGATGGTTATAATGATGTTTTTAATATAAACATATATATGATATTCAGGAAAAAATTATAATAATATAAAGTTAATATATAATATATTTTCTTACCATTAAAGTAATTTAAAAAGTATAACGTCATTCATTTGTATGTATAGATTGCCACCTCCATGAATCCATGGGATTAATTTTTCATCACTACCCCATATAGATTATATATATAATTTTATTTCAATATAGAGTGTGATATATACTATATAATAATAATTTAGTAAATATATAATAATATTTACATTTTCCCCACATGTTCATTGAAAAATAGAAATTCTACTCATGAATATGTGTGACCCAACATCCCCATGATTGTAATGTGATTAATTTATCAAAACCATCCACATTTTATTTTCTTATAAGTATAATTACTATATGAAAAATATTAATATGTAATTATTTTTATTCATTATATAATGTAAAAATAATCTCTTCAGCCACAATTAATATATCAAATCAATTTTAAAATAATGAACCATGTGTCTTCGAAAAGACTAACATTAACGTAGCCAATTATAAAATAAAATATGTAAGTATAAGAAATTATTAAAAAATAGGATAAATCTAAATTAATCCAACATTAAAAATATTCTTTAAAAGATCAAATTATTGATATAATTTTATTATATGTCAATTAAATGACAACAATAGAATAATTGGGCATGATGTAGTGGATTTCACCTTAATTTTTATTTCTTGAGCTATATTTTAATGTTTCCACCTAATTTAATTTATAATAATTTTACCCATTTTACATGATATATCATGAATCCATCATACTTCTTGGTATTTTATGTTATAATTTATATTATTTCATATAATGGGTTTTTACGTTTAATTTTTTATGTGGTAAAAAGTTTATTAACACACTTTCCTCTCATAGGACATCTAAACTCTCCATTGATTTTATTATTAAAAAATTATATCTGAAATGATCTATGTATGAATTTTCTTTATTTTACACTTATTTCTATTTATATTTGTTAAACACAATCTCACCATTTATTTTTTTCTCAATTCCATGATATGATCTTCATAAGGGTTATTTGTCTCGAATATTCCTTATTTCATTCATTTATTTATATTTTCCTCATATATTATTTAATGAGGCTTGTAAACTATTCTTTGAAATGTTATATCTGGGAACATCGTAAATTCATTTTAAATTATTTAATTTTTCATTTGAAATCATTTCTTTCACAGTATTATATTTCAAAATTTACCAACATAGTAAGGATTTTTATGACACAACATCATAATATTTTAGGATAATCAATGTTTAAATTTTGTTTTGGAGAGATAATATTCAATAATTTTCTGGGACCATGTCACTTTTATTATCAAATATTTATGAATTTTCTTTCCCAATTTTCATTTCAATTGCTTCCATTATTGATTAAATAAACATCAAAAAGATAGTATATAATTGATACTGATCTTATATATTAAATTAGATCAGGACTCATTCCTTTCCATATCCATGTTTTATCAAAATTATTTTAATAATGTTCATTTATAATCGTATTTGTTTTTTTGAAGTTATTTTTAATGATATTTGATCTTATATTAAATTTTTTTTAAAAGGAAATTTCATAACATTTTACACATAGGTAATAGTATACCCTCTTTACAAATGTTTGGAAAAATTATTATATTTTACATTTAGGACATGAACATATTTTACTAATGTAATTCCCATTAAATTATTTGATGATTTATTTTTCTCTTTATGACTTCATTTTTAGAGAAAATTATTTTTAAAATATATTTTTAATTTTTAGTTTTTAAAAGTATGCCGCAATGTTGAATGAGTATTTTCTTCTAGAATATTTTGATAAAATATCAATGGTATTTATATTCATCAATGAAAAAAACCATTGATTTTTTATTCTCATAGTGGATATGTTTCAATGATATTATCTTAATCTGTTTTCTAGACATATTATGATTGTTTCAATGATATTTTTATAGAACATCCTTCTTTTTCATGTGTAAATCATGATATAAATTAATAGTTGTTATTATCGTGTATAATAGTAAAAAATTCAGTTTTTATTATAATGGTTTGGTATTCAGAGGTTATTTGTGAAATTAGGATTGGGGATTGAACAAAAAAACATAAGGGTTTTTTCTCTATTTTTTATTGGTTGGTCCATTATATAATTATCTTGTATTTGGAAAAGAGACAATATTAATAGATTATATGTTTCTTCTATCAAATTTTTGAATTATATAGGGTATGATATTCCATTAATAACAGTGATTGAAAGAGTGATATGATGATGATGTTTCAACATACGAACATTTTTTCATTATGTCTTGGTAGATTTTAAAGGTCTCTGTGACCAATATTGAGATGACATGGCTCGTGACTACTGATTATTATGACTCTTTCCATTATTAATGATTTAGGTCGTGTCAAAAGTTTAATGAGACAGATTTTATGGGTATAAAATCATATATATTATGATTATGAATGCTATTTGTGCAATAATACACATATGATAATATTATTATAACTAATAACATTCAATTTTTATTTGTTATGTTTAACCATATTGAGAATATGAACGCACCCTTATTATTATTTTTCCTTTATATACATTATGTGGATATATGTTAAATGAATTACATCAAGAAAGTATTCATGTGTGATTAATTTAACGAGATAAATTGATGAAGTAATTTTAAATAGGAAAATTGGGGAATCAATAGGAAATTATCACTTGAAGACATGGGTATTGTTACATAATAGATCATCTTAATTTGATAAAACTATAATCCAAAAAGTACATATTTATGTAAGTTATCCAATATTTATTCAAGTTATTATATGTTTCGGTTCTATAATATGGGTTCATGTTTATGAGTATCAAATCATGAAATTTAAAGATAGTTTTTATAACAATAGTCTAGGATGTGTAGGATTGGGGTTCTTATACTAGGGATTTTCCTACGTATAAGCTAATATCCTTGAATTGTTTGTAATGTTTTAATTTTTTCAGTTTCTCAAAATAAAATACCGATATAGATAATGGAATGTTGTTGTGGGTGTTGGACAGATGCATATAGGGTAGCCACCTTGAGAAAGACTAGTTGGGTATAAACTCGATATTTACTCGGTGCATAATTAGTGGATCAAAGATTTCACACTATGATATATAATATGGGGGTATATTATGGATATTCCAAATTATATTGATGAATCAGTATGAATGATTTTATTCTATAACTAATAACGATAGAGAACCTAATATCACATGATCTTGGATATCAAATATTTAGTTACAGGGGTTTATAAATATGAGTACATCTAAAAAAATTTAGGCTTTTATGGATAAAGGTAGTGTTTAATTTTTATAAAATAAATATCATTAATTTATGGGATTAGAATATTATAATAATGTTTAGGATAATTTTTGGGATATTTATTTTTGGGATTAAGTTATAAATTACAATAGAATATTTCTTAGGGTAACAATATTAATCCAAAATTATTAAAGGTTAAAATGAAGTATTCATATTGGAATAAATATTTTAATTATGATTCCAAATTCATATGATAATTTAATTTTATTAGATACTATCATATATTTTTTGGTTTAAATATTTGGTTTAAAATAGGACCATGAAAATTATGTCATGGATGGATTGTCTCTAGAATCTTCTATGAATTAGCTATAGTGGAATATTTGTAAAATGATCGAGTATATTAATATATTCCAATTAAGATTGAAATGATTTAATGCATTGTATTCCTTAATATGGAATGGTTTTTATCTCATTAGATTCTATAAATTGGGCCATGATTATCTTTTAAATTCCCCTTACTATTCTTATTATTCAGTGATAATTCATATTAAGAGGACCCAATTTATTTAATTAGGGGGGAATAAAACAACATATATTTTTTGGAAACACATCCTTTTGAAAAACTACATGTTATTAATTCTTATTGTATTGTTTTGTTTAAAATAATTGAAAAATATTATGAAATTTGTCTCGAAGGATATGAATTAATCTAAAAACTCTTTACTAATCAATTGAAAACCATTACAACAAAAGCACCTGAAACTAGGTATTGTAAAACATGGATTATTACTCACTTTGTATTATTAGATCTAATAAAAGTAAAAAAATAATAGTAGAAAATAAAGAAAAAAATATCATAAAACTAGAATCTCCCCTTGACCACCTTCCCCATTTAGAAAAAAAATATTACTAGAAAACATTATAACAGAATAAATATCATGGTAGGGGAAATTATACAATGAGATCTAAAACAGTAACTATTGAATTAAGAAGTGTTACTTATGAAGTGTGAATGGAATGAATACATTTAGTAAGTATATATTTAGGAAAAAAATTCACTGTTATACATTTTGTTGTTTTTAAAGGTTGGGGCCGAAGCCTCATTTTTATTATTAAATCAAAGCAAAGTCCTCTTTTAACTGGGTAGAGGGAAACCCATTACATAGCCCGAAGGCCCAGTGGGCTTGTAGCCCATTACATAGCCCGTAGGCCCAAATTTTATGCCCAATTCACATTCTGTGAATAGTAACCTGCAGCTACAGTACCCGCACAGTACCGTCGCCGCTACAGTGCCCTGCCGCCGCTACAGTACCCGCTGATGAATAGTGCCGCTGCTGCTACAGTACCACTACAGTACTACTATGGTAACCTGCGCCCCATGGGTTTTGAACCCCCATTTTCTATATAGTATAACAGGGTGCTTACCACTAAACCAAACCCCAACTACACTTTTATACATATTGTTATTGGTAATATAATCATTGGAAATATGGTCATTTTATATACATGTATACAAAAGGTATTATGTACTTGTGTATTATCTTTGGTGAAATTAATTTAATTTAATCCATAAATAATAAATAATGAAAGAAAAATCAAATATAAAAAATTTACGTACATATATATATATTTGGGGTATGTATTAATAATAATAATTTTTTTATAAGATGTAATATGTATTTATCATTTGAATAAATATATTTACATCAATATAATGTAAATTTTAAATATATTGAAATATTAATAAATAATTTTAATTTTAGTTGAGGAATATTATTTAACATAAAAGTAACATTTTTTATTAATTATTTTATTAAATATTATATATTGTATCCTAAAGAAATTAAATTGAAAATTTTTGAAAATTTAATTCTATATTTAATAATATAGTATCTTTATTTAAATTATAAATCGATATGAAAAATTATTATGAATAGTTAATGATTAAAAATAATATTTTTCAACAAATGTGAATTTTCATTATATTTTGTGTTCTCCTCTGGAAGATAAATTTATAAATTTTAAAAAATTAGTTTCTCAAAAATTGTATTCATTTCTTAATCTATCACATAAAATTATCCCAGGGTGAATTTTTGAAAATATTCTAAAATAATTACTTTTTTGGTGAATAATGAAAAATATTGTTTTTATAAATACCATAGAATTTATGACAATTTCATGAAGTTTGAAAATTTTTAAACCATATGATAAATTCATGATAAAAAATTCAATTAGTTGTGAAATGGTAAATTTAAAAATAAGATTCTTAATATATAAATCCCTTCTATAGCATTTTGGAAATCATGTAATAATTTTTTAATAAAAATTTTATTTTTTCTTTTCTAGTGTCATTTATTTTTTTCTTGGTGAAATTAGGTTTTTATTTCAATTATTTTCAACAATAAATCCTTAAGTTAATATAAAACAAAGTATTTTCATTAAAATTGTCATTAATGAAAATTTTCTCCAAAAATAATTTTTCTTAAAAAGATGTATTTACACATTACATGACCTTATTTTAAAATTAACATACATTATGTATATTTTTTTTTAATAAGATAGATTTAATATATTTAATTGGAATGTCAAAATTATGTAATAAGTCCCATTTTATTCTCATTCATTAAAAGTAAACTAATTAAGTAAATATCAGTTACTTAGGTAAAAAATGATAAAAATGAGTCATATAAGAGTTAAAGAATAAAAAACAATTTAGAAAATTTCAAAATATAATTATGATAATATTTAAATGTTAATCCTTCCTCACACCCTCATTTTCTTTTATTAGATTCATTTGGCCCCTAAATAGTTCATTTACCTATTATATTATTATAAAAATTCCATTCCTCTCCCTTATAAAATGAACCTTCATGATAACATTTATCATCAATCCAAATGAAAGATAGGTAAATAAAACATTTACCCAAATACCTCCCCGATATTAAAATACATGTTCTTGTGTTTTGGTGTTCTCAAAATACTTTCCTTTAAAGGGTTCATCAATTTTTCAAAGGTGTTTTTCAAGGAATATGATAAAAAATTCAAATTATATCATTCCCATTTTAATTATTTTATTTACTCTTCCACCTAATTAAGATATATTCTATTCATTATATTATAGGAACATCAGTATTAATAATATAATTAAATTGTATTATGATTATTGCATAATCATAAAATATCCATTCTCTTTTACATAGAAAAATTGTAACAATGCTTATTTGTAGATGACCATCAGTATGGATGACATGTTTCAATTTTAATCACCCCGTTGAATGTTTGGTTAAAAATTATATTTAATTAATTAATGTATTATTTAAAACCTTTTCAATATTTAAAATTATAATCAATTCTCTTGTCAAAATTAATTTCTATGCAGAATTAATGCCTCGCCCATGCATATGTGTGGACTATCGCCACCACAAAGACGAAATGTTTTGTTTTTCATTTAGTAATTTATTAGTCATAAAAATATTATCAAATATGATTCAACAAATTTAAAACATAAAAATAATAATAATATTATTATATAATAATTAATGTTCTCCTAAAATAATCACATTCTTAGCTACACTCACTTGTAGACTAGAACTTGTTCTCATTTGAGTTTGTTTAACCACCTACACAAATAATACTAAAATTTTTTATTGTTGATGAATATGTAAACTTAAAAACTTATCTTATTAATAATTAATTTAAAAATAATGTTTGGTTTATGTTTTTGAAAATTTTATATTATCATTTAAATTATTATTAATGTGCCTCCATTTTTTATTGAAAAATTACTGAAATAAACTATTCACCAATGTTATCATCAATAATCATGAATAATATAGAGACAATGTAAAATTAGTAAATTATATATCATTATGAAAAATTAATTCTAATACGTATATTGATCTCAAAATTATTATCAGCTAATCAATAATCATGAATCCATGACATTTTTATGAAACTAATATTAAATAGACAATACATACTAATGAAATATGATGATGAAAATAAATTAAAATAAAAAAGTATATTTTTTATAAATTATTATTAATTAATATTATAAAATAGTATAAGTATAAATAAGTTTCTAAATTATGTGATTATGATATTGATTTTTCTAATATAGGAAGATATATGACATTTCATGAGGAAATATTAATGCTTTGGGTTGTTACATCTCAATTTGTCTTTATTGAGATATGATGCGTAGTCAACTTTTGTTTCCTTTTTAGTGTATATATTGGATAGGAATTTTTATTTCCAAATTATTCCATTAAATTTAATGGATATAAAAATCCAAATCTTACTTTAACATTAATGGGTTTGTAATTTGAAAGATAACGATGATGTAACTATTTTTGGGTCTCAATTCCAAATCATTGATACCTGATTTATTTTGAACAATTTTTCCTTTTACATAGTGTTATTTTTATTTACAATGTAGAAAATTATTACACAATAGTTTTATTTTAATTCATGGGTAATATAAATGAAACTCTATTTCCTTTCATCATTTTTATGTGGATTCAGGAGTTACCCATGTTGTAAATGTTTTCGTTAACTTGATTTTATTCATTGATAAAGGATAGTTCATTTTGAACATTATTATTATATATCTGTAATGATATTACCTATGATTGTATTATTATATACCTCATATATTTTATATTTATTCAAATTTTATTCTTATAATTTTCAATTACTATGAATATTCATTTAAAATATGACACTTCTTGGGTTTTTCCAAAAACTAAATTTCCATTATTGGAGTTATAATGATTATTATTAGAACTTATTCATATGTATTAAATTATTTCTATATATGATTGTAAAATATATTATTTACTATTCCATTTTTATGGATTTTAATTTAATCCCCATGAACTACCTTTTTGATTAATCATTTCAAATTAATCCCCTTACACGGTAAAAGTACTCATTACTACTACTTTGTTATCATTACATTGGTAGGGGTACATTCCATTGTACATTGAATATTAATATTGTTGTATTTTCAACTATTCATATATATTATTCCATTAAATATGTAAATATTGATATTTCATATTTATACTATTTCAATATAGATAACATTTGACCACAAGGCCCTAATTATGTTTGAGGTTCCTTAGGGAACATTATGATAAGTTATTTAACCATACAAAAACCATATCTAAATTTATTATAATAATATAAATCCAATCATTTATTTGGTATTATATTGATTTAATCATATTCATATTACTCTATATGGTGTCACATTGAAGAATGCATACGTAGAGTGATACTCTGTAATGTCCCTACATAGCTCAACTTAAACAGTAACCAAATAAATGGATCCACATGACCTCTTGAACTCCACCTCATTTGATAAATGTTTTAAATAGGTATAAGGGTTCATAGGTGGGATTTTGAGGAGATAATACCCTATGAATCTGATTTCAAAATAAAAATAAAATAACCCAACATTATACAAGTTAGAGTATATGGAAATAAAGAATAACCTGAACATGCTATACCAAATGAAATTTGAAATATAGGAAAGCATCTAAAAAGGTTCACCCAGTAGTCCATCACATATACTAGATAAGAAAAAAAATTAAAAAAAATACAAGAGTATCCACTAATAAATCTAATCTATACCACAAACTTAATCTTGAATACCATCAAACTTTATCGTCATGATCCATGACTCCATATAAGAAACATTAGTTAATAATGAAACAATAGGGCTCTACCTTATAATCTATGCAGAAGTTTTAAACCTAGAAATAATCATACATCCTGTAAGGGAACTATGTATCCTATACTAGGGGTGGTAATATACTCCTTAGTATGTATTCATAGGTATGTGACACTGATAAATCATTCCTACATCATATAGTGCCATGGTGTCATGGATCACATATCAATTCCTAGAAAAACTGTTATAAATAACCTAGGGTATATCAATATGGTATAATGATGATGACTCAGAGACTCATCTACCCAGGTATATTGTATAACATCCCAATGAATACACATACCTCGATATACTATGACAATGAACAAGGAAAAGCTCCATAATGTCATCAATACATGAGGTCTGCTCCATCCCAGTTTGAAATGGTATCAATAGATAAAATAATCACTTAATGAGAATCATCCAATCCCACAGAAGACAATTCAAGCCCTTATACATCACACATTTTAGAAATTCTATCCTCTTCCTGGAGCCAAAGCAATCCTAACATCTAATACCTGAAAACCCCACTAGTAGTAACCACTTTGGGTATGATCCATCTTGCTATTAAAACATAGGGACTTATCTATAAATGTATTTAGTTGTATAGATAGCTAATCCCCAATAGTGTGGGAGACTCGACCACACCCTTCAAATACCACAAAATACTCAACATCACTCACATGGAAGGAATTGATGCCACTTCCAAGATGAAAAGTAATCCAATATCTAAATCTACCAAAGCAATACTACCATATTCCTCCCTATTAGGTTAATTTTCTTGAGTATCACAAATCACCATACTAGGGTGTTTATAATAGTATTATGACCACTCTACTTAATCGTTTTTCTATATTCATCACATATATCCATAATTAGTGATTTTATTTGGTCATCAATATCACCCCATGTGTGTATGATATACCTATCATAAATGGATTGATGGAATATTCCAAACCACCACATAATCAATCACAAGGATTAGGTTATCAGTGAATATTCCCCCTCACAATGAATCTCCATATAAACAAAAAAATGTATTAATGGTTAGCCAAATAAATCAATCCAACATCACTATCAACAAATCGTCTTCTCACAACAAATTAATGAGTATTAATATGACACAAGTAACAATAACTACATGTTTTTTTAATGAAAACCCTTCGACTAATGTAAAAATATCATTGGGGCACCCAAAAAGTCCCATAGTTCTCACTACATCTAGGCTACCTTTTCAGGGTCGCTGAATACCTAAATTTTCACTCGAGTCCTAATATTTCATTCTATGTGAATAACACCCCTATACATCATGAAGGTCCCTATTTACGCACTACCCTCCTTGGTATATTATTCAAAGGGAAGGACTCAAGACCTTCTTATTTTCTTGCAAATATTGGTTGGACTAAACATCCAATAGATCACATTGAATTTCCAATTGTTTTTATCAAATTTGTGTGGATTAAATTATTTCATAAGGCCACGTTCCATTATCATTAAAATATTAATCATAAGATTTTTGAAGTCATTAATGTTCATATATTAGTGATTTTAAAACATGAAAATATAATATAGGAATTGGTGGATTCATTAAGGATTTATAGAATTAATCAAGTAACCTAAAAAATCATTTTAAAGGGGAATCATATATTTTGTTGTGGATACCTTTTATAGAGTTTATTTACTAACTTTTAGTTCATTATGATTTCATAATACAAATAACAACCCATACTTTACATACATTTATATTACATAAAAATTGATGAATATTCACCAAAAAATACAACAAAGTTATGATGAACTATATACGTAAAAATTATTTAGAAAATGGGAAGCATTAACAAATTATTTATAAGACATATTCATTATCTCCCACTTATTCCATCATAACAAGAACCCATTTTGACATATCTTACTTAACACACTTCTTCATGACCTAGGAAAAAGAAAAAGATTAATGGGTGATATCACATTCTCAATAGGGTTAAGAAAGGGAGAAATCAATCATATCATAATTAAAATACATCAGAACATAAAATTGGAAAATATTACCCTTTATAGGAAAGATCATGATACCATGCCAAGGGTTAAACCATAAAAGTTCATAAGAATTAAGGAATATAATTCCATAAGTGATAAAACAATACATAAAATTTAGTGACATACACACAAGCATAGAAAGTAATTTCATATTCAGAAAGGATCATTGTCAAAACCTTCATAAAAGAAAAAATCAATTATTGAATCGAGTGAACTCTTCGTTCCAGCTCTATACTACTAAACAGAGGTCATTTCCATTTCTATCCATGTCTATCTCATGAGATATAAATATTTACCCCTTGAATTTTAGGGTTATATAGGTCCCACAAATATCATAATGACATAATTATTTCATGCACCATAATAACATAAATCACTCATAATAACCTAAGGAGTAAAATGGATTTCTTTAAACCCAATAACATAATCCATAAAAAAAATGGATTTAAAAAATATAATTAAATCATAAACACAATAAAATAATAAGAAAAATAATCATATTTTACTTTAATCATAACCCAATTAATGGATTTCATTTTAGATGGAAAATAATTTTGATATAACATTTGGAATTAATTATTGAGGAAAATATCCTTTCCTCTTAATAAAATGATTTATTTTCTCAAAATGATGCGTAATTTAAAAAAACATTATTTTAAAATAAACATGAAATAATATATAGTTGGATTCATGGAAATAAGGTGTTATGAAAAGATAGAAATATTTTCAGGTTGTATATGTTTATAAAATATTCCCCCCGTACTTTTACCAAAAATGCTAATAAGTACCTCGTATAAAAAAAGATATGTTTTATAAATTTTAATAAAAATTTACCAATGGAAAAAATTGAGACTAAAAAATTGTAGATGAATAGAATCAATATTTGGGAATAAAAATTAATAAACCTAGAAATGAATTATAAATATACCTTAGTAGCTATTTAAGTATAAATAATCTTGTATAATAATGATATTGAGAAATTATCCCATTTATTAGGCATGATTTTATTTGTATGTATATAAACCACATGTATAATGATTTAAATTATTTCATTGAATTATTTCAAAACAATATCCATTTCTTTGATATCATAAATTATCATATTTTCATCCATTTGTTAGTAACACTATTACTCTCCATCGAGTGTTAAATTGTTTATTTTATTACGCATGTTTTTTCGGATAAGTTATTGTTCATAATATTAGATTATATTTATATCATTTACAGAATAAAATTAGTATAATACATATCATATTTTTTTCATTCCATTCGTTTATAGTATCATGAATTATTTAATATCATATAGAATGAATTGAATCAAATCATGGAGACAAAATGTCATACGTACGCACGAGTGACGATATCATTCCCTTAATTGTTGAATTTTATTGAAGATGATGGTGTATAATATTTCGAAATCAATATAATTTCATTATAATCATATATATTAATTATTTTCATCATTATACACATCCTTTTAATGTCTTGGTGAGCAACACCTTACACCACAGCCTTGAAACTATAAGTCCTACGTACCCACGCATTGTGATTTCGTTTTTCATAGGATGGATAGAAGCTAGAATATGGTTGTTTAATAATAATAATAAAATCTCAGTATATATTTGATACGATATTTATTACTTTATAATGAAACTACTCATAAAGATGACATATAAGTAGAAATAAGTTTGAATGAATCAGTAGAATATATCACCTCTTATTCGATGTGCTCCATCTAAATCACAACTTAAAGAAAAGGAGTTGGTATTTTTAGGATACCCAAACAACTATAATGTAAATAAGGAATTTGAGAAATGAAATGGGTAGGTTATGGCTGAACTTGAATGCTCAATGTGAAGGGATGTAGTTATGGAGCAGGTTCCCATTTATAATTTAGGTTAAGGTCACTTTTGGAAAATCCAAAAATATTAATTTATAATAAAATAAAACCCCATCCAAAGACATCCAAAAGTCCCAATTTTAGTGATTATATGATATAGGGTTGTAATTTAATCAAAAAAAATTATACATGTCTTTATTTTCATTTATAAATTATTATTTTTTTATTAAAACATAGTTATTCTATTTAATTTTATCTAAGGTATGAAATATTTCAACATTAAAAGGGTTCAATATTTTATTATTTTATGTCAATTAGACCATAAATAAATACAATAGATTTTTTTATACCGTATAGAAATTATATGATATTTCTAAACATGTTATATACCATTTAAAATATTTAATAATACATTAATTTTATAAATAATCAATAGTGTCAATTTTAACACTATTCAATTCATTGATTTTTAAAAATATAATGATAACCATTTATCATAAAATCAATAATATATTTATATTAATAATGGTTAAAGGTCTTATATAAAATCCATTTGATATATTAATTAGTCCAAATTATAAGGATTTTAATATTTCAATAATATTTATTTTATATTTCCCATAATAAAATTAATATTACAATAGTTTTTTTGTAATTATTTAACATTTTTATTTTTTGAATAGTGATTAATAATAAAATACTAGGTCATAGATAAATTCAATATCATTTAAAATATTATATAAAATTTAATATATCTTCTGTAGAATCCATAATTAAAATTCTATACATATTAAAACATAAATGTGACAAATTTATCATCACATTCAATAAAAAAATAGAAGTGTAATAATATGTTATATAAGGCTACAAATTGTCAATAACTCAACCCTTGGATTTTTATGGTTGAGATATAGACAATAAATAATATTTGGACTATTTTTTGGGATATTTAATGGTTATTATCAATTTAATAATAATTATTTAATTGATTTGTCATCAAATAAATAATTTCTGAATCATTATAGTGTAATCGTTTAATAAAATTATTTATTTCTTAAAAATCACAAAAAAATTATCATGATAATGAAAATAATATTATATTCAAAATTATTCTTTATAATCAAACATATCTTTTGTAAAATTATATATTAAAAATTATATAGTTATTAATATTTGAGTAATCCATATTTAAATTTTTATTAAATAAAATAAATTAAATGTCCTTGTGACGACCTGTCCCACGGGGCCCGTGTCATGACTACCCCAAGCCCACATTCCACAGACCAGGGTGTAACACCACAAGCATCCATTTTATGTTTCCCTTTGAATAATGAAATAGCTTGCGTTGTACGCAACTTCTAGATTTTAACACACCATGACGAATGAAACTAACAGTTATAAATAGTAATACACACTTTTTGAAATTTTATAAATTTTATTTTTCAAAATGGAATTAATTTTTTAATTCAGAATATCAAAATTAGCTTAGGGTGAATTTTTGGTATTTTTCTGAAAACTTTCCTTTTTTCATTAATAGTGAGAAACACTATAAAATCAAAATTTTATTTAAATAAATATTTGTTTTATATAAATTTATTTTAGGTCAAAATAGTTACATAATACCTATATAAGTTCAATTTGATTCATAGGATTCATTTTATAATAAGTTTAGATATTAAAATTTTTATCGAACTTTTTACCATCTTTTGGTGAATCATAACTTTTGACTTTAATTTACTATGGTTAAAAGTAAATAAGGTAATTAAATGTAAAATGATAATATTATTACCATAAAGCATGTACTAGTTCTATTTGATAAGTATAATTCGACCAAAAACAACTTTAGTAATAAAATATGATCATATTTGGTCTACTTTGATTAGATTAGGACATTTATTATTATATTATTTAATGAAGATTTAAAAGAGTTAAAATCAAAGTTTAATAAATAAACCATTTTTAATATAAGGTTATACAAAAAATAAATTCTAATATAAATATTAATTAGAAATATAAAAATATTTCCTACATAATTTTATTTTATTTATTATTTTTAGACAATAAATAATTTATTTTATTTTTGTCACAATGATGATGCATTAATTATTTTATTAATAAAATATTAAAATAATTGATATTATAAATACCCAAATTAATGTAATTTGAGAATTTTTATTAATTAAACTAATTTTATAGGTTAATATGACATGTTAGTGTTGATTAAATGAATTCTTTTTGATGTAATAATGATGTTATGAATTTAGAAAAAAAATATCAAATAGAGTCAAAATTGACATAAAAGAGTTTAAAAAATATTATATTATTAATTGATATAATATTCCTAAAAATCTATGATTTGGACAAATGACTTATATAATGGTATATATATTAATAAGGAACCACTTGGGGATATCTTGGCTTGTTATAGTATGTTTAATAATCATATAATATAAAAATACAAACAGACATGGAAAATGACAAACTTATTTACTAAGAGTTAAATCTAAAATATAAGTTTAATATAGTGAACTAAACCAGTATAAAACCCATTGGATGAGTGGATTTCGACCCATACTCACCTTAGACTCGAAATAAAATTTTTTGGAGACATTAGGTCCCGAAAATGAGTTTATTATAAAATAATATTTCATGTTTTTTTCTAAAGTGACCCTCACATTTCTTATAAAAGGGAACATCCCGTTCTCTCTAATTCACACCTCAAAAGCCTTTTTGATAGGCCAACCCCTTCCCAAATATCCTACCAACTATCCTCCCTTTAACCTATAAGATTTCCTTTAGTCAGAAATCCATCCTATGGATCCCTTTTGGTCAAATCAAAAGAAAGAACCCGAAGAAGAGGTAAACATTTCATCGCCTCTTTCATGTTATTTTCTTCTTCCACTTCTTCATTATTTGTTGTTTCCATTCGAAAATAATATTTCCTATATCTTCTATATACTTTGAAGTTATTATAAAAATGGTACAACCATTTTCATTACTCTATCCATCTTATGAATGACATGTTACCATACTTGTGTAGGTACGACTGATCGTCTCCACGTCGTGGTGTAGTTTGTTATTAAAACACTTTATCATTTAGATTGGTATAATAATGATAATAATTGACGTAAATAATTAATATAACAGGATAATTATTCTGTATATATGATATACCATCCAATTATATATGATTTTAATATCAAAATAAGGATATTGTCTCTCATGCGTACGTATGGATTACCATCTCCACGAACATGATGAGATACATTCCCCATTGTATTCATTCTAGAATAATTTTCATTTTATGATTAAAAATAATTTTAATAAAGATAATATAATTATGTATATGAATCAAATACATCCTATCCATAACAATCATTACATACTTAACAAAGCTTATAAAGAAAAACGAATCAGTTAACACCTGAAACTATGATACTACTAAAATATTGTTAACAAACCAATATTAGAAGACCATATAAGATATGATATTTATGTATATGGTTCAAATATAATATAATAAAAATTATTTCACTTTTATACTAGAGTTTAACCTACCCTTGACCATGGGAAAGTACAAGGTAAGGGTTAATTTCACAATCTCATTATTATCCAAGGTTTTTTTTACATAAGTATTTACTAGGACCTTTTTATCATCCACATCCATGTTTCTTAAAAATGTATTTCAATAAAATTTTTCTATGGGTGAAAGTAATTTATACCATTGTTTGTCCTTTTATTAAATGGTTTGAAAGGAATCATTTCGTCATTTTCCAAACAAGGAAATTTATGACCATTTTGACAAAATTAAGGCACGAATTTTTTTAACTTATATGGAAGGCGAGGCTCTTTTTCCCAGTAATAAAATTGTTGAAGCTTCCCTTATATGATTATAAGATTATTTTCAAAATAAATGTTTTCTTATATAATTATGTGACTCTTAAATGGTTTTAAAATAGAAAGATACATTTCTCTCAAATATTTTTGATTTCATCTATGTTAACATCATTTGATAAATTTTACACTTGTTGGAAGTTGCTTTATTATTATACAAATATTCCATATTGTATTTAAGGTTTTGTGAAATATGTGACTGTGGATATGTTATTTTTATACCATTCATTGTTTATGGTTAATGTATTGACATTTTGTATTCTATTTTAATACGAAGGTTTATGTTATGTTTCAACCTTTTCATATAATAAATGAATTGGACCTAGTATGTTTTGGATTGGGGACTGGTAAAAGTAAACCCTCTAGGTTGGGGTCCTGTTATAGTAGACCCTATGGGTTGGAGTTTGGATAGAGAGGCTCTCCCGGTTTGTGTCTGGTTACAGAGGCTCTACGGGATGGAGTCCAGTTACAGAGGCTCTCCGGGATGGAGTTTGGTTACAGAGGCTCTCCGGGATGGAGTCCAGTTATAGTGGCTCTCCAGGATTGGGTCCGGTTACAGTTAGCCCCTATGTTTTAGCACGAGGCCTTAAAAAAGTCTGGCATATGAACATTCCTTATTATGACTATGTAAATTAATTAACCTGAGAAATATTCGACTATTTGAATATTCCTGGTTAAAGAGACAATTAGATGTGGAATTGGCCAAGGCCATTCCAAATTTGATATATGGTTTTGGCCAAGGACTTAATAATTTTTAGGCATCTTGGTCGAGGCCTTGACAAAAGGTTTTAGAATTTCTGACATTATAAACCCCTCATTATGAAAAAAATATTGATTTTTCATATGGTTATTCGACTAGTAAAATACCCATGACTATGTTTTCTTATGGTATTATTTACTTATCTCAAATTCCTACCATAAATTCTTCATGTTTATTAATTGTAATGATATTTGTTCTTAATTATTCACCGTACCTAATGATTATGTTATCTTCCACTGTATTGCTTACCCTTACTGAGCATTTGAGCCCACCCCTTTCTTATGTTTCATTTTCCCAGGATATGAAGAAGTTTGTTATGAGTGACTTGAAGGCTCAATCTAGTAGGCTTTGATGTTTCTAATGGAATAAATTAGTGTTGTATTTTTTTCTTGTTGTAATGTTGAACTTATGTATGAGATCTATTTTCAAAGACTTCTTAGTTGATCATTCTTTCGGGATTTGATTCCATGTAATCATGCCAATGCTATATAATAATGCACAGACTCTGGAAAACTCGGGTCGACGCATTTTAGCTGGTATCAGAGGAAGTTGAGCAACAACCATGGAAGTATATTTAGATAAACATTGATTAGAGGACATTACCCTAAGATAGACTCTGAGGATTCGGATTGATGAACTTCCTAGAATTTTGGAACTGTAGAGAATTTGAGTATTTTTTGAGCAATACATCCATATCATGATACAAGAAAGTAGAGGAGGCTTTGGAACATATGTACCTCAGAGTGAAAACTCTGACAAGGAGTTTCGGGCTTGACATGGGGTATCCTGGTACATGAAAATGGGCCTTTCTGCACTCTTGGTTATGACACTCCCAGGGAATATGCTTAGGATAATCCACATTTTATTTACAAATCATTATGAAGGATATACGAGTATATAAATCTTCAAAGAAAACATTTTTTATGATTATGAATTATATCCATAAACTATTCAATTTATATTAAGTATGTTATAAGTTTTAAATTATGTATTGAGATTAATAAACTAATCTATGGTATTCCATTTTTTAGAAATGGTGCCTAGCGGAAGGAATGTAAACTGTATCAATGCACATACTCTATGTAGGGATTTACCTCATACATAAGATAATTATAATAGATCTGGTGATAAAATTGGTGCTGGTCGGCTTATCACCATACTAGGTCAACTCACTCATTTTATGAATAATAACAATACCCATATGAATTACCCTGATCCGCAAATGGAGGATCAATGTTAGACCGCTTCATGGGGCCACAACCCCCAACATTCAATGAGAATAAAAATCCATTTGTAGCTGAAAATGGATAATTTCCTTAGAGAAAATATTTCATGCCATATGGAGTAATAAAAGGGAAAAATTTATCAAGCATGTTTATCACCTCACGGTAGATGTAGATCAATGGTGTTCATTGATTCAAAACACAAAGAAAGATAATGTTATATCAAATATGGAATGGAGGGAGTTTAAAGTTCTCATCATAGAGAAATACTTTCCTCGTGACCATCGAGCGGATATAGAATGACAATTCCAGAGTCTGAGACAGAAGGAGGATGAGAATGTCGCAAAGTTTGAGGCCAACTATACATGTTTGGAAAGACATGTTGCACATTATATATGTATCCCAAGGAGTATTATTGATCGATTATTTGATGGGTGAAAACCATTTATCTTTCGAGAATTAGTATCATACTCATTTTCATCTTATAAAGATATAGTATAGTGTTATATCAAGACAGATAATGAATTATCTAAGTCATATAAAATTAACATAAATCAAGAGAATAAGAGAATGGTGGAGGAAGAGACAGATAATGGAAATAAATAGAATAAGGGAAATGTGGAATATCAATCATGCGGTAAATGTGGGAAGAAATTCTCCGGTACTTATGTGAAGGGGGTGAGAGTCTGTTATAAGTGTAGTGAAAAAGGCCACCGAACTCATGATTGAAAAAAAACAGAAATAGCCTATCAATTTTAAATGATAAAATTATAGAGAAATTGGGCATTATGGAAATGAATGTACTAAGATCCAAGGAAACCTATCTCTAAAAAGGCTAAGGGTGAAAGCCCAAGCTTATGCTGTTACTATAGTTGAAGTGGAATAATTAATGTATTTGTGTTTTTGGAATGAAGAATTATATTTTTGTTAGAAGAAGAAGGTAATATATATAAGGATTGTACTAAATTGCTTTTTATTTTCATTAATGTTTTAATATGAGGATGGTAATCATATATTTAGTATTCGACAATAAGAGAAACTTTACATTATTTGGGGAATCTGATATTAAAATTGATTTTGAAATTTAGAGACCTTTTAGAGAGAGAGAGAGTTTGGATAGAAGTATTTTGGATAACTATAAAGGTTAGAATGAATTAAGTTGAACTTTGGATAGTATGGTTTAATGTTAAAACATTTCTTAAGATTATTTTTGGAATATTATAATACAATAGTTATAGAAAAAGGACAACCTACAGGTTGGGTGAGAACCCATCGCATCGGACAAAGCTGCATGAATCGAACCCACAACCAAAGTGCGACAAGGCTATATCACCTACCACTAACCTACAAGAAGTCCCTGGTTGTTGAAAAATTGTTTTCTTCATTTAAATGTTATATGTTTACATTTGTAACCCCATATAATTATGATAAATAGAATATTTTTGAGTTCTATTATGTTTTGGAGTCAAAGATGAGTTTGTGGTGGAAATTTATTAATGGATAAAAATATAATTGAAATGTTAGTATATCTACTTATTCTTTTAGTCAATCTCCTAAATAAAATCCTCCACATTATGAAAAGGAACATAAAAAAAAATTTGTTAGTTTCTTTTTCATATTGGGTAATTATAGACCTTTCAACCTAACATAAGTTTATGGACTTCAGATCATTAACATTCAGCTAAAAATATTCTTGATCACTCTCCATCATATATTGATGATTAGTTTTCTATTCCATATCCATTTTTTATTACATGTAACCCTAGTATGTGTTATTTTTGGTAACCTGTATACTTACCTTTCTTTATCTTAAAATAGAAGACTCATTAATCCTTTTTTCAATATGGGATTTCAACTATGATATTTTGAAATGTCAAAACCCATGTTTTCAATATCGAACATAAATTGTGAGGACACAATTTATTGAAGGAGGGGAGAATGTAACACCCCAAGATTCCACGGTATGTTTCCCTTTGAATAATGAAATAGATTTTGTTGTACGCAACATTGAGATTCTAACACACTGAGACCAATCAAACTGGTCATTATAAATAGTAATACCCACTTTTTGAAATTCTATAAATTTTTCTTTTCAAAATGTACTTTGTCTTTGAATTTGGAATATTGAAATTAGCTTAGGGTTAATTTTTGGAATTTTTCTGAAAAACTTTAATTTTTGATTGATAGTCAAAAACACTAAGTTATTGTTTAAAACCGAATTTTTATTTGAATAATTAGTTATATTATTTAAATTTATTTTAGGTTAAAATAGATATATAATACATATATATGTTCAATGTAATTCATTGGATTCATTTCATAATATGATTATATATATAAAATTTTATCAAACTTTTTACCGTCTTTTACCCACCTCTTTGAAGCATTTCCAAATTTATATAAAACATAATTTTACCATTTCTGTGAGTTGAATTCAAAAATATGAGTGACACAGTAAATATCAAGAATTAAAATGTTGTTCAATAAGGTAAAAATAATTTTTGGTGAATAGTAACTTTTGACTTTTATTTACCACGGTTAAATGTAAATAAGGTAATTAAAGTAAAAAATGATATTATTATTACCCTGACACATGTCCTAATTCTATTGGATAAGTATAATTCCACCAAAATTCTACTTAGGAATAAAATATTATCCTCTTTGGTCTACTTGGATTAGACTAAAACATTTATTATTATTTTATTTAAAGAAGAGTTAAAAGAATTAAAATCAATGTTAAATAACTAAACAATTTTTAATATATGGTTATACATAAAATAAATTTTACTATAAATATTCATTATAAATACAAAAAAATTTCATACATAATGATATTTTATTTATAATTTTTTTACATTAAATAATTAATTTATTTATGACACAATGAAATTGCAGTAATTTCCTTATTAATGAAATATTAAAATAACTATTATAATAAATACCCAAATAAATGTAATTTGAGACTTTTTATGAATTACACATATTTTATAGGTTAATATGACTTTTTAAGGTTGATTAAATGTTTTTTTCATAGTAATAATGCTGTTATAAATTTAGCAAAAACAAAATAACAAATAGTGTCAAAATTGACTTAAAAGTGGTTTTTTAAAAAATATTATATTTTTAATAGATATAATATTCTTAAAAATATAAGGATCATCCAAATGACTTATATAAGGTTATATATATTAATAATGAACCACTTTGGGTTCTATGATCTTGTTATATTATGTATATTAACCACATAATATAAAAATACAAAGAGACATGGTAAATGTCTTACTAATTAACTAAGAGTTAAATCTAAAAGATAAGGTTAGTATAGTGACCCAAACCTATAAAAACCCATTGGTTGACTGGTTTTATACCCATAACCAACTTATCTTTGAATTAAATCATTTTGGCACCATTAGAAACCATAATTATTTTATTATAAAATAATATTTAAAGATTTTGCTAATGTGACCCTCACCTCTCTTATAATAGGGAAATTACACTTATCTCAAATTCACACCTCAAAAGCCTTTTAGCTCGGAAAACCCTGACACAAATATCCTCCCAACCGTCCTCTATTCATCCTAGGGGCCTCCCTTTAGTTATAAATCCAACCTAAGTATCTTTTTTGGTCAAATCAAAAGTAAGAACCTGAAGAAGAGGTAAATATTTCATCACCTCTTTCATGTTATTTTCTTCTTCCACTTCTTATTTGTTTGTTGTTTCCATTTTAAAATAATAAGCCTGGTATATTTTATATACTGGGATGTTATTATAAAAATGGTACAACCATATACATTACTCTATCCATCCTATGAATGACATGTCACCATATGTGCGTACGTACGGCTTACCGTCCCCGCGTCGTAACAAACATTACTTACATAACACATCATATAAAGAAAACTGAATCAGTTAACACACGAAACGATGATAGTTCTGAAATATTATTAATAATGAAATATTAGAAGATCATATATGATATCATTTTTACGTATATGTACCTGTATAATTTAATAACTATGATTTAACTATTATACAGGATGTTAATATACCCTTGACCAAGGAAAAGTACAAAGTAAGGGTTAATTTTACAATCTCTTTATTATCCGATGTTGTTTTTATGAAAGTATCTACTAGGAACCTTTTATCATAAACATCAATGTTTCTTAAAAATGTATTTAAAAAAAATCATAGGCTAATGTCATTTATACCCTTGTTTGACATTTTATTAAATTGTTGGAAATGAATCTTTCTGTCATTTTCCAAACAAGGTACTTTATGAGATTTTCAACAAAATTAAGGTAAGAAAGTATTTTTTAACTTATACGGAAGGTGAGGCTATTTTAAGCTGTTATAACATCATCGAAGCATCCCTTACAGGCTAATAAGAATATTTTCAAAATAAATGTTTTCTTTTATAATTATGTGACTCTTAAAAGATTTCAAAATAGAAAGAGATATTTCTCTAAAATAGTTTTGATTTCATCTATGTCAATATCCATTGATAAATTTTACACATTTTTGAAGTTCCATTTTTATTATACATAGCTTCCATATTGTATTTAAGGTTTTGTGATATATTTGTCTATGAATGTGTTATTTTTATACCATTCATGGTTTATAGTTAAAGTATCGACATTTCATATTCTATTTTAATACGAATGTTAATGTTATGTTTCATCCTTTGGATGTGAGAAATGCATTTGACCTAGTATGTTCTGGGTTGGGGAACGGAAAAAGGAAGCCCTCCATGATGGGGTCTAGATACAGTAGACCCTCCGGGTTAGAGTCCTTTTATAGAGGATCTCCGAGTTTGAGTATGATTACAAAGGCTCCCCAGGTTAGATTCTGGTCACATAGGCACTTTGGGACGGAGTCTTATTATAGAGGCTCTCCGAGTTGGGGTCCGGTTACAGTTAACCCCTAAGAATTACAATAAGGGCTTAAAATAGTCTAGTATATTCACTTTTATCATTATGACTATGTAAATTAACTAACCTGAGGAATATTTTACTAGTTTAATATTTATGGTTAAAGAGACAATTAGATGTGGAATTGGTCGAGGCCTTTCCCAATTTGATATATTGTTTGGCCAAGGCCTTAATCATTTTTTGGCATCATGGCAGTGGCCTTGAAAAAATGTTTCTGAATGTCCTGCATTATACAATCCATCATAATGAAAATAATATTGATTGTTCATGTGGTTATTCGACTAGTTGAATACCCATGACTATTTTTTATTATGTAATTATTTACTCATCTCATATTCCTACCATTAAGTGATAATGTTTATTAATTTTAAAGGAATGTGTTCTTAATTATTCACCATAACTAATTTATATGTTATATTCCAATGTATTTCTTACCCTTACTAATCATTTGAGCTCACCCCTTTCTTATGTTTCATTTACCCAGGATATGAAGAAGTTAGTTACGAGTGACTTGCAGGCATAATTGTGGAGTCTTGGATGTTTCTAATGGAATTAATTAGTGTTGTATTTCTTCTCAAGATGTAATGTTGTAATTATGTATGAAATCAATTTTCCAATAATTCTATACTAATTGGTATTTCCGGATTGGATTCCTAGTAATCATTCTAATGATATTTAATAATGCACTGACACTAGGTAGCTGGGGTCGGGGCATTACACAGGGGCTGGAGACTAGCACTGAAAGATGCCTTCCCTAAAATTGAGAAGTAATTTCCTTTATAAGCGGTAAAATCATGCAACTAAGCACAAATCAAGATACACACCCAAGTAAAGTATGTAATGTAAATAGAGTGTAAACTTAAATCAATAGGGCTAGAATACAAGCCCAACTAAAAAGTACAAGAAAAACTGTATAGTACAAGTAAAACTGAGTACTTCTCCTATGAACACCCACCAAGGATCCTACCCTCATGGTATTACATTTTTCGTATTCTTCACTCCTATGTGAGGTCGGTATATTCAAATAACATAGATATATTTATGGGGATATACCTAAATATGATTAACTATATTGTTATGATTTCTGGTTTATCCTTTATGGATTTGAGAAACATTTGGGTTTCTTGGGGTCTCTACTAAGTATTTTTATACTCACCCCTGACTGGTGTGGCACAAACGGCTGGAAGGCCGACAAATCTTCCACCCAGCAGTGCGGTCACGGGTCACTGCTCCACCACGGCCGGTCGGATGCCAACGGCATTTGGCCTCTGACGCGGCCTCCTAGTCCCCCATGGCCGATGGGCCACATCCTTCTGTTCATTCAGCGGCGCGGATGCATGCCACCCCAACTTCCTCATGGCCGACCAAGTGTTGGCTGCTGACTTCTTCCGTGAGCCATCGCGACTTCATTCCAAGCCAGAAAAAATTAAAAGACCACATATTCACGATCCTTATGTCGAGGGGTCCACATCAATATATCATGCTTAGTAAAACACTGTGTTTATAGTGTCAATACATATTTCTCATTTAAGAACGGATAACGAACACGCGAAGACTAACAATAAAAAGGAGAAAGGTTTATGTATGGGATGATGGCCATGTTCATTTGTCCATCATCATCATGAATTTTGGATATTAAGAATCAATAAAATAAATTAAAACATATAAAAAACCCTTACTCGATAACCCATAAGAGATTTCGCGAGGAAGAAGACGACGTCGATGAGATGGGGACGTCTGCATTCATTTATTCTGCAAGATGCTTCCGATCCGGGATCAGTGTCGGTTCCCCATTCTTTGTTTGGGGTGGTTCTTAATTGGGAAATGTTCTTTCCAACTTACCACAGTTCTCCTCTTTTACCAATGATTCTCTCGAAAGTGGTGTGGTTCCAATTCAATGATTTAAGGATTAATATTGGCAAATCAAAGATGGCACATTTAATTGGAACAATAAATTGGCACAAAAAGTTGGTACAATAAATTGGAATAATAAATTACAAGGATACCAAGGGTTTTTCCCACATTAAAAAATATTTTGAGTGGTCCCCACCACCAAAATTGAAAGTGGACGTCTCAATTTCAAAAATAAAATAAATTAGGTTCATTTTATTTTCTCCCCCAAAATGTACAAAAAATATAATTTCCCTCTCAACCCACTGCAGTTTAGGTAAAGGTCTCCTTAAGAGAATATCGGCACTGCAAGTTCAACGGTGTCCTCAGATTTCAATTTCAAGCACTAGTTCAAAAGTTACAAAAACCTGGCTTCACATTTACTGAACGTACATGAAAAATATTTAAAAATTGATTCCGGGCACTCTGGTCCTTGGAATCACATGCCGTCAATTTTTGTTGTCTCGTAAAATTCAATAAAATTATAAACAATTACATGGAAAAATCCGGGTCTTTACATTCTCCCAACCTTAGGTATTTTCATCCCTAAAAGCCACAACACAAACTAGGGAAACAAGTGAGAGTACTGATAACGAATCTGAGCCTTTCTCTCCCATTAGCTCTCCTGGAGGTTCCTGTGCTGCCAACGAACGATCAATAGAGGTATTGACCGCCTATGAAGGACCCGCTCCCATCGATCCTCAGTCTCCACGGGAACCTCTAAAAATGTTTCCCCATCGTCGATGTCTATCTCGCCCTAGTCAAGGATGTACAAAGGACTGCGTACGTATCTCCTCAGCTGGGATACATGGAAACCGTCATGTACCCGGTGCAACTGAGGTGGAAGGGCTAACCAGTAATCCAACTCACCAACTCTATTGATGATAAGAAAGGGTCTGTGGAACCATAGTGATAACTTGCTGCCACATCCAAATCTCTGCAAAACTCATCGAGATGTGACCTGTAGAATGACATAATAACCCTCCTCAAACTCAAGATGTCTCCGTCTCCAATCAGAATAAGACATCATTCTACTCTGTGTAGTCTTCATCTTCTCTTGGATGACCTATACCTTCTCTGTGGTAGCCCAGATCATCTATGGCCCCATGAGTACTGACTCCCCTAGGTTAGTACATCATAGTTTTGATCGGAATGTTCATCCGTACAATGCCTCTAATGGTGAAATTCTGATAGTGGAGTGATAGTTGTTGTTGTACGCAAACTCCATCAAAGTCATGTGATCCTCCCAGCTGTGGCCAAAATCAAGGATGCAAGTATGTAGCATTTCCTCAAGGTTTTGAATGGCTAGTTCTATCTAAAAATACATTTGAGGATGGAAGGAGATTCTAAACCGAAGTTGTGTCCTAAACACCTGATGCAACCCCTTCTATAGATGGAATGTAAAATGTGCATCACGATCAGAGAAAATATTAGATGGCACTCCATGAGGCGTCACCATCTCTTGTATGAAGATGCATCCCAAGATCTCTACTGATCCCTACTCTCCAATCTGTAGAAATTGGGCCGACTTGGTGAGTCATTCAACGATCATCCAGATAGAATCATGACTCCAAGATATGCATGGAAGTCCTGTCACAAAGTCCGTGGAAATTAATTCCCACTTCCACTCTGGTACCTCGAGTGGCTGAACTAAGGCTGCTGGAACTTGATGCTCTACCTTCACTTGATGATAGGTGAGGCCCCAATATACAAACTCTGAAATAACTCACTTTATTCCTAGTCACCATTGCTGACACTGAAGGTCTTGGTACATCTTCTCCACTCCTGGATGTACCTCTTGAGGAGACTTATGGAACTCCCTCAACACTTGCTCCCATATAGACATTGTTACCATCGTACTCCATCTGAAGAGGATGAAGTTCTCCCCAACTTCAGAAAATCCATTAGTTTCATGTCTTGTGGAGACCTGAGCACATCGAGCCTTGCAGTTATTGTCCCAAAGCTACGCCTACCTGACTTGTTGAAGGAGTGGGGGAGTGACTGTCCGAGATTTAAGATAAGCCACTCCATCTCGATCCTAGTAGGATATCTGAAAAACGGCTAACTGATCTCTCGCCTCACTAGCAACAGTATACCAGATCTCCTACTGAGTGAAAATACTACTACATTATCTTTCCTAGGAGCATACATTATCTCTAAGTCATGGTTCTAGAGGATCTTAAGCCAACGCCGTTGTCTCAGGTTCAGGTCCTTCTAAGAGAAGATTTACGCGAGACTCTCGTGATCAGAGTAGACTGTAAAACGTTCGTCCATCTAGTAATGTCGCCTCATATTCAAGGAAAATACCACTGCTTCCCACTCCAGGTCATGGGTAGTGTGGTTCTACTCGACTTGTATCAGCTGTTGAGAACCGTACACGATCACTACTCCCTCCTACATCAGGACACATCCAAGCTTGGTCCCTGATGCATCACAATAGACTACGTACTCAACACCCTCCTCTGGTATCCTCATGATTGGGGAACTCATCTATCTCGGCCTCATCTTTTGAAAACTCCGCTGGAATCTCTCCTACTACACGAATGGTTTCCCCTTATTCTGTATTGTTGATAAGGGTTTCACAACTCTAGAAAGGTTAGGCACAAACCTCTGTTAGTAACCGGACAAACCCAAGAAACTCTACACCTCCATCACACTACTGGGTGGCTATCAAGAAAGTATAGCCTCAAACTTCATAGGATCCACCGTAACTCCAGCCTCCAAGATAACATGTCCCTGAAAGTGGATCTCTCGTATCCAGAACTGGCACTTTGAGAACTTACAATAAATCTAATTCTCTTGGAGTGTGTGCAGAATTATCTACAGATGATAGGAATGCTCCTCCTCCTTCGCTGAGTATATCCAGATTTCGTTGATGAAGACTACCACAAAGCGATCAAGGTATAGCTGGAACATCATGTTCATGAGTCCCATGAACACTTCTTGGGCGTTGGTCATTCCAAATGATATAAACAAGGACTCATTGTGTCCATACTATCATCTTAAGTTCGTTATCTTCACATCCTATCTCGTACCATGAGCGGGTGATATCCTAATCTGTGGTCTATCTTTGAAAACCATTGTGCTCCCTTTAGCTAATCAAAGATATCGTCAATCCTTGGTAGTGGGGAATTTTTATACATGGTCACCTGGTTCAGGTGCTGATAGTCCACACAGAGTTTCAAACTCCAATCTTCTTTTTAGATAACCAAATCAGGGCCTCCCAAGGAGAAACACTGGGGATAATGAACCCCTTACTCTACAAGTCCTCTAGTTGTACCCATATCTCTTAGAGCTCCACGGGATCCATCTGATATACTGGTGTAGATATCAGTGTTTTCTTAGTGTACAAGTTGATGAAGAATTACACCTCTCTGCAATGAGGTAGAACCATACATCATCATTGAAAACATCAGTATACAAGTCCACTACTACAAGATAGCTCAGACTCTCAACGTCAACCACTACGAAGGTACGGCTAGCCAACATATTTGTGATCAGCTGCACCCTCCTCTGGGTAAGTCCATCCTACGGTGAAAATCTTCCCTTATCTCCAATGAAAAAACACCTAGTCCCATCCGTGTGGGCACACCACACATTGTTCCAAATGCAGTCAATTAGAGCATGGAATGTGGATAACCAGTCCATACCCAAGATGACGTCGTAAGGCCTCAACGCCACAACTAAAAGATCCCAGTTGAAGCTCTCGCCTCCTAGAGTAAGCTCGCACTGCTAGCACCAGTGTGCAATCATCGAGTTAACTCCTGTAGGAGTCTCTAGATTTAAGGATCGAGCCAACGGCTCCATAAGAATCTATGATCTTCGAATGAGGGTCGTGGAAATAAAATAATGACTATCTCTTGTGTCTATAAGTAATAAAACTAGGGTGGATTAGAAATAGATCATACCTCATATCATCTTCGGAGGGCCATAAACATAGGCCTTAGCTACCTAGAGTTGAGCTCGTCCTTGTCCACCTGCTCCCTATAATTGGGGTGGAATCTGGGTGGTGGTGGCGGGAGAACCTCAAATCAGCGCCCACCGCCTACTACACGGACTGCTCCCCAGCCACTTCCGCATCCGGCCTGCAGACCTCCTTGATCAAATCTTTATCTCTACCCAAGCACTCCTTCGACAGTCTATTGGTTGTCTATATGGCGGGTCAGGCAGTCACGATCCATGTGACCCTGACCTCCACCCGAGTAACATTGCATCATCATCACTTGTCCTGATCTTCATCAAGAACCCCGCACCACTGACCCTATATCCTGAGGTCGTCCAACTATAGTTCTTGTCCTCTTAGACCTCTGTGTCATATATCTACTGGCAGTTTCCGATGACTCTACTACGTGTCATCCAGTGGTGGGTCTCACTGCCTGTGAATGATAAGCTAGGAAACACTCCACAAAGTGCGCTCGCTCTAACACCGCCTCTTACATCGAGATGCTTAGAGAAACCATCGAAGATTTAATCTCCCGTATGAGACCCTACTCAGAGGTCCGGGACCTGAATAAAGGGTCTCGCACCGTATTAGTGGAGTAGTGAGAGTGGTTGGTAAACATAACTGAATACTGAGCCACAGTTATGCTTCCTTACTGTAAGTGGAGAAGCTCCTGTATACACACTGATTGTATGGTCGCTTAGATGAAATCTTCCCTAAATAGGATCTCAATGTTCTCCCAGATAAGAGTGACATCATCATGAACCTGGAGCATCATTATCCACCATTTGCCTATTATTGCCTGAATAGGGCTGGCGGTGAGGATCACCATGTGATTAGCTGGTGTCTCTACCAGTTGAAAAACTCTAACCCTGCACTCCACCCAGTCCTTAGCCGCCCGTGGATCTATCTTTACCTGAAAAGATGGTGGCCATTGGTGCAGGAACTCGTGCAACCTGTTCAAGTGGCGTGCACCCTCTATTGTAGGGGCTGGTGGAATCAGCTTCCCAACTAGTAGTGGTGTTGCTGGTACACCACCCGATGGTACAACTATTGTAAGGGGGACTTGCACTGAAGCCTCATCGCTCTGTGGGCTGTCGTCACGTACTCTAACTGGAATCCTGGTTAGCTGTCTATGTAGAGGCATCCTGAAAAGAAACAAGTGGGCCAAAATCATTATGTTTATACCTGGTGAACTAACTCAAAGATATCACAAAGAAGAATTTTTTAAAAACACATACACAATCAGTGTTTTCATGCTATAAATCGGAAAGTAGAGGTTAAGGTCTGGTTGTATGGATACGTCGGCCACTACACCAACACTGGACTCCCCGAATTGAAAACCACACTCAAAAAACATAACACTATTGCTCCTCATAGAAATGGTCAAAGTTCTAGTTCTTTGGTATAACTGAAATCCTTTAATACCAATTTTTCATGACCCATCCCCCAGGGCCCGTGTCGTGACTACCCCAATCCCACCATCCATAGGCCAGGGGCTGGCGCCTAGAAACTAAAGACATATTCCCAAAAAATGTAAAGGCATTTCATTTATAACTGGTAATCTCAGACAACTAAGCACAAAGTAGGATACAAGCACAATTAATCTATGTAATGTAAACAAGGTGTGAACAGAAATTAAAGGGGCCAAAATTCAACCCAAATAGGAAAGTACAAGAAAAACTAGAAAGTACAATTAAAACTGAGTACGTCTCCTATGAACACTCACAAAGGATCATACCTGAAGGGTAGGTACAGTTCTCGAATGATTGTATACGTGGATCACCTTTTAATTGGTCCACCTCTGAGTAGTCTCTAGTCCACTTACCCCGTCCTCAGTCAGCGATGTCCGTTGTCTACACTAGACAGAACAAGGTGTGGGTGTAGCCCGTGCAGGGGTGAGTATAACAATACTCAGTAGGAACCCCGAGACCCCCGAAGGTCTCTCAAATTCACAAAGGATAAAATAAAAAACATAGAAACAACAATCAACCATATTTATGTATTTTCCCATACATATATCGAAATTATCAGAATATACCCACCTAACACAAGAAAGAATAATAATACATAGGTAATACCACAAGGGTAGGAGTACCACATATGTATCACTAGGAAGATAAAGTACCACACAGGTACACCATGAAGATATAAGACGCAGCTCAAACTAGGTATATGACTATGAGAAACATGATTATGATGCTGACCCACATAGGATCACTATGAAATATGATACCAAGACACATGATTCTCTAGGGATAAAAACAAGTAACATCCCTAGTCAACTACGTCGAACACCTAAACTGTTGGAGAACTCCACCATTATAGAGTATAGTGGGCCTGTCGCATCACACAGAGGCACTTCCCACTAACATTGGATTGCTATGGTACCCCTCCTATTGAGTATTGTGGCTCTGCCGTGTCACATAGAGGTGATCCCCACCATGGCTCTGTAGCGTCACACATTGGTGATCCCCCATATGGCCTACTGAGGTACTTCTCCTATTGAGTACCATGGGCCTACTGTGTCTCACATAGGAACTCCCCACCCTGGGTCTGCCAAGTCACACTGAGGCACTCTCCACGGGGTCTGTTAAGTCACTCCAAGTCGAAATGGTCAGCAGTTGTCTTGTCTCAGCCAGTCCCTAGGTTCTATACGTAGAACGCTTCGAAAAACCACTCTTCAATCCATCGGTCATACCTCAACCTCTGGGTATTGGTCCATCCTGAACCACATAGGGGACGACCTGATGGTGCGACCCACTGCTGCGTGACCCGCTATGCACGGTCCATTGCAGTGCAGCCTGCTTGACTGGTGGTCTGCCGAGGCAGATTCCGTCGTGACCAACACCTGGGGGAGGCACCCCCCGGTGTTCCTGAACATTTTGTGTACCCTTCAGCTACTAAAACTGAGGTCCTGCAAAAGGGGACCCAACAGGGGTGGTGCGGCCAGCCGAAAGGCCGTCCAGCCTTCTTCCCAGTGGCATGGTCTCACGCAGCTGCTCCACCGTGGCCGGCCGGATGCCAGCCGCTTTTGGCCTCTGCCGCAGCCGCAGATTCCTACTCCGCAGGCGGAAAAGACGCGTGCTGCCGCTTCGACACACTGCCTGTCAGATGATGGTTTCCACCATGCTCTATTATAGCCTATGGGCCATGAACTCTTGATCAACTGGTAGTGCTGACATGCGCCACCCCACCTTCCTCATGGCCGACCGGGTGTCGGCTGCTGACTTCTTCCGTGAGCCATCACGACATCATTCCAAGATGGAAAAAATTAAACGATAGCATATTTGGGATCCTTATATCGAGGGATCCACATCCATATATCCCACTCAGAAAAACTCATTGTTTCCAGAATCAATAAATATTTGGTGATGAATAAATAATGAAGAATGCATATAGTATAAAAAGAAAAATGAGAAAGGTTTATGTATAGGATGATGGTCATGTTCGTTTGGCCATCTTCATCGTGAATTTAGGATACGAAGAATCAATTAAATAAATTCAAACATATATAAAAACCCTTCCATGATCACCCATAAGAGATGTCGTGAGGAAGAAGATGAAGTCGATGAGATGGTGACGTCGGCGTTCGTCTCTTTCGTTAGAAGCTTCCGATATAGGCTCATCGTCGGTTCCCCGTTCTTCATTTGGGGTGGTTCTTTTTTGGAGAATGTTCTTTTCAACTCTCCAAAGCTCTCCTCTTTTTCCAACGATTCTCTCATGAGAGGTGTGGAGCATCCAATTTAATGAGATAAATATTAATGTTGGCACATCAAAGTTGGCACATTAAATTAGCTCAATAAATTTGCACAATAAGTTGGCACAATAAATTGGAATAGTAAATTGGCACAGTAAATTTGAAGGATCCCAAGGGTTTTCTCACATTAAAGAAAGGTTTAGACGGTCTCCACCACCAGAATTAAAAAACTAGGTCTGAATTTTAAAAATAATATAAAGCAGGTTCATTTTATTTTCACCCACGAAAAGTCCAAAAAACTACTTTTCACCCTCAAAATACTGCGATTGAGGTGAATGTCTCCTTAAGAGAATAACGGCGTTGCGGGTTCAATGGTGTCCTCATATTTCAATTCTGAGTAGAGGTTCAAAATTTACAAAATCCCTCTCTCACATTTACTGAACGTACCTGAAAAAATTTCAGAAATTCATTCCAGACACTCCGAGCCTCGGAATCATGCGCCGTCAATTTTTGTTGACTCGTAAAATTCCCATATAATTAAAAACAATTACATGGAAAAATACGGGTCTTTAAAATACTAATGTCATCCATGTGGATTACAATGTACACTATTTATACCCAAAGATTATTTAGGTCAAAACAGACTCATCCACTGATGATAGGGCAAGTGTTCAGGTAATTTCATAATACTATTTTTACCCTTAATTATTCAATTTACCCTTTTATAATAAGAATAAAATTACAGAAGTTACTAATAATAATTCTGAAAAATAATTCAATTCACATAATTTGTTGTAAATATATTAAAATAAATCCCATTTTTAGAAATGTAGAATGAGTTTAAAATGTTAAAACACTGAAAAATATTGAAATATTTTTACATTTTAATTCAATTTAAAATTAATGTTAATGACATACATTATATTTAATGATAAAAATATTTACTATTTATACATTAAAACCATTCGATATTATAATTTAACAATATAAATTAATTTGTGGAAAAACATTGTTCTCAATTAAAATTTAGTTTACTTTTACTATTCCTAAAAGCATTAAAGTTATTAAAAAAATCAAAAAATCAGCCAAAGAAAATTTTTATATCTTTTTTCTAAATATCATGTTTATATTTTCATATAATAATTATTTATGTTCCATAATATTAATCTAAAATGATCTCTCCACTTTATGGTGGAAAATTACCTTTTAAAAAATCAAGGTTTTTATACACGAAATAGGGTTTATCCATACGCTATAATAAAAATATATATTATAGTAATATAGATAATATTTTATTAAATATATAAAAATTATATTTCATTAATTTCCCTAAATTACCAACCCCAATTTACCAGATGTAGTTCCTTATTTTATTACATTTACACATAAATAAGGAAAATTCATCCCAAAGGACCAAGTAGTTTAGTATCTTTTAGAACAATACACATGCATATGTTTAACATTAAAACATACGATTAGAAACAACTTATAAGTTTGGTTGGGAACATATAAAACTCTAATATTATCCCTAAAAGTCAATCATAAAACACCTCTTCATGTCCTGGAAAAAATGAAACATAAGAATGGTTTGGCTTATATGTTCAGTAAGGGTAAACATTAGAGTGGAAGATAACATAATCATTATGAATGACAAATAATTGTAAACAAAAGCCATTAAAAATAATAAAATTTGAAAATAATATTGTAGGAATATGATTCGAATAATTATTTACATAATAAAACATAATAATTGGTATTCCACTAGTTAAATAACCGCCTGAACTATGATTTTATAGCTTCATAATGAGAAAAATTAAAATTCTGTACTTTCTGAAACATACCATCAAATCCTTGGCCAAGACATCTAAAAATGATTAAGGCCTCAGCCAAAACCATATCTAAAATTGGGAAAGGCCTTAGCCAAGTACATCTCTATTTTCCTCATGAGACTTATCGATGCATAAAGTGGATATAGAGGACCAAACCCATCACTTACTATGTCTAATTCATTCCACATATGAAACAGTGATAAACATAAACTACATATACACATGAGATGTAAATAACTTTCCCCAATTAGTAACATAATCACATACCATTCATATTAGTAAGATGAATGCTTTCAAAATGAAACATCCATAGTAATATTGATCATAAAACATTAATTATAATATGGAATATTATATAATAAATTATTATACTCAATAATACATAAGAATAAACAAGAGCGTCTTAATAAATGAAAATAATCATATAAAATCATCGATTAATTCTTGAGATATCTACTATTTTACATTGAAATGAAGTGTTCTTTTGGTAAAATATTTTAACAAGACAAGAAGTGAAGTAATTTAGTATTATAATAATAAAATGAGTTATTTTAAAAAAATAGTTTCTAAAAATTGATTATAGAGTTTTCTTGAATATACGTAAGAATTTGAGATGTTTCCTTGAATCAGGATCGTATTTCAGAATGAATTTTAATATTTCATTTCGAAATATGTAAATACCATAAAATAAATAAGAATCATGGTTTTTACACAATCATATAACATTCAAATATAATTTATGAATAGTAAATAAAAATATTTAATAAATTTGTTGGGATTAATAGGGAAAAAGAGTAGCCCGAATGAAAATGGAGGTTCGGTTAAAAAACCCTTACCTTAAGATAGAAGGTGTTCCTCACATGATCTTAACAAGATGAATAATAAATTTTATGTTCAGATATTAATGATTCCAAAACCTCATATACATATAATTGATTTACTACAACCTTATTTGGTTCATTCATGACCTTTTGATGGGTTAAAATATTCAATTTCATAGTTTGGGAGTGTTTTATTCTGTGGTTTTCATGACGAGGTTACTTATATTCATGTACAGATAGAAAAGTAGAATTAAAATGGTTGTATATAATAGAAGTTGTATGTTATTATTGATGAAATATATGATTACATGGTTATCAAATTAGTTTTTTTTGTGAGTGATGATGAATCATTATATTAAATTCTAATGATATATATTTGGGTTTATTCATAGGTTTCGATAACAACGAACTCATTTTGATTTATAACGTAATATAATGTGGAGAAAAGGATTGTACAACCAAAAATAAGTTATAATACATATTTTATAGTCTTTATGAACCATAAAAATGGTTTCATGACCAGAATTGAAGATGTTAATAGAAATTGAAAACCCATTATCCTTGAATTTGAAAAATTAACACATGTCAGATGGTGTTTTCATTTCTAGTAAAAATAAAGGGGAAATGAGGGATGATAAATAATTATAAAATTATCATAAAAAAATAATATTAAATTTATGTTACTGGATTCATCATAACATTTGGATGAAATTAGGTGGGGGAAAATGAAAAGAAAATAACATGAAATAAAAAAAATGAAAAGGGGAATTTTCCTCTTGAAGTAATCTTCCTTAAGGGCATCTTTAGAAGGGAGGTTTTGGTCTTTTAGGAGACCAAGTGCTGATGGACATGGGGGAGGATCTAGGTTAGATATTTGGGTATATTTAAACAAAGAAAAATTATTGATAGGAGTGAAATGAAGAGGGAGTGAGGGGATGTTTTTATAGTGGGGCAGAGGAGTTATTTTTGGTTATCTTATTCATTGATTATTATTTTTCTCAAGACAATCAATAGTGTTGATTTGTGTGACCAAAAATAGTAACATTTTCATGTCAGTTCTAATAACTGGCCATTTAAATCAACAATGAATATGTCCTGATGTGGAAATTCAGTTATTTTATATTTTTCACAAAATAAAAAATTAAACTATTCCCCAAAAATTAGAGTATTTCAGAAAAAACAAAAAATATACCCCAACCATTTTTCGACATGTAGAATTAAATAATTGAATTCATTTTTTTAAAATAATTTTATAAATAATATAAATCATTTTTAAACAAAATCATTATTTACGTGAACAATAATGATTTAAATTTAAAACTAATTTTATAATATTCTCAAAAATTAACAAAGGTCTAATTAAATTATCATAGAATTATTAGACAACAAAATATTTATTTATGAATAAATTTTATGAATATTAATTTTCATTTAAATCAATTTATTAATTTAAAATTTTAAACAAATATTTATTACTTAATGAAATACCAACACATAATTATTAATTTCTAAAATACATTATTTTATGTATAATTTGAATAAATTTTATTTATACATTCATAGGTGTTGTTACTATTCCCAAGGGTTAGATTAATATTCCAAAGGGTATGTTACTATTCATAAGGGGCATGTTACTGTTCACAAAAAATGTATTTTGATCATGTCAGACTCTAAATATATTACTGAAAATAATCATGTGTGTTAGTTCCTCGAAAATCAAATAATAGATGTGGTAAAATTACTTATACTCACTAGGTTAAAAAAAAGTGTCGTTTTGAAGAGACTCATGGTTCCATAAATTTAACATTCAATTTATTTTCAAAATCATGGGGTGCTACATTCTCCCCTCCTTAGAAAATTTTGTCCACAAAATTTATAGAATGTCACGTCATAAAAAATTTGGATAGGTCTTCATCATAAGCTCATAAGGCTCCCACATCGCCTCTTTGATTTTATTATTTTTCCAAAGTATCTCTTCCAATTGAGTTATCGGATTTCTAAAAACCTATAAATTAGTGTGCAAAATCCAAATAGGCTCTGCATAGTATGATAGTTCAGGTTCAAATTTAATTCCTTCATAACTGAGGGCATGTGTTGGGTCTTTATGTACTTCCTCAACAATAAGACATGGAACACATTATAAACCATAGATAAGATAAGTTGCATAACCATTCTATATGTAACAACTTTAATTTTATATTATATTTCAAAAGGTCAAATGTACATATGGATTAGTTTCCCTTTATTCCCAAATCTGATAAATCCCTTCCATGGATATACTTTCAAGAAAACGTGATCTACAACTTGAAATTCCAAATCCTTCTTTTAATTATTAGCATAGATATTTTTCCATAATTGAGCTTCTTTTATATAGTTTTGAATATTATTTACCTGTTTTGTTGTTTTCTCCACATGATCTAGGCCGACAATCTTCCCTTCTCCAACTTCTCCAAACAAGTTGGTGTACAAAATCTAATTCTATACAATTCTTCATATGGTGTCATTTGAATACTTGAATGGAAATTGTTATTGTAGGAAAACTCCAAAAATGGTAAATATTGATCTCACATTCATTTAAAGTCATGTGAAAATGATTTTAACATGTCTTATATGGTATGGATCGTCCTTTCTGATTTCCTGTCAATTTGAAGGTGGTAAGTAGTACTTAGATGAATCTCTGTATCCAGCGTTTTTTAAGACCTTTATAGAATTTTGTTGTAAATCACATATTATGATCAGAGAAAATTGAGAGAGTTACTCTATGAAATCTCAAAACTTCATTGATATAGAGTGGTCCTGGGAACCCTAGTGGAAAATCCTCCCTTATAGCGAGGAAATGTGTAGATTTTGTAAGTCTGTCAACAATTACACATATATAATCATTATTTCTTGGTGTTTTGGGTAATCTAGTGACAAAATTCAATTTTATGGCATCCCATTTTGATGTAGGAACATGTAGTGGTTGCATGACACCCCATGGATGTTATCTTTTAGCCTTTACTTACTATCAAACTAGACATCTTGATAAAAAATCATCAATTTCCCGCTTTATTTTGTCCCACCATAAATGTCCCTTCAAATCCCTATACATATTAGTGATACCTACATGTGTATAGATATCATTACTATGGGAATCATCTAATAACTCCCTTTTCAGATATGGTATAGCTGGAACACAAACCCTCTTCTGAAATCTCATTATTCCATCTTCACACATGATGTCAACAAACTTTGCATCATTCACACCTTGAATTATATTTTGAATATTCTCATCCTTAGATTGAGAAGTTTTAATCCTTTCCAGTAGAGATGGTTGGGAAACCAAATGAAAAAGTAGGGATGTTATGCCTACATTTATAATTCCCATTTCCATCTTTATTTATCTATAAACACATGATCCATTTCAATCCACATTTTTGAACTCCATGATCTTTAATGATCAATGAATCAACTAACTTATTTTCCTATACTGGGTGGATGTGTACAGAGCAATTGTAATCCAAGTGTAGTTTAATCCATCACCTTTTCCTCATGTTGTGTTCTTTATGTGAGAAGATATATTTAATGATCTTATAATCTGTATACAAATCACATCTCTCACTATAGATATAATGTATCAATATATTTATAGAAAATATTATAACTCATAACTGAAGATGTTGAGTATTATAGTTTTGTTCATTAATTTTTAATTGCCTAGATGAATTGGCAATAACTCTATCATTCTACATAATGACACAACCAAGTCTATTCTTTGAAACATAACTATAGATACCAAATCCACCATTCCCTGATTGTAAGTCAGTATCAGAGCATTTAATAATTTCTTATTCAATTCCACAAAAAATTACTCACATTCGTTTTCCCATACGAACTTAAACCATTTACATGTAAGCATTTTCATTGGGTTGGAAAAATAGAATATGTTATGAATGAAACACCGATAATAATCTACTAAACCAATAAAACTATGTATCTCAGTTATGTTTTTTTGTGTCAGCAATTCTTGCACAACCTTTGTCTTCACAGGATCAATATATATATTTATTCCATAGAGACAATGTGGCCAAGAAATGGAACTGATTGAAACCAAAATTCACACTTTCTAATCTTACCATATAATTCATTTCTTCTAAGATTAATCAGAATATTACTCATATTGTTTTAATGATATATGTATAATTAGGATTATACCAAGATATCATCAATAAATAACCCCAAAATTTCATCAAGATATTCCTTGAAAAACATAATCATTAGATCCATGAAAATAGTGGGCACATTAGTTAGTCCAAAAGGAATTACTGTAAACTCGTAATGCCCATACTAGGTTTGAAATACTATCTTTCGAATTTCATCCTTTCTTACTCACAACTGATAATATCTAGATAGAAATTCAATGATCCCAAAATATTTGGGTCCATGAATTTGATCAAATAAATCATCAATGTGTGGTAGGGGATACTTGTTCTTTATTTTTAAATCATTGATCTCCCTATAGTCAACGCACAACATCATGGATCCATGTTTCTTCTTAATGAAAAGGACAGGGGTTCCCCATGGAGAAAAACTAGGGGAAATAACTCCTTTATCACTGAATTCCTCTAGTTTTTTCTTCAATATTAATAATTCCATAATGGACATTATATAAGGGGTATTTGATATTGGCCATGAAGCAGTAATTAAGTCAATGGAAAAATCAATTTCACACTATAGAAGATGTCCAGGTAAGTCCTATAGAAAAACACAAACATTCTATAAAAATATGTTTATCCTCTGTTTGAACATTTCATTCCTCAATTATAGTCATTTCATTCCCTTCCTCCCCAATAATTGAATTCAATAGAGATACTATGGCAGGATCTAGATAAGAATCTACTGATGAGATTTTAGATCCAAAGATATGGGATTCAACACTATTCTAAAAAGTTGTAACTTCCCTCTTCTTGCATAATATCATAAAATCAAAATGTAAAAAACCAACTAATACCAAGGATTTTATAAAAGTCAATCATTAGTATGATGATAAGGTTAAAAACCAATGCATTTTTACGTGTCATTATGGGAACTAGTTGACACATCATTATTGTAATGATACATCCCCTAGGAGATTTAACTAAGAACTCATTTAGTAAATAAAAGTGTTCATGTATAATTTTATTGGAAAATTAGGAAGATATAAAAGAATGCAAGGATTTATAATCAAATAATGTATTATCTAGGATTGATGAAATGATTGAATTACCTACCATCATGTCATTAAGAACTTCAATATCAACATTTATTATTACAATAGCTTGTCCCAACTCCATTTTCCTTTTTGAGGAATATTTACTTGAAAATTTGAAAAATAACTAGCATAATTACCTATTTCTCTAAAATTATATCATTGAACATTAATAACTTCTTTATTTCCCTTAAAATCACCAATATTATAGACTTTCTGTCCACACTTGTAGCACACACCTTTTTTTAAGATAAAACCAGGGTTATTCATTCCACAATTATCACAAGGTGGAATGTAAGCTCTTCTTTATTTCCAAATTTCCTTAATTCCCTTTCCTGAGTTTTCAAATTTCCTATCCTTCTTCTTAAGTCCCTTAAATTCATAAGACATAGAGAAATTTATTTCTTTCTTTACAGCATATGAGTCTATCTCTTCTTATGATGACAATGCTTGGAAAACCAATTCTTATTGGAGGAATAGATTTAGTCCATCAATGAATTGATCATTATTTCTCCTCGGATTAAGTATATAATCCACAACATGCCTTTCTAGTCTTTTTATGCTAGCTTCATACTTCACAGCATTCTCATATTCTTTTTTCATCAAATATAAAATAAGCCATTCCACATCAACTTGTTGTTAATGAGGAAAGTATTTTTATTGGAAATGTTATTAAAATTAATTATATTCTAGGTTTTCTATTTATTCTTCCTTCATTGTGTTATTAATTACATACCCACATTGATAATCATATCCCGACAGATAATAAACTATCATGAAAACCTTCTCACATTCATTACATTCCAAAGAGGAAAATATATTATCTAATAAACTTATCGACTTATCTTCGATAAATGGGTTTGTAATCTCATTAAATGATGGAGGTGGTTGTCATGTAAAGAGTTCTAACATAGCTCCTCCATGTTGTGGATCTGGATTCTCCATTCAGGTAAGGTTATTATTCATTACCAGAGTATGTTGTTCCTATATAATTTTAAGTTTCTCAGAACCAGTCGCAGATCCAAAGCATGCAACACTAGATTTTATAGGAGGTAAATCACTACCTCAGATGTGATCATTCATGCGGTTGACATTCCATCCACTAATATCCATTTCTAAATAATGACATTCACTAGAATAAGTTATGAATCATAATGTATAATCTCATCTTAAGAAAATACTTATAATAAATTGAAATCATATGCATGGATAATCCCATAATCAAGAACATTAATTCATTGAGAAAAAAAATACAATTAAATACTTCATAATTGGTTGTAATGAATATGTAAATTATCCCAAAAATATCCCTCTAGTGTGTCAAACAAAGTCCGTAGTAAGGCCCGTTGTCGTGTACCGGGATACCCTTATTCATGCCTAAAACTCCTTGTCAGACTTTTCACTCCTAGGTATATCTATTATAGAACCACATCCACTTGTATTATATAGATTGATATGTATTTCCTTGAAATATCCACATAACCTATTCCAAACCAAAATTATAGGATATTTTAGTATCTTTATCCTCAAAAACATTATTCGTGAGTTGTTCCAAAATGTATATTTTCAATATCTAGTTTCTATATTTTAAACTTAATTTCCTTTGATACCAATTGTAATGACCCAACCCCAGTTTCCTGGGGATGGTGCCTCATTTTTTTACTTGTAAATATAAACAAGGAATATGCATCTGGAAGGACCGAGTAGTTTAGTTTCATTGGAAACAAGATACATACAGAAGTTCAACAATACAACATGAAATGAGAAACAACATAAAAGTTCCATTGAGAACATCTACCCCTATAAGATTATCCCTGAAATTAAATAATACTATTCCAATTAATGTCCTAGAAAAAATAAAATATAAGAAGGGGTTATCTCTGATGCTCAGTAAGGGTAAAAATTAAAATGAAAGATAACATAACATTAGACATGGTGAATAATTTAAAACACATGCCCATTAAAATAATAAACATTAACATAATATAACTGGAATATATGGTCTGCAAATATTTCCTTAATAAAATATAATCAATGGTATTCCACTAGCTGAATGTACACATGATCAATGAGTTTCTATGTTCATAATGAGGTAAATTAAAATAATTAAGATTATAAAACATGCCGTTAAGGCCTCTGACAAAGCATATAAAAATGATTAAGGCCTTGGAAAAACCATATCGTAAATTGGGAAAGGCCTTGGCCAAGTCCATATCTATTAGATTCATTAGACATAATAATGTATCTAGGGAAAAAAGTGGGACCCACTATAAAGCCCCAGCCATAAACCTTACCTATTCTTGAGTTAATACAAGATTACACATTGAGGATCTTTTCATGTTTAGAGTTTTAGAGAATTAGATCATAAAAATTGAATTAGATTCCACATTTAAACAAAGTGGTTACATAAAAGATAGTATTCATTTTTCCCCTCAACAGAAACATATTTAAAATAAAACATGGATTCTTTCTTGACACTTCCTTGACACTATCATCATTTCATGTACCTTTACCTTGACCTGTTAAAAACATTTCAAAAACATGGGATGAGCATAAAAAGCTCAGTAAGGGTTATAAAAAATATGGAAAGGAAACATGAGTTCATATATACATAAGAATGAAATCATAATTTACCCATAAAACATAGACACTTTAACATACCTCATCAAATCATGAATAAATCATAGAAATCATAAAACATAAAAGGTAAATTGAGGCATTTATAACATTCTTACGTAGGGTGTAACCCTCTTGGTTACGTTTGGAATACCCACCACAGTATATTCCCTAAATCTCTTCGAAGAAACCTTAACATTTCACTCCTTCGCATTACCCAATGCATTGGAGAGCTATATCGGGCTCACCCACCCTTAGTTTATCACGGAACCACACATTTTCATAACAATTCCCAAGAACCATAACATAAACGTATCACATAAAACATTCATAAAGGAAACATAAAATTTCCACATTTCAATCACAATATAACATTTAGTATATTGAAATAATGAATCCATTTCAATAGAAACCATTCCAAAACCATTTAAAACATTTAATAGAGAGATTTTTGAATCAAAGTGTCCCATAACACCTTGATGCTTTTAAAATTTTAAACCATTAATATCCATATAAATAAATCATTAAAACCATTTTGAAAACATGGATATTAATAAGAACAAATAATTAAAACATCTAAAGTGATATTTTGGTTAAAGGGGTTCTACCAAAATTAGAGACACTTGAATACAATAATTGAGGAATAATATTTAGTCAGAACTTTGTAATATCATGAGAATTAATGGATTCATGATATAATATTCTAAAGGACAGTATATACACCATATAAGAGTTAATTGGTGCATAACAACAAAGAAGTCTCAATAGAAATGTCGAATGTGATGAATTCCCTTATAAAGAAGGTATCCTTAAATTAAGGATAATTCAATCTCACAATTATGTTTGACAAATATAAATACACCCAATATAAGTGGATATTAAGTGTAAAACATTAAAAGTTAATTCACACATATTCATAGAACGACTTATTCAAGGGGTAAAAGTTTATCCCAAAGAATCAAAATTGCGTTAAGAAGTTCCTTTGCAAAAATTTGACAGCCTAACGACGTCACTTCAAAATTCCGAAAAAGAGTTGATGAGAGATAAAAAGGGAATCTCATCACTTGGACATAAAATTTACATCAATAAGGATAAAAAAGAACTTATCCCAACATAATAGTATGTGAATTAAAAGACATAACAAAAGAAGTCTTTTAAAAATAGGAGGGTGAAAGGTCCCCTTACCGAGTTGGGTAACTTTAGAAACGTACACCCCATGGAAGAAGGGTTATACAACATTGATATAAATACTAATAAACGAAAGTATATTACACAAAGGGTAGAATAATGGATAGTAAATACACCACTCAAAGGAAATTGTGGCAAATGTAGAATAAATATCACAGGAATAAAAGTTAGATGAAAAATCCCTTACGAAAACTCGGCAGCCTAACGGCGCCACATAAAACATCCAAAAATGGATTGATGAGATAAAATAGGGCCTCTCATCATATTACAATAAAATGTACAGAAAGAGGAATATAAAATAACATCCCCCATCATAACAAAGAGGAGCTTAAAAGAAGTGACATAAAGGAGAGTACTTAAAAAGAAAGAGAGAGGTCAGATCTCTAACACAAATTTGGAAGCCTAACGACGCCACTAAAAACTTCCGCAATGGATTTATGAGAGATAATATGGTCTCTCATCATATAAAAATTATAGTAAGAGTAATATAAAATAACATCCCAATGAAAATAAGTATGAGCTTAAAAGGAATGACATAAAAGAGTGTACTTAAAAAGAAAGAGAGGAGTAGGATCCCTTACCTCAAGTCCAACTTGTCTTTTTCATTTCTTTATATTCCTGAATAATAAACTTTGGCCAATTTATAATTTCATAAGGTCCTACTTTAAAGATTATTATTCAGTTCATATCACATATTATAATGTTATTATTATTGTTTAATAATGTTAGTTCATATCAGACGTTTTTGCTGATGTTTGGTACATGAGTCAAAAATGAACTTGTTTGAAAAATGATTGCCCATGTAGTTATAAGTAAATAATTTCCAGAATAGTATTAATGATTAAAATATCATATATATCCAGTAAATATTCATTTTATACTATTCCATATCATTTTTAGATAAAAACGAAAAGCACCGTTCATGGAGACGGTAGGCCGTACGTACGAATGAACACTACTTTCATTTTTTCTTTGTCATATTAATGGAATTAAAACAAAATGAGATATATATATATATATATGTTATAATTACAGAATTATATCCATAATTTAGATGTAATATATTACATATATATCCATTATATATATGTAATTATAATAGTACATAATATTTTGAGATAAGAAATGAAATGTACCATTCATGGAGACGGTAAGCCGTACGTACGCATGAACGCTACTTCCATTTCTATTTCATATTTAATGGAATTAAAACATAATGATACATAATATTATTTTAATTGCAGTATTGTATCATATATAATATCATTAAATATACCCTTTATATGTACCACATATGGTATTAACGAATCAAATCACTTTAAAGGGGCGGTAGTCCGCACTTCCTTAAATGAAGATATCGCGTTTACCCATAATGGAAATCATAAAGGTATGAAAGAAATGAAAAATACAGAAGCTTGAGTAAAAAATAAACATATTATATATCATATATAGATATATTGTCATCTTAATGGCCACATTTGAAGGTGTTAGAAGAATGTTGAACAATCATCGTTTTGTGAGACAGAAAATCACCAACCACAGAAATAGTATGTTCTTTAACCATTAGACGAAGGTGTGTGTAAGTGTAGCTCGAATAATTATTATAACAACATCCTAGTATATTGAAGATACTGGAGTTGTTATAAAAGAAATTAATAAAAAGAGTTTAGGGGGTTGGAGAAGCAAAATAAAACAAAATGACTCAAGTGAAGACATTACCTTAAAATCAGGTAACTCCCTTTGGTTTGAGCTCAAAGGCATCCTTGGGAAGACTTCTGACTAAAGTGAGGATTCAAGGAGTTAGAGAGGGATGTGGAGAGACAAAATGGGAAGGGGTTGGCTGAGACAAATGCTTTGGAAATGTGGGTAAGGAGGTAGATGTTGGGGCCTTTTATAAGAGGAGAGGAGGGGCACTCTTGGAAAGGTATAAAATGTAACTTTATTTTCAAATGAGTTTCGGATTTTAATGGTCCCACATTGATTTTTTTCGAGGATAAGGTGATAATGGTTCTAAATCCACCCATCCAATAGGTTTTAGACATGTCTAGGACTTAGAGTTTACATTATCTTTCCATTTTATTTAAATCGTTAAATAATGAGGTCATCGCTGTATCATCATGATGTCATAAATAATTTAATTTATTTAATGTCTAAAAATTATAAAAAAACTACTATGATGTAGAAAATATTCTTAGATTTCCAATGACTATTTATATTTCAAAAGATAATTTATGTAGACAAAATGAAAAATATTTTACTCAGGTTATACATTCTTTGTTACTTTTAACATTCTTTAAAAAATAAAAAGATAAAAAGTCACTTTCTCACAAAAGTGATTCCATGGGGCCCCCATGTATGGAAAAAGGAATCCCATGGTCGGCCATGAGACAACCAGTATCCTTAGGACAGATTTCGTGGTCATTTTGTATTATTATGATATTATTTTATTATCTTTAACTACCCAATTACTCCTAAATCAAGATAATTAAAGATAATTATCGTCGTTACTATTCATAAAGTCCGAAAACAAAAGAGTCTTAATTACATAATTTGGACCTTCTGATTCCAAATATTTAATCCATTTTACCAAATTCCAAACACATAAATTGAAACAATTAATTTAAAAATAATTCCTGTTGTCAAAACAAATAGCGGGTTTTTTAGAAATAAGATTAATGAAAAGTTTGGCACTTGTTTATGCCTAATTCCAAATTGAAATTAATACCAATGACCATCATTGAATTACATGGTAAAAATATATTCTAATTAAACATTAAAAAAAATTAAAAAGATAATAGAACCATATAATTAAATTATATGAAAAAGCAGTTTTGATGTAAAATGCAGTATTTTTCACTATTCATTGAAAAATGAAGATTGTCAGAAAAATACCAAAAATTTACCCAAGGTAAATTTCAATGTCCCAATCATAAATAATATGTTTATTTTTAAAAATAGAGCTTATAAAATTTCCAAAAAGTGGATTTAAAAGAGGTTCGTCATTAAAAGGAGGTTAATCGACCTTTTAAAGAATATATGAATGTTTATGCTTAAAATTGGATTCATTCACATTTTTAATCCTATAACATTTATTGTAAGGAGTAAAAATATTTGACAAACATATATAATCATTTTTTAGTTAGTTATGTTCATTCCCTCCATTACAACGGCTAGGCATTAACTACCGTTTAAATAATATTATTTTTTTATAAGAGTGCAACGTAAGATTTCAAAGAAACTTGTTGTTGCATATTGGGTACGCCATCGAGCATAGCATTCCCTTTAAAGTAATATTAATATTTTATTCCCAAATATGGATAAATGTGAAAATGTCATACTCTTTATTTACCTAGGGTGTTACATCCTTCCCCCCTTTTGGGAATTGCGTCCTCGCAATTTTAAAATTGAGCTTGGAAACATCCTTGAACGTCCCAAATCAAAACAAGAGTTTGTAAAACAATCACTTTAAAATAAAGAAAGATAAGTACAAAGGTCACCTGAGATAACCCATACTAGGATTCCAAGTATGAAAATATGGATATGGAGGAAAAAACAAAGGGTCATGTTCTGATGGAGAGTGATAGTAAACATGTCTAGGAGAAAGTTAACCACAAGAAAATCACAAACTTGTGATGGGTTAAATGGTATTCGATTCCTCCATAGGAAAAGTTAATAGGCAACATTTTTTTTTGTTTTTTTTTGTTTTTTTATTGAGTAATTTATTCATAAGGAAACATAATTACTTATCATGTTGACTTTCAACTTTTATTAGATTTCTTACACAAACTCATATTTTCTCCTAAAGAAGAGTATTTAGGAAGACTTGTTCACTATAATCAACTTCTAGAGAATCACCTAATCCAAAAAAGAGAACTATATACTTCCCATGTCTTTAGACTTTAACCAAAACCAAAACCAAAAAAGGTTAGTACAAGATCAGATAATCCAGAAAAGGATAACCCTTTATAAAAAGAAAATGTATTCTTAATCTTCAAATTTTTTCCAACAAACCCCAAAGTTCAAAGAGGACCATTTGATAAACAATTTGTCCATAAAATTCTTCAATGTAAACCAAACTAAGATTTAAACCCAAATATTGGAAGGATTTAGTCACATAGTCCTCCAAGTTAAATCGTAACATTTATCTCCAAATAACATCGGTTTTTTCTTAATGTCTCGTATTGAAAAGTAATTAACCTAATCACATATCCTCGATGATAGATTAATCATTTCCATAGATAACCCAAAATAAACTTACTCTTGATTCGTAATATCATCTAACTAAAAAGAATCAGTCAAACTAACTAGGGACTTCACGTAGTCCAGTGGTAGGCGATAAATACCAGTCGCACTTTGGTTGTGGGTTCGATTCCCGCAGCTTTGTCCGACGCCACAGGTTGTCACATGGTCTGCGTGTTGTCCTTTTACAAAACTATATAATTCTTAAAACATTCCTCAAAACGAGATAAAAACTTCAAAAATGATCATAACATATTTTAACCTCAAGTTTATCTCATGCCTTTCATTTTCCATCATAACATATAATAACCCATAATTACCTCAAAAGTAAGGATCATATAAACTATAATGGTTACCTTTATAATTATTACCTGAACTTCCACATCGATTTTTCATCTCGTACATGATGCATTACGGATCATACCAAGGTTCAAGTGGTTGATCATGACTCCTTGATAGTTGGTTTAGAACAACCACGAGTTTCCTCATTGAATCCCCCATTTTATCAAGTATCTTAATCAGAGAACCACCACAGTTTCCTTCAAACCTGTTGTCTCTTTGGTGCCAGCTGGATCCATCCATTCACTAAAAATATAAATGTTAGTGTGAGTATATCAACAAAACCATCATGTACTAATGAGGAAGGTAAACACTAAGATATACTCACTTATTCACTGTATCTAAAACTAGGACTCTTTCTGAAATCCAAACCATTATGGTAATGTCACATATGCTTAAAGAGTACCCTAATCTCTAAAGTTATCTAAACCGACCTCTGATACTAACTATAAGGCCCCAACCTTAAACCTTACTTAATCTTGATTTATTACAAGATTACACATTGAGGATCTTTTCAAGTTTAGAGTGTTAGAGAATTAGATCATAAAACTTGCATTACATTCCACATTTAATCAAAGTGGTTACATAAAAGATAGTATTCATTTTTCCCCTCAACGGAAACATATTTAAAAAAACATGGATTCTTTCTTGACACTTCCTTGACACTATCATCATTTCATGTACCTTTCCCTTGACCTGTGAAAAACATTTCAAAAACTAGGGATGAGTATAAAAAGCTCAATAAGGGTTATAAAAAATATGGAAAGGAAACATGACTTCATATATACATAAGAATGAAATCATACTTTACCCATAAAACATAGGCACTTTAACATACCTCATCAAATCATGAATAAATCATAGAAATCATAAGACATAAAAGGTAACTTGAGGCATTCATAACATTCTTACGTAGGGAGTAACCCTCTTGGTTACGTTTGGAATACCCACCACAGTATATTCCATAAATCTCTTCGGAGAAACCTTAACGTTTCACTCCTTCTCGTTACCCAATGCATTGGAGAGCTATATCGGGCTCACCCGCCCTTAGTTTATCATAGAACCACCCGTTTTCATAACAATTCCCAAGAACCATAACATAAACGTATCACATAAAACATGCATAAAGGAAACATAACATTTCCACATTTCAATCACAATATAACATTTTAGTATATTTAAATAATGAATCCATTTCAAAAGAAACCATTCCAAAACAATTTAAAACATTTAATAAAGAGATTTTTGAATCAAAGTGTCCCATACCACCTTGAAGTGTTTAAAATTTTAAACCATTAATATACATATAAATAAATCCTTAAAACCATTTTGAAAACATGAATATTAATAAGAACAAATAATTAAAACATTTAAAGCGATATTTTGGATAAAGGGGTTCTACCAAAATTAGAGACACTTGAATACAATAATTGAGGAATAACATTTAGTAAGAACTTTATAATATCCTAAGAATAAATGGATTCATGATATAATATTCCAAAGGACAGTATATACACCATATAAGAGTGAATTGGTGCATAAAAACAAAGAAGTCTCAATAGAAATGTCGAATGTGTTGAATTCCCTTATAAAGAAGGTATCCTTAAATTAAGGATAATTCAATCTCACAATTATGTGTGACAAATATAAATACACCCAATATAAGTGGATATTAAGTGTAAAAAAATAAAATTTCATTCACACATATTCATAGAACGACTTATTCAACGGGTACAAGTTTATCCCAAAGAATCAAAATTGGGTTAAGAAGTTCCCATGCAAAAAATTGACAGCCTAACGGCGTCAGTTCAAAATTCAGAAAAATAGTTGATGAGAGATAAAAAGGGAATCTCATCACTTGGACATATAATTTACATCAATAAGTATATAAAAGAACATATCCCAACATAATAGTATGTGAATTAAAAGACATAACAAAAGAAGTCTTTTAAAAAGAGGAGGGTGAAAGGTCCCCTTACCGAGTTGGGTAACATTAGAAACGTACACCCCATGGAAGAAATGTCATAAAAATTGATGTAAATACTCATAAACAAAAGTATATTACACAAAGGGTAGAATAATTGATAGTAAATACACCACTCAAAGGAAATTGTGGCAAATTTAGCATAAATCTCACAGGAATAAATGTTAGATGAAAAATCCCTTACGAAAATTCGGCAGCCTAACGGCGCCACTTAAAACATCCAAAAATGGATTGATGAGATCAAATAGGGACTCTCGTCATATTACAATAACATTTACAGCAAGAGTAATATAAAAGAACAACCCCCTTCATAACAAAGTGGAGCCTAAAATTAGTGACATAAAGGGGAGTACTTAAAAAGAAAGAGAGAGGTCAGATCTCTTACGAAAATTCGGCAGCCTAATGGCGCCACTCAAAACATCCAAAATGGATTGATGAGAGACAATAGGGTCACTCATCATATAAAAATTACAGTAAGAGTAATATAAAAGAACATCCCAATCACAAGAAATATGAGCTTAAAAGGAATGACATAAAAGAGTGTACTTAAAAAGAAAGAGAGGAGTAGGATACCTTACCTCAAGTCCAACTTGTCTTGTTCGTTTCTTTATATTCTTGAATAATAAACTTTGGTCAATTTATAATTTCTTAAGGTCCTCCTTTAAAGATTATTATTAAGCTCATATCACATATTATAATGTTATTATAATTGTTTAAAAATGTTACTTCATATCAAACGTTTTTGCTGATGTTTGGTACATGAGTCAAAAATGAACTTGTTTGAAAAATGATTGCCAATGTAGTTATAAGTAAATAATTTAAAGAATATTATTAATTATTAAAATATCATATATATCCCGTACATATTTATTTTATACTATTACATATCATTTGGAGATAAAAACGAAAAGCACTGTTCATGGAGACGGTAGGCCGTACGTACGCATGAACGCTACTTTCATTTTTTCTTTGTCATATTAATGGAATTAAAACAAAATGAGATATATACATATATATGTTATAATTACAGAATTATATCCATAATTTAGTTGTAATATATTACATATATATCCATTATATATATGTACTTATAATAGTACATAATATTTTGAGATAAGAAATGAAATGTACCGTTCATGGAGACGGTAAGCCGTACGTACGCATGAAGACTACTTCCATTTCTATTTCATATTTAATGGAATTAAAACATAATGATTCATAATTGTATTTTAATTCCAGTATTGTATCATATATAATATCATTAAATATATCCTTTATGCGTACCACATATGGTATTAACAAATCAAATCACTTTGAGGGGGCGGTAGTCCGCACTTCCTTAAATGAAGATATCGCGTTTACCCATAATAGAAACCATAAAGGTATGCCATAAATGAAAAATACAGAATCATAAGTAAAACATCAAAATATTATATATCATATATAAATATAGTGTCATCTTAATGGCCTCCTTTGAAGGTGTAAGAAGAATGTTGAACAATCATCGTTTCGTGAGGCAGAAAATCGCCAACCACCGAAACAGTATGTTCTTTAACCATTAGACGAAGGTGTGTGTAATTGTAGCTCGAATACATATTATAAAAAAATACTAGTATATTGAATATACTGGATTTGTTATAAAATAAATTAATAAAAAGAGTTTAGGGGGTTGGAGAAGAAAAATAAAACAAAAGGACTCAAGTGAAGACATTACCTTAAAATCGGGTAACTCCCTTTGGTTTGAGCTTAAAGGCTTCCTTGGAAAGACTTCTGCCTAAAGTGAGGTTTCAAGGAGTTAGAGAGGGATGTGGAAAGACCAAATGGGCCGGGTTTGGCTGGGCCAAAGGCTTTGGAAATGTGGGTAAGGAGGTAGAGGTGGGGGCCTTTTATAAGAGGAGAGGAGGGGAACTCTTGGAAAGGTATAAAATGTAACTTTATTTTCAAATAAGTTTCATATTTTAATGGTCCCACATTGATCTGTTTTGAGGATAAGCTGATAAGGGGTCGAATTCCACCCATCCAATAGGTTTTATACATGTTTATGTGTTATAGTTTACATTATCTTTCTATTTTATTTAAATTGTTAAATAATGAGGTCATCGCTGCATCATCATGATGTCATAAATAATTTAATTTATTTAATGTCTAAAAATTATAAAAAAATTACTATGATATAGAAAATATTTTCAGATTTACAATGACTATTTATAGTCCAAAATAGAATTTATGTAGACAAAATTAAAAATATTTTACTCAGGTGATACATTCTTTGTTACATTTAACATTCTGTAAAAAATAAAAAGATAAAAAGTCACTTTCTCACAAAAGTGATACCATGGGGCCCCCAAGTTTGGCACAAACCATCCCATGGTCGGATATGAGACAACCAGTAGCCTTAAGACACATTTTGTGGTCATTTTTTATTATTATTATGTTATTTTATTATCCTTAACTACCCGATTACTCATTAATCAAGATAATAAATGATAATTACCGTCATTACTATTCATAAAGTCCAAAATCAAAACAGTCCTAATTACATAATTTGGACCTTATGATTCCAAATATGTAATCCATTTTACCAAATTCCAAACACATAAATTGAAATAATTAATTTAAAAATAATTCCCATTATCAAAACAAATAGCGGGTTTTTTAGAAACAATATTTATGAAAAGTTTGGCACTTGTTTATGCCTAATTCCAAAGTGAAATTAATACCAATGACCATCATTGAATTAAATGGTAAAAATATATTCTAATTACACTTTTAAACAAATTAAAAATAAAATATAACCATATAATGAAATTATATGAAAAAGAATTTTTGATGTAAAATGCAGTATTTTTCACTATTCATTGAAAAATGAACATTTTCAGAAAAATACCAAAAATTAACCCAAGGTAAATTTCAATGTCCCAATCATAAATAATATGTTTATTTTGAAAAATAGATCTTATAAAATTTCCAAAAAGTGGATTTAAAAGAGGTTTGTCATTAAAAGGAGGTTAATCGGCCTTTTAAAGAATATTGGAATGTTTACGTTTAAAATTGAATTCATTCACATTTTTTATCCTATAAAATTTATTGTAAGGAGTAAAACTATTTGAAAAATATATATAATCATTTTTTAGTTAGTTCTGTTCATTCCCGCCATTACAACGGCTAGGTGTTAACTACCATTTAAATAATATTATTTTATTATTAGAGTGCAGTGTAAGATTTCAAAGAAACTTGTTGTTGCATATTGGGTACGCCATCGAGCATAGAATTCCCTTTAATGTAATATTAATATTTTATTCATAAATATGGATAAATGTGAAAATGTCATACTCTTTATTTACCTGGGGTGTTACACCCACCTATCACTTACTATGTCCAATAAATTCCTCACATAAATGGGGATAAACATAAACAACAAATAAACAAGATATGTAAATAACATCTCCCAATATGTAACATAATCACTAACCATTATGAATTGTATGATGAATGATATAAAAAAATAACATCGATAGTAAAATAGATCATAAAACCCACAATATTATTTGGAATATTATATAATAAAATGTTAGACCCAACAATACTAAGAATCGAAAAGAGTTTTTAAATAGATGATAATACTCTTGTAAAAGCATCTAGTAATTCAATAGAACAATGTTCTTTTACTTCGAAAATAAGAGTTATTTTGAAAAAAATCCATTCATAAAACCATAATTGAAGTAAGATAGTATTTTAATAATAAAATAATGATTTTATAAAAATAATGGTTTCTAAAAACATATTATATAATTCCCTTGATAATAGGTAATAATTTGGGATATTCCCTTGAATTGGGCTCGTATTTCAGAATGAATTTTAAAAGATAATTTGAAAGCATATGACTCCCATGAATGAAAGAATGAATCTAGTTTGTACAAAAAAATATAAAATATAAAAATAATTTATTATTAGTACATAATAACAGTTGATAAATTTATTGGGATAAATATTGACAAAGAGTAACCCAAATGAAAATGGAGGTTTGGGTATGAAACCCTTACAATAGGTCTAATGGTGTTCCTCTATTGATCTTGATGACCTGAGTAAAAAAAGAAAGGCTCATATATTTATGAATCCATAACCTCCTTTATATTAAATTGATTTATTATAATGTTATTTGGTTCATTCATGGCCTTTTGATGGGTTAAGATATTCAATTTCAATATTTGGAAGCATTTCCTTCATTGGGTTTCACGATCAGTTTACTTGTGTTCATGTATGAATAAAAATGTAGAATGAGAATAGTTGTACAGAGTATATGTTTTATTCTATTACTGAAAAAACATAATATTACATGGTTATAAAATTAATTTTGTTATTCTTAGTGAAGGTGATTCATTATATAAAACATTAATGAAAACTATTTGGGATAATTGGATGTTTTTTGCCGCAACGAACTAATTTTGATTTATAAGTTATTATCATGTGTAAAAAGGGATTAAAGAACCTCAAATAAGTAATAATACATATTTTATAGTCTTTTTAAATAATAAATATATTTTTATGATGAGAATGGAATATGGTAAAAAAAATTTAAAACCTGTCGTCCTTGAATGTGATAAATTAACACATCTCAGGTGGTCTTTCCATTTCTAGTATAAAAATGGGGAAAGGAGAGATAGTAAATAATTATTAGTTTATCATAACCAAATACAAGTAAATTAAAGTTAATGTATTCATTATAACATTCTGATGAAATGAGGTGAGGAAATAAAAATAAAATAAATAATCATTAAATAAAATAAATGGCAAATGTAATTTACCTCTTGAATTAATCTTCATTGAAGGCTTCTTTAGGGGAGAGGAGGTGGTCTATTTATGATAACAAGAGCTTAAATACGTGTGTTAGGAGCTTGGTAGGAGATTTGGGAAGAATTTGGGGATGGAAAAAGGCTTTAGAAGAGTGAAGCAAATATAGAGTAAGGTGATGTTTTTATAATGGAGTAGAGGAGTGTTTTTTGATTGTCTTATTCATTAATTTATTATTTTTCTCAAGGGAATAAATAGAATTGATTAAATTGACAAATATTAGTAATAGGTGCATGTGAGTTCGAAATAATGTCCATTTACATCACCCTTGATTCAATTATGATGCAAAAATTCACTTAATTTACAGTTTTCCTAAATTATCAAATTTCACTATTCACATGATATTTGAGTCTTTCAGAAAAATACAAAAAAAAATCACCATAACCATTATTTGACATTTACAATTCCAAAATGGAATCTATTTAACAAAATTAGTTTCTAAAGAAGAGTAATTGATGTTTTAAATTTAGTCATTGTTTACTTGAAAAATACATATTTACATTCTAAACTAATTTTATAATGCGTTGAAAAATTAACTAAGGTCTTATAAATTTATCCTGCAATTTTAAGTCCAAAATTTTTTTATTTAAGAATAAAATTTATGAAAATGTATTTTATATGTTATTAATTTATTAATTCAAAACTTCAATTAAATATTTATTGCTCAAAAAATACCAACACTTAATTATTCATTTCAAAAATACTCTATTTAATTTATTTGATGTCTATATTTTATTTATACCATTATGGGTGTGGTTACTATTAATAAGGTTAATATTACTATTCATAAGCATATGTTACTATTCATAAGGGTTAAGTTAATATTCAATAGAAATGTATGTTGATCTTATGAGAAACTAAATATCGTACTGAACGCAACCGTGTATATTAGTTTTTCAAAATTAAAATCATAGAAGTGGTGAAATTATTTTTTCTAGAACGGTTATAACAAACTAGGTTTTTGTAGAGACCTAGTGTTTATTGTATTCAATATTAAATTTATATGAAATATTGGGGTGTTATAATTTCATTTAATATTTTTAAATCAATTAAGTAAATATAAATATATAATTGATTTATATTTGTTCATACTTAATTAGTAGCCAATAAATACACCATTAATTTTCATAAGTTAGTTATATTTATTCCTTCCAACCAATATAAAGGTAAATATATAGTAATGGAATATCATGGTTCATTGAAAATTACAATTTCATGCAATTCAAGCTATTGATGAATTAAAAATATTAAAAATATTTCATAAAATTCTTAGGGTGTTACATTCTACCCCCCTTAAACTGAAATTTTCCCACTAAATTTTTCATTTGGAAGCAAACATATTCAGAAACATCTACCTCATCACGTCCTCAATTTCCCGTGTAGGTTCTTTTAAATCTTGGCTCTACCATAAAATTTTAACCAAGTGAGTGGTATGGTTTTTTTGAACTTTTTTTATGATCCAAAATCCCAATCAGTTGTTCCTCATAAGAAATATCTTTATCTAGTTATATGAATTCTGAGTATAGTACATGTGAAGGATCATGAGTGTGATTTATTAGGAGAGATAAATGGAAAACATCATGAACTTGAGATAGATTCTGTGGAAGTGCCAATTGTGTAGCTACCAATCCAATACAGTCCATATTTTAGAATGAACTAATATACCTTTGGCATAGTATTCCATTCATTCCAAATCTCATTACTCTCTTCCATTGTGATATTCGTAGAAAACCCTTGCCACCCACCTCAATCCCTAGGTCTTTTAATAAGTTGTCTGCATAACTTTTTTATTGACTCCAAGCTTCTATTATGTGTTTCTAAATAGACCTAACATTTTTAACAATTTCATCACCATGGTTAGGTCTTAGTAGCTCTCTTTCCTCAACTTTATCCGAGAATGTTTGAATTATGAACTTATTTCCATAGTGGGAATCATAAGGGGCCATCTAAATATTGGAGTAAAAACGATTGTTGTAAGAAAATACAACCAAAGGTAGGTTATGATCCAAACCACCTTTGAAATATGTAGATTATTCTCTCAACAAGTCTTCTAGAGTTTTAACTATCTTCTTAAATTGACCATTTTTATGATGATAAGAAGTTCTAAAACATAACTCATTATCCAGTGCCTTCTGAGGACTTTTCCCAAAATATGAGGAGAACCCTAGATCTTGAATAGATATAATGGAAAGTGGTAATCCCTGAAATAAAAAAAATTGTTTTCATATATCCTAGAATGTTTATCAATATAGAATCCCTTTCTAATAAAAAAAATGTATTTAGACTTCTCTAGGTGATCAACTATAGCCCATATAACATTACTGCCTTTAGAAGTATTTGGATGTCTGATGAAAAATTCCATAGTGATGTTTTCACATTTCTATTATGGTATGGGTAATGGTTGAAACATCTCATTATACTTCGGTCTCGCAGCCTTAACATTCTAACAAACAATGCATAAAATGACATATTCTAAAATATCAATTTTCAAGGCATCACACCAGAAACAAACATTTAGGTCCATGTACACCTTTTTCATCCTAGATGAACAGATATTTGAAGAACTATGATCCTCATACAATAAATTCTTCTTTAATTATGGTATGAGAGAAAAACAAATCTTGTTCATGACCCTTAGTATTCCATCATAGATAGGGTTAAATTCAGGAATATTTCCCACCTTATATTGTAGCTCTATGTCATACTTATGTACCTCCTTAGTCATCACATGTATAGACAGCTGACCATTATTTTAGAATGATAATATTTATCCCCCTCCACTAAAATTTCAAGATCTATCAATTGAAAACCCATAAATATTGGATATTTTGTGATCCTTATCATGGATATTCTAGTATGGTCATTTCGACACAACAAATATTCCACCATGTTCACTTTCCCATGGTAGTAATGTATTGAGAAGTGGTAATCTTCAATCATCTCCAACAATCTTCTTTGTCACATATTCAGATAATTTTGTTTGAAAAAATACTTCTAACTTTTAATATCAGTAAAAATATCACACCATTCAACATAAAGGCATTTCCTCCATATCATTAGTGCAATTATTACCACAACTAACTCCAAATCTGATGTTGGGTAATTTATTTCATGTATTTTCAAATTTCCTGAGGCATAATATATCACTATATCATTTTTAATGAGAACACAACATGACCCCTTCATGGATGCATCATTGTAGATCACAATCCTTTCTCCACTAGAATTTACTGCGAGCATAGATTCACTGGCTAACCTTCTTTTTAGATCATTGAAATTCTCTTCACATTCCTCTATCCACATGAACAGAACTCCTTTCTCAGTCAACATTGTGAGTGGATTATATAATCATGAAAAATATATCACAAATCAATGATAATATCTTGACAGACCAAGAAACATTAAGAAATCAATTACCATTGTTGGTCTTAGAAAACATTATATAAATTCTGTTTTTATTATATCCACACACATCCCCTCTCTCAAGATTATGTTACCAAAACAATGAATGTTTCAAAGGCCAAAATTCACACTTGGTAAATTTTTCAAAAATACCCTCATTTATTAGAGTCTTCAGCACGAATCTAAATTGATTCTAATGATATTCTTTTCTCATTAAATATATAAGAATATCACCTATATAGAAAACCAAAAACTGATCAAGATCATCACTACTGACTTTAATTATTATGTCCATGAAGATAGTGGGTGAATTAAAATAACAAAAAGGAATCACTATAAATTTATAGTGTCGATACCTTGTACGGAATTATGCTTTTTGTATATTCTCCTTGTTTACCCTTAATTATTGATATCGTAAACAGTAAGAATTGTGATCTTTTTTTCAGTTATGTTTTTCTTTTCCTTGTGCATTTTGAGAAAAGAGGAATTTCTGGAAAATTTTGAAGTACATGCCATGTACTTTATGAGTACACACTGTGTACTCGGTTTCTGCGGGTACCCGTGTGCTGGCCGTGTAGCGGCCGTGCACAAGGATGTGTGTAGTGACCTAGATGTTGCCTGAAGAGGGGCTCAGTAAGGGTAATTACATGTCGTTTACTTCAAAACTACACTTCGTGTATTTTCTTTTTTTTCATTAAATGTATCGGGGTCACGTCTGACAGAAAGAGCTATCTACTTCATGACCATGTTCACCCGAGAGCATCTGTACGACCACTATCATTCCTCGAGCCCCCGATCGAGCATCTGATCTCTGATTTGACCGTTGTCAATTGCGTTGATATCATCTTGGTTAGGTCTTATTTATTCTAGAGATTCGTTACTTGATTCTTCCTCTTTAAATAGTTATCCTTTATTGAACATTTTAGATGTTTTTGTAGATCTACATTGTCCATGGGTGATTCAAGGATTGAGGTTCATGTATATAATTCATAGAACACCATGATAGGTGTTTTGTGCCTTTCCATTTAAATTATTTGAGTTATATAGGCAAATTAGTCAAATAATCTTGAACATGGTATTGCGTGTTTACTATTTTAGACATATTGATTGCCTTATATGCTTGTATGATTGAGTATAGGTTAATTGAATGTGAATTGGGTTGATAGTTATGATTTGGAAGTGTTTTACCATGCATGTTCTTTTTATGACAGTTTGGTTCTGCTTAGCCATTTAGGTTGCCTTGCATGTTTACCATTCCTAATGTTGTAGGATGGAGTGTTTGTATTTCTGACATGCTGATATGTTGCAGACTATTTAGCCAAGATGTTCTTGATGTTCACTTTGGATGATACTCTTTTTTGTAATTGTTGACATACAAAGCGCCATGAGAACATGGTGTATTAGACTAGAGGGAGAGTAGACGTAAGGGCTTCTACAAAGTTTTTTTTAATTTTACGATGTGAGACTGTAGGGGGAATTGATGTAAGTTCTTCTTTAGAGTGTCTGTAGTTCCTCGATAAAGTCCACATATGGAATCTGATTTAAGTGCTTCCCTAGATCATCTATAGTCACTGATACGAGACTATACGATGAATTGACCTTGAGTACTTCCTCAGAGAGTCTATGCTTATACAGAACCAGAGGGGTTAGATGGTGTGTACTTCCCAAAGGGTTTCTTGTACTTGTTTAGTTGAACCATAGGGGTTAGGCTATGAGTACATCCCAGAGGGTTACCATTTTTGTTTAGCTGCATGCTTGTGTTTTTTGGTTTAACTATAGTGGTTAGTCTATCATTAATACCTAGATGGTCACTTGCTTTTATTAGCTCTTGATTGATATATGAAACTGAATGCATTGAAAGTGTGTATTCTTACTGATGAGTACTTCCTTTGTTACTGATTCATTTTACTTATGACCCACTATATACTCACTAACTATTAGTTACATATCTTTTGGTGGTTTTCTACTAGGATTTTGCCTCACTCCCTATTTAGGTCATGTTTTTTTGCCCAAATAGATTATTTTGCAGCAGGTATAGATAAGGGAAAGCAGCCTTCTACTTCAGGTACTTGATTTCTGTAGAGTTGGAGAGAATGGGGCCAAGCTATGGCTTGTGATGTTGAGGAGTTTTTTTCATTCCTTTCATTGTAATTTTTATTAGTACTGTATTCAACATTGTGTCTTTATTGACTATTTTCCTAGACATATGTATAATCCATCATTTTATATATCTGCTACAGCTATTATTACTTCTATTATTCTGTTGTTTATTGTTGTATGTAACTATTACTACTTAATATACTAATATATTTTTTACTTCCACTGTGTTACTCTGCCAATGAGGGAATATTTTCCCGATTATCACACCCATGGTTGTCGCTGCACATCGGAAGCCTTCGGTGTTCGGGGAAATTCACTTCAGTCCATGTTACTAACCGAGTACGGGGCATCTGTTGGTGGCTTCTAGAACTGGGACATTACAAAGTGGTGTCAGAGGAATTATTTTCTTCCTGACTTACTGTTTAGAGCCTATATCTAGATATAGGATAGAATAGGTACTTGGTAATATGATGTTCCTGGGAGTAGCTAAACAGTTTATTGATTATTGCAATTTTTCTATTATTCCAATTATTAAAGTTCATTTGATTTCACATTGAGTGATTCACATGTTTTGTGTTGTTATTTTTGGTGTTATTGAGGTTATATTTCTGTTGCAACCGAATGAGATGAGGGAATTTCATCTCATCCATCATAAAAGCACTTACAAGAAGTCAAAAGCCCTTTGTTATTGCCATGCCATTTAGGGTGCATTAGCGATTGCATGTTGTTGTGATAGAAGTTGTGTTAGATATGAATGTTTTTTAGAGACGCCATGATAGAATACATGATTTGAAAGGGAATTGCACTGAGTTATTTTGTTTTAATGAATTCTAATTTTTTTCTTGCGATGTTATGGGGCCTCATGAATCGGAATTTGGTGGATAATTGATTTGTTTTCCTTCTCTATAACATGTATAAGATGCCAAGCTTTGACTCGCGAGGGGAGTATGTGCCCTCACAAATCTGAATTTGGCAATTTCAATGTTTGTTCCACTGTTTTTCTGGGTTCTGTAGAAGCTTCTGAGGCTTACTTTCTAGAAAAACCCATAATACACGATGTGTAATGATGAATAAACTCCATGTGTTCTTCTAATTGGGATGAAAATCTTTTTCTTAAGTAAACATGATGTACCGTGTGTACAGGTCATGTAGTCTCTAACCATGTCTCTGACTGCATAGGCAGAGACACAGGGTTTAGAGAACCTTGGTAGTAAATGCCATGTACCAGATGTATATGTCATGTTGTAGAACCTTGTAACCGACTGTGTCACTAACAACACAGGTCAGTTGAGTCTTTTCGAATACACGTTGTGTCCGTCTGGAACACGCCGTGTTTTTTAAACCGAGTATCTAACTGTGTAGCGAGCAACAAGGGTAGGTTAAATCTTCTTGTACCCACCGTGTGTGGTGTAAAAAATCTGGGTAGTTGTAACCATGTGACCACCCGTGAAACTAACAACATAGGCAGCCGAAACTTAAGTAGTACACGCTGTGTGAAACTGGAACATGCCATGTAGTGTGAGCCATGTATCTGGCCATGTCATTAACAACACTGGTCAGTGAAGCTCATCTAGTACATGTCGTGTCTCACATGAACACACTGTGTAGTCTTGTTCTTAGAGAATCATGTGGATTATCCTTTCAGAATAACTCAGGGAGGTAATGATAATTCTATACATGCATTATGTTATGATAACACGCCATGTATGAGGTGTTACAAGACCATTTTTGGCAGAAGTACATGCATGTGTGAACGGCTTTAGGGAACATGCCGTGTAGTCATTATACATACCGTGTATCAATGTTTTGAAAAACATGAATGCTTTCATTGTCTGGTTACCTTATTATACTTCTATGTTTTATTCCCTATTAATCGTGATCTAAGGTGTGGGCATGACCATGCAGAGTCATGCCATTGAGATGTCCTCCGGTTGTACGCCAGTTGCAAGACGGTGATCAAACACCAGACATGGATGATCAGGTAATACAAGCAGATCCCTTAATGTGTCCAGTCTTGGCACCAACCATCATTCCGGACACAGGAGTCGATGCACAGTTCTGAGAGGGCTTCATGAGGTTCATGCAGACCTTCAGAGGTGTGCCGCATATTTCCCCTTTTATGGTAGATAAGATGCTGGTTTTCCAGCAGTAGCATCCTCCCACCACTATAGGGGAAGGCGGTATTTAGGCTACAGAGTCATGGTTAGATGCCATGCTATCTATCTTTGATCATCTGGAGATGCCTCCATAGCGTAGGGTGAAGATTGATATGTACATGCTTTAGGATTACACCATGAGATGGTGGGATGTGTTCTCCAAGGCAGGTCTCCAACTATTTATGGCTTGGGATGAGTTCAAGTGTGATTTCTATGATTATTTTAACAGGGATACCATGAGGTCCGATCGATCCCGAGATTTAATTATTCTGGAGTAGTGTACTCTATCTATTTTGGAGTATTCTTCTCACTTAATATAGTTGCATCACTTCACGCCTATTATAGGAGATGATGAGTTATTCCTGGTATGGAAGTTCTAGTATGGTCTCAAGCACGACATCCGATCTCAGGTGAACATCTTCAGGTTAACTTCCATCACATCTATAGTCAACCAGGTGCTGATCACGAAGCGTAATATGAGGTATTATGGAGTTCTGTGCCAGGGAAGCTCGACATATGGAGATAGTATCTCTCCAACTGACAGTAGGAAGTTCCATAGGGGGTCTTCGCATGGTGATCCAAGGAGGTGAGGCACTTCTTCTAGTAGCCATGTGGTGTGCTACCAGTGCAGGAAGAGAGGGAATACAAGGCCACATTACTAGAGAAACCCAATGGAGTGCGGATCATGCAACAAGATGGGGAATCTTCAGTCCTTCTGTCTGATCATCTCACTGACGGAGGGTGAAAATGGTTTTCCTATGACACCGCCTTTAAGAGCAGCATAACCAGTTAATCCTTAATCAGGGAACTGGAGTTCTTCTAACCGTTCGGGTCAAGGTGGAGGTTATGGATGTGGGAGTCAGTCACCGTGCTTCCATTAAAAATAGGGTGGATAATCTCATAGTGGTCAGGATGGGTTACAGGGCCGCAGTGTAGGCCAAAATTTTGTAGTGGAGCAGACCCAGCTAGAGTAGGATCCCAGACCTTCTACAGTTTATGATATGATCTAGGTTGCCTCACTCTTATCTTCTGATCCTTTCAATATAGGTTTTTACCACAACATTATATCATTTGATGTCGTGGAGAGCCTTGGGCTCAGTATATTTTCTTCTATGGATATCTTGTCTCCTGACACTCCATTGGGGACTAGATTGTCTAATGTACGTCAGTGCAAGGAGTGCCCTCTAGAGGTTGATGGGTGTTAATTCTTATGGGACCTCATTGTTCTAGAGATGATAGGATATGATGTCATTCTCATAATGGAATGATTAGTCCACTTCCAAGATGTTGTTGATTTCTATCATCGTAGTGTGAGTTTAACATCACTAGAAGGAAAATCGTTTCTTCATAAGGTCAAATGGGATGTCCAGGTGAACAGAGTAGGACCCGAGCATCATGGGTTATGAGGAGTTACATCCAATATTTCTAGTCTATATCTGGATGACTAAGGGATTCACAGATAGAATTTCCTCCAATGGTGGACGGTTTCAGGGATGTCTTCCTAGGGTAGTATTCATGTTTGTCTCCAGATCATGGGGTGGAATTTTCCTTTGAGATTATTCCAGGAGCAGAAGCAGTGTCAATTCCTCACTATAGGATGGAAAAAATAGTGTTACAGGATCTCAAGAAGCAGTTGGAGGAGTTACAAGAAAAGGGTAACATGTGACCTAATACTTCTCCTTGGGTTTCGTATGTCCTGTTTACGATGAAGGTGGGTGGTACCCTAAGACTTTGTGTGGATTATTGGAATTTGAATCAGTTGATGGTCAAGAAATGATATCCCTTACCAAGTATTGATAATCTCTTTGATCAGCTTCGAGGAGCCTAGGTGTTCTCTATGATTGACTTGAGATGTGGTTACCATAAATTGCATGTTAGACCATATGATATCACTCTCACAGCCTTCCAAAGTAGGAATGGTCTATATAAATATGTGGTTATGCTGTTTGGTCTCATGAACGCACCTGTAGTATTTATAGAACTGATGAACAAAGTGTTCCGTACATACATGGTTTCTTTTGTGGTGGTCTTCATGGATGATATCTTGGTGTACTCTTACACTCAAAATGACCATGCTACCCATCTAGATATCATTTTGAGTATACTGAGAGAGCATAATATATATTATATGTTCTCAAAATTCCACTTTTGGATGGACCAGATTCACTTCATGAGTCATGTTATCTCATATACAGAAGTTTCAGTAGATCTATAGAAAGTAAGATTAGTATTTTACTAGGAGAAACCAAAGAAAATATTTGAGCTATAGAGTTATCTAGGGCGTTATGGATACTAAATACATTTCATATAGGTCTTTTCACATTTAGCAGCACTACTGATAGGTCTGACTAAGATGGTTGAAAAGTACTTATGGTCAGATTATTTTGATTCAGCCTTTCAGAAGCTGAAAGGGAATTTGACTTCAGCACCGAAACAAGTTTTTCTAGAGTAGGGGAAGAGCTATACCATGTACTGTGATTGTTTAGGTATTGGTCTGGGAGCTGTTCTTATGAAAGGGGAATGATTCTTGGCATACGTGTCTTGGATGTTGAGTCCACATGAGAGAAACTACCCAACGAACGATCTCAGGTTGGCTACTATTATCAATGCTTTATGATGTCGGAGAAATTTTCTTATGGGATAGAATTTTTTGGTTTTCACCAACTCAAAATGTCTCAAGTACATCTTAAATCTATGAGACCTAACTTTGAGACAAAAATGGTGGGTTGAGTACCTTTGGTCCTTTAATTTTGAGCTTTCCTACACACCTGGGAAAGGCAACGCAGTGGCTGATGCGTTGAGCTGGAGGACACATATACCGGATGTTCTGGAGGCTATCAATGAGTGGAGGCTTATGATTTTATTCTCTGATATGCATTTGGAGGTGTGTGATAGATAGGGGAATGCGTTTCATTCTTCTGTAGCTGTTACCTCTACTTTTCTTGATCGAGTGTGAATGTTGTAGCTATCAGATTCAGAAGTCCTAGTTTTACGGGAAAGTGTTTCAGGAGTGGACCCTATTCCAGGATAGACCATAGGCAAGGATGGGATCTTTCATTTCCAGGGGCGCGTATGGGTTCCAATAGATATATGAAAGGACTAGATGCAAGACTTTTATTCCTATTTTGTGCATTTCATCCTGGTGTCACCATGTTTTATCGTGATCTACACTGTCAATATTGGTGGCCAGGTATGAAGAGAGATGGTGTTGATTTTTTCATGAGGTGTTCCATCTATTAGTAGGTAAAGGTGGAGCATCAGTGACCAACAAGAAATTTTCAGTAGTTACCAATCCCCTAGTGGAAGTGGAATGATGTTGCAAGGGATTTAGTGACAGGTTTTCTGAGGTCACCTCGAATAAATGATGCAGATTGGGTTATATTGATAGACTCACGAAGGTTTCTCATTTATTACCGATTAAGGAGAAGTTCAATGTTGATGAGTAGGGATTGTTGTACATATGAGAGAGTGTATGTCTATATGGTGTTCCAAACTATATTGTTTCAGATAGGGATGCACATTTTACTTTTCGGGTTTGTTAGGGGCTTTAGAAGGATTTGGGTACTTAGGCGCTTTTGAGTAAAACTTACCATACCCAAATAAATTGCATGTCCGAGTGTACTATTCAGGTTCTTGAGGACTTGGTTTGAGAATGTATTCTGGATTTTATAGGTTCTTGGGAGAAGCACATACCTCTCCTGTAGTTTTCCTAGATAAATAGTTTTCAAGAAAATATCCAGATGGAACTTGATGAGGCTTTGTACGGTAGGAAATTCTGATCACCCTTAAGTTGGTTGGAGGCTGGAGAGGCCACAATGCTGGGACCTCGTCTTATCCCAGAGACCACGGAGTAGATGGATTTGATTCGGAAGAGGATGGTTACTACATAGTCTCGACATAAGTCTTAGGTTGATCGATGGAGATGACCTCTGGAGTTCGAGGTCGGGGATCAGGTTTTGCTATGTGTCACACCAAAGTTGGGGCACAAAGGATTAGGAGAAAGGGTAAGGTTTCGCCAAGGTACGTCTCGACATTTGAGGTTTTATAGAGAGTTTTTCAAGTTTCCTATCGGTTTTAGTTACCTCTGCGGTACCTAGATATTCACGATGTTTTCCACGTTTCTCACCTTCGACGTTACTTGTCAGACCAATCTCATGCTTTCCAACCCGAGGAAGTCATGTTAGAGGTGGATGCATCATTCAAGGAGCATCCAATCCATATTTTTTATCGTATTACAATGGTTGTTCATGGACGTTCTATTCCTCTAGTACGATTGCTATGGAAGCATGGGCAAGTACCGGACATGACGTGGGAGATGAAGGCTGAAGTACGATCGATGTGGCTAGAGTTGTTCGGGGTTTCTTCTTCTGCGGCGCTTTTCTAGGGAAATTCGGGGACAAATTTCATTAAGGGGGATGTTTGTAAGAACCATGATCATATTTTTATGTGTGTTTTTATTTTCCTTGTTTTTTAGAGAAAAGGTGAAATTTTAGGAAATTTTTTAAGTACATTCCATGTAATATATGAGTACACATCGTGTACTCAGTCACAATGGGTATCCGTGTGAAGTCTGTGTTGCGGCCGTGCACACGACCATGTGCAGTGACCTGGTGGCTGCCTAAAGTGGGGCTCGTTAAGGGTAAGTACATGTTGTGTACTTCAAAAGTACATATAGTGTATTTTCAGTTCTTTCATTAAACGTATCAGGGTCGCTTCTAACTGATTGAACAGCCTACTTTTCAACCTAGTTCATTGGAGAGCTTCTGTATGGCCACGATCATTCCAGGAGCCGCGGATCGAGCATTCGATATTTGATTCTACCACCTTTTATTACATTGTGATCGACTCAGTATGCACTTCCTTCTTTTAGAGATTCGTTACCAAATTATTCCTCTTTCAAGAGATATTCCTTATTGAACATTTTAGATGTTTTTATAGAACTATAGTGTTCTTGGGAGATTCAAGGATTGAGGTTCACGTATATCATTCCTACAACCCCTAGGTAAGTTTTTTGTTCCTTTCTATTTAATGTCTTTGAGTTATATGTTCAAATTTGTCCAATCCCCTTAATAAGGGTATTGCGTATTTACTGATTTAGCCCTGTTGATTGTCTACTTTTCTTGTATTCTTGAGTAGAGGATAACTGAATATGATTATGGTTGATTGCTATGATTTGGATGTGTTTTACCATGCATGTTATTTTTATGATCGTTTGGTTTTTTTTAGCCTGTTAGGCTGCCTTGCATGTTTACCATGCCTAGTGTAGTGGGATGGAGTGTTTGTATTTCTAAAATGTTGATATGATGTAGACTATTTATCCAAGTAATTTTTGAGGATTACTTTGGGTGATAATTTTTTCTATAATTGTTCACATAAACAGGGTCGTGAGAACCTGGTGTAGTAGACCATAGAGAGAATGGATGTAAGGGTTTCTCTAGAGTGTCTATTTTATAATTACAATGCGAGACCATATGAGGAATTGACGTATGTTCTTCCTCAGAGTGTATGTAGTTCCTCGACGGGGTCCACATGGGAATGTGATGATAGTCCATCCCCAAAGCACATTTAGTTATTGATACGAGACTATATGAGGAATTGACAATGAGATCTTATTCAGAGAGTCTATTCTTAAGCTGAACCAGATGGGTTAGACTGTGTGTACTTCCCAGAGGTTTTCTCGTACTTATTTGGTTAAACCAGAGGGGTTATGCTGTGAGTACTTCCTAGAGTAATACCGTTTGTGTTTAGCTATTTTCTTGTGTTGTTTGGTTAACTAGAGGGGTTAGGCTGTGAGTACTGCCATGAGGGTTACCTAATTTGATTAGATGTTTCTTGATATATGAGACTGAATGCATTGAAATTGTAGATTGTTACTACTGAGTACTATCTTGTTCACTACTTCATTTTACTTATGACCTTCCAAATACATACTGACTGTTAGGCACAGATCTTTTGGTGGTTTCCTACCGGTATTTAGTCTCACACCACTTTTGAGTCATGTTTTTTGGCCCAAACTGATTATATTGGTGTACGTATAGATAAGTGTAAGCACCCTTCTACTTCAGGTACATGATTTTTGTGGAACTAGAGAGCATTGTGCCAAGCTATGGATTGCGATGATGAGGAGTTGTTTTTTTGCTTTTATTTTTACTTTAGATTATTATTGTATTCATCATTGTGACTTGTTTGGATTTTTTCCTATAAATATTTGTCATGCATCATATTATATCTTTTCTCTAGTTGTTATTATTCCAAGTATTCTGTTGTTTACTGTTGGATGTTACTATTACTGCATCCGCAACTGCTATTTGTTTTACTACCATTGTGTTACTCTACCAATGAAGGTATATTTTCCCCACTATCACAACCAAGTCCATCGCTGCTAGTCGGTAGATTTTGGCATTCGGGGAAATGTGCTTGATGCCATGTGCCCAACCTGGTATGTGGTGTCTCGGGGCAGCTTCCGGAACCAGGACGTTACATAAAATAATATTAGTCATGAAAAATTATTGATATTTACATAGTTTTTTGAATAATTCATCCATGCGAGGAAGATGATTTTTTATTTAATGTGATCTTGTTATGTTATCAATAATAAATGATGATTCTCGTTTATCCATCCTTATTTTTATCAAATATAATTGGTTCTCCCAAATGTGATGCACTATGGAGTATGAATATATTTTCAATATTCTCCTGGTTTTACTACATCAATTTATACAACTCGATTGGGTCCATTCTATAATGTGTCAGTGAAATAGGGATGAAACCCAATATGAGTTCTGTTGAAATATAAACCTCTTGATTTTTTGGATTACCTGGTAATTCGTTCAAAATGACATCATCAAACTCTTGTACAATTACGAGATTCTTAATTTTGATTTTATACCCAACCATTTGAAATATATAAACTATATTAATAGGAATCTAGACCCATAATATGCTCGAAATTTCTACGGGAATTTTATATTCATCCTTGCGTTGAAAGATGATCATAGATTCATTCGAAATATAAAATGTGACTTACCTTCCATAGAAATTGATATGAGATCCATATAAAAAAATACAATCTATACCCAGAATCACATCAAATTATACAATAAAAAGGATCAAAATATTTGCAGGAAGAACCTTCCCAAAAAAATCAACCAAAGATGAATTATAAACATTTTATGTGACTATTGTACAATTAAGATTTTTCATAGCTAACTCAACATTTAATTTTTTAGGTAATACAGTGATATCCTTTAAAAACATTTCGAAAATAAATGAGTGGGTGGATCCAAAATCAGATAAAACAATTTCTACTTCAGAGTGGATGGTATGTGTACCTTTCATCACTTCATTATCTTAATGTGCATCATCGATAGTGATATCATTTGACTTTACTTTATCATTTCCTTAATATTTTCATAATGTCGTTCAACATCAATAACATGTAAATTAAGCTCTTTATCTTCATAATTACCCATCTAATTTCACTTTTATCATTGATGTGTACGAGGTAAATTCTCTGTATAATTTTCTCTATTCTCATTATTAGACAACTATTTCCTATAACATTCACATTAAACTAACTGGTGACCTTCTATACCACATTTAAAACATTTTATAGTCCATTTAAGAGAATTTAGTCCATGTTTTTGTAAACCTTGACCATATGTAAAAATCATATTATTTTCAATGTGGTCTTTGGATTTTCCCTTGAATTTCATTTTCCCCTTCTTGTCAATGTAATAGCACTGAAGGGTTACTCTAATCTTTATCTCAACCATGATAAAACATTTAACGATTTCCTCGTATCTATTGAAGTACATGATAAAAAATTACCTTCAAGGACATGGTTTGATGTCACTAAGGAATCGATCATTTTTAATCCTAGTTTGGATAATAATTCCAGAAGCATAACTTGAATGCCTTGTAAAATTTACTTCATAGGTAACAAGAGATTCCTCTTCCTTTTGATTATGTTCAAGGAACCCCTACTACGTCTCTATTTGAATAATACGAGTAAAGTACATATGAAAAAAATATGATTTTGAACTCATCCCATTACATGGATTCAATTTCATCTCTTTGCCTCATATACATGATAAGGTTCCACAATTTATCAACTTCACCTTCCAAATGATATAATTATAAGATGAATTTATCATGTTCTGAACATTTGAGAATAGAAAATATATTTATAGTTGTACTGACTCATTGTTTAACCACTAATGGATTAGAATACCCACATAATGAAGGGGGATTCTACCTCATGAAGGACTTGAAAGAATGTTGTTCACTCATTTTCTCATTTCATAGTACTACATGATTCATAATATGAGAAATCTATTTGATGATAGCAACAAGATTTTTCATTCTAGATCCCAGAACATTTGGTGTCTCTAGAGGAAAATCAAAGTATACCACATCGTATTTAGCATTAACTTGGTTCATCTAGGATCTAATTATTGACTAAAACCATGAAGCATAGTGTGATAAACCTTAATCATAATTGGAAAACAACATAACCATGAATACAATTTCAATTTAGGACACATTATGTTTTATACTATGTTATTAAAGATCATTTCTAAAACACTAGTATTTTAACTGATACATCGACATATCCCTTAGGTTCTATTGATTTCTCATTCTAGTTTCCAAAGGATAACAATTCTTTTTTTCTGATACCAACTATTATTTCCCACACATTACTCATATTTGTATGAGTTCCAAATTGATGAATATTCATTAAAAAGTATAACAAATTCGAAATAGAACCTTTTAGGTATAATGTCATTAGAAACATGGAAACATAATTAACAGGTTCATAAGACATTTTCATTATATTCTAATTATTTCTTCATAACTAGACCTCTTTTTCAAATATCATTCACGACAAAATTTTTCATAACTAGGGGGAAAAAAATGAAAGGGTGATAGAATATTATTATTAAGGGTAAAGAAGGTAGCTATCAATCATATCATTATCATCATACATAAGAACAGAACATTTTAAAACTATACCATATATATGAAAGATAAACGACATATTTCTATGGAATAAATCATTAAATTTCATAATAATAAAGGAATGTAATACGCAAAGTCATAACATAATACATAAAATTTTCGGCCATACACATAAACATAATATAACATTTCATATTTTTCAAGAATTATTTACATGACCATTATAGCAGAAAAATTCCATTATTGAACTGAGTTAACTCCTAGTTCCATCAATTTACTACCGAACTTAGATCATTTGCAGTTTCTTCCATGCATATCTCACTAGAAATATATATTAACCCGATGAATTTGAGAGATATAAAGGTACCATCAATCTCATAATGAAATCATTCTTATATGTTCCACCATAACTTAGTCATTCAACATATCCTAAGGAATAAAATGGGTTTCTTTAAACATCATAACATTTTCCATGTAAAACAAATGGAATTCATTAATAGAATTCCCTTATAAACATAATAAAACAATAATAAAAATAACAATATTATAATTTAAACATAACACTATTAAATAATTCCATTTTCGATGGAAAATAATTTTAATATAGCACTTGAAATTAATTCTTATGGAAAATATGCATTCTTCATCAAAAAATGTTTCATTTCTCAAAATGTCGAGTAATTTTAAAAAAATTAATTTATTTGAAAATAATATTTAAATAGTATAGAGGAATAATCTTGAAAATATGGTGTTATGAAAATGTAAAAAACAATTCATCCCATATATTTTAAAAGAACATTTTCCTCATTCTTCTTTTATAAAAGTCAAAAATCACCTTGTATCCAAAATGTCAAAAGATTCCTTTCATAATGTTTAATAAAAATTTATCAATGGGTAAAATTGACCATAAAAAGTTGTTGAAGAATTTAATTAATATTTTGGAATGAATTATAAATAATCACATATATGGATGACAAATACACCCGAGTAAATACTTACATATAAACAATCACGGATAACAATGAGATTACAAAATTATATCATTCCATAGTTCCAATTTCATTTTTATATATCCAAACCTCCTATATAATGATTTAAATAATTTAATTAAATTATTTCAGAATAATTTTCATTCTTATGATATCATATATGATCATATTATCATTTGTTTGTTAGTAACATAATTACATATCCTTCGAGTGTTATCTTTTTTATTTTAATACACATGTTTTTATTGGATAAGTTCTTATTCCTATTACTAACATATAGTTATATGATTTAAATAATTATATTAATATAATATATATCATAATTATTATTTCCATTCATATATATAATCATTCTTTAATGAAGATCATGTAGAATTAATTGCATTGCATCGTGGAGACAGTAGGTCGTACGTACGCACAAGCGACGATCTAATTCTGGTTATTATTACATGGTGATGAAGTGGATGATGTATAATATTTAAAAATGAATATAATGTAATAATAATCATATATAGTTATTATTTTCCTCATTGTCCCCATCAAAATATGGTGGCAGTGAAAGACATATTACACCACAACGTGGAAACGGTAAGTAGTACGTACACATGGGTGGTGATTTTGATTTTTGTAGGATAGATAGAAGGTGTAATTTTGTAGTTTCATAATAATAATAACATATTATTATATAATTTATAAAATAGTTATTACTTTATAATGAAACAAATCATGTAGAGGACGTATAGCGATAATGAATTTTGAATGAATCGACATAAGAGATTACCTATTCTTCGACATGCTCACTTTAAATATCCTCTTAAACTAATAGATATTGCCTTTCATGAAGACATGATCCTCTATATGTGACTAGGGATGTTATTAGAAGGAAATATTAAGGGTATTTATGACCTTGAAGGCTGAAAGTCAAGTGAATAGGTGAGGGATGAGGTTCCCTTTTATAATTGAGGCCCGTGATACTTTTAAAAAATCAATAATTATAAATTTATAATCAAATAAAACCCAATCCAAAAAATCCAAAATTACACTATTTCTAATATGAGATAATATACGGTGGTAATACCATCAATCTAGTTTTTTGACATATTTTTATTCCCATTTAAATCTTATAATATTTAATTAAAACATTGTTCTTCAAATTAATTTTTACCAAGGTAACAAGAATTTCAATATTAAAATGATAAAATATTTACTTATATGATGTAAATTATGGAATAAATAAATACATTAGAACATTTTAAACCATATAATATATATTTTAAATTTTTAAAATGTTTTATTATTTTTGAATAATTTAATAAACCAGTTTTTATAAACAATCCACAGTGTCAATTTTGAAACTTTTCAATTCATTGATTTTAACAACATATGAAGATAACAAGTGAAAATCAAAAAGTTATTTTATTATATTTCAAAGAGGTCAAGGTAATATATAAAATTCAATGGACATATTAAATATCCAAATTTATATTTATTTTAATATTTTTAATAATATTTATTTTATATTTCCATTAATAAAATAATTATTACAACAGTTTTGTGTAATTGTTTAATATGATTATTTTACGAATAAGAATTAAAATTAAAATATTATAACCAAGATAAATCATATAAATATCAGTAAAATTCTTATAAGTGAATATAACTTCTGAAAAATCCATCATTAAAAATGTTTTACTTATTAAAACATGACGGGACAAGTTCATCATCACTTTAAATAACATAATATGTGTTCTGTTAAATCTTCAATAAGGATTGAAATTGTCAACAAATCAACCATTAGTTGTTTATGGTCGAGATATACACTATTAATAGGATATAGTCAAGTGTTTGGGTCTTTTAATAGTTATTATAACTTTATTAATAATTATTTTATTTATTTTTCATCAATTAAATAATTTCGACATCATTAAATTTTACATATTTAAGGTAATTTATTATTTCAGAAAAATTGAAAATTATTTATCATGATAAATAAAAACATTTTAGATTTCAAATGAGTATTTATAATCGAACTTATCATACATATAAATTTATATTAAAAATGTTATAGTTATTAAAATTTGAATAAGTCCTATTTATCTCTTCATTAAATAAAATAAAATAAATATCCTAATCATATTCAAGTGGCTCGAAAAGGATACTATTTTTACCCAATGATAATTTAATTAAAAAATAATCCAATCATTTTAGGAAAAGATTTATTGTAATTTTATAATACTATTTTACGCTTAATTATATGATTTACTCTTTTACCTTATTTATAAAAACTACTGAAGTTACTGTTCATAATGCCCAAAAATAATAGTAAACAACTAAAAAAATTTGGGAATACTTATTCCAAATATGTAATACATTATTAAAAATTTAAATCACATATTTTTAATTAATTAATTTAAAATTAACTTTGTTTTCGAAAATCAATATTGTATTTTAAAAGATAAAAAATTTAAAAGACTATAATGTTTTAACATCTAAATTCAATTTAGAATTAACGATATTGACATAAATTATGTTGAATGATAAAAATATACTATATTTAGACTTTTAACCCAATAAATATTATAATTTATTGATATATAATATTTTTGTGAAAAAAATTGTTTTCAATTAAAAATTAGCGTATTTCTATTATTCATCAAAACATGAAAGTTATCGAAAAATAAAAAAAAATAATCCATTGTAAATTTATATATCCCTATTCAAATGAAAAATGTTTTTTCTTCATATAAAAAATATTAAATTGTGAAAATATTCATTTAATATTGGTTGTCCATTAAACGGTGAAAAATTACACTTTCAAAAAATATAGGTTTTTATAAAATAAAATAAAGGTTAGTCATACCATATGAAAAAAATATGTACTGTATGAATATAAATTTTTTTATTTAATATATAACATATTAATTTCATTAATTTATTTTACTAATTCTAAATCAAATAAAAAATAAAAATAAGTTAATGATTTATATTTTTCTATAATTAATTGGTAGCAAAATATTTTACCATTCATTTTTATAAGTTTGTTATATTTATTCCTGGTAACCTAACAACTAGGTTATAATGGTCATTTTAAAATAACAGTGTCTCACGGTTCGTTTAAACTCATGATTGTGTGAAATGAAATCTATTGATGTATTATAAATTTTTTTATATTTCATAAAACATTCGAGTGATTCAATACAAACCATATATTTATGCAATATTAAATTTTTACCCAAAATTTTTTACTTTATCCGGAAATTATAAAAACATTAATTGGTAGGTAATTTAAATGTTTCGATTCCACAAATAATATTTATTTTATCAAAATAATTAGCTAAATAATATTATTTTCCCATTTAAAATATTAGTCGACATTTATTGAGAAATGATGGGGTTTTTGATAATAATAGTTTTCAAAACATTATAAATTTTTTTTGACTTCATTAAATTATATAATAAACTATAAAAAATATATATTATATAATTATAATATTTTATTAAAATATACATTATCTAAAAAACTAATTAATTTATAAAAATGAATGACTTAATTGATATTTCATAATTACCAAAATTAATATTAATGTTTTATCATATGAAAATCAAAATAATTTATTATGTAACAACAAAAAGACATAAATATAACCACTGTTCTACAAAATATTCAATATGCATGATCATATAATTAGGGTCCTAAAATATATACCTTTATTACACTGGAAAATTATATAAGGGTAAGGTGTGTGATGTTGAAATTTTATTGGGGTGGTTCAGCGAACACAGTTTTGGCCATGATCTATGTGAACACGAACCTCTCTAGTAAATGCACTTATGATTTCATTATTGGATCTCAACTTGGTCATGCTCAAGTGAAATTCTTAGTGATATTATCTCCCTTGGAATCTCTGATAAATGTGCTTCATAGGGTATGAACAAAATAGTTGAGTCCATAGCTCATTTTTTCCTTAACAACTGGATTTATCATAACCATATATTTATATTAATTATATGAGCACTTTTCAATAACTATTTTATCAATAGTAATGATTCTTAACAATATTTTATATTCTATAGGATATAATAAAACCAATGAATTCCCTATACAACATAAAACAATAATATATAATTTTATTCAATACGATAGGGAATTTTATTTTTAAATGTTCAGGTAATTACATATCAGAGGATGATAATAAGTACTAAAACATAAAACTACATCCATTTATTATTGATGGATTTTTCATAAGATCAATGTATACCTCAAATAAAGATTGGATAAAATACAATGTGGTATTCCATAATACATTAAGATTTGTCTATATAAATTCCTCAAACCTGGTCAATAGAAAAATCTATCCATATAGAAATTAAGTGTTCTAACTTCATAAGGAAATTGAATATGGCCATAATAATATTATTTCCTTCAGACATCTTGGGGAGTCTGAAAACAAAATTCAAGGTGATGTTTTCACATTTTAATTATGGTATGAGTAATGATTATAACATCATTGTAGACTTATGTATATTTTAATTTAAATTATAATTTATCGATAACCAATATAAATACTCTAAAATATATATCGTTGTGTTGTCTCACTAGAAATAATAGTTTATATCTCTATTCATATTACTACTTCTAGGATGAGTTGAGAATGTTTATGTATAATCTTGATCCAATATATCCTTATTCATGTATGGTATTTATAAGGCATATACATGGTCCCAAAAACATATCATTCAATCATAATCTAGGCTATTGTCATGAAAATTTCTAACATACTTATATAGTTCCACATATTCCTTCTTCACCTCTTTAATCCTCATATAGATATATGGTTGAAAACTCATTTTATCAATGTGATATTTCTCACCTTCTTTCAAATTTTCTTTATATTTAATTTGGAAATTCAGAACCATTGGATCAATTTTATCCCCATCATATATTTGATTTTATGATCCTTTCAACTTAAAGCATATTCCACCTATTTTTGTTTCATAGGGTGGAAATGTATTGAGAAATTATTTTTTTAATCAACTCTAACCAATATATATGGTGTATATTAAACTATTTTTTTATGAATATAAATTTTAAATATTTATGATCAATATATATATATATATATATCTCATTTTTTAATAAATATAATTCACTTACATTTTTAGTGAAAAAATTACCACATCTAACTCTAAATCATGTGTTGTATAATTTAGGTCATTGACCTTGAATTTTAATGAGGCATAAATGATCCCCATTTTAGTAAACATGAGGATTCACCGCATCCATTATTTTAAGAATCACTAAAGAAAAAAAACAAATCTTCATTAAATGGTAGTTTATGTGAACGGTTGTAGACCAACATTATCTTCCATTACTAAAAAATTTCATTGCACTCACATGTCTAAAGTAAATTTGATCAATTACATTTTAACATGGTTACTAGATTATATCATCCTGATAAATTCTCCATTATGAGTTGGTAATTGTTATCAAATCCAAAAAAATGTGGATCTTAGTCACCATGGATGGTCAAGGCCAACATTATCATCTTTGATGTATCCACTATTATACCCTCTCTTGTGGTTATATCTTCTAAAAACAAAAATTTCTATAGCCAAATTTCAAACATGGTAATTTTTTTCATTCAAATTATGCTTCCTTAGGGTCATCATTATAATCATCAATTGATCTTCAATATCTTTATTTATCATAAAATTTAAATTAATATAATCATTATCTAATTATAAAAAAAATGAAATGGTAATATATAAATAATGTATTCATTGAATCCATGAATATAATAGGGGAATTAGAAACAAAAAATAAAATAAATAAAAATTAATATATTTTATGCATTGTATTAGATATTTTCTTTTTCAAATAATCCTCATTCCACCTCAATTGATGATTTCAAGAATGAATGAAAATCTTAGATAACTATTGATCACGGTGTAATTGTTAAAATATAAGACATTATTATGGTGGAGATAATTTTTTAATGACTATGATTATGTAATGATATCAATTATATGTGTAGAGTAACAATGATACATCTTAATTTTTATTAAAATAAATAGGTGCACCCTAGGGTGATGCGCATGGAAAAATTAATCAATTTTCTATATACTCGTAGAGTTTCTTCATTAGTTACTACAACTCAATCAAGGAAATTATATATGGAGTATTCGAAATAGGTGTACCACTGGGTATAAGTTATATTGAAAAATAAACTTCACAATTTCGTATATGTCTTGTTAATAATTTATCTAAAAATCTAATAGTATCTTATATGATATAACATATATTCAATGTCGTGTTTCTCCCCAACCATATGAGATAAACACCCCTTTGTAATAGGAATCAAGAACCATATAATGGATAAATCTTCCATAAGAATATCATATTTATTATATTATTGATAGATGATCTGTTTTAGGATTATTATACCCAATGTGATTTCCCATATAAATTTAGGTGGAATTTATGTAACAAAATACAATACATCATAAGGATAACATCATGTTCAACAAGCAGGAGAATAATGAATATTTTTGGATGCACATTAATATAGAATTAAAATGGAGGAGAATGATATACTTGATATTCAACCATCATGAAATTATGGGGTTTCAATGCCAATTCAACATCTAACATTTGGGGTGGTAATATGATACACATACCAAATTCATCAGATATTAGAGAGTGGGTATATTTATAATTAAAAAAGACATCAATAGTTCTAGATTTGATTGTAAATTCACCTTTCACCCATTTTTTCTCCACATAAACGATGGTAATCACATAAAATTTTTATTTTTTTATAGTCATAAAAGGTTACTATTGTAAATCGACATCCTTAAGCTTTGAAATGGTGAATTTTATAGAATAATTCCCACACTCTCAATATTTCAAACACTAGAGTGTGGGTGGTGCATTAGGTTGTGATTATATCTATCATTATCTATCTTCATATTACATTCTTGATGTTTTTTATAATTTATTCTTAATTTAATCTTTCAATTCACATAAATTCCTGAAATTGAAGGATGAATTCAATATCCAATAGTACCATGAGAGGATATTGAAAAATTTTATCATATATATTGAAGTCTCTTATGTATAACACCATTCGGAGAATTCATTTAATACCACTAATGAATTGAATAAGAATAAATTTAGTTTGGATGATAATATAATAAATCAACCTCATATACATTGTAACATTTTCTTTATAGGAACTAACTGATTCATAATTCATATTAATTATCTCATTTAATTCCATATCCAATTTTTTAGGAAGAATACAAGGAATGTACCTATTGAAAAATAGGGTAATAAACACATCCCATAAAATGATGTCATGTTCTTCCTATCATATTTTTTTATTATATTCCACCAATGATCTTCATCTCCATACAAATTATAAATAGTTAAAATAATATTTTCATTTTCTAAAAATTGGGGAAAAGAAATATCGTATTGGTGGTACTCATAAATTTCATAGAAACTAGTGGATCTAAAATACCACTAAAAGGATGTAGTTATTGAATCATGAAAGAATATAAAAATGTTGTTCCATCATTTTATCCCTTTCAATATCAACATGATTTATAACCTGAGTATGTTTTGTATAAATAATTGAAAAAATTAATTCAGTCCAGATCCCAAAAAATTTAGTTTATCATAATGAAAATCATTTGATTTTATATAACGTTCTTCATTAACATTTCTCATTCAAAATCCAATAATTAAATAAAACAAATATACATTATAGGAGTAATAATTATCATAGTGGGAAACCACATAACCATACAAATATTAATTTATAGTATTTACCAATTATAAAACCTCATTTTCAATTAATGAATTCTCATCTATAACCTAGTTCATTATTTTTCATCATCTATCCAACCCCTTCATAGAGGTTTTTAATGATTACATGAATGAAACCAATAATATCCACCAGTAGTTTCTAAATAGGTGAAATATAAGTGCACACATACTAAACATCGACATGATGTATGGTTATTACTCGGCCAACCTTTTTCAGGTTTTTCCCCATAGATGCATTGTTTCCAAAACCAAGCCCACTTATAATATCCACATAGGGATGTTTTTCTTTGAAAACCACACTTCTTTATTTACCAAAACATAGAATGTTCTCAAATGAAACAATTATCCTAAATTTACTCACTATATTTTTTCATTTTTATTTTATAATGTAACTAACCCTTTCTTTGATAAAAATTACAGAAAGAAAAAATATTCAAAGAAAGATAATAAATTCTTATAATAAGATCATTGATTATAAAACATTATGATCCATTAAATAACCATTAAAAATTTGTATATTTGGAAATTAGGATAGATTTTTTTTCATAACTGAACTAAAAAATCTCACGCTTAGTTCTTAAAAATTGGAACCCATATTAGCCATATCATACAGAACATGTTTAATCATAACATAAGAAAAGGTAACATAATAAAAGGGGATCTTTTATGCCCACAATAGCTAAAAAACTATGATATCAAAAGTCAAATAATCATAATATGATTGTAGTGTCCTGATAACATGAATATAACATTTTAAAACCAAACACTAAATATCATATATCATAATAATGAGTAATTAAATAAACATAGGTAGTTCATAAGACATGAAAAATAGAATAATCAAAAACATTATCCATGAGAGAGATACATTATCATAAGACATAAGTTTGAGGCATACATATATGAATGTAAAATAATTTCTAGAGTCTAGGATTATTTCCTGGAATATCATACTGGATTGGGTTCTCCCAAATCTATCATTTCTTTAGAAATTGTTTAATCCCAAGACTATCACAGTGGATAGATTCCCATGCTAAACAGGTTTTACTCCCAATTAATGTACTTATTATATCGTGAGATATCCAAATTTAACCAATTCACTTGGGGGATATATAATTCTTAGAACACGGATCATATAATCATATTCCATGAATATGTGTTCAATAATATCAAAAATCATTCATTTTATATCATACCTAAGGAAAATAAAAGAGTTTCTATCATTATTTCATAACCTATGAAAGATAAATGGCTTCAATTAAAATATTATCATCAAAATCATAAACCATCAAGAGAAAGAACAAGAATTATATCCGTGAATAATATCCTATTTAAATAATAATTAACCTATAAGTATATTATCAAAAAATAAAATTTCATTAAAAGATCACACGGAATATTACTTAAGTCAAATTACATTTTCATTTTAGAATCAATTCATTATAATATAAAAGAATAAAATAAATTTATGGACAAAATTTTATATTTAATTAACATTGGAAACATGTAATGGAATCTTAATGTAATTTTGTAGTCATGAAGTCTATGAATTTGATTTATATTTTTTACTTTAAAATAATTATTCTTTTAAAATTTTTGGAAAAAAGTTAGGAGTACAACATTTCGAAAACTACATAAATATTGATTTTAATTTTTTTTTAAAAATTCCATCATTGATAAAAATTACATTAAAAATAATATGATAATAATAAAAGATTATGGAAATTATTTTTAAGGACATGTATATGAAAGGAAATGGATTTTCAACTTAAGAGACAAATAGAGTCAGTTTGTTTGGTAAAATTATTTTTTCTATATATTGAGCTAATAATTTTATAAGAATGAAAATAAAAAATTTATTATAATTAAATAATAATAGGAGAAAAGTAGTTATGTGATTATTTATATATATTTCATAAAATTTCATCAATTTAAATATAGTGATAAATACTCTTGGTAAGTTATGATATTATAAAATAAATCCCTTACCTTGAGTTTTCCTTACGTCATATGTCCTCTAACATCATGTATAATAATTTTAAATTTTTTATACTTACATTTATTTGAAATTTACATACATTTAATATCATATATATTCCACATATTACATTTATACACCTATTTAGTAATATTTCTTCATTAAAATTATCATTTTCATGTGTCAACTATTTGATTTTTCATAAGAATTGTTTTCGGTACTTCTAATCATTTTTCTTTGATTGTAGTCCCAATATATACTTAAATTTAATAATTATGTAAATATAATATATATTCCACTTAAATATATTTAATATAATTGATAAAATATGAAGATAAAAAAATTAATTACATTTGTTTGGAGACTTTAGGTCGTACTGATGAATAAAAATTATTTTCACTTTTCAATAAATGGAATGAATCAATGTTAAATAAGAGTTAAACATTATATGATAAATTTTATATCATTTTTATATTATTTAATCATTAAGTCTATCATTTTTACCATTAACATAAATCACAAATGAAATAATAATCACATCACTTCGTGGATGTGGTAATCCACACAAATGCATGAGTGATGTAATCATTTTCCAATAGAAGATGAAAATGGGGATAATGAATGATAAATTGTAATAATAATAATAAAATATATCAAATATAATTAATTATATATTATATTATAATATAATGTATTTAGATATGGTAGATGAAGAAATAAAATTCAAAACAGTAGGTTAAGAGTTACATCTCTTTATTGAGAAATATTCTTTGGATTACACCTGAATCCTTTAAAGGATAGAATTTTGGATTTAAAAAAATATATAGAGTGTTGTAATAGAATCATGGAAGGTGTTATGGTAGGAAAATACTGAGATTTAAGTCTCAATAATTTTTTAATAATTAATAAGCGGATGTCCCTTTTATATGTGAGGGGAGGGGCACTATTGGAATTACATTGAGTATTAAATTACTATAAATTAATTTTATTAGAAACATAGATCCAAATTAATATTAATATAAAATTATATGAATATTATTATAAATTGTCTCACAAAATTAAACATCAATGATTTTAAGTGATTTTTTACCCTTATGCCACTATTTTAACCCCCATTAACACTTTTGACAATTAACACAAAATTATTTTTTACTCATTAAGGGTTATGAATATTATGATAAAAATAAATATTTCATAGAAATGTACAATGTATGATATTTTAGTCAATTTAAAATTTAATTTTTGAATGATAATTTTTACATACATTTTAAATTCTTTTATTAAATATTATTATTTATAAAATATCATTAATGTCAATTTTTGAACTATAAATTTTATTTTACTTTGAAAATACTTGATAGAAATATATTTATAATATAAACCACTAAAACCACAATTATATATTATTTTTTTCTAAAAGTTTTATATAAAAAATAAGTCAACAAAATTTTCTTATATTTAATATTTTCAAAACGGTTTATTTTTTACAGCAATTGAATAAATACTATATCAGTGTTCTGTATATTAATTTACGGTAATTATTCAATGGATAGAAATTAGAAATAAATTTTCAAAGAAAATAATTTAATTAATAAATAAAATTATATTCGTCAAATAAAATTATCTTGATGTAAGAATTATGTAAAAATATTAGAGATATTGAAGTCATGAGAGTGACATTTAGCATTTATTTCATCACCAAATTAAAATTAATGTCATAACAAAATAAAAATGGGACATTGTTTCCATATATTCATAAAATTTATTTAAATGGAATAAAAAATCATACCATAGGATAAATTCATGTTTTATATTGATTTTAAAGCCCTATTCCAATGTTTTAACCCTATTTCTCAAATTTTACCCTTATGAAGGTGGGAAAAAAACTACCAAAGTTACTATTCAACATAAAAATAAAAATAAAAAGAAAATATATAAAATGTCTGGTTCCTAGATTCAAATTATGGTAGTGATTTTCCATGATTCAATTTCTATATGTGTAAGGTATCCATTTTTAGTTATGTTCACAAAATGCGATAATTTTTTTTATAAAAATATATTCTTATGCATAAAACTAGGATTATTCATATATAATGACTTGAAAACCCAATAGATGAATGATAATTTTTTTAATATAATAAATTCATTAAAATCATCAACTAATAGTGACTAATTTAATAAATCAAGATAAAAACACATTACTCACACATAAAAAACGTTTTTCATAAAAACATTGATTTTTGTTTCAAATAATTTTAATTTTAATTTATAATTAATTGATTGATGAGGAAATCGTTTTAAAATTTTTAAAACCATAAATATTCCATAATTTTTACCCTATTCATATGCAAAAATCCAATAGTTACGAGGTAATTGTCACATTAAATAATAATATTTCTGTAGTTTATCATTGTTTTTTTAAATTGATGTTGAATGAAAAGAATGATATCAATGAAATAAATTTTATTTATAGAAAAATTTATCCAAAAAAAATTGGTTGTTAAATGAATGGATTATAATTATTTTAAATGGTGTTTATTTATATCCCTACAATCACTTGGTAACGTTTCATATCCCATGAGAAAAATATGGGATACGTTTCGTTAGACCATGTTCACTATATTTAAGAATGTAGTTAGCTAGACCTAGTCCAATATGTTAGTGTAAGGTTGTTTTATTTTTAAATTGTGATATGAATATTCTTGTGTTTATCCTTGGCATATGTTATTAGTTATATGCTTTTGATTTTCCCAGTTTGTTTTATTATGAATTCTAATTATGTTATATTCTCAGGGTTCATAGTTAATAATTCATATTTACACAATCCAATGAATCATATCTAATTTTATTATAAAATTCATTTGACATGAATCAATATTTATGGTTTTAGTTTTATTTTATAAAATTATACTATGTTATAACCATGCACCTTGATTATTTTTTCATACCAATATGATTCTATTATGCTAACATATGATTTTTGATTGATATCTCTTAGGTTTACCCTTACTGATCATTTTAGTTCACAACTTAAAATAATTCAATTCACCATGTTTTGAAGAATATTATTATGTATGAAGTTTTAAAAATGATATCATGTGAGATGAATATTTTTGGGATATTTTGAATCTATCTCAAATTTTTTGTTTATGTATCTAACACTAAAATTCATTAAACATATTGGTTCAGGTGTGTGATTTATCCTGAGATGTATATGATTATAATATAATATGATTTAGTATGTACATATGAAATTATTTTTTATCCTTAGTGTTTTCTTTATTAAATCATTATTTATTACTTTTTATACTTAATTGTTTTAATAAATTTATGTTTTCGATTTTGAATTGAACCATCAATCACATGACACCATGGAAATATGTTATATTAATGGAGTAATTTTATCTATAAACAACTGGTCAATATGATGTATAATGAGATGATTTCAATTTTTATGGTTTAATTTTAGATGAAGATCCTTTATCGCTTGAATGGTGGGTAATTACCCTTGTAGACATTGGGTTCTAAATTCCACCAGATTTAGTCAAAACCATTTCAAATCACGTTAGATAATCCTAAAAGATCAAATAGGTATATTATTCCAAAATATAATATAATATAATATTCTATCTATAATATATTAGTTTCACTATTTTGAGAAAATAGACTATGTTAAAAAAAGATATTATTTAGACCATAGATATTAAATATATGCATATCATGAATAGTTTTGATAAAGGAAATATTTACATAAAATCCATCCTGGTTTAAAAATGTTTTATCTATTTTTAAAATATTATGAATTTTATATGATATTATTTTTAACTAAGATTTTATTCATTTAAACCTGTTTATTTTTTTTAATACATTATATAAAAAAAGTTTCTTAGCCTTGTAAATTTTTTTTATATTTTATATATGTATCTTCTTTCTTCATTATAGAATAAAAAATTAACAACCATTAAATTGATATTAGTATTCAAAACATTGATTTCAATTTATATGGTTATATTTAGAATGATAAAATTTCGAGTCTTTCTCAATTATTAATATTTCATTTTTTTGTTTTATTTTTTATAAAAGCATTTATATTTAATATGTTGTCAAAACATAACTATAAATTTTTTTTATGTTTCAAAAAATAAGGGGAAATATTTTAAATAAAATTAACATACACAATAGTTATTGAATAAAGTTATCATGAAATTATATATAAAAATTATTATATATAAAAAAATATATTAAACCACAGACAACTAAAATTGGGATTATAAATAATCCTTTTGTTTGTATTTTTTTTCACAATATATATAATTCAATATTGACAGTCACAAAAATCATAAAGTGATATAAAAAAATATAAAAATTACATGAAACAAAATTATATCTATGATTTCCAATTTGAAATGTGATGATAAAATCAATGTGATATGTGGGTAATCAATGATCTCATTAATTCGGTTTTTCTGAAAATTATTTATCTATACAAGAAATCATTTGTAGAATTAGTGAATTATTTATATAAAATTATAAGATATATTATTTTATGAGATTCCATAAGCTCTATATATAAATCAATTTAAATTTTATATAAGTATATCCAAATCATTATCTAGTTTGTTTATAGAATATTATAAAAATTATTCTTCAACTATCATTAAGATGTTTTAAACACAAAGTACCATTCATGTTTTTAATATTTATCTCGATTATATTTTGAAGGTTTTATCCCCAATAAATAAATTTTTTTATAAAAAATAATTAAAAACATATTCCAAATAAAATAATATAAGTATTTAAATATAATTTTCAACAAATCATTTGTATTTATTGAAAAAACAATGGGTCCTTGAAATTTTTTTATTGACTTATTTTTTGGTACTAAAGGATTGAACAATATTTTATCAATGATATTAGAAAGGTAGAAGCCTCAAAATCCCAATATCAACATGATATGAAAACTAAAACCACATATAATATTGTTATATGGAATATTTTTTACATTTATATTGGTTAGAATAATAATAATAAATCACTATGTATGATGAAGATCACTAAGGGGAAACCATATGGTTCTTCCCACAATGGTGTATCAATAAGTGAAATAAATAAATCAAACCATTTATAAATGATCATACCCTCTTCTATGATACAATGGTACCTTGATTGGAAATGGATGGATGGGAAATTGACCTACACTATATTTGAAACAATAATGATAAGGGATCACTGACCATTAATATTTCTAATATATCCTTCTTATTGGCCATAATGATAGTCCCCAAGCCTCTAAATCAATAAATCATATGCTTATAATGTATGATTACATGTATTAAAATGTTATAATATCTGACACTTGGACTATACAAATCTCTAAAGAATTTCATATTTCAAATAACTTAATCTAAATGAAAACAATAAAAAAGATCCCATTGTTAACACAAAATTTTTTAATTCTTGAATCGATCATTGTATGTTTGTGTGAATTTTATAGTGAGATTATACAAAAATCAAAACCATATGGAGAGGTAAAATTATCCAAGATAATTTTTAGTAGTATCATGATATATGAATATTCGTTATTTATGATATATCTATAACTGTGTATATAATATTCATTATTTTACATATACTGTATAATACAATATACCCATGTACACATCAAATGTGTAAGACTTTTGGACATATCTCATTCAATAATTAAATGAAATTAAATATATATAAACATATTTCCATTTTAACATAAATTTTATTATATAAAATAACTTCTGAAACCATATCCAAGAATCATTCTAGAAACATGTAGAAAAATATTTGGGAATATCTTATAAAATTTACCTTCTATCACGTCATATATAATCCCCTGTAAATATCCATCAAAACCAATTTTGAGATAATCTCTTAAAAAACTTTTATATTAGTGCTCTATATTTTCTTAAAATCAATCCCCATTTACAGAACAAAAAATGTGTAACCCCACAAGCCTCTGTAGAATTAAAAACAATTATTAATCCAAAATTCACAAATGATATTATATAGTGTGCTTTTGAAAAGAATAATTTCTTCTAATGATATAAACAGATCCAGTGTGATCACCATCAAACACATGTATTTTAATATTTTTATCCACTATATCTATCTTATAAATAAATTCATAAAGATATAATAAATTTGTCCATGATATCCCATGTCTTTGGCATATAGATTATATCAATACCACTTATCAATATTTTACTTCATTGATTACCTATGTATAGATTGATTAGATCAATGAATACATCATATGACATTCGTCTAAGTGGTTTATAACGTCACATGCTCCTCACCCAAAAAGATAAGTACCTTAAATTTTCATTATTTATGTATGATCATAAACATACCCAGTCTATCTAAATTAAAAAACCATATGTCAAACCCATCATACATTTTAAAAAATCTCTTCTTTTATAAGTTCCAATTGATGATATTATCATCAACATACCAACCCACCCCTTATTATCTAAGCCACAAGGCTTGTGTAAGAATGGTATCAATGTATGATAGTTTTCATGATTTTATTCTTTCTAACCTTATGAAATTTGATTAAATATAAAACTTTCATCCCAAACATTCTAAGTAAATATCGTGTGACACACCATGTGGAATACAGGGTAGGTTAACCAGAACATACAACAATATTTTCCTCATGAGAATATTTCATATCATTTTAAGATATACTACTTTTCAAAACCTTAACATTTCATCACACCATATAATAACCTATAGAAAATATTGGTTAGGGATATCTAAATTTAAAACATTATTATTTAAATTATCATTCCACTTTATGAGAATATGATTCCATTATATAATAATAATAATGTATATATTGACTATAATATAACATGTTATATTTTTCATTCTATTAAACCCTTTTATGAGTACATGGTAATCATATCCCATATTATAGACATCTATATCATTCATATATTTACTATACTTTTTAGTTTTTTAAAATCATTACATTTTTATGTAATTACATTATCATATCTTGGTAGTCATCTAATAAAACACTCCACTAAACTCTTTTACCTAGTATCATCTATGATGAAAATTTTATTGAATAATGTAATGACATAAATATCATATCTTCAATATTCAAATAATTAAAAATAGTATTAAAACACATATATTTCACAACATAAAATTTCATGAATTCAATAACATATGATACCGAATTAAATTTCATTCTAATTTCATATTCATCATCATTATCAAAAAAATTCAATCATTTTTTCCTTGGGAACATTTTTTAATAAAATATAACATTTTAAATATTTTTACTAACGTATCAGAAGCATAATTATTATATAAATTGGAATAAACTTTATTATGTCGACTAGAAATAACTCTTTACATTTCAATTTATTTATATACCCTAAAAACTTTTAGTATATGATGTAATTTTATTTTGAATTTGACCTCAATAATCATTTATTTTATTCACTTTATACTAATCTATGTCTATAAACGGTCACACTAGGCTTCTAGAAACTAAATTCTCTTCAAAATATCATGATAATATACTCAAAATACAATTTTTAATAATCAATTACACTTATTTCATCATTTTTGAATATTTATAAAATAAAATATCTCTTCATATCATATACGATTTTGAAGGTTTATACAGTTTTATTCGGAAGATAATAATTTATTGATTTAAAATATTCCATTGATGATTGGTCGAACCACATTCCTTATATTTTAAAAACATCACAATAATCTCCTTATTCTAGATAAAAATCTCGTTATCATTATCTTATTGTCAAGTGTATTAAAGAACATTATGAATCATAATCAATATACATTAAACAAATCATCTAAAAAATTTTCAAAATAAATCTCTTTTAAAAATTAAATCCTCTTATAATATAATATTAAGAAGATAACTATTAAAATTCCTAATATTGTTTCATTTTTTCTTGAAAAATTTCCTTTCATTTAAATGATAGATTAAAAAACCCTTGAATCATCAAATGAATTAAAACTACTAGATTCACCCATTCAAACCCGGATTTTGAACTCTATTATATTTATAAAATTGTAAAAGAATTTTGTTGTATCATATAACATTAAAAAATTTAGTTAATATATTTTGTAATATCAATACATATAATATAATATTCATAAAATTTCTCAAAGTACTTTGAGTATTCTAGATAATTACTTCATATATGGAATTCATTATCCTTTATTCCTGACATCACCTTTAGTTTTTATTTACTAATGCCTAAAATTAGAAAAAAAAATATTATTATAGATTAAAATCTTAACCTTTTTGTCCTTAAACACATTTTAAGAACCTAAAAATCACATGATTATATACTATAGACACAAAAAATTGAGAAAATAGAGTAATAATTTACTGAACTCAATAAAATTCTAAAAAGAATTACAATAATGATTATGAAATAAATTTATTATACAAATCATAATATTAAGTATAATTTCATTTTAAAAAATTTATTGGATGAATCAATAATATTTAATATATTATACAAGACTAATGTCCAATTATTTATAGTGAATCTAATTCTCTTAAATCATAATGTGAATTTTTTCCTTGTCATAATTATTTAGATACAATTTCTTAACAATATCAATACTTGGTAAATTATGAAAAGATTTTGTTTGAGAAAATCCCTCATGGATTAGTCCTACTGTTATTGGGTGTGATTGTATTTGTTGAAAATACCAAATGACCATGAATGAGTATGGTTGGTGTGGTTGAAGCAGGTTTTTAGTGTGGAATTGTTTCCCAGTGTCTTCCAAATTTCTAGGCCTCAAAATTAACTGTGAGGTTTTTGGAAAATGAATTTTTTTCCATAAAAGGAGTTTTTGGACTGTGAAATATAATTCACAGACTTCAAAGGAGGAACACAGAGCAACTTATGAAAATAAAAAAAGGAAGTATTTTTACATAACAACACTATGAGGACCACAAATTTTTCTATGTAGGCTACGAACCAAAAACAATATGATTATGACATGTAGTTCATGGGAGACTTGATGTTTATGGGGAGGCATGTTGTTTATCGAATTAAAGGTGACTATTTATGGATCTACATAGGGTTTTCATCTGATGAATAGATCGTCTATAACAATGGGAGAAAGGCACTATGCTTATAGAATAACACATTCTGCGGTGAAGGCTGAACCACTTTTAAGTTTTAGCGAAATTTGGTTAGGGGACTCTATGAATCTATTTTCCTATATAAAAACCACAAATCAAATCATTTACTAGGGAGATTTTAATTAGAAAACATCATTGCTCTGGGATAATGTTAGTGAAGTCTGAAATAATTCATGAGGAAGGACTATTTGAAAGAGATAGTTCACGGGGAAGAAAGTCTAGGATAGGATTTAATTGAAATCAGTATATAGAAAGGGTTTAACGAGGTTATATATCCTTCAACGGAAAATGATACATGAAGTAGGGTTAGTCCACAAAATAAGAATCTATCCATGTAGAAGGTGAAATTCGTAGAAGAAATATTTTCCTTGAAGTAAGGAATGTCTTTGGAAGAAGAGGTGGTCCTCGTTTCACTCTTTTAACACAGTGTAAGAATGTATATAGAGGGTCCAAGGATGTTCACAAAGGTACTAAAAACGTTTTCAATGTTAATTTCTTCAAACTAAATATATGCGGTAAAGTGTATTACCTCTAGGGTTAAAACAATAATTCATCATATGAATGATCTAAATTTGATGATGCATTCATTCATGAAAATGAAGCAACCTACTAGTCCACCAACTATATGTGTATCCCATCCAAGAGTAGTATTTTAAGGAAGAAGAAGATGATTATCTCTCGACCAATAGTGATCTAAAGAAAGATAACTAGGTTGTGATCCATACGAATGTAAGAAACATACCCTAAACATAGTAATTTTTGTGAGGCTGGGAATAAAAGTGATATTTCCTAAACCTTGTAATTAAAAGTGGAAAAAGTGGATTTTTTACATCAGAACATCATTGTTGTATGATATTTGGATATATACTATTAAGGGTGAACCATGTAAAATCATTGGGTCTCTTGCATGATTTAATTTCTATTCATACATTGTTATAAAATAATTATAGAAGAGTGTTTTGTTTAATAGAAAACAAATTCAATTGGGTAGTATTTTTAATATTTAAAACCCTGATTCACCCCCACTAACATGGTAATTGACTTAGAGGCCCAAAAAAACATGAATCAGATATAGGTTAAAAGTATGTGGTTATATCTCAGTAGAAGAAATGGATGTTTTCAGTCACAAAGGGATTCCAATATTTAATTTGAATAATTTTCAATTAAATAATAATCTAATGCATCTCTACATCTGATCATTGGTAATGGATGTCTTTACAATAGTTATGCATGGAATATTATCAAATATCAACAATGGTTCTTTATTAGAAGCTAAAAAAACAAAATAGATGCCGATTCTAAGTGAATCAATGCTTTAGGCGGAGCTATATAAAATTAAATTAATATGTAAGTAATGTTATGTAAGCCATTAAAATATATGTGGGAGAGATTTTTGAATATTTATGAGACTGAAATAAAATTTAGAGAGGAAATGTTTGAGGTTCTACAGAACAAATAAGAGGATCTTATAATTTACCCTAATAAGTCTATTAATACATTCATTGACTGGGTAAATATTATGGTGGATGACATGTGCGGTGACAGAGAAATTATTGACGATATAATGATTGTTAAGTTTATCTTGTGAAAATAATATACTAAGGGAAATATTTCAATAATTTGACATTAGATTGCATGAAAAATACTGTTGTTTTATACGAGATGGGAAATGATGGTAACGAGTCTACTGAAAAAGTAATGTCCAAAAAAGTGGTGTTAAAGGACATAAATAATCTCACTTTTGATGATAGTCAAGAATATGAAGAGATAGAGGAGTTTATGTCATTCCTATTCCTCAATTCATTAAATAGGAAATGGAATATTGAAAGGGAAACTAATTGATTCATGATTCTTTTGAGGAAAGTTTTTACATTTTACGACATGGTTCTGCAAGAAGTTTATAGATGATGAAGTCAATGATGTTGAAATTTCCGTGATTAAGTATTCAGCCTATATTAAATAAAATAAAAATTAAATGAAAAAATTCACCATAAAAGAAGACTCTTCTTCAAAAAAGGTTATGGTTTAGAATAATCTAAAATCGAAGAGATAAATGACTGTAAGGATAATATTTCAGATGCCATCGTAAAAGTTTTGGGAAATTTACAAAAAAAGGAATAAAGCAATAATGAAGAAGCATAATTCGAAGGAAGAGTTGAAATATTAAAGGAATTTACAGTTTCTCTTGATGAAATAGTTGTTTGGGGACCCAAAACTAAGAAATCCATCAATGTGGTTCGTGATGAAAAACTCTATATGTTACTGGAGGAAGAGGAGATGTCTGAGATGATTGGAGAAATTGAAAAAAAGACTCATAAAACTCAACATTGATGAAAATAAAAGAGAATAATATTGTTTGATTAACTCTAGAAAAGAACAATTAGATAATATCAATGAACATGAAGAGTAATTTTTCATCCTACAATGAAGTATTAAAAACCAAGAAAAACTCTTAACTATCCATACGAAATCAGGAAAGAAGATCATTAAAGAAACACATAAGATGATGTTGGAGAAAAGAGGTCCATTATAATAAAAGAAACAGTCCAAACAAAATGACATTGTTAGTATGAGGGTCAATCAAAAAGAAAAATATGTGATGATTAATCTCATACCACAAGCACCCACTCCAAAATTGAATATTGATTTGTGTAAGAAGCGGAGTTATAATATTTTGAGGGCCTAAGGGAAAACCTGTGGTGTGGATGTTACTCACTAGAATGAACCTCACATCCGGTGTTATTGATACAGAAATATGAGATAGTTAAAAAAATTCTATTACATAGACAAGGGATATAAAATGAAAAAAGCACAATAATTTCAACCAAACATATCACAATATACTAAATTATCTTTTGAGGGTCATTGTTCATAATGTGGAGGATTTAGAAAATTGTTCAGTTATTGTACATCAACTATACAAAGGAATGTGTCGAAGAAGAATAATATTTGTCACAATTAGATATTTAATGAATCATCATGTGAGATGAAAATGAAAAAAATGATTTAATAATCTACAAGATGAAGCGGGTCCATCATACATTGAGGAAGATAAATATTATCAATCCATAACAGGTATGAGGTCAAAAGCATGTGTTAGGAAGAAAAATATATGTAGATAGTGGTTGAAAATACTTATTTTAAAGCATCAGATAACACTGTAATATAGATCATTGATAGTGGATGCCCCTCACATATGATAGGAAATAAGAATATGGTGACTGGAATCATGTATGATAACGAAAGGTATCATAATATTTGGTAATTATAGAGGAAAGAAAATTTATTACCTCTTGAAATAAAAATTTTGGGGGAAATTACATGAGATGTGAATATGTATTAGTATTTGTGGTTATCAGTCACAAATTACATAGTGTTATTCAACCTCGTGGCATTGGACATTCCATAACCTCTTCCATGAAATTCTATGTCATCATGGAGAAAGACGGTGCAATTATTTTGTAGGGAAAGAATACAAAATGGATATTTCTTGGCTACTCCAAGAAATTAGATTAATATAAATTATACAATAAGAGGATGTAAAAGGTTGTCTAAATCCATGATGTAACCATATTATATATTGAGTAGAATAATCAGCAAATACATTATCAGTCTCTGGAGGATAGTTATGAAGAGATAAGAAGATCATAGAATGTTCGAGTTCTAGAGGATAAATTAGAAGAAGATTAGTATAATTTAAATATTGTGTATAATTTAGTATCTACACTATTATAGAAGAGAATATATGAAAATGAATGATAGAACATAATCATTGATAAGACAACTCTAGTGAATACATAGATTATTAAGGCTCTGCAATAAGCATCATACTTATCATAGGTTAAGGATTAATGTTTTTATAAAGATTCTAGAGAGGATAATTGGTTTCATTCATTGAATTAATTGATTGACCAAATTGATAATAACATAACCTGGGATATTATTTTTAAACCAACATACAATAATGTCATTGAGACTAAATAGGGCTTTTGTAATAAGATGATTACAGATGGTGATGTGATTCAAAACAAAGCATTACTAGTGTAGAAAGGGTAATCTTATATAGAATTTATAGATTTAGATGAAAATTCTTCACCTATTGAAAGGCTAAAGATAATCAAACTATTTTTAACCATAATAGTGAATTGAATGTTCAGTGTTTTCCATATGGTTTCCAAGTCATAATTGCTGAATTTTCTTCCAAAATAAGAAGTTTATATTGAGAATGTAGAAGTTTTTTTTATTTATAAATATGATAAATGAGTTTTTTGGATAGTAATGGAACATTATGAGTTGATTCAGGCCCTAAGAGCATTTTATTCATAACTAGACCAGTTTTTGAAGAGTCTTGGTTTTCCGCATTGTGGATTTAATTAAAATCAAAATGAAAATAATGATAGTAATAAAAGGATAATGGTGATGGTGTAGATCGATGGAAAAATCTATAGAGGACTAGAGGAAGCATAGTTCACATTGTTTTATGAATTCATGAAAAGTATGTTTTAATTATCAATTATTAGTGAACTGATGTTTTTCCTTGGTTTAGAAGTAACACAAGGAAATAATGTCACATTAATTTCTCAATATAAATATTAAAAATGTGTTTTGAGAATACTAAAATGGATAATTTCAATGATTTGAAAACACTAATGGTTATACAGATGAAACTTTTATGGGATGATGAAGGGAAAAAGGTTTATATCATTGAATATAGGTAGATCATATGAATGTTATTATAATTAAAAGTTAAATTACCATATAGTGTTGTTGAGATATTCTAAGTAGCATGGTATCAAATCAATCCCAATGAAATGAACATGCTTCTGGTTGAAATAATACATCCCTATATCAAGGGAATGATATCTTTCATTTTGAAATATAATTAAAAACATCATCCATCATTATTGCGAAATACAGATATAAATTGGGATGGTTCAGAAAATGATGGAAAATAAATATCAGGTGGTGCATTCTATATTTGTGGAATATGTATTTGTTAGCTCAGTAAGAAACATGTTTTAATTTTATTAAGAACTACAGAAAATGAATATATTGAGGAAAATCAAGATAGAACACAGTTATTGTGGATGAAGTAGAAGATTTTGATATGGTATTTGAATTGAAGTCTCCTATCAGGATCCATTTCGATAACTCAAGTGATATAAATCTTAGCAAAAATCTATTCCATCAAAAAAGGAAAATCAAAATTGAAATTGACTATAATTTTATAATGTTTAAATTGTATGAAGGTCCTTTGAAGTTGAAGTATGTGACAATATAATTACATGTTTTATATTTTTTGAAAAATTATGAACCCAAATAAGTGCTTGAGAGGCATTGACTATATCATGGAATTCAGTTAACAACCCACACTTGAAATTGTGTAGATATTTTACTCCATTTCTCCAAGGCATGATCTGTTTTCCCCAATGTAATTATCTATTCTCTTTACTCTATTTCAAACCTCAAAATAGTGTCCCCAATGTTTGTTGAAATTGGTGGAGAACTTATAGCTGTAAAATTAGAGAAAACATCTTAATCAAAATAGGGTAGAACATCAAAAGTGTGAGAAACAAATGATATTTTGGGTTGTAGTGAAAAAGGTGTAGTATTAAATGTGAAGATGCAAAATGTTGTCAATAAAAGGATATATATCATTAATGATGATCTTCATGATGAATGAAGATGACTGGTTTTTTAATGATGTGATTCATTGATGATCTTTTATTACTACTATTTCTTCTCACACTGTGCATGGATCATGTGGGCTTAGAATAAGTGATGAATAAATCCTTTATTTCTATCTTAATCGCAAGATGATAATGATTCTGGAAGATGAAAAAATATATAACAATTTATCAAAATATGATGAGTTTACAACAACTCTAAAATGGGCTATAAATTGGAAAAAATACATCATGTTGTACTCTCAATGTTTTTAGAGGTATTTTTGTTTGTTGAAAAATACATATGAACATGAATAAGTATGGATTGTGTTATCGAAGTAGGTTTTAAGATGTCATAAATTCCCAGTATTTTCTTTGCTTTTGGGCCTCAAAATTGGGATTTTTGTTTTTGGAAAAGAATTTTTTTTTTCGCAAAAGAAGTTTGCGGACAATAAAACATAGTTCGTAGACTATGAAGGAATGTTCATGGAATGACATAATAAAATCATTAATTGAATAATTTTAGTATATCGGTGCTATGCGGAGTGTGAAGGATGTTACGTGGACTTTAAATCAAAAATAGTTCACGTATGAATCACAGTTTTTACAAGGATTTATCATTGTAGGAAGCAATATTGATTATGAAAAGAAGGAAGCGATTTCTGCAGCTACAATGAATTTTTATTCACAATAGAGAATAGATTCCAAAAGGGTATAAATGAACAATTCTGGTCTCATAGAAATTTCTTCCGTGATGGATATACCTCAACAAAGTTTTAGGTAAATCAGATTCGTGTATTTTTTTAATCAATTTTCCTATATAAGTACCAGTAATATGTTCATTAAAAAGAGTGATTTTCATTGGAAAAATTAATTTCTATTAGAATATTGTTGTTAATTCTGAATGAATTCATGAGGAATTATTCCATGAAATAGAGCATTCATGGGGAAGAAATCCCATGATGGTTTATCTCTGAAGTTAGTTTTTCGAAAGGGGTACGTGGGGTTCAATATCCCACAGTGGAAAATGGTCAATGAAATTAGGGAAGTCTACAAAAGAAGAATCCATCCTCAAAACAAGGACAACCTAATGATTAAGAATTTCTCCACAAATTTGGGATGGTTCTAGAAAGAGGTGGTGGTCCGTGAAGTACTCGCACCATGTGGTGCAAGGTAGTTCATATAGAAAGCAGGTAAGTTTGAAAAGGGACTAAAATAGGTCTTGGATGTAATTTCACAAAGTAACTGTGTGTCGAAAAGTGTATTTCATCAATATGTGAAAATGAGACTTCAATTAAGAATATATCAAGAGTTTATAATGCATAAACTCATTAAAATTAAGATACCTACAAATCTATAAACTATACATGGATCTGTTCCAAGAGTAGTGTGTGAAGGAAGTGGAATATGGAGATCTGTACCCCTATAAGTGAGTTGAGAAAAAGATTTAGGGATTGGCCATTTAGAAAGTAGTTAGTTGACCTTAAAATTTATAATGGAATTGAGACTAGGCATAGAATAGATCTATCCATATCCTAGTAATTGGGAGTAGATTTAGTGGATTTGGTAGATTGGCACATTGGTGTTGTATAATCCTTGAATGTAACCTAGTGACAGTGAACCAATGAAAATCATGGTGTCCCATGATTGATTTTATTTATGTTCCTAAATTTTTTTGGGATATAGGGATAATGTGTTTTTAATTATTGAAAAAATAGATCTAAAGGAGAAGTTGTTTAAATCTATCATACCCTAATTCAGACCCCACTCATGAAATTTATCTATTTTGAATAATAGTTACTCTAACACCTATAATTTAACTCCCAATTCAGAATGATTCCTATATTTTAAATTAGTCAATATAATTCATCCAAAAATAATATCTTTTAAATTATTCATATATATTTTATATTCGATTGTTATGATACTATTTGTGTATAAAATCAGCTTATGTCAAATGATTATCATTTTTTTTATTCACTTAACATGGAAATTAATTAATTTTTCTCCTACAAAAATGATCAATAATTTTATTACAATGTATCCATTTATGAGAAAATATTAATATTTCACAATAAAATTTAACATTTCATCATTTTTCTCATCTCTTAAATCATTAGGTACGCTATCATGCTAAACATATTGTATATTTCACATGGATAGTTGAGAATATATCTCAATATCCTAATCGATCAAATGGTTTTTGTTAAAGGTATTCAACTAGTAAACTAATCTTATTAGAGTCCCCTGTCGATGATTAACAAAATGTAATGTCCAAAAATGGACACATAATACTATTACAGTCACACTTTAATTATGGTCTATCTAAAAAGTAATTTAGGTGCACCAAACATTATCATGACATTCCTGAATTTGATAATAGATATCTGGATAAGTGTTCACTTTGGATGGAATATAACACTTAACATTTTAAAGGGGATTCAATCTCCCCATGTTATCCCATGTATTCATTTTACATATATTCATGCCTCTAATGATATATTTTTTTTTGTTAATTTACTTCATTAATATGAACATATTCAAACAATAATGATGTTTACCCCTTTACAAAACTCATAAAATGTGTTACTAACTCGCCATAATGCCCCAATATATTCATATCTATCAAGATTCTTCCTATGAATGAAGTACAAAAAACATTTTTATGAATGTAATTATTATCATATAATATAAATAGTAAACTTATGAGTAATATAATAAAAATCTGTTTCCAACCACTACTTATCTATTCCAGGTATAATCCTCCAAGATAGTGATGAATGTGACACAAAATCCATCCAACGAAAAAAATGTTATTAAATAGAGTCTTCAATTCCATAAAATTTCTAACACAATTTATATATATATAAATACACTATAATTAACTACTTAATTCAAGCTCATAACCAAGTAAAATTTTAATTCCATTTATATGAAACTAAATAAATTATCATACAATGGATGTAAGTCCGTAGATACATCTATGATAGTTTTAAAAATAAATCTATCAATTTAAACTAAAGAAAACATACATTGAAAATATAAACAATTTAGATCAATGCATGTTGTTGTGAAAAAAATAAAAAAATAATTATTTCATATTTATAAACCATTAATAAAACAATTTACGAATAACTCATAAATAGTGATAATTATAAACATTATATTTTAGACATGCATTATGGGAACTCCATAATTAAAAAAATATAAACACATGATATTTGACCCGAATATTAATTTCTTCATATTATCTTTTATATGAAACATTCATTAAAGATCTGATCACTCAAATATTAACACTATATATTTTAAATATTCATATTCCATGAAAAAATTCTGAATATAAATCTTTTAATAATATTTAAACATTATTAATATAAATTATCAAAAATCAGTTGGATATAATTCAAATTCCTATTTCCAAATAAATCATTTTAATATATAATTTTTAAAAATTCATAATTTTAAATGTAAATTACATTTTTGGATTAATTTTACAATTTTTAAGTTATTAATAAATTACATTTACAATTTCAATGTAAACACTCTATATTTAAATTATTATTATTTCTATAAAAATCAAATGCATCAAATGTTAATATTTAATGTAATGGATATATTTTTTTTAACTGTTTCATAAAAATTTAAATATTTATTATAATAATTTTATATTTAATTTTTCTATTAATATATTATAAATTAAATAAATATCCAAAAATACATTTTCAACAATTTACATATTAATTTATGTTTTATAATTCCATTCATTATTATAATTTATGAAAAATAATTCATTCCATGTATTTTTTATGTTATGATATACCTAATATCATACTGTGTGACTTGATTCATTATATATAATAATCTATGATATATAATTCAGTTAAGGGATATAATATTTTAGGGAATATGAGTCAAATTTGAAGACAAAGTCAATATCACCCTAATGATTTGCGGTTCTATTTTATATGAATAATTAAACTCTATCACTGACAACATCAACCACTATTGGATGCCTAGATATATTATTAAAATTACTGTATTTAAATTTTTCTTCCCTTATGATATTATATATCATATAAAATGATTTTCTCATTAATTATGATATCTAATAATGTATAGATAACCTCAAATGATTTCTATATCTCATTAAATTATTTCGAATAAAATATCAAAAATGAAATAAAAATTTATCATTTTTTAAACATGATTTGGTGAGTAATGGAGATAGATATATATAATTCAACTAATGATTTATTTGGGATTGAACTAAAATTGGTTATGGCAGAAAAAAAAAGACAACAACCTGAAAACCAAATGATTCCCATGACACAGTAACTAAAACCCTGAATTATATAGGCGATGAATGTAAACATAACATTGATGTTGGATACAACGAAAATCATGAATCAATGTGGTTGATGATGATCCCTAAGGAGAAACAATTAGGTTTATCCATTTGTGATATATCCACGGACTGGTTGAATCACATAATGATTCAGACCAGACCCATCATAATTCCATGATTTTTTAGTAACTCGAGTGACAAATAAATGATGAGGAAAATAGTTAGAACGTAATAAAATGATTCTTTAGTAGATATCAATTTCCATATAAATGGCTAGAACCACTTTTACGTAATCCTCAGATATAGTCTTCTACCCTATCAAGAATTTATATATACGTTCTAAAATATTATAAAATTCATTATATCGAAAACATGTTTATGTTTTGAACTAGAAAAATCCCCAACAAGATTCATCTGATGAAAAAATTAACGTCATTGAAAATTGTGGATGATTAATAGAAGGATACACTAAATGTTTTAATGACTTAATAAATAAAATGATGTTTTTGTAGATTTTACAGTGTGATTATATTCACAACACTACTATACCGAAAAATCCTGAGAGCTAGGTGAAAGCTGCTCCCATAAGATTAAATAAGAAAAATTTTAAACAGTACAAACTAATCAGGAAAGGGGAGATTTACACAGTCTTGTATACACAGTACTAATTCTATCATTGCACACAACACCATTGCAATACTCAGGAAGAACAAAGAACCAACTATAGCTCACCTCCAGAATTTCCCTTTTTTGAGAGTGCATCCACCACTTGATTTGCTTCCCTAAAGACATGAGATACTTCAAGGGTAAGTTGTTCAGCCATCTTTAAAGAACCAGTCCAAACCGGAATCATCCTCCATGGTACATTCCTATAACGCTCTTTGAGGATCTTCACAGCAATAGAATAGTCCGATTATATCCAAATCTTCTTCCAACCATAATGAGTAGCATACCTGATTGCCTATACCATAGCCTAGAGCTCCGCCTCAAGAGTGTAGCTATTTTCAATGCAATGAAAGAAACATCCCTTTACAAATCCACTAGATGTCCTGAAGATTCCTCCACATCCTGCAGGACCCAGTGTGCCAGAAGCATCTCCATCAACATTCACCTTTAAGTATTCATTGATTGGAGGGATCCATATAATATATTTCATCACCTTAGGCTTCCTCTCCCCGCTACTCACACCAAGAGCTCTTAACAATATAAAATCAGACATATTATTGTTCATATAACTATACTATTTCACCGAAGCAAGTTTAATGATTCGTTGAATCGCCATCATCCCCTCCTTGAAGGAGGGCCTTCCACCATTGAAAACAATATTATTCCGAGCATTCAAAATATATGAGATGATAGAAACAGTAGAAACAATGAGCAAGGTGTGAACCTCCTCACTGTTCTCTTCATGTATAACATAATTGAGCAAGGAGACAACAGAGTTAGAGCTATAGTGATAGTGAAAAATATACATCAAATACATCCAGAACCAAGCAGCAAAGGAGAAGTTGATAAAGATGTGATCAATAGATTCATCAACATTTAGACAGAAAAAGCATACCAGGGCCAGATTAAAACCTTTTCTTTGAAGGGAAGATTGGATTGGCATCCTATTCTTCCAGATGCGGCAGATAAGAAGGGTATCAGTTGGAAGGATGAAGGCCTTACTAACCCCCACCACCCAAGCAGGAATTGATTCCACATTCCCACACTGCATGTCATATGAAAGCCAGCTGGAGAATAAGACATTAATATGAAGTTCCCAATTCAGAGTTCCTTGATCCATATATTCATAAGAAGATAATTCAATTAGCAGATTAGGAGGAAGAACTCCTTGAGCTAGTGCATTTCCCTGCAGATCAGAGACAATCATGTTTCTCAAAGATAATGGTATATTTGTTGTATTCTCAATAGGACAGGATAACCACTTTGTTGTCCAGAAATTCAATTGGGAACTGGGACAAACCATCCATTTATAAAGTGCCATAAGATCATTATAAGTGCTCTAAATATATGGCCATACAGAGGATCTCAGATACATCCTATGCCTCCTATGTAACCTGTCAGTAAATCTTTCAGAAAGAAATTCCAGGAAGAAGTCAGAACCTGCAATGAGTCTCCATGTGAATTTTTTGAGCAAAGCATAATTTAAAACCTTGACATCCTTAACTCCCATTCCACCACTTGAGAGAGGCTTTATACAGTCCATCCATTTCACAGTAATCAGTTTCCTTTGTTGAGTAGAGCCAGTCCAGATGAAATTTCTGATCATGCCATCTAGTTCCTGGATCAAAGCAGTAGGCCACTTGTTAAGTGAAATGGAATACACAAACATTGAGGTGATGACTGAATTCACAAGGAAGATCATACCAGCCTAGGACATTGATTTACCTTTCCAACTAGCCAATTGATTGATGATTTTAAGAGAGATACCTTCCAAGTGATCCCTCTTCACCCTTCACCAAAACAGGGGCAGTCCAAGATAAGTAAAGGGTAATGCAACCCTTTTAACACCAAGCCTATTAGCCACTCTGTTTTGTTTTACAGCTCAAACCCCTTCACCAAAGATTAAAAAAGATTTACTCCAACTGATAACCTGACCTAAAACATTCTCATAGTGATTGAAAATAGTCTTAATATAGGTGATAGTTTTCCTATCAGCTTTAGAGAAGAGAAGAATATCATCAATATAAAAAATGTGCGACGGAGTGAAGCAATTCCTACCATACATCATTCTCTGATAAATCCCAGAATTAACAAGGTCATTAATACAAATGTTCAAATAATCCTCATCCATGGAAATCAATAATCAAGATAAAGGATCACCCTACCTTACACCCCTAGAGCACTCAAAGAAACCCCTTGGTGATCCATTGATCAAGATGGATAATCTAGCACTTTTCAAAATGGATTTAACCAAGCCAATAAATTTACATTAGAAACCATGCATATTTAAAATAGTGAGATAAAGTCCCACCTAATAGTATCAAAGGCCTTTGATATATCCACCTTGAGTGCCATATTGACATTCCTGACCTTAGTTATCATTATATTGACACATTCTGATGCAGTGAAAAGACAATTCTGTATATTTCTTCCAGGTAAAAAACCAAATTGGTTAAGTGAAATGAGTGACCTAGAAATAGCACCAAGTCTTGTTTCCATGATTTCGCTGATAACTTTACGGATAGAATTACCAATGGCAACTGGTCTGAAGTCTTTTATATCAAGGGAATTTTCCTTCTTGGGTATCAAAGCAATAAAATTTGAATTCATTCCAAAAAGGCATATAAGAGTGATAAATGAACTCCCTTACTACTTCTGTCACTTCCTTTTGTAGGATATCCTAGTAGAACATGAAAAATTTATTGGTGAAACCATCAGGTCTAGCCACACTATCCAGATTCAAAGAAAAGAGAGCATCATGAATTTCCTTTGCGGCAGGGATGTCAGTAAGTTTTTTATTCTGCACATCATCCAAGCTTGGTTCAATACATCTTAAAACACTATCTGAATTATCCCCCCCAAATTCAGAATAGAGATTTTCAAAATAGTGTGTCACAGAGTCAACAATATCATCTTTAGATGTATACAAGATATCAACAATTCTTAAAGCCTTGAGATTCCTTATTACTTTTTTCTCCCTGTGCTTGTAGTGAAAAAACCAAGAATTCATATGACCTTCTTTTAGCCATCATTCACTAAAATGATTCCTAGCTAGGTTTTCCTTAAGATTTAACAAGTTATCAAACCTTGAGACTGCATGTATTTCTTGTGCATATATAGTATCTTGGGACACATTACCTTGTTAACAATCATACAGGTGTGAATCAGCCTCTTTGAAATCCTGATCAAGAGTATAGAAAGATTTTTTACTCCATTCCCTTATTCGAGCCTTAACAATTTTCAATTTTCTAACCAGAATATACAAAGCACTGCCTTGGACAGTCTCATTCCATGCCTCCAAAACAGTCTCTCTACATCCAGGAACCATCATCAAAGCATTGTTAAACATAAAGGGTAGGGGTGTTGGCATTAAAGTATTCAAAAAAATATCAATTAAAATCAGATGATGATCAGAATGTAATCTAGACAAAGTGATTACCGAAACATCCATTTCATCACCTTGCTCATAAATTTGAACCAAGCATCTATCTAGTTTACTAGCTTGCCTTCTATTGTGAGTGTATCTATTCCAGGTATAATCAGCACCCAAATTAGGAATTTCATTCAATCTACATTGATCAATACATGTGGAGAAGTCCCTGGCTGAAGCACGGTAAAATTTACTCCCAGTTTTCTCCTCTCGCCTCAAAATTGTGTTGAAATCACCAAGATTGATCCATATTTTATTCATATTCTCAGCAATAATCAAAAGGTTATTCCATAAACTTTTTCCCCTAATATACTGCTTAAAATCATAAACAAAAGTTACACAAAATGAACCTGACTGAAAAAGGAAAGTTAGAGAAACAAATTGGTGATCAGTTAGAGAGGATTCAATAGTCACACTGTTATGCTTTAACGCCCATAGAGCTTCTGTATTAGAATCAGATTGATTTTCATCAATAAAAGAGTATCCTAAATTTGACCAATTGAAAGACATCCAATTGGAAAACATCATTATGGGCTCAGCTATGCTATCAACATTGGTTTACTGGTATAATAATTTTATGTTCCACTAATATTGTCACCTCTACTATTAAATATAATTCATCCAAGTTGGTCAACTATCTTTTGGGTAACTCCTATAACCAAAATATTATAGAATATATTAAAAGGATCTTCAAGATTATTATGCATTGATTGGTAGAAATTTTACACACCATAAGTGGGGGAAAAAGTAATTTTCTTTCATCTATGTATGATAAAACTAAGGTCCTGGCCAATTTATTACCCATTGGTTCCCTCCCTCTGAACAATAAGAATATAATCAAAGGGGATTCTCATTGAATCCACCAATTTATCCTCCATGAAATTTTTATTTGATTGGATACTCCTCTAAATTCCTCTATTTAATAAAAAAATTGTAAATTTCCAGTCCAGATTAAGTCACTATAACAACAGTGGTGGATAATTTTTAGTGAATTTTAAAAATTAAAATTTATTTTCAATAAATTCACTGAAATATATCTCTACCCTTATATTGATACATTAGTAGTAGGATATAGAGTGGTAGTGTTTGGGTATGATTTCAACATTAATTGAGGTATCCACCATAAGGGAGAATTATCATCAGTGATTGCCATATCGTGTGGACAACATTTTTCTCTTTGATTCCAAATCGTCATTTTTGTGTCAATATTATATATTTAAATTATAATTATTATTCACTGAATTTAGACAAGGTTTTTAATTATGTTTTCATAATAACTAAAATAAAAAAATGTTTATAAATTTGAATCATAATTATTAAGAAATAATATAGAAACTTTTATGATTAAATTTAATAAATATATTTATATTCTATTTATTTGAATTATTCTTGAATGTTGTCATATATCATAAGAAATATATCGATGAGAAAAATATATAATGTTTGTAATCTCACCAATTAATGTGATGATTTTTGGGAAAAATTATAGAGGGGTTTTATGGAATTTTCAAAATATCCCTTAATTTTGGGTAACAAACATTTCACGTTTTTTTAATTGGAAGTCCAAATATTTATTTAATATACTGATATCTCTTGATATTTTATACTTATTGAAAAATAATAAATGGTAAACATTTGTTTATAAACAATAGATGGATATGTGAAGATGGTAGTATAGATATAATAATAGAAAACAATGGGAAAATTAATGTCATTTGATTAGATAATTATATGAATTGGAAATGGACATGTTAAACCCATAAAATGTAGGCGGCGACACATGAATATTTATTAGATATATTTGATCGAGTGATTTAATTGAAACCACCTTCATATATATTGGGAGAAAAAAGGAATGACCTATGAAATATATAATCCATCCGATTTTCATATTAGATTCCTTCAATATGTTGGTGATATTATATTTGGGCATGCATTGTGTACTATTTAATCAAATAATTAAATTAAAAATGATGTGTTTTTCCTAGGGGTTGGGTGGTAATCATGGATGGTATATGGGGAAAAACATGGAACCCCCAAATATAATGAGAGAACTGGGGTGTGTGATGGTGTGTGAAGGCTCAAAATATGACACAAAAAATTGGATTGGAATCTTATTGACATCCTAGACACAATAAAGCCAATTTTGGGGAATTTTATGGATGTTTTAAATATGAATTAATCCAATTTTGGTGATTTTTTTTATATTTTAATTTGTAATAATAAATAATTGATCATTGTTACATGGGTGATTAGGTGAATGATATTACCTGTAATGTTAAGAATTAAGTGTATTAATGGAAAAAACTAAATGGATATAAACAACTAATGTAGAATATAAAAATGTAGCATGTTTTATGAATTAATATAACATTTATATTGATTAAATATAATAATATAGAAAGGGAATTTGATTAAAATTAAATAGGAGAATGTTTTTTAATTAATCAAATATTCTTACCTACGGAAGAATTAAATGAATCAATGATTGATAAATAAAGTATTATTAATGTTTGAATATTACCAATAGGTAAGGAAAAAACCATTTGGAAATTTAAAATAATTTATTCTCTTATTCCTCAAAAACATTATAAAATTCAATAAAATTATATATATTAAATTAATTTCATATAACAGATTTTGAAAAATAGAACGATTATAATAATGAACTGATAGTAGGATGATCAAATAATGATTAAATACCTGAATGTTGATTATTAATATACCCAAAATTTTTAATAACATAATTAAATATGAATCAATATAATTAATATTAAAAAAAATTGTTTATCAGTTTAATTGTTTTTCAAGATTTAACTCAATGTAGTAAACTAGGTGATATAAATATACAGATTTACATCATGGAATGAAATTTTTTATACATTTTAAATATTGATAAATTGCTTCAATCATAAGGGATGGACATGATAACCAGCTCTATAGGAAATCCAAGAAAATTATATAATGGTTTAGTTTTGATAAAGGGTTATCCCTAAAATGGTAAGATATATTCATGAAGGAAATAATAGTACATTGTGGATATAATATAACTAATGGAACGGTGAGGAGGGATGGTTTCATGAATATGAAATTCAATCAAATTGGAATCCTTATTATAATTATTAAATTAATTTACTAAAATTATGGTGGAATACAGTGGGATTTAATTTTTTTACATGAGATGAAAAAAATGAAACTCAATGTGTGGAATTTATTATCATCATATTTTTAAGGTTACCCATTGGTTAATTAAAAAGCATTTATCATTACTGAATTATAATTATATTTATTTGAACATAGGTAGTGGGAATCCAATTAGGATGATGTAGATGACCAAGTGTTCTATATTTATAGTCTTATGTGTTTCATAAGAGGTTATTTTATCTATTTGTATTGATTTACATATGATGTAATGTTCCCATGAATGGATAGGTATTGATATCGATGAGAATATTTGGTTATTCCTTTTACACTCACCCTCTATGTAGGGATTTAGTGAGATTAAAATATCCTTACCCATCCCACCCACTAATCTGGGTAGAGATAACTATTGGATTATTTGTAAAACTACCATTACTCCTTCATAACCCTATTAAAAGTTATATTAGATATTTTTAGATGATATATAGACATGGATAATTCATATATCATCACTGGTATATGATAGGTGTTTGATTTTATAATATATCATCCCATACATAAGAATGAAATTAATAATAATTCACCCGGGTTCTTATATTCCTTACAAATCAATAGTAAATGAATAAATGTGGATAATGATTCATCATATGTTCTCTTCTCTAACCTAGTATACTAGAAATCATGAGAACAATATATATAAGAAGAAACCTTATAGATGTTTATTTCCTTAAGATCCCTTAAATATATTTATATCCTATAAAAGTTTTATTTCCAATGGTATACATACATGTATAAGACTACCATCTCGAGATATTAGTATTTACTTTTATATTTTATAGATGCGTGGAGACATATATCTCTTCCATAATCTTATTGATAATATAATCTATCAAAAAAATTTATGGAGTTATTTTATTAAGGATTTTGATATTAGATTCATATTATTTTCTAATGAAACATTTTTATTTGGTGAGTTTTTTGAATGTGTGAATGAGTCGATTAATTATGATTAAGCATGAGTATTAACATATCTAATTCAAATTTTTGGGAAATTTAAATTTCCTACATATAATTTGATGTTTATTCATAAAGAAATTAAATGTTTTTGGGGTTTCACCACTTCTTGGGGTAACCATACTTGTTATTAATATAATCACCCCTATCTTCACAATTAAACATTGAAAAACATGTATCCATGACATTTAGAAAATACATATAATGAATTATCATGGAGGATAACGATGTAAAGTTTATGTGATATATCATGCAATGGAGTTTCCCATACTATGGAAACCTTTGAGACATCAGTGATCGAGCTTACATTTATTAATATATGTTTGTTTCATTTTTTGATTTCATTTTAGTCGTATTAAATTATAGCTCAATTTTATTAATATATATGAAAGTTCCATACATTATAGTTATTGATTTATTTTTGTTACAGTGAACAATTTTTTTTGATAAGAGGGTTAAATGGTTATCTAGAGGTAATTCGTCCCATCATTGTATTGATACTTTATCCGTAGTAACTATCCCATGTCTTACTGGATCTCGGATTGAAAAATTTACTTAAAGGTATATTGGGATTTAATATAATGATATTATTTAAATTGGATGGATGTTATAGTTTTGAAGAAGTGAGTATTTGTATATATGCTTATATTCTAGTTTACTATGATTCTTCATTTCACAAGGCCACAATGGAAGACTTTTCACATGTTGCAACCACTAATATATTCCTAAGAATAAATATTTTTGATGGACCATGACTATGAAATTATTATATGAAATAGAATACCATTGTATTGAGAAAATAAATCATCTAGAACATGGTCACATGTTTATAATTTTATTATTGATTTAATTTAACTTATCTGTAGATTGTGTTGGTCGGACCGACGTGTGATTTATCAACATCCACATTATCTTCTATGATCTCGAGGTTGATATGTTTTGAGGTATATAATTGAAGTATATTTAAATTTTTGGATTTTATACTTTACATTATTAGGGGTGATAAAGAGATGATAAAGTGAAAAATGATGATATGAAATGGTATATCACAATTTTATAACACTTAAGTAGTCTTTGATAGTAGTCATTTGATATGGTGGGATCAAATCCTTATGGTATGATATAGAAAGTAATTGATGTATTACGGATATATCATTTTGTTTCATTGATGTTATAGAAATTTTGGAGTCAAAAAATGATATTTGAGGCTCTACAAAATTCTATACGAGGTAAAGAGTTATGCTAATACGCCTACATCAAATAGGGCACTACTAGTATGTGTTTTTATGTATTTAATCCCAGTAATTATAATAGTTTATTATTAAAATAATCGAGCCTGGTATTTTTCTTGTGGTGATGCATGTTCTTGTGATAATCCATTATATAATGTAATTTTTCATAACTAATTGAAATGTGGAAATCATTAAAAGGGATGTAATTGGTGCATTTATTATCATTTTTTAGGTGAGGGGATTCTATATGTGAATACACCAAGATTATTCGTATTCATGATGATGTTATCTTCTCATTTTTTGGATAGTAAATATATTAAAATTCACTATGTTTATAATTGATCTAAATGTAAAATATGAATATGAATCCATATATTTGTGTCATTAATATCTCTCCTCCCTTATCAAATATTCTAATAAAGATAGGATTAAACCATATATCATTATATTAATATTGAATGGAATTTTCAATTTATATTTGGGGATATGGGTCCAAATGAATTCTGATAAATTGTGTGAAATGGTGGAACAAATCATATAATGGATGTGAGGATCCTTTGATAGCACCATTCCTAAAAAAGTGACGATGGATTGACTGAACCATTTTCTCGGTGATTTGAGTAAAACCATTTAGAACCAAGTAAATATTAAACATATTATTATGAATATATAATATATGATATTGTAGTAATATTTTGATCATAAATATTTATTGTGATGATAATAATCATGGAAGGCGGTTAGTGTATTCCTGATACTGGGGTTCGAATATGTTATGTGGTCATCTTCTGTAAGATCGTATCCTTTTTCTAGGTATGACTCTCTATTTTTTTTTGTGATGATTGGTGGCCTCTGTTCATATAATGGAAATATTATCTATCCAAATTTTTTTGATAAATTAGTTAATAGACTTAAATTTTAGTTAACATCTACAAATATTTAATGGAATATTTTTGTGTTTAACAATAAGTTATGTGTGAGATTCTGTGGCCCGAAATGTCTTGGTGAAGAATGAATAAAAATATATTAAAAATAATATATTGAGTGAATAGTTTTTATTCATAATAATTGAACAACTCCCAAACTCTGCATTGTATAAAAAATCTATGCCTACCATTCTGTCCAAAAAATAGGGTTTTATCCTATGAAGGGTATGACATTTGTATGGGTCAAAATTTTGGTCCTATTACTCCTGAAAATATCTATTTATATTTAATTAATTATTTAATATATTTATTTGAATTTAAAATAATTAATATCTCTTATAAATTGGATTTTATGATAAATTTGAGACCACCGTTGTGTCCAAAATAAGTTGTTTACCCTAGGAGGGTTATATTATTTGTATGCGTTGGATGTTTGGATGTCTCAATAATGAAAATATCCTTTTCATATATAATTAATTATGAAACCCATTTTTTTTATTTTAAATAATTAATATTTATCAAATAGTGCATCACATGGGAAATATGAGCCCCCTATTATGTTCGAAAGTGGGGGTTTATCCGAGTCAATGTATAACATTTATGCGCAATGGGCATTTGGTGTTAGTTTAATTTTCAAGTTAAATGATTAATTTTAGTATTTTAAAAATTGATAAGAAGTTAATAAAATTAAATGTATCAGTGAAATAATATTAAAAAGAGAATATTTTTTATAATAAGTGTATTATTATTAATAAAAATAATATTATTAATAATAATTATATTATTGAATATTTTTAAAAAAATTTAATGGAAACGTACTTGTGTAATTAAATAATTTTTTTCAAATAAATGATACACAATGTTTCACCACATGTGAAAAATTGTTTTTGATCAATTTAATAGTTGTTAAATCATTAGTCAATACTAAATAAATGTGATTTTGGAGTTAATATTATATTATTAACTATTATTGACATTTGATGAATGTTCTTGAGGAAACATTAAATGGGGGATGTTACTTGATAATAAAAATATTTATTGTTTTATTTATTATTATAAATAATAGGATAAAATAATTATTTCTAAAACACAATTTTAGCAAAAACATTTTTGTATGGTGTTAGATTGACGTCCATCAGTGGAAGCATGATCCTAAAATTGAGGCATTCATTCTAAGACCAATGTTAAATATTTAATTTTTTCTCATAGTACAAGTCAATTAAACATCAAAAAAGATTATTGGTTGATTTGTGAAATTAATATGGGAGATTAATAAATAAGTGATGAAATTAATAAATATAACTAAATTAATTGTTCTTTAAAGATTTATGATGGGATTTTAATGGGAAAACATTACAACAATTACACGATGTGAAATGGGAATTCATGTCATGTAATTTTGATTCTCAAAATATTCATAACGTGTCTCAAGAGTTGTGTAAACCTATGGGCTCACCTCACCACTTCTATAGGGATTTGGAACCCTATCTTATCACTATAGAGCCTCATCGCGCCTCCTTCATATACCAAATATCCTCTACGAACCTCTATCTTCAATCGAATACTGTCTGATCACCTCCTGGGTATGAGTGTTCTTCTCATTTAAGATCTATCTCTCTTCCACTCCTCTTCCCATATAAGAGAATGTTGTTTATCCGTGTATGGATATAGATTAATATTTAAGAGATATTATTTTGTATAACTATGTATTTGGGTTTAGAATCTAAATCACATTCTTCATGGCATTGATAATTGATCTGACTCAATTTAGTGTTTTCTTTTGGCAAACATTTATCATTTCCATTCTTGATTTAGGTGGACTAAATTCCCATATCAGAGTCTTGACTTGTTTATGAGTATGTGATTCTATGAATTTTATGATATAATTACAAATTGAGTTTTTCTATATTCAATTATTTAATTGCGTAAATTCATTAATAGGGTTTTGTAAAATTTTGAATAGAATTGTGTAGTTTAAATAATTAATTAATAGATTAATTATGACGATTTTGTGATGATGGAATTGGCTAATTAATATTGGAATTAATAAATGGTCAGGATGTGATTAATTAATTCACTTGGATTGAATAATTAATTAGTGAATTAAATATTTACATTTTGTAATAATGGATTTGGTTATTTAATTTTCAAATTAATTAATGGAACTGTTGGATTAATTAATTAATGTGAGAAATGTGATTATTTATATTGTTGAATTAAATAACGAAATTAATTAATTGATGCATTAATTAATTAAGAAATGTTATTATTTAATGATTGAATTAAATAACGATTCTAATTAATTGATGGACTAATTAATGAATAAATGTGATTATTTAAATGGATAAATTGAATTGTGATAATAATTAATTGACAAAATAATTAATGGAAAATTTTATTACATAGTTGTTTAAATAAATAATAGAATTAATTAATCGATGAATTAATTAATTAAAGTATCATAATTATTTTATTTGTGAACTAAATAATGGAATTGATGGAAACAATTAATTGTTGGATTAATTAAAGGGGTGGAATGTGAATTAATTAATAGTGAACTAATTAATATGAGATAACATTTCCAAATAATTTGTGAATTAATTGAATTCATTTAGATAGATTAATTAATTAAGTAATTAGTTAATGAGATTAATTCCGATTAATTAATTGGTAAATTAATTAATGGATGTAATTTTTGGATTTTTTTAGTTAGATTAATGAATTGTATAATTAATTAATGGGGATTTCTATGTTGAAAAATTTGAATGAGTTAGGTCAATTAATTGATGAATTAATTATTTGGGAAAGTTTTGTTACAATAATAGGATGAATCAGATTAATTAATTGTAGATTTAATCAATGGAGATTATTCTGTTGAAGCAATTTAAGGAGTTAGATTAATTAATTAGTGAATAAATTAATGAGAATTGTTGTGAAGAGGAAATTTAATTAAATGTATTAATTAATTGATAAACTAACTAGTGTGGATGTTTGTGATATATAATTGAGAAGGTCGAATAATTAGTGGTTAATATAACAATGAGGTAATGAGATTTTTATGTTGAATAATTCAATGATTAATTAATTATTTGGAATTAAAATAAATTATTCAAGATAATTAATTATACAATTAATTATAATTTATAGATTTTGTGAATGAGATAATTAATTTTAGAATTAATTATGATATTTCGAGTTGTAGACACTGATTAATTAATTGTTAATTTAAATAATGTGATGGTAATATTAATTAATTTTTGAACAAATTAAAGGGATGATGAGATTAACTATTTTTTTAATTAATTGATGATAATATCTAGTAAATTATTTATTTAAATAATTAATGTAATGATGTTATTAATTAATTGATAAATTAATTAATATGGTGATATAACTAATTAATAATAGATTTAATTAAAGGGACTATATGATTAATTAAATTTTTAATTACTTAATATAATGATTTAATTAATTAATATTTGAATTAATGAATGTGGTGATATGATAAATTACATTTTTGCTTAATTAATGGCAGTATGTGATTAATTAATTGTTGAATTAATTAATTTGATGTTTTATTAATTTATTGTTGAATTAATTTAGGTGATTTTGTGATACATGTGACATATAATATTGAGAGGAAAGGGTAACATTGATTAATCATGAATAATGTGATGTTTGTGATATATGTTCCTTATTGAGGAACATGTTGTGAGACTTGGAATGATGCTCTAAATACTAACGTGTAGATAGACATGGTGTTTTACACCCATAATATATATATATATATATGATTGGTAATCTGGGTGAGAGATAGGTATGTATGCTTCAAATACCCACGTGGTGATTGACATGGTATTCTAAACCCATCATGCATTAAAATATTAATTTATGGGATAAGGGCTGATACTCCAAATACCCATGGGTTGTGAGACATGGACTAAGGCTCCAAATAATCATGAGGGTGCTAGTCAAGTCATTCTACGCCCATTAATTTGTGTTGGACTATGGTTCCAATTATTTGTGATATAAATTGAATTGAAATGGATAATGAAAGCACAATGGTTTAAAGGAAATGTGAATTGATAATGTAAAATTATTACGAATCTGGCATGGGCTGAAGCAGGTATTGAGATACGGGTGTACAGGGTAACCTAGAGGTTTATGCGGTTAAATAAGTGATAATTGAATAAATATAAACTATTTAATTTTTTTACTTTTATTTTATTCTTTATACAATTTCATACACTGTTATTGAATTCATTTGTTTTAGACACTGTTGGTGGTGGCCAACTAAGTTATACTAACACCCCACTTGGGCTGCCTGATCAGTACCTAATCAAACATTATATTCTCATGACATGTTAAGGGAAAAGTCCCTGAGATAGAATGATGAGTTACGGTAGAGCTTTGATGAGGGATACATGCGAGGTTTGAGACCATCTTTGTCATCTTCGGTGTCTTTTATTTATAGTTTTCATTTTAGAAACCTGACACATACATCAGCATGAAATGTTTCAATTTCAGTTTGTTATTTTATATCCTAATTTCATTATCTTGAGATGTTGGTATTTTTATTGATATATATATTTCTTCTACAATTGTTTATTATTTACATTGGTGTTTAGTATGATAAAAGAGGATATAGTATCTCTATGAGTGCCTTACCAGAACCTTGTTGCAAGTGAGGAGCCTTTTCTATTTAGGGAATGATGCCAGTGGTCATGTTGTGGTCCTGCACAGGGCACAGGTGGATGGAAATCCAGATGGGATGATACAAAGTGATATCAAAGGTATAGTTTTCTTTTACTTATCATTCATTTTACAATTTCTGAAAGGTAGACATGATACCTGGAATGGTCTGGGCTTAGTTATGAGCTTGTGTATTGGAGTAGCTACCCCATATATGAGGGATTCCCCATGTACCTAGTGTGGGATTTTCGTTATTATTCTTTATTGTTATAGTTGAATATTATTTCACCTTGGGTGATTCACTTATTGTGTGATGTGATTTTGTTGAGTTTTTTTTGATTTTTCAATCTTTTCTTGTAATGGAACATGATTTGAATTATAATTCATCATTCTAAGACCTCATGATAAATTTTTTTCATGCATCATTATACGAAAACACGAGAAAATTGGTTTTGGGTAAGTTGTTGAACTTGAATTGTTTTCCTTTCTTGTGAAATTTACCTGAAAATGGTTCTTGAGATAATATTTAAAAATATTTTTGACTGAGGAATGATGAAAATAAATGGGTGTCTAAATGATAAACTTGAAGAATGAGAATGTATTTACCCTTATTAACAAAGACTATAGTGTATTATAGATAAGGGTAGTTATAGTGCCTTGGTCTTGACTATGTGGTAAAAAAAGAGGGAAAAATTTGGTAATGAAGGATTTTTGGTTGTATTCATTGGAAAATTATTAGAGTACTTTTAAAATAGTGGAGATCAGTTCCCATAACTTCATGTAATCCTAGGTATGCTATGTATTCTTTGGATTTACGCCTTTCTAAATGAATGTATTTTAGTTAGATATGGGGCCCTAGAGAGGTTGTGTTTTTGAAGTAGTATGTATGTTGATCTTGATAGTGTGAGGAACACCATCGATAATTTATGGATGTGGTTCTCAGAATTGACCGAAGGTCAATAAAATTTTCGATTTTGGGGATACGTAACAAGAGTTGTTAATGAAGCTCCAATGGTGGGTAGATTTTAAGAACCTAGATTTTTATATAGATTCCTAGGATTACTACTCAAGGATGAGTTGTTATTAAGTTGGGATATCGTAAGTTCCCTTATTTTTTGTTGGCATGAGTCCGGTATTTTTTTTCTTCATAAAGATGGATTTTATTTTTTTTAATTAACAAGGAAATGATTTATCATAAATTTTTTGACAAATTTATTAAGGGCGATAGATTCTAGTTCACATATTCGAATATTAAATTGAATATTTTTTGGAGTTTTACAATGAGTTAAGTGTGAGATTATGAGGCCCAAAAAGTCTTGTTGAATACTGAAAAAAATACATTAAATATAATTTATTAAGCACAGAAATTATAATCAGAATAATTTAATAACTCTACAACTGCGCATTATATAGAAAATATAATATATTAAATGGTACATTGTATATTACATGGAGTATCATATGTGAAATATGAGACCACTATTATGTCATGAAAAGGGTGTTTACCGTAGGGGAGAACAACATTCTTACATGTCAGATGTGTGGATGTATTGATCGGGAAAATAACCTTTTTATATTTAATGAATTATTTAATCAATTTTTTTGAATTTGTTATAATTAATATATCTAAAACCATGTATCCAATAAAAAATATGAGATCATATTTGGATTCAAAATTGGGGTTTTATCCTTGTTAGGGTAAAACATTTATGAGGAGTGGGAATATAATGTATTTTAGTTTTTATGTTTAATGATAAATTTTAATAATTTAATAATTAATCCGAAAATAGTGAAATTAAATGAATAATTGTTATATTTTTAGTAAAAAAATATTATTAATATTAACTGTATTATTATTAATTAAAATAATATTATTCAAAATAATTGTATTATTATTATATTTTCAATCAAAATGAATGGAATTGTACTTTTGAAATTGAATACTTCTTCTAACTAAAATGATAAATTATGTTTCTCCACAAGTGAGTAATTTTTGTTGATCAATGTAACAGTGGTGAAATTTTTATTCAATATTAAATAATATAAATTTTGGAGTTAATATAAAATTTTTAACTATTATCGACATTTAATGAAATTTGTTGCAGAAACATTAAACGAGGAATGATTATGTTTAATAATAATATTTATTATTATTATTATTATTATTATTATTATTATTAAATTGAGAAAGTTTTTTTCCAAAACACCGTTTCATAAATAACATTTTTGTATGGTATCAGATTGACACGACATTAGAAGCAGGATAACACTAAAATTAATTTTTTCATTTCAAGACCAATGTTGAATATTTTGTTCTGTCTCAAATTATATGTCACTAAAACAACCAATATGATGATGGGATAGATGATGCATGAAATTAATTGGAGAGATTAATTAATAAGTGATGGAATTTATATATATATATAACAAAATTAATTTTTCTTTAAATAGTAGAGACATGCTTTTTAAAAAGATTACAAATTTTACATTATGTGAAATGAGAATTCATGTCATGTAAATTTTACGTTCTGCAAATGAAAAGCGCTTCTCCAACATTACGTAATCCATTGAACTCTCCTCACCTCTGCTTCAGGGATTTTGAATCCTCTATACTTCACTTTGGATCCTCGACGCACCTTTAACTAGTACCAACATTCTCCTCTCCCTACATTATTTGATCAAATACCCTCTGCGCACATCTTCGGTAAGGGTGTTCTTCTCATTTAAGAAATATCTATCTTCCACTAGTCTTCCCGAATAGGAGAAATATGATTATCCATTGTTTTATCTAGATCATTATTTAAGAGAGATTATTTTTTTAACTGTATATTTTGGTTTCTAATCTAAATCTCATTCTTCACCTCATTTATAATTTATATGATTCAAATTTTGTTTTTCTATAGGCGAGAATTTTTCATCAATGTTATTGAGGTTGGTGGTCAAAATTCTAATATCATAGTCTCTATTTGATTATGCATATGCGATTGTAGAAATTTTATAATATGATTAAAAATTGAGTTTTTATAGATTAAATTAAATTACTATGTAAATTAATTAATTTGGGGGATTATGACTTTTGGAATAGAATTATATAGTTTAAATAATTAATTTATATATTAATTATGAGTATTTTGTGATGGAGGAGTTGGTTAATTAATTTTCAAATAAATTAATCGTCATGATATGATTAATTAATTCTTATGGATTAAAACATTAATTAATGAAATAATTATTTGGAGTTTGTAATGACGGATTTGGTTATTTAAATGTGGAATTAACTAATTGAACTATTAGATTAATTAATAGATAAATTAAATAATGTAAAAAATTTGATTATTTAAATTGTGGATTTAAAAAATGAGCTTTATTAATTGATTAATTGATTAATGTATAAATGTGATTATTTAATTATTGAATTAAATTATTAAATAATTAATTTATTATATAATTAATGTTGAAATGAGATTATTTAATTATTTCAATTAAATAATCGGATTAATTAATTGAAAAAATAATAAATATTAAATTAAAATATTAAATTATTTAAATAAATAATGTTATTATATAATCAATGAGTTGATTAATTTATGAAACCTAATTATTTAATTGTTGAACTAAATAATTAAATTGACAGAAAAAATTAATTGGTGGATTAATTAATGGGGGTTAAATCCAAATTAATTATTTTTGAATTATTTAATATGAGGTGACATGGACAATTAATTGGGGAATTAATTTAAATAATTGAGTTAGATTAAATAATTGAGGAATTAGTTAATGGGAATAATTTGGATTAATTAATTGTTAAATTAAATAATGGATTTAATGTTATGATTTTTATGTTAGATTAATTAATTATAGAATTAATAAATGGGGATTGTTATGTTGACATAATTGATTGAGTTATGTTAATTAATTAGAGAATTAATTAATGGGGATTATTGTGTTCCAATAATGGGATGAGTTAGATCAAATAATTAAATAATAAATTAATGGAGAATATTTTTTTAAGAAATTGAATGAGATAGATTAATTAATCGGTAAATAAATTAATGACAATTTTTGTGAAGATGCAATTGAATGATTTAGATTGAATAATTAATAAATATGTTATTGAGGATGGATGAGATATTCAATTAATAAGGTTGAATATTAAATGGTTGAATTAATAATGTGGCAATGAGATTTTTATGTTGAATTATTAATTTCTGAATTAATTATGTCCAATTTAAAGAGATAGTTACGGATAATTAATTGAAAAATTAATTATAAGTTGTCGATTTTGTGAGTGAGGTAGTTTATTATATAACTAATTATGATATTTCTTGTAGAGGATATTGATTAATTAATTTAAAAATTATTTAATGTGCTATAATTTTTAATTAATTGTTTAATTAATTAATAGGAGAATGTGATTAATTAATTATTTAGTTAACTGATTTAATATGTGATTATTTATTTGATGAATCAATAAATATAATGATGTAATTATTTTATTGTTAAATTAATTAATATGGTTATATGATTTACTAATTATAGAATAAAATAATTGTATTATATGATTATTAAATTTTTTTATTAATTAATGTAACGATGTAATTAACTAATTTTTGAATTAATTAATTTGGTGATATGATGAATTAATTATTAAATTAATTAGTAGGACATTGTGATAAATTAATTTCTAAATTAATTAATATGATGTTTTGATTAATTAATAGTTGAATTAATTATTGTCATGTTGTGATCCATGTGACATGTAATATTGTGAGGAATGAAAAATATAGATTAATGTTGAATAATGTGATGGAGGTGATATATTTTCTTTATTGAGAATTGGGTTGTAAGATAGGGACTGATTCTCCATATACTCACGGGGTACAAGACATGGGGTTCTACACCCATGATACGTATTTAGGATTTATAACTATTGAGGGAGATTGGGGCTGATGCTCTAAATACTCATAGGGTGATAGAAATGTTATTTTACACTATAAATTCATGTTAGTATTATTTTATCGGACAAAGATTGATGCTCTAAAAACCCATGGGTTTTGAGATAGGGACTGATGCTCCAAATAATTACGAGGGTACTAGACTGAGAATTCTGCACCCATTTTTTGGCATTGGATTATGGTTCAAAATAGCTATGATATTAATTGAATTTAAATGGATAATGAATAAACATTAGTTTAAATTAAATATCAATTGATAATGTGAAATGGTTGAGACTCCATCATGGGTTGAAGCAGTTATTGATATACGAGTGTCCATGGGAACCCGATGTTTTATGATGTTAAATAAGGGATAATTGAAAAAATGTAAATTTTCTACTTGTTTACATGTATTTTATTCTTCATTAATATATATGTACTATAATTAACTAGATTTGTTTTAGTCACCGTTTGTGGTGGCCTACTTAATTGTAGTTACACCCTACTCAGGTTACCTGATCGGAATCTGAGTAGACTCTATATTTTCTTTACAGGTTTTGATAAAAGTCTCTGGGTTAGATTGATGAGTTGAGATGCAGCTTGGAGGGGGGATCTATACATGGTTCTGAACCCACTATGGATTCTTCGGTGTCTTTATGTTTCATTTTTAATTTTCTAAAACCGAAACATACTTCTATATGAAATTTTTCTTTTTTAGTTTAATATAGTATTCTTGGTTTTCATTATCTTCAAGAGCTGGTATTGTTATTTGTATTTGTTCTGTCATTGTTTATTATTTATTCTTGTGTTTACTCTGGAAGAAGAGGGTATAGTCTCCCCATAAATGTCTTAAAAGACCATCACTACTAGTCATAAGCCTCTATCATATGGGGAGGTGTGCTTTAGGTCATGTGGTGTCCTAACTTGGGACTCCAGTGGATGGAAACTGGTCTAAGATGGTTCATCTCCCCATGTGGGTGAATAACAATTAGTCAAAAAATAACCATCTTCTTACACTGGGTAATGGAACATCTATGTGTCCTAGACTATTATAAATATATGAAAAAACAATCCATATATAAGAAAATATAATATAATGATATTCTTATATTTAGATTAGTGATAATCAATATTTAATTATATAAATTCAATTGAATGAGTGATTAGCTCTAATATTAGGATACCATTACATGATGTAAATATTTTGTGATGATATAGAAACAATTTCTCCCTATAATTTTAATTTTAATTAATTCTATCTAGAATATAATTATTCTATGGATTTTTTAACCCTGGTTCATTGGTTCCATTGAAAACTGTATGTGATGTCCTTGCTTTCTTTCATCGTTGACCCTTAGAAACTCTAAAATTTTGGCCTTGAAAGACATTAAATTTTTATCGTATTAATTTAGAGTATGAGTGATGTACTGTTAAATTATTATTTAGATGTTTTGTAATTTAAATTTTCAGCTAGCTTCATAGGTGATGGATTTATTGATATGTGATTTTATGGATTTACTGGTGATATTTTTTGGGATTATGATAATGTGGCTAAAAAATATCTTATTCATTGAGTATTAGTGTCCATTGATTTATATGATTGAATCATTGGAAGTGGTTACTGAAAAGGTTGTTTGTGATCAAATATGTTTATAAAGTAACCTAAATATATTAATTCATTGTGTAGAGTTTGGTTGGCTTCTTGGTAAGGAGAGAGTTAGTTGACATGATATGATTAATGTTTTAGAAGGCCTCACACTTTCAGTAGTGATATATTTAGTAATTTAAAATTTAGTATTTGAAAAGATGTATAAGTGGATTTCTTTAGTTAGTTGTTTAGGAGTACCAGATAGATTAATTCATTATATTAATATAATCTATTTTGGGTATATATTTTTACCAAAATTATAGTTGGATAACTAGACAAGTCTTAAAATACCCTTGTTTCAGTTTGGCAGTTCGGAAACTGATATTTTTTGGTATAATCTCCCAAAACTATGGTAATTTTTTAGATATTATCAATTTTTTTTTACCATATTAGACATGGATTTTCAATTTTTTATTATTAATTGGATAGAGGGTTAGTTTTTATTGGTTATAAGTTTGTTGAATGAAATTTTTGATCTAATTATGTATAAATATTTTCATTTCAATGATAAAACGTTTTATGGGGGAGGATATAACAGAATGAGTTTTAATTCAGGAAGAATATTCCTGTGTTTGGAATTTGAAACATATTTAAACATCATTGAATTATTTAACATTCATTTTATTACAATTATGTTCCTTAGTGGCATAATTGAACACCACTAGAATATTCAAGATGATTTTAATTGTTTAAGATGGTAGATTAGTAAATTCACCCACAATGGAGTGTCAGACTGGAAAAAACATCACTATAAGTTATTTAATGGGGTTCTTCCCTTAGAATGATATTTTAGTAATAGTAAACGTGAGTTCAATCATTTCAATGTCTGTTATGGAAATTTTTTTTGAATTTTAAAAAATAAGTAATAATATTCATTAAATTGAATGTCCTCGCACTACCACTTTATATTCACAATTCTGAGGTTGGATATAGATCTATGGTTTTATAATTTAGATTACTACTATTGAGGTATCCACTAGAAGATATAATCCTCCCGAAAGAGTATCATATCATGTGGCCAATATATGTTTTTTGATTATGAAATTCGCACATGAGCCTTAGCCCGGTTGGTAAGGACTACGTAAGTGCATCTGGGAGACTCGGGATCAAATCTAGGAAGAGACATTATTTCTGGGGGTACTGTAGTAGTATTGTAGCGGGAACTGTGCATTACTATAGAAGGTACTGTAGCGGGAACTGTAGCAGGTACTATTTTTCACTATAGTAGTAGGGAATATGCCCCCATTTGGGCCTTCGTGCCACCGATTTGATCCCTGAGACCATTAAGGCCTTTGGGCCACCCAGGCCATCGGGTTAGTTAGGCATTCGAGCCACCTCAATTCTTTCGGGCCACCTCAATGCCTTCCGGACACCTTAAGTGCAGATGAAAACCAAACAACCTACGAGGAAGCAGCTCTACAAGGAGGAAGAGCAAGGAGCATTCACCAAGGTAGAAGCTAAACTGGTTGCAAGAATGAGAGGGTATGGCACCTGTCTTTGTGACATGCCAGTGCATGCACGTGAATGCCTATCCGAATAGCCATGCAAAGGTGGAAAGCAGATTTCACAATGAAGATGCTGGGGAGGAGCATTTCTAAGTAGTTTTAATGGGTTGTATGTAATGTTTGAAGCCTATGGGAAAATGAATTTCTATAATTCCAATGGGCCATGTAATACATACACCTACAGGCCTTGTAAGGGTTCCACTTAACCCCTTGAAAGGTGGATTATCAAAAATAAATAAAAAATGATAGCTTTTGGGCCATTGGAGGATTATGAAATTCAATTTTTGAGTTAAATTTAACTCTTCAAATTCTATCACCATTTACTTTATTATGGAGTTAATATTTGAGTATGCCTATCTTATCTTAAATAGGTCGCTAATGACATATGATTTTGGTAAATCACTTATACGGAATGTAAGGAATTATATATATAAATTTTAGGCTTAAAAAAGCATCCCTTTAGATCAGATTTATTAATTTTCAAATTATTTTAAATTTTTTAGATCCATACTCTACATGATGTGATGAACTATGTGTTTATATTTATTTTAATTCAGGAATTATTAGAGATAAATATGGGGTCCAATTTAAATAATATATTTATAAAATCATTACATAAATGGTTCATTGTTCATATCAAATATCAATAGAAATCCAATAGTGAGAAAAATTCAATCTCATTAAAATATCCAGAATAAGAGAAATTTTTTAGAGAAAAATTAGTGGGTGGGATTCCAAATTTTAAAATTCTATCTAAATTTTGAGGAACATATTGTTAAATTTTTAAAAAACTATGGAATATTCTAGAATGATGAGGTAAATATCTATCATCCCTATAAATTTTTTAAATAATAACATCTTTCAACTCAAGTAAAACTATAATGGATAGTGACACAAATTTTAATGATTGGTTGTGCAATGTAACTGAATGTGGTTAGTCCGATTTGATGAAAAAATGAAATTAAAATCACCATTCCAATCATTTTTAATGGGAGTGGAAACATGAAACTTATATACAAGGGGTCATTTGATCAAGTTAAAAATATTACTGCCATTTTTTCATATAGGAATGAAGAGGGAAAATAGGATATAACCCATGAGAGATATCAGTCATCTGGTAATCAAATCAAACTACAATATACTGAGGAAGATGACATGATATGAAATTTTATGTAAATAATATTATAAAACAATCAAAAATTCTACGATATGGCATGATTAGGGGCTACAATAACATGATTACATGTTTCATAAAGGTTCAACATAGTACCATTTAATATAAATAAATAAATTAGAATGGTGGTGTATAGGCTAAAATAGGGCATTAATATATATTTTGGATATGTCTCATCCTATTAAATCTTATCATTATTTGTTTACTGAATTTTTAGGATGGTTAACAAATAAAATTAATTTATTTTGATAAATTAAATGTGAAAATAATTATTATTTATTATATTAATTAATCATAGTTAATCGAGGGATTATAAGAATACTACTCCACAAATTGATGAAAATTATGTTCATCAAATGATTTTACTCAATGGATGTGACCTTGCAAAGTATATTCAAGAAAAAATAATCTGAGTTAGGATGGTATATATTATTATTTTTTATTATTAATAATAATACTTAGAATGAGTCTTTCCTGAATTTTAAAGAGGTTCAAGGTTTAAAACACTAATGATGATTTATAGATAAGGATAAATAAAATTATTCAATGATTGAAAACTCATGATTTTTGAATGTTGGAGTATCAATAATAATGAAATAACAAATAATTCACAATTTATTAATGATTTATTCTTTTAATGGATGGTAGTACTAAAATTTAATATAATATTCCACAATATTAATTGAATTTCATGTGAGGGATTATGAAACATGATATAGTAATAATTATAATGTAAATGGAGGATGATAACATTAAGAATAAATACAAGAAATATGATTATATAAAGATGTCTAATTATAATAAATAAATTATAGGTATTACAATTTGATGAAATATGTTGAAATAGAACCGTCATTAACTTACTATGTTTTATAAAAAAAACTCAATAATTTTAATTGAATGATATAATTGTATTAATTTATATTATTCCATAAATAATATTGTATGTATAAATATTGAACAAGTAAATGAATCATAAAGGCTCGATATTATAAGCACCATTACAAGATATCAAACAGAATAAAATAATGACACAACTCTAATACAGTTTCATTCCTTAAATGGTAAGATATATTTGATAAGGAAGTTGATGTATATAATAAATATTATATAATTAATTTAATGGTGAGAAGGAGTAATGAAATCCATATCGAAGTCTATAATAGTGAATTATTTTTTATAAAGACTAAATAATGTTATATAAATGATTGGGGGATAAAGTGGAAGTGGATTGGGTTTCTTATGTTGATGTAGATGTAAATCAATGTTTAAAATGTATTAATAACCTAATTCAAATTTGACTAGTTGAATATGTAATGAAATATTTTATATATATTAAATTATCATTAGTTCTATATGATCTTGGCAAGTTGGAATAGATCTTGGATGATTTAGTAGCTATGAGGTGCAATGTGGATAGTCTTGGGTAACTGATTGAAAGTTCTATTATATATGTGTAGTGATTTTTTTATGATGTGTTGTAGCCTTTTATAGATAAATTTACGTACAGATAATATTTTTTGTGGTTTCATTTACACTCATCCTTTATCTAGTTATGGAGTGATATGGAAGTTTCCAAAAACTTATCACACATATTATATATAGAGAATAAAAATGACATATACATGCAACTTCCTATACCCACCCATATCTATGGTTAGTGGCTGTGGAAATATTTGTCTGTATATATGAAGGGATGAGTTATTCATCCATAGTAGTTGGTATAGGTAAATTAGTTATGTTTTGTTCTTCTAAAATACATGATATTAGAATGAAATTATTTTCATTGGATACAGTTTTTACACTACATCCCTTATATAAATTTGGGAATATGGTGGATTATAAATTAGAATATGTTCACTCTTATCATTCCCACAACACTGGGAGTTTGGAGAACCACATATATGGCGACATTCATAATGTTGTGTATTTACACCGGTACCATGATATATAATTGTATCACTTGGTATATGTTTTTCCATTAATGTTTATATACATATCCAACTACTAGAACTGGGGATGTGCATTTCTTCTAGTACATCACAAATATATAGAGACATGTAATTTATCAATAGATTCATGGATTTTCATGTCTACAGGGAATTGGCGTGAAAATTCAATGATGGTATGTTAGATTAGATTTCTATTCCTTTCTAAAAGACATTATTATTTATTTTTCCTGATGAAGGTGACCCATTTGTGTTTTGATTAGGATTAACTATGAGTATTGTTAAATCTAATGATTAAATCATGTTATGATAGTTTTTGACACTGATTTTAATGATGATACTTAGTGTTATTACTTATTCTTAGGCATGTGAACTTGAACATTCTTCCCCTTATGTTCATAACTTTTAGAGGATCTTGATGATGAATGATCATGGAGGCTAGATATGAATGATTTATCTAATGTTATATGGAATGGAGTTTCATATTTAATTACTACCCTTGATTTATCAGTAATTATGGTTACATGTATTTAGTATGCTTTTTCTATATTACCATATTTCATTTTTTCCATCATCCACGATATCCTTATGTTTTTATTATATACGCATGTTTTATATTGTATAACTATTTTTATATAATTTTTGAGGTTTTTATATATTAAAATGTTACAGGTGTATAAATACATATTTCCTCCAACACTTGTATTGATACCTCAGCATCGATGGCTAGTTCCTAGCCTAATAGAGGTGGGGTTAGGGAGTTCACTTATTGGTATTCTAGGACATGACATTATTTCATAAATATTTGGATGCTAGTATCTAACACAATCTAAAAATTTTAGATGAAATTTATAATAATCTATTTCATTCATATTTACTAAGTGTACTGCTGAATAGTATAATATAATTTGTTTAATCGTCATTTTATTAGAATAATTCAAATTTAATTTCCATTTTACTATTTGTATCTAGTTGAGTACCATTGTATGATGAGAAAATTTTGGTAATTTAAATAAAATTTAGTTATTTGGACTATTATTAAATATTAGGTAGATCCCATGTTATTTTTAATGTATGTGGAATACTGTTTATTACAATGCTTTGATTACCCAAAATTTAACAATGTAATGATAATTAATTAAAATTTTTTATTCATATTGATGATTTATTTGATCAATTAAAATGGTTTATATTTTTATTAAATTGATCAATATTTTAGATAGAATTAATTTTTGGTAAATGAAAAAGAAATATAAAATATGACATTAAAAAATAAGATTGGGAATTATTATTTTTTTGTGAAACCTTCTTGTGTTACAAACACATATAAAGATTTAACAGTTTTAATAAAAAACAATATCATCAATATTTTGAAATTTTTGTGTATGTTTTTTATTGATCTATCGATATAATAAATATTTTATATGTATCATGAAAGAAAAATAGAAGTTTAATTAGGGAAAATTTTCATGAGAATAAGTTGTATTCAATGTTATCTAACATCCACATTTTTTCTAAGGATTTTATAATTTTATTAAAAAAATTAAATATCTATTTTCTCAAATAAATAAAGGTCAAAATATCTTTGTAGTTTCCCTAGAATTTTTTTTAATTCAAATATTACTTTGATCATCATGGTAATACATGATGTAAATTATAGATTTTGTGAAATTTTGATCTAGTGATGATGTATTTGACATAAAATATATTGAAATTTTAATGGATTAGGATGTTTTGTAATTTTAATGATGAATGAAAGAGGAGACATATTTCCATGAATGTTAATTGATTACCTATGAAAGTTTATTATTGAGAATATATTATAACACTTCATGAGACGGTTTGGTATGTGTCCTTATACAACGAGACTATGTCATCATGTATTTATCAAGGTTGTTATAACCACATATTTAAAATTATCCTATGTATTAATTTAAGTTATACATGATGTTTCTTGCATTAAATGTTTTTAAGGATTATCTATTTGGTGAAAATTTCATAGTTTGCATCAACCGTAATAGTTTAATGTAAATTTTACTTAAAATTGATTCCAAATATAGAGAGTGAATGTGAGTCATATAGATTTAATTATTCCTGACATTTAACATTCATATAAAATGTTAAATTGAGTCATTATAGATGATATTTTTGATAATAAATATATGAACATAATTATTAGATGAAAAAAATAAGTACACCCAATTGTTGGTATTGTATGTTTACCATTTATTAATAAATAATGAAATTGAGAGATATATAATAATATTAACTTTCAATGAGAAGCCATTATTATTATATTAATTAACAGAGATACAATTGACTAAACAAAATTGTAAAGTGATTCATGAGAAATTTTATAACATGAATACAACTAACTGAAAAAGAATTCGATAAGACTTATGTTTTTTATTTTGAAGGATAGTATGGTTGTGGCCATTCCTTATAAGAAATAATTTATGTGTAGTTTTTATCTTTAAAATTAATTGATACAACCCAAAGTAAAAATACATAACATGATATCATTTATTTGTTTGGGTGGCCAATTATGACGAGGTATATCTTTGAATATGGTTCCCAATATTTAGTTCATCAGTATTTAAAAGTGAGTCATTAATTACCTACTAATTTATATAAACTGTACCAACACTGAATTGGAAGTGGTAAAAAATTTCTATGTACTTCGTGATGTGATTACCTAAATCAACCTTGAACCATGATACAATATAACATGTGTTGTATTGACTTACAATGATGAAATACATTAATCCTATTGGGGAAACACATTTATTTATGAATCATGGTAGAAAATATCATAAAAATATTTTTAACAATCATGGAGGTATTAATGTATTAATAAATGATATATATCCCAATTTTATATATAGATTCATAATGGATTATTAAAAATATTTTTGTTGTCAATTTATAAAAATTATTCCTTATCATCCATATGTGTATTAGCATCCATAATGGGTTAATATTTGTTTTTGGAAAATATTTTTATGGCATGTGTACTTGTTCTATAAGGTGTTATTAAGATAATTTTTCATAGGGGCCTTTATGTAGTGACTATTATAAATATTCAGTATATATTGAAACATTTGAGACATTATCTAATAATCCATGTCATTACAAATAATTTTCTTGAACATAGGTAAACATTTACATGTTGAAACCATTTTGGTATAAGTGACAATTGATTAGATTAATATGATCTTAAAGAAAATGTAAAAAAACATAATTTAGAAAAAAAATCATAGGATTAACAATAGAGATAACCCTAGGTGTTCAATGTTGGTTACTATTTATTCTGAATTTTGTTTCTATTTTTGGGGCACTAAATACTTGAATGGAAAGGGTTGTTAAAATAATGATATATTGGTTCATTGGATAATATGGAATATACTAGTGATGTTGAATATTTTTTAGAATTATCACCTTGATATGATGTGATCTATAGTTTATTTCATATATCTAAATCAAGAATACATCTATGGGATCCATCTCACGTTCTCCAATTGAATTTTGTGTAATTGGAACCCAATAGGAATCTGTTTAAATGAACAATAAAATTTTTTGATCAATAATATAAATATTTTAGGGGATGGTTTTTCACTTTCGTTATGGAATTGTGATAAATTGGTACTAATCAAGAAGAAATTTGTGGTAATAAATCTCATATATAACAAAAATATTCATGTATGTTTGAGGAAACAGGTCATAGTTTTGTAGGAGGAAATCCCCTAAAGTGAGGATAATTATAGAATATATTTTTTCCTTATTAAAAAAATGTGAAAAATAATTTGAGATCATTTACAAAAGTGTGATTTTCATGGGAAAATGAGAAATTCGTCATATAATATTTTGTTTTAATTATGAGTAATTTTTTATAACATGTAATTTAGAGTGACTTTTTTATTAATTTATCAAAAATAATATTTTATGGGATTTTTTAAAATGGAATGTTTGACTTGTGATCACATATTAGTTAATGGAAATATTAATGGATTTGGAGAAAATTTTCATGTTGTAGGTTATGATAGTTTTCCATTGAAATATAATCTAAAAACATATATAATATTAGAAGATATTTAAATATTTAGTGATGAAAATTATAATGTTTTCTACATTTATGGGAGAATTTTCTCATTATTGAATAATTATGAATGGTAAGTAAGGTTAGTTTAAATGGAGAATCAAACCTATATATATTATCACATAGATTATTTATTAATCTCATAGTATTAGAGTTATATATCTTATTTTCAAAAAGAAGATGATATTTTGATGAATGAATATTGAGGTTTAGATATTTATTCAAAATTATAAAGTTATATTTCATTAATTTTTTGATATATTTTTTTAAATTTATTTTGTAATGTGTCCAGTGATATGTTATGGTCATAAAACTCCAATATATTGAAAATATCACTTTTAGGGTCTTGAAATAGTATTTTAGGATTTACTTCTTCATATAAGGATATATATTGGTATTAAAACGTAAATCCATTCAAATTTTGAATCCAAACTAATTAGAAACATCATTTTCAATCTACGTTATATATAGGTTATTCGAAGTTACACTAGTTTCATGCCACTCTGCATGGGTTGTGTACTCCAAAATAACAAATTACAAAGTGGAACTCCAAAATGAAATAATTCCATACCATAACATTATGGGCCATAAAAATGGTACAATAACATGTTGAAATTATTTTTAGACGATAATTATTTAACATGGTTTATTAATGTCAATTATTGTTGAATTTTTATAGTAGGGATATGTACCACCATAGGCCAAACCATTGGTTTGGAAAGAGATGAGGTTCCACTAATAATAGGTAACATCTCTATTGCAATGATGGAATGCAAAATAAACTATAATCCTATATAAACATTGTGGGATAGTTTTCCATTAATGAAATCAAACTATGGAGAGACTAAAACATACAAAAAAACTACATTATGAATAATGTATAAATAATTAAACTCAATGAAATAAAAAATATAAAAAAATATCATAGCAGTAGAAAAAAGGAAAATCAATGTGATCCAAGAAGATAAAAGGATATAACCACACAAATTCACCAATGTGGAATCACTCCAGTGACTCCTAATGTGAATATTGTTCTCGAATCACCATCCTAATAGTTTAGTATCATTATCCTCCACAATTGAAGTTAGATAACATTCCATTACCTATGTAATGAAAAAAATACATACATATCGAAGTGAATATAAAAGGAGAGTATTCATAGTTAGTAGTATTTAAACAAGAATGTTTACCACTCATTCCACTATGAAAAGAACATGTCAGATCACAATTCAAAATATAATTTATAATAGAATAGAGAAACATAATATATGTCTACAAGTCTAAAACCAGTGAAATAAAAAGAGAGAAAATTGTCAATTAATTCATGTTTCCATAAAAAACTACATCCTCTAACTCATAAAAATATTCATGGTAGATGGAACTACAATACTAATGATTAGTTACTCAAAAATCCATCAATTCATAATTAGGTTACCACTATATAGTTGCCTCATATTTAATACCTCATTAAAAATCTGTAATGGACAAAAAGTAAATGGATATAAACAACTAATGTAGAATATAAAAATGTAGCATGTTTTATGAATTAATATAACATTTATATTGATTAAATATAATAATATAGAAAGGGAATTTGATTAAAATTAAATAGGAGAATGTTTTTTAATTAATCAAATATTCTTAGCTAAGGAAGAATGAAATGAATCAATGATTGATAAATAAAGTATTATTAATGTTTGAATATTACCAATAGGTAAGGAAAAAACCATTTGGAAATTTAAAATAATTTATTCTCTTATTCCTCAAAAACATTATAAAATTCAATAAAATTATATATATTAAATTAATTTCATATAACGGATTTTGAAAAATAGAATGATTATAATAATGAACTGATAGTAGGATGATCAAATAATAATTAAATACATGAATGTTGATTATTAATATACCCAAAATTTTTAATAACATAATTAAATATGAATCAATATAATTAATATAAAAAAAAATTGTTTAATAGTTAAATTGTTTTTCAAGATTTAACTCAATGTAGTAAACTAGGTGATATAAATATACAGATTTACATCATGGAATGAAATTTTTTATACATTTTAAATATTGATAAATTGCTTCAATCATAAGGGATGGACATGATAACCAGCTCTATAGTAAATCCAAGAAAATTATATAATGATTTAGTTTTGATAAAGGGTTATCCCTAAAATGGTAAGATATATTCATGAAGGAAATAATAGTACATTGTGGATATAATATAACTAATGGAACGGTGAGGAGGGATGGTTTCATGAATATGAAATTCAATCAAATTGGAATCCTTATTATAATTACTAAATTAATTTACTAAAATTATGGTGGAATACAGTGGGATTTAATTTTTTTACATGAGATGAAAAAAATGAAACTCAATGTGTGGAATTTATTACCATCATATTTTTAAGGTTACCCATTGGTTAATTAAAAAGCATTTATCATTACTGAATTATAATTATATTTATTTGAACATAGGTAGTGGGAATCCAATTAGGATGATGTAGATGACCAAGTGTTCTATATTTTTAGTCTTATGTGTTTCATAAGAGGTTATTTTATCTATTTGTATTGATTTACATATGATGTAATGTTCCCATGAATGGATAGGTATTGATATCGATGAGAATATTTGGTTATTCCTTTTACACTCACCCTCTATGTAGGGATTTAGTGAGATTAAAATATCCTTACCCATCCCACCCACTAATCTGGGTAGAGATAACTATTGGATTATTTGTAAAACTACCATTACTCCTTCATAACCCTATTAAAAGTTATATTAGATATTTTTAGATGATATATAGACATGGATAATTCATATATCATCACTGGTATATGATAGGTGTTTGATTTTATAATATATCATCCCATACATAAGAATGAAATTAATAATAATTCACCCGCGTTCTTATATTCCTTACAAATCAATAGTAAATGAATAAATGTGGATAATGATTCATCATATGTTCTCTTCTCTAACCTAGTATACTAGAAATCATGAGAACAATATATATAAGAAGAAACCTTATAGATGTTTATTTCCTTAAGATCCCTTAAATATATTTATATCCTATAAAAGTTTTATTTCCAATGGTATACATACATGTATAAGACTACCATCTCGAGATATTAGTATTTACTTTTATATTTTATAGATGCGTGGAGACATATATCTCTTCCATAATCTTATTGATAATATAATCTATCAAAAAAATTTATGGAGTTATTTTATTAAGGATTTTGATATTAGATTCATATTATTTTCTAATGAAACATTTTTATTTGGTGAGTTATTTGAATGTGTGAATGAGTCGATTAATTATGATTAAGCATGAGTATTAACATATCTAATTCAAATTTTTGGGAAATTTAAATTTCCTACATATAATTTGATGTTTATTCATAAAGAAATTAAATGTTTTTGGGGTTTCATCACTTCTTGGGGTAACCATACTGGTTATTAATATAATCACCCCTATCATCACAATTAAACATTGAAAAACATGTATCCATGACATTTAGAAAATACATATAATGAATTATCATGGAGGATAACGATGTAAAATTTATGTGATATATCATGCAATGGAGTTTCCCATACTATGGAAACCTTTGAGACATCAGTGATCGAGCTTACATTTATTAATATATGTTTGTTTCATTTTTTTATTTCATTTTAGTCGTATTAAATTATAGATCAATTTTATTAATATATATGAAAGTTCCATACATTATAGTTATTGATTTATTTTTGTTACAGTGAACAATTTTTTTTGATAAGAGGGTTAAATGGTTATCTAGAGGTAATTCGTCCCATCATTGTATTGATACTTTATCCGTAGTAACTATCCCATGTCTTATTGGATCTCGGATTGAAAAATTTACTTAAAGGTATATTGGGATTTAATATAATGATATTATTTAAATTGGATGGATGTTATAGTTTTGAAGAAGTGAGTATTTGTATATATGCTTATATTCTAGTTTACTATGTATCTTCATTTCACAAGGCCACAATGGAAGACTTTTCACATGTTTCAACCACTAATATATTCCTAAGAATAAATATTTTTGATGGACCATGACTATGAAATTATTATATGAAATAGAATACCATTGTATTGAGAAAATAAATCATATAGAACATGGTCACATGTTTATAATTTTATTATTTATTTAATTTAACTTATCTGTAGATTGTGTTGGTCGGACCGACGTGTGATTTATCAACATCCACATTATCTTCTATGATCTCGAGGTTGATATGTTTTGAGGTATATAATTGAAGTATATTTAAATTTTTGGATTTTATACTTTACATTATTAGGGGTGATAAAGAGATGATAAAGTGAAAAATGATGATATGAAATGGTATATCACAATTTTATAACACTTAAGTAGTCTTTGATAGTAGTCATTTGATATGGTGGGATCAAATCCTTATGGTATGATATAGAAAGTAATTGATGTATTACGGATATATCATTATGTTTCATTGATGTTATTGAAATTTTGGAGTCAAAAATGATATTTGAGGCTCTACAAAATTCTATACGAGGTAAAGAGTTATGCTAATACGCCTACATCAAATAGGGCACTACTAGTATGTTTTTTATGTATTTAATCCCAGTAATTATAATAGTTTATTATTAAAATAATCGAGCCTGGTATTTTTCTTGTGGTGATGCATGTTCTTGTGATAATCCATTATATAATGTAATTTTTCATAACTAATTGAAATGTGGAAATCATTAAAAGGGATGTAATTGGTGCATTTATTATCATTTTTTAGGTGAGGGGATTCTATATGTGAATATACCAAGATTATTCGTATTCATGATGATGTTATCTTCTCATTTTTTGGATAGTAAATATATTAAAATTCACTATGTTTATAATTGATCTAAATGTAAAATATGAATATGAATCCATATAATTGTGTCATTAATATCTCTCCTCCCTTATCAAATATTCAAATAAAGTTAGGATTAAACCATATATCATTATATTAATATTGAATGGAATTTTCAATTTATATTTGGGGATATGGGTCCAAATGAATTCTGATAAATTGTGTGAAATGGTGGAACAAATCATATAATGGATGTGAGGATCCTTTGATAGCACCATTCCTAAAAAAGTGACGATGGACTGACTGAACCATTTTCTCGGTGATTTGAGTAAAACCATTTAGAACCAAGTAAATATTAAATATATTATTATGAATATATAATAAATGATATTGTAGTAATATTTTGATCATAAATATTTATTGTGATGATAATAATCATGGAAGGCGGTTAGTGTATTCCTGATACTGGGGTTCGAATATGTTATGTGGTCATCTTCTGTAAGATCGTATCCTTTTTCTAGGTATGACTCTCTATTTTTTTTTGTGATGATTGGTGGCCTCTGTTCATATAATGGAAATATTATCTATCCAAATTTTTTTGATAATTGAGTTAATAGACTTAAATTCTAGGTAACATCTACAAATATTTAATGGAATATTTTTGTGTTTAACAATAAGTTATGTGTGAGATTCTGTGGCCCGAAATGTCTTTGTGAAGAATGAATAAAAATATATTAAAAATAATATATTAAGTGAATAGTTTTTATTCATAATAATTGAACAACTCCCAAACTCTGCATTGTATAAAAAATCTAAGCCTACCATTCTGTCCAAAAAATAGGGTTTTATCCTATGAAGGGTATGACATTTGTATGGGTCAAAATTTTGGTCCTATTACTCCTGAAAATAACCTATTTATATTTAATTAATTATTTAATCTATTTATTTGAATTTAAAATAATTAATATCTCTTATAAATTGGATTTTATGATAAATTTGAGACCACCGTTGTGTCCAAAATATGTTGTTTACCCTAGGAGGGTTATATTATTTGTATGCGTTGGATGTTTGGATGTCTCAATAATGAAAATATCCTTTTCATATATAATTAATTATGAAACCCAATTTTTTATTTTAAATAATTAATATCTATCAAATAGTGCATCACATGGGAAATATGAGCCCCCTATTATGTTCGAAAGTGGGGCTTTATCCGAGTCAATGTATAACATTTATGCGCAATGGGCATTTGGTGTTAGTTTAATTTTCAAGTTAAATGATTAATTTTAGTATTTTAAAAATTGATAAGAAGTTAATAAAATTAAATGTATCAGTGCAATAATATTAAAAAGAGAATATTTTTTATAATAAGTGTATTATTATTAATAAAAATAATTATATTAAAAATAATTATATTATTGAATATTTTTAAAAAAATTGAATGGAAAAGTACTTGTCTAATTAAATAATTTTTTTCAAATAAATGATACACAATGTTTCACCACATGTGAAAAATTGTTTTTGATCAATTTAATAGTTGTTAAATCATTAGTCAATACTATATAAATGTGATTTTGGAGTTAATATTATATTATTAACTATTATTGACATTTGATGAATGTTCTTGAGGAAACATTAAATGGGGGATGTTACTTGATAATAAAAATATTTATTGTTTTATTTATTATTATAAATAATAGGATAAAATAATTATTTCCAAAACACAATTTTAGCAAAAACATTTTTGTATGGTGTTAGATTGACGTCCATCAGTGGAAGCATGATCCTAAAATTGAGGCATTCATTCTAAGACCAATGTTAAATATTTAATTTTTTCTCATAGTACAAGTCAATTAAACATCAAAAAAGATTATTGGTTGATTTGTGAAATTAATATGGGAGATTAATAAATAAGTGATGAAATTAAATAATATAACTAAATTAATTGTTCTTTAAAGATTTATGATGGGATTTTAATGGGAAAACATTACAACAATTACATGATGTGAAATGGGAATTCATGTCATGTAATTTTGATTCTCAAAATATTCATAACGGGTGTCAAGAGTTGTGTAAACCTATAGGCTCACCTCACCACTTCTATAGGGATTTGGAACCCTATCTTATCACTATAGAGCCTCATCGCGCCTCCTTCATAGACCAAATATCCTCTACGAACCTCCATCTTCAATCGAATACTGTCCGATCACCTCCTGGGTATGAGTGTTCTTCTCATTTAAGATCTATCTCTCTTCCACTCCTCTTCCCATATAAGAGAATGTTGTTTATCCGTGTATGGATATAGATTAATAATTAAGAGATATTATTTTATATAACTATGTATTTGGGTTTAGAATCTAAATCACATTCTTCATGGCATTGATAATTGATCTGACTCAATTTAGTGTTTTCTTTTGGCAAACATTTATCTTTTCCATTCTTGATTTAGGTGGACTAAATTCCCATATCAGAGTCTTGACTTGTTTATGAGTATGTGATTGTATGAATTTTATGATATAATTACAAATTGAGTTTTTCTATATTCAATTATTTAATTGGGTAAATTGATTAATTAGGGTTTTGTAAAATTTTGAATAGAATTGTTTAGTTTAAATAATTAATTAATAGATTAATTATGACGATTTTGTGATGATGGAATTGGCTAATTAATATTGGAATTAATAAATGGTCAGGATGTGATTAATTAATTCACTTGGATTGAATAATTAATTAGTGAATTAAATATTTACATTTTGTAATAATGGATTTGGTTATTTAATTTTCAAATTAATTAATGGAACTGTTGGATTAATTAATTAATGTGAGAAATGTGATTATTTATATTGTTGAATTAAATAACGAAATTAATTCATTGATGCATTAATTAATTAAGAAATGTTATTATTTAATGATTGAATTAAATAACGATTCTAATTAATTGATGGACTAATTAATGAATAAATGTGATTATTTAAATGGATAAATTGAATTGTGATAATAATTAATTGACAAAATAATTAATGGAAAATTTTATTACATAGTTGTTTAAATAAATAATAGAACTAATTAATCGATGAATTAATTAATTAAAGTAACATAATTATTTTATTTGTGAACTAAATAATGGAATTGATGGAAACAATTAATTGTTGGATTAATTGAAGGGGTGGAATGTGAATTAATTAATAGTGAACTAATTAATATGAGATAACATTTCCAAATAATTTGTGAATTAATTGAATTCATTTAGATAGATTAATTAATTAAGTAATTAGTTAATGAGATTAATTCCGATTAATTAATTGGTAAATTAATTAATGGATGTAATTTTTGGGTTTTTTTAGTTAGATTAATGAATTGTATAATTAATTAATGGGGATTTCTATGTTGAAAAATTTGAATGAGTTAGGTCAATTAATTGATGAATTAATTATTTGGGAAAGTTTTGTTACAATAATAGGATGAATCAGATTAATTAATTGTAGATTTAATCAATGGAGATTATTGTGTTGAAGCAATTTAAGGAGTTAGATTAATTAATTAGTGAATAAATTAATGAGAATTGCTGTGAAGAGGAAATATAATTAAATGTATTAATTAATTGATAAACTAACTAGTGTGGATGTTTGGGATATATAATTGAGAAGGTCGAATAATTAGTGGTTAATATAACAATGAGGTAATGAGATTTTTATGTTGAATAATTCAATGATTAATTAATTATTTGGAATTAAAATAAATTATTCAAGATAATTAATTATACAATTAATTATAATTTATAGATTTTGTGAATGAGCTAATTAATTTTGGAATTAATTATGATATTTCGAGTTGTAGACACTGATTAATTAATTGTTAATTTAAATAATGTGATGGTAATATTAATTAATTTTTGAACTAATTAAAGGGATGATGAGATTAACTATTTTTTTAATTAATTGATGATAATATCTAGTAAATTATTTATTTAACTAATTAATGTAATGATGTTATTAATTAATTGATAAATTAATTAATATGGTGATATAACTAATTAATAATAGATTTAATTAAAGGGACTATATGATTAATTAAATTTTTAATTACTTAATATAATGATTTAATTAATTAATATTTGAATTAATGAATGTGGTGATATGATAAATTACATTTTTACTTAATTAATGGCAGTATGTGATTAATTAATTGTTGAATTAATTAATTTGATTTTTTATTAATTAATTGTTGAATTAATTTAGGTGATTTTGTGATACATGTGACATATAATATTGAGAGGAAAGGGTAACATTGATTAATCATGAATAATGTGATGTTTGTGATATATGTTCCTTATTGAGGAACATGTTGTGAGACTTGGAATGATGCTCTAAATACTAACGTGTAGATAGACATGGTGTTTTACACCCATAATATATATATATATATGATTGGTAATCCGGGTGAGAGATAGGTATGTATGCTTCAAATACCCATGTGGTGATTGACATGGTATTCTAAACCCATCATGCATTAAAATATTAATTTATGGGATAAGGGCTGATACTCCAAATACCCATGGGTTGTGAGACATGGACTAAGGCTCCAAATAATCATGAGGGGGCTAGACAAGTCATTCTACGCCCATTAATTTGTGTTGGACTATGGTTCCAATTATTTGTGATATAAATTGAATTGAAATGGATAATGAAAGCACAATGGTTTAAAGGAAATGTGAATTGATAATGTAAAATTATTACGAATCTGGCATGGGCTGAAGCAGGTATTGAGATACGGGTGTACAGGGTAACCTAGAGGTTTATGCGGTTAAATAAGTGATAATTGAATAAATGTAAACTATTTAATTTTTTTACTTTTATTTTATTCTTTATACAATTTCATACACTGTTATTGAATTCATTTGTTTTAGACACTGTTGGTGGTGGCCAACTAAGTTATACTAACACCCCACTCGGGCTGCCTGATCAATACCTAATCAAACATTATATTCTCATGACATGTTAAGGGAAAAGTCCCTGAGATAGAATGATGAGTTACGGTAGAGATTTGATGAGGGATACATGCGAGGTTTGAGCCCATCTTTGTCATCTTCGGTGTCTTTTCTTTATAGTTTTCATTTTAGAAACCTGACACATACATCAGCATGAAATGTTTCAATTTCAGTTTGTTATTTTATATCCTAATTTCATTATCTTGAGATGTTGGTATTTTTATTGATATATATATTTCCTCTATAGTTGTTTATTATTTACATTGGTGTTTAGTATGATAAAAGAGGATATAGTCTCTCTATGAGTGCCTTACCAGAACCTTGTTGCAAGTGAGGAGCCTTTTCTATTTAGGGAATGATGCCAGTGGTCATGTAGTGGTCCTACATGGGGCACAGGTGGATGGAAATCCAGATGGGATGATACAAAGTGATATCAAAGGTATAGTTTTCTTTTATTTATCATTTATTTTACAATTTCTGAAAGGTAGACATGATACCTGGAATGTTCTGGGCTTAGTTATGAGCTTGTGTATTGGAGTAGCTACCCCATATATGAGGGATTCCCCATGTACCTAGTGTGGGATTTTCGTTATTATTCTTTATTGTTATAGTTGAATATTATTTCACCTTGGGTGATTCACTTATTGTGTGATGTGATTTTGTTGAGTTTTTTTTGATTTTTCAATCTTTTCTTTTAATGGAAAATGATTTGAATTATAATTCATCATTCTAAGACCTCATGATAAATTTTTTTCATGCATCATTATACGAAAACACGAGAAAATTGGTTTTGGGTAAGTTGTTGAACTTGAATTGTTTTCCTTTCTTGTGAAATTTACCTGAAAATGGTTCTTGAGATAATATTTAAAAATATTTTTGACTGAGGAAAGATGAAAATAAATGGGTGTCTGAATGATAAACTTGAAGAATGAGAATGTATTTACCCTTATTAACAAAGACTATAGTGTATTATAGATCAGGGTAGTTATAGTGCCTTGGTCTTGACTATGTGGTAAAAAAAGAGGGAAAAATTTGGTAATGAAGGATTTGTGGTTGTATTCATTGGAAAATTATTAGAGTACTTTTAAAATAGTGGAGATCAGTTCCCATAACTTCATGTAATCCTAGGTATGCTATGTATTCTTTGGATTTACGCCTTTCTAAATGAATGTATTTTAGTTAGATATGGGGCCCTAGAGAGGTTGTGTTTTTGAAGTAGTATGTATGTTGATCTTGATAGTGTGAGGAACACCATCGATAATTTATGGATGTGGTTCTCAGAATTGACCGAAGGGCAATAAAATTTTCGATTTTGGGGATACGTAACAAGAGTTGTTAATGAAGCTCCAATGGTGGGTAGATTTTAAGAACCTAGATTTTTATATAGATTCCTAGGATTACTACTCAAGGACGAGTTGTTATTAAGTTGGGATATCGTAAGTTCCCTTATTTTTTGTTGGCATGAGTCCGGTATTTTTTTTCTTCATAAAGATGGATTTTATTTTTTTTAATTAACAAGGAAATGATTTATCATAAATTTTTTGACAAATTTATTAAGGGCGATAGATTCTAGTTCACATATTCGAATATTAAATTGAATATTTTTTGGAGTTTTACAATGAGTTAAGTGTGAGATTATGAGGCCCAAAAAGTCTTGTTGAATACTGAAAAAAATACATTAAATATAATTTATTAAGCACAGAAATTATAATCAGAATAATTTAATAACTCTACAACTGCGCATTATATAGAAAATATAATATATTAAATGGTACATTTTATATTAAATAGTGTATCATATGTGAAATATGAGACCACTATTATGTCATGAAAAGGGTGTTTACCGTAGGGGAGAACAACATTCTTACATGTCAGATGTGTGGATGTATTGATCGGGAAAATAACCTTTTTATATTTAATGAATTCTTTAATCAATTTTTTTGAATTTATTATAATTAATATATCTAAAACCATGTATCCAATAAAAAATATGAGATCATATTTGGATTCAAAATTGGGGTTTTATCCTTGTTAGGGTAAAACATTTATGAGGAGTGGGAATATAATGTATTTTAGTTTTTATGTTTAATGATAAATTTTAATAATTTAATAATTAATCCGAAAATAGTGAAATTAAATGAATAATTGTTATATTTTTAGTAAAAAAATATTATTAATATTAACTGTATTATTATTAATTAAAATAATATTATTCAAAATAATTGTATTATTATTATATTTTTAATCAAAATGAATGGAATTGTACTTTTGAAATTGAATACTTCTTCTAACTTAAATGATAAATTATGTTTCTCCACAAGTGAGTAATTTTTGTTGATCAATGTAACAGTGGTGAAATTTTTATTCAATATTAAATAATATAAATTTTTGAGTTAATATAAAATTATTAACTATTATCGACATTTAATGAAATTTGTTGCAGAAACATTAAACGAGGAATGATTATGTTTAATAATAATATTTATTATTATTATTATTATTATTATTATTATTATTAAATTGAGAAAGTTTTTTTCCAAAACACCGTTTCAGAAATAACATTTTTGTATGGTATCAGATTGACACGACATTAGAAGCAGGATAACACTAAAATTAATTTTTTCATTTCAAGACTAATGTTGAATATTTTGTTCTGTCTCAAATTATATGTCACTAAAACAACCAATATGATGATGGGATAGATGATGCATGAAATTAATTGGAGAGATTAATTAATAAGTGATGGAATTGATATATATATAACAAAATTAATTTTTCTTTAAATAGTAGAGACATGATTTTTAAAAAAATTACAAATTTTACATTATGTGAAATGAGAATTCATGTCATGTAAATTTTACGTTCTGCAAATTAAAAGCGCTTCTCCAACATTGCGTAATCCATTGAACTCTCCTCACCTCTGCTTCAGGGATTTTGAATCCTCTATACTTCACTTTGGATCCTCGACGCACCTTTAACTAGTACCAAATATTCTCCTCTCCCTACATTATTTGATCAAATACCCTCTGCGCACGTCTTCGGTAAGGGTGTTCTTCTCATTTAAGAAATATCTATCTTCCACTAGTCTTCCCGAATAAGAGAAATATGTTTATCCATTGTTTTATCTAGATCATTATTTAAGAGAGATTATTTTTTAACTGTATATTTTGGTTTCTAATCTAAATCTCATTCTTCACCTCATTTATAATTTATATGATTCAAATTTTGTTTTTCTATAGGCGAGAATTTTTCATCAATGTTATTGAGGTTGGTGGTCAAAATTCTAATATCATAGTCTCTATTTGATTATGCATATGCGATTGTAGAAATTTTATAATATGATTAAAAATTGAGTTTTTATTGATTAAATTAAATTACTATGTAAATTAATTAATTTGGGGGATTATGAAATTTGGAATAGAATTATATAGTTTAAATAATTAATTTATATATTAATTATGAGTATTTTGTGATGGAGGAGTTGGTTAATTAATTTTCAAATAAATTAATCATCATGATATGATTAATTAATTCTTATGGATTAAAACATTAATTAATGAAATAATTATTTGGAGTTTGTAATGACGGATTTGGTTATTTAAATGTGGAATTAACTAATTGAACTATTAGATTAATTAATAGATAAATTAAATAATGTAAAAAATTTGATTATTTAAATTGTGGATTTAAAAAATGAGCTTTATTAATTGATTAATTGATTAATGTATAAATGTGATTATTTAATTATTGAATTAAATTATTAAATAATTAATTTATTATTTAATTAATGTTGAAATGTGATTATTTAAATATTTCAATTAAATAATCGGATTAATTATTTGAAAAAATAATAAATATTAAATTAAAATATTTAATTATTAAAATAAATAATGTTATTATATAATCAATGAGTTGATTAATTTATGAAACATAATTATTTAATTGTTGAACTAAATAATTAAATTGACAGAAAAAATTAATTGGTGGATTAATTAATGGGGGTTAAATCCAAATTAATTATTTTTGAATTATTTAATATGAGGTGACATGGACAATTAATTGGGGAATTAATTTAAATAATTGAGTTAGATTAAATAATTGAGGAATTAGTTAATGGGAATAATTTGGATTAATTAATTGTTAAATTAAATAATGGATTTAATGTTATGATTTTTATGTTAGATTAATTAATTATAGAATTAATAAATGGGGATTGTTATGTTGACATAATTGATTGAGTTATGTTAATTAATTAGAGAATTAATTAATGGGGATTATTGTGTTCCAATAATGGGATGAGTTAGATCAAATAATTAAATAATAAATTAATGGAGAATATTTTTTTAAGAAATTGAATGAGATAGATTAATTAATCGGTAAATATTTTAATGACAATTTTTGTGAAGATGCAACTGAATGATTTAGATTGAATAATTAATAAATATGTTATTGAGGATGGATGAGATATTCAATTAATAAGGTTGAATATTTAATGGTTGAATTAATAATGTGGCAATGAGATTTTTATGTTGAATTATTAATTTCTGAATTAATTATGTCCAATTTAAAGAGATAGTTACGGATAATTAATTGAAAAATTAATTATAAGTTGTCGATTTTGTGAGTGAGGTAATTTATTATATAACTAATTATGATATTTCTTGTAGTGGATATTGATTAATTAATTTAAACATTATTTAATGTGCTATAATTTTTAATTAATTGTTTAATTAATTAATAGGAGAATGTGATTAATTAATTATTTAGTTAACTGATTTAATATGTGATTATTTATTTGATGAATCAATAAATATAATGATGTAATTATTTTATTGTTAAATTAATTAATATGGTTATATGATTTACTAATTATAGAATAAAATAATTGTATTATATGATTATTAAATTTTTTTATTAATTAATGTAACGATGTAATTAACTAATTTTTGAATTAATTAATGTGGTGATATGATGAATTAATTATTAAATTAATTAGTAGGACATTGTGATAAATTAATTTCTAAATTAATTAATATGATGTTTTGATTAATTAATAGTTGAATTAATTATTGTCATGTTGTGATCCATGTGACATGTAATATTGTGAGGAATGAAAAATATAGATTAATGTTGAATAATGTGATGGAGGTGATATATTTTCTTTATTGAGAATTGGGTTGTAAGATAGGGACTGATTCTCCATATACTCACGGGGTACAAGACATGGGGTTCTACACCCATGATACGAATTTAGGATTTATAACTATTGAGCGAGATTGGGACTGATGCTCTAAATACTCATAGGGTGATAGAAATGTTATTTTACACTATAAATTCATGTTAGTATTATTTTATCGGACAAAGATTGATGCTCTAAAAACCCATGGGTTTTGAGATAGGGACTGATGCTCCAAATAATCACGAGGGTGCTAGACTGAGAATTCTGCACCCATTTTTTGGCATTGGATTATGGTTCAAAATAGCTATGATATTAATTGAATTTAAATGGATAATGAATAAACATTAGTTTAAATTAAATATCAATTGATAATGTGAAATGGTTGAGACTCCATCATGGGTTGAAGCAGGTATTGATATACGAGTGTCCATGGGAACCCGATGTTTTATGATGTTAAATAAGGGATAATTGAAAAAAGGTAAATTTTCTACTTGTTTACATGTATTTTATTCTTCATTAATATATATGTACTATAATTAACTAGATTTGTTTTAGTCACCGTTTGTGGTGGCCTACTGAATTGTAGTTACACGCTACTCAGGTTACCTGATCGGAATCTGAGTAGACTCTATATTTTCTTTACAGGTTTTGATAAAAGTCTCTGGGTTAGATTGATGAGTTGGGATGGAGCTTGGAGGGGGGATCTATACATGGTTCTGAACCCACTGTGGATTCTTCGGTGTCTTTATGTTTCATTTTTAATTTTCTAAAACCGAAACATACTTCTACATGAAATTTTTCTTTTTTAGTTTAATATAGTATTCTTGGTTTTCATTATCTTCAAGAGCTGGTATTGTTATTGATATTTGTTCTGTTATTGTTTATTATTTATTCTTGTGTTTACTCTGGTAGAAGAGGGTATAGTCTCCCCATAAATGTCTTAAAAGACCATCGCTACTAGTCATAAGCCTCTATCATATGGGGAGGTGTGCTTTAGGTCATGTGGTGTCCTAACTTGGGACTCCAGTGGATGGAAACTGGTCTAAGATGGTTCATCTCCCCATGTGGGTGAATAACAATTAGTCAAAAAATAACCATCTTCTTACACTGGGTAATGCAACATCTATGTGTCCTAGACTATTATAAATAGATGAAAAAACAATCCATATATAAGAAAATATAATATAATGATATTCTTATATTTAGATTAGTGATAATAAATATTTAATTATGTAAATTCAATTGAATGAGTGATTAGCTCTAATATTAGGATACCATTACATGATGTAAATATTTTGTGATGATATAGAAAAAATTTCTCCCTATAATTTTAATTTTAATTAATGCTATCTAGAATATAATTATTCTATGGATTTTTTAACCCTGGTTCATTGGTTCCATTGAAAACTGTATGTGATGTCCTTGCTTTCTTTCATCGTTGACCCTTAGAAACTCTTAAATTTTGGCCTTGAAAGACATTAAATTTTTATCGTATTAATTTAGAGTATGAGTGATGTACTATTAAATTATTATTTAGATGTTTTGTAATTTAAATTTTCAGCTAGCTTGATAGGTGATGGATTTATTGATATGTGATTTTATGGATTTACTGGTGATATTTTGTGGGGTTATGATAATGTGGCTAAAAAATATCTTATTCATTGAGTATTAGTGTCCATCGATTTATATGATTGAATCATTGGAAGTGGTTACTGAAAAGGTTGTTTGTGATCAAATATGTTTATAAAGTAACCTAAATATATTAATTCATTGTGTAGAGTTTGGTTGGCTTCTTGGTAAGGAGAGAGTTAGTTGACATGATATGATTAATGTTTTTAGAAGGCCTCACACTTTTAGTAGTGATATATTTAGTAATTTAAAATTTAGTATTTGAAAAGATGTATAAGTGGATTTCTTTAGTTAGTTGTTTAGGAGTACCAGATAGATTAATTCATTATATTAATATAATCTATTTTGGGTATATATTTTTACCAAAATTATAGTTGGATAACTAGACAAGTCTTAAAATACCCTTGTTTCAGTTTGGCAGTTCGGAAACTGATATTTTTTGGTATAATCTCCCAAATCTATGGTAATTTTTTAGATATTATCAATTTTTTTTACCATATAAGACATGGATTTTCAATTTTTTATTATTAATTGGATAGAGGGTTAGTTTTTATTGGTTATAAGTTTGTTGAATGAAATTTTTGATCTAATTATGTATAAATATTTTCATTTCAATGATAAAACGTTTTATGGGGGAGGATATAACCGAATGAGTTTTAATTCAGGAATAATATTCCTGTGTTTGGAATTTGAAACATATTTAAACATCATTGAATTATTTAACATTCATTTTATTACAATTATGTTCCTTAGTGGCATAATTGAACACCACTAGAATATTCAAGATGATTTTAATTGTTTAAGATGGTAGATTTGTAAATTCACCAACAATGGAGTGTCAGACTGGAAAATACATCACTATAAGTTATTTAATGGGTTTCTTCCCTTAGAATGATATTTTAGTAATAGTCAACGTGAGTTCAATCATTTCAATGTCTGTTATGGAAATTTTTTTTGAATTTTAAAAAATAAGTAACAATATTCATTAAATTGAATGTCCTCGCACTACCACTTTATATTCACAATTTTGAGGTTGGATATAGATCTATGGTTTTATAATTTAGATTACTACTATGGAGGTATCCACTAGAAGATATAATCCTCCCGAAAGAGTATCATATCATGTGGCCAATATATGTTTTTTGATTATGAAATTTGCACATGAGCCTTAGCCCGGTTGGTAAGGACTACGTAAGTGCATCTGGGAGACTCGAGATCAAATCTAGGCAGAGACATTATTTCTGGGGGTACTGTAGTAGTATTGTAGCGGGAACTGTGCATTACTATAGAAGGTACTCTAGCGGGAACTGTAGCAGGTACTATTTTTCACTATAGTAGTAGGGAATATGCCCCCATTTGGGCCTTCGTGCCACCGATTTGATCCCGGAGACCATTAAGGCCTTTGGGCCACCCATGCCATCGGGGTAGTTAGGAATTCGAGCCACCTCAATTCTTTCGGGCCACCTCAATGCCTTCCGGCCACCTTAAGTGCAGATGAAAACCAAACAACCTACGAGGAAGCAGCTCTACAAGGAGGAAGAGCAAGGAGCATTCACCAAGGTAGAAGCTAAATTGGTTGCAAGAATGAGAGGGTATGGCACCTGTCTTTGTGACATGCCAGTGCATGCACGTGAATGCCTATCCGAATAGCCATGCAAAGGTGGAAAGCAGATTTCACAATGAAGATGCTGGGGAGGAGCATTTCCAAGTAGTTTTAATGGGTTGTATGTAATGTTTGAAGCCTATGGGAAAATGAATTTCTATAATTCCAATGGGCCATGTAATACATATGCCTACGGGCCTTGTAAGGGTTCCACTTAACCCCTTGAAAGGTGGATTATCAAAAATAAATAAATAATGATAGCTTTTGGGCCATTGGAGGATTATGAAATTCAATTTTTGAGTTAAATTTAACTCTTCAAATTCTATCACCATTTACTTTATTATGGAGTTAATATTTGAGTATGCCTATCTTATCTTAAATAGGTCGCTAATGACATATGATTTTGGTAAATCACTTATACGGAATGTAAGGAATTATATATATAAATTTTAGGCTTAAAAAAGCTTCCCTTTAGATCAGATGTATTAATTTTCAAATTATTTTAAATTTTTTAGATCCATACTCTACATGATGTGATGAACTATGTGTTTATATTTATTTTAATTCAGGAATTATTAGAGATAAATATGGGGTCCAATTTAAATAATATATTTATAAAATCATTACATAAATGGTTCATAGTTCATATCAAATATCAATAGAAATCCAATAGTGAGAAAAATTCAATCTCATTAAAATATCCAGAATAATAGAAATTTTTTAGAGAAAAATTAGTGGGTGGGATTCCAAATTTTAAAATTCTATCTAAATTTTGAGGAACATATTGTTAAATTTTTAAAAAACTATGGAATATTCTAGAATGATGAGGTAAATATCTATCATCCCTATAAATTTTTTAAATAATAACATCTTTCAACTCAAGTAAAACTATAATGGATAGTGACACAAATTTTAATGATTGGTTGTGCAATGTAACTGAATGTGGTTAGTCCGATTTGATGAAAAAATGAAATTAAAATCACCATTCCAATCATTTTTAATGGGAGTGTAAACATGATACTTATATACAAGGGGTCATTTGATCAAGTTAAAAATATTACTGCCATTTTTCCATATAGGAATGAAGAGGGAAAATAGGATATAACCCATGAGAGATATCAGTCATCTGGTAATCAAATCAAACTACAATATACTGAGGAAGATGACATGATATGAAATTTTATGTAAACAATATTATAAAACAATCAAAAATTCTAGGATATGGCATGATTAGGGGCTACAATAACATGATTACATGTTTCATAAAGGTTCAACATAGTACCATTTAATATAAATAAATAAATTAGAATGGTGGTGTATAGGCTAAAATAGGGCATTAATATATATTTTGGATATGTCTCATCCTATTAAAGCTTATCATTATTTGTTTACTGAATTTTTAGGATGGTTAATAAATAAAATTAATTTATTTTGATAAATTAAATGTGAAAATAATTATTATTTATTATATTAATTAATCATAGTTAATCGGGGGATTATAAGAATACTACTCCACAAATTGATGAAAATTATGTTCATCAAATGATTTTACTCAATGGATGTGACCTTGCAAAGTATATTCAAGAAAAAATAATCTGAGTTAGGATGGTATATATTATTATTTTTTATTATTAATAATAATACTTAGAATGAGTCTTTCCTGAATTTTAAAGAGGTTCAAGGTTTAAAACACTAATGATGATTTATAGATAAGGATAAATAAAATTATTCAATGATTGAAAACTCATGATTTTTGAATGGTGGAGTATAAATAATAATGAAATAACAAATAATTCACAATTTATTAATGATTTATTCTTTTAATGCATGGTAGTACTAAAATTTAATATAATATTCCACAATATTAATTGAATTTCATGTGAGGGATTATGAAACCTGATATAGTAATAATTATAATGTAAATGGAGGATGATAACATTAAGAATAAATACAAGAAATATGATTATATAAAGATGTCTAATTATAATAAATAAATTATAGATATTACAATTTGATGAAATATGTTGAAATAGAACCGTCAATAACTTACTATGTTTTATAAAAAAACTCAATAATTTTAATTGAATGATATAATTGTATTAATTTATATTATTCCATAAATAATATTGTATGTATAAATATTGAACAAGTAAATGAATCATAAAGGCTCGATATTATAACCACCATTACAAGATATCAAACAGAATAAAATAATGACACAACTCTAATAAAGTTTCATTCCTTAAATGGTAAGATATATTTGATAAGGAAGTTGATGTATATAATAAATATTATATAATTAATTTAATGGTGAGAAGGAGTAATGAAATCTATATCTAAGTCTATAATAGTGAATTATTTTTTATAAAGACTAAATAATGTTATATAAATGATTGGGGGATAAAGTGGAAGTGGATTGGGTTTCTTATGTTGATGTAGATGTAAATCAATGTTTAAAATGTATTAATAACCTAATTCAAATTTGACCAGTTGAATATGTAATGAAATATTTTATATATATTAAATTATCATTAGTTCTATATGATCTTGGCAAGTTGGAATAGATCTTGGATGATTTAGTAGCTATGAGGTGCAATGTGGATAGTCATGGGTAACTGATTGAAAGTTCTATTATATATGTGTAGTGATTTTTTTATGATGTGTTGTAGCCTTTTATAGATAAATTTACATACAGAAAATCTTTTTTGTGGTTTCATTTACACTCATCCTTTATCTAGTTATGGAGTGATATGGAAGTTTCCAAAATCTTAACACACATATTATATATAGAGAATAAAAATGACATATACATGCAACTTCCTATACCCACCCATATCTATGGGTAGTGGCATATACATGCAACTTATCACACATATTATATATAGAGAATAAAAATGACATATACATGCAACTTCCTATACCCACTCATCCTTTAATCGTCATTTTATTAGAATAATTCAAATTTAATTTCCATTTTACTATTTGTATCTAGTTGAGTACCATTGTATGATGAGAAAATTTTGGTAATTTAAATAAAATTTAGTTATTTGGACTATTATTAAATCTTAGGTAGATCCCATGTTATTTTTAATTTATGTGGAATACTGTTTATTACAATGCTTTGATTACCCAAAATTTAACAATGTAATGATAATTAATTAAAATTTTTTATTCATATTGATGATTTATTTGATCAATTAAAATGGTTTATATTTTTATTAAATTGATCAATATTTTAGATAGAATTAATTTTTGGTAAATGAAAAAGAAATATAAAATATGACATTAAAAAATCAGATTGGGAATTATTATTTTTTGTGAAACCTTCTTGTGTTACAAACACATATAAAGATTTAACAGTTTTAATAAAAAACAATATCATCAATATTTTGAAATTTTTGTGTATGTTTTTTATTGATCTATCGATATAATAAATATTTTATATGTATCATGAAAGAAAAATAGAAGTTTAATTTGGGAAAATTTTCATGAGAATAAGTTGTATTCAATGTTATCTAACTTCCACATTTTTTCTAAGGATTTTATAATTTTATTAAAAAAATTAAATATCTATTTTCTCAAATAAATAAAGGTCAAAATATCTTTGTAGTTTCCCTAGAATTTTTTTTAATTCAAATATTACTTTGATCATCATGGTAATACATGATGTAAATTATAGATTTTGTGAAATTTTGATCTTGTGATGATGTATTTGACATAAAATAAATTGAAATTTTAATGGATTAGGAAGTTTTGTAATTTTAATGATGAATGAAAGAGGAGACATATTTCCATGAATGTTAATTGATTACCTATGAAAGTTGATTATTGAGAATATATTATAACACTTCATGAGACGGTTTGGTATGTGTCCTTATACAACGAGACTATGTCATCATGTATTTATCAAGGTTGTTATAACCACATATTTAAAATTATCCTATGTATTAATTTAAGTTATACATGATGTTTCTTGCATTAAATGTTTTTAAGGATTATCTATTTGGTGAAAATTTCATAGTTTGCATCAACCGTAATAGTTTAATGTAAATTTTACTTAAAATTGATTCCAAATATAGAGAGTGAATGTGAGTCATATAGATTTAATTATTCCTGACATTTAACATTCATATAAAATGTTAAATTGAGTCATTACAGATGATATTTTTGATAATAAATATATGAACATGATTATTAGATGAAAAAAATGAGTACACCCAATTGTTGGTATTGTATGTTTACCATTTATTAATAAATAATGAAATTGAGAGATATATAATAATATTAACTTTCAATGAGAATCCATTATTATTATATTAATTAACAGAGATACAATTGACTAAACAAAATTGTAAAGTGATTCATGAGAAATTTTATAACATGAATACAACTAACTGAAAAAGAATTCGATAAGACTTATGTTTTTTATTTTGAAGGATAGTATGGTTGTGGCCATTCCTTATAAGAAATAATTTATGAGTAGTTTTTATCTTTAAAATTAATTGATACAACCCAAAGTAAAAATACTTAACATGATATCATTTATTTGTTTGGGTGGCCAATTATGACGAGGTATATCTTTGAATATGGTTCCCAATATTTAGTTCATCAGTATTTAAAAGTGAGTCATTAATTACCTACTAATTTATATAAACTGTAACAACACTGAATTGGAAGTGGGAAAAAATTTCTATGTACTTCGTGATGTGATTACCTAAATCAACCTTGAACCATGATACAATATAACATGTGTTGTATTGACTTACAATGATGAAATATATTAATCCTATTGGGGAAACACATTTATTTATGAATCATGGTAGAAAATATCATAAAAATATTTTTAACAATCATGGAGGTATTAATGTATTAATAAATGATATATATCCCAATTTTATATATAGATTCATAATGGATTATTAAAAATATTTTTGTTGTCAATTTATAAAAATTATTCCTTATCATCCATATGTGTATTAGCATCCATAATGGGTTAGTATTTTTTTTTGGAAAATCTTTTTATGGCATGTGTACTTGTTCTATAAGGTGTTATTAAGATCATTTTTCATAGGGGCCTTTATGTAGTGACTATTATAAATATTCAGTATATATTGAAACATTTGAGACATTATCTAATAATCCATGTCATTACAAATAATTTTCATGAACATAGGTAAACATTTACATGTTGATACCATTTTGGTATAAGTGACAATTGATTAGATTAATATGATCTTAAAGAAAATGTAAAAAAACATAATTTAGAAAAAAAATCATAGGATTAACAATAGAGATAACCCTAGGTGTTCAATGTTGGTTACTATTTATTCTGAATTTTGTTTCTATTTTTGGGGCACTAAATACTTGAATGGAAAGGGTTGTTAAAATAATGATATATTGGTTCATTGGATAATATGGAATATACTAGTGATGTTGAATATTTTTTGGAATTATCACCTTGATATGATGTGATCTATAGTTTATTTCATATATCTAAATCAAGAATACATCTATGGGATCTATCTCACGTTCTCCAATTGAATTTTGTGTAATTGGAACCCAATAGGAATCTGTTTAAATGAACAATAAATTTTTTTGATCAATAATATAAATATTTTAGGGGATGGTTTTTCACTTTTGTTATGGAATTGTGATAAATTGGTACTAATCAAGAAGAAATTTGTGATAATAAATCTCATATATAACAAAAATATTCATGTATTTTTGAGGAAACAGGTCATAGTTTTGTAGGAGGAAATCCCCTAAAGTGAGGATAATTATAGAATATATTTTTTCCTTATTAAAAAAATGTGAAAAATAATTTGAGATCATTTACAAAAGTGTGATTTTCATGGGAAAATGAGAAATTCGTCATATAATATTTTGTTTTAATTATGAGTAATTTTTTATAACATGTAATTTAGAGTGATTTTTTTATTAATTTATCAAAAATAATATTTTATGGGATTTTTTAAAATGGAATGTTTGACTTGTGATCACATATTAGTTAATGGAAATATTAATGGATTTGGAGAAAATTTTCATGTTGTAAGTTATGCTAGTTTTCCATTGAAATATAATCTAAAAACATATATAATATTAGAAGATATTTAAATATTTAGTGATGAAAATTATAATGTTTTCTACATTTATGGGAGAATTTTCTCATTATTGAATAATTATGAATGGTAAGTAAGGTTAGTTTAAATGGAGAATCAAACCTATATATATTATCACATAGATTAATTATTAATCTCATAGTATTTGAGTTATATATCTTATTTTCAAAAAGAAGATGATATTTTGATGAATGAATATTGAGGTTTAGATATTTATTCAAAATTATAAAGTTATATTTCATTAATTTTTTGATATATTTTTTTAAATTTATTTTGTAATGTGTCCAGTGATATGTTATGGTCATAAAACACCAATATATTGAAAATATCACTTTTAGGGTCTTGAAATAGTATTTTAGGATTTACTTCTTCATATAAGGATATATATTGGTATTAAAACGTAAATCCATTCAAATTTTGAATCCAAACTAATTAGAAACATCATTTTCAATCTACGTTATATATAGGTTATTCTAAGTTACACTAGTTTCATGCCACTCTGCATGGGTTGTGTACTCCAAAATAACAAATTACAAAGTGGAACTCCAAAATGAAATAATTCCATACCATAACATTATGGGCCATAAAAAATGGTACAATAACATGTTGAAATTCTTTTTAGACGATAATTATTTAACATGGTTTATTAATGTCAATTATTGTTGAATTTTTATTGTAGGGATATGTACCACCATGGGCCTAACCATTGGTTTGGAAAGAGATGAGGTTCCACTAATAATAGGTAACATCTCTATTGCAATGAAGGAATGAAAAATAAACTATAATCCTATATAAATATTGTGGGATAGTTTTCCATTAATGAAATCAAACTATGAAGAGACTAAAACATACAAAAAAACTACATTATGAATAATGTATAAATAATTAAACTCAATGAAATAAAAAATATAAAAAAATATCATAGCAGTAGAAAAAAGGAAAATCAATGTGATCCAAGAAGATAAAAGGATATAACCACACAAATTCACCAATGTGGAATCACTCCAGTGACTCCTAATGTGAATATTGTTCTCGAATCACCATCCTAATAGTTTAGTATCATTATCCTCCACAATTGAAGTTAGATAACATTCCATTACCTATGTAATGAAAAAAAATACATACATATCGAAGTGAATATAAAAGGAGAGTATTCATAGTTAGTAGTATTTAAACAAGAATGTTTACCACTCATTCCACTATGAAAAGAACATGTCAGATCACAATTCAAAATATAATTTATAATAGAATAGAGAAATATAATATATGTCTACAAGTCTAAAACCAGTGAAATAAAAAGAGAGAAAATTGTCAATTAATTCATGTTTCCATAAAAAACTACATCCTCTAACTCATAAAAATATTCATGGTATATGGAACTACAATACTAATGATTAGTTACTCAAAAATCCATCAATTCATAATTAGGTTACCACTATATAGTTGCCTCATATTTAATACCTCATTAAAAATCTGTAATGGAAAGGAAACATCCAATTTAATAATTATCACACACACTATTCCTCATAATTATTGTTCTCATATATTTTTTGTATATTTAATAAAAATTATATGATTTAAAACATTAAAACAATAACCATTTTTATGTTAATACCACACCAACAATTAAAACAAAATTTCAATGTAGTTTTCCAATAAGAATTTAAATTCAAATTATTTCTGAATCATTAAAATTCTATTTAAAATTCAAGAAAAAATTTAATAAAAACTAATCATTCATGTTATTGAACAAGAGTTTCTATGAAATAGGGCACATACCTCACAAATGGTGATGAAACCGAAGAACGAAACCATAAAACCTACAGATCCAATATAGAAATTCCATTCCATAAATAAATCCAATCATAACCTCATTAAAAAATCATATATCATAAATATATCCATAATATATTAAATCTAATATTTTCCATAGTAAAATGAGTGGATCATGAGAGATAATAGAATCAGGAAATATGAAGGGGTTCTTACATTGAATATCTGAGATCCAACACCCCTTAGTCCATTGGAATCAGATTTTAGAGGAAGGGGATGTAATGAACACTAATTAGAGTCCTCATATTTCAAATCCAAGGTGATATGGAGTTAAAATAGAGTTTTTGGGTGAAAATGGGAAAACAATTTATTGTTATATAATTACATGTTACATGTGAGGTGATACAATTTAACAAATAGTAAACCAAATGTGTTATACTAATAGACAGAATACAGGCGGAAAAAATGTTGAGCGACATTATTTGGAAGTCATTTTACCAATCATAAGAAATACATATGTACAAAGAAACATCTATATTTTTGGGTTTTTTGCATAGCTCTCCCCCTTTTGGTAATAACATAGTTCCTACTCATTACCTCCCACAATCTCTTGCACCGTTTCTTGGGGAATTTTCCTAGTTTTCCCCAAAAATTTTGAAACCATACACTATTAAAAACACTTAAAAAAACACCAAAAACATATATAACCTCATCTAACTCAACTCAAAAAATATATGACTTCAAAATAAATAAAATATTGTTGAAGTAAATCAAGAAATAAGTATTAATGTCTCCACACCATTATTCTTATATATCTGAAAAATGGAGAGTGTCATTGATTTTGAATATTTTTTTCCATTTTAATGCATGTATTTCTCATTTTCCCATGTATCCCCTTTAATTTCATAATATTTCCATAAAACATGTACCGATATAATATTTTTCCAATATAATATCTTATCTTTTATATCAATTGGATGAATTGGAATATTATTAAATGTTTCATCTAGTTATAGATAAACATGATCGATTATAATCACATTACCTGGATCAAGATGTTATTTCCTCAATTGATATTCATGAGTGACATTATGAAACAAAGTAAACTAGTGTGGTGAATCTATCTAATAATAAAAATCAAAAACTAGCTCTGTTATCACAAATGTTCTAGAATAAAGAGGATATATAATTTCTTGTTAACCCAATAAATGATTCACCATCCATTGAGAGATTTTCAAGAATACATGATCACCCACAAAAAATTATAAACAATAATGTTGATCATCTTAATAAGATTACTGATGGATTTGGGAAGAAACAATACTTTTCCTGGTCATCAAAATATATTCAGTAATATCATAAAAAATTATAGGTCCTAATAGTGAATTTTCTATAGTTTATACTCACTAATAGATATATATTCTCAATATGGATTAATTTGTAAATTGGCCTAATAACTGTTTTCATAGAGAAACTACACTAAGGATAATCAATCATCTAACAAGACATTAAATTACATAACATAGGTGTGGATCAAGTATTATATTGTTAGAATAATTTGCTCTGATTTCTAATCTATTTTAGGTTTAAATTCCATGATCATGGTTAACATGTTACCTAAATAATCTAGAAGGGATTTCCCAAGGTGATAGGTAAAATAAGGATCTTAGTTAGAGGTGATCAAAATAACAATTGAATGTAATTTTTCCACTTCTCAAATATAGTGATTTTTCATTTCATATACTATATTGGATTAATGATTCAGAATGAAGTTGGATGAAATGTTATTTGATATAAAATTACTCATATTGAATCATTTCTTATAAATTTATGTGAAATAAGTGATAACGACTATAACAGTTTCCCCCCATTTCCATATCGGTATTGGTAAGGATTGCAACATTCCAACTGGTTATTGATTTTCTAAATTAAACTAAGGAGTATTTATAAATTTATTAACAAAATTAATCACAATTACTATCATATATAACCACCAAAAAGGGTCCTTATATCCATGTACATATTTTGGATACCCTGAAAACCCACTAATATTTGATAAGAATAAATAAGTTGATCATAGAAATACTGTTGAATTACAATCAAATAATGAAAAAGAAATATGTGGTTTGATTATTGTTTCTACCCATAAATGGTCCATCCACTATTTTTATTCGATTTAATTAATCTAAAATGAAGATTTAGTTTTTATAATACCTAAATATATCCCTTAAGCCAGGTATGTGCATCCTTATACATAAGATTTATAATTCCTTCTACAATTTTAAAATAAAATGTGAATCATTAATAAAATTAATCAATACCAATAATCAGATTTAATTGATAAATAGTTAAATTAATTTTGTATAATATAATCCATCTTAACATTTCCTTTTCTCGGGGGAGTATTTTTCTTACGGCGGTGGAGACAAACTCCATGATTTTGTGCAATGTGTTACTGGGCTAAGGCAAGTTTCCTTGGATTATTTCTTACCCTGTTAGGAGATGCAAAATACTAATTGGGCCTCACATGGAGGTCTCTCACACTTAGAGGGATGGAAATATGGTGGCGTATTTTTTGGACTCTCTGGAAACCCTTGTCTGCATTATGTTTTCCTTCTCTAATTTTGGGTTGTTTCCTAGTGAATGGCTAAAGTTTGTTGTCAATTATGCTCTGGGTTTGCAATACTTTAGACCACCATGATGATATTTTGTGTATTGTGTTTTCAAATAAATAAAAATTCTAATTTTCAATCAATTGTATAAACTATATCATTATTCAAAATCTAGAGATATTCCATCTATAGTCATTGTCTCCAATTAAAATATCCTTTTTTGAAACCATTATTCATGATTGTATGATATTTTATCATATAGAAAATTTATGAAAATAAATTTTTATTCCATTTTTCCACATCATCAACAACTATAACCAATTATAATTCATGATTTAGAAAGATATTTTCAAGAATTTATAACTATTGAGATCCATAAACTAGGAAATTATCTCCTTGTATGAGAACTTAGCCAAGTCCATATAAATATAAATCATAGTAATCCACATAAAAATTGCCAAAATTTTGATAAACAATAATTTCTTATGATTTGAGATAGTCCATAAACTCCAAAAAGTATTATTGATGATCATCACACTAGTGTAATGGAGTTCCCATTCTTTTAGGAACTCTCATTGGAGATGTGATTTTTTATAAGTCTCGATAGAAGCCAAAATAGTTTAAAAACCCTAGGTAGTCATGAAAATAAATAAATAAATTGATTTAGAAGTATTTATATTTTAAATTACTAGTGAATCATTCCCAATATTAGTAATATATAATATTTAAGTCTCTTGAAATAATAAATACTTTTTCCTCCCCTCACTTATAAAAGTACAACTACTCTCCTCCCTTATTGACACTTTTTGAACTCTCTATTTTGTACAATTCCTATCCAGAAACACTCCCTAACACTTATCCATTTCCACAATCCCCACTTCTTCTAAAAATACTTATCCAAAAATGATTAATGTGTAATCTAAAGGGTGATATCAGATTACAAGATATATGTCCTAACAGACATTTTTCAACATTATTTCTTCTTATACCCACATAAAATATTCCCAACCATGGTTAAATAATAACATAATTATATTAAAAATACTGAAATTTTATTATGATTATGGTAAAACTATATTTTCTTATCCTTTATCTATCTTATGGTAAATGAAAATATCACTCGTGCTTATGTGGGGACTAACCCCTTCATAAAATTATGTGTTCCATTTTTCATCACTGGATAATATGGATGGTTAAAATGCTGAACAAAATTAATATATAGGTTACATATAACATAATTATGGTCTTATAAAAAAAACTATATCCCTTAACTTCTAAATTATTCCATATGCTGGAAATTAATATTGTCACTCCCACCTATGTGTGTAACACCACTTCCACAAAATGTTGAGATTCATTTTTCATTTTCAAATTATATTTTTACTATTTTACAAATGGATATAGTTTTTGAAAATTAAATTTATAACATATTTATGTTTCTTAAAAGTCAAAATAATATAAAATATATTTCTTTTTTACCCATTAGAAAAAGTAAAATGTGATTCTTGCATACATATAAACTAACATCTCTATGAAACAACATTGTTCATTTTTTATGGCATAATTTAATTGTTGGTTTTAAAAGTGAATATCCTATATAAATATTATAAATATAACATTATTTAGATTATATAGATGGTGGTAAAATAACCCATGTGACCATTTTCAACTAAATAATGTGGGTTTTAGGTTATCAAATGGACTACCCCAAAATGTCCAACATGAACCAAAATATTTTAGCCACAAAATATAACAGAATATTATATAAAAATAAATAAATAATAATAATAATGAAATTAAAATGAATATAGTTAAAGATAAATAATAACAAATAAAAAATTTGAACTTAAGAGTTATAGAAAATATGATGCTAAATGGGAATTATTGTTTAGGATCTTTTAAAAACAATGTTTTACAATTTTTAAAATATTTTTCTCCCATGTAAATAATCATTAAAATAATTTTTAGAATATGTTTTTATGAATATATGTTTTGTAAAGGTCATTATTTACCATATTTTATGTTATTTAAAAGAGTTTTAAATTTACTAAATTTATTTTGTTCCATTTTGGTTAATTAAGATATTATTTAAAAAAGTACAAATATGATGTTTTTTAATGTTTATAGATTTTCCACCTTTTCCCACAATCATAAATATTTTTTGTTATCAAGAATTATTTTTATGTTTCTATGGATATTTTCAATGAATATATTTTTTCCAATACTCTAAATATTATTTTAAAATTTCTATGGAATTTGAAATGTATTATATTTTATTGAGATTAATTAATGATTTTTTTCTTATAGTAGTGAATGTTAATTCAACTGTGTTTTATAAATAAATTGAAATGAAAATGTGATTCAGTTGTTCTATAGCTCATTAAAAATTTAAATGAATTATGAGTTAACCCAAAATATCTCTGACTATGGGTGATCCTGATATATCTCTCTAATGTGTTAGGTAACGTTTCAATTTTTACTCATGAAAGGATTGTCCAAAGAGATTAGGCAATTATACAGTTAGGCGAGTCGATTTCATGGGTTATTTTATGGTTTAATGTAATGATAATTGCAAAAATTAAAAATATGATATTCTTTCAATGATTTATGAAGGGGATATTTTTATTTTAAAATGTATGTAAATGAGATTAGGTTTTAAATAAAATATCATGAAATTTTTTGTAAATAAATATGAAAGTATTTTTTTCACATAATTGTATTCCTATGCCATCAATTTTCCCTGAAACCATTAAAAAATTATTTTTTCCATTATAATTTCACATTACATGTTTTATTACACTAAGAACCAATTAATGTATTACATGTAAATGTAAATAAAAAAAATATTTTGAAAATAGAAAACATTAATTTAGATTTTAGGATTATAAATGGACAGAATAATTTATTTTATGTTATATCCTTTATTGATAATTTTTAAAATATCGAAATGTCTAATTAATTTTCATAAAAAATAACGATTGAATGAAATTATAACAAATCCCTACTACCAGACATGGGAGTTACATTGATTGAACTATATGTGTCATTATAAAAAACATGTTTTCTGAGAAAAATTAATACTGTGTGAAAATATACACAATTTTTATTTAATATTTTTATTAATTCTATAAATATATAAATAAAAATGTTTGTGATAATTTTAAAATTTTCAACCATAGTTATAAATCATATAATTATGGGTTTTGAAGGTACAAGTTGTTATATTTTCTATTTTAGGAAAAGTTTAGGTATCACAAAAGGTTAAGATAATGTTACATAAAAATATAATGATAATATAATTTATGGTTATATTATGATGAGAGATATTTTTCATATTTTCATTTTGATGAATCTAATTAATGTTTGTTAAGAATGGTCCTCCAAAGATGAAACAAGGAAGTTGATGTAGAAAGACATAAAAAGGATAGTACCATTCAAATTATAAACCTGGAATGGGTGTAATATATTATTTAATGTCAATGATGACTCATTTTATGAAGGATATTAGTGGTTAAATCCATGAAAGATAGTGACCAAACTTTCTACAGAGGAAATTTTCTATAATGAAGAATTTTTTTAAATAACATCTATATAAACTTTTTGGATCTTTATATTTAGTGGAATATGAATGATGAAAAAATGTACAGGGGATGATATTTAATGATCTATGATGATTAGAACATTAGAAGCTAACCATTTATACTTATCACTCTAATGGTGAATTCAATAAATGGTGGTATTTGATAATGAATAAAAATAAAAATAATGTTATTGATTTCATGGAATGGAAGATAAATAATGATCTCTTCTATGAATTTAATTTTCTTGAAATATAATTAAAATATATTAGAAATGTAGATACATGGATTGATGAAAAAGTTGAATGATTATATTTCTTCCTAAGAAGCTAATTTTATTTTTATTATCTAGGTATGCACCAAATTTAGTTTGGGACCAGGATAGTAAAATTGATCAATTTTACATAAGATTGATTCTACGTTTACAAAGGACTCTTATTACTTTTGAGTTCATATTTTAATGGATATTTTGGGTGTATTTATAATGTTGATATATATTTGTTAATGTTTTTAAACAACGAGTATAAGAACTGATTGAGGTGCATTGTAATGGTAATATTCATAAATGTAACATTATGGTATGAAAATTAAATTATCCTCTTCTGATAAGTGTAGAAATAATAATATTAGAGATTATCAGACGAGATCTTGGAAGTTTCACCGATGTAGTAAACTATGAAACATTTCTCATTAATTTTATAAAACGTGAAAGTAATATTGTCATATTGGTAATAAAAATATAATTCTGAAATGTTTTAATGGAAATAAGCTGAGATATGTTTCTAATACATGTCCAAATCTATTTATTCAAGTAGGTAATGACTAAGATAAAAAAATAAAAATGTAACAATGTTTTTATCTACTACTCCAATAGAATAAGGGTACTATAATGATGTGATGAATGATCTAGGATGTGAAATATATTTTTTATATTGATCTCAAGTTAGGGAATCACAAGTTGAAGGTTTAAGATGAAGAAATTGTGAGGATGGTGTTCTATACTAGGCATAGTCATGAGTTTTTTATTGAAATTCCATTCATGAAATCAAACAAGGCTTCTATATTTTTGGATCTAATGAATCGAGTGACCTATTATTATTTCAAAAAAATTATGGTTGTTTTTATAGATGATATTCTGGTACACTTTAAAACCCTATAGATTAAGAGAAACAACTATGGATTCTTTTTTAGAATTAAAAATAAAATATTTCATATAGTAAATTCATTAAATGTGAATTTATAATTAAATAGATTTCATTTCATAGGGATATTATTTATAAATATGAAATAATTATGGATCGTTCTAAAACTAAATTGATGGAGGAGTGTAAAGGGACTCAAAATGTGACTAATATTCGATGTTTTTATATTAGAAGGTTTCTACCGAAGGAGTGTTTTCATGTTTTCTTAGTTTTGTATCCCATTAACTAAGATAAATAAAAAAGGTTGTAAATTGATATTAAAAAAGGAAGGTGATAGTTTTTTTAGAATTTTCTAATGAATATTGTTTAATGGTCTAGTGTTATCCTTGAAAACAAGGAATGTGAGATTTATTATTTATAGTAATTCTTCATTTAAGGGACCCAAATGTGTCATTATGCAGAATGATTTGGTTTCTGCATATGTGTCAGATTAATTTAAATTACTTCATAAATCATATTCTACACATAACATTAAGATAGATTTTTTAGTTTTTTATTTTGAATAATGGATTCCCTGTTTATATGTAGATTAGTGTTTAATATATATTGATCATAATAATTTAAAGTATATATTCACTCAAAAATATTTTAACATGAGGTAGAGATTATTTCATGAACTAATTGGGGATTTTGATTTCTTAATTCATTATTATATAGGTAATGAAAACAAGGTATCACATTCATTGACAAGAAATGATAACACATCATTACCATTAATACAACTAGACCATGATTCTTTAGTAAATGATTTATTGGATGTTGGACTAGAAATTTGGAAGGGAGGAAAATATATAATATTTTCTTTTGTTTATCACCCCAACATTTTAAAAGAAGAACATTGTGTTCGATAAAAAATATGTAATGCAACAAAGAGGTTAAAAAAGCTAGTATAATATATGACCATTATAATGTAGTCTTTAAATTGGAATGTATGATTAGAAATAATTACCTTATGAAATATATATACATATTTCCTAATAAATAAAAATTTATTAAAAAATTCATGATACATCATCAATAAATTTTTATTAATGTCATTTTATTCGTCAAAAATATTTTTCATTCAAAAATTATTTTTATTGTTTTTGTTACAATATATTTTAACTAATTTATAGGAAATTTATAAAATATATTTGATGAAATTAAATTCCTTTTTGAAATCAGAATATCAATATTAATTTAGGTTGAAAATTTTATATTATTTGGAAAATATTGATTTTTCCGTTAATAATGAAAAATAAATATTTTTTCGTAAAACAATCATTTCCTTTCAAAAGATGATGTAATTTAAAATTCAAATTATTCAATGAATTTTATTTAAAGTAACATATGTTTTATTTGGTTATATTTTTTTTAATTAATTATATTTTAATCATCTTATTACTGTTTTTCTTATAAGTTTATATTGTGGATTAAAGACAAATTTTTTAGAAAATTATTTTAAAGTGCATAATGGTACTCCATTTTAATTAAAAAAAATATATAATGAAAAATAATTTAAATGAAAAATATATATTATGTGTCTATAAATATAATTTAAAATTAATATAATATTCATTATTGGTCATAAATTTAATATAATATAATATAAATCATGAAAAATACATTTTATGAAAAAATAATTTTTTATTACATATTTTAGATTTATTTTAAATTAAATTATTCAAATTCAATGCATTTAATCTTACAAAAAGAATGAAATATTTTTAATGAAAAATAATTATATTTTTTAACAATTCCATTTTAATATTAGTTCATAAATAAAAGTGATAATAGAAAATAACATTTTACCATGATTATGGTGAAAAAGAGCTTACTATAAGTTAAACTAAAAAGATAATGATAACGATGACCGAAAAAGAAGTATAAATTCAATATTCTAGAGATTCACAAACATTATCCCATTTAATTATGAATAAAGTTCTATTTTAGTTCTATTTAGAATTCATAAAATGTTGATATGACTTTTTCATTTAAAAAATTACATTCATATTTTCTCCCTCACTTATAAAAGGCCACACTAATACTGTCTTATTCAAATAATAAAATCCATCTAGATTGTCTAATTCCTAAAAAACAAATCATGAATTCCTTACCAATTTCATAGAATACTCTTATTATATATAGAAACCTACTTAGAGAGATTTTTTTCAAACCTAATAAGGTCATTAGAAAAATATATATTGTTCTTAACCAGGTATTTTGACTTATTTCTTCATCCACATCATTTAACTATTATTCAACCATTATGATAAAATAAAATCAATAAATTATATATATTGAGATTTTTTATGTTAATATCATAAAAAATATCTATATCATCATCCCTCAAATGAAAAATCAAATAATCGTCCATGTGTACATCGAGTTACCTCCTTGCAGACCGATGTAATTCGTTTTGCGTCATCGCCTCCCACATAAAATTCCTAAAGATACAGTTATTTAAAAAATATAATATTTATAAAAACTTAACATTTTGAAAAGTTAATATATCTAATATTTTTTTAACATTACATTCATTGATAGTCAAAAATTTCCAAAATTCTTGTGTGTGGACTACTACTTCCATGAATCCATTTGATTCAATTTTCATCCATAGATTAAATTTAAAAACATTTTTATTGAAATAATATTAATTTTTTGATATTATTGTATTTATGGAAATCTGCAATAATAAATTAATTCATTCCATAAATATCATTAGGAAATGGAAATGTTAATCATATTTATATATGGCCTACAGTCTCCATGATAGTAACATAGTATATTTTTCATAATCGTAACCCATGATTGGTTTTAAAAGTATAATTGTTGTATAAAAATTATAATTATTTCATTTTTATTTTTCTGTAGATGATTTAGTAATGACCACCTTAACCAAAATGAACTTATGGAAGTCATTTTTATCAAATAAGGTGAATATCGTCGACAGTTGAGAATTGAAATTAAATTATTAACCAATAAGGTATATCCAATGCTTATATTAAAAAATGAATAATGAAATTGAAAAATGTTCATAAACAAGTAAAAAATTAACAAATGATTTTTATTCATAATGAAAAATAATGAATGCGACAATTTATATATACGGATCCAGACACTTTCACTTAAAACCTCAATTTAAATTTTTTTATGAATTATTTTCAAAATATTTCTCTTCCATGTCCATATTTTTAAAATAATTTTCTGAATGTAATTATATGGACATGAATAATTTATCTAGGTAATTATATATATTTTTTTACTTTATTTTAAAGGTTTTAAAATATAATATTTTTATGGAATGTTTGGACTTTCATTAAAAATGAAATAATGAATGTTCTATTTTATCATATATAATGAAAACACATTTCCATGCCCTGATAACTACTATTTTATATTATTCATCCTTTACAATATTTTATAATTTATTAAACCCCTTTATACTTTTATGGGAATTTTGGTATTAGAAATTAATTTTTAAAAGAATAGGTATTTTAATATAAGAATTTGTATTGAATACAAGGTAAAAATGACTTCAAATGTTTTTATGATTAAAATGTCCATTAATATAATATTTTATTAATAATTTGGAACATAACCATTATATATGTGAAATAGTTGAGCCAAATATATATTTTACTAATGGTTGATACATCTTATATGTCATGAAAACGGGTGACTATAAAATAACTAATATGATTAGTGAGACCCATTATAGCTCCCCAATGGATTAGTTAATGTTATTTGTCATAACAACAAATGAAAGAGTTACCTAATGTATTCTCTAATAGATTAAACTAAGATTTAGTTATTTACGATTTTGATTTAAAATACGATATTTATATGATGATCTATGTTTCCAAAAAATAATTTATTATACAACTATTGGTTTTATATTTTTTTAATTGATGAAAACGTGTTTATGATTTTCTATTGGATTTATTTTATGAAATTTACTCAAATATAATAGAGAAAGTAGAAAAATTTTAACATGTTTTCATGTTTTTTCCTTGAACTAATGAATTTCTTATTTTCATTTCCTTTATTGATATTTTAATTCTCATCTTATGTTTTTTAAAAAAATAAACGTTTTAAGGAAGGGTAAAGGATAATAAAAATTAAAATTAACTATGGTGGATATTTTTCATGAATTGTTTGTAATTTTTATTTTTTGGGAATAGTTGATACTAATATGAAGTTTCCACATTGTAATATATGGTATTATTATGTATCATTTATGGCCTAATTTTGTAAAATTATAAACTTAAAAATAATTAGTATTGAAATAACGTGAATTTTAGCCTAAAGAAACTAGAATATATAAATGTTGAGGTTGTGTCCTTATATTGGTATCAGATAAAATGTTTAGACATCCTTACATGATAATATTATTTATATGATGATAGTTTATTGTTTCTAGATAATAATAAAGAATAATATTATTTTTATGGGATAATATACTAATTTTTGGAAAAAAATAATTCCGGGTGGTCTCCTTAAAATTAAATCTGTGTTTGGATAATTGATAATGGATTCAAATGTGGAATAGATGAACCTTGGGTTAATAACTATGAAAATACGGTAGTTATAGTGTAATGAATTTAAAATATGATTATGTTACCAATTGTATTCTTATATGTTATTATTTATTTACTCAAAAATTTATTTGAACAAGTTAAAAGATTATTGAAAATATGAATGGATAAAAATCAAACTAAAACAAATTTTTTCTCCCATAGGTTATACCTGAAGTGACAGCTAAAAATTATACCTATAGTCACTTAAAAACCTTTTTTAACATTCAACATGTAAGAAAAACAAATTATAATATATCCCAATTCTCTTATTGTCATGACCCCTCCCTCTATGTATAACCATCCTAGGATGGTAATGATGAAAGGGAGATAAAGAGCCGTGGGTCCTGCCTCCAATGGGCCCTTGGTTGAGGACTAGAACCATGGTCGTACAAATCACAGAATATGGGAGGCATTATCCTTTAAAAATAAAAATGATTTGGAGATATGAATAATCATCCACAAAAAATATAATAAATTTATAAAAGTGAAACCCAAGCCATCCCATGTGTAAGTATAAATAGAACTGATACAAATACAATAATATCTCCAAATTAAATACGTAAAAGTAAAGGAAAGCATCGACTAAAAAACTGTCAAGGATATGAGCTAGTAGGGTCCATCAAAGTCCAAAAAATACTCTTAGAATCCAAAATAAAATTATACATAAGGTTAGTACATAAGTATACTGAGTTGGAAAACCAAAGTCTCTCATGCACATGTGAAATAGGGATACTAATGCACATGTGCGAAAACAACTGAACAAAATAGCACCTATACAGGTATTCTAACCAAAACCAAATACCCCAAGGCACACTCATCATGTAAAACAAGTCATTTAATTTAATATAAAATAATGAACATTGATTCTAGGGTACACCACAATAATTTCTGACTGGAATGTCACACTCTCCCAATATTATACATCCTATAATTCCAATCAATTCCATATAACACATCACAAAATAACCACACACACATGTTCCTCATAACACATATTGACTGCACACACAATTTCCTCATAATACATACAACCCACAGGCACTTGAGACTCACAAAAAATCACAATTCATCCCAATGACACATAGGAACGCACATAAGATCTCATCCTGAAGACACCTTGGAAAGAACATCACATATCATCCCAATGAAACATGGGAAAACACATCTCATCACATATTATCACAAAGAGACAAAGGATACCACCCCATAACCTCCATATAATTCAATAACATACCTATATCCATCATAGAAAGTTAAACACCTACCTCACCTAGAATAGAGAGAAAAAACGAGCAGATACCCAGTCATTCGTACTCCTCACAGAATGTTGGGAAAAAAACCCACCATGTCATGATGAGGATTATCATAACATACTTCTCAACATGGGTTGGGTACATGTAGAAATAAAAAGGGAATAAAAATACATTTATGTAATACTATATAGTTAGTCCCAACCTATGGGTTCATAGAAAAACAACAAACTCACAATATTATCAGCTCTATTGCCACTTCTAAAGGCACAAAACCACAAAACAAGTCACAATTCCCATTTCAAATTTACAACCATTTCTATTTAAACATTTCCATTATGTTAACAAAAATACCAATCCATTTCCAAACATTATTAATTTTTTTATCACATCACTACCTAAGAAACTATCATACATGAGACATAGCAGGCAACACAATAATAATCATTCCAGGGATGATGATCCCTAGTAAATTAACATCACATCAAATTAACACCATGTTATACACCCATTCAAGATACATCATTACATGAACTATAGATATGGGTTGATGCTTTCTTTATGTTATCAATGAATAGACTCTTTGGAATTACCCATAAAAACACTACTATCCTTCCTCAAAATATTTCTCCCAATTTATCAAATCAAAATAACCAAAGCCTAGTGCACAAATATTCCTACAACCACATCATCGCATGTAAAAAGTTATCCATATTCTCATATTTAATAAGGAATGACTTATTTAACTCAACTTGTTAATTTCTGTTGTTATCATAAAAACTGTACAATCCATGGGTATCTATTTATTGTTCAAATATATGCAGTGAAAAGAAATTATATGAATTAACAGAAAAAAATGAATTAAATAAAAGGAAACCCAAAATACCTTGATTTTTAGTATATAGTTCTCCCATTCAAGTCACATTATTAACAATATCAACCACACAACCAGATCATGAGTCATATTCCCCATACCCTTTATATAACTTTCATTAAACCAATTCTATTATCTCTATAAATCTAGAATCAATTATCTTAACAAGGGATAACATTAATATACCCTTCACTCTTGATGAAAAATTATGAATGATAAAGTAAACCCTACCTAGAAGAAAAGATGATCGACATGTCCTTGTTGCACCAAAAACTGGGGTGCGCGTTCAATAGGTAAATTTTTAGGGAATCTGGATCCAACTTCCGTAGCCTTGCCACAAAAATCCAATGGGAGGAGGGATGCAATATATATCGTATTAAGAGAAATAAATGATTAATGAATTAGGGGAATGATATCTTTGCATTAGAAATATTGGATCTATGTCATGGGATTTGATACAGTTATGATATTCCTTGAATGGTATATTTGGACAAGACAATGCTTTTTGGCCATTTAAATGTCTCCAAACTATTGAGAAATTAATTATTAGATTAAAGAATTTTGAATCACCTTTTAAATCCATAAATTTATAAATATCATTAGAAAATTTATAAAACTAGAACACTAGAAATACTGGTAACTGTTCATGATGAGGAACCATTGGTAGTGAGGCACATCCAGATGAGGCACCACCAGCGAGCCACAATAAGATGAGTGACCTCAAGTGAGGTACTGCAATATGAGGCACCTTTAGTGAGCCACCATCATTTGAGGGACCACTAGTAAAGGAATTATAGATGAGGAACTACATGTATGACACATCATCATCAAGCCACCACCTGGGCGAGCTACCACAAGTGATCCACCATCTGGGTGGGACAATGTTAGGGTGAGGCACCGTTGGAATATTTTGAAAAAATGGTAATTTTTCAATGTGTTGAAATTTGTCACCCTCACATTATTGGACACATCAAACACAAATATTCCCACAATCTAACAGACCAAAGGGTACATGACAATACATCAGATACCTTTCAAACTATTATTGTCCTAGAAAATTTAAAACCAATCTGAAGGTAAAGAGAGAAAGGGTCTGAATAACTGAAAACATCCCTTAAGATATCTCTCATGGATCACATCACACCAAAAATACTACTTCTATATGATCACATAAAAGTTAAATAATAAACCAACCTATGTTGTTCAAAATATGGAGTGGAAACTTCTACACCTAAGAGAACATCCTCTAACATCTTCTTACTAGGACTTATAATCATGGTTGTTGACAAGTTAACCCAGAAACTCAAAAAACACATTACAAAACCACAAAATAAAACCCCAAAAAACATTAAACCACATCATCCTGAACACATGAATCACGGAATCACATCCTCCATGTTAAGATACTATCAGATCTGGGTAGCACTAATTCACCCAAACACGTTTAATCACATCTTTTTTAGTTCATCTTGATTAGGAATCAGGTTGTCCCATTTTTATATGTTATAAAATTATCACACAACAACCCACACACATTATAAACCAATGAAAAAATATCATCCAAAAAATAAGGTTTAAACATTACATTAGATGGAAAAATAATGAAATTAAAAACTCAAAACTAATCTAGGTACTAGGAATGAATCCACCTATCTCGCTCTCATGTAGTCTCCTCTTGGACACCATGCCTCCACAACACAAAACCTAAGGGAATGTTACGTTTGCACAACACCTTATTTTTGAAATCCTAGATATCTACTAATTTCCTACAAATGTCACTTCATACTTGATATTTAATTCTCCCAATTCAATGAAACAACATAAATTCTGAAGATACCAATTAATTTGAGTGATGTGAAAGACATCATGGATGATTTCTAACCGTGGTGGAAACACCAATCGATATGCCACCTCATTTACTTGTCCCAACACATCAAACATCCCAAAAAAACTGGGAGAATGTTTACTCCCCCTTCCAAAACTCCACTAATCACATTGAGGGAAAATCATCTGGAATATTTGGTCCCCAATCTCAAAAATACAGGGGCCTCCTCTTACAATTTACATAATACTTATGTCAGTCTTATGCTGCTTTCATCCTCTAAAAAATGAGAAAAACATTCACTAACAAGTTCCTCTCCATATCAAGACTACGAAATGATGTCTCTATAACCTATGTCTATCAAAACATAAAATGATATGGTCTTCTATACAATGCTTCGAATGGTTCCATGTCAATGGAATATTGATAGGTAATATTATAAAAAAATTCTACCAAGGGTAGATGTCGTACTAAAGACACACCAAAGTCCAAGATGTATGCTCGCAACATATCCTCTGATATCTGAATAGATCGTTCCATCTTGCCATATTTTTTTCGGTGGAATCTAGTGCTGAGGCATAAAAAAGTTCCAAAATCATGTTGTAGTCCCATATAGACTCTTAAGGTAAACCATGCATCTTGATATGAGAAAAAGGATCTCAAAACTCTATGAAATGACACCACTTAATAAATTTATAGCTTATCCAAAGCATCCACTCTGTCTAACTCCTTGATTTCTATGTTTTTGGATGATTTTTTCCATCGATATAGTAACTCAGGTAACATGGATTTCATAATCCCCATGAATAGGGTTTGGGCTTCCATAAAAGAAAATCTAATTACATAAAATAGAAGTTCCCATACCTATATATGAAGTCAGTCTTCAGGATAGATCGCTCCTTCAGCCTCAACTGGTGATATCTAAACTATAGGTCTACCAAAGAAATCTAAAATTTCCCTCTCATCTAGTTGAAAATATAATCTATCCTTGTGATATGGAAATTTTTCTTGATCGTCACCTTGTTCAACCTCTAGTATTATATACACAACCTAAGTGTACCATCATAAGTTTTTTAGAACAACACTAGAGAACTCCATGGAGATACACTAGGCCATATGAAACCGTTATGCATGGAATAATCAATCTATATCATTAACTCCTGCAACATAGAAGGTTAAACCTAATAAGGAACCATTGAAATCGAATACGCACTAGTCTACAATCTATCTTGAACTCAACATCATGTCGATGGGGTTGAATCAAAAACTCATAGGGGAATCATCTAGGAACTCCCCAAGGAACCTGAGAAAACTTCACCATCTCATCTTCCATTGATTCCACTGATAGGTCAATCAAAAAGGAAATAAGGGGCTCCAAATGTCAGCTTCCCTCCTAAAAACCCCATTTGAAAACAAAAACTACAAGTCGAAAATCTAAATATGAAAACAACAATCTCATTCAAATGAACTTGATAATAGTTCATATGGAATAATACTAGTCAATTTCTGGGATGACATAATATGGATGCATCTATAGTAAGAACTAATTCCTATAGGACTGATGGAGTCCCATCATCCGTCTACACCCCCAAAATACATCAAACAAGTTGGTATGACCTTTGATCAGTGTACTCTTAACAAAGGGACTGGAATTCCCTCTATGTATATTCCCAGAGAATTGCATTGAGTGGGTGAAAATTGGACTTATAATCTCTTCAATCAAACAATAGAAAAAGTTCTGTAAACAATCTAATCGCACCTCTGACAATATCTAGAAACACTAGAACAACTTCATTACCTGTATGCAATAGACCATACCCAACTACTATGCCTCTCAGCTAATGAAAACCTCTACAACATTGCTTAGTTCATAGTACCATAACACTAGGAACACCCTAAGGTAAGTATCTACATTCCCTATCTCACCTAAGTGGAGAAAAATCTTGTCCCCCATCCAATAAAATGGTATCATGTGAAACTACTGATATGGCTGGCGCTCAATCTCTCTAACTCCACCAAACTGAGCACATGTAACTATTGGGAACATATTCTAGAAATGACCATGAGCCCAAAAAAATACATGAACAGAGATCATAGGGAAAGATAAGAAACCACTATTACCAAATTAAGGAAAGGAAACTACTATGGTCGACTCCTGGCTAGTAAAAACCTCAAAGGCCATGGTGCCTGAGATCTTAAATTGAAAACTATGACACTTTAAGAACTCTACTGGATCCCCTATCATAGTATAACACTTTTCTATAGTGTCAACTCGATCACCTATTACATCTTCCAAAACTCCAAATACATTTGAAATTGAAAAGGAGTTACAGTGTTATGGATAGAAGTACAGAGTGCCTCTTCAAGACGTCTACCATGAGGCTAATCATCAAGAAAAATATTTAAGGATTTACATAGAAGGTCCTTGAACTTGATTCCTAAATCCCACTTTGATAGAATCCACTACTAAATGTAAATTGGATCTGGCTGTTCTCAGCCTTCATGGTCAACGAAAGGAACTCTTATTGAAACTCCTTCTTGAAGGCAGCCCACAAAATATCTACTTACTTTTCCTCTTCCAGATAAAACATCCTCCATTAAAATTCATCACCCACATCTTTCTAACTCCCAATGGGACCTAGTACCCGCTTAGGGCCCAGATCAAATTGAATGCAATATCAAGATCCTCCTGTAATCTCTTTGGCTCCACATCTGAAACACTACCATCATACTACCATAATGACTTCCACTAGAAATAACAAAATTTCATATACAACTGATCATACTATTCAACTTGATGAACCCTATGATGATCAAACAAATAAAACTGACAGATCTACACCATCGAAGCCACGCGCGAAAGACAACCATGATCTATAACTAAAATTAAAACAAGGATTTCCAAATCTCAAGTATCATTGAATTTTATTAATATTTATATTAATTAATTTCATTCAATTTATCCATTAAAACCTTTATAAAACAATATAATTCAAACAAAAAAATATTAATTATTATGCATGTACATTTCTTAGGCCTCTACCCTACAAGTAGGTGTATTTTAGTTGTCCATTCAATAGGCACAAATTTTGTGCACTGGATCACCAGGGGCCCCAAAATACATTTTCCTAGTCAGTATCACTGGCCTATAGAACACACCATGGTCATCTAGATCAGTTTCCATACCACCCCATGTAATCCTCGCAGTTTCCAACTCCACACTATATCATATATCTCAACCATCACCACTAATACCACTATTTCATGACTGTCTCACTCTATGGATAACCCTCATGGTCCGACAATGAAGAAATATAGATAATGACCCAGAATCCTACCTCCAGTAGGCCCCAGATTAACGTTTAGCTTCAAGGGTGTATAAATCTCATAATATTGGAGGTATTAAACATTATAATGAAAACCCAATATAGAGATAAGATGAATCTTCTACATAACTCCAAGACATATATAAAAGAGAAAAAAAATCCACATGCATGTATAAGTAGAAAGGATAAAAATAAAATAATTTATCTAAAGTATATACATAAAAAATAAATCTCGTGTAGTGACTCAGCAACATTCCAGGATCCATGCTAGTGAGGTCTAGAACGGTCAACAAAATCCTCCTAGAAAGCTGAAAAAAGTTTTATAAATGTAGGGAGATATTTTGAATATAATGTGTAAGAAAACCAATATCTCCCATGAACATTTCAAGTAAGAATAATAATGAACCTATGAAAAAAAACCAAACAAACCCTATGAAGGTATACTAACAAAACCCAACCTCATTAAGGAATTCTCACCAAGTAATGCAAGTCATATAATATAATATAATGTAAAGCACATTGATTATAGTGTACCCCAAAACACTTTACCACTTCTATGTCGCTATCTCCCAACAATGTACGTCCTGGTGCTCTCATCCCTTTTGTATACCACATCACATCCTTCCCATACACACCTAGGCCTCAATAAACATTGCACAATCACACACCTTATCCTCACAGAACATCACAACTCATCCGGAAGACACATGGTAATGCACACCACATCTCATCATGAAGGCGCCTTGGAAAGCAAGTATCATCAGAAATCATCCTGATGGCACCTATGATACCCACCATAACCACTATATAATGCCCTAGTAGACCTCCGACCATCAAATCCTTTGAAATACCAACCTCACCTAGAAGAGAGACTACAATAGAGAGGTTACTTATCCATTTGTACTCCTCCCCAGATGATGGAAAACACCCCCCCCCCCATGTGACGATGTGGGTGTTCACCAGATAGTACTCAACATGGTTGGGGAGTGTATAGAAATCATAAGGAAATAAAAGAACATATAAATAATACCAAACATTAAAACCCATCCTATGGGTTCATAGAAAAGAAAACAACTCATGATACTGATACCATTGATGCTACTTTTAAATTCACAACACCACGCAAGAAGCCACAAATCCAATTTCACTTTTTCCACCAATTCTATTTAAGCATTTCATTTTTGTTATCCAAACCAACCGAATCCATTCCAAACATTATTAAATATTTAATTATTTATTCCATCACTACCTGTGTAATTATAAGCCATTAATGTCATCAATAAATGATGTAACATTCATTTTGGGGATGAAGATCCCTAGTAAAATAATTTGACTTCACATTACCTCCATGCTAAAAATCCATTCAGGATAATTCATACCACTAACTTTAAGTATGGGTTGAAGCATTATTTATGTTTTTAATAAAAATAATCTTAGAAATTACCCATACAAAAAACAAATTCCTTCTTCAAATTCATCTCCATGTTCATCATATCAAAAGAACCAAACCACTCTATATAATAGTTCCCCCAATCACATAGCCTCACATACCAAGGAAAGGCTTATTTTTATATTTAATACTGCATTCCATATTTGATTCCGCTTGTTAATTTTGGTTGTTATCATAGATACTATATGATCATGGGTCAACCATTTATTTTCCAAATATACATAGTTAAACCAATTTTTATAAGAACTCAATATAAACCAAAAAAATAATAATTTCCACCACAATGACCCCAATGACCACAGTTTTCAGTGGTTAGTTAGCCTATAAAAATCACAAAATTAAAAATATCAATCAAACAAATAGATCATGTTTTACTTTCCCCATAACCAATATATTGAATTGTTAAGCCAATTTGATTATCTTTATTAATCCACAATCATCTATCTTCACAAGGGTTTAAATCAATATACCCATACCACATGATGCCTAATTAATAAAGAAGAAGGAAATAATACCTGGAAGAAAAGATGACTGACACTTACTAGTTATACCAAAAATATGGCGTAGGTGTACACCATGGAATTATTTATGGGATAATGGTTAAACATCCATACTTAAGACTGACGACTCCGATGGGGATAGGGATGTGGCAAAACCTGTATCACTAGAATTAAAGGTGGAATGATGAAGGAGAAAGATATCTCAGATTTAATAAGATTGGATATGAGTCACGAGACTAGATAAAGTTTTTATTTTATATTAATGGTGGATTTGTCCATGAACACAAATTTTCAAAATTTTAAATCCTCCAAAATATTAGGGAATTAAATATATGAATAATATTTTTGAAACAACAACAAAATAATTCATTTTTTAAATCCTGTGATTAATGTCATTAAAATGGAAAACTAGAAACACTTATAAGTATCGGAGATGGGGCACTATTCGTAGTGGGGCACCACCAGATGAGGCACTGTCAGCGAACCATCGCCATAGGAGGAACCTCTAGCCAATGCACTACAAGAAGTGTACTACAAAAATGAACCACTACCCGAAATTCATCGCATGGGTGATCTATCACCACAATCCACTTCCACTGATCTACTTCCAAAAGGGGAACCATCAGACGAGGAACCACCAATGAGGAATTGACAAATGTGGTACCTCAGGACAAGAATATTCCAGAGAGGCACGTTTAGATGAGAGACCACTAGTGTGGTACCACCATTCGATGAACCAATTGGATGACACCCTGTCAGCAACCCACTGCAAGGGTGAGCTACTGAAAACTAGACACTACTAGGGTGACACACCGTTGGGATGGGACACTGTTGGAAAACATGTAAAACTAGGAATTTTGATAGATGATTAAATGAGTCACCTTGACTTTCCAGGACAACTCAAACACCAAATTTCCAATAATGTAATGGACTGAAGGGTATGTGCCATTACACATCCATTAATCGATATCATAATAAACCATGTGATATATTTGAATAGGTATTGATAAATAAATTTTCCAATCCTAGTATTTTTTGGAAAATATATTATGGTATATATAGATTTTTTACAATTGATGATCCTAAAAAAGAGATTCCACTCTACCATTATGCTATAAATTATGATAATCTTCGAGCACTATGTATATTTCTTTTATTATCTGAATGTTTTCATTATCAAAGGCACTATTCAATATTCAAAAAAATTAATTTTAATCCATATCATTTGTTATTATAATAAATATGTCATAGAGTATGTTTCAAACCATTAAGTTCAAATAACAGTACTCATTAAAAATTATGATCTCTATTAACACATTTTCAATAGAAAGGTAACTAAAATACATGGATAAAAGAAACAAAGGAACGAGAAATGGTTTTTAGGTATTCTCATAATATAGGAAAAATACATAGTAATTAATGGGAATTTTGAATTTGATATTTGGACTTGAATAAATGGTGGATTGTATTTCAAATAAATTATTCTCTTAAATGTGAATATATTCACTTCCCTCGAATTTTCTCCAATTTCAAAGCCTATTTATGTTTTATTTTAGATGAAATTTGTATTTTAATTTCCATCTTTTCAATATTATTAACCACTTTGATGATAATGTATTTAATGAGAGGCATTATGAATTTAAAAATAATTAATTATTTATACTAATTTAAAATTTAGTGGGTGAAATTCATTAACTGAAGTATAATATAAGACCATAATATTTTTAAAGAAGAACATTTTTTTCAATAGTATATTCGACATCCAACACTTTGCATAAAGGTTACACAAAATATGACTCACATATAATAGGTATTAAATTATGGGGTACAAATTGGTTTAAATATCTTATAATATATATAAATATATATATAAATCAATATAAATATAATGATAATGTCATAGTAAATTGTCAATCCATTTTTAGTACTGTTAGTTCATTCATTAAAAATATGTTTTCTTCAAAAAATATTTTACTGTATTGTGAGGGAAATAGTTTTAATTTATTTATTGAAATAATAAAAAATTTATTTGATTAAGTGGAATTATTTTTTGAAATAATCATGTAAAAATAATTTGTTTTGTGAAATTTTGGGAATTTTCTGGGAAATATTTAATTTTTAGTTAATAGTGAATAATAATTATTATTATAAAACTATATTTTCTAATAAAAAATTATTTAATATAAAAGATTTATTATGATTTAAATTTTATTACTAGTTAAATAAGTAATATTTAGTCATATTTAATATAATTTGTTATTTCTAATTCCCCTTTATGTTGTATTTTAGTATATGTTTATTTGTATACTTAAAAACATATTTTTATGAAAACAATCAAAGTGAATAATGTTCCTCCATTTTAATTAATTAAATTAAAATATATAGAGTAACGATGTAAATAAAATGAATATAATATATATCAAAAAATATGAATTTAATTTCTGATAATGATGATTACATTTTGTAATGTTTTTTAGATTATCTTATTTATGGAAAATAAATTTCATGGAAAAATTATTTTTCATTCTGACTTGGGGAATTATTTAAAATTAAATTATCCCAATTCTATTAATATAATTTAATAAAAATGATTACATGTTTTGAATCATAATAATTTCAACTTAACTATTGGTCATAATGTATTGTGAAAATTGTCAAAAAAAATTACAGCAGCTAATGTTAAAACGGATTCATCTGGAATTAAACAAATGAGATAATTGTTAAAATGGAATAAAAATTATGTAATTTATATTTAATATAAATATTTAGAAATTATATCATAAAAATATCGAATATTTTTTTATTATGGATCATTTTGGAATGTTTAAAACCTGTTTATAATGTTTTATTTACATGAATTCAATGTGTGTCCTCTCCCCCTCTTGTTAATGGCCATCGTATCTCCTCTCATCTCAACACATTTAAAAATTTTAGTTTAAAAAATACCTAATTAAAAATCTTATTCAATTAAATCCCAATATCATAGAAGTTATTTTCTTTTTATAAATAATTTCAAGAAAGGTTTTTGGTCCAATCATAATTAAGTCATCTGAAGAAGACATATCTTTATTAACAAAGCATTATGTTTTATTTCTTATTCCACATAATTTTAATATTATTAATCTGTGATGATATAATTCAATTAGAATATCTTATATACATATTTGTAATTATTTAAATTTTATAACCTAAATCTATATTTTCTTCGATAAAATGGGGAATAAAACAATCATTCTTGTCTTTGGCAGACTACAACCTCACGAATTGATCTAAATCGTATCCATCATCAACTATCTCGAATGTTGATGATGATTGATTCAAAGCTTATATATTATCTTCATTAAATATTTATCATTATTAAATGAATATATATCATGTATTTTCTATCATTTCTATGTTTTAAAGATGATTTTATTGTTTTTTCGTACGTGTGGACTACCGCCTCCATAAAGTGTTGTAATTCATTTTTAATAATCAATTCACATATATTATATATATATATAATTATTTTTATAAATAATATGATATTAATGATATTATTATAATTATTTACAGATAAAAAATACATAACATTTTTAGATAATTATCATTGAAGATTGAAATGTTACTCATGTGTATGTACAACCTACCATCTTACTGATCGTTTCATAGTTCCTTTCTCATAACCATATTTCCTATTTGATTTTAAAACTATAATTTTTATAGAAAAATGGTAATTATTTTTTGATTATCTTTCTAGTGATGATGTAATAATTACCTCTTTTCCTAGAATAAACATATTTATTTCCTTTTTGACATATAATTCGAATATCCCCAAAACATATGAAATTAATTTGAAAGATTAAATAATTGGGTATAAAATGGCATTAGATAATGTAATCAAAATATATACATTTAATGTGTTCTTAATGAGGTAAATAAATATAAAAATTATTTAGTATGATAATGAACATATGAGTTTATTTGGGCATAAGGTAAGGGACACTTTAACTTCAAACATAATTTAAATTGTCTTATGATTTATTTTAAAAACATTCAATTCCATGATGATTATTTGTAAAAGATTTTTTAAATGAAATTATATGGAAATTAAATTATTATAAATGAAATTATATTTCACTTTTGATTTTTGTAATGGTTTTGAAAAGGAATAATTTTATGGTAATTATTGACATTATTTATAAAATAAAAAAGGAATGTTCTATATTAATTTATTTAAAAACAATGAATTTTACCACTTTTATAATATTTATTTGATATTAGGTATACTTTACTATATTTTATGATTTATTCAAATAAAACCCATCTTTCCCTTTTTTTTATTAATGTATTAATGGCATGCTTTCAATAAAAGTGTATTTGAATATCTAAAATTGTATGTCACATGATTTTAAAGTATTTTTTCAATGTTTTATATAAAAAAAGTGTGAGAATAAAATGTTTCTTTCTTATTAGGGTATCTCGATATTATATATTTGAACATGTTATCTGGATATATATTATATGAAGGATTTATACCCATTTGAGCTGGTTAATATGGGTGATCCTGATATATGTTATATGACAGGTGAACCCAATTATAACTCCCTAATACAATGGGTATTGTTCCTTGTCTTAACATACATGAAAGAAAGAGTTACCATAGATTATCTCCTATAAATTTAAATATTCTCAAGTTATAACTAACATAGGATTATAATGGGTTAAGAATAATTTTCTCAATGTTTTCGGAAAAGGTATTTATTTTCCTGATATGTGTTTTAAATGATTTCTTTGAATAAAACGTATATTTTATTTTCATATACAAATTATGTATTTAATTCACATAATGCACATTAAGAAAATGTTAATAATATAATGTGTCTAATTTTTTCACTATACCAAAATTATTCATTTTTTACATTCCATACAATGCAATTTTTATCACATCCCATATTAAAAAAATGGATTTTTGGATTTGTAATGTAAAATATGATGACATGTTTAAATATTTGAAAAGGAATAATGAAAAATGATCTTTTATTTTAAAAGTTTTATTTTGTGGAGAAAATGGATAGTAATATGATTTTTCTACTTTGTAATATATCAATTTTTATGCATTATTTATGACCTAATTATATGAATATTTAAACATAAATGTTTTTTGGGAATAAATGATTGTGAATTCACGTTTAATTTTAGTAAAATATATAATTTTTTCAGCTATGATGTAATATCTTGTATTGGTATTGTCATCATTTTTTGGAAGAATTTATGGCACTAAAAAGAAATATCATGGATTGTATTAAATAGTTTAATCACTTAATGAGTGAAACATTCTTGAGTTTAATATTGGTAAAAAAAGTTATTAGATGAATTGGAAAGAGGTTCTGTAAATGAATTGATTCCTAGTTAAAGATATAACTATTAGGGGAATATCATAGTTTTCCATTTTCTATTCAACATGGTAGTACAAAGATTTATATAGACCCTGAAAAATATCTTCGTTATATGTAACTCCCCGACCCCAGTTACCCAGAGTCGGTGCATTACTTCGTAACATTGGAATGATCACAAAAGATCAAGTCTCGAAAGACCGATTAGTTTAGTAGCCTTGGAAACACTAGATACATTCATAAGTATTACATTACAAAACTACAACAACAAAGTCTCCATGGTCCACACTCATATCCTCTTCTGAATATCCCTGCAGGTCATTCATAAACTACTTCTTCACATCCTGGAAAATATTAAACCATTGAAAGGGGTGAGCATAAATGCTCAGTAAGGATAAAAATATTGAGGAAGCTTTCATAAATAAACATTAACATTTAAGGCAATGTATAACTAAAACAAAAGCCTTTTAAACATGTACTTCAACATAATATGGAAAAAGTAAAATGAGATAATTCCATTTAATTATTCACATGGATATTCTACTGGTCAAATAATCACATGCAATATCAATAACCACTTTCATAATGATGGAGTGCATAATGCCAGACTATCATAACCACGTAGCTAAGGCCTCGTCCCAAGACTACAAATAAGATTTTGTGAAGGCCTCGTAACAAGACACTAGTTTGTCTCATGAGACCTACTGATGCATCGAGGAGCTATAGCAGGCTCCACCCGTCACTTATTAAGTCCAATGCATTCCTCATATGAACAGGTTTAAACATATCATAAACCATAACATAATCATATTACATAAAATATGCATAAAGGAAACATAAAATTTCCACATTTCAATCACAAGATATCAATACAACACAATGATATAATAAAAACACTTTCAAAAACATTTTCAATACCAAAATAAAAGAAAATTAAAACTTGATATTTATTTTTCATTTTAAAAAAATGTATGGCTTGTAGAGGAAGCCGAAACTCAAATGATGGTCACCGTGGCGGAGAAGTCATTGTCGCCGCATACATACGACAAGAAAAACACTCCTTTTTGTTGTTTAGTAAAACGCTTCGTATAAAAAGATTCCTTTTGGATAAACGTAAAAGTCAAAGGGGTTTATACACTGTATAAAAGATATTTGTGTATAAAACAAAATATGCCTCAATGAATGGAGATTGAGACGAAGTCCCTTAAAAAGATAATTTTTAAACAAAATATATATATTATGTGTATTCACTATAATTACACATAAATAAAGTAAAAATACGAGATAGGACATAATAATATCATGACATAATTTGAAAGTACAAGATTAACCCAAAGAATGGAAATTGGGTTAAGAAGTTCCCTTACCTTGCGTCCTGTCTTGAATCAACCATTCTTTAACCTCCTAAATAATAAAATAGAGTTAATTTATAGTTTCTTAAGAACCTTTTCAAGTTTCTTATTCCTTTAATATCACTTATTACCATGTTATGAACATTATTTAATTATTTAAGTTAATAACGGTCGTTTTGTCGATCTTTGGTACTTGAGTCAAAAATAAACTTCTTATAATTACAAGTTGTTCATGTGGTGAAATATCCATTATATCCTGAATTATATTCATGATATAGATATCATATATCTCATATATATCTAGTATATATATGCATTTATAATATTCCATAACATTTAGAGGTAAGAAATGAAATGCACCGTTCATGGAGACGGTAAGCCGTACGTATGCATGAACGCTACTTTAATTTCTATTTTGTATTTAATTAAATCATAATGATATAATGGTGTACTATAATTCCAGTATAATATCATATATAATATCATTTACTCCATCCTTTTTACATCCCACATATGGCAATAACGATTCAAATCACTTTGAAGGGGCGGTAGTCCGCACTTCCTAAAATGAAATTATCGCGTTTACCCAAAATGGAAACAATAAAGGTATGCCATAAATGAAAAATACATAACCTTATGTAAAACATAAACATATTATATATCATATATAAATATAGTTACATCTTAATGGCCACCTTTGAAGGTGTTACATGAGTGTGGAACAATCATCATTTCGTGAGGCAGAAATTCGCCATCCACAGAAACAGTATGTTCTTTAACCATTAGATGTAGGTGTGTGTAAGTGTAGAACGAATACTTCTTATAACAACATCCTAGTATATTGAGGATACTGCTGTTGTTACAAAATAAATGAATAAAAAGAGTTTAGGGGGTTGGATAAGCAAAATAAAACTAAATAACATAAGAGAAGTCATTACCTTAAAATCGGGTAACTCTTTTGATTTGAGCTAAAGGCTTCCTTGGGATGAATTCTGCCCAATGTTAGGCTTCTAGGAGTAAGGGAGGGAAGTTGGGAGAGTATTTTGGCAGAGTTTGGCCGAGCCAAAAGGCTTTGAAAGTGTGAGTAAGTTGGTAGTGGTGGGGGCCTTTTATAAGTGGAGAGGAGGGGCACTCTTGGAAAGTAATGAAATAGTACATTATTATACAATGCTTTTCGGATTCTAAAGGTCCCAAACTTCTATAATTCAAGGCTAATGTGATAAGGGTTCTAAATCTACCCATAAAATAGGCTTTGGACAATTGTAAGACTTGTATTTTACATTATCTTTTCATTTTATTTAAATCGTTAATTAATGAGGTAATCGCTACATCATCATGGTGTCATAAATAATTTAATTTCATTAATTTCTAAAAATTATAAAAAAACTATCATGATGTATGAAATTATTTTATCTTTCTAATTAATATTTATAGTCAAAAATATGACTTGTATAACCCCATTTATTTTTTTTTAGTAAAACAACTTATGATTGTGACATTTTTATTTTAACATTAAATAAAAGTTATATATGTCATTTTCCTACCAAAGTGGCTCCATGGGGTCCCCAAGTTGACCCACGTATTTTCTTGGTCGGCCATGACTCATCAAATAGGTTTAGGAAAAGTGTCAAGGTCATTTAATATTTTTATAATATCATTTTTATCTTAAATTTCACTAATTACCTTTAATCGCAATTAATTAAACTTAAAAGTTACTATTCACCAAAAAATTATTTTAATCCCATTGACCCACATTTTACTTCCTAATGACAACCATGAATGTCATAATTTTGTAAATCAAATCACAGAAGTGGTAATGTTTCATTTAAACGAAAAATTAGTTTTTTAACTACCACTTAGTGGTTTCACTATTCATCAAAAATTGAAGTTTTTCAGAACAATGCCAAAATTTCACCCTAAGATATAATTGATATTCCGAATCCAAAAATGATGTATATTTTACAAAATTCCAAACATATAAGTTTCATTAATTAATTTTATAATTAATTCCCGCTGTCACAACAAATAGCGTGTTTTTAAGAAACAATAGATATCAAAAGATTGACAATTGTTTATGTCTAATTTCAATGTTAAATTAATTCTAATGACCACCATTGGATATAATGGTAAAAATATATATTCCAATTAGAAGTTAAAACCACTCAATAGTATAATTTATCACTATAAATTATTTTGATTAAAAATGTTGTTTTTATGTATTTTTCACTATTCATAAAAAAATTGGAACTTCTTAGAAAAATACCAAAAATTCAACATAGGATAATTTCGATATTCCTAATCCAAAAACTAAGTCCATTTGGCAAGATAAAATTTATAAAATTTCAAAAATTAGGTATTACTATTCATAACTGCTACTTTGATTGGTTGTGGTGTGTTAGAATCTCGAACTTGCGTACAATGAAAGCTATTGCATTATTGAAAGAGAAGCGTATCGTGGAAGCTCGGGGTGTTACATTCTCCCCTCCTTCAATAAATTGTGTCCTCGCAATTTGAAATTTTATTTGAAAATAAAATGTTGAAAATAGAAAATACATTTGTGGAAAACCCACATCGGAAATAAGGTTAATACAAATATACCTTTAAAATAAAGAAAGAAAAGTACAAAGGTCACCGAGATAGCCCATACTAGGATTCTATGAAAATATGGATATGGATGAAAAACAAACCATCAAGGTCTGATGGGGAGTTGTAGAAACTGGATTAGGAGAAAGTTAACCACATGAAAATCACAAACTTGTGATTAGTTAAACGGTCATTGAATCCCAAGTTGGAAAAGTTAACTGGAAACATTTTTGTTTTAAGTTACCTTTTATAAAGTTGAGGAGTTTATTTAGGAGATTTACTAAGAACATAAGGGAATATACATACTTGTCATGTAGAATTTCAAAAAAAATACTTGTTACCACAAACCCATATTTCACTCTAAAAGGTAATAGATCTCAAAAATATTCTATTTATCCTAATTGTATAAGGTTATAAATATTACCACATACCATTTAGATTAGTAAAACTATTTTTTAATAACCAGGGACTTCCTATAGGGTAGTGGTAGGTTATAAAGTCATGTCGCACTATGGTTGTGGGTTCGATTCCTACAGCTTTTTCTGACGCGACGGGTTATGCCCCACCCTGCATGTTGTCCTTTTCCTAAAACTATAGTATTATAATATTCCAAAAATAATCTTCAGAAGTGTTTTAACCTTAAACAATAGTATTGAAAGTTCAACTTAATCCATCCCAACCTTTATAGTTATCCAAAATACCTCTGTCCAGACTTTCTCTAAAAGGTCTCTTAATTCCAAAATCAATTTATCAGATTCCCTAAAAAAAGTAATGTTTCTCTTATTCTCACATTCTAAAAATATGATTACCTTCATTATATGAAAACCTTAATGAAAAAAAACAAGTACTGCAGTACAATCCTTATATATATCACATTATTCTTATAAACATATTCTAGTTCTTGAGTCCAAAACACAAATACAATAATTATTAAACTTCATCTATAGCAATAGCATAAGCTTGGCCTTGATCCCTTGGCCTCTTCAGAGGTAAGTTTCCCTGACGCTTAGGAAATTCATTTGCATAATGCCCCATTTCCCTACAATTGTAGAATTCAACATTGATAGCCTCTTTCTTTCCCTTACAATCACAAGCCTGGTGACCTTTTTCTCCACATTTGTAACAAACTCCCATTCTCTTTAGGCAAGTACCAGGGTGATTCTTCCCACAATTATTGCATAATGGAAAATCCTTCTTTCCCTTTTTCCCTTTATTTGTCTCTTGTTCCACCGTTCTCTTCTTCTCTTGCTTTACTTTGTTGTCATAAGACTAAGAGAATTCCTTTTCTGTGTTGATAGAACACGTGAATATATCTTCGTACGTTGAGAAAGATTGTGATACTAATGCTCGACGGAGAAATGGTTTTAACCCATCAAAGAAACGATCGATCTTACTTCTTGGGTTACATATATAATCTGCAGCATGCCTCGCTAACCTTGTAAAGTTGGCCTCATATTTTGCGACATTCTCATCCTCCTTTTCTCTCAGACTTAAAAATTGACTTTCCATATCTGGTCGATGGTCACGAGGGTAGTATTTTTCTAGGAAAAGATCTTTGAACTCTCTCCATTCCATATTTGATACTTCTTCATCTTCCTTTGTGTTTTGAATCAGCGACCACCATTGATCGGCATCTCCAGTGAGGCGGTAGACTACCTTGACAACCTTCTCCCTTTCGCTACTCCCCAAGGCATGGAATATTTTCTCTAAGGAGTTTATCCATTGCTCAGCTACTAATGGATTTGTACCCCCCCATTAAATGATGGTGGTTGTTGCCTCATTTAGCGGTCTAACATTGATCCTCCACGTTACGGACCAGGGTGCTCCAAACGAGTAAGGTTATTATTCATAACCTGAGTGAGTTTTCCCAGTAAGGTAATAAATTTATCATCACCAGTTGTATCTCTAGATCCACAATAATTATCTTGAGTATCATGGCAATCCCTACATGGAGTGCGTGAATTGATACGGTTTTCATTCCTTCCACTAGGCGCCATTTCTAAACAATGGCATAAACTAGATTAGTTTATGAATCAAAATACATAATTCCATACTTGTAAAACACTTAACACTAATTGAACTATTTATGGATATAATCCATAATCATAAAAAAAGTTTTCTTTGAGGAAGTATATACTCATAACCCTTCATAGTGGTTTGTAAAGAAAATGAGTATTATCCTAAGCATATCCCCCGGGAGTGTCGTAACCAAGAGTGCAGAAAGGACCGTTGTCGTGCACCAGTTCCTGTTCGAGTCTAGCTCAAAGCGGTGTTTTTGGGTTTTACCCCTAGGTACATCTGTGCCAGAGCCACCTCTACCTGCTCGTATCCAGACAGGGATGTATTGCTTGGAAAACTCAAAAAATCTCTATAATACCAAAATTCTAGGAAGTTCTTCTATACTAATCCTCAAAGTCTATCTTTGGGCTATGTCCTCTAATCAGAGTTTATCTAAATCTATCTTCCAAGGTTAGTACTAAACTGCCTCTGATACCAACTGTAACACCCCGACCCGAGCTACCCAGAGTCAGTTCATTACATCGTAACATTGGCATGATCACAAAAGATCAAGTCTCAAAAGACCGATTAGTTTAGTAGCCTTGGAAACACTAGATACATTCATAAGTCTAACATTACAAAACTACTACAACAAAGTCTCCATGGTCCACACTCATATCCTCTTCTGACTATCCCTGTAGGTCATTCATAAACTACTTATTCACATCCTGGAAAATATTAAAACATTGAAAGGGGTGAGCTCAAATTCTCAGTAAGGATAAAAATATTGCGGAAGCTTTCATAAATAAACATTAACATTTAAGGCAATGTATAACTAAAACAAAAGCCTTTTAAACATAAACTTCAACATAATATGGCAAAAGTAAAATGAGATAATGCCATTTTCTTATTCACATGGATATTCTACTGGTCGAATAATCACATGCAATATCAATAACCACTTTCATAATGATGAAATGCATAATGCCATACTATCATAACCACGTAGCCAAGGCCTCGTGCGAAGACTACAAATAATATTTTGTCAAGGCCTCGTGCCAAGACACTAGTTTGTCTCATTAGACCTACCAATTCATCGAGAAGCTATAGCGGGCTCCACCCATCACTTATTAATATGAACAGTTTTAAACATATCATAAACCATAACATAATCATATCACATAAAATATGCATAAAGGAAACATAACATTTCCACATTTCAATCACAAGATATCAATACAATACACTGATATAATAAAAACACTTTCAAAAACATTTTCAATACCAAAATAAAAGGAAATTAAAACTTGATATTTATTTTTCATTTTAAAAAAAGGTATTGCTTATAGAGGAAACCGAAACTCAAATAATGGTCACGGTGGCGGAGAAGTCATTGTAGCCGCATATTTATGACAAGAAAAACACTCCTTTTTATTATTTAGTAAAATTCTTCGTATAAAAAGATTTCTTTTGGATAAACATGAAAGTCAAAGGGGTTTATACACCATATAAAAGAAATTTGTGTATAAAACAAAATATGCCTCAATTAATGGAGATTGAGACGAAGTCCCTTAAAAAGATAATTTTTAAACAAAATATATCTATTATGTGTATTCAATATAATTACACATAAAGAAAGTAGAAATACGAGATAGGACATAATAATATCATGACATAATTTGAAAGTAGGATATTAACCTAATGAATGGAAATTGGGTTAGGAAGTTCCCTTACCTTGTGTCCTGTCTTGAATCGACCATTCTTTAACCTCCAGAATAATAAAATAGAGTTAATTTATAGTTTCTTGTGAACCTTTTCATGTTACTTATTCCTTTAATATCACTTATTACCATGTTATGAACATTATGTAATTATTTAAGTTAATAACGGTCGTTTTGTCGATCTTTCGTACTTGAGTCAAAAATAAACTTCTTATAATTACATGTTTTTCATGTGGTGAAATATACTTTATATACAGAATTATATTCATGATATAGATAACATATATCTCATTATATCCAGTATATACATGCATTTATAATATTCCATAACGTTTAGAGGTAAGAAATGAAATGCACCGTTCATGGAGACGGTAAGCCGTACGTACGCATGAACGCTACTTTCATTTCTATTTTGTATTTAATTAAATCATAATGATATAAAGGTATATTATAATTCCAGTATAATATCATATATAATATCATTTAATTCATCCTTTATACATCCCACATATGGCATTAACGATTCAAATCACTTTAAGGGGGCGGTAGTCTGCACTTCCTAAAATGAAAATATCGCCTTTACCCAAAATGGAAACAATAAAGGTATGCCATAAATGAAAAATACAAAAACTTAAGTAAAACATAAACATATTATATATCATATATAAATAGAGTTACATCTTAATGGCCACCTTTTAAGGTGTTACATGAGTGTTGAACAATCATCGTTTCGTGAGGCAGAAATTCACCATCCACATAAACAGTATGTTCTTTTACCATTAGATGTAGGTGTGTGTAAGTGTAGCTAGAATACTTCTTATAAAAACATCCTAGTATATTTAGGATACTGGTTTTGATACAAAATAAATTAATAAAAATAGTTTCGGGGGTTGGATAAGCAAAATAAAACAAAATAACATAAGAGAATACATTACCTTAAAATCGGGTAACTCTTTTGATTTGAGCCAAAGGATTCCATGGGAAGAATTCTGCCCAAAGTGAGGCTTCTAGGAGTAAGGTAGGTAAGTTGGTAGAGTATTTGGGCAGAGTTTGGACGAGCCAAAAGGCTTTTAAAGTGTGAGTAAGGTGGTAGTGGTGGGGGCCTTTTATAAGTGGAGAGGAGGGGCACTCTTAGAAAGTAATGAAATATTACTTTATTATACAATGCTTTTCGGATTCTAAAGGTCCCACACTTCTATAATTCAAGGCTAAGGTGATAAGGGTTCTAAATCTACCCATCCAATAGGATTTGGACAAGTTTAAGCCTTTGATTTTACATTATCTTTTCATTTTTTTAAATCGTTAATTAATGAGGTAATCGCCGCATCATCATGGTGTCATAAATAATTTAATTTATTTAATGTCTAAAAATTATAAAAAAAATATCATGATGTAGGAAATATTTTTATCATTATAATGAATATTTATAGTAAAAAATATTACTTGTATAACCCCATTTAAAAATTGTTTTAGTAAAACAACTTATGTTTGTGACATTTTTATTTTAACTTTAAATAAAAGTTATTTATGTCATTTTCCTACCAAAGTGGCTCCATGGGGTCCCCAAGTTGACCCATATATTTTCTTGGTCGCCCGTGACTCATCCAATAGGTTTAGGACAAGTGTCCAGGTCATTTTATATTTTTATAATATCATTTTTACCTTAAATTTCACTAATTACCTTTAATCGCGATTAATTAAACTTAAACGTTACTATTCACCAAAAAAGTTATTTTAATACCATTGAACCACATTTTACTTCCTAATGAAAACCATGAATGTCAGAATTTTGAAAATTAAATCACAGAAGTGGTAATATTTCATTTAAACGAAAAATCAGCATTTTAACTACCACTTAGTGGTTTCACAATTCATCAAAAATTGAAGTTTTTCAGAACAATGCCAAAATTTCACCCTAAGCTATAATTGATATTCCAAATCCAAAAATGATGTCTATTTTACATAATTCCAAACATATAAGTTGAATTAATTAATTTTATAATTAATTCCCGCTATCACAACAAATAGCGTGTTTTTAAGAAACAATATATATCAAAAGATTGACAATTGTTTATGTCTAATTTCAATGTTAAATTAATTATAATTACCACCATTGGATATAATGGTAAAAATATATTCCAATTATACATTAAAACCACTCAATAGTATAATTTATCACTATAAATTATTTTGATTAAAAAAGTTTTTTTTAAGTATTTTTCACTATTCATAAAAAATTGGAAGTTCTTAGAAAAATACCAAAAATTCAACATATGCTAATTTAGATATTCCAAATCCAAAAACTAAGTTCATTTTCCAAGATAAAATTTATAAAATTTCGAAAAAATAGGTATTAATATTCATAACGGTTACTTTGATTGGTTGTGGTGTGTTAGAATCTCGAACTTGCGTACAATGAAAGCTATTGCATTATTGAAAGAGAAGCGTATCATGGAAGCTCGGGGTGTTACATTATATATTTAAGATGAAATATATAGATGATTTTACCATGAAATTTTTGATTTATCATGAGGTTAAATATGTGTGTCAACTTTTAAGGTGGGTTTTTATCCTTTTATAATTACTATATGGAAAATTGATAATATATCTAAGTATTTCATGGTTTGATGACCAAATAAATCTCTTTATAATACTATAATTTTTGATTATTTGTAATTAATATTTATTTTTGGAATAAATCATCCCATTTTCTACCTATAGGTTATACTATGTCTTTGTAAAAGATTGATCGAAATTATCCTAAAGAGATAGTAAAGTGAAATGGAGTTCCCATATCTATTTTACCTAATCATGATCCTTGAGTTATCTAAATATTATGGAATTTGATTCAAAATTATATGGGTTCTGAATTGAATCTTAATATAACTTTTAATCATCAATTTGATTGAAAACTAGGGAGAATTATTTAAAAATTTAAATATATTCCATAAGAATTATATGTGTATTATAAGAGAATTTGGGGTCAACCTCATTCATTGGGTGATTTTGTTTTATAAAAACAGTTTTAATTCAAGTAAATATATATCACTTTTTTGAAAAATTATATAGAAAAAGATGTCATAATCCAACATTTTAGAAAAATCTATAACAACCCATACATTACATACATTTTTATTAAATAAAAATTTAAGAATATTCGTTAAAAAATATAATAATTCCAAGATATGACCATGTTGATATAATTTTTTTGAGATTGAGAATCATAAAAAATTGGTTTATAAGAAATCTTCATTGAGACCCACATATTTTTTCGTAACTAGACCTATTTTTGAGATATCATATTTAAAAACCTTCTTCATGACTGGAGTATAAGAAAAATATGAAAATGTGTGATCATTTTCTCATTAAGAGTAATCAAGGTACATACAAATCATATCATAGTAATAAGACATAAGAACATACCATTTGAAAATCTTATCATTTCATATGAATGACAATAATATCATACCACGGGATAAATAAAAAATGATCATAAGAAGAAATGAAAATAATCCTAAAAGTAATAAAACAATACATAATGTTTTTTCACATACATATAGTCTTATAAAATCATTTCATATTACTATTTTTTCATTTACAATACCATCATAGAGGAAAAAGTACATTACTAAACCAAGTTCACTCCTCATTCCAGCCTAAATTAACTGAACTGAGGTCATTTCCCATTCTATCCCTATATATCACATGAGATATAAATCATTACCCAATTAATATGAAGAACACATAGGTCCCAAACATCTCATAATGAAATAATTAAAACATGTACAATAATAACATAAATCATTCATCATAACCCAATGAAGAAAATTGTTTTCTTTAAACACCATAACATAATCCATTAAATCAAATGGATTTCATAAATTAAATTACATGATAAATATGATGAAATAATAGAAAAATAAGTATTTTATAAATTAAACATAACCTAATTAAAGAATTAAATTTAATATGGAAAATAATTTTGAAATAACACAAGAATCTAATTCTTTAGTTAAATATCCTTTGTTCTTAAAAAATGTTTTTTTTCCAAAATGCCATGTAATTTTGAAAGAAAATAATTTCATTAAAAATAAATTTTAGGAAATCTAGAAGGAGTATTATATAATTAATCCTTAATGGAATCATAATTTTTTTTTAAATTCATATATGTTGTGAAAACTTTATCCTCATTCTTTTGTGGAAAAAGTCAAAAAGTACAGCATCATGAAAACGACAAAAGATTCATTCCATTCCATTGAATAAAAAATAAACAATAGGTAAAATTTACTCTAATTAATATTAGAAAAAAAAGAAATAATATTTTGGAATAAATAATTATGAAACATAAACATGGATAATAAATATACCCTAGTAAATAATTATGTATAAACAATCTCTCATAATAATGAGATCGCGAAATTATTTCTTACCTTAGGCCTAGTTTCATTTTTATGTATCCAAATATCATCTATATTGATTTAAATAATTTCATTGAAATATTTCATAATCAAATTTAATTTTAGAATATCATATATTATGATATTTTCATCCTTTTTTAGTAGCATTATCGCTCATCTATAGGGTGTTAACTTCATTATTTTCAGACACATGTTTGGTTGGGTATGTTCTGATTCATCTTACTAGGTTATAGATTTAAAATTTACAAGATGTTATTATAATAATATTTAAAATATTTATTTGTTTCATTCATTTATATGATCATTCATTAATGAAGATCGTGTATAACGGATCGCTTTACATTGATGAGAATGCATGCCATACATATACAGGAGCGGTGATATCACTGCCTCAATTATTAAAAGGTATTGGAGTGGATAGTGTATAATATTTTAGAATAAATATAATTTTTTAATAATCATATATAGTTATTATTTGTATCATTATACCCATCATAGTACGGTGGTGGTGAAAAAAATATTACACAATAATGTGGAGACCGTAAACCTTACATTCACATGTGTGGTGATTTCATTTTTAGGATGTATAGAAGGTAGAATATGGTTGTTTCATAATCATAATAAAATATTAAGAAAAAAGTCCAAAATAATTGGTAGATGATATTAACTATTCTTCGACATGCTCCCACTAAATCTCCTCATAATCACTATGGTTAGTATTATAAGAAGTAATGAACCTCTATAATGTTACTAGGGAAGTTAATAAAGGAAATGGATAGGATATGGAAGAGGAAGAAGGATCAATGTGAATTGAATAGGTGAAGGAGGAGGTTAACTTTAATAATTGAGGAGAGGGGCACTTTTTGAAAAATCCAAAAAATATTAATTTATAATATATTCAAACCGCTTAAAAACCCCCAAAATGTCCCAGATTGGAATATAAGATGATATATGGTTATAATATCATTAATAAATAATTGTTATAGATGTTTTTATGAACATTTAAACCTTATCATTTTCATTTAAAACATAGTTATTCTATATAATTTATGCCAAGGTAAACATTATTTCAATATTAAAATGGAGAAATATTTACTTATTTGATTTGAATTATAACATAAATATATACCTTATAAAATTATCAACATAAAAATAATATTCTAAATGTTTTAAAATATTTTATGGTTTTTAAATAAATTAAAAAAATATTACTTTGATAAACAACCAATAGTGTCAATTTTGACACTATACCATTCAATGTTTTTTGAAAAATATTTATATAACATATTAAGTTAGAAAAAATTATTTTATAATATTAATAAGAGCCCAAGGTCAACTTAAAAATTAATTCAACATATTAATTATCCTAAATTTTATTTATTTTAATATTTTTAATAATTATTATTTTATACTTCCCTTAATAAAATAGTTATTACAATAGTTTTGTGTAATTTTTTAATATGTGAATTTGGTAAATAAAAATTAAATTTAAAATATTATGACCAAGAAAAATTTTCTATATTTTAAATGAATACCTATAATCAAATAACACTTCTTTATAATCCTTCATTAGAAATGATATACTTATTAAGACATGTGTGTGACATGTTTATCAAATCATTAAATAAAATAAAATATGTGCTATAATCTCTTATATAAAGATCCAAATTGTCCATTACACGGCCCATCGATGTTTATTGTACAAATTACACTCTTAATAATATTTTGTTAATTGTTTGGTTCTTTATTGGTTATTATCACTTTAATAATAATTATTTTATTGATTTCTCCTCAATTAAATAATTTATGCATCACTAATGAATAAGTCTTTAAGATTATTATTTATTTTCTAAAAACTAAAAATAAATCATTATGATAAAAATAACACATTATCTTTAATATTATTATTTATAATTGATCATATCTTCTGTATAACGTTATATTAAAAATGATATAGTCATTAAAATTTGAGTTCGTCTTTTTTAACATTTCCTTAAATAAAATATATAAAACGTCATACTCTCAACCATGTGGATTCCAAATAATTGCATTTCTATCCAAGGATTATTTAGGTTGAAAAAAAATAATCCAATTATTTTATTAAAAGTGTTATAGTAATTTGATAATACTATATTTACAATTAATTTTCGGATTTACACATTTACTGTATTAATAAAAAATTTGGAAGATGCTATTCATAATTCCCCAAAATAAAAGTAAAATATTTTCATAATTTGGACGTACTGATTCCAAATTTGGAACCATTTTTTCAAAATTGAAAACATCGAATTTTCAGAAAAAAATTTAAATTTAATACTATTGTTGGAAAGAGAGAACAAGCATTAGAAATTAAAACATTTCAAAAGATTGAAATGATTTTACATCTGAATTCAATATAAAATTAACTATAATGAAAGATATTACATTTAATGAAAAATATATATAATATTTATACGTTAATACCATTAAATATTATTAATTAACCACATAAATTATATTTTTTAATAAATTGGGTTTTAGTTAAATTTAGTGTATTTTTACTATTCAAAAAAAGTTTTAAGTAATTAGAAAATAAAAAAAATAATCTAAAGTTAATTTCTAATCCCTAATACGATGAAATTTTTTATGATTTCATATAATAATTATTAATGTTTCAAAATATTAATTTAAAAAGGGTTATCCATTATAAGGTGAAAAATTACCCTCTTGAAAAATATAGGTTTGTATACATCCAATAGTGTTTATTAATACCCTATGACAAAGATATCTATTGGTTGAAAATAAAATATATTTAATTAAATATGTAAAAAATATATTTCATTAATGTCCAATATTAATTTTATATTAGAAAAAAATACATATATATAATTGATTTATATTTTTTTCATAATTAATTAGTAGCCAATAAATTCATCATTAGTTTTCATAAGTAAGTTATATTTACTGTTGTTAATCTAATGACTAGGTTATAATGGACAATTTATACTAAGTTAATCTCAGGGTTCATTTAAACTTGTGATTGCATACAATGAAAGCTACTTAAGAATTAACATTATTTAAGTTATTTCCTAAAAACACTAGGGTTATATATTTTACACCCATTAAATTCAATTTAACCCTTCAAAATTATCATCTAGAAACAAATAGATGTGGATAATTCTACTGCATCACATCCTCATGTTCATATATAGCTTCCTCAAATTTGTGGTTTTCCCATTAAATGTTAATCAGGTGAGTGGTCTTGTTTTGTGGAACTGTTTCCCTACGATCTAGAATCTCTATCAATGGTTATTCATAAGAATGATTTTTCTCCAATGGTATGACTTTTGAGTTTAGTACATGTGAAGTATCAGATATGTAATATCCCCTAAGAGATACATATCACACATCTTGAACATGATAGTTATTATGTAGAATCACCATTCATTAATCTACCTTCCTAACAGAATCTTGAATTTCAAAAGGACAAATATACCTAGGGCATAGATTTCCCTTAATTTGAAATATCGCTACTCTCTTCTAGAGATATATTCTTAGAAACACCTTATCACCCACTTCAAACTCTAGGTAGTTTCATCAGTTGTTAGCATAATTTTTTTGGCGAATCCGAATTTCACTTATGTATTGTTCAATAGATCTAACCTTTTAATTGATTTAATCAACAATGCTAGGCCCTGATATCCTTTTTCCCCACCTTTATCCTAGAAAATTAGTGTTCCGCACTTCTTTCCACAGAGGGATTCATAAGGAGACATATGAATACTAGATTAAAGGATGTTATTGTAATTAAAGTCCACCATAGGTAGGTTTTGATCCTAACCAGCTTTAAAAACATTAAAGGACAATCTCAACAAGACCTCGAGAGATTGAAGTGTCCACTAAGACTCATAGAATGTATAAATATGATAAGTAATGAAGAAAAATAAATTTATACCCAGAGCATACTAAATAATTCACTAGTACATTGATGTAATCCTCATATCCCAATAAGATATTATTTAAAGTGGTTCTCCAGGAAATCATACCACTTGAATTACGTATATATTTGAATGATGATCATGATATAAATACTCTCTAATATTAATATAGTGTGATGACTTGATAAGTTGATCAACTATATCCCATATTTCATTATTTATTTTATATGTTTTGGGATATCCAATGATAAATTCCATAGTGATTTTTTCCCATATCCATTATGGTATGAGAAATGGTTTTAGCATCTCATAAGTTATCTTTCTCTCATCGTCAACATGATGAAAATCCAAGCATCGATAGATATATTCTACAACATCTATTTTCATTCCATCCCACCAGAAAAACTCTTTCATGTCCCTATACATCATTGTTCCTATAAGATGAATATGGAATTAATAACCATGAGCCTCATACAACAGATCCTTATTTAGTTTAGGTATTATAGGAATAAACATTTGGTTTGTGAACCTTATTATTCCATCAATTAAAGGTTGAATTTAGGAAAATTTATCACCTTCTTTTGTAGCTCTACATCTTCCTTATTTGCCTCCTTTATCATCACTTGTATATATGGTAATTTTTTTTGAGAAAGGTTATATCTCTCTCATCCATTTAAAATTTCAAGATCCATTTTTCAAAAAACCATAAATATTTTATCTTTTTTGTTCCTCATCAAGAATAGGATAGCATTGTCCTTTCACCTCAAAGCATCTACCGTGTTGTTCTCTTTAGCAGGTTGGTAAGGTGTTGACCAGTCATAATACTTAATCTACTAAAAACATATAATGTGCCGCCTATTCATCTCATATTGTGTGAAAATATACTTTAAACTTTTCCGATTACTATAAGCATTACACCATTCTCCATAATGATAATGCCACTATATTTTAGAGAAAATATAATCGCATATAACTCCAAATCTTGAGTTGCGTAATTTTTCACATGGATTTTCAATTTTCAGGAGGAATAGGAAACCACAATAGAATTTTTCATTAGAACACATTTCATACACATTCATGTACATATAACTATATATATACAACCATTCCCCACTGGTAGGAAGTGTGAGAACAGGTGAAATGGGTAACATTTTTTTAACTCTTTGAAATTCTCTTCACATTCCTCCTTCCACATGAACCTAAATCCTTTCTGAGTCAACATGGTGAGTGTATTTTATAATAATGAAAAATATTTCACAAAGCATTGATAATATCTAGCCAAACCATGAAAATTTTGGATCTTAGTTACCATTTTTGGTCTCGACCAAATTTTAGTAAATTCAGTTGTTTTTGGATCCATAGATATATGTTCTCTTTAGATTATGTGATTTGAAAATGAAAAAATTTGACAAAAAAATTAAATTTTGGTAAATTTCATAGAAATATTATCCTCTCTTGGGGTCTTCAGTACAATTATCAAGGGATCTTCATGTTGATTAATTATATTTGAATACACAAGAATACCATCTTTAAAGACTACAAAAAACTGATCATGATAGTCTATAAAGACTCTATTAATTAGACCCATGAAGATAATGGGTGAATTAGTAAGACCAAAATGCATCACTATAAACTCAAAATGTCGATACCTTGTATAGAATTCCATATTGGGTATATCCTCCATCTTTACCATTAATTGATGACATCCTGAATGATGATGAATCTTGGAAAGTATTTTTCTCATCATAGTTCGTCGAATAAGTCATAAATTTGGGGAAGATGATTTTTTTCTTGATAGTGATCTTGTTAAGTTCTCGATAATAAATGTAGAGTCTCATTGATACATTAGTATTAATAAAAAATAGAATACGTGCTCCCAAATATTACATACTAGGGAATATGGAAACCTTGTCAAGATTCCCTAAGAGTTTGTTCTTCAATTATTGACTCTCTATTGGGTCAACTCTATAAGGTATATTTAAAATAGGCATAACACCTTGTATGAGTTCTATTGGAAAGTCAGCATCCTGATTTAGTGGAAGGCATGGAAATTATTCTAAAAAGACATCATAAAACCCTGTTACAATGGGTATATTCGTATTTGTGAGTTCATCCCCAATAATTTGAGATAGATAACCCTTAATTATAGGAATCAAGAACCATAATATGTAATATTTTTACACTAGAATTTTACATTATTCGATGTGTCGATAGATGATCATAGATTGATCCTGAATGTAAAATGTGACTTCCCTTCCTTGAAAATTGATATGCATCCATATAGAAAATGCCAAACCATTAAATTAATCACTCCAAATTACACTATATGAATGATCATAAAATTTTAAGGATGTACTTTCTCACAATCTTCTACTAGTTAAGAACTATAAACTTTTGATATGACCATTATGCCATTAAGAGTTTTTATAGATACCTGAACATCATATTATTTAGGTAATATTGAGATACCCTTAGAAAATTTTTCAGAAATAAAATAGTGGTTGAATACATAATCAACTAAATCAATTGATACTTTGGAGTGGATGGTATGTGTACCTTTCACCGCTTCATTATCCTACCCTACATCGCAAATAGTGATCTCATGTGACTTGACTTTTTCATTTTCCTAAATAGTTTAATGAAATCTATCATTATCCACAACCCATAGATTAGGGCATTGATTTACATAATTCCCCATTTTCATTCACTTGTATCATTAATGTGTAAGAGGTTAATTCTATGTATCCTTTCCTCTATTCACATTTTTATAAATCTTTTTCCAATAACTTTTTAATTCAACTACAAAATGACCTTCATTCATAGACATTATACTTTTTCTAGTACCTTCAAGATAATTTCCACCATGTGCCCTTCCACATTTTGAGCAGAAAAGAAAACTAATCTTCTTTTCAGTGTGGTCTTTAGACATTCCCTTGAATCACATTTTTATATTCTTATCAAACCCATAGAACATATGGGTTTCTCTAGTCTCCCTCTCAACCTTGAGATCAAATCGAACAATTTCCTCAAATATATTGAAGCCCCTTATGGATAATGACATATGAGGAATTTTTTAAGACACTACATAATTGATCAATTTTACTCTCAGGTGGGATAATAAATCTAGAAGTATACCTTTCATGGATTTCCCAATTTACATCATAGGTATAAATGGTTTTATCATCCTTTTCCTTATGTTTAAATAAAAACTACATATTTTATTAATGAATACTATAAAGGTAAAAATTGAAAAATATGTTCTTGAACTCATCCTATTCCATGTATTCAATTTAATCTCCTAGCCTTGTATTCTTGATACGGTTCGACCATTGATCTGATTGACATTCAAAGTGATTGAAAACTAATATGAAATTATCATGTTCTAAAAAATGTCCAAATAAAAATATCATTTGACTGTTAATGATACATTTTTCAACCACTAATGGATCAGAAGACCCATTGAAAAAGGGTGATATTACCTCATTAAAGAAACAACTGAATATTTTTCCCTCCATTTTCAATTAAGATGAAATGCATGATTTATAGCTTCAGAATGTTTTGTGACCATAGGTAAATTTTTTTCCTTCTATATCCCAAAACATTTTTTTATCGTGAGGAAAATCAATGCACTGTCCATGGCATTCAAGATTAATGTTGTTCCCCTGACTTACATCCATTTACTAAAACCAATAGTCATATTGTGAGAAACACAACCACATTGGGAAAACCACATAACCAAAAATAAAGCATCAATTTAGTAAAATTTAGGTTATATCCTAAGTTATTCATGGTAATTTATAAAACATTAGGATTGTAAAAAATAATTTGATATATCCTTTTGGTTCTATGATTTTCTCATCCCAGATTCCAAAAGTAAACTATACCTTTCCTAAGATTCCCAATATAACAACCCAATATTTATATACATTAATATTAATTCAAAATTGAATAATATTCATTAAAAATAACACAAATACATGATAGTACTGCATAGGTATAGTGTCATTAAAAACAAGGAAACACAAACAACTAGTTCATAAGACATCTTCATTATTTCACTCTTATTTCTTCATAACTGGATTTCTTTTTGAAATATCTTTCATAACACCCATCTTCAAGAACTGGGGAAATGAAACATATGAAAGGATGAGCTCAGATTCTTAGTAAGTGTAATCAAGTGAGATGTCATTCATAAAATAATCAATATACATAAAAACCAAACATTTGAAAATCAAACCCTATATATGAATGATTGTGATGTCATTCCATAGGGTATATCATAAAATTTCATAATAAATAATGAACATAATCACAAAATTCAAAATATATTTCTTAAAAATTTATGGATTACACATAATCATATAATATAATTTAATATTATTCAAGGATCATTTCCAAGACCATAACAGTGGACAAAGTCTGTTACTAAATAATGTTCACTCCTCTTTCCAACCATACCCTACTGAACCGAGATCATTTCCTATTCCAGCCATTTCTATATCATGAGATATATATCTTTACCCAATTAATTAAAGGGAGATATTGGTCCGACCCATCTCATAATGAAATAATTCTTTTATACTACACAATATCATAAATCATTCATCATAACTCATGGAATAAAATGTGTTTCTTAAACACTATAGCATAATCCATGTAAAAAAATTCATTTTATAGAAATAATTCCATCATAAAAAAACCAAAAATAGGTCAAATGAGGATATTGTACTCGAAACAAAACCATATTAAATAATTTTATTTTATATGCAAAATAATTTTTTTATAACACTTGAAATTAAATTTTGAGGAAAATATCATTTCTTCTTCAAAAAATTTCCTATTATAAAAATGATAAATAGTTTTAAAAGAAAAGAATTTCTTGAAAGTAAATAAAATAGTATACATAAAGAATCATGCAAATAAAGAATTATGAAAATGTAAAAATCTGGTCATGTTCTATAAGTTAAAAAAATATTATCCTCGTACTTTTTTCAGGGAAGTTAAAAAGTAACTCGTATCAAAAACAAAAAAAAATGATTTCTTTCATTCGATTTAAATAAAACATAAATATATGAAAAATTGAATAAATAAAATTGTATTAGAATATAAACCATATTTTGGAATATATAATTAGGAAACATTGGCAAGGATGTTAAATAATCCCAGTAAATAATTACGTATAAAAAATATCGGATAATAATGTGATTGAAAAATTATCACTAACCATAGGTTGAATTTTCATTATATGTATTTGAACCTCATGTATAATGATTTAAATAATTTAATTTAATTGTTACAAAATCATCTTCATTTTTATAATATCATATATTATTTTATTATCCTCTATGTTTTAGTAACATTATTACTCATCCATCTGGTGTTAGCTTATTTATTTTCTTACTCATGTTTTATAGGATTAGTCATTGTTCCTCATCATAGGATAGAAGTATATCATTTAAAGAATTATATTAATGTAATAAAAATCATCCTTTTTCATTAAATTAATTTAAATAATTATTCTTTAAGGAAGATCATGTAGAATGAATCGCATCCCATCGGGGAGACAGTAGGATATACTAATGCATGAGCGATGATATCATTCCATTAATTGATGAATGGAATTTAATTGGAGGGTGTATTATATATCATAATAAATATAATTTCATTATATTCATATGTAGTTAATATTTCCATCATTATACATCTCCAAGTATGGTGGTCCTGGAAAAAAATGACACCACATCGTGGAGACTGTAAGTCGTACTTACACATGTGTTGTGATTTAATTTATCTTAGGATGGATATAAGTTGGAATATGGGTTTTTTTATAATCATAATGAAATATAACTATATGATTGATACTGTAGTTATTATTTTATAATGAACTAACACATGCATAAGAAGTATAAGAAGAAATAATATTGAAATAATTGTTAGAGGATATTACCTCTTCTTCGATGTGTTCCCTCTAAATATCATTGTAAAGCCCTAGAGTAGGTATTTTAAGAATACCAAAACGACTATAATGTTACTAGAGATGTTATGAAAAGAAATTTTAATGGGATGATAGATATTTAATTCCCAATGTGAAGTTAATAGGTGAGGGCAGAGGTGAGCTTTTATAATTGAGGTGAGGGGCACTTTTTGAAAATCTGAAAATATTGTTTTGTAATAAAATAAATCCCCATCCAAAAACCGAAAAATGTACCAATATCTATGATGACATGAGATTTTCGTTAATATTATAATAAAATAATATTTTTACATGTTTTGTTCCATTTAAATATGATCATTTTAAATTAACCGTTAGTAATTCTATTTAATTTGAACTAAGGTTACAAATATTTCAATATTAAAAAAGTGAAATATTTACATGTATGAATTAAATTAGACAATAAATAAATACCTTTGAACAAATTTGACTGTATAATAATTATATATTTTTTTAAAAATATTATGATGTTTATTAATTTAATAAAAAATTATTTTGATATACAATCAATAATCTCAATTTTGACAATATTCAATTCATTGTTTTTTAAAAAATTTATGATAATAAGTTAACTTCAAAAAAAAATTATAATATTAAAAATAGGTCAATATAATTAATAAAATTCATTGGAAATATAAATTATCCAAAATAATATTTATTTTAATTTTTTCAATAATATTAATGTGATATTTACTATCATAAAATAATTGTTACACCAGTTTTGTGTAATTAATTAATATGATAATTTTTGAATAAAAATTAAAAATACAACACAATGAACATGATAAATCTTCTATATTTAGAAATAGTACTTATAATTGAATATATTTTCAATAGAATCCATCATAAAAATTTTATACATATTTACACATGAGTGTGACTAGTTTTTAATCGCTTAAAAAAATATGTGACATAATCTATTATATAAAGCTCCAAAAGTTCAATATCTCAATATTTTAATTTTTATGGTCAAGATATACTCATCCAATAACATTTGGTCATGCTTTTTATCTTTTAATGGTTATTATCACTTTAAAATTAAATAATTAATTGATTTCTCATCAGTTAAATAAATTATGAATCAATAATTATAAGTCTTTAAGGAAATTATTTACTATCAAGAAATTAAAAATATATTATCAGGATACAAAAATTATCTTTAATATGAGTATTTATAATAAAATTCACATTATTTATAACATTATATTAAAAATGATGTATTTATTAAAAGTTTGATAAAACATATTTATCTAATCTTTAAATAAAATAATTTAAATGTTCTAATATAATCTATACGGCTTCTAAAAGACACAATTTAGACCGAATGTTTATTTTTTTGAAACAATATAATCAAACGATGTTATGAATTGTTTTAAGAGAATTTCATAATACAATATTTACACTTAGTTATATGATATACCCTTTAAATGTATTAATAAAAAATTTCGAAGCATCTATTTATAATGACCCAAAATAAAAGTAAACTATTTATATAATTTCAAAATATGTAATCCATTTTTCAAAATTCAATTCAAATAAATTTCATTAAATAATTTAAAATTAATCGTGTTGTCGGAAATAGAGAATGAGTTTTAAAAGATAAAACATTTCAAAAGATAGAAATTTTTTGTAGTAATAATTAAATGTAAAATTATTGATAATGAAATAACATATATTGAATGATAAAAAAATATTCTATTTATAGATTCAAACCATTAAAAATTTTAATATAACTATATATATTGTTTTTATAGAAAAATATGTTTTCAATTAATATTTAATTTATTTTTACAATTCATCAAAACAATAATGTGATCATTAAATATAAAAAATTCATCCCATGTAAATTATTATTTCCCAATTCCAAAGAGAAGGCTTATAATTTCATATAAATATTATTAATACGTCAAACTATTAATTTAAAATGGGTTCTCTATTAGCAATAGGGAAATAACCCTTTTCTAAAATTTATGTTTTTATACATCAAATATAGTTTATTCATACCTTATGAAAAAAATATCAATTGGATGGATATAAAAAATATTTCATTACATATATAAAAAAAATATTTCATTAATTTAAATTAATCATTTAAAATATATTATCAAAATAAAATAATATAATTGATTTATATTTTCTCATGATTAATTGTTAGCCAATAAATTCACCATTCATTTTCATAGGTTAGTTATATTTATTCCCACAAATCAAATTGAAATGTTATAATCGTCGTTTTATATTATGGTTTTATCCTGATTAATTTAACCAAAAAATTTCGTACAATGAATTCTATTGAAGAATAGAAATTATTTAAAATATTTCATAAAATCATTCGGGTGTTACAAATTTGGTGACATGATTTTGTGTATACCATATTTTAGAGATGAAATGTTTGAGGCAATAATAATTATTTATCATCACATTAAGGTAGAAACATGTAGGGTAAAGAGTAATGTAAATAAAAATGTGAATGATCTATCATTTTATGTTGGAGATCAACTTTTTTTGAAATATTTTTAATTGATTTTTTTTCATTTTAAATGAATGGGATAGTTTTTTGGTAGGATAGTTTAATGTTTTATATTATAGAAATGTTTGGAATATTTTTTTATTATTTAGACTATCCTATAATTTTATATTATGTATGTGATGAATTTCATGTTTCTTTTCAGTGAATATACAAAACTATTGCATGTCATATATGGACACAAAAAGTGGTACACATTGAACAGAATCATTCATATTAAAAATATTTTTTTTCATATTATGGATAATAGAGATTATTTATTGATAAATAATGTGATTCACTATGAAAATTTTTTATGGAATAAGAATGTGACTGAGGAAGTATCATGGGAATAAGAAAATTCATTTAATGAAAAAAACCCTCACTTATTTTAGAAATGAATCAAATTGTGAGGATATAAATTATTAATGTGGGAAGAATAGGAAATACCAGCTAATAATATGAATAAATCAATAATATTATTTGTATGCTTTAATTTTATGGATTAATATCCATTATAGTTTTGTTCGTACTTTTATAAACGTTTTTCATTCAAAAGGTGAAGATTTTTATTTAAAAAACTTATTTTTAAATGAATTACATGGTTTTATTTAAAATACAAATTTCATTATTTTTTAAATTTAATTTGTTTAAAAAGTTGATTATTTTTATAAAAAAACATATCTTATGATGAATTTTGGTATTTTTTAATAACATTTATTTTTTAGTAAATAGTGAAAAATGTCGTTTCTTACAAAACTATCATTTCAATCCATTTACTAATATTATTTAAAAATACAATTATATTTTGGATATGTGTCATTTGTAACATAATATTAAATTTATTAATTTTATTCTACATAATTATATCAGAATCAACATTATGTTTTATTTTGGTATAAGTTCATTTTCCTGCTTAAAAATAAAATATTTACAAAATGTAATAAATTTTAATTTGTGCACTTATATTAAAAGTGATTTACATAACTTATAAAAATTTAATCTAATAAAAGGGATCATATATGTTTAATTAGTATTTTATTGTATAATAAATAGAAAAAATTCATTTATGGTCATTATGAATTGTTACCATGAAAGTACATGTCATTTCTGTAAAGGTAAAATTGGATTTGTTATAGTAGAAACTAAGTTATAAACACACAAAATACGGTATCAATTATTTTTTATGATGGTACTTCTATAGTTCTAACCTTAATTTTTATATTATATATGTTGGAAGGGACTTTTACCTGATTAATAATTAAAATTTTCTAATGATTAGACTTGTTACAATTGAGTCACTCACATCACACACCTATTGGGATCTATAGTTCTGAAGATACATTCAAAAAAACCTCCCCAAAATATTTAACCATGTCATATGGGCCTTTTATTCTCAAATGACCAATCCTAGAAGGATTAATTTGTAATAATAGGTGATATATCTGAGGATAAGGTATACGTGATACCACCTTATTTCAAATTCCCTTCATCATTTACTTCTATAATATATTATTCAACAATGTTGATAATATTACATTAGTGTCTTCCAAATATTTAAATATTATATAGATAGTGTAAGAAATTTTTTATCTCATTCTCCATTTTATAAGAAATGAAATCATTGATTGTGCATGTTTGTGGACTACCACCTCCACAAAGTGTTGTATTTAATTTTTCATCACTAAATAATATGAATATAAAAATGACATATTAAATATATATATTTGATATTTATTGAATTTTCATTATTCTTGAAAAATATTATATTACATTTTTTCTCACACTTTCCATCCTTTTTAAATTTATAGCGACACCAATGTGTACATGTGGAATACCACCTCCTCAAAGTATTATGATTCATTTTTTATTTTCATAATATTGTTATTTTATTCGGACAGAAATATTGAATAAATATTAAATTTATAAAATATTTATGAATTTTAAATAGTAAAATAGTTTTTAATTTATTTAATTTCCCCCATAAAAAAATGAAAACATCATTCTTGCATTCTTATGGAATAAAATCTCTGTTAAATGTCAAGGTTCATTTTCTAAAACCTCCTTAAATAGTTTGTTTTAGAATTGTATATAACTTATAAATATGTTAAATATAAAATATTTATTATTTATTATTTAATTTTACTATAACTACTTTGACCATGTTTAATGCAATGATGTGTTATTGATGTAATAAAATAAATGGTAAAACAATGTCCAAATTTAACTTATAACACTTAATAACTAAATAAAACATGATAATAAATTATAAAATTGAAGAATAATAATGGAATTAACATGAAAAATTATATTAATCAATTATAAAATTAATATAATTATTTTATTCAATAGTTAGAGAATTTAATAAGTTATAAATGAATTAAGGTAATTTATTTTCATTTAAAATACGTTTTAAAATGATTTAAAATTATATTATTCCATGTTGATGATCGTTGTATTTTTGTCAATAATATTATATTTTATGACTCAATGTTTTCAAAATGTATTTTCATAAAAAAATTTACTTCATTTATAATGGTTTAAAATTGTGTCATTTTAGTATTTTACATGTTCGTTGACATCACAAAGTTTTAGAAAAGTGGAAATTTAATGTTTTTTTATTCTGTACAGTTGGAACATATTTTCCAACTATCAATTACATTATTTATTATCTATATTCCATTACATGGTTTTATGGATATTTTCAAATGAATAAATTATCTCAATGTTTAAGGCATTTTGAAGTTGAATGAAAATTTCGATAGAAATGGAACATTTTCCCTTTATTTATTAGATAACTGAAGGAGTTATTTCTTACGGGATTGAATGGAAATTGAAAATATTTTTTATGATTAATGTTCATGATATATGTGTCTTACACATTTTATGTTTCTTTACTAGGTGATCCTAAAATAGATTTGATGAAGGGAGAGCCTGATATATCACATAAATGTATCGTATAATGTGATGGAGTCTAATGGTTATAGGATAATCAATGTAGATATTGCAATTATCCAGTTCTCTGATTACATTATAATTATCTCTTTAAAAGTTAATATTAGGATAATTTCACATGGTACCTATTATATTTTCTTATAATATTTTATATAGTAATAAGTATTTATTACCAAAAGTTAGAAAATGAGTTTATATCTTGAAAGAAATTTTTGTGACCATATATTGAATATAGGTGAAAATAATTTTTTCTAGGAAATGTATTGATGAGAATATATGTGTTAAAAAATCCCTTAGGATTAGGATTTTTCCCATTAATAATTCATATGAATAATTTTATGAAATAAATAATTAAATTAAGTTGTTTTATTGGAAATCTAAATAGTTCAAATATTAATTGTGTAAAATTGAATAATTGTTATGAATTTTATTTATTTTTCAAACCTACTCATGGGTATATTATCTATTCTATCCCATTATTAGGATTTTTATTCCTCATCACATTTTTAAAAATGTTTTTAGAAATATTATTTTTTGGTACATGAGTTAAAAAATATATATTTAAAAATGATGGAGTCAATTTGATTGTAGGAGATGTGTATTTGTAATGAACTAATTTTGTGAAAAAAAAATTGATACTATGTAAAAATATTGAAATTTTTTGTAATGTTTTATTTATTTATCTAAAAAACTGAAAGTATCAGGGAATTTTTGGAATGTGAAATCCTTTTTCTATAACTCATTAAATTATGGGTTGTTGAAGACACATGGTTTTATAATAATAAAATGATTTACATATAAGGATACATATCTCAATGATGTTATCTGGTGGTTTCCAAGAGGTGAAAAATTATATCATTTCAAATACAATTTATTCAAAATTTATATAATTGAAGTTGTTGTGGAAGAAAAAAATATTATATACATAACTTACATTTGGATATTTTTTCATAAATCCATTGCTCATCCAATGTTTTAAATACAACTAATGAATATTATTCAAGTTCTTTTATGATTTTGATATTTCAATTAAATGTCATCCAAAAATAAAAATAGAAATGTGTCAAGGTTTCATTGTAATAATCTATTTAATAATATTGTTAACCCCATGGTTGTATTTTAGAGTTCAAAATGCATTTCTAGATATTCATTATCACCGTAGGAACTCCTAAAACTTATTTTTAGAATATTCTCCTTTCTATCTTATATTTGTGGATACACAGATCGTAGATCAATTTTAGATAACCATTTGTAATATCTCAAATAATGAAAAGGATTGTTAATTTTAGGGAATATTATATCTATTTAAAAGAAAATTTTGATTCCGTTTATGATAATCAATAATATGTCATAATGAACAGTCTACCTTCTTTTCAAAAACAACTCGTGGAGACCAAGTAGATGTACATGGTCTTATGAACACCATTATCTATAATACCTTAAATTATACCTAAAATTTCTAATATAAGTTTTAGTTATTTTAAATATGATGGAAGTGAAATAGTATGTTTCCCTCTATGAAGTCCAATCATATAATCTAATTTTCTCTCAGGGGAGAATCCAATTAATTTATTAGGAATTATCATTAGAAAATTTATATTATCAACTATGTCATTACTTCAAAAATATAATTCTATCAACTAATAAGAAATAGTTCTATCCATCTGTTATAAATGTACTACAATTTTTTCCTTTCAATCCCAATCTCTTTTAAAAAGTCACACCACCCCATTAGGAGATGTAAACCTTAATTTTCATATATAACTATATACATGCTACTTGAAAGAAACAAACAAATCCATTTCAGAATTATTTCAAGTATATCAATTTAAAAATCAGAAAACTACAAAAAACGTGATTCCATTTATGGTTACATAAAATGACTCACATTTAAATCCCCTATATTATTTCTACCCGATATTTGTTTGGATACATATCACATGTCCCATAATATCCACATACAACCTGTTATATTAAGAAAATATGAAGCAACAAATTAATTGAATGAACTTGTATGAAAATGAACTTTCATAATTTAATATTAAATTATACTGGTATCTATTATGGTTGAAAAAACTAATTGATCACCCAGTATCAGATTAATTAAACTATAACATTCCTTACTCTCTCAACTATATTCCTTGCTTCCTTGATATGTTTCCATCACTCGAGGTGTTGGGGTGTTCCTAGAATTGCCATGGTTCACTCTATTCTGAGGAAAAATACTATTATAATTTAATAATATAATTGATTAATAATATATTGGAGACTCATGAGATGTATTTCTAGCAACTGACTTTTTATAATTAGGAAATAATGATAAAGATGTCTCATCTGATTACATTTCTGTAATGCATTGGGTGTTGTATTATATTTTTTGTCATTAGGATCCACCAAAACACATTTACAACTTCTAAACTAACTATGGTGGAATTTAATATTGTTAATTGATCCATTGTTTTGATTATAAATTGATCTACCACCTCAAAAGTATTTGTCTCCCTTCTACTTGCTTCCGACATTATATATCCCACTATTCTTATGTAGAAAAAAGGTACTTCCCCCACTAGGATTCTCAGTGATATCCATTTCCACCACTATAACTTCATTAACCATGTCCATATTTTCTATATTATATAGGAAAATTATCTTTGAACAAATATATATACATTGTCCAAACATCAATATACTATTAATTAAAGATGTTCTAACGACAAATTTGGAAGAACAACAAACCAAGTTCATAATCATATATGCATATCCCATCATATATGGATTTTTTTACTTATGAATATATAATTTATCATTATGGATATATTATAGGTTTTCATGGAGAATTTTTTATTAAACAATTTTTTAGATCCTTATAATGTATGGAATTGGTCAATTTTATCATGGACAACTAAATCCCACCATGGGCATGCCAGATCTTATAGCCCCAAGAGAGCTCCCATAACCTTAAGATCAGTCGGTGTTCTAAAAAAATTAAATATGTAATTCTTTATGGTAATATGTGATTGTCCTATTTTTGTTTTTGAGTCCCCCATGATATATTAGTTGATTTTATTCATGTAATTCTACAAAATTATCTTTTTTACATAGTTCATATTTTCAATTTCCCTTAAAAACACCATGGAATTATTGATCAATTATTTGGATGTGATATTAGTTTACCTATGGTCTAAGTGTGGCTAAATTATATATAACCTCATATTTCATGTTTCAAGGTCATTTAATTAGCTTAATTTATCTATATTCATAAAAAATCTATAAAGTCATCCCTCCTCAGTAAACTGAATTATTGAAAAAATAAAAATCATCAAAAGTAATAATAATTATAACTAATTTCCATAAATAAAATATCATAATATAATAAATTTGTTCATAGTGTTAAGTCTCATTAATAATGCATGATATGTAATACTCATCAGCTAAACTCACATTGATGAGATGAAAACACACCTAGAAGTGTTTTAAAATATTTCTCCGGTACTCAAACCACCATAGTAACATGATCATCAACATAAACATGTTTTATACATCTTTTTATTTTATATACTTCATGTTCCAATATTTCAATCATCATTTATACTATCCGAACATAACGGACCAACTAAGACATATACAATTTGAAACATCATGACCCTCACCATTATCATGGAATGATATAAGTTCCAATAATCATGTTAATTTTCTCATTGATCCATAGATTCATCACTGTGTTAACAATATATAGGTGATTTTAGTCTGGAACCTTATTCCAAATATGTAATAATATGGCCACATCCCGTGAAATTATGAACACAAACACAACATTCCAAATATTACATGATATCACATTCTTTAGGTTAATATTAACCAATTCATCCAACTAAAATCATTAAATTAACCATCTTTCTTATGTTTACCCTATTCAATAATTTAATAAAAGATCATGGGGTTTTTTGTAAACCATTAATGTTCATGTGGTTTCTAATTTGTAAACATTGAATTGAAAAAAAGAAAAATATTCAACTGAATCTAAGATATCATGTTCTAGAACATGTATAAAATATATTGAATCCATCTACCTCACAATGGGTGAGGAAACAATAAATTTAATGTAGGAAACCTATAGATGAGGGATCAAAATTTAATTACATCAAAATATTATATAATAAACAAATCAAAAATGCATTATAAATCATATATCTATGAACGATTCATTAGATCTAACATTATATTAAATGTTAAATTAGATGATCATGAAATAATAGATATATAAGGAGTTAAAAAGGGGTTTTTCAAGGAATATAATCTATCCACGCCCTTTTATATATTGAAATTATGTTTTGGAGGGATAGGATATGGAAAGATCGCCTAGGGGTTCTTTAGGTTCGAGAGCCTGTGATAATGGGAGTCAAATGATAATTTTATTATGGAAATTGAATAAAATATAATTTTCAAATGTATTAATGGAAGATTCTATGTTATGATAAATGGTATAACAAATCATGCACAAATCGAGCTAGTGATAATGGACAACACCCTGGTGGAAAAAAGGTTATGATGCTTGTTTTTTAAAATAGTGACCAATCATTTGAAATTCCTATTTCCAAAATTTCTCTGAATTGCATAGTTTTCATTGTAGTTTTTTCAAACCACGAAGAAACCATTCACCTACAAAATAACTCTCATAATATCTTTCATGTTTTCCAAGATAAGTTTCATGGTTTGCAAAACTATTCTCAAATAGTTCTCCTTTAAAACCCCTTCTAAAACATGATAAGACAATATGAAGACTCCCATAACTAAACTAAAAAATTATATATTTTTAAAATAAATAATAATATAGTGATTGACCCCAATCTAGGTTAATAATAATCTTAGTCTTTCATCACATTACGATCATTTTATTAATAATATTTGGTGATTCTAGGAAAAATCATATAGGTAGTTGTATAAAATATATTCATAATATCAGAAAATGAATATATTGATTATTTGTTAAAATAGATATTATTTATCCATGAATTTTGATAAATAATTTTACGTGGTTTTTGAATCCTTATTTAAGAAAAGAATGGTTGTGGAAAAAATATGGTTTTTAAACTAAACAATGATTATTTAAAGAAATGGCGGGCATTAATGAAATATTTTCGAATAATTTTAAATACTCATTTAATAAATGATTACATATGTTGTGTTGTGATTTTGGATTTCATTTCATTTTTGGTTTATGAGAAGATATTTCCAAGGTTATATTATCTAACATGTTGGTTTTAGGATTAACCATGGAATTGTTTTGATTATTTTTAAAAACATTTTAGTATATATCTATTGTAAGATTTATAGTTATTGGAAATAATTTGATTTATGTTCTTTGGATCATGAAAATATTCTACATTCTGGGTCATGTTTCAAGATTCTTCACCCCTCTTGTATGGGTTACTTTATAAAATAGGTTAGGTTCACCTATATAGATGAGCATTGAATTTATCTATACAATTTAACTAGGTGAGAGATACATTTAATTATTTGGGATTAAATTACTAGAATGTATAATACATTGTTCTAATTTTTACCTAGAAAGAGATTTGTTAAACCACTTCATAATATATGTTCTCTATTATGAATTTTAGGGGATACTTTGATTATAATTCTATGAAATTTTGTCATTATTTCAATCTCTCTATGAAAACCAATATATATTGTAGGTCCTGTTTTTAGTGGGTTACAATCACCAATATTAATAGGTTAGTTATCACCACTTATGTTTTGAACTAAATTATAGTTTTTGTTTATATAAAATAATTTTAACTTATTTTTTTTTTTGATAAAAGATGATATTCTCTAGTAAAGGTGATTATTTAAAATATTTTTGTGTAGATTTTTCATTACCAAGAATTGGTATTGCATGTCTAGAATAATAAATTATGGTATTATATTTGATTTATTGAGGTGATATTTTTATTTTCATACTCCCACATATAAATTAACCTCATGGGATATGAAAGAGTTACTGAAAATGAAATAGGAAAGTGAAAGACATCATTCTACATCAGTAGTCATATAGTGATCAATGATAATGATATTGTATGAGTCAATGATCAAGGATTGTGTCAGTTGTTTTATTTATCTTTTTGTTTTTTATTACTATTTAATAATTGTTTTGTAAGGTATATATGTTTTCCAATACTTGTTTTTAGTGATTTTATTACAAAATTTATTCCTAATATCATTAATCATTAACAATATTTAATGTCATTGAGGAAAAATAACACCCTAATGATATATTATATACCATTATGTTAATTTTTTATCCTATAGCGATCATGAGTAATTTTGAGTCATTCTATATATATGGATCATGTCTTCATATTCATGTGGTCTATTGTTTACATCCATATAACATAATAAAAATAATAATAATTTTTAAAACACTCTATAATGTTGATTGATATAGTTTGATGATTCTTATGGATCCAGACATGAAAAAATTAAAATTACATTCAATAATTAAGGAATAATATAATTTTATATGTTAAAAGTTGACATACATACTAGAAAAAGTAGGAATAATAAGATAATGGATATTATAATTGGTGTGAAATAAAAAAAAATCTTTATAAAAATTTGGCCTTATAATATCAATGTGTGGAATATGTGGTCTCATATAATGAAATTCTTTTAATATCATCCAAAAATAATATAATGAAAATAGATAATACAATTTTATTTTTTGTGACCATGTTTTCCACAAACCCATTATATAAATCAATATTTTGATCTAGATTTATTTGTCTTAAAATTCATCATTGTATCTTATTGTAAAGATTAAGAAACATTATTAAAAAATACAAAATACTAAATTAACGAGTTCTTATATTTCTCTTTATTTATTATACTCTATAAAATATACCATCACAATTAAATAGAAAATTGAATTTTTATATTAGAAATTAAATTTCCCCATTTAGTTATTTTTACAATATTATAAACCATTATTCATAGGTCAATATCGAACATGTTTTCTTATTAAATATTGAATTATACAAATTTATCATTATACTAATTATATTATAATATCATTTTACAAAATATATGAAAATAATTTCTATAGAAAATTGTGGTTTCAAAGTAAATAAAAATGAAAAATCAAATTATTTCAGAGACATTTCTTAATGTTTGTATATAGAACTAAACTATTATATTAAGTTATTTATTTAATAGATTTTACCAGCTTTTATACTAGTAATCAATTTCATCTGGAATTTTCATAGTCTATTAATGAATTAATTTATTCTTTTATTTTCATATCAATATATTCTCACTAATTATATAATTAAACCCACCAATTAATTCATTTTATTATCATGAAAATATCTATAGATTTAAATAAAAAAATATTCCAATTTTTTTTAAAACATAAGGATAATTCATGATCGAATCATATATTCAAATTTGTTATATTATTGTATCACTATAATAAATAAAGAAGTGATTCATGCAATTTCATCATAATTTATTTATTTATATAGTTTTGTGTTATCTATCATTGAGAGTGATATATGTATATCACTCTGAATAATATGCATATGATATTAGATATCAAATATTTCTATCTTGATTCATCTATGTTAATTTATCTTAAGTTAAATCAAATATAAATGGATGATAATTATTATAGTATTTATATATCTCTCAAAATACCTTTTTTAAATATTAATAATTTTTTATAATGAGTTTGTATATTATGTTATCGGTTTTCTAATTTATAGAGTGTTTATTTCAAGGATAAGTTCATATTTGTCCCCCTTAGAGTATCTATAGAGGATCTTATATAAAGAGAAAATACCTATTGACTTTATTTTTATAGGAAATATCAAATTCTCTCAAAAATTAAAAAATGTATCCTTCACCATTCTTATTTGGAAATGAGCTTTTATTAGGTTATGGAGTTGGTGTAAAATTTTACAAAGTATTGTTCTTAGTGATTATTATAACTAGAGAATACTGATGAAGTTTTTTTTCCATTCATTGAGAGATTTTCTTCACCATGATAAAATAATATGTATCTTGTGTAATAAATTTTATGATTTACCTATCTACAACATTTTATTGTAGATCATATGTAAAGTATTTGTTAATTCCCTTATTCAGTGTTTTAGTAATGGTGTTATCTATAAAATATATTTATTGGTATTATATTCAAATATGTTATAATGAATATATGTTTCTTAGTTATAAAAAAATAAAAATAATAGGAAAAAACATGTCATAGATTGTAATACGTTTATATCTCCTTCTAAATTATGTGAATCATAGATACAGTAGAATTGTAGTCATTGATCATTATTTTACAGATAACTATATATATATTATAAATAAAAATCCATGTTTTTATATAATATTTTTTTAATTAAAACATTGTTTTGTTATCTAATATCTTAGTCTATGTTATAGTAAAAAAAATTATTCATCCATGTGTTATGATGTATGGTAATTTCCACCTATAATGTAGTAAACATTGTGTAAAATTTTAGTGTTAACAAGGATATAATAATCATTCACTATATCACAATATGTGATTTTTTGTATCATATTCTAAAATATGGTACAATGGATAATAATAATATAGGGATAATACATTTCACAATTTTTTAGATAAATATTTTTTCACACATAATAGTTAGAGATAAGATTGTATCTATAATTACATGAGCCATATTCAAACCATAAATACCCAATTTATCGTCTTATTACATTTCTATGTTCTTTTGATTTTGTATTTTATATAAATAGGGAAAAATTTATATAATAAAGTGTACACATTAATAAATAATACATTTTTTTCAAAAAAACAGTTCTTTTAGTTGACAACCATGATTCATTAAAGAACCATATGCTTTATTTAAGACAATTCTCTATAGAAGAAATCTCATCCATGATAAAATTATACACATCCTCATATCATAAGAATTTTTTTTGAAATATTTTGAGATAATAGAAAATCATATTATGGGATTTAGGAATACTTTTGTTTTATTATTCCAATAAAAACTTGAAAACCCTTCAATATGTTTTCCATTTTCATAATAAATTATTTAAAAAATATATAATCAATTTCCTAAAGTGAAAATATATCTTTTTTAAAATAAACCCATTAAAACCAATTATAAATCAAATGAAAAAAATTATTGAATATAAAGTCACATGGTAACTTACAAAAAAATCATGGAAAAAACTTTCATTTGTAGAAGTCCATAAACATTCCCTACCACATTAAATTAATGGATTTCATAGATAAAGTATGTATTCCATGAATAATATATGTTCTTGGAGAATCATATTCCAAAACTATTTTCAATAGTTTTTAACAATTTTTATATGAACATAATACAAATTAATTTTTTAAGATTAACCAACTTAGTTGTCTTCAATATTTTTCAACATTGAATTGCACAATTCATTAGAGAGCTATATCGATCTCAATCAATATCATGAGCTATATCAAGATCACCGATGATAATATGTAATTATATAATAAAAAATAATGGATAATAAGTTTTTTAATATTTCATCATTTCATCATAGAAACCTTGAAATAGACATTTGAAAACTTAAAAAAATCTTTTTTTATTGTCATATAAATAATGAGGCGACCCATTTTCGTAAAAATAATAGATAAAAAATCAAGAGAAAAATATTTAACTTTAAAATGATTATATAAAAGTGTATGGAAAACTTCCAAAAAATTAATGTTCATGATGGTAAGAAAATCCACTCACATTGTTTATGTTAAAAACATTCTTTATGAAATTTTTTATAAAATGTCAACATGAGCAGTATGGTAATATTTAATAAAATTACTTTTAAATTTTTATATATTACGTATTTTTTTTAAAATATTGTTTATACACATTATTGTATAAATAATAAAATTAATGGAACATTTAAAAGAATATAAACATGGAGGAGAAAAATTCAAACGGAATACATTAAAACAATGTTTTATGGAAAAATCCATTATAATATTAGTAACATTTGAATCAAAAGAAATTTATAGGTGGGAAAATGAAACTGATTTCAAGAACATTATTGTTAATTAATTAATTCTTTAATACATCCTTATGGAAGTATGTACCCCAAATAAAAGGAATCGTGTGTTTAAAACGGAATGAGTATAAATGAGAGGAAATTGAAGAGAGAAATCCCTTACCCTACCTTATAACTATCCATGTACCTCCATAAAATCATTTAAAATTAACTTTTACAAAAAAAATTAATTTTTAATAACCGATTTTAGTTTTATAATATTATAATAGTCTATTTTATTTAATTTATTACCATGTATTATACAAAGAATAAATTGATTAAGATCATGTTAGACATTTTGATGATGCTCAGCTCCAAATCTAGAAAAAACATTGGTAGGTTGACCAAGGTTAATGGAATCATTATACCACTATCTAATAAATATTAATAATTACCTAATTAAGATGTTGGAAAATAAAATAAAATTTATAATCATTCATGAATGGTGGGTAATAAAAACAGATCACATAACTTAATGGAGATGGTATTCCACATATCGACATGAGCAATGTTTTCATTTTTTAATTTGGGGATGAACCAGAATGAATGCAATATATTATTATTTATGAATAATATTATTTCATTAATATCATATATATATATATTATATTAATCATATTAATAGGTTTCATGATGTGGCATAATAAATGATACACATCAATTCAGGGAGTTTGTAATCCCCATGTTGAAATGAGTGATTTTGCATTTCTAATAGGATGAAAAAGTGACGAAAATGGCTATAAAATTATCACAATAACATTTATATAAATTTATGATATTGATGTTGTTAATCAATAATTTTAAATAATATTTTATGGATGTAGAAAATTAAATAATGTTGAAATATGTCAGTTAGGATTTATACATTATCCTCAGATATCTCCCTTTGGATTAAAAATTATTACATCTTAGATTAGTCTTTTGAGAATATCACATCCTATAGAAAATGGGTTTGTATTTTTGGGAATTATTTTTGTAGGTATTTGATAAAATATAGTTCTTGAATGGTTTGGGGAATATAGTAGATGAGATACCCTTTTATAAGAGAGGGGAGTCATACACTAGTAATTTGTCTACCCATTTAAATATAATAAAGATTTATTCATGGGAATGTGCCTCAGAATCTATCTATTTTCGAAGAAAAGTGGATAATGGCTCAAATAGAATAATTTAAAAGTAATGTAGATTTTATTTTGTGGACTTATCAATTATTTTTTACCTTAAATAACATGATTTACCCATTATAGTTGGGACACATTTTTTTCAATAGTGACTATTCATAATGTACAAAAATGAAATTAAACCCATTAATAAATTAAAACAACATGATTAAAAAAATGGAATCAAAATTTTAGGATTCCATTTGTAAAAGTGGATGAAATAATTTTTTTATAAGTGTAAACAGAAAATACATTTTAGAAAATTGCCTTTTAAGACTAAAATAATCAAATACGAAAATAAAAAATAATTTTGATTATAATAAAATTATTTATATTATTTTTAATTAAATAGTTCTTATAATAATATAATTCTAAATTCAAAATAGAATGACTCTTTAAGATTAGATTATTTATAGAACAAATTTGATAATTTTACAAAAAAATCGATAGTTTTCACTTAATCAGTCTTTAAAATAATATAAATTCATCATAAGTCAATTATAAAGAGGTGACTTAAAAAATTATTTCATGTTTATTAAATAGTATTTATTATTTTTTATAAAGGTAATGATAATATCCATGCACAAAATTATATTCAAACATTATTATAATTAAAAGTATCTTTGAAACATAAAATTGCATTATTACCATTCATTTTTTAATAAAACAATAAATTGATTGTTATTAAATTAAATTAAATATATAATCAAATTTTTGTATCAAATTAATTTCTAAAAATAATTAATTTAATATATATGATAAAAATACAATGTTAATGAATTTTTTAAAAACATCACTTTTACCATTAAACAATTTTATATTCATATCTAACCATTTAATAATCCATGAAATATTGATTATTCAGGCAACGATTGGTCCCCCGAGGCTCGTGTCGTAACTACCCATTAGTCATCTTCTATAGGCCAGGGGTTGGAGACTTGCACTAGAAAGGTGTATATGTAAAACGGGAAGGCATTGCCTTAAAACCTGTATAAACACACAACCCAGAACGCATCAGGATATAACCACGAAGAAAAACTAGAGTTGAAAAAGAGTGTACTGAAAGTAAGGTGGATGGAATACAAGCATAAATGAAAGACACAACTACAACTGGAAAACAGAAACTTCTCCTGCGATTTCCCACCAAGCATCCTACCTAAAAGGTTGGTACATATCATCTCCATAGCTCTCCACGTCAGCCAGTCTCCTCCGTGTACTGCCTAATCCTGGCTCTCTCAAGACTAGGCCATGTTTCTTATCATCTGCACAAGACACTACGAGGTGCGGGCGAAGACCGTGCCGAGGTGAGTATAACAATATACAGTAGGGACCCCGAGACCCCTGATGGTCACTCATAATTCCCCAAATAAAAACCACAAAGCATGATCTCAATCACAAATCATAAAGAAAAAGACACACCTCAAACTAGATATAATCGCCTCACATACAAAGAAACAGAAGGGCCTGACCCCAAGGCATTTCGAAGATTTTCAAAATGGCTCAAAGCGTAACTCACGGATAAGGAGTACACACTCCAAGAACTGGCCATCCCTGATGGCACCCATCGGAGAGATGTACTCTATCTGTTAAAACAAAACCATTTTTAATGGAACATTCGAAAGTTCATGCTCCGCCATAAAATTTTGTCTAGAACTGCATCTAGTGCCGGATCTAGAGGTCTCACAGTCATAGTCTTGCACCTAAGGCAATACCAAGGTAATAAAAGTGAAGTGTCCCACTTCTCGACACTATGTCTGGTAGTTGGGGGAATTCCAACTCCCTTGAAGGGAACACTCCTCATTGCTACTCGAAGTTGGGGGAGTAATACTCCATATGTGAGGACCCGAACCCTACCCAGTAAGGGAGTAAAACTATGGTATTCTGTTTGATATGGGGGACCCACACCCTAGTAAGTTAGTGGAGTACCGACTTTGGGATAGATGACCCACACCCTGGAAAGGCTGGGTAGTACCGAATCTATATGTGAGGACCCACACCCTAACTGGTTTGGGAGTACAACTCTTGTAGTTTTTTTGTTGTGGCGGACCCATGCCCTAGTACGTCAAGGGAGTACCAACTCTGTTGTAGGACTACATAAGGAGGGCCTGCACCCTTGGATGATAAGGGAGTACCTACTCAAAAAAAAGTGGACCCGTAGCATACCTGGTATGGGAGTACCTGACTCTATGTGATTTATGTATGGAGGAACAACTCCATATTCCAATAGGGGTACCTAATCCAAATATAGAAAAACCAATCAAAGGGAAACGAACTTGCACTCATGACATTGGGAGTCCCGTTTCTACCAGCATTGATGAGTAAGTAATACCGACACCTTGAGTCATCCAAAAAGTATCCATTATAACTTTCACTATAAGAAACACCAGAGTTATTTTCCTCCATTTATCAACCATACCTCAAATGCCACGATGGGCCATAATGAAGTATCCCGATGGTCTATCATTTCTGAAGTTTTCCAATTCTATAAAATACACGTTAATTGGACACCATGTTTGTAATCTGTATGCATTTTAGTGTCGAGGGCCTAGTTGGATTCGAGTATGATCCAATGTGAAAAAACCCCAACATTATTCGAAAGTCATGTGGAGTATCTCAAATGGACTATCTCGCTTCAAGGATTCCAGCGCCGTAGACGGTTCTTCAAAAGGACATCTAGTTCACAAGATATAAATTTTTAGCATATCTTTGACCAAGAGGGGTCCTGGTCTGGTCCAATCCAGCATGACCGAACCTAGCCTGGGCCATCCAAACCGAGTTAGGGTCGACCCGGTCAGGCCCTCCCTAGCTGGCCTCGGTCGTGGCAGGCTTGGGCTGCTGACTGGCGTGACCCACATGGGGTTGTGTGGTCCACCACTCCTGAATGTCTCAAAGAAGCACTTCAGGTATTTTATTGGCGATGTGATGTGGCAACGCCTCATCACCCATGAGACTTGTAGGAGGAGAATCATTGGAATTTCTTGAATAAATGATAACCCATTGTTGAGGCTCTGTTCCATCAGAGAATCTAAAAATTGACTAAAGGGAAACCTCGAGCAAAGAAGAGGGAAGATCTATAAAAAATTTTCAAAGGCATTAAGGCGCACAGGTATACCTGCACGCTAGCCATGAGGCTTGCAAGTCACTTGCGTGCCCTAAGTGAAATTTCACCCAAACCTCATATGGCCTATAAATACCCCTTGTGCACCCCCCATTTCGAAGACGAATTTTCCAAAACTCAGATTCAAGCTCTGGTCGCACATGTCTCCATCTAATGTCTTCCGAACACTTATAAGGTAATTATTTAACTATAATGGAAGCTCCAAAGAGGAATAATAATGCCTAAGTATTAGAACTCCTCAATTCTTGCACTCCTAAGTATCCAACCCTTAAGGGAGATGGAGACACTTGCATGTCGCCTTTCCCTCTCAACGAAACATGTGAACCACTAATCTGAAATCCACTAAGGTTGATACTAAGGGATACAAATCAAAATCACCCATGTATCACTTCACAGGTTCATTGTCACCCCAGTGAACTCATGTCGCCCAAGTATACTTGTGTGACCAGGTCTTCTGCATCAGAACAATACTTGCGTTCATCCTTCCAATTCAATTTTTTTCCTCAAATTCACCTCTCCTTTTCATGATTTATCCTTTAAAACCCTCTTCAAAGCTATTTATGGCATGGTTCCTTTGTTGGCTTCCTTATATGAAATAAATTCTATGGAACATCTCTCAAAACCTCATGATTTACATAACTTTATGTCACTATGGTTAGATATTTCCTTCATTCAACCTCATCCTTTAAGATGAGAAGATCTTTAATATGGGCATCCTCCTTAGGAATAACCCCTAATCATAAATCTCCTTAATATGGGAATCCATCTCAAGAGTAATCCCCAGTCTTAATTTCTTTTTATATGGGCATCCTCTTCAGGAGTAAGCCACAATCTTAATTTCTTTTGATATGGGTATCCTCCTCAAGAGTAAGCCCCAGTCTTAATTTTTTTTGATTTGGGCATCCTCCTTCTCAGGATTAAGTACCAATCATAATTTCCTTTAACTTGGTGCATCCTCCTTAGGAGTAAGCCCCATGTTATAAGTGCCCTTTGATTTGGGATTCCTTTTCATCTGTAAGTCCAGAGTTAAAATTCCAATACTCCATAAGACACAAACAACTTAATGGACCCTACTCCTGGGATTCCTTCCTGAACTAAGTCCTAATCTTCATTTACTTGGGTAGTCATACATAGGTAATCCCCACATCATTTCTTATGACTGCATCATTCATGGAACAATCGTCATATTTACTAATACCACTTGTCTCTCACCCCAAGTATTACTCAAGTGGGCTTAGACTGTAAAAGTAATTATAAAATCTCTCTTTGGGCCATTAATCATGCATAAACATCATACTTCAATACCCAAAATACGTCTAATTTGATCTCTGCCTTTAATGTAGTGTACATAGGAAGCCTTTCTATGTTCCAAGCCCATATTTCATTAATTTTGTTTTCGTCCCATGTGATTTCAAACTATATCCTTCCACTCAAACTATGCGGATTCTGATTCCTTTTCTAACAAGGATACGTAGTAGCCCATATGTGGGTACGATCCCAACTCTAAAATAATCAAGTCTTTCTGAATGACTATAAACTTGAAGTGCCCCATTGAGTGGATTTAAAACCAGTATGGTCATCATAATGACTAAGAGAGTTCTATATAATGTATTGAAGGATACCATTGACTAAGTATCACTAATTCATATTGATTATTATCTATTGATGAAGAAATTCAAATACATAGAAAATATTTCTTTTATCCCCTACATATCAATCATTTATTGCATGGTCTAAAAGAAAACACATTTTTATGATGGTTAAATTTATAAGGATTAACGGACATAACTCAAATCAATAAGAGAGTCCCGGAGTATCTTATAATTCCCCCCAGAAATGTGTAATGAGTCTGAAATCTCATCCTCTCGACCAACGAAAATTACTATGCCTCATGAGTCCACAACTAATGGGCACCTAACTTTGGAAAGTGGTTCTAAATGGAAATAAAATCATTTGATGTTTTTGGTTCTAAAAATAAACCCATTATGAACTTATTGGAATGTTTGAACCATAAACAAACAAGGTCATCCACATTTCTAGAAGAAACAAAAATGGTGAACCCGATGTGAATCATTAACCAAGTTAAATTACGTTTTACTTATTCGTTAGACCCCTATTTAACTCAATGTGAGGGCCAACAATGAAAACAATAACATATGTGCTCATCCAAAAGATGTAATCGGGCCAAATGTATCTTGATTATGTATGTTAAATCAAATAGACACACTTTTCCAAGATCTCTCTGCATTACAAAAATGGCTTCTTTAATGTTCACATCTGTGAATCCCTTGGCCACTACTCCTACTGGATCCTCGTCCTCTTTGAGGACGACATCACCTACTCAATGTATTCAACGCTGGGTCTCAAATGCATTGGTTAAGGAATACCGTCAAAATGGTACCATTCCGACTCTGGAGGTTGCTTGACAAGCCCTCTATGTTTACAACTCACCCTATTTGTCCGGACTGCGACAACCAGTAGTAAAGAAGCAGGTGGTGCAACCACAGTCTCCAACCGTTGTGGGTCGTTATCCCCAGAACACAATCACCAGTCCCTCCCATATTATGGGGATTTGAATGAGAAGGTCACTCAAGGCCTTAATTCAAGAAGATAAGCGTCCTTCCCAAGGGCTCCAATCAATATTCACTAGTATACTTGTACAATATTTCACCCTCAACATGATGATGGTATCAACTTTAGGGTTCCGACTCAGCTTCCTTAGACCCGAGATTGCTAGAAAATCAATCAGAGGCGAAATCTGGTGAATAGGGAGCAGGTTATTCCTTCTTCCCCCTCCGGAGTAGTCCATCAATCCAACTTGATGGAAAACAACGAGTTGGCATATACACCCATCCTTCCTAATGTTACTACTCAGCAGACTCATCTGGAAATAAAACGCCAATACTGCAAGGAAATTCTAGCAGAGTACTCTAGGCATGTACATACACCTGTATATAATTCATCAGTCAATCAGTAGGCTCTTCGAACTGCATCCAAAGAAGCTCACCAATCAAATGTGGTGGGGAACAATCTGAAGGCACATACACCTTCAATTCATCAGGCTAGCCAACAGTCTCCTTTGGTAGCACCCAGATATGTAAATTGGAAAGATCTCATTACAATCAGGAGGCAGCCACAATTCCCCCCCCCCACCAACACACATGAGGACTGTCAGAATTCCCTGATAGGAAAAAGACGATAGGAGCAGAAATAAACACCTAATCCAAGCACAGAATGGACGTGTATTCCTGTTCCACCAGCTGAAGTTACCAAGAACATCCTGACAATGGTGAAATAGCAGAAGGAAATCCTTGCCCATATTCTAGATGCCTATCAGAATATTATAACAACTTCAGCATCATCATAGGGAAGGAATCCTAAATCTATCCTTCTCAGTGGAGTGAATCATCAACATATCACTCTAGAACAGATACACACCTCTGTCCTAGTCCAGCAGGGTTGTGGGGGCATTATCCCCCATGTCCTACGGACAATCAAGATAGGTACATACACCCGATTTGAATGAATATAATCAGCCTAACCTGACCATTTCTCATTATCAAGCCCATACACCTACCCATAATAACCACTTTCATCAAAAATTTGTTTCCATAGTAAGTAAGAAGGTGTCCAAGAAAAAGACCCATCTAGCACATTCGAGAAATCAAGTGCCAATATGCAATAAGGATTTGCTTGATGTTGGAGTTCTTGAAGCTCTCAAACAATTATCTGTTGAAAATAATGATTCTACTCTTTCATTTTAAAATTCTGGAAATAACAACAATAATTCTGAGAGTCATCATCAAAAACTTCCTCATTAACGCTTACTTCATGACAGTTTGGTCAATATCGAAGTATCATCTTTAGATGAGAGCCACAATAACCCTCTACTTGGCCAGAAGATCATGGAGAAAAAGGTTTCATCTTTTTTTGTAACCCCCCATAGTGGTCCTCTCTATGATGATGAATTTAGCTGCGAAAGTCCTCTACATAGTAGTAATTCACATTTCCTGGAAAATTCTTCAATGGATAATGCAGTAACAAGAAATCCCTCTTATCATGAGAAACATGAAAATATGAAGCCAGTCATGTATGATGATTAACCTCTAGCAGATGAAATAATTTCTCAATCAAGAAGATAGCTCGGGGGTGTAGGTCATTTTCCGAACCACCCCTAGGTCATTCATGTTCTAAATTGATAAATTAATTCTCTACTAATTTTGTTGAATCTGATAAAGCAACAAAGAAGTACCAGCTTTGGTCTAATCAGGTAGAAGAATCATCATTGAATGAAGTGCAGAATATGAGAAAACAACTGGTGAAAGGTGATGTACTAGTCATGTTTTGGCCTTTGGCTGACTCTTAGTATGATATTCCAGAAATGTTGAGGGAAGATTGTATTCCTGATATTCATCTCAACATGTGGAAAAATCTTTGACACTTAAAAATGAAAATATTATCTTATGATGAATATGAAAATCATGTTAAGATAATAGAAGGGTTACAAGGCCAAATTTATTTGGCATATCTCTCAGTATCTCGATATCCGATGGTCGGAAAGCAACAGAGACCCCTTCAGTGTTCATTCTTTGGTGCACTAAAAAGGTTGTTCCAGTTAATTTACAATGCCCCATCTGGTATTCATATTAGGGGATGGGGTGTTCATGGAGCACTACATTTAACTGTACTCTCCATTCAACAAAGCCCACCAAAAGTGGTCTCATGCAATGTTATTACCCATGGCCAGACACAACCAATTGGTTTGGTGTGTAATCAAAGGCTTTCTTAGGAACATGCCTCAACATGTTCTTCCCAAAGTTAGGCATACAAAGAACAGTTTTTTGAATTACTCTTGCATCATGGAAATGATAATATCTAATAGTCTTATAATTTAGATCATGCACATCATCATGTGACATAGGTGTCAGATATAATTCAATGGTCATTTGATCCAGGTGATTTGAGGGGATGTAGGTTGATGCATCCTTCCAATTTCCAGACTAATGTTCGCATAATCAGGATATATTTTAAGATAGTTTCAGATGTATCAGCTCAAGAGCCACCTCATCTTTCCAGACAGAGGACTCTTTTAGCTTAACCCTTGGGATTAATAGAAGGGATTCAAGAAGTTGAGCAGGAAAAGCAGGAACAACCCTAGTTCACCAGACTGGGGACGTTTTCAAATCCTCAATCTCTTCTTCAGCGAAAGTCATTTTTCACTCGGTTACCGAAGAAGCCACAAGAGGAATACAAATCCAAACTATCATGGGATTCCCTCCAAATTATAGTTCATCAATAAGTTCCTGATGGATCAACTCAACAAAACAAAATGTCTCAAAAAAGGACATGGAAGAAGACAGTATCATAGAAATACTGATAGAAGTGATGGAATTCCCTATGCATCGATAAATTCCATCAATGTCATTGTTACTAACCCCTTAGAACATGAGGTTCACTCAGAGTAATTATATGAGAAAGTTCTTATTCAAGAATATGTACACGTAGAAATAAATGAAGAAGGTGTGCATACCAGAAGCCAGAGGGCTTACCAGAGGCAAGATATTCATTCGGGTAATGCCCTTCCATACTCCATAATGGAACATGCCAGGGAAAAGGATAAAAGTCAAGTTATGTCTCACCCTACCTCCGAAGAAGACCAATCACTCTCATTAGAGGAAAGGTTTGCACAACAAGAGAAAGAAATGAAGGAGTTAAAGAGGTTGAATGAAGATCTAATTCAAGGTAGTCTTCCTCCTATGCGTGCTAGAGTCAGTCATTCAAGGGAATTCATTGCAGATACTACAATGGATCAATAATATCCTCCTTTAAAAGTACACCCTAACAGGTCTAATCCTATGGGTCATGCACAACAACAACTGGTAGTGCTACCATCAGTTACAGTACCAGTCACCACACCTATCCAAACTCCAGATATTGCACATACTCAGGCCCAAGCTCAACCAGATGTTTCTCAAAAGATAATCACTACCTTTGAGACATTAAAATCTTTATTGAATTCTATGGAGGGAAAACATTCACAAATTCAACTAGAAAAGAGATATTACCCTAAATGGGTGGATGCAATTCCTCCCCCATAAAATTTTGAAAGTACCACATTCCCAATTTTTAATGGTTCGGGAGATCCAGAACAACAAATAACACTTTTTTTTCTCATTGTGATTTTATGATGGGAACTCCTCAACAAAAAGAAGTAGTTAAGATCTGGTGTTTTGTACAGTTATTACATGGGCCTTCTTTTTTCTGGTATACAAGCTTGAAATCCCGTTCAATTACCAGGTGGGAAGATCTCCGTCAACGATTTATTCTTCAATTTAGCTCAACATTGCCAAAGAAGATATTTTTCTATCTTACCAATTGTAAGAATAGAGAAAATTAAGGAGTTTCATATTTCATTTCTCGCTGGAAGGGATTAACATATTACTTAAGCCTATAACTCCCTCAAGAATAATTGTGGCCAATCTATGTGGAAAATTTTTTTGATTAATTACGCACACCATTGATCCATATGAAATACATATGAGGGTTTCAATACCTTACTTAAATTGCTCAAATGATTGAATATTCTCTTGTGGGGACTAAGGTTAAATCTCATGTAATTCAATCAGCTCCAGGAAGGAGAATGGAGAGAGAAGAGACTGATACAGTTACACTTAAACTAGCATTTGTACCAGCTTACACTTCAAAACCTTCATCTTATCAAAGGGCTCCACCTCCTGAGTGTCAAAAAAAGAGGCCCTCTATCCAAGATGAATAAAGTGATCAGAGAAAGAATCAATTTGAGGAGTTAAAGAACAATGTTTATTCTTTCTAGAATGAACAAGTTCCTGGTTACTTCATTTCGGCTATAAAAAATAATTTGGTTCAGTTTACAAGGCCTAAAATACAGAACACATAAGGAGTTGAAGAACTTCACAAATATTACCCATTTCGTTAGATGTTGTGGCATCCCATTCTGGAGTGTTTTGTCTTCAATGACCTTCTTTAAAAGATGGTGGACCTGATACAAGTAAAACTGAAAGGGTTTTCGGCCCAGGTATCATGTGATACTGCTACAAATCTAGAGAAATATGGCGAGTGGCATGACGTCAAAAGCAAAATTGCGCAAAAATATGATGATTTTATGGTCAGGAAAAAGATTAACCAAACTCATGCCATGTTAAAAACACAATTGAAGAACCCAATTGTGTCTTCTGCTATGAATTCCACAACAATAACCCCTTCATCAGAAGAAAAATCCTCAAGGAGGCCGCATAATTAGAAAAAGATGAGTAGCCAGAAGAAGATCAACTCATATCAAAGCCTAAGTTTTCTTTGACTCTGGATGATTTTATGCCATCTACTTCAAAATCACAGGCACCACCCCACCAAACCGCACAACCTGAAATTGTTCATCAGGCAGAGTCTTCATCAGAGGAAGAGTTGACCTTTGGTTCTGTTAACATGATTCATTAAACAGATCCTTCTGCCAGTCATAGTTTTTATCTTGATGAGATTGAGTTCCCTGTATCAAACAGAGGAATTAGAGGGAGTTACAGAGGTCTAAGATATAGGTGAAGATATGGATATTTTAGAAGACACTATTCCATTCCTACCCCTGATAGAATTGTATATGCAGCAGACACTCATGGAAAGGCCCTTCAGCGGGCTCAACAAGAACACGAATTTTCTTCCACACATTGCAGATTCAGTCCTGGAACAGTAATTTTTGAAGATTGGCTAGAGGATAAAATTTCTTCCACTTAGGAAATAAATAGACCTAGTCGGTCTAATCTGCCAAAGTCGAGAGTATTTCCAACTCCTACCCCGATACAAGATGCATATACTTCCAAATCATCAACTTCTAAGGCACTTGTGGAACCACGTGTTCCAGTAGGGAAACATAGACCTTTTTACCAATATTATGATGTCTTGAAACATTTGGCCTATATACCGGTCAAGTTATCAATTCTGGTTGCCTTGAATCTATCAAAGGATCTTCGGGAGGCACTCATTGAGGCATTGTCAAGTCCTCAGGAATTCGAAACTGAAATTGCTGCAGTTGAAGACTACCATATAGATTATGATCCTACAAAATGCCATACAATGATATCTTTTATAGATAAATATGAATATGATGTTGTGGATGGAAATATTATACCTTTTTATTTATCTAGCAAGGTCAATGATGTAGAAAACCGACGAGCTTTAATTAATAATGGTTCTGGAGTCAACCTTATCCCTATTCGTAAACTTCGTCAATTGGGCCCCACAGAATCTGATTTATCTCCTTCTACTTTGATGTAGCAAGAATATGATAAAAATGAACAAGAACCTCAGGGCGAGATTACACTCAGAACTCATTTTGTGGACCTTGTATCCAATTCATATTTCATGGTTGTTCATCATGACACAACCATCAACATTTTTCTTGGATGACCTTGGCTACATCAACAGGTAGCTATACCTTCATCAAACAATCAATGTCTCAAATATTGTTTTAATGGTCAAATTGGGACATTGTATGGTGATAAATCCCCATTCAAAACATGGGAATCTCAATACATTGAGGCGAAATTCTACCACATGGAGGGAAAGGAGATACGCATTACAAATAAGGTTACCAAAATTAATGCTCCATATGGTTTGGAAAAGATTCCAGTAAACCCATTCATACATGTGAGTACAGATTATGTGCTGCCTATTAGTCAAATTGACAGGATATACCCAAATCCAAATACTCTTATGGAAACTTCCATAATGTCAATTATGACAACCATGCCTGACAACATGGTAGAAATTTTTGATTCACTAGGAAATGATGAAAGATCAAATAGAGAGGTCTTCATTTCATCTATAGAAATCCATCATTTTTATACATCATCAACTAAGCTAGAAGAAGTTTTGGAAATGTCTGAGAGGAACGATGATGTCGATTCTCAATCCATCATCTCCTCTTTATTACCGAAGGAAGACCCTTTATCCTTAATAGGGTCTGAAATGGTAGCCTCTTCTTCAAAATGTTGAAATTTTAACTTCTCTCGTGATCATGGAAATTCCCCTTCATCATCTACTATGCAAGTAGAAACAAAAGAAGTAACACATATTGAAGAAGGAGAGGAATATCTCATGGTTTCTCCAATAGCAATTGAAGAAGGTATCTTTACCACTATGGATGAAATCAGTGAAATAAATATGGGTACAAAAGAAGATCCACTCCCTACTTTAATTAGTACGGCCATGACTCTTGAAGAGAAAGAAATGTATATTTCATTTTTAAATAAAAATCGAGATATATTTTCTTTGAATTATACAGAAATTCTAGGGCTTTATCCAGATGTTTCTACTCATCATTTGGGTTTTCTAGAAGAACATCGAGGATTCATGCAAGCCGCATGAAGAACACACCCACCTAATGCCTCCAAAATTTATGTTGAAGTGGATAATATTATCAAGGATATCTTCATCAGAGAAGATCAATATCCCAAATATATGGAAAATATTGTCCCTCTGAAAAGGAATAATGGAAAAATTAGATTTTGCATTGATTTCAGATATCTTAATCGGCATTGTCCCAAGGATGATTTTCTAGTTAAGATCACAGAACTCTTAATTGATGCAACAACTGGCTATGAAGAACATTCCTTCAGGGATGGATATTTTGGGTATAATTAAATCTGAATGGCTCTAGAAGATGAAGAATCTGCAGTCTTCAGAGCCCCTCAAGGTGTGTTTTACTATCGGGTAATTCCCTTTGGCCGGAAGAATGCAGGTGCAACATATCAATGTGACATGCACCGTATCTTCATACCCTTTTTAGGGAAACTTGTTGAATGTTATGTGGATGATTTGGTGGTTAAATCCAGACAACATTCTAATCACTTGACTGATTTGGAAATCATATTACACAAACTTTGACAACACAATTTGAATATGAACCCCTTGAAATGTTCTTTTGGGGTAACCTCAGGAAACTTTCTCACCTTTTTTCACCCCATCTTGGTATCAGAGTTGATCCTGAGAAGAAAAAATCAATCCTTGGTATGTAACCTCCTAGAAATTTGAAGGAATTGAGAGGACTTCAAGGACACTTTGCCTATATTCATCATTTCATCACCAATCTGGAAGGAAAATGTTTGCAATTCACCAAATTAATGAAGAAAGGAGTCACTTACCAATGGACTGAAGAATGCCATGAAGCATTCAATATTCTCCAGAAATATCTCTAGAGTCCACCAGTATTAATGCCACCTGTTGAAGGAAGACCACATATTCTTTATGTAACAGCTTTAGAGCGATCATTGTGTTCATTCCTTACTCAAACGAATGATGATGAGAATGAAAATAGCCTTTAGTATCTCAGTCGGACTATTCCTGAGGAAGAAACACTATATTCAAGTATTGAAAAGATCTTCCTAGCGTTAATATTTGCAGTTCAGAAATTGAGTTACTACCTGAAACATCATGAGGAACAACTGGTATCTCGTAATAACCCTCTCAAATTTATCCTTAGTTGTCCAATGCTTTCAGGATGTCTGGTAAGGTGGGAAGTTATTTTGTACTAGTTTGATATCCAGTTTGTGTCTCAAATGTCAATAAATGGACAAGCTCTAGCAGATTTCCGTGTTGAACAACCATCACTAAAAGGTACATCTTTAGATATTGAACTTATTGATGAGGAAGTATTCTCTATTAAAGATAATATTCAAACATGGGAAATGTAAATTGATGGTCGTTCCAGAAATCTAACTAGGAAGAAAATGGAAGATCCTAAATTCAACAAATTTGGGTAGGTAATTGTACTTATTTCCCTAGAAAAGGCAGTGCGACCCTATTCCTTCTTATTTTTGGAAGGAGGTAAAAACTATGAAGTCGAATATCAAGATATCATTGCATGACTAGAGTTGGCACTTCAGGCATAGTTTAATCACTTAAAGGTTAAAGGTGATTCATACCTAGTAATCAAACAAGTTAATGGGGACTATTACATCAGAAAATTAGAGTTAATCCCATTGTATAATTATTTGAGAGAGTTAATGGTGTAATTTCCTCCAGAACCGAAATTTTCTTATGTCTCGTGATCACAAAATGCTCAAGTTGATGCACTGGATAATGTAGACACAGCTCCAGCAGATCCAAATCAGGTTAAAACAATCATCAGTATTTCCTTCCGTCATACAGTTTCATCTTATGTTCAAATCATAACAAATGAAATCAATGAAATTATTCCCATTTCTGAACCATGTGGTCATACTATATGATAGATGAAAGATAACAGGGAATACCTTCAAAATGGAACACTCCCACATGATAGAGCCGGGAAAGAACAAGTTCAGTGACATGTAGTCAATTTTACTCTTTATGATAGCTCATATCACCTAGAAAAAATTCCCTACAATCAAGGTTTTGATGGAATTCTTTTAAGATGTATTGATGGTGAAGAGACAATGGATTTCAGGAAAGAAGTACATGAAAGAGTCTATGGTGACCACCATTCTAGACATAGACTGTCTGATCACATTCGAAGACATGGATATTTCTTGCCTTCTATGATACAAGATTGTGTTTATTTCACTAAGAAGTGTCTTTCTTGCCAAGTATATACCAATTTAATTCAACACCCCCCAGAGTTTATCTATAAAGATAAATACTCATGGCCATTTTCCACATGGGGAATGGATGTAGTAGGACCTTACACTTCACCTATATCCAAGTAGTTTTTTTATATTCATACTGCTACTGAATTCTTTTACAAATGGGCAGAGGCAATAACTCTCAATGAATTAATTTCTAAATGCATTGGTTGCTTCATCAAGTCTAACATCATTACCAGATTTGGTGTCTCTCATACCATATTGACGGACAATGGCACCAACTTCTGTTCATCCAATGTAAGGATGTTTTATCAATAATTCAACATCAAATCCCACCATTCATCGCGGTATCATGCAATGACCAATGACCAAAAAGAATCCTTCAATAAGTCTCTTTCAAACATACTACAAAATTTGGTAGACAAAGATAATAAATCATTGCTTGATAATATTTTTCATGCTTTATGGGCTTATGGGACCACCACCCGCACTGCTATGCGGTCAAATCCATATTCATTGGAATATGGAACAGAAGAAGTCCTTCTCATGGTGGTTCAATTACCTTCTCTCAGAGTATCCATTTGTGATCAGTCATCTATAGATAAACAATCACAAAAGAAATTGGATGAATTGGAATGATTAGATGAAAAAGTATTGTGCAACCTACACCACTTAGAAGTCTATCCGAATCGAATAGCACAAGAATTCAACAAAAAATATCATCTTATTTCATTCATTCAAGGAGAACTGGTATTGGTCCTCAGAACTCCAATGATCCTAGGAAAGAAACAACCGATGCTTGAGTCAAAGTGGGAAGGACCTTACTTAATACATAAGGTCTACTCCACTAGAGATTATTATTTAATCTCAATGGATGGGGAACTCATCACGACTCCAACCAATGCTATATTTCTGATGAAGTATTTTGTGTAACACAAATACATCATAAGTCCTTACTACAAGACAATAAACTGCATAGTCTCTTTAGTCCTTACTATAAGACTTTAAACTGCCTGGTCTCTTTTGTTCATACTGCAAGTCTTTAAACTACATAGTCTCTTTAGTCCTTACTACATGACTTTAAACTGCATGGTTTCTTTAGTCCTTACTGCAATACATTAAACTGCATGGTCTCTTTAGTCCTTACTGTAATACTTTAAAATTCATGGTCTCTTTAGTCCTTACTAAAAGACTTCAAAATGCATTGTATTTTTAGTCCTTACTGCAACAATATAAAATTCATGGTCTCTTTAGTCCATATTGCAAGACATTAAACTTCATGGTCTCGTTAGTCCTTAATACAAGACTTTAAACAGCATGGTCTCTTTAGTCCTTACTGTGAGAATTTAAACTCTATGGTATCTTTAGTCCTTACTAGATGACTTTAAACTGCATGGTCTCTTTAGTTCTTACTGTAAGACATTAAACTGCATGGTCTCTTTAGTTCTTACTGCAATACTTTAAACTGCATGGTCTCTTTAGTCCTTACTCCAAGAAATTAAACTGCATGGTCTCTTCAGTCCTTACTATGAGACTTTAAACTACATGGTCTATTTAGCCCTTACTGTAAGACTTTAAACTCCATGGTCTCTTTAGTCCTTACTACAAGGCTTTAAACTACATGGTCTCTTTAGTCCTTAATACCAGAATTTAAACAGTAGGGTCTCTTTAGACCTTATTGGAAGACTTCAAAATTCATGGTCTCTATAGTCCTTACTACAATACTCTAAACTGCATGGTATCTTTAGTCCTTACTTACAGACTTTAAACTGCATGGTTTCTTTATTTCATAATGTAAGACTTTAAACCGCATGGTCCCTTTAGTCCTCACTGCAAGACATTAAACTGTATTGTCCCTATATCGTCCAACATGGCGTTAAACTGTGTCCCCTTTGCCCTACATGACATTAAACTGTGCACATGTCCATTATATGTCCTACATGACGTTAAACTATACATCATTAGGGATGTTTCTACCTCTTGTTTCTCACACCGAGTATGACTCACATTTGCTTAGAGTGAGCTTCAACCGTAACACCCTCTCTGGGCCACTAACCATGCGTAAGTCCCAACATCATCATGGGTTTGTCCTCAAGTACAAATTGATCACCAAGTCATTTTTAATTGAAATACACGGACATTGATCCTTTCCTTCTAGGTTGGGTACGTTGGCAACCTCCTGAGGTTTATGCCCAACACCAACATCTTCACATCAGTTCACCTCCATCTCATACGATGTTGATCTGTGAAGCCCCCCCCCCAAACCAATATATTGACATTAGTTCACCATCATCCTTGCTATATGACGTTAAACTATATAGTCCCCCATTTTCCTCACTAGAAGACATTAAACTGCATAGCAATATGTCCTAGCTACAGGATGTTAAACTATGCAGCACCAGTCCATCCATATGAACCTAAACTATTGATACATTTGTTCTGTATCAAAAATAAACTACAATAGTATTTGACACCCTCACCTTAAAGGAAATCATTATTGGCATTGATCTCCAACCACGTCATATTGCATGGACTACGTGCATACATGGAAATGCCTGAACCTTTAATGTTGGTTCAAACCATCATTGCATTAAAGTCCCCTTTCACCCTTCACTTGTATGAACCAAATATATATAGAGGTTATTTCAACAACTACGTATGGCTTGATTCCCATCGTTATGGGATTCGTAGGACAATTCGAGCATCCCTTGAATCCAGCCCCACGTCTTTGGGTCTAACCCCAAATTCCATATTCAGTCCCTTGGCCGAAAAGTCCCCCTGTGAAACCCTGAATGTGGTATGAAAACCCAGGTCTTCATTCACATCAGGTTTATAAAACACACAATGTGTATTCCTCATTACGGTCCAAGCTCTATGACCCTAAAATAATATCTCCTACACTCTTTTCCCACATGACATTAAACAGTATTTCAAGAACTATGTATTACTTCATTCCCATCCTTATGGGAAACGTAGTGAAGTCCAACAACTCAATTTAGGACCCAGCCACAACATGATTATGGTCAGCATTGGTCTATGAATATCCTTCATGCATTAGACAATATCGATTTTCATGTGTCATAATCCTAACCCTAAATACTTCTAGATCTCTAAAACCTTTTTGTTGACATTTGTTCACAAAATTCCAAATACCTAGTAATTATTTTTCTTGACTATGTGGCATGTTCCCTTAGGCGGCCTTGCATAAGTATTCTACATAACAGACCTTTCAGCCAAAAGATGTTATTATTTGACTATGCAGCTAATTCCCTTATGTGGCCCTCCATAATTCAACCCCCTAATGGGTTTTCCAAATAGTGGTAATTTCATACTTGGGAGGAAAACATCTTTTGTCCTTATTTGTCTGAACGACAACATGTAGGGATCCGCAAAAATATCCAACCTTAACATATTTGTCCCATACACTTTTTCATGATCTAAAAATATTTAAGTCTATGGTTTATATTTCCCTTCCCTACGTCTGGGTCAGACCTTCGCAGGAGTGACATTCATCCAATTCATTGAAAATATTGATTGGAAATATCATCTATATATTAAAGTACCTCTCTCCATACAGCAGACTCTATGCATTGGAAAATTTGAATCTCCATAAACAATAACTGGAATTTAGTAATAGATAAGTTAAATTTTCGGGAGTTCTTTTGCCTGACTATGCAGCACCTGCCCCTATGTGGCCTTGCATAAGTAGTCTACATAACAGACCTATCATCCAAAAGATGCTATTATTTGACTATGCCGCCAATGCCCTTAAGTGGCCCTACATAATTCAACCACCTAATGATTTTGTTAAATAGTGGTAACTTCTCAGTTAGGAAATACTTCCTCTAATGCCTTTTATCCCTTTTTTTCTTCATATCATTCCTCATATTCAAAATTTCTTAAGTCATAGTTTACATGTTTTCCCCAAACTTGAATGTTGTAACATGTTTTCAGATAAATTATCAAGGAATTGAGTCAATTTTAATCCATTCGTTCAAAGCTATTTCAACCTTATACATTAGAATTTTTATGTCCGACATGCATGAAATTAAACTACCAACAAAAGATAGGGAACTCATTAAATTGGAAACCTGTAAAAGGAACTCTGAACAATAGTCGAGTCCCAGCATGCTAAATGTACATATTGTATGATTTAGGCAATATTGAGCAAAAAAAGACAAAAATATTGTGGGGTTGTTTGTATCACCCTAGAAAAAATCACACTATGCTTACTAGGCCCATTGGCTTAGGTAAAATTAATTAAAGAAAGTAGTAAGAGAATGCAGGCACAAATTATTGATGATGAATATGTTTTTCATTGATGAAAAAGAGTTAGAAGGACATCCACGGACTAGAGTCTCTTCTCCTTTTCATGAATTACAAGAGGGTTTCATCATAACTCTTCATTTGATTTACGACATCCCGAGCATCATCAGTAGCCACCTGGAATTCATTCATTCAAAAAGATACAATAAGAGACGCAGTGATACCATTTCTTCTTTGAACAATTATAAAAGAATGTTTTTGAGTGTGGTTTGAGAGAATTTTCTGCTGATAAAAAAGTGAATCTGTTTTAGTCTAAGAGACTTGGAGGATGTATATATGGATTTGAGAATGGAACATTGGATGTAAAGAGCCATTTGGAGAGAGTACTCTTTTCAGATATTGTTCTAACGTCATGATTGTCTTCCCTCCACCAATTGGCAGCAGAAAACATATCAGACCATGTGTTTTCTATTTTCATATCTGTATGGAAATGGCATGGAGGAAAAATTAGAACGTTCACACAATTGTTGTCAATATTAATGCACTGCATAAATGAAATAAAGGGGTAGGAGTGAAGCTGCATCTTAGGAATATAGTTATTTTTATTTTGAATGTTGACTCCTTACATATGACCGTGACCATATATAGGCAAGTAAATAATTTTTGGGAAATTAAAATGATATTTCTTCAAGTACTTGGCCAAATCTAGGAGAGTTGTGTCAAATATATCATAGTAATCATGGCCAATTATGTTCATCATAACATCAATTCTTTTACTAGACAACTCATCAGCCGATAAAATCTTCCTTGTAGCCATTGAATCTGCACAAATATTGAATAATTAACTTTTAAGTAAGTTGATATTTCATAAAATTTGTAAAGAAATAAAAAAATGACTAAGGCATTAAGGGGCACATGTCTAATCTTGGCGCGGAAGTCTAAGCCAGTCACGCAAGTTGTACTGTTCTCGTACTGGCATGAAAGTCATAAATAGACTGAGGAAGTGTGACACAACGAACAGAAGTGCGGACAAGAAAAAATAAAAGACACCTGCCCGATGAGAGCTCACTTGCGTAAGGAGAGGGAGAAGCATTCGAAAGCTAGATACCTTGAACAATGTCATGCCTATATTTATAGGTGATCCAGAAACTTGCGCCCCATAACCTGTACACCTCGCACCTGCGCACCGATACCTACACGCTCAAACCATGCTCACCCAAAAATCCTTGGTTTTTTCAATTACCTTAGAGTTAAACCCTCTTTCCTTTTTTTGGATCCAACTTTGAGTGGGGACTTTTGATGAATATATGTTCCGTGACGGAATCCAAAGATTGACTAAAGTGAATACCTCAAGCAATGAAGAGGGAAGAAGCATCAAAAAAATTGAAAAGGCATTAAGGCATGCACATATACAAGCCCTCTAGCCTTGGGCACACATGTTGCTTATGCACAAGATATGAGGTGTGCAGGTCACTTGCGCACCCTAAGTGAAATTTCTCCGAAACCTCAAATGGCCTATAAATACCCCCTGTGGGCCCCCCATTTCGAGTACGAATTTTCCAAAACTCAGATTGAAGCTCTGGTCGCCCATGTCTCTGTCTGAAGTCTTCTGAACACTTCTAATGAAATTATTTACCTAGAATGGAATCTCTAAATATGAAGAATAATGACTAAGTATTAGAACTCAACAATACTTTCATGCCTAAGTGTCCAACCCTTAATGTAGATGGATACACGTGCGTGCCGCCTTTCCCTCTCAAGGTAACTTGTGCACCACCCATCTGAAAGCCTATAGGGTTGATACTAAGGTATCCAATTCAAAGTCGCCCAAATATCACCTCATATGTTCTTTGTAGCCCATGTGAACTCATATCGTGCAAGTATACTTGTGATACTAGGTTCTGTTTGCCAGATCAATACTTGAACGCCTAATTCCAATTCACTTCCTTTCCTCAAATTCACCTCTCCTCTTCAAGATTTAGCATTCAAAACCCTCTTCAAACCCATTTATTGCATGGTTCTTTTGTTTTCTTCCTTATCTGTAAGGAATTATGTGGAACTTCTCTCAAAACCTTGTTATTTACAAAACATTATGTCACTAAGGTTAGAGATTTCCTTCATTAAACCTCATCCATTAAGACGAGAAGATCTTTAATCTAGGCATCCTCTATAGGAATAATCCCCAATCAAAAATCCCATTAATATGGGAATACCTATCATGAGCAATCCCTAGTATTAATTTATTTTTATATGGGCATCCTCATCAGGACATAGCCCTAGAATTAATTTCTTTTGATATGGGCATCCTCTTCAAAAGCAAGCCCCAGTCTTAATTTATTTTAATTTGTTCATCCTCCTTCTCAGGATTAAGTCCTAATCATAATTTCCTTTAACATTGGGCATCCTCCTTAAGAGTAATCCCCATGTTATAAGTCCACTTTGATTTGGGTTTCCTTTTCATGATTAAGTCCCGAGATAAAATGTCAAATCTTTATAAAGTAAAAATAACTTTATGGACCCTTCTCCTGGGATTATTTCTTGAACTAAGTCCTAATATTCATTTACATGGGTAGTCATACATATGTACGCCCCACATCATTTCTTATGACTGCATCTTTCATGGCACAATCGTCAGATTTACTCATACTTCTTGTTTCTCACACCGAGTATGAATCAAATGGGCTTAGAGTGTCAAAGTAATTATGACATCTATTTTGGGCCATTAATCATGCATAATCCTCATACATCAATACCTGAACTATGTAAACATTGATCTCTTCCATTGTGGTAGTGTACGTAGGAAGACTTTCTAAGGTCCAATCCCATGTTTCATTAATTATTTTCCATCCCATGTGACGTCAAACTATATTCTTCCACTCGAACTACGTGGGTTCTGATTCCTTTTCTAACAAGTATATGTATGTAGTCCATCTATGGGTATGATCCCAAAGATAAAATAATAATGTCTTTCAGAATGAAAATAAACTTCAAGTGCCCCATTGAGTGGCTTTAAAACCAGTATGGTCATCATAATGACCAAGAGAGTTCTATATAATGTATTGAAGGATACCATTGACTAAGATTCACTAATTCATATATATGATTCTCTATTGATGAAGAACCTTAAATACATATAAAATATTCTCTAAATCCCCTACATATCAATCATTTATTTCATGGTCTAAAGTAAATACTCATTTCATGATTTGTAAATTAATAGGGATTCACAAACACAACTCAAATCTATAAGTGAGTCCTGGTGTAGACAATAGTTCCCCCCCCCCAATGTGTGATGAATCTTTCCTCCCATCCGCTCGACCAATGAAAATTATTAAGCCTCATCAGTCCACAACTATTGTGCACCTACCTTTGGAAAGTAGGTCTAAATGGATGTAGAATCATTAGATGATTCCAGTTCAATTAATAAACCCAGTGGAAACTGACTGGAATGTTTGATCCTTAAACAAACATGGTCGTCACCATTTCCTGAAAAAACACCCATAGCTCGAGATTCTTTGAATATGTAGGGGTGGTGGAAGAAGATTCCACATTCGATGAAGCTGGTAGTGTTTGTCGATCCTAGTTCGTTGCTGCCTGAGCCTCTATCTCTATCAGTGGAAGGTGTCACGTCACTTTTCCAGAAGTTCCTCATTTGATGAAACCATGCCAAAATAACTACCTCAAGCCCCATTTTAATAGAGGGGGGAAATGTTGAGTAATGCATAGAGGAATTAATGAGGATAATTAATTAATGTAATTAATGCTCCACATTAATTACACGAGGTGTGGTTACTCATCCAAAGTGTCACAGAGCATTTAATATCCCATATTAAATGTATGAATATCTTCGTGGTCCCTGCCACCACCTCTCAAGAGGTGGTCGGATAAAATAAAATAACATTTTTTTTATTTTATAAATTCTTAAAGTTTGAAAAAACTAAATTTTTTACATGACCTACTATGGTCGAAGTGAAGCCTTCCATAAGCAAATCCCAGTGATTCAAGTTCAACGATTCCCTCTGATTTCAATTCCGAGAAACCATTCAAATGATAGAATTTGCCTAATGCACATTTACTGAACATAACATAAAAAAAGGAAAATAAAAATTATTAACAGTCACCCTCGACCCCTACCGGTCGAGGATAGGCTCTGACTAAGGGAAACACACCCTCGTGAGATCAACGGTACTCACGTATTTTTAATACACGTTACTGTTTTAGAGTAATATAATTCTACAATAAAATAATTGTGAATTAATTATTTTATTTGAGGCCAAAAAATAACTAGCACCGTTGGCCCATGTTGTCCAATGTTAGAATCTTCTTAAGGAAATCATACCCTCATGAGTTCAGCGTTGGTCTCAAATTTTTAATTTGAGTCACTGTTCGTGAGTTATAAACATTTTCAAAATATAATTATATTACTTAATTATTTTATTTATGGTTATTCCATTGTATAGATTTCTCATTTGAGGTTTTTACTAACTAAACATAAGTCACACTTACGTTAAACCTTCCATTTTGAATGCAACAGTGCCCTCAAATTTCTCATCAGGGCCCCTGTTTAAGAGTTATTCCAATTTTTCTAGAAAACTACTCATGCACGATATTTAAAGCATTAATTTTTTCAAATGATCATTCCAGGCACTCTGTGCCACAGAATTTTGTGTCATCAAATTTCACAGTCTTGAAATAATTCTATATAATAAAAAATTTATATGTAAATTCTTGGACATTACATTCCACCACAGTATGGAATTACATACCTGAAAGACAAAATAACAACTAAAAAAAAGATGGGGGTACTGAGCACAAATCATAACCACACACTCCCATGTTTTTTTCTAGATATTCTCATAGTGCCATCGAATGCGGACTAGAGGAATCGACTGGGTTGGACCGGACCTGGACCCCTTTCGAAAACATATTCTCTTAAAAGGCCGTATCTTGCGAACCAGAAATCTGTTTGATGAACTGTCTATGGTGCTGGGATACTTGGATGAGGAGGATACTTTTTCACATACTATAGTGACATTTGTAGATTCCTAGATAAAAAGAGTGGATTGAGGAGCGGATCCCCCAAGTGAGCTACATGTGGAACCCTACGATTTGCTCATATCTGAAGACTACTGACTCCTAACTCTTTATGACTCAATGACCCCATGGGAAGTAGCTCTATGTGACCTAGAAGGCCCATAATGGGTAGAGGCTCTATGTGACATAGCCTACCCATGAGACCTGATAATAAGAGTTCTTCAGCAGGCAACGGTGGGGAGCAGCTCTGTGTGACCTGACAGACCCAGGGTATGTGATGGGGAGGGATACCGAAGGAGTTCATGGTTAGTGGGAAGTAATTATGTGTGACACGGAAGCCCCAATATACTCGATAGAGGATGAGTTCTCCAGTAGATGTGGTGTCTGATGAATGTGACTGATGATGTACCTATTACTAGCAAATAATATACCAGGTGTGGTTGTCTTGTGTTTCGTGCTTTAATTTGAGGAATTGTAGTGAGTTATTTTTTTGGGTCCCTAATGAGTAATGTGTTACTCACCCCTACATGGGATACTCCCACGCATGTTGTGTCTGGTGGAGATGACTAACATTTCTATAGGGGCGTCCATGGAGATGGGACAGACAAACAATATGACAGTGGATTTGGTGGACTATGATAATGAAGATCCCAATAGGACTGGGTGGACATAAAATACTACAATATATTCTACTATAATTCCTACTCTCATGATTAGTTGGGGTTTACTGCAGATGGCCATCAGAGAACTTTTTTATACTTTACAGTTTTCAATACTTTTTTTGGTTTGAATTATGGCCCACTTTCTTTCAGTTATACCTGTAATAAGTTATGTAGCGGTATATTGTTTCCCTTTTGTGATTTGGGACTTGGTTGGGCATGTGTGTGCGTAAACGTATCAAGGTTAATGCCTCCCACTTGAAGGTTTATGCCTTCGATGCTAGTCGCCAGCCACTGGACTTTGGGAGGTGGGGTTGGGGTAGTCACGGCATAAGCCATGGGGGACGAGTCATAAAAATTAATTTTATTTATGAATATATATATATATATATATATATATATATTCATAATATGATTATTCATATTCATACAATCTAATCCAATTGATAGGGTATAACGGTCATAATATATCAGGTTTCGTCAAATTTTAGTTCTGCGTGTCAATCCAGTTATCGAACAGACCTAATTTATTTTGGAGTAATATATTATCAAATATTAGGATTTTTGAGTATCGCCCCCTTTAATAGAACTCTTTATTTATTTATAGAATAAAATTATAATTTATAAATTACATCTAATTTATAAAATCACTATATTTAAAAAATAATTATTTTTAAAAATAAATTAAAGATAATTAATAGAATTGCTGATCATTCATCATTAATAATTTATTTTATTGTGAAATATATAATGAATAAATATTTATTTTCACTATGTGATGTTTAAATTTTGTGACTTATGTAGAATTAAATTTTCAATTGTTATATTACTATATTATATATACATTAATAAATATTCTTTATATTTTAAAAATTATAAAAAAAATACAATACATAAATTGTTAATATTTAAACAATAAAATGTTTTTATTATATATATTACATTGAGAAATTATTTAACCCATTACTAAATCATTATGGTGGGTCTAATTATTTTTCTTATAAATATTATTTAAATATAATATATATAAATAATCCTAACTTTTTATAATAATATGAATTATTGGGAATCTTTATTGATTAAGTAACTAAATGAATGGATTTGGAATAATCCATATGATGAATTTTGTACAAATATTTTCAAATGGACTATACAAGAGTTCTGTCTAGTATAATTGACATATTGGTCTACATAAATATCTAACTGGTGAATAAATAGATACATCTAACATGAAACTGGATGAAATATGGATCTTGGTGCAATAATATATAATGTATATATGGGTGTATTATAGTAGTGTGATTTTATTCAATGAAATTCATTATAAAATATATTTTAAACAAGATACCCATATAAAAAAAATACTTTTTTAGATTAAAATTGTAATTCATAAAACCAAAAATGTTATTTTTTATCAGGTTTTAAAGAGGAAATTAAAAATGTTATTACTTTTTAGGATTCATATAGAAACATGACACATGACCCATCAACCACACATGAGTCAATTCCAAATGATATTAGGCATTAGTTACACACCCTTTAACATAAAAGGATTTAAATATATTTTATGTGATTCAAAAAGACATATGGCGGAGGTCTTCCTCAAATAAACCACATTACTCATTCAAATACTCTACCAAAATTTTTGTATAAGGTATTCATTTTCTGAAAATTCCAAACACATATTCAAAATACGTAGTGGAAAATAATATCCATGTTATTATATATGATAATGGATAATTCTATTATAAATATGTTAAAGATGTAATATCAAAAGGAATAAGTTCATTTAGAGCATAAAACTAAATGGAAAGGCCATAAAGGCCAAAAAATGAAGATATCAATAAAAATCTATGATTCAACCCATCATGATGATCTTCTTCTATTTCATTACTATTTGGTGAAGGTAGATAAAAGGCTTGGATGTGTTGGTGGCATGGTAACGATCACATTCACTGTATTAGTTACCCCATATGTGAGGGAAACCCCTTTTTCATAGAGATGTGAATGTAGTACCTAATGTTATGTTGTTATCCTATTGATATTATTTCACCTCAGGTGATGTACATATTTTTTTAGGTTACATTGAATTGTGTTTTTAATCGTATGAAGGTAATTCATGTGGTATGTATTTGTGCATAAGTATAGGCATTTAGAAAAATATGTAGGCCTTCATTTTCTATGCTGAAGACACTTTTATCAATACTGACATATCTACCTATTTAAACTATGAAAATAAATCCATTTATATATCTATGAAAAAGAAAAAAATAAAATAATTATTCATTTCCAATTGACATATTAATCCACATTCTGGAGTAACATTATATGAGTGGTTCTCTACTGTCACCTTTACCATTTGATGTTGATATTTTATGTATGTTTTGTTCTGGGTAGTGTGTATAGAATTATAAATAAAATACATCTATGTTTTCATCAATTTGAGAATCAGAACACTGGTATCCAATGCACACCTAATTAAGAAAAACTGGATCTCCTTGTGGGTATGGGGAACTACGATGAAGATCAACATGGTGAATGATTCATGTAGGTCATGTGATCATTGGAGAGAGGTAATAGTCAAACCATGTCTTCAATAAATGATATGACTATAGAGTTTTAATTTCATCACACATAAAAATTCCAAAGGGAGAGATTCCCCTAGGTGGTTATGTTATTGAATGATTTATTTCAGCTGATATATAATCACATGGAGATTACCTCAGATCATTGGGTGAAGCTTTCTGCATACATACTTTATGTTAATGATAGACACAGGTGGGATTTTATTTTGAAATATAGACAATAAGAGAAGATTAAATGGAAGGAATTCGTGGATAGGATCCCAATTTAATTCAATCCCAAGATACTAAGGGGTGATATGGGTCCTGATTTTATTCACATAACATAGAAAAGAAATTTAGTGATAAAATACAATAGATTTTTTAGCAACCTATTAATTTTTATCCATTGTTCCTAGATAATGACATCGCTAGGTTGGAGTACTTCTAGTACATGATTTTCTAGGAGATAATATCACATATGAACAAAATGTTCCTTTGATACATTACTAATATGATGAACATTGATCTCATCATAGATGGGATTTTGATGGAGTCCCCAATTAATGGTAATACTATCTCACTAGTATTATTGTGGAGGTATTCTTTAGCGGTTAAGAAGCACTAATATTACAGTTACCTCTAGGACAATGGTGGGAAGAGTAGCTAAGGGAGTGGAAATCAATTTGAGTGATTTTCTCATTTAGTGTGTAAGGACTTTGCATAAGATCCCACATTTTCCTTACCCTATAATGAATAGTTGATCTTAAATTATGATATCCCATAGACATAAGTTATATAGGATCACTTAAAAATTAGGTGGTGGGATATGATCAGGGTAGGACTTGAAGGCTGATAATGAATTAGATACACCTTAATATATAGGTAGCTAGATTTTTTATAGTCACTCAATCATGGTTAGGGGATGTGGAACCTAGATGTTGGAGAGATAGTTCCATCAGGAGGGAGAATATTTTGGGAATTAGAATAGACCCCAAGATAGAGGGGAAAGTAGGACTCCTTAAATAGAGTACACTTCTACTCTACATGACTCAAGAACGTCTAATTTCAGGGGTATTATTCTTCTAGAATATAGCTTTTCCTATGTTTTGTTTGATATAAGAACGCCACATTCATATATTTATGATGAATTTTACAGTTAAATGGGATTGGTTGTGGAGTGTTCAGATGGTTTTATGACCATTAAAATAACATTAGGATCGATATGAGAGGGTATAAGATGTTTTAAGGACTATTATCTTGAAATTTATAGATTTTATTTTGTTTGGGTGTTTTTTGGGATGGAATTAATAAGATTCTATTTGATTTTGAAAATGGATTGAATTTTTCTATAGTAGGGCCATATGAAATTTTATTAGAGGATATTAATGTTTATATGTCCAGAAGAGAGAATATTTATTAATTAGGGTTAATGGTATCTTCAGGCAAGTTGTAATTGTCAAATTCAGTGAATATTGGATTTTATGATGGATCAACTAAAAGGCCTTATTCGAAATGATAGTGGGATACACTGGATTAGTTTCCTTTAAGTATTGGATAACATTCATGATTAATTTCTTAAAGATATTTCTCTTGAAGAACCCAAGAAGGAGAATGATTCAACTATCGAGTTGGGGTCGGTAGTTGAAATTGCATCAATCCCACTGAATTTTATAGGAGTAGTAGACTTTAGATTGTACAAATATGAGTTGGGGGATCTAGAAGATAATGGATTCATATATCATAGTACATGACCATGTGGATCTCTTATGATTTTCATCATGAATTATTTTGGGAAATTATACATATGTGTTTATTATCATAGAATGAACTCGATGTTGGCCAAGAACTGATATCCCCATTCATGAATCAAATATATATTCGACCATGCAAAAATTTACAGGGCTTTCTTCATTATTTTATTGATATCAGGGTACCATTATTTGAGAGTGAGCCGATATGATATTCCCGTAACTACTTTTTGAGCATGTATATCTAGTATGAGTTCGAGGTGATTTCATTCTGTTTGCTAAACTCACTAGTGGTTTTCATTGACATTATGAATAATATATTTCATTCGTTCATGGATATGTCCAACATGTTTTTCTTTGATGAAATATTACTGTGATAGGATACAAGATACCATCATTCCCTATATCATTACATCATTCTGAGTATAGTGAGAGATCATTGGTTGTAAACCATTATATATAAAAGTAATTTATAGAATAGTAAATCTCAAATCATGGTTCACATTATCTCATAGTATATAGACTATGTGGGCATGTAGAAGGTGGTAGCTATAGTATATTGGGAATGGTCCAAGAATGTCATCAAGATTTTGAGATTTTTGTGTATAAGAGGCTATTATTTTCATTTCATCTTTGACATCTCCATTTGGAGGAATTCCTTTATAGAGAGACCGAGAAAGGGGTGAATATATTTTGAGTAATGTTTTTGGATTGGAATTTCCATTATTTGAAAATTATTTTGACCACAACACTAATCCTCACCTTACTGGACTATTTAAGCGAGTATAATATGTACTTCGACACATTAGGGGTTGGTCTCTGAGATGTTATGATATAAGAAAATTAATTTATTGATTATAGATATAAAAATTGGAGGTTATATGAGAGGATTTACCCAACTCATTATCTAGATTTAGCAACAGTGGTACCCACCCTAATGGAATCATTATTTGTAAGGTGATAGGTCCATGGTATACATGGGCACATGCGCATGAAGTACATCTTTTTACTATGTGACTTGAACCATTAAAATAGGATGTCAGTCTAGTATCTACACTCTGCCAAGTTAAATTTTTCGTACACATTTATAAATTGAAACATATTTCTAAATTCATTTAATGAAGTGTGGTATTCTTATGATGAGTGTTTGATAATGGTACTATTTACTAACAAGCAACTGGATGTTCTTGCTTTCCATGCGAATGATACTATTATTTTGAAATTTTTCATTAATAAGATTATAGACTAAATCATGAGAATTTAGAAATATAATTATGAGGGATTAGATATATGGAATATCTTATATGGTGGTGATCCATCGTTACATCGGCCTATTTAATATAATGATGTTCTTTTATTCGATTTCCATATATAGGTTCTTATGGGCCTACATGTGTAGCTTAAACTGTAACATCATTCTTCTAAATGGGTATTACAACTCAAGATTACAAAGATGTATCTTTATCTCCATAAGAATTACTGCTATCTAGGGATAAATAATGATATAATGGGATTTGTAGCACGATGTTTCAACTGTAAGTACATAAAGGTTGAAAATTAGAAGAATTATGGGTTATTGCAGTATTTTCCCATTAAGAAATTTGAGTGGGATGATTTCACCATATAATTCATGATAGGATTACATAGTAAAAAATTGAAAAATTATCAAATATTAGTGATTTTGTAACAATTGATGAAGGTAAGCCACCTCTCCCTAACCAGAGGGAGCTTAACAATCGATGATTTTAAGAATATCTACATATGGGATTAATTTCATTTTCAAAATGTTACGAGGGTATGATTATTTATACTAGGATACCTATTTCAAATTTTAGTTATATTAGGTCCCTCATAAATAATTAAGATCATAGATTTTTTGAAAATTCTATCATCCTCATACTGATAGATAATATGAATAGATGGTAAATATTATGGATGATATGATGGAAGTCTATGTTTTTTTCTTTAGTGGTTCATGAGGGTATCATCAGGAAGTGATGGAATTATCATAAAATAGAAATTTTCATATATCAATATATATTACTCTTTTTAGGCCTTATATAGAATGTCATTACACTCTACATTTTTCTTGTCCGACACTTCTGAGTTAAATTTCATTGGACCTAATATATATTATGAAAATTATAAATAGATAATTATTATTAGAGATTATGTTTTAATGATGAAATTTTGGTAGAAATCATATGATAACCATCAAATATTACCCATTGAGTTTTTGTCTGTTCATCATGTTTTTCAGAGGGTGTCACCTGTGCTAGGGAAACATCGTATCCAAATGTTTGGAAAGCTATCACCATGTTTATTATGTAATTTGATAATGTGGATAGGGTTGGTGTAGTGGGATAATGATTTAATCATTCATAGTACTAAATTGTAATCTATGGGGTGTTTCTCTTCTCTCAACTTCAGTGACATAAGCCTGACCCATATCATGTGGTAGGTCTTGATGATGTTTTTATTGATGTTATTGCATCAGTTAAGGACCGTCGGATCATTATTATGAAATATAGATAGAAGAATCTTGTATTAAATATTTTTACTCTAGTGCGAGTATAGTGGAAGAAGGTGTGTCTTCCATAGGTTACCAAGGATCTGAAGTCTAATATATGGGCATTTTGGTAAGACGTATTCACTAATTCTACTCAATGATACATGGGATAAAAAATTGTGTATGGGATATTGTATTGTGTGGATGTTTCTAGATGAAATATTTTTCCATGAGTATTTATATTTATTCTTTGGTTTAAACAAATTAAATAATGTGTTTTATCCTATTACCAACTATTATGTGAGGATTTCGAGATATCAGTGAGCTAATCTAGATAGTGACTAAATGTAATTTTAAGTCATGGAGAAGATTCAACATCATTGGGAAGCTGATGGTCCATCAAGTGTCCTAGTATTTCTAATGAATCCCACTAGACATCATGTTGAGTCTCTCAACATGATGAATCACTGGTTGGAACCAACATCTAGCTAATGGTTTCCACTGGATTCTTAGTGGTGTTGGGTTGGACCATGTTTGTGAGGGGTCATAACATCATTTCCCACCTAGACACCCTCTTTATGATATATGTAACCCACCTCCATCCCAAATTTATGATTTAAAATTTAGAAGTATCCCTTTGGTTCATGAAGCTTCTCCAATACCATTCCTTTGTACTTATATATTTTAATTTATATGTTAATCCAAAATTAATAAGTCTCACATTAATTTGTTGAAATTATGTTTTTTCGTAATTAGATCTAGTTCATAAAACCTTGACAGTATGTGTCAATTTTTTTCTATAGGGGATCAATGTATTTCATGTTTATCTAGGACTTTATCATGGTCTCCTTTTTATCATCACTTGAGGTGGGGGATTTAAAACCACTCCCTAATGTTTTTTTTGATATACCAAGTATGTAAAACAAGTTTAATCATAATGGAATTCAATGAACATAACCTATTCTAGTTTTTATCCCAATTTTTGTGATAAAGTACATATGTTTTGACCTCCATTAGGGCCCTTTAGGTCTGTTGGTGTTGAGACAAAGACTTGAGACTGCTCCAAATGTGTACCAACCTTTTACTCTAAAAAGGAATTTAGTTTGTTTAGTCCTAGAGCCCTATGATGAATCATTTTTATATTGTAACTAGATTGACAATGAAAATTATAATAACATATAAATTTATGTAATTGGATAGATTAATAATCACTTGGATTGAAAGTGTTTAAATTCCATGAAATTGGAACATGAGTAATAACACGATAGAATACAGATAAAATGAAAGTTAAAAGAGGAATTTAGTATAAATGAGTGTGTATATGACTATTAAAATTATTATTATTCTTATAAAATTGGAAAATAAATGTTTTCTAGAATGTCTATGGTAATTTTAATGAAATAGTAAGTGGAAACTAAATATGACTGACTAGTAAATGAGAAACATATTATAATGGAGTGAATGGGGTTTTAATTGGAAAATATATTAATTGTACAATATTACATACGAAAAAAAGTTTGGAATGATCTATGGTTGGAATTATAAATGGATTACATTGAATTTACCTCATTGGAACACTTTGATAATGTTTATTGTTGGTGTCTCTGTGAATGGATACATAACACATGAAATCTAGATTCATGATAACACACCAAGAGGTCTAGATTCATAGTTAAAAACTATATGGGGGATATATGAATGGTACATACCATCATAGGGATAGATTTAAGAATACATAATGCTTGAGTGATAGATGCACAATTACTTAATTTTTGATGGTGAGATGTATGTTTATATATGATTCCAATGGGAATGATGATGGGTTACTTGATTTCCTAAGGGAAATACATTGTAATTAATGATTCAGGATTTGGTAGGATAATCCTTGATAAGATAATATGATATTGATATGGTTTATTCACCCTAGGATGGAAAATACCCAAATCGATTAGGGTGATTGACATTATGTCAAAGTAAATTCAGAAGTCCCTAGATATTAACCTCGAGCTCCCGAGTTAGTGATTTTCATAGTTCTGTTGCATTACTAATGAATTAATTCCATTGTTTATGATATAATTCACCACACTATTTATTCATATGGGTTTTTTATGTACTATTTATATTAGCCAGCTAAACTGTCCTCACACTCTATCCATGCATTGTTTACTACAAAGGAATTATTCATAGATGTATGTATAAAAAATTTAAAGGATGCATATTCTTGATTTATACCTCCACAAGACTTTACAGTTTGTAAATATTAAAAAAATATATAAATTCATTGGTATTTGTTTTTACATGGAACACCAAGAATTAATTAACTACATATATATATATATATAAATATATATTACTTTAACATGGCTATTATTACCTGGACTTTGAATCAGTTGGAATGAGTAGTAAAAAACATATAATTAAACAAATATTTTTTGAAATCAGTATTAATGTATTAAATTATTCATCATGAAAATGCACATAATTTTTTTTGTAAAGTCAATTTTTTCTCTAATTTATATTTTCTTCAAAAATAGATTTTACTTCCTTCTATGAGAAAATAAATATAATTAATTTTTGAAACTTTTATAAAATTTATTTGATTAAATGAATTTTTTTTGGAAGCACCATTTTAAAATTATCTTAGGAGGATTTTATAATAATTTTTTGAAAATATTAAATTGCAGTGTATAGTAAAAAATACCGATTTTTGTAAGACCCTCATTTTCATTATATTTAAAATTAATTTTATGGATATAAATTAAATTAAAAGTATCATAAGTGAGTTTTAGTTATATATAATATTATTAATTAAAATTATAAATTTTTATTATATATTTTTATTAAATATTTTTTTATAAGTAAATTTTTGGGATTGAAATTATATTTTCCAAAAAAACTACATTTCATTGCCTTCCAAATATTTAATTTTAAATGTAAATTTTAAACTTTTATGTTGTGAATTTTTAAAAACAGAATCCATGTTAATAATTAAGAATTAAAAATTATTTTTTAGGTTCGTTTTCATTTTTATGTATGAAAATGATACCATGGTATAAAAATATTTGCAGTATATGTAAAATATTATATCAGTTTAATGTTAAAAGAAAAAATCATAAGATACCAAATAACTAAATCATTAGATTTTTGGATGATGTTTTTATAGAAAAATGATCATATAATAGTTTATAATAAAAATTCATTGGAATTAATGACACCCAAATTTGGTTGGCCTTAAATATAAAAAGTCATTATTTTATGACATAAAACTACCCCTAATGTATAAATATCAATCATCACCACTCGATTTCTCCTCAAAATCCATGAAACATATAAATTAGATTAGAAATACTATACTAACCACTTTATCTAATGCCATGTGCTTATGTAATCACACACATACCAATTCCATGTTCTTGACGTGGTCTTTCAAGGACATGATATTAAAAAGGTAACTTTATCTAACAACCTCTTCAATTTTTTTTCCTTTTATATGTTATCAAAAATATATAATCGATAAAGGAATAAAAAATATACAATAATTTAAACACTATAATTTTATGTTTCAAATGGAATTTATGATATCTAACTTTTTTTACTACCTCATATTATTTTATGAAATGAAATTTTTTTCAAAATTTAAGTGGTTAAATATATCCCTGAATAACAATATTTCATTTTCCATTAATGTCTATAGGGCTGGTCATAAAAGTTTTATTGTATTTGAATCATATTTTAAAATTTATATTATAACCTATTTCATTTTTTCTAAATAATATATATGCATAATATTAAAGAGAATGAATCAAGTTCATGGTGTTTGAAAATACCACCAAAAATAAAATAAACCATTGACATTTTATCAAATGAATCATTTTCATATATGAAATTAAAATTATAAATGATAAAATTTCAACATATTTAAATAAATTAATACAATTAATGTTCAATTATATATTTTAATTTTCATTTTAAAATAAAATACATAATTAAACACAAGTGAACCAATTATGAAACCATGAGACGAATGCAACTGAAACAATGAAAATAATGAACAATTATTAATGAATAGGTGGTAATATATTATAAAATAATCTTCATAAGGTATTATAAATATTATTTTAGTTAATAAATGAATTAATAAAATTCTTTTAATCTTTTTATATGAGGATAATGTATGAAAAACTAATGTGACGTGTGAGGTAATGCTTTCTCATCACACTTTTACTTCTATGAGATATATGCCTTAATAAATAAGAATTTCTTGTGTGTGGTCTATATATAATTCCCTTTGATATATTATATCATGATTCATATTATCTTGATGATATTCAATGGTTAATTTGATAATTTTTACTTTTATGGGTCACAAGATTCGATAGATTTCATTGTTGTAAGGGAATTCTTAATCCAATTCAAATTCATTTGGGTTTGTCTTCTACTTCCTTGATTATGACTAATTATTTTTTATTGTGAAAAGTCATTTAAATATATTATAATGTATTTCATTTTTTTGTTTTTATAGTAGATATACATATTCTAGTAATTTTAATAATTCTCACTTCAATGATACAATATTTATTATGGGATTCCATTCAAATATTATATTTTTAAAATTTCACATAAAATTATCTTTCTCTTCGATTTACAAGTTTTCTAAATGTGTTTGGATATTTTTTTTACTATTATTTTATGATTTCTAAAATTCAATTTTACACTTTTTTACTTTTTTTTGAAATGATTCTTTTATTTCTAAGTTATTTTATATACGACTTTTCTAACATATATATAGGACGAATGATTTATTAACTTATATAGAATGAGAATATTTTCACACCATCAGGATGATATAATGATTCAGTGTCTCCTTTACAATATTTATGTGATGTCTTCGATGAAATTGTTTACTTTATAACTGTCTGGTATTTAAATATGAATTATATGAAAATGGAAATCTTGTTTTTCTTTTATAACTAGTTCAAGAGATCATTAAAAATTATTTTACTTCTAAGATAAAATTATTTGATGGAACTTATTCTATTCCATGAATGTTTTTATAGGATACTATCATTATTCTCATTATGTTTACATAATCATTTTGATGCAAGATATTTATAATACCCATTTCTTTTACATAAGAAATGTTATGTTGATATGTTTATGAAAATCATTTCTCTTCATGATTTTTAATGTGATGAATGATTTATGTTCTTAAGGAACACATATTTATGGTTTTAATTGTGTGATGGGTTGGACCTAAATCTCCCTCCAATCCATTGGGAAAATATAAATAACTCAGAGGGTAAATTTTTATGCATCAACGCAATTTCATTTTCAAAATTCTCCATGTAGACCTAGTTTTCATTTACCTATGATTTTTCATAGACCTAGTTTAAGGTTAATAAGTATAGAAAAAGACATAATTCTATGTCATTAACATAATCAATGAACTAGTTTCTATTTACATATATTAAAATTTTTAGAATTTTATGTTTATTCCATTATTCCATGTTTTATTCCAAATTTATTCACTCATATATTGTTCTATTATATGATTCATGTCTTATGATATTCTTTGATTTCTTCCATGATTGAAGATTATGATTTTTTATAATCATGATACAATTTTAAATTGTTATTACCATGTTATTATTCCCCTGTGCATATGTTTTGATTGATTTATCTTTTATTTAACCTTACTAAGAAGTTTATCTCATCTTTTCTTATGTTTCTTTTACCCAAGATATAAATAATGAAATTAAGTATGATATTTCCAAATGGATTCTTTTTTTGAAGGAATAAGTGTGCCATGATGTTGTTGTTTGGTCAACTAGGTTTTTATGTTACCATGATTATAAAGACACTAAACTCATATGGTTCAGGTGTGGTATAGTTATATTATGTATTGAATAATTATCAACTTGGATGTAAAATATATGAATGAAACGAGTGGGTAATTATATTTTCTATTAGATAAATGTTTATTTGACCTTTGGAAACTAGGATGAGAAATCAATTGTAAGAACTGTATGTGTACAAACTGGTCACACTCTTAGATTTGTAGTAATGATCATTAATACACTAATCTAATCCTATGGTCTCATTTATTTAAATTCTATATGTAATTTCCTTTGATTATGTGGTTTTCTGAGTATTATTAGTGTTGTTCACACTATTAATATTTTTGTCAATGGATGGAAGCTGACAGAACTATGTTATTTCCTAATGCGATAGCAAATGAAATGATTTTATTCCATAGAAAATGAATGTTGTGGTTGTTGGGATGAAAAATAATATTGAAATACTCGCATAACTTATGAATAATATTGGGATTCCAAATGAGAAGTTTAGGGACCAACATTATATTGAGTCTATATTAAAGCAACACCCACCATCCATTAGTGGATCTTCTGATCTAATAGTGGATGAGAAATTAATCCCCACCATTTAGAATATATATATATTTTTCAATTATTGGGGAATTATAATGTTTTCATATAATTTTTATCATATGAAATGTGAAGAATATTATTGGGGTGAGATTATCAACAATATGATGAAATAATAATCAATTGAATCAATGGAATGGTATTAGATTAATTGGATATTACTCAATAAGTACTTCATATTTATTCTACATAACATCACATAGAAGGATTTATTGATCAGATGAAGAACGATGACAGTTATATTGGTACCTATGAAGATAATTTTAAATGACATAAAAATTAATCTTATAGATTAATCATTAGACATCAAAAAAATGGTTGATTATATTGTGTGTTGAAACATAGTCTTCAAAATTTATTAGCAATAAAGTCCATTGGAAGCTCTGGTGAAATAATTTTATTTTCCATGAATGTGTAAATTAAATTCGGTAATGCCCATGGTTTTTGTGATAAGAAATATTAGATAAATAATAATAGAAAATACATAGGTTTACTAAGTAGAGGGAATAAAAAGTTTCCACCTCATACTTTCCAAAAAAGTGGGAAACAGAACTCAGGGGAATTATTGAAAAAAATGAGAAGATGCTTCAAGTGTGGGAAGTCTGTGAATCTTCAAAAATAGTGTCAGAATAAGGTAAATTGATCACTAAAATATATTAATGGAGAGAAAGATCAAAAAAATTCACTGCTCACACTTCAGTCCTATAAATGCAATGGTTCTAGGAATTATACAGATCAATGAACCAATCCAAGGGATAATGTGGATCGTAATAAATAAAAATATATGGATGAAATTGAATAAAGGAACTATTTGTATATAAAAAAGGTTTAAGTAAATCATGTTAAATAGGATATATTAATCATCCTCTACTTTGCTGGTAATTTCAAATTTTATCACTGAGATCAATGAAAATATTATTGTACATAATTTTGTAAAATTTAATGTGATTATCTTTCTATACATAAATTATGGAATAGAGAAATATCTTATCATTGATATTATTTTATTTTACTTATGAATTTGAATGAATGTGTTTAATTTTACTAGCGACTATGAAAATCAGTTGAGGTAATACTTTTGGATAACACATGACTAATGGAATGTTATCATATAATATGTGCATGATGATTAGAAAATAATGAGTTAAATAGAAATTATTTTATGATAAAATAAATTGGATAGTGTTGATGTACATGGATTGAATTAGTAATATGAATTAAAGGTTGCTTATGGATGGAGTTTATAGTATTTTTGGATTTGGGTATGATGAAAGAGTTATCTTTTGATAGAATGCATATTTTCACTAATGTTTTATGATAATTTAGGTTTTTAACATGTTTCAAGAGAATACATGACAATGATATTCACAAGTTTGGTGTGTGAAACAGAATAGAGAAATCATGTTTTTTGTAAGAATAATGAAAAATTGATTTCAAAAATTTAGTGACCTTCATTCAGCATTTTTGGCTTTTAATTTTTGGAATCCTCATGGGGGTATCTATTCATGAAATATTTTATGTTGAACATTGGATGAGGTTATAGAGATTAATGTATTACTAAAAATATTAACATTTATTCATATTGGATGATCAAAGATAACATTTTTTTATGATAACTATTGATAGAAGGAAATACTTGTCATCGCATTATGGATTTTATGATCCACCTATTCGGCTTGCTTTAAAATTTCAAAGTCATTTCATGGAGTAGGAAATGAAGCGGATATTGGTCACAAAAAAAACAAATAGTGGTATTTTACTTATGATATGAAATCATGTAAATATATCTTCCCATATGATTAAAAAATAAAATAATATTCTATTAACATTAATTTTTGTGATATCAATGTCCTTTTTCATACCTATTTTTTCTATGGTTTTGTGTTCATTATCATTTTAATGACCAAATTCTCTATCATTATCTATCCAAATTTTATTGTACGGACTATATTATATGTTCATTTAATTATTTTTCACTCATATTATCCAAATCATAATCCTAGATTAATTTTATCTTTTCTTTTTTACTTTCCCAATTTTTAAGAGGATGTTTTGCTGACCATTTTTATGTTCTGAGACTGCCAAAAACTAAATTTCAAATGTCAACCATTGAATTTCAATGTGCAATTTTACCATAACTCGCCTTCACCAAGATGAGGGAAGGGACGAAAAAATTCTATACCTTCCTTCATCATGTTGAAGGAGAGATAATAACCCCTAAATCCTGACTTCAATAGGCCCTAGAGTTGTGACTAGAACCAAGGGTATGGAATATCATATAATATGGAAGAAATTACCCTTTCTATACTACAAGATCAAGATATAATATGTAAAATACAAAACAAGCCAAAATAATGAATGTAAAAGTAAATCCAAAATCCCATTCTCATATGCATGATCGAAAAAAGTGATACAAAGTACAAGAAAACACTCAAAGGAACTACCAAAAGTAATGAAAATTAGCAAAGAAAATTGTCCTGATATCTGAGCTAGTATAGTCCGTCATGATCCCCAAAGCCATCGTGGAAACCAGAATGCAGTTTTATATATGTAGGGTGAGTATAAACTTATAATCAGTAGGGAAAACCAAAATCCCCTGAGCACAAGTGGGGAGGAATTATAATGTCCCTTGAGAATGTAAAGGTAACCAAAACTCCTAACATGGAAAACTACCCACCTAGAATCACCAAGGCACACTCACCAAATAATGCAGACCAGGTAAAAAAATAAAAATACTACATCAATATTTGGGTACCCCACACCGCTTTCCCACTTTTTTATTTATAACATTCTACATGTCAGAACTCCCCCATAGATCCCACTGCATTCGTAATTCCACCCCCAATAACAACCATGTGGTACATCCCAACTGTATGTTCATACCACCTACAAACACCTGTGCCACCAAAACCACACAAAACCATGCCTAGAGACACCTAGGCTATAATAACTACCACAATGCTCGAAGGCCTATAGGCCTCATCCTAAAGACACTTGGGAAAACTGCCTACCCACAAACACTTAATCCAACCACCACAACACAACCGTGTCCAAAGATTCATAGGATATAATAGTACTTAGGCCATCATTGCCTTCCTGAATATTCTTGAGCTACCTGGGAGAGGGAGTATAGAGGAGATAATAACCATCCACTCGTAAGAATTTTGGAAAAAACACCCTCCCCCACGAAATGGGGGTGTTTGGCATGAAATACTCAACATGGGTGGGGAACATATAAGAAACAAAAGAATGAAAAATTATACATATAAGTAATAAAGTACTCATCCAAACCTCAGGGTTCTGAAATATAAAACCCGGTCATATACCACCACCCTCGCTGCTATCCCTGGCTTCACAAATACAAAAAATGCAAAACCAAAACACAACCCATTTATATAAATCCAATACCCCGTTGTACCATTTATTGTTATCATGATCATGTGATTACTTTTAAAACATCCCTCCACTAATAGGCTACTTATATGAATAACCATAATCCAAAACAACTACTAACAAAAAACGGGCAGGCATGATGTTAATCATTTTCACCTGGTTCTCTTGATAATTCTGGAAAATAAAAGGGATTTGTGACATCCCTCAAAGTACTGGAAATAAACCAAGCCCTAACATACAGGCTCAAACGACCTCTGATTCACAAACCAACAACTAGAAAACCAGAGGTCCCATTCCCATTCATGTCACCCCACAAAGAATAAAACAGAGAAACCATAAATATCACTAGTATTATGAAAATAATTTTTCAAAACTATCCAACGCCAATCATTAGGTACCTTATTTATGACTGCTTTACCAAGGTGATCACACAAGGGCTCCTTTCCATTATGCATTCATTTAATCAACAATGTTTACATGATTAACTAGTTTCCATGTAACATGCATTTATACACGATATCATCCAGAAAAGAGAGATTTATTAGTGCGCATGAAAGGACTACCACCAACAACAATTTTCAATGTACATAACACTATACAATTTACAACATAAAAACAATAGTAACAAAGAAACTTCAACACCATGATTCCCACACCATTATGGTTTAAAAAGGTTAGTTCATTATCTTTGTTAATGTGGGTTTCATCTATGTCTCAAAAGATCATCATCATACCCACCCCACATGATGCACAATTAAAGATAGCCATTGAAAAACCCTCAAATTGGATTATTATGGTTCAATGTTTCTTCCACAATCCAAGAACAGTGGTCACATGAGAAGTTGTAAAAATACCATGAAGGATGAGTGGGAAGGGCTCCATCATGGGCACATGACTCATCTCGTGAGGAAGGAAATCAACCACATCTAGAGGGAGTAAGAGAGAGCGCGAGATAATAAGATCTCAGTGTGATAAAATCATGGATTCGATAGTTTTGAGATGTGAAATGTCGATGTGCTTAAAAAGAAAATTGTGGTTTAGCCAAGAATTTGGGTAGTTGAATAGGATATAATTAATTTATATTCACTAATTATATATGGATATTGTGAATATAGACCATTGGATGACTGTGAGTTGATATATTTCCATTAAAAGGAGAAAAAAATCTAAATGGCGTGAAACTAAACTCATTGGAAGCTGAAAAACGTGGCAAGTGGTGCACCATTCTACACAGTTTGGTAAGTCAAGGGTCACACCACTCTTAGGGGACATAATATATCATTTATAGAGTTAAAATGTAATTAAACCACTTTATAAATGATGTGAAGACATAAAGGAGGCATTTCAGGAAAACTGTGGAAAGAACCCCGACTCCCCATAGTCACATCATTTGGGTGTGGAAACAATCAGTGAGACCACGACGACACCCATCAATCGACACCAACTCCCTTCTATCTCACTGATGGTGTATGACACACCCCAAAGACCATAATTTGACAAATTAATCTACTAGGAAGGTCTGAATCATTACCTTAGATACATATCAAATTATTATCATCTGCAAGAATCAAGAAAAATCCCGACGGCAAGAGGGGGTCCGAACAACCACATCGTAAGGTACCTCTTGGGGAAAAACCACCTTAATTTTTTTTGAAACTAGGAACAACCCTCGACATCTTGGAACACCTCTCTTATCTATCTCCTAAACAACTTATGAAACACATAGTAACCTCAAAACATAGAATACACACTGTCTAGACATACTTATTAGGTATATCCTTCCTCCATGTCAATATACTATCCACTTTGGGCGGTACTAACTTGCATGCACGAGCATAATCACATCCACATTAATATGTCTGGATTATGGATCAGGTTCTCTCCTCCACACAGTCGGTACTTTTCACACACATTCACAATGTAATGGAAACAACACATCTCAGAACCAAACATGTTTAGCATTACATCCTAGGAAGTCAAAAAAACTAGAACATCAAGGAATTCTCAAGACAACAACTCAAAATAGCTCTAGGTAATAGGCGTGCATATGAGCTTCTCGCTCACATGTAATCTCTTCGAGGCCATCGTGCCTCCACAACACACAAACCGAAGGGATGGTCTGTCCATGAAGAACTTTAACTTTTCGATCCTCGATCCTTACTGGTAACTCCATGAACTTGTTATCATCCCTTATATCAAAATCCCCCTAGTCAATGACATGGGAGTCATAGTGTAGATATCAACAAAGCTCATAGTCATGGAAAATTTCATGGATCCTTTCCAACTAAGGTGTAAATTCAAGCTGATATTCTATCTCACCGACTCACCCCAACAATTCGAATAACCCGATGAAACTAAAAGACAGATTGCTTCCCTTACCGAACCGTCGCTACCTACATCGAGGGGAAACCTTCAAGGACACATTGTCTTTATTCTCAAACTACAAGGACCTCCTTTGATGATCGACACATGACATATGATGGTCCCAAGCACCCATCATCCTCTCATGCACAATTTGTACCTCCGTTGTCATGCTCTGCACTATTCACGGGACAGAAACACCTGCACCCCAACCTTGGTCTAGCACACAGGAGAACGACACAACCTCCCATAGAAGGATTAAAATGGTTCCATGCTAATAGTAGTGTGATATAAATTATTTTAAGCACATTATAAAAAGGTAAAATGTTGTACCCATGATCCCACTAAGTTCAAAACACATGCATATAGAATATCCTCTAACGTTTGGATGGTCCACTCTATTGGCCCATATGTCTGGGGGTAGGAAGAAGTGCTAAGGTGTAGCTAGGTTCAAAAATCATGCTGAAATCCCCACCAGATTCTTGAGGTAAATCATGCATCCTGATCCTAGACTACGGACCTCGAGACTCCATGCAACCGCACCAACTCATCGATGTATCATCTTGCTAAGTCATCTACCACACTCGAATCCTTAATGGATAATAAGTGAGATGTTTTTGTGAACCGGTCCACCACTACCTAGATGAAATCACAAAATCCCACATCCCTGGGTAGTATCATGTAGAAATCCATTGAGACATCATTCAACTTCAACTCAAGAATGTATATGGGCTGCAACACACCACCAAGACCATGATGTTCATCATTCACCTACTAAAACATGAGGCACTTTTCCGCAAACTCTACCACTTCCCACTTCACTCAGGGCCCCAAAAATTGACCTCTCAAACCCCAACACATCTTTGATACTCATGGGTTTACCTTCAGGGGAGATCTATGGAACTCATTGAGAACTCCCTCATGCATCATCTCTGGGAAAAACAACATCCTATTGATAATCAAATGATTCTAACCATTGTCTGAGCTCCCTTCCATAGCATTTAACTATTCATATCAATCACGCATCCCTTCACTCTCTGAGTCTCCCCATAGAGACTCCTCCACTGTTCAAAATAGAGAGGAATGCATTGTCATCTGAATCAGATAGCCTCTACCACCATCCACCCTTGAATCCAGGTGTAAGGCATCCAACTCCTCCATCTCCTTGCATGCATCCATATATTCACAAATATCTTCCCTCTACATCTTCTTGAACAAGGAATCAGCCACAACATTCCCCCTACATTCACTCTAAGAGATATCGAAGTCGTAGTCCTAACGAAACTCCACTAACCTTCTCTGTCACAAGTTCATGTCTGGTTTAGTAAATATATGCCTCAAACTCTTGTGATCTGTAAAGACCAAAAAGCACTTCCCGATAAGGTAATTCCTCCATAACTACAACGTGAACATTATTACTGCAAGATATTGGTCCTTTCTGGCATAGTTACACTCATGAGGACAAAACTTCTTAGATCAATAAGAGATCACTCCCCACTAATACATCATTACACACCCCATGTCATGGATAGAATAATTATAAAACACCTCAAACAAACCCCTTCCTCTGGAAAAATGAGCACTAGAGCACAATCCATCCTTTCCATCAGATATTTGAAGGCTTCCTGACACTACTCACTCAACACGAAGGTCTATTCCTTTCTAGTAAAAGCTATCAAAGGAGATCCAAACCAAAAGAAGTTGGGTACGAAACTACAATAATAGCCTTCAAAATGCAGGAAACTACGAAACTTGGTCACGTTATTCGGTGTTGCCCAAGAAACTACATTTTCAACGAATGAAAGATCCACTACTACCCCTTTCTGAGACACCATGTGTCATGAATGTGCACTTCTCATGTAAAAAACATTATCTTGGACTACTTCCCATATAACCGGTGGTGTCGAAGGATCTCTAAGACCATCCTATGGTGCTCAGTACCCTCTTCCATAGAACACATGTTCATCAGGATGTCATTGATGAACACATAGATGAACTGGTCTAGAAACATGTAGAAACTATAGTTCATGAGCCCAATGAACTCAACATGTGAGTTCGTAACAACAAACAACATGACTACCAATTCGAAGTCCTTATACATGTACCTGAAATTTATCATCGATATATCACCATCTATCACCTTTAATTGGTGATACCCAGACCATAGAATGTTCTTAGAGAACCAATATGATCACCTTAGTTGGTCAAAGAGATCATATATCATTGGAAGAGGCTAATAGTTCATGATCGTTACCTAATTCAGTCTCTGGTAGTCTATTCACATCCTCATACCACCATCTAACATCATCAAGAACAATACTGGAGCACCCCTTGGCCACATGTTGGGTCAGAAAAACCCCGTCTATATCAGATCATCAATTGTAAGATGCATCTCCCATAACTAATAAGGAAACATCTAATAATAAGCCATTAAAATTAGACGGGCACTGGGTTGTAAGTATATCCCAAACTCAATGTCATGTAGAGAGGGTAGAGTAACAACCTCCTCGATAAATACATCTATGAACTATCTGACAACTCCCAGAACATCCACCATCTCTAAGTTCACTGACTCCACTAATTTCATGGACAATATAGAAAGAAGTTTCTCTACACGCTGGCTACCCACTGTCCAACTCTATTAACCAAAAAATGCAACATTTCATCCATCCTTATCGGAGGACATGAATCTTCTCTAGAATAATTCTATTACATAAAAAACAGATAACAACCATTTGATGCCTAAATTTACATCATATGGATGCATTAGTAGAGAATGAATGTCCCCAGTACATTGATGTGGACCTATCATCAATCTTCATCCTTAGAAAACATCAACCAGTCGAATCTGACCCCCAACTGGCACATACACCATGGACATAGAGAGTCTCTCAATGTCTAAGCCCAATTTATGGACTATAACATGTATAAAAAAGAGTGAGAAGCACCTAAATCCAACAAGGAATTATCTTGGGTGCTAAGAAAGATGGCCATACCTCAAATAATCTCTTGCCCTGCTGGAACTACTATCTCTGTAGGATGCAATACCCATACCCTGCTCTACTTCCCCTCAGTTGCCAATCAGCTTCCCAACCACACTCAGATCAAGGTCCCTACAGAGAACCCTATGGTTGGTCTCCTCTAACAACATCTACTCTCAGTGGAGTGGGATTTTGTTTCCCCTACTGCTACTGCTGAAAAGTCATGGCTGTAAACTTCTTCTTCTAAGGTGGGAGCTGAACCTACCCACCATCACCATACTACACTCGAATTGGGAACAAAATTTGGATTTCTGCAAAACATCCAAAAGAGAAGAACCTCGGTCCCAGGCCCATAGATAACAGTAAGTATTGGGAGATCAAAACTATAACTACTGGGGTCTACACCCTACCTAATAAAACCTGGAAGGCCTCGATATTGGATGCCTTATTCTAACATCCTTTTCCTTTTACAAACCCAGCTATTCCCCCTATCGCAGAACAAATTCAAGCATGTGTGTCCCCTATACTACCTCAGCCTTCATCTAATCCACTATGTACGTCAGTAGAGTGAATGGAGTAATATCATATTTTAGAGAAAGTTAGAGTACCACCCCTAAACATCTCGCCCGAGACTCCTCATCTGAAAAGTATTCTGGAGAGAAGCGAAAGAGTTCCTTGAACTTGATCCCCAACACTCTTACCAAAATTATTCATTTCTAGAGAGAGAGAATCTTTTGCCTCTTCTTAGAATTCATTGTAGAAGAAATTAATTCTGCACAATACTCCTTCTTGAAGTTAGTCTACAAAACCTTAGTCTCCATCCTTTCTCTGAGGTAGAGCATCAACCATTGATGTGATGCTACCATAATCTGATTGACGGACAATAGAACCCAATACTCTCTCGAAGCACAGATCAAGGTGATGGTGATCTCCATCTCCTCTTGCAATGCCTCTATCTATAAGTTAGAATGACTAACCTCATAAGTCCAGAGGGTCTGCCTCTTGAAATACATAGAGTATTCTTCCACTTTCCATCCTCTTCCTCTCAGTCAATCCTCCGATGATCTATTGGATCAGCCTCCAGGGCCTCAATCATATGCACTACTCGTGGTCATCGTCCATGTGTGATATCTATAAGGTAAAAAAGTAATTCCGAAGATTGAGTAGTTTAAAATATTAATTTTTAAAATTTTCATATCTTTTTATTTTTGTTTTAAATTCCTAAAACACATAAGTCACACAACAACAAAAGTCATTATGATGTATGTAACATTCCTATGGTCTCTACCCTATAATCAGTGTAGCCTCAAATGGTCGTTCCGTAGGCCCAGACTTCTGGCAATAGATCACAGGGGGCCCTAAAATCCCATGTCCTGGTCAGTATTCCTTGGCATGTTTCACGAACAATGTAACACCCCAAGATTTCATAGTGTGTTATTTCTTCAAAATAATTCAATAACTTGCACTACACGCAACACCGAGTTCAATCACACCACGACTTACAAAAAAAAGCCATTCAAAAGAGGTTATGAATAGTATTATCTAAATTTTAAACTTTATATAATCCTTATAATTTTAGAATCCATATTATGAGTTTCTTAGTCATAATGCAAGAAAAGATTCATTTTCAGTATTTCACTTTTATCAACTTTTAATAGTGAAACCTTTTTAAATACAATATTTTAAACTTTTTGACTAAATGGGGACATGAAAAATTTAAAATGAAACATCCCAAGCTTCCACGGTACACTTTCTTTGAATAATACAGTAGCGTGTGTTGTACGCAACCTTGAGTTTTAACACACACCACAACCAATCAAACTAGCCGTTATGAATAGTAATACCTAATTTTTAAAATTATATATATTTTATATTTTAAAATGGACTTCATTTTTGGATTCGGAATATCGAATTTAGCCTAAGGTGAAATTTTGGTACTTTTCGGATAACTTTCATATTTTGATGAATAGTGAAAATTACTAAATTTTAATTAAAAACAACTTTTTAATCAAAATAATTAATAGTGATAAATTATGAATTTGAGTGGTTTTAATGTATATTTAGAATATATTTTTACAATTTAATATAATGTTGGTCATTAGACAAAATTTTACAATTAAACCAAACATAAACAAGTGTCAATCTTTTGATAGTTATTATCTCTTAAGAACACGCTTTTTGTTTTGACAGCGGGAATTAATTTTAAATTAATTTCTGCCAATTCTGTGTTTTGAATTTAGGAAAATGGATTCCATATTTGGAATCAGGATGTCCAAATTATGTAAATAGGTAACTTTTATTTTTACACATTTTGAATAATTACTGCGGTAAATATTTGATTTACCATGGTTAAAGGGTAAATCCGGTAAATAAGGGTTAAAAAATAATATTATAATAATACAAAATTACCCTAATAAGTGTCCTAACCTTATTGGTGGACACATACCCGACCATGGGCATCCTTGGGTCAATTTGGGGACTCCTTGGAGCCACTTGTATGTGGTAGGGACACATTATATTAATAAAGTTAAAATAAAAATAAAAATGGCATAAGCTTACATCTTTTAGAAGAACAATTTTTATATAGGGTTATACATGTTGGATTTTAGATTATAAATATTAATTAGAAAGCTAAATAGATTTCCTACATAATGATGTTTTATTTATAATTTTTAGACATTAAATAATTTATTTTATTTATGACACAATGATGATGCAGTAATTACTAAAATAGTAAAAAATTAACATAATTGATATTATAAATACCCAAATAAATATAATATGAAACTTTTAATGAATTACACTAATTTTCTAGGATAATATGATATATTAGGATTGATTTAATTGACTTTGTTCGAAGTAATCAATCTATTATGAGTTTCACAAAAATCAACTATTGAATAGTGTCAAAATGGACATAAAAGAGTTCTTAAAACAAATATTATATTATTAATTGATATTAAATTCCTAAAAATCTAAGGATCGGCCAAGAGACTTATATCATGATAGGTTCATCATTAATGTACCACTTGGGGGTCGCTTGGATGTATATAGTAAGTTTATTAACCATATTATATAAAAATACCAAGAGACATTGTAAAAGTGAAACTAATTAACTTAGAGTTAATACTTAAAAGATAAGGTTAATATAAGTACCCAAACCTGTCTAAATTCTATTGGTTGAGTGGTTTCCGACCTATCCCTACCTTAACCTTTGAATAATCAACTTTGGAGCCATTAGAAACCGAATATGAATTTATTATAAATTAATATTTCTAGCTTTTCCAAAGGTTCCCCTCACCCCTCTTATAAAAGGGCACTCCTCCTTCTCATTTCTTCACACCTCTAAAGCATTTTGGTTCGGCCAAACTCTGCCCCAATACTCTCCCAACATCCCTCAATACAACCTAGAGGCCTTAGTTTGATCAGAAAGCCAACCTAAGGAGCCTTTTTGATCAAATCAAAAGGAAGAACCCGAAGAAGAGGTAATGATTTCACCACCCTTTTCTAAGTTCATTTCTTCTTCCACTTCTTCTTCCTTTGTTCTTACCATTATAAAATAATAACTCCAGTATCTCACATATACTGTGATGTTATTATAAATATGGTAAAACCATATTCATTATCCTATCCACCCTTTGAATAACATGTCACCATACGTGCGTACGTACGGCTTACCGTCTCCACGTCGTGGTGTAATTGTTATTCAATATAATATTATTTGGATGGGTATAATAATGATGTGTAACTCATGTAAATAATAAATCTAACATGTTAATGATTCTTTATATATGATATACCATCCATTTATATATTATTTTAATATCAAAAGAATGATATTGTCTCTCGTGCATACGTACGGACTACCGTCTCCACGAACGCGATAAGATTCATTCTCCATCATATCCATTCAAGTATTATTCTCATTTTAGGGTTAAAAATAATGTTAATATCATTCTTATTATGAATAAGATATAATCCATCCATTACAAACATGTCTTACGTAACCTAACATTTAAGAAGAACGAATCGATTATCACCCGAAACGACGATAATACTAAGATATTATTAATAAAGCAATGTTAAAAGATCATATATGATATCATATTAATGTATATGATTCTTGTATAATTTAATAACAATTATTTCACCATTATACAGGAGGTTAACCTACCCCAACAAAGGAAAAGTACAAGGTAAGGGTTTATTTCACAATCTCTTCATTATCCGAGATTGTTTATACGTAATAATCTACTGGGATATCTTTATCATCCACATCCATGTATCTTAAAAATGTATTTCAAAACATTTTTACTATTTACAAGAATATGGGTTAAAGTCATTTATACCCTTGTTTGACTTTTTATAAGAGGTTTATAAAGGAATCTTTCCGTCGTTTTCAAAACAAGGTCCTTTTTAACCTTTTCGACAGAATTGAGGTAAGAATGTTTTTTTTAACTTATACGGCGGGTGCGGTTATTTTCCGCCGTTATAAAATCGTCTAAGCTTTCCTTACAAGATTATAAGAATATTTTCAAAGAAAATGTTTTATTTTATATGGATCTTAAATGTTTTCAAAATAAAAGGAGATACTTCTTTAAAAAGAATTTTGATTTCATCTATGTCAACATCCTTTGATGGATTTTAAGATTATTTGAAGTTGATTTATTATGATACAAAACTTCTATATTGTATTGAAGGTTTTGTGATATGTTTGACTATGGATGTGCTATTTTTATACCATTCATAGTTTATGGTGAAATTATTGACATTTCGTATGCTAGTTTTAATACGAATGTTTATGTTATGTTTAAACCTTTTCATATGGGAATGCATTGGACTTAATAAGTGACGGGTGGAGCCCGCTATAGCTCCTCGATGCATCCGTAGGTCTCATGAGACAAACTAGTGTCTTGGCACAAGGCCTTGACAAAATATTATTTGTAGTCTTGGCACGAGGCCTTGACTATGTGGTTATGATAGTCTGGCATTATGCATTCCAACATTATGAAAGTGGTTATTGATTTTTGCATGTGATTATTCGATTAGTAGAATATCCATGTGAATAAGTAAATGGAATTATATCATTTTTACTTTTGCCATACTATGTTGAAGTTCAAGTTTAAAAGGATTTTGTTTTAGTAATGCATTGCCTTAAATGTTTATTCTTATTTATGAAAGTTTCCGCTATATTGTTATCCTTACTGGGCATTTAAGCTCACCCCTTTTCTATGTTTTATTTTTCCCAGGATGTGAAGAAGTAAGTTATGAATGACCTGCAGGGATTTTATGAGGGGTTAATAGTGTGGATTGTGGAAACATTATGTTGTTGTATTAGTTTTTCATTTTATGATGTAATGTAAAACTTATGAATATATCTAGTGTTTCCAAGGCTACTAAACCAGTCGGTCTTTCGAGATTTGATCTTTCTTGTGATCATGCCAATGTTACGAAGTAATGCACCGACTCTGGGTAGCTGGGGTCAGGGCGTCACAGTTGGTATCAGAGGATGTTTAGTAAAAACCTTGGAAGCTAGATTTAGATAAACTCTGATTAGAGCACGTTGACCTAAGATGAACTTTGAGGATAAGTATAGAAGAACTTCCTAGAATTTTGGTATTGTAGAGATTTTGTGAGTTTTCCGAGCAATACATCCCTGTCTGGATACGAGCAGGTAGAGGTGGCTCTGGCACAGATGTACCTAGGGGTAAAACCCGAAAACACCGCTTTGAGCTAGACTCGAACGGGAACTGGTGCACGACAATGGGCCTTGCTGCACTCTTGGTTACGACACTCCCGGGGGATATTCTTAGGATAACTCTCATTCTCTTTACGAATCATTATGAAGGGTTTATGAGTATATACTTCCTCAAAGAAAACATTTTTATGATTATGGATTATATCCATAAATAGTTCAATTTATGTTAAGTGTTTTATAAGTATGGGATTATGTATTTTGATTCATAAACTGATCTAGTTTATGCCATTGTTTAGAAATGGCGCCTAGTAGAAGGAATGAGAACTCCAGAAATGCACATGATCCAAAGAGAAGGAAGGATCATATCTTTCATGATTTTAAGCTAGAATTGATAAGAGAAATAGTCTCCCATGTATTATCATCATATGAAGAAATAATATCATGTGTTGATAAGATAAGTAAAGAGTTTACTGAGTCCTATGGCTTTGAAGGGAAGCAAGAGAAGAAAAGGATGGAAGAGAGAAAAATGGATAAAGGGAAGAGGGAAAAGAAGAATTTTCCCATATGTGGTAACTGTGGAAAGAAACACCCTGGAACTTGCCTGAAAGGAATGGTAGTTTGTTATAAGTGTGGAGGAAAAGGGCACAAAGTACGTGACTGCAAGGGTAAGAAAATGGTTTCAAATGTACAATGCTTCATTTGCAAGGAGTTTGGACACTACGTGAACCTATGTCCCAGTCATCAGACTATGACACAAATGATGCTATTGGATAATAATCTAGTTATGATACTACCACAGATGAAGAGGAATGATTAGAGTTCTTATGTTGATTATGTCAATTGAGTGTTGTATCAACAATGTACTTGTTATAATAATTATGGAGTATATAAGGATTGTACTACAGTACTATTTCATTAAGGACTTGAGATTGTGTGGAACAAAGAAAAGTTACTCAATAGCAGGATAAATTTTTGGAAAATATATGGTTGAGAGAATGATAAACCATAATATAGTTCTGATACCGAGGTAGTGATTTTCGAATAATACATGATTATTTTGGAAAAAATATATTGGATATTCTTGACTACCTTGGAACTGATTAATGATTTGTATATTCCATCATTGTTGGGGTTTAAAACATTTTTGGATTGATGAAGTATATCCAGCATTCTATATGGAATAAGGGGGCATGAATGTAATCAATAAGGAATATGGTAATACATGATGAAGGTATTCATATGCTATTACGGGGTAAGAAGGATCTATATTATGTTTACCTTCCTTATAAATGTTAGACTGTGAGTTTGGACAGAAGTATTTTGGATAGTTCTAGTTTGGATTATTTTGGATTGCCATAAAAGGACAACCCGGAGGTCGGGCGGCAACCCGTCGCGTCCAGCAAGGCTGCGAGACTTGAACCCGCAACCGAAGGGCGACAAGGGTGTATCACCTACCACTGGACCATGAGATGTCCTGGATTAAATAATGTAGTTTTTATTAAAGGATCATGTAGATGAATTATAAATTCGTTTATTTTGGAACCCTATACGAATAGTGTAAATAGAATTTTTTTACATTCTATTATCTTTTAGAGTGAAAGATGAGTTTGTGGTAGAAATTTATTAATGGATAAAACTCTAATTACAAAGTAAGTATATCTCATTATGATCTTAGCCAATCTCATAAATAAATTCCTCAATATTAAGAAAAGCAACTTTGAACAAAAATGTTGTCCTAGATGGTACCTTAAATCATCACTAATTTATGGCTTTGGGATTGTTGGCCTTTTCATAGCCATGTTCTCTACCACTCTCCATCAGATAATTGATGGTTAGATTTCTCTTCCATATCCATATTTTCCTACATGGAACCCTAGTATGTGTTATTTTCGGTAATCTTCATACTTTCCACTCTTTATTTTAAATAGAGGCCTCATTAATTCATTTTTCGATGTGGGATTTCAACTAAGATATTTTGAAACGTCAAAAATGTGTTATCCTAATACCCTATGTTTTGTTGAACCGATGGTATTTCAAATCATCATAGATTGATGAATTTAAGGACCTCAATTATACACTTGTTTGTGATTGATGACCTCAATCACTACCTATAAATATTTATGTTTTTCCTCCAATTATATGTCTCTAATTACCACCAATGTTCTCCTAATCGAGATCATAATTTGGTAGTGACCCTTTCATTTCTCATTTCCTCATATTAAGACTAAATTTTAGTAACCCAATTTCCGATGTGGGCTTTCCCACAAAGATATTTTTTATTTTCAACCTTTTATTTTCGAAGAACAATTTCAAATTGCGAGGACGCAATTTATTGAAGGAGAGGAGAATGTAACACCCCAAGATTTCATAGTGTGTTATTTCTTCAAAATAATTCAATAACTTGCACTACACGCAACACCAAGTTCAATCACACCATGACTTACAAAAAAAAGCCATTCAAAAGTGGTTATGAATAGTATTATCTAAATTTTAAACTTTATATAATCCTTATAATTTTAGAATCCATATTATGAGTTTCTTAGTCATAATGCAAGAACAGATTCATTTTCAGTATTTCACTTTTATCAACTTTTAATAGTGAAACCTTTTTAAATACAATATTTTAAACTTTTTGACTAAATGGGGACATCAAAAATTTAAAATGAAACATCCCAAGCTTCCACGGTACACTTTCTTTGAATAATACAGTAGCGTGTGTTGTACGCAACCTTGAGTTTTAACACACACCACAACCAATCAAACTAGCCGTTATGAATAGTAATACCTACTTTTTAAAATTATATATATTTTATATTTTAAAATGGACTTCATTTTTGGATTCGGAATATCGAATTTAGCTTAAGGTGAAATTTTGGTACTTTTTGGATAACTTTCATATTTTGATGAATAGTGAAAATTACTAAATTTTAATTTAAAACAACTTTTTAATCAAAATAATTAATAGTGATAAATTATGAATTTGAGTGGTTTTAAAGTATATTTAGAATATAGTTTTACAATTTAATATAATGTTGGTCATTAGACAAAATTTTACAATTAAACCAAACATAAACAAGTGTCAATCTTTTGATAGTTATTATCTCTTAAAAACACGCTTTTTGTTTTGACAGCGGGAATTAATTTTAAATTAATTTCTGCCACTTCTGTGTATTGAATTTAGGAAAATGGATTCCATATTTGGAATCAGGATGTCCAAATTATGTAAATAGGTAAATTTTATTTTTACACATTTTGAATAATTACTGCGGTAAATATTTTATTTACCATGGTTAAAGGGTAAATCCGGTAAATAAGGGTTAAAAAATAATATTATAATAATACAAAATTACCCTAAAACGTGTCCTAACCTTATTGGTGGACACATACCCGACCATGGGCATCCTTGGGTCAATTTGGGGACCCCTTGGAGCCACTTGTATGTGGTAGGGACACATTATATTAATAAAGTTAAAATAAAAATAAAAATGGCATAAGCTTACATCTTTTAGAAGAACAATTTTTACGTAGGGTTATACATGTTGGATTTTCGATTATAAATATTCATTAGAAAGCTAAAACGATTTCCTACATAATGATGTTTTATTTATAATTTTTAGACATTAAATAATTTATTTTATTTATGACACAATAATGATGCAGTAATTACTAAAATAGTAAAAAATTAACATAATTGATATTATAAATACCCAAATAAATATAATATGAAACTTTTAATGAATTACACTAATTTTCTAGGATAATATGATATATTAGGATTGATTTAATTGACTTTGGTCAAAGTAATCAATCTATTATGAGTTTCACAAAATCAACTATTGAATAGTGTCAAAATTGACATAAAAGAGTTCTTAAAACAAATATTATATTATTAATTGATATTAAATTCCTAAAAATCTATGGTTCGGCCAAGAGACTTATATCATGATAGGTTAATCATTACTGTACCACTTGGGGGTCTCTTGGATGTATATAGTAAGTTTATTAACCATATTATATAAAAATACCAAGAGACATTTTAAAAGTGAAACTAATTAACTTAGAGTTAATACTTAAAGATAAGGTTAATATAAGTACCCAAACCTGTCTAAATTCTATTGGTTGAGTGGTTTCCGACCTATCCCCACCTTAACCTTTGAATAATCAACTTTGGAGCTATTAGAAACCGAATATGAATTTATTATAAATTAATATTTCTAGCTTTTCCAAAGGTGCCCCTCACCCCTCTTATAAAAGGGCACTCCTCCTTCTCATTTCTTCACACCTCTAAAGCCTTTTGGTTCGGCCAAAATCTGCCCCAATACTCTCCCAACATCCCTCAATACAACCTAGAGGCCTTAGTTTGATCAGAAAGCCAACCTAATGATCCCTTTTGATCAAATCAAAAGGAAGAACCCGAAGAAGAGGTAATGATTTCACCACCCTTTTCTAAGTTCATTTCTTCTTCCACTTCTTCTTCCTTTGTTCTTACCATTCTAAAATAATAACTCCAGTATCTCACATATACTGTGATGTTATTTAAAATATGGTACAACCATATTCATTATCCTATCCACCCTTTGAATAACATGTCACCATACGTGCGTATGTACGGCTTACCGTCTCCACGTCGTGGTGTAATTGTTATTCAATATAATATTATTTGGATGGGTATAATAATGATGTGTAACTCATGTAAATAATAAATCTAACATGTTAATTATTCTTTATATATGATATACCATCCATTTATATATTATTTTAATATCAAAAGAATGATATTGTCGCTCGTGCGTACGTACGGACTACCGTCTCCACGAACGCGATAAGATTCATTCTCCATCATATCCATTCAAGTATTATTCTCATTTTAGGGTTAAAAATAATGTTAATATCATTCTGATTATGAATAAGATATAATCCATCCATTACAAACATGTCTTATGTAACCTAACATTTAAGAAGAACGAATCGATTATCACCCGAAACGACGATAATACTAAGATATTATTAATAAAGCAATGTTAAAAGATCATATATGATATCATATTAATGTATATGATTCTTGTATAATTTAATAACAATTATTTCACCATTATACAGGAGGTTAACCTACCCCAACAAAGTAAAAGTACAAGGTAAGGGTTTATTTCACAATCTCTTCATTATCCGAGGTTGTTTATACGTAATAATCTACTGGGATATCTTTATCATCCACATCCATGTATCTTAAAAATGTATTTCAAAACTTTTTTACTATTTACAAGAATATGGGTTAAAGTCATTTATACCCTTGTTTGACTTTTTATAAGAGGTTTATAAAGTAATCTTTCCGTCGTTTTCAAAACAAGGTCCTTTTTAACCTTTTCGACAGAATTGAGGTAAGAATGTTTTTTTAAACTTATACGGCGGGTGCGGTTATTTTCCGCCGTTATAAAATCGTCGAAGCTTTCCTTACAAGCTTATAAGAATATTTTCAAAGAAAATGTTTTATTTTATATGGATCTTAAATGTTTTCAAAATAAAAGGAGATACTTCTTTAAAAAGAATTTTGATTTCATCTATGTCAACATCCTTTGATGGATTTTAAGATTATTTGAAGTTGATTTATTATGATACAAAACTTCTATATTGTATTGAAGGTTTTGTGATATGTTTGACTATGGATGTGCTATTTTTATACCATTCATAGTTTATGGTGAAATTATTGACATTTCGTATGCTAGTTTTAATACGAATGTTTATGTTATGTTTAAACCTTTTCATATGGGAATGCATTGGACTTAATAAGTGACGGGTGGAGCCCGCTATAGCTCCTCGATGCATCCGTAGGTCTCATGAGACAAACTAGTGTCTTGGCACAAGGCCTTGACAAAATATTATTTGTAGTCTTGGCACGAGGCCTTGACTATGTGGTTATGATAGTCTGGCATTATGCATTCCAACATTATGAAAGTGGTTATTGATTTTTGCATGTGATTATTCGATTAGTAGAATATCCATGTGAATAAGTAAATGGCATTATTTCATTTTTACTTTTGCCATACTATGTTGAAGTTCAAGTTTAAAAGGCTTTTGTTTTAGTAATGCATTGCCTTAAATGTTTATTCTTATTTATGAAAGTTTCCGCTATATTGTTATCCTTACTGGGCATTTGAGCTCACCCCTTTTCTATGTTTTATTTTTCCCAGGATGTGAAGAAGTAAGTTATGAATGACCTGCCGGGATTTTATGAGGGGTTAATAGTGTGGATTGTGGAAACATTATGTTGTTGTATTAGTTTTTCATTTTATGATGTAATGTAAAACTTATGAATATATCTAGTGTTTCCAAGGCTACTAAACCAGTCGGTCTTTCGAGATTTGATCTTTCTTGTGATCATGCCAATGTTACGAAGTAATGCACCGACTCTGGGTAGCTGGGGTCGGGGCGTCACAAACAAAGAGTACCTAGCACAACTTCCCAACCATCCCATGAAATCCTTAATATTATTAATGCCAAAATTCATCCTATCTCTCCACCATCACCTATAATACAATTCTGTCACAACCCTCCTTCACCAAGATGAGGGAAGGGGCAACAAAATACCAGACCTTTCCTCATTCATGTTGAAATAGAAATAATGACCCTTCGAGTACGGCCTTCAATATTCTTTAGTGTTCCTTCTTGCGCCAAGAGTATGGAATATTGTATAGTATCGAATGAATTACTCTTTTTATAGAACAATATATGGAGATAAGATGGAAATTCCCAAACAACTCCAAATATTGAAAGTAAAAGTAATGATAAAAACATATTCTCATACGCACTTTTGAAATAAAGTGATACAAAGTATTAGAAACCTATGAATGGAAGTACCAAAAGAAATGAAAAAGTAAAAATGACAATTGTCCCAACATCTAAGCTAGTAAGGTCCTGCACATTCCCCAAAGTCTTCCTGGAAACCTCGAAGTAGTTTTTTATACATAGGGTGAGTTTACAAGAATAATCAGTAGTGAAAAACAATAGCCCTCATGTAAATTTGGGGAGGCATTCTAATGCCCCATGAGAAAGTAAAGGTAAGTAAAACACCTAACAAGTAAAACAACCTGCACAACAACACCATGGAATGCTCCCTAAATAATTCAAACTAGATAAAATAATAGAAATATCCCATTGTTATTTGGGTACCCCACACCGATTTACCACTGGTTATTTAAAACATCCTACATGTCAGACCTCCACCACAGATCCCACTACAGTACCACTGCCTCCCCCAACAATAACCATATGGGCCATCCCAACCGTACATTCATCCCACATGAAAACACCTAGACCACCACAACCACACATAATCACCCCCACAGACATATGGTCCACAACAACCACCACCAATCCCAAAGACACATGGTCCTCTTCCTCAAGACACTTTGGAAAACAACAGACCCACACAAACCTGTGCCATCCACCATAACACCACATTGCACGAAGAGTCTTGGTCCATAATAATTCGTAAGCCATCACAACCTTCCCGAAGAATCTGGGGCTACCTGGGAGAGGGAGAAGAAAGGTGATAATAACAATCCACTCATAATAATGTTGGGAAAAACAACATCTCCCATAAAATTGGGGTGTTTGGCACAAAGTGGTCAACAAGGGTGGGGTACATATAAGAAAGACATGAGACAAATCTTATATATATAGGTAATCCAGAACTCATCCCATCATAAGAGTTTTGAAACATACTACCAGATTGTACTCCACCACTCACACTAATATCCCTAAATGTAGAAATATGCAACAACCAAAACCAGAACAAAATCCATTTCTGGAAAACAATTCCCCCATTATACTTGTTCTCATTATCATGTTCATGTGATTCCTTTTAAAACATTCCTCTACAAACGAGCTAAAAATAGCCATAAACACCAGACAAAATAACAAATGAAGAAAAAATATCCGAGCATGATTTTTGTCATTCACACCAAATTCTCTTATAAAGTCAACACAACAAAATGGATCTGTGAGATCCATCGATGTACTAGAACCAAACCAATCCCTAACATACCAGCTTCACATGGACTCCAATTCAGAAACAAAAAACTTGAAAACTAGAGGTACCATCCCCATTCACTTCACTCCACAAAGAATTTGAGAGTGAAATTATATATATCTCTAGAATGAATGAAGAAGTTTCTAAAATTATCCAATACCATTTTTAGGTACCATATTTTCGTTTGGATGACATGGGTGATCACACAAGGGATATTGCCTATCGGGGATCCCTTTAATCACAAATGATTACATTATTAACAAATTTCCATATTAAAACCATTTATACATTCTACCATCCAAAAAATAGATCATTATTAGTGTGGTAGAAAGGACCACTAATGTCCATGATTTTTAGTGGATGTAGGCCCATACAATACACAACATAGAAAAAAGGTAACACAGTAATGCCAAAATCCTCATTCCTACCAATTTATTATTTAAAACATTCCATTCATTATCTTTATTAATGTTGGTCTCATTTAAATCTTGAAAGGTCATCATCATAACGACTCCACATGATGAACAATTAATGAGATATGATTGAAAAACCACTACGTGGATGATCAAGGATCTACATTTCCTCCTCACTCAAAGAACTAACGTCACATGAGTATTTGGAAAAAATACATGAATGATGAGAAGGAAGGGATCTAACATGGGCACATGAATTGTCTCATATGGAAGGAAATCATGCGCATCCAGAGGGAACAATAGAGATCAAGGTATAAGAATATTCCACTGTGATAAAAGTATTTATACTTGAGTTACAGGATGTGAAATCTCAATGTTTTTAAAAAGAGGATCATGGTTTAACCCCACGGTAGGGATGTAGAATATGTTGGAATAAATTTAGATTTAATGATTATCCTGGGAGATAGTAAAGATAGACTAGATGATGGTTTTGAGATGATAGATTTCTATAAAACAGAGGAAAATTCATAATAGGGGAGAAACTAGAAACATGTGAAATTGAATACATGACAAGGGGTGTGACATGCTGCATATTCTGGTTAGTCAAGGGTCACCCTAATCTTACGGTATTTAAAAAATAATTTATGGCCTTATAAAGGGCTTTATACAACTTTAAAAATTGTGTGAATACTTAAAGGAGGCGTTACGGGAAAACTGGGGAAAGAACCCCGAAACCCCACAGTTGCATTGTTTGGGTGTGACACTGATCGTTGAGACTAATCAATGAAACTAATCGGTGAGACAACAATCAGTGAGGTGGATTGATGAGACTGATAAGTGGAACTGATAGATGACACAACAATGACACCTTACCACTGATATCAACGCCCTTTAAGCTCACTGATGGTGTCTGAGACACCCCAAACAACATAAATTGACCATGTAATGGACCAGGAAGGCCTGAGCCATTAAAAATTACAAATTTAAAAGATGATATTTCCAGAAACTTTTTATTATATCAGGATGATGTCTTATTGATTGGTGCTTCCATCGAACCTCTCTAAAGTCCATGATGGGTTCCATGTATCTCTCTAAAGGAAGTACATATCTAATACTTCTAATGAACTGAACACAAAGTTCAAACCACTAGAAAAAGGAATTTCTTTTGAAGAACACTGGATAGACATTCTAGATATAATAGTGAATTTTCTTTGAATTAATACCACAAACACGGACAATGTTTTGGGGAGAAAACTCTATCTTGTGGAAGCTATGTGGGAGCCTGAGGATGTGAAGAGGAAGATGAATCCTCATCTAATTGTATCAGAGTGATGAATTTTGAGGTAAAAATTATTTTTATGGCAGTAGAATGTAACACTCTAATATTTTATGGTATGAATACTTTTGAATAAATATAATTTCCTTGATTGTTTAAATTTCACAGAACACTAATCTTAAACCGACCCCAAATATATATATATATATATATATTATAACATAACCATTAAATCATAGTCATTAAATTAGTGAGAATGAATATTATTAACCACATTGGGAAATATATAATTATCCAACCAATTTGTAATTTATTAATTAACATCTTTTGAAGATGCACATAATTTGTAGTAATGTTAATTTTCTCCTCCAAAATATGTTATATTCAAAAAGATTTTTAATTGATTTTTTTGAAAAAATAAATATAATTACATTTTTGACACTTTTACAAAAGGTATTTGATGAAATGGAAATAACTTTTGAATTAAGAATTTCCAAATTCTCTTAGGATGAATTCTTTTTTATTTTATTATTATTATATTTAATTAGTGAATAGTAAAAAATAGATTTTTATAAAACACTAATTTTCATTATATTTTAAAGTATTTTAATGAATTTAAATTAATCTCTAAGTAACATAAGTACATTATAGTTATTTATAATCTAATTAATTACATATAATCAATATTTATAATATATTTTTTTGAAAGTGATTTTGTGGGTTTAGAAACACAATTTCCCAGAAAAAAAACTATTTTATATCATTATAATGATTTAATTTAGAATGGAAATTTTACAAATTTGTGTTTCAATTTTTTAAAATGGATTCTATATTTAGAATAATGGAAAAATAGGTTATATGGTCATTTTTTTATTCATCCAAAAATTATCTATGTTAAAAAAATATTAACCGTTGTATATGTAAAATAATGTAGTGGGGTAAAGTAAATGGGTAACTTCTTAAAATACCTCAAAACTACAACTATAAATAGTCAGTTGATGTGTTTCATGAATATAATGAACCTTTAAAACATAAATAGAATCCCAAATTCATCGTAAGTAAATCCACATAAATTTGGTTCGCGTTAAATATAAAATAATCATTATTTAATCACATAAAACCACCACTCTAGAATAAATTGCACTCTTCTCTGCACAATTTATCTTCCAAATCCTTGATGCTTCTATAATATCTTCCATATAATATCATTCCCAATTTAATAAAAATCAATGTGCTACTAGTCTTACCAAATGACCAATTACCATATTTTAAGGGGTAATTTATATAGTTAAACTTCATGTGGTATCTTTCTCAAACAATGTCCCTTAATTTATTTTATTTTTCTAGATTCTTCAAACCTACATCTACCATCAAGGAATACTTACTCTATAATATTTTAAATAAGATAATTTTATGTTTATATTGTAATATATTATATCTATCCCTTTTTATAACCTCATATTATTTAAATAAACGAAACCATTATCCTAATTATAGCATTTAATCATCTATGTGAATAATGATATTTCATTTTTCATTACGACCATTAAGGATGGTCATAAAAGCTTTCATCTATTAAATACATTTTTAAAATGTATATTATAGAATATTTCATATTCTATATATATATATATATCATATTAAATAAAATGAAACTAGTTCTTAATGGTTGGAAAAAACATGAAATAAACTAAAATTTTATAGTTATCATTTTATAAATTGAATCATCCTCATGTTAAAAATAATATAGATTTAATGGAAAATTAAAACATAATTAAATGATTGAATACAATATTATTTCACACCTATAATTTTATTTCCATTCAAAATTAAAATATATGATTATAGAGAAATGAACCAATGATGGAACCATAAAACTAATGCACCTGATAAAATGAAAATATTCATATATTATTACTCAATTAGATGTAAGATGTTATAAAAGAATAAGATAATGAATTATAATTTTGAGTATATTTTTGAAATTATTTAATGACATTATCTATACCTTTATAAATGATAATAATGAATGAAAAACTAAAGAGAACAATATGGTATGCTTTTTTCATCTCATCTTTAATTATTTGAGATATATGCCTTATTCATCACCTGTTTATTATTTGTGGTGTATATATTCCCATTTGATATATCATATCATGAATATAATTTTCTTCATGGTATTAAATTTTTAAGGTGATAATTATTAATTTTATTGGTAAAACAATTTGAATAATTACAAAGCGGTAAGGAAATTCATAACACATTTTCCATTCAGTAGGATAAACATATGCTTCCATGGTTATGTCCCACTAAGATTAATTATTGAATGAATTTTGAAAATATTTTTTTTTTCAATAGCTTATGTGGATTTAAAAATTTTACACATATTATATTACTTGGATTAATCATCACCTCAATGATATGATATTTATAAAGAACATTATTATAAAAATATTATTTTCAAAATTTATACTAAAAGTCAATTTTTCATCTATGACCATTTTCATAAAATTGTTTCCAAAAATGTTTTTAATATTATTATATTATTATTTTAATTTCATATTTACTCATGTTGTTATTTAAAAAAACATTTTAAAGGATTATTTATTTCATTTTCTAAATGATTTTCATTGTGATTTTTGAATTAAAAATACAACAGGAATGTTTTTTTTAACATATACTACATGAGTGGTCTTTCCCAATAAATGATTATTTAATATTTCTTCATACCATTTAAAAAATTAATTTTTTTCAAATAAAGAAATTTCATTTATATTTTCATGGAACATTAAAAAGAAATTATTTGAAAATATAAATAGTGTTTTTTAATGAATTGTTTCTAGTTATATTTATAAAAAATTCCATTTAAGATAACATAATTTCATGTTACATATGATTTAACTGGAATATTATTAGAGGAAACTATCCTAATCCTTTTTATCATTGGATTAAGTTGATGGTGAAATTATATTTATGAATCCCATTTTTTTCATGAGTTATGTTATGATGATATGTTTATACAACCCATTTTTTCATTATTTTTGATACGATGAAAGATTTATATTGTTATGTAACACACATTTATGATTTTCATTATGTGATATGTTTGAACTATATATCCCTACAAATATTTTTGTAAATATTGATAACTCAATAGGTAATTGTGTTTTTCATGATCCAAATTTCATGTTAACAATTCTAGTTTTCAACATGGTTTTTATGTTAATAATATTGTCCACAGAACATGTTCGATGAACATAAGTTTATTCAAGGTAAAAGTTTTAGGTCCTTAACTTAATGAGTGAATATATTTCTATTTATATGTGTTCCTAATGTTATAAATTTATGTATATTAAAAATTTCATATTTTTATGCTAAAGATATTATCGTATGGCTCATGTTATTTTATTATTCATTCCTTCTTAACTTCGATGATTTATTCCAAGACTCGAGATTATGATAATAAATATTAATTGTATAATTCTGAAATTTTATAACTAGGTTCATATTCACCTATAGTTATGTTATGTTCGATATATCCCTTGTTAACCATTACTAAGAATAACATCTAAACCTTTTCATATGTTTCATTTCCCTAGGATATGTTTAAAAGAATTATGTATGATATGTCAAAAAGGGGTCTAGTTATAATGGAATAAGTGGGAGACAATGTATATGTTTTATAAAGAAAATTTTAATGATTCCAACATTCCAGAGACAGTAAAACCAGAATGTACATGTATTGTTTTGTAATGTTATTTAATGAATATAAAAATATTTGAATGAAAAATATATTTATGAAATGATTGGGTCATAAAATGACATGTTTCTTTTCATGATTGTATTAATGTATGGAAATGTGACATGGAATGGGGTTTACAACTATGATTTTTTGATTCTTTATTATAGATTCTTTTTTCATGTCTTTACGAATATGATATTCATCATGAAATTTAGTTTCAAAAGTACTGTGGCATGAATATTACTATTATTATTATTATTGTAATTATTATTATATTAATCTATTATCAGCATGTGTTATACACCCTGTTTAATTTATTTTTTTTCAATTGTTATTATTACTCTATTCCAAATCGTATAATCTCACCATTATATTCCATTGAACCTCTCTAATAGTATTTATCATGTAAAATATAATTATGCATTCTTGATGTCACATAACATTAAAACTCTGTCACATGTGGGAGAAATGGGGTGAATAAATTTCATATATTGTAATGATGTTGTAATATCCTACACCAGGTTCGGTAGAAAAATATATAATTTTTCTTAAAAAAACCCCAACATATTTAATTATTCATGAATATGAAATTTTAGTTAAATATATATATATATATATTTAATTGTTTTGAGGTAGTTTTTTGATTCCAAGAGTATCCAAAATGATACATTTACTATAGTGTAGATCACCATAGGTTGAATGATCAATCTGCTGAAGAAACTGGGTGTGTTGTGATGTAAATGCTATGTAAATCTCTATCTCGATGATTCAAAGGATAATTTCATTTATGGATTTAATTTGGGTTTGTTGACCACCTATTTAGAGTTTAATTTACTGGCATGTTATATATTAAGTAATTTTAATCAGATATAATAATTAAAGTGGATGACCCATATGGGACTAATGAAAAAAATCGTGAGAGTAATTTTTTGAATGAAATATTTTATGGTGAAAAGTTTTTAATTTCTTGTGATCATATAGGCATGAATATTTATAAATGGGACTTCAATTTATATTTTTTTTGATGGAGTCTAATTTTTATCCATGTTTCAGAATGGATCTTGAAAGGATTTTTACATTAAATAGATGTTGTTTAACAAGTAATGGAATTTGTGAGATGTCTTGTGAGATCAGAAGGGATCTTGGAGTTTCATGTATGTTTGTGGAATCATTTTTAGTGGTTTTACATCATCTAATAGTTGGTAAAAATTTGCTAGCTAGTGGTTACATATATAAATATATTCGGTTGTTATCATAACCAGCTATCATGTTTTCCAATACTATTTTTGAGCATTTTTTTATGATTAAATTTTGGAAATATATTCTATTTAGATTTTGGTGAAAATTACATGTCAAGTTAATTTATTATTTATCAAAATATAGTTACATTAATTATACTAGATTATAAATAATTATTGAACGCTTTTTTTATTTTGATTTAGTGTCTCTTGAGATTCAGAGATTTACATTTTAATTTGTATGGGATTGGATTGGTCATGGGTTTCCTTGGTGAAACTACAAGACTGATATTTTAACATGAATTGTTGATTCACTATGTGGCATATTATTCTAAATACTAGTTTATGGCTTATTCATTATGTTTTTTTATATTTGGGTATGTGGCCTCATGAGTAAAGCAATTTGCATTATTAATAGTGAAATAATTACATTATTTTTTATTAATATAAATTTATTAAAATAGTTATATTTGAAGGAGTACCTGATATTAGAGAGACAATGAGTCCATACAACCATGGGAAGATTCCACTACCATGACACCTCATCTGTTGATTTATGAGGCTTGAACTAAGAGTATAACCATGTATAAGGAAACCTAAAATATAAGATGTCATATGACTTGAGATAGATGACCCTAATAGGCATGTATGGACCCTTAAAGGACCCAAGATTGATTATAGTTTGAATGGACATAGGTGTAAATGAGATCACCATTCTGAATAGAAACTGGACATATATATAGACCTCAAAAGACCTTATATATTGCATCTAGTGAGGAATATGGTCGAGTATTATGCGACCATATGAATATATTTATGATGCTAAGGTATGGGATGTTCTCCATGAATCGAATGTTGACTCTAAAGACCATTGGTGACTAAGGATCCCATGTGGGATGCATCCTCTATAATGATGATGTTGGGGAACAATATATTTCTTTCATGAAAAAAAAATTGGGTGTAATTGTGTATGGTTAGAGATGGTAGTGGGTGTCACCCAGAACCCATTCTGAACATATGGACATAATGGGCTGGGGAAAGTATGATGGGAATGGGAATTTAGATAGCCCCTAGTTTGGTTTCAATGGTATGACTTGTGATTTCCATGGATTACTAGGATCCTTCAGTGGGTTTGACATTACTGTTATTTCTTGGGATTCTTGGGATTCACCTAATAATATGGATAAGACCCTATGAACCAAAAGATTATTAGCATATTATATCATAGTATTTTAAGGTAATATGGTTATATCAAGTTAAATCCATTGATATGGTTCTTTTAGTATTGGATATATTGACGTGGTAGCTTGGGTCCAACATTATATTCAATGATAGCTAAAATATTAGAATTCACTTGATGACATAGATTCTTTTGATATTATGACACTATTGAAAATGCTTAGGTTTCATGAGTCAAATGGTGATACATGTATATATTTGAGAATAGACACAATTCTGGATATTTAGATCAATGTATGATGTTATGGGTGGCCATAAATCCCAAATAATTAATGTTGGAAATCCTGAGGGTTATAATCACATATCCTTGATTGATTCCAATGGTACCCTTGAGGATCATGTGGATTCTTTAAATATGGATCAATTGAAGTGAATTTAGTTATTTTTTGATGAATAGAATGACTATTGGATCAAAATAGGGTATTCTATTTTGATATTATGGGTATCCAAGGAATATGTCATTCAAGAAGGTATCAAATTTCCAAGGGCCTCCCCTTCCAAGGAATCAGACATTATTTATATAGTGATGAATACCTAGGTAGTACCATGGGTTTTAGAGTGAGGGATTAAGGACGAGGGATTACTAGTGACACCCTGGGGTCCACAACTCATCATGATGGGGGGATGTGCATGGGATACATAGTGAGTGGGAATATGATTCCATGATGCGTTTTTCATGATCAAAGACACTTTGGAACTTATATGAGATTTCTATGGTAGATCGGTGTCATAGACATAAGGAATAGAATTGGTTAGTGGGATTATCCCAAGTAATGTGTATGCACCTTGGGTAGGTTTTCATACTATTTTCAATAATCATCTGGATGCGATCTGAGATTTTCTTCCTTCAGCTCTATATAGATATTGTAGTTGGTTTATTTATTATGTGTTGCAGTTTGTTGAATTATTCTATACATGAAACACATACAAATAATTGTACTTTCAATACTGTACATAACTTTTTTTGGGTCCCCTACTATGTTATTTAATCCCACTATTCTCAATTTTATACTTCACTAGAGTACCTATGTAGACACTCACATGATTATAGGTGAAATTTAGATAGTGGATCTATATGGTTTGATCCAGTATGATAGATCTAATGGTACGTAGAATGGGATGAGGTATTTATAGATCCACAATGTATTTACTTTTATATAATCCTAATCATTCAATTTTGTGTAATGAAATTTATTTTGATATATAATTTCATGTTGATTTATTAATATTGTTTAATCTAACTCATATGATAAATAGTTATTTATATTGATGTTGTGCACTTTGATATAGGTGTGTAGTCTCTCCATGGTATCCTATAGAACCCCAACTACTAGTTGGAAACATTTGGGGTATATAAAGGCTTTCATGTGGTGATGTGGAGCTCTATTTTGATTATTATTCAATGTAATCTTGTTCTAGAATATTTTACTGATAATATATGTTACGAGGAGGTTGTAATATCTGAGAATCATTTTGGTACCAACATATTTAAATTTTTCCAAAAAACTGAATCCTATAAAAAAATTAATGTATACAAAAATTTATTTAAATCTATTGATTTAATTTTTCAATGGGATTTTGTAATGGTTAGGTGTTTAGGGATGGAATTTGGTGTCCAAACATGGATCAACCATGTGTTCCACAACTCACTAAATGTGGTTGGAATTTCAATTTTTAATAAGAATATATTCACAGGAGTTGTATGAATTAATGAATTTTTTCGATAATTTTTAAATTTCTGGTACAAATAGGTAAGGTTTATTGGTCTTGGATATTTAATAGAGCAGTTCTGAGTGAATTTTATGTATTTTTGAGTAGTTTATGTTTTTGAAAAACAAAAAAAATTATCTAAATTATTATGTACAAATATATTTATATATAAAATATTGTCGAATCCATTTACATAATAGAGGTATGGGAATGGATAATATTTGTTGTTCAGTGGAAGAGGGAAATTAGATGAATAAAATATCATATGTGTACAGAAAAATATTATGTATAGATAATTCATATAAGTATTATATAAAACATATGGTGGTATATATATTATATATAGACTAAAAAATATTATATATGGTGGAGAATATATTACATAAGAGAATAATATATTACATATTTGATATTTCTCTAAGGAAGAAACCTTATGTTTGTAAATTTATATTACTTATTAGCTAAATAAATTAGGTATCACGATTTTGGATAATGGAAAAATTTTATATAATAAAAATAATATTTTATATACGAGATAAATATATTATATTTATAAATATTTAATATAAAATATCGTATGTGTATAAATAAAATCGTACACATATATTTTATATGTACAATATCGTCTTTCATAAGGGAAACATCATTTATATTGAATATATATCTTCATAAATGATTATATTTATTATGTTTGAAAGAGATATATTATTAATATAATATGTATGATATATAATTGTAATTTTATAAATATTTCATGGCTTTATAGAATTAGTAAACTTTTCAAAATTAGATATTTTTCAAAATGAATGAAATTATTTATAAGATGGTAAAAATACAAATTTTATGTAAATTATTGTATTTTAATAACCTATATTAAACTAAATCATGAAAGTAGAGACCTTACCCCTATCATTATATACAATTTAGATCTCCTTCTATTCTTGGTGGATTCAATTGATATTAAATGTGGATGAAAAGTAATAGTAAATTTTTCAATATGTATTACTTTATTGTCATTTTATCATGTTTTTATCAATATTATTAAAATTACGAATGTTTATTCAAATTTTATGGGTTTTTTCAGAATCATGGATTCCTTTAATTTTATATTATATTTCTTATTGGTATTTGAGTTAAAATTACCTTCAATGCAATGAACTCACCATCCTCAACCCAACACATCACTCAAACTAGCTCTTGACAAGGATTGAATAGTCTTCATGACATCCATGGGCTAGTGATAAGCATCCAGGTAACAACATTAATAAAATTCGAATCATTTCACCCATATAATATAATAATAAACAAAAAATACACCACTCAAAAATCTGACATGATTTAAACATGTACCAAATATCATACCACATAAATAAATAATTAATAATTTTGAAAACATTCAAATCGAATATAAAAAAATATAAATTGGATACAAACCACCTTTATAAATAGAAAGTAATCTTGTTAACCCATATAAAATAAACACTTGACTCTAATAAAAAGTAATGTCTTGTAAGGACAATATATAACCAAAATCCAAATCGATTACTATAGGATCCCAAAAGGGTTCTACAGATCCATCTCTATATGAATCATCGTCACCACTAGTAATATACCCTGAAAGTGGAAAATGGCATCTAGAAATTCCATAATATGTTGAGAATATTTTCCCTTTCCCAAATTTAGAAATTTCAAAATATAAATATTCCCAAATTAATATATATAATTTTATCCAATTCCCAAAAGGATACCACAAGGAACCTACAATATAACATTATCATTGAAAAACTTGCTTCATATTATGGAAAAACAATTCTATAAATTCCCTTATTATTTTATATACAATTAGCAGAATCAATTGGATTGATAAAGATAATCCATGTTCTAAAAGGAACTATAATGAACAAAAAAATGTAACCAAGACTAGAATAACCCAATATTTTACTACAGAACTTTTTTGAGTAATCATTGTGATATATAACTAGTTCTACATAGGACACCTAGACAAAAAACCATGATATATAAAATAAAATGTCACTATTATAATATATCTATTAAATTATTGGACATAAGAGGAAGTACCCATTCAGGAAAATATATGAATAAAATGAACGAAAAGGCATTTTTTAGTGGAAGCCTCCCTTATGTAGCTAATTTATCGATACATGGAATGGTGGAATGTTTTCTAGGGTTTCATATAGGCCAAAAAAATTCAAAAAAATTATAATTTCAATATGTGTGAAAACATATGTAAGATAATTTCAAGCTCATAGATATTTTCCTAAGAATTATTATATCAGAATCACGACCCTTGACTACAACCTATGTTTACCCTATTTGTAGGACTTATAAAGAGATATTTTGGGAGATATATAACTAGAAAATGGGATGATATTATAATTTTTTTATTACCATTATAAAATTTTTATAATATATATATATTCCAAATTTAATATTTTTACATTTAATGAAAAAAATAATGTATATTTTTTTTATTAAATTAGTTTTTATTTATATTTCATAAAATAAAATTGAAATTATAAATTTTATATTCTTATGTTGAGAAAAATAATTTCATTTTTGTGTCGATAATTTTAGTTTTATCTTGGCATTAATGTTTGATATTTTTCTAAAATAATTGATTTTAAATGAATAGTGTACAATACAATTTTTTCATAATTGAAACTTTTATGAATTTTTAAAAATATTAGAAATAAATAGAAATTTTAAGTAATAATGAATTCAATAAATGTAATATTAATCAATAAAAATACTAATTTATATTATTATTTTAAACTTTGAAAACAAATGTTCCACATTTTAGAACATATGTATCATTTCATTCTATTTTATATAAAATTTTATTTCATTTCTAATAATTAAAAATATTAATGGAAATATTCGTTTATAGATTAATTAGTAAGATATATAACTCTAATTTTTAATAATACAAAAAATTTATTTAATGAAAATTAAATTCATGGATAACATCACTATACACATAAATTTTATGCTTAAAATACACTTTTTATTAATGTGGGTTTTATACATTACTTGTGCTAATGATAATGTTAATTTCTTTATAAATAAAAATTTTATCTAATAAAATTAAATTCTTATTTTTAATCAGTAGGTGATAATAATTTAATATGGATAATTTTATTTGAGGTATTAAAATTAAATTATTTTTGAAAAAAATATCATTCTAATAATATATAAAATATCAACATTAATAAATATTGTGTTGTAGGGATTTATTCATGTTTAATTCAAGTTTTAATTTTATTGGTTGAAATATTATGAACCATATATATTTCCCCACTCAATTATTTTTCTTTTCTAGATCAAATTTACATGTTTAACATGTTCTTTCTTAATATAGAGTTGTTATATTTACAAAAATTTCATTCTCACAAATTAAAAACCGGGTCTCTCACTACTCCTTAAATACCACTCACACAAGTAGGTTTACAAATAAAACTAAAACCTTATTTACTAATGAATAATCTTATTTAAATATATTAATATTTTTTAAAATAATTTTTCCAAAATTAATCTATTTCCTTGGAGTACTTCAAGTCAATGTTCAAATTCTAAAATAAGTACTTATCACCCTATAATCATTTTATTTCTATTTAATTTTTCATTAACGTTATATTACCTATTAAAACATGATCACATCATTATTATCTATATACTAAAATAATATATTGTTTATTAGATGTCTATTATATACATTTTCAATATTCCCATAATAAAAGGGAAGACATCAATTGTGCATATATACATACTATCGCCTAAAGAAACAAATGTATTTGAATTTACATAAAACTTTTATAAGGATTTCATAAAAATATTTTTTAATATATATGAATTATATTTATACTGGTATTAGTTTCATAAAAAACCCACCATATTAATCCATTCTCCTATTATATGGTATAGTAAATCATCACCCATTCATATGTGCCGAGTATCTCCCCCATGGAATGGTGCATCCAAGATCTTAATAGTGTCTCTCCTTGATGTTTCCAATATTAGGTGTATGGGATAAATAAGATTTTTATGAAATTATGAAACTTTTGTTTAGTCCAAATAGACATCATTTTAATAATATTTATAGGAAACAACCAATGTTTATTCAACAATCCAAAAGGCAGTAATATGAAAAAAAAATTATTTTTAGTATATAATAACTTCAAAGAGGTTATCATATTCTTATATATCTTTAAAATTATGATATATCTATTTTTGTTAATTATAATTTTGGTATAATGATATTACAACATAATCACTACATAATCAAGCATTAATTAAGGATTGTTATTGTTTGGGTTTCATTAATAATCAACTTGAACAATTATATGAATTTTAAAAATGGATGAATATATCAATTTTATAGATGTTAATATATGAAATAATTATGAAAATATTCAGTTTTTTAGATCAATAATGTTAACATAAAAAATTTAATTCATTATATATGAAAACACAAATTTATTTTAAGAATCGTTGAAATGTGATCACCACTGAATTCATCATTAAGGGTTGAATCCAAATCTATAATATAATTAAATTACAAATGAGGCATATAAATGAGGAATTTTATTGGTTTTTATATGAATATGATTCTAAAATATTTTAATAAGATATTTATGATTGTCATAAAGGAGGTTATATATCATTCAACTGAGTATTAATAAAAAATTTGGGGATCCAAGTCACAAATTTAATTTCCTGAGTCAATTTAATATTATAAACCTTGTATTATGGTGGGACTTCATAAAAATGAATATATTTTACCATAATCATATAAATTTTGGGGATTAAAAATCCCAGATCCTGTACACTAATTAAATTTAATTCGATTCAAATTATACCCATGTTGAAATGGTTTTTGACTTAAATGTTTCTCAATCTATATGGGCTTTGATTTTTAGTCATATTATCAAGTCAATATTGTTTTATAATGATCAACCATCATGGATACTTTAATTATTTATAAAAAACCTTATTATATTATGTTTATATTCATTGAGGTTTTCAGGTATCCTTGTAATTTCATTTCCCCTTGACCCATATTTTACATAATGTTTTTTATAAGTGAAATTGACACTGTATGTTCTTATTAGTCTGGAAAAGTTGTTTTTACATGATTGTATTCATTGGATGATTTTATGAATTTTCAAATATTATATTCAATTACCTATTAATTTCATTTTCTACTACATGAATTTTTTTAATGTTTATAAAAAATTTAAGGTGTTATGTATGGGTCATTTTCAAAAGAATATGAGAAACATACCTTTAATAAATTATTTGTGAATATGTCATTAAGATTCATTTATCGATATATATCGATATTATTAATAATATTCTAATGGTTTCTAACAGTGATAATTTTTTTGTTAATTTTATTTAATTTATATTTTAAAATTATTTCAAAATATGAAGAAAATTTATTATTTCCAGTGTTGTTTTTCTAAAAACCATAATATATTTTTTTATATTTTTCATGGTTCGTAGATATATCTTATTCTTGATCATGTATATTCTTCAAAAGATAAAATCCATTTCATTCATTGTATTAATTAAAAAATTTTATTCTCTATCAAAGAAATGATTTCTCACTACCTTTTTATTTCTTAGTAATTAATTGTTTATAATCCTAATTTTTCATCCAATGGATCTCCTATTTAAATAACCTATTTTTGATTAATTTTATTGAAGGATATTCTCTAATATTTCATATATATTTTTTTGGATCAATTATTTGTTTAACTATATCTCTTTATCAACATATTTGTTATACCACATGTCCTATCTTGATTGAATGGAGTTTACATTGAAATTTACATGGTGTCATTGGATACCCATTTATATTCTTTAGGATAATAATGTTCTGAATATTGTAAAATTTATAAATTATCTATTATGCATGTTTCCTAGGTTTTATTTAGAGCTACATCATTTAATCGTCTTTAAACAAAATTTAGTGATTCACCTTAAATCTCCTATAAACAATTATAATATGATAATTTGAATTATAATAGCTCTAATGAATTTCAATACACATCAAAAGGATTTGTTATATTATTTTATTCATGGATTTTAGGAGACCACAATAGGTGTATTCTTGGTCGGTTTCAGCTATTTTTGAATCAATTCATCACTGAAAGATAAAATTATAGTTATGATCAATGCCCCGATCTACGTGAAGAAGAGATATTTTTGAACTTATTGGTGGAGAGTGAATCTACCACCATAATTAAAGAAATTTGTAGATATAATACTCACATTTCATGGATTTTTGGTGATGTAAATCATTCTTGGACATTCATTCCACCATTTAGTTAATCATCACCCATGTTTACCCATAGGCTAACACAGTAGTGGATAGTCATGCAATAAAGTAATTTCTAATAGTCCCATTGTCTGGTACAAAGTAATAACATTTTGATTTAATTGTATACTTGAATGATTTTTATGAAATTAATCTTATTTTAGACTACTCTAACTCTTTCATAATAATTTTATTTTATGGTACACAGATACTTAATTGAGGAATCAACATCTTAAAAAAAATTATTTTTTAATTCTATTATGAAAAGGTTTTGGGACCCAATTACATAACCTTTATTCATTGTGTTGTGATGAAAAAAATAATTTTATGTGGTAAAATTATGTATGAATGATAATTGGTGGGGTTTATATCACCATAAAATGCATTGGATGTCGTTTAATATCTAATGAGATAATTGATTCTGATCCTTCTTTGATTTACTAAAAAAATAAAGGGTGATCCTTCTAGGTTATTATCACAAAATAAAAGGAGAGCCTTAATTTATATGCTAACATACCAATGTTAGTTCCTTATTAGTAATTATTACTATTTATTGTGTGGTATATCATGGATATACTGAAATATAGTATTATAATTTATTCTAAAATTTTATCTATTATATTATGCTTATACTAATTAATATCTTATTCCCCTTTGAAATATATTTATTTACTCATGTTTACGCACTCTAATTATTTATGAATTATTTTATGGCCTACCCTATGAAATGTTTTATGATATATGATTTGTTGGGTATGATTTCCAAAAGTATCTTGATTTTAGACATATACTAGTCTTATGATCAGTTATGATCATTTATTATTATCACTAAGTTTAACATTTACTAGTCATTTAAGATCACCATTTCATATGATTCAATTTCATTATTTTATAAAGATAGGTAATATATAAAATGTGTCTATAAGTGTATCTCATAAGGATAATTCATTGGATATGTTGATGAACTATTTTGGATTAGGTATTGGTAAAAAATTTAATCTGATATAAAGAAAATTGATTCCTTTTTTTTAAATAATTTTCCTAATATTCTAATAAAAAAACCCTAAAAACGTTATTATAATATAAATGTCAAATTAATAGTGAAATATATGTTAATTAATGTTGTGGAAAATTGGGTTTAAATATATTATTTTTAACACCTGATCAAGGAGTATGTGTCGGGAAATCCCCAAAGGAAATATGCCATAGCCCACATCATAACATCTATTTAATTAAAATAATCATTATATACAGATATATATTTATAGAAAAAATAATATAAAAAATTAGAGAACATAGATTCTATCATACTGGAGTAAGAGTGACAAGAACTCACTCATGGGATCATAGATGACCTCTATTAACTAAACAAATATAAATTCAATAGTTCTCAAAGTATCATAGGAAATTACCCACTGACCTCATACCAAAAATGCTAGAGAAAAACTAATCCAGGATACCAAAAACATAATAAAGGATTCCTATTTTCAAAAATAAAATCTAAGTCTAAAATAAAATCCAAAATCAATAATCCCATAATAAATAAGACTTTTTATAAAATTTATTCATACAAATCCACGAACTAAAATTGTGTAGAAAATTCGCAATGAATACATTCCTCAAAAACAATTTGGGGAAAAAACAAATTTAGAAAAATTTTACTGAGAAATATATTGGAATTAAAATGGTTTTAAATTGAAAACTCAGTAAAACAACCACATTTTTAAACACAAGTCCATCAATATCCCTTGAAAATAATAAATAAGTCCCCAAAAATTAATTTCATCAATAATATGATGAATAAACTAAAGAAAGACTCCAAAACTATGGTATTAAAATGTAAAAATATATTATGTAGAGTCGCCTACCTTAAATTTATTTTAAACTCACCACCTTCACAAAACTCTATAAGATTAGTGAGGATGAGATCATGAAATTCCTATTAATCCAAGTGATTAAATATATAAAACCAACCCAATCCATTGACTTTGGAATTATGGATGGATAAGAAAATATCAAATGTATGAAATTGTAAAATAAAATTCGATAAAATTCTAGGAGAATAAATAAATAATAAATGGGTATTTTACCATTAAGTATTGCACTTGAAGAAAGAGAAATCGCCAAGGGAATAAGGCCCAAAACCCAACGAGCCTCTGTCGTAGTGGTATAGGATCCTGCTTGGCATCCAAAAGGCAAAGGATCAAATCCGGGCAGGGGAGATTTTCCTGGTACTGTAGCAGTACTGTAGCAGCGGTGAAACTATAGCAGCAGCGACACTGTAGCGGTAGAGGGACTGTAGTAGGGACGGTAGCGGCGACTGTAATATATCAGGTAATGTAGCTGCGTGGGAACTATAGTAGTATTGTTAACTGAGGGGTCCTTTGGGCTATTTAATGGGCTTTCAAGCCGTGTATTCAGGCCACTTAGCCTTGGACCTTTGGGCTATGTAATGGGTCTTCCTCTTCCCAGTCTAAAGTGGTCATTGCATTAAATAATAAATTGAGGCTTTGACCCCAACCTTTTAAAAAACAAAGGGAATAAGTTGAGGATGAATCCATAATTTGGACGAGATATGTAAATAAAATTGAAGACAATTTTTGATAAGAGTGTTAAAATTTTATATGGATAAAATATTAAATTCAATATTTTAAAATCTAGGTCGGCCTGATTGTGATGTGACGTACCATCATCATAGAATTATGGTCCTTCCTAGAAAAAATGCATCCTCTACCTGTGTCGTATTAATATATGACCTCAACACATTATTGTTTGACTCACAGACATTTGAAACAACTTCATTATGTTTGTATATAATACCATTATTTACCATCTTCATAATTTGACACATCTCCCTAGAAAACACCCCCACTAATTAAGTGTTGTCAAGACACGACTTCCCCTAATTGCATTGTAACATGTTATAGTTAACAACAGAATCTTCAGAAAATTAAAATATTAACAGCAAATAATAAAATGAAGGGATATATGAAAATATTATATATCTTGAATTTCTTAAATGAAAACGAAATTAAGGGTTAACAATTCTCCCAACCATACCAATTTCTTCACACATAAGTTATCCTAATTACACAAAATGTGGGGCCTTTGTTCCCACATTAATGAATCGTGTTACCTTGTCTCTTGGATATCTCCAAAACATTTATACTATACATAGACTAGGGGAAAATAAATACCCTATATTAATATGTATCGTTTATTCATTTTATGGAAAACTGTAATGAACACTCGATCACTATTGGAAAATAAAAAAAATAGTGAAAATAGTCATAATAATATTTATAGAGACTCTAATATGTCACAAATATATTTTAATTCAATTTAATATTACTCATTAACTCTGAATGATGATAAATACTAGAAAAATGATCACCCAACATAATCCTAAAATGAGGGGGTAGGCACCGTAATCTATATTGATTCTTCATGGGAGTCGTGCTTATTTTTTTAATAAATATTATTATAATAAAATTCAATAAATAGTACATGTTTTTCAAGGATCCATCAAAGTCAAACACATATGAAAAAAATTATACAATTAAAAATATAATAGTTACATTTATCCATCCATCTATCCAGTTATTATTGGACATAATAAAATTCAACTGAGAAAACATCACTTCTTAATGACCCTTACATAACTAAAAAATGAATCAGGGGTGTTGAATGAGGTGAATGGATAAAGGTGTTCCATGTAGAATGGTATATTTTGGAAATTGAGTAATTTTATATATTCTATATTCATAAAATCCAAAATATGAATAAAGTATGTTTATTTAATTTACAAATTGATACTCACCTTTATATTGTTATTCTTATAATGATATCAGGGTCATCCATTCCAAATATATATATATATATCATTCTATTTCCACATATAATTTAGAATATTATACAATAAATAAACTATATTATAGTGATCATCCTCTATTCTCATAATTGTGATGCACCATAAAAACAACATCAACCGCTGACTTCTTCCTTAGAAACAAACTCTAGAGTTAAAATCATAATACATCTTGGAATCCATGAGGTGAAAAACAGATTTATTCTCACCACTAAACACCTACTCCCATATGGTCAGTAGAATGGATTAAATTTTCCTAAAAAAATATCTCTATTAATAGTCTTTGACTAATAACCCATGTTCACATAACCATTTATAATTCCACAGATCCGTTAAAATTCTTGATATTATTTGTGCTTAAGATAATTCCAACCATTCAGGGAGGGAATTTCTTGAAAACTAGTTAAGAATAAATTCTCATAATCTTATTCCATATATAGATGCAACTCATTGAATAATATTTTAAAATGTTTATCATCTTCAGATTACTTCACCACCTATGTAGAAAAAAATCAACTTAAGGAATCATCCACCAAATTCCTTTTATTTGTGGTGTAAGCGATGTCAAAATGAAAATTATGATAATAATGAACTAAGATTCACTACCTATGGATATGATGTCTATATGATAAAATGTAAAATAATTCTTTATGATTAGTAATGTGAATAATCTTCTCCCTGCAGAGATAATGTGTTCATTTCTTTAATGAATGTATCACCAACAATAATTCAAGGCTTTGGGAGGGTTAATTCCTATCATAAAGGGGAAATTGACATGAGTAATATTAAACCACATTATTAAAAAATATTTATATACACCAATAACCTATACTTAATTAATTATAATAAATTAAATAACCCATACCAATCTCTATAAGAATGAAAATTAGATTTTATGTTTGACATGCCATCAACTCCTAAAGGGATCTCTAAAATTTCTCATGTAAATCAAATGTTACTCTCATTTGAAGAAACTTTGTTAAGAGAGATTCCAAACTAGAGAACTCACTATTTATATAACCAAACATTACTTACATTGACATTACATTACTTTTGCAGAATACTTAATACATTTCAAAATAAACTCCCAAAGACCGTATTAGTTTTGTGTCTTTGGAAACTCGGAACATAATCTTCTTATAATTGTGAAAGATATTCAACATCTCCCATAATGATATTTCCCTTATTTTCTTACCTAAAACCTTTCTTTATATCTTGGGGAATAGAAAACATAAAAACGGTGAGCTCAAATGCTTCGTAAGGGTAATCATAGGGATCATAAATCAATCCATAAACATTTGAGTGCAAAAACATGAACATAAAATCTAAACCTCAGAATCATGAGTAATGACATAAATAATGGATATACGTAAGGCATATATCATAAATTAACATCAATAATGATAAATATCATGGTAATAAAACATGTAATTGTGTAAAACCATTATGCACTTGATATGATTTCCATAGTAGCCATGGCATTGCTGCCAAGACCATCATAGTGGACAAAGTCCCTTACTAAATCGAGTTCACTCCTCGTTCCAGTCCTGTATCACTAAACTAGATAAACTTTTCGTTCCAAATATGTCTATATCATGAGATATAAATCCTTACCGAATTCATTGGAGGGAGATATAGGTCCCAACCATCTCTTATTGAAATCATTTTTACGTGTTCCAAAAAACAATCATAAATCATTCATCATAACCCAATGAATAAAATAGGTTTCATAAACATCGTCTCATCATGAAATAAACCATATAAAAAATGGATATCATTTCATTAAAATAAAACCATGCAAATAATAGAGACATTATACTTGAAACATACACATATGATAGAATGTCATCTTAGATGGAAAATGATTTTGATAAAACACTTGAAATGAATTCTTGAGGAAAATATCTTTTCTAAATCAAAATCATTTTCTTTTCACAAAATGCCATGAAATTTTAAAATAAAGGTCTTTTTAAAAAATATTCATGAAATATTGTAGAGTAATATTCATTAAAATAAGGCATTATGTAAACCATAAAAATCCGTTCATGCCATATCAGTTAAAAAACATTCTCCTCATACTTTTAACAGAAAAGTCAAAAAGTACCACATATGGTAAAAAAAATAAAGATTAATATCATAACACAAAATTAAATTCAAATAGGGGTAAAATTACTTTAAAAATACATGTAATAATATTAAAAACTTTATTAAAAACATTTTTATGGACATGGATGAAAAATATAACCCTAGTAAATACTTACGTATAAGAAATCTCAGATAAAAATGTGATTGAAAAATTATCCCTTTCCTTATGTATGATATGCTTCGTAAGAATCCAAACCTCCTGTATAATGATTTAAATAATGTCATTTACTTATTAAAGAATCATATTCTTTGATATGATATCATATATTGTTCACTTATGACTTTATATTACCCGTTCTTTTGTAAATTCCATGTTAAGGCATCATTTTGGGTAAAATCGTTTCATTTATCATACATGTTTTGAATTGTTGTTCATGATATTATTAATTATATCCTGATTTAATTAATTACATAATGTAAAACATGATTTATATATAATATATATTCATAATATTAATATATATTATAGATCGATAAATGGAATGAAAAACACGTTAATGGAGACGGTAGACTGTACGTATACATGAACACTCTTTTCATTCCCTAGTTAAATTGAATGGAAGTAAATAATATATATATATATATATATTTATAAATCCAGTATCATTATTATGTCATATGTTTCATGAATATTTATTATATATACTTTATAATCATTATTGGATGGTTAACATGGAGAATGAATCTCATCGCATCGTGGAGATGGTAATCCAAACTTACGCATGAGCAACAATATCATTCTTTTGGTATTAAAATCGTATATAATTGGATGGTATATCATATATAAATAATAATAATAATGTTATATTTATTATTTATATCATTTATACTCATTATTATACCCATCCAAATGATGAAATGTTTGAATAATAAACTACACCACGACGTGGAGACAGTGAGCCATACGTACGCAGGTGTGGTGTCTTTTTCATTCATAGGATGGATAAAATAACTAATATGGTTGTAAAATTTTTATAATTACATCATAGTATATATAAGATACTGGATTTATACTTTTAGAATGGAAATAACAAAGAAGGAGTATGTAGAAGAAGAAATGAACTTGAAATAGGTGGTGAGATATTTATCACTTCTTCGGGTTCTTCCTTTTGATTAGATCAAAATAGATCCTTTGGTTGTCTTGATTACTAAAGGAAGGACTCTAGGATAAAGGTAGGACTGTTGAGATGGTATTTGGGTATGGGTTTGCCGATCCAAATGTCTTTCTAAGTGTTAATTAGAGAGATGGGGGAGTGCCCTTTTATAAGAGGGGGGAGGGGAACCTTAGAAAAAACTGAAAGTATTATTTTATAATAAATTCATATTCGGGTTATAATGGATCCAAAGTGACTTAGTTTGAGGCTGGGGGGTATACGTCTAAATACTCTCAAAAAATTGGTTTTATACATGTTTAGGTTACCATATTAACCGTATCATTTAGATTTAACTCTAAGTTAAATAATTTAACATTTATAGCGCCTTCTTGTATTCTTACACTATCTGGTTAATAAACATACTATAAACTTCCAATAGAACCCCAATAGGTTAATTAACTTCATAAATATTATTATATATATCTTTTGGAAGAACCTTATATTTTTAGGTCCGTTATATCAATTAATAATAAAATTATTGTTTTAAAAACTCTTTTATGTTAATTTTGACACTATTTGGTATTTTGTTTTTTCTAACTTTATAAAAGAATTATTATTTCGAAAAAATTCATCAAACTATTCCTAATATGTTATAATAACCTATAAAATTATTTTTATTCATAAAAAGTCTCAAATTACATTAATTTGAGTATATATAATATCAATTATGTTAATATTTCATTAATAAGGTAATTACTGCAACATCATTGTGTCTTAAAAAAATTAAATTATTTAATATCTGAGAAATATAAATAAAATTACATTATGTATTAAATATTTTCATCTTTCTAATTAATATTTATAGTCGAATTTATCTTATATATTACCCTATATTAAAAATATTTTATATATTAAACTTTTATTTTAACTATTTTAACTCTTCTTTAAATAAAATAATAATAAATGTCTTAATCTAATCCAAGTGGATCTAAAGGATCATATTTTATTCATAAGGTTTTTTTTGGTAGAATTACACTTATCCAATAGAATTAGTACATTTTTTTGTGTAATAATAATATCATTTTTACCCTTAATTAGCATATTTAATTTTAACCATTGTTAATAAAAGCAAAACATTACTATTCACCAATAATTATTTTTACCTTATTGAACCACATTTTACTATTTTATATTAACCGTGTCTCTCGGATTTTCTAAATACAACTCAAAAAAGTGGTAAAATTATGTTTTTTTTTAATTTTCAAATTCTGCTAGGAGGTGGGTAAAAAACAGTAAAAAGTTCAATAAAATTTTTATATATCAAAAATCATTATAAAATGACTCCAATGAATTAAATTGAACTTATATAGGTATTATTTATATATTTTGACCTAAAATAAATTTAAATAAAATAAATAATTATTTTAATAAAAATTCAGTTTTAAACTATAACTTAGTGTTTTTCACTATTCATCAAAAATTGAATGTTTTCAGAAAAATACCAAAAATTCACCCTAAGATAATTTCAATATTCCGGATCCAAAAAATATAGTCAATTTTGAATGATAAAATTTATAAAATTTCAAAAAGTGGGTATTACTATTCATAACGGCTTGTTTATATAATATTTTAATTACATATCGTTGTTTAGTGAAACCCGGTATTGCATATTACACATGCAATTGAGGAAGGTCGCGATTACATGTAATGAAAGCCATGTCAGGGTTGCGTGAAGGGAAAGCTTGATTTGGATTTTCATATAACATACTCAATGTATAGTTCAGTTATACATTGATCAAAATCTATACTCAATGTTGCGTAGAATAATTTCTACCAAAGAACTTGAAATTCTGTGTAACACGAGCCAAGAATATTTTTGCGTATATTGCAAACTAATATGGTGTTGCATGTAGCACAAGCTAATCTTGGTTTAGCGTACAACAGAAGACATCAATGAATTTAAAAATAATATTTCTCATAAAATCTCGGAGTGTTACACACTAAAAGGATATTATAATATCAACCTTGAATTAAGAATATCTATATCTTTCTGATATTCATATGTCATTCCCATGATATTATAGCTCGAGTCATATCATGGTCCACTATAATTCCATCCTCGATAACTACATCACCCCAGACATTCATTTCTTAGATACAAAATTAGACTTTAAATATCATTTAATATAAGAGATAATCCCACATAGATTCCAAAAAAACATAAATATATTCTTCTTTCATCCCCTTTTTATTGGAATACACCCTTATATCATCAAAGAATACCACAACCATGGTGCCAGGATATCAATGAAACATTTTGTTTATCATATCCACGAAAAAATTAGAGGAATATGTAAAACCTAATAACATAAGTAAATATTCATAATTTCAATATATGATATGTAAATCATCCATTGGAATATCTATTGCCCACACCCTCAGGTGATGGTCTCCAGACCTGAGTCCAGTCATTAAAAATTATCCCACTCCTTTAATATTGGAAAACAAATCATCAATATAAGGAAGAATATTTTTATTTATTATAGCTGCCATATTGATCATTATTTTATCAATTAATATATTTAGAATATTTTATTCCTTATTTTCATAGAGCATTTGTGATTCCCATGGAGATATTCTCATAAAAAAATTATTTAGAACATCATGTGGAATCATTAATTATGTAATTAGATAGAATTCATTAAATATGATTGAAAGGTGGAGAAAATATTACTAGGGAGTAAATAAATAGATAAATGTTCCTAACACTAGTATGAAAACCTAGTAATTTCATAAAGGGAAACATTAGGATACATTCCCACAACTTGAGGATGCCTACCACTCGAACTCTATTTAGTGAATTCCAATAACCAACTGAAGATCTGGCATGATATTTATACAATGTATAGAATAACAAGGAATGTCATGTGATATTTAATATACAAATCACCATAAAATGTATTATTATCTATATATTGAGAAAGAAAGATATCCTTATAATGTTTTAAACCAATTTTAACTTTAGATCTAATCGTATTATCCATTCGAAAAATAAGATCAATTCAATTTAAAAAAATTAAGATATCAAAAAAACCTCAATATCAATGATGACTACATAGACCATAGAAAACATAAAACCCATCTCTCTTATCTTTCCTATATAATTGGGGTGAATAATAATATAAAAAACAACTAAATTTGTAGATTAAATAAATAAATTAACTTCTATAATGTAATTGAATGAGATATAAATGTGTCACCGAAATGAAACGTCATAAATGAAGAAATAGAAATCACACTTATGAAGGTCACTATTATAGAATCTAAATCATATATAACATTTTCAAACACATAAAAATATATATTTAGTAAAAATTTAATATTTCATTTTATTATTAGAGTATATATTAATCTAGTTTTGAGATCCCACACTATTAGAACCATACGACATCATATATGAGTCTCTAGTGCACTAATACCTCACCTTACTGCATTGAGGTGGTGGATTTTAAAATTACTGATGATTCCCCAAGAAAAAAACTAGTGTAACTTCTTTGTATATTATTGTAATACCTTTCTAGTACACCATTACTTTCCAAACTGATTGTATAACACCTAACAACTCCATGACGAATAAATGATAGTAGAATTAGAAAGAATTTTGATGCTCATACTACTACCCTATTGAGATTCTGCACTAATCCTCTTATATCCTCAAGAGGAACATTGATTTCTATAAGAGTATACGAGGAAACACCCATTACATTAAACCTTCTTATGTGTAGATTAACCATTTCATCCTTGTTAGCCACCTCATTTTAGGATAAAAAGTAGAAAAAAATTTGGATAAAAGGTTTAGCCCAAATCCCATCTTACAATTTAGATCATCGGTGTAGTAGTTTTTAAGGGTTTTGGAAAAAGAAAAATCAACCAAGAGAACTAATTACAATACATCATTAGAAAATTATCATCTGAAATCAAAATGTAAGACTCCTTAGTTACCTCGATCCTCATGGTCACTATATAGAAAATATGATTGAACTTCACCTTGAACATAGACCAATTGAGAACCTCATGCACATTTTCCTTCATGATAGGCTTCCAAAACATCAATCTAATCCATCAAAAATATACATATAATAAAAAACTATGGATGTATTATGTATAAAAAATAAATTAATTAGGTGATTAATATTTTCTATCATATCTTAAACTTCCTATGATCCTTGGTTTTCAATACATGTGGGTTGATTCTACATGATAAATTCTTCTATATGATCCAATACTCATGTATTTCCTAGTGAATGAATTATTAATGGTGAGATAAATATGTGGTTTATCCTATCACGTGTTCTCCATAATTCCGTCTCTATTATTCGAAGGATTATTTCTAGGAGGAATTATATATAAAACACAAAACATTAATCTCATGCAATATAATATTAAATATTAATAAAATATAAAATTCTATCAAATTACCCACAATAGCATTAAATAACATACATGAAAAACATATCAAAACAATACACAACCCCCAAAACCACATTCTAACTCATGGTTTAATTTAAAGAATGTAATCCATAGAACTCACATCCACCCCCTCATGGGTTTTTATGTTTATACTCCAAACTAACACAATACAAAAATATTATTAGTATATTATGATATAATATTTTAATGATCCAACCATGTTCAACATGAAATGTTTCCCAGATCATCTCTCCATAATTCCCAAAACACATTCAAAATCACCACATTATGATGATATGAATTTTGGAAACAAAACTAATAAAATATGAATTATTTTAACCTAGAAATAAAATAATTCACAATAAGGAATCAACTGGGAAATTATGAACGCTGTACCAATGTATATGATTTTTATACACACAAATAAACTGATATAAATAATGAAAACATCCAAAAGGGTATAAAAACCAAAAATCTACAACAAATTAGTTTATATATAAAAATTTAAGAGATGAACACAACTAACATTAATTCATGAATCTAAAATAATGTGAAGGATAAAATTTATAATAAATAACAAAAATCCAAATCCTCTACTAGAGTATCCACAAAATTCCCAACAAGTCCATATTTATGTCACACATGGTCACCACTAGTCCAATAAGATGATGGAAGGGGAAGCTGCCTATATATTCCTACAAAACCATGACACCTTTCCTTCATCATGAATTACACACAAATAAATATGCAAGCACTAAATGGAATTTTCAGAGTATGAGGGAAATACAAACAGTATAATACCATGAACATAAATAATATTGTTCATAATGAAACATTTATTAATAGTTTGAATCAACTCTTTAAGAAAATGACCATTTTTATAAAACTATTTATAGACACCATTTTAAAAATAATTGCTTTTCTAATGAATTTAAATGTGATAAAGTAAACATGAACAAGAAAATCATAAAAATAAACAAAGGAAATTTTGTGTAATAAACATCATTATATAAAAATAAATGAACAGTTCAAAAAGTACTATAACATATAGGTAGACCAAAATATACACAACATGTGGAATACATTGTAACGCCCCGACCCCAGCTACCCAGAGTCGGTGCATTACTTCATAACATTGGCATGATCACAAGAAGATCAAATCTCGAAAGACCGATTGGTTTAGTAGCCTTGGAAACACTAGATATAATCATACTGTTTTACATTACATTTCAAAGTGAAAAACTACTACAACAACAAAGTCTTCATATCCACACTATTAACCCCTCATAATATCCCTGCAAGTCATTCATAATTTACTTCTTCACTACCTGGGAAAAATAAAACATAGAAAAGGGGTGAGATCAAATGCCCAGTAAGGATAACAATATAGTGGAACATTAAAAATAAGCATAAACATTTAAGGCAATGAATTACTAAAACAAAAGCCTTTTAAAATTGAACTTCGACATAGTATGGCAAAAGTAAAATGAAATAATGCCATTTACTTGTTCACATGGATATTCTACTAATCGAATAATCACATGCAATATCAATAACCACTTTCATAATGTTGGAATGCATAATGCTAAACGTTAATTTCTTTTTCTAGGCCTCATCCCAAGACCTAGGGGTTACTTCTAACCGGAACCCAACCCGGAGTGCCTCTAATAACCGGACACCAACCCGGAGTGCCTCTAATAACCGGACACCAACCCGGAGTGCCTCTAATAACCGGACACCAACCCGGAGGGCATACTTTTACCAGTCCCTAACCTGGAGGGCTTACTTTAACCAGTCCCCAACCTGGAGGGCTTACTTTTAACGGTCCCCAACCCGGAACATACTTGTTTAGCACATTCATCTGAAGAAAAGTTTGAAATATAACATAAACATTCGGATTAAAACTAGCATACGAAATGTCAATAGTTTCACCATAAACTATGAATGGTATAAAATAGCACATCCACAGTCAAACATATCACAAAACCTTCAATACAATATAGAAGTTTTGTATTATAATAAATCAACTTCAAATAAGCGTAAAATCCATTAAAGGATGTTGACATAGATGAAATCAAAACACTTTTTAGAGAAATATCTCTTTCTATTTTTGAAATCATTTAAGTGCCATATAAAATAAAACATTTTCTTGAAAATTTTCTTGTAAGATTGTAAGGAAAGATTTGACGATTTTATAACGGCGGAAAATAACCGCACCCGCCGTATAAGTAAAAAAAACATTCTTATCTTAATTCTGTCGAAAAGGTTAAAAAGGACCTTGTTTTGAAAACGACGGAAAGATTCCTTTATAAACCTCTTACAAAAATTCATACAAGGGTATAAATGAATTTAACCCATATTCTTGTAAATAATAAATATGTTTTGAAATACATTTCGAAGAAACATCGATGTGGATGATAATGAAATCCCAGTAGATTATTACGTATAAACAACCTCGGATAATGAAGAGATTGTGAAATAACCCTTACCAGTTTGGTAACTTATGAAACATACAACCCATGAAAGAGGTATCATACAATGAATATGTAAGTGCACATAAATTAGAGTGTATTACACAAAGAATATAATTATGGGCAGTACATACACCACACAAAAGGTAATAGTGGCAATATGGCATGAATCTCACGGGAATAAGGAGTGAGATGAAAACCCCTTACCACGTTAATCAACTGAGTCGTATGGCCAAAAGTTAATAATCACCAATTTATTTATAGAATAACATGAATATGATAATATATATCAAATTCTAGTACACAATACACCACTTTCAATAATTTAGTGGCGAATAATGGAAATCTCACGGAATTGAATGTGAGATAAGAAAATCCCTTACCTTGTACTTTTCCTTGGTTGGGGTAGGTTAACCTCCTGTATAATGGTGAAATAATTGTTATTAAATTATACAAGAATCATATATATTAATATGATATCATATATGATCTTTTAACATTGATTTGTTAATAATATCTTAGAATTATCGTCGTTTCGGGTGTCAACTTACTCATTTTCTTTTATATGTTTTGTTACATAAGTCATGTTTGTTGTATCTTATTCATATCCAGAATGATATCAAGTCCATAAACATCATTTTTAAATCATTAAATGATAATTATACTTGAATGGATACGATGGAGAATGAATCTCATCGCGTTCGTGGAGACGGTAGTCCGTACGTACGCACGAACGCTACTTCCATTTAATTTTTATTTTAAAAGAATCGAATCCAAATGATACATAGGTATATTACTATTCCAGTATAATATAATATTTTATATATGTTACTTAAGTTCATTAACACCATCCTTTATACGTTCCATGTGTGGTATGAACGAGTCATATCATTTTAAGGGGGCGGTAGTCCGCACTTCCTCAAATGAAATTATCGTATGTATATACAACATGAAACGAATAAGGATATGAAATAAAATGGGATTACAGAAGCTTATATATAAAATATATATCATTAATATCATATTTAATTACAGTTCCATCATAATGGCCACCATGAGAGGCGGTAAGATGTATTTGAACAATCATCGTTTCGTGAGGCGTTAGTTTGCCATCCACAGAAACATTATGTTCATCATCCATTAGATGGAGTTGTGTGTATGTGTAGTTTGAATCCTTCTTATAACAACATCCTAGTATATTGATGATACTGGTGTTGTTACAAAATAAAGGAAATAAAAAGAGTTTGGGGGTTGGAGAAGCAAAATAAATGAAAATAATTTAAGAGAAATCGTTACCTTTAATTTAGGTAACTCACTTTGGTTGGAACCAAAGGACTTCTTGAAATGCTTTCTGCCTAAGGGGAAGCTTCAAGGAGGACGAGAGGTATGTGGGGAGATTATTTGGGGAGAGTTTGGACGAGCCAAGTGGCTTGAGAGGTGTGAGGAATGAGTAGAAGTGGTCTCCTTTTATAAGGGAGAGGAGGGGCTCTTTAGGAAAGTGTGAAAGTATTACTTTATAATATATTTGTATTCGGTTTATAATGGTCCAAAAATCATTGAGGTCGAAGATAAGATGACTCATATTTTAAATAACATCAACCAATAAGAATTGGACAGGTTTTAGATAATATTTTAATCATTATAATTTTATTTATTTAAATGATTTATTAATGAGGTAAACATTGCATCATTATTGTGTCATTAATAATTTAACTTATTTGATGTCTAAAAATTATAAATAAAATATCATCATGTAGGAAATCTTTTTATCTTTCTAATTAATATTTATAATCGAAAATCCAACATGTATAACCCTATGTAAAAATTGTTCTTCTAAAAGATGTAACCTTATGCCATTTTTATTTTTATTTTAACTTTATTAATATAATGTGTCCCTACCACATACAAGTGGCTCCAAGGGGTCCCCAAATTGACCCAAGGATGCCCATGGTCGGGTATGTGTCCACCAACAAGGTTAGGACACGTTTTAGGGTAATTTTGTATTATTATAATATTATTTTTTAACCCTTATTTACCGGATTTACCCTTTAACCATGGTAAATAAAATATTTACCGCAGTAATTATTCAAAATGTGTAAAAATAAAAGTTACCTATTTACACAATTTGGACATCCTGATTCCAAATATGGAATCCATTTTCCTAAATTCAAAACACAGAAGTGGCAGAAATTAATTTAAAATTAATTCCCGCTGTCAAAACAAAAAGCGTGTTTTTAAGAGATAATAACTATCAAAAGATTGACACTTGTTTATGTTCGGTTTAATTGTAAAATTATGTCCAATGACCAACATTATATTAAATTGTAAAAATATATTCTAAATATACTTTAAAACCACTCAAATTCATAATTTATCACTAGTAATTAATTTGATTAAAAAAGTTGTTTTTAATTAAAATTTAGTAATTTTCACTATTCATCAAAATATGAAAGTTATCCGAAATGTACCAAAATTTCACCTTCGGCTAAATTCGATATTCCGAATCCAAAAATGAAGTCCATTTTAAAATATAAAATATATATAATTTCAAAAAGTAGGTATTACTATTCATATCGGCTAGTTTGATTGGTTACGGTGTGTTAGAACTCGGTGTTGCGTACAACACACACTAGCGTACCGTGGAAGCTTGGGATGTTTCATTTTAAATTTATGATGTCCCCATTTAGTCAAAAAGTTTAAAATATATTATCTAAAAAGGGTTCACTATTAAAATTTGGTAAAAGTGAAATACTGAAAATGAATTTGTTCTTACATTATGTCTAAGAAAGTCATAATATGGATTCTAAAATTATAAGGATTATATAAAGTTTAAAATTTAGTTAACACTATTCATAACCTCTTTTGAACAGCTTGTTTGGTAAGTCATGGTGCGATTGAACTTGGTGTTGTGTGTAGTGAAAGTTACTGAATTATTTTGAAGAAATAACACACTATAAAATCTTGGGGTGTTACATTCTCCCCTCCTTCAATAAATTGCGTCCTCGCAATTTGAAATTGTTCTTCAAAAATAAAAGGTTGAAAATAGAAAATATATTTGTGGGAAAACCCACATCGGAAATTGGGTTACTAAAATTTAGTCTTAATATGAGGAAAAGAGAAATCAAAGGGTCACCACCAAATTATGATCTCGATTAGGAGAACATTGGTGGCAATTAGAGACATATAATTGGAGGAAAAACGTAAATATTTATAGGTGGTGATTGAGGTCGTCAATCACAAACAAGTGTAAAATTGAGGTCCTTAAATTCACCAATCTATGATGATTTGAAATACCATCGGTTCAACAAAACATAGGGTATTAGGATAACACATTTTTGACGTTTCAAAATATCTTAGTTGAAATCCCACATCGAAAAATGAATTAATGAGGCCTCTATTTAAAATAAAGAGTGGAAAGTATAAAGATTTCCAACAATAACACATACTAGGGTTCCATGTAGGAAAATATGGATCTGGAAGAGAAATCTAACCATCAATTATATGATGGAGAGTGGTAGAGAACATGGCTATGAAAAGGCCAACAATCCCAAAGCCATAAATTAGTGATGATTTAAGGTACCATCTAGGACAACATTTTTGTTCTAAGTTCCTTTTATTAATGTTGAGGAATTTATTTATGAGATTGGCTAAGATCATAAGGAGATATACTTACATTATAATTAGAGTTTTATCCATTAATAAATTTCTACCACAAACTCATCTTTCACTCTAAAAGATAATAGAACGTAAAAAAATTTTCAATTTATACTATTCGTACAGGGTTCCAAAATAAATGAATTTATAATTCATCTACCAGATCTTTTAAAAAAAACTACATTATTTAATCCAAGACATCTCGTGGGCCAGTGGTAGGTGATACACCCTTGTTGCCCTTCGGTTGCGGGTTCAAGTCTCGCAGCCTTGCCGGACGCGACGGGTTGCCGCCCGTCCTCCGGGTTGTCCTTTTATGGCAATCCAAAATAATCCAAACTAGAACTATCCAAAATACTTCTGTCCAAACTCACAGTCCAACATTTATAAGGAAGATAAGAATAATGTAGATCCTTTTTACCCCATAATAGCATATGAATACCTTCATCTTGTATTCTTTTAATACACTGAAACATCCTGAATTACCATATTCCATATTGATTACATTCATGCTCCCCTATTCCATATAGAATGATGGATATACTTCATCAATCCAAAAATGTTTTAAACCCCAACAATAATGGAATATACAGATCATTAATCAGTTCCAAGGTAGTCAAGAATATCCAATATAATTTATCCAAATCAATCATGTATTATTCTAAAATCACTAACTCGGTATCAGAACCATATTATGGTTTATCTTTCTCTCAACCATATATTTTCCAAAACTTTATCCTGCTATTGAGTCACTTTTCTTTGTTCCACACAATCTCAAGTCCTTAATGAAATAGTACTGCATTACAATCCTTATATACTCCATAATCATTATAACAAGTACATTATTGATACAACACTCAATTGACATAATCAACATAAGAACTCTAATCATTCCTCTTTATCTATGGTAGTATCATAACTTGATTATTATCCAATAGCATCATTTGCGGCATAGTCTGATGACTAGGACATAGGTTCGCATAGTGTCCAAACTCCTTGAAAATGAAGCATTGTACATTTGAAACCATTTTCTTACCCTTGCAGTAACGTACTTTGTGCCCTTTTCCTCCACACTTATAACAAACTCCCATTCCTTTTAGGCAAGTTCCAGGGTGTTTCTTTCCACAGTTACCACATATGGGAAAATTCTTCTTTTCCCTCTTCCCTTTATCCATATTTCTCTCTTCCATCCTTTTATTCTCTTGCTTCCCTTCAAAGCCATAGGACTCAGTAAACTCTTTACTTATCTTATCAACACATGATATTATTTCTTCATATGATGATAATACATGGGAGACTATTTCTCTTATCAATTCTAGATTAAGACCATGAAAGATATGATCCTTCCTTCTCTTTGGATCATGTACATTTCTGGAGTTCTCATTCCTTCTACTGGGCGCCATTTCTGAACAATGGCATAAACTAGATCAGTTTATGAATCAAAATACATAATCCCATACTTATAAAACACTTAACATAAATTGAACTATTTATGGATATAATCCAGAATCATAAAAATGTTTTCTTTGAGGAATTATATACTCATAAACCCTTCATAATGATTTGTAAAGAAAATGAGAGTTATCCTAAGCATATCCCCCGGGAGTGTCGTAACCAAGAGTGCAGCAAGGCCCGTTGTCGTGCACCAGTTCCCGTTCGAGTCTAGCTCAAAGCGGTGTTTTCGGGTTTTACCCCTAGGTACATCTGTGCTAGAGCCGCCTCTACCTGCTCGTATCCAGACAGGGATGTATTGCTCGGAAAACTCACAAAATCTCTACAATACCAAAATTCTAGGAAGTTCTTCTATACTAATCCTCAAAGTTCATCTTAGGTCTACGTGCTCTAATCAGAGTTTATCTAAATCTAGTTTCCAAGGATTGTACTAAACTTCCTCTGATACCAACTGTAACGCCCCGACCCCAGCTACCCAGAGTCGGTGCATTACTTCGTAACATTGGCATGATCACAAGAAGATCAAATCTCGAAAGACCGATTGGTTTAGTAGCCTTGGAAACACTAGATATAATCATAATGTTTTACATTACATTTCAAAGTGAAAAACTACTACAACAACAAAGTCTTCATATCCACACTATTAACCCCTCATAATATCCCTGTAAGTCATTCATAATTTACTTCTTCACTACCTGGGAAAAATAAAACATAGAAAAGGGGTGAGCTCAAATGCCCAGTAAGGATAACAATATAGCGGAACATTCAAAATAAGCATAAACATTTAAGGCAATGAATTACTAAAACAAAAGCCTTTTAAAATTGAACTTCAACATAGTATGGCAAAAGTAAAATGAAATAATGCCATTTACTTGTTCACATGGATATTCTACTAATCGAATAATCACATGCAATATCAATAACCACTTTCATAATGTTGGAATGCATAATGCTAAACGTTAATTTCTTTGTCTAGGCCTCATCCCAAGACCTAGGGGTTACTTCTAACCGGAACCCAACCCGGAGTGCCTCTAATAACCGGACACCAACCCGGAGTGCCTCTAATAACCGGAAACCAACCTGGAGTGCCTCTAATAACCGGACACCAACCCGGAGGGCATACTTTTACCAGTCCCTAACCTGGAGGGCTTACTTTAACCAGTCCCCAACCTGGAGGGCTTACTTTTACCGGTCCCCAACCCGGAACATACTTGTTTAGCACATTCATCTGAAGAAAAGTTTGAAATATAACATAAACATTCGGATTAAAACTAGCATACGAAATGTCAATAGTTTCACCATAAACTATGAATGGTATAAAATAGCACATCCACAGTCAAACATATCACAAAACCTTCAATACAATATAGAAGTTTTGTATTATAATAAATCAACTTCAAATAAGCGTAAAATCCATTAAAGGATGTTGACATAGATGAAATCAAAACACTTTTTAGAGAAATATCTCTTTCTATTTTTGAAATCATTTAAGTGCCATATAAAATAAAACATTTTCTTGAAAATATTCTTGTAAGATTGTAAGGAAAGATTTGACGATTTTATAACGGCGGAAAATAACCGCACCCGCCGTATAAGTAAAAAGAAACATTCTTATCTTAATTCTGTCGAAAAGGTTAAAAAGGACCTTGTTTTGAAAACGACGGAAAGATTCCTTTATAAACCTCTTACAAAAATTCATACAAGGGTATAAATGAATTTAACCCATATTCTTGTAAATAATAAATATGTTTTGAAATACATTTCGAAGAAACATGGATGTGGATGATAATGAAATCCCAGTAGATTATTACGTATAAACAACCTCGGATAATGAAGAGATTGTGAAATAACCCTTACCAGTTTGGTAACTTATGAAACATACAACCCATGAAAGAGGTATCATACAATGAATATGTAAGTGCACATAAATTAGAGTGTATTACACAAAGAATATAATTATGGGCAGTACATACACCACACAAAAGGTAATAGTGGCAATATGGCATGAATCTCACGGGAATAAGGAGTGAGATGAAAACCCCTTACCACGTTAATCAACTGAGTCGTATGGCCAAAAGTTAATAATCACCAATTTATTTACAGAATAACATGAATATGATAATATATATCAAATGCTAGTACACAATACACCACTTTCAATAATTTAGTGGCGAATAATGGAAATCTCACGGAATTGAATGTGAGATAAGAAAATCCCTTACCTTGTACTTTTCCTTGGTTGGGGTAGGTTAACCTCCTGTATAATGGTGAAATAATTGTTATTAAATTATACAAGAATCATATATATTAATATGATATCATATATGATCTTTTAACATTGATTTGTTAATAATATCTTAGAATTATCATCGTTTCGGGTGTTAACTTACTTATTTTCTTTTATATGTTTTGTTACATAAGTCATGTTTGTTGTATCTTATTCATATCCAGAATGATATCAAGTCCATAAACATAATTTTTAAATCATTAAATGATAATTATACTTGAATGGATACGATGGAGAATGAATCTCATCGCGTTCGTGGAGACGGTAGTTCGTACGTACGCACGAACGCTACTTCCATTTAATTTTTATTTTAAAAGAATCGAATCCAAATGATACATAGGTATATTACTATTCCAGTATAATATAATATTTTATATATGTTACTTAAGTTCATTAACACCATCCTTTATACGTTCCATGTGTGGTATGAACGAGTCATATCATTTTAAGGGGGCGGTAGTCCGCACTTCCTCAAATGAAATTATCGTATGTATATACAACATGAAACGAATAAGGATATGAAATAAAATGGGATTACAGAAGCTTATATATAAAATATATATCATTAATATCATATTTAATTACAGTTCCATCATAATGGCCACCATGAGAGGCGGTAAGATGTATTTGAACAATCATCGTTTCGTGAGGCGTTAGTTTGCCATCCACAGAAACATTATGTTCATCATCCATTAGATGGAGTTGTGTGTATGTGTAGTTTGAATACTTCTTATAAAAACATCCTAGTATATTGAGGATACTGGTGTTGTTACAAAAGAAAGGAAATAAAAAGAGTTTGGGGGTTGGAGAAGCAAAATAAATGAAAATAATTTAAGAGAAATCGTTACCTTTAATTTAGGTAACTCACCTTGGTTGGAACCAAAGGACTTCTTGAAATGCTTTCATCCTAAGGGGAAGCTTCAAGAAGGAGGAGAGGGATGTGGGGAGCTTAGTTGGGAAGAGTTTGGACGAGCCAAGTGGCTTGAGAGGTGTGAGGAATGAGTAGAAGTGGTCTCCTTTTATAAGGGAGAGGAGGGGTTCTTTAGGAAAGTGTGAAAGTATTACTATATAATATATTTTTATTCGGTTTATAATGGTCCAAAAATCATTGAGGTCGAAGATAAGATGACTCATATTCTAAATAACATCAACCAATAAGAATTGGACAGGTTTTAGATAATATGTTAATCATTATAATCTTATTTATTTAAATGATTTATTAATGAGGTAAACATTGCATCATTATTGTGTCATTATTAATTTAACTTATTTGATGTCTAAAAATTATAAATAAAATATCATCATGTAGGAAAGATTTTTAGCTTTCTAATGAATATTTATAATCGAAAATCCAACATGTATAACCCAATGTAAAAATTGTTCTTCTAAAAGATGTAAGCTTATGCCATTTTTATTTTTATTTTAACTTTATTAATATAATGTGTCCCTACCACATACAAGTGGCTCCAAGGGGTCCCCAAATTGACCCAAGGATGCCCATGGTCGGGTATGTGTCCACCAATAAGGTTAGGACACGTTTTAGGGTAATTTTGTATTATTATAATATTATTTTTTAACCCTTATTTACCGGATTTACCCTTTAACCATGGTAAATAAAATATTTACCGCAGTAATTATTCAAAATGTGTAAAAATAAAAGTTACCTACTTACACAATTTGGACATCCTGATTCCAAATATGGAATCCATTTTTCTAAATTCAAAACACAGAAGTGGCAGAAATTAATTTAAAATTAATTCCCGCTCTCAAAACAAAAAGCGTGTTTTTAAGAGATAATAACTATCAAAAGATTGACACTTGTTTATGTTCGGTTTAATTGTAAAATTATGTCCAATGACCAACATTATATTAAATGGTAAAAATATATTCTAAATATAATTTAAAACCACTCAAATTCATAATTTATCACTAGTAATTAATTTGATTAAAAAAGTTGTTTTTAATTAAAATTTAGTAATTTTCACTATTCATCAAAATATGAAAGTTATCCGAAATGTACCAAAATTTCACCTTCGGCTAAAATCGATATTCCGAATCCAAAAATGAAGTCCATTTTAAAATATATAATATATATAATTTCAAAAAGTAGGTATTACTATTCATATCGGCTAGTTTGATTGGTTACGGTGTGTTAGAACTCGGTGTTGCGTACAACACACGCTAGCGTACCGTGGAAGCTTGGGATGTTTCATTTTAAATTTTTGATGTCCCCATTTAGTCAAAAAGTTTAAAATATAGTATCTAAAAAGGGTTCACTATTAAAATTTGGTAAAAGTGAAATACTGAAAATGAATTTGTTCTTACATTATGTCTAAGAAACTCATAATATGGATTCTAAAATTATAAGGATTATATAAATTTTAAAATTTAGTTAACACTATTCATAACCTCTTTTGAACAGCTTGTTTGGTAAGTCATGGTGCGATTGAACTTGGTGTTGCGTGTAGTGAAAGTTATTGAATTATTTTGAAGAAATAACACACTATAAAATCTTGGGGTGTTACATACATAATCTTACAACGTTGGGTAGTGGTAACTATAAATTTACCATGAAGCAAAATACTATCTATGTGAACATGATAGTTAAATGAATCCCTATATCTTGTGGAGTCTCCCTCAAAACGAACACAATCCATTACGAATACAATGATAGAGAACCTCCCATCTGGGTTACCCAACTCATTTATAAGGTTTCCTATGTAAAATACATATAATCAAATTTTGATATTAAAACCAACATAAATAATCACAAAATAAACAATAAATTACACAATATAAAGGCATATAAATCAATGAAATATTTTTCAAAATATTAATATCATTTAAAATCTTCCATATATTTTTTTTATAATAATAATTCCCTTTAAAACATTTTATCAAAAACCACATGTTCATAAATAAAATTTTAATGTAAAAACAAAGTAAAACAACTCATTATACAATAAAAATCAGGAATAATAAATAATACGAATATTAAATTCGTCAATAATTTGTTTATGTGTAATATAAATAATAAACCTAAGGATGACACATGAACTGTTGTTTCTCAAATTAAAAGTACATTATTTAATGAAAAATACAATAAATTTGATGCAAAATCAGATCCTTTAAAAAATAAAAATAATTTTTAGAACATATCATTGCGATCCAATAAACCCAAAAGATTATAATTATAAAAAAAACCCTTGTAATACAATATTCAACTCTGGTCAACTAGTTCAAAATACCATGATTGAAATGGAAGAGTAAGATAATAGAGGTGGATAGGTTGAGAAATATATATGAAATTTTGAGTTTACCTAGAAAAAAATTAGTTGATGAAATATAAAACTATAACGGAATAAAATAATGATAAAGTGACAACTAGAAGCATGGTGGCCCACAATGATTTAATAGGGTGTATCAAATTATTTTATTTAATGAATTTCAAGTTCTGAAATGAAAACCTATGTCGCAACATGTCCAGTTGTAAAATATGATTCAAGGGCTCACGCAATGAACACCCATAATGAAAATGTAAATGGGAAATGATTTTAGAGAATATTTTTTTTTCTATAGTAGAAAGATCAGATAGTAAATCATTACACAACATTAAAACACATCAAGTGGTTTTGAATTATTTATAAAAGATACTTGCATATTATTCAGTAATGTAGCTAGTCTTTTCAGAATTTATACATTATATATAATTTTTTTAAAAATATATAAATTTTCTTTGTCTTGATTTTATGTATTTATTTTAGATACTAATAACTATGTATTCGAATTCAATTTTTTAGATATTTATAAAAGATGAATAAATAGTGGATTTTTATTATAGGATGATGATAGTTATTATTGTATGAAATTAATAATTTATATTCAAACATACCACTAATATATGGGATCCTAATATACATAGGAGAATTATCACACTAAGAGATAGTGAAATATTGATGATCTAGGATCTTAATATCAACAGTGACATATTTTGAATATCTGGAATTTTAATGTCATTTTTGGTTATGTTATATACAATTTATAATTAGGTTTGGATTTATAATTTTTTCACATATCATATATATATATATATATGGAAATTAATGTTGATGAAACATAGAAAACATCATTATTATTATGTGTTAATTGTTTTTTTGTGATCAATAAATAATTTGACGATATGACTAATACACCTCTTGAAATTAGTGTATGGAATAGAGGAAGAGGTCATAAGACATGGATGAGTATGGAGGTCTTCCTAATTCATGTAATCACATACTAGTGAACTGGTAGTTTATTATAACATAAAATCATTATTGATTTGTGATAGTTGTTTATAACATATTATGGGTAAACCATGTAAAATCAATTCTCAATGATATTTATTTTTTCATGGTTTTTTTTAATAAATCAATTCAGGGTTTTATTTCTAATATGAATATTATATCTAAATAATTGGTTAAAAATAATTACATTGAAGTTAACCCCTCCATACTTAGTGTACACAATGGGATCATAGGGTACAATAATTTTTATTAGTGTCCCTGATTATTCATAAATCAACTATAGAAAATTTATCATCAGTAGAACATATTGAATGATATGGTAGAATACATATTTTATAGGTGTAACTATCAAATTTTAAAAAATGAGATGATATCTCATCTTCCATGTTAGGATATTTAAGTATACTTTATATTAATTCATGGAATTTATGTTAGTGATTCAATTTGATGATCTATAATATATGAAAATAATAATTTTTTGAATGATGATATAATGACTCAAAATTCCTTCCCAAGATATGTATATATATATATTCATATATATATATATATATATATTTAGTTGATGAATTTTACCATAAAATATTCATTTTGGATAAAAAATTTAACATCTATGCAGAAGAAAACTATATAAACAATTCGAACATAAATTTTATAAAAACAGATTTGATAATCTAAGGATGAATACAAGTAAATTTTTTGATATATCCATTAATCATTTAATTAAAGTATTCAATGAAATACATGGACTCATACATGAGGTTCAGTATTCGAATATTGAAATGAAAAATTTCAAAATATTCCCCCCTAATGTTTAACCTAAAGTTTTCAATAATTTTTGAAATGAAACAAGAAGGGTTATACATTTAATGAATTATATATCCCTAATGTAGTAGCTGAAATGTGGTTTTAGATAGATATATATTGAGAAAAAAATTCAAATATATAGAATAAAAAGAATATGAGAATAAATAGTATAAATATTTTGAAATTATTTATGACATATGTAATGATATCTTATCATGTATAGAATGGAAATATAAAATAAGTAATGGGATATTTGAGAATAAATTACTCTTTTTATATTTATGTGGTGGAAGTATTGGACATATCACTTCTCTATATATAAATAATATTGAAAATTGGCATAGTGATTTTGAATTCTAAAGAAAATATATGAATATGGTTCCCCCTTGAAGTAATTTTATTTATATAAATTCATGTGGAATGATGTTTTGGATAAATTTATTGCTTATAAAAGATATGGTGTATATTGAGTAAGATCCATTACAAGGTATTAAAACTAATAAATTATCAAATACATAAAATGGACTGATGGATTCAGTATATAATTTTAAAAATGAAGCTGAAGACAACGATCAAAAAGAGGGAATTGTAGGCCTTAAAGGGTAATTTGAAGGGGTTTTTGAGGATCATTATCTATCGAAAAATATCAAGGTAATTTTACGTGGGTTAAAAGATAATTTGATATTTATTAATGAACTTGTTGTTTTGGTTGATTATATTAATAAATTAATGAATTTGATAAGAATCATGTGATATCTACATTAGGTATGAGTTATATATTTAATATTGAAAAGTAGAATAAGATCATTGAATATATTAAATTTTAATTGGGTGATGGTTTATAATTTATAAAACAGTTAAAGTGGAAGTTATATAATTGATAATGAAGATGAAATAATTCGTTAACATATATATTTCGAAATGTAACATTTTATATAGGAAATTCAAAAAGGAAATTTTGAAAAGAAGGGGAAATTAACGAAATAAAATTTTGAATAATTGTTTATTCTAAAAAACCATTTTATAAAATATAAAACAACAATTTTTTATAATTATGAAACATAAATAAATATATTTAAGATAAAAAAATACAGGATATTATAAATGTAAAAGGTTATCAACCACCATGATCTTATCAACATTATAGAACATAATATAAATTATTGGATTTATGTAGAAATAAAAAAATAAGATATTTACATTGATAAAGTGTCATTTTTTTGTGTAATTGCATATAATATAACATATATTACTGAGGATAAATGTTATTAGATTGGGGTATATATTTCATGTTATAATTGTAGAGTTTAAAGGTATTATTCCAATAAAAATTAAAAAAAATTAAATGGTAAATGTTTTTATTTCATTATATTTAGCCATAATGAGAAGATTTTATCAAGAAAAGATGTATATCATTTTATATAAATATAAAAAATAGATTTAAGGCAATCAACTTCAATTCCATTGAAAACTGTTTTTATCTCAATAAAGAGAATGTATTTTATTTTATTGGTTTTTTGGAATAATATTTTATGCGATCCAAACATGTCAACACTAATTTTAAAATTTTGATGAATAAAATAAATAAGACTGAAAAATAATATTTGCTAGAAATTTCATTCAATGAATCAAAGTAGAGTAATAAAAGAATTATATATTGAGGTATTTTGTATCCTCTAATAAGTAAAAAGAATCTCTTTAATCTGATTTTAAAGTTACTACCAATCAAAAATGGTATACTTACTAGGAAATAAAGAGATTTATATTATGAATATTTGAAGATAAAAATGATAATCTATGTTAGGTATATTTCTATGAGATTTAATGTCTTATAATGGTACAAGGAAACAAATAGATTGTGGAACTGAATACTTGGCCATATTCATCATAAGTTAATGGAGAACTTATGAATTTTTAAGTCTATTTTTGATATTAATTATCTGAAAACAAACACAGTTAATGTTATTGATTCATCATTGATAGTAAATATAGTTATAAATTTTTATCATCCAATGAATAAAATAGTTTCCTGGTTCCTAATTTTTTTACATATCAAGGTTTTTGGTTCAATTGGTTATGAAGTAACATATGGTAGTAATTATTTCATCTTATTTTATGATGATTATAGTATAATATGATGATTTTTTTTAAAAAAAAATTAAGATTCTTATTTCATAACTTAATTACTGTAGAATAGGATATAACGATACTTAAAGAGTTATGAATCATTTGAGATCATGAAATGGAACATAGTACACATCCTATGAGGCCAAAAATATCAATGGAAATAAGTTTAAAATATATAATATCTATGTTTAGAAATATCTAATAACATGGGATAGTAGAAATCATAGATTATATCATAAAAAATATAGAAAGAATAATATTTATAAAAAGTGGAATCTCACACCATCATTTAAAAAATGTGGTAAAATTTTCTATATATACCAAGATTAATTCATTCCATAGTCCAAAAGTAGAGATTACACCATACTAAATGTGGTAAAGAAGGAATCCATTATTGAAATATCATTATGAAATTGAAAAAAATTTGTGTTATTCAAAATAAAGAATGATGTATAAAAAATACGACGGTGTAGTGGATTATGGAATATTATATTGCTACTTAACAATGAGTAAATCTTATAAGAATCACAAAAAATCGATTAAAATATTTTCTATAGAAGTTAATTAAATGTTTTTGAGAATCAATCCATTAAAAAATAAGGTTTGTTTATTTTCGAAAAAAAATTAAAGAAGAAGATAAGAGTGTATATTCAAGAGAATCCTAAAATTTTCAATATGGTGATGATTATAAAATTGAATCCATTAATGAACTAGATGAAGAATATATTCAATGGAAGACCCAACTAAGAAGTATAGGTGAAACTTTTGATCCAAGAAATATTATTGGAGACAACTTTTCATCAACCCATACGCAGAGGATGAGGATAATAATGTATATTTCTCTATAATATAACAAAAAACTCTAATTTTAATATGTATCAAAGGATCAGTCATGGATAAAAGCCTTGAATGATGAATTGAACCACATTGATAAAAATTATCCATAGTATCATGTTGATATATCAAATAATCATAATGTAATTAGTATAAATTAGTTCATCAAGAACTTGTTGAATGATGATGGAAAAGTGATATGGAATAATGTAAGGATTTTTTGTAATGGTTATGTATAAGTAAAAGGTATTTATGTTTAATAGATATTCAAATTAACAGAAATACTGATGTTTTTTAGACTTTTCCATTTATTTTTTATTCAATGAATGTTCATAATATTTTAGATGGAATTGAAGATGGAATATACTAATATATTCTTGAATGAAGTATTATATATCAAATAACTAATTTTTTTATTTATAGGATATGATCACTCATAAAAATTTTCATTGTAAAAAGGATTTTTATTTCCAAAATAAAGAAATTCATGCCTTATATTCGTGATTAGATACTTAAAAAAGATTGAGTTTAATATAGGGGTTATATACAAATATTAGGAAAATACTATAAGATGAATTGTTTATAGTGATTTTGTATGTGGATCGAATCATCATTAATGGTGAAAAGAAGAAATTGGATGATATTTTTCCTCAATTTATCAGTTTATAATTTAAGATTCGTATATTGGTGAATTGAAAATGTTTTGTTGGATTCATGTTAATCAAGATGAGGTGATGATATTCATCTCATTAGTGAAATAAACATGAGAAGTGATGAATAAATTTAGGATTTATAATTGAAATATGGGATTTAATCTAATATCCTTTTTAACTAAATTTTGAATGCATGAAAAAATGATTTTTTATTATAAATAATATACAAAATAATAAAAGGTACATTACATTATTTTAAAAAAATTTGGCAAGAATTTTTCAATTCTATGTTGATGGAAGCTCGGTTCAGAGTTTTCCAAAAAAAGAACAACTCTTGGTAGTGAAAATAATAATTACATGTTATTTTGTAATAATAAATTTCTATTTACTGTTAATTAATAGAATCAAAATTAATTGACTTCATATTTAGATTTCGTTTCAGAAATTGACTTTATGTATAGTAAATACAGAAGTGGTGAAACCTTAATTATTGGAAGATATTATATTAGTAGGATAATTATGAAATAAGATGAAGTTTTTTAGTAAATGTAGAAGCAAAGTATATTTTTATTTTGAAGGTCTATACACCATTTATATTGATGAATCCATTATAACATGTTATTGGTTATTTTTTGAAACATCCAATGATAATCGATTGTGATATAAAAAGTTTCAATGATTTAATGAAGATTCTAATTCATCACACCCACACAAATAAAATTAACATCTGATGTAATTTTATTTAATAGACCACAGAGAATAAAATTGGGGAACTAGAATTTTTTGAGACAAAATATCCAGTGAAAGCTATCTTAACAAAATAATTTGTGGTAAATACTTTGGAGAATCATTGGTTGAACCCTATGTTATCAAAAATAGGAATATAAGGAAATATAATAGAGGGGTGGGGTGAATTTTAATCTCATTTTGGATTAATATTTTCAAACTCTCTTATGTATTCTATTTTAACATTGTTTTGAAATTCAGATGAACTCAAGACAAAGAGTAACAATAAACATATTATAAATTAATGAATCACCAAAATTATATAAATGAAATGGAATTATAGATATAATGATTAATAATTTAGAAATTTTATTTTTCCAGAATAATGGAAAAACCCAGAAATGGTAAAAGAAAAATATTATTTCTTGGTTAAATTAAAATAAAATGAGTATTATTATATTACAATCCATATACTCCTTTAAAAATTGTTATAAAGTTAAATTTTAAACAATGTGTGTGGAAGTACTTTTATATATTTTTCAATATATATATCAACAAATCCATTGATTCCATCTACATAAACCCATTGGAAGGTGCTATGTCTTATTTTCCCAGATAGCCCTTGACCACACAAGATCTAAAAAAATAACATTGGATTTTAATCGATGGATTCTCTAAATAAAGATATTCAGAAACCCAAAAATTATAATAAGAGAAATTAGAGAATTTACAATGATGTATTCAAACCTAATATGTGAAAAAATATCAAAAACATGAATTAAAAAGATATGAATATTAACTACAATTATGACATTATATATTTGAATTTGAATTAGTATATCATTCATATATTCAGATGACATTATTTCTTCTAATTGTTGAGGAAAAAATATTTTTATATAAAAACCATCAACTATATGATTCAATATTTTTCATGGATAATTTTAACTCCCTAAAAACTAATTTCTTCATCTAACGTTGAACCCCCCAAAATTACACATCTTCTAATAATGATTTTCCTAAACTTGTATAATTATAGAATATATGATAATATCAAATCTATTCCTAAAACTTATTTCATTAGTTTTTCAATTTTTCACTCAAACCAATAGTATTTCATTTTCTATATCCCCATTTTAAAAAACATAAACAACTTCAAAAATCAATATACATCACATTTTTTTTATTTTTCATTTTATTTTTTAACAAACGGATTCACAAATGTATTTTAATCAAAAATATCACCCTTATTAAAAAACACAATATATGAATGGAAAATTGTCGAGATCAATTGAATTTTAAGTATATAATCCCCATGATTTATAAATAAATGTACTTATTACTTTTTTCGAACAAAAAATCAAACAAAAAATTCATTAGTCATAAGAAATATAAGTACACTAAATACCTCGTCAAATTGAAAAATAATATACTATCAATTTCATAACAAAACCATTAAAAAATAAATAACATATAATTTATTTAAAATATCTCACAATTTTTTTATAATAATATTTCATAACCTTTTAACAAGATTCATAAATGAACATCAAAGGTAAAAAAATTATTAATTTTATTACTCCATATGATAACCATTCTAAATATTTTGGATGTAAAATCCATTGAAAATAAATAACTCATCCCCTTAGTCAATTCATTATTATTTACCAAATAGTTATATTTTGATATATATAGATTAAATTCATTAATTGGAATTTCATATGAATATTTATTTAATAATTTTTCTATGTTTTGATTCATTAAAAATATATATTCTAAAAAAAATTACAATGATTTTTTTCCACATTTAAACAAACATGTTAGTAATAAATAAAATCAATTGAATTTTAGAATATTAATTTATCTGGAACATAACTTGTGTAGATATATTTTTATTAATCTTATATTTCAAAACATAATATCCATTGAAATTAAAAACAATTTGCATAAAACAGAAAAAATTTAAATCAACTAATGTTATGTATTTTTTAAGACTTTATCAATGTTAAATGATAAGTTAAACAATAATTGAATTGAATATTTCAATCAATTGAAAATACATAACTTTTATTTAAATTTTTTAATATATCAAGATTTAATTATTTAGTAAAGATATCAATGAGATAATATTCTATTTTGACAATGTTATTAAAGAAATCTCCATTATGTGTGTTATCCATAAGAATATTTCCTTATATCTATGTGCATAACTCATTTTTGATATTATAGGTTATATGGAAATTATATTTTAATATTATTATCACAATGTTATGAATTTACAGGGTAATTATATTCAATGTCCATGAGTTTGTGTTTTATCCACAACACCTGTAAATTACAACATCTAAATACCACATATTTAGATTTTTAAATGGATATTCAATCCAACTATATCATCTTGAGAGACCATGTAACTAAATATTATCATCGAAAATATAGTGATCAATAATTACTCATTATATCTTATCTATAACCACAGATGTGAATACCATTGTAACCTTTGAGTGATAGATCAGTTCAAAAAGAATAAAACAAACCATGTTTTGATAAATATTTCATGTAACATATGATGTTTTTATCCATTTTTAAAATGATTCGATGGGTTTTTCTATAAATACCTCAAAATAACATATTTAACACATTTTTTCTAGTTGATTAACTATTAAATATAGTAAACCTCTAATCATACCTATAAAATATTATTACTAAACCTTGTTTTTATTCATAAATATGAATTCTGATTTATGTATCTACTATATTACTAATACTTGAGGTATTATTCAATCCAAATATTTTTTAAAATATCAACATTATATTTAGGTTGAGTAATATTATTTACTTTTTTTATGAGATTATAAAACCAGGAAAAATGTTCAGTTCACCTATCATGCATATTTCAACAACCATCATCATAATTTCCAGAAAAATATTAAAAATGGATTTCCATGTAGTGAAATAAATAATTTCATTAACATATCTTTGAACAATTTTTCGGTATTTAGAAAATTATATTAAAAAACATTTTTATTATTATTTAGTCATAAATAATATTTTAAGTAAAAATAGTGTAATTTTATTATAGAAAGCTCTTGGGGTTTGTTTAAGACTATATATAACTTCTATATGTCATAATATTATTTCAAAATATTTTCAGAATTCAAAAAATAGGGATTTCTTAATATATAATTCCTATTATTATTCCCTAATTAGATTACATATCACATCCTTTAGAAATAATGTCACTTTCATATTTTTTAAGGAAAAAAAATCTATATATTCTTTATCCTATATTACATTTCAAAATTCCCACTATAGTCTATTCATTATTTTAGGAAATAACCCTTAGAAATGTGTATTTCATTATTCCATTTGATTATTCCATTTAAATCACTCTTATTTTTTAAAAACCCATATAACTTCAATCCTGAAAAGATCATTATACTACTCAACCAAAGTAAAAACATGATTTAATTGGAAATGATTAAGTTCATATTCTATAGAAATTATCCCAGATTCATCACATAATCCTTTATATACCATTATGGTTCTAGAAGTGATATTAATTCTAGATGTTCATACTCATTCCATATATATTTTATTTCTACATTATACTACTCCATTATGATGTGGTTTCCATAGAGACTGAATAATACACGTAATAATGTTCTTTATACATAATGGTTAAAAATTAGAATTCTCAAACTGACCATCAAGATCTCTTTCAATGGTAACCAAAAATTGGTTTTTCTCAATTTTAATAGAATTATGAATTATTTTCAAAAAAATATTTATTTTTTTAATAAAAAAATATTTCCAATTAAATCTAGTATAATCATCATCATGGGAATACATATAGTTCTTCCCCATAAATTATTTGGTTTTTTATATGACCAAAAATGACCATGTTCATTGGCTATAATGATTTATATGTTGGGAAATCACTAATAGTTTTAAAACTATACTTGAGTTTCATAATCAATTCATAAAAATCAATGTCACTATTTCAGTTAACTTTAACTTCTATTTGATCCCAAACAATAAATTTCCTTGAAAATTTTGATAAATTATAAATGTCATAGTTATTAACATCTATTACATAGCAATGTAAAATATTCTTCTACATTTTGACAATAAAAATTATTATTCCTAAGGTTATCTAAGTAAAATTTATAAACATTATCATTCATATTAGTAGGTAGAGAAAATGTAACTTATGAACAATGAATATAAAAGTTGATATCTCTAATTCATAATAGTTTACCCTCACCATATTGATATTTTATTCTTGTTTGGTTGTTCTTAAATCATATTTCATATATGATACATAAATTAAATATTTCCCCAAAAATTAAACACCGAAAATTCAAATTATTTCACCTTGTGAATTCTCTCCTAATGTGATATGTGAACTATTTTGATTGGTCATGTTTTAAAAGATACACTTCTATCCAATCATGTTCCAAGGGAATAAATTTTCCTTCTACCTCTAGATCCATTTTTTTGTTCTAAATATATTTTGAGTCACCATAAATTTTTTCTATCTTCATAAATATTCACATGGAATTCAACAATCTTTATAATACCTCAACCACTTTTTTCCATTGAAATATATAATCTGATTCATCTTCTAAATTCACTCAAATTTTCTAATAATTTTTGAAGTTTATTTCCTCAAATCAATAATTTTTTTCTCACTTTTTAATATCTATTGTTAAATTATTCCATATCCAGTACTAAATTTCTAGTCCTATTACATTTATAACAAATAACACCAATGAATCCATCTTCTCATATTATTCCATTTTATATTTTTAAATAACATACTATAGGTTCCTATTTATGATAATCTTATTGAATTTTTTCATTAACTACGAAAATTCCCCATCACTATATTTGACAATGCTAGCATCTATTGAATTCATATATATTTTCTATTGATTAGTACTATGATTTATTACTTGTGATTTAAAATTACTAGAGGTAAATTCTACTATAGCTCCATTTTTATAGTCTCATTTACAATATATCATTTTAAAATACACTCATATTAATGATTGTTATAATAAAATAATTAACAATAATACTATTAAATTGATTTATAACATCAATAGTTGTATGTTTAGGCTCCCACTCCATTCGATGTATGTCTATAAATTATCTAACAAAATGGTCATCTACCAACTCTTCATCACAAAGTGAATGAAAAATATTCAATATAATCATTAATTCTTGATGTATATTTGAAATAAGCACCATTTTATGAAATACAATCATTTATAATCATCTCGTAACACAACTCTTCTAGTTTCAAGAAATTCACATGGTATAAAATTAGTGACATCCAGATTCATTTGAATTTAATTATCCATTTCAAAAATATATATTTGACTATACATATATAACATAATCATACATATTAATGTATTCTATAATTTACAATGTGACTGAAACTCATGGTTCTCATCTCATGAAAATTTTGAAAATTCATTCTCTAAAATGTTATAATTTTCAATCATCATAAGATAATTCTCCACTCTAGTATTGATGATAAAATACAGTGTACTATAACACATGTACATTTAATCATTCCAATCAAATATTGGAGTATTATTAGGATTTAGGTAATAAATACAACCAACACATAATCCTATCATCATTAAAATAATTTTTTAAACCACATATTTATTTTAAGGAGTCTAAGATATTTAATTAACTATGAAACGACATGGGAAAAAGTTAAATTAAGCTAATTCCAAAAAGTAGATACCTACTCTGATACAAACTGTTATCCAAGATATCTAAAATTTGAATGAATCAAGTGGGTGATGGTTGAATTATATTCTTAATGTTGAATTTAAATTCTGTAAAATTTAGGAGGTGATAAATTTTTCTATTCCCATTATATATATTCTCATATATGTAGGGTCCATATCATTATATGGTTGAAAAAATATTGTTGTAAATACAACTCATAGGAACCAAAAAATATGTTTATAGGATTGAATAGGTTTTTTATTAGAGGATAAAATAAAAATTGTAAACTATTTTTATGTTTCCTGCAATGATCTTTGAGTTACGTAATCTTATAGAATTTGTTGATTTATTTTTTATTAATTTTATTTTGTTTATGTTTGAATGGGTATGATGTAGAGAATATATAAATTAGAATTTAATTATTAAATGAGGATAAAATTTTGGACCTGGGATAATGATTACTAGAGGATAATTCTTATATATTACATGGGTGTTATGGTGGATATAATATATCAAAATCCATAGATTGAAACTAATTTAAAAATGGGGTTGTTTTTTGAAACATATGTTGTAATATTTTACTTATTAGCCATGATTTATTGTATGAATTTTTTTCAAATTATTTATATAATATAATGTTATTATAGAAGTTTCTATTCACTATTGTTTTTCACATTGTGAGATATAGTTCATTGAAAAATTATAATTTCATATGGGTTTTCATGTGAATTTTAAATTTTGGGGTTTCAATTATCACATTGTGAAAAATTATGTGATTCTTTGATGGATTTTATCAATAATTTATATTATTTTGGATAGAATTCGTTTGTATTTCAACTCTTAAAACATTCCAAAAATGATGTATGAGATGTTATTGGTTGTAACAAAATTCATATGCTTGTGACATGTAATCTATGTCATGCGAAGAAGACTCATCTAGGTGAATTTAGGGATTTTCTATAAATAATAACTTGATATGTATCAAAATTACATGACACAATATGTTCAATTATAAAATATTATTGAAGGATTAACACCACAAATTCAAATAATTATAAATCTACCTGGCTATAATATTAGTGTCTTGGATAACATTCCATCTATTTTACAAACCATGTTGTAAATATTTGTACCACTTTATAACACATTTGTAGGTTTTGAATTAGTTATGAAAGAAATTCAAATATCATTCCATGAAACAATATATCACACAAGGATTTCTAGTTTCTAAAAAATTAGGTAAAAATGATCATGAAACTTCCTTCTTATGGTTGTGAGGTTATTTAAGAAAATAACAAATAATTACCTAAATTAAGGGGTGGATATTTTAGTGGAAGATAATATAAGGGGTGGATATGAATTAATGGAATATGGTAGCTTGTTTGTTTAATTTTAAAATCAAAATTTATACATCCATTGGATATAATAGATAATTATATGTATAATTGAATTTTTATACAAAAATGAGTGTATAAGATTGAAGATATAGAAGTAAAATATAATTAGTGATTTATCTTGAATGTATATAATTGAAAACTGAATTATGATAATGTTGAGTAACATTGTAGACATGAACTAGACATAAAATATGATGTTCAGAATATTTATATATCTAAATGTAAACAATGAAGAAACATGGAGAATAAAATTACTGTTTTATTCTGGTTTTTCATTTTTATCTATTTTGAATTACCTATTTGTAGATGTTATTCCATATATAAAAATAAAAAAAATTCATGGATTATGTAAATAGACCACATACCTTGGATAAGAATTGATATCACACTAATGCTTATAATCACATACTTGTGATGTTTTGGTTTATTGAAGTGTGAATACATTGTTGATATTTTCTCTTTGGATGTATCATTTTATATGTGATCTATTTAAAATTTTGTGTCTATAATATTTATTATTTTATAATATTATAGTGTATTCAAAATAGATTCAAATATAATTTTACAACATTAATATAATACCCAAATTTATATAATGAAAATATAAATTTTAATTTCACCATAATTAACCCATCCATTTTTTGGGAGCGTAGCCAGACCATAGGTTAAACCACTATCCATAAAGTATTTATACTTGAGGTAGAAAATATATTTTTACTAATGGGCTCATGAAAAAAAATAAAGAGTAAACACAAATAATGTATTGGAGAATAATGTTATCCAGTCCTCGTGGAGGATAATATTAACTGAGGAACACAAACCTTTGGCCTCTATGAGGGGATTTCATTAAATAAGTGAAATGAAAATATTTGTATAGTTACTTGATGGGAGACCTAAAATTAATGCATTAGTTTTCCTATATATAAAATTGAGTTGTTAAGAACAATGTATTTATTTATCATGAAATGGAAACAAAATCTAAAAAATGAGGTAAATTATGAATAAATAAATAAAAGATTTTAGGATATGAAATGGTCCCTTGGGGTAATAATTTCATGGTTTAGGGGTATTATGTGGTTCCCCTTGGTGTTATTTGTTGGTAAAACAATTGTGTGTAGTTTTACTTTTGGCCTACAGTTGTCAATACTGGTCCAAATGAAGAAGGAGCTTAAAAGTCGATGCTAATGTTAAGGAGGATGATTGAAGAGATATTTAGAATTCATATTCCAAAAATAATAAGAAGAAGTAGGGTGGTTGAAGGTAGGAATGGGTTCATGGGAATTCCATTAAAACGTGTCTATGAATGTGTTGGAAGTATTATGGTGGCATTTCATTTTATATTCATGCATTTGATACTACTTATTTAAATGTGTACTTGCTTCAAAAAATTTCTAGATCACTAGCCATCCATACATCCACAACCTAAGGCTCATACGGGACACATGTTCAACCGCACCTTAGGGAAGCCAACCAGTCTTGGCCGCTAGGGTAAGGGTCGTGTATCGGCCCAAAGGAGCACACAGGGGAAAGCCCATGTATAGTTGGGTCGAAGGATGTGCAGAGAGTGGTCATAGAGCATTCCCATAGAGAACACGGTATGAGTTGCTAACATGGAGGGAGAGAGAGTAATCAAGAAGTATGGTAGAGCTGATTGATATTTATACCATGAAATCCCCATGTGTGGGTTTTTATTTGGGAAAAAAGAATGTTTTACCATTCATCATTTAAAAACATAGAGACGATCCGATCTGATCATCTCGTTTGGATCACTAGATATAATAATTGTTATCCATATCATTTATGCCTCGTGTGTTTGAAAAAGAGTCGTACGATGTGCCCACAACATTTGAATAATCCACTACCATTGCCTTCTTCCTCTGGTTCTCGACGTAGCCGTTGCTACTCACAGTAGAGGAGACTGAACCACCATGGATGTTCTCGGGCTTTTAAAGGAAGAACATTTTGAATCTATTATGGTCGTATGATCATACGAATATCATTCATGCAATCTTAAACTTTCATGCATGTGTATATCTTGAAGGTGAATCTCAACTGAATAAAGAGAAGCTACAATGCCGCATGGAATGATTCGTGATTGATTGAAAAAAGAATATTGAATTAAATATATAATTTATCCACATGATAAGAAAGGGAGAATTTCATACGCATGAAAAAAACAACCTAGAATCTTAGTGTATCTCATATCTATAGTTTGAAGATATTAAACACCAAAGATTCTAGGAATTCAAATCCCCGATCTCATGGAATACCCTAAAGGATTTCAATGCAACACAAGAGGTTTATCCTTGTATATATATTGAGCCACACTGATCCGAGGAGGAGTTGTTGTAACCCACAACCTGAGAGCCCTTATTCAAAAAATAGAGCCTCTATGAGATCCTATTTCTTGAAGAGAAAGTAGAGGTCCTGTGAGCCTTCAGGGATTTATGAAGGGGGGATTCTTGTAGTCCATTGACATGTGATAAACACTCTAGAATGTACTTCATGGAGAATAATGGTCCTCAAATTAAAGGAACAACACAATGTGTCTCCCTTACTTTCGTGATGAGCTAGGATATGAGAAGCCTCCCTAGTTTGTGAAGATCACTAGAGATTTGTGATCCAATGCATGAGTCACAACCTCACATTACGCATTGTGAATACAGATACTCATGATTTTCACAGAACATATGAAAGATTTTCATTCGCCTATTTTCATTATAAGAAGGTATATAATGCTTGTAGGGGTTTGTTTTTTATGAAGAAAAAAACATGAATGCATGAGGCTGTGTGTGTTCAGTAAAAAAGCACAACACCAATTTGGGATTGTGTGCATTCTAAGAAGATAAATGGGATTAAGAGAAGTGGAAATGCGTGTGGTCAATTTATTTTATCCATTTGGATATTTAAAAGTGTTTGAGGAAAAAATATTCTTTATTCATATGCATTCATGTGCGTGATTTGATACTACCAAGTGTGTCTATTTGCAATGAAAGAGAGAGAGGTAAAAAAAGACAAATACATACATGAATGCAATTATTTTTAGAACATAACTGAGGTAGTGTGTCTGTACACTTGTGAAGAATAATGAATTATAAGAGTGTATCCATTGTTTTATGAAGATTGGAAAAAAATTATTCAAATGAGATATCATAAAGCACTCTTGAAGACTGAATATTGGTGCATCAATTTAATACATTGATGCAAGAAGTGGCGCATGATGGAGAGAGAAAAAGAAATTCATTCTTATATGTTTAAGAGACCTTCTTAAATATAAATTCAGTAAGAATTATCCAATGACATTGAGATGGGGGAGTCAATGGAAGTGATCCGAGGGAAGCAGTGAGCAATCCCTAATGTTTTGTAAAGTTAGTGTGTTGGGAAAAGAGTTAATATGATAAAAAATTGTAATCCCCAAATTTCGAAGATTAGTGATCATATAACAACCTACAACATGTCTATGTATGCTCCTTAGACGTAGCCCTTAGTTATGTACCATGTAGAAAATTATTTGTCTACTTTCTATGCATGAATGTTTTAATTACTGCACATATCCATCATACATGTTCAATGAGTTTCTACCAATATGGGGACTAGATATATCATTTTGTGATAAAATCATGACACACCTATTAACATCCCCCCTCTCAATTTAGTCTGGGGAACTACAATTTGTATAAAGGATAAATGTTCATTTATGGTGGATACTCAATAGTAATGTTCTTATATATTTATGATCTGAATTTATTTCAACTATCAAAAAAGAAGTGTAGTTTTGATAAAGATTTTGTTCCCAATAAGGAGAATTCTGCATCTAAAAAGACCATGTTGAATATGATAAAGATATAGAAGAAGTAGTTGAAGAAGACCCTCTTATCTAAAGAAGGGGTAATGTCTAGCTCTTTATGTATTTCAGATAAGAAAAAAAAATTCATGGAATTTAAATAGCAGGGGGATAAGGTTTTCACCAAAGGAAAGAATGAAATTTCAACCTCATTTTAAAGTGATGATGAGAAATGAAGAACCAATATACATTATATTCTTAAAGAAAGTGTTGCAACTGTTTTTAAAATGTTTCAATGTATGTTAGTGGACATAGCCTGATTGGAAAGAGAAGATCATAATATGGCAATGGGGAATTCAAGAAGGATCTTTAGGAAGAGGTCTATTCACTTGAAGAGTAATTGAACAATAGAACTAAGGTTAGGAGTTTAAATTGGGATGAAATATCCCTGACCATCACGGGACATGATTCATTGATGTTGAATAAAATTCCGAACCATGAAGGATATGTTTTTATAATAAAAACGTATAGTTAAGAAGATATGAGAATGAATAAAAATTAGAAGATCATATCCGATATGAAAAGTATTGAATTTGATGATCAGTTGTCCAGTGTTGAGGATACTTTTATTGAGGATTCAGAAAAGAAGAAAACTACTATTATAGATACTAAATTCCCACTATATGGTCATAAAGCTAAAATAACTCCACCTTTTGAAAATAAGATAATGACATCCTTATACGATACATCACAAGCAGCTATGAAGATTAATATCGCATCCAAAACATCTTGTACTGATGTTTCAAAATATGTTTCCACTAGTAGTGTTCATTGGAATATAAATTGAAACAAGTATGTATGAGGAATATTGATGAGAAACTGATCAACATGTCTTGGGTGGATAGGGAAAATAATGTGAAAGGTGGTTCTCCACAAATATCACAAAAACTTATGTAGAAAATTCAGTAATATAAAGAAAAATATATCATGAAATCAATATTTATGGGTTAATGTTGGTGTTGTTATAGATTTGGGAGCATTGTATTAAATTTTTGGTAAAATACTCAAAATTAAATGGACAAAAGGAATATCATTTCTAGGGGATAAACCTAGAGAGGAAGAAGAAACATCTATAGGTCCAGAGGCATCATTATACTACAAATAGATTTGGAAAGCATAACAATATTTGTGATTTATATAATGGGAGGGGTCACAAGTTTGGTTCAAGCTCATATCAAAATTAATCAACATATAATTAGAATAGAAGATCCTAGAAGCTGAAAAATATTTATAAATCTACCTTGGGGTGAAACCAATGTAATTATGTAAAAATAATTCCCCCAAGAATATTCCAATAAGGAAAGGTGAGAAGTCCTTGGATTCTAAATCCAAGGTGTTGAAGGATAGTTTATCCAAAAGATCTACTAAGAGGGGTGAAACATAGAAAAATATATTTGAAAAAAAACATGTTCCATAGTCCTTAATGACATATTAAGTATTTGTCAAGATGATTTGGAAATAATGGTGAAAATGGGAATTCACAAGTAGAGGCTTGTATTAAAATAAAAGAGAATATTTCACATGACGATAAAGGGGATATGTGTGTGAGGTTCAACATGGCTGGTGACTTTTTTAGAAATTAAAATGAATTTATTCCATCTAAAAAAGAATTCCTAAAAAAGATAAAAGTTTCATCAATAGAGACTAGTTATTTTTATTCTCTTAAAGAAATATGAGACACACACAATTAAGCGAAAGAGGTAATGAGATCCACAAAACCACAGTTAGAATTGAAAATTAAATGTGAAAGTGAGAGTAGTAGAGAAAATGAAGAATCTTGGTTGAGAAAACCATCTCAAAAATGGTGTTCACATTGATGATTCAAAAAAGATCCACCTCATTCCCTTAAAACATTGTAAAATATATATGTTCTGATAATACAAGGAATTGATGGTGAAGCCAGATCTCAGGGGGAGTACATGAGAATTAGTGAGTGATTTCTACAAATTATAGTAAACATGTGGAAGTTTCCTTCCTTGGAATATTAATAAATTGATATTCAAATATTAATATGATGAAGGACCGGCTTTGATGAAGATGATGTAGAGTGTCTCGCTTGAGTGGGAGTCAAATAAAGATACATCTAGATTAATTATTTTAATTTTATATCAAACTCAAGTACTCTAGAAATATATTTTATATCATTTTAATGAAAATGATATGTCATTTGTTAATATCTATTCCTTGGTTATTCAAAATAATGATCTTTTTACAGGGGTAACTGAATTAATCATTGATATAAGAAGAATAGAATTTCCCCAATGTCACTAATTCTGCCTATTTCACTTGAATGTTTCTGATCCATTTTTTAAATTGAGTATAGGATTTTCATGTTGATTGTTCTTCCAATGATTTCATTTCACATTCAATATCTTCATCCTAGAATGAATGTTTAATGAACATTGAAGACAAGTACATTTGTTCTTATATTTTAAGGTATCATATTAGTGGGTAATTGAATTATTTTTTTGTCTTAATCAAATCCTCTTGTCTTCTACACCAATAAATTCACAAGTAGACTTAGAGGGAAATGATTTATGACACATTTCATAAGTATGGATTGATACCCTTTTCCCATGAACTTTTTATTTCTTATCAATAAGGGGCAGAGGAAGTAATGAAAGTTTAAATGTTAAAGGTATAGGGAAATAAAAGAAAAATGGATAGAGAATATTTATTTTTTTACATTCAAAAATTCATATGGGAGATAACTTTTAATTATTGTTATCAAATACAAACGAATGGATTTTTGGGAGAACTTTTGTGTGTAGTTGTATTTTTTTCAACCGTTGTCAATTCTGGTCAAAATGAAGAAGGATCTTCAAATTCAATGCAATTTTTATAGAGGATGATTGATGTGATCTTTGTAATTCATATTCTAAAAATATTAAGAAGAATAAAGATGTTTGAGGAATGGAAAGGGTTCATGGGATTGGCATTCAAAGGGGGATATGCAAGTGTAGTAATTATTAAGGTTCTCGTGAATTTAATAGCTAGGCATTTGAAACTATGTATTATTATATGGATTTTAATAAAAAAAATGGGATAGCTCACAAGTTTCCCATATAGGATCAACCCAAAGAAAATACAGGACACATGGTCAACCATGTCTAAGGGAGGCTAGCCTGGCCAGCCTGCAAGCGGCAGGGCCGTGTGTAGGCCTAAAGGAGGGAACATGGGGAGGGCATGTGTATTGTTGGGCAAAAGCCTGTGTAGGGATTGGGTGTAGAGAACACACATATAGAACATTTTCCAAGGTGGTAATGTGGAGGAATATTGAGTAATATAGTGGTATACCGAAGCATATTGATATTTAAACCACAACATCCTTCCAGATTGGTTTCGTGGTGGGAACAAATAATATGGGTATTGTTCATTGTTTAAAAACAAAGATGTGATCAGGTTTATCCATACCATCTATGTTCTATAATATAATCACTGAAGTCCATCTCATATGTGGATCACTTCTTTGAACTGGAGACATCTAATGGTCTCGCAACATTTAAAAAATCCAACATCGTCATTTTCTTCCTGCTTTAATCGGCACTGCCAATACAACTCGCCATAGATCAGACCAAAGCACCATAGTTGATCACAAGCATTCAATGCAATATTATTTTGACATTGTGAAGGTCATAGGAGCATATCGATACCTTGCATGCAATATTTATCTTTCAAACAAGCATAAAAGTAGAAGAAGGTGCTCAACCGTAGAAAGCAAACATGATATGTCATCTGGAATGATTCGTGCTAGATTTAAAAAATAAGATTGCATGATATCTTGAATGAATGAACATGATAATAAGGGGAGAATTTTGTGTGCATGAAAATGATGAAATTGAGAATCTTGACATATCTCATATCTGTAGTTTGACAATCTTAAACACTGAATATCATACATATTCAAAGCGATGATATCTTGGAAAATCCATCGATATTTGAACGATATACATTAGGTTGATCATATTATTTAAAAGGTGTGACACTATGTTGAGGAAGAGATACTATGACTGACAACCTGGGAGATTTTGTTTGAAAAACATATCCTCTCTCAGATCCTATTTTATGATGGGCAAGAATAGGTCCCACGAGCCCTCAAGGCTTCCCAAAGAGGTAAGTGCAACACACACTCAAATGTGAATTGTGATGAACATAGTTCTACAATTCTAGGGTATAATGAAGTGTGTCTCCCTTTATTTCGTGGTGACCTGAGAAATATGAAGACTCCCTAGTTAGCGAGGATATATAGAGTTCCATGATCCAGTGCATGAGCCTCAACCTATCACTATTCATCAGGAAGACACAGACTTGTGAAGCCAAAATCTCACACATTCTATTTGTATTCTCATATTTTCATGATATGATGTCATATAATATTTTAGGGGAATGTTTTTTGTGAAGAAAGAAAAACATGAAATCGTGAGGCTCGGTGTGTGCATGAAAAAAGGAATATACCCATTTGGGTTTGTGTTCATTAAATAAAGATAACAAAGAAGAAGATAATTGGCTGTGTGTGTAAGGGATTTTATCCTTTCAGATATGTACACGTGATTGAGGAAAACATATGTATGATGCACATGCTTTCATTTGTGTGGTTTAAGACAACCGAGTAGGTTTGTTTTTGAAAATAAAGAAATAAAATAAAACAAAGAGAAGTATATACCTGCATACACCTATTATTTGAAAATACCCAAGGAAGTGTGTTTATTAAATTGTGATGAAAAAATGAGTATAACTGTTTTTTTATGCTTTAATAAATATGTGAAAAAAAGATTCATTTGAGATATTCGAAAACACTCTTTATGATTGAATATTTGTGCGTCAGTTTAGGAATTCGATGCAAGAAGTGTCTCATGCTGTAGAGATACAAATACATCCATTCCTGTCTATTGAAGAGAGCATCTAGTCTATAAACTAAGTAAGACTTCTGCAAAGGTAGTGAGCTAGAGTAATTCAATAGATTTGATCAGGGGGATGTAGTGAGATATCCCCAAACATTTGTAAAGGCATTGTTCATATAATATAGTAACTATGATAAACCTTTATAATACACAACTTCTGATGATTATTGGACTTTGGTACGACCGAAAACTTGTCGGCATATGCTCCTTGGATGTAGCCCTTAGTGATGAACCAAAGTAAAATGTTGTGTGTTATCCTTCTGTGCATGAATATTTTAATTAATACACATATCTATCATATTGGTTCAACGAGTTCCTACCAATGTGGGAACATGATCCATCATTTTTAAGAAAGAGATGAGACCCGAATTCACCCCTCCCCCCACTCAGGGTGTTCTAAGGTCCTACAATATTTTAATGTGTCTCGGGATGGACATGCTTCCACCAAGGTGATATTTATTTTTAATTCATCATAAACAGTAAATTATTAATATATTAAATTGACCATATTGATATAACTTCATCATGATATCCATAAAAATAAATATAAAACATTCATAATAATTATTAAAGAACACTATAAAAAACATGTATACATTTTACTAAATAAAACACGACATCGTCATTATCTGATGACATTTAGTGAGATTGTAAATTATAAATAGTATCATTTCCTTACACATTAAGTATCCATGAGATAAAATTAATCTCTCATCATTTGAAATGTGTCCTTTTTTCCTATATGGAATACTAGGGACATGTGAAAAAATGTGGTGGAACAATAAAGCTTCAGGTTATAGGGAGTTTCTAAAGATCAGGAAGCTCACACACTAACTATTTCCATCACATTTGATGTTGTATTTATTTATCCCATATGATGATCCATCATGATTCATTCATTAACACATATGTTATAATACATGAGTTAATGCCTCAAATATTACATGAATGAAATTTACTCTTCCATCACATTACATACCCTATAAAAGATATTTAAAGGAATTTATTGCATGGGATTATCTTGAATGTTAACTCATTATATCCAGATTCGATATAGACATCATGGTGTTTCCAAACGATTTATATGATTTAATCAAGGTAAGGTGGTGGCATACTACCATAAAATTATTTCCTCTAATATGGTTATCAAATCTTATTATTTGACTATTCATATACTTATGAAATAACTTCTATCATACCATATGATAGCTAAGTTACCACTATAATAACTGATAGATTTTATTTTTTCCAACTATGTTTGAGATCATTGGAGGCTACTGATATATTATTAATGATTCTATTTAGAATTTTTTGATATTATTTATGAATAATATCACTTGGATGAATTCAGAGGTTATTTGGTAATTTAATAGATAATAACGAATTCTATCTTAGAGTAGAAAAATAGAAATTTCATAAATATTTTAAAGTTATCTAAACTTAATAAAGATTAAAATATTACATATTAATTTCGTTTATGGACTTCATATAATTATTACATGAAATTTATATGGTTGATCATAACATTGTATGGCCTTAAATTCATATGGATATAACTTCATATGGTTTATAACTTCCTAAGATCCTCTAGAGTTTATAAGGATATGTATAATAATTCATATGGTTCATGGACTTCCTAAGGTTATATAAATATCTTTTACAGAACATAGAGATATCATAATGTTCAAAAAATTGTGAAATTTTCAAAATTATGAATGATGAAGAGATTAAAAATTCTTAAATAAATATGACGGTGAAATTCAATCTGACGGAACTCAATGTGTTCACAATTTATTCCAAAATAACAAATGAATGTTTTTTCATTATGTTTAAAGTTATTGAGATCTAAATTTATTAAAAAAATATCTCATGATGTGAAAAAACTAAATGGGGGAGAATTAATTGATACTGATGACATTAAATGGGAAACACGATAATATGACTCCTATTTTCAATTGGCATGAAGATGTTATATTTTCTATTTCATTAATAACATAAAAATTATCTTATAGTGATTTAATATATGTTATAATATAAATGAATTTTTAAATGTCATTACACCATAATGGAATACAATTTACAGTGATTAGGTTTATCATGATTTCTACTCAAACCATTCAAGTTAAATAAAATATTATATCTATAGAGAAACATTATAAAAATAATGATTACATTTATTTGTGAATTATTATAATAGTGATCATATATAAATTTTTTAATGAATTTTTTCCAATTTAAATGATAAAAAATTAGAGAATGTTGTTTATTTAATTACACTATGGAGAATAATTAAATGATATTTTGAACATTGAGTGATCGTGGAAAAAAATCATGTGAAAATATAATTTTGGAAATTCAATTAGAATCTCATCAATCTAATATATCATAACAATTATCTTAATGTTGTGATTGAAATGTATTCTTCAAATTATTTTAATATAAGAGTTTTTATTCATTCAATTATTGGTAGATATGAAAAATTGAGAATTGAAAACAACAATGAGAGAAAAAAAATCAATAATAGACACAGAATACAAATATCAATAGATAATAAAAAAACATTCATAAGACCAAGAATTAAGTGATTTAATACTGATTATTAATTCATTAAATAGTTATTAACATAGTGAGAAATACCTAGAAACTAAGTTAAATATATAATATTAGTGTTTTATGATCTTGAATAAATTGTCCTATTTATTCATATATTCTTATGGCTTGAAGAGGGGGATCATAATTTACTATTTTAGAAGAATATATTTGATCATGGAATATATAATATTATTTTGAATTTTGGAAACTAGTGTGAGATTGAATAATATTCCAATGGGATGTAAGGAAAAATCAACGATTGAGGATGATTCCTCACTACCCCATTGTAATTGGTGACTGATTATAGTAGAAAATATGTGTAATTGTATGTCAAAAAGATTAAAAAGGAGTATTTATACACATTGGGAAAAAAGTAAACACATTTTTCTACTACTATTTATTTTACTTCTATATTAATTTGGGAAGGGTTGAGTTATAATTGAGAGGTTCAAATCCAAATTGATTCTAGAGGATAGTTTCTTGGTGAATGAAAATGTAATAGTCATGAACTAATGATTCAATCCCCCCTCTTATGTGGGTCACCCATCTTGTGTAATATCATGTGGTCTCAAAGAATCCAAGTTCATTTAATCAGATCCTTTTGTAGATGGAGATGAATAATTTAATCTCATTCAATAATAGTGTAGTTCTAATTATTTTGATAAAAAAACTATCTTACAAACAAGAATAAAATTTTTCCCTAAGCGATATGTCTGGAAATTGATGTAAAAAAAATATTAGTAGGATTTCCAACCATTTACAAAAATCCCCCGATAAATTATTTTTATAATAGTGATTTAGAATGTGATATAAAATATCATAAATCAATTCTTCTACCTCTATCAAATAAGATTTTCATAATGTCTATGTTGTTATAAACAACTAATTAAATCTAGGATAATTTAGAATGAATCTATGAAGAAAATATAAATTTTAAACAATCCAAACCATAAATATGGGGAAGAATGAATAGATATATAAAGATAGCTATAGAATAATGCGTTTATGAAAACTTTATAAGGGTTAAAAAATCATTAGTAATATTTGAGTCTTTTAAGAGAAGTTAGAAGACACTATAATTATGGACAAGAATAGAAGAAATTATAATTACATGATTTTACCTAAATTATAAACATTTGAAGATATAAAAAATAATACCTCTGATGAATTACACAACATTATAATTAAATTTAAAAAGAGAAAAATTATAGCATTTGAAAACAATGATAAATAGGATATGGGTTTTGAATCCATGAAAAACCTGATGATCAAATATAATGTTACTAAATATTCAAGGGAATCTAAGGATGAGTAAGGTAATGTTGAGTTTATGAGGTTAAAGTATCCCATCACATGAATCATAAGATAAGGGAAAGGAAAATTGTTTAAAGCTACAACATAAAATATATAATTATGGTGGAATTATAAGAATTTAATTAAACATTTAAAAGTGTAAGTAGAGTGGTAATGAGGCCAATTAAAAAGATTAAAACCTCAAAAGAAGATACGAGGTGTAAACATACAATTTTTTCTAAATCTGGTGTTAGATAGAAGATATTTCCATACAGAAATTGAATAATAATGATGAGTAAATAAGAAATTATTAATTTCAAATTATTATTTAAAAAATAATAACATGTTTAAGATAAATTAAAATAAATTATGGCTCATTTAGAGAATCTTTAATAGTTCTTGAGCCCTGAGGATGAAAAATATGAGATAATGAACATATAAAAATGTCAAAAATAGAAATTTATGCCTGAATTATGATAAAATATATTCTCAATATTGAAATTATATATTTTTAATATATGAGGTTGAAATAAAATTGATGTTAATAAAGATATTATAACGAATAAAGAATATATCTTTTATTAAATAAAGAATATCATGTTCATTTTCGTAGAGTAAGGAATGATGGTGAGTGATTTTGAATAGATAATAATTAGAAATGAATAGAATCTATACAAGTAAAAGTAAAAGTTTCACGAAGAAGAAAAAAACATGTTAAATATGGAGTCTGAATTGAATAAATATGTTCAAGTCAAAGATGATACAATTATAGAATCCAAGAATAAGATATCAAAAGAGAATGTAAAATAATTACATGATAAATAAAATATAAAAATGTACTTACTAATAGTGCATGTTTTTATTATAAATCATGTCATATGTGGAGTTATAAAAAAAATTATAAATAAGCATACACATTTAATAATGGAAAATCATTGACATTAACAGAATCCTACCCAAAATAGAAGTTAAAAAACACATGGAAATCCAATATCAAAAATGCTATGCACATAATTTCTTTTATGATGACAAGATTCATTGGATATTTTTGGTGCATTGGGATATTTTAGATAAACATAATATTAATTATAGTATAACATGTAATTTATATGGAAACAGAATGATGTAAGGAGGACTAGTTCCACGAAGATATAAAATGATACACATTATAATAAATATATTAGTAGGAAAGCATAAAATTTATCTATATAAAATTAAATAGACTATTTGGATGAAATTTGTGGTAGATGTGACAAACAAGGTCACTATGTTATAGAAATCATGCTAAACTACCAATAAATTAGTCATATAAAAGATAACGAAATGTACTTAAAACAAAAACATGGAATAATATCACATATTTATGAAGTTTCTTTGTGATCAAGAATGAATGGAAATCCTTGGATTATATATATCATATATTCCTCATAGATGTCTAGAGACAAAAAAATCAATAATAAAGTAGAACATGATAGAGGGATAGTGACATTTGGAAATGATTGTTCAATAAGAATCAATGTTTTTTCAACTTATATTGATAAAAGTAATCACAATTTCAAATATCTTCTCTATATGGAAGGTAATAAAAACAATATCTAAAGTGTAATAAAATTGATTGATGAAGGCAATGAGGCTATGTTCCTGAAAAGAAATTGTTCAAACTATGGAATTAAAATAATGTAATTTTCATTTCCAAATTTGAAGAACAATTTGTAATTTGTTATAAATTGGGGACTCAAGTAGTAGATGATATATATGTTCCAAATATGATAATAAGCTGAGGCATATGAGAGTTATCCACTGTGGTAAATGAAACATGATAATGATATAAATGTATTATATTATGAGAGATATTTTTTCACTAAAATTAGAGAGATGGATATAATGTCTTTGAAACATTATAAAAAGGGATGATGGTTTAAAGGACACACAAAATAGTGGTGATTCGGTCTTATAAGCCATTCTGATTAATTCATAAAGATTAATGTCACCATAAAAAGAATTAGTCATCTGGATGTGATTTATAATTCATAAATTTAATTTAACTACACTCTTATGAATACGATGTTTTATAAAAACAATCCAATCTAGTAGTTTTTTAAATCATTAAAATAAAAGTTAGGAGATATTTTTTAGTGTATATCATGAAAATGAAATTAGATAATTGTATGGTATATACTTGAAATACATGGGAAAGTTAACATAAAGAGTATAGAATAATGAACTAATGTAGTATAATCTACACTCATAATCATAATATTGTATTAGATAGAGAAAACATGAGTTTACATGGAATGGGAAGAACAATATTACATGGACGTGGGTTTTTTAAATAATTATAGAGACAATATTTTTGAACTGTTGTATAAATTCTAAACTATTGATTACTGGGTCCTAATACACACATCGATCCTTATGATTTTTTTAAAGAAGTTCATCATTGATGTACTTGAATGTTTTTAGAATCCCTTATTACCAAATGTTCAGGAACAAACATATTGGAACGTCTTGAAGAAAATGAAAAAAATTAATTTTAATGGGATAAATATACAATGGAAATATTTATAAATTTTGGAATAAAATGATAAGATAAATTAATATTTCATCTTATATGAAAATAATTTAAATCCAATCCCATATAAAAGTTACAATAGAAGAATATGATGAAATTATTGATGTTTATAGTATGAATATATCTAAAATTACTATTCATAAAGAATCTAGAAAGGTGTAAAATTCTATAGATAAATTATAATAATTAAAGTGACGATGAATATGATACTATTAAAAAGTAGACTAAGGAATAATTTATTGACTAATATTTTAAATTGTAGGAATATAATTAGAAATTGAGAGGCCTAAGTTTAATAATGAATAAGGCTAGTTTTTGTGAAATAAACTAAAATTACTTCCCAAATGATCCACAAACTATTATAAAAGTAGTTGAGCAGGAGGAATGGTTCAACTCTATGAATTAAGAACATGAGAAATATTTTAATGAATTCACATTGGGGGCTTGTTCCAATGCCATGAAATAAAAAATGGATTAGTAAAAATTGTGTTTTAAGATAAAATTAAATATGAAATGTAAATTGGAAATAAATATGGCCACATTGTTTTTAAATGGTTAATCACATATGTAATACATTTATTTTCAAGAGAATATAAAAATAGTTAAAATGTTATAATCTATTATATTATCTCTATTATTTTATAATCATTTAAACTATGATGGTTTTAATCTTCATTCAAATTCTTTATAATTTTATGGAGATAAAAAAGTATAATTTTTTGTTAAACAACATGATAGATTATTTGTAGATAACGACGGATTCATGATTTATAGACTAAATGGTTTTTATGGATTTAAGAAATCATAAATATCATGGTATTATATTTTTTATATCTCCCAGAAAAAATTTTAATTCACTAATGGAATGTTTGGTAGAATCCATTACATGAAATAACAATATACATGAAACTTGTAGCCATAGTCAATGTTTATTATATTATTTTATATATTTACAAAGATACTTCTTTTAGGATTTTTCAAATTAATGTAAAATTCATTTTAAGAAATCCATGATAGGTGAAATGAATTACATTCATGGATTATATGTTATTTAAAAATAAAAATCTCATAATTCCATCACGATAGAAATATCGTATCAAATTTTTGAAAAATAGTTTAATGTAGTATTCAAAAAGTATTTCAACACCAACATAAATTGGTAAAAATATGAGAAATAATGAAGTGGTAACATGTGTAAATAAAATTTATTTACGAGTAATATTTAGAAATATACCATATTTTATTTTATCTTGCCTAGTTATTATTAATGTTATGACTCTTTTTTCGGGGATTCAGAATGACCCTGATGAGTCTCATATGGTAAAAAGTAAAATAATATTGAGGTATGTCAATGGTATAGTAAAATTTGGACTATTGTAAAAAAAATTATATTTGAACTTCTAGGGACATGTATATGTTTGTTTGTGAAAATAATATAAAATGAAAATTTCCATATCTGGTGGAACATTTTTTATGGTGAGATCTATGTGAGTTGGAATAATAAGAATAAAAATTTAGTTTTTTTAACACACTTGAGGAATGTAATATTACCGTAAAAAATTAATGAACACAAATAATATGGATATAGTTATATCTACTATATATAAAAGATGATGTTTATATGCCACAATAAATATTCATTCCATAATCAGAGAGATTATATGAGATCTAATCCTTTTCTGGAGATGTCTCATGCTTGCTTGAATGGACTATTTTACCGATGTATTGGTATATCATGCTTAGGTTTTTGATCTGGGCTATTTGTTGTCAAAATTTAGAATTTTTTAAAGAATTGGGGGAGTGCATGCTTGGAATACTTTTTTTTCAAACCATGTTCCCACCCTAGCATACCATGAAAACTATGGCAGAGGGAATTTTTCTCTTCAGAGAATGGGTTTTCAAACCAGACTCCCTCTTAGTCATAGTTGTGAGCCACCTAGAAGTAGCATTCTATTAGGGTGCATAGTTTAGAAAAATATGCACCCCTACCTAGGAAACCATGTTCATTAAATTAATTCCTCCAATAATTGGTATAAAATTAACAACCAGTTTTACCACACCAACAATCTAACCAACACATCAATAACTATTATACGTCAATTTTGGTGGATCCAACAATGATTCCAAGGACTCTAAAACTTATTTCATGAAATTATAAAAGATCATTTTCAAAGATATACCCCCATCCCACCAAGAGATCACATATCGATTGGTTTCCACATGCCCTTCCTCCTTTCTATCATCTTTTTAAAGGTTCTTTTCCAACATTATTGATGTATTAGGATCTAGGTTTCTATAGATATTAATTATTTTAATATTAGATCTAGTTTTGGGATCTAGATCTTATTATTCATATTCCAATTGAGCATTATTCCTCAATTTTTGTATTTATGTCGGTAATCATACATCAATGATCATGAGGTTGGTAGAATATTTATTAATTCCCAAAGTAATTATTTCAATTATTTGTATGTTATTTTCAATGGATTTTTTCACATTTTGAAATTGAATCATGAATTGTATGAATTAATTTGGTTATTTAATTAATTAATTCATTGAGGCAATGATTGGTTAACGGGGTTATAGAATTGATCCATTGATGGGATTAAAGAATTTATTGATTTATTTATTGTTGAAATTTTTAATCAATGGGGTGTAAGGGCTCTTTGGATTAACCTTAAAGGGTTAATTAATTATAAGACTAAATTTTGATAAAGGAATTAATAGTGAATTGTTCTTATAATTTCATATGAATTAAAGTGATGAACCATGATTTCATTTACAGTTTAAATGGTATAACATGCTGTGAGAAATTGATGAGGGGGTTAAAGATGATTAACACGGTAAAATGTGATATATTTAAAATATTTTACTGATTGATAAATGGGGTTTGAGACAAAGACTAAGGCTTTAAATACCCATGAGGTTATAGAAACAATGTTATAGGCCCAAATGCATGCATGTGAATATTAATGAATGGGATAAATAATTATACTTCAAATATCCATGAGGTGTGGGACAAGGAAGGATTCTATAAATACCAATGAGATACCAAAAGCATCACCATACATCCACAATAATGGTGATAGAATATGGTTAAAATGTTACTGATATGATTTGAAATTAAACGATAAATGATTACGGTGGTGTTGTGATTTGTTATATTCCCTAAGGATAGTTCATATTGTGGCATAATATTAATTAGGTGTTGTTGGTTTTGTTATCAACATGAAACTGATATTTTTATGTTGTTAATTAATGAGTAATTTATTTTTCAAAAATTATATACTATCACTTATACTCTATTATTAATAAAACTACATACACTATTACATATTGGATATTTTTTAAGTCACCATTAGTGGTGTCCTACTATGTTTTACTCGCACCTTACTCGAGCATTCTGATTTGTACCCAGATAGAATTCAGGTATGTAGGATAGGATAAAATAAATAGCCCAATGTTAGGAATTTTAGATGGGATGAAGCATTTATGGGAGGGTGTGGGAAGATGACATGGTTTACATACCCTTTTGGGGGTTTCAATTGTCTTTAATTATTTTGTGTTTTTCATTTTGACATTTTACACGTATATGGAATGAAGTATGTAATGTTTTGGTATAGATATTGAATTATTTTTTTGATTACCATGTAAAATTTATATTAGTCTAGTCATTTGTTATTACCCAATGCATATTTATTATCTTTTTATTCTATTTTTTTACCCTGATTAATAGGTCATAGTCTTACTGTGTTTTATATTAGACCCTCACTTCTATTTAGATTCTTTTAAAATATGTTTTGGAACTATCGAGGTCATGTAACTAACTGGATCGGGGTCCTAGTGTGTACCACATTGGTCAGGACATTCGAATGTGGTATTATATCCTTTTCTTTTCATTTTAATTGTCTTACAATTTGGGAATGGTAGATAATATTCCAGGAAGAGTTTGGCCTTCTATATGATCTCCTACATGGGAGTATCTATCCCACATACTAGGTAAAACTGAATTAACCAGTGTGGGATTGTTGTTATTGATGTGTGTTGTTAAGGTTTAATGTTATTTCATCTTGATTGATGCAATTTTTGTATGATGTAATTACATTTTGTGATATTTTTAGATTTTACATATTTCCTGTTGTGGAACAATAGTGAGTACATGTGCATCATTATAGGAACTCATGATTTATTTTGACATGGATCATTTTAGGCATATATGGAAAAGTGGTTTTGGGGTCAGTTGTTTATATGAAAATTATTTTGAATGGTTGTGTAAAATTTTAAATTAAAATGGACTCTAATATGAAATTGAATATAATTTACTGATGGAAAATTTATTACATGAATGGAATAAAATGGTTGTGTAATGAAAAACGATCAATTTGATAATGTGTTTAACCTTTTGTAACCAATACATAGATGATGGATAGTTAAGGGTTGTGATAGTGCCTCAGTTTTGACTATGTGGTTGGTTATTTTGAATTACATGTTGTGACTTTATGTGAGTCCCCATAAATGTGTTATTTTTTGAGGTTATATGTCCTATGAATTGTGGTTCAAGTTAGACAGATGTATCTCTATGAAAAATCTTATTGATAGAATGACATGGGGAAATATAAGGAAATGTTCCTATAGTAGTGGAACCTGAGTCACGAATAGTGCCTAGTGAGGAATTTAGAGAGTAGTTCTACGAGAACATTTCTTTCTTGATGCATTTTATAGAAAGTGACTAAGGGTTTGTTATAAAGATCATTTATATCCTAACATGAGTGTTAGAATTGAAAACCCCCTAAAATTTTATAGGAGAGGTTATACCTAAGGCATTGAGTTATGGATTGAGCCTATATAGAAAAGACTTGAAAACTTAGATTGTACTAAGGAGAAAATATTCAAAAAGGACTATTATGTGTTACATGGTATGGTGAAGGGTTATTGGGACATTCAAACTTGTGATGTGATTCTAGATAATATGATGTGGAATGAATTTTAAGAGAAGTTCTTGTAGAACATTTACCTTGACATTTTATAGTACAATTGGGAAATTGAGTTAATGAGGTTGATCCATGAAATAATTACCATGATGACTTTGTAGGATTCTATACAAACAGGAATCACCATTTTTTCTAGTGTTGGAAGGGATGAGGCTATAATGATTCGTTGTTTATATGATGGGATTAAATCTGAAATTAAGTCACAGTTTAACATTTTCATGATGAAGAATTTTTATGGGGTGATAAATCAGGCTCTCACATCTGACAAGAACCTTAGTAAGGCCTCATGTCAGACACTTGTTCTTTAAACTATATGCACTTGTGGTGCGTCTTCATAGAGTAGGAAATGACTCTATAAGAATGATTATCAGTCAAGTGAAAATAATAGTGGTATGTGGGGAATATAGGTTAGACAAGATATTGATTGATAACTCTTCCACCAGTGTGTTAGACTATGTCACACTTGTAGTGTAGTGGAACGTACATTATGTACATGGAAATTACATTACTTTTGTGGAATACTGAATACATAAAAAACACAGACACCAAAGGACCATAATAGTTTAGTGTCTTTGGAAACATGGAGCATAATCTTCTAATCGTGGTGAAAGATCTTCAACATCTCCCATTAATATATTCTCTTTTTTCGTACCTAAATCCTTTCTTTATATCTTGGGGAAAATAAAACATATAAAGGGTGAGCTCAATTGCTCAGTAAGGGTAAACTTAGAGAAAATTAAACAATCCATAATCATTTAAATGCAAAAAAAACATGAACATAAAATCTAAACATGAAAATCTTGAGAAAAAACAAAAATTGTGGAAGTATGGAAGAAATATATCATAAAATAACACCAATCAATATACAATATCATGGGAATAAACCATGTAATTGTGGAAAACCATTATGTACATGTTATGATTTCCATAGTGGCCAAGGCATTGTTGCCAAGACCATCTTAGTGGACAAAGTCTCATTCTGAATCGAGTTCACTCCTCGTTCTAGTCCGGTATCACTTAAACGAATTAACTTACCATTATAGCCATGTCTATATAATAAGATATAAATTTTTACCCAATGCATTGGAGGGAGATATAGGTCCCGACCATCTCATAGTAAAATCATTCTTACCTCTTCCACAACATAATCATAAATCATTCATCATAACCCAACAAATAAAATGGGTTCATAAAGATTATTCCATCATAACATAATCCATATAAAACAATGGATATCATTTTATCATAAGAAAAGTAAAACCATGTAAATCATAGAGACATTTTACTTGAAACATACACATATGAAATAATTTCATCTTAGTTGGAAAATGTTTTTGATAAAACACATGAATTGAATTCTTGATGAAAATGTCCTTTCTTCTTCAAAATCATTTTCTTTTCACAAAATGCCTTGAAATTTTAAAATAAAAGGACTTTGTTGAAAATAATATGAAATCATTCATAGGAAGATTCATGTAAATAAGGCATTATGAAACTGTAAAAATACATTCATGCCTTATAAGTTAAAAAAACATTCTTCTCGGATGGTTGTCAGAAAAGTAAAAAAGTACCTCGTATGGTAAAAAAAAGAATCCTTATATACCATGTAGTAAAAGTAAAAAATGGGTAAAATGGACATTAAACATACATGAAACTATTTTTAGAAAACAGGGGCATGGATGATAAATATAACCCCAATAAATACTTATGAATAAAAATCTCGGATAAAAATGTGTTTGGAAAAGTTATCCCTTACCTTAGGTCTGATATGCTTCGTACATATTTGAAACTCCTGTATAATGATTTAAATAATTTCATTTACTTAATTAAGAATCATATTCATTGTTATGATATCATATATGGTTCACCTATGACTTTATATTACCTGTTCTTCTGTAAATTCTTTGTTAAAGCAGTGTTTTGGGAAAAATCGTTTTATTTATCATAAGTGTTTTGACTTGTTGTTAATGAAATTATTATCACTTATATATTGATTTAATTACTTATATAATGTGAATAATGATTTATATATCATATATATTCAGTATATATATATATATTATACAGATAAATGAAATGAGATACACCATTCATGGAGACAGTAGGCCGTACGTATGCATGAATGTTGTTTTCCTTTCCTTATTTACTTGAATGGAAGTAAGTAGATGACACACACACACACATATATATATATATATACACATAAATACAATACCTTAATTATGTCATATATTTCATTATTATTCATTATATATACTTTATAATCATTCTTGAATGGATAACATGGAAAATGAATCTCATCGCTTCGTGGAGACGGTAATCCGTACGTATGCACGAGTGATGATATCATTTCAATAATTATTGAATGGAATTGGAGTGGATGAAATAATTTCTCAGAATCAGTATGATGTTATAATAACCATATATAGTTATTCTTTACACCATTATACCCATCCAAGTATGGTGGTGGTGGAAAATATATTATAGAATGGCGTGGAGACGGTATTCTGTACGTACGCACACGCGATGATTTCATTTTCCGTAGGATGGATAGAAGGTGAAATAGTGTTGTTTAATATTTATAATAACATATCCGTATATTAGTGATACTTATTTTATCACTTTATAATGAAAAAAATAAAGAAGAAGAAGTTGAAGAAGAAAGAAACCTAAAAGAATCTGTAGAAGAGATTACCTGTTCTTCGACTCACATCTTTTAAGATTCCTTTTAAGGCACTGGAGTTGGTCATTTGAGGATACCAGAACCTATATAATGTTTCTATGAATGTTTATAAGGTAAATGGTCAGGGGTTGGTTGATCATGAAGGCTCAAAATTGTTTGAAGAGAAGAGGGAGGAGGTGCCCTTTTATAAGGGAAAAGAGGGGACCTTTAGGAATGACATAAAATATTATTTTATAATAAAGTCATATTTGATTTATAATGGCTCCAAAGTGACTTATTTCGAATATAAAGTTTGTATGGGTCTAAATACAGTTATCCAATAGGTTTTAGACATGTTTAGGTTACTATTTTAACCTTCTTATTTATAGTTGACTCTAAGTTAAATAATTTAACCTTTAGCATTTCTTCTTGTTTTCTTACACTATATGGTTAGTAATCATAATATAACAAGCCAAAAAAACCCCATTTGGTTCATTATTAATATTTATAACCGTATCTAAGTCATTTGGACAAACTATATATTTTTAGGAATATAATTACAATTAATAATATAATATTTGTTTTAAAAACTATTTTATGTCAATTTTCACTCTATTTGGTAATTTATTTTAGTGAAAATCCTAATAGAATGATTATTTCAAAAAAAGTTGATTAAATAAATATTAACATGTCATTTTAACCTATAAATGTATTGGAACACAGAAAAAGTCTCAAATTACATTTATTTGGGTATTTATAACATCAATTATGTTAATATTTCATTAATAAGGTAATTACTGCATCATCATTGTGTGATAAATAAATTAAATTATTTAATGTATAAAAATTAAAAAAAAATACTTTTATGTAGGAAATTATTTTATCATTCTAATGAATATTTATAGTCTAATTTATCTTATGTATAACATTATATTAAAAATGGTTTAGTTATTAAACATTGATTTTAACTCTTTTAACTCTTCTTTAAATAAAATAATAATAAGTGTCCTAATCTAATCCAAGTGGACATAAAAGGTAATATTTTATTCATAAGGTTGTTTTTGGTCGAATTGAACTTATCCAATAGAATTATGACATGTTTTAGGGTAATAATAATGTAACACCCCAAGCTTCCACGGTACACTTCTCTTTGAATAATACAGTAGTGTGTGATGCACACAACTTCGAGTTCTAACACACACCACAACTAATCAAATTAGCAGTAATGAATAGTAATACCCACTTTATAAAATTATAGAAATTTTATATTTCAAAATGGACTTCATTTATGTATTCGTAATATCGAAATTATCAAAAGTTGAATTTTTTGTAGTTTTCTGAGAGCTTCCAATTTTTTTATGAATAGTGAAAAATACTTAAAACAACTTTTTTAATCAAAATAATTTATAGGGATAAGTTATAATATTGAGTTGTTTTAAATTATAATTAGAATATATTTTTACCATTTTATCCAATGGTTTTCATTAAATTAATTTCACTTTGAAATTAGACATAAACAATTGTCAATCTTTTGATATATATTGTTTCTTAAAAGCACGCTATTTGTTGTGACAGCGGGAATTAATTATGAAATTAATTAATGCAACTTATATTTTTGGAATTTTGTAAAATATAAATCATTTTTTAATTCAGAATATCAATTATATCTTAGGGTGAAATTTTGGCATTGTTCTGAAAAACTTCAATTTTTGATGAATAGTGAAACCACTAAGTGGTAGTTAAAAGACTGATTTTTCATTTAAATGAAACAATACCACTTCTGTGATTTGATTTTCAAAAATTCAACATACATTTCTTTCATTAAGAAGTAAAATGTGGTTCAATGGGATTAAAATAATTTTTTTGTTGAATAGTAACTTTTAAGTTTTATTAATCACGATTAAAGGTAATTAGTGAAATTTAAGGTAAAAATGGTATTATAAAAATATGAAATGACCTTTACACTTGTCCAAAAAAATATTGGATGTGTCATGGCCTACCAATAATATCCATGGGTCAACTTGGGGACCCCATAGAGCCACTTTGGTAGGAAAAGGACATAAATAACGTTTTATTTAATGTTAAAATAAAAAGGTCACAAACAAGAGCTGTTTTTACTAAAAAAAATTTAAATGGGGTTATACAAGTCATATTTTTGAATATAAATATTAATTATAAATATAAAAAGATTTCCTACATCATGATATTTTTTTTATAATTTTTATACATCAAATAAATTAAATTATTTATGACACCATGATGAGGCAGCGATTACCTCATTAATTAATGATTAAAATAAAATTAAAAGATAATGTAAAATCCAAGGCTTAAACTTGTCCAAAGCATATTGTATGGGTATATTTCTAACCCTTATCACCTTAGCCTCTAATTATAGAAGTGTGGGACCTTTAAAATCCGAAATGCATTGTATAATAAAGTAATATTTCATTACTTTCCAAGAGTGCCCCTCCTCTCCACTTATAAAAGGCCCCCACAACTATCACCTTACTCAAACTTTCAAAGCCTTTTGGCTCAGCCAACCTCTACCCAAATACTCTCCCAACTTCCCTCCCTTACTCCTAGAAGCCTCACTTTGGGCAGAACTCATCCCAAGGAAGCCTTTGGCACAAATCAAAAAGAGTTACCCGATTTTAAGGTAATGTCTTCTCTTATGTTATTTTGTTTTATTTTCCTTATCCGACCCCCTAAACTCTTTTTATTAATATCTTTTGTACAAACACCAGTATCCTAAATATACTAGGATGTTTTTATGAGATGTATTAGAGCTACACTTACACACACCTACATCTAATGGTTAAATAACATACTGTTTCAGTGGATGGCGAATTTCTGCCTCACGAAACGATGATTGTTCAACACTCATATAACACCTTAAAAGGTGGCCACTAATATGTCACTATATTTATATGTGATATATAATATGTTTATGTTTTACTTAAGGTTCTGTATTTTTCATTTGTGGCATACTTTATGATTTCCATTATGGGTAAACGCGATAATTTCATTTTAGGAAGTGCGGACTTCCGCCCCCTCAAAGTGATTTGAATCGTTAATGCCATATGTGGGATGTATAAAGGATGGAGTAAATGATATTATATATGATATTATACTGGAATTATAATATACCTTTATATCATTATGATTCCATTAAATACGAAATATAAATGAAAGTAGCGTTCATGCGTGCGTATGGCTTACCGTCTCCATGAACGGTGCATTTCCTTTCTTACCTCTAAACGTTATGGAATATTATAAATTCATGTATATACTGGATATATATAAGATATATTATATCTATATCATGAATATAATTCTGGATATAATGGATATTTCACCACATGAACAACTTGTAATTATAAGAAGTTTATTTTTGACTCATGTACCAAAGATCTTCAAAACGACCGTTCTTAACTTAAATAAATACATAATGTTCATAACATGGTAATAAGTTATATAAATGGAATAAAAAACATGAAAAAGGTTCTTAAGAAATTATAAATTAACTCTAGTTTATTATTCAGGAGGTTCAAGAACGGTCGAGTCAAGACAGGATGCAAGGTAAGGGAACTTCTTAACCCAATTTCCATTCTTTGGGTTAATCTCCTACTTTAAAATTATGTCATGATATTATTATGTTCTATCTTGTATTTTTACTTTATTTATGTGTACTTATAGTGAATACACATAATAGATCTATTTTATTTAATGATCTTTGTAAGGGAACTTCTTAACCCAATTTCCATTTTTTGGGTTAATCTCTTACTTTAAAATTACGTCATGATATTATAATATTCTATCTTGTATTTTTACTTTCTTTATGTGTACTTATAGTGAATACACATAATAGATCTATTTTATTTAATTATCTTTGTAAGGGAACTTCTTAACCGAATTTCCATTATTTGGGTTAATCTCCTACTTTAAAATTATGTCATGATATTATTATCTTCTATCTTGTATTTTTACTTTCTTTATGTGTACTTATAGTGAATACACATAATAGATCTATTTTATTTAATGATCTTTGTAAGGGAATTTCTAAACCCAATTTCCAATCTCTGGGTTAATCTCATACTTTAAAATTATGTCATGATATTATATTTCCTATATTGTATTTGTACATTATTTATGTGTACATATAGCGAGTATAGATAATAGATCTATTTTATTTTAAAAATGATCTTTGTAAGGACTTCATATCAATCTCCTTATATTGAGGCATGTTTGGATTTATACAAAACATTCTTTTATACGGTGTATAAACCCCTTTGACTTTGACTTTTATTCAAAATGGAATCTTTTTTTACAATGTGTTTTACTAAACGACAAAGGGATGTTTTTGTATTACGTATGCGATGACAACAACTTCTCCACCGCCATGACCATTATTTGTGTTTTGACTTCCTCTACAAGCCATAACTTTTTTTAATGAAAAATAAATACAAAGTTTTAACTTTCTTTTATTTTGGTATTGAAAATGGTTTTGAAAGTGTTTTTATTATATCAATGTGTTGTATTGATATTTTGTGATTGAAATGTGGAAATGTTATGTTACCTTTATGCATGTTTTATGTGATACGATTATGTTATGGTTTATGATATGTTTAAACCTATTCATATGAGGAATTTATTGGACTTAATAAGTGACGGGTGGAGCCCGCTAAAGCTCCTCGATGCATCGGTAGGTCTCATGACACAAACTAGTGTCTTGGCACGAGGCCTTGACAAAATCTTATTTGTGGTTTTGGCACGAGGCCTTGATTACGTGGTTATGATAGTCTGGCATTTTGAATTACATCATTATAAAAGTGCTTATTGATATTTCATGTGATTATTTGACCAGTAGAATATCCTTCTGAATAAGTAAATGGCATTATCTCATTTTACTTTTGCCATATTATGTTGAAGTTCATGTTTAAAAGGCTTTTGTTTTGTCAAACATTTCCTTAAATGTTAATTTTTATTTATGAAAGCTTCCGCAATATTGTTATCCTTATTAGGAATCTGAGCTCACCCCTTTCAGTGTTTTAATATTTTCCAGGATGTAAAGAAGTATTTTATGAATGACTTGTGGAGATAGTCAGAAGAGGATATGAGTGTGGACTATGGAGACTTTGTTATTTTAGTTTTTCGCTTTATGATGTAACGTAACATTTATGAATGTATTTTGTGTTTCCACGGCTACTAAACTAATCGGTATTTCGAGACGTGATCTTTTGTGATCATGCCAATGTTACGAAGTAATGCACCGACTCTGGGTAGCTGGGTTCGGGGCGTTATAGTTGGTATTAGAGGTAGTGTAGTACTAACCTTGGAAGCTAGATTTAGATAAACTCTGATTAGAGCACATAGCCCAAAGATAGACTTTGAGGATTAGTATAGAAGAACTTCCTAGAATTTTGGTTTTACAGAGATTTTGTGAGTTTTCCGAGCAATACATCCCTTTCTGGATACGAGCAGGTAGAGGCGGCTCTTGCACAGATGTACCTATGTGTAAAACCCGAAAACACCGCTTTGAGCTAGACTCGAACGGGAACTGGTGCATGATAACGGGCCTTGCTTCACTCTTGGTTACGACACTCCCGGGGGATATGCTTAGGATAATTCTCATTTTCTTTACAAACCACAATGAAGGGTTATGAGTATATACTTACTCAAAGGAAACTTTTTTATGATTATGGATTATATTTATAAATAGTTCAATTAGTGTTAAGTGTTTTACTAGTATGGAAATATGTATTTTGATTCATAAACTAATCTAGTTTATGCCATTGTTTAGAAATGGCACCTAGTGGAAGGAATGGAAGCCGTATCAATGCACGTACTCTGTGTAGGGATTTCCCTCCTGCTCAAGATAATTATTGTGGATCTGGAGATACAACTGGTGATGATCAACTTATTACCATACTGGGACAACTCACTCAGGTTATGAATAATAACCTTACTCGTATGGAGCACCCTGATCCGCAACGTGGAAGATCAATGTTAGACCGCTTCATGTGGCAACAACCGCCAACATTTAATGGGGGTACAAATCCATTAGTAGCTGAGCAATGGATAAACTCCTTAGAGAAAATATTCCACGCCTTGGGGAGTAGCGAAAGGGAGAAGGTCATCATGGAAGTTTACCGCCTCACTGGAGATGCCGATCAATGGTGGTCGTTGATTCAAAATACAAAGGAAGATGAAGAAGTATCAAGTATGGAATGGAGAGAGTTCAAAGATCGTTTCTTAGAAAAATACTTTCCACATGACCATCGATCAGATATGGAAAGGCAATTTTTGAGTCTGAGGCAGAAGGAGGATGAGAATGTCACAAAGTATGAGGCTAACTTTACAAGGTTAGGGAGGCATGCTTCAGATTATATACATAACCCAAGAAGTAATATTGATCGCTTCTTTGATGGGATAAAACCATTTCTCCATCGAGCATTAGTCTCACAAACCTTCTCGTCGTACGAAGACATTGTCTCATGTGCTATCAAGACAGAAAAGGAATTCTCTAAATCTTATGACAATAAAGTAAAGCAAGAGAAGAAGAGAACTGTGGTGCAAGAGATAGATACAGAGAAAAAGGGAAAGAAGGATTTTCCATTATGTGATAATTGTGGGAAGAATCACCCTAGTACTTGCCTAAAAGGAATGGGAGTTTGTTATAAATGTGGAGAAAAAGGTCACCAGGCGCGTGATTGCAAGGGAAAGAAACAAGCTATCAATGTTGAATGATACAATTGTAGAGAAATGGGGCATTATGAAAATGAATGTCCTAAGAGTCAAGGAAACTTACCTCAGAAAAGGCCAAGGGATCAAGGACAATCTTATGCTGTTACTACAGTTGAAGCGGAATAATTAATGTATTTGTTCTTTTGGACTCATGGATTATATTCTATTTATTAGAATAATGTGATATATATATATAAGGATTATACTACAGTACTTGTTGTTTCAGTAAGGTTTTATTATGATGAAGGTATTCATATTCTTAGTATGTGACAATAAGAGAAACATTACTTTGTTTGGGGAATCTGATAAATTGATTTTGAAATTAAGAGACCTTTTAGAGAAAGTTTGGACAGAGGTATATTGGATAACTATAAATGTTGGGATGGATTAAGTTGAACTTTGAAAAGTATTATTTAAGGTTAAAACATTTCTGAGATTATTTTTGGAATACTATAATACTATATTTTTAGGAAAAGGACAACCTGCAGGGTGGGGCATAACCCGTCGCGTCGGACAATGCTGTAGGAATCGAACCCACAACCATATTGCGATATGCCTTTATTACCTACCACTAGCCTACAGGAAGTCCCTGGTTATTACAAAATAGTTTTACTAATCTAAATGATATGTGGTAATATTTAGAACCTTATACAATTAGGATAAATAGAATATTTTTGAGTTCTATTACCTTTTAGTGTGAAAGATGGGTTTGTGGTAAAAAAAAATTGAATGAAAGTCTACATAACAAGTATGTATATTCCCTTACGTTCTTATTAAATCTCCTAAATAATCTCCTCAACTTTATAAAAGGTAACTTAAAACAAAAATGTTGTCGGTTAACTTTTCCAACTGGGGATTCAATGACCATTTAACCAATCACAAGTTTGTGATTTTATTGTGGTTAATTTTCTCCTAATACAAATTTCTACAACTCTCCATCAGACATTGATGGTTTGTTTTTCTTCCATATCCATATTTTTAAAAAATCCTATTATGGGCTATCTCGGGTGACCTTTGTACTTATCTTTCTATCTTTTAAAGTTATATTTTTCTTAACCTTATTTCCGATGTGGGTTTAACACAAAGGTATTTTCTATTTTCAACCTTTTATTTTCAAAGAAAAATTTCAAATTGTGAGGATGCAATTTATTGAAGGAGGGGAGAATGTAACACCCCAAGCATCCACGGTACACTTCTCTTTGAATAATACAGTAGTGTGTGTTGTACGCAACTTCGTGTTCTAACACACATCCCAACTAATCAAAATAGATGTTATGAATAGTAATACCCACTTTTTAAAATTATAGAAATTTTATATTTCAAAATGGACTTCATTTTTGTTTTCGTAATATCGAAATTATCCAAAGTTGAATTTTTTGTAATTTTCTGAGAACTTCCAATTTTTTTATGAATAGTGAAAAATACTTAAAACAACTTTTTTAATAAAAATAATTTATAGAGATAAGTTATACTATTGAGTGGTTTTAAAGAATAATTAGAATATATTTTTACCATTTTATCCAATGGTTTTCATTAGAATTACTTTCACTTTGAAATTAGACATAAACAATTGTCAATCTTTTGATATATATTGTTTCTTAAAAACACGCTATTTGTTGTGACAGTGGGAATTAATTATGAAATTATTTAATTCAACTTATATGTTTGGAAGTTTGTAAAATAGACATCATTTTTGAATTCGGAATATCAATTATATCTTAGGGTGAAATTTTGGCATTGTTCTGAAAAACATCAATTGTTTATGAATAGTAAAACCACTAAGTGGTAGTTAAAAGACTGATTTTTAATTTAAATGAAACATTACCACTTCTGTGATTTGATTTTCAAAAATCCGACATACATGGTTTTCATTAGGATGTAAAATGTGGTTCAATGGGATTAAAATAATTTTTTGGTGAATAGTAACTTTTAAGTTTAATTAATCACGATTAAAGGTAATTAGTGAAATTTAAGGTAAAAATGGTATTATAAAAATATGAAATGACCTTTACAATTGTCCAACCACTAATGGATGTGTCATGGCCTACCAATACAATCCATTGGTCAACTTGGGGACCCCATGGAGCTACTTTGGTTGGAAAAGGACATAAATAACTTTTTATTTAATGTTAAAATAAAAAGGTCAAAACCAGAGTTGTTTTACTAAAACAATTTTTAAATGGGGTTATACAAGTCATATTTTTTACTATAAATATTCATTAGAAATATAAAAAGATTTCCTAAATCATGATATTTTTTTTATAATTTTTAGACATTAAATAAATTAAATTATTTTTGACACCATGATGATGTAGCGATTACCTCATTAATTAACAATTATAATAAAATGAAAAGATAATGTAAAATACAAGGCCTACACTTGTCCAAAGCCTATTGGATGGGTAGATTTCGAACCCTTATTACATTAGCCTCGAATTATAGAAGTGTGGGACCTTTAGAATCCTAAAATCATTGTATAATAAAGTAATATTTCATTACTTTCCATGAGTGCCCCTCCTCTCCACTTATAAAAGGCCCCCACCACGACCACCTTACTCACACTTTCAAAGCATTTTGGCTCGTCCAACCTCTGCCAAAATACTCTTCAAACTTCCCTCCCATACTCTTAGAAGCCTCACTTTGTGCAGAAAAATTACCAAGGAAGCCTTTGTCACAAATCAAAAAGAGTTACCCGATTTTAAGTTAATGTCTTCTCTTATGTTATTTTGTTTTATTTTGCTTATCCAACCCCCTAAACTCTTTTTATTAATTTCTTTTGTAACAACACCAGTAACAAAAATATACTAGGATTTTTTTATGAGAAGTATTAGAGCTACACTTACACACACCTACATCTAATGGTTAAAGAACATACTGTTTTTGTGGATGGCGAATTTCTGCCTCACGAAACGATGATTGTTCAACACTCATATAACACCTTGAAAGGTGGCCATTAAGATGTCACTATATTTATATATGATATATAATATGTTTATTTTTTACTTAAGGTTATTTATTTTTCATTTGTGGCGTACTTTATGATTTCCATTATGGGTAAACGCGATAATTTCATTTTAGGAAGTGCGGACTACCGCCCCCTCAAAGTGATTTGAATCATTAATGCCATATGTGGGATGTATAAAGAATGGATTAAATGATATTATATATGATATTATACTGGAATTATAATATACCTTTATATAATTATTATTTCATTAAATACGAAATATAAATGAAAGTACCATTCATGCGTACGTACGGCTTACCGTCTCCATGAACGGTGCATTTCATTTCTTACCTCTAAACGTTATGGAATATTATAAATGCATGTATATACTGGATATATATGAGATATATGATATCTATATCATGAATATAATTCTGGATATAATGGATATTTCACCACATGAACAACTTGTAATTATAAGATGTTTATTTTTGACTCAGGTACCAAAGTTCTACAAAACGACCGTTATTAACTTAAATAAATACATAATGTTCATAACACGGTAACAAGTGATATAAAAGGAATAAAAAACATGAAAAATATTCTTAATAAATTATAAATTAACTCTAGTTTATTATTCAAGAGGTTAAAGAATGGTCGAGTCAAGACAGGATGCAAGGTAAGGGAACTTCTTAACCCAATTTCCATTCTTTGGGTAAATCTCCTACTTTAAAATTATGTCATGATTTTATTATGTTCTGTCTTGTATTTTTACTTTCTTTATGTGTAATTATAGTGAATACACATAATAGATCTATTTTATTTAATTATATTTGTAAGGGAACTTCTTAACCCAATTTCCATTCTTTGGGTTAATCTCCTACTTTAAAATTTTGTCATGATATTATTATGTTCTATCTTGTATTTTTACTTTCTTTATGTGTGCTTATAGTTAATACACATAATAGATCTATTTTATTTAATGATCTTTGTAAGGGAACTTCTAACCCAATTTCCATTCTTTGGGTTAATCTCCTACTTTAAAATTTTGTCATGATATTATTATGTTCTATCTTGTATTTTTACTTTCTTTATGTGTACTTATAGTGAATACACATAATAGTTCTATTTTATTTAATGATCTTTGTAAGGGAATTTCTTAACCCAATTTCCAATCTCTGGGTTAATCTCCTACCTTAAAATTATGTCATGATATTATTATGTCCTATATTGTATTTGTACTTTCTTTATGTGTACATATAGTGAATACACATAATAGATCTATTTTATTTTAAAAATGATCTTTGTAAGGACTTCGTCTCAATATCCTTTCATTGATGCATGTTTGGTTTTATACACAACTTTCTTTTATACGGTGTATAAACCCCTTTGACATTAACTTTTATTCAAAAAGGAATCTTTTTTTACAAAGTGTTTTACTGAACGACAAAGGGGATGTTTTTGTCTTACATATGGGGTGACAATGACTTCTCCGCCTTCGTGACCATTATTTGTGTTTTGGCTTCCTCTACAAACCATAACTTTTTTTAATGAAAAATAAATACAAAGTTTTAACATTCTTTTATTTTAGTATTGAAAATAGTTTTGAAAGTGTTTTTATTATATCAATGTGTTGTATTGATATCTTGTGATTGAAATGTGGAAATGTTATGTTACCTTTATGCATGTTTTATTGATACGATTATGTTATGGTTTATGATATGTTTAAACCTATTAATATGAGGAATGCATTGGACATAATAAGTGACGGGTGGAGCCCGCTACAGCTCCTCGATGCATCCGTAGGACTCATGAGACAAACTAGTGTCTTGGCACGAGGCCTTGACAAAATCTTATTTGTGGTCTTGGCACGAGGTCTTGACTACGTGGTTATGATAGTCTGGCATTATGCATTCCATCATTATAAAAGTGGTTATTGATATTTCATGTAATTATTTAGACCAGTAGAATATCCATGTGAATAAGTAAATGGAATTATCTCATTTTACGTTTTCCATATTATGTTGAAGTTCATGTTTAAAAGGATTTTGTTTTAGTCATACATTGACTTAAATGTTAATGTTTATTTATGAAAGCTTCAGCAATATTGTTATCCTTACTGGGCATTTGAGCTCCCCCCTTTCAATGTTTTAATATTTTCCAGGATGTGAAGAAGTATTTTATGAATGACCTGCAGGGATAGTCAGAAGAGGATATGAGTGTGGACTATGGAGACTTTGTTATTGTAGTTTTTCACTTTATGATGTAATGTAACATTTATGAATGTGTCTAGTGTTTTCAAGGATACTAAACTAATCGGTCTTTCGAGACATGATCTTCTGTGATCATGCCAATGTTACGAAGTAATGCACCGACTCTGGGTAGCTGGGGTCGGGGCGTTACAAATAATATCATTTTGTACCCTTAATTACCATATTTACTTTTAACCGTGGTAAATAAAAGTAAAAAGTTACTATTCATCAAAAATTATTTTTATCTTATTGAACCAAATTTATTACTTGATATAAACCATGTCTCTAGGATTTTCTAAATTCAACTCACAGAAGCATTAAAATTATGTTTTATGAAAATTTTTAAATTCTCTCAGGAGGTGGGTAAAAGACGGTGAAAAGTTCAATAAGATTTTTATATATCTAAAATAATTTTTAAAATGACTCCAATTAATTAAATTGAACTTATATAGGTATTATTTATCAATTTTTACATAAAATAAATTTAAATAAAATAAATAATTATTTCAATTAAAAGTCGGTTTTTAAATAGTAACCCAGTGTTTTCACTATTCATCAAAAATTGAATGTTTTCAGAAAAATACCAAATATTCACCCTAGGATAATTTTGATATTCCAAATCCGAAATTGAAGTCCATTTTTAATGATAAAATTTATAAAATTTCAAAAAGTGGGTAATACTATTCATAATGGCTAATTTATATAATATTTTATTAACATATCGTTGTTTAGTGAAACTCGGTATTGCGTACAACACACGCTCTCAAGGAAGGTCATGATTGAGTGTAATGCAATAAAAGTCAGGGTTTTGTGTAGTGCTTGATTACATTGTTGTTACGTATAATAGAATCCAACCATATTTAATTTATACATTGAATATATATATATACACTCAATGTTTCACAAAATAACTTCGATCAAATGAACTTGAAATTTTGTGGAACATGATTTAAGAATAGTGTTTCATATACTAAAATCTAATATAGTGTTACGTATAGCCCAAGATAATTTTGTTGTAGTGTACATCAAATGACATCAAAGAAATTAAAAATAATATTTCTCATAAAATCTCGGGGTGTTACATTCTACCCCCCTTAAAATGAATTTCGCCTTCGAAATTCGCCAGAGTTATAAATGGATTACAACTTGAAAGTTTCATTAATAGAAACTCACATCGTAAAAAGGATTACTAAATCATCATTTTTAAAAAGGAGCATTAGAAACATAATGGATACCCAAAGTAACTCATCACTGGGTTTTCACATAAGAGAACATAGATGAAAATATGGATATGGAAGAGAAATATAACCATCATGTTTAGATGAAGATTGGTAGAAAACATGGCTATGAAAAAGCCAACAATCATAAATCAATAAATTTGTGATGATCTAAGGTACCATCTTATTCATCATATATGAGGGCACTAGGACAACATTTTTGGTTTTCAAAATCACTTCCCAAATGTTGAATAATTCTTTTTAATTAAAAGGAATACATACTTGATTTTAGTACAATATCACCATTTCTCATGCCCCGAACAATTTCATATTCATCTCTTAATGAAATGAAGTTGAATTTTTCATTCTTGAAGTGTTTGCAGATCATTTAATAAAATGGTGGGTCATTCCATCTATCTTAAGAAAAAGGTTAGAAAAAGTTATCAAATATACAGAAGTCCATCTATGGTGAAATTAATCATATATAATTCAACAAAGGACTTATAATTCATATATCATTCCGCTTAATAAAATAAAACTAGTTTCTACTAACCAGGGACTTCTTGTTGGTCAGTGGTAGGTGATAAAGGCTTGTCACACTTCGGTTTTGTGTTCGATTCCCACATCCTTGTCTAACGCGACGGGTTGTCACCCATCCTGTAGGTTGTAATTTTTCTAAACCTATACTATTATAACATTCCAAAAATAATATCAAAATTTCTAGCCTTAAACAATAATATATGATGTCTAACTTAATCTATTCCAGTCTTTAGTCTTACCCAAACTTACATTATAAGGAAAAGGATTTATAGAAAGGTCATCTGCCATGCATTGAATACAATCATTTATCACTCGTAAATAATAAGATATATATATCTTGTTGGTCACATTCCAAACATGTTAATTCCTTAATCATTTATTCTCTTGAAACATGAGTACCCATTGAACCTTAGTGAAAACATGAATTTTGTCAAAAGTTAACTCTTTCCACATAACAAAATCCCAAAATTCCATATACTCAAACCATGATATCACGTTTTCCTTATACCAGTCATGAGTTCATTAATACTATCAAACTTATCGATATCTCCTAATCCATTCATTATGCACATATAATCAACCTTCCAAAAATATTTGAATAACCTTTCATGGTTACCGGTACCATTCATCATATACTTTCAAAAACTCACGAAAAGACAACAGTGTAACAATCCATAGATTTTTTATTATTCTATAGTACCAGACATTATTCTTGATAAACATACAATCATTCCACTACCATCTTAAACCACTGACTGGGCTTCATCATTTCTTTCATCTCATATATCATTTGTAGTCTCTTCGTCATCATCCACAAAAATACTGCCCATATGACCATGTTGATTCTCTTCACGAGATTTTTTATGTAGGGAATTGGTTTGCATAATGCCCTTTAATTCTATATTTAAAACAATAAACCATTGTTGATGTATTATAAATACCATTATACTTGTCCATGGTGTTAACTGAACCTTTTCCTTTACAATTACTAGCTTTTTGTCCTACTTTTCCACACCCAAATCATCTTCCTGTTCCTTTGAAACATTCTCCCTGATGCATCTTCCCACATGATTTACATGAGGGAAATTGAACTTTATTTCCTCTATGATCATCTTGAAACTCCATCATTCTCTTATTAGCTGAGTCAGGAAACTTACAAAATTTGAAATTATTTATCATATTATGAGATTGTGGATTAGGCATAATAATGATATGTGGACTTCTAGATCCAATTTCATTTCTTTTCTCATGAAGAATATCATTCCATTGTCCATTATATCCTCTATTATCGTGAATCTGTTTGTTTACAGCCATTTTATAAAACCCAAAAAGAATATTGTGAGAGGTAAAAATCATAATCAAGGGGGAGTACCTTCAATATCTAACATCTTTGGTTTAATTCTAATATCGTTATAGTAATTCTATGACTATAACCTATACTTATACTTAACCTTAGGTGCATCCCTAGACATACGGTAGAAATATCTCTCGAGATCTCACTAATGATTTGGCATCCTAGTTTCTAAAGATTAACTAAACCTTCCCTATAATACCAACTATAGAGACCTGTACTTTATTTACATGTAAATTAAATTACTTTTGCGGAATACTTAATACATAACAAAAACAGACACCAAAGGACCGTAATAGCTTAGTGTCTTTGGAAACAAGGAACATAATCTTCTAATCTTGGTGAATGATATTCAACATCTCCCAAAAAGATCTTACTTTTTTTTCTTACATAAAACCTTTCTTTATATCTTGGGGAAAAGAAAACACATAAAGGGTGAGCTTAAATTCTCAGTAAGGGTAAACATAGAGGACATAAAACAATCCATAAACATTTGAATAAAAAAACTTGAACATAAAATCTAAACATCAAAATCTTGAGCAAAGACATAAATATTGGAATTATGTAAGGAATATATCCTAAAGGAACATAAATCATGATAAAATAGCATGGGGAAAAAACATGTATTTGTTGAAAAGCATTAAGAACATGATATGATTGCCATAGTAGCAAAGGAATTGCTGCCAAGACCTTCTTAGTGGACCAAGTCCCTTTTTGAATAGAGTTCAGTCTTCATTCTAGTCTAGTATCACTAAACTAGATTAACTTACTGTTCTAGCCATGTCTATTTCATGAGATATAAATCTTTACCAAATTAATTTGAGGGATATATAAGTCCCACCCATCTCATAATTAAAACATTCTTACATGTGCCACAATATAAAAATAAATCATTCATCATAACCCAATGAATAAAATGGGTTTCATAAACATCATTCCATCATAAAATAATCTATATAAAACAAATGGATATCATTTAATCATAATAAAAGTGAAACCATGTAAAACATAGAGGCATTATACTTTAAATATACACATATGAAATAATTTCATCTTAGATGGAAAATGGTTTTGAAAAAACACTTGAAATTAATTCTTGATGAGAATATCCTTTCTTCTTCAAAATCATTTTTTTTACAAAATTCCATGAAATTTTAAAATAAAAGGATTTTGTTGAAAATAATCATGAAATCTTTAATAGGAATCATCATGTAAATAAGGCGTTATGAAACTGTAAAATTCTATTCTTGCTGTATATGTTAAAAAAACATTCTTCTCATACTATTGTCAAAAAAGTCAAAAAGTACCACGTATGGTAAACAAACGAAAGATTCCTTAAATACCATGTAGTAAAATTCAAAAATGGGTAAAAGTAATTTAAACATAAATGAAACAATTTTTATAAAATAGGGACATGGATGATAAATAAAACCCCAGTAAATACTTACGAATAAACAATCTCAGATAAAAACGAGATTGGAAACGTTATCCCTTACCTTAGGTCTGATATGCTTCGTACGTATCTAAACCTCATGTATAATGATTTAAGTAATGTAATTTAATTATTAAAAAATAATATTCATTGTTATGATATCATATATGGTTCACTTATGTCTTTATATTGCCTGTTCTTTGGTAAATTCCATGTTAAAGCAGTGTTTTGGTTAAAATCGTTTTATTTATCGTATGTGTTTGGACTTGTTGTTCTTGATATTATTATTATTAATTATCTCAGGATTTAATTACTTCTAGAATTCAAATCATGATTTATATATCATATATATTCAGTATATATATATAATAGATAGATAAAGGAAATGAAATACACCGTTCATGGAGACGGTAGGCCGTACGTACACATGAACGTTTTTTTCCTTTCCTTATTGACTTGAATGGAAGTAAGTAGATGACATATATATATAGACACATAAATAAAGTAGATTAATTATGTCATATATTTTTTTATTATTCATTATATATACTTTATAATCATTCTTGAATGGTTAACATGGAGAATGAATCTCATCGCGTCATAGAGACAGTAATTCGTATGTACGCACGAGCGATTATATCTTTCCCATAATTATTGAATGGAATTTGAGTGGATGAAATAATATATCAGAATTATATGTTATTATACTAACAATATAAAGTTATTATTGACACCATTTTACCCATCCAAGTAAGGTGGTGGTGGTAAAATAGATTACCCTGCGGTTTGGAGATGGTATTCTGTAAGTACGCACGCTCGGTGATTTCATTTTTGGTAGGATGGATAGAAGCTAAAATGGGGTTGTTTAATATTTATAATAACATATAATTATATTAGTGATACTGATGATATTATTTTATAATGAAACAACTAAAGAAGAAAATGTTTAAGAAGAAATAAATTTGAAAGAATCGATAGAAGAGAGTACCTCTTCTTCGACGTACCTCGTTTAAGCTACCTATTAAGGTGCTAGAGTTGGTCTTTTGAGGAGACCAGAACATCTATAATACTTCTAGAAATGTTTCGAAGGAAAATGGGAGGGGTTTTTCTGATCTTGAAGGTTCAAAATTGTGTGAAGTGAAGAGGGAGGAGGTGCCCTTTTATAAAGAAGGAGAGGGGCACTTTAGGAAAAACTTAAAATATTATTTTATAATATATTCATATTCGGTTAATAATGGATCTAAAGTGAATTATTTCGAAGATAATGTGGGGATGGGTTGCAATACTCTCAACCAATAGGTTTTAGAAATGTATAGTTTACTAGTTTAACCTTATCATTTAGATATAACTCTAAGTTAAATAATTTTTCTTTTACCATGTCTTCTTGTTTTCTTACACTAAATGGTTAATAAACATACTATAACACGCCAAAAGATCCCATAGAGGTTAATTATTCATATATATAGCCTTATATATGTTATTTGGCCTATCCTTAGATTTTTAGGAATAGAATAACAATTAATAATATAATATTTGTTTTAAAAACTATTTTATGCCAATTTTGTCCCTATTTTGTAATTGATTATTGTGAATATAATAAAAACTTGATTAGTTAGAAAAATATAAATTGAATCAATACTAATATGTCATGTTAACTTAAAAAATTAGTTTAATTCATAAAATGTCTCATATTACATTTATTCAGGTATTTATTACATCAATTATGTTAATATTTCATTAATAAGGTAATTAATGCATCATGATTGTGTCGTAAATAAATTAAATCATTTAATATCTAAAAAATATAAATAAAATAAAAATATGTAGGAAATATTTTTATCATTCACATGAATGTTTATAGTATAATTTATCTTACGAATAAATCTATATTAAAAATGTTTTATTTATTAATCATTGATTTTAACTCTTTTAACTCTTCTTTAAATAAAATAATAATTAGTGTCATAATCTAATCCAAGTGGACCAAATTGATAATATTTTATTCCTAAGGTGGTTTTTGGTCGAATTACACTTATCTAATAGAATTAGGACATGTGTTAGGGTAATAATAATATCATTTTTCCCTTAATTACCCTATTTACATTTAACCGTGGTAAATAAAAGTAAAAAAGTTACTATTCACAAAAAACATTTCTATCTTATTGAACCACATTTTACTCCTTGATATTACCCATGTCTCTCAGATTTTTGAAATTCAACTCACTGAAGAGGTAAAATTATGTTTTATATAAATTTGTAACTTCTCAAAGTAGGTGGGTAAAAGACGGTGAAAAGTTCAATAAAATTTTTATATAACTAAAATGGTTATAAAATGTCTCCAATGAATTACATTGAACTTATATAGGTATTATGTATCTATGTTGACCAAAAATAAATTTAAATACAATAATAAGTTATTTAACTAAAAAGTCGGTTTTTAAATAGTAACCTAGTGTTTTCACTATTCATAAAAAATTGAATGTTTTCAGAAAAATACCAAAAATTCACCCTAGGATAATTTCGATATTCAAAATCCAAAAATGAAGTCCATTTTTAATGATAAAATTTATAATTATTTAAAAAGTGGGTATTACTATTCATAATGGAAAGTTTATGTAATATTTTTATAACATGTTGTTGTTTAGTAAACCACGGTATTGTGTACAACACAGACTACCGAGGAAGGTTGTGATTGCGTGTAATGCAAGACAAGTTAGGGTTGCATGTAGTGAAAGATTCTTTTGTTGTTATGTATAATATAATCAAACCATATTTCAGTTATACATTGAATATATATATATATATATACACTCAATGTCATACAGAATAACTTCTATCAAATGATTTTGAAATTGTGTATAACACGATCCAAGAATAGTGTTTCGTATACTGCAAGCTAATACGGTGTTGAGTATATCGCAAGATAATCTCGGTGTAGTGTATGACAAAAGACATCAAAGAAATTAAAAATAATATTTCTCAAAAAATATCAGGGTGTTACATGTATACATTTTTCATGATCAATGGAAGTGTGAAGAACTTGCGGCAATATAGGAAATCTAAAAGGGTTCTACCGAAACCCCTGAAAAAAGGGTAGTTATAGTGTGACTAGACATTACCCGAGTATGGGATTAGGGACATATACACCATACTGATCTAGCAGCTACAGTTCTACTAGCCATGGTGTTCAAGGGAGTGGATGTTCAACTTTCATGAAATATCACACATATTAGTAGAGTGGTATAGCTCAAGGTACTCAGATTTCATCATAGAGAATATGTTCAATACTTTTGAATGTATTTCAGTTGACATGTGTGGATAGTGTTGTTTGACTATCGATGGTTATACTTAATATTCTTGTAGTTTCTATACTCAATAGTGAACTATTTGATACTAGAGCCACCCATTATTTAATATATTCTCACCTTGAAAATAGTTCGATCATAGAAGTGGATTTTTTTAGTAGGGTTATGATGATCGATACACTATTGGGAGTTCAGCTGAAATACATATACTTCAGAAAGTGGTGTTCTCCTGAGTTTGGGGAGTATCATTTTCCATGGGATCACTACATTCATGATATGTCGTGCTTCGACTGGAATATGAGTATGGACTATTTAGTGGAACACTAATACCACATATATTGTTACCACAAGAGAGTTACATGTATTTGTCATTTGGGTGAAACTTATGTTCATTGTAGAGAGTGGTATGTCAAGGCAGGTCATGAAGGTATAATTCCTCAACACCTAGGGGAGGTCACCACATAGGATGTAAGACTTTAACAAGATGATTAGGGTGCAAATCATGATATCTTTCCACCAATTGTAGACTAGTTAGATGTCATGATTTCTGATGAAATCATTATACATTCACCTAAGATAGGTGTGGAGTATAATATTTAGATCATGCATAGAGCTGTGATTGTTTCCATGAAAATATATTTAATAGAACCAATAGAACTTCAGGATCTTAAGCCTTGACCAAAAGACTTGATGTATAATTGTTTAATCCATACTTGTACTTCGACATGGGTTTCTCCATAATTGTTTTCAAAAAAGGATGACAGGACATGGTCCTCATGTATTGGTTACTAGAATTTGATTTGGATGATAGTGAAGAATCGATATCATCTTATGTGTATTGATGATCTCTTTGACCAATTTTTTGGATCATGTTTTTTTCACTAAGATTGACTTGATATTAATATATCATAATTTGATATTTCCTCCTTCGAATATACTACAGTCTACTTTCAAAAGTAGTTACAAATTTTATGAGTTTGTTGTGATGGAATTCAGGGTGGAAAACACTCTAATAGTTTTTATGTTTTTGATTAATTAAATATTCTATTCGTACATGGATCAAATTATTGATGTTTTTGTGGATGAACGATTTATTCACTCCATGACACAAGAAAGTCATGAACAACATCTTGATGTTCACCTATCTACACTGAGAGGGAATTAGTTATACCTTAAGATATATATGTGTCAATTATTTTCTAATCCATTAAATTTTAGGGGTAAAATAATCTCAAAGTAAGGTGTTTTATTTGTCAAAGAGAAGGTGCAGGTAGTTCTCTCATGGGAGAAACCCAATAATGTTTTTCATATCCATACATTTCTTGGGTTAGATGGAAATTATCAGAGGTTCATCCAGGACATTTCCCACATCTAAAACCTACTTTGAGGCTTGAAAAAGATATATGTTATATTTTAATGGTCTAGGTTGTGTGAGAATGATTTCTATGATATGAAGAAGTTCTTGACTACCACACCGATCTTAATCCTAAACAAGCCAAAGGACGAGAATATGGTGGTTTTTGATGTATCTATGATAATACATTGAGAAGTGATGATGCAAGGAGATCGATTTGTAGAATATGGGCCATGATAGTTGAGGAGACATTAACTGAATTTCCCTAGGCATGGCATCGAGTAGGATTTTGTGGATTATTCATTGAGGTGTTGGCAACATTATCTATTGACATAAATTTTTACTATATATACCTATCACAAGAACATAATGAATATATTTTACAAAAGTCTTTTGAATCTCCCAAAATAGAGGTGGGTTGAGTATATATTATATTTTGAATTTGACATAGCATGTAAACTAGTGAAGTGAAATTTTTGTTTCTAAGACTTTGATCAGGAAAAAAAATAATCGTGTAGTTCAAGAGTCTATCTGTAAAGTCCCCCCTTTTCTATAAGGGATGAAGAATAATTTTTTATTTAAAATTCATTTACACAGAACTATTGATGATGAATAATCAAGGAAACAAGGTTTCATTTGTGTTTGTGGCTCATTCAAAGCCCAAAGCTCTTGAATGTAAAGAATATACTAGACTGTATAGTTAGAATAAATCTTTTCTCCCATCTCGCATACTTTCACTAAACCGTAAAAATGAAAACATTTTAGTAGCAAGGGCCATATGGGATTTATTCAAGCATGTTTCCTATGGTGAAAACCCATTTAGTGTTGTAGGATTTTGGGATAGAGATATTTTTCATTGGTTGTGCCCAATGAGTAAAACTATGTTCCGAATTATACGATGTTCCCCTTTGAAGAAGATAAGGGTTCCCTATTGGCGCACGAATTTGAAACAGTTAAAAAAAACTTTTCACATGGGGTTTTTTGGGTGAAATTACAATTTTTAAACTCTTTATGTATTTTAGAATAATTAATATTCCACCACTCTCATTTTTTATTGGCCTCATTCATTCTTATATTTACATGGATGTCCTTATATTATAAAGATTGTAATTAAAGAAACTCCTCCATAAGATCTCAAATTTTTTCACTGTTGGATCCAATGGGATACTGGATGTATGTTCTCAAATCCATTATAATCAATTTCAACTTTTTAACCTATCTATTTCACTATTTGGGTGGAGGACAATTTTCCACATTTTTAAGGCATCTGACTATTTCTTTAATTTCATCCAACATAGGTGAAATCAATGGTTAAAGCTGGATGATGGAAGCAATAAAAGTATATGGTAGGTGTAATAAGATTTTATTCCATTTGATTCATTGGGATCTATAATTTTCTCCATTTTTCCACTCACTGTGCCAATCCAGGCATGACTCAAAAAATGTAAATTTAATTGTGTCATGTGGTTTTTCACGTGTTCTTTTTTCTTAACTAGAAAATAATCACCCCTGAGGTTGATTTCGTAGTATTGAACCACCAACAATGGGTTTTTTATACACCCTATCACATAATTCCCCTTTGGATTAGTTTATTAAATAACAATTTAGGGATACTTTCTCTTAATAGAATTCCATGAGTGATTAATTTACACGAATTGGGTGATGATGCATGTGATAAAACATCTAACCATTCCTTAGATTAAATATAAAAATTAAAATTAATAGGCCAAGTTCGTAATGTCATGCCTCATTCCTTGAATGACTTATTAAGAAGGGAACACTTTGATCATTATTCAAATCCACAAATAATTGCTCAATTTAAATGTAATGTAATTTTAGTTTGTCTTGTTAAAAAAGTTATGCATGTTTGTTAGATCAGCTTAGAGGTGTGGGTGAAGCAAGGGATTCTGAGTTAAGCACCCCTTGGATGCACACCCATTCATTCTTGTTATAATTATTAATTATTATTAAATAGGTCGGTATTAACATATGCTATGAATGGGATGGGATAATCTATTGTTTTCCATTGTTACCTACAAATAAAGGACACATATTCCCTGGGGGAGATGCATTGGTTGGCCTTAGAGGCACGATTGGTTGAACCATTACATTATAGAGACACAGGACCCTACATACAATTCCAGGTACAAACACAAAGGTTATTACATGACATATCTCACACCATACATGGAGTGACACAGGGTAACTCATCATTTGGTGACCATGGAAGTACTTTTTGAAATTGGTTACAAGTTGTACCCTCCATCGATACATGTAAAGTCAATCTATATTTTCATGGATGAGATCATTGTCTATATCTATATGGTATAATGTGGTATTAATAATGAATTATAGATAAAGTTAAATTGATTTTTTCAAATGAGAAATTGTTCCTTGGTATTGAAAACATAAAGACGTATCCTCCAAGACCAATCACATTCTTGGGGATAGTCCACCTCCTTAAAAAAATTTCCCACCCGATTTACCTTTATAGGATCCTTAGGTTCAGAAACATAGGATTAGAAAAAATAATGTTTATTGAAAAATAATCTATGTGTAACCCAGTCTTATATATTTATTTATTTATTTGGGACATTAATTTAATTAATTTGGAAAAATTCTCAATTTACAAATGCATGTAATAGAAAATCTTAGACACCATGGGTGATGACCTACTGATATTTTATCTCACACCCTACATGGGTCCCATTGGTTCTAGAGTAGACATTATGGTTGTAAGATCATACAAAAGGAAGGAGGTGTCATCCAATGCTTGATTGACCTGCTTTATCTAGATAGTTTTTTTGGGAGAAAATGAATGAGTATGTACTCGATAATATAGTTGTAGTAGATTGGTCCTTTTTATTTATTTTGATACATATTTGATATTCTTGTATCTCATGTTACATCATAGTCATTATTTCAAAGTTACATTACCATGACATGATCACCATATTCAACTATCTATTTATTTGTATTCTTCTAATTGTTATTTTAGCATGAATGTTTAATTGTTATTGTTTCCACTGTTATCCAGTTTTGTTGATTCGATTTCAAATTTCATACATATATGAATATATATATATAGTTTCACTCTACTATGGTTATTGAGGGTATATTCTTCCAACAAATTCACCATAGGCCATCACTTCATGTTGGAAACCTCTGGTGTTGGAGGTGGAACACGTGAGGTCGTGTGGAAAACTATCTTGGGGAACCGATGAGTGGTATTTGGGGAGGGACTCTAAAAAAAATTTCATTGAGTTTTGTTTTTGTTTGTATTACTATATGGGTTTAGACAGGATACTACTCTATAATAATTCAGTAGTGAGCTTATTCAAGGGAGTAGTTACCACACAAACAGTGGAATCACAGATTACCTAGAGTGGGTAAATGCTGATATTGATTAGTCTATTATAGTTTTATGGATTTCGTCATACAATGATGAATTTTTTTGATTTTATTATCATGATGAGGCACCAGTTACTTTGGCCAGATGATATGAGATTGAACAAATAGAATGAATCATATTAGGCATAGTAGGACTAAATATTCCAATAATTATACAATGTCTTGTCTACTTTTCTTCATGAATTTCATTTTTTTCATGTATTTTTTGTATGTAACATACTAGTTATAATTTTTAGTGTGATTTTGTTTTTAATGATGACATAATTGGTTAAATTTACATATAATTCAATATAGTTTGGTTTGATGGGTTATTTCCAATGGAATCTCATTGGATCAAAACATAGTTATGGCCTGTTATAAACAATGTATGGTGTCATGGCTATTATAGAGTTAGTTTATGAGTCGATTTCAATTTATAAGTTGTGTGGTACTTTTTGAATTGGGATTGGTGTCACAATTAACGTTATCATTAATCTAATAACCAATTAAATAATATTTAATATAAATTAATTAAAATTAATTGATTCTTAAAATGAGTATGATACTTATATGTGGTATGACACCTAAACTAACATGGTGGTGGGTAGTATGTAATGTCTTCTGTGTTCATTAAGTGACATTTTCTGACCACCCTGACCTGGCGCTTATAGGATCATAAGGGTTGTAACGTGATTGTAGGAAAAAAATTTACCCTTCCATATTTACATATTTTCTAATCTATTATACATATTATCTGAGGCACTCATGTTGAATTTTTATATCTATACATTGTGATGACCATGTGATATATTCCAAGTGAGTGCTGATGAGCATACTTTGGAGGTGGTGGGCCCTAATCCCCCTATGAAACTCCAGTAGTGACACCAGATGTACCTCATAAATATACTCTGTAGGGTTCAGATGCGTAGTTTCCTGATAGCTTCTTTCAATTCATGAAATTCGTTCAGGGTGCACCTCGACCTACCCATTATATGGAAGAGTTGGCCTGTAAGTTCCTGTAGAAATATCCTCCCACCATTTCATGGGATGGTGGACCACGAGAAACTGTGTATTGGTTGGTTTTTATGGTTTACATCTTAAAAAACATAAATATTCCTCCAGAGTGGGGGGTAAAGATCATGGCCTACATTTAACATGATTCCACCAAGAGTTGGTGGGATAATCTAACTCATATTTTTCAACATCAGGTTGTGGTCTAGGCAGACATATCTGGAGGTTTATTTGAATATTTCTTCCCTCATATTCGGAGAAAAAAATCATATTTTGGAATTAATTCATGTTGAGAAAAGTGACATTATTGTGATGGAATATTCATCCAACTTCACTAAATTTTTATGGTTTGTTCCTAACATTACTACCCATGAATATAAATGAGGGTATTGAAGTATGGTCTTTCTTATTACATTGTCACATAGTTTAATGTCATATGGTCGAAAATAAAAATAGTTATCATTTTCCTCATCACTGAGTAAATCATTAGGGAATTAGGTGACATGAAATAGATATGTTTTGCTTCAAGGAAAATAGTGCATTGATTAGAAGCAACATGCGAGGCTTTGATGGTGTGTGTGAGGAAGTACCATCAAGGTGGAATTATATGAAATCATTAAGGTGTTTCACCAGTGTGGAAGGTTTGGTTATAAAATCTTGAGTGTATGAAGTACCTAATTGAGTGTCATTCTTGCACCATGATGGGTCACCTCAAGTGTTTCAACTGATCTCTTCCTCTAGTACCAAGAGAATGGTGTTTTGTACTAACACAAAATTTAGGTGTTGGGTCAGTGACACTATATCAGTTTGGAAACTAGTCCTCTATAGGTATTTATAGGCCGGCTGGTGGTCATGACCAAGGTATTTAGACTTCATAGGTCGTTATTTAGAAAAGTAGACATGGACAACCTACTCAGGAATCATCATAGTTTCGTTGGTCTGGCCTTATCTATGTGTTGAAACCTATAGTAGTGGAGAAACATCTAGGTCCATCTATAGTGAGAGGTACTATTCTAATAGAATCAACATTAGTATCTTATTTATACATTATAGATTCAACACACTCTTTTCTTGTAATTGCAACACAGGGAGGTCTAGGCATAGTGATATAATCCTCTAGTGGTGTTATGAACCTTGAAACATCGTTTGGAGTTTGAGAAGAGAGTACATTAAAATGAAAGGAGTTCCCGGTTAAAATTGGTGGGTACCATTTTCAGTGGAGATTCTTCATTCTCGAGATGACTGACTTTGACATAATTCTTAGTATAGAATAGATTGTGGCTTATAGAGCCTAGGTTAATTTCAATCTCCATCGAGAGTATTTCATATCAACCAAGTGAAATAAATATATAAGTATAGGAAAATAAAATCTTCAATCCATTCAAGTTGGACTAAATCGTTCTTGGCTGGGTATAATGATAGGTCAGATAGATAGTATATTCATGAGTGAGAATGTATTATAACATGTGGATTCCCCTCCAGTCATGCATCTTTTTAGGGATGTAATCCCTGAGGATTTATCCATCATACATTCTGAGATGGAGATTGAGTTAACCATTGAGCTTGTTCAAGGTGTGGTACCAATGTTTACCATTTTTATAGGATGGAACCTACAGAGCTCAAGGAACTTAACAATATGTTTTAAGTCATAGAGGATAAGGGTTTTATCGTACCCAGCACATCACCATGTGTTTTACTTCTTCTTTCCCCAAAAATGAAGACGTTGACCTTCTATTGTTTGTGGATTACCATCATTTGAAAAGTGTATTGTGAAAAAACAATGTTTACAGTAGCATGTATAGATGGAGACTTTGACCAAATTTTAGGAGAATATATTTTCTCTACAAATTATTTGAGTTTGGTAAATCATCAGGATACCATGAGGCCTTCATACATTCCACATATTTAATTTCAGAGAAGGTATGTCTTGTACGAGTATTGGGTCATTTTGTTCAGTCAGATGAATACGCTGACAATATATATGGATCTGATAAACTAGTTCTTCAACCTCTATCTAGATTTAATTTTGGTAGTCTTTATAGAAGACAACATATTTTACTGTATCACTAGAAAATAACATGAAAATAATCATGAGATCATGCTTAGTACACTAATAGTGCACATAATCTATGTGAATCTTTGTAAATTCTACTTTTTGATGAGAATGGTTCACTTATTGGTTCATATAATATCTAATTACGGATTATTATTTGACCCATATATGGTGATAACTATGGTTTAATGGGATAAACACATTAATTGGGCTTTCATAGGTAGTTTATTGGGGACTGGTCACTATTACAGGTGATTCATCTTGGAATTTTCCAAACTGAATATTCCATCCATGGGCCTGATCAAGAATGGTCTGAAATTATATTGGGATTATTCTTGTTATATATAATTTCATGAGTAAAAGGGAAGGTTCACTTCATCTCCATTTTTCATTCTACCTGAGCTAGGAGGAGTTTATGCAGTCTATTCGGATGGTTTATGTATCAATATCAGTGTAGTTTTTTTGCAAGATTATCGAATTGTTTCATATGGATGTCACAAACTTAGGACCCATGAGTGGAATTATCCAACACACTAACTCAGGATAGTATCTATGGTTCATACTCTGTGATTTTGGTGGCATGAAATTTTTTCTGGGTTATTAATCCTTTAAACAGACCATAAAATTCTCAAATACATATCTAAAGAACGAGACTTAATTTTGAGGTATCACGGGTTTTTGGAATACCTAGAATTGTTTTTCATTAAACATGATTACACACATATAAAAGGTAATATTTTAGATAATTTTTGGACCCACAAGACTCATATGCATGATTTCAAGGAGGAAAGTAGTTAATGGTAGTTGATGGTGCTATTTTCTAAGATGCATCTAGGGGTTTAAGAATAGGATGAGTATCATTTTAAAGAAGGTATATCAGTGATGTCATTTAATCTTGAGTGGGGCCATATGATCCAACTATTTCACTTGAATAGCCTTGTTTGAGGGATAGTTTCACGTGATATAACCTTCCTCTTGGTTGAATTAGGGACATTTTTAGACATTTCTCTTTCATAGGAAAGTGTAGATTCCATCAGATATATGAGAAGAGATGATGCATAAATCTCATTATTCTATATGGGATGATCATCATGGTCATACCAAGATATACATAGATAAAAATTATCAATATTGGAGGACAAGTATGAAGAGGTTGAATTTAGGCATTATCACTCAGTATTACAACTATCAGTTATTGAAGGATGAGTAACAACGGCCTACTAGACTTCTACACCGTCTCTCCATTCCAATGTTGAAATGGAACACTGTCACCATATATTTAGTGGAAGTATTTCCTATATCCCCTCTAGGAGGCGATGTCGTATCGTTGATTATTAAAATGTTGACCAAAGTCGAACACTTCCTTCCAATCCTGAAGACCTTCTCTATGGATGAGCTCTGATGGCTTTATATTTGGGTGATAGTACTACTTCATGGTGTGACCTGATCTATTGTATCAGACTGACATACCCACTTTACATTATGGTTATGAAAATGGTTGAAAAAGTCACTGGGTTCATATGTGGTAATGAGTACTTATTATCACCATCATAAAAATGAGTAGTCAAAGATAATGATATAGCTCATATAGGATATTCTACGATCCTATATCCTTGATTTTAGAGGGTCATAGGAGATGAATATTCAATTGGTTGACTTTTCCAACAACACTAGTTTTCAGGATATAATTAAGATTGATCTATATGAGGCCCTCTACTATATATTTTTATATTCACCACTGTGTTGGATAGAGGTAGGTGATGCTATTCAATTTTGTCCTCATCTCGATTAGGGGACTTTAGATAAAATTATAACATATTCAAATGGGTATGGATACAACTCAGTCTTGGAAGGAGTCTTATACTGATCAATATTGGATACCCCTAGAATATGAGGTGGGACATAAGGTATTTATATGTGTGTAACCTAGATTAAGACAAAGATAAATAAATATCATGGTTAAGTTATCACCGAGGTTTTTTTGGGAATTTTGAGATAGTAGAGAGAGTTGGGTTGGTATCCTATCAGTTGATGCTACCTCAGAGGCATAATTCTTTTAATGAAAACTTCCATATCTACCAAATTCAATAGTATCATTCAAAAACATTTCATTCATTCAACCCAATTGATATTAAGAGAGTGGTGTATGCATCCTTTGGGGAGTTTCTAATATGTACTATTGATCTTAGAAGGAAGGTTCTTTGAGGTAGGACAATCCCTCAAGTCACTATTCAATGGTATCACATATAAGAATATTAAGTGACTTCATATCAAGAATCCAATGCAATTTTTTAGTGACCTAAACATTTCATAGACAACATTATACTACCTTCAGAAGTGAAACTTGGGGATGTGTTTTCTAAAATAAGGGAGGTTGTAACATACTTACATTTCATTAATGTACATACCATCAATTTTTTGTTCAAATTCTTTTAAATGACCCTAATAATGATATATAATCATGTAAAGGAGGGGTTAGGTTCATTCAATGATCATTCTAAACCTGTATAACTAGAATGGTAAGAAGAGACTGCGCCTTAGGTATAGAATAAAAAATTCCGCCAAGCACATAGGGTTTCCCTATTCCATGTGACTGCAGATCGTTGATTAGTAGAGGATGCATGATTTTCCTCTAACCATGAGACCTAGGACTCATGACTATTCAGAGTGTTAGGATTTTTAGAAAGATATTTTTAATGGGTTGTACATAGTTAGTCAAACTGTGTGCCTGACCATGTGATGTCCCCCTTTGAGCCGATAAGAGAACATGTTTGTTTCACGGTTTAAAAAATTTTCATTCAAAACATGTGTAGTGGGTTTGTTTGGGTGAAATTACCATTTTAACCTTATTAAAGGATTTTTACATAATTTCTCTTCCGCCCCCTCTCATTTCTAGAAACTTATTCTCCCTTTTCATTATATGGATATCATTCTCCTCTAAATATTTGAATTCAAGAAACTCATTAGTATGATATCTGATTCGTTCAAAATATAGTCCAACATGAATCTAGAGGTATGATCTAGAATCCTCTCAATAATATTTCAAGTTCATTATCCCTTATATTGTGATATTTCATAGCCAAATTATTTTCCCAATTTCCAGGTCATTTGTAGTTTCATCAATTTCTTAAATCCTAGCCCAAATGAAAGGATTAAAAGTGACGAGGGATGCTCTGTGAAGCTAAGGTAGCTGAACTATGCCGTTTTCCCTAAATTCTCTTATCCTATATCATTTTTATCATTGTTCTTCTCATCAGGATAATATAATGATGCCTCCAAAATGAATTTTTAATTATTCCATGCGGGTTCACATGTGTCTTATGTTCCTAAATTGTGTGGAATCACCCATGAGGTTGATTAAATCGCCTCAATCCACCCCAAATGGGTATATGCTACCCCCTATGGATCAATTACACTTTGGAATGGATTCTTAAATTACCCTTGAGTGTTATTTACTCTTAATGGATTGACTTGAGTTGTTATTTTACATGAATTTTATGATGAGACACGCATTGGACCCTATAATCATGCATTAGATGTAATAGATGAATTAAAATTAATGGGATAAGTGATTAGTGATATGTAACATGCCATAAATGATCCAATAATATGGGAATACTTTTATTGTTATTCCAATCACTACATAAAAAATCAAATAAAATGTAATGGATTTTCGGTTGAACTTATTATAAATGCAATGCATGTTTTTTTCTCTTCATTATTTATTAGGATGAAACAAGTGAATCTAACTTATAGAACCCTTTTATGGATTATCATGCTTTTTTTAGAATAGATGGGGATTAGTAAACATATCAGAGGTGAAATCAGTTATTCCTGATACCATATCACCAATAACTATCTATTTTTTTTGTCCAGATGAGTGACACTTGTTCCCTATGCGAGACACATTGGAGGGTATCAGAGTCACGATTGGTTGAATCAAGTATCAAGAGATTCTCAATCTCATACCTTCAATACCAATTACGAACTTAGATGATATTATATGACATATCTCACACCATTTACGGAGTGACATGTAAGACTTAATCCTTGGGTCACCATGGATAGGATTTTTGACTTTGGTTATAAGCTAATATGTCGAGAAATACATGGAATGTCATTACTAATTATCATGGATGGGCTTAGGGTGGCACGATATATTTCATAAAGTGTAATTAAAATAAAATTAATGAATATGGAATGTAATTGTTTTTAAGTGAGAATTTATCCAATGGTAACGAAAATGTAGGGCCATTTCCTCCATGCCCAATCACATGCTTAGAGAAAATACACGGACATACAAATTATCTCACCTAATTTAACAATTCAAGATCCTTTAGTTTAGACACACCATTTTAGGAAAATATACTTAAATTGGACATGCATCCATATGAAAACCAGTCCAATTGAATAAATTGATTATTTATGTATTACATTTAATTAATTTAGAATAATGACTACTTTAGAAAGTCATGTTATGGAAAATAATAGACAGCGTGGGTACCATACTTATAAGATTTAATTTCACATCTTACATTGTGGGATTTTGTACCCAAGTAGGATTTCTGGTATTAGGAACATACAAAGGGAAGAACCCATATTCCAATTCATGATTTACTTGCTTCACTATGATGGAGTTTTATGAGTAGTGAATAGAGCATTTGCTCGAGATTCTATTTGTATAATGTTTTCTCTATTATTTTTTTTGATATAATGTTTTATAATCTTGTATCCCCTTACCTAGTATTGTAATTTTTGTGTAGTTACATTACCATGACATGATCATCGTATTGTAATACGATTTTATTTAGCTATAATTTGTTTTTCTTTTAGCCTAAATACATAATTATTATTGTTTCTGCTGCTATCCATTGTCGTTTCGTCCATTTCACATTTTCTAAGTATATGAATATATATATATATATATATTGATTCATTACACTATGATAAATGAGGGAATTTTCTCCACATTGACCTAACCAATGCCCTTTATTCTAGTAGGAAACCACTAGAATTCATGGAGACACGGGTTAGGTCATGTATCCAATCATATTTGGGAACACATTAGTTGAATATGAACTGGGATGCTACACTAGATCTGAGTGGATAATGATAAATTTTAGGGATTAGATGCATGTTATTGTTCAGGAGGGCTAGGATAAGATGAACCTTGTATCAGTATTATTGGAATTTACACATTTGAGCCCCATCAAGGAGAGGAAATATGAGTTTATGGACTATTTATACATGAAGGAAATCCTTGAAGGTGGTGAGTCAACATTAGATCGAAACATATATGAGTAAGAAATCCCATATGTCAAGAATTAGGTCATTATTCCTACGAGCATACAAGAAGATCCGATGATTGAGTGTCATTCCATGAAGTGGGAGGTGCGTATGGGTTCAACCCAAATTTACTGTGACTTACGTCGATATTAATGGTGGTCAGGAGTGAAAAAAGATATTTTCCATTTTGTGACATGATGTTGAAACTATCAGTAGGGAATGGATGTTCATCAATGACCTGGTGGTTTACTACAGGCTTTTCCCAGTTAGGAATTGTAGTGGGATGATGTTACTATAAGTCTTTTGGTGGATAATCTTAGGAAATATCAGAAGAATGAGTCTTGTTGGGTTATAGTAGATCAACTAAAAAAAGGTTCACATTCATGTCTTATTCATGAGACATTCTTAGATGATGAGTTTGGAGATATGTAATTTTGGGAGGTATTGCATTTTCGTAGGGTGTCTTGGATTATATTTTTTCTTAGGTCAAAAAGGGGACTGGATACCCTAAGGGGGGGGGGGGCGAATCATTGTATGGATATTCTTTTCTATATTCATTATGCCCCACTAGATCTTAACTTCTTTATTATAGGGTTCACTTTTTTTGGACTAGTGTGTTTATTCAGATCTCTTATTTTCTTCTTTGTCTTATAATGATTTTTTTAAAGTAGTATAGGAATGCAAGAAGAGAACCACAATTTTTTTTTACAAGGTTCATTCTCACAAAACTACATACAAGGAGCATACAACGAAAATGAGATGATGTGCCGAATATACTAATGATCACAATGAATAACAATTTTTGGGATAGATGATCTATGCTCGGGCTAACATCCATTACAATTTTTAGGGTCTTCTCACTACATTCTCAAGGGTCACTCCATATGTCTCTTTCTCTGGCACACTGCAGGTGGAAAGAATCTCTAGCTTTAGCTTCCTTTTCTCACTACTCTTTAAAGGATCCACTAACATTTTATGCACTTGTAGGAACCTTCATTATCATATATTAATTAATTATCAACTGTATTTAGTTGTTATGTTGATTTTTCACTTTCATCCACTGATGAATAAGACATTAATGTAGGTGTGTTGTGAAACTTATGACAATCAAGAAATCCTAGGATGACATGCGTGCTACATTAATAATGGTGTGAAATTTTAACTTGAACACTTGTCCGACACTCCCTTATCCAAATGAAATCTTTGGATACTCATAAAATTTTATGTTCAACCCGATATTGGCATTCAACTACCAACTGGCCCCCAACATCTATGTAATTCTACACTAGCGATCCAAACCAATGTGCATGACTGGAGGATGAAATTTTTCTTTATTTTGAGCATAAAAAAGTTAGGAGGGAAAGTCATCTATTTTTATCCATTTTGGACTCCTAAAGCACCACACTCAGCTTTCCTCAATGTGTGTTTGTCCATTCTACTAAGCCTCTATCACCCTTGTCACCTTGCACAACAGACTACAAAAATTTAGCTCCATTGTTTCCTTTTCCATATTTGGATGTTTTTGTCTTCAAAAAAATATAGTGAGAAATTTTTCAAGCCTCCAAGACTTTGGTGTGAAAATACCTTTTCCAAATACACTTTGGTCCATCTACCGATTTTGATGAACAAAAATTTTAAAAACACTTGAAAATGGTGCCATCTTATATATGTTTTTTTTGTACTGCCTCTATATCATCCAATCATTTTTCATGCTTCCTTTTCAAAATATATTGTCAAAAATATATTTGGAACACAAAAAATCGCAATGTAAACCCTATTATTCAAGAAAAAAAATCACTTTTTCAATCACCACAATCATCCCAAAAAATGATTCAATGTTTCCTTTAGGGATTTTTTTCAAACAAAATCCCGCTTTGGGTTTTTAAAACACTTTCATAAAGAGATACGTCTTTATAGATTCATATATTATATACCACCATTCTCTTCAAGCGATTCAGATATCAATCAAATAAAAACTCAACACACACTCTAAGCACATATGAAAAATTATAGGCATGAGAAACAAGATTATATTTCAAAGTTCATCAATGAATCACTTAATTCATGACACTAATTCTTGAAACCAAACAACTTATTTCATCACAAACCTAAATTGTCATGATATATCATCTTTGATCGATCATTTATATCATTGTTAGATTTATAGCTCCTCTTTATTAATATCTTGGGTTCTTGTGTTTTCCATGCTAAGCTCTTGCTGATCACATCGAAGACTAAAGAATTATCAACATGTTTCCCCTCTAATAGGATTCTCCCCTATCTCACCACTCCCCTGTCAGATTCTCCCCATGTCTTGACTAAGCCATTTTATCCCTTCATGATAGCCAAATTTTCTCTCCTTTTAATAGCCACACATTACCCCCCTTTGTTAGGGAACCCAAAGGTCAATCATTTGTGGTCTGCAACAGAGTAATGAAAACATATCAATATATTATGGAAAAACAAACCATTACTCCGGGAGAGGGGATCCCACAACCACAATATATCAAGTTCGAGGAGTCGAATGAACTCCGAGACCCATTAAGTTCCTTTCAAATGCTTATTTTCGTATAGAATTTGTCAAAATATCTATAACCCCTAGTTCTATAGGAACATACTTCAACTTCACAAGCCCATACTCCATATCCTCCTTGATCAAATGATATTAAATTTCAATGTGATTTTTTCTTGAGTGATGGACTATATTTTTTCTAATATTTATATAACATGAATGTTTACATTTTATTTTGATCCATGACTTGACTTCAACTCCCATTTCATCACGATTTGGATTCATCCACAATAATTGTGTCCATTCTTGAGTTTCTACAATATATTCAGCTTCTATGGTGCTAAATTAAATGAAATCGTGTTTTGTCTCCTCCAAGAAATACACAATAATCCAAGATAATGACCACCTTCAAACATTGTCTTCCCAACATCTATTGAACTGACCTAATATATATTTGTATATCCCAATATATCTATCTGATATTTTTTGTTATACATTAAATTGAAATCTAGAGTACCCATGATAGAATGAAATATTATTTTCACTACAAGCATGTTAATTTCCTTCGTATTGAATTGGTATCTCACTACTTGTCATGTTGAAAAAAAATAATATATGGTCTTTTTGTTTTCAAATATAAAAAAATTCCAATGATTTTCTTGTATTCTATGATTTTATCTTCAATACCACAATCTTATTTTGATAATTCTTTTTCTGGTAGCAACCAAATATTTCATCTCCTTGTAATTTTCCATGCTATTTCTCCTCAGAACATCCTTGGAGTATTTTTATTGAGAAATAAAAGTGACATTCCTTCTTAATATTGACTATAAATCCAGGAAAACGTCAACTCCCTAATAATTGATAGTTTTAACTCACATTTCATGAATTGGAAAAACTATATGCATTGTGCTTAATTTGGTTCAACACATATTATTTCATCAACATAAATGAGAACCATCATCCTTTTATTACTATCATTATTAAAATAGATATTGTAATCAATTCCACCATGCTGAAAGCCAAGATTTTTCAAATACTGATCACGTCTTGAGTACCACGTTCTTAGTACTTTATTTAACCCATATACTATGTTCTTTAGCAGAAAATATTTTCATTCATCGCCGTGAATTAGAAAACCATCTGACTACCCAATATATACTTCTTCTTATAGAGAATAATTCAAAAATTCTTAGTTGACATCCATATGGAAAAAATTGATCATCTTTTGCAATACAATGTTCAAGAATAATCGGATGTTCCCCAGGCTTGCAACATTTGATAATGTCTAATCAACATCGATTCCCTCAATCTGGGAGTACCCTTTAATCACATGTTGTTATTTTTTTGGATCATTGTGCCTTCCTTATTCATATTGTTTCTAAAATCCAATTTTGTTCTGATGACATTCTTATTTATTGGCCTCATAACAATCTATTGTGTCTAATTCTTCTCAATTTGGAAAAGATCATCATTCAATGTCTAAACCAAATTATCATCTTCAACAACTTCACTAAAATATTTAGGCTCTACCTATGATAAGTATGTTGATTTCCACAGAGTCTTCATCCTCCTTTTCTTTAGTGGCACTGTCTGATCCCCAATTATGTTTTATCTATCAATTACATCTCTTGTCTATGGTCTCTATGTAGACACTAACTTATTCTCTACCTTCTCATCTTCTGATTATTTTTATGAATCATCATTTTACACATCAATTAAGTGTAATTTTCTTACTTTTTCATCACCACCATCAATTTTTTCACAATGTTGTTGAAGATTCTGATCATTATATACAATAGTGAAATCCTTTCTTTTGAAAAATTGCACTTGATATTTTTGGACCATTTACAAAATTCACTTACTACTACTTGGTCTCTTGAAAAAAAGGCAGCTCATACCATATTGTTAGTGAAAGTAGTTTTATCTTCCATTAATGATATATTAATCGTGTGAATTCCCCACATAGAAAAGATTCATAAAAAAAACCTCTAAGCCTACTGAGTTTTGACTAAGTTTGTTAAATATGAGAAAAGGTTAATAACACCATCACTGTCCATTACACTCAATTACATTATTTCTTCTTCAACTATAATATCTGATTTGAATTAGTTTACATTTCTAAGAACATTATATCACCAGATTAGATTTTTTGATTGGACTTCCACTTGGGTTGTGTCTTCCAAAAAACACAAAACATGTGAACATTAGTTTGTAGCATTTAAAAAATAGGGAGAGTGGATACTCTACAATCCTCAAGAAGTGGATTGTGGCAAATCCTAATGGATAAACCCTATGATACTTTCTTTCAAATCATTTTAGTATTCCTATTCTTGTCTTAACTACTCATCCAAATTCAAATTATCTGGCCATATGATGAGACATTATTTAACCACATGTTGGGCCATCTCCTAATATATAGGTTCTATAGGCTTCAACTTTTTCAAAATTTTGGGTTCAATCCCATTAGTATATTTTTTCCATCCTTGACGCTCCACCAATATTCCATTTTTTATCACTCTTTCTCTCAGGGTAACATTATACAATAGTCATATTCTCTTGATTCTTCTTCCATTGGTGAGATATTTCACCTTTATTCACTTATTTCATTATGGAATATGTGATATAATCGAGAAAATATTTATTCATTTTACTTTTATCAATTATTTGAGTCTACAAATTATTTCTTTATATTGGTGGGATCTTCACTAAATGTATATTATTTTTAATCAAAGCTAGAGTAGATCCACTATTATCTTCATGGTTTGTTCACATTCATTCTAATAGGGTTTTTGTGACTGTAACAAAAGGAGTGATTTATATGACTTTTTTGAGCTCCATGTGATTTCTCTATGATTGTAAACATCTTTTCATCTTACCATGTTTTCTTCTAGTATAGGATATTTTGTTATAAACTACATATGATGGGGATGTTCTTATGGGTTCCTTTTCTTTCCCTACATTATTCTTGTTGCAATCTATTTCCAAATTCCCTTGATCAGGACATATAAAACATATTACATTAATATCATAAATTATTTAATTATTTTGTAGTAGTTATGTTGATGCCACATCAGTCCTTCTTTTGATTTTTTGCCAGTAGACTTATTGCTACGTACTCATTGTGTGTCCATATCCACAATTGAAATTGAAATTCACAACTTCTTTCTTCTGGGAGACATTTCATTCTTATTTTAAAAGTTATTTTTCTTATTCATTAATTTAGAATGTTTTCAATCATAACAACATGAAATTTATTATAGAGCCTCTGAAAATAACATGATGTATGCCCATGCATTCAACAGAAATTTTATATGATGTCACTAATTCTTTTAAATGTTTTTAGGTCATTCTCCATTACCTACATGATTTCTCAAATCTCTGAAAATTTTAACAGTGTTCTTCCTACCATGCATGGGAGTGGGATCATCATATCCAATATCATTTTTCCAAACTAAATGGCCTTTATGATGATAAAATAATTTCACATTTCTTCTCGAAAATATCGTATTTTATATTTATTTCATCATCATCTACCAAAGGATAAACAAACTGTAATTGTTGTATATCCTTTAACATGAGATTACATTTGAAATTACATTTCTCAACTTCTTTCATCATTGATTCTACTTCTTCCCCCAATTGTTGAATCTTAATATCCCTTGATTCAGTATGATCATTAAATTCTTTCATGAGACTCTTCCATCTACTTACCTCATGTTCCAATTCATGTGTGTGCATATACACCATCTCACATTGCACCTTTATTTTAAATTTTACTTGAGAAATAGAATCAGATCAACATGCATTATCTTGTTTATTATTTTGGTTCTTCATAACTAGTTCAGATAGTTTTCTAGAAGGAACATTATTTCTGGTTTTTAGTTTTTGAATATAATCTAACTTCTAATTCTCACCATTTTATTCATATTTTGGTTTCTCTATCATGGTATACATATTTTGATTTTGTTAATCATGATAATAATTCTTCTCCCTAGATTAGTATCCACATAATTAATACTTTTATTTAATCATCATACCTTGTTGACCTCAATTTATAGTGTTGGGATCCGAATAAATTTAGATATAATTTCTTCATCCAAATTTTTATCCAATTCTTTTGTTTCATAGAAAACATCCACTTCTCAACATCCTAGAGTTTTCCATCATCAGTAATTTCAACATCTCTTAGAATGTAATGTTATTCACTCATTCTAATATCATAATTGAGTTGATGATTTATCAAAACCTATCTTTGGTAAATTATTGGATTATTTAGACTGAATTACACTTTCTTTGTAGACCCTTACACACTGCGAAATATCACCTAACTTCTTGCTTCTTCCTTGAATTTATTACATTTCCCATGGAACACCAAGATAAGAGAAGACTGATTATTTAACATTAAATTTCATCTAATCCAAGTTAGAGTAAACAAATCTGATAAAATAAACTTTCCACTGATAACAATTGTTTGGACCAAAAGGGGTTTGGATACCCTGAAGGGGGAGGGGTGAATTAGGGTATGGATATTATTTTATAAATTCCTCTTCCCCACTTGTTGTTGACCTCATTATTATAAGGGTTACTATGTTTTCACTTATGTGTTTATATTCTTTTATTTATTAACTTACGATGATGCTTTTAATGTAATATAGGAATTCAAGAACACTTACACATAGATTTTTACTTGGTTCACCCTAATTGGGCTACGTCCACAGAGTATACCACGATAATGTGCTGATGTAAAAAAATACACTAAGTATCACTACTAATTACAATGGTCTGGCTAGATCATCAATTCCCATGCTCACTACCATTACAATGTCTAGGGTATGCTCACTTTATTTCAATGGATCACTTCTGATGTCTATTTTTCTATATCACTACTAATGGAAGGGATCATTGTCTTTTTATTCCTTTGGTCACTGCTCTGGAAGGGATCCACTCAATGTTTATGGACTTGTATGTCCCTACATTATAACAAATGAATGTATCCTACACTATATATAGTTTATCTGTTGATGTTCCACTTTTATCCACTGATGAATATGACTTTACAACAGGTGTATTAGACAACATCCAACATTTTGACTACCCTAGGATAACCTATGTGGTGCATTAATAATGGAACGCAAGTATAAATTAACAACTTTATCAAAACACTATTATCAAAATATAAACATGGGTGACACGTTCCCTTTATTCCCAAACAAACATTGGTTTACAACTACCAACTAGCACACAACTTTTATGAAGTTATATACTTGCGCGCCCAAACAACATGAGTGATCGGAGATCAGATTTCCACTAACTGTTGATCTTCGTCAAAAATGAGAAGGGATATCCAAATATTTATAAGCATTTTGGCCACCCAGATCACTACACACAACATTCTTATAGGTGTGATAGTCCTTTCTCAAAAGACTATGTCTCCCTATTCATCACGCATGAGAAACTCTAGAACATGTGAACTCTTCTTTCCGTTTCCATATTTTGATGTTCTAATCTTAAAAATAATATGGATTGAAACATTTGATGCCTCAATGACAATGGGGTGTCAGTCCATTTTACAAAAACACTTTTCTCCATTTACCAATTCTAAGGTCCAAAATTTTGGAAAACACTGCAAAATAGCATAACATTATATCAGTTCTTTTTATACAGCCTTGAGATCGTCCAATTCTTTGTCGTGTTTATCTTTAAACATAGGTTGTCAACAATGTCTTTGGAAGTTGACAAATCTCTATGGAAACCCTCTGTGTCAACAAAAAACGTGATTTTTCAGCAAACACAATCAACAAAAAAATGATTCCCCGTTTCCATGATAAATTTTTGCCAAAAATTTTCAGACCATAACACGTATTTTACCTAAAATTTCCGGAAAGTATTGAAGAAATTCCTTGTTAAATAGATATTTCTATGTATAAATTTATACCAAAAATAGATGGGTTGTAGGAACATACCATATTGTTTTTGGAGGATATTCTATGAGTGTTTATATTAGACATTGTTGGGTCTTGCGAGATTCACTTAAAACATGTTGAATTTTCATATAATAATAGTTATTAGGAAAATATTTAGATGTCACATTATGAGTATCTTTATGGTAATCCATTAAGATAACCTCTATGTTAGATGGAGGTAGGTGAGGAAATTTTTTTGGTAATATGTCTCATGTAGGAGGTCTAAGGGAAGGTTCAACTAATTCAGAAATGTATGGATAAGAGACATAGTAGTCAGAATTTGTTTGATGATAAAGGATGACAACCCTAAGTGTCTATAGTTGGTGATAGTGTGTTCATTTGGGTGTCACCTATATTGGGTCACCCTAATATTCAGATGTAGGGAATATTTCACCATCTTTATTATACAATTTGTGTATGTATAGAGAATCTGGAGAGGAGTGTACTGATTAGCTCCTCAATAGAGGTACACTACTATATCATGTTTTTCATGTGTCACAACATGGGTAGTATCACCCCGATCCTTCTGAAGTGGATGATGTTGAGGATGTGGATCTTGAGAATGATGTATCATTTAGGTAGAATTTGATATGTGTTATGTATCACATTGAGAATGTGTTATAGGGAATAGCCATGTTGATAGTTCGTGTATTGTGGTAGCATAACCATGTTCAATGGGAAACTTGGGAGAGAAAAGAATATATGTGGCCTCAGTGGCCTGATCCTTTTTTCACTTAATAATATTGAGTTTTGAGAGTACAATTGAATGAAAATATGTATTAGGTTGGGGATATTTTAAGATCCCAAACTACTCTAGTTGTATATCATTCTAGCATTCTGGTAGTCTTTTACACTTGTTTTTTGTATGTTGGTTTGGTTTTTGTTTGGGTATGAATCTTGGGATAATTTAGAATTTTGGAAGGAAGAGGGGCAGTGTACGGTAGGGGAACACTTGTCCCAAACTGTGCACCCACCCCATTAAACCCTAAAAACACAAGATAAGATTATTTCAATGGTTGGATCATGATTTATCATACCATTATCCATTTTAGTAGTAATTCTCAACCCTCCATAAGAGGCATACAGATTCTATGAAGGGTTTGGAAAATTGTGTTCCCCTTCCCCGAATCATGCATGTTGATTTAATTACACACAAAAATAATGAAAAAATTCCAAAACTACCTCGACATCACCCTCATGCAACCCTACTTGAAACTATGGTTTTCCATCAAATTTGGAGTCTCCTAATTTATTCCCACATCTTTTTAACTCCATTCATGATGTCTCGAATATCATTTTGACTGATCTTCACCTCTCCTGATAAGATATACCTAATTAATTTCCTCCAACACTCTCGTATTTATCTCATTTTTAATGGATGTTTTCCTTCATTGATGATTGATTAAGATCTATGTTTTGTTAAATCATAATCCATTTAATATTTATATTTTTGTTTGATTAAATTTAATTTTTCCTTGTGAAATTGAAATTCCACTTCAATCTGGGGATTCCAGTTATCAAGTGGTAATCAATGATCTTGAGGTAGGTTCTCTATTTTTCAATTCCCATAATCTTGATTTAAAATATGTGTATATAGTGTTAAATTTTGTTTTAAACATTATAAATATCATCATTAATATTATTAATTAATTTGGTTAATTAATTATGTTATTAATATTGTTAATTAATTGAGTAATTAATTTGGTTAATTAATCAATTTGCTAATTTGGGAATTTATTGGTCAATAGGTTTATGGAATTGGTCAATTTATGGGATTGTGGAATTGTTTGATGAATTTAATATTGAATTGACTGATTAATGGTAAGTAAGTGGTGTTTAGATTAACCCTAAATGGTTAATGAACAATATGATAAAATGATGTTAAATGGTTTAAGAGTGAATTATTCAAATAATTCCATACGAATTAAAGTGATGAACCTTGAATGCATTCATAATTGAAATAGTATAACATGACGTAAAAATTGTTGAGGGATTTAATGATTATCAACAATGTTTAATGTGATATATTTTAAATGTGTGATCAATTAATAAATTGACTATATGACATGGACCTTTGCATTAAATATCCATGGGGTGATAGTCATGATTTTATAGCTCCAAAAACATTCATGTGAATATTTTCTGGTACATGGACTATAGTTAAAAATAACCATGAGGTGTGGTATCAAGGTTGATGCTCTAAATTCCCATGGGGTGCTAAAGAAAACATTATAATCACATAATATTTTCATTTTATTATGGATCCAAATGGTCGTGATATGAATTTTATTGAAAAGATAAATTATATCCACGGTTTCATGATATTTCATATCCCATAGGGATAGTTCATACTCCAGCATGTTATAAAGAATGTATTTTTTGTTTGGGTGTGACTGTGAACTCGGTATTTTTATATTTTTATATAATGAATAACTAAAATGGTAAAATATGTATTTTATAAATTTTATATCATTAATTATACAAATATATACACATTTATTGATTAGATACTGTTTTATAATCCATTTTTCGTGGCTTACTAGTTTTTACACACACCATACTCGGGCGTCCTCATTAGTACCAAAATAGACATCATGTTTATAGGATTATATAAGGGAAAGATCCCAATGTTAGACAGATGAGATGATGTAGAATGGATAAGGTATAGACAAATTATTTTAGAATCCTCTTCGGAGTTGTCAGTGTTTATATTTATTTTTGGGTTTTCATATGGACAATTGCACAAATATGTCATGAAATACCAACTATTTGGGTTTATACATTGTAATCACATTTTGATAATCATGTGATATAGGTTTTATTATAATTATTGGTTATTATCCTTTGTTTATTGTTTCTATATTTCTACTATTTTATTACTTTGATAAAGTGGGTAAAATATCCCCTTGTTTGTACTATACCCTTGCTGTAATTCGAAAGCCTCGAGAATATGGGGAATAATACTTGAGGTCTTGTAACTGACTAGCTCGATGAAACGGTGTGTGGAACTCACAATAAGATTTTACATATTAATCTATAAATGAATCCTTCAAAAATATCAAAATTCATAATATAATTACAATTAATTTATTTTCATTAAAAAGATAGTGTTAAAATGTTATTTGAAACAAGAATACATTTTCAATAAATATATTATTAAATCCATTTTTATAAATGAAATTTTATGGGTGATTTCTTTCGAATTTAGGCTGAAACAAGTCTTCTCTTATCACATGAGTATGTGTGGAATAAAATACACCACAAGGATTTTGATTGTGTTATCAAAGGGGGGGATATAGAATACATTAAGTTATCATAAGGTCTGTGTAACAACTTATTCCTTATCAATTTTTATTCCATTGATTCTATTTTCTCTCAAATAGAGATAAATAAATGTCTAAACTGATGTGGAAATAATTTATTTTAGTTGGAAACAATTTACTATCATCAAGAGATGGAATTATCTCAAAAAAAAATATATGTTGTAGTGTGGTGTTAAGACTATTCTATTGTCAGAAATTATTTGAATTAATGATTCTATGAAAAATAATTTGTTTTGGAAAATGTATGAGTAATGATAAATTATTTTAATTTATATTAACATAGTGAGTGGTGTGAAAAACAAATCCAATGGGGGATATTGATGTTACATTTGGAATGTTTGAAGAATTAAATTTTTTATTATCTTTGTCTGGGAGTCACTAGAGGTTGTTAAGATATTATAGAGTATATTTTAAAAGTGTTTGATAATATTTTAGAATATCAATGTTGAATTAAATAACTTTTAATATTTTTTAAAACGGAATCTCTAATTCTTCATAACTGATGAAAAATAGAATGGTCCTAAACATTATAATGTTTCCAAAACATCATATGGTTTGGAATATAATAACATAATGTTTTAAATGTAATTTGGCGATTGTTTTATTAATTCGTTTTGGATTATTAGATCATCATAAGGTTACAAATTTTTAAGGTTCATAAATTAATTAGGCTCCATGGAATTTGTATGGTGTATTATATTACATTTTATTGTTTAGGGAAATTAAGAGGTTATATAGAGTACCTTTTACGGTATGGAGAATCTTCATAAGGTTAATAAGATTTTGAAATTTTATAAATTATAATGCATTGAGAGATTTAGATATCTAGAAAAAATATTTGGGGAAATTATTTCATCATTTTATCAAATTGTTATTCATTGATTGAAAAATAAAAAATAAATTATGATTCAAGTTTTATGATGATATTGTGATTTGTGTTGTATAGAAAATTATATCACATGGTGAAAAAAGACATGAATGAAGAAAAATAACCACACCCTTATTATATTTAATGAGAAACATTAGGATACTATTTTTAATTTCAAATAGGATTATTGTATGATATTTATTGTATCATAATTCAAATGGAAATTATTTTTTATAGATTCGAAATTATTTTTCAAGTGATTTAGTTATCAAGTGTTGTTGAAACTTGAAGAACTGCTACACATCAAGAGTAAGTTAATGAATATGTCAACAGAATCTGATCTAGTATAATAACACGATTGGGTATCTATAAGAACCATTTTTATATTAGAAATTAATTTATTTGAAAATTATTATAATGGTGATTACAGATGATTATTTATTGATAATTATAATTTATCAGCTAATATGAGAAGATATGATATAGGGATATTTATGAAATTATAATGGGAAAACAATTAAAGGATGAGAACAATATAAGGTTATCATTTTAATGTTCACATGTAAAAAATTAATTAAAAAACAGACAATGGTTTTCATTATACAATTCGATTATGGGGATTCTATACAAGATGATATTGAACCGAATTCTCTAAATTTAATAACATTGAAAATATTTTGTTTAGAAGAATATGGGGGGCTTTCTAACAGAGATAGAGAAACCATATTTTGAGAGAGAAAATTTTAAATATTAGAAGATAAATTCAATGTTCCTCAGATCACATTAAAAATTTCACAAGCCTATGAATTTTTATTTTTGAGACTAAAAAAAGGATAGTAAAATGGTATCATATGGAATGAGCTATCCTAACAGAACAAGGCTCATTATTTGATATATATTGTTATATATATTGAAGTGGTGATAAAATATATTGTAATATTATGAATGTTGAAGAAGAGGATATATATTTATTGATATAGAAAAATAGATTTTATTTTTATATGTATCATACTTTATTAATATATTGTTACTGGGGGCGTCAATATAATATTTTTGTGGGATTTTAGGGAAATTCACATGTTATGGATGTGACCTCCCTCCCTTGTGATAATTTTCGATTCGTTATACTGTTATATCTATGGGTTGGGATATCAATTGAAATCCGGAAGTAATAGAAACCCAAAATAAGAACAAACCATGTAAAAAATGTATGTTCTGTGACCTTTAATTTCTATATTCATTTGGGTAAGGATATATTATGTTTTAGAATGGTTATAATCATAGCATATTGTAGAGGTTTATTTTTAATTTAATGAAATTATAAAAACATGCACTATTGATTGAGGGCCCTCTATTAAGTATTGCACCTGTTTATTTGGAATAATAGATAGAAATATGAAGTTTTAAGGAAATCATATTTCATTTATATATAACATATCATGACACCATAAATCATATAATACAATAAAATATACAATAAGATGTAGTATAATGACTATTCCTTATGACACCCACCAATCATATGCTACGATATATCCTAATCATGAGATGAAATTGTTTTTGGGGAATATATATTCTCGAATATCCATCTTGTACATATACTCTATGGAATGTTTTGCCATAAACCATATATTGTATTGTATATAATTATTTTTGGAATCATATTACAAAATATTTGGAATATATTATTTTTTTTGGAAATATATAATTAAAATCACCACATATGACATCATATATAATTTTTTATAAATACCCATCCAAAAAACATATTGATTAACTCTAAAACACTTTTATTGTATCCCTATATTTAAAAAGAAATCAATTTTTTGTAAAAAAAATGTGTGATCCTACATTAATTTATTATTATGAAATATATTATAAATCACTAGGCCCATAAATTAATGTAAAGTGTGGTCTATAGAAAATAATAACTACAACTCAATCAATAAAGGGATCTATCATGATCTCCATTAAACACATGTTTCTCTGTTATCGTTTCCCATGAAAATATAAAAAGATTGTTTATATCCTAGGATATTTAATTTATTAATTAAATTTTAAAAACATGAGATAAATAGTATCCCAATCCCCAATATCTATTCATACTTTCTCTATTCTCTATGTATAGAAAGTCATAGTGAAGGAATACATTACATTTCAGTCTTCATTATAGATTACTAGAACCCAATACCCTAAAATAAATAGATAAACAATCATAAATACTATCTAAGTGAATCCATTCACTCCCAGTCTATCTCAATTTGTGGAACTAATGTTCTAATCTTAATATAAGAGGGAAAATACAATGTTGGTTGAGCTCCAAATGATGAAACGATTACCAATATACCAAATCACCCATTTATTATCCAAGCATAAATGTCTTAAATAAGAAAATAATTCTATTATAATGGTTCAAATTCTAGTTATCTCTCTATCCTCTGGTAATGCGGACTTATATATGATTATATTACATATAGTATAGTAGAGACATTGTGTATAACACTAGATGTGGTGTAAATGGTTAGTTATCCACCACAAAAAACAAATTTTGTTCCTCATTAGAAAATTATTCATCTCATAAAAGAATCATACTCATTATATTGTCTACATTTCCACATAACCCACAATTATTAATTGTGAACCTTGGGAAGGGATAATAGAAATAAATTTTTTGATAGGTCCATTATGGTTACATTTTTGAATATATAAATATATATATATATCTAAAAATAATGTAAATGAATGATAATGTGTGGAATTTATTTAATATGAAACATGTTATAGCATTCATATAATTAAATAAAACACAATGAAATCCTATATAAGTAGCTATACATAATATTGAAAGTGAAATATAGTTAGATCAGGCTTATATTTACTAAATGTTCTAATGATTTTTTCAAATGATTACATTAAGATATAATATCAAGAACATCATTATATTACCATCTATTAAAACCTTCACACCAATATATTTTACAAACCATCTTCAATGATCCTTCTATTGGAAAACAATGCTATGTTTAGATATTCCATATGGGAAGCCCAAATCCCCCTAGGCTAATGAAAATCATTAAAGGCATCAGAAGAAATGACCATGGCCGATTAATCAAATAAAAAAGGTTGAATTTGAATAATAATTTATAAGGATATTTCATATTGAACCTTCCATACATTATATTTCCACACATAAAAATAAATAAATAATACTAATTAAATTAAGAACAATAAGATTAGGAAAACACAAGAATATTGAATTAGAATTTACATTAACTCACCTTTAACTTCCACCATAGATTAAACCTCTATGATCCATCCCTAAATCACATCATATGTAGTTCACCACCTACTTATTAAATAAAAAATTGTGATTCTATATTATTTTGAGAGTAGTTATCTCTCACGAACATAATGGATGTTACCCAATATCACTATCCATTTAACAATATAAAATCCATCCCCAACAGTGGTCTAGAAATAGGTGTTCCCATGAGGAACTCCTCAAATATAGAGCCTACTGAAAAAATAGATATCTATTCTACAAAAATCATGTATTATGAGTGGGTTTTGTGAATATCAATCCACTAGGAATGAACCATAATGTCCACACAATTCATTTATAAAAAACATCAGAAAACCAGTTAGAAAGAATATATTTAATCATTATTTTTTGAAGTGATTCCTTAAAACAAGATAAAAATAATTTTATGACTCATATATTAAAGGAACCATAGTATTTTTAAACAATTCATCAGAAAACCCATTTTGAAATGTTATTTAAAATCCCATTTAGAGACCAATTTTAAAAAATATCAAGGAAACAACACACTTCACCCCAGTGGAACATTAAATAAAATAAAAATATTATCTAGTGGATTATAAAACATGGGTGATAAATAATATAAAAAAATAATGATAATTAAATATGTGAATGGAATAATGGTGTAAAAATAAATTAAAAAACATACATACATTAATTTGGGTAAAGAAGTTAAGATCCATAAAGATATGTATATACATAAACAAGAAAATTGGTAAAGTGTAACATAATATTGGATCATGGGAAACCTTTGTCCTTATCTTAACATTTGATCTAATATCCAATCCATTAATGTGTACAGATAACTAATAAGGTGATTTTTAATCATTAATTTAGGGTTCCACCCATCCAAAAACACGATATCCAATTCTCCCAAAAAGTAGTACATGTCTTCGTCTACTTTTTTAATACCACCCATAAATTTTTACCACAACATTCATCTAGATTTATTGTAGTTAATTAAAGTTTCATAATATAAATGGGATAAATAAAACTACTCATCACTCTTAATATACCTAGGTTACAAAGTGATAATTTGGTTATCATATATCACTTTTCATATTTTAATGGTTTCCCAATGCTAATTACTAATCCATTTACATTTATCATATAAAAACATGGCTCACATTGAATTATATTTTTCAATCCAAGGGTAATCTTTTTAGATAACCATTATGTATATAACAAATCACACAAACATCATCAAAACACTTTACAAACATCTTTGCATGAGGATTTAGCGAAATTACTCATGTATTTAAATGAATAATCATTTACATAATAGTCCAATTGGGATTTTATTCTAGAAATTAAAGAAATGTTTTAAAAATAGTCTTTAAATAACCATTTCCAAATCAACCTCTTATTGATGGTTTTCCTTTTCAGGTATCAAATAGTTTTTCCCTTTCAAAACTAATATGTGAAAATATAGATAAAAAATATGAGGATAGACATGATAGTGGGTGTATTCATATGTTCCAATGAATATATGAACATAAACAAAACTCAAAATCTTATTACATTTGAAGACCCTTCTTAATTATATAACTAAGAATTGAAATTCTATTTAATGTTAACAATTCCAATTTACATTACGCACCAATCATGAGAAATATAAATAAATAATTACACAGGAACCATAACATGAATAATAAATTTTTTTTATAAAAATAAACTCAATTACCTAATGATGTTATAAAAAATTTTGGTTCCAAGCACAATAACCCCCTTAATATACATGAAATTACCCAAGATAAAAAATATAAATATAAAAAACATCATTGAAATACCAATCACCTATATATAAAAGCTTATATGGATTTATATGGACACAATATATATATAATTTCAATTAAATGAACCAAATAATTCTCAAGCTTCAATTAGATTGGAAAAAAGGAAATACTTGAAAACCACGTCATTAGTAAAGTAAAGATGATGTAAATTCATTAGGGATGATGAACGGAAGGTCCCAAGAAAGAAACATACATCTTTTAAACAATTTTTGTTAAAAAAATAGATTCTTATCCTAAATAGGATTGAAATAATAGACTACAACGATGATAGGAAATATGTAAAAAGGTGAATATAATAAGAAATGTAAGAATATATGGATAAACCCTTACATGAACCAATTTAAAAAGATATAGAAAGATGAGGAACCATATATCAGTGGAGGAAAGTGAAAACTAATGTACAAGGTTTCACCTCTATGGGTTTTTTCTAAGAATGGGGATTCTAATTTTGGGATAAAAAATTATGTTGTATTTTATTAAATTTTAATTTTTTTGAACATTGGGTGGTTCAAAGTATTTACCAAATCATATGTCAACTACTCTCCCCTCAATAAGAACATCATGGCTTACATATAGGATGGTATTAATATAAGTAATAATGTTCTCTATCCTTGATATATTTTTATTCAAAAACATTAGAGTCATATATATGGTCACCAAATTGTTTTCCCAATTATATTGGCTAACAGAGCAGTAGAAAAAAACACTACTTATTTAAAAAAATGAAAATAAAATTTTTATTACTAAAATAATAAAATATATAAACATAATTAATCAATTATGAATATAAGGGTTAGGGTGTCATATAAATATCCTCCATAACCATTTCCCCTCCACAATGTCTCTAAATAATTAAAAGAAGGACTGATGAACAAATTTATACAATAAAAGGAAACTACCAATGAAATGACTTCTAAAACCATACACAACAAATTTAAAAAACACATATACACTAAAAACACATTAAAATTATCAAATAATGAGAAACTAGTATGGGACACCAACCATATAAGGGTTAGACATATCATGTCGGTCATATAAGACAGATGGTTCCTGAGAAGTGACTAAGGGAAATACTACACACTTAATAGTGAAAAATGAAACATATAACCATGTCCAACACCCCATTGTTATTTCCAAAAAATCAGAAACATTATCCCCATAATTTAACAAGGTATTAAAACTCAAAATAAAATATCTAAATAAAGAATCTTGACATACTCATGATGGTTATAAATGGAAAAGAGTATATGGATTCTGAGGGGACTCACCAACACACAACCATAACTCCATGAGGTAAGGAATATATTTTTCTATATAATTAATAGGTTTGATTGCTTGGTACATATGGAAGACCAAACTAAAATTAGTCCGGAAATATTAGATAAATATTGTTAATTAAATTAAATTAAAACAAATTACATTAAATTAAAATATTATAATCAATTAGAAGGTAAAAAATATAAGATTACCAACCCTCAATGCTTAAAAATGATTTTTAAAATAATATATTTATATTAATTAACTATTTATTATTAAAATTATGTTAAATTAAATAATTTTTTAATCAATAATGTAAAAATTATATAATAGTGAAATTTTTGGATTTATCAAAAAAAATTGTTTTTTAATTGAACCGTGATAAATGTAGTTTTTTTAAATATCATGAATTTTATAAAATAATAGAAATTTCATAATTATGTATATTTTTTAAAAAAAATTTCTAGAAACAAATTTTATTTTACAAACTGGATTATAAATTTGAAAATATATTTTTTAGTTTATGAACTAATATTTGAACATTTTGAAGTTAATATAATTTTTCTATAAAAACAGTTATAAAAAATCATTTATTAGATTAAAAACATTTATTTCATAACTTTTAAAAAGTTAATAAAATAAAATATATTTAATTTTAAAATTATATGGTCTATATTATGTAATAATTAAAAAAATATACATAATGTATAAATTTCTTTGTTAAAAAAATTTACCTTATTAAATACTAAAAAGGGAAAATTAATAAATATTTAGGTAAAGGGCATGATTTCTTTAATACATTTCTCAAATTGATTTTTTACAGATGATAAACCATATTTAATAAAAAATCATTACATTGATTTTTTAAAACATCAATCGTAAGTATGTGTGGACTACCACCACCATGACGTGATGAGTATTGTATTAAAACACTAATTGAGAAGAATGGAAGAAATTGGAAATTTAATATATATGAATGATATTTATAAATTATTTTAGGTTGTAAATTAATATACAATATTACTCATTTCTCCCATTCTATGGTAAAATAAATAATCATCTCTGCGTACATGTAGACTACCACCACCATTGAATGGTGTATCCCATTATTTCTTAACAAATTTAAAGAATGGATCTAACTTTTGGTTTAAGTGATAAATATAATGTTTATGAAATTTTTACTATTATGGTAATTAAAATTATCAATCCTATTGTTAATGTTATAAATAAATAATATTTGTAAATTAAACTATCAAAAACTTTTTATACCAATAGAGGAAAATGTTTTATTTTTATTATTTAATAAAAAAATATAGGTTATAATATTGTAATAATTCATTATAATTCAGATAATTTATACTAATGAACACTAAATAAGATCATTATTTTAAAAACCCTTTACCATATTGACAGGAAGATCTCAAACCTTGTTGTGGGTTTTTTCCATTCATTAAAAGTGTAGTTTCTTATATGAGTTGAGAGGATAATTTAAATTACGGATTCATAATTTGGTTGGACTCTAACATTGTTTTAGTTTTTTAAATATAGGATTCCTTGTAATTACATGTTGTGAACTTTTTTTACATGATCTGTAAGTTATTGTAGGGTACAAACCGTGGAAGAAAAATTCACACTATGACGAGTTTCACATCGTGTACCATGTTTACATGTTGTAAAATAGTGATAGATCACTCATTTTACTCACGCATCATCCTTTAATGCATGACAGTATGTTTTCTTCTAGTGGTTGAGTTATTTAAGGATTTCACAATTAGTAATGGATTATACAACTCGTAATACCACTGTTGAAACCTATATAAGAATTAGTGTGCCTAAATTTTCTCTCGTTATCTTCTCAGGATTCATCTTCTTATACCCAAATCCTTCCCCATGAACTATTGTATTCATCCGACACTTCTTATCCATTCCATCATATTTCAATTTTCATTTATATAGCGGGTGATATCATGGTAAATATTATTCTTTGTTAATTTTTATCCACTCATTATCCCCATTGTAATTTCAATAAATCATCCAAATGTTTATGGGTCTATCCTCCATGATGTTGGATATAACTTCTTCATTGAGTATATATATATTCTACACCTTTTTTATTATTGAAAGGTGTTGTTGCGAGTGTCATTTTTGGGAAAAAGGTTGTTTGTTAAGTCCCAATAACACAAATGGATTATTCCTATATTGATTGATATATTTAAATTTTTGATTTATATTCATTATCTCAAACACAATTTCAATTAACTTTATAAAAATCTGATTCTGTTAAATAAAGATATTTGAAATTTTTTTGGCATATAAGGTTAGAATACCCAATATTTTATTGAATTTGGGTGTGTTTTATGAAATTTGGTCCATTTAAATTATTGAATATAAATTTACAATTTTATGGGCATGATTTCAATATAATTGTTAAATTTAATTAAGGAAATGAATTTTAAATTGATTTAATTGGTTTTTAATGGATTTCATGCTCACTAAAATGGTTTAAAATGATTTTATTGAAACCAAGTGATTTTATCTTGTGAAATGGTCAATTTTTTTTAGAAAATCATAGTAGTTTTAAATGGAAGAGTGAGATTTTATTTTATTTTACGTAGTCTAAAAATAAATTTCCCATCATGTAAGAGTGAATCCAAGTCATATGTAGTTGGTGAGTTATTTGGATACACGCTATGTTATTACAATGTTGTAAAACATATCTATGGTTGGTCACATCCCTGATGGGAGGGTGATGAGTCGCCTCAGGCCAGTGTCATAGGGAAATTAGTATAATCATTTTTATTTCATCACTTAGAGAGTGTTTAATCCGATAGTTTGTTAACACTATCATGCCTATTTTGAAGATGATTTTTTCACTCACCTATATATTTATATTTGAGACATAAACCTATAAAAATGTTCTAAAACAACTTTACATGTATCTAATAGATTTTCATAAAATGTTTAAGTAACAGTTTTATTTAAGCCAATATTTCAAATATTCCAACTCTTCTAAAGTATAATCTTGTTTTGTAAAATTATTTTTCTTCATTTTGAAAATTTATATCATGTTTTGTGAATATATTCTTTTGAATTTTCAAACCTATTTATTCTGAAATATTAATGATTTTTATTGGATAATATATATTTGACATTTGTTATCGAATATTTTGTGGTAACCTACTAGGTTTAGGCTCACACCATACTTTTTCCTTCAGGTGTTCTTAGTCATTCTTCTTTTCTATTCAAGTAAAAAGAAATAAACTTTTGGTGGTGGATCAAGTTTTTGAGATTGGTACATAGTGATTTCTATCTTTAAGGACCTTGGGGGGTTTTATGCTTTTGGTACACGGGTTTTAGATTAGTCGCTCAATTCATTCCGTATTGTATTATAGTATTTTAATCCCAGTGGATCTTCTGTTGTAATGAAAAATTTCATATTTCTTTGTCTTACGCTATTTTTTATGGAAAATTCATTCCATCATACATGTTGTAAAATGCCAGTTCTAGTCGCCAACTTGTGGGGATCAGGAAGGCCCTTCATGCCAAGTTAGAGTCGACGTAGATATCAGGTTACCAGGGTACCTGAGAGGGTTCATAACAAATGGTTATTAAAGGTATGTTCTTGATTTTTTCTCTTAAAGTCAATATTCCTTTTTATATATTTTTGGGAATATAGAGGTTGTTCAGATTGAGTGCCTGGACAAATCTCTCCGAATTGAATCATAAGTTTCCCATGGTGGTTATATAATGAAATATTATGGATTAGTTCTAGTCTTTCTCCAATTCAGATTTTTATACAGTTGAATCCAAATCTGATTGTTCAATATCATGTGAATTCATTTTATTGAAACTCAGTTTGACTATAAATATAATGTATTTAACATTTTTTACTAATGTTGTGTAGAATCATACCTCAGAAAAGTCATGTAAATCAGATTCTGGGGGAAGATTCTACTGAACTGCAACAAGTGAATCCTGTGTTGGACCCAAATCTAGTTGAGGTGATTATGCACATTGTCCAAGCTCTAGGAAATTCACCACATACATTCCCCATTTAAGATCTAGTTGTGGATCCTTGGGGGTATGTTATTCGAAATTTTTTATTTCCTTCAGGATAAGATACCAGTTTTCAATGGATCCACCGATCCTAAACATGTTTAAGAATGATTTTTCAAGATAGAGATCTTTTTGATTTCCCGAAAACACTAGATTGGATCATCAATAATTGTTTCACCTTCATATAGGATGGACCAAGAAGATGATGGAGGGACATGATGGTGACGAAAATGAAACATGGGGGAATAGTGTGGAAAGACGTAAAGGTTCATTCCACTTACCAGATCTATCTAGAGTGAATGGAGTTGGATAATGTTGTTGAGTTTGTCAAGATGAGTATGATGATAAAACTATGATTTAGTATTCAAATCTATTTACATAATTTTTTCAATTTCCCTATGATATTGTATCTATTGAGAGAATGAAGGATCAGTGGTTTGAATTTATAATTTAATAATATATCCTTTCCCATGTTTTCGTGGTGACGCTTTTCACATATGTTGATGTGTTGGACGTGGTGATGTTGGTTGAGATGGACCTGGTTGGAATGTTAGGGTAATCTGGAGTTTCTTTTCCCCCTAGTTGCAGTGTTTTTCCACTCAAAGGAAAACATATCTGTGATGATTCATGCAGCAGTTATCGATGGTACGGTAACTCAAAACCTCATAAAACACGAGGATGACATTGTTTTTTATACCAATGTGTAAATACAAGTCATCCTATGGGGTTTTTCATAGAGTAAACCAAGATCTTTATCTCATGTAGACATTCAATGAACTCTCAGAGATTCTGCAATCACTTATCTACCACACCTAGTGGAACAATATCATCATATCCTCCTAAAAATACATGTAAATAAGTTTCTTCACATAAAAAAAGTTTCTAGCCAAATGAATATGGATCAAAGATTTTTCATGTAATGGAGGAGTCACCAACGTAATAAGACATGGGTCCAGTGGCTGTGATAAGTACCATTACATTAGCATCATCATTAGTGAAAACTCTATTTGATACGGGTGTATCTAAATCACATATTTCATACCGTATTATTACTCTTCATTATCTTCCAATGGTGATTTTATCTTATTTAATGGATATAAGTACACCCCTTGGTAGAAATAAAGAGTAGGGTCTCTGTAGTCTTACTTGTTTTTCCTCTCTATAAAAATTCAAGATATGTAGGTGTTTTCTGGTTCATAACATGAAATCTCTTGAAACAATATTTAGGAAGGATTGAATCATTTACAATAAATATCAAATTAATTTTGATCTTCAAAGGGTCTACATTACAATACCTAGTGGTGTGACCCTTTTCATTCAAGGAGAATGGGACTCATGTTCAATAATAGCTAGATCATAATATCCAATGTTTGGGAATGTTTTTGAATTGTTTATGTTTTATCTAAATAATTATTTAGTGTTTGAGGTTCTTCCTCCAATCATCGTTGAATTTCCAAAAATGTTTCCTTCTGATTCATCTGATTTTACTCTAATAATGGATGTTTATTTATTCCAAATAATTAATGCATGGAATATAAACATTTTAAATTCTCTCTCACTACATGTAACATGGTAAACTAAAATAGCTAAATTTTCAGTTGGGAGGCCTCCTACAAAAATGGATTTATACACCCGATCATGTCACCTTGGGAGGAACTGATTATCTTCACTAAGAAGGATGATAGTTTCATTCACTTAAGTGATTATTATCGAATTCTCAATAGAGTTATGGTAATGAACAAGTATGTGTTTCCATGGATTTATGATCAATTCGATCAGTTGAATGTTTCTAGTGGTTTTCAGAGATTGAAATTCAATCTGGTTACCATCTTTTAATGGTAATGTAATATTAAATTCAAAAAAACTACCATTTAGTGTAGATAAATCCATTATGAGTACATTGTTATTACCTTTGGTATGAAAAATGAACCTTTATTTTTCATGGATTTGATTAAAATTAATCTCCATAAGTATATTGTTAACTTTTTGGTAGTATATGTGGATGAAATCCTCATTTACTCAAAATATGAGGAGGATCATGTAAAACATATGAGAACAGTTTGGGGTCTTATGAGATATAATCGACATTAATCCAAGCTTTCGAAGATGAATTCTAGATTTAAGAAGTGAAATTCTAAGGACACATAGTGTCTAGAAAAAGATTACCGGTTGATCATAAGAAGGTAATTTCTGTTAGGGCATGGAGAAACCAAAAAATGTCATTGAAATTCTGATTTTCATGGGATTATTCGGCTAACATCATAGGTTCATAAATGTCTTCTTGATGTTTTCCTCTCCAATGACTACTCTAACTCGGAAGCAGGTGATGATTTCATGGGTTGAAAAATGTAAAAATTCAATTGTTGAGCTGAATCATATTTTAAATAATAAACATATTTTTACTATTCTAGAGGTTGGGTAAGTCTATGTTTTCTTTTGTGATGTATTGGGTTTAATCATGGGATGTGTTATTATGTAGGGAGGCCATGAAGTTGCTTATGGGTCTCATCAAATTAGGCTACATGAGAAGAATTATCCAACCCATGAACTTGAAAATGAAGTTATAATTCATTCACTTATGATTTGGTAGCATTACCTCAACAGTGAAAGTGTTACCCTGTTAGTAGTATGGAAAAACTATATTTATATCTTATATCAAAGAAATTTGAACCTTCTCCAGAGGAGATGGTCGGAGTAACTACAATTGATATACATTTAAATCATCTATACCCCATGGAAGGGGAATTTAGTTGTAGATTTATTGAGCTGGAAACTTCCAACCCATGCTCTGAATGAATATTCTGGTAATAGAGCATGATGGCTCTTTATTCATAGTTTCGTCTTAGATTTTGTAATAAATGGGATGATGTTTCTTTAACTATCATTCAGTTTATATTTTATCTTCTCTAGATGATTCTTCATGAACATGATCTTGGTGATGAAATTAGTAGCATTAGAGACTCTCTATATTGTGGGGAGATCAATAATCAATGGACGTTATCCATCGAGGGTTTTCTATGTTATAAAAACTATTATGATGTTTCTATTTTGGAAATGAAGGATATAATGTGTAATTTCCATAATTCCCATTGGGATGTAAACCCAAGAACCAGTACGATGTTAGACGATATGTGGTGTATGTTTTCATGGCCCTAAATTGGATGATAAATTTCTGAGTTTGATTCCCATTTCTATATGCTACAATCATGTGAAATTTGAGCCCAAGAAACCTTTGGGTATGCTTCAATAAGATCTAGTATAGACATGGAAGTAGGATGAAATCATTTTATACTTTATGGTTTAGTTTTCTTGTAAACAAATGGAGGAGAATGTGACATGGTTGTGATAGATAGGATTACCAGTTTGGATCAATTTATAACCATTCGAGATATAGCCAAAGTTGAGGAGTTGGGAAATCTCTATATGAAAGAGGCTGTTTATTTTCATAGAGTTCAATATTATATAGTCTCTGATAGGGATCCTAGGTTTAGTTCTCATTTTTTCGAAAGGCCTTCAAGAGGAACTGGGATATTAGGTCTGTTTGATCATGACCTTCTATCCATAGTCATATGGTATGATAGAGATTGCAATATAGTTTTTTCATGATATGATTTGTTCTAGTGCTCTCATCTTCAGTGGGGATCATGATGATTACTTGGGATATGTTAAGTTTCCTTATAATAATAATCACCATTCCATGATCAGAATTGTTCCTTTTTAGGCATTTTTTGTCCATCCATGTGAATCTATATTTTGTTAGTTAGAGAGTGGGGATAGTCCCTTTGTCAGAAAATTATTGTCACAAGAGACGAAATGTAATATTCATTTGATTTTTCAGAGGATGTTGAAAACATATAGATGATATATGTATTATGATTATCTTCACCATAGAACTTTGGATTATGAAATCGGTGACTAGGTTATCATAGAAATTTTATTCCGGTTTGGTCATCAGTGACTTGGGAGGTAAGGGAAGTTTTCTCCCCATTTTGTGGTACATTTTGAGATGATTAATCAGGTGGGGAATGTTGCTTACCATTTTTCACAACCAAAACATCTAATGTTAATACATAATGTGTTCCACATATCACTATAGTTAAAGTATCTATTTGATACATCTCATGTTTTGAGATGGTGTGATCTTTATATTGAACATGATTTATCTTTGATTGAGCGACTAGTCAGGATTGCTGATTCTAATACCAAGGTACTTAATGGGAGGATGATACCTTTGGTTTTTGTGATATAGAATCACGGTTCCAATAGTCATTAATTTTGGGAACATGAGTAACTATTGAGGGAGTAGTGGCCACATATTTTTGTCATGGAAGCTTCTTCATAGGCTTTCTAGGAACACAATGTTCTTATGGTGGGGAGGTTGTAACATCCCGTTACCATTTGGATAGGTATGTCTTAAACCATATAACAGTTTTCCCTATCATTAATTTAGTGGGGTTGAAATAGAGTTGACATCATTAATAAATTTGTGTATTCATAGTTTGGTTGGACACTTAATTTTTTTTCCTTTTTTGAATGGACGATGTTAATGAATTACATGTTGTGATTCGGGGCACACGATGTGTAAGTTACCATAGGGTACAAGATGTGAAAGTGTAATTCATGCTGTGAATTTTTTCATGTCATAAAGCATGTTTAAAAATCATGAAAAAGTGAAAAATCACTCCTCTGACTCCATTGTAGGCCATTAATTCACGGGGACTTATTTTCTTCATGAGGCTATGTTACATAAAGATATAATGACATGAAATGGATTACATGATGTGTAATACCCATGGAGGATCCTATAAAAGTAGTAGTGCACATGGATTTTCTCTCAACCTATATTTTGGTTTTCTCTACCTCGACCCATATCCTTCACCAGCAATCCATGTAGTCTTCCATCTATTCTGGGTCAATTCATTTGGAATTCTAATGTCATTTCATTGGCAGTTGATATATGGGTAATTATTCTTTTACATTATTTATCTTTATCTCTTTATTCTCCTTCGGAATTTTGATATATCATCCTAAATATGTTTTATATATACCATATTATGATGGTTCTATATATTAGGTTGAGTTTCAATATCTTATATGAATTCATTATCATTTACGGGTGCCATTGTGAGTGTTAGGTTTCGGAAAAAATGTAGGTGGGTCCATCCCAATTATCCTATTTGATTATTTCCTAAATTTATTGATTTATTACAATTATTTATTTCCATTAAATTGCTCAAACATTCAATCAATTAAATTTATAAAACCCCAAATTCTATTAAATCAGTAGATTTTAAATATTTTTGGATCATAACATTGGAATACACTATATTCCATTGAATTGGGTTGTGTTTTATGAAAATTATTCAATATAAATTATTGAATTTAAAAAGTGGCTTTGATGTAAATGATTTCAATTCGATTTTTTAATTTAACTGAGGAAATAAATTTTGAAAAAGATGGAATATGATTTTAATGGATATAGAATTATTGATAATGGATTAAATTGATTTGATAAAAACCTAGTGATTCTATCTTGTCAAAAGGGCATGTTTTTTCTATTAAAACCCTTTTTGGTTTTAAATAGAAAAAATTTCATTTTGAAATAGAATAATTTTATTTAATTATATTTCAAGCATTACTAAAATTTATTTCATAACATGTTATATCACATTAATGCCATAGGTATTTGGTGAGTTATATAGACACACTCTACACTATTATAAAATTCTAAAACATACCTCTGGTGGGTCACATACCAGATTGGGGGGTGACATGTTTCCTATGGCTAGTGTCAAGGGGATTTGTGTATACTCATTTTTCTATGATCACATAGAGATTTTGAAATCCTATTACTAGTTAATACTATCATACCAATTTGTAATATGTCTATGTTTCTTAATTGTTAATTTATATATACGATATAAATGTGTTCCAATGTTTTAAAACTAATTTACATGACACTACTAGATTAACATAAACTTATTTACATAACTATTTTATTTCATCCATTATTCTAAATATTCTATCTGTTGTAGTGTAAATTCCAATTCATTAAAATGATTTTCCACCATTTTTGAAATTGTATATAATGTTTTTATTAAATATTAATTTTTAATTTCCAACCCCGTTGATTTTGAAAATAGAATGTTTTTATCTAGATGGTCTATATTTTGCATATCTTATGGAATCTTTTGTGGAATCCTAATGGACATTGTCTCACACCATAATTTTTCCTTCGAGCATTTCTAGAATTTATTTTTATAGGTTCATTAAAAGGGAATTGGTCCCTTGGAGGAAGATTCGGCCATTGAGCTTTCGACTTGGGGATTTATGTCCTTAGGGTCCTTGGGTTTATTTTCCTTACTTCTGGTACATAGGTTTTAGAGCTATTTCGGCTCTTCGACACTTGTTGTATTCTATTACATTACTCAAAGTGGATCTTCCTTTTTAACTCATATTATCTTATTTCCTTTTCTCCTACTATTCTTTCTGCTACATTTATTCTATGTTTCCTGTATTACAATGTCATATTCTAGACGCCGACTCTTTGGGATAAGGAATGACCATAGGGCCGTGTCACGACTAGCTTAATTATCAGGATACCAGCGTACCCTGGAAGGTTCATGATAATTATGCATCTGGTATAATGATATTACAACTAAACCCATTCATAATCCCCATTAATTGTTTTATGTTCGAATTTGTTTGGTTTTAACCACTTACTTGAACGACACGCTTAATATATATCATGGATGACTATGATAATGATATTTAAATAAATATATTATATAAGTAAGTAAATAATGGTTTTAATTTTGGCTCAATAATAGTATAATTGATCTCATCATTTAAGATACAGAATTCCATTTGTTACAAATAATTGATACATTCTCATCATCAATTTTACATTTAATGATCACAAGGAAAATTACCTTACAATAAAAATATAAAACTATAAATTACTAATAAGAAACATTTTTGTACCTTTTATGATATTGGGACGATAAATTTTTATAGAATAATGAATAACAACACATATTTGTTACAACTAGTTAAAATCATTTAAGATTTCACACAACCAATAAAAAAAATTAGAAACTAATAACTAATATAAATATAGAAGATAATTATAAATATTGGTAAAAAAGGATATAAATATGAATAATCTTATGAAATAATTTACTATGGGAGTTATTTTTTTCATATGGGAAGATATATCTCCTTTCACTATGCAATAACACAAGGTAAAGATTTATGGTTTCAAATTCTCACCCAATAAAAAAAATTCCTTTTTATACACCTTGTTTTTATTGAAGTGGTTTATCTATTACCCCATTTATATTTCCTATTATGACATACTATTAATTCATGGTGTGTAATTTTGAAATAATATTATTCATGGTGTTTTTATATTAAAAAATAAAATTTAATAAGGGATTTTGTAATTCAAACATCTTTATCTGTGATATATGATTTCTTCATGAATTTCATTCCCTCATGTTCACTACATCATCCATTTCAAATGATTTTATTTCCAATATAATCATGGAAAAATTGTTGTAAATTTAAATCCTCTACCATAAACAGTTTTATTTTCCATTATTCTAGGAAAACAAATGATTCGTTTTTGAATATAGATTTTGGATGACGACTTTTTCATTGAGGATTAAAATGTTTTTTTAAAAAAATTATTTTTTTATTGGTTTTTCATTTTTGAAAATATTTTTAATATCAAAATATGATAGATTTTAAAATCTTTCCAAACATTGTATTTTTTATTAACTATTTTATTAAATTTTCATGATCATGTTTTAAATTATAATCAATTTAATTCATGTATTTATACTATTTGGAAATTTAATGGCACACATTTTAATTTCCTTAAGTAATTTTATATTTGTAATGGAAATTTATTTAAATTTTAATGTGCAATGAAACCAATGTTTTCCTAACTTATTTATAGAAATTGAATTATTTTCATTTACACATTTTATGAAAAAAGTTTTATTTCTTTGGGTTCATTATGATGTGATAGTTAAATGATTTTCATATATAACTCAAAATTATTGATGATTTGGAGTGGATAAATATGTCACCATTCCTTAAATATATTTTATGATAAACTATCATGAGATATTTTTACACGTGAAAAATTTAGAGGTTTTCATAAATTGGATCATGTGCGGGACATACAAACGAGATGTATATCTAGGTACAATTAAATTTTCTCATATTTATAGTTAGAAGCGTGGGTCTACGGAATATAATGTTTCACTATCGTAATTTTTAGGCCATTGTTGAACGGTCTCATTCCTTTTGATCTGATTCTCTCAAGATTCATGGTTTATGTTAAATTTTTATAATTCATTATATGGCTATTATATTTCTGTTTTTATATTTTTTTTATTTAAACTAGTATTCCATATCCCTGAAATATCACTTATGTTTTATGATTATAAATTATGATGATATTATATTTCAATTTTTCTTGGGTTTTTTATCTTATGATTATAAATTTTCCTTGATGAAATGTTTATACATCCCTAACTAACCTTTTGAGCTCACTCATTCCTTTTTAAATCAGTCTTTGTGTTATGTGGATGATTTTTACTAATAATATGTTTAACAAATGATCTATTATGGTTCAATTTTGATTAAATGTTTTGGAGAGTCATAAAATATATTAATTCTATATATAATCCTCCAATACATTAATCAAATATTTCTCTAGTTTGAAAACCCATTTTTTGAAAAGGGATATTTATTCATGTAAAATAATGATTTAAATGTGTTTATTTGTCATGGGCCATAATATTTAGAATCAAAGGATAGTTTGGTTACTTGGGGGAATATTGAAAAAACATTGGTGAGAACACTAGGGATTATTATAAGGGATAATTATATGGGATAATTTGATGTTTAGAATGAATCCCTTTACGAATAATACAGGTGGATGCAGGTAATGTCACATATATACCTACGGTTGATATCCTTAAAAGGGCACATGAGACTCAGTGCAGTTGGTGAGGTATCCTTAAGTGCATCCACAAGACCGTAGTTCAAAACCATGTAGAGGCATATTTATGAGGCATTGTAGCAGCACTGTAGCAGAACTGTACACTGTGTGGTACTGTAGTAGAAATGTACATTGTACAAGCACTGTAGAAGAATTGAACATTGTGCGGGTACTATAGTAGGTATAGTTCGATACTGTAGTAGCTGGAACTATTCACCTTGGGCCACCAGTTTGGGCTTGGAGTCCTTAATGCTTTCGGGACACCCATGCCTTCGATTCAGTAGGGCTTTCAGGCCACCTTTAAGGTCATCAAGCCATCTCAAGGCCTTCGGGTGACATGCAGTTTCCCTAGACACACTACAAAAAAAGGGGCAGCCCCAGAAGAGTATTCAGAGGAGGTTCACTTACCAGAGCAGAGCCAAATTGATTTGTCAGAATGAGAGGGTATACCTATGCCATCGGGACCAGCCTGTGCTTGCAATGGAATCCTAGCCAGACTGCCATGTGAAGGTAGAGAGATACTATCATGATGAAGATGTTGGGGAGGGGTAGTTCCTCGTAAATAGTCTGGTTGAATTCCCTAAGACCGTCGGGTCATATAATCTCTCAAGCCTACGACTCGTGTAATCTTTGAGCCTACGGGCATTGTAAGGGTTCCCACTCATCCCGTGAAAGGGGGGTTATCAAAAATCAATAAAAATGATGGCCTTCAGGCCATTTCAAGGGATATCCTTAAAAGGGTATTATTGGGTGTCATCTTAATCATCACATAGTGCAAAATAAGGTTGCCTTACTTAACACATCGTAAGAACCCCTGGGTTATATTCTTGGTTTAATAAAATTCACTATAAAATTTGTTATAAATTAATTAAATGTTTATGTATTATGTGAAATGTTATAAAATAATCCTTCCAAAAAAACCTTGATTGGGGAAAAATGATTTTCGTTAAAATAATAGCTCATGTGATGATTTTAAAGAGTATGAAATATTTAGGATTATTTATTCATTGGATAGTTTATGATAATTCATATATGATGTTAATTAAATGTTAGTTGAATTAACCCTTTTATTTTTAATATTGGATGAAACCCGAAAGAATCAAGTTTACAGTGGATTCCATTTAAAAAGTAGATATTTCCCTAATGAGAAACCTAATGGGAGAGGACTTATAGTGAGAAAAAATGTGATTATACCAAACCATCTATCAATAATTATGATTAACATTGTAAAAATAATAGTGTTTCTAAACACGTTAATGAAAATAAGGATGATGTTAAATGAAATTTTAGGAGATGAAGATGATTCAAATAATTATAATTTACATCATGTAAAAAATGTTTGAAGTGGAACCTAATGAAATGTATTAAAGGATCTATAATATTAGTTATCTATAGTACATGATGTAATATAGTGTAACAACCAATGATTTTTATATAAATTTATTAAAATATAAGATTGATGACCGATAACTAGTTTTTCGTGGAACACCAAATTAAAGTGATCCATGACATATTAGATGGTGATGATGATAATATTAATTCCAAAAATAAATAAACTGAAAATATTATCTTTTAATTTGTAAACATAAAATTTTATAGAATAAATGGTACTTGATTATTTAATATATATATATATATAGTATTTTTCGTAGAATTTTTTTTAGTGTTTTATATTTTTTCATAATAAACTAAATTGAGTAAATATTAAATGTGTTTTGAACTAATAAATTTATATCCCTTAAATTATAAATTGATATGATATAATATTAATAACACAACATGTTTAATAATATTATTTTTTAATCAAAACATTTTTTTATTTATATATTAGTTTATTATTTAAAATATATGTTTATAAATTTTATAATTTCAAGTAGATGAATGTAAAATAATTTTTAAATTTATAATTTAAATATTTTATCGTGGTGATATCTTTATTTTTTTAATCATTTCATTTTTATTTGAATATTAAAACATTAATTTTTTAAAAAAACCAACACATTTATAACCATATAAAAAATTATGTAAAAAATTAAAAAAATTAAACTATATTTTAGGAGAACTAATTTAATAATTAATTAATGACATATATTTCAGAATAATGTTATTAATTTTGAATAAACAAATATTTAAAAAACTATATAATATTCCATAATGATAATAGTTTTTTCAATTTTCTTTTAATTGAATATTATTTGGGTAAAATTGGTGTTTATAATTCATTTAAATCCATATAATATATATGTTTTTATTATTAACCAATTTATATTATTATTCTCAATGAAATTCATAACTTTACCCCACACATAAATTTGAAGATTAAAAATAATTTTTCTACAAATGGGGTTTTACACGTTACTTGTGCTAATATTAAAAAAAATCACAAATAATGAAATATTATTTCATAAATTGAGTTTACTATTTTTAATTAGTAGGTAAAAATTACATAATAAGAATAATATTATTTTTAAACTTTATAATTGAATTACATATATAAAACTCTTATCACATTAAAATATAAAAATGTAAAAGTAATAAATTTAGGGGTAAAGGGAATGAAAATTGATAAAAAAATAATTATAATTGATTTATTGGATAGATTAAACCGTATATCATCCCCTATTCTATTATTGTTTTTCCAATTTTCATGTTTCACATGCGATCTCTATATAAAATGTGGTTATATATTCAAAAATTTCATTCTCAAAACTTATGAAATGCTCCTCTCCCCATCCCCTCACTACCAGTAAAAAAATTTGATTCCCTATTGAAAAAATACCATTATTAATTACCATATAATACTACTTCACCAACAAAATATTTTATTCATATGATTTTGGACAAAGTCATCCATTTTCAAGAAGTACTTCCATAGAAAGTTGAAGACGTCAATGTACTTCTCACTCTGTAATATTTTTCCTTCTATATTTTTTAACATTAAAAATTTATTACTGATTATGTAATTATAAAATAATTATTAAATTTATTATAGTTTTTTTTAGATTTGTGGGATGTATTTCATCAACCATTTTCCCTCTTTCCTTAAAAAGTGAAAACCTCAATCGTCGTTATGTGAGGACTATAACATCAACAATGAAACATGATTCATGTATATTCACAACCATAAAAAGTTAAAAATAATTATTAAATTAATATATATTTATGATATTTATGAAATGTTTTAGGTTATTAAATAATAATTTATATTACCCCTTTTCTCTTTCTATGGGAAACAAAATCTATATCCAAGCGTACTTACACTCTATCACCTCCAATAAATCATGTATATCATCTATTATTATAACCATTCATTTATAGTTACATGTGGGAGTTTAATGGATTAATATGGTGTTTAGAAAATTATTACATTTTCAGTGAGTCTAATTAGACTAACATTCAGAAATATGAGCAGTGAAGAATCATTTATAATTTAACCGTAGAGAATGGAATACAAACAGAAAAAGTGCTTTCGTCATACTATTTAATAACATTATATTTGTTATATAATTCTTGTAATTCATTAATATTATTATTTATTAAGATAATACAGAATAAATAATTTCATTATTCTTATTTAATAATGATATTAGAATAGAATCACTTCATAACCATCAATTAATTATCCTTTGATATTATTTGGCCATGTTTAACAACCTACTTGAGAAATGATATGAAACTGTGACATGGATGACTCGTAGAATTTAATTTTTAATAATCAATTATATAGAAAATTAAATATTTATTTGTTTTATTCTGTAATGGTAATAGAAATATTTAACTCATTATTTATGAAAACGCCCTTCGTTCCTTAAGTCACGAATACATGATCATCACCGAATTAATCGTCAAGGATAAAATAATCTCATATAAAGAAATTACATCATTATAATGTATTGAAAATTATCAATTCCATTTCATTTTATGATATTTTAAAGATAAAAATTATGATAATAATAATTAACCATATTACATTTTTAATAATATATCTGAAATGTTTCATTTTTTTGATAAATAGTGAAAATATAGATTTTTTTAAAACATCCCTTCCATTTAAATTATTAATAAAGGTAATTTACATATTTATTTTTTAAAAAATAAAATTAATTGAATTATATATCAATTAATCCAATTTATATCAGTCTTGTCATTTTCAAAATGAATTTTCACATATAAACTGTGTAATCTTCTGAACATTTTTTCAACGAAAACGTGCCTTCTCATCGAATCTAATGGATTAATTTTAAATAAAAATATAAAATTTATAAAATTTTTAATTTTAAAATTTGATTAAATATTTTTAATAATCATAAATTATATTATCTAATAATGAAAAAAATAAATTTCTAACAAATTTAATAGAGAAAATAATATGAATTATTTACCACGATTGAGGTAAAAATGGATTCAATAGGCATTAAGAAAAAAATATAAGTGTTAAAGGGACCTTGAAACAAGTTTAGAATATATTTTATAGAAATATATATTACCTACCATGAATAAATATCTTTAATAGTAATTTTTGGAATCTTTTTTTTTTGTGAATAATGTGGGTAAACATTTTTTGTTAAAAAAATTACAGTTGTAAAACTCACCTCTATTATAATAGGTCACCCCTATCTTATATACTAACCCCCATAAACCCAATTTTTTGTCCCATACCGAACCAAAAAATTTAAAAACATCCATAATTAATCATAAAATCTTTATTTTTTAAGTAAATCAAACCTAGGAAGGACTTTGGTGAAAACCTAAGTAGTTTAGCTGAAGAAGAGGAAATATTATTTAACGATTGTTTTCATTTTATTTATTTCTCCACCTCACTATATTATTATTACCCAATTATGATATAATATAATTATTATTTGTTATATAAATATATATTTTTATGTTATGGTATTTACCATGAACCATCTAAAATTCCATCAAATGGATTATGAAATAATCATTCGTGTGAACGACATACTACTGTCTCGCGAACTGATGTAATTTTTTTCCATTACCAACATTCAGGGATATGTATGATGATGTATATAAAGAATATGTGTGATATTTATAACATAACTGTACCTATAGATATATTATATCACATATACCTTTTTAACTTCCATTCCTTAGGGGATATGATTACATTACTTGTGTGTATGGAAGACAACAGCCTTGCGATCCTATGTGATTTATTTTTTCACAAATACATTACATGGAGAGTAATAAGGATACATTTAATGAATTTATGTGATATAAAATAAAAAAATATTATATTATTAACATATTTATCATTATTAATTTATAATATATCATTTTAATTCTTACATTGAAAAATCATAACATCATTCAAGTTCACGTGGACAACTTCCATTACAACACGATTCAACTCACTTTTTATCACCAAAAGACATAGATGATATATATATATATACGTATATTTTAAAAATTAATATCTTTTATATGATATTAGTAGTAGTCTTTAATTATTAAATATTACATACCTTATATCTATAATTGTCAATGAAAAATAGAAATGTTACTCATGAATACATACGGTCAAATGTCAAAAGGACGGTATCATAGTCCATTTTTCATAACCATATTTATTAAATGATTATATGTATAAAATATGAGTTAAAATATGATATTTATTTCATGATTATTACATTTTTTGTAATGTACTTGGCCCAAATTCCACTTAACCCATTGCCTGAGTCTAGTTGGGAACATGAACCCTAACAAATATCCCTATACGCTTGGGGCTACTAACTAGAAGTAAGAGTGTCTAAATAGTAAGGCAGTGAGAATATATTTCCATGTGAGAGTAATGTAATAGGTACGAAAAATAGTAATAACATCAGAAGCGTAATAGAATTATTGATATATTAATCAAAAGAAGCATAGATAGATATATAAGAATAATAAATAACTAGATAGAGTAGAAAAAACATCAAAGGATGTGTCTTGTACAAACTTGTATACATGGCATGATATTATAAAATAAAACAAGAAACATGCATGCGAACAAAAAGTGAAAAGGTGAATAATACATAAAATATGCTTCAAAGCATATAAATCCTAATCCTCGTCCTCTTATTATAAACTCTTAGTAAGGTGTTGGAATAAAAATTCTAAATATTAGTGTTTTCCCTTATCCATACCTACAGGAAAAGAATCATCTCCAGATCTAAGTGTGGACCTTATAGGGTGTAATTTAAGTCATTACTTGTATGTAAATAATATTCATGTACTAATAGATAGTTATACCAATTCTGAATAACTAAATTTACACTTGCTCAGGATCCTAAAGGATACCTGGTGGGTCTACGTGCTTCAGCTCAAAGCTGGTACGTCTGAACAAGTCAACATGTGTATATATGTATATGAATATAGTGATTATAACTAGAATGTGGTAAGAATTACTCTCATCCATGAATGTATATATATATATACTAGGAAGGGTAAATATAATATCACATCTATTCACGTATATTATAGCTTATGTGGGGTAAGAATTCATCCAACCCATATATTTATATCATTACTGGCATGGGGTAAGAATGCCTCTAATCGATACATTTATACCATTGATGGTGTGTGGGTAAGAGTGAATATCACCCATACATTTATATCATTACATTAGTGTATGTATTAATGTCTTACACCGATGCATTTATTATATTATCATTCAGATGATATCAGCAAGCTCAAACAACTCTAGGTATACCAGATAGGAATTATCATTTTACAAAATAAACCATTCCCTATAATGGTTTTATTATAAATCAAGAAAAGGGTAAGTACATGCCATCCCTTAAAAACATTCCATAAAATCTAATTCATTTAAAAATATTAATCCATCTTATCCTAGCCATACTCAAAAATCCATCAATCCAAATTTGATACCAAGGAAATTCATTACAAAGAACGGTGCATGGGAAAAGGGTAATGGTCAGTTACTCATATTCCCATTTGTAGAATTTTATTCCAAAGAGGATATACACCATTGAATAACCTTGGTGTACAACATTTAGAAATGTGGAAATTTTCAAATTAATTTAAAATCAATTCGGGAGTTAGGTACTAGATTTAGTCATCTTTGGAAATTGTCCTAAAGGGGAAAATTTGGTAGCAACACCCCATAGGTGTCCATTAAAGAGAATAGGTGATGTTTAAACTCCTAAAAATTATTCAATTAACATATTTCAACATATATGGGTCAATTATAAATGAATGCATAAAAAAAGAACCATGGAAAAGGCTAGCTCAAGGAATAAAGAAATAAATACTAAATGGCTAAACCACAAATGAAAAAAATACATGAATAAAAACCATATAGACATATATGAAGACTCTCTTAGAATCATACTAAAATTATAAGTAGGTTGGAAGATATTTAAGATTTACTACTATGCCTTGATAATAGGTCAGGTGAGTATGCATCAAAATATCACAACGTATGGAGAGATTAATATAAGAATGAAGGGCCTATGAGGTTAGCCATAGCTTGGGAGATCTAATGCTTCTAACAATTTTTGAAACTAGAAATATAAAAAATAGTTGAAAGAAATCATAGTTTGATGGGTTTTAGAAACCAAAGGGAGGATATTCTGAGGTTCTGTCCACTGAAAAAAACGAAGAAGAGGAATTAGATTTTATGATCAAAGAGGGGAAAATTGGAATTTTGCGACAAAATCTCCCTAGGTACGGTTTGTGCACACTGTTTACAAACTGTGTCTAGAAAGTGAATTAAAGATATATCTAATATCTCTAGTAGGCCACACGACCTCATTCCTAGTCCACACATTTTTATACAAACCATGCAGACTTATAGGTTCCCCTGTCTGTAGCCGTATAGTTTACACAAACGATATGGCTATGCCTGAATGAAATTTATCCAAACCCTCAATCTTCAAAACATCCCAAAATGATCATTACACATTCTATATCGAAAACTATACCTCTAAAAAAATAAATAAATGATTAAAAATTTTAAACCAACATTCTCTACATTGGTTAAAAGTTGGTTCGTTAAAATATATCCTCCTTATAGCAACTCATCCACATGTTTTGCATCTGAGGGTATAGGGGTAATGTATGAAAATAGTTCCATCCCCTGAGATTTTATATCAGCATTCCATTCTATGTTCTCATCCTATACTTTGTTTTGCTACAATAAACCCCATAAAAGAGGTAAAAAAATACATCAGAGTGTCATCACACTCCAATCTACAATACACAACAAGTACTCCTCGACGGAACTATCCATTTCCAAATCCACCTCATCTGGATGAAAGACATGATATGGGTCTAGATAATATCAGCGAAGCTGATATATAAATATTACATCATAAATATATCAGTACCTATGAGTAATTTTCAACTGGTAAAACACGAGTTTGATCCTCTTCACAACCTTGAAACTTCAAACTATTATTGGTGATAGCTTACCCCACTTCTGAATACGTCTATGCCATGACCTAGGAAACAAATTCAAGAAAACCCAGAATCCATCCTCAAACTCAAGAGTTCGTCAACATCACATGGAATTATATTATTGTTAGGACTATCGAGTCAACATATTCTTCTTATTCAGCTGAACCTACTATGTAGTCTCTTGAATGAGACGATGCGGAAATATAGATATTTCCCATACGTCTATCCAGTACAGAGGTGAGCAGCAAGTCCTACAATAAAAGTCTTCATAGGGATCCATCTCAAAGGAATCCTGAAAGCAGTTTTTATTAGAATACTCAATGAGGGGATTATGTTTCTACCAGGAATTCCCAAGGTTAAGAACGCCCACACATGAAATATCATCTAGCACCTGAATTTTATGCTCTATTTTCCATCTATATGTGGGTGAGAGGTCATGCTCAAACATACCTTCTTACCTATGGACTTATAAAAAACCTCCAGAAATGTGATGTGAAATGAGGGTCTCATTCATAAGCAAAAGAATTAGGTTTTCCTTGAAGACATACCACATCCTTAATATACATCCTTCCCATCTCTTCTATTGAGAAGGCCTCTTGCCTAAGTAATAATTGTGAATCCTTCATCAGATGATCAATCAAAACCCATAATACATATATTCCATTAAGTGATCTATTGAAACATGTCATAAAGTACAATGAAATGTCCTCCCATTTCTAATCAGAAATGGAAAATGGATGATGAAACCCTTCAAGATGTGGATGTTATACCTTCATCTGTTGACAGGTGGAACCTCACATCATGAAACCGCCTATATGACATTTCATGTTTGGCCACCAATATTGACATTACAGATATCGATTTGTTTTGTTGACACTAGGTTGTACTACCCATGATGATGGTTGGAACTCCCTCATCAACTCTAATATGATGTATATTGGGACCCATACACACCCATGGAACAATTGAGTGTTATCTACACCGACAATCAAACTAGAAGATGTATTGTCCTATCATACACTTTATCATAGGAAAAGGTCTTCAGAATCAGATATTTTTCTTTATGTTACTCATTCCATAAGAGTATATGTCACCACTAAGGATGATAGAGTAGTCTCAGCATTGTCATTTTGATCATCAACAGTAATCTCAGCGAATAAGTCCATAAGAATCCATTCATTTCTGGATTCTTGAATCTCCAGTTTCTGATCCTTTCCTCTCAGATCATCAGCCACTAAATTACCATTCACTAGAGCATATGAATGCTCGAAAAAAAACGATTTCAAGTACTCTACCCACCCACATATCTTGAAATTTTTATCCCACTCTATGAATATGTATTTGATAATTTTGTGCTTTGGGAACACCACAAAACTATCTCCTAATTGGTAGCATCACCAACAATGTAAGAAATGAACATCAACAATGAGATCAAGGTCATGCATTAGGTAATTCTAATGAAGAGGCCTCAAATCATGAGGACCATATAGAATGACTCCCTCATCAAGTATTATAATGGATCCAAGTCTAACACCCAATGAATCATAGTCGACTGTATAATATCATCTTGGATCTTGTAGTATTAGTGTGGACACTAATGTGAGTCTCCCCTTCATCTCCTAAAATGATGTCTTATAAACTTCATTCAATTCTAATTTCACGCCCTTATTTTTCAAATCTGTATCTCGTGGTTCAGGGTGTGATAAATCTTGTATGAAGCATTTGTAACATCTAGAAAGAACTAAGAAACTCAGGATGCCAAAGGCGTTATTGGGATGCTCCTAATGAATTAAAAATCTCAGTATCTAGTGGTTAATAGAAACATCTTGATTTGAAGATGATATGACCTAAGAAGTGTTCTTCATTGATCCTGGAGTGGATTTAATGAGTTTATCAATGAGCTGATGCTCTATCAGTGGATTCAGCTAGATCTCATGATGGGTCACATGGTCACGTCTAGAGAATGAATACACTATGATGTTATTAATGAATAAAACAAAAAATTAATCCATATACTGGTGGAAGATATAGTTTATAAGATACATGAAGACTATAGGTGCATTTTTGAGTACAAATGGTATAAAAAATATATATATTGACCATACATGCTCCTGAATTTTTTGTGTGGTATGTCTGATGTTCTAACATGAACATGATGATATCCCATCCTCGGGTCTGTCAATGAAAACATCTCCCCTTTTCAAAGATGATATAAAGTACATGTATTCTAGGAAATGGATATTGGATCTCGATTTTCTGTTGATTCAACCCATGGTAATCCATGTAAATCCTAATATTACCATCCGCATTCATGAAAAATGGACTTGTAAACCCTAAGGAGAAGTACTAGGGGGTATAATGACATTTTCCTCTAGATCCTACAATAGATTATTGAGTTTTCGAATATCCTTTGGTTCCATCCTATAAAGAGGAGTGGCCATAATCTATGGTCCTGGCACAAGTTCAATAGTAAAATCTACCTCTCACATGAGAGTTAGATCAAAAAAGTTATCAAAAAACCCTTTGAAACACTCCACTAAAGGATAGAAAATAAGAGGGTTTAATCTCTTGTCATCAACGTAATGACTTGAAACTTATTATGCAACACTACCCATCATCTACTGCTTGGGTCTTTCCCCTATCACCATGACATATCTCTCTTCCTTATGCATGTGTTTAATTCCTTCTGGTGATATAAACGTCACCCTTTGATGAAACCAGGAAATATAGTTTTTGTACGGAACTAACCATTCCACTCCGATGATTACATAAAAACATGGAATGTCAAGGTCATATGGGTTCCATATGAAACGGTAACCGCCCACCTCAAGGGGATGATTCTGACTATGATGAACAACATCTGAACGAATACCTAAGGGTGTATCTACCATCACAACTAAAATAAAGTATTCAATGTAGAGGCCTAAAATCTCAGTGACTACCTTAGATAAAAATTAGTGAGACACACCTATATCCCACAAAGCAGACACTAATGTGGGGGCTACAACAATAGTACCTCATAGAGTAGATGTTCAGTCACTCTGATTCTATGGTGAAACCTAGATTGCATGTAACATAGTCTCCCTAACCCGAAAGCCACTAAACTTGTACTCTATGTCGGTTCATCACATGACCTAAAACATTCCTCCCAGTACGCTAGAGGTTGCTGAATAGCAGTAAGGGACTAATAAGCCACATTAGGAGACTATACCCTCTTTTCTAGAGTATCCCACAAAATATAACAATACAATAATAGAAATAGTATGCAATAACCAACAAAAATGCATAACTAAATGTTTTCCAAATAGGATACAACACAAATAAAATACAACAATGCCAAGCCATACTAGTAGTGCATGTGACAGAAACCCACAATAAAACAAATGGACAAAAATCCCAAATGGTCCCGATCCCAAATCATGATCCTTCTTCATGTATGTCCCAAGCCCAACTCAAAATCTTAGTATTGGGCCTCAACCCTTGTCTAGAAAATCAACCAAGAGATCTACTCGGGTATCCAATGGTGACTCGAGCAGGGTGTGAGTACAATACTCAGTAGGCCACCACAAATGGTGTCTATAAAATATCCAATCTAACAAATAGTGAATGCATGTTGAAAATAAATGGTGAGTAAATAGGGGACAGTTCATGTTCTATTAGATAACAATATTCATTTAATTCATGACTAGCCTTAATCCCAATTCCATTTCATATACCATATTCATTACTTAATCTATTTAATAACAATTTCCATGGAATAGGTATAAATATTGTATACATAAGGGTTGGAGGCAATCAATCACAATGTATTGGGGAAACAAATCAAGTCCCTATCTCACTAGGGATACTCATATCACATCAACAGATTATCCTCACCATGAAGCCCTAATCTGGGTGGAATGGAATCAATACAATATCCTCACCTCGAAGCCTCAGTCCGGGTGGAATGAAACCATTATTAGAATAGAGCTTATTTATCCTTCCCTAACCAGAGCATTTTTGGGTGGACTTTAGTGCCTCAGTCTAACTCGACTCATGGGCGTAGAAACTCATGTCAATACCCCACCATACCAGGACATGTGCACATAAAAATTTATGAGTCACCACTGCCATACCATAACACAACATAACATAACCAGTTCCATTGAAGATCGTCATTCATAATGCATTGAAAACAACATGGTAATTATTATTACTCCATAGCCCATTAAAACATTTTTTCAATTACAATTCATATCCATTTAGCCAAATTCCCATTCCCATGCCTTAACACATTTGGGGTATTCAAAAACCCCTATTCCTTAGTTAATTTCTTCAATTCCCATAAATTCACCCACTTAGACAATTTATTATTTCACAATCATTCTCCAAAAAACACCATATCACAACAACGTAGACAACATCATTTAGAAAACCACAACAATCGCAATAAATGGGAATTTAATATTATAGCACAATCCATTAACACATAATTCATTTCTAACCCACAACATTCATCCCAATTTATCATTTCTACCTCACTAAGAATAATATTGTATAAAGATAATCTCTTAGATTTTCCCCTTATCTCACTTAACCCCTTTTTAATCAAACCAAACACCCACATAGTCCACTTCCCAAACATGGTGTGTTACTAGGACTCCCATTCACATCCTTCAAGATTAACATCATATTGACCCTGGGCTCTATGTTCTCTCACGAAGACCCAACATTTACATCACTAGAATCTATGTTTGAGAATGTGGGCCCACACCATGGGTGGACCTAACATATGTCACATAATCCTCTACGCATCCTTCAGGGATCTTGAGGGTTCCATTATGTTGTTCAGACACACTAAACATTACATCCCAATAATGGAAGGAATAACTCTTCATAATAGGGTAAAAATAAAAACCTTACCAACACAAATCTCCATAAAACTCATGGGATATAAATTGTAAACCAGATACCTCAAATGGATTGATGAACACACTCTTAATCTTTTTTCTTTATATGAATTAAAACACCCCTTGAATCCTCAACATAACCCTCACCTGAAAAGGGAGGTATGAGAGATTTAGATTGAAATTTCACAAAATACAAGACCTTAAATAGAGAAGAGAGTGGAGGGGAAGACTAGACTCACCCAGATATTCTATTCGCATCCAAAGACGCTCCAAATGGTCAAGAATATAAGGAGATAGATCCTTGGAAGCTCTTGGACCCTTTGGTTCGTTTCTAGTGCTACAAGGGAGGAGCAGGAGGAAAAACTAGAGTTGGGTCTTAAAATCAAATGGGTAGAATTTTTATGATTTTTTTAAATGATTTTGGGCCGCATGGTTTACCCACATTTTTTTCCAAAACTTGTGGAAGCTACTGCCGATGATCACCCCCTTTACACAGTTTCATGGGAATTCCGCATGGGTTTCCCAAAAATTCCCTGACCATGCACGATTTTCTGTCCATGGATGCATAGTTACTCAGGATGCCCCGCAAGGTTTTCCTTAATTGTGCGCAAACAGGGAGACATGCCAAGGAACCCAAATTTCCTTCTAATTTCATGTCCCAAACCCCAGGTATACCCCTAAGCCTTAAAAATAACTTGATAAGTACTTACTAATCTAAAAAATAAGAGGCAAAACTAAAACATAAACAAAATAATATGTAAAGAAAATATAGGATCTTACAACCTCCCCACCTTATAATTGCTTATCCTCGAGCCGGCCCTCAGGGATCACTAAGATTTCGTAACCTAAGGATATTCCCCTAAGATTACCTATCCACCAAATCTCCATGGTTCTGGTTTTCACATCAGAAGGCAACCAAACATGGTTTAAGGCTGCAGACTTTACCCTTGGGGATTCCTCACCACAACCCACTTCACGAACCAGAAAACTCCTCTAGCATAAATCTACATCAACCATTCCCACCATGAGAATTTAATGGTAAAATATTTGGAGACAAAACCTAACATATAACACATGTAAACATAACACACAACTTTACATCATCGTGGAGGAACTAATTGGCACCTAATTGATCCAATCCTCCACCCAAATCATGACCAAAATTAGTTGGAATCATATTCCAGTTCACCCCACTCTAAATACGTCAAACTCTATATCACCCTCATGAAAACACACAATCCTTCCAACAACCATTTCTGATTATTTTATTCCACAATTACTCATCCAAACTCAACTCAAATGTCTCAGATACATGATTGTTAAACTTTTCCCAACCTTTATACCATGGCCAAATCGCCCAAACAGTTACTAGTAGAGTCATTCCATCTTGAAATTGAGATCACATAATCAACTAACCATTTATACAGTATGCTTCTTCTAACCATTTTCAGTCAACTGGTACCTCCACCATCTATGATGTACCACCAGAACTCAACCCAGCTTCCCATCACCTAACATGTTTCAACTCACTGCTCCCAAGAATCCATATGGAATTACCCCAAATTGACATCTAGCTACACCTTCAAAACCATTCATGAGGACATTCCCAGACAATCCATTCAAGGACTAAGATCAACATGAACTCACTCAGGTACCAATTCATTTCAAAAGTCACTTTCCACCACAATATGATCCCATATGTGGATCACTCTCACCACTCCCATTCATGACTACCATCTAAGGTCAGACCACTCACAACTGGCTTAACCCAAAACTCACATCTTCCACTGATGGTATGATACTCCTTTCTCACCTTCCCAATCCACTTACTGATTTGAAACCTTTCATTATCAACACATGCAACCACTGAGGTCGTATCCTGAATTTTAGTAGAATTTCATTATCATGCTATTTCTGCCCCCATATCATCATTGAACTCCTCCATTTACATTACACCAAACCACATTGACAAGGTAAACTCACTTCACAACGTTCCCAAAACCCCATGAAGGAAAATTTCCTGATTATAACCCCAATATTCATTAGAGTCATAGAACCCAACCTCTCTTGCCACAACATACTATCATATCCAAACAGACCCTATTATAAATTCATTAAAACCATTGTACGCATTACATCGAACCACCATGTGCTCAAAGCCGACTCTGGGTTCATCAGTCACCACATCCATGTCCCACACGCTTCTCCAAGGAACCTAACAAGAACCTTACGGGATCCTTACTGGAATATCGGTGCCAGAGAATTACATCGATGTTCTCCTCTCCACATCTAGGACTGAATTATCGCTCCCCACCTTAGGAGTGTTGTTACCACTACACCCAAGAAAGATTCCAACCACCTCATCATATAACCGGTCACATAACGAACCCCAAAACATTGACATAGAAAACTAGATTTACCAAAACAAGAAAATGAACATCACACAGTTCCAATTCTCAACTTTCTTGAATGGAACCCACAATGATCATGAACATTCGGTTCATCTTGGGGACCTCATCCAAAGCCATTGAGGGTTTACATTCAACCATCATGCTCTGAATATACGGTTTCCATGAGAGTAACTCCCGTATTTCTCTATTCCATCCAAACACATACATGTCTCCTAGAATAAGACAGAGATTCTCAATGTACATGGGATGATGTCACGATGTTGGGCATGTTTGTCACTAGCTGAGGTACCCTGATAAGTTTCAAAGGAACGCCACAACCAACTTATCCATTTCTATTGTAAAAATATGGGACACCATGACCTGCCAAGGATTTCAGGCCTCCCTATGGAACATGTCTCATCAACACATAAACACCACCACTCATATTTGATTTACAACCATATCAAACCATCACTCCACAACCAAACCACCATGCTTCCATGAACCAATGTTTTATGTGGCACTATTTCCACAACACTGATCAAGTTCTTCTGATGTTTCCCTGATATCCAACAAGAAAAACACATGGTCTACCACACCATCCAATCCATTAGACTCTCAAAAAACAACCTTAACAAGTGTATAGCCCATCGCCTTCTAACATACCTTACCCTATCTCTTGGTTAGTTCGCCTTATCAGCCCTGAGGTGGCCCCTGCATCTCTTCCAAAAACGAAACCATTCATAGAAAAAGTTCAGCCACAAGACCACCCTTACATTTGGTGTCAACATCAAGCAAGGGAATATAACCACACTCTAGTCACTATTGCCTTCCTGCTCATAGAAACCCTCTAGAGCCCTATTAATCGTCATCCCAAAAAGGGAGAGTAATGAATCTATACTTTAAACCCTTTAAAACAAACCCTACATCCCAACACAAGCACTAGGGTTCCCTTATAGGATAACCAGACATACTTGACCACCCCCAAACATGCATTAACACTCCCACTGTAGGATCTCTCATGATTCATATTCCATGAAAAAAACACCCATGGGCTATCCTCCCACGAAGTAACCATTTATTTTCAAAACTATCAACTCGTAACCACAACTCGAGTGGAACAACCATCCATCATCCTTCCCACATATCCCTGAAGGACAATCTTGCACCATGGGACACTTTGGGTCCCCCTACCAATGTCCAAAACATCTACACGTGTGGAACACACCCAAAATAACTAGAAACTCTATATTCCCTCTCTCATAGGTCACCATGAAGGTTGGAGGATACCAACTCCCAATAATAGATTCATAACCAATAAAATACATTTTTCATCTCTCCAAACCCAACATATCAGGACACGATCAAAGAAATGCTCATGATTGGAACTCCCACTCCCATTCTAGTTCACACTATTCATAGAGCACAAAAAACCACCTGCATTAGACTACACCCCAATAATGTACACATTATGGACACTACGAGAAAAACATCCTCTATGGGATTCAAGACAGAACTCAAAATTCTCAACTAAAAAGGTCACCAATACCCATGAACTATCCATAGGGTCCATCATATATTCTGTACCGTCACAGACCATGAGAGTTCCCTCACTCACATTACCGATGAACGCCTCGCAACCCAAAGGCCAAAACCCAACCATTAGATCCCTAATCACTCTACCAATGAAATACCACAACCAGAGAGGATTCACAATCCAAACCGCAAGTCTCAACTAGGGCACTCTCACTACCCCAACCCAAACTTACTAGGGTCAATCTGACAACACAAATGATACCCACCATTGAACCCAACCATTCCAATCCTAAATATATCATTCACTCAAAACTTCAAATAATGACCGATTGGATTTGACCCCAGATAGAAAAAAAGGTCTCAAGCTGCAAACCTTAAACAAACCATTTATATACATTATCCCAATAGTCTCCATCACACATGAAAATGTACCCTCTACTATACCTACCACAGGTCATGATCAATATGGGGTAACAAATTTAATTAATCATATGTCTTTCATCGAAACCTATTCAAACTCATTCTTCCTTTACAACATTATCCCTTCGACTGAGGAACATTTCCCATTTCACAACGTGATAAAATCATCATTTAACTCATTTAATACTTTCATTATAAAAATTAATTAACAATATTATTTTAATTATACAACCATTTTTCATTTAGACACCAAAAAACATTACAATTTATTACATCTAAAATTTTTAACGCAGTTATAATATCTACTCATTTACATTCTTTTAATTCACCCACTTGCATTATATTTATTAGGCATCATTTTCTTCAGATTTGTCAAGGGAGTAAAATGAACTCAACTCTCTATGCCCCGCACACCCATCCCATGTGTGTGCCTATAATAATTCATGTCATCTATATCCTTAGGTTACTAAAATGACGCATGAATGAAAACCCTCATGAAATTATGGCAATGATAAAACTATCATAAATAATTTCAATCACACAACATATGCATCCCCCAATGGTGAAATATCATCCAACTGTAACAACAGACATCAAGAACAAAAATTCCCACCAAGGGTGACTTAGGTTTTCCCTTGTACATGGGTTTGCTAATCCCAATAATGTTCTCATTACCAAGGTCTGAAAAATCCTAATATCATGTATACCATCACCAAATAGTTAGAATATGAGTGAACTCCTCTGATAAAAATTTATAACATCTTTGACATGGAAGCCACAAAACCGGTGCTCTGTGCTGGGTCATCACATGTCCTCATGTGCGCCTCTTGTTTCTCCGGGGGTTTGCGGCTAGCGTATAGGGTCTAATAAGCCACATTGAGAGACTATAATCTCTTTACCAGAGTAATCCACAAAAAATCACAATAAAATATCGGAAACAATATGAAACAACCAAAAATCTATCGTAACCAAAAGTTTCCCAAATGGGATACAATAGAAATCAAATACAATAATGCCAATCCATACTATTAGTTCAAGTTAATTAAACCCAAAATAAAAAAATGATCAAACCTCTCGACAGTTCGGGTCCCTATGTCCGGATCCTTCTACATGTATGTCCTGATCCAACCGCAACATTTTAGTGCAGGGCCTCAGCCATTTCCCAAAACATTAAAATATATATATACTCAGGTACCCAACGGTAGCCTGAGTATGGTGTGAGTATAAAACTCAGTAGGCCACCACTAAAGGTGTCTACAAAATATCTAGTCTAACAGATTGTGCATGCAATTAAAAAATAATTTGTAAGCAAACAAGGGACAGTTAATGTGCCATTATTTATCAAGGTTCATTTAATTCATGATTAGAATTCATCCCAATTCCATTTCGTATACCATTTTCATTAAGAAATCTATTTAATCAAAAGTTCCATTGATTTGGCATAAATATCATATACAAAAGTGTCTAAGGAAATAAATCAAAATTCATAGGGGAAACAAATCTAGTTCTGATCTCACTAGGGATCCTCATATCACATCAACCCATTATCCTCACCTCAAATACTCAGTTCACAAGGAATGTCATCTGTACAATATCCTCACCTCGAATCCTCAGTCTAGTTGGAATGTAATCATTAGGGTAATAGATCCTCTATCCCCTTCCCTAACCCATTCATTTTGTAGTGGAGATTAGTGACTGAGTCTAATGCAACCCATGGGCATAGAACCTCAAGTCAATACCCCACTCTACCCAGCCATGTGAACAAGCTTATTTATCAACCACCACAACCATACCATAATACAACATTTCATAACCAATACCATTAGAAATAATCATTCACAATGCATAGGAAAAACATGGGAATTAATACTATGCCATAACCCATTAACAAATTTTTCAAATAACAATTCATATCCATTTAGCCAATTTTAAATTCCCGTGCTTTAACCCATTAGGTGTATTCAACAACCCCTATGCCACAATCAATTTCATCAATTACAATACATTTTACCACTTAGCCCATTTTGCATTTCATTATCATTCACCCCAAAAGACCATATAACAACAACAAATCCAACACCATTTACAACATGACAAAAATCATAATAAATGGGAATTTACCATTATACCACAATCCATTAACACATCCTTCATTTCAAACACACAAAATTCATCCTCGTTTACTATGCCTATCTCACTAAGCATAATCATGTATAAATATAATCCATTAGAATTTCCACTTATGTCACTTATCCAATTTTTATGCCAAAAAACACTAACATTGGCGACCTCCCAACAATGGTGTGCTATTAGGACACCCATTCACATCCTTAAATCTTAACAACATTTTTAAATTTGGCTATATGATCTCACATAATGACCTTACATTTACATAGCTAATCTCTATGTTTGGGAATGTGGGCACACCCCATGGGTGGACCTAACATCAGTCACATCTTCCACCATGCATCCCATGGGGATCATGAGGGTTCCATTTGGTTGTTTAGAAACCCTAAACATCAAATCAAAATAATTGCATGCAGAACTCATCAGAAGGTGGAAATCAAAACCCTACATGCACAAATCTCCATAAAAATCAATGGATATAACTTCTAGACCACTTACCTCAAATCCATCGTTGAATGCACTATTAATCATTTCCCTTGATCTGGATTCGTACACCCCTTGATGCATCAAACTAAACATCACTGAAAAAGAGTGGTTTGAGAGCATGAGATGGAAATCACTCAAAATAAAAGACATAAAGTGGAAAAGGAAGAGGATGGGATGATTAGACTCACACGAATCTTATATTCAAATCCAATGGCACTCCAAACAGTCTTGAATCGAAGGGGATCGATCATTGGATGTTCTTGAACGATTAGGTTTGTTCCTTGGGTTGCATGGGAGGAGGAGGAGGAGGGAATACCCGAGTGGTGTCTTAAAATCACAGAGTGGCATTTTTTGTAATTTTTTTAAATGTTTATAGGCCACACGTTTTACCCACATGCTTTTCCAACCATGCCCAAGCCATGCGGAAGCTACATCCAAAGATCACTCCCTTTACACTATTTACTAGGAATTATGTATGGTTTTCCCAATCATGTGCCAATAGTGTGGAAGCTTCTATCCATGGATGCATGGTTACTAGGTATGCTCCACATGGTTTTCAATAACCGTGCGCAAACCATTATACATGCCTAGGAACTCCCCATTACTTCCTATTTCGTGTCCCGAATCCATGAGACAACCCTGAGCCTTTACAAGAACTTGGGAAGCACATACATAGGATGAAAAGAAGATTCCAAACTAATACATAAGAAAAATCATACCTTATGAAAATATGCGATTCTACATGTAACTAGCCTATACCTCATCCCAGAGTCACTGTTTGACTACCCTGAGTAGGACCACTCTATTGGCCCTGAGAATCATAAGCCCGGTTACCTATGCCTCGTCCAAAACCGTTTCAAGCATGACAATTTGTATTCTAGCTTCATGACTATCATGACAGTATTCACCAAACTCATGAACAAGGAGTAGGTGAAGATCCCTTACTTCTAATAACTAGAGGAAAAGACCTACAGAAGAAATAAAGATAGCCCATCATGTCACAACCTATACACTCTACTGGACTCCATGGAAGATTCCACATTATGTTCTCTAGTACTATGCAATGGTGATAAATAGGAGAAATATACACAATAAGAGACTAACCATCATTACCACCCCAATATTCCTCGAAGAGTTGTTTTCACCTTGAAGAAGATCAACTAGAAGAATTAGGTTCTAAACCAACCTATCCCGCACTATCCACCTCTCTAAGATTTCACTCTGCGATTAGTCCTTGGTTGATGATTTAAAAAATGGACATCATCCTAATAATGATGACATATGATTGAATTTTATAACCCATAAAACCTTTAAATCACAAACCAGTCATCAAATCATCTGTATCTAGAGATGTATAGAAACACTTAATATTTGTAAATTGAGATGAGGACACCATAACTGACATGAAACCGTTCTTCATATTCAAAAACTCTCTCTCTCTCTATCATCCCTCAAAGTCTGAAGAAATAAGTATCCATAGATGATAGTATGGATGTCGGCCCAAACCATCTCCCTATACAGGCCTCCATGGGCGGTGACATCCAATGAACACATTGATTAATTGCATATAATTTAATATTCTAGATTGAACCTCATATCATGAGGTGTCTCTAGGTTCTCAAATATAGAATAGATTTCCTCAATCATGAACTCGGTAGCAAGTGGTTCGTTGTCACTGGTGAATGTACGAGGATGTTGTTACTGAAAATCATAGGGCAAGTCTTCCATATTCATGAATGTTCAAACTCTTCCTTGAATGCTCTATAACATAAAAAATAATACCTCTTGAACTAATGAATTATATACCAAGTCTATAATATGAACAGGAGACACTGTTGTCTTAATAAAAAGAAAGACTGGCGACTATAGGACTACCACCCCAGGGACATAATTTTTGCTACTTTCTAGGCCTAAAGCTTAAGGATGTGAATGTTTTATAATGATACAATGTAAAAATAATTCCTCTGAATGGATTCACGTAGTTTAGAATATAGATTTCAGGAAACTAGGATTGGTACTAAATCCTTCCTATGACAACGAACATGCCTATCTTCCTGCCTCAAAATCTAGGTCTAGATGATGGAACAGACCATAACATGCCATTAGAATGAATAAACATATACTTCCCACTACTAAGGCCATGTTTAGGTTATGTTTCTATGTTATTCATGTGTGAGATGTATTTTCTCAGTTTACATGTCATTACTTTCCTAATGTTTTGATCATTTAAACATTTAATGCTTGTGAACCAGGTAAATCCAATGATATGATGCTTTCTAGCCTACAAGGGAGCATACACATTATTATCCCAAATCTGACACTCACATGGATTTAATTCACATTTAAATTGTTCTTATTCATTATATTATACCATTATTAAGTGGTTGTGCTAGATGAAATACCATTTTGTTATGCATAAGGTACCATAAACCCTATGAATCAAATAGTCGCACCCATTTAAATAACACCATTTCATGATCCAAATCCTACATGAAGGTTCGAAAAAATTATATATATGTATATAAGACAATGAAAAATAAACATGCAAAATGAAATGATTTCAGGAAACTATGCACGACCTAAGAATATGCATGGATTATTCATATTTTTCCTATCATGATTATTATTATAATATACAACCCTCATTTCAGCAGGTCGAGCAGTGAAATAATATCCAAAACATAATAAATATCCATACAATCACAAGTCATGTGTATTACCCAATGGTAAAATCATATCAACTGTAAATAGAAAAATCTATAACAATCATATATAAGGAGACATGAACTTTAGCACATACCAGCATTCATGTCGCCGAAGAATAGATTATGACTATTTCCCTAAGCATTCCAAATCTATATTATATGGTCATGATATAGTAAATAATGAAAGGAACGCATCTAATAAAACACTATGACATCATGGAATTTGATTCCTCTTAAATAATTCACTGATTTTGGTGGTCCCGATGACACCTGTCACGTCTTTCCATAAGTCTAGGGCTGTTGAATAGAAGCGGAGGTGTATAGGTAGTACAAAGAGATAATATTTTATCATGTCAGAGTAATGCAGCAGATATAGAAAATATTAAATAGTAGAAAAAGTATATATTAATGAAAGAAATACTAAATAGTTGAAGCAAAAAATAGATATAGTGGAAGACTGAATAACTGCATAATGATTCAAAAACCTCATAGGTAGTGTATTTTATAAAAATGAATTCAAGGAATGCTATTACAATTGAAAATTGAAAAAATGCATGCTATCCAGAAGTTCCAAAATTAACATAAACCAAAAGCATCCCTATAGAATCTAGAGAATAATCCCAATAATCTTCATCTATTCTTTAAGTAAGCTATAAGAATCAATAGGTGGATGTGTGGGGTTTTCCCCTACCCATACATAGAGGAAACATGTCTTCTATGGTGAAAAGTGTGGCCCAAGTAGTGTGTGAGACAAAAATCTCAGTAGGTCCCCCACCTGCAGTGGCTACATGTAGTATGAGTTTGTGGTCAAAAGTAAACAATATCAAGATAATAATATAAAATGTAACCAATGAGGAATATATAATAATCTTCTGCTCCGGTTCCCAATGGATGCCTAGCAGTTCTACTTGCTTCAGCTCAAATATGGCATGTTTGATCAAGTCACCCTATATATATATGTGTGTATATGTATATATAGATTATAATTTTCACATGAATAGAATTCCTCCCATCAGTACATGTATATCCACACATAAATATATATCCCAAGATAGTAATGTGGTAATCATACCTCCAATCCTTAAAATTATATCACCTCTAGAGTTGGGTAAGAATGCCTCCCACCCATAAATTTATATCATTACTATTGTGGGGTAATAATGGATCCAACCCATTTTTTTATATCATTACTAGTGTGTGGTAATAATACATACCACCCATAAATTTATATTATTACCATAATGAGGTAATAATGCCCCCACCGAAGAATTTATAATAATCCCATTCACTTGAAACCTAGAAGCTCAAAAAATTCATGGTATCCATCCTAGAATTTATCATCTAAAAAAATAATACATCGGATATATTGGTTTCAAAATAACTAAATTAAAGGAAAAGGAAATTCCATCCCTATAAAAAAATCCATTAAAGACAATTTATTTAAAAGGTTTAAGTCATATTATCTTAGACACCCTACACAAGCCAACCATCCAATTTTCCTAACATGGTAATTCATTTCAAAGTATGGCTTCATTTACATGCATTACCATTTGAAAATTATGATACGAAAGGGGATATGAACTATTAAGTATCCTTGGTATACATCATTTTCTTATAGGAAAAGGGTCAAATGATTTTAAAATCTTGTTGAGAGTTACAAAATAGATTTGATCATCTTATGAAATTGGACTAAAATGTTCAATTCTGTTGGCACACCACATAGGTGACCTTTTAAAGGCATTGGGAATTTCAGAACCCTTAAACATGATTCAAATAACCTAAGTAAACACACTTGGTTCATTTATAAATAAATCTATCAACACAAAAAAGTAACTTGGTAAAGTCCAACTCACGACATGATGGAAAAAATATCGTACGTCCAAAACTCAAATAGAAAACTACATGACCACCTATCTTATGGGTGTAGATGAAGCCTCTCTTGGTATCAAATTCAGATTCTAATAATGTTGTAAGAGATTTGAGTTTCATTCCAATTTCTTACAAATCTGTTGAATGAGCTTGTATCTAAATAGTGAAACATATGGTGATATTAACTGAAGAAATAAGGTCATGTGAAGTTAGCCTTACCTCTAGCTATCTGATGCTTCTAATGATTTGAGAAATATGCATAAGATGAGTTAGTAGAATGATATCCTAGATTGATGGGTTTTGGTAACCAACAGGAGGAGAAACCATGGTATCTATGTGAGAAATAAGGGATAACATAAAATAGATTTTATGATGAATGAGTAGGAAATATTTTTTTCCCCCAAATCACCCTTTACATGGTTTATGTGCATAGTTTTTGAAACTATGTGTAAAAGATGAATTAATGATTTATCCCCTATTAGCAGTATGACATAAAGTTGGTCACTAGGTCCACATGGTTGAAAGCAAATGGTGTCGACTTTCAGGTTCCCTTATATATAGCCTCATGGATTACACAAATAGTGTGGTCCAGTATGCGGCCCATTTCTCCAATCCTCTAAAATCTGAACCAGCCCCTTATTGTCATCAAGCCTTCCCTAGGACGTATTATACCTTTAAAAATATTGATGGAAATATTCAAAAAATTGATATATACCTTGTTCAAAAGTTGGTTCATTACATTATTGATGATATAACAATATAATATGTGAAAAAACTAGACCATTCATGACATAACATAAATGTGGAAAGAAGTTAATTATAGCCTAAAATAATAAAAATAATGAATGATTATTAATGAAACGGTGATAAGATGTTATAATATGGTCATATATGATTTTAAAAATATTAATATGGGTTTTTAAGAAATTAATATCATTTTTAAAATCACTACACAAGAGGATAAATCACGTTCAACCAAAAGGTATCATGGGTTAGTGGATTTCGTCTCAATTTTTCATTATTGAGGAATATTGTCATTTTATAATCCTAATATATTTTATATGTAATATATACACCACCTTAGACATGAAATATAATGATTCAATAATAATTCATGGTATTTTATGTTTCAATTTGAATTATTTCATCCAAAGGGGTTAAACACTAGCATTAACAAGTGGTAAATAATATCATAAATCAATTTCATTTCATTTGGTTAATTAATTTTTCATCATCTTTAATATTATAAGATTATTAATTTAATGAATTTGAAGTATCTTATATTTCATTAACACTTATTTTATGTGTATTCTGAGTTGATACACATAACTTATTAATTTCCTAACTCTCACTTCAATGTTATGATAATGGTAAGGTTTAATTTCACAACATCATTATCATCAAAATTATTTATTCAAAAATTTAAAGGAAATTATTTAAACATTGTCTAATAAAAACATATAATTTTCTATTTTTATGGTAATTCATGAGATTTCGAAGTAATGGAAGCATATTATCAATTTTTTTATTAATATTTTTGATAAATTATTTTTAATAAAATATGACATTATTTCTCTCTTCGATGTGAAATATATTTTCTTCCAAAAACGTATTTTCTAAAAATGTTGGAAAAATTGTTTTAAACTATTGAAAAAATTTATTAAATTGTTTCTATATATTTTTTATTTTTAGTTTTTCTAAATGAATCTGTATATAATTTTCAAAACTATAGTAATATATCTATTACTGAATTAGTGAATAAGAATATTTTTTTAACTTTTACAGTATCAACTAAATTTCCATCCATCTTGACCACTAAAATGTTTTAATTATTATTTTATATTTTTCCAAGGTTGTCTTCAATGAAATTAATGCTTAATATTTTTAGTGAAATTTGAGTTTAATAAGGTTATTAACAAAAAGAAAAATAAATTTAACTCATGAAATATTTTAAAGATCGTTTATGGTATTTCTATTTAACAACAAAAAACACTTTTTTATTACTCCAATGGGTATATTTTGTATTTATACCATCCTTATTATTAATAATGTGGGTTTATGATAATTTTGGATATATAATGTATTGATATTCACTTCCTTGATTATTTTTTATAATAGCTAATATTCCTTTGAGATATTTACTTTCCTGTATCATTGGACTTTAAATTTTCCTAAAATATTTATATTATTGTTCTAATATATTATTATAGATTAAACATATATAATTTATAAATACATGTTTTTAATTTCATTTTTATTTTATTGACTTGGGTAATATTTCTAATCTATATTATTTCATCATAATAGATTTTTACGGTTATGTCGGGTTTTGATTTAATTAAATCGATTGTTTTATATATGATGAATGCTTTGGACATATACACATGGGTGGGGACTAGTAATATATATCCCCTCAATTCATTAGTTGTCTTAGGAGGAAAATCAGTAACATAAAATAAACAATATTCTCCAAACCAAACATGTTTGTACCCAGTTATTTTAAACTATATTGTGATTCGTCCTGATAGTAGAGGTATCATGATATTGAGCTCATGAAATCTAATAATTAACCATTTAATTCATTCAGAATGGGGTTATTAATATTCCTGAGACATTTTTAAATGATATTATTTCTATATTAATTTCATTCTCAATTATTAATTAAATAGAATTTTTTTATATTATTTCACTTTTATATTGATTATTCTTTGTCCAGTTATGATAGCCATGTTATTATTTGTGTAGAATGAGTTTTCAATTATTTACCTTTCCATATTTATTACATTTTGTGATATTTTACCATTGATTTTATCTCAGGATGCACTTCCTTCTTAGTTTGTTTTCTAGATGACATTTTTGAACAATTATTTACCATTCCGTATGGATTATATTTATTAAGTCATTATTTGTTCTATTTACATAACCCATATTAAGAATAGTAGAATCCATTGTTTTTATTCCTTTCCTAATCATTATATAATTTATACTATTATAGATATTTAAAAATTTTCTATAGGTAATAATATTATTATTGGTAAAATTATGGTTTAATTTGTGTTTTCAAATTTAATTTTTGAATCATGTATGTATATAGTTCAAAAATACTAGTAAAGTATTCATTCCATTGGGATGTGATTCCATATGCAATTTTCCAATATAATAAGGAAGACACCATCCCTAGAACACCTGGGTTAGGGTCATAACCGTTTGTATTTGAGGATGTTTAATATAATCCAATGGAAGTAGATTTTATAAAACATAGATTAGGGATCATAACCATATATTAAACTTTTTGGATAATTATATAATATCATCAAAAAGTTTTTGTTAATGTAGATATTATATGGATATTCTTACGAATACTTATTTTTTTGTATAATACACATATACATAGTTCTAGAATAGATGTATGTAAGGGTAAGAAATCCAAAAATGGTTCATTCAAAACTCTTTGATCATCACCTTGTCCATGCCAAGAAGCCTTACTGTACACCTGGTTCGACAATATGGGGGATAGTTTTAGGATAATTCACATTTTACATTCAATCCATTATGATGGATTTGAAAAGACGATAAAAATGATTTAACTAGGATATGCCTTTTGTGTCTTAGATTAAAAATATGTTGTCTTAATGCAATATAAAAATTAATTATTGGTGGAAAAGAATATCTAAAAATAAAATAATTGTCGCTTTAAATTGACGTGTATGATGGACGAAAATAAATATCATCCTTGGGATCTTTTTATAGTTTTGGTCTTAAATGTGGTAAATCTAGGAAATATCTCATTCAATTATATATTTAAATGGTTAAACTCCAGACCATAGAAGGACCTAGGTTGAAATAAAAGAGATGAAGTGTTTATGTATTAGTGTTCAAGAATTAAATTATAAAATTATTTTTTCCTATGGTATTTTTTTTGTTATGAATCCTCGAAAAATATAAGGATTGTGTAAATGTTTAAAATCATAATCTTATTAATTAGAATACAAGTTATGAATACCATCATGATATTATAAGTTTACTATTATTCATATGTTCAATGTCTTAGGCACCCATTTTTAGGTTTATCATGATTGGATTATTATAAGATTAGGGATATTTTGGGAGAAATTTTTAGAACGTTAATTAGTGGAAAATTTACATCATGAATAATTCATTTACATTTTATTGGCTTCTGTTTAAAGGTATTGAAATCCTTCAGGGTTAATATGACCATTAATAAGATTTTAATAATAGAGAAATATGATTATTATACTATGTAAAAAAAATCTGATGTATTAATAACCATAGTAAAAAGGGTTATTTAGTGAATAAATTTATTTTATTGATTCCAAAAATATTTTTATGGAATGTTAATGAAATTTTATTAATAAAATTTTGGAAATAGACAACCCACATGTTGGGTGAAAACCCATCTCATATGGAAATTACAGAGGGATTGAACACATGATCAAATGCTGATAAGGTTTTAGATCCTACCACTACACTACTTGATTTACTGTTTAATATTTCATAGTTTTTAGTTAAATATTTTTAATAATAAATATTAATGATAAACTAGTGGTGTATCTATTTTCGTTTAGATATTAATGGATTATATATGATAATATGTGCTCACTATTTTGATTTTGGAAAATATTTAGAGACAGATGAAAAGCCTTGTTAGTATTTTTTGGATCATACAATATGATAAAAGGTAATTTTAGACCTTAAATCGTATTTCTTTTCGTATTTTAATTTCATGTACTATGTGATGAATTTATGTTGATCAATGCACTACAAAATGATAAAATTTTTATTATGAAATCAAAACATTTTAAATTTATTTCATTATAATTTTAGATAATGAAAGAATTTATCAAATCTAGGAAAATGTTATTGATATAATAATTTTATCATATTACCTTTACATATGATGAATCAAATGGGATTTTAAATCATCACAGGTTTTTGAGGTCCATTACTTTCCATTGACCTTTCTCTTTCTTGTGCTTAAATGCCTTTATCACCCTCTATAATTATTTATTCTTTTCTTCCATGTCTATATCTTAAATTTCAAATAATTTTCTCATAAATGGATTCCTTGTAACGTGTTATTCAATATCAACATGGTTCTTCCATTTATCTCTTATTAATAGGATTTTATATTGACCCTTATTATGATGTTGCTTTTCCAACAATGGTATTTCTAATTTCCAAAACCATATGTAGCGATATCACATTTAAATTTGGAGGACACAATTTGTTTCAGGTTAGGAGAATGTAACATCCAATTATTTTAAAATAATATAATTTTTTGATATAATATCAAATAATAAACAATTAGCGTAAACAGACAATGAAATACATTCCTCCATATTTACACTCTTTGATAGCTTGTAGAAGACCAAAACGGATGTCTAAATGAACTTTAATATATGATACCATTATAACCAATCCATATCATTTTAATGTATTTATATTATGAACTAAAATTTTAAAATAATGTTTATCTATTTAATGAAAATAAAATTGTAGCCATTTAAAATAAAATGAAATGTTTTCTAAAAAACAATATTTTTTATAAACCAATTTTTACTCATGATTTTAAAAAATAAATAAAAAATATTTTTCACCAGTATTAGATTTTTATTTCATAAAAATTAGTTAAATTTTTTTATATTATAATATCTAAATAATATTATAGTGAATATTTGGGATTTTTATAAATTATATTATTTGTCAATGAAAAATGAAAAATAATGCATTTTAGTTGAAAACTATCATATCCTTTACATTATTTATAATGTTGAATTATATTTTAAATTGATTTTAATGTAAAATTAATTCAAATATATTTAAAATAATTCAATTTAATTCACTTTAATATTTTTAATAAAAAATTTGGTGTAAAAAATTTTAAACATTTCATAAGATTCTCTTTGAAAGCATGCTTTATGTCGTGTCTGTGGGAGTTTTTTTATAATAAAATTCACCAATTATTTGAATAGAATTTCGAATAATGGATTAAATATTTTTAATAATCATAATTTGTAATTTTCAATATGGTAGAACATATTTTTCAAAAAATATGAACAATGATAATTGAAAAAATTATTTACCGGGCTTAAGGTCAAAATGGATTTATTAGAGATTAAACTAGAAAGATAGAGGTTTAAATGACATAAAGATGAATAAAATATATTTTATAGACATATTAGGATCCTATAATGAAAAACTCTTGATAATACTCCATTTATTTACCCTTTTGATGTTAAAAACATCACATGACCTTTTTCATTAAAAAAATTACAATTATACCTCTCACCATAGTTATAAAAGGAAACCAACTCCCCTATCTTCTCCACACCAAAAAAAATTGGTTCTAAAATTAAATACCAAAAATAAAATCTCAAAATTTCTACCATCATACTAGAATCATAATTTTCGTCTTAAATACATCCTATTAAATCTTATTTGTGAAAACCAATGTAGGTTACCCAAAGAGGATGTAACATTCTTCAACGAGCGTTTTTTATATTAATTATTCCTCCGCCTAATTCAATTTTTATTAAGGAAGGATTATTTGATAAATATAAATATTAAAAACAATAAAAATTTTATATTATAATGGAATGTTCTAAAACAATCTACAGATCCATCTAAATGATTATAAAATGATTATTCTTGTGTGCAGTGGACGACCGCCTCACGAACTGATGTCTTTTTTTTTCATTACCACCTCCCGCGATTGGGTACGAGGATGTATATAAAGTGTTTATATAAATTTATATTATATTTATAACATTATTATTCTTTTTTTATCATTATATAAAATATATATATATTTAATTTCCACTCCATAGGGGATATAATAATGCCCCTCGTGTGCACGACAGACTACCGCCTCACCAAGTGATTTGGTTCGTTTTTACTAATTCCCTACATTGAATTTAATGTAGATATTTTTATTCATTATGTGTGATATAAATGAAATAATTAAGGTTTTATTGAAATATTAATATTTATGAAAATTTCATATATAATTTTTATTCATGCACAAAAAACATAATATTGTTAGTGTATGTGTGGAATACCACCTTCATGAAACATTTTAAATATCTTTTCATCACTAAACCATATGGATGATATATATATAATAATATTTAATGAAATAATATTGTATATATTATAATATTAATTTTATGGAAATTAATAATTTTACATAACTCATTTCCATATATATCATTCAAAAAATGAACTGTTACTCATGGGTACATACGACCTACTATCTCACTGAATGCATAATATTCCATCTGTCACAACAGTCATTCATGATTGGTTTAAAAAATTTATTTGAAGTAAAATTATTATACTATTGTAATGAAAATTGTTATTTATATGATATAAATATATTTTATGTGGAAGAAATGGATCGTTCATAATGAAACTTGCATGTGAAAACATGGAAATTAACACTGGAAATAGTAAAAATAATGAAATATTATCAAAAAAGCGATAAAGATATTTTACATAAGGATATTATATGATGTTATAAATATTAAAATGGTTCTTTTATAAGTTCATAACATGTTTAAAACCACTATTATATAGTTTAATACCCATTAAACCAAAAGCAATTACATGCTATTGGACTTCATCTAAATTTCTCTTCGTTTAGGCATATTGTAATATTATGCACATAATTTATATTAAATGGTAAATATAATCCAAATTTTAAATTTAATATCATGATTAATTAATAATTCAAGGTATTTTATGTTTCAATTTTTTTTATTTCATCCTAAAATATTTTAATTAAAAGTTACCCATTAGTAGTGAATCTCATAACTCAAATTCTTTTCATTGAGTAATAGTACTTCTTATTATTTGAAATTATATGATTATGTGTGTAGTTTCTTTTAATTATCATATTTTTAATTTACAATTATATTATGTAGATTTATAATTTATACACACAATTTATTCATGGACTAATTATCACATCTATGATATGATCATTGTAAGGAATTAGTTCACAATTTCATTGCTACCAAGATCGCATATTCATGGATTTCAATTGAAGAAATTATTTAACCATTTTAAAATATAACCATATAATTTTCATATTTATTTATTCATGATATTTTCAAGAAATACCACTATTTTTTTACTATTAGTTATCTAAATTTTTTGAGATTATTTGTAATAAAATTTAACATCATTTCTCTATTCGACATGAAATTTGCTTTCATAGAAAATAATTTTTTCTAAAAAAGAATTCAAAAATGTTCGTAAACTATTAAAAATGACTTATTAAATATATTTTTATACAATTTTTTATTTTAAATAATCATTTAATGGAATATTCTTGTTATTTTCACAACAATTGTCATTTTACTTTTACTGAAAAAGTGACATGAATTTGTGTGTTATCATGTATGACATGAACTAAATTTCCAAAAATAATTACCAATAAAACGTTTTAAAGAGTATTTTATTTTATTACAATGTTATTTTCAAATAATAGTATTTTCAAAAAAATGTGAGGTTTCTTCATTAAAATGTCTCTATCAAAATGAAAAGTTTATTTTCCTCAAGAATATTTTTCAATATTAATTTATGTTATTTATATTCATCTATAGTAATAACAATTTATTATTAATACAAAGGTTATATGTTTTGTTTATAATGTCATTATTCGTTATATTTAAAGTTATTATAAATTTAACTAAATAAATTATTCACATTCACATTCATGCATCAATTCTGTAGTCATTAACATTCATTAGAAATAATCACTTTCATCTCATAAATAAAACACAAATTACACAAAATATTTATATTATTAATCATGTATATTCTTATTTCATAAAATATATCTCATTTCTACATATAGTTATTTGTTTTGAAAGCTATTTTATTGACTATGAAAACATATATAATCCATATTCTTTATTTAATACGAATATTTAATGGAAATCTATATTGTTCATGAATTCTATGGATTACTAGATACAGGAAGAATGATATATATATGAAGACATGTATGGGGACCAATTAATGATATCCCATAAATTTAGCTATATAATCATGAGGAAAATCAATAATCAAGCATAATATCATTTGGTCAAACCAGATTAGTTTGTACCTAGTTGTTTCAAAATATCTTGTGAATGATGTTGATATTTTATGAATCATGAACCTAAGTTCATAATGTACAATAATTTTATTATTTCAATCATTAATAATTATGTTAATATTATCCTTGAGATTTTCTAAAATTACATTATCTTTAGGTTCATTTCATTCTCAATTATTGATTAAATTTCTTGTTTTTTCAGTTAATTACCTTTCGATATTGATAATTTTTTATCCATTTATAATAGTCATGTTATTGATTAAAAGGAATGTGTTTTCAGTTGTTTCTATTCTCATATTGATTATTATTCATGAAACTTTTACATTTATATTATCACTGGATTCTTTCTTTCTTAATTATTGATTATATGTCATGTGTTTTCAGTTACTTTCTATTCCATATTGACTATTCCTATTGATTCATGATTTCATACTCTTTACATAACTATTTCTGGGAATTTGTGATCGTACATATTTTTTTCCTCTTTATAATATATCATTAAGTATACAATGATATAGGTGAAAGGGTATACTTTAGGGAATAATAAAATTATTGAAAAAAAATTATTTTGTAATTTGTGTTTCCAAGTGTAATATATGAATAAGGTATGTGTCTAGATCAAAAAGAAAACTAAACTTTTTGGTCCTTTGGGATAAAATCCCTTTATATTATTCAAATGTAATACAATAGAATATAACTCTGAGATAATGGGTTCAGGGTCACCAAAGGTTACCATAAAAGAAGGTTTAATTAATTAAAAGGTGGTATTAACTCACAAAAAATATCAACATAGAAATTTAATTAGAATGTAAATTTTATCTTATTTAGGAAAGATATTTTTATTAATTATTTTTATCAATTCATGTGTGCAATTTATATTGATTTTATTACATGATACTGAAATGAGGGTCTAGGTTAACACATAGAACAACTAATTTTGAAAGGAAAGTGAAGAGTTAAGTGGACATGGTGAATGAAAAAATAGTTTTCATTAATGTACCACTAATATTTAAACATAGTAAACGAGTGTAATGTAGGAATTACCTAAATCAATTCAACATTTCATGGGATAACAAGGCTTAAAACCATTGAAACATCCTTGATAAAGGAAGGCCTATGCAACCACAGCAACGAAATTTTGTTCTTATAATGGCGTGGACTATGGAAAACCAATAATCCACTTAATATCTATTAGTATTTTATTTTATCTTATTCATCATACTTATTTAAACAAATTATGTTTGATATTAACATCATATTATCACCTCTTTTTCATGATATTGAGTAATTAATAAAAAAACATATAGTTTTAGGGTAATTTTATCTCATGTTTATATCTATGGAGATGTGATTTTTTAAGTGGAATGGTTGTCTACCGGGAGGGAAAAAATTCATTATTATAATAAGGATGTAAATTTTTATATGATCTAATGATATTATATCATTGTAAAAATGATAATAATCACCCTCTTATAGAAATTATATATTGTGGATAATGATACTTGTTGAGTAAATTAGGTTTTCCTTATGACTTTTCCATTCCTTCATACTTGGGGGTGATTTTTGAGTCAACAATATTTCCTTATGACATTACCATTTCCTTCTTGTTTTGAAATTCAAAAACCCCTTATCTTAAGGAAAATTTCATTTTCTCTATGTTTTACTTCTATAAGGAAAATTTTCCTTCCCCAAGAAAATTTATCCTTACCATGATTTTCATTATTAATTTTGTATAAGTATAAAAATAGGTTTCATATTAAAAAAATTAGAATTATGTAATACTAATATAATAGAGAATTCTATTTTCATGATCCAAATTTAGGTTTCATGTTCTCTGAATTCAGACTTCGAACTCTTCTGTGTTCTGACTCCGAGTTCTCTAAATTTAGACTCTGAACTGTTATGAGTTCAGACTGCGAGTTCTCTGAACTCAGACTCCGAACTCTTATGATTTCTGACTCCGAGTTCTCTGAATTGAGACTCCAAACTCTTCTGAGTTATGACTCTGAGTTCTTTGAATTCAGACTCTGAACTCTTCTATGTTCTGACTCTGAGTTCTCTGAATTCAGACTCCTAACAATTATGAGTTCCGACTCCGAACACTCTGAATTCAGCCTCCAAATTCTTGTGAATTCTGATTCTGAATTTCATTGAAATTAAGAGTCCAGAATTATATAGGATTCAATTTCCAAATTCATTAGAAAACAGAACCTGTATATCCTTTTATTATATACACTGAATATGTTTTTTTGTTAGAATTCAAACTTCTTATTTTAATACATTTTGAATAATTTATTTTGGTTATGTAACCATATTTTTTCTTATGCATGCTTTTATTACAAAACTATGTCATGCTTTTAGTTACTGACAAACCGTTGTTTGAGTGACACATATACTGGTCCGACTGAAGTTCATGTAAAAATATGACCGTTGTAGGAGGGAGCCAACCGTTGGAGCTGTGCCTATAAATAGGAGCTCATTTGAACGAACTCAAAATAACAACAACTTTAACATTTGGCCGATATTACTTATAAGCTTTTAAATTGATTTCTAGAGAAATAGGCTCTTATAAACTCGCACACGTCGTGCAAAAGGTTCGAACGGCTTGTTCAAACTTTGCTTCGTTCGAAATTTCTTCGTGCGACTCCGATTGTTGCTGATTACATTTGAGGGCTTTCGGGGATATGAAGATAGAGGTTTTGACTACCGTGATTTTGATAGAATGCGGGGATATCAAGACAGACTTCAATATTCATATCGAGGGCATACCCTGGTGTGGTGAAGATAGAGTTTCTTGAAATTATAAATCAAATGACCTTTATCTAAGGTAGTTGGATACCCTTATATTTGGGTTAAAATATTTTCTACTTGGTACTTGTATTGTTTCATGTTTTCTACTGAATTTTGATTGTTGAGGAAAGTATAAATTTCATATAGTTCCTTATACTTGTACACACTAATTTTGTAAGGTTCTATATGCTTTATGGTAGATTATTTATCTTTGTAAACATTGGTTGTGTTTCATTTCCAGATTCACATTTCCAGAAATTTGCATTCTTGGAATCATATTTTTGTAATCAAGCAAGTTTGTAGAATTAGAGGTGTTGTGAATTTTGTTTATAAAAAATTTCCTTAAGTATTTTAAAGTATACAATTAACCCCTATTTTAAATTGAGTATCTACACTATTATTTCGATCCTTCATTTGGTATGAAAGGAGATTATCATACTCTATACCATCTCAACAATTGGTATCAAATCATTGGTTCAATCTGAATTACTCTCTCAATTAGATTCAGAAGAAAATAATTATTCTTCTTATCTTTGGAATCAAATTTCATGACTCATAATGTTCAGATTCATATTTAGAATAGAGATACTCTAGTTATTTTTTTCAATACCTAGGATATTTTTCTCGTGTTTACAAAAATTTATTACTAACAAGTTTGTGTGGAATGATATTTTGTTTAAGATGACCGAAATCAATGATGCTTCCATAGAAAACCTAAATCCAACAAGAAAAAATATTTTTTAGGGGAATGATTATGAGTATTGGAGAGATCGCATGAATACATTTATTATCAATACTATAATGGATTATTTTATTATGCTTAAGTGAGGATATAATATTCCTGACAAGGAAGATAATACTTTCACAAATCAAGAAAAGAATGAATATTAACTGAATTATAATGTACGCAATATATTTCATTGTTCCATGACTTGAAATATATATAGCCAAATTTTATCTTGTGAAGAAGCAAATTGTATATTGAAGAAACTTGAAGTTACACACTTTGGAACTTCCAATGTTATTGAAACAATAAGAGCCATTCTCATAGCTGAATATCATGGATTTTCCTTTCTTTATGGAGAACCTATATGTAAGGTGCAATAGATATTCGGGAATATTGTTAATAGTATACAATCCATTGGTGAGAAAGGATTATATAATGAAGCTATTATGGATAAAATAATAGAAATCATGCCCAATGAGTGGGAATCCAAGAGAACATTTATTGATGAGAATATAAATGTCCCTCATATTTCTCTAGATGAGCTATTTGGAACTCTCCATCAACATGAGACTAGAATGAAGAGAGATGCTGATAATGTTAAAAAGAAGAATGGGACTGGAGGAGTTATTTTACAACTACTTCAAATCATATGAAAGCCAACACTCCTGGGAGATTTACTATATCTAAATCTAAGATGGTTGGTATATAATCTGAATCTAGTGGAAGTGAATCTTCAGAAAATGAGTTAGAAAATATTTCTCAAAGGATTAACAAGATAGTTGAACAAAAGAACTTTCAATCCCAAAATAAGAAGAAAAAAAGGAATGATATGAATGATTCAGAAGTTACTTGTTATGAATTCAAGATAGATGGACATATAAGACCTGATTGTCCTATACATAAATTAAAGGAAATAATGGTAAATAATTCTAAGAGAAAAATAAAGAAGTACTATAAAGATATATCTAAGACTATTTTGAAAGCTAATGACACCTGTAGTGCCAGTGGTTGTAACTATTTAGATGAATCATCATATTACAAATCTTCTTGATAAAAAAATATTGGTTTAATAGCCACCCAACCTATTGATAATCATTTCATAATGGATAAGTACACATTGCTGAATCAATGACTAAAAGTTTCTTTAAATGCAAATTATTGTAATGATAAATACTATGAATCTTCAGACAAAAAATCCTCTTCTGATGAAGATGATACTCTACCAACCTATGAAAACGTTTCTAGGTTTTCTATGACTCCTAAGAATGAAAATTCTAATGTCAAAAAAAAAGCTTGGCAAGGAAAATTCTAGGATTTCTATACTTACTAATGAAATATCATATCTTTCAAAATATCTTGATAAGAAAAACCTTGATTTTGAATGTATTTCAAAAAATCACGAGGATGTAAATTCTAAGAAGGATAAACATTCTAAATATCTAGAAAATCTAATTTCTAAGAAAAATGTTTTCGAGCCTTATTATAGTTCTAAAGATAATGTTTTAGAAGATAAGAACATAGTTATTAGACTAAAATCTGAATTTTCTTTTCCTTGAGGAATTGTTTGTCAAAATCTACCTTAGGTAAGGAAATTTTTGAAAAAAAGTATTCTCAAATCTAGCCTCTATGGAATAATTCTGGTTTTGGTTATACTAATTATAAACCAATTTTTATTAACAATTATTTTGTTCCTCAAAGTGCCCTGTTCTATACTAAGTGTCAGTGTGGTGGACAGTGGGAAAAAAGTTGCTCCTCAAACAAAACCCAGTCTTTAGGATTCCCTAATGCCTATTTTTCTAAGAAAATTTATATGCCTAAAATTTTTCATTCTAAAATTTTTGAATCCAATAAATTTTGGGTTCTAAAAGTCTAAATCTTTTGTTTTCAGGAAAACAAAGAATGTACCAACAGAAATTCATGGTACATGTATAATGGATGTTCCTAACATATGACTAGTAACAAAAACAACATTGAAAATATAATCCAGATGAAAGGAAGAAAATTAACATTCAGAGATAATGCAAAGGGGGAAATTATAGGTATAGGTAACATCATTCTTCTTGGAAAAACATTCATTTAAAATGTTTTTTTTAAGATATTAAGAACAATCTCATTAGCATAAGTCAACTATGTGATGAAGGTTACCTTGTGAATTTTACGAATGAAAAATTCATAGTACACAATTCCAAGGGAAAGATTATTCTTTCTACCAATAGGCAAGAGAATGTTTACACACTAAACATAGAAGACCTTAAGAGCCAATAATTACCTTCTCTTAGTGCAATGGATGATCATTCTTGGTTATGGAATAACATTTTAGGACACAATCACCTTCTAAACCTATGCATACTCTTAAAGAAAATATTAGATAAGGATATACCAGAGTATATATTTGATTCTTCAGAAGTTTTTTATCCTTGTTAATAATGAAAGAAACATAAATCAAGATTTAAATTAGTCAGCGAAGTCTTGACTACTGATGCATTATAGTTAGTGTATATGGATCATTTTGGAAAAACACAAACTGGAAGCATTAGAGGCATGTATTTTGTATTTTTCTTAGTTTATGATTACACAATATTTATGTGGGTCTATTTTCTAACAAATAAATCTTGATCTTTTTCTTATTTCAAAAGTTTTAGAGCCCAAGTCAAAAAATGAGAAAAACCTTCCTTTAATAACTATTCATTGTGATCATGGATGAGAATTTCAAAATTCTGATTTTGAAACTTTTCGTAGTAGAAAATGCATTACTCATAACTTCTAAGCACCTAGAACACCTCAATATAATGGTGTTGTTAAAATAAGAAATGTAATTCTTCAAGAGATAAAAAGAACCATGTTGAGTGAGTATTTTGTAGCCAAACATTTTTGGGTTGAATCTGTAATTATTGATTGTTATACTATAAATCAATTTTTTATTAGACCTTTTCTTAATAAAACTCTTTATGAGTTATGGAATGGTAGAAAACCTAGAATTTACTTTATATTTTTTGGCTACAAGGTATTCATTATGAATACGAAAGATAATCTTCACAAATTTTCCCCAAAATACAATGAAGGAATTTTTTTAGGATACTCTACAACTTCTAAGGATTATAGAGTTTTCAATAAAAACGTATGTACTATTGAAGAGACAATACATGTAAAATTTTATGAAATATATCCTTTTGTTTTTAAACAATCCCAACCTATATCTTCAGATGTCTTTTCAAAAACTGAGCATCATCCTTTGTTAGAAGATCATTTTAATAAGAAAAATGTCCAAGAAAATGTTTCTGAAGCATTTACCCCAGATTATTTCCTACCCTATGTTGATGAACAAGTATTAAAAAACTCAAATCAGTTGTTTCTCAAGAATCATTCTAGTGATAGTATCATTGGGGATGTAAATCAATATGCATGGATAAGAAGTTACGTAAGAAATGTGGTAGAACATCTAGCATTACTTTCACAATTGGAACCAAAAAGCACTGATGAAGCTTTAAGTGATGATGATTGGATAAAATCTATGTAAGATGAACTAAATTAATTTGAAAGGAATAATTTCTAGATCATTGTTGAAAGACCAATGGAAACTTCTATTATTGGAGTGAATTTTTTTTTCAGAAATAAGTGTGATGAAAATGGAATCATAGTAAGAAATAAAGCTTGATTGGTTGCTAAAGGCTATAATCAACAAGAAGGTATCGAATATGATAAAACTTATGCTTTAGTAGATAGACTTGAATCTATTCATATCCTACTTTCCATTGCAACATTCTTCAATTTCAAACTTTTTCAAATGGATGCGAAATGTTCTTTTATTAATGGTTTTGTACAATAGGAAATTTTTGTTGAACAACCACCTGGTTTTGAAGATACAAAACATCCTGAACATATTTATAAACATACCAATGCTATTTATGTCCTTAATAAAGGCCCTTGAGCTTGGTATGGTAGACTTATAGGATTTTTTCTTCAAAATAATTATGTTAAGGGAAATGCAGATCCAACCCTTTTTATGAAGAAAGATAAGAAAAATGTTTTGATTTTTCAAATCTATGTTGATGACATTATATTTGGTTCATCTCAATAATCATTAACTGATTACATTGTGGATCTAATGAAATATGAGTTATAAATGAGTATGATGGGTGTGTTAACATTTTTCCTTGGTTTTCAAATTTCTCAAAAACCAGAAAGAATCTATATATCCCAACAAAAGTATATTAAATATCATCTTAAAATGTATGGATATGACAACACTAAATGAATAACTACTCCCATTGGTACCTCAAACACTCTTGATCTTGATGAAGTTGGTAAGCTGGTAGATCCAACATATATTTGAGGTATGATAGGAAGTCTACTTTACTTGATAGCTAGTCATCCAGACATAATGTTTTCATTATGATTATGTGAAGGATATCAATCCAATCCTAAGGAATATCATTTAAAGGCAGTGAAATGAATTTTTCACTACATAAAGGGAACCATGAATCTTTTCCATTTTTATACTTCTGGAAATGATTTTATTCTAAATAGATTTTTGGATGCTCACTTTGGTGGAATTAGAATGGATAGAAAATGTACATCCGAAACATTTCATTTCTTAATAGATTCATTATTTTCTTGGTCACGAAAGAAGAAACACTCAGTAGCACATTCCACTGCTGAAGCTGAATATGTAGAAGCTAGAAGTTGTTGTGCTGAAGTATTGGGTATACAACACACACTCACAGACTATGGTATGAGTTTTACCAAAATAGAAATTTTGTGTGATAATACTAGTACCATTTCCTTAAGTTAAAACCCTTCACATCACTATCGTGAAATACACATTGTTATAAGGCATCATATTCCTAATGATCACAGACAAAAAGTAGATATCATTCTTCAATTTATTAGTACACAAGATCAATTTGCTGATATTTTCACAAAATATTTACCCTCTGATATATTTCAATACAATAAATAGAATTTAATAATGATAACCATAACGTAATATTCCTTGTTAACTTTTTGTTGAAACAAATCTCATTACTGCAACAAACTCTTTTTCATAGGGGGGTAAATTTTTTTCTTAGTTTTCAAAAAATTCATAATGAACTTTTAAAAAAAATTCAAAAATAATTTTTCAAATATTTCATAATGAAGTTTTCAAAAAATTTCATAAGGATTTTTTCAAAATATTTCATAATTATGTTTTCAAATTTTTCATAATAATGTTTTCAAAAAATTTCATAATGAAGTTTTCAAAAATTTTCATAATGATTTTCAAAATTTTCATAATGAAGTTTTCAAAATTTTTTGTAATGTTGTTTTCATATTATTCGTAATGAAGTTTACAAAATTTTTCGTAATAAAGTTTTCCAAAAATTTAGTAATGTTGTTTTCAAATTTGTCATAATTTAGTTTTCAAAAACAATTTGAAATAATGTTTTCATGAATTTTCGTAATTAATTTTTTCATACACCAAATTTTTCATAATGATGTTTTTCGTACTCCATATTTTTTGTAATGATGCTTTTCATTTTCTAATTTATTTAAATAAAAAAATTTCCGAATCTGATGTTCATCAAGAAAACATTTTCCTCGATATGAGTAATATTCCTGAAAATTCGAACGGTACATTTCCTTTCATAAATATTCGTAATAATTATTTACGTTCTTATATTTTCATTTGTTTTTAAAAAATTTCGGATTCACTTTTCCTTAAATCCGAATGTTTTTCTTAAAAAAACATTAAAATATCGGATTCTATCAATATTTCCTTGCATCTATCATATCAACTGTCAAATCTTATCAGAAAGATTTTCCACCATTTGATTGATTTTGGAAGATGAATCAGAACTTCCAACGCCAATATAAAGGACCCCTAAAGGGTTTTCACACATCGATCTCAAGATATCTCATACTGAAGTTATGACCCTCTACTTAAGGCCATTACGAACTTCTCAGAGTTCCTTAATTATGAATGTTTGAAGAAGAATCCTCTCAGAAAGATATGTCTAATGTCAATCCAATTCCATAGTGGCAGGTGTATAGAGAAAGGTTGCTACATCAGAAATTCTTTAACAAGTATGATTATATTATTTCAATGAACATTAAGCAGAATGGATAGGAGAGTGTTTGCATATGGAAGTCAGGGGCTCAAGACTCAGTATATCCGGATCTACTCATACAGTTAAATGAATCAGTCAATTTATTTATGGAAGAAGGTAGAGAGTTGTTTTCCTATGAATTATATGGAATGACCTATGCTCTTTCATAAACTATGGCAGCTAGATTGATTAGAGTGTCGTATGAAGGAGAAGCTGAATTATGTTCCCACAAGCTTCCAGATGTTAAAGGATGTTTTGTAAAGGTGAAATCTTTGGAGTGTCTTGGTCTTACTAATTTTAAGACTCCGAAGATTTCTCACCTCTCTACAAATAATCGGATCCTTGAACTCTGGGTTCAAGGATTTATCATTCAATGAAAAGGTGACAAGGACACTTTATAAAAGAGTTACACATACATCCTAGATTTTCTGGTGAACCTGATAATGGTTAATTTTGTTAAACATATTCTGATTACAATTGAGAATATCAAGAATTGAAATTTGAAGGGTCAGATTATCATGTACCCGACCATTCTTTCAAAGCTGATTGTTTGGTGTCTAGAATCTTTTAAAATCCCTTGTAGCTCGACGACCATGAACTGTAAAGTTATTCTTGCCAGTGAAGATACTTTGAAAAGAATAAAAATTGGATTTTATAATGACTCTAGAAAATTTTATGACCTACTAGAGGAAGAAGCTGAATCTATTCGTAAGAATAAATAAGTGGTTGAGCCATCAAAAAAGGTTGGAATGATGAGAATGTTGAAAGAAGTATAATAGAAGGGAAAACCCCAAAAACTCAGGAAGCCCAATCCGCACCTCCAAAACATAAGAAGCATAAAAATTATCCAGATGAGGTTATAGAAATGTGGAAAGAAGACAATGAAAAAAGGAAAGCAGTGGACCCACAGTTTGGCATGGATCTTTCAGAAGTAAAGGATTTGAAAGGGAGGACAACAGATGAACATAAGAAGAAAGCTAAGGAAATGAAACAAAATAAGAAGATGTATGAGACTAAAATTGTGCGATCCCATCTGAGGGATACTGAAAAATCATCCGAACAAATTCCGGTACCAGAATCCTTCCTAGTAGAATCCTCACCTGAAACTCCAGGGAAGAAGTTCATGACTGTGGAAAAAGACCAAGAGAAGGTTGTTGAAGAGAAAAAAGTTATCAAAGGAGTAGAAGAAGAAGCTGAATGTAGTGGTTATATAGAATATTTGATTAAGAAAGCGGAGGACTTTCATAAGAAGGAAAGCCCATCTGAGAAATTGTCAATTCGAACTTCACAAGCAGAATCTTCAAAGATTTCTACACATGAGTTAGATGACAAAGCTGAAGATGTAGTGAACAAGTAATATGAGGAAGAAAGTTATAATCATCATTTTATTCATCCTGAAGATTCTAAGGGAGGTGATCAGAAAGAAGAAGTAGAAGAGGATAAGATTGTTCAGATGTCTGATTGGGAACATGAATCTCTAGATGATGAAGTCATTCCGAAAACTGATAATGGTAAAAAGGTGGTTGTTGATAGACCTAATTAAGTTGTTTTAATGAAGAAGGAAATATATGGATAATCGAAGAGGAAACTTTTTGAGATAGAGAAACATGTCTCCCCAAAAACACTCTCAGATTCAAATTCAATATCTATTGGACATGATTTCGTTGTTCAATCATTGATGAAGCATGTTTGGACCACACCAATTTTTCAGAGCATAGAATCTAGATGTCCGATGCTTCAACACACCCTAAATCAGAAATCAGATTCAGTGTCCATTGGTGATGGACAAGTGTGTCAATCTTGATGCTGATTTCAATAATTCATTCATTAACTATGATGCCCCCAAAGGCTCTTGTAAGAAATTGTCTAGATGGTTAAAAAAAATAGTTGAATATTTTTCCGAACTTTATCAGTTTCAAGATGGTGTTAAGGAGTATTTTGACATAGAAGATGGTTGGATCAAGGATCTTACAACCAGTTTTGATGAAAAGATAACTCTTGTGAAGAATACTCATATTCAAGAAGTAAATGATTATCATGGAATGTTTTATTCTGTTTCCTAAAGCTGGAAGAGAGAAATGGATCTTCATATTGAATTTGAAGAAAAGCTTGTTAAGAAGGATAAAGTCTTGAAGGCTCAAGAAGAGGCTCTCAAGGCTCATCAAGAACGAATCAAAACCTTAGAGAAGAAATCTAAGGATCATGAATAGATTCTTAAGGGATCAGAGGAAGATCATAAGGAGCTCAAAAATCTAAATACTATATTGAAGAAGTTGATGCCCTATCAAAAGGAAGGATGATAGACCCAATCCAATTTTTGTTTTATTTTTCTTACTTGTACAAATTCTTTATAATAATAATGAAACTTTTGGTTGTTTGTCTTTAGGATGTCTTATACTAATCTTTTAGGTACCATAATTTCTTTTCCATTTCCTCAAACTATTTTTCATAATCACAAAGGGATAGAAAGGAAAAAAGAAATACTAAGTTAAGAATAAATATCCCTAAGTAAGGGGGAGGTTATCAAAGGGGGAGTTTTCATACCGGAAATTTCCCTACTCAAGATAATGAAAAATCTCATTACGGAAATCTAGAATATGATACTTCGAGTTCCAAAGCCTATGGGGGATTTAGTCGTATTCATCAATATCCCTGAGTAAAGGGAGATATGTTTTATTTTCAAAAGTATAAAAAAAAATTTAAGTCCTTATATTCATTTTCATAAATATGTTTGTGATTTAAAAAAAGTGAGAGATTGTTGAGGAAATAAGGTTTCCTTATAACTTTACCAATCCTTCATACTTGGGGGAGATTGGTGAGTCAATAAAGTTTCATTATGACTCTTCCATTTCCTTCTTTTTTTGAAAATCACAAACACCATATCTTAAGGAAAATTTCATTTTCTCTATGTTTTAGATCTATAAGGAAAATTTTCCTTCCCCAAGGAAATTTATCCTTAACATGTTTTTAGTAATTCATTTTGTTTATGTATAAAATTCTGTTTCATATCCAAAACCACAGAATCATATAATACCCTGAAAATAAAGAATAATGTTTTTAGGATCCGAATTCAGGTTCCGAGATCTCTGAATTCAGACTCCGAACTATTCTGAGTTCTAACTCTGAGTTCCCTTTTTTAGGACTCCGAACCCTTATGAGTTCTATCTCCATGTTCTCTAAATTTTGACTCTGAACTCTTATGAGTTCTGACTCAGAGTTCTTTGAAATCAGACCCCGAACTCTTCTGATTTCTGACTCCGATTTCTCTGAATTCAGACTCCGAACCCTTCTGATTTCTGACTCTAAACTCTCTAAATTCAGACTTCGAATTCTTGTGAATCCAGATTCTGAAGTTCCTTGAATTTCAGACTCCTAAATTCTATTGAATTCATGTTCAAAATTACTTAGAAAATATAATCCAAATATCCTTGTATTATAGACACCAGATATGTTTTTGGTTAGACTCTAAACTTTTAATTTTCTTATATTCCGAATAACTGATTTTGGTTATGTTACCATATTTCTTCTAACTCATGTTTTTATTACAAAACAATGTCATGATTTCAGTTACTAACTTACTGTTGTTTGAGTGGAACATGTACAGGTCCCTCTGAAATTCAAGGAAAAATATGACTGTTTGAGGAGGGAGCCAACTATTGGAGCGGTGCCTATAAATATGATCTCATTTGAACGAGCTAAAAATAACCACAACTTTATCTTTTGGATGAACTTACATACAATATGTTAAAGTGATTTCTAGAGAGAGAGGCTCTTATTAACTCTCACGCTTCATGCATAATGTTTGAACGAATTTTTCAATCTTTGCTTCATGTAGAATTTCTTCGTGTGACTTCGAATGTTGTTGAGTACATTCGAGGGCTTCCGGGGATTGGAAGACAGAGGTTCTGACTACCATAATGTTGAGGGCTTTCAGGGATAGCAAGATAGACTCTGATCATCATATCAAGGGATTACCCAGGTGTGGGTAAGACATACTTTATTGAAATTATATATCAAGGGACCATTATCCAAGGATGTTGGGTACCCTTCTCTTTGGGATAAAATATTTACTACTTGTTACATGTTGTTTTTCATGTTTTCCACTACATTTTGATTTTTGAGGAAAGTATAAATTTCTTATACATCCTTATACTTGTACACTCTGATTAAGTATGGTTCTATATGCTTAAAGGTAGAATATTTATCTTTGTAAACATTGTTTATGTTTCATTTCTGGATTCACTTTTCCAGAATTGCATTCTCAGAATCATATTTCTGGAATCAAGCATGTGTGTAGAATTAGAGGTGTTTTGAATTTTGTTTAAACAAAATTTCCCTAAGTATTTTTAATGTATAAAATTCACCCCTCTCTTGTATATTGAGTATCTACAGTATTATTTCGATCCTTCAAAACTAAATAATGATAGTTAATTAGATCAAATAGTTAGAAAAATACTCTGTATTGGGGGGTAGAACTATTCTAAGGAAAAATATATGATTCAATCGATTTTATGGTGGAAAATATATATAAACTATATCCTGGGACATATATATAACTTAGAGATCGATATTTATTTCAATCATTATATTAAAATTAAAAATTTTACGATATAATTTACCTAATTATGAGAATATAGAACCATGATATTTTGGAACACATTTTTCTTAATTTACACTATACTCAATAACATTCTCCACACTCAAAATTTAACTAAAATGATCTATAAAATTTATGTTTAGTATTATTTATAAAATTAATGAATAATAAAATCATCTTTAGTTCAAAAGTTTTTAATGGATTATAAATTAATAAAAAATATGATTAAGAACACATAAAGTTTTAAAAGGGGAATATTCAATAAAAAGAATTTTATCAATATATTTTATATTTTCATTATAAAAATGAGTATATAATATTTATATTTGGAATTAAATAAATTTATCACAATTTTATAATTTAAAATTTCAAAATTAATTAACAATAAAATTTTGGGATTTTTTGAAACATCTGATTTTTATATGAATAGTGAAAAATACCATTTTGAAATATAACGTGAATTTTAAAACATTATTAGTATTTAATTTTAAATTGGTGATTTATGGATTCATTTTATAAAAAAATATGTATTTTATTAGTGAAATTACTAATTTAAAAAATAATGTTTTTAGTTTCCTAACATATATTTTTATTTTAAAATTTATGTTACTTTTTATCTAAAAATTATTCTAATTCTATATACATTTATTATTTTAAAATTAATTTTAATAAATTTTAAAAAGTACATATATCAAAATTTATTTAATATCTATATTTAAAAATTCAACATTATATAATAACGATTTCTTTCTTAGGAAGAAAGGGTAAATTACTTAGTCAAAAATTAATTGTCACAGTAAAATATAAAATACTACAAATAATAAATCTATTGGTAAAAAGATTGAAACATGATAAAAAATTAATACAATTGTTTTTTATATATAAAAAAATTATATCCTAATCTAATCCATTACCACAATTTCTGGAGTCACATTACTTATTTAAAATTTCCTCTCTTTATATTAATTACTTATAATTACAAATATTCAATTCCCAAAATCATATAAATAGTGCCTCTCAACACCTCTTCAAGACCAGTCTAAAAATTTGGCTTCATATTTATAAACATTACTTTATTACTTTCCCTGGAACTCTATATTACTACCATATGCTTATGGTCATAAGATATTGGTAAAACTCATCCATTTCCAATAAATACATCTACAAAAATTCAAAACTCTTAATGAAATCACTTCTCAAAATCTAATCATTTTTCATTAAACCTATATTACCAATTCAGAAAAGAATACATAAATATTTCTTATATTATCGAATTTTCTTATATTTATGTGATATAAATAACATAACCTTTCACATTCCATTAATTAAAGGGAACTATTTAATTGTGCAAGTATGCAGACTGCTGATACCATGAAAAAAATGTTTTTTTATACTTCACTCGCTTACTAATATTACCCAAATAAGGAATTTAATATTTAATTATGATAATTATAACATATTTTATGTTATGTAATTACAAAACATATTAATATTTTCTAGAATTCAATGGGAAAATAAATCATCATTAATGCATATGTGTTGCCTACCGCCCTCTGGAATGTTGTATTATATATTTTGTTACCTTCATTCATGAAATGTTTTATAATTTTGTTTAAGTAATAAATTTCGTTGAAATTTTTTTATTAAGGTATTTTTAATTAAAAATTGGAATACTATTTAAAATATTATCAATAAGAAACCAAAGTAAATAATATTTAGATTTTTGTTTTTCAATTGAAAAATTTGGATCATCAATTTGGATACCAATGCTTTTTCATAATCATATCCTATTTAAAAAACAATATTTTATAAAAATACAATATAATGTACATTTTAAATTATAATTAACAATAAATCATTAATTCCAATACATTTTTTTTGACCTTGAGAGGATTAAATTTTGGATAAGAATATAAAATAAGACCACTTTTCTGAAATTAGTTCCAAACAATTAATATTACAAACATCCAATATTGAAAATTAATATCTTATAAATGATATAAATGTTGTAAATAATAGAACATGAAGATAAAAATGGTTTTAACTATGAATATTTTTAGGAAATAACTGACTAATATATTTATTTTTATCATATAATATGTTAGAGTGTATTCGATAAAGAAGGGGATAAATTAGGGGTTTCATGTCTCAAATTTTCATGAATTGACACACATTTCCTCTAACACACCATGTTTTATTTACAATATTATTTCTAATCACAATTTATAGTTATTTATGGATATCTAATTAGTCATGAAATTCATTGTCGAAATCATATCATTCATGGGGTTTTGATTTATAAATATATAGTGTCATAAATGATTTTGTAACATCAGCTCATTCCTTTTAGTTTTGTGAATTCTTGTTTAATTTCTTTCCATTATTTTCACAAAATATTACATTTTAAATCATTTTCCATTTTATATATCCATGGAAAAATAGTTTTTAATTATAATCCACTTCTATGAACATTTTCTTTTTCATTATTTTTTTAATAAAACAGATGATAATTATTGGAAAGAGAATCATTATAATAGAATTTATATTAAGGTTTATATAATGTTGAGCTAAATAATTATTTTCAATTAGGATTTATTTTAATCTATATTCACATGATTTATCAATAAGGATTTTTCTTCATTGATCACCAATTATTTTTCTCAATTATGATAATATGTTCCTGATAACAATTTTTCAATGATAATCAGTTTAATTCATTTTTTATCCAATTTGAAAATTTATAAATTCTATATTTAATTTATTTGAGTTGTTTATTTTATAATAGTGAATAATTTTCATTGAAATGTTTAAGAATGTAATTTATATTTTATTTGTTCATTATGAAAATAGAACAATATTAATTTAAACTTTTTAGGAAAAACATTTTATTTCCATGGGTTCATTGTTATGTGATTTGTGAATGGTTTTCAACTAGAACTGTTATGTTACAATGATGATGGGCAGGTTCCTATATCACCCTCTAATGAATTTGGTAAAATATTAAATGCCATGATATATTTTTATATAGAAATGATATAATTTTTTACTAGCATGGATAAAAGTTTAACTCATATGGGTTATGTTTATGTGGGTAAAATTTATCATTTTCACAATCATGGGTATAGGTTTATCTCTATTTAATATAATGATTCTATTTGATAATTTTTATTAAAATGATAATATTTGTTATTAATTTTTAACTTATTCGATCAAGAATCAATGTTTATGTTAATTTTGTAAAGCTTTAATGTGGAAATTATTTTTCAAGGTATATAATTTATGGTTTTATGCTCATATTCTAACTCTCTATGGTTCACACATTTTTTATGATTATCACTAATTTTTATATTATATTTCTCTGATGGACATTTTTTCTTATAGTTTTGAACTCATCATTGATAAAATTTTTATTCATCCCTTCTTTAGTTTTTGAGCACTCCCATTTCTTTTTTATTCAATCCCTATGTTATGGGGATAAGTGTTACTACTGAAAAATGGGATCGAAATGTCAAAACATAACTAATAATGTTCCGAAAAAATCATCATTAATATAATCAATATGTTCCCTTATTTCAAGTAAATGGAAAAGAACCTGGGACACTTCTCTAAGAACACTAGCTTTCATTAAAGATGACCTTGTAGATAAAACATAGCACTCATCCATGTTATCCCTAGAAACCTTCCAAGAGATTTTTTGTGAATATTTTCAAAATAAAAACCTTCACCCAAGATTATCATTAAATGAAAATAAAATATACCATCTACATTAGAGAAAAAAACCCTGAAAACCAACACAAATTCACCAAGGTACAATCAAAGAATAACCTAATTAGACTCTCTAAAAATGATTTTCATAAATAATTGATATATAAATAACCTATAATAGAACAACAACATGGTCCTCCAACACTATATACAAAGCAATTAGGTGCATCCAAACAACATGAAAAAATAACTTAGATGAATGGAAACATAATTATGATAGGAAAATAATGAAATAAAGCTACATGAATAGCCACAAAATCAAATTTTAAAGAAATTTTTTTTATAGGAATAAATTTTTACATAAAATAGACATATTATTCCTATAAATAAATATAAAATAATATAAAACATCGTAGAAAAAAAATCCACAATCTATAACTAAAATAGAAAGGGGTAAGCCTAATGTACATCCCTACAAAATTTAACACCAAAGGTCCTAAATTTACTTGTTAAAAAATTTTAAACACCATGATGAATTTAAAATTATTTAAATATCTAATTAATTCTCTGGGATAACTCTAAAAAAAATCAATGACTCATATTCTCATTTAAAATCATTTTAAAACATTAAAAATTCCCTTTAAATTAATTTTATCAATGTTAAGAAAAAATATAAATTTGAAAAAAATTAAATATTGTACTTCTTAATAATTTTTAATCATACACATATAGTCTAAAATTACATTGCATTTATAATAAATCATTGAGATAACAAAAATCATAACAATATTAATTAAAAAATAGTGGCACAACACATAGAAAAATTACAAATCTAAAATAACATGGTAATGTAATATAACTAAAGGAATAGTGGTTGGGCTTGGTCATGCCACATGCCTTGATATATTGTGTTCAAACTATTTTACTACCATAGAGTGTTTATAGTATCCATGCTCACATGATTCACATATGTTTTCAGTACATGTAAGTTTCCAATTACTTCTACCCCCACGAGTTTCTCCAAAATAATGAAAAATCATGAAACATCTGAAAAACTATAACAGATGTCGAGGATGGGAATATCAAAGTAGTTAGGTTTATGATTAATTACTATAGGACCCCATTTCATGTAATAAAATAAGCCTAAAATCCCTGTAAGGGTTCTCCCTCATCCCTTGAAAGGGGGATTGTCTTAAATAAACAAATAATAAGGCCTTCATGCCATTCGGGTAATAAATCACTAATAATAAATACTGATGCACCTGGTGCAACATATTGTCCATATCTATCTATAAATATTAATGTGTGGCCCAAGAGTGGTCTTGATAAAGGAGTCTTGATGATTTACTCAACTGATTTAGATCTTTAACCTATAAGAATCAATCAGTCTACAAACACAAAGTGTATTGACTAGGGTGAGAGTATAATATCCTTGTAGGTAAGTATTATTGATTAATTGAATTTAATTTTTCTATCCAAATTAGTAAAAATTATTTGAAATAATAAATATTAATTTAATGTTTTCTAATTATTCACCAAAACATGAACATAACCATTTTATGAATCCCCTTTTTTAGGACTAATTGTATAAGAAAATAACTCACTATAAAAAACATTTAATGTTACAATTTCTAAAACCATTTAGAGATAATATTCTTTGAAAACAATGGAAACAACCATATCCACCCATATAAATCTTGAAATAAGAGATAATTATTTATATGTTTTGTATTGAGAAATAAGATAATGGAAATATTAAAAACTAGATTAAAAACAAAAAAAATACATTTGAGTCGTAATTTTTGAAAATATAAAAAAATTATATAAATAAATCCATTTGATAAAAAATGTTTTTTGGAATAAAGAAAAGTTTATCCACAAATATTAAATATAGGACAACCGTATTTTATATAAGTTAACATGCCCATTTTCTCTTCTTATCATATGGTGATGTAATTATCAATCTATCAATGTGTATGAACAACAAAGGAGTTCATGCCCTCGCCTTCTGTAATGTGGATTCCCATCCAATGAAACAACATCCAATTCATCCAATAATGATTAAATGCCATAGAATAGTGATGTGATATTCCTGATTCAATAAAAACATGACCACAATACATATTCAATGTAGTTAGTTAAAGTAGAATAATCAAAAATAGATAAATAAGCATGGAATTCTTATATTATATTTTTGGTTTTCCATGTTCTAATTTCATTCACATATATCACATTCCATTTTAAAAATATTTATCATGACTAATTTACACATCAAATTCATTTAATACATAAAAACATGCCTTCACTATATTTTTATTTTGTAATAAAAGTGGATACCCCAAAAATATCCATGATACACGCATATATATATTATCAATCAAAAAATCAGATGTAGTGAAACATTAAAAGAATAGTTACATGGGGATTTAAGGGATGGATTCATGTATGTAAATGTATAACCTTATAAAAAAGATCAAAACTATCATTAAATCATGAAATTTAATAAAATTATAAAAAAATCATTAATGAGCCACATCTAATCAACCTCAAATTTCAGGCTCTTATTTTTAAGTCCCAACTTACCCAACAATTTTGAAACTAATACTTTGAAATATCATTACCTAATTATAATGATATATACAAACACACACATATATATATATATATATATATGAATTTATATTTATTCTTAAATATGAATATATATATATATACTAATTTAAAATCATATTCCATTTGGAATCTTTTTTCCATTTTGATACGATTCATAAACCCCCTTTAAGGTAAAAAAATCATGGAAGCCACAATTAAATAGGCCCAAATAACAATAAATAATTTAAAAAGTTTGATAATAATTGTAATGATAAAAAAAGAAATAAAAATATTATGCACAAAATGATGTCTCTTAAAAATGATGTCACATGAAATAACCCCTATTTCTACTCGTGAAATAACCCCAACTAGGCTACTCAAATATCATATCCATATTTGAAATACCCAAATACCCTTTTAATAATAATATTTATGGATAAATACGATTACATTAAATATAATATTTTAATAAAAATAACCCATGAATGATAATGTAGCACTAATATAGAAAATAAGAATGAAGACATGGAATCACCTTAATTGGGAAAGTGAAAATGATAAAGAATATTCAATAATATATAGTATAAAGTCTAAAGGGAAGATCAATATCCCTAAAATATAACACTACTTCAAATATAAATCCATTACCACCTAAAATTCAGATTATAGTGAATAGTAGCTCTTGGAATGATGAAAATACGAGAATATAAAGGAATAATGAAGGGGGGAAGAATAAACCCATCGTTGAAACCATTCAATTCCAAAAGAATTAATAGTAACCAGTTATTGTAGGTGATAAGTGGGAATATGCATGCGAGGGATTACCTGGATAGGTTTCATAAGTATGTGGGTGGAGGAGAAGGCATATATTTGGTTAAAAACATTATGTGATATTTTTTGAATTCTATTTTTAATGAAACAATAGGTCGTTCACATGTTTTGGAACACATATTATGAAGAATGTGATAATTAAGAAACAATCAATAGGAAAATGGGTTAATACACATGGTTTTTCTACATGGTTTGGTAAACCATATACTAATGGTGTTAAATGGATTCATTAAAATTACAGACTCAACCACACAATCACCACTTGGTTATTCCAAACATGTTGGCTAACCATGTGGTCATAAAAAACTATTAAAATTTTAAAATTCTCCTAAATAATTTGGATAAGCCTCAAGATAAATTTTTTATAACTAAATAATTTTTTTACAAATAAGGGTTATGGTGTGCTATCATTACTGAAAAAAATTACAAAGAACAAAATTTTTAATAAAAGTGAGATGTTGTAATCAAGTCCCTAATGTTATTCCAATTAAATAAATTTAAATATCATAAATTGCGAACATAGAATGTTATGATATCAACATTAGATGATTCCTTTTAATGATTTTTTAATATCATCATCATAGGAGTCCTTCCAACTACATTTTTTCTGTGATATCATATAGAAATTAAGAAAACTATTTACATTATTACTTTATAGAAAATCATAATATCTATCAGGATAATGAATAATTAAAATTTTTATGGTAGCTAAATATAACTCTTTAGATTTATCATTATAAACATACCCTAATTCTCTTTTATCACATGAACTAAAAATCACCTTTTGTTTTTGCTAGAATAAAAAAATAATATGGAATGATCATTCTTTTCTTAAGGCAATTAAATATAAATTTTACAATTTTCATTACAATCATATATTATAAAATCCTTATCATATTAAGTGGAAATCTCTTTAACCCTCTATAAAAACACACATTTAATTTCAACATTAAACATATTATGTTCATATATACTCCCATTAGCCATTTATAACTTATATTATATCAATAATATGAAGATAAGATACCCAAACTCCTTTATGTTATAGGATATAAATCTTATTTTTTATTTCTTTTATTATTTATCAGATGATTTTTTTTTCAATATCATATTCCTTATTATATATATTTGAGGAATAATAATTTTTTCTATATCATATAAGGTATTATAAGTGTTTTTAGAATTTTCCAATGAAATGAAGACTTTATTAATTAAAATATTACACGAATGAGTGGAAAAATGTTACCTTATATTTTAATAAAAATATGGATAAAAACTCATCTTAGATAATATTTATTTATCCATTCATCCTTTTAAAAACATGTCATAGACTACGATGAATTATAAAACATGTGTAAACACATAAAATATTATCTTGTTTATAAAATCACTATTTTGAAATAAAATATTCAATTATTTTATAAGAAAAATTTGATAAATAAACACATAATTTTTGTAAAACCCCATTAAATTATGATATATTTATTGTTTAAAAAATTGATTTTTTAATAGCTTTTGTTACACACAATATTGAGTATAAATGAATTGCAATAAACAAATAAAAGATAATGTAACTATTATATATTAGCCATTAAAATTGGAGTGTATGAATAGTGTTTTGTAATAATGGAAATAAAAATAGTTTACATAAATTAGATAAAATTATTGGTTAAAAATTTATTATAAATGAAAATAAATATCATTTATATGTAAATGAAATATTTTTCTGTAAAACTATTTTATACTTGAAATGTGTTTTTATCATAATAAATTAAATCAATCACTAATGGTGAATTATTTTAATGAAATATATTCATTATATATTATATAAATTTTATTGTCGTTTTTGTAATTATATTAGGATTGATATAATATTAAATATATATTTAAGCTTAAGAATGTTTTTTTCTAAAAAAATGGGTTTTAGCATGTGTGTTTAACTTCTTATAAAATTTATTTTTTCCACTAATAGGTACTTAATTTATAAAATAGATTATATATTTTTAATTTTTTATGTTGAAATTTTTCAAATTCGTCTAATTTATTTTTTGTCATTTTGAATTGTAATCATGGAAAAATTTATCAAATCTATAAAGGGTAAATCTAGCTATTCTCGGTTAAAACTATGTGTTAATTTCTCCAATTTTCATCATAATTCATTTTGGATGAAGGAAATTTGGCCCTTATCACCTTATTATTGAATATTAACTGATCAATGAACACATTTCTATGAAAATGAACTATAAAATATTTAAAGAAAAGGATAGAAAAGGTCACTCTCTTAATTTAATATATTTATTATTTGTCGATATATGAATGAAAGGACGTTATTAATGAAAATAAATGAATATTTTTTTGAATATTAAAATTTTATTCAATATGATAACTAATTTATAATTTAAAATTATTAATTAATTACATAAACATCTCGTACAGTAAGAGTAAAATATTTATCCAATTAACATAAAAATAATATAAATGATATTGAAATAAAATAATGTAATATAATTTGAGAGATTTATATTGTTAAATTAATGTTTTAGATAAATATAACATATTAGTGATGTGAAAATATATTATATTTAAATTTAAACATTTGATTGAGGTATTTAAAGTGAAATTAAAATTATAGTGTCAAAAAAATAAATAATGATATTTTATGAAGATAGTATTTTTTAAAATTATTTAAAAGTCATTAAAACAATTAAAGGGGATAAGGTAATAATATATAGTCTAATATTTCAATCATTTTCCATTTATGATCTGATCTATTATTTAATTGAATATTTATAATCATTAAGAAGTGAAAAATATGTAAAAATAGTTGAGGTTAAAATATTTAGGGGTTTTGTGAAATGATAATGTTTAAAATACCACTTCATCCTATAAAAATTTAATTTATTGGTGAGATTTTTAACATGTAATACCATATCATAGAAGATATTTCCATTTCAAATAACATTTCTTGAGAATTTCTTAGTTATATTTTAATCTTTTATATAACTCCAAGTGTGTCACTTCCCTCCCTTATAAAAGGAAGCCCCATCCTTCACAAATATAAAACACAATGAGAAACCTAAATCATCCAAGACCTAAATATTTATATTATATCCAATTATTATATGTTTTATAGGTGTATATATTGTTAAAAACCCAACCATAATATCAAAAATAAAGGTTATATATGATTCCTCTTGAAGATGAGTTAACCATATTACCCAACCCATTTCAATTTATTTATTATATTACCTCCTCAAAATATGTGGTATTCATCAAAAAATAAGAAATATATTATATTAAATATACAAAAAAATTATATTCATTAAGAAACCATAATTATCCACCCTCATTTTTAATTATTATTAATGGAAAACGTCACACAAGAGTATGTAGGCATTACCATATCAACGTAGTGTTATAATTCATCATTGATAACCATATTTAAGGGATGGTTATTATGATTGTTTTAATATTTAAATATGAAATTTATTAAATAATTATTCTCATTTAATTGTAATAACATATCTAACTTCCCACCATATATTTTTCTGGTAAATAATAATGTCTCTCAGACATGTCTGTGGTCTATCACCTCTAAAGAGTTATGTGTTTTATTTTTAATTTCCACTTTAGTTGGTTGGTTATATAGATATATTTAAATAATATAAAATTTTTATACTATATAATAATAATTCTAAATAGGTTAATTAATATTGATATTTATATCATTCTTTCCATCAAGAAGTGAAAAAAGAACTCACACATACAAACAACCTACCATCACCATGATCATTATAATTCACTTTTCAATATATATTTTATAAATTACTATAAATACATATATGTTGAATATATATGGTATTTAAAATTATTTATTTTATTTAACTATTATAAAATTTAGAAGAATTAAACAACCAAGAAAAAAACATGAATAATGATGCAGGTATTACTCAAAACAGTGATTTTAACTAAGAATTGTTAATAAATGGGTGATATAATATTAGATATAAATAATATGTTGTATGATATATATGAATATAATTATTTAATAGATATATAATCAATAAATTATTTTAATTTATATGGTTTTCACATATACAAAGGAAATCGAATATGAGGTTACGGTTTATTTCATATTTTCATCATTATTCGTGATTGTATATGTTTGTATCTCCTATGGGGAGAATATTTGACCATTATATAATAAAACGAAAATATTTAATTATAATACAATTATTTATATTAATCACCTATTTCTATTCATTTTCTTTTTTTATGTACTCATGATTTCAAAATAACTATTTTAATGAAAACTGACATTGTTTTTCTACTTTTTTGGGAATCTGTCATTAAAATGTCTATATTTTCATTAAAACATATAGAATGAAGTATTTATATCTATTCAACATTTTTGAAGGAAGTTTTTACACATATAAAGTTTTGAAAAATGGATTAACATGAATATTCTTTTAATTTTCTAAACGAGGTACCTTTTTATGTTTTTACAAAAAAATAAAGTGATTGTTTTTAACTATTAGAACATGAGAGAAAATGCCACCATTATAAAAATAAATTTATTTAATGAATTATTTAAAAAGATTTCATGGTTGTTTTGTATGATATTTTATCCCTAAAATTCTGAATAATATTTGGTTTTATGTAATTGTTTCTCAAGTTGAAAAGTTTTATTTTCCTTTAAAAAATCTCTATTAATATTTGGAATGTATTTTATTATTTTTCAACACCCTTTTTTAAATATTATAAATTACTATGGTTATACACTTATGTTAACATATAACATATTTCTATAGATGATTTATGATCAGCTTGACTAGGTATGGTATAAATATTATGTATTCATGTAGTTCCAATATATAGATTTATTGGTTTTAATGAAAGTTTGTTATGTAATATTGTTTATTTATATGATGAATGTATTCGAATTATTATGTAAAGGGTGGAACTTAGAATTACATATGACCTAGATTTATGGGTATGTATCATGACATAAAATATATTGGCATTTTATTAGAGGTCATTCACATTTGTATAGATGTCTTGACAAAAGTCCATGATGATATTTTTAGATTTCATGTAAAAAGGAATCGATGGAATGATTCAGATACACGACACTATGAATCACGTCATTATGAATTAATTTATTGTTATTATGAGTTTTTGTTGAATATTATTTTATTTGTGGGATTGTTTCAAACTCATGTGATTATCTATATGGGGTAATTTGATCATAATTTATTCCTTCTATATTGTTAATGCCTTATTATTATAATGTTATATGCATTACCTTACTAATCATTTGAGATCACTTCTTAGATATAATTTCTTTCCCTAGAAATGATGGAAATTTTTGTATGACAGATATATATGGATATGATAAATGAAAAGAAAATTGAACCCAAATAAAATTTTATGTTTTATATTATGATTAAAATGTAATGTGATATTTAATTAGATATTTAGTTTACCATGTATAATAAAGTAATCATTCATTTGTAGTGAGATTTATTATATTTAGTACTAATGTAGTAATATCAAAATAGGCTCTATTATACTAGGTTCATGTTCATTATATTTGGTTTCAACAAAAGTTTAGTAGAATGAGTCAAAAGAAGATATATTAAAACATAGATTATAGAACTTAACCATATGAAATATGTGGATTATATTCTCTAAGAAACTGAGATTCTCATTCTGAGAGTTAATATACTTATGTTTTCTATTTATGTAAATAGATTCACTGGTTATGAAATTATATATTATGATTCATGATGTTATGCATTAACCATGCCTGTCACATTATTTAAAATGGGTTCTTGAAAAAAGAGTTAATGTTGTATCAAGTCATGAAATATATGTTTGGATATTTCAATTGAGAATGATAATTATGCTTGTACTAGATCTGTAGCTAGAGATAAACAAATTATAACAATATTATGCAATCTAACTTAGGTTATGAAAAATAATATTTCACATATGGAGTAAAATATTGATAAAAAATGTTGTGTAACAATCTTACACCACTTCATTCATCAACAACCTCTATAGTTCAATAAGAATACAAATATATTTGCAGCTAAAAATTTTAAAATTTCACTAGAGAATATAATTTTTTTTGGAAATAAGGATATATAGAACGATTTCATTTAAGTTTATCATATCTCGATCTATTTATATCAATAGTGTTCATTGATTAAAATAACTATAGATGTGGAGAAAATATTTATCATAGAATGAAAGGATTTTAAGGAAATTTTCTTGGAATGGTATTTTCCTCATGCAAATTGGCTAGATATGGTGTGAAAATTCTTGAGTGTAAGTAAAAATGTATAAGAAAATTATTATATGTGTAAATATAAATTTAAAAGTTCATAGAAACATGTTTTGGAATATATATTTAATCAAAAGAGTAATATTTTCCATTTAATTGATGGGGTATAGAAAATACATCAATGGGAAATACTCTCCCAAATATTCTCATTTTTTAGGATATAATATTATGTACTATAAAGACTGTGAATGAATTCTAAAATACATATCTATTATATTGAAATAATTAGATGAAGTGGTTGTAATAGAAAAAAATTTATAAGTGGAATAATATAATGAATAATTTTACAAGATGTTATACATGTATAAGAAAACCCCTTGGTACAAACCTAATAGAAAAAATGATTTTTCACCAATTGTGGAGGAAAGAAGAAAACATAATCATTAGCTTAAGGGCAACATATAATCCAATGATGTATATTTTCTAAATTTAAGGGGATTTAGTACTATGATAACTAATTCCCCAAACATCAAGGTAACTTACTACAAATAAAGAAAATGTAAGATGGTCATTCTTATGAAACTATTACAACAGATGTAAATGATACTAAAAATTCTATGAAAGTTACACATATCATCCACTCCAAAACTATAAATTCCGTATTCGATTATGGTTCTACACACTCTTTTATATTTGATTTATTTTTTATGGGTATCATTTTATAACCTAAAATATAATATATTGAGTTGGTGGTGAATAATAAAAATGATTGGATGGTCATATCTCAGGACTATATATCATCTCTGATAATTGTTTGTGTGGTAGAACATCTTGTGAATCATATTATTATCCCTCTTGTTGAATTTGATGTAATTTTGGCCAATCATATGATCTCATAAATTAGAAACCATATCAATTTCTGAGAATGTAATGTTATATTTTTTATTATTAATCATCCATCAATCATCTATCAGTGAGAGGATGAATGTAAGCACTGAATTAAAATTGTTACACTAAATATGTTTTTACCAATTCTAAGGGATATTTATCTCAAATTATGGGTAAACCTCACAATTTATTATTTAAAAATTGTTAAAAAAAATATTATTTTTTTCCTGATTAATTTGTGTATCATTCCTTGAATCATGATGTTGTGTTTTCAATAGAACTCATTACTGGTGCCAAACCACTTTCAAAGGCTCCATATATAATCACTCTAATTTAGTTGTACGAATTTAAGAACAACTATAACCAAATATAGATAATATATTAATTCATCCATTTAGTTTTCCATGAGGTTAACCTACTCTTTTTTAATATGAAATATAGGTCAATGCGAATTTTTCATTGATTATCGAGATCATGAAAAAAATAATATGAAGAAAAGTTATCATATACACCATATTGATGATATTTTTTATCAGATTTGAGGGTATATATATATTCCATGATTTATTGTCAATTGGGATATTGTCAAATAAGGATCAAGAATGAATATATAAACAATATGACCATTCATATAAGGTATGGTCATCATGAATTCATAATAATTCCTTTTGGACCTACTAACACTCCCACTATCTTCATTAATTTAATGAATAGTGTCTTTAGTGATTATAATGAAAAATGTTTAAATCCTTAATATATGGTATTCTTATATTTTCAAATACAAAGGATGATAGTTAAGAGTATTAATGAATTATGTTGAATAACATGAGGAAGAAAAAGTTGTATAACAAATTTAACAATTGTGAATTATGGATTTGGAATGATTTATTTGGGGGTCATATTATCACATTTGATGGTATATTAGTGGATATAACAAAAAAATTATTTATCGATGGTGTATAAGAATCATAATAACTAAAATCTATAGTATTTTTTTGGATAGATACTACTAATGATTTGTGAGAGATTCTTCATGTCAATCTATTTGATCACAAAAATGGATTGAAAGGGGTTTACATTTTTATTGATAAACAAAGTTTATATAGTTTAATGTAACTAGAAATAAGGTTGTAAAATTTTCTTGTGCTTGCATTATAATACATTGTAGAATGGTTTTTTATATATAGTGATGAATCAAAGTAGTAACTGGGGTGTGTTCTAATAGTGATTGATAAAGTGAGTTTTTATAGCTCCTAACAGTTAATGGTTCATTGGAAAAAATATTCAAAACATGATTTGGAGTTTTAATCAATATTTTTCACATTTTATATATGGAAAAATTGTCTATGCAGTGAAATGTGTGATATATACAATGATCATAAATGATTAATGTATATATTTTCATAGAAATAGTTGAGTATGTACCTTATAATATGGTTGGAGTTCGTCCAAGATTATGATATCTCCACGCATTACCATCATGGGAAGGATAAAATGATGGGAAATGCTCTAATTCAGAAAGAAAATGCATGTTTTTTAATGACGAGGATTTAAATACATCCAACATTTATGGACTTCAATGAATTACATATTTAAATAATGAGTAAATGTAAATGACCTTATCTTTATCATATCAATATTAAACCATATATCAATGAGTTTTTTAAGAAGGTATATAAGGAAGAAGTGAAATTACAATAGATAGTGAGGAATGACCCTATGTTCAATCATCAACATGTTGTAATTGATATATTTTGGAATTTAGTATATATATCTTCAATACTAGACTTGGAGAGGGAGATATTTTATGAGGCGCACTATGACAACCTTGCTTTTTTATTACACAATTAAAAATAATTGATTACATAAACATCATTTGATAAAACATAGAATATTTAGAGGTCTAGTGTATTTGGGCCTTATGATCATTACAAAACAAATTAAAATATTAAAAACAACATCTTTATTGAAAACATCCTTTATATGACCACTACATTCCCTCGTACTTAGCTTTGCATGGGATAACCTAAGGACATGCATAAGAAAAGGGTGAGATATAATGCCAATTAAGGGAATAGTCATGGAATAACATAAGGATTACAATACATGTTAGATAATAGGCATATCAATAGAGAACGAGAGAAGAATAAACAAAAATAAATGATAAATCATGATAATCATAACATCAAAATGTGGAATCAAAACTTAACATGGAATTAGTATGAGCCAAGGCTCAGTACACTTGGAATATGAGTAAATCCTCATTGAACCTAAAGCAAAATTAAAACCTTGTTGCACTTAAATTATCATGAGTAAACACCAATTTCACTTGACGTATCACGATCCTATAATTTACCTAATGCATTGAAGCGCGATAAGGGCACACCCTTCGTAAACATATCATTTCATGAAAAAGTGTTCCACATGGATCATATAACATGGATTCATAAAACATAATGATTTATTACATGATAAAGGAATGTTTAATTAATACATGAAACATTATAATTAATAAGTAAGTGTGCATAAATTTGAATACCCTTGATAGAGATATGGGCATGGTATTCACTACACAATGGCATTGGCTTGGAAAATCGGTTCAATTTCAGCAGCGTAACGACGTGACATAAGAATTAATAAAAATGGTTGATGAGAGGGAAAGGGGTTTCTCATCATATGTACATGAAATATATAGTATGGGGTAATATAGATACATGTCCTATCAATTTTAATGAAATTTAGAGTCATGATACCAAAGAATTTCTTGAATGTAAAAGAGGAGAGATAAATTCTTTTAAGAATTTCGACACAGTAACATGTGTATGTGATATACATTTAATGAGAGAGAAAGGGGTCTCCCATAATTCAAACATAAATATATACGTATGGGGTAGGGGTGAAATAATACCCCTACATTTTTAATTGAAATTGAAAGGTCATACCAACTTGAAGAATATTTGACAAAAATGAGAAAGGATGAAAAACCCTTACTTAGAAGTGTGCTTCGAAAGGCTTGACAGAGGCTTGAGGGATGCTTCATGGGAGTTTGGGGCACCTTGGGAGGATTATAGAGAGAGGATGGAAGAGTTTGGATGAACTCTAATGGATTTGAGTGATGAAGAAGTTGGTGCTTAGGTGGGTTGATATAGGAAAGGTGAGGGAATTCTTTATTATTTAGGTTTGGGAAACCTCACCTTAACTAATCCAAACCACAAACCATACCATGGGGTTTCCCATGGTTTTTCGCAAAGGGGAGTGGAAATAAATATTTTATAAGGCCAAAGTCCTAGCTTCTTAAAATAATGTGGTTTCTTATGTGGAGGTGAGTCACACTCCCAAGGAAAATAATTTAAAAAGACAATATGTCTAATATGTCTTGAAGGCTCCATTAATGCCTTATAAAATAAGTCATACAAACCCAAAATCACATCATTTAAATGTTAAAACATATATTAGCTGAAAATAATCATAGTGTATTTTATTACATCACTATTTGGTCATTATGATGACATAAAACACATTATTTAGTTAAAAGGTATTTAATTTTTACCCAAAAATTGCACTGTATCAGAAAATTATGTAAAATTCACCATTGGATAATTTCTACATCCTTATTCTATAAATAATATTTATTTTCTCTAAATAATTTACTAAATATGTTAGTTTTCTCTTTTAAAATGAAAATTGACATTTATAGATAATTCACAGGTTTTGACAAAAATAGCTTTCAAACCGTAATAAAAATTACAATTGAATTCACAAAATTATATGATCATTTATATTTAATAAAAATTATTTTAATAATACTATTATTATTTTATTAAAATATTATTTAATTCGAAAATCCATTAATTCATCAAAATAGATTTCATAGTTGAACTTTAAATAAAAAATACTATTTGAGCTTTAAAAACTATATGCAAGGTAACAATAATAAAATGAATGTATATACATTATTATATAAAAAATAAGTATATAGAAATAGTGCTATGGTCATGTTACATATCCCCTTATAACACCCACATAAGACCGAAGAGTAAGGTGTTTGATGGTGATAGACTCTTGGGTTGGCTCGGATAACATTGCCCGGGTGGTAATCTATATCAACTTCCATTTCTCTTATAGGTGGTCCCGCTCGAGCATAACATATTCAAGATCCACTTGGGCTAGTTCAAGAGAGAAGACCAATGAATCCACCTCCATTCCAAGCTCTGACAAATGGGCTTTGTATGGGGCACGTCTACTAGATGAGGTCATCGCTTCCTTTGTTTGAGTAAATAGGATTTGTTAAAGCCCTGTATTTATAGTAATCATGTGATCACTATTCAACGACTATATTTGAAACGGTCAAAATTCATAACATAAAACCAAAGAAGTTTACATTATATATAAACATTTTACATAAAAAGACATTTAATTATATCAAGAGGGATTTCCCTTAATGGAATATTGGGTCATTATAATCTTCCCCCCATAAAGAATTTCTCCCTCAAAATTTTCTTTTCCCACAATAAAACAGTTGTGGGTAACTCTGCTTCATCATTTCCTATGATTCCCACATTGCTTCTTCAAACATGTAGTTTCTCGACAAAACATTAACAAGGGGTGTTGTCTTATTTTGTAGTACTTTTTCTCTAAGATATAATATCTTCACTGGTTTCTCCTCATAAGAAAGGTCATCCTCTAACAATACCACCTCTGAATAGAGTACATGTGAAGGTTCTAGTATGTACTTCCTTAAGAGCGATACATGAAAGACATCATGTACTTTGGCCAAGGTTGGCAGAAGTGCTAGTCGATAGGCCACATCCCTGACTTGATCAATAATCTCGAAGGTCCCATTTACCTTGGACATAACTTCCCATTCTTTCCAAATATCAGGTCCTTATTCCATGGAGATATGTGTAGAAATACCATGTCTCCAACTTTAAACTCATGGTCTCATCAATTATTATCTATATAACTCTTTTGTCGACTCTGGGTTTCCTTGATATGTTGTCAATTTTTTTAACCTTTTCAAACATTTCATTGACCATTTCTGGTCCAAGCAGCTTATGCTCACTGAACTCATCCCAACACGCTGGTGTTCTGTACCTTTTCCTATAAAGGGCTTCATATGGTGCCATTTGGATACTTGAGTGGAAATTGTTATTATAAGAGAACTCAACCATAGGAAGATGTTGATCACATCCTCCTTTAATTTACATTGAGCATGTTCTCAGCATGTCCTCAAGTGTTTAGATGGTCTGCATGGATTGGCCATCAATTTGAAGATTATAGGTCGTACTGAAGTTCAGTTCAGAATTCTGATCATATTGAAGACTCTTCCAAAACATAGGGGTGAATCATGGATCTCGATCTGACACAATATATCATGGGACTCCAGGCAGCCTTACAACTTCCCTAATATATATCTATGTCATTTGATCCAATGAGTAATCCTCTAGAATAGAAATGAAGTTTGCTGCCTTTGTAAGACGTTCCATAACAAACCATATTTCATTGTTGCCTTTGGATGTCTTCGGAAGTCCAGTGACAAATTATGTGGCGATGTTATCCCATTTCCATTCTGATATGGGAAATGGTTGCATCATCCCTTTAGACTTCTACCTCTCTTCCTTCACTTTCTGAAACACCATACATTTTGATTTATATTCAGCGATCTCCTTCTTCATATTATCCCAACAATAATGATCTTAGAGATCTTGATACATCATTGTGTTTCCAAATTTAATAGAAAAATTTGAACTCTGTGCATCATCCAAATGTTCCTTCTTCAGCACCGGTCTTAATTGAACACATAGCCTTTTTCCAAATCTCACAATTCTATCTTCATTAACATTAACCTCTGAGGATTTCTCTTTTTCGATAGCTTCGACTTTTTCATAAATTCCCACATCATCTTTTTTAGCATCTTTTTTACCTTCCAAAAGTGATGGTTGTGCAATCATTTGTGAAAGGATTAATGATGTTCCCTTCTCTATGATTCCCATGTCCATCTCCATCAAATCTTAGAAGATTGGATCCTTTCCCATTCTCATCAATGATAGAATCGATGGATCCTTTCTACTTAGGGAATCTTCCACCTTGTTCGCTTTCCTAGGATTGTAATGGATTGATAATTCATAGTCTTTGATCAGCTCTAACCATCTTTTTGGAACATGTTCAACTCTTTCTGTGCAAATATATACTTGTGGCTTTTGTTGTCTATATATATTTCACACTTCTCCACAAAGAGACAATGCCACCATATTTTCAATGTGAATATCACTAATGCCAACTCGAGGTCATGTGTTGGATAGATCTGTTCATGAAATTTCAATTTCCTTGAATAATAGGCAATGACTTTTTCATTTTGCATCAACACACATCTGAGGCCCTTCTTCGATGCATCACTCAATACCACAACATTTTTTCCACTTGTGTGTAATGTGAGAAGAGTGATGTGATAATCCTCCTTTTCAAATCCTTGATGCTTTCTTCACATTCATCACTCCATGAAAACTTCTCTCCCTTCGGAGTTAGCGTGGTTAGAGGGTTGAACAATCGTGAGAAATTTCTCACAAATCGTTGATAATATTCAGCTAACCCCAAGAAGCTACGGATATATGTAACTGATTTGGGACTCAAACATCCCTCAATTGCATCTGTTTTAGATGGATCCATAGATATCCCATTTCTTGTGATGATATGGCCCATAGATGAGACCTCCTTCAACCAAAACTCACACTTGATATACTTTTCATAGATATTCTCCTTCTGCAAGGTCTTTAGTACAGTTCTTAGATGCTTCTCATGATCCTCTATGGTTTTCAAGTATATCAGAATATCATCTACAAATACTACCACAAATTTTTTAGGGTAATCTCCCAAGACTCTATTCATCGATTCCATAATAAATTTTGGAGCTTTAGTGAGTTCAAAATTTATTACTATGAATTCATTGTCCCTAAATCTTGTACGAAAAACAGTTTTGGTGATATCTTCCTTCTTAACCCTTACTTGATAATATCCCAACTACTAATCCATCTTGGATAAGTATTTTGCTCCACATAGATGATTGAACATGTCATCTATTTATGTTATAGGATACTTGTTCTTTATCGTGATATTGTAAAGCTCATGATAGTCGATGCAAAGGCGCATTGACCCTTCTATCTTCTTGATGAAGAGGACTAGTGCACCCCATGGTGAAGCACATTGGCATATAAACCCTTTATCTAGATTATCTTGTAGTTGTTTCTTCAGCTCTCCAAGATACACAAAAACCATTCTATATGTTTTATTGGATATTGGTAATTCCCTAGGAATAAGTTCAATTGAGAATTCAACATCTTTTTTAGGAGGAAGACCAAGAAATTCCCCGGGAAACACTTCAGCGAATTCCCTCACAATAGGTATTTCCTCTAGGAAGGTTTCCTCCTTAGACTCGATCATATGAGCCATATAAACATGCTCATAAGGATGTAATATTCATTCTTTAGATGATAAAGCTAAAGACAATTCATCTTCTTCCTTGCATTTGTAAAGAATCGGGGATCGATTCTCTACATGGAGAGTGATTTCCCTCTCACGATAATTTAGGTTGGATTTATATAAGAAAAGCCAATCTATGCCAAGAATTGCATCAAATTCCACCAGAGGGTGTATAAAGAGGTTCTAAAGGACGTTTAATCCACAGATTATGATAGGGGAGGAGTTATATTCTTGGGATGAAATGATTTCCCCATTTTCCGTACTCACGGACATCTTTACTTCCATGATTTATGGTGGTGCTGGGATAGATCTAGTAAGCATTTGAGATATAAAAGAATGAATTAAACCTGAATGAAAAAGTAAATTAACTATTATTGAATGAATAACTAGAGTACCTGTCACCACTTCATTTTCGGGGTTCACTTTAGTAGTGGTGATGGAAAAATCTCGCCCTTGCAACCATGGAGGTTGTTGGTTACCACAAAAAACACATAGCTTAGGGCAGCGATTTTCAAGACTCTCTGGTTCTTTGTAGTTTTAGTAATGATCAATTACGTGATGTTAAAACGGAGCATTCCTCCACTCTGTTGTAGCCATTGGTTTTTTTGCCGGCATTTAATAGCTAGGTTTTCTTCTATTCCACACCTAAAGCATTTCCTCATTCCTTTCAGGAAATTTCCATGGTGATTCTTTCCAAACCTTTGGGAAGTGGGGTGCTAGATGTTTTAGCACTTTTGGATTTATCCATCGGACTGCCAGCATTGAAATCAAGCTTAATATTTGTATCCCCATGATACCCCTGAGATTATATGATCACTATTTCAACTTTGAGGGCACATCAGGCAATTTCCTCATTGTTGTCGAAGTCACGGATCGCTAGTGCTTTCCGCAGGCAACGTTTCAGCCCACCAAAGAAGCGGTCAACAACGCATTTATGGGTAACAACAAAGCCAGATGTCTATTGTGAAAGCCTTGTAATGTTTTTCTCATACGCTCCAATAGATTCATCATCTTTTATCTTAAGTGCAAGGAAGTCCCTTTCCATCTTTAGCCAGAGGGTGCGTGGAAAATATTTATCTAAAAAATCTTCCGTAAATCCTTCCATTCCAACACCTCGATCTCCCCCTTAGGCTTCTTATTTTTTTCAATGTCCACCATTGATCGGATTCACTCTCCATATGATAAACATCCAAGAGAACCTCTCTTGTTCAAAAAATTAAATGATGGAGAAGATATTTTTAATGGAGTTGATCCATTGTTCATCGATTGAGGGATTAGATGATCCATTAAAAGTAGGAGGCCTTTGTCTCATGAAGCTCTCGATAGTGACTTGTTCTTTCTTGGGGGGGGGGGTGTAGAACATTCCTCTTGACCTATGTTTCTATTTAAATCTTGACTTATCTGAGAGAGAAGCATGAAAAATTTCATGATTTCCACTCCCATTGGATTGGGAATCTCATCAGTACAGTCATCACATTGATCTTCACATCGGTTGTTAGCTTGAGTCCTCATATTACCGGCCATTAGCTGGAATAAAAGGAATGTTAGGGGTAACACATAACGGGTAATCCATGGACATAGTTAACAACTTATAAATAAATTTTATTTCCTTAACATATGAATCTATTGGATTTGGTCTATGATATCCATGATTCTACTTTCTATCATATATTATTCGGGAATTTTTTAGTCCCTTAATAATGGATCATACTAAGCTTGTGAATTTACCAAAGCAAATCCCTAGGGAGTGTCATAACCAATAGTGCAGCAAGTCCTATTTTCATGTACCAGTTCTTATTCAAGTTGAGCTCAAATTGGTGTTTTCAGGTTTTACCTCTTGGATACATCTATGGAAGAGCCACCTCTACCTGCTTGTATCTAGACAGGGATGTATTTTATTCATAAATCAATAACTCAATACTCACAAAAACTTAATAATGTTTTTATTATACTTAGTCTTGTCTCTAAGGCTTTACTACGGTTTTCTAATCCCAATCCCAAAATAACTAAACCTATCCTCTGATACCAAATATGACAACCCAACATTTGTATTACACAATTTAACATAATTTTTTACATACACTTAATTTGATAAAAAATAGAAGATCAAGAGGTCTAGGGTCTTTGGGGATTATGATCATTATAAAACAACTTAAAATTTGGAAAACAACATCTTTATTGAAAACTTCCTTTACATGACCACTACATTCCCTCATATTTAGCATTACATTGGATATCATGGTGACATGCATAAGAAAAGGGTGAGCTATAAAGCCCAGTAAGAGAATAATCATGGAATAACATGAGGAATAAAATACATGTTAGACAATAGGGATATAAATAAATCAAAAGATAAGCATAAACATAAAGGCATGATAAATCATGATAATCATAACCTGTAAATGTGGCAATAACACATAACATGGAATTAGCATGATCTAAGGCTCATTGCATATGGAGCATGAGTAAATCCTCATTGTATATAAAGCACAAGTAAAACCTCATTGCACCTGAATTAGCATAAGTATACACCCCTTTCACATTACGTATCATGATACTATACTTTACTGAATGCATTGGAGCCCTATAAGGGCACAAGCATCTTAAACATTTCATTTCATGCATAATTGTTCCATATGGGTCATATAACATGGATTCCTAAAACAAAATTATTTATTCTATGATAAAAAATGTAGAATTCATACATGATTTTTTATAATCAATAAGTAAATGTTCATAAATGTGAATACCCTTGATTGAGAAATGGGCATGGTATTCACTACACAATGACATTGTCATGGAAAATCGGCGCAATTTCGGCAGCGTAACGATGTGACATAAGAATTCATAAAAATAGTTGATGAGAGAGAAAGGGGTGTCTCTTCATATGTACATGGAATGGACAGTAAGGGGTTCATATAGATACATGTCCCCACAATTTTAATGGGATTTAGAGCCATGATACAAAATAATTGCTTGAATGTAAAAGAGGAGAGAGAAATTCCTTTTGGAATTTCGGTGTAGTGATGGGTGTACATGGGAGGCATTTAATAAGAGAGAAACGAGTCTCCTATCATTCAAAAATTAAGAGGGAAGTATGGGGTATGTGATAAAATATACCCCAACAATTATTATTGAAACAAAAAGGGCATAACAACTTGAAAAATATTGGACAAAAATGAGAAAGGAAGAAAACCAATTACTTGGAAGTGTCCTTCCAAAGGCTTGAGAGAGGCTTCTTGGGAGCTTAGGGAAGCTTGAGATAATTCTAGAGAGGGGAGGTCAGAGGTTGGACTAACTAAATAGGCAATGAGTGAGGAGGAAGTGGGATATTGGGTGGGTTGATATAGGAAAGGTGATGGAATTCATTATTATTTTGGATTGGGACACCTCATATTAAACTAATCCAAACCACAAACCATCCCATGGTTTTTTCCCATGGTTTTTGGTAAAGGAGAGTGGAAAACAATATTTTATAAGGCCTAAGTCCTAAAATCTTAAAATAATGGTGTTTCTTATGTGGAGGTGAGTCACACTCCCAAGGAAAACAATTTAAAAAGACAAGATGTTTAATAAGTTTTGAAGGGTCCATTAATTCATTGTAAAATAAGTAGAACAAACCCAAAATCACATTATTTTATTGGTAAGAAAAATATTAGAAGAACATAAATCTTATATTGTTTTATTACATCAATAATTATTCATTATGATGTCATTAAACAAATTATATATTTATACGGTATTTAAATTTTATCCAAAAATTTTACTGTCTTAAAAATTTATGAAAAGTTCACCATTAGATAATTTCGATGACTTGATTCTAGAAATAAATTTTTTTTATCTAAATAATTTTCTAAATATGTTAAATTTTACTTTTATAATAAAAATTGGTATTTTTTAAAAATTCACAGGTTTTGACATAAATGGCTTTCAAACCTTAATAAAAATTACAATTGCATTCATAAAATCATAAGATCGTTTATATTTAATAAATATTAATTTAATAATAATAATTATGATATTTTATTAAAATTTAATTTAATTAAAAATTTCATTTTTTAATGAAAATAGATTTATTAATTGAACTTTAACTAAAAAAATAATATTTGAGCTTTAAAAACTATTTACAATGGAATAATAATAAAATTAACATATATTAATAATTATATACAAAAATAATGTACATAACCATAGTGATATGGTATTGTTACATAACCCCTTATAACACCTGCATAAGACCGAAGTGTAAGGTGTGCGATGGTGATAGTCTATTGGGGTGGCTTGGATAATATTTCTCGGGTGGTAATCTATATCAACTTCCATTTCTCTCGTAGGTGGTCTCGCTCGAGCTTAACATATTCAAAATCAGCATGGGATTGGTCATGAGTGAAACCCAATGACGCCACCTCCTTTCCAAGCTCTGACAAATGGGCTTCGTATGGGGCACATCTACTAGATGAGTCCATCGCTTCATTTGTCTATGTAAAATATATTTGTTAAGGACCTATATTTATACTAATCAGGTGATCACTGTTCAATGACTATATTAGCAATGGTCACAATTATTAACAAAAAACCAAATAAGATAACATTTTATATAAACTTTTTACATAATGATACATGTAATTAGATCAAGAGGTATTTCCATTAATGAATGTTTGGGTCGTTGCAACCATGGTTCATAATTATCTATTAATCTTGGAGGTATAAAGATGTGTACTGATCAAAACCTGTTTCATTGGTGTGACAATATGAATAGAGAAATTTAAAAATATTATTTTTAGTTCCACGTATTCAAGAAATATACAGCGGATAGATTTAGGTGTATGGGAATGTGTCAACTATTTTATATTAATGAATGGAAATGGGAAAACACCAATATGGATTACGTTAGGGGCTCACCAAAACATAAAAAAATAATATTTCTACTAAGGTTATAGTCGATAACCATATGATTACAGCACACATAATTGGTATTAGAGAATATTTATCTCTTGATCAACATGATAGAATATACATTTAGTAGTTATAAATATTTTATGGATTACCACTATCTATTTTATCTTATAGTGATATAATGATTCCCTTGAATTTTGTGTAAATTCTTAAGTGCTATATGGATATAGGGTTGACTTTTTATATGAATATATTAAATAGATAGAAATTCAATATCTTAGGAAAAATGAAACCCAAGAAGATATTTTGATATCTTTTATATGAATTTGAAAGTAGGATGGGATCAACACATTCTTATGATCATGTTTTATTAAAACAATAGCATTTAATAAAAAATTTAGATGGATCTTTATGAATCACTCTTTAGAAATAAGTAAAGAGCTACAACCAAATGAGATGATATTGAATTATTAAATATTTTTTGACATGTGATTAAAAAATATGTCAAATAATTTTTAATACATTCCACTTCACATCAAGGAGGATTAAGGTCGATGGAAAATCTCTAATTAAAATAGTCAATGTCTTCTAGAATTTGACACTTTTGAGAAGGTTTTTATATGAATTTATAAATGGAATAATTTTATGATATTCAGAAATTAGGGAAATATGTCCCCACGTATAATATCCCTTTATATAATAATTATCTATTAGGGTCGGTAGCTTATTCCTTAGTGCTACAACAAAAAATATCTCAAGTTCAAAATGTGTTTGATGTATCTCTTTAGAGTAAGTTCTTACATGATCCGTCACATATACTAATGATATAGGATATACCATTATATAATCATCATTCATATTAGTAGAACATGGTAGAAATATTTCATTTTTTAAATAACATTTTTTGAATAATATGACTCAAATGTATAATGTTTTCTATATGAATTACAATTTTGAAGAAGCTACATGTGAACATGATGATGTAATGAAATACAGAAAGCATAATTTTCTGTATTTGAGTGATAAATAATTTTATAGTAAAATTATATATATAGGGGGTAGAATTTATCACATGTTAATTTATGATATATTTCTTTTTAACTAAATTTTGGTTTTACTATATCTTGAATTACATGAAATACCATGTTTAAATGAACCATGATCTACTAATAAAATATTTTATGACCATTCTAATATAGTAGTTCAAATTTGAGGTTATTAATAGTACTCACAAAATCATGGAAAAATTTAGTTAACATGTTAAAAATGAAATAATTTATTATAAATTTACTAGAAATGAAAATAAAAATCTGTTGAATTTTTTTATAAAAAAATTATTTGTATACACTTAATGAATTTTGATCATTATATATTTATTTAAAAATTATTAATTAATAATATTAATAAATTTTATATATTATATTTGAAATAATTTTTTTATTATTAATATAATGCTTGTTTATCCATGAAAAAGGAATAAATCTTGTTCTATGCATAAAATGTATTTTTCTAAAAAGTGGTTTTCATTTTGTTTTTTTCACAAGTTGTAAAAATAATTTATAAAAAATATATTTATTTAATTTTGTAAAATGGAGTCCATATTTTCAATCAGGACAATAAATTTTTTTAAATAGTTACATTATATTTTGAGGCAATATTAATAGTAACCTGAATATAATTTATCACCATGGTAAATGGTAAATTGGGATAATCGTGGTAAAATATAGGTATTAAGGTCGTAATTATAAATAACAATTCCTCTTGAATGAAGTTAATATTATATTTATAACCATAGTCTTTAAATTTGTTATTTTAATTTGACACTCCTCCATAAAAATGACCTACAAAATATTTAAAGCAATGAAAAATACAAATTGTCACTCCTTAAATTTTAAATAACTATTATTTTTCCCTATAGATGAAAAAGATTGTTATGAAAAAAATTGAAAATTTCAGTGTTTTTTATAATGAAAATATATTCATTAAATTATATTAATTTTAATTTATTTTGGTTATATAATTACATTAAATTCTTATTCATGGAAAATATACTATTAATTAAATTTCAATAATGAAAAAATGATTTTAAAAATATAAAAAATAATATATTATTAGGGATTTATACGACTTAAATTTTTTTTTTGTTAAACCTAAATCATTCGTGATGTTTAAAATTGTTATATTCGATTTAAAACTTCGTCTTGATGTTTTTAATGTCAAATTTAATTAATTATTTCAAAATTTTAAATAATTTAAATTTATGAAAATAATATATTATTGAAAAAGATAAAATTATAATAACCTTGAATAAGGATATGAGGGATAAAATATGGTCTGAAATGCCATTAAATTTCTATTTACCACCCAATTTTCCCTTTATTTGTAATTTTATAACATTGTAAGAGTAAAAAAGATGTTATTCTCATTAATGTTCTATTAGGTTATCTGAGGGGTTAAAAATGATGAGAATTAAAATACCAATTAAACCTATAAAAATGTTTTTTTGTTGATTATATGAAAAAAAATATCTTTCCTCAACATCAAATATACTTAAATTTTGAAGTATTTTTCTTTAGAATGACATCATTTTATATTAATCATTTTTAAAAAATCCAAGTCCATCATTTTCATCCTTCATAAATTGACACCATTTCATTCAATTATTCATTAAAAGTTGCGTAACCTATATCAATATTTATCTAACCATTTATCTTCCAAACTTCATTATATATGTTTTGGGGGTGATTTTATCCACAAAATACAAAATCAATTCTCCATAATAAATGATCTAATATAGGTCACCCAATGAAGAGGTAATTGTCTTACCCTGCCTCTTTCAATTTCATTATTATTTTACCTCCTATAAATATTAGGTATTTATAAAAAATAATTAATTTATAATACAAAATACACTTACATTTTAATATTATATTGAAACCAAAATTATCTACCCTTATCCATCAAATTGAATTTGATAGTATCACTCGTGTGTACAAATGACTGACCATCTACATATAGTGATTCTATTCATTTTTTATTTAATGTATGGGTATTAAAAGTTGATTGAAATTTATATATGATATTTAAGACATAATTATACTTATGTAATTATAATATCACATCAATATTCTAACCATCCAATCCGTTGGAAAATGACAATGTCGCTCGCACTTATGGTTGGACAACCACTTATACGAATCTATGCGATTTATTTATCATTTCAATATAATTCTGATTGTATTAACGATATATTTAATAAATATAATTTATTTATATGATATGATAATGTCTCTTGAATGGTGAATTATTGTTTACCTGTTTTTTATATATCCATCAAAAACTAAAAATAGATTTCATATGTTTGTAAAAACTAGAATATCTATAAATGATTTCGTTCATGCTTCTATCTTTATATTTTATGGATTACTATAAATAAATAAATAATGAATATATATTATATAAAAATGATAAAATTAAAAGTAAAATAACTAGAAAATGAAAATTATAGAGACATAGGCATAACATACATGGATATTACATCATTTTAGATAAATATTCAGTACATTACATAAAATACTTGCTTGAAGACTATAAAAAATTACTCTCTTTGGAAATATAGAAAAAAAAAATCTATCATGGTGAATGATCTTAAATATATACCATAAATATATAAAAAATTATTACATCAACCCAAAATATTTATTCCTAATCTAGATAATGGAATCACCACAAATAGATGTGTTCAGATGCTCAGTAATGGTAAACAAGGGAGACTTGTGAGCATAAACTTGAACATAGTAGTATGATAACATGATCATAATTTTAATAAATTATACCCCAAATATTAATGGTCATAAAGATGAGTTATAGGATAAATCATGGTATCTTATAAGACATGAATCATTAGGAAATAAACATCATGAGTTGTGAAATCATAACTAAACAAATAAGACATTGGATTTGTGGCATGCCTATAAGAATATGAAATTATATTTTAGGGATACCTACTAATCCCTTTATTACATGTTAGGATTGGGATATCAATATTATACCTACATTGGGATTGGGCTACCAAACCATGTACCCACATTATTTTAGGATTGGTCTAAAAACAATGTACCTTCTTGTTTTCGGGCGTCGGGTATAACCTGTGTTCCAACACCATTTTAGGCTTGGGCAATAACCCATGAACCTTATTGTTTTCTGTATTGGCTTACTTCTTGTGTACCCTCTATATTTTTGTCTTGGGATACAACCCATATTCCTTCTTATTTCTAGTATTGGGCTATATCATGTGTACCCTATTTATTTTATTAATGGGATAAATCCTATTTACCTTATTTTTTCAGACATGGGCTTCTACCTATGTGCCCTATTTCATTTAGACTAGGTTTATAACTTGTAAACCCTCTTTATTTTGGGGCATGGGCTACAACCAATACACCTTCTTAATTTTTGGGATTGTGATACAACTCGTTTACCTTTTCAAGTATTATAAAACATATCATTACTGAATTAATTGAAGGTGGTTATAGGTCCCACCCATATCATAGTAAATTCATTCACACATGTTCCACAATATAATATAACATTCTTTATATCATGACCCACAAAAACATATAGTTCTTATAGTCATGAAATAATAACCCATAAAATGAAATGGATATCATTATAATTTCATCACATCATAACCTATGGAAAATATATTGGATTCAAAACCATTTCATTAAATCATTCCCCATGAAAGAGAAATGGATTTCATAAACCTATTTCCCGTGACAGAGAATTATGTTTCATATTGACCCTAAAATTAAGCGTAACCCAATCATAGAAAGGATTTGAATGTAACATTTTGATAATTTCAAAAATGTTAATGATTAAAATCAATGGATCTAATCTTATAGGGAAAATAGTTTTTAAATATCATTCAAAACATATCTTAAGGAAATATCCTATCTTATTTTAGAAATACATATTATGACATGAATCCATTTAAAAACCATTTTCATAGAAAATACATTGAAAATATAAAACGATAAATTGGAACCATTTTGAAAACTATTTAATTTGAAAACGACATTTAAAAATTTTATTCATGATTAACATTTTGAAAATGAATTGAATTTTTTTATGGAATGACAGTTGGTAAATCCATCCATGTCATACGAAGTAAAAAATGAACATTCATTTTGTATGGTAAAATTCATAGAGGTAATTCCTTATTTGGAAATAGATAAAAATATTACCCTGAAGAAATTTATAATAGAAAAATGGGTAAAATTTTATTTAAAATCGTATAGTATAATGGAATTATATTCTTGTAAACCCATTTTATAATAGAATGATTTCCGATCAATGAAATGGTAAAGTCGGGATTTCCAAAAAAACACTTTCATAACTAACCTAGAATTCAATGAGTAGAAAATGGTTAAAATAAATGAATATATCGTAAAATAATTGATAAATGTGAATCTCATGAATATTCTTGAGATATGGATCATAATATTTCAACAAATTATTTATAAACATAAATAATCTTGAAAAGAAATGAGATAGTCTCAATAATATATTATAACATGATATTATTAGATCATGTTCTCCATATAAGGAAACAAAGTTACCTGAATCATATAATAATATTAAAATATTTATATTCATGATATGGATTTTAAAATTTAATTATATGAACTTCTAAAAAGTGTTTAGGTTCATAACAAATCTTCAGTACTAAAGAAGTCAAATTGAGGAAAAACATTTTTACTAATTTGGTAACATTTGAAACATAAACACAATGAAAGAAGGTTCATAAAATGGGCATGTTAATAAAAAAAACTTGTATAATATAAATATAATACAATCATGGGAAGTACATACACCGCACTAAAGTAAGGATAACCAAACATAACTTGTATGTCACTGAAATTAAAAGTGAGATGAAATCCCTTTACCTCGTGTCGTGATTTTCTCTATACTCATACAATATTTCTGTATAATAAATCTAAGTTTATGATAAATATTTTACAGAAGAATATTCTTATATTTCTTTCCATATATGGTTTTATTATAACTTTATATTACCATCTTGTTAACAATCTTATGTCATGGTTTCACTTCGGGCAATATTCACTTTGTTCTTCACACATATCTTAATTTGTTACATATTTAGTTATTATATTTATATAATGATTCCAAAATATAAACTAGGATATAAATACCAGGTATATATAGTAAATTTTTATTGTAATAATTGATATAATATAGTAGTATGAAATGGAATACACTATTCATGGAGATGGAAATTCGTACGTACATGTGAACATTGTGTCCATTTTTATAGTCATATTTAAAGATAGTATGTAAATGAAATATCTATATATATATAAATATATCATTATTAATTAATAATTACTATATAATATAATTTAATTAATCCCATCTTTAATACATTACTTGTTTTGTGTGAACAAATCACATCGCTTTGAGGGGGAAGTCGACCACAATTCATCTAACGTGATTATCGTATTAACACCAAAATTAAAGTAAAGAGATGATTATTTAAAAAGTTATAAAGAAGATTAAATAAATATTAAATATATTATATGACATTTATAAATATATTTTACTTCATAATGTCCACCATGATTGGTGTTAATAGAGAAATGTACATTCATCATTTTGTGTGGTAGTGGTTTACCATACAAAGAAACATTATGTTCAATATCAATTAGTTGATGTGTGTGTAAGTTTAGGTAAGATAATTTTCATAAAAAATTCTTACTATGTGGTTGATACTGGTGTTTGGCCAAAATAATTGAATAAAGACAATGAAGGGGATGGAGAGAAATATTAATGTAAAGGATCTTGAGAGAAAATGTTACCACTAAATCATGTAACTCCTTTTAATTTGTGACAAAAGGCTTCCTTGAGAAGATTTATACCCAAATATAGGATTAAATGTATAAGGGATGAGTTTTTAGAAGATAAATGGTAATATAATGTAATATTTTAAATGGTTTTAAAGGTTTCATGAGTATGTATAGTTGACATCCTTTTATAAAGAAGGAAAAGAACTCATTTGTAATTTCTGGATACATTTTAGGTGTGCACATGTTATTGCCTCAAAAAGTATTAAAAAATAAACAAAATTAAATAATGGGAGGTTTATGGAAGAAATATGTACATAATATTTCTTTTGGACATGTTTATAGGTCATTTGTGCCCTTAATTTTATGGTTTAGTCCCCAATTAAGCTTAATTTGGCATTAACTACAGTTATTAATGTTAATTAGTTTTACTAATCATTTAGTTCAAAAATTAACATGGTCTTATTAGCCTCTAAATATTAGACAGAATAATATGGTGAATTTAATATTTTTTAAATTCAAATCAAAGATGTGTAAAAATTAATATTAGTGTTAATCTTGCAGATGAGAAGAAATAATTGGGATTTAAAGTGGGAAAATGTTAGAAAGTTTGTTAACATTTTATATTCAGTTTCAAAGTGAAATTAATTATATTGAATGAAATTATATTAGTTGATGTATAATTTATATATATATTTTTTTGAAAAAAAATTATAATATCATTTACAATTAATAAATAGTTTCACAAAAAGACAATTTTTAACAAAAAAGTAGTATTGTCCTTATTCATAAAAATGTATTTTTCTAAGAAAAATCCAAAAAAAAATCTCCCTAGGATAATTTGGATGTTTTGAACTCAAAAATAATGTTTATTTTATCAAATTAAACTTCTAAATTTATCTAAAATTAATTTTATTATTAAAATCACTAGATTTAATAAGGAAATATCTTTAATATAAAAGGACATTACCAAAAATATTATCTTTCATTATCAATATGTTTTTATATATATATAAATTATAAAAAATATTTGAAAAGTTGTTATAACTATTATTATAAGTATGTATAATGGTTATGATATGATTATATAATTTATATTATATATATATATATATCTCATTTAAACTCATTGTTACGTGCATTGTACACAAAGTCGGGGTATGGATTAATGTGCATCAGGTTGATGTTGTGTGTAGTGGAAGCCAAATCGATATTCCATGTAGCACAAGACAAGTCGGTATTGTAAGAGAAATTAATGTTTCACTTAGTGTATATATATAACTCTTTTCAATGTAATGGGAAATGAAAAATATCGATAAGATAAATTAATTTGGAGAAATAATTTCAAAAATACAGGGGTGTTACGTTCTACCCCCTAAGAATGAATATCACTCCTGAAATTATTTGAAGTTATAAATGTTTTAATATATGAATGTTTCATTTGTAAAACCCCCACATCATAAAAATTGATACTAAATCATCCCCTATAATGGGAAATTTGGAACTATAATTAATACCCAATGTAACATATAAATAAGATTAATACTTTAAGAATAATGGTGGAAACTAAAAACAAGGATATGGAATAAAAATCATACCACCATGTTCTGATGGAGAGTGATAGAGAAAAAGTTTATGAAAAATTTAACAGCCACAAATCTATAAATCTTCAATGACATAAGGGACCTTCTAATACATCGAAAATTTAAGTATAGTATAAAATTTTTGGATTCAATAAAAGTTAAATAGTTATCATTAAAAGATATACTTTCATGATTTATATAGAACATCACCCTTTATTGTTTGTTGATCCAAATCACCTCCTTCTAAAAAATTATACCTTTTCACTCTTGATGTATTATTAAATCATGAGTTCAATGATATTACATCACATTTATAATTAGTTATCATCCACATAAGGTAGTTTGAACATGATATCCAATAAGCATAAGTTATTATATTGAAGATAAAAATTTAATCTTAATAACATAATCTGATGTTTATGATAAAATTTCCAAAAATGGATAACCTCATAACCCCTTAGAAATATGTAAATTCATTGATTTAGAAAGAAGGTCCTGAAATCAGCTTAACATATATCCCCCATATATCACAAATTGCCACCTGGTTTTCACGTTCAAAACTTGTGAATAACCTCATCATATATTCCCATGAAACATGGGAATTAACATAAATACTTTTAGAAAAATTTATTCTTCCTTATTTCAATTACTATTTGATATATTTTTCAAACCTAAGAAATTATAAACTTCATCCATACTGGTGTAGACCACATTTTCAATAATTAGTTCTAGGGTAAAACGAATCGTCCAATTTACTTATTCATATCTAGAATACCTTTATCCAAACATCATTATCTAAATATCAGACATTAATTATGGGTTACTATACCTTAAATAGAAATGTCTCTATTTTATGAAATCAAATTTTTATGTATTCATAACCATTCAACCTTTCCATTTCTTTCCTTGAGGAAAATTTATTTTGAAAATACTTATATATTACATGATTTATGTAACATAATCATAGAATTCAAAAATATAAATACATCCGCAGTCCAATCATATTCTTTAACCATCTCCCAAGCTCCATAAAATTATTATTTAATACTTATTTCCTACAATATAAAATATGAATCGTGTCTTAAAGTTCCCCAACATCATTCTTATAATACTTATTTTATTTAATGTTAAAAATACATGAAGTCCATAACATACCTTTCACATCTCAATTGCGATATCTTTATCTTCAGAAGTATAATAAATAATCATACCATATTAACAAATCACTTTTATGAGATTTTGAATTGTTAAATCAATTCTTATAATGCTCATAATTTCCCCATCAGAAACATTTAATTTTAATCATGTTCCTTATAATTATGACTATTGACCAAAATAAGAAAGAATAGTGTGATCATTACTTATCATAGAATAAAACCACACAGTCTTTAAAATATTTACATATAGGATTTCTAAAATATGGAACCTTCATTAATCTATGACACCCTAGCTTTATCCTAGGTTACTCATAGCCAACTTATTTTTAAATCCTTCATGATGGTTCAAAATGATTTTGTTAATTCCCAAAGAATATCCCATAGGAGTGTCAATATAGGTGTGTAAAAAAGTCGGTTGTCGTGCACATGATTACCCTGAGTGGATTCTGGAACAACTTGTAAGGGTTTTTACACCTCGGTACATCTGTTTGAGAGAAACATACACATATATTATCTAGCAAGGGATGTATTTCTAGGAAACCCCTCACTATATCCTTTACCAAAATTCCAGTACATTTTCCTAAGAGGTAATTCATACATATACTTATCTTTATGGAAAACCCTATAAATATACATAGAAATATACATAGGGATCTCAATAAGGTTTTATCACCGTAGTATCAAAGGATGACTAATCCTGTCCTATGATACTGACTATAGTGACCAGGATTAATATATTGGGATATTACATCCTTTTAGATGAATATTTATTATATTAAAAAAACAAATCCCAGAGGAAATTTTTTTTACTGTCTTTGGAATGTTGAAAACCAAATCTTCTATCAAGATGAAAAATAATCATCATCCCCCCTAAATATATCCACATTTTTTACTACCACCTACAAACATTATTCCTTACCTCGAGAAAGGTAAAATAATAATATAGTGAGATTAGATGATCAGTAAGGGTAAACAAGAGAGAAATATAAAGAAAAAACATGAACATAGTAGTACGATAATGTGATCATTACATTAGGAGATCATACCCTGTATATAAAAGGGAACAAACCTCAGTTATTTAATAAATATTTGTAGTTAATAAGACATGATTTATAAGGGAATAAACATCATGAGCCATGAAATAATAAATAATGAATAATACAAAGGATTTGAGGCATACATATAAGAATAGAAACTATTATGTCAGGTATACTTATTAAGACCTTTATAATATGTTATGCTTGGGCAATGACTCATGTACATACTTTGGTATTGGGCTAGCAACCCGTGTAGCTGATTTCTTTTAGACTTTGAATAAAACCCATGGACCTTCTGTTTTTGGCTAGGGATACAACCTGTGTACCCTCTATATTTTTGGATTGGGATAAAACCCATGTACCTTCTTGTTTTCGATCTTGGGATAAAACCAGCGTTCCCTATTTATCCAAGGGTTGGGATACAACCAATGTACCATCTTTTTTTTCTTGGGCTACAACCTATGTACCCTCTTCCTTTTAGTCCTGGGATACAACCCATGTTCCTTATTATTATTGGTCTTGGGATACTACCTGTTATCCCTCTTTATTTATGCTTGGGTTAAACCCTATACACCATATTTATTTTCAAGAATGGGCTACAACCCATACCCCCTCTTTCTACACGGGCATGGGATACAACCTATGTACCTTTTGAGCTCATATAAAACAATTTATTACCCAATTAATTAGAGGTAGATATAGGTCCCACCCATGTCATAGTAAAATCATTCACATATGTGCTACATGACAACAAAACATTCTTCATATCATGACACAAAAAAGATAGATTTCTTATAATCATCAAATAATGACCCATAAAATGAAATGTGTATCATTAAAATTTCATCACATCATAACATATGGGAATTATATTGGTTTCATAACTATTTCATCAAAGCAAAACCTATGAAAGAGAAATGGATTTCATAATCTTATAACCCATGAAAGAGAAATAGGTTTTATAATGACCATGAAATTATGCATAAACCATTCAATGAAAGGATATGAATGTAAAAATTTTAGAATTACCAAAAAGGTAATGAGTAACATCAATGATAGTCATTTAATATAGAAAATTGTTTTGAAATATCTTTTAAAAAAGTTTCTTGTGGAAATATCATATCTTTATTGAAAAATGATTGTTAATACATAAAACAATTTAAAGAATATTTATAAAGAATTACATTAAAAACATATAAAGATGTCTTGAATCCAATTTGAAGACCATTTTTATTGAAAATTGTTTTTTATAAAATTTCTTATTGTCTTTCCTATAATAAATGAAAACAAATCATCAATGGAATGAAATTTTGTAAATCTATACATTTCATAGGAAGTAAAAAAACAATCCTTTTTCATTGTAAAAAGGTTAGACGGGTGGCATTGTTCATAATGTTATAACAAGAATCCCACAATGTGATTTTTAAAAGAAAAAAGTCAAAAAATTTATTTAAAATCTGATAGGATAATGGTATAATATTCTTAGAAACCATTTTTAGAAAACATGGATTTCCAAGTGAAGAAAGTGTAATGTCGGGCTTTACAAAAAAACACATTTTTAACTAACTTATGACCCAAAGAGTAGAAAATTGTATTAATATATGATTATATCTTGAAATAAAAGAATATAATAAAAATAATTAATATTATTGAGTAATGGATCATAAAATTTTCCCAAAGTAATCATAAACATAAATAATCTCGAGAAGAAATGGGATTGTCTCAATAAAATCTTATATATTGGTATCTTGGGTTCATGGTATCCATGTAAGGAAAAAAAGTTAATTGAATCATATAATATCATGAAGGAATTTAGATTGATGACATGGATTGTATAATGGAATTATATGAACTGCTAAAAAAAGATTTTCTGAATTATAAAACTTAAGTATCAAAGAATGAAAATTGAGAGAAAACATTTCTATAGATTGTGTATCCTAGGAATCATAAACTCCATGAATGAAGGATCAAAAAATGGTAATGTGAATACCAATAAATTTAAGTACAAGACACATAAATTAAAATCATGGTAGTTATATACACCACATGAAATGAATTAGAAGCAAACATAACATGTATCTCACAGAAATTAAAAGTGAGATGAAATCCCCATACCTTATGTCTTGACTCTCCCTATACTCATAAAATATTCTTATATAAAAAATATAAGTTTATTATAAATATTATAAAAAATAATATTAGTATATATTTTACCAGATATGGTTTTATCGTAACCTTGTATTACCCTGTTGATATTGAACCTATGTTAAGGTTTCACTTAGGGTAATTTTCACTTTGTTCTTCACACATGTCATATTTTGTTACATCATTGAACCTTATATTTATATCATGATTAAATAAGGTAAACTAGGATATTAATATGAGTTATATTAGTTATATAAATATTTTAATAATCAATAGTATATAAATGTACGAAATGTAATATATTGTTCTGGGAGATGGTAAGTCGTACATATGCATGAACGTTGTTTCCAATTTTTGTTATCGTATTGAAAGAATGTATGAAAATGAAATTTGTATACATATATAGATTATATATATATATATAATTATTATAGTTTCATTAAATTATAATATATATCATATAAGTTCATTAAAATCATCCTTAAGACATTTCATGTGGTGTGTGGACGAATCATATCGCTTTGAGGGGGTGGTATAGCACAATTCAACAAAAGAAATTATTGTATTAACACCAAATGGAATGTAAAACATTATGTGTTAAAAAATGACTAAAGAATCGTAAATACATAGTAAATATGGTATATGACTTGTATAAATATATTATTCAACCTAATGGCCACCATGATTGGTGGTAAAAGAGAAATTAACAGTCATAGTTTCGTGAGGGAGTGGTTCTCCGTACATAGAAACAATATATTCCACATTCATTATATGGAGTTGTGTGTAAGTGTAGGTCAAAATATTTGTATAAAGACATCCCAATTTATGATGAATACCGGTTTGTTCACACAATAATAGAATAAAGAAATTTTTGGGGGTGGATAAAGAAAATAAATGGAAGGAGATTGAGAGAAGTCGTTACCATGAAATCAGGTAACTCCTTTTGGTTTGTGACAAAATGCTTCCTTGAGAAGATTTATTCCCAAAGGGAGGCTTCAATGTCAAAAGTAGGATTTTTGGGACGATACTTGGGAATATAATGGATGAGTATAAATGGTTTGATTGTTTTGAGGGATATATAGGGGTGGTGGACTTTTAGAGGGAAAATGATTCATTTAGAATTTCTAGAAACAAGTTAGGTGTGCACATGTTCATACCGAAAAAAAGTATAAAAATACCAAGAAAAAAATAAGAGAAGGATTCTGGAAGAACTATAGGAATAAAAGGGGTTTTTTAAAAGTTCATAAGTCAATGGGGCCTTTATTTTTAATGTTTAGTCCTGAATTAAGCTTAATTTGTCCTTAACTACTGTGATTAATGTTAATCACTTTTTCTAATCATTTAGGTAAAAAATTAAACAAGGTATAATTTGAATTTAAATATTATATTAAATAAATTGGTCTATATCAGATATTTGAAATTCAAATCACAGAAAAAAATATAGATTAGTTCTAGTATCAGAGACTGAAAGAAATATCATAATTTTAAAGTAGGAAAATGTTCAAAAGTTTGTTATGATTTTATATTCAGTTTCAAAATGAAATTAATTATAATGAATTAAATTGTATTTATACTTTAAGTAATTATCTTATGTTACCCTAAAAATATGTATAATATCATTTATGATTAAAAATTAACTAGAAACATGTATTTTTTGAACAATATAGCAACATTTTTCACAATTCATCAAAACAATTATATTTGTCGGAAAAATCATAAAAATCCTCCCTATGATAACATCGACTTCGTGAATTCAAAAATGAACTTTATTTTATCAAATTAAATTTATAAATGTATCTAAAATTAATTTTATTTTTAAAACAACTTCATTTAAGAAGATAATATTTTTAACATAAATGGACTTTACAAAAAATAGTATCTTTCTTTATCAATATATTTTATTTATATAACTTGATTATAATAAATAATTAAAATGTATTTATTACTATTAATATAATTATTTTTAATGGTTCTATTATAATTTTTCATTAAAATTAAATATATATTTATATTTTATTTAAAATTAGTGTTTCATGCATTGTACACCAAGTCAATGCTGTGTGTAATGTATGTCATGTCAGTGTTGCGTATAGTACATGCCAAGTGGGTATTGCATGTAGCTAAATCCAATTCGGTATTTTGTGTGAAATGAATATAATAATTAGTTTTTTAATATATATATATATATATATATATTACTATTTTTAGTGTCACTTGATATGAAAAATATCGAAAAGATGAATTAATTCAAAAAAACAATTTCACAAAGTCCAGGAGTGTGAAAAAGTACACCTAAAAATGATGTAGTTATTACTCAAAATAGATATTTTGAAAATTAATTTTTAAAAAATATGTGATAATATATTATTGTTAATTTTTATATGGTAAGATATAAATTAATATACTATATTTGGATAATAATAATTTGTCTCTAATTTTATCATTGGATGTTTAGATATATTCGAAGGAATTTGAACATGACGCATGAGTTTATTTCAAAATATACTTATTATTAATGAATATTTATGTTTTTTATCCACTAGAGAAATTAAATTATTTTTATATCATAAACCTAATATATTATACCGACATTAATTAATTTCTAGAGTTATATGTTTTCCTTCCATTTTCATCACTTTATGCACTCAATATAATGAAATAAACCATTTAAGAAAAATTTTCCTTGTTTTTATACTAAGATTGGAGTTGTTCTCCATGTACATATTTTACATTAAATGTTTCAAAATATGTTTTTAATATTATACAATGATATATTAATGAAATGTTTTTCAACTATTTAATATTTACTATATGTTTTTAATGTATTATTCTTGTCATTCTTCGAATATGGCACTTTTTGATCATTTGAAAAAAAGTGTGAGGAGAATATTCTCATATAATATAGAATGAACTGAATATTTTTTCATTAAGAAAAATATATTTTTTTAGATTACATTAAAATTATAAAATTTTATTTTGAATGAAATTGTTTTACTAAATATTTTTTAAATGTATAGAATTTATATGAGTGTTCTCAGAGTAAAAAATACTATTTTCTACAAGAAATTATCTTGTGAGTTTTTTAAATTATTTTCATATATGTCAACACCATTTCTTAAATATTGTGATTTAAAACTGTTATAATGCTATGATTCTGTACAACATATTTACTGAGATGTTTTATGATCATCATTATGTGGTAATGTATTAATACTATGTTTGTCATTTTTTAAATATGGTTAGTTATTAATAATTAAAACATATTGGATATGTTATATTGTTCATTCATAAGGTTTATTCATTTTAAATAATATGTAATGGGTGTGGACTATAATTACATATTCATTTGATTAATCAGTAGATATCTTATGACTGACTTGATTGGATATCTCGATGAGGATTTTCTCATTTATATAGATGTATTGTCATAAGGCCTTGATAGTATTTTTAAATGTCATTATAAAAGTCACAATAATATGTTTTACATATATTGTATTATGCATTCCATCATTATGAAACCATTTATTGTTTTCCATGATTTCATTTTATTATTTATTTTATTCATGGATAGTTATCAATCTCATGTGATTATTTATATGTCACTATTTTCTCATAATTTATTCATTCTATATTATTTAATCTTTATTTAGCATCCATATTATGAATTTCATTACTGAGCATATGTTTTCACCGCATTATTATTTTTCCATTACCTAGGATTCTATAATTCGTTTTATCATTGATATAAATTAATATACTATGGAGAATAAATATTATCCAAATAAAAATAATAAACTTTATTTTATGATTTAAAATTTATTATGGGATTCAAGTTTATAATTATTTTTCCAGGACAACTAAACAATTTCATTATTTTTGTTCTTATTTGTTGTATTTATTAAAAATGTAATAATGTAGCCATCAGATCTAGAATACATGGGTTGGGTTATTTTTAGTTTTCATATAATCATATAATATCAATTAGTTCACACTGAAACCTTTTATTGTATTAACACTTTTTTGCATCACATGAATTCAAACCATAAGCTCCATTTACTATTACATTGATTTTTAACTCACATTTATTAAAAAAAAATATTTTATATATTTTTTAATTTCATACACTCCAAAACTAAATAATTAAATTTTATAACATTTATTCATAACATATTCATTCAATAGAGTTTCACAGACCCATTATTTATATAAATCCATTTCATCATATAAAATCAATTAACATTCCTAATAAAGAAGGTTTTAAGGTAATTAACTATCCTATTAATATAAAATGTTTTTAATCTAAAATAAATGTTATTCTTTTTGTTTTTTTTTCATTTTAAAAAAAATCTAGTTTCTACAGCACTAAAAATGATATATCACAAATTTTGTTCATATATTCTTATTACTTTGATAATCTTGTGTAAACATTTGTTAAATAATTCATAATAATGGAATGATTTAATAAATGATAATATGATTAATTAATTAAAAAATAATCCTTAAAAAACCACTAGTATCACTATGTTAACATAAAAGTTAGTCATATTGGGTATATGGGACTAAAATTACTTAAGTAAATTTTCATTTAGTTACTTTGAAACCCTATGTGAATTAGAATATTAATCTCATAATATTCCATAATATCATTTTGAATAACATAAAATCTTATTTACTTAGGATGGTGTTGTACTGTCATGTAATATTTAATTTATTTGATAAATACTATTGAGTTAACTATATTAGTAGTTTTGTATATTATGTTTTTCATTATTATAGATTCATCTCAAGGCTAAGATAAATGATGATCATGTTATCTATTAGAAAACAAAATTATTTGATTACTATCATTTTTTTGTTAAAACTAATAAGAGAATAAATTAAAATAAATCCCAATAAAATTAAAATCCATTTTAAAATTATTGTGTCTACTGTAAGCAGGGTGATCTAGTTAAGATATTAGGATTTTGTTTGTTTTCATTAAGAATATAGTAAATATTATTACAAAATTGTATCATTATACAAAAATCTATTGCAAAGGAAAATCCTTGGAGGCTGTCAACTTTTGTAATGTATGTTTGTTTTTAGAGAAAGAGAAATTTTTAGCATATGTTTAAGGGCTTCTATAGTGTTTATAAAAAATAGTTAAATAAAAATATTTTGAAATATATATTATGTGATTGCTTAGGAATTATAATGTTAATTACCGAAACAGTAGACTTCAAATTTCCTTCACAATGTAATCCATTTTCACATAATTTATAGTTATAGTTTAAAAACTAAAAATGAATGATTTTAGGTGAGAAAGAAAATGTTATTCTAAAATTAATTATTTCAATGATAAAAATATCACATATGTTCTGTGAAAGAGATAGAAGTAAGTGAATCACATAGGTATTTTCTCAAATTTCATTAATGATATAATATTTTCTATGTGATAATTGGTGTTCTTATATAGACATTATATAATAATGGTTGAACATTAAAGGGAAATATTCAAAGAGGAGTAAACAATGCATATAATTGTAATCCAATGATAATAAATATTTTTAAGGAACATTTCCTGTTAGAATCATACAGAAAAACTCATCAAAGAAAAATGTAAAAATAAATTCCACGCATCATTTATGAACATTAGGAGTTCGTGAAAATAATATCATTTTATGAAATAGTTTTATTTGAGAAGTTAAGTGAAGTTCATTGGGGAGTAATAATATGAAATTTATAATGGTTAATATCACAATGCGGTTGTTTTCGAACCGTTTTTTTTTTCATTACTAGTTTGACTATGAAGGAGTTACTAGTTGGGGATTTTCACATTCTAGTTTCAGAAAACACCATTTTAAGTGATGAAGTTTGTGCGGTGAATAAAATTCCTCATAAAACATACCCATAAATTAATGGTACTAGGATTGTGGAATATATTAGAGAATTATATTGCACCTTTCTTGAATTAAATTAAATAACATATTATGGATAATATAAACATGAACTAAAAAATAATAAATTAATAAGACATACAAATGAAATGGTTCATAGAGGGTGAGTCAATAGAATCAATCCATGGAAGGTAGTGTTCTAATCCTTGATCATTATTATAAATATAGTTATCCTGGTACTGAGTGACCATGGATAAAAAACTATATTCACTAAACTATAAATAATTAGTAGAATATTCTACATAAACACATTATTATGTTTAATCACATTAGAGTATCCATCAATGGTGAACAGTATTAAAAACATTAACCCATATGTTAATTAATTAATTTATGTATGTTTTGGATGTTCATATAAATGTAAGGGTTAAATGAGTTCCCAAAAATATAGAAAAAATATCCAATATAAGATGACAAAATATGAACACTTCAATTCACCTCGCCTCTCAAGGTGTCTCACGTTTATAAAATGGTTATAAATCCATGGTTATAGGCACTAAATCTATTTTCTCAAGAACATTTAAATAGAGAATATAGTTAATTAAAATGGAGTTAATTTTCCTGAAGGATGTAATTATCATATTTGTAAGAATATAATTAGGCAAAACTAATATCATTATATTGATGTTTTCTTTGCTACTATACATGGGATACATGTTAGTGATATTTTGGGTATCTCCATGACAAAAGGTATAACATCCCAAGTAAGTAATGAATAATATATATTCTTATCTATATCTTTTTATGAATTAGATAGTGTTTTAGAGGCTTAAAATGAGAATAAATCCAATCGTAAGCATGGAATACTCTAATATTTTTAAAAGATTGTTTTAACGCCTTTTGATGGTGAAAATTTTTTAAATCTAACTTTTGACAATTTTATAAGATTTATTTGTCAAAATAAACTTATTCTTTATGATTGGGACATTGAAATTTACTTTGGATAAATTTCTGGTATTTTTCTGATAATGTTCATTTTTTAATGAATAGTGAAAAGTGTTGTATTTTAATTCAAAACAACTTTTTAATCTAATTTATTTATATGATTATATTATCTTTTTAATTGGTTTTAAAGTTCAATTAGAATATTTTTTTTACCATTTAATCCAATGGTGGTCATTGGAATTGATTTCACATTGAAATTGGACTTAAACTAGTGTCAATGTTTTGAAACATATTGTTTCATAAAAACACGTTATTTGATTTGACAGCGGGATTTAATTATAAAATTTATTAATGCAACTCCTATGTTATGAATTTGGTAAAATAGAAATCATTTTTGAATTCAGAATATCAAATATAGCTTAGGGTGAATTTTTGGTATATTTCGGAAAAACCATAATTTTTGATGAATAGTGAAACCACAAAGTGGTCGTTACAAAAACTGATTTTTCGTTTAAATGGGAATTTACCACTTCTGTCATTTGAATTTCAAAAATCCAATATAAATTATTTTCATTATTAAGTAAAATTCGGTTCAATGGGATGAAAATAATTTTTGATGAAAAGTAACTTTTATGTTTTATTAATCGGGATTAAAGGTAATTTGTGTGATTTTAGGAAAAAATGATAATATAATAAAATGAAAATATCTATACACTTATCATAAACATATTGGATGAGTCATGGCCGACCAAGACAACCCATGGGTCGATTTTTGGGACCCCATGGAGCAACTTGGGTAAGATAATGACATTTATGCCTTTTAATTAAAGTAAAAGCAAAAATGACCCAAACATGTATTGTTTTACTAAAACAATTTTACATGGGGTTATACAAGTCATATTTTTAACTATAAATAGTAATTGGAAAGATAAAATTATTTCCTACATCATAGTTTTTTTTTATAATTTTTAGACATTAAATAAATTAAATTTTTCATGGCATCATGATGATGAAGCGTTTACCTCGTTATTTAACGATTTAAATAAAATGGAACGATAATGTAAAATCTAAGACCTACACATGTCAAAAACCTATTGTATGGGTCAATTTCAAACCCTTATCACCTTATCCTCGAAACACATCAATGTGGGACCATTAAAATCTGAAACTCATTTGAAAATAAAGTATCATTTTATACTTTTCCAAGAGTGCCCCTCCTCTCCTCTTATAAAAGGCCCCCAACTCTACCTCCATACCCACACCTCTCAAGCCTTTGTCTCGGCCAAGCTCTGATAATTTTGTCTCTCCACATCCCTATCCTCATCCTAGAAGCCTTACCTTAGGCAGGAAGCTCTTCAAGAAACCCTTTTGGTTTAAACCAAAGGGAGTTACCTGATTTTAAGGACATTAAAGAACGATCGAGTCAAGTCAGACCCGAGTTAAGGGACCTCATCTCAATATCCTTTCATTGAGTCATATTATTTTTATACAAAACCTTCATTAATATGGTGTAAAAACCCCTTTTACCTTTACATTTATTCAAAATGATTCTTTTTATACGTAGCATTTTACTAAACAACAAAAGGGAATGTTTTTGTAGTACGTATGGGGCGACAACGACCTTTTCCGCCTCCGTGAGTATTATTTGGTCTTTGGATTCCTCAACAAGTTGTAATGTCTTTAAAATGAAAAAAATATCATATACTATTTTATGTATTTTGGTATTAAAAAGGGTTTTTATAATGAATTTTTTTATGTCAATATATTTAAGTGATATATTGTGATTGAAATGTGGAAATGTTTTCATTCCTTTATAATTGTTATGATTTTATAATGGTACTTAGACATTTGACGGTTGGTTATGTGATAAACCATATGATGGGTGGTGCCGTGAATACCAGGACGGGTGGTTACGTTATAACTTCCAATGAATTGGGTATGAAAGCCGGCCGTATGGCTATTCCATTAAGTGATTTGTGTGGAAGTCGACTGTATGGTTATTCCATTTAAGTATGTTTATATCCTAAGTTACCTTATTATGTTATGTGTTCTTTATATGAGTTTTATGGTAATATTTTGGTTACAAAAGGGTAATTAATTATAATTTATTCAGTGAGGAGTATTTACTACTCCATAAAGGTGAAAAGTATTACTTTGATAAAGTATTCATGGTTTTACTTGTTGTTTTGAAAAACTAACAGTTTTCCTTCTTTGAGTATCCCTTAATGAGATTTTTTTGCTCACCCCAAGTTTTTTTGAAATGTTTTTCACAGGACTTAATGTGGAATAGGGTCAAGGATGGGATCAAGGAAAAGTCATGCTATCTAAAACATGGAACTAGACATGCTTCTTTTTAAGAGTTTTTATTTTTTTGAAAGCTTAGTAGAAGTGTCTACATTGAAATCTTTTGAGATGTAATAGTTAAGATCTAATTCCCTAAAACTCTAAACCTGAAAAGATCCTCAATGGGAATTATTCATTTAATTCAATGTTAAGTAATGTTTAAGGTCGGGGCCTTATAGTTGGTATCAGAGGTCGGTTTAGACAACTTTAAGAGTTAGAAAATTGTTTAATTATAATTCAATTTATGGTATGATTGAAATGATATAGCATTTAAATATTACCATGTTGCTTAAACTAAGATATTTCTGTGTTCAGAATGGTTTTCCATAGAGGAAACAAAGAATCTATGTTGGGATGACATCAGGAGGAAGACAACCTTCCAAATCAGCATCCTAAGATGGTCAGAATTGGAACTGAACAGTTTGTTGCAGTACTGGCGCAGTTGACTCAAGCGATAAATGGTGGTAGTATCCATGCACTAGATCAACCAGATCAACCGCAGAGAAACATGTTAGTGGTGGAACATTTCATGAGGCAACATCCCCCATCATTCATAGTATCATCTGACCCTGTGCAAGCTGAAGGGTGGATTAAAGCACTGGAGAAGATTTTTATTGTCATGTGGTGTTCAGACAATCAAAATGTTAATCTTTCTATTTAATGTTTTGAGGGTGAAGCAGATCAGTGGAAGTCGATGGTTAAAAATATCAGGGACGCTGATGAGATTGATGATCTTCACTGGGACGAATTCAAAGGTATGTTTCTTGAGAAATATTTTCCTAAGGTGGTTCGACTTAGGATGGAAAAACAATTCCTATAATTGAGGCAGGAGGATGATTCAGTGGCTGCTTATGAAGCAAAGTTCACTCGACTGGAAAAGTATGCTACAAACGTCATACGATATCGTGATAGTAAAATCAACCGTGTTTACTCAGTGATAAAGCCATTGTATCAAAGGGATTTAGCTTATCGTGAGTTCAAAAGTTATAAAAAACTTGTTCGATGTGCGGAGAAGGAGGAAATGGAGTTTGCTGATGATCAGGTGAGCTTTGACAAACATCAGAATAAGAGGTCCAGTTGGTAGGAAAAGGGGAAGAATTCATCAAAGAAGCAAGGAGGTAGAAAAACCAAATATCCATCCTGTGATAAGTGTGGTAAAATGCATCCTGGAGAATTTTTATCAATGTCTAGAAAGTGCTTTTGGTGTGGTAAGTCTGGTCATATTGCTCGTAACAGTAAGGAAGATAATCAAGTAGGCAATGAAAATCTAGCAGTAAGATGTTTTAAGTGTAATGAAATGGGTCCTTATGCAAATGAGTGTCTAACAAAGAACTCAACTGAGGGAAAGCAGCCAGACTATAAGAAGAAAGGGTTGGTGAAATCCTTTACAACTACTTCAGAAGATGTTGGGCCATCGAATGAAGTAGTATCAGGTACACTTTTTGTTTGTTCTGATTATGACAATGTGTTATTTGATTCAGGGTCTACACATTCATTCATTTCTGAAAATTTTTCTAGTAAAATGGAAATTCCATCTCAAGATATGAATCTTGAACTTATGGTAAAAACACCCTGAGGAAACATTGAGACAAAAAGAAATTATATGAACCTTCTTATCCTTGTGTGCAGAAAGAATCTACCAGAAAACCTTATTGTTTTACCTCTAGTAGAGTTTGATGTTATCCTGGTTATGGATTGGATCTCTATTTACCATGTTAAGATTGACTGTAGAGCTAAAGAAGTTTTTTTCGGAAAGACTTTCAATTTGTGTACAATAATGAACCCTTACTACTTATAACATATCAAGAGGCCGAGAAACTTGTAAAAGATGGAAATGAATGTTATCTTGCACATATTGTTGAAAACAAAGGAACTATTCATATTAATGATGTGCCAGTGGTAAATAAGTATCTTGATGTTTTTTCTGATGAGTTTCCTGGTATTATTCATGATCGGGAATTTGAATTTACTGTTGACTTAGTTCCGGATGGTAAGACAATTTCAAAACCCCCTTATTGAATGGATCAAGTTGAACTTTTAGAGTTAAAGAAGAAATTACAGGAGTTATTAGATAAAGGTTTCATTCGACCTAGCACATCACCATGGGGTGATATTTTCTTGTTTGTTAAAAAGAAATATGGTTCAATTAGACTTTGAATTGATTATAGAGCCTTAAATAATATCACTGTTAAGAACAAGTATCCTTTGCCTCATATCGATGATTTGTAGTTATGCCTTTTGAGTTAACCAATGCACCTGCTGTGTTCATGGACCTTATGAATAGAATTTTCCCTGAGTTCTTGGATAAGTTTGTTGTTTTTTTCATTGATGATATTTTGGTGCTTTCTAAAAGTAATGAGGAGCATGAAAGTCATTTAAAGGTTATCTTGAAAACCTTAAAAGAAAAGAAATTGTATGGTAAATTCAGAAAGTGTGAGTTTTAGTTGCTACAAATTTCTTTCCTTTTTCATATTATATCTAAAGATGGAATAACTATTGATCCTGCTAAAACAAATGTTTTTAAAGAATGGCCAAGACCCAAAAATGTAACTGAGATCCGTAGTTTCCTTGGTTTGGAAGGTTACTACTGAAGGTTTGTTGAAACTTTTTCACGGTTATCTAGTCCAATAACTAAGATAACTTTGAAGGGTGTTATGTTTATCTCGATAAAAGAATGTGATGATTGTTTTCAGGAGTTGAAAAGAAGATTGGTGAATGCTCCAGTTTTGGCACTTCTTTCCATGAATGGTCAGTTTGTTATATACAATGATGCTTCATTGAAGGGAATTTTCTATATCCTTATGAATAATGAATAGGTAATTGCATATTCTTCACGTCAGTTGAAAACTCATGAGGTAAATTACCCTACACATGATTTGGAATTAGCTACTATTGTTTTTGCTCTAAAATTTTGGAGGCATCATTTGTATGGAGTAAAGTGTGAAAAATATACGGATCACAAAAGATTAAAGTATATATTCACTCAGAAATAATTGAACATGAGACAGAGGATATGGCTAGAATTAATCAAGGATTATGATTGTACAATTCATTACCATTCGGGAAAAGCAAATAAAGTGGTTGATGCTTTGAGTCAAAAAAGTAATGCTTCATTAACAATGTGCGTTTGAAACATGATCCGTTGGTTAAGGATTTGATGAACTTTGGCATAGAAGTTTTTGGTGCAGGAAGTTCTTCTGTTTTGTTTCAGGTATCAGTGAGATCATCTCTATCAGACAGAATTACGAAAGCACAGAATCAAGACAGTGAGTTGTAGAAAAAGGTAGAGCAGGTTTAGAAGGGTAAGTTGCATGAGTTTAACATTGATAATGATTGTGTTTTGAGGTTTGGGAAGAGATTATGTGTTCCTTGTGATTCACAGTTGAAGGGTGAGTTGTTATGTGAGGCTCATAGTTCTCTGTTTTCAGTTCATCCAGGCAGTACTAAGATGTATAGAGATCTTCGGGAGTATTACTGGTGGGACGGAATGAAAAGAGATATTGGTGATTTTACTGTGAAGTGTTTGACTTTTCAGTAGGTTAAAGAAGTGTGGCAGTAACCGAAAGGAATGCTTCATCCTTTACCAGTGCCAGAGCGGAAATGGGAAAATATATCCATGGACATTGTTGTGGGATTACCGAAGACATCTCGAGGTAATAATTCAATCTGAGTTATTGTTGATCGCTTGACTAAATCTGCTCTTTTCCAAGCTATGCGAGATACTTTTTCTCTAGATCAACATGCTCGGTTGTATCTTAAAGTGATAGTCAGGTTGCATGGAGTTCCTCTATCCACTGTATCTTATCATGATCCCAGGTTTACTTCAAACTTTTGGAAGGGCCTTCAAAAGCCGTTGGGTACTGAATTAAATTTTAGTACAGTTTTTCATCTGCAATCAGATGGGCAGTCAGAATGAACAATTCAGACCTTGGAGGATATGCTACGTGCTTGTTCAATGGATTATTAGATATGTTGGGACCAACATATTTCTATGGTTGAGTTTTCTTATAATAACAGTTTGTATTCTAGTATACAGATGGCTCCGTTTGAGGAATTATATGGGAAGCATTGTCGAACTCAGACTTTTTGCGATGAAGCAGGTGAAAGGATGCTGATGGGACCAGAATTGGTAGAAGAGATGCTATAAAAAGTTCATTTGATTCAGAAACACATGAGAACAGCTCAGAGTAGACAGAAAAGTTATGCGGATAACCGGAGGAAGGATCTATCTTTCGAGGTAGGTGATCATGTTTTTCTCAAAGTTTCACAATGAAAAAGTGTGATGCAATTTGGTAAGAAAGGAAAGCTGAGTCCAGGGTTCATTAGACCATATGAAATTCTGTAGGAAGTTGGATCAGTTGCTTACCGAGTGGCTTTACCTCCGAGTTTATCTCAGGTACAAAATGTTTTTCATGTTTCGATGTTGAGAAAGTATATACCAGATCCATCTCATGTTTTGAGCCCAGAGGTAGTTCAGTTGGAACAGAATCTATCTTTTGAGGAAAAACCGGTTCAGAGTCATGATCTTAGAGTTCAAGTGTTGCGGAATAAGGTAATTAACCAGGTAAAGGTTTTATGGAAAAACCATATGGTTGAAGAGGCAACGTGGGAATCTGAAAATGCTATGAGGGATAAATACCCATACTTATTTTGATAAGTGAATAAAATTGCAAGGAAGAAATTCCCAAAATGGGGGAAGGATGTAACATCCCAAGTAAGAAATGAATAATAGATATTTTTATCTATGTCTATTTATGAATTAGATAGTGTTTTAGAGTCTTAAAATGAGAATAAATCCAATCTTAAGCATGGAATACTCTAATATTTTTAAAAGATTGTTTTACCACCTTTCGATGGCGAACAATTTTTAAATCTAGCTTTTGACAATTTTATAATATATATTTGTCAAAATAAACTTATTCTTTATGATTGGGACATTGAAATTTACTTTGGATAAATTTCCGGTATTTTTCTGAAAATGTTCATTTTTTAATGAATAATGAAAAGTGTTGTATTTTAATTCAAAACCACTTTTTAATCTAAGTTATTTATATGATTATATTATCTTTTAAATTTGTTTTAAAGTGAAATTAGAATATAATTTTTCCATTTAATCCAATGGTGGTCATTAGAATTGATTTCACTTTGAAATAGGACTTAAACTAGTGTCAATCTTTTGATACATATTGTTTCATAAAAACACGCTATTTGATTTGACAGTGGGATTTAATTATAAAATTAATTAATGCAACTTCAATGTTATGAATTTGGTAAAAAAAAATAGATATCATTTTGGAATTTGGAATATCAAATATAGATTAGGGTGAATTTTTTGTACTGTTCGGAAAAACCTTAATATTTGATGAATAGTGAAACCACAAAGTGGTAGTTACAAAAACTGATTTTTCGATTAAATGGGACTTTACCAGTTCTGTGATTTGAATTTAAAAAATCCAATATAAATTATTTTCATTATTAAGTAAAATTTGGTTCAACTGGATTAAAATAATTTTTGATGAAAAGTAACTTTTATGTTTTTTTCATCGCGATTAAAGGTAATTAGTGTGATTTAATGTAAAAATGATATTATAATAAAATGAAAATATCTAGACACTTGTCATAACCCTATTGGATGAGTCATGTCCGAACAAGGCAACCCATGGGTCGATTTTTGGGACCCCATGGAGCAACTTGGGTAAGATAATGACATTTATGCCTTTTAATTAAAGTAAAAGTAAAAATGACACAAACATGTATTGTTTTAATAAAACAATTTTTACATGGGGTTATACAAGTCAGATGTTTAACTATAAATAGTCATTGGAAATCTAAAAATATTTCCTACATCATATTATTTTTTTATAATTTTTAGACATTATATAAATTACATTATTTATGGAATCATGATGATGCAGCGTTTACCTCATTATTTAACGATTTAAATAAAATGGAATGATAATGTAAAATCTAAGACCTACACATGTCAAAAACCTATTGGATGGGTGGAGTTTGAACCCTTGTCACTTTATATTCGAAAAAAATCAATGTGGTATGATTAAAATCCGATACTCATTTGAAAATAAAGTATCATTTTATACTTTTCCAAGAGTGCCCCTCCTCTCCTCTTATAAAAGGCCCACACCTCTACCTCCTTACCCACACATCTCAAGACTTTGGGTCATCCAAGCTCTGATAATTTTGTCTCTCCACATCCCTATACACATCCTAGAAGCCTTACCTTAGGCAGTAATCTCTTCAAGAAACCCTTTTTGTTCAAACCAAAGGGAGTTACCCGATTTTAAGGACATTAAAGAACGATCGAGTCAAGTCGGACCCGAGGTAAGGGACCTCGTCTCAATCTCCTTTAATTGAGGTATATTTTGTTTTATACACAAATATCCTTTATATGGTGTATATTCCCCTTTTACTTTGACTTTTATTCAAAAGGAATATTTTTATATGTAGCATTTTACTAAACGACAAAAGGGAATTTTTTTATCGTACGTATGCGGCGACAACGGCCTCTTCCACCACCGTGAGTATTATTTGTCCTTTGGCTTCCTCAACAAGCCATAATGTTTTTAAAATGAAATAAATACCATATACTGTTTTATGTATTCTGGTAATAAAAAAGGTTTTTATAATGAATTTTTTTATGTCAATATATTTAAGTGATATATTGTGATTGAAACGTGGAAATGTTTTCTTTCCTTTATAATTTTTATGATTTTATAATGGTACTTGGACATTTGACAGGTGGTTATGTGATAAACCATATGACGGGTGGTTTCGTGAATACCAGTATGGGTGGTTACGTTATAACCCCCAATGCATTGGGTATGGATGTCGGCCATATGGATATTCCATTATGTGATATGTGTGGATGTCGACCGTATGGTTATTCCATTTAAGTATGTTTATGTCCTAAGTTACCTTATTATGTTATGTGTTCTTTATATGGATTTCATGGTAATATTTTGGTTACAAAGGGGTAATTGATTATATTTTATTCGGTGAGGAGTATTTACTACTCCATAAAGGTGAAAGGTATTACTTTGATAAAGTATTCATGGTTTTACTTGTTGTTTTGAAAAACTAATAGTTTTCCTTCTTTGTGTATCCTTTACTGTGCTTTTTATGCTCACCCCAAGTTTTTTTGAAATTTGTTTCACATGAATTAATGTGGAATAGGGTCAAGGATGGGATCAAGGAAAATTCATTCTATCTAAAACATGGAAGTAGGCATGTTTCTTTTTAAGAGTTTTTTTTTGAAAACATAGTAGAAGTGTATACTTTTTAATCTTTTGAGATGTAATAGTTAAGATCTAATTCTCTAAAACTCTAAACCTAAAAAGATCCTCAATGGGAATTATTCATTTAATTAAATGTTATTTAATGTTTAAGGCTGGGGCCATATAAAAGTATACATGAAGATACTCGATGATGAGGAAAATGATATGAGTTCAATATCTATAACATTAAGAAACATGATCTATAAGAATGTGGTGAGAAAAACTAGTTACAAGGCTATTTCATATAAAAAAAATGACATCATAAATTTGTACAATGTGGAAGCATAATAAAAACTGAGAACAAAAGATAAATTATCCAAACAATAATAATAATAATAATAATCAATGATAAGTGTAACCTCATATACAAATTGATGTGTATGTCAAGGATAAAAAAATATAGGAAATTGAAGGAAATGTCACACTATTTTAATACTTTTTTGAAATGAACAAAAAAATACCAAAATGAATCTATCCCCATCTAGCATCACGAGCCTTTTTTGGTCAGGTTCTCCACTACTCCTATAGAACAATAAATCGAGAATCAAAAAGTGGGTACTTTCCTCGATCCCTACCTGCATCAATAATGCCTATCCGAGTACCAAAAAACAACATGAATTGGGTGTGAGACAACACCAAGTAGGATTCAACTAACAGTTCTTATAATTGGTCTAGTATGTGCAAATAATATGATTTATTGCCCATGCATTGAAAGAATAAAACTATTAAAGTGAAATTAAATTTTTCTAATATATCAATGGAAATTTTGATTAAGAAACCATGCCATTAAGGATAATTGTAATGAATAATAAGCATAACCAATGGTCTATGTTGAGTGATCATGTCTCATATGAACATGGTTCAGGACCTAGTGAGTATAAGTTTTCAAACCACAAAAACAAGTGATGTAAACTAGTTCAAAGGAGTATAAATGCCCAATGCATCCAATTATGTTAAGAAAATCAGACTAAAGGAGTATAATATTACATGGAATCATATAGAAACAGGTCCATGTAATGTAAATATGAAAATCAACCTATTTAATCACATCCAAGTAATATAAATTTCTCAGGTATCCTTGTGAATCAGATACAAGTAGTTTAAATATTCAATGCATCTTAATAAGTCATACAACCAGATCTATGGAATATAAATTTTCATGAAATTAAAATTATTTCAATCCTTGGATTATAATTATCCCAGGGATACTTCTAAAGACAGTAAATGGGATCAAAGCATTAGAAATTTACAAGATATTCAAGTGGGTCATCGGTGAAATATGACAGACCCCTTTATCATCATAACCAATTCATAATCAATTTCATTAGAAATCTCAAAATCATATAAAATCCAAGGAATAGTCATTCTAATAGTATTCATATAAAAATTAAAAAGTTCTTTAAGGTTAATATGACCTTCAACTAACAACTTTAATACCATATTCAAGTCCCTACATTCTATAATTATATCAAAATACCCAAGATGTTATATATTCATTTTGAATAGAATGAACTAGCCCCATGGATGGTTTAGGTTGAGGTGAAAAACATCTATCCTAGAATAATAGTGTCATGTATTTTTAAAATAATTAATTTTATATTCAATTTTGGGATTTATTTAATTAGGAAGCAATGTACGGATGGTCTGGTGTGCGTCACAATGGATATAATCTAGAAACTACCAGAAATTACAAGAAAATGTATAGCCAACCTACCTTATGACTGTATAAGAATAGTCACACATTCTCATCCTATGATTCTGTCCATATCAAAATAAAAATGAAGAACAAATGAATTCCTCAAAAATTTAGCATAAGACCCTGCACCCAAATAATGCCATCAATGAGAAGAGAATCAAAGGATTATTTTAGAGAAATAGATAACTCATCAATGTTTATCTAATGATGGTGATGTTAAATCTATCAGGGTTGTCCAGTGAAATAAGATTTAATCCTATCTAAAAGTTTTGAGATAGATACAATTAATGTGGGAGTAACTACAAATTTCAATGAAAGTGTTGAGGTGAGAAAAAATGCATATTACCTAAGGGAAAATGGTAAATAGTCTGCTGTTAAGTGGTTGGATGGTTTAGACACATAGTTGGACAAACCATATGCCAACCATGCACCCTGATATGTGCCAAGAAACCCCAAACTCAAGATAGAAATATAGTTTGTCTAACCACGTATAGATCATGAAAACCCTTCTATTAATTGGTCAACAACACACACATGGGCATGCAACCTGTGTCACGTGGTGAGGGAAAATCATTCATCCCTCTATAGTGATCTAAAACTTACAACATGGTTTTCTATAACCGTTTGGACTTAGCCTCATGGTTTTTACTAACTTTGTGTCCTAGTTACCTCCAACAAAAACAAGATATCTAGATTTGATATAAGCCCCATACCACATATTTACTCTATAACCCTATTAGGAACCCACAAATGATAAAACCAAATAGTTAAACTGAAAAACATATAATCTATACCATTATACAATGTTTTATTTTTTACAATCACCTCTATTTAGAGAAACTCACCCCTGAGTTGTCCTTCTAAAGGTAGTTATGAATCATCATAGAAATGTTATGTACACTGGTTATTCATGTCATATTTTCACTCCCATATCACATTCTATACATGACCATGCTTCCAAAGAACCCATAATATAGAAACTAACCCACCCTGGAGATCCTTCATAATTTAATCATCAATATAAACTAGTTACTCCTCAAAACAACAATCTAAATGTTAAATTTCCTCTTCTATATGTACACAATGTTTCACATCTAGATAATATTGTAAAAGTTAAGAAACCTTAAATATTTTTTACCTAAACTGATATCTTTGAGTAAGTGTTTTCACGTATGACAATTGTTACATTCACTTCACAATATCTATGTGTCTAATGAATTGAGGCACCTACATAACCTATATCCAAATCTAACGATGGAAAAACCTCAGTGAAACACATAAGAAAAATCTATCATTAACCTTAAACACAATAGGTATTCAATAACATTTTGAATATGACTGCTTCCGAGACTAAATGGTTATCATGCTATCCTAATAAGTTTCTACTACTCTATAGTCTCCTGAATGACATGTGGCTGAAGTAGTGATGCCACCCATTTTTCTAACCATCACATAGATGAGAATCATGGCCTACCATATAAGGCATCATATGTGTCAATATGGATAGTATCCTGAAATAAATTATTTTAAGACAACACAACTAGGGGTAAATTTTTATCCAAAGGACACCAAATGTAAAGGACACATGAAAACAATCACATCTTATAATATCATAATTATACAATCATTATGTCTATTGGTATGGGAGTGATAGGTTGTGCTCATAATCACATATATATCGATGTCCTTATATAACCCCTATCATAATAGTTCCATGAAACTCAACTCCATTTTAGATATGATAGAATATGAAGATATGTGATGATTCATGATCTCCTTGAAATATAACATCCCTAGATCATCCCCTGATAAGGTCTCATAAATATTAAAGAAGTGGGATACAATTTTCAACTCATATAAATTTACACAAAATAAAGTGTTGGATAGAGGCGATCTCAGAAATCGTATCACAAAATGCATGGTGATATCATCCCAGTTTCATTTAGGAATAGATAATGGATATAATTGTTCTACTAGTTGCTGATTTCTATCATTAAGTGATTGATAGGCTGAACACTGATTAATGAAGCAAGCTATATACCATTTAATACTAGAAAAACCATAAAATAAATGCATTTCTTGATAAGTAAGGGTTATTCCATGATATAATACCCAAATTGAGTCATTAGATTACTACATAAAATCTTCTCAGATGTTGGAGGGAACCTAGACAAACCAATATATGCATAAGGTTTAATCCCCATCTAAAATGGTATCCTTCAAGAATATTCTCTTGGGATTTGATAACAGTCACATCCTTACCCATTTTTGAATCGTGGAATTCACTTATAAGGATAAGGTAATGGTATTCTGGTTAAAAAAGAACACCAAAAGTACATCTCAAAATTGATAGCCCTAAGCTTCCACTCCCTACTAGCCTCCTAAATTACATGTTCTTGAGTCCTCCAACATATAGAATTAGAAACATCATTTCCCTTTCTATGTGTACATGCCAGATCTATGTCAAAATACTATAGGAACTCAACGAATTTTTTTTGTATGATTCATGGAATGTAGTGTAATGTTTTACATGGTGAATTTCTTTTTCATATACCCCATATAATTCTCTCTTTTTAAGTAATTTCTCCCACCTTAATAATAATGAAATATAATATATTAATTAAGAATCTAGGTTGGATATGTCCTCTGGTGTAACATCAACAAGAGAGACTTATAAGACTAATTTTTCTCCTCCTTCCTCCAAACTACTCCTAGATCGATACTTGAAGAATCACTATATACAATATAGATAATGTATATATCTAGTATAATAATTAATGGAATTAAATTAGTCCTCCATTTTATCTCATGAAGGGATGTATCATAGGCTTATGAAAATGAAAACTTCCCACCCTTCTTAGTCCAGCCCATAAGGGGTGCATCTATGTGTTATATGAATTTGTATGAAGCACATATAACAATGATATTTTCCATAGATACTCCATATATGAAATATTTTGCTAGGATATAACGAGGAAACTATATCTCCCCCTTCTCTAGGTAAATTGATACTCCTATATTTGAGATAATATGACCCAATTAGTGAATCTTATCTATCCACAAGGGGAACTTTATGAGCTTAGAATATTATTGAGTCCCTCTCTATGAATAAAATAATTTCTCAAGATATTTTTTCAAGGATGTGTCATTTGTGAGAAGACTCCATGATTTCATCGATGAATTCCTCTATAAAAAAATCCAAATATGGATAGAAAACATAGTGAATTAGTTAAATTAAAACTGAAGGCATCTTTGTGAGACAGGAAAACATGAAAAATACTCATCAATACATTTGTAATGAAAAATGATGTCTGTTGTATATCTAATGGTCTAACACACACCTAATGATGCCATAATCCCAGATATATCTTCGAGAAAGTTCTTGATCCTCAGAGGGGTTCAAAGGGATCGTCTATAAATGGAAAATGAAAATAATTCATAATAATCAACAAATTAAAATTCTCAAAATCCAAAAAAATTGTGTTCAATAGTCCATATTAGAAAAAAGGATCATAGGAACCCCAAGAGAATTATTGGATCATATAAACAATTTTTCATTGAAATCCTCTATCTATCTCTTGAGATATTTCTACTTAGAAATATCCATCCTATAAGAAGGAACTATTTCCGATGTAGCTCATGTAACTAATTGAATGGAAATATCTACATATTTTTCTGGACGTAGTCGTGAATAGTCGTCTAGAAAGATTTCAAAAAAAATTATCTATCACTGGAGGGAAATATTCCAGATTTTTTCCATGATCATCTAGATATAAGCTGGCCTTTTAGGATCTAATCCCATTTAAAACCTGATGCACCAGTACATCTCAAATCTCATTAACATCTCATTCACCCTTGTGAATAAATTCCCACCCTCTTATGATGTGAAAGTCACCCTTTAGTGAAAGAAATCAACATAATCCTGATAGGGTAGAAACTAGTACATTTCAAGAACAATATAAAACCATATCAGGACAAGGAGAAAAGGTCCCATAAAAATATATACCACCTATTTTATGGGGGAAACCACTCAAGGAAATATAATCTCCAATCAAATCCCCAATGAAGCATTGTGATCCATCATTCCATAGAAAATATAAATATAGAGGCCACTAATCAACATATGAGGAAAAAATAAGAAGGAATGAGAATAACAAATGGTATCACATTATAACATACCGAATTATAATACACTTAATAGTTCCCCAAGTTGATGGGTCACATAGCCTCATGTACACCTCCCCTTATTCCCAAGGATGTTGACTAGTTGGGGTTATCTTCGATGGTATGGTGGATAGAAAATACCACCATTATCAAAGTAACATGGTAATATCATAAATTAATCTATGTATAAAGCATAAAATCATCTAAAAATAGAAGATAAATAATATAGTCCAAATTAATAACATTCAGAGGCAACAGTAGCATCATATATATCATGTTTTCCAAGTCATGGATCTATATAAATTAATAGAAATACATAGAAACAATTATCCAGTACAATATATGTATCAATAAAATAAGAGACCAAAATTAAAATATTCTTAGATACCCTCACAATCCATGTACGAGTCCTATGCTCCCATTCCCATATACCCTAATCCATCAAGAATAACCAAGAGGGATCTATCCCTCACCCTTGGAAACATCATTGATTTATTTCTGGGTACCAAATGTTAGAATGAATAGGGTGTTATATAAATCTTAGTAGGACACCAACAATGGTGACTATAACAAATCCAGTCTATGCAAATAAACTGATTAAATGTGTTTGAATAGTTGAAAAAAAGTACTAAAGTAAATGTAATACTGTACAGTATAACCAAGAACATTGTGATCAAGATACCATATTATAAGAGATGACTATAAATTGTAGTACGTATGAAAAATAGCCTATATAGTGCCATCATGCAACAGACCAATATGGTCTAGGGTTGAAGGAGTAGAAATGTTCAAGGCATCAAATCAAGAGAGACAAACTGGATCCAAGGAGTATAAATGTCATCGAATCAAAGTGAATTATATAAGTAATATTAAATGATAATAAATGTACAAAGAATACTAGTGGAATATATACAAGGAGTAAAAATTTCCAAGGATCCCTAATGAATCAAATACCATGAGTAAAAATGCCAGTGGAATCCTAGTGAATCAAATCCAAGGAGTAAAAATTTACCGGGCATCCAAGTAATTCATGTAGCTAGATCCAAGGATGATAAATTTCCACATTATCCAAATATGTCAGAACCTTGGAGTATAAATTACCATGGTGTCCTTGTAAGAAAAATAATCTGGATCCATGTAATAAAAATTTACTAGGCATCTAAGTGGGCCATCGATTCCATACACCAAACCCCATTATCATCATAACTGATTCATTCAACAATTTCACAAATAATTTAATAATCTTATAAAATACAATAAATCATTAATTTCATAACATTCCTATATATAAGACAATGTTATTTAAGGTTCCTATGACCTTAATCAAACAACATTATTACCTTATTTGATTTCAATAAATAATTAGTGATCGTGACATATGTGAATGGTAAGATATTAATGGTCAAAGGGATGAACTCATCATATTTATAGTTCAGGTTAATATCCACAACCACAAACCTAGAATAAGGGTTTCATGGAATTTTTTAAACATGAATTTAAAATTTAATTCAAGGGTGTATTAATTTATTGATGTAACACTAGGAAGGACCAACATGGTGAATAATGAAAATAAGATATAAATAAGAAATCATTGAGGAAAAAATTAATAATCGTATGTATTAATATTTTAGTGGAATTTTCATCTGGTTCTAGACTATGATTTGGTATATGTGTTATGAATATTGAAGAAGGGACTAACTAAAAATAATAATGAATTAGTTCCTACAAAAAATAACTCCATAAATGAGAATTAAAATAGAAATATGTCAGTGAGGAATAAATAACACAATAATTAGAATCCAATGAGACTAACCATGGCTCAATTGGAATCTGGACGATGAAATGGGATGAAATCCATTTTCAAAGTCTAGATAGTGTTCCAAAGGAGGAGGTAAGGACTAAATTTTTTTAATGAATTATGGAATGTGATAAAACATTTATGGGTCTTAAGGTAAAAGTGGTTAGTTTTACACTTTTAAGTGGCATACTCTTTGGATTCATGGATATCTTAACCATGTGCTAACTATGAACCCATATCTTTCATAATAGACCCATCCTGAATGATAGAAATATTTTTTATCTAAAAGTACACAGCTCATGAAAAACCCATCTATTAATAGGTATACAACATATCCATGGACATGATTCCTATGATGCATAGTTATTTAAAATCATGTGGCCCATAGTTGGAATATTAAACACTTCTCATAGTTCATTGTATCCTTAAATATTTGGATACACCATTTCTACTAACTTTTTATCCTAGATTCCATCTCAAAAACTCATGCATCATCCTCTATTTAAGCCTCAAATACCATGCTTCCACCCTGAACATAATTGGCATGATTATTATGATAAATCCAAATAAATAAACTGAAAAAAAAATTATATACCTTCATAACAGGTTGGGTCTTTATAGAGGAGAAGTAATATAGGATTCATTATCTTAATAATAATAATGATTATTTTAAATTTTTTCTAAATGAAAATGGTTTGGTATTTTCAATTCAATAAAAAATATTATGTGATAAATTTAGGGACAATTTCGAGATATCAATTATATTGATATTTTAAAAAAGGCTATTTGATGACATCAATTTATTTAATCCACATGGTATAATCTCTTGAAGAAATAAACATGGGATAAATATCACAATATGATATATAGAGAAGTTTGTTTTCATACAAAATACATGTAATGATATAATGAACATCATGCTACTAAGAAATGTATATGTATTTTAAATATATGAAAAACATGGACCCATAAAATTATAAATATGGAAAAATATGTAAGATATGAATTCCCATCACTTGTGTTAATAATTATCTATGTGTGGAAAGTGTAAATTCAATATTATGATACCATTGAATTGATTCCATTGTTGTAAATTTTCACACTTTATATCACATTTTATAATAAAATTTTAAGAAAAAAGATATATTAAAAATGTTTTACGGATGACACAATATAGAATTCCCCATAAAAGATACTTAAAATCTATGAATTCATCTGGAAAAATGATTTAGAGGAATAGATTTGTAATAAATGTTGTTCATAATTATGAATATTATCTAAAGGAAAAAATAGTGTTTAATTCAAGAAAAAAAAATAATATGATGGGTATAATTGAAATAGAAGTATCTAAAATGATTTAATACAATAAGGTAGATGGTTTTTTTATCTGAAGGTGTAACTTGGGAGATTCCTTAAAAATCACAGTGTTCAAATAATGAAAAAATTAATGATTGGTTATTTTATAAAATAGACTTATGAATGTTTAGTTCTTTTAAATGATGATATTTACTTACTGAATATGAACTATAAGGTAAATAAATCAATCATGTAAACATTTAGTATGTATTTAATATCATGATGAAAATATAAATTTAAATATAAGGACATTTAAGACCTGTGTGCTTATGTAAACTAATAAAAAATGATGGTATAATCTCTTAAAAGTGAATTTTTACACTGAGAATTAAATTTGAATTAGGAATTAGGTTAGTAAATGTAATGTATAAGATTCACTTTAGTAGATTCTGACATAATGAACTCCAAAAATGGCTAAATAAGGCTCATGAGGTGCTATGAAAAGTTGGAATGAATGACAATCCATGTATATAGGTAAAATTAGAGTAAACTAAAATGGAGAGACATAAAAATTGGGAATAGTCGTAGGATAGAACATGGGGAAATAGAGGGTGTATGATTCTATTATAATCATTAAGTAACCAAATGCATGAAAAATTCTTATTCTGAATAAATTAAATTATACGGTTGGAAATAATCCTCCAACATTTCAGGTTAATCCATAGGAAAGTATCCATTTGAATGATGGTGGAATGTGGATGAATAAAATTGAGAATATATATTGTATTGTTTTAATTTTTTTCAATTTGGGATATACTATGTCCACATTTAAAGAGTCTAGAAGTAATTTTAATGAAAAATACCACTTATATTGAAATGAAGAATGATACCATATCTATTATCTCCAAAAGATTATTTTTATGGATAATATTTTCAAAATTATAATTCCAGAGATATAAATTTAAATTATATACAAATAAAAAATAGTGGTTACCATAATGGATGTGAGAGAGAAATGAATGAAAAAAACTAATAAGATTCCACTAAAAATAGACTGTTCTCTATAGATGATGAAGATGATTATAAATATAACTTATGTGTTGAAGTGAAATAAAAACCCCATCATATTACTTTACTAAACCATGTATCTCTTGGGATGAAATAATAATAGATATAGGCTATCACATATTAATTTTTTTTATGTTTACAATAAACTCTACACCTATATCCTTAATTGTGGGTGTTCATTCCACATGATTAGAAATAATAAACTATTGAAAGAAATAATGGTAGTTTTTATATAATGGTTAAATATTGTAATTACAATTATATAAAAATAAAAGGATGTGGTAATACTTTATTTTCAAGTGATGAGATAACAATGATAAAATTTCTCTCTATAAATGGTCTGTGTCACAAACTATTGAGTGTAATTGATCTCAGTGACCTTAGACATGAGGTTATATTCAATAAAAATCACCTTTTAATGAACGAAAATGAATCAAATTACATCATCAATTGTTTATATAGTAATTGTAAAAATAGGAAGTGGGTAGTAAAGAAAAACGTATACTCCTAGTATTATAAGAGGAAAATATCTTGTGGAAATTAAGTCTTATCCACATAAACCAAAATTATAAGGAGTTACTCTTCATTTGAAAAGATGCAATGGATATCTCAAATCATAAAAAATATCATCAAAATACATTTTATGTATGTATGTTGGTAAATATGGTTATAAATCTTTACCGACCAAATAATTAATGTAAATCCAATATAATTGATTATGTTCACACATAAAATTTTTGTTTTAATGATCCAGTTGATAGTATATGGAGAGAGGTGTTTTATCCTTTGTGTTTATGATTATTGTAAAATAGAATGTTTTATTTTTGTAAAAATAAAATGATATATCATACAGTGAATAAATATTTATAGGCGGAGAGTAAAAAACTATACTAGGTACCATATTAAAATATTGTTTTCTGATAATGGATCTCCATAAACATTTGTGGAAGTGAAAATTTACCTCATGATGTAGATAATTTAGAATATTATTTCTTTAGTAATAACTCCACATAAATATGAAGTTGTAAAATGAATATATTTTCTACAATGTAATGTGTTAAATATGTTTTTCATCGAGACTAGTGTATTCCCCCACAAAAAAAGGAGGTAGTACATGATTTTATGTATAATAAAATTCATATTGTTCATAGTCGATGGGAGGAACTAACCCTATCAATAATAGGCATGGAATGAAACTCTTTTTGAATCATTTTTTAGTATTTTTAAAGAAGTTATATAACCAAAAGATTTATAGAATTAAAAAAAATTGTGTTAATGAAAAGGAGTAATTTTTTGATATTATATAAATATTAAATATTACAAAAGCTAAAAAGTGGAATAATAAAATTTTATAGAGTAATGATATACAAGTCATTGAATATATTTATGAAATAAATTTCAAAGATAAAATTTTGATGAACTATATTATTAATAATAATAAGATGGTACACACTCTAATTTTGTATAGAGTCATGAAAATAGTGAATATTTAGAATCTAGATCATAGGTGGAGACCACTGTAATAGAGACCCAGTTTTCACCTCAGAGGAGAAACATGAGACTGAATATTGATACATCAAATATGATTTCAGATAGATAAATATTAACAAAGATATGAATAATGAGTATTATGTATCTTTATTTCATCTTTCAAAAAATAGAACAATGTCAATAGAGAAAGAAAAAGTGATGGTCCATGGGTATAACAATGAACAAGGAATTTGATTATATCGATAAGAATGAATCATGGAAACTTTTGAAGAATCCTAAACATCGCAACATAGTCAGAATAATGTGAGTGTTATAGAATATTTTTGAAAAAAATATATATATTATGTAAAATAAGGAATTTATTTTTAGAAAATTATATTTATAGATTTATGGTTTGGATGTTGATGAGACTTTTTCACTAGAGGATTCATTTGATTTGATATGGATATTCATGGTAATGGTTATTTCAGGATGTTTCATGATTCTTCTTATGGATATAAAAACTCCATTGATGAATGAAGAACTCTAAGAGGTAGATTATATTGATAAACTATTGTAATTATTGATTTATAATGATGAAATTTTTTTTTGATTTTAAATAAATCCATTTACATTCTAAAATAGGCACGATGAGTATAATATGAGTGGATAGACTCATATTTAATGAGTCTATATTTAAAATGGGTGAAATTAGGATCATAATATCTATATAAAGGCATTTAAGGAATAAAAGATCATTATTTTTATCTTTATAAATGACTTCATAGTTTTAATATGAAATTATAATTATATGAAGGTGTTATCTTATATTATGAGAATGAAGTTTAAAATTTACATGATTACGGAGATAAAATATTATTTGGGGGTTGAATGTGGTTTTGAAAGATATTTATAATTTAACATATCAATCTATGTCCATAATAAAGATTCTAAAAATTTAATATGTATGATTCTAAACAAATATCAACTCAGATTGCAGTTTGAATCATGTTTGGACAACATGAGGATAATAAATCTAAGGATATTATCTTGTACAATATAGTAATTGGACAATTTCATTATTTTGTTTCAACATAGAAGAATATTGTTTATTAACTTGTTTTGTGGAGAAAATATAATGTAATACTAAGGAGGATAATCGCACAAAATCCAAGTTAATCATTAGTTGTGTCCATTATGCTATCAATTTTGGCCAACACTTTGATAAAGCAAAGGATCGTAAAATATCCTCATTTTTTGAGGTTGTCTATGTCTTTAATATGGTCGATTGAATTTCCATATATGGAGGTGTATTTTTTATTTGATATAAATTTATAGGATGTTAAATTAAATGGTCAGAAATTACTTCGCTAAGAATGACATGATTAGAATATTTCTCCATAAACAAATCATTCCCTAATCATTAATAGATGAAACAGAATTTGTATGATATTAGTGATAAATTGAAACAAAATATGGTAATATTTTGTTATAAAAAGTGGGTTATAAAACATATGAAAAATTATGTATGACACTCTCGGAAAAAGAATCTTGATATCATATATAACTTTATCACATAAAATTTGGAAAAATGAGTGATAAAAATTGAATATATCAGAAGTAATGAAAAAATTTAATATATAATGTCTAATTCGGAGTCCAATTAAACATTTTATAAATAAATTTTGAATGCTAGTGTTCAACATAATTCCATAGCTTGATGAGTCTTGGATATTCCCCTCTCGCTATTTATATCTAAGTTCTTTACATGGTGTGTTATGTGGTTGATTAATTCATTCTCATTGGGTTTATTGTCAAATGTGGAGAATGATATGATGCTAATGAAATACCATTTAAGAAAATGGTGAATAGATATAATTCCATAAAAGTTTTTGTAGTGATAATATTCTATCATAAATGGGGAGTACATTTTTTCATAGTCTTGAGGAGACACAATCCACAAGGAATGAAGTTTGATCCAACTTAAATAATGGGGTAGTTTTGGAATTTTAAATGAGATAAAGTATTGTTTTCTCTATTAAACTTGTGGTTTCTACACAAATATAATATCATGTATACAATGAGTGTTTGATGATATATTCTATTTTCATAAAAAATAATTATTGTTTTTGTGTGTGGATTTAATTTCACATTGTATTTCTATTAAAATCAATGTTGGGAAATGTTATATCTAATGCGATTCAAAATATAAATTATTATACTGTTTGTTGAAAACCATATTTCATTGAATAATGTTATAATGTTCCATTATTATTTGAATAATTATTCGGGACATATTGTCAAAACCCACCCCCTGCGGCTCATGTCGTGACTACCCCAAGCCCGCCTTCCTTAGGCCAGGGGCTGGAGACTAGCACTGAAAGGCGTATTCCATAAAATGGGAAGGCATTTCGTTTAATCTTGAAAAAACACATGGTTCGTGAACATAAAATGAAAAAACGGTGATGTAAACTGCTATATAAAAAGTAGTGTTGAATGTTATGGGGGTCGGAATACAAACCCAACTGTAAAATTACAAGTACAACTGAAAATAACAATACAACTGAAAGAAACAATACAATAGAAAAAGGAAAATAAGATACTGAGTCATCCACTGAGGATCCTACCTGAAGGGTAGCTACATATCACCTCCTTGGAACTCCATGGCCTCCCAAATCCTCCACATACCACCTAGTCCTCGTTCCATCAAACTTCAGGCCAGTTGCTCGTCGTCTACACAAGACACAACAAGGTGCGGGTGTATCCCATGTAGGGGTGAGTATAACAATACCCAATAAAGACCCCAAGACCCCCCGAAGGTCTCTCAGAGATACACCAATGGAAACCACAAAGAATTATTTCAATAATGAAGCACAAAGCAATATACACTGCTCAAACCAGGTATATATTAGTGTAGAAATGGGTAACATCCCCAGTCACAACGTCAAACACATCGGCTGTGGGAGGACTCATCCTCTATCGAGTACAGTGGGCATGTCACATCACACAGAGGTGCTTCCCACTAATTTTGGCTAGCTGAGGTACTCCTCCCCATCTCGTACTATGGACCCTCCCCATTGTGGACTGCTGAGGTACTCCTCCCCATCGCGTATAGTGGGTGGTTGAGTCACTCTGAGTCGAAAAGATCAGCAGTCGTCAAGTCACATCCAATTGCAGGGTTCCGTACGTAGTGCACATGGGAGACCTGCTCCCCAAGAAATTAGTCATATTTCAACTATCATTTAGTCTCATAAGAAGTAACCCTATGATCTTCCATGTCATAAGGGTTCCAACGCGACAAACGGCGCGTTAATTAGACGCCCGGTCTGTGCATTATTGGAATTTCAGTACTGAGGGCTATGTTAGATTCAAGTACGATACAACCCGAATGTAAACCATGATTCTCCAAAGGTCTCATATATTATGTTAAAAGGACCGTCTTTATCCAAGGACCCCAACTCTAAATACTGTTCCTCAAATAGACGTTCGGTTTACAAGATAAATCCCTTTAAGTGTTTGTAGGTATGGTTGGGCCCAGGTATGGTCCGACCTGGTTAGACCGACCAGCCTAACCCGGTCTGGGATGGGCCATGGAGGAATCATCCGGTTGGTCCAATGTTTAACCTGACCTGCAAAAAGGGCTCACCCGCCAGGGCAGCCCGACCCGCAAAAAGGGGCATCCCACTAGGGCGGCCCGACCCATATACGACAGGGCCCGGAAAGGGGATGCCCGGCTTGCGGTGGGGCGTGGATCGGCCCACTGGGCAGCGGGATGCTACCCAGGTGCTTGGTCACGCTAACAATGGCCCACTGGAGGTTGCCTGCTGGGAAAGTGGTTTGGCCCACTAGGTAGGCGGTCCGGCCTGCAGGGCTGGCATCCTGGTTTGATGGCGGCGGCCCGTTCGAGGGCAGCCAGGCCATGAAGGGCACAGCCCAGGGTGCTTCTGCAAGGCATATTGGGGGAGCCGCTCCCCCGAGATCCCAAATGGCCAAAGGCCCTTTGTCCTCTGAGGTGGCTGCGCCACATGGGAGTCGCCCGGTGGCTGTGGAACACACCAGAGGCATGGTATTCGCCTCCTCCATCGGGGTCTTCTACTCATCGGCAGCGCATGATGGCACCACGCACTTCCCTTCCAAGACCTTCCGACTACCCGACCACCTTCTCTGACTCACACGGCTGATGATTCGTGACCCCTTACACACTTTTATCACACTACAGCGCACCACACCTCCTCCGTAACCGGCCGATGCCAGCCCCTCCAATTATAGTTTCAGCTTCATGTCGTAGCCTCCTCTTGTATCGTGAGTTGGTGTGGCGCATCCTTCATGGCTTATTGGTGCCACTCTGTTGGCAGCCTTCCATAGATGGGTTAATGGTAACAAAGTTGCAGATGGTTCAGGCTGGGTTCATTAGGTTTTCACCCTCCACATTATCTCGTGATCAAAAGGAGGATAAAATGTGAAAACTAATTTTTTGTATTAAACAAAAAACCAAACCCCAAAAGGATACCCTATAAAATTATCCTGCAAAATGAATGAATCGCAGCTCAAACCATTTGTTGGATGACCTACGTTCTTCATATAATTTCAAGAACGGGGAAGAGGGAATCAAAATTTCAAAAACAAAATAATCCCTACATTGAATCATCAAAGATATGCCCGTGTTTGAAGGCGGGTTTTTGTTCATCATTCCTACAACTGGTTCCCAATGACACCACTTGTACATTGCCCTTAGGTTCGTGGTTTGGTGTCGTCCATCACCTCCCACTGGGTCGGCTCTGTCTTCTAATGGCCTAGTGTCGTGGCACTCTTTCAGCACTTCGTTGCTTGGAGAAGCTATGCCGATACCTTCCCCCAAACTCCATATATTTAATAGAGGGGGTGGGTAAGTAAAAACATTGGAGTTTAATGGGGCCCATTAATTTGGAAGCTTCTTAATTCTCCAACGACATCATTTCAAAGGGTTAGCAGGTCAGGCCATTTATTGGATTGACACATCGATGTCCCAAACACCTTTACTAGTCCGTTGTAGGATTAGAAAAAAAATTAGATTTTATTTCATTTATTTTAAAAAGTTGCAAAACATAACTTTTTCATTTAGACCTACAACAATCAAATTAAATCCTTCCTTAAGTGAATCATGGTGCTATGGATTCAACTGTTCCCTCCTATTTTAAATCTGAGAAACATCTCAAAAGTTAGAAAAAGTATCTCATGTGTTTAGTGTACATAATTGAAAAAAAGTTCAGAAATTCATTATGGGCACTTCGGGCCTCGGAATCACGCACCTTCAATTTTCACAGACTTGTAAAAATTCAATACATTTAAAAACAATTCATTGAAACACAGGTCTTTACATTCTCCACACCATAGGGATTTACATCCCTGAAGGCCCCAAAATAGACTAAGAAAACCAATGGGGGTACTGTGCAGGAATCTGAGCCACCCGCTCCAATGTGCTCTCATGGAGGTTCTTGTGCTGCCAGCGAACATGCACCAGAGGTATCGACCACCCATGAAGGACCCTCTCTTTTCGATCCTTAATAAATATTCGAACCTCCATAAATTCCTCCCCATCATCTATGTCCCGCTCTCCATGGTTGATGACGTGATTTGGGTCGTGCAAGTATCTCCTTAGTTGGGATACATGGAAGATGTTGTTCACCTTCTCCTAATATGGTGGATTTCCCAAGTGGTATGCCACCTCACCTATCCTATAATGTATCGGAAATGGTCCGATTAACCTTAGTGATAGCATGCCACCTATGCCAAATCTATGTATTCCCCATCGAGGAGAAACTCACAAGAAAATGTGCCCCCCACCTAATGGAACTCCATGGATATGACTTATGTCTTCTATGTGTACTCTTCATCCTCTCCCGGATGGTCTTTACCTTCTCAGTGGTAGCATGTGCCAACTCTGGACCCATAATTGATCACTCCCTTGGATATGTCCAGCATAGAGGTGATCTGCTGGGTCAACCATACATGGCCTCTATTGGTGTCATACAAAGGGTGGATTGATAACTGTTGTTGTATGAAAACTCCACCAAGGAAATGTGGTCCTCATAATTGTGGCCAAAATCTAGGATGCATGCACATAGCATGTCTTGCAGTGTCTAAATGGTCTTGTCCATTTGAACATCCTTCTGAGGATGAAATGTGGTGCTAAAACATTGGGGAGTCCTGAACGCCACCTGCAATCCCTTCCACAAACGGGATGTGAAATGTGCATCATGATTAGAGTCGATCGTTGATGGAACCCCATGAAGTCGCACAATCTCTTGTACGTAAAGGTGTCCCAATCCCTCTTCTGATCCCTATTATCGGATAGGTAGAAACTTGGATGACATGGTGAGTCAGTCAACGATCACCCAAATGGATTCATGTCCCCTAGATGTATGTGGAATCCCTGTCACAATGTTCTTAGAGATCCCATCCCACTTCCACTCCGGCTCCTCTAGTGGTTGAGCGTTGCCAGCTGGAACCTAATACCCAGCCTTCACTTTTTGACAAGTGAGGCATCGTGAAGTAAACTATGATATTGCCTTCATCATCCCTATCCACCAGTGCTGATGCATGAGGTCCTAGATCATTTTCTCCACACCAGGATGTACTACCATATGGGACACATGGAACTCCCACAACACCTCCTCCTGTAGCACCACCGGTAACATGGTACATCCCTTGAAGAGGACAACATTCTCCCCAGCTTCAGAAAATCCATCTGGTGCATGTCATGAGGATATCTGAGTACATAGAGACTCATAGTCAATGTCCCCAAGATGTACCTCTTTTAATTGGTGAAGGAGTGCGGAAGTGATTGTCATAGACTGGAGGTATGCTTCTCTATCTCTTTCCACAAAGGATGTCTGCAATGCGACTAACTTCTCTATCTCCACACTTAGCAACTGCATACTAGACCTCCTTTTGAGTGCATCTGCTACCACGTTCCCTTTCCCAGGTGTATATACTATCTCAAATTCATAGTCCTGGAGGAACTCGAGCCATCACATCTATCTCAGATTCAGGTCCTTCTGAGAGATATAATAAAGACTCTTGTGATCAAAGTAGACTATAAAATGTTCACCCATCAAGTAATCTCACCACATCTTCAAGGCAAAGACCATAGATGCTAGCTCCAGGTCATGTATAGTATAGTTATGCTCATGTTGTCTCAGCTGTCACGAGCCATAAGCGATCACTGCTTGCTCCTGCATCGGGACACACCCATATCTTGTACGTGATGCATCGTAGTAGACTATATACACAACAACTGCTTTTGGTAGCCTCAATATGGAGGCACTTGTCAGTCTCTTCCCCTTCTCTTAGAAACTATAATGGAATCTCTCTATCCATACGAAGGGCTTCCCAATATTCATCAATGCTAATAAGTGTTCCACAACTCTGGAAAAGTCTAGCACGAACCTCCCGTAGTATCCATCCAACCCCATGAAACTCTTCACCATCGGCACGCACCTGGGTGGCTCCCAAGCAAGAAAAACCACTATCTTTTCTTGATACACTACCACTCCAGCCTCCGAGATAGAATTTCACAGAATGTGGACATCTCAAATCCCTAACTGGAACTTCGAGAGTTTACCATAATGATGGAACTCTCGGAGTCTATCCTAAACTATCTGCAGATTATTGGCATGCTCCTCCTCTATCCATGAGTATATGAAGATTTCATCGATGAACACCACCACGCAACATTCGAGTTAGGGATGAAAAATCTAGTTCATGAGTCCCATTAAAACTATTAGGGCATTGGTCATGCCAAAAGGCATAACCAAGAACTCATAATGAACATACCGACATTATAATTCCATCTTCTTCACATCATCATCTTGTATCCTGAGCTGAATATAGACTGATCTGAGGTCTATATTAAAAAACCAATGAGCTCCCTTCAGCTGATCAAAAAGATCACCAATCCTCGTAAGTGGTTACTTGTTCTTAATGGCCACTTTGTCAGGATATGGTAGTCCACACTCAAACTCCCATCTGCCTTATTAGCGAACAAAATCGGGGCTTCCCGTGTAGAAACACTGGGTCTTATGAACCCCTTTCCCTACATGTCCTCCAATTGTACCCGTAACTCATGAATCTATGCGAGAGCCATCCAATATGATGGAGTAGATATCGGTGTCTTCAATGGGTACAGGTTGATGTAAAAGTATAACTCAATAAATGGAGGTAGTCCCGGATCATCATTAGTAATTACATTAGCATACAGGTCAACCACTATAGTATATCTCGGACACTCAACATTACCTACTCTGAGGGTAAGGCTAGTTAGATGAGGAGTAAATCACTGCACCCTCCTCTAAGTAAGTACATCTTGAGCTGAAAAGGTTCCATTATCACCGATGAAGGAAAAATGGGTCTCATCCGTGTTGACACACCGCACTTTCTGCCTAATACTGTCAATATGAGCATGGACTGTAGATAACCATTCTATACCCAAGATGATGTCTTAAGACCTTGACATTGCTACTATGAGATCTCATACAAATATCTCACCTCCTAGAGTATGATCACACTTCCTGAACCAGTGTGTAATCATCAAATCAACTCCTATAAAAGTCTCTTGCCATAAGGATTGAGCCAATGGATCCACTGGAATCTCCGAAATCCAAACGAGGATAGTGGAAATAAAACAGCAACTAGAACATGTGCCTATAAATAATACAACTAAGGTGGAGTAGACACAGATTGTACCTATAAACATCTCTAGAGAGCCATGGTCATAGGCCTCAGCTGCTTGCAGCTAAGCTCATCCTGGTCCTCCTACTCCATGTGGTTGGGGTGGACCACCTAGAGGTGGTGGTAGTAGAACCTCAAAATGCCACCCACCTCCTGCTACATGACCAGCTCATCTTCCATGTCTGCCACCTTGTGGACCTCCTCACTGAAACCTCCGCCTCTGCCTCGATGGTCCCTCGACTATCTGCTGGTCATCCATATGGTGGTTTAGAAGTGGTGAGCCGTATTAACCTACCTGCGACACGTGTATAACTGCATGTCCTTCGCCTATCTTCCTCTACTTGAGATCCACGCACCTCTGACCCTACGTCCTGAGGCCATCCACCAGAATGTTTGTTCCGCTTGGTCCTCTATGTTATATGACTACTGTCAGCTAGAGATGAGTATGCTATCTAACATATGGTGGTGGCCCTCTTTGTGGGTGCCTGATAATGCTAGGATTCTCTCTACTAATAGTTCTCGCTCTAGCATCCCAGCTTGAGTTAGTATGTTGAGTGATACCATCGATGATATGATATCCAATAGAAGACCCTGCTCAAAGGTCCAGGCCTAGAAGAAAGGGTCACATACTATGTCGGTGGAGTAGTGGGAGGTATCATTGATCCTCATCGAGTACTGGGCCACTATCATGATGCCCTAATATAAGTGCAGCAGGTCTTATATACACATAGAGTTTAAGGTCGTTGGGACGAAATCTTCCCTAAAAAGGCCCTCGAAGTCTGCCCAGATGAGGGTCACCTCATCATGTATCTAGAGCATCAGGCTCCACTATCTCCATGCTGCTACCTAAAAAAGGTTGACTGCCAGGATCATCATAAAGTTTTCTAGTGTCCCAACTAAGCGATAAACTATGGCCACATCCTCCAGCCAGTCCTCAGCCACCTGTTGATCTATGTCACCTTGTATCCTCAAAGCCTCTACCGTTGGAACATATGCAACGTGCTCAGTGGATGTGCACCCTCCGCTTGTGGGGATGTTGGCAATGGTTGTCCAATGGGTAGTGGTCCTTCTTTTACAACAACCGTAGGTGCAAACGCTATGAGAGGTTCCTACATCGAGGCCTCATTTCTCGGTGGGCCTTCATCGCGTACTCTCTCATGAATCCTAGACATATGTCTACATAGCAGCATCTTGATAGAAGACAGGTGTTCCATGGTCAATAAGTTATACAAGGTTAATGGAATCACTTGATCACAAGATAAAATTTCAAAACACACGCAATCAGTGTTTTCATTCACTGAGTCAAAAATTAGAATTTAGGGTTGCGGTGTATTGATATGTCGTCTACCGCACCAACACTAGATTCCCCAAACTGAAAACCACACACATAACACTTAACACTATTGCAATACGAAAAAGATCAGAGCCCTAGTTCTTCGGTAGAACTAAACTCATTTAATACCAATTTGTCATGACCCGTCCCCGAGGTTCCATGTCAGGACTACCCCAAGCTCACCTTCTATAGGATACGGGATGATAACAAGAACTGAAAGGCGTATTAACTAAAATGGTAAGGCATTTCCTTTAAACCTTTAAAAACACATGGTCCGCAAACAGACATGATCTAACTATGAAGTAAACTGCTATAGAAAAAGGAGTTCTGAAAGTAAAAGGGGCCAAAATACAAGCCCAACTGTAAAATTACAAGTACAATTGAAAGGAACAATACAACAGAAAGGAACAATACAACTAAAAATAGGAAATCATCTATTGAGTCGTCTACCGATGATCATACCTGAAGGGTTGGTACAGATCGCCTCCTTAGCACTACATGTTCGTCGGTCTCCTCCACATACCGCCTAGTCCTAGATCTCTCAAACCTCAGGCTAGCTGCTCATCATCTATAGAAGACACAACAAGGTTCGGGAGTATCCCCTATTGGGTTGAGTATAACAATACCCATTAGGGACCCCAAGACCCCCGATGCTCTCTAAAAATTCCACAAAGGAAAACCACAAAGCATGATCTCAATCACAGAGCATAATGAAATAGACACAGATCAAACCAGGTATATTCTAGGGTAGAAATAGGTAAATCTCCAGTCACAACATCGAACACCTCGACTACTGGAGAACTCCTCATTTATTGAGTACAGTGGGCATGGCGCGTCATACAGAGGCGCTTCTCACTAACATTGGACTGCTAAGGTACTCCTCCCCATCATCTGTTGTGGTTGCTTCCCACTATGGCCTACTGAGGTACTCCTCCCCATTGCATTCCATGGGCCGTAGAGTCACTCTGAGTTGAAAAGATCCGCAGCCGTCAAGTCTCAGCTAGTCGTAGGGTTTCGTATGTAGTGTGCTTGGGAGTACCGCTCCCCAAGCCATTAGTCATATTTCAACCAATATGTATTATCACAAGAATTAACCTAATGATTCACCATGTCATAAGGGTTACAATGAAATATATGGCACATCAATCGGACACCTGGTCTCAGCATTATTGGCATTTTAGTGCCGAGGTCCCGGTTGGATTCAGGTACAATCCAACCCGGACGTACTCCAAGTTTCTCCAAAAATATCATGGAGTAAGTCAAAAGGATTGTCTCGCTCCAAGACCCCTGATGCCGCATATGGTTCTTCAAAAGGATGTACATTTTAGTAGATAAGGCCCTTTAACTGTTTTTGGGCCTGGTTGGGCCTCAGTCAGGTCCGACACGGTGGGACCGACCCAGCCCAACCTAGTCTTGGCCGGGCCATGGCGGACTCGGCCTGCAAGGGAGGACCGACCCGTATAGGGAGGGGCCTACAAAAGGGTGTCCCGACCCGCAGAGGGGCGCGGCCCTGCCCGTTGGCAAGGGCCCTCCATGCAGGCGGCCCAGCCCGACAGCGGCGGCCCGCTGGGCAGGCGGCTCACTGGGCAGGCGGCCTGACCCGCTGGTGGCGGCCCGCTGTAGGGTGTCCCAGTTGTGAAGGGCACGGCCCGCGATTCTTTCCCCCGGCACCTCGAGGGAGCCACTCTCTCAACATCCAGAACATACAAAGGGCGTTCGGCCATTGAAGTGACGCCGCCAAATGGGTGTTGCCCAATCATCGTAGAACCCACTAGAGGAACGGGTTCTACCTCCTCCCCCCAAGTATTTTTTGGCGTTATAATACTCCTTAGATGCGCTCGACGGCATGACACCCTTCCCTTTCGTGGTCGGCTGACGAGCCGGCCTCCTTCTTTGACTATCATAACTGACAAGCCGTGACCCTACGCACAACGAGGGCACTTGACGGTGCATCATACCTCCTCCATGGACAGCCGATGAAAGCCACTCCATTGATCATCACTGCTTCATGCCATGACCTTCTCTTGTGGTATGTTTTGGCGCATTGCCTCCTTCACAGCCGGTTAGTGGTGCTGTGTCGGTGATCTTCTATGGATGGGGAATTGGTAATAAAGTTGTTGAGGGTTCAGGGTGGTTTTGATAGGCCTGTGCCCTCCACGTTAGATCATGGTCAAAGGGAGGATAAAATGGGTTTAACAATTTCTTTTATTAAACAACAAACCAAACCCCCAAAGAATACCCTTGAACAACCTCCCACAAAATGAATGATTCACGGATAAAACCATTAATCAATTGACCCTTGTCCTTAATATAATTTCCAGAATGGGGAGATGGAATAAAAATGCACAAACGAAATCACCCCTACCACAAATAGTCAAAGAAACTGTTGTGCATGAATGTGGGTTGGTGTTATTCATTCCCAATACTTGTTCCCAATGAGGACACTTGTATGTCGTAATTCAGTTCATGGTTCGATGTATCCTGTCACCTCTGGCTAGGTCGGCTCCATCTTTTATGGGTTCGGCATCGGGGCACTCCTTAAACACTTCATTTCTTGGAAAAGCTATGTCGATACCTTCCCCCAAGCTATGTATATATACGAGAGGGGGAGGTTTGGTAAAGACATTGGAGATGAATGGGGATCATTAATTAAGAAGCTTCATAATTATCCCAAAAATTCATTACATAGGGTTGGCAAGTCAATCCTTTTATAGGATTGACACATCGCTGGTCGTACCCCCTTTACTTGTCTATTGGAAGATATGAAATAAAATAACAAAATTAATTTACGTCATTTTTTTAATAAATCGCAAAACACAAATTCTTCTCTAGACCTACTTAAATCAATGTAAATCCTTTTATAAGTGAATCCTGACGCGGTGGATTCAATGGTGGCCTCATATTTTTTATCCAAGAATGGTTAAAAAGATAGAAAATTCCACTCACACATTTATTTAATGTACCCACAAAAAATGTTCATAAATTCATTGCCATCACTTCGGGCCTCATAATCATGCCCCATAAATTTTTGTAGATGCGTAATAATTCCATATAATTAAAAAAATACATGGAAAATATGGGTCTTTATACATATTATATATTTTTGGAGTTAAATTTAATAATATGATTGGGTGATCAAAGATAAATGAATTGTATAACATATGTTTGGAGGCTTTGATAATGTTTAATAATAAATTTAATGAATTTATTATACTTTTTACATAGTACAAACATGAATCCAAATGAGTTTGGAAATCACGAGTTCATGATGGAGGGACAAGACTCTAGATAACAATCACAAATTATTTCTTTTTTATATAACCGTAGGTATTGACTTGTGATCCATAAAGGCTGGTTTTTACATAAAGGATAAATTTTTTTGGTAGTATAATATTTATCAAATGAATAATGTATCACTTAAAATATATATGAAACAATAAAAATGAATAGTTGAAAAGTAAAGTACATACTTTATGTTAATGGTAATTAATTTAATGATTATATTTTTTTATTCTTTCATAAATTAGAAATGACAATGGTCTTCTATGAAGTGGAACATTGTAATGAAGACCACATGATGTTTAGAATGGTTATCCAATTACGGGTGAGTTTTATAGAAATGTTCTCATAAATACAAACATAATAATTTAATTATGATTTTCTTTAAAATTATTGGATGATTAATAATTATTTTCATGTATAGGTATATAAAATAATTATAGGACAATTTTTTAGGCATGTTAATTCTGGAAGCACAATGAAATTTTTTGGATTGGAGTACTACGATGTAATTTTAGAAGGGGAGTCTGTAATGTTTGTCCATGAAGAGGTTTTTGTAACAGTTATTCATTGAAGAATTATTTTATGTTTTGTTTCAATTGGTTGATGATAAAAGGAAATTTTTAGGACAATGAATTTTTGTGCTGAACAACAGACAACATGGAACTTACACAAAAATTTCTATTGGATTTTACATGTGTTATTATATATATTTTATGTGACCCAGTCCATTCATAGAAACAATGATGTCATATGAGATTAATTTTCATTAAATATTATTATGAGGTATTACATAACAAAAAAGGATGAATTCAATTTGAATATTAGAAAAAATAATAACTATTACATAGAGGATTTACATCATCACACAGTAATTTATTTACGGTTAACTCCCTTATTAGAAATATCATATATTAAACATTTTCATATATCCTATAGAAAAGTAAACATAATATATAAATATATTAGATTATCGGTAAGGGTAAATAATGGTGACCTGAATAAATGATAATTTTTATGTATAACATTAGAAAAATATTTTGATAATATGATATTGACATTCACAAATCATACCCATCAATTCAAATATCTTATGTTTGAGTCGAGGTATATATCATGTAATTTCAGAGAAAATTTATCATGAAAGAATAAAATAACATGATCAATGGGATAATAACATTGTAATAAGATGATATCATAAAAGAGAGTCATGGAGTGTGGTATAAACATAATCAAAGAAATATAATGTCGATGCTACAAACTAATACATTCAATAAATGTTATGCTTGGTAAAACCACCCACATACCATCTTTGTATGTATGAAAGCCTCTAATATACCATCATATGGACTTGGGATATCCTATTATTTAATTGGTGAGATCAAAAAACATTAATATTTAACCAATATATTAGACAAATAAAGTGGACCTACCCATCTCATTATCATAATCCACTAATATGTATACCACAGGATTGTGAAAAAATTTATCCTTTCATTATAGATTAACTAATAAAAAATAAAAAAAAAATTCAATATTTTTCCATCATAAAAATATCATACGTAGAATAAATTGGGATGGTATCATAATACTATATCACTATGGATTCATAAGGGATATTATTTGATGTTATCACATAGGAAAAAATCAATTAAAAGATCACTATATATTTTATGAAGAAAATTTCCCTTTTCATTTTGAAATTACATATTATATATATATATAATATTCATGATACATAATTATTGGAAAGAACCCATTGAAATGTTTAAATTAATAATTATTGAAAATTTAATTCATGAAGGTTAGAAAATACTTTCATGTAGTATATATTAAAACAATGTTTTTTCACATCTTATGTAAGAAACTTTTTCTTAGAAAATTAAAAGAAGTTTCTTTTTTAAACAATATTATAGAATGTAAAACATGGTAAAATGAGTATTATATATCATTTAATAACATTAAAATACTACTAGAAAAATAACTAATTTAAATATGGACATGGATGAAAATATTCCCAATATAATAGAAAATGAATCGGTGTTTCTTAAAAATTCCTTCCAAACATCTACGTACATAGAGGGTGGAAAGAGTAAGGAAAAAATTTGATTCCATAAATAACTAGTTTCAAAGAAAATAAATAATATTTTTGAGTGATAGATCATATAATTTCATTATCAATAAATTTATCCAAAAAAATTACTGGAAAAATTTGGATTTCACTTAAACACTTAACTCACTTTCAAATAGCTTCAAAAGCTCTCTAACCAATTTTACAGTAACTTTTGAATTTTTATTATTCTATTTCATAACCATATTCATAATTATAAGACCATACATGGTTTACTTATAATATATTATAACCACTTCACGAATAATTCTTTATAAAAAATCACTGCATTGAGTGATAAATGTTTCATTTTTCATGAATGATTCGATTCAAATGTTATAACCCTTCCATCCTGATCAATGTTTCAACTTACCCAAAAAATTAACTAATATATAGTAATCATTTATATTTATTATAAATATATGAATTTATTTTAAATGATCCATAAATGGTAGAGATAGAAAAATGAATTACAACATTCATAGTGATGTATGTTCATACGTACACATGAAATTTTTTTTCATTTTCTTACCAAAATATAGAAAGGAGGAAATATATTATTTTATAATTTTTTATAATAATTAATTCATAAATATCATATATATTTATAAAATATATTATTATATCCATCATTGTGTTTTTTTATTGAAAATTAATCATATTGCTATGTGGATGTGGTAGTCCACACGTATGCATGAGTGATACTTTTGTTTCCCATTTGATGGATAGTAGGAGGAAAATTAATCTTTCATCACCATAATAACATCTATATATATTTATAATACATTATTAATTATTTTATTATGAACATAATAGGTGACGATAATGTTTACAGTAAAATTGGAAGGGCTTAGTTATGATTTGTACCACCTATTTGAGATGCCTCCTTCGGCTTGGACCTTATTCCTTGAAATGTGGGGCTTTGGAGAACAATAGGTGGTCTAGTATAATGAGAATGAAATTTAGAATGTTTTGGGGTATGTTTACTCTGATCAATATGGCTTAAATTTTTTGAATAATGGAGAATAAGAGTATCCCTTATATAAGAGAGGGAGGTGTCAAACATGTAATTACTTATTATATTTAAATAATACAAGGTCATTTTCATGTGATAGTGGCTCAAAAAGGAAGAGTTTTATTAATTTAAGAAAATTTAGGGTCTAAATATATGCACTATTAATAATTTGGCATGTTTATGTTTAATTTAGAGATATATATCTTAGTTTCACCCCAATTATACCGTTTATAAACCAAACCCTAGTAAAACAATTTAATGTTTTTAGTATTAATTATGAGAAAAGAAGATTTGAAATATTAAAAAATTGGTGCATTATTATTAAAAATATTAAATAAATTTATAAATATCATTTTACATATGTTCTAGAAATGTTTGATAATATAATCACACACATTGAAATTAAAACCCATTTTTTGATAAATTACTTTTCAAGAATAAAAATAAATATACTTTCATTCCAAAACTAATAAACCATTAAAATGAATCTTAAAATATATTTTCGAATATTTAATATATAAATATCATTAAAATCATAAATAAATAATTATTTAATTTATTTATTATCTTAATAATTCGTCATTTATATAAAAATAGTTTTCAGAAAAATACCACATTTTACATTAAAGACCATTTATCATTATTTATAACCTTTTGATAACAAATAAATGTATGATTATTATCTTCTTTATATAAATTTTTAGTACATTTTATTGAAATAATTCTCAAATTATAATCGATATACTTATTTTACATACAAATACATATAATATCATGGAGTGTTATATTATTTTAGAATAATACTCTATTTTTATTGTTCAAATAAAGTAATATTTTATATATCATATGGAATTGATCTATATGTAAATTAATTGAGAAGACATTCATCTAATTCATTGTGTTGAGTGGGAGTCGATGAAAGTGATATAATGGTAGAAGTGGGCTATGATTATTAATTTTTTTATGGAATTGGTCTTGAAATGAAGTGAAAATGTCTGAAAAATAATGTCCACTGATGTAGTTATTAATTGGGGGTTTTGATAATGGTCACAAAAATATGTATTCTCCTTGTACTAGCCCTCATTTATAAACTATGTAAAAAAATTCCATCACTTGTTTTAATGAATGGTTTTTTGTGGTATATTTCCCTATAACTAAGACATGTTTAATGTGACACCCAATTTTTTTAATATAAATATTTTTTGTTATTAAATTTTAATAGTAAGAAATATTTATTTTAAAAAATTGAGCTTAGTCGTATCATGCTATACAATAGATATATTGTTAATAAATATGATTTTAATCACATGTATGTTGTATTATAGGGTATTAATAACGGTAATAAAATAACTAAAAATAGGATACAATTTTATCATTAAGGATAATGTTTCTATTAATATTGAGAAAATATGTACTCACATTTTATTGATATGAATAAAATTATGTAAGTCATAATTATTTATAGAATTTCATTTTCTACATATTATTTATTTTAATATAAATACAATAAACTACTCAATAATAATAATTTAGGAAATAAATTTAATATTTAAATTATTAAAATAAAAATTATTTATATATTGAATATTAATTGGTTTGAAATGAAGGTAAAATAATTTAAAGGTAAAAGGTGATATTTATTCTAAATAATTATTGTGTGTAATGTATTTTATCTTAATAAAATTAATTCCTCACTATTGATGAAATTTTTAAGTACCATTTTAAGATAATATACAAAATAAAATATATTAAAAGAAATCAAAAGGTCCTTTATAGCTCAATAATTGTAATAAAATTATTTTTATCCTTAAAAATAATTTTTGCCTAAAAATATGTTTTATGTATTTTATGCACATATATTGTAATCAATTTATAATAACTGAAAGAATATAATATTGTAAAATGTATACAGTATTTGGAATAATAATAATAAAAATAATAAAATATTTTTAAATTATATTTTTTCCTTAACAAATGAAAATAATGGTAAAATTATTATTACAATGTTTAGGGATAAAATGATTTAAAGAGGGATTAACCTGATAGAAATGGTTTAGGATAACCCAAATCACTTTTATAAATATCATTTGATGAATTTTATTTACATATAAAATTTTACAATTTAAATGAGGATAGTTCTAGGCACATTAATTTTGTAGTACATATATTATATAATAATATATCTAGTATTTACAAATTTTCCAACCACCTTACTAATAAATTAGATCCTTATTTCCCACATATCCACACAAAATGTGAACTATAATTCAATTAATACCTAAAAATAACATTAATATTTTATTCCCTATTACCTGTACGTCCATGTATCATCAAAATACCACCACAATGGGGCCTAATGTGTTGTCCGAAGGAATATACCCAAGGAATACATAGTAATCATTACTGATCTACTTTGATTTTCAGCCATCCTTAACCTCCTTCATATCTTCTATAACCACAATTAAATTTTGAAATAAGTGACATTAATATAATTAAAAAATTTTATGTTAATGTTATATAAATTATTTATCTTCTTTAAATCAAATATAAAAAACAATTCTCATGCGTACATAAAGAATATTGTCTACATGAATCAATTTATCTCATTTTTCATTATTTTATATCATAGATTGTTATATAGATAAATTTTTTTATAGATATATATGAATTTTAGAGAATTATTATTATTTACCAATGGTAAAATATTTTTATACAATCTTGCCTTTCCATCTGTTGGATAATGATAACATCACTAAATCGTACATGTGGAATACCACATCCCTAAAGTGATGTGACTTGTATATCATTTACCACAATAATGGATTGTAATAATGATATATTTGATGTATATATATTATTTTTTGAATATTTTTTTATTTTATAATTATTGTTAACATTTTAATTGTTTTAATCATTCAAAAAAATAAAAACATGACTTTTATATACATATAATATACCTTATCCTCTTAGTGATGTAATATATTTTTTATAACCACATTATATGATTGATTTTAAAAGCGTATATAATGAATAAATAATATAATAATGAAATTATTAAGAATCGGATGATTATGATACCCCAAATAAGGATTCCGGACAAGAATAATTGAACTAATACTTTTACTGGAAATGGAATAAATAACACTAAAATGATGATTTAAATGAATTATTTATAATAAATGGGTAATTTTAAATTATATGGGAGTGATATGTTTTATGGTAAACATGAATATATGTCATTTAGATATGAATAAAGAATAACAATTTATTATACTATAATTTAATATAATGTACAAATAAATTCTGGACAAGAGGTAAGGGTTTGTGTTTCAATAGCATTTATAACAAGATTGTTTTTCTTCCAATACCAATGAAAGGGATTTAAATTTTATTGTGTTTTTAAATCCCATATATTTCGTTTCCTTGAGTTATTTTTTTTATTCTTATGTATTTTTTTACCATTTCAACCTATTTTTTACTTTAATTTAATAAATTATGTTTTAATAAATAACCAACCATGTTTTTATTCTTTGGTCCAGAATATTTTTCCTTAATATAAATATTATACATTTTCTGATGTTTTAACATATTAATAGTGTTCCAAAACATTTTATTTTAACTACAATTTTAATTCATTAAAAATGAAAAGGTATTATTTTTCATATGACTTATATTTTGTTTTTTTTTAAAAAAATCTTAATGGATTTTCACTATTGATATATGTAGAATGAGAGGTTTTGCCTCCCCATCATTTACTTTTTTTATCATAAATATTCAACACCATGGTTCAATTGTTTTAGAATGAAAATAATATTACAATTTATTTAGAAATCATATTTTTCAAAATTTACCAAAATAAAATGGATGTTTTTGTATTGATATCAAAATCATACATTAAAAGCGTTCATAAATGATATTTTTCATATATGTTAGTATTAAATAAATATTTTTATTATTAAAAGGGATATAATCATTGTAATCCATCAAAATTATTTATCCTGCCTTATTGTGATTCTTATTTTGAAAGATTTATCATGATATATGTTTTCGATCCCATTTTTTAATTATGTTTTGAAGAAATGATAAATTATTTTATGTTCTTTTGAAATATATATGAATGGTTTATTATTATATGATAGGATGGTCTATCATATCCCTCCAATATATTGGTAATTTTTTATCACCTATGAGATTAAGGGGTAATTGTTTTTTTATCTCAATAAAAATATTATATACATGTATTATTCCCAAGACCAATATAGTACACTAGGGGATAACCCAACACTACATTGTGATGAATATCATGGTAGGTTTCCGTAACATATGATGTGATGAATGTCCTGGTGGGTAGCCTCAACATATGTTGTGATGTATGTTTTTTTGGTATCCAATAAATATTATTCTAGTTATTATGTTTACTAAATATATTTATGAAACATTATAACTTATATATTGTTATCTCATGTATTATGATTTTTTCCACACACTTTGAAAATATATCTTGTGACAATAATATGATTTATTCAATAAATCTTGATTAGAGATTTTTATATTTGGTTATAATTTTTATATAAAATTAATATGTTCTCTTATCCTTATGAACATATTATTTAAACTTGTGATCATTTAATTTATATCACCCATGGTTAACCTAACTATGAATTCAAGATCATCCCTTCTTTTGTTTCCATTTCCCCAGGGTATAATAAAAAGTATTATATAAGATGGGTTAAAGAGGTTACCATATTTGAAGAATGTTTGTATGATATGTTGAGCATATTCAATGAATAATACAAATTATGTATCTAGTATTCAAATACATATAACTATTTTGGTTCTAATGTTTTTATAATTATTATATTTATTGGATATTTATCTAAAATTATGTAATATTAACGTAAGTAATGCTTGGGTCACCATATTTAACTAGTTCCTGATAACATGGAAAATTTATCTAATATAAAAGTAGGTCCAGGATCCGGAAAAAGCCAATACCATAAAAAAATATTAAAAAACTAAAAAATGGGTAGTGCAAGGGGGTTTACAAAGGCGAGGATAGATCATACCACGTGCCTTCAGGTGAACAAGATACAAGAAAAATTATAGGATGTCAAAGGACTATCATGAGGAGACCTCCGTAACATCCCTCTTAGATAGAGCATCATCAACCTGGTTTTCCACTCTATAAACACGTCTGACTTCCAGTTGAAGACACTCAAAGAGATGCATACATGTAATCCATGGTGGAATAATCCTCCAAGGAATATCCTAGGACCTTGCTCGAAGAATGTTCACTGCTGTACTTGAGTGAGATTCCACCCATATGTGCCTCCAACCATGGTGGATAGCATAGTTGACATCTTAAATCATAAACCAAAATTCAGCATCAATCATAGAACCAATTCTAATATAATTATAGATGCAACCCTTAACGAAGCCCCGATAGTTATGAAACACCCCACCACACACCAAAGGTCATGGTGTACCAGATTCCACACCCCTGTCTCTGTGTCTTAGGTTTCTGACAATATCCATTATAAGGAAAATATCCATATTTTTTCATGACTCACACATGTTAGAGAATGTTAATAAGAAATTTATATATCTAAAATAAACATATTTTTAATTATATCATATTTGACTCTTATATAGTCATGCAGAAAAATACATTTCAATCCCATCATATGTGAATAATATAAACACTATTCATTAAATATACGCTGAGGAGATGCCTATTATGGGAGGTTTTAAAGGAATTGGCATAGTATTGTATGTTTGAAAGGATGAAACAAACACTGTGTTGATACCTACAATGTTGTATGGATTAATATTTTCTAGAACATGTAATCTTAATCCAGTTATGGAGTCGTCTAGGGAAGGTCACCAGTAGGGCATTGGTTTCCACTCCTTTCCTCCTCTTAATGTTGGGCTTCATTATCCCATCCCCAAAAAAGGAAACATTGCACACATTAAAGCGAATCCCGTTGTGGTCTTCAAACTATATAAAATGGGTGAGTTCTCAATCATTGATCACATTTTCCTTCTTAATGGTTCACAACCTATGAAAATTGATGAACACAGGTATTGTGTTTTTTTTATTTAGGGTTTCTCATCATAGAATTATGTCTTGCTTGGTCGGGGATATTTTCATATTCTTACCCCCATGGATGAATTGAAAATTCAAGTAAGGGGATTTGTATCCATTTACCTCAAACTGGGAATTATTCACTTGCATGAATGGGATAAAAAGTTCAATACCTTAGAGGTTGGTAACACTACTACCCAAATTTGGGGTAGTGTTTATGGGTTAAATAGGATACTCTGGAATCCCAAAATATTGTATGATATTTCCTTATCTATTGGTATTCCAATTAAAAATGATAAGGAAATGGAAGTTTCTCATTTTGGGCACTTTTATTTGTTTATGGTTGAGGTTGAGATGGGTTTAACTCTTATTAACAAGGCGATTATTGCAACTGATGATGGTATAATTGAGTTGAAAATATTTTATGAAATGATGCCATAAATCTTCAAGGACAAAATTGTTATTGGTCATAAATTTTTTTATTGTAGATGGGATTGTTTGCAGATTCTGTGATTTTCTTTGTCATAATGTGAATAATTGTCTAAAGAAGATCAAAACTACCTCTAATTTGAAAACTGACCCACATTTGTTGCATGATGATGGAAAAGACTTGTTTAGTAGTATGGATGATTAGGGTACTTTTTCTAACCCTGATGATAAAGAGGCACAAGATGTCTCACCTAAAGTGGCAACTAAATTTGACAAAAAGGATGACTAACCAGACTCACCTAAGGTATGTGCCCACTCTGCTAAAAATAAGAAGAAATATTAGGTTGATATTGGTACGGAAGAGGAAAATGTTGATCATGTTGTTGCCACTGGAAATGGAAAAGATAATGTAAGAGAATTAGAAGAACAATTTCCGGAAAAGATGGTTTCCTTAGTAAATCGAAAAGTTAAATAAACGATAGATTATAACTCCCCAGTACTCTCTAAGTCTTATCATACTTATTCAAATCCAATTTTTGAAAATTAAGGCTTTCAACATGTTTCGTACAAGAAAACACTAGCCCCGGTTGTTTCTCCATTAGTGGTTGAGCTTCCTATTGCAGAAGAAATGAAGACGCCAGTCACAAAGATGTTTCTCCTAAAAAATTCAAGGATGTAATAGAGGATATATTAGGTTCTGAGAGAACTAATGCTGAGACAATTTTTGAAGAATAAAAGAGCTCTCGAGCAGGGAAAGTTCTAGAAGAGTTCTATTGAGTGGTCGGGGTCATGGGGGTGGAAGAGCAGAGATTGATGCAATTAGATTTGAAGAATGAAGGCTAACAGAAAAAACTACTGAGAAAGATAAGATAATAGTTTTTTTGTTTTGGTTTTTCCATGTTTTCCCATTCTCTATCCCCTTCGTTACTATCTTTTACATTATCTAAATAGAAGAGGCATAATCTACATCTTAAAAAACTATATGACTATGCCTTAAGTTACATATATCTAACAACAACCATTGTGGAACAAGGAATAGCCTCCAGGATAGTGGAAATTATAACCCCATCACCATTTCCCCCAACAAGTCTTTACTCAAGGGATAATATAACTCATTCTAACTCATTACACATAATATGTATAGACTGGGTTCAACATGTAAATTTTTTCTAAAAACTATAATCACAAACCATGGTATATGATGATTAATATAGAATGAGATGAAAACATATCTAGAATTTAATGGAATGATTGAAAATATATAATAACAAATTTATGAAAAATAAACTAATTAAAACTAATATTCTTAATATATAAACAATTATTACCTTGAATAATGTGAGAAATTATATTTAAATAATTGAATATATCAAATATTTAAACAAGATATTATCATTTTAGAAAAATTCTTAAAATTTAGTGAATTATATGAACATTATAATTTTAATTCTTTATGGGTATTCAATAATATAGAATATGAACACATTATTTTCATTTTATAATTATCACTTTTCAAATTAATGATTATAAGAAATTTCTTGTTAAATATATGATATTCTGTGAAATATAAAAATCTTATAATCCAATCTATATTATGTGAACTATTTTCATATTCTATTAATCATATAGTGATCCTTAGTTTAACATTGATCAAACTAATCATCAAAATTAATTTAATTAAATTTGAATAATTTCCCAAAATAAGTCAATTATGAAAATTTCATATTTATAAAAAATTATAGTTTTCCTTTTTTGTAAGTTTTAATTTCTTTATAAATTACTGTTATAATATTTTATATAAAAAACTATATTTTAATATTAATGTATTTATATAATGTATAAAATAATATTTTGGTTGTAACATTTAATATTAAGGAAATATTTACGATAATTGTGTCAAAATATTTAATTAATCCATCATAAAATAATTTTAATTAATTAATTTATAAAAAAATATAAATTGATAAATATTCATAAATATAACTTTCCATCATTTAAAGATGCTATATATAATATAGTTCAATTCAAAATTGACGATTTTGAAAAGATTACTTAATTGTATTTTACAACTATTGTTATATAAAAACATATGGTATGCCACATTAACCAACATATTTTATGATATAGAATAGTTTGTAATGATATAAACCCTCATGTTCTAGTTATTATATTTGATGATACACATCATATCATTCTTGTGATACCATGAATTGTTTTTGTAACAGGGAAAAATGTTATCACAAAATAATAATTTCCATATCAAAGACTATGAAATTTTAAAAACTAAATGATTCTTTTATTTTTAGCATATATGATATCTGATATCATATGGTGTGATTTTATCATATCTTACAATACCGCATATCATATGTTCATACCTAGTATATAAATTATTATTGTATTCATCTACATGTACTATAAAAAACCAATATGGTTATGATGGTTTCATTTTCTCTATTGATATAAAAAATATAAAAATAATGGATTCTCTAATAAAATTATTTTTTTATTATGGGTTATATTAAAACATAATATAAGAAAAAAAAGTTATTTAAATAAAATTACAAATATATTCATGAATTTAAAAATAAAAAATGCATACATTGAATTTTAGATAATTGTAAAAACTATGTATACCTTTCAAAAAAATTATACATTTTGATATCATCATATGATTATTTGGAAAAATTTAACTCCTGTGAAATTGATGGATTCCACTCCCCATGATGTATGTGTTTAGAAATATAAATATCATTTTATATGAGAGTGATCCTTCCATCCTCCATAGCTTGCTAGTAACACAAATAGAAAGAAGGTAGAATAAAAATGATTTTGGTTTCAGGGAGATGGGGTCAATAGTAAAGTACACTAACTCACCATGACTATGAAATTATAGTTTTATATTTATATACCTGATATACTTCATTGATGATGCCTGCATTAGCTCATGTGTTGTAACTTAACAGTCAATTCCTCATATGATTGATATATGACTATGATTCCTCTTGCATGTTACATCTCATGTAATAGATCATTTATATATTGATGTAATAGAATATTAGTATCGAATATTAAATATGAAATTCAGTTACAAAATAAATATTTTATAATTTCTAAATTATTTGAAGTATAGGATTCATTGAATTTTTGGTTCATTTTTTTTAAAACCATTCCTTCTGATATGGTAATAATACATTATGATATGTTTATGAATAGATATTGGATATCACTCTTATCATACCATAGGATGAAAATAAATACTTTTCAAAAAGTCATATTTTACACTTGCATATTGCATTAAAAAAAATTTCAAGCGTACAATATTGTTGAATAGACAATAGAATGCAATGTTATAACTATGGCTTATGACACATTGAAATCATAGGATAGGATATAGAATAAGTAACAAATTAAATATGATTTATGGAATACATATCCATTGATATAATCATGGAATTGAGGCTATATGTGGTTTCCCTAGGGGATATTCTTATGGTTCAATGTCTCTATGTGGTCCCCCTATGTGATATTATTTTGCATACAAGGAAGGATGTGGTTTTCCTTAGGTGATATCGTCATTGTTTAGAGTTATAATCAATACACAATTACAATATTTTCATTATTCTAGGGTTAGTTATGGTATTAATTGGGAGATATTTTCAGTGTTCTAGGGATAGAAAAGGCCCCCCCTTAGTATATTGTCATTGTTATGAGGTCAGACATGGCTTCACCAAGGTGAAATTATCAGATTTTCAGGGATGTATGTTTTTTCTCATTAGGTTATATTTTTGGATAGACTTGTTTTATTCCCCCAAATCTCATAAAATCCCCTATATTTTGAATCTAAAAAAATATTCATTTGATTTACAGATATTTTTATATTATTTATTTTAAAATGATAGGTTTTATTCTTAACTTTTTTGAATTCCTTTTGTTGTCATGAAGGATTTCATGAGGAATTTATCTTACACACAATAATATATCCTATGAACTAAATAAAAATCATTAAGATAGTATCAACACCAACACTAATGGATTTTATCTTTTAAAATACCATTATAAATGAATTTTATGACAAAGTATATGGATTATCCTATATAAACAAGTTTTTCATTGGTGGATAAGTCAAATAAATTTCAGATAATTCATTTATATTATATTAATCTATAATTACCTTTTAAAAATGAACCTGGTAAGCAATTAGCCTTTCATGATAATGAATTAAAATATCTGATAAGTTTTTTAACTTATTAATTGTGTTTATATTAACAAACAATAATTCTTTTTATGATAATATTGCTTACAATAATTTCTCATTTATTGATAAAATTATTGTTTGGAGGATTGATATGCTATTACTTGAAATAAATTGTCATTATGATTTACATTAAACCATTTCCATATCAATTGAAATTTCCAATTATGGAATTTTTGAATCATAATAGAAGATGTAAAAATAAGTAAAGGCTACTTTTTATAATGTAAAGTATTTATTGATTGGAAAAATCTAATGAAAATTAAATCTCTTATATCTTGAAATATCTTTCTAGTCCTTACTTGGAAAAGAAAACACACTAATCAAGAGCTTTTTTCTCAAAATTTCAAATATTATTATTCTATGAAATAATTGGTTTAAAAAAATCTTGCATAGTTTAATTCATAGAATGCATAAAAAAATAGAACTCTTTTTTTTATAAAATTAGAGAATATAGAATATGAAAAGAAGATATATAATAATTCAATATAGATAGACACACATAAGTTGTTCTCTAAAGAAACATCCTTTCATGATTAACATTTTTTGTTCATATTTGATTTTATATTGAAATAAAATAACCTATATAGAATTTATTTTTGTTTATTATTCTTCATTGGTGTTTTGTTCATCCTCATATAGTTACTTCTAGAAACACCATGATAAGCCTTCTTCAAAATTAATTTTTATCTCGTTATCTATCTGCACATATTATTTTTCAATGTTCAAAGATAGTTGAGTGTACTTGTAAATGTATATATCTATTTAAATATACTTTAATTTTTATATCAAGTAACAACTACACGAATCAGCAAGAAATCCATGAAAAAATAAGCATTTTTAGTGAAAATTGACAAATCATTCATGTAGAGTGTTGGTAAAATAGAATAGTGGATCTTTATTCCCAAAAACACCATAAATTATATTTTTTAATTTGTTCTCTTTCTATTTTACTTCTAATTTAGTATGTATGATAAGAGTATATAAACATCATTCATTATATAAGAGTTCATGTAATTTCAATTGACAAGAAATTCACCAAATCATTTTTCCAAACTCCTCTTGAGTCATTGTGAAAAAATTATCCAATAATAAATTGGTTTCAAAGGAAAAGATTATTGAGTTATCAATTCTAAATAGTTTATTTGTTTAATTTTAATCTTTATATGGATGAAAATAGAGATTAAATTCTATAGTCATATATCCCTTTTTATAGTGTGAGAATAATAAATTCTAGAAGGCTCGAGCAACCATTGATTTAAAAAATAAAGCTCTAAAACTATACATGATGGTTGTTAGGTCCTATGAAATCCCCAATACTAAACCTAAGAGGTGGTATTCTTCTTCAAAATACATCTATGATTTTATATCCAAAGATATAAATTATATAAAATTTATAATTTGTATAAATGAGATTAGTATTATTTCTCAATGAGCTACTACAAATGAGATGTTGAAGACTATATTAGTAGCTTATGAATATATATATATATTGTATGATAATTGAGGTACAATACAAAAAAAAGAGAATTTATGAAACATTCATCATTATTTATGGTTAATTCATAACTCAGATTAATGGGAATTTGAAAATAATTAGGAATAATTTTATTTATCTAGGAGAACCAATTCCTAAAACTGACCAAGGCCTAAATGTTCTCATAGTTTTTCCATGCAAATAGAGCATACTTTTAAATTACATTATGTAATTAACAACTATGAATGATTTCAAAATTCCATATATCATTGGAATAGTCAATATATATAAATCTAATATGGATGATGAGGCTGGGGAGAATAATATGATCAAATGTTAGAATACATATTTAAATTTCAGTACATCAAAAGATAAAAATAAAAATAAATAGATTCCATTTTCATGATCATCTGATGAAGAAACATCATGAAATTTAGAGTGAAGTGATGAGAATTCTCAATTTTAAAATAACATCATGAATTTAAAAAATATGACTATATGATTAAAAAAATTCCATTAATATATAAAACAATTATGATGGAAATTCTAATGAAGTCAGATGATATCACCATAATATGTATTGACATATCAAGTATGGATATTATTAATTGAATTAATATTATAAGTTAATTTTTTTTAAAATTTTATCTATAATAAGATTGTAATGAAAGAAATTAAGGATACATAGAGTAACATATAAGACTCTATTAATGAATCCTATTTGATTAGAAAGTAGAAGTATATTTTAAAAATTAATATATATACTTCATGACCTAGAACATGGTTTTATATTCATCATAATAACCTTCATATAAAAGTAAACATATGAAATGGTATAATGAAACTATAAATGATTACTATTATATATTATAATTCCACTATGTTTATTTTAATAAATATTATCTAAAGAAAATATATGGTATTACTTTCAATGAAAAGATAGTTTTTAATAATTAGATTTCTGATATCAAAATTTATCTAGATGATTATTTTCCTATTTTACTATCATTTATATGGATAAGGGTAATACAGAAAATTTTTATATAAGATGTATGGTAGAATAACTAATGTTTTATAAAAATAATTATATACCTTACTCTAAAAATTAAAATTTGTATAATATAAATTTCTTTTATTTTGAAAAAAATGTAATTTTTCAAATGAATATTTCTTATGGAATGTTATGATGTTCTTAATAAAGAAAGAATCAATATTTGAAGAGTTAACTAATTATAATTCTGAAATTTGAGGAAAATGTAATATTATTTGGATCCAAAAATACTTTCTAGATAACACTACTCGACCCAATTGAATTTGGTTACCAAAAATATACTTTTCATTTTTTTTTCAACAATAAACATAAATAACCATTCAAAAATTTTTATGGACATTCACTTTTTAGGAAACAAAAGTCGATATTTTTAGATCTTTCGAGGATTATCTAGGATTTATTGAGTACATGTCACATTCAGTGACATTTCCAAAGGAATGATATAAGATTTTGGATTGGTTGGAGATCCTCAATCAATACACGTCAGTAAGGTAAATTATTTTGATTCTTAATGAACAACCTGAGGAGTATTCCTCAACTACTTGCAGATGGATATTTGGTTGATTTCACTAATTATGATTTCTCTATTTTTAATAATAATAACCATAAATTTAGAGAACCAAATAATTTAAATGGAAATACCTTAGATCATAATTCATAGGTAGAAAAAGTGTAAGCTGGTTGATTTTTGAAATTTTTGAATAATATATTTTTCATTGGAGACTTAGATATTGTAGTGTTTATTTTTTGAGAATGTGATCCTAGAGAAATTTTATTTCTAATTTTATTAACATTACTTAGATAAAATGAAACATTATTAATCTTGATATGTAGGTAGTAAACACAAATAATATTTCATATTCATTAAATTTTGTATCAAACCAATATTTTACAAAATAAAACAATGTTAGAAAGGGGAAAAGATACACAACATTGAACATAAACAAACCAAAAAATATTATAATTTTAATATATATATTATAACCTATAATTTATATTAAATTGTATGAATAGTATTCAAAATAATATGATATATGTATATTTGACTCAATATATATTCATTATTAGGTGCATTCAAATTAATCAATCATATTTTAGTAATGTAATTGTACTCTTCAAAAATATTTTTCTCAAAAAATAATATCTATTTTTTTGTCAGAAAATATTAAAACTAATTTATAGTGAATTCATAAAATTTATTTGATAAAAATGAAATCATTTTAGAAATCATCATATCCGAATTAATTTATGGTGATTTTGTTTGGATAATATTTATTTTTTAGTGAATAAGGGAAAATAATTTTTTTTATTGTAAAAATGTCAATTATTTATAATTAAAAAACTAATTTAAAATTAAAATTGTGATTCGACAATGTTTGGTTAAAAATATATTTCATTATGTTATAATTAATTCAAATTAGTAAAATATGTATCAAATTTATACATTAATTTATTATAATATTTTTTGGATTAAAACATATTTTTTCTTAAAACAATATTAATGTGTATAATGATTCTCCATTTTAATTAAATAAATTATAACCAAATAAATAACCATTTAAATGAAATTTAGTGATTATATATATATATATATATATATAATTTTAAATTAATTTAATTATCTGTATTAGTTGTAATGATAATTTAAAATAATTTTATAATTGAAATATATATTGCCCTGATTAAACATTTCATCGTGTCTATGGGTTTTATTTAAAAGTAAATTATGAAATAATCTGGAATAGAATTATTTTAATGTGTATTATCTATTTTTGGTAATAAAAATTTATCAAATATTGTAATTTGAACTTTATTTTTTATCATAATGAATTGTGAAACAAAAAAAATATTTTATGGTTGTCAAAGTGAAAACGGGTTTACCCCAGTGTTAAAAAAGAGATAGGTCATAAATTGACCTAAAAACCTATCTCAATAACATTCCATTAATATATATTCACAATAATAGGTATAATTTTCCTTAATTATCCATTTTTCAGAATTTTTGCATGTAAAAAATTTGGGTATCACTCTTTTAAAAATTTCTAAATGTTTCACCTCACCCACTTATAAAATGCACCACCTCTCCTCTCCACTTCACACATATAAAACTAATTTTTCAAACAATAACTACCTAAATCAATTAAATACTACATAAAAAAATTCTTATAGACCTGTGTTTGATCGCATATAAAATATTTAAAGCCTTTAGGTATAATTATAAAGAGGTGGTCCGAAGAAGAGGAGTCATTCTTAATCGAAAAATATTTTTTTTATTCTTACACCTGCTCAAAATATTTTTCAACCATTGTTATATGATAAAACCATTATCCCAAATATAGTTATAATTTATTATGTGAATTTAATAAACCATATAGACAACCTCTTTTAATGACTGGGTAACAAAAAATTAAATTTTATGTATCGTAGACTACCACCTCACAGGCCGAAGTAATTTATTTTCCAAAATTGCATCTCATGGTAATTTATAATGATCTATTTAATTTATATATATGATTTTTCTAACAAATATTTACTTATTAAACAATTATATCACATATTCCTTCTTACTTTCCATTTTGGGGGAGATATGATAATATCCCTCATGTGTATAGTGAACTACCGTCTTGTGAACCTATGTGATTCGTTTTTTGTAACTATTTCATGCAAGTTGAAAAGGATAAATTTAATTATTATAAATGATATATATGAATAAAAAATTATGTAAATATTTTTCATTCTAAAGTATATAATATATCATTTTCCTTTTAAATTTCTATTCACTAAAAATGATAATGTCGTTTGTGCACACATGTGTTCTACAACCTCAATGAAGCGATATTATTTTTTAACACCACTTTACAAGGATGACATATATAATGAAATTATATGGTATTTTTTACATTACAAACATTTTAATGTTAAAAAATACTTAACTTCTTTTCATAATGATCGTTGACATAATTAATGTGTTATGAATGCGTACGTATGACCTATTGTATCCATGATTGTAACATAGTTCATTTTTCATTACCATATTTATATAATAGTTTTAAATTTATAATTTATTTAAAAATATGTTAAATATTGCATTATTATTATTTTTGTTGATATTTTGAAACAACGGCCTCTTTTACCATGATCAACCCGTCAATTCCCTTTGAAACAATGAAACAAACATCCTCAAAACACTCGACATGGGCTTAGCTCGTGAACTATTTAAATATTCCATTAAAAATAAATTAAATAAATGATGTAAATATAGAAAATAAATGTGGAAAATTTTTTTAAGCATTAAAATATTTTATAGAGTTTTATTATATGAGAGATAAAGTAACGACATGAAATATTTGGAATTGAGGTAAGGGACATCCTATCAATTCCCCTTCACTGAGGCATAATTTAATATCCTTAAAATAATCACATTTAAATGCTACATATACTACCCCTTAAACATGTAATATAATTAATCCCTCATAGTTCACTGTTTTTAAATTTTAATTTTATTTATTTCATCCAAGGGCATTTGAAATGAATATTATCAAGTGGTAATGAATTTCATAAGCCAATTTCATTACAAAGGCTTATATTACATGGTCATTGGAGTTAAAATTGTAAGACTATGTATTTAATGATTTTTTATTATTTTATGTTTTGTTTCAAAATTTTTTTATGTGTATATAAATTTTATACACATAATCAATTTGTTGATTGATTATAATTTCAATTTTATGATCATTGTAAGGGTTTCTTGTCTCGAGTCATTCTATATGGTACATATGTTGTTTTATACACTATGTTCTTGTATGAGTGGTATATAATGACCCATTGATATTATATATAATGAATATATTTATTTTCATGATATTCAATTTTTCATTGGAAGAAATTTTGTCATGTGTATTGCTATTGAAAAGTAACAAGAGTTTTAGTGGTTTTTTTGTTACAATATCATTTCTAATAGGGATTGTTTTTTATTGAATTTTCATCAAAAGGAATTATTTTAAATATATTAAACAACCCATTCCATTTTATTATAGTCTTTTTATTATATAAATTTTCAATTAATTGAACCATTTCCACTTGTTTTTCTTTAAAATTATTTTAATTGGTTTTCAAAAAATATGACTTTATTTCTCACTTTGGTTGAGAATTAATTTTCCTACAAATACATGTATTCCAAAAAAATGTTATTTTTTAATATTATCCTATGATTGTTAAAATTTATTATTAATATTTTAAAAAACAGATTAAATATAAAATTACTATATTTTTTATAATGAGGAAATTTCTAAATTTTAAATCAAAATGTGTAAGGAGAATTCTTTAACATACGTGACATGAATGAAATTTTCTTCCATCATAACCATACATTGTTTTAACGATTCATTTTTAATATTCAATGATTACTTTAAAATAATTTCGTTTCTTTAATGTTTGAGAGAAATTTTTAAATAAAATATATTATTTGAAAATGGAATCAATATTTACTTCATGAATGGAGCCTTGCGATCTTTCAAAATAATTTTATTCCTAAGATGACATACATTGATGTCACTCAAAGTGAAAAGGCTATTTTCCTCATGATTTTTTTGATATTTTAATATAATTTCTTTTAATCAATGTAAAAACCCCTTGATGTTACTTATAATCAAATGGGATATCTTGAAATGATACAATCATTATTCATTATATGGAACAATTATGATTCTTTTAAATAAATTTTAATGGAAACTATTTCTTTTCCATGGCTTAATCATCTTATGAAATAATTAATGTAGGTTTATATTAGTCTATGATTAAATTATTTATTTTCAATTTTATGATTATGATATTGTTATTTTTTATTGTATTTGATGATTTATGGCACTATTATAAACCAATGGTGTGTTGTTTGGTTATAGACCATGGTTGTGTGTTTAAGTTATTAACCAAGGATGTAGAGTTAAATTATTAACCAATGAAGGGTAGTTGTGTAATAAACCAAGGACAGGTGGGTCCATTATATGACTCTAATAAATTTGGATCTTTGTATATGGAAGATGACCATAATTTTTATTCAACATCAAAGTGTGATATAAATATGATTTTCAAATATTCTAAAACTTTTTCTTACTATGTGTCTTTAATTATTCCTTTCATCATGATCGATATCACATGGATCATTTTCTTGAATATTATGACACTTAAATTTCTAGAATTATTATTACATGTTTCATGATTCACTATCCATGTATTGATTGTTATTATATCCCTTATGTTATTCTCGTGTAAATTGATTATGTCATAATACCCTTCAGATCATTTTTTCTCACCAATGAAAATTAGTTGTTAATTATTAGGACTACTCTAACTGATAATTTAAGCTCACCCTTATTATGTTTCCTTTTCCTAGGTTCTAAATAATTATGTTAAATTATTTTCAAATATAAATTTTTCTCACGTAAAAAATATATTTTTATATTTTTATATCCAAATATAGAATATGATGATCTTTGTTTGGTGGGAGATGATGTTGTTCTCTATGAACCATCATTTTATGAATTCATGTTGTTCATATTTTTTCCCAATTATATAAGACAATAAACATAAAAGTTAATTGTATGTGTAATTGATGAAATATATCTTTTGTATTATGTATGACTCTCAAGTAATAAATTTGTTTACATTAAATGGCATCAAATCTAGACATGTAATGTTTGTTTTTACAACCATACATTATAGGGTTTTTTTTGGGAAATCATAGTTTATACTAAAGGAGGGTCCGAAAATTTTTATGATTAGTATGATTTCATGTGTTTATTTGTTGAATGTTTTGAATAAAATCAATAATTTATGAGATTAGGTTTGATCATAAGTCTAAAATCGTACATAATCATTTTACAATTTTATGTGATGAGTTATTATAGTTATTGAAGACACATTATGAGTTGTTTTATGAGGTTGATATATATGTTATGTTTCTGTTTACATAAAATTATTCATCTACATTTTATGGAAATATGTTTAATGCATTTATTACCTAATAGTTCTATAGTTTATTCAATATTGATTTATTTACGGGAACAAATTATTCACTATATTGATAACCATGGGATTAAAAAGTGATTTGGCCACTATGTGATTACTATTATTTCAGAAAAATGTCACTATATTTTTTGGATTTTAAAATAATATTAATGAGATTAAATTTTTAGGATTAAAACACTATAATTCATAGCAAATTTTTCTTATTTTTTATATAGTGTAATTTCTTTATGGAGTGATTTATCGTGAACTTTTGGTATTATATTTCAATTTTAGAGATTAATGAATTATTTATCATTTTAATGTTTATTTTTTGGGGAATTATTTCACCTTATGTTATAAGTTTTGGTTTTGGTTATTGTCAAAAAATATTAGTAATATCATAATATTCTTTTATTGTTTTATTATCATTTGAATATTTATTTTAGTGCTTTAGAGACGAAAACAATTGTCTTCAATACTCATCATATAAAGAAATAGAATATATTTTGATAGAAATTGATTAATGTATGAAATTAAATTTATCATGAAAGTATGTTTCACTATTCTATTATTTTTTATGGTAAATAAATTCTCATTTATAGGAAAAGGATATTGAATATGAATTTTTTTTTATATTACATTAATTTCTGATGAAACAATGGAATTTTTCGTATATATTTTGTATAGGGATTTATAGATGTTGACTTCATCAAGACCATTCACTTTTATGTGACGAATGATCTTTGTCAGTATCCTTATTTATTTGTGCATTATTATTTTCATCAAAGTATATATTTCAAATTACCACTAAATTTTTGGAACATGTAAACCTAGTTATGTGTTGTTCTAAATGACATTCATCCTTCATTCTTTATCATTATATAAGGGAATTTTATGAACCATTTATAATAACTGGGTTTTTCAAAAAAAAATATTCAAATGAAAAAAAAATTAATTTTCATGATCAAGTTAAAATGGTTATGATGAAATTTTTTTAATGGGGGATAATGTAACAACCAAATATTTATGAAAGAAAAATATATTAGATAGTATGCAAGATAGACATAATCAAACTTGAATGGACCACAAAACATTTTAGTTTTCATATGATCATTATTACATAGATGTAAAATTAGAAGATATGAATAATATTAAATAATTTATGGTATATATATATATACTAATTTCATACTCAATTTGAATTTATTGAAAAACAGAAGGTAAATAATAAATTCATTTGTTTTAAATTTATTTTATTCATCAATATTATGGTTACATCAAAAATGAATTTTTTTGATATCATTGATAATATATTAAAATTATTTTAGAGATATTTAAGAAAGTGTATCTAATAAAATTATATTAATTTTTTGAAAGAATCATATCATAATTAACATGGAGTTTTTTTTTTGATTTTTTGGAAAATAATGATTTTTAATGAATTGTTAAAAAATACATATTTTCTATTACTATCTTTTCATTTAAAAAATTAACTTATTTATAATTAACGTTTCTATATTAATTTCATTTCCATTAACATAATTATTAATTAGTAACATTTTAAATAATTTATTATGTTTTAATAAACATTATACAGAATATTAATATAAATTTATTTTTTGGGTTTGATAATGGATTTTTTTTCTATAAACTATTTTATGTGTATAATGTTGATCCAGTTTATGATAGTAAAATTATCCCTAATTTTTAATGATGTACATATATTAAAATTATTACATACCTATAAATATTAATTAAATTTAATATAATAATAATTACAAATTAAATAGTTAATGAAAGATCATCTTGTAACTAAAAAAATATTGTTATTGGAAAATCATTTGTTCTTCCCTTATATAGGATTTATTTATAATTTATTTCATTAATTTTGTGTATTTAATTTTATAAAATGGATTCAATGATTTGAATAATCATAAATTAAATTATAAAATAATTTAATCATAATTTTAGTCATAATGTATTTGGATTACAATATAATTAGTTTACTGTGGTGTAGGTGAAAACACATTTACTGGAGGGTTAATGTAAATATAAAAGGGATATTATTATGTAATAAAATGTTTGAAATATATATTATTACAATATACGTACCTTATTTATTCTATATCTAATAAATGGACTACTTCAGAGGCCTTTCACATGTGAAAATCATGGGTATGAATTTTTATTTTATAAATATCAAAGTCTATCCCCCCCCCATTATAAAAAGAAACACAAACTCCTATAATATTCACATAGAAAAACATTTTGATACAAAAACCCTAACCAATAACATGTATTAATTACATATATAAGTCTTATATTTATTGGTTTGATTCGAATGATAATCTAGGAAGGCTTTAGGCGTAATCCTAGAGAGGTGGTCTGAAGAAGAGGTATCATTCTTAACCAAATTAGTTTATTTTTTTATTTTTCAACATCATTGAAATATTATTGAAAAATTAGGATATAATAACAAAAGTTTATAACATATAAAGATATTTTCTATGTTAATTTACTAACCAAAATAAAACTCATCTTCCATCAAATGGGAAAATAATCATTCATTCGTGTGAACGGTGGACTACTGCCTCATGGGTGGACGCAATAAGTTTCTATAAACTCTTGTAATGGATAGATTTAACTATTGGTTTAAATAATTTATATGATATTTTTAAAATATTTATAATTTTGGAATAAGGATATCACATATACATTCGTACTTTCCATTATGAGGGGTATACAATAACATCGCTTGTGTGTACGACGAACTACTGCCTCACGGAGCAATGTGGTTCGTTTTTCACAAAATATTTTCATTAAATAAAAAAGGAAACTTTTATTTAATAAATTGTATATATATATAAAATAATTATGATATTCATGAAATATTGATCATTTTTAAAAGATATTGTGTCATTTAATTTTTATTATTCTATTCACTTAAAGGTGATAATGACGTTCATTTGTATGTGTGGACTATGACCTCCAAGGATCGATGTGATCCTTTTTTGAACCCCAGATCACATGGAAGATATCTATATCTATGTAAATTTAATGATATAATATTGTATTTATGATATATTATCATTATATTTTGATAGATTAATACTCAACAGGCTTCGATAATGATCGTTGAAAAATGGAAACGTTTCTTTTGTGAATGTATGGCCTACCATCTCCCTGATCTTATCAAAGTTTATTTTTCATCACCAACATTCATCATTTTTTTAGATAATATTTTATTTTTAAATATGATAAATATTTCATGATTCTTATTCTATATATTTTGAAATAATTACCTCCTTGATATTTCTTAACATTCAAAAGTCACTTTGAAACAATGTACAGAGCACCCCCAAACCCCTCGATGTGGACTTAAATGAAAAATATTTTAATATTAAACTAAAAAATTTATTATTTAAGTATATTATATTAAACCTTTAAAATACACTTAATAATTAAAAAAATTAATATAAGTTTATTAAAAATAATTTGAAGGATTTATATAGAATGTCTAGACTTATGGTAAGAGACTTCACCTCAATTTAACATCATTAAAGAAACAAATAAAGTCATGAACCTACTTTTATTTATATTAGATATATACTACCCATTTTACATGTAATATTTTAATGACACAATCACTATAAATATTCCGAATATGAGAGGAGAGAGATAATGAACACCCGATTCTCGCCTCCACTAGGCCCTGGGATGGCCATTAGCACTAATGGTATAAAAATACCATGTATGGGAGGTACTAAACTCTATAATAAAAATATTATTATGAGATATGATGAATAATTAAGAAGTAAATACATGAAAAATGTATAAAAATTTCAAAAACATCCAATAATAAATGTATAAAATTAAAATGAAAAATATCAAACTCTCGAAGCTAAATACACAAAAGTAAATCTAAAGCGGTGAAACATCAACTATCAAATGATATGAGCATGAAATGACTAATAAAGTCCTTGTATACCTCCTAGATACATCAAAATTGTTTTTTATTTGTTGGGTGAGAATAAAAATATAATCATTATTAAAACAGAAGTATTTTATACAATTTTGAAAAGACAATTCTAATGCACCCATGAGAAAAAAGTAGAACCAAATAAGTAAACTAACCTAACACATCCTCATCGTGGCTCACTCACCATGTGATGAATCCATATGTAATAGTATAATATGAATGATATCAATAATGTATACCCAACACCTATTTTCCATTGAATTTATTTGTCCCAACCCAACATCGTACTTATTGGAACTCTCACCCCTACCGTATAACATCATAACACATCATATCACATCTAGTACGTGGACACCTAGGCCAAAAAATCAAATAAAATCCTACCCAAAGTCACATAGAAGATAAAATTAAATCATATATCATAACCGTTGTAGTAGTATATTATGATCATGAAGGGAATAAACATTATTCCCTCCTCATTTTATGCATGATGGCCACCATAAGCCATCTCCACAAATCGTACTAAAAGACACATAGTACACAACATCTCAAAACAACAAATTTAGACATTAGAAATTTTTATATCTCTCCATAAAATATAGTGTGTGTTAACAGCACTTAGAAGAGGGAGTGGGGAAGAGAGTGTATCCATCCGACCATTCGCCCACCCAAATAATGGAAAAACACACCCTATATATATAACGGTGTACCAAAATTGTGTTAAATGTGGGTGGGGTGAATACTGAAATAATAGAAAATATAAAATGTTACATATATAATATCTAACACACAATCCAAACCAATGGGTTTATAACCATAGTTTCAATCATATGAAGACTTTTTCAAACTTTTCTGCTCACTCTAAAACCCAAAAAACACCCAACAAGCCATAAAACAAGATTCCTTGTTAAACAAATCCAATTTACATATAATATTTTATCAACCAATTTACACTAAAATAAACAGTTTATTAAACACATCCCATCGTATTAATTTAGATTTCATAGCCCCACATTTAAACTGCATATCATATTAGAATTTATTCTTCCATTTGTAAAATAATTTTTATTCTAATACCTCCTATGAAAATATCACAAAACAACAAAAAATTGGAATCACAACTCAATAACGCAATAGAGACATCCAATTCCATGTGTCATCACATTGAAACTAATTTCACATCCCTGATGCACAACCGTAGCAATACCACCATCAAATCCCCAATGAAAAATGAAATCACAATACCATCACCCCCTTGAATCATATCATAAAAACATAAAAAAGACACACAGACATCCTGAAAGTGTATCATTATCCACATTAGGGAAAGGGAATTTTATTAAATTCAAATCCTTCATATAAGGGTGTTTTCAAAAAAAATCCTATGTTACCAAGTCACAAAATTCATTAAATGAGTATATGTAATTATCCAATTAAATTTTTTGGGACGTAAACAACCAAACATAATGAATTACAAAAAACACATCAGAGAAGAACTGGTAAGGTCCCAAAATAACCACAATTTTTAGAAAACATTTACTCAATATGACTTCTAAATACAAAAGAAAATAAATATGGTAAAATGTTCTTGTATTCCACTTCTTCTTTTTAAATTTTATTACAAATTAATTTATCATTTATAATTTGGTTGAAACAATATATTCACAGATAAACATAACCACCCTTCTTCTGATGACACACATAAATGTGAACGTAAGAAATTCCTATCTAGAAAAGAGAAGATCTTCCAAAATTTATGCACTATAAATATAGTGTGCATGCCTATGAGGAAACCACCTATAAAGAAGTTTATCTTAATGAATTGAAATGGTTACATAACTCCAAGGGATGAAGAATTTATAAGCTGAAATCAAAGTCGAAAATATTCCTAAAGGAGAATATGATGTAACTTCTCTTTAGAATAAACAGATCCAAAATCAACATGATTTACTATATTTTGGATGAACATTAAAGGAAGATCTTATAAATTCCACTAGGACTAATCATTAAATGGTTTCAAGAAGTTAAGAAAATGCTATATAATTATCCTCTATAAAAAAATTTTAAATTCCATTAATTATGTCATTAATACCATTTTCATAAGAAATAATGTTTAATGTGATAAACTAAAAATTATGAAAATAGTGAATTTACAATAGACCTACCACTAGTGATCTACCAAATGGATATTAAACCATTTTAGTGATTTACTACTAGATTGGTGATCTACCTCTAGATTAGAGATCTACCATTGGTGATCTACCAATGGTTTTCTACCACCAACTCTGTTATCTACCACATGTTTTATGATCTACCATTGCTGATATGCTGCTAAATTTCATCAAATAGTGATCTAGAAGCATCTCAAAAATCTACCACAAGTTCAGTGATCAACCATTGTTGATCTAACTACAGAGATCAATAATTGGTTATCTACACTAGGATCTACCCTCATACTCTAAGACACCATGATTTCCTCAAAAATGTCTTCAAAATATATCCCTTCCTTTACCCAACACCTTTGGACATTTCATAAAAACCCCAATAAATAGATTTCATAAAATTTAACATGTCATATTGTCTAAGACATTAAATTATATATCTCTCAAACAATTATTTTCATCTATAATTTATAACCAACTCAGAAGCTAATGGATTTAAGGTCTAAAAACTATTCCGTGAGATACATCTTAAAGATATTGTTACATACTAAACACCACCACAAACCGAACATTCCAAACCAAGGTCCCCCAATATCCTAATTTTTTCACTTCCTTAACCAGAAGAATGATGGAGTTACATCATTCATATCAACAAACTATCTGGTCTGGGAGGTAATGACTCTCCTTTAAGGGTTTAATCACATCATAGTATAATGCATCCTGATCAAGAATTTGGTCCTCCACTTTTCTTATGTTGGAACACTATCGTACATCATACATCATTAAAATACCACATCTAAAATAACAAAAAGATATAAACAGCACATAATAAGGAAGAATATGTAAATGAAAACCAAAAACAACTCTATATACTAGGCCCAAATCTATAACTCGTAACCAGAATTACTCTCCTATAGTACATGAAGCCTTTAATGAATATAAAACAATGGAATTTTCAACCCTCTTATAAAATTATATTCAAGATCTTATATTTCAACTGGATTTTGCACAACTATTATGTAATCATCAATATCCAACTCTCCCAAGTCAATGACATGGGTGTTATTGTGATGATACCAACAGAGATGAGAGATGTGGAAGATGTCATTTATTTTTTCCATTCAAGTTGAATCTTCGAAATGGTAATCCACATCGACAATGCACCCAAACACCTTGAAGAACCCATAATACAAGGTGAGATCTTACTCCCAGTTCTAGTCCTTCAATGAGCTTGTCTAGATAAAACCTTTAAGAACACATTTTATTAAACCTGACACTCCAAGGGTTCTATAATGTGATCAGGATAATAATTATTCTTATAAATTTCTTCTTTAAACCACTCTATAACAAGTTGATCAATGTTTTTTCATTATTTATATCACATCAAGATAAAAAATATATTAATACCCAACCACATCCCATAAATTTTATAATGATAGGTCCACACATACAAATCCCCAAAAGGTCCATGCTAAATGGTAAGTGATAGACATTATTATAATAAATCTCAATCAATGGAGTTTGTTGTGCCCATGAGACACAACGTTATATGAAACAAAAAAAATATTAATACCCATATTTCTATCGTCATCTCTACTATATCTTTTTCAAAGGGTGGAAGGACGTGCTGAGGTGAAACTGAGTTCAAAATGTATACTATAATCCCCTCCATAATAATGAGGTAAAATCTATTTCCTAACCAAGGATAATGGACCTATAAACACCATGAATATACACCACCTAATCTGTATATATTCTATCCTGAGAAACAACTATGCTCTACTCCTTGATCTCTAAGAAGAGATCTAATTTCGGTAACCTATCTAAGATAACCTAGATAACATTACAATATCTGTAACAAATATTCTATTTATTACACATTATTTACTTATTTATTACATATGATTAAATATTATACAACCTAGAAGATAAATAGGTCTAGTGTACTTGAGAAAAAGGTAAATTAAATAACATATTAAAATAGGAATGACATCATCTTTATTGAAATCTTCCTTAACATGCTCGCACTGCAAAAACATTGGATAACTCGGGGACATACATAAAATATGGGTGAGTTATAAATCCTGGTAAGGGAAAAAACATGGAAAAACATTTAAATTATAATACATCTTAGACAATAATCATGTCAATTATTCATAAATAGATAAGGAACCACAGACATGAATTATGAGGCATGATATATAATGATAAAATAAAGGAATCATGAGAAAAGTGGATATATCTTAAATAACTGCATCATAAATATAAGGAAATTATGAATTACATGGAATCATGATAGAAAAAGTACCATAATGTATCACGATCACCTATATATAAATATGACTTATCATGAGACAAAACATTACCCATTGCATTGTAGTGCTATATAATTATGTGCGCACATGTCAGGTTCATTTCATTCTCATACATATGTGTCCACTTAGATCATAAAACATGGATTCCGTCATCCCCATATTTTCTTACTGGGTCTAGGATAGTGTGATATAGTCAAGTAAGTCCTCAATTAATGAATTATAAGTTCAAAAAGGAGATACCGCTTGATTGGAAATGGGTATGTTATTCACTAAATAATTTATTTGGAATTGAAAATGACACTAAATATTCAGCAGCATTAGGATCTCACATAAAAATTCAGAAAATGGGTTGATGGGAGAGAAAGTGTTCTCTAATTATTCTGAAATAAAATGGTATGTAATAGGTATATGGAAAGATGCATCCCAATATTATTAATTCGAAAATATTATGCATTAGATAAAACAAAATCTTTAATGAAGTGCATAATGAGAGGATCCCTTATCCTGAGAGTGTGACTCAAAATGCTTGGGAGGAGCATGATGGGAGATTTGGGGCGCCTTCAGAGGACTATAGAGAGGTTTGTTAAGATTATAGATGTTTTATAATGATTTTTAGTGAAATTATATAGGATTTTCCTTTGTTTATATAGGTAGTGGGTGGGAAATTCATTATTATTTCTAAAACATAGGTTTCAGAATTTATATAAGAAAATAAGAAAAAAATATTACCATGGTTTTTTACATGGTTTCTACCTAATGGGAGATATTTTATTAAATTTATAAGGAGAAGTATTAATCATAATAAAATAATTCTCTTTTTATGTGGACATGAGTAAAACTCTTAAAGATATTATTTTAAAGCCATATATTATATTATTGGATTTGTAGTTTTTATGAAGGCTTTATAAAACTAATAAAATAAAAATAAATCACATTTTTTAAATGAATATTATATATATCTGATATTGGATACCCTTTATAGTATTTTTTATATCACTTTTGGGTCATTATTATTTCATAATATACCTTGTTTATTAATTCGGTATTTAATTTTGACCCGGAAATTCAACTTCCTCAGAAAATAATGAAAAAATATCTATTGGTTAATTTAAAAATTAATATTATAAAAATAATATTCAATTTACCAAAATATTTTATAATTATGATAATTTTTACTTTTAAAATAAAATCATCATTTATTGGGACATGCTGGGTTTTTTTAAAATTCGTGTTTTTTAACACAAATAAAAAATTATCTACGACTTACTTAACATTATATGGACAATTATATTTGATAAAAATCCATTAATAATAATAAATTAAAATATTATTTATTTAAAAAATACAATAATTCATTAAAATAAATGTCATAATTTAAATTTAATACTATATAAAAATACCATTTGTGTTTCATCGAATAAAACATAATTTATAAAGTAATGTTAACAAGAAAATATGAACACGCTTATATTGAAAATTAAAATTTAAAAATTCATATTATTACTGTCATAATATATATCCTTATAATACACAAAAAAACCATAAAATTAATGTGTGTGATAGTAAGAATTTCATGGGGTAGTCAACGTACATGGTCTGGGTCATGATCTCGATGATCTTGAGCTTCTTCTATAAATGATTTCTCTCATGATTAATTTCTTAGATCACACCTTGGGGTTGGTTAATTTTAAATACCATAGATTATATCTACCTTATAATTTCTAATAAATGGGCTTCATAAGGTATAATTTTACTAGTTGAGGCTATCTGTTCCTTTTTCATTGACAAGGGATTTTTTTAAAACCCTAAATTTGTAAAAATCATGGGATCAATGTTCAACAACTATATTATAAGTAGTAAAAATTCTTAATGGTATTTTAAAAAGAAAATAATAAGAAAAAATTATAACTAAATGGGTTTTATATTACCATAATACATAATGATGAATTTAAATAAATTAAAAGGCTAATTTTATTTACAACATTTAGGGTCATTACAATCACCCCCTTATGAAATTTAACCCTCTATATTTTCATTTCCCATACTAATACTTCTCATGGTATCTCTGTTTTTTCACCTCCTACAGTTCCCACATATATTCTTTAAACATGATGTTTCATCATAACAGTTTGACAATGTGAATTGTCTTATTTTTTAGAAATTTGTCTCTATGATATATTTTTTTTAACTAGATTCTCCTCATAGAAAAGAGCATCTTCAATTGGTACCACATCTAGATTGAGTACATATGAGGGGTTTGGTATGCACTTCCTAATTATTGATACATGGAATAAATCATGTACTATACAGGATAGGTGGCATTAATACTCGATAGGCTACCATTCATATGCGATCAAGGATCTTAAATGGTAAAATGTAACTTGTAATAAGATTTTAAGTCATCACAAATCTTATCTGTTTCTTCCCTAGTGATATGTATAGGAATAAAATGTCTCCAACATAAAATTATAGTTATCGTCGATGATTGTCATCATAGATATTCTATCAAATCTAAGAATTTTTTATGAAATATTGAAATTTCCTAACCCTTTTCACAATACTTTGACCATTTCAAGTCCTAATAGCATACTTTCACTGACATCATCCCAACATGTTGGTGTTTTACATCGTTTCACATAATGTGCTACATATAGAGCCATTTGGATGATTAAGTGGAATTTTTTTTGTTTGATAACTTCACTAGAGTAAATTGTCTGTCCCATTCCAATTTAAAGGTAATATAAAATTCTATAAATATATATTCTATTGTTTGAATAGACATTTCAGACTGGTCATCATTTTAATGATGATAGTTTGTACTAAAGTTCAGCTTAATTTTTTGAGCATGTTAGAGACATTTACAAAACATGATGGTGAATTTCTGACCTCAATCAGATAAAATAAATAGTGGTACTCCATTATGAACCATCCCTTATTTGATGTGTTTGCATGAAATTTTGTCGACTGGGAAGTACTCAGAAATTGTGATAAAGTCAGCAATCCTTGTTGGAAAACCCACAACAACCCATATAGGATTATTTTGTATGGATTTTTCTTTGAATTCTAATGATGATTTCCACGGTGTTTTTCTCCATTTCCTTGTTTGTATCGGTAATTTTTGCATCATCGCCATAGAATTTTACCTTTAAGCCTTAAATAAATAACATACCAGGCACATTGATGTATATTGAGGGATCTTCCTCTTCATATTTTCCCCTTAATAGTTATCTCAAATATCCCAATACTTTTTTATTCTCCATATGTGAGTATAGAATATTGATTTATATGTATCATTCAAACTCTATCTCATTATCTCTTGACTTTATGGTACATGTTTTCATTACACAAATCTTAGGACTCATTTATTGTCAAATTTGAACTCTAAGGATTTCTATTTTTAATATCTTCAACCTTTTTCTAGATTTACACATCATCTCTTTGACAATCCATTATCTTTTCCAAAAGTTATTGATGAGTAATAATCTTTGAAATGATTGATTATATTACTACATTTATGATTATAACTTAAAATTAACTCTTTTATTGAATAAAATAAGCCTTCCTCCATTCAGGAATATAAAAAAACATCTTGTTGTGGGTGGAATAGATGAAGGCCAATAGAATCACCCTTAAAAACTACTTACATATTTTAGAAAGCAAACCTAGTCTAGTGTAAATAATCTATTTTTCTTCATATCTTCCTTGTCTTTAAGTGCATCAACCACCAAATTCCCTTCCCTCCATGAATGAGTAACAAAAAATCCAAATTAATAAATAATTTTCATCTCATGATCAAGTAGGATAGCTCCCATGGTGCTTTTATTTTCCCTCCCGATTGTCCTACATGATTGAATTGTTTTATCCTTTCTACTTAATGTGTCTACATCATTATTTTCCATACCATAATGGTGGTGTATTGAGAATTCCTAGTCCTAGATTAGCTGCAACCAACGTCATTGGTGTGGATTCAACTCTTTCTATGTAAATATAGACATGATGCTTTTCTAATTTATATATATAATAAAATTATCCCCAAAGAGTTAATTCCAATAGATTTTAAAAATGTATATCACATAAGGTAACTAAAGTTGATGTATTTTGAAGTCATATTCATGAACATTCAACATCTTTGAGAAATAAGCTATCACCTTTTCTTTTTTTCATTAACAAATTTCCCAATCCCTTATTCGAAGCATTGTTGAATACCATGAAATGTTCTCTATTTGTGAGTAGCGTAAGTACATGTGTTGTGACGAGACACCTTTTCAACTTCTTGAGACTTTATTCACACTCATCATTCAATGAAAAATTGGCTCCCTCCTGAAATAGCTTGGTTAGAGGGTTTGAAAACTGTGAGATATTTCTCACTAATTCATTATAGTTCCTAGTTAATATAAGGATACTATGAATATTTATCATATATTTTTTCCTTTTCCATCCATTAATTTCTTTTTTATGAAGGTTCCATAGATATCCCATTTCATGTTATGGTACACCCCAATAAATATGATTCCTTCAACTATAACTCACATTTTCAACACTAGGAATATAAATTCTATTTTCTTAATGACTTTTTCATCTCATATAATACCAATGATCCTCAATTATTTTAGAGTATATTAGAATATAACCTATAAACAATACCTATATTATTTCATGGTAAAACCTAAATAATCATTTAATCATTCCATAATGATTTCTGGAGAATTAGTGAGTCCAAATAGAATTACTATGAACTCATAGTGCCTATAACTTTTACGTAAAGTAGTCATGGGAATATCCAATAACATCAACCTAACATGGCAACATACTGGCCTTATATCCACTATGAAAATTATTTTTCTCCACATAGTTGATCAAACTATTCATCAATCGGTGGTAGAGTAAACTTGTTCTTTATTATGATATTTTTGGTCTCCTAATAATGAAGGAAAATGCACATTGACAAATCATTTTCCTTGAAAAAGTTTAATAGTGTACCCTTGTGTGAAGCTCTTGGGTTAATATACCATTTATCTAGATTATTTTATAGTTATTTCTTTAACTCAACATGTTCCACAAAAATCATTCTATATGGTTTCTTGGATAATGGAAACACCCTAATATAAACTCAATTGAAAATTAATCCTCTTAGCTAGAAGGAAGAAACAAAAATCCTTAGGAAACACATCTGTGAATTCTATGACAATGGGAATATCTTCAAGGATGATTAATTCCGTATACTCATTAATTTGATCACGATATTATTACTCATAGGTAATTAATATCCCTTCATCTTATATTGGTTCTATGGAAGTCTTATCATCCACATAAAACTTGTATAAAATTGAAGGACGACTCATTGTACAGATAGTTATCTCCTTCTCATGTAAATTTATGTTGTATCAGTATAGGTAAAGCCAAAACATACCCAGAATTGTATGAAATTTTACCAAATTAAGTATGAAATTTTTCCCGAATAAGCTTAATCATCAAATTTTGACTAGGGATGAGTTATATACTTCGGTGGCAATAATTTCCCCATTATTTTGTTGTCACCGACATCTAAATATACAAAAAATTCATGATATGAAGAAATGTGTAGAACCCGAATAAAAAAGTAAATTCTAAATTCATGAATAAATAACAATCATTCTTTTCACTAGTTCCTTTTTTGGTTCGACGTCAGTTTCTATTATATAAAAGGTCACCCTTTATACCTTTGATGTTGTTAGTTGTCTTTTATTTCCCTTGTCTTGGTTCATTGGATTTGAACGTTACTTGCTTACTTGATGTGGATGAAATAAATAATGCATCGAAGGTTGACCAGATAATTCCATCCCTCGATCACATTGATGGTTTTATCCTGTTGGTATTTACTATATAGGTTCCATTACAATCCAGGCCCAATCCATTTCATCATCCCCACTAGGTAATTTACAGGGTGTTTATTTACCCACATTTTAGGAGTTGGATGTTCAAATCTCTCCGAACAATACTAATTCTATAAAAAACAACCAAAATTTAACTCCAATTTCCAATTCATATCACTGTCATAACCTCGAGATTCCCCAATCTCTATTTCAACTTTATTGAAACATCGAAATATTTCCCTAAAGCTATCAAATTATCAGTCCACTATATATTCTCATAGACTAGGTTTCATTCTTCCCATGAAGTGGTAAACCATGAATTTGGGTGTAAGGATAAAGTTAGAGGTTTATTATGAACGATATATAATGTTTTCCTCATATTCCCAGATATATTCATTGACTTTTTTCTTCAAGTCAAATAAATCCATTTCCAATTTTCGTTAGAAAGTTATGGGAAAATATTTATCAATTTTCATTCCAAGAATTCCTTCAACCTCATCAATTTGATCCCTTCCCCAGGATTCTTAATTTTAAAATTTCCACCACTGATCATCTTCTACCTTTATATGATAACCATCAAGTAGAACCTTCTCTTTCTCATAACATTGAATTATGGAGTAGATCGTCTTAATGGACATGATCCATTGTTCCTTGATAAACGGGATAAATGATCCATTGAATGTCGTAGGGATTTTATATAAATGTATCAATCACATATTTTAATTTCTTAGAGGGGTTTTGGAAGTTCATCGTAATCCATGATTCTATTCATTACCTGAGTCAGCTATGAGAGTACTTTCATAAAGTTGTTGGTTACTACTCCGATCAGGTTTGGCATCTCATTGGATAATCATCACATTGCCAATCACTTTGGTTGTTTACCTAATTTCACCTCTTTATAACCATCAAATGGAAGAAAGGAAAAATTAGGGATGATTATTTTTAAATAATTAAACACATAAAGTTGAATCCAATGACTATTATGGATAAATTATAAATTTAAATTATTTCCTTAGATAATAATTTTTAGGATTCAATCTATGTTATCCATGATCATTTTCATAACATTTATTCTTATTATTATTTTTTATACTCTTAATAATGGTTCATAATGAGATTATGTATTAAATAATAGTATCCCATGGGAGTATTAAACAAGGTGTGCAACAAGGCCTGTTTTTGAGCACCATTCATCGTTCGAGTCTATCTCAACATAGTGTTTTCAGGTTTTACCCCTATGTACATTTAATCCAAATACACGTCCACATTTTTTATCCAGATAAGGTTTTTTTCTTTATAAAACACTAACTCATCACATAACAAAACCTGGATTTTTTTTATTCTTATTATTTTCCATTAGTATTTTTTAGAGTTTTGTAATCCTAATCAAAAAAATGTAATAATTTCCTTTGATACCAACTATAAAAACCCTTAATCTTTATTACAAATTAAATAATGATTTATTACATAAATCAAACATAATAAAACTCAAAATATTAATAATTCTTGTGTCTTTGGGAAATATATACATTAAATAAAATAATAAAATACGAAAGACATCATCTTTATTAAAATAATCCTTAACATGATCACACTAAAAAAGCATTGGATAACCAAGGTACATACAAAAGAAATAGGTGAGCTATAAATCACAGTAAGGTAATAAATCTGAAATAATAATAAAATTATAATGAATTTTAAATTTTTTTAATACAAATGTGGAATAAAAAGAGAATTAATTATAAAAATTAACAATGATACCAGATATGGAATGATAACATAAAAGAAACATGGGAAATATGGAAACAACACAAAACACAACATCATAAACATAGGTATATGATAAATACCTTGAAATCATTATGAAAAATGTCCCATTAAGGAATTAGGTTCACTATTTATATCAACATTTTCTCTCATGTGTCTAAAAGTTACCCAATTAATTGGAAAACTATATTATTTAGGACGCACCCATCACATTCATTTCAATCTAATGAATAAATGTTCCACATATATAATAACACATATATACATTCATCGTCATATTCAATTTCACAATAAATTAGTGTGGAAAACATACATGTATGTCACCAATCAATGATTTATAAGAGAATAATGGTTAACACCTTTGATAGGGTATGGGTTTGGTATTCAGTACAAAATTGCCTTCACATAGAAAATCAAAGTGAAATTTCCACAGAAAAATAAGGAAACATAAATATTGATAAAATGGATTTATGAGAGAAAAAGGGGTATCTTATAATTAGGATATCAAATGGTAAGTAATAGGCACATAGAAATACATATCCCAAATTGTTTGAAATGGAACAGAGAAGGAATTACATATTAAATAAACATTAATAAAGAGGATAATGAGATGATCCAAAACCATGAAAGTGTGACATGAAATGCTTAATAGGACCTTCTTATGAGCCTGAGGGAAACTTGGGATCACTCTAGAGTGGGGATTCTAGAGTAAGAACGTGATACAACAATTTTCAGTGAAAATAAATGGGAGTTTTGGTGGGTTTATATAGGAAATGAGTTATGGATTTTTATGATTAATCAAACTGATGTGTTGAACTCTATATAATAAAATAACCAAAACCACTTTCCTAATCATGGGGGTTTCCAACGTTTTCTGCAAAAAGAGAGTGGTTTTCATTATTTTACAATGAAAAGGGATTAATATAATAAAATAACACCCTTGATGATGTGGTTTTCATTATTTTCTAAATGTATGCATTTTAATTTTTAAAATAATAATATACATTTATTGAGAAATGATGGGTTCTTTTGAGAATAACAGTTTATTGACACTTATAAATATAACATTTAACTTCACACAAACTATAAAAACATTTTTCCATAACAAAAAAAAATTATTTAAATAATCTGTTAATTTTTCAAATTAAATAAGTTAATTTACATTTAATAGTAATAAAAAATGTCATTTGTGTTTTATTGAATAAAAATTAAAATAATTTATAAGTTAATGATAAGAAGAAAGTATTAACATATTTCTATGAAAAAAATAAAATATACACATTCATATAATTATTAAATTCATATATATTACATTAAAACCCATGTAAATGACCTAAGAGTATGATGTGCGGCTGTGAGACATTCATGGGATGGTTCAACATTAATTGGTTCAGGCCTGGTCTTGATGAGCTTAATCTTCTCCCATAAATATTTATTCTATTGATAATATTTTTGGATCTTAGATTGGTCTTGGTCAAGGGAAAATTAAAAATATTCTACCTACACTTATAAGCTTGTATAAATGGGATTTATATGATATTATCCTACTACATTAGGCCAACATTTCATTACTCAACGTTAGTTGTAATTCTTAATCTCTTATATTTATACAATTCATGGGATCACTACTAAATGACTATATTATCAACATTAATCATAGAAAATTTTATTTTAAATTAGAACTAATAAGACCATGGAAGTTCCAATTGTTTCTATAACCATAATACGTAATAAGACATTTAAATTATTCAAATGGAGAATTTTATTTAAAACATTTCAGGTCGTTACAATCTCCATGAGCATTGTGTAAGACTATGATCAAATCAATCGAAATTTCATTCAATTTCCACTTGATAACATATTAGGGCTGCAAAAAATCTACCATGAACAATATGTTTAGTATTTTCCTTCTAGAAAACTCATTATCCACATACAAACATTTACATTGGTCATTTCGTCATGGGAGACCAAATATGTTCCCTCAATCCACAGTTCATGTTCTCATATCCTTAGTGTATTGCTAATGGTGATCTTTTTAAACTCAGATAGGACCCTTTGATGTATCAATAAAAGAAAAAAACTCCCATGGAACATCATCTGGTTTTGCCCATCCTTTGACCATCCCACTAAAGCATCTTTGTGGCCAGCACAATAGTAAATTACCTCTGCCTTTGAGTCCCTCCACTAAAACTCATCTACCTACTGAAGCATAAAAGACTGAAAAATAATCTAAATCAAGTAACTTCCTCCATAATTCACACATTCATTTAAGATCATGGATTACAACTCCTCCATTACTCTCCATGAATCACTATACTCATAAAAAACATCCTTTGAGACATTCTTCTCAGAGATAATCACATAATTGTATTTTCTTAAGGTGTATGAGACAAAAAAATCATAATCATATTTAAAGTAAATCCCTCTATACCATAATAGATTTATATATTTTTAATAAAAATAAACGTCATTCTATTGGGATCTATAATGACCAAAAAGCACTCCTAACGCCACAAACCTTTAGCTCAAACACTACCACTACTGTCTCCAAAACATGGCTGGAATTTTTGTTATCATGGGGTTGAAACATCCACAAACCATATGACATCATATTCTTCTTTTACTTCAACAAACATCCTATTTTATATGTAAATAATCAAAAAAACACATCAAACATCCCAACCTCCTCAGTATGTTGAAGCACTAGAGCTCTAACCATCTTACCAACATTTCCTAAAACTAGTGTGTAAAAAAAATATCATTACTTCCTTTTTAGTAGTGTAAATAGGGATGAAACGCAAGATAATTAAGGGAAAACCTCTGACAGTAGCCTATGATAGCATGTAAGTTAAAAACTTATACAAAAATAATATGTATTTCCCATGAAACAAATCCCTTTAAAATTGATGGGTCTACGTCCACACCCTGGAGAGACAGTTAATGATTGATGAAATGCACCTATTATTTTCCATACATAAACATAGTATACATTCAATATAGTTGATGGAATAAATGAAGATGTAAAACATATCTAAGATTCTCAACATGCTCTTCATTGTTCCCTGAGTAGATCCACATTTCTTTGATGAAAACAATTATGAAATGGTAAATGAATTCATGGAAAACATATTTCATGAGACCCATGAGCACAGAAATATAGTTGGTGACACCTAATGGTAAGACCAAGAACTGAATGTGACCATAAATTCACATGAAGGAATCCTTCTGGAAATCCCCATACTTCACCATCAACTGGTGATATCTTGATCGAAGAACGATCTTGGAGAACCATGTAGATACCCTCCACCTATCCAAAAGTTCATCGATCCATTGAATCAGAAATTTATTCTTGACTTTCACCAGATTCAACCTTCTATATTATATACACAAACTCGTAGTACTATCTCTCTACTTAGAGAACAGAATTGGATCCACCCCATACGATTGAGTACGATAGATAGAAAACATCTACATTTGATAATATATCTAAATAATAATCAAGTACATCATAGATGGTTACATATGATATGGTTCCATCAGAATCAGATAAGGAACATGCTACAAGCCTCTCCCGAGCACTACATCATGCCAATGAAGTAGTGTCATGGCCTCCTCTTTGAAAACATCCAAAAACCCCACAATGAACCTAGGGAATACCACTAACCTAGAATCCACTAATTCAAGAAATAAATAATCAAATAAATAATTGAATGAACACGCCGAATATCTACCCGAAAACCCCACTTGTCAATGAAAATCACACATTGTCTATCCAAAACTAAAAACAGGACTCTCTTCCTGATGTAGTAAACAACTGCACAAAACGAAATTAGACAATTTGATTTTGAGGATGAGAAATTATGGTTGAATTTGAATCCTTAAAATGCATATTATGGATTGATGTGTCCCTATAATTTTTTCACAACCCATGAACTTATAAAAACAATTTGGTATTCCATTCGACAGATGTATTCAACACTAGGGGTACAAGAAGCCTCCCTACGTCTAGTCCCATTATAAATAATAGATATGGTGTAAAAATGGAGTCTGATGCACATATATCATTCAAGGAGATAACAAGGGTACATGATAAATACACCATACCTCCAAAAAACCTATATCCATTGTAGTGTTGCTACCTATTATACCTATAAATGACCATGCCAAGCTCCTATACCTCCCATCTGACAGACACCTCTACGACCACACATAGTCTGAGGTTCTTGAACTCTGGGAACATCCAAAGGGGTACCATTAACTACCCCATCCACTCTATCTATAGATTAAACCTCATTCCCTTTGTTGTTGAAATGAACATTCTGGAAAGTATTAATGAGGTTGATGTTGAACATTTTTATCCATAATAAACTGAACCAAGAAGCCTTTGTTCTATGATATTTACGATGAACACAAACACCATAAGAAAAAAAAAATTGTTTAAAGTCCCCTGAAATACCATTAAAACCACTAGTCCCAAAATTCCAAAAGGTAACCTACTGAGATTGAATCAGTACTATTTGTTACCTCAATGGCCTGGGTACCTGATACTTATAACTAATAATTTTACACTTTAAGGAACCATACTCATTCCCCTCTCATGATAAAATGTATCATGAGTGAATCCACTCAATCACCTCCTCCTTTATTCAAACATCTAGATACGTTTCAAATTTAAAAGCAATAAAAATATACTAGATCAAAGGATTGAGTACCTCTCCAACATGACTCCCATGAGACTCCCCATTAGGAAGATGATCTAGGGAAAAAACTAGAGGTTCCTTGAAATTGATCCCATGGTACCACATTGATATAATACCTTACTGAAGGGAGATTAGTTCCTACCTATTCAAAGCATTAATGGTAGATGAGAGGAACTATACCATAAACTCCATTTGGATGTAAAAGCATGAAACAACTACCTCATTACTCTCACCATGTTACAATGTCCCTAGTGATGAACATCACCTTGAATCAGATTCATTTCTATGGGGACAAAGTAATGAATTAGGTCTCAGATCAAACTGCAAGTCATATCCATCTCCTCTAGAGAACTCTCTATCTCCACATCAGAAATGATTTTACTATATTTCCCATATCACTATCACTGGAAATCATTAAAATCCATCAAACACTAATCATAATACTCAACATGATCATCCATCAGATGATCAATTAGGTTATCCTGTTGAATTTCAACTACCTGGGCCACACATAGACAATAGTATGATCCATAACTGAAAATATAAAAAAAATATTTCCTAAGAAATATAGTATGTAAATTTATTAAGTATTATTTAGATCATTTTACCGTATTCCTACATTCCTAGAATTGGGCCCACAAAACCAAAAACAAGCCCAAGTAATCATGATGAATGTTCCTGTCACAAGTATCTAGACTGCAAGTGGTGATGGATCACTTTTTCATTTAATAATATTAGTGAATGTGTGCAGGATCATGGGGGTACCTAAAATTATATGTTTTAACTGATATCCTAGTCATATGTCTTGAACCATGGTTAACTATCACATTTATAATACGAGTTCATTACATCCTCCCCATTACTAACTCTAAACTACATCATATCTCTCAACCATCAGCCTCTGATAACATTCTATCATGAACCCATCCTTCCAATGATACAAAATACTATGAGAGAGAGAGATATAATGACCCCAGAGTCCTACATGCAATGACCCTATGTTGATGACTAGCACCGAGGGTATAAGAATTTCATGTATGAGAAGAAATTTCCCTATATAATATAATTATGAACTAAAGATATTATGAATCAACCATAATAATCTTTTTCAAATAATATTAATGGTGGCCAAAAAGCATCCCACTGATCATGTATGATATAAAATTGATATAGATAAATGTCTCCATGGAAAATTACAAAATATAAATATAAAGTAGTAATATTGTAGTAATCAAATGTTCAAAGATTTTAATGTCTATCTAGGTCCATGTATTCCACATGGAATTATAAAAATAGTTTTATATATGTCTGGTGAGCATACAAGTATACTAAGTAGGAAAAACAAAGTATCTTTGTAATATGTGAAAAGAAGATACTAATTCACCCATGAGAAAACTGTAGAACAAAAAATAAACTATATAGTTATGTGAACCAAGCCCATACCCACCATAGATCAATCTATAAATAACGAATCTAAATATAATAACATAAGATTAAGCATATCGATAATGGGTACCCCACTCATCTTTACAACTAATTTTCCACTCTCTCACCCCAATGAAGAATTTACTAGAACACCAATCCCTATCATATAACATCATATCACATAATATCACATTTGTTTCATATAAACATGGGCCATAAAATCAACATAAATGTTGTCTGAAGACATCTAGGCCATGAAATCATATCACATCTCATAACTACTGTAGTAGGGTATCATGAACATTATGTACATCAACCTTGTAACCTCATGAAACCATGCATGACCCCCAGCATAAGTTATCCCATCATATCTCTCTTGAAGACACATGTTCTATAACATATAATAACATCTAATATAGATAGATTAATTTTGACTTATGGTCATCACAACCCATGCATTCAGTCAACACCTGGATGAGGGAGTGAGGAAGTGTGCGTAGTAAGACAACCATCCTTCGAATGTGATTTTGGAAAATACAACCCCCCCCCCCCACACACACACACAAACTTATATATATATATATATATATGGGAGTCTATACATGGTGGTCAATATGAATGGGATGTGTATATAAATCATAGTGAATATATAATGGTATTAAAATAATATCAAACACACGATCTCAACATATTGGTTTAAAAAAAGAGTATCAACCAACAGACCACATTCCCTCACCTTTAATCTCATTATAAATTAATAAGACCACACAATAATCAATAATATACATTAAAAATTCCTTCTCAATTAAATACAATTTCCATATTATCTATTATCAATGCATTTTAATTGAAACATCTTGTTCATGAATCACATTCTATCCAATTAATTTATATTTAATAGTTTATCATTTAGACCACAAAACCTATTACAACTTATTATTGCTTTAGAAAAACCAATTTAATTCAAATAAATATTGGGAAACATTAAAAATTCAACATAAAATAGGTAATATAACTCAAGAGCTTAATAGCCACATCCACTCCCACCTTGCATCATGTCACAACCACTTTCAAAGACCTACTACAAAACTACACGATCTCCATAATCAAGGCCCCACTGCACAACTAAGTCACAATATAACCACCTCATGCATTACATTGTCACTTAAATTCCACATAACATTACATATTCATAAAAAACATAGCATTTTTCTGAATAATAATAGGGGTTTTTATTCAATTATAATTCATTTTTCACGGGGGTTATCAGACCAAACACATTTCATTAACCATGTATACATTAATATATAATTAAATTTTATGTTATTTATACGAATAAAAAATAGTAATCCCAAAAAAAATCATAGTTGTGCAATAATAGACCTAAAAATAAATTAATTTTTATCCTATGTTTTTCCCATAAAATTTCAAAGTACAGAACCATATCAAAATAGAGAAAATGTGCATTCATCCCCCTTATCATTGTTAAATTTGTTTAACCAATAAAGTTATATTTTTATATTTTGATGAAACCATTTATAAACAGATATAATTAACTACTCATCTTTACCTCATACACATAAAGTAGAAATAAATGAATTTATATCTAGATGAGATGAGCTTTACACAGTATTCTACAACAAAAATAGGGGGTGTGTGCACTGGAGGAAACAGTGTATATGGAACATTATCGAAATAAAACGAGAATGTTGAATGAATATAAGGGATGGGGGGATGGGAACCTCTTATCTCATTATAATGTAATCATAATGGAATGATGGATATATATTCACTTTTGAATGATCATATCTGGATCCAAAGTGATTTTATATGGATTAGATGACCATTAAATATAGATCTCATCAATTATACTCAGTATGAAAACTAAATGGAGTCTAGAAATTTTATAAATAAGGGATATAATAATACTGAAATAAATATACTCTAAATTCGATTAATGAAGTAAAAATATTGTCCAAAAAGATTCTAATAGTGAAAAAATAGGGAATTCTGAAAAAACAAGATTTTTTGTAGATCTACTACCAACGTTCTACTATTTGGATCTTCTACTATTTCAATGATCTAACTCTAGTTCAATGATCTACAACTAGATAAATGATCTACCTCTAGTTTGATAATCTACCAATGGTGGTCTACCGCTAGAGATCTACCATAGGTCATCTAGCTTCAGTTAATGATATCTCATCGGTTTAGTGATCTTCTGTTGAAGATCTATCTATTGTTGATCTGATGCTAGTTCATTGATATAATTATAGTTCAGTGATCTATTGTTGGTGATATACTACAATAGATGTATTTTTTATCTAATACCATGATCAACCTACATCCTATAAAATACCCCATTTTCTTTAACACTCCACAAAACAATTCCCTTCATTCACCCAGCACCTCTAGACATTCCCGGTACACAACAACCACATAATTTCCTATAATGTAATGAGATGAAGGCCTAGTAAATTAACAATATCACGAATAATTTATATTTAATGGAATTTTATGTATAAATTTTAACTATTTTGTGTAATGGGGTTTTACTTTAATATTACCAAATGGAAATTGATTTCAGAAATCAATCTAATTACATTGGCTTATATTACCTCTTCATTATTTTTGAATTTTTAAGATTATGTGTGAATTATTTTCTATTTTTATATTCAACTTCAAGATATTTTATATGTATTTATATATTATACACATAATTTATCAATTGAATAATTTTATCTTCAACGTCGTGATCATTGTAAGGATTTCCTATCTCAAATAGTCTTCTATGGGACATATGTTATTTTATACACCCTTTTTATTGAATGAGGTGTACCTACATCCACTTTGATATGATATATCTTTAATCACATTTTGTTCAAGATTTTAAAAGTATTATATCATTTTATTCTTCCAATGGAATTATAATTGAAATGTTACAAAGTGGAAAAGGATTTATGTTACAATATACTTTTTATCGAGATTGTTTATGATTGAATTTCCATTGAAGGAAATTATTTTTAAATATTTAAAAACCCAATTTAATTTTAATCTAAACTACTTATTAATTAAATTTAAATCCGATTTTACCATTTTCCACTAATTAGAACATAAAATAATTGTGAAAATGTTTTTAAACGAATATGACATTATTTCTCCCTTAAGTATAAATTATTTCTTTTTTAAAATAAATGTTTTATTAAAAGAAATTAAATAATGTTTAAAATATTCTAATATGATTTTTTAGGACATTTATTTCCTTTATAAATTTTTTTTAAAAGAAATATTCATTGAATTTTATAAATGATGAACTTTTTACTTTTTAATGAAAATTGGGAACGAATAAATATTTTAATATACTCCGTATGAATTGAATGTTCTTCCACAATTACCACATAATGTTTTAAATTATCCTTTATGAGATTATGAAGTTATTTTTAATGTAAATTAATTACATAATATTTTATAATGGTTTAGATTTTAAATATGAAATTTTAATAGGTAAAGGATATTTTCTGTATGAAATGTCATAAGCGATCTTTCAAAATAATATTCCATTTAATATAACATTCATATATGATACTAATTATTAAAAGTATATTTTTTAAGGTTATTAATGGTATTTCTATTCATCATTTTCAACAACCCAAAATTTTACTGATTCTCCACTGATATATATTTAATTGATACACTCATTAATCATTATATGGATATATATTCAATATTTTAAATATATTTTCATGGATCCAATTTATTATTCATGGGACATTCAATATATAAATGCGTAAATTTATTATTTCTATTTTTTATGATTACATGAATGCATTCCTTTGATATTATTATGTTATAGTTCTTAAAAATTATTCTGATGATTAGTGGTTCTATTTTAATCCAAGGATGTGTAGTTCTATTATATCGAAAGACCTTGTTGTAAATTTATTCATACAGGATAGTTTATAAATTATTAACTAAGGATAGGTGGTTGAATAATATAATAAGGAAGGTAGTGTCTTTTATATCCCTATAATGTATTGGGTGCTCTAGAGATGGATGTTGACCATAATGGATGTTCTATTTTTCTAAGTGATATTAGAGGATGTTTCACGATAACACATATAATGGATTGGACCTCTTCGGTTTTTTAATTTGTGTAAATATAGTGTTTGGGGTGTTCAGGGGGATGTCGGTGAATCAGGGGCATCATCATCAGTGATTCAAGGGTGTCGACATCTATGATTCGAGGAGTTAGTAGGGTAGAGTGCTGGTAGGTCGATGTGATGGTGGGTCAGGGCATTAGTTGGTTAGTGTGTCAGTAGGTTGTTTTTTCATTAGTTCTTTCCATCGATAGCTTAGAATTTATGGTCTATCATTAGTAGGTTGTATCGGTAGCTCACATGTTGGTGGCTTAGTGTTGGGGACTCACCCATCGGTGACTTATTTCCAGTTTCCCCAGTTTTTCCAGTTTTTTCTAGATTTTTAGTTGCTACCCTCTCACATTTTATTTGACATAAACTATGTATAGAGCATTTTTGGGGATTTTTTACTTGTGTTTCAAATTATATTATGTATATATTTTTATATAAAATCTCTAAGGGAATTGAGAAACTCAAATAGTGTAATCTTGATAGTGATCCCATGATTAATGTCTTTTTAAACTGTTCTTCCTTTACTATAGGATCTGAATCTTCCATTCCCAGTATGTCTTAGATTATCTATTTGTGAACCTAAAGGATTCTTATCTAGAAGATTCATTCTCCTATCCTAGAGCCCCCTCATGCTCAGTTTTCATGGAGTTTCCTACTGCTCGTGTGATCCCTATTCTTGGTGCAAGGAGGATTTTTTGTCACCTTTTTTTCAAGTAGGGATTTATTCTACCTCTCCATAATTGTGAATTATGTGGGTTGGGTGTAATAATGATTCCATCGGGGTAACAGGTAAATAATTTTCATAAAACAAGAAATCAATAAGAAGGTAATAATATGATCTAAAGATAATATGGTCAATAAAATAAAGGGAAGTGAGTGGTTTGATGTTGATCTCTTGTTTATTTGGTATCATTATAAATGATGGGATCTGTTCTGGCTATGATGCCTTATGAAAATCATGGTCATCAGTTATATTTTTGTTTTAATGGATTATGTTTTATAATTGATGTTGTTTCTTTATAAATAATTGGTGTAAATATTAATCTCAATAATCACATATACCCACTTAAAAAATTGAATTCCCTATGATGAAAACCCTTGTGTGATAACCCCTGTTTCTCAATATGTACATAACAAATAGTGTTTTTCAAATCTAAATATGTCATGTTTGATTGGTTTGGATCAGTTATATTTCATGTTGGGTTGCGGTTTAATGGTAGTTGTTTTCTTATTTGTGTGTGGGGCTGTATAGGGGATGTGATGGAGTCATAGTTTTAGAGACTGATTGATTGTGGAATTTATGGAATTATATAAAGTGGGACTATCGTTCCTTATGTTCCATCATTCATGTAATGTACAAAAGTGTAACTGCAATGTGGTTATGGTCTTGTTATATAGTGTGACTACATATGAGAATTTTTTGGGTAGTGGGGTTGTAGATATCGGTGGTATCATGGCTTCATGTAAATAGGTGTGCCAAGTGAGGCGTTTTTTGTAGCAGAGATGATGGGTTTGGTTAATACATCATGATTGTGTAGTATAAAAATGAATAATGATAGTTGGATGTGCTTTAATGGGTGTCTAATGGAGATAGGGGTGTGTAGTGGGATAGCGGGTTAGTTGTTCTCAGTTTCCCTTTAGAATCAGTGTTAAAATAGAAATGCATTTCCTAGATAGTTTCCTCGGGTAGTGCTAGAATAAACTAAATTTAAACCCTTAATAAATAAATATAAATTGTTTGAAATAAATAGGGGTTTAGAGTATGCTTTGAAAATGATTCTTTTTGTGGCTATGTGTATAGGGGTATCAGTAAAAATGGTCCTATTGGGCTGGTTTTTTGTTTTGGGACCCACAAGTTGGTTGAGTGTTTGTTTACTTATAATTGTAATTTTTAGATCCTTTTTATTTATATATTCACCCCACCCTTGTTGAGAATCATGTTCCGAACACCACCATTTCATGGGAGAGGGTGTCTTTCCTAACATTCCCGTGGGAGGATAGATGACGGGGGACTAACATTTCTCCTTACACCCTATTTTGGGTTCTTACCACTCGAGCATATCTGGGGATGCTGTAATCGACTGAGTCTTACCATAGTCCTAGATCCTTTAGGAAGGTTTGTTTTGGACGGGGGACTTTGGTTTTTGTGGGCTAGGATTGTTTTCCCATGTATCTTTGGGATGAGGCCCAGACGTCTTCTGTAAAGAGGTGTGGTGGTTGTTTCCCAAGTGTTTGTGGGTGAGATGTGTTGTGTGTTTGAGTCCCATGTCTGTATGTGAGGGTTGTGGCAGTGAAACTTTATTTTGGAAGAGTGGTAGCATCAAGACATTATCCATTTGGAATAGAATTTAACCAATGGTAAAGAGGTGGAGGATACCAAAATGTAAGTGGGCATATACTAATACATTACTTGACTTCCGTTATTTGGTGGGTGTGCCATGCTGAGGCTGGGTTGGTTAGTACTCTATGGTAGGTTGTTAGAGGTCTTAATGTTTTATGATAGGGGAATTAGAATTATCCCCCACTTGTACATGGGTAGAATTAGTTTTCTTACAGGGTATATCTGTATTCTCACCCTACATTTGTAAAAATATTTTCAGGTTTCGAGGATGACATTGAATACCGTGCAAGACTTTACATGCTCTAGCATCAAGATAGATTATCTTTCTACTTATCTTATATTCTTTTGATACTTTACATTGGATTTTTTTATACCTTGTGTCAGTTTTACTTTTGAGCATGAATGTGCAGATGGATTTTGGGTTTACTTCTATATTTAATATTTGGAGTTATTTGGGATTTACCATCGAATCTCCCAATCACATACCATAAAAAGGTTAATGCCTTCAATTTTTTGTGATATTATATACCCTTGGTTCTAGTTTCTTCTCTGGGGCCTATTGAAGGCAGGATTCAGGGTAATTATCTCTACTTCAACCTAAAGAAGGAAAGGTGAGGCACATGGTTGTCCCTTCCCTCATCTAGAAAAATGTGGGTCATAAAAGAATGGTATCAGAGGGTGGATTATGGTTGGGAGATAGGATGGATTTCAGATTTAGGAAAAGTGATGATTTCCTTGGATATTAGTGAAATAGTGTTAGGAAATATTAGAGCATTAGATAGGCTAGAGAAGACTGGCTAGGACATAGGATTTTAGGTCCCCCATGATCCAATGCATGGACTCTAAGCCTACCAAACAACCAAGTGAGGCATCACAGATTGCATGGTAGAGACCGTAAGAATGGTAAATGCATCATAACTACTAGTTTTATTGTGTATCTTTGGTGTTTTTTCAATTTAATTTAAAAAATATTAAAATAAATCAAAAAATGAAATATTTTTACAACCCAGAATTATGATTTCCTTGTTTAAAATTTTCAGATATTGGACCCAGATGCAACCCACATGTGGTATGAGCAGTTGAGGACCAACAAGATAGAATGGTTAATTAGAGGAGGGATTATCAAAAATAGGAAGACAAAATGTGGAAGAATACCCTTCGTTCTTTCCAGCAACAGATCTTGGGTAAGTACGAAGGATGTGTTTCAGAGATAGAGATGGAGGATTGTCCAGAGGAGCTGGCAAACACCTTTACCTTGATCTAGGCTCGGATGTAGTACTGGGTTCTGAGGGCAGTCATCTTGATTCGTAGAGAAGCACGTCTATGGTGGAAGATTTACCTTTTAGAGAATAATGAGACTGATGTCTAATGGGATGAATTTGAGAATGAGTTTTAGGAAGAGTTTCATTCCTCAAAGATGAAGGGTGGGAACAAATAGGAGATACTCTCCTTCTAGTAGAGGAGTATGTTAGTGAGGGAACTAGGGATTAGGTTCAAATATCTCCTACGCTTCATACAAGATCTCTTTCTTAATGAGGAGTCATCGGCAAGATTCTTGGAAGAGGCACTCATACCTTCTCTCTGATGAGTTGTTTCTCCCTTAACAATACCTACATATTCAGATGCTCACATAATGGTTGAGGTAGTAGAATTAATGAAATACCTTGTAGGTGTACCATGAGAGTAAAGCAGGAAGATTTCATCAAAGTGGAATGATATCGGTAGCAGGTCTCTGGAGTTAGGGCCTTCCATGTATCAGAAAATGGAAAGAGGCATCAGTAGTTCCCCTTTTGATTCCCTAGTCCATGCCCTTTCCCCAGGGGAACAGGACCAAAGTTCTCTGTATATGGAGACCATGGACATATTTGGGACCAGTGCCTTGTTCAGGCGCAATACAGTGGGGGTGAGAAGGTTCACCACCCACCTCAGCGACAACAGTTTCCAGTCAGACCTTTCCAATGGTAGGTGAAGTGAGCTCCCACTCCACCAACGGTAGACAATTCTAGGGGACACCAACATTAGGGTTCTCCTTAGGGTCATCAACAAGTTTTTGGTTGGGGTGACATTAAAAAACAAGGGGTCTATATAGGAAAATAAACTATTAGCATCTGTTTTAGGAAACTGTCATTTAATTGCACATCGAGAAACTATTAGCGATGGTTATATCCATTTCACAATGGTTTAAATGAATTGTCCAAGATTCCTCATTTTGCAGAGGTTTTGGTTTTTTTGGTGGTGGTTTTACGGATTGTGGATCTCTTTTGTTGGTGGCGGTTATAACCACCATGAATAAAAAACACCCCCTCGCCGAAAAAGTGCCGCTAAAATTAACAAAACCGCTGCAGAATACACACTGATGGTGGGACACTGTGGTGGCGGTTTTAACCACTCCTACTAGAAAAATTTATTTATTTAGTGGCAGTTAAAACCCCCACTAAAATATTACCACTTTCATTTAGAGGCAGTTAAACCGCCGCTGAAAGATGATCCAAAAAAATAGTAGCTCTGCATCCCCTACACCAGTGCCTTGAAAAACAAACAATTCCAAGAATACAAATCATCTAACAGAATACATACCAGTCAATATGAAAAGATATGCTTAACTAATAACAACCAAATGCGTCTTTAAGTAAAGAAATGAAGATAAACATAACACATGGCCATTATCCCTTTAAAAAAATTATAAACAAACATGTCTGTCATATTTCATGAAAATAATGCCAGGCCTAGGTTGAACCTATTAAATCATACCAGATCCAACCCTAACATAATTGTTCATATCAACATAAATTCCATTGTAATATGTGATGAAGTTTGTATTATATTAATAATTTATGTCCACTCTATCTATCATTATTCTTATCTTATGCTTTCATATTATTATCAATTGATATATCTCGCGTTTACCCTTAATGAACATCTGATTTGTCACATTCTTTTGTTACCATAACCACTAGGTTATAAATAACTACTACCCAACCTATGAATTAGAATTACTTGATCAATCAATTACGCGTTCACATATAAATAATTTGAATTTTTTCCAAAATTAATTCTTTGAAAATAAGTTCATACAAAAATGGACTTATATTCTATCAAAGTGAGTACTAGAAATGCATAGTGGAAAAAACAATGAATTCAATAGTCATTTCACAATTACATTCTATATAAGTGAAAACTAGTAATGTATACTAGAAAATAAGAACATATATGAATATATATATTGGAAAAAAATTAGTAATATATATAGAGAATAAAAAGAGATTCCATGTATAAGAAGAAAGCACATCCTTTAGTAATATAAATTAAAAATTCACAAAGAGAAACTACAAACATTAACTCATGTATGCACTTTTGTTATGAAGTTATTTTTCTGTGATTGTATCATCATTAATTATTCAACATCATCTTTCCTCTAACTCTATTATGAGCACATAGGAAATGAATTGCTTGGTAACTCTACAACAGTGATTCCTATGACTGGGTTTAGATTCTCTGCGCCTTGTTGGCTTGTATGTTTTTCTAATGCCTTCATTATGATCCAGATATAATCAAGTAATTCAGTCTATCATCACACTGAACCCATGATAATGGAGTCCATCCCATCATACTTGCACATCCTATTCACCATTGTGAATTAAAAAACCACCCTATGGTGATTTGAATGACACCCTTTGGTGATAACAATCAATGTACGCATAGTAGGGAACAACTATTCCATCCCAAGAATGATGTCAAAACCATAATCTCAAGGAAAACGAGGTCCCATAAGCGGTGACACCCACTTATATCAAGTTCTACTCCCTACACTAACATAAATTATTTAATCAAATCCCCTAAAAAGTTTTGAGTGTCATCACTTCATAGGAAAACTGAATTTCTAGCCAAAGGATCTCCACAACATGCACAAATATGATGGAATGAGAAGCACCTATATCAAAAAAATTAGATACTAATGAAGATGCTACCAAAATAGTACCTATCACTATAGAAGGTACAACACTCTGTTTCTCACATATTGGTCTCACATTATACAATTATACTAATCTGTGGCACTAATAAATAGCCTAGATACCTTGAGAAGGTCCTCTATGCTAGTGATGTAAGTCTGGTGTCTGGATGCTTTGACCATGACCACTGCTTCAGAGTGATCGATTGGCCATACAATATCCCCCTTCATAAAATGAAGCTGATTTCCCCAATCCTAAATATGGAATTATTGAAGGAACTCGTTCAATGTATATTATACAAAAAGATCTACAAAATGATAAAGATGGCTCATCCAACTGCAATCTTGACAATCAACTTGATTACTATCACACAGTCTACCCATGTAGCCCTACCTCCCACACCAATGATAGAAAAAATAATTACCAACACCAATGATCTAGAAATTATTCCCATAATGATAGGTCACAAAGTGTCACTTCCTTCCACCAAACACTTTTCCACTGGGTCATCAAACAGAACTACCCTGCTTTGTGCCCAACCCATACCTCATGTTATGTTATGTAATAAGAACGTGATTTATTTTTTATTTGGTGGAAAACCAAACAACATTCACCTATGATCAAACAACATGATTGTGCCCGAATGGATATCTTATCACCCTAGATGAATCGTCCCTAAGAAAAATGTGCACAAAACCTAAAATATTGTAAAATGAGTCAAATACTTCTTGAAAAACATAGAATGATACTCTAAATGCATAAAAGCTTTGGTCCTTTCTGTCCTAAAATTCCATGGAAAAAAATACTCAAAAAAATTGATTCATAAAAAATAAATCATCAAAATAAAGAATCGTCATATATGGTGCATACCACACTCTAGAAATCAATCCATGAAAGGAATCATTAGAAATCAATAAAATGCATAAAAGGAAACATGATAAATCAAGAAAATGTTAGGTCGTGAAAATTTTTGGTGGTGACTATGTGCCACACATGATACATATACAAACCAATTGTTCCCATATTTGTCCAACACATCAACAATACCATTAATCATGGTCCGATGATAAACATGTATCGTCACCCTCTCCACCACCATCTCCACTTCCAACTATCACCTGTAAGAACATTATATTGAAAATTAAATCATGTTTCATATTTATATTTAAATTTAAAACCAATAAAACATTTAAAACAAAATGATTTTGATTTTTTGGGATTTACCTGCTTACCACCAGTCGATGCACTACTGTCGGGGGCATATATTCTCATCTTCTGATATATATCAGTCATCGCTTTATGCAAAGCAGATATCTAAGCCCCCTTGTCTTGAACTGTGGTTCGTAGAGAAGTAATCTCACTCTAAGTATATATGGGTATGGAGTGACTATAATCAGGATTAGATGCAACTGGAATCCCTAGTGGCCTTCCAAGGACCTTAGATGGTATGGGTCAGAAACCCATCCCACATACTCTTTCTAGATGCTCCTTCCCGTGGACTTTAGCAACCGGGTCATCCTGGGAGACTGAGTAGAACTGCCCAGGATTGGCATCTCATAGTTCTTTAATTTTTACATATAAATCAAATATCAATATATATTAACATAGTAAAAACTGATAATAAGTTATTATAATAATAAATTGACTTCATACCCCAACTTATTTTGCAGGTTCATTTACAAAACATCCTTCTATTTTTTTTTTTGAACATCCAACCACACCTCAGTACGGGATGCTTCGTGCCCTATACTCTGTTACTGCATTACGAAAAGACAAATCAATAATTTAATATATTAAATAGATACTATTTTCGTATAATTATTTAATGTATGGAAAATATTACCAGAGTCGTTCGATTTCTAGAAAAGATTTTTGACCCCGCAATGTGAGGGATGACTTACTTAAATCGGTTTGATGCATTCTGTCTTGAGAGATCCTGATATAAATAAAATGCAATTTAACAATAATTTATTAAATGTACTCTCCTCATCATATACATGTATAAATGTAGAATGAGGATAATATAATATAATATATTTCAATACTATCCTCTTCTAATAACGATGTCTGTCAGCAAAACCATTCCACTATTCTTTCGGTACCCCACTGGGTAGCTTCTCGTATATTTGTTGCATGGTCAACTAAGTATCATTGACCGCATACCACAATATCCATTTGAAGTCTTTCCATTTCTTAACAGGATTTTTGAATTTCCACTTTCATGCTATCACATTAGCAACTATAAAGTAGAAGAACATCTGTATACATAAATTCATTTTGAACATATTAGTAACATGAAATTAAATTAAACCATATTGTATTAAAATTACCTTTATTTGGGAATCAAAATCTTCATTTTTACAACTTGGAGGCATATGTCTCCAATTATAATAAGAAATAGGTTGGGAAATGGGCTTCGATGCAAGTTGGCCTAGAATATGGAAAGTAACCTTGTGGCGTCATTTGTATAGACCCCAAATGAATCATTAGAACTACTATCTTATATCCATTCATATTCTAAACATATGAACTTATTATGTTTTTATGCATAGTTTAATTTTCTCATCTTCAATGAGCAAACAATTAGTATAATCAAAATACAATAAATTTATTTTTATTAAAATTTGTACCTATGACAGTGACCCTCTAGTATGCATGTGATGAACTAGAAGGGGCATGCTGCCGCCCCAACGCTGATGCTTCTAAAGGGAGAGTTGATGACTCATCCTCTAATGGAATAATATTAGAGGGTGTGACAGAAGGCGTAAATGGAGATGGTGCAGGGGCGTAGGCAGTTGGTGGCTTAGATTCCACGGTGAGGGAGACAGATGGATTGTCATCAGTCGTAGTAGTAAATTAAATAGTGTACCGCTTCCTCCTTGGCATTCCTATCATTAAATAAAATAAAATTATGTTCCTAATATATATTTCAAAAAAATTACACAGGAAAAAAATTAAAAATGATAATAGATGTGCAGTACAAAAAAAATATAACAATGATAATGAATGACTGCACAAATGAAATAAGTGGTTGCTGAATAAATTAATAATTGTACATACAATAATTTTCCCCTTAAATCATGTCGGTTTCCTACTCTAGTACATCATCCACTTCATTCATCCTTGATACACTAATATTTTCAATATCAGGATGGATAAATAATTCTGATTCTCTTTATTGATGTGATTCAATTTTAGAGGTCAAATTTTCCACTTCATTACCCATATCATACAATTCACTTTGTATTACGTGAGAAACTACACTCCACCCTTCATAAAAAACATCTTTCACATAATATGAAATTTTTTCTTATGATGATATGATATATAGATCATGTAGTTCACAATCACCAACATCCATCAAATGAGAGATGTTCACAGAAGTAAATTGCAAGGAATCTCTTTGAACACCTCTGATAATATCGACCCAATTGAGTTTGAATAAATCAACAGAAAAATTTATGTGGTAGTTTAATTAAATAATATAAAGAAGCTTTCAATAGTATGTCACTTAAGAAAATCTAAATATACCACTATTCTTTGTTTTCAAACCCACTTCACGTTTGACTTTACGAAATCTAATGTTGTTCACATTGTAAGCGTCGAACATTCTTAAATGTTTTATGGAACCTCTATCAAGAAACTTCAAATCCTCTAACAACTATTATCAAGTATCAGTATTCATGATAAAAAAATTAAATATAATTTATTAGATTTAAAAATTTATGTGTCAAAAAAATATTTGTATTTATTGCAGTATTTATGAACTTACACATCATGCAAACCATTCTGCGATCTCTTTATTCGTAGATTTCATTATATCTTTTTCATTTTGTGTTCTACCTCTCATTCGTCTATTTGTTTGTATCCTCAACTCTTCAATAAATGGATCTGCAATTTCACTATTCAGTAGCACATATTAATGTGCCTGTAATAATTCTAATTATGTCAGTGTCACATTTGAGGTCCTCCCAACTAATCGGCCAATAACAAGAAATATTTTTTATTTCTTTTGAATTTGATATTGATTCGATGTGTGTTCAAAACGTCTTAATTGATTAAATATTGTCTCAATATCATCCAAGTATCTGGAACAAATGTTAAGACACTACTCAACCTAATTAACTTCAACAATCGAGCCTTCTGGTTGAGCTTTATTTCTCACATATGCCTTCAGATGCCCAAGATATCTGTGAAATAAAATAATCAAAATTATGAATTTATTTAAATGCCAAAAAAAATTTACATAATAGAAATACATATAAATAAATACCCTCTCAATTGGATATATCTATCGATAATGAACGGGGCCTCCTAATTTATCTTCCTCAACCAAATGCACAGTTAAATGCATCATGACAGTAAAAAATGATGGAGGAAATATCATTTCCATTTCACCAAGGGTCAATACAAACCTCTCCTGGCAGTTGTCAAGATGAAATGGATGTAGAGATTTCTCATAGCATTTCATAAAAAATGTGCATAATTGGTGTACAATAGTAGTAACATTTTCAGGTAATAATGTACGCAATGCCAATGGTTGTAACTATTGTAAAAAAATATGTGAATCATGACTTTTCAATCCATGTAACATACAATTTTTCAAGTAAACACACCTCGAGATGTTACTTGAATACTCATCATATACATTCATATTCTTTATAATTTGAAGGAATGTATCATTATCCCTATTTTTCATTGCTAAAATTGTCAGAGCAAACTTTTCATTCTCAACAGGCCATAGATCACATTTAATGTTCATTACATGTAAGTCTTTGTGATCATTGAGATGATCCTTAAAATTTCCTTTCCCATTAAGTAATGTGAAAATCAAATTGTCACATTCATTATTCTCAATATGAATCACATCAAGATTATTCCACAACAAATTAAATTCCCAATACGGAATTTTGAAGAATATACTTTTTTTCTTCCATTGTTGTGTTCTTATTTAACTTGATGATGCACTTCGGACCAGTTTTCCAATGTCATTAAGATGATGAACCATCCCTAATTCTGTTTCAACATTTTAAAGTTGTGTCAATATTTCAGAGCCATTTAACACCTTTGGAGGTGGTATACGATCAATTAAACCTTTAAATTTTTATCTTTTTAGCCAAAATCTATGAGATGCATCAAGAAATCATTGATGGCACAAGAAGAACCATTTTATACTATGAGGTAGTTGTTTGGGATCAAAATCAAAGTTACAAACGAGACAAGAAGAACCCATGTAAGTGTTCCAACTATATAAATTCACTAGCCCATGGGACGTCACTAATGGTACAAATTAAATCAGCATGCATTTTGAACATTGTTTTGGAAGAATCATCAAATGTCTCAACGTTGTTGCTCTATAAATCCTGCAATTCGTCAATCAAAGGCTGTAATTATACATCGATATCATTTCCACGCATTTTGTTTCTAGGAATAATCATTGAAATGATAACATATGTTTCTTCCATACCCATCCACGGAGGCAGATTATAAGGGATCAAAAAAACTGGCCAAATGCTATAACTGGTACTCAATGTCCCAAATGGGTTGAATCAATCAGCACACAATCCCAATCGAACATTCCTAGGATCTGCTGAGAAATTTGGATGTAATGAATCAAATTTCTTCCACGATTTTGGAATCTTGTGGATGTCACATTAACCCATCATTGTTATTATCTATATAATGCCACATCATGTGCTCAGTAGTTTTCGATGACATGAATAATCTTTGTAATCAAGGATTTAAAAGAAGTTAATGAAAATCCTTTTTATCTATTTCCCTTTTCATCTTCTCCTTGAAATTATGTTGATTCAGACTTCCATCATCACCCATTGACTTCCATCTAGAATAAGAACATTTTTTTCAATTCTGTCTACTTGAATCCTCTCCCCAATAAAGCTTACATTCATTGGGACACACATGTATTTTTGTATAATTCAGACCAAGCCTGTTAACATAATTTTTCATATCATAAAAATAATCTAGGATTTTGGCTTCTGAAAATTAATCACAAATCAATTTCAATATCATGAACATTTCATTATTTGTAATTCCAAATTGACATTTGATATGGTAAATCTTCAGTAGAAAAAAAATCATTGAATATTTCAAACACCCACTATACAACTCTTGATTTCCATCGTTAACTAAATCATGAAACAAATTTTCCTCAGTGAAGTATTTTCTTACATTTGGATCCACAGAATCGAGAGGAGGATCCAATGATATGTTACAATCTTGATCTGGTTGTGTTAAAGTCTCAAAAACATCACTTGTCACATAGCAATTTGTATCACCCTCATCTGGTGGTTCCGTTATGTATTGATGTTGATAGTGGTGTCTTGTAGTGTTTAATGCATCATTTATGAGGTTTTTTCATTTCATTTTCCATTTTTGACGAAGTTGGGACCTCATTCTGTGGATAAACATCAGTGTTCAATATTTCTGTAATGTTCGATTCTTCATGCCAAATCCCACAAAAATTTCAATCAAGGAATTTCTTCAGTATTAAATGTTTATAAACATCATCTCTCTTCATCCATCTTCTAAATATACATTTTGGACATGTAAATCTCATTTTCCCTACAACGGATCGATTAGAAATTTCAAAATCTAAAAACTCCTTCAAACCCTTAACATACTAAGGTGTGTTCCTCGGTAATGTGATCCAGCTTTTATCCATGTATATCACAATGTACCTACAAAATATTAAAATATATTAAAACACATAGTTACTACAAAATAGAAAAGGAGGTTCATATATACGATAGTAAAAGATTTCAGAAACATAATATAATAAAGATGATCCATTGATCATAAAGTAAGCATAATATAATTGTACTTATTTGAGGATAATATTCTCAAGTTTATGTGCTATGGTGTAGTGAAATCCATACTTTTTTTGATGTGATCACACAAGGAACTGCACATTTTGGAGCTATATTAGATCTTAGATTATTGGGATTAAGTATTGTGAGGACATTATTGGGCCTATAATGTTTGACATGTACTTCCAAACTATGTTTGGTGTGTATTTTGTTCCAGTAGAGTAGGCTTGGCATGAACTTGGGTTTGCGTGGATATAATTTTGTGTTGCCTATGCACTTTTGATTGAGGTTTCTTGGTATCCATTTAATTTTTTACTACACATATAGGGACTAGATTCAATGCATGAAAATAAGTATCATGATTTATCACCATTAAACATTTTGACATAGTAAAAGAATATTAATATCCACTCATTTGTTAAATTCAATAAAAATTCTTATTTAAACAATTTAATTCATTAGATCCAAGTGGATTTATTATTTTCCATTACAATTCTATGATTTCCATCAAATGCTCCTATGATCATTAATCTAATCATCCCATAGTTTCTATTATCCCATAAACCAACATCAATACTCATCCCATGAGTTCAATGTCAATTACATTATCAATTTCATAATCATGGTATTCAATGATCAATCATAAGAAACCACAATGTGATCAACTCAATAGGGCATATAGAAACTACAACAAGTAGTTGGGAACCCAAAAAAATAATCCATTTGATAACAATAAATCAAATAATTCGATAATGAATAAGAAATATGGGAATACCCATCTCTAAATTGAATAATAAAGAACCCATAAAAAAGCTTCACAAATAACCCAAAAAACATGATAACACAACTATCAACCTAAGGCATCTATTCCTATTAACCATATGATAATAAATGGAAAAAATAGATCCCCTCTCTTAACCAACACCATCCTCCACATTTTTCCATCAAAGCCCCATAAATCAATCTAAAAATTCCACTACCACCCTAGAGCACACATATACAGAATCAAAAGTATTTTTTTCATCCGAAACACAAGGGGAAACTACGTCTATAAAAAAATTGATAAAATTCTTGAGAAACCAATAATAGACTCACATAGACCCAAATAATTATTTCTATAACCAACATGATCCTTAAAAACTTTAATTAATAGATACATTATGCATAGGTTTTAGAACTAAAACCCTGTAATCACCAACTATAAAATCCAACAACCAAACATAAATATATTTAAGAAATATTTCAAATTCAAGAGTTTTTATGGATGAATGGTAATCAATATATCACTCCACTTTCATTAATCAATTAATTATTACCCACATTATTTTTCTTATCCAATTCCAATACTATAAACCACTATAATCAACAATAAGAATTATATAATGTAGATAACACAATATTTTTAAAGTTATAAGAGGATTTATCAATAATTCATTAATACATATGACCACAACATCCATTCAAGAAAATAACGTGGGTAATAATAGAGTACATGAATTACAATAACTAACCGGTGAAAAATAAACAAACCCCAAATCACTAACTGGTCATGGGATTGCTAGGTGAAAGGGGATTGTGGGGTCGCCTGGCGAAGGGGGTTCGCAGGGTCATGGGGCCGTGGGGTCGCAAGGGGTCGTGGGGTCATAGGGGATCGCCGGGAGAAGGGGGTCACTGGGAAAAAGGGGTCGTGGGGGGTTTCCTGGATAAGGGCGGTCGTGGGGGGTCGCTGGGGGGATCGCCAGGGGGTAGTCAGGAGAAGGGAGGTTGTAACAACCCGAAATTTTGAATAAATGTTGTTTCTTAATTTTGTGTGTTATTTTATTTTTCATACTCAACAAAACTGTTTCATTTGATAACATGAGTATAATTAAAATGAGACTGTTGGGTTTTGACTATTATATGACCGTTAGTCAGTATGACCATTGAAAACTGAATGTTGTGACTTTTGTCACTAAATACAAGTGACCTTGGTTAATTAATATAGAATGGAGATTTGATGGCCGCATCCAGTAGTATCGGGCCAATCAAAGCCCATCTAATGGAACTTGTGAAAGAGGTACACCACTGGGCTTTTCTCTGGACCAAACCCAAGCCGAACATCATCATGTGATGCTAGAATGGAACCGCCTTCGTGAGAAGTTCAAACTGATAGAAATTACTACTTGTGAGATGTTGGTCGAGCCTCCCTCAGATTCTATCACCTTAGAACACCTTACACTTAGGTCTTATGATGGTGTGATAAGGGGCTATGTAAAGAGACCATAAATGCCTTCTGTAATCAATTGTTTTAAATAAAAAATTTGATTTCTTCTTATGATGAAGTTTATGAATTTTCAAATGTCTGGATAAATATAGTATGAATATTTTTGATGAATTTTTGAGAAAGGATATTTTAAAAATGTTTATGTAAACCTTAAATAATTAAAATTGTGTAATGATTTTCAAAAAATGGTCTTCAACAATAATGTTCAGTACAAAATTTAGAGTCTATTAAGATCAACATAATTTTTGATTAATAGTAAATTATGAATAGTGATTTTATGCTTAGGATTATTAATGTGACCAAATGGATTAGTAATCTCACTTAAAGAAAGCATTAATATAATCTAGGCACCTTGATTAAGTAATGTGATCCAATAAAATGGTTAAATAACGGATTTATAAATTATTAGTCAAGTATTTATTTTTTCAGGTGAATAGTGTTTTTTTATTTATAATTTAATTAAAAATATTTAGAAAATTATTTTTATAAAATGGATTTCATTTTTGAACTCAAAGCATTGATATTATGGTATGGTAATTTTTGGAGATTTTTTTGAAAAAAATGAATTTTGGGAGAATAGTGTATTTATTTAAAAATTATATTAAAAATATTTAGAAAATTATTTTTATAAAATGTATTTCATTTTTGAAATCAGAGTATTGATTTTTGGTTAAGGTGTAATTTCGGTATTTTTTCGAGAAAGTTGAATTTACGATGAATAGTGAAAATACAGTTTTTAAGATACGGGTGTTTAATGACATCATTAAATGATGTATTAAGTTTTTAATCAATATGGTCGACTTATGAACAGTAATATAAGGTATGAGGTGTCCCAAGTGGCCTATACCATGGGCAAATACCATGAGCAAGTCCATGTGTTTTCCAAAACCACTAATGAGGTGTCCCTTGGCCATTAATGCCTTGTCCCCTCACTTTCCCAATACATACCAAGACATCCTCTCATCCATTCGACTCCCAACTCTCCCCCAACGAAGCTCTAGTCTCATTACCTCCCAAGGAGTCATGAAAAGGTTCCCCCAATCCCTCAAGGTCCCAAAAATTGAGTTTTAAGAGTTACATTTTAATGTAAGGGATCCGACCTCTCTCTTTGTTTTCAAGTAATCTCTTTTATGTCATTTCTTTTATGCTCCGCGTTCTTATGTTGAAGGATGTTATTTTATATTAATCTTACATCCCTTTTAATGTTCATATGATGAGACACCCCCTCTTTCTCTCATAAATTCTTATTATGAATGTTTAAGTGGCGCAGTTAGGCTATTGAATTTTTAAGGGATTCGTTCACCTTTCTCATTTTTGAAAGTTCTACTTTCATGTGAAGTCTTTCAAGTTCCTTTTTATTATGTTGGGATATGATCTCTATATCTATCATACTAAACTCTTATGTTCATATTATGAGATACCACATTTTAACTCTTCAATTCAGTATTTTGAAGATTTAAGTGGCGCCGATAGGTAGCCGAATTTTTAAGGGATTCGTTCACCTTTCCCATTTTTCAAAGTTCTACATTCATGTCATGTTTTTCAAGTTCATTTTTATTATGTTGGGGTATAATATATATATCTATCATACATATATTTTATGTTCATATGATGAGATAACCTATTTTATCTCTTCAATTAAGTATTTTGTTATTTTAAGTGGCGCCGTTAGGCTGCCGAATTTTTAACGGATTCGTTCACCTTTCTCATTTTTCAAAGTTCTACTTTCATGTCAAATTTTTCAAGTTCCTTGTTATTATGTTGGGGTATGATCTCTATATCTATCATACTGAACTCTTATGTTCATATGATGAGAGACCCTATTTGATATATTCAAATCAGTATTTTGATGTTTTAAGTGACGCTGTTAGGCTGCCAAATTTTTAAGGGATTCGTTCACCTTTCTCATTTTTCAAAGTTCTACTTTCATGTAAAGTCATTAAAGTTCTTTTTTATTATGTTGGGATATGATCTCTATATATATCATACTGATCTTTTATTTTCATATGATTAGAGACCCTATTTGATCTCTTCAATTCATTTTTTTGAAGTTTAAGTGACGTCGTTAGGCTGCCGAATTTTCATAAGAGAAATCTTATTTTTGTCTTCCTTTATTTTTCTTCATTTTGTATGTTATATCTTTCAATTTTCATTACCATGTTCATATATTCATCATATTCTGTCCATATACTGTTTTATGGGTCATTTATGAATGTTTGACCCATGTCCCCTCTCTTTTCAATGTTTTCTAAAACCCCAAAACATAGTCATTATGCTGTGGAATTTCCGTCCCAAAATGTCTCTCTCTCTTGTTCTAAAGTTCTTTTATTTTATTAAGTGAATACTCAAAGCTCTCTCTTATATAGGGGTATTCACATATATACCAAAATGTTATATTTTAAATTCTGGGATTTACAAACATAATACCCACCTTCCTTTTCTGTTGGTTTTAAAGTGACACAAAGATCATGTCTTTAAAGAAGTTTTTAAAACGTTATGATTATGAAATGAAACCCTTTCCTTTTATGCTATATGGGTTGTTAATGAAATTATTGATGATGATATATGTGGATCACATGATAATAAATACATGTCAAGGGTGTGCCATGATAGCGCTCTGATGCAATGGGTAAAGACTTAATCTCTAGAGATGACTATTTTTAACGACGCCTTGGTGAATAACCTTGGTAATTTTTAATCACAACTTGAGGATGGACCTTGGTGAAACAGAAATGATTGTCAATATTAAATGTTGTAGCCACATCTTCATGTTATGAAATACGTTATTTTGTAATGATATGCCTCGTGATTTCATTCTAATGCCTTAATGTTCTTTTCATGACTTTATTGATGTATCTCAAGTTCACATGTTAAATGTTTCACTTGTTTCCCTTACTGGGCCTTCTGCTCACCCTTTATTTTGATGTATGTACCCAGGTTATGAGATGCATTAATGAACCTATGATGAACATAAGGAGAAGCCTTTCAAGTGTTTAATAAGAATGTTTTTTTTTCATGTATTAAGTTCTTGGCTTCCAAGACACTAAACCATAAAGATCCTCAGTTTTGTATAATTTAATGAAAGTTTATGTGACAAAAAGGCGGTATGATATAGTTGGTATCAGAGGATGGTTTAGTTATTTGTGGAAATTAGGATATGAAAACTTTAGGAATAAGCCTATAGAAAAGTTTCAATATAGGAAATCTTCTTGGTATTTTGGTGAGTATTGAGTAAGGGTTTGCCAAGAAAATACATCCCTGTATGTATATGAGTAGGTAGAGGTGGATCTGGCACAGATGTACATAGAGGTAAAACCCAAAAACACCACTTTCAGAATGACTCAAATGGTAACTGGTATACGACAACAGGCCTTACTGCACTCTTGGTTACGACACTCCCGTGGGATATGCTTTGGTAAATTCATAAGCTTAGTATGAACCATTATTAAAGGAAAAAAGATAAAATAAAATAATGATTCAAATATGAATATATGATCATGGATAACCTAGTTTGGAACCTAGGGGATCACAAGTTAGGGTATACTTTTCTTCTACAAGTTATCATTCTATTATTTAAGTTCCTCTTCGTGATTATTGGATAAGTATTTAAGCCCCTAATTGTACTTTCTTTTCTTAGTTAATGGCGGGAAATGGAAGAACATGTCCCAACAACGAATGTGACAGGAAATGTGACGATTTCCGTATTAATATTACAGAGGTGATTAGGGGATTAAAAGATGATTATTATTTTGGAAGACATTCACTATTTTGGGAACCCTATTTGATCGAGGTAAATAGATTACTACGGTATTTTCTTTAAGGAGTACAGGTTGACCTATATTTTGAAGAATTGATGCATTTAATGTGAACTTATAGTAATTTAGGTTACTTATGGAAATGATTAACCTATCTTGGGGTAAATATGTTTAGGTTAGTTAGTTGTGTTATTAGATTTTGGGAGTGGTTGATGTTGTTTGGAGATGAATGATAAAGTTTACCTTGGAAGACTATGTTATCAAATCCTTCTTGTATTTGGGTTTCCATCTTAGTTTGGTTTATTTTGAGGATTTTTATGGGCAGTTATTTACGAAATGGTCTATGATGAACTTTGGGTAGTACCATGGAACTTTAAAGATTTAAAGTAGTTTCCCTACCTCTGGGGTTCTTTATTTTGGAAGAGTTGTTTTATCTTACCATTTCTGTTTTTGGGATAATGTTTAAAGATAGAAGAAATAGATTGTTAATCTTTGGTGGATTAATTGATTATCTATAAGAATATTCTTGTGCTTTTATGAGACCAGGTAGTTTTGAATGCTCATCGTTTGGAGAAAATATTAGTTTTGGTAGAGAATTACTAAAGGATGAAACTCTACTTGAAGGTATGTATATTTCCTTATGTTTTTATTCTATGTAGTAAATGAATTCCTAAAAACTATGAAAAGGAATGTAAATCAAAAATGCTGTCTGTTAATGTTTCCTACTGGGTAATCAAATACCGTTTATACACATATTAAGTTTGTGATTTTCTTATTGTTAACTTTCTCCTAATCATGTTTTCTATCACTCTCCCTCAGAACCTGACCCTTTGTTTTTTCTTCCATATCCATGTTTTCCTACATGGAATCCTAGTATGGGTTAACTCGGGTGGCCTTTATACTTCCTTTTCTTTCATTTTACATAATAGTGTTACTGACACTTTTTCCGATGTGGGACCTTCAATGAAATTTCAAAACCAAATTTTAAAAATTTTGAGGATGCAATTTCTTAAGGGGGGAAGATTGTAACGACCCGAAATTTTGAATAAATATTGTTTCCTAATTTTCTGTGTTATTTTATTTTTCATACTCAAAAAAACTGTTTCATTTGATAAAATGAGTATAATAAAAATGAGACTATTGGGTTTTGACTATTATATGACCGTTAGTCCGTATGACCATTGAAAACTGAATGTTGTGACTTATGTCTCTAAATACAAGTGACCTTGGTTAATTAATAGAGAAATGAGATTTGATGGCCTCATCCAGTAGTCTCGGGCCAATCGAATCCCATCTAACGGAACTTGGAAAGGAGGTAGCACCACTGGGCTTTGCTCTGGACCAAACCCAAGCCGAACTTCATCATTTGAAGCTAGAATGGAATCGACTTCGCGAGAAGTTCAAACAGATAGAAATTACTACTCGTGCGATGTTGGCTGAGCCTCCCTCAGATTCTCTCACCTTAGCACACCTTACACTTAGGTCATATGCTGGTGTGATATGGGGCTATGTGAGGAGACCGTAACTGCCTTGTGTAATCCTTTGTTTTAAATAATTTTTTTTTCTTCTTATGATGAAGATTTTGAATTTTCAAATGTCTGGATAAATATAGTATGCATATTTTTTGATGAATTTTAGAGAAAGGTTATTTTAAAAATGTTTATGTAAACATTAAATAATTAAAAATGTGTAATGATTTTCATAAAATGGTCTTCTATAATTATGTTCAGTACGAAATTTAGATTCTAATAAGATCAAATTAATTTTTAATGAATAGTAAATTATGAATAGTGATTTAATGCTTAGGATTATTAATGTGACCAAATGGATTAGTAATCTCACTTAAAGAAAGCATTAATATAATCTAGGCACCTTGTTTAAGTAATGTGATTCAATATAATGGTTAAATAACGGTTTCATAAATTATTAGTCAAGCATTAGTTTTTTCGGGTGAATAGTGTTTTTTTAATTAAAATTTAATTAAAAATATTTATAAAAATACTTTTATAAAATGGATTACATTTTTGAACTCAGAGCATCGATATTATGTTAAGATAATTTTTGGGGATTTTTCTGAAAAAAATGAATTTTCGGTGAATAGTGTATTTATTTAAAAATAAAATTAAAATATTTAGAAAATAGTTTTTATAAAATGGAGTTCATTTTTGAAATCAGAGTATCAATTTTTGGTTATGGTGAATTTTTGGGATTTTTCTATGAAAGTTGAATTTTCAATGAATAGTGAAAATACGGCTTTTAAGTTACGGGTGTTTAATGACATAATTAAATGATGTATTAAGTATGTAATCAATATGGTCGACATATGAATAGTAAGATAAGGTATGAGGTGTCCCAAGTGGCCAATACCATGGGAAAATACCAAGAGAAAGTCCATGGTTTTGCCAAAACCACTAATGAGGTGTCCCTTGGCCATTAATGCCTTGTCCCCTCACATTCCCTATACTTACCAAGCCATCCTCTCATCCATTCGACTCCCAACACTCCCCCAACGAAGCTCTAGTCTCATTACCTCCCAAGGAGTCCTCCAAAGGTTCCCCCAATCCCTCAAGGTCTCAACCTTTGAGTTTTAAGAGTTAAGTTTTAATGTAAGGGATCCGACCTCTCTCTTTCTTTTCATGTAATCTCTTTTATGTCATTTCTTTTATGCTCCATGTTATTATTTTGGAAGATGTTTTTTTATATTAATCTTACTGCCCTTTTCATGTTAATTTGATTAGAGAACCCCTCTTTCTCTTATCAATTCTTATTAAGAATGTTTAAGTGGCACTGTTAGGCTATTGAATTTTTAAGGGATTCATTCACCTTTCTCATTTTTCAAAGTTCTACTTTCATGTCAAGTCTTTCAAGTTCTTTTTTATTATGTTGGGATATGATATCTATATATATAATAATGAACTCTTATTTTCATATGATGAGAGACCATATTTTATCTCTTCAATTCAGTATTTTGAAATTTTAAGTGGTGCCGATAGGCAGCCAAATTTTTAAGGGATTCGTTCACCTTTCCCATTTTTCAAAGTTCTACTTTCATGTCATGTTTTTCAAGTTCCTTTTGATTATTTTGGGGTATAATATCTATATCTATCATAATAATATTTTATGTTCATATGATGAGAGAACCTATTTGATCTCTTCAATTCATTATTTTGATGTTTTAAGTGGCGCCGTTAGGCTGCCGAATTTTTAAGGGATTCGTTCACCTTTCTCATTTTTCAAAGTTCTACTTTCTTTTCAAGTATTTAATGTTCCTTTTTATTATGTTGGGGTATGATCTATATATCTATCATACTGATCTTTTATGTTCATATAATGAGAGACCCTATTTGATCTCGGAAATTCATTTTTTGAAGTTTATGTGACGCCGTTAGGCTGCCGATTTTTCATAAGAGAAATCTTATTTTTGTCTTTCTTTAATTTTCTTCATTTCATGTGGTATATCTTTCAAATTTCATTACCATGTTCATATATCCTTCATACTCTATCTCTCTAATGTTTTATGGGACATTTATGAATGTTTGACCCATGTCCCCTCTCTTTTCAATGTTTTATAAAACCCCGAAACATAGTCATTATGCTACAGAATTTCCATCTCAAAATGTCTCTCTCTATTGTTCTAAAGTTATTTTATTTTATTAAGTGAATACTCAAAGCACTCTCTTCTATAGGGGTATTCACATATATACCAAAATGTTCTATTTTAAATTCTGGGATTTACATTCATAAGACCCACATTCCTTTTCTGTGGGTTTTAAAGTGACACAAAGATCATGTCTTTAAAGAAATTTTTAAAACGTTATGATTATGAAATGAAACACTTTCCATTTTTTCTATATCGGTTGTTTATGAAATGATGGATGATGATATATGTGGATCACATGATAATAAATACATGTCAAGGGTGCGCCCTGATAGCGCTCCAATGCATTGGGTAAAGACTTAATCTCTAGAGGTGGCTATTTTTAACGATGCCTTGGTGAAAAACCTTGGTAATTTTTAATGACACCTTGGGGATGGACCTTGGTGAAACAGAAATGATTGTCAATATTAAATGTTTTAGCCACATATTCAAGTTATGAAATACGTTATTTTAATTATGATATTCCTCATGATTTAATTTCAATGCCTTAAAGTTCTATTCATGACTTTATTGATATATCTCAAGTTCACATGTTAAATGTTTCCCTTGTTTCCCTTACTGGGCCTTCTGCTCTCCCTTTCTTTTAATGTATGTACCCAGGTTATGAGATGCAGTAATGAACCTAGGATGAACATAAGTAGAAGCCTTTCAAGTGTTTATGAAGAATGTTTTTTTTTTGTTTCATGTATTAATTTCCTGGTTTCCAAGACACTAAACCTTAAAGATCCTCAGTTTTGTATAATTTAATGATAGTTTATGTGACAAAATGGAGGGATGCTATAGAGGTCGTGGGAGAAGGGGTGTTGCGGGGTCGTAGGGGGTCGGAGGGAGAATTAGGTTCATGGTCAGGGGAAGGGTCAAGAGTGTAAAAAAATATGGTTTCGCAACAGTTTATTATAAAATGCCGAGAAACCATTTTAAAAAAATGGATTTCTGGTGGTTTTGTGAACCACCCCTACAAAACCTCCAATAAAGTCAATTTATGTTGTAGTGGGTAGAGGAGTTGGGCATGGGCAATTTCAAACAACTAAGGCAGCAATTCCAGTGGTTCTGGAGGTTGTTTGAGCTACAAATATTCAATTTAGCAGTCATTATTGGGATTTATTTGATTCAAAAGCTTCTGAATTCATTATTGGATAAAGTCTATCCCATACCATGGGACTAGATGTTGATGGCCTTTAAATGACCCTAGTGTCTAATATCCCAGTTGTAGGTCAGACCTGCCTATTTGATTTCTTCCAGAGATATAGATTGATGATGGGGCCACATCAATAATGTGTATATATTCATATGATAAAATTTCAACCATACAATGTCATCCTATGAATGAAATGGTTGTTCTATTTGGGTTCCATTATCGACTGCTTCCAAAGTATAGTTTGGTTTATAGATGTGGGCATCCAGCGTGTAGTTTTTGTTGATGAGTGGGGTTGTCAGGTGGGAAGTCAGCATTTGGGGCTTCTTTTCTCATTGATGGCTGAGCTATCAGAAGGATTAGTAGACACAGAGATAGTGGAGGTCCTAAGGCTTTTTATTGACTTCTGTGATATATTTCCTATAAGAGGTTGTGACACTACCCCCTTGATGTATTGTTGATTTATGAATAGAATTTCAACCCAGTGCCCATCAGTTTTATGATGGATCTCTATCGGATGTCACCTTGTAAGTTGCAGAAGATGTAGATTCAGGTTGACAACCTGATGAAAAGGGGTTTTATCCGACTGAGTGTGTCACTGTGGGGTTCTCTAGTCTTGTTTGTGATGATGGAAGACGGTTGTCTCTAGATGTGCATAGACTACTAGAGACTGAATCAGGTTACAGTCAAGAATCATTACCACCTCCCAAGGATCGAAGATCACATTGACCAGTTAAAGGGTGCTTGTTGGTTCTCTATGATTGATGGGAATTATGGATATCACTAGTTGAGGGTGAAAGAGGGTGACATACCAGAGACTTATTTCAGGTGCAAGTATGGGAACTACATGTTCTTGGTCATTTAGTACGGCATTAAGAACTCAAGAGTTGTGTTCATGGGGATCATGAACTCTGTTGTCTATGTGTTTCTATACCACTTTGTCATCGTGTACATCGATGATATCTGGTTCTAATAAAGGATATATTAAAATCATACTGAACATCTAAGGACTGTCTTGGTGGTCCTCTAACACCACCATCTCTATGGGATTTTTTTCCAAGTGCACGTTTTGGATATGATAGGTGCAATTCCTCAGAAACATGGTGTCTTGGTAGGGGATAGCATTGTTCCAATCAATGGTTGAAGCAGTTTTTTCTTTGGAAGAACCCAAAAATATGGTCGATATTTGTAGCTTCCTAGGTCTACAAGGATATTACCAAAGGTTTATACCCGACATCCCTGGAGTTGCGGCTCTGTTGATAGATTTGACCAGAAAATACTAGGTCATCGTGGGGAGTGACTAGTGTCAGGAAGCTTTCAGCTTCTAGAAGGGGTAGTAGATCAGTGTCATAGTGCTTTGGATTCCCGAGGAAGGGGTTATGTTTGAGGTTTTTTGTAAAAGTTATGATCTAGTCTTGGGATGTGTATGGATTCAAAAGAAGTTATTCATCTCTTATGGTTCTAGGAAATTATTTATACAAAAACATAATTATGCCTCCATGATCTCGAGCGTAAAACATTCATTTTCAAACTGAAATTGTGGTGGAATTACCTCATTAGGGATCACATTGTGGTATTCTTGGATCATAGGATCTTGAGTTTTTTATTCTCCCAGTGATACAAGAACATGTAACGGAAAAGGTTGATGGAGTTTCTCAAGGACTGCGACTTCTATATTTCATGTAGTCTAGGAAGAGGGAATATGGTGGCTGATTCCTTAATAAGGAAGTCACAGAAAGAGGTAGTTTGGTAATCCAAAGATGCATAAAAGGTGATGGAGGGTTTGGTTGCTTTACATTAAGATGTAAGAGTGGATGATGGCAGGATATATATTTTTCAAAAGAAAGTGTAGTCATCTGTAGTGTGGAAGGTGGGGGAGTATCAATTTAGAGACTTAGATACAGAAGTGATATGCGATCATGCTATCCAAGTGATTATATAGAGGGATGGTCAGAGGATAGTCAGAATCGAATTTTGTTCCGTGGGAAGCTATTTTTTCCAATAGAAATTCCTGAGGGAGTTCTCTGTGAGTTCTATAGCTCCCCCCTAATGGTAAATCCAACAGGTTCTAAAATGTACCAATGCTTGAAGGTGTAGTTTTTTTTTGCATGGGGAGAAGCGGGAAATGGAAGAGTCTATGGCATGGTTTCTAGTGTGTAAGAAGGTGATGGTTGAGCAACCTATTCCCAGAAGTTTGTTGCATCCATTAGACATTCTTGAGTGGATGTGGGATGAAATATCGATTGATTTCATCACATGATAACCCATGAACATGGGATGACATGATACCCATTGGGTATTATTGTACCAGTTGACTAGGTCTGACCACTTCTTGGAGATCTAGGTGTCGAGCTCAGTGGATTCCTTATCACAGAGGTATATAGATGAGGTGGTGCAGTTGAATGGGATTCTAAGATCCATTGTCTCAGATACGGATACATGTTTTACATCATAAGTCTAGAGGTGATTATATAATTTCATTGGAACCCATTTACATCTCAACAATAATCTATACCCTAAAACATACAGACATATAGATAAGACCATGAAGATGTTGGAGGAAATGATACAAGCAAGTGTTTTGGACTTCAGATGATCATGGGTATGATACTTTCCCTTGGTAGAGTTTTCCTACAAAAATAACTATCACTCTTCCATTTTTATGGATCCATTTGATGCTCTATACGGATGGATGTGTTTTTCACCATTGTGTTTGAATGTGGTTGGGGAAGCATCCCTTCTTGCTCCAAAGGTACTGTAGAGCGTGAAGAAGAAGGTTCAGCTATTTCATGAGGGGATAAAGACATCTCAAGACCAGCCAAAGTCGTATGCTAATTGTAGGAGGAGTCCTTCCATGTTAGAGTGTGGAGACCATGTATTCTTTAAGGTTTCCCTCCAATGTGGGTAGAGGAGGTTTAATAGAGGTTTCAAGATTTCTCCCATGTTCATCGGACCGTTTAAAGTGTTGGGTAGTGTTAGAAAGGTAGAATATTATCTTCTATTTCCATTGCAGTTAGAGAATATCCATGATTTCATCCATGTCTCTTAGCACCTTAGATAAATAAATGATGAATCCCACATAATTTAATAAGGATAGTTGGATATCAAGGATTAAGTGATGATTGGGGAGTGGTCGATGGATTTCTAGGACAATCGAGAGAAGGTGATTTGTTGATGGACTATTCCTCTGGTTCATGTGTTATTGAGGAATGGTTGCCTTGACGAGAGTACATGGGAGTAGGAGGCATAGATGTCTGACCAGTACCTGGAGCTATTATGAGTTTTTATCTTGTGTTTTTCTCTATTATTTTCTACTGATGTGATGATTTACCTTGTTTCATACGAGATGATCTATTTCCATGTTCTCTGATTGTGATTGAAAATTCATAACTATTGGGGGGACCTGATGCCTAATCATGACACATTTATTTTTATGCGATTAAACTTGTGCAGGTGTTTAATTGCTGCCTAATGTAGTTTTTTTTTGACATGGAGGAAAGAGCTCCCTAATATGTTTCTAGAGATTGTGATCATTGATTTTTGTGTTGTTTTTTGGGACAGTGGGGTTGTAGTGTTTGTATAGTTGTTCGAGAGATATATATAAAAGCAGTGTCTTAGATTTTTAGGTTTCCACTATAGTCATCAATCAACGCAGGGTGGATGTTCCATGAGAGGTATCTTATGAGGTAGTTGTTTGGAACCCTCCGTCTTCTAAGTTAACTTTCATTTATTGAGGGAGGGAACATTTTGAAAGGTATATATCGTAATGGATCAAACCTATCTGGTCCATTAATCTACAAAAATACATTGTTTGGGGTGATTTGAAGGCTATCAGTGAGTCAGGGGAATCCACATCAGTGATTCTTGGGGTGTTGGTATTGATGATTCAAGGCATTGGTAGGATAGCGCATTGGTAGATCGGGGCATCGGTAGGTCAGAAAGTCGGTAGGTTGAGGCGTAGGTAGATCATTGCATCAGTACGATATTGCATCAACATGTCGTTGCATCGGTTGCTCAACATTGGTGGCTCAGTTTCAGTAGGTCGCATTGGTAGATCAACCATCAGTGGCTTTATATCGGTGACTCACTCATCAGTGACTCATTTCTAGTTTTTCCTATTTTTCCATGACATCTATTTTCACACCTCTTACGTTTTATTTGGCATAAACCTAGTTTAAATCCTTTATTTTGAATTTTAAAGAGTATTTAAAAGGATATTACATATATATTTAATATCCTAATGCTATAAAGGCTTTGTGATTGTCAAATAACATAATATTGACCACAATACCATGATTGATTGATTTTAAAACCATTTTTCATTTAATATAGGATCTGGATATTCAAATCCAGGATCATCCCTTCCATGTGTGTTTTATAATCCCTCTGGGAGAACCTAAAGGCTTATTCAATAGACGAGTCGTGCACCTATGCTACTACCCCCTCCTTAGTTTTCATGGAGTTCCCTACTACTCGAATGATCCCCTATTGGGTACTAAGGAGGAGTGTTAGTCTCCTATTGTTTTGTGTAGTGATTTATTCTACCTCTCTCTAATAGTTGATCATGTAGAGCGTGTGTACTAATGATTCTTTGTGAGGAACATGTGAATAATTTTCTGAAAATGATAAATAAATAAGAAAGTATTAATACAACCAATAGATAATGTGGTCAACGAAATAATGAGTTGAGAGTGGTTTGATGTAGATCGCATATTTTATTTGTTATCCTAGTTGATGATGTGATCAATTGTGGCTATAAATCCTTCTGAAAATCATGTTTTTTGGTGGTATTTGTCTATGAAAGGATGAAATTTTAAAACTATTATTGTTTCTACACAAATAATTGGTGTAAATTATATTCTAACTAATCATGTATACCTGGTTAAATGAAATGGATTCCAATGGATGAAACCCCTTGTGTGATCACCCATGTTTATCAGGGTGGAATTAAAGAAAAAATGATTACCAAATTTGAATATTTCATGTCTGATAGATGTGGATGAGTTCTATGTTATTTTGGGTTGTGTTTTAATGGTAGATGATTTCGGTTCTGTGTTTGGGGTGGTACAGGTGGTGTGTTGGAGTCTTATGATGATATACTGATTGATTGTGGAATTTGTTGACTTTTAGGCAGTGTGACATGCTTTGTTTGTGTTATAGCCATCAAGAGACATAGGTAATTGGTATTTAAATGTGGTTATGGGACTGTCATCAAATAATACTACATATGGAAATGTTTTGGGTAGTAGGGCTGCAGGTTTGGGTGGTATCTCAACTTCATGAAAATAGGTGTCCTAGGTGTGGTGTTCTAGTGTTGCGGGGCTGCTAGGATTTGTTGAGAGATCATGATTGTAACATCCCAAGTAAGTAATGAATAATTGATATTCTTATCTATGTCTATTTATGAATTAGATAGTGTTTTAGAGGCTTAAAAATAGAATAAATCCAATCTTAAGCATGGAATACACTAATATTTTTAAAAGATTGTTTTACTGCCTTTTGATGGAAAACCATTTTTAAATCAAACTTTTGACAATTTTATAAGCCCTATTTTTTAAAATAAACATATTATTTATTATTGGTACACTGAAATATAAATTGGATATTTTTTTGGTATTTTTCTGACAATGTTCATTTTTTATTGAATAGTGAAAAATACTACATTTTACATCAAAACTGCTTTTTCATATAATTGAATTATATGGTTAGATTATCTTTTAAATTGGTTTAAAAGTTTAAATAGAATAGATTTTTACCATTTAATCCAATGGTTGTAATTGGGATTAATTTCATTTTGAAATTGGACATAAACAATTGTCAAACTTTTGATAGAAATCGTTTAAAAAAACCCGCTATTTGTTTTCACGACAGTAATCATTTTTAAATTAATTATTCCAATTTCTGTGTTTGGGATTTGGTAAAATGGATTCCATATTTTGAATCAGAATTTCCAAATTATGTAATTAATAATATTTTGTTTGTGGACTTCGTAAATAGTAACGATGGTAATTATCATTAATTATCATGATTAATTAGTAATCGGGACTTTAAGGATAATAAATTAATATCATAATAATAAAAAAATGACACCAACATGTGTCCTAATACTACTGGTTGTGTCATGGAAGAACATGGGATGCCTTGTGCCAACGTTGGGGACCCCATGGAAACACTTTAGTGTGATAATGGCTTTTTATCTTTTTATTTTTTTAAAGAAAGTAAATATAACAAAGAATGTATCACCTGAGTAAAACATTTTTACTTTTGTATAGATAAATGATATCTAGGACTATAAATAGTCATTGTAAAGGTAAAAAGATTTCCTAAATCATTGTATTTTTTTATAATTTTTAGAAATTAAATTAAATAAATTATATATGAGACCATGATGATGTAGCGATTACCTCATTATTTAATGATTTAAATAAAATGAAAAGATAATGTAAAATCTAAGACCTACACATGTCAAAAACCTATTGGATGGGTGGATTTAGAACCCTTAACACCTTATCCTCGAAATACATCAATGTGGGACTTTTAAAATCTGAAATTCATTTGAAAATAAAGTAACAGTTTATACCTTTCCAAGAGTGCCCCTCCTCTCCTCATATAAAAGGCCCCCACCTCTACCTCTTTACCCACACCTCTCAAGCCTTTGGGTCAGCTATCCTCTGCTCATTTTGTATCTCCACATCCCTCTCCTCATCATAGAATCCTTACATTAAGCAGAAATCTCTTCAAGGAACCCTTTGGTTCAAACTAAGAGGAGTTACCCAATTCAAAGTTAAAGTCTTCTCTAATGCTCTTTTGTATTATTTTGCGTCTCCAACCCCCTAAAATCTTTTTATTCATTTCTTCAGTAACAACAACAATATATAAAATATACTAGTATGTTTTTATAATAATTATTCTAGCTGCACTTATACACACCTACATGTAATGGTTAAAGAACATACTGTTTCTGTGGATGGTGAATTTCTGCCTCACGAAACGATGATTGTTCAACACTCATATAAACACCTTCAAAATTGGAAATTAAGATTTCACTATATTTATATATGATATATAATATGTTTATGTTTTACTTAATCTTCTGTATTTTTCATTTATGGCATACCTTTATGGTTTCCATTATGCGTAAATGCGATATCTTCATTTTAGGAAGTGCGGACTACCGCCCACTCAAACTGATTTGATTCGTTAATACCATATGTGGTATGTATAAAGGATAGATTTAATGATATTATATATGATATTATACTGGAATTATAATATACATTTATATCATTATGATTTCACTCAATTATGTAAGAAATAGGAAATAAAGTAGCGTTCATCTGTACATACGGCTTACCGTCTCCATGAACGGTGCATTTCATTTCTTACCTCTAAATGTTATGTAATATTATAAATGCATGTATATACTGGATATATATTATATATATTATATCTACATCATGAATATAATTCTGGATATAATGGATATTTTACCTCCTGAACAACTTGTAATTATAAAGAGTTTATTTTTTGACTCAAGTACCAATAATCGACAAAACGCCCATTATTAACATAAATAATTAAATAGTGTTAATAACATGGTAATAAGTGATATAAAAGGAATAATGAACTTGAAAAAGGTTCTGAATCAAGTATAAATTAACTCAAGTTTATTATTCAGGAGGTTAAAGAACGATCGAGTCATGTCGGACCCAAGGTATGAGACTTCATCTCAATCTCCATTCATTGAGGCATTTTTTGTTTTATACACAACTTTCTTTTATACAGCGTATAAACCCCTTTGACTTTTATGTTTACTCAAAAGGAATCTTTTTTATACGAAGTGGTTACTAAGCAACAAAAGGGAATGTTTTTTTCGTACGTATGCGGCGACAACGACTTTTCCGCCGCCGTGACCATTATTTGAGTTTCAGCTTCCTCTACAAGACATAACTTTTTTAAAAAAATGAAAAACAAATACCTTTTTTTACATTTCATTTATTTTGGTATTGAAAATGGTTTTCATTATGTTTTTATATTGATGTGTTGTATTGATATCTTGTGATTGAAATGTGGAAATGTTATGTTTCCTTTATGGATGTTTTATATGATGCGATTATGTTATGGTTCATGGGAATTGTTTATAAAGATGGGTGGTTTCTTGATAATCTAAGGGTGGGTGTGCCCGATATAGATCTCCAATGAATTGTGTAATGCTAAGGAGTTAAACGTTAATGTTTCTCCGAAGAGATTTAGGGAATATACTGTGATGGGTATTCCAAACGTAACCATGAGGGTTACTCCCTACGTTAAAATGTTATGAATGCCTCAAGTTACATTTACGTTTTATGATTTCTATGATTTATTCATTATTTTATGAGGTATGTTAAAATGATTATGTTTTATGAGTAAAGTATGATTTCATACATGGACTAATGTTTTCATTTCGTACTTTTATATCCCTTACTGAGCTTTTTATGCTCATCCCAAGTTTTCGAAATGTTTTTCACAGGTCAAGGGAAAGGTACCTGATTTGATGATAGGGTCAAGGAAGTGTCAAAAAAGAATCCATGTTTTATTTTAAATATGTTTCTGTTGATGGAGAAAATGAGTACTATCTTTTATGTAACCACTTTTTTTAAATGTGTAATGTAATGCATGTTTTATGATCTAATTCTCTAAAACTCTAAACCTGAAAAGATCCTCAATGTGTATTCTTGAAGTAACTCAAGATTAATTAATGTTTAAGGCTGGGGCCTTATAATTAGTATCAGAGGTCGGTTTAGATAACTTTAGGAGTTATAATTCTATTAAATGATCATCCAAAAATATTTTTTTATGTTAAAAGTAAAATGATATATCATTTGAAGATTACCATACTGCTTCATCTAAGACATGTTTGTTCAGAATGGTTTTCCACAGTGGAAATAAGGAAGCAGTACTAGGAAGGCATACAGAAGGAAATGATATTCCGAATCAGCAGCCTGAGATGGTCAGAATTGGAACTGAATAGTTTTTTGTAGTAATGGCACAGTTGACTGAAGCGATAAATGGTGGTGGTAACCATGCGCGAGATCATCCATATCAACCACAGAGGAACATGTCCGTGGTGGAACATTTAATGAGGCAACATCCCCCATCATTATGAGGATCATCTAACCATGTTCTAGCTAAAAGGTGGATTAAAGCACTGGAGAATATTTTTGATGTCATGGGGTGTTAAGAAAATTAAAAGGTTAGTCTTTCTATTTACCATTTAGAGGGTGAGGCAGATCAATGGTGGTCGATGGTTAAAAATATTAGGGACGCTGATGAGATTGATGCTCTCAACTGGCATGAATTCAAATGTATGTTTCCTGAGAAGTATTTTCCTAAGGCTGTTCGACTTAGGATGGAAAAACAATTCCTGGAATTGGGGCAAGAGGTAGACTCAATGTCAGATTATGATGAAAGGTTCAATCATTTGGCAAGGTATAATCCAAATTTTATCTGAGACCTTGATAGTAAAATCAATCATTTTTACTCAGGATTAAAGCCAAAATATCGAAGGGCTTTAGCTTCTCGTGAGTTCAAAAGTTATGAAAAGCTTGTTCGATGTGTTGAGAAGGTGGAAATGGAGTTTTCTGATGATCAAGTGTTCTATAACAAACAACAGAAGAAGAGACCGAGGTGGCAGGAGAAAGGGAAGAATTCTTCAAAAAGCTCTGATGGTAAGAAAACTAATTTTCCAGTTTGTGATAAATGTGGTAAAAGGCATGCTGGGTAATGTCTTCAGAATTCGAGAAAGTGATACTAATTTGGTAAGATGGGACATAGTGCTCATGATTGCACTGAAAAAGATCAAGGTGATGGTAAGACCAAATTTCATTTACAGTTAGTGAAATTTTTTAAGTGCAATGAGATGGGTCCCTATGCAAATGAGTGTACGACAAAGAGCTCGAGTGATGGGAAGCAGTTAGACTACTAGCAGAAAGGGGTGGTGAAATCCTTTGAAACTATTTCAGCAGATGTTGGTCCATCAAATGAAGTGGTATCAGGTACTTTGTTTTTTCAGATTATGCCAGTGTGTTGTTTGATTCAGGATCTACACATTCTTTCATATCTGAAAACATTTCTAGTAAAATGTGAATACCATCTCAAGAAATGACTCCTGAACTTGTGGTAAAAACACCTAGGAGAAATGTTGAGGCAAAAATAATTTATAAGAATCTTCCTATCATTATCCGTGGAAAGAACCCACTTGAAAACCTTATTGTTTTACCTCTAGTAGAGTTTGATGTTATCTTGGGTATAGACTGACTCTCTATTTACCATGCTAAGATTGACTGTAGAGCTAAAGAAGTTTCTTTTTAGAAAGACTTTCAGTTTGTGTACAATAATGAACCCGTACTTTTGATAACATATCAAGAGGCTGAGAAACTTGTAAAATATGGAAATGAATGTTACCTTGCACATATTTTTTAAAACAAAGGATCTGTTCAGATTAATGATGTGCCAGTGGTAAATGAGTATGCTGATGTTTTTCCTCATGAGTTTCCTGTAATAATACCAGATCGAGATGTTGAGTATACTGTTGACTTAGTTCCTGATGCTAAGACAATTTTGAAACCCCCTTATCGAATGGATCAAATTGAAATTTTATATTTTAAGGAGCAATTACAAGATTTATTATAGAAAGGTTTCTTTCGACCTAGCACATCACCATGGGGTGCTCCTGTTTTATTTGTTAAAAATAAAGATAGTTCTATGAGACTTTGCATTGATTATAGATCCTTGAATAACATCACTGTTAAGAACAAATATCATTTGCCTCATATCAATGATTTGTTTGATCAACTTCAGGGAGCTCAGTATTTTTCAAATATTGACCTGAGACTGGGGTACCATCATTTGAAGGTAAAGAAAGAAGATATTCTGAATACCATGATTTATACAAGATATGGCCATAATGAATTTTTATTAATTCCCTTTGGGATATCCAATGAACCTACTGTATTCATGGACATAATGAATATAAATTTCCATGAGTTCTTGGATATGTTTGTGGTTGTTTTCATTAATGATATTTTGGTGTTTTCTAAAAGTAAAGAAGAGAATGAAAGAAGTTTAAGGGTTATTTTGAAAACCTTAATGGAAAAGAAATTGTATGGTAAATTCAGCAAGTGTGAGTTCTGGTTGCAAAAAAATCTTTCCTTGGTCACATTGTTTCTAAAGATGGGATAACTGTTGATCCTGTAAAAACAAAGGTTGTTGAAGAATGGCCAAGACAAACAAATGAAACTGAGATTCATAGGTTCCTTGATTTGATAGGCTATTACCGAAGGTTTGTTAGAAATTTTTCACGGTTATCTAGTCCAATGACTAAGCTAACTTGGAAGGGTGTTAAGTTTATCTAGACAAAAAAATGTGATGATTGTTTTCAGGAACTGAAAAGAAGATTAGTGAATGCTCTAGTTTTGGCAGTACATTCCAGGAATGGGGAGTTTGTTATCTACAGCGATCCTTCATTGAAAGGACTTGGTTGTTTCCTAATGCAGAATGATCAGGTAATTGCTTATGCTTCATGACAGTTGAAAACTCATTAAGTAAATTACCCTACACATGATTTGGAATTAGCTGCTGTTGTTTTCTCTTTAAAAATTTGGAGGCATCATTTGTATGGAGTAAAGTGTGAAATATATACCGATCAAAAAAGTTTAAAGCATATATTCAATCATAAATAATTGAACATGAGACAGAGGAGATGGCTATAATTAATCAAGGATTATGATTTTACAATTAATTGCCATCAGGAAAAAGAAAATAAAGTGGTTGATGCTTTGAGTTGAAAAAGTAATGCTTCATTAACAATGTTGTGTTTGGAATGTGATCCTTTGGTTAAGGATTTGATGAACTTTGTCATAGTAGTTGTTGGTGCAGGATGTCATTCTATTTTGTTTCCGGTATCGGTGAAATCCTCTCTATCAGACAGAATTAAGCAAGCACAGAGGCAAGACAACGAGTTGCAGATAAAGGTAGAGCTGGTTTAGAATTGTAAGTTTCCTGAATTCAACATTTATAATGATTGTGTTTTGAGATTTGGGAAGATATTGAGTGTGCCTTGTGATTCATAGTTGAAGAGAGAGTTTTAATGTGAAGCTCATATTTATCTATTTTCAGTTCATCTAGGAAGTACTAAGATGTATAGAGATCATCGGGAGTATTACTGGTGGGACGGAATGAAAAGGGATATTGCTGATTTTACTATGAAGTGTTTGACTTGTCAACAGGTTGAAGCAGAGTGGCAGTTACCTAAAGGGATGCTTCATCCATTACCAGTACTAGAGTGGAAATGGGAGAATATATCCATGGTCTTCGTTGTGGGATTACCGAAGACACCTCGAGGCAATAATGAAATCTGGGTTATTGTTGATCGCTTGACTAAATTTTCTCATTTTCTTGATATAAGAGATACTTTTTCCCTTGATCAACATTCCCATTTGTATCTTGAAGAGATATTCAGGTTACATGGAGTTCCTCTCTCCATTGTATCTGACTGTGATCCCAGGTTCATTTCTAACTTTTGGAAAGGCCATCAGAAGTCGATGGGTACTGAATTAAATATTAGTACAGCTTTTCATCCTCAATCAGATGGGCAGTCAGAACGAACAATTCAGACTTTGGAAGATATTCTATGTGCTTGTTCGATGGATTATCAGGGAAGTTGGGATCAACATCTTTCTTTGGTTGAGTTTTCTTATAATATCAATTTTCATTCTAGTATACAGATGGGACCATTTGAGGCATTATATGGGAAGCATTGTCGAACTCCGGCTTTCTGGGATGAAGTGGGTGAAAGGAAGTTGATGGGACCAGAATTGGTAGAAGAGTTGGCGGAAAAAGTTCAGCTGATACAGAAACACATGAGAACAGCTCAAAGTAGGCAAAAGAGTTATGCGGATAACAGGAGGAAGGATCACTTTTTTGAGGTAGGTGATCATGTTTTTCTCAAAGTTTCACCATGGAAAAGTGTGATGTGATTTGGTAAGAAAAGAAAGGTGAGTCCAAGGTTCATTGGACCATATGAAATTCTGGAGAGAGTTTGATCAGTTGCATACCGAGTGGCTTTACCTCCGACTTTATCTCAGGTTCACAATGCTTTTCATGTTTCAATGTTAAGGAAGTACATGCCAGATCCATCTCATGTTTTGAGTCCAGAGGTAGTTCAGCAGGAAGAGAATCTATCTTATGAGGAACAACTGATCTGGATTCTTGACCACATGGAGCAAGTGTTTCAGAATAATGTGATTCATCATGTAAAGGTTTTTTTTTTGAAAAACCACATGAGTAAAGAGCTAACATGGGAATCTGAAAATGCAATGAGGGATAAATACCCCCACTATTTCGATAAGTAAATAAATTACGGGGATGCAATTTTCTAAATAGGGGAAGGATGTAACATCACAAGTAAGTAATGAATAATATATATTCTTATCTATGTCTATTTATGAATTAGATAGTGTTTTAGAGGCTTAAAATGAGAATAAATCCAATCATAATCATGGAATACACTAATATTTTTAAAAGATTGTTTTACTGCCTTTTGATGGCAAACTATATTTAAATAAAAATTTTGAAAATTTTATAAACTCTATTTTTCAAAATAAACATATTATTTATGATTGGGACATTGAAATTTACATTGGATAATTTTTTGGTATTTTTCTGAAAATGTTCATTTTTTAATGAATAGTGAAAAATACTACATTTAACATTAAAACTAATTTTTCATATAATTTAATTATATTTTTAGATTATCTTTTTAATTGGTTTTAAAGTGTAAATAGAATATATTTTTACCATTTAATTCAATGGTGGTAATTGGGATTAATTTCACATTGAAATTGGACATAAACAATTGTCAAACTTTTGATAGAAATTATTTCAAAAACCCCACTATTTGTTTTGACAACGGGAATAATTATTAAATTAATAATTGCAATTTCTATGATTGGAATTTGGTAAAATGGATTCCATATTTGGAATCAGTAGGTCCAAATTATTTAATTAAGACTCTTCTGTTTTTTGGACTTTGTGAATAGTAACGACTGTAATTATCATTAATTATCTTGATTAATTAGCAATCAGGAAGTTAAGGATAATAAAATAATATCATAATAATAAAAAATGACACAAAATTTTTTCCTAATACTACTGGCTGTGTCGTGGCCGACCATGGGATTCCTTGTGCCAAACATGGGGACCCCGTGGAATCACTTTTGTGTAATAATGACTTTTTATCTTTTTATTTTTTTAAAGAAAGTAAATAAAACAATGAATGTATCGCCTGAGTAAAACATTTTTACTTTTGTCTACATAAATGATCTCTAGGAATATAAGTAGTAATCATAAAGCTAAAATTATTTCCTACATCATATAATTTGTTTTATAATTTTTAGACATTAAATAAATTAAATTATATATGAGACATGATGATGCTGCGATTAACTCATTATTTAACGATTTAAATCAAATGAAAAGATAATGTAAAATATAATCCCTAAACATGTCAAAAACCTATTGTATGGGTGTATTTGTAACCCTTACCACCTTATCCTCGAAATAAATTAATGTGGGACCTTTAAAATCTGAAACTCATTTGAAAATAAAGTAACATTTTATACCTTTCCAAGAGTGCCCCTCCTCTCCTCTTATAAAAGGCCCCCACCTCTACCTCCATACCCACACCTCTCAAAACATTGGCTCAGCCCATATCTGCTCATTTTGTCTCTCCAAATCCCTCTCCTCATCCTATAATCCTTAACTTAGGCAGAAATCTCTTCAAGAAACCCTTTTGGTTCAAACCAAGAAGAGTTACCCGATTCAAAGGTAAAGTCTTCTCTAATGCTCTTTTGTATTATTTTTCTTCTCCAACCCCCTAAACTCTTTCTATTCATTTCTTGTGTAACAAAACCAGTATCTTAAATAAACTAGGATTTTGTTATATGAAGTATTTGAGCTACACTTACACACACATACATCTAATGGTTAAAGAACATAATGTTTCTGTGGATGGCGAATTTCTGCCTCACGGAACGATGATTGTTCAACACTCATATAACACCTTCAAAGGTGGACATTAAGATGTAACTATATTTATATATGATATATAATATGTTTATTTTTTACTTAATCTTATGTATTTTTAGTTTATGTCATACCTTTATGGTTTCCATTATGGGTAAACGCGATATCTTCATTTTAAGAAGTGCGGACTACCGCCCCCTCAAAGTGATTTGATTCGTTAATACCATATGTGGTACGTATAAAGGATAGATTTAATGATATTATATATTATATTATATTGGAATTATAATATACCTTTATATCATTATGATTTCACTCCAATAAGTAAGAAATAGAAATGAAAGTAGAGTTCATGCGTACGTACGGCTTACCGTCTCCAGGAACAGTGCATTTCATTTCGTACCTCTAAATGTTATGTAATATTATAAATGAATGTATATTCTGGATATATATGATATATATGATATCTACATCGTGAATATAATTCTGGATATAATGGATATTTTACCCCATGAACAACTTGTAATTATAAAGAGTTTATTATTTTACTCAAGTACCAATGATCAACAAAACGACAATTATTAACATAAATAATTACATAGTGATCATAACATTGTAATAAGTGATATAAAAGGAATAATGAACTTGAAAAAGGTTCTGAAGCAATTAGAAATTAACTCAAGTTTATTAATCAGGAGGTTAAAGAACTATCGAGTCAAGTCAGACCCAAGGTATGGGACTTCGTCTCAATCTCCATTTATTGAGGCAGACTTTTTTATACACAAATTTCTTTTATAAGGCGTATAAACCCCTTTGACATTTACTTTTACTCAAAAGGAATATTTTTTATATGAAGTGTTTACTAAACGACAAAAATGAATGTTTTTTTCATACGTATGCGGTGACAATGACTTTTCCGCCGCCGTGACCATTATTTGAGTTTCGGCTTCCTCTACAAGCCATAACTTTTTTTAAAAAAAGAAAAATAAATACCTTGTTTTACTTTTCATTTATTTTGGTATTGAAAATCGTTTTCATAATGTTTTTATATTGATGTGTTGTATTGATATCTTGTGATTGAAATTTGGAAATGTTATGTTTCCTTTATGGATGTTTTATGTGACATGATTATGTTATGGTTCTTGAGAATTTTTTATGAAGAAGGGTGGTTTCGTGATAAACTAAGGGCGGGTGAGCTCGATATAGATCTCCAATGCATTGGGTAACGCGAAGGAGTTAAACGTTAAGATTTCTATGAAGAGATTTAGGGAATATACTGTGATTGGTATTCCAAACGTAACCATGAGGGTTACTCCCTACGTAAGAATGTTATGAATGCCTCAAGTTACCTTTAAGTCTTATGATTTCTATGATATATTCACGATTTTATGAGGTATAGTAAAATTCTTATGTTTTATGAGTAAAGTATGATTTCATACATGGACTAATGTTTTCATTTCGTACTTTTATATCCCTTACTGAGCTTTTTATACTCATCCCATGTTTTTGAAATGTTTTTCATAGGTCAAGGGAAAGGTAAATGATGAGATGATAGGGTCAAGGAAGTGTCAAGAAAGAATCCATGTTTTATTTTAAATATTCTTCAGTTGATGGTAAAAATGAGTACTATCTTTTATGTAACCACTTTGTTTAAATGTGGAATGTAAAGAATGTTTTATGATCTAATTCTCTAAAACTATAACCTGAAAAGATCCTCAATGTGTATTCTTGAAGTAACCCAAGATTAGGTAATGTTTAAAGCTGGGGCCTTATAATGATTGTTTGGTATAACTTTGAGTAAATAATTTTGGTAGTGTTTTAACAATTTTTTGGGGAAAAAATGTGGTGTCCTGTGGAACTACAAGTTGGTTTTTCTTGGCTTATCTTATGAATTGGTGTAAAAATTGATATTCTTTACCTTGGTTGTTTACATGGGTAGTGACGAAATACACTAAAGTGAACCACTTAATAAATAAATAGAAATTGGTTGAATGAATAATGTTTCAGTTTTATGGTATTAAAGTGGCTCTTTGTGGGGTTGTGTATATAGGGGTAGTAGCAAAAATGGTTCTCGTGGGCTGGTTGTTTGTTTTGGGACCCATAGGTTGGGATGTGTTTATTTTACTTCTATCTATAAATTGTAGTTCTTTATTATTTATATACACACCCCACACATTTTTATCTTCATGTGAAAAAGACACACATTTCCTGGGAGAGGGTGTCTTTCCCAACATCCCAGCGATAGGATGGATGGCTAGTTACTATCTATAAACCTCACACCCTCTTCTTGGTTGTTACTGCTCTTGCATATCTGGGAAGGCTATAATGGCTTGAGGATTACTATAATCCAATACCCTTTTGTATTTTTTTGGAAGAGGGGCCTAGGTGTTTTTGGGCTAGGATTGTTTTCTTATGTGTCTTCAAGATGAGGCTAAGGTGTCTTCGGGCAAGAGGGGCAGTTGTTGTGGCCTTGGTGGTTGTGTGTGAGATGTGTGGTATGGTTGAGGCCCATGTGTGTGAGGATGGGTTGTGGAAGTGGGACATCATTTTTGAAGAGTGTTATAATCAAGATGTTAGACATTAGGAATCGTAGTTAACTAGTGGTAATATTTTTTGGGGTACCCAAATGTGGATGTTCTTATACTACTACATTACATGACTTGTGTTATTTGGTGAGTGTTACTTTTTTAGGCAAGGCTGGTAAGTACTCCTTCATAGGTTCTTTTAGGTTCTACTATTTTATCACAAGAGCCTTTTTATGGTCCCCCACTTGTGCATAGGTATATTTATTTTTCTTATAGGATATACTTGTATACTCTCCCAACATTTCTAAAACTGTTTTTAGGTTTCTAGGAAAACTCTGAGGACCGAGAAATACATTACTAGTTCGGGTGTTAAGATAGTTGTCGTTGATAATTAGATTTTATTATATTGGTAAATTGCATTATAGTATTTTTTTTACCTTGTATCAGATTTAGTTTTGAACATTCTTGTTGGGATGTATTTTAGCTTTACTTGTACTTTTTGTATTTTGAGTTACATGGAATTTACAATCTTATCTTTAAATATTTTTTTGTAAAAATTGAAATACCTTCCATTATTTGTATGATTCTATACCCTTGGTACATGTCGCCACTCTAGGGCCTATTGAAGGTGGGACTTGGGGGTCATTCTATCTCTTTCATCTTGAATAAATAATGGTGTGGAGTTTTGTTTTCCCTTCCCTCGTCTTGAAAAGGCGGGTCATGAAAACATCACATTTTCTTACAATGTGTTTTTTATGATTCCCATTATCATTAACTAAATAACATGTCTAGTTATTTATTGAATATCATGACTATATTATTTTTAAAGGCCTTATTACATGTTTCGCAATTTATTATGTCAATGTTGATGGGTATGATTTTTGATTTGTTATTCAAATGAACTTTGATAATTTCATTGGACCCTTATGCTCCACATTTTCTCATAGTTGGAACTCAATTGTTAATGCACATTTTTACCATTAATGATAATTTGAGATAACCCTTCTTATGAATCCTTTTCCACATTTAAATAAGACTGGTTTCAAATAATTTAATCCAATAAATGATTCGTATGTGAAAACTTTTATTGGGTATTTTTAATACATCACATGGAATATAAAAATATGGGTTTAGTGGGAGATGTTTCTTAGATTTATGAATGAATTGTTTATGAATTGATGTTGTTCAAAGCTTCTCCTAATTCTATAATACTCTAAAACTAAATGGTCCTTGGGTGTGTAAGGTATCCAATATATCCTTTTGAGATTTCGAGTTCGAATGGAATAAATTGGATCACATCCTTTAGTTTGAAATCTTGAAATGTAGAATTTATTTTCATATCACAAGGTCTATGAGTGAAGGATTATGGATATTATAAAGATATTACTACATAAATATCATTGTATCTTATCCACATGGATCCTTGTGAGACTTCTAGAATAGAAATCATATTTTTTAGATCTTTTTAATATATTTTGGTTAATTATTTTTAAATATTTTCATGGTTCTATTAATTGAGACGTTAAATTGAAGCATGTTCTATCTTTTTTGGGTTTCAAAAACATGTACATAATGGAACGGATTCAAAATTATTACATTGAGACATAACCATGGGGGAAATATATTAATCATGAATCAAATTAATTTTTCTCAACAAAAGGAATTAATCATACATATTGTACTCTTATAACCCCAAACAAAATTATTTCCCGAAAGATGAAATTGTATAGTGTAAGATACTTTGAAAGCTAGGATATGTGAATAATTAATTTATCATTACTTCTATGATAATGATTTTAGAGAAACATGTTTTTTTGTTAATAGAGTTCTAATATTCCTTATCTAATTAATAAAATCTTATTATTTTCAAATTAATAGAAAACCAAAGGTTGAATAATTTAATGGTATTGGTGGAAATTTTTATATCTTGATAACCATGTTAATTCATGGTAAGTTTGATCCAAATGCTGATGAAGGAATTTTCTGAGGCTACGCTACTTCTTTCGAAGCCTATAAGATTTTTCAATATTAAATAAAAAGATGTTAAAGAATATACTCTTTTTAAATATGATGATAGTGATACTTTTAATAAAAAAGATCACATACTTAAAACTAAAGTGATTCTATAAATATCCAAGAACTTGAATATCATTTTTATGATAGAAAGAATAATTATTCAGAATATTTTCCAGAATAATTATGACTATAATGGATTTATGTAAAGGAACTTGAATGTGTACATCCAAGAAAACCTAGAAACCAGGAATTCCATCATATAGAAATTGTTGTAAGAAACATATATGTTGGAATCAAGACTTGAAGATGTGTAGGAACCTAATGATATTTCAAAAAAATAATGATTATACCTAAAACCATAGAAGTACCACTATATGATGAAAATTTGTTTTTCTTTATGAAAGAAGAGATAAACCAGTTCAAAAGGAGCAAGATATAATAATCAGTTGATATACCATATTTCTATCTAATTAATGGATGAAAAAGGGAATTTAGGAATAAATTAGATGATCAATGTGTGATCACATGAAATATGGATAAATTTGTTTCCAAATATTATAATCAAGAAGAATGAATCGAATATGAGGAACCAATATCCCTAATCTCAAGATTATAATCCAAGAGAATATTTTTCAAATACGAATTTAATAGAATTTTTATTTAATATTAGATGAATGAAAATATTATTTTCTTAATGATTTTTTAACCGAAGTGGTTTATATTAAACAACCCCTAGAATTTATGTCCTTTATTTTCAAATTTACATTCTTGAATGTACCCAAATTTTTCTCGTCATTAAAAACCACCTAGATCATGGTATGAAATTTTTTTGTTCCTTTTTATCAAATGGATTTAATATGGTATTTGTATAGACCAATAGTTTTAGAAACAAATAATAAAATGATACATTTCTTTAAAATAATTTTTATTATACAGTTATTAATATTTTGAAACCAAAAAAATTTAAATAAATATTCAAAAATAATTGTTTTTTTAATGAGATTGATATGTGATTTAACCATTTTTATTGGATAAAAAATTTTACTAAAATATATTAGAAATAGTTTTAACCAATGAAAATACATAACTAATTTACATTAAAGGGATAAATTATAAAATAGCAAGATACATTAAAACCCAATTATTTAATATATTAAACATTACTTCAGTGAATAATGAAAACCATTTGATAATAAGATATATAGAGAATTTATTAGGTTTTTTAATAACAAGATGACCGATGATTGTTTTTTCATTATGTTTTGTGATCAATTTTGATGAAACCAAAAAATAATATCATTTTAAAAAAACAAAATGAAATATTAATATATCAAAAATGAATAATTTATTAAGTCAAAAAATGTATGAAATTAATTAATCCTTATAATCAGATAATAGTTTTGATGGGTATAGACAAGATAGAAATTGTGCCTTGAGAACCTCTAATTTTCTAGGAAAATATTTGTTTCCTACACTAGTAATAATAAAAATTCTATTTCAATATAAACTAATTTATCCAAATACATTATATCTTGAACTCATTTAGAACAATTGTCATTGATGAAACAATGTAACAGATTTTGGATTTATCTTTTATCATATACCATTCAACGGTGATAAAAATGTGATATCAATATTTTGAAAAATATAATGATCCATTCTATGGCAAAGAGTATATATGTGAGGTATCACATCATATTATATCGATAAATATATTAAAATGTACTTTTTAAATTAATTTTTATATATAATAAACTAGTAAGAATTTTTAATAAGACACTTTCTGTTGATATATTTGATTTTATCAAATCGTAATTGTGATTATGTGGTTTCAATTGATTTTGTTCCAATTTTTTTTAACTATGATGAAATACATTTTTTCTATGTTTTTCTTCATTTCATTAATTTTATTTCAAAAATAATAATTTTAGTTATTTTATTTTCAAAAAGTGACACATTGTCTATTTTATTATGGTTGCGCTTTTTCACATCACTCTATGTGTCCTTTATTTTATCTCAAAAATAAAGAGTAAATTATTATTCTTGTCAAAAAATAAAACCCTAATGAACCTTAGGTACCTCTTACTTCATTCTCAAACCATTCTTTCCCCAATACAAGAATGCATATATTTTTTAGTTCATTGATCATGGGAATGATGAAGTGTACCCATAGTGTTTCCACCATCTTCTTAAAGAGACCAAAGTCATTGTGAAATGTGATCAATAGAAATGAAATTAAGATTACATAATCGTACATAATAAGAATGCTAAATAATATATCAATAAATTAAAAAATTAGTTAGTATGTGTATGATATGAAGTAGAATAATATCTTTTCCAATAATTAAGTGTTATTTTTTAATGAGAATAAAATATTTAATTTCAATGATAATGAATACCTAATCACATTTATGGTGAATTGGAAATATTTCTCAACATTGTATGTATAAATGTATACCATTTTATGGTGTCCAAATGGTGGAATTTTTAAGGTTAATACATCACATGATATGATTGTTGATGTAATCCCTCATAATATGGTCAAATCTATTTTTGTAATTTTATATTTTTAGAAAACAAATTTAAAATAACTAGATCTATAATGGAAAATTCCTCTATTGTTTATTCAGACGGCAATTCCTCAATGATTTGATGCATTAAAAATTATTATGATATAAGATATTTCTTTGGAGTATTTTTTTATATTTTACTCCATACATCTTAAAATTTATATCACGTGATATATGTGTCACATTATAAACAAGACAATGACCTTATAACCTTTTTGAAGGATTTTAATGCTTTTTCTAGTGAATGGTGGTGATTGAATAAATGATGTCATGGATACTCATTTTCATTGGTTCGATAATATCATCAATTTAGTATTAAATATAAGTGGACAATTATAGAGATTTTACTTGAGGGAACATTCAAACATTGGATTTGAGGATGATATTAATTTCAACCTTTCTTTGGATCATGCAGATAAATTTAGATAAATCACATTTACTAGAACAAATAGAGATGTTTCATACAGTTTGGAATTGAATGAATAGTTTGATTTTGTAATTTTTGATAATTGTAGAAGGATAGTTAGAGTGGTTACCTTAGATGAGAGTCAACCAAATGTTAGTTGTAGAACTAAGGAGGTTTTACATGGAGATATATAAGTCAAGAATCAGACATTAGTATAGATAATGGAAAATAAACGTACCACTTCTATATCTAATGAAAATGATAATCTAACAAAACATTTTATATAGTCTATTATTTTATTAGAGGAGAAGTATTTTATATTATCATTGACAAGATTTTAAATATTTTTCATGAAACAACAATCTCAACTGTGGCAGGTATAGTTCTCTAATTAATGAATTATAACCTGTCCATGTTTAATATTTAATCCAACTGTATAAAATTAATTCTATAAGATGTCAATTATTGTTATCTGAAGAGGAAGAAGAATCAATTAATTACTAGGGAATTATATTTGTGGTTATGAGGATGATGAAAAAAAATATTTATACCTTCTCATAAAGAACTGAACCATGGTGTAGAAGGTAATAATGGAGTATAAGATAATATTGAAGTGGAAGGGACTCGATTTTTAAAATAACATACTAATATTAATTATAATAATAGCAATATTAATGTGTAAAATACTAATGTTATAATTTGTGGTAAATTATTTTTTTCATAGTTTGATGAGTTGATGGATGATGTAAATCGATTAAAGGATATTTTAACAGATCAAGAGTTGATGTTTAGGTTTGTATGATTATTTAAGCTTCTAGGGATTATTTAGATCCTCGATGAATGTATTTGAATATTAGAATTATTAAATCCTAAGTATAACAATTAGTTAAGATAATAAAAACTCTAAAATAGTTTTATAGTCTACACAGAATTCAAAAATCACTTCTCAATGTATCTTAAAAAGTTTTTTTTGCTAAATAATTTAATAAAGGGTATGTATTGAAGAAATCATTGTATATAATTTAAAAGGTATCAGTTAGGCACATGACACACTGATTGGAAGAATTTATTTCATGAAATATCACCTCAATTATCCATAAAAATAACATGTGGTGAAAATATATCTCTCAGAAAAAATTCATAGTGTCCCTATTATTTTTACAAGTACATCCCATGGTCTTGAAGAGGATGTGAGTGATATGGGAGGTTTATTTCAGGGATATATAACTATAGTTTTAGATATTTTCGTAAATAAATTGAAGGATGAAAGATATATTATAACTAGTCTGAAAAATGTTGTCAGTTTAATTTCAAAGAAGTTTTCTATTCTCCGGAAAATTTAAAGTAATTTCTTTATGTAGTTACCTGATCTCAGTCATTATATTTCTCTTAATATAAAGAGGATAATTTTTTTGACATATTTTAGAATCCTACTATTAATTAATTTAATGGGGTTATTGTCACTACTCTTTTGGAAACTATCATCCTTGTATAAAATGTTTTATAAACTAAAATGGATGTGCATAATTAGTTAATGACTAGTTAATAAACGTGTTTTTATATGCAATGTTGAAAAATAAATTGGACAAAAATAATGTTAATTAATTACATTTTTTCATAACATCTTAATTAATGGAATTCTGAAAAGGATCAAAAATTTTGAAGTTGAACTCATTCAATTACATGATTGAAAACTTATTGGGCCTAAAATTCATAATCACCACTATACTTCCTCACAGTATCATAAGGGTATTTTTTAACCTACGACAATATATCCAATGGATAATTAGAAACATTTCACTAAATAATAAACTCCTCATGTCAGCTCATCCAATGATTCATTATCTACTATAAACATATAGGTTTATCTGGATCGTATAATGCTTCTATTGGAATCTGGTTATGTACATTCAAGATAGTTCTTAAGGAAACTTTCACATTGGTGGTCTATTTGGATTATAGTATCTACTATGTGATATAAGTGTATTAAGTGTTTATTTTCCATTATGCACCACATATTTTCCTCCTGACTAGTCTCCATAATTTTTACAATACACCACTTAAACATTTTCCTTTTTATATATCTCATAATCATTGATTCATTTCATATTTTATATTTAATTTGATTTGTTTTCAAACTATTTTCACAAATATATTCTTAACATTTAAATATTTTTTTGTATGTTTATTGATTATTCTCTATATAGTTTTAATTTAATCAGTTATATGATTATAAGTTTATTAAATGAATTTTTAGTTATTAGAGAAATTAAAACTCACTATTCATTATATCCCATTATATTCAATACATTTCTATCTATTAAATTGATATGTCACATGTATTTTCTCAATAATTCTATCATTGGAATTTATAAAAGGAATAGTGTATTATAAATCTACACAATGATATTTTTCCATCTTTATTACTTATAACGGATTTACTTATATGATATGGGAGATTATTAGTTTTGGTTTTTGAAATCATCAAAGAGGGTAAATTATTTAAAATAAATATATATTTTTAAAATATCACCAAAATCATATATATTTTGATTCTCCCCAAATCCTCATTTTTTTAAATTGTATCCATATCTTACATGTTTTATGACCATATATTATATTAGTGGTTTTTTCTAAATTCCTTGAGTTAACATCAAGTATTTCACAAGTAAATTCTATTATATGACTGAATGTTTCCTACACACATTATAATTCTTTTATAGATAGATTCATCACTCATGATAAAGGGTCTTATCCTATGAATGATCAAAATCAATGAATTATCTTTTGGATTATAATTATTATCTTAATAAAAATAATTTACCAAGGATGCTAAATCAATGGAATATAAACTATTCCATCAGTCTTAAATAAATCTAAATTTCACTATTGAAAGAAAATTTTGTATGTGAATTATAATACAAAATAGTGAAATAAAATTTCTAATAGGTGTTTTACATTATAGAAGATTTTCACATTTGATGCAGGAAAAATATTACATGAATAGTGATATCATTCATTTCTATTACAAAGATCAATTTTTCTATTGAAGGATTGATATATTAATCTCATAGTTAATGTATCATTCATATATACACATTACAGTTGTTTTATGTATTAAAAATAATTATTCAGTTTTTTGTTTTAGAAAAAGAATTTTCTGAAATACGAAATTCCTGTTTTGGTAATATCACATTTTCATGAATGGAAAAAATTGATGAATTCATAATACATTAAGTCCTCCATATATCTTTACACAATATTTTGAAAATAATAATAAACACTCATTAAAAACGTTTGAATTCAGATTTTAAAGGGGATTATCTACTCAACCATTAGTTTTATCATGTGTTCTACTTTCAAATTCTCAAAAATATAAATAAAATGGAGAACATGTAGTTTCATACAAATAAATACACCTAAAATATAGATAATATATATGAGAAATTAATAATGATATATACACATAATTTTTTCTCTTCTGTATGATCTTTTCATTATCATCTCAATTATGATGATTACATGTTTTGACATTCCAATCAAAGATCCTCTAAGACTACTCTTTGAATATATTCTTCTTCTCCAGATCATTAATGATAATTTATTAATTTCATCTTCTAACTGTGTTCTTAACTAACTTCAATATTAAGTTTCATACATATATCCATCTACACTTGTTTTGTTTGACTGTTCAATAAATATGGTTAGGTCTTATGAATGGACAACCTAGTTGAATGTACATAAAACTTTTCCATGAAATTTTGGTTTTCAATCTATTGTACATCTTCTATAAAATGGTTGGAATTATAGAAATATTCAAACTCATAGTTTTGAGTGTTGTTATAGTGGAATATGGTATTTTTATTCCGCAAACAACTATAATTAATCTAGGTTTTTTCATTATCAAATATTTTTTTTTCTATTTTTTGTTTTTGATAATAATAAATTAGAATCATCCATTCCCTAATTCAGGGTGGAATTTCATGTGAAGAAAATATCATCAACTCAATTCACCCCACTTGATTCCTTATGCAACATTTATCTCACCAACATTGTTCTAATACTTCTAGGGCTAGACGTGGTCCCCCTTGGGTGGTAATGTAACTAGTTTATAGATATTAGACACTGGACAAGGAAGTTATGATTGATCTCAAACAACACCTTATAACCTGAGGATAGATAGTGAATAATTATTTATTTTTTATTTATTAAGGAACATAAAAATAAATATTATTTCAGACATGATTAATTTAAGGATGGCATTGGTGGTGGACTAATTAGCTGTACTCACACCATTTGTAAGAACCCATCAGCACCAATGAATAATTTATGGTTGTAGAAAAATTTATTTTCAATGGACCTATTATTAATAGTAATATTTTATTTTTCATATGGAATTTGGTAGATGGGTCTGAGATATGACCCAAAGCAAATTTTTGAAGTTCCCTTAATATTTTTTATTTCTTTCTATGATATATATAATCCACATTTAAGGGACTATGATGGGATTTATATTACATGTGTGATGTTTATAAAATTCATTTTATATAACAAAACCTACATATGCATCCTATTGGTGGTGGTTGTGGTTTATGTCACCTCTTATTTCCTAGGAAGTATTCTATTTTCATTATTTTCACTGTTATTAAATATTCTAACATAACTATAATGTATCCCCCTAATGTTACTATATAAAATTATGTCGATCTATTAGCATATAGTGTTGAAGGAGGAAAAAATAAATCATGTTTCAATCATGTATGGTTACTATATAATGATATGTGGGGGATATTATATAACTCACATGAAAAAAATCATATGTAATACACCAATATTATTAAATCATATTCAACCAATAAAATATTAAAATAAAAATATATAATCAACTATTAATGGATTTATCAAAAAAAGGTCTATGGAATTCCACTTACCATAATATAATGATTAATGAGAGTCACACAATAGACCAAGAGATGTGTACTTCACTTATCCTTCTCAATCTCTTATATCCCAAAACCCATAATTCATTCTTTCTTAATCACATAATTGTTTCTATTAATACCTATTTAGGGTCTGAGAGAGGAAAATTCATTACAATTACAATAGTATTGATGTAAATTTCACTTACCTACTATCCAAACTCCAATCATCCAATAATCTATGATAGAAGAGTTTCAAATAGGGTTATTCACCCAAAATCCCCCCCCCCAAGTCCATATTAGAATGACACAATTGAGTAAGAGGATAAAAATGAGAATTGAATAATCCAATTGTAGGTAAAATAGATGTTTTCAAATAATTTTTAATTGAAAACATGTTTTTACTACATAATACTAGGGAACATGTTGTTGGTTATATGATTTTTAACCATATAATGATTCCTCATGCATGGTCCTAGAGGTATGGAATCTAACAATACTAGAATTAACAAATAATGATGTGATTTTAAATAGTAATTATAAATTGTCTTCGGATTATGAAAAACCTATAATACCTTCAAAAAATGTTCAATTTCTCCCCAAAACTCCCAAAATCAATATATATAAAAGGTAAATTTCATACCTCATAAATGGACCTATAACTTATATCAAAATCTAAAAATATTTCTCAAATAGGAGTAAATTTTCTCTATTATATAGAAATAATATCCTATGTAAATTGATATATATTCCCATAAAGAACTATATTTTTTCATAACTATAAAAATGTTCATTTAAAATCTCTACATTAATCCCTATTTTCGTGGATGGAATGTTTTAAAAAATTAATAATATTAATACATAGGAAAAAATAGATAACTTGAAAATGATCAATAAATAATATTAGATTATATATATATATATATATTTCAATTATATGTTTTGGTGTTAAATTATAGGTGGTACGTCTATTTTTTCCCATGCACGCAATATGATTATTTATATCATCATCTTAGATATACTACAGTCACCACTGAAGCTACATCTGCATATAGACATTATCATGTAATAGTTTTTTAATATATTTAGAAATTTCTCATTAATTATAACATGAATGTGCGATTAAAACATTAAATAATATCTTTAATATATTCAGCGTAGTTGAGAATGAATTGGGATACCCCTAGAGAAGTTTTATGATGATGTTACAAAAATAGAAGGCTAAACGATTTATATTAGAGAAGAATAAAAATTTCAAGGAGAGTCTATAGATGACATTTTAAACAAAAATAAGGTTATTTTTTGTATGGTTAAGGTTTTTTCTATGAAAATTTGTTCTATGGAAAAATTATTTTTCATAAATATATATAGTATGTTAAGAAATATCTTACAGTGTCCACAATAATTATTCATGTTTTTAAAATCAATTATTCTGATTATTGGTTGTATTATATAAAATAGATATTATATAATTCTTGTAATTTTCTATGTCAATTAATAAATAAGGAATAATTAATTATAGAGTGTTATAGTTGTTGACTAGGGATCTAGAATCTGTTTTTCACTTAAAAAATAAGACATTTTATCAGTCCTATAGGGTATAATTGATGAACTTTGGTGGATTTATTTAATCATCTAATTTTCTATAAGATAAAACATTTTTTAGATATTTATATTTTATTCCATTTAACCAATGAATTAAAATACCAACAATATTGAAATAAATATATCAAATCAATCCTCCCTTAACATAAAAGGAGTTAATGTCAACAAAACAAATAAATAAAAGAACATTAGAACTACCTTTATGAAACCACAAATATCTTATAAATGAGTTTTGATTATTGAATTTTTACCACCCAAGAGGTTGAAATGATAAAATAATCACAAACCAAGAACCAAGTTGTACTGGGCCAACTCGTCATAAGAACCCAACAATACCTAACCATGAGTAGAGTACGTGACTCCCAAAGACATCATCCAGGTGAAACATTGAATTATATCGGTTATGGATCTATAAATAACCTACCTCAAAATGAATTTTAGTGATCATCAACTAAGACATGTTGAATCCCAAGACTATAAGAGCCTTCCGAAACCCATTAAAAACACCAACCCACATATCCAGCTAAGAAAAAACTCTATATACCAAAATAGTTATAACATGAGAACCAAAAAACACAAGAACAGTAATGTTGAACCATTGTTTTCATTCCTTATAACCACTCACTACAAAAATAATACCATAGAACAAAATAAAGAAATTATTTCTCAATTCATACAAGAATGGGCAACCAAAATAAATCAAACCATATAAATAAAACCAACTAATCTATATGGGTAATAAAGGGATCTTAGCATCACCAGAATCATGATTCAAATTAATGAGTATATCATAAACTGAAGAAGAAAATATAAACGAGAAGGTAAAAAAACTAAAAAGATAACAATAAAAAACAATGAATCACAACTTTATTTATTTATTATAATTTTTATTTCAAACACGGGGTTCATATTATTAATGTATCCTATAATATTACAAGAAAAGGAATACACATATTAAATCAATATTGATTTTCTATTAAAATTTAAATTTGATAAATCATCAACATATCAACATGTGAAAATGTATCATATTTTAAATCCTCATTTTATATTTTTTTATAAAAAAAATATTAAATGTGACATAATGAAATTAGAAGATCTATTATTTTAAATTTTTATTGAAAATTACATAAAAAAGTTCTATGAGATATGATTTAGTGATCATGGTTTATATATATCAAGGATGTAAAATATTTGGGAAAAATATTTTTTTAGAGGTAAGTAGGAGTGCATATTTATCATAGAGAACCTAGTAATGTACTTAATATAAATGCAAAAATAAATACCTATTTTATTAATGACCATAGAGAATTTTTATTTAAACAAATTATCAGAATGTGTTCTAACGAATATCAATTTTTAGACAAAATGAATTTTTAAAAATCATAATATTAGATATTGTAATGTTTTATTTTGATAAAATGTTAAGGAATTGAATAAAAGGATAAAAAATCATAACATTATCAAAATATAATTTATTTTTATTTTCAATTTCACTAAAAATTTTGGTGGGAATGATAAATTTTTAGATGAACAAATTGTGATGTCATATGTTTTTATTAGTCATTAATTTTATATTAACAGAGTATATTAATGTCGAAAAAATTAATATCAGATATGTAATTTTTAAATCCTTCTAAATGAGAATCAATAAATCCAAAAAGTAAAAAATAATGGAATATATGATTTATATTCCCCACAATTAAAAAGAATAAGATGACGGCCATGATCACACAAATCACATAACATACAATCAGACACAAGATCATATGACCTTCATAAGGTTGTCAATCCTTAAATTCATAGCGATTAACCTACTAAAGGATCTCACAGATCCTCACTGACAAGTCCTTATACTCTTGCAAAGGTTTAAAATACATTCATTAATCATACCAGGGTTCCCAAATGGGCACCTCATTGTCACGAAATCAGTGGAATCATGATAATACAACCCAAAAATCCAAGAAAAATGTAGGAAAATATATAAATTCTTAGAGGATCATATAGTCATAAACTTCATGTAACATGGCTAGTCGGATCAAAAGACAATGCAGGACCATGGTGAAATTTCCACCCTATTGCACGTGTGCTCGATGAAATGTCATCCTTGCCACGTGAAGGGAGCCTGAAATAACGAAGAAGATTTTTCCCCCCTCTGACTTCATAAAACAAACAAAAAGGATTTTTCCATCCAATGATTAGGAATTGTCATAGGACCAAATGATGGTCATAACTTTCCCTAATGATTGGGAGAATTATTGTCATCAAAAATATCTATACCAACATATGAAATCACCAACCCTTATAAAATAAACCAAGAAAGAAAATGGGGTATGTGGGAGCCTCATACGTCCGTAATAGTTATAAGACAAGATTATGAGCAATGAAATTCATCGAAAGATACCTTGTTCGTGATATTTTGATAAAACTAAGGCCCATAAGAAACCCATCATTTTCCTGTTGAAGATCCTTAAAATTTCTCCCGAGGTTATGAGAATTCCCTCTAACAGGCATCATGTTCTTAAAAAGGATATTTGACCTGTTGGGATGACAATGTAAAATTCACTTTTCATTCCCATAAAATTATAAAATACCCCACTAATTTTATATAATCCATTAAACTGGGAATTGACAAGATGATATTTTGATCACTAGTACTTCTGTGACGCACCTAGGATGACCTACGATAGGACCTTGGGAAACACATGACATAAAATCCCTCCACAAACTCTATCCTGGATTTGGGAAATATAGATAGCACAAAGAAGATAATAAGAAGGGGGTGAGGCATGTAAATCCCACACATAATAATAAAAAAAATTATCTTTCGATCCATCCATCGAAGCACCCAAGCATAAAAGTATTATTTTTTGGAGTAACCAATATTGAGATCACAAGGTCTTACTCTATATAAAGATCTAGGGAACAACCAAGAAGATAAAGTGACATTAATATCCACCTCATATGATCACTAATATATCATTTGAATGAAATCTGGTGGATTATTCAATGTATATCCCACATATCTTATGAAACAGACAAAATATAAAAACATGTGAACACATAATAAATCTATGGAACATATGTAATAAAAATTGAATAAATTCTAAAGACATGATTATTACATGAAAATTATCATGATGATCCCCGTTTACTATTCAGGAATCATCCAGATCATATGATATTAAAAGACTTATCACTCAATTCATGTGGTGTCTCTCTGATACACCATTTAGATCTTGCGGTGTCCTCCTAACAACAGAATGTAAGTCATACGACTCCCTCCAAACATGTCACCCATGATTTTTAAGCCATATGATATCACTATCATAAGGTTGGGATTACCTCTAGGCTTGACACCCAATGTAATGTTGTGATTCCAGTGTATGTCATCTAGGTCATGTGAATCCCATCAGACCAATCAATTAGATCTCACAACAACTTCCATGAATGTCATAAAGGTCTCGTGAATCCCTCTATCCTTTTCAATAAAATCTCACAACACCTTTCAATCATATAACATAGGTATCATGAATACCCATAAGATTTTTAGTTAGATATCAAGACAACATCACTGAATTTCAGTTATATCTCATGAAGCCCTCTGAGTTTTTCAATCAGATCTCTTGATAACCTAGAGATATATCATCCATGTTACATTATTCCATCTGGACATGAAACATGATGATTAAAGATACCTCTAGTATTTCTGTCAGCATCATATGGTATCCTTCTGACATGTCCACATTGGTCATTTGATATCCTCTAGAAGAGTCATCGATGACATGAGACACTCTATAGACATATCGTCATTTATCATGAGGTTGTCATTATGAATCCTAAACCAAGTATCGTGTCATTCTACAGACAATTCATCTCAGAAAATATTATTTTTATTATACAAGACTATGAATCATCGATCATGTCAGATAGAAAATAATCCCATGATAAGTAGATTTATCATGGCTTGATAACATTCTCCTAGAAGAATATTAGGGAGGCCTTAATGTGTAATCCACGATCAAAATAACTATGAGAAATATATTTCCTTCCATAACCCAAATACATAAGATGACTTCTTAAGTCTTTAGTTCAAATATAATATTTCCATAGTGTAATTCCACACATTCCTCTATCATTTCAATTATCAGGACCCCCTCCATCCCATGGACCGATCATCCTTCTTCGTCCACCAGTAGATAGAGATGTCAAAATACCTACAAGAAAAAATATTCCTTCCATAACTATGATGAATAGAACATAGTCCAACTTAAAAATCTCAAATATACACTTACATCAGTGTTATTCCACCCATTTCTCTGAAATTTAAGCCACCATCACATAATCCCACACATGGGATGATAATTCTTCCTCATTCACTAGTGTATTGAGAAGACCAAAGGAAAATGAGAAATATTATTTCTTAAATTACAAGAAATTTAGGGTGCCTTCCTAAGGTACAAGATCAAATATAAACTTAAATCAATGTAACTAAACACATATATATGAAATTTAAACCATCACAACTCAATACCTCCCATGGGATGATAATTATTCCTCATCAACCAAAAAATAGAGAAGTCACTAAACTATAATGAATCATATTCCTTCCCTGACCATGGTATGTATGATTCCTTCTTATGTTTTGATATCTATAATAAACATTACAAGGGGTATCCCATCACAAAATTCACATACAAACATGTGATGAGTATGATTACTTACTATCCCCAGTTTCTAAAATAGAGTAAAACTCATGTAAGATTAGGAAGACACAATAATCACAACATTCCCATCATGAATATCCACCATCCAGGGAAACCTCAACCTATATTCTCTGGTCAATGGAATGATATGATACAATCAAAATATTGGGAAACCTTAGTGTGCAATCCCTAATCAAATGGACAATCATAACTCTGATTCCATCCTAAACCATGATACGTAGGATTCCCCCTTGAGATCAAATCCCAAATACAAAGTTTTTAAGTACCAGTATATATTTTTCTTTTATATGATTTTAAATAGTATGGGTTTAATAATGAATGTGTGGTTTGAATACTATTATAATATAGGATACATTGGATGACTCACAATCGATTTATCCCATCATTGATATATAAATATTCTCCATGTATGGATGAATATCTTAGAGTTCCTGGTTATACGACTTCAAAAAATATGGTATTGATAAATAATGGGTAATGGATGAAGAACCACAGATGCATACATATGGATTCACCAATAATATACCCTCCCTTTTAATATAAAAGGGTTTAAAATATGATCATTTTTCAGGTAACCATTCCCATATCAAGATTAGGAAGAGATTCTAGAACCAATAATAAATCTATAAGGGAGTCTTGGAGTTGGAAAAAAATCCCTCCTAAAAGGGTGTGATGATCCCAACCATCCATCCTCTTGGACAATGTTAGTCCTATGTGTCATTTTTTTTTTTGAAATCCCCAAGGACCAACTACATTTTTTAATCAGGTTTGTACTCATTTATACATATGGGATCCGTTGGGATTTTCCATCAATCACAATAATGGTAATCCCAATGAGAATGATTTTCTAAAACATTGACCGACACAAAACCATCCATATGGCCAAAACAATTGCACTTCAATTCATATAAATTTTTATTAATAAGTATGGTGAATCTGACATCAACTCATTTTACCATGACATCTACTTCAAAATATAAAACATGACAGACTTATTAGTTATCATTAGACCATTTTGTTCCTATCACTACATCGACCAAGGGTTGTGTCTTTTCCATTGGAATAAATGGTGAACCTGACCTGAATCTCCCTAATTAAAAATAATAATATTATCACACATTGTACATTTTTTCCATGACCTACACAAATAAAAATAATGAACTCAATGTGAATCCATCAAATAGTTAGATGATTTGTTTTTCATATGTCAATACATTTTGATTATAAATCCTCCATAATAATAACTGAAAAACCAAATAAAATATTACATAAAATTCTATGTATACTATATCATAATGAAATAAGTCTGTCATCACTTTGAATGGTTCACATGTGTATAATGGATTGATTAGTAATAAAATTACCATTATAATAACTATGCATATCTGATTGAGCACTAATCATGGCTATAATAGTTCCCTGATCGGTGAACCTTTTCTTTGCTTCATGAATGATTGTTTATGATATTCTCATCAACAAAACCTAGATATGAGATAATATCTTCATCGATCAACTGTTGTGAAAAATTAACTACAACTACAACCATGGCCTACCTCACAATGACCTAAACTACTCGATATATTCAATTTAGGGAGGAAAATTAAATAGTTTGGTAAAACCATTGACATGATATGACCCCGACCAATGAAGCTTTTATTGTGGGTGTCAATGGGATGAAACTAAAGGGTGTGAATCATCTAAGGAAAGTTTCAGTAAATCTAGTGACCCTCCTTCCCATACCCTACTACTTGGGATGATTATCCCTAGAGTGGAAAAATCACCACCTTCAATATCTATTGAAGTTAGAAATGATATTCAACTATGGTCCCTCACATTTTAGATTTTGTTGAGGAAGGATCCTATGAAAATCTATCATTTATTCCATCCCACCATTACACTATATTCACATGATGATTGTACCAACCTAAAAATTGTCACCTTTTACACCCATGAATGGGATAAAAGGAAGAAACATCCAACATGGATATATCTTGATAAATATATGTGGTCCCATATCCCTATATCTAATGAGGAATCCCACAGACATATCACTGCGGTAGCCATTAACAGGTCTCATATCCCTGTTCACTGAAAATAGTTTTGTTGGAATATTTCTGCAGAAGCTATGTGGTAGGTGAATATCCATACTCCCACGAATGAATTCCATAGACATATTCTGATGTCATAAGGAGTAAAAGAGTGGGATCATATCCTGTAATAATTTAAATATATCTTATATTATATACAGAAGTTAAAAAAAATTTCAGATTACATTTTTACGCACACTTTACTAAAATGAAATTACATCTTAGAAACCATTGAAGAGCTCCACCAGTATATTAATGTATTGGTATAGATACATTCATAGTTGAATATTCATATCATATAGTTAGGGAAGTTAAAAATAGTGATCTTTATGAAAAATTTGTTTCTCTAGAGAAATATTCCATTCTTGATCCCATCCATGAGGATTATCACTATATTCTGATAAAGGAGGAGGCACCAGACTGTGCTCATATTCATGTTCCAATTTGGAACTCACCTAGTGATAAAGACACATGCCTCTAGACATGGGAATATGCTTTTCTAAAATAAATAGTTACATATTCCAAATTCCCAGGATCAGGCTCATATCCCTATTCTATCAAGGTCTCACAATGTGGGAGTGGCATAAGCCTTGGGATGGACTAAAATTGCTTCTCCAAGAAGACTAGGGGCATACTCCAAATTCCTAGGATATGGATCATTTACCCATTATGATTGGGGATCTCCATGGGAGAGTGAAATATTCCATAGCATAGTACCATATTCCTCCCATGGAATCTATCAAGCATATTCTATCATATCATAGATGTCAGGCTTAGGTCCCTACTTCAATTGTTGAATGACTACAATAACATCCTTTCAAGGAAATACAGAAGAAGTCTCATTTCCATTCTCTCATTCAAAAGGTCAATTGCTATATTCTATATGGGAATTCATATTCTATGTGGGATAATATCTTCACTCCATCATGTTCTATAAAATTTAGAGAATCACATTCCTCTGTGCAGGATAATATCCTTACTATGAAATCCAACTCGAATATTTTATTGGATCCTGATCGGTCTCATATCCCCATTCTCACTGATTCACACTAATTGAGAGTGTCACATGCCTCATGAAGGATTATATTAAAAACAATAATGAATAATATCATTGAAAAACTCTAAAAAATTCTTAGTAGAGGGATCATAACACAAAGAACCAGATGGTTATCACCATGTTCTAGAAGTCTTCATACAATATGCCCATATCCTTTTACAATATCAAAAGGAGAGTCTCCATATTCTCGAAATGGCATATAATGAGTTTCATATTTCATAATATTATCAATAAAAATTTTCATGAGGTTGTTGTAAACACATTCTTAACACCCCAATGGAATATTAACTCCTCAACCGAAGACGAAGGTGGCCATTGCTATGATTTTCCACCTAGTGGTAGTGTAGATATGTCTACTTGGGACTTTAATCCTGATGTTAATTGTAGTCACATTCCCCATGGGGATATATCTTAAAATTAACTAAATCATACCCTTACCCAAAAACCGCTGAATATAGATGTACTTATAACACCTATGGCATCGTATAGAGATCCCATCAAAACATTGGTGTCAGTCATATATATTTTCTCACAAACTAACAGCACCTATCCACTCCAATTTTCCAGTGACCCCATGAATCGTCTTCAATGTTCTAGTCAGATAATGGAATGTAATCCTGATGAATAGGAACAAGACATTGATATATGAATATATTTATATAGAAAAAAAACAATCCCAATATGTTCTATCCTCTTTCTACTTTTGACTATGAGATCCCAAAAAAGGTAGAGAAATATTTCATGCCTTATATTTGTGAAAATATGTGTGAAACTCATTAAAGGCTAAATGCATGACACCGCCATTATCTTGGATACAAGGGCCACCTGCATACCTCAATATACATTGTTGTTAGCTAACCATGGCTTCTATCTCCAAGGATTGGGACACAAAACTACAAAATCGCTACACAAATATGAAACATGAATGTCTTTACTGAGTCACATCTCTTAACCATTTGAAAACTAAATCCATGTCATGAATCTATATTCATGAATGGGGAAAATTTTGAGCTATACCCTTAACTGAACCCCAAGAAGATTATAACCCCTAATATACTGTGTCTTATATTTTTATAGACTCTAGTGAAATCAATGTTCAGAGTAACAATCAGTGTAGTTGGTCACTAAAACAAAATTCACCCACTTAAAAAAATGCCTATATATAATGAAAGGAGGTAGAGGATGGAAAACAATTCTATGAACTTGTCCCCTCGAACCAATGGGAGTCAATTTTAGACACCGATTTTTATGTTTCAACCAACTAGAAAACATCACATAAATAATAAATCCTATCATGGGATTCCTATTGAACACAAATCCCACATGCTAACTTGATGTAGAATTATCCATAATACCCATCCTAGATTAATCCCAACCTATTAGTATGGGGGTATATTGACTACTTTCTCTACTTCACGAGTCATCAACTCTTGATAGGATTAAACACGTGTTGGAAGAAGCTATAGAAGAACCCTTCCCAACAATGATGGGATACATTATAAAGAAATCAACATCACCAGATTCTTCATCCCCTAAGAGGGTCCTGGGGAAATCAATAGTGCTTCCAGATCAACCACATCCCAAAAGGATGGGGGAATTATATCCCAATGCCCATACTATGAATCATAAAATCCTCGAATGAAAGAATCATATGCAGAAAAATGATAAAAAAATACCAATTGTTGTCTCATATAGTCCCCATAACATGGGACTATAGGATGTTTCATCAGCATCATCATCATCACCATAGAGGGAATCGATATTCTATAGTTTGGTAAGTAAATATCAATGATTGGAATTATAACCATTCCTTCCTCTACAAGACAAGAATCTTATATTTAGATACCCTTTAGAAATAAATACCAAAACTCCCCCTAGTTCACTACTCATAGGATGAGATGGGAGGATCTTATAGTGATAGAAATCAAACCCCACATGGGTTTAAATTTGGAACAGCTAAATATAAAAAATAGTCTAAGAAACAAATTTAATGTTAGCAGTATAAAATCATCTTGTTTCATTAAATGTAATGATAAATATACCTTTTTATGTTTCACCTATATCATCCTCTCCACTATCAATACAAGAAAGAATGTGGGACATGATATAGATGAAAAATTAAACACATGGAATATTCACCACTTGAGAAAGATGATTTTGAGGCACTAACAAATGATTCAAACACTCAGGGTATGGGAGATCCAAAATTTGGCACCATAAAATATTGAGTTTACTTTTATCTAGTAGAATTATGAAACTAATATGGGTAAATTTGTTTCCCCATCATAATGACCACATCCAACTATTGATGGTCCTTTAATCGAGGGACTGTTGTCAAAAAATGATAAAGAGATACAAACTCTTAGAAAAATCAATGAGGAGCTAATTAGGGAAAATATTACAATAGGATATCATATTATTGATGAATATAATGTCCCTCCTCCTATAAAATAATATATTCAAGTAATATTGGAATCTAAGCATTATACTAGATCTAGATCTAGACAGCTGGTCTATATAAATGATGAAGTTGAAAATGAATGTGACTGACCTTAATTTTTGTGAGGGCCTCTCCTTCACCAGGGTTATTATTATGTCTCAATAGGGATCGAAAATTGGTAAGAGATGAAAATTGCGTAACATTATGGAGAGACACCCACTCCATATACATTATAGGTTTCCAAATAAGTAATAAATATGAAACTGTTCAACAGTATTGAGTCTCTAGCTACTCGAATGGAAGTTATGAATTGGTGACACACACTTGTGTTATAGGAGATGAGACCATATTATGAGTGGGTTGATGATAAATTTCCACCAAAATGTTTTTGGAAATCCTACCTTATCCCCCTTTGATAGCATGGGTGATACCAAACAATATCTCAATCACTTTTTATCTGGATGATCATCGATGTTGGGCCACCAAGATCAAGAGCAGGTGAAAACAACAATCATCGACCAGGAAAACTAAAATCTTGAAGAAAATGAGAGGGTGTCTAACTTAAAAACAAGATGTAAAGGATTAACTTATTCACTAAACATCCATCTCTTAAAGGAGAAATTTATGTAAAACAATGATTAAAATATCTGGGATTATTTGTGGATGAATTTTATCAAAATATTCTATACATGTGGATTCCATTAGATCATAGAAATATCACAATTATTGGAGGAATCCATTTTGTGAACCGTATCCAGATATCGACTCATGCCCTCAACATAGGGGAAAAGGCTTAGAAAGGAAAAATATGATACTATTACCATCAAAATAGATATAGTACTAATTCAAGAACATAAGAATGTTCCAAACCACCCATCACCTACTACTCAGAAACATCAACCAAAAAATAACCATCGACCAGATGCATAGAGGAATTAGGGTCACCCAGGATTTAAGGAATGGATAAATAAAACATAATCCTTCAAAAATAAAATAGTCCTTGATTATTTTTTCTCATCTATAAAAAATAACCCACCCAAGATGTGGTAGTTCAGGAAGCCCAATGTGGTCACCTCCCCAATCATCTAGACTGCTTCCCTTTCTATCAAAGGATGGGTCTTAACATACATAATTACTTCATCATCAAATAAAACATCCCAAGAATCATCGATTCCAGATGGGAAATGTTGGATAACTCATAAGAAAAAGTGAATTTTATAATCATTTATCTTTCAGAATGAGTTGATGGCTGGTAGAATGTTATGACTATAAGGGGCGGAAGATAGAAAACTAGATGACTTAAATGATAGTTGACTGAGATCATGCCACAATTAGAGGAAATATTCAAATTCCCACAAAATGATCATCCACCCTAGAAGTTATTATCATATATGTATCCCAATGGCTTACATTGACATTGGACACAAGAATAAATTGAAGAGGAAGAGACATATTCTCCTCCAATATAAGATCTAATTCTTTCATATTTATTCACAACATTATCTGAAATACAGGTACCACCCCAAAAAATGGAATCATCCTCATAAAAAATATCATTTTTGGTTCTATAAACATGATAAACATGGAAAGACCCTTCTACTATCATGAATATTCCTCAGATTATGATTTCCCCATACCTAACTAGTGAATAGGATGCCATATTCAAAGGAACCGATGATTCAGGGGGGAAATGGAAAAGTAAAACCAAATATTTAAGTCACATCTCCAATAGAGTACATATATATAGCTAAGACTGATGGGAAATCAATGAAGTAAGTGCAAAAAATATACAAAAATGTTTTGGAACCCTCTAATGACAATCAATGTCCAATAATCCAACATGGTTAATAGGTAGGTGTGTGTTTATCCAATCAGCCATGACAAATGAGGATGGATGACATGACCTATGAAATGGGAAATAGATTCTACTATAAAACCAAAACAAGAACCATGAATATTTTCCTAACGCACCTGAATTTATGAACTCCATAACAAAGATAAATCCCAAATCATTAAGAACCAGCCTATTCGACCAGTGTATGAAATTCTAAAGGATCTAGAAGTTATTTTATCCAGGATCTCAAACTTGGATGTGAACAATAATTCAAAATAACTTAGGGAGGGAACTATTGAATCACTCTTTATCTCACATAAGATGGTGAGATAATTTTCTATAGATGAGTTCTATCATGTGGAAAATACACAATAAAAATTCAATTTTACCATATCATTCATAAAACATGATGAAGAATATTTCACCCAAGGACACATCAGGCCCATATAAGTTTCTGGTGGATTTAATAAGTCAACATCCAAAGTTCTGTAATTTACAATGTTTCTAGGATCATCCCCATCCTTATTAGAACCATTATAAATTTTTTGGATATATATTTGGGGACTTTTCTCCTAAAAATATGGCCATTCAAGTGTACAAAAAGCATGAAAAATCCCTCTCAGGAAGATCATGATCAAATCCCAGTTTAGGGATATCACATATAATATATAGTTAAAAATTATCCAATAATACATTTCCTATAATTCAATTATCATAAATCCTTAGATATATAGGTATGTGGCGGTACCTTCAAAATTATATTAGTGTCTAAAATACCCTATCAATGAAAAGGATGACATAATACATGGTGATTGTGCCCCCATTAAGATTTTTGAGTCCACGTATGATGAGGTAGGTTTATTTGAAAGGGATTGAAAGAATCCATTGGTGGATGATGATATATATGTTGCCGAACACAATAGCTTGGGGACCTCCCCTGTAAATCCTTATTGTATTCTTGATAATAAATATGTGTTCCCAATAAATCTATTTCATTTAATATAGCTAGTCCAGATGTCCATTATCCTCCTATCATTAGTGATAGTGAAAAAAATAATCAACCCCAGAATCTCACTGTAATGGCTCATTAGGTATAGGATGATAATGTATCTTCTCATAGCCTCTCTCAATCTGAAAATGATAGAGAGTCATTCATATTTCCATCTACATATTGAAATGCCTCCATGAACTCATATGTGGAGGAACATGTGGGTGACCTTAGGAACACACATCCCGCATTCAAGTAAGGCATCTCCACAACCATTTTAGATCTTAGGAAGAATAATATAGAAACAAAAGAAGAACAGTGACCTGCAATGATTAGTACCCCCATTTATATAACTGAGAAAGATATGTGAATTTCATTTATGCAGAAAAATTGATATGCATTTTATTGGAATTTTACATAAATACCAGGACTAAATCCCATTCTTTCATCACATTATCTTCTAATACCAGATGAGTATCAACGATTTACGAAAAAAAACTAGGCGGATTCACCCCTCTCCTGGGAAGATTTAGATCTGTATTAATTCTTGAGACTATAACCGACATTGCCCAAATGATGAATTACCATTTCCAGTAAAATAACTCTTGATCTATGTGACCCATAGATTCTAAGGCATTCCTTAAATGATTGGGTATTCAGGGTAAAATCATATAAAGATAGACCCTGATGATTAAGAAGAAATTAACTTCATTGAACCTCATGGGAACATTTTCTATTAGGTATATCCGTGGATTAAATAATTCTAGTTATACATATCAATTTGATAGGTATCAGGTCTTTAATCCCCTCTTGGGATGAATATTTTAATGATATGCTGATGACATGGTGGTCAGATCCAAATAATGGGGTCATTACTTCAAAGTTCTTCAAACTATCTTCAATAAGACACACCAATAAAATATGAAGACGAATAAAGAAAAATTCACTTTTAGAGTAACATCAGGGAAGTTACATGGTTTTTTTATACCATCATAGCATTAAGGATAACCCATAATGTAAAAGTGTTATTATAATAATGTCACCTCTAGAAATCTCAATGTACTGAGGGGGCTCCAAGGGATCCTCACATACATTGAGTATTTCACAAACAACCAAGATGGAAAAGATACCCACTTAACAAGTATAATTATGAAGTGAATAACCTATCAATGGGATGATGACTGTCAACAAGAATTTGAGAGTCTCTTGTAGAACATACAACACCAACTTGTCTTGATGCCTCTAATGGAAGGGATGTCATTCATATTATATGTATCTAACATGGAACAAACACTGGGTGCACTCCTACAATATAAGTATGATGTGGGAGGAAAGAATAGTCTCTAATACCTTACCCAAATAAAACTAAGAACTGATAACTAATTCTCAGATGGTTAAAAAAAAATTTTTTCTCATTTTCATATTAAAAAAAATATGAGGCATTACATGCTACACCACATAGTCCACCTAGTCTATCATATTCATTAAATCAATTACATCCTAGGTTATTCACTGAGGACTATGATCTTTTCCTGATGGATGGTCATTTTGTAGAAATACAATTTTTAGTTCATGAAATAGATATTGGTGAAAGTTAAATCTCTATCTAATTTCATCGTGACTAATCATGCCCTATAAAATCCAACAGTGGACATCAAGCTCTCATATGAGTAATTATTATATTCCCATGACACTCGCTTACATGGGATATGTATTTCAATTTTAAATTCTATAATACTGTTAGTAATATTTGGATGACCCAAATCTCAGTTGGGTAGGTATAGGTATTTTATTTTTTCTCCAAAAAAATAAATGGTTTCATACTATTTATCAATATGAAAATGATTCACAAACAATGAGGTGGAATATGAACCCTCATCACCAGAATGAATCGACCTCTATAGTTATAAACAGTCTATCTGATTATCAATTGGGATTCAGTGCTAGTGATAAATAATATCAATGGTGAATATTCCATCAAAAATGAAGAACTGGACACTCTTACTACCCATGTCAGGGGACTAACTGCAGAGTTAAATTTTTTGACAACCCAAATCAAAATTTACCAAATTTAATGGTCATTGTATTAAAATTTCATAGATACAAGATATCACTTTGTCAAGGATTTATTAGTTTATTAATATTTAATACCTAGATACATACAATTTTCCCTAATACATTAGTAGTTAAACATAGAACATAACAAAATAAAATAGGCTTCTCCTTTTTACTTATTCAATGAATTCATATTCACATACAACAAAAGGAAAAAAAAATATGAGGGTGATCTCAAATTCTTATAAAAGGTTTCATGAGACAATAATTAATGAATAAATTTTTATAAGACAAAGACAATATGGTATGGTAAATAATCTAAAAAACACATGCCATGAGTACACTGAGTATGAAAATACATCCATAGATTTTATCACAGTGGAAACCACATGGAAATTAATAACTGAATACTGAAGGAAAAAATGAATATTTATTGTATGTCATTTATCTATCATATGAACCATTTTACCATCAACATAGTATATATATTTCAGTAAAAACCACATGATTTTGTTTGGAAACATATGTGAAGTGTTATTCACCAGCATTTTTGCCTCAAGGGACCTGTCGATGAATTGAGGGGTAATCTATAACTAGAAACCATTAGTAATTAATTTTCCAATGACGTATTCATACATTGATTCGTGTCAATAAAAATATGACTTAACAGAATATTCATATTAAGTTGAGTATATAGATTTATCAATAATTCAAAAATTAAAACAAAATTCAAATAAAACACCATATGTAAAATGGGAAATGGTTAGGGTAAAAATAAAATATATGATACATGAAATATGAATATTTAAATAAATATTCAATGAATGATAATAACAAATAAAATAATCATTTACATTCACCACACAGAAGGAATAAATGGCTAATAAGTCATGACCAAAGGGAATATCTTATTAGAGTCCATGATAGAATGGATTTAATCATACATAGACATTCAGGAGAATATTAGGCATAGATAATGATATATTATTTCCAACATATGTTAAAACAAGTGAAAATAGTGTTTATGAAACTTTATAAATGAAAAAAATTAGTACTGTTTAAAGATAATATTAATGAGAATTTAAAGAGGAAAAGGCACAATAATTTATATAAAACCCAAAATTAATAATGTTATATTATATTGATAATATTATTTATTTTTGAAAACTAATGGGGGATTAAAAATTAATTCAAATGATATTTGAATCTATGTATGAAATTTGGAAGTTCCCTTTAATCTGGCTTTCAAATCGGAAGGAATGAAGAAGAGAACCTTATAAAACATGTATTTCCCATCAAAGAATGAATAATGAAGTTATGTTCATATTTTTTAAAAAATATAAGATGATTTATAAATCTAAAATAATACAAAATAATAATTACATTAAGGTAAATATAGATAATGCATAACCCAAATGAAAAATAGAGATTCCGGAAGAGACACTTACCTTATGTATTAAAGTGACTGAACATGTAATTATTGTCTTGGATATAGAAATTACATTCCTTAATAATTTAATTTATATCCTCAAAAATATTTAATTAGTTTTTTTAATTTAATTATTCTAATTTATGGACCTTTTTATATGTTATATGTTTCATTTTTGTCATTTAGGAGTGTTCGATTCCTTAGTTTTAATGATTGGTTCACCTGCATGCATGCATGGAATTTCATGTAAAAATGTGGATAATTTTCCTGAATTAAAAATATATGTAATTAATGATAACATAAAAGATTTAATGGTATTATGCTTCATTTTTTCAAATATGTGGATGACTCAAAATATAATCAAATAATGATGAATGTTAGTTTATTTTGGTGAACCTTCCAGTATCACGAACCAATTTTGTATTACTAATGAATATTATATTTTTATTCTAGTTATTCAAAATTATATGACTTATAATATTTATAATAAAATATTATTTAACCACTATAATATTATTATTAATAGACCTCAAGGCGCTAATGGAAAATGAAAACACACCATCCATGATTGAGGTAAATCAGTACATCAGAAATGATGTTATCTTATTGAGAATAAAACTGAGGCGAGATGGTGATTGATTATGGGATTTTTATTAACATAATTAAAATCAATTAAATATACGTTGTTAATGTTATAATTCATGTATGGATATAGGAAGTGAGGTAAGGATAATAAAATAAATGAAATTGTTATAAATTGGTAGAGATGGCTTTTCGGTCTTTCATCTAAAAATTATTCTCCTTCAGAACCACTTTAAGGGGGTTGGGATTGGTTATTTGGTGAGTCCTATGTGTACTGGACATTAGGGAGAAAAATAAAATGATTATTGTGTGGAAATTGGATAATATTCAAATCTTGGAAGTTTTGAGGCGATGTTATGGATTGGGGTGGTATTTATAGTGGATGAGAGGAGTGTTTTTTGTTGATTATTTTATTCATTAGATTATTCTTTTGACAGAAGATAGAATAGTATTGATTCCCATGATTACATATGATAAATATATAAGGAGATTTTAGGATTCTACTACATACATATAAGGCCCCAACATTAAACCTTACTTAATCTTGAGTTATTACAAGATTACACATTGAGGATCTTTTCGGGTTTAGAGTTTTAGAGAATTAGATCATAAAACCTGCATTACATTCCACATATAAACAAAGTGGTTACATAAAGATAGTATTCTTCTTTCCCATCAATGGAAACATATTTAAAATAAAACATGGATTATTTCTTGACACTTCCTTGACACAATCATCATATCATGTACCTTTCCCTTGACCTGTGAAAAACATTTCAAAAAACTTGGGATGGGCATAAAAAGCTCAGTAAGGGATATAAAAATATGGAAAGGAAACATGGGTACATATATACATAATAATGAAATCATACTTTACCCATAAAACATAATCACTTTAACATACCTCATCAAATAATGAATAAATCATAGAAATCCTAAGACATAAAGGTAACTTGAGTCATTCATAACATTCTTACGTAGGGAGTAACCCTCTTGGTGACGTTTGGAATACCCATCACAATATATTCCCTAAATCACTTCGGAGAAACCTTAACGTTTCACTCCTTTGCGTTACCCAATGCATTGGAGAGCTATATCGGTCTCACCCACCCTTAGTTTATCACGGAACCACCTGTCTTCATAATAATGACCAAGAACCTCAATATAATCGTATCACATAAAACATGCATAAAGGAAACATAACATTTCCACCTTTTAATCACAAGATATCAATACAACACATTGATATAAAAACATTATGAAAAATATTTTCAATACCAAAATAATAGAAAAGTAAAACATGGTATTTATTTTTCTTTAAAAAAAATGTATGGCTTGTAGAGGAAGCTAAAACTCAAATAATGGTCACGGCGGTGGATAAGTCATTGTCGCCGCATACGTATGACAAAAACATTCCCTTTTGTCGTTTAGTAAACGCTTCATATAAAAATATTCCTTTTGAATAAATGTATAAGTCAAAGGGTTTTATACACCATATAAAAGAAGGTTGTGTATAAAACAAAATATGCCTCAATGAAAGGAGATTGAGACGAAGTCCCATACCTCAGGTCCGACTTGACTCGTTCGTTATTTAATGTCCTGAATAATAAACTTGAGTTAATTTATACTTGCTTAAGAACCTTTTTCAAGTTAATTATTCCTTTTATATCACTTATTACCATGTCATGAACACTATGTAATTATTTAAGTTAATAACGGTCGTTTTATCGGTCATTGGTACTTGAGTCAAAATATGCTCTTTATAATTACAATTCATTCATGTATCCATTATATCCAGAATGGTATTCATGATGTAGATATCATATATTTCATATATATCCAGTACATTCATGAATTTATACTATTACATAATCATTTAGAGGTAAGAAATGAAATGCACCGTTCATGGAGACGGTAAGCCGTACGTACGCATGAACGCTACCTTCATTTCTATTTCGTATTTTATAGAATGGAATCATAATGATATAAAGGTATATTATAATTCCAGTATAATATCATATATAATATCATAGATCCATCCTTTATACGTCCCACATATGGTATTTAACGAATCAAATCACTTTGAGGGGGCAGTAGTCCGCACTTCCTTAAATGAAGATATCGCGTTTACCCATAATGGAAACCATAAAGGTATGCCCAAAATGAAAAATACAGAAGTTTAAAGAAAACATAAACATATTATATATCATATATAAATATAGTGACATCTTAATGGCCACATTTCTAGGTGTTAAAAGAATGTTGAACAATCATCGTTTCGGGAGGCATAAATTCACCATCCACGGAAACAATATGTCCTTTAACCATTAGATGTAGGTGTGTGTAAGTGTAGATAGAATCCTTCTTATAAAAACATCCTAGTATATTCAATATACTGGATTTGTTACAAAAGAAATGAATAAAAAGAGTTTATGGGGTTGGAGAAGCAAAATAAAACAAAAGGACTCAAGTGAAGACATTACCTTAAAATCGGGTAACTCCCTTTGGTTTGAGCTCAAAGGATTCCTTGGGAAGACTTCTTCCCAATGTGAGGCTCCAAGGAGTAATATAGGGAAGTGGAGAGACAAAATGGGCAGGTTTTGGCCGAGCCAAAGTCTTTGGGAGTGTGGGTAAGGAGGTAGAGGTGGGGGCCTTTTATATGAGGAGAGGATGGGCACTCTTGGAAACTAAAGAAATGTTACTTTATTTGAAAATGATTTTCGGATTCAAAAGGTCCCACATTGATATAATTTGAGGTTAAGGTGATAAGGGTTCTAAATCCACCCATCCAATAGGTTTTGGAAATGTGTTGGTCATAGATTTTACATTATCTTTCCATTTTATTTAAATCCTTTATTAATGAGGTAATCGCTGCATCATCATGATGTCATAAATAATTTAATTTATTTAAAGTCTAAAAACTACGAAAATAATACTATGATATAGGAAATCTTTTTAGATTCCCAATGAATATTTATAGTCTAAAATATCATCTATTTAGACAAAATTAAAAATGTTTTAATCAGGAGATACATTCTTGTTATATTTACTTTCTTTTAAAAAAAATAAAAAGATAACAAGTCACTTTCCACAAAAGTGATTCCATAGGGCCCCCAAGTTTGGAAAAAGGCATCCCATGTTCGGCCATGAAACAAACAGTAGACTTAGGCCACATGTTGTGGTCTTTTTTATTATTATGATATCATTTTATTATCCTTAACTACCCGATTACTCATTAATCAAGATAATTAAAGATAATTACCGTCGTTACTATTCATAATGTCCAAAAACAAAAGAGTCATGATTACATAATTTGGACCTTCTGGTTCCAAATATGTAATCCATTTTACCAAATTCCAAACACATAAATTACAATAATTGATTTAAAAATAATTCCTGTTGTCAAAACAAATAGCGGGTTTTTTTGAAACAATATCTATGAAAAGTTTGGCATTAGTTTATGACCAATTACAAAGTGAAATTAATCCTAATGACCACCATTGGATTAAATGGTAAAAATATATTCATATTGCATTTTAAGAACAATTAAAAAGATAATCTATCCATATAATTAAATTGAATTAAAAAGCAGTATTAATGTAAAATGCAGTATTTTTCACTATTCATTAAAAAATGAATATTGTCAGAAAAATACCAAAAATTTATCTAATGTAAATTTCAATGCCCAATCATAATAAATATCTTTATTTTGAAAAATTTGTTATAAAATTGTCAAAATTATCATTCAAAAAGGGGTTTCCATCAAAAGGCAGTAAAATAATCTTTTAAGAATATTAGTGTATTCCATGCATAATATTGTATTTATTTTCATTTTAAGCCTCTAAAACACTATCTTAATCATTAATAGACATAGATAAAAATATCTATTATTCATTACTTACTTGGGATGTTACATCCTTCCCCCCTTTAGAAAATTGTGTCCCTGCAATTTATTTACTTATCGAATAAATGGGGGTACTTATCCCTCATTGTATTTTCAGACTCCCATGTTGCCTCTTGCATCATGTAGTTTTTCCAAAAAACCTTTACCTGATTAATCACCTTATTTCGTAACACTTGCTCCATGTGGTCAAGAATCTGGACTGGTTGTTTCTCATAAGATAGGTTCTCTTCCAACTGAACTACCACTGGACTCAAAACATGAGATGGATCTGGCATATACTTTCTCAACATCGAAATGTGAAAAACATTGTGTACCTGATATAAACTCGGAGGTAAAGCCACCCGGTATGCAACTGATCCAACTCTCTCCCGAATTTCATATGGTCTAATGAACCTTGGACTCAGCTTTCCTTTCTTACCAAATCTCATCACACTTTTCCATGGTGAGACTTTGAGAAAAACATTATCACCTACCTCAAAAGTTAGATCCTTCCTCCTGTTGTCTGGATAACTCTTCTGCCTACTCTGAGCTGTTCTCGTGTGTTTCTGAATCAGCTGAACTTTTTCTGCCAACTCTTCTACCAATTCTGGTCCCATCAACTTCCTTTCACCCACTTCATCCCAGAAAGCTGGAGTTCGACACCGCTTCCCATATAACACCTCAAATGGTTCCATCTGTATACTGAAATGAAAACTATTATTATATGAAAATTCAACCAAAGAAAGATGTTGGTCCCAACATCCCTGATAATCCATCGAACAAGCTCATAGAATATCCTCCAAGGTCTGAATTGTTTGTTCTGACTGCCCATCTGATTGAGGATGAAATGCTGTACTAAAATTTAATTCAGAACCCAACGACTTCTGAAGGCCTTTCCAAAAGGTAGAAGTGAACCTGGGATCACGATCAGATACAATGAAGAGGGTAACTCCATGTAACTTGACTATATCATTAACATAAAAACGGGAAAGTTGATCTAGGGAAAAAGTATATCGTATAGCAAGGAAATGAGCAGATTTAGTCAAGGGATCAACAATAACCCAGATTGCATTATTACCTCGAGATGTCTTCGGTAATCCCACAACAAAGTCCATGGATATATTCTCCCATTTCTACTCTGGCACTGGTAGAGGCTGAAGCATACCTTTCGGTAACTGTCGCACTGCTTTAACCTGTTGACAAGTCAAACACTACACTGTAAAATCAGCAATATCTCTTTTCATTCCATCCCACCAGTAATACTCCCGCAGATCTCTGTACATCTTAGTACTTCCAGGATGAACTAAAAACGGAGAACTATGAGCTTCACATAACAACTCTCTCTTCAACTGTGAATCACAAGGCACACACAATCTCTTCCCAAATCTCAAAACGCAATCATTATCAATGTTGAATTCAGGCAACTTACATTCCTGTACCAGCTCTACCTTTTTCTGCAACTCATTGTCTTGCTTCTGTGCTTGCTTGATTCTATCTGATAGAGATGATATCACTGATACCTGAAACAAAACAGAAGAACTTCCTGCACAAACAAATTCTATGCCAAAGTTCATCAAATCCTTAACCAAAGGATCACATTCCAAACGCAACATTTCTAATGAATCATTACTTTTTCGACTCAAAGCATTAGCCACTTTATTTGCTTTTTCCGGATGGTAATGAATTGTACAATCATAATCCTTGATTAATTCCAGCCATCTCCTCTGTCTCATGTTTAAATCTTTCTAAGTGAATATATACTTTAAAATTTTGTGATCAGTATATATTTCACACTTCACTCCATACAAATGATGCCTCCAAATTTTTAAAGTGAAAACAACAACAGCTAATTCCAAATCATATGTAGGGTAATTTACCTCATGAGTTTTCAACTATCGTGAAGCATAAGCAATTACCTGATCATTCTGCATTGGGACGCAACCAAGTCCTTTCAATGAAGCATCACTGTATATAAAAAACTCACCATTCCTGGAAGGTAGTGCCAAAACTGGAGCATTCACCAATCTTGTTTTCAATTCCTGAAAACAATCATCACATTCTTTTGTCCAGATAAACTTAACACCCTTTTGAGTTAGCTTAGTCATTGGACTAGATAACCGTGAAAAAATTCTAACAAACCTTCGGTAATAGCTTGCCAAACCAAGGAAGCTATGAATCCCTGTTACATTTGTGGGTCTTGGCCATTCTACAACAACCTTTGTTTTTGCAGGATCAACGGTTATCCCATCTTTAGAAACAATGTGACCAAGGAAAAAAATTTGTTGCAACCAAAACTCACACTTTCTGAATTTCCCATACAATTTATTTTCTTTTAAGGTTTTCAAAATAACCCTTAAATGTCTTTCATTCTCCTCTTTACTTTTAGAAAACACCAAAATATCATCAATGAAAACCACCACAACTTATCCAAGAACTCATGGAAAATTCTATTCATTAAATCCATGAATACAGCAGGTTCATTGGTTAGCCCAAAAGGTATTACTACAAATTCATAATGGCCATATCTTGTACGGAACGTGGTCCTAGTAACATCTGCTTCCTTTACCTTCAGCTGATGGTACCCCGATCTCAAGTCAATCTTTGAAAAATACTGAGCTCCCTGGAGCTGATCAAACAAATCATTGATATGAGGCAAAGGATATTTGTTCTTAACAGTGATGTTATTCAAGGATCTATAATCAATGACAAGTCTCATTGAACCATCTTTCTTTTTAACAAATAAAATAGGATCACCCCATGGTGATGTGCTAGGTCGAATGAAACCTTTCTCTAATAAATCTTGCAATTGCTCCTTCAACTCTAAAAGATAAATTTGAGCCATTTGATAAGGGGGTTTTGAAATTGGCTTAGCATCAGGAACTAAGTAAACAGTAAACTCAACTTCCCGGTCTGGTATTATTCCAGGAAACTCATCAGAAAAAACATCAGGATACTCATTTACCACTGGCACATCATTAATCTAAACAGTTCCTTTATTTTAAACGATGTGTGCAAAGAAACATTCATTTCCATCTTTTACAAGTTTCTTGGCCTCTTGATAAGTTATCAACAGTAAGGGTTCATTCTTGTACACAAACTAAAATTCTTTCTGAAAATAAACTTCTTTAGCTCTACAGTCAATCTTAGCATGGTAAATAGAGAGCCAATCAATACCCAGGATAACATCAAACTCTACTAGAGGTAGAACAATAAGGTTTTCAAGTAGGTTCTTTCCACAGATAAGGATAGGAAGATTCTTATAAATTCTTTTTTCCTCAACATTTCCCCCAGGTGTTTTTACCAAAAGTTCAGGAGTCATTTCTTGAGATTGTATTCCCATTTTACTAGAAAAGGTTTCAGAGATGAAAGAATGTGTAGACCCTGAATCAAACAATACACTGGCATAATCTGAAAAAACAAACAAATTACCTAATACAACTTCATTTGATGGCCCGACATCTGCTGAAGTAGTTGAAAAGGATTTCACCACCCCTTTCTGCTTGTAGTCTAACTGCTTCCCATCACTCAAGCTCTTTTTCGGACACTCGTTTGCATAGTGACACATCTCATTGCACTTAAAACATTTCACTAACTATAAATCAAATTTGGTCTTACCTTCACCTTGATCTTTTTCAGTGCAATCACGAGCCTTATGTCCCATCTTACCACATCGGTAGCACTTTCCCGAATTCAGAAGACATTCCCCAGCATGCCTTTTTCCACATTTATCACAAACTAGAAACTTAGATTTCTTACCATCAGACTTTTTTGAAGAATTCTTTACTTTCTCATGCCACCTCGGTCTCTTCTTCTACTGGTTGATATAGAACACTTGATCATCGGCAAACTCCATTTCCACCTTTTCAGCACATCGAACAAGCTTTTCATAACTTTTAAACTCACGAGAAGCTAATTCCCTTCGATATTTTGGCTTTAAACCTGAGTAAAAACGATTTATTTTACTATTAAGGTCTCAGATAAAATTTGGAGCATAACTTGCCAATCGAGTGAACCTTTCTTCATAGGTAGCCACTGAGTCTTCCTCTTGCCTCAATTCCAAGAATTTTTTTCCCATCCTAAGTCTAACAGTCGTAGGAAAATACTATTCAAGAAACATACCTTTGAATTCATCCCAGTCGAGAGCATCAATCTCATCGGCGTCCCTAATATTTTTAACCATCGACCACCACTGATCGGCTTCACCCTCCAAATGGTAAATTGCAAGACTAACCTTTTGATTGTCTGAACACCCCATGACATCGAAAATCTTCTCCAGTGCTTTAATTCACCCTTCAGCTAGCACAGGGTCAGATGATCCCTTGAATGATGGGGGATGTTGCCTCATGAAATGTTCCACCACTGACATGTTCCTCTACGATTGATCTGGCTGATCTCGTGCATGGATACCACCACCATTTATCGCTTGAGTCAACTGCTCCATTACTGCAACAAACTGTTCAGTTCCAATTCCAACCATCTCAGGATTCTGATTCGGATGGTTATTTCCTTCTGCATGCCTTCCTAGCACTACTTCCCTGTTTCCTCTGCGGAAAACCATTCTGAACAAACATGTCTTAGATGAAGTAACATGGTAATATTCAAATACTATATCACTTCAATTTGACCATAAAAAAAATATTTTTGGATAATCATTTAATATAATTCTAACTCCTAAAGTTATCTAAACCGACCTCTGATACCAACTATAAGGCCCCATCCTTAAACCTTACTTAATCTTCAGTTATTACAAGATTACACATTGATGATCTTTTAGGGTTTAGAGTTTTAGAGAATTGGATCATAAAACTTGCATTACATTCCACATATAAACAAAGTGGTTACATAAAGATAGTATTCTTCTTTCCCATCAATGGAAACATATTTAAAATAAAACATGGATTCTTTCTTGACACTTCCTTGACACTATCATCATATCATGTACCTTTCCCTTGACCTGTGAAAAACATTTCAAGAAACTTGGGATGAGCATAAAAAGCTCAGTAAGGGATATAAAAATATGGAAAGGAAACATGGGTACATATATACATAAGAATGAAATCATACTTTACCCATAAAACATAAGCACTTTAACATAACTCATCAATTCATGAATAAATCATATAAATCATAAGACATAAAGGTAACTTGAGGCATTCATAACATTTTTACGTAGGGAGTAACCCTCTTGGTTACGTTTGGAATATCCATCACAGTATATTCCCTAAATCTCTTCAGAGAAACCTTAACGTTTCACTCCTTCGCGTTACCCAATGCATTAGAGAGCTATATCGGGATCACCCGTCCTTAGTTTATCACGGAACCACCTGTCTTCATAATAATGCCCAAAAAACCTCAACATAATCGTATCACATAAAACATACATAAAGGAAACATAACATTTCCACCATTCAATCACAAGATATCAATACAACACATTGATATAAAAACATTATGAAAACCATTTTCAATACCAAAATAAAAGAAAAGTAAAACATGGTCTTTATTTTTCTTTTAAAAAAAAGGTATGGCTTGTAGAGGAAGCCGAAACTCAAATAATGGTCACGGCGGTGGAGAAGTCATTGTCTCCGCATATATATGACAAAAACATTCCCTTTTATCGTTTATAAAACGCTTCATATAGAAAGATTCCTTTTGAATAAACATAAAAGTCAAAGGGGTTTATACACCATATAAAAGAAGGTTGTGTATAAAACAAAATATGCCTCAATGAAAGGAGATTGAGACGAAGTCCCATACCTCGGGTCCGACTTGACTCGTTCGTTCTTTAATGTCCTGAATAATAAACTTGAGTTAATTTCTACTTGCTTAAGAACCTTTTTCAAATTCATTATTCCTTTTATATCACTTATTACCATGTCATGAACACTATGTAATTATTTAAGTTAATAACGGTCGTTTTAACGGTCATTGGTACTTGAGTCAAAATATGCTCTTTATAATTACAAGTTGTTCATGTATCCATTATATCCAGAATGGTATTCATGATGTAGATATCATATATTTCATATATATACAGTGCATGCATGAATTTATACTATTACATAATCATTTAGAGGTAAGAAATGAAATGCACCGTTCATGGAGACGGTAAGCCATACGTACGCATGAACGCTAAATTCATTTCTATTTCGTATTTTATATAATGGAATCATAAATATATAACGTTATATTATAATTCCAGTATAATAAAATATATAATATCATAGTTCCATCCTTTATACGTCCCACATATGGAATTTAACGAATCAAATCACTTTGAGGGGGCGGTAGTCCGCACTTCCTTAAATGAAGATATCACGTTTACCCATAATGGAAACCATAAAGGTATGCCCAAAATGAAACATACAGAAGCTTAAGGAAAACATAAACATATTATATATCATATATGAATATATTTACATCTTAATGTCCACCTTTGAAGGTGTTAAAAGAATGTTGACAATCATCATTTCAGGAGGCATAAATTCACCATCCACGGAAACAGTATGTCCTTTAACCATTAGATGTAGGTGTGTGTAAGTGTAGCTCGAATCCTTATTATAACAACATCCTAGTATATTTAAGATACTGGAGTTGTTACAAAATAAATGAATAAAAAGAGTTTAGGGGGTTGGAGAAGCAAAATAAAACAAAAGGACTCAAGTGAAGACATTACCTTAAAATCGGGTAACACCCTTTGGTTTGAGCTTAAAGGCTTCCTTGGGAAGACTTCTGCCCAAAGTGAGGCTTCAAGGAGTAAGAGAGGGAAGTAGAGAGACAAAATGGGCAGGGGTTGGCCGAGCCAAATTCTTTGGGAGTGTGGGTAAGGAGTTAGAGGTGGGGGCCTTTTATAAGAGGAGAGGAGGGGCACTCTTGGAAAGTAAAGAATTGTTACTTTATTTGAAAATGATTTTCGGATTAAAAAGGTCCCACATTGATATAATTAGAGGTTAAGGTGATAAGGGTTCTAATTCCACCCATAAAATAGGTTTTGGACATGTCTAGGTCATATATTTTACATTATCTTTCTATTTTATTTAAATCCTTTATTAATGAGGTAATCGTTGCATCATCATGATGTCATAAATAATTTAATTTATTTAAAGTCTAAAAATTATTAAAAAACTACTATGATGTAGGAAATCTTTTTATCTTTCCAATTAATATTTATAGTCTAAAATATCATCTATGTAGACAAAATTAAAAATGTTTTAATCAAGAGATACATTCTTGTTATATTTACTTTCTTTTAAACAAAATAAAAAGATAACAAGTCACTTTCCACAAAAGTGATTCCATGGGGCCCCCAAGTTTGGCACAAGGAATCCCATGGTCGGCCATGAGTCAACCAGTATCCTTAGGACACATGTTGTGGTATTTTTGTATTATTATGATATCATTTTATTATCCATAACTACCCGATTACTCATTAATCAAGATAATTAAAGATAATTACCGTCGTTAATATTCATAATGTCCAAAAAAAAGAGTATTGATTACATAATTTGGAACTTCTGATTCCAAATATGTAATTAATTTTACCAAATTCCAAACACATAAATTTAAGTAATTGATTTCAAAATAATTCCCGTTGTCAAAACAAATAGCGGGTTTTTTTGAAACAATATCTATGAAAAGTTTGGCATTAGTTTATGACCAATTCCAAAGTGAAATTAATCCTAATGACCACAATTGGATTAAATGGTAAAAATATATTCAGATTACACTTTAAGACCAATTAAAAAGATAATCTATCCATATAATTAAATTAAATGAAAAAGCAGTTTTAATGTAAAATGCAGAATTTTTCACTATTCATTAAAAAATGAACATTGTCAGAAAAATATCAAAAATTTATCTAATGTAAATTTCAATGTCCCAATCATAATAAAAATGTTTATTTTGAAAAATATAGATTATAAAATTGTCAAAATTTTGATTCAAAAAGGGTTTTCCATCAAAAGGCAGCAAAACAATCTTTTAAGAATATTAGTGTATTCCATGCATAAGATTGTATTTATTTTCATTTTAAGCCTCTAAAAGACTATCTTAATCATTAATAGACATAGATAAAAATATCTATTATTCATTACTTACATGGGATGTTACAATACATTATTAATGACATAAGAAATATTGTATGTTACTTTTAAGTTTATATGTTGTAAATTACCTTATTTCACAATTCCCTAGTAAATTCAAATATTTTAGAAAAATCCAAAAAATTAAACCAAATAATTTTTATATATTTATAATAAAAAATTGAACTCCATTTTACGAAAATAATTTTCTATAGATGATAAATTTAATTTTTAGTCAAAATCATCATTTATTCAAAAAATACCAATTTTATAATTATAACTTGTTTTATAACACTTTAAAAAATTAATTGAGTTATAATAAAATTATATTATAATAAGAAGAAAACAAAATATTAATTTATGATTATATTTTATGAAAATTTTTATTTTTATCATTATGTTAAGTATAATATTGTAAATAAACATTTATGTTTTATATAAATAACGATGTATAATTTATCATTTTCAAAATATTTATTTAATTATATTGTGATATAATTATATCATATTTTCATTTATAATATGCCTAAATTATATATATTAGTTCATAGATTATGTTAAAATAATATTTTCTGAATTACTATTCATGCCGGTCACATTACTATTCTAAGGGTCATGTTACTATTTTATTGATATAAGTTCCTTAATTAATAGGAATCACCTATTATTTCATTATTTATTAAATTATAATGTCTTTAATGTTCCTTATGTGATTTTAGTTGATTTATACTATATGAAATAATTTTGTGTGCAATATAAGCTATTGAATAAATTGAATTTATTTAATAGGATAAATATTGTAATGTATTGGGGTGTTATATTCTTCCCTCCATCATAAATTTCATCCTAGAATATTTTAAATACTATTTTCCAATAAATAGATGTCGGTGTTTCTTATTCATAACATCTTAAGGGTCCCATATTACTTCTTCCATTTTATGGTTTCATTAATGAACCTTTACCAGTTGAGTTGTATAATTTCTCAATACTTTATCCCCTGTGTCAATAATTTTGATAGCCTCGTTGCAGTAAGACAAATCCTGATTTATATCTATTTCTTCATAGGTGAGTACATGTATTGTTTTTGGCATGGTTTTCTTTAACAATGATATCTGGAACACATCATGAAATTTAGAGAGACTTAGTGGAATTGTTAATCAGTAAGCTTCAAATCCAGTTCTTTCTAGAATTTAAAATGATCTGACATACCTAGGGCATAGTTTTTCTTTTTTATCAATACTTAATACACCCTTCCATAGTGATACATTAAAAAAATAAAATCTCCAAATTAAAAATAAAAATCATTTGTCTGGTTGTCAGTATAACCCTTTTTTCTACTTTGAGATACTTTAATATGTCCCTAATAGTTTGTGCTTTTATGGTTGTCCCTTCAATATGTTTTGGGATTATATGTTTATTATCAAAAAATTTATCCCAACAATATTGTGTTCGACAACTCTTTCCATATAATGCTTCATATGGTTCCCTTTGAATACTAGAATTGAAACTTTTATTTGAGAAAAATTCCACCAAAGGTAAACAATGATCCCACATACCTTGAATTTAAAGGGACCATGATTTCAACAATCCTTCCAATGATTAAATAGTCCTTTCGGACTATTCATATGTTTGAGGGTGATAATCAGTACTCAAATGTACCTCAGTATCCAAATATGTCAAGAGAATCATCTAGAATCTTGATGTAAATCAGTGATATCAATCAGATCAAATCGATAGAGGTGCACCATGAAGTCTTAAAAATTCATTAATATTTAGTATTTCTAGGTTCTCGAGATGTTAATCATTTCATATATCATGAAAATGTTCATTTTTTATAATATTAGAAACAGTAAACCATATTAAATCATTACTCCTATATTTACTTTGTAGTCCTCTGACAATGTCCATAGGAATTAAAATCAACTTCCACATAGGAATAGTTAGAAGTTTCATGACTCGTCTTGGATGATTTCTCATAGCCTTCACTTGTTAACAACATAGATAGATCGACACATTGTAAACATTTTCCCACATAATGTTATTCCAAAAAAATTGTCCATCATAACTCTATAAATCATGGTACTAATATGTTATATTGATAAATTTGATCTTTGAGAATCATTTATTAATTCCACTATTAGACTAGGTATTGATTAAACACATAACCTCCTTCAAAATTTCAAAATTATATCCTTATACACAAATAATTCCAATCTTCAATCCTTAGAATCTTTAATTTTCATTTGAATATTATCACCATCCAATTGAGATCTTTTTAGATTCATTGAAAATATGTTTTACCATTCATTTGGAAAAGGTGTGATGTTTCCATTTCCACAGAAAAATCCCATATTCATCATTAATACATCTATAAATATAAGATATTTTTCAGTCCTTATTTGGGTTTCTGGTCCATGATCATTCTTTCTTAAACCATCATCTACCTTATTTTATTTTCCTATATGGTAGAGTACTGATAAAATCATAATTTTTAGTAATTAAAACAATTTCATTTGCCTAATGTTAAGTTATTTCTCTATAAATGTGTATTTCAGAATCTTTTGATCCATATATATCTCACATATATAACCAGAGAGATTACGTATCAATATATTCTTAGAAAAGATTACGACTGAAAACTCAAGATCATGAGATGGATAATTTTGTTCATGATTCGTCAACTACCATGATGTATATGAAATAAATTTATAATTTTTCATAAGAAAACAACCAATTCCTTTCTTTTATTCATAAATATATATAAAAAACTCATCATTTCATAATATTATAGTCAATATCTGAGAATTTACTTTTTTATCTTTATTTATATAAATCATTATGCACAATTTTTGTCCATACAATCTTAACCCCATTATGTGTGAGTTTGGTTGATGAGTTATCCAATTGGGAAAAATTCTGAATGAAACACAGATAGTAATTTGATAAACCAATAAAACAATATACCTATTTTATGTTCCTTGGCATAGTCCATTCTTGTATTACCTTTTTCTTTGATGAATCAATTGAGACTCCATACATACGGATGATATCCACATGTAAAGAATTTTCCATAAGCCATAATTTACACTTCAATAATTTACCATATAACTCATTCCTTTTGAGACTCTCATGAATAATATTTATTATATTATAATAGTCTTTATCAGGTTGAGAATACACTAAAATATCAAAAATGAATACTATAAAAAATCATCAAGGTATTCCTTCAATACTATATTCATTAGATCTATGAAAAATAGAGGATGCATTAGTGAATCCAAATGTCATTACAATAAACTCATAGTGATCAGACATCATCTGAAAATATTTCTTCAAAAAATGTTCCCTAATTAATCATAAATGATGATACTTAAAACAAAGGTCAGTCTTTGAGAAATATTGAGCTCTCTAAAGTTGATCAAATAAATCACAAATGTAAGAAATGTGATGCATGTTCATTATTTTAGTATCATTGGTTTCTCTATGGTCAATGCACAAACTTTAAGATCCATATTAATTATTATGAAAGAGAATAGGGGATCCCCATAGAGAAACACTAGGGACAATAAATCCCTTATTAATTAACTCCTATTATTGTTTCTTATGGTTCAATAATTCCAAATTGTCTAGTGCATAAGCATTCTTTGATACTGTTCTAGAATCAAGGATTATGTCAATGGTATTCTCAAGTCATGCTCTGGGGGTGTCTGGGTATTTCATTACAGAATGCATCGATGTATACCCACACAAGTGGCATGTCCTGGATTTTAATATTACTTTTCTTATCCCAATATAATGCTTTCACTTCCTCCCAAAGAATATAATTTACTAGAGATACTGGTTCTAGATGTATATAATAATCATATGATGAGGCTTCTTCTCTAATTAAAAGGCTATCTACATCTTCCTTATAGATCACAATTTTTTTCATCATGTAATAAATGTCTACATCGTATTTTGAATGCCAATCCATAATGAATATTATTTAAAATTTAACTGTAGGTTTGATAATAAGGCGCATAACTAAAGCACATTTCTGTGTAATAACAGGAACTTCTCGATACATATTTGTTTGAATGAGACATCTTTTCAGGGGTTTGATTGAAAACTGCCTTATAATATGAAAAGGAAAATATCTATTTTTTCATGAAAATTTGTTTGATATAAAAGATTGTGATGATCCAAAATAAAATAAATCATTGGATATATTTGAATATAGGAATAATGTACCAATAACCACGTCATTTGGTACTTCCACTTCAACTATAGTGATCACATAAGCTCAGAAATCTCTTATTGGACTCATCTATGGTGTATTCCCACAATTTTTGGGACTTTAATTTGAATAATTCCCAATTTAATTACAATTCAATAATTTAATTTCATTTATTTGTTTCTTCCCCTTTCAATAATTAGTTTGATGAACCTTTTCTACACAAATATAAAAAACTCCCATGCCTTCCAAAAATTTACCTAGAATATTCTTTCTATAGTTTTTTCATAATGGAAATTACTTAATTTCATTATCAATTTCTGATGCTTCACCTTTTCCATAGTTATTAGAAGACCAATTTATGTCTTCGTTTCCCTTGAACATATAAGATCTACAATAATACATCTACATTTTGATGGGACATAATACTATTTCATGTTATGGTGAAAATATTTGAGAATCTATTACCCTTATAACACATGACTCAAGACCTTCAATTAAATGATCAATATTATCTTTTGACTCAAATATGTAAGGAATAACTTACATAGTTATTATTATGAAGGTATTCTATTATCTCTTCATTTATTTTCATTAAGGTATGTAATTTTATCTTCATTCTAGTTCATTTATCATGTGGTAAATATTTTTCATATAATATTTCATTTAATGTTATACATTCCATCTTTTCTATTTCATAATACTCCTTAGTATTCTGGAACAAGTTCCACCATTGATCAACATCTCCCATTAGGAAATTTACTTCCAGCAGTGCCTTTTCATTTTCATTGTATCCCAATTCTCAAAATATATTTTCATGTAAATTGGTACACTGATGAGATACCACATGATTATTATTCCTAATAAAACACAGGGGTCTCTTCTATGTGGAATAAAAAAACATAGGTGTAGTATGGTTATTTCTCATAACTAGAGAAACTTTTCCAAATATACACATGATCATCTCAATTAAAACATTAACTGTGTTTACTTTAAAGGTATGGAAATCCCTACAATATCCATGTGTATTGATTACTTTCATTCCATTAGGTACCATAACTTAATAATGACACACAGTAAGCTTGATCATAATCATCAAGAGTATTGATCCAAAAATTCCCATTAAGGAGTTGATATAATCTTCTTTTTCATTTAACATCTATTTTCCAATGATCCAACTAAACTTTCTCAAACATCAACTGTAACAACCCCGATCATCAAAGCCTAGATTTGGTGGTAATTTTATTATCATACCATAGATTCAAGATATCAAAACCCAAAGGATTGATTAATTTAGTATTCATGAATAAATAGATATATACATTGTTCCTTTATTATCTTGTTAATTAAACTTAGAAAATAACTAAATAAAATGAAATTCTTCTCGTAATTTATTCAATGACTTCATATTCACAATATATGGATGGAAAACAAAAAAAGGGTGATCATAAAATATTCAGTATGTATTATATGGTATACTAATAAATTAGGTTAAGTCAATATGTTATAGGAATTATGGTAAGGTAAATAATATAAAAAATCACATTATATAAGTACAATAATAGTGAAAATACCTCTATAGATTTATTCATAGAGGTAAAATCATGAAAATTAATAACTAAATATGGAATGAAGTATATATATACATATTTAATGTCATGTATCTAAGACTTGAACAATTATATCATCAAGACGATTTATGTCTGTGGGTTAAAACCTCTCTGATTCTATTTGTAATCAAACACGAAGGGTTTTTCACAAAAAATTATGTATCATAAAGCCTGCCGATGCATCAACTGTCTATATATAACTAATACTGAAATGTAACTACATTTCTAATTTATTCTTCACACATAGATTCAATTCACGAACAATATGACTTATCAAAATAACAGTACCATGTAATGGAAAAAAATTATCAATATTTCACCAATGAAAAAAAATTAATAGATACAACAAATCTATAAAGGGTACATGAATAAGGTAATAATAATATCTAGTATAAAATAAATTTTGATATTTAATTAAATATTCAATGAATAATAATCATAAAAGAATGCAAAGTATACATACACCACATACAAGGAATTAGTGATTAATAATTCATAAAAAGGGAAATATCATAATGGAGTCGAAGAAAGAATGTATTGATATAATATTTCCAAGTTAATGATGGAGAATAGGCATATTTAATGATAAATGATGTCCAAAAAATGATGAAACATGTATAAATAGAATTTAATATAAATTGGAATTAAGACATTTTAGGGTTGTTGCTGTAAAATATTATGGAGAATTTTAAGTATAAAAGAAATAATATTTTATATTAAACCCAAAATGAATCAAGATATATTTTCATGATAAATTATTGATTTTATATGAATAATGGGTGAATAATGTTATTATGGATTGTAGTTAAAAACTAGTAAGAAATTGGGAAGATCCTTTTAAACGGGCTTACTTATTAGGTGGAATTGAAATCTGAACCCTATAAGACTTTTATTTCCCATAACGTAAACAAAAATTTATCTAGGTAAAAAAAATCATAACATACTAAAACAATTTATGTTGGGTAAATAAGAATAATTAATAATTACATTTCAGTAATGAGAGAGAAATCACACCCTGAATTAAAAATAGAGGTTTGGGGATAATCATTTGCCTTATGTATGAATGTCTTCTTCACATGCACATAATTTCTTGGATAATGAAATTATATTAATTAATATTTTAATTCAAAACCACTTAAAAATTTATTTTATTTACTATAATTTTATGATTTTTATTTACATACATTTTTGATGAGTTATGAAATTCATTTTTGTCATTTTGGGGTGTTTTTTTCCTTGGTATTCATGATTGGTTAACTTATATACATGTATATATGTCATTGTAAAATGGGAATAATTATCCATAAATGAAATTATATGTTATTAATAAAATTATACAATATTATATTTTCTAATATATCAATGTTTTTATAAAATATGATGATTCACCAAATAAAACGTTAATGATGAATGTTGCATTATTTTGGTAGATTTTTTATTATAAGAAACTAGTTCTCTTTTAATTATTTATATTGTGTTTATATACTAGTTCCAAAAAAATATATGAATTATAATGTGTATAATGAAATCTTATTAAGACATAATAAATGTATTATGACTAGTCTTGAAGTAGGTAATGGAAGATGAAAATTCATTATCCATGATACAGTAAATAAGAACACCAAAAAAGATGCTTTCATTTTTAGAAATAATTGGATATGAGAAGTGGTTTTATGCTACACATTCCATTAAAATTATAAAATTATAGTATATATGGAAAACTGGGTTAATTATTCATTTTTTTATATTATTTGAGCGAAGCATAGAAAAATAAATGAAATTCAATGAAATTGAAAGAGAATGATTAAGGGTTGTACCTCTGGAATTCTTTACCATGGGAAAATCCTTAATGTGCTTGGGATTTGACTTTTGGGGATACCGAAGGCTCATGGGCATTGGGGGAGACTTGGGATGTGGATTAGTCAGAGATTGAAGAACCTTCAAGGCTTGGAAGGTGATAAGAGAGGATGTGGTATTTATAGTGGAGGAGAGGATGGGTTTTAATTATATTATTCATTAGTTTATTATTTGGATCAAGAATGCGAATATTTTTTATTCTCGTGACTACATACAAAAAAGATAGAAGTATAGATTAAGATTATAGTTCGTATATTAGAAATGATTCCAGAGTATTTTTATATAACATTTAATGTAAATACACCATAATTTTCCGTATTAAACTATTCACCTGAAATTCTACTATATAAGAAAAATCCAAAAAATTCACCCTTTCCATTTTTCTACAGGTATTATTAAAAAATGAACTCAGTTTTTTTTAAAGTAATTTTTTTAATTTTTTTTATTAAAACAATCATTTAATCAAAAAATTCAGATTTTAAAACTACAATTGATTTTATAAGAAATTCAAAAATTAATTATGGTCACATAAAATTATCATATAATAATAAGAAAACAAAATAATATTGTATGATTATATATTATGAAAATAATTTTACCTATAACTATGTATATAAATTAAAAAAATGTAAAAAAAATTATGTTTTATCAAAATAATAACACTTAATTTATCATTTCTAAAATTAATATGTACTTATACTATGACATAATTATATCATATTTTCATTTACAAGATGCCTAAATTTTATTTTCTCTGTTCATAGAAGAGGATGATATTATATTGGATGAATTATTATTCCGAAGGGTCAAATTACTATTCTAATGGTCAATTTATTCTTTCATTGATATATGTACATTTATTTATAGAAAAATCATTTTATTTCATTTAGTATTCCTTTATAAAGTCTTTTGTTCTCTATTTTATTTTATATTTTTTATAATATATGTAATAATTTCTCGTATAATGTAATATATCAATAGAATTTAATTTATTTAAGAGGATAGAGACTATAAAATCATGGTGTGTTATATTTTGATCCCACATTACATCATGTTTCTTGATCAAAGAATGTTCATGCCGATGCATTTTCTTATATAGTTGTTGTCTTGTCCAACCCTGATTTGGAGGAATAATTCATCTATATCATGGAATAAAGGATAGTCTCATCATTAATTATGATAAATATAGAATAAATTAATCTGTTCAACACCACACCAGAGCATGATGAATTGGTATCCACTAATGGATCAATGAAGGTGATAATTAGTTATCTATAAAATGGGACTCTCCCAATGGATCAACCTGGGAGGGAATAGATTTAGAACCAAGTGGTGAACATTACCCTTGGGGTGGTCCAAATAAGTAAGAATAATTATATTATCATATCATTGATGTAATCCAACTCAGATGAAAAAAATAAATGGAGATTTCAACCATCCTTGAAGAAGTCCATGTGGGCTCCTCTAATTCTCATCAGTCTATGACTTTGCTCCCCCGCCAAATTTAGTGGATGGGTAACTACTAGAAAACCATGATACACGACTATAATGAATTTTCATTGATATAAGATTCATTAAATCTTCATCAAAAAAATAGTAATTTCCATTTTCAATATGGGGAATTGATGTTATGGGGTCGTATCCCTCAGCAACAAAAAAGTAGTTTATGAACACCCTTACTTCTACCGACATATTTTCAAAATGGGATGAGTAAATACCCCTCAAGGATGTTTGGATGAATCAAATCATATAAATCTTAAAGTCCCATATCCTCTCCAGGTATGGATCCATCACACAATATTGTTGTAAAACAGCACGACATTCTACTCTATACATTTGAAAAAATACTATATTGAGTAAAACATCGAGTCCAATCATTCAACATGCTATCATGTTGTAGAAAATGGATATATAGAGGACATAAATTAGACTATGTATAATATACTATAGATTATGTGGAACAAGGAAGATATGTATAGACAATCAAGTTTCTCTTTTTATTATGGTCTTACCCTACAAACACACATACTGCTAAATAAGAAACACCATATTAATTTGTGTACGAGATTTAGGAAGTGTTTATCATTGAAATACAACATTATTCTACTAAAATATCTATTTGAATAAAACTCTTAAATGAGGATAAATCACAAAAATAGTATGATTATTGAGAATAGATTAATGAGAGAAGGTTCCTCATATTTCACAACATTCATCTTCCTCAGAATCAGATCACACATGCCTTCATTAAAATGTTTTCTGTACTTTCATTACTAAAAGGAGAAATACTATTATATCTTAGAATCCTTATGATACTAAAACATAATCCTCCATTGTTGGAATCAAAATATGGAGGGCCTTATAAAATATAAATGGTTTATTATAATGTTTCATACTCATGGGCCATAATGGATAAGGATCATGTCATACAACCAACCAATCCATGTTTTTAATAGAAATATGTTTAATATCTAATTTCCAGCACCAATCATCACGCTTTCTCATTGATAAAGTAAAAAACATATTATGTTATAATTTCATGATTTTTAATTGGGAATTCATTTCATAACAACATGACGTTAAACTATACAATGTTTTTTCGGATTTCATGATGTTCAACTGCATGACATATGTCCTCACCACATGATGTTAAACTACTTGAGAATCAGTATCACACTAACAATTCATAGCACACATTCCAAATCTATGAGAAAGAAAGATGAATTTCCCTTTTCCCTTTTATAGATTCAGATTCACACATTGAATCTATTCCTCTAAGAAATATGTGTGTATTGATTCCTTCCATTGCAGGATATATAGAGTTTCCCATACCCTTTGTCAGGGGCCCAACCCCAATATTTATTTTTATCCACAATACTTTACCATATTAACTACCATATTATATTAAATTGTATTATATAAATCTAAACCACAAATTGTAAAGTAGTATGGAACCCGAATGTTAATCTTTATTCTCGACGGGTGACCATAATCCTTACTACATGACATTAAACTACACAAAACATTTCCTTACCACATGATGTATTACATCAAAGACTAGAAACAATCCTATGGATGGATCCTGTAGAGCTCCTTTGACAAGTCATTATGAACTTAAAATGCTGGCCAAGAAATTCACTTATCACATGAAGGATCCTAAATGGGAACCCCAGATTCGCCCAATCTGTGGACACTCGAAAATCAATAAAAAATACTTGGAATATAGAAATAAAATATCCAAAATATGGGAGTCTCATATGGTCATAAATATCATGAAATGCACCAAGGTGGTTCAATAGAAATAACAGGACTATGGTGAGATTTCCTCCTTATCCTGTGAAAGCATGCTGGCATGTCACCCTCACCACATGAAGGTCTTCAGACATGTCTATGAATTCTTATGATCCCCTAAGGGATATATAAGAAAAAAGAAAGGGGTTTTACATGAAACTATCATTCATTATAACATGAACCTTTGTTGTTTATGTGATAAATTTCCTATGGGAATAATGGTTTTATTCAACATCATTTTTACAAACTCATGATACCCATAAACCTTGTAAAATAAATAGGAAAATAAAAGTGGACTAGTTGGGATCCTCTTGCGGTTGTAAAACTTATGCGAAGTGATCAAGCACTCTAAAAGACATCACAATATCCACTTAACATGATGACCTAACCACAAAAAGGCCCATTGTGAAGACATATTTTTCTCACAGAATATCCCCGAAAAGTCTCCCCAGGTCTCATGAAATCTTTTCAATAGAAGTCCAGATCTTCTGAAGGCCCATGGATATGTGGACTTGAGAATTTGAGATCCCATTTTAATTGCAACGTGATTATTAACGACCCCATTAATAGGATATAAACAAATAAATGTGGCATTAATGGGATTGTATTGCAATCATTGAAAGTCATGTGACACCGCAAGGATGACCTATGATAGGACATTATAAAGAACATGACACCAAATTCATCCAATGAATTCATATTGTATGCACATTATGTGAACTAAACAATGTTGTGAATAATCAAGGTGCTCAGGCCATTAAATCCCCCACCCTAGTATCAAAAAATTCATCCTTCGATTGACACACCAGAGGTGACATGCCATAGAGAATACTTCTTGAAGTAGAAAATATTGTGTTCACAATGTCTTTTTCCATGTAATGATAGAGGAAACAACCTATAGGATCATGAGACATATGTATGATCTTTTTTTGATCACTCACAGATCATGTGAAAGACTTATATCGAGTTACACAGAGAACATCCAACATATGTGGTTAAAATTTTTATGTTTAAAAACCTGATAATAATGAATATATCTAAATGTCATATGAAATAAAAATTATTATAATGTCTATAGAAAAGAGAATTATGTGAATATGTGCACATTGATTATCATTCACTTCAAATAACTCATCCAAATCACACAAATGCACCAGGACATGTCACTAAATTCAATTTATGTACTCTGAACATTGTCTTGTAATTCAGATGACTACCTTTGAACACATCATCCAAATATCATAAAACTCTCTAAGATCTTCATCCAAATCATGTGATGTCCTCTAGACATGTCTCCCAGTGTTATATGGAGATTCCTATGTATGCTGGCTATGTATCATGAATCCCTTAGTTCCTTTTAGAAAGTTCTCATGGAACCTTCCATGCATGTCAAAAATGTCACATGAAATTCTCTGGATATATCAACTAGATATCATGATACCGTCTATGAATTTAAACCAGATCTCATGAATCCCTTGGACAATTTCAATCTGATCTCTGAACTCCAACGAAGAATGTCATCTAAATCATGTGTAAACTTATTAGTTATTTATTCAGATCTCGAGATACACTATATAAATATATTATAGGCTATACAATTCCCTACGGACATGCCACCCATGTCATGTGAATCCCTCCAGGATCTTCATTCATATAATGTATAATACTTCATACAAAAAAACCTAGGTCATATGATGCCCTCCTAAAAATTCATCCATGACATGAGACAATATCCATAATTGTTGGACTAGAACATGTGATTTCCTTGAATCTAATTCAACAAAATCATGTGATATCCTTCATTCATTTCAACCCATATTATGAAATGATCTTCAGAAAATTATTGGAATACATACACATGTTAGTTATGAAATTAACCCATGATAAAGAGATGTCTCATGGAATTAAAACCATGTCCAGGATGCATATTAGGGAATAATCAATGTGTAGGCCTTGATAAATTGAACAATGATTACTTTCATTCATTTCATTATAATGATAAATAGGATTCATTATTAAGGCATTAGAAATAATATACACTTGTATAAATTTTATTATACCAATAACTACAACATTTCAACCATTAGGCCTTAATCCCTCCCAAGGGATGATCATTTTTCTCCATTCTACAGGGGATAAGATGCCAATAGAACTATGAGAATTCTAATTAATTCCATAACTAGGATACATTAGATTCCATCCAAGGGCATAATATCAAATATATTGTTACCTTAGTAAAATTACAACCAATTATATGACATTTCGACCATCAGTACCCAATTAATCCCTTGGGATAATCATTATTCATTATCCACCAGTGGATAAATAAGTCAAAATAAATATGATAACGCTAATTACATGCATAAACAGGATATGTTAGATTCATTCCTATGTCCCAAGATCAAATATACTCTCACATCATTGGAATAATACCAATTTTTTGAAATTTCAACTATTAGGACTGAATCCCTCCCATTGGATGATCATAAATCTTCATCCACCAATACATAGTGAAGTCAATTGCACAATAATGACTCTAATTATATCCATAACTAGGATACATGTGACAGCTTCTTGTGGTATGAGATCCATAATAAATAGTGTAATGGTTGTGTTAAAAAACATGTCCCACACTCATATGTGGTGGTAATGATTACTCTATATAGCTTATTTCCCTCATTGAGCACATATCAAGTGATATTAGGGAGTTTCAATGGTCAAATCCTTTTTATAATGAATCTCCATCATCTATGGAAAACTTATCATTTAAGTCTCACCCAATGTCTTGATATTATATTTCCTTAATGATGGTTAATATTAGTAAGTATTCCATGATCAACGTAATTTTGATAACACTGATTCCCTCCAAAACCAGAACATGTAGGATGTCTCCATAAGGTATGAGATGAAATATATTGTGTTTAATTACAAAAGTAAATTTCCTTTATGAATGAAGTCAAATTGTATATGTTTAATGGAAAAATTGGTTTTTGATTATTATTATGAAGTAGGATATTTAAGATGCCTCATAATGTGTCAATACAATTTTGGATATAATAATCACCTCCCAACATGAAACTAAATCCCAAAGTGCCTTGTTATATAACTTCAACATATTATAATATACTCATTAACAGGAAATGGAAGAAGAACATTGGATACCTATATATGTATTTACTAATACTATGCCATCATTTTTTATATAAGATTATTTTACCTATTATAATTTTTTAGGTTACGATTACTATATCAATATTCGGAATATATTCTCAAACATGATATTAAATATACAACAGAGTTCTGAAGTAGGAGAAAATTCACTCTTAAGAGGATGCAATGATCCAGACCTCTCATCCTAAAAAAATGTGATTCCCTAAGAACCATTGTGTTGGAAACCTGAAAGGGCCACATCCCTTGGAAATAATCTATGTACTAAATTATGGATGTGGGAATTTTTAGGAGTTTTAGTTAAGAAAAATAACAGTTAACCCTTTAGAAATGATTATACAGGACATCCAACACCCCAAAATTCGTAATCTAGTGAAACCAAATTCACTTCAAGTAATTTTTTTCAAATGAAATTATGATGGTGAACCATACATGGACCCATATTACAATGGTATTTCCTTTGTAAGATAAAAGATTATATACTGCTCAGCTCTCATCGGTCAATTTTTTTATTGTTCAGAGGGTGGCCAAGGGATGAATCTTTTCTATCGAAGTAGTTCTATATATATATATATATATATATATTATTTTTAGGAATATTTTTACGTTTATGTTAACATAATTATATGCATGAATGTGAGTTTTGATTATATAAATACCCAGTTTTACAAATAAATTTCCATTTCAACTTTTATTCATGTATGTAACATATATCATGAGAATTCAGGGATAATAAACCATTTAGAGATAATATATATGTTATCACTTGTTTATAATCATCATTAAATTGATTGGATTATGTTTAAATTTGAAGATCAATTTGATTCTGAGATTTTTTGTACATAAAATGTTCACTCTTGAGATAAATGTTAAAATTTTAATCTATATTAAACCACTATGTATTCCACAATAAATGTAAAATGTATGAATGGAGTTCATATTTAATATAATAACCATTATATGTGGATTTCAATATACCATATATGTAAACAATTATATTTGCATAAAATAATTATTTCAACATTAAGGATGTGAAAATAACGAGGTATTTGGGTATTTTGTTGATCATATGTGTAACATCCCGACATGATATTTATGGTATGAAACATATTTTTCTTTTGGATATTATTTATTCTTCATGATGACTTATTGTAGTTTCTCTAGATTATTGATTGAAACTACTTTTTTGTTCCTTTCAAGAGTTGGGACTGTCTTTTGATTATTATTCAAGGTTATAAGAGGTTTTTAAGAAAATCAGTAGAGTAGTGGAAAATGACTTATAGCCTTAAATGATTATATAGGTCCACCATAATGTTAGGGGGCCACTATCTAGAGGGTGGAGGAATGGATTTATGGGATTCTTACATGAATCATACTGTCTAGTCAGTGGAAGCCTCCAACTAGATGATAGGATGCATAGTGGTTATTAAATTAAATTTAGAACCATCATCCAATAATTTGTGTTTCATTGGTTATGATATACTACATAGTACCACTGTCCAGCTGATGGGATCCATCAGATGGCTTGGGATGATGACATGGGTGGGGAATCATATGTCAGAAATGCATTTTTTTTACTTTAATATATTTCTTAATTCTAAACAGAACTCCCTTGAAAATAATTCATCCCTTTGGATTTTTATTACTCCATTATGGTTAATTTATACCTTCCAATGTCAATATTCCATGGATTAATTTGTATAATAATGTGTATAATCCCTTTTGATAATACATGTAAATTTTTAATGTTTTTTATTATTCTTTTCTCAATTTTTTTATCATTTGCGTTGATTATTTAAAGACTTCTGACTCTCCATTTTAGGATCCCGTGATTGGTGTTTCAAAAAATCATTTTGAGGTCGGTTTTTCAATAATCTTATTCATATCAATTTAAACAATTATGTATTTCTTCATTTCCAATATATTTCTAATGGATTTCTGATGATTTATTTGATATTGGAGATATATGTTTATAAATGGAATAGTGTTTATGTTTAACATCATGATAATGGATTTCCAAATTAAAATATGATTTCTAGAAAAATGTTTAGATTGAATAAATGATTTTATGAAAGAATTTGATTATGAATGTTAACAATGATGGCATGATAAGTGTTATGGATTTGAAATTAAATGAATTGTTTGAAAAGAATAGTTTTTCTTGAAACCAATTGTATTTTGATTTTTAAATTGAATGGAATGTTTAGAAAAAAACAAGGTTTCCTTGACAAATATTTATTTAATTAATTTTAGATTGATTGAAATAAATGATATATCATGTTATGATTTATTTATGTACTTGGGGCACATAGTAATAAGGGTAGTTAGGTAGGAAGTATAATAAAATAACACAACGAATATAATATCTCTACATAGAAATTTATTGATGATTAAAATTATAGTAAATATAATGACGATACAGTGTTCATTTATTGGGGGTGTTCTCCTATTCACTCTAGTATTATGATCTTGGGATGTATTCTCACCAAGATCAGTATTTTGCTGAGATGTGTATGTATCCTTTGGAAAAGATCTAACAAACCTAGAGGGTTTTAATATTATTCTATGATTGACAATGAATTATATATTATTTTTAATGAAATTTATTATTCATGAAGTTTTGATGAAATAGTTACTAATACATATTTTATATTCCTTTTTTATAATCTCCACTGAATCAAATAGAATATCAATTTTTTAATGTGTACTTTTAAACATTATTACAATTACACAATTTTTCTTAATTTATAATATTAGGTATAACACCACGAAAATTTATTTTAAAACAAAAATAATATTTACATATATCTTAACACACAAAACAAGTCCTTTATTGAATTTAGATTTATTATTACAATATTATTACAAATATTTGACATTTATAAAATTGATATTGAATTGGTTGGTTTGAATATGAGTATCCTCAGTGTGAAATATATTTAAAATGGTCTTGCTCAAAAAAAAAATTGTATTAATAGTAGATATGAACTCATTTTTTAGTATGTCTTTTTATTCGTCAAAAATGCATTTAACACATAAATGATATTTATTATATATTCTGTATGGAAAATTTTTTTAATATATAAAACATTTATATTTTTTATTTTTTTGTAATAAATTTCATTTTTGAAATTACTATATCTGAATTATCTTAGGATACATTTTACAGATTTTTATTAAGTGATTCATTTTTAGTAAATAGTGAGAAAAACATATTTTTCAAATATTACCATTTACATACATTAAAAAAGTAATTTTAAATGACCATAATATTTTTTAATTTTTTCCATAAAGTGAAATATTTTCCATTTTATTCCAAATAATCTACTTAATTACATTGGAATCCTTAATATTATAGACTGTTTTATATGATATGTTTTAGGATTAAAATCACATTTGTCTGATTTTTTTTCATTGTGTTTAATGAATTTATATTGTAATTTATTTCTAATAGTTATTTGTATTTGAAATTGAAAAAATGATAAAACATTCATAATTTGGAGGTATTATATTTTTAAGTATCCACTTTTATATTTTTTTCCTTTTGAATAGTACTGATGATAAATATTTATCACCCTGAAATTGGTTAAATGTGTTAAACTAGTTAAAAACATGAGATAAGGTCTAATAATCTACAAAACACATTCCCTTATTTCTTTTAATGGAGTAAATTTGAACATATTTATTAATATTATAATATATATCATTTTTTCCACTTTCCATTGATAATGAAATTTATATCATATTGAATAAGTTTTTTTGTAAATGCCACTCTCTTGAATTTAATGTCTCTAAATTTGTTTAATAAGGGTAAAAAGTGGATAAGATTTGATATAATGTTTTTAAAATATTAAATAATTTTTTATTGGTAATTTATTTAAATTTTTTATTAATTTACTAATTACCTTAAATCTTTACTCAATGTCAACATATTATTTATTCAATTGAATAAAAAATAAAATAATTTATTTTAAAATTATAATATCTAATAAGATTTTGGTTTAAAATTTTATAACATGGATTATATGTATAAATATATCGTTTTAGGGATGTATGAATTTTTTATATTTGAATTTTAGAACAATTTTGATAAATTTAATGTAAAATTAAATAAATAGTTTCAAAAATGGATTTAATGATATTTTTTGAGAAGTGATATTTGATTACATAATTTTGAATATTATAAAAAACATGAAAGGGGAAATTATGATGATAAATTCTATAAATTGAAATTAATGTTATATTTATGAGTTAATTATTCACTTATAAGTAAAATTATAACATATTAATATTGTCAAAGTTATTCACAGGGTTAAGGTTAAATTTATTTAATGTAGGGGTTAAACATAAAGGTATGGTTTAAAATGAAACCAAAAACTATAAAAATTTCATTTCATGATAAATTTGATACCATAGAATATTTTTAATTAAATATATTTCCTTTTTAGAGCATTTTTATTAATAATGGACTAATTATAATTTATTCTTCATTGTAATTACTAATGTTTTCTTCCCATCAATTATAAAAGGAAAATCCTTTTCTATTTATTTACAGAACTTTATGCCATATTTCTCAAAAAACCAAAAATTTATCATCAAAACATCCTTATCCATGAATTATTGGTCATTTCCTTCATAAATAAACTTTACAACGGTCTTTAAGAAGGGATCTAACGGATGCTTACTGAAGAAGTGATAATCATCTTACATGGTGTCCATCATTTTATGTAGTTTTCTACCTCCTACAAATTTATCGTATTAATCATAAAATAACATCCACAATATACTCAGTATACTATAATTTTGTATTTATTATGTAAATATAAATATACACCCACCTATTAATTGAAATTGGGAGATAAAGTATCACTCACACTTACATGTGGACATTCACCTCCACATACCGATAAAATTCATTTTACATCACCATCATTAATGGAACATAATTAATGTAGGATTAATGTTTATATATTATATTAATTCTTTAATTAGTATTTAGTAATTATTATGTATTATATACCATAATACCTTCAAATCCATTGGAAAATGATAATGTCAGTTTTGTGTACATATGGATGATCACCTCCACAAAGGGATGTGATTTGGTTTTCGTTTCCAAATTTCATGGATTTTACTAAGGATATAAAAGTTAATAAATTATAAATATATTTAATATAGTAAATATTCTATATTGGGGAATCATTATTAATATTTCATTACATTTATCCACTGAAAATTGAAATCAATGTTCATGAGTTTGTACAACCTTCCATCTTTCGGAATGGTGTAACCCATTTTCACTTTCCTACATTTTATCGATTAAAATAAATAAATATATTATATATAAAAGTGGTATTTATATTATTTTCATTATTATGTAGATTATATAACCATTAACCAAATAAAATTATAGAAACTACTGAAATGACGTTTCATGAAAAAAACTATGGACACTTAAGAAACTGTGATTTTAACAGGGAGTTATTAATAAATGGTTATTAAAATGTCAGATTTTGATAATATATGATATTATAAGTAACTAAATTAATAATTTATAGAATAATAATAATATTAAATTTATTATACCATAGGCTAATGTTATTTTTACAAATGTTCAACAAGATGTAAAATGTTTTAATCATAATTTAATTTCTATGAGACTCATTCCAAATTCAACACTTGTTTCATTTTTATAGTGTGTATAATTACAATGAAGTTGTTAATATATATTGTCACTAACAATAATGGGATATACATTTCTATCTAATTTTATCTCTTTCATGATGTTTTAATTCAAATTTTTGGAAGTGTCAAGGATTTTATATCACAATGTCACTATTTAAATGGATGTTTTTTTGTCAGGTTATTTATGATGATAGATTTTTACCCAAATATCAAGAATCCCATGATGTTTAGTATCCTCTAGTAATTTCTAAAAAATACATTTCTTTATTTCATTTTCCTTTCTTAATGTACTCAATTTAATTAAATAATTAATAATTTAAAACTGACTTTATTTTTTCTCTTCATCCATAAATCCATTTTCTTTCATGATAATGTTTTCAATTTTTTGAATAATTATTTAAATATTATCAAATAACTTGTAACATAAATTTATATCCATGATTTATATTTTACAAAATGGTTTAAAAGTAACTATTTTGAAGTGTTCTGATCCAGGTTTTGGAAGCAAGTCTTTTTATTCCTAGAAACAGAGTTCAATTGGTTTTTTTCAAAATCCACAATGGGTTTATTTGGGAGTGTGAAAGGAAACAAATATTATTTAGCAAGATGAATAATGTGTTTAAAGTGATTTTATTTCCTATTGTTTAAAAAATTTTGGGTCTAAAATTTACAAAATAAATAAAGGTTTTTTTGGAAAAGGATGTTGCATCCATGTTTGATGGTGACTCAAAATTTTACGTGCAAGTGATGATTCGAGATATTCACATTGAAATACAGAAATAGAAATAATAACACACAATCTTTGTTTTTCAAAAAATATGTTTAATGAGATATGTTTATTTAAATGGAACAAATAATGTGAGGAAGAATATTATACACTAAATACGAATACAAAATGGAGTTACACGCATGTAAATTTTTGAGTTCGACACATAAAAAAAGGAAAATTAATGATCTTCATGTAAAAGTGATGTTGTATAAAATCATCTAACACTCCAAATACGATGTCAAAATCAGGGTTATAGAGATGGGGGATGGAGTGAAAGGATTTTTCATTAATGGATATCTATTTCTACAAATATGCGGTTACCCCTTATATTCAATGTAATATTTTGAATGAATAATTGGTTTTTAAGCTGTGTGGATGAGTTTGACGTAGAAGAGTTACATGTAGAAAATCATTTAAAAATAATTTTGAATGTCTCTATAAAGGGTTATTTAAACTCATGGTCTAGTTTCATGAAATACATGTTCTGTCTAAAATAAAAAATCAGTAAAAACTCAGAATGTTCTGTACAAGAACATGTGTTGGGTATAAGATCTTAAGTGTCCTACGTGAAAGTTTCAATTTCTGGTTTTTTGATCAGTTATTTAAATATAATCAATTCATTTCCATAGTTAATATAGATTCACTTGTATGTTAGGGATATGGACGTAAATTCCAGTCTACAAAATCAACCTTAATATCATTAAAATTGGGTATGTCGTCACCAAAAGTAGTGAGATATGGTGAATCGGTAGAAGTTTTCCAAGAGAGGAAGTGTGCTTTTACTAAAATATTATTAAGGGGGTGTTCCTGGAACAATTTAACATGGATTGAAATATTTTATTTTACAAATAGTGAAGATTATTGGATCTTTTTATGATTGAAAAACATTGGCCGTATTTTCCTTGTACTAGCACTTAGTGGTGAACCATGTAAAATTATTTGTGCTATTTTTTTCAGGTAATTTATTTGCTACACATTTCCACTAAAAAGGTTTAACAAGTTCCTCAAAATGTTGTAAAATTATCTATATCATTAAAATAATAATTTGACACCCTAATTCACCCATCCCTTCTCACAGGTTCCTTGGGTCCTACAAGTTGTATCATTGGGAGGTTGTTGGAGTTAAATTTGTCCTTTATTTGTTTCATTGAAAATTTATTATATAACTTTTTTTCTCATTCTATTATGGATGTAACATCCAGATATACATGAACATTATGAGATATAATCTATGATACCTTTGAATGGAGGTTATTTATTCCATTTCATAGTTTATTCGTGTCACTGATGCAATATTACTCTCTATTATTGAAAGAAATATGAAAAATGCTTGACACAGATACCTAAGAATAAAATGAACATATTGAAACACTATCGAAATGATATGAGTTTCACTAAACCCAAGTCTATTTTGGATTATATGAAAATATATGTTTTGAGAACCATAATTTGATGTAGGATAAACTCCATGATTTGAAAAATACGTTCACTGATCAGAAAATTAATTTTGATAAAAATGAATATACCTTTTTATTCATTTTAATAATGTTTTTGGAAAAATTAGAGGTCTTGGTGAAGATAAAACCTATATTAACGTTGTTGTGAAAATCTTGAGATGGATTCTGCCACTATAAAATATAAAATTTTCATCCTTTGATGAAATAGATCTTTTTAAACACTCTTTTGATGATAAACGATGGAGTATGGTGGATTATGAAATCAGAGTCATATCATAAGATTCAATAACATGAAAAAGAAATGAAATGTAATTAAAATCCATTGAAAACATTAGGTTTCCAAAGAATTTGTTTATGGAGATATTGATTATGATGAAATTATTTCTCCTTTTCCATGAGATTCATGATAGGAAAAGGGTGATTTGAAGAAAAGCTTCATCTTCCCTATTTTCAATGTGGTGTAGTTGGAAACATTTTTTCTGGTGCCCATGGAGATCCAATTTTGAATAATGTAAATCTATAAATATGATGAAGGTTTAGAAAAGTTTTCCCCATAAGGGATAATTCAAATCGAGAATTAAATTACAGAGAAAAATATTCTTCTGTAAATATGAGTAAGTTAATATTAATTTTTTCAATGATGAATAACCTATGTTTAAATATGAATCCCAAGAATCCATGATTTCGACATTCAAGAAGGAAGAACCTTGAAAATATGAAGTTGATTTGTTGATTTGTTTTTTTGACCTCAAGGTGGAATTTTATTGTTCTCTTGATATAATATAAGATCAATTAAAATAAAAATAATATTGAGAGAAACTCTATAATACATATCAGAGTATATTTATCTACATGATGTAAAAATTGATCAACTAGAATTAGGGGAAGAATAATAGGTAACAACTATTGAAATCTCTAAATATGTTCTGGAAATTACATTAAAGATTAAATAGTAGGTTATGGTAATAAGTGACCTTACATCAAGTCTAGAAGAGATAACTGAGGCCATTGAAGGACATGAAGAAGAAGTTACTACACTAAGGAGTAAACTATAAACTGAATCAAATTCAAGGGAAACAAAGAAGAAATTGTAGTTCAAAATATTATCAGAAATATAGTTATCAGAATGATCCAAACGTGGTTTTAAAGGAGAAGAGACGAATTGAATAATAACAAATCCACATTTATTGAAAAAACATTAATTGGATTCAATGATTAAACATCTATGGTGGTAAACAAGATGAGACAATATAAGGGAATATAGTAATTTAAACATATCACAAACGTACCTGATGTCCCAATATAGAAATATTCAAACCAAATTTAAAATATAGCTTAATATTACCATCATGAAACTAGAAAGTATTTTTAATTTAGAATCATGACACATGAAAGAAAAATGAGGAGAAATAGAAGTGGCATGACATTTCCTATTATAAAATTTCAATCTTATTGCTTTTTAGGACATATCATTTCATATTGTGGATTGGAAATGATCTATCTAAACAGGGAAACACCATGAAAACATCTAAAGATAACAAGACCACATACTTTATCATATTGAATTAATGTTTCTATGGATATTGTTTTCACTATAATAGGTATGTCCATAAATATATTAATAGAAAAAAGTTGAAAGGTGGGAAAATTACCAATAAAACATATAGACATGTAAAAAACCACCATCAATGAAAAGACACTTTTGAAAATATGTATTCTCCTATAGGAGTTGAAGATGTGTATGATAATACCATGTATATTTAGAGGTGTATGGAAATGAATTTTTTTTCCTCCACTCAATAAAGTATATCATGGAAGGAAAATAAAAATATATAGAAATACATCCTTGTAGAAATAGCTCTCAAAGATACAAATAACATTATCACATATATTATGTAAAGACCCGTAAATTTCAAGGAAATTTTTTTTCTTAATTTTTTTTGGAATTTTACAAGAACGCACTTTCTGACGGCACCTGATTCTGAGGCCCGGTGTGCCCGAAATCATTTTTCTAAGTTTGGCTCGGGTACGTTCAGTGAATGAACGAGCGGGTTTTTCTAACTTTGGAACCGGTGATTGGAATCAAATTCCGAGGGCACCGATGGAATCGCAGCGCCGGTATTTGCTGAGAAACGCCTCTTCCAGAGTTGCGTTTGCTCGAGTGTGGTTTTTAAAATTTTGGGGTTATGTTAAGAAATAAAATAAAGTGGTGCGATAACATTATTTTTTATTTCACTTAAATCCACTTAAAAGCCACTTGAAGCCACTTGAGCTAAGTTGAAGCAGATAGGGTGCAATCCAAAATATCCTACCCTCTTGGTAGGATATTTGTGAGGTGGGGCCCACACGAGCCCCACCGTTTCTTTTCCTCTAAGTAACGCACCCGCGAAAACTCCTCATTAATGAAAGTAAACTCGGGCGTTTTCTAAAACTCTTAAATGCTCCTACTAAATGGACAGTTAAGTCGTTACGATTAATTCACTGAATTAATGGTTCGTTTCTTAACACGTTTTCAAACTGTTGGCATAATAATAAAATAAGACCAACACCTTTTCTTTTTGTTGACGGGTTGTTTGTTGAGAGGATTTGGAGAATCTGTACCTTCATCCTCCTTCGCGAAGAACGCGAAGAACGCGAAGAACGTGAAGAACGCGAAGAACGTGAAGAACGCCGAACCCTCGGAGATCGACGACGCGACGCCGTGTTTCGCGAAGCCGACGATTCTCCTTCCAGGACGCTTATTACGCGAAGAACTCCAAACCCTCGAAGATCGATGACGCGACGCCGTGTTCCACGACGCTGACGATTCTCCTTCCACGGCGCTTCTTCCGCGACGTTCTTCCCCGCAACAATCTATGATCAACAACTACTTGAGGTAGGATATTTCAAAACTTTTAAAATTTTCTTTTGTGGATTTTATACTTAACATGGATTTAATTCGTGAAATTAAATCCATGTGTTTTCTTTAAACCTCGGAGATCGTTGACGCGACACACTTCCGCAACGCGACGATCCTCTTATTCCGCGACGGTCAAATCCACGAAGAACTCTCGTCTGACGACAGCTACGAGGTAGGGGTTTTATTTGAGAACAATATTTATCCCCATGGTTGTTTCTTCAAAAACGAAGAACCCGGATCAAAGTTCAATTATAATTTTATTAAAATTGTGTCTATTTTGTTTTAGATGTGTTGAATATTATTTTTTCCCGATATTTATCACCGAACGCAGAGCGTGCGGGCCGAAAAAACACAGCCCGAAAACCCTCCGCAGTTTTTCGTTGATGCGTGGATTGGAGGGCGATGAAAAACGGGGCCTCAAGTCAATTTTGAAGGCCTTGGAGTGAAGTTCGAGTCCTAAGATGAGCACTGGCAAAGACTGCGCGCAAATCGGACCACCGGAGCGCTTCCAGTGGTCCGCGGAAGCCTTTGCCGGCGCGCCACGCCGGCACGGCGGCGGCCGGCAGCGGCCGGTCCTGCGGCCGCGCGGGACTACGGAGGAGGGACGCGGCTTAAGCCACATCCGGTGACACAGATCGGCCCCAAGCGGGGTCGCGGCTTTCCTTCACGCGGGGGCAGCACACCCCGCGCCGCTCGGCCTTAACCGGCCGAGCCAACCCTGGCAGTCGAGCCGGGTCACGCCCAGGCCGGGCCGGGCCCCCCTGGCCGAGCCGGGCCGTGCCGGCCGGGTCGGCCCCGGACCCGGGTCGGGTCGACCCGGTTCGGGACGACCCAGGGGGGGTTGGGACGGGTTGATCCGGGCCCAGACCCCCCGTTTTCAGACCTTTTCGGTCTTTTGCTCATAATTTGAGCTTCGGGACTCCGAACGACACGCCGTCAGCGGAGATGCGATCCTTGGATCGAGATGGGCGTTTCGGTATATCACACTCAACGTTTCGGAATACTTTGGGTTCGGCCGAGTTGGTTCGTACACGAAACCAACCGGGCCCTCCGAGCGGAAACACTCATATCTTGGGCTTCAGACGTCCGATTGATGTGCCGTCGTCTTTGTTAGATTCCTCTAAGTTAGACGGATCTTTTGGCTCACTCCTCCCAAGGTTTGGACGTAGGTGGAGTATGGTCGGGATGGTTTTGACTTGAAAAAAACCAACCGGGCCCCTGGGACAAAAAAGCCAATAACTCTCAGACCGGGCATCCGACTGACGTGTCGTCTGCGATGTTGAGTTCCTATTGACGATACAGAACTTTTGGATACATCAACTCTGGACTATGTGTCAGTTGAAGTATCAGCCTCTCGGCTCGTGGAACAGACCCTCCCGAATGAGCTTGCTGTGTGCAAGAACCCTAGTGCTGGCTGCGACTGTGACGATGACGATTGTGCAGAGATCCTCAGTGGATTCGACGATGACTACAACACTCAGCGATCCTTTGTGGTTCAATGCTACTGATCCTGTATGGGTCCGATCCTGTGTGGGTCAGCACTCAGCAGTCCTTTGTGGGCCATCGCCTACAGATCCTGTGTGGTTCTGATCCTGTGTGGGTCTTTGCAGGGGTTAGTTACCTATCGATCCTTTGTGGATCAGATCCATTGTGGGTCATTGCGGGGGATAGTTACCTGTCGATCCTGTGTGGGCCAGATCCATTGTGGGTCATTACGGGGGTTAGTTACCTATTGATCATGTGTGGGTCAGATCCTTTGTGGGTCATTGCGGGGGTTAGTACCTATCGATCCTTTGTGGGTCCGACGGCTTAGATGAATCAGTGGATATATCTGATCATTTCTATCATCATACGAAGAAGTATACCTGTGTGATCTGAATCCTGTTTTGCATTCCTATGTGGATTGTGTTGTGCTATCCTGTGTGGATTTATGTTTGCTTTCCTGTGTGGACTAGGTTGTACTTGGGTTCGGATGCTGGAGCCGTACGAGAATTGATGACTTATGTATATGTATGGGCATATACCAAAGCAGTGTCTGATGTTACTTTGTGATTGTATCTTTCCTTTTTGGATTATCCTTTGTGGATTCTGAGAGACCTTCGGGGGTATCAGGGTCCCTACTGAGTAGCTTATACTCACCCCTGCACGGGCTATGCCCACACTACATTGTGTTGGTTGCAGACGACGGACAGCGTTGATCGAGGTGGAGGCTTACGGAGCAGGACGGTACCTGGTGGTGGACCATTGGGCGAGACGTACTCGGAGCGGACGACTGGACCCGAGGAGCTGTGGAGGCTATCTTTACTCACCCTTCAGGTGGGACTTCCAGAGGACAGCTCGACGATGCGGCTTACTTTCAGTTGCTGTTTTTCCCTTACGAGTTATACTTTACCTTCAGTTTGGGTTTGTATTCTGGCCCACTTACTTTTCCACACATACTTTTCCGCACTTACTACTGTACTCAGTTTTTACTTAGTGTTTACTTCTGATTGCTTGCTCTGTGGTGTTTGTGGTTTACTTTAAAAAGAAAATGCCTTCCCTTTTTATAGGGATTTACGCCTTGGTTCTAGTCGCCAGCCCCCGGCCTATGGAAGGCGGGCTTGGGGTAGTCACGGCACGGGCCCCGAGGAAAGGTCGTGACAAATTGGTATCAGAGGAGTTCGGTTCTACCGCAGACTCTGATCTTTTTCTATGTGAAGCAATAGTGTTTAGCATATTGGGTGTGGTTATCAGTCCAGGGAGTCCAGTGTTGGTGCGGCGGCCGACGTATCCGTACACCAGGACCCTGACTTCTGATTTCCGACTTAATGCACGAAAACATTGATTGCATGTGTGTTTCAAGGTTTCTTTGTGATTACTTTGTGTTAGCTCACCAGGTATACTGTTCTGACCATGGCACATCGGTTTCCTTTTCTGGATGGCCCCACGATGGCAGCCAGTTAGGGTTCCGAGAGTTGAGTGTGACAACAGCCCGCCGAGCGACGAGGCCTCGGTATAGGGCCCTTTGACAGCTGAGGCACCGACGGTACCTTTACCCGTCGAGCCACTGATGCTTCCAGCACCAGCCGCTGACGATGCACGTCACCTCAGCGCACTGCATGAGTTCCAGTGCCAGCGACCGCCCAGGTTCCATGGGGAGATGGACCCCCAGGTAGCTGAGGACTAGCTAGAGGCAGTGGTGTGAGTTTTCTGGTTAGTGAGGACACCAGCAGACCTCATGGTGATCCTCGCAGCGAGCCTACTGCACGCAGAAGCGGGCCGATGGTGGAGATTGATGCTCCAGGTGCATGATGAGGCATCTCTTCTCTGGACAGACTTTGAGGGCCTCTTCTGCTCAGAATTCATCCCGACCACCCTCTGTGCGGTGCGCATCCAGGAGCTTCTTCAGCTGCGGCAGGGCAGCTTGACGGTCGCCCAGTACTCAGTGAGATTTACTGATCTCTCGCATTACTCGACCGACATGGTACGGGACCCATTCTTCTGGGCCTGGACCTTTGAGCAGGGATTGAGACATGAGATCAGGGCATCACTGATCTCCCTCAGCATTCTGAATCAGGCAGGAGTACTGGAGCGAGACCTTTTGATCGAGAGCTTCCTTGCTGAGCCTTCATCAGCAGCGAGACCTACCGCGGGGTGGCACGTAGCAGAGTCTTATGCGGCAGGCAGTCGACGGATGACTCAGGGGTCCAGGAAGATCAGACCCTCACACAGACGACCTCAGTACACCGGCTCAGTAGTTCGGGGCACACAGCGTGGAGCCAGTCTTTCGAGAGGCAGGAAGTTCTACACATGCAGTGGGTAGGTCCACATGGCTCGTGACTGCCCGACCCACCATGCCGAGGAGCAGCAGACAGTTGAGGGGCCACCCAGGCAGAGGAAGAGGGTCGACCGTGGTGGTCCGTAGGGAGGAGGTGGATGAGGCAGAGGAGATGGTCGAGTATCAGGTGGTGGGTAACACTTTGAGGCTCTACCACCACCACCTCCAGGAGGTCCACCCCAACCACAGGGAGCTGGCGGGCAGAGATAGGCACAGCTCCAGGCAGCGGAGGCATACGACCACGGGGCACCCGAGATGATTCAAGGTACTATCTGTGTCTATTCCACCCTTACTGCAGTTCTTATAAACACAGGAGCGAGTCACTCTTTCATAGATGCTTCCCTTGTTTGGAGCTCGGATATTCCGACAGAGTCGTTAGCTCGATCCTTACGGATATAGACTCCTATGAGAGTAGACTCGACGATTACGCACTGGTGCCGGCAGTGTGAGCTTACTCTAGGAGGCGAGAGCTTCGGCTGGGATCTTCTTATAGCGGCGTCGAGGCCATACGACGTCATCTTGGGTATGAATTGGTTATCTACAGTCCATGCACAGATTGACTGTATTAGGCACAAGGTGTGATGTGTACGCACCGACGGGAGCAGGTTCACCTTCACCGGCGAGAAGGGAGCCTTCGCAGCACAGGATGGACTTCCGCAGAGGAGAGGACAGCCCATCACTCATCAGTTGGCTAGCCTCATCCTAGAAGCAGTTGATGTGCAGAGTCCTAGTTTTCCTATAGTGGTGGATCAGTATGCGGACGTCTTTCCCGACGAAGTTCTGGGGATACCTCCTCACAGAGAGGTAGACTTTTCTATTGATTTGTACCCCGGGACAGCCCCGATATCCACTCCAGCATATCGGATGGCCCCCGCTGAGCTTCGAGAGCTACGGGTACAGTTGGAGGACTTGCAGGGCAAGGGTTTCATCAGACCCAGTGTTTCACCCTGGGCTTCCACAATATTTTTTGCCAAGAAGGCGGATGGAAGCTTGCGACTTTGGGTCGACTATCGTCTCCAGAACCAGGTGACAATGAGGAACAAGTATCCTCTACCGAGGATTTATGACCTCTTCGATCAGCTCAAGGGAGCACGGTGGTTCTCGAAGATAGACCTCAGGTCAGACTATCATCAGCTCAGAGTTCGGGATGAGGACGTGCAGAAGACAGCCTTCAGATGTCAGTATGGCCACAATGAGTTCTTGGTTATTCCATTCGGCATAACCAATGCTCCATCGGTGTTCATGGGCCTTATGAACAGGATCTTTCAGCCATACCTCGATCGCTTTGTCGGGGTCTACATCGACAACATTTTGATTTACTCGACGACTGAGGAGGAGCACGCCTACCACTTGCGTGTTGTACTAGACACACTCCGAGAGCACCTGATTTATGGAAAGATCTCGAAGTGTCAGTTCTGGATGCGTGAGGTCCACTTCTTGGGACACGTCATCTCTGAGGCGGGAGTTGCAGTGGATCCTGTGAAGATCGAGGCAGTGCTAGCTTGGGAGCCACCAAAGAGCATGACGGAGGTGCGGAGTTTCTTGGGACTAGCTGGATACTATCGGAGATTTGTGCCAGACTTATCTAGAGTTGCGGCACCACTCTCAGCTTTGATGAAGAAGGTGAAACCCTTTGTGTGGTCAAACAGATGTCAGCAGAGCTTCTAGGATCTAAGACAGAGATTGACCAGCGCACCTATCTTGAGGTTGCCTGAGGAGGGAGTAGGGTACGTAGTCTACTGCGATGCATTAGGGACCAGACTCGGATGTGTCCTGATGTAGGATCGGGCAGTGATCGCCTATGGATCACGTCATTTGGGGCCGCATGAGAAGAACTACGCTACCCATGACTTGGAGTTAGCAGTAGTGGTCTTCACTCTGAAGACATGGCGACACTATCTGATGGGTGATCGCTTTACAATCTTTTCTTACCATCAGAGTCTCAGGTACGTCTTCTCTTAGAAGGACCTGAACCTGAGACATCGGTGATGGCTCGAGTTCCTCCAGGACTATGACTTTGAGATAATCTATACTCCTGGGAAGGGGAATGTAGTAGCTGATGCTCTCAGCAGGAGGACGGGAATTCAGCTACTCGAGGAGGCGACAGAGCAGCTAGCCTCTTTGCAGATATCCATCGTGGATAGGGATGGAGAAGCCTTCCTTCAGTCACTCACAGTCTCTCCTCCACTACTACAGTAGGTCAGAGAGGCACAGCATGGGGATGCTGACTATGAGACGCGGTGTGCATAGATATCCTCAGGACAAGCAGCTGATGGTTTCTCCTTTGGAGAAGAGCACGACATCCTTTTTAGAGGACATACCTTGGTACCAGTTGCTTTACGGGAGGAGGTGCTGAGAGAGTTTCACACTTCTCATTTGGTGGTACTTCCTGGAGTGGCGAAGATGTACCAGGATCTCAGGAAACAGCACTGGTGTCCGGGCATGAAGAAGGCTATGGCAGAGTTCGTTTCTCGATGCCTCACCTACCAGCAGGTGAAGGTAGAGCATCTGGTACCAGCAGGCTTGGTGCAGCCCTTGGAGGTCCCGAAGTGGAAGTGGGACGACATATCTATGGACTTCGTAACTGGACTTCCACGCACTTCCAGAGGTCACGACTCCATCTGGGTGATTGTCGACTGACTCACCAAGTCGGATCACTTCTTACCCATCAGAGAGAAGGGCTTAGTGGAGTGCTTGGGGCGTCTCTACATTCAAGAGATTGTACGACTTCACGGTGTGCCATCATCTATCTTCTCCGATCGAGATGATCGCTTTAATTCTCGGCTCTGGAAGGGGTTGCAGGAGGCGTTCGGGACACAACTACGTCTGAGCACAGCCTTTCACCCTCAGACGGATGGTCAGATGGAGAGGACTATTCAGACTCTCGAGGACATGCTCTGTGCATGTGTCCTCGACTTTGGTCACAGCTGGGAGGGCCACCTACCCTTGGTGGAGTTTGCATAAAATAACATTTACCACTCCACCATCGAGATGGCACCATACGAGGCATTGTATGGCAGACCTTGCAGATCTCCTTTGTGCTGGACAGACCCTGGGGAGTCAGCACTTGTGGGACCAGAGATGGTCCGGGCCATGACAGAGAAGGTCCAGGTCATCCAGGAGTGGATGAGGACAGCTCAGAGCTGGCAGAAGTCTTATGCTGATAGGAGGCGGAGGCCACTAGAGTTCGAGGATGGAGACCACATATTCTTGCGTGTCTCACCTCGACGTGTATTACGGAGATTTGGTCGAGGCGGAAAGTTGTCTCCACGCTTCATCGGACGATTCCAGGTCCTCAGCAGGATTGGCGAGGTGGCTTATCGCCTGGCTCTACCACCTCAGTTGCACTGGGTGCACGACGTCTTCCACGTATCTTAGCTGAGGAGATACGTGAAGACCCGACGCACATCATTGACCATGGGGAGCTAGACATTGATGATGGGGAGACTTTTGTGGAGGTCCCGGTGGAGATTGAGTATCGACAGGAGTGGGTCCTACGTGGGCGGTTGATTCCTCTAGTGCACATCAGATGGCAGAACGGGAACCTCCAGGAGAGCACTTGGGAGCGGGAGGCTTAGATGTGTGCTCAGTACCCACTTTTGTTTACCTAGTTTATGATGTATCTTTAAAGGGACGTAAATCCCTGAGGTGGGAGTGATGTAAAGACCCATAAATTTCATGGAAATTTTTTTCTTAATTTCTTTGGAATTTTACAAGAACGCAGCTTCTGACGGTACCAGATTCCGAGGCCCGGTGTTCCCGGAATCATTTTCCGAAGATTGGCTCAGGTACGTTCAATGAACGAACGAGCGGGGTTTTCTAACTTTTGAACTAGTGCACAGAATCAAATTCCGAGGGCACCGATGGAATCGCAGCGCCGGTATTTGCTTAAAAATGCCTCTTCCGGAGTTGCGTTTTCTCGGGTGTGGTTTTTAAAATTTTGGGGTTAAGTTAAGAAATAAAATAACGTGGTGCGACAACTTGATTTTTTATTTCACTTAAAGCCACATAAAATCCACTTGAAGCCACTTGAGCTAACTTGAAGTAGATAGGGTGCAATCAAAAATATCCTACCCTCTTGGTATGATATTTGTGAGATGGGGCCCGCACGAGCCCCACCATTTCTTTTCCTCTAAGTAACACACCCGCGAAAACTCCTCATTAATTAAAGTCAACTGGAGCGTTTTCTAAAACTCTTAAACACTCCTAATAAATGGGCAGTTAAGTCATTACCATTAATTCACCTAATTAGTGGTTAGTTTCTTAACACATTTTCAAACTGTTGGCATAATAATAAAATAAGACAAACACCTTTTCTTTTTTTTTGATGGGTTGTTTGTTGAGAGGATTTGGAGAATCTGTACCTTCATCCTCCTTCGCGAAGAACGCGAAGAACGCGAAGAACGCCGAACCCTCGGAGATCGACGACGCGACGTCGTGTTCCGCAATGCCGACGATTCTCCTTCCATGACGCTTCTTCTGCGACGTTCTTCCCCGCAACAATCTCCGATCACCAGCTGCTTGAGGTAGGAGATTTCAAATCTTTTAAAATTTCCCTTTGTGGATTTTATCCTTAACATGGATTCAATTCATGAAATTAAATCCATGTGTTTTCTTTAAACCTCAGAGATCTTCGACACGATGCCCTTCCGTGACACGACGATACTCTTCATCTGCAATGGTCAATTCCGCGAAGAACTCTAGTCCGATGACAGCTACGAGGTAGGGGTTTTATTTGAGAACAATATTTATCCCCATGGTTGTTCCTTCAAAAACGAAGAACCCGGATCAAAGTTCAATTTTAATTTTATTAAAATTGTGCCTTGTTTGTTTTTCATGTATTGAATATTATTTTTTTCATGATTGTTATCACCTAACGCGGAGGGTGTGGGCCGAACAAACACGGCCCGACAACCCTCCGCATTTTTTCCTTAATGCACGGATTGGAGGGCGATGAAAAATGGGGCCGCAAGTCAATTTTGAAGGCCTTTCAGTGAATTTCAAGTCCTGGGACGAGCACCGGCAAAGACCATGCACAAATCGGGCCACCGAAACGCGTCCGGTGGTCCGCGGAAGGCTCCGCCGGCGCGCCACGCCGGCACGGCGGCCGGTAGCGGCCGACCGCCAGGAAGTGGCGGTGATGGCCAGTCCCACGGCCGCGCGGGACCGCGGAGGAGGGACGCGGCTTGAGCCGCGTCCAGTGACACAGAGCGGCCCCAAGCGGGGCCGCGGCTTTCCTTCACGCGGGTGAAGCACACCCCGCGCCGCTCGGCCGTAACCAGCCGAGACGACCCTAGCGGCCGAGCCGGGTCGCGCCTAGGCCAGGCCGGGCCACCCTATCCGGGCCGGGCCGCGCCTGTCTGGTCGGACCCAGACCCGGGTCGGGTCGACCCGGGGCGGGTTGGGCCGGGTCGGTCCGGGCCCAGACCCCCCGTTTTCGGACCTTTTCGCTCTTTTCCTCATAACTTGAGCTTCGGGCCTCCGAACGATGCACCGTCAGCGGCGATGCGATCCTTGGATCGATACGAGCATTTTGGTATATCACACTAAAGGTTTCGGAATACTTTGTGTTTGGCCGGGTTGGTTCGTACACAAAACCAACCGGGCCCTCGGAGCAGAAACACTCATATCTTGAGCTTCGGACATCCGATTGATGTGCCGTCGACTTTATTGGATTCTTCTAAGTGAGAAGGATATTTTGGCTCACTCCGCCCGAGGTTTGGACACATGTGGAGTACGGTTGGGCTGGTTTTGACTTTAGAAAAACCAACTGGGCCCCTAGGACAAAAAAGCCAATAACTCTCAGACTGGGCGTCCGATTGACGCGCCGTCTGCGATGTTGAGTTCCTATTGACGATACAGAACTTTTGGATACATCATCTCTGGACTATGTGTCAGTTGATGTATCAGCCTCTCGGCTCGTGGAGCGGACCCTCCCGAACGAGCTTGCTGTGTGCGGGAACCCTAGTGCTGGCTGCGACTGCGATGACGACGACTGTGCAGAGACCCTCAGTGGATTCGACAATGACTACAACACTCAGCAATCCTTTGTGGGTCAGTGCTACAGATCCTGTGTGGGTCCGATCCTGTGTGGGTCAGCACTCAACAGTCCTGTGTGGGCCAGCACCTACAGATCCTATGTGGGTCTGATCCTATGTGGGTCTTTGTGGGGGTTACTTACCTATCGATCCTTTGTGGGTCAGATCCTTTGTGGGTCATTGCGGGGGTTAGTTACCTATCGATCCTGAGTGGGTCAGATCCTTTGTGGGTCATTGCAGGGGTTATTTACCTATCGATCCTGTGTGGTTCAGATCCTTTGTGGGTCATTGCGAGGGTTAGTACCTATCGATCCTTTGTGGGTCCGACGGCTTAGATGAATCAGTGGATATATCTAATCATCTCTATCATCATAAGAAGAAGTATACATGTGTGAGCTGAATCCTGTTTTGCTTTCCTATGTGGATTGTGTTGTGCTATCCTGTGTGGATTTATGATTGCTTTCCTGTGTGGACTGGGTTGTACTTGGGTTCGGATGTTGGTGTCGAACGAGAATTGATGACTTAGGTATATGTATGGGCATATACCTAAGCAGTGTCGGATGTTACTTCGTGATTGTATATTTCCTTTTTGGATTATCCTTTGTGGATTCTGGGAGACCTTCGGGGGTCTCGGGGTCCCTGCTAAGTAGCTTATACTCACCCCTGCACGGGCTATGCCCGCACTACGTTGTGTTTGTTAAAGATGAAAGACAGCACTGATCAAGGTGGAGGCTTGCAGAGTAGGACGGTACCTGGAGGTGGAGCACTGGGCGAGACGTACTCGGAGTGGACGATTGGACCTGAGGAGCAGTGGAGGCTATCTGTACTCACCCTTCAGGTTGGACTTCCAGAGGACGGCTCGACACTGCGGATTACTTTCAGTTGCTGTTTTTCCCTTTCGAGTTGTACTTTACCTTCAGTTTGGGCATGTATTCTATCCCACTTACTTTTCCGCACTTACTGTTGTACTCAGTTTTTACTTAGTGTTTACTTCTGCTTGCTTGCTCTGTGGTGTTTGTGGTTTACTTTACAAAGGCAATGCCTTCCCTTTTTACAGGGATTTACGCCTTGGTGCTAGTCGCCAGCCCCTGGCCTATGGAAGGCGGGCTTGGGGTAGTCACCGCACGGGCCTCGAGGACGGGTCGTGACATATTATTAGTAGAAAGTTCTCATCATATATGATATGAAATTAATTTCTATTGAATAATGAAAATAAATGGATTTATTAAATAGAGGGGTTTGGATATTATGGTTCCCTAATGATCTAAGGATGTGAAAGTACAAAACTGGAAAAAAATGAGCTTAATAAAACTTAAGTTATATATACATATGATTAGCATCACAATATCATGAGTCTGAGTCCACTATATTACTCAGGACTGATAGTGGATGTTGATCAAAATGGGTGCACTATCAAAGGGAATATATGTAATTTAGTCACAAATGGATATTTAATAGATGTAAATTTATACAAGGTTGATAGTAAAGAAAACATTTGTTTCATAATAATTAAAGAGGTAGAAAAAATGAGGAGTTTATGGCCGGGTAACACTAAAAAAATCATCTAAAATATACCTATGTAGAATATATTCATTAATATACCCAATTTTAATTGTTAATGTGAAAATATATGTCATTATTTCATGTGAGAAATTATGGTCTATAGTTCATAACAACTGAAGAACAAAATGGCCTTAAATATGATAGATATTGTCTACATAGATGTATGTGATCCAATAATTATGGCTATCACATATAGAGAGAGGTAATTAATTATATTTATTGATTATTATATTATAATAAGTTGTGTAATGGTTATACATAATAAAAAAGTGTTTGATTGCATGAAACGTTATCATTGATTAAATGAGAATGATATTGGCACCACAATCAATGTTCTATGATATGACAATAAAGGAGAATACACTTACATTTAATTTGAATAATACTTGAAAAAACATGGAATAAGACATTATGTTGCTAAAATGATAACCCCAAAAAAATGCAGTTATAGAATTTTGAAATCGACAGGAAACAAATTTGGCCAGAACAATGCTGATTGAGAGTTTTATCTCTCATAATTATTTGAATGAGGATGTCCAAGTAGTAGTGTATACTCAAAATTGAACAATTATATTTTAAAGAGAACATATAATGTTTATGAGTTATGGTATGGAATTGTTCCCCCTCAAATGTATTTTTGTGTTTTTGGATGTAAATTATTGATCCAAATCCAATAAGGAAATCAACGTAAGTATGGTGATGTTGTAGATGAGGTAATGTTCTTTTGATATTCAATGAAAAGAGAATCCTACTATTGTTACAATAATTTCATATTAAGAATTATGACAATTATTGATGTCAATATTATTTAAGATGAAACCAAAACTACATCAAGTATGTCATATTATGAAATGATAGAAGATGAAAAATAAAGTGGAAATCAGATAGATTAAAATAAAGAAATAGTGGATGGATTGAAAAATATTAAATTTTGCAAAATGATGAAAGTTCAAAAATAAAATAGTAATAGGAAACCATAGCTGAAGTAACATCACCTAAAACTCACATGGGAAATAGACGAGAAGAAATCGATCAATCCTCCATATTTTTGGATTGTTGAACACCCACATAGACCAGGAGAATGAGTAATTAATCACATTATTCCTCTCTTTTAGTTATGGAACCAACCTTATTTAAAGAAGAAAAGACGGATGAATCCTAGGTTAATGGAATAAATTATTAACTTGAACAGATTGACAAGAACTATAAATGGGATCTCGTAAAGAGACCTCAAAATCAAAAAAGTGATTGGAACAACATATATCTTCAAAAATCATGATGGGCATGGATATTTGATTATAAGTAAGGAACCCTTGGTGCATATAGTCTATGTATAAGTTGATGGACTTTCTGTCGAACAAATGTTTACTCTAGTAGTGAAAATAGAGTTTATTAAGAATATCAATGTTATAAAAATACAATAAGGATTCAAGGATTATAATATGGTTATAAAAATAGTGTTCATAAATGGATTTATTAAAGAAGAAGTATACATTGATCAACCTATGGGATTAATAATTTGAAATGTTGAAGCAATGGTTTGTTGATTAATGATGGTTATCTATGGTCTTCTACATGCACCACATGCATTGTAATCTTGTGTAGATTCTTATCTAAAGAGTCTTCAATTTAATAATGGAATTTAAAATCATAATTTTTATCTGACAAATTAAGAGGAATATCAATTTATAAATCATATGTATGTGGATGATAATATATTTTTTGGAAGTAATCCTTTATTAGTGGAAGAATCTGATAATAATTTGAAATCAGAAATTAAAATATCCATTATTGGTGAACTTACATACTTATTATGGATTCAGGTGATTTAAAAGAAATATTACACCTTTATTTATTAGGGAACATATACAAGAACGATATTGTAGAAAATGAACAATAATTTCTCCTAACCAATGTCGAATCTGATTTATATTGGGCCAAAATATGTAAATAATGAAGATGGGACATATTGGTCGGAGTGGATACTCAAGAAGGGGTTAATTGTGTTCCAATTAAAATTTAGGTTAAAAACATTATTTTTAAGAAAACCCCCAATTATAACAACATCCCAGTTAATTAAGGTAGTAGAAATGTAAATGTTCAATTGTTCACTAGGTTTCTAAAAGGGTGAATAATCCTCATATGAATTAGTGTAGAACACTAATTCAACTTTTGAAACATGTTTACTGAATTAAACATATACACACACTAACCAAAACTAACTATCAATGTGTAAGCAAAAACAGTTTTATGTTTTAGAAAATATAAGCAGCGGATAAAATCAAATAGAGTATATAAAGATTTGCACAACAATATAAACAAGAGGATTAGTCTCAAGCCGAGACCTAATCCTCTACACTTGGTGATCACCTTCCACCAAGCAGCTTATATTAAAAATTCATACACATACTGTATCGGGATTTACAACTGTTATCACAAACTATCCATGGATCACACCCTGTACCATATTTCCTTGTGGTAAGGACAAAAAAAAAGACCACACACGGTCTCTTCCACAGTTATATGTTTGAAACACAAATAAAGTGATGTTTTATGTGAGGATAGTTAATATCCTCCAGTTCAAGAGAAGGATAAAATGTGTTATATAAATATACACACACACTTCTCAAATATGTAAAATAAAGAAACAAAATAAGAAGTTATGATCAACAATAGTTTAGAAGGCTCTATGTGTTTGCGGTTCATCTCTTAACTCCATGGAATGAGGAATGTTGAAGTTCGAGTCAATCTATGGAAGTTGTTTCCAAAACATAGTGTTTCAACTCTAGGTTCAAGCTTTTAGTGTTATGCTTCTAATATTGATCAATAGTTGATGAAGCACAGAAGGAATGAATGAGTTTATCCTAGAATGATCTTTGTGATGCTTGTGGGTTCATGATCTTAGTGCTGGATGGTTCGACTTTTTGATCTGGCAAGTAAGCTATATCACACGTCTCATGAAACCCTTTCTTTCTGTCCACATATATGATTATCTTCTTGTTTGTATCCTCAAAATATCATCATATTTATTTTTTGGTCTTATATTTTTATATTTGAGGTCCGACAATGGGAATGAGTATATCACGTGCATACTTTCTCGTACATCGTACTCATCACGTTATTGTCTCATGAAATGTTTACAATCAGCATTAATTAATTTCAGAGCATTTATTTTATCAAATAAGACCGTTAGAAAATTATTGAGAAATTGAAAAAGTATGGGAGAATAAGAATCAGTAGACTAGTAATGGTAGCCTTTATATTGGTAGGTTTTAACAATGGGTGCACATTAGAAACCTGTAAACATTAACAATATGCTCAAACCAGTAACCATGTAAAGGTGACCTTGTTGTGGTAATCCTATAATTTTGACCTTGTAGCAATAACTGTGTGGCGGTAAGCTTGTAGTTGTAACCTTGTAGTTGTAAGCTTTTAGTAGTAACCTTGTAACGGTAAGCTTGTGACTGTAACCTTGTAACGGTATGTTTGTGACTATGACCTAGTAACAGTAAACTTGTGATTGTAACCATGTAATCGTTAGAACGTGACTGTAACCATGTAACGGTAATCTCTTGACTGTAACCACGTAACGATAAGCTCTGTAATGGTGACCTTTTTACATAGATAATTTTACACTGTGAGCATAACCAATCAAGCAGTGATATTGAATGTATATGAATATTACCCTATAGGAATAGGAAACGTTAATGAAACAAATTTAGAAATGAATGAAGACATGATTCTAACTTAAATAAAATCATGATTTGGGATTATCAAAATATGATTTGAGATTATATGAATATGATTTGGGATTATCAAAATATTATTTGGGATCATAAAAATAGGTGAGTTCAAAAATCTCTCCCTTTTTGATAATCACAAATTATGGCATTGCTAAGAGTTTCGAATCAAGGTAAAACACATATGCTAATGTCATTGAATCAGAATATTTATGTTTTTAATATTTTCTCTCCTGTGAGAATGACATCTCCCCTTTTCTCCCATTGAATATTTTCTACCCCTTTATGATTAACGAAAAGCATACAGAACATCAAAAAAATAGTGGAAAGAGAGAATATTTATTTAAAAAATAGGAGTACATTACAAAACTGGATACACCAATCCCTATCAACTAAGACAGTCCACACTCAATCCACATCATATATGCCCAAAGGAGCTTTGTACTTAGAGGGTGATGATGCAGTTGTTGAAGGTGGAGGGATAGGATGAAGTATGGGTGTTAGAAAGGTATGAGGAGCTACAACTGATGCATCACCGGTCCAATAATGAGTACATCTCTAAGTAATCGTGGGGGTTAAGCTTCTGATGGCCTGGGTAGGAGTCATCAAAGAAGTAACATTGGTTTAACTTGAAGCAGCTGAAGAAGCAGGTAGATCATGATGAACTATGATTGGAGTGTATTCCACGTGGAGGAAAGGAAAGAGAATATTCAGGAAGCCCATAATGATACTGCCACCTCTCTCCATAGAAGAAATAAAATCATCCTTATTCTCCATGAATTTTTCCAAAATAGGAGTCAATTCTATAAGTATGCTAACCTGATCTTTAAAGGCCTGAGTGATAGGTGGGACCCTTAAGTTCTCCAAAAAAGCATGAAGTGGACATCCATTTGATGTTTGGTGTACACCCGTTTGTAGTAGAAATCAACTTGATCCTTGATGGCCTTTTGATCCTACGCATCTTCCCTTAAATAGTTTCGCACAAGATAATGAATTTCCCTAGTGATGGAAATGACCTTAGAATCTGATGAACTACCACCAGAGAGATTTTCCACTTCTTCTCTAACAATGGTCATGAATGCTTAAATTTCAATTGGAAGATAAGCTGAAGTGGAAGCAGATGCAGCTAAAGTAGACAAAGAAAAGGCTATTATTTCCTTGAAAGATTTTGTCAGCTCACTGATTAGTCTTTTGACATCATCATCTTTTGCTTTCACGTGTGGTTCCATAGATTTCATGAAATCTTCAAACACTATGACCATTTTCTAAACTATAATTTTGACATATGAAAGGTCTCTATCCACTTGGGTTCTTGAAGCCATATAAGCATCTAATTTTGGAAATAGAATGTTTCACATAAACCATTGAATCTGCCAACTCAATAATTTGACTTGAGTATTACCTTACTTCTTGGAGCAGAGTAGATTGAATACTGGAGTGAATTTTGTCTTTGTCAAATTCTAAATTCACATGATCTAGAGTAATAACCTTTTATACTTCTAAAGATCTATCCCTAAACTCATTTTTTAAGTATGATTTCATGGATTCAAGATCTGTTTATCTAACATAGTCTTTAGGGAAAGAGGATTATAAATAGAAATAAGTGAGGTTTGGAACTACAGGTTTTTTGTTAGTCCTCTCATCTTCTGATTCATCATATTCTAGACCCAAAACCATAAATCCAGGGTTCTTAAACCAGCATTCAATTTCATGAAAAAATAGAAAATGAGCCTGTAACAGCAGGTTCACCCCCCTCGATATCAGCAATCTCATGAGTGGCCAAATTCATTTCCCCCAAACCTCCTTGATCAACTGCAACATTAGGAAGGTTCACTTCCACATCCACTTCAGAATCTTCATCTACTTATAAGACAGGTCCAACATCAACTATGTCAGCAGCTTCTTCTTCTGCTCCACTCTCTACCATTTTTGTATGTCCTATTAGAGGATTGAGACTTAGAAATTCCTGTTCATTTTCAGCAGAACATTTCAAAAGTTCTACATGACTTGATTCATAGCCCTCATCTTCATATGAGGTGTCTCTAACTTCTATTAAAACAATTTAACCCCCTCTTTTTCACTATTCTCCTTATCACTGTCCCTTAGGACAGCTTACCTTCTAGGCAATCTCTTTTGTGGTTCTAGGCACACCAAAGGAAAAAATAGTTTTACAAGGATTGGAGGGAAGGTCAGGGTCAGTTTTATCATATATAAGAGAGTCCTCTCTTCCTTGCATAGCAGCAACTTCAAATTCTTCATCTGAGTAGGCAGGCGCTACTCCATCGGGCTTAAGACCAGGGTATCTCTTATTCTTAGGTCTAGAAGGATTACTCACAGGATAAAACTCTTTATAAAACTTAGCCTCGTCATTCACCCATCTCCTTGGGCAAGGATTTCTATTAATCATCATCAATTTGAAAATCACTTTGCTGATGAAATGGTTGTCTGGCACAACAACAGTTTCTTCCTTATCTACAGCAACTCCGTTCAATTTAAAAATAATAGATATCATCTTGGCATAGAATAGAGAATTTGATTTGGAACTAGGCTTGATCATATCTTCCAATTGAGCCATCATAAACCTACACAGGTTGATCTTATATCCATGATTTGGAAAATACAAAATAAATATATCCCGATATTTTAAAACAGTGAAGTCCCCTCTCCTGGGACTTATCACATGCTGAACAAATTTGAAAAGCAGCTTATCCTCTCTTACCATCTCAGCAGCAATGACTTTCCTAGGAATTCCATTCCCTATAAATTCATATAAGGATTCTTTAGAGAAAATGATCTCACGAGTGGGAGGAACCACTTTTGAGTAATAGTAATAAATTCCTTCATGGGGAATCATAAAACACTCAGCCCATTCAACAGAGGAGAAACTTTCATTTACTCTATTTACTCTGGAAATCATTCGATGCTCATCCTCAGACTGTTCAAACTTTAGATACTCATAAAACTCCTTCACCAACATCCGGTAATAGGGTCCATTGTTGTTTGAAAAACATTTAACCTAGCCTTGAGCTTCCAGTTCCTTATGCACTAATGACCGGCTTGACAGTAGCCACTCTGAACATAATTCCTTCTCGGATACTATATCTAGCTTGGATAAATGCAGGTTCAGTACCTTTGTCATTGTCTCGCTTCTTCTACTCGATTCAGCTCTAGGTCTCTTAGGACCAGGTGCGTCTCCTTCATCACTGGCCAGCGACCTCTTCAATCTAGCCATTAACCCGGAGTGGTTTGAGGTGTTAGTGGAAGTTTAGGTTATGAAATTTTAGAGCAAGAGGTTTGGAGGAGGGTTTGATGAGGATCGAAATATGGTCTGTGATCTATTTTTATCATTTAGGGATAAAAAGAAACAGAAAAAATAAATATATAATTTCAAAAAAACATTTCAGATTTTAGTTGAGGTCACATAAAATGCAAAGTCCCAGACTTCAAATGTCTATCAGTAAAGAGTTATATGTAAGGTCTAACGGTGAGTTCCTCACAGTGTGGTCTAAAATTAAGGTTCTAATAGTAAGGTTATAATGGTGTGGTTCTAACGGTGAGGTTCTAACAGTTATCAGTTTATCATACCTAACTCATGTCTGATGTAATACCTCTCCGAATTCAAAAGCTTTTGGAATATATCAGCAAATTGGTGTTCAACACTAATGAATTAAAGAGTGATCTCACCTTTTTTAAAATGATCTCTCAATAAGTGATGTCTTACATCAATATTCTTTGTTCTAGCATGAGATACTAGATTCCTAGATTTGTTAATAGAACTTGTGTTGTCACAGTTTATAGAGACATGTTTGAATTGATATCCATAGTATAGTAAAGTGTGATTCATCCACAAAATTTGTGCACAACAACTACTAGAAGAAATGTATTCAACCTCTGTAGTAGATAATGATATAGAATTATTTTTCATACTACACCATGATAATAGTGACCTGCCTAAAATGTGACATGTTCTAGAGGTGCTCTTTATATCTAACATGCAACTAGCAAAGTCAACATGTGAATAACTTATTAAATCAAAAGGTTGTCCTCTTGGATAAAATAGTCATAAATTTATAGTATACTTGAGATCTTTAAAAATCCTTTTAACAGCATTTAAATGATACTCTTATTGGTTGGATTGAAATTGAGAAGACCAGCATACACTGAACATAATATTGTGTCTACTATCAGTAAGATAATGTAGACTCCCAATAATACCTTTGTAATTGTTTTGATCTACTAGTTCTCCAGTTTTATCAGCATCCAATTTTCAAGTGGTACTTATAGGTGTGTCACTTCATTTACTACAAACCAAAAAAACGTTTTAAATGATCTTTAGTGTATTTACTTTGATTTAAAATAATACCATCTTTGATTTGAAAAATTTTAAATGCAAGGATAAATTTTAGTTCTCCCATCAAACTCATTTCAAATTAATTTTGCGTCATTGATGAAAAATCCATACATAAAGAATGTTTATTAGATCCAAAAAATATATCATCTACATTAGTTTTTACTATTAAAACAACTTTGGAAATCATTTTAATAAAGAGAGTAGGATCTGCTATCCCTTTTGTAAAACATTTTGAAATAAGAAAAGAACAGATTCTGTCATACCAAGCGCTTGGAGCTTGTTATAGACCCTTAAAGATTTTTGAAAATTTAAAAACACGATTTGGAAAATGGGGATTTTTGAATCTAGGGGGGTTTTCCACATATATAAATTCAATTATATATCCATTTAGAAATTCACTTTTGACATCCATTTGATAATGATTGAAATTCAGATGACCTGGATAAGAAATAAGTATCCTAATGGCTTCTAGTCTAGCTACAGGAGCGAAGTTTTCCTCATACTCTATTCCTTCTTCTTGACTATACCATTGTGCAACTAGTCTAGCCTTGTTTCTAACTATATTTCCATACTCATCAACTTTGTTCCTAAACACCCATTTTGTTCCTATGGTCAATGTGTCCTTAGGTTTGTCTACTAGTTCCCAAACATTGTTTCTTTCAAACTGATTCAATTATTGTTTCTTAGAAATCACCCAAAATTCATCATAGATTGCATCATTGATATCTTTAGGTTCACGATGTGAAAGAAAAGCTTGATGTTTAACCTAGTTTCTCAGATATGCTCTAGTTTGTGTCCTTCGGTATAAATCAACTACTATAAAATCTAAAGGATGATTCCTTAGAGTTCGAATACCTCTAGAAAGTGTTGAACTATACTCCTCATAGTTTTCTATTGGTTCAGACTCAACAGGTTTAGATTCTAGAAGATTCCTAGAACTGGTTACCTTTACAGGAGGTTTAGTATCATTATCATTATGATCTTGAATTGCTATATCTTCATCAAGATATTCAAGAGAGGTTTTGGGTTCTTGTGGATCAGTCTCATCAAACATGGCATGAATTGACACTTCCACAAATTTGGTTTTCTTTTTGAATACTCTGTAGGCTTTACTCAAGATTGAGTAACCTAGGAAAATTACTTCATCACTTTTGGAAGAAAATTTGTCATGATTATCTTTAGTGTTAAGGATAAAGACTTTGCAACCAAAAACTCTAAAGTAATTAACCTTAGTATTTCTATTGTTCTAATGATCATAAGCGGTCTTCTTATGAATCGGTCTAATCAAGACTCTATTAATAATGTAACAACTTGTATTAATAGCTTCAACCCAAAAGTAAATTGGAAAATCATATTCATTGAGAATTGTCTTAGTAATCACTTGAAGAGTCATATTTCTTCTTTCCAAAACACCATTATGTTGAGGTGTTCTAGGAGAAGAGAAGTTGTGATTATATCCATTGTGTGAGAAATAAGATTAAAACTCTTGATTTTTAAACTCATGTCCATGATCACTTCTCAATGTATTGATCTAAAGCCAACTAATATTTTCTACAGTCTTGGAATATTTGATAAAATATTAACAAGCTTCACTTTTGTGATCCAGAATGTATACCCACGTGTACTTAGAAAAATCATCTACAAGATCATAAACATAGTCCTCCCCATTTAAGCTTGATACTCTTGATGGTCTAAAAAAATCCATGTGAACCAACTCAAGCGGTTGAGAAGTAGAAACTTATTTCATTGGTTTGAAATAAACATTGTGTTGTTTTCCATTTTGACAAGGATTACACACATTGTTAAGAGGGAATTTCAATTTAGGTAAGTCTCTAACTAAACCTTTCCTAGTTAGTTTGCTAATCCTAGTCTTATGTGCCATATCCAGGATTCCTTATGAAACACATTTAAACCAGAAACATTTTTCTTAGATAAATAATCCATATCAACATCATATACATTCTCATTTCTGAGAGAAGTAAATATTAATTCATTTTTAGAATTAAAAACATTACATGTATCATTTTCAAACTTGAAATTAAAACCATCATCACACAACTGAGATATACGTATCAGATTGTATTTTGACTCATCAACAAAAAGTAATTTTGAAATTAATACAGTATTAGGTTTACCAATCTGGCCTAAGCCAATGATTTTCCCTTTAGAATTATCACCAAATGTGACATATCCACCATATACATTATGCATAAATTTGAAACATGGATACTCTCCTGTCATATGACTTGAACATCCACTATCCAAGTACCACAGAGCTCTAAAAGAACTCTTTAGAAAATTTTCCTGCAAAAAATATTAGACATGGGGTAACTTTGGTACCCAGATTTTCATGGGTCCAGAGATGTTAGAAAGTAATACATTAGGAACCCATACTTGTCTCACATATTTCATATAATCAAATGATATATTTTGAGACATAAATACTTTGTTTGGCCCTTTACAAATTTTTTTTTCAAGAAATGGTCCTTAACATGAACTAGCTGTGAGTTGTCCATATTTTCGAACAAATTTGTTTTTAATAAACCTTCCCTATCCTGGATGATATCCCAGACCAATTGTATGTTATTGGAATATTTATTTTCCTAGCTACTGAGTCAAGGTATCTCTACTAGTATTAAATTTTTCACGATCTCCCTTTAATTTTTCATTGGATAATTTGAGTTCAGTATTTTCTTTTAATAGCTGGGCACATTTTTCATTCTCATTATCCAGATCATATTTGTAATTAGTATTTAAAGCATTTTGTCTTTTTATTAATTTATATTTATCCTTTAGTTCTTTTAAATTATCCTCATGCATTCCATAGTATTCAAATAGTGTATCCTTAGTCATATTTTCATCATTTTTTGATTCACCTTCATTCCTATAATAATAATCATTAGGCATAGGGGAATTTGGTGTTAACTCAAATGTTTTTTTCATGAAGCAAAAGTTGGAATGATTGTTCTGTTCACTATCAGAAGCATCAGATCCACTAGAGCTGTCTTCTAAAGCACTCTAGTTGCTTTCATAGCATTTTTATAGCCTTTTCCCTTATCTTTATATTTATTCCTAAATTTCATCTTGGGCAGTCTACCTTCATATGACCTTTTCGTTTTCACTCATAAAAGATTATTTCATTTGAGTTTTCATTCAGTTTTTTGTCTTTCTTCCATTTTCATTTACTAGCATACTTTTCATTGTAGTTTTACATCCTAATGAATATCTTCTATCGATAGAATTTTTTGAGTCTTCTTGCAAGATGAGACATCTCCTCATCATTATCTATGTCTTCACTTGTGGAAGTATCAACAAGATCTTGAACTTTTTCTTTATCCTTTTTCTTTGAGGTAGTAGTCTTAAATGTTACAGATTTCTTCCTTGGTTCTACATCTACTTATTTATTCACCATATGTTTTTCTTCATACATTATAAGAATTCCAATTAGTTCCTTCACTGGAAGTTTTCCTATGTCACAAGATTCTTGGATAGAAATAGAAGTTCCACTCCATCTATCAGGTTGGCATCAAAGAAGTCTCATAATATGGTCCTTATTGTCCACTTGTTTCCCAAGCAGACTCATAGTATTCACTATTTCATCGAACCTGAGATACATATAAGAAATGAGTTCATCATGCTTTATTTTAAAGTTATCATATTTAATAGTGTAACTATTTAATATCATTTCTATAACATTGGGTTTTCCATCATGAGAAATAGCTAAAGTATCCCAAATTTCATATACAGTTTTACAAGAAGATATTCTACTTAATTTTTCATTACCTAGAGAACAGTACAAAGCATTCATTTCATTACAGTTATTGTTATATGTGGATTCAGTCAACTAAGACCATGTGTCTCTAGCAGTAGCAGGTAATGTATGTTGTTCTTCAATTGTGTCCTAGATTTCAGGTCCCATGCTCTCAAGATATGTTTTCATTTTTAATTTCCAATCAGCTTAGTTATTACCGTTAAAGAAATGTGGCATGTTAGTATTAGCTCCCTCAACTCTATTTTCCATAGTTACTTAAATATTTAATGAACTAACAAGTTATATATGACTGATATTTTAAGATCTTTTTGATACAAATAGAATCATAGTTAAATAGAATTTTTATAATGGATAAAAAGTCCCCTGGTACCAATTATTGGTCGAAGTGGATACTCAAGAGGGGGGTGAATTGAGTTCCAATTAAAATTTTTGTTAAAAACATTATGGTTAAGAAAACATCCAATTTTAAAAACGGCCCAGTTAATTAAGTTAGTAGAAATGTAAATGTTAAGTTAGTCAACTAGTTTCTCAAAGGGTGAATAATCCTCATATGAATCAGTGTAGAACGCTAATTAAACTTTCGAAACATGTTTACTGAATTAAAAAAATACACACAAAAACCAAAACTAACTGTCAAAGTGTACGAAAAATAGTTTTTTGTTTTAGATAATATATGTAGCAGATAAAATCAAAACAGTGTATATCAATATTTTCACAACAATGTATACAAGAGGTTCAGTCTCAAGCTGAGATCTAATCCTCTCCACTTGGTGATCACCTGCCACCAAGTAGTATATATTAAAAATTGATACACAACATGTACTGGTCTTTACAACAGTTATCAGAAAATGTCTATGGAACACACCCTCTATGAAAGTTCTTCGTGGAAAAGACAAACAAAACAGACCGCATAGGTCTCCTCCACAGTTATACGCGGGAAACCCAGAAATGGTCAATTTTGATGTGATGATAGTTAATATACTTCGGATCAATAATAGGAGATAGTGTGTGATATAAACAGACACACACACTTCTAAAAGATATAAAATAATGAAACAAAATAGAGAATCTATGATGAAAAGGGGTTTAGAAGGCTTTATGTGTTTGAGGTTCAGCTCTTGACTCCTTGGAATGAGGAATTTTGAAGTTCGAGTCAATCACTTGAAGTTGTTTCAAAAATAGTGTGTTGCAACTCTAGGTTCAAGATTTCAGTGTTCTGCTACTGATGTTGATCATGTGTCGATAAAGCATAGAAGGCATGTGTGAGTTTATCCCAGAATGATATTTGTGATTCTTATGGGTTCAGGATCATTGTGTTGGATGGTTCAGCTTTTTGATCTGGCAAGTAAGCACTATCACACTTCTCATGCAACCCTTTCTTCATGTCCATTTATATGTTTCTCTCCTTGTTTGTATCCTCAAAATATAGTTATCTTTATTTCGGGGTCTTCATTTTTTATATTTGAGGTCCTAAAATCGGAATGAGTAGATCACGTGCATGATTTCTCATACCTCATACTATCCACTGCATTGTCTCCTAAAACATTTACATTCAGCATTAATTAATGTCAGAGTATTTATTTTATCAAATATGACCATTATGAAAGTATTGATAAGCTGACAAAGTATGGAAGAATAAGCATCGGTAGACTGGTAACGGTAGCCTTTATATCGGTATGCTTCAATAGTGGGTGTACATCAGCAAACTGTAACCTTTAAAAGTATGCTCACACCAGTAAACATGTAACGGTGACCATGTCCTGGTAAACATTTAATGGTTCCCTTGTACTGATAACCTTGTAGTGGTAAGCATGTAGTATTAAACCTGTAGCGGTAAGCTTGTAGTAGTTCCTTGTAAGGGTATGCTTGTGACTGTAACCTTGTAACATTTAGCTTTTGATTCTAACCTTGTAACGGCAAGCTTGTGATGGTAACCATGTAATGGTAAGCTTGTGACTATAACCATGTAATAGTAAGCTCATGACTGTAACATTGTATCGGTATGATCTAGAATGGTGACCTCTGTACTTAGATAATTTTTTACTGTGAGATTAACCAATCAAGCAGTGGGATTGAAAGTATATGAATATTACTCTATAGGAACATGAAACGTTAATGAAACATAATTAGAAATGAATTAAGACTTGATTCTCACTTAAATAAAAAATATTAGGGATTATAAAAATGTGATTTGAGATTATAAAAATATGATTTGGGATTATCAAAATATTATTTGGGATTATAAAAACAGGTGAGTTCAACATGAAATCTATGGATCCCACAATGTATAGTAATATCATTTGAAGATTATTACACTAGGCTAAAATATTTTCAGATATTGTCTATGAAACAATCTCAACATCATTTTATTCAATGTAACCCACTGAAAGAGCACTTTAAGGAATTAAAATAGTCATATGTTACTTTCAAGGGGCTCTTAGTGATTTCTTACACTTCACAGTAAAAATAGATAATGAATTAACAACAATTTTTTATGATTACAAGGATGGAGATGTGGTGGACATAAAATACATTAGTGGGGATTATTTTTTCATTGAAAATAAATGTGTGGAGTGGTTGAGAATGAAAAAATAAATAACTTCTCTAAATATAGAAAAAGAAAAATATACCTCTGCTACAAAGGCTTGCACTCAATTATCAAGGATGAAGCAACAACTGACATGTATTTTTTATGAGGTGACTCGCCTGATGGTGATTCACTATGAAAAAAATAGAACAAGTGTTCTAATGAATAATTTATTTCATTACTCTTGCATAATACATATTGAGATTAGATATCAATTAAACAAGTAAAAGGTTGAACAAGCTATGGTTAAAATGTTGATTTTTAGAAATGATGACCAGGTGTCTTAAAGTTTGACTAAGACATCAACAACACATGTGTTTGAGAAACATTAGTTGAACCTAGGTGTTTGGCCACCTCCTAATACTTGGAGAGGTTATGGATACTCCACCATCCAATTTTTTAATAAGGTTGTTAATTTATTTACGGAATTGATGTTAGTTTATGTGGGAGATATGATCTATGGGAATCTTATTTTGATCTCTACAAGTACAAATATAGGTCCATTATTTTTATTTACAAATGGTTAGAATAGTGATAATTTCAAGAAGTTGTAGGTTTTTGAAAAACATATAATGCCTTAGTGACTTGATGTGAATTCAGTGTTATGAGGAAATAGTCAAAGCCTAGCATGAACATATTTATCAATTACAAAGCAAGAGTACCCAATTCATTATTCCCTTATTATTTTCTACACAGATATTTTGTTTTAAATACATAGAGTTTAGGATGATTTGTTTATCACCTTTATGGTTTTCATATTGGTTGGTACTTTATTGAATTTATTAGAAGATTTCCAAAAAATATAGGGGGTTATTATTAGAACAACATATTTATATTTCTATAAATGTAGTCTAGTTTTTTTAAAATCCACAGTATTTGGTGTTTTTTTCAATCCACACTATTTTCAATATTCAATATATTATCATTTATATACAATAATGGAATAAAACAGGTAGAATATCTACTTACACATGAAAAATCTATTTTAAATATGAAATTTTATAATAAAATAAGAAGAAGAAGAAGAATATTAATTGAAAAATAAGAAACTAAAATGGAGATATATGAAAGTGGAGTTTTGAGTTTGACAAATCATAATATGTAAAATGAAGAATCATTTCAAAAAAAATGATGTTGATTGAATGGATATTATGCTACATATATGAAATAAAAATATGGATTATGGGAATGGGGGAAGGTGAAAAAGGATATTCCATGTAGGGTATTCCAATTATATAAATATTTGAGCACCCCTATATTCAAATGAGCATTTCTAGTAAAGATTTTATTTCTCTGTCATGTGAAACATATTTTCTTAAACAATTTACATGAATAAAATCTTGAAATAATAATGTTCATTGTGTATATAAAGACCATGTGAAAATCATGGTCTAGTTGCATGAAATATAAATGATCTTAGAAAGATATCATAAAAGACATTCACAAGAAGTTTCTCAAAAGAACCGGTGTTTCACACATGTGATTGAGCGTTCTATGAGTATGTTATCATTGTGCGGTTTGTTTGCTTAGTCATTTCAAGTGAAAAAAAATTCATTTCTACGGTGCAAGGAGATTCATTTGAATGTTAAGGACAATGGATTAAATTCCAATATACTAAAGAGACCTTCATGTTGTTTAAATATAGTAATACATGAACCAAAGTTGTGAGGTAGGGGGATTTGACAAAAGTGTTTTGAGGGAGGAAGTGTTATTTTCTTAAAATCATGTAAAGGCAGAGTGCATGGAATAGAGTAACTATGTCAGAACGTTTTTATTCCAAAACTAGTGACAATTAGAATATTTTGTTATGGAAGAAACATTTTCCATCCATTCTACGTAGACTATCCCATATGGGTGAACCGTGTAGAATTTATGGGTTATTTATTTTCTTGTGATTGTTTGTTTCCTTCACATTTCCACTAGATTTGTTTAATATGTTCTTACCAAAATGGGAACAATATTAGTCACATTAAAATAAAATGTTGACACCCTAATTCACCTCTCCCCTCTAAGGGTGTTCTAGTGTCCCACAATGCGTACTGTTGAAGTTTTAGAGAAAATATTAAAGGAATATATTTTTAATGCATACATAAATACCATAATTTATCACCCTTATATCGACTCATTTATTTATATATTATTTTATTTGATTCCATGGAAAATTATACTTAAAATTTTTGGGAAAAAATCCATCAAGGTAACATTGCAGTATTTTTGGGTTGATTGTGTTTGTTGACAAAGCAGGTTTCCATGGAGAATTGTCGAGTTCCCGAGAAGTTGTTGACATTCCATGTTGACAAAGAACTATGACAAAGGAAAGGATGATCTAGAGGCGGTACAAAAGAGCAGTACAAGGTGGATTTCTGTGAAGAGCATAATTTAATATGGAAAAGGCATGAATTTCGCGAAGATAAGATGCATGGTTTGGAAATCGCGAAGACCAGAAGAATGGAGGCGGGGATGCTTCGCGATTACGTCAAGCTTCGTGAACGGCATAGGCTGAAGCGCATCGCGGCGGTGAAGGGATTTGCGAGGGATCTTTGCGGCGAAGGCGTGGAGGAATGTTGGGCTTTGCGAGGGAGCTTCGTGGCGATGTCGCGAAGGTATGTTGACGGTGATTCTTTGCGACTACGTCAAGCTCCGCGAACGGAAAATTGCCATGGAGCTTCGCGATTTGGACAGAATTCTGGCGGAAGCTTTGGAGCTTCGCGATTTGAGGTGACGTGGCGTTGACTTCCTGCGGAAAGTTCGAGGGTCGGTGGAATTGCCTATAAATAGGGGCCGACCCCTTCGAGCGAAGTAGAGAGATTTTTCAGAGAAAATACTTTGCTCTCGATTTGCGAAGGTGGTTCGCGGAGCCAATGTGCTTTGCGAAAGAGGTGCTTCGCGGCGGCTATTGTAGCTCCTCGAAACCTGTGAGCTCCGCATTGGATTACTTAGCTTCACGAGGGTCATTGCTTTGCGATGGCTTGAGCATCGCGAGAGTGCTTCACGAGGGTGCTTCTCGAGTGAGCTTCGCAAAAAGGCAGGAGCTTCGCGAAGTCTTGTTGAGCTTCACAAAATTGGGAGCTTCGCGAAGTAGGGTGCTTTGCGAAGGTGTTTCCAAAGGTTGTTGCCCAGTGGTCAGAGGCAAAGTTCTATTCATCAGTGGATGAAAGTTGAACTTTAACAGAGCATCTAAATATAGAGAAAGATGCATTCTTTAATGGAAATGAAGAGACCTACAGGTCTATAAACTGTGAGTGAATCCCTTCCAAGAGCAGTGAGCTTAGGAAGAGGAAAAAGGTGATCCTCTCCACCGGCAGTGAGTCAGAGAGAGAGAAATAGGGAGTGACCCTTGGGAAAGTAGTGAGCTGACCCTAAACCTTGTATAGGCAGTGATCCTGGGCATAGAAGTACTCTAGCCCGAACATTGTAATCCACAGCTAGTGAAGTCTAGTGGAATTGGTACGACCGGCAACTTGTCGGCGTATGCTCCTTGGACGTAGCCCTTTGCGGTGAACCAAGTAAAAATCTCTGCATCTGCCTGCTAATTTGCATGCATTGCATTTACAGCATCATCATTAGATAAAGGAGAAAGTAAGTGATCATGACATACACACAAGTGCAAACAAAGTTACCCTTGTAACAAAGAGGTCAAGATCCAGCGGGGCGGGAAGATCTTTGAAAAATAATATCCATACCCTGATTCACCCCCCCTCTCAGGGTATATAGGCCCCTATTGGTCCTAACAATTGGTATCAGAGGGATAGGTTTCTTTTATCGGATTTGTTTGCTCCGACTTGGTGTAGTTGATCTGTGTGTTTAAAGAATTTGTCTGCTCTTATCTCGGTGAGCCATGGCAAAAGGAAAAACATCCAAGAAGAAAAGAAGTCAGGTGGTGTTCCTCAGTGTGGAAGTATGTATGGAAAAAGTGTGATTCAATTAAAAGAATCAAACAGTTTACTGAAGGAAGGTCTGGATGAATCTGACAGGGAAAAGATTGATTCACTCAATCATGATGTTGGAATGAGTGAAGTAAATGAGCATCAGAGTGATGCTGAAACAGAAGAAGAAATTGAAGGAAGAATTGATATGCGAGCTGAGTTGGAGGCTGCTCTTGAGGAGATAGATGTTTGGAGAGCAAAAACAAAGAAATCCAACAAAGTTTTTCACGATGCCAAACACTATATGCAGCAGCAGGAAGAAGAGAAGTCTGATTTGATGGAAGAAATTGAGAAACTCAAGTTATCAATACGAGAGAACTCAGAATCGGTTAGTGAGTATAAGATTAAGATTGAAGAACAGAAAAGGGAGATCGATGACTTGAATAGAAAAGTGAAAGATCAAGTCAAGTGCATCGAAGAACCTGATATTCCAATTGACGTTGGAAACACCAAAGAATTCAAATCTAAAGATATTCGGATCAAATTATTGGAGATTGAGGTCAACAAGCTAAGAGGCTTAAATCAAAGGCTTATTGACATAGTTACTGACCTAACAGAGAAGAATGATTCTCATGCCAATGAACTACAAAATATGGCTAAAATGAAAGGAAAACAAAAGCCTGATGATTATGAAGAGAATCAAAAGTCAGATGAAGTACAAAATCTGAATGCTAGAAATGATGATCTAGCAGCACAGTTTTCTGAAGAAGTTCCGAAGAATCGAAGACTACAACAAGAGAATGAATCTGTCTCTAAATCTGTTTCTGAGGAAAAATTAAAAGTAGTGAAGCAAAGTGCAATGGTGGAAAAGCTCACATAGGAACTAGAAGATGAGATGAGTAGCGGGATGCTTCTCAAGAAAGAACTGGATGTCCAACTTGAATCAAGGGAGATGATGATTAAAAAGTTGGAAGAGGGTCTAGAATCAGTAAAGAAGGATGTGGAGAAATCCAATGCTAAAGGAATGCCAAAAATGAAGGATGCCTTACACTTTCTATTTGATCATCCTTCGACGAGTGATGATAAAATGAAGAATATGTATACTATTTCTGAAGAGAAACAACAGAATATTTTCTCAGCTCAAAGACCAGCAAGTTTTGGAAAAGCTGGTATTGGATTCAATGAATCCCCTCCTGTGCATGACAGAAAGAGATCCGTGAACATTTCTAGAAATGGAAAAGATCCTGAAGGTGCTGGAGATAGGCCTAAAAGGACAATTACAAAAAGAAGTGATGACATGTGCTATTTCTGCGGGATTCATGGCCACACATCAAGCTTCTGTTTAGAGGATCATGAATACATATCAGGTTGTTAAAATAGAAACTTTGCTAATCCCATAATAAGAATAAGCATCTAGAGAAATCAGAGAGTAGATTCTCTCAAAGGAAATCATTTATAAAATGCTATTTCTGTGGAAGAATGGGACACACCATGAGTATGTGTCAGGAAGCTCAAGAGATCAATGCCAGAAGAAGAAAACAAGTTGCATCAACATCTCAGCAGAGAAGTGATGAAATGAGGTATGACTTTAATAGAAAATGTTTCATATGTTCTGATCATGGGCATTTGTCCAGACAGTGCAGCAAGAAGAAATCGGGGAAGGAAAAAGACCCGATAAAGATATTACCAACTCCAGTGGTACATAATGAGAAATTATACACTGGGAGACAAAGTGCTAAGGTGAAAAATATTCCTAAAGCCTCAGGAGAATCACATGGAGCTGAACGAAAAGTGTATCAGTCACCTCCTCTGTCGTACTCACAACCGCTCTCAAGGAGAGAATGTGAACAAACCTGGAAGATTAAGGGGAGATCTACTCCAGCTATGATAAAGAAGAATGAATTTTGAATGGAGGACTCACCACCAGCGAAAAAGTGTGTGGTGAATCATACATCTGATAAAAGAAAGATGAACAAATAATGCATCGAAAAATCCACATGTCGTGTTTCTCAGCGAGAAGTGCAGGAAAGAGGAAGACCCCTAATATGGGAGAAGAAGAAAGGGAAGATGCCAAACAGATAGGTTCCTACTCAGAGAAATAATCAAGGAAAATGGAATTTTGGTAGAACCTCAAAGAAGGAAATGTGTACTAGCAGGTTTATACCCCAAGCGGTGAGAAAGGCCGAGCCTACCAAATATACATATCAGAAAAAGGCTCAAAATGTAGGCAATGAATTCCTAGTCATATGGCCAGAACAGTTGAAGTTGGCTAGGCAGCTGGAGGAAGTAAGAAAGGAGTGTGATGCCCTCCAAGAAAAAATCAAAGGGTTGACCCGTCAGGATCAACCACTATCCTCATTTTGAGGATTCGGGAAACAATCCTCTCTCTCTATGTATATAAATGCTATTAACTAATGATTGATGTATTTTAGGTTTTAGGGAGATACGATCCAAGGGGAAGTGTCATCTAAAGATGCAAAATGGAAACGTGATATGCTTCGGGGTTTTGATTGACTCAAATCAGTTACAAAGTTGATGATAAAAGGGAGCAACAGGGCACAACAGGAAGTGAGAGAACAACAGGAAGTGATTGTGTTATTGAATTTGTCTCTTGTTTCCTACATCGAGTTCCAACTCAATAGGCATAGAGATTTGGTTAATGGCTCAATGATGAGTGCTATATTGTCATAAATCATACAGGTGGAAGATGAGAATAAATTATGTAGGAGAAGAATGGCGTTTATGGGTATAAACAGTGGGTCTAACCCCATGAAGTGTTGCATAACATAGGGGGAGCATTCAACAACAAAATCATATGCCAGATCCATCTAGGAAATAATTGGATGACCCAGCTCATGTGTTGTCTGTCGAGAGAAGACATACTATAGGAGAAGCAGCAGTGATCAAGAATTTCAGGCTTATTTATTTTGATCTAACATTTTGGTATCATCTGACTGTTTTCAGGATACCAAAAAGCTGCGAGAAGTAGTTGAAAGGAATGATTTCACTGAACAATGAAACAGTGAGAAATATCCTGATAAACCTGATGAGGAGGAAAGCAACAAAGGGGAAGCATGAGTGAATAATTATGATTTAGAAATGAAAAATCCTCATGTGCACAACAGTCAAAGAGTTGAGCTGAAATTGACATGCATAATATCATTGGTGATTAGTTAGCTCTAGCTCAGACAAGGAGAATGGAATCATTGCAGCGAACATCTTTTATATCTCAGGTTGAGCCGAAATGATTTGCTGATGCAGTTGAAGATGAAAACTGGGATCATACCATGAATGAAGAGATAGATCATACTTGAGAAGATTCAGACGTGGGAGATTGTTTCGAGGCCAGATGATAAAAACGCCATCAGGACAAAATGGGTCTATTAAGACAAGATGAATGAATATGGAATGATGATTCGGAACAAAGCACGACTGATGTACAAAGGAGACTCCCAGATAAAGAGTAATCAAAATATGCTAAGGAGGTTTTGAGAAGGTTTGGAATGGAAAATTCCAAAGAGATAAAGACTCTGGTTGCCACCCGGATGAAATTATCAAAAGATGAAGATGGAAAGGCAGTTAATATCACAGAATACAGGCAAATTATTGAAAGTTTGTTGTACTTGACTGCAACAAAGCCTAATATTGTTTTTTCCACATTCCAAGAAGCGAGATATCAGAGAAATCCCAAGGAAAACCACATGCTTGCAGTGAAAAGAATACTTCGGTATATCCACGGCATAGTGGATTTCGGCTTGACATATACTGATAAATCTCAGACAGAGTTATTGGGCTATACGGATGCAGACTGGGCCGGTTCAGCGGATGATAGGAAATCAACGTCAGGTGGTACTTTCTATCTTGGTGGATTGTGTATTTCTTGGCTTAGCAAGAAGCAAGATTGCATTTCTTTGAGCACCGCAGAAGCTGAGTATATTGCGGCCACTCAAACCTGCACACAGTTATTGTGGATGAAGCAGCAGCTTGAGGATATGGGAGTTGAAGTGAAGTCTCTGATCAGAATCCAGTGCGAAAACTCAAGTGCTATAAAGCTTCCTAGAAATCCCATCCATACTTCAAGGACAAAGAACATTAAGATTAAGTATCATTTTATCAAGGAGAAGGTTGAGCAGGGAATCGTGAAGTTGGAGTACATGCTAACAGAGCTACGGATTACAGACATTCTGAAAAAGGCCTTACCAAAGGAAGCTTTTGAGAGGCATCGACTGGCTCTGGGTGTTCAGTCGATTCCCCGCACTTGAAATAGTGTGGATGTGGGACCCCCCCCCCCCCCTCTCCCCGAGGTATGATGTGTTTTTCCCTACTGTGCTGATATGTGTTTTCTACTATGTTACAGACTACAAAGGAGTGACCTTTGGGTTCGTTGACAAAGGGGGAGAAAAGTGTTTGTTAAAGGGGGAGAAAATAGTGATTGTTCAAGGGGGAGACAGTGCGGAGAGTTGATAAATCATAATTGATACGGGGAGAAGATGACAGGTGGAGCAGCCAGAAAGGGGGAGCAATGAGAAAGAGGGAGAGTTTTTTAAAATCTGACGATGCTAGAAGTGATCGATCAAAGCATAGATATCACGACAGCTGAGGATCGTGATAAAAGCAGAACAGTGGTGTTGGAATGGTGTGAAAATGTGTCCAACTATAAAAAATTGGTATCAACTTAAGAATTCACCAATTGGTATCAGTGTGGTTCAACAATTGGTATCAATTTAAGAATTTGTATCAGGGTGGAATCGACAATTGAGGTCAGACATGAAGTGATTCATTGATGAACTTTTCATACTACTCTTGTTTCTCACGCCGAGCATTGCTCATGTGGGATTAGAGTACGTGTTAAGTGAATCCTTGAACGCTTTCATAATCGCAAGAGGCGAATGGTGGTAGTGACTGGAAGAAGACTCAGTGAGGTATCAAAGTGCAGAAAATCTTTCTGAGTAGAGTTGTGAAGAGTTGTCAACAAACCCAAAGGGGGAGATTGTTGGGAAAAAATCCCTCAAGGTAACATTGCAGTATTTTTTGGTTGATTGTGTTTGTTGACAAAGCAGGTTTCCATAGAGAATTGTCGAGTTCTCGAGAAGTTGTTGACATTCCATGTTGGCAAAGAACTATGACAAAGGAAAGGACGATCTGGAGGCGGTACAAAAGAGCAGTACAAGGTGGCGCCGTTTCCGTGAAGAGCATAATTTAATATGGCAAAGGCATGAATTTCGAGAAGATAGGATGCATGGTTTGGAAATAGCGAAGACCAGAAGAATGGAGGCGTTGATGCTTCGCGATTACGTCAAGCTTCGCGAACGGCAGAGGCTGAAGCGCATCGCGGCGGTGAAGGGATTTGCGAGGGAGCTTCACGGCGAAGGCATGGAGGAATGTTGGGCTTTGCGAGGGAGCATTGCGGCGAAGTCGTGAATGTATGTTGACGGTGATTCTTTACGACTACGTCAAGCTCCGCGAACGGAAAATTGTCGTGGAGCTTCGCGATTTGGACAGAATTCCGGCAGAAACTTTGGAGCTTCGCGATTTGAGGTGACGTGGCGTTGACTTTGCGCGGAAAGTTCGAGGGTCGGTGGAATCGCCTATAAATAGAGGTCGACCCCTTCGAGCGAAGTAGATAGAATTTTCAGAAAAAATACTTTTCTCTCGATTTGCGAAGGTGGTTCGCGGAGCCAGTGTGCTTCACGAAAGAGGTGCTTCGCGGCGGCTATTGTAGCTCCGCGAAACCTATGAGCTCCGTGTTGGCTTACTTAGCTTCGCGAGGGTCGTTGCTTTGCGATGGCTTGAGCATCGCGAGAGTTATTAGAGAGGGTGCTTCGCGAGTGAGCTTAGCGAAAAGGCAGGAGCTTCACGAAGGCTTGTTGAGCTTCGTGAAATTGGGAGCTTCGCAAAGTAGGGTGCTTTGCGAAGGTGTTTCCAAAGGTTGTTGCCCAGTGGTCAGAGGCAAAGTTCTATTCATCAGTGGATGAAAGTTGAACATCAACAGAGCATATAAATATAGAGAAAGATGCATTCCTTAATGGAAATGAAGAGACCTACAGGTCTATAAACTATGAGTGAATCCCTTCAAAGAGCAGTGAGCTTAGGAAGAGGAAAAAGGTGATCCTCTCCACTGGCAGTGAGTCAGAGAGAGAGAAACAGGGAGTGACCCTTGGGAAAGTAGTGAGCTGACCCTAAACCTTGTATAAGCAGTGAGCCTGGGCATAGAAGTGATCTAGCCCGAACATTGTAATCCACAGCTAGTGAAGTCTAGTGTAATTGGTACGACCGGTAACTTGTCGGCGTATACTCCTTGGACGTAGCCCTTTGCGGTGTACCAAGTAAAAATCTCTGCGTCTTCCTGCTGATTTGCCTGCATTGCATTTACAGCATCATCATCAGATAAAGGAGAAAGTAAGTTATCATAACATACACACAAGTGCAAACAAATTGACCCTTGTAACAAAGAGTTCAAGATCCAGCGGGGCAGGAAGATCTTTGAAAAAGAATATCCATACCCTGATTCACCCCCCCCCCTCTCAGGGTATATAGGCCCCTATTGGTCCTAACAAAAATTTTTGTCTAATATTACGGAAATATCTATATATTTAAGCTAAAAGGGTATTTTCTCAAGAAATATTCCAAGTGATCATTTAAATGAATTTTCAACTAAGATGTATTTGGTATGTTACAAATTAGTTACTATAGATATAATCCAAAAATATAATCCTTATACTTTATATATATGGATTTTCATTATGATGAATACATTTTTATGAATCTTTTTTCCATTCCAAGAGTTATGATATATGATTAATTTACATTGATCTTGTTCCATCCATATGAATGGATTATTATTATGTGATGGGTGTCACAAAAATTATATATCCCTCTAATCATTTGGGTAAATATACACTACTACTAAGATAAATATTTCATAAGTGAACTTGGTTTCATGTTTAAAATTTAATGTGTGGTACTAGTTTTCTTTTCATTCGGAGTATGTGTGGATATAGTTTTCATGTTCATATTATTATGCATCAACCTGGTTTCAATAATTTAATTTTTTTAGGGAATTATATCCTATCCTAAACGTAATGATTTAACCTCTTTCTCTTTATATATGTTTAGAATGTTGTATGATTATGATCTTAAAACATTCGTATTTCTGCATTATGCTTTGGTGGCTCATAAATGATTGTTGTTTATTTCAAATTCTTATGAATATAGTCTACTATTTAAATAATGATTTATAACAAGAATAATGATTGTTATCTATGATATATTTGAAATGAATATTTTAATTTATGATCATGATCTCATAAATTCATTTAATATTATTATCATGTATGATCATTAACTCATACCCCCAATATTTACCTATATTGATCACATAACCTCACTCATTCCTTTTTTTCCATCCCTAGGTTAAGAAGAAATTTATTACATTCGGTATACCAAAGAACCATTCTACATGGGAAAATATGAAAATATTTCTTGAAATAATAGGAGTACGTATCATATCTCCAAATATGATAAACATTTACACATTCGGTATATATAATAATTTTATGTATTGATTATTAATCTAAAATGTTGTAACATCTATGCATATAAATCTTGGGTCTATAGAGTTTGTTTCAGAGCAGTTTGTAGTCAATAATGTGATAATTGGATTAGAAAAAATTGGTTAAACCCCTAAGGATATGTTTAATAATATGATAACATGATAATGTTTTGGTAAGGAATATATTTTTTTGTTTCTCTATAAATATATCATTTAATGGATACTATATGTTTCAATTGTTCTATAAAATATTATTATATAAATAATAATCTCAAAAAAGAGTTAGTTAAATATTTATTAGCCATCGTTAATGGTCAATGTAAGGGTCCACTTTTTGTGAACCTGGTTTTCATTCTCAAGAGATATGATTAGTTCAATTAAAATTTTATTTTCAAACCATTATAACAATTTTCCATAGATGATGAACAAGATTGAACTAGGTTAAATATAATTTGGTGTAGCTTGAAAATTAATTTGTCATGATTTAGAAATCATGGGATTAGTTTTTTCAAATCATATGAATATTCACGATGAATATTGATTCTCACACTATAATTTTTTATTCAAGATAATGGATAGAACCCGAATTTATTATGTAACGAAAAATACGACATTTAATGTAATGAATTTTCACATGACAAAAAAATTTATTCATTGTGACACACTGAGATTTTTTGGGATAGATTCATTTTAATTTATTTGATGTCTTATGTTGTAAGATAAACTATGATGGGATTGAACTATACAAAAAAACAATATTATCTTGTGGAATACACATCATTATGCTTGGCTTGTGTGAAACACATTTTCATGTTATTTTGATATAATTCATTTCATACAAGACCGGGTATAAGTGGACAATTAAATATTATTGTGTTACATTATAACCTAAATATTAAAATGGTGAGATTTTATAGTATTAATTGATTTATGGAAATATTTTTCACACATGTACTTAATTATTTATATTTTGAACAATTATTTATAAATGAAATCAGAACATTTTTTTAATTAAAAGAAAATATTTTTCTGAAAAACTATTTAAATGAAAATAACTATGTTTATAAAATAATAAAATTACTCTTTATAGGTATTATTAATGAAATATATATATATATATTACATTAAATTTTTTCCATAAAATTCATCATATATTTTTTCAACGTATGATATAAGAACAAATTCAATTTTTCAGATAGTAGAAGTATTTTTCAAAAAAATACAGTTTTATCACATTTTAATGGAGAACCCATCTCAAATATTGTCTTTACACTATTAAAATATAATTATTAAAAAAATAAGCTTCTTATTTAGAATCATAACATAAAAGTTTTTTGGGTTGTAATTTTGGTATTTTTCTGATAAAATTCATATTTTAATGAATAATGAAAAAATACTAAATTTTAATTCAGAAATTCCATTTTGTATAAATTTTATATACGGATAGATTAAATTTTCAATTGATTTTAATGTATAATTCTATTATGCTTTTATTATTTAATCCAATTATGGTCATTGGAATTAATTTCACATTGAAATTAGATATAACTGCTTGTCAGTATTTTAATGTTTTTTTCTTTTAAAAAACAATTTTTCTTGTTTTGACAAATGGGATTAACTTTTAATTAATTTTGGCCAATTATATTTTTTGAATATGAAAAAAATTTATTACATATATAGAATATGTAGGTCTAAATTATTTAAATGTGTTCATTTTATTGTTGTACAAGATTAATAGTAATGATGACAATTTCTATTTACCATGGTTAATGTAAATTAGGTCAATTAAGGTAACAAAAAATATGACAAGGACAAAAAAATTACCCTAACACCTTCCAAAATAATATTATAGGAAAAAAGAAAACCCTTACCACCTATGTATAAAAAACGATTCATTTAATTGACTTTTATCATTGAAAATGTTGTAATTATTATTAAAACAAATGAAAGTGAAAACATGTCACTCTCTTATCTCATATGAGTATAAAAATTTTAATGTAGTTATAAACATGATTAAACAAAAAAATTATGTTTTCTAAAAAACTATAATTAAATTATCTAAATTATATGAATTTTTTAAGAATTTTTAGGGATTAAATAACTACCATAAATATTAACACAACAGTGATTCAATAATTGTTATATTAATAGAAATATAAATTAAATGATTTTATAAATATTAAAAAAGATATTATATTAAATAAGTTATTTCATCAATGGTTTTCATTGGTGAATAAAAAATTCTTTGGTTTGAAGTTATGAATTTGTTTGGATTTCTTTTAAATTCAATGAAATGAATAGTTTAAAAATTAACATAATTGATGATATAAAAAATTATTAATTTATTAAATCATTTTAAAATTTAAAAATAATTATAAAATCCCATAGTGAAAATTAGAAGATATAAAAGATATTTATGTTTACAATTATTAAAATTTACCCCTTATATGTAATTTTAATAGCCTCTTAATAATTAAAATATCATTACAAAAATTTAAATTAAAACAGAATAATTAAGGGTAAACCGATAAGATAAGGCCCTGAATAAAGTCGATACATGTATAAAAATTATTTGATGAAAGGATTTTGAAATATCATCATCATATATTCTATATTACTCATTTTTTGACCCATTTTAATATATAATTCAAAATTTAACTAATTTAATATTTTAAGAATTTGCAATGCTGCCCATCACCTCATATATAAAAGGGATCCTCCTCCTTCACCTCGTCGCTTCAATTTGAGACTTAAATATTGTCCATACCATACCCTTTTCCTATATAACCACCCCTAGTAATATTCTAGAGGTTATTTATCTTCTTAAAATACCAAATCCAATTCTCTAAGAGGATATTATGTGGAATCACGTCAAAGAAGAGGTAATTTTCTCTACCAATTCATTCAATCATTTTACATCTTCTACATCCTCTTCAAGAGTTGTTTCATTATAAAGTAACATATATAGTATCAATTATATAATTATATTTTATTATAATAATGAAACCTCTGTATTCCACTTTCTATCCATCCTATGAAAAAAACAAAATCACCATGCGTACGTACGTATGACTGTGCCTCTTTACACCGTGGTGTAATCTGGTTTTAACCAATACCTTACATGGATGAATATAATGATAGAAATAATAACTATATAAGATTTTTTAACATTATATGGATTCTATGAAAACATATATTCCATCCACTTCCATACCATCTAACAATTATCAGAATGATATTATCTCTCGAGCGTACGTACGGCCTACTGTCTCCACAATGAGATGCGATTAATTATAAAAGATATCCATTAAAATTTACTATATAAATGTAGTGAATGAATAAATATGAAATGAATTATATAAATCTTGTTTTGTAAAAAATATGATCTGAGAAGGAGAACCATAGCTTATTCGTCCAAACATGCAAAAGAAAACAAAGCAATTTTTACCTGAATAATAAGTAATAATGAAATATTATTACCAAACAAATGATAATATGAACATACATTTTATCAGAAAAATTAATATAATTTTCAAAAAGTCAATAAAATTATTTAAATTATTATATATTAAGTTCACATACATATGAAGGATATCGAAAATAAGGTTAGGGGTAAATTTTAATCTGATTTTTATACGAGATTGCTTATACGTAAGTATTTACATGGGTATATTTATTATCAACATCCATGTTTCTAAATTATGTAATAATATTTTTATTATTATAATTTTTTTAAAGTTAATTTTACTATTTGGGGAATTTTTAATAAATGGAATGAAATGAGTCATTATTCGAGTCGAGGTACCTTTTGAATTTTCCCAAAAAATTACAAGGATAATATTTTTTAACATTTATTAAATGAACGGATTTTTATACTTTAATAAAACCCTATTTACATGAATATTCCATTACCATATTTCATGTTATTTTCAATTAAATTATTTTCTTTTAATATTGTGCATAATTTTTAGAAAATAAATTGTTTTGATGTAGAATGTATACATTCGACAAGTATTAATTTGACGTGTTTTATCAAAATTATTTTTCCATCTATGATTGAGGATATTTTTCAAGTATACTAACCCTTTTATTATTATGTTTTAAATATGTATATTATGGAATTCTATCTATGAAATATATTTGTTTTAAAAGGATTATGTTACGATTGAATGATGTTAAAGTAACCCATTTAAATTCCATGAATTATGAAATCGTGAATAATTTTTGTTTTTGTGAACCACATAAGAATGATTTATTAATGAGATGGGTGGGAAATATATCTCTCTCCAGTGAATTGGGTAAATATTGATAACTCAGGATGTAAATATGTTATTCCTGAACCTGATTTCATGTTCATAATTCAATGCGTAGACCTCATTTTCCTGTCCATAATTTTATGACTGACACCACTTCCCATGTCCATATGTTAATTAATGGGATTGGGTTAATGTCCTTAATTTAATGAGTGAACCAATTAGTATTTATAAAAGATCACATTGTTTTAAAGATTATGTGTATGCCAAAATTTCATGTCTTATTTAATAGTTATGATCCTATGTATTATGATCATTAATTAGACTTATGATTCATGTTTTCCATTGATATTATGGGTATAATATTATAATGTTATGATCACATTCTCATAACCTTTATTATCATGTTTATGTTTACATATCACCCATTTTCCCTCGTACAATGATTTCTATGATCACACTTTTTATATTATTTTAGGATATGATGAAAGGATTGAGGTTGGAAAACTAAATGGTAATATCTTTATGGGATATGTTGAAAATATTAAACTAAGATAGAATAATGTATTCCCAATTTCCAAATACACTAAACTAATCTGGTCTTAGGGAGTTTATTTGTTTAATTTATTAATTTTTTTGAAAATGAAATTTAATGTCCATTTACATCATTCTTGGTTCGTTAGAGTTGGTATCGTAGTGTTTATTCAGTCAACATTTGGAAACTAGGATCTGAAAACATTAGTGAGATCCATAGAGATATGTCTTGGATATCATTATGGACTTCGTAAAGATAAGTCAGGTATGGGAAACAAATATTGGGGTTTTTATGATAATAATGACAAACATAGGGTTAAACCGATGATATCATAGATTGAAATATTAAAATTAATTTACATTAGTTATGTGATTCAAATCTCTGATATATATTTCTCACACAATTTTTCCTAGTATTAGTCAATAGTCATAACTGCATAAAACATAATTAACCGTTGAATGTTTCAGAGGTAGAAAGAATGTGAACTAGGAAGATTGATTTCCTAAGTTGAAATATCCTGAACAAAATCATGATGATGGTACGAGTATTGGTGATAGTTCTAAGTATAAGGAGAATGTAAACAACATGTGAAAGGTATATGATGTTGTTTTAGTATTTTTTACATTAAATCTAATAATTTTGAGGTTTAAGAAACCTTATGTTGTCATTCATATTCAAAGAAATATGAATTTTATGGATCTTGAGTAATGGTTTAAGAATAAAGTAGGATGATTGAGGTGTATATGTTTCATAATTCAAGGATTATGTTATATAAATCATGAAATATACAAGTGTTTTTAGAATATATTTTTTATTAAGGATTAGAATCAATATGTTTTATAGTTATAAGGATCGAAAAATGTGACTTAAGGGTGTGGTGATATGCTTGGGTAAAACTTGATTAAGGGAAACATAACAATTAATATGTGCCTTATGTTAAGACAATGATGTTTAGATAAAGATATTTTAGATTTGAATATGTAAAATGGACGATGCTTTTTTCTTAGGAAGTAATTATGGAGTTGTTTAACAGAGGGTTATGTTATCATAGCTGAAGCATATAACTTTTTTGGACATAAGGAAAATATCAAATATGTTTTTGAATAAGGAAACATGAATGTTTTCAATAAGGATATATGATAATTAGGGTTGTTACCATGACTCAATAGAATACATGATTAAGGTATTCAAATGTTTGTAATGTGACAACCAAGAACTGACTTATGAGATATGGGAGATAAATGCTAAGTCGATCTAGTTCACCACTTTCTAAAGTTGTATATTTTCCATTTTTGGAAGGATTTTACGACTATCCATTTATGGATAGTATATGATAAACTATTGTTGATGTTCTTTTGAATAATGCATTATCTCCCTATAAGTGGACTTTTTTCTATTTGATAATGTGTGATAACCTTTTAGTTGAGATAGATGGAATGTAATATCATTCTATATATTGATTTCATGATCATATAAAACTTCATGAATGAAAAAATGAACTTTATTTCGTTGAATAAGAGATGAAGAAGAAATTTTTAATGGAATTACCATTGTTTATATTGTACCAAAATAAGTTAACTGTTTCTTCTCATAAAAAATTCATCTAATTTAGGACAAGGATATTTCTATCCAAAAATGTTATCCTAGTACCTTCCTATCTAGTTAATCATATTGTACCTTAAATGATAATGGATTTTTGGTTTTCTGGTTGTTAACTTTCTCCAAACGTTGTTATCTGTCACTCTCCATCAGGACCTGATGGTTATATTATTCTTTCAAATCTATATTTTGACTTCCCACCTATTCTCTTCTATATGTAATCTAAATGAGAAGTCACATGGGTAATCATTATGTTTCTCCATTTCATTTTTAAAAATGATGTTTTTGTATTCCTATTGAAATGTTGATTTCTATGAAACAAATGTTCAATTAGTAATACATTTATCACCTCAATGAATTTCAATGGAGAAATTAATTTTAAGGGGGGTAGAATGAGACACCTCGAGATTTTATAAGATAGATTATTTTTAATTTTTTTATGCCTTATGTAATAATATACAAATAGATTAGCTTACGCAATATGCAACATCATATTATCTTGTGGTATACCCAATGCTATACATTTCTTGTGTTACACACAAGTTCATGTTCTTTCAATATAATTATTTTCACGCAATATCAAGTATAAGAGAACAACTAAATATTATTCTGTTACCTTATAAAATTTCTATTAAAATGGTTAGAATGAACAATATTAATTGATTTATGAAATTATTTTTTACACATGTATATAATTAATTTTTTTGTGAACAATTCATCATAAATGAAAATAAAACTTATTTTCAAATAAAAAGCAAACATTTTTCTCAAAGACTATAAAATACACATAAGTGAGTCTGTAAAATAATTAATTCAATTTTAATTTATTTTATTAATGAAATATATATGTAATATAGTCAATGTAATTTTTTATAATCAAAACATATGTTTTCAATGTATGATATAAGAAAAAAATTAAATTTTTTAGATAAAAGATATATTTTTTCAAAAAACATTGTTTTAACACCTTTTGATTGTGAGCCCATATTAGATCCTTTTTTACACCATTATATTTAATTTATGATATAATAATAGTATGATTTTTAATAGGGACATAGAAATATATATTTTTATAAATTTAAATGTCTTTATGGTAAAATCCATATTTTAATAAATAATGAAAAAAAATACTATATGTTCATTTAAATATGCATTTTTGTATAATTTATTTATATAGATAGCTTATCTTTTGAATTGTTATTAATGTATATTATGATTTATTTATTATTATTTAATCCAGTTTTGGTCATTGGATGTAATTTCACATTGAAATTAAATATAAACGTTTGCCAATCATTTAATGGTTTTTACTATAAAAAAACATTTTTTCTCGTTTTGACAAGAGAGATTAATTTTTTATTAATTTCTTCCAATTATGTGTTTTGAATATAGAAAAATGGATTCCATATTTTGAATTAGTTTTTACAAATGATTTAAAATTGTCATTTTTTATTTTGGAAACTAATGATTAGTAACTAAGGTAGTTTTTATTTACTATAGTTAATGGTCAATCATTAAAATTAAGGTAACAGACAAAACGACAAGGACAAAAAAATTACCCTATCACCTGCTGAAATCATATTGGATGGATAAAAGTATACCTTTATCACCTAATGATCAAAATTTATTTGTCTAATGGCCTTTTGTTCTTGAAATGGAGGCAATAATTATATAAACAAAAGTAAGTGACAACAAGTCACTCTCTTATCTCTTATAAGTATAATAATTTTAATTTAGTGACAAACATGATGAAACGAAAAACATAAGTTGTTTCTAGAACTATAATGAAATAATATACACCATGTGAATATATTTATAATTTTTGGAGACTAAATCATTTCAATAATTATTGGACCAACAATGATACAATAATTATTTTATTAAGCGAAAAATCAATTAAAACATATTATAAATATAAAAATAATGATTATTTGAAATAATTTGTGCAATACACAACTTTTATATGAGAATATGAAAAGTTTTAATCCTATTAAATTTTTTGGATTGAATTTATCCATCTGTTTGGATTTTATTTAAATTCAATGAAATGAATAGTTTTAAAATGGACATAATTGATGTTTTATAAATAGAGTAATTTATTTAATTATTCAAAAATTATAAAAATCATATAAAATAAAAAGGAGAATACGAAACAGTATAATGGGTAATTATTTATCCAATTATTTGAAATATATCTCATATAATTAAAGTTAATATCCTATTAATAAATAAAATTTTGTTACCACAATTAGAATTAAATTGAATAATTAAGGGTAAACCAAAAATATAAGGTTTAAAATAATGTCAATACATGTATAACAAATATTGGATGAGAGGATTTATAAATATCCTCATATTTTCATAGATATATCTCATGTTGGTGCCATTTTTATTAAAATGTTAATTTTTTATTATGTTAATATTTTTAGAATTTCCAAGGGTGACCCTCACCTCAAATATAAAAGGGAACCTCCTTCCGTAGTTATTAAATTCAATTGGAGATTTGAAGATCATCCATACCATGACCATTATCTTTTGAAATTCTATATTTAAATTATATTGGTTTTTTCTTCTTCAAAGACAACTACTATTACTCTAAGAGGAGATTTAGAGGATGTATGTTGAAGAAGAGGTAATTTCCTCTACCAATTCATTCAAACTTAATTATTCTTCTACTTCCTCTTAATGAGCTGATTTATTATAAATTAATAAATCATGTATCACTAATATACTGATATTTAATTTTAATTATGAAAATACCATATTCCACCTATTATCCATCCAATGAAAAAATGAAATCACTTTGTAGGTGTACCTTTGACTTACCGTCTCTACACCATGGTGTAATCTGTTTTTCACCACCATTGTACATGGATGGATATAATAATGGAAGTAATAACTATATAAGATCATTGTAACATGATTTAGATTTTTTAAAAATAAATATACTATCCAATTCCATACCATATCAAAATTATTAGAATGATATCATTCCTCGTGCGTACGTACGACCTACCGTCTCCACGATGTGATATAATTCATTCTAAAATATATCCATTAAAAATTAATTTAAAAATGTAATTAAAGAATAAAAATAATATGTGTTATGTTAATATCAATTTGGAATAAATATTTTCTAATAAAGATAACTAAATATTATTTGAAAAACATGCATAAAATAGAAGTTGTTTTTACCCGAATAATTAGTAATAATGAAATATTATTACCAAACGGATGATAAAATGATCATATATGATAAAATAAGAATGTATGTGATTATGTAATAATTCAATAACAATTATTAAATCATTATATATGAGGCTTATATACATACTATGGATATCAGACTTAAGGTAAGGGATAATTTTGGAATTTCATTATTATCCGAGATTGTTTATATATAAGTATTTTTTAGGGTAAATTTATCATCCAAAAAAAATTTTCATAAATATGAAACATTATTTATATTATTCAAGAATTTTTTAAAATTAATTTTCCCAATTTTTGAATTTTAATTAAATAGTAATGAATAAATCTTTTGTCGTTATTCAATTCGAGGTACTTTTTTAATTTTCTAGAAAATGTACGATGAGAATGATTTTTAACCTATACGATATGAATAGATTTATATGTTTTAAAAATTCTATATATTCATGAAGACTAAATTAAAATATTTTACGTTATTTTCAATTAAATTCTCTTCTTTTAAAATTACATGGACTTTTGAGAAATGAAAATGATTTGAATAATGAAGTATTTTTTCATAAAGAATTAATTTGATGTTTTTTATCAAATTTATGTTCTATATAAGATTAAAAATATTTTACAAGAATAATAAACCTATTTTCTTATGATTATATTATGATTATGATGGAATTGTATTTATAAAATCTATTTTCATACATGGAATATGTTATGATGTAATGATGTTTATGAAATCAATTTTAATTCCTTGGGTTATGATATGATGAATAATTTATGTTTTTTGTGGAACACATAAGAATGAGTTATTTATAAGATGATTGGAACCTATATCTCCCTATAGTTCATTAGGTAATGATAGATAACTCATGATGTATATATGTTATGCGTGAACCTGATTTAATGATCACAATTCAATGTGTGGGCCTGGTTATCATGTTCATATTTGTTTTAGTGGACCTAGTTTTCATGTCCACATGTTTATGAAAGGGCCTTGTTTTATATCCTAAATTTAATGAGTGAATTTTTTACTCTTTGTACATTTTTAAAAAGTTATAATATTATGTGTATGCCAACACTTCATGTCTTGTTTTACTATTATGATCTTGTGTATTATGATGTTTAATTTTCCTTATGATTATTGTTTTCCAATGACATGTTGGGCATTATATTACAATGTTATGATCAACTTATCATAATCTTTAATCCCATTTTTATATTATATGTATCACCCATGATTACCAATAATGAGCATTTGAGCTCACCCATTTTAATTTTTTCAGGATATATGGAATGGTTTTGGGGGTGGAAACTAAAGGGGGTGGTATTTACGGGAGATGATGAAGATATTTCACCATGTTAGCAGAATGTTTTACCAGTTTCAAAAGACACTAAACAAATATGGTCTTGGGACATCTATTTTTGTAATGTATTATGTATTTAACAAATTAAATTTAATTTCCATGAACTTAAATATTGTTGTTTTAGATTGGGATACAAGATTTAATATTTTCTGAATCTTCCCACTCACATATCTAAATATATTTTTGGTAAAATGGATCATGTTAAATTTATAAATGGATCATGTAGGGAAAAACATTCCATTGTATCTTTTTTCTGAAAAAACCCACCCACCATATATAGGTCCTATAATATACTATTTGTTGAAGAACTAATCATTGTGATGGAAAATATATTTTCCATTCTTCAATGTGTGTACATTCTTGAAGATTTCATAGTTGTTTTTCATTTTGGAGAAGAAATTGATAAATGGTGAAATCTTTGTAAAGATACCAGGGTAGTGGAAATAATACTATATTGAATGGGATGATTTTAAGTTAATTTTATTAATTAATTCCCTCATATTTTTAATACTAAAATTGTGAAGTAATTCATTGATCATAATTATATGAATGATAAATCCTTATACATATGATGAAACATTTTCAATACTTGGAAGGTATGCTTCTAGTTTGATAATCACCCCTGAAAAAAGAATTTGTTAATTCTTTTGTGGTATGAAACCATTAAATCCTTAAAAATTACCCATAATGTCTTTTGAAGCAACAATGAAATCAGTATATTTTCATTCAATGTGGGAAAACAAAGATAGAATCCCTAACAGTTTGGGTGATAATAAAAAGAATTTAGAGCATTTCTTGAGGATCTAGTAATATGTCCCTTAAGGGTAAATAACGTTTCAACATCATAAATTCCAAAAAAAATTGAATAAGAACTCATGTAAATTTATAAAACGAATAATAAGACATATCATTTATTGGATTATTAATGGTCAAGAAATAGATTTTCAAATAAATTCTAATAGTTGAGACATTGAAATGAATCAAGAGATAGAAAAATATGATATACCACTAAGAAATCAATTACATTAACTAATTGAGTTTGTTCATTATAATAATCTGTTACCAAATACAATTTTTGATGAGGATAATAAGCTATAACAGTGTTTTATGTTGAAATACAATGGGAATTCTACTAAAATAACCAAACTCGATGTAAATTAAGATATTTAGTGGACATGTACCCTCTAATCGAAATAGTTGGATTACCTGATAATGATTGTATAATTTAGACCTATAAATTTTTTTATTAATATTTTATTAAAATATAATATTATTTTTATCCTTTATTATCTATCTCTACAAATATTCCATTAATAATTAAATAATTAGGGAATCATATTTGATATTATGAATAAACCTATCATCGTCTATCAGGGTACGAATAAACCTAACAGAATTTATTTTCTAAGATATTATCGTATTTTAGGAATAAATGATGAATTGCCTTTAAGAAGATTATATGATTATATTGTGAGATTATTCTAGGAAATTATTGGAACATTTGGGTGAATATATTATTAACGTATATAAATTTCAGTGTGAGACATTACGAGTGATTAAAATTAAATTTTTTTTGTTGATTACAGAAGGATATGAGATCATAGAATTCTAATATTTGTGTTTCATACTTGGTTATAAAATTTTTGGAGAATCCATAAGGTTAACTACTCTTTTAATTGATTAATTTGATCTTTGGGTGATGTTGTTGAGGTTATAGATACATATGTATTATATTTATCCACCTTTGTTAAAATATATAACCAGTTTATTTTTAATTATAATTAGACAAATAATCAATTAGTAGTCTTCTCCCTAGATCTTAATATCCATTAAAGGTTAATTTTACATGTTTAAGAATGAAGATTTCATCATGAATATTCATTTCATAGTGTAAGAGATGAAGTAGAAATACATAAAAAACATCCATATGATGAATTTTATTTATTAATTTGAATAAAATCATGTAAGTAAAATATATTTTGTTTAATATAATGAATGTAAATTAATCACTCAACATTATGAAAAATATCTTTAAATAAAAATTTAAACTTTTACATCTATTTTTGATGAATTTATTATATTTTTATTTATGTATTTTTGGTTGCTATAATTTTCATGGCCATGATATTTATCCATCACTTTTAGTCAGTGGTTATTTGTTTTATCCTCAATGTATATAATTTATCTCCCCAATAATTCTATTATTATAGTGGAAAATGATAATGTGTTATTTGAGGTAACATTTGTTATTCACTCTTGCCTTTTTAAAAATATGTTGTATTATTCCTATATACAATGTGGTTTTCAAAAAAGGTATTTACAAAAAACTTATCCTTTGATGATGAAGATATAATTTATAGGGTGAAAGTTTTTTGGGGGGTGATGTAGGACCCTATTTTTACCGCTTAAATGAATAAAAATCAAGATAGCTTTCATAACAATCAACACTGATATGTAAGAAAATAGAGATATATTATAAGAAATTAATATTTTAATATTCCCATTATCACATAGTAATTGGATTTTTGGGATTGAATATTATTAACCATAGTATAAAATATATAATTATAATATACCTAATAAATAAAAATTAATTAATTAATTATGAGGAAATAACACTCAATTTTCCATGATGTTATTTTATGGTTTAAAATGGAATGTAATTTAAAATTTATTTTTATTGAATTTTGTTATCATAATTTTTAAATAATTTTTGAAACACTTAAAAATAATATTTTATTAAATAAATATAATTTTTTAAAATCATTATATCATAAATCACTTAAGGTAAAATTTGGATATATTTTTTTGAGAATTGTTATTTCCATTGAATGGTGAAATATACTAATTGTTCAAATAATTTTATTTAATGTCACTAAATTTAATAATTTAAAAGATTAATTATATTTCTTTCAAGTGAAATTTTTCTTATTATATTAATAATCGTAAAAATAATTCAATTTTAATCATAAATATTCAGGATTTATATAGTAATTTATTTTTTATGTTTCAATACATTATCATTGAAACCATTTTTCATTACATTTATGCATTATATTATAATTTTTTAAGTCATATTAGGAAAATTTATTCATGAAAAAATTGATACAATATTTTAAATAAAATATTTTATATATTGTATGTAGACCCCTTTTATTTTTTGTTGTTGAGAATAGTAGCAGTGATTAATATTTATCACCCTGATAAAGGTAAAATTGGAAAACACGGTTAAAACCATGATATGTCGTCTTGAGATCAATGAAACCCATGAACATATTTACTTTCATGGTATAAATATTACCATATACTTTATAAATTCTAATATTGGGAATTTTGGTTCCATTTTAATTTGATCATGAAATTTTCCTTATTTTATATAATGAAGATTTAAAAATTTTACTCTTTTGAAATTAATGTATCTAATTTTTTTCATATGGGTATAAAGAGGATAAGTTTAGTTATAATTTTTTATGAAATTATTATTAATTCAACCTTAATTTAAATTTATTTATAATTTTTGGTGATTGAATAAATATTTTAAATTCATATCCAACACCAATAAAATATTGCTTAAATTAATTTTAAATAAATGTATTTTGTAATATTAAAAGTAATAAAATTTGGGGGATTAAATGAACTCAATTAATTTATTAAATAAATATAACATTTTTGGGATTTTAAAAGATTTTAGATTATATTCCCATTACTATGTTTTATACATTATAGTCAAAGTAAATGAATAATTTCAAAAATGAAATTAATAGTATTTTTTTGAAAATATTATTTTGTTAAAATATATAAATTCTATAAAATTTATTAAAGTTGAAAATTATCATTTAAAATTTTCTAAAAGTTTATCCATTAACCATTAATGAGCTAATTGTGAATTTATAAGTAAAATTATATCCATTTATGTTGGAAAAATCCATTAACATGGTAAAGGATAAAATGGGTTAAAGAAAGAGTTAGACCAAAAGATAAGTTTTAAAATGAAAATAAAAAAGACCAAAAGTTTATAGGTTTTGTAAATTTCGAAGATATACTATATTTGTTTTTAATATATATCATGTTTTAATCTTTTTTCTATAGAATTACTTAATTATATTTTAATCTTTTTGGAAATTAATAGTGTGTCCTTTCCCTCCCTAATAAAAAGACCCCCCTTATCTCTTTTATTTACACCACCATGAGCCATATATATTAAAAATAATAATAAAATATTATCTTATAAACATTACTATCTATGATTGAGATGTTTTATTCTTATTAAAGTTCCACTCCAAGGGTCCTTATGAAATGATCTAGTGGAGGATTTCTAATGATGATGTATTCATCTTACCGAACATCTTCTAATTTTTTTAATCATATATCTCTAATTAATATGTGGTATTAATGAAAAAAAATCATTATCCTCAATACAGTTAATTTTAAATAGGATTATTAGCCTCCAACACCAACCCTCAATTCCATAAAAGGCGAAGTGGAAGAATTTCAAGTGCATCTATGTGTACTAACGCCTCCACATAGCAATATAATTCATTTTCCATAACCATCATTCCAATATGGGTATGATGATTGATTTAATGTTGTAATATATTATATTATTTACATAATTTTTATTAGGTAATTACAATACCATATCTTCATAGGTAACTTCCAATCTATTGGAAAATGATAACGTCTTTTGTGTGCATGTGTATATTGCCACCTCCATGAAGCTGTTTAATTTTTTTCATTACATAATTACATGGATGGTAATAAGGATATATTTAAATAATAAATATCATATATATATATATATATGATATAATAATTATTCTTTAAAGGTTAATTATTATTTATCTATTTTTTTCCATCCATTGAAATTTGAAAATAGTGGTCATGACACGCATAGCCTACCATCTATATGAATGGTGTGTTTGTTTTTTCAATCTATACCTATTATGGTTTAATATATATATATATATATATTGAATATATTTTACATTTATTTCATTTTTTACATTTTGTGGATGATTGAACCATGATCTATATATAAGGCATGAAACTACCTATACAGAATTCTTATGAAAAAAAAATACTGAAGACCTAGAAATGACGATTTTAATAAATATTTGTTAAAAAATTAGTATTAAAATTTTATAAGTGGAAAATATGGAACATTATAAGTATGTAAATAAAAAAATTGAAATTGAAATTATTTAAATTTATTATAAAAGTGTTTAATGTTCATTTGAATAAATTTTATCTTGAAGTAATTGATTTTCATACCACTTTAATCTCAAGGTGAAACATACCATGTTACCCAATACATTATTTTATATATATATACTTCATAGGAATATATGTTATGATTATTTCATTGAAATTTTAAGGATACACATATCTATCTAATGTTATCTCTTTCATGATGTTTTTATTTGAATATAACCCAAACGTTAAGAGATTTATGTTATAGTCTGAATTATTTAAGGATTTTTATCCTGAAGTTAGTGATGATGAAATTTCATGAAACATATCATATTAATACAAGGAATTTTATTCAAATCATGTTATTTATATAGATTAAATGTTTTTATTTCATATTCCTTCCATTATGGGACAAAGATACCAATGAAATGTTTTTCATGAAACTGACGTTTTATCTCTATATTTGGAAAGATATCCCATTTAGCACATGTCTATATTATATAAGAAATCAATAAATCATGTTTTTACTTTTCTAAAATGAATTTTTAAAGTTATTTTCAACCATTATTAATTTTTTTTAAATAGATTAAAATTAATCTTCTTGATAATGTTTTTAATGTAGAACTTTTCATATATTATCAAAAATGTAAAACGACTCTTTGTTTTAATGTATACGACATGATCATAGTCTAATGTCATCATAACCAAATAGTTAAATGAATTTTTCTTTTATATGTTTCTAATGTTATTTTAAATTAAAATTTTTTCTTTAATATTTATTTTTATTTTTATTTTAAATAATCTCTTTTAAAGAAAATGTTATTTTGCTTTAATAAATATTCCAATTGATATTTTTAAAGAATTTTCTTCTAAGACAACATCCTTTGATGGTACTGATTATTTTTTAGGTATTGAATCCCATAATACAATCCTTATTTTTTATGGATTCTTTATCATTATAATGATGGGTTTTTTAGAATACTCATGTATTTTCCATGAGTTATGAAATATGATTTATGATATATGATCATCTGCCACACAAATTAATGGACTATAATTATATGATGAGCGGTCCAATAATTATATATCCCTTCAATTATTGAGGAAAATATATATAAATCATGATATACAGATATTATTCTTGAACCTGATTTCATGTTTAAAATTTTATGTGCCGACAAGAATTTTATATCCCTATGAATATGAAATGTTCTGGTTTTCAATTCCATGTTATTTTGTCTGGAAATGAACTAATGTATATAAGTGTATTTGAAGGTCTTGTATAATGTTATTAATTTAATGACTTAACTTATTTGTATTTATAAATATTCCTAGTGCTATAATATAAGATTTTTTCAATATTCAAATGTATATGTTATGCTCTTAGGGATCATTACTGGTTAATGACAATTTCACACTCTCTTTAATATTGTATATTGTTATGATAATGTTATTCTCCATGAATAATATTTATTAACAATAATAGATTGGGTATGAACATTATAATTAATTATCATGATCTCATACCCTTACTTATATATACTCATGCAAGATCATTGATTTATATAAGAAATGTTTACCCTTACTGACCATATTAGGTCAACCATTCTTATGTTTGTTCCAACCCCATGTTTATAATAATGGTATAATGCATGGTATACCTATGAATCATTATATGTGTGAAAAGTTAAATATATTCCATGAAATATGTGGATTATAAATCTAGTCTCAAATGTAAATAAACCACTACAATTTGTTTGTCTATCGTAATTTAATGAATAGAATATTATGCTAAAATGATGTATTATTTATTTATATAACTATTGGGATTCTATATTTGGTATATTTTATATAGATTTTTTATAGCTTGTTTTCTCAAATCCTATTGGGATGGTGTTTCCTAGACCTGAATGTTTCATTTATGAGTGTGAAGAAATGTTTTTCAATTGTTAATGAAATAGGAAAGAATGTATTAAATGCGGAATGATTTCTATAAGTGGGACCTTAGGAGGTAGTGGTGATGAGTAATGTTCATGTTCAACCTATTTCAATGATATCTTGACAAGATGTTATCATTGGCTATGTTTTTTTTGGTTTTATTTCTTGTCTACACTATGTAGTTTTTCTCTTATTGAATATTTTTACATACTAACTATTTATGGTTTCTTATTACTATTTTTTATTATATTTTATCATGGGGTAAAAAAATTCCTATGTTAATTTATTGATTCCAAATAAGTATTCTCATGTCATTGGGTATTGGAGATACACTTTTCTCCATGCCAGGAATAATTTATGAATTATTTTAGCATCATATTGAGAATGGTTCAGGATTAATTGGTTTCAATGGGATGTTGTTTCTCCTCAATGAATTTGTTATACATTCTTAAATATATTTTAACATATTAGAAAATAATTTCCAGACATATGGGGTATTTTTCTAGTGATTTCCTGGATGGATGTCATCATTGAAAACATTATGTTACCCTGGGATATTGGGGAAATGTTCCTTTTTAGAGTTATTATCTGACTCTATAATTCTCCAATATTTTGATTAGAGACTTATGTTCCCATGTTGAGTTCAAATTTTTATTATTGATTATTTTTTACTAGTTAGTAGTGTTTTTTTGTTTTCTATTGATGTTTTTATTGTCATTCCCCTAAGAGGATGTCTAAACAGCACCTATGAGGGAGCTGTCAGGGGAACATAGCAGGAAAATACTATAATTGTCCATAAACTCATTGAGGTGGTAGTGTGTGTAGTCCATGCTCTGGGTCTACGATCCAAACCTATTCCCATTTTGAAACTATAGGTATTTAGTTGGTCGGATGATAAAATATATGTTTCCTAGGAGTCTCCTCATCATAGTATTACAAATTTATATATTTTTAATGAACCTTGGTAAGTAGAGAAATATTTAGGAAATAATAAAATCTTATTTGAGTTAGTATTGATTTTTGGAACCATTGTGGAGAAATATTTCATCTTCAAACACGAATGTACTAGTTGGAGTTTTTAGGATTCTATACTTATAGAAAATAATAATGAGAACATGAAGTTGAAAAAATTTGAAACTATTTTCATAGTGAAATTCAATATGGAGTTGTAGGTATTGGATGTTTCTATGATGTTTCTTAAACATGGTCAAATTGATACAATGTAACTCACTATTCCTATCATTTTACTGGAATTTCTCAATTTCCACTTATGGTAGTATTGAAATAGAAGTTGAAGTCCTAGATGTTTCGTATGGGTCATTAATCTAATATCCGATCTCTTATTCTTCTGTTGATTATTTCCACTCAGGATAATGTTTTAGATGGATATCTATTGGTGATAATTGACTTGGATATAATGCCAAGGTTAACAAGAGTTCCTCCAACAACTAGTGGCATCCTGATTATCCACATTAAGGGGAAGGGAAATTGGGATGACTCTTGTGTTTGAAGACAAAATGGCGAATCATAATATCATACATTCTCTAAATAATCTACATTGTTTGTAACTGTATCACTGACATGTTTCTCATATGGAAAGGTACTTCAGTAAACATGTTCCTATACAAGAAAAATAATATTTTTAGATCATGTGGATTCTCATGTATTATATAATGGGGTTTTAATCCTTTTACCAATCTACATTGTCGTATGGGATCATCGGTACTAGTAAGATATGAGGCATTATAATATGATTCAAGAAAAAAGTTGTTTTATCCAAAGGCATGGTGAATTAACATTTTTCATGCTATTTATGAGTCTTTAGTGGGAACTAATGTCAACACTATTATGGGGATAAGTACAGTAAACATTTCTTCTATTTTATTTTTTTCTTTATTTTATATTGGTGAATCTCATTCTTTCATATCTAACAACATTTTGGACTTGTTGAATCTTCTTTTCCAACTCATTTTTTATGTAATGGGGATTACAACCCTTTTGTAATGACTAAAGAGCATTTAAATTCATCCCCCCCCCTTTCATTCTATTTATCATATGTAAATCTCATCTTGGAATTTTGGTACATGAGATGAATCAAGTAATATGAAGAATAATGAGTCTCCTAATTTTTAGAGATAAAGTAACCCAAAATATCTCATATATTGACACCCTAGTCAAGTAATATGAAGAATAACTTATTTTTGTGATTTTGAACTTGAGTAGGAATCATCATTTTTTGATTTTTAATGATTATTGCATTAATTTATGGGTTTCTCTCATAATTTTCTTGTTTACCAACAATTAGGGTGTTGGAGTTCTCTATCAACATGGTTCCTGGTTTATTGTCTCTATTTATTCATTATAATTGAAGGAAACTATAAATAATGATGAAATGTAGAATTATTTGGGTGAATTTATTTCCAAGGGATTCATTTAATCCAATGTATCTTCTTAAGAGAAGATATTTTTTCCAAGAAGTCCAATTAAACCCCTATCTTGGGTGTTAACTTTAGAAATCCCAATCTATTTATTGTAAAAAATGTAACCAATTTCATTTATTGAAATTTTATTATCTACTAAAATTAGAGATATGGTTCTCCAATATTGTTCTAGGGTCTCAATTTCACAATCATTAGATCAAGGATTCTCATATCCCAATGACCTTTTTATAGAGAATGAATGGTTGTAATGAGTATCATTTTGTGTTATTTGGTCTGAACAATACTTCTTCTAGGTATATAGTTATAATTAAAATGAATTTCCACATGTATGTCAACTATTTTTTTATGGTATTCTTGGATGAAAAATTGGTTTACTATAAAACCTGGGAGGATCATGTGCTTTATTAATGATTAGTTTTTCATATATTTTGGAATCACCAATGTTATGAAAAACTGTAATAGTTCCAATTCTCAATCATAGAATTGATGTCACCCATATATTCTTCTTGGTAACAAAGTATCTTAGTTTGTCATAAAAAGGTGAAAGCTTTCACGTATTGGAACAATCTTTGGAATGTATTTTAGATTTATCGATACCAATTTTATTTGGATATTAATAATAGATTATATATTTGTGTATTTTATATTCTCCATTGACACATCTCCCATATAATGGAAATAAATTCAATAGGAAAAAAATTACATTCATTTTTAATTGAGTTGAATCGATCTTTTACATGAATCCCACTGTAAACTCTTCAAAATTCATGGTGGGCTAAGTGGTATTCTTTGTTTCTTCATGTTAATCCTTAGGTTCCATTCTTATATAGTTTGATAAATTTGTAAATTATGGTTCTATTTTTCTTTGAAATCTTTTGATGATATTTCCACATATAATATAAAACTTTCATTTGTGATGCACACTTTTAAGAGTTATCAAAAATGAATTTTTTGAGAAATGTTCATAGTCTACAATGATCAAAATATCTATAGTTAAATCATATCCTATATTGATTAGAATCTTCTCCATTGGTGATGGATGCTGAAACTTAAATCCTTTAAATTTGAAATTTTATAAACCCCTTAAAAGAGGAAGATTGTTAATAAGACGCTGAGTTTACAGCTTTTATCCCAGGTCATGAATTAATCATCAGAGCAATGGACCTTTATATCTCTACTTACTCACATGTATTTAAATGTATGATAAGATGGCATAAAGGATGTTTTGGAAAGTTTTCAATCGAAATTCTCTTTACATGTGTTAATATGCCAAGAACAATAGCATTATGATGAGTTCTATGGAATTAGGGGATCATAATAATGTGGGGAAATTATCGATGGACAATCTAATTGATCAGTGGGTATATGTTTCTTTAATAAACATTTCATGTTTTTGTATCTCATGAGGAAGGATGTGATGCGGTATTCTATCGATTAAAAATGGGAATTTCTCTTAGAATCATATTGGATGTTTTATGAAATGAGGAATTTTTTTGGTGGACAATTAGAAAATGGGGGGTATTGATTCTTTTTTAACAATGTTATACATGTCATTATATCATGTTCAAGTATCAAAAGACTCCTTATTCACTTCAAACAATTATAAATTTAATAATGGAATTGGTATTAGATATAGAGAGAAAATATGTTAGGTTTTCATGTAATCATAATGTAAATAATGTGATTTGGGTTTTTGTCCCTGATTAACTGAATCATGGAACTTTAGATTGTCAATGGGTTCTTTAGACCCAACACCACCATGCAAAATTATTACCATTACATGCATAAATTTTTACATATACTTTTTTTATCAGACCATAATATTATAATTACTTTTTTAGGTACATTTATATTGAAATTTCTATATATTACAGGTCATATCAATAAGTTATAGTAGTTCCTAGCATATAATGAGAAGTTAGAGAAACCATAACTGCGATTTTGATATTTTTTTCATATGGACGAAATAAAACATGAATATAAGAAATGAATGATGTTCTAATAAAATTCTTAGTGTATAACATGAATTGATACATTTTCATATGATTTTCCCACTTTTTGATCTAATGTGGATGAGATAATTGGGAATGAGCGATAAATAGAATAAACAAAATCATTACTTCTCACTCATACTTCATATATAAGAATACATCTATTGATCTCTGGACATGCGATTATAATAATTGTGCTCTATTAGATTACATGATTTTATGTAAGATGAAGAATATGGAATTTAGGTCAAGCTAATGAATCTTGTGTTGGGTGTATCACTGGTGGTAGGGAATTGATTAAATGATCAAGATAAAACTTTTAGTTTCCAAATGTATGTGATATTTTAGGCCAAATTGATCTAGATAGTAGTACACTTTACTAAATCCTAGTTCATGGTAGAATGAATATAGTTTACCAGATAATATAAATAATTAATAAATTAATAATTAATGATGGAACAATATATTTGTCGTGTTTTATGTGATATCATGAGTAAAAGAGATTACATTATATGGAATTTTTTCTTAGAATGTTGCTTCTTCAATGAAAATACAGTATCTCTTTAAGGCCTTGATGTTTTGATAAACTCAACTCATGGTCTACGAGTAGCACTTACTACTATCAAAGAATGGGATACAGGTTAAAGAATTGACCTATCCAAAAATTCATATAGTTCATATTAATAGGATTTTAGGGCATGGTTGGACCCCCAACATAGTCTAGGTGGTGTAAGAGTCCAAGGATTCACCATGAAATAAATAAATTCACATTAATTTAGACTAGAAAAAGTTTTAATAATTTTTTTATTTATTATTTTCACAACTTATTATGTATATAAATGGAATGATATTTAAAGAGAAAATATTATTTCAATATTCAATGATTGTTTAATATTTAATGGAATACTGAGTAGAGGTAATGGATTTTGTTTTCCACATCAAATATTAATTTTTTTAATATTAATTGATAAAAATGGAAATGATGTTAATGACGCATTTAATAAGTGGTTGGATGTCATTTATGTCATATTTAATAGGAAATATATGGTTAGTGGTCATTGATCCAAATCAATGTTTTAACCCCACTATATAAGAAATATAATACTCTAAATCAAGGATTATTAATCCAATAGATTTTGAGAGATCATCTCAAGTCTCTCTCCCATCATAGAGACAGAATCTCCTTATTATAAAAATTGATCAATGTATATAAATGTGGAGCAACGAAACAGTGTTGTGGTGATCATTGAGATTTTATAATAAATTTTTACGATCTAAAGTAGAATCTAGAATCTAATGTTGAAAAATATGATTAACTTTTAATGTGAATGTGGATGGTCTAGAGGGATCAGAAATTGGTTCATTTTATTAGTGGTCACTAGAAAGGATCTAACTTCACTTTCATCCTTAAATCATATATGTTATTTTTTTAGATTTAATTTTGTTCCTAAAATATTTCATGCTTCAAACATTGGTTACTTACTATGTTTTTCATAGACATAAACAATGCTATCATGTCAATCTGACTGTAAAAATATTAAAAACTAGATCTATCATCTTCTATTATACACCCTGGTACCAAAAAATATATATTTTTAGTTTCATGGGGGGTTATTTCGTAACCCCACCCCTCCACCACCCAGTCCCCATACTTACTGTGTGGGATACTGATGCTAGTAGATCAGGTGTCCGACCCTGTTTGGGCCCTTCCCAACCCACATGGCCCAATTTGAGCCCATAAATGACATGAAACCCCTATTTAGGTGTAACAACCTCAAACATAGTAACCCAAAGCTGATTTTATACTTATTTAAATTGGAATATGATACAAAAAACTAACTTCTCAATGGACCAGATAGTTTAGTATTCTTGGTTAAATAGATACATACATGATCCCCAATATATATTTGAATTCAAAAATTAAAACATACTTTTTTTGTTGAGAATATAATTATTACCTCTATAAAATACATACATATTATTCTTAGTAAACTTCATGTATTGTTGGCAATCTAAAAAAACAAGGATGATATCAAATGATCATCAAGGGTTATGTAAAATTCAGGTTATCAAGAATCAACATGCATATTATAAATTGTAAGGTCAATAAGATAAAACACATTCCATATAAATAATTTGACTTTCGTAATTAATATTTCATGGAAAATTACATAAAACAAAATACATTTAACCAATTATATAGATTTCATAACTAGATAAGGAATTATCAATATGGGAATGTAAATAACTTAAAAAATAGGATATTCAAGGAATAAACATACAATGAAATGAATATAGATATAATATCACAGAGATAATATCATGAATAATAATATGTGATTTATTAATGAAGGGAATACATAATTATTGGACTTATGTAAATTAGGAATCATTAAAACCATTACTATGAAGACCTTTCACATTAAATTTTGAAGATAATGGGTATGTATATACCAAAACAGCATTTAGATAAGTTTATCCTATGAATTCATCTCATGATAATACTCAAGAATTGATGTGCTATATACAATCGAGACACATAAATATCTGGATTTCTAAAGAATTCCTCAAATATTGAATATTCAATTTAATTCATGATCAATATTCCTTATCAACAGAAATTTATATTGAGTTTGGAATTCATATTTATCCATATTTCCCAAGTAAATCATATAACATTCAATGTAAAGAACCATGTGTCAAATGGTATATAATTTTACCAAAAATTATATCTATGATAAATAATATGGATATTTAAATAATATTTAATTACTACTGTTCCATGGAAACTAAAAATTTCAAGGGAATGTTAATGACTAAGAAAATCATTCAAGTGGATATCAATACATTCCATTGTCAGAATTATTATAAAACATACATATTAAGAAGAAGAATGGTATCAATAAAACATAACCCCAATGGTGTATAATGAAAATAATGGGTTACTGTCATTAATGAATAGAAACACCATAATAATATCATTAATTTAAATTTGAGAAAAATATCATTTTAATTTTGAATAAAACCTTTTGAAAATAAAATTTCAAATATCATTTTCAAAATATTTTTTAGGAAAAAAATATTGAAAACTATTAAAATTTTATTTTATGCATTGAGTGGTAAGGATAGGGTTAAATTATATACATGTATTTCATGTTTAAATAATTATTTCTCCCACATTTTATGTAAAATCCAATGGAAAGTTGTTTCAAAAATTACATGAATATTCTATTCATAAATTTTTGTAAAAATTCTGTGTTTGGTAAAACATTATTTTATAAATCATTTTAATAATATTAAAAACTTTTGTAAAAAACATGGTCTTCGAGGAAAAAGGATTTTCGACCAAAGAGATATATAAAAACATGTTTTCATAAAAAAATAAAAAAAAATTCTAAGTACAAAAGAATGGAAAAATGGTAATACTACATTAAAAAAATTTAAAACGAGCTGATAAGAAACTTTAATGGGTTTTTAACAAATTATTAAAAAATATATTTCAATGCAAATTTGAGCACAAACAATCCAGATTTACAATTTATTGTGAAATAAACCATTAAAATGGTCATAATTATTTTTTGGAATGAATAATTAAATATACTATGTGTATTAAATGTTAATATACATAAAATAATTGGAAACACAAAAAATATATATTTAAATTTAATTGCATTCCTAATCTTATAAATTCGAACATGATGATGATGTAATATAACTCATTGAAAATAATTTCAGTGTTGAAATTCATTAACAAAAGGTAATATCAAATTCAAAACACATTGTATGAAATAATTAAATCCACATATTAATATACTATGAATATGTAGTTAATCAGGATATTAAATGTAAATGGGGTTTTATATACACTATATAAATATATTTGGTGAATAGAATTACAATATGTCGAAATGAGATGAACCTCAGATGAAGTCCACTAACTCAGGATTCCTTACGGTTCAACGTGATTTAGGAAATTGTATAATTTTCGTAATAATGTTATTAATTTATAAAATTAACATATTCATATTTATAATATCATATATGATCCTATTATAACTTCATATTAGCCATTCGTTAATAATCGTTCATTATTTTCATTTTTTGGGTGTTAACATCCATGTTTTCTCATGAACCTCTTGGTTCATTATTATTAGATAAAGATTAATAATATCTATAATTATATTAATATTATATATCTAATATTATTTACTTATATATATTTTAATAATCATTATTTATATTTTAACATGGAGAATGGATCTCATCTCTTTGTGGAGACGACATGCCATACGTATGAACGCGTAGCGTTATCATTCCTTTAATGGGAAAAAGGGTAAATAATTTGGAAAAATATTAACATCATAGAGTCAATATAATTTCAAAATTCCAACATTTTTTCATTACATGTATCTTTTATACATTCCATGTATGGTATAATTGAAAAATGAATCACATCACTTCGTGAGGCAGTTGTCCGTCACACACACTAGGGACATTATCAAAATATAAACGACATGAAACATAAGAAGGTATATGGGATATTAAATTAAATAAGTCAAATAATACCATAAATATAATATAAATTTTTTAAATCCATCATTTTATCTATATAAGGGATTTCATGATGGAAAATGAATTTCTTCAGTTCATGAGGTGGGAGTCCATCTTACACCTGATCAATGGGTTTTTTCAATTTGATAGAATATAGAAGAATATACGGAATAAAATTAAAATAATAACATCTAAAGAGAATTTATATATTTTGGGTATTATATGTACATGTATTTAAAATGTTTTAAATATATGTTAGAAGTAATAAAATGAAAGTACTCATTTAAGAATGTTACCTCTTCTTCAGGGAACTTCAATTAGTTTAAAATAAAAGTATTTATAGGATATATTTAAAAAAATGAATATTGGATTTTGGAGTGGATTAAGGATGTTTCTTGGGATGTTATTTTCCTAAAAACATGGATTTTAATCTTTCAATATGGGATATATGGGGTGGACTATTATAAGTGGGGAGAGTATAGACGTTGAATTTTTAAAAATATTCAATTACAAAAAAAATTTCATCATTCCAAAATCATCTAAAATGATAAATTCATGATACCTGGAGGTGATAAGGTCTAAATATGTTTATAAAATTGATTTTGTAAAAGTTTTATGTCATTTGTTTCATTTATTTTCATAGTTTATCCAATCGATAAATAAGTTTTTATAATAACCGCACAAATTAGTTTTTACAGTTTTACTATTCATATTTGTAAACATTAAGTTGAACATATTAGAAAATATGAAATTTTATTATTAAAAATATTTGAACCATTTTTAAAAATGCAATTCACAAAAGCTTCACTGTCTATTTTAATATTATACCCATAAATGGAGTGAAGAATTTAGTTTTCAAGTAGACAATTCTAATAAGTTTAATTAGTTTTAATATAAAAAATAATGATTAAATTGATTCAAAATATCTAAAATAGTTATGTGTTATTATAATTTAACTAATTATAATTCAAAAACAATTACATATTTAATTTAATTACATTAACTATTTAAACAAATATTGTGATTTCAATAAAAATCATTCTTTTTTCTATTCCTTAAAAATGAAAAATATCAGGAAAATCCAAAAAATTATGCTTATGTTTATTTTTATATATTTCTTTTTAAAAAAATTTATTTTTTCAAATAAATTTAAAAAAATTGTTAAAAAGAATTTTTTATTATGTACCCAATGAGTGATTAAACTATCTTTTAGAAAACAATGTAATTGCATGAAGAATATTTTTTTTATATTCAATGGTTCTTATTTAATTTATAATAAAAATTATATACATTATTTTTATATTTTAGTTGTTACTATTAATACCCACCAAATTAATGGCTGTGTAGTTATGGTATATTTTATTACAATTATTTTAGACTTTGGGTTGTGTGTTCTGTATACTATCAAAGGGATTAAATTTAATGAAATATATTTCTAGGGTTGTTTAAGCTCATTATTACATGTCACATAAAATATTGAATAAAAGTTTCTTATTTTGGAAATTTAGATTGTGACATTCCACCCACCGTAAATAAATTGTTTCCTCACAATTTGATCTTGCATGTAAAAATAAAAGGATTGATATCTAAAAATTCCTTTATTAAAAGACAATATTGTAAATTGGGTAATTAAAATATTATATTAATAAGAGTAAAATTGAAGTAAAATGGTCATCTGGAATAACACATAACTAGTTTACATTGTAGGATAAAATTTGTGTCACGTGAATAAATTGACAATACAGAAAAACATAAATAATCGTTGACAGTGATAGACATAATTGATCATAAAAAATCGAAATATCAATGGATTGTTAATGGAAAACAATCCATAAATGTATGATGATTGAGAAGAAGAATATATTAATTGGATATGATGGTAATATGATAAGATTTTTTAAGATACAGTTTCTAATTTTTTTAATTATTATAATATCAATGAAAATAAATAAATATAGTTAGTTCATAAGTTTCTATTTCATGAACACAATTTGATCCACTGGGTTTTCTTTGATCAATTTATGATTTATAGCTTACTCCGACAAATGAATAACCAAAAACGAATTTTTTAATGCCCTATGAACTAAAATTCAGTTTTAATGAACCATAAGATCTATAAAAGAGTGAAAATTCCTTCGATCTGTTGTTTTATAATTTCCAAAACCAATATGGTTAGCACATTTTATCTAGTATAATAAATAAATATCTAAACAATAAAAATAACCCCTATTTTTTATTATTAAAATTTTTTCATTAAATAATAAATTAAAATCAATGACATATTAACCAGGACATCATGAAGGCCAATAGTAATCACTAATCCCATATAATCCTTAATTTATGGCTTCAATCCCCCATATATTTTTCAGGTGAAATGGGATGTCACCTAACATGAAGGTAATCCTTTTTTGAAAAATCAATTAATATAATTCCTATAATGTTCCCAAATTTTGATAAACTATAATTACTATAACATCAATAATATGATAATCCCTAAAATTACCGATACCTTTAATCTCACATCAAAAAAATGTAATGGAATTATTCATAAAATAATTTATTCAATAAAACATATACTAAACAAATGAGTTGTATTCCCTTAAATGTTTTCTAAAAATATCCATTATCATATGACATTATAACCAAAAAACAATAAAAATGGTTTTTTACAACTTTAGGATTATGTTCAACCACAAACTCAAAAATCCATGATGATATCCACAAATCATAAGTTAATGAAGACATATATGATTACGAAATGTTACAAAATACATAGATGACTCTAAATTCTTATAAAGAAGATTCTTTTGGAAAAAACTACTACATTATGAATATTAAATCTCAACACAAAAATAATTAATCAGTATTATATCATCATAGGTCCTTACATATTCTAGAGTTTAACATTTAGAATATGTAATTGAATCAGATAATGCTTAGGTTAACCACAGTCAATAAAATGAACTATAAAAAATCCATCGGATGGGTACTCACATCATCATCCCTCTTGGGTTATCATAGTCACCTCATTGTACTCCATGTTCAATGTTAACAGAATTATTTTATGTCTCATTAGTTGACTTAAAATAAAAAGCATAGTTTATGTTACAATAATAATATTCATAAAACCATAAAATAATTAAAATGATATTGAAATCATCAGAAATTATTTTCAACATAACACACCAAATGTTGGACATAGTTCATAAATTTTCATCATTTATTCAAATACTTCATAATTTTTTGTGAAGGACATGTGAATTGTCCTGAGAATATCCCATAGCAGGTTCCATCCAGGTGTGAATTGAGGCTTGTTATCATGCACTTAGGTGATGATAAGGTCAATCCCAATGCACCCCCTTTAGATGTGTTACCCCTAGGAACATCTTTTGAAGAACCATTTCAACGTTTAGTTTCTATAGAGGGATGTATTTCCATGAATAACTACATAACATCTACCTTATCAAAACATCAAGAAGTTCTTCTATACATATCATCAAAATATATTATGGGTTTATGATCCATAATATATATTTTCCTTAATCTAGTTCCAATGGTTTCTCCTAAACATATCTAATACCAATAGTATGGATCCCAACTATAGTAATCTAGATATGGTGTCTTAATTTGTTAAATTGGAATAAGGAATAAGGAATCATATCCCAAAGAACCATATTTTCTCATAGATCTAGTAAACTAGTCCCATATAATATTCCCCCATTATAACTAAATACACAAATTACAAAAAAAATTTGAGATTATCATTATTTCCTCCATAATATCATTTCAATCATCCTTAGTACACTTCAATGATTCATATGAAAGAGAAAAAATAAGGGTGATCTTAAATGATTAGTTATGGTTCAATATATAAAAATCATTTTTGAATTAATAGGAATAATCAACATGGAAATATAAATAACTAAACAAACATTCCATTTAAAAAAAATCACTTGAAAAATAATTATTTTAATTAAAATAACTAACAAAACATTATATTGAATCAATTACATGTATACGAGTACTAGGAAAGGAATAATCAATATGGGAAGTAAATGGTAGAAAAAAATATCACTTAATCAATTAACTAAGAATGAAATCCATCAAAATATAATATCCTTGAAAAAATATAATCCATAATAATAAATAAAATATAAATTAATGAAATTAATAATTACATTATGTAATTTTCTTAATAATCATGGAATCCTCTACTATCATGACCTTTCACAAAAGTGTTTATAACTAATGGGTTGGTATACACTATAAACCCATTTAATTAATTCTAGCCAATTGAATCATCTCATGAGACTACCAATTCAACCTAGTGATCTCAATAACAAGTCCCCACATATATCTATATGTCCAAATCATTTCTTGTTAATCAAATAATCTATTTCACTCAGGAAAATTATTCCTTGCCAAAAAATATCTCAATTGATAAAGAAAATAGATTTATCATTTTCCCCCAGTTGATCAAATTATTTAAAATGAAAATCATTGTTAGTAGAAACCATATACAGTAAGAAATAATTATATCTATGATAAATAATATATATTTTTAGTGTAAATTTAATGATTAGATATCATAGAAAAGTAAATATTTCAATGGAAATTTAATTACTACAAAAAAATTCAAGAAAGTGAATTCTAATACATTTCTTGGTCAAGATGATCATAAAACGTCCATATAATAAATAAATATGGTTTTAATATAACTAATCATCATTGGATTATAACTAAAAAAATAATTTTTATCATTGATGAATATAAATTCCAAAAAATTATCCTTATAAATGTTATTGAGAAAAATGTTCTTTCTATTGCTAAATTAACCATCTAAAATTTAATGTTCAGAAATAATTTTAAGAACAATTTTTTTTGAAATAAAATTCGAAAAGTATAAAATTAGCTTTAAAACATTGATTTTTCATGAAAATGGGAAAATTGTTACATTTAGTACATGTTAAGAATAATATTTATTTTACATTGTTTAGTAAAATACTTAATGGCATTGTTTAGAAAATAACATGATGATTAGTGTGAAAAAATATTCAAAATAAAAATAGGTGTATATTCATTTTTAATAAATAATATGGGGAATCTAAAAAAATAATTGAATATATTTATATAAAACATTATTTTGTAAAAAAAATTCGACTAAAGAGAGAAATTAAGTAAGATTTTTGTAATAACAGTTTATCGCAAAATTTCAGTACCAAAGAGTGGAAAATGGTACAATTATTTGAAACCACGATGAATAAAGATATGATAATAAAAATAACGTTTTATTATTTTCCTATGAAAAAATAATTTCCTTTACTATAAATACATGTACAAATAATATTTATTAAAATGATATTTTTAAATAAACTTTTATGATGATCGTAAAGTCGAATTTGGGGATAAACAATAAATCAATTATGTGTATAAAATGTAGATGAAAACAAAACAATTATTAAAATAATATTAAATAATAAATAGTAATTACATTCATAATCTTATAATATCAAAGACAATGAATTAATAATATAACTTAATGAAATGAAATTCAACAATGAATTTTTTTTCCACTTATTAATTTCTATTTCAAATCCACTTGGTTGAAATAATTCAAATTTAAATATAAAATAAAATTAATTATTATATAATAATAAAAATAGATATACAAAGGTAATTATATAAACTATATAAATTAAATTAGGTGAAAAAATTAAAATATGCCTTAATGAAATGAAAATTGAGACAAAATCCTTTAAAAAATGATTACATTTGAATAAACATGAATTATTATCCATTATAATATAATTCAGAAAATTTTTAATTTATACCAAAACATTTTCATATTTATAATTCCATATATGATAATATTTTAAAATCTTATTACCCTTTCCTTATTTAAATATCATTATTTTCATTATTTTTTGTGTTAATAAACTTGTTTTATCAAGCATGTATTTTCATGAAGGTTCCAGTTATTAGTATAGGATATAGATCTAAAATCTCAACAATGTAATTAGTTTTCTAAATATAATTTAATTATTTTATAAATTTCATGAATCATTATTTATATTTGAAAATGGTGAATGGGTTATGTCGCTTCATTGAGATAGTACGCTTTATGTATGAACAAGCGATGTGATAATTCTATTAATGGGTGAAAGGGTAATGAATAATAGGATATATTAATATTATATAATAAATCTAGTATAACATATATCAATTTTATACACTAAAATTATCCTTATTTTTTTCTTTTTAAATTTTATGTAAAAAATAATCGCATCCCTTCAAGAGACGGTAGTCCATCGTATACACAAGTGACGTTATAGTATTTTAAATTGAATGAAAGTTATAATGGTATATGTGATATCAAAATTAAAAAAGTATAACAATATCATAACTATAATATACATGTGTTTATTCCATGCTTTTATCCTTTATTGAAAGGTGCTGATCGATAATAAATTACATTAGTTCTTGAGGTGATAATATGCCATTGACACGTTCGATGGTTTCATTTCCAATTTGATTTAAGATGTGACGAATATATCTTTTTTTGAAAACATAATAACATATAATTATTGAATTTAGTTCGGTAATCATATAATTTTGGATTAAATGTTTTTATTTGGCGTAGAAGAAAAAAATGAAAACCCTCATTTAATAACGTCTCGTCTTCTTTGGGGGACATCATTTTGTTTTAATAATAAGACTTCCGATGATGGATTTATTATCAAAAAAAATAGTATGTGCTGTTAGTATGGGTGTAATTATGTTATTCGGGATGTTATATTTAGGACCCAATGGATCTAGGACTATGTATAATGGGGGATACTGGAGGCCTTTTTCATGTGGGAGAGAGAAAAAACATGGAAATTTTAAAACGATTCAAAATAACCCATGTTTTTATACTAAAAATATAATAAAAAATGGGTCATTGTTGAACCATATAAATTATAATGCTTAAATATTTCCATATAATGGGTGTTTTTAGGTTTATATATCATTTTCAACCGTATTGTATTAGTTTCACCCCTTGTAAATTAGTTTTTACCTACACTATAATAATTTTTTTTATTCTTCTACTACATATAATTGTTAAAAATATAGTTAAAAATATTAGTGAATATAAACTCTAATGATTTAAAATATGGAATACATATTAAAAATTAAATTCATACAAGTGGAAAATCCAATTTAATAGTAAACCCACAAACGTGACAAATAACAGGGTTTCTAAATATAAAATTCACATAAGTATAAAATTTTTTAGTGTCATTATTCAATATAAAATTTGTTCCAATGACCTAAAATAGTTAAATTTTGATATTTGTGAACTAATAAAATTTTAAAACCAATTTTATAATGAAATTCCACCTAATTAATTATTTAAATTAATAGATTGTTTTCTATAAAAATCAATAATTTTCACTATTCATCAAAAAAATATAACATTTCAGAAAAATCCCAATAAATCACCGTAAGATAATTTTGATATTAAAAAATAGATATTTTAGTTAATTTAATTATATAATATTTATAAAATTGGTAAAACAGATTATTATGTTATGTGTGAAAATCATGACAACAGGTCTTTTATAAAAAATATATTTAAAAAAAATCATTTTAATTATATTAATTTTATTATGAAATACTATATAACAATAATTAACATATTTAATTTATTACTATTCATACCTATCAATTTAAAGGATATGTTACAATAATAAACTATATTATAATTCATTTAGAATTTGGGTTTTATGTTCAATAAGCTATCGAAGATATAAAATGTAAATAAATATATTTCGTGGTGGTTTAATATTATTATATCTTATTAAATGTAGTATTGAATTCAATATTATTCATTTATAATTTCTAGGTGTTAAATTATTTCCATTTATAAAATCTGAGGACCAAAAATGTTTTAAATAACATTTCACAAATTTAAAATTAATTGTTTGAATGATTTTATATTTTTGCGGGGACCATACAACTTATATTAAGTGAATTAAAATTATATTAAGTAATTTAAAGTCATTTTCTTTACCATCAAAAAATAATTATTATGAATATATTTTTATTTTGAATTTATTTTTCTAGATGAATAATCATGATAACCGAACAACAAGTGTATGTTTACAATTTATTTTATTTTATTTAATTATCTCAATTATAATGATGATTGTAATAATTAATTTGTAATGGTTGTTAGTGAATCATATTCCTCTCTCATTATTGGTAGAAGGGTATGTTTTTTAATTAAATTTGATTATTTTTATTTCTTATTCCTGATTTCCCATTAACGTTGTGATTGTATACATTGATTCCATTGAAGGGAAAAAGTATGTGCATACCATGTATTGATTTTGTGATTCTACAAATATAACCTTGATACAATGGACATTTGTTTGAGAAATGACATAATTCAGGCACGACTCGTGTATTCAATTACTTGGATAACATCAAGTCCATTTATTCTTAATGAATAATCCAATAGTAATGGATCATGGTGAATTAAATTAAATATTGTATGGATGGGTTATTATTATATTGTGAATTTTCTTTTTCACATGATAAAATATAATAATTAATGAGCATGTATAGATAATAAAAATTAACACATGATTAATGTTCTCAATTTATTTCATTGGTAGGTTATTAAAATGATAATAAATTATGAGAATGATAATTGTAAAATTATTTCATTTCATGAGTAATAATAAAATCCATTAAAAACTATTAAGTCAAGACACATTTGTTTTTATGAATTGGAAAAAACTAATTCCATGAGTTTCTCATCCACCTAAATTGAGGGTATTATTTTATACTATGGCATTAATATATTATTTGTGGGTAAACATAACTAATAATGGTAGTAAAGAAGAATCCACAGATATATTGTTTCCATTTTATAGGCAAAGTGTTAACTAAATCAATGTTATGACTCCTTGAAGATGAAAATTCATCCAATAATTCAAGGATTAATGGATAAATGTTGTATTCTAGTCAAAATCTTACATTGATATACTATGAATAATAGTGTATACATATCTTACACCATGAGGTGTGATCTCAAGGATCCTTGTCACATGAATACTCAAGTGACTGGGTATATTGAATATAGCCGTGAGGGATATTTTGGATCAATAAAATACGGGGGTAAATTTAATGATTTAATTAATTGGTGATCATGATAATGTACTAATTTGATAAATTTATTTTTCATTTATAAAATGTTAGTAACCACCATAATTCTATAATATGTGTACTAATTATATTATATTGAAAATATATGGACCAATAATAACTTAACAGGGTGGAAAAGTCACTTCCACATAGTACTATGTTGGGAGAGAAAACTTTATGTCATTGAATTCAAATATCCCATTGAGACTCTTTAAGTTAAAAAGGAAAAGGAAAAAATATGACCAAAATAACCATATAGATGATGCATTATATTTATAATGTATCATGTTGTAATCAATGTTTATTGAACTAGATATAATTCATAAGAATGAACATTCATACAATATTTTTTATTATCAATAAAAGTTATATCAAGAGAGATCTCAACAAGAAAGATATAAGATATTAAGTGAACTGTATATGTGAATGATATAATTATAGAATCATGTAGGAACTCATGTATTTATCGTGATTGGGTGCACTGAGAGACTAGAATCCCTTATGTTCATATTGAATCAAGAAAAAAACTGATATTATTCTTTCCATATTGACTCATATCTTATAGAATTTTATTGGAAATTATAACATGAATAACATTAAAATGTTGCTCTTAAATGGGTTTTATTTAGTTCATAATTATAATCAAGATATGAAGAAGACAAACTCTTCATTCTTTATGGTGAACAAGAGGAGGACAAGAAAGGAAAAGTCATTAAAGACCAAGTCTAAGAAAGAGACCCCTATGCACTACCCTACAATTAATTCAAATATTTAGTGGGAGAGGAATGAGAAGTAGGATTTCTTTATTTCATGTTTCATGAATGTACAATAAAAGAAGAATAACATGACTAGGAAAAGGAAGAATGGTGATACTTCATCCTCAGGTATATTTTTCATCGGATAAAATCTAAAATTATTTATTATTTTTGGTTTTGGATATAGGATGTGGCTAATGCATTTGTATTCATATACAGGAACTGAGTAGATTTTAAGATACTTCAATGGGAAAGGTGGAAATTTGGGCCAAAATTGTGAGATACTAGAATCCCTAGTAGTAGGATATTACATTATGAATTTTCCAAGTGTTTTGATTTGCCTATTATAAAATTTTTTATATACCTTAAATAATAAGAAAAATAATCTCAATTTCTTGTTTTCATGATATAAGATATTATTTCAGTTTTTTGGAATAACATTTTTCCATTTATATGGAAAACATATTTCATGGAATTTCATATATTAATGGTGTCTTGTATTTTCATGTACATGTAAGCCATTCATTCGAAATAAATGATAAAAATAGTGAAAATGACTCACATAATACAACCTATATAAAATTATGGATTGTAATATGAATAGTTAGTGTAAACATGAATTATATCAAATAAGGTATTTAGATATGACTGGTTCAAAACACTTGTATGTATGTCACAATAGTTTATACCTAAAGATGTTCATATAATCCTTTACTTAGAACGGATTAATGGCCATATAACTATTGTAATTCATTGACACTCTTGTGTGAGGTATATTTTCCATATAAGAATGGGGTGGGTATTCATCCTCTATTACTTTAACTGGTTAAAATAGTAGGTAAGGAAATATGTACTTGATGATGTTTAATTAATATTCCTTATAGAATATTTGTATGATAGAGAAATTCTTCTTGGTATGAATATTAAGGAACTTCACTCTGACCTAGTTAGACAGTATATTATCCACTCTAGTATTTATCACATATATAAGTGTGTGATAATATCTTAACTCAATCCAACATATACACCCTAGTGGAATGATTTCAGAGAAACGAGGAATTAGACCATTCATTTCATAACTAGATCACTGATTTTTCAAGAAATAATTCCATTATCCCTTAAGGGATATGGGTTAGAGACAACTGTATATTCCATTAACTATGTACCAACTAAATCTGTATTTAGTATTTCATATGAGTTGTTAAATGGAATATAACCCAATAAATCACAGATAAGACTATGCATACGAGAGGACATTTTCAAGACTATACCTATTGAGAAATTAGTATCCTGAGGCATGGAGTACATATTTCATGATTATCCTAAAAATATAAATTATACAACCTATAAAGACCTTTATATCGAAAAGTGATTATGTTTATACATTCAATTATTCTAGAAATGGGAACATTTCCAATTGAAGTAGTGGGAGAAGGACTGATTTAATGAATTAGATACTCCTGATATATAATAGTTCATATTAGACCAATATTTAATGGCCATAATGGGTGATTAGAAATATAAAAAGACACATTTATCATATAGGTCCACTTGAGATGTTAGAGAACTATTGAGATATGTTTTTCATATCAACGATTTGAGGGAAAAATTAATCCTAGAGAATGTTGATCCTCTAACATAAACAGACGATGTATATTGAACATATGTTGTGAAATATTAAGAATCCATGCATTTTAATGTTGATTCCATGTATTAAAATAAATTTTCTATTTTTGAAGACCCTCTCAAAGATATAAAACCTGTTGGACGAAAATTGGTATTCAAATAATGTTTTCATGTATAGTTAATTAAATACCTCTAGGGCACTACTTCTGGAAAATAATATAAGGATACATCAAAGAATATACTTTCATGAAACCTTATAAATTGTTTTAATGATAAAATATAATAATACAACATGTAATAGAAGCCTTCCATTGTTATGATATTTAAAAAATGGATTTCAAATATTCAGTTCTAACAGGGATTTTTGTTGAACACATCAGTATGTTTAAACCAAAAGAATTCATTAACAAAAAGAGTTCAACAAACATTTATGTGATTAAAACATACATTTATGTTTATAATAAGTAATTATGATCCTAGAATTATTATTTTGACATGTTCATAAGGGAAATTTTTTTAATAAAGAAAAATTGTGATCCATGTCACTATAACAAGGATAATGGAAATTCCATCAGTTTCCAAGTATTATATGTTGATGACATGTTATTTATGGAATTTTAAGTACTTGTATTAAAAGAAGTTAGTAATTGGTTAATTTAATGATTCTATAAGGAATAATAAGTAGAATAAAACAAAATTATAAGAATCATGACGTATTGAGATTGATCCCAGAGGATTATTTGGATGAGTCAGCATACATACATACAAGATGTACTCAAAAGGTATAATATAGAACAATATAAGAGATGATTGTTTCCAGTGTCACATCTTATCATTCTATCTAATTATATGATTCCACAAACATATAAGGTGGTTGAAAAGTGTTGGGACCATGTTGTATTGAGAAGTTTATTAGAAGTAAGAAGTGGGTTTTTTCAGTTTTTTTCATTCATTGTTAAGGATGTTTGAGAAGAAAAGAAACCACTTCACTTTATATAAATGGATGATTGGAATTATCTTTATACTATTTAATTAAAATTCACAATTATTAATAATCCCCATTTTAGTTGTAATGAAATATATTTCTGTAATATAAGGAATTTACAATACTATCCTTCATAAATCAGACGATTCCTTGTTGGTTTTTATTTCAAAAATATCATAATTTTTTTGATGAACATGTTATGGAAGCCTTATAACTATATGGGTGATAAAGGCATCAGTTTTATGAATATGTTATTTTTGAATAATGTTTAATGAATGCAAGAATATTCTTATCGTGATCTTCACCATTATGAGAACTGGAGAATTAAGAGTGCACAATGACATTATTGGAAGACCTGCGACAACGATGAGCATCGTGAATCATGATGGTAAGAAGCATCATGAGTGGATAATCATGGAATCATGAATCTTTGATGGAAAGAACGATGATTATGACTTTCTTAGCAAATGGGAAATTGTAGTGGCGCTTTGTGAAAAAGGGAGCATCAGGAAGGAAATAAACGATCATTTCTAAATGGTGATGACATGGCTCGTAATGTTCTGGAATTGGTGGAAACACCAAGAAGTAGGTCTATACCCCCTTCAGTACCAAGGTGTAACAAAACTATTAAGGCTCTGAATTCACAAAGGTGGTTTGCAAGGGTGGTATGTTAAAAAATTAGCGAAGGCTACAAGCCAACTGAATGTTCTAAGAATCACGTAGTGTAGTTACGTTTTCAAAGGCTATGTGGGATTCACAAAAAGTAGATTAGAATAACAAATTTATGTGAATAAAACATTCATATAGCATCAAAAACAGATTTCAGTATTGTAGAATATATCATTACGAATCCAAGGAGGTTCTTACCAGCTTCTGGGTGGGAAAGAGATTTTTTGAAAGATCAAATTTATAGATGTGGATCTAGAAGCACATTAATATTTAACTACATCATTTTGTTCTATAATAATCACATTCACTTTTTGAGGGTTTTTATTATTCTACATGAGTGTAAGGGAACATCCGACTCATTGTATTAAACATCAATGGATTTATTTTTATTGGATTGTGTTGTATTGGATTGATTTCAAACCATACCAAGGATGTAGCTACACTTATTGAGTAGTGAACCTTTTAAATTGTTGTGTTTGTGTGGATGTGTGATTCGATGGAATTCCCAAGGGAATTAAATCTTTAACAGGAGGTGATGTATTTCTCAAAACGAAGGAAACATAATAGGGAAAAAATAATCACATATTCAAAACCTCCCCCTCTCATTGATATTTGAATCTGTAAGAGGCATATTAAATTGGTACCAGAGTGAGGTTCCCTTCATTTATTCTTCTATGGATGTTTTGAAGAGAACTTATGATAGTGAATCTAAATTTTGTTAACGGTTAGGGAATTATGATATTTTATAGATAGAATTATCATATCTGGAATGATATAATGATTTCGTATCTTATATCTCTTGGGTATGATGTTCTTGAACCTATAATAGATGGATTTTATCCGATTGATGATAAGGTACCTTTTACACCTGTCAATAAGAAGAATATTGATAATGATCTAAGAGAGAAAAATGATTAACTCTCATGACTTATTGAGAGTGAATTTAAAAGAGTGAAATGGGTTTCTACAACTAAAGGTATATGGGATCACCTAAAAACATCTATGAAGGATGTACTAATGTGAATAAGGAAAAACATCACATTTAGAGGGTGGATTACGAAGATTTGAAAATAGGTGAGCATGAAACTATTGGAGACTTCATTAACAGAGTAATTGACATTTTTAGTAAAATCAAATTCCTTTGTGAAATGTTGGAGGATTCTAAATTTGTTGAAAAGATCATATTAATCCTATACAAGAAGTTTGATGGAATGGTTTATTCATAGTAAGACGTAGATCCTAAAAAATTGTCATTTGATGATCTAAATTTTATTCACATCACTTATTAAATGAGAAGAGACAAATCTAAAAAAATGAAAATAAAATATGATAGAGAAATATATTTCAAGGATACAAATAAATAAAAGTCAAAAAAATATTCTCATTGAAGATGAAGCTGGTTAATCTGATTCCGAAGATGAGGTGTAAAAAATGAATGATAATATTTATTTCATTTTTTTCTAAAAATGTGAAAATAGGTATAGAGAAATACAAGGGTAAAAATTCCTTGAATTTTTTCTAATGTGGAGTCGTTTAGAAATTTTCATTTAACAATCCCCAAATAATAAAATAAGAATATATAGATGAAGATTAAATAAGGCCAAAAAGATCATGGAAGAAAAATGCGGACAAAGATAAACATTCTTCCAAAGGGTATGGTGAAAAGTTTTTTTAAACCAATAGTGATAAGCATTCTGTATAATGGTGATGAATAAGAAGACAATGAATCATAATCCAAAAATATCTTTTACTGAGATATCTGTAGAAAAGAACTTTTTTATTGTTGAATAGTAATGATTTGGGTAGAAGTAGTTCTAAAGAAGAAGAAATGCAACATAAATCTCATCTGATAGAAGGTTTGAAAGAATATCAAAGAAAGAATAAAAGACATGAAAAAACGATAATGTTGAAAAGTGAAATATCGTCTTCAATATATAAATAAGGTATTCATGATGAGAATTTAAAGATGTTAAAAGATATTGATGACATTAAAAACACTCATGAGAATGAAAATAATCATAATGAACATATAAAAGTAATTTTTTGTCAAAAGAAGATGATTTGGAACTTGTCCAATAAGAAAACATTCTAAATATGAAAAAAGGATTAAAATTTTCAAAAAAATATATCTCATAAGTTCTTGATTGTTATAGTAAGAATGATCCTAAAAAATTTTAACAAAATTTTCCTTTAAATGTTGATAAGAAATTAGGAATTGTTTCTTAGAATAATATAGGTGAGAAATTTTGTTTGTGGCCATTGTTAATAATGTTATGAAATCAAAAGATTCTAATAATTATTATCCCAAAAAAAATCTTTTATTGTTTGTTTTGATATGCCCGGGAAGAAATCAGAGCTAAAACATATATTTAAATTTGAAAATAGAATGTCTGGTGGTAAACAAAGTTCCGTGAAGAAGGGTGTTGAGAAGTGTGTTCATTACTCTAGTCAGTATAGAAATTTCATATTTAAATATACTTTCTAAGTCTACATAATGTATTGTGATGGATTCATACATTCCAAAAATATTTGTTGGATCAATCAAAAACCTTATTTCTATTCCACATGATATAGAATAAATGGTTTTAGGGGGAGTCAATCATCTCAAAAAAAAGAATCCTATGATGGAAGTTTAGATGAAATATCAAAAGGTTGATGTGAAATTTGATAATAGGTTCCAACCACTTGAAACTATTTTTGGAATATGTGAACATCATGGACATCTTGTTAAGTGTTTCCTTGTTATGATATCTGGACACCACAAGATTCTTACCAAATCACAAGATATGGAGGTGAAGAATGAAAAATGATAATAAAAAGCTCTTTTTGTTGAAACAAATTTGAAATATAAAAAAGGACAATGGCACAATATTCTTGATAGTGGTTGTTCATCACATATGACAAGATAGTTAATGTTGTTGAATAATTTGACGAACCTCAAAGAAGGAATGGAGAGATTTTGAAATGATGAATCTCTGAGGATCAAATGTTTTGGATCGAATATCATTGGAAAAGGAAGATTAAATCTAGGAAACTGTTATATTTTAATGTGATGATGCATAACCTAGTGAGGGTTTCAAAACCTTTTGATGAGGGGGATAATGTTATCGTCAGAAAAATATGTTTTTTTGAAAATTAAAGATGATCGAAAGATATTTACAATATCCAAACATAAAAAAGAAAACTTGTTTCATGTTGGTAAAATACACGACTATTGTTACATGATAATCATTAGAGAAAATCAATCATGGCATAAGAGGATAGGAAACATGTGCCAATGAAATATGAGAAAGCACTCAAAGTGAGGAAAAGTCCAAGATAATCCTTATATGTCGTGAATAAGAGATTGATGTGGTATGATATTTTAAAAAGAAAAAAATAATTTTGTTCATATGAAAGTTGGAATTAATTCAAAAGGACCCATGGAACTTATTTTTTATGATATATGTTGGCCAATGAGAAAATAATCAATAAATGTAGATATGTACATCAACATTTTCAATGATTACTTTACACATAAGAATTATGTTATAAACATGAGAAATAAAGAAGATGCTATAAAATTGTTTCGGAGTATCAATAGGAATGAAGAGAGAGAATGTGGGTATTCAGTGAAGAACTTAAGAATTGCTAATAGTGGGAATTATAATAATGAAGAGTTCGAAAATTATCTTAAGAAGCATGAAATTCATTATTAGTTTAGTTCACCATACAAACATCAACAAAATGGGGTTGTTGAAAGAAAGAATTGAATTATGGTATAAATGGGTTGAACTATTTTATTTGAACATGGTCTCTCTTATTGCTGATGGGGGAAATCCATTAATTACACTACATATGTTAAAAATTGACGTTTCTAAAAACCATGTTCAAATAAGACTTCGTATGATTTTTTTATGGAAAAACTCCAAATTGTAAACACTTAAGTGATTTTTTGAGTCCATGCATTATAAATAAGAACATTAGAAAGATTGTATTGTTTTTAAAAAAGGAGATGATGTAATTTTTCATGGCTATGATCCAGAAGGAATATGATATAGATATTTCATAAAAACCAGAATAATTTTTTAATCTATAGATGTGAATGTTACAGAAAATATTGAGAAATAAAAGCAGACTTTTACTGATATCGATGTTAAATAGAATAATGAATTTTTTACTAACAATTATGATAAATCCGGTATTCATACTCATGAATAAGAACCTTACTATATAATTTTATGTGATGATGATGAAATTCAAATATAACATCCTAGGATTTTGAAGAAAGTTGATCCTTATAAAATAATTCGTTATCAACATCATATGGTTCAAAACATGAAGAACCACAAATGTTGTTACAGAAATTTATTTATATTCAAATGTGGAGCCTAATAATGTGAATTAAGCAATTGAGAAACCAGAATGGGTTCAGGATATGAATGAAAAGCTTGGTTAGATTTAAAAGAATGATACTTGGGAACTTGTTCCCAAACCAGATAATAAAGAACATTATTGGTACAAAGTGGGTTCTTAGAATAAGCTGAATGAAGAAGGTGGAGTGGTAATAAATAATGCCTGATTGGTTTGAAAAGGGTACTCACAAATTGTAAGTATTTATTTTTATATAACTTTTCCTCTAGTTGCAGGATTAGAAACAATCATAATCATTATACCTATTATTGTACAATTAGGGCACAAAATTTTTCCAATGGATGTACAGTCTGCATTTTTGAATAGGAATCATGATGAAGAAGTTCACATTGAAATTCTTTATGGATTTTATGTTACGAATGGTCAATGTTATGTTTCCAAGTTGAATAAATACTTTTATGGTATAAAACAAGCTCCAAGGGCACCATATTTCCAACTGGATATTTGATTGAGGAAAATGACTTTCAATAAAGGAAGAGTTGATAGAATTCATTAAATAATGGAATGACTGGAGTTTTCTCTCATAGTAATTGTTTATGATGAAAAAATTATCTTTTATAGAAATGATGAAAGATCTTGTGAAATATTTTTTAAAGAGATGAATAGGTTTTTTATGTGTCTATTCATGGAGAAATGAAATAATTTTTTCGGTTGAAAATTTTACAGAATAGGAACCACATTTTTCTTTTTCATGAAATATATGATAAAAAACTTATGAAGTATATTATAATTGAAATTTTGAAACCAGTTTCTACGCCAATATCAGTGGGAACCAAGTTGTCTAATGATGAATAATTTAAGGTGGTTGATTAGAAATACTTTTGAAAGCTGATAAGAAGTCTATTGTATCAGACTACAACAAGACCCGATTTTGATTATATTATTACATTCTGTCTTATATTTTAGAGTAATATGAATGAATAAAATTTAATTTCTGGAAAAATGATTGTTAGATATATCAAAGTCATAAAATATTTTGTAATCAGGTATGATGGATTAGAAAATATTGATTTCACTGGGTATTCATATGCTGATTGGGAAAGAAATGTTGATGATAGAAGATCCACATATAGTGGAGTTTTCTATATGTGGAAAAGATATGTTAGTTGGAATAAATAAAAATAAAATTTGGTAACTCTTAGCATGGATAAAGCTGATTATGTTGCTACCACTAAAGATGTTACCTATCTTATGTGGATGAAAACTCATTTGGAATACTTATGTGTTGAAGTAAATTTACCCTTTCTCTTAGTATGTGAAAATAAATTTGAAATAAATATTATAAAAAAATAATAAAATAAAATATTTCAAAAAATACTAACATAAATTAAAACGTCATCAAAGAGAATGGGAAGATTAATGAATTGAATCTGGAGTATGTTCTCGCATCAGAACAAGTTTATAGCATATTTACTGAACCTGTACCATAGAAACCATTTTCTAAATTGAGATTGAAAATGGGAATCCAACCACTTTCTATTTAAGGACATGGTATGTGTTTCTAACCCGACTCTCATCATTCATATGGATAGTGTTGGAAAGGGGGAGAATTTTTTCATAAATCTATCCATATGGAAGAATGAATAAAGGGAGAGTTGTAGATAAACTATGAATCCAGTATGTATTCATTTGAAAAATTCTAATTGATATTTTGTGTGATTTTATGAATTTTGATTTTGTATTCTAGTAATTTTAATGAAGTGGAGAATGATGAGTAAAAATTCTACAAAGGAAATCTATAATGAAATGTGAGGATGTTTTGGAGAAGACAATTTAGGAAAAATGAATAGGTTTCATTGTCACTAATTTTGGAAAAAAACGGTATCTATGTTCAATAATTATTATTTCTTACAATTATTTAGCTCACATAGGATTATATTTTTCAATTTTTAATCCATATCTTGAGGTTATAATGTTATCTATTTTTTCAACTTTGTTGAAAAAAAATCAAAAGGGGTAGATTGTGGGGACAATGTTGGATAGAGAAGTTTCTTACAAGTAAGAAGTGGTTGTTTCTAGAGTTTTGTCTTCTATTATTTTAAAATTTTGAGAAGAAAGGTATTCAATTCAAATTTTATAATTGGATGATAGGATAAATATTCATGAATTAAAGATTATTTTTTAAGGTGATATTTGTGATTACGAGAAATTGAACGTTGCGAGTGCACGACGATTTTATTGGAATCATTGTGATAGCGATCAGTATCGCGAATAGTGAAGGTGAGGAGCATCGCGGTGGAAAAAAGTCTTAATGGAAGGTTATATAATTATGACATGCACCAAAAATAGGAAATTTCATTAGAGCTTCTTGAAAATAAAAGTATAGCAAAGGAAATAAAGGAGATCCATGAAACGGTGATTACATGGCCCGAAAGGTTCTGCAATTGGTTGAAAAAACTATGAATAGGCCTCTTAATCCTTCAAAATATAAGAGAGACATAGAAAACATTGTAAGGATCCAGATTCCAGAAGGTGGTATGTGATAAAGATTGCAAAGGATATAATCCAAGAGAATGTTCTCAAAATCATGAAGAGTATTGAACTATGCAGAGGCTAACTGAGCTTCATGAAGAGATTAGGTTATGTGAAGGAAGATTCCTTCATGAAGGGTGTGGGATTCATGATGGATAATTGAGAAAAGGATTTTTAATACCATGTTTAAGAGAAAAAAACATTCATAGATCATTAAAAATAGACTGATGTATTGGACTAAGTATCATTTCGAAGTCCATGAGGTTATAACATGTTTCTTTCTTAGAAGGTGAATAATTGTTTTCAATATTCAAATTTTTGTAAGTGGATAAAGAATCATCGTAATATTGAATTACATACTTTTGTGATATAATAATTGTATACACGTTGTTATTGTTTTTATAGTTCTAAACTATTTTAAGGTAACATCTTGCTCATTCAATTACACATCAAATGATAATTATATAGTGGATTGTGTGTTATTGGATTGATTCCAAACCATACGAAGGATGTAGCTGCTCTTATTGAGTAGTGAAAATTTTAAATTCTTGTGTTCATTTGGATGTGTGTTGGGATGGTTTTCAATAAGGAAATAAATATTTAACAAGAAGATAAATTTGTTTAAAAATGAAGGAAACATAAATATATATATATCACATATTCACCCATCCCCATCTCATTGATACTTGAATCCAGACAGGGAAACAATAAAAACATGAGTATAATCCCTTATGATTCATAAGTATTATCTACCATGTATTTCATGCTATGATCGAGGTTTTATGTTTCATTTTACTTATTCATGGAAGATAGATATATCTATAATCTTAGAGAGATGAATTAGGTGTACATAAAAATAATCATATAATCATTGAGATATACGAATGATATGTTTAGGTTGTGTTGATGATATGAGGAACTACTTTTGAGGGGATACACTGATGCTAGTTTCTATAATGATCAGTATGGTCTGCAATCATATTCAATCTATGTCTATTTCCTCAATGTCGGTATGTTGGGTTAGAGAATCCCAAAGAAACCAATGGCTAAGCATTTTGTTAATGAATCCAAGAATAAAATAGATTCTAATGAAGCTATAGTGTATATCCTAATAAACATATTTATCTTGGGTATTAGGGTTGTGATGGGTAGTTCATAACATATAATAATATATTATGATAATACTACAACAGTGGTTCTTGAATATGACCTCGGGTCACAGTAGTTGAAAAATCATAAACATTAGATGTTTTATCTCATGATGATTTTTTCCAAGATTGGTGATGTTAATGTTAAAATCGGATCCATCAAGGATATCATGGTTGAAACCTTTTCTAAATTCCTATATCATAAGACATATGATTCCCATGTGATAGATAGTGGGTTGAGTGTTATTATAAATGGGATCTACAGAATGTTGGAGTGTTTTGAGAGGTTTCCATATATGCAACACTCTTATCTACTTAGATTTCCTTAATATTCATAATGTTTGATATATTCATCAGTTTATCTTACCATAATTGCATTATTAGTTCTACATGTACTATTTATATGGTAATTTTTATACATTACATGTAATATTAAAAGGTTATAGAAGTACCTAGGATATAATGATAATCTATAGATACCGTGATAATAATCTTAAACATACACCATATGGTCCAGATACATCAGGAATATAGGACAGAGGTGATGTGTGTAAATAAGGTGTTGGGGATTCATATTAATTGAGACTTATGCTTGAGAAGTTCATACATTGTGATCATGAGTACATAAGAACATAAGGACTGGTCATACAATTAGAACACCGCATGTTTTAGGATTCAGTGGTAGTTCCTATATGTGAATAAAATTATTGGTCTTATCAAATGAGATTACTATTAGTGTGTTCCATTTAATTATATACTATGAAATAACACAAAACCATTGAATTTATTTCATGGGGAGGCATTGTACATCAAATACAATATTGGTGTTATGAAATTGATTGAATGTTCAATATAAAAATTTTATCTTTTGAAAGGAAGTGATATATCGGCCCCAGTTGATCATGATGGTTAGAATTGTTTCTATTTACATCGACACGGTAGAAGATGGTATGTGTCTCTAGTAATATCAAAGAATAATAAACCAATAAATCATGATGCCAAAAAATGTCTTAAATTATAATATATCATGAAATAAAGATAAAATATTATATGACACGCATTCGTAGGTGGTTGCATTGTTACGACTATACCTTATCTCTTTTGGGGACTTTTAAGGTTTCTAGGCCCTAATACTTTATTACGAGTAGCACTCACTATTATCACATTAATGACCTAGATGGCCACACATGTTGTGTGTAAAAACATTTTACTATATTATTATAAATAGGATATTAGGGCATGGTCTTCCCCACAATATGGTTTCATAGATTATCGATTTTAGAAAATCCCTATGAAGCAATAAAAATTAATTTTATTCACATCTAGAATAATTGATATTGAATTAATTTGTTAATATTATTTCCATTTTATTAATTCAATACATTGAAGAAAATTATATGAGGATATATTATTTTAATGTTCATGGATTTTTTAATATTTTACAGAATATAAAATCTATTTAATAGATCTCTTTTATCACATAATATATTTATTATATTATAATAATGAAAAAAATAAAAGGCATTTTTGAAAAATTTAATAGTTCATAAGATTTCCTTTGTGTATAATTTATTATTTAATATTTGGGGGGGTCATGGATCCATTTCTAAGTTGTTAAACATCATTATATAATCAAGAGAAAACATAAAATTCACGAAGTACTCTTCAACTTGAATTAGAGATCACATCTTTCATCTGACCTATATCATATAGAGAAATTCACCCTGTTCGAGGAACCCATCCTAGATCAGCATGTGGAGTGCTGAAACACTATTGTTTTGATCATCTGGAGGTCCTATGAATCATCAGGGATCCATGGTAACACTTGGAATCAAATTTTTGACTCTTCAAATAAAATACAAGGCACATGTATACAATCTATTGGGATATGATTTATGTAGATAATATTTTAGTCATGAGAAATAATCCATATTTCATAATTTGTAAAATGAGATTAGTTTTTTGTTGAATTTAATTTTTTTGTTATATAATTTCATATTTGATCTTATGGTTAGTTACTGAGATACACTTCATAAGAGATGACATTTTTACATTGAGATGTTAATAAAAAATTTAAAACCTTGGCCAATAAACATCTGTTTTGTTCCCAAATTCATATAATTTATTCTTATCTATGATGACACAAAATTTTAGGTTCATGTAATTGTATATATGAATTATATTATAAGATTTAGTAGATTTATTTTTCAATTTTATATAATAAGAATCCTTAGTTAACATCTTGTTTATAGAGATACCTTTAGGAGGTTATTAGATAATAAGAAAAGTCCTAAACAACAAAACTATCCTCGGAAATATGATCATACAGAATGGGAAATATTGATTCAAGGGTACATGCTATATTTGAATATACCTTATATTAAAGGAGCATGAGACTTCCATTTGGGTCTGGTTGAGTTGTCTTATATCAATAGTTACTAGCATCTAATTAAAATGGGAACATTTGAGGCCTTGTTTAGACCATCGTATAAATATTCACTTTATTTATCATAGAATAGTGAATCCTCTAATTTGGGACATTGTTTGGAGTAAGAAAAAACTATTTTAAACATATATATTACATATTATTTCAGAATATTTATTTCCTTGCATAACTATATGATTGAGAACTATAATAGTTTGGTGCCTTTGGAAATAAGGAAACATAAACACTGGTCCATATGTAAGTTACATCATATTCTAATACATTACTCATCGATATCACCCTTCATTGAAATATAATACATAATATATAGATTTAGAACCTGGGAGAATAAAACAAATCAAAGGGTCAGTTTTGATGCTCAGTAAGGGAATGTGAGGGAGATACCTAGGTCTAACATAACCATATGGGTATAAGTAGTTGATAGAATCATTTTAAAACCATAACATTCACATAAAAGATCATAATCATGAGTCATGGAATACATATTGGCAGTTCATAAGACATGAATCATTAGGGAATCGAGAAACCTACTCTATGTGAGAAAAACACAATAAATTTGTGGAATACATTAGTATATAATGTCATTTCCATTTTCGTTAGGCTCACTTACATGACTATCCTTGAGAATAATATAATTTACTAATTTGGGTTTACTCCCATTTCTATCCATGTACTTCAGAACCGGGTTTACATCCCATTCCATCTCTATATTATTAATCCAATTTCACTCCCAATTCCTGCATTTTCTATATCATGAAAAATAAATATTTACCCAACTCATTGTAGAAGGATATAGGTAGCACCCATCACATAATTAAATCATACATATTTATTACACTTAATCATAATAATTAATCATATGATAACCCATGAAATTAATTGGGTATCATAAAAATTGCATCATATCATTGTCAGGGGAAAAAGATAGGTTTCATATTCATTTCATTATAGAATAACCTATAAAATGAAGTGGGTTTCATTAAAATTTTATCAAGTAATAACCTGTGGTAGAGGAATATTATTAAAAAAACATGTAATAATTTACATAAAACTTTTTTTGAAATAATAAGAATTGTATCCTTGGATAATGTCACTGTTTTAAAAGAAATAATTTCAATGATTTTATCATAAATAGAAAATTATTGTGAAATATCACTATGCACATTTATTTTGAAAAAAAACCATTTTTAAAAATCACATTCATTGTAAAAATTCTCTTATATTTTATTTGAAAATAATATTAGAATCTTGTAAATAAATATTTTATAATTCATTTAAAACATTTCCTAATGAAAAAGTAAATTCCGGTTTTGAAGACTCTTTTTAAACTATATTCCCTTTTAAACCCCATTTTGTTTGATAATAACCTTAAAATAAATAAAATGTTCATTTAAAATCATTTAAAACAATTTTCAATAAATAAACATTTACTAAATCATTTTCATTGAATGTAAATTTTCTAAATTATAAAGGTATCTTTGAAAATATTTTGAAAACATTTTTAAACAAAATAAATCATAATTAAATTCATAAAAAAGTTAAATAAAAAACATTAATTTTTTATTAAAAACTATAATTTTGAATATATTTTTTAAAACATATAGACTATTCTACATCAAATGGATTCATCATGAAAAAACATAATTTTGAACATGATGTATATGTAAAAACAAGGATTCTTTTCACATTATTGGTAAATGTCAAAAGAGCCCTGATTAGAAAATGAAAATAATATTACTTTTAAAACCATTTTGTAAAAGGCAAAACATTTTTAAAATTTATTTTTAAAAATTTATAATATTATATAACAATTTAAAAAAAAAATTATAAATCGTTAATTAAGAATAATATTGATTTCATACAAAAGATAGAAATAAATATTGATTTTCAAAAAAAATTCTTAATTATATTGCATTTCAAAGAGTGAAAAAATGTTATCATTATAAGAAGATATAATTAAAAAACAAGGATGATGATAATTCAATATAATTGTTGAGATATGGATCATATGATTTCATCAGGGGAAGTATAATCATAAACCATCATGATATACAATGTGGTGGGAATATAAAATAAATACCACTTTGGTAAAATTGAATAATAATCCCCGTAAAATATTAACATTAAATTAAGCTTAATATAAAATTAAAATAAATAGATTAATGATATAAAATGTCAAAGTATTATTATATGCACCTCATAAATGAATATTTTTATATAACATATTATGTGTCTCAATGAAGGAAAATTGAAAAAAAAAACTCCCTAACCGCTTTGGTAACATTGAAATAGTGACCAAAAGAAAAGGAGATCATTGATCTAATATGTAAATAACGAATTTTTTTAGAAGATTCATAATGTATAGTAATTAGATTTATATAAACAAAATATAATCATGAGTTTATTAATATGGCATGTGGCCCACAAAAGTATAAATGTGAGATGAAAACCTCTGCATGAACTCTTGAATTCATTCATATAAGTTCAAAACTCATGTATAATAAATATATTTTTATTATATATATATATATATATTAAGGATCCATATTCATATATATAGTATCATATTTTATATTATTATGACCATTTATTACCCTTTTATTAACAATTCCATGTTAATGTTGTGTTTTGAGTAATGACCACATTGTTATTCGTATTTGTTTTGGCATATAATATTTTTTATTCTATTAATTTAATAAATAAATAATAATTTCAATATGTATAACCATAATATAAATATAATACATATTTATTATGTATATATATATTAATCCATAACATTTAGTGATAGAAAATCAAATACACTATTCATGGAGACGGTAGGTCGTATATAAGAATAAGAATTGTTTTTATTTTATTTTATTATCATTTGGAATGATAAATTTAAATGATATATATATATATTATAATTATTGTTGAATTTTTTATTTCATATATGTATTTTATTTATATTAAACACATCATTAAAACATTCTAGGTATTGGGTGAATGAATCACATCGCTTCATAAGGAGGAAGTCTTCTATAGACACGAATGATGTTATTGTACTTTGGAAAAATGGAAAAAATGAATATATTTATTATCTAAAACCTCTATAATAATAAATACATCATAAATGTTACATATAACATATAAAAAATTTATGTATATTATTATTACCATATAGAAATGTTGTAATGGAAAAATTAATGACAATTGTTCGTGAGGCGGTATTATGTCGTACACATGAACAATGATTTTTTATCCCATTTGATTGTATTGTGTGTGTTTGTAGGTCATAAAATCTTCTTAACAATATTTATGTTCATGTCTATCTTAGTACATAATTTTTGGGGTTTTCCACAAATTATATTTTTCTTAAGTCACATCTACTTATAGTATCTGCACATTAATGTTTTACAAGTATAAAAATATCTTTATCCTTTACCAAAAATTCTCGTATATTTTCTAATACAGAGAGTCATCCTTGGATTTATGTTTTGACATGTCTCTAGGGATATCATTATGGTTTTATAATAACATATTCCAAAGGTGAAGTAAACAATTTCAATGATACCAACTATAAGGACCCATGATTATCAAACATACATATTACATCAACTTGGAAGAATATTTATTTCATTACAAAAATACATGCTTGAGAACCATAATTTAATATTTAATTTTGAATCATGAAAAAAAAATACATGTCCATATGTGAGTAATTTTATTTCATAATATTTTATTCATAAAAATCACCCTTCTTATAAATATCATACATAATATATATATATTAATAATGTAGGGAAAGAAAACAAAAGAATGGTCGAGCTCTGATTCTCAAGATGGAAAAAAGGGTGATAAGTAAGCATAACATGAACATATGTGTTTGAAGACACTAAAATATAATTCAAAAATAATACCCCACATATCTAAGATAATAATCTTGATTAATGGAATAATTATTGGATTTTTATAAGACATGAGTCAAAAGGTTATTAGAAAAAATGAGAATGAGAGAAAAATACCTGGAATTTGTGACATACATATAATCATATAAAATCATTTCCAAATTATTCATGGATCACATCCAAGACCATCACTGTAGAAAAATCATGTTACTAAGATGGATTCACTCCCCTTTCTATCTGTGTATCACTAAATGAGGTTCAAATCCCATTTCATCTATGCATCACTACACCAATATCACTCCTTGTTCCATTAATTACTTTCAAATTAGAAATAAATCATTACTCAATGCATTGGAGGGAGATATGGGTCCCACAAGTAATATAATGATATTATACATAATTATTCCACATGATCATAAACATTCCTTATATTATAACTTGTGCATTGAAATGGGTATTATAAAAATTTCATTAAATCATGACCTATGAAAAATTGATATGTTTTATTATCATTTCATTAAATAATAACACAAGAAATGAAGTGGGTTTAATTTTCATTTTATCATGATATAAATCATGGAAGATGAATGGGTTTTATCAATAAAATTTTATCATAAACATAAATCATCTAGAGAAATAATAAGATTTATATACTTGGATCTTATCCCCAGTAACACATTAATTATGTAGAAGGATTTCATCGTATATGGGTAAGGGTTTTGAAAGATGACATGGAAAATTTATTAAGGAAGATATCCTTTATTTTAAAATCACCTTAATAGCAAAAATTCAAACTCCTACTATTTTAAAATAACATTGTAATCTTAAATAAATATTTGAAAATTAATTTAGAACATTTCATAAAATATATACATTCTTATTTGAATAATTATTTTTTAAACCCGAAACCATTGGAAATACATTTAACATGAAAATAACCTCGAAGAAATTTAATGTAATCTTTCAAAATAATATAAAAAACATTTTTAAATAGAAAAAATTTATTTTAAAATAATTTTCAAAAAATAATAATGAACGATTTGAAATTTAATCAAAACAAATTGAAACATAAATACTTTTCAAAATTAATTTCATTGAAAATATATTAAAATACAAATATTCCCATAATATTTAAGAAAAAAAATTTCTTCTAAAAATATTATTTACAATGGTTAATATAATTTTCAATGAACAGATTTGTCATGATGGTGGATAATTCCATACATAATGTCTATGTAAAAAATATTCATTTCACGTTGTCATTAGAAGAAAAAAGATACTCGATCATTAAAGGATAAGAATATTTGTTTTAAAAACAATTTTAAAAAAGGTAAAACATGGTCAAAAAATTCCTATTTATAATATGAGAATAGTAGATCAATTTTGAACACATTTTTAGATATCATGGTTCGTAAAGAAAACAGATTTGCGATCAAAGATAGATATAAATAAGATTTTTAAAAAAACTTTTTCTTAATTACAATAACTTCCAAAGAGTGTCAAAATTGTAGCATTACACTAATATATCTTAATTTAAAATAGGATAGGATAATTAAAGATATTTATTAGGATATTTATAATAATATTTCATCAATGGAATTATTATTTATAAAAATTTCGATAAATGATGAAATTGTTACATAAAATCCTTACCACTTTAGTAATCATGATTCATAATACCTATAAAATAATAGATATACAAGAAGGCTTAAATATATTTAAATTAAGTTGAATAATGATATAACCTATCAAATGGGTTGTATATACAGCTAATAAAATAATTTATGGGCATAAAATAATATGTCTCTCAAAAAAGGAATATTGAGGGAAAATTACCATATCGCATTGGTAACATTGAAAATATAACCCCTTGAAATATAGATCCACAAATGGATATATAAATAGAAAAAAAATATTTAGAATAATCAAAATTTACATTCATGTTCATTATATACACCACATTCAATAAACAGGCGGTGAATATAGCATGTGTCTCACAAAAGTAAAAAGGGAGACTTAAGTCGCTTGCATTAATTATTGAATTACATCACACATGCTATAAACTCATGTATAATATATATAAGTTTATTATATATATATTATAGAACTTTATTCACATATATTGTTTCATATATGTTTTAATTATTCAATTTTGTTACCCTTTTATTAAAAATTCCATGATAACTTTCTCTTTAAGATGATAACCTCTTTTTTGTATAGGTTTTCACATCTTATATATTTTAATTTATTAATTGAATAATTATTTCATCATTTAATGATTTATAACCATAATATAAATATAATATTTATTTATTAAAAATGTATTTATATTAATCCCAAATGTTTTTATAGGAAATTAAATACAACATTCATTGAGACGGTAGGTTATAAAAGACGCACAAATGATGCAACCATGTTATTTTCATACAGAATGAAATAAAAGTAAATAATGAGTTCACAATTCCACTTTTATGTACGAAAATAAAAATACTTCGAGCCTATCTTTAAATGTTTTTACATATCAAATAATTTCTTTTCACTTTCGGACTTTGAGGAGTCTGCATAAGGGGGCGAGCTTCAAGAAACATAACTATGTCAGATTTTGATCTACAGACTACGTGGTCGAGGTATGGACATTGATTCCCTTGAGAACAATACTACCCATTTGCATTAATGGCATCATGTTCATACTGATGTATCTCAAATTGATACCTTACATGATTCTCTCAATCCAAATTCTAGATGTTCACACGCTGTTAACCCATGTTGCACATGTTGCATATAGACCAAGGAGATAGAGGTTTTGGAATCGCTTTGGGGATTCGTTTGTCTAAAAACTGGGGAAATCCCCAAAATAGGTGGAATCTATGAGGAGTCATCTTAGAGGACGTTAGGAAGTCCATACTAGTGTTTTGTGAAAGGGAGAAAGAGATTGTGTAATTTCATGAGTTTTATAATTCATTTTTAAATAAATTATGTTGTATTCTATTTTTTGATATGTTTTTATATAAAACAATAACATGGTTTAAAATGGATTTACCATACTAGGTGTTGATTTACTAAAACATTTCAGTTTGAAGTTATGAGTCAACCAACCAATATTTTATCACTATCTACAGAGTTTTTAGAGACAATAATTGTCATGACATGCTCCAAAAAGGACCATTTCTATACTAACATACGTCTGACTTGTAAACTTCTCCATCGGGTATCGAATTGACCAAACATTCTCCATCATTAATGAGGAATCAATTTGGTCTATTACTATATTTCATATTCACAATTTTTTACATATAGAAAAAGTGGGATGTATCATGAAGCTCTTTTTCTATGTTTCACTATGGCTGATAACTACTGAGATGTGGGTAAATTTCTAGAAGCTTATTTGGATGGTGACCATCGAGAAACCTACATATTCCAGATCCTGAGGTTTAGTATGTATAGAGAGCTTTATGACATCAATATCTTCAAGAATGATGTGGTGCGTGGGAATTATAGGGATTTATTCCACACTGAAATTTCTAACCTCCACACTTCTCATGCCTCTCTATGGAAGCCTAAGTGCTTTAAGCACAGATTCGACCCTTGCTGCCTACAATGTGTCTGGGATAAGTAAATAGAGAAATTGAATACTACCTTAGGAATCCACCTGAGGTTTTCAACACACAATCATTGGTGGTGTTCCCGATAATGGGAATTTGGGAGTGACATGTGTTTAGTGTTGCGTATGGTTCTGGGAGGTTGAAATCTTCGAACTAGTTTTGGGGATTCGTGTATTGGGGGACTGGGGAAACCATTAGAACTATTTTACTTTTTGAACTAGTGGTTATATAAGAATGTAACATTTTGTCTATTCTTATTGTTATCCTTTCATTGGTTATCCTTTTGAATGAGTATCACTAAGTGAACTTTCATAATAAAATTTCATATGGAAAGACAAACCCGTATTTTTCTCTCTTCAAATAGAGGTACTGGAGATTATTGCGATCAAAACCTGTGAATAGGAGTTCTTACCTCTCGCAAACTTGTGAAAATGTGTAAAAAACTATATAAAGTGATAAATAGTTTTGACATTATTCTTACCTATCAAGGGAATGCTTTCATTTACTTCCACATAGCCACGACTCAATTAGCCGAGTATAGGCGAAGAGGAAAATACCACAAAGGGATTTTCCTATGTTTCAACCTAGACCAAAACCACCTGGCCATGTTATGTTTTCAAGAGGCTACATTGGAGGGAATAATTTAGGCAGCCTACATGTACCAACTCCTCAGTTTTATCCTCTACAACAACGTATACGACATAGATTTTCTCAGTCGAGACATAGTTCAGTGAGTTCTTCATGTGTTAGTCCATTCAGTCATTTCAAAACATTCTACCATTCGAGCCTCCCTCTGGAAGCCCGAGTGAGTTATGCAAGAGTTCAACCCCTTTTGTCTGAGGTGTGTCTAGGTCAAAGATCTATAGGATTTGGGCATCAATTTGGGTTTTCTGCTGAATGTACCTATAAGGACCCGACCTTAAACATTACATATTATTGAATTAAATGAATAATTCACATTGAGGATCTTTTAGGTTTAGAGTTTTAGAGAATTTGGACATAACTATTACATCTCATAAGATTACAAAGTAGACACTTCTACATAGTTTCAATTTTTTTCATAGAATAAGAACTCTTGAGAAGTGTCATGTCTAGTTCCAGGTTTTAGACAACATGACTTTTCCTTGATCCCAACCTTGACCCTATTTATCTTTAAGTCTTGTGAAAAAATTTCAAAACATGGGATGAGCATAAAAAGCTCAGTAAGGGTTATAAAAAATGAAAGAAGAAAAAATTCATTAATATATACAAAACATAAACTCTTTTACTTACCTCATGAAAACATAATATTTATGAATAACAAATAGTAATAATAAATCATAAATGTAACTTGTGGCATCCATATCATACTTACATTGTAGCTATCACAGCTACATATGGAGTTACTTTGGAATACCCATCATAGTATATCCCCTCAATAACTTAGGATAAACATTCATGTTTACCTCCATCACATTACCCAATGCATTGGAGAGCTATCTCGGGCTCACCTGCCCAGGGTTTATCACGGAACCACCCGTATACAAAAATAATTGTCAAGAACCATAACATAATCATAATACATAACATAAGCATAAAGGAAATATAAAATTTACATATTGCAATAAAAATATATAATTTCATGACATTGAAATAATAAATCCATTCTCAAAATCATTTTCATTACCAAAATACGTAAAAATAGTATATGGTATTTATTTTTCCTTTTAAAAACATTACGGCTTGTTAAGGAATCCAAAGATCAAATAATACTCGCAGTGGCGGAAAGTTCATTGTCACCGCTTTCTTTAAAAAAACATTAATTTTTTTTGTTTAGTAAAACTCTTCATATAAAAATATTCCCTTTGAATGAAATGAAAATTCAAAAAGGTATATATACCGTATAAAATAAATTCGTCTATAAAATTAAATATGCCTCAATGAAAGGAGATTGAGATGAAGTCCCTTTCCTCGTGTCCGACTTGACTCGATCGTTCTTTAATCTCCTGAATAATAATATAAATTTAATTTATACTTTCTTAAGAACCTTTTTCAAGTTTATTATTTCTTTATTACAATGTTATAAACATTATTTAATCATTCAATTTAATAATGGTCATTTTGTCGATATTTGGTACTTGAGTAAAAAATGAACACCTTATATTTACAACTTGTCCATGTTGTTAATATTCAATTATATATATAGTGATATTAATGATTTAGATATCATATATATCATATATATACAGTATATACAGGTATTTATAATAGTTCAAAACATTTGGAGGTAAGAAATGAAATGCACCGTTCATGGAGACGGTAAGCCATACGTATGCATGAACTCTACTTTCATTTCTATTTCTTATTTCAATTGAAATAAAACATAATGATACATAAGTATATTATAATTCCAGTATAATTTCATATATAATATCATATATAATATCATTAACTCCATCCTTTATAGGTCCCACATATTTCATTAATGAGTCATATCACTTTGAGGGGGCGGTAGTCCGCACTTCCTCTAATGAGATTATCATGTTTACCCTTAATGGAAACCATAAAGGAATGCTATAAATGGAAATTATAGAAGCATAAGGAAGAAATAAAAATAATATATATCATATATAAATACACTTCCATCATAATGGCCACCATGAGAGGCGGTAGGAGATAATCAAACAATAATCATTTTGTGAGGCGTTAATTTTCCATCCATAGATACATTATGTTCCTCGTCCATTAGATAGAGGTTTGGGTAAATGTAGTTCTAATACTTCTCATAACAACATACTAGTATATTTAGGATATTGGTTTTGTTTCAAAATAATGGAATAAAGAGATTTTATGGGTTGGAGAAGTAAAATAAAAGAAAAAAATTAAGAGAAACTATTACCTTTAATTTCAGTAACTCTCTTTGGTTTGAACAAAAGGACTTCTTGAAGTTACTTATGATTAAGGTAAGGCTTCTAGGAAGAGGAGGGTGATGTAGGGAGATTAAATGGTCAGAGTTTGGATGAGCCAAATGGCTTGAGAGGTGTGAGGAATTGGTTAGAAGTGGTCTCCATTTATAAGGGAGAGGAGGGGCTCTTTAGGAAAGTGTGAAAACATTATTTTATTATAAACACATATTCAGTTTCAAAAATGTCGAAATATAACTAAGGTCGAAGATAAGATGACTCATATTAGAAATAAATTCATATAATCATAGTTGGACATGTTTTGGATAATATTGTAATCAATATAATCTAATTTATTTAAATCATTTATTAATGTGCTAAATACTGCATCATTATTGTGTCATAAATAATTTAATTTATTGATGTATAAAAATTAAAAAACAAATACCATGATGTAGTAAATCTATTTATATTTCCAATGAATATTTATAGTCGAAAATATAATTTATATAACACCATATAAAATTTAATTTACTAAAATATATTTGTTTATGTCATTTTTTCCTTTACATTAAATTAGTTAATCTAAAGTGTCATTATCTTTCATAAGTGGCTACATTGGGTCCCAAAATCGACCCAAAGTTTCCCATGGTCGGCCATGACTCATCCAATAAGTTTTGTACAAGTGTTAAGGTAATTATGAATTCTTATAATATTCTTTTTACCTTGAATTAAATTATTTACCTTTAACCGCGGTAAATAAAAGTCAAAATGTACTATTCACCAAAAATTATTTTCATGTTATTAAACCACATTCTACTTCTTGATAACAACCATGTATGTTGGATTTTCGAAATTCAATTCACAAAAGTGGTAGAATTTAATTTAAATGAAAATGATTGTTTTTTTAACTACTACTATGTGGTTTCACTATTCATCAAAAATTGACGTTTTTTAGAAAAATACCAAAAACTCAGCCTAAGATATATTTGATATTCCAATTTCAATAATGATGTTTATTTTGAAAAACTCAAAACATAAAAGTTTCATTAATTAATTTTAAAATTAATTCCCGTTGTTAAAACAAATAGCGTGTTTTTAAGAAACAATAACTATCAAAAGATTTACAGTTGTTTAAGTCTAATTTCAATGTGAAATTAACTCCAATGAACAAAATTGGATTATATGGTAAAATTATTTTCTAATTAAACTTTAAAACCAATTAAAAAGATAATATAACACTATAAATAAAGTATATTAAAAGGAACTTTTGAAATAAAATACAATATTTTCACTATTCATTAAAAAATGAACTTTGTCAGAAAAATCCCAAAAATTTACACAAATTAAATTTTTATTTCCCCATTTTAAAGAAGGATTTTATTTGGTCAAATATAATATATTAAAGTGACCAAAACTATATTTAATGAGTGTTCACCATTAAAAGGAGGTAAATCAGACTTTTAATGTAAATTATGCTTAAAATTAGATTCATTCACATTTTAAGCCTCTAAATTTTATTAGATAAAAGTAAATACATTTAACAAACATGTATAATCATATTGTAGTTAGTTGTTTTCATTCTCTCCAATAAAAAGGCTATGAGTTAACTTCCATTTAATATAATAATATTTTATTATTATTGTGCAAAGTAATATTTCAAAAAAACATGTTGTTGCGTATCAGGTACGCTATCAAACATAGAAACCCCTTTAAAGTAAAATTAATATTTAATTCAAAAATATTAATAAATATGAAATATCACTTATTCTTTATTTAACTGGGATGTTACATCCTTCCCACCTTTTGCAAATTGTGTCCTCGCAATTTTATTCACTTTTCAAATAAATGGGGGAATTTATCCCTCATAACATTTTAAGATTCCCACATTACCTCTTCAACCATATGGTTTTTCCATAAAACTTTTACCTAGTGAATTAACTTATTTCGCAACACATGCTCTCAATGGTCAAGAATATGAACTTGTTGTTCTTCATAAGTGAGATTCTCTTCCAACTAAACTACCTCTAGGATCAAAACATGAGATGGATATGGCATATATGTTCTCAACATCGAAACATGAAAAACATTGTGTAAATGTGATAAACATGGAGGTAAATCCACTCTTTATGAAAATGATCCAACTTTCTGCATAATTTCATAAGGTCCAATGAACCTCAAACTCAACTTTCTCTTCATACCAAATCGCATCACACTTTTCCAAGGAGAAACATTGAGAAAGACATGATCACCTACCCCAAAAGAAATATCCCTCCTCTGGTTATCTGCATAACTTGTATGTCTTCTCGGATATGTTCTCATTTGATTCTGAATAAACTGAACTTTCTCTGCCATATCTTCTACCAATTCTGGTCCCATCAGCTTCTTTTCACCTACTTCATCCAAAAAAGCTAGAGTTCGACAATTCATTCCATATAATGCCTCAAATGTAGACATCTGTATACTGGAATGAAAATTGTTATTATATGAAAATTCAACCAAAGAAAGGTGTTGGTCCCAACTTCCCTGATAATCCAGTGAAGAAGAACGTAGCATATCCTCCATGGTCTGAATTGTTTGTTCTGACTACCCATCTGATTGAGGATTAAAAAGCTGTACTGATATTTAATTCAGTACCAAATGACTTCTGAAGGACTTTCCAAGAGTTAGAAGTAAACATGGGATCACGATCAGATACAATGGAGAGGGAACTCCATGAAACTTGAATATCTATTTAACATACAATTGAGAATTTTGATCTAGAGATAATGTATTCTGAATAGGAAAAAAATGAGCAAATTTATTCAATCGATCAACAATAACCCATATTGCATTATTACCTCGATATGTCTTTGGTAATTCCACCACAAAGTCTATTGATATATTTTCCCATTTCCACTCTGTCACTGATAAAGGCTGAAGCATCCCTTTTAGTAACTACTTTTTAGCTTTAACCTGCTGACAAGTCAAATACTTCACAGTAAAATCAGTAATTTCTCTTTTCATTCCATCCCACCAGTAATACTTCTGACGATCACTGTACATCTTAGTACTACCAGGATGAACTGAAAACGGGGAACTATGAGCTTCACATAACAAATCAGTCTTCAACTATGAATCACAAGGAACACATAACCTCTTAAAAAACCTCAATACACAATAATTATCAACATTAATATCAGGCAACATACCCTTCGGAACTAACTCTAACATTTTTTGCAACTCACTATCTTCTTTCTGCGCTTTCTTTATTCTGTCTGATAGAGATGATTTCATTGACGCCTGAAACAAAATAGAATAATTTACTGCACCAACAACTTCTATGAAAATGTTTATCAAATAAAATACCAAAGGATCTTGTTCCAAACATAACATGTTTAATGAAGCATTACTTTTTCCACTCAAAGCATCAGACACTTTATTTTATTTTCCAGGATTGTAATGGATCATATAATCATAATATTTGATTAATTCCAGCCATCTCCTCTGTCTCATGTTCAATTATTTTTGAGTAAATATATACTTTAAACTTTTGTGGTCAGAATATATTTCACATTTTACTCCATACAAATGATGCCTCCAATTTTTTTAAGAAAAAACAACAGAAGCTAATTCCAAATCATTTGTAGGGTAATTTAACTCATGTGGTTTGAATTGCCCTGAAGCATAAGCAATTACCAGATCATTCTGCATTAAAACACAACCCATTCCTTTCAACGAAGCATCACTGTAGATAATAAACTCACCATTTTTGTATAGAAGTGCCCAAGCTGAATCATTCACCAATCTCCTTTTCAATTCCTGAAAACAAGCATCACATTCTTTTATCCAGATGAACTTAACACCTTTTCAAGTTAACTTAGTCATTGGACTAGATAATCATGAAAAATTTTCAACAGACCTCCAGTAATAACCATCCAAACCAAAAAACAATGAATCTCTGTTATATTTGTAGTTCTTGGCCATTCTTCAACAAATTTTGTTTTATCAGGATCAATAGTTATTCCATTTTTTGAAACAATGTGACCAAAGTGACAAGTTTGTTGTAACCAAAACTCACACTTGCAGAATTTCCCTGATAGTTTCATTTCTATTAATGATTGCAAGAAAACCCTTAAATGATTTTTATTTTCCTCCTTAATTTTGGAATAAAACAAAATATCATCAATGAACACAACCACAAACTTATCCATGAACTCACAGATAATTCTATTCATAAAATCCATGAATACAACATGTGCATTGGTTAAACCAAAAGGCATAACTACAAATTCATAATGGCCATATCTAGTACGAAACATTGTCTTCGGAATGTATTCTTCCTTTACTTTGAACTGATGGTACCCTAACCTCAAGCCAATCTTTAAATAATACTGATCTCCTTGGAGATAATCAAAAAAAACATCGATATGAGGCAAAGGATACTTGTTCTTAGTAGTGATTTTATTCAATGCTATATAATCAATGAAAAGTCTCATTGAACCATCTTTATTTTTAAGAAAGAATACAGGAGAACCCCATGGTGATGGGCTAGGTCGAATGAAACCTTTATCTAATAACTCCTGTAATTTCTTCTTTAACTCTAAAATTTCAATTTGAGCCATTAGATAAGGGGTATGGAAATTGGATTACCATCAGGAACTAAGTCAACAGTAAATTCAACTTCTCAGTCGTGTATTATACCAGGCAACTCATCAGTAAAAACATCAGTGTACTCATTTACCATTATCACATCATTAATCTGAAGAGTTCCTTTATTTTCAACAATATGTTCAAGGTAACATTCATTTCCATCTTTTAATAGTTTCTAAGCTTCCTAATATGTCATCAAAATCAAGGGTTCATTTTTTTATTCAAACTGAAAATAATTGTGAAAAGAAACCACTTTAGATCTTTAGTCAATCTTAGCATGATAAACAGAAATCCAATCTATACCCAAACTAACATCAAACTCTACTAGAGGAAAAACAATAAGGTTTTCATATAGATTCTTTCCACACACAAGGACATGAATGTTCTTATGTTTTCTTTTTGTCTCAACATTTCCTCCATGTGTTTTTACCGTAAGTTCTGTATTCATATCTTGAGATGGAATTCCAAATTTACTATAAAACTTTTCAGAAATGAATGATTGTGTAGACCCTGAATCAAACAACACAATGAAAAAATATGAACAGACAAACAGTATGCCTGATACAACTTCATTTTATAGCCCATCATCTATTGAAGTAGTTGCAAAGGATTTCACCACCCCTTTCTGCTTGTAGTCTAGTTTCTTCCTTTTGGTTGAGTTCTTTGTTGGATATCATTTTCATAATGACCCATTTCATTTCACTTAAAACATTTTACTGACTGTTAATCAGATTTTGTCTTAAAACTACCCTGATCTTTTTTAGTGCAATTACGGGCCTTTTGTCCCATCGTACCACATCTATAGCTCTTACCAAAATTAAAAAGACATTCCCTAGTATGCTTTATACAACAATTTTCACAAACTATATACTTATGTTTCTTACCGTCAAACTTTTTTTGAAAAGTTCTTCCCTTTCACCTGCCACCTCGACCTCTTATTCTGTTGTTTATCAAAGAACACTTGATCATCAGCAAACTCCATTTCCACCTTCTCTGCACAACAAACAAGATTTTTATAACTTTTAAACTCATAGGAATCTAAATCCCATAATACTTTGGATTTAATCCGGAGTAAAAATGGTAGATTTTATTATCAAGATCTCAAATGAAATTTGGAGCATACCTTGCTAGTCGAGTAAATTTTTCTTCATAAGTAGCCCCTGAGTCATCCTCCTGCCTTAATTCCATGAATTTATTTTCCATCCTAAGACGAACTACCTTAGGAAAATATTTCTTAAGAAACATACCTTTGAATTCATCCCAATCTAGAGCATTAATCTCCTCACAATCCCTGATATTTTTCACCATCGACCACCACTGATCTGATTTACCTTCAAAATGGTAAACAACAAGACTAACCTTTTTATGTTCTGAACAACCCATGATATCAAAAATCATCTCTAGTTCTTTAATCCACCCTTCAGATGGCACAAGGTCATATTATCCTCTAAATGATGGGGGATGTTGCCTCATTAAATGCTCTACTACTAACATGTTCTTATGCAGTTGATCTAGCTTATCTCGTACTTGGATACCACCACCATTTATAGCCTGAGTCAAATGTGTAATCACTACAACAAACTGTTCAGTTCTGATTCTGACCATCTCAGGTTTCTGATTTGGAAGGTTGTCTTCCTCTTGATGTCATCCCAACATAGCTGCCCTGTTTCCTCTATAGAAACCCATTCTGAACACAAAAATATCTTAGGTGATGCAATATGGTAATTTGAAAATGATATATGATTTCAATATTAACAAAAATTACATTATGGATATTAATTTAACAATACCCTAACTCCTAAAGTTATCTAAACCGACCTCTGATACCAACTATAAGGACCCGGCCTTAATCATTACATAATATTGAATTAAATGAATAGTTCACATTGAGGATCATTTCACATTTAATGTTTTAGAGAATTAGGACATAACTATTACATCTCAAATTATTAAAAAGTAGACACTTCTACATAGTTTCCATTTTTTCATAAAATAAAAACTCTTGGAAAAAAGATTCATGTCTCGTTCCAGGTTTAAGACAACATGACTTTTCCTTGATCCCATCCTTGACCCTATTCATCTTTCAGTCCTATGAAAACATTTCAAAACATGGGATGAGCATAAAAATATCAGTAAGGGTTATAAAACAATGAAAGAAAACATTTGTTCATTAATACATACAAAACATAAAATCTTTTACTTACCTCATGAAAAAAATAAGATTTATTAATAACACATAGAAATCATAAATCAAAAAGGTATCATGTGGAATTCATGTCATACTTACATTGTAGTTATCACAGCTACATAGGGAGTAAATTTGGAATACCCATCACCATATATTCCCTAAATCTCTTAAGATAAACATTCATGTTTACCTCTATCACATTACCCAATGCATTCGAGAGGTATCCCGGGCTCACCTTCCCTAGGTTTATCACCGAACCACCCATATACGTAAATAATTCCCTAGAACTTTAACATGATCATAACACATAACATAAGCATAAAGAAAAAGATAACATTTATACATTGCAATATCAAAATATCATTTCAAGATATTGAAATAAGAAAAACATTCTCAAAATCAATTTCAATACCAAAATACGTAAAAATAGTATATGGTATTTATATTCCCTTTTAAAAACATTACGGCTTGGTAAGGATGCCAAAGATCAAATAATACTCGAGGCGGTGGAAAGGTCATTGTCACCGCTTTCGTTAAAAAAACATTCTTTTTTTTTCGTTTAGTAAAATTATTCGTATAAAAAGATTGTATTTTAATGAAATGAAAAGTCAAAGGGGTTTATATACCATAAAAAATACTGTTCTGTATAAAACTAATTATGCCTCAATGAAAGGAGATTGAGACGATGTCCCTTACCTCTTGTCCGACTTGACTCAATATTTATTTAATCTCCATAATAATAAACTAAACATAATTTATACTTTCTAAAGAACCTTTTTCATGTTTATTATTCTTTTATTACCATGTTATAATTAATATGTAATCATTAAATTTAATAATGGTGATTTTGTCGATATTTGGTACTTGAGTAAAAAATGAACACCTTATATTTACATGTTTTCCATGTGGTTAATATTCCACTATATCTAGAATGATATTCACGATTTTGATATCATATATTTCATTTATATCTAGTATATACATGTATTTATAATAGTACATATCATTTGTAGCTATGAAATGAAATGCACCGTTCATGGAGACGGTAAGTCGTACGTACGCATGAACGCTACACTACCACAAAATTGGGCAAGGCATGCGCCTGCCTTTATCAGCGCTAACAGTAAAGCACTGATAAAGGGTCGGGCCTTTATCAGCGCTAACAAAAGCACTGATAAAGGTCCACTTTATCAGCGCTAAAACAAGCGCTGATAAAGGTGTACCCTTTATCAGTGTTTTTTTAGCGCTGATAAAGGTGCACCCTTTATCAGCACTTTTTTAGCGCTGATAAAGGTTTTCCCTTTTATCAGCGCTTTTTTTAGCGCTGATAAAGGGATTATTTATCAGTGCTAAAAAAGTGCTGATAAAGGTTGTATTTATCAGCGCTTTTCATTTTAGCACTAATAAATACACCCTTTATCAACGCTTTTTACTAGCGCTGATTAAGGCTCACACAGATTTCTTAAAAACCTGCGGGTCCTCTTCCTCCTCCCTGCACCCGGTCAAGCTCTCGTGGAAGCCCTCCTCTACGCCGCTGCCGCCGCCTCCTCCTCCGCCGCCGCTTCTGCCGCCTCCTCCTCCTCCGCCGTGGCCGCCGCCGCCGCCTCCTCTTTCTCCTCCTCCTTCTCCTCCTCCTCCGGCCGCTGCCTCCTCCTCCTCCGGCCACCGACTCTTCCTCCTCCTCCTCCACCGCGGCCTCGTCCTCCTCCTCCTCCTCCACCGGCGGTTCCACCTCCTCCTCCTAGTCCACGGCCTCATCCTCCTCCTCCACCGGCGCCTCCTCCTCCTATGCCTACTCTACTGCCTCTTCCTCCACCGCGGCCTCCTCCTCCTCCTCCTCCTCCTCCACTGCCTCCGCTGCCTCCGCCCTGCCTCCGCCCTGCCTCCGCGCTGCATCTGCGCTGCCTCCGGTGCCTTCGCTGTCAACACCTCCTTCTCCTACGCCACCAGGTCCTCCAATTTAAGGTGATTCAAAATGAATTTTCATGAATTAATAATGTTTGGAATGGGTAAGTGTTTGGCCAACTATTCTTCGTGTTGAATCTTCAGTTTCCATGGGTGGTTTGGGATTATGGTTATGTTTTGATCCTGAATATGGGTTGTTTTTATGATTTTCCACTACTTCATTGGATTTATTTAGTTATTCTTATGTTTTAATGTTTTCATTTGGTTCATGTATCTCTTTATCTCCCCAGGAACGATTATCTTATGGCTATTAATTTTGAGATGGGTTTGAGGAAATATATCAGATTTATTCTTATTGTTCTAAGTCTACCAACCTATTTTTAGGTGTTTCCCAAGGTATTGATGTGAGAGGGAATCACCGGTCACCGACAACCACCTTATCAATCAAGGGTTGTGTGACCACACCCCACCACGAGTCCACCCTCCATGATCAAACCCATAAAGCTCACACCCCACTGCGGACACACTCAGCACAAGCGGAATCTTTCGTGAACCAGACCCATTACAAGCCATCCCTTCCCAAACCACGTCTTCTGTGGACCCAATTCTTTGCGAGCCTCACCCTACTTGAGCATTTCCAATGCATACAAATCCTTCACGATCTGATACTTGCACGAGACAACCCCTTCGCGATCCAACATAATGCTGATCTCCTCTGCAAAAACCACCCCGTGCGTTCGAATCCTTCACGAGAAAAACCCTTAACAAGCCCACCCCTTTCGCATACGAAACTCCTCAATGTGAACAAAACTTTCCTGTGCAAACCAGAGTAAACTCCCTTGCACGAACCGAGACCCCTACACCCGCATAACTCCCCACTCACAAACAAAGATCCATTGTGCGAACCGAAACCCAGCGCAAACCTTCCCCAACGCGAACAAACTCCACTATGCGAACCAAGACCCAGCACAAACCAGACCCTACATGAACCAGACCCTACACGAACAAGATCTACTTCCTGAACCAAAAACCCAGCACGAACCTGCCCCTACGTGATCACTTCCATAGCAAACCACTACTTTGGAATCCCGGTGTGAACCACACCCTTGCCATCTCACCCATCACAGACCGGCCTCTATGCATTTACAACCACCATGCATAAGCACCTTCATGATCCTCTTCCTTCATGAACTAGTACCTTTGGTCCCTTTAATCGCGTTAACCATAAACAAACGACACTCTCACAATTTCCACCCTTCACGATCAGAACAACACACTCCAAAAAAAGAGTCACGAGTAGTATCTCTATCATAAATTGTATGATCATTTGTATATGTATGAGTAGTATCTCTGTAAATTAATTCTTTCATTTAAATACTAATTTAAAATCTTGATTTTAAATTTAATTTTATAATTTAATTCTTTCATTTAAATACTAATTTACATAAATATAAAATAATATTAAATGATCTTATTTATGTTAGAAAATAGTAATTATGGATTAGCCCTAATTAATCAATGATTCAAGATATAAGATTATAATATGTCATAAAATGATAATTGTACACACAATAACATGAATCTTTTATGTGTCTATTATTTATGTTGAATAATGACATTTCATTACTTCAAAAGACAAATGAAGACATACGTATCTCTTTCTACCAAGTTGTTCATAATTATGTCACACACACAAAAACCACTTGACAGAGCAACAATTTAAATATGATTTTATAAATGAGGATATAATGACCTTTAATTAACTAAATATTATACGATTTAATCCATCGTGTATCATTCAAATAAATTTCAATGTTTAATATTCACTAATACATGGTATACGAAATATCAATGCATTAAACCATGAATGCAGAGTAACCCAGAAATCAATGAATTGATGTATTTAATTAATACGTCATATTAATTGTATCTTATTAAAGACACATAATTTAGATTTAACATCTCCCACTTGGGTTGCATTGATAAATTAATAGACATATTAAGAAATCCAAACAAGCGCATCAATTAAAATAAAGCACATTATATCCCAAAATTTGACACATTAACACCACAAATACAATTTATGATAGAGATACTACTCATACATATGAAAATGATAATATAAACAACAATTGATAAAGAATCACATAACTAAAGGGATACTACTCATGGTGGGGTGTGGTCACACAACCCTTGATTGGGTTCAGTTAATTACTCATAACAAGAGATTCCATGTCTTTTATGGAGATTGTGATCTATAACCCTGGAGGGTTTGAAAAGTTGCTTCTATGTTATGGTTCATATCATGTCATTTTTCCAAGGTTTTCCTTGGGGTTGTTGAGAAGTGTTCTTCATGTGAAATTTCAGTGGTCATGGAAAAGTACACAAAATCATTTCTAGAGGACTTCATGGGATAACCTCCCCAATGAGTGTTTGTGTTTTCTATCTATTTGCTTCACAGGAAGTTCCCATTTTCCATTCCATCACATCATAAGGCTCTGGCCGATTTAGAGGAGCTAAAAGATCAGCTAGAAGATCTTTAGGGAAATGGTTCTATCTATATGATCATGTCACTATGAGATTTTCCAATTCTATTTTCAATGAAGTCATATCATAGCCTATTAATTTTAACAGTCTACCGTAGTCATAGCCAGGTGACAGTAATGAATAATTACATATTGCCTATAATTGATGATTTGTTTGACCATCTTATAAGGTTCTATTGGTTTTTGAAAATTTTCTAGACATCAGGGTACTAACAGTTGAGGGTTTGGGAAGAGTATGCTCAAAAGATAGATTTTTAAAGTCGATATGGAAATTTAAAGTATTTATGAATTCCATTTGGGATCACCAATGCTCTATCTATTTCATGGAACTGATGAACTAGATCTTTAATATCTTTCTAGACACCTCCATTTTTGTTTTTTTAGAATAATTCTTGGTGTATTACAATATATAGGAGGAGTACTCAGATAATCTGGAGGTTGTTTTGGGTGTTTTTAGAGAGCTTTGTCTTTATTAAAATATTATAAATTCCCCATATTTTGTTTAAGAAGTATTGTTTCATGGTCACATTATTTCCTTGGAAGGAGTTATAGGTTATCCAGAAAAGATTCGAGAAGTCATTTCTCCTCTAACCTATATACTCATCCTATGTATTTCAAATAGGATGAATATAAATAAAGAATGCATGAATTCCAATCGGTTGACAAAAGAGTATGAAGAAGGCGTGAAAGAATTTATCAAGTTTGCAAAAGATCATGCATGTGACTCTTCTCAAATCCTTTGTCCATGTTTACGCTATTGTTATTCAAAACAAATTAGTCCAGATGAGTTGGAAGTACACTTGATCTATCACGGAATAGATCAAAGTTATACATGTTGGAATAAACATGGGGAAACAACGAATGTAAATAGTGACTGGGGTGACACTGCGTTTTATGGATCATCTAATATGATTACAAACATGAACAATGAAGATGACCGTATGGAGGATGTGATTACAGATGTGAATGAGGATGAAGATTGTATTGAGAAAATGACAAGGACCTTCGAAGGTGAACTTCGTGATTTCCCAAGTTAAAAAGTTGTGAAAAGACGCCATTGTATGCTGGTTGCACTAAATATACAGCATTGTTAGCCGTACTAAAGGTGTATAATTTGAGAGCAGATAAAGGGTGGAGTGACGACATTTTTATGAAACTACTTGCCCTCTTGAATGACATGCTCCCAGAAGACAATGAGCTCCCGAGGAGAACATACGATGCCAAACGAATGCTACACTCTATGGGTATGATCTCAGAAAGAATACACGTCTGCCCGGATGACTGTATACTATTTAGCAAGGACCATAAATCACTTAAAGAATGCCCAAAGTGTGGTGCCTCTCGATACAGGAAAGATGAATCTAGTCCTACTAAAGTTGTACGGTACTTTCCAATCATTCCAAGGTTTAGACGCCTATATGGAAGTGAGGAGACTGCAGAACAATTAACATGGCATGCAGATACTAGAATTAAAGATGGGATACTACGTCACCCGGCAGACTCTCCTCAGTGGAAGAGAATCGATCATGAGTATCCTGAATTTGGAAACGAGTCGAGAAACCTTCGTCTTGCGTTATCTACAGATGGAGTGAATCCTTTTGGTTTTCAAAGCAACAGTCACAGTACATGGCTGGTTATGTTGATAAATTATAACTTACCACCGTGGTTATGTATGAAATGAAAATACATCATGTTATCTATGCTTATATCAGGACCAAAACAACTGGGTAATGATATTGATGTTTATTTAGCTCCATTGATCGAAGATTTGAAATTATTGTGGGATTCAGGTGTTACATTGTATGATGCTTACAGAAAGGAAGATTTCACTTTGAGAGTCATGTTGTATGGGACGATAAATGACTTCCCTTCTTATGGAAATTTGTCAGGATATATCATTAAAGGAACTCAAGGTTGTCCCGTTTGCGAAGAAGGTACACAATCAATTAGGTTGAAACATTCATCAAAAACCGTGTTTCCAGAACATCACAGATTTCTACCGTGACGACATAAGTACCGTTCTTGGAAGACATCATTCAATGGAAGTTCAGAAGACCGTACAGCACCGTCTCCACTAACAGGCGATCAATTTTTTGAGAAAGTTAAAAATGTGGACACTACTTTTGGTAAACCAGCTTCGAAAAACCTTACGAAAATCGGTTGGAAAAGAGATCAATTTTTTTTGAATTACAATACTGGAATTGTCTGTATGTAAGACATTTTATTGATGTTATGCATGTAGAAAAAAATGTATTTGACAGTGTACGAATCGACCACACCTCAATCTGACGCACGGTGTGAACAGTATGGCTAAAAGTGTCTGATATCAGTTTCAAATTGAGATAAACTTTGGAAAACAACACCAATGACATACGCCAAACCAAGAAAACGCGTTCAGATTGTTTTGATACTTTAGGACAACGATCCGCGATTCATTTGTGACGTGTACGGATTGACCGCACCTCAATCCGACGCACGGCATGACCAGTATGGCTAAAAGTGTCTGATATCAGTTTCAAATTGAGATAAACTTTGGAAAACAACACCAATAACATACGCCAAACCGAGCAAATGCATTCGGATTGTTTTGATACTTTAGGAAAACGATCCGCGAGTCATTTTTGACGTGTACGAATTGACCGCACCTAAATCCGACGCACGGTGTGACCGGTATGGCTAAAAGTTTCTGATATCAGTTTCAAATTGAGATAATCTTTGGAAAACAACACCAATGACATACGGAAAACCAAGAAAATGGATTCAGATTGTTATGATACTTTAGGAAAACGATCTACGAGTCATTTGTGACGTGTACGAATTGACCTCACCTCAATCTGACGCACGGTGTGACCGGTATGGATAAAAGTGTCTGATATCAGTTTCAAATTGAGATAAACTTTGGAAAACAACACCAATGACATACGACAAACTGATCAAATGCATTTGGATTGTTTTTATACTTTAGGACAACGATCCGTGAGTCATTTCTGACGTGTACGAATTGACCGCACCTCAATCCGACGCACAGCGTGACCGGTATGGCTAAAAGTGTCCGATATCAGTTTCAAATTGAGATAGACTTTGGAAAACAACACCAATGACATACGCCAAACCGAGAAAATGCGTTCGGATTGTTTTGATACTTTAGGACAACGATCCGTGAGTCATTTGTGACGTGTACGAATCGACCACACCTCAATCCGATGCACGGTGTGACCGGTATGGCTAAAAGTGTCTAATATCAGTTTCAAATTGAGATAAACTTTGGAAAATAACACCAATGACATACGCCAAACTGAGAAAATGCATTCGGATTATTCTGATACTTTAGGAAAATGATATGTGAGTCATTTTTGACGTGTACGAATTGACCGCACCTCAATCCGACGCACGGCGTGACCGGTATGTCTAAAAGTGTCTGATATTAGTTTCAAATTGAGATAAACTTTGGAAAACAACACCAATGACATACGCCAAACCGAGCAAACGCGTTCGGATTGTTTTGATACATTAGGACAACGATCCGAAAATCATTTTTGATGTGTACGAATCGACCGCACCTCAATCTGACGCACGGTGTGACCGGTATGGCTAAAAGTGTCTGATATCAGTTTCAAATTGAGATAAACTTTGGAAAACAACACCAATGACATACGGAAAACCGAGCAAACGCGTTTAGATTGTTTTGATACTTTAGGAAAACGATCCGCGAGTCATTTTTGAAGTGTACGAATCGACCGCACCTCAATCCGACGCACGGTGTGACTGGTATGGCTAAAAGTGTCTGATATCAATTTCAAATTGAGATAAACTTTGGAAAATAATACCAATGACATACGGAAAACTGAGCAAACGCGTTCGGATTGTTTTGATACTTTAGGACAACGATCCGCGAGTCATTTGTGACGTGTACGAATTGACTGCACCTCAATCCGACGCACGACGTGACCGGTATGACTAAAAGTGTCTGATATCAATTTCAAATTGAGATAGACTATGGAAAACAACACCAATGACATACGGCAAACATATTGATTTTACATTATTCTCTTTCATTGTTATGAAAATGAAAACTTTTGAGTTTAAAATTTCATATTTTAGTTTCACATTTCCATATTAATGTATTCTTTCATATTACTGTTTTAATTTCTTTCATTATTGCATTACTAACATAATATTTGTTTTCTTATATAGGTGAATTTTTTTCCTTGATTTCGGATGCTTTGTTTGGCAAAAAATACCGTCGAGAGCGGATCACGGATATCAAAGGATGAAACATGAATGTTTATAACTGTTGTTGAATAATTGTAAATGTAACCATGTAAAACAATGTTTGAAATGTATATAGCAATGCGTTTTTTGTATTCACGATGTTATGTAAATGTATATACCGTTTTTGGTCAAAATATTGGGTGCGGGTGCTATGGTGTGCAGGTGTGCATGTGCTACTTTGTGCAGGTATTCAGGTATTCAGGTGTGCAGGTGTGCAGGTACTGTTTTTTTGGTGCAGGCGATGGGGCCTTTATCAGCACTTTTTTAGCGCTGATAAAGGACACTTTTAACAGCTCTAGAGGAGCGCTGATAAAGGAACACTTTATCAGTGCTCCGTCAAGTGCCGATAAAAGAAACCTTTATCAGCACTAAAAGAAGCGCTGATAAAGGGGTCCTTTATCAGCGCTCCGAGAAGCGCTGATATAGGGGACCTTTATCAGCGCTAAGAGAAGCGCAGATAAAGGCGGTCCTTTATCAGTGCTTTTGTTAGCGCTGATAAAGGTCCCCTATATCAGCTCTTCTCGGAGCACTGATAAAGGGGACCCCTCCTTTATCTACGCCGGCATTAAAAGCGGTTTTCTAGCGCTATTAATGTCGGTTTTTAGCACAGATAAAGTTCCAGGTTGTAGTAGTGCTACTTTCATTTCAATTTCTTATTTTAATGGAATTATAACATAACGATACATAGGTATATTATAATTCCATTATAATTTCATATATAATATCATATATTATATCATATATAATATTATTAACTCCATACTTTATATGTCCCACATATGGCATTAATGAGTCATATCATTTTGAGGGGGTGATAGTCCGCACTTCTTCTAATGTGATTATCGTGTTTACCCATAATGGAAACCATAAATCCATTCTATAAATGGAAATTAAAGAAGCATAAGGATGATATTATCATAATATATATCATAAATAAATACAGTCTCATCATAATGGACACCATGAGAGGGGGTATGATATAATAGAAATATCATCGTTTCGTGAGGCGTTAGTTTTCCATACACAGAAACATTATATTCTTCATCAATTAGATGGAGGTGTGTGTATTTTTAGTTCGAATCATTATCATAACAACATCCTAGTATATTGAGGATAATGGTGTTGTTAAAAAATAATGGAATAAAAATATTTTAAGTGTTGGAGAAGTAAAATAACAGAAAACAATTTATGAGAAACTATTATCATTAATTTGGGTATCTCCCTTTTGTTTGAACCAAATGACTTATTGATGTGACTTATGCTTAAGGTAAGGCTTCTATGAGGAGGAGAGGGATTTATGGAGCTTAATTGGGAAGTGTTTGAATGATCCAAATGGCTTGAGAGGTGTGAGGAATTGGTTAGAAGTGGTCTCTTTTTATAAGGGAGAAGAGGGGCTCTTTAGGAAAGTGTGAAAACATTATTTTATTATAAAGACATATTCGGTTTCAAAAAGTCCAAGAATCACTAAGGTCTAAGATACGATGAATCATATTGGAACTAAATTCATCCAATCAGAATTGGACATGTTTTGGATAATATTGTAATCATTATAATCTTATTTATTTCAATCATTTATTAATGAGGTAAATACTTCATCATTATTGTGTCATAAATAATTTTATTTATATGAAGTCTAAAAATTATAAAACAAATACCATGATTTAGGAAATAATTTTATATTTCCAATGAATATTTATAGTAGAAAATATAATTTATATAACATCATATAAAAATTAATTTAGTAAAAGATTTTTGGTTATGTCATTTTTGCCTTTACATTAAATTAATTAATCTAAAGTATCATTATCTTTCATAAGTGGCTCCATGGGGTCCCAAAATAGATCAAAATATTCCCATGGTCATCCATGACTCATCCAATATGGTTTGGACAAGTTTTAAGGAAATATTTAATTATTATAATATTTTTTACCTAGAATTAACCTATTTTCCTTTAAGCGCGGTAAATAAAAGTCAAAACTAACTAATCACCAAAAATTATTTTCATCTTATTGAACAACATTTTACATCTTGATAAAAACCATTTTTTTTATATTTTCGAAATTAAATTCACATAGGTGGTAAAATTTCATTTAAATGAAAAAGTCTGTATTTTTAACTACTAATAAGTTGTTTCACTATTTATCAAAAATTGATTTTTTTCAGAAAAATACCAAAAATTCAGCCTAATCTATATTTGATATTCCAAATTAGATAATGATTATTATTTTTCCAAATTCAAAACATAAAAGTTTCATTAATTAATTTTCAAATTAAATCCTATTGTTAAAACAAATTGCGTGTTTTTATGAAACAATAACTATCAAAATATTGACACTTGTTTACATGCAATTTCAAAGTGAATTTAACTCAAATGACCAACATTGGATTATATGGTAAAAATATATTAAAATTACACATTAAAACCAATTAAAAATATAATATATCCATATAAATAAATTAGATTAAAAGGCACTTTTGAAATAAAATACAATATTTTCACTATTCATCAAAAAATGAACGTTATTGGAAAAATCCCAAAAATTTACACAAATTAAATTTTGATGTCCCCATTCAAAAGAAGGATTTTATTTGGTAAAATATAATGTATTAAAGTGAACAAAACTAGATTTAATGAAGGTTCAACATTAAAAGGTGGTAAATCAGTCTTTTAATCTAAATTTTGCTTAAGATTAGATTCATTCACATTTTAAGCCTCTAACTTTTATTGGATAAAAGTAAAAACATTTAACAAACATGTATAATCATATTTTAGTTAGTTTTGTTCATTTATGCCAATACAACGACTAGGAGTTAACTTCCATTTAAAATAATAATATTTTATTATTAGTGTGAAACGTAAGATTTCGAAGAAACATGTGGTTACGTACCGGTTACACTATAGAACATAGAATCCTCTTTAAAGTAAATTTAATATTTAATTCACAAATGTTAATAAATATGAAATATGCCTTATTCTTTATTTACTAGGGATGTTATAGAACATGAGGTTCCTCTACAATGGGAGATGTGGTATGAACATCCGAGAGCCATATTTTTTTGGCTATGAAATGAATTGCAAGGACGCAATTATTCGAAGGAGGGAATAATGTAACACCCCAAACATTTTATTGTATGCTTCTATTAAATACCTTCTATTCATAGCCTATATTTCATGACATGCTATGTATTTTTTGAATCAAAACATTATAGAAGAATCTTATAAGCTACCATTATAAAAAAAAATCAACTTCTATTTGTTGAATTTTGAAAAACGGCCATCTAGAGCTGTGATTAGTAAGTCATTTGGAGTCTGATAGAAAAAACATGATTTTTGGTGAATAGTAACATACCCTTATGAATAGTAATATGAATAGTAATATGAACCTTATGAATAATGAATAATAATATTTCTTTTTTTCTTAAAAAAAAGATAATGAGATCTTAATTAGTTTTTCAATGAGAAATAAAACTAATTGCACCTTTAAGATTGTTATTTTTCAAATTAACAATGACCTTATTTAAAAATTAAATTAATAATATTTAAAAAATTTATTTTAAAAAGTGGAGTTCATTTTTGAATTCTACACGTCGAAAAATGGTTGGGTTAAATTTTTGGGATTTTTCTAAAATTCTAGAATTTTTTATGAATAGTGAAATATTATAAAATACCATATATACAAATTATCAATATAATACACTATTTATGACATCATAAGTGATGAATGGCCACATATATCAAACTCACATGCCATTATTACTATTTTAGGTCACCTTAACTAAGACTATTCATAATCATGGGCCAAAATAATATAATCGTGATTAAAATAATGAAAAATACCCCCTCTCCTCCACTATAAAATTCCCTCACTACTCCCTCTTCTCTTCACTCCTCTAAGCCTTTAAGCTCCTCATATTTCTGCCCAAATACCATCCCCTAGTCACTCCCCACGATCTGGAAGCTCTTGTTCTTTCCAAAAGACCTAAATCCCTTCCCTTAAAGAAATTCTCGAGGAAGCTATTTCAAGAGGTAAAACACCTTTCTTTTTCTTTTAGTTTCATTTGAATTTATCCTCATTGGTTATTACCACTTAATCTCCTATATAAAAATGAACATGATAATTCCAATATCAGCTATATACTGGATTTATATCATTTTAATTGAAGAACCATCATCAATATTCTTACTCCATCCCTTTTATTTTTATAAACGAAATCAATGTCCATGAGGTTCTAATTTATAACCTTTATGGACGATGATGTTTTGATCTTCCATAGTTCCTTCATTACTGGTCATGATACCAAATTTATGGTTGAATAATGTCATAATATATTAATTTTATCTTGATTAATGGTCTGTAATCTTTACGCGTACATAATATGGAATTATAATACAAAACAAGTTTATTGAGCACAAAACAACCAAGTCAAATTCAAGCGTTTATTTTAACTCATCGAATAAATCGTCCTCATGGTATATAACCTGAATAATTATAAGGTCTTTTATATCTATTTAATTTCACTGATAATTTATATTAAAAAATCGGGATGTTTAACCATATTTCAAACCAACTTCCATTCATGAATACAAGTAAACAAATCATGAAACCAAGTAAGAAAATGCTTCCAAAACAATAAAATTAAATCTCTTAAACCCTTCAAAAAGGCCAATAATGAACTAAATAAGGTTATAAAATATCAATTTCATGTTGATTAGGTTCTGTAATTATCAATTAATGAATCTAAATTTTATTATCTAGGTCATTAAGGACAATCAAGAACACCTTCGAGGATAAGGTAAGGGATTGCTTAACTCTCTTTTCATTATTTGAGTTAAACATATATTTCATTGGTAATATTTCTCCAATAATATGTGTGAATGTCCTATTATTGTTTTATACTATATATCCACTTATATTTTCGGGATTTTTATTTGTAACACATAAATATTTCATTGATTTATCGTCACTCTAATGACACATTCTTTGTAAGGGATCCTCTCTCTAACTTTTGATCAAGGATCTCCCATATATTGTGCCATTTTTATTTTAAATGATGGGGAATGTTTTCACACCTTTCACATACTTCCCTTGTGACATATAAATAATGGAATACCCCTTTACCTCTCATTAATCCCTCGCATTAACACTTGGAAGCATGCCCAAATGATTTGAAGGGGTTTCTCATCTAACATTCATTTTTGTAATATTTTCATTGTTCGCCACTTATTTCTTGTATTTGGTTTATGTGTACATCCATTTGATATATAATAACATGATTATCTTTATATTCATGTTATTTAATGATTAATTATAGGGTTATTATGTTCAGGTCATATGATTTGACTGATTACATTGTGGTAAGAGACTTTGTCTGAACTACTATTTTGTGGTGACTAACTTTGTGTGGTGCACCTCATAATCTTAATGTGGTGTACCTAATTCCCATTTGAGATCACATTATATATGAAATTATATTTATATTATATATCCATAGTCTCAATTCATGGATAAGTTTTTTTTCTAAACTGTATACCATTTTTCATACGTTGTTTATTTGGAAAGTTATTTTAAATAACGAAGAATTCATGAAACTGTATACACTACTCTATATGGATATTGAAAAGGCATATTAATCTTGTATTAAATCAATGTATAATGAATTATTTGGACATAAAGTGGTGGTTGGGGCCCGCTATATCCCCTCGATGCATCGGTAGATCTAATGAGACAAATCATATGGCGAAAAACCCTTTCAGTTTGTTTCCAAAAATCAGATCGGTTACTACCCATAGAACTAAACCGTTTTATGGTATTATGGTTTCTTATTCCAGATAGATGACTTCCAATTAATGAGAATTCTCTTTATTCATTATCAGTTATTATTATTATCAATGAGGTTTTCACTATGACAAAATATATGGATGGAGTTTCATTCTCAGTTTATTAATGGCATTAGTTATTCTTTTATTCACTATGCCATATTGATTATGTCATATTGATTGTTATTCACTTATTATTGTACCCATGATTCTGCTATTTATAACCCTTAGTGATTGTTTGAGCTCACCCCTTTCATTTTTTAGTTTCAACAGGTGACAAAGAGGAGATCATTTATTGAGTTCTTGTGGATGCAGTTTTTAGTTTTCATTATGTATTGTATTTTGTAATTATTTTCAATGTAATTTGTTTTACATATATGTATCTAGTTTCTTCAATACTAATAAACTGATCGTAACTTAGGGAGTTTAATTCCTTCTGACCATGCCAATATCACAAGTAATGCACTGATTCAAGCATAGAGGGGTCAGAGTGTTACATTCCTTCAGCCCTGTGTAAATCAATAATGAACAAATAATGAAAAACATTAAATGTAAACCTTTATATCAACTTGTTTAAACAATCTAAAGCATAAAAACATGTTAGATAAATAAAAAACTTCATTTTATAATACTAGGCTTTTTAAATAAACAAGGCAACCTAAGTAGCTATGTAGGAAGAAACAGTCATAAAAAACATGCATGCGCAAACACTTCCAATGCATAAAAATTAACCCTATTCACATTTAAATTACCCACAACTCAAGAATACAAGCATAGTAGGAAATTTAAAGGTCTAATATAGTAAACATACAATTCCCCATTCAAGGCGATTGTTAAATGTGGCCCAAAATATTCAAAGACTATCTACGGAAAGGCACAAACCGCCTACCACGGTGTTGTAGAATATTATACATGAAACTCAATCATTGAATCTCCCAAGAACACCGTATATCTAAAAAAACATCTAAAATGATAAATCCGAGGATAACTCTTGAATGATGAGGAATCAATAAATTAATCTCTTGAAGAAGGGAGAGAAAACTGAGGCGTTCCCAACACAATCGACGATGGTCGATTCAGAAAAAAAATTCTCGATCAGGGGATCGGGGAAGAATTGCAGTTGTATGGCTGCTCTCAAATGAACTAGGTCGAGATTAATGTGTTTATGTCCATCAGTCGTGACCCTGCAACGTTTAATGAAAAAAATAAATTATACTACTTGTACTTTTTATGTAGATGGAGTATACTAGCCCTTACCAAGCCCTAATTTAAGCATCCACCAGGTCAACACACACAGTCGTGTGCATGGCCGTTAAACGGCCAGCACACAACTACCTACGGTAACCGACTTCACAGCGTGTACTCATAAAGTACATGACATGTACTTAAAAAATTTCTACAAACTCCTCTTTTTATCAAAAACACCAAAAAATGAAAACATACCTAAAAAACGATCGGGGTTCTTACAAAATTCCCCCTTAATGAAATTTGTCCTCGAAATTCCCAAGGATGGCGTCGTAGAAGAAGAAACCCCAAACAGCTCTGACCACTGCGATCGTACATTGGCCTCACTCTTCCAAGTATAGTCCTATACTCACTTGTTCAAACATATACTCATACCATAGGATTAGACTGGCCACGGAAAACATTCATACTTCGATCAACAAATCAGATTGGATAGTCCTTGAACGAGGCATTCACCTTTAACTCAACCTCCTCTGATTAAAAAACATGAGACGAGTCTTGGAATTAACTTCGAATATGAGAAACCTAGAAGACGTCATGCATATCCTAATACCTCTGATGTAACTTCAACTGATAGGAAACCGGCCCAACTCTCTCCAACACTTCCAACAACCCGACGTACCTCGATAAAAGCTTACCCTATCTCATAATCTTCCTGTGTCCCAAAATAGGTGTGACATGTAGAAATACCTGCTCTCTGACCCCAAAATGCAAAGGTTGTCTCCATCGATAGGCATAAGACTTCTATCGAGACTGTGCAATATCCATCCTCTTCCGAATCAACTCTATTTTCTCTGAGGTATCCTGAACCTGATGAGGTTCCAACATAGCTGCCCAGCCTTCCTCCATCCAATATAAGGATGATCAGCATGGCCTACTATACAACGTCTCATAAGGTGTCATCTGAATAGTTTCTTGAAAACTATTAATGTAGGAAAACTCCCTAGAGTTATGTGCTTTTCCCAAGAACCTCCAAAATCTTGTATGCATTCCTAGACCATGTCCTCAAGAACCTGAATCGTACGCTAGGACTGGCCATCAATCATGGTTGGTAAGTTGTACTCAAAAGAACCATTATACCCGAAGCCTTATGATGCCCCTGTTAGACTAGAGAAGTAAAACGGGCATCCCTGTCTAAAATAATGGAGTGTGGAACCCCATGTAGATGTATAATCTCTCTAATGTAGATCCTTCCCAGCTCATCAACACTGAAGGTCTCCTTGATTAGAAAGAAGTTAGAAACCTTCAAGAGTCTGTCAATGGGAACCCAAAATACATCATTCCCTCAAGGCGACCTCAGCAAACTTGTCACAAAATGCATCGCGACATTGTTCCACTTCCACTCGGGAATGTGTAACTGCTGCAAAAGCCCTTCTGGTCACTAATTCTCTTCCTTCTCCTATTGAAAATTGGAACACCCCATGATGAAACTAGCAACATACCTCTTCATACCTAGACACCAATATTGATAGTTTAGATCACTATTTATCTAGGTGACACCAGGATGGACTGACCAAACTGAGGAATGAAAGTCCTGCATCATCTCCTTGTATATGTCTGTTGGCACCCACACATGCCCTTGGATGCTCAAGATCTCATCGTTTCTTATGGTCCATCTAGGAATAGTGTCTTCTCATGACATTCTCTCCCATAAGACTAGACCTTTAGAATTTGATAGTTTCCCCAATCGCACTAGATCAAGAAGAGTGTAGGTAATAGCTATAGAAGAAAGAAACATCAGTCTCCATATATTATGTACCTCCAAATGCATCTTAGAGAATAAGGCCATAATCTTCCACTCACTATTGGCCTCCTGGATTTCTTGTATCTATGTCCTCTTGCTCAGCGTATCAGCCACAGCGTTGCCCTTCCTAGGAATATAGGCAGGCTCAATGTCAAAGGACTGAAGGTACTCAACCCACCTTCGATGTCTAAAATTTACATCACTCTGAGTGAAGATGTACTTGGGACTTTTTTGGTAGGTGAAAACTACAAAATTATCTCCCGAAAGATAAGGTATCCAACGGCGAAAAGCAGAGACAACAACAGCCAAATCGAGATCGTGTGTCAGGTAGTTCCTCCCATGTGGCCTCAACTTCTGAGACCCGTACACAACAACTCCTTCCCCCTGAATATGCACTACTCGCCGCCCAATACCTGATGCATCATAGTACACGGTATAACTCTTTCCTGGATCAAGAAAAACAAGTATAGGTGCTGAATTAAACCTCTCTTTCAGCTCTTGAAAGGTTGATTCACAAGAATCTGACCACAAGAACTTCACACTCTTCTTAGTCAAACCCGTCGGTGGTGTTTCTAATCATGAGAAGTCCTGTATGAAATGTATGTAGTATCTAGCCAGCCCTAGAAAACTCCATACCTCAATGACGTTCTTTAACTACTCCCAGAAAACTACTTCTCTCACTTTTTCTCCGTCTATTGATACTCCAGTCACTGAGATAACATGTCCCAAAAAGTGAATTTTGTCCATCCAAAAGTGGCATTTTAAGAGCATAGCATATAACTTATGCTCTCTCAGTGTACTTAGATCAGTCTCAAGATGCGTGTCATGGTTGTGCTGAGTGTGAGAGTACACCAAGATATCTTCCACAAAGACAACCGTTAAATAATCCAAGTAAGGATAGAACACTCGGTTAATCAGTGCCATGAAAACTGCAGGTGCATTCATGAGACCAAATAGCCTGGCCCCATACTCATATAGACAGTACTTACTCCAGAAGGCTGTAAAAGGTATATCTGATGGTCTAATGAGAAAATGATGATAATTGGGCCTCTTGTAAATCTTCAAGAACACCCAGGCTCCACAATGATTATCAATGATATCATCAATCCTTGGTAAGGGTTATTGGTTCTTGATTTTCAACTGGTCCAGCATCCGATAATCCAAAAAAAATTGAGGGTACCATCCACCTTCTTTGCAAATAGGATAGGAGAACCCTAAGGAGAAAAATGGTGTCGGATAAAACCCTTTTCCTACAACTCCTCAAACAGCTTCTTGAGATCTTGCAACTCTGGTATAGCTATCCTACAAGGAGGAATGGACACTGGTTCTGCTCCTGGAACATGCTCAATAGAAAATTGTACCTCTAACTCTAGATTCAAACCTAAAAAGTTCTTTGGAGAGATGTCCCTGAAATGATCCATCCCAGTAGGAATATCCATATGAGAATTCCTCTAGTCATCCAAATATAGACTGGCGATCTGGGCTGTAAATCCTCCCAACCCATGATGGTCGGGTGCCGCTATGCTTGCCCGGACATCCAATTCACCCTTATGAAGAAATGATCTTCCCTCGGGTTACGTGAATCTCACCCTACGATGATAGAAATTGACAACATCCTCGAAGAAAAATAACCAGTCTATTCTGAGATTGACATCATAGTCCATCATCTCTAGGACATAGAGGTCCAATAAGAAGTTACACCCACCAACCACAAGAGGTCACTCATTGAACTGATGTACACTAGCCATTCTAGTCCCCAATGGAGTGTCTAAAGTAAATATATCTGCATATGAAAATATATAGTGCCAAATGATCTCCACAATAGCAACAGATATAAATCTACAGGAATCCACTGTATTAAAACGAGTGGAAGATAAAATGGAGGCATCTAGAATCGTACCACGTATTGTAGAGGTTTTGGCATCCTGCTCCTGCTAGGTCAGGTTTACTGTAAAATTCTGACCTACACCACGACACTATGACCCTTCCTGAACACACTGAGCTGATCCTCCATGTTTCCGTTGAGAGCCGGGTGATTGGATACCACAGTTGCGACCTCCACCTCGACCGAAATAGCTGGAAGAACACTAGTTCCCAAACCAGTGAGAAACTGGTGGTGCTTCTTCTGAATGTGGAGTCATAAAAGAACCCATGTCACCTGATAGTAGTGAGAAGACCTAAAATAAGCACTAAAGATTCTCCATCTTTGCGCAATATCAGAATTCCATTGGGTATCTCGGGAAATGTGGCCACTATGCCCAACCATTCCACACTGGTAGCATACCACCTGGCTACATGAAGGTGAATCTCGCCTACTCGGATGTCCATGTGTAGTCTCCCTACGGTTTTTCCTTCTATAATCCATAGAATCACTAACTTTAGATGATGAACCTCCCTAGGCCACAGCTCCATAATCCCACAGATTAAGCTCCATAATCAGCGCCTAGTAGAATATATAAGTGATGGAAGTCAACCTAAAGATATTACCCTTAGAACGGATATCCGGCCAGATACCATTCTCAAACATTCGTGCAACAAATGACTCATCTATCCCTAGGTTGGTTCTACATAACTTTAGCTCAGTGAAGAAAGAAGAATACCCCATAACAGAAAGATTACCCTGCTCCGGGATCATGAACTCTCATGCTCAATCAGCCCTCAAGGTATCTAGGTAGAAGTAATTGTTGAAGGTGAAATAATCTCATCTCATGCCATATTCTGTTGGCATCCTACCTGTTAGTTCACATCCCAACATCTCTTGGAGGAATCCCAATGAACATATGTAGTGAGCTTAACCCTCCTCTCTGGGGGTGTCTCTTGATGCTCGAAGATTGTCAGCATGGCTTATAGCCATGACTCTACAGCCAGGGTTCCTCCATCCTCTGAGAAGGTGGGAGGATGCTGTTGTTGAATGAACTGCATAAATTCTGCCATCAACGGCTTAGGATATGGTGTACCTCAGATGTTCTGCATGACCCTCATGAAGCCCTCTCAGAATTGTATGTTGGAACCTGTGTCCAGAATGAAGGTTGGTGCCAGGACTAGAACAACTGGAGGAGCTGCTGGTTGTCCCTGATCATCCAGGTATGGTTTCTGATCACCACCTTACAACTAGCTTACATCTGGAGGAAGTCTTGGTTGCGTGACTCTGCAAGGTCTACCACACACATTAGATCAAGATTATCAACAACAAAAATGTAGAAGTCAAAGAATGGAAAAGAAGAAATAATGCTTTAAAGTTTTCTATAACATGGCTACACGGCGTGTACAAAGGTTACAAGGCATGTTCCCTTAGGCCTTTCACATGTGCATGTACTCCTTCCACAACTGGTCATGTAACGCCCCACACACATGGTGTGTTGTCCTAACACATGACATGTACTTGAATCCTCTTCCCCTACCCGAGTTCCCTTACACGTCTAAGTCACCCGGCTATCCTAGAATAAGACTACATGTTGTGTTCACTCCAGACACAACATTTACTATATGAGCTTCATCGACCCGTGTTTTTAGTGACACAGCCAGATACATGTCTCACACTACATAGTGTGTTTCATATGGACACGATGTGTAAAAAAAAGATTTTTCTGGTCTGTTTTGATCGTTACACGGCCGGGTACTCAGGTTACACTAAACAATGTGTTCTAGACAGATACAAAGTGTATCTGTAAAGACTTAGCCGAACCAGGTTGTAAGTGACACGACCGGTTACACCGTTCAAAAACACGACCTGCACATCCAGTACACGGTGTGTCCAACCAAAGATTCCAAACCCCGTGTCCCTGCCCAAAAAATCTAAGACATGGTTTGAGACTACATGGCATGCATTCATCATTACATGCAGTGTATTCTTGGCCTCTCTAGACAGTAAGGCTCAAAAACTACTCCAGAACCCAGAAAGCCACTGAAATGAACACTGAAAGTGCCAATTTCCGATCCGTGAGGGCCCATACTCCCCTAGAATCATAGATTTGCATCTTATACATGTCATGTACAAGGAAAACAAGGCAATGATCTACCAAATTCCGGTCCATGGGTCCCCATAACACCCCATGAAACAAATTTTGGTGTTGATTCATACAAGACCTTACACAAATAAATACCCTATCAAAAGAATGTATTCTATCAATGCATCTATCACAACAACATGCATATAAAGCACAACATCTATCACAACAACATGCAATCACAAATGCACCCTAAATGGCATGGAAAGAATTCATGACGTGTGATTTATAGAAAGTTCATATATGATGCATGAGATTGAATACCCTCGTCTATTAGGTTTTGATAGAAATAGAACCTCAATAACATCAACAATAACAACAAAAATCATGTGAATCACTCAAGATGAAATCAAATAAACTGTAATATTTGAAAAACTGAAAAAATTGCAACAATGAGTTAGATTGGATTTTTCTTATACACGGGTTAGTTACACATCCATAAAAATTATTACCACATACCTATTTCATCCTGTGCCTGGATATAGGCTCCAAATAGTATGTCAAGAAAAAAAGTATCCTTTTATACCACTTGGTAAATTCTGGGTTCTGGAAGCCACCCAGAGGTGCCCCGTACCCAGTTGGTCACATGGCCTCCATCACATTTCCCTGAATGCCAGAGGCTGCCGACTAGTAGGAAGGGCATTGGGTATGATAGTGGAGAAACTATGCCTTCATTGGCTGAGTGACAGAGCAGAAATAAACCGATATAAAATAAAGGAAGTAGAATAATCTCGTACAACAGTAGACACAGAATACTGGAAATAATAAACATATGGAGCACATGTATAAATATGATTCATGATATATATGTATAGGAAAACATCCAAAAAAATCACAATGCTGGAATACAATACTAAACCAATGTTAAAGAAAATAAATAACTCTTCTACATCGCAGGCCTTTGCTTGGTCCCATGCTCTCCATCTTCCGAGCAGTTATGTACATGAGGTAGAAGGGTTATTTCCCTTATCTATACCTATATCAATATAATCTACTTGGGCCAAAATGAATGACCCAAATAGGTTATGAATCTAAATCTCCATAAGCAATCACCAAAAGATATGTTCCTAACAGTCAGTAAAGATATTTGGTAGGTAGTTAGAAAAAAGGAAGCGGTAAACAAGGAAGCACTCAGCAGTAAACAATTCTACAGTTTCAAAGCATTCAATTCCACATTTCAAGTAAGTAGTTAATCAAAACGGGTAACCCTCTAGGAAGTACACACGACATATCCCCTATGGTTTAACTACAAGGATAAAACAAGGACACTCTAGGAAGCAATCACCATTAATTCCTCTTATAGTAAAAAGTGATTAAACACTCTCTGAGGAAGCAATAACCATCAATCCCCCCTATAGTCTTGTAGTGGTAACCAACATGCGCTATAAGAAAACACTCAACGTCAATTCCTCCTATGTCCAGATAGCATAACTATAGAAACTATGAGGGAGAACACAACGTAAATCCCCCCTATGGTCTTGTAGTGTGATAATTATAAAAGACACTATGGGAATGCCATCAAATTCAATTTCTCTTATGGTCTCACTACACAAGGTTCCCACAGCCTCGTGTAAAGAAATCATGCACAAACGATGAACAAAATCCAAATTAATCCCCTAGAACTACATGGATAAACAATATACGACATAACATCTTGTCAGATAAATATAACACTCCATCCTACAATACTATGCATAGGAAACAAACAAGGTATCCAAATATGATAAGGAGGACCGAACGGTCATAAACAAAACATGCATGGGAAAACACATCCAATGAATAGAAATTAACACTATTCACATTCAAATTAACCTCTACTCAATGATAAAAGCATAATCAGAAATTTACAGGGCTAAAATAATAAACATGCAGTACCCTGTTCAAGGGTATTGGGCAATAATGCACAAAAAATTCAAATAATATCTACAGAAAGCCAGAAACCACCTACCACGGTGTTTTCGGATTGTTATATGTGAACCACAAGCCTTGAATCTCCCAAGAACACCATAGATCTACAAAAAAGTCTATAATGTTCAATAGGGGATAACTCTTGAATGAAGAGGAATCCGGAAACGAATCTCTACAAGAAGGAAGATCTTACCGAGGTGATCCCAATGCAATTGATGACGGTATATTTTGAGAATGGATGCTCAATCAAGGGCTTGGGGAAGAATTGTGGTTGTACATATTCTCTCGGATGAACTGGGTCGAGAAGAAGTTGGTTCTGTCCGTTAGACACGATCCTGGTATGTTTAATGAAATCAGAAAGTACACGGCATGTACTTTCCCTTACCGAGCCCCACTTTAGGTGGCCTCCAGGTCACCACACACGGTCGTGTGCACGGCCATTACATGGCTGGCACACGGCTACCTGTGGTAACAGATTACATGGTGCATACTCATAAAGTGCACAGCGTGTAATTAAAAAAACTACAAAAACTCCACTATGCCTCAAAAACACCGGAAAAATGAAAACATACAAGAAAAGAATATCTAGGTTCCTAAAAAATTTATCTAAACCATCCTTTAATGCCAACTATAAGCCCCCAACTTTAAAACATTACATAATCTTGATATAAATCAATAATTTGACTTTAATTCACATCAAGGATCTTTTAAGGTTTTTAATTTTATTAAATTAGGCCATTATTAATACATTACATCTTAAATATTACAAAGTAGACACTTCTATTCTATCCAATTTTTTCACAATAATAAAACTCCATAAATAAAATAATAATTATTTTATTGATAAAAATATTCTTGAATTATTCCTTTATCTTGACATTCCTTATACCCTGTGAAAAGCATTTTAAAAACTTTTCATGGGCATAAAAATCTTTTTAAGGGTTAAAAAATAATGAAAGAAAACATTAGTCCATGAATACATATAAGTTAATGATATCATACTTCTCACCCATAAAAGAAAATATATTTCAGACACATCCTGAAATCAGTATATTTACGAATAAATCATAACAATCATAAATCATAAATGTAACTTGTGGCATCCATAACATACATACATTGTAGATTTCCTAGCTAAATAGTGTGTAACCGTCATTCTTACGTTTGGAATATCCGACATAGTATATTCCCTATATCTTCTATGATAAACCTTATCATTTACCTCTGTTAATTTAGCCAATGCATTGTAGAGACATAACATGCTCACCCTCCCTTTATTTATCATGTAACCACCAATATACAAAAGAAATTCCCCAGAACTATAACATAATCATAACAAATGAACAAGCATAAAGGAATAATAACATTCCGATATTTCCCTCATAAGTATTATTTTTAATATAGTGATATAATAAATATATTCTCAAATCAATTATCAGTTCCAAAATACCTAAAAAAGGAAAAAGGTATTTACTTTACATTTTAATAAAATTAATGTCTTTAGAGGAAGTCAAATATCGAATAATTTTTGTGGTGATGGAAAGGCCATTGTCATCGTGTACTTTAAAAAGAAACATTCCTTTTATTGTTTAGTAAAAAAAATTAAAAAATATTCCTCTTGAAAACCATTGAATGAAATTTAAAGAAAAATGGTTTGATTACACACCCTATAAAATAAGTTTGTGTATACATCAAAATATGTCTCAATGAAAGGAGATTAAGATGAAGTCCCTTACCTTGAGCCATAATTGTCTTATTCCTTATTTATATTCTTGAATAATAAAATTAGGATAATTTATACTTTCCTCAGAACATTTTTCAGGTTTATTATTCCCATTACATCATGACCATGTTAAAATAATTAGTTTATTATTTGAGTTCATGTCAGATGGTTTTTAGATAATCAGTTTTTGAGTTGAAAATGAACATGGTATGTAGTCACTAGTCCATATGGTCATAAGTCCATCATCCCCAGAATATAATTCATGAAATATTCATCAAATTTTTTCATTTCACATATTATTTAATTTAAACCATTAAATATGGTTATGAAAAATGAACAACATTATAATCATGGAGACTGTTGGTCGTACGTATGCATGAGTAACTTTTTATTAGTTTTTATTCACCATTATGGAAATAAGGTAGTTATAATTTAATCATTATAGAATGAGAAAGATATTATTAAAATCATACTAATCATTTACATATGATTATATATATTATACATTAGAAATAATAAATAAAAATGGGTCACATAACTTCGTGGAGGTGATAGTTCACAAGTACGCCCAAACAACATTATCATTTTTATTCACATGGAAGTATAAATGTAATAGATATATTATTATCTTATAATGAATAATATTTCATGAATATCATAAATTAAAATTAATTTCATCCTTATAACCAATATTAATTTATGGTAATGGAATATTAAGTAAATGGGTTCGTGGATGTGATAATTCACACGTACACACATACGGTTAATTCCATTCCCATTTGATTGAAGTAGTGATAGATGTAGAGAATGATATTAACATAATAACTTATAAGTAAATATGTTATATTGTAGTTATTATCTAATCATGTTTGGATGATATTTTAGGATGTGGATGAAGAAAAAAAATAGAAATACTTAAAGAAAACAATACCTCATATTCAGTTTATCCTCTTTGAAGAACACATAAAAACCTCTATGAAGATTGTTCTGCCTAAAATAAGGATTCAATAATGTGGGGAGGGATTATAGGAAGATACTTGGATAGAACTTAGATAGACTAAATGGAATTGGATTCTTGAGTAATATAGAGGAATGTGTGCATTTTTACAGGGGAGTGGTGGGGCACCCTTGGACAATATTAAAAATATAAAATTAATATAATTTATTTTTTTTAATCCATGTGGCACCAGCATGTGATATAGAGAAGATAAGATGAGTATAGGTCTAAATCATTTAATCAAATATTTTTTATAAATGTATTGAATTTATTTTAAACCATGTCTATTTGTTTTATCCTTTATTATTTTCTTTTAATTTTTAAAGAAGTAAAAATATTTTAGTTATTAAGAAATTATTAATTTAACTTATATGGTGTAAATATCCCATAATTAGACACTTAATGATATTTTAGGCCATATCATAGTTAAATTGGGATTTAAAAATATATTTAGGATTTTAAAATAATTTAACTAATTATTATTTTTATAAATCGTTAATTATGTAAATTTTTACACTATTGACAATATTGAATTTAAATAAAATAAAAATAGAGAGATACCTTGGAAAAATAAATATTTAATAGACATAAAAAAATTTATATTCATTTAAAAAATTCATAGATGACAAAAAAAATTTAAAATAATATTTATTTTAATATTTATAATACCATTCATTTGAATTTATTATTAATGAAGCAATCACTTTACCATAATTGTTTCATAATTAAATTTATTTATTTAATATATATATAAATTATAAATAAAATTGATTATGTAGGAAATATTTTTATCTTTATAACGACTATGTATAGTCAAATATATCACTTATATTACACCATCATGAAATTGTTTAAGTAAAAATATACATGTTTTTGTTATATATCATGGTATTTTAAATAAATTATTATAACATGTCATTTTCACACAAAAGTGGAACACAAATGTCAAAAATTATTCCTAAAGAATTGTTTAGTCACAAATGACTCATCCAATAATATTAGGACACATGTTTGGGTAGTTTTATATTTTTATCATATTCTTTTTACCCTTATTTACCTAATTTACAATTAAAATGTGCCAAATAAAAATCATTACTGAAGTTACTATACATAATATTCAAATATATAAGGTACCTATTAACATAAGTTGGAAATTATGATTCCAATTAAGTAATCCCTTTTTAAAAATTCAATAAACATAATTTTCATTAATTAATTTAATATTAAATATCGTTGAAAAAACCAAAAATCGTGTTTTTAAGAAATAAAATATGTCAAAAAATTTGACATGCATTTATGCCTAATATAAATGTGAAATTACTTCCAATGAATAAAATTGAAATAAATTATAAAAACATAATAGTATTTCACTTTAAAACCAATAAAAATATAATTTAACAATATAAAAAAATTATAAGAAAATAAATTTTTGACTTAAAATGTGGTATTTTTCACTACTCATTAAAATTTTAATTATATCTAAAAATACCGAATATTTAACCAAAGTGAATTCTAATGTCACTATTATATATAATAAGATTATTTCATCAAATATAAAATATAAATGTGAAAACAATTATATTTAAAAAGGGAAATCCATCAAAATTGGTAAAATGGCCATTCTAAAATATTGAAGTATTTTATGTTTATAATTGGATTAATTCTCATATTAAACCTATAAAATTATTTTGTTAAATGTAAAAACATTTAAAATATATGTAAAATCACATTTTAGTTAATTATTTTCATTCTCTCTAATACAATGACTATGCGTTTACTACCATTTAAAACAATAATAATATTAGTGTATTATTTTTCAATATAACTAAGTGTTGTGTGAAACAAATGATTTTGGAGAAACCCATTGTTGTTTGTCGGTTATGCTATCATACATAAGGGACCCTTTAAACTAAAAATAATATTATGTTAAAAAATATTAATTGATATGAAAATTTTTTATTCTATAAATACATGGGATGTTACACATAGGATGGTGATGGGAACCAAGGGTACAAAAATTCTTTCATGATAGGAATTTCCCTTTTTAAATCCTATGAACCCAAAAGAAATAAATCTTTTAAACTCCAGAAAATAAGAAAATTTAAATATCATAATTTATGTAATTCCATAAACAATCAAAGTTATTGGAAATAAAATTCCAAGATGAAACTCATATGAACGTGTCTCAAACCCTGGTTTGGAACCCTATGAGATAGTAAGGCCTAGCTAAATCCGTGACTCCCTTATGAAAATAAGTAAAAAAATAATATATAAATATATATACATATTCATATTGTTGATATCATATATGTAATCAGTTAGTTCCTCCCCAAAAACCACTCTTATAAATTTTGATTAGGGGTATTATTTCTTCGGTGAATAAATTGCAGTACCCACTCAATACCTATATCTGGTCAACAATCACCCATCATCACTAAGTCTCTCTCAGTCCATATAGATTTCAAGATTATTAAATTAAAAATAATCAATATAATACTTCACGATGTTACACTAAAATCACTTACCTACTAATCCAATTTCCACAATCCCCTAAAAGAAAACATCATAGAATTCACATCCATGAAATAACCACAAACCATAAAACACACCATAGTAAAAAAGAAGGTTTTTCCTAAGAAAATTATATCACTCCATATTTCAAAATCACAACCATATCATAGTTGAGAAATTTATACATTAATGGAATCAACCATGTTCATTATTCCTTCCATGTAATCCCCCACTAATAATCCAAATAATAATCATATCATCACATAAGAACCCAGTCCATTGTAACGAATATCATAAACTCATTCAATCACAACATATATAATGGCTAGAAGTTGTGGTGAGGAAGAAAGAGTCATCTTATATCCATTTCACCTCCATCAATTATTTTTGGTAAAATTTCAAAAAACTAAAAACTCATATGGACATCAGTAAAGTTACCAAACTCAGGTGGCGGTGAATATGTAATAATAGAAAAAATAATGAATTTAAAAATCTAGAAAATCATAACCTATGGGTAAACTCTTAGTTACATATCATTTATTAATATAATATACATAAGCCACATATTCATTAATTATAAAAACAAAAAACCAATTCTATAAGTAAACATAAATTATTAACACTACAACTATATAATGACTACCTATAATTTACAACATCACATTTCACTATGTCATTAATAATTTAAAATTTAAAAATTTATCATCTATATTATATTGATTATGAAAAAAAATTATCTCCAATTAAATTTTAATTTAACCACTATTTCATCTTTTTCTAAATCCTCAAATTTCAGATATTACTATATTTATTGTTTAACTCCCCAATCCAACCACTACTAGGAAAGGGGAATAGTAACTACTACTGCGATATCCACATAATCACTGGAGGAATAATATCTAAAATAACTTTTATCCTCATATCATACATCAAAATAAAAAATAAAATGTATGAAATATAATTTGAATAATATATATATTAATATATATAATAAAATATCTAGATAGAAATGTGAAATATTACAATAGAAACCCATAAGTACAAATCACGCATCCCAAGTAGTATTAAGCCTAATCATCGATAACTTGTGGGTGATAACTATATCATGAACTATACTCTAATTGATATCCATCGCTTCTTCGGAAACATCTCCTCCATGATTGTCCCTCAGTCATATCAACTGATCTCTATGAAAATAATACAAACCATGTGAATGTTTTCATATAAGGGTGAGTATATTAATACTCATTATCATCATCCAAATATGTAATCTAACAAAAAAATTAGTTCCTACATAAATCAACTAGAAATAATGTTTATTCAAGACAATGAAACCTAACATCAGCTTCATATATAACAATACTAATGAAAATTATTGATTAATAATCCAGTGAAGCGCATTTGAAAAACTCCCCAATTTACAATTCTTCAAGAAAATGAACAGTTATCAGATCTCAAACCACATTATAAATTTACTATTCGATAATTCACCATATATGCATTGATTGAGAGATGGTGGCCCAAGTACACATAAAAATTTATATGGAAATCTTTTGAGGAAATGCCCACCTCTAGTTATATATGACTTCTTGGATGGAACATACATCTACAAAGATACTAACTATATATGTATGGATTCTAGAAGGAATGGAAAACTATAAGGATAAATCCACATACTATTATATATTATGAAAGATAAATCTTTAAAGATTATTTTTTGTTTACTATCCTTATATTTTATATAGTGGTCAACTTGGGATAGATAGTATTTGGTGCATCATATTTAGAACCCAAACTATTATAGATAATATACCCCTTTTGATTAGTTTAAATTTATAATTATGTATTTTGGTCACAGAAAACACACAATCTTATTTGATGTTATTATAACCTTTTTAAAAGACCATTATGCATAATAATTGTTGATAATACAGTTGGTCAAGAGTGATCACATGATTAGTGTAAATATAGGATTTTAACAATTCCAGTTGACACGAACAAATGAATTGAGGCTCTCAATGAGTAGGATCATACCCTATGAAGCCCATTTATCGTAGCATCCAAGGGATATTGAATGTATTAGATTTTGGATTCAATAATCACATTACATGGACCAAAAACATAATCTTGAGAGAAACCATTTATGGGAAAGTTAAATCTCATCCATATAATGATACAAAGCATGTATGTCGAACCACCCCATGATAGTCTCAAACTAATGTACCTTACTCATTTGGTGTTTAATGGTGTATTAAAGGGATATGTATCATGAACCTAGAAATATGAGTATGAATATTATTTTTTGATAGATATATATTTCTCCCATTATGGTTACATTTTAAATGATATTTATTACGATATGATAAACCAAAAATAATGTTTCTAATTAATATTTAAATTCAATTAAGAAAGTTATTTTGATGAATTATAGGAAATTATAAATAAATCATACTTTAATAAAATATCATTATTAAATAGTTTTTATTTAATATAAATGAACATTTAATTTTTTTGATGTGAAATTTAATATTAATAAGAGTTCAAAAACTTTTATTATCATAAAAGCAGATATATATTAATAAATGAAGATAATTAAATTATAAGTAAAAATTAACATATTTATAGAATTATTTAAATTACATGAATATTATTTTTGGATGACAAATAAAATTATCCAATGGATAATTTTGTATAATTATCTGAGGTAATCACATTTTCGGGTAAAAATTAAATACCCTATAAATATACTTTTATGTATTATGAAATAATAATGAACCAAAAGTTATATAATAAATACTATAAAAGGTATAAAAGACAAAATATATGTTTTAAATTTAATATAATGTTATTTTATGTTTATTGGTTAAATTTAATGAATAAATTATGATTCCTCAAAAGTCATTAATATATTTTAAGATTTATAAATCATTTATTTAAGAGTATGACTAACCTTCATAAAACAATGGTGATAATTTTATTATGTTAGACCATAATAATCTTAAAATAATCAAATTCAATCTCATTTGGATGAAACAATGGAAAAAACAAAAGGCATGGTTTGTGGTTTTTGTTACTTTATTATACAGAGTCCAAAAATAAGTTTTATATTTTTTTTGAAATCCAAAATATTTTCCTATAAAAACCCAAAAAATATCCCATTTATATTCACTCATAATCTATATAAAATGTACAAACTCTTACCCTCTCTCAAGACTCATCCCAAGGTTCACATAATATCTCATGAATCCCCTTCCAAACATTTGCAGTCACACACTCTAGTAATGGATCCTTTCCTTATCTTATTTATTAATGATTCTTAATTATATCATGATTTCTATTCCCAATTCATAATGATTTTATATGTCCTTCCACATCCCTATTACTTCCCATTTAATTTCAAAATAATGGGATTCCCCTTTAATTCTCATCAATAAATTTTATGAATTTTAATGTGATGTTGTTATGATGCCGAATGTTTAATGTGATTCTCCATGAAAAGACCATTATGTACTGAATACCATATCAATTTCTTTTCAAGGGTGTTCACCTTTATAAAATTATAATTATTTTAATTTGGAAATACATTTATTTATTCCACACTCTTTGATATTGGAATAAAATATTATCATGAATGAGTCCAATTTATTTGATCTATGTGGCACACTTAAGCATTAGAATGAACTGAAAGTTATAGATGCACATGGAATTATATATAGCTCTAATGAATTGGGTAATGTTTATCCTCAAGATATTTCATGTTTGGGAAGGTTTTAACCTCACTTCAATAAGGTAATTTCACCATAGTTATGTTTTTTAATTTATCCTTGTCCAATATTTATGATGTAGTGTTTTAAGTTGTTTCCACATTTCTAATGTTATGATTATCATGATATATCATGACTTATTATTCATTTTTATGATTATAAAACCACATATTTCCAATTTATAGGACTATTTTCTATCGTTTATTACCTTATTCTTTGTTTATTCCCTTTACTGATATTTATAGCTCACCCCTTTCCAATATATGCAACCATGTTGTCCCGCGCTGTTTTAGAAGCCATGATTTTTTAGAAGAATTTTATGAACATTTTCAATAATATTCTTTCATCCCATGTTTAATATGTTATGATATGCACCTAATTATGAAATACACTAGTCTTTTTCGTTATATGTGTTTTATTATATATACATTTATGTAATAAATCATGAATTAATTTGTGATAAATGAAAGGGTTGTTGAAGTTGGTATCAAAGGAAATATTTAATTATTTTTGTGAATAGGAATAGAAAACTATAGATAAATCCTTAGGGATAAGATTATGTATTAGAAAAAACCCTATATTTTGTTAATTATATAGTATGTTTTCTATCAAAAAATACATTCTTGTACGGATACTATAAGTTGATGTCATTATCGCATAGATGTAACTGGTGCTAACAACTCTGAAATGGTGTGTCTATCCTAATATGACATCACCTAGTACACGACAATGGGCCTTAATGTGTACGTGGTTTGAAACAATGTCGAGATATGATTTTTTAAATTCATAAACATCTTTTGAGCCATTATAAATGGAAAACAATTACCATGTGTATATACATGAAGAAATACATCATGGATACCATATTTTAAAGCCAATAAATTCATAGGTTAAGAAAATAATTTTAATTTATACGTTATCCCTTTAATGTCAATGGATTACCTTTAATATTATGAATAGTTTAAAAATAGTCATCCCTTATTTTTATTTTATTTTATCTCATTTCATGAAAAAAGAAGTATCATGTAAATAATCAATGTGGTGGGAAATGTGATGACTACCCTAATGAGATGGCCAGCCCAATGGGAGGATGAATCACAAAATTTGTGACAATGATATCTCAAACGAAATAGGTTTAGAATTGAAACCTAGCTCAAGAGATGATCCCAAATCCCATTAAGATTGGACAAGATGTAATTGATAGCATTATGTGAAAAATGATTCTGACATTCAGTGGATAATTTGACCCCTTAATAGTCGAATAATTAATCAACTCCTTTCAGAAGATCTTCTATGCCCACCAATGTTATGAATAAGAGTAGGTCATGCTTTATGTTTATCGTATAATGGGAGAATTTGATTAGTCATGGGAATCAGTCAAGAATATTAATCCTGAGTAAGAGATCAAAGCAATGGGGTTCAAGGTATTCTGATAAATATTTTTTGATAAATATTTTTTTCACACTCTCTGATATAAAAATGAACGATATTTCTTTGACCTCATGAAAAAAAGACACACAATATATTAAGAAATTTAAGGATGAATTCAAATGATGTCACGATATGACTCTAGATTTTTCCTTACCCCACAATTCAGGTTTGACCACTTTTTGTGGGATAAAAACTAGATTTGAAAAGTCGTGGAAATGTGAAACATTATAGATATGTAGAAATTTTCTGATTGACCATAATGTTGAAATGGATATCATTGAGTCTCAATGATATCATATTGATAATTATTGGAAATTGGAGTTTATTTTTTACGGTCTGAGTGAGAAATAAAATGGTTCGAAAAAAAATTAAAATCACACTTGTGAAAGGTGTAGAAAGAATCACCCCACAAATTTCCTAAGGGGATGAGGAACGACATTAGGTTCATGAAGGAAGGGAACACAGATATAGATTTTCAATAGGATAAACCCAGTAATGTGATGGATTAAAGGAATTCTCTTGTCAAGCCACATCACATTTCCGATGACTCTTACTAAATGAACCACGTAACATTGAAAACAAATGAAATAATCCAAGAGTTTTGAAAGACAAACAACATCCTACAAGGAAATAAGGGAGATCTTTTTCCATCAAAACCACTAATGCGGATCCTGAAAATGAATTGGTCACATGTAAAAAAGTTATTTATTCATGAATATAGAATTCACTTTTTAATTCAGGTTCAATGCATTACTTCATGTCATGAAATTTAATATAACCATTCAGACAACACCAAAAATCCATAATGTAGTGCATTCTATGAAAACAATGAATGGAAAAAATATTGTATCAAAAGAATATAACTCCTCCGCTATCAAAATTTGTGGGTTGAACTTACTATAAACCATTTTAATGCTCTATTTGGTGGAATTATATGGAGTTATATGTATGTATTGGATTTCCTTAAATAGATCCAATATAAATTTCCACAATACTGTAATCACTATGAATATCATGAATCGACCACTCGATTATATAAAAGTGAGAGGGGGGTGAATCTTATTTAGCAAAAAAAATCATAAACAATGATATTATTTTACTTCTTGAAAGGTTATTTAGCTCAAAATATTGATTCTATGAAATGAATAATCCTAAAAGACATACCTATTATTAGGGAATATTCTCATGTGTTTCTTGATTAATTATCATGTCTTACTCCTTGTCAGGAGGTTGAGTTTTCAATTGAAATTATACTTGGGGAGTTACTTTTATTGATGAATAATTAAATAATATCTACTGTAGAACATTAGGATCTGAATAAACATGTACAGGAGAATATGGATAATGTTTTCATACCCCCATGTGCTTCACCATGGGGTGCCCCAATCCTCTTCATGAAGAATATTGATGGATCAATGAACATATCAATTGATTATAAGGAGATAAATTTGATCATGATAAATAACATGAATATGATAACTCATTTTTATGACTTGTTCTATCAGCTAATTGGTGAAAAATACTTCGCCTAGATTGATCTGTTGTCAGTATATTAGCATGTTTTGGGGAAGAATGAGGATATTCCCAAGATTAATTTCATATGAGGTACAAAAACTCTAAATTAATTTTAGTACTTTAGGGATCACCAATTCAATATAAATCATGATTTATTTGATTAATATATTCATTATACATTGTTTCTACAAATTTGTGGTAGTATTTATAATAGAAATTCTAATATACACCAAAACTAGCGAGGAACATGATTTATATCTGATCATTTTGGTGAAGACCATGCGAATAGAGAATCTTTATGCCATGTACATAAAATGGGATTTTTAGTTAAAGGAGGTATCATTCATGGTACAAATAATCAGAATAAATGTAATATTTTTGGAACCCTGAAAATAGAAGCAATTTAAGGATAGTTGAGGAAGACATCTATTACAGATATCCACAGTTTAGTTGTATTATTTGGGTAATATCATCGATTTGTGTGAGATTTATTAGAATTTTTGTACCATCAAACAATGATAACATGGAATGGAGTCATGTTTTCATGGAATTATGTGTGTATATATAGATTAGAGGAATAGAAAAGGAGGCTTATCACAGCCTCAGTACTCACACTACTAAGAAGTGGAGAACTTTTCATGTTATTTCGAAATGAATCAAATAAGTGCTCTAGATATGTGTGGCTATTGAATTACAAATTCATAGATTATGATTCAAGAATTTTTAATGTTTTGGAATGGAACTAACAAACCCATGATAGTGATTTTGATTCAGTGAACTTCTATTGGAAAGTATGGTAGAATTATCTCTTTGTGGAGAATTGTAAAATATATTCGAATAAAAACATCATCATGTATATATTCACAGAAAAATATATTAATCTAAACCAAAAATGGTTTTTATAGATAATAAAATACCATAAATTCGTAATCCACTATCATCCTATTAAAGAGAAGATAATAGAAGATTCACAATGTTTAAAGTATCCCACAGTTATATCATTCATTAGAATTTATAGGGATCCAATAATTTTGGATATGAAATGGAATTACATGTGAATCATAAGGGAAGAAATATCATCAATCATTTAACAAATTATTTCTCAACCATCCCTCCTTGAAAATATAAAGGGTTCTCAGATAAATAATGTGGGAATTTAGAAGAAAGTTGAAACTATAATCAAAAGGAAATCATTATACTTAAATGATAATGATAGATATATTGGACATGGGTGAGGGCTAAATGTTACAAGAAATACTACGTTTAATATAGATCTGTTGGATGATGCATATAGATGAACCATATCTATCCACCTCTGGAGTAAAAATATGTATTTATGACTCGTATAATACTATAGGTGGGAAAATATAATGGAGATAACACAATATATATCAATATGTCTTGTGTGTCATCTAGTGATAGTGGAAAAGAAAGAATCCAAGGGGATCATGCAACCATTTACCATACCTACATGGAAATGGGAAAAATAAACATGGTATTCTTCCCTTTCCTTTAGAATACATCAATATGGAATAATTCTATGGGGGTTCTGGTGGATCATGTTATAAATACAATTCACTTAATTTTGATTCGATATGATTTCTCACCAGGTCAAAATACCCAGATATTCTTCAGAAAAATGGTGAGGATACATGGAGTACCACTATTTATTGTATCTGATTTAGATATGATATTTACATCAATGTTTTGGAAAAGTATATATTATTCTCTAAACACTTTGATGATCTTAAGTATGGATTACCATCCTCAAAGTCATGGAATGTTTGAGTGGATGATTCAGACACTGGAAGACATATTAAGACAATTTTCTATGGAATTCATAGCCATATGGGACAAATATATACCTCTGGTCAAGATCTCATATAAAAATACTTTCCACTCAATAATCCAAATGGATCCCTATGAACTTGTTTCTGGGAAGAGGTGAATAATTCTTCCTTGTTAGGATGAAATTGGTGAACAAAAACATCTGGTCGCGAAATGGTTATCGAAATGATGGAAAATTTTAAGACCATTAAACATCACATCAAGAAATCTCAGAGTCTTTAGAAGAGCTATGTAGGAAATAATAAATGACACCAAGAGTTTGATGATGGATATATCATATTCCACATCATATCTCTATGTATTAATGTGATGATATTTTCAATGAAGTGAAAGACAATTATAAGAAACATTGACCCCTTTGAGTTACCTGATCGCATCATAGTGCTTTCCTACAAGCATTAACTCCCAGTTAACCTATCTAATTATTATTATAAATCCAGCATGTATCCTCCAAAACCAATAATTTATTTTAATGATTTAAAATAAATTATTTAATAGCGTGACCACCTCCACATAATCTAGGGAATTATTTTATTACGTTTGGTCCTTGGAATTATAAAATAATTAAAACCAGCCCCATTTCACAGAAACCATGGGAAAACCATGGAAGGGTTTGTGGTTTTTTTTATTTAATTATATAGAGTCCAGAACCTATGTTTGAAAAATATTAATGAAATATCTACTATTTTCCTATATAATCCCACCCAAGATCCAAATTATATTCACTCAAGATCCGTTGATTACATCCTTAATAATCCATCCCCTCCCTAGAGTCCTCCTATGGTGCCCCAAGCTCTCAGGAAGCCCCACCCAAAATATTTAACTCACACACCCAAGTAAGGTATTCATTTCTTATATTCTTTATTCAAGTTTCTTTATCATCCCATACAATCTATTTCCAATTTATAAAGTTTGGATATGTCTGTACATGTACCTATTACTACCTATTTAATGTCCAAATGATGAGAGACCCATTTATCTCTCATCAAAACATTTTATTAATTTTTATTTCACATTGTGATGCTTCTGAAATATCATCATGATTTAAAAGGTGTTCATCATGAAAAGATGGAAAAATGTAATTTTTTAGAAAAGTACTTCTTTTATCCAAAAAATGAAATTTTTTCTTATATCATGATCTAAAAAATACATAATATTAAAATAAATTTTATATAAAATTCAAAATTTCTTTAATACTTTTCATAACAGCTAGTTTATATCCCATTAAATAATAATATCTTTATAATATATCATTATTTAGTAAAACTTGATATTACGAAAAACACAAGTTATCGAGGAAGTTAATTCTTGTGTGTAATGAAAGACAAGTCTGTGTTTCATTTAGTGAAATAATCATTTGGTGTTTTCTATAAAATAATCCAATCATAGTTCTTTTATACATTGAACAAAATATGTACTCAATGTTTCATGAAATGTATTCTATCCAAAGAACGTGAGATTTTTTATAACACAAGACAAGTATAGTGTTTTGTATATTGAAATCTAATATGGTGTTGCATATTGCGGAAGATAATCTTGGTGTAGTGTACAACACAAGATACCAATGAAATTAAAAAGAACATATCCCATAAAATCTTGGGGTGTTACATTATACCACCCTTAAAATGAATTTCTCCCTTGAAGTTCATCTAGGTTATAAAAATTTTACTACTTGAATGTTTCTTTCATTGAAAACCCCTTTGTAAAAAGGAATACTAAAATTGCATTTTAAAAAAATAATGTTAGGAACATAATGGTTATCCAAAGTAACTGATCACTTGGTTTCCACATATGTTAACACAGGTGGGAAGTGAATACATTAATATGGATGAAAAATATAACAATCATGTTTTTATGGATGGTGATAGAGAACAATGTTTGGATAATGTTAACAAAAAGATAAACATAAATATATAATGATTTAAGGGGAATATAGATTCATCAGATAATAAGGTACAAGAATAAAATTTTTGTTTTTCAAGTTTCTTCTCCTAAATTTGTAGATCATGAGAAGAAATAATTACCTAACTTAAGTACAATGTCATCGTTGATCATGCCTTGATCAATTTCTACCGCATATCTTATTCAAGAAATAATGGTGAATTTTTCATTCTTGAAGTGTTTTCAGATCATGCGATTCATAAATAGAATGATAGGACATTCCATCTATCTCAATAAACAGGTTAGACCAAGTTATCAAATATGGATAAGTCTATCTATGATGAGATTAGACATTATTCTAGATAATATCATCTGATTTTTATCTTAAACATTCTATAAGTTTATAACCTTATAATCCTTTTAAAATTTGAAAATCCCAAACTATAGAAAAAGGATCACCTGTTTAGCTTAACATTTATTCCCTAGGTGTCACAAGTTATCTCTGGTTGGTCAAATTCAAAAAGTGTGAACACCTTCATCGTGTATTCTCATGGGTAATGGTAATAACCTAAATTACCATATATCCTCATTGAAAACATTCATGATTTCCTATCCCAAAACTTATTGGATATATTAATTATGTCCCAAAAAGTTATATACTTCATCCATGTAAGAATAACCCTCTTGTCAAAAACTCCATAGTTAGTCCCCAAGAAACTAGAACCATCTAATTTACATATTCAAATAAAACATATATTTATACAAAGATAATTTTTTTGAACATAAGGGGAATTTTAAGGGTTATCATTCCCTTAATAAAGTGATCTATAATTATATCACCTTACCCTCAAATCTTCTTTTTTCATCCTTAGAACTATTAAAAATATCCTTCTCTATCCATAATGAATAACCTATACTAAATACACTTATATATTTAATGATTCATATAACATAGTCATTGAATTACAAAACATATAAACCTCAATAATCCATAATTATTATTAAACCATTACTCAAGATACATCATCTTCATCTTATCTAAATTATTAATCATGTTTCAAGGTTTCTCAACCTCAATATTCATAGGATTGATATAATGAACGCAGGAAGAAAATCTCATACCTTTCACATGTCATTTACAATATACTTATCCAAAGATTTATGACCAATACTCGTAACATCTTCATGATTCTCTTTATGATTTTTTCAATTATGAAATAGATATTTATAATTCCCATAATTTCCAAATTTGAACCATTCAATGGTCAATCATATTCTATGTAGTTCTGGTTATTGACTATGAATATCACGCAAAGTGTGAGAAATACATATAAGATAATAGAAACACATAAGTAAGGAAAATTCCATATAATATTTCAATATGTGATATCTTTAGTTTAACCCAAGGTTAGTCATGATTATCACAAAAACCATAGGATTGTGACATATTCTTAACTTATCCTTTGGACATGCATATACATATCCTTATAAATACCTCTAGGGATCTCACTGATTTTTATGCATCTTAGTTTCCAATAGTTGACAAAAACATTGATCGAATAAAAACACAAATGACCAAAACATGATATACATGGACATTATATTTCTTTTTAGGATGACTTAATACATTACAAAAATAGACACCCAATGACTGTATTAGTTTATTGTCTTTGTAATCATGGAACACACTCTACTAACTTGGCTAATGATATTCAACATCATCAATAATGATCATCTATTTTCTCTATACCTAAAACCTTTATTTATATACTGGGCAGATGAAAACATAAAAATGGTGAGCTCAAATTCTCACTAATGGTAAAAAATGAGAACATAAAACAAAAAATAAAAATTATAATGTAAAAATATAAACATAACATTTAAATATCAAAAGCATAAGTCATGAAATAAATCATGGCAGTTTTTAAGGCATAAATCAGAAATGAACACAACCCATGATAACATAGAATTTGACATAAAACATAGAATTGTGGAAAAAAATAAGAACACAATATCATTTCCATATTATCCAAGGAATTTCTGGGAAAACCATTATAGTTGAAAAATTGCATTAATAAAATTGGTTTACTTGTCATTCCATCCATGTATTACTAAACATTATTGACTTGTCATTCTAGCCATTTATTATGGAACAAGATTTACATGGAATTACATTAATATATATATAATGATATATAAATTAACACACTATTATTTGGTGGGTGATAATAGTCCCACCTATCTCATAATTAAATCATTCTTACACATTCCACAAAAATATAAATCATTCATTATAGCATAACCTAAGAAATAAAATTGGATTCTTAAACATAAATCCATAATAAAATAATACACATTAAATATCATTACATCATTAACAAAATAAATTAATAGTAATAATAGGGATAGAAACATAACCCTATTTAAATAGCATCATCATAGATGGAAACTAATTTCTATAAAACACTTGAACATAATTCTTGAGGAAAATATCCTTTATTTTTTAAAATGTTTTCTTTTCTCAAAGTGCATCAATATTTTAGAAGAAAATTATTTTCTTGAAAATAAATATCAAATAGTGTAGAAGGTGATTCATGTAAATAATTCATCATGAGACAACAAAAATACATTCATGCCATATAAGTTTTAAAAACATTTCCTCATACTTTTTCCAAAAAATTCATAAAGTACCTCATATGGTAAAACAAAATTCCTTCCATACCATGTAGTGAAAGTAAAAAAAGTGTAAAAGAATTTAAACATCCATATAAGAATATTAATAATTTTATTAAAAAAAATTGAAAAAATTAACATTGATGATAAATATATCCCCATTAAATTCTTATGTATAAACAATCTCGGATAAAATTGAGATTGCAAAATTATACCTTACCTTTGGTCTGATTTCACCTGTATGTGTCCAAAAATCATGAAAATTGGGTTTAAAAATATAATTAACTTGTAAAATTACCATAATAATATTTATTATATCATATATGATTCAATTATGACTTTATATTACATTTTTATTTATCATTTTCTTTGTTAAATCAATATTTTGGGTAATAATTTTTTATTTATCATTCATGTTTTTACTTTTAAATATTGATATCATTATGTAGATTGTTATTTAATTAATCCTATAATGTAAAACATTATTTAAATATAATAAATTTTACATATACAAATATATATAATAGATAGAAAAATGGAATGGAATAAACTGCTCATGGAGACGGTAGGCTGTACGTACGCATGAACAATGTTTCCATTTCCTTTTATAATTGAATAGAACAAAGTAAATGAAATATATATATATATACACACAAACATAAATTATGTAGAATTATTATGTTATATATTTATTTCTTATTTATTATATATACTTCATAATCCTTCTTTAATGGTTAACATGGAGAATTAATGGCATCACGTCGTGAAGACAGTAAGTCGTACGTATGCATGAGTGACGATGTCATTCCTTTGATGGTTAAATGGTGTTTAAGTGGACGGTATATGAATTATTTAGATGTAATTATCATATTTTATTCATTATTTACTTCCATTATACTCATCATTATACCCATGAAAATTAATTATTATTTAATAATAAATTACACAATGATGTGGAGACGATAAGTTGTACGTAAGAAAACATGGTGATATTGTTATTAATAGGATGCATAAAAATAGTTATAAGGATGACCCAAAATTATAATAAAATAATAAAATTTATAATATACTTTATTTATTACTTTAGTATGATAAAAACATATGAATAATAAGTATAAGAAGAAAATAATCTTGAAAGAAGTGATAAAACAATTGCCTCTTTTTCGAGTGTCTCTTTTTGTTTTTCAGAAAAGGTCTCCCTAGGATGGATTTCTACCTGAAGTGTGGAATCTAGGATAAAGTGTGGGAAGTTGGGAGATTATATGGGCCAAGAATGTCTGCGAAAAATGGCTTTGGAGGTGCGATTAAAAGAGAAGGTGAGGTTCCCTTTTATAAGAGAGGGGAGGGGAACCTGTGGAAATACCAAAACTATTAAATTAATTTAAATTACTTTTTAAATTAAAATGTCACCAATGTGGATTATTTATAATTTAATATGAGTTTGGGTCGAAATAAAAACAAACCAATAAAATTTATACATGTTTTTATATTATTTTAAACCTTATCATTTTGATTTATGCTTATTTAATATATTTATCATTAATCGTGGTAATAATATTTGAAACATTAAATGGATATAAATATTTACTTATATGTTGACAATTGACATTAATTGGATAATTTCTGAAATTTTCTACAATATTATTTTTACTTTGTATTTTTTTAATTTTTTTGTGATTTTTAAATAATTTAATAATATGAAATTTTTATAAAATATCAATACTCTCAATTTTCACACTATTAATTTAGATGACAATCCAAATAGAAGATAAATTATATCCAAAATATTTAATACACTCATTATATGTCATAGTCTATTGTAAAATTTGTTGATCACATTAATTAGTTCATATGATATTTATTTTAATTTTTTTCAATCCATTTATTATATATTTCAATCAATTAAATAATTTCAACATCACTATTATGTCATCATTAATAGTAATTTTTTAATCATAAAAAAATTCAAAATAAATTTAAATAATTTAGGAATTTTTTTTATATTTTTGATGAATATTTACTTTCTAAATTTTAACATTTTTATCACTATATTAAATTTATTATACATATAAGAGAAGACAGAGTGACATGTTGTAGATTTCTTTAATTTTATTTATAATTACACCAATTTAATAAAAAAGTCCATTAAATGAATCAATTTAGACCCTTAGGTAATATTGGTCTACATTAATTCATCTGATAAGATTTATTTAGTGTTAGGTTAATTTTATTGTATTTATCATATTTTTGTTACCATAATTTTCCAGATTTACATTAAACCGTGGTAAATACAAATTACCTTAGTTACTATTCATAATATCCAAAAATAAATAAAAGTAACCTATTAAAATATTTTGGACCATCTGATTAAAAATATGGAATCTATTTTTCATAATTTAAAATTCATAACGTTCATTAATTAATTTAAAATTAATTCATATTGTCAAAACTAGAAAGCGGGTTTTTAAGAAGTAAAAAATATTAAAAGATTTACATGTGTTTATTTCAAATTTAAATATGATATGACTTATAAAGACCAAAATTGGATTAAATTATAAAAATATAATCAAATTACACTATAATATAATTAAAAATATAATCTATAAATATAAAGAAATTAGATGAAATTATAGTTTTAAATTAAAATATAGAATTTTTGACTATTCATTAGAAGATGTATTTAATAAGAAAAATCCCAAAATTCAACCCGATGTAAATTTTGATTTCTCACATCAAAATAAGAAGACTATTATGTCAAATAGAACTTCTAAAATTGTTAAAAACTATATTTATAAAGGGTTCTCGATCAAAAAGTGGTAATTGTTTTTTGAAAAATACACCATTTATCTGAAAAATTAAATTTTTTCTTATATAATGATCTTGAAAATATATAAGATGAATTCTAATGTTATATAAAATTAAAAATGTTGTCAATAATATTCGTAATGGATAGTTTATATCCCATTAAATAATAATATTTTAATAATATATCATTGTTTAGTGAAACTTAGCATTGCCTACAACACAAGCTATCAAGGAAGGTTACTCTTGCATGTAATGTGAGCCAGGTAAGTGTTACGTTTAATGTAAGCTTACTTTGTTGTTCTTAATATCATAATAAAAACATATTTTTTTATACATTAACCAAATCTATACTCAGTGTTGTGTTAAATTATTTTAATCCAAATAACTTGAAATTGTGTGTAACAAAACTCAAGTATAGTGTTGTGTATACGGCAAGCTAATACGGTACTGCATATCGCAAAAGCTAATCTTGGGGTAGCGTACAACACAAAACATCAATTAAATTAAAAATAATCCATCTCATAAAATCTTGGGGTGTTACATATCATTTGGTCAACATTATATAAAAAATGAAAAAATAACCACTCGTAATAAAATTTTATCTTAATACAGAATATTTAATCACACAGATTACTCAATGTTCGATCTAAATGTAATTATACAAAAAAAAATTATAATTTAATTAAGAAAATTTAATTTAATGATACCTACTTTGAAAAATAATTAAAAAAATCCTATCAAAATATTATATTGGAAACATTATACCCTGTAATATCATTCATCATACATAATTAATTCATCAGCAAATTAATTATAATACATGATTTAAAAACTACCTACATCAATTTTTTAAATATAGTTCATTATGTTTTTAAATTAAAATATAAAATTATTTATAAAAAAACTCTAAAAACTTTTGAAATCATTTTATATAATTTATATAAAATCACTATTATCTATTTCACATCGTCCAATCATAATGTATTTATCCCTGAAAAATCATTTTAATAAAGAATACATTCAAACTCGTTAAAATTAAATACCATATATTGATTTCTCAATTGAATATTTTAGTTTATAAAATCTCATAATCTAATAAGAAATTAATTTATTGTAAAAACCATTATTAGTCACAATTTTTCCAATGAAATTATCATGATACCAACATTTGAATGTTTGACATGAAATTTATTCATTTATTTTTATTGACTAATTATTAAAAAAAATGATAAGTTTGAGATATGTTAGGAGTTATAGGGGGACTAGTGGTTTATATTTGGGGTTTCACTACTGAAATATATCAGTAGACACCACCAAGTACCTTGTAAAAGAGCATTAGGTACCCTATGAGAATATTTTTGGAGGAAGAACCTCATAGGGAGACACCAAAAAACTTTTGTCTCTATACATGTTTGTCAATGAGTTATTAGTTACCTGATATATGTCATCCCAGAACATGGTTTTATTTTAAATAGAATTCTTTAATTTATTTTTTATAATTTCAATGTAATTTGATTTATATACCTCACCAACTCATTTAATATTCCATAGTTTGGTCCCAAACACCCTTAATATATCATCATGTTATTCATTATGAAATCATTTGTTCTTTTAAAGCCATATTTTTTAATAATCTTGTTTTTTAGATCATTTATTTAATACTGACCTCAATCAAGCATTAATCATTGTTTCCTATTACTTTTCACATATTTTCCATGTTATAACTATCTATATTATTTTTTATGTTAGTTTATTTTATTATAGTTGATTGATGATGAATTATAAAATTTCTTTTAATAGGATTCATCATTTGGTATAGTGCTAGGTGGTGTTGAACATTCTACACATTTTATATTTTTTTATGAACTTCTATTTATAAAAAGAGAAGTAAAATAGTTCCCATGTTTATAATCTAGCAACATGCCAAGTATCCCATAAATAATGGTGATATTTTGGATATGAAATAATATATCATACAAATTCTCCCTCGGCAATATAATCTATTTATTATTATATATCTAATAAAGTAATTTTCATGCAGGTCCCATTAACAAATGTTCTCTATGTCTCTTTCTTTGAATTCCCATAAATATAGCCTACCTATAGAGCACAATAGAAATGGATTTTTTTATGATACATCATTTCATCAATGGGACTTTGATATCAATTTCTATTAAATAATATATGGGAAAAATCCTTTCTCACGTTATTCATTTATTAAATTTTACCAATATCATACTCAATATATCCTACCTCACCACAGGAATGTTTCATCACATATTTCCTCAATACATAAGTATACATGACTCAAAAAATTCATAAAAAATCAATCTTATATTTAAAGGATCAATAAAAACCTATTGATATAAAAACATCAAATGACACGTATAAATGTGTATTTCCTATAGCCAGGTCTCAATATCTTAATATCATATGCTGGAAATTTCCAAGGGTATATGTCTAGAGAAGGAGTGTAAATTCCATATGAGTATCCATTCATGATAACATAAATCATTTATGTCCCTAAAATGATTTCGTCGCAATATATAACATATATCTATGAAAATTATCATATAACTTCAAGGTTCTCAAAATAGTGGATAACCTCTGTGACCTTTTAGTGAGAAACGCTATTAATAAATTATCACATACTATGTTATTTTGAATAAAAGTCATGATGTTCATGGAGTTTATTAATAATAAAAAATACTAAAACATGTTATTATAATGTAAATGGATGTTTTGTTCTAGGGAACCCAATCTTATATACTCTAACTTTCACTAGATCCAACTGATAACAATATTCAATTATCTAGATCTCATATGAAACTCATTCTTACAATGATATTGTCATTTCTTCATGGGTTCTCCAATGTTTTCTTATTTAATATCAATTCTAACTTCAACTTCACCCTTATTCTAAAAATTCATTAAGAGGTGCATCTTCTGGAGGATTTTTTACTATTTTTGTTCCCTTGTTTCTTTAGCATGTTCCATAGTTTCAGTACTATCAAAATAAAATATTATACAATATGCACTATTCTATAACAAATAAATATCATATGAAATGTTTTGTATCAAAAAAATTCATTGGTTTCATCAATAGCTAGTTTATAGTATAACTCTTCTATAGATCCAGTTAAAATTGGAAGCTTGGAACTCTTCCATATCATAGATCCTCTATTGAGGCAGAAAATATAACATCCTTGAAAATATTGCATCATTATACCCATGATAACAATCTCTTCATCTCTTCCAAACACTAGGAACACATCCTTAGTTTTTCTTAGATAATTTATGATAGCCTTAACAACAAACCAATTTTGTTCTCCTGGATCTTCTTGATATCTTCCTACCATGATCAATACACTGGAAACATCAACTCTAGTACATAACATGAATAACATTATTGATCATATCATGGAATAATATTGTATCTTATTCATTATATCATTCTCCTGTTAGGTATTAGGAATAATTTTCTTAGAAATATGTATACAATGTTTCATTGCAACCAATCCCTTCTTTTATTTTTCCTTACTAAATAACTTTAGTTTCTTGTCAATTTATATATGTTCATTTTGTCCATGTAGGATCTTGGATCTATCAAAAATGATATTAATACCTATAATATAGGCATCTTCACCTATTTCCTCCATAGAGAAACATTTGTTAAATTATTAATTAACAAATTGAAATATTTTTATGTCATTTTTAATAATTAATATATCCTCTTCATATACTTCAAGGAATGAAACTTATTTTAAACTAATCCTCATATAAACAGATTTCTCACATTCATTATTAATGAAACCAAAACCATCTATTGCATCAACGAATAAAATTCTCCATGACATGGATTCTTACATTAATCAATAAATGGATCTATGAGGCATTCAAATCCTTTTGGAATCATCTATTGTCATAATATATTTTTTTTATGTCATATAAACATATTCCTAATGGTTCCCATTATTTTATGATATTTGTACATCAATTTTAAAAAAATTCATAGCCTTAGTAAGCTACTATAGAGTGTATAATTCTAATAGATTTAAACATGTAAACATATGAAAATGTATCATCATAGTAAATAAATTTAAACTATATAAAATATTTATCCAATTGAATTTCATTATAGGTATTGAAATTACATTAAATGTCCTAATTTCTCTTGAATATTGATTTTGAGCCTATATGATTTGCATCAACCATAACATTTATAGAACCCAAATTTGTTTTTTATACATGGAATCCATTTCAAAATTCTTGTCTTCTTTACATAATTTAGCTTATTAGAACCATAATACCTCATTCTAAATGTGAGTTTCATAATTTCCAGCAATAATGAGTCACCATCTCTAGTGACTAGAAAATTTTATCTTTCTGGTTATTTTATCTCTCTAGTCCTTATACACATTACATTTTTTTCAGGAACTAAATAATCTATGGGGACCTAGGAAATATATTCCTATACAAAAATGTGTATATCATAAACATAAATTAATCAATGTTAATCTTTCTCCCACTATCCTTCTTGAGTATGTTCTCCATTATAAGAAAGATGACTTTTTAGTGAAAATAATTTTCTTCTCTATGTGGATGTGTAGGTAGTATCCTTCTGTTTCCTTAGGATATCCTATCAATATAAACATTTTTTCCCAAGGTTTTAGTTTTTTAATTAATAACACTTTTACAATTTCCAAAAAACCCCATACACATGTATGCGACAAAACAAGTTTCATTCCATTCTATAACTCAATGGGAATTCCATTCAACACTTTAGTTGGTACTCTGTATAATAAGTATTCCACTATTTTTAATTCATATCACCAAAAGAATAATGAAAGATATAATTAAATCATAACTAAGAATTCCATTTCTAATAAGGTATGGTTTTTACATTCACTAACACACTTCCACTATGGTTTGTAAGGTGGATTGAGTTCTGATTGAATCTCACTCTCTAAAAAAATTCAATAAAACCAGTGGTATGATATTCAGAACCCAATCCTATTAAAGATCTTTTATCTTTGATCCATGTTTATTTTCTACTTCATTCATGAATTTTTTTAATTTCATAAAGGACTTGATCATATAACCCATCATGTATACATATCCATATCTACTCAAGTCATCAGTAAAATTTCTGATGTAACAATACATAGCTCTCATTTATACTAGAAATGGTCAACATAAATTAGTTTTTTCCAATCCTAAAAGCATTGTTTCCCATTCACCATATCAATTGAATGGTGTATTAGTCATTTACCCTGTAAACTATCATGACATCTTGAATGTTTTTGTAGCTCAGAAGGGCCTAAATTACAATCTTGTTAGAGCATTGTTAAACGCCTCTAATTTACATGGCCAATATAGTGATTCCATTGCTAGTTGTTATATGAGTTATGTTAAGATGAATATTTATATATATATAATACATGGTTTTGATAACATAATATATAATTTCTTTTTTTTTTAATACATTATACAAAAACATATTTTTTCATTATAAAATAAAAAAAATTGTTTCCATACTTGAAAAAAAGTATTTGCATCTAGGCATGATAAAAAATTATGTTTTGGGTAATAGTGGTTACATAATATCAATCCATTAAAACCAATATCATTCATGTTATAAATGAAATGTTGTTGTCCCTAATGGATAGAGTTGTCTGGCTTCCAAAGTTAGAAAATAAAAAATCCTCCTCTCCTCTAGAAATATATCAGAATATGCTTTTTTCTAGAATTTGGATACCAATGTTTTCATCATAATATGTATCTAATAGATAGTGTGTGTATATTGAAATATTCCAATCTATAAAAAGGACACCATTCACATCCCCTTGCATCTATGTGTAGTTATTCTTTTACTATCCTTTATTGACACATAGAAAACATACTACCTAATTTTCTGTACCATACATGTGAATCTTTTTCTTCTTCAAACGACGATTATCAGGATCAGTAGACTTGTTATGAGTCTTTGATAATTCAACTTGTTCTTCTTTTTCTTATTCACCATAAGTACAATGGGATTATCACACCCCATGTACTTGTACATATTAGAAATTAAAGTAAAAAGGTTCCTAAATACTCTTCCCACTCTTTGTCATTTTAATATTAATAAAAAACTAGAGAAGTTCTTGTGTAGTGATATATGTATGAGATATGTATGCCAATGATCCGAAATTTTAATTCCTACTATGTATTACAGTTTAATTTATCTAATAAATATGACTACATGAGGTATATTTGATAAAGAATCTCATTTATTATTTGTAAACAAATGATTTTAAATCTTGCATCACTCTTGTCTCACATTATTTTGGTAAAGATCCAGAAGGTGAGACATCATTCTAAATGCATCCATGTACTCTTGTTTCATCAGTAGATCATTGTTCAAGGATGATATCATGAATCATTGAACGTATGTTGCATCATTAAAATTTAACTCATATATAGAAAACTCTTCCTCACTAATTTAATTACAATGAAGATCAAGAATAGGTTCTTCCATAATATATAATTTCCTTTCATGGTGTAAGATAACATGGAATATCCTTCTCCAATCATGGAAATTTGTGCTAGTGAGAGGGATGTCTATCTCGAGTATGATTTGTAGTGATTTTTTTGGAGTGATTTATATTTCAATTTATAAATTTATGATTATCATATATTTAGTACATTAAGAGATAAAATTTATAAAAATAAATAATTAATATAATTATTAATCTCCCACTAATTTATCAAAACCAAAATTCCATCACCGTTAGATTTGGAATATTTTTTTTTCAAAATTCTACTATCAAAGAACCATATTCCCCCTCTCATTACCCCGACATTGGTTAGTAAATATATTTTAAGGGGTATATGTAGGAATTTCTAATCAAATTGCATTAACTCACAGTTCCTTGATCTCTTAAGAGGACTCCCTATTACTATAATACTTATTTTGGAATACCTAAACTCCAGCCTCTCAGTGACACCAATTCCTTCTTTTTTATTCAACCCTTCATGTGAACTATATTACATCATCCCAGAAATTGATTATAAAATTAAAAGATAATTCAAATCACTAAAACATTGGTAGGTCAAAAACATTGATATATGGTTCTATATTAATGAATGGTGTGTAAGGATATAACAACATAATATATATTATTTAGGTGTTTTCTATTATATGAATAAATTTAAAATTATTAAATTTATTAACCTATTGTTAATATTATGGGTATTTAATTAAGTGTGTTACCATGTATTAGATAGTATTCACACATAATCAAATTAATTTTAGTTTTTTCTTGAATGGTTGTAAATTCATTAATTCATGTGATCGAAAAAAAATCCATAATGAAATAAACATGCTACTTGATGGAAATAAAATAATAAGTTGGTATCATCATAAGCTTTCCATGACATTTATATTATATAGAAGATGATAAACTATATATCGACCTAGGGGGAGACTCATTCAAATAATTTAGGTATGTATTGTAGCCTTTCACATTTCAACTTATGTATCTCTCTTGGAATTTTTTCACCTCATCTCTCCACATGAACAGCTTCCACTACCATGGGAGATCCAACTGTTACATATGATTATACTAACATGTAATTTAGCAGAACGGGTTAACATAAATACCCATGGGCATGAATTCCCATAAATTTTAAGAGGAGATATAGAATACATGTAAATGATTTGATTTAATACTAAATTAAAAGAAACAAATTTCATACAATGGTCTGGTCTCCACACAACATCATCTACAGGCATGTATTGAATTATGAATTTAATAAAATTAGCTTTCCATTATTAATCATTCTTATTTATGATAAATCATGGTCAAATAAACCAATTATCATAATTAATTAATCAATTATTTTATCTTAATTCCCATAATAACATCTTTGATATTAGCATCCATAATAATTTTAAAAAAATTAAATAAAATTATTTAAAATTATCTATGAATAATAAAAAATGTACCTTGGAGGATTCACAGTGAATACTCGTCCAAACTACCCATGGTGTATTATACTCACATAATTTTTACTCTTGCAACATGTGTATTACATGAAATATCACATAATTTCATGATGTGTAATATATATTTAATTATTAAAATAATTACATGATTTTTGTATCTTGTGTTATGAATCATTGTACATAGAGTAATAACTATAATATGGCTAATACATCATATAAAATTCTGAAAATAATATAGAAAATAATTGTAAAATATATATTTAAATATATATATTAATACTCTTCACATGATGTTTCATATAAACATATAGAATGCATTCAAGTACATGTTGATAAGTCTTCCAGGGTATAATAAATTAATTATTAATTATGTGTAATTTTGTATAAGAATATGACATGTACAAAAATGTTAAATGGTGTATAATATCCTCATCATATATCTGAGACACATGCCTATGTACTTGGCATGTATACCATGAGGGGGAACATATTTTATTATATGGTCATTACATGGGTAACGTGGTGTGTGGTATCTGAATTACATGGTCACCAGTCATATAGGGTGTGTAAGAGGATATACAACCCACTTATAAATAAAGGACTACAAGCCATGTATGCCACATACACAGTGTGTTATCTGGCTAACTATGCAACATGATGACCTAGTAAACACACGATGTATAACTAAATTAAATTAATATAATTAATGTACATATCTTGAATTTATTCTAAATTAATTATCTATGAATTGTACACCAGTACATGACATATACTTCAAGTTTACATTGTGTGTAATCTTGTGTTATCCAGCCAGACTCCACCTCACATTTGAAAGAGATCATAAATTTTATTTTGTTCCTAAAATTAATTATAGTGAATATATTTACCTGAAACTAAGAAGAAGAATAATATCTCCAAAAATGAATTAAATAATGATTGAACTAAAATTGAAACCCAATTACTTATGGGTAAATCAATCAATGGTCATTAAATAATTATAAATAATTACCTGACCTATTTAATACCACTTGGATGTTTCAGGATCAACAAAAGTGGATGATGGATCATTCACAACATTTAGTTTTTTTCCATGGTCAATGGTCTATCTATTTTTTCCATTATGATAAATACCATGCTAAATGGAATTGAATAAAATAACATAAATAATGGATAAAACATTAGAGAATGATCATAAGGTCATCATATATGACTTATAATCAATTTAATCTAATATATAATTACCCTATAAATATTACATCCTCATTGATGGATCTAAAAATAGATCTACATCTTAGCATCATTGTGTTATTTAAATCAAGGGAATAATCCCTCTACCAGTGATCCACATGTGTTCCACTTTTCTTTAAATGTCATTCTAGAAATCTCTTGGTACTAGAATGATAGATCTTGATGCTTGCATCATACACCTTTGATCACATCGAGAATCACATATGAATGATTATTCTTGATCATTCTTAAATCAAGAGTGGAAGGTGGATGAAGATCTATATCCATTCCTTAGAGTGTTCTTCGAGAAGGTATCACTCTATCGATGTAAGATAAATCATTGTATTTCATTATGAACCTAAAAAATAATTGGATATATTGATTTAAAATTTAATTTGTTTGATATACAACTAGGGATAGAAAGATGTAATTGAAAAAGTTCCCCATGTTATTTATTTCACCCTTACGAAACCCTATGTCAATAATAATAATAATTTTATTATTATTTTTTTACATGAGATAAACATTAAATTTTAATTAAATATTATTTATTTAAAAAATATTCATTATATTTTTTCTTAACCAGAAAAATAACATTGTTACACCATTCCTAAGAAATATTTTTCAGCCCTTGAATAATGAAAATTTATTTATTGAATAAATATCATTTAAATTTTCTAAAATAAATAAATAAATAAAAATTGTAAAAAGAAAATAAATATTTATTAAGAATTCATCTAAAATAACATTTTCTCAAATATCAAGTGATAGAATATAAACAATCAAGAAAAAATTAATAAGTATCCAACCACATGCAAGATTAATATTTATTCAACATGTAAAATTAATAAAAACAATTATTCAATTGATTTTTTAGATACACATAGATTGTGAAACTCTATGCCTTAATCTTATTAAAATTAGTTGAAGTTTCCAAATTTCCTGTTTTATCATCATGTAGCACACCAAGGAACCCGTAGAGAAGGAAGATAATGTTTCAATGACAAAATACATAATATGGATGCTCACCATGTAATATAATCCCTTTATTGTGATATATCTAATCAAGTAGGTTCAATGATGGTGTCGTTGGCCTATGTGCTCAATCTATCATTCATTGAATTTTGGGGAATCAAACATGCCTACAGAACCCCATGTTCAAGGAGTTATTTAAGATATATCATTGTTTTCATGGGAACTTAGATAGAAAATTTCATTAAATAACATAAGGAACAAATCCTTTCTTTTAAATATTCATTAATAAAATCTTACTTGTGACACATCAATCATATATTAACATGATGAAAATATGTGCCTTCATGTTTTTTATAAATACATCAATGTACATGACTCATAAAAATCATTAATAACAATCGTAAATTCTAAAGATAATTACACATGTCGGAAGATAGGAATAACCAATTAAATAAATAAATGTGGATTTTCTACTAGAATAAATTATTTTCATAATATCCTATAATATATTTTACAAAGGGTGCACACCAGGAAAAGGATCCTCAATATCATATGAGTATCCACCCCTGATATTTAGAATCATTTGTTTCCCTAACGTTAAATTATCTATCTATAGTACATATATTTATGAATTTTATCATGTTAATTACAGGTTCTCATCATAGCGGGGAACTTCTATGTCGTTTTATTCTGAAACTACTCTTAAGATATTATCAAACAAAATGTTATGAAGATTATAAAAAATTATGTGACATGGATTTTATTAATATAAAAAGATAAGAATGTAGTATATCATAAATTACATAGCGGTTGGTTCAATGGCACCACCTCCAACGGAGTCCTACTTATACTGGTGACAACTACTATCAACCCTCAATTTCCTAGCTCTCACTTGATACTTGTTCTTCTACTAAGATAGGCCTTTCTTCATGGGGTCTACCACCTTTTCTTTTATGGGTTATCTTTTTATTTAACAGTCACCCCTATGATAATTATTCCAAAAGAGTTGATATATCTAGATTATATGATTTTCATGTTAGTGTGACGTTGACTCTTTTGGAAGATCCACTATTGTTGTATTTTCCCAATATAATGTGATACGATCATTAATTTTAGGTACCATATCATTCTCCTGGAAATATTTTCAAATCTAAAAATCGTATTTCACTACATTAGAAGTAATAATATACTTGGAATATGTAAAAGAATAAGAAACATTTGGATGATTTGAACACTTCCAACTCAAAAATCCATTATTGAGATAGAAAACATATTATAACTCTAACTTTATATCACACTTATATTTTTTTAAAAAAATTCATTAGTATAACCAGTGATGACTAGCTCCACGTCTCCACCATAAACCAAGATCACATTCTTGTTTCTTCTAAGATAGTTGAAGAAAGTGTTATTATTATTCCAATGATGTTCTTCTAAATAATAATTATATCATCTTACCTTGATCAATGCATAAGAAACATCGAGTATAGTATATAACATTGAATATGTGATTGATCCTATCAATTAAGAATATTGGAACTTGCTCATTCTATCATTCTCTTATGGTGTATTAAGAAAACGTTTCAGATAAATATGTCTATCATGTGAAAATGGAACCAATACTCTCTTATATTGCTTCAAACTACATATATTTATTATTTAGCCAATGTATATTCTATTACTTTGTCCATGAAGAATCATAGATTGATCAAAAATGATATTTTTCCCAAGAATATTGTTTGATTCGCCTATGTCCTTCATGGGGAAACACTTGTATAACCCATTCTTATGAGATGGTAATACAAGTATGTAATTTATAATAATAATTTTTGATCAATATAATCTACTCATATAAATACTACATTCCCACTAATTCACTTTTGAACACATTTATCACAATTTTTCTTAATGAAATTTTCATTATTTTATGTCTTTATTGAATCTAATTCTCCATTCTATGGATGCTTTAATTAATACATAAATTAATCTCTGTAACTTGAAAATCCATTTACAATCGCTTGGAGTCAGAAACCCTTCTAATTATTTCATATAGAAATCTTCATGAATGTTCCCGTTAAAGAATGTTGTTTTGAAATACTTTTTCCTATATCAAAGTCATGATATTTCTTCTATAGCAAGTATAATTATAATGGATTGAAATATAGAATATTGTAAAATGGTTTCAATTTAGTCAATACCTAGATGATGTTTAATCCATTTAGCCACTAACCATTCATTTTAGGTATTTATTTATCTTACATTTCTAGTTTTCTCTTAAATAACCATTTTCACCCGACATGTGTCACATCAATTGGTGCATCATCCAAAACCCATACTGAATTCTGAATCATTGATTCAATTTTATAATTCATGGTTTATTTTCATATTTTTTCTTCATGTCACATACATGACTTATTTTAAAGGAAAATTTAATTTAATTTTCATTCATTCTTTGTTTTGGGGTTTTCCAAACCTTTTATGGAGGAATGGTTGAGTTCTCATGAATTGGGCCAAACTGTGAGCCCAATTACAGATTTAAAAATAATTATTGATTCCTTTATAACTCCATAATTTTTCATTATTTTACATCCATTAAAATTTCTACTTGGCATTCTCTGAACTATTAACACCACCATATTAATTTGGACCATTTATGAATCCATAATCATGGTGAATTTGGGTTTTTATTAAATGGATTGGGCCTGCCCGAAATCCCATTTTCTAAATTAAAAATATTTTTTAATTATTTTATATCTCCTTCAATTTTTACGTTGTTTCAATGATTCCTACTCTCACTCAAGACCACTTACCCAAGGTGCACCCAATCCTCTCCTCCCACTCTTTGGAGCTAGGTTTCTTTGTGAATGTTGATGAAATGTTTGAAAGTTTCTAAAAACTCCCAGATTTGAAATGGTAAATTTATTATTTCATAACTCATTCATTTCTCACTCTTTTTCCCCATTATATTTTCTACATGATTTATTCATCCGTGTTAGAACCTCCCTTGAATGTTTGGATGTTTTAAAATTCAGATACTAGTGTATGTGTGTGGTGATTTCTTGAATATTTTTCAGGGTAAGTAATTCCTTTTTGGTTTCTTCTTTTTCCCTTAGGGTTTCCTCCCTCATCCATTATGTTCTAAAATGTCCACATGTTAGGGATAGAACATATCGTTTTATTTGGTTCCTTTTTTTTCAAATATTGTGGTCTAGGGTTCGATTTATCTTTGTTGTGGTGTGGTGGTGGTGCAGTAGATGTTTCACACCATGTTTTAAGGGATTCGACACATTCTGTGGGTGATTCCATGGGTAACAATTTATTGACAAATATGTTTTCTTGTTTTACAAGATTTTCATGTTCCCTATATGTTGTGTGTGGTGTGAAAACCATTTTTTAGGTATTTGGTTAAGTATTTAATTTTATAATTGCATTTTTGTTGAAGTTGTGAACTTTTTGAATGTAACACATGTGGTGGCTTTTCTTGTTATTTTATAAAATATGAAATTGATTTATTTGTTGTTAAAAGGGTATGAAAATTTTGTTTTTTTAATGACTTAGTGTCACGTGGGCCTTGGAATGTGGTTTTTTGGAATAATTTTAATGTGTAAAACTTTGTTATAGTTCTTGATATCTTTTTATGAAAATGGGTGTTTTCAATTGTATCTTTTGTGGTATTATTCATGGTGATTTTATAACACTTTAAATTGGTTTTATAAATGTCTCTAGGGATAAAAATTCTACATTGGTAGTTTTTTGTGGTGTTATTGTTATAAAAAAATGGTTTTGAAAAGGGTTTTATTTTCAAATATTGGGTATGCTCTTTGAATTTCTTTTATGAAGATTTGAATTATTTAATGATTTATGTAAGTGGTGAAACCATATTATAAACTATTTTAAAGTGTGTATATTCTTAAATGGTACATTTTAAATGTGTGGCGGGCTGTTTTGTGAGGTGTTCCATCTTTTAAATGTTTTAAAAAAATGTTTTAATGATGTACTAAAGTTTGTAAGAGATGTGAAATTGATGTGGGATGTTTTGTGTGAGTGTGATGTGAAAAAATGGATTCTGGTTATCAAATTGGTATTATGTAACAAGTGGGTGGGCTGTTATGTGAGTTGGAATATCTCGGAAAGGTTTTATATAAATTTTCAATGGATTTGTGGAAGTGTTAACGAAATTTGAAATGTTTTTGTGGGCTATTTTTGTGTGAGTTAGATTTCAAAAATTAATTTGAATGAAAAGTTGACTTTTATGACTTTTGTGGTATACATGTGGGATTTATGGTAAATTTGTGATGTAGAAATGATTTTTTCTTGTGAAAAGTATATATCTTGACCTGTTTAACTTGTTGGATAACAAGGGGAAAACACGTGCTTCTTTGTGGGTGGACGTGTACTAGTTTGCTAGTGAATCTGTCGGGTTTGGCCTCAGTTTCACATAGAAAGATTGGCACTTACAACTCTAAATAATAAATGATGATGATGATTAGGGACCACTAGGTTATTGGTATGTTCCCTAATACTATCACGTGCACAAAAACAGATATTTGTGATAGTTACTCTCACCGAGATACGAGGTACCTGGGACCCACAGCTAGCTAGTGCCTAGGGGTTATTTCCTATTGCTTGTGCTAATTAGATCCTTTATGCTCGACATCAGCATATGGTATATAAGGTTGTAAAATTCAGTAGAATTGGAATTTATTTTAATGTTATTTATTATTTAAATTAGTCCACTTGAAAGATTCTTTTTTTAAGTTTCATATTTTTGAGATTGTAACAAGAAATTACATGTTTTTGAAAACGTGCATGCTTTTCATCTTTGAATGATTATCTCATGGAATATCATAGTGGTGGAATCCTATTGAGCTTTTTCTATCACCCTAATTACACCATTCAGTCAAAGTAGACTTGGTTATTTTGTTGTAATTTGTTTGGGTACAACTTTTGTGCCAACAGTTCGGGTTTTTTCCAGTCGTTTGTGATGCGGTGTTGTAGAGATGGCTTGAGGGTGGTGCCTCCTACATGTAGAGGTTCTTGGGATGTCCTTATTTTGTTTTTTACTTATTTAATGGTCTTTAAAAATAGTTCTAACTTATGTAATTCAGTTCTGAAATTTTTTAAAATCCATTTTCATTTAAAAAAACCAAATTTGTTTTATTCAGTTTGTTTGTTGTTTAATGGGCGAGTTTTCATGAATTGTGCCAAACCGTGAGCCCAATTCCAGATTTAAAATTAATATTTTATTCGTTTATAACTCCTTCATTTTTCATAAATTTACATCAATTACAATTCCTAAATGGCATACCCTAACCTATTAACACCACAATATTAATTTGGACCATTTAGGAAGCCATAATCATGGTGAATTTGAGTTTTTATTAAGGGATCCGGCCTGCCCAAAAGCCCATTTTCTGCATTAAAAATATTTATTAATTCTTTAATATCTCCTTAAATTTTTACGTTTTTTCGATGATTCCAACTCTCACTCAAGACCACTTAACCAAGGCGCGCCCCATCCTCTCCTCCCACTCTTTAGAGCTCGGTTTCTTCACGAATGTGGATGCAATATCTCGGATTTTATCAAATCTCTCAAATTTGAATTGGTAAATTAATTATTTCATAACTCCTTCATTTCACACTCTTCTTTCCCCATCCTATTTTCTACACAATATATTCAAACTTGTTAGAACCTCCCTTGAATGTTTGGATGTTTTAAAATTCAAATACTAGTGCATGTGTGGTGATTTAAAAAGAATATTTTTCAAGGTAAGTGATTCGTTCTTGGTTTCTTCTTTTTCCCTTAGGATTTCCTCCCTCTTCCATTATGTTCTAAAATTTCCACAAGTTAGGGTTAGAACCTATGGTTTGATTTGGTTACTTTTTTTCAAATATTGTGGTCTAGGGCTAGATTTATCTTCGTTGTGGTGCAGTAATTGTGCAGTAGATGTTTCACACCATGTTTTAAGGGATTCGACACTTTAGGTAGGTGATTCCATGGTTAACCATTTCTCGACGAGTTAGTTTTCTTGTTTTACTAGTTTTTCATGTTCTCCATATGTTTTGTGTGGTGTGAAAATCATTTTTTAGGGATTTGGTTATGCATTTCATTTTATAATTGCATTTTTGTTGAAGTTGTGAACTTTTCGAATGTAACACTTGTGGTGGCATTTGTGGATTTTTTATAAAATATGAAATTGATTTACTAGTTGTTAAAAGGGGCTTAATATTCAGTTTTTTAATGACTTAGTGTTACATGGGCCTTGTAAGGTTGTTTATAAAATAGGTTTGGTGTGTAGTGACTGTAATACAAATTTCTTATCAAGGATGATCCCCTTTATGAATAAATTCATTTTTACTAGTGACATAATTTTATATATTCCTCACTTTATGATCATGGAATAAATTATTATAATGAATGAATCTATTTTTTTATGATCTATATGGAACACTTAATCATGATAATAAAATGAATGTGACTAGTTCACCCATAATTATATAGCGTTGTAACACATTGGATAATGTTTCATATCATAATCTGTCCTGTTGGGACAGAAGTGTACCTAATATATTTATAAGAATTTGTCTACCATGACGTATTTTCAGTTTATCCTTGGCCTATGTTTATGATGAAGTGTTTTAAGTTGGTTTTAATTATCCCATGTTATGATTATCATGCAATTTCGTTCCTTATTATTCGTTTTTTTATGCAGCCTTGATATTCATTTTCTAATTGGTATTATTATATTCATTTTTTACCTGTTTATTATCTTATGGGAAATTACAGATTAACCATTTCTTATATATTTATCCCGGTTATCTAATGTTGTTTTAAGATCAATAATGTTAAATAATTTTTCAATCAAGATGTTGTAATTCTTTTTTATATTTGTAATAAAATGTACCTAATTCCCAAACAAACTAGATTTATATAATATCTCTTTGTATAAATTTTAATTTTATGTAATTAAATATTATATTAATGTGTAATAAAGATAAGTTTTGTTTTACACATGTATCCTAAACATTCCTGAAAAAAATTGGTGAAGGGAGACATAAAATAAAATTCAATGATATTAGGATCTTTCATGTTGGGTGCTGTAAAAATTAGAGAAAATACTGAGAGATTGGACACTTTAAAAATGGTTTATTTGGATTATCATGAAAAGGGCTCACCAAAGGATGGTTTTTTCAAGATGAATGGAATTTTAAAATACATAGTTATCTATAAAAAATAGTTCTCTTCAAGGAAGGTAATTGTGTGAAAATCATCTCAATCATAATCCAATTATTTTAAGGACATATGAAAGGTATTTAATTCAAAATTATCAATTGTGGAGATCTACGATTATATTTTCCATTTCATGATCCAAAATTGTCTATGTTAATAATATTAAACATAGATGTCCAAATTTATTATCCCAAAATACTATTTAGAGGTTATATTTATAGTCCTAAAGGTTTGATTTATATATGTATTGAGTAATCATGAAATTCCTATGTTGTGTGAGATTATGAATGTGGTCTCATGAAAATTATGTACACACATGGATAATAGAGATTCAGGGTACTTTTTATGATGGACTTATGGAACTATGAGGGGGTGTGAATGTATATATTTTCTCCCAAAGATCCTTAGAAAACAATCTTTTTTATTTCCAAATTTGAATATACAAAACATTTCATCAATTAGTCCATTTTGGGACCATGAATAGTCATAAAGAAAATTAATAAAATAATAAAAACTTATGAAAACTAAATACACCTATATTAGGGTTTTTGTGAGGCCAAATAGTGATTTTAAAACACTTGAATATGGGTTTCTAGTTACAAAATCATTTTTTATACTTTTAGATGTAGTTTTTGTATCAAAAAAATCCCCACCCAAAATTGGGTCCAATATAGGCAGGGAGGGGTGGGAGGATAATAATCCATAGAAGATGAGTATTATTTATTCATATTTATTCTTTTATTTTATTTAGTATAATATCATCTATTACTATATATAAATGTTATTTTATTGTCTAAATTCACCATTATAGTGTTAATGGTTATTCTTTAGGATTTTATAGATGAATTTAAACATTCAGGTTGATTCATAGTGATAGTTGATAAATCTTGTATGTAATAATCACACATTGTGTACAATTATAATGGGCATAGCTCAGCCAGATAGAGTATATTCCCAAATGTTGGAGAAGACATCATAAATGATGTAATAACCCTAACGTTTAGAATATTGTTCACATTAAATAAATTTTAAGTGTTTGATATCTAGTTTGACACGTAAAACTATGAAAAAAATGAAATATGATATATTATAGCATGGCTATTAAATTGATGGGTATAATTAGAATAAACCAAATTATTCAGTATATAAAATAATATTTTACTGAATTTAAATGTATTTATTAATTCATAAAGTAATCCATTTTAGAAAGTAATTTAATATTTCAAAATAATGTTTTATTCAAAAATCTCTTTATTTTCATTTTGTGCATCAATATTATAATTAATTTATACCACTTTTAAAAATTATATTATAAGAAATGGATATATTTTTTGGATTCATTATACTAAATTTATATTGGAGTTAATGTTTTTTATTTTCTCTATAATATTTTACTTATGGATGAATATTTAAAAATATTTATTTTTTCTACCTTTCATTTAATTTGATTAAAAAATGAAATTAAGATGTCCTAATATGATTTTAATTTGATACTAAATTAATATATTCCCCCTTTAATTAGATACAATCTAATTTATTTAATTGGTATCAACAATATACTTTATTTATGGTATATTTTTATTTTATAGAATAAGAAACGTTTTTCTATAGAATTGTTCTAATTTTTTCATGGTGTTTTTATATTAATTAATTAAATATATCACTATTTTCTAATTTTTTTAATGAAAATTATATATTCCCATATTTTCAATGAAATTATTGGGTGGTCTTTAAATGGAATTTGTTATCATACCTAAATTATTTCAATATCTTTATACCTTGTTGAGAATATGACATTTTCATACAATTCAATTTATTTATATAGATGTATAATGAATATGATTATTTATGTTTTATACTATAAAAATCATTTCTTTACTATGAGTTATTTATTTTTCGGAGGAACCAGTTTCTTTTCCATGGGTTATGATATGATAATATGATGAATTATATGGGATAAACACTTTCTTTACATGGGATTCCATGTAACGATCCGATGAAATATTTATAATCTTACCGAAAAGATAAGTATATTTTTTAATTAGGTTATCATTAGATCATTTATATTTCCAAAATTCATTTGGTAAATCCTCATATATCATGATATAATTTTGGTAAATCAGTTGATGTACTCAATCCACTTGGAGAATCATATATGGATGCCTGATCCCCAAATTTTTATGAAACATGTAGTGATTCTTAATCCTCTAGGATATGGGAAACTAATGGTGATAACTAATTCCCTATGATATAGGAAACATGTAAAAATTTCTAATCCGATATTATATTATGGTCATAGTAGTAAAACTAGATATGTGATATGTTTTCTACCGCTATGATAGTACAACTCCATTGTGAAATTTTATTATAATAATGATTTGAAGATACATTTTATGAATGATTTATGATAATTCCTTAGTCTTATGATTCATTTCATTTGAAAAGATAATGTTTTATTACATAACTATTGTTTAGGATCTATGATAGATTATGTATGAACATTGTATGATTTGATTATGATTTTATACATATATGAAAATTTTATTCTTACATATGACCATCAATTCAAATCTTTTTTTTTGTATTCTTATAGGGCATCTGAGATCACCCATTATTATGATTCTCTCCACTAGTTATGAATAATGTTTTATGTAAGGTATGTTAAATAAGGACATAATGTGAGATTATCTTTAATGGAAAATATGAATATATATCATGAAATATATTATTTATGTATCCAATCTATAAGTAAAATCAACCATTATGGTTACATCATGGGTTGTAATAATTTGTAATTAAAATTATTCTAATAATATGTAATAATTATGTATTAAATGTTTGGGTCACTTCAGTAGTTATAAAATAAGGTTTAGTTAAAAAAATTATATTATAGTTAGAAAACATTGTATAATACTCTATGGATAAGTATACATATAGAGTAATAAAATTATGTTTTTATGTGGTATATATTATTGTGATTTCATAGAAATACAACCCTATATTGATACTAAAAGTGGATATCAATTTAGCATAGATGAATCTGGAGGAAATATTCTAGAAAAAAGTTGGTCATATATATCATTGCCATCATTCTATTTCATGGTTAATAGTCTATTACTGCACACGTGGTTTGAAAATCTTAATGAATATGCATTAGTTATTTCATTTTTTCTTTATAAACAATTATTATGTATTTTAATAGATAATGACCATTAATGGACAAGGTTAAACCTTAGGTTCCATATATTGAAACGAAGGTTTCATGATTTAGACATCCTATGAATGATTTTTTATGATTATAATATTACTGACTATAACTATTATTTCACACACTATAATTTTTTATTTCATTAATTTTTTTATCCAATACAAATATTTTCAATGAGGAATAATATAGATAATTAAATTATTTTAGTTAAAAGAAACAAATTGAAATGGGGGTGGAATTTTAAAGATTGTGATTATTCTTTAACATCTATCTCGATATATGATTAAAAACATGAACATAGGTGATTATCTAAATGATACATATATGATAAATTTTAATTTTAATAAATAGAATTGAGTAAATACTATCCACCATATTAAATTTATTAGATGTAGGAAGAAAAAAATAGTGAAATGTTTCAAATGAAAGGGAAGATACTTTCGGTGTGGAAGAAAGTGGAATGAGGAAGTTATTACTGTGTAAATATTAAGAGTTATATAGATTAAAATAAACTAAATCTATAACTACCATTTATATTTCAATGTATCATTTGTTTGCAATGTTTAAATTTTTTTAGGAAATTCACTAATAAAATTACTAAATTGTTTACTAAAGAAGGAAATATGTCATCCCAATTATTGATGTTGACTGATTGAAGAGTTTATGTATTTGGAATCAAATTTTATATTTTAGAAGTGTTTTATCAATGTTATTATGATTTTTAGAATCATGAAACATCTTAGTTTTGTTCTATTTTAGTTATTATTAATGACTTTTAAGTATAAGATGAAAGGAATTGACAAAAAATGAAAAAAAATTAGTAGTAATACACCATTTTTGTAAAAAAATTATTGAGGTATATAAAACCCTCTATATGTTATTCATTTTGAGAAAATAATTTTAAGAGGAGACAAAGTGATTATCCTTATTAATAAATTAAATTGCATAGTATTTATGACCTCGTAACTGATTGGTGATTTTATGAAAAAACTATTTTTGTTATCTCTTGAGAAATTTACTACATTTTGGGATGTATATATTGGATAGTTTATGTAGAGATAATTTTTGGAAGTATTTAAGTCTTTATTTGAGGTTTTATAATGATTCATGTTATATTGGTATTTTTTTATCATATTTTAATTGAATATAAGATCTTGGTATTCAGGTGTTTGGTATGTGACATTATAAGATGCTTTATGTTGTGAGGGGATAGATGTTAATGTTGATATTGAAACAAATAGGAGATAAAATATATAATAATTTTGATTTTTTACCTTGTATGACATAATACAGATGAATCTTATAGATTACTATTTAAATTAATGGATTAATTCTAACATTGAGTGTTATTAATGAGTTTTTCGATTTTAATGTAATATTAATAAATAGTTGATAACTTGTGGGTGGAATTTGGGGTTTTGTTAACATTTATAGGTAGAACGAATTAATTTTCATTATATTATGGTTATCTTGAACAACTAATAGTTATTTTTAGTACTTCATTCAGGAGAAATTAATCTCAAGTATTCATTTAATAGAGTAATATATGATGTGGGAGTTGATTAAAACAAAAAAAAGTTATGAAATTTTTATTTTCAAATGGAAATAAATGACGTAATTATATTTACTCATGCTCAATATAATTCTAGTAAATTAAAAATCTATCATTAGGAAAATATAATGATGTAATTTTTTTATTCATTTAGTATTATTTTTAATGAATCGATGGCCTTTAAAACCCTTACTAAATTATGATTTTTTGTCATTAACATTGTCATGATCATGTTCTCTATCACAATATTAGTCTGGGGAAATTATATTTATCATCTATATATATATTTTTTCTTCCCTAAAATTTTATCCTTTTCTTTGAACCAAATCTTGTGTTATTTTATTTAACTCCAATGTTTCAAACTTCCCCCTTTTCAATGTTGTTTTATAATCCCTTTGTATGATGTGGGTTTTCAACAAAGGTCTTAAAATTTTGAATTTATATTTATCATGATAAAAAATTTGGGGTTGAATTTTATTTAATGGTATATAATGTAACACACAAAGATTTTAGAAAATATTTTTCTTTAAATAAATTATATGTGTTCGTCAACTTTCTTGACACACAACACCATGGTTAAAACCAACTATGATATATTAAAACATAGCCCTTAAATTTATGGGTATGAATAGGATAAAACACCTAATAAAAAATATATAGAAAATTTTTAATTAATAAAAATATATTTAATAATTAATAATATTTATGTAATCAATTGTTAATAAATTCAATTAATGCTTCAAAATTATGTTTTCTTCAAAAATGGATTTTATTGTATTTTGGGCATGAATAAAATAATTAATTTCTATAAATTATATTAATTTTAGTTAGAAATAGGTATATAACGTTTGGTATTAACATATAAAATTTATCATTGAGTAAATTTTTTGTGTTTTTAAGAAATTGTGGATTTTTGGTGAATAATAAAAAATATCAATTTTTGGAAAACTATTATTTCTTGTCATTAAATAAAGTAATTTAAAAGTCCCTCTATGTTCTGAACAAGATCATAAGGTATCATAAGACTCCATTAATTATCTATAATATAATTAATCAAATCAAAATCAAAATTATACTTGATTTTGGTATATATTCATTTTTTGGCTTAAACAAAACTTTCTCTATAAAAACTATTTTATTTGTGACAAATGTAATTTTATATTAAATATTTAATTAAATTATAATGATTAATGATTTTAAGGAAATTTTAAAATTATATATTCAAGGAAATTATTTTTAATTAATTTGATTGTTTTTCTAGGTATATTATAAAAATAAATCCATCTTTATGGTTAAAAATACATTTTTTCTAAAAAAGTTTTTTGTCATAATTTTCTTATATTATATAAAACTATGTTCAACCAATTATATGGACTGAATTTGATAAAAGGGATTATATATTTTTAATTATTATAATTAATTTAATTTAATTAGATGAACATAAATTTTGGTCCTTATGAATAGTAACTATAGTAAATCGTTGTCACCTCTGTAAAATCATGAGATGTTGTGAAATATTTTATTCAAATTAATTTAATCTTTTGATATTTTAAATTTCACCCAAAACATAATATATCATTTTTTATATGAAATAACAATGTTTTTCTTCCATTATATTCAACAAAAATATATTATTTCACGACTCTCAACACTTATATTAACATTTAGTACATGTAAAACTATGATTGGATTCTCTTATACACAATTTCAAGTTCATTCGATAACTTGTGTTACAAAAAAGATGAGTATTACTAAACAAAAATGTACTATTAGTATTGTAATTAAATTATTTAAATAGTTCCTACCTATCTGTTAAAATGAATGTCTTTAATAATAATATTTATTTTTTGAAAATAGTGTTTACATATATATATATATATATATATATATAATGAATCATTTGGTTATCAACTAGTTAGATATGAAATCAATAACCATTTTAAAATAAAGAAATTATTTTTATAAGAAAACATTTTTTATATATAAAAACACATTTTATCTCAAAAAATAAAAAAATGATTGTTTTTAAAAAATAAGTAAATATATAATATGTTCAATTAATTTTTCTAGACTCATCCAATTTGTTTTTTGTATAAAGATAAAAATAAATCCACATATATAAAGAAAAATTATTATTTTTTCCCACCTTTTAATGGAGAACCCATTTTAAATATATTTTTTAACATATTTATGATTTAAATATGAAATTTTAATCATCATTATTTATAGTATTATATCAAATATTTACTTTGGGTACCTTTTTTTATTTTTTGAAAAAAATTCATGTTTTGATGAATATTGAAAATTACTATATTTTAATTGAAATTTTATTTTTAATATAATTTATATTAATATATAAATAATGTTTTTATTGTGTTTTAATGTTAAATAAGTTCAATTATATATATAATAATATAATTAAGGTCACATGGATCTTTTTTGAATTGAATTAAAATATTCAAACATGGAAAACCATTGAATAGTTTTTTAATTTAAAATCATGTTGTCTCGTCTCATATGCACAATTAATTTTAAATTATTTTTTTTACATCATTTATTTTATTATAGAAAAATGGATTCCATATATATATCCCACAGTATTAATAATTTATATTAAGGTGAAAATATTTTTTGAACAAATATATTAGTTAATGTAATTAAAATCAATTATAGTTATTAAGCTAAAAACATGTTTTCTTAATGATTAAACATAGAACATGAGGTGTAAAAATTACCCTAAAATTGTCTAAAAATTATTTTATAGCCATATTTCGACCATTAAACCCCTATGGATTTATAATGGTCACTTTTTATCACTTGTGGGCTAATTAAATCATGGGTAGTAGTCAAATATTTTCATGAATACCCATTGCGTTATTTTCCCCAATTATAAAAGATCTCCTCTACGCCACCTTTATGCACACCTCTCAAGCCATTTTTAAACTGACATACCCTACCAAAATCCACTCAAAGAATCCCTCACATTATCTTAAAGGAATCTGTTTTTTCATAAATCTATCCATGAAATCCCTTTTCTGAAAACCAAATTGAGTTACCCAAAGAAGATGTAACATCCTTTAACCAAAAGTTTTGTTTAATTTCATTATCCACCTCATAAATTATTTTTATTTATTTCATATATAATATTCTTTTTCCCCTTAAAATAATTATATTTTTTTGTATTATGTTTTCAACCAAAACTCACACATAATTTCGTCAAATGGGATACACAATCATCGTTTGTTTGTACAACAGTCTACCGCCCCGTGGACTGATGTCGTTTGTTCTTCCATTACCACAATAAAAGGTTAAAAATTGTGATAGAAATCATATTTTTATATTATATATTTAAATTTTATGAATTTTATATTCTTATGGAATTATTATATAACAAATAACTTCAGGATTTCAATTTTGTGTAAATGTGATAGCTTTGTTTGTAGACTTGTAGACTAGTGCTTATTCAAAGTGATGTGATTGATTAACAATTTACATGGAATATATTAAGGATGGGTTTAGTGAACCTATATTAAATATATGATATAATAATTCGATTTTATTAATATTATATAAATATATTTGTGTGTATGTGGGAGTGTGTAATTTTCTTTCATTATTTCAATATGATAGGAAAATAAAAACAACATTCATGCGTACGTATGGCCTATAGTATCAATGAATTGTGTATTTCATTTCATATTTATATCTTTAATAAATTATTATAAATATTTATATAATGTATATATATTATATTTATATGCATTTCTCTGATATTAGTCTTATTGTGTTATATATATAGATGTAGTGACATTATTTAGGCACTTTATTAGTAATTTTTCATGATTATGTGGATTTATGATATGAGAAGTACTGCTCACACTATGCTTTTTGGTCATATTAAATAGCATGAACAACATGTAACTCCATTATAATTTAATTTTTAATAATTAGAATGTATGGGAATTTTACAAATTAAATTATTGAGTGTAAATATCATAAAGATAATTATGATGGAAGTTAAATTATTTGATTATACTGATGATGTTAAAGGGACCACAAAAGCCATGTAAAAGGTATTATGTGTTAAAATAGTATTCGTGAAATTAAAAATAAGATGAATGGTTATATTGAAGTTGATAAACCTTAATACATGATTCACATATCATATAACAAGAAAGGTTTATTTAAGAATAAGATGTTAACTTTGGATAAATGACTTAAAAATGATGTTGTATTATTAAAGTGTATATGATTTGGAAATCAGAGATTATGTTATACAAATCCTAAAAAATATATTTATTTTTAGTATAAATTATTCATAAAGTATTGAAAATAATATGTTTAATAGTTATAGTGTCTTACTATTTTGGTTTCATAAAAAGGTTATATTTGGATTAAGGAATGGTTACCCTTAATGTGTTCCTAATAAAAAGAAAACTATTTTTACCTTAGATAAGTATATAATTGATGTGGATTAAGAAAGTTGGATAGTACTAATTACAATGAAAGTGATTATTGATTTCCCGAAAATGTGGACTATGTTTCCACAAATAAAGTTTAAAATTTCATTTAGTTTTGGTATATGTCAAGTAAATTTTTGTAATAATCAATCATGTATGTTTTCTACAATGATTTATAGTAATTTTTCTTATTTATATGTTTCAAGAGAGTATACGATAAGGGTATTGTATTTTTGGAACGTGAAAACCAAGAGATACTTCATGATATATGGGGGATCATTGGTATGCCGATTTAGTGAGCATCTTTCTATGGTTTTGGATTTTCATATTTTTTTAGGGTTATAAGTTTAAGAATTTAAGAATTGAATTAAGTTAAACTCAAGATTATTATTTCCAGATTAATGTGTTGTCACACCATATGAGGATTTATGCATATTGGATAACATTTGATAGTAGTTTTATTGTTATTTTAACTAATGAATGGTGGAATAACTTATCATTCTTCCGCATGGTCTATTAGTACATCAGGAATAACAAATTCACTTTCATTTCTTAGAGTAATTGATAAATTGGATATCATTTAAGTCACAACCAATTGGTGATATTGTGCATATAAAAAGGAATAAAATAATGTTAATATATTTATTTATGTTATTAGATTGTAACATAATTCATCATCTCATGGAAAATAATATTAAAATATATTTATCCAAATTTCTTTTATTTTGTTGAATTAATGCTCTTATAAAGCATCAACTATTTATGGTTTTAAGGCCCTTAAATCTAAATTGATCATATTTTACTTGTAATCAATGAACTTTATCACTCTATATAATCATTTAAATTTTCCTTAAATATCCAAACTTCACTCCAAACCTATGTCACCCTTTGTGGAAATCTAGTTTTATGTTACATTGGGTAACCATTATAGTTACAAATTTCCCTGTTTTAAATCAGTTTTAGTATTCATGTTTATGAGGTGGGTATCTAATAAAGGAACTTCATGTATTAAAACTTTGATAACACAAATTAATTTCGAGTTTAAATTTATATTTAGGGAGGTATATGGAACATAGATATTTTTTTAAATATTAATTATTGAAATGTATTAATATTTTTGATATTTTTAATTTCACAAAACAGTGAATAAGGATTTATTTATATGAAATCAGTAAGGTTTCCTTAAATTGTATAGAATACCAAGTTAATATTATACAAAAAACAACATCCATATTAACATTTGGTACATGAAACACTATTTTTTTATCATGTTACACACAATTATATGTTCCTTTTATATATTTTGTTATACACAATGATGAGTTTTTCTGATCTACAATATACTATTAATATTGATATTAAAATGTTATTATAGTTACCAACTATCCATTGGAATGAAATTTATGAATAATATTAAGTAAATTATGAAATTATGGTTTTAAAATTTATATAAATGTAATAATTTGGTTATCAATTAGTTATAAATGAATTTAATAACTATTTGAAAATAAATAAATTCACATTATAGGAAACCCATTTTTCTTTACAAACATGTTTTATCATATTAAACTAAACAAAACAATTATGATGAAATTTATTGATAAAATTTATATATTATATGTTAAATTAAAATATTTTATACTAATACTATATATTTTTTAGTAATAGGTTAAGAATATATCAAATTATATAAATGAAAATAAATATTTTTTCTAAAATTTAATTTTACAACCTTTTAATGTAGAACTTATTTGAAATATATTTCTAAACACATTTATTAATTTTTTATAAAAAATTAATTTAATTTTTAATATATTAATCTATAAATTTAATTTGGGTGAATTTTTTATATTTTTCAAAGACGTTTCTTTTTCTTATGAATAGTGAAAAATTTAGATTTTTAATTGAAATTGTTTTCCTCGTATAATTAATTTCTATAGATAAAATATTTTTTGAATTGGGTTTAAATTGTAATTAGGTCAATTATAAATATATTCCTCCAATTTATTTTAATGTTATATTTTTATATAGAATCATAATATAAAAATATTTGTAAAATTTTCAAAAACATCACATTAAAACCCCATTTTCTCATGTCGTCTATGGGATTAATTTTAAAATATTTTCTGTCAGTAATGTTTTTGGAATTTGTAAATATGAATTAAATATATAGAATAAAAAATATTTATAATTTATATTAATGTAAATATAGTTATTTACTGAAAATATTAGTTAATGTAATTAAAATTAATTACACTGATTATGGTAAAAAGATGTTTACTTAATTATTAAGCATTGAATATAAGGTGTAAAAATGACCCTAAATGTGTATAAAAATATTTTTATGGAAATATTTCAACCATTAATAATATATGTATATATAATTTATTATATTTATTTCATGTTGGACAAGTAAAATGTGGATAAGAATCAAATATTTTCTAGAATACCCAATGTGTCATTTTCCCCACTTATAAAAGGCCTTATTTCCTCTTCTTCTAATGACACATATCAATCCCATTTGACTCATAAAACCTCTTAAAACTCCCAAAATTCCTACTCTAAACATATAGGCCACAATTTTGGCTTAAATAAAATCAAATATTTTTATTGGTGAAAACCAAGATTAGTTAATCAAAGAATATGTAACATCCTTTAATAAGAACTTTAATTTTATTTCTTTCTCCATGAAATCCATTTTTATTATTCCATGATTATATAAAAAACATTGTATCCTTAATTTAATGATATTTTTTTCTGATAATTTATCTACCTTTACTGATTCCCACATACATCATATGAGATCCACAATCATTTTTTTCATTTACGGCGTACAACCTCCTCGTGATCCGATTTTGTTCATTCTACTATTTCCACATTTTTTGGGTTGGTAATAATGATGTAATTTATTTTTTTAAATGATATTTATGATATGTATGATTTTTTTATTCTTATATAAGTATTATTTATCAAATACCTTTATTCTTTACATTTTTTATAACTATAATAAGAACATTTGTGGACGCGTGGACTATGGCCTCCTCAAAAAGATGTAATCCGTTCACACTTTTCATCGAATGTATTAGGGATGTATTTATAGAACATATATGATATATATTATATAATAATTATAGTTTAAATATTATATATATATATATATATTATTTTATTTCATTCAATACGACAGGAAAACGGAAAGAACGTTCATACATACGTATTTCCCATCGTGTCTATGAAAGATGTATTCCATTTAAAATTTCTAGTAATTATAAATTAATATTAATACTTATATAGAAAAAATATGTAATATTTATCTCATTTTTTACTTTTTTAAATTAACTAAATCATGTTCTAGGTAAGAGGTTCAAGAATAAAAAGTCAAAACATCTATGAAAAACATAATAGTTATTAACAGAAACATTACATTAACATGGAATTATTTATAAATGGGCGATATAAAGTCATAAAAAATAATATATTCTCTGATAAATATTAATATTTATTTATGGTATATGAATAATATATTTATATTTTTTATACATGTGGTTTTAACATATACAAATAAATTTAAGACTTATGGTAAGGTTTTCCTCATCTCACATTTATTTTTGTGAAATTTATGATATATTACACACTTATTATTGTTTTTTTGTTAATACACATCCCTTTGAAATATTATATCATGAATATTATTTATTTCCTGAAATTAGAATTTTTAATTTTTTTTATTCTGTTAATGGTGATCATGATTCAAAATTTATTCACATAGTAAGGGGATTTGTATTCTCACTTTTATTTCAACATAACCTAGGTAGTATTCACCACTTCTTTCTTGTGTGCGGTTTTATAATACCCATGAATTTATTATATGGTTACTATCCTAAAATTAAATTATATTTACTTATCCATTTTATTTTATTCTTTCAGGGGGTTAGTGGTTCTTAAGATTCCAAATGAGTAAAGAATTGTTTTTCTCAATTTTCCTTATTTGAGACACATGCAATGCAATGCATTTATGTTCTTATACGAGGTGTATATAATGAAAAATGACATGTTATATCATAAATATATTACTTTTAGTTTTATATTAACTTTCTCTTAATTATATTAATTTAAGGGGTTTATGATTTTATGTCACAAAATTTTTAATAGTTTATTACTTATATTTAAACATTTATCAGTACTATTTATTATTATGCTTCCATTTCAGAAATATTATGATCCATATCTCAAGAAATGACATAAATATTATTCTACTTGACTTATTCATGAAATATCCATATAATATTAAAAATATTTAACCACTACCTAATTAAAAAAATTATTAAAATGTTTTTAATAAAATCATTCTATATTTCTATTTTTGGTCAAAAATATGTTTTCCTTCAAAACCAGGTTTTCTAAAAATGTTTTAAAAAATGTTTTATAATGATTTTTAAAATAAAATTGTACCCATGTTTTAAATTTTCAATAATATTTCATTTAAAAAAGAATATTTGTGTAATTTTCCAATCAACACACCTTTCTAATATTTTTATTGTCCAAAAGTAAAGTTCAGCTTGTACGAATTATCACAATATCAAGACCATCATTTTTTTGAAGAATCATGTGATAGTTTAAAAGGATATATTTGAAATAAAAAATTTCCTTTTATTTTGGACATTAAATTATTTTAATGTTGTATTTAATAAAAAATTATTTCAAAAAATTTTAATTAAAATGTATTTTAAATGATTTACCAGAATCCTAAATAAGTCTTCATGGAAAGTCATTTTCCAAATGTATTCATGGTTAATTTAAATGAAAATATTTTTTGGAACTATTTTATGTTTCAAAAATACTTTCTTCGAAAGAAGAAGGGATAATTTTATAATACTTGTTTTAAACTATTTTAAAGAATAATTTATATTTTTTCAATGTATTCTTTTAAATAAAATGATTTTTATGTATGATCTTTCATATAAAAAGTTAATTTGAATGAAATATTATTTTCATGAAGAAGTGATCCATGTGATAATTGAAAATATTTACCAATATAATATAAAATCAATTGATATATTGTTATCTTTATTTGGGACATGACCCAAGAATACCATTAATATTATTTCGTGAATGGTTTATGTTTTAATGGAATTTTGTTTATGATGCTCGTTTCTCTTCCATGGATTATATGTTTTTGAAACCCACTTCTTTTCATGGGTAATTATTTGATGAAATAATTTTGAAACATGTATCTTTTCCATATTTTATTATGTGGAGAAATGTTTATGATACTCATTTCACTTAATTGTTTATGATATGATATTTCTGAAGATTCGCTATTTTTATATTTCATGATATGATGAATGTTTTATTATCTTGTGTAACATGAATGTGCGATTTTATTATGTGAATTGATGGAGATATATCTCCCTTAAATTTATTGGCAACATATCTATATCTCATGAGATAATTATGGGGACAAGTCAATTGGATTGATCTACTGTACGAAGAAGGTGTAACATAATGAACTTTCATTAAAGGGATTGCATTAGGGTATGTGGTGTGTCCTATCCATGAGGTATACCACCTATTCATGAGCTTGATTACATGTTCATTATTTTATGATTTAACCTTATTACATGTTCATAATAATATTTTTGAGCCTAATTATATGTCAGTAATTTTATGTGTGGACTTGGTTTAATGTCTATATGATTATGAGTGGACCTAATTACATGTTACAAATGTTATGAGTGGAACCTATTATATGTTCACAATTTCATGAGTGAAATAAATTAAATGTTCATAATGTTATTCATAGACTCATTTTTATGTCCATATGTTTATGCTTGGACCTGGTTACATGTTCACAATTTTATGAGTAAATGTTATTACCTGTTCACAATGTTATCTGTAGTCTTGGATGCATGTGCATAAAACTACATAAGGACCTAAATACATGTTTGTGTGAACGTTCATTTATCTACCCATGTTCACATAGTTATAAATTGATGTGTATTCAAATTTTTATTGTCTTATTCCTCTTTTTTATCTTACCCCTTCTGCTCATTGATTTCATTATGATTGGTGTCTTGTAAACTTCAAATCATTAGCCATGACTTGGGATTATGATCTTCGATGTGAAATGTATGACCATAAAATATTATCCTTGTGTTTTAATACCATTATATATATTTTTCATATACGTATCCATTATTTTTACAAATATTGAGCATTTGAGCTCACACTTTCTTATGTTTCCTAACCCCAGGTTATGAAAAATATTTTTCTGTAGGAGTACTAAAGAGGAAGATCATTACATAGGATGATATAGATCCTTCAATAAATAAGAATAACATCTTCTTAGAACCCAAATAAACTAAAATGTTATGTTCCTCTGTCATTTATATTTTTAATGTTTGGAATATGAGTCTAAAATGATGTAATATCCTTGTATGTTACGATTGGGTCGTTATGACACCATTGAAAGAGGTAAAATTGGGTTAAAACTCTGGGGTAAAACATTAAAATATCACTAATAGTTTCAATTTTCCTTGTTACATTTTTATTACTTAATATTTGTTTATGTATCTAAATAAAATATTTTAAAACATTACTTTAAATTTAGGAAATAAATATTGACTTTTTTTAAGACAAGTAATATATTTTTCATATTATAAACTATATTTGGGTCTTTGAATATAATATAATAGTTGGAAGATGAAATTCATATTCTTATTGCTCCAAAATTATAAAAAATTCATTTATTAATTATCTAACAAATTAAAATACATAGATACTAACTTATTACTTCAATTTAATGTGGACTATTTTTTACTATTAAATTCGGCATTTTTTGAAAATAATGATTTCATGAAAAATGTGTTCTTATATTAAAAGTTATTTATTCCATCTATATCAAATTTTAATAATAAAATGGAATCCATTTTTTAATGTTTATTTTCTAAATTTATTTTTAATTACCATTTTTTACATATATTTTTATGTTATATTGATAAAAAGTTATGTTATCATGGTTGAGGTTAAAAGATTTTAAGGTAGATTCCATAGAGGATAATGTTTAAAATGTATTAAAAACATGTCCGAATGGGATTGGTTGAGTTTATTTCAACTTTATATCTTCTTTACATTAAAATTAATTCCATTTTGAATAATATCTAAATGAATGTTACTATGTAATAATTTAATGTTTTCAAAAATTAAAAGAGTGCCTCATCCGTCACATATAAATGGGAACCTACTCTCCTCCATTATTAAAAATGATTAAGCAATAAATATCATCAAATACCTATCCTAATACCAAATTAAAATTTTTCCTCATGTTTTAGACCATTTCATATTTCAAAAAACCCACTCTTTAAAGAATTAATATATAGGCCAAATATGGTTTCTCAATAAACAGGTAAAACTCTTGCCCATGTACTTTAAATTTTATTTCTTCATCTACCTCATATAAATATATGATATCCATTCACAAATAACTAAATACATATAAAAAATATACATAATTGTATTTATGAAAATGTAAAACCCAATACCTACCTCTTTTATATCCTATGGTAAATGAAATTATTCTCTGTGTGTGTGTATGTACTACAACCTCCTTTAAGCAATGTGTTTAATTTTTCATCACCACTTCACATTGATAGTTATAATGGTTGATTATATAAATATATATTATACTTATTAAATTATTATATTTCTGTAAAGGTAAATTATATTTATTATTTATTTTTTCTAGACATTGAAATTTTGAAACATCCCTCATTTATATGTATAAACTATCAGCTCTATGTAGTGATGTAATTCATTTAACATCACCACATTATATAAATTTTCTATAAAATTTTATATAATTAATACATTTTATATATAAAAAAATTATTAAAATTAATTTTTGGATTGAATCATGATGAAACTACAAGGAACAGAAATTCATAACTAAAACATTCAGGAAAATCCAAATTGGTTTCACAAAAATAAGTGATTTTAATTAATATTTTTTAACTTATGGATGATTATATGTTTTAATAAGTCATATAAACAATTATATCTACTAATATAGTAATTTAATATATTTATAATGAATGTATATGTATTATACATGGGTATTGGACACGTTCAATGTAATGTGGGACAAGTGGTCATTGATTCTCATCTCACTTTTGTTTATGTGAGACATATTAAAAATTCTCCACTTATTTCGTTCATGTGGTTTATATAATAACCTGTAAATTCATTATATAATAACTATACATATGTTATTGTTATTTAATGTATCATTTTATGTTATTTCATTCATGTGGTTAATCTTGAAATGGTGCTAATATTTAAAGTGTTTTATATTACAATATCATTGATTTTTAGAGTTTTATATAGAAAATCCATGGATTAACATACATTGGTATTACATTATTGTTTAATAATATTCATTACATTACAGCAAATCTTTTTGGGGAACTGTAATAGATTAATGTATTTGTAATCATAAAACATAATATTCAAACTAGGGGAAATATATTTAATTTTTCTGATATAAATCATCCCATTATGTACTCCTACTTAAATTCATTTTCTAAAACCTTGGGAAATGGATCATATGAAAGGGTGATCTTAGATTCTATGTAATGTTAAATAAATAAGATGCTTAAGGTTGAAATAAACATAAGTGTATGATAACATGAACATAAAATTTTAAGATTATACCCTTTATATCAAAGATCATATACTAGATTCATGGAATAAATATGGACTGATCATAATACATGAATAATAACGGAATATGTGGGAATAAAACAGGAATAAGGACTGTATTTTTTCTATACACAAACTAATATAAAATTATTTCCATTTTATTCAAGGAACACCACTAATACCATCATAGAGGATACTGTGAATTAGTGGACCAGGTTTACTCCCTATTTTAGCAATGTCTTACTGAACTGAGTTCAAATCATTTTTTATCCATGTATAACATAACTGAGTTCAGTACCCTTATTTTCATTACTGTTAAAATAGATATAAATTTTTACCCAATGAATTGGTGTGCTATTTGGGAGCACCTATCATGTAAGCTATAATGGACTCACCCGATGCTATCTGGGAAACACAATCTTATAACTTGTAGTACGCTTACTCAGTATTATTTGGGCCTCCCCATCATATAAGATTTAATGGGATTACCAAATTATATTTGGTTTAACTTATATTATATGTTTTAATGGGATTAAGTTGTGTGATCTGGACAACCCTGTCGTATAAGTAATGTCTACAAACCTCAACATGAATAATGTTCAAATAGCTTTCATATCATTATACAAAATCATAAAACAATTATTCTATCACAAACTTATTGACCCATTGAAAATAAATTGGTTTCATGTAAATCTATTTGAAACCTGATAGACTTATGGAAATTAAACGAGTTCCATAAACATCATTCCATCAAAAAATAGACCATTTAGATGAATAATATGAATATTATCTTTTGATTATATCATTTTTAGAACATAAATTGTATCAAAGGATGTCATCTTAGATGGAAAATAATTTTTAATGATCATTTAAAACATTTCAAATGAAAAATAGGATTTTATCTATAAAAACACTTTTTAAAATTTAAAACATTTTGAAAAAAAAATCGTTGAAAATAACTTTGAAAACATATTAAGGGTGCATATGAGATCATTTAAAACCGATTTTAAAATAGAAAACATCTACAAAATTACTTTCATTCAAAATAAATGTTAAATAAAACTATTTCCAAAATATTTAATAAATGCATTTATTTTGAAAATGTCTTTTAAATTATATAAATGGTGCTTTAACTAATGGTGTTTTTATAATTTAGGTTAATTCCATACATTACATATATTTAAAAATAGATATTCATTTATAGTTTTTAGCATATGTTAAATGATAATTTATCAGAAAATGATAATAATTTTCAATTTAAAACCATTCATTAAAAAGGTAAAAATTGTTAATGATATATTTTAAAAATAATATGAGGGTATAAAAAAATTAAAACAATTTTAGAAAACATTTTTTGGGAGAAAATAGATTTCTGAATAAAGAGATAAATAAAGTTATAAGTTTATTAAAACATTTTATTTAATATCATAAGTACAAAAGAGTGGGAAAATGGAACAATTACATTAAGATAAAATTAATATCAATAGGATAAAGAAATCATGATAATTTATAAGAGATGGTTCATAATATTTCATCAATATAAGCATAATAAAAAATAATCCTATCATACGATGATATTATAAAAATAAATTATTACCACTTTCCTAATATTGAATAAATATTCCCATGAAATAATAACATTAAATGGTGGATGAAATATCATTAAAAATGTGATTTTTATATAACCTCTAAATGGTTAATTATATACACCTCCAATAATTATAAAGGCGTGTAAAATAATTTGTATCTCGAAGGGAGAAAATTGAGATAAAATTCACTAACTGATTTGTTAACTCTTGAACCATGAACACCATGAAAGAGAGATCATAAAATAGATATATATATATATAATGATATTTTTTTGGAAAATAATCATAAAATACATTCTTGGGAAGTATATACACCATATATAATATATAGGTGGTGAATATAGCATGTGTCTCAAAAAAGTATATGTAAGGAAGAAATCTTTTACTGCTTCAGTAACATTAGAATTAAGATACATGTAAAATAATAAGATAAATTTAAACATTTATTATCATGAAATAAATTAAAAATATGACTTAAAATTTCATAGGTAGTATATACATATCTTAAAAGAAATTAATGGAGAATATGGCATAAGTTACGCAAAAATAAAAGTGAGACTAGATATCCCCTTATTTTATGTCTTTAATATTATTGTACATGTTCAAACCATATATTTAATAAATATAATTTTATTATAAATCTATAATATAACTATAATAACATATCTCATACCATATATGATTTTATTATGACATTATATTACATGTTTGTTAAGAATTCCATGTTAACTATATGTTTTGGGTAATAACCGCATAGTTTTTTGTAAATGTTCTCACTTGTAATTTTTGCACTTCTTATATTTATCATGATTTGATAAATTAAATAAATTTCTACTATATATAAATATAAAATATATTCAGTATATATTAAATCATAATAATCTATAAATTATAGAAATTATAAATGTATTACACCATTCATGAACTCGGTAGGTTATGTGTACACATTAACGTTGTTTCCATATTCTAATCATATTAGTAAAAAGAAATGTAAATGATATATAAATATATTTATATATTATAATTTATATTAATTTATTATTTCATATATATCACATTTAACTATTAAAATCATCATTAATACATTCTATAAATATCATGAACGAATCACATCGCCTCATGAAGTGATATTCCACCGTACACATGCAAGACGTTATCATATATTTTCAATATGGTAATAATAAATGTATGCCTTATATAAAAATTAATAAATTATAAATACATGTTAAATATTATAGATATCATTTATAGACAATATTTTTAAAATTATGACCTTCCTTGAATAGTGGTAATGAAATAATGAACAATATCGGTTCACGAGGTAGTTTTTCACTGTACAAAAATGATGATTGTATATCTCATTTGATTGAAGTGTGTGAAGATGTAGGTATTACTCTAAAAAATAATAGAATATTTTATATAATTATGTCATTCTATAATAATTTTAAAAATATAATTTATGTGTTTGAGGAAGAAATTTTAAATATACGTTCATTGATGAACTTTACCTCTTCTACGATTATCTCCTTTTAGTTTCCACCAATGTACAACCTTATATGGATTTATAAGCATTGTATGGATTCTAGGATGAAATTATAGACGTTTTGAAGTCATTTTAGAGCATTATTTGGTTGAGAAAAATTTAATGACTGGTTCTAAGAAGCTGGGAGATTGAGTTCCATTTTATATAGTAGTAGGAGTGACATTTTTGTAAATACCAAAAATGTAAAAATTATTTGGTGTTTTCTCATATATCCTTTTCCACCAATAATAAACCATATTCTATATAAAGTGTTATTATGGATAAATATTTCTAAATAGTTTTGGAAATGTTTATCTATCATTTGGCCCCTTAAGATTAAATCTTAGAACCTTAGTAAACTCATTTTTCACTTAATCATCATAATTAATTTTAAATATTCTCAGTAATAATTTTCAAAAAACATATATTTAATATATTATAAATTATAAATTATTATTCTTACAATTATTTAATCCATTTCTCCATATTATAATCATATAATTTTTTGGAAATTAATTTAAAATTATTCCTTAAAACGGGATAAAACCATGGGTTTATAATTTGAAAATGTTCAATGGTGTGAAATATTTTTATATCCAATTTCAAAGTAAAATTGATTCCAATAACCTATATTGGTTTAATAGATGTACAATTTATCTAAAAATAATTTAATAAAAATTAAAAACATTATTTTTGGATATAAATAAAATTTGAGAAAAGTAGTTGTAAAATAAAATTCATTATTTTACACTATTCATCAAAAAATAAAACTTCTCAGAAAAATAAAAAATTATATAATATTATAATAATTCTTATGTTATGATTTCTAAAGTAAATTTTACTTTTAAAAATTTAATTTATAAAAGGGTAAATAATTTTTTTTAAATAAGTACACCATTACAATTTGGTAAAATTGGCTTTTATAAAAATACATGTTGTTTGCATTAAATTGGATTAATTATTATCTATTATCTAGAAAGAACATAATATTAGTGTAAAAATTTTTATTTAAGATATTATATATAAATTACATAAAAGTGATTTGTTAAATTATTTTTGTGTGATTTATTGATAAAAAATCTATTTTTTGCATAGAAAAAGTGTTTTTTTAGAAAAAGGTGTATATCAATTTTCAAATAGTTCTTAATATTTTTTATAATTAATGGTTACCAATGAATTTATTTTATAGACCTATTTAAACTGAATATTTATAATTAAGTTTATCAAATTCATAACTAATATTCCAATTCCATTTTGTTAACGATAATAATATTATAAAAATATTATTAATTAATATTTTGTAGTTCTGTAAAACTTATTCATGCATCTAACTAAATATGTAATGTGAACATGATATTTTTTTATCAAAAGTGAAAAGTATTTTTGTGGCTTATGAAATATATTCCATATGTTGTGTGTAGTGTACGATTAATGTTTGGTTTCCTTTAAATAAATCTTTACTTAGTTTACAATGTAATACATCCTATCAATAAATTTTAATTTATTCAAAGTAATTATAATTTATAAAAACAAAATGTGTTAAATTCTACCACCAATGAAATGAATTTTTCCATTGAAATTCTTCTATTTCATCATTGTTTTAATAAATGAATATTCCTTTTATATTAATCCACATCACAAAAATTTATAGTAAAAAATCATTTTAAAAGGGAAAGCTATAAACATAATGGTTAACAAAATTAACACGTAAATAAGTCTTCTCATATGAGAACGTAGGTGAGAGGTAAAGATTTTGAAAAGGAAAAATTTTGTAATAATTATATATATAAATAATTGTCACATCCATAACTTCAAGTAATTTTTTCATTAAATTTTCATTATTTTTTTATTGTGGGGGTTTCTGATACATTTTTTTAGGAAATGGTGAGTTTTCATGATTTGGGCCAAACCCTGAGCCCATTTCGAGATTTAAAAACCACTTTTTTATTTTTATAACTCTTTTATTTTTCAACATTTTTCACCCATTCTACTTCCCAATTGGAATCCCCTGGAATATTAAACCTCTATATCTATTTGGACCTCATAGGAATCCATAATCATGATGGATTTTGGTGTTTTGTTAAGGTATTGGGACAACATAAAAGCCAATTTCCTGATTTAAATTTGTTTTTCTAATTCTTTAATATCTCATTCAATGTTTAAGAATTGTTTGTGATTCCAACTCTCACCCTAGAAAACTTAACCAAGTGACTCCCCCGTTCTCTTTTAAACCTATTTTGAGCACATATTCATCGCGAATTAGGGAAAAACTTCTATCAATTTCTTAAATCTTCCATATTTAAGTGTTGAATTGTCTCTTTCAAAACTTCTTTAATTTTTACTATTTGTCTCTCATTCTATTTCCATCATGACCTCCTAAGCATTATTAGAACATAAAATTAATTTTTGGCTATTTGGAAATTCATTTACTGGTGTATTTGGGTCATTTTATTCAATATATCTCAATTAAGTGGGTTCCATCTCATGTTCTACCCATTTTCATAGGGTTTCTCCAAATTTTCTTGAGGTTATAAAATTTCCAGAATCTAGGGACCATAATTAGGGTTTAACCAAGAGTTGTTTTGGTGAAATATTTTTCATTATTTATTGATTTCACTTCTTTGTGGTGCGGTAGTGGTGCTGTTGAATTTTTTCACCAAGATTTGGTGTTTCGGCCCAAATGGTAGGTGATTCCATGTGTAAGCATTATTGGATGAGTTAGTTTTGCATGATTTTAATTTTTATAATTCTTATCTTCTATTGTGTTTGGTGAGAAAATTAAATTTGGTATCATTTTTTATGATGTTTATTTTCTTGTGGAAATAATGTGAAAAAATGAGTGTTTTTCAAATGTATTTCATACTATATCCAGTGGGGTCATTCAAAGGTTCATGAAATGGTTTTATTAAATGTTTTTATGTCTAAAAATTCTGTTTTTATGTTATATTGGAAATACCTTTGTCTCAAAAGTGGGTTTTTAGGTGGATTTTGTGACGAAAACATGGTTATGCTCCTTGGAATTATTTCATGAATGTTTTAAGTGCTTTATTGATCAATGTAATAGGTGTAACTATGTTGATGCTCTTTTATGGAAGGTGTGCACTTTATAAATGGGATATTTTAATGTTAAAGGGTTTTTGTGTGATGTTTTGTATCTTAGATAGTTTTTATAAAAAACATTTAAGGATTTATCAAAGTGTGAAAGAGATGTGAAACATGTTGTGGGATTTTTGGTGTGAGTATAATTTCAAAATGAATTTGAATGAAAAGGGGGGATTATGGGAATTATGTGATATACATTAGGGATATTTTGGTGTCTGTGTGATGTTAAAATGGACTTTTTAAGTGATAATGATACTTTATATAATGTGTTTCTTATTTGATCACACGGGGAAACCTCGGGTATCAAAGTGGGTGGACCTTTACTAGTATAATCGTGATCTGGTGGGGTTTGGACAATGTTTCACATAGCTTGATTGACATGAAAATACTAACTAAACTGGGATGATGGTATTGGGGACCACTAGGATTGGGTATTCTCCCTACTATTGGCTCATGTTCAAGAGAATTGATATTTATTATGGTGACATTACCCAAGATATGAGGTACTTGGGACCCACAACAAGCTAGTGGATAAGGGTATTTCTCATTGCTTGTGATCATTAGTCATTTTATACATACCATCAATATATAGTCTTTTTGGATAGATAAATTTAGTAGCTTGTGTCCTTTATTAAAAAAATGTCATTCATTAAAATATCCCACTTGAAAAAAAAAATTATGTTAGTTTTATCTTTCATAAATTTTTACTATCATTTCTTGTTTACAAAACATGCAAGATTTTTGTCTTATAATGATTATAGAATGAAATCTTTTAGTGTTGGAATCCAACTGGGATCTAGATCACACCATAGTTACACCTTTGGGTGTAAGTAGAATTCGTTATTTTGTTACAAGTTTGGGGAAAGATTTTAGTGCCAATAGTCTTGGTTTATAGTGGTCCTTATTGTTGCAGTGTCAGGGAGATGGTTTGTGGGCGGTGCCTCTTGCCCTAACGAGGTTCTGGGACTGTCCATTTTGGGTATCCTTATTTTTTATAGTCTTTGAGTAATGTTTTATATTATGTAATTCAATTTTTTATTTTTTTTAAAAATGGTTTGTTTTGAAAAATCCAGATTTGTTATATTGGATTTGTCTATTGTTTTCTATTTATAAACTTTGGTAAATAATTCTCAAATTCCATTTTGTGATACTTGGGAACCTGTGCCAGCCCATGGAGATTGGGATTTCTCATCATTACTTTCCTTGGATTGTGTAGGGTGCTGGTTATGATGGTGGCCAGATTCGGTTAATGACAAAATGGTTTCAAATGATGTTCTCTCTCTTTGGGTCATGTTATTTGGGGAAGAGTTGGGATATTCTAGAGTTAGGATTGTCAAGGCTTGAAATTCCAATTACAAGTAGGGTTCTTAGCTAGCACACATCGTGATGTGATTCAAGTATCTAGTGGAATTTGTGTTATATCTGAGTCCTTTAGTTTTCTTCGATTGATGACGATTAGGGGAAATCAAAAGAGAGTTGGAAAAATGGTATCAGTGAGTTCACATGACCTAGAAAGCTATTTTGAGTCGGTAATATTTTCCAAGAAAACTCTTTGTGAAATTGAAGTGATTAACGTATGGCTACCAAATATATGTCCATGTCACCCACTGACACTAGTTTCCTCTGGCATTTTCTCGTGTCTCTTTGTGTTGCAATCTTGGAATTTTGGTTTTAAAGAAAACATGACTTTGTATTAAAGAGTGTAATGTTATTGTGAAAGGATTATCTAATAAATAAGGAGTGGATTGCATTCTAAAATGGTAGAAAAGAATTTTTAGAAATTTTCTGAAATGGAAAATGGTGTGTTTAGACCACTTTTTAAATAATGAACTATGTTAAAGATGGTTTTGAAAAAGCGTTTCCATTAGAGATCTCTAGACCATTGAAATGTGTTTTAATGGGATGGAATGTTTTGGAGCTCAAGTGTGGAGTTTGGAAATTGACATATATTTGTTAACTAGTGATCCTTTGAAATGTTTCATGAAATTTTGGAATCGTGTTTTAAAATAAAAATAGATGAGTTCCCAATTTAATATGTATTTATGAAATGGAGTTTTTCATGAAATTAGAATTGTTTTAAAATTAATTTCTATGACATGAAATTGAGATCTTATTTGAATGATTTTGCCTTTAGAGAATATTTTTTTGTATGATGTAAATTGTTATTTTTGATTTCTTGGTTTACGGCCTTCCGAAAAAAGTATGTATTGGTTAACTATTTTGGTTTTGAAAAGTGGAATGAATTTTTGTTTTTACCTTTTGTATTAACATGGGCAACCACATGCCTGGGGTTACATGGGATGATGGATGGTTAATAGAATAGTTGGATGAGTTCCGAGATGGATATGAGGAAGGTGCTTGGTGTGGCACAAAAACACACATGTGTGAGGCCTTTGGGGTTCCATTGGTGGATACGCTAACCACCGAACAATTTTTTTTCAAAGAGATAATATTAAAGGAAAACATGATTTCTTGATGACTAGTTTGGGATGGTGTGTCTTACGTGTTTTTGAAAAAAAAATTTTGTGTTATGTGATGAGTCCAAGAACCCCTCTTTCCTGAATGGTGTTTTGGGTTGGTGTTTGGTCGGTATGTTGGGTTGAAGGGATGGTTAGTGGTCTCTTCTAAGAACAGTTCAGGAGGCCCTTGTGGTGGCTCCCCTCATGTTTTCGGTTCAACTGGTGATATTTTGTTGTCCAATGGACATGCTTCGTTGGGTCTATGGGTTCTCTCATTGGATAGGTTATGCCCCCATAAAGATTTAATGAACAAATTAAGTGCATTACAGGTTTCTGCTCTATTGTAAAGTCCTCCAGTTGATCAATGAAATGAGTCTTTTATCGAGATTTGGAGGTGGATTCTACACCATTTACTTTTTTTCAAATACTCTTATAGTGGGAGAGTTCTCATGGATGGTTGAAATAGACCTTAGTTTCTTAGGTTACCTGATTAATTGATGGTGAAAGTAGTATGGGTTTGTTAGTGTAGATGGTGTCTAAGAGGGCCTCTTGGTCTTTTGTAGTATCTTCAAAGAAGGGGTTCATGTTAAACCACGAGCATAGGGAATCTTGTCAGGAAATGATATTATGGCCACTTGCTAGATTGTATGTTGTTTTGGGACTTGGAATAAGGTACCTTTCATATATTACTTCTATCATTAGAAAGGGTAATATTCTGTTACACCTTATGTTGTCATGGGCTTGTTTGAATCAAAAACTAAAGGTTCTACAATCTTTAGAGAGTATATGTTTTGTCAGAACTATTTTTCATATTTACATATCTCAACATCCTTTGTTTAGAGAAAGGTGTTTCTATATATCATTTCCTCTTTCTTCTTTTATTAAAAATAAATAGGGAGTGATGTGTGCACGTACTTAGAGCACTTTTTTTAGTGAAATTCCAGGTTCAGGTATAGTGAGTTTGGAATTTGTTATGTATTGCTACACCCATCTGGGAACATGGTATAGTTTTAATGGAACCAAATGGATATGTTATGTTTGGGGGGGTTCCAAATCCTAACTATGAGTTTCAAGATTCATCAATCATTTGAGCTCTATCCATAGGTCCTGGATTGAATCTAGAACATAGTTAGGGGAAATCCTAGGGTCATTCAGACCTTTGGTGAAAGTCATATCCTCAATATGAAAGATGGGAGTAGTTTAATCTTCATGTTTTGTCATTTGGTTCCAATTGTTCCAATTTAGTGGTAGAGGTTGGAGGGCCTCATTTCCATCTATTATACTGATTTCATTTCATTACCTTGGAGTTTTCAAGGAATTTTTATAAAAAATGATCACATTTGTGCTAGGATTATTGAAGGGCATGGTTTGCGCAGGGTTAGTAATAACTCTGCGTCAAACGTGGAAACTGTACGATAAGAGACATAAACTACAACATGGTCTCCATACAACTCTGTGCCTCAGACCATGTAACTAGGTTTAGCTTCCCCTTTGGATAGAATTCTCTTCATGTTTAGCGCATGGTTTCCCAAACCGTGTGGACTAACCTTGCGATCATGCCAACTCTTTAAATTTTGGGGTCTTTTCATGTCGTCCCGTTTTAGTTGGTTAATATGGTTGGATATTATGGTGGGGAGACCCACTATGAATCTAATGTGTATTATTTTGTAAATGTCTAATGGAATTATACCCCTTTTACTAGGGAGTCCGTTTGGGCATCCCCCCGTTAGTGTCTCGATTCTGTCTCAGGAAAATTTATGTTGCCCCTTATAGTGGGGAGCCTATTTATGTCTCCCCATACAACTAAATCGGACTTTTCCATGGCCTTCTCTTAGAGGTAGGAAGTATAATTGGGTTCTATCTAACTACCAACATCATCCTTGGGTAAATTTTTGGATTGGAGAGTGCCAAATGGTTCAGTTAAAGAAATGTAAGTGAACGTTGTTCATTGTTGATGTTCATTTGAGTGAATTTCTTAAGTATGATTTTGATAGTGTTTGTGGAGTATTATTTTTCAATAAATTATGGATGTACTTTATTATTTTAGGAATGTGGAGTATTATTTGGATTGTGATATTATTCCTTGTCTAATTGATCACTGGGGGTGTTTTGGCCTTTCGGGGGAAGATGAAACATGGAAATGGAGTACATCTTATTTTATTGGAGGGGTTCAGTTTTTTCTTTTTGCCTTGCTGTGGAATTTTCTGTGTGAAAAACATTATGGTGGGGAGAATTTACACATCCGTGAATTATTTTAAAGGTGTTTTTTCATTGAATTTCCATTCATTCTTTTTTGTGGAGGTTTTCCATAAATTTTGGAGGAAAGAGTGAGTTTTAATAATTTATGTCAAACTGTAAGCCCATTTCCAAATTTAAAAACCAATTTTTTATAACTCTAATTTTTCTATATAATTTACACCCATTCCACCTCTAAATTGGAATCCCTTGGTATATTAAATCCACCATATCCATTTGGACATCATAGTAACCCACAATCATGATAGATTTGGGTTTTTTTATTAAGGTATTGGGCTATCCCGAAAGCCCATTTCTTTCATTAATTTTTTTAGTTCTGTAATATGTCATTCAATTGTTAAAGTTTTTCAGTGATTTCTACTCTCACCCGAGACCACATACCCTAGGCGCGCCCCTATTCAATGCTACATCTTTTTGGAGCTAATATTCATCACGAATTTGGATAAAACTTATATGGATTTCTCAACTCATCCAGATTTGAAGAGGAAAATTGTTTTTTTCATAACTCCTTAAATTTTTACTCTTTTCACCCATTATATTTCTTAAATGACATCATCATCCTTATTAGAACCTCAAATTCATTTCTGGCTATTTGTAAATTCATCTTCTGGTGTATTTGGGTCGTTTTATTTAAGATATCTCAAGTAAGTGGGTTTCCTCTCATGTTTCTCTCATTTTCTTAAGATATTCCACTTTTCTGGAGGTTATAAAATGCCTAGTTGCGAGGGTTCTTACCTAGGGTATAATATTGAGTCTTTTCGGTGAAATTTTGTAGATTAGGGCTTGATTTCACTTCCTTGTGGTTTGGCAGTGGTCTGGTTGAACTTGGTAGTGGTGTGGTAGAACTTTCACACTATGATTTGGAGTTGTGGCACAAATGGTAGGTGATTCAATTTGTAAGAATAATTGAATGATTTAGTTTTGTATGATTTATATTTTTAGAAATCTTCTTTTATATTTTTTTGTGGGAAATATATATTTGGATGAATTTTTTAAGCTGTTTATTTTTAAGTGGAAACCTTGTTAAAAAATGAGTGTTTTTCGTATGTATTTCCTACTGTATCACGTGGGGATTTTTCAAGGATCGTTAAATAGTTTTATTAAATGTTTTAGGGATTCAAATTCTGGATTTATGTTATATTGGCATTACCATGGTCTCAAAAGTTGGGTTTTAGAATAATTTTATGTGAAAAACTCAGTTACACTCCTTGAAATTGTTTCATAATGGTTTTAAGTGGGTTCTTAATCAATTTAAGAGGTGAAACTATGTTGCCGAATAATTTTGGTAAGAGATTACTTTTGAAATTGTCTATTTTAATGTGATAGGGTTGTTTTGTGATTTTTTCTATCTTATAAAGGATTTATAAAAAAACTAATGGATTTATTGAAGTGAGAAAGAGATTCCAAATGAGTTGATGACTGTTTTGGTGTGAGTATGATTTCAAAATGAATTTGAATGGAAAATGGGATTATGTGACTTTTTTTATATACATGGATGGTTTAGGGTTTGTTTGTGAATTTTAAATATACTTTTTAAGAGGAAATAGTAATTTATATGATTCAAAACTTATTTGAGAACAATGGGGGAACCCGAGTATCTAGGTGGGTGGATGTGTACTAGTATGCTAGTGATACGGTGGGGTTTTTCCCCTATTTCACATTGCAATATTGACATGGAAATACTAAATTAATTGTGATGATGATGTTGGGGGACAACTAGGATATGTGTATTCTCCCTAATTTTCTCTTGTGAGCAACAGAACAGATATTTATTATGGTTACATTCACCGAGATACGAGGTACCTAGGACCCACAACGAGATAGTGCCTAGGGGTATTTCCCATTGCCAGTGCTCAGTAGATAACTAACAATTAGTGGATGCATATAGTGTTTTTGGCTGGATAAAATCACCATCTTGTGCATTTTATTTAAATTCGTCATTATTTAAAATATCACACTTGTGAAATATTTTTAAGTTAGTTTCATCTTTTAGGAATTGTTACTAGCATTTGTTCTTTACAAAACTTCCAAGATTTATTGTTATAATGATTATCACATAGAATATTATAATTTTGGATTCCTACATGGATTTTGATAACACCATACTTACACCTTTGGGTGTCAGGAGGCTCGGTTATTTTGTTACATGTTTGGGTAAGGATTTTTGTGCCAATGGTTCAGGTTTCTAGCAGTCTGTCTTGGTGTAGTGTCATGGAGATGGCTTGAGGGAAATGCCTCTTTCTATGAGGAGTTTCTTAGGCTGTAAATTTTGGAATTCTTAATTTGTTATAGTCTTTGAGAATTGTTTTAAATTATGTAATTATATTCAAAAAATTTGTAAAATATGGCTTGTTTTAAAAAATCTAGATTTTTTATATTAGATTTGTCTTCTGTTTTTTGTTTATAAACTCTGGTAAATCATTCCCAAATTACATTTTGTGATACCTAGGAACTTGTTCCAGCCTGTGGGGATTGGAAACATACTTTGGGACTTGTTCTGGACTATTTTGTGTGCCAGTTTTGATGGAAACCTGATTTGGTTCGTGACAAACTGGTATCATAGGAGGATCACTCTCTTTAAGTCATATTATTTGAGGAAGAGTTGGGATAATATGGAGTTTGGATTTTTGGGACATGACATTCCAATTACTATTTGGGTTCCTAGATAGCGCACCTCGTGACTTGATTATGGTTGCCAGGGGAAGTAGGGTTTTAACTGAGTCCTTTGTTTTTCTTGGATTGGTGGAAATTAGGGGAATATAAAAGATAGTTGGGATGATGGTCTCAGTGATATTACAAAGCCTGGAATGCCATGTAGAGATAGGGATATTTCCCTAGAACACTCTCTGTCAAAGTGAAGTGTTTGTCTTATGGTCACCAACCATATGTCTTAGTCACCACCGAAACTAGTTTTTTCTCTCATTGTCTCATGCCTCCTCGTGTTGGAATCATGGAAGTATGGTTTAAAAAAAATTGACATGGTTTTAATAATCATAAAGTATTTTTTAGATGATTTTCTAATAAATAGAGAGTTTCTTGATTTATTAAACTGTTGAACTAAATTTTATGAATTGTTTTTAAATATAAAATGTCTTGTAAACTACTCTTTTGAATGCAGGAACTATGTTATAGATGGTTTTGAAAAAAGAGTTTTCAATAGGGTTATCTAAACTACTAAAATGTGTTTTGATGGGATGTAATGTTTTAGAGTTCACATGTGGAGTTTGGAAATGGTCATTAATTTGGTAACTAGAGATCAATTGAAATGTTTTATGAAATTTTGGAATCTTGTTTTAAAATTATATGATTTGCTTTCCCAATTAAATAAGGATTTATGAAATGATGTTTTCTATGAAATTAGAAGTGTTTTTAAATGGGCTGAAATATTTTCAAAATAATTTGCATGACTTGGAAGTGAGTTCTTATTTGAATGATTGGGAATTTCATCAATTTTATTGTAAGATTTAAATTGGGTTTTTGATTTCAAGGTTAGAGATCTTGGGAAAAGTAAGTTTAGGTTGGCTATTTTGGTTTTAAAAAGTTGAACGAATTTTTGATTTATCCTTTGTTATTTCCATGGGTGACCACATGAATGAGGTTATACGGGCTGATGGATGGATAAAGGAATGAATAGATGAGTGCCAGGATGGATATGAGAAGGGTGCCCGGTATGGCACGGAAACATGCATGTGTGAGGCCGATGGGGTACCACTGGTGGGTACACTAACCGCCGAACCATTTTCTTCAAATCAGTGATTTTAAAAGAAAACATAATGTATTGATCATTATAAATCCTTGATTGGAAAATGACAATAAGATTCATTTTCAAACCATAATTTAGATTCGTCATACATGGTTCAAATTGACTTTAATAATACTATGAGGGTAATATAACATTATTTAAAACATTTTTAGAAAACATGGTTTTGGTTGAAATTTTATTTACGACTGAAGAGAGAAGTAATGTTATATTTTCATTAAAACATATTATTAATTATCTTAATTACAAAAGAGAGAGAAAATTGTACCATTAATTCTAGATATAATTAATATACATATTATAATAAAATAATGATAATTCATGATATATGGAACATTATATTTCATAAATGGAAAAATAATCATAAACAGTATCGATAAAAAATGATATTGTAATAATAAATTGTTATGACATTCATTAAATTGAATAAAAAATACCCATGAATTAATAAAAAAAATTAAGATTAAAATATCATGAAAATAAGTTGATTTATTATATAACATTTCAATTGTATTGTATATTATCCTCATAAAAGAAAATAGGTATATAAAAAAACCTATGTCACAATGAATGAAAATTGAGACAAAATTACATTACTGATTTTTTAAAATTTTAACCACAAACCCAATGAAAGAGATATAATAAAATATATATGTAAATAAAAAAATTTAGAGAATTATCATAAAATACATTCATGGTAGGAATATATACCACATAGAATGACTATGTAATTAATATAGAATGTGTCTCACAAAATTAAAAGTACGGAGGAAATATCTTACAACTTCAGTGACATTAGAGTCTTGATTCCCATGAAAGAATAAAATAAAATTATAATTATGATACCATTAAAAAATTAAATTCATGATATAAAATGTCTGAGTTAATCATATAAACCAAAAAAAAATAAACTAGTGGTGAATTTGGAATAATTCTCATAGAAATATAAGTATGCCATGAAATTCCCTTACCTAAACTCATAACTCTCATAATACGTGTTAAAACAACCATTATAATAAATATTATTTTATTATAAATCAATCAAATATTTATAATAATATATATCATTCCATATATGGTTTCATTATTACTTTATATTACCCTTTTATTATCAATTCCTTGTTAATGTTTCATTTTGGTGAATAATGTTGTTACTATATGATAATTATATAAAAATAATTGAATTGGTTTTGGGAATGAATAAATAAAAATTCATTGATAAACATAATGTTTATTGGGTATCTCCTTTTAAATTGCACCAAAGGACTTACATGGTAGGATTTCCACAAAAAAATGGTTTCTAGGATGAGAGGAGTGATTTTTGGAATTTATTTTATCTATTATATTCTGTTATAAATGTCTTGAGAGGTTTCATTAACCAGGGAGATCAATATCCAATTTATAGTGAAGATGGAGTGACATTATTTTAATACTAAAAGGTAATCTTTATTTGGAGGTATCCCTTAACTAATGTTCCCATAATAATGAAATATTTTTGAGAAAATATGATAAATGGGAGAAATATGGTCATCCTAAAGGAATATGACATGTGTGTAGGTCATTTTTTAATTGAAGTTTAATGTTTAGTCATTTGGTAAACTAGTTTTTCTCTTTATATTTGTAATTAATTTTCACACATTTCACTAATAATTTGTATAAAAAATTATTTTTACAATATTATCCACTATAAATTTTTATTATTCATTATATTAATTTTTTTCTAAATTACAATTACATAAATGGTAAAAATTAATCTGAAATTAACACCATAGATGGGACAAAACAATGTGTTTGTAATGTTAAAATATTTGAAATTTTGAAATAATTTAATTCCAATTTCATTTTAAAATTTATTAAAATTATATAAATTAGGTTAATATATATATATAATTTATCAAAATATATATCTAAACCAAATAAAAAAAGAATTTATATATAGATATAAATAAATAGAAAAGTATAATTTTAATTTAATTCGTTATTTTTCACTATTCGTCAAAACCTGATTTTTTTAAATACCACAAACTAATCATATAATAATTTATAAATTGAAATATAAAAAATGTAGTTAATTTATAAAATATAATTTTCTTAATTTTTTAACATTAGTTTGAAATTAAGTACACCATTAAAAGTTGAAAAAACATTCTTTTAAAAAAAATATCTTTTTATGTGTACAATTAGAATTATTCATATCTCTTTTATAGAAAAATCATAATTTTAATTTTAATTAGAAAATTAAATATATAATATATACTTTCCATTAAAATCATTCATAAAAAGTTTGTGTTTTATGTTATTGTTATCAACTGAGATTTTGAATGCAGAAAATGTTGTTCAGAAAAGGAATTTATTTATTTTAAAATCCTTCTAACTCTCATTTCTAATTAATCAGTAAAAAAATAATTCATTATATATGTCTATATATATTCATGTGTTAGTGTAAAAAATAGTTTCCTATATTAGAAAATGATATTCATAAATTACATGCGAACAGTTAGGTGATAACTATAGTAACATTTTAATAATATTATTAGTAGTATATTATAGTTTGTTGAAAATCAGTCTTGCATATAACGTAATCTATAGAAGAAAAATGGTATTTCATGTAAATCAGTCCATACATAGTGTATTGTGTAAATAAATATAATATACATGTTATGTGTATCTCAATATTAATTAGTTATTTCGTTTAAAATACTACAACTTGGTTTAGCGTGCAATGCAACCCATCAAATAATTTTAATTAATTTGAAAAAATTAATAATTCAGAAAAACAATGGGTGTTACATTGTAAATTCTGAGTTTCTATTTAGGGGGATTTTATTGATATTATCCATTAAACACCATTTATTTTCTAATCCTCTCATTATTCATATAATATCTGATTATTAGAACTGTATTATTCACTAATATAAATAAATTTGTTTTTCTACCATTTCAAGGATAATAAAAATAATTTTATTAAAGTACTTATTTATAATTAAAAATGGTCATTTTCACAACCTTTGAATTTATTTATAATTTATTAAAAATCAATCTTTCTAAAATTATTATTTATAATTAATTTTGTTACTTTTTACAAAAGTATGAATTGAATATTTTTAACGTATATATCATAAACAAATTTTCATACCTTTAGAACTATTATCTGATTTGATGATTCCAATAAATTTTTAAATGATTATTTAAAAAAGTATATTGTAAATGTTTTGGGAATACTCGGTTAAAATTATATCAATGTAAAATTATATCTTCTCATGTTTTCAAAGAAATGATTTAATGATCATTTATGGGAATTATTTATAGATGTCGACAATAATTAAGGATTTTAATGCCTCATTGGGGATACAAACATATGATACCATCCTAATTATCTATTTGGATGGATAGTGATGAGGATGATTCAAGGATTATTCTCTGAAACTCATTGCTTTATAGTGTTTTTAATAAGTTATAATGAAACCAAATTATTTTCCAATGGTTATGCTATGATAAAATTATAATTTTTTTATAAAATTTGTTTCAATTAAATGAACTATGATGTAATTAATTGATGAATATCTCGTTACCTTATGGCACACATATGTGTGGTTTTAATTATATGATTGGTGGTTCTGTTATATCCATTCAGTGAATTGGAAAAATCCATAAATCTCAAAATATATTATGTTAAAATATTTAATGTGCTTGATCCAATATTAGATAAATGCGGGGATATATGATCTGGTTTGATATGGGTAACATGTGTTGATTCCTAATCCATTATGAAATCAGAAACATGTGTTGATGCATGGGAAATATGTGTTAATTCATACTATGATAAGACGGTATGGGTAGTTAACATTAACATATGATGTAATTTATATTCAAATGATAGTGACACACTCATATAAAATGTTTTTATTTTTATGATTTTAAATTATGGTTCAAGATTAATTTATTATGATTCCTCATTCTTAAGAATCATTTCTTTTAAAATTGGAATTTTTTATACCCTAAATCATGTTTATCATAAATGAATAATTGGATATTAACATTTTATGTTATGATGATAATGATATACAATTATACTTATCTTATGTTTTTATATGATCATTGATTTATATCCAATGTGTTTACCCTTACTAATCATTTTGTCTATCCTATTATTTTGTTTCCTTTCCCCAATTTATGAATAGTGGTTTTAAGTAGGGAATGTCAAAGAAGGGTATAATGTGAGAATAACATAATGAGAGATGTAATAGGTATATCATGAATTATTTTTTATTATATCAATCCTCTATGTAAGTTAATAATTTACAGTTCTTGAATGTATTTCCACCTACAAAAAAATTGGCCCCTCAGAATTCAATTGGTGGAATGGTTGGCCACCTAATAGTGGAGAATGAAAAGAAAAGATAGTGGGCCTATGTACACTCTGTTTACATTTTAGTACATGTAACATACTTATTTTTCTATTAATAATGTGATGGAATTCTAAACATGGGGCTGCCTATTCAAGGGGGGGAGTGTTTCAATTATATCGACTTGATCCTCTAACGAGGACAATTGAAGTTTTTTTACTCTGTTTTTTATTTAATTTTTTTCTCTTCCGAACTCCTTTTTGCCCTATTATATTCATGTGCATGGTTGATTCATCAATCATCCCTTGCACCAATATACTGGTTTAAATATGTTAATTAATATGTTTTTAGGTTTTAATATGACTATGGTGAATTGTAATTTAAATTTTTAAGTGGTTATTTATATCAGGATTTTTATTTTCTAATTCATTAAACAATTAAAATCAATGTTCACGAGTTGTGTCATGTAGTATTAAGATTGAACCATTGGGTAAAATCAAATGGAATAAAAATAAGAAAGGCCATCATCATTGGGTGAGTTTTTTCACATTCATTTTGGGGTTTCATTAAAAACACATTTTTAGTTTATTAATTACCCGACCAAGGAATTTATTTCTAAATGGGTAAGTTATTTATTTATATGATGAAACAATAGGAAAATTTAATCAATATAATAAATAATTCAATAGGTAAATTTAAATAAAGTATGGTTTCTATTATAATGAACCCTAATTGAATTTGATGCCCGACACATGTGTTTCCTTGTTTCCCCCCTTATTTTTACATTTCATCTTGTGTTGTATTATTAATATATTTACCTTCCCACCAATTATTTTTTATAAATAATATAATTCCACTCTATGAGTTGTGAATTCATTTCATTTTGGTTCCTCACTTTGAGATCAAACCCTAATCCCATTAGTTATCCAGTTTGAAGAGTGATAAATATCTAATTTTTTGTGACTTATATTGTGTGTGGTAAAATTTTATTTTGATCGTGTGACCTATAATCAACACTTTTATGCACTTTTATTACCATTACATGTATAAAGTATGATATATAAATATGTGAATTTTTACTATAATGGTTTTGATACTTTTACATCCACATTTTACATGGTAATTTCTTTATATTCTATCTCATATAAAATGGTTATATAGGTACCAAGGTATAATGTGAACCTCAAGATAATTTGATAGTAATGATAATAATATGTCATATAGTCAATATATATCATACTAATCAGATAAATATAATGTATTATTGTCAGGTTTTGAGGGATCATAATCATTGAGACATCTTTCTTAGGAATCTATTACATGGTGATCTCAAAGTTATGAGATCAGGAGAACATACCCTACAATTGTAAGACAACATGATTTAGGTGTCATTATATTGTCCTATCTATGAACATGTGTACATGTATATAGACATGAGATCATTATCAATGTGTATTTTTAGATCACATGCTTGGATGAAAGGAGAAATGCATAACATTGAAGTCATGTTGTGGCCAATTGTTTGGGTGCGTCATTGGTGGTATGGAATCAGTTGAACGATAATGGTATAATTTCATGCTTCTAATTTGATAAAGAGATTTTGAATGGGCACAAGTTGACTAGGAACAAATTACTATCATTAAACCCATGTTCAATGTAAAATAAGGTATGTCTATCCAGTACGGTTAATATATATAAAAAGAAATAAAATTATGATGAAACAAGTATGCATCCTACTTTATGAGATCTTGCAATACAAAGATACTATACTACATAGAACATGTTCATAAGTGGTAGGCGTAGCTATGGCATTCATTATTTCATTAGGGGCCACAATGAGTTTCTATAATATTCTCTTGTCCTTTGGGTTGGACACAATTCTATCAATATATGGACCTACAGGGTTACACATTACATTTATCAACAGGTTCCGCCTATTCTAATTAATATGAGCTTAAGATGAAGTGGTCCCCATGTGTGGTGGCCAGTGAATGTCTGAGTGTGATCGATCATCGGTAAAAATAATTCAATTTTCTTATTAGTGTTCAGAATAATAATTATTTAATTTATTTCATTATGTGTTCAAATATTTTTTGAATAATATTAGTGAATATGAGAAAATATAATTATTTAATGAAACATAGGATGTTTAATGTTTGTTATATCATTTTGGGAACCTACGAGCTGAGTTAATAGTTCATATTTATCACATAATATTTTATTGGTCTAAAAGTGAGTCATAAAATATTGCTGATATATTTGTAAAATTTATTAATTCCTCTTTGTGTGAAAATGTATAAAGTAAAAGTAATTATTATTTAAGGACCAAAGTAGAATTCTAAAATGTATAAACTATGTATAAAAGGTCATTTTAGAATTATAAATATGGTTATAAATTATTTTAAATTATTTAGTTAGATAAATTCTCCTTTCATCTCATCTAAATTTCATGTAGAGATATTTATAAGAAATAAAAAATGATGGATCTATCTTGTCTTCTTAATGGAGTCTTTTTTCTTCATAGTATCGAAGGGGAATTGTAAAGCTCTTTTATTTACTATGATAGCACATAGAAAATGTGAATTGTTGATCAATATGTTTTTGTGCATGTGTGAATGATCTATAGGATGCATATATTGTTGAATTTACACCAAGACACATAAATAGTGATTGAATAAAACTATATAATACAAACAAGAAAGGTAAAATTTATTCATAAATTTGATTTTTTTCATGATTAAATTTAATTACATTTGATACCATACAAATCCCAAAAAAGTGGTTTTATGGATTAAATGTTTTTAACATGAATCCAAAACCAAAATTATAATTCAGTTTGTTTCTATAACTTTTTTCCTCCATTGGTTACTTAAATTGGTATTATAGGGAATATACCATTATTTACGATGAAAACTATTAAATTTTAATTAAATTTTCTATGATTCTGTAATGTAGTTTTAAATATGGTCTCAATTTGACTAACAACCAATTGATCTGAAATATTATTAGTAAGATATGCTTGATCAAGGATTAATGATTTTTTCAATAAAAGTTATGATGAAAATTATTTTTCTTTCATCACTTTTATGGTAACCATTGTAACTAATTTTTAACTGGAGCGCGATGTGAATATGTTTCCTCTAGATTTGATATACCAAAAACTATTTGTGTTATTCATTTGGTAGTAGAATCATTTTTTTCATGATTATTTCGTTTTCCAAAATTAAAAATAAAAGGATAACATGAAGCTTCCATGGTATTATTACACAATTCATCCATGGGAATCTTTCCCAAAGCTTCAATTGGATGATTAAAAAAAGATTTCATGTGTAGCTTTCAAAAAAAAATGGCATGTTTTGAGTTTTTCTATATACACTTTTATATAATATATAATAATATATATTATGAAATATAGATATTATATCCCTATATACACACATATATATATATTGTGTGTGTAGGGCCTTTAATTGATGCCCCATCATGGGCCATACAAATTTAGTCTGGGTCTGACCGGCTCAATCCATTTAACCCATCGCATGACCTAAATTAATTTCTAAGGAACTTATTTAGGTCAAAATAGACATGATAATTTAGGAAACAATGTCCTAAATTAATTTTAACTATCATGGATTAAAAAAATTATTTCAGAATTTTTACAATGTATTAGTGATTATTTAAAATTATATTATTTAAAGTTAAATTATTAATAATATATTGAATTTGAATTTTTTAAAATTTAATATTTTTAATTCAATATAATTTAATGTTGACTAATCATGAGCTGAGATCGAATTATTATTTTTCGGTTTATTATTATTTTTTATTTATTTATTTTAATTAATTTTTTACAATGTTATAATTATTTCATTTTGATTATCCTCACATAGTCTACCATATTAATGTTATATAAAGTGTTCTGTTCCAAAATATAGTTTTAAAATGAATTTTCACTCATTGAGCCTCATTTGATTCTGAGTACACATTGTAAATATTAGTGGATTTCGTGGAAAAGATAAAAGATTTGAGAGAAAGTGTAAACTAAATAAGTGTAGTACATTGGAGTTGTGGGATCATTAATTCATGTTAGGTATTAATGTATATAATTCTCTCAGGGACTTGATTAATTCATTATTCACTCAATGTATTGAACAATAGTTAACATTTCATGATCACATCATTATTTTTCCCCATTTTAATGGTTTATGTTTTTATGAATTTGTATTTATTATGCATTATAACATATTCTGACATTAAACAAGCATGAGATGATGAAATGAACAAGTGAGGTGAAAGTTTTCTATTGGATTTCATATCTAAGATTCAAGTGAAATCAAATATAACATTCATGTTAAAAATAAAAGGATATCATTCTCTAGGATAAATTCATAAATACCTCATAGAAATTATAAAATAGTTAATTGTCTTCCTTCACATGCATTTGGATAGAACAGATTTTTTGAGGTGGTCAACATACCTAGTTGAGGGTTATTCAAACCACTAGAGATTCTAAATAAGTGTGGGGGGTGAATTAAAAAACTTTTTATTAAAAAGAGTATTCATATCTATATTTTTTTAATTTTAGAAGAGAATCATTGATGAATAAAAATTGATTCTTTACAAGAGATGAGACTACGCTCACATGATCAAAGATTCATGAGTGAATGCAGTTATACTGTCAAATTCACATCATTAAATTATCCTAGTAGTGGAATAACCATAACTTATAGACTATGAGGAGAGGTTTCAAGGATCCTTTCCACTAGAACACACCAGTATTATTGTATTCTGTAGATGGTAGTTTAGGGATACTACGATTTGATAAAATAGATGGAGACATTTAAAATTAAAAATTTGAAACTATCTTGTGTAATAAATATAAATTATTAATCTTCTAGGTTATTTTTTAGAGAAAAAAATTTTATCCACCAATAATTTAAATTCAATACAATCAATATTTGATTAAGAGAATAACCTGACTGACCATAACATCCAGGAGTGGTACAAGTAATTAAAAATAGTACCGTTCCAAGAGAGGACCAATTATGTGCTAGAATTCCTACATACTACTGATCCTCATTAAGGAGAACTCATGGAGGATTAAGATAAATAAAATAATAATATTTTTTATGCACAAGATGTTAACCATTTCATGTTGGAATCGATGCCTAGTGAGGTGAAAAAAATGATTGTGAATTATGATAAATTCCAAATGCTAACTTATATCCAAGATTTATACAATGAGAGAACTCAGGAAGAAATATATGAGATATATAGTTATTTGTATTGATGTTGGCAGTATAAGGAAATCAAATGTGACCTCAAGTACTCAAGATGATCGATTAAAATGGTAGAATTGAGTCCCTTATGTTCAAACTAAACAATGATCCAGTAACTAGTCTCATTCTTTCCATTTTACCACATGGATTCTCATTATTCACTATTAATTATAATATGTGTTACATGAATAATTCACTCCTATATTCTCCTTCTTTAGTTCACCATGAATATAAGTATATGAATAATTACAACACTTTTTTACTTATACTGAACTATAGGGGGAAAGAAAAGGCTAAATTAATAAGGGATAAGTCTAAGTAAAATACACTAATGAACCACCCTCCCATGATTACAATGATATAATGAGAGAGAAATGATTAAAGGCAGTGTACTTTTATTGTGTTATAAAAATCCATTTGAATATGAATTTTATAGTTTGGAAGTATATTTATATTGAATATTTGGTTACCAAAAACTTAATATGTAATTGATTATCATTATAAATTTCCTAATGAAATGGTTCTTGTACTATGTAATTATTATTTCTTAATATCTGCTACCAGAAACATATCCATAATGTTTAGTTTATATACACTAGGATTTTATTTCAATTATGAAAATTGATGTTTTATTATTTATAAGGATAACATAGAATATGGTACAAAAAACCATTATAATGGGTTATATATACGTAAACATGAAAATATAGCACTTGAAATAAATGAAAAATATAATTAGAATGAATTATATCCTACCCACACATGGAACATTAGGCCAGGTCATGTGAATGATAATAATTTACGAAAACTTCATCATGTTTTGTATTTAGACTTCCTGAACATAAAACCATGGGTTGTATGTCACACTTGTTTTCATGATAAAACCACCTAATAACCTTTTAGTGGAAAAAATAAAAATATAAAAAAACATTATAATTGGTGCATACTAATGTATGTATTCCATTTCCACTAGAGTCTAGGGGTTTTTTTATAGTTCATTACATTTTACAATGACTATAGTAGATGTGTATATATCCATTTATGGAGGTATAAGTCAAATTTATTAATCATGTTTAAGGAATATCATAATGAATTATATAATCAACTTGGTTAGAAGACACATAAATTTTGTTGAGATCAAGTTGTACAATCTCATAACCAATATTTTATTGTTCATTTAATGGAGTGTGTGATAATTCTCCAACTCAGCCGAACATACACTCCTTAGTAGAATGGTTTTAATGAAAGGTGGAATCAGACCCTCTTGGCATGGTTTGATCAATGATGAGTCACGAAACTACAACATTATACTTTTAGGTATATCCACTACATACTATAGCCTATAGACTAAACCGATTAAAAAATAAAGAAGATAATGGGATTTTGTATGACTTTCTGTATGCAATGAAATACAGTCTATAAAACATAAAATTATGTTGAAGAAGGTATTTTTTTCAAGACTATAACTTGTGAAATACTAGTATCCCAGAACACTAAGTGAATCTTTTTATTTCAACTTAAGTAAACTAAATTAATTTACCTATAAAACCATTTAAGTAGAAAAGTGGTTATAGAATGATATGCTAAATTTCAGGAAAGGGAACACATTTCCATTGGGAATTATGGGGGAAATTTTCATATTAATGCAGTTGATGATTCATACGCACAAAATTTTTAGCAGGAACAATCCCTACAAGAGGGAGTTGGAGAGAAAGGTATTCTTTGACACATGTATTGTTTAGATCTACTATAGATTCTATAGAACTAGATTTTTATGGATTTTCTATCACCATGGAAAGAGACACATTACACATATAGAATGATGAATGTTTGACATTCATGGGAGCTATAGATAGAAAGGATACTACTAAATAGAAAGAAGAAATATGCTCTGAAATGATTTCAATGTACCAAATTCATTTTTTGATTTTGGTAGAAAACTATTATATGGGAAGCCTATTGGGTGAAAATAGATTTTTAAGAAATTATGGACATTCATTGTCACATAAGAAACAATATGGAATTCCTATTAGCGATGACATTTAGGCAGGAACATGGAATTGACTATGATGAAACCTTACCAACTATTTGAATTATAAAATATATTAGATTATTAATTTAAATAGTAGACTTCTATGATTATGAAATTTGGAATGTTGATGGTAATTTTTTCCATAATGTGATGTTAGTTGATGATGTCTATATAACACAACCTAAACAGTTCATTTTAAAAATGAGTGTTGATAAAGGGCGAAAGCTATAAAGATCCATATATGTATCAAAGTTGGCATCAACATCATAAATTATTTGATTTTATTAGGGAATATGAAAAAGTTGTTTTAAAAATAATTAATGTGATCCATGTGTCTCTGTGAAGGTTAGTGGAAGTTACATTTTTTCCTAGTATTATATGTTGATGAAAAATTATTAAGTAGAAATGATGTTCAGATCATATATTTAGTGAAGAATTTGTTAAATCATTGCTTATCCATGAAATACCTTGGTGAAATAGACTCTGTTTTTGGGGATCATGATCTATCATGTTATATTACATAGACTACTCAAGTTAATTCAATTTACATATATAGAAAAGGTTCATAAAAGGTAAAATATAGAACAATCCAAGAGAGGATTACTTCTAGTGTCACATGTAATTAACCTCCCTATGAAATTTTTCCCCCAAAACAGAAGGGGAATTAAATAATAAGAAAAATCCCTTTTCTTTATTAGTTTTATCAATCATCTTTTTCATGGTATGTACAATGTTTGATGCTTCCTTTTCAGTAATCATGGATGATAGATATCTGTCCAATTTATGAGAGCTCTATTAGGAATATGTAAAAACAATCCTAGAGTACTTTCAACTTACAAAGAATATGTTCCAAGTGTAAAAAGGAGATTAAGGACTGGTTATGATGATATACACTAATGCTATCTTCCAAAAATATCATGATGATCTAAACTCAATTCAATGATATATATTTTTCAAGAATGGTGGTCCAATGATCTATTTGAGCTCGAAGAAGTCTGTGGTTACTGATTCTACATCAAATTCCATGTATATAGTAGCTTATAATGTAGATAAGGAATAATTATGGATATAAAAATTTGTGTCTTATCTTATAATTAATCTACCCAATGAAAACCCTATAATATTATATGGTGATAAAATTGTGGCACTGGTTCTTTCTAATGAACCTAGGTCACACCATAGGAAAATCCATATACTTCAGAATTTTCATTCCATGAGGGATTTTATAAAAAGATATGATGTCATGGTAAATAGACTATCCATAGATGATAACATGGAATACCCCCTAAAAAAATCTATATCTCAGCAGAAGCGTGATACTCATCTGAGAGCAAGCAGGATGAAATTTTTTAGCAATTGGATCTAGAGCAAGTGGAAGTGTGGTGAATGGGTTCCTTAGACATAATTTTTTTATGTATATTATTACCACTACATGTATACAATTTGATATATTCATGTTTCTAATCATACCATTAGAGTATTGATAATTCTACATCCACTATTGACATGATAATGACCTTATATTACATGATGTGTCAAAAGGATATAGTAGTTCCCAACCATAATGAGAACCTTGAAATAAAATGATAACAATTGTAAACATATGTCTTATAGATAGATAGATCAAACACATAAGAGAAAGATGATTTCTAACAAATTTGTTATATGGATCATAATCATGAAGACATATTTTCGTAATGGTTTCACATGGTGATCTCATGTACATCAAATCATGATAATAGTCCCGTTACTTGTAACACCACTTGTTCTAAGTTTCAATGATTATTACTATCCATAAACATGAGTATTGGTGTTTATAATTTAGATCATTATCAATGTGAATCATGTTATCACATAAATTTATGGAATGAATAATCATGACATCGAATTCATTATGAGGTATGTTTTGTTGGGATAATCATTTGTGGCATGGCATTGGTTGAATGATCACGTTAGAATTGGTCTCCTTCAAGTTGAGGAAGATATATATTGTGGTCCTACGTTTAAAAGGATGGAAATTCCTTCATTAAATCCATTTACATGGTACAAGAATATATGCTAATCTAATTTCATCATGAAATATATAATGAAATTAAATGATGCTAACATAATTGTTATTTCTTATTTATGAGGTATCGTGAGACAAGGTGATTATAATACAGAGATCATATTTTTTGTAGAAGGTCATGGCTAAGACATTAATTACATCCATAGGGTTCATGAGGGGTTTCTATACTCTACTCTTGATCTATGGGTTATACTCACTGCTATCTAGATAAGTACCTTGAGGGTTAAACACTATGGGTTTCCCCGATTTTCAATTATTTTATTTAGTATGTGTTTAGAATGAAGTGGACCCCACATTCATGGGTCGGTGCACATTCTATTATGATCGATCAAAATTAACAAATACCCAATTATATTGTTCAAGTTTATAATAATGGTTGTTTTATTTATTTCCTAGTAAACTCAAAATTTTTATCATAAAAGTGAATATAAGAAAATATAATATTCTTAATAAACATATTATGTTTAAGTTTCATTAAATTATTTAGAGTTATTACTGGTAGAGTTACTAGTATGTATTTTATCATGTTACATTGTATCATGTTTCAAGTGAGTGAAAAAAATATTTTTTACATTTATGAGAATTTAATTGAGTCATATGTTTGTGTAATGGTCTAAATTTAACATTATTACTTTCTTAGGAACAAGTGATATTTTGATACGAATATCCCCAATATTGAAGTTCATGTTATCATCATTAATTGGGATCTCCGTAATTTTAACCTATTTTGTTATAGAATCTCACATTTCTTCTCCCATCAGATTTATAGAGAGTGATTCTAATGAAATGAAAATGTTAGATCTATATGTTTTTTATGATCAGGTCCACATTCTTCACACGATTGAATGGATGTTATAAAGATCATTGATTTACTAGGATAGAACCTGGGAAATGGATATCAATAGTAAAGGAGTTTTTTCATGTGTGGATAATCTAGAGGAATTGAATCTTATCTCGTATTACCCATGACATTTCTATTATGAGGTAGTATAACTATAAGCATTAAAAAAACAAGTTACCTTATACAATTTCTTATGACATTGTTTTTACACATAGATTTAATTACTTGTGATATTTAAAGAAATATGGGAAATTTGTTTTGTTTATTTATGTTTTCAATAATAATCCATTCCCAAAATTTTAAATTTTTCAAGTTTAACAATTCTGTAGTGCCCTGGGTTCCTTCAAAATATTTTCTTTGTTACTTGGAAACTATGCTGCAAAAAATATTTTTGAGTCAAGGATTGTTAGTTCACACATTTCATCACATTATTTTCTTTTTATTTTCATAGGTTATCTATCTCACTTCTATATGGATTTATAACCCACCAAAGTTTGTTATTCATTATATAGATATGATTTTTATCTATATGATCCAACAATTTTATAATATTGTCTGGTGGAATACTATCCATATATGGATGATGTTTCTAATTCAAGGACTACCAATGTATATTCTACACCCCACCCACTTCTTCATTTACCAAAATATCATTGGATAATACTGAAAAAATTGATCAATGATGTAATATTTTACTACATACCCTTTGGACCAAACAAAAGGTCTGTGATGACTTAGAAATTTTAAAGATATTTTTTTAGATAATTAGTAATATCGATGACTCAGTTGAGATTCATGTTGGTTTTTCAATTTTTGATTCAAATGAGGTAGTATGTAATGATGTAGACCATTTTTTAATTTAGTGTTTCTAGAAATTGTTTTTCAGATATCGAAATTGAAAATGGGGTAATTTTATATCATTCTTATATAGAAATTTATCAATTAATTCTCTTTGATGCATGTGTTTATTTCCTACATGCTCCCGAAGATTCTTGGGATTGTTTTCAAGATTATAGTATTTAGGAGAAAAAATCCATATAGGTAGAAAATCATGTGACCTAACCTATAAAAAAGTGTACCATAAATGTCTATTTCCATTGATAAAGACATTGTAGTCCATTTCATAATCCTCTTGATATTTATTGTTACTCTATAGAAGATGAAGGATCTGGACACATGTTATTGTACAAAAATTGCAATCCACACCCTCCATCATATTATGCTCTCTTCTTCTAACATAGGATGATCCAAATACCTAGAATAAAGAAACTTACTAGTATGCATCCGAGTCTCCCTCCCTCTTCATCCCTCTCTCAATCTCATTTATTTTAATTAAATACACAAAATCTACATATTCTTTACATGTTGTGTATCATCCTTCTCTTATTTTGCTTTTTTTCAAAAAATACTATTGGTGTGGAAATAAAATATTGTTGGAACCATGGTCTTTTATGCATGATTTGGAGTGTGGTTTGTGTTTGTTGTCAATACTCAATGGAAGCTCGGATCGTGTACCAGCAAAGAGATCATACCGTTCAAGCAGACAACAATATTGAAGGTGGCGTCGTTTCCCATTGTTTGCCAAATTTTTGGGGTCCAAAATCTGGAAGTTGTTGAGCATCGTGAAAAGTGGATTTCACTAAAGATAATAATTAAATATGGATAATGCTTGAATTTCACAAAGAGAGGATGCATGGTTTGGAAATCGCGAAGACCAGAAGAATGGAGGCGGTGAGTCTTCGCGATTACGTCAAAGCTTCGCGAATGGAAGAGTTGAAGCACATCGCGGCGGTGAAGGGATTTGCGAGGGAGCTTCGCGGCGTGCAAGGGAGCTTCGCGGAGAAGTTGTGAAGGTATGTTGACGGTGATTCTTCGCGATTACGTCATGCTCCACGAACGGAAAATTGTTGTGGTGCTTCGCGATTTGGACAGAATTACGACGGAAACTTTGGAGCTTCGCGATTTGAGATGATGTGGCGTTGACTTCGCAAGGAAGGGACAAGGGTTGGTGGAATCGCCTATAAATAGAGGCCGACCCCCTCGAGAGAAGCAGAGATAATTTCATAGAAAGTCCTTTGCTCTCGGTTCGCAAAGGTCTCTCGCGAAGGCAGTGTGCTTCGCGAACGAGGAGCTTCGCAGTGGCTATTTTAGCTCCGCGAAAGACGCGCGCCCCGCGTTGGCTTAGTGAGCTTCGCAAAGAGGCAGAAGCTTCGCGATAGCCAAGCATTGCGAAGGCTGGAGCATCGCGAGAGTGTTTCGCGATTGAGCTTCGCGAAATGGCAGGGGCTCCACGAAGGCTTGTTTGATCTTTGCAATTTTGGGAGCCTCGCGAAGTAGGGTACTTTGCGAAGGCCTTTTGTCAAAGGTTGTTTGCCCTGTGGAAAAGGAAAAAAGGGGTTTTCTTCAGTGGTTGGAGTTTGGATCTTAACAGAGCATTAACTCAGGACTCTGATGCAAGCAAAGTCTCATGCTGAACAGGAGACAATGAAATTCATGACTATCAATTGAAGAGACCTTCATGTCTATAAACTGAGTGAGACTTCACCAATGGCAGTGAGCCAGGGGGAGTCAACGGGAGTGACCCGAGGGAAGCAGTGAGCTATCCCTTAACCTTTGTAAAGGCAGTGAGCCTGGGACAGAGTGACTGTACCCGACCTTTTGTAATCTACAGCTAGTGAAGCATGGTGGTTTTTGGTACGACCGACAACCTTTCGGCATATGCTCCTTGCATGTAGCCCTTAGTATTGAACCAAGTAAAAAGGGTTGTGTCTTCTATGTGCTTGTGAATTCTTGCTTTCTAATCATAATCATCATACAGTTTTAACAAGTTCCTACCAATGTGGGAACAAGATCCATCACATTAAAAGAAAAATTGGTCACCCTGATTCACCCCTCCCCTCTCAGGGTGTCCCGGGGTCCTTCAAGTGGTATCAGAGGGTAAAGGTTGCTGGTGTTGAATCTGACCTTCTTCGTCATGGAAAACGCGGTCAATGTCAGGGGAGTCCCTCACTTCGATTGAATCAATTTTCAGATCTAGAAGAATAGAATGATATCTCATCTAAGATATCTTGGAATGGAAGTTCTTTTTTCTACTGTGCAAGGAATACAAGTCACTGATCCAACAGGACAGGCTATGACTGAAACAGATAGGAAACTTCTTGATGCAGATGCTAAAGCACAGAATGCTCTCACTGCAGCCCTTTCTGATCAGATCTACCTGAAGGTGATGAATTGCACCTCAGCAAAATCCATGTGGGATAAACTTGAAAATATTTTTGAAGGATATAGAAAAGTGAAGGAGGCGAAACTACAAGAGCTACACAATCAGTTTGATGATATGAAGATGCATCCAGACGAGAATGCAGACTCTTTCTTCAATCGAATTACTAAAGTGGTTGGAGCAATTTGGGGTCTAGGCGAAGAAATCAAAGACATTGATATTGTAAAGAAAATATTAAGAAGACTTCCACATCTGTATAATGCGAAGGTGTCAGCCCTTGAGGAAAGAGATCTTTCCAAACTTTCTCTAGATGATCTACTGAGCAGCTTGGTAGCATATGAAATGAGAGTCAAACCAGAAGATGCTACGACTCGGGTGAGCAAAGAAATGGCATCCAAGACCATGTATAAATTGAAAATCTCACAGGATAGTAGCGGTGATGATGACGAAGATAAAGAAATTATTTCTCTCATTGCAAAGAAGTTCCAGAAGGGGAAAGGGAAATTCAAAGGGAAGTTACCTCTCACATGTTTCCGTTGTGGAAAAGTTGGGCATATTGCCTCTCAGTGCTTGAAGAATATCAATGAGGATGACAGTGAAGATGAAAACTTCAAGAAGCCTCAGAGAAGGTTCTTCAAAAAGGGAGACTTCAAATCTGGTAAGAAAATGCAAAGGAAGAGTTTTGTTTGTGAAGAGGAAGAGGATGACAATGAATTCTGTGATGAAGAAGAACTAGAATTCAAAATTGGGAACCATGCTTCTATGATGTCCACAGTTGAAAAGTCAGAAGATACTGATGGAGAAAAACAACTGAGAACTTGTGTAGATCCTGAGGTGCAACTTAAGGATGCCGTTAGGAAGCTTAAGATTAAATGTAAGAGATGCAATAAGTGGAAATCAATTGTAGAAGAATCAACTGAATACGTTGATCAACTTGAAGCTGAAATTGAACGACTGGAAGAATTTGTGAAGGTACAGTCTAAAATAATTGAAAGCAATGATGATGTAGTTGATCTGAAGCTGAGAATTGAAGATCAGGCAAAGGTCATCAATGACCTCACATCCAGACTGGATGAAAAATCCAAGACTGCTGAGGGTCTTGAGGATGAAGTAGAGTAAACTGGAGACTGAATCAGTTCCAAAAGAATCGAGGAAGAAAATACAGTTCGGAAGATTCTCAGATGAAGAATTACTAGCAAGAGCCAAGTGTGGTTCAGATGGGGTTGGAAAAATCTTGAGTGATCAAAGACCCGCATGCATGGGAAAGAGTGGAATTGGCTGTGAGGCTGAGTCATCAACTGTTGGAAGTGAAAAGATCCAAAAGAAAGATAAGATGAAAGTTTAACATGTTGAAATGATACCTAGAGTGCTGAAAAAGGAACACTCAATCCAAACTAAAAGGAGAACTGAAAATTATCCTCAAACTTTCAAAAATGACAGACAGTCTTACTATTCTCCCAAGGAAGAAGGTAAAAGGAGAAATTCAAGTGAGAAGACATTTCCTCTCATGAAGTGTCAGTTTTGTGGCTATCTGGGCCATACCATGTCTTATTGTGAAGAGGCAAGAAGCTATCTTAATGGAGAAGATATAGATGCTAAACAAAGGAGAATAATCTCATATCCTAATTCTTATAGAAGAAATAATTTCTATGGATATTGTTTTCGTTGTTCTAACTTTGGTCATAAGGCCATTAATTGCAGGCAGAGAAGGGACATAGACACCTCATACCGAAGTTCAAGACAAGTCAAGTCTCGTCAGCAAGACAGTGTAGCTCTTTCAAACAGGTTCTCACCTCTCAAAGAAGACTTTGACTATGAAGAACTTGGGTATGCGGAAGATATAGTTGAAAGGCCATCAGTTCTATATACTCAATCTAATGTCTCATGGAAGGAAAGGAAGAAGATTGAGAAATCGAACCTTGCAGAGGTAGCCCTCAAAGCTACAAAGAACAACAGTACCTGGATTCTGGATAGCGGTTGTTCATCTCATATGACAGGTAATGTCGGCCTACTAACAAATATCATAAAGAATCTTGATGGTACAGTAAGATTTGGTAATGATGGGGCTCTGAAAATCAAAGGGAGTGGAAGTACCCAATTAGCTAATGGAGAACTAAAGAAGACTGAAGTCCTTTACGTGGATGGCCTACATCATAATCTCCTCAGTGTGAGTCAACTCTGTGACTCGGGACTTATAGTTACTTTTAATCATAAAGGAAGCACTATCAAGGGAAAAACCGGCAATTCTCTTATGAAGGGATGCAGAACAGAAGGCAACTTGTATCAGGTTGATAGTGAAGAAAATGTATGTTACATGACTATTGAAGAAGAAAACAATTTGTGGCATCGGAGATTGGGACACATCAATCAACAAGACATGGAGAAAATATCAAAATTGAGAATTGTCATGGACATCCCCAACCTGAAGCGTGAGCGTGAAAAATCTTGTGATGCTTGTATTCGTGGGACGCTGGTCTGCAGTTCATATCGTCCAAAGAAGAAAAAGGTGTCTCGCCTTCTTGATTTGATTCATACAGATGTTTGTGGTCCAATAAATGTTGTCGGAACACATGGAGAAAGGTACTTTGCCCTTTTCATTGATGATTACAGTAGAATGGCATGTGTGATGGTCATTCACAGGAAACGACAAGTCCTTGACTGCATGAAAACATATCGGCGAATTGTCGAGAATGATACTGGACGAACAATCAAAGTGTTGCGATCTGACAACAGAGGAGAATACACGTCCATTTAATTTGAGAATTATCTAGAGAAGCATGGGATACAACATGAGGTAGCTGCTGTGAGAACTCCACAACAAAATGGAGTTGTTGAACGTAGGAATCGACAGGTGAACAACATGGCACGAACTATGCTGATTGAGAGTCGTATTCCACGACATTACTGGAAAGAGGCTGTTCAAGCTGCAGTGTACATTCAGAATCGAACATGACTTTATATGGGTGAGATGAAGACACCATACGAATTATGGCATGGATGGAAGCCTTCTCTAAAATACTTTTGTGTCTTTTGAAGTAAATGATTCATCAGGAACAAAGAAGGAAATCAAGGGAAATATGGCGACAATGCAGATGAAGGAATTTTCCTTGGTTACTCAATGAACAGCAAAGCCTACAAATGTTTCAACAAGCATTTGGGAAGAATTGTGGAAAGCAGTGATGTTAAGATAATTGAAGAGAAAACCACAAATGCTTTAAGGACGTCATATGCTGATGTGATAGAAAGTCAGGAAGAATGTGAATGTGAAGAAAATACAAGTGTAGAAATAGATGAAGTTGGTCAAAACACTCAGCAGTCACATCATGATGTTGACTCAGAAGAAGAATCTGAAGAAGAAACTATGGCTGAAGAAAATGCTACTGAACCTCGCAGGAGAAATCGAAGAGCTGAGATTGATCCATCCAACATAATTGGGGACAAAAGTGCACCCACTCAAACAAGGAGGATGAGGAATAACACGCAATCTGCATTTCTATCAGTTGTAGATCCATCCTCATTCGAAGAAGCTGCAAAAGATAAATCTTGGGTGAAAGCCATGAATGATGAATTAGATCAGATTGACAAGAATCAGACATGGGATCTTGTCCAGAGACCCGAAGGTAACAATGTGATTGGTACCAAATGGATCTTCAAAAATAAGTTTGATGAGAATGGAAGTGTCATCAGAAACAAGGCACGACTGGTATGTAAAGGATACTCTCAGATTGAAGGCATTGATGTTGAAGAAACCTTTGCTCCAGTGGCTAGACTGGAGTCAATCAGGCTTTTCCTTGCCATGGCACTCCAAAGAGGATATAAAGTATATCAAATGGATGTCAAGACAGCATTCTTGAATGGTGTACTCGAAGAAGAAGTCTACATTGAACAACCAGTGGGATTTGTTTTGGGTACTGATGAAACAAAGGTCTGCAAACTGAAGAAAGCCCTATATGGTTTGAAGCAGGCACCACGGGCATGGTACTCACGACTGGACTCATATCTCAAGAAGTTGGAATTCAAAATAGGAGGAGTTGATCACAATCTCTATGTGAAGAATTCTCCAAAAGATCAATTAATGGTTCTTGTCTACGTTGATGATATCATATTTGGTGGCAGCAGGCATAAATCAGTGGACGAATTTTCCAACCACATGAAATCAGAATTTGAAATGTCTATGATTGGGGAGCTCACATATTTCTTGGGGCTGCAAGTGATTCAAAAGAAGGAATACACTTTCATTTCTCAGGAAAAATATGCAAGAGAGTTGCTTAAGAAGTTCAATATGCAAGACTCCAAACCAATATCAACTCCGATTGCAGGTGGAACTAAACTTGGAAAGCATGAGGATGGGAACTCTGTTGATCCCACCATGTACAGGAGGATCATTGGAAGCCTACTCTACCTGACAGCGACAAGGCCAGATATTGTCTTTGCAACATGCCTTGCGGCCCGCTTTCAGAGTAATCCAAAGGAGGAACATATGGCAGCAGTAAAAATAATCATGAGGTATATTCAAGGCACACATAACATCGGGTTATTTTTTGCTGCAGGCAGGGACAGTGAATTATCAGCGTTTTCTGATGCTGAATGGGCTGGTGATGTAGTAGACAGAAAGTCCACTAGTGGTGGAGCTTTCTATATTGGGCAGAAATGTGTTGGCTGGTTGAGCAAGAAACAAGAAAGTACTTCTCTTAGTACTGCTGAAGCTGAGTATATCTCCGCCACAAAGGCATGCACTCAACTGCTATGGATGAAGCAACAATTAACTGACAATGGCGATGAGGTGACGCAACCAATGGTGATTTACTGTGACAATAAGAGTGAAATTGATCTTACGAAGAATCCTGTTCAACATTCTTGTACAAAACACATTGAAATCAAGTATCACTTTATCAAAGAGAAAGTTGATCAAAGCATGATTAGATTGGATCATGTGGGAACAGATGAGAAAGTGGCTGATATCCTGACAAAGCCACTGTCAGCGGTTGTGTTTGAGAAGCATCGGTTGAACCTCGGTGTTCGACCACCTCCCAGTGCATAAGGAGGTTACGGAATTCCCCTCTCCTCGTTTTTTTTAAATGTTTTAATCAGTTTATGGATATGATGCAGGTTTATGGGGGAGATACTATCCAGTGGGAGTATGGTTTGAGCTGAACGTGAAAAATTTTACTGGTCTTTGGATTTATTGTCAATGGGGGAGAAAGGAGAAGGAATAAATTCAGGAAAGAAGAATGAGAAGGAACACAGTGGAACCCAATTCAAGCCTCCTCTCTTGTTTTCTACACCGAGCATTTCTCACGTAGACTTAGAGTGTTGGATGGGTTGATTCCTGCGGTTTTTGGTTTTCACAATGATGGAGATCTATGGAATTTTTCTTCTGATTTCCAACAAACCCAAAGGGGGAGATTGTTGGAACCATGGTCTGCTATGAATGATTTGGAGTATGGTTTGTGTTTATTTTCAATCCTCAATGGAAGCTCGGATCGTGTACCAGCAAAGATATCATACCATTCAAGCAGACAACAATATTGAAGGTGGCGTCATTTCCCATTGTTTGCCAAATTTTTGGGCTCCAAAATCTGGAAATTGTTGAGCATCGCGAAAATTTTATTTCCCTAAAGATAATAATTAAATATGGATAAGGCTTGAATTTTGTGAAGATAGGATGCATGGTTTGGAAATCGCAAAGACCATAATAATGGAAGGCGGTGAGTCTTCGCGATTACGTCAAAGCTTCGCGAACGGCAGAGTTGAAGCGCATCGCAGCGGTGAAGGGCTTTGCGAGGGATCTTCGCGGCGTGTGAGGTAGCTTCGCGGCGAAGTCGCGAAGGTATGTTGATGGTGATTCTTCGCGATTACGTCAAGCTCCACGAACGGAAAATTGCCGTGGTGCTTCGCGATTTGGACAGAATTACGACGGAAACTTTGGAGCTTCGCGATTTGAGATGACGTGGCGTTGACTTCGCGCGGAAGAGACGAGGGTCAGTGGAATCGCCTATAAATAGAGGTCGACCCCCTCGAGAGAAGCAGAGAGAATTTCAGAGAAAGTCCTTTGCTCTCGGTTCGCAAAGGTCTCTCGCGAAGGCAGTGTGCTTCGCGAACGAGGAGCTTCGCGGCGGCTATTTTAGCTCCGCGAAAGACGCGCGCCCCATGTTGGCTCAGTGAGCTTCGTGAAGAGGTAGGAGCTTTGCGATATCCAAGCATTGCGAAGGCTGGAGAATCACGAGAGTGCATCGCGATTGAGCTTCCCGAAATGGCAGGGGCTCTGCGAAGGCTTGTTTGAGCTTTGCAATTTTGGGAGCCTCGCGAAGTAGGGTACTTTGCGAAGGCCTTTTGTCAAAGGTTGTTTGCCCTGTGGACAAGGAAAAAGGGGGTTTTCTTCAGTGGTTGGAGTTTGGATCTTAACAGAGCATTAACTCAGGACTCTGATGCAAGAAAAGTCTCATGCTGAACAGGAGACAATGAACTTCATGACTATCAATTGAAGAGACCTTCATGTCTATAAACTGAGTGAGACTTCACCAACGGCAGTGAGCCAGGGGGAGTCAACGGGAGTGACCCGAGGGAAGCAGTGAGATATCCCTTAACCTTTGTAAAGGCAGTGATCCTGGGATAGAGTGACTGTACCTGAACTTTTGTAATCTACAGCTAGTGAAGCATAGTGGTTTTTGGTACGACCGACAACCTGTCGGCGTATGCTCCTTGGACGTAGCCCTTAGTGGTGAACCAAGTAAAAAGGGTTGTGTCTTCTCTGTGCTTGTCAATGCTTGATTTCTAATCATAATCATCATATAGGTTCAATAAGTTCCTACCAACATGGGAACAAGATCCATCACATTAAAAGAAAAATTGGTCACCCTGATTCACCCCTCCCCTCTCAGGGTGTCCCGGGGTCCTTCAAATATGAATTCAAATAGCATATCTATAGTACACATAATGTAATTTAATATATAGTGTATATTTTAATAGAACATTCAACATATGTAATTATTTATTTAGTAAATAAATTGGAATGATTCTTATTATACCAAAATGGGAACTTGAGGGTATTGGAACCATCTTGGGTTCATATATATCTATTCTTTACATTGGTACATGTGTCATTATTATTAACCTCACATTTGAAAAAATTATATGTTTAATGGTTTCATATATTTATAATAAATTTATAATAAAAAATACAAATTATGGCATTTTCTTATATTGTAGGGTCATAGTAGAAGGTCTAATGGACCTAGTTCCAGTCCTTCCATCCGAGTCAATTTCATCATTTTTCAATAAAATTAAATAACAAGATGGGTATTTTCATAAAAAACATTTTTTATGTATATAGAAATTTTATAATTTTTTATATACAATAAAAAGATAAAATCTTACCTAATGTTTGGGTTGGGGTGATGGGAAGAATTGCAACCTATGGTCTAAAAGACCGAAGATTGAATCTTTCAAATATCCCAAACATCATCCAATTCTCACAAATAGAACCACGCATCATTTATTATTAACATATATTGTGTTTTATTTTATTAAATTAATAAAATTTAAAAAAATTAAAATTTATCAGTACAATAACATTAACTCTAGTAGTTGATGGCACACATCTACATAAAACTGATCACCAGACCAAACCTGAGCCTATTCACTTGAAGGAATATTTTAATTCTCCATTTCATTTTATAAAACAAGTCTATTCTATTTCTAAAAGAACAAAATGTATAAGTATATATATATATAGGCAATTATATTTAATAACAATAAAAACCACCTACTTTAAATACATGTTCATATTTTTATTTAAAATAAAAAAAACTATGTGGGTTTATATAAACACACTGTGTTACTATAATTTAAAGGATGTAAATTCTCACTTGGACTATATATGTTCCATCTCCCCCTCATTCTTCTTCCATCAAATGAATTATATAACTAGAAACATTGAAAAACTCTTTTCATGGGTGTTTTGGCCCTAATTTCTTCTTCATTTCACTCCCAATTATAGTTATGTGAATCTACAACCCTTATTTCATTTGTATCGTTATATTTATATGATTTTATAATCTAGGAACTATTCAAATGATTGAATTCAATACATGTGCATGAATTAATAACACACACTTTTTCACATTTATATTCCACTAAACCATTTCACTACACAAATTTGAAAACACGCAACATGTGCATTTTGAAAACATTGTGTATAGTTTCCTATACCCATCCTAGGGGAAGCCATGTCAGGGATCCCACACATTATCATTTCTCATTTTCTAATATACAATGTGTGAATTCATTAAATGATATGCCACACATTACTGCAGAAACATGGGGAATCTGGGTGTGTCTCTAGAGAACATGTGTTCTACCCAGTTTATACTACACACTATGTACTCTAAATAAAATTCTTGGTAATTAGTCAATATTGATTAACATTGTTTTATTTGTCTTATTATTTGACTTTTTTATTATTTTTACTCCTTATGTGCATGGATAATTGGGATCATTATTGAAGGAAGTTGTCCATAATTTTATATGATTAGAAGAATCCCACATCATGATCAATTCATGTTAAACCAGAAGAATATAATTCTATATTATAGTTTCTGACATCACAACTATAGGCATTGGTTATCATACCTCCTCTTCTATCATCCATGTCACTTTTTTCAGCAGTTTATAGTCTAGTAATAACCATAGCACCACCACCTCCAGTAGTTTTCTTATCATTTGAGCTATCCAAATCAGTCGCTAGAAAGTTTTCATGACTATCAACTATGACTAGATGACTTATTCTCCACCTATGTGTGTTTTTTGGTGAATAATCCATCCAATGAAAAAATATGATTATTTTCACACTATATGATCATGTTAAGAAACAAGTTTCTTCATATTATTACCCCTAAATCAGCATGTAGTTTTGGTGGAATTGGATGAGTTGTTGGGGAACACATGTCTACAATAATATCTCTATGTCAGCACTTCTACTTATCAAAATTTATTTTTTATAGTTCACTATGACATTTTAGATTGATTTGTTAGTGTATCGGGAGAAATTGAGAGACACCATGAATTTAATGTGAGTCTGACTAGGGAAGATTATTTTTTATTACTATATAAGAGTTTGAAAAGTGATTTTCTTGCTAACTCCATCAATCCACCTCACCCTATGTTGACATCCTAACATATCCTAACCAATCTAAACTACTCATTGTGTTGGGGGAGATTGTTGGGCTAAATTCGTGGTATGTTCTTACCTCAATGGAGAGAACCCAGATCATCTCGAAACCCATTTTCTTTATCCACCACCTTTGTAGGTAAACACTTTCAGTTCACCATGTGGATGGGGTAATAGTGTCAAAAAATGGTATAGATCTCTTACATCAATAGTCTGACATGACTACCCAAACAATCAATAATTTCCCTCCTCGTACATCCATTTAATGTTCACTAACCATCATTGTAACTTGAACAGTGGGTTCCATTACACCAATTTCAACAACACATGATGAATTTGATCTATGATCCCCCCATAATCTCTTAGTTTCTTCCAAAAAAATGGACTATCTCATGATTATTCAGATGAGAATAGTCTAGAAGAAGGAGAAAACCAATGATATTTTACATGATCATCGAACAACAATTGTAGAGAGAGGGGAGTCATATAACCCTATGAGTACTACAGTTCTGGTACCTCAATCACATCAACAATTGTATCTTGTATTTATATCCATTAACTCTACTTCTACTTCTCTATCATCATCATCCATTCCACCAACAACCATTGAACCATTCGTAAATCCTCTAAAACTAGACCCCTAGGATGATCCCTTGATTCATTCTAGATTAAATTCCATATTCCATAACCTCATATAGATAGATAAGTTTCTATTATACAATTATGATGTAATGGGAATGAAAATAAAATACCTTGTCCTTGTGGTTCAACCTCTTTCAGATAATCATCCCAAGCCTCAACATTCAATACTATAGGACATGCTTACCATCCCCGTAGTATACTATGGAGTGGTCACATTTGATGATGTGAGTAAGGATATAAATCATATAGACCATACACATTCCAATGATAAACAATCTCGGGTTGAAACAACCATATATTTTTCACCCATTACTTACTCCCCTCCATCATAGAATGACAGGATTTCTAACATGCCATCTTCTAAGGCCACTGAGTGACTGTTTCTGTAACATGATTATTGATATATATATCAATATAAATTTACATATCAATATATATATGGATGAGATTCATTTATTTTATAAACTCTATTTTTCTATTTCATTGATATCCGCAGGTATTCAAGAGCATTATAGGCATTTTTAACACAACTTATTGGATTTTTGAGATCACTAACCTTGGTATTGCCTTTTTTATAAATTTTTATTCATCATTATTCACCATAGTTATAACATTACTACCTTTGTATAGAATTATTATCTTTCATTCCATATCTCCCTTCACCTCCTTAGTTTTCTATTTAGCTTACCCAGTGTGATATTATGTTTGGGGGAGGGTCTTTCAGCAATACAAGTCATTTTCACTTTATCGAATCTATGATACATAATTAATTATATTATATATTTTTAATTTTTTAATATTTTTAATTATTTATATTTATATATAATGATGAAAAGGGTTTGAATTTTTAAAATTACGTTCTTATTTCGATTTATAACTTATTTTAAAATGATTGCTGACATGATTTCATTTTTTTATTTTCAATAATTTTAAATATTTATTTAATAGACAAGTTTTTTTATTCAATTAATGGCCTAATTTAACTATTGGGTATTTATTCCCATTCCTTAAAGGTATTTTGATCCTTTTGACATATTATTACTTATACACACATTCTAGAGAATTTATAAAGATGTAGATACCTACTAAAACTTGAATTTTTTTCTTTCGAAGACATGAATATTTTGAATCACGTTAAAATGATTGAGTAATTTGATTTATATTATTATCAAATTATGTCATTTTTAACAACCATATATTTTTTCCTGTTTTAAACCCCATAAAATCAAATAATTAAATTGATAAGCGGCCGAATTACAGACCTTATCATCCTTTCTTCCCTAATTCTATGATTTCTTTTTAGGATTATTCCCTAAATATTTAAATTGGGAGTTTGGTAATTATTGGTGCATTTATTTTTTTGAAATAACATGAAATTTAGTGTGGGGTTAGTTTCTCTATCTTATCAAAGAAAATGAGTTCATAACCTACCATTCCATATTTTACATTAGGTCTATAAAAATGATGAAATTAGTAATATATTTATTCATTATTCTTAATGATGGTTTATGAACCCATTTTTGAAATGGAAGGAAGTGTTACTGATGGATTTTGAGTGATTTTTAAAGGGATATATTACCATTGGGATTTTAATGTACTACCATTATTTAAATTTAGAGAAGTTATCCCCCATTTAAAGTGATTGAATTTATTTTCACATTATTACCAAGCAACCTAAGACTATGAAAACATAAAACCCCGAATGAATAACCTCATGATTTTTCTAGTTTAATCTATTTGTGGAAATTTATATTATATGAAATATTACGGATAGAGTTAATATACTTGAGATTTAGAATAAGATTAACTATTTGATCTTGAGATATGAATGAATAATTCCCTCTCTGTGTAAGATCAGTTATGGAATAAGTATTTATGAAATATTGAATAATTTAAATAAAAAGGGAGAAGTTTATTTATTCTAATTTTAGATGAGGCATAATAAGAACAACATGAAATTGAAACATTATTCATTTTTTTGAAATACAATTTTATGAATATACATTTATATGTATAATTATTTATTTTCATACCAATTGGAGTATGAAATCTATTTAATTTAATGCTGATTTTATTATTTTGGGAAAGAAAATGTTTAAGTGGGGGAAGTCTGATGTTCATGATTTGTGGATATTTATTTGGGAATATAATTGAGTATAAATCCTAATACTACCTACTATATTTCCATTTATGGTTTAAATTATTCATTTTAGAGTTAATGGATGTCTTTTAAGTCATTATAAAATAATTTAAACATTAAGATGTCTTAGAGAAAAATTTTAGATTTAACAGCTTTTATGTAATAAACATACATCATATGCAATTACAAGAGGCATAACTCAACCCATCAAAGTACTGATCCAATCATGCAATAGGATTCACAAACTATGAATTTCATCGAACATGTGTTTTATTCCCATTATATAATGGTTAATTTTGTAATTAAACTCTACACACCATATATGTCGATTCAACATGCCTTGTACTTCCACCTAGAGACACTGATGTATTATAATTCAATGGGATTAATGATTATCCCAATATTGGCGGATAAATAATAAAAAAGTAGTTTACCTAAGTACAAAACATGTAATTCATTATTCTATAAATATATAGGCTAACCTTATTTTTTGGGTTTTGATATTCAATGGAGGTACATCTATAACTAAGTATGCCAAATCTTTCCCTGAGTGAAAAAGGTTTTTTTAGTTAGTTTTTCAATCATTTTCATTTTTCTCTTATCACCTTCTTTTTCTTTTCTTTTATCCTTATACACAATTGAGTTATCACTAGAACCTCACACTGAAACCATGGTTAAAAGAGGGAAAATGTTCTATATTTGGATCGTAAAATGAATATGGGTGTGTTTTAATTGAATTTCTAAAGTTTTTTAACAAGTATTTTATATTAAATTTATATTAATGATTAAACTCCATGTTAACTAGTTATATTATTTCAGTCTAAATATAGAACTACTTCAAAACACTATGTGTGTTATAGTTTGAATCTCACTGATCATTTGGAGAGTCTATTATTATATTAATTTTTTTGTTTTGTTAAAAACATATTTTAGCTGATTAATTAGTAGAAACATGAATGAATTTATAAATGGAGTAGTTGGTTTTTTCAAACTAATACGTAATAGTAATAAATTTATTACCAATTGTAAATAATTTAATAAATGAATTGAATGTTGTATGATGACTTTTATAAATAATATTAATCAAACTTCCACCTAGAAACATGTTTTTCCTTATTTTTTCTATAATTATTTTTTTCTTTTCATCTTTAGTTTTCTATTTTCTCATTTTCCATCACCACCATTTCATATGCCTAGATAATTGAATAAGTTTTGATGACATGAGACTGCACCTCATTTCACATTATTTTATTGGGATCATCCACTATTCATACTAGATATACAAGTATAAGAGTGAGGGACATCTAATTTAACACACTTTGTGATGGGATCAGTCAAATGTAATCACTAAAACCCCTCATCACGAAGTTCATTTCATCTGAATCATGTTAATTAGAAAATATGAAAATGTATAATCCCATTTGAGTCTTGATCATAGTTATAAACATGTTTTATATATATTATCAACCAATTTAATGATTGTTCTAGACAATGGGTAATGGTTCAACACTATAATATTGCATTGATCATAACTGGGAACCCTGAGGATGGGGGAACCGATTTGGTATGATTCCAAGTGATTGGTTAAATATAAATGTGTATAATGTAAATTTAACCACACTGAGGGTGTTACAATTATAATTGATAAATGGAAATTAGGTAAATGTATATTATGACTTGAGAGTATAAATTGAAGTATGGTGGTCAAGGACATGTTTAAGATGACCATTGACCTCATTTGAAGCTAGGGTTTCCACTATTTTTATCCTAAATATGATTCTTCAAAGATGTTTACCCTAGACAAGAGGATGGATTTGTACCATGTTTTCATCGCCATAGAGGATTACACTCATATATAATGTAAATTATTACACTATGTTGTGTACCATAGAAAATAGGTTGTCCATTATGGAAATATTTTATTACTATAGGGGGTATCGTTTGGACATGAAGGTTGGGTGTTTATCCAAATAAACAAATCCAAATTGTTCTTCTAAAAGATTAGTCTTCATAGGAAGAGTTTTTTAAATATCCATGCATTATAATTATGTATTAAGAATATTGTTAAGTTTCACCTGAAATAATTGAATGATTGTATTATAACAGTCACGATTCAAGTTCCAAGAAATGTGTTTCATTACAAAATGGTTCAATCATACATTGGGTAGGATACCAATGATCATCCCATGGGGTTAATAGTTTAGTGTCATAAGGATTTTAACACATTGGTTATAATGGTTTAATGTCACGTAACATATACCTTGGGTATGTTCATTTTTAGTTGGTTTATACAGTACCACAGGCGTGTTCAAATATAGTTCGTGCAACCATAACTTAAGAGATTTTCATTTTAGGTCATGTAACCAATAATCATGGAAGTAATAGTGTATAAGTTCAAAATTATTCAACCAAATTTTGATATAATCTAAAAACTTGTGGAGGATACAACATTAAATAAATTATATATCCTAATTCTACCATAGGTAGTTCTCTGGGGGGTATACAATTAAGCTCACAATTTTCAGAATATTGGGCCACTCTATTTAATAGAATAAATATTGGAATAAGACCATGAATTTTAACATCATATGAAATGGATTAATCTGTATGTATTTTATATTCATAAATCTAGAACTAAAGGGGGTAAATGGATGAAGGATTCCATATAACTTTTTATAGGGTCGTTGGGTCCAACAAGTACAACCATTGTTTTTTTTAGGTCTATATGTCAAGCCACACATTTTCCAATACTTTAAATAATCACTCTAACCTTTATCCATGTACTCGAAGGAGTTTAAATAAAGATATGGGTGGATAAATTTTTCTGAGGTCTCCTTTTATAGGTCTTCGATAGGAAAATATTTTTTTCTCTTTCCTTGGGTAGTTTAGAGACCAACTATTAAGACTAATGAGAGATTGTATTTAAGGTCTTCTGAAATAGATCGAGAAGTTTTTAGCGATTATGGTCACACTGCATTAACTATGGGAAGGTTAATTTATCCATTAGTAGTGAGGGGAAAACACAATGTAAATATGTTCACAATTCTATGGCAGAAAATCCCATGAAGAGGTGCATGCACTTTGAGGTAATGGATCTTGTACCATCCATTAGGAAGTATCATCATCTCTCCATCAGGTATGTGTAGGTGACCCATTGAATAAACTATATGATAATATGTGATGGGACTCGTGGATAGTTGGTAGGTGGGTCCAAAAGATGGTTCTTAGACATCACTACATAACCTATAGTAAAATAATCTACCAAAACGTACTTCTTAATGGTGAAATATCTTTGTACAGATCTTGATCATGAATAGGAAAATAGTCGTGAAGTTTACGCATACTCTAGTGGAATAGAGGGTATAATACTAATCCTGAACTAATATTGGGCCACACCACAAAATAAAAAACAAGAAATACACACCTATAGATCTGAATCATATATAGGGGAAAGGTAATTATCATATAATTGGGTGTGAAAAGCTTCCCTATATGGGTCGAAGGATAATACAATATGATATGATGTAATGGGATTGAATTCATTGATGAGTCCAAAATCATGTGTATGAATGTCACTATGTATTATATAAAGTTATAATCAAGAAAAACATAGTTTTGAATATGGAGTAGTAGATTATTATCACTAAATCTAATGCATGGTTGGAGAAGAATAATGCATAGGGGTTCCATCACACATGAGGACCAAGATATATCACCATTTTATGTCATGCTATTAGAAAATTTACATGTATATTAAAATCGTAGAATGTAGTTTTTGAACAAGTAGTTTAACATTATATGGTTAGGATGAAAGGGGAAATTTTTATTGTAATTATATTGAAATCAATCCAAAAAACCAAATCTCAGATGATTTATTTAATATGTGAGAAAAAAATGTAAAATAGAAAGTTTCTAGTTCCACATGAGAGTGTAAAATAGGAATATATTAATCTCGATTGGAATTTATACTCAACCACTAGATGAACTCTTTAAAATGGGTACATTGGATGGATATGATTCTATAGGACAGGTTTAACCCACGAATATATAAAAAGGTATTTGGTGGTAGAATAAATTTTTTTAACTCTCCACCTTGAGAAATAGATGTGGATGAAGGTAATTCATGACTTATAGATTTAGAATTAAAATGAAGTAACATATTGGATGAGGATTACCATTAAAAATCTTGAAACATATAATTCACTAATCTATCATTAGGAATAGATGGAAAACATTAGGGTTAACCACTAACCATGTCTTAGAAATATATACCCTATCATTTATCTTCCATGATTCCTCTTATATGTGTAACCAAGATGGGAGGTGTACCATTGTTCCATTATTTCTGTAATATTGGTGAGTTTTTTAGAAATTATTGAATTATGGGGAAATTCAAAATCCAGGGACACAAAGTGTAGAGATGAAATAAAATACTCAAGGAGTGGTTCATGCAATCTAGGGCCACATCATCATTCCTTGGGAATGTCAATATGGTGAACGAGGATAAATAGAGTACCGACACATAAGTTATATGAGAAATATTCGACCATGCCTTGGGGAGTATCAGTTTAGTCTATGGTGATATGAAGTATAATTTTATCTATATTAAACTATGGGTAAGGTATTAAATACCACACTAGGTAGATAAAAAACCAAAAATTTATTATAAATCAAAATTCAACTATATTAATCCTTGGTAGGGGATGTGGGACCAAATTTATGGTAAGGGAGTATGAAAAAAGGGTTACTAAGATTTAATACCATATATCATTGGTTATAGTTATTGCTAGTTTATGGTTGTTCAATAAGTATTAAGGGATATGGTATCCTATGTAAAACTATCAATGGAAAACCCCTGATGTGAATCAGATATCCCAGTGAAAATATAAACAACATTAGGAGGAATATATTGAATTTAATGTTTTTATACATGGACTAATGGTGTTTCCTTTTGTGGTCGTGTAACCATCATTAGGGTGCAATAATGTCAACAAAATAATAGGGTAGAAGGTTAGTCTATTGTGCTTTAGAATATTGAGGCTTATAAAGAACAACCCCATCGATAGATGAACAAATTTTAAAGCCATGATTCATATACTAGGTGAGGTTGTCTGTATTGAAATTGGGTAAAGTAAAAATAAAAAAATTACGAATCAAAAACTCTAATATAAAAAAATCATGGATGAATGAAAAATATTTATGGTCATGATTCTTGGATTGAGGTGTGTTAGTCCACAAGGAAAAATAAATATGGAAAAAATAATGATAAGGATGTAATCAATGTCCTCAAATAAAGACCAAAAAATACATTGACATTGTTAAATTCATAACTCATAGAATTTGGTGAGTCTAGATAAAGCCATAATAGAATCAGGAATGATTCCCTCGATGTGAATTGTAGACAATGATGTTAACACATATGACTATATGTATACATGAGCACAATATAAATTCATGATGTGTAGACTATAAATGATATAATATTTAAGGTTTGAATGCTTGAATATCATCCTCTTGGAATGGAACTGCCTCAATGACCTGGAAGAAGGGATTCCTAGTAATGTATCTGAGAACCAAAACAAATTTAATGAAATTGGAGACTTTTGTAGAGATCCTATCATTAATATGTATCCCATGGAATTAGAATAAATAAACATGTAAATATAAGGTGAAATAGACTTCTGCATAGATCTGACTCATTTATAGAAGAGGGGAATAAAATTGATGAGTTAACTATTGAGAATGAATATGAAAATATATCAGGGATCCAAAAATGAATGATCACCATAAGAAAAAGATTAAATAGGGGTGAAGTTCATGTTTAGTCTTATATAATAGGTTTAGAAATCACTAAATATCTAACTGGGTAGGAATCAAGGAACATGTTATTTTGAGGATGATGAGTTATGTTACTAACACCAAGGAAATGGTGAAATCCTCTTTGGAGATGATCCAATAAATCACACAATTTTATGTCATATGATGAAATTGGTATCAAGTTGTTTAATACCATACATTCTATATGTAGAATACATATTTTAAGGTCATATGGTACAGATGGAACCCTCGATGTTAATTTTCATACATAGAGGATGTTGATCATCCATTTTAATGACACTTGGTGAGGACATGCAACTATGAAGTTAAAAATCTCGAATCTATAAAGGAATGGGATAGTGTTTAATGATGTGTAGTTAGGATTGGGGTATATCATTAATTGTAAACACAGTATACTTTGATTTTAGTGGGAATCAATCTACTACCCCCCATGAAAACATGATTCTTGCATGGTGTGGGAGAAAAGTAGGGTAAGAGTATCACTTGTATCATAAGAGAGTTCACAATAGGGAATAATGGGTTAGTGAAATATTGTTCGTTTATCCACTCAAAGTGATCAAATAGAAGGAATGTTCGCAAATGGGAAACCCCAAAGAAGTCACTTTCTTTATGAAACATGTGTAGATGCATGAATGGGAAATGATGATTGAATTATAATTCCATAATTACAATGGTGGGAAGATGTATTATAAATTTATAATTTTGATATTTGAATCAAAACGGAGTGACAAATGGGCTTACGATGATTGTTGACTATTTATCAAAACACCTGTTTGTCTAACACTTCATTGAGAATGGGGGTAAATTAGGGTCGCCATAAACAATTTCTACAAATTAATGGATCTTTATTGTTTTTACCAATATTCATTCACGATGAGTGCCCTATATGGGATGTGTCCCCGTTAAAGGGTTTATTTTTCTATGAAATTGAAAATAATTGTGTCTCTTCCTCTAAATCATGAAAATAACCCTATTTTATAGTATAATGATCATATAGAAATAAATCAAATATAAATTTATTGGCCATACAGTTTGGACCAAAATGAATAAATATTAATATCATCTAGGGAAGATGTTGATAATGTAGTTTAACATTTTAAGGTGATGATTATATTCTTTATAGTTTATTGTTTTGAATCTAGAAGAAATTACCTTGTATATTTGTTTATTGTGATTAAGACCTATTTTAACAAGTTTAGATTCTTTTTAAATAGAATTTTTTAAGTAGTTTAAGGATATTCCTAATTTTTTTGATTAAACCAACATGATGTTATAGAAATTAATTCATTGTGAAACTTACATTACTGGGTGGTGTGATGCTTTCCCCTTATATGGTGATCAATGATTATTCACCACTAGAGTAAACCATGTAAATTGAAAAGGGCCCCTGTTATTTAGTCTCTAATATATATGATTAATTTCTAGTTATCATAGGTTCTCTCAAAGATGGAACCAAGTAAATTAGAAGGAATGAAGGAAGGAAGGATATCATTTCTAACTCTTAGGCCATAGGATTTTTATAGATCTATAGGTTGTGGGAATATTGGATCCTAAATTCATTAAGGGTATTCACAGAAAAAAAGATATATTAAGAAATTTTTTATGGAATCATATGGTGATGAATATTTATTTATAGTGATGATTTTTAATCCTCGATGGGTAATACTACTTATTTTCTATACATCTGAGAGTTAAGAGTCCTATATAATGATGTATGTGTAATCATATGCTATCCCCATAGGGTATTGTGTAGTTTTACAAGACATATTATCATATTCTTAACACCAATTTTATACATAATATTTTAAATAGGTTTTTGAACACTGTGATTTTTCTATTCACTCATTCATGATAGTGATAAATGTTGATAGATGAAATGTTCTCCATGGGATAAAACACCATTGGATTGATATCATATAAGATTATTCTATTGTCCATGTTATTATATACCATTACATGATATTGTATTTCACAAAATCAATTACATACCTAGTTTTTTTCTTCTTAAGGAGAATGTATTTAGCACACATTATCATGAAATACATGGTAATTGGAATGAACGTGAACTATAAATTTTTAATTAGTGGGTAGGGACTGAAGGAATAATTTCTTATATAGTGAATGGTAAATAATTATTATTTTAATTAAAAATATGTTATTTATGATGCATGTATATAGATTAAATCTTATATTCATGACACTTCATAGTGAATTCCATGTTGTCACAAACCATGGTGGGTGGAATGTAACCCAACCTTGAGATATTAGGAGAGAGCGTAAAACTATACTATTGAGATCTTCATTTACTAGAATAAACCCCTTGAATGTCTTAAAAAATTTATTTTCCTTGTATTTTGTTAGGAAGGAATCCATAAAATTTATATTTTTAGTTGAATTTTGATGAGCTTAATCAATAATAGGGAAAATAATTTAATGAATATAAGTGGATTTTATCTCACTCATCTCAATTGGAAGATAGAGTTCTATTTTGGGGATATATGATTAAAGGTTTCATATTCTTATTATATCATATGAATGTTTGAGAATATTTCTTGGGAGGATAGAGTGATGAATATTTTCACCTCATGATTTCTCTCATCAGGAGTATTAGGGGGGATCACATTATAATGCACTAAAAGGATGGAGAAATAATCCTAATATTTATCAATGAGAGACACAACCAAGCTTTCAAGGGTCTGCTCTTGATTATTCTACGATCATGGGACATGGGACATTGTTGTATGAGAAGAAAATTGTGAGAAACCCATAATATAATGAACATTTTTTTCACATCATTTATTGAATATAAAATTTACATATCATAGTAAATCACAAATTCACAAAACTGAATTTATTAGTCTCTTTTGAGATTTAATAGAAAAATATGTTATTACACATTGTTTCTTCAACATAAATTATAAAAATATCTATATATAACATTCTTATATATATAGTCTTATATATTTTTACCTAAGGGTGAGGGAAATAAATGTAGTGGTGGGATCAAAATCCCCCTAATGGAAAATAGATCAATGATCCATAATGGGTTAGTACATAATCCTATCATAAATCAAGAGCATTTGAAAAATATGTGATTAAGAGGATCGTGGAACCATAATATTTTTTTATAAAAGTATTATTAATAGAAATATAACCTCAAAAGATCTAACAAATACCATGGAGTAATACTAAATAAACAAGAGAAAGTAAGAATTATCAATGGATCAAAATAGAGGTATATAACATAAAAATGTGGCATAATATTAAAAATAAAAAATCATAACATTTTTTGAAAATCGACTAATAACCCAACATTATGTTGTGAAAAAACATAATCTTTTCAAAACATCAGGTTATGAGAAAACCCAAACATTCCCTTGCATTATTTTTTAATGAAACCCAATCATTTACATGAATCATGGTTTGAGGAAACCCAAATTTTTTAAAAAAAATTAAGATTTGAACAATTACATTCATTTTCACACATCATGTTTTCAGAAAAACCAATCATTAAAATGCATTAATTTGGGAACAATCACAATCATTAACATAAATATTATTGTAAGAGAACCCAATCATCCCAACACAGTTATATGTGATGAATAATGATTATTTCCATGCATCATTTTGTGAGACAGGCAAATAATTCCAATGAATTATTTTATAATCATACACAATCAATTCCATTCATTATGATATGAGAAACCCCAATCTATCTTGGAAATTAAAATTTGTATCTCATGAGATATGAAACTTTTACAAATTCATTAGAGGTATATATTGGACTTCACCCTTAATATAATTATGAACCACATAAATGTGTTCCATGTGAAATAAAACATACATCATATCATCTAAATACCAATGGAAGGAAATTGGGGTTTCAAAGCATTTTCTAATTATATCACCTAAAATGTCATTTAGAGTTAAATTAGTTGATACCCAAAAAACATCACATAGTAAGTACATAATGAAATATCGAAGAGGATGATCGTGAAAATTACTCTATAAAAGAGATATTATTTAATCATAGAAATAAAAATGAAAATGAAATAATAAAATACATTTTATAAAATATTTTCATCATTATCATGAAAAATATTCCATTATGATCTATGTTCTAAAATCCATTTGGAGTGGTGAGAAGAACATTTTTTGGAAAATTTATGGTAAAAAAGATTGAATAATGGAATGTTGAATATAAATGACGGTTATGTTAGGTCAGATAGGGTGAACAAATATGTTATTACATGTGTCGAATAGACTATATTAGAAATATTAAATAGATAAAATAAAAATAATTTTTTGTTAACAAAGATAGTCAGTATTCAAACATAATTGAAAGAAAAATGGGACTTTTTAATTTGGTTCAGTTGAAATTTAACTTAGTACACTTAAATAAATTTCTACTATAAGACATATCCATTGCGCAACAAATAAATTTTGGAGGGGAATCAGAACAAAATTACAACCCACTTTTTCAAATGGAATTATAACTGAAACAGTTAAATTTTGAATGGGGGGACACAAACCAATTAGAAAATTAGATTTTGAAAATTTGAGTCACAAACCAGTGAATGATAAATTCTTCTTTGGAATGTAAAATCATAAAAATAAATTGAGATCACATGTAAGATACTAGAAGTACTATTTCAGAAACAAAAAAACCCCGACGATATAGATGATAAATTAAAGAATCACATGAAAAAATTTTGATGTCATGTATGAGGAAATATATTCATTGATTTAATAGTAGTAATATATATTTTTACTCAGTACATGAAAATATTCATAGCATATGAAAACATGATACAACATGACTTGGTTTGTTCCAAACATAAAATTTTAGAGTATAGTATATTAATTCTTAAAATTTCATGTTCTTGTATCCAAGAGTGTACATTAAATGTGTCCTAAATCCAATAAATATGATCTATAAATCTAATATTCCAATCAATAATTGGGTAAAATAATTTAAATTCAATCTTCATGATTTTTTATGAGAGATAAAATTATAATTCTAGAATAACTATTATAAAAATCATTTACATTAAAAAATAAATTCTCCATAAAACTAATTTTAATTACCTATTGATAAAACACTATTTTTTTGAATATTTTATTTATAATAAAAGAATTAATTTCCTCATATTGTGTTTAATTTGTTTATTCATAAAATATTTGGGATTTAATCATTCATTTGAAAATTTGGGGAACATTCCAGTTTTACCCTTTATAGTGAACTGTAGTATTTGGAAGATAAATATTTTTTTATTTATTATTTGAACATAAAATTTAGTAACAGTGTTACTCACTTAATTTTCTACAACTTTTATTCATGACACTATATCAAAATATTGCATTTGGATGGAGTAATTGGGCCATAGAGGAAAAGGTGGGCTGGACACGCCAGAATGGAGAAGCTTTTGTATTTCGGCCATAACGCCTTCCTCCGGGCCTATATTGAGCCCAAATTTTGAGAGGAGATAGAGGACCCATATCCTCACATTTGATCCTACTGGAAGGCCATACAATTCATGCGTTTTTTGGTCAAATGGACGGTGAAAGTTGGAATAAAATATTTGGCCGAGATTCACCATTCACACTTGAAACCACATTGAACCTAGCCTCCACACCACTCTATAAATTGGTGTTTTTCTCATTTGGTGGGGTTGGGACGTGAATTAGGAGATTGGAGGAAGAGGATAATTGGTTTCACCCAAATTCTCCAACCATTGTAAGAGGTGTAGCTCTTAAATCAAGGATCCCCTCATCGAAGCCTCCTTCTCTTCTTCATTTTGTAATGTTTTCATTTGTGTAATAAACTTCTTTGATCTTCTTTTATTCCTCATATTTTCTTTTGTTTTGTTTAAATTTATTCTTATTTTAATCTTCCTAATTGGGTTGGAATTTTTTATTAGAAGCGTTATTGGGTTATACACATTATAAACCTTTACACATGCAAAACACTTCTACGATGATTACGCCACCAATGGAAGAGTAGTTCTTTTTAGTAATCAATCGTCCTCAGTCCTTCTTAATTCATTTATTTTGAATAAATGAGCTACTTTAATTCACATATTATGATCTATTAATTGAGTTTTTAATTTAAATGAAACTAAGAAAGCAATTGAATAGTTAACACAAAACACACGAGGTCGTGAATTGTGTGAACTGTGAGAGCGCAACCTTAACCGGTAATTCTAAACCACATAGGATCAATTTGTAGAGTTCAAATACAATCCCTAAACTCAATTAATCCTCATTTAAAAAGTTCTTATGTGCCTTAATTTACCACTGACCATAAGATAATCTTAGAACATCAAACAAAGCTGGGTGTTGCGATTGCATGCTCCGAAGTTAGCCTAAGGTTAAATTCACTTCATTATCATGGTAAAGTTAATTCTCGTAGGGTTCGGGATTTAACAAATTAATGGATTATAATTAATTGAATATTAATTTAAATGATAATGATTAATAAATGATTAAATAGGTAGATTTAGATCCATTACGTCTTTAAAATATTTTCTAAAAAACATATTATTGTTGTGTCTTTTTAATCAAACTTAATTTCAAAATTAAAAACAAAAAAATGCAATCTTCTTCCAGCAAACTTCTTCAATTTTTATAAACTTCAAACAACCCCCATCCTTTAAAGTAGTGTTTTTGTTCTATTTTTTTGGAATACCTATAGAAAGTTTTTTTAAATCTACTTCCTCCATTGAGAGACGACCTTGGTCAGCCACTCTGCTGCACCTAAATACCCCTAAATCACAGTAATCATTTGAGGGCACCCACGACAGCGCTCTTTCAAATTGGCACCATTTCTGGGGAGGCAAGTACTTTATTCAACCATTTAGAGGTATTTATTTTATTTTTTATTTTATTATTTTCTTCACCTCTCTCTTTCATCTTTCCCCTTTCTCAAGTTTTCCTTTTTTTCATCCTCTTCTTTTCATTTTGGACCATCAACTCAAACTTCTCATTTTATTTTACTATGGTCCACTTTCATTCTTTTAATTTTTATTTGATTTATGACACGAACTAATCCCGAATATCTCTTAGATCTTCACCCTGAGATTGAATGTATCCTTAGGGCTCGAATCATACAATCTCAGTCTACAGGAAGTTTCAATATTCAACCAGTCGGTGAATTCCTCTCTTATGGAATCATTGAAATTGGAAGAAATTAAAATTCAAACATAAATGTCGAACCAATGGCTAGAAATAATGGAAATGAACTTAATAGAACCATTTGAAAATTGGCTGCACTGGATATTAACTATCAAAAAAATTGTATTGCATACCCAAACCTCGAATCAGAATTTGAGTTAAAATCTGGGTTAATTCACCTTCTTCAAAAATTTCATGGATTATCTGGTGAGGATCCAAACAAACACCTTAAAATTTTAATGTGGTTTTCTAAACCCTTAAAACAAGAAATTTTTCTGAAGATCAAATCAAATTAAGATCATTCCCATTCTAACATGATAGAGATGCGAAAGATTTGATGTATTATTTACAACCCGAGGGTGTAACTTGTTGGAACGATTTAAAACGTCTTTTATTGAAGAGATTTTTTCCATCATAGAGGACCACTTCCATTCATATGGAGATATCTGGGATCAAGCAAGCCCAAGGGGAGTCAATGTATGAGTATTGGGAGAGATTCAAGAAGTTGTGCAAGAGCTGTATGCATCACCAAATCAGTGAGCAACTCCACATCCAATACTTCTATGAAGGAATCACACCCATGGAGAGGAGCATGGTGGATGTTGCAGCTGGAGGAGCATTGGTAGACAAGACACCAGCAGACGCACGTGCATTGATCGACAAGATGGCACAAAACTCCCAACAATTTGGTGATCGAGGTACACCACATATTAGAGGAGTACATCAGGTAAGTCCTTCTTCTCTTGAAATTCATTTGATTGATACCAAGTTGGATGAATTGACCACTATGATGAGGCAGATTGATTTGGCTCAAAAGACATCCCAACCCCCTCCTTCAAGGCCTTGTGGTATTTTCACTGAGATAAGCCACGCAACTGACTGTTGCCCACAACTCCAAGAAACAGAAGATTGTGCACTAGTGTTCCCTGGGAGACAATATCAACAACAACAACAACAACAACCATATCCCCAAAAGATGTTTAATCCAACATATAACCAAGGGTGGAAAGATCAATCGGACATGAGGTATGTCTCTGGGCAATAACCGAGGCCCGCTTTTCAACCAAACTTCCAGCAGCCTCCACCTTACCAACAGGGTTTCCACCTACCCCAAAGGAGATTTGAAGCTCAAACATCAACAAGTCCACAAAAAGGGAATCTTAAACACAAGGTAGACTCTAACACTAATGATCTTTTGAAACAAATTGTTCTTAATCAATAGAATGATTTGAAGACTCAAGGTTCAGATTTGAGGGAGTTGAAGACTCTAATGAGCCAGAATGCCACTGCCCTCCATGAACTTATGAGTGAGAATTCTGGAAATCTACCTTCCCAACCCACTCCAAATCCGAAAGTGAATGTTAGTGCCATCACATTGAGAAGTGGGAAGCAACTGAACGATACATATGTACCTACCATTCCACCGGGATTCACCTCAACTCCAGAGAAGCTTCATTCCATACCAACTAATGAGAAATCCAAGGAGAAAGATGAAGGTAAGAAAAATATTGATGATGTTCATCCTAATCCCCTTCATTTTCCAAACAAGTTTGTTCAAACCAAGAAGATGGCTGATGAAGCAATGAAAAGAAGGTTTTGGACACATTCAAGCATGTGGAGATCAACATTCCTCTACTGGAAGCCATTAACCAAATCCCAAGGTATGTCGAATTCTTAAAAAAAACTATGCACCAATCGAAGAGGGCTCAATTAAAATGAGAGGATCAATCTTGGAAGGAATGTGTCAGTACCCTTTACACCAACTCTAGCAATGCCGAAAAATTGCAAGGATCCAGGGACATTCCCCATCCCATGTACCATAGGGGAGTTTCACTTCTCTGATGCACTTTGTGAATTAGGTTCTTCCATAAATGTGATGCCTCACTCTATATTCTCTTCCTTGCAGGTTGGTGAGTTGAAGCGAACAAGAGTAGTGGTGAAGTTGGCAAACAGAGCTACAACATATCCAGCAGGAGTCCTTGAGGATGTACTTGTTCGGGTAAGAGACATGATCTTCCTAGCAGATTTCAATGTGCTTAACATGGAGGACGATCAGGTAAGTTCTCATGCCCCCATTATCTTGGTTAGACCCTTCCTCAAAACTGCAAAAACTATCATAAATGTCAATAAGGGTACACTTTCCAAGGAATTTGGGGATAAAGTTGTGATATTTAATGTTATGGACTCCATGAAGTACCCCTAGGAGGACCATTCTTCTTTTGTTATCTCCCATTTTGAACCACCAAGTAAAAACTCCATGGATTTTTATTGTCCTATTCTTAGGAAGATTATGAGTATTGGTTCTAGTTTAATGTCTAAGAGAACTTCCACACATGTTTCTAATGAACAAGACTCTCTATGATTTGATTTTGAAATGGATTCATATTCTGATTTTGATCATGTGAACTCTGATTATGACATGGCTATTGAGTATGCTGATGGATTTGGTGCATTATTCTCTGATTATGATTATTTATGTTCTGATACTGATGTTCATTGTGCAGATATGTCTGTTGCATCAATTTCTCCATCCATACATCACCCCCTACATTGGAACTCAAGCCATTTCCCCCAAATCTTAAATATGCATACTTACTGAGTGGTGATAGATTACCTGTTATGATTGCTAACAATCTCTCTTTTGAACATGAAGAAAAACTTTTGAATCTATTGAGAGATAACATTAAGGAAATTGGTTGGACATTGGCAGACATATCAGGTATTAGCCCCTCCATTTGCATGCATAGGATTCTCTTGGAGGATGGGGCTAAACCAGTGAGACAGCCACAAAGGAGACTCAATCCCACCCTCATGGAAGTTGTTAAAAAAGAAGTTTAAAAATTGCTCGAGGCAGGTATAATCTATCCCATTTCAGATTCTCAGTGGGTAAGTCCAATTCAGGTTGTGCCTAAGAAAAGTGGTGTTACTGTTTTTAAAAATGAGAAAGATGAGTTAGTTCCAATGAGGTTGAAAAAAAGTTGGCGTGTGTGTATTGATTATTGGAAACTAAATCAGTCCACTCACAAGGACCATTTCCCCCTCCCATTTATTGATCAAATTCTTGAGAGACTAGCTGGGAAAACACACTATTGTTTCTTGGATGGATTTTTTGTATATTTTCAGGTTCCTATAGCTCCAGAAGATCAGGAAAAGAATACATTCACCTGTCCCTTTGGCACATTTGCCTACTAGAGGATGCCATTTGGACTTTTCAACACCCCAGGTTCCATCCAGTGATGCATGGAATTCATTTGATGAGCTAAAACAACATCTGACCACTCCACCTATCATACAGCACCCACTGTGGGAGATTCCTTTTGAGCTTATGTGTGACGCCTCCAACTTCGCGGTTGGAGCTGTCTTATCTCAGAGGGTGGAAGGACGTTCACATGTGAATGCCTATGCATCAAGGACATTGGATTCAGCCCAATAAAACTACACTACTACATAAAATGAGTTTCTTGCTATCATATTTTCTTTAGATAAATTCAGTTTATGTTTATTGGGCTCTAAGGTAGTTGTTTTCTCTGACCATGCAGCTTTGAGGTACCTCCTAATGAAACCAGATGCAATGCCCATTCTGATTCGATGGATGCTTCTTCTTCAAGAGTTTGACATCAATATAAAGGACAAGAAGGTGTCAGATAATTTGGTGGCATACCACATGAGTAGGCTTACTCACACACCAGAGGATGACACCTTGGACCAGGTACCACTTCGGAACACATTTACTGATGAGCATCTTTATTCCATCTTAGGTACGCATCCTTGGTATACTGATTTAGTGAACTACCTTGTTGCCTCTGAAATACCTGCAAATTTAAAGAAACGTCAAGTCCAAAAATTAAAGAGTGAGTCAAGATTTTATGTTTGGGATGATCCATACTTATGGTGAATGTGTAGTTCCCATGTTATTAGGAGGTGTGTTCCTGATCATGAGTTTGAGTCTGTTTTGCAATTATGTCATACACTTGCTTGTGGTGGACACTTTGGACCCCAATGGACTGCTAGGAAAGTTTTGGACTCTGGATTATATTGGCCTATCTTATTCCATGATTCCCATGTGTATTATAAATCATGCTATCGTTACTAACACACTGGAAACTTTTCAAGAAGACACGAGATGCCCCAACAACCCATTTTATTCTGTGAGATTTTTGATGTTTGGGGAATTAATTTTATGGGACCTTTTCCTAGTTCATTTGGTTTCTTGTATATCCTTGTTGCTGTCGATTATGTGAGTAAATGGGTGGAGGCCAAGGCCACTAGGACTGATGATTCTCATGATGTTGTGGATTTTTCCAAGGCTCAAATTTTCTGCAGGTTTGGAGTACCAAAGGCCATCATCAGTGACCAAGGGACACACATTTGCAATCATGATCTTACTTCCCTTCTTCGGAAGAATGGGGTGACACACAAAACATAAACACCATACCACCCCCAAAAAATGGCCAAGCTGAGGTTTCAAATTGTGAGTTGAAACAAATATTGGAGAAAACTGTGCAGCCAAATAGGAAGGATTGGAGCAACCGCATGGATGATGCGTTGTGGGATTATAGGACAGCATACAAGACACCCATTGGTATGTCCCCATTTTGGATTGTTTTTGGTAAAGTGTGTCATCTCCCTGTGGAAGTTGAGCATCGAGCTTATTGGGCTATAGAGAAATGCAACATGGATTTGGCCCAAGCTGGAATCCAAAGGAAGCTGCAAATTCAAGAGCTTGATGAGATTAGATTGTCTTCATATGAGAACTCAAGGCTATATAAGGAAATATCAAAAACAGCTCGTGATAGAATGATCCAACAAAGGGAGTTTCGTGTTGGAGAGAAAGTCCTTCTCTACAGTTCGCGACTGAAGCTGATGCCTGGTAAGTTGCATTCTAGATGGTTAGGTCCTTATATTGTATCTAATGTTTTTCCGTATGGTGCACTGGAGATCACACAAGAGGACACTAGATGGATCTTTACAGTAAATGGGAAACGTTTTAAGAGATTCATTGAGGGACTTCTTACTGATGTAGTGGATTTTATCACACTACATGACCCCATCATCACTTGATCACATTAGGTTGTTCCTAACCCTTTCAATTTTATATTATTTGTCCTATTTAAAAAATCCTCATTTTATGTGCATATATCATCTCATGGGTTCACATTGAGGAAAATGCAATATTTTAAGTGTAGGGGAGGGAACCTTTTAGTTTAGTAATTTCAATTGTTTTCCTGTTTAAAAAACAAAAACAAATTGTGTGTTTTTCGAAATTTGTGTGTTTATTTTTCAATTTTCATTGTGTTGTTGAAATTTTTGAGCTGAAATTATTCTCATCACAATTTTGAAATGCATATCAATGAGTGAAACAATTTATCCCAATAAACTGAGCTTAAATGATTGCTGAAATGACTTTGTTTCATGTTTAAATATTTAGTAATTTCATGAAAATTACACTAAATTTTGAATCCCATGCCACATCTCACTGCCTTTATATTTGAAATCACTTTCCTCTCAAGCATCTGAACGATTATTTTCATATTCTTTACATTCACTTCACTTCTTGAGAGAACCAAACAATGCTTGATTTAACCAGAATTTGATTTATTTCTATCAAAACTTGATGGTTTTAGGTACTTATGTTTAAATGATTGAATAATTTTTTTGGTATTAAAGCCCATTTTTCAAAAACTTCTTTTTTATAATGGCCTACCTTGAACATTTAATCCTTTTAGACCTTAGAATCCATGCACAGCCTGTTAGGTTAGCCACATTACAAGCCAATTTTCCCTATCCAACCAACTCTTGAAGTGAAATTGCATAATCTAGTTGAGCATAAGTGTGGGGGAATCTATCTTGTGTTGTGCTACCACATTATATGATACTTTGGGTGGAAAATTAAATTATGAAGAGTTATTTTTACGACTGATGAAAATCATTATATTGAAAGCTGTGCCTTTTCTGGAGCTTTTATGACAAGTGAAGTTGTGCCTTTTCTAGAGATTCTAATTGAGGTGGAAAGTTGGGTCTATCTAGAGCTTTCAAGAAAATCATGTATGAGAAGATTGACATTTTTTATGATGAAATGAAGAATGGTGTAAAATTTCCATGACTTTTCATGATGATGGAGTTGAACTGATACTATGGGGATTGAGGAGAAGACCATATTTAAGTAAAAATTAGATTAATGAAATTTTTCTTCAAAAAGAGTCAAGCCCTCTATATTCAGCCTCAGAGTTTTTCACATCTAAATCATGCCAACCGAAAGCCACAGAACAACCCTGAAAAGTCTTCATGATAAACATATTTCCTTTACTCACATCGGGTGGTGATGTAGGAATTTATCAAGCCTATGGTGACCCTTGTATGAGTTTGGATGAGAAAGACATTGCAAAAAAAAATTGATATTTGAGTGATAAGAGAAAATTCAAGCGAGGTTAGTGTTTTGTGCATGGGAGGATAAATGAAGTGGAAATATATTAAATGATATAAATGGAGAACTTGAAATAATGGTTTTTTATGAGGCATTATATCTTTTGTTTCTTGGTGTGTAATTTTTTGATCTCAAAGATATGTGTTTTAAAATTGGTTTTGATTTGATATTGATGTTTACTTCATATGAGATTTTGCTCAAGAGTGCAAAAGGGTGAGTGTGGGGGAGTTGATAAAACACTATTTTGTTGAATATTTTTTTGATAATAAATGAAATAATTTCCTCACATTGTGTTAAATATGTTTATTTATAAAATATTTTGGATTTGATCATTCATTTGAAAATTTGGTGAAAATTCCAGTTTTACCCTTTATAGTACAATGTAGTATTTCGAAGATAAATATTTTTATATTTATTATTTGAACATAAAATTTTGTAACAGTGTTCCTAACGTAATATTCTACATCCTTTATTAAGGACAGTAGGTCAAAATAATGCATTTGGATGGAGTAATTGGGCCATCGAGGAAAAGGTGGGCTGGGCACGCCAAAATGGAGAAGCTTTTGTATTTCGGCCATAACTCCTTCATATGAGCCTATATTGAGCCCAAATTTGGAGAGGAGATATAGGACTCATATACGCACATTTTATCCTTCTGGAAGGCCATCCAATTCACGCGTTGTGGTGGTCAAATTGGTGGTGAAAATTGGAGTAAAATATTTCGACGAGATTCTCCATTCACACTTGAAACCACATTGAACCTAGCCTCCCCACCACTCTATAAATTGGTTTTTTTATCATTTGGTGGGGTTGGGACGTGAATTAGGAGATTGGAGGCAGATGATAATTGTTTTCAACCAAATTCTCCAACCATTATAAGAGGGTTATCTCTTGAAGGAAGGATCCCCTCATTAAAGCCTCCTTCTCTTCTTCATTTTCTAATGTTTTCATTTGTGTAATAAACTTCTTTGATCTTATTTTATTCCTCATCTTTTCTTCTTTTTTGTTTAAATTTCTTATTCTATTAATATTCCTAATTGGTTTGGAATTCATGAGTAGAATCATTATTGGGTTATACACATTATAAACCTTTGCACATGCAAAACGCTTCTATGATAATTACGTCACCCATGGAAGAGTAGTTCTTTTTTGTAATCGATCGACCTATATCCTTCTTCATTCATTTATTTTGAATAAATGATCTACTGTAATTCACATATTATGATATATTAATTGAGTTTTTAATTTACATTAAACTAACAAGGCAATTGAATAGTTAACACAAAACACGCGAGGTCGGGAATTGTGTGAACTGTGAGAGCGCAACCTTAACCGGTAATTCAAAACCACACGGGATCAATTTGTAGAGTTCAAATAGAATCCATAAACTCAATAAATCCTCATTTCTAGAGTGCTTATGTGCCTTAATTTACCAATGACTATAAGCTAATCTTATAACATCAATCAAAGCAGGGTGTTGTGATTGCATGTTCCGAAGTTTGTCTAATGTTAAATTCACTTCATCTTCGTGGTAAAGTTAATTCTCGTAGGGTTCGGGATTTAACAAATTAAGGGGTCATAATTAAGTGAATATTAATTTAAATGATAATGATTAATAAATGATTTAAGGGGTAGAGTTAGATCGATTACGTCTTTTAAAATATTTTCTAAAAAACATCTTCTTGTTGTATCTTTTTAATCAAACTTCATTTCAAAATAAAAAACAAAAAAAATGAAATCTTCTTCTAGAAAACTTCTTCAAGTTTTATAAACATAAAACAACCCCTATCTTTTCAAGTAGTTTTTTTGTTCTATTTTATTTTTGGAATACCCCTAGAAAGTCGTTTTAAATCTACTTCCTCCTCTGAGAGACAACCTTGGTCAGCCACTCTGTTGCACCTAAGTACCCCTAAATCACAATAATCATTTGAGGGTGCCCACGACAGCGCTCTTTCACCTATTAAATAATTTAAATATTATCCAAGGATAATATTTCAAATATATCCAGTAGAAAAACTAATATAATCTAATTGTTATAATTACAATTTCATAATAATTTATAATTTATTGAAGTGTGTAATTATTAAAAATTTATTATACTACTTTAAATACCAAAAAAAATTTAAATAATTTTTATTACACTAAATATTAATTTAGTTGAAAATAATAATAATAATTAATATAAAATATAAGAACATAAATAATTAAAATAAATGTTTTATGTATGTGCATGGGAGAACAATAAATTATGTATCATTTTAATATATTCAAAATATACTAATAAATTTATTCAAATAGATTACACATAAAATATCTATATTTTATAAATCAAATAATAAATTAAGATAATCAATATATGAATATGTTAAACTCGATTGTCAAAAATAAAAAAAAAGTTAAAATAATTATAGATATTTTATTTTCATGAAAAAATAAAACATTATCAAACTAACTATAAGTATCATGTGATCATGAGGTATATTCCATGTACATGGTCTACATATTCTACCATCAAAACATGTTTTCTCATCAAGTATTATTTTATTGTTTATGAAAAACATATGATTGTTATAATGTGTGGTTACTTAATTTACTATATTGAGTTTGGTGAGTGGAAAGAGATTCTTGTGGAAACATGAGAATATCATGTTGAAACTTATATAAGATATTTGATCACTTAGAAACCATTAATTAATATTAAAAACAAAACATAAAATCACTTTAAAGACAAAATATTTAGTTACTTTAAAAATAACACATGTCGTACCATAAAAAAACATTCTTACAATCATTGTATTAACAACACATATGGTAACTTTTAAAACCAAATATTTATAGTTTGTTCGAGTTAAAAAAATATAGATAATAAAAATATCATTCATATGAAAAATAAATCATTTAATTATATTAACTTTAGCTCAATATATAATAAAAACAATATGAGGAATTATATAACAGATATATAATAAGTTTTGAGTAACAAAAAATATTATGAAGAACTAGAATATTCAAAAACATTAAAGATAAAAAAATAAATAAATTCAGAACATTTCATGTATGTAAATGTATATTGGAATATATAAATTTTTTGAAAGTGTAATGAAATGATATTTAATGATTTTTAGGTATTTTTAGATAAAACCCCACAATGATGAAAATATTATAATACTTCCTTTTTAAAGGATGTAAAACTAAAAATGAATAGTTCTAATGGAAATAAATATTTATTTTATAAAATATGAGAGTAAATTATTTGTGAATATAAACAATATGTACATAGAGGATAATGATACATTATAATTTTTTATAATTATTCATTACAACATCATATTTTTATGATGAATGAAATAAATCAATGAAAAATAACTGAATTAAAATATGAGTTCCCCTTATATAAATACAGAATTACACATAAAATAATTAAGTGGTGGAAATATTTAAATCTTAGAAGAATGAAATCAGCTTAAAAAGATTATGACATAATGATATGAAAATTGAGTCCAATAAACCATTATATTTGATTTCCACTTAGATGGATGTGCTATAAAATCCTATATATAATCATATAGTCATTAAAAACTATTTTATAAATATTTTTCACATGTTTTTTAAATTTTAGATTAATAATTTATATTAATTTATTTCATATTTATTTCATATTTATTTCATATTTTTAGTTAATATTGATCATTGGTTATATTGATTTTAAGTATATCCTATTTATTTTTTAATAAAAATTTTTGTCATCATTATATGATCATGATTTAATAATATATAGAATGGTTAGGTTAGTTAAATAGAAGACCCAAAAAATGTTAATTAAATTCAATGTTCATTTCATGGGAGTTTAAGGTATATTTTATAGATATGTAATTTAACAATAGATAATTTATTTAATTTTTACAAAAAATTTATATTAATAATGAGTGGAATATTAATATTTCTATTTGTGTACCAAAAAATGAATTAGTATTTAATTGTTAATATTTTATTTTACTATTGATTAATTTTCCATAGTAATACATTAAATATATTTATATCCCCATTTATGTAGTTGGTTAAACCGACCCAAACAAGAATAATTTATAATCTATGGGTGAGGTGTGGATATAGAAATGATTTTTTTATTATTATAACCATATTATAGAAGTATAATGATATTATTTATTATTTAATAATTATTTACTTTGTATTGGAAAATATATGGAATAAATATATAATAAAGATATGATTAGGGAGTGGGTAATACTTTCATTGATATCTTAAATCATCCTTGGAGAGCCTGTTGGAAATGAAGGAATATGGGACTCCACCTTCTTAATATAGATTACAAAAAATGGGAGAGAACATTAGAAAAATAAAAAAGTGCAGGGATTAAAGAGTAATTAGAATGGCATCTGTATTTTATATTTCTTTTGATAGAGCACTATTAATAGGTGAAATGAGGTACAATTTGTTGTAAAATCAAGTTAGGTGAAAGGTAAAGATGGAATCACATGGCTATTAGGTGAGTTAAGTAATGAAATATTGGTGATATGTGGGTTTAATGATACTCCTAAACAATTTTATCTCAAATTATTATTTATAATTTTAATTATAAAATATTAGAGTCAATTCATGTAACTCATGTTTACCCATTTTTACATTTTTTTAAATATTTACCACGATAATTATTATTTCACTAAAAATATAACGTGACCCCTATTTCCAAACAAGAAATTTGGATTCCAAATTTGGAATTCATTTAATATAATTTAATTTATAAATATAATAAAATTAAAAATAAAATTAGAAAATGATATGTATATGTGTGTGTGTGTGTTTAAATAGAATTTTAAACAAATTCCTTTTTTATCATTAATGGTCCATGTTATTATTTCTAATCATTTAAAAATAAAATAAGTGATAAAATATTATTTTATTAAAAATTACCATATATTCATTTTTTAGAATATATCAATTTAATTTTTTAAGTTAATGATTTCATAAAAGTTAAAAATAAAATTCCATTAAAATGGTATTTTTACCATTAATGTGGTAACTATCTTTTACCTATATCATTTATTTTTTTCCTAAAATTAATATTGAACATATTACCAAATTTGGATACTCAAATTCAAAATATGATATAAATTTTATTTTACTCATTTCTTATGGTGACATAAATATAATTTTAGTATAAATATTCATAATGAAGAATTCATTTTAAAGAAACATAGTTTTATGAATAAAAATTATAATTATTACTCGATGAGTAAAAATATTTATATTTCATTAATATAAATATTAAATAGTGATCGATTAAATATATTGTGACAAAATTTGTTGTACCTAAAAATAGTTCTATGAAAAATATAATTAATAATAAATAATGTTAACCATGTCCAATTAAATTGAATTATCCATATTTTTTCTATTTAATTTTACCAATCTATTTCTACTAAAATATTTCATTGGATTTTATAAGTACCTAAAATAATTATTTGATAATAATAATTATACTATTTAATATAAAAAATATATTTGTTATAATAATATAAACTAATTAATTATATCCAATTTATTTCATTAAATTATTTTTATTTTTGTAATAAAACATTCAAAAAAATTCTCAATACCTATTTGATACAAGTATACCCAATGACCGTATTTTCATCAACCATTTTTCGAATTACCTTATATTCCCAACAACTATATATTTCCAACAACCATATATTCTCTATGACCAAATATATTCCAATATATAACCACACATTCATTACATAAACCATTAATCCTATTCACTTACACCCCTCTAAACATGTTTATTATATTTAAAATTATTTTACGTACCTATATAGTTTCCATTTTGTGTGACAATATTTATGGAAAATTTCACGACACAAAATAGAAAACCCATCAAACTAGATTCTAAATTGTTCCACGATAAGGCCAAATAGGATTTCTCGATCCCCGTAGGCTAGCGACTAGTACATGGGAATTGAATAATAACTAGAGGGAATTATTTTACTTGCTCTAAAATAAGATTCATGGAATATATACATGTATAAAGACAACCAGTAGATAAATATTCCATAAAAAGAGTGAAAATGATACCGATAAAACCCAATGTAGTAAGATAAAGATCTTGTGCATATCCTCAGGAAAACCCAACAGGAAATAAATCCAAACTAATAACTCATATTACATGTGTAATTTGGAAAACATAAAATTATATGACCCCCAGCTAATCATACCTAGTTGACATAAACATTACCACCTCCTTGTGTTTCCTTTCCCTTTCCTTCATTATATATAAAAATGATTATAGACAACTAACAGAGTTTTCAGGGGTTGATATAAATAGGGTTAGAAGGTTTTCATATAGCTACACTCTCTTTTCAAATCATTTACATTACATTATAGTGCTAGAATACTTAGACATTATACAAATCAACACCCAATGACCATGATTGTTATAGTGCCTTTGGAATATTTGAATCATAAACATTGGTACATATTTGAGCTACATCATCTCCCACTAGGTTATTTACGACTAGAACCTTTCATAGAAACATCATACTTACTACATATATTCATAACATCATGGATTGAAATAGAACAATGGGTGAGATAAAATTATTAAGAAGGGTAGACAAGGGAGAATTTTAAGCATGAACATCAGAATAGGGGTGTGATAACACAATCACAACATTAGATGATCATACCATGCATATCAATGATTATAACATAAATCTTGGGATAATGATTGGATGTTCATAAGACAAGAATCATAAGAATATAATGAACATAATCCATGAGTGAATAACACAGGAATAAAACATTGGATTGTCAAAAACACATATAAAAACTCTAAGTCAATGTGTCCTACCAAGACCGTTGTAACATGTTAGACTAGGTTAGTCAAATGTGTACCTGCTTTGGGATTGGGATGCCTAGCCGTGTACCCTCTTATTTCGAAATTGTGGTGTCCTCTCATGTACCCTCTTGTTTTGGGATTGGGATGTCCTCCTATGTTCCCTCTCATTTGGGGATTGGGATGTCGTCACCTATTCCATCTTATTTTGGGATTGGGATGTTATCCCTTGATCCACCTTGTTTTTTCAAAGGGATATTGTCCCCTATTCCCTCTTGTTTTAGTATTTGGATGTTCTCTCTTCTTCCCTATTGTTTCTTGATTTGGATGTTCACCCTTGTTTCCTCTTATTACGGGATTGGGATGTTTTCCAATTTTCCCTCTTGTTTCGGTCATGGGATATACTCCTATGTACCCTTTGAGATCATGAAAAATTAACCATTAAACAACTCATTGAAGTTATATATATGTCTCACCAATGAAATAATTAAATCACATATTCATATGCCACAAAATATTTATCAAATAATGAACCATGAAAAGAGATGGGTTATATAATTATCAAATAATAACCCAAAAAATTAAATTGGAATCAATATAATCTCATAACATCATAACCTGTGAAAAATAGATTGGTTTCATAATCATTTAGTTAAATCATAACCCATGAAATTAATATTGTTTCGAAACCATATAAGCTATGAAAATAAACAGATTTCTTAATGTAATGCTTAGATGTACATATGAAAACTTTTCTTTAATTAGTTTCTGTTATTCAAAATCTTGTGTTATACACAACCTTGAGTTTAAATGATCCATGATATGCCCTTTGTATAAATTTACTGTTATATATTAGTCATTAGGTTAGCAGTATTAATTATAAATAACTTATGAAAATGCATTGTGAACTTTTTTACCATCAATTATTTATGAAAAATATAAATTAGATATTTTTTTTTGAGTGGATTACTAATGGTAATGAAATTAATAATATATATATGTTATATACTAAATAAAATATTTTTTATATTCATCTGATTTATATTTTAATCATATGGGGTGAATAAACCCTTTTTGTTGTATAAAACCCTAACTTTTAATGGGCAATCTTACGCCATTAAATGGATATCCCCTTTTAAATTAAGATTATTAAACAGCAATAATTTTTATATTAAAACATAAACAAGTTATTTTATGGGGGATATAAAAATTTATTTTTTGTTGAATTTTTGATATTTTTTTATAACATTCAAGTTTTAATGAATAATAAACACACAAAATTTTAAGAGAAAAAAAAATTTTCATCGAAATAATTTATATAGTTAAATAATATTATAGTTTATTTTTAAAGTAATAATATAATATATATTTTTATTATTAAATATAATTTTTGTAATTAGAATTAATTTTACATTTAATTCATAAGAAAAAACATTTCCATCTTCTGTAATATTTTAACTTTTAAAACCTCATTCTCTCATTCCAATAACAGGATTGATTTTAAATTAAATACTGAAACTGTTGTGTTTTTGAAATTTTCAAAATTCACTCCATATTTGGAATCATTATGTCCAAATTATGATAATATGATACTATAATTTTTTTGGATTAAAAACAGCAACATTGGTAATTATTTTTATTACCATGGATGATGGTGAATATAGTAAATAAAGGTAAAAAATATCATAAAATTACCATAAAACCTATAAAATATTATTGGATTACTAAATTTTACTCTTATCGTCTATTGTTAGAAATGGAATCACTTAATTTCCATATACCTATTAATATGACCTGAATATATTAAAAACTAATGATTGTGACAAAATATCACAATCTCATTTTATATAACTATATTACTTTTAATATATGAATAAATAAAAGATAATATCTACTATATATAGTCAATGGAAATCTAAAATAATTTCATACATAATAGAAATTTATTTATAATTTCAAAATATTAAATAATTACTATTAATGATGACACAATACTGAGGTATAAATAATATTTTTCATTGAAATATCAAATAAATGTTTTTTAAAATATTAAAATAAATATAATATGATCTAATTAATGAGGTCCTAGAATTTTCTAGGATACTATGATATATTATGAATGTATTAAATATTTTGGTTCGAATTTATCATCTATGTGGATTTTATTTGAAGTCAAATTTATAAATAGTGTCAAAATTAATACTATTGATATATTTTAAGAAAAACATTTTATTAACTTATTTAAAAATCATAAAAATATTTAAAACTAAAAAAGTGGTAATTATAAGGTCAAAATTGTAATCAAATATCCATTTATGGTATATTAACACTATATATGTAAGTAGTTATAACCATTAAATATTTATGATGTTATTACCATAATTAAAATTAAATAGAATAACTATATTTCAATTAAAATGATATGGTTTAAATTAAAAAAGTAACTTGTCCAAAATTTCTGGGTCGACTATATTACAACCCAAAATCATATCATCTTATAAATAGGGACATTTTGTAAATTTTGGGGTAGGGCTTAATTTTTTATAATTTATTATTAATGGAGTTTCAAAAGTACCCCTCACCTAAATTATAAATGGGGACCTCTTCCATCACGTCTTCACTTCCTTTCAATCCATAAAGCTCAAAAATACCTGGCCCTATTTCCTTATAAACATTCTTATTTTTATTCTATATGTTCTATTCATCTTCCAATACAAACTCTAGTTTTTTAAGAAAATATTTAGAGGAAGAACATTGAGGAAGAGTTAATCTATTCTACCGATTCTTTCAAACTTCATTCTTCTTATACTTTATCTTAATTAGTTGTTTTATTATAAAGTAACAACATAAGTATCAAAATTATATTGATATGTTATTATAAATATTAAACAGATATTTTCACCTTCTATCCATCCAATGAACAATTAAATCGCTGCACGTGCATATGTATGACTTATTGTCTCTAAGCCATGGTGAAATCTGTTTTACACCACCACCTTACTTGGATGGCTATAATGATGGAAATAATAGATCTATATGATTAGTATAACATAATACTAATCCTTAAATATTATACACCATCCAATTAAATACATTTGAACAACATTGGGAATGATATCATCTCTTGTGTGGACATACGGCCTACCGTCTCCACGATGTGATGAAATTCATTCTACATGATCTTCAATAAACCGTGATTATATACATAAATTTATTGAATAAATATGTTATATATTATATTAATATAATTATATGAATTATTTAACAATAACCATATATGTGGAACATTAAGTTATCTGAAAATTGATGCATAAGAACACAAAGTAGTTAATTTCTGAATAATGAGTTACAATGAAATGTTACTGACAATCATATGATAATATAATCATATATTATATTATAAATATGAATATAATTCTAGGATAAGTCAATAACATTATTTAAATCATTATGAAGGAGGTTTGGATACATATGAAGGATATCAGACCTATGGTAAGGGATAATTTTGCAATCTCATCCGAGATTGTTTATTCGTAAGTATTTACTAGGGTATATATATCATTCACATAAATGTTCCTTAAATATGTAACATTATTTTTATTATTGTAAAATTTTGTAAATTTAAATTTACCCATTGGTAATTTTTTATTAAATAGTATGAATAAAAGTTTTTGTCATTTTTGGATACGAGTTACTTCTTGACTTTTCTGTTAAAAGTAAGATGAGATTGTTTTTTACTTATACAGTGTGAATGGATTTTTATGATTTCATAAAAATATATTTCCAAGTAGCTTCGATTACAATATTTCAAGTGTATTTTCAATTAAATTATTTATTTGAAAAAATTTCATGGCCTTTTGAGAAAGGAAGTCATTTTTTATGAAGAAAAGATATCTACCTCATTAATTAATTTCAAGTGTTTTATCATAATTATTTTCGATATAATATTACATTCATTAGATATGGTTATGTTTATATACCTGTTATCACATTGAATTTTGTTATTATGGAATTATATATATTTTAACTCCATTTTTTATATTGATTGGGATGGAAGGATGTTTGGGAAAGCCATTTTATTCCACATGTTACGCCATGATTTATGTTATTGTGGAACACATAAGAAACATTTGATTATGAGATGGGTGTGACCTATATCTCCCTCAAATTAATTGTTTAATGATTTATATTTCATGAGATAGACATGACTGGAATGGAAGGTAAATCTGTTTCAATAATACATGGATAGAACAACATGTAAAGTCGGTTTAGTAATGGACTTTATCCACTATGATGGTGTTGGAAATGAGCCTTGACTACTATGAAATGATTTTATATGGTTATTTGTATGCCATAAAACATTATTTCTTATGTTTTTTATTTTTGTATTATTTAAATTAATTTTTATAAACATTTATCCAATGAAATGATATCATGTTCTTTCATACACAAGATAAGACTTACAAATGTTATGTTCTGATGTCTTATGATTCTGAAGTGACTGATATTCAACTATGTTTACACGTACTAAGAATTTAAGCTCACCACATTAATATGATTCTTCTCTTTAGGTCCCAAAGAATGGTATTGTGTATGATATTCCAAAAAAGAAGTCTAGTTATGAAAAAATAAATGGGAGAAAATGTAGATATTTTATGAACCTCTAGTTTATGTTTCCCTATTTCTAAAGAAACTATACCTAAATGGTCCAGTCACAGATTTTTTTATATTATATAATAAATATACCTCAATTTTAATGTAATATCAATGTATGTAATGAGTGTCTCTATATAGTTGGTATCATACGAAATGTATAGTTAACCTTTGGAAACTAGGATAAGAAATCATTAGTAAGAAGCCTAATGATATTTCTACGTATAGGATACAATGGTAGTGTTTTTGAAATTACCATGAATAACCTGGGATAAAACTTAATGTTTCTTAATTTGAAATTTTATTCTTTATTATGTGGGTTTCCTATTATGAATACTATTCCTAACACTATCCTTCCTAGTTTTAGTCAATGGCTGGAACCCAAAGAAACCATGTTAATGAAGAATATGATGGGAAATGAAATGATTTTCCCTGAGGGATACCAAATTTTAAGGGAGTTGGAATGAAAAATATTTTATCCATTCTCACACAACATTATCATTCTATGAATCATGCCTGACCTACTAACAAGAAATAGAGGGAGCAACATTATGTTGAGTCATTCAAGATGCATCGTCCACCTTCATTCAGTAGGTCTTTTGATCAATTATTGGCTGAATAATGGATCAGAACCATTGAATGGATATTTTTAGTTCTAAAATGTTCTAAACATGATAGTGTCATATTATAAGTCTATCATTTAGAAGGAAAATATGACCAATGTTTTAATATTATTATGAATAAGTGGAAAAGTGATGAAATTGAGTCCATGGAATGAGACGAGTTGAAGGAATTATATTTCAATAATTACATTCCTTACATTATTAAACAATTATTGAGAAGGAGTTCCTCAAACTTAAGAGAAGGTATGGGTAATCTATTGGTACCTAAGAGGAAAACATTATGAGGCTTGAAAGGTATGCTTCTGGAATTATTATCCACCTTACGAGAAAAATTGATCGATTCTTTAGTGGATTAAAATCAAGTATCCAGAGGGAATTATCTAGAAGGTACTTTAATAGCTACAAGGAAATCATTTGATGTTCTCTCAAGGATGATATAGATATTAGTGTAACCCATCAGTTATATGGGTATGATAAGAAAAGAAAAATGGAATTCAATGGAAAATATAAAAACCACATATAAAAGAAAATATGGTTTCTCTTATGATCAATATGTTGAAGGAAACATGGAATAAATTGTCTTAAAGGGACTAATAAATGTTAAAATAGTGGAAAAGAAGGTTATCGGGCAGTTGAAAGTTGATGTGATGGTTAAAATATTTCAAAATATGTGAACTAAGAAAAGGATTCATAGAATGGTCCCCCTACATTCAAATTCTAGAAGTGAATGGAAATGGGGAATTTTGCCAATCAATTCCCTAATCCATGGTTTATTGATGATGATCGACGTCAAAAATCTCTTAAGGTCAAAGGAAAAGGAATGTCACATAAAATCACTATGGAAGATGTGGAGTATGACAATGAAGGGGTGAAAGATACAAATACCATCCACTCTAAAGTAAAAAATGCTTTGTTTGATTCTGTATCCACCCAATCTTTTATTTCTGATGAATTTTATAAGTGTATAACCATATTACCTCAACAATTAGATGTTTACTTAGCTTTGACGAATAATTATGTCACAAAAGTTGCATCAAAAGTTTATAATTTGACTTTGGATGAAGTTTGTGGGAAATTACTTCAAAAAAATCGCATGATCCTTCTTATAGTGGAATTTGATGGGATTCATGGAATGGATTGGCATTCTCAATATGGAGCTCATATCAATTTCCATGGAAGGGAAGTCACATTTCATATTCCAGATAAATCTATGATCATCTATCAATACAAGGATGGATATAACCTTTCAATGTAAATTTCTTCTATCTTATTGGTTTTTGATTCCTATATAAGAAGGTTATTTATCTCAAATGGTTAAAGGAGAAGCTCATGATTATAATACACCAATTGTAAGGTAGTGTGATGATTTTTTTCTAGAGGAATTGTTGGTTCTTCTACCAAATTTTGAAGTTGAGTTTTTAGAAGAACACATATGTTGTTATATGAATATTTCAAAGACACATTATAGAATGTTCCCAATTGATTTTCATTAATTGAAGAAGTAAATCAAATAGAATCTTGATAAAGTACCCATACTGCCTAGCGTGTCACCTTGGAGAGAACCTATTCTGTTTGCTAAGAAAAGATGGATCAATGATAATTTGTATTGATTATCAAGAACATAATAGGATCACTATAATGAAAAAATATCATCTCCCCTACAATGATGACTTATTCGAACAATTACGCAGAGCACAATATTTTTCAAAGATATATCTTCATTCAATATACTATCTATTAAGAGTAAAAAGATATGATATACCAAAGATGACATTCTGTATAGTTTTATGGACACTATGAATTTATAGTGATTCCTTTTGGTCTTACTAATTTCCATTCTGTCTTCATGTATCTAATGAATAGCGTCTTTAGATACAATTTTGATCATCTTGTTGTAGTCCTTATAGACGATTTTCTTGTCTATTCCAATAGTAATATGAACATGAAGACCAGTTGAGAATCATGTTGATGACCATGGAAAAAAAGAATCTTTATGAAACATTAACCATGTGTGAATTTTGGATTCATAATGTTTTGGGTCTCATAATCTCAAGAGATCGGATATTTTTGGATCCATAAAAAGCATATCTTTTATAGTGTTTCCCAAGATCAAAAATGATATATGAGACCCAAATATTTCTTGGTTTGGAAGGATATTATCGATGTTTTTTGATTTATTTTTCATGAGTGTCTAATCCAATCCCCATGTTGATTTTAAAATGATTTATGTTCATATAGATAGAATAATGTGAAGAGAATTTCAATGATCTAAAAAAAGGTTATCTATCGCACCTATTCTCACACCGCCTTGCAGTGGAGAATGGTTTGTGATCTATAATGATGCATCCAAGAAGAAGTTGGGATGTGTTCTCATGCAAAATTATATGGTCATAGATTATTCCTCACTGCATTTGAAAATACATTACCAAATTACCCAACTTGTGATTTGGAGTTAGCTGTGGTAATCATTTTATTAAAGATATGGAGACATTATAAATATGCTGAAGGGTTTGATATTTATACTGTTCATAAAATTTTAAAGCATAGTTTTTACACAATAGGATCTAAATAAGCTCCAAATAATATTTTTAGAGTTGATTAAATATTACAACTGCTCAAAACATTATAACCCTGGGTAAACAAACATGGTGGCAGAAGCATTAAGTTGACAAGACCATGCTAGCCCATCCGTGACTAGGATAAAAAAATATCCAATATTAATGATTTTAAAAGGATAGTTCATGAAAATTTAAATAATGGGGAAAATATTATCCATCTAAAATGAATGTTCAATGATTAGTACAAGCGATGATTAAGGAGGCTTACAGGAAGGATGTATAGGTACAAAAGAAGGTGAGAAATGTTCCTGAATTCAACCTTGATTGTGATGAAATAATAAGGTTCAGGAACTGGGTTTGGATTCCACCCATACTAGAATTAAAGAAGTAACTTTTGGATGTGTCTCATATCTCTTCATTATGTATTCACCCTGGAAGAAAAATGATGTACATGGACATGAAAGAGTACTTTTGGTGGGAAGGAATGAAAATAGATGTCACTGAATATGTCCCTTGATTCTTGGTTTGTCATCATGTTAACGTTGAGAGAGACAATTCTAAGGGGATGTTAGAACCAATACTCCTACCAGAATGGAAATGGGAAAAAATCACTATGGAATTTGTCATTAGACTACCAAAAACATCCAAATTCAATAATTCTATCTAGGTTATAGTTGGTCACCTTAAGAAGACGGCACACATCATTTCTATTATATAGTATTTCTCTCTTGATAATATTTCAGCGATATATATAAATAAAGTGGTAATATTGAATGGAGTACCAAACTCCATTATATCATATAGGGATCCAAGGTTTACCTAGAGGTTTTGGGGAATTCCTAAGAGTGCACTGGATACATAGTTATGTTTTAGCACTATTTATCATCCTCAGACTAGTGGTCAGTATAAGAGGAAAATTTAAAATCTGTAAGACTTGTTGAGAGCATTCTCTATGGATTTAAAAGGTGGTTTGGATAAAATCCTACCCTTGGTGGAATTTTCGTACAATAATATCTTTCAGTCCTGTATTCAGATGGAACCTTATGAATCCCTCTTTGGAAAGAAGTACATAACTCCAACTTGTTCAGATAAAGACGGGGAAAAGCTATTATGACCTATCTTTTTAATCAAATGGTAGAAAAGGTCAGATATATTCAACAACACATAAGATCATCTCATAGTTGACAAAAAAGTATGCTGATAACCAAAGAAACTACCTAGAGTTTGACGTGGGTGATAAAGTTTTTCTACGAATGTCTCCCTGGAAGAGAGTAATGATATTTGGAAAGAAGGGTAAGATAATCCCAAGGTATATCTGTCCTTTTGAAATTCTTGATCATGTTGGGAAGGTTCTGTACCAATTTTCACTTCCATAGAATCTCTCCCAACTTCATGATTTTTGACGCTGAATTCTGGATAGGGCAAGAATTTGGGCGATTAAGATAAACAAATGTATTTGGAAGAAGGGATGATTTTGTGACCAAGGAGGTGGGTGTGTGAAATATTTAAGGGATGCACGCAAAATTCCCTCCAGTGCGCAAAATATCGTGTGCCCATGGAGAAGTCATGGGTGGGATTCTACGACAACCCCTCCAAAACTGTCGAAGGCAATGGCGCACAGGGACCCGGGGTTGCGCACAACACTCCTCACGAGACGCAAAATTTTGCATTTCTAATTTGACATCAGTGGGGCCCTTGTGCACTGGGGAGCTCAAGAATTAGTAAAGGCCTGAGAGTGAAGGTATTCGGCAATGCGAAAAATCTCACGCGCCCGATGAGACATCAAAGGGGACCTTGTGCGCTGGCGAGCTTGAGAATCAGTTAAGGCCTAAGCCTTAAGGTAGCCATCTGCATGAAAAATCTTGTCTTCCTGATGTGACATAAAAGGGACCCTTGAGTTCCCCATGTGATGCCAAAGGCAGGCTTCTACGGAGACCCCCTAGGCACCACCAAAGGGGCCAGTGCACAAACAATCTGGAAAGCGCGTCAACTTTTCTCAGGCACGCAAATGCTTACACACCCCATGTGACGTCATGTAGGTGTTTGCACGCAGCGCCCATTGCGCACAACCCCTGAGGACTATGTCTATAAAACAAAGCATACACCCACCCTTCGGGGATGGTAATAGAAGACAAAGAGACACTCTACAGCATGAAATACACCTCTTACGCAACTGAGCAAAGAACACATGGCATCAAGGTATTGGATATTGCGCCACAGGTCCCCTAAGGGTCCTCCTTCAGGTGGACCCTTTTGGGCATGATCCTCATCAATTTCCTTTTACCCTAATTAATTTTCTCACAAAATATCCCTCTTGTGCGTAGGATTTTCACTGCATCAGACCTCTTTTGTTTGTAGCCTTTCCTGTGTGTAGCTTCTCATTTTGCACGCATCCTTCTAGTTTGTACAGAGTCGTTCCTTTTTTATTGCAACCACTCATCATGCGCACGTCCCTCCTTTTGAGCTCTACGTTACGTCCTTACCTTAAAGAACCTTATTTGATCCCCTCTTACGCATAACCCACCAGTTTCTTTCACCCATTTCACGTGCGACCCTTCATGTTTGAATGAATTAATTTCAAGATCACTTGGGTGGTACTTCCTATTGCGTTTCTTTGTTTCGTGATTCTTCACATAGGCATGCTAATGACTATTGCATCTTCTCATAGCCACGCTAATGTGGACCCCTCAATTTTTCACTCCATAACACCCCCTCAATACGGCGTTGATGATGCCTCTCATTCCCTAAGGGCGGGTGGGTATCTGTTATGTAAGTCCTAGGGGTGTGGAGTAAACCTGTCTCATCTGAGCTGCAGGACGTTAAACTGCCATGCACCTTCGGCCACATCACATGACGTTAAACTATGACCCTTCCCCATGCATCATATGTGGGGTTCCCCATCTCATACATTATCTACACCCACAAGACTCCACGGGAGGAAAATCATTCCTCTCATGGAATGAAATCCTCTTTACCGCAATGACGTATCTCTGCGGGGAAGGGGAAACCATCATGGTGTAAGCCCATATCCTTTATTACGGGAGACAGAATCACTGATCTTCCTATCTTCTTCCTAGCCAATGACTAGAGAGGGGGGATGGGCACCATATCCCTTCTTTTTTCAGTTCCAAATCTCTCCCCCTTTGAGATTTTTCACCATCAGGCCTCCACCATTGAGTAAGTCCCAATCTACATCTCCTTGGGATGCAGAAAACACGAAATCCCAAGTTTCTATTTTGGGCTGCTAACCATGTATAAGACCCATTCCATTTCCCACAGATGAACCTTTTGTGATGTGATCATTAGGTCTCTTCTGCCTCTTTCTTCTCACACCAATCATGACTCATGTGAACTTTGATCCTCGCTATGGAAAGATACATAGGAAGCCTCCCAGAGGTTCAAGCACATTGTCCATTGGTTCCAATCATATTCATGTCAGTTCATCAAACCCCTTCTTAACTATGTGGACTTTGATCCATGCCATATCAAGGTATATAGGAAGCCTCTCTGAGGTTCAAGCCCATCATCCCCTGGTTCCGACTATCTTCACATCGGTTCACCACACCCTTTCCGAACAATGTAGACATTGATCCTTACCAAGTCATGTTACGTAGGAAGCCTCCCTGATGTTAAATCCCATCATCCATTGGTTTTGAACATCTTCACATCATTTCACCACACCCCTTCGGAACTACGTGGACTTTGATCCTAGCCTAGGCAAGGTACGTTGGATGCCTCCCTGAGGTTTAAGCCCAAAACCCAGTTATTCTGACCCCCTTTATGTCGGTTCACCATCATCCCATATGACGTGAAACTGCATCCCCTTCTTGTCCCACATGATGTTAAATGTCACATGCTCGAACTACGTGGACTTTTATCCTTGCCAAGGCATGGTACGTATGATTCCTTCATGAGGTTCATGCCCAACACCCATTGGTCCTGACCATCTTCACATTGGTTTATCGAAAACCATCTGAACTACGTAGAAATTGATCCTTTCCCAGGAATGGTATGTAGGAAGCCTCCCTGAGGATCAATCCCAACACCCATTAGTCCCGACCACTCCACATCGGTCCACCCACGTCCTACATGGCCTTAAACTACAATGGGGATATGTATGAGGTCTCTTTGAGGCTCAAAACCAACATCATTGTTGCCCTCAAGTCGACTCCATATCATTCTCCATACACTTCACTTAATCATCCTGTATCCATCTTGATTCTTCCCCTGGCCACCACATCCTAGTCATATCATGTTTATTTACCTCCTATAATTAGTAGTACCCTCCAGGGGTTACACCCATCAGATCCACTCTAGTCTGTGTTTCGATCAGTCTGATCCGTCTCCTCTAGACGTTAAACATGTGGCATAACATATTTTAAACATGGGAAGTTGATGAAAACCATAGAGACATTCCTATTAAATATAATTCCCCGCACTCCACAATAGATTCCTTGGGAGTCTGTGCCATTGAGAAGTCTTATAATAAGGAGATGAAACCTAAACGCTCTAGTGTTCTAGCATCTAGACATTCCAGTGATGTCCAACATGACTACTCCCCCAACATAAGGTTTATACTATTCCTAGATCCCTCGAAATGTCCCGACAGAAGTAGTGTAATTATCCAGCATCCATAAAGATATGGCACTAGGAAGAGTTCCATGAAAGAAACATATTAATCTATAAGGTAGAGATGGAATATGTTATGATTTTTGAAGATGATATGAGTCCCTATAACCTATGAATCACAGGCTATCAGAGGACAGTGTAGACACATGTTGACAAGATTCTCTTGAATACCTAGTTCAGGGGCTTAGTTGCCTGCACCGAGTTTATGGTTGTCTCTCGGGACACCACCTACAATGCATTTATGGGAAGTCCATGGATACACCTATATGTGGTGGTTCCTTCATCATATCACCAGTGCCTCAAGTACCCACATAATGGTTGATTGAGATTGATTAAAGGTGAAGAATCTCCCATTTCTTCTTGAGAATCCCATTATCTGTATGCTGACTATTACAAGGGAAATGAAAAACAGATTCAGGATAATGAGTTTGAGCAGGCCACGACTGTGACTAACCCATGGACAGATCATGATGATGCCTACATCATTCCAATCCACCAATTTGAGGATACAACTCGGAACATGGGACAAGGCATTTTTATTGAACTATAGGGGAACACATTCCCATCTCTAAGTGGTCCTGGAACTCGAACTCATACTCCTACACAAATCAGTCATAGGTGATCCTGGAGCCTCCAACTCCCTTAAGGTATCAGGATGTCTGCCCCATGATAATGGAAATACATCAGACATTCTTGTTTCACCAGGTTTGAATAAAAAAATATCAATACAATGCACCCCTATTACATTGATATCATCAAGAGTGGCCCCTAGTGCTGAAGACGATATGGGATCAAAAAAACATCCATCATTGTTATGGTTTCGGCAGCAGAGGAGTTTCCCGATACAGTGTCCACTGCCTCTCAGGCTGGTACCATCCTCCCATCAGTATCTTTAGACATAGAAGAAACTACTCCCAATGATTATGCCTACTATATAAGGGAAGAAGAGTATTTAGAGGATTCCCCTTACTTTAAAGTGGGTGTCTCCACCACAATTGATGAATTGGTGCATGTGAACCTCGGTAGCAAGGCAGACTTGAAACCCACATTGATCATTGCCTCCATATCCCTCGAGGAGAAATATATGTACATATAATTCCATAAAAAACACTGTGATGTATTCACCTGGAGTTATGATGAGATTCTAGGACTTGATCCTTAGGTAGCCATCCAGCGCCTCGGTCTCTTGGAAAATCATTGCGAGTTCAACTAGCCTTCAAGAAAGATGTACCCTTCTCACCGTGTCATGGTTAAGGCAGAAGTTGATAATCTCATCAGATCCAATTTCATTAAGGAGTTAAGGTACCCCAAATGGATAGCCAACATTATTCCAGTTAGGAAGAAGAACTGACATATCATAGTCTGCATAGACTTTCGGGATCTCAATCGTCAGTGTCCGAAGGTTGATTTCCCCCTTCCTATGAAGGAATTTTTTATCGACACTACAATTAGGTTCCAAGACCTCTCTTTCATTAAAGGGTACTCTGGGTATAACTAGATCCAATTGGACCCTACGGATGAGGAGTATATAGAATTCAGGGCACCACAAGGTACTTTCTATTACAAAGTCATGCCCTTTGGTTTAAAGAATGTAGGTGATACCTATCAGCGGGCTATGCATCACATATTTAATAAGATCCTCGTAATGTTGGTGGAATTTTACATGGATGATCTGGTGGTAAAATCACACCAGCATCAGGACCATATCAAAGACCATGAGATAATTCTTGGCTTCCTCAGTTCCCACCACATGAAGCTGAATCCATTGAATTACACCTTTGAGGTCACCAGTGAAACGTTTCTCGACATCGTTGTTAGATACAGGGGCATCGAGATTAACCTGGAGATGATAAAGGCCATTATCCAGATGTATCCCCCAAGAAACCTCAGGGAGCCTTGAGGTTTCAATGGCCACTTGGCCTACATATGTCGATTCATCACGAATCTGGCTAGCAAGTGTAAGAATTTTTTGTGGCTCATAATGAAAGGAATTTTCTCTGAGTGGGATAAAGAATGTCGGGCTGATTTCGAGGAAATCAAGCAGTACCGACTACATCCTCAGGTCTTAAAGACACCAATCTCTGAAAAGCCATTGGTCTATTTTTTGACCACCCTATAATGGTCTCTTGGTTCCCATCTCGCCCAGAAGAACAATGATGGGATGTGGAACCGTCTGTACTATCTCACCTTCATGATCCTCGATACAGTGGTCAGATACTCCCCAATTAAGAAGATCTTATTGGTGCAGGTATTCACAGAAGAAAAATTATTGCATTACTTGTAGTATGATGATGTACAGCTAGTGTCCTGGGTAGATCCGTTGAAGTATATCCTGAACCTCCCCATGTTTACAGGACATCTAGCTCGGTGGGCGGTAATCCTTCAGTAGTTCGACAATTGTTTTTTCCTTCAGAAGGCTACTAAGGGTCATGCATTGAAATACATCCTCTCTTCCCATCCACCTCCTAATGACTAGTCCCTGGATCTTTATTTCCATGATGAAGCAATTCTCTTGGTATACCGAGCCGTGTTATTTAGGAAAATTCACTTTGATGGTGCTTCCTGGATCCCCACCTGTTGAAGGCTCAATGACCACAGGCTCAATAGAGTAGGCTTTGGTATTGTCTTCATTACACCAGAACTAGCCATTATACCATACACATTACTATTTTCAGAAGGCTAGACCAACAATGTGGAAGAGTATTAGGCTCTCATTACTGGCCTTGAGTTGGCCCTCAAGATAGACGTTCCCCATATTCATGTGAATGGCGACTCCAAACTAGCCATCAAGAAGATCAACGGTGATTATGTCATTATAAATCTAGATCTTGTACCATTGTTAGAACACACTCTCTATCAATTGGCCCAGTTCCTATATCGACCAGTGGTAAATCATGTCCCTTGATCTCAGAATGGTCGGCCTGATGCCCTAGCCAGCCTAAACACATCACTTGCAGAGCCTGAACATGATGATCTGATTATCCACATGGAACACCGGACATTCATTGCCCCCGTCCCTCTAGATGACAATGATAGCCCGCAGTTAATCCACCTTACTACCAGCGCCTCTGCGTTAGGACCCCCAGGTTCCCTGGATGCAATGATTGAAGTGTCTCCTTACTGGAGACCCTCCTTTGCTGAGTATATCCAAACCGGTAATATCCTGAAATATCTTTCCTAGAGTGAGAGAATTTGTTGCCGCCTATTATAGTTTAACCTCCAGGATGGTCCTAGTTGTGGGAAGATCCTCTAAAAGAGTGGGTTTGATAGGGTTCACCTTTGTTATATTCAAGGAGTTTAGATTTAAAAAGTCATGCAGTTGGATCATGCTGGTTCTTGTGGGGCTCATCAGATCAAGTCGAAACTATCTCACCTGATCCAGATACTGGGGTATTTTTGTCCCTCCATGATCTTGGAATGTATCATGTTCGCCAAAATGTTCCATGCCTGCCAAATTTTTTCCAAAATTATGCATTGGCCACCAGAGCCTCTCCACACAACCAAGTACTCTTGGCCATTTGCGATATGGGGTCTCGATGTTGTGGGACCATATCCACCAGCGACGTCTTGCCAGTGCCAGTGCATCCTGGTCGATATCGATTTCTTCTCCAAGTGGGAAGAGGAAATTATGGTCAAGGAGGTGAAGGCCCATTCCATCATTGACATTGTGAGATACACCACCATATAAATATTTGGATTCCCTCACACCATCCTCACTAATAACGGCACAAACTTCTGGGCAGCTAAGTTGAAGAAACTATACGCTAAGTATAAAAATAGTTCTAACCATACCACCCTTTATCATGCACAAGAAAATGGACATATCAAGGCATTCCAAAAAAAATTCTAACGTTCTGTATAAAATGGTCTGTTAGAACATGAAGTGTAGGCCAAACAAGCTCCCCAATGCCCACTGGGAATATCGTACGACAACTCGTAATTCCACCCAGGTGACCCCATATTCCCTGGTGTACACAACGGAGGCTGCCCTGGCCATAGAGATTCAATTTCCTTCATATTTCATAACACTTTAAAATACCCAACCGCCAAATAAAGTAGATGAAATCTGTCTAGATGAGTTGGTAGCGCTCGTCGAGAACATTCTTTGTGCCCTACACAATCTGGAAAGGCAAGAGAACAAGATAGCTAGAGCTTTCAACAAGAATGTTCACCTCTGCTCCTTCCTTCAGGGAAACTTGGTATTGGTCCTCATGACACCAATGATACCAGGAAATATACCACCCAAGTTGGATCCCAAAAGTGGTTGACCTTACATCATTTACAATGTTTACTACAATGGAACATACTCTCTAATTACCATGAATGGTGAGCGTATAACTCCTCCCACCAATGCTGAGTTTCTCAGGCAATAATTTTCCTAAGCAAGTTGGGTACTACATGACCTTAAATGGTCCGATCCTATATGTCCTTAAACTGTTCGATCATTCATGACCTTAAAATGTGCGGTCTTACATGACCGTAAACTGTTCGGTCCAACATGACCTTAAAAATTCTAGTCCTACATGACCATAAACTATAAAATTCCATGCATGAAATTAAACTTTATATTGTCTAGAATGACATTAAAATGTATGTTATCCTACATGATGTTAAAGATTATACGGTCATGTATGATGTTAAACTGTATGTCATCCCGCCAGACGTATAACTGTATATCATCCGAAAAGACGTTAAATTGTGTGTCATCTTGCAAGACATTAAATTGCAAGAACTACGTATGGCTTGATTCCCATCCTCATGGGATACATAAGAATGCTCAGACGCTTCATCTTGAGTCTAGCCCCAATTGTCCTCTTTGACTATCCCCCCAGGGTATAGTTCTCTTGGAGTATCCTACATGGTGTCATGTAGGTTTCTTTGGCCCCATGCCAGGATTACGATAATTTCACAATTTTCCCTCCCTAATTCTTCACTCCTCACACGTCCTCACTATATGACGCTAAACTAAATGGACATCATAACTACGCATGACTTGATTCCCATCATTATGGAATGCGTAATAATGCACCGACATTTCATCCCTTGGACCCTCCCCAAACTTCGGGACCTCCCATTGGGTCGAAATACATTTTGTGGTGCATTATTCTTCCTTCATTCACGTCGAGTTCATCATGTTTGTACCATGTTTCCCTCTCCCCTAAAGATCTCCAACTCTTCTACATTCCAAATTGACTATAAATTAAAGGGGGATTTTTATGCTTTACACACTCCATGTACTTGGGAATCTATTGTCTTTCATATCCTAGGGGACCCCCAAATGGAATGGATGCTCAGCCTAGGGGCTCTCCTACCATTACGGTCTAATGTCCTCAATGGATTCGAACAATAAATTGATACATGTCTTGCATTATGAATAGGATCAGTGGTTGAAACTCTTTTTTAATCCCATTTCAGGTCACATGATATGGATGATGTGTTTCGAATTTGGCCATCAAATATACTTTGTCGTTGTCACCTCCACCATATGTCCCAAAAATGTCATGTAGTGGTTCATTCTTCCTCGATATCTCTTCAAGATTTGTTCTGCCTCTAGAAAAATTTTGATTCCAGCTTTCAAACCCTTATATGATGGGGAGAGCCAATCTTACTCCTTGTTTCAAACACCGGGTATTGATTACATGGGATTAAGAGATATGATAAGGAAATTCCCGTTTGAGAGGCCATATGGCTATAGTTGTCCCGGACTCCCAGCCTCAGTTCCCTTGACCCTTTCACCTCCCTGGCCCGAGTTCTCATTTAGGATTGTGCGGTGTGGTATGGTCTCACAACCTTAATCATGTAGAGATATATTTCCATGTCACACATATCCCCATGATATATCCCTCCTTCACATATCATCCTTTTTGTGGGAACAGGCCCCGCCATGCTTCACGAACCCCAGCATTTGGGTGTTCATCATCTTCTATATCCAAAAGGACCCCCGAACAGTGCATGTGCACATCCCAAGGGACCTCGTACCATTTTGGTCCAACTTCCCTAAGGATTTTGAGAGAAAATTTGATACAAGTACTATGTTACAAAAATGGTCAACGGTCGACCGTAAATTTTTTTTCCCTGTACTCTGATCCCACAAGTTCGGATACTGTGTTGCGAACCAGGTCAGTAGTTATCCTCTATCATCATTTCCATATTCTGGTTTTCCATAGGCACGATGATTCTCCCTCTCCATTCAGTTCTCCCATTCATATGGAATTAAACTAGGAATCTACGGTCCGAGAACTACCACATTAATCTAAGAGCACCACCGTCCTTGCTGCATGATGATAAACTGCACATCAACCTTCTATAGAACTATGTGTGGCTTGATTCCCATCCTTATGGGATACGTAGTACCACCTGAATGTCTATGTATTTGGGTCCATCCCCATCCCTTATAAACCTCCCTAACATCTTGTCCCCTTGGCCTATGTTCTTCAATAAGAGGGGTATATGGTGTGGTATGGTCTTATGTCCCCATTCACATTGAGTTTATAACAACCTATCCCCATACCTATCTCTCCTGAGAGCCCATATCTCCCTTACCCTATACTAATTTTTTAATTTGGATTCTCTTATGTAGGGTCCCTCTACCCTCTTAGGTGATTCACCAATGTTCCCAAGAGTACTCTGGTTTAGAGCCTAGAGTGTAGGATTCCACTTGGACATGCTTTCTCCCACATTCAGGTTTTTTTACCCCTTAATTTGCGCTTTTTTTATCTTTCACATCCGAAGAGACCCCCAAAAGGCTTGGATGCTCAGACCAAGGGCACTCTTACTTTTATGGGCCAACTTCCTTGAGGGTTTCAAAAAAAAATTGATACAAGTCCAGCATTGAGAATACGGTCATCGGTCGATTCTCATTTTTTGTTCCCATTTCTGGTCACACAATATGGGTGATGTGTCTAGAACAAGGTCAAATGTTATCCTACATCATCACGCAAATGCATTTATGCCTTAAATGTAGGTTACATGATTCACATCATTTTCCACGCCATCATGTCCAACTAGAATTTCGACACTCTTGGTACTACCCATCAGTGTGCGTTTGAATGTTTGGAGGACAAACCCACAACAAGGAATTATTCGGGGCTCTGCAGCGACTTCCTCCATACATGTATCCCATGTGTTTCAAATACCTCTTCTTCCCTTGTCCCCCCCCCCCCGAGTTTGAATCACGTGGGATTATGGGCTGGATCGTGGTCTGTTCTCTCTTGGAAGAGTTACACTTCTTCCTAGTCTAAGTCCTAAGACCTTAAACTATGATCTCCTTAAACGATATCTTCTAGAACAATTTCTAGCATGATTCTCATGCCCATGGGATACATAGGAATGCTCAAACATCTCATATTTGGGTCCATCTCAACTGAGAAGTAGTCTCTAATGGACCATATTTTCTATCCTTTTTTGGTCCCTCGGTCCAAGGTTTCTTTCCGGGAATCGTGCGTGGTGTGATGTAGACCTTGTCCAAATTCACGTCGGGTATGCATTATCACACCATGCACATTCCCTATTAAACTATATCTCTCCAATATATGGTAGAGCCATATGACTTTAAACTATGTTGCCTAGTCCCACATGAATTTAAACTGTTGCATCTATACTGAATGACTTTAAAATGCATGGATGGTCCCATAACATGACCCTAAACTGTGACATTATCGTCATGGCCGCCTGATGAAAAACATAACTGCATCATGGTGTTCTCATTAAAGAAGAAATCAAGTTTGGTATTGGCCACACACCATACCATTTATCAATTCCTACATATGACTTGAATCTGGTGGTGATGCCTAGACATTCTGTTCTAAGTCCATCACATCACAAAAAGAACACAATTTCATCCTAATGGAAAAACAAGATCGATAAAATACCGCTTCTTTTGGTGCGAGAGCCGGACCAAGATGACCTTATTGTCTATGACACTGATATCTTACCATGCCACCATCAGAACAATGTATGTCTTGATTTCCATTCTCATGGGGTACGCAGGAACACACAAGAACTTTGCCTCAGGCACATTATAACTTTCACTTTTGGTCACCTCACCTAGAAGTTTCTCGGTGAGTAAATTGTTTTGATACAGACTTATAATGTCATCATTCACATTGGGTTTTAGTAATTACATCACCATGTGTCTCCCTCCTCTAGTTACATCAATGGTCTGAGCTCTATGACCATACACTAAGACCACTACACAACCTTTCCACAGGACATTATACTACATGACATATTCCATAACTATGTACGGCTTGATTCCCATCCTCATGGGATTCATAGAAACACCCATACATCTTATCTCTTGGTCCAGTGCATGGAATCTAAAATCCTGCCTCCTCTTTTTCATCCCCTTGGCCCAAATGATTTTAGGAACATGTGGTGTGGGGAGCACCTCTTGGGTTCTCATTCACGTCAGGTTTTGCAATAGCTGCACCATGTGCCTCCCATGCCTTTTCCCAACCTGGTCCGAGTTCTGTGGTCCTAAACTAATATCTCTATATGGGAACTGCGTGTCACATTTGGGATACGTCGCTGCCCTGCGCACAGTCTATTAAATCAATCCCCCCCTTTGTAGAGACCCAATCTTGACATACATGGACATTATATTACTTTTTTGGAATACCTAATACATAAAAAACAGACACCGAAGGACCATAATAGTTTTGTGTCTTTGGAAACTAGGAATATAATCTTCTAATCTTGGTGAAAGATCTTCTAAATGTAATGTCCCTGATTTTTCCATGTATTCTCTTAATATTATATGGGAATTAATTCGAGACCAGGATCTGAGATAGAGTGCAGTTTCGAGGCCCAGTGAGCCTGGAACAAGTGTTTGAATTTAATTTAATGATTAAATTACACGCGCATGCAGTTTTCCTGAAAAAGTGGAATAACATCTGAACGGTTGCTCGGATCAGAAATCTGAGGGCACCGTTGTGTTCAGAATAGCGATTTTACCTTAGGCGAGGCCTAACATCGGCCAGCACAGGTCGGTAGTGGAATAAAGTTTTTGGGATGTAAGAGTAATAAAATATTTAAAAAATAATAATTTATTCTTTAGAAAAATATTTTAAATCTGCAGCAACAAATATCCCTTACTTTTTTTATTATTAAAGGCTGACGCAAGGGTCTAGGGTTACAAACCTCATAACCCTGAAACCCTTGGCGGCTCTGGAGGCTCTGGAAAAAACCTCCCAACGTGGCGATGATGACGCAGTGACCGGATCATCACCGGCGAATGCCCTAGAATCCAAGTAGGATGTTTAAATTGTGATTTCTTTCTCGTTTTTGATTACCACGACAAATGCGGACTAATCCACGAACATATTAGCATGCAGATCGATCATTCATGTCGGATGGGATTTTGTGGGAATCGTGGGGATTTGATTCTTGAAATTAATTTGGTTTTCATTCAACCTTCTAACAGTGACGAACCATGATTGACACGAACATCAATTGAGGTGCGTCCCTCTCGATTGTTGTGTTTTCTCTCTCCCGATTTCTACGCGTTCTTCATGTGTGTTCTACGTGTTCATGGAGGAAATCGATCATTGCACATTTGTTTTTTGGTGAAACGATCTGAAATCAAAGATCCAACATCGAGATGACCTAGCGGAGGTGTGACGGTGACGGCGGTGGAAAAATCGATGTGGTTTGGAAATTCTCGTTCTTCAAGAGTTTTCGTGTGGGCAGATTGGGACGCACTATCAAGGCCGATGGGAAGCCCGAAACTGACGGAATCAGTTTCATGGGGGCAGGACGACCACAAATCTGAAGTTTCATGATGATCAGACGATTGGATCATGAACCATAGTTTTGGCTGAGGCACGCGGAGGAAGACAGCGTTTCTAGAAATTTCTCGACTACACGCCGTGTAGTATGGGATACACGACGTGTGTTCGTTGGCAGGATTACATGGCGTGTACTTTGGGAGTACACGGACACGGGCATGGTTCATGGCCATGGACATGCCTTGTATACCCCTCCCTAGCCAGACCCATCCAGATACACGGGATACCCCATGTACTAGTACAGGGGCAGGCGACACAGACACGGGCAGAGACCGTGTACGGGAAGATGGCCAGCGTACACGGAGCGAGCCCCAGGTGCTCGGACACAACGTGTGATTCACCTACAATCCATGTAGTTTCTTTCTATCCGACAAGCCGAATGACATGGGCCAGTTACACAGGCAGTACCCAGGGTCAAGGAACACGGTGTGTACTTTTTCTACACGCCGTGTAGTTTGGTTTAACATGGATTGAATGAATGACACGGGCTATTTACGTGGGTAGTACCTGGGGTCAAATAACATGACATGTAACCATACTTCACGCCTTGTAACCTCTCATAAATGACTCGATCCACATGTCTTCTGTTACTTGGACTAGTTTTCTTAGGTTTTGTACCCTTGGTCTTTTCTCTAAAGGTTCTGGTATCATTTCTTTTAGACAGGAGTATGATCCCTTCAGCAGAACTTCTGGAATAGAGTTGTTGGAATCCCCTCTATGAGACTTAGTGTCGGATCCTCTATTCATTTCTGGAACCATAGGTAGAGTTCTTCGTATCGCTGTAACCAAATTTACCGGGGCACCGATCCTCTTCTTAGCGGATTAGCTCAGACTGAGTTGTCGAAATCATCCCATGACTTGGTTGTGATCCTCATCTGAGCATCATGTTATCATGGTACTTGTGGAGTGTGTTCTCCCAGAATGAGTACATAGTATCTCTCTCCCCAGACCTAGGATTGTGTTCTCCTTGTTACATGCTTAGTGGAAATATTCGAGCTGGATCTTAGTGGTGGTATTCGCGATAGTCGATTGTTCATGAGTATATCTGGATATTCTTGTTATATGTTTGGTAGACATATACTGTGTAGAACTGATTGTATCTTCATTTATGGTATTTTCCCTTGTTGTATTTCCTTTTTGGTTTCGGGGTGTCTTACTAGGTATTGTTATACTCACCCCTGCACAGGCTTTTCCCGCACGTGTCATGTCTTTTGCAGACGAGCGAGCCTTTGACAGGATTCTAGGCAGACCAGGACCGGACGATACTCAATGTCATTAGACATGACGGGGTGTGTTCCTATGGCTACAGACTGTAGTCCCAGCACCTTTCTTTACAGGTTGGACTTTGTTATGGACTCTCATTTTTGGTGGGCTTGTACTTTTGGCCCAGATTTTTACTTTCTTGTACATTACATTCCTGCCGTACTCTGTTGGTTGTGTTTTAGTGTATGAATGCATATTTTTCCTTTTAGTAGTTTTTACATTTCGTCTTTGTTGGCATGGAGATGTGTGTGCGTGTTTACAGGTTTATAAGAAATACCTCCCATGTTAGTAGCATGCCTACTCGGTGCTAGTCACCAGCCCCTGGCCTATTGGAGGCGGGCTTGGAGAGTTGCGGCTCGGGCCCCACTGGGACGGGTCTTAACAGAGTGGTATCAGAGGTGGTCAGTTTTACCTTAGGACCGAGAGTCTGTGAGTTGGTTTGGGGAAATAGTGTTGAGTGTTATGAGTTCAGCTTTCAGGACAGGGACCCCAGTGATGGTGTGGTCGTCCGACGTATCCATACACCAGGACTCTGATGAATTTCTTTCCGACTCGGAACATGATAACACTAGTTGCAAGGGAAAATGGTACATGCATCATATAGGAATGGGTTGTGGTTTCCATGTCCTTTTTGAGTCAGATCTCCAGATATAATCACTAACTGAGATACATCTTGTTTCCTTAACAGGATTCCTCTACGACATGCACCTGCTAGGATCCAGCAGCTCGATCACGTGGTTGACCCCATCTGTGATAAAGCCTCGATAAAGGGACCAGAACCCCCAGTTTTACCACCAGGTGGTTTGCCAGTTATCCCACCACCTGTGGAGCAGTGTTTAGTGACTGCTTTACTAGTGGAGGAGGAGTGTAGGCTGAGCGCACTCCCCGAGTTTCATTGACAGAGAACCCTCAAGTTTCGAGGTGCGCCTGATCCTTAGGTAGCTGAGGACTAGCTTGAGGCAGTGGGTATATTCTTCCATTTGGTCAGGACACCAACAGTCTAGATGGTGATCCTGGAAGTGAGCCTTCTGTAGGGCTCGGCAGGACGATGGTGGAGTTTGGTTATCCAGACTCACGACGAGGCGACTCTTGAATGGTCGTAGTTTGAGCGTCTCTTAAAAGAGGAGTTTTCACCAATTACACTAAGAGTGGTACGTTTATAGGAGTTTCTTTAGCTCCAGCAGGGAACCATGATGGTGGCTGAATATTCGTCGAGATTTACCAACCTCTCGCGGTACTCGATGGATATGGTCAGATATCTGTACTTCAGAGCTCAGATTTTTGAGCAGGGCTTGTGCAGAGATATCTGAGCTAGAATTATCCATATGAGCATTCCTACTTATTCTGGGTTTCTTGAGTGGGCTTTGGTGATCGAGAACTTCTTGGCAGAGCAGAGACAGTCGGCAATTGTCAGTACTGGGCGAACTGGAGCATAGACCTCAGCAGCAGGGAGCCGACGTCAGGGACTCAGGCATGGGAGACGTTTTTAGAGGAGATCCCAAGACAGGGGATCTGCCGTAAAGGGTTCGCATGGTGCATCTACCCAGCCTCAAGAGAGGCAATGCTACTCATGTGATGGCAGGGGACATCTTGCTCGAGATTGTCCAACCCGCTGTACTACTGACACGCGAGCAATGGATGGACCACCGAGGAAGAGGCAATGTGTGGAGAAGATAGATCCGTGAGGCGGAGGACGTGGGAGGAGAGATGGGAGAGTAGCTGGAGGTGGTTTTCATTTTGACCTTTTACCACCACCACCCCCAGGAGGTCCACCCCAGGCTCAGGGAGCTGGTGGATAGAGGCATGGACAGCTACATGCGGCAGATGCTTATGACCTAGGTAATCTTGGAATGATTAGAGGTATTATCTGTGTCTTTTCTACTTTGGCAGCTATATTGATAGACACAGGTGCTAGTCATTCCTTTCTGGCTTCTTATCTTGTTCGAGACATTGAGATTCCAGTTGAGCTGTTGACTCGACCCTTACGCTTAGAAACACCAAGTGGAGAAGATTCAGAGATCACACACCTCTGTAGATAGTGTGACCTGACCCTTGGAGGCGAGAGTTTCGGTTGGAACCTCTTGGTGGTAGCGTCGAGGCCTTACGATGTCATTCATGGTATGTATTGGCTATCCACAGTTCATTCCCAGATCGACTGTTTTAGGTGAAGGGTGTGGTGTGTCCGCAATGATGGAACGAGGTTCTCTTTTTTCGGTGAAAGAGAGACCCAGGCAGCGCAGGATGGACTAATGAATAATAGGGCACAACTGATTTCACATCAGTTGGCTAGCCTAGCCCTTAGCACAGCAGATGTTACAAGTTTCCAGTTTCCATCAATAGTGTCTGAGTATAAGGTAGTCTTTCCGGAGGATTTCCTCAGGCTACCTCCCCGTCGGGAGATAGATTTGTGCATTGAGTTTCAACTCGGGATGACACTGATATTATCATCAGCATATCGTATGGCTCCTGCAGAGCTTCATGAGCTGAGGGTGCAGCTGGATGACTTGCAGAAGAAGGGCTTTGTGAGACCCAGTGTTTCACCCTGGGTGTCCCCAGTGCTATTTGCCAAGAAGGCGGACGAGAGCTTGAGGCTATGTGTGGATTATCGGCGATTGAATCAGGTAACCGTGAATAACCGATATCCACTACCGAGGATCGACGACCTCTTCGACTTGTTGAGAGGGGCATGATGGTTCTTGAAGGTTGATCTACGATCAGGCTATCACCAGTTCCGAGTATGGGATGAGGATATACCAAAGACGGCTTTTAGATGTCGCTACAGTCACTATGAGTACTTGTTGATTCCCTTCGGCATGACGAACACCCAAGCAGTGTTCATGGGACTCATGAACCAGATCTTTCAGCCCTATCTAGACCGGTTTGTAGTGGTCTTCATCAATGATATCCTTGTGTACTCTGCGTCCGAGGAGGAGCATGTGGAACACCTAAGGATGGTTCTGGACACACACCGAGAGAACTAGTAGTATGGGAAACTCTCGAAGTTTCATTTTTGTTTACAGGAGGTCCACTTTATGGGACACGTTATCTCGGTGGTTGGTGTAGCAGTGGACCCAGCAAAGGTGGTGGAAGTGCTAGCATGGGAGCCATCCCGGAGCATGACGGAGGTTCGCAGTTTCCTTGGGTTGGTAGGCTACTATCGGAGATTCGTCCTTGATTTCTCCAGGATTGCAGCACCCATGACAGCATTGACCCGAAAGTGACAGCCTTTCGTGTGGACCGAGAGAAGCCAGCAACAGATGAGACTAAGTTTGACGAGCACCCCGATCTGGAGATTACCGGAGGAGGGTGTTGAGTACATAGTGTTATGCGACGCATCAGGAACCAGGCTTATTTGTGTCCTGATGTAGGGGGAAGCGGTGATTACCTGTGGCTCACGTCAGTTGATGCCACACGAGCAGAACTACGTGACCCATGATCTTGAGTTGGTAGCGGTGGTCTTTGCATTGAAGATGTGGTAGCCCTACCTAATGGGCGAGTGGATTACCTTTTACTCTGATCACAAGAGTCTCATATATATCTTTTCTCAGAAGGATCTGAATTTGAGACAAAGGTGATGGATTGAGTTCCTCTAGTATTATGACTTTGAGATCATTTATACTCTTGGGAAGGGTAACGTGGTGTCAGATTCTCTTAGTAGGAAATCCAGTTCGCAGTTGCTGGATGAGGCGACGAGGCAATTGGCCTCCTTACAGTTATCCTTCGTGGATGGAGATGACGGAGCTTACCTTCAGTCAATGGTTTTCACCCCTCCACTATTACAGCGTGTCAGGAAAGCACATCGCAAGGATGCAATCTGTGAGACTCTACATGCTCTGATATCCACAGGTGATGCTACTGATGGATATTCAGAAAGTGGGGAGCACATTGTTCATTTCAGAGGGTTCACGGTAGTACCAGCGATGTTGTGGGAGGAGGTTCTGAGGGAGTTCCATACATCCCCTTTGGCGGTGCATCCAGGCGTGGAAAAGATGTATCATGACCTCCGATGTCAGTTTTGGTGGCCAGGAATGAAGATGATTGTGGAAGAGTTTGTTTCTTGGTGCCTTATTTGTCAGCAAGTATAGGTTGAGCACCATGTGCTAGCAGGTTTGACTCAGCCCCTTGAGGAGCTAGAGTAGAAGTGGGATGGGATATCCATGGACTTTATGATGGTTTTACCACGTACGTCCAGGGGACACAATGCCATTTGGGTGATCATCGATCGACTCAAAAAGTCGGCCCACTTCCTAGCCATATGGGTGCAGAGTTTAGTAGAGAGCTTGGGACACCTCTACGTGAAGGAGATAGTTCGACTTCATGGAGTTCCATCCACGATCGTTTCATATCGTGATGCTCGTTTCACATCCCAGTTGTGGAAGGGATTGCAGGAAGATTTTGGGACTCAATTATGCTTGAGCACAGCGTTTCATCCCCAGACTGATGGTCAAACAGAGCGGACTATCCAAGTCCTGGAGGATATGCTTCGAGCTTGAATTCTTGACTTTGGTCGTAGTTGGGAGGATCACCTACCACTGGTGGAATTTTCTTATAACAAAAGTTATCATTTCACTATTGGTATGGCACCATTCGAGGCTCTGTACGGGCGACCTTGCAGATCGCCACTTTGCTGGAATGACCCGGGAGTGTCAGCACTCATGGGCCCATAAATGGTGTGAGCTACTACAGATAAGGTGAAGGTCATCCAAGAGTGGATGAAGGCTCCACAGAGTTGGCTGAAATCATATACCCATAGGAGGCGGAGGCCCTTGGAGTTCGAGGAGGGAGACTATGTGTTCCTTCAGGTCTCACCTCGACGGGGATTGCTGAGATTTGGCTGAGGGAGTAAGCTATCTCCTAGGTTTGTTGGCCCTTTTTAGATTCTCAGTAGAGTTGGTGAGGTGGTTTATCGCTTGGATCAACCTCCTCAGATGGACCAAGTACACAACGTCTTCCATGTGTCGTGGCTACAGAGGTACGTCCATGATCCATCGCACGTTATCGACTTGGGCAAGCTAGACATCGATAATGGAGAGACCTTTGCAGAGTAACCGGTTCAGATCGAGGATCAGCAGGAGGAGATCCTTCATGGGTGAGCTATTCCCTTGGTGTGTGTCTGGTGGAAACACGAGAATCTCCAGGAGAGTACGTAGGAGAGGGAGGCTCAGATTCGCGTGCAGTACCCACTTCTTTTTGAGTAGCCCTTGTTTTGGCTTTTAGGGGATGTAAAAGCCATAATGTGGGTGTGATGTAATGTCGAGGATTTTTCCATGTATTGTCTTAATTTTATATGGGAATTAATTCGAGACCATGCTCTGAGAAGACATGCTTTTTCGAGGCCTGGTGAGCCTGGAACAAGTGTTTGAATTTAATTTAATGATTAAAATACAGGCTCGTGCGATTTTCATGAAATGTAGAATAACATACGAACGGGTTCTCGAATTAGAAATCTAAGGGTACCATTACGTTCAGAACAGTAATTTTAGCTTAGGTGAGGCCTAACATCGGCCGGTGCTAGTCGGTGGTGGAATCCAGTTTTTGGGACGTAAGAGTAACAAAATCTTTAAATAAAAATATTTTATTTTATAGAAAAATCTTTTAAATATACTGCAACAGATATCCCTTACTTTTGTTTTTATTATTAAAGGCTAGTGCAAGGGTCCAGGGTTACAATCCTCATAACCCTGAAACCCTTAGCGACTTTGGAGGCTCTGCAGAAAACCTCCCAATGTGGCGATGACGACGCAGTGACCGGATCATCACCGATGAATGCCCTGGAATCCAAGTAGGATGTTTAAATTGTGATTTCTTCCCAATTTTTGATTTTCACGATGAACACGGACTAATCCACAAACATATTATCCCGAGGATCGATCATTCTTGCGGGATGGGATTTTTCAGGAATTGTGGGGATTTTATTCTTGAAATTAATTTGGTTTTCATTCAACCTTCTAACGGTGACGATCCAAGATCGACATGAACATCTATCGAGGTTCGTCCCTCTCGTTTTTTGTGTTTTTTCTCTCCCAATTCCTACACTTTCTTCATGTGAATTCTACGTGTTCTTCGGTGAAATCGATCATTGCACATTCATTTGTTGGTTCAACGATCTGAAATCAAAGATCCATCATTGAGACGACCTAGAGAAGGTGCGACAGTGGTGGACAAATTGATGTGGTTCGAAAATTCTCGTTCTTCGAGCATTTTCATGCGGGCGGATCGGGACGCACTATCAAGGCTGATCGGAAGCCCGAAACCGACAGAATCAGTTTCATAGGGGTGGGACGACCCCAAATCTGGAGTTTCATGATGATCAAATGGTTGGATCAAGAACCGGTGTTTTGGACGAGGCACGCAGAGGAAGACATGGATTCTGGAAATTTCCCGACTACACGTCATTTAGTATGGGATACACGGCGTGTGTTCATTGGCAGGATTACATGGCATGTACTTCAGGAGTACATGGACACAGGCAGGGTACACAGCCAAGGACAGGCCATGTATACCCCTCCCCAGCCAGACCCGGCCAGATACACGGGATACCCCGTGTACTAGTACATGGGCAGGTGAGACGGACATGGGCATAGACCATGTACGGGCACATGGACATCATACACAAAAAGAGCCCCAGGTACTTGGACATGGCGTGTGATTCATCTACACGCCGTGTAGTTGCTTTCTATCCAACAAGCCAAATGACACAGTCCGGTTACACAGACAGTACCCGGGGTCAAGGAACATTGTGTGTACTTTTTCTACATGCCGTGAAGTTTGGTTTTACACGGCATGAACGAATGACACTGTTCGTTTACACGGGAAGTTCCCGGGGTCAAGGAACACGGTGTGTAACCATACTACACACTGTGTAACCTGTCTTAAATGACTTGAGCCACTTGTAATTTGTGACTTAGACTAGTTTTCGTAGGTTTCGTACCCCTGGTCTTTTTCCTAAAGGTTATTGTATCATTTCCTTTACACAGGAGTATAATCTCTTCAGCAGAACTTTCTGAATAGAGTTTTTGGAATCTCCTCTGTGAGACTTAGAGTCAGATCCTCTATTCATTCCTGGAACCCTAGGTAGTGTTCTTGGTATCGACATGACCAACTTTACCAGGGCACCGATCCTCTGCTTAGTGGATTATCTCAAACTGAGTTGTCAGAATCACCCTATGACTTGGTTATGTTCCTCATCTAATCATCATGTTCTCAAGGTACTTGTGGAGTGTGTTCTCCCAGAACGAGTACTTTGTATCTCTCTCCGCAGACCTAGGAGTGTGTTATCCTTGTTACGTGCTTAGTGGAAATCTTCAAGCTGGATCTTAGTGGTGGTATTCGCGATAGTTGATCATGCATGAGTATATCTAGATATTCTTGTTATATATTCAGTAGACATATACTGTGTAGAGATGAATGTATCTTCCTTTGTGATATTTTCCCTGGTTTTATTTCCTTTGTGGTCCGGGGTGTCCTACTGGGTATTGTTATACTCACCCCTCTATGGGCTTTTCTCTCACGTGTCATGTCTTGTGCAGACGAGCGAGCCTTTGACAGGATTCTAGGCGGACCAGGACCGGACGATACTCAATGAGATCAGACAGACCGAGGTGTGTTTCTACGGCTACAGACTTCGGTCCTAGCACCTTTATTTACATATTGGACTTTGATAAAGACTCTTTTTTTGGTGGTCTTGTACTTTTGGCCCAAAGTTTTACTTTCTTGTACTTTAATTTTTTATCGTACTCTGTTGGTTGGGTTTTAGTGTATGCATGCATATTTTTCCTTTTATTAGTTTTTACATTTCATCTTTGTGGGCTTGGAGATGTGTGTACATGTGTATAGTTTTATAGGTAATGCCTCCCATGTTAGTAGCATGCCTACTCGGTGCTAGTCACCAGCCCCTGTCCTATTGGTGGCAGGCTTGGGGAGTTGCAGCTCGGGCCCCACTGGGATGAGTCGTGACACAAAATCTCCCATAATGATCGTCCCTTTTGTCTTACCTAAAACCATTCTTTATATCCTGGGGAAAAGAAAACATATAAAGGGTGAGCTCAAATTCTCAATAATGGTAAGGATGGAGAAAATAAAACAAACCATATACATTTGAACATAAAAACATGAACATAATGTTTAAACATCAAAATCTTGAGAAATAAATCTCGGCAGTACGTAAGGCATAGATCATAAAGGAACATTAATCCTGATAAAATAGCATGGGAATAAAACATGCAATTATGGAAAACCATTATGAACTTGATATGATTTCCATAGTATCCAAGGCATTTCTGCCAAGACCATCTTAGTGGACAATGTCCCTTACTGAATCGAGTTCACTCTTCGTTGCAGTCCTGTATCACTTAACCAGGTTAACATTTCATTCTAGCCATGTATATCTCATGATATATAAATATTCACCCAATGTATTGGAGTGAGATATAGGTCTCACCCATCTCATAATGAAATAATTCTTATGTGTGCCACAACATAAACATAAATCATTCATCATGACCCAAAGAATAAAATGGGTTTCATAAACATCATCCCATCATAACATAATCCATATAAATCAATTGGATATCATTTAATCATATGAAAATTGAAACCATGTTAATCATAGAGACATTATACATGAAACATACACAAATGAAATAATGTCATCTTATATATAAAATGGTTTTGATAAAACACTTGAAATGAATTCTTGAGGAAAATATCCTTTCTTCTTCAAAATCATTTTCTTTTCACAAAATGCCATGAAATTTTAAAAGAAAAGGATTTTGTTCAAAATAGTAATGAAATCTTTTAGAGTATCCTTCATGAAAATAAGGCATTATGAAACCATAAAATTCCGTTCATGTCATATAAGTTAAAAAAACATTATCCTCGTACTTTTACCGAAAAAAGTCAAAAGGCACCTCGTATGGTAAACAAAAGAAAGATTCCTTCCATTACACAAAGTAAAAGTAAAATAGGGGTAAAAATTAATTTAAACATAAATGGAAGAATATTAAACCCTTTATTAAAAACATTTTATGGGCATGGATTAAAAATATAACCTCATTAAATACTTATGTATAAGCAATCTCGGATAAAAATGAGATTACAAAATTATCCCTTACCATAGGTCTGATATGCTTCATACGTATCCAAACCTCCTGTATAATTATTTATATAATTTCATTGACTTATTAAATAATCATATTAATTGTTATGATATCATATATGGTTAACTTATGACTTTATATTACCCGTTCTTTTGTAAATTTCATGTTAAAGCATTGTTTTGGTTAAAATCGTTTCATTTATCATATGTGTTTCGATTTGTTGTTCATGATATTATTACATATATCTTGATTTACATAATTCAAGAATTTAAAACATGATTTATATATAATATATATTCATCATTTTAATATATATGATAGATCGATAAGTGGAATGAAATACATCGTTCATGGAGACGGTAGGTCGTACGTACGTTTGAATGCTGTTTTCATTTCCTTATTGAATTGAATGGAATTAAGTAAATGAAACATATATGTAAATAAATCCAGTATCATTATTATGTAATATCATTCAGGATTATTTGTTATATATACTTTATAAATATACTTGAATGGTTAATCAAGGAAAATGAATCTCATCGTGTTCGTGGAGATGGTAGTCCGTACGTACGCATGAGCGATGATATCATTCCCATAATTATTGAATAGAATTAGAGTGGATGATATAGTATATCAGAATCAGTATGATGTTATAATAACCATATATATTTATTTTTTACACCATTATACCCATCCAAGTAAGGTGGTGGTGGAAAAACAGACTACACCACGGTGTGGAGACAGTATTCCGTACGTACGCACATGCGGTGATTTCGATTTCCGTAGGATTGATAGAAGGTGAAATGGGGTTGTTTCATATTTATAATAACATATCAGTATATTTTTGATACTGGTATTATTAAATTATAATTAAACAACTAAAGAAGAAGAAGTTGATGAAGAAATAAAACATGAAAGAATCGGTAGAAGAGATTACCTATTCTTCGACATACCTCTTTTAAGATTCCACTTAAGGCACTATATTTGGTCTTATAAGGAGACTATAACCTCTATAATGTTTCTAGGGAAGGTTCAAAGGGATATGGTAAGGGTTTTTCTGAGCTTGAAAGCTCAAAATTGTGTAAAGAGAAGGGGGAGGAGGTGCCTGTTTATAAGGGGGAGAGGGGCATCTTAGGAAAAACATAAAATATTATTTTCTAATAAAGTCATATTCAGGTCTTAATAGCTCAAAATTGATTTATTTCAAAGATAAGGTAGGTATGGGTCTAAATATTCTCAAAAAATAGGTTTTATACAATTTTAGGTTACTATTTTAACCTTATCATTTATATTTAACTCTATGTTAAATAATTTAACTTTTACCGTGTCTTCTTGTTTTCTTACACTATATGGTTAACAAACTTACTATAACAATCCAAAAGAACCCAAAATGGTTCATTATTAATATATATAACCCTATATAAGTCATTTTTCAGAACCTTATATTTTTAGGAATAGAATAACAATTAATAATATAATATTTGTTTTAAAAGCTATTTTATGTCAATTTTGACACTATTTGGTAATTGAGTTTTGTGAAAATTATAACACCATGATTAGTTCAAAAAAAATTAATTAAATTAATAATAACATGTCATATTAACCTATAAAATTAGTGTAATTCATAAAAAGTCTCTAATTACATTTATTTGGGTATTTATAACATCAATTATGTTAATATTTCATTAATAAGGTAATTATTGCATCGTCATTTTGTCATAAATAAATTAAATTATTTAATGTCTAAAAATTATAAATAAAATAAAATTATTTAGGAAAGCGTTTTATCTTTCTAATAAATATTTATAGTCTAATTTATCTTATGTATATCCCTATATTAAAAAAAATTACTAAACTTTGAATTTTACTCTTTTAACTCTTCTTTAAATAAAATAATAATAAGTGTCCTAATCTAATCCAATTGGACCTAAAGGGTAATATTTTATTCCTAAGGTTGTTTTTGGTCGAATTACACTTATACAAAATAATTAGTACATGTGTTAGGTTAATAATAATATCATTTTTTAACCTTAATTACCGTATTTACTTTTAACCGTGGTAAATAAAAGTAAAAAGTTACTATTCACCCAAAATTATTTTTATCTTATTGAACCACATTTTACTCATTGATATTAACCATGTCTCCCAGATTTTAAAAATTCAACTCACAGAAATAGTAAAATTAAGTTTTATATACAATTGCAAATGCTCCTAGGAGGTGGGTAAAAGATAGTGAAAAGTTAAATAAAATTTTTATACATCAAAAATTATTATAAAATGACTCTAATGAATTAAATTGACCTTATATAAGTATTCTGTATCTATTTTGACCTCAAATAAATTAAAATAAAATAAATGATTATTTAAATAAAAATTTGGTTTTAACCAATAACTCAGTATTTTCATTATTCATCAAAAAATGAAAGTTTTCAGAAAAATACCAAAATTCCACCCTAGACTAATTTCGATATTCTGAATCCAAAAATGAAGTCCATTTTGAAAGATAAAATTTATTAAATTTCAAAACGTGGGTATTAATATTCATAATGGCTAGTTTATATAATATTTTACTAACATGTCGTTGTTTAGTGAAACTCAGTATTGCATACAACACACACTATCGTGGAAGGTCGCAATTGTGTGTAAAGCAAGCCATGTCAGGGTTGAATGTAGTGCAAGATTCTTTTGTTGTTGTGTATAATAGAATCCAACCATATTTCATTTATATAGTGAATATATATATATATATATACTCAATGTTGCGTAGAATAACTTATATCAAACGAACATGAAATTTTGTGTAACACGATCCAAGAATAATGTTGCGTATAGTGAAAGATAATCTTGGTTTAGAATACAACACAAGACATCAAATAAATTAAAAAGAATACTTCTCATAAAATCTCAGGGTGTTACACCCTTAATGGTCCATCCTATGACCATTATGTTGGAAGTGTGAAACCTCAGGACCCTTGTCCTTGGAGAGGTACTCGACTCCCTTTATTTAACATGTCTTATTATCATACTCATATGAATTATGAAAAAAAGCCCAAATTGTTGAATTTTCATGGGGACATTCCACTCGTTCTATTACCAAGCATTGTGTTCCCATTATCTAGATCATCATCTTCTTCCATGTCGGAAGGGACACCCCCCCCCTACAGCCTGGTCTCATGCCACATTGGCTTACTAACTGTCATGGTCCAATATAATGAATGACATCAGACGACATTTGCGATAGGTCCCCTGTTTCGAAAATGATCAGCGGTTGACCCTCATTTTTCTATCCCGATCCTAGGAAAACACGATATGGATACTATGTTGAAAACCTAGTCCATATTTGTACCTTATCATCACGCCATATCCATTATGGTCCGGATCTTGAGCATCATGATGCACATTTTATTCCACTTCCTTATATTTAAGTGGAATTCCAACAAACATGGATTTACCCCTTTGTGCATCTAGGCGTATTAAGTAGGTGGGTCATAATTTTAAGGACGACACTCACTTAGCATCCCACTGCCCCTAATGTCTGTCTTCCTATTCTCGGAAAGTCCCATCACTACTTCTTGTTACCCACATAGATAATGACTCATACAGGCTTAGTAGTTTTGGTTGGACATGTACTAGATCCACCATGCCACACAAGTATTTCATCGTCCCTCATGATGTTAAACTAAACCCTAAAAACTACATATAGCTTGATCCTCATCTTCATGGTGTCCATATGAAGGCCCAAGAACATTTACTCGGGCCCAAACTAACCTTCATTTTTTGGTCCCTCCACCTGAAAACCCTCCTCCAGAAATATGTGGTATATTGTGGACTTCTTGTGTTCTCATTCCCGTCGGGTTTATGGCTACCACATCACATACTCCCTTTCTGGGATTTTCCCTTCCACTCCCCATCCTATCATATGACGTTAAACATTACAAGTTCATATGTCCTCAACGCAAGACTCTAAACTGTGCTTCTACGTTGAACATGATCAGGATTCCCCATGTTAGACATGGGATGCACCAGGTCCTTGCCTGAGAGGTCCTGTATAGAAGTATGTTTGATATTTGATCAGACAGATACACCCACCTAATGTGTTTCCACTATAGTGGTAGGATTTCAAGAGTGTTGGACTACCATTTGAATAACCCATCACTCCACACTCCACACATTGGGTTCCATTTATTCATACCCTCATCCTCCTTCACGTCTAAAAGAACCCCCTAACGGTATAGATGGTCAGCCAATGGCTTGCCTACTATCCTGGGCCAATGTTCTTGAAGACTAATGAGTATCATTTTGAGTCAGGCCCCATGTTTCGAACATGGTCAATGGTCGGCCCTCGTTTTTTATCTTCATTTCAGGCTAACACAATAGGGATTCAATGTTTTGAACATGATCAATAGTTATCCCCCATTGTCATTCCACCCCTATAATGTTTCAAATCATGGGTGTCGTGATTCACACTTTCCACTCCCTCATGTTTGGATCATTCCCAACGCCCCTAGTGTTTCCCTGCTCATGCACTAGAGTACATTGGGAAGGTGATAATTTTACTGTTCTGAGAGATTTATTCTCTGGTTAGGCCTCCCCCTTTCTTCTTGGGATCCCCAGGGGTCGTTTATGCCTCGAACACCTGAAATTTGGTCGGAATACCCATAGTCAAGTGAAGTGACGACTCAACCATCCCTTTTTTCTCACATCAGGAATGACCCACTCTATTCATGCATGAAGTTCAGAACAAGCGGTAACAATAAAAAATAGGGTTATGAGTTCAGCCAAAACATGCACCTTAAAGATAAGGGTTTTTATGGATTTCTCAAGTGTTTCCACCTTCTGGTTTATGGCCTCGAGCATTGCCTCCCAAACCCTAAGATCATTCTCTTCATATGCAGCTGAAGAGCACAACACATTGGACCTAGACTATACTCATGTCTGTTCAGTTTGAAGCTCAGTAATTTTGTGACTCTCCCCCACTATCCGCTCATGGGCGTCCACATGCTGGGCCCTTAGTTTCTCAACGAGCTCGGAGGAGTTTGCGATGAACACCTCCCTTTCATTCATTTTCTCCTCATGGCATAAAAACTCCTTATCCATCTTTAGGAATGTACGGGTATTTTTTGACTCTTTCTGCAATAGGGAAATGTTAGAGCATTGTCTATTCTCCTGTATCTTCACAGCCATATAGTCATAGACAATTTTATGAAGATGGTGAGCGTCAACCCCTCCAGCACAGAGAAATCACAACCAGGTGCGAAGTGATCCCATCCGTTTTATCCATTCTGCCTATGGATGGTTGGGAAATAGTTCGATTCACATCTATCTCTTGTGTCATATCATATATATCTCCTCAGCAGCGTCTGAGTCCGAATCGTCTATTTCCTTAGGGTCCGCGGGCCTGTATTCGTGGAAAGTAGTGAGGAGACCAATGGTAGGGTCTTCTTCGGGATCCCCTTCATCATTATTGAATTCACCCTCATCAGTATGAAACTCCACCCCAGAAGAATTACTACCCATTATTTTATCCTCTAGTTCGTCATGTAATGGGGTGGGCCCTCCTCGAACTGTCACTTATGCAAGAGTTGATGCGATCATCAGCGGGGCTCCTATAGATATTACAGACCCGATGGTCTTTCAAGAATCCAACCTTGTGATCACTGCATATGGGGACCAGTGTCTTGTTTAGAAGAATTTCTTAACAAATAATAGAGCCAATGAAGTTAAATTCTTATGGGAGCCAAGCACGGTGGTGTCCAATGCACGTGTCATGCTGGGAATCGCAGTAATAGGAGGGCCTTCGACACTTGTCCACTCAATCACCGAAGCAGGCTCCTCTTGATGGATGGAATGGTGAAGGAATCATAGGTTTCCATATTATAATGCCCCGGCCTTAAACATTACTTAATCATGAATTAAACTAATAATTCACCTAGAGGATCTTTTCAAGTTTAGAGTTTTAGAGAATTAGGTCATAACTATTACATCTCAAAAGATTAAATAGTATACACTTATACTATGTTTCCATAAAATAAAAAAACACTTAAAAAGAAACATGTCTAGATCCATGTTTTAGATTGAATGTCTTTCCTTGATCCCATCCTTGACCCTAATCATCTTTAATTCCTATGGAAAACATTTCAAAAACATGGGATAAGCATAAAAAGCCCAGTAAAGGATACACAAAAAAGGAAAACTGTTAGTTTTTCAAAACAACAAGTAAACCATGAATACTTTACCAAAGTAATACTTTTCACCTTTATGAAGTAGTAAAAACTCTTCACTGAATAAAAGACCATTACTTACCCTTTTGTAACCAAACGATTACCATAAAACCCATATAAAGAACACATAACATATAAAGGTAACTTGGGACATAAACATACTTAAATGGAATAAACATACGGTCGACTTCCACACATACTTAATGGAATAGCCATACGGCCGACTTCCATACATACTTAATGGAATAGCCATACGACCAACTTCCATACATACATAATGGAATAGCCATACGACCGAATTCCATACATACTTAATGGAATAGTCATACGGCCGACTTCCATACCCAATGAAAAGGAGGTTATAACCTAACCACCCGTCCTGGTATTCACGGCACCACCCACCATATGTCCATGTACCATTATAAAATCATAACACATAAAACAATTATAAAGGAAAGAAAACATTTCCACATTTTAGGAACAATATATCACTAATATATATTGACATAACAAAACTATTATCAAAACCATTTTCAATACCAAAAAGGATTATATGGTATTTATTTACTTTTAAAAATATAACAGCTTTTTGAGGAAGCCAAAGATCAAATAATACTCGCGGCGGCGGAAAGGTCATTGTCACTGCGTATGTTAAAAAGAAACATACTTTTTGTTGTTTAGTAAAATGCTTCGTATAGAAAAGATTCCTTTCAAATAAAAGTATAAGTCAATGGGTTTTATACACCATATAAAATAAATCCTTGTATTAGAACAAAAATATGCCTTAATGAAAGGAGATCGAGATGAAGTCCCTTACAAAGACGGTATCCTAGGATTAAGGATAAATCAATTACATAATTATGTGTAACAAACGAATACACCAAATATAAGTGGATATTAAGTGTAAAACAATCAGAGGTTATTCACACATATTCATAGAAAGACATATTTAAGGAGTAAAAGTTTATCCCAAAGAATCAAAATTGGGTTAAGAAGTTCGCTTGCAAAAAATTTACAGCCTAACGGTGTAACTTCAAAATTCAGAAAATGAGTTGATGAGAGATAAAAAGGGGTACCTCATCAATTGGACATAACATTTATAGCAATAAGGATATATAAGACCATATCCCATTATAATAAGATTAAAAGACCTAAAAAAGTCTTTTAAAATGAGGAGGGTGAAAGGTTCCCTTATCGAATTGGGTAACTTCCGAAACGTACACCCCATGAAAGAAGGGTCATAAAATGAAGATGTAACTACCCATTAATGAGAGTATATTATACAAATAGTAAAATAATGTGCAGTAAAAATACCAAACAAAAGGAAATAGTGGCCAATGTAGCATGAATCCCATAGGAATAAAGAGTGAGATGAAAATCCCCTTATGAAAATTCGGCAGCCTAACAGTGCCACATAAAACTTAAAAAATGGATTTATGAGATCAAATAGGGTATCCCATCATATTAACATAAAATTTACAAAAAGAGGAATATAAAATAACATCCCCCAACATAATAAATATGAGCTTAAAAGAAATGACATAAAAGAGAGTATTTAAAAAGAAAGAGGGAGGTTAGATCCCTTACCTCGTATCCGACTTGACTCAATCGTTCTTTAATCTCCTGAATAATAAACTTGAGTTAATTTCTACTTGATTAAGAACTTTTTTCAAGTTCACTATTCCTTTTATATCACTTATTACCATGTCATGAACACTATGTAATTATTTAAGTTAATGAAGGTTGTTTTAACGATCATTGCTACTTGAGTCAAAAATAAACTCTTTATAATTACATGTTTGTTCATGGGGTAAAATATCCATTATATCCAGAAATATATTCATTATATAGATATCATATATATAATATATATCCATTATATACATTCATTTATAATGTTACATAACATTTAATGGTAAGAAATGAAATGCACCGTTCATGGAGACGGTAAGCTGTACGTACGCATGAACGCTACTTCCATTTCTATTTCATATTTAATGGAATTGAAACATAATTATACATAATAGTATTATAATTCCATTATGTTATCATATATAATATAATTAAATATATCCTTTATACGTACCACATATGGTATTAATGAATCAAATCACTTTGAGGGGGCGGTAGTCTGCACTTCCTAAAATGAAGATATCGTGTTTACCCATAATGGAAACCATAAAGGTATGACATAAATGAAAAATACAGAAGCTTAAGGAAAACATAAACATATTATATATCATATATAAATATAGTTACATATTAATGGCCACCATTGAAGGTGTTAAAATAATATTGAACAATCATCGTTTCATGAGGTAGAAATTCACCATCCACAGAAATATTATGTTCTTTAACCATTAGATGTAGGTGTGTGTAAGTTTAGCTCGAATACTTCTACTAAAAACATCCTAGTATATGGAAGATACTGGTGGTGTTACAAAATAAATGAATAAAAAGAGTTTACTGGGTTGTATAAGCAAAATAAAACAAAAGATCACAAGTGAAGACTTTACCTTAAAATCAGGTAACTCCATTTGGTTTGAACCAAAAGGGTTTCTTGAAGAACTTCCTGCCTAGGGTAAGGCTTCTAGGATGAGGAGAGATATTTGTAGAGACAAAATGATCAGAACTTGGCCGAGCCAAAGTCTTTATAGGTGAGTGTAAGGTGGTAGAGGTGGGGGCCTTTTATAAGAGGAGAGGAGGGGCACTCTTGGAAAGTCAAGAAAGGTTACATTATTTTCAAATGAGTTTCGGCTTTTAAAGGTCCAAAAATGATATATTTCTAGGATAAGGTGATAAGGGTTCTAAATCCACCCATACAATAGGTTTTTGACATGTTTAGGTCTTAGAGTTTACATTATCTTATCATTTTATTTAAATCGTTAAATAATGAGGTAATAACTACATCATCATGATGTCATGATTAATTTAATTTATTTAATGACTAAAAATTATAAAACAAATACTATGATGTAGGAAATCTCTTTATATTTCCAATTACTATTTATAGTTAAAAATCTGACTTGTATAACCCCACGTAAAAATTGTTTTATTAAAACTATACATGTTTGTGTCATTTTTACTTTTACTTCAAATAAAACGCATTAATGTCATTATCTTACCCATGTGGCTCCATGGGGTCCCAAAAATCGACCCATGTGTTTTCTTGGTCTTCCATGACTCATACAATAGGGTTAGGACAAGTGTCAATATATTTTCATTTTATTATAATATAATTTTTACCTTAAATCACACTGATTACCTTTAATCGCGATTAATAAAACTTAAAAGTTACTTTTCATCAAAAATTATAATCATCCCATTGAACCAAATTTTACTTAATAATAATAATAATTTAAATTGTATTTTTTAAATTCAAATCACAGAAGTGGTAAAGTTCCATTTAAACGAAAAATCGGTTTTTGTAACTACCACTTTGTGGTTTCACTATTCATCAAAAATTAAGGTTTTTCAGAAAAATACCAAAAATTAACCCTAAGCTATATTTGATATTCCGAATTCAAAAATGATTTCTATTTTACCAAATTCATAACATAGAAGTTGAATTAATTAATTTTATAATTAAATCCTGCTGTCAAATCAAATAGCGTGTTTTTAAGAAACAATATCTATAAAAAGATTGACAGTCGTTTATATCCAACCTCAAAGTGATATTAATTTCAATGACCACCATTGTATTAAATAGTAAAAATATATTCTAATTTTACTTTAAAACCAATTCAAAAGATAATCTCATCATATAAATAAATTGGATTAAAAAGCAGTTTTGAATTAAAATACAACATTTTTCACTATTCATTAAAAAATGAACTTTATCGGAAAAATACCAAAAAATTACACAAAGTAAATTTTGATGACCCGATTCTAAAGAACAATTTTATTTTGTCAAATAAAACATATAAAATTGTCAAAAGTATATTTAAAAGGGGGTTTTCATCAAAAGGCGGTTAATCGACCTTTTAAAGAATATTAGACGATTTATGCTTAAAATTGGATTCATTTGCATTTTTAATCCTCTAAAATTTATTGTAAAAAGTTAAAATATTTGAAAAACATATATAATCATTTTGTAGTTAGTTATGTTCATTCCTGTCATTACAACAGCTAGGTGTGAACTACCATTTAAAATAAAATTATTTTGTTATTAGAGTGCAATGTAAGATTTCAAAGGAACTCGTTGTTGCGTATTGGGTAAGCCATCTAGCATAGTGTTCCCTTTAAAGTAATATTAATATTTTATTCACAAATATGGATAAGTATAAAAATGTCATATTCTTTATTTACCTGGGGTGTTACATCCTTCCCCCCTTTTGAGAATTGCGTCCTTGCAATTTTAAAATTGGCCTCGGAAACATCATTGAAAGCCCCACATCGGAAAAGGAGTAAATTAAACTATCACTTTAAAAGAAATAAAGGGAAGTACAAAGGTCACCAGAGTTAATCCATACTAGGATTCCATGTATGAAAACATGGATGTGGAAGAAAAAACAAAGGTTCATGTTCTGAGGGAGTGTGATAGAAAACATGTTTAAGAGAAAGTTAATCACTAGAAAATCAAAAACTTGTGATGGGTTAAACAGTATTGGATTCCCCAGTAGGAAAAGTTAACGGACAACATTTTTTTTAGTTACATTTCATTGAGGAATTTATTTTTGAGCTTAACTAAAACATAAGGAAACATACTTACTTGTTATGTTGACTTTCAACTTTTACTAGATTTCTTACACAAACTCATATTTTCTCCAAAAGGTGAGTATTTAGGATGAATTTTTAAAATTAAGAGATCTATAATAAACTTCTAGTGAATCACCTAATCCACAAAAGAGAATTTTATACTTCCCATGTCTTTAGACCTTAACCAATACTAAAACCAAAAATGTTAGTATGAGATCAGATAATACCCAAAAAGGACAATCCTTTATAAAAAGGAAATCTATTCTTAATCTCCATAATTTTTCCAACAAGACCCAAAGTTCAACGAAGACCAAAAGTAAACCAAACTAATATTGAATCCCAAATATTTGAAGGATTTAATCACATAGCATTCCATGTTAAATCGTAACATTTATCTTCAAACAACATCCGTTGCTCTTAAAGTCTCGTATTGAAAAGTAACTAACCTAATCACATATCCTCCTTGATAGGTTAATAATTTCTATAGATAACCCAAAATCAACTTACTCTTAATTCATAAAATCATCTAACTAAGAAGAATTAGTCAAACTATCCAGGGACTTCATGTAGTCCAATGGTAGGTGATAAATACCAGTCGCACTTTGGTTGTGAGTTCGATTCCCGCAGTTTTGTCCGACGCGACGGGTTGTCACACGGTCTGTGTGTTGTCCTTTTTCCAAACTATATAATTCTCAAATCATTCCCCAAAAATAGATAACATCATCAAAAATAACCATAACATAATTTAACCTCAATTTTATCTCATGCCTTTCACTTTCCATCATAACATATAGTAACCCAGAATTACCTCAAAAGTAAGGATCATATAAACCCAAATGGTTCTTTATAACTATGTCCACAAAATAACAGATAACTATTTCTTGAATAAATTTTTCATATATCAAACATCAGGGTTACACATACTATAAAAATTTCTTCTAATGTTACCCCATCATCAAAAGAGACTTAATACTCTAAAGAATTTCACCATAACTCTTGAAGCCCTTATATGTTGACTTCTTACTCATTCAACATTCTTCATGATCCATTAACCATTCCTTTCCAACTTATTCTGAAATAATTATTTCTTAAAAAAAAATCATGAATCATATCCTAAGATTCCAAAATAGGAAAACAAAAGTTAAGAAATAATCCATACCTTTGATTGGTCATTGTCAGTTTCTTCATCCTCAATCAGAATGGCATTAGGTATTGGTAAACGAATATTTGTACGATCTTGGTGATCCTAATCCCGAAACTACTTCATAGGACATGTGTTTGCATAATGACCATGCACACCACATTTAAAACATTAAATTGATCCCTCAGAAAGATCTTCTTTCCCTTTCCTCGAGTCAACTAGATGATTCCTTTTTCCATGGAAGGTTCTTGCTTTATGACCTTCATTTCCACATCTATAACATATTTATGTCCCTTTGAAACATTTTCCTAGGTGTTTCTTTCCACATCTTTGACACATAGGTTTTTGAACACACTTACCTCTATGATTATTACCTATATTTCCATAGGGATTTGTTTCTCGCATATATGATGCCTTATATAAATCACCAAGGTTTAGGTGGTCAGTCATTACTCTAGATAGATGGTTGAGTATAAACACAAGAGTTCTCATTATAGCTCCCATATCATTCAGTTGCTCGCTCAGAAAATTGTCACAGTTTCCTTTACATCCACTGTTACTTTGGTGCTTGCTAGATCCAACCATTTACTAAAACAAAAAAGGTTAGTGTGAGTATATCAACAAAACCATCATGTACTAATGAGGAAGATAAACACTAAGATATACTTACTCATTCACTTTATCTAAAACTATGACTCTTTCTGAAATCCTAACCATTATGGTAATGTCACTTATGCTTAGAGAATACCCTAACCTCTAATGTTATCTAAACTGACCTTTGATACCAACTATAAGGCCCTGGCCTTAAACATTACTTAATCATGAATTAAACGAATAATTCACATAGAGGATTTTTTCAGGTTTAGAGTTTTTGAGAATTAGGTCATAACTATTACATCTCAAAAGATTACATAGTAGACACTTCTACTATGTTTCCATAAAATAAAAACAAACACTTAAAAAGAAACATGTCTAGTTCCATGTTTTAGATAGAATGTCTTTCCATGATCCCATCCTTGACCCTAATCATCTTTAAGTCCTGTGGAAAAAATTTCAAAAACATGGGATGAGCATAAAAAATCCCAGTAAAGGATACACAAAAATGGAAAACTGTTAGTTTTTAAAAACAACAAGTAAACCATGAATACTTTACCAAAGTAATACTTTTCACCTTTATGAAGTAGTAAAACCTCTTCACTGACTAAAAGACCATTACTTACCCTTTTGTAACCAAACTATTACCATAACACCCATATAAAGAACACATAAAATATAAAGGTAACTTGGGACATAAACATACATAAATGGAATAACCATACAGTCGACTTCCACACATACTTAATGGAATAGCCATACGGCCGACTTCCATACATACTTAATTGAATAGCCATACGGCCGACTTCCATACATACTTAATAGAATAGCCATATGGCAGACTTCCATACCCAATTCATTGGAGTTTATAATGTAACCACTCGTCCTGGTATTCACGACACCACCAGTCATATGTCTAAGTACCATTATAAAATCATAACACATAAAACAATTATAAAGGAAATAAAACATTTCCACATTTCAAGCACAATATATCACTAATATATATTGACATAACAAATCCATTATCAAAACCATTTTCAATACCAAAAAAGAGTATATGGTATTTATTTACTTTTAAAAATATATCGGCTTGTTGAGGAAGCCAAAGATCAAATAATACTCATGGTGGCAGAAAGGTCATTGTCACCGCGTACGTTAAAAAGAAACATACATTTTGTCATTTAGTAAAATGCTTCGTATTGAAAATATTCCTTTCGAATAAAAGTATAAGTAAAAGGGGTCTATAAACCATATAAAATAAAGCATTGTATTAGAACAAAAATATGCCTTAATGAAAGGAGATCGAGACGAAGTCCCTTACAAAGATGGTATCCTTGGATTAAGGATAAATCAATTACATAATTATGTGTGACAAACGAATACACAAAATATAAGTGGATATTAAGTGTAAAACAATCAGAGGTTATTCACACATATTCATAGAATTACATATTCAAGGAGTACAAGTTTATCCCAAAGAAACAATATTGGGTTAAGAAGTTCCCTTGCAAATATTTGACAGCCTAACGGCATCACTTCAAAATTCAGAAAATGAGTTGATGAGAGATAAAAAGGGGTATATCATCACTTGGACATAACATTTATAGCAATAAGAATATATAAGAACATATCTCATCATAATAAGATTAAAATACCTAAAAAAGTCTTTTAAAATGAGGAGGGTGAAAGGTTCCCTTACCAAATTGGGTAACTTCTGAAACGTACACCTCATGAAAGAAGGGTCACACAATGAAGATGTAACTACCCATAAATGAGAGTATATTATAAAAATAGTAAAATAATGGGAAGTAAATATACCAAACAAAAGTAAATAGTGGCCAATGTATCATGAATCCTATGGGAATAAAAAGTGAGATGAAAATCCCCTTATGAAAATTCGGCAGCCTAACAACGCCACATAAAACATCAAAAATGGATTGATGAGATCAAATAGGGTATCCCATCATATTAACATAAAATTTACAGCAGGAGTAATATAAAAGAACATCTCCCAACATAAGAAATATTATCTTAAAATTAATGACATAAAAGAGAGTACTTAAAAAGAAAGAGAGAGGTCAGATCCCTTAACTCGTATCCGACTTGACTCGATCGTTATTTAGTCTCCTGAATAATAAACTTGAGTTAATTTATACTTTCTTAAGAACCTTTTTAAAGTTCATTATGCCTTTTATATCACTTATTACCATGTAAAGAACACTATTTAATTATTTATGTTAATAACGGTCGTTTTAACGATCATTGCTACTTGAGTCAAAAATAAACTCTTTATAATTACAAGTTTGTTCATGGGGTAAAATATCCATTATATCCAGAATTATATTCATTATTTAGATGTCATGTATATAATATATATCCATTATATACATTCATTTATAATATTACATAACATTTAGAGGTAAGAAATGAAATGCACCGTTTATGGAGATGGTAAGCCGTACGTACGCATGAACGCTACTTCCATTTCTATTTCATTTTTAATGGAATTAAAACATAATGATACATAATAGTATTATAATTAAAGTATGTTATCATATATAATATCATTAAATATATCCTTTATACATACCACATATGGTATTAACGAATCAAATCACTTTGAAGGGGTGGTAGTCTGCACTTCCTAAAATGAAGATATCATGTTTACCCATAATGGAAACCATAAAGGTATTCCATAAATGAAAAATACAGAATATTAAGGAAAAAATAAACATATTATATATCATATATAAATATTTTGACATATTAATGGCCACCTTTGAAGGTGTTAAAAGAATATTGAACAATCATCGTTTTGTGAGGCAGAAATTCACCATCCACAGAAACAGTATGTTCTTTAACCATTAGATGTAGGTGTGTGTAAGTGTAGCTCGAATACTTCTTATAAAAAATCCTAGTATATTTAATATACTAGTTTTGTTTCATAAGTAATTATTAAAAAGAGTTTAGGGGATTGAAGAAGCAAAATAAAACAAAAGAGTACAGGTGAAGACGTTACCTTAAAATCGGGTAACTCCCTTTGGTTTGAACCAAAAGAGTTTCTTGAAGATCGTCCTGCCTAAGGTAAGGATTCTAGGATTAGTAGAGGGATGTATAGAGACAAAATGATCCGAGCTTGGCCGATCCAAAGGCTTGAGAGGTGTGGGTAAGTTGGTAGAGGTGGGGGCCTTTTATAAGAGGAGAGGAGGGGCACTCTTGGAAAGTCAAGAAAGGTTACATTATTTTAAAATGAGTTTCGGATTTTAAAGGTCCCACATTAATATATTTAGAATATAAGGTGATAAGGGTTCGAAATCCACCCACCCAATAAGTGTTTGACATGTTTAGGTTTTATATTTTACATTATCTTTTCATTTTATTTAAATCGTTAAATAATGAGGTAATCGCTGCATCATCATGATGTCATAAATAATTTAATTTAGTTAATGACTAAAAATTATAAAAAAGATACTATGATGCAGGAAATATTTTTATATTTCCAATTACTATTTATAGTAAAAAATCTGACTTGTATAACCCCATGTAAAAATTATTTTATTAAAACAATACATGTTTGTGTCATTTTTAGTTTTACTTTAAATAAAAGGCATTAATGTCATTATCGTACCAAAGTGGGTCCATGGGGTCCTAAAAATCGACCCATGGGTTTTATTGGGCGGCCATGACTCATCCAATAAGGTTAGTACAAGTTTCAAGATATTTTCATTTTATTATAATATCATTTTTAACTTAAATCACACTGATTACCTTTAATCGCAATTAATAAAACTTAAAAGTTACTTTTCATCAAAAATTATTTTCATCCCATTAAACCACATTTTACTTAATAATAAAAATAATTTAAATTGGATTTTTGAAATTCAAATCATATAAGTGGTAAAGTTCCATTTAAACGAAAAATCAGTTTTTGTAACTACCACATTATGGTTTCACTATTCATCAAAAATTAAGGTTTTTCAGAAAAATACCAAAAATTCACCCTAAGCTATATTTGATATTCCGAATTAAAAAATGATTTCTATTTTACCAAATTTATAACATAGAAGTTGCATGAATTAATTTTATAATTAAATCCCGATGTCAAATCAAATTGCGTGCTTTTAAGAAACAATATCTATCAAAATATTGACACTCGTTTATGTCCAACCTCAAAGTGATATTAATTTCAATGACCACCATTGGATTAAATGGTAAAAATATATTCTAATTTCACTTTAAAACCAATTCTAAAGAAAATTTAATCATATATATAAATTATATTAAATAGTGGTTTTGAATTAAAAAACAACATTTTTCATTATTCATTAAAAATGAACTTTATTGGAAAAATACCAAAAATTTACACAAAGTAAATTTTGATGTCCCGATTCTAAATAAGAATTTTATTTTGTCAAATAGAACATATAAAATTGTCAAAATTATACTTAAAAAGGGTTTTCCATCAAAAGGCAGTTAATCGACCTTTTAAAGAATATTAGAAGATTTATGCTTAAAATTGGATTCATTTTCATTTTTAATCCTCTAACATTTATTGTAAAAAGTAAAAATATTTGACAAACATATATAATCATTTTGTAGTTAGTTCTTTTCATTCATGTCATTACAACAGCTAGGTGTTAACTACCATTTAAAATAAAATTATTTTATTATTAGATTGCAATGTAAGATTTCAAAGGAACTTGTTGTTGCGTATTGGGTAGGCCATCAAGCATAGCGTTCCATTTAATGTAATATAAATATTTTATTCACAAATATAGATAAATATAAAAATTTCATATTCTTTATTTACCTGGGGTGTTACATCCTTCCCCCCTTTTGGGAATTGCGTCCTCGCAATTTTAAAATTGGGCTCAGAAACTTCATTGAAATCCCCACATCAGAAAAGGAGTAAATTAAACTATCACTTTAAAAGAATTAAAGGGAAGTACAAAGGTCACCCGAGTTAACCCATACTAGGATTACATGTATGAAAACATAGATATGGAATAAAAAACAAAGGGTCATGTTTTGATGGAGTGTGATAGAAAACATGTTTAGGAGAACGTTAATCACCAGAAAATCACAAACTTGTGATGGGTTAAACGGTATTGGATTCTCCGTTAGGAAAAGTTAACGGACAACATTTTTTTTAGTTACTTTTCATTGAGGAATTTATTTTTGAATTTAACAAAAACATAATGAAACATACTTACTTGTCATGTTGACTTTCAACTTTTACTAGATTTCTTACATGAACTCATATTTTCTCCAAAAGATGAGTATTTAGGATAACTTGTTTACATTAAGAGAGCTATAATTAAATTCTAGAGAATCATCTAATCCAAAAAAAAGAACTGTATACTTCCCATGTCTTTAGACCTTAACCAAAACTAAAACCAAAAAGGTTATTATGAGATCAGATTATACCCAAAAAAGATAATCCTTTTTAAAAATGAAATATATTCTTAATATCCAAAATTTGTCCAACAAGACCCAATGTTCAACGATGACCAAAATTAAAGCAAACTAAGATTGAAACCCAAATATTTGAAGGATTTAATCACATAGTCTTCCAAGTTAAATCGTAACATTTATCTCCAAACAACATCAGTTGCTCTTAAAGTCTCCTATTGAAAAGTAATTAACCTAATCACATATCCTCCATGATAGGTTAATAATTTCCATAGATAACCCAAAATAAAATTACTCTTAATTCATAAAATCATATAACTAAAAGGAATTAGTCAAAATAACCAGGGACTTCTTGTAGTCCAGTGGTAGGTGATAAATACCAGTCGCACTTTAGTTGTGGGTTCGATTCCCGTAGTTTTTTCCGACGCGACGGGTTGTCACACGATCTGCATGTTTTCCTTTTTCCAAATTATATAATTCTCAAATTATTCCCCAAAAAGAGATAAAATCATCTAAAATAACCATAACATAATTTAACCTCAATTTTATCTCCTGAATTTCACTTTCCATCATAACATATAGTAACCCATAATTACCTCAAAAGTAAGGGTCATCTAAACCCAAATGGTTCATTAAAACTATGTCCACAAAAGAACAGATAACTATTTCTTGAATAAAATTTTCATATATCAAACTTCAGGGTTAAACATACTATAAAAAAGTCTTCTAATGTAACCCCAACATCAAAAGAGACTTAATATTCTTAAGTGTTTCACCATAACTCTTGAAGCCCTTATATGTTGACTTCTTACTCATTCAACATTCTTCATGATCCATTAACCATTCCTTTCCAACTTATTCTGAAATACTTCTTTCCTACAAAAAATCATGAATCATATCCTAAGATTCCAAAATAAGAAAACAAAAGTTAATAAATAATCCATACCTTTCAATGGTCATTGTCAGTTTCTTCATCCTTAATCGGAATGGCATTAGGTATTGGTAAACAAATATTTGTACGATCTTGGTGATCCCATTCCCGAAACTTCTTCATAGTACATGTGTTTTCATAATGACCATGCACACCACATTTAAAAAATTTAATTGATCCATTAGAAAGAACTTCTTTCCCTTTCCTCGAGTCAACTGGATGCTTCCTTTTTCCATGGCCGGTTCTTGCTTTATGACCTTCATTTCAAAATCTATAGCATATTTTTGTCCCTTTGAAATATTTTCCTAGGTGTTTCTTTCCACATATTTGACACATTGGTTTTGAACACACTTTCCTTTATGATTATTACCTGTAGTTTCGTAGGGATTTGTTTCTCGCATATATGATGCCTTATAGAAATCACCAAGGTTTAGGTGGTCAATCATGACTCCAGATAGTTGGTTGAGGATAAACACAAGAGTTCTCATTGCAGCTCCCATATCATTCAGTTGCTCGCTCGGAAAACTGTCACAGTTTCCTTCACATCCACTGTTACTTTGGTGCCTACTAAATCCAGCCATTTACTAAAACTACAAAGTTCAGTGTGAGTATATCAACAAAACCATCCTGTACTAATGAGGAAGATAAACACTAAGATATACTTACTCATTCACTTTATCTATAACTAGGACTCTTTCTGAAATCCTCACCATTATGGTAATGTCACTTATTCTTAGAGAATACCCTAACCTCTAAAGTTATCTAAACCGACCTCTGATACCAACTATAAGGCCCCGACCATAAACATTACTTAATCATGAATTAAACAAATAATTAACATGGAGGATCTTTTCAGGTTTAGAGTTTTAGAGAATTAGTTCATAACTATTATATCTCAAAAGATTACATAGTAGAAACTTCTACTAAGTTTCCATAAAAAATCACTTAAAAAGAAACATGTCTAGTTCAATTTTTTAGATAGAATGTCTTTCCTTGATCCCATCCTTGACCCTAATCATCTTTAAGTCCTATGGAAAACATTTCAATAACATGGGATGTGCATAAAAAGCCCAGTAAAGGATACACAAAAAATGAAAACTGTTAGTTTTTCAAAACAACAAGTAAACCATGAATACTTTACCAAAGTAATACTTTTTACCTTTATGAAGTAGTAAAAACTCTTCACTGACTAAAAGACCATTACTTACCCTTTTGTAACCAAATGATTACCATAAAACCCATATAAATAACACATAACATATAAAGGTAACATGGGACATAAACATACTTAAATGGAATAACTATACGGTCGACTTCCACACATACTTAACGGAATAGCCATACGGCCGACTTCCATACATACTTAATGGAATAGCTTTACGAACGACTTCCATACATACTTAATGGAATAGCCATACGGCTGACTTACATACATACTTAATGGAATAGCCATATGGATGACTTCCATTCCCAATGCATTGGAGGTTATAATGTAACCACCCATCTTGGTATACACAGCACCACCCGTCATATGTCCAAGTACCAATATAAAATCATAACACATAAAACAATTATAAAGGAAAGAAGACATTTCCACATTTCAAGCACAATATATCACTAATATATATTGACAAAAGAAATCCATTATCAAAACCATTTTCAATACCAAAAAGGAGTATATGGTATTTAATTACTTTTAAAAATATAACGGCATGTTGAGGAAGCCAAAGATCAAATAATACTCACGGCGGCGGAAAGGTCATTGTCACTGCGTATGTTAAAAAGAAGCATACTTTTTGTAATTTAGTAAAACTATTTGTATAGAAAAGATTACTTTTGAATAAAAGTATATGTCAAATGGGTTTATACACTGTATAAAATAAATCCTTCTATTAAAACAAAAATATACCTTAATGAAAGGAGATTGAGACGAAATACCTTACAAAGACAGTATCCTTGGATTAAGGATAAATCAATTACATAATTACGTGTGACGAACGAATACACCAAATATAAGTGGGTATTAAGTGTAAAAAAATCAAAGTTTATTCACAAATATTCATAGAATGACATATTCGAGGAGTATAAGTTTATCCCAAGGAAACAAAATTGGGTTAAGAAGTTCCCTTGCAAAAATTTGACAACCTAATGGCATCACTTCAAAATTCAGAAAATGAGTTGATGAGAGATAAAAATGGGTATCTCATCACTTGGAAATAACATTTATAGAAATAAGGATATATAAGAACATATCCCATCATAATAAGATTAAAAGACCTAATAAAGTCTTTTAAAATGAGGAGGGAGAAAGGTTCCCTTACCGAATTGGGTAACTTCCGAAACGTACACCCCATGAAAGAAGGGTCATACTATGAAGATGTAACTACCCATAAATGAGATTATATTATACAAATAGTAAAATAATGGGTAGTACATATACCAAAACAAAGGAAATAGTGGCCATTGTCGCATGAATCCCACAGGAATAAAAAGTGAGATGATAATCCCCTTATGAAAATTCGGTAGCCTAACGGTGCCAAATAAAACTTCAAAAATGTATTGATGTGATCAAATAGGGTATCCCATCATATTAACATAAAATTTACATCAAGAGGAATATAAATGAACATCCCCCAACATAATAAATATGATCTTAAAAGAAATGACATAAAAGAGAGTACTTAAAAATAAAGAGAGAGGTCGGATCCCTTACCTCGTATCCGACTTGACTCGATTGTTCTTTAATCTCCTGAATAATAAACATGAGTTAATTTAAACTTTCTTAAGAAAATTTTTCAAGTTAATTATTCCTTTTATATCACTTATTACCATGTCATGAACACTGTGTAATTATTAAAGTTAATAACGGTCGTTTTAACGATCATTGCTACTTGAGTCAAAAATAACCTCTTTATAATTACATGTTTGTTCATGGGGTAAAATATCTATTATATCCCGAATTATATTAATTATTTAGATATCATATATATAATATATATCCATTATATACATGAATTTATATTATTACATATCATTTAGAGGTACGAAATGAAATGCACTGTTGATGTAGACGGTAAGCAGTACATACGCATGAACACTACTTCCATTTCTATTTCTTATTTAATGGAATTAAGATATAATGATACATAATAGTATTATAATTCCAGTATGGTATCATATATAAAATCATTAAATATATCCTTTATACTTACCACATATGGTATTAACGAATCAAATCACTTTGAGGGGGCAGTAGTCTGTACTTCCTAAAATGAAGATATCGTGTTTACTCATAATGGAAAACATAAAGGTATGCCATAAATACAAAATACAGAAGCTTAAGGAAAACATAATCATATTATATATCATATATAAATATAGTGACATCTTAATGTCCACCATTGAATGTGTTAAAAGAATATTGAACAATCATCGTTTCGAGAGGCAGAAATTCACCATCCACAGAAACAGTATGTTCTTTAACCATTAGATGTAGGTGTGTGTACGTGTAGATCGAATCCATATTATAAAAACATCCTAGTATATGGAAGATACTGGTGTTGTTACAAAATAAATGAATAAAAAGAGTTTAGGGGGTTGGAGAAGCAAAATAAAACAAAAGAGCACAAGTTAAGACGTTACCTTAAAATCGGGTAACTCCCTTTGGTTTGAACCAAAAGGGTTTATTGAAGAGCTTCCTGCCTAAGGTAAGGCTTCAAGGATGAGGAGAAGGATTTTTAGAGACAAAATTATCAGAGCTTGTCTGAGCCAAAGGATTGAGAGGTGTGGGTAAGGTGGTATAGGTGGGGGCCTTTTATAAGAGGAGAGGAGGGGCACTCTTGGAAAGTCAAGAAAGGTTACATTATTTTCAAATGAGTTTCGGATTTTAAAGGTCCCACACTGATATATTTCGAGGATACAGTGATAAGGGTTCTAAATACACCCATCCAATAGGTTTTTGATATGTTTAGGTCATATATTTTACATTATCTTTTCATTTTATTTAAATCATTAAATAATGTGGTAATCGGTGAATCATCATGATGTCATAAATAATTTAAATTCTATAATGACTAAAAATTATAAAAAAAATACTATGATGTAGGAAATATTTTTTTATTTACAATGACTATTTATAGTCAAAAATCTGACTTGTATAACCCTGTGTAAAAATTTGTTTACTAAAACAATACATGTTTGTGTCATTTTTACTTTTACTTTAAATAAAAGGCATTAATGTCATTATCTTACCCAAGTGGCTCCATGGGGTCCCAAAAATAGACCCATGGGTTGTCTTGGTATGACATGACTCATACAATAAGTTTAGGACAAGTTTCAAGATATTTTCATTTTATTATAATAACATTTTTACCTTAAATCACACTGATTACCTTTAATCGCGATTAATAAAACATAAAAGTTACTTTTCATCAAAAATTATTTTCAACCCATTAAAACACATTTTACTTAATAATAAAAATCATTTAAATTGGATTTTTGAAATTCAAATCACAGAAGTGGTAAAGTTCCATTTAATTGAAAAATCAGTTTTTGTAACTACCACTTTGTGGTTTCACTATTCATCAATAATTAAGGTTTTTCAGAAAAATACCAAAAATTCACCCTAAGCTATATTTGATATTCCAAATTCAAAAATTATGTATATTTTAACAAATTCATAACATAGAAGTTTCATTAATTAATTTTATAATTAAATCCCGCTGTCAAATCAAATAGCATGTTTTTAAGAAACAATATCTATCAAAAGATTGACACTCGTTTATGTCCAACCTCAATGTGATATTAATTTCAATGACCACCATTGGATTAAACCATAAAAATATATTCTAATTTCACATTAAAACCAATTCAAAAGATAATATAATAATATAAATAAATTAGATTAAAAATAGGTTTTTAATTAAAATACAACATTTTTCACTATTCATTAAAAAATGAACTTTATCGGAAAAATACCAAATATTTACACAAAGTAAATTCTGATGTCCCGATTCTAAGGAATAATTTTATTTTGTCAAATACAACATATTAAATTGTAAAAATTATATTTAAAAAGGGTTTTCCATCAAAAGGCGGTTAATCGACCTTTTAAAGAATATTTGAAGATTTATGCTTAAAATTGGATTCATTTGCATTTTTAATCCTCTAACATTTATTATAAAAAGTAAAAATATTTGAAAAACATATATAATAATTTTGTAGTTAGTTCTGTTCATTCTTGTCATTACAACGGCTAGGTGTTAACTACCATTTAAAATAAAATTATTTTATTATTAGAGTGCAACGTAAGATTTCAAAGGAACTCGTTGTTGCGTATTGGGTAAGCCATCAAGCATAGCATTACCTTTAAAGTAATATTAATATTTTATTCAAAAATATGGATAAATATAAAAATTTCATATTCTTTATTTACCTGGGGTGTTACACATTTCGTCTCATTCTTCTAGATCATTGTCGCCTAATCTAGATGTAATTGGCACCCCACTATGCTCAGTCCCGAGGACATGCTCTAGATAATGCTTTTTAGCCTCCATTGGAACATCTCCGTCCCCTGTGGAGAAGGCTTCCTGATCACCCTCACCTATGTGTTCCTAAATAGGACATATTTAGGTTGTCGATTTAGGATTGTTAAAATATAAAGTCCAGTGGAGAAAAGACTTAAACTTACCTCAAGATACTCTGTTAGTTCAGCATCGTTGCCTGTGATTTCGCCACACTCTTGAGAGCTTCACCGGTGAGTGGGAGATTCTAATCACCCCTCACCACTAGGAACTTCAACATGGTAATCATATTATTCATCTAAACCTTATTCTCCTTCTTCACCTTCTTGACATTCTTCACATTCTTCACCTTCTTCATCTTCATCCTCTTCATCTTCTTCTTCCTCTATACTTTTATCCTCGGATGGTAGCTATTTTGGGTCACGTTCCTGGACAAGAATCACTTTCACCAGGATATGCGGTTCTTTATACCCACCACTAGAATGCGTACATATCCATAGTTGTCAGGTATGAATGTCATCGTTGAATGTTTACACAATCCACCATCTAGATGTGTCCTATGTCTGGAAAATCGAGCCCGATCCGTAGCAACATCCACTATAATTATTCAGTAGACATAGACATCTATAGTTTTCTCCATTAATACCACACAGAAGGGAAGATGGCATCAGAAATTGGCTTCATGAGGTACCTGAGTTGCTTTCCTAGAAGTTCCATTGCTGGCCCCTGAGGTTGTATACGGGACCACCCTTCCCCGGCTGGTGGAGGCAGGTTCTCAGCTTGTGATGCTCCTGCCAAGGAAGTACCAGCCTATTTCATAATATTAACATGGCCCATTCTTTTCCTCAACTATCTCATCGAACTTAGTGTACCTCCCTTCTCTTCAGTCTCTTCACTAGACACATTTATTACCCGGATGTGTTTCCAAAGAATAGCCTCAGGATATGTTTTTTCCATTTTTAGACATACTCTATTGACAGGCATGCACTAACGTCGGTGGGGGGAAGGCTGATGATTTCCCCCAACCCTGTTGTCATGAACATAAGACACAGTTGGCACAGACTACAAGGATACCATTCTTCGCAAACCTCTGTATATACTTTCTTTTCCATCTATTGCATGCTCCCGAACTGCCTGGAAAACCTGGTCATCACGTATGGTTTGAAAAAGATTTTACCGTCAATCCGAGCTACAAGTACACCACCCCCATATGCTTTGCAGATAGTCCCTCTATTCTAATGGCCCCACCCATCATCTACCATCTGACCGATCGGGGTTCGGAAAGGGTGAAAGTCGAAGTGGGTGTGGCTACCGACCCTGAGCTTGATCACTTCTTCTCTGAGCGTTAGAGGACAGATTCTGGAAATGTTCAATAGGGATGGACGCATACCATTAACATGGGTGAATGGAATTTGGGAAGTCATACACAACACAGTGGGCTAAGGCCAAGCCATGAAGAATCTGGAAAGGTCCACATATCCTCCTGGGCATACTTCCCCTTGAGATATGCCCTGGAATGTTGTACAACATAGCCAACAGGGGCACACCCATCTTAACCTTGTTCTTCACCTCCATAATTACGACCATCACTAGAATCACAAGGCAGACCCCCATCATTGTGTCCCTCCCTGGAAGCATCTATCCGTTGAAGAATGCGGCAAGAAACCAGGAAAATTGTACATTTGGGTCTCGACATTAATTTATGCCAATGCCCCACAATCGGTACTCTCTAGCCTCTAGGACCCTCCATTATGATCCTACCATTCCCCTCTGAGATGTGTTCGGGCATTGCTTCCCTCAGCCTGGCATTTTTATAGCTATATCCTATGTTAGGAAAAGACTAATCCAACTTGAATAGGATATTCCCTTTAGGATATATTTTATTTTCATCTCCTCTTTAGAGAACTCCAGTTGGAGCCATGACAGGATTGGGGTGCGTGTCTTATCCCCCAAGTCATTCCCCACTAAGAGGAACTCATCGTAATAATACCATTCTAAGGGGATTTCCCCAATGCAGTGGATGTCCAACAGACTGATTCCCACATCACCATGGTGGAGGTGGAAGGTGTTGGTATCAAAGGACCAGCAACTGAATAACTCTGCTACCCGATCCTGTTGAAGGTAGAAGTGGAATTGGGACGTCTGAAAGGCTTCAAAAATCCCAATAGACCCTAGCTCCGCCCCAAATTCCTCACATGTCTGGCGTACCTAGTACGCCCAATCCCATTAATTGGTGAAGTTTACCCCAGATTTGAAATCTTATTCCTGCCAACCCTTCATCTCGTCAGTGATACTAATTCTGATTCTACTCAAATTAAGTGAAAGAGATTACTCAAGAATTGAATCGATTCCCACAACCATCCTAGTTTTTGGGTATAGTACATAGATGGTTGTGTTCTGTGCTTCCCTAGAAGGATGACTATTTTTTGTAATATGGAACTGTGGGAGACTATCCTCATGCCTCACCTAGGACCATGGAGTATCCGTCTCGACACTGAGCATCAGAACCACTTCCAAAAGGCCTAAGTTCCATAACAGTAGGATGTTTCTCAGGACATAATATTTTTTTTCTTGTGTAAGCATGCCAAGAAGAATCTGGTTTTCAGACACAACCCTTGTCACATGGAGAATTTGAGTGTTTGTGATCATATGAGTCCTTTTTTGCAGCTTTTGTGGCCTCCCTCTCAACATCAATTTGATGGATGGATATTTGTGAAATTACAAGGTATTGGCATGAAAGAAGGAAGATTCATCATGCAAGATATATGGTGGTGCGCAAGAATGGAGATCTGCATGAAAAGGATTGAACAGCAGGAAAAACATGTAGTCGGCTGCAAAAACTTACGCGCTAATAAAGACATTTTCTGTACAGGATAGAAAAGAACATGTCATGCGAAAAAAAATCAATGTATGGGCTTAGGTGGGGGCCCTCAGCCTATTTATAGTCGTGAACATGTCTTCCACGCATGCAAAAGAGTTGTGCATGCCCAAATTATGTTTTTTACTTGCACCGAACAGGAACATTCCCACTTTTCTGCATGACCCTCAGAATCTGACCATTGGGACCCCCTTCAGCTCTGATTCTGAGGGGGTGAATTTTTTTACACCGAATTCCGGATAGGTTTGTAATTGGTGTGATAGAGAGCAAAAAATGTATGTGGAACGGAAGGAAAAGATTATGTGACACAGGAGGCGGGTGAAAGCAAGACTGAAGGGATGTGCTCAAAAGTGCCTCTAGCATGCAAAAGAATGTAGGCCAAATTCTATGTCATGAGTTGGATTTTGCAGTGACCCCCCCCCCCCCGAAACCACCAAAGGCAATGGAGTGAAAGGGTATGGGGATGTGCGCAAAACTCCTCATGGGGTGAAAATTCTTGTGTGCCCAATTCGACGTCAACGGGGCCGTTGCACAATGGAGAGATCAAGAATCAGTTAAGGTCCTAGCGCGAAGGTGACCATCCACTTGAAAAACCTTGCACGCCTGATGTGACATCAAATGGGCCCTTTCACACCGGCAAGCTTGAGAATCAGTTAAGGCCCGATCGTGATGGTAGTTGGCCGTATGAAAAATCTTGTTCCCCCAATGCGACGTCGAAGGGTCCCTTGCGCACCCCATGTTATTCCAAATGCAGGCTTCCGCAGAGACCCCACATGCACCGCCAAAGGGGTCAGCGCGCAAAAAATACAAAAAGGACACCAACTTTTATCCATCACACAAATGCTTGCACGCCCCATGCGACGTGAAGCAGGTGTTTGCGTGTAGAGTCCCTTGCGCGCAACCTCTGAGGACTTCGACAATAAAATAAAGCATACCCCCATGCACTTTGGAGATGGTAATTAAAGATGAAGTGATGCTTTTCTGCGTGAAAGACACCTATTATGTGACTACGCGAAAATCACTATGTGTTAAAGGTATTGGATCTGGCGTGACAGTTCTCCTATGGGTCCTCCTTTGGGGGGCCCTCTTGGGCGTGATCCTCATTCATTTCCTTTTACCCTATGTCCTTTGTGCGTAAAAGATCCTTCTTTCGTGCAGGATTCTCCCTGCATCAGGCCTCTTTTGCGCACAATCGTACATGTGTGCAGCCTCTCATTTTGTGCGCATCCTTCTGGTTTCCACGCAGCCATTCTTTTTTTCACTCAACCGCTCAAATTGAGAGCGGCCCTCCTTGTGTGATCTTTGGGCCGTCCTTACCTTAAGGCATCATGTCTGAGACCCTCATATGTACAACACACCCGTGTCTCACACCCTTTTCTCGTGTAACCCTCCAGGATTGCACGGAGTAATTTCATTATCCCTTGGGTGGTACTTCCCATTGCATTGCTTCGCCTCATGCTTCATCGCATGGGCATTCTAGCGACTATTTTTATTCACATATCCAATATACCATGGACCCCTTGATGGATCACTCGATAAAAACCACTCACCACGGCGTTCTGGATGCCTTCCCTTCTCCAAGGGCAGGTGGTTATCATTTATGTATGTCTTAGGGGTGCGGAGTAATCCCACCTCATCCGAGCTGTATGGAGTTAAAATTCAAAGAACCTTCATCCTCAGCACATGACATTAAACTGCCACCCGCCCCGCCCATCATACGTGGGGTGCCCCATCTTTGAAATTATCTATGCCCACTGGTCTCCATGGTAGTCAGATAATTCTTCACATGCAATGAGATCCTCTGTACCAGCGCAACGTCTATCCGTGGGGAAAGGGAAACCATCTCGGTGTAAGCCCCTAGCCTTCCTGTGGGAGGCAGCTTTCCTGCTCCTCCTATCTTCTTCCTGGCCAATGACCAGAGAGGGGGGGATGGGCACTGTAGCCCTCTTTTCATTAGTTCCAAATATCTCTGAATTCTTGCTTTGTCTCCATCGGGCCTCCAACCTAGAGTAAGTCCCAATCTTCATCTCCTTGGGTTGAAAACCACGCATAATCCCATTTTTCCATTTTGGTCCACTAACCACATATAATTCCAATTCGACTTCTCATGGATGCACCTTTCACGACGTGATTTTCAGGTCTCTACTACCCTTTGTTTCACACACCGAGCATGACTCGTGTGGGCTTAGAGTAAGCGTCGACCACGAAACTCTCCCTGAGTAGCCTAGAGTGTAATCCCCACACACCCTTCCAAACTACGTGGACATTAATCCTTGTTAACACTACTAGAAAAACAGGTATTTGCGACGGGGCATTTACGACGGGATCCCGTCGCAAATGGATTTTTGCAACGGGGTCCCGTCGCAAATAGCCCGTTGCTGAAAACGGCGTCGCAACAACACTTATTTGCGACGGGCCCGTCGCTAAAGCCTTTTTTTGCGACGGTCATTCTCCCCGTCTCAAATAGTATTCCGTATTTTTGTAAAAAACTTTTAAAATAGTTTTTGCGACGGTACCGTCGTAAAAACTATTTTTTAAAAAAAATAATAAACTATTAATAATACTAGTATTTGCGACGGGCATAGTATCCCGTCGCAAATACGATTTATAGTATTTGCGACGGGTCCTGTCGCAAATACTATTTTTTTTAAAAAAAATAAAAACTATTAATAATACTAGTATTTGCGACGGGCATAGTATCCCATCACAAATACTATAAAAAAATAAAAAAAAAATAAATTATTAATAAATTATTTTAATTAATATAATAATAGAATTATAATTCACAAATAAAAATAATTAATTATTTTAATTAATATAATAATAATAGAATTATAGTTCAAAAATAAAAAATAATAGAATATTAATAAATGATTTAATTAATATAATAATATTAGAATTATAATTCATAAATAAAAAAAATATTAATAAGTTATTTTAATTAATATAAAAATAATAGAATTATTTTACATTCAAATATTAAAATAATTCAAGTATTACAAAAAATATAATTAAATTATAATATTATAAAATTTTAATATATATATATATTTTAATATTATAAAATATAAATAATATTATTATTCATATTAATATTGTTATTTAAAAATATAATATTATTAATATTTTATAATGAGACGAAAACTAAGAATAGAAAAAAAATATTTTGATTTCCCAAATTTTATAACATAAATACAAACTCTAATCTGAAAGAGGGGGGGAGGGGGGGAGGTGGGGGATCTGCAGATGGTGGTGGAGGAAACTCCATTCGGTTGTGTTTTGAAGGATACCCAGATTCAAAATAATGGGAGCAGAAAAAATATATTTCCTCTTGCAAATAAGCTTCTGCAATAGATCCTTCAACAGATTCTTTGTTACGTACTTTTCTTTTCAATTTTTTCATGCATCTTTCAAATGGGTACATCCATCGAAACTGTACCGGACCTCCACATTTGGCTTCATATAGAAAATGTAACATCAAATGTTCCATTGAGTCGAAGAAAGATGGCGGAAATATTTTTTCCAGTTTACATATAATTACAACAACATCTTTTTCAAGTTTTCCTAGAGCATCATAATCTGTCGTAGCCGCACAAATTTCCCGAAAAAAAAGAGACATGTCTGTTATGGAATCCCAAATCGCAGAATTCAACAGACCTCTTAATCCAATGGGTAGAAGTCTCTCCATTATAACATGACAATCATGAATTTTTAATCCAATAATATGACCATTCTTTACACATCTACCCAAATTAGAAGCACAGCCATCTGGAAGTCTCAAATCTGCAATCCACTGACAAAATAATAAACGGTTTTCTTTAGACAGTGTATAAGCTGCTTTTGGTTTCAGTAACCTTTCTGTTCTGACATTCTCAAATAGTTCCAATTCTGGACGCCTGCAAATTTGGGCAAGATCTAAACGTGCATTTACATTATCTTTGCTCTTTCCTGGCATATCCAAAACTGTATGAAACAAATTATCAAAACAGTTCTTCTCAATATGCATGACATCTAACATGTGTCGGACCAACAGATCAGACCAATATGGCATATACCAAAATATTCTACGTTTAATCCAATTGTGTTCTTTCCCAAAACCAAAAATTTTCTGTTGATTTATTGTGGGACCAAAAGTGATGGGAGGTAATGAAAATACAACTGATTTTAACTCCGAACCTGATAGCATTTTTGGAGGTCCATCCCTTTCAACTGTTCCTTTTCTGAAATGAGATCTGTTTCTGCGAAAAGGATGATCAGCTGGAAGAAATCTGCGATGACAGTCAAAATAACAAGGTTTCTTTCCATGAATGAGCATAAATGCTTTGTTCTCTCCCATACAGTAAGGACATGATTTCTGACCATGTGTACTCCAGCCAGATAACATCCCATAAGCCGGGAAGTCACTTATTGTCCACATCAATGCTGCTCTCAGTATGAAATTCTGTTTCGTTGCAACATCATATGTACTGACACCAGTACTCTGTAATAAATTTAATTCATCAATCAATGGATTCAAATAAACATCAATATTTTTCTTCGGATGTCCTGGAATTAGTAAAGTCAAAAAGATATATGTCTCCTTCATCAACATCCATGGAGGTAAATTGTACGGAGTTAAAAAAACAGGCCAACATGAATATTGACTACCATAAGATCCAAATGGACAGAAACCATCAGTGGAAAGGCCCAGTCGAACATTTCTAGCTTCTAAAGCAAAGTATGGATGCACTCTATCAAAATGTTTCCATGAATCACCATCGGCTGGATGATTCAAGCTTTTATCGGTTGAAATATTCTCTTTATGCCATGACATCATTGTCGTTGTATTCTTAGACATGAATAAACGCTGAAGTCTGGATGTAAGCGGAAAATATCTCAACTGTTTTACAGGAATCAAACCAGACTTCCCGTGTTGTCCTTCTTTATATCTCAGTTGCCCACATGTAGGACAATTATCCAACGACTCATTTTCCCCAGAATATAAAATGCAGTCATTTGAACATGCATGAATCTTCTGACAAGTAAGTCCCAAATTTCGAACCAGCCTCTTACTCTCATAGTAATTTGCAGGTAAAACATTTCCTTCGGGTAACAGTGTTTTCAACAAAGAAAATATCTGGTCAAAACAGGTGGTTGACATTCCGTTATCTGATTTGATAGCCATAAATTTTGCAACTGCTTCTAATTTGCTCATCTTGCAGCCAGGATATAATGCATCCTCACCATATTTCAACAACTCATAAAATTCAGACGGTGCCAACTCAGGATTTGAAGCTATATCAGCCGGAGTTTCTGTATGTTGAACAGATGAACCTGCAACATCATGTACTAAATCTTGAAACCGGGATGGATCCGGAATCAAGTTTGTATCACCTGCTCTGGAACTGCGTTCACCGTGTTGATACCAAAAAACATAATCTGGTTGAAAACCAAAACGCAAGAGATGTTCTCCCACTTTGTCAAACGTGTCAAACGTTCTCAATGCACATTTTCTGCAAGGGCATTTTATTTTTCCTTCTGAAACAAATTCTGAATTTGATTCCACAAATGATAAAAAAGTCTCCACACCCTCAACATATACTGGATTTAAACCAGAACCGTTTCGATTTCTACGTTGATTTATCCATATGTGGTCACCTAATAATGATTGTTGACGACCTCGTTGTTCCATATTTCTCTATAAAATATAAAATCATTACTAGTTTTGAATAATTTGTTAGAAAAAACACTCAAGTAAAGATTGAATATATTGAGAATAAAGCAAAACAAGTTACAAATATTGATGATTTTAATATTATATTGATTTTTTATTATTTTAATAATACTAATATAATTTTTTCATAAATATTAATTATATAATAATAACATTATTACATTATTAGTATATTTTATTATTAATATTAAAATAACATAATTTTTTATATTATATACAATTCTCCTTTCATCTGTGTGTTTAACATTCTATCTCCACATGTAATATTTGCATTCACCTTCACCTCTCCATTGGCGAGTAGGTTGATAATTTTGAAAAAGAATGCGAATATTACATGTGGAGACAGAAAACACACAGATGAAAAGAGAATTGTATATAATATAGAAAATTATATTATTTTAATATTAATAATAAAATATACAAATAATGTACTAATTATTGTTAATTATTACTAATTATTACTAATTATTGGTAATTATTACTAATTATTACTAATTATTGGTAATTATTACTAATTATTACTAATTATTGGTAATTATTACTAATTATTACTAATTATTGGTAATTATTACTAATTATTGGTAATTATTACTAATTATTGGTAATTATTACTAATTATTGGTAATTATTACTAATTATTGGTAATTATTACTAATTATTGGTAATTATTACTAATTATTGGTAATTATTACTAATTATTGGTAATTAATACTAATTATTGGTAATTAATACTAATTATTAGTAATTATTACTAATTATTGTTAATTATTACTAATTATTGGTAATTATTACTAATTATTGGTAATTATTACTAATTATTGGTAATTATTACTAATTATTGGTAATTATTACTAATTATTGGTAATTATTACTAATTATTGGTAATTATTACTAATTATTGGTAATTATTACTAATTATTGGTAATTATTACTAATTATTGGTAATTATTACTAATTATTGGTAATTATTACTAATTATTGGTAATTATTACTAATTATTGGTAATTATTGATAATTATTGTTAATTATTGGTAATTATTACTAATTATTGGTAATTATTGCTAATTATTACTAATTATTACTAATTATTGGTAATTATTATTAATTATTGGTAATTATTACTAATTATTGGTAATTAATACTAATTATTGGTAATTAATACTAATTATTACTAATTATTGTTAATTATTACTAAATATTACTAATTATTGGTAATTATTGTTAATTATTACTAATTATTGGTAATTATTACTAATTATTGGTAATTATTACGAATTATTGGTAATTATTACTAATTATTACTAATTATTACTAATTATTACTAATTATTGGTAATTATTACTAATTATTGGTAATTATTACTAATTATTGGTAATTATTCCTAATTATTGGTAATTATTACTAATTATTGGTAATTATTACTAATTATTCCTAATTATTGGTAATTATTAATAATTATTGGTAATTATTAATAATTATTGGTAATTATTACTAATTATTACTAATTATTGGTAATTATTACTAATTATTGATAATTAATACTAATTATTGGTAATTAATACTAATTATTGGTAATTAATACTAATTATTGGTAATTAATACTAATTATTGGTAATTAATACTAATTATTACTAATTATTGGTAATTACTGGTAATTATTACTAATTACTGGTAATTATTACTAATTACTGGTAATTATTACTAATTACTGTTAATTATTACTAATTACTGGTAATTATTACTAATTACTGGTAATTATTACTAATTATTGGTAATTATTACTAATTATTGGTAATTATTACTAATTATTACTAATTATTACTAATTACTGGTAATTATTACTAATTATTGGTAATTATTCCTAATTATTACTAATTTTTACTATTTATTACTATTTACCGGTAATTATTGGTAATTATTGGTAATTATTCCTAATTATTGGTAATTATTACTAATTATTGGTAATTATTACTAATTATTGGTAATTATTACTAATTATTGGTAATTATTACTAATTATTGGTAATTATTACTAATTATTGGTAATTATTACTAATTATTGGTAATTAATACTAATTATTGGTAATTAATACTAATTATTGGTAATTAATACTAATTATTGGTAATTAATACTAATTATTACTAATTATTGGTAATTATTGGTAATTATTACTAATTATTGGTAATTATTACTAATTATTGGTAATTATTACTAATTATTGGTAATTATTACTAATTATTGGTAATTATTACTAATTATTGGTAATTATTACTAATTATTCCTAATTATTGATAATTATTGGTAACTGTTCCTAATTATTAGTAATTAAATGAATAATTACTAATAATTAGGAATAATTACCAATAATTACAAATAATAACATTATTAGTATATTTTATTATTAATATTAAAATAATATAATTTTCTAATTTATATACAATTCTCCTTTCATCTGTGCGTTTTCTATCTCCACATACAAATAATACATGTGAAGACAGCAAACACACAGATGAAAAGAGAACTGTATATATATATAAAATTATCTTATTTTAATATTAATAATAAAATAGACTAATAATGTAATAATGTTATTATCCCTAATTATTGGTATTTATTACTAATTATTAATATTTATTCTTAATTATTAAAAAATATTACTAATTATTCCTAATTACCATTAACTATGAACAATACTAATAATTTAAATTTATTAAGTAATAAAACAATATAAACATAATTAAATTACAACTAATTAAGAATAATTGAAACTAATAAAAAATTAAAAATAAATATTAAATTAAATTGAACATAAATACCTTGAAAATTGATCTGCTCTGATCGTTCTTCAAAACTTTAATATCAGCTCCGGAGAAAAAAATTAAACTGAAGAAAAACTGAACTTTAGAAATATAACTTTGAGAGAAGAAGAAGATGGAATTTGAGAATGTTTTGAAAAAAACGGATGGGGGTATTTATAGGTTAGATTATTTGCGACGGGACCCGTCGCAAATACCTTAGCCGACATTTATTACGGTCAACGGGTAAATAGTTATTTGCGACGGGACCTGTCGCAAATAACCACCTGCCGACATACTATTTGCGACGGGGGAATATTCCCGTCGCAAATACCTTTTACCGCCGCCGGTTATTTGCGACGGGAATATTCCCCCGTTGCAAATAGTTTTCCCGCGATTTGGCGCGCAACGCGCGCCAGTTCTTTTGCGACGGGGAAAGCAATCCCGTCACAAAAGCCTACTTATTTGCGACGGGTAAATACCCCCGTCGCAAATAATTTTTTAACAGGACTATTTGCGACGGGATTTATTCCCTTCGCAAATAACCCGTCGCAATTGCTCATTTTTCCCGTAGTGTAAGGCAGGGTACGTAGAAAGCCTCCCTGAGGTTCAAGACCATCATCCATTGGTTCTGACCATCTTCACATTGGTTCAATACACCCATTCTAAACTATGTGGACTTTGATCCTTGCCAAGGAGAAGTACATAGGAAGCTTCCCCGAGGTTCAAGCACATTATCCATTGGTACCACCATCTTCATGTTAGTTCACCACACCCCATCAAAACTACGTGGACTTTGATCCATGCCAAGGAAAGGTACATAGGAAGCCTCCCTGAAGTTCAATCCCATCATCCATTAGTTCCTACCATCTTCACATTGGTTCACCACACCCCTTCTGAACTACATGGACTTTTATCCTTGCCAAGGCAAGGTATGTAGGAAGCCTCCCTAAGGTTCAAGCCCATCATCGGTTGGTTCTAACCATCTTCACGTCGGTTCACGACACCCCTTCTAAACTACGTGGAATTGCATCCTTGCCAAGGTATGGTACGTAGGGCACCTCTTGGATGTTCAAGCCCAACAACCAGTTATTTCGACCCCCTTTACGTCTGTTCAACTTCGTCCCATATGACGTTAAACTACATCCCCCTCTTTTCCCCAAACAATATTAAACGACACTCTCTCGAACTATGTGGACTTTGATCCTTGAGAAGGCACTGTACATAGGAAGCATGCATGAGGTTGAATCACAACACCCATTGGTCTCGACCATCTTCACGTAGGTCTAAAAAACACCATCTGGACTACGTGGAATTTGATCTTTTATAGGCCAAGGTTTGTATGAAGCCTCCATGAGGTTCATTCCTAACACCCGTTGGTCCCGACCACTCCACGTTGGTCCACCCCTGTCCTTCATGACGTTTAACTACATGACCCCTTTTTGTCCTGCATGAGGATAAACGATACCCTCTTGAACTAAGTGGGATTTGATCCTTGTCTCTAAGGCAAGGTAGGCATGAAGCCTCCTTGGCGTTCAACCCCATCCAGTGGTAAGATGTTGTGCCCCCATTCAACGGTAAGCAGTTATAAACACTATCCACTTATAATACATTGTTCCCCCATTCAATGGTAAGCCATTGAAAACCCCATACAGAGGTAAGCCATTTTAATCCCCAACCTAATGATAAGTCATTGTGAACCTCACGCAGCGGTAAGCCGTTGTGATCCCCTACCCAATAGTAAGTCGTTGTGAACCTCACGCAGCGGTAAGCTGTTCTGATCCCCTACCCAAATGTAAGTCATTGTGAACCTCACACAACGGTATGTCATTATGATCCCCTCCGTTGAGACCCATATCTCTGGTCCGACCCAGTGGCTTCAGACCAACTTCAGGCTGCTAACCATGTGTAATCCCTAGTATATCATCGGGTCTCTATCCTCGACGCACATCCTAATCTTATACCCCATCATAAACTATGTGGACATTGATTCCCTGTGATGGGGATACGTAGGAGGTCTCTTTGAGGATCAATCCCAACATCACAGTCACCCTTGAGTCGACTCCATTTCATTCTCCATCGACTTCACTTAACCATCTATTATCCATTTTGATTCTTCCCAGGTCTGTTACATCCTGGTGAGATCACGTCAATTAACCTCCAAACATTAGTATCCCCCTCCAGAGGTTGCACCCATCTGATCCACTCTTGTCAGTGTTCCAATCGGTCCAATCTGCCTCCACTAGACGTTAAACCTATGGCACACCCTGTGTTAAGCTCGAGAATCTCAGGAAATCCTCAGAGACATGCTAATGGCATATAAATCCCCTCACTCGACATGGGATTCATTGGAATTTTTCACCCTTGAGAATCCCTATAATAAGGGGAAGAAACCCATATGCGCTAGTGTTCCAACATCCAGAAATGCCAGTGATTACCAACATGAATACTCCCTCGACTGAAGCTTGCTACCCAACCAAGATACCTTGGAATGTCACGAGAAAAGCAGTATAATTAACCGGCATCAATGAAGATATGACCCTGGGAAGAATTTTACGAACAATGTCTTAATCAATAAGGTAAACCCGCACTACGTAAATATTTCTGAGGAGGAATCCATGAAAGGAAGAACTGACATCACATCATCCTATTTAAATGATGAAGAAAATGTCCCTGAATAAGTGACGGATGTCTCCCACATTTCGAAAGAGAGAATGCGAGGAAATATTCAACATGTCCTCATCCTCCTCAAACTGATAGATGCGTGTACCCTGGATAGAGCATCAAAAACAATGATTTCCTCCATGTATCTCTCATGAGAAATTACATACTTAATCTTTCACATGTACTAAACTTAGAAGTTATACCACTAGATAAATATCATTCTTATGAAGAAAAACTAATATAGATTCTAGATCATAGAAAAAAATTCTACGAAAAAAGATCACTCACTTGGTTAATTATTTATGGTGGAAAAAAAAATTTTATGAAGCTACATGGGAACTTGTGGTTATGATGAAAAAGATTTATTCTCATTTGTTTTTTTTTCAAGCGATGCATTTAAAGGGTGGAACTCAATTGAAAGGGGATTGAATGTAACACCCATATTTTTTTATTAAAAAAATTATTTAAATAATTTCTATTCTTCAGTAGATTGCATTACAGAAAATCGTGAGTTATAATGAACCCAGATATGACCTTAGTTTAAATTGCTATTATAGTCTAGCCTCTAGGTTAGGAGAAATAATTATATCAAACTTATGAAAATGAATTGTGAATTTTTTGTTTGTATATTATTCATGAAAAATATAAATTTGATATTTGTATATTTGATATAATTACTTTTGGTAATGAAATTAATGATATATATATTTTATATATATAATAAAATATTTTTTATATTTATCCAGGGGATATTTTAATCATTGGGTGTGAATAAACCCTATTTGTTGTATAAAACCCTTATTTTTTGGGTAATCTAAATCCTTTGAATGATGAACCCCTATTAAAATAATATTTTGACACATTTATAATTTTTAAATGATAAGATAAAAATTTTATTTTATTATGGGATATAAAAATTAATTTGGTTGAAATTATGTTATTTTATGATAACATTCATGCTTTCATGATTTATAAAAACACACTACATTTTAAGTGAAAACAACTTTTTTCATAGACATAATCTACATGGTTAATTATAATATTTAATGGTTTTAAATTATAAATAAAATATATTTATTTCATTCAATATAATTTATGTCATTCTCATTAATTTTACATTTAACTAATTTGTAAAAACATTTCAATCTTTTGTAGTGTTTTAAATGTTAAAAACATTGTCTCTAATTCTGGAAACAAGATTGTTTTAAAATTAATTGATTCGACTAATGTGTTTCAATTTTTTAAAAAATGGAATCAATATTTGGAATAATTATGTCAAAATTATGTTAAAATGATACATTTATTTTTGTGATTTTTCAATAGTATCATTGGTAATTATTTTTTTTAACAAGGTTGAAGCTGACTCGAGTGATTAATGGTAAAAAAAATTTATAAAATTACCCTAACACCTATAAAAATACTATTGGATGACTAAATTCGACCCTTATAATCTATGTTTTGTAATAGAATCACTTAATGGTAACTTACCTATGAATATGACATGATTATAATAAAAACTAATGAATATGAAAAAATGTAGAAATCTCATTATATACAAGTATATTAATATTAATATGTTTATAACTGGGAGATAATATAAACTATATATAGTATCTGGAATGATAAAATAGTTACCTACATCGTAGAAATTTATTTATAATTTTTAGAGATTAAATAATTACTATTAATTATGAAAACAATTGTGATCTAAAAATTATTTTATTAATAGAAATATCAAAATAAATATTTTTAAAAATATTAAAAGAAATGTCATATAAACAAATTGATGTTCTCCAATAATTTTCTATGTGATAATGACATGTTATAAGTGTCTTGATTTTTTTAATTTACCTTCTATGTTGATTTTATTTAATGTAAAATAAACGAATAGTATCAAAATCGACACTATTAATATTTTATAAAAATATACTTTTATAAAAATATCATTTTATTAAATTATTTTTAAAAAATAATTTCTTTGGAAAATTAAAAAGTGATAAATATAGAGCCTAAAGTTTCATGAAATATCAATTAATGTCCAATTAACCCCATATAAGTAAATATTTATAACCATTAAATATTTATAATGTTATCACCAAAATTAAAATTAAATACAGTAACTAAGTGTTAATTAAAAATATATGGTTTAAATTGAAAAATAACTTGTTCAAAATTTATTAGATGATGATATTACAAACCTATATCATCTTATATTCTAAAATGGGATAGTTTGGATGTTTTTTGTAGAGTTTTATTTTAGTATATATTATTATTTATGGAGTTACCAAAAGTTCCTCTCACCTCAATTAAAAAAGAGAACCTCCTACCTCACTTATTCACTTCATTTATATCCTCTAAGCTCGACCATACCCTTACCTCTTTCCTTTTAAACTTACCTATTTTCATTCTCAAGGATTTTTTCTTCTTCGAAGACAAAATCCAGTGATGTAAAAATTTATTTAGCGGAAGCACATCGAGGAAGTGGTAATCTCTTCTACCGATTCTTTCAAACGTAGTTCTTTTTATACAACCAATTAATTATTTATTTCAATATAAATAAATAGAAACATTATAAATGATATACTGATATGTTATTATAAATATTAAACAACCATATTTCACCTTCTATCCATCCTATGAAAAATGAAATCACCGAGCATGCATATGTAGGGCTTATCATCTCCACGTCATGGTGTAATATATTTTTACCCACCACCTTACATGGATGGATATAATGATGGAAATAATCACTATATATGATTATTATATCACCATACTCATTATGAAATACTATACACTATCCACTTCAATTCCATTCAAAAAAATTGGGAAATGATATGATCACTTGTGCGTATGTATGGCATACCATCTCTAGGATGCATTGTGATTCATTCTTCCTGATATTCATTATACCATGATTATACAATTCAATATAATGAATAAATATGATATATATATATAATACTAATATCATTATTTATATTATTTAACTATAACCCATGATTTGTAACATGAACTTATCCGATAAATCTTTCATAAGAACAACAAGTAGTTAATATCTGAATAACAAGTGGAAAAGAAATGTTACTAACAAACAGATGATAATATAATCATATATGATATCATAAAAATTATTATTATTCTTGAATAAGTCAATAACAGTATTTAAATAATTATACAGGAGGTTAGGATACATTCGAAGGATATCAGACCTTTGATAAGGGGTAATTTTGCAATCTCATATGAGATTGTTTATTCATAAGTATTTACTGGGGTATATTTATCATTCATACCCATGTTTCCTAAATAATTAATATTATTAATATTCTCATAAAAGTCTTTAAAGTCAATTTTACCCATTGAATTTTTTTATTTAATACTATTACACTAATATTTTGTCATTTTTTTAATAATAGGTACATTTTTACTTTTCCATCAAAAGTATGAGGATAATATTTTTCTAATTTATAAAACATGAATGGAATTTTACCTTTTCATAATGCCTTATTTCCATGTAACTTATATTAAATTACATTAGCTGTATTTTTAATTTAATTATTTTCTTTTAAAAATTTCATGGAATTTTGAGAAAGAAAAATGTTTTTGAAAAAGAATGGATATTTTCCTTGGGAATTAATTTCATGTTTTTTATCAAAATTATTTTCCGTATAAGGTTACATTATTTAAATAGGGTTATGTTTTTATACCTATCATCACTATGATTTGAGTTATGACGGAATGATATTTATTAATTATATTTTTTTTATATGGATTATGATAGTAGGATGCTTGAGAAACCCATTTTATTCTGTGGGTTATGCCATAATTTATGTTTTTATGGAAAAAATAAGAATTATTTCATTATGAGATGGGTGGGACCTGTATATTTATCCAAAACATTGGGTATGGATTTATATCTCATGATATATACATCACTGCAACAAAAATTAGACCATGTTCAGTAATATACGAATGGAAAGACAAGTAAAGTTGGTTCAGTAATGAACTCTGTCAACTATGATGGTCTTGGAGATGAGCCTCGACAACTATGAAATTATTTCTTCCACTAGTTGTGAAGAAATAAATGGGATACAATTTAGATTTTTTAGGATCCAATTATTTATGTTTACATTTTTATAAAGAAACTATACCTACATGGTCCTGTCATGGATTTTTTATATTTTTAAATTAATATAATTATATTTTTAATTAATATAAATATATGTTATTGTATTGGTCACTATACATAATTACCATGATACTAGTCAAAACACATTCATAGAAAGGATTTGAATGGAATATCTTGATAATTTCCTAGAATGGGATATGTAACATCAACAGATATCATATTATATGGAAAATAATTTGAAATATTTGTCAAAAACATTTCTAGAAGAAATTATACTTTCTTATTTGAAAAATTATTTTAATACATAAAACATTTTAAAAATAAATTTTCTTATAAAATACCTTAAAAAATATAATGAATACTTAAAATAATATTTTAAACATTTACCATTTAAAATTACATTAAAAAAAATTTCTTAAAGATTGAACTTTTTAAAAAGTAATGAAATATTAAAATAAATGACGGTGGGTAACTCTGTATATGTCATATGAGGTGAAAAAGAACATTACATCTGCAAAGTAAAAAAAGATATAAAGAATTCCTTCTTTGTAAGGTGAAAAGAATATTCCTTTGAAGCGAATTGTAAAAGACCTAAAGGGTAATAATTCATTTTAAATATTATAGTATAATGGTATATTATTCATCAAACCCCTTTTTAGAAAACACAGATTTCCGACATAAGGGGAGATAAATTTGGGATTTCATTAAAAAAAAATCATTACTATATTTTTGACTGAAGAGTATCAAAATGTTACCAATACATGAGTATATAATTTATAACTATAAGAGAATTAAATTCATGGATTTACTTGAGATATAAATGATAATACTTTATCAAAATATGCATAAACATATATAATCTCGAAAAGCTACGAGATTGTCTCAATAAACTATTATAGCTTGGTATCTTGGGTTTATACTCTCAATGTAAGTAATGTAAATTAAATTAAGCATATAATTTCAAAAAAAATATGGATATTGAATATATTTCATGAATAATTTAAATTTATGCACCTCAAAAAAGAAGTTTAGGTGCATAACAAAATATGAGTCTCAAAGAAGGCAGATTGAGACAAAACATAATACTTATTTGGTAACTATTGAATGTTATACCCCGTAAACGAAGGATCATAATATGGAAATGTGAATATACATAACATTAACTATGTGATACATAGAATACAATCATGTTCATTAAATACACCACACAAAAATAAAGAGATAAAACCATAACATGTATCTCGTGTTAATTAAAAATTAGATGAAATCCCCTAACCTTGTTTCTTGACTCACTCTATACTCATACAAGATTCTTGTATAATAAATATAAGTTTATTATAAAATTTTTAATATTATAATATTATTATATATATGTCTATTAATGGTTTGTTTATGAAATTAGATTACCAAATTTTTAATATACCTATACTAAGGTTTCACTTCGGGGAATATTCACTTTTTTTTCGCAGGATTATTAATTTTTTATATTCATAGTCCTTATACTTATATAATGATTCCATAATTTACATAATGATATACTTATAATTTATATACAGTACATTTATATTATTATAATTTATATAATTATGAATTTTGAGATGGAATACACTGAATCTGGAGATGGTAAGTCGTACGTACGCATTAACGTTGTTTCCATTTTTATTGTTGTGTTGAAAGAAAGTACATAAATGACACACACACACACATATATATATATATATATATATGAATATATATGTATATAATTGTTATATTAGTATTTATATATTAAATATATCAAATTATTTTACCAATCCCATCCTTATTACATTCAATGTGTTGTGTGAACGGATCACATCGCTTTGAGGGGGTGGTAGTCCACACTTCCACAAATGAGATTACTATATTAACAACAAATGGGAAATAAAATGGTATGTGTTGTAAAAATGAATACATAAGAATTAATATATAATATATATTATATATAAAATATAAAATATAGTTTCCAACATAATTACCACCTTTACTGGTTGTAATGGAGAAATGAACAGTCATAGATTTGTGAGGCAGTAGTTCACCATACACAGAAACATCTTGTTCAACATCTATTAAATGGATGTGTGTCTAAGTGTAGTTAAAACCAATTTCATAACAACATCATAGCATATTGAGAATAATTTTTTTCATATAATAATTTAATTATGATAGTGGAGAGGTGAAAAAGGAAAATAATGGAAATAATCTTGAGGTAATATGTTACCTCTTAATTGGGTAACTCCATCTGGTTTATGCCAAAAAGGTTCCATGACAGGCTCTCTATAAAAAAGTATGAATAAAGGTCAAAGGTAAGATTTTTAGGAAGTGGATTTTTCAGTTCTTGGCCGAACAAACGAGTTTTTAGAGGTGTGAGTAATGGGTAGAGGAGGTGTCCATTTATATGGAATGAAAATGACTCACTTGGAATTTTTTGAGACAAGTTAAGTGTGAAATTATTTTACATAAAATATGTAATAAAAAACTAACTTAAATCAAAAATGGATGGTTTATGGCCTAAATATTGATAGATAATTGGTATTGGACAAGTGGTTTTGTCATTTGGGAACATAATTTTTAGGTATATTCTATAATTAAGCTTAATTTTTCCTTAACCGTAGTGATTAATTATAACCACTTTTCCAAATCATTTTCATAAAAAATCAACATTGTCTCATTAGACGCAAAATATTAAACTGAATAGTATGGTTCATGTTTAATCTTTTACATTCAATTCACAAAAGCAGAAAAATTAAAATTACTAATAACCCTGAGACGAAATAATGAGGTTTTAAAGTAGGAAAATTTTCACAAGTTTTTAGGATTTTATATTAAGTTTCAAAGTTAAATTGATTATAATAAAATAAATTCGATTAAAAGAGGTAATATTTACCTAATTATAACTTCAAAAATATTTATAATATCAATTACTATTAATAATTAATAAAAAAATCATTTTTTAACAAAGAAGCAGTAATTTTCACTATTCATCATAAAATGTTGTTTCTCAGAAAAATACAAAAAATATAACCTAAGATAATATATATTTTATGAATCCAAATATGATGTTTGTTTTATCAAATTAAATTTATAATTGTGTCTAAAATTAATTTTATTATTAAAAGTGATCCACTCAAGAAAAAAGTATTTTTAACACAAAAAAGGTCTTTACCAAAAATATTATTTTTCATTATAAAAATATTTTATTTATTTAAAACAATTATAAAAAATATTTGAGAATAAGTTATTATTATTCATATACCTATTTGTAATGGTTATGTGAAAATTATATCAATTAATTAATTAAATATATATATATAAATATGTTTCATAGAAACTCAGTGTTGTGAGCATCAAAAGCCATGTTGGTGTTCCGTGTAGTGCAAGACAAGTCGATATTGCATGTGATTGAAGTTTTTGACTTAGTGAAAATATATTTTCACTGTTGACTGTAGTGAAAATTATCAAAATAATAAATTAATTTGAAAAAAAATCTAAAAACCTAGGGGTTTTACATTCTACCGCCTTAAAATGAATTTCTCCCATGAAATTTGTATGGGTTATCAATGGTTTGATACTTGAATGTTTCATCCATAGAAACACACATCACAAAAACGAATTCTAAATCATCCCATAAAAAATGAAATTTGGAACCATAATAGTTAATAAATGTAACATATAACTGGGCTTCCACGTAAGAGAAAATAGGTTGGGTGTGAAGATTGGGCAAGGTGGAAAAGCAGAAATATTTATAGGGATTGATTGAGATCATCAATAAAAAAATGTGAATGATCAAATAATATATGGGGGCCTTAATTTTCCAAATCTTTGAGGATTTTAAAGGATACCTTCTTAATGAAAATTAAGGTATTTGGACAGTTTTTTTGATAACATTCATAATGTTCAATAATTATTGGTAAATTTCAATAATAAAAATTTCATTCTTAGGTTTTGAGTTGAACAATTTATAATTCATCCATTACCATAGGGAATGAATTTCCAGGATTAACATTGTTTCATAAAGCACTAAAATACTCTTTTAATAGATCTTAAGGCTCACAAAAAAATGAAATGGCTTACAACTTGTCTCTTAAAAATCAACAAGAATTAAACTAAAATCATAATAAGTAACAATAAAAGTTCATCATAAATATTAATCCAGTAATAATAAATATACATTATCCCAGAAATCCAGTAGGCCAGTGGTAGGCATCAAAACCTTATCGTCCTTTGGTTATGAGTTCAAGGCTGGCGGCTTTTCCGGACATGATTGGTTGTCACCCGACATACATGGTGTTATTTTCTAAAACAATGATAATTTAATTTCAAAAATATATAAGATTAAAAACCTTGAAATAATGTTAATAACTAAATAACCATTTCACTAAGGTTTTCAATACTAACATAGTTGAAAAATACTTCCACTAAATTTTATATTAAACATTTCATGAATAGTTAACCTTATAATTTTTCTCAAAAAGGAAAATAAAAAACATTATAAGGAGAGTCACAAAATCAACTTAACATTGATTCCACCATATGTCAAAATGTATCTCTCAGTTGTCAAAATTCAAACATGTGAATATGCTCATCATATATTCACTTGAAACCTGGTAATATCCAATATTACCATAAATAATTTTGGAAAACATTCATGATTCCTTATTCCAAATTATATTGGATCAATTCCTTAAATCCAAAAAGGCTACAAACTTCATTAGTGGTATCATAAACCAGCTATCCAAAAACCCATACATAGTTGCAAGGCAATAAATACTATCCAATTTACTTATTCATATCCAAAATATATTTATGAAAATATCATTATCTAAACATCACACACTAATTAAGGGTTACATTTCCATAATAGAAATATCACATTTCATGAAATAACTTTTTTATCACCATTCATCATTTACATTAAAACCCTTAATAAAAAATTATACTGAATATACTAATATATTTTCTGATTCAAATAACATAATATTTGTATTCCAAAACACAATTAATTCATTTATCCAACATTATCCTTAAACCATTTCTCAAGAATCATAATGTTATTCTGTAATAACTCATTACTAGAATATAAAATATAATTATTTTATTATGCTTCCTAAACCTCAATCATATCTTGCTTCTTATGTTTATTGTAAACAATACTAGAAGAACATCACATACATTTCTAATGTCATTTGAAGTCTCTTTATCTTCAGAAGAATATCCAATACTTGTAACACCTTCCTGATTCTATTTATGTTATTTCTAGTTGGGAAATAGATTCTCATAATAAAAATAATTTCAACATCTGAAACATTAAGTGTTAACCATGTTCCTTATAGTTATTTAAATTACTAAGACTAGAAATCATGGGGTGAGAAACACAAATCATATAAGGAAGACACGTAATCATGAAAAATTACATATATGGGGTCGAACTCATGACACATCTGTAAATATATAACACCCTATGTTCATCCTTGGTTATTCATATGAAACATACATTTAAATCTTTCATGATGGTTCAGGAAGAGTTTTTGAATTCCCAAATCACATCCCATTGATGTGTCAAACCAATTGTGCGGCAATGCCCTTTGTCCTATACCAGATTACCTTGACTCAATACCAAAACATCTTGTTGGAGTTGTTACCTCTAGGTACATCTTCTTGAGATATAAAACCACTTGTAGTATCAATACATGGATTTATTTCTAGGAAGCTACTCGCTATATCCTTTACCTAAATTTCAATAAATTTTCCTAAATAATAACTCATCCTTATAATTATCCTTAGAGACATCCCTAAATATATAATTATAAATAAAACTAGGGATATTGGTACAGTTTTATACTCATATTGTCTAATTATTTATTATACCACTATTCTAATACCAACTATAGTGACCATCCCTTTTATAAAGAGTAATATGTCATAACTTTTTCATAATACTTAAACATTATACAAATAGAATCCCAATGACTGTGATTGGTATAGTGACTTTGGAAACATGGAAACATAAACACTGGTACATAAGTGAGCTAAATCATCTCCCATAAGGTTCTTCATGACTAGAACCCTTGTTAGACAGATCATGCACATGACATATCTTAATAACCTGTGGAAAGGAACCATAAAAAATGGTGAGCTCAAATGCGGAATAAGGGTAAGCAAAAGATACATTTAAGCATAAACACAATCCTAAGGGTGTGAGAACACGACAAAAATAGTTTAGATCATACATTTCATATCAATGATCATAAGAAAATCAGGGTATATTGATTGGAAGTTCATTAGACATAAATTTTAATAAAATAATGGATATAACCCATGAGAGCATAAAATAGGAATAAAACAAGGGATTGTGACAAAAAATAAAAAAACCTTTAGTCAAGGGGGCCTATGATGATATTTGTAACTTATTAGGCATGGGATAATCAATTGTGTACCTTCATCGAGCATGGGATACCCTCTTATGTACCCTCTTGTCTGGGGATTGGGATTCCCCCCCGTGTACCCTCTTGTATCAGGATTTGGATGTCCTCCCTTGTTCCCTCTTGTTTTTGGATTAGGAATCCATCCCACAATTCCACTTGTTTTGGGATTGGGATGTTCTCCAATGTTCCTTATTGTTTGGGGATTGGGGTGTTCTCCCATGTTCCCTCTTATTTTGAGATTTTGATGTTGTCCCCTATTGCATATTTTTTAGGATTAGGATGTTCTCACATATTCCCATGATTCAGTATTGGGATGTTCTCCCTCTTTCCATCTTATTTCGTGATTGGGATGTCCTCATGTGTACCCTTTGAGCCAAGGAAACATTTATCATTACCCAATTCATTAGTGGGATATATAATCACCACTCCTCACATATTGAAATCGTACATTCATGTTCCAAAAAACAATTATCATATCATGAACTATGAAAATTGATTGGTTCTATAATAATCAAGTCATGACCCAAAAAATGGAATGTGAATAAAAAACATTCCATCGTATCATAACCATAAAAAAAGTTATAGGTTTTATAATCATTTCATCAAAGCATAACCCATGAAAAGAAGTGGGTTTGAGAAGCATACAACCCATGAAAAGAAATGGATTTCATAAATACCATGACATTATGTAGAACACATTCATTGAAAGGATATGAATGGAACCTTTAAATCATTTCTTGGATTGGGATGAGTAACATTAATAGATGGAAAATAATATTGAAATATATTTCAAAAAAATCATGAGGAAAATAACATTTATTGTTTGAAAAATGATTTTTAACATGTAAAACCATATAAAAATAATCTTCCTATAAAATACCTATAATAATTATAAAGAATACATTAAATAAAAGTTAAAAACTTTTTTCCTTGAAAATTACATTTAAAATAAATCCTAAAGATTAACCTTTTGAAAAATATTACAGTATCATCAAAGGAATTATTATGTGTATATTCATACATGTAATTTGAGGTAAAAATGAAAATTATTTTTTCATAGTAAAATATTAAGAATGAATTTCTTGTTTATTAATTGACAAGAATATTCCCTTGATGATATTGGAAGAAGTTGACAAGGGTACAACTATCTTTTATGAGGTAAAATCGAATAAAGAAGATTAATTTCATATTAGATTTTATAAATAACATATATAAATAGATATTCAATCATAATAGCCACTATATATGGTTGTAAATGGAAATTAACAATCATCATTTTGTTAGGCAGTAGTACACCGTACACAGAAATAGTATATTCATCATCCATTAGATTAGGTGTGTGTAAGTGTAGGTCGAACCATTTTCATTAGAAAAAACAAGTATATTGAGGATACTAGTGTTTTTACACAATTATAAAATAAATATAGTTTATGTGAAAAGAAGGATAATAAAGGAAAGGATCTAGGGAGATGATGTAACCTCATAATCGGGTAACTCTTTTTGGTTTATGCGAGAAGGATTCCTTGAGAGGCTTTTTTCCCAAATGGGGGATTCAAGGTTGAAGGGTGTATTGTTGTGAATTTTATTGGGTAATTATTGGAAAATATTTAGGTTTCTGATAGGTTTGAGGAATGTGGAGAGGTGGTGTCCTTTTATAGGGAAGGAAAATGAATCCCTTAGAATTTATAGAAACATTTTAGGTGTACACATGTTCTTACCATATAAAAGTCATAAAAACAAAAAACAACTCAATAATGAAATGTTTGTGGAGAAACTATAGACATAAAATGTGTGTTTTACTTGTTTCATGGTCATTTGGGACGTTATTTTTATGGTTTTGTCAATCTTAATTTGTCCTTAACCGCTATGATTAATTTTAATCAGATTTACTAATTACATAGGTCAAAATATATCATATCCTTATTAGAATATAAATATTAGATTGAATAAAATTTTTTATGTTTTATTTTTTAAATTCAATTCAATGATGTGGAAAAATTATGATTACTGCTAATCCCCTGATGAAATAATGGGGATTTAAAATGGGGAAAAGTTCACAAGTTTTTAGGATTTTATATTCAGTTTCAAAGTGAAATAGAATATAATGAATTAAAATATATTAATAGAAGTAATATTTATCTAAAATGACCTTAAAATATATTTATAATATCATTTATTGTTTATAATTATATATACAAAAATCCATTTTTTAACTAGAAAGAAGTATTTTTAACTATTCATCATGAATTGATGTTTCTCATAAAAATCCCAAATATTCACCCTAGGATAATTTAATCATTCTAAATTCAGAAACAATGTTTATTTTATCAAATTTAATTTTTAAATATGTCTAAAATTATTATTTGTAATAAAATCAATCCATTCAAGGAAATTTATTTTCTACACAAAATAGACTTTACCAAAAATGATATTTTTCATTACTAATATGTCTTATTTATATAAAACAATTATAAAAAATATTTGAAAAGTAGTTATTACTATCTCTATAACTATGTTTTATAGTCAGGTTATAATTATCTCATTTAATTAATTATATATATATAATGATATTTCATATAAACTATGTGTTGTGTGCAATGCAAGCCATGTTGGTGTTGTGTGCAATGAAATCCAAGTCGGCATTGTATGTAAAATGAGTGATTGACTTAGTTAAAATATATTTTAATTGTTGAATGTAGTGAAAAATATCAATATATTAAATTAATTTGGAAAACATAATAAAAATATCAAGGTGTTACATTCCAATGAGGTGTTCCATATCAAGTCTCTATATAATAATCTAAATATTCTTAAATAGATGGATATGAGGGAATTATAATTTATAAAATAAAATTATATAAAATCCAAGGTAAACAATTCAAATTTTCCAAATAATTCAAAAAAATAGGTAAATTATTTTCAAATAATAATTCCAATAAACATTTAAATTAATAATATCAGGTATCATATCACATAAATCCAATTAGTAGAAATCTAGAAATCAATGTAAAGCTCACCATGGATAAAATAAGGTCAGGATAGCTAGGTTGATATCACCTTATTTAAAATAAAATATTTGTGCATATTCAAGTCCCTATATCCTCTAAATAAATGTCTAGGGAATATTGGAACACATTTTAATGTGAACCCCCTATAATTTAAATCTTATTTTTAGAGCCAATGTATTTATGATTGAGGAATGGTGAAGCACCCAAATAAGTGACCCCCCGTACAAAAGTAATAGTTGAGGCCCAATACAATGCCATCCAACATGGTGCCCATTTGTCCCATGTGAGAAACATTTTATATCAATTCCAATGGGGTTTCACATTTCAAAAAAACTCTCAACAATGCTTCAATCATCAAAAACATGGTGTGAACAAAATATCACAGTCTATTTCAAAACCCATTGAAAAAACTGTTCTTTTACCAAATCGATTGGATAACCAATATTTTATTAAAACCCCCATTGCACACAAATATTTTAAAATTTTAATGCATTATTCCATTTTTTAGGAAAATATTTTCAAGAAAAAAGATCATTCATGTATCATCTAATATAGAATAGAGAGGGAACCATGTACCTTATACTTAGGTCACACAATAACCATGATTGGATATACCTAAACTAGAAGGAAATGAATTCCAGAAAATGAATGGAGGGCCTATATTCAATTTTCATATTATAGAAGTGTGTTTCTAAATAAATGTAATGTGTGGAAGTTATATTAAATGATTCCTTAGTATTCACATGAACCATACCACAACTGGAAAGAGAATCAGATTATGAAAGATAATAAACCAATTGATATAGAAGTGACTAGAGAAGGATCATAACATGGTCAATAGATCCTAAAAATGAATCCCAAATAAAACTCCAATATCAGTATGAACAAATGTAAATGATAATAAAAGATCATACATAGCAAAGGTGGAGTATCCATCCAACTCAGCGATCAAAGTGGTAATTGTGGAATCTCGTAAGTGATTGATTAACCCAAAATCACATGGAGAGGACCTAGGGTTTTGAGATGATGGTTAATGATGAATGAGAGATTCTTTGGATGTGAAAATTTAAATTAACTTGAATAAAAATAATTCATCATGTGAATGATGAATTCAATACATGAACATTACAAGGGGTGATATACCAGAAAAAACATTACATCAAATTGAAATTCCAAAATCCCCATTCACAATGTTAATATTGTTTCAAGTCATTAAGGGATTTAAAATATTGAAATAAAAATCAGGGATTGTATCCAAAATTAATTCAAATATTGAATTTAGGATTTTTATTTTTGAAATTATTATATAGATAGTGTTCATCCAAAGTAATATATAAAACCTCTAGATCACCTCCGAAAAAACACAGAAGAAAAAAACCCTCTTAAACAATAAAAAGGGAGTTTTCATGAATTATTTTGTTAGGATTACCCCCACTATATAACAAAATATAACTTGAAATTCATTAAATATAGTTTTCTCAAGATAGGGTTTTTTCTACTTATCCCTCATTGACGATCCACACTCCCATGACTTGTGAAAATCAATTTTATTACATCATACCACTTGGACCAATGGATTGGAATTCCAATGAATGATATTAATTTTTGAATCATATATCTCCACCACATTGTATAAAATAGAATCACCTAGCTCCAAATCAATATTATCTTAAATGAAAACATGGAATGGATTCGAGTGGCACTTCTGGAGCTATGATATGTGGAACAAATCTGGAATACATACAAACTGAGATGATAATTCCAAATCATAAGTAACAAATACCCACTAATCAGTGATCCTAAATATTCTAAAACTACATCAATATGGATTCCCATGTTTCCTATGTTGATGTTCAACCAACTAAGCAGAAACATTGAAGAAGACATGGTCACCAATAGTAAACTCCGAAGGATAGCATTGATGTACTGCATATGATTTCTTATGACTTTGTGCTTTATCCAAGAGTTAAAGTATATCCTATATCCTCATCAACATCTCTAAAATGACACTTGGTCCCACCAAAGCAGCCCCACATACCTCTAACCAATAATGATGTTACCTAAATGGGTGACCATAAAAATCATTGAAAGTATCCATTATGATCAATGATGGGTAAATATAATTATAATAAAAATCAACCATTCATGTATTTTTGTTCCATAAGCAACTGAAATATATGAAATGGGCATGGAAAATATCCTCTAGAATCTATATAGCATGATCCATCTTTTCATCCATATATGGATGGTAAGATATAATCAATCTAAATTGAGTCCCCATCACCTATTAGATACTATTATAGAATGAAGAGGAAAACATGGGGTCCCCATTAGAGAAAATGAAAACGACACCCCATTAAACCTTAAAATCATTTACACATTAATATTACCTAGATATTTATCAAATGACCTGTCCCTAATAAAAATAAAAAAAGAGATGATTACATCAACTAATGAATCAATACCCATATAAAATTATTCCTATATGTAATATATGGTAATCGATAAATTATTTCCATGGAAACCTCGTCTCATTTGAAAATCAGAAACAAATATAGTTAGACCAGAGTGGAAATCATTAGGTGCTCTATATTTATCTGATTGAAGTTGTAATAGTGAGATCAAAAAATTAACTTAGTTATTTATCAGAACATACTCATCCATAAAAAACACTATCTTATGTCATATTACATCATCGTAGTTCTAGGTTTTACAAACCATGATGTACTATGACAATCATGAAACATAGAGATCCTCATAGTTAATGGGAGGATAATTGATTCCAAAAGAGGATAAATATATTAGAAGGGATATACAAACCAAAAATAGTCTCTCCACCATATAAGTTTTCCCTGATTACTCTAAATTATGCAGCATTCTACAATCCCTACATAATAGATTTAGGAATGATTATGATAGTAAAAAACTATTCAAACCCATAATTGAATCAACCACTTTTATGTATAGAAGAAACTATAAAAAACCCACCATATAGTTCAACACCCCTTTAGATTAAAAAACAACTGAGTATTGGAACTTCCTAATGGGAGCATCCATGATAAAATTCTCATTCCCCGTGATGTATGTTACACTAATTTAAATTTCCTTGTGGAATTTCACACATCACATCTATCTTAGTTTCAAGATATTCTATGAAAAGGAGTGACTCGTAATCTTTTGATTAGATAATAACCTTAAACCCTCCTCAATGAGATATTATCACCAATACATAAGAAAATTCATAGTATTTTTTATCTCTAAATAACGAATATGGTTATTTTTTATTGTAGAATAATTTGATGAGACTCGTGCTCTACCACATGATCATCATGTTTAAGAAAACACTTGTAGTGACTCAGTTTTTTGGCCCTGTCAGACATTGGAATATTTCTAGGAATAATTCCAGAGCTAGGCGCGGAGACGGCGTGCGATTCCGAGGCCTGGTGTGCCCAGAATTAATTTTATAAAAATATTAAGTATTTTTATACTATGCACGTATAGGGGGTGTGATATCTCATAAACGGTAGCTCATAAAAGGTATCTAAGGGCACGGTTGCATCCGTAACGTGACGTTTACCCTAGGCGAGGTGTAAACTTTGCGGCTGTAGGCCTGCGGTGAGAAACGCCACTAGGGAAATTTTCATAAATAAGTGGAGAAGTTAGTGTGCGAGTGTCGGCTCGAATAACTTCTGAACAGAGTCTCAGATTGAAAATTTGAGTCCTCTGTTGCGTTCAGAACGGCGCGTTTACCTTAAGGGTGACCTTACCTTTGTTCGCATCGGGCGTCGGGTCCTATGCGGGTTTGGTGCCGGCGGGCAGCTGATATAAATATTAGCACCCCCCCCCCCCTTAGTTCCTATCAGTGTTCTTCGTCATTATTCACCGCTGATCCACCGAATCGAGCAAACAAAGCGCCCATGAGCTCAGAATTCGATTGCGGACGTTCCAGGAGCGCGCAGCGGAAGCTCTGGAGCGCGGATCTAACGCAGAACGTCGGCGTTTCGCCTGCGAAGAAAGAAGATTTGAATTTTAACCCCTAATCCTGTTTTTGCTATGTTTTCCTAAAAATTGAAGCCTTATAAGTGTAGATCGGGTCTCGAGGGTTGTGAAGACACCTCCGGATCGCAAAACGGACCGCCGGGGAGTTCGCGGCGGTCTGTGGAATATTCATCGGCGCCGGCGGAGGGCGGCCAGCCACGGCGGGCCGACCCAGTGAGGCAGCGGTGGCCGCTAGGTGTGCGGCGGCGCACCGCCCAGCATGGCAGTGCGGCAGTCCCGTGGTGGCGTGGGCGGCGGTGTGGTGGAGGGCCGTCGGCCGGTGCGTGCCGGCGGCGGCTGCGGCCGGACCGGCCATGTGGGGCCGGTCCTGTCCATTTTTTTGACCTGGGGTTCTAAAAACCAATGTTTTGTGTAATCCAAAGGTCTGATTCATTCGCCGCCTACGGAGACACGACCCTGGGATTGAGATGGTCCTATTGGGATAGGTTCGGGTTATTTTCGGGCTGGGTCCATGACCCGGGGTCACGAAACGTCGAGTAATAATAATATTTTAATTATTATTCAACTTTAACCAGCCGTAACTTTTTCCTGGAGTGTCCGTTTGACGTGCCGTCAGTGACGTTGTGACCCTGATGGTACAATGAACTTCTTGCGATGGTTTCCTGGTGTTGGGGCTGAGAATGGGGTGTGGGCCCCATGAGGCCCGATTTTGTCGTTTGCGGAGAAACGCAGCTTTCGCACCAGGAGCCCGATTTTGACGGATGATTAGTCGATCCTATGTGTTTTTTCGAGAGGATCACAATGGTGTGATCTGTTTGTTGTGTTTTGGAATCGAGGCGTGGGCCCCACCCGAGTTGGCTTTGGTGAATAGTACCTTTTTCACCGGGTGTCCGTTTCAGATGAGTGAGTAGTCGATTCTGCTTGTTTTTCTGAGGGGATCACCGTGGTATGATCCGCTCAATGGGTTCTGGGATCATTGTGTGGACCCCGCATGAGCTAGCTATGGTGAATAGTTTCTTTTTTACCGGTGCTCTGTTTCGGGCGAGTAAATAGCCTATCCTGCATGTTTTTCCGCGTGGATCGTGATGGTGGCCTTGGTGTCGGCCATAGTGGTGCGCAGTGTGGCATTGTTGTGGGTCGCTCAGGTTACCGACGTTTTGGGCTAGTAGTGGTTGAGAGTACTCCCTTGGTTCATTCCCACGAGGGTTCACACGACATCACAACCTTCGTATAGGTTTGTGATCTTCTCAATGGGATTTTTAAACTGTTAGAGTTGTGGAATCCCTCCGGTGGGCCCGGAGTGGGATCATCTATCATCTATTCCTTAGATCGGGTTCTTGGTATCGTTTTGACCGCTTATTCATGGGTGGCGATCCCCTATCTAGCTGGTTAACCCCGTAGGGTTTGTGGCATCATCAGGATTATGATCCCCTACGCGGTGGGCTGTGATCAGTAGGGTTGTGGCATCATCGGGTATACGATCCCCTACACAGCATGAGGTGTATAGTAGGGTTGCAGTATCATTGGTTATGCGATCCTTTACTCAGCATGTGGTTTCGGTAGGGTTGCAGCATCGTCGGTTCGATCCCATACATCGCGAGTTATACCAGATCGGGTTCCGGTATCATTGTGCACCTTTATATGGGTGATGATACTCTATCTGAGTGGCGTGCTTCTGTCAAGCACCAGATCGGGTTGTGGTATCCCCCAGTGGATCCTGGGTGTGATCCCCTATCTGTGAGAACTACGTATGCCAGATCGGGTTGTGGTATCCCCCAGCGAACCCTGGGAGTAATCCCCTATCTGTGAGCTTTGTTTACCGGAATGGGTTCAGGTATCCTCTAGCGGACCCTAGGAGTGATCCCCTATCCGAGGAGTTTGGTTGTTATGTTGTTTAGGCAAGGTTACCTCTGTGATGCTATCCGAAGAGCGTGATCTCTCGGGTGAGCATCTGAGAGGTTTGTAAGAAACCCAATGGAGTGTATCTCTTAGATGAGTGTCATCTGGGATGACAGTGATCGTGGAGTGTGCTCTTCTGGTTGTGGACAGTTGCTGGTGATGAGGTCGGTACCTCTTAGGGCTTGTTGCGTGAGCTGATTATATCTGGATTTTTCAAGGTGTATGTATGGGTATACACCTGAGCTGAGCTGACGAGTTGTGTTTAGCCGAGGATGGTCACGAGATGGAGTTTCTCTCTCATCTGGGTTCCCTCTAGCTGGGATGAGCGTACTGTTGTCTTTCAGTTGCTCTATTTTGTTTTGGGTTTTGGGGGTGCCTACTGAGTATGTTTGTACTCACCCCTGCCCAGGCTTTTCCCGCACAAGTTTGTGTCTTGTGCAGACCACTGGCCTTTCGATGGAGTCCCAGGAGGACTCGGTTCATGCACAACCGAGTGAGCGAGACTGACCGGGGTGTTTGTCGGTGCGGTGCCGAGGGAGCTTTCCGGTGGGTTTTTGTGGCTGTTTTCCCCTTCTTCAGAGCATGTTGGACGTGCTTTGTAGTTTTCTTTTAGTGGGCCCTATTTTTCCCTTTTTGTACTTTTACTGTTGCACTCTGGTTTGGGATAGATTTTATGCATGCATTGACTTTTCAGTTTCCTATATCTATGCACTATTTCATGGAGGTGTTTGTGGGTGCGTGTGTACAGGAACCTTAGTCTAATGCCTCCCATGTGTTTGATAGCCTACTCGGCACTGGACCCTAGCCCCTGGCCTATTGGAGGCAGGCTTGGGGAGTCACGGATCAAGCCTTATTGGGTAGGGTCATGATAGAGTGGTATCAGAGGAGGTTCCACCTTTGGGATATCATAGCGTAGCTGGTCTAGCTATGAGTTTGGTTCGGGTTGCATAGTAGCAGTGTTAGGATGTTTCAAGTTCAGCTTTCAGGCTAGGGACTGCAGTGTTTGTGCGGCGGCCGACGTATCCATACACCAGGACTATGATAACCTTTCTTTCGACTCGGGACATTCGTACACTGGTCGCAAAGACATAACGGTACATGCATCATATAGGACTAGGTTTTTGGGGTTTTCCATGTCCTTCTCGAGTCAACTATCCAAATATACTCTTTGACTATGGTGCCTCTTGGGAGGCCTCCACGAGGACCGCCATAGAGGGTTCCTCAACAGGATTGTGCTGACGACCCTCCCCGTGTTGAGGCTGTGGACCAGGGTGAAGGTTCTAAGGATGGACCTCCAGGTGGTCTGCCAGTTGAGCCGCCACCTGTCGAGTAGCTGGTTGTGTCAGCAGTGTAGGACACGGTTGTGTGTAGGATGAGTGTGTTGCACGAGTTTCAAAGGTAGCGACCTCTGAAGTTTTGGGGTGATCCAGACCCCCAGGCAGCTGATGACTGGCTTGAGGCAGTCACATGAGTTTTCCGCCTAGTGAGGACACGTCCAAATCAGATGGTGGTCCTAGCGGCGAGCCTTCGGTATGGTTTGGTCGGGCGATGGTAGAGTTTGGTGACATAGTCCCATGGCGAGGAGACGCTCATGTGGGAAGATTTTGAGCGACTCTTCAGGGAAGAGTTCAATCCGGTGACGCTGAGGTCAGTGCGGATCCAGGAGCTTATGCAGCTTCGGCATGGGGTATGTCTATGTCGGAGTACTCAGCGAGGTTTACAGACCTGTCGCGCTACTCCCTGGATATGGTTCGAGACCCATTCTTTAGGGCTCAGACCTTCAAACAGGGCATACGTAGGGACATTTGAGCAGGTGTGGTTTCCTTGTGCATGCCCACCTATGCTGGAGTGCTGGAGCTAGCGTTGGTGGTGGAGAGTTTTTTGGCTGAGCAGTTTCCCCCTGTTAGTGCTGGGCACGTGAGGGCTGAGACGTCGTAATTTGGTAGCCAATGATAGACTCATGTGTCTGGACGTGGTCGAAGATTCAAGAGGCGACCCCAGGATGGAGGATCTAAGGCTCAGGGCTCATAGGCCAGTTTTGGTCAGTTGTAGGAGAGGCGGTGTTATGCTTGCAACGGTCAGGGACATCTTGCTAGCGATTGTCCGACTCGTCGAGCTGCTGAGAGGGAGTCGGACGATTGACCACCTTTCCAGAGGCATCATCTCGACCAAGGAGGCCCATAGGGTGGCGGACGTGGCAACAGAGTAGGTGCAGCAGGAGGCAGTGGTAGGCGGTACCGGTTTCCACCACCCCCACCCCAAAGGTGGTCCACTCCAAGCTCAGGAAACTGGTGTCTGAGGGCGAGGACAGCTGCATGCCCAGGAGGTTGTTAACCCAGAGGCTCCGCAGATGGATAGTTGTACGCCTTGTGTCTTTAATACTTTCTACAGTAGTTTGATAGAGGCTGTTTAGCTGTACCCTTTCCTTTCCGTTGTTTGATCGAGTTTTGTTCAGGGTGTTGTTAAGACCCTGTGTGGGTGTTGTTCGTCATGCTTCGAATGCTTGAGGAAGAGGGATCCTTCCCCCACCGAGACACGTTTTTGTGACGCGATTAAAACTGTGCGGGCAAGTCAGTGCTACCCAAAGCGGTTAATGTTGAGGTGCGGTGGATGAGTCCCTCTGACTTGTGTGTTTAGTCATGGGTGTTTGTTGGCGAACTCGCTGGTGTGCGAGACCCAGTTGAGAGTCCAGTCGCTTTCCTTGTGCTTAGGGATTTTCGGGGACAAAAATTTCTAAGAGGGGGGGGGATGTAGCGACTCGGGTTTTTGGCCCTGTCAGACTTTGGAATATTTCTAGGAATAATTCCAAAGCTAGGCGCGAAGACGACGTGTGATTCTGAGGCCCGGTGTGCCCGGAATTAATTTTTTAAAAATATTAAGTATTTTTATTCTATGCACATGGAGTGGGTGTGATATCTCTTAAACGGTAGCTTAGAATGGGAATCTGAGGGCACGGTTTCATCCAGAACATGCCGTTTACCCTAGGAGAGGTGTAAATGTTGCGGGCGCGGGCCTGCGGTGAGAAACGCCAACAGGGGCATTTTTGTAAATAAGTGGAGAAGTTAGTGTGCAAGCGTCGGCTCGAATAACTTCTGAACAGAGTTTCAGATTGAAAATATGAGTCCACCATTGCGTTCAGAATGTCACGTTTACCTTAGGGGTGACCTTACCTTTGTTCGCATTGGGCGTCGGGTCCGAGGCGGGTTTGGCACCGGTGGGCGGCTCATATAAATATCAGCGCCCCCCCCCCCTTCATTCCTCTGGGCGTTCTTCATCGTTCTTCACTGCCGATATGCCGAATCGAGCAAACAAATTTCCCACGAGCTCGGAATTCGATGGTGGACATTCCAGGAGCGCGCAGCAGAAGCTCTGGAGCACGGATCTAAGGCAGAACGTCAGCATTTCGCCCACGAGGTAGGCGGATTTGATTTTTAACCCCGATCCCATTTTTGCTGTGTTTTCCTGCAAATTGAAGTCGTAGCAATGTAGATCGGGTCCCGAGGGTCGCACATACGCCTCCGGATCGCAAAACGGACCGACAGGGAGCTCCCGGCGGTCCGCGGAAGATTCGCCGGCGCCGGCGGATGGCGACCGGCCACGGCGGGCCGGCCCGGTGAGGTGGCGGTGGCGCGGTGGTCCCAGGGCGGCGCGGGCTGCCGGCCGGTGTGGTCCGGCAGCTGCGGCGGCAGGACCGGCCGGGGTGGGCCGGTTCGGGCCAGCCGGACCGGCCAGGTGGGGCCGGTCCGGTACAATTTTTTGATCGGGGGTTCTAAAAACCCCCATTTTGTGTAATCCAATGGTCCGATTCGCGCGCCGTCTGTGACGACACGACCTTGGGATTGAGACGGACCTTTTGGCATAGGTTTGGGTTATTTTTGGGTTGTGTCCATGACCCGGGGTCATGAAATGTCGAATAATAATAATATTTTAATTATTATTCGACTTTGACTGGTCGTAACTTTTGCATTGAGTGTCCGTTTGACGTGCCATCAGTGGCATTGTGACCCTGATGGTACGATGGACTTCTTGCGATGGTTTCCGGGTGTTGGGGCTGAGAACGGGGTGCGGCCCCCATGAGGCCGGGTTTTGGCGTTTGCGGAGAAACGCAGATTTCGCACGAGGAGTCCGATTTTGACAAATGATTAGTCGATCCTGTGTGTTTTTCTAAGAGGGTCAAAATGGTGCGATCTGTTTTTTGAGTTTCAGAATCAAGGTTTGGGCCCCACCCGAGTTGGATTCAGTGAATAGTAACTTTTTCACCGGGTGTCCGTTTCGGACGAGTGAGTAGTCGATTCTGCTTGTTTTTTTGAGGGGATCGTCGTGGTATGATCCGCTCAATGGGTTCTGGGATCGTTGTGTGGGCCTCGCACGAGCTAGCTACGGTGAATAGGTCCTTTTTCACCGATTCTCCATTTCGGGTGAGTAAACAGCCTATCCTGCGTGTTTTTCTATGCGGATCGCGATGGTGGCCTCGGTGTCGGCCTTGGTGGTGCGCAGTGTGGCGTTGTTGTGGGTAACTCTGGTTAGCGATGTTTTGGGCCTGCAGTGGTTGAGATTACTCCCTTGGTTCATTCCCACAAGAGTTCGTGCGGCATCACAACCTTCGTATAGGTTTGTGATCCTCTGGATGGGATGTTTAAACTGTTAGAGTTGTGGCATCCCTCTGGTGGGCCCGGAGCGGGATCCTCTAGCATATTTTCCCTAGGTCGGGTTCTTGGTATCACTGTGACCGCTTATTCATGGGCGATGATCCCATATCTAGCTGGTTAACCCCGTAGGGTTTGTGGCATCATCACGATTATGATCCCCTACATGGTGGTTCGTGCTCAGTAGGGTTGTGGCATCATCGGGTATATTATCCCCTACGCACCATAAGGTGTATAGTAGGGTTGCAGTATTGTTGGTTATGTGATCCCCTACTCAGCACATGGTTTCAGTTGGGTTGCAGCATCGTCGGTTCGATCCCCTACATCGCGAGTTATACCAGATAGGGTTTCAGTATCTTCGTGCACCTTTATTTGGGCGATGATCCTCTATCTGAGTGACATGCTTCTGTCGAGTGCCAGATCGGGTTGTGGTGTCCCCCAGCAGATCCTGGGTGTGATCCCCTATCTGTTAGAACTACGTATGCCAGATCGGGTCATGGTATCTCCCAGCGACCCTGGGTGTGATCCCCTATCTGTGAGCTTCATTTACTGGAGTGGGTTCAGGTATCCCCTAGAAGACCATATGAGCGATCCCCTATCCTAAGAGTTTGGTGGTTATGTTGTTTCAGCGAGGTTACCTCAGTGATGTTATCCAACGAGCGTGATCTCTCGGGTGAGCGTCTGAGAGGTTTGTGAGAAACCTGATGGAGTGTATCTCTCAGATGAGTGTCATCTGGGATGAAAATGCTCATGGAGTGTGCTCTTCTAGTTGTGGACAGTTGCTGGTGATGAGGTTGGTACCTCTTATGGCTTGTTGCATGAGCTTATTATATCTAGATTGTTCAAGGTGTACGTATGGTCATACACCTGAGCTGAGCTAACGAGTTGTGTTTAGATGAGGATGGTCACAAGATGGAGTTTCTCTCTCGTCTGGGTTCCCTCTGGCTGTGATGAGCGGAATGTTGTCTTTCAGTTTCTCTCTTTGGTTTTGGGTTTTTGGGGTGCCTACTGAGTATGTTTATACTCACCCCTACACGGGCTTTGCCCGTACACGTTTGTGTCTTGTGCAGACTACATGTCTTCTGACGGAGTCCCAGGAGGACCCGGAGCAGGCATATTTGAGTGAGCGTGACTGACCGGGGTGTTTTCCGGTGCGGTACCGAGGGAGCATTCCAGTGGGTGTTTGTGGCAGCGTTCCCCTTCTTCAGAGTAGGTTGGACGCGCTTTGTAGTTTTCTTTTGGTGGGCCCTATTTTTCCCATTTTTTACTTTTGTTGTTGCACTCTGGTTTGGGATAGATTGTATGCATGCATTTACTTTTCAGTTTCTTATATCTCTGCACTGTTGCATGGAGGTGTTTGTGGGTGTGTGTGTACAAGTAACTTAGGCTAATGCCTCCCATGTGTGTGATAGCCTACTCGGCGCTGGACGCCATCCCCTGGCCTATTGGAGGCGGACTTGGGGAGTCGCTGCTGGAGCCCCGTTGGGTTGGGTCGTGATGACACTCCATACCCACACTATAAGCATTACATTATATAGTGTATGCTTTACCACATTTAAGAAACATTATAATGTTAGTCTCTGTCATAATTCATTTAAATTCCTCAAAAGAAGAATGACATTTTGTACCCTAAGTTAATCTCATCCCTTTTTGTATGGAGTAGTAAAATTTGATTCTAAATTTTTTAAATTTTCCCAAGAAATTGAGAATATAAGGATATACCTTGTAATATCTTCATCTTGAATATGATTAATAGTTATTACCATGGAAACAACCGTTAACATTTAGGATCGATTGAGAGACCATATTCTGAAAAAATATGTCCCAAGAAAATCACTTATTTATTTGTGAAATGTAATTTTTATAGCTTGTCGTATAGGTGGTTAAACATTAAGATTTATAAAATAAAATTAATATGGTTCCCATGAGAATGATATGATCTGATATAAAACAAGATATAATCAATGAATAACCCAACAATAGTGTCAAGAAACTGATCGAATATTTGGTTCATCACATCCATAAACAATAAAGGAGTGTCAGTTGGTCCAAAAGGAATCATAATATATTTATAAGGGATAGAAATTCTCTTTAAATTTGTCTTTAGAATATAATACTCCAAAACCATGACATACTGATATCAATACAAAGATCAATATTTGGAAAAAAAAATTGAACCATTTTACTATTCAAATAATTCATAAACCCATGGAATATGATAATTAATATTAAATTTTGTGTGGTTCAACTTCTTCTAGTCTACACAGAGACAAAAAGAATCCTCAAAATTCTTGTAAAAGGTCAAGGGGGCTACCCAAGTCAAAACATTGTGATGAATAAATTCCTTCTCAATATTTTCATCCAACTAAACCATGAGATTTTTCATCATAGCAATTTCCATACAGTAATTTTTTATTAAAATAGACTATATACCATAACATAAAGTGATCAAGAACAATATCTTCCCACTTTCGAGGATGACCATGTAAGTGGACATGGAAAACCAGAGGGAAATCCTATGCAACCAAGGGAAGAACATCCAGTAAGGAAACAAAATCAGGTTAAACTAAAATACGTGAAAATATACTCCAAATATTTGTGAAAAAAGTTCATGCATAAACCGACCTCATGTCCCACTCTCCATAAAACACCTTTGATCTCGCAATGATAGAAAATAATTAATTTTTTTATGACTACAATCAATATATGTTCAATGAGAGACAATCAATTCCATCCTAATTATGAATTTAAAAAGCGGTAAATTGAGAACCATGAAATTTCATACCCACTCTACATCAGTTATTGAATGAGAACATGATTGAAAATAAAACACTTCCTTCTTCCTCTTTCCATGAGACATCACCATCTCTATAAAAAAAACCCATTTCCTATGTTATATGACTCATCCCATCAATACAATTAAAAGAGATGAATGTGTGGGAGGCGCCTATATCAAATAGAGAAGTTATTGTAAAGGAAGTAATAAAGATAATATCTTTAACTATATCTAGGCTCACACCAACCAAAATTAGAAACACATACACTATATAAAAGTTATTCACTCATGAGAACCATGGATTGATCATTCTAGAATTTGATGATTTTTAGTAATTCATAGTGGATTTTTGAGCGGAATATCTTGATCAAAAATGTGGTATAGAAAAAACATGGTAGAAAATATGAATATGACATCGGAGTCCACAAGCACGATATGTTTTAATGATTGTGGGAATATAATATAGGGTGTTTCCTACCATTATATAATGATAGATCATTAGGTAACTCTATTGGGTGTAACTGAGGGTGCTGAGGATGCCCACTGATGAGAACAAACATTCCTACAATTACAGCTATCATACCACTTACTCTTCATTCCATGGTACACTACTAAAAATTCCACTATGAGAAAAAAAGATTCAGAGACTCCAATTTTTCTCACTATATCAATTTCTTACAACATTTCCCTATTAACTCTACCAGCATATGTTTTTTTTTCTATATATACATGTAATTAGATGTCTATACATGAACCATATTGGTATAAATAAGCATTCTTATTATCATTGTTCACTACCTCCAATGAAAAAAGAATATATCTAAGAAATGGTGGGTGTAATGAAACACCCAAAACACTCCATTTTACAAGAGAGTAATTTACAAGACTTCACTCTCATTAGGGATTATCATACAAAGAAGGATATCTTTGATGAGAATCTCCCACTACACCCTGTTGAAGAATGCATAGAAAATGTCCCAGAGGTATGTCTCCACATACCTAAAAGTGGAATAAATCAATCTGATAAAGAAAAAAATCTTCTATTAAATATGAAAACTAATAAAAACTATGATCTTGGTCGAAATGAAACCCAAGAGATACACATAAAAACATCCCATGGTGACTTTTTTCTCATAATTGAGAGAGTTTGTCAAATACTCACTATAACCTAACTTTGATGTCCTAACAATGTTATCTCATGTCTACAGACATCCAAATTCTGATAATGACCATCCTTTAATACAAAAATATCCTAGAAATTCCTAGAATACCCCTCAAACTATACATCAAACGAGAAAAAAAACAACTGAAGGGCATTAATGATCCCCAGAACCTTGAAAATAACATTCAAGAATTTAATAAAAAAATGGAAATACATTATAAAAACTAGAAATAAGATGTAAAAAATATTCATTGGGAAATATAGCCAAAAAATAAATATTACAACATCAAAAGTGAAACAATGGTAGTGATACAGGCCAATGTAGCAAGGTAAAACCATGGAATATATAGTCGAGAAAAACCAATATAAATGACATCCAAACTAATAACTACTACTCTAAGTGACATATTAGAAATATCTCATGGTCCCACCACTATCTACCCAAACCCAACTAACTTAAAACTTTTTCCATCACTATAGTGCATTTTGAATTCCCAAGTGAGATAAAACATGAACTATATATACATGAGGGAGTGAATATGGTATGATCTAAACATTATTAATATGATCCCAATTGGGTGTACCATATCATGTCTCTATAAAATATTACAAAAAATTTAAAATCAAATTAAAATAAGTCATGGTAGGTTATTATATAGTATTATATATATATATCATGGAAAAAAGTTTCCCATTTACTAATCCATCCCAAAATTAGGTAAAATAGTATCAAATAATAATACAAATAAAAATATACATCAACCAAAACATGTTTCATCTCATATCAAACCAATTAGTACAAATCCAACACACAAAAGAGAATACTGTAAGAAAAATATAATGTTAATTTATTCATATAACTAGTACATGAATATTAGTCAATGACAAGTGTGCCCACAAGTCTCTATATCCCATGGACCAAAGTTTAGATACCTTTGCAATACTCCAGAAAATGAACCCCTGTAATGTCAATCATGATCCCGGAGCCAATATACCATCGATCAAGGTATATGGGAACACCCTAGAAAGAGAACCTCGTTAAAATAAAAATGGATAAGGACCAATACTATACAATCCACCAAAGTACCCAAATTCACCATGTGTGGAATATATAAATTCAATTCTATTTGGTTTACACATTTTATAAAAAAATCAATACAACCCATGTAATTATAAAAAAATTCATTGAAAACCAATTTCAAAATCCTTATTGGAAAACACCTTTAACCTTCTAAAACGAGGGAAACCCTATATTTTCACAAAAATCCCTTTTCATAGACTTGAGTTAAATATTTCAAGTAATTATTCTAATTCATTTAAGAATCCATTTAGAAAATATGATAATTCAAGGATCCTCCAACATAGGCTATAGACGAAACTACCAAATGCAATATTTGGTTGCATGTCAACCATAATGGGATCTATAGACACTAATTGGAAAGGACAGAATGAATAATGAATTGAGTCCCTAACATAGATTATCATATACTAAAATAATATTTCTATATGAAAAAATAAATGAATATTTCATATCAACACATAACATAGTAGTCACACCCAACACACCAAAACTGACAAACAAAATAGACTCTAGAAGGAAATGACACAAGGGATCCAGAAGAGACATGAGAAGGAACATAACATGATCAATAGATCCTAGAATATTCATCCCAACACCACTACTAATTTCAAGTGAAACTAATAGATATGTGAATAAAAAGATTCTACTCATTAAAAGCGGATCGACCAAACATCCCTTATAATAAGGCACCAACTATTAAATCTGGAAGGAGTCATATTCAACCAAAATCAGCCATAGGGGACCTAAGGTTATCAGAAGAAGATGAAATCATAATGAGATAATATTTCAACGTGTAAAATGTTTTAATTCACTGGAATATACATAATTCACAATTTAAACTAAGAATTAAATATTTGAGCATCCAACAATGGCTGATATGCTGGAAAACATGTCACCTCAACTTAAAATTAGGAAATCCCAATTTATAACATGAATATCAATACAATTAAATAAGGGTTTTTATATTTTGAAACCAAAATCCAGGATTATTCAATGATTTCATGCATGTTTGGAATATATGATTCAGGTCATGAAATGAATACTAATTCCGTATGTTCATACAAAGTACATTATAAAACCCATGGATCACCATTGATATCAATAAATCCCAAAAAAAACTTCAAACTTAAAAAAAGGAGAACACCTGAACATGGATATTAAATAATACAGTGAGGACAAAGATTTTATGGTTCTTGTATTTTTAGTATATATAGATTTATTCTTAATTTACTTTTATTAGTGATATTTCATATTTAATCCTCTTAATTGAATAATTTTTATATCATGTGGATGTATTTTTATCTTGATAAAATGCATGACATGATTTTTAGTTTAGCATTTCATGTGAAATAATATATTAAACATGATATATATATATATATGTTAAAAATAAATAATAAAAACATAGGGGTGTAACATAATACACCCCATAAATTATTTTTAGCCCTGAATTTTTATTACTCAATCAAATATAAAAGAGAGTAATTTTGTGTCATGAGATCTTTAGGCTCCCATAGAACATCCTCGCACATTTTAATTTTCCATAGAAAATTTACTAGTTGGGTTATCTAGTTTTTCATTAATTTGTCTTTTTGATTATTGAACTCCAATATTTTTTCCTTATAAGAAATTTCATGTTCCAATTGTGTAACATTTTTATTAAGTTCATATGATATATATGGTATATACTTCCTCAAAATCAATATATGAAACAAATAAGTTCCAAAAGAGATGTTTTGTGGGAGTGTTAAGCAATAAGCTACAACATATACATGATCTAATACATGAAAGGGGAAATTATATCATGGTATAAACATTTCCTTATTCAATATTATCATTACCCTATTCCAATTATATATTTAAAGGATTTGTGATCAAAAAATTAATTATATAGAATTCATATACAATTAATATTGTATCTCATTTGTTTATATTATGTAGATTTGATATTTTATTGAATTGTTTCATCCCCTTTAATATTTTCTTAAAAATATGTATTCCTACTATCATTATCTTGCAAACTTCATCATAGGATTTCAAAGTTTTAAAAATATTCTTATATAATTTTTTATATAATCATATTTGGTTACGCGACTAGAAGGTTTTATTATATGAAAAATCAACTAGGGAATAAATTTATCCCAAAATCCCTTCAATCCCATTTTAAATGTTCTTAGTATATCATCCAATGTCTTAATGGTTATTTATGATCAAAAATAATTTTGAGGATAATAACATGTGACAAATCCTTCCACTATAGCCTATTATTATTAAATACTTATATAGAATTTTTATACAATCCTCAAATCTTGATTAGATACATTTTAAAGTGGCACACCATGCATATTACAACATTTTTATGTTTATCATTGAACGTTGATCGAGTGAAAAATCATCCAAAATATCATTGAAGTGTGTAGTTTTTATAAATCTATCCACTAGTACCAAGATTGAATTATATCATTTTTAAGTATTAGGAACACAGATGAATAAATCCAAAAGGATATTTTTCCATTTTATAATGTTATATTTAGTAGATGTATCATCCATCTTATGTATTTCATTTCATGCCTTTAATTATTAGTTTATCAATAATCGATAAATATACTCCCCAAATCCTCTCTTCATGTTGTCCCACAATTATTTTCACTATATATATTGGCGTACTTGGTGAATGGTTATGGATAAGATATGTTTTCAATAATGAGTTCAAATTTAAAATCTTGTTTTTAATGGACACATATTCATTCTCCAAATCCTATAACACTGCCATTGAGAATGATGAATTCTGGAATACTTCCTACTATATTGTGTAGCTATCTGCCTTCCTTTTGGGACTCTTTGATCTTAATATAAAATAATGGTTGAGAAATAATTTGAGAAAAGTTGGATTTCATACCTTATATTGTAATTCCCATATCCATCCTTTAAATATCAATAAATATTGGGTTTTTTCATTCCTATTCAAGGATCTGGTTGTATAATCTTTTCTACATTCATCATATTCCACCATATTTACCTTCACATAGTTGTAATGTCTTATGGAATCATCATATTTGAGAAAATTTCAAACACACCAATAGGTGAATGTTCAACTCATTATTTGGGAAATATAATTTATGATCTTATGATCAGTATAAATTTTATACATTTCACCATTGAGTTTATTCAACCAAATAATTAATGTAATGATTATTGCAGCTAATTATACAACATGTTTCATGTAATTATTTACATGGTACATCAATTAACATGATTCATAATCTATTAACATTTTATTTTTAATAAGGACACATACCAATTCCTTCATTGAATCATCACTATAGCTGAAAAATCCTTCTCCATTTCAAGGTAGTGTGTGTACATCTGTATTGACTATCCTCCACTTAAAAATCTTAAATATATCATTACATTGTATAATGACTGAATCCTAACCCCCACCATTAAGTGTAAAGATAGATTTTCACAAAACATATATAATAACCTAATAATACAAGAAAACAATAGTTTCTTTTCAAAGTGATTTTATTGGGTCAATATTAAGTCACATATTTCTTTGAAGTATCCACTGATATACCCTCTCATTTGATTACCTGATCCAAGTTGGATAATTTTGATAACAAAAAATCACACCTATTGAAGTTGGAATATATTTATCATTTTATGTGTTCTTTTTCACAATCCTCTGATTATATTAATGTTCTTTATTGACCATGGAATATATAAAGATATATTAAAATAATAATACCACATATATTTCAATGTAATCTGTAGAAAAACTATTTATAATATCCATGAATATTTAAGTATAATTTTAATGTTTAAATAACATCATTATGATTTTATATTTTCCAAATATTGGATGGAATAATGTCTTGGTTATATCCCCAATATTTATCCTCAGTTGATGGTATCTAGATTTAAGATACAACTTAATTAATTATGGTCACCCACTATGTTGAAAAAATAGTTCATAAATATACATTAAATGGTATTTTTATATTGATTATGATATTTTTAAGTTCATGATAATAAATGCAAAGGTGAATTGATCCATCCTTCTTCATGACAAGGAGGACCGGGGAACCCCATAGCAATGAACTTGGGAATATAAAACCCCTACTCAAATTATCCTGAAGTTTTATCTTTAATTGTTCATATTAAATGGGATCCCTTATATAAGGACCCTTAAATATAGATATATATCCCAATTTGAGTTCAATTAGAAACCTAACAACATATTTTTGGGGGAGATTGGACAATTGTTTAAGTTATACATCAAAATAAACCAATGTGATTTGTATTTCATCCATGATGAGTTCCACCCCAACCATTTGACTGATGTATCACTCATTATGGGTTATCAAAACCCATATTAAGGGGTTTTCTACTAAATGTATTTAATAATTATCCTTTTGTTGATTTTATATGGCTGGATGATTTTGGATATAAAATGATATTTATTTATCCCAAAAAATGATTTGATATATATACAAGAAGAAAAAATACATTTCAAATGTCGCATATAATTTATTTGAGGGTGGAGAAATTTGAACTTTACTATGTATCATACCATAATACAATTGGATAGTATTTTTATACCTTGAATTCAGGTATCACACCACCAAGAGTTTTCCTTAATAAATAAATATCCTGGGTTTGAAGTGGTAAATAAATACTTCTAGAAAAATTAAATATATAAAGCATTAAAATAACCATATTTAAATAACACATTCACATATTTTGAGTGGATAATATATTATACTATATATACTACTATAGTAGGTGATCATTATACCCTAAATCTACTACTCATTGCGCACTCTAAAGATCTTTTATTCATTATTATAATTAAAAGAAAATTTATTAAAATTATAATATTTATATTTGATAAAAGTATTCTATATTTTGACAATAAAATATAATATTATTTTAGGGTGACTTTTGGAATTTTTTTGAACTAAATGATTTTTTTGTGAATAGTTAAAATACAATATTTACAAAAAAACCTTGGAATTTATGATTAAATTATTTGGTATGTATGACATAAAAATTTATAAATCATTATTCATTATAAAAAAATTATTTAAGGATTAAAAGTTTTCATTTATAAATACTGGTTTTATTTTCTAAAATACATGTTTGATATTTTGTTTTCATAATTAATAGTTTAAACTAAAAACTATTTTTATTCACATATATAATACTTATATATACATTAATTGTATGAATTAAATAAAAGATATTTGATATCTAATATCAAAATATTAATATTATTTAATTGGTCCAATCTCTTTTTAGGGGATAAATTTATTATTATTATGATTATAGTAAATTGTCGTGATAATGGGAAAACTATTATATGAAATGAATTTATTTTACTTGCACTATATAGTTTTTATCTGATAAAATAATGTCTATAATTAATAAAAATTAATATTGTTTAATTTATAATCTCATATATAATATTATTATCACTTATTAAATTTTTAATCAATACTATGCATGATTAAGAACACAAAGAGGTAAACCAACATTTTTTTACAAAACAATATTTCCATATATTAAATTTTTTATTTTAAAGGGAAATTTTTTATTATTTAGAAAATGAAATATATTATATATGTTTTAATTTTTTTTCATAACATAAAAACATTGTAATAAGGGATTACATATATTTTTTTTAATGAAATATAAATTATTATGATAAAAACTATGTACCATGGTCAAAACCAAAATGGTACAATGTAAACAATATGCTAAAAAAATATTTAAAAAATTATAATATTTGTTTGAAAAATTATTTTGGGTTTTATTAACTTTATATCATCCCACACTTCATTATATCTCACTTTTGGATCTATTGATCCTGGAATAGTGTCATATAATCATTGAAAATCTAATGTGTATTTACAAAAATTTCATTTTCCCCTTATAAAGAGAAATTGCATAAAAATAATTTATCTACACATTAAAATTACTTCTATTGAAGAAATGTTTTCCTTAGTCTCTAATATATTCTTTTACCATGTTCTATAATCATTGTCCTCAAAAAATATCTTGGTTTGTAACTTTAAGTTGGTATTTAACAGAGAGTATCCAAAGGGAGTGGAAATGTTCTCAATAAAGATGCCTAAATTTATTTCTTTCCCCCAAAAAACCTATTATATACATTAAAGTGTGATAAAATTAGTCATAAAATATAATTAAATTTTATTTTACTAATTTATTATATATTTCTGATATCCTTGAAAACACTAAAAAAATGGAGACTTTTCTATCTATATGTACAAAATGTTTCCCCCAAGAACTAAATCCTTGATTTTTCATTAATCCCTCTCATTTATGGTACTAAAATTATATTTAAAGTATTAATAAGATATTACTAACCCAATATAGTCTTATATTATAAAAAATTCCATATATTACTCATGTTCTATGGAAAAATAAGTTGTGGAATGTACCTATGTCTTGACTACCGCCTCCCCCAAAGTGAGAAATTTTATTTTTCAAACTAGTATTTAATTATTTATCCATATATATTATTATTTGATTCAACACCTTAATAATATATAAAAGTAATTATTATAAATCACTTAAAATAGTATTACTCTAAATTAATTACTTTCCTAACAACACTAACCTAATGATTATAACATCTTTTTTAGGTATGTTTAATAATGAAACATTAAAAATGATGTGAATTTATATTATTGGTGATGGTGGAAAAATAATTACAACTTATATTGGAAAATAAAAATTAAACCATCACTTTTTTGGGATATTTATGGATTATGGTAATGGAAACCACTTTTAAGGAAACCACTATTTTGTTCATTAATATTTATAGAAGAATAACGTCATTGACTTCATCACCATGAATCTTAAATAAAATACTTATTAAATGAAATGAGAGAAATATAAATCATTATAAAAAAATTATACTACATATAATTATCATAGAATGATAATCAAAGAATATATAAAAAAAATATACACATCCATTTTGAAACAACCGCTAAATAATCTAGAAAAAAATAATATCATTCGTTGATGAAAATAAAACATCACTTATAGATATAGTTATAATAAATTAAAACAAATGATGTTTATTTATGGTTATAAGAATGAATAAGTTTAAGATATTTGTGATTAATATATTAATTTTGTTACAAAGGAGGTTATAAGACTTTTGAGTAGCTGGGATTAAATGTAAGGGACTTTTCATCAAAAATTCTCTTTCTGTGAGGCATGTTTTATATAATGATCCAAATTTAACTTATATAGTTAGTATAATAACTATGGAATTTATTATATCATGAATTTTATTTTCATTATAGTAATTTATGTTTAACTACAAGCTCAATATTTCCAATGTATTTGGTTTGAATTGTAACCTAAGTCTTAAGGGTTTCTAGTCTTTCCCTTTCCTTTTAATTGAAATTATATTCTTATAAAACCACTTTAACATATTATATTGATTTTAATTTCATGTTATTATCTCCCATGTATATGTTTTTTTTGTGAGACAATAATTTTTTTCAAATAATTATAGTCATTTTATAAGTCATTATAATTCCCAATGTACAAAATATTTGAAATTGAATGTCTGTTTTGTCTTTCTAACAATTACTTATCTATATAGATAATGGAAAGTGGATACAGTTGTAGCATAGATGTAGCATTTTCTAATAACCCTAAAAGGGATATATGAGTATCAAATATATACTAAAATGGATCAAATTTAGTGCTGATTAGACCAAATCCCTTGATAAAATCTTTTGAAGGATATTCATTGGATAATTCAAAATTCCTTATGAACCATAATGAAATATTTTCCAACCATCTGGTCTTAGCATACCATTAAAATATATTGAACTGAATTATTTTCTTATATTAATTAACCAACACTTTTAATTTATATTTAAAAACTACCTTGTCTATATTTATTTGATATGGGTACCTCTGATTACATTGACAATACCAAATAGGTTCAAAGATGACTAAGGGACATTCTCTTATGTTGCACATTACTCCATATAACTAGGAAGTATTTCTTTTATGTATAGATATTATATAAATTTCCATTGTTTTATTTAGTTATTATTAGGAAATAGTCTCATTATATAATATTATTAAATATCTTATTAATATGTATAATTAATGCATTGGACTTAATTTGTAAAGTGTAGTGACTAGTATAGATAGACCATTGATACATTAATATGTATCATAAAAAAATAAAACTAGGGTATTTGAATATAACCTTGAAATTTATAAATTATTTCTTGAAACAAGGAATTGTTTATATGTTTATGATTTTTGGAATTGTGAATTCCATTATTATTATATCAATAATTATTATCGAGGTTTGTACACATTGTCACGGATATAGTATTCCCTGGGTTTCATTTGATTATGGAATTATTTTTCTTTTTAACTTTCTCAGATTATTTTTTTCTATTATTATGTTATGATAGATTTAATTTTATAGAAATAATTACTGAGATTATAATATTATACTTATTATAAATTCATTTCCTTATTAATCCCAAAATTGAACTATATGTAATTTTGATGGATATCCTACCAGTTATAATAATGCTCTCAATACTTTTTCATCTTTATTTTATGTTTTCAACTATAATAAAAAAAAATATGTATGTATCAATCCATCCAATACTATAGATTTGTTGGATATATAAGTATATATTGAAATTTTTAAAAATAATTTTATATGACTTCTTGGTTTGGGTTATTAGAGTTTTCATTATTAAAAATTAAGTATAATTTTTACCACGTAATTTTCATTATTTTATTCATTGTCAGTGATTTAATAGGCTCTTTGTTGTTCGCTTATTCTATTAGGATATTAATGATTATAATCCCTATTATATCATGTATTATGGAATCGATTTTATTAATTCAAAACATATTTACATTTTAATAATTAAAATATGGTTGTGTCACACCTGGATTTTCAATTCCATTCCTTGTTTTGAATATTTTTTTGGTTCTTAATTTTATCTTGGTTTTCAGGTGTTTCCAGTATAAATTTGGTATGTCAAGTGTTCTTGATCTTTGCAATTAGTTTTAGATGTATTGGATGGAATTTCACCTTGTATTTTTTAGAGGAAATTTATGATTATGTGGTGGATTGGAATTGAATTAGTGACACTCCTAGTATCACCTTTTGTGAGGGATGTATGTTGGGTTGGTTTATACCCTTGAGTTAGATGAGTTTGGGGGTGAAACAAGGTTTTACATTTGTACATTATTTCCTCATGTATGTAGCCTATCTCTCCCCCTTTAATCCCCCCTTCCCACCATAGAAATTGGAGCACATTTGCAAGTTTTTTGTGTGGATAGAACATGACGCACAATTTTTTCATAGGGTTTACTAAACCATATAGCCAAACCATGCTGGTTTTGCAACACATTAACAATAAATTTGTAATTCTGATTTTACCACCCATATATAACATAATCTGCTCCATTATTCCCATATTCAACCCTAGAAACCATGGGAGGCTTCCATGCTACCAACAGCTCCCATGGAACACATTTTTTATGGGGTTTTTAATAGGGAAACTTCAAGGTTCTTCCATGTAAGTAATTTCTTCTTTGTTTTCATCCTTTTCCTTAATGTTTCTTCCGTCATTCTTGAATATCTAAATTTCTAGAATCTAGGTATTCATACCTAGCGTATGATTTTGGGTTTCTGAGTCTAATGGTTTTGGTTTAGGGTTCATTTTCATTCCCTTATGGTGTGTCAATGGTGTGGTAGATGTTTTGCCAAACGATTTGAGGTTTTTAACAACTATGGTAGGTGATTCCTTGTGTAAGAATTCATCGATGAGTTTGGTTGTTTTCATTACATTTTTAGAATGTTCCTTATCTATTTGTTTTATGTGAAACCCATTTTTGAGATAATTTTTTGAGTGTTTGTTTTCAAATTCTCCATTTTTATTGAACTTCTGTGTTCTAAATGTGTAACTCATGTGATATCTTTTGTTGTAGTTTTATAAAATATTCATGTGATTAAATAAATATTGAATTTGATTGTAATTATGGCTTGGTAGTTTTTTAGGGTTATTTTGTATTTGAATGGGTTTGTTTGAATGGGTTTTATGTGAAAAACATTTTTATACCTTTTGAAAGTGTTTAATGAAAATTGTAATTTGGTTATTGAATTAGACAAAGTGTGAAATGGATTTGTATGCGTTTTTTGGTTGTTTTAGGTTATTAAAATGGGTTTTTAATGGGTAAAGTGGTGATTTATTATGTTAAACATTTTCATAACGTTTTATAAATTGTTGAAACAATTTAGTACATTGTAAGAAATGTATGAGTCATGTTTGTGGGTTTTTGTGTGTGAGTATGATGTGAAACTGAATTTGAATGTGAATGTTGTATAATGTTACATGTGTATGGGATTATGGGTTTGTGTATGATTTTTAAATGTAATTCTTATTTTAAAGTTGTATTTGTATCATGTGGAACTCGATTGTGCAGAAAGAGGGAAACCCGTGTATCTAAGTGGGTGGACGAGTACTAGTACTATAGTGAGCCACAATAGTTTCGTCCCTATTTCACATAGAATGTTTGATGATGAAAATAATAAATAAACTACTATGATGATGTTGGCAGCCACTAGGTTATGGGTACGTTAGCTACTGGTTGTTCGTTCATGAGAATAGATATTTGTTATGGCTAATTTTCACTGAGATACGAGGTACCTAGGTTCCACAGATTACTAGTGCCTAGTGGTGTTCCTGTGACTAGTGTTCATTGGATATTTGATACTTATCATTATCTTACATTGTGTTTGGCTGAAAAATTCAGGGGAATATTCATTTTATTTAATATTTTTCATCCTTTAATGTTACCTCTTGAAAACTGTTTTCATTGAATATTGCATCCCTTCAAAATTTTTAATATATATTCATTTGTTTATAAAACATGAAATATTTTTGTCTTAAAATTATTATCACATGGAATATCTCTAGGTGTAACTCTATTGGGACTATGATCACACCCTAATAACACATTTTGGTGTAAGTATACTTGGTAATTTTGTTTGGAGGTTTGAGTAAATCTTTTAGTGCCAGTAGTCCAGGGCACTAGCGGTCCTTCTTGGTGAGGTGTTTTGGCAAAGGATTGGGGATGGTGACCCTCACCATTTGTGGGTCCTTTTGTTATTTATTTACTACATTTGAGTTGTGTCCCTATTTTTCATTCTATAAAACCAGTATTTCATTTCTTAATTTTATTAAATACATCTTTGGATTAAATTTTATGATTTAGTTTTTTTTATTTTTTTTGTTGTATAATGATTCTAAATTTTGGTAAATAATTACCCAACACATATTTATGATACTTGGGAACTTTTTCCAGCCTATGTGGATTGGTAACAACCCATAATAATTTCCATATAATTGTTTGCGCATCAGTTTTGATGGAGACTAGATCTGGTTCGTGATAAAATGGTATCATATAAGGTTCTCTCTTTTCAGGTCATGTACATTCAGGAAAGAGTATGGTTTGACTGGATTAAGGATTTTCAGGATAAGAAATTCTGATTATGAGTATTGTTTATGGCCATAACAACTCGTGATAGGATACATGTCTTCAGTGGATGTTGGGTTTTATCTGAGTTCTTTTTTTCTCATGGTTCATCGATGATTGGGAAAATTAAAAAAGAGTTGGGTTAATTCTCTCTGTGAGCTCTAAGGGCCTGGAAAGACTTGTAAAGCCAGTGATATTCCCCTAGAACACTCTATGTGATTGTCAAGGGATTGGTATATGACCTCAAACCATATGTCCAATACAACCACCATCACTAATTTCATATCACATTTCCTTTTGTCTCTTTGATTGGGAATTATGGAAATATGGTTTTGAAGTAAAAATGACCTGATTTTAAGAAGTGTAAATTTTTGTGAAATGATTTTCTAGTTAAGAGGAAATGGTTTTATTTCATAAAGGTTATAAATTAAATTTCACTATTGTATTGAAAGGGTAAATTGTGTGTTTACACCAATTTTGAAACTATGAATTTTGTCAAAGTGGGTTTTGAAAACATGTTTTGAAAAGATTTTTCCGAACCATTGAATTGTTTTTTGAATGGAAGTATGTGTTTCTGAATTTATGTGTGGGGTAAAAATTTTACCTTTAATGTAGTAATTAGTGAGTTTTTTAAATGTTTTTTGAAATACATAATTTTTTTAAATATGAATGGATGAGTTTTAATTAAATGGGTGTTGATGAAATGGAATTTTTCCATAAAACAGTAAGTGTTTTGAAATAGAATGAGATGTTTTGAAATTAATGTGTTTTATTTGAAGGTGGGATTTTATTTGAATTATTGGTTATTTTCTGAAATTTTTTGTAAGATTTAAATTTTGTTTTTATTTTTGTTTATAGGATTTGATAAAAGGAATGTTTCTGTTGAATGTTTTGGTTTTGTAAAGTGAAGCAATGTTTTTTAACCTTTAGTATTTCCATGAGCGACAAAATGCATTGATTTACATGGGAAGGTGCATGGTTAATGTAACTAATTTATGAGTTTTGGTATGTATATTAGTAGGGTGCCTGAAATGTCATGGAAACATGCATGTGTGAGGCCCAGTGTGCCATTGGAGGATGCACTAACCAACAACCTGTTTATATTCAAAGAGATACTTTTAATGGAAAATTTGATATCTTGATAACTAGTTTGGGTTTTTTATCTTATTTGTTTTTGGGTAATTTTTGTGGTGAGGTGTATTTATTTTGATAACCCCACATGTTTGAATGATGTTTTGGGGTTTTTTGTTCGTTAGTAGGGTTGAAGTGTTAATTACTGGCCCTTTGTGACAAATGTTTTAGAAATCCAATATTGGGGCACACCTTATGTGTTCAGATCTAGTTTTTGGTTTATTTCGACCAAAGGACAAACTTTATGGGATCCTTGAGTATTCTTCTTGGCTATTTTACAACCCCATAAATAGTTATTGAACAATTTGAGTGTGGACATAGGTGATTCAGCGTTGCCAGGTTCTCTAGTTGATCAAAGCCTGAACTCTCTTCTCAAGATTCAGGGTTGACTGTATCTCTCCCCTTTTTGTTATTTCACATATCCTCTCCTAGAAGAATAGTGGGTGTGGAGAGAGATTAAAGTTGTCATGGTTTCTTGAGTGCATAAATCTTCAAAGGTGATGTCTGACATTGTTGTGTCCTTAAGTATTATTTGGAATTAGTGAAGGGGAATTCCAATGAGAAAGGTAAAAGTTGTTCAAATTTTTTTTTATTGGGTGGTGTCCTAAATAGAGTTTGTGTCTTTCTCTAGTCTCATAGAAAAAAGGGTTTATGATAGCCACTCATGTGGAAAATTTGGCTATTTGAGGTTGATATGGTTGCTTGTGGAAATCTCATGCTACTTGGAACACTATTCAAGATTCCACTCCTGGTAGTGTCTCTATCAGTTGTGAGGGTCATTTCCGGTGATGATTTGTGGTATTGTGTGTACTTTTATTGGAAATGGTAGATTTTGTGGAACCTTTCAGGGGATTATTCTTAAATAAATGTGTGTTTCTATTTTGAGAATTTTGAATTCATTATTCTAAGTGAACGATTCTTCCTTTTTTCCTTTATTATAATGTTTGTTAATTGAGGTGAAAGAGGAGATGCATGTGCATATTCCAAGAACCTTTTTGAGTTAAGGATTTTTTTTTTGAGCTAGTGAATTTGGGGGGGGTGTGATCGTTAGCTCCCGACTACAACACAATAGATGTTTAAAGCATCAGGACTCCATCCATAGGCCTGAGATTGAAGATTTTCACACATTCGGGAAATCGGCAGGGGGTGTATGGGATATTGGTTTCACTTATGTCGCAGGTGTGCGATGTTAAGATAGTATTAAGTTTCGATGATTTTATTTCTTTTCATGTTGTCCCATGTGGTGTAAAGGGATGTGGAAGACCCTATTCCTCAGGGTTGTAATCCATGTTGATGGAGAATTCCCTACTTTGTTATATGGATGTGGGTTGGTTTTGTTTCCTCAAACCCAGTTCTTGAACAATTGAAGGGGCTACCCATAGTCTAGTTGTTCATGTATGAAAAACCTGGTAAGCTCGTTTTGATATAGTTCTTGTTTAGGCTCATTTAAGGATGGTGATGCCCGTGGGAGTGGTGAATCGTGGAGTGTCCTTGTTAGTTTAGCGTTTTTTTAATCGACCACCCTTACTATGGGGATTGGGTACTATGATATATCTTTCGTGTCAAGTGATGGTTGGGTAAGACGGTTGATTCTTATGGTGGGAAGTCTTTTCAGGTCTCCCCGTGTTGGTGTCCCAGTTCTGTATTAGGATATTAAGTTGTCTCAAATTGTGGGGAGTCTATTCAAGTCTCCCCATATCAGTGACTCGGTTATGTCCATGGTGTTTTCTTGGTGGTGGGTAATCTCGTTTGGAGCTATATAAACACTAATTTATTCCTTGGGTAAACATTTGAGTTGGAGCATGCCCAATAGTTACGTTGAAATATGGATGTTGTAACATTGTTTGAGTATGTTCTTAATTTCAATTATATTGATTGAAATTCATCATGTGGTGGTTGAGGTGAGTTTTTTAGGGATTTGGTTCCACTATGTTTGATCATTTCATGATGATGGTATAAATTCTGGTTGGAGAAAGTATGTTTTCATTGGTTTTATCAACTGAAGGCATTTTGGATTTTTGGGGTGAGTGACCTTACACAGGGAGTCCATCTTGGTCTATTGGTTGGGCTATGTTTTTGGAAAATAGAATTGTTTTGGATTTATGAGGGACTAATTATTTATGGTTGGGAGAATTGTTACACCATGATTTTCAATTCCAATCATTGTTTCAAATATTCTTTTGTTTCATAGTTTTCTATTTGTTTACGAGTGTTCTAGGTTTAAAATTTTTTCTCTGGTGTTCTTGATCAAAGTCATTATTCTTGGAAGTATATATTGGTATTTGACTAATTATTTTGTTATAGGAAAGGTATGATTATGAGGGGTATTAGAATTGAATTTGTGGCACTCCTGGTGGCACGTTTTGTGAGTTATGATTTTTTAGGTGATTTATACCCATGAGGTTGATGAGTTTGGGGATAAAAAGGGGCTTTCCTTTTGGGAATTATTACCTCATATCCTTATCTTATCTCTTCCACATGAATTCCCATAGGAACCCCATGATATTTCAGAAAAACAAAAAGTTTTCGGGTGGGAAAAACATGTATCACGGTTTAAATGCATGGTTTACTAAACCTTGCAGGCAAACAATGCATGGTGTACATCACATTAAAAATACTTTTGTAATTCAAATTTTTTCTTTATAGAAATGAACATAATATACCCCGTTATTCCCCCATTCAACCCTAGAACCCATGGAAGACCTCCAAGCTTCCCCATGATCTCGTGGAAACCATTTTTTATTTGGTTTTTAGTAGTGAAAGTTCAAGGTTATTCAAGGTATGTGATTCCCTATTTTTTCTTCCTTTTCTATAGAGTTTATTCCAAATTTCTTGAATCTATAAATGTACATCTGCTTTGGATTCTTACATAGTGTTTTATTTTGGGTTTCTTGATCCATTTTTCTTGTTTTAGGGTTTTTTTTTCTTTCCCTTCTTGTGAAGCGGTGGTGTAGTTGAAGATTCAGGCATCGATTTGGGGGTTTTGACATCTATGGTATGTGATTCCTTAAATAAAAATTTTTCAACAAGTTTTCTTACATGATTTAAATTTTAATCATACTTCTTACCTAATATTTTTGGTAAGAGATCCATTTTTTATAGAAATTTTTTATCTTTTTTAGGATTCTTTTTTCATGAAATTGTGTGTCTTTCATGTGTAAATCAAGAAATATATTTTTTAGGTATTTTTATAAAATATATAAGTTATTTATTAATTATTGAAAGGGAATAAAATTTAGGGTTTCTAGTGATTTTGTGTTCTTTTGGCCTTTAAAGTGGTTTTTTGTATGGGTTTTATGTTAAAACCCTTGTTATACGTTTTGAAGGTGGGTTATGAAAATTGTTAATCAGTTATTGAATTACATAATGTGTTCGAATGATTTTTGTGTGATGTTATTATGGGTATAAGGTTTTAAAATTGGTTTATGAATGTGAAATGTGGTGATTTGTGATGTCAATCATTTTTAGAATGTTTTATAAATTTTTGAAATGATTTATTAAATTTTCAAAAAGGTGTGAGTCATGTTTTTGGGCTGTTTTGTGTGAGTATGATGTCAAACTGAATTAGAATGTGAAATGAGTATTTCATGACATATGTATGGGATGGTTGGTTTGTGTATGATTTTGAAGTAAAATTTTCATGTTCAATTTGTATTTTATAATAGGTGTAACTTGGTTTAGAACAAAGACAATAACCTGAGAATTTAGGTGGGTGTATGTGTACAAGTATTCTAGTGATATAGATGGATTTCTTCTCTATTTCATGTAGCATGTTTGATGATGAAAACACTATGTAAACTATTATGATTATGTTGGGGATGAATAGGTTATGGGTATGTTCCCTATTAGTGGATCATGCACAAAAAGTAATATTTGTTAGTGTTACTTTTCACGGAGATATGAGGTACTTGGGCCCATAGCTGGCTAGTGCCTAGTGGTGTTCTCATTACTAGTGATCATTAGATATTTATACATACCATATACATATGGTGGGATTGGCTGGAAAATTCAGTAGCATGTGCATTTTATTTAAAATTATTCATCCTTTAATGTTGCCTCTTGAAAAGTATTTTCTTTTAATGCTTGGTATCATTGAAATTGATAATAGAATACCTTTTGTTTATAGAAGTTTAATTATTTTTTTCTTAAAATTTTTACCACATGTAATCTCTCTAGGTGGCATACTACTGGTCTTATGCCCACACCCTAATTACACATTTGGGTGTAAGTAGACTTGGTAAGTTTTGTCGCAGGTTCAGGTAATGCTTTTAGTGATGTGGTCCAGGTAATTATGGGTCCTTCTTGGTGAGTTGTTGTGAAGAAGGATTGGGAATGATGTACTATTTCCAATTGATAGTCCTAGAGGTTTTCGGAAAATTTTGAGTTGTTTCTCTCTTGGGATTAGTCTAAAACCATTTATTTCAATTCTACATTTTATTAAAGGATTTTTTGAATTAAATATTCAGATTCAATTTATTTATTGTTTTTTGGTTTCTAATACTTCTAAATTCATGTAAATAATTCCAACACACTTATTTACGATACTCTAGTAGTTGTTCTAGACCGTACGGATTGGATACACCCCATGGGCCCTTCTATAAACCAATTCGGTCATTAATTTTGATCGTGACTAGATCTGGTTTTTGATAGGTTGGATCATTAGTCAGGACCTTTTTCTCTTCCATTGTGTGAATTTTAATTTTCTCACATCATTACCAATTATGTACATGGAGGAAAACTTTTACACATGTGAAATAACTTTCTAATTATTTGAGGAAATTTTAGGGGTGATTTCTCCCAAATATTTTTCACTACATGTGGTTTAAATTACTCTCCTGCAAGTGATATAATTTTATAATTTCTATAAGACACAATTTTCCTTTTTATTCCTTAATATCGATGATAATAAAGGTAGTTACTAATTTTTTTTCCACCGTAATTGAACAACAAATAATATCTTCATATCTACCTAATTATATTATAGAAAATTCATTTCAAAGACTTTATTTTATTACATCGATGAAACGATGTATCATTATTTCATGGGGAAATGTTAAATTGGAGGTATACCTTGTGAGTATTATTAAATTTTCCTCATATATATCAATGAATTCTTCCTCCATTTTTAACTCCATGAATACTCTGGGAAATTTTATCTAAATTTTTCATGGAAAATAGTTGGTGAATAAGATTTTATTAAACTCCTCCCATGACATATATTCTGCTTCCTCCTTTTACCTTATATTTTTAATGAGTTTCCACCATTATTCAGTTTCACCTTCCAAATTATAGATACTGAAAACATCATTTTCTTGTTGTCTACACTAAAAAATAAATATATGTTTTCCATTTTATTGATCCTTTTTTTGGTAACTTTTGGACTAAATGTACAACTACATTAAGGGGTTGTTTATATATAAAGGATAAAATAGAGAGTAGATCCTTCCTTATAATCATTAGAAGTGAAAAGGTGGGTTGTGTTTTTATTTTTAATATGAATGTTTTTTATCATCACCATTAATTTTTTTACTCGAACTCCTATCCCATTTGGTTCTTTTTTTAAAAATTGCCTCTTTTTTCATTAAAACCATTGTAACATTGTTTTCTCTTATTCAAATTAAATATGTAAGGAAAATGGATTAATCGTGATTAAAAAATAAAATCATCATAAAGAATATCCATGTGAAAATTAAAACACGTGATATCTAGATCTAGGACACGTTTTTTAGCCTATTATAATTTTAGATAAACCTAGGTGGTTTTTTTTATTCACCTTAAGTTATAATTTTATACCCAAAAGAACTAAACCCCTATCAGATACCCACCGATAAAAAATGAATATATGATACATATATATTACATCATTTCCATAATTATTCAAATAAATCATACAATACATGGACTCCAATGTTATGTGATGTTAGAGATCAACTATATAAATATATTATAATATATTATTTCTTCAACATCTCCAAAATATTTTCTTTACATAACACGTCTTTCATCACATTGACATTAATATTTTAAACTTGGAGTGGAAAAAATGAGTATTTATCTTAATTTCCTAGTAAGGGTAAACTTATCAATGAGTAAAATGGTTATCTCATAAGTATATGGTAAAACCCAATTATGGGAGAAATATCAGATTAAAAGGATCACAGAACCATAAAATTTATCTAAAAAATCATGAATGAATTAAATAACATCAAGTGATCAAACATATACCATGGTATAATTATGTGGAAAAAGAGATAATGATCATGATATATGGAGAATAATATAGGTATATAACACAAAAAAATTTCACAACTATAAGTACATGAGATAATAATAGTGTGAGAAAAAACAATAATTACAATGCATAATGTTATGAATAAATCCAATCAATTTCAAGAATCATGTTATGATAAAACAAAATCATTACCATACATCAGTATATGCCCAAACCCAATTGTATATATGCATCAAATTGTAAAATAACAAAATCACACTCACACATTAATTTTGGTACAAACTAAATCATATACATGTGTTAAAATATAAGAAAACTATGAAATAACAAAAAAAATAGTTGTGAACAATCACAAATGATTCCATAAATCAAGTTCCTAGAAAATGGTGTCATTGTCATGAATTATGATATAAAAAATCCCAATCATGTCCATGCATCGTGTCATATAAAAGCCCAATCATTCCAACAAATTAATTCCATTATCTCATTTGATATAAAACCATAATTAATGAATTAGAGAGGTTTATCAAAAACCACCTATCACATAATTGTAAACCATGCATATGGGTGCTAAAAGAAATGAAATAGACATGAAATCATGTACATATCCATTGAAAAAATGGGGTTTCAAGACATTTTTCATAGAGAATAAAAAACAAATGATATGAAGAGTTATATTAATTGATTCCAAAAATCAATCACCCAATGGAATTATTTCATAAAATTGAATAAAAGATGATGATGGCAATTAATACATAATAGATATATCAGTTAGAGAAGGAGAGGAAAATGAAAATAAAATCATGTAAAGATATTTTGTAAAAAAAAATAAAAAATATCATAAAAATATGATGTTTGGAATCACATTGAAAAAATTATATGTTTATAAGAATAATAATTCAAAACATTGTTTTTAAATATCTCCCAATAATATAACATTGAAAATAAAAAAATTACATGTTTAAAAATGACTAGTGTATAATAAAAAATAGAAAAAGCAAAAAGAAATATCAATTTAAGATTCTTAATTATTTTTTGAGAAAACCCACATCTTGGAAAAAGATATAAAATGTAATTAGAAAATATATAAAGAAAAATATTAATATTAACATAGTAAATATAGAATTATCATTCAAAATTATAGATATAATAATTTTTTGAATGAAATAAAATCAACTTTGGGTAGAATAACTCATCAATATGTATGAGAATTGTTCTTACAAATTTCCATATTTATATGATGAAATAAATTCATCAATGTGATATAATTGTATTATATTGATATTTCCCAAAGGGAATGATGGAATTACATTTAAAGATAATAAATAAAATAAATATAAGATATATAGAATATATAAATTCAAGGTAATACATTATGACCCAATAATATATAAATTCAGTTAACAAAACTCTTACCATGGAATTCAACTTGGTCAAATGTGCACTGACATCTTGTACAATAATCATATACCACATAGCCATTAATTTTATAAACATTTAATGATATATATATATACATATTATGTTAATATTATATTTTTATTTATTACATATTTTTCTCTAAATTTATATGATATTAGTCATCAGTTATTAGTTATTTTAAACATATATTATTTATTTTTGTATCATGATTTTTTTTTCATATATACATGTTATTGATTTCATTATTTGTAAAAGTGTGGATTTTATGGGATATAAGTTACATGATGATTTTTGAATGTCTAGTTTAATTATATTAGTTTTTTAGAAATAATTTGTTGATATGAAATATATAATGACCATATATCAGAAATGTTTAACAAAAAAATGGTAGATTGATAATGTGATAAATATAACTATTACAAATACATATATAAATCATCATTTACTCATTTAAATCATATATTACAACAAATTAATCTTCCATAGTCAACCATGTTATAAATTTATAACGTTATTTATGTAGGTGGAAAAAATTTCCCAAATAGGAACATGTTATATTATATGGGTGCGTGTGGTTATGAATATTAATTTTTTAATATAGTATTATAATTATATAATTATAATGATATAATTAATATTTAAATTATAAGATTTTTGATATTTGATAGAATTTAAATCAAAATGATAATGATTAACTAATTAGTGAGTGAGTAATTATTATATTAATGGATTCAATCTTCCTTGGAGATATTATTAAAAATAAAGCCTTATGGGGCTTCACATAGGGACATGGAAAAAAATAACATGGGTGTGGATGTTAAGAGAGTAAGATAGGTTGGGATTAATAAATAATTCAAAGGATAAATTTGGGTTGGATTGGGTTAGGGAAGAGCTCCTTTTATAGGTGAAGATGAAATTCATTTCCTTGGAATCTTGAGTATGGTAAAGGGTAAAGGTGGAATCACATGAGAGTTAGGTGGGTTAGGTAATGACATTTTTGTGAGACCTACGAAATATAATCATAAAAATAATAAAAATATTTTTTTAATAGTTTATATTTGTCTCTTTATCAATAATTTGAGCCATTTTAATTTCCCCCTTTTTACCTTGTTTAAATATTTAACATGAATTTTATTTTTTAGAAATTATAATATAGCCCCTATTACTAAATTTTCATTTGATGATTCAAAATTTGGATTCATTTTAATGTAAATAATTTTTTTTACGATAATGTTAACTTTTAAATTAGAACAATTTATATATATCACTCATTTTTTGTAGAAAGATGTCTTTTTATGCATTAAGTGTTATATTCTTATTTCATATTAATTATTAATTAAATAATTGGTAGTTTTTTGTTATATATTAATCAATAGATTTTTTACCATTTAAAATATATTATCTTAGTTTATTTGGACAAAAATTATACCACACGTAATTGTTTTTGATGAAAATACTTTTACCTTTATCGTGATAATTAATTTTTACCACTACTAGAAATCTAAACTTTCCTAACGCTTCTATACCAATGGTTTTTAAAAACCGTTGTTATAGGTCCCTTTTCCCAACGGTTTGGCCAAACCGTTGGGAAAGCCCACATTGAGGCCACCTTTCCCAATGGTTTGCCAAAACTGTTGGGATAGTTATACCCTTTCCCAATGGTTTGGCCAAACCGTTGGGAAAAGACCAATTTGTGGCCACCTTTCCCAACGGTTTGGCCAAACTGTTGGGAAAGGCCGGAATCAAAGGATCTATACCAATGGTTGTCAAAACTGTTGGTATAGGTCTATACCAACGGTTTTGACAACCGTTGGTATAGATCCTTTGATTTTTTTATCAGATCTTCTTACCGAGAAGATTATATAAATCAAAATTTAAAATAATTATGAGAATATATATATATTTATGTAATTATGTTCATAAAAGTCATGTTAGGTTAGTGGTTAAGTTGTTCAATGATAAACTAGGGGTCTTGGGATCAAATCCCAACAAATGTTTTTTTTGAAATACATATACAAACGGTTCCATAACCTTTGGTATATATTTTCATATTACTTATACCAGCGGTTCTCCAAACCGTTGGTATAGGCTATACCAACAGTTTGGAGGCCTATTCCAATGGTTCCAAACCGTTGGTATAGGTTAGTTTTCTAGTAGTGTACCATAATAAATTATTTTTTTCCTAAAAATGTAATTGATGAAGTTACCTAATTTTAATTCTATTAACAAAATATGAAATATGTTTTCATTGATTTTGTTTAGAAAATTGATAAAAATGAATTTTAATATAAAAATTCATAACACATAAAAAAAAATTATTTAGATATCCATTATTCTAAAGCCCAAAAAAATTTACTCAGATTACTTACCAAGTAAAAGTATTAATATTTAAATAATATCCTAGTTGAATGGTGATAGTTTTATTTTATAGAGATAAAATACCCAATAATAAAAAATTTATTTTTTTTAAAAAAATCTTACCATTCAGTAATTTTCAATATATCCTATTAAATATAATTATGCATATTTTAATGATTTTGTTTTATCAATATACTGGTTATAAAATCTTTATTTTAATTTACAAAAAATCTAATTCTTCATTAAGAATTACAAAAACAATATGTAACACATTAGAATATTTATTTTTTGTAATTAAATAATTTAGTTGAATGCTATATTTATATTTAGTTATGTGATTTATAATGAGTTACTAAAAACTAAAAAATGTCAATATTCATATTCAATAAATGAATACCCAATGATCAAATATTAATTAACCATATAATACAAATATTAATATATTCTAAATAAAAATATATAATAATATATAAAATATTTTATTCTTTACTAAATTCATTCATTCTATTAATTTTTTTTTCTATATCAACATTTCAATTGTATTTTAAATTCATTGAAAAAATTGCAATGATTTAATAAAGTTTATGATCTTAAATTAAAACCACAAGGAATAATATTTTATGCACATGGTGTTTTTATTTACATATAGATTTATTCCACTTGAACTTTTCATATTTTTTATTCATATTTTTTTGGGATTTTTTTTATTTTATCATGAATTGTAATAACATTATCTTAATAAAATGTATCACGTTTTTATTAGTTTATTTTTGTGTGTGAAATAATAAATTCAACAACAAATTTATTTAAAGTAACAAAATAATATTTAAATCGTGATGTGTGCTCAGGTAAATAAATGAGCTCCTCATTCTTATATATGAATTAAAAATTTATTTATATTATTACTAGATCAAATTATCCTTTCACGTGAATCTTTATAACATGTATATTAAGTGGAAAATCAATATCAGTGATGAGGGTTTGGTATTTAGTTTCACTGTTGGTGAGTGCCTCTAAAATGAGAAATGATTATGGAATGAGGTCATTTGAGGGTGTGATAAAGAAAAATATAAGAAAAATTATGTTAATGTTAGGTTTATTCACCCTTATTTTAGTTATCATTCATGATGAAACATCAAATTACATCTTCCAGGATTAAATTTCTTCTTAGATGGAATTAATAGCCTCATCTGGGAATTAAATATCTTGGGGAAACTCCTTTAGTGTTGGATGAATGATCTGAAGATATTCCAACACTTCTCTATTGATATGACTCTAGGGAATAAATCTTATGTCAAACTATAAAAGTATCATTTTCAATCACACCAGTCATCTATACAACATGGTATGCATGCGGATGTACTTCAATGGATTTCAATGGGGGATCAACTGGAGCACATGATTCTAAAACAGAGAAAAACAATTTAGACTATGAAGTTAATGGCATGATAGTTCTTCTGAATGGAAAACTGTATAGTCTTAGTGAAAACAAATATTTGACTAAGATAATATATATTATTCTCATTTCCTTCAATTTTTTTCTTTAAAATAGAGGGTCTTGTCGTATGGTTTAAGGTAAGACATAGTGAGGGAAAAAGGATTCCCCAAAATAGGCAAATTTCGAACATTGGTTTGCATCAGATGCTACATTTAGTTGATTAATTTGGCTTAGAATACCTCATAATATGGATTTGTGATGAAATAAATCATTAGATTATAAACGGTCAAACATTTACTAAAAAATTGGTCAAAAAATGATGAATGAAAGGAATCTATCATTGAAGGGATCACAACATTGGAAGATTGTGTGGAGTGGGAATAATGATGATGGCCTTGATCTTCTTTAATTCAATCTTAATTCACCCTTAAATGAAAATTATGTTGATCAAATTACTATTGTTAACTTTGAATGCACACTTAAAGGGGTTCATCATATGGTTGTGTTGCGAAGCATGTGAAAAAAATTCATGGTTCTTGAGATGTTCTTAGTGTTTTGTGATTTGACCTACAAATTTCCCACATCGAATCCATCCATAATTACATGGATGGAGTTGATGATGTGATGCGGGTACTTTTAGTGTGTTTCTCTATCATTATTTAATCTATTAAGAGTCAATAAATATCAATATAGTCCCTGATCTTATCTAACGGTGATGTATTCTTCATCTTCAAATTTCATGTAGATTTTTTTATACCCATAATATATATCCATTATGAATAGGGTTTCAGAGTTTTCAAAATCATCAATAATTAACTTTTTGACCATTATGGGGTAGTATTCCTTCGGGCAGTGATGGTTGAGGACCTATAAGTCGATGCTCGCTCAAATCTATCTATTATTCTTGTTTCCTGGTAAAATTTTGGATAATCACATGGGGTATTAAGATCCCTTAATTATGTTTGTTTTGATGTTACAATATTTTTATCATTTACTGTGATACCATGGGATGGAGGAATCTTCATAAGTGTATGTTTTAATCCATATGGTCAAATGGGAAGGACACATTGATGTATAGTATCCTAGTGGACAATCATGGATATCTCATTACAATTACATAGAAATAAATCATGGTGGTATTTCAGGGAAAAAACATATCACTCCTCTTCATTCAAGGACATGAAATCACTAATCAATATTGGCCCAAAATCGGCATACATGATCAAGTTCACCAGTATTATCTCATTGACAATGATGAAGACTCCTTCATCAATGGTGATATGATATTCATCCCAATTAAATTAATCTAAAGTTTTTGTTTTGAATGAGTATATAACTACTTAAGAACCTGATGCATTGAGATAGAATTTTCTTCTTGTACAATGGAAGAATATTCAGAAGAAACTTATTATTCTTCTAGTTTAATATATACCGGAATGACATTGTTTATGGATCATATCTCATATTGTCTTCACTAGTGAGTTCCTATTACAAAATTATAAAACTTTTCTTGGTCTTCAACAATTAGTTAAATCTTACATAATAGTTTACCTAATAGAGGAACCAGTTATCTTCCATAGGTTCAACTTTCCAATAAGCGATGTTAATTGAATTTTCAAGATTTGTAAGAATATAAAACTAATATAAAAAGAAGGTGATATTATTGAAAATCATTTCCTTATATAAATTAAATGGTTCCCACATTCTTGTATTCTTACCTCTATATAGATAATTGACAAGATGAAACAATTATTCATGTCATCCCATATGTCATTCAAGGTAGGTATTAAGTAATTGGGATGATTGACACACTCATTTCATTCAACAAGGGGATACTTTTCATCTCTTTTTAATAACCAACATCAATTTATTTAGATTAAAATTATTATAATGGAGTGAAATCACCATATAGTACCTATACTCGATCCTTGAAAGAGTATTTGAGGTTCTAGTTATATGATGATGGAATAAATTCATGAAATTGGATCTGAGGCCTCCCTAGTAAGGCGTCGAATCTAGTCTCTTCTAAGACAACATTGAATTCATTATTAGATACCAAATCATCAAAATGGGTCTTTATTAAGTCTTTTATGAGCAGTTTATAATCACTTATGTCATTCCATTGTATTTTTTTAGAAAATGCTAGATCGGAATCTTTGTACCAATGTTTGTAGAGCATCAAATTTAATATGAGATTGCTCCTAGAGATATTCTCCATGAAAAAATTATTGAATTCGATGTTTTATAGATTTAATAAGATACATATATGGTGAATATACCCCTTGATGATTTAATCTTCATCCTCTCTAGTGAAGGATATGATACACATTCGTTCTTTATTCATAGCTTTCTTTACATGGTATACTACAGTAGTGGATACCATTGCCTCATATTAAAATTGGATATTTGAAACCTTTACGAGGGTCCCAAAAATATCCATTAAAATGTACAGTTCATCATGGATTTATAATTACACTATTGTACTATAAATTTTATTATGAACAACAAAATTTGATCTAGAGGAATGAATTTTTCCCTTAGAGTATCTCATTGACATGAAACATAGAGTGCATAGCTAGATGATATAGGGGGACCAAAATTGTACCTTCAACGTTCTGCCTTTAGTTAGAAGAATTTTGTTGAGAATAGGATGGTTTTTTTTAACCTATGAGTTCAAAAAATTTAATGGGACATGGGGACCTTGGAGGGTACATCTATAAAAGTATTATTTTATATGATTTTTTAATACATTTCTTATGTTCAATGCATCAAAGGCCAAATTTTTGGGGATAAAATCTAGGCCCTTGTGCTTTCTATAGGTATGGTTATCCTTTCATTGAGAGTATTAATGAGTATTTGAATGATATAACTAACATTTTTCATTTATTATATCTTTACAGTGGTCAAATAATCTCATGGAAATGATGTAGGAATACACCATCTATTTCCATATAATTACTCTAGAGTCTGGTGGGTAAACCAAATTCCATCCCAATGTTTAGGTATAAAACCCTACTAAGTTGTAAACAAACGTTGGCACTAGAAAATGATCTGGAATATCCTCTTATTTCTCGAATTAAATTTTTTAAGACATTGAGGGATGAAAAGTTAATGAAGCCTCTAGGGAGGCATACATTACTAAAGAGGGTGATATTTGATTCATCTTGGCACAAATGTTATAATGTACTTGAATGATCAAATTTATAGATTAAAAATCTTTGAACAGATAAGATCATTTGTCAAATAATTGTTTCCAATCACCAATATCTATGTTTTCATTCATGTAAACTGATGAATATGTTACCCAAAAAAAAGGATCACCATGTTCTACTACATTTTGATCTTCCATTTCATGGATCTAGTCCTTGAAAAAAATGCACATTTATGGTTTTTATAAGGATTTTGTGGAAGAGGTATTAGTTTTCATGGTTCTTCATCTCAGCGTCCTTTCGATTCTTACCCTCGAAGATGTTGATAAAATTCTTCTCCATAGCACATGGGAAAAAAATAATACATTCTCCCATAAAGGAGTAGACCATGATATTCAATTTCATGAAGGGTATAGTTTCTCATCCTTATTTGGAGTCATATGAAAAATTATTATTTTTAGCTTATGCCTGGTGGTGATTTTTATACAGATCCAAAAGAAGTGGGATTTGTTGAGGGTCTATGGTTTGTATGAAATCATCCATTTTGATTCTCCTAGGAAATAATTCTTAGGTGGGAGGTAATGGGGGAGATCATTTTTTAGTCCATTGCATAACCTCCTAGAGGTTTTGATCTCTCTACGTGAATTCATTGAATCTTCCTAGATACTATTTTAAGATGACGTGAGGGAATTTCTATTCATAGAAATTCTCCACAAAAATTAAGAAAAATTATTCATGGTTAAAATAAAGATTATGGAATTGAATAAATACCTTCTATTAATTAGTGAACTTGATTGCATGTTCATTTTGTTGTTTCATATAGATACAGTGGTTAGAGTCATTTTTAATATATGATGTGATGTTATGCTGGTAGAGAAATTAATTGAAGCGATCTTCCAAATGGTAATTTATCATGGAACTAGATGGTTATAATAAATGAAATAATGAATGTACTAACTCAAGAGAAATCATTGTATCTTAGCTACCACTTTATTCTCTAGGGTTTCTATTATGTTTCCTTGCTGAAGAGAAATTCAGGAAAGGAACTACTTCAGTTCAATTCTATTATTCAAAGTGGAAAATATTAGGTCGTCAAAATCTAGTAGTGGAAGATCATGGTCCACCCATTCTAGATACATATTCCTTCTAGGTATTATTTAATCATTATGTGTCCATACAACTTCTTTGTTTATGGTGACAGATCTAATTAGATCATCGTGGGGGGATTTAGTCTATGTATTCCCAAAAAAATTTAAATCTGTATATAATGTAATGTTGTCGGGATATAGTGGTCAGATGTCGTGTTGATCGATCCAAGAGGGATCCATATGGAAGACCTGACTATTTATCATGTGAGAATAGATATCCTATTCATGAATGGTTGTATGGGAAGAGAAACATATATTGGCTATAGTTAATAGATTGTGGAATATTATTTTTGAAGGATTATGAGAATACCTGATATGGTCATCTTGATCATAACCACTTCTATGGAGGTATCCTAGAAGGATATCATCATTGATATTATTATACAAATTACGAACATGGAGAAAATAAGATATCATAACGTCTTCCTCAATTTCATAAGTGGTTTCAAGAGAACAAGAAGATTTAGTCACTATTCTTCCTTATTCAATGTTCTAGAGGATGGTGGATGGAAACTGTATCTCTTTCAGGATTCAAAGACCTAGAGACTATAACTTTTGATGGGTTTCAACACCTATAGTAGTGTTCTATTATCATTATTTATTCTAAAAGAGTGGATCCTCCTCAAATGACCATCATTGGAATCACCATCCTGATAATCACAATAATTAATAGTGATGATGATCACCATGGTGGTAGTCAACATTAAAGTGTTGATGAAATCATAAAATAGAAAATCCTGAGAAAACTATAATTACTACAATATAGGACTGAACTTTAGATAATAATACTATTCAAATCCTCAAATTTTCACATATAGGTATTCCTCATCCATAATATTTCACTTATCAAATAGATTTCTAGTGTAGACTCTCCAGATGATCTAGAGATATTCCCTAGAGTTAGGATACTGATCCACTAGGAATGTCAAGAGTTCTAGACTTCATTACCTATACTCAAGGGTCTAAATAGACATTGATTATAAAATGAAGGCGAACCAATGGAATTAAATACTGTTTCACGTCAATCTATGTTTTTCCTAGAGATGAGTTGTGTTCTTGTTAGTGAGTAATATGGGGATATTTAAATGAATATTTTCATATGGATATAACTCAACCATAATATGTTCTATAAAAATGGACTATCCCATGTTTCAATGTCCTCATTGTTAGGTCCACTAGGTTTGATACCATGAGGGGTGGTGAATCAGGGTATGACAGAATTAAACAATTTCCCATAATGATCTTGTTTCATTATAAGAAAAAACAACATTCTCTCTCCTTCCCATTGTAGAGTATGAACAAATATTAAAGAAAGCAAAAGACATAGTAAGTTTACTTGGTTCTCCCTCACTGGGATACATTTAAAGATCATACACCGGCGATGTGTCGATGTTCCAAATCCACTAAAAGAGAACTTTTTTTTACAATGTTCGAAGTGGACTCATTGTCCCTCCTATTTTACAACCAATTAAATTAGAAATATCACTTCTATCTAAACTGATGTGTGCTAAAAAATTCTCCAAAATATCCACTCATAAGTTATAGACTAGTATGTCCCTTAAATTTCAAAAATGTATGCATCTTCCACTATATGTTAATGCTCTCTTGATTTCCCACTTTCATCCACTAATAAATACATGTTTAACATAGTATTAAATGGAACTCCAAATCTTTCATGCAACCCTTAATGCACCTTCTGTGGAACATTAATTCCTTATGCTAAAGATTATACTTTTGTCACAAAACATCCCCTGTGCACAAATTCTATATTATGCACATCTCAAGTCATACATGAAACTTTATTAGCCTCCTCCCAACTCTAAATATTCTGCACAACTCCCTTTTCTCAAAATTCATACACGATTTAAAGCTCAAATTTTCTATAAGTGTTGAGATATATCAAATGTGGGGTGTAACCAATTATTTATAAGCATCTTTATCCACTACGTGGAAGATTCACCATGTCGTACAAGATCATATTTTAGTATGAAAACCCCCATTTGACTTTGTATTGGGTTCGCATGTTTCTTTCACATAACCTCATCTTTCGCCCACATTTCTAGATCTTCTACACACTTCATGAATTTTCCATTTTAGGATGTTATGATCCTGAAGCATGCCTCGCTTGAATGTTTCCAAAACACCATCAATATTTCATGCAACATCATTTTCCAAAAAACATGTTTCCACATTTTCCAATTTTGAGGCCCAAACATTTGGAAAACACTGGAAAGCGACACCACATTTTATCTGTTCGTTTTGTACCACCTCTAGATCATCCATTCCATTTTCAAGGTTCTTTGTCAACATATGTTTTTAACAATATCTCTAGAACTCGACAACTCACCATAGAAACCCACTTTGATAACAAACAAGTATTCTTTGTCAAAAAAAACACAAACACCTCAAATATGATTCAATGTTAACATGAGGTATTTTTTTCCAACACACCTTGTCACGTTGAGAGGAAAAATCCTTCTCTAATGTTATCAGTATGTGTGATGTAACTAAATGTGGTGATGATGAACTCATACACTATTGAATCCTAAGTGGTATTTGTATGGATTATATAATCTACCACTGGATAAGTGGATGTTTTATAATGTAGAATAAGATTTTGAAATATTATGATATAGGAGGGGGTTCTAAATCATATTCTTGAAGGAGATAATATGATAAATATTGAAAACAATATATTTTCTTCACCCCATTTTTTTAGTCCAGATAAAATAATCCCCCATAATTCCATAGTATAAGTTGAGATAATGGGTATATTAAATAATAGGTATGATTTAATGGAAATTCCACTGAATAAACTACCAAAATTTTATATATTTAATTACTTGTAAAGGGTCATAAAAATTACTCTCATATATTTCTCAAGATAGGCCATCTGTAACCAATATTTTATTTACCACACCTATGGTAGTGTAGTTAGAAACATTTCTCAAGAATCCTTAGTGGTATTAGATAATGAAATTTAAATTAGGATATAGATCTAGTTTCCCTACCCTATATTTAGTTTTAGTGCATGATTTCCCCAAGAATTAACTTTATGGAATCATATGAATCATTAAAATGGTAATTGTTTTCAGTGTTATATGGAGGGATTCAACATTGTTTGGTATTCCCTTAGCCATGGGAATTCCCTTCATGAAGTGTGCCTCATTTTCATGGGAAGGACCACTATGGTAGTTTTCTTACTGCATGGAAGACCATTTTTGTATGGTTTTTTTATCCTGGGTGACCTTCATAGTGAAATTTGATATGTATAAAGGTTTGAATAGTCACCCTAGGGTTCGTGGAGAGTGGATGGGGTCTTGATAATATTCTAGTAAATATTTCATTTCATCAAATAATGAGGATGATATACGATGGGTAAATAATGATAGGGTCCAATAAAGAGATTGAAGAATCTTCTCATTGAATTTTATTAATTCCATCCCCTTGATTTATAAGGGTATATTTCCAAACATTACAATTTATGATGTGATAATATTAACCAATTTAGATATTGATTGGGATTCCGTATTTTTTCGATAATGTCTACCGGTGTTATTTCTCCTTTATGATCCCAATTAGTTGATATAGATGGTATATCATATAAATAACATAATTAATGGATTCATAGGAAGGTTTTTCTATTAATTCCATATAAATACTATATTAAAAGTTTATATTGGTGATGGGGGATATAATTTTCTATGTGATCTCTATTAGTGGCCTCATCTTGGCATCACAGTTATATGAAATGAAAAGATATTTCTTGATTGGGAATGACTCTTTACTCATAATTATGTTCAAGGTAATTGGGGATACAAAATTTTATAATCTCAAAGTGGTAAATGGGGTAAGAGTTCCCAATAACTATTAGAGAGTTGGTTACCAACTCTCATATGATGGAACGATAGATCAAAAATCCAGTGGTTTTCTTTCCCCATGCCCACTGTTGCTTGTTGGGAAGGTTGAATAAGCATGATCAATGGATGGATTTTTTGAAGCTATATATGAATACATCCATTAGTTCATGCTTTGTGATGGTGATTCATGACATTCCCAATATTAGTGATGTCTGATTATGGATAATTCTAACATGACTCTTCCTCTAACTATTAAAGGATAAGGGGTTCACATCATGTTTAGTATTCAATTTTCTAATTCATTCATCTGATAATTCCCATTCAAATCATACTACAACTCAAATAATCCTAAAATAATTGTCACACATTCCTAGTTTCTAAATTGAAGTACTAGTTTATCATCCAAGATAATGTTATTACATACTTGATCATATTGGGAAGATGTAATTTAAATCCCTTTCTTCCATGGATTAAAAAACTATTATTTCCTAGTATGGGTCTCCCTTATAGATTTATGACATACTTTTGAATCCCATTCTTGGTACAATATTCATGTGGAAATTGTTTAATTACTTAAGGGGTTCAGTTGGTAGGTAGAACACCATATTTTTCATAAGATGAGTCTTTATCCATCATTAAATGTTGTTTAGTTCATTGGGAATGTATAAATATATTCCTCAGTACATGCCAAGATAGAATAATATTTTTTCACATTTATTGTAAAACCCAGTGAATTATATTCTAATCACAGAATGAAAATTATACTAGTCACATTAATAAAACTTGTATTATCACCAAGTGTATCTCATTATTATCAGATGATGGTTTTTGTTATAATTTAATTGGGAAAATTGAATATCATACTACGGATTCCCTTTATCATAACCAGAGGCTTGTCTTACTCCTCACTTATAGAATCCTATGATCATTATAAATGAAAGGGATAAATATTGGACTTCTCACCCAAGTGTATAATAGATTGATCCCAATATTTTCACATAAGGAGTCATTGTAATATCACCTATGTTTTTCTAGGATCATCACCTAGAGAAGGATTTATAGTGCATCAGGTGGGCAGTTGTCATAAGAACATCTCATATGACATATTGTTCTCATCACACAAGATAGGGATCTATATATTCTAATAACATAGTGGAGGGTTATGGTTTCATGTAATGTGGGGACATTTCCACATATGATAATCATGTAAGGTTTTGTCACAGGTTAATATCCTATAGAGATGACTCAGTAGTTTAAAGTATTATGGGGACCATTTGAAGGATTGGTATTCTATAAAAAGATGATAAATTTTAGAGATATTGCCTACCAAGGGTGGGATTTAGTCGTAATGTTATAGGTATTGAACCACAATGTAGAATTATTCATGTCCTATTAGAAACATGAATCAAAAGCCATGTAGTTTGAGGTGAAACATTTTATGCCTATGTGGAAGGACAATATCATACAAGTTAACATTGTGTTGTAATGGATCATGTTTCATGAAGGGATTGAAAATAATTAATTGTTTGAGGATTATAATTGATGCTTTCCAATGTGGAAAATGGGTCATTTAGTTGACCATGGTTAGTTCCATCAGTGAGAAAAAATTTAGGAGCTATATTTGTTGTCATGTATTGGATATTTTTTAGTGACAAGGAGATCATAAGTGTGTCTTACACATAAACATGTACATCAAGACACGAGCTTCAGATACATATGCATGCATACTTCCCAACATATTCTTGGTGACAATGGTTTGTGGATAAGGATATATAATATTAGTCATGAATATGAACTATTCATGATGAAACACATATATGATAACTAAAAATTAAATGATCACTCCAACATCACATGATTATATTTTGTGAATTTGTTTGGTTAAGGGAGGAATCAAGTTGGGGTATGTGATACTAGGCTTGTGCATGTTGGGTAATACATGAAGTTTAGAGTTTCATGAGACCTATTCCTCTAGAACACATGGACTCTATGAATGACCAAATAATGGATTTTTCAAATGTTGGTTGATGCATGATGCATTAGGTTGATTGATACATAGTTTTCTATATTGAATTGTGTTATTCATTGAATAAAATTATGTAATAACCTTATCATGAACAAGCCATTGACATAAAGGAATTTAAAAAAGTAATTACGAAAAAAATGAACCTACGAGGATGCTTGATTATATTTAGAGTTCTAAAATTAATAAAAATATAAATTATGTCTATTTAGAACATTATAATCAAACACTAAAGATCGGATCACAGAATGGTTAGTTGATGGTGTATTTATAGCCCACCAAAAAAATTCCTAAAGATTTTCATGATCATTGAATTCTATATTTATGCAGAGCACTAAATTTAGTTCAAAAAAACATCATGCAGGTGAAAATAAGGTGGAGTTGTGAGATAGCTAAGGTGTTGGATTCACACAACTCCATGTTTCAGAAACAAATGTACTTTACTCCAAAATTTTCCCATATAAATTTTTAGAAGGAAAACCTTAAGCAATATGAAATATTTATCTATAAGTCAATTTATAGTTCCATGATATTTGAAATAAATTCCTAGAAAACAAAATACATCGTTAGATACATATTTCCCATATAGAAGGAGTTTCTGAGGATGAAAACTAACTAAAAGGCCCTGGAAATGGGTATTTTGGCATCAACACCCTATTTGATATATTCATATTCATTTTTAAGCATCAACACCACTCAAATAATAATGTAACTTATTTGAAATAAGTATAAAGATAAATGAAATCAAATAAAATATAGATATAGAATTCATTACTCATGTTAGACCTATTTGGGAACATGAAAATCCCAAATATTCAATGTAATACCTTTACCCTTTGAAAACAGTATGTATAAAATTATATATAAAATATGAAGCCCATATATTGGAATAATATTATTTCTATCCCTACACACTCATATAGTGGTGAAGTTGATTAATGAATGTGACATAACTCATTGTGATCACTGACACATCCCAACCTAATGGGGCCTCAGCATTGCATGAATGATTTTAAGGGTTCCACCCTAAGCCCACTACCACTAGAATAATGGTTAGTAACTAGAATCGAGTTGGTATCTCAACCAACACGGGATACCTTTGCTAATATAATCTTAAAAAACACATATCCTTGACACACAAAATAATATAAACCAAAAACATTATATATATAATTAAACAATGTATTCCACATGTTATTGACTCCAACTATAAGTACAATTATTTATTGGAAAATATTAATGTAGCTTTAAATCTAAAAAACCTATGAATTTGATAGACACTATCCATTGGTAAAAACCTTCTTATTGTGTGTACTCGTAGAGAAATCACTATTCATGATGGAATATACCACCATCATGATCTATAAGTCTCCATAATTCATCACCAAGAATCTCTAAGTGTCAACTCCAAGAAAGTAATGTAATGTTTTCATCCGCAATGATAAAATTTTAAGATTACATTTTTTACAAACACAACATGTATGGGAACAACACCTTTCCATGGGTGTGTATAAATATACATAGTATGATTTCTTGAAACTAAAATAGAAACACGAAGTTGAAAGGAAACACAAAACACATGGAATGATAGAGTAACATGGAGGAATAAAAAAAGGAACAAGACATTCTCTACAATTAGATGTCTCTTGCATATAGGGAAGTCTTGATCATCTCACCTTCATTACTCAATGTTTGAATCAAATAAAATATAGGTATTATCGGAGTACCAAAAATATTTTATAACATGAATTCAATAGCCTAATTATATGATACATCTATATTAATCCTATGGGAGTGTCTTTGGATTCATGTGTCTAGAAGAATTTGATATGCTCAAACACTTGAACTTCCCCATCCACATGAGAAACTATATTTAATAACATACTCCTCATTAATGTATGTGCTCTAGTTAATGGATTATAACCTCTATAATCTGACTATTATAGAGTTATTTTTAGATCAATCCAAAGGGGAACATAAACCTTGTCCATTGATAGATGTCAACTGGCGTGATTCCATCTCCTACTATTATATCTACCCGGCTATAAGAAAACCCACATCCCCTCTATCAATTGGTAGTGAAGGGCTCTCACCTCACATAATGGTAATTATTAGTTATGAAGGTAAATGAATCTGTGGATAAAGGATATCACACACCATGTGTGATGTGATAATATTGAACCTTCCAGTGATGTTATAGAGTCAATCAACTTCATAGATAGTGTATCCAACAAAACATTGAATGGGAATAAAACTAATCATTCCTATGATGGGGTAGTGGACCCCCCCCCCCCACATAAAATATCATATAAGAGGTGTGGGGTTAACCTTATCTGATAATAATGGATCATGCCCCATATATGTGAAATGGAAAAGTGAACATCCATGTGATGATATGGGGGACCCACAGATTGACACTAACTAGATTCCTGTAGGGTTTTGGCCTAGATAATTCTATAAATATTATACATGAATGCCATATTTATCAATATAGTAAAATCACAGAAATTACCACTCGTCTAAGAAAATAAATCTGATAAACAAATGGACTACACCATTATAGTGTATGATGTACATTGAATGTTGAACTAGTAGGGTGCATGATGTGCTTTTCTGATACATGGGTCCCTAGAATCTCAAGGTACATTATTTGTTTAGGGTAGTATACAGAGTGTTACCCCCATGTGTGTACTCAAAATGAAACCTCAAACTAGCTAAGTCATTTATTCTTTGACTATATACCTTTCCTATATAGAAACTTGGTGTGTTCCCTGGTTTTCACAAAATATATGTAATGAAAATTTACGTAACACGCAATGTGATATTTATAATATTATTTAATACATTGTTGGTGTCTCTCGATACACACTTAATTTTTTTGACCATTAAATAAAGTTATTTTTGTTTTATATTTATTTTATTTTAAATGATATCATATTTTATTATTTTTATCTATTATATTATTATATACTATGTTCTGTAATCTTTTTCAAATCATCATATGTTTAACATCTTATATATACATTGAAATGAGTTTTTATCTTCTTTTTTATTTTTTTATAAATTATTCAGGGAATCCTAATATATATATATATATATAATTATTACATCATTTTAAAATAATATTTTACACATCAGAAAATAATATATACCCAAAAAATATAATTTTTTTACTATCGTTGCAGACTATATATATAATCAGCTTAAATATTGAAATATCCTCAGCATCTCAGAAACATTTTTTATCACATAATACCATTATTAATAATACTCTATTTATAACCATTCTTCATAACCTATGAAAATGAAATCATAAGAAAGGTTAATCTCAGAATCTCGGAAAGGGTAAAAAAATGACATTCTAATGAATGATCATATGTGAGAAAAAGATAAGAATAAGGGTATAATAACATGATCGTACATTTGTATTATCAAAACAAATTATCTAAATTTGATTAATCATTAGTAATAATATAAGTTTATTTTATAAAAAAAGAAATAATAAATTAAAATGTGCAGCCATATATAATTAATCATGATCCACAAGAATATATAATAATCATATGAAATAATATTTTGGGATACATAGAATAATATAATATAATGTCCTTGGATAAAGGTCACTTCTATGACTATCATACATGATAGAGCCCCATAGTGGATTTAGTTCAATCTAAAATCCACACTTTCCTTTGTATTGTCCCACTAAAAATAATATCGTAGATAATAAAATTCAATAGGGTATTTTTTACTCATTATTAAATCATTTACTTAATCAAGGTTCAAATTCAAAACTATCATAGTGGATAGAGTCCCTTACTAAACTAGGTTCACTTCCCCTAATAATCCATATTATCTCATGTGATATAAATTTGTACCCAATTACTTAGAGTTCTATAAAATATTAGGACCACCTATCACATGATTAAAAAAATAAATATATGTTCCATAAAATCATAAAAATATTCATCATAGTATAACCCATGTAAATAACAGGTTTCATAAATATTTCATCATAGTATAATTAATCCATGAGAAAGTAATCGGTTTAATGTAATCCTTATTATAAAATCATTATCATTTACCATACAAGGAAAAAAAATTATGTTTTCATAAGATCATATTTCTATTAAAATATAAAATTCCATAAAACATTTTTACATTTATTTGAAATATCATTTATATTTTCCTTTAAAATAAAATATGAAAATCAAGATAAAACATCCGTTTTCTTTTGGCACCATTAAAAAAACTAAAATTCCCATTAAAATTGGAATAGTATTTTTTTTAAAAAAAATATAATATAGTAAAGTAAGATTTATTGTTATGGAAGTAAAATGCGTGAGGAATATCTTTTCATGTCATATACTTTAAAAGGGAACGTTATTTTTACACTTTTGTTAAAAGGAAATAGTTCTTCATTCAAAAATATCCGGGATTACTTTTATTTATTTTTCATAAAATTAAATGTTAGTGTATGTAGCATTTTTTAAAAATTTATATAAATATTCAAATAGTAATATTTTTTTTGATGATCAGAGAGAATGAGGGGAAATATTCGTGACCAAAAAAGGATAAAAAAGGAAAAATTTTCTTATATACATTTTCATAAATAGTTTAAGTACCAAAGAGAAGAATGTGTAAGGAAAACATTTAACCTAAAATAATAATTCTAGGGAATAAAAAAATATAGGGTTTTAGAATAAATTAATATAAAATTTCCCATTATTGAATTTGAAACATAAACAATCCATATAAAAATGATATTATGACATAAACCCTTATTGTTATGGTAACTTTTGATTTACAGCACCCTCAAAATAAATAATTTTAAATGAAACATAAAATAACATGAATATATATATATTAATGATATAACATAAAAATAATTAATATATACACAATATATACAAAAATATGTACATGACATGTAGTATGTATCAATGAAACAATATTGAGATGAAGAACCTTTACCTTAATTCATTACATTCTTTTCATGCGCTCTTATCCTCCTATATAATAAATTTTTAGTTATTCTAAATCTATAAAAAATAATATTACAATTAATATTTCTATATATGGTAAAATTATAATATCCAATTACATATCCATTAACAAATCTTTATTAAAATATTTATTCCGGGGATCATCAGTTCGTTTTCCATTCAAGTTTTGGTTTTATGGTTCTTCTACTTCAGCCTAGTTAGATGTTTATAATATCTATAATATAAATATTGTATTAAATATTATATATATTCTCTATATACACTGTTGTAACCATATATTTATAGTGGTGATGAAAATTGAATTACATCACAATCTGGATATGGTAGTCCATACGTATGCTGGAGTAATGTTTCCATTTATTAAATGTTGGATAAAAATAATGGTATATAATAAATCATCATAAAATAATAATAATTCTACAGTAAATATAATATATATTCACTTAATATAACATAATTAAAATCCATGTATATATGAATTGAAAAATGAATTAGATCGGTTCGTGGAGGTGGAAATCCATACATACACACTTGCAAAATTATCATTTTTCAATGGATGAGAGGATATAAATGTAGATAATATATTTTCTTAAAATAATAATAATAATGTTATAAAAATATATATATTTATTAAATTCATATAAATACCATCCATGATATCCATTGATGAATAATGAAATGCATTATTTTGTAGGGTTGGTATGGAACACGTACGCACGATCGATGTTTTTCATTCTTATGGGATAGAAAAAATAGGTGAAAGGGGATCTACCATAAAAATAAAAACATTTAATTATAATTTATGTACTTTTTTATTCCATAGTATTTTAGGATAATTTTAAATGTGTATGAAAAATAAATGAAAAAATGAACTCGGTTAAATGTTACACCTCATCTATGAAAAACCTCCTTTTTCTTACACCTTAATCCTTTTAGGATGGTATTCTGGTGATACTAGGACCACTAATTCCATGTTAAAAAGTTTTGGATAGTATTTGGGTATACATTTTTCATGATAGAGGGCTCAAATGAAATGTATTACATTGACTAGTAGGTTCCATTTTTATGTGAGGGGAGTGTCACATTTGTAATTAAGCATAAATTTTAAATAAATAAGTTTCTTAATAGTGTTAAAGAGGAACTAAGAAAATTAAAATTATAAGATAAGTATATAATAATTCTAAATCTCCTCATTAAATAAAAAATAACATGATAATTTTTTTGACTTTATCACAATTTTTTAGTCGAAATTATCCTTTTTTCCCTTTTACTATAGTGACAACGTTTTTACAAATGTTCCTATTCATAATGTCCTAAATTTAAATTAATCAAATAACCTAATGGAAACCACCTAATAAAAAATATGTAATAAATTAGAAAATATTAAATTAGTATAGGTGGTCGAAATTAATTTTAAAATATGTCTAAACAGTGCATTGAAAAACGATATTTATAAAAAATGTTTTAAAACATAAAAATTGAATTATACCAAAAAAAATATAATGTGTATTCAAATGGTATTAATTAGATTACATATTTTAAAATTAATTTTATTTTACTTTAAACTCCCATAAAAATATTATTTTACATTTAAATTACTTTATATAATTAAAATAAATGGGAATTTTTAAAAAATAAATATTATTTAGTCCTCGCTAATAAATTAATATGTTCATGAAAATCTAAGAGAATTGCGATCAGATAAATTTCCAATGATTATTGCAAATATTTTTTATATTTTTAAAAATAATACATCTAAAATAAGCACAGATTTATCATAATAAATGCCCATATAATTTAGAAAAAACGTGTTTGAGGAAAATTAATTTTAAGCGTAAAATGACACTATTATCATTCCTTGATTAATAAAAAAATAAATTAATGTTATTTAATTTTAATGGATATAATATAATAATTTTATTATATGAATATATAAATAAATATTATGTTAGTATATTTACAAATAATAAAATATTATCATAAAAGTAGTTGTTTGAAAAACACCTCTTTAACATTTTAAATAGTTTAACTTTAATTTTAAGTAGTTTATATTCAATATGTAATTGATTATTCATTTTATTAAGGAAATAAATTACACATACATTTCAATATCTTAATTTGGTTCATCTTATATCAGTTTTATTTTCAAATAAATCTATCCAACACTTCATGTTTAATGAAAATAATTATAAATTAAAAAAATTCAACATCATACACTCTACCCCCATTATAAGAATATCACCCATGAAATTCCATTACTGTAATAAAAATAATTGAGGATTCATTTTCCCCATCAAACCCTCAGGTTCCCACTTGTCTTAATCAATATAATTGTTTCATTATAAAACATTGCCCATGTAAGTGGTCATTCTTCATAGGACATTATCACTTTGATCGAAAATTTCTACAAATTGTTCCTCATAAGATAAATTCGGATTAATAGTATAAATTTTTAGTCGTGTAAATGTGAGGGATCATGTATTTACTTACTCATAATTGATACATGTAACACATCATAAACTTAAGATATATTTTGTGTAAGATCTATATGTTAAGAATTAATCCCGATACGATCACGAATTTTAAAGTGCTAGTATTTTATGGTATTATATTTACCTTATTTAAAAATATCATAACTATATTCCAGGGATATATTCATTGAAAACATTGACACCAACATTAAACTCTATATATCAAAATTTATTTTATATAAGAAAAATTTTCTTGTCTCAAAGGTTCCCTGATGTCCTGATGAGTGGCTCTAAACTTATAAGTAATTTCATAAGGTAGCTCATTTCCTAATAGTTTTCCTTATCCAACTTCATCAAAGCATGTTGGAGTTCTGTACATCCTTCCATAATGGTCTTCTTAAGGATCCATCTATGTGCTTGTGTAAAAGCTATTTTTTATGAGAAAATATGAATATATGGATGTTTTGATCTGGAGAACCTTTAAAATAAATAGATTATTCTCTTGACATATCTTTTTATGGTTTGAATAGTTCTCTCATACTAGACATATGTTTGAGGATGATATGTTGTGCTAAATCTCAAAATCATTTTCAATTCCCACTAAAGACATCTATATAACATTGAGGTAATCCATAGATATCTATCACAATAATAGAATGTGGCAGTCCATGAAACCTTACAACATCCATAATATATATTATAGAGAACATATCAAGAGAGAAAATTTAATTGATAGTAATAAAATGAGATGAATTCATAAAGAGATTAACTATAACCCAAATGGAATTATAGCTATTTCATGTTTTTTAGGGTCCAATAATGAAATCCATAGTGATATTTTCTCATTTCTATTCCAGTATAGGTAATGGATATAACAACCACTTAGAATTTTTTTGATCATCCATGACTTATTGATATACTAGTAATCGAGATACATACTACACAATAACTCATTCCTTGATTTTTTATAATAAATATATTGTAACCTCTTTAGACATATTAATGCTTTTAAGATGAATAGAGAATGATGAAATTTGAGTTTCATCCAATATAACCTTTATTAATTCTGTTATTTGTGTTACACAAACTAATTTCATGAATCTAGTCATTCCATAATCTTCATGGTTTCAATTTGGAAAAAAATTACATACTTTTCTAGCTCCACATAATAATTCTAAGTCTTTTTTATCTTTTAAGGAATGGATGGTTGAAAATTATTCTACGAAAGATATTAAATTTTTCATTTTCATGTGTTTTTAAGGTAAATTATCTATAAATACATTAGTATTGAATAAATTTTAATCGATATCATAGAAAAGTTTACATGGTAATTTTGACTCCTTGAATTAGTCACATGGTTCACCATCCTAGGGTGGTAATTTATTGAATATTACAAATCTTTAAGGATTCCAACCATCAACTTTGGAACATATTCAACTCTTTTTTAGTGAATATATACTTTAAATTTTTATATACAATATATATATATATATATCACACATTATACAATAGAGATAATGATTGAATAGCATAAATATATTCTCTACCTAAGGATTTGAGATAAATACCCCCATGAATGGGTAGTATGACCTATATAATGGATCAAATTTATATTACATGTTATGTTCATGATCGCACCTATAGATGCTAATACGTTGAACTAGAATATCAAATGTGACTTCCCTTCCTCAAAATTATATATTTTCAAAAAAAAATGGGAGAAAACACATTCTGAATATCTAAAAATTGACCATAGGGGGAAAATGATATTTTTGGGGTTCAAATTCCCAGAAAATTATATATGATAGGTGTTATAGTATTAATATTAAATTATGATACTATAATAATATTTTCATTTATAACTCAACATATTGGCATCAATGTAGTGTTTTTATGATATTATAAAACATTATTTTTTATAATGAGTGGGTTCAAAAAGAACCGAATGCAACTCTCACAGTTCTTGAATAGATTATCAGTTCCTCATAATCCACTTCATTTTCTGGACCGACCATAGTAGTTGTGACTGCACAAGATTTACCTAGTTCCATTGGTATTGAGATTTTATGATTCCATTAATCCTTGATAACCTATTTATTACGTAATTTAATTGGATATCACTTAAATTTCGGACATTTAGGAATTGAACTATTAATAGTCAATTAGGGTGAACTCTATTTTCCATCTGTGAATCAACTAGACTCATTATATTTTTAATCATTTTGCTATATTATACTATCCTTTCCTACCCTTAATGATCATACATGATCCTTTTATAAACCTCCCTAGGTTTTTATTCTTCTAAAATTCATGACACATAGAAAATTGATTTTTCTTTCCTCCATATAATTTATGACCAGAAAATTCCTCAAACACGATTTATTTCATTTTTGAATTTCCACTAGTTTTCATCTATTAATCATAATTTTAGACATTTGATTATGAATAACAATAATATTTAAATATTATATATCAAACTATTTTGTTTCAATTGTTGATGGTCATTTCATTAGTCACCATAATCATTTTTTCAATTATTCCTCTTGGTTATATTCGCTAATACTGTTTGAATAAAGAATCATTAATTAGATTAAAAATTTATATAATAATCATAATAATCATTCTAATTATGTCGTAAATTATGAAATATTCTTATCAACCTAGGAAAAATTAGGCTCATCAGATTTTACATTCATTATATCATATGTTTTCATATATTATATCATATCCTTCTTAATAATGTTATGTAAATAGAATTTAGATTAACCAAAGAATTACTCCATGGAGTGACAAAATATATGTGAATTGGGGCCTCCTTTTCATGTACAAGGTGAAGATAGATTTAATACGCATCTATCCATTTAGGTTTGCTACCCCAATGTGTATCTATACCAATTCATGCATTGATGTGTCTTAATATAGATATGGATACCATAGCTTAGAAACAAAAAATCACTATATTTCAAAAACATCATGATTATATCTTTTAAATAGGCTTATCCCATGGATTTTCTTGAAATATTATCTAATATTAATATCTAAAAATAACTAATCCATACTTTTATACAAACTATTATGACTTAGGATTTACATATATATATTAAACAATTTTATATTAATATAAAATGAATCTTGCAAGAGTATACATCCCTTAAATTTAAAGGTTTATTGGCATTAGATATTATACATAAATAATAAAATTATTTCATGAATGATCTTCAAAAAGTTCAAAAGAGTTCCCCTCACATAGTACCCCAATTAAGAGTGATATAATTAAAACCTTTCATTATAACATGGGGAAATGGGAACATATAAAATGGTGATATCAGATGGTTTTTAAGGGTAAACATCTGAGATATCAATCAATGATCATAGGTGAGTATAAGATAACCATAATGGTATTATAACATGATAATAACTTAAAAATGTCTTAATGGGTCTTTCAAATATCATTAATCATGAATCATTTCATAAGTATTTTCATCACAAAATACATAAGTTATATGTTTTTAGACTCATGAATAATTAATAATAATCCCTTAGAATATATCACAAAATAATACAAAAGTGTAATCCATTCACATAAGCATTTAAAATAATTTCCAAATAAAATGATTAATTCCAAGACAATTTTAGTAGAGATAGTCCCATAGTGGAATGAGATCAATCCCCATTATTTCATTTATTTAGTCAACACTCACTACTATGATTGGCATTTGAAACAAAGTCCCTAACTAAACAATGTTCACTCCCTTTTCCATTACATATTATCTCACAAAATATAAATCAGTACCCAATTTGATGGAGGGGTATATAATTTTGGGTCCACTTGTCACAAAATGAAAACCGTACAATATTGTTCCAAATGATCATAAAAATATTCATTATACCATAACCCCTGAAAAGAAATGGGTTTCATAAATATCTCATCATAAAATAATTAAAACATTCAAAATTATTGGGTTTTATGGAATCATCATTATAACATCATTGCTATTGGGAATATATTGAAATAATGTGGATGATATCATAAGATCATATTTTAACACCCCAAGATATTAGTTAATGTTTTTTAAATATATTTAATGTTTTTTTATATTTTATTTTTCAAGAAAATAGTTTTTCTTGTGTTACAATGAACACAAATTTTTTTCATGTGCTACACAAAATTTAGAGTTTAGGTAGCATTAAATATTGCACCGAGTTTAAACAAAATGTGTTATATAGTTAAAATATCATTATTTAATATTATAGTTATCACCTAGATTTTGGAATGGAAAATATGAATATGCTTAATTAAATTATGAAAATATTGTCTACACTTCTATATCTAACTAATTATTTGAAGGCCTATTTATTTTAAATGAAAATAAAAACCATTGGAAAATATAAATAAATATGTCACACCCCAACCCGACACGGCTCATTTAATTTAATTATTTTATTCATCTTTGGGCTTATTTTATTCAATTTCGGAGAGGATTGAGTCCCAGTTTTAATTTTTTTGATTTTTTTTTGGAAATGGGCATTTTGGACATGGTATCATCTGGCGCATAGGCAGAGCACATTTTGGGAACCCTAAAACTTCACCTAGGTAACCATGTAGTCTCTTTGTGTTTTAAAATAAAACAAATATTAAATGAAAAATAAAATAAAAAATGAGAAATGAAATAAAAATTAAAATAATTTTTAACAATAATAATAATATTATTATTATTATGAAGGATATTATTAATTGCATGATTATTATTATCATTATGTTTTTAAGATTATTATTATTACTACTATTATTATTATTATTATGGCCATTATTATTTTTATTATTTTTATTATTTTATTATTTTTATTATTATACCCAAAGTGGTATCCATCTTCACCATCATGTCCCCACCACACTGGGGGCCCTTCTGTAGTTCGCAACACCGCTACAACAATCCTCTATGGTTAAACCCCCTCTTTGAAGCACACCACTCTGGGCTTGTCCCCCTATTGCGCGCACCTCCCTACGGTGAGACGTGACCCCATGACTGAGCCCCTATAGCACGTGTGCCTCCCTCTCATTACCCCTCCTCTCACGGTTGTTTTCTTTCGATTTTTTCATGGATTACCTTTGATTCATTGAGGTAATGTTGTCTTCCATACTTTTATCTATCTCTTTGGTATTTTCTCTCCCTTTGTTGCCATATCATTTCATCTAAAAACCCTAGGATAAGTGTTGATTAATTTTTCTGCATCTTCCATCAATAAGGTATGAGAATGATCTCTTAGATCCAATTCATGTGTATCCTGACAACCGCCACCAAAGGTGAGGCGGTTCACTTATATTTGGTCCACCAACCAATTATTTTGGTTAATGTTTTCCTCCATTATTATTTGTCACATATTTTATATTTTAGTTTTTTAATTTATCAGTCTCTGTTATTTAATTTAATGTGCATTTTATTATGTCGTGTTTCATCGGTTCTACTTTGACATCCAAGGTATATATTTAATGACTCTGTTAGGTTTAACATTTGTTATATGGATTTATTTAGGTGTTTGAGGTTCCTTGTAATTAATGTGTAGTGTGTGGTCACAACATGGTTGTTTAATGTCTCTGAGTCTATGAAGAATCGACTACATATGTATAAGAAAGTATATAAATATATATATATGTAGGTTCCCCTGTTACATGTAAAATCACCCATGGCTATGAAATTCATGTATGAGGAAAGTTGTGATTATGTATATATATGAAATATGCATGCGTAGGTGAGAGGATACTAGTAGATTCGTATAAGAATATATGTGAGGATCCCATTGTACATGTTTATGGAAAAGTGGGTGTTTGCATAGGGGTTGTGTAGTTATATGAATATGAAAGTTCATATGCTTAGCGGGGGAGTAGCAGCATCTAGGTTGAAAGTGACAAGGATTTAATGTTCGGTTTGGTTCTACCCTGAGGTATGTTCACTATGACTATGCAATTAAATTTAATTCCATAATTTATACAGGGATTTAAAAATTGTTTTTAATACTAAATAGAATATTCCTTCTCTACAATGTGATGGGGATTCTTGGTGTTTGAATTTCCTTTTATTCATGTTTTATTTAATTATTACCATGTGTATTTTTCATTAATATATGATCCCAATCTTGTTTTAGAGAGCTCAATATTTTAAATCCATAAAATTAGTTCCTAAATTGGTTTTGTGTGTGTGGTGGGTATTTCTAAAAATATTTGATGTGTATATCAATTTTTAAAGTTTATTTAAATGAATAAGGATTATTGTGTGATTTTAAAAATGAAAAATTCCATGATTTGGTATTTTAGGAAATTTTTAAGGGATTTGGTGTGAATATAAGTTTAAATAGTGATTTCCTTTATTAAATGGTCTTTCGAGATTTAGTCCAGGTTTCTAGTTGTTTTAAAATGTCAAATTATTTTGTTGTTTAAATGAAATTTCATAATCATTAGAACATAAAAGTGTAGCCTAAGGATTTTTTCAAAAGATAAGTTACTATTTATGAATTAATGACTCCCTATTGGAACCGTAAAAATGATTTGTGAATTTTAAACAAGGTGAATGTGAATGTTAAACCCATCTTGAAGAATTGCCCATTGTTTTAGAAACATGGTGTGTCTCTTAAGTGTTTGATTTTTGATATTTGCCTACTGAAGAGTCTTGTGTTTTATTTTATGACATATAAATGGGGATTCAATCAAGGAGTAAGATCAATGGTAAGAGGGTGGATGTATTTTATTGTAATGAAATTTGTCAGTTCATATATGTTTTCATGACAAAAATAGACCACCACTTGAAATAGAGAACATCAGAAACCTGGGTATCTAGGTGAGTGGACTAGGACTAGTACACTAGAGTATATGAATGTTATTTTTCCCAGTTTCATCAAGATTTAATAACAATTACAATACTTACTAAAGATGTGACATATTTTGAAACCACTATAATTTTCGATGAAATCCTCTCTAGTGGCCCACACATGATCACACTTCTTATTATATAGACCACTAGAACTTTTGATGGGATACTTTATAGTGGCTTGTGTAGGAGGATGTTATGGGTTGTAGTAGTTATACCTCATTTAATGAGATTCAAGGTTGCAGTGTCCCACTAGATATTGATTAAAGCTAGGGTATTTTCCCATGATTCTCTCTTATAACATGTTGCTTGTGATGCGATATTCAATTTAGTTTTTTTGTACTTGATATCACTTTTTTGAAAACCATATTTTAATTTAAATTTATTTTATTTCATTTTTTAAATGTTAATTAATTCATGGAATCTATTCAGAAAATGTAGCGGAAGAAAATGAATTCTTTAAAAATGAAAAAAAATTCTTGAATTTGAAAAAAATGGAAAAACGTTATTTTATTATGTCTTATTTTAAAACAAATAGGTTTTGGATTTCTTTTTAATTGAAAGGTAATAGTTTTTTCTTTATCCTTATCATTCTTACTGAGTATATTAGTGGTCACATGTACACTATTTTTCATTTTCAGGTTTCTATAGTTTGGGTAACTCTTAGAGCGAGTGTGGTTTTATGTTTCCTAGTGACCCACAATGTCATCTGAGGTATGTTTTACTATTTAGTTTATTTTTATTCCCAAATCCAATTTGTTCAATTTTTGTGATTTTATTTTCCCGTATTTTATAGGATAAATCATTCCCTACTACTTTATTTTGATACTCGTCAATAGTTCCCAACCTGAGTACATTGAGAATGCCCTTCAGGCCTTGTTAGAGGCTAACTCGGGTGATCAGTTCAGGGTTGACCACGGTCTGTTAATGAAAAAATGGTATCCAACAAGGTTTATCCCATATCTTTTATGGATTTTCGAAATTTTGGTTGTGGGATTTTCATAATTAATGTAGTCAATTTTAGGAAGGTTCTTGATGACCACCAATTCAGAATGTCACTTGAATTTCCAGCATGTTCCAGGATGGCATTTCCTTTATTTCCATGCTTGAATCTTGATTATTTTGGAGTTCCTTAGTATTTTTTGGGCGTTTCAAGTTGATATTGATTTTATTTTTTATTTTAGAGGTGTTCCTGGTTGTTATTCATGACCTATAAATTGTTGTGAAGACCACACAATTACCTCTGATGACTTCCAATATTCTCACCTGGTTGGTGCATGGTTTTCCAAACCAAATGACCAATAATTGTGTAGTAGTTGTTCATTTGATATTTTTGAATCATGATTTGATGATAAAATTTGTTGCATTGGGTTGTTCTGGTGTGGGTTTTGGTTGGTATTGGGGTGTTTTCCATGGGAATACAATTTATGGTTGATTTATTGAAATTGGATTTCAAAAAAAATGAAACTATAGTTTTTTTAAATTTAAAATAAGTTTTTTTTAATTTAAAATAAGTTATTTTTAAAATAGATGATCATTTTATAACTCCTTGGGTTTCTTTGAAAGATTTTATTAAGTGTAAATAGGAAATGTATTTGGAAAATGTTTTGTATTTTTTAAAAATTTTGAGAAATTTTAAATGGTTGTTTCATTGAAATGAGAATTCAGAAATGATTTTCTTGACCTTTAGTATTCATATTAATGCACAAATATATAGATTGTTGATGTGGAGATGGTATGGATGGGTGGGTACTGATTTGGAATGGTAATCTGCACACATGTGCGACATCATGGAAGACCAAATTGAGGTTTCTTGGGTTCTAAGACATGTTTTTTGTTTTCTAAAATCATTTTTTCATAAGTTGGTGGTGTGTTGGATTGATTTTTTCCAAAAGTAAATGAAATTAATATGGATATTGAAGTGGGTTCTGGAGATCAAATGATTTTTTATGTGGAAAATTCATTTTGGAATTTTGGTTTTATTGTGTGATGCTTGGTTTCTGAATTGGTGTTTCTTGGTTTAATTGATATTCTACTTGAGTATTTATTTAGGAATCCATATGGTGTATTGTTTTGCGATTGTAACACCCCAATAATTCCACGATACACTTCTCTTTGATTAATACAATAGCGTGTGTTGTACGCAACTTTGAGTTCTAACACACCACGACCAATCAAAGTAGCTGTTATGAATAGTAATACCCACTTTTTGAAATTTTATAAATTCTATCTCTCAAAATGGACTTCATTTTTGGATTTTGAATATCGAAATTAGCCTAGGGTGAAATTTTGGTACTTTTCGGATAACTTTCATATTTTGATGAATAGTGAAAATTACTAAATTTTAATTAAAAACAACTTTTTTAATCAAAATAATTAATATTGATAAATTATGAATTTCAGTGGTTTTAAAGTAAATTTATAATATATTTTTACCATTTATTACAATTTTGGTCATTGGACATAATTTTACCATTAAACCGGACATAAAAAAGTGTCAATCTTTTGATAGTTATTATATCTTAAAAACACACTTTTTGTTTTGACAACGGGAATTAATTTTAAATTAATTTCTGCCAATTATGTGTTTGGAATTTGGAAAAATGGATTCCATATTTGGAATCAGGATGTTTGAATTGTGCAAATAGTTAAATTTTATTTTTAGACATTTTGAATAATTACTTCGGTAAATATTTTATTTACCATGGTTAAAGGGTAAATCCGGTAAATATGGGTTAAAAATAATATTATTATAATAAACAATTACCCTTAAACGTTTCCTAACCTTATTGGTTGATACATTTCCGACCATGGGCATCTTTGGGTCGATTTTGGGACCCCATGGAGCCACTTGTAAGTGATAATGATACTTTATATTAATTAAGTTAAAATAAATACAAAAATGACACAAGCATATATCTTTTAGAAAAACAATTTTTACATAGGGTTATATATGTTAGATTTTTTATTATAAATATTCATTATAAAGGAAAAATTATTTCCTACATAATGGTATTTTATTTATATTTTTTATAAATTTAATAATATAATTTATTTATGACATAATGATGATGTAGTAATTACCTAATTAATGAACAATTAGAATAATTGATATTATAAATACCCAAATAAATGTAATTTGAGACTTTTTAAAAATAACAATAATTTATTAGGTTAATATGACATGTTAGGATTGATTTAATTAACTTTTTTCGAAGTAATAATTCTTTTATGAATTTTATAAAAATCAATTATTGAATAGTGTCAAAATTGACATAAAAGAATTTTTAAAAAAACATATTATATTATTAATTGATATTAAATTCCTAAAAATATAATGTTCTTCCAAAAGACATATATCAAGATAGTTTTATCATTAATGGACCACTATGGGGTCTCTTGGATGTATATAGTAAGTTTATTAACCATATAATATAAAAATACTAAGAGACATTGTAAAAGTGAAACTAATTAACTAAGAGTTAATACTTCAAGATAAGGTTAATATAGTAACCCAAACCAATCTAAATCCTATTGGTTTAGTGCTTTTCGACCTATCCCCACCGTAACCTTTAAATAATCCACTTTTGAGCCATTATAAACCAAATATGAATTTTTTATAAAATAATATTTCTAGCTTTTCCAAAGGTTCCCCTCTCCCCTCTTATAAAAGGGCACTCCCCCTTCTCATTAATTCACACCTTCAAAGCCTTTTGGTTCATCCAAACCCTTCCCAAATACTCTCTCAGCTTCCCTTAATTCATCCTACAGGCCTTACTTTAGTCATAAAGCCAACCTATCGAGCCATTTTGATCAAATCAAAAGGAAGAACCGGAAGAAGAGGTAATGATTTCACCACCATTTTTCAAGTTCCTTTCTTATCCCACTTCTTCTTTCGTTGTTATTACCATTATAAATTAATAACTACAGTATATTATATATACTTTTATGTTATTATAAACATGGTATAACCATATTTCAGTATTCTATCCATCCTTTGAATGACATGTCACCATATATGCGTACGTACAGCTTACCGTCACCACGTCATGGTGTAATTGTTATTCAAAACATTATTATTTGGATGGGTATAATAATGTTGTGTAATTCATGTAAATAATAAATATAACATGATAATTATTCTGTATATATGATATAAAATCAAATTAAATATTATTTTAATATCAAAAGAATGATATTGTCACTCGTGCGTACGTACGGACTGTCGTCTCCACGAATGCGATGAGATTCATTCTCCATCGTATCCATTCAAGACTAATTCTCATTTAATGATTAAAAATAATTTTTAAATATTTGATATCATTCTATATATGAATAATATACATCCCATTAATAACAAATATGGCTCAAATAACAAAGAATATAATGGAAAATGAACCCGTTAACACCCAAAACGACAATAATTCTAAGATATTATTAACAAATCAATGTTAAAAGATCATATATGATATCATATTAATGAATATGATTCCTTTTTAATTCAATAAAAATTATTTCACCATTATACAGTAGGTTAACCTACCCTCGACCAAGTAAAAAGTACAAAGTAAGGGGTTTCTTATCTCACTTTTAATTCTGTGAGAATTCCATTGTCCACCACTTATTTATTGCATGTGGTGTGTGTACTGCCCATGATTGTATTCATTGTAAAATATACTATAATTTATGGATATTTACATAATCATTTTATTATCCTTCTTTCATGGGTGTATGTTTCGTATGTTAACAAATCGATAAGGGAATTTGAAATTTCCATTTCCATTTATTCGGCTTTACACAAACATCATTGATTATTTTACTCCAATATTATGTGTGGAATCACTATTCATTTGCTTATGTCATAATTTCCACTCCCCTTTTCTGTGGATATACTTTTTATACACATAATCATTCCATTGATAATTTCTCAAGTCATTGATATGAATTTGATAAGAGTAATTTTAACTCATTCTCCATTGTTGAGTTAAACATCCAATTCATTGGTGTTGTTTTTACAAGATTATGTGTGGATGTAATTTCATTGTTTTACACTAAATATCCAATAATATTTAGAGTATTTATATTTGTCACACATAAATATGTCATTGATTTATCCTTAGCCTAAGGACACGGCCTTTATGAGATATTTCATCTCAATTTACATTCCATTGAGACTTCTTCGTTGTTATACACCAAATCAGTTTCATATGGTGTATATAATGTATTTTCACATAGTATATCATGAATACCTTTATTCTCATGATATTAAAAAGTCTTTTATTACCTCAATTATTTATATTCAAGTGTCTCTCCTTTGGTTAGAAACTCTAACTAAAGTATCATTTTTAAATGTTTTGAAGATTTATTCTTCTAAATCTTTTTCATTAATGTCCATGTTTTAAAAATGGTTTTAAGGATTTATTTATATGGACATTATGGTTTTAAAATTAAAATTACTTTTAAAAGTTTCAAAGTGGTATGGGACACTTTGATTCAAAAATATTTTTTTAAATGACTTCTTGACAAATAGTGCGAATTTTAAATGATTTAAAGAAAAGGTGGGATATTTCTCTCTAATAGTTTTGATGATTATTTTCATCTATCCTTCATAATTCTCTATTGAGGTTAATTTGATACAATACAATATTTAATATTGTATCGAATGAGTTATGTTAGACTGTGGATGTGCTATTTTTATATTATTCATGGTTTGTGGATAAAGTATTGACATTTCGTATGCTAGTTTTAATACAAATGTTTATGTTATGTTTCAAACTATTCATATGAGGAATGCATTGGACTTAATAAGTGACGGGTGGAGCCCGCTATAGCTCCTTGATGCATCAGTAGGTCTCATGAGACAAACTAGTGTCTTGGCATGAGTCCTTGAAAAAAAAATCTTATTTGTAGTCTTGGCATGAGGCCTTGGCTATGTGGTTATGATAGTCTGGCATTATGCATTCCATCATTATGAAACTGGTTATTGATATTGCATGTGATTATTCGATTACTATAATATCCATGTGAAAAATTAAATGGCATTATTTCATATTGTTTTTTCCATACTATGTTGAAGTTCAAGTTTGAAAGGATTTTGTTTTAGTTATACATTTCCTTAAATTTTTATTCTTATTTATGAAAGTTTCTGCTATATTTTTATCCTTACTGGGAATTTGAGCTCACCCCTTTTCTATGTTTTATTTTTCCCAGGATGTGAAGAAGTAATTTTTGAATGACCTGTAGGGATAGTATAAGGGGATAGGAGTGTGGACTATGGAGACTATGTTGTTGTAGTTTTCATTTTAATGATGTAATGTAAAACTTTATGAATATATCTAGTTATTCTAAGGCTACTAAACTAATAGGTCTTTAGAGATTTGATCCATTGTGATCATGCCAATGATACGTAATAATGCACCGACTCTGGGTAACTGGGGTTGGGGCGTTACAGTTGGTATCAGAGGAAGTTTAGTATAATTCTTGGAAGATAGATTTAGATAAACTCTGATTAGAGCACATATTCCTAAGATGAACTTTGAGGATTTGTATAGAAGAACTTCCTAGAATTTTGGTATTGTAGAGATTTTGTGAGTTTTCCGAGCAATACATCCCTGTCTGGATATGAGCAGGTAGAGGCAGCTCTGGCACAGATCTACCTAGGGGTAAAACCTGAAAACACCACTTTGAGATAGACTCGAATGGGAACTGGTGCACGACAATGGGCCTTGCTGCACTCTTGGTTACAACACTCCAGAGGGATATGCTTAGGATAATTTACATTTTCTTTACAAATCGATTTGAATTATTATATATAAGATGAGAGTAAATGACCTTCGTTTATCCTAATGTCTATCAAATTAATAATATGGTGACATGATATTCTATAAATGATTTCATGACTACTGTTACTCAAACAATGCTTTCTGGTTTTAGTTAATGGATGGATTCCAAGGAAGTCATAGTGACATTGAGAATATTGTACAAGGTGGGAATTGTGGTGGCAATGAGCAACAAAATGGAATGTTGATAGGCATAAAATATATCGTCTTCATGCCAAATGAATTTTCCAAAAATATGATCAACAGTATATATTTTAACCAATCCCCAGACTTAACAAAGAATAGAAAGGTGATGAATGATAAGTGCTCCAGCAGTGGAGACCATGGAGAAAGGAATCCTCAATTTCAATCATGTAGGAAATGTGGAAGGAGACACCCAGGAAAGAGTCTCAATGGGACAAAGAAATGATTTACGTGCAGGAAGGAAGGACATAAATTGAAGAATTGCCGAATAAAAATGAAGAGTACTATAGAAGAAAATAGAAATGGTCCCAAGAATCCATTTACAGTCATTTTCTGTAAATGTAGGGGACCCAGCCATTACCCGAGTGAATGCCCTATTCTATAGGATATTTTCTTGGTCAAAGAAGAAGCTATGTGAAAATAAATTGTTGGAGAAATGTTTAAAAAGTATTAGTGCTCCTTGTTGATGGGTTTACTTTTGAATAATTTTCTATTGTATTTTTAACCCTACAGTTTCCCATGTGGGAATGATATTTAATGAATAATTATATTTTCTCTTATGGATATATTTATAAATAACCATTTGGTTTTATATGATCATTGGGTTTGAGGCAATTATAAGTTATTATAATTTGGGATGAAAATGCAAGGTATGAGATATCATTTGGGCTTAAATTATGTTATGGTTATTTTGAGGAATTTATCTCATATTGGTAATGTTGTAAAATATAGTTTTTGAAAAACGACAACACGCAGACTGTATGACAACCCGTCGCGTCGGACAAAGCTGTGGGAATCGAACCCACAACCAAAGTGCGATTGGGATTTATCGCCTACCACTGGACTACATGAATTCCCTAGTTAGTATGACTATTGTTTTTAATTTAATGATTTTATTGATCAATAATAAGTTTATTTGGTATCTTATGTCTTATCAAATGGATACCCTTAGTATAAGAAAATGATTTGGTGATTAAGTGATGAATGTTATTTTGGAAGATGTTCTCTTTATTGGGAACACTATATGCCCAAGGAAAATAAAATTCTATGGGATTTCATTTGAGGGGTAATGGTGGAATTTTATCTATGTTTTTATTGTGTATTTATAGTGATTTGGGTTATTTATGGAAATGATTAACCTATAATAGAGAATATGTGATTAGGTTAATTACTTTTAAGTATGTGACTTTAAGAGTAATTGATGTCATTTGGAGATACCATTTAACATGGAAGACTACATTATTATAAGTTTTGGGTTTTAATATTATTTTGGATTATATTGAAGGATTTTAAGGGCAATTGATTATTGAATGGTATTTATTTAACTTTGGGGTATTGGTGGTTTAATTTTAGAAATTAAGATTAGTGTTTATTTCTCTAATGGAATATACTTTTGGGGGATCATCAGATCTTATAGTAACCATCTTGGTTTTTATTAATCTCTAAAGACAAGGTAAATATATAGTTTATCCTTCGTGGATCATGTGATTATATAAGAATTTTATTCTATCTCTTCCAGTGTGACCAAGTCTTCTTGAATACTCATCATTTTAAAATGAGTTAGTAGTAGGAATTTATTAAAGAATGAAACTTTACCAAAATAAGTATATCTATTTATGTTCTTAGTCAATCTCAGAATTGAATTCTTCATCTTTATGTAATGTATCTAAAAAAATATAAAAATGTTGTCCATTTACTTTTCCTATTGGGAAACTAATGATCGCTTGTCCCATCACAAGTTTGTGGATTTCTTATTGTTAACTTTCTCCTGATCATGTTTTTTATCCCTCTCCATCAGAACTTGACACTTATTTTATCATCCATATCCATGTTTTTCTACATGGAATCCTAGTATAGGTTATCTCGGGTGACCTTTGTACTTCTCTTTCTTTCTTTTAAAGTGATAGTTTTATTGAATATTTTTCCGATATGGGACTTTCCATTATATTTGAATGCGCAATTTTAAAAATTGTGAGGACGCAATTTATTGAAGGAGGGGAGAATGTAAAACCCCAAGCATTTCACGGTACGCTTCTCTTTGATTAATACAATAGCGTGTGTTTTACGCAACTTCGATTTCTAACACACCTAGACCAATCAAAGTATCCGTTATGAATAGTAATACCCACTTTTTTAAATTTTATAAATTCTATCTCTCAAAATGGACTTCATTTTTGGATTTGATATATTGAAATTAGCCTTGGGTGAAATTTTGGTACTTTTCGGATAACTTTCATATTTTAATGAATAGTGAAAATTACTAAATTTTAATTAAAAACAACTTTTTTAATCAAAATAATTAATATTGATAAATTATGAATTTGAGTGGTTTTAAAGTAAATTTAGAATATATTTTTACATTTAATAAAATTTTGGTCATTGGACATAATTTTACAATTAAACTGGACATAAAAAAGTGTATATCTTTTGATAGTTATTATATCTTAAAAACACGTTTTTTGTTTTCACAGCGGGAATTAATTTTAAATTAATTTCTGCCACTTCTGTGTTTGGAATTTGGAAAAATGAATTCTATATTTGGAATCAGGATGTTCGAATTGTGTAAATAGGTAACTATTATTTTTAGACATTTTGAATAATTACTTCGGTAAATATTTTATTTACCATGGTTAAAGGGTAAATACGGTAAATAAGGGTTAAAAATAATATTATATTAAAACAAAATTACCCTAAAACTTGTCCTAACCTTATTGGTTGATACATGTCCGACCGTGGGCATCTTTGGGTCGATTTTTGGACCCCATGGAGCCACTTGTAATTGATAATGACACTTTATATTAATTAAGTTTAAATAAATACAAAAATGACACAAGCATATATCTTTTAGAAAAACATTTTTACATAGGGTTATATATGTTGGATTTTCGATTATAAATATTCATTAGAAAGATAAAAATATTTCTTACATAATGGTATTTTATTTATATTTTTTATACATTTAATAATTTAATTTATTTATGACATAATGGTGATGCATTAATTACCTAATTAATGAAAAACTAGAATAATTGATATTATAAATACCCAAATAAATGTAATTTGAGACTTTTTATAAATACCAATAATTTTCTAGGTTAATATGATATGTTATTATTGATTTAATTAACTTTTTTCTAAGTAATCATTCGTTTATGAATTTTACAAAAATTAATTATTGAATAGTGTCAAAATTGACACAAAAGAGTTTTTAAAACATATAATATATTATTAATTGATATTAAATTTCTAAAAATCTAAGGTTATGCCAAAAGACTTATATCAATATAGTTGTATCCTTAATGGACCACTTGTGGGTCTTTTGGATTTATATAGTATGTTTATTAACCATATAATATAAAAATACTAAGAGACATTGTAAAAGTGAAACTAATTAACTAAGAGTTAATACTTAATGATAAGGTTAATATAGTAATCCAAACCTATCTAAATCCTATTGGTTGAGTGTTTTTAGACCTATCCCAACCTTAAACATTAAATAATCTACTTTGGAGCCATTATAAACAGAATATAAATTTTTTATAAAATAATATTTCTAGCTTTTCCAACGGTGCCCCTCACCCCTCTTATAAAAGGGCACTCCCCCTTCTCATTAATTCACACCATCAAAGCCTTTTGGTTCAGCCAACCCCTACCCAAATACTCTCTCATATTCCCTCACTTCATCCTATAGTCCTTCCTTTAGTCAGAAAGCCAACCTAAGGAGACCTTCTGATCAAATCAAAAGGAAGAACCCGAAGAAGAGGTAATGATTTCACCACCCTTTTTCAAGTACCTTTCTTCTTCCACTTCTTCTTTATTTGTTATTAACATTATAAAATAATAAATCCAGTATATTATATATACTTTGATGTTATTATAAACATGGTACAACCATATTTTAGTATTCTATCCATCCGTTGAATGACATGTCACCATACGTGCGTACGTACGGCTTACCGTCTCCACGTCGCGGTGTAATTGTTATTCAAAATATTATTATTGGATGGGTATAATAATTATGTGTAATTCATGTAAATAATAAATATAACATGATAATTATTTTGTATATATGATATACAATCAAATTAAATATTATTTTAATATCAAAATAATGATATTGTCGCTCGTGCGTACGTACAGACTACCGTCTCCACGAACACGATGAGATTCATTCTCCACCGTATTAATTCAAGACTAATTCTCATTTAATGATTAAAAATAATTTTTAAAGATTTTATATCATTCTGTATATGAATAATATACATCCCATTAATAACAAATATGGCTCAAATAACAATGAATATAAAGGAAAATGAACCCGTTAACACCCGAAACGACAATAATTCTAAGATATTATTAACAAATAAATGTTAAAAGATCATATATGATATCATATTAATGCATATGATTATTTTTTAATTCAATAAAAATTATTTCACCATTATACAGGAGGTTAACCTACCCTCGACCAAGGAAAAAGTAAAATGTAAGGGGTTTCTTATCTCACTTTTAATTCCGTGAGAATTCCATTGTTCACCACTTATTTATTGCATGTGGTGTGTGTACTGCCCATGATTGTATTCATTGTGTAATATACTATAATTTATTGATATTTAAATCATCATTTTATTATCCTTCTTTCATGGGTGTATGTTTCGTAAGTTACCAAATCGATAAGGGAATTTGAAATTTCAATTTCCATTTATTCGGCTTTACGCAAACTTTATTGATTATTTTACTCCGAGATTATGTGTGGAATCACTATTAATTTTCTCATGTCATAATTTCCACTCACTTTTTCTATGTATATACTTTTGATACACATAATAACTCCATTGATAATTTCTCAAGTCATCGATATGAATTTGATAATAGTAATTTTGACTCATTCTCCATTGTTGAGTTAAACATCCAATTCATTAGTGTTGTTTTTACAAGATTATGTGTGAATGTCCTTTGATTGTTTTACACTGAATATCCAATCATATTTAGTGTATTTATATTTGACATACATAACTATGTCGTTGATTTATCCTTAACCTAAGGATACGGCCTTTATGTGAGATTTCATCTCAATTTACATTCCATTGAGACTTCTTCATTGTTAGACACCAAATAACTTTTATATGGTGTATATAATGTACTTTGACATATTATATCATGAATCCCTTTATTCTCATGATATTAAAATGTCTTTTATTACCTCAATTATTTGTATTCAAGTGTCTCTCATTTGGTTAGAAACTCTAACTAAAGTATCATTTTTAAATGTTTTGAAGATTTATTCTTCTAAATATTTCTCAGTAATGTCCATGTTTTAAAAATGGTTTTAAGGATTTATTTATATGGACATTATGGTTTTAAAATTAAAATTACTTTTAAAATATTCAAAGTCGTATGGGACACTTTGATTCAAAAATATGTTTTTAAATGACTTCTTGACAAATAGTGCGGATTTTAAATGATTTCAAGAAAAGGTGGGATATTTCTCTCTAATAGTTTTGATGATTATTTTCATTTATCCTTCATCATTCTCTGTTGAGGTTAATCTGATACAATACAATCTTCCATACTGTATCGAATGAGTTATGTTTGACTGTTGATGTGCTATTTTTATACCATTCATGGTTTGTGGATAAAGTATTGACATCTTGTAGGCTAGTTTTAATACAAATGATTATGTTATGTTTCAAAATTTTCATATGAGAAATGCATTGGACTTAGTAAGTGATGGGTGGAGCCCACTATAGCTCTTCGATGCATCGGTAGGTCTCATGAGACAGACTAGTTTCTTGGCATGAGGCCTTGACAAAATCTTATTTGTAGTCCTGGCACGAGGCCTTGGCTATGTGGTTATGATATTCTGGCATTATGCATTCCATCATTATGAAAGTGGTTATTGATATTGCATGTGATTATTCGATTAGTATAATATCCATGTGAAAAAATTAAATGGCATTATTTCATTTTATTTTTGCCATACTATGTTGAATTTCAAGTTCGAAAGGATTTTGTTTTAGTTATACATTGCCTTAAATGTTTATTCTTATTTATGAAATTTTCCGCTATATTTTTATCCTTATCAGCCATTTGAGCTCACCCCTTTTCTATGTTTTATTTTTCCCAGGATGTGAAGAAGTAATTTATGAATGACCTGCAGGGATAGTATAAGGGGATAAGAGTGTGGACTATGGAGACTATGTTGTTCTAGTTTTCATTTTTATGATGTAATGTAAAAATTTATGAATATATCTAGTTATTCCAAGGCTACTAAACTAATCGGTCTTTCGAGATTTGATCCTTTGTGATCATGCCAATGATACGTAATAATGCACCGACTCTGGGTAACTAGGGTCAGGCCGTTACAGCGATGTTATTGGAGTTGGTATCATGTTTCTTATTTCATTTATGCCTCTTAGAAACATCCTATGGCCTCTCAAGAATCTATTTTCATTGATGGTTTTTTTCGGACTCTGAATAGAGGGTTAAGGTAGATACCTCTTTGTGTGCTATTTGTTTTCCATATGGTGGTCGATGTTTGATAGTGGTCATTATGTGACATGAGAATGTTGGGTGTGTCTTTACCTATTTTGGTACTCTAGATTTCATGAGGTAATTAATAGGTATAGTTCTTTAAAAATGACCTTGTTTGAATTGGTGAAGGGTACATTCCATTTTTTTGCATGTTGAGTCCCAATAGGTGGACTGTTACAGAAGGGGTTTTTGTTTCATGAGGTGCTCATGAAAGGTTTCCCATCCATTGGGGAGTCTAAACTGGAGTCACCTATTCCTATAGTGTCTCTCTCTTCACTCCATATTTCTCAATCTATGGAATGCATTCTCATTGCTTCCAATGTTTTCAATTTGGAACTCGGAGGCCATTTTTCATAATCCTTTGAAGGACTATTGATGTTGTGGTTGTGGAAAGATCTATTCGTTGTGTTTCCAGTGGTTGAATCCTCTTTTAGAGGGTTCCAATTCCTATCTACGATGTCGAAAATGCTTTAATAAATAAGGATTCCAGCCATAGGTGTTGGAGTGAATAATTTCACAAAGATGGGCAGTATTTAGGTATGGGGGAATGTGAATACAACCAATGATATCTGACATTAGAGTGGACAGTGGATGAATTTTCCTTTCTCGGGGTTGTTTATTTTGGGACCTTTTTCATTGACAGTCATTATAAACTATTTATTGATTTTTTTATGGTTTTGTCTCATGGTATATAAAGTATTCAGTTTCTAGTGTTCCCTTTAAACAGTTTTGGGATTTTGTTGTTACCTTTTGGATGGTATCATGTTCTAAGGTAGTGATGGGTCCAAAATCAGTGTTCATTTCATGTTCCATCCACTTAGAACCCTCCTTTACTTGTGTTGGGATTTAGTCTTCATTGGTGGGTTCGAGATGGATGTTTTGGACCATGTGTGTTATATTTTTGTTGAATAAAGGGGAGACCAATAACTGATTTCATGGTTTCCAAGAGTTACGTTTGGTTTTGTGAGTGGTTTTGACTCAGAAGGGTCAACGTTTTCATCAATACTAATATGGTGGGGATACCATCATGAAAAAAAAAGGTAAACTTGGACTTTAAAGTTCTCTTGATGGGGTAATCCGTTGTTCCTTTTCCTCCCGACCAAGAATGAGGTAATAATTAAGTTGGGTAATGGGTCACTTGATTAATGTATGTGGATGTTTCATTGAGCTTTGGTAAATTCTAGGTTAGGTATTTGGGTGTTTCATGTTGTCGTATTTTTTTGGAGGTGATGGTTCCTCACTATCAGTACTCTCGTTTATGTTATTCAAGTATTGGTTTCTCTTTGAATATTCCTTTGGTTATTGAGTGAGTTCTCATATTTCATTCCTTAAATGATCAAGATATTGTTTTCATAATCGTTGTGTGTTGATGCCTGATTTGACCAACTAAGTCATTTGGGTCATTTTGGGTGTATAATGTTTCATGGTTATGAGATTTTCCACATACCAACACGCCACTTATATTTTAATTTATTTAATTTATTGATTCTTGGACTTATAATATTTTATATTTGATCAGTTTGAGTGTCAGATTGAAAATTATTTACTTTTTATTTGTAAATGAATGTTTTGGGCTTCGCAACATTTGGGGCGCATGTAGAGCCTGGTTAGGGAACTCTACATCTACACCCAGTTAATTGTGGGCTCTGCCTGTGTTTCAATATAAAATTATATTGAAATGAAGAATAATATAAACTATGATAAATGAAATAAAAATTAAAATAATTTAATAATAATAATATTCATATTATTATTATTAAAGTTATTATTATTAGTATGAATATTATTATTAATATTATCTTAATTATTATATTATTATATTATTTTTATTATTTTTATTATTATTATTATCCTTGTCGTTATTATTGTTATTTTTTATTATGTTTTTTTAGAATTCCCAAATGGATCACCTTCTTCACAGTCGTGTATCCACCACTATCCCCCTTGGAGCCCTCCTATAGTGTGTGACCACTCTACAGTTGACATCCATGGCCAAAACCCCTCTCTAATGTGTGCCACCTTGTCCAGGACCCCCCTACAATGCTCACCTCCCTACGGTGATATGTGATCCCTTGGGCGATCCTCTATATATAGCACGCCTCCGTCTTGTGGACCCACTTTCTAAGGCCTTTTTCTTCTGATTTATTCATGGATTCCATTTGATTCCTAGAGTTATGGTTATGTTCTATCCTCTCCTCTATATCATTGTTATTTTATCTTACTTTGTATCCTTATCAGTTTGACCAAAAACCCTAGGGTTAGGGTTGATGCATTTTTGTGTTTCTTCCTTTGAAATAGTGGGAGAATAATATCTTGGGACGCATTCATGTTCCTTCCAAAAACTTCCATTGAAGGTGACATTTTCCAATTTGATTAATTCCACATTCCAATGATTTCTTGTAGGGTTTTCCGATTCTATTCTTTGTCACATAGATTATATTTGGGGGTTTTGTAGTTTATGACTGCCTGATATTTAATTTACGGTGTGTTAGATTGTGCATTGTAGTTTCGATTCACCACTGCCATACGAGGTTTTGATGTTTTTTATTCTAGTTGGATTTTAACTTATTATATGTTGTTATTTAGATATCTTATGGTTCATTGTAGTTATTGTGTAGTGTGGGGTCCTAGTTTTGTGGTTTCGAGTCACCAGGTCTAAGGCAACTTGCCTACAGATCCATAGCCATATATATATATATATTCCCCTCATTACATGTAAATTCACCCATGGCTATAAAATACATGTTTGGGGCAAGGTGTTCCTAAATATATATATACATACATACATATATATGTGTGTGTTTGTGTGTGGGTGAAAGATTCATTAGTAGGTTATTAGAGACTAATCTATGCATATAAGCATATATGTGAGGATCCCCTTGCACATGTTCATGTCCATGTAGGTGTGTGAACAGGTTTTTGGTGTTCTTATATATGTGTGTGTGTGTGTGTGTGTGAAAGTGCATATTCTTAGTGCAGGAGCAACAACTTATAGTTTTTAATTGCTAAGATTTTAATGATCGGTTTTGTTTCACCTTGAGGTAGGTCCTCTATTACTATTCATTTAAATTTAATTCCTTAATTTCTAGAGTGGTTTATAAAGTAATTTTAGTATTAAATATTATATACATGCTGTGAAAAGTGATGGTGATTCATGATTTTGGACTTGCAATTATTTTTTATGTTTTCATAAAGTTTTGACAAGTGTATTTTTCATTAAAATGTGATCTGAAGATATTTTAGAATACAAAATATTTCAAAATTTTAAAAGTAGATCATAAATGTTTTTTGGGTGGGTGGTGGTTATGTCATAAATTATTGGTGTGTATATCAGTTGGGAATGATGATTTAAAAGAATATATTTTCTGGTGCGATTTTAAAAATGGAATATTCCATGATTTGGAATGTTAGGAAAAGTATATTGGCTTTGGTGTGAATTTAAGGTTAAATAGTGATTTTCCATTCATAAATATGTTTGTTAGATTTAATCAAGGTTACTAGTTATTTTAAAATGTGTTATGAATTTGTGTTTTAATTGAAATTTCAATGGATTTAGAACTTGATAATGTAGTGTGAGAAAGTTTTCAAAAAAATGTTATTGTTTGTGACATAATGATGCCCAGTTGGAACCTTGAAAATGATTTTTGAATGTGACAAACACCACTTGAGGCATGACCCATTGTTTTAGAAACAATATGTGTATGTTAAATGTTTTATTTGTGATATGTTTCTAGTAAGGTAGATTGTGGTTTGTTGTTTGGATTTTAATGGGGGATTCACTCAATGATGTAGATCGGTGGTGAGAGGTTAGATGTGTTTTTGAATAATGAAAATGTTATGTTCATAAATGTGTTCTTCATAAAAGCTCACCACCCCTTGAAATAGATCACATGTGAAACTTGGGTATCTTGGTGGGTGTACAATGAATACTATGGTAAATGATACATATGTGTCTCATCGCGATTTCTTCTAGCTATATTGACGCTTACTATAATGATTATACATTTGAAATATTTGGAAACCATTATAATTTTGGATGAAATCCTCTATAGTGGCTCATGCTAGAGTGTGATGCCTATTATATAGACAACCAGATCATCGGATGGGATCCTATCTATGGTCTTGTACATGAGGACATTGTAGGTTGTTTTTGATATACCATTTTTCACAACAAAATGTGGTTTTAGTGTCCCATTTCAGCTAGATTAACCATAATGTATTTTCCCATAGCACTCGCTTATGACATGGTGCTTGTGATGTTATTTTAATTTCATTTATTTCATACATGATGTCAGTTTTGTAAAAACCATATTTTAATTTATATTTATTTCTTTCATTTTATAATGTTAGTGAATTTGGAATTTATTTTGAAACATTAGTAGAATGGAAAATCATTACATAAAAATTAAAACATGTTACTTGAACCAGAAAATAATGAAAAAAATTATTTTATTATATCTTATTTTCAATATATCATGTTTTATGTTTCTTTATAATGGTAATGTATTAGGGAATTTTTTATCCTTGAAATTCCTACCGATCATCTCGGTGCTCACACATAATATATTTTTCAGATTAATGCTTCTCATGTTTGGGTCACTCTAGGACTGAGTGTGGTTTTATTATCTTTGGTGACCCACAGAGTAACTTGACGTAGGTTTCACTTCCTAGTTTATTTTTATTCCTACTGCCAGTTTTTTTAGATTAATTTTGATTAATTATCTACAATTTATGGGTAAATAATAACCAAATTCCTTATTTTGATGCAAGACACTTGTTTTCGGCCCGTGGGTATCAAGAACACCATTATGGAATTCTTGAAATCTGAATTGGGTGATGAGTTCAGGGTTGACCCGGGTCACTTCATGAAAAATTCATTCTCTAAGAAACAATTTTTAGGCACACATGTCTATTTTATAACAAAAAATTATACTAAAAACTTTTTGTTAATTATTTAAATTATATGTACATATAATATATATTCAACCAAATATTTAACATTCTTATTATGTATTTTCTAGATAAGAATGAATAAAAATCTTATTTTATGCTTAAAACACATATTTTTACTAAAATGTAGTGTTCCCCTTTTTATGGAGTAATTATTTTAAAAATAAAATTCTCCAATTAATGAAATAATTTGAAAAAATATAAATCAATTTTTAAATCTTAATATCAAAATTTTATTGTGGTGAATTTCTAATATTTTTCTGAAAATATTTATATTTTGATTAATAGTATAAAATAATAAATTTTAATTGAAAGCTGTCATTCCACATAAATTATTTAGAATTTTAAATTATATTATAAATTATTGTCATGCAAAATTTGTTAAATTATATATATATATATATATATATATTAATAAAATTTAGTTCACTTGAATCAATTTGATATTGAAATTTGATATAAAATCTCTGTAAATATTTGAACATTTTCACTTTATAACACAACCTTCTCTTCACTTCTTTGTGGTTAATGTTAAATTAAACAGTGCAAAATATATTATATGAATTAGGAAAAATGGATTCCATATAAATAATAATAATATTAATTTATATTATAATTTATGGTTTTTTACCATAATAATTAGTGAAACCCGTTAAACTAATTAACAACATAAAGGTTAAAATGGGGTTTTTCACATTACATGTGGCTATATAAAAATTAATTTTACATATACATATGATATTTATTTAATAAATTGGTTTTCATATTTAGAAACATTAGGTAAAAATAATATAATTTATATCATTTTAATTTTATTCATAAAAAGATAAATTACTCATGTAAATAGAAATATACTAATTATAATTTTTAAAACTGAAATAGTAAAATTTAGTAAAATTAATGACGGAGGAACAACATGATTAAAATGTATTTATATTTTTAAAGTTATTTAATGACCAAATAAACCATACCCTATATTATTTATCTATTTTTGTGGAACATGAGATAATGGATACCTTCCAATATGGAATACTTTTGGGTATGTCCAAGAATTCTACTCTTCCTCAACAATTAATGGGCACTCACACTCCACCTTTATTCCCACTTTCACACCACATTGGTTAAGATAATACAAACCCAAATAACTTCCCAAATTTCCTCCCCTAATACTATAAGACTCATTGTGGCCACAAATCCAGCATTTGAAGGATATAGTAAAAACCTAAGGATATTACTTGATTAAGAGGTAATGTTTTTCAACAAGCATCCTTATTATATTTCTTTCACCTCCTCATTTAATTGTTATTGTATCATTATTATATAATACCATATGTATCATCCATATACTAGTTGTTATTATGTAATTTTTATTACCTAAAACCCCACACAATTTCGTAAAAAGGGCTTCGAAATCAATGTTCATGTGTATGGTGGACTACCGCCACATGAACCAGAGTATTCTGTTTTTTTGTTACCAGCTCTCAATGTTGTAAATAATTATTTACTTATATTTGATAAATGATATTTTTTAAATTATTGATTTTATTATGATTCATGAATTATTATATCACACATGCCTTCTTGCTTTCCATTTTTGGGAATACAATAACATCATTCGTGTGTACAGGGGAATACTGCATCGTGAAGTGATATGAATCGATTATGCTTCATATGGAATTTGTTAATGATGGATTTAATAAAAATATGATATATATATATATATAAGACATTAAAATGATACTTTAATATATATATATATATATATATGTCAATTACTTTTCATTCATTCAGTACAATGAGGAAATTCAAACATAATTCATGTGTGTGAATGACATACCATCTCTATGAATGATGTACATCAGTTCATGTCAATAAATTTTATGGATTACTATAAATAAATATAGAATGAACATAAATTTATTTATTTCATGGTTTAATTTTTTAATTATGAAACAATGATCGACCTAATAGGGACAAGAAATAAAAATTTCAAAATATACATGAAAAACAAAGTTGTTGTTAAATAAAACATAACATGAACATGGAATTTGTATTAAAATGGTAATAAAAGGGTTATAAATAATAATTTATGGTTTGAAATATATAATTTTGATCATTTAATATATTTATAATAATATTTTATTTATTAAAAATGATCTTTGGACAAATATAACATAAGTCTAGAATTAAGGCATTGGTTTTCTCATCTCACATTAATTTATATGAGATATATGCCATGATCACAAATTATTTGTGTTGTATGGTGTATATAAATAACCTGAATGTATGGTATTGTTATTACACTTATATTTATAGGGATTTCAATATCTATTTTATGATATATCTTTTATGGGGTTTACACTTTTAAAGTTACCAAAGCAGTAATGGATTTTTGTCTCGGGTTTCCTTCTTCGAGAGGTATGATATGTCATACATGTATATTCATTTATAATATGTATTTAATATTCCATTGAAAATTTCTGTCAAAAATCCCTTTATATTCTTGATATTATAGGGTTTATTTAATTTTATTCTTTAATGGGGATTATGATTCAATGTTACCGAAGTGGTAAGTGTTTTATGTTACATTCTCGCCATTTATCAAGATTGTTTATGATTATGATTTCAATAATGGAATATTATTATTTATCTCTCATGTAACACATGAACCTTATTATCCTCTAGTTCTGTCATTATAATCCCCGATCTCCCTACATTTTCTACTCTTATTGTACTAAATAATTCTAAAAAATGTGTTTTAAAAAAAAATCATTTTTATTGGAAACTAAATTTCTTCTGAAAATGTATTTTCTAAATATGTTGTAAAAAACGTATTTAAAAGTGTATTCAAATAAAAAAGAACATTTTAAAATATTTTTTTCAAATGGTTTAATGCTTTTTATATGTGTTTTTTGTTATTTTCAATGAATAGTAATATGAAAGTTTTTATGTTTTAATTATTTTTTCAAAATGAAAATTATAATTTCATCAAGGATGTTTTTAATGATCTCATATTGATATATCAATTTATTAATTTCAAATACCCTTATTTTTAATAATTCTATAATGTATATACATCCTAATGATAACATCCTCATTATTTCTATGGATGGATTAATATTTTTTTAATTAAATTTTCTTGTAAATCATTTCATTTCTATGGGTTAATTATGTTATGAAAGTGATAATGATTTTTTATACATTTTATAATGAAATAAAATCTATTTTTCCTACGTTATTGTTGTGTTTCATACACATAGATTATATTAAGGGTCATACCATATCGTATTCGGTGAGCCCATTATAGATTATACGATGGGGAGAACAAGATAACGCCAGGTCAGCCCATTACAGATTATATAATGGGGTGGCCAAACAATGTCAAGTGAGACTGTTATAGCATAAAAGATGAGTGTGCCTAGATATTTCTCCAATTAATTGGGTAAAGTGATATATATATATATATATCATGATATTAAAATGAGAAAAAATATAATGGTCTTGATCCTCAATGGGAGGTAGATGTATCCTTATCCACATTCAGAAATAGTTGTTTCATGATCTATATTGGGAAACTGGTGTGTCATGGTCCACTAAAGAAGGTAAGTGGTTCCTAATCTATTATGTTGATGGGTCAGGTAGTCAACCATGAGGCATGAAATATTTTTCTTATTTATTATTGATACAAACTTTTATAACATGAAATAATGGTTCATGATTGATTTATGATTATTTCTCACACATAAAGACAATGTAATCAAAAATAATAATGTCTATATTAAAATAATAATATTTATGATCTCTGAATGGTTGGTTATAAAAATTGTAAGTTATTTTCATGATCATAGATCACTCTTCATATATTATTCTTTCATATGATCATATTTTGATATATCTTATGTTTACCCATACTAATAATATAAGATCACCATTTATTATGTTTCATTCTATAGATAATGATGAAAGGTTTACATGGGGTATAAATAATAAGAGTAGTATATTAGATTATATTTTAGGGATATTTTTATGATATTTCAGCATGTTAGAAGAGTATGTTCCATGTTTCCAAAGGAATTAAACATGTATGGTTCTAGGGCATGTGATTTTGTAATGTAATGAATTTTTATCAAAAAATATGTAATATCCATGTATGAAAAGCCTGGGTCACTATAGTTGGTATCAATGTAATGGTTTAGATAACCTTTAAAACTAAGATAATATACATTTATTGAGATAACTATGGATATTTCTTAGGATATATATAGGTATGTCTCTAATGATTTGTATAAGGATAAGCTAATGTAAATGAAAATGTCCTGGAATATTGGTAAAGGTTAGAGCGATTTGTTTCCTAAAAATATATCTTTGTTAGAATATTATAAGGGGAAGTGACTCAAGATTATATGTACCTAGGGGTAATATCCCTAAAAACACCATATTGATCTAGACTCGATATAGAACTGATGAACGATTATGGTATATTCTACACACCTGCTCTGACATTGTTGAGGGATATAATCTGGAAATTTAAAAACTATTTAAGAACCATACTAAGGGATTTAAAAAGATGATGAAAATGAATGAATTATAAAAACCTTAAGGTTCCATCACTAGTAGAAAAAAAATTTAATACATCATAATTTTTCACGTCAGTTCTATATAACCGAAGTACAAAGCTCTAAAATCGATTTATCCCATTAGTTATACAAGAATCGATGAGATAAATTGATGATAATCAATTCATTACATCGATTGTTTTATAACCAACGTAAGAAAAATATATATATTAGATTTATCACGTTCATTATAAAATAACTGATGTGAAATTTTGAATAATGGAACTTTCTCATGTCGGTTATAAAATAACCGACATGATAAAGGAAATCCCAGAAATTTATCACATTTGTTATCAAAAGAACCGACGAGATAAAGCACCATTTATCACGTCAGATATAAAATAACTAACATGATAAGTTATTTTCCACGTTGTTTATTAAATAACCGACTTTATAAACATAAAATAATTTTTTTATCAAATAGGTTATTTAATAACCAATGTGATAATGCTTTTAAATGATTGATCACACCCTGTATTCAGTCGTTATATTTTCTTCGATTAGGTGACCTATGACTCATCTCTCTCACACAGAAAACATAGAATGGATTCTTGAATGTTCTTCCCTCCATCCTTGTTTTTTCAGCATTATTCATCATCTTTATTATCTCTATCTCTATCTGGTCGACTCACAACACTAAATTAAGCCCCAAACAGCTCGGTTTCAGTTTTTGTTTTTCACGATGCCCTAAACTATTTTTTTGAGAACTTGTATTTCAATCATTGTTCTTGATATCATGGTAAGTTTCATAGTGTTCATTTTTACTAGGCTAATTTCTTTTCTGGTAAAATAAACCATGGATATGATATCTGGAAATTTAACGAGTTTTTAATGTTTTATCATGTCTGTGTGCGCGTAGAGGGGTGTCCAAGGGGGTGGGGTCGGGGCTGTCCTAGTGGGTGGGGTGTCCAGGGGATGGGGGGCTATTCAGGGGGTGTTGGGGTGTCCAAGGGGTGTCAATGTGGGTGGGGGTGGTGTCTATGGGGTGTTGGGGCACTCCAAAGGGGGTTGCGGTGTCCAAGGGGGTGTGGGTTGTGTCGAGTGGGTAAGGAGGCTATCCAAGGGTGTTGTGGTGTCCAAGGGGGTGGGGGTGGTGTCTAGAGGGGTGAGTGGGTTATCCAAGGGGGTGGGCATTGTTCAGGGGGTTGGTGTCCCGGGGGTGGGGGGCTGTCTAGAGGGGTGGGGGTTGTTTAGTGGTGGGGGCTGTCTAGAGGGGCTAGGTGTCTGTCCATGGGGTGGGGGGGATGTCTAGAGTGTTGGGGGGTTTTCTAGGTATGGGGGGATCTCTAGAGGGGTGGGGCTGTTTAGGGGGGGTCTGTTAAGAGGGAGGGTGTCCAAGGTGTTGGTGGTGTCCAGGGGGGGTGTCAAAGGTGGTGGGGGTGGTGTCTAGGGGGGTGAGGGGGCTTTCCAATGGGTTAGGGGTGTCCAGGGGTGGGGGTGGTGTCAAGTGGGTGATGGTGTTGTCCAGGGGGTGGGGGTGTCCAGGGGGTGTCTAAGGGCGTGGGGGTGGGGGTGGTGTCCCGGGGTAGGGGTGTCCAAGGGGGTTAGAGGTGGTGTCCCCGGGGGGGGGGGGGGGGTGAGTGGGCTATCCAAGGGGTCATGGGGTGCCTAGGGGTTGAGGTCTATCCAGAGGGGTTGGGGGGATGTCCAAGGGGTGGGGTAGTCTGAGGGGGTGGTGGTGTCCACGGGGTGTCCATGGGGTGTCCAAGGGTGTGGGCGTAGTGTCCAAGGGTTGAGGGGGCTTTCCAAGGAGGTGGGGTTGTGCAGGGGTGGGGGTGGTGTCTAGGGGGTGTGGTGGATGTCCAGGGGGTGGGGGTCCAGGGGGTGGGGGATGTCTAGAGGGGTTGCGGAGTTTTCCGGTGGGTGGGGGCTGTCTGAGGGGGTGGTGGTGTCCAGGGGGTGTCCAAGGGGGTGGGGGTTGTCTAGGGGGTGGGGTATAGGGGCTGTGGGGGTGTCCAGGAGGTGTCCAATGAGGCAGGGGTGGGGGTGGTGTCCAGGGTAGTGAGGGGGCTTTGTAAGGGGGTAGGGGTGTCCAGGTGGTGTGGGTGATGTCCAGGGGGTGAGGGGGTTGTCCAAGGTGTGGGGGTGTCCAGGGGTGTCCAAGGGGTAGGGGTTGGGTGTGGTGTCCAGTGGGGTGGGGGTGTCTAGGTGGTTGGGGTGGTGTCCAGGGGGTGTGTGGGATTTCCAAGGGGGTACGAGGTGTCCCAGGGGTGTGGGTGTCTAGGGGTTGCGGGGTTGTCCAGTGGGGAGGATGTACAAGGGTTGGTGGTGTGTAGGGGGTGTCCAAGGGGGTGGGGGAGGTGTCCAATGGGGTATGGGGTTGGAAATCCACCTCACCCCTGGACATCACCCCCTGGATACCCCACCCCCAGGTACACCCCTAGACACGCCCCCACCCCCTGGACACCCCCTACCCCCATGGAAACCCTGGACAACCCCCTACCCCCGTGGAAATCCCCTACACCCTTTGACATCCCCCAACCCCTGGAAATCCCCTACCCCCTTGGACATCCCCTTGGTATGTGTGTATATATATATATATATATCCCAACAATTTCATTGAAACTATTGGAATATTTTAACTTCAGGTAGTCTATACCAACGGTTCCTATAGAAACGTTGTTATAGGGATATTGAAATGAAGTTCATGACAATGGTGTGTGAAACTAGTGGGGTATTCTATCCCAATGGAATTAGGGGGTATCTCAATGGTTTTAAATCATTGGTATATGTGTAATTTTAAGTAGTAAATATATACATATTTTGATATCTATACTTCATATTTCTTTTTTACGGAAGGGTGAATTTGGTATCCTTTTGAACTAAGATGTATTCATTGTGTACCATAAAAATAAATGATCCATGATGAATTTAAAACTATTATATCTAACTATATTTTTGTTTTAAAATCATTTTCATGAATATTTTTTTCAAATACGCAATGATTTGTTTTATATTTCAAATTTGTTTTACATTCAAATTATGATGTTTTTCATATAAATATATATTTGTTTTATCTTAAGAAGGTGTATAATTTTGATATTTTTTATAGGTAATAATGAGTCAAAGTAGGATTGTGGATCATCAAATGTGTAGTTAATAAGAGAAAGGTGTTGATGCCTTTTTGGAATATTCTAAATGAAATGTTCAAAGAAGTGACATTCTTTTCTATCCATGACTGAAATGTTTTAATATGTAGAAGTTGAAAAGTAGAGAGATCAAATATCATGTTATTTGTCATTGTTTGTATCCTAGATACAGCCCTTGGATTTTTCATGGTGAAACTGGACAGAATGTCAGATCTACTAATGATGATGATTTTCAAGATGGTAACACCGATGGAATTAATGAAATGATTTGTGATATTGTAAAAAAACAAATTAAGATAGAACTGACAATTTCACATCTATATGGTGAGGTTGAAAAACAATTGCATCCTAGTTGTACGAATTTTATGGTTTTGTCAACTGTGTTAAAATTGATTAACCTGAAGGTGAAACATGGATGGAGTGAGAGAAGTTTTATAGAGATTCTACAATTATTTAAAGGCATTCTTCCAAAAGACAATGATCTTCTATATTCACATTATAAGGAAAAATAATAATATTCTCGATGGGATTGGGATACATGAAAATACATGCATGTCCAAATGACTATATGATATATAGGTTAGAATTTGAATTTATGTTGGAGTTTCCTAACTGTGGGACATCACGATATAAGTTGAAAGAAAATTCATAGTCTGATGTAGAGATTACAAATATCCCTTTAAAGGTATTTTGGTATCTCCTTATAATTCATCATTTGAAAAGTTTATTTTCTAATTCACATGATGAAAAAAGGTTAAGATGGCATATTTATGTGTGGATATGTGACGGAGAAATACATCATCCAGCTGATGGTCCACAATTGATCGAAATTGATGAGCAATATCCGACATTTGAAAATGATATTAGAAATCTCAGACTATGGTTGTACACATATGAAATGAATCCATACCAAACTCTAATTAGCATACATAGTTCATGGCTAGTTTTATTGGTAATTTATATCCTCTCTCCAGATGTTTGTATAAAGCACAAATATGTCATGTTTAGTATAGTGATATATGGTCCGAAGCAACCCAGAAGTGATATTGATATTTTCTTATCACTATTGATTGATGATTTGAATCTTTTAAGGGAGGATGGTATTAGGGTGTATGATTCTTATAAAATGGAATATTTTCAACTGCATGAAGTGCTTATGTCCACTATAAATTACATCTCAGCATATGGAATTTTTTCTGCAGAATGTTTTAAGGGGAAGAAAGCATGTCCAATTTGCAAACAACAGACATCATATTGTAAATTGCAGCATGGGAGGAAAAAAGTTTAAATGTGTCATCGAATGTTTTTTCCTATGGATCACTCTTATAGAAGTCTAAAAAGTCATTCAATGGATCAAAAAAAATTAATATTGCTGTAAAACCTTTATCACATGATGTGTATTTTTAGATAGTGGAAAACAAAGATGTGACATTGGGAATGACACAAAAATATAGTAATGATAAAAATATTTGGAAGAAAGGGTCATTATTTTTTGAGTTACCATATTAGAGATATCATGAAGATAAACGTAATATTGATTTCATGAATATAGAGAATAATATCTAAGGCAATTTTACCAGAACGTTGATAGGTATTAAAGGAAAGACAAAAAAGTTGGTTTCAATGCAAGGTTAGACTTACTATAAATGGGAATACGTTTGGAGTTATCTCTCACTCTTAATGGAAGACGAACATTCCTTTCCCTGACATTTCATAAATTATCAAAGTGGGAGAAAATTATCTATTGTATGTGTCTTCATGATATCAAAGTGCCTCATGGTTATTCTTTAAATGTGAAATTTTTTGTCTCCTTAATGGATTTGAAGTTGATAGGTATGAAATCTCATGATTGTCACATTAGGATGAAAAAACTACTACTTGTTTCATTGCATGGAATATTTCCCATCCATGTTAGAAATACTATAATAAAGTTGTGTTATTTTTCAATTCAATTTGTAATAAGGTGAATGATGTGAATGATTTGAGCATTGTGGAAAAGGATGAAATTTATGTACCTTTTCTATCAGAAATTTATTTTCCTCAATATTTTTTTGATATAATGGTGCATTTAATAATTCATCTTGATCATGAAATATATCTTTGTGGACCTGTATATCTTCATTGGATGTATCCTTTTGAAAGTTATATGAAAATATTTAAGGGGTATGATAAGAATCCATATTGACTAGAAGCCTCCATTATTGAAAAGTATATTTTGAGGAGGTTTTGGAGTTTTGTACGAGCCACTTGGCTGCAGCGGAAAACATAGGTTTTCCTCCATCTCACCATTAAAAAGTTAATAATGAGGGAAAGGGGATTTGTGCCTTGAAAGTAAAATCATTGTCAGTTGATCAGATAAAGAATTTAGAATTATACATCATGAATAACATAGTTGATGCTCAACCGTATAACACATTTCATATTAATTAGTTGAAATAATGTCATCCAAAGAAGAACGAAATGTGGATTTTGAATGAGCACAACAAACAAATAATGGTTGAAAAATACCTTGTCTGGTAGATCAAATGTATCAGATACTTTAATACGGTTAATGGGTGGTCTATGTTTAAATGATATAACATGGTCCGGTATTGAAATTAATGGATATACATTTCATACGAAATCTCAAGATACCAATAGTGTAGTTCAGAATAGTGGTGTATTTGGTTTTGTAGAAGTAATGCATTTTTTGAGTTCTAAAGACAGAAACCCAATTTTTTCTTGATGTGTAGATTATGGAGACATTGAAATAATATGGGAGGTTGATTACATTAAAATTAAGGTTCATGATTTTAACTGCAAATGGTTTATCAGTAACAATAGTGTCAAACACAGTGAATTTGGAATGATAGTTGTTAATCTGAACAGATGGGAAGACATAGCAGATTCTTTTATAATGGAAAAACATAAAAAACAGATTTTCTATATAGTTGATCAATCAGATATGAATTGGTATGTCATTTTACAAGGGAAAACAATATGTTTGTGAGGATTAACTTTATAAAGATTCCAATTTATGTGAGATCCCTACTTCCTTGGAAATATTAGCAGAACATAATGATGAGCATGTTGAAGACAAGGGTTATGCCATAAGAAACAATCATAATGAAGGAATTTGGGAAAACAATCCCATTTTACATTCCTAATATTACAGTAAACAAATGTTTATGTCTTGATTACATTTTTTATTTTCATAAAATATAATATATTTTAATTTTTTTACTTTATTAAAACGAGTATTAAAACAAATAAGTAGATGTTTTGGTTTATTTTAAAATTTGTAGTTTAGTTTATCATGTTTACCATTACGTAAATTGTGTATCTATTATTTTTGTTGAATGACAATTACATTACCATGTTTTCCATGTTTAACATTTTTACCATGTTTACCCTGTTTACCATGTTTACCATGTTTATCATGTTTACCATATTTACAATTGTTTAAAATGATTACCATATAATCCATGTTTACAATTATGTAACATAGTTCAATTTTTAATTTTCAGTTTACATTAGTATTGTAATATTTAAATTTTTATATTTGTGATCTATGTTTTTTCTTTTTTATTTGAATGATGATGACAGACCAATTAGTTGATCAACCACAAGATTCTAGAGATGAGCATAATGATCATACCTATAGGGAGGAACACTCACATGCTCCTTTTGATGTTCCCCAATATTCCACATGTGCTCCCACAACGACAAAGAAGAGTTCCAGAGTTGGTGAAAATGGCCACACACGTTTAACAAAATTACCACTTTCTCATACCTAGGACCAGAGGATACTCGTTGTGTTTGATGAGGATGATATTCTTAGAGGTCCAAATGGAAAATATTTTAATAGTTTTTTATCAACTCAGGGTAAGAAAAAATTAATCATTTAGTATGATGATTGGAGAAGTGTGAAAAAAGAGATAATATCTTAGTTGTGGGAGACAATTTTGGTAAGATATTTTGCTATTTTTTCCTATTCATTAAATATTTGTTGTATAATATGTTTTAACTCTTCTTTATCAGATGAAATTTGATATTCATGACATTGGAGGAGTCAGGAAGAAATGTTTATCGATTGATGCTAGGAGATGGAGAGATTTGAAATCAACCCTCACTAATGATATCATTTTTTGGTCATAGGAGTAATTACAATCCATGTCATATATATACATTCATAGATGAAGACACATGAAGATAATTTGTAGAAATTCGAAGAAAATATTCATTTTTGGTAAGGGAAATGTAAACTGTTATAATATTTCTTATGAAAATAATCTTATTAATGTTTTGTTAATGATTTATTATTATTAATTTATAGAAATCATGGACATATCATCATGAGAACTGATCTAAAAAAGTATACCCTCATTTTTTATCTCAGGGAGGGTATGAATTATTGGAAGAAAAAATGATGGAGGAAAACTTACCAAAACTGAGAGCTTAGTCTTCAAGATCGTGAGAGGTTTCCCCTCAATTCCCACCATCTAGACATGAAAAATGGGAGAGTTATCAGATGGGAAAATAGGGGCACTATATTTTGGAAGAATTAAGAATCTTAGATAAGTGGATTGTAGGTTTTTTATTTTATTTATTTAAGTTAATTATATTTTTTATATCATTTGAATCATCATATAAATGTTAAATTAATTAATAAATAAATCTTTTAAAGAGAATAGCTCACATGGAATATTTAAAGCTACTGGGAGGCAAGATATTTTATCTGAATCATTGGGAAAGCCGGAACACCCTAGTCATTTATGAGGATATCCGATGAATGTTTAGGTAAGAAAAGTGGTGAAACGTTCTTCCACTTTTTCAGTGAGGGTGTTTATAAAAAAATAGAATCATTAGAGGCTGAAGTTTGTAAAATTAATGCTAAAATGGAGGAAAAGATTAGAGCATCAGTACAATCTATGTTTGCAGACATGCAAAGACAATTTCAGACTGCAGCTCCCACTCCACCACCTCCCCATGAAGACCCCATTATTTATCATCCACCTATAAAAGTAGCTCCCACTCACCCTCCTTAGGTTACAGACCCAATTTGTTATCCCACTCCACTGCCGTAGCTTCCTACTTATTATGAGTTATATATTGATGATCCTCACCATCAAATAGTTGCATATGGGATGGTATATTGTATAGGAGATATATTTCATCATCAACAGTTAGAGGTACAGAATCATAGGGTCACTATACAGGATAATATAGATAGATTATCTTGACAACAATTACCTACAGATGAAGTGAGGACTATTGGACATAGTATCAGCCACTTTTTCGTTTGTCCATCCATACTTCTACGACTCATTACCATAGAAGTATGTATGCTATATCTTCCATTTTTTTTATTAAAGTTTTTTTCACATTTGAAAAATAATATTATTTATATTTATTTTTACATGAATACTTAAAAGGTAAAGAAATAATACATAGACAACAACTAAGAGAAATGACTATGACATCAGATACAGATTCAAGTAGTCTTGACATATTTTCAATATATTCATTTTTTTTGCAGATCGTTATGAGTTTCCAATAGAATATCGTGTTTGTGGACGTGCAATAAATGTGGTGATTGTGAAAATTTATATCATAGATCTTGTTTTTTGAGATAAGTTTGGCATAAACATGGTGAAAATTCTCTCCATGTAAGTCTTAACACATTTTACCTCCATTATATTTATTAAAAATGTATACTTATGTCTTGTTTTTATTAGGTATATTTATAAAATGTGTTAGAGGAATGAGCGGACAAATGTATATGGATTCATGGACCCTCATTTTATTTCCATTGAAGCACATGCATTGGATGATGAACAAAGAATGCTTTATACCGCTGAAATATTTGAACAAAATATAATCACATAGTGTTAGATGATTTCTTTTGGTAAGAGATTTGAAACAAATCTCTGGAAAATAGTTCATTATATTTTAATATAAAAAACCACTTAGAATAAATTTTCATTTATCAGTGATAATTGGATGTAATTTGTTTTTTCCCATAGGGAGAAAACAATTTATTGGATTCGATCTATCCATATAGATGTGTGAGAAATTTTTAAGAATATATTGGAAATATAAGTTTCAATTTCATAATAGGTGTATATATTATAATGAATTTTAAATTTATCTCATTCATATTACTTTATAATAGGGGATGGGTCTAATTTCTATAAATCAGAATTAAAATGACTGACAAGATAAAATATGTAAAAGAAAAGGTAAATATCCCTTTATAATTTGTACTTTTAGATGTATTACATAAAAATAATATTTTGAGTTTAGACTCATTTAAATAAAACTATCATGAAAAACAAGGTGTCGTCAAATGTGGATATGATATGTTAAGATTTATGTATGAAATAATTACAATTGGAACACTTGTGAACTTATACCTGGTAAGATTTCCTTTTAAACATTTCCATAATATTTTATTTGATTTATTAATTATACATGTTAACTACTATACTTCTAATTTGTATCTATTTGATGACCCTCAACCCTATAGTGCTCAAGAGGTTAAACAATTACAAGTGAAATGGTCAAATTATATTACAGGTTTGATGAGATTTTAGTTTTTTTGTAGTATATTTTGTAATTTTGAATATTGTCATTATAATTGTGTATTTGGTAGTATTTTAGGATGGATTTAGGAATTTTTTTAGTAAAAATTATAAATTTTGAATGTTATATTTGTGAATGTTTAATTTTCCTATACTTATTTTTTTGGTCTAGTTGTGATGGTTTTTCTGGTATGGATTCTGGTCTGGGGGTGTCTAGGGGTGTGTGTGGGGGAAGGGGTTTCCAATGGGGTGGGGAGTTTCTAGGGGTGTGGGGGGGTTATCCATTGGGGTGGGGGATGTACAAGGTATCCCTGTGGGTGGGATGGTGTCTAGGATGGTGGGAGGGATGTCCAGGGGAGTGGGGGCTGTCTTGGAGGGGGGGCTCTCCACTGTTGTGGGGGTTTCTAGGGGGTGGGAGGTTTCCAGGGGTGTGGGAGGGCTGTCTAGGGTTGGTTGGGGTGTCAAGGGTGTCCATGGGGTGGGGGTGTCTAGGAGGGTGTACGGGCTATCCAGGGGGTGGGGGTTGTCCAGGATGGTGGGGGTGCACTATCCAGGAGGTCCATGGGGGTGGGAGGGTGTCTAGGATGGTGGGACGGATGTCCAGGGGGTGAGGGGTGTCTAGGGGTGTCCAAGGGGTGTGGGGGTGTCTAGTGGGGTGGGGTGGGGGGGGTCCCAGGGGTGTTGGAGGGTTGTCCAATGGGGTGGGTGGAGGGGTGTCCAGTGTGTTCATGGGTGTAAGAGGGTGTCCAGGAGGGTTTGAGGGCTATCCAAGAGAGTGGGGGGCCTTCCAAGGGGTGGGTGCGTAGGGGTATCTAGAGGTGTGGGGGTGTACATGGGGTGGGGGAGTCCAGGGGTTTGGGAGGGCTGTTCAGGGGTGTGGGTGGGGGTGTCCAGGGTGTCCATGAGGGTGGGGGTGTTTAGGAGGGTGAGAGGGCTGTCCAGGGGGTGGGGGATGTCTAGGAGGGTGGGGGATGTCCTGGGGGTATCTAGGGGTGTGGGGGTGTCCAGTGGGGTGTGGGGGGGGGTTCAAGGGTGTGTATGGGATGTCCAGTGGGGTGGGGGTGTCTAGAGTGAGCATGGGGGTAGGAGGGTGTCCTAGAGGGTGGTAGGGTTGTCTAGGGGAGTGGGAGATGTCTAGGGGGTTCAGGTGTGGGGGGTGTCCAAGGGTGGGGGTGTACAGGGGTGTGGGAGGGTTGTCCATAGGTTTGGGGGTGTCCATGGGGTTGGGAGGGTGTCCAAAAGTGTGGCAGTGTTGTCTAGGGTAGTGGGGGCTGTCCAGGTGCGTGGGGGCTATCCAGGGGTTGTCCAGGGGTGTGGGGTGGGTGGTTTCTTAGGGTGGGGGTTTCCAAGGGTGTGCGAGGGATTTCCAAGGGTTTGGGGGGTGTCCATGGGGGTGGAGGTTTCAAGGGATGGGAGGGCGGTCAAGGGGGTGGGGTTGTCCAGGAGGGTGGGGGGATGTCCAGGGGTGTCCAGTGTTACGGGGGGGGTTCCAGGGGTGTTGGAGGAATGTCTAGTGGGGTGGGGGTGTCCAGGGTTTCTATAGGGGTGGTAGGGTGTCCAGGAAGGTGGGAGGGAAGTCCAAGGGAGTGGAGGGAAGTCCAGGGGGTTTCCAAGGGTGTGGGGGGTGTCCAGTGGTGTGGGGGGGGGTTCCATGTGTGTGGGAGGGTTGTCTAGTGGGGTGGGGGTGTCCAAGGTGTCCATGGTGGTGGGAGGGTGTCAAAGTGGGTGGGAGTGTTTTCCAGGGGAGTGGGGTCTATTTAGGGGGTTTCCATGGGTATGGGGGTGTTCAGGATATGGTGGGGTTTCCAGGGGAGTGGTAGGTTTGTCCCGTGGGGTGGGGTGTCCATGGGGGTGGGACGGTGTCTAAGAAGGTGAGAGGGCTGTCCAGGTGGAGTGGGGCTATCCAAAAGTGTGGGGAGATGTCTAGGGGTGTGGGAGGGTGTCCAGTAGGGTGAGGGGTTTCCATAGGTGTGGGAGGGCTATCCAGTGGGGGTGGTCTTGTTTTGATCCATTGGTGGTTTTCTTCAGTTATTTTTTGTAGGAGAATAGTTTTGGTTGGATGGTTTTATTAAAAAAAAATTGGTTTTTACACTGGTTATTCTATAACCGACGTAATCAATGCATGGGAATGGTTTTTAACGTCAATTATTTGAAAATCGACATAAAAAATGAAAGGGGATGGGTTTTTACATCGATTATTTTGTTACTGACATAATAAATGGAATGGAATAGTTTTTTACATCAGTTATTTTTTAACCGACATAGTATATATGTTTTTATATCAGTTATTATTTAACCGACATGAAAAACTCTGGGCAGATTGGTTTATCACTTCGGTTATTAAAATAACTGACATGATAAATGTATCAGAGGTGCAGGTTATTACGTCAGATATATAATATCCAACGTGAAAAAGTATATACCACTTCAGTTATTTAAAAACCGACATAATAAATCACAACTCCGAAGCATTTTCCACATTAGTTTTTGAGGAACTGACGTGAAAATCACTTCGGATTTTTGGTTTTTACATCGGTTTTAAAATAACCGATGTAAAAAAACAATGTTTATAATGTCTCCTATAATAACGTCTGCCGAAGTACTACGTAAAATTTAAAAAATAACCATTGTAAAAAAAAATTTATACACTTTTCATAGATTAAATAAGAAATGTTCACGATTCATACATCTTATAACAGAATTTATAATTTTTTAACCATTATTTTTATAGTTTCTCACACTATTATTTTTTTATTATCCAATGAGGGGAATGAGGAGGATATAGTTTGTCAATAATTATGATGTAAATTTTTTATTATAAACTAAAGGGGATTATGAATGTATTAAACAATATTGTAGTTCTGCTTGATCATTTATCCTAAAACAGGAATAACAATGTGATCCATAACCAACTCTCGGACATCCTAATGAAGAGAAGGATATGGTCAATTGAGAGGTATTATAGTGAAGACTATAGATGAAAGAAGATGAAATTATCTATATGTCAAGAATGTGTAATGAATCACTCGATAGAATGTCTCAAAGGAATTATAAAATGTTTTATGTTTGGAGAATAAGGACAAAATGTAAGTGATTAATTAGTAAAAATTAAAAGATCAGTTATTTCTAAAGATGTGATATTGGTTTCCTAAGGTGTTATTAAGGGGTAATTTTTATAATGTGGAAATTTTGGGCATTATGGAAATCAATGACCTAAGGAGGAATCTCATGAAGAAAATCAGAAATGTTATAAGTTTAATTTTTTTTTTCTTTCTGATGAGGAAGATACTACAAAAAACTTATTAAATGTATTGGTGATTCAAATATCATTGATTCTAGCCTTATGAAATTGAGGATGATTAATGTTAAGACATAATTCATATTTTGTATTGTGGGAAGGTAGTATTAATTTATAAGATATTGAATTCTAGTTAATGGTTTAATAATAAAATTGAAATGTTGAACAGTTTATGTATTAGAATTCATTGATTATGAATCATGAAATATATAAGGATTGTTCTATACAGATTTTTTATTATTCATTTTCATGAATATGTTGATCGGTTATAATGACCTATTAAAAGTAATTTTTTAAGGAAGCTGATACTTTGACTAAGGGAATATAACCCTTAATATGTTCTTTATATTGAGATAATGATATTGATACAAAGAGATATTGGATGTTAGTAAGGTAAAATATATATTTTCGACTACCCTGTAACTCATTACGGATTTTTGGACATATTTTTTTTATAATTGATTAAGTATACCAAATTATTGTATTTATAGAATATATTCAATAATATATGGATTTATTCAAGGAATGAAGAAGAATTCATGTTTTCATGGATGTTTTACAGTAATTTTGGTTATTACCAATCTATAGAAGAATAAATCACCAAGGTATTCACATATTTGGAATGTGACTATTCTAATCTACTTTTGTTATATGGGGTATTATTATTATGTTGATTTTTAGAAATTTAGTGTCGTTATTTATAATTTCATAATTGTTGAAGTATTATATTGTTATCTCTTTATGTAATGATTTATTTTGAAATTTGGATGAGTCTTTAGGGACTAATGTATTACATCACTATATTATGATTTATATATACTATATAACATGGTATAACCTTTTTTTTATGTCAGATAATGATTAATGGAATGAATTATCAATATTTGTATTGATATTATGATCAGTTAGTGATTCAGGAATAGAAAATTCACCTTCATTACATATAGTAAGAGATGATGTTTAATTTGTTCAAGGAACAACTATAGGATGTAACTGTGAATATAAAATAAAAACATATCAGGTAAGTAAGTTTTCAAATGAATTTAGTCTAGATGGAAAATGAATTCCTCAAAAATAGGAAATGGATCATGAAATAAAAAAATTATCCAAGTACCTTAGTTTTTGATGATCCAAATGGTCCCTAAAATCATCACAAAAATCGTTTTTTGGTGTTTTTTACTTTCATCATATCACCTAATTTCTCTTGATCAGTATTATTTATGATTAATTATAATTATTTTGGATTTTCTTCCACATCCAAATCTCCACTTCCCACCAATGTTCTCATATGTGAAAACCAGGTTTTGAGTTACATTAGGTAAAAAAAATTTGATCATTCCCATTTTAATTAGATTGTTATTATAAATTTTTAAGATGTACGTTTCTATGAAAAAAATTTCATATGTTAAAGTTTTGACTAGGACAGATTTAAGGTGTGAGATTCATTTTAATGGGGTAGATAGTAACACCCCGAGATTTTGTGAAATATTATTTTCTCATATATATTTACTATTTTTGATATTTTACATTACTTGGAACACTGATTTTTTCAAGCATTACAACCAATAATAAGTTTGTTTTTTGTTACAATGAATGTTGAGTTTTTATTTCCTTACGCGTAACACTGAGATTAAAATAATTTTTTCTTAAAATTAGAACATTATCTTTAAAAATGATAGTTATCATATAGAAGATAGAATGAAATATATGAATATGATTAAAAAAATTCTATGAAAATATGGTCTACAGATGTATATACATTAAATTATTTCATTAAAAATTAATTAGAAATAAAAATAAATCCCTTTAGGGAATAGAAGGAAATAATTATCTCAAAAAACTTTTTATAAGCACACAAGTTTGTTTTATTCAAAAAAAATTAAACAAATCACCATTGGTTAATGATTTTAATGAAATTTATATATTATATCTATTTATAAAACAAATGTTTAAATTTTATATATTCTTTTTTTTTACTCAATAAATAAGATATATTTTAATTTTTTTAAAATTATTAATTTTTTAAATGAGAGTTTTCATTGCCTTTTTATAGAGAACATATTTAGAAATTAAATTATTCAACTTTTATTAAATTAAATTGATAAAATTAGCATAATTTTTGAAATCATAATATAAAAATTATTTAGGGTTAATTTTTGGTTATGTTCTGAAAAGTTCCATTTTATTATAAATAATGAAATATAAATATATTTTTTTGAAAACTTTCTTTTCCCCTAAATAATATACAACGGTAAAATATTTTTTTAATTTATTTTATAGTAAAATTATATTAAATGTTTATCTATTAATAAAATTTATTTAATTTTTATTATTTTTATTTTGAAACTAGAAATCAAAAATTTCTTTTCTTTTGGGCATTTTCCCATTAAAAAATCACTTTCCCATGACATCCACAAGATTAATTTTAAATTAAATTATGTCACTTATGAATGGGTAATTTTTAAAAATCGAATCCATATATGTAAAAAGAATAAGTTATATTATCTAATAATTTTAATTTACTTTTTTTCATAATTATTAGTGAATGTAGTTAAAATTAATTAAAGTAGTTATGGTTAAAATTGGATTTTGCGCATTAAATGTGTTTGTATTAAAATAAATTTTACACATACATTTTTTATTTAATAAACTATATTTAATATATTGTATCAATAGGTATAAATTATATAATAATTATTATTTTAATTTTATTCTTCATCTATAAAATTTCTAGGTAAATAGAAATCTACAATTTACTGTGGTGGCAACTAAAAGGGTAAATTTGTAGTTGGGGTTTGGCTTGGTGGTAAGCACCCCATAATACTACATGAAAATGGGTGTTCAAAAACCATGGGGTGCATGGTAATGTAGCAGTGGTGGTACTGTTGATTGGTGAGTACTGTAGCAGCGGCAGGATACTATAGCGGCGGCAGGGCACTGGAGCAGCGGCGGGTACTGTAGTTGTCAGGTTACTATTCACATAATGTGCTTTTGGCAAAAAAATTAGGCCTACGGGATATGTTATAGGCTACATGCCCACTGGGCCTTTGTTCTATGTAATGGTTCTCCCTCTACCCAGTTAAAAGGGGTATTTTCATTTCTTTAATAATAATATGAGGCTTCGGCCCCGACCTTTTAAAAAAACTAAAAGGGTATATTTAAGTTAACACAAACACTTCAGTACAACATGATAAGAATGCATTTATTTTTTTGATTAAAAGGTTATTCTCACCTAAATAAACAATACCCTCAATTATTGATCTAGTTTGGAGGTATATGAGGAATTTTAGACCTCCCAATTGTGAATACATTTGGGTATTTACCCGAATTACACTCAACATCAATTATAAAAGGGCAATCAATCATCTCCATTATTCACACATTAAAACCTATTTTCATTAAAAAATGCATTCAAAAAGAATTTCAAATTTTCTATAAACTCATACTATAATACTTATTTTGGGAATAAATCCATCATAGAAGGATTTATGGAAAACCTATGATGACGACCTAAAGAAGAGGTAAGGTTCTTCAACGAGCATCTTTATTTTATATCTTTCACCTCCACTATTAATTATTATTATAAAATTATTATATAATAACCTCATTAGATAATATATAAAAAAAATTTATTTTATGTTCACAACATATAACTTCACACACTTCTATCAAATGGTTTATGAAATCATCATTAATTTGTACGGTGGACTACCGCCTCACGAACTCCTATCGTTCATTTTTAAATTACAGCCAATCGTGGTTGGACATAATTATATATATAGAGTTTTTATATAATATTTATGATATTTAATAAGTAATTATGATTACTTATTTATTATATAATTAATACAATCATTCTTTATATGTCGTTTATCTGTATGGTGGACTACCGTCTCATGAAGAGATTCAATTCATTAATGCTTCACATGAAATGTATTAAATATTGGTTTAATAATAATATGTAATATATATGGAATAAAAATTATAATTTAAATAAAATATATATATATCATATAATTTCCTTTTTTTAATTATAGTATGGAAATGGAAACAATGTTCATGCATACGTTTGGCTTACCGTCTCCATGAACAGTGTATTTCATTTCCTATCACTAAATTTTTGGGATTATTCTAAATACATATATTCAGAACATATATGATATTTATATAATTCTTTAAATTATGGATATTATTATACCATTATTTTATTATGAGGCCCAAAAAATGGATACTTGAAACATATATGAAATACAAAGCTTTTATTACCCAAAACGTAACATTAACATTGAATTCGTAATAAATCGGTAATAAAATGGAATTGAAAAAATAATATATTGTATGAAAAATATAAAATTATTTTTATTTAATATAATTATAATAAATACTTCTTTATTAATTTTTTTTAAAATTTCTAAAATAGATGGAAAGATGTATGGTAATGGTATTGTCATCTCACTTTTATTTCTGTGAAAAATATACGATATCCATAACAAGTTTTTACTATATAGTCTATATGATACCCATAAATATATTTTATTATTATTATTAATATATTTATTGGGTTTTTCATACCCATTTTATGTTCTCCTATTGAATGGTTTTATGGTTTCAATTTTACCAAAGGTGTAAGGGGTCTTTGTCTTATATTTCCTTCTTTGAGATGTATGTTATATTGTATAATATGTTTATTTTATGAGTTGTATATACTTGGAGTTTTAAATGTTATATCTTGGATATAAATATTATAATGATATTTAGAGATTAATTTAATTATATTCTTTCATAGGGATTATGATTCAATGTTACCAAAGTGGAAATACATTTTCTTAAAATCTTATCATTTATCAAGATTGTTTGTGAATATTCTTGAACTGGTGATTTATTATGATCTATCTCTTACGAAATTCATCAATCATGTTCTCTAGTAGTTATTTCATTAGAATACCCATTTTCAATTCCTTTTCATCTCTATATGTACTCAATATTTCAAATGACATATTTATTAAAATAAGAAATTATGTCAAAAACTAGTTTTCTTCAAAAACCATTCTTTCAAAAAAAATTAAAAAATTAAAATGGGTTTTCAAAGATGAAAAGATATATTATTCATGAAATATTTCAAATAAAATTTAGAACTATCCTTTATTATATTTAATGGTAATTTTCAAAAAAAAATGATTTTTGAAATGTTTTATAATTCCAAAAGTGAATTTCAAAATGAAAAGAATATTTTCCTCTGGATTTTTTTTCATGATATTATTAAGGTATTTCCATTCATAAATGTGAAAACCACTTATTTTTAGTTATTATTAAATTGGGATATTTTTTAATTATGTCATCTTAATTCATTCACATGATAGATTAAATGTTTTACAAATTGATAGTAATAGAACATGTTTTTTCCATTGGTTAATCAATTTAAAAAAGGTATCATGACTTTGATATGAGTTTTTTGATAAAATGAAATATCATTGTAATTTATTGATATTTTGGTTCTTAGAAATGAAATGTATGATTGGGTGTCTCATATAGTGCCACATGAACCCATTGTGTATTATATGTGGGAGAGGCCCTGCTAGCTCTATGTGAGCATATTATTTCATATGTGATGGTATGTCCCAAATAGCCAAATATGAACATGTTATAGAATAAATTATGGGTTATCCTAGATATCAGTCACATAAATAGGGTGAATATTTATATCCCTTTATATGAAAATGTTAAAGAATCCAATGATATAGATCACCCATGGGAAACAGGTGTGTCCGTATCTAAAATGAGAAATAGGTGTGTCCTATTCCACAATGATAAATAGATGCATCCTAATTCACAATTGGAAATAGGTGGGTCTCAATCCAAAATAAGAAATAGGTGTATCCCGATCCACAATGGGAAATAGGTGCATCATGATCCACTATGTTGATGTTCATGGTAGTTAACCTTGACATGTAAAATGGTTTTCTATATTTATGTTGGTACCATACATTTATTACATGAGATTATGGTTCATGATTTTTTTATGATGACTTTTCCTTATTATGTCCCTTGTTTATTGAAATGATAAAGTCTTAATGTAATGACTCATGTTTATGATCCATGACTAGTTGGGAATGAAATTAGCAAGGTATTTTAATGATCACATATCCATCTACTTATCTTATGATTCCAGATGATCATATATTGATAGCAATTATATTTACCATTATTGAGCATCTACGCTCACCCTTTCATGGTTTTCCCATTCCAAAGATATTAAAAATGTTTTATTTGGGGTATTTATAATAGGAGTGGTATATGATAAGATCATTGTGGGAGATGTTAAATATCGTTCACCAAATTAGATGATAATGTACAATGTTTTCAAATTAACTAAAAAATTATAGTCCCATGTCTTGTGTTTTTGAATTGTAATCAATATTCATCTCAAAAGATTCAATATCCATTTACGAGAAGCCTATGTCACTATACATATCCCTATTGAATCTTAAAAATCTATAAATGATGTTGACATAGTAAAAAAAATATCATTGATAGAAGGATTTTATATAATATTTGAATATATAGAAAATATTTAGCTTTTTATTTTGGTAATTTTTAAAAAATAAATTCCAAAAAATGGATAATATTTATTTGGTAAAAATTTTGAAACATGTGGGAAAAATAAGTTGCATCATATTGGAATGTTGAATCATGTGAAATATTTTCCATTGGAATCTATGCTAGTGTTTTTGAATCATAAATTTATTCCGGTCATTAATAAAAAAATTGGATGAACTGAATGTTTAACTACATCAAATAATATGTATTAGATTTATTTATAACCATCATACAAGAATGTGTGGTCAAAATGTGATGTGACAATTTATCAGAATGATATTTTAAGGTCATGGATCATGATTCTAATTAAATGAATGTATTTGGGGGAGTTTTGTTCAATGAAATATAATGTATTGTGATATCTTTTAAAAATTAAACACCATGGTTGAGATGTTTTTGAATTTAAAAAATATGGATTCAGGTTACATGAATCTAAGTCAGATTATCTTGAAAACTTGTACGAGGTGTTGAGGATCCACATCAATGAATTTGTTGATGTATTATTTGACTGACTGAATGTGATTTTTTGAGACATTTGAAAATATTGTGAAACAATTTAGGTTATCACAATCATGATTTAAATTGTAGAATATTTCCATATAGATTCAATGTAAAGGATTTGGTGATTGATTATATAAATCAAAATGAGGTTACATTATAGATTCTTTATATCCCACTTATTGAATATGTGATAAAGAATAATGATATTGATCCACTGTTAAATGACTTTTCTCTATAATGGGTGTTCAAGGAAATAATCAAGATTTCATTAATGGATGATGCTAATGAAATGAAGGTTAATAATTTTTTACCAAGCCGTTCCTCAAATATGAGAAATTGTAACTAAATGTTTAAATGGAAACCTCAACCATCTTATTTTTTTGTGGGGTGATTGGAATCCTCTTATATATCATTAGAATTAATATTAATAATGATAAGGATGTTTAGGTTACTTTAAATTTAATGCGAACAATAATAGAACAAAATAAATGAAATTATTCACGAAAAATAAATATATTTCAAAAATAATATATTAGTTATAGAAGACAGAGATTTTCATATTTGAATAATATATCTATTTTTATAAACATTCAATACATAACAATATGATCCATTTTATAACCATAATGGTTTAGACTATATTTTTTCTAGATATACAACCTTTTTATTTCATGAAATATCATCAAAATATCCCATAAAGATAACCCCTCACAGTACTCTTCATAGGAATACCTTAATAAAATCATTCTTCATTACATATGGAATGAAAATATAAGAAAATGGTTATCTTGGATTCTCATAAGGTGAAAATATTGGAGATGTAAATTGACTATCATGTGAAATAATTGGTTGAGAATTACTGTTTTAGATCATAACCATTACATAATAAATTCATTCCCACTCATACAACGATCATAAACATGAGTTAAGGAATAAAAAATTATAATTTATAGAGAAATTAATAATAAGAGTGAGAACTCATCATAACTCAATCTATAACAATAAGATATAATCATAGATGTGTTTGGAACCATCATATGTATATAAACCATTTCATATTTCATGGATAAATATTGAGACCATCAGATTATGCATCATCATGAGTTTCACATTGTGGATCATGAAGATGGACTTGTTTCCCATAATGGATGTTGCACATTGAATTGTTTCCCCAAACAATATCGTTGGATATAATAATTTAAACAATTATTTGGAGGGATATATATAAAGCCCTAGCCTTAAACAATAGTAATTCTTGATTTAAGTCAAGAATTTAAATTGAGGATCTTTTTAGGATTAGTGATTTAGAGAATTAGGCCATATCAATTACATATCAACTTGAAAATCACATGTCGACACTTCTACTTAGTATCAATTTTTTTCATCAAATAAAAACTCTAGAATAATAACATGTCTAGTTCCTTGTATTGGATAACATTACTTTTCCTTAATCCCACCCTTGACCCTATTAGTCTCTAAATATAGTGAAAAGCATTTCAAAAACATGGGGTGAGCTTAAAAAATCTCATTAAGGTTTATAAAATAAGTAAAGGAAACATTAACACATCAATAAATACAAATCAATGAAACCATACTTTTCAATTATAAAAAACCTCATGAAACCATAAGATTTATGAATAAAACACAAAAATCATAAATCATAAATGTAACTTAAGGAATTCATAACATACTTACAGTGTAGATTTCACAGCTACGCAGGGAGTTACATTTGGAATACCCATCATAGTATATTCCATAAATATATTTGGATTAACCATTATGTTTACCTCTGTCACGTTACCCAATGCATTGGAGAGCTATCTCGAGCTCACCCGCCCTAAATTTATCACGGAACAAACCTTATACATAAAAAATTCCCAATAACCATAACATATTCATAACATATAAAACAATCATAAAGGAAAGATAAAATTTCCACATTGCAAACCCAATATATCATTTCATGATATTGACCAAAAAAATGCTTTATCAAACCATTTTCAAAAACATTAAAAACATTTAATAAGAAGATTTTTGAATCAAAGTTTCCCATACCACTTTGAAACTTTTAAAAGAATTATCATTTGAAAACTATAATGTCCATATAAATAAATCCCAAATACCATTTTGAAAAAAACAACATTATTGATAAATATTTAGAAGAATAAATCTTTAAAACATTTAAAATGATATTTTAGTTAAAGATTTTTTAACAAAATGAGAGACACTAGAATAAAAATAATTTAGGAATAAAATTTGATTAGAACATTATAATATCATGAGAATAAATGGATTCATGATATAATATTCCAGAGGAGAATATATACACTATATAAGAGTGAATTGTTGCATATCAACAATGAAGTCTTAATGGAATTTAAATTGAGACGAAATCCCGTATAAAAACTATATCCTTAGATTAAGGATAAATAAATTACATAAAACTGTGTGAAAAATATAAATACACTAATTATGATTGGATATTCAATGTAAACCAATCATATAACATTCATACATATTTTTGTATAAACAACTCCAATGACGTGGATGTTTAACTCAATGAATAGAAATTGAGTTAAAATTACTCTTATCAAGTTCATATTGATGACTTAAGAATTTATCAATGGAGTGATATGTGTATCGAAATTATATCCACGTAAGGGTAGTGTAAATTAAAAAATAAATATATAAACAATGATTCCACACATAATCATAGCTTGACATAATTAATAATTTGAAGATTAACCCAAGGAATGGAAATTGGGATAAAATTTACCTTACCGATTTGGTAACATACGAAACATACAACACATGAAAGAAGGATCATAAAATGAAGATGTAAATAACCATAAATTAAATTATATTACACAATGAATACAATAATTTTCAGTATATACACCACACAAAGTAAATAGTGGCAATATAACACGACTCTCACGGGAATAAAAAGTGAGATGAAAACCCATTAACACGTTGTAATCAATCAAGTCATATAACCAAAAGATAATAACCACCAAATAAATAAAAAATACCATGAATATAAATTGAATTATGATAATATATATCTAATTTTAGAACACAATACACCACATGCAAGAAATAAGTGGCGAATAATGGAAATGTCACGGAATAAAAAGTGAGATAAGAAACCACTTACCTCAAGTCCGACTTGTCTTGTATATTACTTTTTCTTCTTAAATAATAAAAATAAGTTAAATTATACATTCATAAGAACATTTTTAAAATTTAATATTACTTTTATATCACTTATTATCTTGTTATAACAATTAGTTAGTTAATAATTTGAGTTCGTATTAGACATTTTGTCGATGTTCAGAACATGAGTCAAAAATGAACTTGTTATAATTAAAATTTGTCCATGTAGTCAAAGGTACATTATCTCCAAAATTAAATTCATGATTTAGATATCATATATATCATATATATATACAGTATATATATGTATTTATAATAGTACATAACATTTTGAGATAAGAAATGAAATTCACCGTTCATGGAGACAGTAAGATGTACGGACACATGAACTCTACTTTCATTTCTATTTCATATTTTAATGGAATGAAAACATAATGATTTATAGTTATATTATAATTCCAGTATAATATCATATATAATTTCATTAAATTCATCCTTTTTACATCCCACATATGGCATGAAGGAGTCATATCACTTTGAGGGGGTGGTAGTCCGCAATTCCTCAAATAAAATTATCGCGTTTACCCATAATGGAAACCATAAAGGTATGGTTAAAATGGAAAATATAGAAGAATAAAGAAAACATAAACATATTATAAATTATATATAAATATAGTTTCATCATAATGTCCACCATGAAAGGTGGTTGAAGAAATTTGAACAATCATCATTTCGTGAGGCAGTAGTTCATCATCCATAGAAACAATATGTTCTTAACATATTAGATAGAGGTGTGTGTAGGTGTAGTTAAAATAAATCTCTTTAAAACAACCTAGTATATTTAGGATACATTTTTTGTTATAAAATAAAATAATAAAAATGTTTTAGGGGGTTTGAGAAGTAAAATAAAATAAAAGAACATAAGAGAAAATGTTACCTTAAAATTGGGTAACTCCCTTTGGTTTGAACCAAAATGATTTATTGAAGTTTTTTCTGCCTAAGGTAACGCTTCTATGTGTAATATAGGGATGTAGGGAGATTAATTGGGTAGAGATTGGACGATCCATGGGGCTTGAGAAGTGGGATGAATGGGTTAGAAGTGATGGCTTTTTATAAGGGGGAGGATGGACTCTTTAGGAAAGTGTGAAAATATTATATTATTATGTAATTATTTGATGTCTCTAAAGGTCCAAAACTCATTATGGTCGAAGATAAGTTGATTAATATTCTAAATAAATTCATCCAATAAGAATTGGATAGGTTTTGGATATTAATTTAATAATTATAATCTTATTTATTTAAAGCGCCCATTAATGAGGTAAACACTGGATCATTATTGTGTCAAAAATAATTTTATTTATTTGATGTATAAGAATAATAATAAAAATACTACGATGTAGGAAATAATTTTTTATTTCAAATGATTATTTATAGTTTAAGAGATATCTTATATAACCCCATGTAAAAATTGATTTACTAAAAGATATATGTTAAAGTCATTTTTTTCTTTTTTTTAAATTAATTAGTATAGAGTGTCATTATCACTCTTAAGGGCCTCCATAGGGTCCCCAAATTGACCCAAGGACACGCATGGCCAGACATGACTCATCCAATAATTTTAGGATATGTTTTAAGGTAATTTTATACTATTATAATATTCTTTTTACCTTGAATTACCCTATTTACCTTTAACTGCGGTAAATAAAAGTGAAAATTACTATTCACCGAAAATTATTTTCATCTTTTTGAACCACATTTTAATTAATAATAACAACCTTGTATGTTGGATTTTTTAAATTAAATTCACAGAAGCTGTAAAATTTCATTTAAATGAAAACGTTAGTTTTTTTAACTACCACTCAGTGTTTTCACTACTCATCAAAATTTGAAGGTTTTCAAGAAAATTCCAAAAATTCAGCCTAATATATATTTGATATTCCAAATTAAAAAATTATGTCTTTTTAACATAATTCAAAACATATAAATTTCATTAATATTTTTTAAAATGAATTCTTGTTGTAAAAAAATGTGTTTTTAAGAAATAATAACTATCAAAAGATTGACACTTGTTTATGTCCAATTTCAATGTGAAATTACATCCAATGACCAAAATTTTATTGAATGGTAAAAATATAATCTAATTAAACTTTAAAACTATTTAATATGATAATCTAACTATATTAATAAATTATATTAAAAGGCAGTTTTGAATTAAAATACAATATTTTTCACTATTCATTAAAAATGAATTTTATCGGAAAAATACCACAAATTTACTGAATATAAATTTTGATGTCCTGATTCTAAATAAGAATTTAATTTTGTTAAATATAACATATAAAAGTGGCCAAAACTGGATTTAAAATGGGTTCGCCATCAAAAGGTGGTAAATCGACCTTTTTAAAGAATAATAGAGTATTTATGCTTAAAATCAGATTCTTTCTTATTTTAAACCACAAAAATTTATTGGATAAAGGTAAAAAAATATAAAAAAACATCATATAATCATATTGTAGTTATTTCTATTGAATCCCGCCAATAAAACAGCTATGTGTTAACTACCATTTAAAATAATAATAATATAATATTATTTTTCAGCATAACTCAATGTTTTGTGCAACCTAAGATTTCTAAGAAAACTATTGTTTCGTATCAGGTATGCAATCAAACAAAGCATTCCCTTTAAGGTAAAATTAATATTTAATTCACAAACAATAATAAATATGAAAATGTTATATTCTTTATTTACATAGGATGTTACATCCTTCCCCCCTTTTGGGAATTCCATCCCCGTAATTTTGGGCTTGGAAACATCATTGAATGTCTCATATTAGTAAATAAGTCAAGAAAAATATCACTATAAAATAATGGAAGATAAATACAAAGGTCCCCCAAGACAACATATACTTGGATTCTATGAAAAAAATGGATATATATGAGAAACTAACTCTCATAGATTAAGAGAGAGTGATGGAGAACATGATCACTGAAAGAAAACCACCACAATACCATAAATTTTTGGTTGGGAAAAAGTATGATGATAAATGATAGCTTATAACATTTTTTCTTTAGGATCATTTTCATATATTTGAATAATTTTATTAATAAATGGACTAATATCATAAGGAAATATACTTATTCTTCATGTTGAGTGTCATCCTATAATAAAATTATACCACGAACACATCTTTTCTCCAAACGTTATGTATTCAAGATGAATTGGTTACACTTGTTGTCCTACAATCAACATAAAGAGTGTCACATAATCTAAAAAAGATGAACTATATATTTCCCATATCTTTAGCCAATAACAAAAAAAAAATGGTTAATACAAGATCTTATAATCCATCAAAGGATAATCCTTTATAAAAATAAATACTACCGTTAATCTCCAAAATTCAACAATAAAACCACATTTCATGAAATACCATTCAATAAACAACTATCTGTAAAATTATTCGAAGTAAGCCAAACTTATATTGAATACCTGAAAATCCAAAAGAATTAATCACATAGTCATCCACAGTAAATCTTAAAATTTATCTAAAAAAACATTGACTACTCTTAATGTCTCATACTGAAGTGTAATTAACTTAATCACATATTCTCTATGATTGGTTAATAATATTCATAAATAACCCAAATCACCATATGTACAAAATAAATACATATAGTCTTCCAAAATAATAAACTTCAACCATTACACTATAAATGATATCTCATAGTATTTTATTTTTCTTAGCCATATAGTGTTTCAAAAAAAGAGAGAACATCTTCCAAAATAACTTTTATCACTTAACCACCAAATCATTTTCCTATACTAAGGATATCCATTTGATAAAACATAAGTTCCCAAAATAAACATATTCTTGATCCATAGAATCATTTAACTAAATAAATAACTAATAATAACCAGGGACATCATGTAGGCCATTGGTAGGTGTGTGCCATTGTCGCCCTTCAGTTGTGGGTTCGATTCCCTTGGCCTTTTTGGACGCGACTAGTTGTCACCCATCTTATGGTTTTCTTTTTTATAAAAATAAAAAATAACCCCAATATTTTTAAACCTCAAAGGTTTTCTTATACCTTTCATTCTCATCCGAACACATTAAGTCCTTAACATCTTAATTCATGTAGCTTTATATATATTGTCGTTTTTTTTATTTCACATCTATATTATAAAAAAAACTACTCAAAAAAAGAACAACATACCTTCATCATGGTGTCTATATGGTTTTATCATAATCTTTTTCACGTATGTATAAGGTCCATGCACTGCAAAAATTATTTAGATATCCATCAAAATCATTTTCTTCCTTCATCCCAATACACATTGTACATCTTGGGTCATATGGGTGTTTGTAGATAAATTGTTTCAGAAAATAATCATGTATGACATATAATTTCAAAACATCTGATCAAAATTCATTTTTATAAAACTATTGGGCAGAATTTGAGTTGAATGTTTCAATCAATTATCTTTTAAAATACCATAAGTATGTGTTGTGGGACTATATCGTAAAAGAAAATATCAATATGTTGTGCAATTTTCTCATTATTCAGTACCATTTTCAAAATCATAATATGCTTCAAAATCAGGTGATAAGGTAAAATATTTGAAAATTCATTGATAATATTTACTTTTATTGAAAATATGAGAATATTGTGAAAATATTATATGATTAAATACAACCCAAGTTCCACGATGATATCGAGATATGGTGGAGGTGTTTGATATCTCAAAAAACTTCTTGATAGTGAGTTGTATGCTAGAAAAAGTTTCAAAATCATCTGAACATGACTTTACAATAATTATTGCAATCATGTAATCAGGAAGACATATGAATTTTGTTTGAGATCCTCCTCCTTCCATTGTAACTAACATTCCTTGATTAGAAAATGTTTTTAAAAAAAGTATTTAACTAAAATAATAGACATATGGATTAACCACATTTTAAATGAAAACTCTTAATCCCTAATGTTGTCTAAACCAACCTCTGATACCAACTATAAGGATGTAGCCTTAAACAATACTTAATCCTGAGTTATGTCAAGAATTCAATTTTCGGATCGTTTTACATTTATAGTTCTAGAGAATTATCCATATCTATAACATATCAACTTGAAAATCATATGTTGACACTTCTACTCAATATCCAATTTTTTTTGTAAAATAAAAACCCTAAAAAATAACTTTCCTAGTTTCATGTTTTAGACACCATGACTTTTCCCTGATCCCATACTTGACCCTATTCATCTTTATATCTTGTGAAAAACATTTCAAAAACTTGGGGTTGGCATAAAGAAGATTAGTAAGGGTCATAAAATAAGGAAAGGAAACATTAAACCATCAATAAATACAAATTTATGAAACCATACTTTTCAATAATAAAATCCTCATCAAATCATAAGATTTATGAATAACATAATGAAATCATAAATCATAATGGTAACTTATGGAATTAATAATGCACTTACATTGTCGCTTCATAGCTACATTGGGAGTTACGTTTGGAATACCCATCATAGTATATTCCCAAAATCTATTAGTAGAAACATTCACATTTACCTCCATCATGTTATCCAATGTATTGGAGAGCTATCTTGGGCTCACCCACCCTAGGTTTATCACAGAACCACCCGTATAAAAAAAACCATTTCAAATAACCATGACATATTCATAACACATAAAATAATCATAATGGAATGATAACATTTCCACATTTCAATCACAATATATAATTTCAATATATTAACATAATCAATGCTTTATCAAACCATTTTCAAAAACCATTAAAAACATTTAATAAAGTGATGTTTGAATCAAAGTGTCCCAAAACACTTTGAAATAATCCAAGTAATTATAATTAAAAATAATTAATATAGATATAAATAAATCCTAAAAACCATTCTGAAAAAATAGACATAATGTGAAATACTTAGAAGAATAAGTCTTTAAAACATTTAAAACAATATTTTAGTTTAAGAGTTTTTAACAAAATAAGAGACACTTGAATACAAATAATTGAGGAATAAAATTTAATAATAACATTATAATATCATCAGAATATATGGATTCATGATATAATATTACAAAGGACAATATATACACCATATAAGAGTTAATTGGTGCATAACTACTACGAAATATCAATGGAATGTAAATTGAGATGAAATCCCTTATAAAAACGGTATCCATAGATTAAGGATAAATAAATTACATAATAACGTGTGACAAATATTAATACACTAAATATGAGTTGATATTCAATATAAATCAATCATAGACCATTCACAGATATTTTTGTAGAAACAACACCAATGACTTGGATGTTTAACTCAATGAATGGAATTTGAGTTAAAATCACTCTTATCGTGTTTATATCGATGACTTGAGAATTTATCAATGAATTGATTATTTATATAAAAATTATATCCACAAAATGGGTAGTGGAAATTAAAACATAAATAAACAAATAGTTATTCCACACATAATCATAGCATGACATAATTAAGAATTATAAGATTAACCCAAGGAATGAAAATTGGGTTAAAAAGATCCCTTACTGATTTGGTAACATACAAAACATACTTCAAATGAAAGAAAAATCGTACAATATAGATGTAAATACCCATAAATTAAATTATATTAAACAAAAAATAAAATCATGGGCAGTATATAAGCCACAGAAAGGAAATAGTGGTAATACAACATGAATCTCATGGGAATAAAAAGTGAGATGAAACCCCATCACATTGTAATCAATCGAGTCGTATGACCAAAAGTTAATAACAACAAAATTAATCACATAATAACAATAATATAAAGAGAATATTGATAATATATATCTAATTTCAGTATACAATACACCACATGCAAGAAATAAGTGGCAAACAATGGAAATCTCACAGAATTAAAAGTGAGATAAGAAACCCCTTAACTCAAGTCCAACTTGTCTTGTATGTTCCTTGTTCTTCCTGAATAATAAATGTAAGATAATTTATACATTATTAAGAACCTTTTTAAAAATTATTATTCCTTTTATATCACTTATTAACCTATTATAACATTTAGTTAGTTAATTATTTGAGTTCATATTGGACATTTTGTCGATGTTCAGAACTTGAGTAAAAAATGAACTTGTTTTAATTACAATTTGTCCATGTGGTCAAAAGTACATTATATACAGAATTATATTCATGATTTAGATATCATATTTATCATAAATATCCCATATATATATATATATATGTATTTATAACCGTACATAACATTTGGAGATTAGAAGTGAAATGCACCGTTCATGGAGACAGAATGCCTTACGTACGCATGAACCCTACTTTCATTTATATTTCATATTTTAATGGAATGAAAACATAATGATACCTAGTTATATTATAATTCAAGTATAATATAATATATAATTTCATTAACTCCATCCTTTATATGTCCAAAATATTGTATGAACGAGTCATAATAAATTGAGGGTGCGGTAGTCCGCACTTCCTCAAATGAAATTATCATGTTTAACCATAATGGAAACCATAAAGGTATGATATAAAGGGAAAATAAATAATAATAAAGAAAAAATAATAATATATATTATATATAAATATAGTGTCATCATAATGGCCACCATGAGATGAGATAAGATATATTTTAACAATCATCGTTTCGTGAGGTAGTATTTCACCGTCCACAAAAATAGTGTGTCCTTTACCCATTATATGGAGGTGTGTATTGTTGTAGTTTGAATCCTTCTCATTAAAAAAACCTAGTATATAAATGATACTGGTGTTTTTATAAATGAAAATAATAAAAAGATTTTATGGGGTTGGAGAAGTAAAATAAAATAAAATAACATAAGAGAAAACACTTCCTTAGAATCAGGTAACTCCCATGGGTTTGAACCAAAAAGATTTCTTGAAATGCATTATACCTAAATTAAGTCTTCTAGGTGTAAGATAGGTATGTAGGAAGACTAATTGTTTGAAGGTTGGAAGATCCAAGGGGCTTGATAAGTGTGAGGAATGGGTTAGAAGTGAGGGCTTTTTATAAAGGGTAGGAGGGACTCTTTAGGAAAGTGTGAAAATCTTATTTTATTATATATTCACTTTAGGTTTCTAAAAGTCCAAAACACATTAAGGTCAAAGATAAGATGACTCGTGTTAGAAATAAAATCATCCAATAATAATTGGACATGCTATTGATATTATTTTAATATTTATAATATTATTTATTTAAATCAACCATTAATGAGGGTAACACTTCATCATTATTGTGTCATAAATAATTTTAGTTATTTGATGTCTAAAAATTATAAAAAAAATACAATGATGTAATAATATTTTTTTATTTATAATGAATATTTATAGTCGAATAGATAACTTATATAACACCATGTAAAAATTGATATACTAAAAGATATTTGTTTAAGTTTTTTTTGTCTATACATTAAAATAATTAATATAAAGTGTCATTATCACTATTAAGTGGCTTCATGGGGTCCCCAAATTGACCCAAGGATACCCATGGTTGGAGTTGAATCATCCAATAAGGATATGACAAATGTTTACGGTAATTTTATATTATCATAATATTCTTTTTACCATGAATAAACCTATTTACCATTAATCGCGGTAAATAAAAGTCAAAAAATAACTATTCAAGGTTTTTTTCATCTTATTGAACCAAATTTTACCTACTAATAAAAATCATGTAAGTTGAGTTTTTTAAATTCAATTCACAGAAGAGGTAAAATTTCATATAAAAAAAATTCGGTTTTTTAATGATCAATCAATGTTTTCACTATTCATCAAAATTTGAAGGTTTCTAGAAAATACCATAAATTCAGCCAATGATATATTTGATATTAAAAATTAAAAAATTATGTATATTTTATAAAATTCAAAAAATAGAAGTTTCATTAATTAATTTAAAATTTATTCCCATTGTGTTTTTAAGTAATAATATCTATCAAAAAAATGACACTTGTTTATGTCCAATTTCAAAGTGAAATTACTTCTAATGAACAACATTGGATTAAATGGTAAAAATATAATATAATTAAGCATTAATAAAATTTAAAAATTTAATCTAACAATATAAATAAATTATATTAAAAGTTAGTTTTGAATTGAAATATAGTATTTTTCAATATTCATTAAAATTAATGTTTTCAGAAAAATACCAAAAAATTACGCAAAGTAAAATTTAATGTCCTGATTCTAAAGAAAAATTTTATTTTGTCAAATAGAACATTTAAAAGAGACCAAAATTAGATTTAAAGAGGGTTCACCATCAAAAGGCGTTAAATCGACCTTTTAAAGAATATTTGATTTTTTATGCTTAAAATTAGATTTTTTCTTATTTTAAGCCTCTAAAATTTATTTGATAAATGTAAAAAAATTTAAAAATCATGTATAATCATATTGTAGTTAATTCTATTCAATTCCTCTAATACAATGACTATGTGTAAACTTTCGTTGAAAATAATAATATTTTTATATTATTTTTCAGTATAACTGAATGTTGTGTGCAGCAAAAGATTTCAAAGAAACCCGTTGTTGCGTATCTAATACGCCATCGAACATAGCATCCAATTTAAATTAAAATTAATATTTAATTCACAAATATTAATAAATATGAAACATTTTTATTATTTATTTACCTATGATGTTACAATATAGGTCCCACAAATAACATAATAAAAACACATATATATATATATATATATATATAAATGCCACAATATCATAAACCATTCATCATATTAGTTCCCCTGAAAATAAATGTGTTTCATAGACACTCCATCATAGAATAAGCAATGAAAATGGGATTCATAAAAAATTTTCCTCATAATAAATACTATATTGAGAATGAATAGAGATTTTATCCTTTTATAATAACCCATTTGAAGAAAAATTATAACCATGTTCTGTTCTCATTGATGTATAGAGATACTAAAAAAATATAAATAAAACTTTTTGGGTGAAAATATAAATTAAAATTAAAAAAAACATTTAAAAATATATAACTAAAAAGTAAAAAACATGCCAATCTCCCATAAAAGAAACTTGTAAAATTATAAAGGAAATTTTAAATTATTTATGGAGCATTGTGGAGGGAAATTAAATTCTTTTCATATAATTAAAAAACATAATCCTATGATACTTTATTTCGGAAAAGTCACAAATTATCTCATTATAAAAAATAGTCCTTTCATATAGTTTTTTAGAAATTTAATCATGGGTAAAAAACATATAAATATAATAGTTGATTTAAAAAAACCATTTTACAAGTCATCAGAATGTAATTGAAATATTCTCTAACATAAACATTAGCATTGATAATCTCAAAAAATGATAATATTGTGAAATAAAACCCATCCAACATTGGTGATTTTTGATTTTTTATCCCCATAAAATAAATAGAAATATATGGGTATCTAAATCTATATAAAATTGATAATATGTATAATTAACTTAATTAATGGGTAATATATACCCCACACCAATGAAGCAATTTTTGAATATGACATGTGTCCGACAAAAATTAAAGTGAGATGAAACTAACATACCATAACACTCGCTTTTCAAAATTCTTATTCAAACATAAAATATAATAAATGGATTTATTATGAATTTATAACATGAAAATGTTCATATCTATCATGGAAAATATGATTTATTTATGATATCTTATCTCTTATTTATTTAAAATTAGTTATTAAAATCACTTATTTTTGTGATAACTTCTTCATTTTCCAAGAACGTTTCATCTAGTAAATCATGGTACTTGTGTAGGGTTCATGGTTCCATAAATTAAATTATATAAATCATGTTATTAAAATAATATATATTCATTATATATATATATAATCAGTCATAATAAATAGATATAGAAAAATTAATTACATTGTTCCTGGAGATGTTATCTTGTATGTATGCATGAATGTTGTTTTAAATTTTCAATGGATAGAAAAAAAGGAAGGTAAGTAATAATTAAAATTTTGTATAATAATTATCATTACATATATATCTTATATATACATAAAATTATACATAATTACCTTATAAGTAATATGTAAATGAAAAACACACAATGCTTAGTGGAGGTGGTAGTCCACATGTACGCAAGAATGATGTTGTCATTTCCCAAAGGATTGGATTTTAAAATGATAGATGTTATATTATAAATAAAAAGTTTGATTTTATTAAAATTATTATATATAAATATTAAACTCATCTTAATATCCATCCAAGAATTATGGTGATGATAAATGAATTGTATTAGAATGTGGACATGGTAAGCCATTCGTATGAACAAGCAATACATTAACATCTCATTTGATGGGAAGGAATGTTTATAAAGAATTTTTCATAATCCAAATACTATTTAATATTATTTAGGATATTGAATTTATTATTTTATAAAACAAATGATTTATTAGAGGAAAGGATGAGTAGAAATGAAAGTGATCTATAAAGGTGATTACATTCTTTTTGAAATGAATCCTTTACATCTCTTATTAAGGGATCTGTTTACAGCCTTTTGGGAAAACAAAAACCACTAGAATGTTTATAAGAGATTTTATAAGGGAAATAAAAATATTATTGTTGAGATATAAGGATCCGATATATGTAAATATGTGTGGGACAAGGTTCCCTTTTATAATTGATGGGATGGGTAGTTTAGAAATTTCTCAAATGATTAAATTATAATTATTAATTATAAATAATAATTAATCAAAATAGAAATAGGTTCAAATAGATGGTGGGGTTTGATTGAAATCCCATCAACCATTAGAATTCAGAATAAATTTACTATAATTTGAAACCATATCTTTTTTATTAACCTTTAGTTACCCAATTTTAATTTTGACTAGGATAACAAATCTTTCAATCTTAAAGGTTTGTGATTACTACTTAATAATATATAATTTTGATAGAATATCATTATTGTCAATTTTTACCATATTCATTTAATTTTACAGTAAATACAACAATGAAAAGGGTTAATTCTAGTATAATTATTAAACACAATAATAATATGTCATATAGATCAATAAAATTCTTGGTTCACATTTACTCATTAAAATTATATCACTTTTTATATTTTTAAATTCATTTATTATTATTTTTATTAATTTGAAAAAATATTGCATCGGTGATGTATATTCTATTAAGGTCATTATTTAAATAAAAAAATTTAAAAATAAAGATACATTATTAAAATAATTATATTAATGTTAAAATTGATACATTTTATCATTCATAACATACTTTTTTATATGTGGACAGAAATGAGATATTAATAACAAACAGAGTGACAATTTGTAACTTTCCTTTACTTAAATATTATAGAATTAATTTTCATGCACATTTATCCATTGAATATATAAATTTAGAACATAATATGTTCTGTTAAAATAAAATTCATCAAAAATAGATTTTTATAAAAAAATTATTGCCATGTTAATTTTTTATCCTAAAATAACTAAATTTACCAATTACTGAGGTGAAATGTTTTACCTCGGTTATGATTAATTTTGATGAAAACTAAGAGTTGTATAATTACCAAATTTAAACCTATTTATTTTTAGTATTTAATTAATTTTATTTAATACAATTTTAAATATTATTAGAAATTAATTTTAATTTGCATGCATAAAACTCGATAAAATTATTCTTAGAAAAAAAAATTTAAATATAAGACAACGTTTATTCATATCATATTCCTAAAAAAGAATTTACAGAATTACTAAAACATATAATAAATTTAATAAAATAACAATTTCAATAAATTAATTCAAAATAGTGAGTAAGGGAATTTTTTAATATTAAAATACAACATGTACGTAAAAAGGATTTTTTATAAATACTTCACCTTTATTTTCAAATATGTTTTTTATTCAAATAATTTAACCACTAATAAATTCATTATATAAATGCCTACACCATATGTTTTTTATAATCTAGTTAAATATATATATCCAATAACCAAATAGTTAAGAGATAAAGAACACATAATATTTTAATAATGTTAGTTGGTTCACCTAAACTTATTTTGTGTGTAAAATAGGACATTAAAGAAATTAAATTATTTAGAAAAATATTACTTAAAATATCAGGATGTCAAATTATACACCCTTAAATTTAATATCACCCTCTAATTCTACCACTCTAGTTAAAAAAATGAAGATATATCTATTTATAACATCTTCAGGTTCCTAAGTAGCTTCTTCAAATTTGGAGTTTATCTAGAGAACAATATCCTGGAGAATAGTATTGTTTCGTAGCATTTTTCACTATGATGTAAGATTTATACAGATTTTTTCCCATATGAAATATCATATTGTAGAGTTGAGACATTTTATTTCAGTATATATGAATGATTAGGAATCTAATTTATCATCAGAGATACTTGGAACACATCAGGCACATGAGATAAGTTTCATGGATGCTCTAAATGATAAGCTACAATCCCTATTCGATTATAAATCTCAAATGGTCCATTATACAATGACCAAAACTTCTATTTATTCCTAAAATCCCATAACTTTCTTTTTTGGGAAAATTAAAAGGAAAATTATCTCACCAAATTTTAATTCCACATCACATCAATAATTTTTAGCATAACACTTTTGTCGACACTGAGTTGCATTAATGTTCTATTGAATAGTTATGACATTCTATTTAATTTCCCCAGCTAATGTTGGTTCTAATATCTTTAATTCTCCAAATACATTCTAGAATTCTAGTTATCTACACTTATTTCTATATATTTCTTCATAAGGATTTGTCTAAATGCTTGATTGAAAGAAATTATTTTAAGAAAACTGGACTATAAAAATGTTTTGAGAAAAAAGTCATTAGAAATACATAAAACATCATCTAATTATATTTTCTAAGGATTGAATTTGAATATCTTGAAATAAAACTCAACATTGTATCCAAAGACTTATGATAACTTCCCCAGAATGTCGAGGTAAACCTCAGATCCTGATCAAATACATTTGAAAGTGGTACTCCATGAAATCTTAACACATCCTTAATATATATTCCCAAAAGATTGTCAAGAGATAATTCTTATCCATTAGAAATGATTTTTTTCATTATTATTGATATATACTATATCCTAATACAAATTATGTCCTTTAGATATTTTGGAGAGTTTTATGAAGAATCCATGGTGATATTTTCACATTTCTATTCAAGTGTGGTTAATGGTTGTAAAACCCCCTTAGAATTATTTATATCATCCTTAACCTATTGAAAACCCATGACTTAAGAATAATATTCTATAGTACCACATTTAATTTCATCCCACTAAGAACACTCTTTCATATTTATATATATATATATGATTATAAAATGAATATTTTTTAATGAAATACAATCATCATCCAATAACTCCTTATTCAAATATGATATGGGAGGGACACAAACATTGTTCGTGGAGACTATCACTCCCTCACAGTAAATGACATACTCAAGAAATTTTCTGGCCATAATTTTATGCTTCACTTTTTCAATTTTCACCTTCTTAATCCTCACATGCAGATATGGTAAAACATTAAATTCAAAAAGACAATATTCATCCAATTTATTAAATATTTTCATATTTGTCCTTTGAAAATAAAGGAATATTGGATCTTTAGTTATCCTCATATTATATAGGATAGTATGATCCTTTCGACTCAAATCATCTCCCACCTTCTTCTCCATTACATTTGGGTAATATATTCAGCAAACATAATCATTAATCAACTCTAACCATCTTATTTATCACATGTTAAGATCATTTTTACTGAAAAATTACATTAAGCGTTTTTCATCGTCACATATATAAGCCATTTCTTTATATAGGAAATTTTTTAATATCTTAAATTCAAAAATTAGCGTATATAACTCCAAATAATGAGTTTGGTATTTTTTTCTCAAGATTCATCAATTTGAATGAGGTTTAAACAAGAACAAAATACTTTTCAGGAGAACAAAACAAATTCCCTTCATTGATGCATTAATGTAGATCACAATACTTTCTATACTATAATGTACTGTGATAACATGTTCACTACCTATATTCTTTTTATCTTCTTAAAATTATCTTCACATTCCTCCATATATTTGAACATAAATATTTTTTATTCAACGTTGTGAGTTTATTTGAAAATCATGATAAGAATATCACCAAATTTTGATAATAACAATCCATCCCAAGAAAACTATCGATTTTAGTTACAAGGTTCTCTCTAGGCCTTTTCTAAATGATGTAGTTCTTTGAATGATATATTGGTATACCCTAGAGTGAGAATATATAACCTAATAATGAATATTTATTAAGAAAAAAATTCACACTTGGTAAATTTTTAATAATGCTTTTTCTTCATCAGGGTCCTCAAGTAATCTTCTTGATATTTCATTCTCTTTGAATATACATGAATATCATCTATAATTATTTTATAAAAATATCTTGATAGTCTTTAGATACTATATTCTTTAAATCCTTTCATATATTAATGTAATTACTAAGACCAAAATGAATCACTATAAATTTATAGGTTTCATAATTTTTATAGAATTTAATCTTGAGAATATCCTATTTCATGACTATAATAACCCTTATATTTATTATACACATAAACATTATTTATTACATAATGTTTCTCTTAATAAAACTATGAGGATTAATAGGTCTATTTTCTTGGGAAATTAAGAACATTACATAACAACATAGAAAATAAAACAAAATATCTTTACTGAAAACATCTTTTACATGACCATAACATTCATTCATTCATCGCATTGAATGTGATATCCTAATGACATGCATAAGAAAAGGGTGATATATAAAGTCCATTAAGGGAGTAAATAATAAATAACACTAAGAATATAGTACATTTTTTTAAAATTGGAATATCAATGGAGCACAAGAGAAACATGGAAATTAAGGTATGATATATCATGATTATCATAACATAGAAATGTGGCAATAACATTTAACATGATATTAGCATGAGCCAAGGCTCATTGCACATGGATCATGAGTAAACCCACATTTAACATGAATTACCTTGAGTAAAAACTCATTGCACATGAATTATAAATAGTAAACCCTCATTTTACTTGAAGTGTCATGATACTAATCCTTCCCCAATGCGTTGGAGTGCTATCAGGGATCACCATTTATAAACATCTTATTTCATGCATAACTGTGCCACATGGATCATAATACATGAATTCCTTAAACATCATAATTTATTCCAAGAATAATAGATGTGGAATACATAAATTAACTTCCTAAATCCACAAGTACAAATTCATAAAGGTGAGTACCATTGATAGAGAAATAGGTATGGTATTCCCTTAGATGAGGATTTGGCATGATAAATTTTTGTGTAACTTCAGATGCATAATGACGTCAAATAGAAATCGTAAAATTGGTTTATGAGGGAGAAATGGGTCTCTCATAATTTATACATTAAATTTAATGTAAGGGGGTAATGGAAAATAATATACCAACTTATTTAATTGAATTTAGATTCATAATATAAAATAATTTCTTGAATGTAACTGAGAAGACATAAATCCCGTACAGAATTTTCACATGGAAACAAGTGTAAATGGGAGGCATTAATTAGAGATAAATAGGTCCCTCATCATACAAACATAAGGCGGGAACTATGGGGTGGGAGAAAAATCATACCCCAAGTTTTTTAATTTCAATGAAAAGGGTATAACAACATAATGAAATTTGGAAAAAACTGAGAACGGACGAAATCCCATATGAAAATTCCGTATGGTAATGAGTGTACACTGAATGAATTAATGAGATAGAAATTAGTCTCTCATAATTTAAAAAAGTGGGAAATTATAGGTGAAGCGAGAATTCATACACCAAAAATTGTAATTGAAAATAAAACTTCATAACAATATAAGGAATCTTGGACATAAATAAGGACGGAAAACAAGGATCCCTTACTTGGAAATGTGATCCCAAAGGCTTGGGAGAAGTTTGAGAGGGGATTCATGGGAGCTTGGGGAACCTTGTGAGGATTATATAGAGATGAGGGTAGAGGTTTTTAAAGATCCAAAGGGTTTTAGTTAATAGTAAAGATACATTTAGTGGGACTATATAGTAAAGGATATGGAATTATTTATTATTTAGGTTTTGGACACAACACATTAAACCAATCAAAACCACAAACGATCTAATGGGTTTTCCATGTTTTTTCCAAATTAGAGTATAAAAAAATATTTTATGTGGCCAATGTCCTAAAATAATAAAAAATTATGCTTCTTTATTTGGAGGTGAGTCACACTCTAAAAGAAATCGTTTTAATATGTTAAAATAGTTTATACATCTTGGATGGTCCACTAAGACATTGAAAAATTAAACAATAAAATATAAAATCACATTATTTTCAAATTAAAACATATATTGGACAAATAATACTTTTATATTATTTTATTACATCACATTCGGGTCATTATGATGTCATAAAACACATTATATATTTGAATGGTATTTAATTTTAACCTAGAAATCCGACAATCTCAGAAAATTATGAAAAATTCAACGTTAGATAGTATTGGAATCCTGAATAAAAAATCATATTCATTTCATCTAAATAATTATATAAATTTTTGATATTTTAGTTTTAAAATTGAAACCGACATTTATCGAAAATTCATGGTTTTTGAGAAAAAAAATCTTTCTATCCTTAATAAAAATTATAATTGTATTCATAAAATATATATGATCATTAATATTTTATAAAAATTAATTTAGTAATAATATTGTATTAAAATATTGTTTAATAAAAAATCCATTAATTCATCAAAATATCTTTCTTAATTGAATATTAACAGAAAATACTTTTTTTTTAAAACCATTTACAAGGTAACAATAATAAAATGAATTTATATTAATTATACAAAAAACAATGCACATAATCATAGCTATAGGTTCTTGTTACATAAACCCTTATTGCACCCACATAATACCTAAGGATATAGTGTGTGATGGTGATATACTCTTTGGGTGGGTTAGATAACATCACATGGGTGGTAATATCTATTAACTTCCACTTCTCCCGTAGGCAGTTATATTCAATTTTAATGTGTTTATTCATTCCTTAGGATTGGTCAAGAGTGAATACCAGTGATGCTACCTCCTTTCTGAGCTCTGACAAATGGGGTTTTTATGAAGCAATTCTAATGGATGAGTCCATCTCATCCTTTGTCTGAGTAAATTGGATTTGTTAAATCCTTATATTTATACTAATCATGTGATCACTATTCAATGGACATCACATCTTTTGTCTGAGTAAAACAAATGAGGGTAACTCTGCATCATCACTTCCTCTGATTCCCACATTTCTTCTTGAAACATTTGGTTTCTCCAAAAAAACCTTGACGAGGGGAATTGTCTTATTTCATAGAACTATTTCCCTATGATTTAAGATCTTTACCTGCTTCACTTCATATGAGAGGTCGTTCTATAATAGTACCACCTCTAGATTGATTACATGTGATGGGCCTTGTATGTACATCCTCAAGTGTGATACATGGAATACATCATGTACTTGTGATAGGTTCAATGGGAGTGATAGTCGATAGGCCATATCTCTAATTCGGACAAGGATCTCAAAAAGATAGATGTACTATGGACTAAGCTTTCCCTTATTCACCAATCTCATAACTCTATTACATGATGATATTCAAAGGAATACCATGTCTCCAACATCAAACTATATGTCTCATCGATAATTATCATCATAGACCTTTCATCAAATCTGATCAGCTTTACTGTGTTGATAGATGGTCGTAACCTTCTCCACTATTTCTTCATCCATTTCCAGACCTATGAGTTTTTTCTCCCCAAATTCATCCCAACATGTTGATGTTCTGTACCTATTCCCATAAAGGGATTCATAAGGATCCATATGTATGCTTGAGTGGAAAATTTTATATAATATAACTCTACTAGATTAATATGTTAATCCCATCCTCTTTTTAATTCAATTGAGCATTCTTTTAAAATTTCCTCATGTGTTTGAATAAACCACTTAGACTGGACATCAGTTTGAGGATGATAATCTGTACTAATGTTCACCTCAGTATTCTGAGCATGTTGGATACTCTTCTATATCTTTTAGGTGAATATTGGATCTTGATCAAATACAATCGATAGTGGTACTCCATGTAGCCTTACCACTTTTCTCATGTAAATCTATACCAGTTGATCTAATGATAAATCGTCCTAAATTGAAATAAATTGTTCAGTATTTTTATGATGATCCACACCAACCCAGATAACATTATTTCTTTCGGATGTCTTCATAATCCCAGTTACTGAGTCCATGATGATGTTTTCCTATTTAAATATTGGTATGGGTAATGGTTACATCATCACCTTAGACTTATGCCTCTTAGACTTTACATTATGACATTCCAAGAAGTTTGATGTATATTCATCGATCTCATTATTTATATTATCCCACCAATAATTATCTTGGAGATAAAAATACATATTTTTGTTTCTTGGGTGAATGGATAAATTTTAACTATGTTCATCATCAATATTTTCATTTATTAACATTGAACATCATAGAACACATAGTATTGACCAAAATCTCTAAATTCTTTCTTAATTAACATTGGAATCTGAGGATTTCCCTTTTCTGATAGTTTCCAATTTCTTATGAATTCCCATATCATCCTATTGATCATCCATTAACCTTTACAAAAGATATGGTTGAGCAATAATTTCTGAAATGATTGATGATGTTACCTTTTTTATATTTCCCATGTCCATCTTTATCAAATTTAAGAAGATTGGATCCTTTTAAATTCTCAGATGATTGGATCCTTATAATCAATCATCTGACCAAGTATGGTTGCTTCCTTATAATCAATCATCTGACTATGGACCAAGTATGGTTCTTTCTGAAATGATTGATGATGTTACCTTCATAGATCCAGCTTTAAAGCTGGCCGCCCACTTGAGTATGTTCACTCTGATTTGTGGGGACCTGCCAGTACTGCCTCCCATGGTGGAGGCTCCTACTTTGTCACCTTTATAGATGACTTTTCTAGGAAAGTCTGGGTCTATATTTTGAAAAATAAATCTGACGTCTTTGAGGTGTTTAAAACTTGGAAAGCCTCTGCTGAAAATCAATCTGGGAGAAAGTTGAAAGCTTTAAGAACCGAAAATGGTCTTGAATACCTGTCTACTGAGTTTATCAAGTTTTGTGAAAATGAGGGAATTTTGAGACACCGAACCGTGAGTCATACTCCTCAGCAGAATGGTCTAGCTGAGCGTATGAACCGTACCATTCTTGAGCGGGTTCGTAGCATGCTTGCATGCTCGGGCCTGCCCAAATCCTTTTGGGCAGAAGCTGTCACTACAGCAGTTTACTTAATTAATAGGTGTCCCTCATCAGCCAATGACTTTAAGACTCCGATTGAATTGTGGAGCAATCACCCCCCATCCTATGAACATCTTAGAGTGTTTGGGTGCACTGCTTATGCTCATGTCAAGGATGATAAACTTGAGCCCCGAGCCATTAAGTGCATCTTCATAGGATATCCTACTGGGGTGAAGGGATATAAACTTTGGGTAGACAAACCCGGCTTTCAAAAGTGCATCATTAGCCGGGATGTGGTTTTTCAAGAGTCTGTTCCTGCTAGAGTCCATCCCCCCACTGATGACAGTGAGGGTCCTTCTCAGAAAAGGGATCTTGAGGTTGATCCTCCTAGTGTTAGTGAGTCTCCTGTTGAGACTCCCTCTACCTCTCAGGTGCCCCTTTCTCAGCCTGAGCCAGAATCTAGGTCTGATTCTGATGATGCTCCTGATGGTGGAGCTCCTAGTGACCTTAGGGGTTATCAGCTCACTAGGGATAGGCAGAGGAGAGTCATTAGACCTCCTCCTAGGTACAGCCATGCCGACATGGTTGCCTTTTCCTTCAATGTGGCGGCGGATCTTGGTGGGGAAGATCCCCAAAGCTACAATGAAGCTGTCAATGACAGCAACTCTAAGCATTGGATTTTGGCCATGGAAGATGAGATGAAATCCCTAAGAAAGAACCATACTTGGTCCATAGTCAATAAACCACCTACTGCCAAGGTGATTGGCTGTAAATGGATATACAAAACAAAAGAAGACAATACTGCAGGGAATAAAATTAAATTTAAAGCAAGGCTTGTTGCCAAAGGATTCCTTCAAAGAGAAGGAATTGATTATTCCGAAATTTTTTCTCCTGTTGTGAAACATTCTTCTATAAGAATTCTTCTTGTGTTTGTTGCCCATTTAGATTTTCATATAGAACAATTAGATGTCAAAACCGCTTTCTTGCATGGTGATTTAGATGAAAAGTTATACATGAAGCCTCCTGCTGGTTTTGAACATGAATTTAAAACTAACCAAGTTTGTTTGCTTAATAAATCATTATATGGATTGAAACAAGCTTCTATACAATGGTATAAGAAGTTTGATTCTTTTATGCTTGAAAATGGTTTCAGCAGGAGTCAGTTTGATGCATGTGTATATTTTAAATCTTTCAAAAAATGCATGCTTTATTTACTGCTTTATGTAGATGACATGTTGCTCATGTGTAGTGACATGAAATTAATCACCCATGTGAAAATGTAATTGAATTCGGCTTTTGAAATGAAAGATCTAGGTTGTGCTAAGCAAATTCTGGGCATGGAAATTGTTAGGGATAGAAAGCATATGCTTATCTATCTATCTCAACGTACCTATATCCTTAAAGTGCTTAAGAGATACTTGTTTGATTGTTTGAAGCCTGTTAGTGTTCCTTTAGGTCATCATTTTAAATTGTCTTTATCCCAGTCACCTGCCACAGCTTCTGATATTGAATACATGAGTAGAATCCCCTATGAAAATGTAGTGGGTAGTATTATGTATGCTATGATTTGTACTCGACCAGATGTTGCTTTTTCTATCTGTACATTGAGCAGGTTCATGGCAAATCCGGGCAAGCCTCATTGGCATGCTCTTAAATGGTTGTTGAGGTACATTTCTTCTACTTCATCTCTTTCTATTTGCTATGGTAAGAATGTTAGTTCATCTGAATTAGTGACTGGTTATGTTGATTCTGACTATGCTGGAAACATTGATACTAGGAAATCACTAACTGGTTATGTATTTACTGCATGTGGAGGACCTATATCATGGAAGTGCAACATGCAGTCAGTAGTGGCCCTCTCGACAACTGAAGCCGAGTACATTGCATTGACAGAAGCCATTAAAGAAGCCATATGGCTTAAGGGTTTTATTTCTGAACTTAGTATTAGTAATGATATTATTACTGTGCATTGTGATTCTCAATCTGCCCTATATCTGTCTAAAAACTTAGTTTTCCATGGTAGGTCCAAGAACATAGACATTAGGCTGCATTTTATTAGAGAAGTTATCGAAAGTGGAGCAGTGTGTGTCACTAAGATACACACGGATGAAAATCCAGCCGATTGTTTGACCAAGGCTGTGACTTTATCCAAGTTCAAGCATTGTTTGGATATCTTGAACTTGGCTCCTATTGAATAACATTAGGTGCAAGAACATCGCCAATTTTATATGAAAATGGTGGAGATTTGTTAATTTTTTATTTTCATATTAAATGTCTTTGTTCCGTTTTTTTTATTTTTTATTTTATTACATGCTTTTTTGATTTATTTTATATGCTCTTTTTTTTTGGCCGTTGATCTGTTCAGCTACCTTTTTTAGCATGGCCGTCCGATCTGCTATGCGGTTACTCCCGCTGTTAGGTTTTTCTTTTGGGCCTCTTCTTTTCTTCGGCAGGCAGCACCGTCGGCAGACCGAGGGAGAAGGTTTCTGTTGGTGTTTTCGTTCGACAGAGAGAGCGAAAGTTTTTGAGAGATCGTTTTCTGGAAGAAGGCTCTTTTGAGATTGAAACCGGTTGCTGGTTGCAGTTTTGGTGCAACAGAGAAACAGATCTGCATTTGGCGCTTCACGCTTGGCGCTGGGAGTCTTCCTTTTCGATCCAGATTTTCAGTCTTGTTGCGCAACGAGGATTCAGTGTTCCTCGAAGAACCGTTTTTGCGACACAGATCTGTTGGAAGTCGACACGCCGCTGCCCTTGCCTGTGAAGATTGGAGCTCTTCCCGACACTATGTTCCGGTGGAGACTTGTTGATGCCGACCGTGTGTGTCCTATTCCTTGCCTGTTGTGGAACGCCGCGAGAAACATTCTAAAGATTCCACTGCTGGAAGTCGGTTGGTAAATCCGACTGTTGGTAAAGGTTTCCTCTTTCTTTTCTTCGGTGTTTCTTTATCGAGGCATTTTATTTGTGCTGGCTTTGCTGCATTTTTTTTGGTTTCTTTGTATCCTTGTTTGAGCATTAATAATAAAACAGCGTGTGGTGGTGTTCTTGCCGTGGAGTAGGGCCCAAAGGGGTTCCGAACCACGTAAATACTTGTCTCCTGGCTGTTCTTTATTGTTTGCGCTGCTGCCCGCTGCTGTACTGTTATTCGCTGCTGTAGATTTTCAATTTGTATTAATTGCAGCGTATTGAACATCATTTTTCATTGTAAAAATTATTTTGCACCTGTCCGTTCATTCGGTGATCTTTGGTTCGTGTGTTTGGGAGCCGTTTTCCGCTTTTGCTCTCACCACAGAATCTATGGTCGATTCTCTATATACAGAGTGATTTCCCTCTCATAGTAATTTATGTTAGCTTAATATAAGAAAAGACAATCCATTGCAATAATTTCATAAAATACCACTAGAGGGAGTATGATGAGGTTCTACTGGATGTTCAACACCCAAATTGTGATAAAATAGGTGTTATATTCACGGAATGCAATGATTTACCCATTTTTTATTCTCACTGACAACTGTACTTCAATGATTTGTGGTGATGTTGGGATTGTTCTACTATACTTTTGGGATATAAAAGAATGCGTAGAACAAGAAATAAAAATTATGTTCACTATTAATTAAATAAATATCTAACATAGACGTCACCACTTCATTTTTATATTTCTCTTTTGATGTAGTGATGGAAAAATCTCTCCCTTGATTCCAAGGAGGATATTGGTTGCCTCCAAATTTCCTTGGTATAGGACACTAGTTCTCAAAGTTCCCTGGTTCATTGTATTTTAAGCAATGAACAATGCACTGAGAGTCGAATGAATCATTCCTCTCCTCTTTCCTAGTAGTGGGTTTTTCATGCCTTTAGTTAATAGTTAGTATCCCTTCTCTTCTACAGCTAAAGCATTTCCTCACCCCATTTATGCAATTTCTGGGGAGCTTCTTTCTGCACCTTTGGCATGTGGGGTGTTGGAATTTCTTTGCACCATTGGATTTATCCATCGGACCATTATAGTTAAATTCCATTTCCCTCTTCTTATCCCCATGATACCATTGATATTATCTGATAACCATTTTTTCATTGAGAGCACATTGGACAATTTCCTCATATCTATCGATGTCAGGGATTTCTATGGCCTTCAGTAGGCTAGGTTTTATTCCACCAAAGAAGTGGTCAACCTTGAATTTAGAGGTAACAAAAAATCTAGAGGTGTATCATTCAAGCATTGTGAAGTTTACCTTGTATGATCTGATTGATTCTTCATCTTTTTTCATGAGGGAATGGAAGTCCATTTCTATATTAAGTTTGAGGGTGTGAGGAAAATATCTATCGAAAAACGTTTTTTTTTAATCCTTCCATTCCAACACCTCGATCTCTTCCTTGGGATTCGTATTTATTGTAAATTCCCACCATTTATAATAATAAACCTCCATTTGATAAGCATCCAGAATATCATTCTATTGTTCAGGTCATTGAAGGATGGATAAGATCTTTTCAATGGAGTTGATACATTTTTTGGAGATTGAGGCCTCAGATGATCCATTAAAAGTAGGAGGCATTAGTCTCGTGAAACTATCAATTATGGATTGTTCATTATTATGGGGGGTGTATGTTCCTATTGGCCCTTTTTTATATTCAAAACATGATTTCCCTGAGATATTATCATGAAGAATTACTCGATTACTGCTCCCATTAGAATGGGCATCTCATTAGAACAATCATCAAAATGATGTTTTCATCGGTTGTTAGCCCGAGTCCTAATATTTATTCCCATTGGATTGAATAAAAGGAAAGTTAGGGGTAACACATAAAGGGTAATCTGAAAACAAAAATAGATAACTTTTAAATATCATTTATTTTCATAACTTATGAATTTATAGGATTCAATATATGTTATCCATATTTTACTACCCAACATATATTATTAGTGGAATTTTTTATTCCCGTAATAATGGTTCATACCAAGTTTATGAATTTAAAAAATTAAATCCCCATGGAGTTTTGTAACCAAGAGGGAATAAAGGCCTATTTTTCATGCACCAGTTCTCGTTCAAGTCAAGCTCAAAGTTGTGTTTTTGGGTTTTACCCCTAGATAAATCTCTACTAGAGCCACCTCTACTTGGTCATATCCATAAGGGGATGTATTTGCATGATAACCCACTTAAACTACACTCATGAAAATTTTGGGATGCTTTTATTATAATTTGTCTTATACCCAAGGCATTCACGAGGATTTTCTAATCTTAATCCCAAAAATAACCGAACCTATCCTATGATACCAACTACAACAACTCTTCCCTTTATAGGCACATAAACCTGATTTATTAAATAAATTTTTTAATAAGAAAATAGTAATTAACAAGAGGACCAGTGTATTGGGAAATTTGGAACATTACATAGAATCATAGAACATAAAACACAACATGTTTATTAAAAAAATCTTTTACATGACCACAACATTCCTTCGTACTTAGCATTGCATGGGATAACCTGGGGACATGCATAAAAAAAGGGTGAGCTATAAATCCCAGTAAGGGAGTAAAAAAGGTATAACATGAATAATATAGTACATTTAAGGGAATAGCTATATTAATGGAACACAAGAGAAACATGAACATAAAGGCATGATATAGCATTATTATCACAATGTGGAAATGTTGCAAAAACATTTAACATGATATTAGAATGAACCAAGGGTGAATGAACATAGAGAATGAGTAAACCCTCATTGAAATTTAGTTATATTGATTAAAACCTCATTATACTTTAATTATCATTATTATACCCTCATTTCACTTTACTTATCATGATACTAATCTTTACCCAAGGAATTGGAGCATTATCAGGTCACACCCTTTATAAACATTTCATTTCATTAATAAGTGTTCCACATGGATCATACAATATTAATTGATTAAACTTAATTATTTATTCCATGAATAATAGATGGGGAATATATAAATTTATGTCCTAAATCAAAAATTACATGTGAAAAAATGTGAATACCCTTGATAGAGAAATGGGTATGGTATTCACTTACGAGATGATTTGGCATGGGAAGTTTTGGTGTAAATTCAGCATCATAAGGACGTGAAATAGAAATTGTAAAATGGGTTGATGAGAGAGAAAGTGGAGTCTCATAATTTATACATTATATAGACTGTAAGGGTTTTAATGAACATAATATCCCAACATAAGTAATGGAATTTTGATTCATAATATAAAATAATTAATTGAATGCAAATAAAAAGAGTGAAATTTCTTATGGAATTTTGGCATGGTAATAGGTGTACATGGGGGAATTAATGATAGATAAAAAGGTCTCTCATCATTCAAACATAAGGAGGGCAGTATGGGGGAGGTGAAAAATTATACCCCAACATTTTCCATTGAAAACAAAAGTCTATAACAATATAAGGAAATTTGGACAACATGAGAAAGGAATAAATCCCTTACAAAAATATGGCATGGTAACAGGTGTACATGGAAGGATTTAATGATAGAGAAAGGGATCTCTCATCATTAAAAAATATTTAGGGAAGTATATGAGAGGATAGAAACCGTTTTTCAATATTTTTAATTTAAAATAAAATTTCACCACAATATAAGGAATCTTCGACATAAATAAGAAAGGAAATTGAGGATCCCTTACTAGGATGTGTTATCCCAAAGGCATGGGATAGAATTGAGAGAGGTTTCTTGGGAGCATGGGGCACCTTGAGAGGATTCTAGATAGAGGATAGAAAAGTTTGGTTGAGCTCGAAATGATTTTTATTGAAGATGAATGGGATATTGAGTTGGTTTATATTGTAAAGGAGAGGGAATTCTTTATTATTTAGGTTTCAGACACTACACATTAAACTAATCAAAACCACAATCCAACCGATGATTTTGCACATTTTTTTCCCAAGTTGAGTGTAAAAAAATATTTTATAAGGACAATGATCGAACATAATGAAAAATTGGTCTTGATTATGTGTAGTTGAGTCAAACTCTAAAGGAAATCATTTGAAATTGTTAAAATAGTTTATAAGTCTTTAAGGATCCACTAAGGCCTTGTAAAGTTAAAAAAAAATCTAAAACCACATTATTTTAAAGTTAAAACACATATTGGAAGAATATACCTTTAATAGTATTTCATTACATCACTGTTTGGTAATTATGATGTCATAAAACACATTAAATATTTAAATGGTAATTAATTTTGACCTAAAAAGTTGACTATCTAAGAAAATTTTAAAAAATTCACCTATATATATTTTCGGCTTCCTGAATCAAAAAATAATATTCATTTTATCTAACTAGTTTCAAAATATTTGAATTATTACTTTTAAAATAAAAAATGACATTTATAAAAAATTCATGAGTTTTGCCAATAAACAGCTTTTAAACATTAATAAAAATTACTACAGTATTCATAAAATGTATATGATCAATAGTATTTGTTAAATTTTAATTAAGAAATAATGTTTTATTAAAATATTTATTAATAAAAAAATCAATTAAGTCATCAAAATATCATTCTTAATTAAATATTAACTAAAAATACTATTTGTGCTTTAAAATCCATTTACAATATAACAATAATAAAATGATTGTATATTGTTTATACAAAAAATAATGAAAATGATCATAGTGCTAGGGTATTTCTACATAAACCCTTATAACACATGCATAAGATATAGGGGAAAGGTGTTTGATGGAGAAAGACTCTTGGGGTGGCATGTATAACATCTCTTAGGTGGTAATCTCTATTAACATCCACTTATCCCATTGGCAGTTCTGTTCAATATTAACGTGTTGATGATCAGCATGGGCTTGGTCCAGAGTGAAGCCCAATGACTCTAACTCCTTTACATGTTCTAAAAAATGGGCTTCGTAGGGATCAATTCCACCGAATGAGGTCATTGCTTCCCTTTTCTGAATAAATTGGATTGTTTGAAGCCCTATATTAATACTAATCTTGTGATCACTGTTCAATGGCTATATTAGCAATGGTGACAATTCATAATGTTATTTTAAAAATTCAAAAACATAAAACCATGGAATTTCATTTGTCTTATATAGGAATTTATCATAATAATACATTTAATGATATGAAGAGGAATTTTCACAAATAAAAGTTTGGTTCGTTACAATGACCCTCAATATATGTTATTTATATCAAAGTAGAATCTTGTAAATGTATTGATAATTAAATATTTTATCCATTAACTCGTCAATATGGGGTAAAGGACAATTATTATAGATATTTATCTTGTTATGTTCTTGTTAATCAATGTAGAGTCAAATTGATCCATCTTTCTTTTTATCAAATTGAAATGTTTTACGCAATGGTGATGCACATGGACGAATGAATCACATTTTGAAATTATCCTCAATTTTTTATTCAATTACTAAAACTCAGTTGGTGTTAATGTACAAGGATTAGTTTAAATGGGTATAGATCTAGGTAGGAGTTCAATTGAGAACTCAAGTTCCCAAATCTGTGGAATACCAAACTATTATTTCATAAAATCATAAAAAATCTTATATACTATTGGTGTATCCATAAATTTGAATTTACCCCCACCCATTGGAAGTTGATCACTATCAACTATATGAATTAATCTCCATAATACATAATCAACAACCATTGAATGTTCATATGTACCCTTATATTTATAAATGGTTATATGTTAATTCAGAATATGAAATGTGACTTCCCTACCTCAAATATTTATATGGGAACCATATTGAGAAAACCAATCCATGATAAGAATCACATTGAATTCATCTAAATGGATAATCACAATATTTGTATGATTCACTTTCCCACAAACTAAAATTATAGGGAAAAATATATTTGATATGTCATCATTATTCCACTTGGAGTTTTGAAAGATAACACATCCCCAAATTGATGAAGTGGTCTTGTTATAAACTTAACAAATATTCTAAAATATATGAGTGGGTATATATAGAGTCAACTAAGATATTATTTGTTCTAGAGTGCATAATAAGTGTACCTTTCACCATATCATTCTCGTAGCCCACATTTTCAGTCAAGATCACAAGTGATTTGCATATATTTTTGGGAATATGAGGATATTGAAGTTGATCATCAAAAATCATCACATTTGTGTACTAGTAGTCAGAATTCCCATTCTCATAGAATTTTATGGATTGGATTTTAGGGGTTTAATTAGTTAGCATCTTGTTTTCCTCTCCTTCATTAATTGTACTATTCATCATATTTTGACATTAATGGGATTTAAAAACATCCCTTCTATATTTAAAGCATCAATCATTTACATTAAAACATTTACCATGATGTTTTTTAACATTTTTGGAACATATATAGAGGAATTACTTTCAACCATGTGATTTATTAGAGTTATTATGAGTCTCCATATTTTTTTAATAAAAACTATGGGTCTGGTAGGAATTTCTTATTCCCAATTCTACTTTTACTACACAATGAATGATTTTCTCATAGTTGGAAAATTCTATTATATTTGTTACCTTTGGAAGAATATGTTTTAAGACACAAAAGAATAGATCAAATTTATTTCCATGGAAGATATTTAAACCATAGTAATACCTTTCGATACTTGTAAATCTTTCTTCATAGGTACTAATTGATTCCTTATCTGGATTATTCTTATTATGAAATTACATATCTATATCTGTTTGTAGAATAAGAGAGAAGTTCATGTTGATGAATATCAACATAAAATAATCTATTCTAAGGATTCAATTAAATATTCAGACATCATATAATAAATAATATTATACCATTTATCGTATTTTCATTCTAGATGACAGACACCTAGGACACGTTTTTTTGTCCTGAGCATTGAAGAAAAAAACTATTTTCTCAATAATGTCAATAAAAATATCTGATATGGATTGATTATAATATGAACTTAAATAAGTTGGATTTATTCTCATTATATATTAAACATTAATTTTTTCCACCTTTGATCATTTAGAAATTCAGTTTGATTCATATCATGGGAATGGTGTGTGAGCATAGTAGTATGATTCTTCATTCCATATCCCATAAAATTTGGTCTCTAATGAGTAAAATCATTGAATTTTCTATAAAAATCATCAGCAATACAATTACTCTAGGTTCCATACCTTGACTAATAACAAAAAACATATTTTGAAGAACAATATTTACATAGGAAGAGCGTATATTTCTAAGAAATTATACATAGATTTCTAAATAATGACACCTTCTTCTATGAAACCTTAGGTTTAAACTAATCATTCATGATCATTAAAAAAACATTAGTATTTAATCAAATAAATAATCTTATATATATGGTTATTATATAATTTTATAACCCTAATCTTCATATATAGACTAATCTCATCTCTGATACCAACTATTGATGCCCTATCATTTCATTCATAAATATTACACCGATTTAGATTTTTATTCACATATAGAAATATGATACATGTTAGAACTATAAAGGTTTAGAGAGATAGCATAATAGATATAAAATATTATTATTTTAATAAATATATTAAAAATATCCCCTAAATATCTTCCCTCGTATTTCTCTTTAAAAGAATACCCTACTAAAAATATTACTCCTAACTTAGGGAATGAAAACATAATAAAAGGGTGAGCTCAGATTTTTAGTAATCATAAACATACGAGATTCCAATTGATAATCATGTGAATGAATAATAAATGAATAAATATATTAGATCATTACCATAATAGGAAAACTCACACCCAATTTGAAAACGGTCATAAAATTAATCTATGGAATAAAACACTAATATTTTAAAAGACATGAATTATAATAATAAATCATTATACCACAATAAGAAACCATAAAATAAGTTCGTAAATGTGATTGGAACCAACATATGTATATAAAAAATCTAATATTTCAAGGATAACTGTCAATACCATTATTTCAAGTATCAACACCTACTTCTCATTGTGGATCATGTATATCAACATAATTCACATAATGTATCATCCACTTCAGCTTATTTCCTAGAACTATCCCGGGAGATATAATAATTTATCCTATGAATTAGAGTGAGATATATGTCTCACCTATCAAATAATTAAAACCATTCATATGTATGCCACATGAACATAAACCAATCTTCATATCAGATCCCAAGGAATAAAATGATTTCCTAAATCACCTCATCATAAAATAACCCATTGAACTAAGTTTCAAAATAATTTTTCATCATAATAATAATACTTATACATAAATCATATGGACGAAACAATCCTATAGTAACCCTAGTTACTCATAATTAGAATATATGAATATTTTTTGTAAATAGATATACCAATAAAATATCGTAAAAACATTATCAGGAAAATACCCTTTAAAATCAAAAAATCACAATATAAAATCTAAAAATGAAACATGTAACAAAGAAAACATTTTACTTGAAAATAACCTAAAAAAATTATAAAGGATTCATTAAATCATTGATATTTCATTGAGGAGGAATTTTTTTTCATTCTATATTAGTTAAAAACAATCTGTTAAAACGTTTTCTTGGAAAAGTCACAAAGTATGTTGTCTAGAAAATGAAGACCAAGAAAACTATAAAAATGATTTTTAAAATGAAAAACATGGGTAAAAATGATATTAATGATTCATAGAAAAACATAAAAAAAAATTGATTCTTTTAAAACGTGCTTTCATGACATGAACAAAGATAAAAAATATTTCTCTTTAGAGACTTAAACATGAACAATCACGAATAAGGATGAGATTATGAAATAATACCTTTACTACTTTGGTAAATTTTGAATTTTAAGACCCCTAGAATAAATATACATATTGGGAAATTTAAATCCCTATAACATTCAAAATATTTATATTAATAGTTATTCATAGGTACTATGTACACCACATAAATAAATCAAGTTTTCAACATGGAACGTGTCCCATAAAAATTAATGTGTGACGAAAATACATTACCTCATGTATCAACTTTCCTCATTAATGTTTAATACACATATATAATATATATAGAATTATTATACATGTATTAATTAAACATATTAATTTATAACATACCATTTATGTTTTATTTATTATATCTGATAATCCATTAATTAATAAAATTTTATTAATATCACGGTTATGTGTGGCTAATGCTTCATTTTACAAGCATATTTCGGTTGGGTATTCACAATTTATATACATTGATCATGATTCAATAATTTAAATTTTTTAAATAATTTTTAAAAATAATATATATTCATTATAAACATATTTATAATCATTCCTAAAAATTAGTGATTAAAAAATGAATTATAATCTTTATAGAAAATGTAGGTCATACGTACACATGAATGCTAATATAAATTTTCAATGAATGGAATCAATTATATTTTAATAAATAAACTTTAAAGAATCATTATTATTTTAAATATATCATATATATTCATATCATTCACTCACATTACCATCGATGTAAAATATAGATGAAAATCAAATTTCATAGCTTCATGGAGGTGGTAGTCCAAATTAATGAACAAATGATAATATCATTTCCTAGATGAATTTACTATAAGGAGATAAATATTCAATTACAATTACATAGATAAAAGTATCAATTAATTATCATATAAAAACATTAAACCCATCATAACTGTCACAAACCAAATCGGGTCTACATCCATTTGACGAACACACCGGTCCGCGGAGAGGCTTGATGGGTGTTCCCAATACCCACGATATGGCACAAGTTCCAGAGTATAAAAATTTAAAGTTAGGGAAAATTTTACCCAGAATAATAAACACAAAAAACTAACCAAATATATATTTTAAAATTAAAATAGAAAACCAAACATAACCTTAAAATATGATCTGATTTAATGTTTACAAATTGAACCAAAAAAACAAATGGGAATAGAACAAAGGAAAACAAAAACACCATATCAAACCTCTGTGTGACATGAAGAGCCAAATCCCAAATCCACCAATACCATCCTATACAAGAGAAACTGCTACAAATCAGAACATCATCGCTATTCCCAATGACTCTGCTTGGAAAACACAATAAATATGATATACATACAAGCAAAGGTGTATGTAGGTTGTTAGATGATATCCCTATTGGATTACACCTAATAAAAAGATTGCATTCCACACCATCAAAGAGATAATTTAACATTCTTATTCAAATATTGGTTTGAAAACACATTTATAGAAAAAACTTACAATCTAAAAATTAAGAGGAACACTTGATGAAAATCCATTTCGGAAACACTACATTAAAGTGGAAGAGAAAATTCATAAATAACTCACACACTCAAGTGGTCCTCCGTATACTAATGGAAGGAACCACATCAGAAATAGAGGAGCACCGTGGGTATATATCAAAAAGTAGATAGCACAAATGGGACCCTTGATACATTGTACCTCAGTGTAAATGTGGCAAATGAACCACAATTATATACGTTATCATGCATGAGCCAATAGTAGGTAACACACCAATAACCTAGTGGTCACCAATCATCAAAACTATTTATTTAGTTTTTTAGCATCAATCCTTCTAGGAGAACCTCAGACAACCCAGAATAGTATCATCTAGCATAAATGTCCTAGTCCAACAACCTTGATATTGAGTTTTTCCCTTGTACACTATTTAAAATTAACATGCAACCAAACACACCACACCACTACAACCACACGAAGGATAAACATTTCAATGAAATCACCCTACTTTATAACAACCCACATTCCATTTTAACACACAATGGAAAAACCCCATTCAAATACCTTTTCCACCACTTACAAAATACAAAAATTTCTTTTTTTATAATCATGAGAAAAATACACCATTAAGTCAAACAAATACAAAGGGATCTTCCACTTTCTAAAACACTTCATTCATGAAAACCACTTTCAAAATTGGTTTTTCACTATACAAACATTTCACAATTTATACTGAAATGCTCAAAAAGACTAAAATTCTCCGAAAATGATTCATTTTCCAAATAAAAACCCCATTTAAACATACACAACCCAAATTATCTTAAACATATACATATTTCACACCTACAAAACAACCCCTAAACCCCAATTTAGAAATATTACATCAAAGAACACATAAAAACATAGAAATTTACTTTATTAAAAATCCATTTTTAACCAATAAGCACCCAAACCACATCAAAAACACCAAAAACACCATTCAATCAAACCCAAGAACACATTTATAAACTAAACATATTAAATTCATCTAGAGATTTTAGGGAAGAGAACCATTAAAATATTAATGGTTAAATAATTAATTAAACAACTTAAACAATTAATCAATCACTTCTAGGAATATCCACATGGAGACCCAAATGAAAGAAAGAGCTGTTTCTAAAGGAAAATTAAATTTCATCAATCAAACACATAAAAACATTTATAAAACCCATTTTTCATTACCCATTTTAACCAAAAAACATGTAAATATTAATTAAATAAAAAAATTAACCAATCTAAGAATTTTAAGTCATGGAACCACCTACCTGAGTGTAGAAAAACATCACAAAGTCGGTGTGTAAAATACATCACGTGCCAATCGCACCTCACTTGACACAATTAGACCCCAAAAATAATGTACCATGTAAATTTCATAAAAATTAGACCAACCACAACCTGAAACCCTAACCGTAAATTTACCAATTGGAATAATGAACATCTAAAGAGGATCTCACCTATCGTAGGGGTTGTGGGAGGTCGGCCGATCATGATAAGAGGTGTCGGTGGTTTGTTGTATCTGAAGAGGGTGATGTCACCAGAGGTTTAGCCGAATAGGGGGAGCGTGGCACATAGCTACAAGGAATAGTGTGAGGAGCAAGGTGATAGAAAGGAGTGTCGTTGGGTGGGAGGTATACCATAAATGTGAGGTCCAACCAATGAGGGTGTGGGGAGGAGCAATTTTAAGGTGAAGGGGGGTCTGAGGCTAAGGGGGTGTGTGTAGATCACATGGGATGTGCTTTGATGATGTGAGGCAAGAATGGGAGGTGTTGCGGCTCACTGGGATGGGAAGAGGGCGTTTGATGGTTCGCTATAGGAAGAGAGCAAGGTAATGGGGTATCTACTACATGTAGGGCTAGGAGAGGGTGTAACACGGTGAGGGGAGTGGGGAAGGAGGAGGGAAACAAGGAAAATAAGAAAATAAATTAAAAATATATGAAAATTAAATTAAAAATAAATTAAAATACCTAAAAAATAAATTCCAACAATACTAATAATAATAATCATATATTTAATTAAATTATTAATAATATTATTAATATTAATGATGTTAATAATTATCTAACTATGAAAACACTTACTTAATATTAATAACCTTGTTAAAATATTAAGTAAAATAATAATAATAATATTCTTAATATTAATATTATTTTTATTGAAACAACTCAAAATAATTTAATTTTTCTCATTTCATTTAGTGTTCTCTTAGATATTCATTTGGTTAATTAACTAACCATACTCCAAACAAGTGGCTCGAAGATCTATTGGATCCACATAGCTTTGTCTGTGCCCTGCCTGCACGACAGCCATTTTCAAGCCAAAATGATCGCTTATCAGAAAAAGTGCACAAACTCTAGCCAGGCTCGACCTGCACCTCAACGAAACATTTTTAACGCCTGGTAAAATTATAAAATAAAATTTATTAACAATTATCTTAATAATAATATCATTACTTATTACACAATAGTATTACTATTATTATGTTTTAAAAATTTAACTATTTTATTCTCATAAAAAATTATTTTTTTATGAATTGGTAAATCGCAAGGGCACCCAGGCCGACTGTACGGTTACTGCTGAGAGTGTGGTGCCCACACACCGGTCCTAAACCCGTCAATATTATTAAACTTCAAAAATTTCAAACTGGATCCCCAAAGAATAATTCTATCCAATTGATTTGACACCATGATATGAATAAAATAAAAGAGCATATGCGGATGGGGAGTTACAATTCTTCCCCACCACATACACTTTCTTCCCCATGAAGCTCACCAATCCAAATGTTATCACAACTCGTGTCCATGCCCAAAAAAACAAAAGGAGACTGAGAGCCTTGGGGTGACCATTCTCAAAATAAGGCCACACTCAAACAATTAAACATGAAACCCCAACAAAATAATGAGGGGAGAACAAAATGGGGTTTTCCCTACCATAAGAATTTCACTAACATAGAACCCATGAAATATGAACACAAAACCCATGGGGTGGGGGGGACACTAGAACTCCCAAATTGAACTGATTAAATTTCTCCACACTGACCAAAAAATATAACAAATAATTAAATGTAATGCTTTCTACAAATTGTCCCAGCATCGTATGGATGAGAAATTAACTCAACACGTCCCACACGGACCGAATAAGAATCCTGACTACAACTAGAGACTAGGGAATTCCTAGCCCGAACTCAACCCACTTTCTCAATGTTAACGGAATGACCCCACCACCAGGATTGAAACCATTATATAGAAAACTGGCACACTGGGACTGTAACACCCCGAGATTTTTGGAAAAATATTCTTTTTAATTTCATTGATGTCTTGTTTTGTACGCTACACCAAAAGGAGATTTCACTACTCGCATCCCTGGCTTGTCTTACATTACACGCAATTGCGACCTTCCATGATAGCGTGTGTTGTATGCAATACCGAGTTTCACTAAACTACGATATGTCATATAAACTAGCTGTTATGAATAGTAATACCCACTTATTGAAATTTTATAAATTTTATCTTACAAAATGGACTTTATTTTTGGATTCAAAATATCAAAATTATCATAGGTTGATATTTTGGTATTTTTGTGAAGACTTTCAATTTTTGATGAATTGTGAAAACACTGGGTTACTATTTAAAAACCGAATTTTTATTTAAATAATTATTTATTTTATTTAAATTTATTTTAGGTCAAAATTGATCAATAATACCTATATAAGTTCAATGTAATTCATTGGAGTAATTTTATAATAATTTTAGATATATAAAAATTTTATTGAACTTTTCAACGTCTTTTACCCACCTCCTAGGAGAATTTGAAAATTTAAATAAAACATAATTTTACCTCCTTTGTGAGTGAAATTTCGAAAATCCAAGAGACACGGTTAATATCAAGGAGTAAAATGTGGTTCAATAAGATAAAAATAATTTTTGGTGAATAGTAACTTTTTACTTTTATTTACCGCGGTAAAAAGTAAATAGGGTTATTAATGGTAAAAATGATATTATTATTACCCTAAAACTTTTCATAATTCTATTGGATAAGTGTAATTCAGCCAAAAACAACCTTAGGAATAAAATATTTCCCTTTAGGTCCACTTAGATTAGATTAGGACACTTATTATTATTTAATTTAAAGAATAGTTAAAATAGTTAAAATCAATGTTTAATAACTAAAATACTTTTAATATAGGGATATAAATAAGATAAATTAGACTATAAATATTCATTATAAATATAAAAATATTTCCTACATAATGGTATTTTATTTATAATTTGTAGACATTAAATAAATTAATTTATTTATGACACAATAATGATGTAGTAATTACCTTATTAATGAAATATTACCATATTTGATGTTGAAAATACCCAAATAAATGTAATTTGAGACTTTTTATGAATTAAAATAATTTTATAGGTTACTATGACATGTTATTATTGATTTAATTAACTTTTTTAGAACTAATAATAATGTTATGAGTTTTAAAAAAATCCATTACCAAATAGTGTCAAAATTGACATAAAATAGTTTTTAAAACAAATATTATATTAATAATTGTTATTATAGTCCTAAAAATATAAGGTTAGGCCAAATGAATTATATAAGGATATATATATTATTAATGAACCACTTGGGGTTCTTTTGGATTGTTATAGTAAGTTTTTTAACCATATAGAATAAGAAAACAAAAAAGACATGGTAAAAGTTAAATTATTTAACATAGAGTTAAATTTAAATGATAATGTTAAAATAGTAACCTAAACTTGTCTAAAACCTATTGGATGAGATTATTTCGACTCCTCCCCACCTTATATTCGAAATAAATCAAATTGGAGCTATTAAAAATCGAATATGACTTTATTATAAAATAATATTTTAAGTTTTTCCAATGGTGCCCCTCTCCTCCCTTATAAAAGGGCACCCCTTCCCTCTTCTCTTCACACCCTTTTGAGCCTTGAAGCTCGTCCAAACCCTGAAAATTCCCCTTATCAAGCTCTCTAGTTATATTATAGAGGTTCTGGAATTCTAAAAAGACTAACTCTAGTTCCCTAAGAAGAATTTTAAAGGAGGTGCGTCAAAGAAGAGGTAATCTCTTCTAACGATTCCTTCAAGTTTCTTTCCTCTTAAACTTATTCATCTTAATTTGTTTAATTATAAAGTAATAACATCAGTATCACTTAAATAATGATATGTTATTATAATTATTAAACAACCCCATTTCACCTTCTATCCATCCTATGGAAAACGAAATCACTGCGGGTGTGTACGTACGGAATACTGTCTCCACACCGTGGTGTGATCTGTTTTTCCAACACCACCTTACTTGGATGGGTATAATGGTGTAAAGAATAACTATATATAGTTATTATAAAATAATAATTATTCTGAGATATTATATCATCCACTCCAATTCAATTCAATAATTATTGGAACGATATCATCGCTCGTGCGTACGTACGGATTACCGTCTCCACGACGCGATGAGATTCATTTTCCATTTTAACAATTCAAGAATGATTATAAAGTATATATAATAAGTAATCATGAAATATATGACATAATAATTCTACTTTATTTATGTATATATATATTTATTTCATCTACTTAATTCCATTCAAGTCAATAAGGAAAGGAAAACAGCATTCATGCGTACGTACGACCTACCGTCTCTATGAACGGTGTATTTCATTTCATTCATCTATCTACTATATATATAAATATTCTGAATATATATGATATATAAATCATGGTTTAAATTCTGGAAGTATGTAAATCATGATATAAGTAATAATAATATCAAGAGCAACATGTCCAAACACGTACGATAAATGAAACAATTTTACCCAAAACGCTACTTTAACATGGAATTGACAAATGAACGGGTAATATAAATACAAAAGTGAACCATATATGATATAATAACAATGAATATGATTCTATAATAAGTCAATGACATTATTTAAATCATTATATAGGAGGTTTTGATACAGATGAAGCATATCAGACATTAGGTAATGGATAACTATTCCAATCTCGTTCTTATCCAAGATTGTTATTCGTAATTATTTACAGGGGTTATTGTTATCATCCATGACCAGGTTTTCTAAAAATGTTTTCATGTATTTTTAAAGTCCTTTTTACCCATTTTTTAATTTTACCACATGTTATGAAAGAAATCATACTTTTGTTTACCACACGAGGAACTTTTTGACTTTTCTGACAAAAGTACGAGGAGAATGATTTTTTTAAACTTATACGGCTTGAATGGATTTTTACGGTTTCATAACGACTTATTTCAATGAAGATTCCTATAAAACATATCATGGTTATTTTCAAAAAAAATATTTTCTTTTAAAATCGTGTGGCATTTTGTGAAAGGAAAATGATTTTGAAGAAGAAAGGATATTTTCCTCAAGAATTCATTTCAAGTGTTTTATCAAAACTATTTTCCATCTAAGATGAAATTATTTCATATGTGCATGTTTCAAGTATAATGTCTCTATTATTTACATGGTTTCACTTTTCTTATGAAGAAATTACATCCATTTGTTTTATAAGGATTATGGTATGATGGGATGATGTTTATGAAACCCATTTTTATTCTTTGGGTTATGATGAATGATTTATGTTTATATTGTGGCACAAGTAAGAATGATTTCATTATGAGATGATTGGGACATATATATCCCTACAATGCATTGGGAAAATATTTATATCTCATGAGATAGACATAGATGGAACGGTAAGTTAATCTGGTTCAGTGTTACAGGACTGAAACGAGGAGTGAACTCGATTCAGAATGGGACTTTGTCCACTAAGATGGTCTTGGCAGCAATGCATTGGCTACTATGGAAATCATAACATGTGCTTAACGGTTTCTGCAATTACATGCTTTATTCCTATGCTATTTTATCACAATTGACGTTCCTTTATGATATATTCCTTACAAACATCCAAGATTTATGTCTTTGCTCAAGATTTTGATTTTTAGATTTTATGTTCATGTTTTTGCATTCAAATGTATATAGATTGTTTAATGTTACCTATGTTTAACCTTACTGAGAATTTGAGCTCACCCTTTTTATGTTTTCTTTTCCCCAGGATATAAAGAAATGTTTTAGGTACGAAAACAAAAGGGGAATATCATTATGGGAGATGTTGATGATCTTTCACCATGATTAGAAGATTATGTTCCGAGTTTCCAAAGACACTAAACTATTACTATCCTTGAGTGTTGGTTTTTATTATGTATTAATTATTCCACAAATGTAATGTAATTTCCATGTACGTCAATCTTTGGGTCTCTATAGTAGGTATCAACGGAAAGGTTTAGTCAACCTTTGGAAACTATGATGCAAAAACTTTAGTGAAATCCCTAGAGATATTTCTAAGTTATATCTAGGGATGTCACTAAGGTTAAGTATATGTAGAGGTTAGAGTCCTCGAATTATGTTGACGGTCATGAATAACCTAGGGTGAACCTAAGGTGTCATGGATTAAAGAATTTTTTATAAGTTATACATCCCATAAGTGACTTCTTATGATTATATGGTTCCTCGTTATTTTAACTGTTTCTTACACTATGGTTTCATGTCTTAGTAAATAGAGGGAACGAGAAGGAATTCAATTAAAATTGATTTCAATGGACAAATTTGTGACTATGATCAACGAAATTATGTAACTCCTAGAGAGAAAGACATCATGATTATGCCGAATTAGTCATCTCGATATATGATTAACAAGGTGAACTTTAGTTGTATTCCTATATCATCAAATAAGAGGAAGATGGAATTTTATGCATGTTAGCATGGTGTGGAGCATAGATAATGGAATATTGAGATTTATAAGGAAGGGAAGAAGATAATTTAGGAATACCTCAAATGGAGGGGAAGATGTTATCTATGTTGAGAAAAGGGTCATATAATGGCAGAATGTTATGGAGTCCAATGTCTTATCTGCAGAGAACATGGGCATTACCCAACTCAATGCCCTAACCTAAGAAGTTAATTCTAAATCAAGAAAGGAATTATTCGATTAAAATCATTGAAGGGGATGGATTGAAGTGTTTTTGTATTGGTATTCAATAATAATGTTGTTGAGGTACTTTAATGGTATATTGGAATATCTATGTATTGGTCCGTTGTGATTTTCCATAAGAATATGGCATAGGTAACCATGAAAAGTGATTGAAATATTTTTGGAAAGCATATGATATGCATAATAAAGATAAAATTAAATGTTTGATAGTATTCATGAGCTCATGACTGATATAAGGACAAATCGATATCAGGGTTTGAGTATATAGAAATTTTGGGATTTTGCTTTTTGGAAAGAGGTAACTTTTAGTAGTATTCATGTTTTCACAAAGGTTTAATGGGTATTCATTTTTCAAGAGAATAAATTATTAATGTATTCACATGTTTGTAATGTGACCAACAATATATATAGTATGATAAATTGTGGTATTCACATGCTTGGTAGATGACATTTCTAGTAATTGTTTTCTTTATACTATGAGCTTGGACAGAAGTATTTTGCATAAGGCTAAAGATTGGAATGAATTAATATAGTATTGTTGAAGGCTTGAACTTTTTTCGATATTATTGCAGGAATGTTTTAATAGTGTAGTTTTAGAAAAAGTACAACCCATAAGATGGGCGACAACCCATTGTGTCAAACAAGGCTGCGTGAATCGAACCCAAAACTGAAGTGCGACAAGATTTTAGCGCCCACCACTGGCCTACAGGAAGTCCCTAGTTAGTAGGAACTAGTTTTATTTTATTAAGTGGTGTGATAGATGAAGTATAAGTTCATTTTTGGAATCATATATGATTAACCGAACCATAAAAGGACTTATGTATATTTGATAACTTATGCTAACCTTTTGATTGAAATAGATGGAATGACCCATCATTCTATCACATGATCTGTTAACGCCTCACGAATGAAAAATTCAACTTCATTTCTTTAAGTGATGAAGTGTAAATTGTTTAAGGCAATAACAACAGTGAGATTATACTGAAATAAAGTAAGTATTTCTTTTAATTCAAATTCATCGACTTTAAGGAAATGATCTTGAAAACCAAATATGTTGTCCTAGTGCCCTTATATCTGATGAATCAGATGGTACTTTAGATCATCAAAAATTTATGGCTTTGTGATTGTTGTCTTTTTCATAGCCATGTTCTTTACCACTCACCATCATAACATGATGGTTAGATTTCTCTTCCATATCCATATTTTCACCTATGTTCTCCTATGTGGAAACCCAGTGATTAGTTAATTTGGGTAACCATTACGTTTCATACTTTAGATTTTCAAGATTAGTTTTGGTATTCCTTTTTACGATGTGGGTTTCTATTAAAGAAAATTTCAACTAGTAAACCATTTATAAACCCGATGAATTTTGAGGGCAAAATTCATTTTAAGGGGGGTAGATTGTAACACCCCCGAGAATTCATGAAAAATATTATTTTTAATTTCATTGATGTCTTGTTTTGTACGAGACACCAAAAGGATCTTTCACTACACACATCCCTTACTTGGCTTGTATTACACACAATCATGACCTTCCACGATAGCGTGTGTTGTATGCAATACAGAGTTTCACTAAACAACGATATGTCATATAAACTAGCTATTATGAATAGTAATACCCACTTTTTGAAATTTAATAAATTTTATCTTTCAAAATAGACTTCATTTTTGGATTCGGAATATCGAAATTAGCCTAGGGTGAAATTTTGGTATTTTTCTGAAAACATTCAATTTTTGATGAATAGTGAAAACACTGGGTTACTATTTAAAACTGTCTTTTTATTTAAATAATTATGTATTTTATTTAAATTTATTTGAGGCCAAAATTGATACATAATACCTATATAAGTTGAATGTAATTCATTGGAGTCATTTTATAATAATTTTAGATATATAAAAATTTTATTGAACTTTTCACCGTCTTTTACCCACCTCCTAGGAGAATTTGAAAATTTACATAAAACATAATTTTATCGCTTATATGAGTGAAATTTCAAAAATCCGAGAGACACAGTTAATATCAAGGAGTAAAATGTGGATCAATAAGATAAAAATAATTTTTGGTGAATAGTAACTTTTTACTTTTATTTACCACGGTAAAAAGTAAATAGGGTTATTAAGGGTAAAAATGATATTATTATTACCCTAACACATGTCCTAATTCTATTGGATAAGTATAATTTGACCAAAAACAACCTTAGGGATAAAATAATACCCTCTATATACACTTGGATTAGATTAGGACAGTTATTATTATTTAATTTAAAGAAGAGTTAAAATAGTTAAAATCAAAGTTTAATAACTAAAACATTTTTAATATAGGGTTATACATAAGATAAATTAGACTATAAATATTCATTAGAAATAAAAAAATATTTCCTACATAATGGTATTTTATTTATAATTTTTAGACATTATATTATTTAATTTATTTATGACACAATGATGATGTAGTAATTACCTTATTAATGAAATATTAACATAATTGATGTTATAAATACCCAAATGGATGTAATTTCAGACTTTTTATGAATTCCAATAATTTTATAGGTTAATATGACATGTTATTATTTATGTAATTAACTTTTTTCGAAGTAATCAACCTGTTATGATTTTTACAAAAATCAATTACCAAATAGTGTCAAAATTGACATAAAATAGTTTTTTTAAAAATATTATATTATTAATTGTTATTCTAGTCCTAAAAAACTAAGGATCTTCATAATGACTTAGATAAGGCTATATATATTATTAATGAACCACTTGGGGTTCGTTTGTCTTGTTATTGTAAGTTTATTAACCATATAGTGTAAGAAAACAAAAAGACACGGTAAAAGATAAATTATTTAACTTAGAGTTAAATCTAAATGATAAGGTTAAATAGTAACATAAACTTGTATAGAACCTATTGGTTGAGAGGATTTCGGCCCATCCCCACCTTATATTTGAAATAAATTAATTTGGATCTATTAAATACTGAATATGACTTTATTATAAAACAATATTTTAAGTTTTTCCAAAGGTGCCCCTCTCCTCCCTTATAAAAAGGGCACCCCTTCCCTCTTCTCTTCACACCCTTTTGAGCCTTGAATCTCGGCCAAACACTGCCAACTTTTCTTCTAAACCTCTCTAGTTATATAATAGAGGTTATGGTCTTCTCAAAAGACCAACTCTAGTGCCCTAAGAAGAAGTTTAAAGGAGGTGTGTCGAAGAAGTGGTAACCTCTTCTAATGATTCTTTCAAGTTTCTTTCTTCTTCAACTTCTTCTTCTTTAGTTGATTAATTATAAAGTAATAACATTAGTATCACTTACATACTGATATGTTATTATAAATATGAAACAACCCTATTTCACCTCTTATCCATCCTATGGAAAACAAAATCACCAGGCGTGCGTACGTACGGAATACCGTCTCCATGCCATGGTGTAATATGTTTTTCCAACACCACCTTACTTGGATGGGTATAATGGTGTAAAGAATAACTATATATAGTTATGATAACATCATAATTATTCTGAGAAATTATATCATCCACTCCAATTCAATTCAATAATTATGGGAATGATATCATCGCTCGTGCGTACGTATGGATTACCGTCTCAATGACGCGATGAGATTCATTTTCCATGTTAACAATTCAAGAATGATTATAAAGTATATATAATAAGTAATCATGAAATATATGACATTATAAAGCTACTGGATTTATCTATATATATATATATGTATCTCATCTTTCTAATTCCATTCAAGTCAATAAGGAAAGGAAAACAGCGTTTATGCGTATGTACGACCTTCCGTCTCTATGAACGATGTATTTAATTTCATTCATTTATCTATTATATATATATATACTGAATATATATGATATATAAATAATGATTTACATTCCTGAAGTAAGTAAATCATGATATAAGTAATAATAATATCAATAACAATAAGTCCAAACACGTGTGATAAATGAAACAATTTTACCTAAAATGCTTCTTTGACATGGAATTGACAAATGAACGGGTAATATAAATATCTAAGTGAACCATATGTGATATAATAACAATAAATATGATTCTGTAATAAGTCAATGACATTATATAAATCATTATACAGGAGGTTTGGATACATATGAAGCATATCGGACATAAGGTAAGGAATAACTATTCTAATCTCGTTCTAATTCGAGATTGTTATTCGTAAGTATTTACTGGGGTTATTGTTATCCTCCATGCCCATGTTTTCTAAAAATGTTTCCATGTATTTTTAAATTCCTTTTTACCCATTTTTTAATTTTATCACATATTATGAAAGGAATCTTACTTTTTTTACCACACGAGAAACTTTTTGACTTTTCCAAAAAAGTTATGAGGAGAATGTTTTTTTAACTTATACGGTGTGAATGGATTTTTACGGTTTCATAACGACTTATTTCAATGAAGATTCCTCTACAAAATTTCATGGTTATTTTTAATAAAATCATTTTCTTTTAAAATTGTGTGTCATTTTGTGAAAGTAAAATGATTTTGAAGAAGAAATGCTATTTTCCTCAAGAATTCATTTCAAGTGTTTTATCAAAACTATTTTCCATCTAAGATGACATTATTTCATATGTGAATGTTTCAAGTATAATGTCTCTATGATTTACATGGTTTCACTTTTCTTATGATGAAATGATATCCATTTTTTATATAGATTATGTTATGATGGGATGATGGTTATGAAACCCATTTTTATTCTTTGTGTTATGATGAATGATTTATGTTTATAATGTGGTGCAAGTAAAAATGATTTCATTATGAGATGGGTGGGACCTATATCTTCATACAATGCATTGGGTAAAGATTTATATCTCATGAGATAGACATGGATGGAATGGTAAGTTAATATGGTTCAATGTTACAGGACTAAAATGAGGAGTGAACTCGATTCAGAAAGGGACTTTGTCCACTAAGATAGTCATGGCAGCAATTCCTTGGCTACTATGGAAATCATAACATGTGCTTAATGGTTACCACAATTTCATGCTTTATTCCCATGTTATTTTATCATGATTGATGTTCCTTTAGGATATATGCCTTACATACTTCCAAGATTTATGTCTTTGCTCAAGATTTTGATGTTTAGATTTTATGTTCAAGTTTTTGCATTCAAATGTTTATGGATTGTTTAATGTTATCTATTTTTACCCTTACTGAGCATTTGAGCTCACCCTTTTTATGTTTTCTTTTCCCCATGATATAAAGAATGTTTTTAGGTAAGAAAAAAAAACAGAATATCATTATAGGAGATGTTGAAGATCTTTCATCATGATTAGAAGATTATGTTCCGATTTTCCAAAGACACTAAACAATTACGGTCCTTGAGTGTTTGTTTTTGTTATGTATTAACTATTCTGTGAATGTAATGTGATTTCCATGTACGTCATGCTTTGGGTCTCTACAGGGACTCTAGGATGGTGGAATCCCTTGGAAATCTGAAATACACTGGAGGAAAAGCCAAGGAATGGTGTCTTAAATTAGAAAGGGCCCTGAAACACCACTCATTAACTTCACGAAATCATACATCCCCCTAAAAACCAAGCTTAAACTAAAACCAAAACTAGAATGGGTCCTTAAATTCATAGTCCCAACACCCCTCAATGATTAAAACTTGTTTTGGAACCACACCAAAAGCAGGTAAGGCAGCTTGAATTGTATTTGAATGATCTTACCACTAAACCACAATAATTATGAGCTTATGAAGACAATAAGAATATAATAATGGAACATTGTTTATTTTGATCTGAAATAAGAGAACATGATTAGGATTGAGTTTCCAAACACCCTCACCTACTTCTGATTATACACGAGCTTCACCCCAAGAAATGTGGATGGGGAATTGGTGGTTAAAGCATCTCCAACCTCACTGTCACGACTAACATCCCCCAATTACTCAAATAACAATATTGATGGCAGAACATCGGAGGGATGAAACATGGTGGATTAGAATGCCTAAACCCTCCATATCGATTGAACATCAGATATTTCTCTGATGAACTAGATGTCAGGTCCAACCTGGATAGCTTTTTTCTGGTAGGTTACTTTGGAATGAACTCCCTAGAAGACGAAGATCCATTGCGAGAGACGACTACTATAAAACACACCCTGAAATTCAACTATGGTGAGACATCTTATCACTACATTTCAAAAACTGGACCCTCAAATAAACCCGATCCATTACAAAACATAACCAACTCGGGAGTTCCCCACAACCCAAAGGCACATTATATCTCCAATAACCACACAAATTCCTCTTACAGACTTCAATTACTTCAAAAAATATGAAACACATGAAAGGAACTAGGAAAAATTAATTACTCATTAACTAACTGTGGGGAATTTCTAGACTGCACATCCTGAACAATAAGGAAAAGACAACTAGAAACTGGCATCAAGCCCAAATCACAATGAAAATAAAACACCCTGACCTCAAAACAACTATATTAGAAGCCAAAAAAATCAAACACAAATAAAAACACCCTTTCACAAATCCCATATCATATTAATTTTTAAAATCTCCAAATTTTAAATCAACATTAAAAAAAATGTAACAATGCATTAAAACCAAATCCTATTCCCAAGGTGCATTTTCTATTTTTAAAAACTATATTCCAATTTAAATTTTTAAACACACCTATAGTATTTAATGAACTACCACATGTGCATTCATCCAAACCCCCTTACATAATCCATGAAAATTTTCCCCCAAAATCTCCAAGTATATACCCACACACATGTGACCCTCCATAAAGAATACCAAGGTCCATTTATCCATTTTCCTTATTAAATCCAGACACTTACCAAATTCTCAAACTCAAAACACATCCTTTATAAAAAGACACTTTACCCATTTAAAACCAATTGATGAAAGCACTCCCATTACAAAACCATTTTCACACAAAAAGTACACTTTAAACTTCAACACACATGCTCACATAAATTGAAATCAAAACAAAACATAGACAACAAATGACTATTAGAATGAGCAACTAGTGACTATGCCTAACCCGACGACATGGTGGTGGTCCATGCCCCATGTTAATAATGACACTGAGAGGACGTAGGACCGGGAAAATTGACTCAACATGGGTCATTACCCCAAATGAGGCCGCAAAATAACTCGATTTGCCTTCATTTTCATCCCTAAATCCAAAAAAACCCACGAAAAAAACACAAATCCCAAACTACCCCTAGTGGCTCGAGGATTAGAATGAGAAAGAGTTCATGATTCTCTTCTGAAACCTAACTATTGATTCTCAACAGTCCTAATCTTCTTATAACTTGAATCCCACAAAATAATAACATAACCCATAGATTTTGACCTCCTTTGATACCATTTTTTCATGAACTAAATCAGTTCTCCATCCAATAAACTCTAAGACCGATCTGTAGTAAGGAAAGAAGGTTGTTCCTAATCTCCATTGACAAGAACAAGTTCCCATGTATCAAAATAAAAATTTAGGGAACGATTTACCTGAAATAATAAACCCCAAACAACTAAAAAGATAACTAAATTAGAACTAAAATAGCCAGCCAAACATGCCCTTCGACTATGGTCATATTTAAAATTTATAAATTTAACCAAAAACCCGAAAGACACTAGAATAATAGAAATCCAAAACTACAACTCAAACCTCTGTGTGACAAGAGGAGCCACATCCCAATGCTTTAAACACCAACCTGGATGACAAAACCCACCACAACCCAGACCATCATCACTAAGACTGATGCCATGACCTAGAAAACACAAGGAACCTAATCTACACACACCCAAAGGTGTATGTAGGATGTGATCTGAGAGCCTATTAGGATGCAACCCAATAAAAAAATTCCATGTCACAAAATCAAAGAGATAATTTAACATTTTTATTCAACTCTTCCTTTTAAAACACTTTTATGGAAAACATTTACAATTTAATAATTAAAAGGAACACTTGAAGAAAATCCATTTCACAAACAATAATTTAAAGTGGAAGTGGAAAATCATAAATGAAACATACACACATGTCGTCCTCTGTATGCTGATGGAAGGCACCATGTAATGAATCGTGTAGCATCGTGGGTAAATCCCCTAAGTTGCCCAGTAGAAATGGGACTTTAGAGACATCGTACTTTTGTGTATATGTAGCATATGAACTACAATGGTCTACGTTCTCATGCATAAGCCATTAGTAGGGAACCCAACTATTACCTATCGGTCTCCAATCATCGCAACTATTTAGTTTGTGTTTTTGTTCCAATTCTGCTAGAAGAAACTAGGATGAACCACTTCCATATCATCTACCATACTAGTCCTAGTCTTCCCACCTAGAAATCCATGTTTCCCTTTGTTCTCGAGTTAATTTTCACATTATCCAACAAACATCACACCATTGCATTTATATGAAGGCCGCAAATTTCAATGAAATAAATCTTCTTTACAAAAACCATCATTCCATTTTAACACACTGTGGAAAAACCCATTTTACATAATTTTTCAATCACTTGAAAAATAATAAAATTTATTCTTTTTTTTAATCATAATAAAAACACACCATAATGACCAACTAAAACAATGGGATACGACCCTTATTAAAACTCCTTAAACCTCTAAACAACTTTAAAAAAATCCACCATAAAAACAATTCACAATTTACACACAAATGAAAAAATAGGATAACATTCCTCAAACGATTCATTTTTTAATTAAAATATTCATTTAGACAAACAAAAATTGAATTATCTTAACAATATATATATTTCACTTTCCAAATAACACCTAAACCCAATTATATATATTACATCAAATAAAACAAAAAAACATATTCATTTCATATATAAAAAACTCATTAGCAACCAATCTGCACCCAAACCAATTCAAAAACAATCAACACATCAAAAAATCAAACCCAAGAACACATTTATAAACTTTAAGAAACATGTAAAATTCACAGAGATGTTAGGGCATACAACCATTAAATAGTTAATGGTTACTAAATTAATTAAACACCGTAAAAAATTAATTAAACACTTTTAGGAATTACCAAATAGAGACCAAAATGAAAGACACAAACATTTATAAAAGAAAACACAATTTCAACACACATGCAAGTAAAAAAAATTTATAAACCCCATTTCACATAACCAAATTTAACCACAGAACATTTATAACATAATTAAATATAAATATTATATCATCTAAGAATGGTATGGAATAGAACCACTAGAATTGGTGTAGGAAGTCAACACAAAACTAGTTCAAAAATACATGGCATGCCAACCGCTCCTCAACAGACACAATTAGACCCTAAAAAAGGTATCAAGCCAATTTAATCAAAATCAGACCAACCACAACCTAAAACCCTAAAAAAAATCTACCAATTAGAATAATGACCAACCGAAGAGTAACGCACCTGTGGAAAGGGTTGTGAGGGGATAAATGAGTATAAATATTGGGTGCTAGAGGTGCATTGCGCTGGAAAATGGAGGTGTCTCCAAAGGTTCGACTGAACAGTGGGGAAGCATACTTCTAAGGGAAGAGGTGTGAGGAGCGGGGCAGAGCACAAGTGTCTCATTGAGGGAGGGTGGATGTTAGTGTGAGGTCTGATCAAGGAGGGTGCGAGGTGGAGATATTTTTTGGTGAAGGTGAGGGTTGTCACCTAGGCGGTGTGTGCGGGTCATAGTTGGGGTGTGCAAATGTTGTGAGGGAGGAAGGGGTAGTACTATCACTCATCGTGATGGGAAGAGGGCATCAGCCTGTTTTCCAGAGGAAGAGAGCAAGGGGATGGGTGTTGCGACTATGGGTGGGTTTATGAGAGGTTGTGACATGATGAGGGGTGTGGGGAAGGAGGAGAGAAACAAGGAAAAATATAAAATAAAATAAAAAAGAAAGGAAAATGAAAATAAAATGAAACTAAAATCCCTAATGAAATATTCAAACAAATCAAATAATAATAATCATATATTTATTTAAAGTATTAATACTATTATCAATATTAATTATATTAAAAAAATTTATGACTATGAAATTCATAACATAATATTAATAACCAAGTGAAAATGTGAAAGAAAATAATAATAATAATAATAATAATAATCTTACTATTATTATTGTTATTGAAACAACTCTAAATAATTTAATATTTCTCATTTCTTTTAGTGTTCACATAACTTTTCATTTGGTTTATTAACTAACAGTGCATCGGGCTGGTCACTCGTTGATCTAGTAGAGCCATATAGCTTCATCTGTACTAAGCCTGCATTCTAGTCATTGTCATGCCAAAATGATCGCTTATTAGCAAAAGTTCCCAAACTCAAGTCAGGATCGACCTGCACCTCAATAAATCATTTTTAAATCCAGGTAAAATTTTTAAATTTAAAATATTTACCATTCACATAATAATAATATTTAAAAAATATTATTAATATTAATAGGTTTTAAATGTTTACCAATTTAATATCATTAGATCTTATTATTTTATGATGTGGGAAACCGCAAGGGTACCTGGGCTGACACACAGTTACCACCTACAATATGGTACCCACACACCAATCTGAAACCACTCAATATTATTAAACATAAAAAATTTTAAACTAGAACCCCAAACTATCCTTTTTTCAAAATGATGTTAGACTACGAGAAGAATAAAATAAAAGAGTGTCTACGGTCGGGGTGTGACAATATCACCCATTCAATAAATATATTGATTAAAAATTAATTGTATCGCTTAATGGAGTTGATAAGACATCTGTACGCACGAGCGATACTTCCAATTCGTGTTTTAGGTGAAAAAGGTTGTACAATAGTGTATTAATAATAATAATTATTATTATTTATTATATTGAATTAATTATGTTATGAAAAATACTATATAGTTATATAAAGTAAGGAAGAGTGGAAAGGAAATTGGTTTATTAATGCTATTACCTCTTCTGTGAAATGACTCATCTAAATCTCCTTTAAAGGGCTCTAGAGTTTGAATTTTGGGAAGACCAAAATGAATATGATGATTGAAATCGAGTTTATATAGGAAATTGGTATAGTTTTGTTGACTTATAAGGATCAAATTCATTTTAATAATGGGGGGTTCCCTTTTATAATTGAGGTTATAGGTACTTTTGGAATTTCTAAAAAGATTAAATTATAATAAATTCATTATTAGAATAATTTACTAAAAATATAGAGTTATTCAAGGATATGGTGGGAAAAATATGTAATTACACAATCCAATAAAATTCTGGCAATTTTTTTGTGTAATTTGAAAAGTCGTCATTTAGATTAACCCTTAAACAATTTTAATTTTAAATTGGGTACCAGCTATTTAATAGTATATGATTGTAATTTTTACTTATGAGGTAATATGTGGACCATAAATGGTTAAATTTTAAGATTTTGGACCATATCCTAACTACATTGTCTTATTTAAATAATTATATTATTTTTAAGCAATATAATAAAAATCTATTTTGTTAAAAAAAAATTAAACATCGATGTAATTCATTTAATTTATAATGAAATACATTATGAAAAAGGGAGAATTAAATTTTATTGTTTCCAAAACTACCAAATATTTCATAATGATCAATTAAATTTGATGGAAACATTAAATCATTCATATTATAAGACTTTTAATATTTTGAAAATCATTAGTTATGTTATTTATTAATTGGAGAAATATTGTGTCGGTGTTGCAAAAGAAATTAAAGTAATTATATAATTACTAAAAATTAAAAAAATTATATAATAAAAATAATTTTGTTAATATAAATATAAATAATTATATTTTATTTATAAAATAATTTTTCCCTATGTGAAAACATCAGAGATATTAAAAACAAGGACGGTGACATTTTGTAAATTTTTTTATTTAAATAATATATAAGTCATTTTCAAGAAACAGTTTCTAGTAAACAAATCAATTTAGAAGATCTATTTTTATGGGAAGAATATAAATAAAATAATAAAAATTAAGATGAAATATTATGGACTTATAACTAATTTTTAACCAAGATTAATATGCTTTACCCTTTACTAAGGTTTTAATTTTTACCACGGTTACTATTCATATTGAGTAAAATAAACGTTGAAAATTTATTAATTATTTATTTCGTGAATCTAATTATGTAATTTATTATTTTCTAATTCATATTCTTTTAATAGTATAAATTATTTTTAAATTATGTGATAAAAATGTTTTAAAAAATTCTTTTTAGAAATAACTAGTACTCCGCCCGTGCAAATGCACAGGACTATCAATTTTTTTTTCAAATCATCTATTTTTACATCATTAAAAAAAATAGTCAATATAATGCTTAAAATAAAACGATGATAATGAAGTGTGTGGACTTAATGTGACAAATGTAAATGGAGTGAAGACTAATGCTGGAAGAGATGAAACATGATGGAATGGGAGAGGCGGGTATCAAAGATAGAGATGAAATGAAAGATGAAGTTGGAGGGTGAGATGGAGGCAAGAGGAGAGATTGAGATAAATTATGGAATGCAAGCTAGAGAGATTTTCATGGTTTATGGATTTTAACTGGATTCAATGGGCTTGCAACGATGCATATGTGCGGATTAGTAGGAAACATGAATGCATTTCATGTGGTGTCATTAAAAGATAATTAGTATCTAAAGAGAAAAATGAATCAGACGATTCATCAATATTGAAGTTAATTTGCATTCCCTTGATTAAAATTGAGGTATTGATCACCAATATCATGTTTATGAGAGTAATGGAGTCCACAATTCTATAGTATTCATATTAAAATACCTTAAGTCTGTGTAAATGAAGCTACCATGGAACTGCATCGTTATCTGTTAATTCAAACCATATATATATCCCATTATCCCATTTTTTCCAATCGCCTCTACATGACCCCACGAAGTTAGTTACATAATAGATTTAAAGTTTACATATGAAAATAAATTACAAGAAACATAAAATGTAAATAAACACCAATCAAGGGTATGCCGAGCCATCAACCACTTCAAAAGACCTGATAACATGAAGTTGAATAAAAAACCAATGAAGACATATTCAATCTTGATATAACATGATATTCAATATCATTATTCTATATAAATTCCACGATTTATAATGAATAAGTGCATATAGAATATATAAACACATAAGTGCATAAAGATTCCAAAAACCAAAAGTTCTCTTCCTATATTTGTGCTACTAACATTTCCATAATCAATGCCTTTGTCTAATGGGTGATCTAGAATGTTGAGCCCAATCATGTGAAGAACCCAATGACAAGGTTAGTCGAGCATGGTTATGAAATAAGAGGAAACATTTCTTTGGCATTCAACCACAAAGCGCGAATGAAACATGTCAAGTAATGTTCTCTATACTCAATACAAAAGTAGAAAGCATAAATTATATTGGAAAAGGATTGAAAATTTATTCTCAACAAATTGAAATAGTAGACATGAAGTAACATACATTTCAAATAAGAAAAGGTAAAAAAATAAATAAAACATGAAAATTGAAAAACCCATTCTGGTAGAGGATATTATGTTTTCGAACCAACAAAATAGCACCGCATGTTTTCACATATGGTTACATTTGAAAAGAGGTGGGTTTAAAATCAAACAATTACTAATGTTTTTCATAGTATTCAGTGTCCCCTTTGGAGTCAAACAGTCTGCATCTTGGTGTGTTGGATATATCCTCCAAGTAATGGCTTAATATGTTCCTATAGTAGAGCAGCACTGAAGGACGTTGGTTGAGAGTAATATGGTTTCCTACAGCAGTTAAGTATATTTGAGAAAATTTTAAATTGAAAATCATTTCACTTTACATGCTATATGCATCAGAAAGGGTCTATTTGTTCATTAAACATGTTATTACATAGTTTCATATTGTCTTTAATAAAGGCACAAATAGTATTGGAAGTACAAAATGTAAAAGGTTATTAGAAAATAACAAATTTAATATGGTATTAAAAATACCTTGGAAAAAAAACAGAGTTTTATTCAATATTGACTTTTTTTGTTGTAAATATTTTTCAAATGGAGATGCAGTTCATGGATTGCTATTTCCAGAGTTTTAAGGCATTGTAACAATTCGTTGGAATGCATCATCAGCATCAAACACTGTTTGAGAGAGGGATTCATAAAACATCTGTTATTTAATATAAACTTTATACGATTTATCTGGTTGAATAGGTGAGGAATAAGGTGAAAATACAGTATGTGTTGATAATGTTGAAGGACATAAAATATATGAAGGCTAAGATCATGCTTTGTGGGTTTTATCAGGATGCTATAGAACTTTAACTGAACACTATGTGGAAAAATTCAATCAGTAATATCTAAAGGTTCCTCATTATTGACATAGATTAAAGAAAATACAAAAGTAAAATCAACAGAATTGTAAATAATTCTTATTGATAATGTTACTTCTAATTCCAATATGGATATTTTCCTAAAAGAAAACAAAATTTGAAACTGAAGATCATTACAATGGATCCAAAAAAGAATAATAAGCAGCATAAATTGTTTTCTAAATTAATATAATATTGAGTTTCATTAACCTGTCATAAAATGTTGTATATAAATTTTACAAAATACAACAATTCAAACATTTTATTTACATTGCATATGAGGTAAGGATAGAAAACATTAAAATATGAATGAATTAAAATGCTTCTACAACTGTTAATTGGATATGTAAACGTATAATGAAATTAACTTAGAAAAATTACATTTTATGTCAACCCCAAACAGCTTGCCATTTGCAAGACTTCAAGAACATGTATAGTGGGAAAGCTGTTTGGCCATTCACATCAGCCTGGATCATATTATATCAATTAGTCTCAGAATCAGTAATACTAAAATCAGAAAGGTGCAAAAAAATGACTACAATGAATGGAAAGTCAAAAAATAATAACAAAAAATAATAACAAAAAATAATAATAATAAATAAAATGCATGTCTCAATGATCAAATATAATCCGTTATCCCATATATTCTCAGATTGGAAGCCAAAAATACACATGTTTTCCAAACTTGTATTTTTTTGAAAGAGAAATGAAATGAGAAAAATATTAACAATTATTAAATACCACACCATTTTAATATGAAAAATAGTTTTCAATATTTTTTTACAAAATGGATACACTTTATAAAAAACGTGGATTTTTTTATTAAGATGAAATATATATATATATATATATATATATATATATATATATATATATATATTACACATTATGTGTAAAAATAAAATTATAAATATGTATTTAAATTATCCATATAGTAGAATTCTTAAATACGTCACCATTGGGCCCTAAATTTTCACCAAACATAAAATAGAAAATAAACATTTAGTCAATAATGAGAAATATAACATGGTATTGGTAGTCCATATAAATTAACACCCAAAACACCATTCTTTGAAGACCTCATGCAAGCCTTCTTAGTAATTATAAAGTATAATGAAACCTAATATGTTAAAGTGAATTAAAAAAACGACATCATTACCTTGTAAGGACATATAATCTATCTTTCATTTCCATGTTCAACAAAAGAATTTCCACATGATGCACCTGGCACTGCAAACTACTTTAGAAAATTACAATAAAAAATTACAACCCATTGATCCATATGTTACTGGAAATAGAAAAAACAGAAGTTAGAAAATGTAGAAAGTATAACATGAAAAAAAGACTAATAATATTGGAAAAATCCAAACAATAAAAAAACACATGTTGATAATCATATGATGTTGAGTATTCCATGTTATCTCAGTCTTCCATCGAAAAATGAAAAGTTTTAAAAATCTTGTATTTTTTGAAAAGAAAATGAGGACAAAAAGAAATTTTTTTAATAAAACATCATTTTGAAGGAAAACAATTGTAATGATTAACAATATATTGAGATAATAACCTAGTATTGCTTAAATACATTAAAACACATGCAACATCAAGCATACCTCAGAAAATCAGAGTTAATCAAAACCTCAACTGTTAAAATGGAACCTACATTTGAATAAATAGAACAATACATGAAAACACAGCAACATCAAGCATGCCTGAGAAAATAATATTTAATAAGAACCCCAACAGTAGAAATCGAACCTAGATTTGAGTAAATAGAACAATAATCATCCATATAAATCCTACCACATGCAAATCAGATGTTGTGATTCATGGAGCGCCAACCGAGTTCCTAGAATGTGGGAAGACTGCAGAGAGGTGGAGGCATAGTCGGAAGATAGACGCTCAGGCTTAGGCGAAGGTAGAGGCGGGTAGCCGGAAGGCGGAGTTGGGTAGACGGAAGGTGAAGATGGAGATTGATAGTGGGAGTTAGAGATTTAGACTGGGAGGAGGGTCGGGGATGGTGAGAACTGGAGCGCAGGAGCGCGGGAGTGTGGGGACGGAAGGAGAAGAGGGAGCATGCAGAGCGGAGGAAGCAGGGACATCTGTCGAGTTGTTTATTTACTGTAATCAGAAGAAGGTAAATGCTGAAGACAAATGATAATCGGACTACTGAAATAGGATAAAGTATTATGGATGTTTAATTACCTTGTTTGAACCTACAAATAATATAAAGAACAGAAGGGATAAGTATTTCAATCTAGTAGGATAAAATAATGATTTTAAGAAGATAAAGGAAATCCTCCTAGAATGATTTTTAGACGATAAAAATAATTTCAGACACCATAATCCTGGAGAAAAATTTCAGAGTAGCCAAGAAATGGAAATTTTGACAGATTAATTATTCTCATATTCATCTATAGTGGATAGTTCTGGAACTATCAGGAAGAGTCGACACACACAATCTAAACCAATCCAAGATGAAATTGCATAAAATTATGAAGAAATCTATTGTAGGAATGGTTAATTGTAATGTTTATAAAATCTGCAAAGGCTTGATCTGGTATAAACATCATAGATACTGAATGTACACCAATGCATACAAATTGTCCGGTGATGGATGATATTAAAAAAAGGTTATAGATAATATTGAGAAGAGGTCAGAATAATCCATATGAGGGTAAGCCATCTGCGATACTGAGTTAATATAATCCATGTGAGGGTAAGCCATCTGGGCTGAAATTAGTATAATGAAAGATCACACATGAAATCAAGTTATGAAACCTACATGCACAAGAACACGATATATTGTAGATCAGATTTGGCCATTTGCCTAGAAAAAACCGAACATAGCCCATTCCACCACTGTTTTCATGGTATAGTCATTCTAAATCATACATAAGTTTGAAATACAAGAACTTACCCTTTTTAATGTCAATATCATCGAACGGAATATGTGGGATCTTTCTTCCTAGCTCCAATGAAAACATGTTTCAATACATCGCTGAAAAGGTCAGAATAATCCATGTGAGGGTAAGCCATATGGGATGAAAATAATATAATGAAAGATCATATATGGAATCGATTTATGAAATATACATGCACAAGAACACGAGATGTTGCAGATTAGATTTGGCCATTTGTTTAGAAAAAATGGTACAAAACCCATTCAACCACGGTTTGTTGGTCATAAGTATTATAAATCATAGATAAGTTTTTAACACAAGTACTTACCCTTGTTAATGTCATCATCATCAAACATAATAAGTTGGATCTTTCTTCCAAGATCTAGTGAAATAGGATTCCATTGAAAATTAAATTTACAATAAAATCAGAAGCTTATAAAGTGACATCAAAGAATGCAATCATAATGTTATAAAGTTTTGAAATACCTTAACCACTTGATTTGATCAGACCACACAGAACCACTTCATTTGACCGGAGCACACTTGAAACATTAAGAAAATACATTTTGGATAGGAAACATAATTTATAAATACATACACGAATAAGTGCTATAATCAATTTTTGGAAACTGTTGTGAAATAGATCCTTACCTTTTTTATCCATACATGGCATTTCCATCTTGTTCAAATTCAATACATTGATATCCCATGTTTTATATTTCATCTCAAAACAGAATGATATGAAAAAAATTAATATGATGTGTCAACTTTTGAGAAGTGTAATTTTTCAGAATACCTGTGTATTTATGTACCACATAATCATATGGGACAGGAGCATTTTCAACCACATGGTTGTATTAAACTATCCTTAATAGGCCCCAAAAGCCTCTCCACTTGCAACATGGAAGGTACTATCACCACCATCCATAAACAATAACCGCAACACAAATCAAATATAAAACATAAACAATGATGTGATGAAAGTAATAGAATTAGTAAGAATATTGTAGTTATTAGTGGAATGTGAAAAAGGCATTATGGGATACCAAAGCTGTAAAATGTCAATCAAAATTATTGAAAAATAAACTATTTATTGAACCAACTCAATTTTTTTATCATTATAAACATGAATCATTTCACACAGAGCACACTTCATTTCACACAGAGCTCACTTCATTTGACCATATCATGCTTGAAGGAGTAAGAAAATATATTTCGGGTAGAAACATAACTTATAAATACAAACAAGAATAAGTGTTATAAGCAGTATTCAGAAAGTTTTTTCAAAATAAGCCTTACCTTCTTCATCCATCCATGGCATTGTCATATTTTACAAATTCAATACATTGATATCCCTAGTTTAAAGAGCATCTTGAAACAGATCCTGAAATTATGAAAAAAGTTTCTATGAAATGTGAACTTTTGAGAAGTGGAATTTCAAACAATACCTATGGATTTATGTAACACATAATCATAAGGGGTAGGGAAAAATCCTGCCACAATTTTTTATTTAACCATCATTAACAGGCCCGAAATGCCACTCCACTTGCAACATAGAAACTATTATCCCCTGTCATCCACAAATAATGAACTGAACACAAATCAAAGATAAACAAAAATGATGCCAAGAAAGTATTAATCATTATTAAGAATAATGTAGTTATTAGAATAAAGTAATATGTTCAGTGAATGAATAATTAATGTTCAAAAACCTTTAGCTGAAAAAATAGGTTTAAAAAGAGAATCAAAGACGAGATAATATTTCCAAGTAGTAAAATCGGGTGAAGAGGAATAAGTGCTATAAGTAGTATTCAGAAAGAGTTGTCAAACTAACCCTTACCTTCTTCATCCATTCATGGCATTGTCATATTATTCAGATTCAATACATTTATATCCATAGTTTTAAAGAGAATCTAAAAATATAAACTGAAATTATGAAAAAAAGTTTCTATGAAATGTGAACTTTTGAGAAGTGGAATTTCACACAATACCTGTGGATTTATGTACCACATAATGATAAGGAGTAGGAGAAATTCCGGCCACAATGTTGTATTTAACGATCCGTAGTAGGCCCCAAATGCCTCTCCACTTGAAACATGGAAGGTACTGTCCCCTGACATCCACAAATAATAACCAGAACACAAATCTAAGATAAAAATAAATGATTCCATGAAAGTATTAATCATTATTAAGAATAATGTAGTTATTAGAATAAAGTAACATGTTCTATGAATGAATAATTAAAGTTCAAAAACCTTTAGCTAAAAAAACGGGTTTAAAAAGAGAATCAAGTGCGAAGTGGCAAGTGTCTTAATCTTGATGCAACACACTTTGTGTCGTCTATGCATAGGAAGAGACAATATTTCCAAGTAGTAATAGTTTGATATTATCACAAATCAATGTCAAAATTCATACTATATGTTGATCAATTACAATACATGAATAAATAAATTGTGACAACAATATGATATATCAGATAATCTAATAACACACAAGACCCCAAGGTTCTTAATATCTTCACTAACCACTACTCTTAAATTGTTTAAAGAAAATTTCTTTATGATCCTGAAATATGGAGTAAAATAGAGGCATGTAGGAGGATTTTACATTAGAAGGGATGATTGAACTTAGAATTCGATCCAGACATAAAAGATCCAATAAGAAAACAATATAAACAGCCTATTATTACGCACCTTTTCATCAGCCATGAAAAATTCCTTCACAACATGGTTTTGGTCATTCTTGTGGCTTCCATCCTCTTTTGAATTTTGAATGTATCACCATAATTTGAATGATAGTAGGATAAAGAATATGCGTGTCTTGAAATTAATTTAGAAGAAATGATGGTACCTCTATAACCTTGAGATGAGTATATCTCAATAAGTTGCATATTGTTTTAGAATATGGATCAAGTGTTGAAATGGAATTGGGAATTTATCTATCACGCCAGTTATAGCTTCTTTAGTAACCCCTGGAGATTAAAAAACTCTTCCATAAGAAGAAAACATCACAAGAAATTATTAAATCAAAACAAAAATAATATAATATAAATTCAGTCATTACAATGTCACTATTGAAACAGAATAGAAAAATGGAGACATGAATCACTATTGAATATAATGGCAGAATTTAGTGTTCAAAATTTGTAAATAACTAACAAAGAGATAAACCAATGAGAACCTGAGTGAATTGGATAATTAGTAGAGTGTCGATTTTAGAGAAAAATGGAGGAGAAGTTGTCAGTGGTTGATTTTGGAGTTACCATATCAGAGGTACAATAAGGTGGTAACCATGTTTTTGGAAAAACTGATAGAAGTGCTAAACTGATGAGTAGGGAACATAGATTATTTGAAATAGAAAACATAAATTACATTACACATGTAGTCAAACACTATTATGAAAAAGTGAACTCACGAATGTATACAATATACAAGTGAGGAACAAAAATATTTTTAATAATACAATCCAGTGAATAAAGCTGGCTAGACACACCCAAACTTCTACAAGTTTTCATATGCTTAAACAAAAGCTGTGAACCCTGAAAAAAATAACATGTGAATAAATATTCTCACGGACTGAAATCGTTTTGGTAATTGATTAATTGGAAGAATAGTTTTACTATTCTGACATAATAAAAATTCTTAAGCAAATGGAAGTACTAAAAATTTAACAAAAGATATGAAAAACTACAGAATGTTTGAAGATGAACAGACCTGATGCAGAGGAACAATGAATAGTGTTCAGGAATGTGAACGTAGGCCGAGAGCTGAAGTGCAGTAAACGAAGGTCGGGAGGCAGGAGTGACGGAGGCTGTAGCGGTGAATGGAGAGCCGAAGTGATGGGCATGACTGCTGGAGATGGGGAGTCGGATTGCTGTGAACGGAGAAAGAGACGACGAGACAAGGAGATAAGAACTATCAGATACGAGGAGCAGTAGGAGACGGAGATGAGTATCCAAGAGTGTTGGAGATGGGTAGCTGAATAGTAGTGTCCGTAGACGGAGTGCTGGAGGTGGGAGCGGAGAAGAGGCAGAAACCCTAAGACATGGAGAGGGAAATTGCTAGCTCGAGAGGATAGATATTGAGGAAGTGAAACCGTATGGAGAGAGAATAAGGAGAAAATGAGATGAGGAGTGCTAGAGATGGACAGGAGGAAGATACTTTGATGAAGATCCAGGAGTGACGGATATGGGGAGACGAAGGTTGTTGTCCGTAGATGGATCGACGGAGGCAGGAGCGGAGATGAGGCGGAAAACCTAAGATAGGGGGAGGAAAATCATGAGATGGAGAGGTGGCAGGTCGAGGTAGTATAATCAGGTGAAGAGGGATTATTTAAGAGAATCACTGGGAATGTGACACGTGTCCAGAAAAAACCTTTCTTTAGTATGTATATAGATTTCTTTAGTATGTATATAGATATAGATACATTTTAAGAGAAAACTAGATTTATTCTTATCATATTCCTAGAAAAAAAAAATTTAAAGATTAAAAATATATTAAGGTAAATTATATTTAAAATAGAATAAAATAATTCACTAATATAGATTAATTTAATTAATTAATATAAAATATATATTTCTTACATAAAAACACTTTTTTAAAAAAATCACTTTTTTATCAAATAATTAGTATTTTTCATTATTATACTTGTATATCTAATGGATCTATTTTAGGAATATGTAGACTATGTAATTTTCATAACATATTTAGTAATATTCGTACCCACCAATCAAATAGCTATCGTATAACAGACGCATAATATTTTAATAATGTTATGCAGTTTGTCTAAACATGTTGTTTTAGGTAGGGAAATCCATCAATGAAATAAAATTATACAAAGAGAAATATTTCATAAAATCTTGTATTTTTATAAAATAATTCATGAAACTAATGTTTAATAGAATGATTATTAAAAATTCCCATGTGTATAATTTCATGTGGGTGTTCTACACATACCAAAAACGGATTTCAACTCTGATTGATAAAATGAAAAAAAAATTAAGGGAAGAGTTGACCTGAAAGTGGAGTTTGTGGATGAACATTCAAATATTGATATTTGGAGAGATAAAATGAAAATGGAAAATAGAGTAATTATATATTTTAAACAAAATATATACAATAAAAGTGTGATAAGTATGAGATGAATTTGGAAATTATAAAACTCTAATATTGAAATCTAAAAAATAGTGAGAAGATGGTTGAGCTTATGATTGATATAGAATATCCATCCTAGATTATCGATATTTTGACTACCATATGGAAGGATTAGGTTAATCATATTAAGGATGTCAAAGTAGAAACCACTTCTAGGTAGTTAATGATTTATGATCAAGTGTGGCTTTTGGATCCCAATATGATATTATAAAATTGGATTTTTTGGGATATGGAAAATGTAATGAATGATTTTTAAATCTAATATAGATGATGGGGTATTATTCTTAGTGAAACAAATTATTTTAATATGATAATGTTTCCTAAACAATGATAAACAATTATGTCATGGTTGATGTAAATCCATAAGCACACACTCTATAAATAAATACTAATTTCGGTGACAATGAAGAAAATCCTAATAGTGAACAATAATTAGAAAAGAAATGCCAAAATGAATATAAAATAAGGTGTTTTTATATATAAATTAGTCATACACATGATATGTGTGGTAAATAAATTATAAGAACAACATGTCCTAAGATAAATGAAGAAAGTTGAATATAAGTTCATATAATTGATATTTTTATATTTATTTTTTATTTTATTTTTTTATATCTGAATCCTTTTATCTATCACCAATAATACTTTTCAATGTTTCAAATTATATCTAAGTGGAAGTGTATATTATAAGAATGATTCGCCAAGGAGGATGAAAAAACATAATAAATTTATAGTCTTGAAATATGAGGATGATTAATTATATCCACGGGTGGAACAAACATGTTCCCTGCCAAAGGAGGTTAAGTAGTGAACATATATGAACAAGAATATGTTTCAGAAAGAAATGGTGGAATATATTTATTTACAGAAAAGAATTGAGCTGGAGTATGGATCCTTGAAAATAGCTTCACCTATCATATGAGTGGAAAAATTGATATTATCAAAAGCATTAATTATGATAAAGAATGTGTTATAAAATTTGGAAATGATGAATACTTGATGATCATTAGATCCATTAAATAAAACATTAGACAAAATACTTGAGGTCCATGGGTGATTAGTAGGCAAATGAACTGTTCATAACATTATAAGTGTATTTTTTTCTTACTCATGTATTGAAATTAATTTTACAAATGATTTTATATTTAAAATGAAATTGTGGTTGTTAGGAAGGGAAGTCAAATATAATATAATATATAAAATATTAGTGGATAATATGATATATTATTCTTATTTAATGAATATGGGAACCAATTTTGGAACAAAAGGATTATCCACTTGAGCCTATAATCCATTGGTGATCAGAAAAATAATTAAGGTGTTCATGATATACTGAATTTTTCTCAAGATCACACTTATCCATGGTATAGTTTTCAAAAGTGTAGTATAATTCAAAATACAAAAAATCAAAAGGTAAAAAAATATAAAGTGTGGATTTAGTTAGATCATGTGAATTATTGTGGGATAAAATCTCTAAAATAAGAAAATGAAAAACTATAATATGTGATATTCACAGATAATTTTAGTAGGATTTCATGGATGATAGTGATAACTCAAAATTATAATTTGATTAATTTCATTAGTCATTATAAAAGTATGGTGGAGAAGACCATTGGAAAAAAATATTAATACTATAAACCGATTACGGAACAAATCATACATGAAATAAATTATTGGATTATCATAATATTCAAGGGATACAGTGTCACTTTTAATTCGTAATGACTTCTCAACAAAATTGTGTGATACTGAGGAGGAACAAGATAATAGAAAACATGTCTAAATCAATGATCCTTGATAAAGACCAATTTAATAGTTATTAAAAGGATGTGGTCATGGAAATAGTCTAAATTAAAAATATTTTTTTTCTATATCTTGAAAAAGAAAATGATATATTTAAAATATGCTTCAATAATAAGCCTATATTGAGGTAATATTGAGTATTTTGAAATATGTGTTTAATTCTCAATATATAGAACAACCAAGAAAATTTAAATCATGATGATTTGAAGGGATATTTTTGGAATCTCATCAAATATCACAGCATAGATGCATCCACAAAAATAAATAAAAAATCATTAAATTTCCAAACATCAATATTTTTTAAATTGTATATATTTTACAATAATATATTGAGATAATTATGTAGGAAGGTGAATTTAATTTGAGTATCTCATGGAGATATCAAGTGTCAAATACTAATTCATATATATGATGTTGATGATGAGGAAGCTAAAATATGATCTTAATCTAAAATTAAGCTTATAATCAAGGATCAAATCAACTAGTAGATTATGAACGGTAAATATGATCCCCTAGAGAAATAACCATTTTTGGAAATATCTATAAAAATATTACTTTTATAGTTTACATATCATAAAATTTTGTAATATGATACAAAAGAAATGAATTGCATAAAATCTATTTAGTAAGAGATTGAAAATTATGAAAAAAGATGACTTGTAAAATTGATTCAAGTCTATAGAATTAGAAAGTTATAGGAAACAAAAGGGTCTCCCATAAAAAATTGATAAATAAGGTAACGTGATTTGGAATAATTTGGAGTGACCAATAGGTTTTGATTATTTTATTTTTTGTTAATAAGTTAACTGGTTATCCATATGTGTCCGAAAATAAAAATAGTCCAATTATTGATAGTGATTAAAGTACCCCATTCTTAAAAATGGGTGCCATTGAAATGGGGAGATTTAATGGTTCATTAGACATCAAATAAAATACATTAATGTTCATATGAGGTATATATACTATTTATACAATTTTCATTCAGAGAACCATTCATATGTTGGAAAGGGTGACAGAATCAGAATTTTTGAGTTCTTCATCAGTGTTTTAATGTAATCTATACATTTGGTGATTTTTTCCTAAAATTATAAAATAATCATGAAAATACAAATGGTTTTTGGAATAATTGTAAACTATATGTTTAAATGAGTTTGAGACACTGTATATGATTTAATGTGATTGAGAAGACTATGTATGGTTATAGGAATGTGTATCCATCCTAATATTATCAGGAATAAAGGCTATTTAATTAATTATAGAAGACCACATGGTTGTTAGTTGAAGAATACTATGATTGAAGATGAACAAAGCGATAAAATGAGTAATATATCTTTAAATAGGTATTTTTGAATCATTCGAGATGTCTAAAATATGGAAGGGTTTATGTCAATAAATATTTAATAAATAATTTAAGAAAAATTGTCATATATGAAAAAATTTGTTGGGATTTATGATGAAGATACTTGTAAAGGTTTGATAAATTATTAATGTCATTTATTCTATTTTGAGATAAAATATAGTGTTTATAGTATAATTAACAATATTTGAATAAGTTTGAAATTGTTTGGAAGCTATTCTAAATTTTTTGGATGTATCAGTTTAATAAAGAAATTGGAAATGACAAAAATGATGCATCATAATGAATGGGTTATTCTACATGATATGTAAGGGTGATCACATGTAATACATAAGGGTACACCAATTAAGAATAATAAAATTACACTTTAATATGCACATTGATATAAAAGAAATCCTTTGTGTAAATAGAGAAATTTCAATACTTCAAGGTTTACAATGAACATTTCTGGGTTGATATATAAGTATTGATACATAAGGATTGATATATAAGGGTTGATATACATGGTAAATAAAGGTCAGTGTTTGAAAAAAATTGATAAGTAAAGGTACTTTTGCATGATATGTAAAGATTGACATTAAATATGTAGGATTCATATACTCATACATAAGCGTGACACATGATTTCTTATGAATACATAAGGGTTACCAAAATACTTCAATGTATATTTAGGGATAAAAAACCACAAGTAAGGCTTTCTAGTTCAAAATATATGATTTGGGACTTTATTGGATACTTTGGTATTTTTTGATGATATTTATTGCATTTAAATAGAATAAATAATGGAAAATTTCAGAAAAATAAATCATATTATGTAAATTTATTGTTTATTCATTAAAATATCATGATGATAGTGGTTGATCCATGATTCAAACCAAGTAAAAATGGGTAATGGCTAAGTTGATCACTACATAATTTTTATGTATTTTAAAATAAACAAATAATTAAAAATCGTGATAAATTACTAAAATATTATCTTGATAGCCATTAATTTATAAAGGATAGAGAATCAAAAATTTAAAGCCAAGATTCTCAATTATCATGGGATTTATTAATTAAAATAGTGAAATTATATTCTTGTGATTCTGTAAATATAAAACATAGAATAATATATATGATTATATTAATAGAGAGAGATAGAGAGAGGAACCAAATACAACAGCATTCAGTAATATCCAATGTGTTGATAAAGAATAATAATAATAAAATAATAATTTGGACAGTCATATAATACTACAATATACCATATTATCATCAAAGGCATAAGAGTAGAAAGGAGGAGGGGAGAAGGAGGGAGCATAGAGTTGTGTAAGTACAACACTACAACTTCTAGTTAATTTTAATTATGTCCAGACAATTGAATTAAAATATTGATATTAGGGAGCTTATTCATAATGGTTAAAAAGATTTTGAGTTTAAATGTTGATACTATTGTGCATTAAACTCTAAAATATTATCCCATGTCTTTCAATGTGTTATATTTCAAAAAAATATCTTAAAATGGATGAATTTGTATCTTGGGTCTAATATGAAGATCACGTTTAGTAGTGATCCGGTATGAAGGACCATATGATATTAATAATGATCTAGTATACTGAAACCATTCAGGTGATAGTGAAACTATTAGGATATAGTACTGGATTTTTAGGAGATATACTCTTATATTAACTTTCATTTTATAGTGGATCCCTATTTCTTGGACTCAACATGAATGATGAATAGAATAGATACCCATGTTGGGATCAATACGTATAAACATAACACGGGTTTATCTATAATTTATTTACAAGTTTTTATGTAGTATTGTTTTTTAATAATTTAAAAATTAAAATTCTTTATAATTCATTATAATTACTCGGCACTGATTAACCCCCCCAAATAGTGTGACTAGATAATCTTTTTGGGGAACTACATAAACCATTCATCGTTTGAAAACGATACTCTTAGATTAATGGAATCAATGTGGAAAATATTTTTTACCCAATGGATAGGATAAAAATAATTAAAATACTCTTGGATATATGGGTGAAAATAATTTTCAAGGATTTTCAAAAGGATTTCAAATTAGAGATCTATAAAGGATTAAATTAATTATATGTGTATATCAGGAGGCTAGATGGTATTATTATTTATGAAAATGTAATTACACTAGTAGAAAAATGGTCTTTAACGTTGTTTTTTTATTTTTGATGTCGGTTTTGAACTGACGTTGAAGTTGCCGACGTAAAAACTAAGACTTTTTACATCGGTTTTTGTAAACCGACACAAAAAATTAATAAATATTTTTTGGCATCAGTTTTGTAAAAAAGTGACGCCAAAAAAACTAATTTGTATCATTTTTGGTGTCGGTTTTCATAAAAACCGATGCCAAAAATAAAAAAAAAATAGTTTTGGCGTCGGTTATTTAAAAAAACTGACGCCATAAATGAAAAAAAAACTTTTTGGCGTCCGTTTTTACAACAACCGACCCCAAAAAGTGAATGTTTTTTTCAATGTTTTAGATAATTTACTAAGCATTGATTTGACTGGTTGTGGACCTAAAATGGAGTACGAATCAAAAGTTATCACCGTCAGAAGTTGGACCTATCAATGTATCGATTGATACAGCCAGTTTCAAATAAAACATGATAAACATAAATTAAAATCATATAAACGAAATGAAATAAAATAAGAATAATACTTCAAATATATTTCAATGGTTTTATCAGGTTCCATAGAAATGATATGTTGTTTATCATCATACAACTTATATTTATAATTGAGAATTAATCATCATTATAAGAAAGCTAATCGAGTTGTTTAGAAATGAAGAATAATAATAATAAACAAAACAAATGAATATAATACATACCATGTTAAAATTAAGGATTGAAGTTGCATTGAAAACATGATTGAATCAACGATGTTTAAAATGATGAATGAAGGAGAAACTAGATATATATAGTAAATGAAAATATTTTCAATTGCCTTGTATGAAAATGTAGGCAGGATTTCAAAAAGTTAAACGCACGTGTGGAAAAAATTGAAATTTTGATCCCGTGTTACTCTTTGGATCAGTTTTTTTTGAAACCGATGCAAAAGTGGATTTACATTGGTCTTTTGGCATTGGTTATTTAGAAACCCGACGCCAAAAAACCCAATCGATATCCTTTTTGGCATCGGTTTTTAAATAAACTGACATGAAAAAGTTAAAAAAAAATACATTTTTCGCGTCGGTTTTTTTAAAAACCGACCCCAAAAGGTTAAAAAAATTATGTTTTTGGCATCAGGTTTTTAACAGACCGATTCAAAAAATTTGAAAAAAAAAACATTTTGCGTCGGTTTCTTTTGAAACCGATGCCAAAAACAAAAAATATTTTTGGGGGTCGGTTATTATGAAAACCGACGCCAAAAAATTTAAATGAAAAATTACAATGTTTTAGATAATTCCTTTATATTTGATTTGACTAGTCGTGAAGCTAAAATGGAGTTACAGATTAAAAGTTATGGCCTTTGAAAGTTGAACTTTATTAAGACTTCTCTTAGAGACGATCAGCTTCTAACATCCATAACTTTTAATCTGTAACTCTGTTTTTGCTCCACAACTAGTCAAATCAAATATTAGTGAATTATCTAAAACATTGTAATTTTTTTTTTAAATTTTATGGTGTCTGTTTTGATAAATGTCAACTCCAAAATATATTTTTTTATGTTTTTTGCATCGGTTTTTTTAAGAACCGACACCAAAAAATCCCCTCAAAAATTATTTACGTCGGTTTATAAGAAACCGACGTCAAACTGGCGATGTTAAAAATCATTTTTCTACTAGTGTTATTTTAAACAAAAGATGATTCTTTATGAGATAGAGTATGAAACTAGAGCTTGGTATTTCAAACATTATCAATACTAGTTGAATCAAGGGTTTCATTGTTAAATTACCATTTTCAATATATCAAAATTATGTGTGATCAAAGGATAATGATTCTCAGTTATGTTGACTAAATAAACTTTGGAGGATATAATGATGAAGATTGTGACTATTTTATAAGATTCATGTGGTGCGAGTTCTAAATTTAAATGATATGTTATTTGATATTTTTAATTGGTTTTTAGGTGACACTAAGATAGCATTGAATATTTATATTTAAATTAAAATATACTAATGTAGTGCTCAAAATAATATTAAAATATGATTATAGTGTAATGAAACCATCAGTTTCTACTTGATTGAAGATATTAAGGGATGAAATATAGACGAAATCAACATCACAATTCTTAGTTAAATCATTAGAAGCCTACTATATTTAATAGTAACATGATCTAATATTTTGTTTTCCACTTGGGAACCCCAAATATACTTAATTAATAAATAAAAAATCCAATTAATAGTAGCTAAAATAATGTTATTATAAAACAAATGAACGATGAATTTTATTCCTCTATAATAAAATATCATTACATTAATTTCATGGATAAACGGATATGAATTGATTTATCTTAGCAAATGATACGATGTTTACCTTATATAAGAAATTTTATCTTATATTCTTCTGTGTCTCTGGGCTAATCTTAAAGAAAATTTTCTTCCCATTGACCACTTATAAGCTAAATATAGTGTGGAAACTAATTCATTTAAACAAAATTATGGATTAAATAATAACACGATAAAATTGGAATTGATATGAAATATCTTACAGGAATTAATATTGAATGTTGGATCGGTAGTAATATGAGTTAAAATAATATCCATCACTCATGGGTAAATAAAATTTAATTAAAATACAAATTAATTAAGGTGAAAGTTAAGAAAGGGAAATTGAAGTTAGATTATTTGTCTACACAAAATCATATTGTGGATATCATGATAAAGGCACAACCACATGAAGTGTTTGAACGGAATAGGTTTGATATGGTAGTCTAACCACATTTCCCCCCTAATATGGTTTCGAGAAGGGATCTGAACTAAAAATATGTGTTTTATATTAAAATCATTATCACAAAAAGTGGTATATCAATCATGTGGTTCATGTAAATGTTTTTTTCTTCCATAGATTGATTAAATATGGCCATATATCTTTTTGGTGAACAAAAAATGATGTTTTATTTCAATTTTTTGATAAGTAGGATGATATATATCAATTTTTTCCAAAGGGTTATAGTTTTGAAATGAAATTATTAAAGTAATGGGTTGTTTCATTCCCTATTTCAAAACTAGGACAATTATTTTTTAAGTAGTTTTATGGGATAGAAATCATCTATTAAACAATTGGATTCAGTTAATTTTTTTTGGCATTCATAAGAAAAAATTAATATAATATAATGATTCAAATGAGTTTTCCCAATGTTTTCCTATACTATTAAAAAATTTTAATAGATAATTTGTGATTCAATAGATGGTATTTTGGAGAAATATTAATTTATTTCAAAAAATAAGTTTCACTAATTGGTTTATAGATAATTGAATGACTTTTAAATAAATGTTTCATCATTAAATATTCATTTAACTCTTATTTCTAAAACTAATAATGGATTATATGATCTTAAAGTGTTTGATTAGTGAATCATTGTGTAAATTATCAAATGATATTGGTTATAAAAAATAGTTTTTGAATTTGAATATTTTAATAAAGATGAGATTTAGAAAAACACACATGGTGAGGTTCTTAGAAAAAATAGTAGTCGAAGTTTTTGTTTTCTTGAATTTTTATAAAATAATGCTTTAAATACTCTAAAATCTTCATGTAATAGTTATTTTTTTTATGTAGTTTGGATAATCATTGAAGATGTTATTCCTGATTCGTCTTATATAGAAATAATTTTTGATTAAATGTAAGAATAACTCTAATTTTTTAATGGGTATGTAAGAATAAACCATGTATATTGAAGGTTTTATAAGGATAAATAAATATAAAATAATAACAATTTGATTTTCCAAATACTATATATATTTATATCTACTGAATTGGGGTGACATAACTGTCAAAAAAAGTTTCAATACATTATCTATGACTAATCTTTATATTCATCTTTCCATATAAGAGTAACATAGTGAATAAACTAACTAATCCATAGTATAATGATGAATAGGTATGGATAGAGTTATATATTAGTTATTGATTATAATATTAAAAAATAATAACTTGAAAAATTAGACGAAAATGAGGGAAACCTGTGTAATATAAATTTTTAGGGAATGTTTTGAATTAAATTATCTGAATTACTCATATTTATAATAGGTTGATTTTAAAGAACTATCTAATAGAGAGAATATAAAAATGTTTTAGAGGATATTGAATCGATATTTTTGGTAACCTTAGTGTAATTTATTTTCCGATATTTCAATATTGAGAATATTGATTTTTTTGGAAGATAATCAAACAGAAAACCTGAATTAATTTTATATAAAAATTATTTCCTTATCTTCAGAATTATTTATAGACTGAAAAAAATATACATATCCCAAGAAAAGAGGAATTTATTTGGAAGCAAGAAAAGTATTAAATAGGATTAATAAATCATCTCTAGAAGAATAATTTGAATAATTTTTGGTGTACTTATATAGAGATGAATTTATGAATTTTCAAGAAAAAAGATTTCATTATAAAGGAATTATCTTCCTAAATGGTTATTGCAATTCCTCAAGTTGATGCAACTAGTATAGATGAATACACTTAACTTAGTGTAATTCTTATTCTTGGATCATTGATGATCATGATTTTTCTTTTTGAAAAGTATTTATATTTCTAAGTGAAGATAGTTGTGACTTTCAGAATATTATTATGATTCTAAACCTAAATGTACAGTGATATAATTGTGAATTTGTATGAAGAAGTGTTTTTACTAAATTTGATTACACTAGCACGTTATTATTTTTATGATCCTTATATTCTTATCGTGTGTTTGATCCAATTAAAATATTTTTCATATATCTTTATTCTTTTATTACTACCATATTTTTTATGTGGGAGAGAATTCTATTTTTCTTAATCATAGAAAAATATCATTGGAAAAAAAATTGTAACTGGAAAACGTTGATTCACACATCCCCCATATCAGGGAATTTTTCTAACCTATAAATAATATTCATATAGTCTATATAAATTTTTTTTCTTCTGATTGTAATTACGGAGTTGACATGAGGGCTTGTGGAATTTTTCCATTGAAAATTTGTTATTTCAGGGAACAATTTTACATGATTTGCACTTTGTTGAAGGTAATGATTATCCTTGTCGTCTTGTGGTTTTTTTCACACTCTCTCCCAAAATTTTATGACTAGAAATTCATTATATTATAAATTATCCACATATTTTTTTTGGTTTACACATTGATACTATTTATGGTGTTGAAGACAATTATATTAATATGAAAAATGTATTAAACATATGTGTGATGATATACCATTGGTTCTTGTCTCTAACTCATATCCAATTAAATGTGGGATTTGGGGGGTCACACTCAATCTATTTTCCAATTGAGGTGGAGTATCATCATTGATAGGTCATGATACTATTACATTAGGAATCCTAGATAATTAAAGAATTTAACTAACCTAATATACAATGTATTTTGATGTGACTGAACATTACAATGTACATGTGTAATACCAATGACTTATAATATGAGAAAATAAACATTAAACATTCATTAAATTTTAAAAAACCCTATTATTATTTTATATTAACATTATAAAAATTATATTGTTACATTCAATACAATAGTAAAAACTAAATATACAATTCACTGGCAAATTCATGGAACCTTTAGAATTTGAAACCCATTGGTTTATGTTTCCCAGAAAACATTAAGACCAGATTATATATAGCTATATGGAAAACCACTTAAATCCATGGGAAATAGGTTTAAAATGAACTAATATAATAAATAATATTATTTAACTGTTTAAAATGAATTAAATTTATAGAATATTAAGGAGGGAAATTTGACCGTTATAATATGAATATTGAAATCTGACCATTATTTGACCATTTAAAATAATCATCATGTAATAATTAATTCCCTAAAAAATTTGAAAAATGTTTTTTATATAATTAAAAATAAAAAATCCACCCATGATAAGTAAATAATTTTTCTACCCATATAATTAATGAATATCTTAGTTAACCAAAAAAATATAAAATTTATGGTTAATCAATTATTTACTTAATAATTGAATTTATTAAAAATAATAATCATATTTTCAATTAATTGAATTAAAAATTATATTTAATACATTTAAATTATGTATGATTATTTTTTAAAAAATTATCACAAATATTAAAATATTATAGTAAATACTGAAACAAATGGAATATGGGATATTATACTATATTCCAATAATTTAAACAAAAAATTAGGTATGAAAAAAAAATGTAATTAATTTAGATGTGTAATCAATTAAGTGGAATTATTATTTAATATAATAATAATCATTAGTAATCATAGTCTTTCTGAAAAATAATAAATTACTCAATTATTTGTTCTAAAAGACTATCATCCTTAAAATTTAAATAGAAGCCTCCTCAAGAGTTCCTGTTTACATAAAATTCATCATTTCTCCAATGTTACACTTAGGAACTCGCACCTATAGTTTCATATTCAACGTGGATAACTATATAATTCAAATAGGTCTAATTACATTGATTTGAAATCTCTAAGAAATATAAGGGTTATATCCCTCTCTTACTATTTCTAATTTATAATTCTTTTGTAGTATCAATTTAAATTTTAGTTTCATATTCATGTATCATTATACATTCAATTTGTTATTGGTTATTTGATTTATTATACCCATGTTTTTCTTACTCTATTTAAATATATTTTGTTCATGTTAAAAAACATTGTTCACCACTATCATTGTCACTCTATATAGATAAAAGATGCAATGTGAGTTTGAAAAGGTAATTTAGGGAAATTTAGATATTAATCAACCATTGTTTTTATCGAAGGAAAATATAATTTCATTTTCTTTATTCAACGGGTAATTCGGTATTGTATTATCCATTAATTCCTATTGAGGCCCATACATCAATTACATAATTTTATATCAATTTTTAAACCACTATTAAGACTATTCTACATTCAAAAATCAATTTGTTGAGTACCATGGAAAATAAGGTTCATTTTAAAACATTATTATATATTAGACCATAATAATAATTTTACTCTTTTAGTATTTTCCTTTTCAAATCCATTATTATAGTCTAAACGAAGATGATCAATTTTTGACATATATCAAAGAAAGGGTGAGATAAAATTCACATCAGGGGATTAATAATAAAAATTAAATAGAGACATGCATCACCATGAGTATATGATTCATCATAAAGATCATCAAATAATATGAATATGACCATAATCATGAGAAAATGGAAAACATATGAAAAATAAACAAAATATAGCACTAAAAGTAGGAAATTCATAAGAATGAAGCAACCTAATAATAATTCAAGGATTATTGTCGAGACAACATAACATAATTGGGAAACGTGATTTTCTCCTTCCTCATACATAGTATCTCATGATATAAAAGTAGTATCAAATGGATTAGGGATCTGGATAATTTCAATACCACATGTAACATAATTATATTTTAGAAATAATTTATATAACATTTTAAATAATTGATATAATGATCATTTATATATTCATAACCATGACATAGATGACTCATGAATAAATAGGAACACACTTCCTATTAATATTATAAATTATAGAATATCTTGAATCATAAAATAATAAATTTAAATAGAGGTATAAAACATGATGTTAAACTTAAAGATATTATGATACATTCAAAATAAAATCAAACTAAATATGTTTAGTATTGAGGGGATAGAAACAATAAAAAATATAAAGGAACCTAAAAGTATAATCAAAAAAGAATATTGGATTGGAATTGGGACAAGTTGCCCTCACAATTTTCAACACTTTTGAAAACAATAAAAATAGTTATACATGAAATAGGATATATATACATATAAATCCAAGAAAATAAATAATGATAAATAATGGGAAGTTGAATATAAATTTTATACCTTTTGAGATATTGTTGAGAAAAAAGAGTATTTCACCATACAACATCATATTCAACAAAAATGAAATATGTAAAAAGGAATATGTATCCCAAAATAAAAGGAAGATAAAGTAGATATTTCCATATAATTTAATATAAGAAATTAATTATAACAGATAAGAAGTGATAAATCAAATAAAAAATGGGATAAAATCATGAGTTAAAATACAATGCCTTTGGTCTCATGATACTTGATCATGATTAGTACACCTATATATACAACATATATTTATTTAAAAAATTATTTATAGCTATTTTAATTTTATCTGTATTACTTTTGACCATTTATTTTCAGTAGTAATTTTTCATTGACTTTTTTAGAGAAAAAATAAATAATGAAAAGTTTTTAAAAATTATTCCATGCTTTTTTAAATACTATGGTTTTGATCATTGTTATTTATGCATGAGTTCCATTATTATCATAAGATTAAAAATTATTGTAATTTCATATTTAAATATATATATTATTAATATTTTGTAATATTTTTCTAATTACCTAAAAATATTAATACTATGCAGTTATGATGATTAATTTGATTTTGAGATATTAGTCTAAAAATTGAAATTATAATAGAATAATGAAATGAAATGAAAAAAAACAAGTGATTTTATACTTTTTTATACTTAAATTTTTCTATGTTTCCAGCACCATAATATAAGTGAAATTCAATCTATGAGAGTGATTTTTTAGATTATTTGGAAATATGGGTAAGATAGTGTATTTATATTTAGAGGGGGTGTTTTGGGAGAGAATAATGAATTTAATATCACTTAATGTATGATAATTTAGTTGGAGTTATTAAATATGACAAAAAATACTATTGCACATGATTTTGGCCAACCTATGTTATCCCTTGCATCATGCATGTTGTGTTTTCTTAAATATATCACATATAGAACATTATTTCATTATAATTAAACCATTTATTTATTTATTTCACCATTATGTTGAAAAATATTAAAATGTCACTATAAATTAATTCCAATATATCTGTTTCAAACACGAATCTTATTTGATGAAGAAAAAAATTTGATTATGTGAAAATAATGTTTTGTAAAAAAACCCCTAATTTGTTTCAAAATGTTTTTATTATGGGAAATATTTCATAATGTAACTTAAAAAAATATTAGATTAGGATGAAAAATTAATTTAAATATTTCAAAAATAGAATTTTATAATTTTAAATATATTATTTAAGTAATATATCTTATTTTTATAATTAGAAAATATAATTGTTTATATTTCATGCATTATGTTATTATTCAATTGAATAAAAAACTATTCCAAGAAAATTCTTCAAAAATAACTATTGAATAATTTTTATATGAAGACTATTAATTTTAAATCATTTTTAAATATATATATCTCTAAATAAGTTAAATTAAATATTTAAATTAAATATTAAATATATTTTTATAATGAATAAAAAATAAAACATATTATTGAAAATAATTACTTCACTGTAATAAGAAGAATTAAAATATATAAATATTAATTAAATTATTATTTTATAGTATTAAAATATTTACACACTAACATTTATTTATTTATTTATTTATTTCAACAGTTTCCCAAAATTGTTTTTAATTTTTAAAATAGCCATGTTATTATTATAATGATTATATTTCCATTGTATTCTTTACCCATTATATTTCCCATAATATTTTTTCACTGTCCAATATATTTATACATCTTAAATCCAATAACTTTTATTCACATTTTTTTCTCTCATGGATGTGTTTATTTATTAAAAAAAAATTCAGCCATTATATTTCAAACCTATAGACATGATATTTACATGTGTTCATTACCTCATTATTTTTTTATTTTATAAAATGTAATATTCCTTCAAATATATTTATAATAATTAAAAAATAGAAAAAAAATTATGATTTATGTGATTAATTATAATATACCTTATAGTATGATTTATAAATAAAATATATTTAATTATGATATGCATATTTATTAAGAAATTATGTTTTATATTAAAAATTCTAGATCATTTTGTTCTTCCTCCATTTTGTAATTTTATCATTGAAATAAAAATTCTAATCCTCTATTATGAATTTATTGTGACATTTCTACATTATAACACCATCAGATTAGAAAGTGGAATTGTTATACATATAGTTTCATCAATTTATTTTGATAGGATGAGTTATTTTTTCATCATATTTTATCTCTATGTTCCAAGATCATGACCAACCCTCCTCTTAAGAGGCGTCATTCTCTATTTATATCTATTTTGTATTTAATACTTATAAGGGATTTGGTGTGTACATCCATCTAAGTGACATGCGTAACATAAAATTCACATGAGATGGGTTTGGTGGATGTTATAGTATATATGATAACGATTCAAGTATGGATTTTTGTTCCTAAGGCTTAGTTTTTCCATCTTTATAAACCCCATAAATATCTTCCACATATATAATTAAAGGAATAATTTTTCACCAACATCAAACTCGAGGTCTCATCTATGATTATTATCATAGCTATTATATTTCATTTGTGTTACTTTAATATTTCCTCATGTAAATTGAACCTTATATAACATTTATTCTAATATTACTAGTCCTAGAAGCCTTTAAACACAAATTTCATCCTAATATGTTGGATTTATTTATCTCTTCCCATAAAGAGGATTATATTATTCCATTTTATATGTGATTTAATACATTATTATTTGAGTACTTTACCAGTGAAATTTGTTTATCCATGTCTCCAATGACATCTATCAATAAGTATCCTTCCATTCATTCATCATTCAGAACTATTATTTTGGATTTATCATCTATTTAGGGATGATATTTCAAAATGATTTCAAATCTGCATCGAATTATTATTGATAAATATTCTATAAGACTGAGTTAAACATTATATCTCAACTAGATATGATTAAAAGTAGATCCCCATGAAGCTGAACCACTTCCTGGGTAAATATCATAAGAATTTGATCAAAAAATAAATATTCATGAATAGTTTCAATGTGATTCATATTTGTAAGACAATCCCTAAAAACCAATGTGGAATAATTTCCTTCAGATGTATTTTTAATACCTTTGAAAAAAATTTATGGTGGTGTTCACCATTTTACATGTTGGTATGGGTAATGATTACATCATCCCCTTAAACTTAATGTGATATTTTTTAACTTTCAGTAATACAAATATTCTTGAGAAGTATTCCACTACATCATTCATTACATTTTCCCATTATAAGTACTCGTATAAATCATGATCCATATTGATACTTCTTGGGAAGATGGTGTATAATGAGAAACATAAATCATGCAATATATCCTAATTTTACTCTTTTATTGATATAACACATAATATAGTTCTATGTTAAATGAATCTGCATTATAGATGATTTATTCACGAGTCTTATGAAACTTATTTTATCCGAATATATTTTATAGGGCCAAATAATTCATGTATGCATATTGTTTTTTATATTGTATGGGTAGTTTGGTAATTATTAAATAAATGTAGGATGTATCCCTTACCGTTGTGATTTCTAATTCTCTCCATTTAATATCCATGAATATTTTAACTTTATTAATCATAATCCAAGATCATATAATAGGTACCTTTAAGATAAGATCATCAGCTAACTTATTCTCCTTCCTAATATATTAATGTATTTATTAATTGAAATCCTTAATTATCTTCAACCATATTCATTGATACTTGTTTAAAACCTTATGTGTGATTACAAAAAATAAACTCACTTGATCATAAAAAATTTATTTCTTTTATAAATAAATATAATTCCACTAAATGATTTTTTAGAATCATTATTATTAGCAATTATAAATTAGTAATTGAGTAGTTTTTCAAATGGATCATCAATTTTTCTGATGAATAGGATGTCACGTGTTCATTTTTCATGAGTACATATCCTGGTAAATTCTTTAAGGAATCAATAAAGGTCATAATAATTTATCTAATTGAGGATAGAATGAGTACATTTATAGTTTCATGTCATTTATTAAAAACCTTGAATCTCACTTCACATTAATTTGTCCAAAAATATATTCCATCATCCTTTGTTAACATAGATAGTGGGATAAAAATTTATAATAAATTTATATGTACAAAAAATAGTACCCAAATAATCTATGAAACAAAATTATATTTATAAAACCTATTGGACTATTATATTCTTTAATAACTATTTTATATTTTTAAATATCTATATGAATTCATATGTTAGTGATAACATACCCCGAGAATGTGACATAATTCATCCAAAATTCACTCCTAAAAAGTTTTTTAATAAAATTATCCTTTCATAGAATTTTTAACACAATCCTTAAATGTTCATAATATATTTCCTTTACCTTAGATTGTATTAGAATTTCATAGATAAATGCGACCACAATTTTTTTAGGTAATCAATAAAAATAATTGTATCAATTTCATTAGGATTGTTACAGAATTGTTGAGCTGAAATGGAATCACTATAAACACATAATTTTCATATCATGATTGAGAGACTATTTTCTGAATATATTACATTTTCACCATAAATTAACGATTTCCAAAATGATGACCCTCTTTGGATAATTACTAATAACTATATAATTATTTAAAAAATAATCAATTTGGGATAGATGAACTTGTTCTTTTTAGAGGTCTTTTTTGAGCTCTCTATAATTAATGATATTCTCATTAACCTATTCACAATTTAGGAAAATTTAACTAGTTCACCCCAAGGTGATGTATATGGAGAAAAACCATTGACTATATTTTCATGTAGTTTCTTATTTAATTTATATATTTCTATTCGGTCCATTCTATAGGGGATCATTATAATAGTTGTCACAGTAGGTTTATATTATTTAAAAATATCGTCCTCATGATCTGGAATAATACTAGGAATCTCTTATAGTGATAAATTAATATATTCTCTCATTTTATAAATGCATTAAAATAATGTTTTTATATATATTTTTAAGTAAGATATCCTTCTTCATTGTGTAAATATACACACAGTTGTTAAGAATTTTATAAAGGATACTCATAATTATCTGTACGTTATTGTAAATTCTTAGGATAGTTTAAGATATAGAATGATATTTCATTTTTTAATATGTTTATAAAAAATATAAATAAATATGTTCAATTCATGGTGGGTACATCACCAAAATGTACCAAAGTATGAATTACCAGATTTTATAGAATAATATTCACATAAATGGTAATTTGGAAAGAATTTTACTCTTGGAATGAAAAAATGCATAATTTATTGTTTTTATAGATATAATGAATTAAATGTAGTGAGGAGGTAATTCAATATTTCTCAAAAATATTAAAAATTTGAAAGAATACATTGAAAATGAATCAAATAAGGATAACCATTATGGAGTGAATAATAAGTATTCCTTTCACTATAGAATTTTATTTCTACTCACTGATGTTAGTGATGAAATAAAATCTTCCTTTTACCTAGACATTAGAGGTTATAGTCACTATTTAACCTCAAAGATCATTGGTTTGGTCTGTTGGCATGTACAGTTCCCAATTTCATTATAGTTTAAGAATTGGTCCATGGGTGGTGAATTGAGTCGATAATTCATTTAAAATATATTATATATTTTCCCCTTTATGTCCATTATAAGATCATGTAAATTATACCCTTATTTTCTACACATGTATCATTTTTATGCACTTAATTAAATTTTATATATTATTCTTCCTATATTTCGGACATATGTGTAGTTAGATCTCGTTATATCAATGTACCTTGTCATTTAATCCTCCAGTGTCAAACTCTATCCATTTAATTTTGTCCCCATGCATTTTAAATAGTTATCCAATCTTTATATCCAATTTAATAATGCATGGGATGAATTATCCATGACACTTCGTGTCCTGAATTATATAATCATTTCATATATATATTTACCATTTTATAATGTATGATTTTTTTCTATAATTGATAAAAAAATAAGAGGAATGACATTAAATCCTTTTGAATTCCATCATATGATATAATAGATTCGTTCTCATTTTTATTGATCTCAATAAATTTCCAAAAAAAATTTATATAATTAATATGTTAACAATATTTGATATGAAATATTTTCCTAAACACATTGATGTACAATTATTCAACACCAACCTATTGATTTTTATCTTGATAAATATACCCCATTAATCTAATGCACCTTCATAATCAAAAATCATTAATTTAACCTTCAGATACCAAAAAATATTTAGTAATAAAAATATATTTTATATGGTGAAGACCATTTTTCTACATCATGTAGACTAAAAAATCCCCTAACTGGTGGTGGAGATTATTTCATAAACGGATTAATAGATAATTGATCTTTATTTAGGGAATTTGGATTCTCAACATGGTAAATGTTTTTATTAATTACCTAGAACAATTGATTAAGCACCACAATGGTGTTTTTTAACACAATATACCATTGTATTAATTAGGAATTTAATTTATTTTTATATTTATTTAAATAGTTTCCCATAATTTTTATTTAATTTTTAAAATATCCATGGTTATATTATAACTATTATACCTCCATTGGCTACCTTACCCATTATAATTCCCATAATATTTTTCGCTGTCCATTATATTTACAAATCTTAAATCTAATAAATTTTATTCACTTTTTTTTCTCTGATGGCGGTGTTTATATATTAAATAAAATTTTTATGAACGTTATATTTCAAACTTTTAGACATGTTATTTACATGTGTTCAGTACATTATTTTTTAATTTTATGGAATGTAATTTTCCTCCAAATATATTTATAATCATTAAAAAATATAAAAAACTATACGATATATGTGATTAATTTATAATATACCTTATAGAATGATTTATAAATAAAATATATTTCATTATGATATGTATATTTATTAAGAAATTAAATTTTACATTGAAAATTCTAGATCATTAACTTCTTCCTCCATTTTGTAGTTTTATCATTGATATAAAAATTCTAATTCCCTATTATGAATAGATTGTGATATTTCTACATTATAATAACCTCAAATTAGAAAGTGGAATTGTTATACATATAGTTTCATAAACTTATTTTGACAAGATGAGTTATTTTTTTCATCATATTTTATCTCTATGTTCCATGATCATAACCAACCCTCCTCACAAAGGGGCAATTCTCTACTTATATAAATTATTTATTTAATATTTATGAGGGATGTGGTGTGTAATTTCATAGAAGTGACATGTGTAACAAAATATTCACATGATATTGGATTGGTGGATGTTATAGTATATATGATCAAGATTCATGAAGGGATTAATGTTCCTAAGGATTAGTTTTTCCTTCCTAATAAACCCCATAACTCACTTCCACAGATATAATTAAAGGAATAATTTTACCCCCAACATCAAACTCAAGGTCTCATCTATGATTATTATAATAGCTCTTATATTGTATTTGTGTTACTTTAATATTTCCTCATGTAAATTGAACCTTATATAACATTTATTCTAATATTACTTGTCCATGAAGCATTTTAACACAAATTTCATCCAAATATGTTGGAGTTATTTATCTCTTCCCATATAGAGGTTTATATTAGTCCATTTTTATTCTTGATTGAATATATTGTTATTTGAGTTCTTGACCAATTGAATTTATTTATCCAAGGATTCATTGACATCTTTCAAGAAGTATCCTTCCATTCAATCATGATTTATAACTATTATTTTGGATTTATCATCTATTTAGGGATGATATTTGATAATAAATTTTAACTCTTAATCCAATTATTATTAATGAATATTCTATAAGATTGAGGTAAAAATTATATCTCAACTAGATATGATTATAAGTGGAGCCTCGTGAAGCTGAACCTCTCCCTGAGTAAATATAATAATAGTTTGATAAAAAAATAAATATTCATGAATATTTTAATTGTGATTCATATTTTTAAGACATTCCCTAAAAACCCAAATGGAATTATTTCCTTTAGACATATTTTTAATAATTATGAAAAAATTTATGGGGATGTTCACAAATTTCCTTGTCGGTATGGGTAATGATTATATCATCCCCTTAGACTTAATGTGATATTTTTTAATTTATAGGAATATGAATAATATTTAGAAGTATTATATGACATTATTAATCATATTTTCCCAGTAGAAGTACTTTTATAAATCGTGATACATCATGATACTTCCTTGGAAGATGGATTATAATGAGAAACATAAATCATGCAATATATCCTTATTTAACTCTTATATTGAGATAACACAAAATCTAGTTCTAGGATAAAATAATATGTGTTATAGATGATTGATTCATGAATATTTTGAAACTTATTTTATCTGAATATATTTTATAGCTCCAAATAAATCATATAAGCATATTTTATTTTCTATTGTATGGGTAGTTTGGTAATCCTTAGGTAAATGTAGGATGTATCCCATACCCTTGTGATTTCCAATTCTCCCCATTTAATATCCATGAATATCTTAACTTTATAAATCGTAATCCAATATCATCTAATAGGTTCCATTATGCTAATATCATCAACTACCTTATTCTCATTCCAAATATATTAATGTATTAATCAGTTTAAATCCATAATTATTAAAAACCATATTCACTTATACTTGTTTAAACCCTTATGCGTGATTACAAAAATTAAACTCACTTCATTATAATAAATATATAACTTTTATAAATAAAGATAATTCCTCCAAATCATTTTTTCGAATAATTATTATTAGAAATTATTAATTAGGAATTGAGTATTTTTTTCAAATGGATCATCAATTTTCGTGAGGAATTGGATGCCACAAGATAATATTTTTCATGAGTACATATCCATGTAAATTCATTAAGGAATCAATAAATGTCATAATAATTTATCTAATTGAGGGTACTGTGAGTAAATTTCTAGTTTCCTATCTCTTATTGAACTCCATGAATCTCACTTCACATTAATCTATCCAATAATATTTTCCATCATCCTATATTAACATAGTTAGTAAGACATAAATTTATAATAAATTTACATGAAGAAAAAATAGTACCCTTATAATCTATGAAACAAATTTGTATTTATAAAACATATTTTCCTAGTATATTCTTTAATAACTATTTTATATCTGTAAATATCTATGTGAATTACTATTTTAGTGATAACATACCCCCAAAATGTCACTTACTTCATCCAAAATTCACTCTTATAGTGTTTTTTGAACAAATTATCCGTAAATATAATATTTAACAGAATCCTTAAATGTTCATAATATTCTTTTTTACTTTAGATTAAATGAAAATGTCATAGATAAAGGCCACCACAATTTTGTTAAGGTAATCACTAAATATCATTCTATCAATTTCATTAATATTGTTAAAGAATTATCGAGCTCAAATGGAATCACTATAAACACATAATTCCCATATCTTAAATGAGTCAATATTTTGAATATATTACATTTTCACCATAGATTAATGTTTTTAAAAATTATGATCCTATTTGGATAAATACTCAGAATTATAAAATTATTTAAAAATCCTGAAATTGAGTTAGATGAACTTATTCAGTATAGTGGGTTTTTACGCTCTCTATAATTTATCATATTCTCATTAAACTATTCATAAATTTGGAAAATTTAACTAGTTCACCCCAATGTGATGTACATGGGGAAAACCCATTGTATATGTTTTCTTTTAGGTTATTTTTTAATTTATATATTTCTATTCGGTCCATTATATAGTTGATCATTACAATAGCTGTCACGCTAGGTTTATGTTATTTAAAAATATCAACCTCATGATCTTGAATAATACAAGGAAACTCTTATGGGGACAAATTAATATATTCCCTTATATTGTAAATGCATTAAAATAATGATTTTTATATATCTATTTATGTAAAATATTATTTTTCATTATGTATAAATACATGAACTTGTTAAGAATTTATTAATAGATATTCATAACTATCCGTATATTATTGTAAATTCCTGGCATGGTTTTAGATATAGAATGATATTTAATTTTCCAATATGATTATAAAAAATATATATAAATATGTTGAATTTATGGTGGGTAAATCACCAAATTGTACCAATGTTTGAATTACTAGATTTTATAGAATAATATTCATACAAATGTTAATTTGGAATGAATATTACACTTGGAATGAAAAAATGCACCATTGGGTGTTTTTATTGATATCATGAATTAAATGTAGTGGGGAGGTAATTCATTATTTCTAAAATATATTAAAAATATGAAAGAATACATTGAAAATGAATGAAATAAGCATAACCATTATGGAGTAAATAGTATGTATTCCTTTCACAATATAATTTTATTTCTACTCACCAATGTTAGTGATAGAATAACCTCTTCCATTCTCCCTAGACATTAGAGGTTATAGTAACTATTTAACCTCAAAGATATTTGGTGTGGTCTGCTGGAATGTGTAGTTCCCAAATTCATTATAGTTGAAGAATTAGTCTATGGGTGGTGAATTGAGTAGATCATTCATCTCAATTATATTATATATTGTACCCTTTATGTCCATTATAAGATCATGTAAATTATACCATTATTTTCTACACATGAATCATTTCCTTATTCTCTTAATTAAATTTTATATATTATTCTTCCTATATTTCTAACATATGTGTAGTTTGATCTTATTATATCAATGTACTTTGTCATTTAATCCTCCAGTGTCAAACTCCTTCCATTTATTTTTGTTCCCATGTATCTGAAACAGTTATCTAATATTTATATCCAATTTAATCATGCATTGGAAAAATTCTCCATGAAACTTCATGTCAGGAATTACCTAATCATTTCATATATATAAATTTATCATTATAAAATGTATCAATTTTTTCAATAATTGATAACAAAATAAGAGGAATTCCATTAAATCCTTTTGAATTCCACAAAATGTTATAATAGATTTGTTCTCATTTTTATTCATCTCAATAAATTTTCACACAATATTTATATAATTAATATGTTAAAAATATTTGATTTGAAATATTTTCATAATCACTTTGATGTACAATTATTCAACATCAACTTATTGATTTTTATCTTGATATATATACCTCGTTAAACCAATACACCTTCTTAATCAAAAATCATTAATGTAACCTTCAGATACCAAAAATTATTTAGTAATAAAAATATATTTTATAGGGTGAAGACCATTTTTCTTCATCAAGTTGACTCAGAAAGATACTAAATGGTGGTGGAGACTATTTCCTAAAGGGATTAATAGATAATTGATCTTTATTTAGTGAATTTGGATTCTCAACATGTTATATGTTTTTATTCATAACCTAGTACAATTGATTAAGCACCACAATGGTGTTCTTGAACACCATATTCAATTGTATTAATTAAGAATTTAATTTAAAAAAAAATTATATTCCCCATCTTATTGGTGGTTGACCTATTTCCACATTGTTTGCACCATGTTATAATATTGAAAATTTTATTGATAAGCATAAAATAAACTTTAATAAATCACGGATTAACATCATATCTATTATTGATTAGGTATATTATACATGAATATAAGATATCCATTATTTTCAAAAAAAATTCCTTCAGTATATAACATAATTCCCAAATTAACTAATTTATGATTTATTTAAAACTATAAAGTCCCATACATAACATAAATAATTATTTAATCATTATTTAGAGTAGAATACACAATATTTATCAATTCAAAATTTTATTTATTTTTAAAACCCCCCATTATAGGGGTTATTGGGGAACCGAAAACCAAAAAACCTAGTAAATGGCAGACACTAAAAAGATTCCTTATAGAGGCCCATCAAGATAAAAATGACTCCAAAAGAAAAAACTAATAATTCTACTTAGAAGAGGCGTTCCATAATTTAAAATTGAAATTCTTGATATCAATATTAGAATATTTCCACTTTTACTTTTTAAACATACCATATATTAAGTGGAATAGCACAACATATTCATTAAAAAATAGAGGTTGGGGGAAAACCTCTAGAAGGAGAACATAAAGTTAATTGAGATAACATATGTGTTGTTATGTATTTAGGTGATTAGAATCAGTCATATTCTTAATTTTATCAAGGTTCATTGATGACATATATGGTACAATGTATTTCTCCTCAATACATTGTTTCATAGATTTTTTTAATCCATAATATTTTAATTACATCATTTCATTAAGCTATTAGAAAAATCATAATTCACAGATCACATTATCATCCATTTCATGAATATGAAACTTAACTAAATTATTTTATATGTGATTTTTCATACTAAATTTTATATCCATCACCTTAAAAATTATATTTTGACAAGGATCCAAAATTTATATTACCTTAGGTCCCCCACTATAAAAACATAAGGATCCTTTGGCCCAATAATTATAACTATCATTTGAGAAACCATACATTTGGGAATATTTGAATAATAATGTTCCTAGTTCGTTTTCATTGTTGTATTATCTGGATACTATCTTGATTCAATGTCACTTTAATTCCCTTTTTCAACTCATTATTAAAATATTCTTCCACTCACACATATTCTTAAAAATATATCACAAATTAAGATAATACTTCATAACTATAACCATTATAAGTATGAAACTCAATATTCAATTATTATAAAGCATTTATTTCATACCTTGAGTTTGTTTATATAATAAGTATATGTTTATTCTTGTTTCATACAAATTTTCAACCACCCTTATCTATATCTAGGGATGACTCCATCAACTCCTCTAATATATTTTGTTTCCTAAAGATAGAAATTATACATTGATCATGAATTTTACGATTTTTATTCTTTCCAATGGAGCCTAATATATTATGTTCATGAATTCAGAGTGCATTAGACACAAAAAATAAGGATTCCATGGTCGAATCACATTGTTCAAAACCCATTAGATATTAAAGTCTCTAGAGTCTGTTGGGGGATATTTCCATTAATACACAATATTACATGCTCATAACCCTTTCTCAAAACACAGAATGTGTGACACACATATATGTTCTATAGAGTAGATATAATATAAACTGTATTAGTCTATTATTTTCTCCATTCATAGAGGGACCTTCAAATGTTTCTGATTAATGCCTGGAAATACACCCTAAATATACATCAATATACTTTTGTTGAGGTCACTTGTAGGCTTTTCCCTACTACCACCCGTATAATCTGGGAATGATTCTCTTCACTACAAAATTAATGACATAATGAAAAATAATTATTAAAAACTTCTTGATTAATATAACCACCTAAAAAATCCATATTAATATCAGACCAATCAACATAATAGATATCATTTTGTTCATTTAGACAATGTTAGAAAGCTAGTGTGGGTATCCCAAATGATTTCAAGTGGAAATAATTATACGCATGAATCAACAAGAACTATATAATTATATAATAACTATTTATTAAATATAATCCAAACAAATTTCATTCGTGGTTCTGATACACACTTCAACACATATTAATGGGGTGAGAAGATGATATAATGCATCGATTTTTCTATTTGATAATGAATATTAAACAACCATATTGCTTAACATGATGATTATAGATGGTTTAAAAAACATAAATCTAATGAGGCTAACTCATAACTACATTTTCAGGGTTTCACATTCAATATGAAAATTTTAAGACCATAAGAAATAGAGAAGTGAATTCCAATGATGTTACATGAATCCCTAGACAACATCGTGATCAAGCCTTTCTCATTCATAAAATTCAACATGATGTGGTGGGTGTACATAAAAGTAATTGTTTTTAACTATTTTAAAACCCATGAAGAAAAATTTAATCAATTGAAATAAACAACCAAAGGTTTATGGCGAATGAAACAAGCCAACATAGTTAGGTTCAACAATGCGGAGGCCTCCATCAACTATAATTGTGATAGTGTAAGATTATGGAATATGAAATAAATTGATGGGGTATTATGGTAAATAGATATTCAATGAATGTTATGGATAAATGGTTGGGTAAAGGGGTGAAGGGTGAGGAAGAGACACTAAATGGGTCATAGTCATCTCTCTAATTTTGACGAAGGAGGGACTAGTGTTTTACCCCTCACCGCTTTGTTCAAAAGAACTAGCCATATAGGGATCTGTATTTATAGTGGGAGACATATAAAATACACACTATTTTATATCAAAAATTCAATAGGTTTGGTATATTGGAAAATTATGATTTTTTGTAACAATATTACACATATAACACTAATGATTATTTAAATCCTTCATTGGCCCTCCTATAAACCATCACTATATTTTTAGTACATACCTACACCTAGAGACATTCAAAAAATAAATATTATTCTAAAATCCCAGTAATGATAATAATAATAAGAAATAAATAGTGACATGAATCAACATTAGTACGTGATTGATCATCATGATCATTAAAACATAATAATTATGGGAGAATGAATAAAAAATATACAGCATTGGGGAATAAAAATAGAATGTGGGGTGAAATATGGATCATTAAAAATAATAAAAATAATAAAAATTAGAAAAATATTAAATCTAAGAAAATATAACATTTTTTTCATCTAGTAAACTAGTGCAAACACTGTAGAGGGGGGGGGGGGGGGGGGTGAATTCATTGTTGAAAGATTTTAAAACATTCAAATTAATCTTGAATTACTTTATCCCCCTTTTGAATTAAAACTCTGGTGTTGTTTAGTTCTGTTGGACTTATTTTATATTATCAAGTAAATTATCAATCATATTCATGAAGTTAATGTATTTAAAAATTACATGATGTTTTAATAGGGTCTAGTTCAAATACATACTCTATTCCATGATTGTTTTTAAATTATTTTTATCTCTAATATAGTGTCTTTAAAAATGTATTTGGGGTATCCCACTTATATATTTCTAGTGTCTCTTTAGACATAAAAAATAGGATTCCTATAGGACTTCCACAACCCACTTCACAATGAATTCAAAGTTTTTCCCAATTTTGTCCAAGAACATCCAAAGTCACATAGGTTACACAACATCCCACCATGTGTATCAAAGTGTTTTCATTCATGGAACTCATTTTAATTAGATTTCATGTTATGTAAAATATTATTATATATTCAAAAATTAAAAGATTCTTCCACTCACATAAAAGTCTTCAAATTCTAATATCTATAAAGAGAAGGACCTACAACCCAATGACTACTCAACCCAGCTACATAGAATTCAACTAAATATACTCATATGGAATTCTCACATTATAAATCAAACACAGTATAGTGAACATCGAAGAGATCATATATTTATGTAAGACCAACAATAGTTCTTTTTACATAATCTTTATACCCAGTCTCAATTAATATTGAATAGTGGATGGAATTATTCTTCATTTTCATCATCGATACAATGAAGTATCATCTTATTCAGAAGAGTATTAGCTTCAACTTATTCATAACTAAAAATTTCAATGAATTATACTATTAATTGAAGTATATATATTAATATGTTTCACACATATACATCTCTTAGAATATCACTCATCAAACTCACTTATAGTATCATGTTCAACTATAATTTTTTTTATTTCATTCACCCATGTATCTTCCATTTCTCACAAGGATTATTGGAAATATTTAAAACCCATAAATTTCTCCTATTGAAATTTTCTACTACAAATGGGTAACAAAGATGGATTTTTATTCCTCTATAAAAAATATCCATCATAAAAAATCCACTTTTGGACTCTCTTGTTTTCACCAATATTGTTTAAAAATAGTTTTCAAGAAATTTTATCTTTAAATTCTTATATAGAAAGTGACATCATGATATTATGAATATGAAATTGTATCACAAGAATCAGAATATATGATTACATCCAAATTGTAGAATTATAAAAATTTTATTTAACATTTATCTTTGATTTTACCTTTTAATGGATGAAGATCATGTTATAATTATTCTCAATGTTGGGATCACATGCCACTCATAGTGTTTGTGATAATTGAATCAATGAAGAACTACTTATTCATCCTTAAATATGACTATATTCATCATATTGTAAATGTGAGGAATACTCAAAAATTTTCACAGAATTAATAATGAAAATTTATTAAATTATTTCTATTGAGGAATATTTGTGCATAGAAATCCATTATGTGGGTATCTTTTTATGATGACATGAATTCCCTTACACAATAAAATTTTAATATATGCATCCAGTTAAGTAGAAATCAACTATTTCAAACTGTATTTAGGTATGCGGATCTTGATTATGGATGAGAATTATAATTAGGATATGTGATATTTTTATACTCTATGGAAATCCCTTAAATTTTGAATTCACATGCATATTTTTATTTGGACATGTGGAGCTTCATTCAAAATAATAATATATGAATTTGTATCTTCATTCATTGACAAAAATGTTGTGGCTATAAATATTTTCATATTTTAAGAATGTCAAAAACCTTTAGTAGCCTTCACTTAACCAGGATCACCCCATACACAGTTGTATGAGTACAATATACCCCTTGAGACTTAACGATTAATCCCAAAAATTGAAACACAAGAACTATTGATTAAGTAATAAGGCAGAATATCCACTAATACATAGTTTCAACATTGGGGAAGATATTTTTATCTCAATACACTTGCATTTATATTTAATTCTCTAAAATATCCATAATTATTCATTCTTCCATTCAGTTTTTTTTCAATAATATTACTTTATAGGGAATTATATACTTATTTTTATTCTTAATTCATTTATTATATAAAATAGGATCCTTAAAAATTTACATTGAGAAATTAATTTCTATTCAGAATTACCAAACTTATTATTGGGTGTGGATTCCTTCTTTTTAGTTAAAGATTTATAATTTGATCGCAAAAATTATTTCCCCAAATGATTTTTCATCTATTATAATGAGGAAAATAATTTCATACATTTATTATCACTATATTCTTCCATGTTTTATGATGTTTTAACTTTGACATAAATTTCTCTTAAATATGACTGTATCACTTTTGGGAACCTCTCATACTCTTTACAATGAGTGTTAAAATCCAAACTAATATAACTATTTAATTACAAAATTGGTTACCTTTTATTTTTTATATTTATTTTATATTTCTTGAGGATTATTTTAATATTATAGTGGTCCCTGGTGTGGGATCTCTAGCAACAGTAGAATCATTTATTTCCTAGAGTTTGAACCTCCTCGATTACATTTTCAATAACTTATTCGTTAAATTATCTTTAATTGATTTTGAACCCTAGAAATAAACTCATTTCTTTATAACTTTATAGACACAATTTTTTATTTATGTATTATATTAATCAAATTTATGTTACCATATAGGATCATACCATCTTGTTTCATATGTATGACCACAAATGATTCATATTTCACAGATGTTTCACAGTTATTCAAATTTATACCTTGTGGATAAAATATTATTAATTTTTGATGCCATCTTCAATACATTAAGATATATCCATTTATAAATATTTCTCAAAATTAATTTAGGAATTCATTTATTTCCGTAAACTAAAATATTATTCCAAAAATTTATATACTTGTGATAGATTTTATAGCTACACCCACACCTTCTAGTTAATCATTATCTCTTTAAGTTAGGTGTAGTTTGTACAGATCTATTTTCACGGTGATTTTAGGATAGATTCAAACATACAGTTTCATTATTAAGGAGTTATATTTTATAGAAATTATCACCGCTATACATGATATATGTTTTTCTCCATTTATTTTTTACTAACACATATGTATATAGTTTTTTTGTATTTTCATAAATATTTAATTTAGTGTCATAAATCTCATTATAATTGTGGGATACCTGTTTAAAAGAACCTATAGTGGATCCTTCTCCATGTGTGCTCAAACTCTTTGAGCCACCATTGTGATAATTATATTATATTGTATTCACCACTAATGTATGTGTGCTAGTAGACCTTTTCTCAATAGTATATAAAGGTTTATATATTTATTCCAAACCTTTTATATTGACTTGAAATTAAAATCATTTATAGTTTAGAGTACTATTATGAACATTTACTAATCTCAAACTATATTCACAAAAGTTATTAATATTAAATCATAGAACATCATGAACATTACTTTTCTTTTCCATGTAAATGTATAGCTCTTTCACCATTTATTATTTAACCTGTACTTGGTATGTCTTATCATCCATAGAGACTTTGTGAGGATTCTCACAAAAGTGGAATAATTCCACCACAAAATATATAAATAAATTTCAATTACACTCATGACATTTCAAATTTATACTAACTACAGATACTCTTTTATTACAAAGAGTGATATATTCTTCCATGTATTTTTGATTCATTGTGACAATGTTGATTAAGTTCATCATCAATAAAAAGGCTATTTCTACTACATCAGCCTATTTTTCAAGCTGTCAATTCTCATTCTAAAGTCCAATGGTGAATCTATATAAATATATCAATACTCAAATAGAGATATTCATTTAATTATCCATAACCTCAACATATAAGTCTTTAACAGATTCAATACATCCCTCTTCGGAGCTTTAGCTTGTTTCACTAGAGGGGTGATCTTGAATAAATTTAACTACTAAATCTTTAATATAGCAATGCATACAATATAGGAAATTATATAATAAATAATTTTATATTAATTTGTAATCATGAGTTACATATTTATAATCATTATAAATATATTAATTAATAATGAAAAAATAAATAAAATGGTTCTATTAAACTCAATTCGTAAAAGATTTTATATCAAATCCTTATTTTAATATTATAGAATTTCTATCTAAAAAAATTAATATCATTTTTAAAATCATCATCTCAAAAATATATTTGGATTAGTGTTGGAGAATTTTCTATTTTTTTTTCAAGGAATAGTGAAAAATAATGATTTTTATTAAAAATAATATTTTAGTTTAAAGAATTTAACTAGTAGAATTATATTTTAGAATAGTTTTAAATGTTAATTATTTCATTTTGATTTAAAATAATTCATTTTTGGTTTTTAAAATGAATTTTATACAATAATTTAGTATAAAATCATTTTATATTTTAAAAGGTCATTTTTTCAAAAACGTTTTCGGTTGTGTTATTCCATTTTATATTTAAATAACGTCTTTGAAACATGTGTTTTTTATTTATAAAAATAGATTCGATATTTTTAATCAATGTGGTTGAATTTATTTAATATTTATCTTTTATTTTTTGATAATATAAATATTATCCTTAGTAATTTTTATTAACATAGTAAAGGGTAAACCAGATAAATTTTGTTAAAAAGAAATGATAAAAATAATTAAGGTGCCCAAAATCTTATTAGATGACTATATCTCAATAATAATCATCAAATGGTTTAATGTATGTCTTTTTTGGGAAACTTTAATGAGATTATGACCTTTATAGTATTTTATTTTATTTAATATTAAACATGCCACAATATTATTTTTAATTATTGTAATATTATTAATATTTTGTAATAAAAATGATATATTAGACTATAAATAGTATTTTTAAATATAAAATATTTATCTTCATCTTGTTTATTTATTTCTAATTTTTTTGTGAATTAATTATTACCATAATTTCATACCCAATACAAATGTAGTAATTATAAAATTAAGGGAAATGTCAAATTAATGATATTAAAAATATTAAATTAAATATATAATGTAGATAATTAGTAGGATCGATAATTATATAGATGAACATGAAATGTTAAGGATTTATTAAAATAATTTTTTCTTGATTAAAATTATAATTTTATATTACTAAATTCAATTTAATTAATAATTCTATAACTGACATTGGGGACATTTTATAGTAAATAATATTATATTGAATGATATAATATTCCTAAAATATTAAAATAGACCAAGGGATTAGGATAAGGTTAAAAATATCATCCATGGTCCGTTTATTAGTATTATTTAATTTTATAGTAAATATATTTACCCTCAAAGATTAAACAACCATGTTGTCATGGTAAGAGTTAATGGGGTTATGTATGGGTTAAAATCAATAGATAGTGGTATAAATGTAGTCAAAACATGTCTAATTTTAATTTTTTGAATCTATTTGACCCTTAATAATCATATTAACTTAGTTTTTATCCATTTGGTGTAAAACTCAAAAATTTAATGGAAATTTTTTCCTTAATTTCTTTGGAATTTTTCGAGTCTGCAGTTTCTGACGGTGCCTGATACTGAGGCCCGGTGTGCTCGGAATAATTTTCTGAAGTTTTGTTTTGGTACATTCAGTGAACGAACAAGTAGGTTTTTCTATCTTTAGAAATGGTGCTCGGAATTGAAATATGAGGGTACCAATGAACTCGCCACACCGGTACTTTCTTAAGGGGACCTTTACCACAGTTGCGTTTGCTCGGGAGGAGAAGTAAATTTTTGTGGATTTGTAGTAAAATAAGTAAAATTGTTCTACACAATTTTATTATTTAAGAGTTGGTTAATTCCTACAATGGGGAGTTAGAGGTGGGGCCCCCATAAACCCCCTAACCATTCATCTTCCCTTAACTCCCCTTAAACCCCCCATTAATCTTCCCTTCATTTATTATGTGGAGCCTCTCCAACTTCCACCCATTGATTTTGCCACCCCACCAAATGGATTAATTTATCTCTTAATTAATTAATCTATGTGTCAACAATTCATATTGTAATTGTTTTGAAATTATTGGAAATTATTTTAAAAAGAGGGTAAATCCTTTTCATCATTTTGGTTGGCAGAATTGGTGGGAGAGCTCTTGAGATGATTTAGAAGGAATTGTTCTTCTCCGACGAAGAACTCCAACCTTCAATGAAGGACCACTCCGACGGAGAACACGAAGTCACCGACAACGTCCCTTCTCTTATTATTCCTCTATGTCAAGGGAGGAGACCCCACTGTGGGGAACGTTGCCAATGGCAATGGCTCTTCCTCCGATGTCGACAGAATCGACATCGTTCTTTCGTGATTTCGTTCTATCGCAACGCTTGCCTCTTTCCGCATCTCCACGACATGCAACGACATAATCAATGTAGGGGTTGTTTTTTATATTTTTCATATACATGATTATACTCTAGATCATGGGAGTTTAATTGGTTGGATGATTATTTGGGCCACTAACGTGCTGGGTAAGGATAACAAACATGTATGGACCCATCGTCGTATCGTTCTTGATACGCAGATTGACGGGAAATTACTAAACAAGACCACAACGCCGATTTGAAGTCATCGTAGTGAAGATTAGGTCCTGGGAGAGCCGCAGGAGCAGACGGTGGATGAAACGGACCACCGGAGCGCGTCCGGTGGTCCGTGTCAGGTGGCGCAGCGGTGCCGGCATCCGGCGGCGGCGTTACACTGACGGAACAGTCCCCCGCGGCAGCGGGTGGAACCGGAACGACAAAGCTGTTCTAGAAATGGAGGGGCAGGGATTATTACCGTGCCATCTACGTGAGGACACGCCCTCCCTGCTCGGCCAGCTGGCCCAGCCAGCGCCCCCCGGCTGGGCCGGGACGGACCGGGCCGAGACACCCCTTTTTCGGACTGTTTTCGATTAAACGATCATTACATGAACTATGGACCTCTGATTAATGCACCATCAGGTGTGTAGGAATCCTTGGACCAGGATGGTCGTTTTGGTATATTACACTCAAGGTTTCAGTGAAGTTTGTTTTCAGCCGGGTTGGTTCGAACCCAAAACCAACCGGGCCCCCAGAGCGGAAAAGCTTATAACTTAAGGACCAGACTTCTGATTGTCGTGCCATCAACTACGTTGGATTCCTTTTGATGAGACAGTTATTTTGGATTACTCTGATCGATATTCGGACATAGTTGGAGTATGGATGGGTTGGTTTTTTCTTCAAAACCAACCGGGACCCTGGAATGGAAAATACAATAACTCTCAGACCGGACGTCCGTTTGACGAACCGTCAATGGCGTAGGTAATTTTGTTGAGAAATGGTCCCTTGTCTATACCCCATGGGAGTTCAGGGTATAGTTGATATACAGTCGGGTAGGTTCGTACACGAAACCAACCGGTCCCTCGGGACAAAAAGGCTAATAACTCACAGACCGGATGTTTGATTGACGCGTTATCTGTTGCATTGAGACCCCTATGACGAGGCTGTCCTTTGAGATACTTCCACATGAGATTACGTGACACATGGAAGTATCGACCAGTAGCTCATGGAGCAGACCCTCCTAGAGATGAGGGTATGGAGTTCAGAGACCTAGTAGCTGGATGAGACCCGATGACTGCTTGTCCGATTCGTTTCGGAGTGACTTGACTATCCCAGTGGGGAATGCTACTGTGTAGGGGTGGAAGACTCATGGGGGGAGCACTACTGCGTAAGGGCGGCAGACCCGTGGTAATCGACAGAAGGAGTACCTCTATAGGTTATCAGGGAGAGCGCTATTGTGTTGGGGTGGCAGACCCATGGCGGGGAGTGCAACTGTGTTGGGGTGACAGACCTACGGTACTCGACAGGAGGAGTACCACAGCAGTATAAGTTCAGTTAGTAGCACCTTGGAGTCATGACAAGACTATTTCATTCGATAGAGGAATAGTTATCCAGCAGCTATGATTTCGACATCGTGAATAGAAATCCTGGGATGAGCTGAGTCAATGACCTTTGTGTTATCCTCATGATTGAGATGGGTTACATGATAAATTAGGTATATGTATGGGAATATCCCTAAGTAATGGTTATCTCTTAGGATCTTTCTTTGTGTGTTCCTCATAATTGAGATGGGTTACTTGATAACTTATTTATATGTATGGGCTTATACCTAAGTAAAGTTTATCTATTGAGATATTTCTTTGTGGTTTATCTTTGTTGGATTTGGTGAGACCTTGAGGGTCTCAGGGACCATACTGAGTATTGTTATACTCACCCCTGCACAGGCTATGCCTGTACCTCATTGTGTTGGTTACAGACGATAGACAACGCTGACCGAGGCAGAGTGTACGAGGATTGGAAGGTACCCAGAGGTGGACACTCGGTGTGATGACACACAGAGCGGACTGATAGACACGGAGTGATGAGGAGGACATCTGTACCTACCATTCAGGTAGGAACACAGAGGATGATCCAGGAGCTGCTTCATCATTCAACTATTTGTCATTTTAGTTATACTTTCTTTCAGTTGTAGTGGTACCTCAGGCTTGGGGTTGTCACAATACGGGCCCCAGGGGACGGGTCGTGACAAATTGGTATCAAACGAGTCGGTTCTAATGCAGAACATAGGACTTTGATCATTCATTCTGTGAAGCAATAATGATAAGGTTACTGAGTGTGGTTTTTGGTTCAGGGAGTCCATTGTTGGTGTGGCGGCCAACTTATCCATACACTAAAACCATGACTACCAATTTCCGACTCAGTGACCAAAAACACTGATTGAGTGTGTGTTTTCAAATGTTTTCTTAACTCAGCTCAAACCAGGTCAGCTCACCAGGTATTAATCGTTTGACCGTGTTGAATCTATTTAGGATTCTTCCACGTATATAGTCAGTTGAAGTTTTGAGAGAGTATCTGATGACGGACCAACGAGCGATGAGGCTTCAGTGTAGGGCCCTCTTTCTAATATGGCACTTTTGAGTGGTGTACCAATAACACCACCACCCATTGGGAAGTAGATTCCACCAGCTGTACTAACGGATGATGCATGCCGACAGAGTGCATTGCATGAGTTCCGGCAGTAGAGGTCTCCGGGGTTACGAGGGAGTCAGATACCCAGGTAGCAGTGGAGTGGCTAGAGGTGATTGCTAGAATTATACACCTATTTTAGACACTAGGAGAGCATATAGTGATCTTATCTACTAGTGTTTCCCAGTGAGTGACCATGAGGTTGGTCTGCATAGTGATGTGGCTTCGGTACGTGGACCGATGCCTGAGATAGTACCTTCGGGCAGTGTTCCAGCTATATTACTACCTGTTGGTCCATAGTTACAACCGGCGGTACCAGTAGATGACACATGTAGGTTTAGTGCCTTACACATGTTTTAACATCAGATACCCCTCTGGTTTCGAGGTGAGCCCGACTCACAGGTGGCAAGAGACTAGCTTGAGGAGGTGGCTGAGAGTTTCTTAGAGCTTATACAGCTTCGGCAGGAAGACATGTTGGTTGCTGAGTAATCATCATGGCGTACTGATCATTCTTGGTACTTGATTACTATGATTCTATCATTACTTTAGATCTCTTACCTCATAGTTAGGTGTGTTTAAAGGACATCAGAGCCAACACTTTTCCTCTATGAATTCCTACTTATGCTAGGGTTCTAGAGAGAAACTTTGTGGTTGAATGTTCATTGGCTGAATGGATACTGCTAGAGAATGTTATCAGTGGGAAAGTAGGGAACTGAGACTAGTCTCAGAGACTTGGGAATGTAATATGTTTCAAGAAGAGGAAGTGTTAAGGACAGATGAATCTGCAGAGCAGCAGACGTGGAAGTAGAGCTAGGAGGGCCACATGTGGTGATTTAAATTTCGACATGTTTCAACCATCTGCCTTTATAGTCCCCTCCAGGACTAGGGAGTAGGAGGGTAGGGGAAGAGTATAGCTACATGTGGTCAAGGAGTGTGACCCTAGGACTCTAGGAATAATTCGAGGTAAGGTCTTTGTCTACTACTAGCTACTGTAACTACAGACATTGATATGAATCATTCCTTCCTTCCACAAATCATGTCCCAGACCTAGAATTTCCGGTTAAGCTGTTGACTTGACCCTCACATCTGGAGATACCTTTGGGAGGAGACTCGATAATCACACTTACGCCGATGGTGTGATATTACCCTTGAGGTGAGAGTTTTGGTTGGAACCTCTTGGTGGTAGCGTCAAGGCCTTACGATGTTAGTTTGGGTATGAACTGGGAAACCACAGTTCATACATAGATTGACTGTATTAGGCAAAAATGTTGTGGTTTACCTACAAAATTGGGATGGGTTTTCCTTGGTCGGTGAAAAGGAAAACCCAGGAAGAACATGATGGAATCATGTATAAGTGGGTGCAGTCGATCACTCATGGGTCGACCAGAAATAGATTTCTACTAGACTTTACTAGAGTTGCGGCACCTATTTTAGATTTGATGAAGAAGGGGAAAACCTTTTGTGTGGTTAAAGAGATGCCAGTAAGAACTTTTTAGGAGTTGAGGTAGAGGTTGACTAGTGCACCCATTTTGAGGCTACTGGAGAATGTGCAGTTAATCCAGGAGTGGGTGAAGATTGGAAAGAGTAGACAATAGTCATATGAAAATAAGATAAGGAGACCACTGGAGTTCGAGGATGATGACCAAGCCTTCCTATGGGTCTCACCTAGATGATTTATACAGAGTTTTGGGCGAGGTGTAAAGTTATCTATGCATTTCATTAGACCTTTTTAGGTCATCAGCAGAGTAGGCGAGGTGGCTTACCGCCTGGCCCTTCCACATCAGTTGCACCGGGTGCGTGACGTCTTCCACGTATCTCAGCTGAGGAGATACGTGCAAGACCCATCCCACACTATCGACCACAAGGAGATGGACATCGATGACAAGGTGACATTCATGGAGGTACCAGTGGAGATTGAGGGTCGACTAGAGTGGTTCCTACGTGGACGGTTGATTCCTCTAGTGCGCATTCACTGGCATCACATGAACCTCTAGGGAAACACATGGGATCAAGAGGCTCAAATGCGTGCACAATACCCCTTTAGTTTCCCTAGTGTCTGATGTAGATTTACAAGGAAATAAATCCCTGAGGTGGGAGTAATGTAAAGACCCAAAAATTTCAATGAATTTTTTTTCTTAATTTTTTAAGAATTTTACAAGTCCGCATTTTTCTGACGGCGCCTGATTTTGAGGCCTGGTGTAATCAGAATAATTTTCTGATGTTTTTTTAGGTACATTCAGTGAACGAACGAGCATGTTTTTCTATCTTTTGAACCAGTTCTCTGAATTGAAATCTGAGGGCACCGATGAACTCACAGCGCCGATATTCACTTAAGCGGACCTTTACCATAGTTGTGTTTCCTCTTGAGGAGAAGTTAATTTTTGTGGATTTGTATTAGAATAAATAAATTTGTTGTACAAAATTTTATTATTTAAAAGTTGGTTAATTACTACAATGGGGAGTTAGATGTGGGGCCCACACGAACCCACTAACCATTCATCTTCCCTTATGTCCCCTTAAACCCCCCATTAATCTTCCCTTCGTTTATTTTGTGGAGCCTCTCCACCTTCAAACCATTGATTGTGCCACCCCACCAAATGGATTAATTTATCTCTTAATTAATTAATCTATGTGTCAAAAATTCATTTTTGAATTGTTTTGAAATTTTTGGAAATTATTTTAAAAAGAGGGGAAATCCTTTTCATCATTTTGGTTAGAAAAATTGGTGGGAGAGCTCTTGAGAGGATTTAGAAGGAAGTGTTCTTCTCCGATGAAGAACACCAACCTTCAACGAAGGACGACCTTGTCGGAGAACGTGAAGTCACCGAAGATGTACCTTCTCTAATTATAACACCGCGTCAAGGTAGGAGAAACCACCGCGGGGAACGTCGCCAACGACGATGGCTCTTCCTATGATGTAGACGGAATCGACACCATTCTTCCGCAACGCCGTTCTATCACAACGATTGCCTCTTTCCGTGGCTCGATGACGTGCAACGTCATAATTGAGGTATGGGGTTGTTTTTTATATTTTTTATATATGTTATTATACCCTCGATCATGGGAGTTTAATTGGTTGGATGATTATTTGGACCACTAACATGGTGTGTACGGACTAACAAACAAGTTTGGAACCATCGTCGTATCGTTCTTGAGGAGGGGATTGATGGACGATGATGAAATGGGACTAAAACGGCGATTTTAAGTCGTCGTAGTGAAGAGAGGGTCCTGGGAGAGCTGCAGGCGCAGACGGTGGATGAAACGGACCACCGGAGCGTGTCCGGTGGTCTGCGGAAGGCGACACTGGCACGCCGCCAGAACAGTCTGTCGCGGTTGAGCTGCGGCGGCGGGAGGAACCGGAATGGAAAAGCTGTTCTGGAAATGGAGGGGCGTGACATAATGTCGCGCCAGATGGGGGAGGCCGTGTAGTCCCCACTCAGCCTGCTGGCTGAGCTCGCGCCCCCTTGCCGGGTCGGGGTGGGCCACGCGGGCAGTGTCACGCCGGCCGGGACGGACCAGGCCCATACCCCCCTTTTTCAGACCATTTTTGGTTAAACAGTCATAACATGAGCTAATAACCTCTGATTGATGAACTGTCAGTTGTGTAGGAATCCTTAGATCGAGAAGGTCATTTCGGTATATTACACTAAAGGTTTTGGCGAAGTTTGGGTTCGGCTGGGTTGGTTCGAACCCAAAACCAACCGGGCCCTCGGAGCGGAAACACTTATAACTTAAGGACCTGAAATCTGATTGGCATGCCGTGAACTATGTTGGATTCCTTTTGATGAGATGTTTTTTTTTCTTACTCCGCTCGAGATTCGGACACAGTTGGAGTACATTTGGCTCGGTTTTAGCTTAAAACCCAACTGGGCCCCTGGAACCGAAAAACCAATAACTCTCAGACCGGACGTCCGTTTGACCAGCCGTCGATGGAATTGGTAATTTCATTGAGAAACAATCCCTTGTGTATATGCTATGGGAGTTCGGGGTACATTTGAGATACGGTCAGGTTGGTTCATACACGAAACCAACCGGGCCCCTTTGGGCAAAAGGGCTAATAACTCACAGACCAGACGTCTGATTGATGCATCGTCTGTTGCGTTGAGACCCCTATGACGAGGTGGTCTTTTAAGATACTTCCACGTGAGATTACGTGACATTTGGAAGTATTGACCGGTAGCTCGTGGAGAAGACCCTCCCAGAGACGAGTGTACGATGTTTGGAGACCTAATAGCTGGCTGAGACTCGATGACTGCTTGTCTGATTGATTTTGGAGTGACTTGACTAGCCCGGTGGGGAACACTACTGTGTAGGGGCGGCAGACCCATGGCGGGGAGCACTACTATGTAGGGGCAGAAGACTCGCGGTACTCAGCAGAAGGAGTACCTCTATAGTCTAACAGGGGAGCACTACTGTGTTGGGGCAGAAGACCCATGGCGGGGAGTGCTATTGTGTTGGGGAGATAGACCCGCAGTACTTGATAGGAGGAGTTCCACAACATTCTAAGGTTAGTGAGTAGCAACCCGGAGTTGTGACAGGACTAATACACTCGACAGAGTAGGAGTTCTCCAGCAGCCGTGATTTCGACATCATGAATAAAAAATCTACTTTTAGCTGAGTCAATGACCATTGTGTTATCCTCATGATTGAGATAGTTTACTTGATAACTTAGGTATATGTATGTGCATATACCTAAGTAATGGTTATCTGTTGAGATATTTATTTGTGTTTTCTTCATAATTGAGATGGGTTAATTGATAACATAGGTATATGTATGGGCATATACCTAAGTAAATGTTATCTGTTAAGATATTTCTTTGTGGTTTATCATTTTTGGATTTGGTGAGACATGGGGGTCTCGAGGTCCATAATGAGTATCATTATACTCACCCCTGCATGGGATATGCCCGCACCTCATTGTGTTGGTTGAAAATGACAGACAACGCTGATTGAGGAAAAGTGTATGAGGTCTGGACGGTACCCGGAGGTGGACACTAGGCATGATGGTACACGGAGTGGACTGATAGAAACAGAGTGCTGAGGAGGACATCTGTACCTACCCTTCAGGTAGGAACCCAGAGGATGATCTAGGAGTTTCTTCATCATTCAGTAATTTGTCATTTCAGTTATAATTTCATTCAGTTGTATCTGTACTTTTTCGTTGGGCTTGTATTTCTGGCCCCTTTGTACTTTCATCACACTTGTTATACTGTGTTACTTATTGTTTGATTCCGCTTGTACTGTAGTTTTGAGTGTTTACATTTTATAAAGGAAATGCCTTCCCAGTTTTTAGGGAGTTACGCCTTTGGTGCTAGTCCCTAGCCCCTAGTCTATAGGAGGCGGGCATTGGTAGTCACGATACGGGATCCGGGGGATGGGTCGTGACATTTGGAATTGAAAATTAATTTTTATTAATATTTTAAAAAATTCCAAGAGTGTATCTCCTATCTCATAGAAATGATAACTTATTATTCTAATTACTTCAGACAATAAACTCCATTATTTCATCCAATAACTACCAAAATACCTTAATTTAATCCCTCACAAAATTTTATATGTTTTTGTATAGTCATAATATCAATTTTAGAGGGCTCAAGGTGTTATGAAAATGAGGTTTTCCAAAGAAGATGTACACTATTTATCTGCATGTTTATGTTTTGTTTCTTCTTCCACATCCATAAAACCATTTTAAAACATTAAAAAAATAATAACACATGTTTATTACATATACATATGTGATTTTATGTTACTTTAACAACCTATATATGTCTCCTCTCCATCAAATGGGAAATGAAATCCTCATTAGGTTGAATGATGGACTACCATCGTACAAACTGATGTAATTTGTTTTCCATCACCGTATCACGAGGGTAATTATAATCGTAAAATTAATTTTTATATATTATATTCATGAAATATTTATTATTCTAATTATATAATATATCAATTATATGCATACCATTCTATGAACAAAAAAATGATAACGACATTCATGCATACGTGTGGACTACCACCTCCACACATCTATGTGATTTTTTCCTCACATCACCACATGATTGATGAAAATAGATATATATTGAGATTTAATATTATATTTAAGTTTTTATATTAATTGGTTAATGATAAATGGTACATTCCTTCTTTCAATAATATTCATAAAAATATATAAATGTTAATCCGGAATAAGTACGACATACAATCTCCATGATTGTATTGTAGTTCATTTTTCATAACCCTATTTAATGATTAGATTTAAAATTATAAATAATGAATAAATTTTATAATTATCCAATTAATATTATTCTACTGACTATTGAATTTTGATCACTTTGTCCATAGTCAACCAACTGAATTCATTCAAAACTTATGAACCAAATATCATCAAAAGATCCAAAGTGAACTTGAGTGATTAAGTAAATATATATAACAAGAAAATAACTGATATAAAATGAATAGTAAACTTGATAATAGTTTTAATGAAATTAAATAATTAAATTAACCTTATTATTCTATATTATAAAGTACTTATGTGGGGATTCTTACTCAATGTAAGTAACTTTCTTTTAAAATGTATCTTTTAAGATTTTTCCATAAAACACTATTTTTCTTCCATGTTCATGATTTGAATAAATATTTTCATAAATGAATTAACTATTATCCTATTATTTTTAAAGTCATTTTTTCTATGTTTTAATTTTTTAGATAAAATTTGAAAGGGGTATTTGTTTTGTTTTCAAAATGATGTACATTTTGACTTTTACGATAAACATATATAAGGAATATTTTTTGAAATTATACATCATGAGATGAATTTCCCACCATCATAACAATTTAATGATGTGATGTTTCAATTATATGTTTCCATTGTTATTTTTAATGAAAATTTTTTCTTTTTTGTGTGTGTAGTTTCTCTAATTTAAAAAGAAATTTCAAAAGAAAACTGTATTTTGATATCTCAATGTGTTTTTATTTTATGTTGTTTTTAAAGGTGTGTAATGATGAAAAGGTTCATTCAAAATATTTTTATTCATGATATGTCACTTGAGAAATATATGAAAAATAGTTTCTCTCGATACCTTTTATACGATTGGTTTTTCACTATTATTTCTCAGGGGTGAACCTGATATAGCCTATACAAAGGGTTGAGCCCCATTATAGCTCATAAAAAATGGGTGAGCCTCATATATCATATATTCATGGTGATCCCCATTATATATATTAATTTATTTGTTAATTATTATGTTTTTCAAATAATTATAATGCAATTCACCAGACTATTTATTCAAATGGAAAGGGTTTTGAAATTGTTTTATGAATATGATACTCTATGTTCCAAGAAGTGTTTTTATTTTCTTCTTATGGGTTTTAAATATTTTAATGAAGAATTTTTTTTCCATATGAATAGGATTTAATTAATTTCCTAAAATGAGATTTATTATTAAACTACAATTTATAGGGGTTTTCATATTTTTCACTATACTTACAGTTTTCAAACCTTGTGTCCATTTCTGAGCTTTTTCATCCCATACCAAACATTAAAATGTTTTCCATATGAATTTAATGATGAGTAAGGATAGTGATGAGGTAAATAATAATATTAGATAATATATTCCATAAAAAATCATGTTTTATTTTAATTTATTTTTCTTTCATAGGAATAGTTAATACTAAGTAAAATTATCCACTTCTAATTTATTTTTTTACTATGTAAAAGATTGTTCTAATATAATAAAACTATAAACTAAAAAAACCCATGAGATTTTATGAATGTGAATTAATGTTTATAGACACAAGAATATGTAATTATTATGTTCAGGTCCTTACATGATGATTCTTATCTTACGGTAATTTCTCTTTCTTCTTTGCCTTTATTCTTTTGTTCTTATCCTCTCTATTATTCTTATATCAAATAGTCTTTGTAGAGACTTATAAGCTTTTTTTGATAGTTATCAGATCTAAATTTTCAATTTGTGTTTTTTCATCAATAATATAAAATATATACAACATAAATTCAAAAAAAAATACATTATTTAATAACAATAAATTAAATTAAATGTTATATTACCTCTTATGTTAATTACTATAGTCATTGGACTAGTATAGACACCTGATAGGGGGTGAATTAGGTGAAAAATACTTTTACTAATTCTGAAATCATCATGAATTATTTTACCCCCTTTTGAATTAATCATCTAATTTTGGTTGTTTTATTTATATTTGTCATAGATAAAAATTGTGTACATCAATCATATGAATTAAAATAAAGGAGAAAAAAAAGACACAATATTTTTACAAGAATCGATACAAATTACTACTGAATTTCATTATTCATTATTCACTTAAAGCAAAAAATTATGCAATATAATAAAGTTTCAATTAAAATGGTTTTGATGCATCACACACCTATAAATGCAGTGTCTCAAAGGACTTTAAAAATCATAATTCTCATAGGACATCCATAAAAATTTTCATGAAAAATTCACTACTTTGCACAACGCACTCCAAGCATACCTTGAGTCACATGGGCTCCAATTTCTTCCCACAGTGTATTTGAATAAACTTTTTTTCATGATCCTAATTTGATGTAAATAAAAAATTAATTAAAATATTTCATTGAAGCAACATAATATAATCTAATTCCACTTATAGTAGTGTCGTCAAATTCCAACAAACCTTTAATAAAAGTATATGTAACTTGGTCCCTAAAAACGCAACTGCATAAACATTAACTGAATATTATCATCTATATTTCTCACGTATTTGATCAAAATAAAAAACATAATCATTTGAATGATCATATCATCAAATAAACACAATATCAGTTCCTAAAACACTCTTATTCTACCACATATCTCTAAAAATTGAATAGTATTTGACATTATTCTTCTATTTCAACTTCAATAATTAAAGGATAATCATCTTCATAAATAGTATAGGATTCTACATATTCTACAATATATCATAGAGTAGATTGTACTAATATTATTTGAGAGATATCATCATATGGTTCACACCTACTCAGATCATGGAATATCCATCATATAATTCACACACCGTAGTGGTTTCTTCTCCTATATTTTTATTTCTTTCCCCTTAGTCTCCTCCATTTCCCAAATTCCTAAGTGGATTCATTTAGGAGTAATTTTTTTACATTGAAATCATTTACCAAAAATGGGATACTAGGAAGGCTTTTAAATTTTTATAAAAAAATAGAATCATTGTGAAATATCCATAATAGGAATCACCACTTTTCTATACATTTACCTCAAAATATCTCCATCAGAGAAAGTAGTTCAATGTGGTTTCACTCAGCTTCCATTATTCTCTTCATCTTATTTTTTTTATCAATTATGAGGAATCAACGAAACTATTGAAGATCCTATCTTTCGGAGTTGATAACTCAAATTTTGGTAATTAAATAGTTGGTTTGTATTAATCATTTTATCTTCATATCTATACCTAAATACAACCCATTAAATAATCAAAATAGATGTATAATAAATACAAAAAAATAGATCTATAACATAAAACTCATTATCTGGATTGGGTGAATTTCTAACCATCGATTTTCTTCATGGGAACTGAAATAGACTTTGATCATGATCATGCATGAGTATATAAATAAATACTATTTATAGGTCTTTTTGTTATTCATCATCATTACTCTAGAAAATGTGATAAATGTAATTTTTAGTATCAAATGTTAAAAACAAGTGTTCTATTTCTTTAGATATCAAAAACAATGATTCAATCATGGATTAAATTAGCATCATGATATTATAAACATTAAAGAACAACACATTCATCATCCGATATGATTTTAATTGCATTAGATAATTCTAGAAACTCTATTTTTTCATTTTTCATCAATCATCCCTTTCAATGACAAAATATGAGATTATATTTATTCTTAAATATTTTATCAAACAACACTCAATGAAATTTTTTTATTTGAGTATTTGAATAATTGTCCATGTATCATTAGATATGATTTTTTTCATCAAAATATGAATTATTGAAATATATAAAATTTCACCCAGTGCATACTTAAAATACACATAACTGAATCCCATTATAGAATTCATGTATCTAGAAATTTGGTACATGGTTGTCTATTTAATTTGGTAATATTTCACTTAAATTATTTATAATTTCATATGTGGATATGGCCTCACATCATTCTCTATGAAGAAAATAATTTAGGTACGCATATCTTGAATTTAGAAATGCACCAGTATTTTCCTTCATGACGTATAGATACTCTATAAAAATCAATTAGAAGAGTAATTTTTGAACTTTATTGGATCATACTATTTGGAGCATCATTCATATATATACAATATATCATTTTGTATATTCAGATAATTTTTGCTAATTATATTTGTGTATGTTGGATATTTGGCTATGTGGATTCAATTACACTTACATGGTTCTATGTATGAATTTTCCTTTATTCATACTCATATATATGGAATATAGAATTAAATTTTTTATACCATTTTAATTCTAACCAGGGCTACTCAAATACAAATCTAGCTAAACTCATCCACCAAATTCCATAAAAACATTTGGGAATATGCTAAACAACATTAAAAATTTCAAAATTATTCCCAAGGACTTCTCATCATTTGTAAAACACAGTTTTTTGATTTCTTAAATATTGTGTTTATACATAATATTTTAGACAACCTAGACCTTCATTGTAGCCTTAATTGATGTGTGTTTTCATGGTTGTCAGAAACCATATATAGCAGCACCCATATATGATATCCTCCCAAATTTTTACTCTTAAACACCAATCATGTAGCCACATAATTGGTGATGATAATTTCTCTTACAACTACTCATTATATCCATCACTCTTGTGATTAAATACTACTGTAGATATTACTAAAGCATATCCTTCAACCCATATTATGGCCTTCTATGATGTATAGATATTGAAATAGTTTGATTTTTTAAGATTCAAACTAGAATCTATCTATCTAGGTATTCAAGGGAAGCTAACTATTTATACTCTTTTACCCATGGTGTATATGTATTTGGTATTATTCATTCATTGGGTGGATACATAATCCATTACCCACATCAATACTATTTCATAATGAAATTTACACTTTTATATTGTGAAAAAATACAACCATCAACCGAAAATAACTTAAACATTATTGAGTTAGGATCTCTACTTATATCCCATACAAAGAAACTCGTAAGATAAAAGCATTACCCAATGCATTATAGTGATATTAAATTCAAATCCTACCCAGTAAATTATAATATATACAAAATCATTTAATTCATATAGAAAGAAATTTTTATAATGATCATTCTAAAATAAATATCCATGAAATAGATAACCCATGATGAAATGGAAATGAGTATCATAAAAATATCATACATCATAGAATATCATCAATCTACAAGTAATTAATGGAAAGAGATATAAGTAAACAAGGGGATAAATATAATTTTCCTCAAATAAATTAAAAATGGAAAAATATTCTATTATAATCATATAGAGTATTAGAATGAGAGAATCAAAAAAATAAACTCAAATGTAAAGCAAGGAAGATGTCAATATTAGAATTTAGAGGCATCCATATAAAAAATTTGATACAAAGGGTAATATAAAAAAATAAATTGTGAAAATATGATAAAGACATGAAAATCCCCATATAGAATAAAGTGAGAGTAAAATGAGGAATTAAATAGAATTTTTTTACATTGATTATGAGAGATAATATAGAAAAAATATGACTTCAAAGATAATAGAGATATTTTTTACAACATTAATGTCAACAAAATTAGAAAATATTAAAAAATACATATCCAAATATAAAACTATAAGAAAATATAGATTCCCATATAATATAATATATCAAATTAATGATGATAAATAATAATATAGTAATTAAATCCAAAATGAGTAACAATAATGAGAGAAAACTCTTTACCTTGGGTTTTGGGGTGCTTCATCACACATAATCAACCTGTATATTCAACTAATTTTTTCAAGAACATTTTTATAGAATAATTTGAAATTTCATTAAATTATTATTTAATATTTATTCAATATTAATTATTTATTTAATGTTAATTGTAAATAAATTTCATTAGGATATTTTTGTTCCAATCATTCCATTTTTTTTCCATATTTCAATTTCTATCTACCTTATTTATCCTTGACCTCCATTATGACCTAAAACAAAAAAACAAAACAATATATATAATTTTCATGTTTTTATGTGTGTCAATTTAAATATTATATATAATAAACTAAATAGTCTTGAACATGACTAAAAATAAAGAAAATATATCATCCTGGTGTGTGTTATAATCGACCAAGTAAGAACATGATAAAATGGGAAATATTAAATATATTTTTACACACATATACACAATCAATTTATAAATATTATATTTTGGTGATATAATTATTATTTATTTTAGTATATATTAGTTAATATAGAATAAATGGTCATGAATGAAGATAAAAATAAAAAATAAAAAAAGAAGGGAGGATTCCTCTTCTTTTGGAATCCTCTAGTGAAAAGTTTATATTCCCAAAGGAATATGGGGTGTGGTGAGATTATAATATTACCAAGGATATTGAGGGGGGTTAATATAGTGAATATTTTTATAATTTCAGCTATGGTATAGTTTTTGTAAGTGGTTTTAAAATGTGGGTGAGGGGATTTATTTATACTTGGAGGGCTGGGGTATTTTGAGATAAAATAATGAGTATAATATCATTTAATGATCAATAAGAGAAATAGTGGTCTTATATATATAATTTATTTTATTAAAAATCATTTAAGTTGAAATAATGTATCCCTTAAACCAAACATGATATTTTTACATGATGTTGAAATTGTTATATCATCATTGCAAAATAATTCAACTATTTATTTATTTTTTCATTTTTAATAAAAATTACCAAATTTCACCCTAAAAGAATTGTAATGTACTAATTAAAAATATGATATTAATTTTATAAAAAATTAATCTTTGATATAATAAATTTTTAATAAATCTCTTAATATGTTAAAAAAACATGTTTTTGTTGTGTAAAACATTTCCTATCATTTGAAAAATATTATCATATTTTTTTTATATAACACTTTATATTTTAAAAATGAAATATATTATTTTTGAAATATATTTTTAAATAATAAATCATAATATCATTTCATATATTACATATGATATTTTACTATTAAGCTAAAATTTAACTATTTCAGAAATTTTCTGAAGAATAAATCCTCGATAAATTTTATTTTCTAATTTAAATGATCTGATTAAATTTAAAAAAATAAATATATAAATGAGGTAAATTATATATTTAAATTTAATATAAGGTACCTGTTTTTAACAAAAATTATAAAACATATTACTAAAAAAATTACTTGGTTAACGTTAAACGAATTGAAACATTACATATCCATTTTTTTTAATTTCATATTTTTATATTGATATTTATTTAATTATACTATGATAAAAATATTTTCTCATAATTGTTTTTTAGAATTCCAATGTTTACATTACTATTATAGTGGCCTAATTTTTGAAAAATATCTTACCCATTGAAAAAATCATATTTATTTGACATTTCCCTATATATTGACCTCTGAAATACTATTCTTTTTATTCCCTTGATTTTCTACAATTGTTAATATATTTCATTTAAAAAAACTCATACCATGGGTCTAATCCTTTTCTTTATTATTACAGTAGTTTTTATAACAAGAGTATTTATAGAATAACATAACCCTTTACATTTTCAACTTGTAGTCAGGTTATTTACTTATGGATAATATCTCCATATGTATGTTTTTTTAATGAAGTATATTTATCCTCTAAATATTTTGTTAAATATTTAATAAGTAAAGTAATGTTTATGTAATTATAGGGTCTATGTGATTTATTTATATTATAACATATAATATTTTTCATAAATAAAATATGTCTAATTATGGAACACTGTTATGTTTAGAAATTAAATTTTATATAGAAATGTCCTATTATTTACACATCCTCTTTTATAGTGATATATCCAGCTCATAGTATGATATTTATTTAATATGTCACGTTGAAAAAAATTTACACTGTTTACTTTTATAATGTGCCTTATATTGTAGCCTTATATACATTATCATTGAATAAATGATAATCACAAAGAGTAATAGATCATTATATTGACTTAGGAAAAATAATTTCGTGCTCATATATTACATAATTCTATAATAGAAATCATTCTGAATAAATATATATTGAATATTTTGATATATAATTATATTTTTTAAAAACTTATTATTATTTATCTGAATTTTTTACCTATAATTACATTTCTCATTGATATACTAGTATAACTCACAAGAAAAAGAATATAGGGTAACCTAATTTTCCATACCCTTCATGTATGATGTCTTGGAACAAGGTATCAACATTATTGTTTTGATGTCTAATAGAATTGATTATTATCATTATGATTCATTGTGTTATTCATGACTAGATATTCATTAATATATTTCATGTATTATATCTTGTTCATTATTTCCATATTATGTATTATTTAGTCATTGTATTAGTATATTATTTAGTACATTATCCATTAATGAGAATCTATACTCACCTTTCAAAAAAAATCCCCATTACCCTATGGGATAAAGAAAATTAATATGTATGATATTATATAGAAATCAAAAGGAATGAAAAAAATATTAACTAAAAAATTATTTATGTAGAATGTACTATTAGTGTTTATAACATATATATAATTCATATATTGGTATCTGGATCCCTAAAAACTATTAACCTACAAATTATCCATATGTGTTATTATGTATTCTATTTCAATCTATAAATTATCTACTTAATCTAAGTGACTATATTTTTGGGGTGGTTGTAGTTTCAATTAGATATGGTTAACTTTAAACCTTGGTAACTAGATTTAGAAGAACGTCAATAGAGAATGAATGACTTTAGGGTAAACCCCCAGAAATTTTGATAAAATATTTAAGAATAGTTAAAAATGATATAAATTTATGATGAATAAATTATGAAATAATAATAGAGGACATAAATGATATGATTTATATTTCATATAATTATTGAGTATATAATTAGTATTTGGAATTTATTATAATATAATATTTTCTAAATGAAGTTGAAACTGTGTAAGCAATCAAGGCTACTATAGGGAATACACAAATGAGAAATATAATAAAGTTAATGTTATAATTTAAAATATTATTAATATACTATGGAATGTGGATCATTTAATGATACATAATCATGTACATATGGACCTACATGTTTCCCCATGACAATCCATAACTTCCTTATATCAATTAAGGGGGAAAAAGATCTATCCATTATTGGTACCACCAAAATATTCGATGTTGAGAAATGAATCATTTCAATAGAAATATTTTGATTTTTTGGGATATATGAAAATTGAAAATATTTTAATGACATTTTATTAACAAATGAGAGAAACTAATCAATGGGGTTCATTATTTCAAAACATTAGGAAGGAGGATGAATTAGAAAATGTGGAATAAAGAATCACATAGAAATATTCATAATGCATTATTTCCATCTAGAGAAGTTATATTTGATTGAAATGAAATTCCTAAACAAATGAAAATATAATGATGAGATAATCAATGAGTATGATGATAAATTTATAAGGGTTTTGGTGAATTTTTTAAAATATGTATGTAAGTTCTAGAGTAAGATAAATCTATTCTATAATGATTAATTTTCAATTATTTAAAGATAGTAAGTCTCCCAAAAAAAATTCCACTTGTGGGGGGATTGTGAAAGTTTCATCATGATAGTGATAGAATTTTCAAATTTAGTCATTCATGGTGGAATGATTAATAAGAATATAATTGGGGAATTACATTATCAAGGCCCATCTAGAATAGATAATTAAGCATAGATAATTGTAAAACCTGATATTTTGTTGGAAATAATCATCCAATAAAATTTATAATGGGCTTGTGGGTATACTTCAGGTGTAGAAAATTTTGCCACCAGAATCAAGTGTATATGAAAAAAATAAGAATATGATTTAATGTATTTAAATTATAAGGAAGTGAGAAACGATTCAAATTTTATGCCTATGAATTAAGAAAAAATACCCCAAAATAATGCATGAGATTTGGATTGGAAATTTTCTATGAAAAAATGGAAATTATAACATTGAATGATTTTAATATGGTTATATCATCAATGTTCTCCCACACATTATTTTATTTTTTATGATTTATTTTATCTCTTTAATGCTTGAAACAACTGCTATATAATTTCCTAATAGATTAAGAATGTTAATATTAGTTAGAACATCAAATATGACCTAAATGTAAAAGAAATATATTAGAAAATTTGTAATATAATGTGTAGTTTTTCTATAGTTTAAAATATAATTTTCATTTCATTTCTAACTATAAAATAATTTTGGGGTGATGAATTGGATCTCAAATTAACATTTTGAATTTCAATATAGAAATAAAGAGGTTTTATTTTATGATGAGATAATTAAATCACTTCCATTTTGAGATAAATTTATTCACCATAATAATGCTAAGAACCACATCTTGTGTATTATTTTAGATAGATCAATATTGAGTAATTAGATAATGAATAGAATATATGAGAGATAGAGGATATGAGGATAGATGATTTACCTATATGATAAAAGTAAAATAAAGTATTTCCTAATGAATTATTATTATTTCGTCTTGATAATGATGTAAAATTATCGATTTATTTCTTTCATAATATAAATCATATACCCATGTTACAACACCATATGGGTCTAAAGGAATTTTTTGAACTGAAAAAATAAGATACAATTGATTTTAGATAATGGATTTATCTTACTTGGAATTTTAACTTGGGGAGAAACCATCATGTTTATGAAGAAAAATTTTGTGATAATAATAATATAAATTTACTGTATAGATATCATGTATGGAACCATAAATAATAATTACATATTAAATCATGCTGATGAATTATTAGACTAAATTTTACAGACTAGATATTTTTCAAAAGTTAATCTTCATTAAAGATACCATCAACAAAATATAATGTAATAGGCCAACCCAAGTAAACTAGAAAATCCACCTTATCTAGTATATGACATGGTAATATAAAAAAGTTGTAAACATGAAATGAAAAACCATGTCTTGTATAAAAACCAAAGAAGAAATATAACTATATTATAATCTGAATAAATATACCACAAGATATATAAAATCAATCCCAACAGGTTAAAACAATAAGTATGCATAAAACAAGACCTTAAACTCTCCTTATAACCAATACTCACCACCAAACCAACACAAACATAAGAAAAAAAAACAATATAAATCATCATGCTATAATATTATCTTATCTTTACCTAAATCTATATATAATAAATATACAATATCCTAAATATAAAAAGTAATTATTGTGCACAAATCCTAATAGGATACCGCCACAGAGTCATTAAAATCTCTAATATCATGAATAAAATAGTTATAACATTAAAAAATAGTTTTAAAAAGATCTTTCATAAAACCATACCAATTTGAAAAGCATGTTCCCTTTTTTATTTTATAAAACTGTATCATATTATCAAGAAAAAAATAAGAAAATTAAATGTGATAAAAAAAATTAAGCATATCCATGTATCATATGGTAAGCATGTAAACACATATCCATAGAATTCTATCATGTGAATTTGTGTCATACAACCTTATATAAAAACATCTATGAAACAATGCATCACAAAAACCATCATGAGATAAAAATCCAAAAATGACCAAGAAAACTATAATTTGGGCTCTTGAATATGGGAAAAATACATACTATACATAAAAGATCATAAATCAGGCCAAAAATTGGATCCCACCAACATTGAATGCTGCCGTAGTCTATCGATATCAACTATATAACCAATAGTTGAGCCACACACAATATGGTTTCCAAAATTTATTTCCTGATACCCGCAAGGATCCCAATGTTTGAATCTTCTAAAAAGTAATTTTAATACCATGATAAAAATTTATTAATCATTTTTTGATTCCAAGATGAACCCCTTTATGTTTTGAAAAACCAAATTTTGAAATAGAAAAAATCCATGTCTAAACCAACCCATTTTAAAAAAAAATATCTTTCTAAGAAGACCATTGAAACCCAGAATATCTAAAATTATATAAACTACCCAAATTAATTTTACAGAAATAATAATCAATTCATAAAATTAACCCATTTTATAGAAATTACTACCTCAAAATGATATAATCATATCCAACTTCAACAATAATGATTGGAAACGAATAGATCATCCATTGAAAGAAAAGGAACATCATGAAATGGAAAATAATCAATAAAAAACTATCTGATTATGAATTTTAACCACAAATGTAGCCAAAATTATGGACTCAACCATAGAAATTATGAACTGTAAGAATTTATTCCCTGAAGAGGTGTACCGCGACAACCATGATGATATAACATCAAATGGGAGATCTAAAAGGATAAATTATATCCAAAATCGCCTAGGGTGAGTTCATGATCAAGAGTGGAAGGTTGTAGGTGGAATGAAATAATAAATCCTCACAAAGCTCCCTATAAATACTAGACATGATAGTTACGTAGTGTGAAATCCCATTACATGACATAAATTCCATGAAGGTGGCAAATAACAAAAAAACGCAATGCCTTTTTATAAAAGCCTAATTTTTTCCTTACATAATGCGAACTCTAAATGCATGGAATATAAACATATTTTCCTAATACAAACTCCCAAAATATTCCTTGCAACCATGAATCAATGTGAAATCCCTTCACATGGTGTGTAATCTCCAAGAAGATAGAAAATATGAAAATTCTATAAAAAATGTCAAAAACTACCATCGATAATCTATGAAATTCATGTGACCCCTATAAGTCCCTAGATACATTTACACCCCTAATCCATTAATTCAAATAAAAAGACATCCCTAAACATTATTTCATTTTACTAAAAAAGTTTCTCTATCCCCAAAATCCCATAAATGCTCCCAATCAAGAAAAATAATCAAATAATAAACAAGGGAGTGATTGAAAAGAATAATAGGTTGTTACAATCTCCCCAGCATTAATTATGTCATCCCCAAAAAATTCCTCATATTTTTAGACTTCAAAAAATTAAAGGCCACTATTTCCTCATTAATATGTCCCACTCCCACATCTCATGGTTATCCGATATGCATTTTCATATTAATTAGACTAGAGAAATTTTTTATTTCACAGTCCCTTATTTAAGAAATCTATAATCTGAATTGATTCCCTAACAATGGTGGTGTTAATATCAAGATCAAAATCCTCCAATAAAATAATAAGTTAAGGATATGATATATACCTCCTAAACTGTGTACCATGGAAAACACCATGGTTATATGTAAAACCATATGTTAAGTCCAATTGATCAACCCCATTCCCATGTAATCTAATTTTCTCAAAGGGTACCAAAAACCTCGATCTCAACTTTTCCTACTTACCCAATATATGTTATCCCAATAGAGGTGAAACTCTATGAAAAACATGACCACCAACCTCAAACTCCAGTAGTCAATGATGATGTGATGTATTATATTTTTGACGACATTTTTTCATGAACAATCTTCTCTAGATCAATGACACTCTCTTTATCATTTCATGAACAAGACACAACCAATCTAAGGACTACTCTCCAAACTCTTCCTATCATAATATCTATATACATGACCACCCATAAAAAATCTCAAACAGATCCATATTATCAAATCCTAAATACAATTATTATTATAAAACTATTCCAGAATATTTTCCCCCAAGATCCTCTAAAATCATGCACACAAGCTCTATGAATATCTTCAAAAACATTGGTATCTCACTCTATCTTCCCAACCATTTGTGGATGATAGGACGTGACCAATTTAAACTAGGAACCCATCACATCTTACAATAAATTCCCGAACTTGGATTTGAAACTTGGTTCCTGATGAGAAACAATAATAAAATTAACCCCTTGAAGTCACACAATCTCTTAAACACAAAATTTCCCAAGATAATCCACCTTTCTCATGTTATTGATATAGATAAAATTTAATAATTAAAGGATTTATTCAACGATCCCACAAATCTTATCCTTCCTAATATGTGTTATGAGAAATCCAAGAATGAAATCTGAGGAAATTTCATGACACTTCCTTACAGTAATGGGTAAGGGATGAAAAAAACATTCTAGTATCTTGTGTTCTTCCATGATTCACTAACTAGTAAGATACCATGATTCAAAATCCTAAATTTTCCACCTCATCCACTACCACCAATACTGATGTCTAAAATCATGGTACATATAGGTATCCCTAGGGTGCATAGACCATCATTATCAATGTCCACTATCCATCAACTACTGACATAGAGAAAAAGGAACAAATGGAGTACTACGTAAAAAAAGAACCACTAAGAGACCAATACCACTCTCCTGAGTTCTCCCCAACAAATATACTTCCCTTAAATCAATTACATAATGTTTATATCGACTTTGTGTTCTGAACTCACTCAAAAAAAGATGATTCACCTTACATCAAATCTAATACCACTTGTCCACCAACCTATTCTACCAAAAAACACATCTCTCTAAAAAAACTCGTCAAGGAAAACTCATAAACAAATTCCTTCACGTCTTGTATATGTAATTTTCTTCTAAACATATCAAAACCACATTTCACTTTCCATGGGTGCATGAAATATCAAAATCAAGAGTTAAAAGTTACTCCCCCTAGTGTCTCTATCACAAGTTGATATCCATATGAGTAAAAATATATTTTAGGATCTTGTGATTAGAATACATTGTAAACCAGTCCCTAAATAGATAGTGTCACTGAATATTGAGTTTTTTCAGAACCCCTACCAACTCAAGATCATGGGTATAGTGGTTCTTCTCAAGAGTAAATAATTAGTTTTATACATATTCCACCTGATGCTTCCCAATCATTAAGACACATCCCAAACCCATACTAAAAGAATCGTAAAAAATATTATAACCTTAACTTAGTTCTGTAAGAATGAAAACTAATTTTGAATCCAACCTTGCCATCATATAATAAAGATATCTCATCCAATTTTCATTACATTAAAACATTATACCCTTAAGAGTTAAATAAATCGTCAAATATGTGATCATAAATAAATCATGAACAACCTGTTAATAGTAACCATCCAAACCCAAGAGGTTCCAGATCTCATACTCAATTATATAAATCTTCCTAGACATGATATGTTGTATAATTTTAGGATCCACTGATACACCCCTATATAATATCACATTTCCAAGAAATTTCTCTTCTTGGATCTAAAATTTATATCTAGAATGCATACCATAAATATGATTTTCTTTCAAGGTTCAATTAATGATATACAAATGGTTATTATAATTCTCCTTTGACATGGAGGTCACCGAAATATCATCCATGAAATCAATAATAAATTATTCCCATAAAAAATTAAATATATAGTTCATCAAATCCATTATCATCAGAGGAATGTTATTCATTCCTAATGGAATAAAAAGAAACATGAAATTCCCATAATAGATCATAAATACTATATTGGCTATATACTCTTTTCAGACTCTCAACTAGTGATAGCCTAACCAAATGTCAATCATTGATAACTGGAACACCCCCTTAGATGGTAAAAATGATCTCCAATCCTATAAATATGATATCTTGTCTTAAATGTCACCTGATTCAACTTTAAAATGACCAAAAAATTGGCATTTCCATATTCCTTCTTGGAAAATGGGACAGGTGAATCCGTTGATGAAATTAAATGTCAAATATATTGATTAGCCTCTAGGTACTCAAGGTCAACATTAATTACCACCAAAATAGCAGTTTCTATTCTATAATATGGCATAGAAATGGGAATCATACTGAGGATCATTTTAATAATAAACTTGACCACTCTCTATGGAGGTAAACTATAAAAATTAGTTTGAAAGACATTGAGGTACATGCACACCATAGTAGGTAGCTGACTAAACATGTAAAAATAAACTACATCAAGAAATATCTATAAAAACTACCGTGATATTACCCCATAATAAGGAATAATGTGGCCTAATATTCATGATATAGATTCTAACTCACCCTAATGAACTTGAGTTACCCCATAGACAAATAATAACTATAATCCATGAGAATAAAAATAGGTTTGGACCTTAACACTCCTCATTTAATCTATGCGAATAATCATGTTGAATAATTCAGTATCCTTAACTAAAAATTCACATGCCTCCTCAAATATTTCTAACATCATGAGACATGTGGTCTATTTAAAACCTTATTTGTTCCTCATTCCCAAATTCAAGGTAATATCCAAAAAATTGATCATGATCTCTAAACATAATCCGAACATGTCAACTAATTTTGACAATATAAAAGAGTGAGTAGAACCAGGTTAAAAAATCTAGCACCATGGAAGGAAAAATAACATCGTACCTCTAATTGTAGTTGTTCCTTCTCCAGATTCTTCTGGTACATACTCCACTACATAAACACATTGGTTTTTAGCTCTTACATGGAATTTATAGTCATATAAACATATACATTATCCGGAGTAAAGGACCCATCCCCTTTGGAACAACATTATAAACATTTGAACCCATGTTGAATGTGGATCCATCTTTACTTACCCAATATATCCTGTCAAAAAACATTTTTGATGGCCATATCATCCCCAATGAATAAAATTCATTGAATCCAATACAAAATTTGGTTTCGTATGACCAGGTTTCCCACACAAATAGAAAAAAAATATTTTCTTGTCCTCCTGAATCCCTTCAAACTAGTCCTAAAAATCATTATACCTTTTCACATCCTTCTCTAGATAGAATATACACCTAGACTAAAAACAACACCATATAAAGCTCCACCAGGGCCTCTCATTCCATTAATGTATGCCTTAGCCAAAGATGTTTTTTCAACTACCTCTAAATTGGTAATAAGGAACATAAGAATCAACATTAACTAAATATCCAGCCTCAATACCAATCTAATACTTTGATACTTTTGGTACTCAATAGTGACAAGCTCTTATTCTAGATGCACAAATTCAGAAAACTAGGTGGAATACTCTAGAAAAGTATGCTCCCCCTACTCCAAGGTTAGATACCCATATGTATTTTCTCCATATAATATATCAAGGTAAAACTGATGATTAAATATTATCTTGAATCAATCCCTAGTAATATCCTCAGGAAACATATATTACAATATAGAGCCCCACTATCTGCATCCCAAAAAACCAATCATGTTTGTGGAAATCCCCACATTAGATTCTTCATGATTGTTCAATAACATGAAAATCCCTACAATTATCTCACGACACTCCTCATATTTATGTGGTCATTTTTCACCATGAAAGATGGTTGTGTGATGCTTTGTAAATTTACAGCCATGATCCAACACACATCCTAGGTTCTTAGCACCCACATGACTGAGAGTCGAGATATTGAGGATTATAACATCAGCCATGGAATGGTCCATTGGATGATTCTCCTATAGAACCTGTCTCACATATTCATCTCTGGGATTTGGAAAACATTTTATCAAATTAATGTTATAATAAACACAACACAATAACCAATTATATCATTAGAAATCTCCATAATATTAAGACTACCTTTTATAATTCAATCCAAATCATCAAAAAAAATTATTTAGGAAACTATGGATTCTACCAAAAAATAATTACATAAAAAAAGAATCGGTCAATTTAAATAAACATTGAATATTATTTATACAAATTACCTAAAACCACAAGACTAACACCTTGTAAAATTCCCTGACCACCCATACTAACTAAGATTCAGTCACTTATGTGACTTGGAAATGCCCTATTTTGACACTAACTATCTGAATTTAGATGGTCCTAACTCCTGTCTACCCAAGACATAGAACCAAAAATATGTAGTGTTAGCATAGATTAAGTTTATAATCACTCTAATAAGAAATTATAAATATCCAAATTGAGAAAACTAGAAAACCTACCCGGGTCGGCCTATCACATGGTAATGTAACAAAGAGGGTAATAGTAATGTATAGAACATGTGTTGAATATCACACAAACAATACATATTACCTATGCAGAAGTGAAAGAAAAAGATATAACCAGATCAATAAAATTATTCCCATGCATTTAAACTATAATGTATGAAACAAATACCATATATTCTCACTATAACTAATAGTCTCCTAAAAACCAACCTGAACGAAAGGAAGATACAATAAGAGAAACCATAAAAATGCCAGATGCTCTTCCATTTAACTAAATCTGAAAATACAACATTTATGACCTTCGAAATGAAAAAGTAGTGTGTTTGAGAGAAACTAACAGTATGATACAACCATACAGTGTATATAACATACAATATCAAGAATTTAATATTTCTATCTTTAAAAAAAGTTTTACATAGTTTTTTCATAAATCCAAACCCATTAGAAATTCATTTTCCATTTCTTTTTTCATTAAATCCTTTCAAACTTTTAAGATATAAATATGACAAGAATAAGTGATAAAGTGGGTAATCATATCCATTAATTGTAATGTTAGTAACTGAACACATATCCATGATATTTCATCATGTGAATCTATGTGATACAACCGTATATAAAAACTTATGAGAAATATTACATGAAAAAAAATCATGAAATAAAAAATTTAAAATGACCAATAACACTATAATTTGGGCTCTAACCAGTGGTAAGAGAAAGTACCAAAAATTGAAGAGCCTAAATAGGTATAATTTTGATCTATGTAATATGAATTCCTTCTAAAGACTATCAATATCAACAAAAATATACACTAGTTCTACCACACACACTATGGATACTTATATCTATTTCTAGAAGCATCCAAGGATCCAAAAGTTCCATGACTGTAAAAATAAAATTTGAAACCATTCACACATTTTATAAAAACAATTAAATGAAAACCACATCACTTGGGTGTTTGAAAAACCCATTTTGGTATTAGAAAAAATCCATTTTAAAGTGATCCTCTTTAAAAACAAATATATTTTCTATAAATCCTTTGAAACTGTCACGAACCGAATCTGGTCGCCTTCAAAATCGGCACCCGATCCGGTCCATGGAAAGACCCGAAGGGCGTTCCCGATCCCCACGGGCTGGCACAAGTGCCTAGGTATCATAAAATTATAATTGGGAACGATTTACCTGAGTTTATAAACTTAAAATGACAAAAGAGTCCAATAAAACAAATCTGGATTTTTCAACTAAAACCGTCTTTTACAAAATTTCAGAACTGAAATACATAAGTTAAAACTATGTTTAAAGACCATTTCAATGGTACATAACCAAATAAGGATAGACCAAGAACCTCCACAAGGAAAGAGACACCTCCCTCATGCTATCTCCACGACACTGCATCCTAATGGACAACTAAAAACCTGAATCAATGGCATAAATCCTGTACCCAAACCTGTGACATAAAATAAGAAAATATACTTACACCCAAAGGTGTAAGTAGGGTGTGAGAGAAAGCCCAGTAGGATACCACCACTAATAGATTCCATGTGATAAAAATTTAATGGCGAAAAGCATGCAAGTTTTCAAAGACATGAGATGCTAGTTAAAATTTCTAAAAGATGCAACATTAAATAAAAACAGTTTTCAGGTGGGATAATTTAAAGAATAAAAACATTTAAAATAAATACCATAGCTACTGAATTTTCCAGCCTCTCATACCGTATACCGATGGTAAGAACAAAGTATCCAGTGAGCACAATCAATGGGAAATAACCCCTAGGCACTAGCTAGCTGTGAGTCCCAGGTACCTCGTATCTCGGTGAGAGTAACCATCACAAATATCCATTCTCGTGCACGAGCCACTAGTAGGGAACATACCCATAACCTAGTGGTCCCCAATCATCATCATCATAGTTTAGTTAGAGTTGTAAGCGTCAATCTTGCTAAGTGAAACTGAGGCCAAACCTCACGGATTCACTAGCATACTAGTACACGTCCACCCAGCTAGATACCCGGGTTTTCCCTTTGTGCTCAAAAAAGTTCAGCAATCCAAGAAGTATAGTTCTCACATGAAAATATCACTTACACATCACAAATTAACCAAACAGCCCCATGTACATCACGCAAGTCAAAAATTCCACTTTTCATTCAAATGCATTTTGAAATCAAACTCACTCCAAATTGCCTACAACACATTTCACATTTCTTTAACACTTCCACAAATCCATTAAAAAATTTTATAAAACCATTACAAGATATTCAACTCACATAACAGCCCACACACATGTCACACAATACCCTTCTCACCTTCACAATTCATTTTATAAATAAACTCACATGAAATATCCCACACCCGTGTTTCGCACACAAAACACAATTTAGTAAAACATTTCGACAATTTATAAAAAAATTCTAAAATTGTTTAACATCTCAAATCACCACTTTACCATTCAAAAACCCACATTAGGTGAACACACTCACCCAAACAGTACATATACACCCTTTCCCAACTTTGTTTAACCAAATAAAACATTTTCAATTTTTATAAAACAAACCCAAGAGGTATAACCATTGTTTGCACACTAAACCCATTTCCAAAACCCTCATTTAAAAGCAAAATCATACCACTACCAATCCAAAACAGAATCTTTCAGCCCTAAAACAATTATTAAACCACCCCCAAATGTTATAAAAATACATCAAATAATACCACAAAGATACACATGAAAAACACACGTTTTCATAAATCACCTTCAAAAAGTACAACAGGTTTTTACACCTTAAACTCATTAAAAAAAACCTAATTTCAAGGCCAACATGACAATAAGGAATTAACAAACCAGAATTGTTACCCCCTTTCAAGACTAATAAATCACTTTCATATGTTATAAACTAAACTCAAACATTACCCCAAGAGTCACACATGAAAAGTACCCAATTTCAAGCTATAATGAAAATAAAAATTAAATGTTTAACCAAATACATAAAAAATGTTTTAACAGCACATAAAACAGATTATAAACATGCTAAATTAATAATCCATGCAAGCTAACTCATCAAAAAATGGCTACACATGGAATCACCTACCCTTTTGAGTCGAAACCCTCAAAACTTGGTGCGAAACCTTAAGCGCACCACCGTTGCACCAAAAGGAATATAAATCCAGACCTAAACCACAATAATTTACCCAAAAGTCACCAAATCAGACATTAGGATCTAACCCCAACTTCTGGACATGAGGAACTTCAAGAAAAATGAAATAAAACTAAAAGAGGATGGAAGGAACCAAGAAGGAATTCCCTTACTTGAAATATCTTGAAGGAATCGGTCCCAATCCACCAAATAATGAATCAACAAGTACCCAAAACTGGTATGGAGGTTCGAAGGATTCATATTAGGTCATGTGGGGACTGAAATGGGGGAAAAAGGATAAAAAATGAAGGAGTTATGAAAGGATCAATTTACCTCTCAAAATCTGCCCGATTTTAGAAACCCTAATAAGTTCAGTACTAAATCGCGATGAAGAAGAGCTCCAAAGAGGGTAGAGAGAGCTTGGTCGCGCGTCTGGGTTCAAGGGGCGAAATTGAGGCTTTGAATCACCGAAAAATACTTAAAAATTAATAAGTTATTAATTAATCAAATTTTATTTTTAAAACTGGAATTGGGCTTTCGGGCAGACCCAATCCCTTAAATAAAAACCAACATAAAACTTGGTTATGGATTTCCAAAGGCTCCAAATTTTAATTGAGGTGTTAATATATCAGGGGAGGACATTTAGGAGTTGGAATTAGTGAAAAATATTAAAAAATTAAAAAGTTATAAAAGAAATAAAATTTATTTTTAAATCTGGAATTGAGTTCACGGTTTGACCCAATTCATGAAAACTCACATATTCTCCATAAAACCTTTGGAAACCCCCAAAACAAATAATTAATGGAAATTAAAATAAAAATACATTTAAAATAATCTATGTATGTGACAATTCTCCCCACCATGAAAACTTTCCGCCCCGGAAAGTCACAGCAAGGCCAATGTAACAACCAAACCCAACTGAGAAACCAAGAGGTACTCCCTTGTCAGGTTTCTCCCCCAAAGGCCAAAACACCTCCAGTGATCAATTAATGAAGGATTACTCTCACAAAAAAAACTTACACCACTTTCCTGAAATAATAAATCACATTCATAATTGATCCCAAAATAAAACTCCTCAAACACTATCCGGACAAGACTCAAGCAATTCACCCAAACGAACAATAACATTGAACAAGGTTACACTTACCTTACTTTAACTAATACATTGGGCACTCTCCAGTCCCAAAGTTTACCCAAGGAAGATGTAAGTAGTTAGATATCTCCCAATGATATTACCTACTTCCCATACAATACCAAGGAAAAACATGAGTTACTTGTATGAAGAGACACAAATGGGCTCCCCACCATAAGAGACAACTTAATTTTTTTCCCGAGACAGAATCAAGACACTAATAGGGGAAGGCCCAAACAGACTCCCTAGTACAAGGGGTATACATCCATTAGAAATTTACAAAATAATATGCATGATACCCATGGTGGGTCTTCCTACCATAAGAACCAACCATCTTAACCGACCGGCGTGGGCTGACACGAAAAGACCCCAAAATTAAGGAGTTGGGACGGTCACACGGTTAGTCTGCACAGTTTGAGAAACCGTGCGATAACTATGTGGATCCTTATATCTGCATGGTTATTTTTTTTTTGTTCATGGTTAGAACTATCCATGTGAAAACTGTGTGCTCAACTTGTCTAGCCAAATTTCCAACCATTCTCCAAAGACTCAATGGAAACCAAAGGGGGAGGGAATAACATTGTGTGATGACATGGGTACAAAACCCTCCACCTATTTCCACCGAACGGGAACAACAGAAGAAATATGATGACACCATAGGTTTAAACTCTTCCTATCTTTCATACTGAGGATAGTACTTTGTACAAGGGTTTAAACGACACTGGGGTTTCCCCTGACTACGCGCCAGCTTCTCTCCGGGACCTATGGCTGGAGCTCAAAATATTGAAGCATCTTCGGCCACGCAGTTTGGCTGTTGAAACCCCTATGTGGAACTTCTTCTTTCGGTGCCACAAACAACTACACCGCATACCCTGATGGGTTCATCAAGACATAACACACTCCATAACTCACTTTACCAAAACTAGACATTTCACTGAAACAAGGGATCAGAATAAGCACACACATCGCACCTTGTTTCTTTAGGTGAGAAACAACAGAAGGGTAGGACACGTATAAACACTATCCTCTAAGATAGAGGATTTGATGATTTTCCCAAGGGATACATACTCCCAACATAACAGAGAACCTAAGAGGATTGTGTGACCTTGACCTTTACAGTCAAAAGAGCACACAACATCACAATGCGTCACCGAACATGACCCTTGTGATTGATAGAAACAATACATGGAACATGACCATATTCCAAGTCCCTAAAAACAGACAATTCCAAAAAGTGGACACAATATCCTATCAGGACCAAAATCTCAAAATTGGTTGTTTAATAATAACTCTTGCTTCAAGGAAACTATGAAGAACCCAGATGCCCTCTTAGACACCATCATGACACTCATCCACACTAACAACCAAAGAACACTTCCACCTTCGATGAATCATGAAACTTAAGAAACCAAGGCCTCTTTCAACCTTCCACAAGAACTATCCCACTACAAGAGGATCTACAAATCAACTAAATGAATGGTTGTAGACTCAATCAACAATGATCTATAAAATATTCCTTATATTGATCAACTGGAGGATTTTCCAATGGAGAAACAATACGGGTTGCACTTCAGTTGTGCACTAACCCTAAATGGGGGCGTACCTTATCCAACGGGAGAACCCAAGGACCCAACCAGGATGGTCCATTTGTCAAAAAAACCATAAACCAGATCCAAACAAATGAAGGTAACCACCATAAAGGTGTCCCGAAACATATCTCAGAGGAGACTACTAACCGGTCCTTCTACCTAGCTTACTGACCAAACATAATCCCAAAACACAGTTCAAATAGGAGGGGTTATTGGACTAAAAAAAACATCCCACAAAAACAACATCTTCAAAGACCCATAATACAAACCATCCCAAAACTATTCATCAAGACATCATGTTTTTCTTTAAAACCATTTCTTTGAAAACAAGCGGTTCAGCGGTAAGAGTATCGACCAATGGTACCCCATGGGCCTCACACATGCATGTTTTTGTGCCACACCAGACACCCACCTCATATCTGTCCCGGACCTCATCCAGTCGTGCCATCAACCATCCATCATCCCATATAACCCCATGCATGTGGTCACTAATGGAAATACCAAAGGTTAAAACAAAAATTCTTTCCACTTTTCAAAACCAAAATGGTCAACCAACACATCCTTTTTTTCTCATAACCGCTAACCACGAGATCAAAATCCCAACTCACATCTTACAAAAATTTTCAGAAAGTCACAACCATTTAGAAAATAACTCACATTCAAGATATTCACATAAATTTCAAAACATCTCATCCCATTAAAACACACTCTGATTGTTTAGAAAACTCTATTGGAAACACTTTTCAAAATCAACTTCAATACAGTTTCTACCTTCAAAAGAGGTGTAATCACACCATTTTATATTTCAAAATAATTCTGAATATTTAGTTCCAAAATTTCATAAATCATACCATTCCATCTTTATTTGAAAATAATTTCACAAAAACATTACACTTCTTAAAACCAAGTCACTTTAAAACCAAAGTTCCAAGATTTCAAAAATAAAGAACACAAGACAATGCGAGAGGAAACTAGTTTCAGTGGGTGACTTGGACATATGGTTGGCGGCCATATTCCAATCACTTTACTGTCACAGAGAGTGTTTTAGGGAATATCCCCAGCTCCACATGGCATGCCAGACCCTGCGAGCTCATTGAGACTATTAACCCAACTCTCTTTTCATTTCCCCTAATCATCATCAAACCAAGAAAACCAAAAGACATAGACAAATCCCAACTTCCCCTGGTGACTTGAATCCTGAAATGAGGTGTGGTGATCAAGCACACTACCCATAACCAGAATTCCATGTCCCAACAATCATAACTCTATACTATCCCAACTATTTCCTAAATAACATGACTCAAATGGAGCGAACCTCCTCTGATACCATTTTGTCACGAACCGAATCTGGTCGCCTTCAAAATCGGCACCCGATCCGGTCCATGGCAAGACCCGAAGGGCGTTCCCGATCCCCACGGGCTGGCACAAGTGCCTGGGTATCATAAAATGATAATTGGGAACGATTTACCCAAGTTTATAAACTTAAAACGACAAAAGAGTCCAATAAAACAAATCTGGATTTTTCAAATAAAACCGTCTTTTACAAAATTTCAGAACTGAAATACATAAGTTAAAACTATGTTTAAAGACCATTTAAATGGTACATAACCAAATAAGGATAGCCCAAGAACCTCCACAAGGAAAGAGACACCTCCCTCATGCTATCTCCACGACACTGCATCCCAATGGACAACTAAAAACCTGAATCAATGGCATAAATCCTGTACCCAAACCTGTGACATAAAATAAGCAAATCTACTTACACCCAAAGGTGTAAGTAGGGTGTGAGCGAAAGCCCAGTAGGATACCACCACTAATAGATTCCATGTGATAAACATTTAATGGCGAAAAACATGCAAGTTTTCAAAGACATGAGATGCTAGTTAAAATTTCTAAAAGATGCAACATTAAATAAAAACAGTTTTCAGGTGGGCTAATTTAAAGAATAAAAACATTTAAAATAAATACCATAATTACTGAATTTTCCAGCCTCTCATACCGTATACCGACGGTAAGAACAAAGTATCCAGTGAGCACAATCAATGGGAAATAACCCCTAGGCACTAGCTAGCTGTGGGTCCCAGGTACCTCGTATCTCGGTGAGAGTAACCATCACAAATATTCATTCTCGTGCACGAGCCACTAGTAGGGAACATACCCATAACCTAGTGGTCCCCAATCATCATCATCATATTTTAGTTAGAGTTGTAAGCGTCAATCTTGCTAAGTGAAACTGAGGCCAAACCCCACGGATTCACTAGCATACTAGTACACGTCCACCCACCTAGATACCCGGGTTTTCCCTTTGTACTCAAACAAGTTCAGCAATCCAAGAAGTATAGTTATAACATGAAAATATCACTTACACATCACAAATTAACCAAACAGACCCATGTACATCACGCAAGTCAAAAATTCCACTTTTCATTCAAATGCATTTTGAAATCAAACTCACTCCAAATTGCCTACAACACTTTTCACATTTCTTTAACACTTACACAAATCCATTAAACAATTTTATAAAACCATTACAAGATATTCAAATCACATAACAGCCCACACACATGTCACACAATACCCTTCTCACCTTCACAATTCATTTTATAAATAAACTCACATGAAATATCCCACACCCGTGTTTCGCACACAAAACACAATTTAGTAAAACATTTCGACAATTTATAAAAAAATTATAAAATTGTTTAACATCTCAAATCACCACTTTACCATTCAAAAACCCACATTAGGTGAACACACTCACCCAAACAGTACATATACACCCTTTCCCAACTTTGTTTAACCAAATAAAACATTTTCAATTTTTATAAAACAAACCCAAGAGGTATAACCATTGTTTGCACACTAAACCCATTTCCAAAACCCTAATTTAAAAGCAAAATCATACCAATACCAATCAAAAACAGAATCTTTCAGCCCTAAAACAATTATTAAACCACCCCCAAATGTTATAAAAATACATCAAATAATACCACAAAGATACACATGAAAAACACACGTTTTCATAAATCACCTTCAAAAAGTACAACAGGTTTTTACACCTTAAACTCATTAAAAAAACCTACTTTCAAGGCCAACATGACAATAAGGAATTAACAAACCAGAATTGGCACCCCCTTTCAAGACTAATAAATCACTTTCATATGTTATAAACTAAACTCAAACATTACCCCAAGAGCCACACATGAAAAGTACCCAATTTCAAGCTATAATGAAACTAAAAATTAAATGTTAACCAAATCCATAAAAACTGTTTTAACAGCACATAAAACAGATTATAAACATGCTAAATTAATAATCCATGCAAGCTAACTCATCAAAAAATGGCTACACATGGAATCACCTACCCTTTTGAGTCGAAACCCTCAAAACTTGGTGCGAAACCTTAAGCGCACCACCGTTGCACCAAAAGGAATATAAATCCAGAGATAAACCACAATAATTTACCCAAAAGTCACCAAATCAGATATTAGGATCGAACCCCAACTTCTGGACATGAGGAACTTCAAGAAAAAGGAAATAAAACTAAAAGAGGATGGAAGGAACCAAGAAGGAATTCCCTTACTTGAAATATCTTGAAGGAATCGGTCCCAATCCACCAAATAATGAATCACCAAGTACCCAAAACTGGTATGGAGGTTCGAAGGATTCATATTAGGTCATGTGGGGACTGAAATGGGGGAAAAAGGATAAAAAATGAAGGAGTTATGAAAGGATCAATTTACCTCTCCAAATCTGCCCGATTTTAGAAACCCTAATAAGTTCAGTACTAAATCGCGATGAAGAAGAGCTCCAAAGAGGGGAGAGAGAGATTGGTCACGCGTCTGGGTTCAAGGGGCGCAATTGAGGCTTTGAATCACCGAAAAATACTTAAAAATTAATAAGTTATTAATTAATAAAATTTTATTTTTAAAACTGGAATTGGGCATTCGGGCAGACCCAATCCCTTAAATAAAAACCAACATAAACCTTTGTTATGGATTTCCAAAGGCTCCAAATTTTAATTGAGGTGTTAATATATCAGGGGAGGACATTTAGGAGTTGGAATTAGTGAAAAAGATTAAAAAATTAAAAAGTTATAAAAGAAATAATATTTATTTTTAAATCTGGAATTGGGTTCACGGTTTGACCCAATTCATGAAAACTCACATATTCTCCATAAAATCTTTGGAAACCCCCAAAACAAAGAATTAATGGAAATTAAAATAAAAATACATTTAAAATAATCTATGTATGTGAAAATTCTCCCCACCATTAAAACTTTCCGCCCCGAAAAGTCACAGCAAGGCCAAAGTAACAACCAAACCCAACTGAGAAACCAAGAGGTACTCCCTTGTCAGGTTTCTCCCCCAAAGGCCAAAACACCTCCAGTGATCAATTAATGAAGGATTACTCTCACAAAAAAAACTTACACCACTTTCCTGAAATAATAAATCACATTCATAATTGATCCCAAAATAAAACTCCTCAAACACTATCCGAACAAGACTCAAACAATTCACCCAAACGAACAATAACATTGAACAAGGTTACACTTACCTTACTTTAACTAATACATTGGGCACTCTCCAGTCCCAAAGTTTACCCAAGGAAGATGTAAGTAGTTAGATATCTCCCAATGATATTACCTACTTCCCATACAATACCAAGGAAAAACATGAGTTACTTGTATGAAGAGACACAAATGGGCTCCCCACCATAAGAGACAACTTATTTTTTTTTCCCGAGACAGAATCAAGACACTAATTGGGGAAGGCCGAAACAGACTCCCTAGTACAAGGGGTATACATCCATTAGAAATTTACAAAATAATATGCATGATACCCATGGTGGGTCTTCCTACCACAAGAACCAACCATCTTAACCGACCGGCGTGGGCTGACACGAAAAGACCCCAAAATTAAGGAGTTGGGACGGTCACACGGTTAGTCTGCACAGTTTGAGAAACTGTGCGATAACTATGTGGATCCTTATATCTGCATGGTTATTTTTTTTATTCATGGTTAGAACTATCCATGTGAAAACTGTGTGCTCAACTTGTCTAGCCAAATTTCCAACCATTCTCCAAATACTCAATGGAAACCAAAGGGGGAGGGAATAACATTGTGTGATGACATGGGTACAAAACCCTCCACCTATTTCCACCGAACGGGAACAACAGAAGAAATATGATGACACCATAGGTTTAAACTCTTCCTATCTTTCATACTGAGGATAGTACTTTGTACAAGGGTTTAAACTACACTGGGGTTTCCCCTGACTACGCGCCAGCTTCTCTCTGGGACCTATGGCTGGAGCTCAAAATATTGAAGCATCTTCGGCCACACAGTTTGGCTGTTGAAACCCCTATGTGGAACTTCTTCTTTCGGTGCCACAAACAACTACACCGCATACCCTGATGGGTTCATCAAGACATAACACACTCCATAACTCACTTTACCAAAACCAGACATTTCACTGAAACAAGGGATCAGAATAAGCACACACATCGCACCTTGTTTCTTTAGGTGAGAAACAATAGAAGGGTAGGACACGTATAAACACTATCCTCTAAGATAGAGGATTTGATGTTTTTCCCAAGGGATACATACTCCCAACATAACAGAGAACCTAAGAGGATTGTGTGACCTTGACCTTTACAGTCAAAAGAGCACACAACATCACAATGGGTCACCGAACATGACCCTTGTGATTGATAGAAACAATACATGGAACATGACCATATTCCAAGTCCCTAAAAACAGACAAGTCCAAAAAGTGGACACAATATCCTATCAGGACCAAAATCTCAAAATTGGTTGTTTAATAATAACTCTTGCTTCAAGGAAACTATAAAGAACCCAGAGGCCCTCTTAGACACCATCATGACACTCATCCACACTAACAACCAAAGAACACTTCCACCTTCGATGAATCATGAAACTTAAGAAACCAAGGCCTCTTTCAACCTTCCACAAGAACTATCCCACTACAAGAGGATCTACAAATCAACTAAATGAATGGTTGTAGACTCAATCAACAATGATCTATAAAATATTCCTTATATTGATCAACTGGAGGATTTTCCAATGGAGAAACAATACGGGTTGCACTTTAGTTGTGCACTAACCCTAAATGGGGGCGTACCTTATCCAACGGGAGAACCTAAGGACCCAACCAGGATGGTCCATTTGTCAAAAAAAACCGTAAACCAGATCCAAAAAAATGAAGGTAACCACCATAAAGGTGTCCCGAAACATATCTCAGAGGAGACTACTAACCGGTCCTTCTACCTAGCTTACTGACCAAACATAATCCCAAAACACAGTTCAAATAGGAGGGGTTATTGGACTAAAAAAACATCCCACAAAAACAACATCTTCAAAGACCCATAATATAAACCCTCCCAAAACTATTCATCAAGACATCATGTTTTTCTTTAAAACCATTTCTTTGAAAACAAGCGGTTCAGCGGTAAGAGTATCGACCAATGGTACCCCATGGGCCTCACACATGCATGTTTTTGTGCCACACCAGACACCCACCTCATATCCATCCCGGAACTCATCCAGTCGTGCCATCAACCATCCATCATCCCATATAACCCCATGCATGTGGTCACTAATGGAAATACCAAAGGTTAAAACAAAAATTCTTTCCACTTTTCAAAACCAAAACGGTCAACCAACACATCCTTTTTTTCTCATAACCGCTAACCACGAGATCAAAATCCCAACTCACATCTTACAAAAATTTTCAGAAAGTCACAACCATTTAGAAAATAACTCACATTCAAGATATTCACATAAATTTCAAAACATCTCATCCCATTAAAACACACTCTGATTGTTTAGAAAACTCTATTGGAAACACTTTTCAAAATCAACTTCAATACAGTTTCTACATTCAAAAGAGGTGTAATCACACCATTTTCTATTTCAAAATAATTCTGAATATTTAGTTCCAAAATTTCATAAATCATACCATTCCATATTTATTTGAAAATAATTTCACAAAAACATTACACTTATTAAAACCAAGTCACTTTAAAACCAAAGTTCCAAGATTTCAAAAATAAAGAACACAAGACAATGCGAGAGGAAACTATTTTCAGTGGGTGACTTGGACATATGGTTGGCGGCCATATTCCAATCACTTCACTGTCACAGAGAGTGTTCTAGGGAATATCCCCAGCTCCACATGGCTTGCCAGACCCTGGGAGCTCATTGAGACCATTAACCCAACTCTCTTTTCATTTCCCCTAATCATCATCAAACCAAGAAAACCAAAAGACATAGACAAATCCCAACTTCCCCTGGTGACTTGAATCCTGAAATGAGGTGTGGTGATCAAGCACACTACCCATAACCAGAATTCCATGTCCCAACAATCATAACTCTATACTATCCCAACTATTTCCTAAATAACATGACTCAAATGGAGCGAACCTCCTCTGATACCATTTTGTCACGAACCGAATCTAGTCGCCTTCAAAATCGGCACCCGATCCGATCCATGGCAAGACCCGAAGGGCGTTCCCGATCCCCACGGGCTGGCACAAGTTCCTGGGTATCATAAAATGATAATTGGGAATGATTTACCCGAGTTTATAAACTTAAAACGACAAAAGAGTCCAATAAAACAAATCTGGATTTTTCAACTAAAACCGTCTTTTACAAAATTTCAAAACTGAAATACATAAGTTAAAACTATGTTTAAAGACCATTTCAATGGTACATAACCAAATAAGGATATCCCAAGAACCTCCACAAGGAAAGAGACACCTCCCTCATGCTATCTCCATGACACTGCATCCCAATGGACAACTAAAAACCTGAATCAATGGCATAAATCCTGTACCCAAACCTGTGACATAAAATAAGCAAATCTACTTACACCCAAAGGTGTAAGTAGGGTGTGAGAGAAAGCCCAGTAGGATACCACCACTAATAGATTCCATGTGATAAACATTTAATGGTGAAAAGCATGCAAGTTTTCAAAGACATGAGATGCTAGTTAAAATTTCTAAAAGATGCAACATTAAATAAAAACAGTTTTCAGGTGGGCTAATTTAAAGAATAAAAATATTTAAAATAAATACCATAGCTACTAAATTTTCCAGCCTCTCATACCGTATACCGACGGTAAGAACAAAGTATCGAGTGAGCACAATCAATGGGAAATAACCCCTAGGCACTAGCTAGCTGTGGGTCCCAGGTACCTCGTATCTCGGTGAGAGTAACCATCACAAATATCCATTCTCGTGCACGAGCCACTAGTAGGGAACATACCCATAACCTAGTGGTCCCCAATCATCATCATCATAGTTTAGTTAGAGTTGTTAGCGTCAATCTTGCTAAGTGAAACTGAGGCCAAACCCCACGGATTCACTAGCATACTAGTACACGTCCACCCACCTAGATACACGGGTTTTCCCTTTGTGCTCAAACAAGTTCAGAAATCCAAGAAGTATAGTTCTCACATGAAAATATCACTTACACATCACAAATTAACCAAACAGCCCCATGTACATCACGCAAGTCAAAAATTCCACTTTTCATTCAAATGCATTTTGAAATCAAACTCACTCCAAATTGCCTACAACACTTTTCACATTTCTTTAAAACTTCCACAAATCCATTAAACAATTTTATAAAACCATTACAAGATATTCAACTCACATAACAGCCCACACACATGTCACACAATACCCTTCTCACCTTCACAATTCATTTTATAAATAAACTCACATGAAATATCCCACACCCGTGTTTCGCACACAAAACACAATTTAGTAAAACATTTCGACAATTTATAAAAAAATTCTAAAAATGTTTAACATCTCAAATCACCACTTTACCATTAAAAAACCCACATTAGGTGAACACACTCACCCAAACAGTACATATACACCCTTTCCCAACTTTGTTTAACCAAATAAAACATTTTCAATTTTTATAAAACAAACCCAAGAGGTATAACCATTGTTTGCACACTAAACCCATTTCCAAAACCCTCATTTAAAAGAAAAATCATACCACTACCAATCCAAAACAGAATCTTTCAGCCCTAAAACAATTATTAAACCACCCCCAAATGTTATAAAAATACATCAAATAATACCACAAAGATACACATGAAAAACACACGTTTTCATAAATCACCTTCAAAAAGTACAACAGGTTTTTAATCCTTAAACTCATTAAAAAAAAACCTACTTTCAAGGACAACATGACAATAAGGAATTAACAAACCAGAATTGGCACCCCCTTTCAAGACTAATAAATCACTTTCATATGTTATAAACTAAACTCAAACATTACCCCAAGAGTCACACATGAAAAGTACCCAATTTCAAGCTATAATGAAACTAAAAATTAAATGTTTAACCAAATCCATAAAAACTGTTTTAACAGCACATAAAACAGATTATAAACATGCTTAATTAATAATCCATGCAAGCTAACTCATCAAAAAATGGCTACACATGGAATCACCTACCCTTTTGAGTCGAAACCCTCAAAACTTGGTGCGAAACCTTAAGCGCACCACCGTTGCACCAAAAGGATTATAAATCCAGACCTAAACCACAATAATTTACCCAAAAGTCACCAAATCAGACATTAGGATCGAACCCCAACTTCTGGACATGAGGAACTTCAAGAAAAAGGAAATAAAACTAAAAGAGGATGGAAGGAACCAAGAAGGAATTCCCTTACTTGAAATATCTTGAAGGAATCGGTCCCAATCCACCAAATAATGAATCAAAAAGTACCCAAAACTGGTATGGAGGTTCGAAGGATTCATATTAGGTCATGTGGGGACTGAAATGGGGGAAAATGATAAAAAATGAAGGAGTTATGAAAGGATCAATTTACCTCTCCAAATCTGCCCGATTTTAGAAATCCTAATAATTTCAGTACTAAATCGCAATGAAGAAGAGCTCCAAAGAGGGGAGAGAGAGCTTGGTCGCGTGTCTGGGTTCAAGGGGCGCAATTGAGGCTTTGAATCACCGAAAAATATTTAAAAATTAATAAGTTATTGATTAATCAAATTTTATTTTTAAAACTGGAATTGGGCTTTCGGGCAGGCCCAATCCCTTAAATAAAAACCAACATAAACCTTGGTTATGGATTTCCAAAGGCTCCAAATTTTAATTGAGGTGTTAATATATCAGGGGAGGACATTTAGGAGTTGGAATTAGTGAAAAAGATTAAAAAATTAAAAAGTTATAAAAGAAATAAAATTTATTTTTAAATCTGGAATTGAGTTCACGGTTTGACCCAATTCATGAAAACTCACATATTCTCCATAAAACCATTGGAAACCCCCAAAACAAAGAATTAATGGAAATTAAAATAAAAATACATTTAAAATAATCTATGTATGTGACAGAAACCAAAAATCACATAAATTAAACAGACAAACCAAATTAAATTACCAAGAATAATGTTAAATTCATATAATGAATCCATTTTATAGAAACACCTTCCTCAAAGTGGTATATAATTATCCTCCTTCGAAAAAGGTGATTGAAAACCAAGAGATCATCCATCAAAGGAAAAGGAATATCTTGAAACTGCAATAGATCAATAAAAAACACTATCCAATCATGAATCTTACCCATTAATGATGATAAAAAAAATTTCATAACCAATGAAATGAAGATCTAGAAATAAAACATTCCTATATATGCATCCCACAACAACTCTGATGATTGATCACCGAAAGGGCGATCCAGGAGCGGAGATCTCCAAAATCTTCAAGGTTGAGCACTCGGTCGAGAGAGGGAGGATACATGTCGAATAAAACAATAAATTATTTCAATATTCCCAAAACATCCCAATCATAGATACTTACATTGAATCTAATACCATTACATGATATGATCTCAATGAAGGAAGGAAATAATGGTAAACACCTCATTTTTTTATAAAAACCTGATTTTATCTATTACATTATATAAAATTAAAATTAATAATGTGTAATCATCATGCCTTAATCAATAGTCATGGAATCTACCTAGTGATAGTTACACATCGTATAAACCCTTTACGTAGTTTGTAATTGTCCAGAAGATGGAAAACAGTCTAGTTCAACCCAAAATCACAAAAAACCACGTTCAAAATTATCAGAACTCTATTAGAATCCTATAAATAGCGTGGAACATTTATTCCTACCCTCCATTAATTCAAAGAATCATACATCCATAATACTTGGTTCATTTTCTCATGAAGAGGCTATTCATCCCTAATAATAAAATAAACACACCCAAAAAAATACAATAAACAAAGCTTGAACGAGGGATCACCGGAAAAGATTAATGGGATGTTGCATAAAAAGAATGAGTACACACTAAATACAAATTTAAAAATATGGTATGGTCACTATAAATTCATGGTTATGAATTTTAGGTCAACAAATGATCCTTGTGTATTTATAAAATTATTTAAGAGTGTTTTAGATAGATGTAAAGATAATTTTTTTATGAGGTATTTATTGATCATTTCTTGACATTCTCTAGTGATTATGAGAGACATAAAATTCAACACTAGATAGTATAATAAATACTAAGAGAAAATGAGTTATAATAGAAATTTAAAAATATAAATTTTGGATTCAACGAGTACCTTTTCTTATCCTTTTCATCACCAAGAATGGTATATTTTTACCTTAAAAGTTTAAGGTGGTTACAGAATGAACATAACTTTTGAATTGACTAAAATACATCATTTCCTTAGAATAGTTAGTCATTAATAATGAATTTTTGAAAAAAAAATATTTTTCAAATCTATTAACCAAATTAACATACAAAAATGTTATATTTACCTATTAAAAGGAACATTAAGAATGACATAAAAAAATAAAGAATAGATTGATCAATGAACTTTTATTTAATTTAATATTGCGAAATAATGGAATATTAGTCTTTGATGAAGCATCAAATAATATTATGTGTTTGTGGATTGTAAATCATTATAAATAAATCCCTATGAGTATATTACTAAACTCATGACTTAGAGGTATCAGTATTATTACATTTTTAAGTAGATAAAGAATAAATATTTATGGAGACGTTTGTGATGTATATATGGATCATAAGAGTTTGAAGTATATATTCAAAAAAAAGGTAATCAATATGAGGAAATACAAAGGCGTAGAAATACTAATGGACTATAATTGTGGTATAGATAACCATAAAAGAAATAAAACTAACATATTCAATGATATTAGTATAAATAATCATGAATTATACTTGATGATAGTCATAGAAAATTATTTAATACTCAAGCATCTAGTGAATATTGACCTATGAATAATGATAGAATTGGAAAGAACATACCTTATAAATTAATATTCATATGATATTTACCAAATGATATAAAAAAAGCATAATGTAGGACAAGGATCTGTATAAAAATAATTTTTAGATTATAGGAATTTGAAAATTTGTAATGTTAAAAAGGGATAACTAAATTTGGATAAGATCCTATAAATACAAGTAGAATTGAAACTAAATTATGTGTATTTACAATAATATTAACAGTAAAATTTATCTTTGTATTCAAGTATCAGAATGATATATGGGGATATAAGAGAAAATTTTTGGTGGAGTAACATAAATTAAGAAATTTCTTACTATAGGGTAATATGTTTTGTATAGAACATGTTATGTCTGAAATAACACTTTAGAAATGGGTTGTGAAATCTCCCTTCTTTACTTATGTATAAGTGGGATGGTATTAGAATGGAATTTTTGACTATTGTTAGTAATTATTTTGAGTTAAATTATTCTATAAGGGTTATCATAGAGTATATTAACAAGTATTCTAATTTATTTTCTATAGTGGTGGATAATTTCATTTATAATCACATAAAATTTTGTATTAATTAAATGGTGAAACATCAAGGTATAAAATTATCATTAGTATATTATCAATATACATGTTCAATGAAGAATGTTCGGAGAATTATATATAATGATATGAGTACTAAGTTAAATTCTAGCTCAATCGATAATTCTTACATGGATTGTTTTTCTAAAAGGATTATACATACATTATAATACATGTTGATGTCATTCTTAAATGACTTAAATGGAATTTGGGATCAATATATACCTCCATCGTATAAATGAAACCCTATAGATATTTTTTTTGGAAAAATATATTTTATTTCATCTTTCATGGATAATGTTGGAGAAAGGAGTATATCGATCCATAACATGTTTAATAGGAAATTGATAATAAATGATCCATTTATGAAAACTTAAGAGTATGTATAACAATTCATAAAAGTTGTTTTCATAACTAATGATACTAAATGTAATATAAAATTAAATTCTATATAATTTTAAAGATATAAAGAGATCTATTTTAATAAAATATACCTCAAATTTTGATTGAAGACATCAAAATTTGGAAAAGAGAATTTTAATTCTTTTGCAAAATAATAAAATGCGTATGTGAATAGTGAAATATGTGAAATAAAAAATATGATAACATAAGTCAATGATGCCTAGAATACATCATGAATGATGGAATAAATTATATAATAATATTAGTTATAGATTAATTGACTAATATTAATATTCGTAATCATAATAATTTTTACTATTCACATTCTTGAAGAAATAGAACAATGTATTCAATTTCTTGTTATAAAACCCCTCCTCTATCACTTGTAAATTTAAACCCACTTATTAGGATAACATGGATATGTGATTAAAAATTATGGGGTTAATTAAATTTAAAATTATTTTTATATAACCACCAACATCATCCTCCTTTATTTCGAATCAATCTCTCAATATTACTATATGTAGTAAATATAATTTGAAATATAAAAATTTAGTGAGGTTAACTTCTGAAATGGATTTCTATGTCTCAATTGTATCATACTTTTTATGAAACTCACACTCAGATCCTATTTTATTATCAAGATGCTGATATAGGAAAGGGTATATCCTTGAACGATATACAATTTTTTGCTAGAAAGCATATTTATTCTTGAAATAAATTATTCTAAAATAAGTAACATAAAACTTTGAAGAATAATCACCAATGTAAATGCACCACAAAAATCAGATATGTTATATTTTTATTATTCTTCCTACACTTTTACTGAAATCCCAACAATTCATTCTCTTCTCACATTTTTTTGGAATTCTAACAACATTTTCGAACAACTTATTCTCCTTTTTATTCTTTATTTTATTCTCATCATGTCACCAAGATTTATTCAATACATTTAATAAGAAAAACCATAAATATTGGAAAATAAATTCTAAAATAATTATTGATCATAAGAGATCATTTTTAATGATCATATATAATATGTACACAAGACATGGTCATTAATATCTATACAATATCACAAAATCACCATAGCATTATTTTCGTAAATATTTCCACAAAAATCATGCCATTATGTCCACAAGTTAATGAATACATAAAATGAAATAGACTCAGTGTGAAGGATATTCTCATAGGTTTGGATTATTACACTTCCAGAAAATTTGTTTCTAGATTTATAAAATCATGATTATAATAATAATAATAAAATTTAAGTCACTAAAAAACACAATAGTTTCATCTAACATAATACTCTAGAATTATAAGATTTCATTGAATTAATAAAACATTACATATCATGTTAAATATCCCATCGATCCGTTATTATATCTTTTATGTTGGAATTCAGCCCTTAGTTAAGAATTCACAACACTCTTACTTATATCATTACCTAAATATTATTTCCTCTTATATTTGAGTTGTGTACCCTTACAAATGTATTGGACTATCCATGTGACTCATAAATATCAATAGTAATGTCTAATTTATTCTTAAATATTCAGTAATGATTTAGAATTACTCTTATATATATATTTTATATACATTTTATTAGTATCATATAACTCCGAAAACACCTAGAAATCATCTCTATCCATATAACATTTTCCCCAAAAATTCACTTCTAGTTAAAATTACCATTCTCATGTTATGAAAAAAAATTAAAACATAATTGTAAATGGGTTCAAAAATCAATCCCCTTTTGATTTGTTATAAATAACTCACTTTGCATCCATCTAACTCAGAAAATCTATTTCTCTTGAAAAAATATCTACTCCCTCATAAGGGAAAATTTGAGAACCTTTTTTTCTGCCCCTTATGAAAATAAAATCAAATATATTTTTTAAAAGTTAAAGTGATAAATTTATAAAATAATTCAACCATAAATAATTGAACACTTTGTATTTGTATGAAAATAGTATATAAAATAAGAGGGAATAATTTAGACCTCAAAAATTTCCATGAATAGTTCAAAAATAAATACTAACATGTAATATTATGTGTTTAATTCATAAAAAAATTACAATTACATTATATCACTTGATCAAAAAACTTAATAAAACGTTCATGGGTGGGTTGTTTTGACTCTTAGAAATCCCCCCTCAACCCCTTAAAAGAAAAAAACTAAATTTGAATTGGGTAAGAAAGTCCTATAATCCATACATAAATGTTATAAAATGGTATATACTCACATTTGAAACCCCATATTCTCAATAGACTCACATTAATGTTTTTTTTGTAAGAATATTAGTCATATTATAATTTCATAGAAAAATTTATTGATTAATATGACTTTTGTCACCTTATACATAAACATGTTACACTTCATATCAGAGTGCTTTGATCTTGAATACTACAATGGATTATTGGAATTATTTATATCACTTTGGTTATCTTAATCAATAACCTGGGGATTGTTGGCCACAAGATACATTTCATTTTCTTAAATTATAATTCATATCATTTATATATATATTTTTTATGTGTAAACATAATCAGAAATAGTGGAGTTAAAAGTGACTAATTATTTACTCGTTGAATTATATGCCACACATCTTTCACAGAATAAGAAGACTCCAACTGATGTGTATTTTCTATCTTCTAGATGCCTAATCCTGTTAATACTTATTAATCCCTGTAGGTCAATCTCAAATTTGTATTCATAAAAAAATATATATTTTGAAGTATTATTGGCACATCTATTAATCCTTTTAACAATAAAATGGGATTCATTTGGGTTGGATAGATACATTGGATAAATAGTGAAAAAACAATATGTTAGGCCTGGTGTGGTTCAGTTAAAAAAGGATTCATATCAAGTTATTAAATTTTTAGTTATTAACAACATTATTTTAAACATATTTGCTAAATTTTATACACACTTTAATTGGTTTAGAAAACACTCTTTATTCCTCCATGATAAAAATTTTCAAAACTACTTGGGGTATTTCTCAGGAAAAATGATTATGTAACCAATAACTTGTGTAATTTACAAACCTATGAAAATTTTAATCTACCTATAAAAATATATTACAAACTTATACTTTATTTTTGTGAAAAACTCATCACAAAAATTCACTTTGTTACTATAAAATATGATTTATTCAACATATATAATCACAATTGGTGATATGGTGTTGGTCTTTTTTACATAATTTTTTTTCACCTATAAATTTATTTATTACATTATTTTCTAGTACTCATCCAAATTAAAATACCAATAGATTTAGTATTTTATAACCCATAAATATCCTTGTTCAATTTTCTGACCTTTTTTCCACCTTTTTGAATAATTAAACCCTTTAGTTTCTCAATATAAACAACTTTTTGGATTTCTATCTAGATATTATAGCTTTACATCCATTTGAAAAATATAAAGATTCTTTGAGACGTAATTATATGGAAAATTTGGATTGTATCAAGAAAAGAACCATGGGTAAAAGTCTCTTCAAAATCAATTCCTTCTATTTTTAGTACCCTTTACACACATATCTAGCTCTATTTCTAGACACATCACCATTCTCATTTATATTAATCGTAAAAAATTTTTTTGGAAAATTTATTTTCCCCTTAGAGAAATATCCCAAATATTTATATTTTTATTTTAAAACATCTCTTAAATCATGGATTGAATCAATTATTTGTGCTCAAAAAAATTATCAATAGTTTGAATTTAAATTTTTTAATGAAGACTAATGTGATTGTTTCCTTTAATTTTAGTCTCATTTTCCCTACATGATTCTAACCCCAAATGAAATTTTAAGAATCAACTATTAGCTTTTAGATTTCATTTAATTCAATTTTCAATCCAATGATTTTTTCTGGTGAATGTTGTATCTCTGGAAGATAGATTATGATATTGTGGGTTATAATGGTGGAGTGGAAGCTAAAAATTATGGAATTCCATGAATTATAAATATCTAATGATGATGAAAAAATGTATATATGAAAGATTAACTTTTATTTCACCCATTAACATGGCTGAATTAATAATGTTTGGAAAATATTATGGGCATTATGAAAAAAATGTAAGGTTTTACTTAAAAAAGTTTTGTAATTCACAAGGTGTATTAGGTGGAGGAGTTGAGGTGGTTGTATTTGATGACTTAATGGATAGATAGGCACAATTATAGGATCTATGTGGAATACATTCTTATGGAGATAAAAATATATGGATATTATTATCATAGAATTTATTCTAGTATATTTTGTAGAATCTATCATTTTATTGGTATTATGAATAAATTATAATCATCATCTATTTACTTAATCAATAAAAATAATAATTCAAATCAAGGAGTTGAACTCAGGTTTAAACCATATAAATTGTCTTGTTCTTTTGTCTCACTATATTATTTTCTTTTCATCCAACAATTGTTTCCTATATTTTTTAAAGTATTTTGTTCATTGTGTTGTGGTGAATCGGGTGTGGTGTGTCTTCCATATTTAAAAATAATTATAGTTTCAGCTCATATCATATCTTTTTTACTTTCATAATGAGTTCTAGTAGATATATTCTATTGGTATTATATAAGACATTAAGTATCTTAACAAAAGGTATCAAAGATTTGATTGGAGAATCATTGGATGGTCTAACACTGGTGAATGTGATTCGTAGATCGGTTCAATACCATTTTTTCTACCATTTCCTGGTAACATATTTTTTTTAACAAGTTCCATATACCACATAAATGTTCTACAATTTAATTAGACTTCAATAATTTTAAAAATGGCATTGGGTGAGGGTAGCTTCCAGGCGGATAAGCTTGACAGATAGATATTGGGTTCTATAAAATGTAGATTGATTATTTTAGACTATATAATAACCTTGATCTAACATTAATAGTTACCAAGATGGAATTGATAAATATTGAAAATTAGTATAAAATTGATAATAAAATATCTTATTTTATATCAAATTAATTATCTCTTAACATGGTTTATAATATTTTTGATGTGAACAAATTATCAAAACATATGACGACCTTCACTGATATGTATTAAAATATAGCAGTAATTATCACGGTGATCTTCTCGCTGAGGTTATTTAGAATGTGGATCTTTGAATGTAATCAAACATAAAATCAACTCAATTAATTAAACATGATATGGATTCAATTTTAGTCGGTGAAGATAAAATATGGAGATTAGAAGTGGGAACTATTTTTTCACTCATCCCTCCCTGAGTCATGGCACGGGATGGTCATTATTAGGCGAAACACATGGGAAAAACCAAGACTTTTATTCTAGATGTTAGAGACATGGTATTAAATAATAAACATCATTATAATTTGAAGAATGTATCTTTGAAAAAGTCATATAGTGCAGTATTAATAGATATTCAACATCATGAAATGGAGAGAATAATGGGAAAGAAAGAAGAATTAGAAGTATGTGTATCTAAGTGGATGTTGAATCTATTTGTTAACATTATGGGAAGAAAGGTCACGTGAAGAATGATTTAAATAATAGGAAAGTGAATTATATAAGAACCATTTTTGTTATTCTATCTAGTAATATTGTATCTGACGATAAGATTGGTCTATTATTGAGTTTTTTTGGCTTTCTTGAGTGATGGATTATAGACTCAGGATCTTCATTTTATGCGACATCGATGTGGGGTTCATAAAGGAATATATTTCATGTAGTTATGGAATTGATAATCTTATTGATGAATAGGGTCTTGTTATTATAGAACATAATGAAATATCTATCTAGAAAAGGAATATAAATATGAGGGATTTAAAGAGTACCTATCATATATCATGATTGAGGAAAAACATAATTTCCATCAGATATTTAAATGATATAGTTTTCAATACTGTATTTGTGTATATCACGGAAAAATTTACATGGATTCATGGTTTTTGAAAATGGAGTGAAATATAGTTTTTTCACCTTAATGGAATACCAAAAAAATGATGCATATCGAATATATAACATCCTCAATGTAATGGAATGACAGTCTGTGCTACTTCAGTGAGAACAGATGAAAATAATCTCTAATAAATATATATTGAAAATCATAAATATAATGAATATGACTAAAATGAAATCACATGTAAAATAACGCAGCTGCCCACTAGGTGTGAAGGGATTCTTAATCCTCACTAGTTGGAAACTAGTTCTTGGGTATTAAAACACACAAGTGGGAATGTTTTCACCCAAAAATAAAAATTAAACAAGTAGTGAAAACATTAATAATAATCTAGTATAACATAAAAAAATTATGTATTCATACAAATAATGATTGTATAAATATAATAATGCAATCCAAATGATTTCTAAATCAAATAAACATTTACAATGATACATAGTAATAAATTTGACTAATCTTATTCAATAGTATAACATAATAAATTAACAAAATACCTCAATAACAACAAATCCACATGCTCATTATATAAATTGGAATCATATTACATGAAATATAACTAGATTAATTTTTGTAACACCCAAATATTTTATAAATTTCTCTCTTTATATAATTTTCATTCTTCTATAGATTTCGTTATACGCAACATAGAGTTTAAGCAAACCATGATATACTATTAAAATATGATTATGTGACCATTATAAACTACCTATTAAATTGGAGGTTATGAATATGATTAAATAATTTATTATATATATATATATATATTAGTGAATATAAATTTACATATATTTTTTACCTATATTGTCACTCAAATTTTACAAGTCATTTTTTATTTCAAAAACATGTATCAATAAAAAATAGTTTTTTTTGATGTTGGGAAAAACATTATATTTTATTTTTTAATTATTAAAGGGATTACATTATGGAAATTATATTATTTTTTAAATAAATATTTTAAAATTATCTTACAGTGAAATTTTGAGATTTTTCAAAAAAGATTAAATTTTCAATAAATAATGAAAAAATTGTTTATTGAAAAGTATATATTCATTTAATGTATTCATAATGTAAAATTATTTTTTTAAATATTTTTATAGTATAATTAGTTTTAAAATATAATTATTTATTTTTTAATAAATATAATATAATCATATTATTTTGATTGAATTTTAATCTTCAATTTGAAATAAAAAAAGTATACCTTAATGGAAACTTTTCTGAAAAACATTTTTCAATTTAATTTTTCCTTCTTATATTCAATTAATATTTTTCCACTTCTATTAATTGAATAATGAAAAATTAAATCCATATTTTGGATCAGGTGGTTCAAATTTTCTAAATTTCCCCTTTTTATTTTTGGTTAATATTAATAGTAACCATGGTAAAAATTATCATCTATGTATAGTGTGAATATTGTTAATCAGGGATAAAAATAAATGATTATTCCATCATTAATCATATTAATTATAACTGAATAAAGGTAATTATAAACTTATTATTATATTATAATAATTTCTTTTCTTAATGGACACATTTCAATGAAAATTAAAATTTTAATGATTAAAGTAAAGGATGCTACAAATGTCACTCTCTTAATTTTAAATATCGCTTATGTTTTCAAGGAGGAAAATATAAGTTATGAATATATAATAAGAGTAATTATTATATTAATGAAATTATTTTCATGATGTAAACATATTTTTAATATTCATAAGTTATATAATTACCATAAATTCATATGTAACGTCGATGTATAATTTTTTAAATATTTATAAAAAACAAATAAATTATATTTAAAATATTATAAGTAATTTAATTTGATTTAGTTATAGTGTTCGATGAATTTTATAGATGAATATGAAAAATTATTTTTATGTCAAATTATTATAATATAATTAAAACTTCTTCTTTATTTTGTTTAAGACAAAATAATTAAATAATGATTAAATTGATATGAATGATATTTTTTCAAAATAATATTTTATTAAATTATTCAAAAATAATTTTTTGAAAGATATTAATTATTATAATACATGGTCTAACATTTAATCATTTTTTATTTGTGATTTAATAGTAACATTATTATTAAAATCAAAACCATTTAATTGTGAAATTATTTTTACAGTGTTTAATGTCAAAATAAGTTCACTAACGGGATAAAACAAAATACATTGTTTAAAACACAACATATTCCTATCAAAATTTATTTTATGTTTCTATTTCAACCCCAAAATATATTATATTTGAATAAACTTTTTTCTTGATGCAATTTGGAAAGATTATGACTTTATTATATTTTAATATTTTATGAAATTCTTAAATTTCCTGTTACCTCAATTATAAAATCATGCCTCATGCCCTCACTTATTCGCACATATTTAGACTTATAGATTGAAAATAAACTACCAAAATATTTTTTATACTTTATTTTATTCATTATAGTGGTGATTTTTCTTCACTAAATACCAACCCTAAGGTCCTTAAAAGGATATCTAAAGGATTCATTTTAAATAAGAGGAAACTCCCTAACCAAACTCATTCTTTTAAATTCTTATTTCACTCCATATATATATTTTATATTCTTCATAAAATAATAAATCATTATAATAAATTTATTAAAAGTTATTTTGAATAGGAAAACACATTTATTTTCTCACTTTTCATCAAATAGCTAGTGAAATTATTCTTTAGGCGGACGTACGACTTGTTGTCTCCATGTAGCGATAAAATTCATTTTCCATCATCATATTTCATTTATTTTTATTATAATGGGTCTATGGATTACATATTATACTAATTAAATGATTATTATTTTGAATTTATAATACTATATCAAACTTATTACATTCCAAGTAATTGTAAGATGATAATGTTGCTCGGGCGCACTTATAGACTACCACCTCCACAAAAAAAATGTTTTTAATTTTCCATTTTTGTTTTACACAGATGGGAATAAGGATGATTTAAATTTATATATATGAAATACATGATATAAAAATTATTCATTAATGGTATGTTATTATTTACCATTATTTCGTTCCCCCTGTCAAAAAGTGACATCATTATTTATGTGTATGTACGTCATTTCATCTCCATGAATGGTGTAATTAATTTTAATATCTCTATATTTTATTGATATATATATATATATATATATATTTAATATATACTATATTTATATCATAATTAACATTCTATATATTATGTAACCATGATCAATGTACAATTATTAGAACTACTGAGCCAAAAAATACTTGAAAAATGAAGCAGTTATCACGTGGAATAGTGACTTTAAAGAATAATTTAGATTAAATGGGTAATAAAAGGATATAATTAAATATTAATTTTTTATATATGTGTGTATGTTTTTGGAAAATGTTTATAAAAAATATATATTTATTATACAATGCATTTTTATATGTATTAAGGAAGTCGGACTGTGGGTAACAGATTTCTATTCTCATATTTATTTCTCGGAGACTTTTGTCATATTCAAAACACATTTATTTTGTCTTGTGTATATTTTATCCCTCTACCTGATTATATCATTAATATCCTAATATTAATTATATGTAATGTTTAATATGATGTTATTATCTAATGGTGATTGTAATTCAAAAATTAATAATGTGCTAAGGGGTTTTCATCTCACTTTTATTTCTAGGGGACAAATTCCATATTCACCACTTGTTTATTTTGTGTGGTTTATAGAATTAAATTAAATTTATATTATGATCATTTTTATTAATTGTATGGGGATTTACATATCCATATATAGTTTTTAAATTTATGGGTCTCTACAACTCAACTGATACTAAAGTGGAAATTGTTTTATGTTTCAATCCCATTTTTTTGAAGATTTAATTATTGTGTTTATTATGATGAAATATTATGATCTCCCTATAAAAAACTCAAAAAAATTATTCTCTTATGTTTATTTCATTAAAATAAATATTTTACATTCAATTTTCTCGCATTATATTTTATTGAAACTATATATATATATATATATATATATATATATTAGTGAAATCAAATTTATTTCTCTATTTGATTAGAAAACCATTTTCTTTAATAAATAGGTTTTCTAAAAAAATAAGGTTTTTTTTCAAATATCCTATGTTTTTTTAAATCCATTTCTTTACCAATTACTGAATTTTTAAAATATGTTTTAAGAGAAATAGAATTTAATTCTTAATGGGGTACTTTCTAACATTTTATAAAAACAGACTATCAATGGAATATTTTATTTTAATATATATGACATGAATTCAAATTTTCTCCATCATTACTGATCAATAATGTGATTCCCCCTTCATATTTATCCAAGGATATTTTCAAATAAATGTGATTATAGTAAATTTTATGATTTTTTGGTAATTAGAAGTAATTTTCATAGTGAAATTATATTTTCATCATGAAATGAACCACATGATCTTTCATAATAATTTTACATCAATGATAAAATATTTGAAGTTAATTAACCCTTACAATTGATACAATCCAATGATACCATTAATAATATTCTTTTTAGATATTTTTGGTTTATATTGATGAGATGTTTATAAACCCATTTATTTTCACTCAGTTATGCTATAGTGAATTGATGAAATGTTTAACAGACCCATTTTCTATTCCTGGGTTATTATGTGATTATATAATGAATGTCGTTTGATATTATGGCACACATATGCATGGTTTTCATTATGTGGGCATGGTAATTTTATAACCAAGTATTTTGGTTATGTTGTAACCAAAGTCTAAGTTTATGTTATAACCAAGGATGGTGGTTACAATATAAACAAGGGTGGTGTTTATTTTATCACCAAGGATGGTGGTTATGTCATAACTAAGGACATTTCTTATATTATAGACAAGATTATTGGCATCTTTATAACTAAGGATGGGTGAAACATTATAATGAAGGAAGGTCGAGACTTATATCTTCCTCAATGGAAATTGGTAAATAAGGATATCTATTGTGATAAATAGGACTTAAATGGGGAGTGAACCTAGTTTAGTATGGGACTTACTCTTCAATGAAGGACTTTGGAGTGAATGGTGGCCATTGTAGTAGTTTGGGGAGTGAACACATTCCATTATTGTAATTTTAAAAACGATCCTTTAATACAAATGAAATGATTTTATATGGTTATTTGTATGAAAAAAACATATGTATTATGATAGTGTTAGGATGTCATGACAAATTTACTTTGATTTCATTAGGATTCATGTCATGTAAACTGCCAATTTTTATGCCACGACATAAAATTATAATCTATGATATACAGGGAATGATTTCCAAATTTCAATCTCATTTCCTCATGACTTATACTCATATTATGCTTATGTGGTCAGTGATATCTACCTTTTTAGCCTTACTGGTCAAATTTTCTATCCCTTTCATACATTTCCTTTCTCCAGGTTATGAATAAATTTTTTATAACTGATATGTCTATGAAGGCTTATAGTAATGAAGAACATAATGGGAGACTCTTATGAACTAATTTTTTTGTGTCCATATTTCCAAATACATTACACCTATAGTATTAAAGTATTGATTTTTATGTTATGTAATTAATTTTAATATATTACAATGTGATATCTATGTATGAAAATTATATGTTTCTATAATTATTATCAGATAAATGTTTAATTGACATTAGGAAACTAGAATGAGATATTATTTTTCAGAACACTTGAGATAGGTCTAAGTATAGTGAGACATCCAAATGTTTTGGTAATGATCATAGATATAATATGTTAATCCTAAGGTTTCATAGATCGAACTGAAGGTTTATTAATTTACACATCCAACAAATGGTTCTCCATTATTATTTAATTTTCCACGAATTATCCTTTCTTAGACTATGTTTTTTTAGTTATTAGATTGATCCTGAAGGAATCTTGTAAATAATGAATGTGATGGAAAATTCATTGAATTACCTTGTGAGAAAACAAATAGAAAAGGAGTTAGGATTCAATAACATGTTACTATTATCATTTTACTCTATCAAGATATTAGTGGTAACATACGTTATTTTGATCTTTTTAATACAACCAAGTGGGAGATCAAGCTATTAAATGTTTTATGAGCCAACTTCCACCGTACATTTATGGGTATTGTGATCCAATAAGTGTTGATTAGTGGATCTATGTGATGGAAAATATATTTTTCTATCTCTATGGCTTAAAACATGATTAATTTTTCCAAAATGAGTATTGTTTGGAAGAAAAATAGATCAATGATGTATTATTATTAAGAATATATGGCTATATTATACAATTCACACCATATACCAATATTTTTTAAGAGGAATTTTTTGGTGTGAACATCCCATGTATTCTATGTATAAAAAATGGAGAAGTAATTCCTTGATATTATAAAGAATGATGATGAATTCATGGGTATCTATACAGAATATTTTACAAGACTTGAAAGAAATGCTTCTGTTTTAATCATCATTCCTGGAAGAAAAATTGATTTGTTAATTAATGGATAAAAAACATTATTTCATAATGGGTTAACCATAATAGACATTGGATGTTATAAATAAATAGTTTAGTGTGAACTTAATGTGAAAATAAAAGATAGAAACCCTCATTATTCAAGTGATGAGAAAAATGGGATAGAGTTTCATAGAAGATCAAATGGTATGATTCATGGAGAGAAGAAAAAGATTCAACCTTCTAATTACCATAAATATAGGAATGAGAACTCAGGTGAGTGACAAAATGGAATAAGAAAATTTCTCATGTGTGGGATGCCTGGCAATCGGACCAAAGAATATAGAAGAAATGTGAATAGGAAATTCAATGAGTTTAATAGAAAGATAACTCAATAGAATACACCTCTAAATGTTTAGAGCTATAGAGGCATGTATTTTTGGAATTATTAAAATTAATTCCCCTATCCAAGGGATAATGAAGATAATATGCCACCAAAACAGATATGTCAAATGAAAAATTGAAAGAATATGAAATCAGTCCAGTTGAACTAAATCATTGTATTTAAGATACAATTATACTATTCTATATGATTGGGTATTATATGTTGATGTTATTATAAATAATCCCCATGAAAATATTATCCTTTAGTGAAAATTTATGTGATTCTATAAATTTATTATCCCTCCCTATATAGATCACATATAAATTTCTAGAATATAGATATTATATTTGGAATTTTGAATCAACCTATGATCGTCTATCTGTGTAATGATGAACCAAAACCACAAATAGAAATATTTTTTTGGAATGATAAGAGGTTATATAAGGAATAATTGGTAAATTATATATTAGAAGGATATATCATTTTATTGTGACTTTCTTTGGGAAATGATTGGAATATATAGAGGAATATACTATTGGGGAAAATTCATTTTGGTATGAGACATTAAGATTGATAAAAATTATTTTTAAGTTAAATATAGAAGGATATGATATCAAATAATCATAGGGTTCTATCTTATTGAGAAATAAATTTGAGGATTATTTATGTTAAATATATATTGAATGTATTAGGTTGAAATTTTGGTGTTATTTCATGAGGTTGATGATTGCTTTAACATATTTAATAACCTAAATGATTTTTTTTTCTTTAAATATATTGATATAATAAAGGAATTCTCATTATTTAATAGATATGATGATCCATTAAAATTTAATTTTAGTTCTTCTGACATAAAAAAGACATCATGAATATTTATTTCTCAGAGTTAGAGATGATGTGGAAATTGATTGAAGAATAACAAAAGGATGAAATTGTGCTAATGGTATGGAAATAACTCAAGTAAGTATATTTTATCATTATATATATATTTATACCTAAAAATTAGGAAAATTACTTTCAAATGTAAACTAATAATTTTACATTTACTTCAAATTAATTTATTTTCTTTTTCACAGCTCATTGATTTATGGTTTTTGTTGTTGTAAACTATCTCATGATCCTTCACTTTCCTATGTTCAATGTTATCTGTATCTCTCCCTCATTATATGGATAATATTTTTTTCTTTAATGTCAATATATTAATTTCTTACTCAATTTATATTATCTATAAAACTAGAAATGTGTTATTCCAGATGTCCTTCCTATTTTCTTTCCCTCCTTTCAGTAAGAAGTTTTATTAACCCTTTTTACGACGTGAGTTTTAAAAAAAGGATTTTTTAAACATGAAACCATTCATTAACAAGCATAATTTCAAATTTTTGGGACATAATTTATTAAAATGGGTGAATTTTAAACCCTGATATTTTTTAAAATATTTTTATTTAAATAATTTTATTTCTTTAATATCTTACAAAACATGAGACAATCTATTTAAGGAAATTGTAATACACTGTTAAAATATTAATATGGGACTATTATAACCTATACATTAAAATGGTAGGTATGAATAAGATTAACTACATTGTGATATATATATATATATGTTTACTACTAAATATAATTTTATTGATAAATGAAAAGTACATAATCATTCAAATTTTAGTAAATTCCTTTTTTTAAAAAATATTTTTTCTTACAAATGGATTTATTTATTTTTTCAGAAAATATTATAATTAGTTTATTTAACCATTAGAAAAATTATTTCATAAAATTGATATCATTTTTTGAATCAGTATGACAAATTTAGCTTAAGAATAAATATTGATACTTTTCTAAACACATTTACATTTCCATAAATTGTAATATAATATTCCCTTATTTAAAACTTTGTTTTATTTTAAAGTATTTTAAAAATAAAATTATATTTTGTATTAGTTTTAAAAATAATTATTTCTTTTTGATTAAATAAAATATAAATGTAGACTTTTTAAATAATTTAATACATTAATTTGATATAAAAAAATTTATGCATAAAAGAAAACATCTCTAAAAAACTATTTTTCATTTGATTTTTTATTTTTACATTAAATTAATTTCCATAAATTCAAGGTATTTAATATTTAAAAATATATACAATATTTCCAATTATAGGGTAAAAATATTTTAAATAAAACTCTTTTTTTCGATATGAGTAGTAAGAAAGGTAAATTTTATCTCCTCAATAAAGGGTAAATCCTATTAATTTAGGTTAAAACTAAGTAATAACTCCATGATTTTTCATCTTACTTATAATTTGATGAATTTAATTAATATTTTATTGAATTAACCATAAAAATTATTTTTTAATGGCTTATTTTCCATGATAATTACAAATTTAATACTTAAAGCAAAGAAAGATACAAAATATTACTCTATTAGTTATAAATATTCTTATATGCTCGCAAAGGAAAATACATGTTATGAAATAATATAAATGAAAATTTTATATTAATGAAATTATTTAAATTATATAAATTTATTTTAATTTTTTATAAATTATATAATTACCTTAAATTCTTATACAACACCGATTTAGTATTTATTAAATTTTTATGTAAATAAAATTATTGATTTGAAAAATATTAAATGTAATATATTTTTAGTGAGTTATTATGATATATGAATTTTATATATTAATATGAAATAATATTATTTTTTAAAAAGAATATATTCTAATTCCATCTTTTTCTTTATTTCGTTGAAGTCAAATTAAATGAACAGTGAGAAAATTGTTTTTAATTATATTTTATCAAAATATTATTTTATTAAATTATGTAAAATTTAATAACTTGTTGAAATCATAAAATTAGGATAATATATTGTTTAAATTTTCATCATTTTTTCCACTTTTTACTCTATATTTACATTATAATTTATATTATAACCCATCAAGAGTGATTTTTTACCAAGGTTTATAATAAAATAGGTTCACTAAGGGGTTAAATAGAATGATAACATTTAAAACACATCTTAATCCTATCAAAATTTTATATATTATTGGTGTTTAAACCCCATAATATATTATATTCTAACCCATTTCCAATTATTGGGGTTTGGTATATATTATGAACTTAATATATTTTAATCATTTAATAAATTCAAAAGGTTCCCCTCACCCCAATTACAGAAGAACACCTACTCCCCTCACTTATTCACATATTTTTATCCTTCAATATCAACCATTAACTACCAAAATACCTTATAAACATCCTTATACAAATTATATAGTTTCATTCTTTTAGAAATTTAAACCATAAGGTCCCTAATATGAGATATAAAGGAGTTGTTTCAAATAAGATGTAATTTCATTAACTGGCCAATTTTCGTTTAATTATTATTTTACCTTGTATAAATATATTATATTATTCATAATATATTAAATTATTTATCATAATTTTACATAAATTTTATTATGACTCGAAAACCAATTCTATTAAACCACTTTCCATATAATGGGAAGTGAAGGTATTGTTTGTGCGTATGAACGGTTTACCGTCTCAATATGGCGATACAAATCATTTTCCATCACCATATTCAATGGATGGTTTTATGACAGGTTTAATGATTATATATGATATTTATAAATAATTATGTTTCTAAATTTATAATATATTATCTATTTTATTATCTTCCAAACCATTGGAAAATTATAACGTCGCTCATGTGTACGTGTGGACTACCACCTCTAAGAAAAGATGATTTTTTTCCATTTTCATTTGTAATTAGATGTTAATATTGATGTTATTAATTAATATTTGTGATATATATGATGTAATAACTATTATAAAAAGTTGATTTATTATTTACCGTTCTTTCATTCCATCCATTAAAATGTGAAAATAACATTCAGGTGTACATTGATCTTACTATCTCAATAAATAGTGTTATTAATTTTCATATATAAATATTATATGGATAAATATCTATATATAATATCTATAAATAATATCCTTACTAATATTATGAATATTTTGAATCCATGATTAATTTATATGGAATGGAACTACCAGACTAAAACATACATGAAAATCGAAGTAGTGATCACCTGGAATAGTGATTATAATAATGAAATGTTAATAACAAGGTGGAAATAGGTTATGTGTAAATTATATTTAGTGTGATATATATGTATATATTTTTATAATATATTTATAATAAATTCATTATTAGAAACTCGATTGGGATGTTCTTGGAAATGACACTCGATGTAGAAAATTGAAATGCCCGATAGGAATTCTCGATCCTCCTAGGAAGGAGACAAGATTTGTGCATTAAAGATATCATAATGGGAATGATTTTTACCAATAATAAATAGTAAACAAATAGAAAAATAGCATGAATCCAAAAAAATAATAACTAAACATCAATAAATACATAAACTAGGTCTTGCAACAATAATATCTCAACAAAACAAAAACACCATTCCAAAATGGATCAAGACTAGAATGCGACCATATATTTTTATGAACACTTGTTAACCATCCCCCATAAGACCAACTTCCTCAAAAATAAATCCTAAACTTGAAACATGATCCTATAAAAATATATTGGGTCAACAGACACTGATTGGCACTACTAGGGGTTAGAATAAACAATAGAGTAGATAAGCACTATAGAGTCCACACTTTTCCTTTACCAAAACAGTTCAAAAACCTTGGTTTGATATACAGTAAACTATAGGGTTTTCTTATTTTAATGCACCAATCATAGCTTTCAAGAATATTCCACATTAAAAAATTCAAATAATTACATGCAAAAATATATTTCTGAAACACAATACTCATAAAAAAGTCTAAATGGGTGATAAAAAGGCTTTGCTGAAAATAAAGGAAATTAAATAATAAGGCATTAACTAACAGAGATGATTATTTAATGATGTAGAAAAAAATTGAAACTATAGATAGAAAATTATGGGAATTTTCTAAACATAACTTTTAGTAATCCCTAGAAAAACTCAGATTGGACTCACCTATAGTCTTATGGTCCTACTCTATAGTCAATGCCCATCATGGATGATCTAAACTAGCCTCACTTGTATCACATCCCACTATGAATCTAAATAAATACATGGGGATAACACCCATCTAATTTTTTTAATCAAGGAACCATCACTCAACCCTCCAAATAATTCCATTGAATACCATAGTAAGAGTATGTCGTGAATTTTTAGTTCCTCACACACATGGCATACACCAATAACCCATATATTCCACTATTGGTACCCTGTCTAAACCTTGAAACCACCTATGTTATGTCCCTCTCGTCATAAGGAACTCTATAGAGGTTCTGATAAAAAATTGAACCATCTAAAATATCCAACTGGGTATACACATCATTTCACTTTGTAAAAACATTTCAAAACACCACAAGTTTCTAATTGGGACTTTAACATTTCAAAATCGAAACCATTTCAAAATATTTTTACAAAATCATGGTGAAACCATACAACCTGTTCTAAAGGTTCCAAACAATCCTTATATATTTTAGATACAAAAATTCATTACAATGTTCCAAATGTGCCTTGCTTTGGGAAACATTTTAAAAAACCTCATTTAGAAACATTTGGGAACTGGGGAATAATTTACAATACACAAGGGGGTTTAGAATAACCATTTATATTATGGGGATGAATATTTGAATGGGGAATAAGGAAACCTGTTTTGAAATATGGGTTTGGAGGTGAACATTCTAATAGTGAGACATTATAATTTTTTGTTCCTATCCATTATTTTCACCCCATCCATGTATTTATATGCCCATATCCAATGGCATAAACATACAGTATCCCAATAACACTAGAGACTCAAATGTAGAAATCAAAAATAACATTTCAAGGATTCAATATAATCTAAAAATAATCATTAATCCATAAAAAATCACCCAATCAACAATAAAAACTCAATTTCTATGTCCAACCAAACAACCTAACCTAAATCATGGCCAAAAACAACAAAACATCCCCCATTTCACATTTAACGGCCAATTTGGCATTCTAAAACACACCTCTCAAACATATAGATGTATTAATTTTTAACAAAATACTTTTCAATTCCATTTTTTAATTTTCCAATATAAATATAAAAAACAAAATCATATAACCACATCATAATCATGAGAATCACACTTAGAAACAAATTACAAAATCTCAAGCATCCAGTAAAATTTTATGAAATGGAAATGAGAACAAACATGTAACTCAACAAACTATTAATGAAAAAAAACTAGAAAGTAGATAATAACTAATACCAAGGGATAATGCACACCTAATAACTCTAAATAAATTGACCAAAATTAGTGATTCCTCAATCTAGTGTTCAAAAAAGATAAAACCCGCAAAAGAAAAACCATGGATCAACGGAAGAAGGGTAAAAGAGGAGGTAGTTGACAAAAAACCATGAAGAACTCACCTTGGAACCATGTGGACGCATCGTAAAGTGAATTCTAACCAAGGGGGAAAGATTTGGATCCACATTCATGAATTTAGGTCAAACAATATATGAGGGGACTGATTTGTGTTATAAATTAAAAGTGTTAGAATAAGAATTTCATAATTTTAATGGCTTGGAAAACCCATATGGTTTTCCATCATTATCTTCAAAATAGTGTGCCAAATGTGTGCACCAAAATTGATAAAGAGAACACCCTCATGGGATGGCCTAAAGGATTCAGAAACCATGAACCAACCATGTACCTTACCTCTATTAAGAATAATAGTATAAATCAAACATTTTTCCCACGAATTCTCTTCACTAGGTGGCAGTCATGTTCCTAGTCACTGACACTAAACGATGGCACAACAGTTAGTAGTATAACACTATGGTTTTTAAAAACCATGATCAATCCATTCCAATAAATTCTTGAATGAAAAACTAAAATGGAAGTTCCCTCATCTATAAAAGGGAACAAAGTTTCTCTCCAAAAAGTGCACACTAACTAGTCTTAGTGGAAAATCCATCCAAACCTAAATATTCAAGAATTTTCAGGAGAAATTTGACATGAACATCATATTTATTTACAAAAACAAAAAATGGATAAAATAAAATAAAAATACATGGTCAAGGAGTGATAATTCTCCCCACTAGAAACAATTTCTACCTCTATATAGTGACACAAGTAGACAAGGGACAAATTCCATCCGGAAGTGGAACAAAACTAGGATCATTGGTGTGACCATTCACTAGAAAATTCACACCCGAACATCCCTAGAGAAAAGAACAATGAGAAGAAGCAAACGGGAAATTGGGAGGGTTTTACCAACCACAAGAATCTAACTTGTCTTAATGAAACTCACAATGGGAACTCCAACCATGGATAAACATGAAAACTCCCATCACAGCAAGAACAACAAACACAAGGGGAAACCCATAGAAAAATATAAAACCATATAGTAAAACAAACCACAATTCCTTATTGCAATGTGATATGAGAATCTTCAAGAACCATCTGCTCAAAATAAGATCAAACCATAATAAATACAACTAATCAAATATTAACATCCACAAAACACCGACATAAGAAATTTCAAGGAGAACAACAACAACCCAAGGAAAATAACACAAAGAGAACATTAACATTCTCCACATTAATGTTGGATACTATAGATGGGATAGAATCCCCACACTCGATGATTCCTAATGGTATGAAAAGATTTAGTTTGATTCCTATGGATGTAGTCCTAATGTCTTGAAAAATATTCTTCACCATATCTAGGAGAAGACACCCTACTATGATAACTTTTTCTTCTAGGGACACTATTTACCAAACTTCTCTATCTGACCCAATAGACCACATCAATGAAAAACTTATGGATGTTGTTGAAAATATGAATTTGAATTCCTAAACTGAACACTATAGAAACACACAAATTAGTGATCCAAAGAATGAGAAAATGGAACAATTTATGGGGACAATAAAAAGAACATCTTCCTCTAGCATACACTACACAACATATAGGGAACCGTTATGAGCACCAAGTGACACCATACCACTAACTATATGTACTCCATGAACTAACTGAGTTAAAAACACCTTATCCATATACTTCTCAAATAAAACATAACCAGAAGTGAGGATTCACCTCTTAACCTCTGGATGATGACCCCAAATATGGATAGCATACTTCAACTAATCCTCCACAACCATCTTTAGAGGAAATGAATCCATCTACTTATAGTGGTCTACGTTGGCCCTCATTATACATTGACATTATTGAATACTAAAGAGATCTTCCAATTTTTTCTCCTTCACCTCATTGGGTATGAATCATAAAATAATAGATCCCCTAACCTCTTCCTAAGAAATTACAACTTGCAAAAAAAAAAATGAGGAAATCACCCTCCATCACTCTAAACTTGAACCTTCAAAAAAACCCCAAACAACATGAACCCTAAAAACATCATGAGTTTCCAAAAACCTAAAGGCACCTTAAAATCTTCAAGCCACTCTAAAAAATCTAACAGATCAGGATTACTATGAAAAAATATGAATAAAAAACATAAAATTGACTCCAACTATCGACTATGAATATAGGTTGGGCCAAAAACTAGAAGTGACTCACTAGAAAACTTCTAGTTAATTGTTGATGGAATACTCTATAAAATGAACGAAAACAAAATAGAAACCAATGTCAAACCAAAAAATCAAACAAAAAGGACCTTCCAAACAAAAACACCAAGCTCATAAACCAAGAATCACAATTAATACCGAACTATTTTTCAAAAACCACCAAATACATTATAATAACACTTAAATAATACCAAAACTCTTCTTCTAATATAAATAAATCGCCAAATTTCTATTTTAGAACAAAATAATTTCGAAAAATTATTTTACTATTCTAATTCTTTTTTCAAGAAAACTATTTTCATTTTAAAATCTAATCTCACTAACTGATATCAAGAAAATGAAAAACTCACACAAAAACATACAGAATGGGGAACTAATATCCATGAACAAGTCAGACACATGGTTTAGTTAAGCATACTATTGGAAAGAACTAAACACCAGTAGTACGTCGAACGATGCACTCAAGCTCCACAGGGGTCAGTACTCCCTGTAAGTCCACCAAACATCACTAGTTCACCTGCATTAAAATTCCTCATCCACACACCTGGAAATCATAACATAAGACTCAAATATTGGACCACCCATAGAAACTCGAATCTTGGAATGAGAAAGGGTTTGTGACGTCCTTCATGCACCTCCCTCTCAAGTCCTAAAATTCATAGTCTCTAAAATAAATTCCCCAATATAAAAATTGGCTTCTCTGTACCATTTCATAATGAACCTGGTTGGTCTTCCATTGGACAAGACACCCGACCCAACACCTGAGTCGACTCAAGAAAAAGCCCAGGAGGAATTATTGATCCTCCTAGGATAGAGAATATCAACGGGATTAAAATATTTCATAGTGGGATTGATTTATCCCAATAACAACCAGGAATAAATAGCCAAAATAGAGCATTAAACACAATCCAATAACAACTGAACATCAATAAATAAAAGGACAGGGTTTGTCTACAACTTGAGTTAAAAAATATACAAATGATAGTAAATAAAAATAAGAACCCAACTAGATCTCTACATAAACTATTGGTCACCACCATACATAATACCAACCTACTCCAAAATCTATCCCAAACCATATACCTGATCTTGAAAAAATCATATCAGTTCTTCTGATGTTAATTTCCACAAGTAGGGTGTGATCATAAATAGGCCAGTTGATACGAACCATAGAGTCCATACATTTCCCTTCTCAAAACCATCCAAAAATAATGTTTTAAATTATATATATATAATCTACATTTTTTCCATTCTAATGAACCCATCATAACTTTCTAGAAGAATATATATTTAAAAAATTAAAGCATTACATTTTAAAATAGTTTTTCAAAACCAAATTCTAAAATAAATTTCCAACTAAGTGATACAAAGACTATGATAAAAATAATGGAAATAGAAAAATCATGCATAAACTAGTAGATAATACATATAGTTTAGTATAAATAAATAAATCTTACAGATAGATCATGATGGAAATTCCTAAAACATGTCTAGAATAAATTATTGAATGTACTATGATCAAACTCACATACTCATGTATGGTGGATCTCTATAGTTAGTACTCAACATGGAATATCTAAACTAACCACACTTGTATCCCATATCACCAAGCATCTCAAAAAATCATGGGTAGCCAACCCATCTAATTGGTGTTAGCAGGAAACTATCACCTAACCATTCATATAGTGCATAGTAATTTCAAGATAATATTATGTAGAGAATGAGGTGGTCCTTATAAGTTTTGTATAAACTAATAACCCATAGATTCTACTATTCTCTCCTTGAAAAAACTCTGACACCACCTATGCAATTTCTCACTCCTTTGAGGACTTATATAGAGGTTTGTATCACACATTGAACCATCCAAACGTTAAAACCAATAATACACATGATGTCACTATAAAAAAACTTTTTGAAACACAAACAGATACCAATTAGTCATTTAATATTTCTAAATAAAAACCATTTCCAAATCATTTCCCAAAATCAAGATGAAAACATACAACATTATTTCATAGTGAAAAAATCATTTATATCATTTAGTTACCACACCTCATTCCAAGGTTTTGAATATGCTAATATTTGGAATGCACTTTTAAGAAATCCATTTTGAAATATTATGGAACTAAGGATCATTTTAGAAAACAATAGGTGTTTTAGAAGAACTATTTGTAATATGGGGTGGAAGAAGGTGAAGAGGGACTAAGAAAAGTGTATTAAAATCCGTGTTTAAAGGTGAAAATTCCAATACAATTATAATATCATTTGTGTGTGTATACCTTTTCTCACCTAATGAACAATTTGATATGAAAAAATCCAATGGTGTAAATATAGTGTATCTCAAATACACAGAATACTCCAATTTAAAATTCATAATTAACATTGAAACCATTCACAAGAATCAAAAAATAATCAGTAACCCATAAAGATGCACATAAACAAAAAACAAAACTCAATATCAAAAGAAAATTGACTCTCTATGACTCAACCAAAGACAAACATAACCAAACATACCTAATTTAACTTATAAAGGACAATTTGTATTTCAACACACCCTTTTGATACATATTGACATATTAATATTTAGAGAAATCTATTGCAACCCCATTTTTATCAATTTTCTAACAAAAATACATTACATAAATTCATAAAACCACGTCACAATAAAGATAATCACATTTAAAGATTAATTATTAAAGCTCAAGAATCCATTACAATGTACCAGAAAGGAAATTGATGGAAACACCTACCCTAAAAGTGTTATATAGAAATAGAACTAAAAGAGAGTTGTAAACTAACCTCTAGGGATGATCTACATGCCCTAACACCAAAGAAATCAACTAACAACAGGAAATCATCACCCTATGATTCAGGCAAGACAGAACCAATAGAGAAAATCATAGGAATCAAGGGAGTAGGTGAAATCGACCAAAAACATCATAAACACACCTTGGAACTTTTAGGATGCTTCAAATGGGGAAGAATAAACAAGGGGAAATTATTGGGATCCCTCTTCATGTTCAAAGGTGGAAATAGTGGGGAGGGGAAATTTGGATTACAAATTAAAAGGAGCAGAATCAGTATTTTTTGTTTTTAATGACTTTTTAATGTCACATGGTTTTCAAAAACTTCCATAAACCATGTTCACCATAATATAGAAGGAGGACAACAGCATGGGAAAGCCCAACAATTTCAATAACCCTATTCCAACCAAGTTCCTCAACTCTATCAAAAAGAGAAGAGTAAAATGGAATCTTGACACATGGTTTCTACTGATCGTGTGAAATCCTAATGCTGAATTGGCCAAACACAATCTGAATAATGATCAGAGGATTATCTTTGATAGCATTTCACTTTCTAATGACCCAGACAAGTTGGTTTTCAAAGGTTCAGCCTCAGGTATGTTCTCTATCAGGGACTTCCTTAAAATTCAATCAGCTGCTTTGCCTCATGACACTACTAGAATTTAGAGCTACAGAGCTATACCCACCGACAATAGGAAAAGTGGCTATATCCTGTTTATAGCCACAACAATTTCTATGTTCATGGGAATTAACGCACCACCACTCCCCAATTTATCGTAACCCTCTCGCACCCCTCCCCCTAACTACCCTCCTCCTCGCGACTATTCTCCCCGAAGTTCCATGATCCTCCTCCTCTAACGGGACATCCAACCACCCCACGATCATCCTCCTCCGGCACGACCACTCCACTTCCCCGCTGTCACTGCTCCAAAGCAGACTCCCCACCTCCTCTGATGACGTGCCTCCGATGCGGCTACCCCACTTCACCGCGATTCTCCTTCTCGGATGTTGCCCTGACATGGCTTCAACACTACCACGCCTGACTTAGAAGCAGCCACTCCACATCTCGATATCCTCCTTCCATGCGGCCACCCCCGATCCATCTCCTCCAACGCAGTGGCCCCACCTTCCCGATTTCTCAGTTGAACCATGTCCTACCTTTGAATCCTCCTCCCATGATTTATCACTGATCCTACTCAGCAGACAATAGCAAAATACAACCTTCTTCAATTTCCCATGAGAAATATCTACCTACAACACTCCTTTCCTCACCATGTATTTTCTTGATTTTTGGCGCCAATGTGGTATTTAGGTCTCATGTTTTCCCTTATCTAGATCGGTGGCCCAAATTATTCTAATCTTGGGATTCATGGAACTAACATCCAAGAGGAATGGTCATCTTTTTAATTAGGCATGTGATCCTATTTCATTTGTGACATGACTTCTGGAGCTGTGAGATGGGTTGCAACTAGGTGGTATGGGAGCGTACACCTATTGACTTTGACATAAGTTGAGTAAGCACAAACAATTCATGCATGGAAGTTGTGTATTTTTTTAATCAGTGTTAGATGATAGAGGGTAGAGGATTGATGGAAATTTTAGTGAGATTTTTATAGTTGAGGTATCCCATAGCTTCAAATGAAACGGAGAAAGTGCCCTATGAAAAAGGGCTCTTTGCAAATATATTAGGTATGCTTATACCAGATCTTGGTTAAGGAAAAGTGTTTCCTAGGGTGATTTGAGAATGGCTTGGGAAAATTGGTATATAGATTTAGATTTGGATCTTCAAGGTCTTTCTTGTGGAGCAATTTTATGTAAATCCATGTGGTGGTGAGTGCACCAATGGATGGTGTGGTAGGTGATAATATTTTTTCTAGAAAACTCATCACATGCCAAGAATGGAATTATCATGCACCGAGAATGGGTATTGAGTAGTTTTTTGGTTATCTCTTTGGAATGCATGGGTTTTGGATGAATCCAGTCATCATGTTTGGGGATAGACAGGATGTGGGTTGTGGTACTTGGATTTTGATCAAGTGATGTTATGAAAAGGGTTATCTTATAGTGGAGAGAGTGACATCAGTCATGGGAAATATAAACCCATGAGGGTAGAGTCCTGGTTTTGGGAGACCAATAGGTAGGGATTTCAAATGGAAATTAGGTTCCAATGACACAATGAGTACCTAAATTGTGTTGGTTTCTCTTGTAGATCAGAGTCCGAACTTTGGAATTTGGGTTGAGCGGAAATAGTAAAGATCCAAGGTTTCTTTAGATTTGAAAATTAATTGGTTCTTATGGAAATCATGACATGGGATAGATCGACTAATGTCCCAAATGAGGGAATCACACTAGTTTTCAGACTTGGGGTGGTTTTGATGATCCAAATGTGTTAAATCATGGTTATGTCAAAGCTGGTGATAGGGCATAATAGTTGTCTCTTTGGTGGAGGCCCAGACCTAAGAATTTCACCACGTTTCAAGAGTTTAATTCATTGGTCTATAATGGTGAACATGATTTGCCTCCTGAAATAGGGGGATTGGGAATTTAATGTTCTGAAAATGTGGTGACGTTTGGAGTCTATGCATCATCATCGGGATCAGGATGGCTTGTGATGAACCAATATGATTGGGTTAGGAAATGTCAGTGCTTTCAATAGAGTAAAATGATAGGTTTATATGGTTGAAATTTTATCCTAAGATTCACACAACAATTTGGAATGAATATCAAAGTGCCAAGTTATAATAATGGAATTGAATTTAGTTATTATTTAGTTAAGAAGTATCTAGAGAAGTATGATAATGCTCAACAAGCTACTATAATGCAGACACTCTAATAGAATGGGGTGGTTGAGAGGTAAAGTAGAACCGTCAGTAATATAACCCAAACTATGGTGATCTCTAGTGGTATTACAAGGTTTAAATAAAGTTTCCTTCTGAACTAAGGTATAAAAGGAAACCAACATTGATGTATTTATGAGTCTTTGGTAGTAAGTTCTATATTCTTAACATTTAAGGGTATCAAGAAAAGTATATAAATAACACGATGAAGTTATATTTAATATATATTCCTTAATAATCAAGGTTTATTGATTTTTTAATAAGATTCTCATTAAAATTTTGGAAATAAAATATGTAATAATGGATAGGAAAGAAAACTGAATCTATGACAGGAGCATTGAAGATAATGTAGAGAAAATTGAATCTTTACAAGAGCCTAGAGAGTCTCTTAGGGGTAGTGAGGAATCCATCATAGAGTTTTTTGATGAATATAAGAAATAAAAAGACATAAAGATTCCAATTACACCTAAAATATTTACTAGAACTAAACATATTGATGAAGAGAACATTTTGGGAGACAAATATGTTGCAGTATAAACTAGGAGGATGTATAGAATTAAAAGAAATGCCCTCTTATATTTATTTGTGTAAAAAAGATTTAATTAATAATCCAATGATTAAAATTGTATTAAATATATGAATGAGGAGTTAAATTTGACAGAAAATAACGACACATAGAAATTTGTTCCATAAACAAGAGATGAAAATATCATATTCACGAAACTAGTATTCAGAAATATGCTTAATGAAATTAGAGAAGTTATAAAATTCATAGTCGGAATTTTTTGAAAGGGATATTAATTGATTGGTAGGGTTGTTTTAGATGAAATATTTTCACCATTTTATTGTATTGAGGTTATCAAATTGATTCTTACCATAGTTATATAGAGAATATCAAGGTATATCTAATGTATATAATAAAAAGTATTATTTTCTCATTGGATTTTTTATGGAAGTTTAAATTGGTAAACAATGTGGATTTAAAATAAATGATGATGATAATAAATTCTGCATTTTTAAGAATGATTTTTTTTGCTTAAAACAAGTACACATAGCTTGGAACTCAACGATTGAAAATGTTCAAATTTTTTGAGGTTTATGAGAGTAGTTCTATAATCACTATATTAATAGGATTTCTTAAGGGCACAAAGGCCTCTTTATTTAAATTATAATGAAAAATATGAAATTTCGGAGGAAATACAAGAACAAAACACTTAAAAATACATCAACCCATTTTAGAACGGGTATTCATACTATGAAAAAGAAGTCTTCCACCCCTGCTGCGGGAGTTATGAGCTCTCCTCCCGGTCCTGGATTGTATCCATGGACCATCACCATCAGAATCATCAAGGTGATCCACATCATCATCAGCCTTTATGGTTTCATCTTTATTCACTCTGTCAATTTTATTCCCATCATCATCACTGCTAAGCGAGGAAAGGATTTCAAAAGTGTTATGAGTACCAACATTTCTGTTTGTCTGGGTCCTCGATGCTTGAGGTGGGGAGCTGCTTGTAAGAGAGGTAGAAAACATTGATCTCAACAGTTCAACTTTCTTCATAGGTGCATGTGCCTTTCTTGTTGGAGGATTAATTGTAGTTGACTCTGTCACATTTTGTGTTTGTCTAATTTGCAAGGAAACACCCAAAATAGAGATGGGGTCCGGAAGGGAACCCTTTTTTAGAGCAGAATTTTTCTCCTATCGATCAGGAGTTAACTCTTTCGTCATATCAGAATTAGACTCGATTCTCAGCCTCAAATTCTTTCCACTCAGATATGGATGACTTTGGGTGGGAATCAACCCTTCCATTGTGCTGGGTATCTTAAACTTCTTCAGTAGCTGGTCATCGATGGGAAACTTATATACCCCACAAGTGGGATGAACATCCATGCAATGAACTCCTATGGAAGTTCCAGCAAGAGTACTATCAGGGTGAGTGTTGGGCACCAGTTTGGGTCCAAATTCAGTAGTAGAGTGATTAACTTCACTTCCCATCAGAGGAGGGTTAATGCTCAAACTGGAAACATGCATATTTATAGGAACATGCAGCGGGCTATCAGTTGCAGGAAATTTTTTAACTCTACTTCCCACTATAGGAGCAGGTTTCAGGAGACAAGATTTTTTTAAAGTCGCACCTTGTGTTTGCTATAAGTCCATTGAAGGGATAGAAACATCATCCATTTTCACATATTCCTTGGACTTGGAAGGGAAGGGGACCTTTGTATTGCTATTTTCAGTAGTCACTTCCTTGGATTCCTTGTTTGTGTTTTTATTCTTAACCTTACTTGAGATCGATGTCTCTAACATGTGCTTTACTTTTCTGCATTTCGAAGAAAAAGCAGTTTGCTGATGCCTAATTCTTTCATCAACCTTATTTTTTGCTAGAATCTCTATCTCTAATTTACTGTCCACAGATTCTGTCTCATTTTGATCTTGGTTCATGTCTTTAATCAGCACATCTTTGAAATATAGGCCCACTACAGGTGAGTCACTTTGTTATACTAAATCAGCCCAAGTGACATTTGGTCTATCAATCAACTGAAAAGCAGGAGGCTCTGCATCTTTCAGGATGACATATGTGGAGTCCAACATGGGGCTTTTACTATGATCCGTGATCCGATGTTCTGTCTGAGACATTGTCTGATCATTTTCAGAGATTAGGAGTCTTTTGGGAGAGCTGTGAGAAATCTCATTTGTAGCTTGTTCTGAAGATTGGACATCAATCCCTTGGGGAAATTTATTACATTCTGTTCTTCTGCAATGAGCCTCATCATGCCCCTTCAACATTCATCTAGTACAAAAAATATTGGAATGACAGTTGGACCTTGAGTGTCCAATCATTCAGCAGACATCACAATACAAAGGAAACTTTTCATACACAATATGAAGATTAATTTCATCATGTGGTGTGGATAGAACTACCTTATCAACCATGGTAGAACATAAATCTACCTTAACTAAAATTTTGTAAAAACGTCAATAGCTAACATTTTCAATAGCCAAATCCATCCGGATTGGAATGCCTATCACAGAGGTAATATCATAAAGAATTTCAAAATGACACAACTCCCAATTTATACCATATATCTATATCCAAACCTGGGAAAAAGTTTCTTTAAAATCATTGAGAATACAATTTGGCTTCCATTCTTGAATCCTAAGGGTTCCTGGATTCAAATTCATGGAACCAAAGCTCCATGATTTACCCTTCAATTCAGCAGAGGGAAACACCAATTGGAAAAAACCTCATTATAACGAAATGTATTTGAAGTCTTGAAATATCAAAATAGTAGCAAGATGAGAAAAAAAATTAGAAATTTTCCAAGGTTTTGTACCTTTAGATAAAGAGATCCGGGAAATAAAGGAGTTATAAAAGAGATCTAAGCATTCCGAAACTATATTAATCGGAATTGTTATATCCAAATGACGCCGTAGGTTTATACAGTTTAAACTATCTGAGATTTGTTTTTTGGATGAGATGATAGGGTTGTGAACTTCATATTCATTAGGTGTTTTTCATTTTTAGGAATTGCAATAGACAATGCATTGCCTTGGAGTTAAATAAACTAAGTGTGGGGGAGTGATCGAATTATAAATTTCCTAATTTTTTTATGTAATTCATTGTTTTATTCCCTAAAATTCCATTAAAATCCTTGGATTTGCTATATTTTCACATTTTTTATGATTTTCTATGAGTAAAATAAATCTGGATTGATTTTTTGATTTTAGTGATAAATTTTTTATGTTTTCATTAATTAATTGTTTTTTCATTAATTAAATGCATTCTTATTTATTTGTGTTCAGTTTATTAGGAATCTTTAGCTCCTACCATGGATTTAGGTGCATTTTCCAATGCAGATGTTGTGGATGATGGTGGTCTTAGAGGAGGAGATGATGATGTTGGTGTTTCTTAAGGAGATAATGAGGGTCGTGATGGTTTTGATGATACTGATATTGAGGTGCATTTTAGATTTAAATTTTATTCTTGGTTTATACATTGAATTCTACCATATAATGATGTTAGTGTTTGGTAGATGTTGTGGTGTATACACATAGGAAGAACTAAGTCAAGTAGTTTATAAAATATGATTCAGTTGATGAGATCAACCAAAATTAGGAGACTGATTCAATGGTATGGGGTTTAAATGAATTATATACTTCTATTGAATGAATAGAAACATGAAAATCCAAATTAAACTTTGATTTTTTTATTCAAATTAGTAGAATATTCCATGAATAAATAGATGGATCCTTTGAAGTAAAAAAAATCAGATATGGTTGAACTTTAAGTGGGTAAAAAGGAACTTGAAAATATGTGGGTTTACTAAATTAGTTAATAGAATGATATTTATAAATGATAAAAATTATGGATGGTAATAATGTGTTTTTAGTAGAATGAAAAATTTTATTTTTTCAAAATATTCTCACTAAATATAAGCATTATATCTTCTAAAAAATTCTATGTATGGTGGAATTGGAAAATACAAATCTAGATTTGGTGGAAATCATGACAACATTGATTCATGGTGAGTTAAATGAATAAATCAACATGAAACAACCAATATGAGTAGCAGCAATTGGGATCCATGACTTGGTTTTTATATTGTATAAAATCTTGTATAGAATAAAGCAAGTACCGTGATAGTGGAATCAGAAATTTGAATCATTTATCACTGATGAAGGATTTGATAGTTGCAATAAAGATAATTACTTCTACTGAAATAAATGGGATAATGGTACCTTCATAAATTTTATATTGTATTTAAATTACATGTTTCTACTTGGACTAGATGATTGAATGATTTAGAAATCTATTGATAATTTTTTGGAGGTTTTGAGATGAAAAATCACAACAAATTCGAGAAGATATTGTGGATAAATACAAAAATAGATAATAAGAATATTGATTTATTAATAACCCATAAGAAACATATCAATAGGATCATTAAAATGTTGGGCATGAATAGATGAGAAACAGGTACTACCCATCTTTCACTTCAACTTGACCAAGGCATAAGAACTCACAATGGAAGAAGAGTGCCAATACATGGAGAAAGTTTCCCATTCCTCAGGTGTTGGAATTTTAATGTTTACAATGATATGTACTCAATAATGTATTGTTCTTGTAGTGGTATTTGTAATCATATTCATGTAAAACCATATAAAGGGACATTGGGATGTAATTATATATAAAACCAACCTGTTTGTATATGTCTATTACAGAATTTTTAACATAAATAACATAATAATACATTCAATGATATAAATGATTAGTATCATAGGAAAATGAGGTTCATAAAACACTTGTACATAATACAAAAACATTATTTGAAAATGGGAATGGATGGAGGGGGAGGGGGATGCAGGGGGGCTGTGCAGGCTAGGGGTTGGGTGGAGGGGGGGGGGAGGGGGTTGGGGGATGGGTGGAGAGGGAAGGGGCAGGGGGCATGCTGGAGGGGGCTGGGGGTAGGGGTAGGGGGTAGGGGGGAGGGTCAAGGGGGTAGGGGGTGCAGGGGGGGCTGTGCAGGCTTGGGGGCTGGGTGGAGGGGGGCAGGGGGCAGGGGGCAGGGTGCATGGTGCAGGGGGGCAGGGTAGAGGGGGGCAGGGGGCAAGGGGCAGGGGGCAGGGGGCAGGGGCAGGGGCAGGGGGCAGGGGGCAGGGGGCAGGGGGCAGGGGGCAGGGGGGCAGGGGGGCAGGGATAGGGGACATAAATTATTGGACATGAAGGTCTATATTTTGATAATTGTTTTAGTGTTCCTTTAATTTAATAGCTTTATGGAAAGTGTTTAATATGAATTGCTAATTTTAATTTTTGAAACTATGGATTACCAAGATAATATAGTTTTACTTCTATATGGATCTTGATCTTTCTTATAAATGCATTTATAGTTTCTTAAATGTTGTTTATACAAAAACTCGGCATATTCAAAATGAAAACATTTTATAACATAGAATAATTATTTATAATTTTCCTTTAAATAATTTTATTTATATTCTTCTTTAGATTTATTTACATTCATTTTCCATTTTGGATAAACTGCTATTTCTTCTGTTATCAATGAGGAATGATGCTTAGTATATTAGTGTACTAGATGGGCTCTATAAATACAAGAAGCCTTCAATCCTACCGGCCAACATAGGTAAAATATGGCCTCTACTTACTATTCCAAGAGGCAGGTGACAGGTTAACGATGTTAATTTTACCATCCATAAGAATAATCAATTTGAAAATGTACTCTTAAGGTAATGTACACTTAATGCGCCCTACTACTCGAAAGTAACATTTTGGAATGTCCATTTATTTCTTATTACCATACTACAACTATAATGTTGAGAGGTGTATTTTCTCATTATTTATTCACGTGTCTGTCCATATTGAAATTCCTAATAATTATGTAAATACCATTATTGGTATAAAAAACATTGATATTCCAGATTTCATTTTTACTATTTGTTTGTGGTTCGCAATTAAACATTTCATTCATTATGCTTATTTGGATGGTATTAGACCAATAATTTATGTATTTAACATTTGTTCTTTATGAAATCTTATATACATGGCTCTACTTCTGTGTTATATCTCATTAAACATTTGGGTTCAAGTTGATTATTGTATAAGAACAGTCAATTAAGTAATCTGGTTGATGCTAAGGGGGTGCATACTGAGAAGAGAAACTGAGAGGTCATAATGGACATAATATTTAATTCACTCAAGTTGAAGTTGAAGGGGAACTACAATCAACACTCAATAGAAAAAAGATAATGTGGTTCCTACTCTATTGACCACACCCGCAAATGGACTGGGGGTTGAACTGCTTTAACTATCCAGATGTGGATAGGTTAACAACAGCCCCTGTTCGGGGTTTGAAAACTAAAAATTCTTTTCCCTTTTAATTTATTTTATTTCCATTAGTGATTTTACTATTTAATAACATTTTTCTTCTGTTTTATGGGCATGAAAAAAGCTGGGCACCACCTCATGCACCTGTTGAAAGATCGAATCATACTATTGTTGGAAGCGTAAACAAACATCCAGGTTTGTTTTTCTACTTGGTTTCAGTGTTTTTATGTTTTCCACCATCCTCTTTAAATTGTATTTGAGACATTGCCCATTTAATTTGAAGGTTTCTGTAAAATACATTTTATGTGTGAAGGTGCGTATACCCAGTGGGGGTGCAACAACTTTTAGTTAAAAAGCTCCATAAGTCGAAATGGACGGTTTGGTTCCACCTTGAGGTAAGATCCCTCTTCTAGCCTCTTTAATTCATGAATGGTTTAAATTGAATTTAGCTTCTTTCTTAATTTTGCTTAATTATATTGAATTACATATCTTGAATAAGTGTTCTTTAATATAATTGTTTTCATTTGATGAAGTCATGTTTTTATAATAAAACCCCTCCAACGGAGGTGTGCTGTCTACGAAAACTCACAGTGATAGTTATGTTGATCTAGTTGCTTAAATTATTGCATTTTATTTTTGATGAATGAGTTTTAGAATAAATGTTAAATATAATTAAATAAATTCTGTGATAAATCAATGCCATGATTTTATAATAAAACCCCTCCAATGGAGGTGCGCTGACTTCTAAACCAAAGAGTAGTGATAGGTATTTGTTTCATGTTTAGATTTAATTTGAGTCTTTCATATGATTCTTCCCGCTCCATTCACTCCTGGGAAGATAATGATGCACTGCAGATGTCGCTGGACCGGGCCAACATGCTGTAGTAACGTCACGGTCAGGTCGCAGTCACGCCGAGGTCATGCCGCAATCATGCCGCGGTCACGACACGGTCACGCCGTGGTCACACCGCGGTAATTCCGTGATTTTTCCCTCCTCCAGGATGACACCCCACGGTGGTTTGCAGTGATAGTATTCCATGAGTCTTGTGATTAATGTTCAAACTGACTAATCACAATTTCTACCGGTGGGGCAATGGCCGGAATGTTGCCCCGCCTCCTCACTCTCCCTTCGCTCCTGGACAGATGATGCGGCCCCACAGATGTCGCTGGACCGAGCCAACACGCCGCGGTCACGTCGCGGTCAGGCCGCGGTCACGCCGCGGTCACGCCGCGGTAACACCGCGGTCACTCCGCGGTCACGCCGCGGTCACGCCGCGGTCACGCCGCGGTCACGCCGCGGTCACGCCGCGGTCACGCCGCGGTCACGCCGCGGTCACGCCGCGGTCACGCCGCGGTCACGCCGCGGTCACGCCGCGGTCACGCCGTGGGCACGGCGAGGCCACGCCGCGGCCACACCGCTGTCACGCCGCGGTCACGCCACGGTCACGTCCCGGTCATGCCGTAGTAATGCCGTGATTTGGCCCTACTCTAGGATGACACCCCGCGGTGGTTCGCAGTGATAGTATTTTATGAGTATTGTGATTAATGTTGATACTAACTAATCACAATTTCTGCCAGCGGGGTAATAGCCAGAATATTGCCCCGCCTGCTCCCTCTCCCTTCACTCCTGGCCAAATGATGCTGCCCCATAGATGTCATTGGACCGGGCCAACATGCCGTGGTCACGTCACTGTCACGCCACAGTCACGCCGTGGTCACGCAGCGGCCATGCCATGATTTGTCCCTACTCAAGGATGAAAACACACGAGATAGTATTCCATGAATCTTGTGATCAATGTTAAGACTGACTAATCATAATTTCTACCGATGGGGTGATGGCCAGAATGTTGCTCCGCCTCCTCCTGCTCCCTTCACTCCTGGTCGGAAGATGCTACCCCGCGGATGTCGCTGGACCGGGCCAACACGCTGCGGTCACACCACGGTCATGCCGCGGTTACGGCACGGTCATGCCGTGGTCATGCCGCGGTCACGCTGTGATTTGGCCCTGCTCCAGGATGACAACCCACGACAGTTCGCAGTGATAGTATTCCATGAGTCTTGTGATCAATGTTAAGACTGACTGATCACAATTTCTGCAGGTGGGGCGACGACCAGAAAGTTGCTCCACCTCCTCCCGCTCTCTTCGCTCCTAGCCGTAAGATGATGTGTCGCTGGGCCGGGCCGACACGCCGCGGTCAATAAACGGTCACGCCGCGGTCACGCCGCGGTCACGCCACGGTCACGCCGTTGTCACGCCACAGTCATGCACCGCTACAGTGCATGTCGATGATCTTAATGACTGAGACAAAGAGAACATGTGATGGAAGGCTAGGAATTAACTCAAGCCTGAAATGAGAGATATTATATGTCTCTTAAATATGGAAGTGATGAATTCAGAGGTTGCATATGATAAACTCTAATGATCAATAGATCACAAAATAACTAGTGATTCATTATTGAGAAGAAGGATGAAGAGATGATCTTGTAGTGATGCTAGGCTATGACTAAAAATAATTATTTTTTTGAAATTACAATTGCATCAAATCCAAAATGAGGAGATCCTCTCTACTTACTGATACTGCGTTTTGAGATAGCCAAGAAAATTAATACGAAGTTGTTGTATAAATAGTATTTTGAGACGAAGAAATAATTGATCTCACTGTGAGACATAATTGGCCAAGAAGAGAATAAAAATAAAAATAATAGGGTATTTCTGGAAACCTAGTAGATATATCCATTAATGAAATCAAACAAAAAATCAAATGGGTTAAAATAGTTTAATGAGAAGATATTATTGGTGTGCCAAGTTATACCCGATTTGTATCAGATTATAGTATAGTGGGAATGGGATTAAAAATATATTTTTCCACTTGAGGTAAAAATGATCTTGATAGTATAAAAAACTAATAAACAAAAAAATTGTGTTATGTGTTGGGTGTGCCAAGTGAGCAGTGAGATGATCCAATAGTGTTTTAGAAGATTTGGTTGAGTGAGTTGAGTATTTTTAAGAATAAGAATCATGATCCACTACATACTATATAAAGTAATATGAAGGGTTTGTTGAGACAGTGATGATGTTTTACAACCTACCTAGTTCAATGAAGAAGATAAAGAGAAGAAGAAAGATAATAGGAAGCTTTATTTTGAGTTTGAGAAGCCAGTGAATAAGTTTTGAAGAATTGGTAAGTGAGAATAAAAATAGAGACCATGTTTGAAGTGTTTCTTTATGATTAGTTGAAGACTTTGTTTGTGGAAGAAAATTATTTTCGTGATATAGTGACATCTTGGATAGTATTTATGATCTACACCAAAGATGGAAGGAATTTTAGATGATGAGCTAGTGTGATGATAGTTTGAAGAATGTGGGTTGCAGTATAATGGTTCGTTCACTTGTGTTACGGAACATCTTAGGTTTTTTTCTGGTATGGAAAATCTTTTTTTATGTTTTTTATCATCTGGTTGATCATTTTCAGTTTTTGGGAATTTTGGATATATGACAGGGATACAACATTGCTACTGTAGCAACTCATTATGTGAATGAGGGGTTCATTCCCTGAATGCTCGTAGATTCTCAACACAAAGAGCCCCAAGTTAGGTAACCTCAGTCTCAAGGCTTCTTTAAACTTCCTCATTGATGTCAATGATTAAAATAAACATCTCCCACTTAATGTTATGATTTGATTTTCTCACTCAGAAATGAGAGTATATGAATCCATACCATTTCAATGAATATTTTCAGATCACTGTCTAGAATTTTGATTTACATGATTTTAATAGGTTATGGTAGCTTCTATATATATATTTTAGGATATACCATATTGAGAATTTACTAAAATGGATTACTTGAAGTAACATTCTAGATTTTATAGCTTGTAAAATTTCTTGAGTTCTCTTTGAGATCTTGCTTCAAATTGGTTGTGGCTCTTTATAATGACATTTTCACCTGTTTTACATGATTTCCCTAAGCCTTCAATGTGGACTAGTAGAAAGTTTCAGCCAAATCAATAGTAGAAAATGAAATTTCCTTCACTTTAGAGATGATTTTGTCCTAATTTTGAGAAAACATCAACTGAGCATTCTCTTAAAAATCTAAAAATTAAAGAAAAACTTTGTTTCCATTTCATTAAACACAAATAACCGGCTTTGAAAACATGATACTTTCTTCAGTAACATTATTGTGAAACACTTGACCCAGAAAAAGATATAATTTAACCTATTGAAATAAATCCACCTAGGCATGATTCACGGTGTGACCAGGGGTTTCACACCATGAATCCCTACCCTTGGTAATTTCATGGCTTGAACTGAGGTTCATAGTAGGAAATGTTCTAGATAGGGGGGGGGGGGTTCACCCCTAAACTAAACATAATGGTGATCCTAACCATATGAATTTTAAACTAAGAATGATCTTTAAATGTTCTATCGACCTAGTAATTGGATTTTGAAAAAACATCTCAATGCGGTTTTCATCTCACTACATCCAACTCCACAAAAAACCCCAGTCCGTTCTCCTCTAGATGAATTTTCCAGAAATTTCTTGGTTTCAACCGCTGGTGTTCTATCGCATCTCTCAAAAAATAATAACTGATTCTCTATGGTCAGATTGAACCTAAGATCCATCGATGTATTGAACACAATCTTGAATTATATCCTCCAATATATGTATCATCTACTCTTAGTGTCTGTCTATATATTGATGTTATGTTCTGCTCAATATTAGATGATTCTCTAAGTTCATATGAAACCCTTTCCTAAAATCATGGCATAATATGTGCATCTCTCTCTAATATAATTCTTAAGGGAACTCCATGATAGTATTATTCTTCATAGATATAAAACATTCCTTTATTTTCTACTAGGTCCATGGCCACAAAAACAAACACCAAAATTCCTCACCCATATTTATCTCTCTATGATTTAGAAACCATAGAGGTATGAAAATCTGTCATAAAAAATTCACCAAATGATTCAAGGACTATAACTCTTATAAAATTGTAACACATCATCGTCAAACAGCGGACACTAAAGTGTTAGTATACTACTTTCTATTTGTTCCTACATCACATTAAACACAGGGTTAAATTCTATACTAACCTTCCCCCAAGCCTATATGAGATGATATGGTAACTAACGGGGAAAAATCAATTGATTCATGGTCATTAGAATCATCCATCCTCCAATTATTCTACATGATCATAATGTGTTATTGTTCTTCAAAAGGCTTTTAACCAGGTTCCAAGGGGGGAGGGGGCAGGGGGGTGTGTTGGGTTCTTTTGTAAGGGACAGGGGTAGGGTGCAGGGGGGGTGCTGAGGAGGGGTGGTGTGTAGTGGGCTGGGGGGTGCAGTGGATATGTGCAGGGGGGTAGGGTGGAAGTGTAGTGGGCTGGGGGGAGTGCACTGGGCAGGGTGTGTGTGCAGGGGGGTCAGGGGAAGGGTGTCTGCAGTGGGCTGGGGGGTGTAGTGGGTGTGTGCAAGGGGTGCATGGGGGGTAGGGGGAAGGGGATCGGGGAAGGGTGAGGGGGTAGGGGGAAGTGCAGTGGGTTGGAGGGGAAGTGCAGGGGGGCATGGGAAGGGGGAAGGGGTGTGCAGGGGACAAGGTGAGGGGGCATGGGTGGTTTTCTGGGGGTAGGGGGATGGAGGAAAGGGGCAAGGGGGGGGGGGGGGTATGCAGTGGGTTAAGGGGGAAGTGTAGTGTGCATGGGGGATAGGGTGAGGGGGCAGGGGTGGTTTGTTGGGGCCCGGGGGAGGGGGTAGGGGGAGGGGGGTGTGTGCAGTGGGCTGGGGGCAGTTTAGTGGGAAGGGGGTATGCTTGGGAAGGGGGAAGGGGGGAAAGGGGCAGGGGGTGTGCTGGGGGGGGGGGGCAGGGGGGAAGTGCAGTGGGTTGGGGGGAAGTGCAGTGGGCAGGGTGTGTGTGTAGGGGGGGAAGTGTAGTGGGAAGGGGGGGAAGTGCAGTGGGAATGGTGTGTGTACAGGGGGGGTGCAATGGGCTGAGGGGGAAGTGCAGTGGGAAAGGGGTGTGCGCAGGGGGGCAGGGGGGGTGTGCAGTGGGCTGGGGGGGAAGTGTAGTGGGAAGGGGGGTGTGTAGTGGGCTGGGGAGGGGGGAAGTGCAGTGGGCAGGGGGGAAGTGCAGGGGGCAGAGGGTGTACTGGGGAAGGGGGTGGGAGGGGGTGTTTTTTTGTGTGGAATGGGGGGACATATAGCCACAGTTTTAAACCATGGATATAGGGATATATCCAAGGATTAAAGATGTGGAAATGGCCTATATTTACGGTTTACAACCGTGGCTATAAATATTTCCGGACTTAAGATTCTGCCACGGTATGAAAACTATGGCTATATAGTGTTTCCACGGTTCAAATTGTGGAAATAGGTATATCGCCACCATTAAAACCATGGAAATAGGGATATAGCCACAGTTTCAAACCTTGGATATAGGTTTTTCCCTATAGCCATGCCAATACCAGGAATAGTTTATGAAATCGTGGCTATAACCTATAACCACAGTTTTTGGGCCCTGAGCCACGACTCCAAACCATGGTTTTAGCCTTATTTTGTAGTAGTGTGACCGATGGGGAGAAATTATGTGGTGAAAGAGTCTTCCCTATAAATTTATGTTCCTTGTCTGGCGAGTTATACATGGAGCGTTTACCACTGATGATAATGTTCATCGAAGAGGTGTTAACTTGGCTTCAATGTTCTTCTGTGTCAAGAGGCACAACCTGAATCTGTAGTGCATATTTTATTTAACAACGAATGGGATAAGTACATTTGGAGTGAATTTGGCCAGTTCACAAGATGGTCTAATTAGGATGTTAATGTTGATCTATTTCTCTATAACTGGTTCCAGTCATAGGACATGACTAGTGCATAATAGAAAAAACGAGGGGTTATCTTCACTATGGGTTTTTGGATGCTTTGGTCCTCAAGGAATGGTGTACGCCATAAATGTATAGAGCCTACTAAACTGGGCCTTTTATTCATGTTTCCTAACCTTATTCTGGACTTCTTCATGATTTTTAAAGACATTGGGGATGCTCCTTCAATATACTCAATCCTTCCTCAGAATGTGGTACCCAGTTCGAGTTCCACTGTTCCCAGCGCATGGGTTATGTGGAAGGTTCCACCCTCAGGGCTCAAGATGAATACGAATGGCTTGTACAACATGGGAATTTTGCATGGGGGTGGCATCACCGGAGATTTATATGAATCAGTGATGGATACCTTTTCTATCTTCTTGGGACCCGATGATTCTCTCCAACGGGAGACCATTTCTATTATTTCAGGGATCTTGTTATGCAATAAGTAGAATGTTATTATTAGATAAATCAAGACTGACTCGCTTTCTCTTTTTAACGAACTCTCAGACAGGACTCCGGTTCCTTGGTCCATCGTTTATGCTATCAGATGCTGCATAAAATAGATATGAGGGCATACTTCTATTCTTCATGCCTGGCGGGAGGTGAATGTTTTGGCATATTTCCTTTCCTCTATTGCATCTCAACATGATCGGCTTATCACTTTTACCAACACCGGATCATTTACCCAATAGGTGAGTCACATTGTTTGAGCTGATGTGATTGACCTCCAATACTAACCCCCCCTAAATTATGTCTGTATGTTTTTAATCATCTGGACTTTCCTCTTTTCTCTATAAATAAAACACAAAACATTGGTGGTAATGCCCAGTACCTGACACCAAAAGAAGATCACATTGTTACACAAATAACATGCATTGTTTTTCCAAACTATGATCCTGTTTAATAAAGAAACTTATTCCAGAACAAAGTACTCTTGAAACTTGATTATCCTTAACATTCTACACAGTTCCCTCATAACTATTCACACTAACCATAAAATGTGTTAAACCCACTCAACCCCTCCAAAACTCAAAAATTATTACAAGGAACTTGAAACTAACCACATAGAAAATAAAAAATTCTAGGAAAATGATAAAAATGAAAGGAAAAAATATTTTTTTAGTTAGACAACTATATTTATTATCCAGGTGTATCAGACATTCATGAATAGAATTTGAGATGAGGTAATTGATTTCTAGTGTCACGTTTAATTATGGGATACATATGCCACATTCACTACTCTTCTATTTTTTGTTTTATATATAATATTAATTTTATATACTATACCATGAATGTCCTTATTTTATTAATATATAATGGTTTATATGATTTCATTATTTAATTGGTCTTATGATTACAAAATTACCCAAGTAGTATGATATTTTTTGCCTCAGTTTTATTTATATGGGTCACATGCCATATTCACCACTTGTTTCTATTGTGTTGTGTATATACTTCCCTTGAATGTAATTTATGTTTTTTATTATGAATTTTATAGTTATTTATATATACATTTAAATTTATTTCACTCATGGTTCTTTTGATTCAATTGTTACCAACGAGGTAAGGGTTTTATGTTATAATCTCATTGTTTATCAGGATTAGTTATGATTATGTTTGGGAGGATGAAATTTTATTATCTAAAAATAAAAAAACTTGATAATTTTCTTCTACTATGGTTCTTTTCATAAAATACATGTCTTACATTAATTTTTCTCACCATATTTTATCACAAAACTGATAATATATATTTAATTTAAATCTACATTATTTCTCTCTACAGACGAAAAAATATTTCTTCCATTATCCATATTTTTGTAAAATATTTTATAGAAGGTTTTTTTAATATAATATGTTTTTTAATTTTATTCTTAGAGATATTTGAAATTTTAACAATCAATATAAATATGTTCTTCTTGTCATTTTTTGAAACCGATGTGTTATAAATTTTTCTACCAAAGTCTCAATGTAATGTTTTACTTTCATTCATACGAAATGTATACAATTTTCCTCTGTCATGGTTAATCAATTCATTAAAGATAACATTATAGGTTTCTAGGGATTTTTTAAATGAAAATAATTTTCAAACTATTATATATATATATATATATATATTAAACAAGCTTTTCATTGTGAAAATGATATTTTTATTAAGAAAATTTCAAAGTAATCTTTCAAAATAATTTTCAAAAAAGGTAAAATCTTTGATGTAAAATATGATCTACATGGGATATGATACAGTTATAAATTTATTATTCTTTTTAGGATGGTTAATATTTTTTCATGACATGTTTATGAAACCCATTTGTTTTCTACAGGTTATGATATAGTGAATTGATCAAATTTCAATAAAATCCATTTTATTTTGGTGGGATTTGATTTGATGATATGAAAAATGTTTTATAATATTTTGGAACACATATCTATATTTATAATTATGGGGAAATGTTTTAGTTGTAACCATGTATGGTGGTTATGTTATAACCAAATAAGGTTTTCACATTATAAATACGTATGATGGATAAATTATTTCCAAGGGTGGTGGTTACATCAGAACAAAAGATGATGATTGTGTTATAACTATGTATGGGGGAAAAGTTATAACCAATGATGGGTGGGACCTATATAACTCTCCAATGCATTGGGTAAATATTTATATCTCATGATAATAATTTTAATGGAATATGGAGTGGACCCAGTTCTATTAGGGAATTTTTCTACATTGATAGTCTTTGGGAGTGAACCATGGCTACTATGATAGTTTTGGGAGTGACTCCATTCCACTATGTTAGTCCTGGAAATGATCCTTCAATAGAAATGAAATGATTTTATATGATGATTTGTATTTCACAATCTTATGTTTTTTACAATGATAATCTCTCATGGGTCATTCACTATGATTCCATTATGGTTCATATCTTATGAACAAAAAATATTTATTCCATTACACAATATTAATACCAATGGTGTACAAGTTATGATTTTCAAATTTTAATATCATGTTCTCATAATCTTAGACTTTTGTTATTATCTGTTGATTATTGATATCTCTCTTGTATACCCTTGAATAGAATTTGAGATCACTCGTTCTTATGTTTCATTTCCATGGATATAAAGAAAGGTTTTATGAAAGAAATGTTTAAGTGGGTGCTGGTTATGATGAACAAAATGGGAGACTCTTATGAACCAGTTTTGAGAAATTCCACATTTCCAAAGTCACTATGACTATATGATTCTTATGTGGTACATTTAATTATGTAATCAATATTAGTTTATAAAGATATGATTTCTATTTATGAAAAGTATGGGTCACAATAATTAATAATACTTAATCATTCAAAAAAATTTCATAAAAACATGAATGGTCCCAATATCATCTTTAAGTGACCCTAGTGACTTACTACATCACAAACCAATGATGGAAATAATCATTAAAATATAAACTATGATCACAACCTGTGCAACTAAAAGGAACTATAAATGATGAATACACAGATACAAGTTTTTTTGAAAGGTGTGAGTGAAACATTACTAGTATAATAAGAAAGTAACAGAACATAAACACATTTATAAACCAACCATCCTTTTAAAAAAACCTGGATGAAACTGAAACCATCATGGGAAATACTTTTAATCCATGGAATGATGAATTTAAGAATTTATGAAAACAAAACAAAACCCATTCCATATTTCATAATAATCATTTTTACATGCCAATTATGAAAAAATCATCATTGATCTACTGAAAACACAATTTCTCAACCATTTTCATATGTAAAATTTTTATTAAATAAACCAAAATCAGAATAGAATAAACCACAATAAAAGTGAGATAATATGAAGTAATAGTGCCATATAATAATGTAAATAACTAAGAGATAAAAATAAATTACATAATGGGATCCCCTAAATAATACTATCATTAATGAATATATATCATAGGAAACCTATTAGATCTTAAAGTGACATGATATAGAAAAACTCAAGTAATGTTAATGTCCGGCAAACTACCATACTATTACCAGGTACTCATGTCGATAAACTCCCACAGTATGATATGGATAAATATTTCAATGAGATCCCATAGTATCATATTTTAAAAAAAGATAGAATTTTCAAAACTGAAACTCTCACTTATCCACTAGGGTTCCAAGGAATTATCAAAGTGGAAGTGGTTAAGCAAATAATCCAAAATATCCTCACATGACCAATAATAATGAATAACTATACATCTCATCTTTACTCTAAATCCCTTACACAAAAAATCCACTTTCACATCTACACAAGAATCATACAATAATTCCCAAATAGAAATATTTCATGTATGGAATAACATACATCAAGATGCTCAATAACCAAGGGTATCATAATCATAAATAAATACTTATTTTCATAAACTTCCAATCTGGCCCTTTAAAAAATATTGTAATGTCAATCTATTTTACACCATTTGAAACTGCTATTTAAAATTCTATCTAAAATAAAATCCTTAAAATATACTCAAAATACATTTATTAATAATTCAGTTTCTTTTAAATCACATTAAACACACCATAATCCTATCATGTCTTAAAATAATTTATCAAGTGCAAGACACACCCCTTAATATAAATCTTCACTCTAAAAATAGAATGTATATCTTTTGAAATTATCTAGTTCTAAGAACCACATGAATATCACTAATTTATCATTGAAAAATTACATAAACATTTTATCAAACACATTTCATTTGAAAAAGTTCAATTTAAATAATAAAATAAGAAATAATATAATACACTCTTTATTATATGTGTAAAATCAATTAAAAACATCTTCATTATAAACAATTCAATCACATATACATTTAAAATTTGAGAGAAATTTTTAAAAAATATACAAAACTACAAATTCATTTATTATAAATAGACTACATAGAAAAACCTACTTGAAATAAAGTTTAAACAGGATATAAAAAGTCACCTTAAATGGTGGAAGCAGAAACCACTAATGAAATTATTCTATAAAACATAAAATTCCAAAAACCCATCCTCACACCCATCCCAATCCCTATGCCCAGAACAAAAATTGGTCAGGGCATAGGGGTGATGAACAACTGATGGTATAGGGTGAAGAAAGATTGCATACAATGCATATTGGGTGAGTACCATTAAAATCGACCTGATATTAAGAAGAAGGGTGGCCAAAGTCCTCCAAACAAACATCGAGTGCTTGGATGAAAAAGAGAGGAAAAGAAAGGTGAAAATACATATAATTTATGTGGTGGTAAATATATAATTTCACATTTTCAAGAAACTAGTATGACCACATGGTTAAGCCACATAGTAAAATTTTACACTAATCTTGTCGGATCCACTTGATGGAATCCCCCAAACATTGCATGGTCAATCCACATAGTATCCCCTAACTATGTGCTGATAATGTTGGTCACTCCTTACACATCCAAGTAAGTTACATAATTAACTAAAAATCCAACATGATTTAATGAGTTGTGTGCTAGCCTTGTAAATCCCACTATTGTTCATCTTCATCTCCATAGTTTCTTCTGAAACCCACACAGTTTGAAAAAACCCTATAGTAGACATTAAATAAAAAGAATGTATTTACAATTATAAATATAATTTCAAAACCTATAATTTTTTTAAAATAATACAAAATAACCTAAAATAATTTCCAAAATTGACACAATTGTGTAATAGTTATCCAAAATATAAAACTTTTCTTCGAAAAAAGTATGAGTTCAGGTAGTATAAAATGGAAACATGATAATAAAAACCTAATTATAAAGGGTAGGTAGTTCTAGATGACTTGATTCAATTCCATGAAAGTGAAAAACTTAAACATTGAAATATTCCTCAAGATAAAAAGAGAAATCTTCTAATAACATCAAATAATTCATGAAATATTTAGTCTTTAACCTTTTAAAATGAAGATTTAAGAAGAAAGAGACCTATCATAGGTCTCCCCAACATTTTTAAATCATCATAAATTATAATGTGATAAATAGTATATTCAATAAAAAGGGATTCACCATAATTACTAAGATTACAAAAATAATCGAAGGTAACTAAAAAATTTCACAAAAAAATAACCACTATGAATATGGATAAAATTATATAAATGAAAAATAATACCAAGGAACATATGAAGATAAAAAATATTAGGTCATAAAATATATCACCAATCCCATTATAACCTTCCAACCATAATCACAAAGCTACACATAAACAAACCGAATCATGAAACAATATGGTTCTATCATCTGGATATGAAACTACATCAAATAGAATCTTAGGGGTATCTTTACATAAAACTGGCACTTGGGAAACCCAAATAGAAGTCCCAACTCGATGGCTCTAATAGTATAACAAAAAATAAATAAACACTAATGCTACTGATTCACAGACCCATGGTTCACTATGTTAGAACTATAAATTTATGTCCCATCAAATTGTTTTTACCCTAAATAAAGGGCAATGATGAAAATAAACCAAAAATCATTGAACATATCCAAATAAACACCACTCAAAAAGTTATCAATCAAATAGGATTCCCAATATTATTTAATAAATGGAAATCCAGTAAAATTCAAAACTTCATAAACTCATCAAGTTTAATTTTGAAAAAATACCATAAAAAAAATAATAACTTATACATTATAATCCTCTTCTCCTAAGAATTTATTAATCTTCGTGAATAATTTTTTCCATCGATTCAATGTTCAAACAATTTCTCACAAGGTTCGTCTACTGAGCATAGCCTACATGGTCCCTAGTTAAATATGTGTGAAAAATTCTACCTTGAACAATCCCAAGATTCACCACCACAAATCCATGTGGGGAAGAAATCACCTTCCACTCCATTCATAGTTTGGGAAGCTTCTAAAATTGAAAATGGGAAATACCAAAAGGTAAAAACCCTATATTTACTCAGGACCTTTCATGAAGACATACATTAAAAAATGAAACATGAATCCAACCACATATATCCTAAATCCTATAAAATTGTCCCTATGTAAATAAAGGGAAAATCAAAATTAATAATTCCCTAAAAAAATAAAACACGTGTAAAACTCCACTTTATAAACAATTAAATCCATGGAAAACACTATGAAAACTCATTTATAGTTAATCTAATATTGAAAAAATAGTCCAAATTTACAAACATTCAATCATATTTTAGAAAATCACAAGGAATATATTTCAAAATTCTATTTACTATTTAAAATACATACTTTAAGTATTCCAAAAATTACATAAAATAAGTTTTCCATATCAAAACTCTTAACAATTTAAAAAAATTTCACAATAATCCACCATTTAAACCCCCATAATGAGTCATGAACCAAAAAACAACAAAATATGGTCTTGAAAACCACTATCATCCTTTAAAATAAATAACCATGACATACACTTTTAATGTTATCCTTTATTCCAAATTTTTTAAACTTATAGAAATCATTAAATAACTACTGGATTTTCATTTCAAATGGTTCCATTAGTAAAAAACACTCAAATATAATCAAATACATTTATAGTTATGTTAGACACATATTTTTAGAACTAATATAAATTCATTATTTCATAGTAAATGAAAATTATTCCATGAAAAAATCATGAAACCTCAATATATATTTTAAGAAACCACTATGACCTAATTACTGAATATTGAAAATTCACAAAATTTATTTTTTTAAAATGAATTTAGTTTCACAATAATGACATATGTAAAATAACACTACAACTTTTAATAATATACAATCTAACTACATGACTATATCTTGAGAACAGAGTTGATTCATTCCCTTTTCATAAACCACTCATGGGAATTCAAGAATCATAAAGCTTAAATGAAAACCCAATGGGATAGAGAAATATACATGATTTATCCATGTGTTTTGAAGAGGCATGAACAAATCAGGAAACAATTTATGATACAATCCAAAAATCAACCACTTGGTCACAATAATATTTTTCATGTGATTTATTCCAACCACACACCTCTTTTTATTTATTTGATTTTGTCCAAATAATATAATAATTTCCTCTTTTTAAACTCATATAATTACAAATAGGATTAAAACACCACTATCTTGAAGCTAAATTTATTGTCCCGACCTGAGATCCATTAAAATTGTGCCTCTAGTTAGTTGGTCACATAGCCTCAATAATTCATTCCCATATTCCAGAGGCCACGAACTAGTAGAGAGGGTCCAATTATGGAATCATGGGTTTAATATACCGTCATGATTGTAGTGGAACAATGGTGGAAAAAATAAATCGATTGGATATGTAATATAGATGAAATAAAGTGGAATATTATAATAACTCAAAATTTAAATTACTGAGAGTTTAATAATTCCAAATAATACAATATTGTTTTTTCATGTGTTGTTATGTTATTAATTAAGAATATATATACAATTGGATTATATAAAAAATACAAAAAGACTGAAAAAATCCTCAAAGGCTATCTCCATGTGGATCTTGAGCACCAGCATAGTCCTTCACTTCTAAGCTCCCATATCACAAGGTAATAACACATAGCATAATCCTTAGTGTTGAACATGTAACCATGAGGACTGTTTGGGTATCAAAGGCCAGAAAAATAGGGTCTGACATAATCTTAGTATGACACCACCAATTGTGTCTAATTTTATTCATCCTTCTACTTTCAAATAATTAAGTGTGAAGGTATAGAAAATAAGGTAGTAAGTAGATGAATATAACTAAGTCAGACTCAGGTTCCTTATAGGAAACTCAGCAGAAAATTCATACCTATTACTAAGCCATAGTATCTCTTTTTTTGTCACCATTTGTATAGGGATACATACATCATTAGTTATGTATTTATATATATGTACTATATATGTAATAACATATATATAAATATATATGTATATATAGAACTATCCAGGACCTGAGGTGTAACTCAGTAATCCAGCCATAATCATAATATTATTATATTTTATATAAGGGTCTTCATGCCTATGTATCTCAATTTATAAGGGCCACCATGCTCAAGTATCATAATTTATAAGCGAAACTATTCCCATGAATCCAAAAATTTATGGGATAACATGGCTTTGTATCACATTATAGATGTGTAGTAATGCGTGAGTATAACATTGTATAAGGGATTACATACTTGAGTATCACATTATATAAGGGACTTCATGCTAGATTATCATATTATATAAGGGACTCCATGCCCTTGTATCACAAAAATTAAGGGGTTCTTTTCACAAGTATCACAATGTATATAAATGAAATAATGAATAGGGCACATTCATAACTATGTGTTATTACAATTCAAGTATATTATTTGGTTCATTCGATTTATAATTATTTATGAAAACCAATGGATGGTAAACTCCATGCTCAAATTTCCATGTGGTACTTTTCATGAATTTTATTCAATAATAGATATTATCCAATTGTAGATCATTTTCCTTAATATTTAATTCTGCAAGTATAATTTAAGGTTAATATTTTATTTTCTTTACATGTTTGGTTCAATCATAATGAAGGTATTTATCTTAATATATTTTTGAAAAATCCACTCATTTATAATTCATTTAATTCCATTTAGCATCCAATTATAGGAGAAATAAATTCAATACAACTAAAAATTTGGTTTTTATTTGATTTATGAGAATATTGGTCAAGGAATATGAGTGAAACACTTCAAAGGGGTGTCTATATTCATGACATAGATCCTGTAATTGTGTAATTTAAAATCACAATGAATAGAAGAATTTAATAACCATAATTTTCATGTTAACTTCAATATATAAGAGGTGAAACATGGGAAGCCTAACACACAACAAAATGGTGTATTTTATTAACATGGTATACTTTATAGAAAAAATATTCATACCACCTAACTTATATAAAGGAAGATTAAGTACTACAACACCAATATTTGATAATAGATGGTTTGAGATAAATCAAAGAAAAATAAATATGCCTATAAAATATGGAGAATTTTATCACATGGATAAATTATTTGATAAGGAATGGTAAAATTTTATAATGAATCAAGTCGGGTTAATATCACACTAATATGCTTCAAATGAACCTAAATACACCCAATTCAGACACTAGATGAAGAAGATATCTCCATGCCTATAATAGGGGAAGAGGGAACCCAAGGGAGATATTTTCTGTGCAGATGGAAGGTGAATAATTAGACCAAGGAATGAAATGATCTTAGTGGTAAAAACATAACATCCAACCCATTAATAATCCACATGGTGTTTCCACATGGTTTGGTTCATCATGAACCATCCTTCTAGGTATTGTATCCAATTTTCACTAAGGTTGTGATCTAGGAAATTGTTATACGAAACCATTTGAAGACAATATGCACCCCTCTAAAGTGTTTTCATATTCCCATACATGTACATGTTCCCCCTCATTCACAGTTATACCAAACTATGTGAAACCCTCTTCTCTCCTAGATAAATCCACATGGTGTCCCTTATAGGCCACTTGGTTCAAAACAATTGTGTCCCTATTGGTTATATATATTCCCAAAGAAACAGAACATCACCCATCCTACTTAGTTAAATAAATTCTCATAGAAATGGATTTCATTCAATTTAAACACCAATCATGTTGGTAAGAATTATCTTTTTATACATGGTACACAAAACAATTATAACTCAATAACGGTTCAAAACTATTTTTGCAACACTAAGGAAATATATTCCTAAGCCTGTTTAACCTAAAAAATGATCATGTTATCATCTATTTCAAAATCTGGCTCTTAAAACATACAACTATAGGTTCTTACATTAATTTCCTAATCCAAACTATGGAACTTATGACTATTATAGTTTCCTATTGAAGTATTCCCTTAATGTTCTAACAGTGTAATTCAGCACCTTTATGAAGTTCATTAAATTAAAAGCCCTCATATTACCTATTTTATCCTATTCGTACTATCTTATTAATTTAAAACCTTAGCCGACATTTTAACTACACTTGTATTATCCTAATCATCTTATAAAAGTGGTCCCCAAAAAATTTCATAGAACGAAATAGAGAGGGGAATCTTAATTCGATCCACTGTTGATCTACTACTATAAAAAATTCCTAGTTTTGACACCCAATTCATTTCAAATGCAAGATCTCGATGCCATTGTACTAAGGTACCTTGAGATTTCTAAGGGCATTATCACAAAATCCTTTAATAGTATTTTGGTGATTTCTTAAACAAAAACATTCATTTCTATTTTTTTTCATAGTAAAAAATTTAGTGTATATCTAATCCAACACACATGGATTGATACCCTTAAAATTCTCATCATAACCTAGATACAGTTTGTGGAAACCACATAATTATCAACTACTGTCCAAGGATCTCATTCAAGGTATTCTATACTCTGATATTTTGAGGTGAGATGCTAGTACATATTTGAGGAATCCACATATCCAGAACACATTACATAGTCTTACAATATTAATAATAGTAAGGACTATAACTTAAAAATACTATCCTTGTGGATTTTAAAATAATGTGGATGAGTGACCATTTTCAATGGTATTTTATAGTTGGGATCCATCTACAATTAAGGATGCACTAAATCATGTTTGACACAACATTTAACCACATTATCAGTGTCCTAGTCATAATTTACTATGTATAGGAACTCATCCCATTATTCATGCTCTATCCACCACTTAACATGAGTTTTTCATATCTTTAATATGCACTTACCAAATAATAATAAGAAAAGAAAAGGAAACTAACCACTTAAAAGAACACTATATCAGATTTTATATAGAATTTCATGTGATTATATCTTGAAATACACTCTTTTATGTCTTTATAATCATTAATATAATAAAAAACTAAACCAATCGATAGTGTTACATCCATAGGCACTTTTAAAATTTTATTCCAAGCATCTGGGTGTTCCATTTTTCCCTTTAATTATTAGGTCACTCTACCTCAATGATGACATGTTGAAAAGGTTTTATAACTCAAGTATTTACTAATTCCCAAAAAAATCATATAGACAACTATAGCATTTTTATCAATGATGTGGTTATAATTTTTATTAATGTGTACTACCTTGATGATTTATTAACATGATGAAATACATATTTTTTATGTTCCATATTCTTATATGCCCTATTCATCTCATTATCTAATAGCCTATTCAAAATATTTTTTTATAGGTGAGTTATTTATTATGGATGTTAATCTAGACAATTACATGTCGAGTCATCCAACATTGATGAAGAATAATAAGGTTGAAATGAACTAATGAGAAGTCGACAATGCCTTAGGCATGTCTAACCCACAGAAATATAGAATCACATGATGCTCACATCCATTAACAAGGATCAACTTACTAAATAACCACACATCTAAGATGAGGGAATGTTTTAGAAACTATGATTCATACTTGGTGAAAACAGCAGTCGAATGGTACCTAATGCCTAAAGTAGTTAAAAATCCTTTAGTAAGGTTTTATGTTCTAAAGTTTATACTATTACTGGGATATCCCTTTACTAAGGAAGAAGTGGTGGCCTTCTAACAATGTAACACCATAAATGTTCAATATTCATAATTCCCTAATATCTTGATCAACATAACAGATGGGTAAAACAGATCCATGGTAACTTCCATGTTTTTGTTCAAGGAATCTCTCATTGAAACATTAAACTAGCCACCTTTCATAAGGATCTAAGCTAAAAAAATGTCTAAAATTTATCATTGAAGACACTTTCACTAATTTACATTTACTTTTAATCATTAAATGAGCCTCAATTTAAGAAACCCCAACTGTTAGTTTTGAGAGATAGATATACATGGTACTTTATTTAACTAAGGACACAACGAACACTGGATGGTTTTATCAAACCTCACTTAAAGAATAATCTATTTAGAATATATCCTATAAAATATTAGTTAATTTATGTAAAAATTCATTTTATACATTTTATTCATCATTAAAATCTCAATATTTGTCACAGTTATAGAAAGTGAAAATTCCAATAAATAGATAAATAACTAATTAGTTTTTAGGTGAAATTATAATTAACTAAATACACGTAATAATAATATAGCTCCAAGAAGATAAAAAATGTTCTTATTAGTAAGAGGGGGATGGTAGAAAATATTCCACCATATTCTTATACGTAACACCACATAAGCATCTACAGACACTTAAAATAACTATGTTATTTATCACTATGTGGTTAATTAATAGGGCATATAAAAAATAATAAGGAAACCTATAAGGGTAACATTATTTCCATCAATGTTAAAAAACAACATTAGTAGGTTTATCTCCTAAAGAACATTTCTTAACTATACCACATGGATTCAATTATAGATTTAATAATTTAATAAAACGGGCCTACGTTCATACATTATGATAGTACTAACCGTTATAAAGAAAAATTGTTATTTATGTAGCTGGAAAAGGATTTTTCACTCATATATTACGATATAAAATTCATATTTAATCGTTTTATTATATTGTTTTCTCGTACCAATTTACAAGAGACCATAGACCTTACATATAGTTATTGGCACTCATTTAACCACAAGCATTCATGTTTTCATACCATGTGACCACTGATTCATAGATTAAACATATAATGATTTTTTAGTTAAGATGCCACCATCTTGCTATTTGGGAAAAACCATTTTGGTCAATACTAACACATTAATAACAAGTATTATGTCACAATTATTAAAAATCCTGTAATCAAAATTTAGAAAGGAATATAGATAAACCAATAGGATCTTTCCAAATCTTGGTACATATTCTAACCATGCTAAAAAAATATCTTAAACATGGTATACATAAAATTATAATATTAAATCGCACAAGGATATACCATGGTGATATCAGGTAGTCAAGTAATGAAACCTAAATTAAATGACATGTACATGGAATGTGAATCTCCATGTTATTATAATGATGTATGTAACAATACTTCCTTTCCATTAATGGCTATGGGTAATATGAAATAAATCCAAAAAATTATTAAGCAGTCAAATTTATACCAATCACTCAAGGTGAGAACATAAACAACTGTATTTTAAAATAGTATGATGAAAAATCCCATCTCAGGACACATAGTACATTCCCCATGCATGGATTCATTATTCCTTTACATTTATATTTACAAAGAATAGAAACATTCATAGTCTCATGTCTATCATCCACAAAATATTTTTGAACAATGGGGAAAATATTTCCGTTGATTACCCTTTTTAACGTCTTGAACTAGGATCCACAGAAACAGTTCCCTAAGCCAGTCAAATACATGGCCTTAATCGTGTCACTCTTTATGCCAGAGGATATTATCTTACATCAAAGGTCCAATGATGTTAATATGGGGATACGAAACCCTCAGGATTTGGATGGAATATATGCAAGTAAAATAAATCTACATAAGAATTAAAATAAATGAAACAGAGTTGAAGATAATAATAAATAATAAAATAAAATAATGAAAATTGGTCAAGGCCATATAAAACAACTATTCATGTCAATGTGAAGCTACAATATATAAGTAGAAGACATAAAATAGGATTAAATTAACATTACACAACAAGATAGAAAAAATACCAAAAGGCTATCTCCATAAGCATCCTGAGCACTGACTTTGTCATGTGCTCATGAGCTCTTATATCAATATTTAACAAAACATATTATAATCCTTGATGATGAACCTACAACCATGAATTTTTTTCACTTACCTAACAGTGTTCTGGACGGGGATTGATATATACTTCATAGGCCACCACCAAAGGTTTCTAATTCTATACATGGTATGAGTATAAAATAAAACTGTTATATGGTATGAAAAATAAAGCTATAAAGAAATGAATATAACCATGTAGTGCTTTGGGTTTTTTAGAGGACCCCCTATGGATGATTCCTCCTACAGACTAAGCCCATATATTTATGATTATGTGTCACTATGTGTATCGGGATATATATATATATATATATATTAATGTATGTATATTTATTTACTATAAAAAAATTACACATATACAAATATATATTGATACGTAGAACTATCTGGGATCCAAGGCATATCTCAAGAATTCCACCATAATACTAATGTTCTCATAATAAAAATAAGGGTCACCATGCTTTAGTGTCATAATTTTTAAGGGCATACATGTCAGAGTATCACAATTTTTAAGGGATATAATGTAATAGTATGAAAAAAAGTAAGGAACGTTATTCCAAAGTATCACATTATGTAAGGGAATCCATGTCTAAGAATCACATTATATAATGGACATCATTCCATACTATCACATTGTATAAGTGATTCCTTAACATAATATCACGTTATATAAGGGATTTTGTGCCTAAGTATCAAAAAAAGTAAGGGATTTTGGGATAAAGTATCACAATATATACATTTGAAATACTAAATATTTAATGTCCATAAGAATTCCATATCACAATTCAAGTATAAAATTTTGGTCATTCAATTTATACTTATTTATAAAGTCCATGGTAAGTTCCACACAACTATGAATTTATCAAGTGCCACAAGTCTATTATTAAATTAATTAAATTGTTAATGTTAGGTATAGATCCTTTCCATTAACATTTAATTCTATATCAATTGGTAATTTCCTCTACAATTAAGGTTCTAAAAAATGTAAATAATTATATGAATCTAAGGGGGAAAACACCCACTTGTTCATTATTCATTTAATTCAATTTTGCATCTCATTTTGAGAGAAAAAAAATTCAACGCCCCCAGATAGTGGTTTTGATTTCAAAGCTAAACATTAATGTCATTTAATATGAGTGAAACACCATAAATGGGTGGGTAGAGTCATTATAAACACCCTAAAACAATGAAATTTAAAATCACCATGATAAAAATAATTTAGGGATAAGTATTTAAATGTTAAATTTCACATTTAAGAGGGGGAACACAAGAAGATTAGAATGAGACCCAACAATGTATTTTGTAAAAATGATAGATATTTGATGTTATTAATATTTTAATGACTTATTATATACTCCTTTATTTTATATTAAATGTTCATAATTTCTGTGAAATATTAATGTTTTAATAATAAGTATAATTTTTAGCATTTTTAAAAGAAGTCCAATTGAGTGAGTTTACTAAGTTATTTAAAAATGTAACTATACTAATCAAAATAGTGAGATTCTTTCTTTTTAGGATTTAGTATTCGATTTACAACTTATCATTAGAAGGAATCATTGGCAATTCTACCATTTAAAGGGTCATATGGACCACTTAAGAAGACGCCAAGAATTTGTGATGAAACTGGACCAGCTATGAATATTTAATTTCTGGGATCAATCTCGAAATTTTAATTCCATTATTCTCCTAAAATGTTTGGCGGAAAATTTAAGGATTCTTGGATAAAAATTTCAAGGCCCAACTCCAAAACATGGGGCCCATCTAATGCTTTTAATTCCATCCCACCATTCTGGAAAGGAATTAAAATCAGTATAGTATTAATGACATGTCCCTTGATCCAGTGATAAAATCAAGAGGATATTTATCATTTTAAAAAAGGATATATAGTCGGCCAACATTGTTGAATAAATAATTCTGACTTGAAGGCATATTCTCTTTCAAAAATCCATTAACATTTCATCCCTAGAAAAAGCATGGATGGAAATGGAGAGTTTAACATTGTTTAATAAAACCTCCATAACATTGCCTTCTTAATTCCAATGGTCACCAAATATTCAGATTAGATAGAGGAGATATGTATCTAATACTTTTAAAAATATCATATCACCAGATTCAGCTCTATAATTTATCATAGTGGTGATGCAATTTGAGGGGCAATTTTGAAACGAAAACAACCCACAAAATTGGGCTTAAATACATCATCCTCCTCTCCTTGAAAGGGGTTGGCATTTCAGAATAGATGATCACATATTTTCATGATCAAATCCATTCCAAGGGCTTGGTAGGACCTTACATACTCATGTTTTTACTTGAGATACCCTTCCTTATCTCTTGGTTTCCTCTTACTTTTGTGTTATTCCTTATTGTAAACTTGTAAGTCTTTTTTTGTAATTATTTTTTAATACAAGTTTCTTCGTTAATATCTCTTATTCTCTTCCACATTCTGTAGATTAATTTTAATTTTCTTAAAGTAGTTTAAATAAAGTTTAATTCCCCTCCCTTATTTTTCTTTCTCATTCAATCTAATGTTTGTTTTTTAATTATCATCATCCTTTGTGTGTGTGTTTGACGAACCACTCTTTTCTTATCCCTTTATTATTCTTATCTTTTTAATTTATAATAATAATAAATATAAACAGATTACTAATTATTTCAAGTGATTACTAAATAACTCGTTGGGGTGAGTTATAATTTAGGGATGTTATGGGATTGAGAGCTTTTTCTCAATGAGTATTCTTTGAATTAACATTTTGTATGTTGTACTTAACAAGTCACGGATTAATGAAATTTTTTGTTTAACATATGGATTCCATGGATTATTGGAACCATAAATACACTACCAAAATCATGTATTGATTGATATTAGAACCCTATTATATGTTTAGTATTGTATTAAAGCCTTAACACTAAGGAATTCCAATCAATGTTATCTTGTGCAGTGGTGTTAATTTAAATGCAATATAAAGCGAAGATCAAAGATATCACAATCTTAACTACCTAATGATAAAATAATACCAATATTTATCAAATTGTTAACTGAATCACCAATCAATCATATCATAAGATATGTAAAAAACCCCAATCAAAATACAATAAAAAAATGACTATTAAAAAGTATCATCGCTGATGATTCGACCTGAGTTCTAATATACACATTAGTAGAGAATCAAAACATAAAATGGTCGATAGGCGATAGTAATCCATGCTTTAAATGGATTCGTTACCTGAGATTGTGCTTTATTTAGTCAATAGTTTTTGGTTATTATAAAAAAATAAAATTAAAACAAAAATAAAAAAAATTGTAAAAAAACACAAAGAAAAACCCACCTTCTCATAAAAATCATTAATAGAAAAAAACACTAAGAAAAATATGTCTTCATCTTTCTTCCAAATCTCTTTAATTTCTCAGTAGCCTCCCAAAAAATCCCTCAGATTTTTTTGACTTTGAAATTGACCTAACTCTTCACCAAATTAGGTGGAACATTATGAATAATAAAATAATTCATGAACCAATCCTTATCCAACCAGTTAAATTAGAAATGGTCAATCATATGGAATAAACACTTAAAGAACTCGCTACCCCTGATATGAATTACAAACACCTTGGTATTCAATATCCAAACATAGAGCCAGACTTCAATCTCAAATCAGTTTTGATTCATCATCTTCCACATTTCCATGGGCTAGCCGGTGAGGATCCACATATCCACCTTAAAGAGTTCCATGTAGTATGCTCTACCATGAAGCCTCTAGGTGTTTCTGAGGAACAAATCAAACTCCAAGTTTTTTTTCTCCCTACCTGAAAAATCCAAGTAATGGATCTACAACCTATCTCTCGGTTCCATAACCACATGGAATGACATTAAGTGAATCTTTTTGAGAAATTATTTCCTACTTCTCATATTGCTTCTATATGAAAGGAAATAAATGTTATTCGTAAATTCCCAAATGAATCACTCCTTGAGTACGGGGAGAGGTTCGAAAATATGGTTGAAACCGATCCACATCACCAAATATCTGACCAACTCGTGATCCAAAACATCTATGAGGGGTACTGGCTAAGGAGAGAACACGCCTTGATGTCTCAAGTGGCGGTGCTCTTGTAGATAAAACTCTTGCAGTTACATGAGATATCATAAGTAACATGGATGCAAACACAAAACAATTCCATACTCAAGCACATGATCAAGTCAAACAAGCGCAAGATAGTCAATCGATAGAGCCAAAAAAGTTGACAGAGTCGATGAGTGAACTTACAAGACTTATGAGACAACTAGCTCTGGCATCCAAAGCCCCAACCCCATCTTATCCACATTAAATGTTTCCTGGACCTGTCAAAAACTATGGTATTTGAAACTCACCACCTCATACAACAGAAAACTTTCCAAAACGTCAAGAAGAACCATCTGATTCATTCGGACCAATAGAGATCAATGCAACATATGTTTAGCTGACCCCCAACCCTCAACAATTAGATCAGTTTGTTAGAAACATCAACCAACCCCACTCTAATCCCTTATCTTCCTTCTATAACCCTAACATGAGATATGGGAATCCCATTTATCATCTCCCTCAATACCCTCGTCCAAACCCATTCCCATTCAAATATGGTCTTGGTGGAGGTAACTTCCATCAACCTTATCTGTTTGTTCCTAAGCCTCAGAGAAACAATCCTCCACCTAGATTTCACTAAACTAGCGAGCCTTCCCAATTCCCAAACCAATACAATTGCATTATCAAAAACCAAAATCAAGGTAATCCAAATCCGAGACAAGCCTATTGTTCTAACAAACTAGGGGAAAGTGCAGTGGATGATCTTTCCTCCTTTAACCTTTCTAGCCTCAAAAACATTGAAACCCGAATTGGTCAACTTGCATCCCTATTGAGTTAGAAAAAACAATAAAATTCTTCCCAACTACTTGTTTAACCATTAACCAACCCCAAGGGTAATGTAAGTGCAATTTCACTTAGATCGGGGAAGAAAATTTATATTCCTTAAGATAAGTCTTCCCAAACTTCTTTAAATTTTGACCTAGAAAATTAAAAGAAAAAGAAACTTGAAAAGGAATCTGAATACATTCCATCATCTCCTTCCATTCCACTTCAGAACCCAATTCCTTTTCCTGAAGCCATTTCTAAACCAAAGAAGTCATTTGAACCTGGTCCTAAATTTTTTGACATGTTTGGATGTGATGAAGAAAACATTAGCATCTTAGATTCCATAAAACAAATCCCTATGAATGTCAATATTCATAATGAATTGTTCACCCACAAGAGGTAGCTTAGTAAAATTGAAAATGTTTCCACCCAGTGGCCTATTACCATAATGTTCATAAAGCCATGGAACAGTATGGTTCCATGCCAAATTGGAATTTACACCTTTTATCATGCACTCATAAACCAAGGATTCTCTATTAATGCCATGCCCAAATCCATATTCTTCAACCTTGGTCTTGGTCCCTTACATCCAATGGGTGTTGTCATTCAATTGTCCAATCAAAGCACTGCTAGTCCTGAGGGTATAATTTAGGATGTCCTTGTTTATGTGAATTATCTTATCTTACCAGCTGATTTCTATGTCCATAACATTGAAGGTGAGATGACCTCTTCTCTATCTCCCCTAATTCTAGGAGGACCATTACTCTTCACTTCTAGAACCATGATTCATGTCCATTCAGGCATCTTATCCATATAGTTAGGTGACCAACTGGTAATGTTCACCATTTTCTATGCCATGTGATACCCATCTAAGGATCACTCTATATTCTCAATCCATGATTATGAGGATACTTCTATGAGTAAATTTAACCCCATTCCAGTATGTTCTTCAGGTTCTAATGATAAAGGATCTTGTGAAATATGTACCATGATTATCCATGTTATAAATGGTGATGTTGATGTGGACCTATCATTCACAGACTCCATCAATCTAGAGGAACTTGAAAACTCTCTTGAATCCCACACCAACATTGATCTCTACTGATCCACCTTGGAATGTATTAAGGAAAATGAATCTGATGTAACTGAAGTCCCTTCTTTCATTCTTGAGTTGTCTAACCCACAAATGAGAGATGATACTAATCTAAAACCTCTTCCTAAACATATGAAATCTGTATTCCTTTTCCTTGATCATTCATATCTTGTCATTATCTCCGCATCACCTATTGAAACCGAATAGTCCAAACTTGGTCAGGTGTTAGAGGAAAATAAAAATTCCATAGGTTAGACCGTACATGGCATACCAAGAATCAACCCTGCTCTTTTCAAGTATCACATCCATCTTGTGGAATCATCAAAACCAATTAGACAACCACAATTAAGATTCAATCCACTCATATATGAGGTAGTTGGGGTAAGGGATCCCTAAGATTATTCAAGATGGTATTATCTAACAAATTTCTGATAGTGAATGGGTTAGTCCAATTCAAGTGGTACATAAAAAGGGTGGGATTACTATTTTCACAAATAAAGATGGTGAGGTAGTCACAAATCAAGTGATGAAAAAATGGTGTGTCTGCATCGACTATAGGAAATTGAATATTGAAACAAGAAAAGATCAATCCCCTCTTCTAAAAGGACATCCACAGTTAATGGACATAGGTTAAAGAATTCCCATGAGAGGACACACATCCTATGAACCACCTCGACTTCCATCAGATCCACAACTTCCACCGACCAACCACTGGAAGGAGATGGTGACCCGCCAAATCCAAACCAGAGGCACCACTTTCTCTTTAACTCCCTCTTGCTCTCTTCTTCATCCTTCTCTTTCTATCTATTCCTTCTTCTTCCTCTCTCTTTCATTTTTTACCAATTTCTTTATCAAACCCTTAATTTTTCTCTTTCTTTTTTGTGTGGGTGTGTATGATAAAAACCCAAAAAAACTAAAGAAAAGTAAAAAAACATAAGTTTCATACTTACCCGCCATCTAGTATTTACATTTTGTCCAACCATTTTGGGGAGTAAAAATACATGTTTTCATCTCAACCATTTTTTATTTTAATCATGGCATTGGGTAAAGAATCTTGTGTCAAAACCAATAAATTTTAAATTCTCAATTTTTGATTTGTAAAATGATTTTACCCACCCGTGATGATATAAATTTTCTTTCATGCCAAGGCTACATATGGCCATATTTTCAGAATGTGTGTTTTTCACCTCCATTTGTACATATTGAGTTAGTGGACCTTCAATATGAATTTCCTAATTTTGTGTTCATTAATATGATTAAGGTATTTTATGAACCACATGAGAATTATAATAGGCAAATATCCTCCCATCAACCATACAATATTCTCTCTTTTGAAATCCCCTTCGAGCCAATGAAAGCCTTTCCTTTGTTAGCCACATTAAAATCCCAATACCTTATCCCACCCAATATCAAATGGATTTTCATTGCATATTTTTTGTTGAAATTGAAGTGAGGGGGGAATGGGTTTCATTTGGGGTACCCTTTTGTTGATTTTCACCATGTTATCATATGCTTGATGGTAAGAATAAATTTTATTGCGGGGGATAGTTTGTCAATCAGTGTGTTTTGAGGGATGTAGTGTAATTTCATTTATGTAATTTTGTAAATTATATTGACATGTGTTCAAAAAAAATCAAAAAGAAAAAATAAATTCTGTCTTGGGTATGTAAAAATAACACTTCCTCAGCCTTTGATTTTGTTATAACTATTACAATTAGTGTCGTGAGGAGATAAATCATGGGTTGGGATATGAGTGTGAGATATTTTTCCATTTCAACTTAAAAAAAAAAAGTAATGAAAACAAAAACAAGAAGACTTATGTCATTGGGAGAAGTTTTGTGTTTTGTAAATTTTTCATCTTCCCATCCCCTTAAAAATTTCTTCCTATATTTTGCCTGTTTTCACACAATCATTCCCTTGAAAATATGTGTTTTCATATACTTCAATGTTCCATTTGAAAAAAAAATTACATTGTTTTACCAATGTTTATGTTTTATCCCTCTTCTTCTCTCTCTTGGACATTAAATTCATACCATCCCATAGTCACAGAATAATCCCTTAAAAACACCTCTTGAATCTTGTTCACTTTAGGATGGGGATTTAATGCTGAGAGATCTTACAAACTCTAAGATTTTCACTTTTATTTGGTGAATTAGTGATGCACCATAAATTAATTTTATCATCCAGAGAGGATTACGTTTTCTGTGCCACCATTTTCCATTTCTAAATTTGAGCATGGAAAAATGAATTGTTTTTTGGAACATTGTTTTTGTAACAACTTTTGGTGGAATTCTATATGGATGAGTAAAATTATCTAAACTTCCACTGATTGGGGAATTTTTTTTATTATTTGTTGGTGAGTGAAAATGATTTTATCATGTTTATTTCACATGAGGACATGCATAAGAATAAGTGTGGGGGAGTTGATGTTATTAATATTTTCATGACTTATTATATACTCCCCATTACTTATTTAATAAGAAATTTTCATAATTTTTGTGAAATATTAATGATTTAATAATAAGTATAATTTTTGGGCATTTTTAGAAGTAGTCTAGTTGAGACAATTTACTATTTTATTTCTAACAATCACCATAATGATCCAAATTGTGTGATTTCTATTTTTTAGGATTTATTATTGAATTTACAAAATGTTATTATAAGGAATCAGTGTCCAATTCTACCATTTGAAGGGACATATGGACTACACAGGAAGACCCAAAGAATTTTTTGTTAAAACATGACCAGCCATGGAGATTGAATTACACGGATCAATACAAAATAAAAAATTCTTTTATTATCCTAAAATGTTTTTGGGACATTTTAATGAGTTTTGTATGAAAATTTCAAGGCCCAAATCTAAAAATAAGGGGCCCCACTAATGCTTTGAAGTTCAGCCCACCATTCTGGCTGGGAATTAAAATCATTACATTATTAATGACATGTATCTTCATGTAGTCATCAAATCAAGCTGATTTTTTCAGTGTGAAATAGTAGATATAAGAGACATGATTTTTTGAATAAAAAATTCATATTTGAAGTAATATTCCTATTATAAGATCCATTCACATTTCATCCATTGAAAAAGAATGGAAAAAAATGGACAGTTTAACATTGTTTAATAAAACCGCCATAACATTGAGACTTTAAGTCCAATGACCACCACATTTTCAGAGTAGACATGGGGTATATTTATCTAAAACATATAGTAATATTATATCTCTAGATTAATTTGTCTAATTTATCAATGTGGATATTCAATTGGAGGGGCCGTTTTGGAATGCAAACAGCCCTCAACATTAGGCTATAAAAACATACCCCTCCTCTCCTTGCAAGGGATTTTAATTTCAGAAGAGTCAAGCACAAATTTTCATGAAAAAATCCTTTACAAGGGCTTTGTAATACCTTACATGCTCATGTTTTCAATTTATATCCCCTTCCTCTACTCGTTATTTCCTCTTACTTTTTTTCTTCATTATTATAATCTTGTATGTTTTTTTGTAATTATGTTTTAATGATTTTTTATTTAATATATCTTATTATCATCCACCTTCTGTAGTTTAATATTATTTTACTTAAAATAGTTTAAATACATTTGTATCCCCTTCCCTAATTTTTTATTCTCATTCATTCTAAATTTCATTTTTTAATTATCATCATCATTTGTGTGTGTGTTCGACGAACCACTCTTTTCTTATACCTTTATTTTTATTATATTCTGAATTTATCAAAACAATCATTATAACCATATTACTAATAATTTAAATGGATGATTAAATCTCTCATTGGGGTGAGTTAAAATTTAGCGGTGTTAAGCGATTGAGATCTTTTTCTCAGTGAGTATTCTTTGAATTAAAATTGTACATATTGGACTTAACATGTCATGGATTAATGAATTATTTTGTTTAACGTATGGATTACATGTATTATTGGAACCATAAATACACCACCAATATCAAGTAATGATTGAGATTAAAACCCTATGTTATGTTATGGATTGGATTAAATCCTTAAAACATAGTAATTCCACACAATGTTATCTTGTGAATGGGACGTTAATTTAAATGCAATATAAAGCAAGGATCAAGGATATTATAAGATTAACTAACTAATGATAAACTCATTCCAATATTTTTAAAAATTTTAAATCAAAAAACAATAAATCATATCATAAGCTCTAAAAACCCCCAATCATTATTCAACAAAATAAAAACAAATGACTATTAAAAAGTATCATCGCTGAGGATTCGGCCCGAGTGATTTTATAGACATTAGAAAACCTTTGAAACATTGAATGGTCGGTAGGTGAAAACCAGCCACACTTTCAATATTGTAAGAAAATATAAACACAATATACCTTATATGAAGGATGTTTCACTCATCCAATATAAATATTTGATTTGAGTTATTTTGATTTAAATCAATGAAAAAGATAATCACCATAAAAATAGGGCCCTTTATCATGAATGGATATATAATTAAATAAGGTGGGGTATTATATAAATGGAAGTAATAGGATTGGGTATCTTACTGATACAAATCCAATGTACATGAATAACAAAATTTAGAAAATGAATGAAGATGTTATCTCCATTCCCAGAGAAGAGGAAGAGGGAACCAACAAGAGTGTCATTGCACATGGATAAATGGTGAAAGATGGGAGAAAGGAAATCAATATGTTGTAGGGGAAAGACAAGATTTCAATCACATTAATGAGCTACATGGTTTGGTGAAATGTTTTTTCTATATGTAAACAAAACGTGTGGTTCCACTTCCCACGTGCAACTATTCTTGCGGGATTGGTAGAAGGTTTTCCAAATAATATGAAATCCATGTGGTCCCCTCTACAAATTTCAAATGAAATCCCTACATGGTCATTTTCATCCTCTTTTATAGTTAGATCAAACCATGCAGCACCATCATACCTCTTTTATCGCCCAAATTATTCTCCTAGAGGCCATGTGGTTGAAAAAACCATTTCCTTATACAAAACATGCCTCACATTTGTGTCTCCTATTTAACACTAATAGTGCATAAACCATGAACTCTTTTCTGCTTCATCCAAAACTGAGTTCTCGAGGATCGAACCTCCAAAATCTCATATACACATCTATGAAGCCTCTCATAACTTATACCATATAAAAAATTACTTTTAATTTATCCAAATCCTTGATTTATATTCTTAATATGATAATAGAATTCAGCCCATCCATAAGAATGAAAAACAAAAATTCCAATGGAAAATATCAATTTTCACAAAACATGACACGTTTCATGAATCAATAAAGTATAATAAAAATGGAAAAAACCATCACTAACCATAGTAACTCAAGGGTGAAGGAGATAAAGAATTATTGAGGCTCTCTTTGCAATTATCATTGGATTTTGACATTCATATCTATACACTACTTGGCATACCAAATAACAAGAGAGTTCATCTAGAACCTATTCCCTCTTTAGAACATGGTTCTAATACCATTTGTAATAAACCAACCTGATCTAACCTCAAACATCACTAGACCTATTTCTTCTCAATGACTGAAGGGAATTCCTAGTTTCCTTGGTTTGGAAAAGTGTACATGGTTATTCGAACATGCACTTGGGAATGAATCCACGCTTTAATAATAATTAAAAAAGATACAAAAACACTACTATGAATCTGACAAGACCTATCCATATATTGGGAATAATGAATATAATGACAATATTTAAAATGGTAAAGTAATCTAAATTTGGAATAAATCAAATAAACATCCACAATGATATATAACAAGAAAATGACTATTATCATTTGTAAATTCATCAAAGCATAAAAATTGAGGACAACAAGAATAAGAAATTAATGTACTCGATATATATAGTGGAATTAGAATAAATGAAATATACCCGACTGAATTGGCCTTTACACATGATCCCAAAAAAAGATAAAAAACAAAAATGGTTCCAATATCATCTTCAAACGACCTTCTAGTCGCATACCATATCAGAACCCACCTATAGGCCAAATTATTCCAAATATAACCCTATATAACGACTTGGGAACCTAAAAAATTATATGAGTTTAGACACACACACACACACACATAGTAGTGTGTATTCATGGTGTAAGTGTCACGACCCGTCCTTGGGGCCCGTGCCGTGACTACCCCAAGCTCGCCTGCCATAGGTCAGGGGCTGGCGACTAGCACCAAAGGTGAATCCATGATATAAAGGGAAGGCATTTCCTTTTAACCTGTAACACACACACTATCTGAACACAAGAAGTAGAGGAAAAAAGTACTAAAATTGAAAAGTAAGGTGTGTTGAAAGTAAGTGTGCCAGTATACAAACCCAACTGAACAACAAATACATGTATAAGTAAAAAAGGGAAAATAGCTCCTGGATTGTCCACCGGGGAAATCCTACCTGAAGGGTAGGTATAAAACTCGAACAACTCATCCCTGCGGTATGTCCCATCTAGTCCTGATATGAGTAGCCTCCGTCCATCACCCATAGCCTCGATCACTGCTTTTGGTCATCTGCACAGAATACAACAAGGTGCGGGTGAAGCCCATGTAGAAGTGAGTATAACAATACTCAGTAGGGTACCCTGAGACCCACAAAGGTCTCCCAAAATCCAAAAATGATAAACCACAATAGATAGATACAATCACAAAGTATCAAACAACCCTACTTAGGTATATGCCCATACATATACCTAAGTTTCCAGCCACAGTCTGGCTATAACTCCCGAGCCCAAACACAACCCAGACCACAAAGGAAGTAAAGTCAATCACCATGATAATAATGGTTGAAAGACATGACTCAACTCACATAGGTGTACATCTTTTGTAGAGTTATAGAGATTATCAGATGTGGTCATAGATTCATCTAAACTATCGGACCCACACAGGATACAGGACCAGCTATGCTGTCGAAAGCACACAGGATACAGGACAAGCTATTCTGTCAGACCCACATAGGATATAGGAACAGAAGTTAGAACAGTCAGACCCACAGAGGATCTCAGTTCAGTAGTCATTGATGTTGAACCCACAGAGGATTCTGATTCAGTAGTCATCACTGTCGAACCCACAGAGGATTACGGTATAGTAGTTGTCGTAGCCAGCTCTAGTGTTCCCACACACAACATGCTCGATTCTGGGAGGGTCCACTCCTCGAGTCATGTTCCGATACATAAACTATCAAAAAGTACTGAGTTGATGTATCCCATAGTTCTGTCTCATCAAAAGTAACCCAACGCGACAGACGGTGCGTCAATCGGACGCTCGATCTGAGAGTTATAGACATTTTTTTGTTCCAGGGGCCTGGTTGGTTTTTTGGTTCAAACCAACCCGGCCATACCCCAAATGCGTCCAAACAACAAGTGGAGTGTTCCAAGAGAATATTCTTGCTCCAAGAATTCCATCTCCACAGGAGGTACGTCAATCAGACACCCGTAGCCCTAGATGCGGGCTAAAAGGTGTAAACAGCCAAAGCGGGTCCGGGTCCGGTCCGACCCAGTCAGACTGACCTGGCCTGACCCAGTCGGATTGAACCGGACTGAACCGGTCTAAAATGGGGTCTAACCCAGACTTCGGGTCTGACCATAGTCAAAAGAAGCGTCCCAGGCTGAGGGGATGACCCAACCTAATGAGATGGCCCGACAAGACGAGCGGTCGGGCCTGACGGGCGGTCCGGCCGAGTGCGGCCCGACCGAGGGCAGTCCAACTATGGAAGCCAAGATTGGTCACGCCTGAGGTGAGGTGCGCACCCCCTGGCCCCCAAACGTCTTAGTCGTTCTGGTAGAACCGAACCGACACCCGGTGGCGCCAGTCACGTCCACGCAGGACCCAATGGGGTCCCGCACCTCCTGGCTGGCCGCTTGGGCCAGCCGCTCCCCGTCACCGGCGCAGTGTGACGGCCCCGTGCCCTCCACCGCGGCCCGCCCTGGCCACGGTCTCCCTCCACCAGCATAGCGCGATTGAACTGTGTTTTTTCTACCACGGCCCACCTTGGCTGCGGGCCTTCTCCAGCACGGTGCGATGGCACCACGCCCTTCCGGCTTCGCCACGACCCAATCGACATCAAATTTTCTTTGCATGGTGTGACTATGGCCCTTGCACCATTGGATTCTTCCGTGACCCACCACCGTAATAAAAATATAAATAAGAAAGGGTGAGGTTCAGGCCGTGTTCGTGCGGACCGAGCCCTCCTTGTTACATTGATAACAATCAGCACATCATTCCACCAACATAACGATGTATAATGGAGGGTAGAATCAAACATTAAAGTAACCCCAACCTCAATTCGAAGTACGTTGTCAAAGGTACGGAAAAAGAATTCGAAGATGTCATCAAATGTTGCACCCGTCACACGCCACCGATTCTGGGCTCAAGCATCATCCTCGTTCTTCATCGGTGACATTGTGTTCTTTGTTGGAGTGGAAAGTCTCTCTCAATGTTCCACCCAAAAGCTCCACACAAGGATTATGACAACCCCCAGAAAAAAATAGACTTTTCTATTATTTATTTGTTGAAAAAAATAATTCAAAATAATTCAAATAGATTAATTAATTGAGACATTAATTAATCTTTAGGTGTTAGCACCATTATGAGGGAAGGTGGAAGGTGGAGGGTTTAACCCACATGAATGGGGGTTCCAATGGTTTCAAGCCCATGTTGGCATCACATAGTAACATCCTCCCAAGGTAGGTTATGTTCTGGTGGGACCCACCACTAACCTCCATTTGGAGGTTTTAACCACCATATAATAAAAAATAGTTTGCACATATTTTTATTTAACTGAATTTGAAAACCCAAAAAATTAACTTCCACTCTCGATAAAATGCAACTGTGTAATGGTCACCTTAAGCGAATACCGGCACTGCGAGTTCATCGGTGTCCTCAGATTTCTATTCTGAGCACCGATTTAAAAGATATAGAATCCTACATTAGTTTTTAGTAATCATACCTGAACAAAACATCAGAAATTGATTCTGGGCACACCGGGCCACGGAATAAAATGCTGTCAGAAACTGCAGACTCATAAAATTCCCATTTATTTAAGAAAAAAATTTCCATGTAATTTCTGTGTCTTTACAGTAAGAAACACTCCCCCGATATAATTACACTATAGATTCTATGCATTTCATTTTCAAAAATAATTGACATATTTTATTTTGAATAAAATTTATAAAATAGGATTTACATATATGACCGTAAAAGAAACATGTAACAGGCCATAACCACCTTTATAAATCAATTATCATTTTTAAAAGAAAAGTATTAATCATTTAATTTAATATAAAACATTTCAATCCAATGAAATGTTCACATTTAAAATAGATTCAACCAAAACAAAAACCTTTTCCCTCTTTCACTAATTTTTTAGATGTATTTTATTAAATACTGTCACTTTTCTTTTAAAACCACACATTCATCAATAATTTTTTAAATTAATTATAAATTAAACAAAATCAACAATTTAAATAGAATAAAAGATAATATGAACCAATATATCAATAAACTATAATTAACATGATAAAGTACTGAGAAATTGTGTCGTATAATCATGTAAGAAACACGGGGATATAAAAAAGTAAAAAACATGATCCACTATATAATATAATCATCAAGGAATATGTTTCATGGGAAACACCTTTAGTGATTATATGATTTGATCTAGACATACAATAGTTATATTAATGGTTAGTAAGATCCCATATTCATACTGGGTACTCATGTCTACAATCTCCCATGGTCTAATCATGTCATATCATTCTATGATCTCCCATAGTGGTAATGAGAGATAAAATTTCATACTATGTAAATTTAATCTGCCACATATCCACCTAGGTTCTCTTAAATGATTAATGGTGGAGGTGATAAAATAAAATTTCAAAATATCATCAAATGATTAATAATAAATCACAAACATAAATATCATCTCACCTCTAACACCTTAAAAGAAACAACCCTTTTTCACATCCAAATAGAAATCATAAAATAATCAATTATTGGGTAAAATATCCTACAAGGAATAACACATTGTTGGGGCTCAATAAAGAATGTATCTCAATTAGTGATAAACAATTTTTTAAAAAATATTATCTGGGATATTTTAAATACGTAGGTATTGCTATTTTATTTTATACTACTTTAAATCTCATGTTAAAATACCATCTAAACTCAAATCATGAAAAATGATTGAAATCAATATAAAAACAAATTAATTCATTTAAATAAATTTAAAAATTCCACAAATATATTACATATTAAAAAATAATATAGTGAAAAACCCCATTTTAAAAACCATCACTTCAAAAATAAAAAATCTTTCATTAGAAATCAACAGGTGTTAATAACCTCTTAGAAATCACTAATTTATCATTAAATATATTCTTATCCTTTTAGTAAAACATTTTCTATGTTTAAAAATTCAGTTAATAGAATAATATAAGAAAATCCAGAAGAATTTCTTTATTCTATGTTTTGGAACCATTAAAAACATTCTTGAAACTAAAAATGGTATCACATGTATGTATAATTGTTAGGATAATGAATTTAAAAGTAGTCAAAAATATCATAGAATGTATTATAATTGGATTTCAATAAAACATATACTTAAAATAAAGTAGAAAAAAATTGGCAACAAATTTTATTCACCCCCCAACAGTTTCCTCTAAAAATCCAATGGTTTTGGTAAACATTTTGTAACTATAAAAAAATTTATCAGATTTAGAATGTTAAGCTACAAGATACCAAAAACATAAAATAATCCATGATAATATAAAATAAGTTACAATAGTTACATTGGCGTGTCATGGGAAAAATGGATTATGAGACATGTGAAAATTGTATATTTAGAAGTGAATAAATGGTTTCCTCCTCAATGGTTGGTAAATCACGGAGGAACCAAAAGCATGAGTTTGTGCATAAAAATATTTTAGTTATAGTTTTAATTTGTCCCCATTGTTTTTTTTTATATGAAAACATAATTAATTATTTTACATATAAATTTTGTGTTTTATTTCTCAAGAATATGTCCAATAATTTAAAACCTTCATTAAATGGGGATCCCAAGTGAAAATGGTGACTTGTGGAAAAGTTAAGTGACCACAATCTGATAATTATGGGGAGTATAGAATCATGTAGATAAATATCTTCTATTAGAGGATGTGAATATTTTTTAGATGATTGTAAAAGGAACTCTATAACATAATATAGTAATAGAGAGGATAAATTATACATTAATTGGAAAATTAAGAACTATGAGAATTCATGAAGGAATGCCAATTTTTTTGGGTGCAGTTGGAATTTTTTTTGGATCACATGGTGAATTAAACTCCCCCTTCCCTATTGGTATGGAATCTATTAGAATTATAATATTTAGGAAATAAATTGATATCAACTTTCTCAATGTCTTCTGATAACTGTACGATAATCACATTGATTCCATATAATGGTACAATCATGATGATAACTCTTGATGCCAATGAAGAGTCGGGTTTTTGAATTTGTCAAAACTACTTCTAAAAGGTAGTAAGAGCCAAAATTTCATATCAATTAAATGATCTTGTCGATGTATCAATACTTATCTACTAATACTCATGTGATAAAATTATCATCAAAGGTTGAAGTTTAACTAAATGGATTCCATAAAGATAATGATATTCCATAGAAGTTTGGAAATGCATTAGTACTATAAACATTATAATTTTCAAAAGTTATTGTAGATGTGGTTCACATTTCAATAGTGTATAAAATGTTAAAATTATTATAGTCCTCTAGAGATATGGATGATCAGGGAAGAATTTTGGAAGAATGAGCACAGGAATATGAATCTATGGAAGTTATTATACTAGAAAGAGCTAAATGGAAGTTGGAGTTTCATAGATCTACTAGAGTAAGGCACCAAGTATAGAGGTATGGGAATAATGTGTAATATATTATTCTTATAGTTGATATAAAAATTTATTTCCTAAGGTAAGGCATAATTAGGATACAATTAAAAAAGTGTGATCTTCTCATGAGGGATAAAATTGATTCCATACATGTTTCAAGAACATGGGAGTTAAAGGAGAGGCCTTCTAGGAAGAAATATCTTAAAAAATTTATTGTATCGGTTGAAGGAGTAAGAGGATAGTAAACATAGGTACAAGACCAAGATATTCAAAAAAAGTGTGAAAAAATAGAAGGTTTCTATTTATCATATATCTCTATATAGATAGCTAATATTTTCACTATATAGATGGAACTTGGTATAATTTACATAGAGTTTTTTCATCTAGAATAGTTTGACATAGAGACAACATCCCTCATGGGGACTTAAATAAGGATATATACATGGATCATATATCTATTTTCATTAAGTTTGAAAACCATGATCTTATACAAAGGTTAAATAGTAGAATTTATGGTTCGAAGTAAGATCCATGGAAGTGGAATTATATATATAATAACATCATGATAAAATGGAACTTCTTGTAGAGTAATGTTGATCATAGTTTTTACTAAAATGTTATCAATGATAAGAGCTTTATAATACAACTTCATTCTGTAAATTATATTCTTATTTTTCTATTAGTAATGTAAAGGATATAAGAGGTAAACATTGAATTATTTATATGTTTCAATATAAATGATCTCAGTTTTAATAAATGAATCTTATAGATGAGAGTTATGAGGGGTTAAGTTCTAGTTCATTATGCCTAAATCGGCCATATTAAAACATAATTTGGTTAACAGCCTTAGCATGAGAGTTTGAAAATAGTTACCAATCCCCATGATAAAAAACATAAAATTTATTATTTATGTGGAAACCTAAACTGATTCTAAGGTATAGTATATAGAAAATATTCTAAATAAAACAGTAGTTGGAAGATTTTTTATTGTGGATCATAATTTATCAAGAATTTAAAATTAGGTGGATGTTTTTAGAAGGTATATGTCGAATCGAAAAATATAAAATTGATAGGATGTGAAGTGTATTCCTTAATACTTAAAGGTATTCATAAGCTTCTCAATTTTCATTGTAATAGGAATGTCATTTCAAAGGATTGAAGACTCAGATTCTATGGGACAATAATACACCTAAAAGATAATCTACAAATAGATGTTCAATATCAGGGGCATATGTGTGAATAAGATATTTAATCTTTAACTCGTAAATTCACTCTTGGAGACTAAATAAGGTTTTATTTCGTTAAATGAATTTGGGAGAATATTTTAATAAAGGTGGTAATAGAATATATCATAAAGATGAATGATTATGGAATAAAATTTTGTATTACGAATGTGTGATTGAAATATAAAAAATATTATATTTCATTTGAGGTTTAATTTTTTTCAATTGATGTGTCACTCCATTTGAAATTTTTTAGAGGATGGAGTAATAGATTAATGTAAGATATTAGTGACCCAAAATTAGGTAGATATTCGAAAAAAGGACATAATAAGGGATGTGTTTTTGATGTTTTGATCATTAGTAGGGTTGGGATTACCAAAGAATGGTGGGGGGGAAATGTAGCTACAAATAAATTTTGATTTATTAAAAGTGGATTGTGAAAGTTGAAAAGAGAAACAATATTAAATCATGGGAAATGATTCTCAAGTGGGGGGTTTTTATATTTAAATTTTTATTGAAAATAAATTTTATAAAAAAGAATATTCTAATTAATATGAGGAACTATAGAAGATAAATTCTAATGGTATTGTTGGAAATGGGGAAGTTATGGCTAAAAAGTCATGAAGTCCATGATTTTTTTTGAACAGATGATTTTGACTTGAAGGTATTATCATGACACAGTCACCCTTTTCCATGAACCTAGCCAACTAAAACCCCTTGGGTATCCAGTAATTACCTGATATCCTACCTAGAATACCACATCCTATCACCCACTAGGGTCACTTATCATAATAATGACTATCCTTATAGGACAACATATGTTCATTCAATGCGATTTTCTTCACTTAAACATACTCTAGGAACATCCCCAGAGATCAACTAACATGACACAACTCTAGGTCAAGCACACTTAACCATGGAGTTCTAATTAGGTAGACTCCAGATAATAAATGTGCATATTTTTTGTATGGGGGGTAAAATTTATCTTTTTAAGCGTCAATTTTACATGGGTGTTAAACTATCATCCCCCTTTAAATCCCAAAACGATCTTTTCAGTCCCCAAAAATCAATCATAGGAAGTGAAAATTCACTTTTGGATGGGTATTGGATCTAAAACTAATGTCACAATCTAACCTCCCCTATCAATGATCATGGTCATCTTACCCCACATCTATCCTATAATACATTGGTTTTCTTCCCAATACACCATAGGCTATTTCCCAATGAGGTAACTAATTTGACTAATGGGTATCCCCATTGGCCCACACATGTTATTCCATAGTTATTTTTCATCACACAAACACACCATGGGAAACATCCTAGGAGGTCTCCCATATTGACAGTACTCTTTTCCCTGATCACATTACTATGTAGTTATAATTAGGTATGCTAATAAAAATAAAGGCATGCCATATTAACATGGTCCATTATATTTATTCACTTAACCCTTTATAATTTTCATTTTATATATCCTTTTAAGGCTAAAACAACCTTATTTTGGACACTACTTTTCAACCCATGTAGTTCCACTACTATTTGGGTTGGGTAATACCCCTAAAAACATATTCATGAAATGACCAATTGTTTTTACCCTTTCTATAAAGGTGTACCTTTTTTGGGATCCTATATGATTAAAAAAATTAAATCCTCTTTTCCCTGAGTAGTATTAGGATAGGATACCTCCTCATCAATTTCAGGAGTTTTTTGTGGGTGAGGAAAAATCATTTTGAATGAAAATATGTTGGCCTGTAGTGACATTTGTTAGTCCGAGCAATGGACTCATTGGGTAATAGAATCTGGTGTGCTGGGAAGGAAAATGAGGTATAATAGGTGAACTATGGGGTCATATGACCAGGTTATTTCTTGAGTAGAATGGCTACTAAAAAAAATTATGTGATCAATTACCCAACTAGAAGTATAGTGGAACTTTCAAGGATTGACTTATGGGGTCTATAATGGGGTTATTTTTTTTAATGGGAGGGAAGAGTGTAAATCCCTTAGAAAAGTGTTACTTAAAAATAATAAATAGTTATACCCATGTTAATAATGTTCACCTTTTATTTTCGGTTCCAACCTAATTAAAAATTAATAGTTATGCACTATTTACTATGATTAGTGTTAGGATGGGTAACCCTATAGGAAGTTTCATAGCGTGTGTGCGAATGAAGAAAAAAAACACTGGAAAAAAATGTTTTGACATATGGGGATAGTTCTTGGTCAGATACATGGCCCCCATATATAATTAAAAGTGGTGTTTTAAGAAAGAAACCAAGGAATTGGAGAAGATTAATTTGTTCAAATGGAATGATTCATGGATTGATGTGGTAAGATCCAAATTGGTAATGTAATAAGGGAATGTCGGTGGGTACAAATTTGTGGTGTGTTAGGACGAAAACCCATATATTATATGACACTCCTTAGGAAAGATAAACTAGTTCATGGAATTGGTATATTAGTTTGTGATTGCTATAGTTAGAAGGTACAATCTGATGTTACACCTAAACTTGTCCTGATAGATGTAGGGTAGAAAACACAAAGGACTTACCAAGAAAACATAAATCTTTATTCATGAGCATTTTTTAATGCACATATTTCACAAAGTGATGGAGTAGAAGAGGTATAAAGAATTGAACAAATGAATAGATATCCATGAATATTTTAGCTATGTGGAAGAACTTCCCATGGAAACTATAAGATATGGAAACTGGTATTGCCAGATACATTTTATTACATTTATTGTGATTGATCATTTCATCTAAATAAATTATAAAATTTGATCTTACATTTTCCATAATCAAAGTAATTTAGTGTTATCCCTATGGACTAAGATTCATGTCAGAGCCACAAAAATTATGTTCTTCTATTTGTATAACTTTATTTAGATAATTGTATTCCATTAATATTTTTATATCATCATTGAAATATGTTTTTGTGTTATTATGTGGGTATTTGGCTATGGTGTGTCTTCCAAGTTCCAAACAACGAATAACAGAGTCGCATCATTACATTTTTACTTCATTAATAAGTTATAGTGGATATCTATCAATTGTCTTCCAAAATATTGCCATGATACCAATATAACAAAATTTTCTTTCAGTGCTGTATTTGTTTTTGGGAAATTTGTATTTTCAAATTTATCACTATAATAAGAGATATCAGCATCTTTATCCTTAATCTATGTATTTTATTCAGTATCATCAATAAATTTGTGGTTGAAAACATCATCTTCGTCATCCACCATGACATAATGTTCCCCTAAACTTTATTTCTAATGATTACCACATCATAATAATCTATTATATTCATAAATATATTTTTATACCACCTATAAGAGCTTATATTTTGTGCATAACCAAAAAAGATTCCATATTTATCCTTTTATTCAATTATTATTAAATTTATATCATCCATCATGATCAATCATGGACTTTAAAGTACTCTAAATTAGATTACATATGAATTATACTAGAACTAAATTTCTTTAGGAGCCTCATTTTAATTTTTTCTCAAGAAAACATCTCTCCCGAATGATTCTAATTGTTGTGATTTCATACTACCAAAAATAACTTCATGTTTCATACTCATTTTGTATGGTCCTCGAATTTTCAAAAAGGCTTGTCAACTTTATTTAATATAGATTATTTTTTTATGTAATATAGGTGAAACATATCAAGTCTCTTTACAGTTTTAGTGAAAAATTCTAAAAATAGTTTGTTGGAATACACACAAGCATTGGATGATCTCAGTCTCTTAAAACCTGATTATGTCTAGAGATTTTGTATGATTAATCACAATTCATTACATTCCAATTAATTAATTAATGTAATTGAGGAAATTATAATATCCACATGTTTAATTATTTTTCATTTTCTTACAAAAACATAGTGAATCAACTACAATGGTATTCTATTTTGAATCTCAACTCTATTTTGACTTTTAAAAAAAATGATCACTTTTTGATATGCATTGAAAATAGTGATGGGATCTTCTTTTAAAACTATATTATTTATTATATATATTTCTATAATCAATTTAATGATTCTATTTTGGCACATATTTTTATGTCTTCTAAGCCATAAATTCTTCTTATCTTGCATAATCACGTAGAAACCATTTGAATCTCTGTCTACAAATAGGTTACATCAAGTTTGTAACCCTCTATTAATCACGACTCTATTGTTTATTCATATAACTATTTTTTATGAAAATCACCTCACTTACATAATCACTATGTAATGATAAATGTAACAAAATCATGATTTGGTCTATCATTAAATTGAATATTATTCAGTTGTATCATATTTTAAATAGTTTCATCCACTCCAATCCTAATCATATTTAATGTGAAATCATTATAAATGGAGATAACACTCAATTCATAAATTTCTAAATTATTCATGTTATATAATCCTTCTATCATGGGATAATATATTTTTTCCATTAGTTGATGAATTCTTATAATATAATTACATAAAATTATCTTTTACCACATTTTAAAAATTTAATAAATTGATACTTGTACTAAACATTTTCATGTTTCTAAAAGAGGTTTAATTCATATAGAATGAATGTAATACATTTATTTGAGACATGTATTTATTGATCAAACAATTGATAAACTTCTTTAAAACACTGAAAAATATATTTCACATCAAAATTTCTCTCTGGATATAAGATTTTATTATTAGTTTTAATCTTAAATTGTTTTTACCCCCCTGATTTATACTACCTTCCCTGACTATGTAGAGATGTGGTATACCAAAAACTAGAATGTATGGGTCTAAACACACCACAACACAAATAATATCTTAGAAACCATCCTCTTTGAAAAAATATTAAGTTGTTTAATGCATTTTGTTTTCAACAGCACCATTAGACCTAAAATGAGATGATACGACTAAACCCTTTTCTGTATATCTTATTTGGAAATTTTAGGCTTGTATGGAAATTTTTCCAAATTTTTCCATTTTCTAGATATTAGATTATTTTTTCTTTATATGATACTTTATAATTAATATTGTTTTTTTCATACTCAATTCTTCAAGAAACATTATTTTTTTAGTTACCTAACTAGTATAGTTCTCTTATTAATATCCAACATCTTTTACATTAAAAATTATTGATTTCGTAACATGGTTCACTCACTAGATTACATGTTATATTTTATTTTCCTCGCATATTTCTTGGATCACTTACCTTTTATAGTGAAAGCCTTAATTTAAAAATGGAAACACAAAAGCATAGAAAAATAATTGTGAGAAAAAACATTATTTTCATGCCATTGTGAACAAACTCATTATGTTCTAGCCTGAAAATGTGAGGAAACACATTATTCCCAATCTTATTAGAATAAACTTGTGATGTCAATGCCTAGATATATCATGATATAGAAAAATTAACTAATGTTATGGAGGATGATATTATAACCCACCCATCATGATCTATACATATTCATAGCACATAAAATCAATCATTAACATAACATAAGGAACCCCTGAAAAAAATAGATTTTAAAAAATATAAAAAAAAACCAAAACATAATAAATAATAAGATATCAAAATTTTAATTTTAAAAAAGGAATCATATCCAAATAAAATATAAGGGGTTATAAAATAATCACTTCATGAGAGATAAATCTTTTAGGAAAAATAAATGTGAAAATAAAAAATCTTCCACAAAACATTTTAAAATTTATTATAAAAGATGAAATTATAATTACGCTAAAAATTATTTTTTAGAAGATAAAAAAATAATTTTTAATACCTTATTATAAAGAGATCAAAATAATTTCAAAAAAATAAGCTAATATATCTACAGTGGTATGTAATAAAATTAAATGTCGATGTTAAGCTTTTTAGGCTGTTTAAAAAAAAAATCCAAAAAACATTGAATGAAATTAATTTCATAAAATATATAAATTAACATGTGATTAATATGAAATAAAAAACATTATATTATTTATTTAATAAAAACATTTTGTTTTATAAAAACGAAAATACAAGAAAATATAATTTTGTAAGAATCAGAGTGATTATTTCCGATGTTATTATTTTATATTGGAAACAATTTATCGAATAAGTGTTTATTTACTATGAGAGGTAATTTACCTATATAAAAACAAAAAATTACACAACAAATAGGGGAATATAATAATAAAATTAATCTAAAAATGTATATTCTAGTAATAAATACGATGACCCAATGAATCATAAATTTAGTCGATAAAACCCTAACCTTGAATTCCATCTTTGTTTATTGTACCCTAAAATTATGTATAACAAACATAACCATATTAATCCCCAATTTTATAATACTTTTCATTTATATATACACTTCTAAATATAAGTAATGATTACTATCTATATGTATAATAGTTAGTTATTATATGTTTTCAAATAACTTCTGTGAGTATTCTTAATTATTTTTATACATTTTCATAATAGTGATATTATTATTCACTATTCTCCCATCATTAATTTATGAAAGATTATAATTTTATCAATTGTTTATATTAGAGTTTCAGTTATGGGTCCTGTACAAAAAATTGGTGTCAATCATGTTTCTATTATTTTCAACACCCAAACGATGGTATATTAGTTAATGAGTTTTATAATAATTTTATCAATTCAAAAAACAAAATAATATCATTATTGACATATTTTTAGAATATATAATCAGTAATTATGTTATCATTGTTTTCCACTATATTATATTATAGCATTATTCAATAGTCCAACCCAGATATGAATATTCCATAATTAATTAATGAGTATGGTTTGGAATGTTTTTTATTTTTTGAATAATATCATCATTATAGAATAATAATGAAATTATTTATCTACTTTTAATTTGTTTAATCAAGATTTATGAGACTTCAATAAATAATAAGTATTATAATTAAAAAAATGATACATGTTACTTCTTGGAGGTAGTATTCTGCATAATTCATAGTTACAATATTTATTCTCCAAAAAATAAGTGGGAGTGACAGTGGATAATAATTTTTATATTATGAACAAAATTATATTATATGTATCATAGTTATTCTTCAATCCAAACATATATCTAGTTAAGAAAGGATTTGTTGAAAACAATGTTAATGTCCCTAAGCCCAGAAGCTTGAAGCTAGTGCCTTACATTATTTCAATGGCATAGATATAAGATTCAAATCCCAAATGGAAAAATATTTACTAGTTTTGGGAACCAAATACAAACATGATACCCATTTTACATTGGGAATATAAAATGGAACATAATACATAACAACGTAAAATGATAAGAATCCATTATACTCGTTCCAAGAATTCATCTTCATTTCTTATGTAATGGAATAAAAATAAGGCTGAACTAAAATTCTTACTATGGGTTAAGTATAGTATATAATATCGTGAATAAGTAATTAATAATGAATATGGAAAAGTAAATTAATGAAATGAAATTACATTTATTTTATAGATAGAATATTAAATGCATCCATAGATTATTTATTGTGAAAATATCATGGATAATAATAATAATAAAATTGTGAAATATTTCAATTATTTAATGTTATACATTATGTATGAGGCATGTGAAAACCTATACCATCAAGACCTTTCACACGATAGTTTAAAACTATAGGTTAAAACTGGTTTAATTTTCAAAACAAATTTCTTTCATGCTAACCTTTAAACGCATCTAGAGGATATATAAAGTATAGTATTCACCTATCACCTCCATTATAAAGGATTCCTCGTATATAAAATATTAATATTAATTAGAGAAAATAATTCATTATCAAGTATCCTTATTGAGTAAAGGATATAGATTTTTCAATATTTCCACAGTTAATCAAACAACATTAAAAGAAAACCCCGAACGGAAGAATAGTAATATATTTAAGGAATAATTATATCTATCACCCCAAAATATAAAGATTTATAAAAAAATTAATAATTAATTATTCATGATATTACAAATCAAGTAAAAATATATAAACCACATAAAATTGAATTGGTTAAAATTTTTAAATAAGGCTCAATGGAATGTAAATGAGATGACATCAAATTACCACATGGTAACTTTTGAATTGTAATATACATTAAACAAATAAATTCAAATTAAACATAAAATACCAAGAATACTAATTTATTCATGATATAAAATACATTAGTTGTATTATATACACCACATCGAATAAATAAGTGGTTTAAATGGTGTATCCTCGTGGAATAAAAAAGTGAGACAAGAATCCCTTACTGTACAGTCTCTTTTGTTTAAACACCCTTTGACCTCATGTATAATGGTTTTAAGAGTCATATATAATTCTAAAGGAACTGTAATAATATTTATAATAGCATATATAATCATTTTATAACCTAATATCACTCATTTTGTATTATCTTTTATTATTTTCATTGTTTCAGGTGTTAATTTCATTGTTTGTTGAGAATGTTTTGACTTGACTTTTTTCATTTTTCTTATATACTAATTTTATAATCTCCATAATTTAAAATTTTATGTAAATATATTATATATTTTTTATATATTTATTAATATAAATATATGATATTCCATGATAGTTAATTAAATAAACCGTTCATGGATGTGGAAAGTTATATGTACAAATTAATGCTGTTTCAATTTTATCATCGTATTAAAATAATAGAAATTTAAGATATATATATATTATTATTATAGTATCATATTATGTTGTATATAAATTTATAAAAAATATATTTATTAAATAAATCCTTAATACATTCAATGTAAAGTGTGAATGAATCACATCGCTTTGAGGAGGTGGTAGTCCACATGTCCACAAGATATGTTATCATATTTAAAAAATATTTTAATAATGAAGGTATTTTTTATATAATAATTAAATAATAAAAATTACATTATTATTTTTATTTATATTATATATAAACTATAAATCTATCAATATTACCAACCTTCAAAGGTAGTAATATAAGAACAAATGGCATCAGTTTGTGAGGTGGTAGATCATCGTACAGACAAATGATGATTGCATATCCCATTGGATGTAAGTGTGTGTGGGTGTAGGATTCAATCTTAACATAAAAAACACTAATTATATTTAAGATTAGAGTTAATTATTTAATCAATATTTATGAATAATTTTAGATTTGGAAAAATAAATTAAACAAAAGTGCTTATTGAAGAACTTTACCTCATCTTCGGGTAACCCATTTTGGTTTTCACCAAAGGGATTCCATAGTTGAAATTCATCCCAATTTGAGGATTATATTATTATAATATTAAATTTTGGATGTTTATTGTTAGTTTTTTGTAAATACAAATTTTTTAGAGGTTTGTTGAAGTGAGGGGGCGAGTTCCCTTTTATAGTGGATGAGGAGTTTCATTCATTTAAATACCAAATGGTAAAAACTATTTCAAGGATTCCATTACATATTTTACCACAAATAATATACCATTACAAATAAGATAGTTTCTATTTTTAAAATACTTATAGGAAAAGGGGTTTCTATAAATTTTTAGGTCATTTTTATATTACGATTAAAGTTGAGTAAACTAATTGTTTCCCTAATCATAGTAATTAATTTCAATTAGTCTCACTAATATTTTTGGAAAAAAACTTTGTTTAAAAAAATATATGTTATTAATTATAATGAATAAATATAAGGAACCAATTTTTCAAAATTCTTATAAAATACATTGAAAAAATAAAATTAAAATTAATCCCACAGCCAGGACAGGAAATATGGGTTTTAAAGTGAAAATGTTCATAAGTTCACTATGTTTGTTTATCTAAATTCAATATAAAAATGATTATATTTTGGTAAATTGTATTAATATATTAATAATTTATATAATTTAACATTATAACTTATTTAGAATATAATTTAACATTATAAATTATTTATATAAAATGTATGTTTTCAATTAAAATTCAGAATATTTCCCAATTCAACAAAAACATAATTTTTTCAAAAAAATACCCAAAATTCATCAAAAAAATCTAAATTTTAAACTGAAAACGGTATTTTTTTCAAATAAAATTTATTACTATGTCAAAATATATATATTAAAAATTCTCACCATTATAAGAAGGTAAAATAACTTTTAGAAAAATAAAACTATTATGTGTAAAAGTGGATTCGTTCTTATATTATACATATAAAATATATTTGATTAATTTCAAAATATTTTATATAATAAATATTATAAAATATTCATTTATATTAATTAATTAATATCAATTAGTTTAATTTATTAAGATAATTTTTTTTGTGCTTAAAAATAATTGTTCATAAAACCATTGTTGTTATATTCAATTGGTTATTATATTAATTTGTAGTTAATTGGGGAAAAATTAATTCCACAATATATTTTTAAATAATATTGAACAATATTTATAACCATCCATAAAATATCTATTTGATAACTATAATAATATATTAATAATAATATGAACAATATTCAGTAAAACTCAGTCTTGCGGGCAATGCAAGACATCGACAAAAGTCAATGGTGTTTGTAATTCCTGATAATGATGAATCTCATTATTCTATGTGACCCATCCAATGTATGTATTTTGTGATTTTAAATCTATATAATAGATTAAATTTATTTACAATATTTAATAACTCTTGGGATGTTATATTCTATTTTATGCATGGTGTTGTGTTTCATGCATGACATCAAATATGAAATTTATATTTTAAACTTTTTTGGTGTTATATTATCCCCCTTAAATAATGTCATCCTTCATGTTTAACCATTATCTTTGTAATCAAGGGTTTTACATTTGAGAATTACTTCAGATTAATACCCACGTCATAATAGGGTTAATAAAATATCCTCTTTATAAAAGAGAAAGGGAAGTAAAAAACATTTCTAGAATAATCACATAACATGGGTTATAGATATGCTAAAATTCTTGGGGAAAGAAAACCTAGACATATAAGAGAAACCTAACACAAAAATAGTAAAGGAGAGAGATAATAAACATGTTTATGAGAAAATTAATGACCAAAAATCCATAACATAGATATGTAAAATGTCATTGACATCATAATAAATGATGAAAACATGAAATCATTTTTGTTTGAGGACCATTTTTCTTAAAGTTGACTAATTATTTCACATTCTACGAATATATGGAAATATACTTAGTTGATACATTCTTAATTAATAAACATAGTTTTATCCATTTTTGTGGCTTAAAATATTTTTATTTCATCTCACAGCATAGGTTTCATCATATGGTGATGTAGTACATTGATCTATAAAAAATTATACAAAAGATAAACTTAAAAAATTTCATAAATGGTTTAAATTTTTATCATTTATATCATTTTTTTATTTTCAGAAAAGGAAAAGTGAGGATAAAGTGGGAACCAATCATGAAAAAACACCTTATAGTGGAGAAATAAACAAAATTGAAAAGAAGCCCATATATTTTAAATTTGAAATGAGACTCATAAACAAGGTAACCATACCGCCACCAACAGATCCCATAATTCAAGTAGCCACAGCATCAAGGATGGCTCATCCAAATCACACTTTCCCCATCATCATCACCCATTTTCATCATCACATTGTTTCTATCCACTTGTAACATCATCGTCATAAACATCACTTCTAGATTAATGATGTCGTTGGTGGGATGTTGTCTTCCATCTCTATCCATCATCCCTAGACAATTTTCATATTTTTACCACTATAAAACCCCTAAAACTTTCCATTGTCAATGTTTCATAAAAAAATATAGCATGAAAGAGAACCACACTCCTCAGACCAATCCTTCCTTATCGCAAGAACCACTTCAACCATGCCTGCAAATACAAACAAACCATGACGAAAAAAGATTTACTAATAATATCGAGGAATAAAAACTGAAGAAAATCCATTGAACACAAAAATCTCCATTTTGTAGACATATCCATATCTAATAGTCTCCATCTACAAAGGTAAAGAATACAATATCCATCTTCATAGGAGAAAACCAAATGATCATTGAAGTTGGAGAAATCCACCAAAGGTAGCACCTCTCCGGAACTCTTACCTCCCCCTGAACACATCCAAAATTATATTTAGTATTGTTGGCACCCGACTGACATGGAATAGAGAAAAGGACTAAGAAGCCAGAGTAGGGAGGAGCGGTAGAGAAGGGTAATGTGAGGAAATAAATTTCCATGAAATGATAAAGAGGATAACTAAGGATGAAATACCATGATAAACCAGAACAATGTTCTTAAAGAATATCCTTTGAAATAACCACTATGTAATGAGAAATGGGAAACTAGTGCTGAAACCATAGAAGAATTAACAAATGAAGATGTAACAAAAGAAATTGAAGGTATTACACAATGAGCATCCACCAACACCCCCAAGAGATCTTACTTTTCATCATTCATAACCAAGAGTGGGGTGATGCATAATGGAGAAGATCAAAAGAGTTACAAAAGAAATCCTACAACAACAATATTAGATATAAGAAGACAATGAAAGAAACTGAAACTATGGAAATAATATTATAGAGGTTCCATTCTTGAAGGTGTATGTTTGGATGACTGGTTAAAGATTGCATATGATGAGAAACACTCTTGAGAGATTGATAGAGTAGAGATTTTAGGAATCCTGCATTTTAAATTTCTATACTATGATGATCAAACACATTATAATAATTTCCATGTTTGTTATTAGTATACAATATACCATATCTATATCATTCATCTCTTTATCCCAACATTTTTATCGCAGTATCCAGAAAATATTAATGGTTATCATTCCTTCAGTCATGTTTTTTTCAAGTTGTTGTACTTTACAATTTTTTATAACATTCAATACATGCTTCCAAATCCATTAGTAAATAATAATGTCATACAATACATGTATATTTAGTAATTCTCATAATGAGAATATAATCAATAATATAATTTTAGAATATATTCCAAGGATACAGGTGCATAGTCACATTAATCATTCCACCTTGTTAGTATTAGTATAATACTATTGACCTAGATCCCTTGGAATATTGTAAGGTATAATCCCTTAATTCTTGAGGAATTAATTTTCATAGTTCCCCATATTATTATAGTTGAAACATTGATCAATAAAAAAATATTTCTTAACCTTACAATCACGAAATTGTTGGTCATCATCTCTACACATATAACAATCTCTAAATCCATTAAAGAACCTCCCAAGATGATTCGTTCCACTATTTTCACATGTTGTAACATCCTTCATTCCCTTGTTCCCATTATTTTTCATTATATATTTTTTACTCTTCTTTTATTGATTCACTTTAAATTCATAAGAAATTTAGAATTTTTTATTTTTCTTAATAACATGTAACAAAATTTACCCATATGTAGAAATTTTTTTGAGACACCCGAACCCTTCCAAAACATTCCTTAATCCCTTAAAATAAATGGATAATATTGCATTTCATATTTCATATGCAAAGTGTTTCATTCCTTGTGAAACTTTTCAAAGTTTGATTCATACTACACAAGACTTTCTTCCTTCTTTTTCAGTAAACTATTTAAATTATAATTAATTTGATTTTGTTTGTAATGTGGGATATATTCATCAAATAATATGTCCTTAAAATATTTCTATTCCGTTAGTTTTATTTCCTCTTACTCACTAATATTATGGGGAAAAACCCACCATTGATTAGAACCACCATTGAGAAAATACAAAATAATTTCAACCCTTCCCTTTTCACCATATCTATACACCATAAATATCTTCTAAAATTACACAATTTATTACTCATCGACCATTGTATTAGTAGTCCCACTAAATTATCGAGGACACTGACTCATAAAGCGATCCAATGTTTGAGAATCTCACTATGGAACATGTCGTTCCAACTGATCAAGATTATATTTTATAAAATAATTAAGCTGAAATATTAATTCTATATCTTGCTCAGTTCGAACACCATATATTTCAACATTATCATTAAGTAAACCTCTATATTGTCCATGAGTAACAATACCCATATTTATTCCATGTTCCATTTATAAAAAATGGCATATAGTTAATTAGATCATAAAATTATGTAACATAATTCAGAATCCCAAAATTAGTAAAATAACTATCATAAGATGATAAATTTAGCAATAACTAATCCCAAAATCATAAACATGGTTCATTTGGGATTCTCTTCTATACTTATCTTCAATGTGTATGAAAAGGTTATTCTTTATAATCTATGTTTTCCTAAAACAATTTTCCATGGTTTATAATAATCCTAATCTGATACCAATTATATTGACTCCAAAACCAAAATCCTAGAATTGGAATTTTAATTTATTATATTATCATAGATACAAGATTCAAATACAAATGGATATATAATTTTAGCAGTTTTTGAAACAAGATACAAGCATGATACCAAATTTAAATTTGGAATATAAAATGAAACCTAATAAAATAACAAATTAAAATGATCAGAATCTATGAAAATCATTCCACAAAATCATCCTCATATCCTTATCCTGGGGAATGAAAAAAATAAGAGTAATCTCAAATGATTAGTAAGGGTTAATTATAGTGGAACATATCATTAATAAATAATAACTATTGTAATTCTTGGTATTTGCGATGGCTTATTTGTGATGGGATCCCATCACAAATAAGCTTTATCGACATGACCCCTTCAAAAATAGACTGTTGCAAAAAACGTTGTTGCAAATACCATTATTTGTGACGGGTCGGTCGCAAATAAGTCTCCGATTATATGAATTATATATAAAGAAACTTTTTTCGCGACGGGCCCGTCACAAATAGTTTTTTCCATGGGCCGGCCATTCCATTATATATATATATATATATATATATAACATTCTGCGATGGGCCCGTCGCAACAAAGTATTTACGATGGGTAAGTAGTCCCGTCGCAAATATTTTTAAAAAAAATATTTATTCATACAATTTGCAACAGGACTCTTCGCAAAAGGTCTCATCGCAAATAATAAATTAATATAAAAAATAAATTTAATAAAATTATTATTAATGAAAATTTAATATTACTATTATTAAAAAAATAAAAAATATTAAAATTCTCAACATTCCCAAAAAATTAAAAAAATCATAAAATATTATTATTATTATTATTATTATTATTGAATAAAAAACATTAAAAAATATAATACTAAAAAAATATATTTAATAAAATAATATTAATATTATTAAAAAAATATTAAAATTTTCAATATTCACAAAACAATATAAAAAAATAAAAAAATATTAAAAATTAAATTATGTAATATTTTCACTTATAAAAGACAGAAACTGTAAATAATTTATATTATAATGTTAAATTCAAATGTTTTTAACATAAAAAATCACTAAGGGGTTCGTCTTATGGAGGAGGTGGAGGAGCTGAAGGAGATGGTGAAGGAAAATCCATCCCTAAACTACGAGCCAGACAGCACATGTACTCCATATACTGGTTATGTTGCTACTACCATCGATGCATCTCCTCCTCATGCTATTGCTGTTGCTGCTGCCATCGACACATCTCCTCCTCATGATGTTGCTCCTGCTGCTGCTGCCGCTGACACATCTCTTCTTGCTGCTTCTGCAAAATCTCTATAAGCTCAGCCTGAGCTCACAACTGCTCCTGATACTGTGAGCCAGAAGGTGATGCCTCTCCACGAGCTCCTCTCGAGTAGGATACCGACATCACAATTGTACCATAATAAGTACCAGGAGTCAAATGAGAGCCGATACCAACTACTCTGACCTTATCAAATCCATATTGAGTTGCCTACATCCATGCCTCCTCATCTAAATGGTGAGCACTGGTCTACTCAGTCATCCTGTCCCGACCCTCAGCCTACGTCTGAGAGGTCGTAGTCTCATATAAATCCTTCAATTCCAAATTAAAATTAAAATTGTGAAAATATTATATGCAGTTAATTGTGAAACTGAAAAAATAATACTAACCACAATCTGATGCTGGTGATCACCTCTAATCTCTCTAGTGGCTGGATCATTGTACATCCTCTGATAAATTTCGTACTCCGTAATATCGAGATGCTCGACTACCTACATAAAAATAAAATTAACTGCTTATATTTAAATTTTTATAAAATATTTAAAAAATATACCTACCAGATTCTCTCTACACGAACTGAATTTACGGCTACTAGCTCGATGTGTCACCTCCTATCTCCCCTAGTTCTGTCGTCCCACTAAAGATATCCCCTAAAATCCACCACCCAGCCAGTGTAGACACAATCCATCCCAAACGTGAGATGAAAATGTACTCTGATTGGTGGGATCTACAGGACTCATCAAATTCTGTCAATCCTTCTTTCTTAATGGTTGTCTTTCTCATATTGTGAAAAAACTAACAGAAACAATCACACATAGAAACCTACCATGTCGTGTGGATAGCATCGCGCATGCTATCATCGATAGGATACCATAAACCCTAAAAATAATTTATAATATCATGTTGATAATAAAATAAATTTCAAAATAAATATTATTTATTTACGTACCAGCCAATGATGGAACATGTCACGTCGCACATCTATGGGAATCTGTTCCCATGTGATCCATTACTGGGAAAAATAAATGTGCAAGATAGCACTCCTCTATCCAATAGCTATATGCTCAAAACTGTGAAAAAGGAATAAATAATCAAACAATTAGTATATATATAAATAAATTAATGAAATATAACTAAAATATAGAGGTTAACATACCTTCGTGTGTGTGGATCAAAACCAATATGTGTACGTCGCTCGTGGATAGGGTCATGAATCATCAGTCATGTAAGACTGCACCCCCTCCACGTACCCCCTGAACTACCAATAGGCTGAGGGTCAGATAATCCAAAATCTCCCTCATCCAACGGTAGGTCATCCTCCTGCAACTCTAGATATAGCTCAAGGTCAATCAGAAAAACAAAATGATTGTTGTTAGAAAATAGTTGAAAATAACTATTATATATAGATATATATAAGTTATGATTATAACCATCATTTAACTGTGTCAATGTTATTCTTTATCCTCTTCACCATAGCTGCCAATGTCGATGTCTTCATCTTCCTCCTCAGCATCATCAATATCTATATGAGTTTCAGTTTCAGCGTCTATTGTCATTTAAAATTCATTTTTAACATCATTAACATCTTCATCATCATCGATCCTTAATTATGGGGTTCCATCATTGATATTCACATCTTTTTGTGAATCAGATGGATTTTGAGCAGACTCTTGAAAAATTTCATGTTCTTCCACTTCTGTGGAACCACATTCAGTTTGAGTAAACTGATTTTCTTAATATTCCATTTTTATTATGCTCCACCAATCTCTCAAGTCTCTTGAAGTAGCACACTACATTGCATAATAAATTTGATGTGCATGTTGAGCCAGAAAAATGGTTCATTTACTACAAGAAGACTTTTATATTTAATATCGACGATTCCATGAGTCGGTTGAACACGCAAGCCTCTCTTAGTATCCAACCACCGATATTTAAACATTGTTATATAATTCTGTCCTAGATAAAACAGCTCAATAATTTCATCCAAAATGCTATAAAATTAAACATTAGTTTCTTTGTGATGTGATCCTCTCAAGAAAACTCCATTGTTCATTGTTTTTTTGATTCCCCGTATGCCTGTGTATGAAATCGAAAACCATTCACCACATATGCAATATAAGATTTAACCATTTTGGATGGTGGGTTGCTTAATATACACAGTCTTTATCAATTTTATCAACATATTGAGATACCTGAAAATTATTAAAACAATTAACAATATAATAAATAATAAACAGAATTGATATTAAACCATCAATATTTTTTGTTACCAGTTTTTGACTTCATTGAGAAATTTTTCTTGTCTGCGTTCTACAAGAGTAGCTTCTGTAATTTGTGGAAGTTGTTTCTTGATATGATTATCATATAACCTACAAATAAAATAAGTTTAAATATTGTAACATAAATTATAGAATATGTGATTGAATCACTCACATTACAAATGATGTCATTTCTTCAAAGTTGAGCAGAATGTATGTATGAGCTCTTGATGTTCATCATCTGAAAGCCATCATTCATAAACTCCACCAAAACCAAGATTTTACTGATTAAAAACTGTTAATTTATTGTTCATTTTTTCATTAACATTCCCCTTGTTTCATCCCATGCGATTTTGTTTTGAGGGATATTGAAATTCAAAATAATGAGAGAAGAAAAAAGCAATCTCCTTTTGCAAATATGCTTCAGCAATTGAGCCTTTAACTGATGCTTTGTTACGTACTTTTTCATCAATTTCTGTATGCATCTCTTGAATGGGTACATCCATCGAAACTATATTGGACCTCCACATTTAGCTTCATGTGGAAAATGTAATATTATATTATCCATTGAGTCAAAGAAATATGGAGGAATTATTTTTTCCAGTTTACATATAATTACAACAACATCTTCTTCCAGTTTTCTTAGCATATCATAGTCTGTTGTTGCTACAAAAATGTCTCGAAAAATATATGATATGTCTATTATTGAATCCCAAATCATAGAATTCATAAAATATCTAAATCCAATCGGCATAAGTATTTCCATTAAAACAAGAAAATCATGAATTTTTAATCTAGTAATATAATCATTCTTAACATATCTTCACAAATTGGAAGCACAGCCATCTAGAGGTCTCAAATCTGCAATCCATTGACAAAATAATAAGCGACTCTCTTTGGACAGTGTATAAGCTGCTTTTGATTTCATTAACCTCTGTGATCTTACATTTTCAAATAGTTCAAGTTCTGGTCGCCTGTAAATTTGGGAAAGATCTAAAAATTCATTTATAGTATCTTTGGTCTAACCTGGTGTTTCCAAAACTGTATGAAATAAATTATCAATACAATTATTCTCAATATGCATAACATCCAACATGTGGTGGACCAACAAATCAGACCAATATGGAAGATCCCAAAAATGCTCTATTTTATCCAATTATGTTCATTCCCAAATCCATGAATATTCTATTGGTTTACTGTTGCTCGAAATGTGATCGTAGATAATGAAAATACAACTGATTTTAAATCTGTACCAGATATCATGATTGGAGGTTCATCCCTTTCAATTGTACCTTTTCAGAAATGAGATTTTTTCCTCCGAAAAGGATGATCGGTTCGAAGAAATCTATAGTGACAATCAAAATAGCAAGGTTTTTTTTTCATTAACAAGCATAAAGGATTTTTTCTCTTTAATACAGTTATGACATGATTTTGGACCATGTGTACTCCAACAAGATAACATGCCATATTCCAGAAAGTCTCTAATCGTACACGTCAATGCAGCTTTTAATATGAAATTTTGTTTCGTAGCAACATCATATGTATTAACACCATCACTCCACAATGCATTTAACTCGTCATTTAATTGTTTAAAATAAACATCAATATTATTTTTCGGATGTCCTGGGATTAATAGAGTCAAAAATATATAAGGCTCGCTCATCAACATCTATGGAGGAAAATTCTACGGAGTTATAAAGACATTCCAACATGAATACGGACTACCATAAGAACCAAACGAATAGAAACTGTCAGTAGAAAGACCAAATCGCATGTTTCGGGCTTCTATAGAAAAAGATGGATGCAGACGGTCAAAATATTTCCATAAATCACAATCAAATAGATGATTCAAGCTTTTATCAGTTGAAATCTTGGTTTTATGCCATGACATCATTGCTGTTGTGTTCTGAGACATAAATAAATGCTGCAACCTTGGTGTAAGGGGGAAATATCTCAACTGTTTTACTGGAATCGATCTTGACTTCCCTAGTTTAGGTTCTTTATACCTCAATTGTCCACACGTGGGACAACTATCCAATAACTCATTTTCTCCAGAATATAAGATGCAGTCATTTGGACATGCATGAATCTTCCGATAACTAAGGCCTAGATTACGAAACAGCCCCTTGATCTCATAGTAATTTTCATGCAACACATTTCCTTTAGCTAACAGTGTTTTAACCAAAGAATATATCTGATCAAAACAGTTGTTTGACATTGCATTATCTGATTTAATAGCCATAAATTTTTCAACCTCTTCTATTTTTCTTCTCTTGTAACCAGGATATAATGCATTGATATAATGCATCCTTAGCAGACCTAAAAAACTCATAAAATTCGGAGGGTGCCAACTCAAGAGTTAAATCAAATCATCGTGAGTTTAAGTTTGTTGCACAGATGGACCTACAACAACATGTACTAAATTTTGTAACTGTGATGGATCTGGAATCAAGTTATTAGAATCTTCTCTAGAATTGCGTTCACCATTTTGATACCAAAAAACATAATCTAATTGAAAAAAAAACTGCAAGAGATGTCCCCCAACCTTTTCAAATATGTCAAACATTCTCAGAGTACATTTTTTACAAGGACACATAATTGTGCCTTCTAAAACATCTTCTAGTTTTGATGAGGCAAATGCTAATAAAGCTTCAGCACCCTCAATATATACAGTATTTAAACCAGAACCATTTGGGTTTCTGCACTGATTTATCCAAGAGCGATCATCTAATAATGTCTGATGTAGACTTCCTTGTTCCATATTTTTCTACATAAAATATAACATCATCAATATTTTTGAATAATTTGAAATTATAAAAACACTAATTATTACTAATTATTACGAATTATGACAATTTATTACTAATTTAGCAATACTTAGCAATACTTAGAAAAATGAAAACTGTATGAATAATGAATAAAAATTTGGTAATCATTATTGTGGAGATGATTACAAATTTTCCCTTCATTATCCAAGCAATTTTTGTTTACTAATTATTACTAATAAAAATATTATATTATCAATATTTATGAAAAAATAATATTAATATTAATAAAATAATAAAAAATTTATAAAATATTAAAATTATCAGTATTCGCTACAGACCTTACTCTATTCTTAACATGTTCAAATCTCAAAGGGTCGCCAATTGTCAGGTCATGCGTAATAAAAATTTTGTCTCAGTCATGTCCAATTTAAACTCTATAATTTTACTTGCATGGTTGATCACCTCGCAAGTAGTGTTGCAATAGGGCAACCAAAGTAATGTCGTTCCCGTCTCTAAGAATCATCTTGCTCCCTTTACATAGATCATTCTTCCTTAAAAATTTGAGAAGATATCAGAATCATTCCCTTAAATTGATAAGGAAGAATGGTCTTTGTACAGGGTCGTGTGAGATAATTCTTATAGATGAGAAGGGCATGACTTGGGTTGTCCTATTGCAACACCACTTACGACGTGATCAACAATGCAAGGAAAAGTATAGAGTTTACATTGGGCATGGCTGACACAATCTTTTTATTTCACATGACCTGAAAATTGGTGACCCTTTGAGATTTGAACATGTTAAGAATAGAGCAAAACCTGTTGCGAATATTGATAATTTTAAAATTTTACAAATTTTTTTATTATTTTAATAATATTAATATTATTTATTCATAAATATTGATAATATAATTTTTTTATTAGTAATTATTAATATTTATATCTATATCTATTTATATCTATTTATATCTATATATATCTATTTATATTTATTTATATCTATTTGTATCTAATTATATCTAATTATATCTAATTATATCTAATTATATTTATTTATATCTATTTATATCTATTTATTACTGATTATATATATTTATTACTATTTATATCTATTTATTACTATTTATTACTATTTATTACTATTTATTACTATTTATTACTAATTATTAGTAATTATTACTAATTATTACTAATTATTACTAATTATTACTAATTATATCTAATTATTACTAATTATATCTAATTATTACTAATTATTACTAATTATTACTATTTATTACTAATTATTACTAATAATTACTAATTATTACTAATTATTACTAATTATTACTAATTATTACTAATTATTACTATCTATTACTAATTATTACTAACTATTACTAATTATTACTAATTATTACTAATTATTACTAATTATTACTATTTATTACTAATTATTACTAATTATTACTAATTATATCTAATTATATCAAATTATTACTAATTATTACTAATTATACTAATTATTACTAATTATTACTAATTATTACTAATTATTCCTAATTATTACCAATTATTCCTAATTATAACTAATTATAACTAATTATTACTAATTATATCTAATTATTACTAATTATATCTAATTATTACTAATTTTTACTTATTATTACTAATTATTACTAATTATATCTAATTATTACCAATTATTATTAAATATATCTAATTATTACTATTTATTTCTAATTATATCTAATTATTACTAATTATAACTAATTATTACTAATTTTATTTAATTATTTTTATTATATCTAATTAATACTAATTATATCTAATTATTACTAATTATACCTAATTATTACAAATTATATCTAATTATTACTAATTATATCTAATTATTACTAATTAGATATATTTATTACTAATTATATCCATTTATTACTAATTATATCTATTTATTACTTATTATATATATTTATTTCTAATTATATATATTTATTACTAATTATATCTATTTATTACTAATTATATCTATTTATTACTAATTAAATCTATTTATTACTAATTATATCTAATTATTACTAATTATTACTGATTATTACTAATTATTACTAATTATTACTAATTATATCTAATTATTACTAATTATATCTAATTATTACTAATTATATATAATTATTACTAATTATTACTAATTATATCTAATTATTAGTATTTTTATCAATTTATTACTAATTATTAATAATTATATCTAATTATTGCAAATTAACACTAATTATTTATAATTATCACTAATAAAATCAATTTCATACTAAAAATAAAAATAAATAAAAATCAATTGAAATCTAATAAAATTACAAATAATAAACAAAAATTAAAATTAACATAAAAAAATATAAAAAATAAAATATAAATACCTTAAACTTTGATATTCTGAAGGTATTGGCGCCTTCCAATTGCTCTAGTATAATAACTTTTAACTAAAAGGAATTTTTTCCTTAAAACTGATAAATGAAAAGAGAGGGAGACGACGATCTGAGTGATTTGGAAAAAAACGGATGAGGATATATATAGGTTACATTAGTTGCGATGGGGTTATTTGCGACGGGAAACCCGTCGCAAATGGTGGTGTTTGCAACGGGACCCGTCGCAAATACCCTCACCCGCATTAATTACAGTCGGCAGTTAAAAGGGTATTTGCGACGGGGTCTGTCGAAAATAGTTCTTACCAACACTCTTTTTGCGACGGGACGACGCCCGTCCCAGAAAACTATTAATCGCCACCAGGTATTTGCGACGGGTACCGTCGCAAATACTCTTCCTTGGTTTTCCGTGCAAGCCGCGCGGTTTTGGCATGCAACTTGCGCCAAACTATTTGCGACAGGAGAAATCTCTCTGTCGCAAATAATATTTGCGTGGTTTGGCGTGCAAGTCGCACCAAACAATTTGCGACGGGAGACGAAATCCCGTCGCAAATAACCCGTCGCAAATATTGATTTTTCCTGTAGTGAATGAATAATCAATATATAACAATAAATTAGTGAAAACTCTTGTCATTTAATCAATTGTCTAAAAATAAAATGCATCAATAGATTTTTTCTATTATGAAATTATTATGGGTAATAATAATATAATTTTAAATGAAAGAAATACTTTATTATTGGATTTCATGTCTGAGGCATATGAAATCCTATACAATCGAGACCTTTCCAACGTGGTTTAATACTATATGTATTAACTCATTTAATTTTTGCAACTTAATTTTCTCCTGAGGCCATGTCAACGCATAATGGGTAAATATAAATTTTGGTCCCCACACTTCACTTCACATCCAAATAATTACTATTATATGAAATAATATATTTAATTAGTAAACAATATCCCTTATAAAATACCTATATTGGGTAAAGGATACAGATTTATAAATATTTTCCCAGTTAATAAAATAACATTCACGGTAAATATCATATATAAAAATGATATAATGTTTAGGTAATAATAATATAAGTAACCCAATAATATGTATAGTTAGGAAAAACTAATGAAATATTATTTTAATAATGTAATTTTTTAAATATAAAGTAAAAACTCACAAAAGAATGTGACATTTCACAATAACTTTCATCAATAGGTAATATTCAAATCAAAATACCTTAAGATGAAATTATCCAAATTGAAATTCAAAAAACCATAAAGAATTACTTATTCATGATATTACATTTCATGTATTCTTATATAAACCACATAAATATTAATTTGTTCGTAATAACAAATGTGTCTCAATGGAAAGTAAATTAGGAAGAAATCCCTTACAACTAGGAAACATTGAAATTATAAAGAAATAAAATTAAATGAAGCTTTAAATAAAATGATGAAAATTTTATTAATGATATATAGTACAAAAGGAGAAGTATATACACCACAAAAAATAAATATTTGGTGAAAATGGAATATTTCTCATGGAATAAAAAATGAGACAAATAATCACTTTCCTAACATTCCCTTTTGTTTGAACACCCTTTAACATTATGTATAATGGGTTTAAGAATATTATAAACTTATAAACAAACCATATTAACATTTATAATATCATATATGATCCTTTTATAACTTATAATCACTCATTTGTTTATAATTATTCATTATATTCATTATTTTGGGTTTTAGTTTCCTTGTTTTTCAACTATATTTTGACTTCTAATTTTTTGTTCTTCTTTTATAGATTTTGATTTCATCAAATAAAGAATGTAAACCAATATTTAAATAATATATTTATTAATTATATATTTATTTATAGTAATCTATAATACTTGGTTTTATGAAATGAAAAACATCAGTCATGGAGACAGTAGGGCGTACGTATGCATGAACGCGATTTCCATTTTTTATCATATTAAAAAAGGAAATATAAGTGATATATATACATATTTAAATTATTTATTATTATTGTACTGTCATATTAAATTATATATATATAACATATTTTTATTAAAACCATCCTTAATATGTTCAATGTAAATTGTGAACGAATCGTGTCTCTTTGAGGGCTAGTAGTCCACATGTCCACAAATTATTTTATCGTTTTCCCAAAAAATAGAAATCATGAAGTTATGTGTTATATAATAAATATAGAAGCATGAATATACTGAAAATATCATATATATTAGATATAAACTATAAATATATCATTGTTCCCAAACATGAAGGGTGTCAATTGAATAATGAACGACATCATTTCACGATGTGGTTGTCTGATGTACATGTGAATGATGATTGTGTATCCCATTTGATTGAAGTGTAATTTGTTTTAGGTCATAAAATCAACATAAAAATAATAATTATATTTATGATAATGATGTTATTATATAATCTAGATATAATATGAATACAAGGGGTGTAGGAAGAAATGAAAGAAACATGATTGTAGAAGAACATTGCCTCTTCTTCAGCTATCTCCTTTTGGTTTGCACAAAATGGATTCCTTGGTTGGATTTATAAACAACATGAGTCTTATAATATGTGGTTACAAAAATTATAAATTGATATATTTATTTTCTATTTAATACAAATGGATTTTTGTGTGTCAAAAAGTGAGGGGGTCGGTGCCCCTTTATAGTGGAGGAGTGAAATTCTAGTAAATAACAAAATATAATCATTATTAAGATGACTATGTTACATCATGTTACTATAATATTGAACCCTTTTCTATAAAATATAGTTTATTTTCAAAATATTTACAAAATAGGGGTTTTATTAACGTGTCTGTCTCATTATTCCCCATAAGATTTTAGTTTAACCAGTAAGTAAACTAATTTCCACATTAATCTCTTTAATTAATTTTAATTTCATTCAATAATTTTCTTGGTAATAAATAAGTTTAGATTTTTATGTGTTATAATATATTCTGATCCCAAGTATAGAATCCATTTTTTTAAATTAAAATCACATAAGTTTTATAAATTAAATTAATCTTATTCTTCCATATAGGACGTGACAAGCGGGTTTTTGAAATGAAAATGTTCTAAAGTTCACTATATATATATATATTATAAAAATAATAAAATGTCATAAATTGTATTAATAGATATATAATGGATCTTATTTTTATCTAAAACAAAAATAAATTATAATTAAACATTATAAATTATTTATATGAGAAGGAACTTTTCATTTAAAATTCTGTAATTTACACAATTCATCAAAAAAAATGAAACTTCTCAAAAAACCCAAAATTAACCCTAACATAGTGTTGAAATGATTATATAAATAATGATGATTATTTTGTAAAGTAAAATTTATAAAATTATCAAAATTATGTTTTAAAATATGTTTTGCATTAAAATGTGTCATACCAATTTAAAAAAAAGACAACTTTTATGTATAAAATTGTGTTTGTTATTATCTTACTCAAATCAAATCAATTTGATTAATTTCAAAATATTTTATTGAATAAAAAATATATATATTTAATTTATATTCTTTTACTAATAAAAATTAATTTAATTTATTTAGATAAATTTCCATTGGGTGCATAAAATTTTTTGTTATAAAAAAATTCTATTTATATTAAATGGTTTCTTATATTAATTTCTAGTTTTTTTGGGACAAATGAATTCAACCATATATTTTTATAAGTTATCTAATCATACTTATAACCATAAATTTAATTGATGGGAAATAAAAATAACAATATTTTAATCATAATGTTATGAGTATTCAGTAAAACCCAGTCTTACGTGCAATAAAATCCATCGAAAAAATTCTTTATTTCATATAACACAATCTAATAGAGAAACTCATTGTTTAGTTCAACAAAATATTAATTGGTATTGTGTCGATTGTAAAATATATAATAGATTAAATTTATTTTAAATATTCAATATATTATAATTTCTTTAGATGTTATGTTTTCTTCTATGCTTGGAGTTGTGTGCCATTCACGCTATCATATATGATATTAATATTTTATTCTTTTGAGGTTATACACATACATTCATTGAGTAATAAGTCTGTTGACCTCACCTATTTTGATAATCCCAATTATGCTTTCATATACTTTGATAATATCAATCTAATGATTTTCTATATATTAATTTTTTGAATCTATGATCAAGATGATAATAATATTAAAATAATTCATGAGATATGTTATTTCATGTCTATCTATGTTTATATGAGTTATGAAGTTCTTCAAACACATTCAGATAAGTTTTTCATAAGACAGACTAGTGTTAAGTAACTAATCTGGGTATAGCTACTGATATAGAGCTACCGGTACTCAGTCTACCGATAGACATAGTGTACTGATAGACAGAGTCACCGATAAGCTAAGGATACCGATATGTACAGAGCTACTGACAGAACCCGAGTTATCGACAGATTACCCGAGATACCGATAGATTCAGTCTACCAATACAGAACAAACCAGAGCTACCGACAGACAAGAGCTAATGATAGAAAGAAGTCTACCGATAGAGCCGGTTCATAGATAGTTACCAATAGAGTAAATCTACCGATACAAGTACAGTCACTGATACATCGAGCTACCGATGGAACTAGAGCAACAAATGGAATGAAGTCACTGGTATATAGAGCAATCGATGCAAGATCAAATTGCTACCGATGGAAGGACCTGCTACACAAAGTCTACCGTACACTTTTCCCAACAAGAGCTACTAATTGACAAACCAATCAAACTCTATAATCTCAATAATATTTATTTATTAAGCTAACGGTTATATTTGATTTTTTTAATGCATTCAATGATATTTAATGAATTATGTTTCCATGATAGGGAATCGTACCTAGTACCCATGTAAAAACAAATCATTCTTTTTTTTCCGGAGCTAAAAGCTACAAAAAGGGAAGATAAAGAACTAGCTGGAAGGTAGAGAAGTAGATAACACTGGGTGTGCATACGACAAGCATCAAAGAACTAAGAAGGCACACAAGTGAAAAAGGAAAGTGTTGAATATTATTCAAACGTGGTGCTTTTGTGAATGAAAAAACCATACTCCAAGAACACTGGGCATACACAAAGCTACTTATTTTCAAGGAGAACACAAGCTGCATCTTGAGTGAACTACAAAAAAAACTTCATGTAATCCGGCTTCTAAGATAGACCAAAAATTAAAGAAGAAAACGACACACTATTTTATGAGTAGAAACCAGAGAAGGACTCAGAAGTTTTTCTGACCAACCAAATGTGTCAAGAGCTGCACTGCCAATCACTAGAGTTTTTCTAAACTCTTTCTCACTTTCTATAGTGATTCTATCTTTAAAGTTTTGAGCAGTGTGTGTACCTTATTTATTTTACACACACACTGTATCTTAAGATAAACTGTAGGATTCTTAAATCCTCACTCAAACTTCAAAACCCTTTGTTTCCCACTGTGGATAGTGGTAGAGGTCGTGTAAGACCTGAACAGCCTGTGTGCTGTTGTTTGTTTTTCCCACAAATAACTGTGGTAGAGGTCTTTGGACCTAGACAGTAGTGTACTGTTGTTTACCCCTGATCTAGGGTGTAGATCAATTTATATAAATTGTTGAGAGGACTAAGTCTCAGCTTGAGACTGAACCTCTTGGTTAACTTTGTTGTGCATTTTAATTTAAGTCTATATGTATACTATATATTTATTTCATATTCCGCTGCTATTACTTTGAAATAAAAAACTATTTTAAATCTACTTTTATAGTTAAATTATCAAGTGTTTATACTTATTTTAAACTAGTAAGTTAGTTTCAAAAGTTAATTTAATCTTTAGATTAATTCAATTGAGACCTAATCAAAATTTGAGAAACTGATTGAACATTTACACTCTGTATAGATTCACTACAGTTTAACTTTGTTTTTAAATTGGGGTATTTTAAGAGAAATAATTTTAACATAAATTTTTATTCAAACTCAATTCACCCCCCTCTTGAGTATCCACTCCAACCAACATTTGGTATCAGAGGAAGGCTGTTTCTTTTCAAAGAATTCAAAACAATATGTTTTTTTAACTGTGATTTTAGTTGCATCTTTAAAGATCTTAAATTTATGTTAGTTCTAAATTTTAACTCTTTAAAACTATTTTCTAAAATCTACCTATGCATAATAGACTAGAGGGTGCTATTACTAACCAGACACCTTTCTTCAATGGCACAAACTATGCCCAGTGGGAACTGAAAATGAAAATTCATTTAGAAAGCATGGATTTTGATAATTGGACTGCTATAGAATCTCAATATAAAATTCCAAAAACTGAAAGAACTACCTGGGGTGAACCTACAAAGACTGCTTACAATAATAACTATAAAGATATGAATTCCATGTACTGTGCTTTAGGAGATGAATAATTTAATATAATTTCTTCTTGCAAAACTGATTTTGAAATATGGGATAATTTTGGTGTTTCTCATGAAGGAACAACCAATGTTAAAGAAATGTGATTGAATACTTATACTATTAAATTTGAAAATTTTAAAATGAAAAATGATGAACCTATTTCTGATATGTATCTCAGGTTTAATGAGATAGTCAATACAATGAGTTCACTTGGAAAAGCTATTCCAGCTAAGGAACAAATAATGAGGATACTGAGATGTCTACTAGAACAATGGAGGGGCACTTCTGTTTCAATCATAGAGTCATGTGACATTGGAGCACTGCCAGTAAAAGAGCTTATTGGTAAATTAATGATGTATGAGGAAGAAATCAAGGTGAATAAAGAGGAAGATGATGAACCTAAGAGAAAATCTATAGCTTTCAATTCTACTTCCTCTAAGAGTAAAGACAAGGAGAAAATGAAAATACAAACTGAAAGTTAAACAAGTGAAGTTTCAGACTCTGATAGTGATGCTGAGATGGCTCAAATAGCCAGGAGATTCAATAAGTTTTATAGGATGATTAAATTCATCAGGAAATCTAACTACAAAGGAAAGTATGATAACAAGGGACAGTGGAAGAAGGATAGGAAGAAAGCTGACAAGAATGATGAAATAGTCTGCTATGAGTGTAAAAGGAAAGGAAACATCAAGGCTGATTTTCCAAAATTAAAAGTCAAAAAGAAATATGAATATAAGGACAAGAAGTACAAGAAAGCTATGAAAGCAAACTAGAGTGCTTCAGAGGACATCACAAGTGAATCTGAAGTTTCTGATTCTGAGAAGAATCATGCCAACATGTGTTTCATGACCAACACATCTGAGATAACTTTAGATACTCCTGTTTTAAATTCCAATTATTATGAAGATGATGCAGAATATGATTCTGATTCTGAAAACATGACTAGTGAGAAATTATTTGAATACTGTAATATGCTGGAAGAGACATGCAATGAACTTAAGGATAAATACAAATCATTGAAGAAACAACATTCTCTCACTACTACTGTTAAAACCGAACTTACTATTGAAAAAGAGAAGAATGATCAACTGTTAAAAGAAAACACAGAACTGAAAATGACAAATTAGAAACTTAGAAAAGACTTAGAGAAGTTTACAAATGGAAAGGATACACTAACTCAAATGCAAGGAAAGTATGTGGCACCAAAATACACTACTAGAATAGGCTACAAACCTAGACAGAGACAACTTACTAAGAATAGCTTTATTCCTAAATCTGGACAGAATACTGCTAGTTCAAGTTATGGAAATCCCTATGCTTAAACTAGTTTTTCATATAGTTATAGATCAAATAAATTTTATCTTTAAAAATATATTTATTCCTTAAATTATATGAAATCCATAAGACATATATGGGTACCTAAAGCTTTGATTTCTAACCTTTTTGGACCCATGAAGATCTGGGTACCAAAATCATTTCCTATCTAAATCTCTTTTGTAGGAAAAAATATTAAAGAGTTATCAAAAGAAGGTATGGTAATTGGAAAGTGGATGTTCAAGACATATGTCTGGAGATTATTCATGTTTCAAAAGTTTAATAAAGGTTAATGGAGGCCATGTCACCTTTGGTGTTAATTCTAAAGGAAAAATCATCGGTCCAGGCCAAATTGGTAACTCTAATTCAATTTTAATTTATAAAGTTTTATTTGTTGATGGACTTAAGTATAACCTGTTAAGTATTTATCAATTATGTGATGATGGATTCAATGTTAAATTTGAAAATGATTCCTATAATGTTTTTAATTCTCAAAATGTTTTAGTATTTTCTGCTTTAAGAAATGAAAATGTTTATGAATTTGATTTAAATTCTTTAGCTAAGAAAAATGTTACTTGTTTAAATGCTTTTCATAAAGAATCTTGGATTTGGAAGAGAATATTAGGACACTGCAACATCTATTCACTTAAAAAATTAACTAGGAATAACTTAGTTAGAGACCTACCTAAACTTGAATTTCCAAATGACAAAGTTTATATTCTCTGTCAAAAGGGAAAGCAACATAAAGTTTCTTTTAAATCAAAGAAAGAAGTTTCAACTTCTCAACCTCTTGAGTTGGTTCAAATGAACTTGTTTGGACCTTCAAGAGTTTCTAGTTTGAATGGGAAGCACTATGTCTATGTTCTAGTAGATGACTTTTCATGATATACTTGGGTATACTTCTTAGCTCACAAAAGAGAAGCTTGTTCTTAATTTGTCAAATACTCCAAATCTGTAGAAAATCTTAGTGGACTTAAGATTAAAACCCTGAGAAGTGATCATGGCCATGAGTTTGAAAATCAAGAGTTTGAATCTTATTGCTCACACAATGGCTATAGTCACAAATTTTCTGCTCCTAGGACACCTCAACAGAATGGTGTGGTAGAAAGAAGGAATAGAACCCTTCAAGAACTAGCTAGAACCATGATTAATGAATATGACCTGCCTATTTACTTTTGGACTGAATCTGTGAATACAACCTGTAATATTATTAATAGAGTCTTAATTAGACTAGTTCTTAAGAAGACCCCATATGAGTTGTGGAATAATAGAAAACCTAAAGTTTGTTACTTTAGAGTCTTTGGCTGCAAAGTGTTTATTCTTAATACAAAGTATAATCTGGGCAAGTTTGCTTCTAAGAGTGATGAAAGAATTTTTCATGGTTATTCTTTAACTAGAAAAGCCTATAGAGTCTTTAATAAAAGGAACAAATGTGTGGAAGAATCTGTTCACATAAAGTTTGTTGAAACTGATCCACATGAGCCTAAAACCTCTCTTTAAAATATTGAGGAATATTTGAGTGTTCTGGACCTTAATGATAAATCTAAAGAACCTGCTGTAAAATCATCTAGTTCTGGACATATTCCAGAATCTGCTGGTATAGAACTCTAACTTGGAGATTAACCTGGAATTTCTAGTCCTACATTTACTAGATCAACAAGGATTCTAATGAATTATCCTTTGGATGCGTCTGTAGGTAATCTTGTTAGAGGGACACAGACTAGAGCTTCTCTAAGAAATCAGGTTGAACATCAAGCCTTTCTTTCACAGCTAGAACCTAAAAATGTCAATGATGCTATCAATGATGAATTTTGGGTAATGGTTATGCAAGAAGAGTTAAATCAATTTGAAAGAAACAATGTCTGGAAATTAGTTGACAGACCTAAGGACACTTTATCAATAGGCGCTAAATGGGTTTTTAGAAACAAAGTTGATGAATCTGGAATCATAGTTAGAAACAATGATAGGCTCGTTTCACAAGGATATATTCAAGAGGAAGTTATAAACTATGAGGAAACCATTGCACCAGTATCCAGATTAGAATCCATTAGGATCTTACTTTCCTATGCTTCTCATCTGAATTTCATGTTATATCAAATGGATGTCAAAAGTGTTTTTCTAAATGGTTTTATAATTGATGATGTTTTTGTTGAACAAACGCCAAGATTTACTAATCCTCATTTTCGAACTCATGTTTTAAAACTTTCTAAAGCATTATATGGTCTAAAACAAGCTCCAAGAGCATGGTATGATAGACTTAGTAATTTTCTTATTTCAAAAAGTATTACTAAAGGGATTGCAGATCCAACTATTTTTGTTAAAAGAATTTATAAAGACTTTTTAATAGTACAAATCTATGTTGATGATATTATTTTTGGATCTTCCAAACACTCTTTATGTACTGATTTTTCAAAGTGTATGCAAAATGAGTTTGAAATGAGTTTAATGGGAGAAATCAAATATTTTCTTGGATTTCAAGTTTTCCAAAATAAAGATGGTATTATTTTGAATCAAAGTAAATATACAAAGGATCTATTAAAACATTTTGGTTTGGATTGTATTAAGGAAAGTGATACTCCTATGAGTACTGTTTGTAAATTGGAAACAGATGAAACTGGGAAACCAGTGGATCAAACCAATTACAGAGGTATTATTGGAAGCTTACTTTACCTTACTACTAGTCGACCAGATATTATGTTTAGTGTGTGTATGTGTGCAAGATTTCAAGCTAATCAAAAATATTTTCATTTACTTGCTGTTAAACGAATTTTTATGCATCTTAAACATACTGTAAACTCAGGTTTGTTTTTCCCAAAAGGACAACCCTTTGAGTTAGTGAGTTATTCAGATGCCGGTTTTTCTGGTTGCAAGTTGGATAGAAAAAGAACTCAGGAACATGTCACTTATTGGGAAAATCCTTAGTATCTTAGTGTAGTAAAAAGCAGAATTATATAGCATTATCCACTGCCGAAGCAGAGTACGTAGCTACTGGTAGTTGCTGTGCACAAATTCTGTGGATGAAACACACTCTTTTGGACTATGGATATGACTTTAAGCACGTTTCAATCAGTTGAGACAACACTAGTGCAATAAATATCTCGAAGAACCCTGTGTCTCACTCTATGACCAAACACATTGATGTAAGGCACCATTTCTTGAGAGATCATTACCAAAAGGGTGATATTATTCTTGATTTTATAGGTACTGAACATAAATTAGTTGACATCTTCACTAAACCTTTGAGTTGAGATAGGTTAAGTTACATTAGACATGAGTTAGGTATGTTTAACCTTGATCGGTAGCTAACCTCACTGATGTGAAATTCTCAACGATGTGAAATTTTCACCGATGTGAAATTATCACAGATGTGAAATTATCATCAATGTGAAATTCTCAACGATGTGAAATTATCACCGATGTGAATCCTCACCGATGTAACCCTCATTGATAGGAATTCTCACTGATAGACCCTACCCATGAGTGCGTTGTTTTAAATCTTTTTTTTGCCACCAAGATCTGAATCGTTTATACTTTATTTCATTTTGGTTATTTATTTTATGATTCATAAATGATAAAACTAATGTCCGGGATACATATCAATCCACCGAGCCTCAAACATTTACCCTCAAACCTTAGCTCCCGAATCCTTAGAGAACCCTAAATCCTTCGAACCAGCAATGGAAAAAACCAAAATTTCTACCGTCAAAGATGACTCTGTCAAGCCAAAAACAAATAAGCAGAAGAACAAGCAAGAAGAAAGTGGTAGTGGTAGTGTTGCTAGGACTAGGTCGGGGAGACGACCGGTGAATCCTCATTTGCAAAATCGAGTTATTGTGATTGAAAAGGAGATGTGTGTAGAATGGATGCTGCCTAGAAAATATTTAGTGCTCAAAGTATTTGAAGATCAAAAATTGGTACAGTGTTTTTCGAACAACAATGGTCCCTACTTTCCAAAATTAGTGAAACAATTTTACGATTTTGTAACCTTTGAGAAATCAGAGAATAAAAATTGAGTAACCTCTTTTGTGAATGGAAAGGAGATGTTGTTTTCATCCATTGGATGGGATGAGTGCTTAAAAGTTCCACATGAAGGAGTATCTGGATATGTCTCGAGAGCCATGCCACCTACCAGTGACATTTTCAACTATGAGACTGCTTTGAAAGCGATGAATGGTGATGTAAGTCAAAGACAAGTAGTTGCTGTAGAAATGGATGGAGAGAACATATTGTTGTTCAAATTCGTTCTACATGTCTTGATACCGAGGAGAGAAGACTTTTCCAATTTGAGATATCAGGATATCTATCTCCTTTACCTCTCAAGACTTTGTGTAAAAGTTAATTTGTGTATAGTTTTGATGATCCAAATAGAAGATATGACAAGGCTAAAATCAAAGACAAATGCCCTATTCTTTTCTAAATTAATCTCTGTGATGATTAAAGTAAATGGGGTAGCTGAGTCTCAAGATGAGATATTAGTAGTGAAGAATAACTTTTGTATCACCTATACAGTCTGCAAATATATGAGGATCAATTGGAACCCTTGGAGAGGAGAATGGGTCAATGATGAAAAGAAGGTATATGAAAAATTCAATCATGTGGATCATCCTTCAATACCAAATGATGTGAGGGATCCGGGTCTGAGACCTGATGAAGAGGAGCCGGAATATAGTGATGATTCATAAGAGGAAGTGTCCTCTGCTGCTGAAGGAGGAGATCCTGACTTACCTCCTAGCCCAGCTCATGAAGATCTAGATCAACATAAATCAGTTAAGGAAGAATCTTCTTTAGAGGATGTTGAAGTGGCTACTGTAGAGAATAAAGAAGATGTTCATGAAAGTGAATCATCTCCATTAACTGATTTGATTCTGATTCCAGTGATTGGACAATCCTTAGTGTCTGCTACGGATGCAAATGAGGTTGACATAGCCTTACCAAATCCAGAAAACCCTCCTACTATTGCAGAGGAAGAATTGATAGTGGAAGATTCTCCTCAGGATGAAACACCTGCTGAGAATGCTGCTGAGAATGTTGTTGTGAATGCTGTTATCCTAATTGAGGATGCACCCATTGAGGGTAGTATCAAACCAATGTTGGAAGTGTTACATTGGGTGCTGGAATTGAAGATTGGGTAGAAGACCCAGGTTTTGTAGTCTGTGGTTTAGACTATCCAGATTCAGATAATGAGGCATCTCACAATAGACCAAATATTGTTTATAATATTGAATCTAAGTTGTTTCCTAAAGATGTAGTCCAAATTCATGACCTGGATACTTTAAAGAAAAATCTTAAGGACAGTTTTTTGGAAGAGGTAAAGAAGATGGAAGTTTCTCTGGTCTCCTCAGTTAAATTGATCATGACTGACTCAGTGGTCAGTTTATCATCTGAAAGAGTACCCACTACAATTGCACAAGTTGATATGATCATAAGGGCTGATCTGGAATCCATGAAGGATGAGCTGAAAGAATCGTTTAATGCCTCAGTTACTGAGATAAATCTTTGTTTTGCTGAAGAGATGAGGACGTTGGAAAGATCATTTTAACTCTCTCTAGGTTGTAATTTGTCAACATTCATGGCAGAAATATTGGAAGAAGTTAATGATATCCAGCCTCAAGTTTCTAGACTTGAAGCAGATCTTGAAGCATTAAAGAAATTGGTTATCTCTTTAGAATCTTACATGAGCTCAAAATCCCAAGTAGACAAGGACATAGCCTATGTTAAGAGTGTGGTACGCCAGATGGTTTCAGTGTTTGAAGGTTTCGAAACTTCTATGAAAGATCATATTAAAACCAAGGATTAAAAAGTTCAAAATCTTATCACTGGGTTGACCAAAAGCTTCAAAGAGACTATATCTTTCTCTGTCAGTTCTCTTGCATCTAAACCTTCAGTGTATTTGAATCAGTTTTGAGCTGTGATGAAGGAAGAGCTTGGTGCAGCTTCAACCAGTGGCTCTGTGGACTCATCTGAGTTGAGCAGAGTTGTGCTTTCTTCCAGATATTCAGCTAGAGAAATAATAAAGATATTCCAAGACTATATGAGAGAAGCATCTGCCTCTCAGAAAGAAGTGAAAGATAAGGTGGACTCCTATTTCTCTAATATTTTCACAAAAAATCAACTCAACAATCACTTCAAACTTATGTTGGAAAATATAAAGCTGCCTCCTGTCAATCAAGCTTTCATAGAACAAGTTAACAAGATAAATGAATTGACTCCAGCATTGGAAAAGTTTATGGAGAATAAGGATGACTTCATATCCGCTATGGAGAGAGGAGGAGGAATAATTTTGGATTTCAGAAATCTGTTGCTTCCTTTTCTGCATGTTGATGTTAGGGCAGTAATTGTCCCTCCTGCTTTGCCTACCTCTACCTCTAGTGCTTCTCTAGTTTAGATGACTCCTGCCCAAGAAATTCGAATCCTCACACTTATGATCACACAAAGGATTCCTCAGTACAGACCAGGAACAGTTTCTGTGGCTCAACCTCCATTGATCATTTCCAGAATTCCTAAGCCCTCACCTGCTTCGACTTCACCTGAATCCTATGCTGCTCCCAAGGGAAAATCTCACATTGAGGACATGGATTGAACCAGTGGCTAGATTGTTTGATAGTAATCCATTGTATTTTGTTTATTTCTTTGTATCTTATCTGCAACATGAAATGAAACTGGTTTTTCATCTCTTTTCTCATTTTTAATTTTATTCCTCTTCTCTTTGTTATCCCACCTTTTGATTATCACAAAGCAGGAGAAATATTTTACCAAGCTTTTACAAAGTGGCATAAATACTCTCTAAGTATCAAAGAGGGAGAAATATACACCCAGGGGGAGAGATATTAATGAAAGGGGGAGAAATTTTATCTAAATAAAAGCTATCATGCTTTACTCCTCTGATACTGTTACATTTCATCCTCTGATACCATTTTCTCTAACTCTCTGATGCCACTAAACTTTACTTTTGATATCATTACATTTATTTTTATCTCTGATACTATCACATTTTCTTTGACCTCTGATTTTTTATGTTCTATAACATACTGTTTCTCTAAGATAATTTCATTTAATGATATATACTCTAATACAACTGCTCACTATTTTTTAAAAATGATAATATCATAGGTTGTGATTATCAAAAAGGGGGAGATTGTTGACCTCACCTTTTTTGATAATCCCAATTATGCTTTTATATACTTTGATAATTTCAATCTAATGATTTTCAATATATTAATTCTTTCAATATGTGATCAAGATGATAATAATATTAAAATAATTCATGAGATATGTTAATTCATGTCTATCTATGTTTATATGAGTTATGAAGTTCTTCTAACCCATTCGGATAAGTTTTGTATAAGACAGACTAGTGTTAAGCCACTAATATGGGTATAGCTACAGATATAGAGCTATCAGTACATAGTCTACTGATAGACTTAGTCTACCGATAGATAGAGTCACCGATAATCTAAGGTTACCGATATGTACAGAGGTACTAACAGAACCTGAGCTACCGACAGATTACCCGAGCTACCGATAGATTCAGTCTACCGATACAGAACACACCCGAGATACCGACTGATTTAGTCTACCGATACAGAACACACCAGAGCAACTGACAGACAAAAGAAACCAATAGACAGAAGTCTACCGATAGATCTAGTTCACAGATAGTTACAGATAGAGTAAATCTATCGATACAAGTACAGTCACTGATACCTTGATCTACCGATGGAACTAGAGCAACTGATGGAACGAAGTCACTCGTATATAGAGCAACCGATGCAAGATCAAAGAGCTACCGATGGAAGGACCTACTACACAAAGTCTACCATACACATTTACCAACACGAGATACTAATTGACCAACCAGTCAAACTCTATACCCTCAATACTATTTATTTATTAAGCTAATAGTTACATTTGATGTTTATAATGCATTCAATGATATTTAATGGATTATGTTTCCATGTCAGGGAACCGTACCAAGTACCCATGCAAAAAAAAATCATTCCTTTTTTCCAGAGCTAAAAGCTACAAAAAGGGAAGATAAAGACCTAGCTGAAAGGTAGAGAAGTAGAGAACACTGGGTGTGCATACGAAAAGCATCAAGGAACTAATAAGGCACACGGGTGAAAAAGGAAATTGCTGAATATCATTCAAACATGGTCCTTTAGTGAAAGAAAAAATCCATAATCCAAGAACACTGTACTTACACAAAGCTACTTATTTTCAAGGAGAACACAAGCTGCCTCTTGAGTGACCTACAACAAACACTTCATGCACTCAAGCTTCTAAGATGGACCAATACTCAAAGAAGAAAATGACACTCTGTTTTCTGAGCAGAAACCAGAGAAGGACTCTGATGTTTTTCTGACCAACCAAACGAGTCCAGAGCTGCACTGCCAATCACTAGAGCTTTTCTAAACTCTTTCTCACTTCCTTTAGTGATTTTATCTTTAAAATTTTGAGCAGTGTGTGTAACCTGTTTATTTTACAGATACAATGTCTCCTAAGATAAACTGGAGGATTCTTAAATCCTCACTCAAACTTCATAACCCTTTGTTTCCCACTGTGGATAGTGGTAGAGGTTGATTAAGACATGAACAACCTATGTTATTTTGTTTGTTTTTCCCATGAAGAACTGTGGTAGAGGTATTTTCACTTGGACAGTAGTGTACTATTGTTTACCCCTGATCTAGGGTGTGGATCAATTTATATAAATTGTTGAGAGGACTAAGTCTGAGCTTGAGAAAGAACCTCTTGGATAACTTTGTTTTACATTTTAATTTAAGTTTATTAGTATACTATATATTTATTTCATATTCCACTGCTATTACTTTGAAATAAAAAACTATTTTAAAGCTACTTTGATAGTTAAATTAGAAAGTGTTTATACTTATTGTAAACTAGTAAGTTAGTTTCAAAAGTTAATTTAATCTTCAGATTAATTCAACTGAGACCTAATCAATCTCTGAGAAACTGATTGAACATTTACACTCTATATAGATTCACTACAGTTTAACATTGTTTTTAAATTGGTGGATTTTAAGAGAAATAATTTTAACAGAAATTTTTATTGGAACTCAATTCACCCCCCCTCTTGAGTATCCACTCCAACCAACATTTGGTATCAGAGGAGGGTTGTTTCTTTTCAATGATTTCAAAACAATCTATTTTTTTAACTGTGATTTTAGATTCATCTTTAACGATCTTAAATTTCTATTCGTTATAAATTTTACCACTTTAAAACTATTTTCTAAAATCTACCTATGGATAATAGACTAGAGGGTGCTGCTACTAACTGACCACCATTATTTAGTGGCACAAACTATGCCCAGTGGAAACTGAAAATGAAAATTTATTTAGAAAGCACGGGTTTTGATATTTGGACTGCTATAGAATCTGAATATAAAATTCCAGAAACTGAATGAACAACATGGGATGAACCTAAAAAGACTGCTTACAATAATAACTTTAAAGCTATGAATTCCATGTACTGTGCTTTAGGAGATGAAGATTTTAATAGAATTTCTTCTTTCAAAACTGCTTAAGAAATATGGGATACTTTGGGTGTTTCTCATGAAGGAACAACCAATGTTAATGAAATGCGATTGAATACATATACTATTAAATATGACAATTTTAAAATGAAAACTGATGAACCTAGTTCTAATATGTATCTCAGGTTTAATGAGATATTCAATACAATGAGTTCACTTGGAAAAGCTGTTCCATATAAGGAACAAATTATGGAGATACTGAGTTGTCTGCCAGAACGATGGAGGGGCACTTCTATTTCAATCCGAGAGTCATGTGACATTATTGCACTGCCAGTAAAAGAGCTTATTGGTAATTTAATGATGTATGAGGAAGAACTCAAGGTGAATAAGGAGGAAGATGATGAACCTAAGAAAAAATACATAGATTTCAAGTCTACTGCCTCTAAGAGCAAAGACAATGAGAAAATGAAAATACAAACTGAAAGTTCAACAAGTGAAGATTCAGACTCTGATAGTGATGCTGAGATGGTTCAAATAGACAGGAGATTCAAAAAGTTTTATAGGAAGAATAAATTCTTCAAGAAATCTAACTACAAATGAAAGTATAATAACAAGGGAGAGTGGAAGAAGGATTGGAAGAAAGATGACAAGAATGATGAAATAGTCTGCTATGAGTGTAAAAGGAAAGGACACATCAAGGATGATAGTCCAAAATTAAAAGTCAAAAAAGAAATATGACTATAAGGACAAGAAGTACAAGAAAGCTATGAAAGAAACCTGGAGTGCTTTAGAGGACAGCACAAGTGAATCTAAAGTTTCTGATTTTGAGAAGAATCATGCCAACATGTGTTTCATGACCAACACATCTGAGGTAACTTTAGATACTCCTGTTTTAATTTCCTATTATTCTGGAGATGATGCAGAATCTGATTCTGATTATGAAAACATGACTAGTGAGGAATTATTTGACTATTGTAATATGCTGGAAGATACATGCAATAAACTGAAGGATAAATACAAATCATTGAAGAAATAGCATGCTCTCACTACTACTGTTAAAACCGAACTAACTATTGAAAAAGAGAAGAATTCTCAACTGTTAAAAGAAAACACTGAACTGAAAATGTCAAATGAGAAACATAGAAAAGACTTAGAGAAGTTTACAAATGGAAAGGATACACTAACTCAAATTCTATGAAAGCAAGTGGCACCAAAATACACTACTAGAATAGGCTACAAACCTGGACAGAGACATCTTACTAAGAATATATTTATTCCTAAATCTGGACAGAATACTACTAGTTCAAGTTCTAGAAATCCCTATGCTTAAACCTGTTATTCTTATAGTTATAGATCAAAGAAAGTTTATCTTTAAAAATCAATTGATTCTATAAATTATATAAGACCCATAAGACAAATATGGGTACCTAAAGCTTTGATTGCTAACCTTTCTAGACCCAAGAAGATCTAGGTACCAAAATCATTTCCTATCTAAATCTGTTTTGTAGGAAACATGCTTTAAGATTTCTCACAAGAAGGTATGGTACTTGGACAGTGGATGTTCAAGACATATGTCTGAAGATTATTCATGTTTCAAAAGTTTAATAAAGGTTGATGGTGTCCATGTCACCTTTGGTGATAATTCTAACGGAAAAATCATCGGTCTAGGCCAAATTGGTAACTCTAATTTAGTTTTAATTTCAAAAGTTTTATTTGTTGATGGAATTAAGTATAACCTGTTAAGTATTTCTCAATTATGTGATGATGGATTCAATGTTAAATTTGAAAATTATTCCTGTAATATTTTTAAATCTAAAAATGTTTTAGTATTTTCTTCTTTAAGAAATGAAAATGTTTATGCATTTGATTTAAATTCTTTAGCTAAACAAAATGTTACTTGTTTAAATGATTTTCATAAAGAATCTTGGCTTTGGCATAGAAGATTAGGACACTACAACATCTATTCACTTAGAAAATTAACTAGGAAGAACATAGATAGAGACCTAGCTAAACTTGAATTCCCAAATGACAAAGTTTATAATCCCTGTCAAAAGGGAAAGCGACATAAAGTTTCTTTTAAATCAATGAAAGAAGTTTCAACTTCTCAACCTTTCAAGTTGGTTCACATGGACTTGTTTGGACCTTGAAGAGATTCTAGTTTAAATGGGAAGAAATATGTATATGTTCTAGTAGATGACTTTTCTAGATATACTTGGGTATACTTCTTATATCACAAAAGTGAAGCTTGTTCTTACTTTGTTAAATACTCCAAATCTGTAGAAAATCATAGTGGACTTAAGATTAAAACCCTGAGAAGTGATCATGGTCGTGAGTTTGAAAATAAATAGTTTGAATCTTATTGCTCACACAATGGCTATAGTCACAAATTTTCTGCTCCTAGGACACCTCTACAGAATGGTGTGCTAGAAAGAAGTAATAGAACCCATCAAGAAATAGCTAGAACCATGCTTAATGAATATGACCTGCCAATTTACTTTTGGGATGAAGCTATGAATACATCCTGTTATATTATTAATAGAGTATTAATTAGACCAGTTCTTAAGAAGACCCCATATGATCTGTGGAATAATAGAAAACCTAAAGTTAGTTACTTTAGAGTCTTTGGCTGCAATGTTTTTATTCATAATACAAAGGAAAATCTGGACAAGTTTGCTTCTAAGAGTGATAAAGGAATTTTTCTTGGTTATTCGTTAACTAGAAAAGCCTATAGAGTCTTTAATAAAAGAACCAAATGTGTGGACAAATATGTTCACATCATGTTTGATGAAACTGATCCACATGAGCCTGAAACCTCTCTTGAAAATCTTGAGTAAAATTTGAGTGTTCTGGACCTTAATGATAAATCTAAAGAACCTGCTGTAAAAACATCCAATTTTGGACATATTCCAGAATCTGCTGGTATAGAACCCGAACTTGGAGATGAACCTGAAATTTCTAGTCCTACCTTTACTAGATCAACAATGATTATAATGAATCATCTTTTGGATTCTGTTGTAGGTAATCTTGATAGAGGGACACAAACTAGAGCTTCTTTAAGAAATCAGGTTGATCATCAAGCCTTTCTTTCACAGATAGAACCAAAAAATGTCAATGATGCTATCAATGATGAATTTTGGGTAATGGATCTGCAAGAAGAGTTAAATAAATTTGAAATAAACAATGTCTGGAAATTAGTTGACATACCTAAGGACACTTTAACAATAGGCACTAAATGGGTTTTTAGAAACAAAGTTGATGAATTTGGAAACATAGTTTGAAACAAAGCTAGGCTAGTTGCACAAGGATATAGTCAAGAGGAAGGTATAGAATATGAGGAAAAATTTTCACCAGTAGCAAGATTATAATCCATTATGATCTTACTTTCCTATGCTGCTCATCTTAATTTCATGTTATATCAAATTGATGTCAAATGTGCTTTTCTAAATGGTTTTATAATTGAAGATGTTTTTTTTGAACAACCACCTGGATTTACTAATCCTCATTTTCCAAATCAAGTTTTAAACTGTCTAAAGCTTTATATGGTCTAAAACAAGCTCCAAGATCTTGGTATGATTGACTTAGTAATTTTCTTATTTCTAAATGTTTTACTAAAGGGATTGGTGATCCAACTCTTTTTATTTAAATAATTTCTAATGATGTTTTAATAGTATAAATATATGTTTATGATATTATTTTTGGATCTTCCAAACACTCTTTATGTACTGATTTTTCAAAGTTTATGCCAAATGAGTATGAAATGCGTTTAATGGGAGAACATAAATATTTTCTTGGATTTGAAGTTTTCCAAAATAAAGATGGTATTATTTTGAATCAAAGTAACTATACAAATGATCTTTTAAAACGTTTTGGTTTGGATAGTATTAAGGAAAGTGATATTCCTATGAGTACTGTTTGTAAATTAGATGCAGATGAAACTGGGAAACCAATGGATCAAACCAATTATAGAGGTATGATTGGAAGCTTACTTTACCTTACTGCTAGTCGACCAGATACTATGTTTAGTGTGTGTATGTGTGCAATATTTCAATCTAATCCAAAAGAATCTAATTTACTTGCTGTTAAACGAAATTTTAAGTATGTCAAACATACTGTAAACTTTGTTTTGTTTTACCCAAAAGGACAAACCTTTGAGTTAATGAGTTATTCAGATTTTGATTTTGCTGGTTGAATGTTGGATAGAAAAAGCACTTCAGGAACATGTCACTTATTGGGAAAATCCTTAGTATCTTGGTGTAGTAAAAAGCCGAATTCTGTAGCATTATCCACTACCGAAGAAGAGTACATAGCTGCTGGTAGTTTCTATGCACAAATTCTATGGATGAAACACACTCTTTTGGACAATAGATATGACTTTAAGCACGTTTCAATCAACTGTGACAACAATAGTGCAATAATTATCTCGAAGAACCCTGTGTTTTACTCTAGGACCAAACACATTGATGTAAGGCACATGTAATGCATACTATCTACATGAATGATTCAATTCATTTTTCTATATCTATTTAAAATTTATTTATATATAAATATTAAATATTATATTTAAATCATTATTATAATTCATTATATTATGTAACTGTTATGAATGTTCAAGTATCGGAACTACTGAACCTACAATCTTATGAAAAAAAATTGTTAACACTTGGTTGTGACGATTTTAATAAGGAATTATTAATAAACACATTTTGAAATATTATAAGTATGGATAATATAATATCATAAGTATTTAAATTCCAATGATATAATATATTAATAAAATTAAATTTATTATAATGTATTTTATAGTTCTTTTAATGAAATACATACTTTAGGTAATAGTTTATCATCTCAAATTGTCTTCTTTGGGACATATGACATGTTATACAGCTATCTTATTTAATGAGTAGTATATACGAAATATTTATAAATTTTGTACCAATAATATCATAATTATCATTATATATATATATATATATTCAATCTATTCTTTAACTGGTCTTATGATTGAAAAGTTACCAATGTGGTAAGGTTTTTTTGTCTCATTTTTATTTCTATGAGACACATGAAGAATTTTCCACTTGTTTCTTTTCTTTAGTAAATATACATCACATGAATGACTTCTATGATGATTCAAATGAATATTTTGAGGATATAAATATCCATATAAGATTCTATATTTCATGGAATTTTAATTAATATATTAATAATGTAGTACGGTATTTATGTAACTATCTCATTGTTTATCAGGATTGTTTCTGATTAAATTTTCAATCATAATATTCCATGAGAAATATCTCAATAATCCCTTAATGATTATTATCTTCTAGTTATTTGTTGATATTATATTTTTTATTTTTTATTCCTCTATTTATGTACACAATAATTAAAAATACTTTTTTAAGGAAAACCAGATTGATTTCCATCTTTGATCAAAAATCCTTTTTATTATATATCAATGATTCCTAAAATTGTTTTGAAGAATATTTTTACAATTATCCTATGATTTTTTAAATTAATTTTCCCCATGTAAGAGTTTTTTATGTGTTTATTTAGAATCAACCTTCTTTTTTTCATCAAACTAGGTATATTTGACTTTTGATAAAAAATGTTAGAGGAATCATTGTTTAAGAAAACATGACCTGAATTAAAATTTCTACCATCACAACTACTCAATTCAATGAATCTTCCATTATATTTTTTTGAGATAATTTACAATGAAAATTATTTCCTTAATATTTTTTAAATTTTTATATTTTAAATAAGTAATTTCAAATTGAAAATGGTATTTTCCTCATGAAATGTTAATGTGATATTTTAGATGAATTTTTCATCTATGATAACAATCATTAATGTTACTTATGCTATAATGGGGTAATGATTCAATTATACAATCCACTTTTCATCATTGGACTTAATATGATGATGATGATGATGATTTAATAATGAATTTATAAACCTTTTTTCTATACCGTTGTTAAATTTATATACGATAAAACCTTTATAAAACCTAATTATTTTCCATGGGTTATGTTATGATGAAAGGATGAATTTTTTCTGAATTCCTTTTTTCTATGGGATACACTATGATAAATATTTTATGACCTTGTGTAAGAAATATATATGATTTTAATTATGTGATGGTTGAGCCCAATATTATATTAGTCTCCAATGAGCTAGGAAATGATGGATATCTCATGAGATAATAAGTACTATAAAGGGGATTGAACCAAGTTCATTAAGGGATTTTATCCAGTATGATAGTCATGGGAGTGAACATAAAAAAAGGATTTTGGGGAATGGTTTGTGAACCCAATACACTATGATAGTATTTGATGTGATCCTTGACTAAGGAAATTTTTTTCAACGCCTATGTGTATGACACAAATGTATGCCTTGTAACACCCTGACCCGATGGCCACTATGTTGATTCCCAAAGTTGATTCATCACATAGACTCAAGCACATCCCCCCATTTTATAGATTCTTCCAAATATTAGTAAGGTTCTATAGGTTTTTTAATGGGGATAATATGACCTATGTGTTATTAATAATTATAGAAAAAGAAAATATAAATATGGGTGAATAAAAAATTAATTATTGATAATAAAAAATAATTTGTAAATGTTCATTCTTTCATATCCTACCATGTATAAGTGATAAAATATACAAAAAGAAGACATGGATAGAATGAAAATGATAATAAATAAATAAATGACCCATAATCTATCTCTAGATGCATCACATTCTCTAGATCAGTCCTCTACTCCCATACTTCATCTTACCCTATAAGGATCACAACATGTGAGCACAATCCATGATCATGAACCTACAACCATGAGCTCTATTTGGTAACCAAACAAAATCTTGAAAAGGGTGTTAGAAATAATAATTATCCCACCACCAATGGATTCTAATGAATGACTTGTATTTGATTTTATGAAAATCAATTCATAGATATATCATGGTTAGAAGATCATTAAACATGAATGAAAATTTTCCCAAGTTCCATAAGGCATATTGTCCAACCATACCTACATCAATCTAGGAAATAATATCTCTTACCATGTTCCATCATGTATATATATTCATACGAGTAATATGGTATGTATTAATTGATATACATGTTGTAGTGGGGACCCATGTTTTAGTGATCATTCATCCACATATTATTATAGAAATAAGATAAACTTTTCTAATTGGGGACATCAAGACCAAATGATCTCAAATGAGTGATAATTAGGGACTCCATCTCCAAGAATCAAAATTTAATGGATTCCATGCTCAAGTACTGAACATTAATGTATTACATTATCTTGTATCATAATATAAGGGACATTAAACCAAAGGATGTCAAGCCTGAGTGTCACAATGTATGGGATTCCATGCCCAAGGATTTCATGCCTAAATATCATAATGTAATAAAATAAAAAGTCCATGTAGTAATTATTCCATTTTATTGTTCAAGAATAAATAATACATATGCCATTACCATTATCATTCCATGTCCCATTTCAGGTGTTCAATTGGGTTCATTCAATTTATATAGTTAAGAAGGCCATTATATGGGTTGTGCCTTAACAAAACAATTATCCTTAATATAATCATTTGTATTCATTTAAGATAGTTCACCTAAAATGTGGTTTTATTATAAGATGTAGAATTATTGGATTGCCTATAAAATTAGTTTAGTTTAACCATCACTTATATGAATGATAAAGTAACTCACCTAAAAAATGATTAAAAGTAAAAAATGTGTCATCTTAATCACAAGAGAATAATAAATCCCAATATAAATTAATAGAAATCATCATATATAGTAGATCAGGTAGGTGTAATCAACCTCCATCCAGGATTAGTGGTCTATGCGACATCATGGGAGAGTACAAAGAATTTATTTTAAGGAATTTTAATATTTAAGAGAAATGTGTGGAAAGTTTGTAATTCTATACACCAACAATATCAAATAAATGGGATTAAATTTAGTAAATTAAATAGAACACCTACCCCATTATTATAAAATTAAACTCATTTAATATTAATATTTTTATTTGTGTAGTAAATGGAGAAATCATAATATTAGACAAATGCCCTAAAATAGGGTGAATTATCTCGCACAAATTTAGCATTTTTTATGATGAGATAAACCAAGAGATTAAGAATGTGGAGGCATAGACTTACCAAGATTATCGAAAATGAATGCAATAGTGATTTATTATGGAAAAAAATGAATAAAATCACCAAGGAGGAGGATAGGGAGAGATAAGTGCATGCATGGGAGATGCAGTGGAAGGGGGGGAGGAAAAAAGCATATTAAACCCTTAAAGGTAATGAGAGAAAAAATAATCATCCCCAACACACATTCATGACACACAAAATTAGGCCACATAGTTTTCTAAACATGCAAAACCTATGAATCTATCACTGTATATGAGCTATACCCTCACAAAATTTGGCTACACAGTCATGAAAATTGTGCACCAATTACGCCCTTGGCACTTTCCTACACCACACCCGACATGGTCTAGGGAATGGTAAGACCAACCATGCACAATCTATGTGGTTAATCTCTATAGTACACAAAAAGATTTGAAGCATTAGTTCACCCAACATTTAGTGGTTTAAAAAACTACGTGACACCCCTTATAGGGTCATACAATTCCTCCTGATGGTCTTCATGGTTTTAAACAAACCATACAGCTTGTTTGTTTCTTATGAAAAGTGATATTTTGGAGCCTAGTGCACCCAAAACTCATCCAAACATCTGAGACAAATCTAGATCCTTTAGAAACATCAAAAAAATACATACATGTCTTTCAACACTCAGATTTCCATTTCAATTATATGTTACAAAATTTTCCCTTTTACTTACCAAAAAGTTCAAATTCTTCAGATAATTTAACATGGTATAAAAAACGGGAACCTACTATCTTACCAACATAAAATATATCATCCTCAATAAGTATTTGGGTAAAAAATAAATTTCAAATATAATATAGTCTTGAATTACCACTAAAATAGTAGAGTTTCATTTTAAAATTCCCAATGCACTTTCCCAACCACCTTAAGCATACATCATCAAAAGTATCCAAAAATTGACCCAATGCTAAAAAATACTACATAAAAATCATGACTGGGCTTACCTGATCCCATAAAACCTAAGAAATGATCACATCTTTTTCTCTTGCATAATCTGGTATATGGTTCTCCCCATCACATGTTCTAGTTTTAAATGGACAAATATGAGTCATGGTACGCCCACCATCAATATTTCATATTGAACACATCTATAGAATTATAAAGACAATCCCAATAAATTTATAAGATTAATCATAAAGAAACTAACCTTGTTACTCTATCATGAGATTGAATAGATACCCCATTACTTTAATAACTGATCTTATTCAGACATGGACCAATGGGAATTCCCAATCATTATGGGTTAGGGACTAGCACATGACATCATACTAGATAAAAACACGAAATATTTTTTGACATACAAAACAGAAGTAATAGATACATATAATTATTCTCAAAAGAAAAATCTATATAGATAATAGTACCAGAAGTCAAATATGTATAAATGAAAAACTAAAATCCTAATGTAACAGAAAATGAAATATTCATAACTGAAGACCAAACAAGAAACATCTCTACAATTATGAAGGATTAACAATATGATCCACCTCATTGGGACAATTTCCCATTTCTAGAACATGGTTGAAAAATATCTACAAACACTCAATGGAAATGGTAGGGTTTAAGATAAAATCTCAGTAGGGTCTCTCCAAGTATTCCATAATAAGACACCATAGTAATTATCTAAACGAATCTCTAAATTTTAAATAAATATGCATGAAAGTAACAAAAGAATATAAAAAATCATTCTTTACATATCAATTGGTGGAAATAATTAAATAATATTTATTAAATATTAAATATAAAAATGTGTCTATAAATTCAGAAGGAATGGGAAAAATAGTTTTCAAACAATGGACTAATCAAAATAATCATAAATAAGCAATAAGGTAATCATTCAAGAGATATTATAGTTCCAGTTTATGGGATCCTCACACACAAAAATATCTGTTCATAGAAATATGTGTTAACATGTCCCTCAAACACTGGTTAAATAGGACTCATCACCATCCCATTGGGGATGTGACCTACTATAGTATTTTTATTTGAGTTGTAAAGAATCAATAGAGTGTTGTCCCAAATAACATACAAACTGCCTAAAAATTTCATGTGCTCAAATAATAATAAATAATGGTAAATTTATCTCTAAACTATTCAATATTCAATTAACCCATTTTCCACTTCAATATGCCAATTTACAATTAAAATCCAATATGGATTTTTAATCAATTTATGCTTGTTTAGAATGAAACCAACCAAGGCCCCCATCAAAATTTTTTAATCCATTTTTTCTCAAATAAAAAACTAAAATTGATATAATTTATCAATTTCACAATTTAATTTCAAAATTTTCCTCAAATTCCTCAGTCACACATCAATTAAATATAATTGTGGGAATTCCCCAAATTTCATTCCAAATAAAATTCAAATCACATTTCAAAGTGAATTAGGTTTTTTATAATTCAATTAAATGTGGTAAAATTTAAATCATGCAATTTGGTATTAAATAAATTGGACAAACTTAAACAGAACCACCTACCTTAAATCACGGGATCACAAAACATAATTCCAAAAATGGGAAACTCCAAAGATGAACGTTGGAAATGAAGATCTAGCAATATACCCAAGATTCAAGATATAAAACAATGGAGATTAGATCATCCAAAAATATGAAAATCTAACAAACCTTTTGGAATAGAGAATGAGAGAGCGGTAGAGAAGTATTGGGATAATATCTCTATGTAAGAAGAAATTGAGTGACAATTTTCTTGTTTTTATGCATTTAATATGCGATTTATAGGATCCATGTTTGGTATTTAAGAGCTCTATTGTGCTAGGATGATGTCCAGTCCTTATTAAGGGTAGAGCGGTGAAGAAATAGGGGTTTGGAAATTTTCAAGTTAATTTTTGGAATTAGAAAAACACCCATACATGTTTTCATGAAGGGGACCCCCCGGTTTCTACTAAGTGGGAACATGGTTTTTCAAACATTGTGTCAATAACCATATTTCGTGTGTTTACATAGTTTTCAATTGCAGGGTGTAGGGTTTGGGAAAACTGTATACAAACTGTTCTAGCCTAAGAGCCTTACAAAATTTTCAATGTTTCATCCAGTCACCCCTAAATGAGTTCCAACCAAAGAATGGAAAAACATGGGTTTGAAGAAAACCTAAAAATGGTCACTATATGTCATAAAATATATACTTAAGAAACATTTGGCCCATATAATTCATGCTAATAAGATTTAATGTCATAATTTTAAAGTCACAACTCTCTCATTAGTGCCTACCTCTCCTACGTATCATGAGTATCAGAACCATGATTCCATATAACTCATATAAATTGTATCATCTTTCCATTAAGAACCTTGGTATCATAATCAACAATCCTGACTATATTCTCAGTCACATATTGATCATTCATGACATTGTGATCACTCCAACATAGAATAGGTGATGGATCAGAAAGATAATTTCATTAATGAAATACATGGAACATGTTATATATCGACATCATCTATGGTGGACATTATAAATGGTAAGACACTTTCCCCTCATTCAAAATAAAAAAAATGTTCCATGAATGTGGAGAGAGATTCCTTTTCCTCCCAAGATGTTGATGACCAAATCAAGATAAAACATTCGAGAACACATGATCCCTAACTAAAAATAGAAATGGTCTATGATGACACTCAGAATAAGAATTATACCAGCTATATTCCTCCAATTTTATCTAATGAATCAAATTAATATTTATTATCATCTCTTGATGCATGATCCACCCAAAAAAGGAACTTTCACATGACTTTTACTAACACAATGATGATTTACAAGGCCAACTATAGAAGGAATAAAAAAATTCATTATAATTGAAAACTGGTAAATATTGTTGTAAGGAAACTCAACCATCCCAAAATGGACATCTCAATCCACACTAAAGTCAAAAATTCAGTCATGAAACATATCTTTATGAATATCTAGATATATTTATGTCTGAACATCTATCTGTAGGCGGTATGCCATAGGTAAAAAAACCTGGGATTTCAATACCTCCAGATGGCCTTTCTAAAAGAAAGAAGTAACCTAGGGATCTCTGTCAGAAACTATAACATATGGAACTACATGAAAAAACAATCTCTTTATCATAGGGATTTCACATCTCTTCAGCATTGTTTGTATCATGAATGGGTATAAGGTGATATTGTTTGGTTATCCTTTTGATCAAAAAGAATATCACATTCTTCTTTCTCTGTGTACGTAGAAACCCAACCACAAAGTCCATATATTTCATGACCCCCTACCCACAAATTTTAATTCTACTAGGAAAACAATGTGATAAGCGAGATAATGACCACTGAGTCCGGCCACCAAAAGGCCTCAGGTTGGTGACTTGAACTGAGGTTATATAAAACACACATAGGAGAGGCATTACCCTCTAAGAGAACACATGAGAAAAAGTGATATAAGACAGACACCAACCAAATACTTATCAAACAAAAATATAATATAAATCCCAAGTAAACGTATGTTATGTATTGAAATAACTACAACAAATGAAAGGGGAACCTAACGTACCTAAAGAATGAAAACGACATAGGCCACAGAGCCCAAATAGCTCCTATAAACCCCCATGATAGTATCAACCAGTCTGATATCTAAAATACTCCACTTAACCTAAAAAATATTTATATTATGTAGTGTGAGTATACAGTATACTCATTAGGATCCTCCCTAATTCCTCTCATAAAAATTTAATGAAAGCGTACTAAAAAATAGTGAACAAAATTCAATACTAACATGCTACTTAAATAGGTATACTATGTACCCAACCTCACCACGGCTACTCTCAACAAGTATTGAATAGAAGAGTATATAAAATAATAAATTATTTCAAGGGTACCCTACTACCACTTTCCCATAATTTTTCTGCTTTTCCCCAATATTGCACATCCTTAGCATCTATCTCCAAAAAGGCTTTCCCAAAAACACCTAGGAGAAACACTACAACACTCAATTAGTGTGTCAACATGCACCAAATGAATCACACCACCAATTACACAAAACCAAAGTAACCAGGTAGTTTTTGGGATCTCCCACAACTCATAAAACATGTGTAATCTGTCTAGTATTATACCTCAAGCACTTACATCCCATACATCAAGTAAGGATCCTAAACCCATCACAACCTATACACATTATACCTATAGTAGTCCATTGGATTTTATGTCCATGATTTATGTGTGTCAAATAACCACTAGCAACTACATCCCTCTACATACATATATGGGGAAATCTAACTTCCATTAATCCATGAAAAAGTAACTACCAAGAGAATATATGAGAGCTAAATGAGGTATTCATCCATCAATTCTCCCACTGGGATGTTGGTTAAAACACCCCCCTATGGATTAGAATCCCTAAGGTGTCAGTCATCATGACCGATAGGGTTGAGTATCATATAGATATAAAAGAACTATATTATATAATATATCTCACAAACACACCATAGGAAAAACCTAGTCATATAATCAACTACATATAACATCTCTCGAACATCTAGATGCCACTACAAATACTAGATATTTTACAAGAATACATCTATTTAAAGAGAAATATTTTGTTACTTATCCCTTTTTATTAGTTTCACATTATGTTAATTAATAATTTAATAGTTAATAAACCATTTTCTAATTACACATTACATTTCATTATCATCACAACCAAGTTCCATTCCCTCCAAGAATAACCAAGCTGAGTCCACGGATCCTTAGAAATACCACCTCAACATTGCATCCCATTAATCTCCAACCCCATGGGTTAAAAATATATTCATTTAATAAAAACATTATAACATTCAATATTTCCAAATTTATAGGTATTATTGGAAAACATTCTATGCTACCAATCAGAAGGGGCTAAACATGGTGAGTTGGTGAACTACCCGTTGAGTCTTTTCCACCTATAATATGAGAATATACCCATATATCATTGATAAACTAAACACAAAAATCATGTGGCATACCTCATGCATCATCAACTATTTTGGACGAAGGGTAGGAAAGACCATATACCTCAAAATGTGGGGACAATAAAGTAGATAAACAAACATCATATTCAACAAGCATCAACATTCATATGAATGGGTAATCCTAGCTGCAACCCATTCCATCATTTCCAGTACCTTCACCAACTCCCACAAGCATACTCCAATACATCTCGCTATAATTAGGAATCAAATTCTTCCACAACCACAGGGCATCCCTACCCCCATACCACAACTTCCCTATAGGCTCAACCATCCCAAGATCACATCAGATCAGGGCCACCATTCCCCCATAACAACAAGTCTCAAATCCAGAGCACATCACAAGATGAAAAAACAGACATAAAAATGGGATCGTGGACCCAAAGCAAGGCATTACTCATTCACACAAAATGATCTCTCATAGATCCAAATCACATGCACTCAGCCTTTACATGTGAGAGGGAAACTCATTCCCTATATGGGATTAACTTTATAACAAAACATGTTCTCATTCCATCTTGAATTAACCAATTAATTATTAATATGTTCCAACTATGTGCATCCTATGAAAAAATCTATCACAAGATATCGTCAAATTATTTTAAAAATTAATTTAACATTCATTTAATACATTTATCAACAACCATAAACATTTATCATGTTAATCAATCAGTTTAATTAAACATGATCACATACATAAATTTTATTATCATCAAATTATAACAACAAAAACCAGATTCATTAAACATGACTTTGTCATTAATCCAATTTATTATCAATTATTTCATATATTACACTCATTAAAACTTTTCATCAATAACTTCAAGCTAAATCAATCAAGGCATAGATATCACACTATCTAGAAAAACAAGAGTCAAACTGTTATCATGGAATAAAGAGACAATGACATTATTTGATCGATATAATTTTTATTAATCTAGTTCATATCATAGTTAGTTAACTTTCATTTCTATCCAAGGGGATAAATAAAAAAACACTAAAATTTGACCTATGCAAATAGAAAATCATTGAATACCCTACCTCAAAAGGCTTTTGATATTCTTTTCTCAAGAATGGGCCAACATAACGCATCACAGTAACCTCTTCTGCAACCACAACATCACCTAATGATTTCGTGGAATCATAGCATCAACCTAAACCAAATAAAACTCCATTATAAACATTGATACGAGGTTCCATCACATGGAAAGGATAAACGAAATGAAACAGAACGAAGAAACATCAAGAACAGAGGTAGTCTATACCTTATATTGAATATGGATTTCTATAGATTGATGAAGGGAGTTGGGGATTGTTCTATGATGAAGGTATTCCCAATATGATGATGGGGGTTTCATTGGGTCACATGTGGTTGATGGGAAGCCATTATAACCATAGTTTTGACAAAACATGAGTGGTTGGAAAATACATAAAATATACAACTTTGGGGAATTACACAATGTGTAATATCCTTTCACATCGTGTAACAATACAAGATCGAGTTCTGAAAAAAAACATGTTGCCTCAATAATTTTTTTTTTCAAACCCCAAAATATTTCATGCCCTGAATACCACCTTCTCGCAGTGAAACAACCCATGAAATAGGATTCCATTACATATAATGTAGTTAAACGATGTGTAATCCCCTCATCATAGACTTTAATTAACTGATGTTCTAAAAACATCTTATGATCCATCTATGAGAACATCAAACTTCAAAAAACACATAGGGTTGATCTATGTGGATATGGCCCCTTACATCAGATGCCTATAAAAACATTCTCATCCTTAAGAATCCAAAACCATTCTAGAGAGGAAACCAAATGGTGTCATCTAAACAGTCATCCCATGGAATACCTCTCAAAGCTCTCTCCACATAAGTATCTCAGCCACATCATTAAAGAAACAATTTGAAACCATGAAAAACAAAAATCATGCTCCAAACCTATCTCATAGGGGAGATACATCTCAAAGGAGATAAATACAATACAAGAAACAAGATATCTCATAATAGAAAGGGTCAATAAACACCAAAATAAAACCCTTAAAATAGATGAGATGAACAAAAAAATGTTTGGGGTAATGAGTACTTACCTATGAGTCACATTACCAAGTACTCTCCTCCATGCCATTGCGCTTCCATAAGACACGAACCATGGGGATAACAGACTAGTGTAACACCTTCTCATGGAAGTTTCTATATCTCTATCGGCTGCTCCTCGAAGTTAGAATCATCATCAAGATCAATATCTCCCCAATCGATGATGTTATAATCATCATGAAGATAATGTCGGAGCTACATCACATGAAAAACATCATTTATCTGGCGCATCTATAGGGGAAGTGCTACCTGATATTCCACGACTCCAACTCAAGCCAACACCTCTAAATACCAAAAAATGGGGGGAAATATCACTCACGTGAACAAACCATCACTTCCCATGATGGGGAGTCACATTTAGAAACACATAATCCCCAACATCATACTCTACAGTTCTCCTCCTTTGATATAGATAACACATCTGATAATCACATGCTTCCTTAATCTTCTCACAAATCACCTGAACCATCTCTGTTGTACTATTTACCTATTCCAGCATGAAAATTGATAACTCTTTGACCCTATTCTAGCACAATGGAGAATAGAATGGTTGGTCATAAAAGGCATCAAATTGCTCCATGGAAATTGTGGAGTGAAAAATATTGTTGTAATTAAATCCTTCCAAATGTAGTTACCTCATCCACGAACCTCCAAAATCTAGGACATAAGAGTGAAACATGCCTTCAAGTGTCCGGATGGTCCGTTCTATCTGGTCATTCATATATTGTTGAAAAAGGCATTAAAGAATACCTTGGAACCAAAAGCATTATGGAGACATCTCCACACCCTAGAGGTAAAATGATGATATTGATTATAAATGATCATCCTTGGGACTCCATGGAGCCTTACCACCTCCTGTAGATATTTCCTAGACAAAAAATCAAATGGTATCAAATCCTTGATTTCAATGAAGTGGGATGATTTCGACAAACAATCCACTACCACCCATATAGCGTCATGTCCTCCCTAAGATTTAGGTAAACTAGTAACAATGTTTTCTAATATGGCCTCCCAATTACATTGAGGAACACTTAATAGTTTTAGAAAACCACCAGAAACACGATGCTCAACATTCACCTTCTAGAAGACCAAACATAGAGACACAAACTTTGAAACTACATGCATCAACCCAAGCAACCAAAATTGAACTCGCAAGGCTTTGTAGTTCATTTTCACACCATGAATTACTACAAAAGAAAAACTATGGAACTCTATGAGAACCATCTCGTGTGTCTCCAATGGAATGATAATATTTCCATAAAACAACACCAAGTGTTGATAATCCTCAGAACAACCATCATGGGCCTTTCCAGAATAAACTGAGTCTCTCTAGACCTCAACCTCATGATCCCCTAATAAAGATTCCTCCACCTGCTACATCAAGGAAGACAACACAATCATCGAAAAATGAAAACCTCTCCCCCAAAATTCTCCCACATCCAGATGTATTATTGAAAGTTCTTCCATCACTATCTAGGAATCACCAGATTCAAGCACTGTAACGCTATGTGACTTCTTATTCAAAAAGTCATCCAAAACAATCCCCTTTATATAAGTATACAAAATTGAGAAGTCGTAGTCATGTTAGAACTACATCAATCTACATTTTCATAAGTTAGAGTCACGCTATGAGAAAACATACCTCATGATTTTATGATCGGTGAAGACCAAGAAATGCTCTCCAACGAGGTAATGTCTTCACAACATTAGGTAAAAAACCACTTCCAATAAATCGGGATTGTATGTGGAATAGTTTTGTTCATGGGGACACAAATACTGATACCCATAAAAAATTACCGGTCTCTACTGCATAAAAATAAATCCTAACCCTATAGGTGAAGCATCATAAAAAACCTAAAATAGAAATCCTTCTTCTGGATGAAAAGAACTAAAGCACCGACCAACTTCTCCATTAGATACTCAAAAGATATCTGAAACTGATTAGTCCAAAAGAATGCCTCATCCTTTCTAGTAAACTTTGTTAGAGGATTAACAACTACAAATAAATCTATTACGAACCTCCTATAATTACATTAATGATAAAAGAAACTTCACACCTCTGCCACTACCTTGGGTGACGCCTAAGATATGAATACTTTTAATATAGAAGGATACATAGCTACACCCAGTTGGGACACCACATTCCCTAAGAAACAGAATTCTTGAGCCCCAAACTCACACTTCAACAACTTTTGAAACATTAGTTTTTGAAAAAGAAATCCAAAAATGGCACACAGATTTTGTGCACACTCCTCTTCAGACACAGAGTACGTAGGGATATCATTGATTTAGACCACCAAAAAATTATCCAAGAACTCATGGAACACATTATTCATCAACCCCATGAACATATCAAGAGAAATTTTCAAACCGAATGACATCCCAATGAACTCATAATGCCCCTGACATAAACAAAAAAAAAGTCTTGAGGATATCCTTATCCTTCACACAAAACTAAGGATATCCTTTCCTCAAATCGATCTTTGAGAAAAAAATTTCACCACTCATTTGATCAAATAAATCATCAATCCATTGAAGATGATATAATTTCTTCCCTATAACATGGTTTAAGCAAAGATAATCGATAAAAAACCAAAAACATATGCCATCCTTCTTCACAATCAATATTGGTGCACCTCGTGGTGGCATTCTTGGCCAAATGAAACCACACTAAAAAATACCATCAAGTTGTATACATGGATATTTCAATTCATAAGTCGCAATCCTATATGTAGACACCATGATTAGAGACACAGCTAGGTGTAGCTCTATCCAGAACTTGATCTCCCATTGAGGGGTAACACTACAACCTCTTCTAGAAAGACATCATACTACTCTTTTACAATCCTAGGAAATGCCGAATAATGAAACATTGACGAACTAAAAATCATATCATCCAAAAAGTATGGAATGGAGGGAATTCACCTATGACCCATCCAAGGGTGTTTCTCACCAATAAACCCCACTGGCACTCCATTAGCATCGATGAAAACCAACTTCCTCTAGAATAAATCCACGGTATCCAGCACCAAATACAAAAAATCTAGGCAGATGATGACATCATATTGTATCATCCATAAACATATGAAATTTCCACAAGAGAGTTTCTTCCCCAACACAATAGCACAATCTCTACATAATTCAAACAAGTTAGCTCAACCTATCACTGGAAAAGTCAACAACAAGGTCACTTGAAGACTCTCTACCTCAAGTCCAAAATCATGGACAAGGGCAGGTGATATGAAGGAGTGCATCGCTATTGAATAAAACAAGGCTTCAACCCAAGTAAAAAAACAAGAAAAGGATACCTCAAATGATGTATTTCTATCCTAGTTGTAACAACCCAAGCTTCCATATTAGGTTTCCCTTTGAATAATGCAGCAGCTTGCATTGTACGCAACATTGAGACTCTAACACACCGCGACTAATCAAAGCAGTTGTTATGAATAGGTATACCCACTTTTTAAAATTTTATAAATTTGATCTTTCGAAATGGAATTCATATTTGGATTTGGAATATTGAAATTATCCTAGGGATAATTTTTTGTATTTTTCTGAAAACTTTCAATTTTTGATGAATAGTGAAAAACACTGAGTTATGGTTTAAAAACGATTTTTTATTTAAATTTTTATTTATTTTATTTAAATTTAATTAAGGTAAAAATAGATACATAATACCTATATAAGTTCAATTTAATTCATTTATGTTAGTTTAGAATAATTTTAGATATATAAAAAATTTATTGAACTTTTCACCGTCTTTTACCCACCTCCTAGGAGAATTTGGAAATTCACATAAAACTTAATTTTCCTGCTTCTGTGAGTGGAATTTCAAAAATCTGAGAGACACAGTTTATATAAATATGTAATATGTGGTTCAATAAGATAAAAATTATTTTTGGTGAATAGCAACTTTTTACTTTTATTTACCACGGTTAAAAATAAACAGGGTAATTAATGGTAAAAATAATATTAATATTTTGCTAACACATGTCCTAATTCTATTGGACAAGTGTATGTCGACCAAAAAAACCTGAGAAATAAAATATTATCATTTAGGTCAACTTGGATTAGATTAGGACATTTATTATTATTTAATTCAAAGAAGAGTTAAATGAGTTAAAATCAATGTTTAATTACTAAAAAATTTTTAATATCGGGTTATACATAAGGTAAATTCAATTGTAAATATTCATTAGAAAGATAAAACGATTTCCTACATATTTTTATTTTATTTGTATTTTTTATACATTAAATAAGTTAATTTATTTATGAGAAAATGGTGATGCAGTAATTACCTAATTAATGAACTATTAAAATAATTGATATTATAAATATTAAAATAAATGTAATTTGATACTTTTTATGAATTAAACTAATTTTATAGGATATTAGGACATGTTAGAATTTATTTAATTAACTTTGTTAGAAGTAATAATGCTGTTGTGAGTTTCAAAAAAATCAAATTCCAAATAGTGTCAAAATTGACATAAAAGTGTTTTAAAAAAAATATTATATTATTAATTCATATTATGTTCCTAAAAATCTAAGGTTCGGCAAAGAGACTTATATCATTATAGGAGTATCATTAATGGACCACTTAGGGGTATCTTGGATGTATATGGTAAGATTATTAACTATATAATATAAAAATACAAAGTGACATGGTAAATGTCAATCTAATTAACTAAGAGCCAAAAATAAAAGATAAGGTTAATATAATGACACAAACCTGTCTATAATCTATTGGTTGAAAGGATTTAGACCCATCCCCACATTATAATTTGAATAATCCACTTTGGAGCCATTAGAAACCGAATATGAATTTATTATAAATTAATACTTTAAGTTTTTCCTAAAGAGCCCCTCCTCCCCCATATAAAAGGACACCACTTCTAACCAATTCTTCACACCTTCAAAGCTTTTTGGCTCGTCCAACCCCTGCCAAAATATTCTCTCAACTTCGAAAAATTTGACCTAGTGGACTTATTTTGATCAGAAATCCATCCTATGGATCCATTTTGATCAAATCCAAAGGAAGAATCTGAAGAAGAGGTAATTTTTTCACCACCCTCTTTCAAGTTCCTTTCTTTATCAACTTATTCTTTATTTATTATTTCCATTCTAAAATAATAACTCCGGAATCTCCTATATACTATGATGTTATTATAAATATGGTACAAGCATATTCAGTATTCTATCCATCCCTTGAATGACATGTCATCATACGTGTGTACGTACGACTTACTATCTCCACGTCGTGGTGTAATTTTTATTCAATACATTATTATTTGGATGGGCATAATAATGATGTGTAATTCATGTAAATAATAAATATAACTTGATAATTATTTTCCATATATGATATACCATCCAATTATATATTATATTAATATCATAAGAATGATACTGTCGCTCGTGCGTATGTACGAACTACCGTCTCCATGAACGCGATGAGATTCATTCCCCATCGTATCCATTCAAGTATAATTCTCATTTAAGGATTAAAAATAATGTTTAAGGACTTGATATAATTCTATATATGAATAATATACCACCTATCCATAACAAACACGGCTTATGTAACAAAACATATAAAAGAAAAAGAGTATGTTAACACCCGAAACGATGATAATACTAAAATATTATTAAAAATAAATGTTAAAAGATCATATATGATATCATATTATTGTATATTATTCGTGTATAATTTAATAACAATTATTTAAACATTATACTTGAGGTTAACCTACCCTCAACCAAGGAAAAGTACAAGGTAAGGGGTTTTCATCTCACTTCTTATTCTCGTGAGATTCATGCCATATTGCCACTATTACCTTTTGTGTGGTGTATGTACTACCCATAATTGTATTCATTATGTAATAAAATTTAATTTATGTGTATTTACATATTAATTTTATGATACCTCTTTCATGGGGTGTATGTTTTTCAACTTACCAAATTGGTAAGGGTTTATTTCAGAATCTCTTCATTATCCGAGGTTGTTTATACGTAATTATCTACTAGGACCACTTTATCATCCACATCCATATTTCTTAAAAATGCATTTCAAAAAATTCTTACTATTTTAAGGAATATGGGTTAAAGTAAATTATATGATTGTTTGAATTTTTATAAGAAGTTTATAAAGAAATCTTTCTGTCATTTTCCAAACAAGGTCCTTTTTATCGTTTTCGACACAATTAATGTAACAATGTCTTTTTTTAACATATACGGCAGGTGCGGCTATTTTCCGCTATTATAAAATCATCAAAGATTCCCTTAGAAGATTATAAGAATATTTTTAATGTAAATGTTTTCTTTTATAATTATGTGACATTTAAATGATATCAAAAAAAGAGATATTTCTCTCAAATAGTTTTGATTTCATCTATGTCAACATCCTTTGATGGATTTTAAGCTTATTTGAGGTTGAGTTATTAAGATACAAATCATACATATTGTATTTTAGGTTTTGTGATATGTTTGACTATGGATGAGTTATTTTTTTCCATTAATGGTTTATGATTATTTTTTGGGCATTCATTATGCTAGTTTTAATACGAATGTTTATGTCATATTTCACCATCGTCTTAAGATGAATGTGTTGGACTAGTATGTTCCAGGTTGGGGACTGGTAAAAGTAAGACCTCTGGGTTGGGATCTTGTTACAGCAGACCCTCCGGGTTGTTGTCCAGTTATTAGAGGCACTCTGGGTTGGTGTCCGGTTATTAGAGTCACTCCGGGTTGGTGTCCGGTTATTAGAGGCACTCCGGGTTGGAGTCCGGTTACAGAGGCTCTCCGGGATAGAGTCCGGTTACAGAGGCTCTCCGTGTTGGGATCTAGTTACAGTTATCCCTTAGGTATTGGCACAAGGCCTTGACACCGAAATTAAAGTTTGGCATTATGAATTCCCTTGTTATGAAAGTGGTTATTGATATTTCATGTGATTATTCAATTAGTAGAATATCCATGTGAATAATTAAATGGCATTAATTAATTTTATCTTCTCCATATTATGATGATGTTCAAGTTTAAAATTATTTTGTTTTAGTCATACATTGCTTTAAATTTTTATGTTTATTTATGCAAGTTTCTGCTATATTGTTATCCTTACTGAGCATCTGAGCTCACCTATTTCAGTGTTTTATTTTTCCTAGGATGTGAAGAAGTATTTTATAAATGACCCGGAAGGATAGTATGAAAGGATATTAAGAAAATATGTTGTATTTTTCTTTAATTTATGATGTAATGTATGGATTATGAATATATATAGTGTTTCCAAGGCTACTAAACTGATCGGTCATTCAGGAGTTGATCCTTTGTGATCATGCCAAGGTATTAAAATAATTCACCGACTCTGGGTAACTGGGGTTATGGAGTTATAGTTGGTATCTGAGGAAGTTTAGAAAAAAGCTTGGAAGCTAGATTTAGATAAACTCTGATTAGAGCACATAGCCCTAAGATAGACTTTGATGATTAGAATAGAAGAACTTCCTATAATTTTTGTATTGTAGAGATTTTGTGAGTTTTCTTAGAAATAAATCCCTGTATAGATACGAGTAGGTAGAGGCAGCTCTGGCACAGATGTACCTAGGGATAAAACCAGAAAACACCGCTTTGAGCTAGACTCAAATGGGAACTGGTGCATGACAATGGGTCTTGCTGCACTCTTAGTTACGACACTCCCGGGGGATATTCTTAGGATAATTCTCATTTCCTTTAAAAAACATTATGAAGGGTTTATGAGTATATACATTATCAAAGAAAACATTTTTATGATTATGGATTATATCCACAAACTATTCAATTTATGTTATGTGTTTTACAAGTATGGAATTATGTATTTTGATTCATAAACTGATCTAGTTTATGCCATTGTTTAGAAATAGCGCCTAATGGAAGAAATGAAAACTGTATCAATGCACATACTCCATGTAGAGATTTCTCTACTACTCAAGATAATTATAGTGGAGCTAGTGATGCAACTAGCACTGATCAGATAATCACCATACCAGGACAACTCACTCAAGTTATGAATAATAACCTTACCTGTATGGAGCACCCTGATTCATAGTGTGGAGGATCAATGTTAGATCTCTTCATGAGGCAAAAACCACCAACATTCAATGGGAGTACAAATCCCTTAGTAGATGAGTAATGGATAAATTCCATAGAGAAAATATTCAATGCCTTGCGGAGTAGTGAAAGGGAAAAAGTTATCATGGTAGATTACCACCTCACTAGAGATGCTGACCAATAGTGGTCATTGATTCAAAACACAAAGGAAGATGATGATGTATCAAATATGCAATGGAGGGAGTTAAAAGAGCTTTTCCTAGAAAAATAATTTCTTTGTGATCATCGATTAGATATGGAAAGGCAATTTCTGAGTCTAAGACAAAAGGAGGATGTGATTGTCAAAAAGTATGAGGCTAACTTTACAAGGTTAGCAAGTTATGTTGGAGATTATATACGTAACCCAAGAATTAATATTGATCATTTATTTGATGGTTTAAAACCATTTCTCCATTGAGCATTGATCTCACAATCCTTCTCGTCATACGAAGACGTTGTCTCATGTGCTATCAAGACAGAATTTTTTTTCTAAATCTTATGACAATAAAGTAAACCAAGAGAAGAATAGAACGGTGGAGCAAGATACTGATAAATGGAAAACGGGAAAGAAGGATTTTTCATTATGTGAAAATTTTGGGAAGAAACACCCATGTACATGCATAAATGGAATGGGAGTTTGTTACAAATGTGGAGAAAAAGGTCACCTGACTTGTGATTGTAAGGGAAAGAAGGAGGCTATCAATTTTAAATGCTACAATTGTAGACAAAAGGGGTATTATGCAAATGAATGTCCTAAGTGTCAGGGAAACATACCTCAGAAAAGGCCAAGTAATCAAGGCCAAGCTTATGATGTTACTATAGTTGAAGAGGAATAATTAATGTATTTGTGTTTTTGGACTCAAGGATTATATTCTGGTTATGAGAATAACATGATTTATATAGGGATTATACTGCAATACTTGTTTTTTTCATTAAGGTTTTAATATGACTAAGGTAATCATATTTTTAGTATGTGACAATAAGAGAAACATTACTCTGTTTGGAGAATCTAACGTTGGAATTAATTTTGGAATTTAGATACCTTTTACAGAGAGTCTGGATAGAGGTACATTGCATAAATATAATGTTTCGGAATGGATTAAGTTGAACTTTGGAAAGTATTGTTCAAGGTTAAAACGTTTCTTATGATTATTTTTGGAATATTATGATACTATAGTTTTACGAAAAGGACAACCTGTAGGTCGGGCGATAACCCATCGCGTCGGACAAAGCTGCAGGAATCGAACTGACAATCATAGTGCGATAGGCCTTTATTACCTACCACTAGCCTATGAGAAGTCCATGGTTATTACAAATTTTTTTTTCATTGGAATGGTATGTGTTAATGATTGGAAGCTTATTCTATTAGGATAAATATAATATTTTTTAGTTCTATTATCTTCTGGAGTGAAAGATGAGTTTGTGGTAGAAATTAGTTGAAGGATGAAAACTCTAATTATCAAGATGTATATATATATATTTATCTTATTCTATGAAAAATTAATTTTTGAACTTTAGGTAAGGTATATTAAGAAAAAAATGTGTTATCCTAATACCTTATGTTTTGTTGAACTGGTGATATTTTAAATCATCATAGATTGATGGCTTTGAGGCCCTCAATTCTACACTCTTTTGTTATGGATGACCTCAATCACTCCCTATAAATATATATATTTTTCTTATAATTTCATGTATATAATTTCCACCAATGTTCTCTTATTCAAAACCCTAATTTGGTGGTGACATTCTCATTTCCCATTCCCTCTTATTAAAACTATGTTTTATTAACCCTATTTCCGATATGGGTTTTCCACAAATGTATTCTATATTTTCAACCTTTTATTTTCAAAGAACAATTTCCAATTGAGAGGAATCAATTATTTTAAGGAGGGGAGAATGTAACACCCCAAGATTCCATGGTACTTTTCCCTTTGAATAATACAATAACATGCATTGTACGCAACATTGAGACTCTAACACACCATGACTAATCAAAGCAACTGTTATAAATAGTAATACCCAATTTTTGAAATTTTATAAATTTTATCTTTCAAAATGGACTTCATATTTATATTCGTAATATCTAAATTAGCCTAGGGTAAATTTTTGGTATTTTTCGGAAAACATTCAATTTTTGATGATTAGTGAAAAAACACTGAGTTATGGTTTAAAAACAAATTATTATTTAAGTAATTATTTATTTTGTTTCAATTTAATTAAGGTCAAAATAGATACATAATACCTATATAAGTTCAATTTAAATCATTGAAGTTAGTTTAGAATAATTTTAGATATATAAAAATTTATTGAACTTTTCACCGCCTTTTACCCACCTCCTAGGAGAATTTGGAAATTCACATAAAACATAATTTTACCACTTCTATGAGTGGAATTTTGAAAATAGGAGAGACACGGTTAATATCAAGGAGTAAAATGTGGTTCAATAAGATAAAAATAATTTTCAGTGAATAATAACTTTTTACTTTTATTTACCACGGTTAAAAGTAAATAGGGTAATTAAGGGTAAAAATGATATTAATATTACCCTAACACATGTCCTAATTCTATTGGACAAGTGTATATTGACCAAAAACAACCTTAGGAATAAAATATTATTATTTAGGTCCACATGGATAAGATTTGGACATTTATTATTATTTAATTTAAAAGGAGAGTTAAAAGAGTTAAAATCAAAGATTAATTACTAAAACATTTTTTATATAGGGTTATACATAAGATACATTCGATTGTAAATATTCATTATAAATATAAAGATATTTCCTACATAATGGTATTTTATTTATAATTTTTAGACATTAAATAATTTAATTTATTTATGACACAATTGTGATGCATTAATTACCTAATTAATGAAATATTAAAATAATTGATATTATAAATATCCAAATAAAAGTAATTTGAGACTTTTTAGGAATTACACTAATTTTATAGAATATTAGAACATGTTAGTATTTATTTAATTTACTTTTCTCGAAGTAATCATGCTGTTGTAATTTTCAAAAAAAATCATATTCCAAATAGTGTCAAAATTGACATAAAAGATTTTTTAAAACAAATATTATATTATTACTTCATATTCTATTCCTAAAAATCTAAGGTTCGTCCAAGAGACTTATATCATGATTGGTGTATTATTAATGGACCACATGGGGGTCTCTTGTATTTATATGGTAAGATTATTAACTATATAATATAAAAATACGAAGTGACATGGTAAATGTTAATCTAATTAACTAAGAGTTAAAACTAAAAGATAATCTTAATATAATGACCCAAACCTGTCTAAAATCTATTGGTTGATGGGATTTATACCCATCCCCACATTATACTTTTAATAATCCACTTTGGAGCCATTAGAAACCGAATATGAATTTATTATAAATTAATACTTTAAGCTTTTCCTAAAGAGCCGCTCCTCCCCCTTATAAAAGGGCACCACTTCTAACCAATTCTTCACACCTTCAAATCCTTTTGGCTCAGAAAAACCCTGCACAAATATTCTCTCAACTTCCTCACTTCGACCTTGAGGCCTTATTTTGATCAGAAATCCAACCTAAGGATCCCTTTTGGTCAAATCAAAATGAAGAACCCGAAGAAGAGGTAATGTTTTCACCACCCTCTTTCAATTTCCTTTCTTCTTCAACTTCATATTTATTTATTATTTCCATTATAAGATAATAACTCCAGAATATTCTATAGACTTTGATGTTATTTTAAATATTGTACAAGCATATTTAGTATTCTATCCATCCCTTGAATGTCATGTCACCATATGTGTGTACGTACGACTTACCGTCTCCACGTTGTGGTGTAATTGTTATTCAATACATTATTTTTTGAATGGGTATAATAATGATGTGTAATTCAATAAAATAATAAATATAACATGATAATGATTCTGTATATATGATATACCATCCAATTATATTTTATTTTAATATCAAAAAAATGATATTGTCGCTCGTGCGTACGTACGGACTACCCTCTCCACGAACGCGATGAGATTCATTCCCCATCGTATCCATTCAAGTATAATTATCATTTGAAGATTAAAAATAATGTTTAAGGACTTGATATCATTCTGTATATGAATATTATACAACCTATCCATAACAAACATGGCTTATGTAACAAAACATATAAAAGAAAATGAGTAAGTTAACACGTGAAACGACGATAATACTAAAATATTATTAACAAAGCAATGTTAAAAGATAATATATGATATCATATTAATGTATATGATTATTTTATAATTTAATAACAATTATTTCACCATTATAAAAGAGGTTAACCTACCCTCAACCCAAGAAAAGTACAAGGTAAAGGGTTTTCATCTCACTCCTTATTCCTGTGAGATTCATGCCATATTGCCACTATTACCTTTTGTGTAGTGTATGTACTGCCCATAATTGTATTATTTATGTAATACATTTTAATTTATGTGTATTTAAATATTTATTGTATGATACCACTTTCATGGGGTGTATGTTTCCCAAGTTACTAAATTGGTAAGGGTTTATTTCACAATCACTTCATTATCCGAGGTTGTTTATATGTAATTATCTTCTCGGACCTCTTTATCATCCACATCCATGTTTCATAAAAATATATTTCAAAACATTATTATTATTTTACAGAATCTGGGTTAAAGTCATTTATACAAGTGTTTGACTTTTTATAATAATTTTATAAAGGAATCTTTCTGTCGTTTTCTAAACAAGGTCCTTTTTAACCTTTTTGAGAGAATTAAGGTAAGAATGTCTTATTTTTAACTTATACGGTGGGTGCGACTATTTTCCAGCGTTATAAATTCTTCAAAGAATCCCTTATAAGAAGAATATTTTTAAAGTAAATGTTTTCTTTTATAATTATGTGACTTTTAAATGACTTCAAAAAAAATTTCTCTCAAATAGTTTTGATTTAATCTATGTCAACATCCTTTGATTTATTTTAAGCTTATTTGAGGTTGAGTTATTATGATACAAATCATCCATATTGTATTTAAGGTTTTGTGATATGTTTGACTATGGATGAGTTATTTTTATGCCATTAATGGTTTTTTATTAATGTTTTGGAATTCCGTATGCTAGTTTTAATATGAATGTTTATGTTATATTTCATCCTCTTCTTAAGATGAATGTGTTGTACTAGTATGTTCTGGGTTGGGGGCTGGTAAAAGTAAGCCCTCCGGGTTGGATTCTGGTTATAGTAGACCCTCTGGGTTGCTGTCCAGTTATTAGAGGCACTCGGGGTTGGTGTCTGGTTATTAGAGGCCCTCCGGGTTGGTGTCAGGTTATTAGAGGCACTTCGAGTTGGAGTCCTGTTACAGAGGTTCTCCGGGATGGAATCTGGTTACAGAGGCTCTCTGGGTTGGGATCCAGTTACAGTTATCCATTAGGTCTTGGCACGAGGCTTCGACACAGAAATTAAAGTTCGGCATTATGCATTCCTTTGTTATAAAAGTGGTTATTGATAATGCATGTGATTATTCGATTAGTAGAATATCCATGTGAATAATTAAATGGAATTAATTCGTTTTATCTTTTCCATATTATGATGAAGTTCAAGTTTAAAAGGATTTTGTTTTAGTTATACATTTCCTTAAATGTTTATATTTATTTATGCATGTTTCTATTATATTGTTATCCTTACTGAGCATCTGAGCTCACCCCTTTCAGTGTTTTATTTTTCACAAGATGTGAAGAAGTATTTTATGAATGAACTACAAGGATAATATGAGGGGATATGAAGAAAAGATGTTGTTGTAGTTTTCTTTAATTTATGTTGTAATGTATGGCTTATGAATATATCTAGTGTTTCCAAGGCTACTAAACTGATCGGTCTTTCAGGAGTTGATTCTTTGTGATCATGCGAATGTATTAAAATAATTCACCGACTCTGGGTAACTGGGGCCGGGCCATTACACTGGTTCTAGAAACACTAAAGTACAAATTTGGGCATGAACTTCTCTATGACCCCTCTAACCTTGTTGATGGCCACATCTATGGTTGTGCTCTACTCTTTGAGGATGGGGAGCATCCCGGGGATATCCTTTACCTACCCTATCCGCTCTCTGTTGATTAAAAACTTGTGAAACATATGGATTCTAGATTGGATGGAACAACCTCAATGGAAGAATCTAATGTGGAACCCTTTACACATGCTAACTGCTCTCAAAGGTTGAGAAATCTCACTTCTAATGACCTCAGCCTCCACAAGGAAAACAAGTTCTTGATCCCTTATTATAGTCCTAAGATCAGCTACCCCAGGTGAAATGAGACATTGTGGTTTTGGACCTACCCCCAACGAAAAGGGAACACTTCATCCTTTAATAGTATAAACCTTGGACTATTGCACTGCTTCTTTAGGAATCGTGAAGACTCTCATCTTGTGAAGAACCAATTTTGGATAATTTCCTCTCAACTACCTCTTCCCTCACCATCATCTTCAAATACATCTTTGGCATAAATGGGGTGACCTGACACTAGACCTATGGATGCAAAGCCTCCTCAAACTGACTCGTCCTGGACTCATTATCTGACAAAAGGTCTGAAGTATGTCAAAAAAAATTCCTGAAATAGATCACAAATTCTCACACACTATAGCTCCACTACCAATGGGTAAGTACCTCATGGAGACTGGCCACCATTGTGGTCGATGAATGGAACTCGGCTTTGAACTACTCTCCCAAATTATCCAATGAGACTATCTACTCCTTGTGACCCCTTTGGAATACGAACCACCACTTCCTCGAATCCCCACACAACATCATCATAACCAACGACACCCAGTACTTCTTTCAAGGATGGATCGAAGAAAAGGCTATATCAACCCCCTATAACCAATATTTTGTGACTCTATTAGAAATGGATCACTCAAAATTCTTCATACATTCCCGCTGAAACACTTGGAGTGTCCACCTCCAATTATCTTCATAGTGGCGATCTACAGGTGAAACCTATTGAACATCATCTGTGGGAACCTGATGAGGACATAGACCTGGAGCCAAACCTTTAAAAGGAAAAATTGATAGGGATCCTAAACCTAGATTATGGAAGATGTTTAAAGTAATTAATTATTTTCATTTATTAATTTTTGGTAACTGTATCCCAAATTATACCCATTCAATCACACGCACATAGAAGAATGATTCATGATCCTTTCCAAAGTACCTACCCTAAAACAAGTATGAACTCATTTAATAGCCACTGTAAGCTTATAAGTATGTGCATCGGATCACAGGGGGCCCAAATTCCTATGTTTTAGCTAGTCTAATGTGTTTATAGTAATTACTATACTTAGATGAAACCATTTCCCTATCATCCCATGTAACATCACATGATCCTAACTATGAACTCAATCATGTCCCTCAAAAATACCTCTAATACCACTTTTTCATGACCCCCTCCCCAAAATGTGCACCCTACCTAGGCCGTCAATGTGAGAAGATAGATATTGACCCCCCAATTCATGCCTCTAGTCAGCCCTATATTGGAGACATGCATTGATGATATAGTAAACACCCCAATGGGAGGAATTACCCACTAAGACAACACATGTGGAAAGGAGAGTTAATTTATAAAAAAACAAAATCCTTCTCAAACTACAATATAAAATAAACCCAAAGTAAAAATATTTAATTTCATGAAGGAACTATATCAAATTAAAGGAAAACAACAAGTACACAAAGAAAGTAAAATAACATTGACAATAAAGCCTAAAAAACTCATACAAAACCCCAATCTTCTAGCAACCAGCCTGATCTCCAAGGTACTCCAACTGAGCTAAAAATAGTGTATACGATTTATGATGAGTATAGAGTATAAAACTTAGGGCCCTCCATGGATCCTCACATTAAAAATAAAAGAAAACATGCTAAAGAAAAGTGAAAAAAAAGTGAAACTAACTTATCACATAAACAACTATACTGTGTTCCAACCCTAAACATGGATACTCTCACCAAGTATCACATACAAGAGAATAAATAAAATTAAACAATTTCAAGGGTACCCCACTACCACATCCCCACTGGTTTTACGTTTTCCCCGTTGTTGCATATCCTAAGCATCTCTATCCAAAAAGGCTTCTCGCAGACACCTGGGAGATGCACCAAAACACAAACCTCATGCGTCAACATGAACTTCATGCATCACATCACCACATCCATGTATCCAAATTAACTAGGAGATCACTGGGAGAAACCACCACTCACATAACATGTATCATAAGTTGGGTACTATACCTCAAGCCATTACATCCCATACACCATGTAAGGATCCTCAATCCAACACAACCTATTCATGTTATACCAATACTGGTCCTTATGAAACAACATCTAGGTTAAATGTGGGTTAAATAACCACAATACAATAAATCCATCTACACACATATATGGGTAAAACTAACAAATGTTCATTCCAGCATAAGTATCTACCAAGATATGCGAACAAAGAAAAAGTGGGTAGTAATCCATCCATCCTCCCATAGGGAAGTTGGGAAAAATATCCCCCTCCTAGGTTCAAATTCTCCATGGTGTTAGTCTCTCTAACAGAATGTCTTGAGTATCATATAGAAACAAAAAAAATTACAGGATATAATATATCTCATAGCCACACTATGGGAAAAACCTAATATTAGACTCAAATGTTGGTAACATCTCTCAGATTTCCAACTACCACTCCAATGACTATATATACAATAAGAACACAAACATTTAAAGAGTTGTATTACATTACTTGTCCCTTTTTATTAATTTCACTTCACATTAATTAATTATTTAGCCTTTAATTAACCATTTTAAAATTCCACATTATATTTCATTACAATCACAATAATGATCCATGCTCTCCATGCATAACCAAACTGTGCCCACAACTCCAAAAAAATACCACATATGCGTTACCTCCCAAAAATATACAACCCCATTTGTTAAACATTTATTCATTTAATAGAAAAATTATCAGTTTCTATATTACAATATTTATAGTTATTCTAGTAAAATATTCTAAGCTACCAAATGAAAGGGGCTCAACATGGTGAGTAGGTGAAGAAAACATCGAGTCTTTTCCACCTATATGAGGAGCATAGACCCATCTATCCTCAAGAATCTAATCACAGAATATAGGTGGTATACCCCATGAGTCATCAATTTTTTATGGAGGTTATGGAAGAACATATTCCTCAGTCAGTGAGAAAATTAAAGAAGATAAAAAACAAAAAATTCAAAAAGAATACACTTTCATATTAATGGGTAATCCCATATTTAACCCATTCCATCATCTCTAGTGCCCTCCCCAACACCCACATTCTTAAACAGATGCAGCATTCCACTCTATGAGTCAACCGCTGCCACGAACACCATGCCTCCCATCCCCACATACAATAAAACCCTTCCAGGATCAGCCATCCCAGGCTCTTCTCACATTCAGGGCTCCTTTCCCCAGAAATCACATGTCTTGCATCCAGATCACATCACAAGAATTAGGAACAAACATAAAATGGGATATCTTTCCCAAAGCAAGGCCATAAGCCTTCACACACAACGATAATTCATAGATATAATAAAAAGTCACTCAGACATTACAAGAAAGTGAGAAAATAAATCCCTACAATGTATAAAATTTATCCCACAATCGGTTCTTATTCCATCATAAATTAACTGTTTCATTATTCATAAGTTCCAACTATGGGCAATCTAAGAAATAAGATATCACATGATCTCACCAAATTAATTAATTATTTAACATACCTTTAATACTTTTATAAACAAGTGTCAAAATTCATCTAGTTCATCAACCAATTAAATTAAACAAGCTCACTTTCATCAATTATATTATAATCAAATTATAACAACAAGAACAAGATTCATTAAACATGCCTCTTTATCATTAATCTAGTTAATTATCAATTAATTCACCCTTTACATTCATTACCAATTTCCATCATGAATGAAATGAAAAATCATTCAAGCCATTGATATCAAAGTATCTAAAAAAATAATAGGTAAACCATGATCACAGTATAAATCTAAATCCTTGTTATCTGATCGATACCAATTTCTTTAATCCATTTAATATAATTACTAAGTCAATTTCATTGTGATACAATGGGATAAATAATGATAAATCTATAATTTCACATATGTAAATATAGAAACCATGAATCCCATGCATGAAATGGATTTTGACGTTATTTTCATGAAAATGAGCCAATAATAAAGATCACGATCACCACTCCAGCAATGTCTAAATCTACCTGAGGATGTCGTTGTACAACCGCATCAACTAACTCCCACGAAAACTACATTAAAACATAAGGATCACAAACCATCACATGGAAAAGAGGAATAGATGAAAAATAATAAATTAATCCTAAAAAATAGAGGTAGACCATACCTTATATGAAATATGGATCTTTATAGACAAATTAAGGGAGATAGGGATCATTCCTTGATGAAGGAGTCTCAAAAATGATAAAGGGATGGTTGTTGGGTCACTTGGGGTCGAGGGAGAGTTTCTTCTACACGATGGTTGATAGAACCCAAGTAGTTGGAAAATAATTAAAACATACAGTGTCGAGGCATTACATGATGTGTAATCCACTTTCATGTCATGTAATGCCTTAATATCAAGTTCTACCAAAAAACACATCACCTCAACACTTTATTTTATTTTTTTGTCCCCAACAGATTTCACTACTCAATATCTTTTTCATGCTATGAAATAACCCATGAAATAGGATATCAGGTCATGAAATTTAGTTACATTACATGTAATACCCTCTTCCCAGCTTTTAATTAACATAACTTCTCCAAAATTCTTTTGAGCCACCTCTGGGCACTTTGACCTTCGAAAACTTGCAAATGGTTGATCCACGAAGATTCATTCACTTACAATAGAAAAATCATACAAATTTAATGTTCGAATAGGATGAGGGTAAAGAAAACCATATGGTATATGGTGCTCAGCCATGACCTGCTAGCATGCATAACAATGAGTATCAAATTGAACAATGCCTCATCTCATGCCTGACCATTGGAATCGTCATTTCATGTCCTAGAAGATCATCATGGTTCCTGGGTGATCATACCATTGTGATTTATGTAAATACACCATAACATATCTTTTGACCAATAATGGTATATAAAAATTATTTTCATAACATAGTATATCCTATATGGAGAATGACCACTCAAGAACAACCACCCCACTATAGAAAGAGTCTCCCATTCTATATAATTAGTTTTCAAGATGTTGTGACTAATTAATCATCTCAATAAGGGAAGAGGGAACTGAAAACTATCAATGAAAAAAAATCCTCATATTTCCAGACTTCTATATGAAAATTTGAAAAAATATCTATCATGTTCCACTTTTCCAGTGATTCTTTCATGGCCAATATCATATGTTTCTTGCTCAAATCCTCAACAAAAAAATTCACTTTCCATGGGGTATAGGTGATGTTAAAGTCAAAATACTGGAAATATTCTACTAAATGCCTCTGGTGGATATTCAGATCATTTTGAGACAAGATATAACTCAAACACTTATAGGCAGAATACATGGGAAACATTTCTCTAAAAAGGTAGTGATGCTAACTCTTAAGTTCAGTTATCATAGCTACGAGTTAAAATTCATGGGTTTGATAACTATTATCATGTGGCATTTGTTTATGAGATACATAGGAAACAACATGATCACCATATATAATAACACATCTGATACAAGAAAATGATGTGTCACAAAATACAACACAGCCATTCCCAACCTCTATAAGAGTCAACACCTATGTTGTAGTCAGATGGAATTTTAACTCAACAAAAGAACTCTGATGTTTCTCATCCCAAGAAAAATTCACCCTCTTCTAACATAGTGTATGCATCATAAAAAAATATTTCGAAATCCTTTAAAATTTAGTGATTATATATTTCTAAACCCAAGAAGCTCTAAATCCTGAAAATGTTATGTGGTTGATCTCATGTAATAATAGAATTCACCATCTCAATATCACCAGATATACCATGTTTTGAGACAACGTGTCCCAAGAACATCACTTATTGAATACAGAAATAATATCTTAATAGATTGGCGTAATTTTAGCGATTTATTAACATTTCTAGAACAACCCTTAGATGTATCACATGATCCTCCTCAGAATTAGATTAATTAAGGATGTCATCCTTAAAGTTTACCATGATGGTATCAAGATAATCATGGAAAATAATGTTCAATAAATCGATAAATTAGAATGGAGCATTGGCTAAACCAAATGGAATGACGTGGTACTCATAATGGTCATAAATTATCTAAAAAGAGGATTTTTGACTGACAGATTCTGTTGTTCTCAACTTATAATAACCAGATCAAAGATCAATCTTCAAAAAACTTCTCCGCTTTAACTCTTCAAACAAATCATCAATACATGGAAATAAATCTATAGAAAACTATACCTCCCATACTGGTGGAAATCATGAAATGTCAAAAGGGAAAGCAGTAGGAAACTCAGTGAAAAATGGAGGGAGATAATTTATCAAAAATTATTTCTCAATTCAAAAGAAATAAAAGTTATTACATTCCCCAACTATATATAATAATTTCCATATCTACCTAAAATCAGGTCTCATTCAACTGGAAGGATATGGAACCATCCATCAATAATAGAAATAGAGACCCACCAAAGATAGTATTCAATTCAGGATTTATTATCCATGATCCCATCCATCCTAAAAATTTTATCAAAAGAACACATGCTGTGAACTAAAAAAATCCAATTAATGATAAATATCTTGTGAATATAACACATGATATGTACAACAAATACCCTACTCTCTCTTCATTCCAAGGGGTGTAGTAATATCCATTACATAAGAAAATATCTCCATCAAAATATTTAGAAAAATTACAATAAGTATTGAACCGAACAAATGAGATCCACCAGAATCAAATAATGATGTCAATAAAGATAATGAAATAGTGATGGTACCTCTCACAATCACAAGACCGATATCGTTTTCCATTATAGACTCTTCCACTGCGTGAAAAAGCATCATTCTTGATGCATGTGGATGTAACCCTTTGATCATGATGAATATGTTATCATACCTTGTATATGTTCATGATCCATTATGGGTATCATAATAGTCATGATCGAACTTCTACAAGTTACTTTAATTTCCATAGTGACCACATACCATGGGTGCCTCAGTACCAACCCATTTTGAGTACCATGTATTGCCACACTTTTAGAAAATAAAATAGCATTTATAGGGACTAAAGGAGGGTTAGAAAAACCATAGTATCTAGATCCACAAGGTGAATCCTCATTCTTTCTATTTCCTATGAAGAAACGCATAGAACTTCCACTGAGAGAAAAGGAACTCATGTTTACCCAAAATTTCAAGCCATGTCCATCTTAACCATCAATGCTATATCCATCACATAAGATTATGAAGGAATCATTAGTAAAAAAGATGATAATGAATATCAAATATAATTACCATCTCGAAACATTGATTCTTCATCTTATTATTTGATACAATCTCAGGTGTGAAATGAATAGACTTGGAAAATGGATTTTCATATTCTCTCATATTCATGTCAGCTTGATCAAGTTTGAACAACACTAAAACCTTGTCCAGCACCATCAAATCTAGATAGAATAGGTCTGTAAAAATAGATTTAAATTCCTTCCACTCTAATAAAAATTACATCTTTAGCATCATAATAGTTTCCAATTATCATCAGTTAGGTCCCTCTATATTTAGGTGATACATTTAACCTTCATATAAGAAGATTTATCTAAGAACAAAATTAAAAGTTCAACCATTATCAACCAATCCTTAGCTTCTTGGGTAATTTTTGATCCATGGACCAGTGGTAGTTCTTTGGAAATAAATGTTTTTTTCATGAATCCTAAGTTCAACCCTATGAGGTTCCACAACCGAAGACTAAATACGAAGAGGTGAAAGTGCCTATCATATACTATGGACATCACACACAACCACCTTAACAAGATTCATACCTACAATAATATTTTATTTTTGTAATTCATCATCATATTTATCATTGTTCTGATTCACACATCTTATTAGAGGAATGATGCTACTCAACATCTTCAAATAACATTTAAAACATCAGAACACATACTAATATCAACACTCAAACAAGGGATATAATGAAATTTAGCCCAAAAGATAGATAATATGATTTGGACATCAACCTTTTCTAATCAAAAGTATGAAAAAGACTAGAACTAATCATCATGATTCCAAACCCAAAAAAATCATACTGAATTAAGGCTCTATAGAGTGATAGTTGGTGAGGTAATTATTTGTAACTACCTATTATGTCATAATAGTATTAAATAACTACATACTGATATGTAGGAAAGATGCTTAACCTCATCTGATACAACTTTTTCATGAACTAGCCTGGATACTCAGGCACCCTTAATGCTGATCCGATCCTAAAATGTCCTGAAGGGAATTCCCAATCCTCACTTGTTGGAGACTAGAACCTTTCATCATACAATAAAAACATAGGTAATTGTTTCTCATATAAATTGTGGAAGTAATATACACATGTTAGTATGCTCAAAACAAAACTCTACAGGGAAAATATTACTAGTAGTTAGATAAGTATTAAAAAACCCAATCATAATAACAAATTACTAGAAACTGAACAGTAAAAACCCCATTTCATAATAATAAAAATATATCCATGTCCCATGAATCAACAACATGAACAACATCGAAATGGTTCATTTCCCTTACTATAACTTGGAAGAGTAAAATCTACAAACACCTGAATGTATAGGTAAGGAGAGAGATAAAAAATCAGTAGCGTCTTATAAAGTATTATATTAAAAGATTTCACATTAATTAACCAAATAAATCATTCAATTAAAAATAAATAGGTTAGTAAGTACAAAATAAAATTTAATAAAACAATCATTTACATTTAAATTGATAGAAATACTTCAAAATAATTTGTTAATAAATATTTTAAATAATATAGTTTATATAAAATCTCAAGGAATGTGTAAAAAAGATTAAAAACAAGGGAATATATCAAATTAATAAAAAAATAGAAACATGGTCATCTTCCAATAGGTAAGATAGTTCTATGTTATGGGATCCTCAACACTCAAGTAGGTGATCATAGAAATATTTTTACACACATCCCTCCGAAATTAGTCAAAGATGACTCATCACTATCCCATCGGTGATATGACCAACAATAATTTTTTTTTGTAGTTATAAAGAATAAATTGAGTTTTTCCCAAATAACACACTAAATACCTATAAATTCAATTTATCAATCAATAATAAACATTGGAAAATATCTCAATTTTTTTAAAATGCAATTATTCAATTTTCCACTTCAATATGCCAATTTATTTTTAAAAACCAAAATGGGTTTTTTATCAATCTATTCATTATTTAGAATAAACCCAATAATGGTCCCCATCAAAACAATTTAACCAATTTTTATCAAATAAAAATCATAAATCAATATCAAAAATCAAATTTCTATTCAATTTTACAATTTAATTTCATGAATTCCATCATATTACACAATCACACCCTAGTTAAATTGAACCGGAGGTTTTCCACAAATTTTATAAAAATAAAAATAAAATCAAAATTTTATAAAATCATGGTTTTCATAATCCAACTGAAATAAATTCAATTGATATAATTTTTTTTTCTTAAATAAATTGACCAAACATAAAAAGAACCACCTAAAAAAGATATCAAGATCCTGAAACACAACAGATAAAAAAAGAAACTCAAATAAATAATGCTGGAAATGAAGATCTGAGAATGAAACCTATATTCAAGATCTTAAACAAAAAATACTACATCCTATAAAAATATGGACATCTAATAAACCCTATAGAAGATATAATGAGATGTTGGGAGAGAAGGATCGAGAGAAGAACACTTACTGAGAATAGATCGAACAACATTATTCATGCCTTTATTCACTTCATAATTGGCTTGGAGGTATAAAACTGGGTCCATGAGAGTTTCAATGACCAAAGAGGACATATAATCTCTAATTAGGGATGACTATATGAGGAAATAAGATTTTTATAATTTTTAAGTTAATTTTGAAAAATAAAAAAAAATCCGAGCATGGTTTTCTAGAGGGGTTTCATGACTTTTCAAATTGTGTACTTTAACTGGGAACCCCACTAATGGAATGTATGATTTATTTAATGTGGACACTTAGTTATTTTTTAAAAATAACCATCAATAAAAACCCCAAATTCTTGGGTTTTCACATTTTTACCTCGAATGACACGTAGTTTTGGTAAACCATGTGCCAACACAGACAGTCCAAGAGCCTACCAAATTTTCGAAATTTCTCTCGAAGAACCCCTAAATGTTACCCAACCAATGAATGATCAAAATAATGGGTTAAAAGTACCTGAAAATTGTAATAGGATGTTACATCCCCGATCTAGTAAAAACAATTGAACTCTAGTTGACCAAGCTCAAATTGTTATGATGTCTTTTGGTTGAAAATCTTTGGTTAACCATTTATGTTTCACCTATACCATATTGATTTTGTAATCTATGTGATTAGTTCTCCAACTAAATCCATATATTTTATATAACTTATGTCGAATGGATTCCGGTTAACTAATTTATGAAGATTCATGGACCCTAAAATAGACATGTCACTTAAATAGATTTAGATCCCTTTATTATAAGGTATTCAAAGATCATTCTAAGAACATTCACTAGAGAATGCACCTTACATCCTTTAAAGTCTCTTAACCAAACCTTCTCCCAAGAAAAAAAATGACATCACTTTATTATAGAAGAACTAACACTATTCTAATCGAGTTTCCATAGATCGTCATAAGTTTTTCTGGGATTAATGAGAAAATTTTGATTTTACACATGTCCATTGTCTATTCATGCAAGGAATTACTAAAGAAACTAGAAATACACGACACAATTAATCAAATGTAATAAGAGTTCCAAAACAACCATCACACTATCGATATCAAGTTTCCATGACACTAACCATGTGAGGGTCTCCAAAAAAGATAGATATCTCGCTCCCCACCTTATGAGCATACTTTCCATCAATTAAATGAACCAAAATCTGATTAATACATCACATAAACAATACATTTATTAAATAAATTATTTAATGTATAAAACTCTACTCATACTCATGTGATAAGTAACATCTCTTATCGCCCATTTTCATTTCAAGATAATTGTTCTCATAGAGAAAAATAAATTCGAAATAACAAGGGGAGTAGTCACCTTTCAATTAGAAATGGTGTACTATATGCCATTAAGAATATCATAAAACATATAGTTGGGGATAAATCTCAAGATGTATTCCAATCAAAACATAACATCTATTTGAATAGATAGCATGGCGTATTATCGATGCTCACTGTCAGAATAATCATGGAAATGTCAAGATAAGTGTCATGATTTCCCTTAACTAGGAGTATTCTGATATTTTACTAGTAGGCCATTATAGATCCCTCTAATCTATGCTCAAATAATTAGGTTCCACCTTCCTTGTTTAACACCTAACAAAACATCTCCCAACCAAGTGTGTCCAAGTCCATTCTAGTTTAGACCTCATCCCAGGAATATCCTTTCAATTACTCAAAGATCAATCTCAACCTACCTTAAAGTGTCTTATATGAAAACATTGATCCTCTATCCTTGCATGTAATCTCACTGATGTTCTATAACACCCTGATATTTTGAGAATGGTTTTTGAATTAATTTAACACTTCAATATTTTTCATTTCACAAGAAACTAGAAATAGTTATATATATATATATATATATTAAGAAACCAATTCAAGCTTTAAGTTCATAAGAAATACCAAATTTTCATATGCTACACAGAATATGAATTTTTATTGCACTACATGTCTCACTGACGTGGCATACAATGCATGCAACACCGACTTTGTGTATGATGCATGCAACACTGAATTGGCGTATGATACATGCAACATAGAGTTTCTACCAAAAATCTATTTTCATTATTTTAAAATATCAAATAATATAATAAAAAAATCAATAACAAATGTTTAAATATTTATATTATTATTTTATATAAATAAAACATATTGTTAATAAAATATATGATTATTAGTAAAGTCCTATGTTTAAAAATAATATTTTCTCATATAACTTGATTTTAATTCCCTTATATTGAAAGTAATTTTAGAAACATATAGAAATTTAATTTTATAAAATAAATATCATTTTTTAATTCTGAACCTAGAAAATATCCTAGGGTTAATTTTTTTGGATTTTTTGGAAAAAATTATATTCAAGGAGTAATGAAAAATACAGCTTTTTAGTTAAAAATGCATTATTGATTACAAAAAAATTAATGATAAATTATATTATAAATATGTTTTAAGGTAAAATTATATGAATAATACATATACAAAATCAATTAAATTCATTGTAACCAACATCAATTTGAAACTTAATAAAAAAATCTTAACAAGATTTTGAACTTTTTGCTACATTAAAGCCACCTTATTTCGTCCCGTCTACGGGATGAGAACTAATCCAAAATTTTCCAATTTTGTAACTATAATCTCAAAAATAAAACATAAAACAATGTATTAAGTATAATATTTTGATTCTAATAATACAATGTTAATTTTTTACCAAAATGATAAGCAAAAGGGATTAAATTTAATCACAGTAGTTAAGGACAAATTAAGGTTAATTAGGAACTAAAACATAAATTTAAGGGCCCAAATGGCCTATAAACTTGTCAAAACCATATTTTATGTAAATATATAGTCCTTAAAACATATATTATTTATTTTTGTTTGGTTCTTATAACTTAGTTTAGGTATGAACCTGTGCACACCTAATTTATTTCTAAAACATCCATGTGATTCAATTTCCATCCCTATAAAAGTCCACAACCTCTACCCATTATTGAAACCTTTGAAAAATTTTATATTCATACAATATCTTAAAATGTAGCCTCCCAAAAATCCTTCCTTAGACCATGAACCCTACCTTTTCTCATAAACTCTCTCAAGGAATCCATTTGTCATAAACAAAAACTGAGTTACCTGATTAAGAGGTAACGCCTTCTCTCAAGATCATTTCTTCTATTTTCATTATACACCCACTAAAATACCTTTATTACATTATTATATGAAATGAAATTATCTTCCATTTACTATTATGTTTTTATTAAAATGTTATATCCTACACTTACACACACATCCATCTAATTGATGTCGAACATATTGTTTATGTGTACGGCAAACTACTGCCTCACGAAACTATGATTGAAAATTTATCCATTACCAACAATTATGGTGTCCATTATGATGGAAAAAATATTTATATACGAAATATATTAAATTTATTATGTTTTTAAGATTATTTATTCCTTTTACAACACACATATTTTTACCTTCCAATTGGTGTCAATTTGATAATCACTTTTGAGGAAGTGTCGACTACCACCCCCTCAAAGTGATATGATTCGTTCACACACCACATTGAATCTATTAAGGATTGTTTTAATGAAAATATATGATATATCTTATATATTAATTCTAATATAATAATTATATTTATATAAATACATATATATATATATATATATTCCATTTACATACTCTCTTTTAATACGACAATAAAAACAGAGAACAAAATTCATGCCTACGTATGGCTTACCATCTCTATGAAATGTGTATTTAATTATGTAATTAATTATACTAAATATTTTTAAAATATAAATATACTATATATACATGATATTTATTTGAAGTTCAACATTCTGGATTCATGATATAAGTATAAGGATGAATGATTTAACAAATTAAGACACATGTGAAGAAGAACGTGAATATTAACCGTGGTGAAACCTTATCACAAGATCATTAACAAGTGGTTAATATAAAGTTATAATCAAACCATATATGGTAATATATATAATATTATTTCTTTGTAAAATATATATAATAATCATATATTTATTATATAGGAATCTTGTACATGTACGGAGAGAGTCAAGGCACTAGGTAAGGGGATTTCATCGCACATTAATTTTCTGTGAGATACAAGATATGTTCGCCACTATTTCATTTTGTGTGGTGTATGTAAATACCATGGTTGTATTATAGGTGTCTTTTACATAAAAGTTTGGGTATTCACATTCTCATTTTATGATCCTTCTTATAAAGGGTTTAGTTAAATGACACAATCTTTTATTATCAAAAATTCTTCTTGATCTAATTAAATGTCTTATTATGTAAATTGTTTATATAAACTATGAACATCCTTAGTTTTATTTTTTTGATTTCAAAATATGTTTATGAATTGTTATTGTTTCTAATGTAGAGGTTTAATAGTGATCACATGATTAGTATAAATATAAGTCTTTAACAAATCCAATTTACTCTAACAAAGGAAGTGATGGCCTCATCCAGTAGAAATGCTCCATTAGAAGCACATTTGACAGTGCTAAGAAAATGGGTAGCATAACTAGGAGTCTCTCTTGACCAATCCCAAGATGATCTTTAACACATTAATCTTGAACAAAACTTTCTAAAGGTGAAGTGGATGCTTACAGAGATTACCACCCGATCAATGTTATCTTAGCCACCCCAGGAGTCTTTCAAAATCACACACCATACCCTTAGATCTTATGTGGGTGTTATAAGGGGTTACGTAATAAGACTCCAGTACTATGATTATGTGCATTATTTTCTGTATGGAAGAAAGAATATACATTCATTTTTTATTGTTACATTGTTAATAGTTTTTAAATTACAAATATGATATTTTGTTAATATTAAATTAAGAAATCTATTTTGATGAATTAATGGTTCTTTTAATTAAATAATATAATAAGAAAATATTATTGAAAGATTCATTTTGATTAAATATAATTAATCATTTAATTTTTATGAATAAAATTTTAATTGTTATTAAGGTTTTAAAGATGTTTTTTGTCAACACCCATTAATTTTCGATAAATTTCGGTTTTTATTTTAAAAGTTTAATTTCAAATATTTATAAAGTTATTTATATAAAATGAATAATATTTTGGGAATCAGGTGTTGAAATTATCCAACCGTGATTTTTTCATAATTTTTTGAGAAAAGCGAATATTTTTGTAAAAACTAAATACCATTAAAATATATATTATGTTTTATAGCATCATAATGACCCAATAGTGATGTAATAAAATACTATAAATTCCTTTTTCAGAAAATATAATCATTACCTTTAAAATAATGTGAATTTAGGTTTGTTTCATTTATTTTACAATGCCTTAGGGGATCCTCCAAGACTAATAAAACATTTTAACTATTAAAATGATTTCCTTGAGAGTGTGACTAACCTCCAGATAAGCAAGCCTAATATTTCTATAGGTTACTCCATTGTCCCTATACAATAATATTTTCCACTCTCCTTTGGAAAAAACCATGGGAAAAAATCATGGGATGGTTTTTGGTTTTGATTAGTTTAATTTATAGTGTCCAAATCCAAAATAATGAAGAATTCCCTCTCTTTTCCTATATAAACACACCCACGATCCAACTTATCTTCACACAAAACCCCTTTAACATGACCCTACTCTTACATCATTTTTATAGTATCCTCCCAAGGCACCCCAAGCTCCCTATAATCATCTCTCAAGCTTCTTCCAAGCATTTTGTGTCACACATCCTACTAAGGGATTTCTTCCTTTCTCATTTTTGTCCAAATTTCATTATATCATTATACCATTTTGTTATCAATTAAAAATGTTGAGAATGATTTCAAACATTAAATATAATAAACTCACTATGTTTGAATGATGAGAGACCCATTCCCCTCTAATTAATTCCTCCCATGTAAAGATGTTACCATGCCGAATTTCTATAAGGGATTTCTCTCTTGCATTTACATTTAAGAAATTATTTTGTATTATGTTTCTAAATTACAATAATATGTTGGGAAATGTATCTTTATGACCAAAACTACTTTCCATTTTATGTACATATGACTAGACATGCCTTTATCTTTCACCAAACATTTTTATGAATTATTATGTCATGGCGTTATGATACTGAAATTTCCCCACGATTTTGCAATCCAAAGTCATTTTATAGTGAATACCATGCTCATTTATCTATCCAGGGTATTCAGCTTTATGAACATTAACATATTTATTGTATAGTTTCATTTATTTATTCCACATTCCTTTATCGTGAAATAAATGATTATGTTTAATTAATCCATGTTATATGATATATGTGGCACACTTATGCATGAAATTAAATGACCAATAAGGGTGCACCCTGATAATGCTCTAATACATTGGGTAAAGATTAGTATCATGATAAGTAATGTAGAATGAGGTTTTAATCATTCAAATTCAAGTGAAATGAGGTTTTACTCATGCCCCATGTGTAATAAACCTTGGGTCATGCTAATATCATGTTAAATGTTGATGCCACATTTCCATGTTATGATAATCATGCTATATCATGCCTTGATGTTCATATTTCTCTTATGATCAATTGGTATGCCAATTTCCTTACATATATTGTATTATTCATTTTATGCCATGTTTACTACCTTACTCATATTTATAGCTCACCCTTTTGTTATTCATGTCCTTAGGTTAACCCTTTCAATTCTACGTACGATAGAATGTGGGTGGTCATGTAAAATATGTTTTAAGTAAATATGTGTATTTCATGTATTATGTTATTATGTAATGTTCCTATGCTCCCAAGACACTAGAACTCTCGATATTCTATGTTGTCAAAAGTGAATATTTTATGTAATAATTTATGTTTATGTGTGAAATAAGGAGCATGGTTGTTATAGTTGGTATCAGATGAAAGGTTTATTTATTATTTTGTATTAGGATTAGAAAACCCTAGTGAAAGCCTTATGGATAAGTCTAAGTATAATAGAAACATTTCTAAATTTTGGTGAATATTGATTAAGTGGTTTATCAAGAAAATACATCCCTTTTTGGATACGAGCATGTAGAGGTGGATCTAGATCAAATGAATCTAGGGGTAAAACCCAAAAACACCACTTTGAGCTAGAATCGAACATGGAACTAGTGCACGACAACGGGCCTTTCTACACTCCAGGTTATGAAACCCTCAGGGGATCTGATTTGGTAAATTCATAAGGCTAGTATGAACCATTAATAAGGGAATAAAAAATTCCCCCAAAGAATAAATGTTTGGAAGTATATCAAGGATAACATTGATTGAATCCTATAAATTCATAAGTTAAGGAAATAAAAGTAATTTATATGTCACCCATTTTTTTCATTGAATTACCATTTATGTGTTACCTCTAACTTTCTTTTTATTCCATACAATGGCTCATAATAAGAGGACTCAGGCTAACAAATGATGTGGAGATCAATGTGATGAGTATTCTATTTAGATTCCCAATCCAATGGGAGAAAAAATCAGAAAATTTCTCACGATTCTCTCTCATTTAACTATATTTTTGAATAGAAGTATTGGTATAAACGAATGTTCAACCCCCACCCCCACCCAAGAAAGAACAATTCTAATCAAGATCTTTATGAGACAAAGGCCTCATACTTTTAATGGATCATTCGATCCCTCAATTTCGTAACAATGGATCATATCCATAGAAAAGATCGTCTCTATCCTTCAATGTTAAGAGTAAGAGATGGTTCTTCGGGCTGATTATCATATGTAGGGTGGATCTGATCTATGGTGGAAATTAATCAAAAATATGAATCCTGAGGACGATATCAAGGTATTGGAATGAAAAGATTTCTGGAAAATGTTTTTCAATAAATATTTTTATCGCACTATCCAACTTAAGATGTAAGGGGACTTCCTTTCCCTAAAGAAAAAATATAAAGAATTTATCAGAACGTATGAGGAAAACATCACAAGGATTGAACCATATGACTATAGCTGTGTCGTTACCCCCGAATGTAAGGTTGACGTCTTCTTTGAGTGGATAAAACATATCTTAAGGGAATCCCTAGTTATCTGTGAATTCAAGAGATATGAGGAAATTATACTATGTTCTCTCAATGTAGAAGTGGTTATCGGCTAATCTCAGGGGTATCTTGGGGATAATAAGAATAAGGTGGAATTTAATAATGGCAGTTCAATGGGTAAATCCAATGGTGCTACAAAAATCTAGTAGCTTGAATTCCGAAGTTGTGGAAAGAAGCACCCTAGAAATTTCATAAAGGGGGAGAGGAAGTGCTTTAGGTGCAGAAGAGAAGGGCACCAAGAATTTAACTGATGAGAAGAAAAACTTGAGGCTACTATAGAGGAGAGTAACTAACTGTTTGAATCTCAATGCATTGTTAATTGTATCAACTGCAAAGAACCAGGGCACTTTGAAAACTAGTTCCCTAAGCCAAGTTTTTTCAAAGGAAACCAACAACCTCTAAGGAATCCAGGGTGATCTTTTTCCATCACTACCACTGATGTGAACCCCCAAAAAAAGTGGTGACATATATTAAAGTTATTCATTAATGAATAACGATTGTACTCTTGGATTTTATATCTATGAATTTTTTTAAATCCCAAAATTTTAGTAGAGTAATCCCAACACGCCCACAAATCCTGGAAGACAATATGTCGGTGATAACGGAAAATGAGTAAATCATTGCAATCCATGATTATAGCTCCTCCCCTACCATAATTTGTGGTTTAAACTTCCCAACAAACATCATCATACTCCATTTGGGGAAATTTGATGCAATTCTTGACATGGATTGTAATTCCTTATATATATCCAACATAAATTTCCATGAGAGGGAAATCACTCTCTATATGGAAAATTAACCCTCATTTCTGTACAAGTTCATGGAGGAGGATGATTCTAGTTTAGCACGATCATCTCAATCATAGATATAACAACCAATTGAGAACGCTTATATTGCTCTTATGATTGAGTCTATGGAAGAAACCATCCTTTAAGACATGCCTGTTGTGAAGGAATTTGCTGAAGTGTTTCTTGAGAAATTCTATGGTCTTCCTTTTATAAGAGATGTTGAATTTTCGATTGATCTTATACCTGGGGAATTTCCAATATCTAAGACTCTGTATAGAATTTTCGTTGTGGAGCTTTAGGAGTTGAAAATCAACTATAGGATAATCTGGATAAAGGGTTTATATGCCCAAGTACTTCACCATGGGCTGCACCAGTCCTCTTCGTCATGAAGAAGGATGGGTCAATGTGCCTTTGCATTGATTATTGTGAGCTCAACAAAATCACGATAAATAAAAAGTATCCTCTACCCCAAATTGATGACTTGTTCTATTAGCTACATGAAATACAATACTTCTTCAAGATGTATTTTTGGTTAGGATGTTACCAATTAAGGGTGAATAAAGAGGATATCCCCAAGACTACTTTTCATACAAGGTATGAGCACTGTGAATTTGTAGTAAAGACTTTCAGAATAACTAATCCTATAGAAATGTTCACAGACATGATGTATAGGGAATTTAGAGATTACCTCGAAAAATTTGTCATAGTATTTATATATTATTTTATAATATACTCAAAAACCAAGGAGGAGCATGAGGAGAATCTAATAACTTTAGTAGAGACCTTGCGAATGGATAATCGCTATGAAATGTAAAGAAAATGTGAGTTATGGTTAAATTAAATGTAATTCATAGATTATATCATAAAAAAAATTGGATAGCTAGGGATCCCTCCAATATAGCTACAATTGTGGGATGGCTGAGGCCAATATTGGTATGAATATCTGTATCCTCCTAGGTTAGCTAGATATTATCGTCGATTTTTCAAAAATTTATCACAATTTTCCAACTATATTACCAAGATAAATCGGAAGGTAGTAATGTTTTATTGGAGTGATGAATGCGAAGATAGATTCAAGGAGATGAGAGGGAGGATTATCACTGCACATGTTCTCACACTACCCACCTATGGATAACTTTTTGTGGTATTCAATGATTTTTTGAAGAAGGGAATGAACTGTTTATTTACAAAAAAATGAAAAATTCGTTGCTTATTCCTCATGGAAATTGAATGTTCATGAGAAAAACTATCCAAAACATGATCTATATTTGGCTGTCGTATTCTTCACTTTAAAAATTTTCTGACAATACCTCGTTGGGAAGAAGTGTGAAATATATACATATCAAAAAATCATCATGTATATATTCACATATAATTAGTTGAACATGTGCCAATAAATACGGATAGAGATGATCAAAGTCTATGATTGTTCCCTCTATTACCACCTTGGAAAATAGAACAAGGTGACATATGATCTAATTAGAAAGGGCCCAACGATTCTACCTGTACTATAAATTGAAAAGGATCCAATCTCCTTAGATTTTATGAATATGGATATAGGAATCATAAATAATGGAATATAATCAATCCATTCACAAATTACTGCTCGACTGTATATTTTGTAAAGGTTAAGGTATGATCAAAATAATTATATCAGAATTCAGAAGAAAGTGGAAACTATCAGAAAATGGAAATCCTTGGAGTTCAATGTTAATAAAAAAATAATAGTGAGATTGGGACAAGACTATGTGTTCCATCAAATTCTGAGTCAATGAATGAACTTTTGGATGATGCATATAGTTTGAATTTATCCATTCACCCAGGAAACATAAAGATGTATACAGACCTCTAATAGCATTATTGGTTGGATATCTTGAATAAGGAGATCACTGATTATACATCAAATTGCCTGGTATGTCAGCAAGTGAAGGGAAAAAGCCATAAGTTTAAGGGGATGAATTAATCATTACCCATACAATAGTGGAAATGGGAGAAAATCCCCATTGAATTGGTCACCAGACATCCAAAGACATCCATAGGAAACAATGCTATCTGGGTTTTTGTGGATTATCTTATAAATACTACACACTTCAGTAAAATTTGAGAGGATTTCTTATTGGATCAATTGGCACAGATATACATCAGAGAAGTGGTAAGGCTGCATGGAGTACCAGTATCTATTGTATCTGATTAAGATCCAAGATTCACCTCTACATTCTAGAAGACCCTTTAACATGCTCTAAATACCGAGTTGAACTTTAGTACGAATTATTATCCTCAAACTGATGGTCAATCTGAGCGGACTATCCAAAAATGTGAGGAAATGTTGAGAGCATCCTCAATGAACGTCAAAAAGGATGGTATCAACATATTCCTCTATTTTATTTCTCTTATAATAATTGTTTCCACTCAATAAACTAAATGGACCCATATGACACCCTTTATGTGAAGAGGTGAAAAATAATGGAAATTTGGGATGATGTTGGATAGTGAATAATCCTAGGTCCGAAAAATGGTTGATGAATTGGCGGAGAGGGTTAAGACCATCCAGCAACACATTAAATCTGAACAGAGTTGACAAAAGTGCTAAGATGATAATCATTAATGAGTCCTATATTTTGATGTTGGAGACATGGTATTCCTCTGCATATCACCATATAAGAGAGTTATGAGATTTGGTAATAAGGGATAGATTAGTCCAAGGTACATCGACCCTATTGAGAACCTTGCTCGCATTGATGTAGTGGCCTATTGACTAAATGTCCCAACGAACCTATCTGAAGTACTTGATGCATTCCATGTATCACTCTTGGGTAAGTACATACCTTAACCATTACATTTACTCAATCAAGAGGTGGTACCATTAGATAATGACCTCTACAATGAAGAGAATACAATTACCATCTTTTATTGTAGGGAAATATTTCAAAAAAATAAGGCAATGCTCCTCATCATGGTGTTTTGGAGAAACCTAAAGTCTGAAAAGGAAAATTGGGAATCAGAGGAAGTGATGAATCATAGTTTCCCAAATCAGTTTTAGTGTGTGGAAAAGAAAATTTCAAGTGTGAAATTTTATAAGGGGGGATGAATGTAATGTCCCAAACTTTTAGTAATTAAAATTCCTCTTGATCTAATTAAATGTATTATTATTTAAAATGGTTATCTAAAATATTCACTTACTTGGTATTATGTTTTTTGGATTTCAAAATACCATTATGAATTTTTACTTTTGTTAATATAATCATTAAAAAGTGAACACATGATTAGTATAAATATAGGGCCTTAAAAAATCCAATTTACAATGGCAAAGGATTTGATGGCCTCATCCAGTAGAATTTCTCAATAAGAAGCCTGCTGATCGGAGCTTGTAAATGAGGATGCATCATTGGGATTCACTCTTGAAAAATACCAATATGAGCTTCAACATTTTCTTCTTGAATGGAACCGCCTGTGGGAGAAGCATATGTTGATAGATATTACCACTCGAGCGATGTTTTCAGAGCCCCCCAAGAGCCTGTCACCATCCCACACCTTACCCTTAGGTCTTATGCAGGTGTAAGAAGGGGTAATGTAACAAGACCCTAGAATAATGATTATGTGCATTGTTTTGTATGAAATAAAGAATATACATTCATTTTATTATTGTTACATTGTAAATAGTTTTGAATCACTAGGAGTATTATTTATTTAATATTCAATTAAGAAATCTAGTTAGAGAAATTAATGTAATTTTGAATTAAATAATATTTTAATAAAATATTATTACTAAATTAATGTTAGTTAAATTTAAATAATCGTATAAATTTTATGACTAAAATTGTAATTTTTATTAATGTTTGAAAGTTATATTTGTCAAAACCCATTAATTTTCGATAAATTTCGGCTTTTATTTGGAAAAAATTAACATTTTTAGAAAATTATTTAGATAAAATGAATATTATTTTTTGAATCAAGATGTTGAAACTATCCTAATGTGAATTTTTATAATTTTCTAATACTGACAAAATTTTTGGGTTAAAATTAAATACCATTTAAATATATAATGTTTTTTAGGACATAATAATGACACAATTGTGATGTAATAAAATACTATAAATGGTTTTTTCATCCAATAAATGTTTTACCATTAAAATAATGTGATTTAAGGTTTGTTTTATTTATTATAAAAATCCATAGTGGACCCTTGAAGACAAATTAAACATTTTAACTTTTAAACTAATTTCATTGAGAGTGTGACTCACCTCCACATAAACAAGACTAATATATTAATAAGTTCGTTCATTGGCCTTATAAAATATTCTTTTCCAATCCCATTTGGAAAACTCGATTGGAATAAGGATATAAAGAGGATAAGTTTGGTTCTAAATGGTTAATTGAAAGATAAATTAATTTTTTTACTATATTTATTTATTTTTAATTTTTTTGTGGTTGAATAATTACCTATAATTCTTACACAACAACAACACAATTCCTTTCCTAGTTGTAGAAATATAATGTTAATTTTATTGAAAACCTTAAAGTAATATTTTTTTCGTGAGTTATAATGCACTATGGATTTTTTTGATAAAAATAACATATTATTGGTGTTTTATATGTCCATATTCCAATTCCATAACTATTTTTATGAATTTAATTCATTGTAAATGAATAGTTTCAAAAATGACATTAATGATATTTTATGAAATCTATTATTTTACTAAATAATTTAAAATAATAATTATTATTAAATAGCACAAGTATGATGATAATTGATCTTAAATTTCATTAATATTCCAATTTTTATGTAATTTGTTCCATACAAAAAATTATAACCCTTTTGGATTCAATTTTTTTAAATATAGTTATGGAAAAAGTAGTTAATGAAGCAGGTAAACCTAAGATCATTATTAAAATGTCCCAATAAACAGTATAAATTTTAATAGATTATGATATTAATACCATATCCTATTTTTATTTTAATCTATGTTCATTTAGAATCATTTTTCATTAGAATTTCATATTATTTGTTTTAATATCTACTCAATAAACTAATTTTGGTATTCCAACTACCACGTTTCACGATAACATTCCTCCACAAATTTTTTTTATGTGCCCTTTCTCCTACACTCCACGTCGCCCCAAAATCATGGTTACTCATACATTCTCCACCTCCCACATACCTCTATCGGTCTCAATCATGAAATTTATCCCCTCCCCTACTATTTTTGATGAACGCATGCTCACAACTTTTCTCTCCACTCAAAGGGTTCCCTCATAGTTCCCTCTGTTGCACCGGCTCTTCCGCCTCTTCCTACTACTCGCCGGGCTAATCCACCTCCAATTCATCCTACACCAACTGCTTTGAATCTAGATCCTTCACATTTGGCTGCTCTGAATACACCTACTACAAGTAATGCTACTCTGACTAGTCTAATTACGGCTACCGCTACTCTGAATCCACCATGTCCAACTCTCGCGTGTCCAGCTGCGGCTCGGTTACCCCATTCATCCGCATCTCAATATCTTGAATCCTACTTCCTCTCCACCCACCACTACTTCCTATCATCAATGTAATTTTTTGATGTGCACAAGGGTTTCATATAAATTCTCTTCATAATCCTAGAAATGTGACATTGGGGTCATATCAATGCTCTGGTGCACCTTCGAACACTGATGACTCATCTTCACTGATTAAGTTTGTTGTTTTTTGAATTAGATTAGGTTAAATGAAAGTTATTTTTTTGGATCATTTTCTTAGATTTCAATTTCAATTTAGGATTCGAATTCAATTTCTGGTGGTGTTTTGAAAGTCATTGCCTCATCCTCAAACTTTATGCTCACATTCAGTTTCCATTTGTGTGGGATATCAATTATTTTTTTTATAATGTGAAATATTATTAATTTTTGTTTAATGTTTTGTATATTTTTCTTATTTAGTTACTGTCATGTCAATATTTCTTATTTAATCATCGTTCTTCCAAATGAAATTTTATTAATACCTTGTACATTGATTTTACATTGCATTATCATTATAATGGTTACTAGAGATCTTACATTTCTTATTCTATTATGGTTGCTTTATCAGCATCTTCAGGTTTTTAATTAAATGGTAACAACGATTGTTGGTATTTTTTCCTAAAAACAATTAATTCCTTCCTATTTATTTTTTCATATAATTACGAGGTGAATTTTATCACAAATACTATTAATATTTCAAACCATGATTTTCACATGGACTTACATTCCACTATTTTATTCATACATTTAATGGTGAGAAAGTCATTTTAGCAATGCCATCAATTTCTTATAAGCATGCACCATATAGTAAATTGTTTCTTAGAGCGTTGATTTGTTTTTCGTTTTGGTGTTTTTTTTCTATGTAACCCTCTGTCCATGTGAATTTTTTGAGATTATATATGAATGGATATTTGATTGTGTTTGGTGTCATGACAGAATGACTTTCTTCACATTTGGGTTTCACTTATGACCTTCCAAAGATCTCTTCTCCCCTGCAGGTATGTTTCACTAACTATGTAGTTATTTTCCAACATTCAAATACATTTTCTATTGGTTGTATTCTACTTTTCTTAGGTGGATGAAAAATTCATTTAATCTTCAAGTTCCTGTTTGACCTTCAGCTACTCAAAGAATCTCCAAAATTCTTCTTCAGGTTTCTATTAAGTTATCGTTTTTAGCATCTCCTATTATTAAATGCAATGGTAGTAATAATTCAAGGTAACTTTTCATCAAAGAAATTCATTCCTTTCTAATTCTACATTCTTAAATTGATGAGGCTGATTTAATCATAAACAGTATTAATATTTCAAACCTTTTTTTTCACAGGGATTGACATTCCACTATTTTGGTCATAGATTCAAAGGTGAGAAAGTCTTTTTATCATTGTCATAAATTTTGTATGCACATGCACTAAGTTGTATATTTTTTCACACTTATCCTAAAATATTGCTATATTTATTCTAATTTAAAATTTGGTCACTTCTTCTTCTTACTCAGGAATGTGACATGAAATACCTCATCTATAATGATAATGTTTTTGTGTGAGTTTTTTTATGTCCCTGCTACTACACCCCAGTCCAAGACTGATTTACATAATGAAAACCCATATATATTATCTCATACACAACATTATGCAATTAGAGTTTTCATTTTGAAGATGAATATAATGGTAAGGTTATATTCTACATTTTTAAATCACCTTTTTACATCATTGACAACATTTACCTCTGTAATCTTTTACTTATTATTCTATTATATATTCTAAATATGGTGTCCTAATCCTAGATGTTTCACCTCTACAATTTTTCACGTCACCAAAATAACACCCTTCCTTTCATCCCTTCCTTTCTCACATGTCATTCACATTCATATGAGCTATAACATGATGATGTTTTAGAGTAATCACACCACCAAGTATAGGTGGTCTGCTATAAACTAATGGTGCCATATTATGGGACCATATGATGATGCATATAAGGAAATGATATAATCAGGTAATGTTGCAGATAATTTGAGGTATGATATGAATATTCCTAATATTATCAAATGTACATCACTCCATTAACTATACTAATCCTCAGTAACCCAGCTTTCCATGTGTCACATATGTTACTATTTCTCCAATGAACTTCACCAATCAACTTCCTTTGATTTTTATTTTATTCAAATGTTTTTTATGGAAATGAGGATAATAGTCCATTGATGATATGTGTAACTTCAACCATTTAAGATCAACTACAGGTTCCTATGTAGTTATACCTTTATTTTCACTCAAAAAAAATTAAGAGTCATTCATCATCTGCATCGCCAATGTTCTTTGACATTGTTTTCCTGGATGTGAGGTATATGTTTGTCCCTATTTTATCATCTTAAGGAAAACATAGTGCTCCCTAATTATTTTCATGATTAATGAAAATGGATTTTTCATTTAAGAAATAATTGATGACCTTGGTATACTATTTATCATGATCACTGCCCGTGATTTCGTAGGCTCCTGAAACATTGTTTTTAAATTTTATATTATAGACAAATATAATTATTGATTAATTATATATATATATTATTAATTTATCTAAATTAATGGATGATACATATTATATGTAAATATTTTTTATATTACTTTACATTTTTTATTTTCCCTCGCATCACAAGAACTAATACATTCAAATGTTTTGTAAGCAAATGTGGATGATAGTCTAGTGATGATATGTTTGACTTTAACCGTTGAAGATGAACTACATTTTTTTATGTTGTTATACATTTTTTTCAAACATAAAAAATTAAAGAGTTTTCTTATCTAACATTTTAATAATATATGGTTTTGGTTCAAATTGAATTTCATACTAGCCACTAGGATGGATACCAAGATATCAATCAAATCAATGATATGGGGAAATACTTAATAGATCTTAGTTCAATGAGTTTCAAGAGGGTTTCATAGAGAATCCTAAGTACCCGTGCATTATTATTTATATATTAAGAAATATCACATAATGTTTTCAAAATATATTTACCCACATTCAGCTAATTTAAATAGTATCTACTTCCATTCACATTGTCGGTTTAGTTGTTATTCCTTGGAATAACACATGATCCTTGAACATGTGATTCAATTCATTTTGGATATTTAAACCTTTCTATATAAACCAACCAGTTATCTTTCCCATCTATAATTTGTTTCACTTTTCGGTTTATATTATTATTACCATTTCAAGTGAATACCCAATTCTCTATAATTTGCATTTCTATAGAATGAGGAAAATAATTCTTCCACTGTAATTTCATATTTTTATTAACACTGCTATGATATTTGTATCATTACTATTAGTATCTCAGGTGATGGATCATTTCTCCATACTCTACATTTCTATTGATTCATGTAAATTATTATTCCTCTATAATTTCAAATACTTATTAACTTTGTCAAGAATTCTATATCATTTATCTCTATTGTGGGTTGTGGTGTTTTTTGTATCTATATTTATCTTTAAAGTCATGTTGAGTTATCAATGTTCATATTATTCATGTTAGAGTTGTATCTATTGTTGGCATGAGGTATGATTGTCAAGATAATATGATACAATGTTATTTGTATTAAAAAGATATCTTTTATCAATGAATTCTTTATTACTGGTTTTCATTGGTATCAACTCTAGAAATCAGATTATTTTTCCTCTTATACTTCTCATTTCCCTTTTCCTCCTCTTTATTCTGACTCTTCTCTTTTGCATTATTTTTCTTATGTTCTATTTATATCCAATTATATTTTTATCTAAATTTTCTAGTAACATCAAATCCCAGTTAATCCCAGAACACCAACATTTTTATTGTATCAAAACAAAATATCTATTACAGCATGTATTTTACATCTTTTCATGATGATTCAGAATTATGTTTTGGTGAATGAAAACTAATATCTACACGAGATTAGAGAAGATAATCTCACACACTGAACCTTTTTCATTATTACATGGTTCATTCACATGTTTTTATAAAAAGAAAAAAAAATGTTATTTTAGTACAATTCTACTTATTTTTTCTATTCCATTACAGGAAACCTTGGAACATCAAGCAAAATATTTTGACTGATAGGTCTGCTGCTTTATTTTGAGGTTTTCTTACTCTGTGTGTTTATTTTAAATGTTTAGTGATACGTGTGTATTGATCTTTGGTAACATTTTTCTTACATTTAATCAGATTTGATGGTTGTGCTCTTCTTGATTTTATTCGGGATTTTGACTCCAATATATTTTGGGTGCCTGAAATAATATAGTAGAAAGAGGAGTTAGAAGAATTTTTTAATTCTATGTATTTTCAGGATTTAATTACACATCAGCGTAGAGGATGCTGGTACTTTTAGAATTTAATCAAATGTTAATTTTTTTTGAATATTTCATTTTTTAGCTCCATTGTCGGTATACTGCCCATACAAAGTTGTTCATGTCAAAGACAATATTTGGGCCAACTTTTATTCACGGAACTGATGTATAATAATCCTTACATTCTACGATATTTATATTCCCATTTATTGACAAAAATGGTATGCAACATGTGAGTTAGGATTTGAATGATAAAATCTACTCATTATTCACATCTGACAGGTTTAGTTGCTCCCTCCCTCCATCCTCACCATCTCAAAAAAATCATAAAAACCACAGTTGATGTTTCTCTTTTGTTGTTTCACTTTATGATCTAAAAACCCATAATGTAGTAGGTGAATTGGGTACCTACTAGAAAATATGATATATATTTCAATAGTACTAATTAGATGGTATTCCTGACTGATAGTTGTTGCATGGATCCACATGGGTTGGGAAACAACATTATTGGCGTTGTAGTTACACATTTAAATCAGATGGAAGATCACATTTTCCATCAACTTATAGATAAGATTCTGACCTACCTTATGATCCGGGAAAGAATTTGAGACTATATGCACTCCTTCATGCCCAAGTGAGTAGCTTATATTATTTGTCTAATAAATGGATTTGTAATTTTAAGAGTAGTTTTATTTTGCCTTAAAAGAATATCCTCATTTAGAAGGTCTGACATAAAAAAATTCATACTAATGATCGAGTATACAATTTCATTCAATCGTACTCCTTTATATGAAGCCACCAGAAAGCTTTGAGAATATTTTCAGTCTTTGTTAATTTACTGATAAGGCATGGAGTCTTATTTTTACCTTCTTATTATAGAAACCTATGTTGGGTGATGATATTAATACCTTCAGGATTGTTGTTTCCAATTTTTTTTAGAGTGAGTAAATTCATAACATTTTCATTGTTACAATACCTGTGTGATTTTTCTATGTTTGGAAGGCTCGGATTTAAATCTTATTTAATTATTAGTATATGAATTTTCTGGGAATTCATGTACTTATTTGTTGTTGTTCACGCCAGATTTTGCAGATGTTTAATCATATTGATTTATACTATATTGTAGATGTTCATACCTACTCATTTCTACTATATTGATGATGTATCCTAATTTTATTATAGTGGATCGATTTTTGATTGAAAGATTTTTGTTATGTGTGTTTATTTGGTGACATACATGTCACCACCATGGTCAGAATGAAATACTTATTTGGTACCGCCTCATGGTATCAAATTCAAATCACTACACAACTTTTTATCATAAAAAATATTAATAGCATAGGAACATGTGATAATTTATTATCTTTATAAAAAATGGTAAATTAGTCATATTAATTTTAGACATTCATGTTATTGATAAGTTCAAAACATATGGTCACTGGGTTGTGTTTTGTTTTCTCCTAAATCATTATCATGCATTAAGCAAGGTAAAAATTCTTCTCATTGCAGAACTATACATCACAAGCAGTGATGATGGAAATGATGTAGTAAATAAATAATTGGTTTTTTGAAGATGTATGCACTAATATGTGTTTACATATTCTATATGCACTTATTATTTATAAAGCTTCCAACTTTTTGTAGAATTGTGAAACTAATTCTCAAGCTACATTAAGATTCAGTCGGTCATTATCTAACTTTTTTATTTAATTTCATGTTGTGTTGTTTTCTAAAGTGGTTGATGTCTCTTGGTTGAATCCGCTTTGCATGGGTGAATGAATCCACTCATGTAACAGAAAACTATCTCTCTCTCTGCTTACCCAAGAAAGGTCTCTATTCAACCTAGCTTTTAAAAACAAAAAACCTGTTACTCTTTTCATTGAGTGAAGACACAAACTGATTCAAAATGTCTTCATCTATTTTTTGAATTAGTTTCCTGTTGTTGATTATTATCAAGTAGTTTTTGGCACTATGTCTTCATATATTTTTTATAATCAATTGCATATTTTGTTTCATATTTCTCTCTAATCTCTGCCTCCCTCATTCATATTTTTCCATATACATCATGAATAGTCTCCCCCCTTTTTTTCTCTTTCACTTTTTATTTCATTGAACACATTTTTGTTATTGTGATTGAAGTTAAAAATTAATTCAAACATCCATTCTCAAAATTTACCAATTCTTGTGCTTTTAATCTATATTTTTTCTATGTCAACAATTTAAATGGTGTCTCAATATTCTATGCACTCTTATTCCATTATCATACATTATTACTTTCAAAACACATAGTCATTGGTAAGTACAAAACATATGGTCATTTGGTTGTGTTTGGTTTTCTCCTAAATCATTATCATGCATTAACCATGGAAATATTTCCTCTCATTACAGAACCATAGATCACAAGAAGAGAAGACAGAAATGATTTAGTAAAGAAATTTTTGGTTTTCGAAAAACGTATGCAGTAATATGTGTTTACATATTCTATATGCACTTATTATTTATACAACATCCAATTTTTTTTAGAATTGTAAAACAAATTCTCATGCTACATTAAGATTCAATATGTCTTTATCTAATTTTTTTATTCAATTTCATGTTGTCTGGTCTTCTATAGTGGTTTACTTCTCTCAGTTGAAGCCTCTTTGCATGGGTAAATGACTCTACTCAGGTAACAGAAAACTATCTCTCTCTCCGCTTACCCAAGAAAAGTGAAATGTCTCGGAATTTTCCGTATTTTATTTTAATAATATGTGGGAATTATTTCGAGACCAGGCTTCGAGACGGCGTGCAGTTCCGAGGCCCAGTGTGCCCAAAACAAATGTTTAAATTTCATTAAATAATTAAATTTATGCTCGTGTGTGGTTTTCCTAAGAAAGTGGGGTACCACCGGATAGGGTGCTCAGATCAGAAATCTGAGGGCACCGTGGCGTCCAGAGCAGCGAGTTTACCCTAGAAGAGACCTAACATCGGATGGCACAGTTCGGTGGTGAGATCTAGTTTTTGGACGTAACTGTAATAAAATATTTATAAAAAATATTTTATTAAATCTTGTGGTAGCGAATATCTCTTCTTTTTTTAAATAGACATTTCAAAGGGGATCAATGTTACAATTTACATAACCCTGAATCCCCTTGGATGCTCTAAAGAAACCCTCCCAACGCGACGATGGTGTTCTTGAAGCGTTTTGTCGGCGATGACGATGCGACGACCGGATCTTCATCAACGAACGCCGCGAATCTAGGTAGGATGTTTCATTTGTGATTTCTTACCCAATCTTGATTTCTATGATGAACGCAAACTAATCCACGAATAGATTAGTCCATGTATCGATCGTTTTTGTGGGATGGGATTTTGTGGGGATTTTGGGGGGATTGAATCCATGTTGATCTTTTGTTACTGATTTTATGCTCCCTTTAAGCCTATTAACGGGAGCGGATCAACATCGTGAAGAACGATGACGGATGTTCATTCGTCAAACATGTTTCATTGGATTTCCCCCCTTTTTCATCAACATGTTCTTTGCGTTCTTCTCAGGGCGATGAACAATGGATCATTGTGCATCGGTTCTATGACACAATGATCCCAAATTAAAGAATCGACACCACGGTGATCTCGTAGAGGTGCGACGATGGTTTCGGCGGATGATTTGGAGCGGATCGAGAGATTTTTCATTTTTGGGAATTTTTCTTCTATTGGATCGTTGGATGTTTATGACCCGATCGAAGGACCTAAAACAACCGATTCAGTTTAAGTGTGATGGGACGAACCAATCCCTGAAGCATCGGGATGAATGGGTAAGAGATCGCGGATCCGGAAGATCGGCTATAGCACGAGGAAGAAGACATCGTTTTGGAAAAATTCTGACTACAGGGCGTTTAGTATGGGCTACACGGCGTGTGTTCATTGGTGGACTACCTGGTGTGTACTCCAAGAATACACGGACACGATTTGGGTACATGACCAAGGACACGTCGTGTATACCCTTCCCCGACCAGACATGGCCAGATACGCGGGCCACCCTGTGTACTGGTACACGGGCAGGCGACACAGACGAACATCGTATACGGGCATACAAATAGGGTACACGGGTGTTTTCCAGTAGACATGACATGATGTGTGCTTCAACTTAAATGTCGTGTATATGCTTTCCTACATGACTTTGATTCCAAACATGGGCCGTTTACACAGGCAGTTCCCAGAGTCAAGGAACACGACGTGTGATCTTTCTACAATCCGTGTAGTTGAGTTTTACAAAACTTGGATGGATAACATGGGCTGTTACACAGGCAGTAACCGGGGTCAAGGAACATGGCGTGTAACCATACTACATGACGTGTAACCTGTTTTACATGGCTTGAGCCAGTTACCTTATGTGAAATGGACTAGTTTCCTTAGGGTTCGCCCCCTTGGTCTTTCTCCCGAAGGTTTCTAGTTTGATTTCCTACACACCGGAGTATAATCCCCTCAACAGGACTCTGAATAGTGTTTTTGGAATCCCATCCATGAGTCTTGGAGCCGAATCCTCTATTCCTTCCTGGTACCCTAGGTATAGTTCTTGGTATCGATGTGACCAACTTTACCCCGACGCCGATCCTTTGCTTAGTGGATTAGTTCACATTTAGTTGTTGGAATCACCACATGGCCATTGGTTGTGATTCTCATCTGAGCATCATGTTATCAAGTACTTGTGGAGTGTGTTCTCCCAGAACGAGTACTTTGTGTCTCTCTCTTCAGACCTAGGAGTGGGTTATCCTTGTTACGTGCTTAGTGGATGTTGGGACCACTTTGTATATGAAGATTGTATTTGTTGTCAATAGTTGTCAATGCTGGTCAAAATGAAGAAGGATATGAAGAAGAACTCCAAAGTTAATGGAGATCGGTTGAAGTGAAGTTGCCTGGAGAATTGTTATGGAATCATAGCATTGGATTTCATAATTGAGAAATTCTCTTAGACGATAAATTCAGACGATTGTTGAGCTAATCCTAAGTTCAAAGAACATGTGTCAATGGTGACACATTGTTTACAACAATGAAGAACGGAGAAGTATCATCCATTTGAGGATGATTGGAGCAGAATGGTGAATTATCATCTATCTAAGGATGGTTGAAGAAGAATGAGGATTTGAAGAAGACAATGCAATGATTTATGATTGCATGTGAACCATGCAAGAGCTTACTAGAAGAATAGAATCATATGATTTGCAGAATGATGGTTATGAAGAAGAGAAAATGTGGAAGGGCTTGACATTCTGAGCCTTATGAAGGAAAGGGGGAGAAATGATGATGCCAGTCATATAATGTTTTGATTGGAAGGAATGATGCTGCTGGAAGATAGGAAAGATTCAGTTCCCATTGCAACTCTGACGATGCTTAAGCTGATCTATCGAAGGATAAATATCACGATAGTGGGATTCGTGATAAGAGCAGAAGAATGGTTATGGGAAGCAGTAAAGAGATAAAATGGCAAAGCAATAGACAATCTGGGGATGGCAGAAAAGCACAGTTTAAGGTGGCGCCGTTTTCCAGTGTTTGCCAAATTTTAGGGCCTGAAAATCGGGAAATGAAGAAATGTGCTTGGCAATGGATGTTGCACATACGATTGAAGATGGTTTATACGTGAAAAAGAGTTATTCAAGGTCAGAACGTTGAAAAATGACAAAGGAATGGAGTGCGCTGAAATTTAGGCATGTTTCGCGCAAAAATAAAGTGGTGCGCGCAATATCTGCGGGATTCGCGAAATATTAGCGGGTTGCGCGAAAAATCTGCGGGATGCGCAAAATATTGGCATGGTGCGTGAAATTGAGGAATGAAGTTTTTGCGCAAATGATGGTTCGAGATCAGAAGATCAAAAATTGGCAAAGGCATAAAATGCGCGAAATATTGGAGCAGTGCGCGAAATCTGATGTTGCAGGAAAGATTGGCTTTGCGCGCAATATGGAACGTGGTGCGGAATTTTGCGCGCAATTGGTGCTTCATGCTTAGAAGGATGAAAAATGGCAAAGGCATGAGGTGCGCGAAATCTTGAAGCATGGCGCGAAATATGAAGTTGCATAAAAGAGTTTTTACGCGCATGGAGGAGGCTTTACGCACGGATTAGTATTTTTCGCGCGGGTTCAAAAATGCCTATAAATATGAGGATAATCCTTGTTAGTTAAAGAGTCTCGACACATAGACAAATCCTGACCTCTGACGCGCAAAAAAATTGAAGTATAGAGTATTGCGCGAAAAGAAGAAGTGCTGCGTGAAAAGGAACTGCTGCGCGAAATAGGAAGTTCTGCGCGAAAAAGAAGAGTTGCGCGAAAAAGGTTTTTCACGCCAAAAGGTGTTTTTCCGCTCAAGGCTTGAATTTTATGCGCAAGTTTCCAAGAAGGGTGCACGAAAAATTTGAGGGTACCGCAGGCCTTCGATAGGTGCATTGCACTCTCGAAGCAGCTTTGTGAAGAAGAAAGAACTGTGAACCATTCGGTTTCACAAAGAGAAGTTGAACCGCACTCACACGACTGGTGTTTAACACTCTCGTTGTGCTTTGCGAAGTGAAGAAGAACTAGACGTGCAATTGAACTCATATCTGCACAAAGGAAGAATTCAGTATACCAATACACTCAGGTGTTGGTATTGAGAAGAGAAGGAAGAAAAGAAGAAGAATAGAGTATGCCCAACTGAAGGCTGACAATTATTCAGGGCAGTTTAATTCAGATGATGCTTTGTGAGCAGATCTTCAGTGTTTGAATAATCACATTGGTGTATGTGATTCTAGCTAAAGAAAGAAGGTGATTAGTGCAGTCAGTTGTTGCACTAAGAGGAAGAAGGAAGAAGAACTACTGCAATTTGTTTTTGCACTAGAGATGAAGAGAAAGTAAGAAGAGAATTTCTTGCCTACTGCTTTGCAAGTAATCAAGTGAAGAGCACTACAATAGATCAAGAGCAGAACCAACCTTTTGAAGAAGGAAGAAGACTGTCTCGATAGGCAGTATAAAGAACCAGCTAGAGGCTGCAAGTTGGACTTGGCTTTCACCAGTCCAGGGAAGAGGATTGTTTCCCACCCCCCTCCAAAGTGTAGGGACACACACTGGCTAGAGGATTGTTTTCCTAGCCACTCCATTGTAACAACATTTTACTTCATAGTGGAGAATCCATGCAGTGGTCATATCCATGCATGGCAAGGACGTAGCTACTCTTATTGAGTGGTGAACCTTGTAAAAATATCGTGTGCACATTTTTACTGCTTTCTATTATTGCATGCGATAGGGAAAAGAGAATAAGAGAATCAAGATCCTAACAGGTCTAGAGGTACAGGGATAAAAAGTTGGAATTGGTTTAAAAAGTCCCCAACACTTATTCACCCCCCCTCTCAGTGTTAGGTATATCCCAAACTGGTCCTTTCAGTGGAATCTCTGAGCTGGATCTTAGTGGTGGTTTTGTGATGGTCGATCGTGTATGAGTATATCTTGATATTCTTGATATAAGTTATGTAGACATATACTCTGTGGTGCTGACTGTATCTTTCCTTTTTGGTATTTACCTTGTTATATTCCTTTGTGGTTTCGCGGTGTCCTACTAGGTATTGTTATACTCACCCCTTCACGGGCTTTGCCCGCATGATTCGTGTCTTGTGCAGACGAGCGAGCCTTTGAGTGGATTCTAGGAGGACTAGGACCGGACGATGCTCATTGAGATCAAAGAGGCCTATGTGTGTTCCTATGACTACAGATTGCAGTCCCAATACCTTTATTTACAGTTGGACTTTGTTGCAGACTTTATTTTGGTTGGATTGTAATTTTGTCTCAGGGTTTTACATTACAGTACTTTACTTTCATGTTTTACTCTGTTGGTTGGGGTTTTTAGTATATGCATGCATTTTCCTTTTTAGTAGTTTTAACTTTTCAGCTTTGTGGGCTTAGAGATATGTGTGCGTGTGTACAGGTTTATAGGCAATGCCTCCCATGTTAGTGATATGCCTACTTGGTGCTAGTCACCATCCCCAATCCTATTGGAGGTGGGCTTGGGGAGTTGTGGATCAGGCCCCACTAGGATGGGGCATGACAGAGTGGTATCCGAGCTGATTGGTTCTAACTTAGGACCAAGAGTCTGTGAGTCAGTTTGGGGAAACAATGTTAAGTGTTTTGAGTTCGCCTTACAGGCCAGGGACCCCAATGTTAGTGCGGGCGGCCGATGTATCAATTCACCAGGACTCTGATAACTTTCTTTTCAACTCTGAACATGAGAACAATAGTTTTAGGGGAAAATGAATGGTACATGCATCATATAATAATGGGTTGTGGTTTTTATGTCCTTTTTGAGTTAGCTCTCCAGATATACTCACTGACATTGATAAATCTTGTTTCGTTACCGGATGCCTTCGCGACACACACCCGCTAGGATCCAGCAGCTCGATCCCGAGGAAGACCCCCTAAGTGATAAAGCTTCTAATCAGGGACCATATCCCCCAGTTTTACCTTCGGGAGGTGTGCTAGTTATTCCACCACCTTTGGAGCAGTGTTTAGTTCCTACTGTACCAGTAGAGGAGGAGCACAGGTTGAGCGCACTCCACGAGTTTTAGAGACAGAGACCCCTTAGGTTATGAGGTGACCATGACCCCCATGAAGTAGAGGACTGGCTTGAGGCTGTGGCCAGAGTCTTCCGTTTGGTCAGGATACTAGCAGACCAAATAGTGATCCTGGCAGCGAGCCTTCTACAGGGCTCGACAGGGCGATGGTGGAGTTTGGTTATCCATACCCACGGGGAGGAAACTCTTTCATGGTCAGAGTTTGAGCATCTCTTCAGAGAAGAGTTTTCACCAGTTACCCTGAGGGAAGTACATATACAATAGCTTATTCAGCCCCAGTAGGGAACCATGATGGTGTCTGACTATTCATCAAGGTTAACCGACCTCTCACGGTACTCGATGGATATGGTTAAGGATCAGTACATCAGAGCTCAGACTTTTGAGTGGGGATTGTGCAGGAATATCTGAGCTAGCATCGTCCCTATGAGAATTCCTACTTATGATGGGGTGCTCGAGCAGTATTTAGTGGTCGAGAGCTTCTTTGCAGAGCAGGGACAACCGACAGTTGTCAACAATGAGTGAGCTGGAGCAGAGACCTCGGCAGCAGGGAGCCGACATCAGGGACCCAGGTACGAGAGATGTTTTAAGAGGAGATCCTAGGACATGGGATTTGTCGTATAGGGTTCATAGGGCGCATCCAGCCTACCTCAAGAGAGGTGATGCAACTCATGTAATGGCAAGGTACATCTTGCTCGAGATTGCCCGACCCGCCGTACTATTAACACGACAGTAGTGTATGGACAACCGAGGTATAGGCAACGTGTGGAGCAGATAGATCCATGGGGTGGCAGACGTGGTAGAGGAGCTGGGAGAGCAGCTGGAGGTGGTCGGCATTTTGACCTTTTCCTTCTACCAACCCCAGGAGGACCACCCCAGGCATAGGGAGCTAGTGGATAGAGGCATGGATAGCTGCAAGCAGTAGAGTCTTATGACCCAGGTACTCCCAGGATGATTAGAGGTACAATCTGTGTCTTTTCTACTTTGGCTGCCATACTGATAGACACAGGTGCTAGTCATTCTTTTCTGGCTTCTTATCTTGTTTGATACCTTGAGATTCCTATTAGCGGTTGACTCGACCATTATGATTATAAAGACCAACTAGAGAAGATTCATAGATCACACATCTTTGAAGACAGTGTGGCCTGACCCTTGGAGGTGAGATTTTCTGTTGGAACCTCTTGGTGGTAGCGTTGAGGCATTATGATACCATTCTTGGTATAGATTGCCTATCCACAGTTCATGCCCAAATTGTCTGTTTTAGGAGAAGGGTGCGGTGTGTCCGCCGTGATGGAACAAGGTTATCCTTTTTCGGTGAAAAGGAGACCCAGACAACGCAGGATGGACTCATGCGTAGGAAGTTACAACCGAATTCACATCATTTGGATACCCTATCCCATGGCGTAGCAGATGTTACAAGTTTATAGTATCCATAAGTAGTGGATGAGTACGAGGACGTCTTTCCAGAGGATGTCCCTGGACAACCTCCTCGTAGGGAGATAGATTTCAGCATTGAGTTGCAACCTGGGATGACACCGATATTGGCATCAGCATATCAGATGGCTCCTACAGAGCTTCGTGGTCTGAGGGTGTTGCTGGAAGACATGCAGAGGAAGGGCTTTGTGAGACCCACTGTTTCACCCCGGGCGGCCCCAGTGTTGTTTTCCAAAAAGGTAGATGGAAGCTTGAGGCTATGTGTGGATTACCGACGCTTTAATTAGGTGACCATGAAGAACTAGTATCCACTAATGAGAATCAATGACCTATTAGACTAGTTAATAGGGGCACAATGGTTCTCAAAGGCTGATATACAATCAGGATATCACCAGTTGCGAGTACGAGATGATGATATAATGAATAAAACTTTCAGATGTTGCTACAGTCACTATGAGTACATGGAGATTCCCTTCGGCATGACGAATGCCATGGCCGTTTTTATGGGACTCATGAACTAGATCTTTCATCCCTATCTATACCGGTTCGTGGTGGTCTTCATTAATGATATATTTGTGTACTCTGCATCCGAGGAGGAGCACGTGAGGCACCTAAGGATGGTTCTGGACCCACTCCGAAAGCACCATTTGTATGGGAAACTCTCGAAGTGTTAGTTCTGGATACATGAGGTCCACTTTCTGGGACACATTATCTTAGCAGATTGTGTAGTAGTGGACCCAGCCAAGATAGAGGCAGTGTTGTCATGGGAGCCAACCTAGAGTGTGAGCGAGGTAAATAGTTTCCTTGGGTTGGAAGGATACTATCAGAGATTCATTCTTGATTTCTCCAGGATTTCAGCACCTATGACAACTTTGACACGTAAGGGGAAGCCATTCGTATGGACCGAGAGATGCCAGCAGGCTTTTCAGTAGTTGTGACAGAGTCTGGAGAGCACCCCAATCTTGAGATTACCAGAGGAGGGTGTCGAGTACGTGGTGTTCTGCGATGAATCAGGAACCAGGGTTGGTTGTGTCCTAATGAAGAGGAAAACTGTGATTGCCTATGGCTCACGACAGTTGAGGCCACAAGAGCAGAACTACATGACACACGATCTTGAGTTGGAAGTGGTAGTCTTCGCATTAATGTTGTGGTGTCAGTACCTGATGGGCGAGCGATTTAGCATCTACTCTGATCACAAGAGTCTCAGATATATATTTTATCAAAAGGATCTGAATTTGAGACAAAGGTTATGTCTTGTGTTCCTCCAGGTGCATGACTTTGAGATCGTTTATACTCCTGGGAAGGGGAACGTTGTTGCAGATGCTCCCAGCAGGAAATCCAGTTTTCATTTGCTGGATGAGGCAACAAGACAGTTGAACTATTTACAGTTATCCTTCTTTGATAGGTATGAGGGATCCTACCTTCATTTGATGGTTGTTACCCCTCCACTCTTACAACAAGTCAGGGAAGCACAACATGAGGATGCTAGCTGTGAGACTCTACATGCTCAGATATCCGCAGGTGATGATGTCGATGGATATTCAAAATGTGGGGAGCACGTTGTTCTTTTCAGAGGGCGCACAGTTGTACCAGTGACGTTGTGGGAGGAGGTTCTGATGGAGTTCCATACATCTCCTTTTGCGGTGCATCCAGGCGTGGAAAAGATGTACCAAGACCTCCGACGTCAGTCCTGGTGCTCAAGAATGAAGAAGAGTGTGGAAAAGTTTGTTTTTTGATGACTTACTTGTTAGCAAGTAACGGCTGAGCACCAGGTGCCAGCTGGTTTAACTCAACCCCTTGAGGTGCCTGAGTGGAAGTGGTATGGGATATCAACGGACTTCGTGATGGGTTTACCACATAAGTCCAAGGGAAATGATGCCATCTGGGTAATTGTTGATAGGCTCACCAAGTCGGCCCACTTTCTAGCCATACGGGAGAAGAGTTCGGTAGAGAGCTTGGGATTCCTCTACATGCAGGGGATTGTTCAACTTCATGGAGTTTCATCCAAGATCGTCTCAGATCATGATGCTCGTTTCACATCCCAGTTGTGTAAGGGATTACAGGAAGCTTTTGGCATTCAGTTACGCTTGAGCACAACGTTTCATCCTCAAACTGATAGTCAGATGGAGCGGACCATCTAGGTTCTGGAGGATATGCTACGAGCGTGCATAATTGACTTCGTTCATAGCGAGGAGGATCACCTACCACTGGTGTAATTTTCTATTGACAATAGTTATCACTCCACTATTGGTATGGCACCATTCGAGTCTTTGTACGGGCGACCTTGCAGGTCCCCAATTTGCTGGACTGACCCAGGAGATTCAACACTCATGGGCCCAAAGATGGTGAGAGCTACTACAGAGAAGGTGCAGGTCATCTAGGAGTAGATGAAGACTATGAAGAGTCAACAGAAGTCTTATTCTGACATAAGACAGAGGCCCTTGAAGTTTGAGGAACTAGACCATGTGTTCTTTCGGGTCTCGCCTCGATGGGGATTGCGTAGATTTGGTCGTGGCGTCAATCTATATCTGAGGTTCATCGGACCTTTTCAGATTTTGAGTAGAGTTGGCAAGGTGTCATACCGCTTGGCTCTACCTCCTCAGATAGACCGGGTACACAACACCTACTATGTGTCGCAGCTACGGAAGTACGTGAATGATCAATCGCACGTTATCAACTGGGGTGAGCTGGACATCGATGATGGAGAAAACTTTGCTGAGTACCCAGTGGAGATCAGGGATCAGCAGGAGTATATCCTTCATGGGCGAGCTATTCCCTTGGTGCGTGTCCGGTGGCAGCATGAAAATCTCCAGGAGAGCACGTGGGAGTGGGAGGCTCAGATTCGTGTGCAGTACCCATATCTTTTTTAGTAGCCTTTGTTTTGGCGTTTTGGGGACTTAAAATCCCTAAGGTGGGTGTGATGTAATGTCTCAGATTTTTCCAAGTTTTATTTTAATAATATGTGGGAATTATTTCGAGACCAGGCTTCGAGAAGTCATGCAGTTCCGAGGCCCGATGAGCCCGGAACAAATGTTTAAATTTAATTAAATAATTAAATTTGAGCACGTGTGTGGTTTTCCTGAGAAAGTAGTGTAACTCCTTAACGGGTGCTCAGATCGAAAATCCGAGTGCACCGTTACATCCAGAGCAGCAGTTTTACCCTAGAAGAGACCTAACATCGGATGGCCCAGGTCGGTGGTGAGATCTAGTTTTTGTACGTAACTATAATAAAATAATTAATAAAAATATTTTATTAAATCTTGTGGTAGCGAATATCTCTTCTCTTTTTAAATAGATATTTCACAGGGGACCAGGGTTACAATTCCTATAACATTGAATCTCCCTTGAAGCTTTGGAGAAAACCTCCCAATGTGGTGAAGGTGTTATTGATGAGCCTCACCGACGAGGACGACGCGACGACCGGATCTTCCTCAATGAATGCCGTGATTCCATGTAGGATGTTTAATTTGTGATTTCTTCCCTGTTCTTGATTTCGATGGTGAACACAGACTAATCCACGAATAGATTAGTCTGTAGATCGATCATTCTTATAGGATGAGATTTTGCAGGGATTTTGGGGGATTTAATCGATGTTGATCTATTGTTGCTGATTTTCTACTCCGTTTTTGCCTATCAACTGGAGCGGATCAATGCCATGATAAATGACGGCGGAGGTTCATTTCTCAAATTTGTTTCATTGGATTTATCCCCTTTTTCTTCCATCTATTCTTCATATTCTTCGTGGGGTGATGAACAATGGATCGTTGCACATCTATTCTACGATGCAACGATCCCAAATTAAAGAATCGACATCACGACGATCTCGCGGATGTGCAACGACGATTTCGGTGGATGATTCGGAGCGGATCGGGAGGTTTTTTGTTTTTGGTAAATTTTCTTCAGATGGATCATTAGAGGATTATGACACAATCAAAGGACTTAAATCACCTGATTTGGTGTTTGTGTGATGGGACGAACCAGGCCCCGAAGCATCGGGATGAATGGACGAGTGATCGCAGATCCGGAAGATCGGCCGAAGCGCGAGGAAGAAGATGACGTTCTGGAAAAATCTCAACTGCACGAGGTGTAGTATAGGCTACACGATGTGCGTTTTTTGATGGACTACCTGGAGTGTACTCCAGGAGTACACAGACATGGGTTGGTTACACGGCCAAGGACACGCCGTGTATACCCTTCCCTGGCCAGACACAACCAGATAAGTGGGACACCCTGTGTACTAGTACACGGGCAGGAAACAAGGACGGACACTGTGTACGGGCATATGGCCTGGGTACACTGGTGTTTTCCAGTTGACAGGACATGGTGTGTGCTTCTACATACACGTCGTGTATATGCTTTCCTACACTACTTCAATTCCAAACACGGGCCATTTACATGGGTAGTACCCGAAGTCAAGGAACACGGTGTGTGATTATTCTACACATCGTGTAGTTGGGTTTTACACAACTTGGACAGATGACATAGGCCATTACACATGTAGTACCCTGGGACAAGGAACACAACGTGTAACCATACTACACACCTTGTAACTTATTTTACATGGCTTTATCCAGTTACCTTCTGTGACTTGGACTAGTTTCCTTAGGGTCTGTCCCCTTTGGTCTTTCTCTTGAAGGTTTCCAGTATCATTTCCTACATACAGGAGTATGATCCCTTCACCAGGACATCCTAAATAGAGTTACCAGAATCCCCTCTGTGAGACATGGATCTGGATCCTCTATTCCTTTCTGGTACCCTAGGTAGAGTTCTTGGTATCGACATGACCAACTTTACCTGCGCGCTGATCTTCTGTTTAGTGGATTAGTTCAGATTGAGTTGTTGGAATCACCCCATGGCAATTGGTTGTGATCCTCACCTGAGCATCATGTTATCAAGTACTTGTGGAGTGTGTTATCCTAGAATGAGTACTTTGTGTCTCTCTTTTCTGACCTAGGAGTTTGTTCTCCTTGTTACGTGCTTAGTGGAATCTCCGAGTTGGATCTTAGTGAGGGTTTCGTGATGGTCGATTGTGTATGAGTATATCTGGATATTCTTGTTATATGTTCTATAGACATATACTATGTGGAGCTGACTGTATCATTCAATTTTTGTATTTCCCTTGTTATTCCTTTGGGGTTTTGTGGTGTCCTACTGGATATTGTTATACTCACCTCTGCATGGGATTTGCCCGCACTTGTCGTTCTTGTGCAGACGAGCGATCCTTTGACAGGATTCTGGGCAGACCAGGACCGGACTGTGCTTAGTGAGATCAGACAGGCCAAGGTGTTTTCCTATGACTATGGATTGCAGTCCTAGTACCTTTCCTTACAGGTTGGACTTTGTTGCAGACTTTCTTTTGGTGGGCTTGTACTTTTGGCCTAGGGTTTTACATTACTGTACTTTACTTTCCTGTTGTACTATATTGGTTGGGATTTTTAGTATATTCATGCATTTCCCTTTTTAGTAGTTTTTACTATTCAGATTTGTGGGAATGGAGATGTGTGTGTGTGTGTACAGGTTTATAGGCAATGCCTCCCATTTTAGTGATATGCCTACTCGGTGCTAGTCACCAGCCCCTGGATTATTGGAGGCGGGCTTGGGGAGTTGCGGCTTAGGCCCCACTGGGACGCGTCGTGACAAAAGGTCTCTATTCAATCAATATTTTAAAAACTATAACCCATCACTCTTGTCATAGAGTGAATAAAAAACCAGATGCAATATGTCTTCATCTATTTTTTTGATTCAATTTCATGTTGTTAATTATTGTCAAGTGGTTGTTGGCTCTTCTTCTTCATTGGTTTTTTATATTTAATTACATCTTTTGTTTCATCTTTCTCTCTGATCTCTACCTCCATAATTCCATACTATTCCATATACATCATGAATAGTCTTCACCCCTGTTTTTTTATCTTTCACATTTTATTTAACTAAAGGCATTATTATTATTTTTATTGAAGTTAAAAATGAATTCAAATTTCCTTTTTCAAAATTTAGAAATTCTTATACTCTTAATCTATTATTTTTCTATGTCAAAAATTTAAATGGTGTCTCCATATTCTATGCACTCTTATTCCATCATCATAGACTATTACTTTCAAATTAAAAATAATTCAACATTATTGTTTCTTATCAAATTTATAACTACTAATCTCTTATTACAAGATAATTCCGTAATTGAACACGCCGTGCAATAACATGACCGAGTACTAGTTTTCATTAATTCTAGGTGTCTCATTTCCCTCACTTATTAAAGAACACACGTTATCCATTCTATTTAAACCTTCATGAGGAATCAAACTCGAAAAAAAACTATCGAATTTTATTTTCAAATTCCTTATACACTAATTATAGGTTCTATTCTTCTCAAAATACAATTCATATGGTCCTTAAGAAGGTACCTAAAGGATCTGTAACAAATAAGAATTAATCTTCCAAACCGACCTCTTTCAATTTATTCTTCTTCAACATCAAATAAATATATGGTATATATCATAAAATAATAAATTCAATATCAAAAATATAATGAAATTTTATTAAGATTATGTATCTACCATTATCTACCCTATATTCTAGCAAATATGATGTGAAAGTATTGCTTGTACGTATGTGTGGACTATTAACTCCATGTATGAATAAAATTCATTTTCAATCACCATATTTTACCAATGGTTTCTATGTTGTGTTATATTTTTATATATTATAATTATGATATAATTATACATCATTAATTATAATATCAAATCTATCATCATACCATCCAATCTATTAGAAAATGATAACATTGCTCATGTGTATGTGTAGATTACAACCACCATGAAGTGATGGGAATAATTTTTTATTTATAATGTTCATAAATGTTAATAATGATATATTTAATGAGTATATATGATATAAATGATATAATAATAAATTTGGAAAGGTTGTTTTTTTATTTATCTTCCATTGTTAGATTCGTAGAAAAGTGAAAACGATATTCTTGTGTATGTACAGTCAACTATTTCCAGAAATAGTGTAATTCATTTTTTATCATCCATTAATGGATTACCCAAAATAAATATATAATTATTATATATGATATATATTTCCTTGATAAATTTATTTATATAATGGATTCATTATAAATGTATACGGAAATTTATTATTGAACTGAAATTATCATGAAAAATGAAACTGTAAACACCTAGAAATGATTCTTTTAAAAAGGAATTATTAATAACTATGAATTGAAATGTTATAAGTGGATAATTTTTAATATTTTATTTATTTTAACTATTTTTTTATAATTATAATAAATTTGAATTTATTTTTCTAGAGTTATATCACTTTCAAAACATGTCGAATTTGGTGTAATGGTTTATCATCTTAAATTGTCTTCTTTGGGAAAAATGTATTGTCATAAACCTATCATATTTAATTAGTAGTATAAATATTCACTTTTTATATTTTATAACAAGAATATACTAAATATCATGAAATTTACATTTTAATTTGAATTTATTATTTCATGGGGCTTAAGATTCCAAAGTTACCAATATAATAAGGGGTTTTGTCTCACTTTTATTTCTGTTAGATACAAGCCAACTCACTATCTGTTTCTTATATGTAGTGTATATCCTATAAATCAACATATTTTATGATTATTCACATAAAAATTATGTGTGTATATATATATATATATCTATATAATATAATCTCTTTCATTATAATTTTTTAGAAATTACCAAAGTGGTAAGGGATTTATGTTACAATCAAATTGTTTATTAGGATTGTTTTGGATTGAATTTATAATCATGAAATATAATGATCTATATCTCAAGATTTTAATGAAATTTATTCAAAATTTTTTATTTTTTTATATTATATGATCTTATTTTATTTTACTCTTTTTAGGAACTCAAGATAACAGAATAATGTTTTAATAGAATATTGACTTTATTTCCCTCTTTGGTTGAAAATCCATTTACTTCAGTCTCCAAGATTCTAAAAAACAATTAAATCTATTTTTACTATTATTTAATGAATTTATATTTTCATTTTTAACCATGTTAAAATTTATAATTAAAATTTTAAAATAAATATTCCTTTCATTCCCGTTGTGAAGTACATTTACCTTTTTTGGAAAATATGAAGGAAATCTATCTTTGAATGCACATTTAAAGAAAAAAATTCCCACCATTTATTAATTAAAAATTAATTGAATCATATTTTACAAATTTTCGTGATTATTTTAAATTAAAAAAATTCCTTAATATATTTCAAATTTTAGGATTTCAAATGTGTGATTTCAAATTGAAAATAGTATTTTTCTCATGAAATGTTACAACTATCATTTAAAGGAAATTTTTATCTATGATAAATTCCTTTGATTTTATTTATAGTTTATTAGGATTATGATTCGATTATACCACACCATTTAATCATTGGATGGATTATCATTATGATTATTTAAGGATGATTCTATGAAACTTGTTTAATTCTCATGGGTAAATTTTGTTATGATGAAACCTTTATAAAACCTATTTATTTCCAATAGGATATGCTCTAATGAAATGATGAAATGTTTTCAAAAGCCATTTATTTTAATGGGGTTATGATATGATGAATATTTTATGTTCCTATGTAAAATAGATGTATTATTTTCATTATATGATAGTTGGTCCTGAATTAATATATCCCTCAAGTGACATTGGAATTGATAAATATCATATGAGATAAAAATGACTTAAATGGGGAGTGAACCATGTTTGGTAAGGGACTTTATCCACAATGATATTATTTGGAGTAAAACACTACTAAGGGCCTACTAGACGACGTCACTCTTCCTACTTCACATATTTCCTTCTTCTCTATTCATTAAATTCTCTCATTTTCTACCCTCCCATCAGATGAGCTTTTCTATTTTGGGTATTGTGTGGCGTTTACCGCCCCTCTTTCAGTCAATACCGGAGCATCAGAACCCCATCTAGGTCTGTGTGCTAGAGCCTTAGAAGGCTTGGGTCGGGGTTGGTGGTGGCACCCAGTGACCTTCTTCTCTACTTTCCTTATTGTCCTACCCACCGTGTTCCACTCCACATTAGTCGGACCTGATTCGGGATCTGGGTTTACTTGGTGTGGTTCTAGAGGAGGGCTCGTAGCAGTCTTAGCTTGGGTTCTTCATCGGCACATATATGGACTAGTGATGTTGGTTCGATGTATCGTATGGTGGTTTGCATATCCCTTATAGTTGAAGTTATGGCTTCTGGCGTGGTCCCCTACCCAGATCTCTATTTACTCAACCCTACTCTAGCATCCGGTTTCTTCTCTCCTTTCGGAGTCGGTATGGTGAAAAGGTCTTCAGAAGACTCTGGGAGGTGGAGTTCGAGTAGCTTGTGGTCTTCAGGTGGGCATCTGGCACTTGGACAAAGGTTTGAATTAGGTAAATTTTAACTGGGAGTTTTTATTACAGTGATGCTTACATACATGGTGGATATTTGAAGATCAGGATGGTTTTGTGGATGTTCTATTTTTGTTTGCTCCAGGCATAGACTCTGGTTGTGATGGTTGAGGATGATTGCACTGAAGGATGCTGGTGGTGATGATGAGGGTATAAAAGAAGTAGTTGATTGAGTTGTCTAATGAGGACAACTGATGCGGTGTGGGAGTGATATCCTGTGAGGTTCTTACAAGCGTAGTGACTCAAGAGGCATTGAAATGATGCTGGTGAGGTTCTCTTCAGCATAGTGTGATCTATGGTGTGGTTCTATAGGGATAAAGATGGTGTGGTAATGATGATGGTGATGCGTGTTACCCTGGTGGCAACATGATTTGTGGAATTTTTCACCGATGCTATGGATCCCACTAAGAAACTATAGTTTTTTTTTTAATTTTGAATTGGGATTTGGTTTGAATTATGAAACTATAAGGCATGATATGTGTGGTTCCCACATTTCCCTCAATGAGGATTTTTCCTGAAAATAAATAAATGATTTGGAGGTAGGTTTACCCAGTCTTCTATAACAATCCTGGAATTGAGCCTGAACTATATAAATAATTTTCAATATTAATGTGTATGAAACAAACTTATGTCTTATGCTATTATTATGTTTTCATGGATTATGTTATTTTATTCCATCATTATTCACGTGTTACAACTGTCTATGAATTATTACATGAAACAAAATTATGATCTTTGAAATGACTGGTGTGTTTTTAAAAGTATAATCTCATTTTATCAAACCCATATACTCATTTTATTTATAATTTATCATTGATATCTCCCATGTTTACACTTATTGAGAATATGAGCTTTAACATTTCTATTATTTACATTACCTATGATATGAATAATGTTTTAAGTATGTTATATCTAATAAAAGTGATAATTATAAAGAAATAAGTGGGAGTTGATGTGGTTATCTTATGAACAATTTTTCTATCTATACATTCTACCAAAGACACTAAAACCATCTGACTAGGACATTGATCGTAATTTTATGTAATGAATATTCAACTATTATGATGTAATCAATGTATATGAAGAGTATGGGTAATTATAAAATGTATCATAGAAGGGTTAATTCAACCTTCAAATATTAGAATTATAAAACATTATTAAAAATTAGTGGGATATTCCTATGTATAGGATAACATTTTAATTTTTTTGGTAAGAAAATTATATGTGGGTTTTCTAGAAATAAATCTATATCTAGATACTACATGTAGATGTAGTTATGTAATAGATTCTTCTAGGAGTAATAACCCAAAAAATTGTTGGTTTAGTATATATATGTCATCATTATATTTGGTGTTGAATGTTTCTGTACTGCACACATAGTTTGACACTCCATAGGGATATTATAGGGTTAATTCAAATATACATTTCAGACCACAATGAATTATTTTAATTGATGACTATTATGGATGAACTTGGTTAAACTTAAGGTTTCTTTGATAATAAAAGTGATATGATTTTGGAATAATATAAATTATTTATTATGATTTTTGGGTTTCTACTATGATTATTATTCATTACAATATGAATATTGGTCTTATTCAATAGTTTGAAATAAATGGAATTGAGTTGAAAATGAATATGAAAAACAATTATATGATTTTCCTCCTAAGAAATTTTATGATATGCGAAATATAAGGAAAAATATTTTTATTATTTCTATTCTTGTATCACCACATATGATTAAATAAATAAATATAGGTGAGTTTCCTAGAACATCAAATAAAAAATATAATTTCATGGATGTTTCTGTGGAAATGATCATGGAGGTAAGAAATTTTATTTTCCATTAAGGAAAAAGAGTTGGTAGAATAATCAATGATAATATACAAATGAAATGGGAAGATATTTTTTGAAGGAAATATGTTCATAAATTAATAAATTGTTGAAGAATTAAATATATCAACAAAAAATGAAGGCCTTCGGGCCATTCAGGCAAGGGTTAACTCGTAGATCAAGGAAGGTCCTATGTTATTGAAATCAATTAAGTGAAATGATTAAATTTTTTATATATTAGGATTCATTAAATATGGTATATAAGTGTTTTAACATTAATAATATCATTATAAGAGTCATGAAATATATATGGATTGTTCTATGGTTTTTTCATTATGGATTTGGAAGAAAGTGGTGAATGATATTGTTACCCTAGAAAATTCAATTTGTGGTAAGGGGATATTTTTATAAAACAAATGATTGAGGGATAGAATACCCTTAATACATTCCATATGCTAACTTAAGAATATTTAGGTGGCATAAAAGGAATACTGATGTCAAGGAATTGAATTTCATAGTTTTCATGACCAAGGAATTGATTAGTGATTTAGTAAAAAAATCTATTTATGTTTTATTGGTGAGGTTTTAAATATTTTTTATTTTCTATAATATATTAAATAATATTTGATTTTTTTAAGGAATAAGGATAGAGTGATTTTTCGGAAGAATGCATGTTTTCGTTGAGGTTTGATGGTGATTCGGGTTATTTTGGAAAATGGAATAACATGTTCCAATAGAATTTGTTATCAAATTATTCACATAATTAATATTTTAAAATAAGTGGTTCTTTGTTTTGTGGGTGGTAATAATTCTATGTTGATTTTTAAAATTTCTTAACCTTATTTCTAATTTTTTTTGATTTTTAATTTCATCAAAAATACTTACAAAAGTTCTTAACGTTAAATACTTATAGAATTGTTTATGTTGGAAATTCGGTATTATTTTTAGAGATTGAGGTATGATTTAACAATATATGATAATTTATGCTAATTGATTTTTTTTGTAAATATCTAGAGACAATATGAATAAATTTTCATTCCTTCGTGGATCTTATTATCCGTTAAATGATACTCTTATTACTTCAAGTATGAAAAAATCTTCTTTATATCATGGTGTATGATATAGAGTGAAGATTAATCCAAGCTCTACCAAATAATGAAATTATATTTACGGGATGGAGATAAATTAAGAATAATTCTTATTTTTCTTTATCTTGATAGTAATGTAAAACCTCAACATTTGGAAAAGTATCCAGGAAAAAATGATATACTTTTACATATATATTCAATGAATTGATGTTATTTTTACCCATCACATATTTATGGTTTTTTGGTCATTATCCTTCTTGTAACCATGTTCCCTATCAAAATATATTATAACATGAATTCCTTATTTCTTCTCCACAATTTAATTTTAACATACCACCAATATTCTCTGTATTAGATAACTAGGTTATGTGTTATATCATGTAATTTTATTATTTCCCACATCCCTTTTTAAAATAAAGTATTATTATCCCTCTATGTAATGTTTCTTGAAATAAAATAATTTTAAAATATTGTACATTTAATGGAATATAAAATATTTGATGGAAAAACTTGTCTAATTGGTGTTCATGTATAATTCCCATAGATTTTATAACACATTAATAAATTTTATTTCTTTGATATTTTGTTATACACTCATCCTTGAGTCAAAGTGAACCATAATATACTCTAAATTAAAAAAATATTCATTACATTAATATAATGAATAGTATAACATTATTTTGAGAAAAACATATATGAATAATGGTTCAGATAAAGAAAATATATTCATTTTATTCTTTGAAAATAATGTTTTCCTCAAAAAGGTATCTATGGGTTGTTTCATGGAAATAATACAATGAATTTATGTATATTTTAGAAAATATATTTGAAAAAAGAAAGTAATTTTTTATATTAACATGTCGAATTATGTTGCACAAAATTTAAGATAATTTTCAGAAAAGAATGATTTTTTGATGAATAGTAAAATAAATTAATTTTTAATAAGAACCCTCATATTGTTTCAAGAATATACAAATTTACTTTTCTTATAATTGTTTTGGAAAGTTTAAATTGTAAATATAAATTATTATAAATCCAATTAAATTCGATATAATAAATTTTATGTGGTATTTTCATAAAATAATATTTTATATTTATGAAAAAAATTTGTGAAAATTACCTTTTATCTCATTTTTCTGGATTAATATTAAATTAAAATAATAAATTTATTTGAATTTCATAATAAAAATTGTGTTCCATATTTTTAATAAAGTGAATAAAATTTTGTAAATAGTTCTCTTTTATTTCTGATCATTATTTATAGTTACCTTGGTAAATATATGTTACCTCAATATGGGTAAAATATGTAAAACATGGTTAAAACATTGGGATAAGGCTTTAATATTTCTATACAATATGAATTTTCCTATTTTATGATTTTATTTCATAAATTTTCATACAATTCACTAATATATGAACACTATGGCCTATATTTCATTGATTATGACCTTTATATTAATAAAAAAGAATAAGTACAAAATATCACCCTATTGAATTTAATATCTCCAATAGTTATACATATGGATAGAAAGACAATATATTTGGTTATGATATTAAATTTTGACAAATTTTTTTTTATCATATTAATTTTTTATATTTTTTAGATTTAATAATTAACTCCAATTCTAACACAATGCTGACATAATGCCTATCCAAGCAGTATAAATATCATAGGCGTTTTTTTAAAACACTAATAAAAAATTGTTTGGGTGAGTTATAGTACCCCTAGAACTTAGATGAAACAAAATAACATGTTATAGATGTTTTAAAGCTTTATTAAAATTTAATAATTATTTTTATGAATTTATGTCAAGGTGAATGAATAGTGTCAACAATGGCATGAATGATATTTTATAAAGAATAATATTTTCTTAAATTTCAAAAAAAATTATAAAAATAATTTAATATGACCATTATAGAGATACATAGTCTATAGAATCATCCATTTTAAATTTGGAATCTAATTATTATCTTATAATTAGAATTACATTCCCTTGAGATTAAAAAAATATTACCTGGGTTGAGGTAAAAATCAGTTAACAGAGGGGTTAAACCAATGTTATTGTATAAAATAACACAAAAACCTATCTAAATTTTAATTTATGATAATATTAATACCTTTTAATATTTATATTTTTATATATGTCCATTTGGTATTATTTTTCAGGATCATGACTTAATTGTATTTTATTCTTTTTTGTAATTATATGTGTGAATTTTCCCTAACTTTTAAAAGGACACTCGTTATCTATTTTTGTGACACCTCCTTTATCAATAAAACTAAAAAACTTAAAAAATAATCTTATACTCTTAAATATACATGAATTATAAGTTATTTTCTTCTTAAAATACATTTACAAGAGTCTTTAACAAGGGATCTCAAGGATCCCCATCGATTAAGATATATTTTTCCAACCTGAATTCTTCCAATTTATTTCTTCTTTTACCCCCTCTAAATATATGGTATTGAACATAATATAATAAATTAAGTATCATAAATATGACTAATTATTAATATTTATTATTATTATTATGTAACTACCATTATCCACCCTATATTCCAATAAATTAGAAGTGTAATTATCACTCGGGTTTATGTGTGGACTTCTTCCTCCATGTAGTCAAGACATTAATTTTGAATCACCATATTATATAGATGGATAATATTGTGGGTGTAATTTTTATATATTACATTTATGTGAAAATTATTTTTTCTATAATTATAATATCAAATATACACTATTATCATCCAATATTTTGAGAAATGACAATGTTTCTCATGTGTAGGTATAGACCACCACCACAACGAAGTGATGTGATACATTTTTCTTTTCTGGTGTACACGGATGGTAATAAGGATATATTATGTTAATTTAAATTATATAAATTAGATAATAATTATTTTTTAATGGTTAATAAATATTTAACTTGGATTCTTTTCATCCATTGAAAAGTTAAAATAATGTTCATGATTTCATACAGTTAATCATTTCCATGAATGATGTAAATAATTTTATATAACTAACTTTTATGGATTAATCTATGTGTATATATAATTAACAAATATGAAACTTATTTCATTATTAAAATTTACGAGCTAATGGAACCATGATCAAAATAAAAGGACCGGAATTACCAAAACAAAATGCCTATAAAAAAGAAATAGTGACCACATGGAAATGATGATTTTAAAAAGAAATTATTTATAATTTGGTGATGAAATGTTATAAGTGGATATAACATAATATTTTAAGTATTTTAATAATTATTTTATGTAATTATAAAAAAATGTAATTTATTAAATAGTATTTTAGATTTCTTTAAAAGAATGTAAAACCTGATGTAATGGATTATCATCTCAAAATGTCATCTTTGGGACATATGTTATGTTATACACCTATATTCTTTTTTGAGGAGTATAAATAGAATTTTTTTAAATTTAATAACTTTAATCTCTTAATAATCATGACATTTAAATATTATTGTGAATTTATTCATTCATTGTGATTATTATTCACATGTTACCAAAATGATAAGGGATTCTATCTCACTTTTAGTTCTCTAGGACATATTCTATTTTTACCAGTTGTTTCTTTTATGTGGTGTATATAATGACCATGAATTTATATTGTTGTGATTATCATTAAAATTAAAGGGAAATAAATATTCATATGATACTCTTTCTTTAATAGTGTTTTTATATATTACCAAATTATTACGTTATTTTTTTTTTCAATCTCATTATTTTTCAGGATTGTTTCTCATTGAGTTTTCTATAATGAAATTTCATGACATATCTATCATTAATAACATGAATTTTATTTACCTTTAATTATTTATATATATTAATTGTTTTAATTTAATTTTCCTCTATTTATGTACTCAAGAAACCATAAAAAATTATTTGAGGAAATCTGAATTCATTTCACTCTTTTGTTGAAAATACTTTCTCTTATATATCCATAAAATCTAAAAATACATTCAAGAATGTTTTTACTATTATCCTATGATTTTTAATGTCTTTTTAACCATTTTTTAAATTCAAACAAATAATTAAAATGGAATCTTCGATTATTTTTATGGACAAGGTACCTTGGATATTTTACTAAAAATATGAATGGAATCATTATTATAATGTACACAAAAAGAACCAAATTTTCATCCATCATGAAATGTTAGTGAAATGAAGCTTCTTTTACTTGTTTTCAAGGTTATTTTCCATGAAAATTTCCCAATTATATAATGGATTTTTTTTTATTTTAAATAATTTATTTCAATATGAAAAGAGTATTTTCCCAAAGAAATGTACCAATGATGTTTTAAAGTCATTTTTAATCTATTATAACATCGTTAGATGTTACTTATAGATTACTAGTGTTATGATAAAATTATACCATAAACATTCCTTTTATTGAATGGTTTATTAAGACTATTTAAGGATTATTCTATGAAGAATGATTCATTCCTACACATTAATTAATTATTTAGAATCCATTTGTAACCTATTTATTTTACATAGGTTATTCTATAATAAAATTATTAATCTTTTATGAAAATCATTTCCTTTATAAAGGTTATGATATATTTAATTTTTTATGATGTTATTAAATATATGTTTGTTTAATTTTCATTATTGTATGGGTGGGATTGAATTATATAGACCTCCAATGAGTTAGGTAAATATGGATATCTCATGAGTAAATATGGAAAAGAATGGGGAGTGAACCTAGTTTTGAAAGGAACCTTGTCCACTCTGATTGTCATGGTAGTGAACCTTGAATAGGGATATAGTAGAATGGAGAGTGAACCCAATACACTATGAAAGTCTTGGTAGTAATCCTTGATTAAGGAAATGATTTTTAGTACATATAATATCACATAAAATTATTTATTATTATAATATTATGATCTAATTTCTCAAATTCATTGATTCATTATTAATTTTTATATTATGATATTCTAAAAATTATTCCATGACCCCAAATTATGATATATTATATGATGAGTGTGGTTTTAAAATGTTAACCTCATTTCCTTATACAATTATGCTAATTAAAACATTACCATTTTTATTTCATTAGGATACATGCAAAAAAGTGAGAAACATCAAGGAGGACGGAAGTAGTGAAGGCCCAAAGCATCGTTCATAACAAAAAGAGAGCCTCCAGAAGGAAAGGAACCTACGTTGATATAGAGGGAAAAATTTTGTCTTGAGGAATCCTAATAATCCAAGAAGTCTTCATCCTTATTCACCCCACGCTATGTGTGGGAGATACCCCTTTTAGCAACCATGATCTTCTTGAACTTATGGATAATATAAGCTATGCTCCAAAGGATACTTCCACATCCTCATAGAGCATTATAAAGAGTCATGGAATCTATCTCCACCAACCTCAAAGGTATATTCCTTTGTTAAAAAACCACTAGCCATGTGGCCATTGCCTTTTCTTTAGCTAGAAGAACCTCACATCTACAACAAAAGGAATAAAAGGCCACCACAACAGACCCCCTCTGGTCTCTCATAACACTGCCACATCCCATATCCCCACTGGAGAGATATGTATGTATTGAGTTTGAAACCAGCACACATGGGATACCAATGTACCCAATGTCCTATAATCATCCTCCCTTATTGAAATCCCACACATTAGGTAAGAGATCTTATCGATGGACCAACATGACAACATGTGCATAAATTTACTATGTCTATCACTATATTTATCATTCTGAAGTTGATTCTAACACAAGTGTTGGAGGAGTTCTTGTGCCTCGAATCATTCCTTTCATTTTAAATAATCCTGAAACCACCTCAATAATGATAGAACTACTTTCCCTCTATGGACCATGCTCTGCTGCACCATCAAACCACCAGTTCAAGACCTTCTCCTGCCATCCACTTGAAGCTTTCCATCATAAGAGTTGTCCATGGGCTTGCCAACTCCATCAATCCCAATCACTGTTGATGAATAAATGATCCACTATTTCCTATTAAAGTTTTATGCAGCACCAGTATCTAGACACCAAATTTATACCCATGCATATAATAGTTTCATCAGTGGGCATGACATTATGTCAGACTCTCCAAACCACAAAATTAATCTTTTAGGAGATTACCTTGCACCATAACGATACCCCCCACAGATCTCCTGAACTGGGGTCCTTCCTAACAAAAATAAAATCTTTAATATAAAACCCGCTGGATGTAGCTCCCGTGAAAATGTGTCGGTCAGGGTCCTCACTCGGAACAATCTCTTTGAATGTAGTGAGCTGATCCACATCTAGAATGGCATGGATGAAATCTGGATGCACATTGGCTTAACAGAAATACATATACAGTAATAGATTTCTAGGAAACCAGAGAGTCCCTCCCCCAAGACCTTCCATAAATTCGCATCCCCTCTGCCCACCAACCATCGCACATGAGAAAGAAGATACTTTGAGTAAGGATGAATCAACATCCATTATTTCAACGGCTAAAACCTCAACACTTCCAAATCCAAGATGTATTTATCCAGCATGAGTTGGACCTAAATATTTCTATCCTCCATTCCATCCCATGCTAGCTTTGAATGCATCCCTTTCATGGTCGAAGAAACAGTCCTCAAATTTATGCCCCCTTCAGACAGAGTTAATGCTAAATTCTTCCATGAGGCCTAGTAGTGCTTTCTCTTCATCTGGTTGTCCCATATGAAGAAGACCATTATTATCTCCAAATTTGGGATCACATTTTTTGGAACCTTTACAGTGGAAATGAGGAGCATGGGAATAGAAACTAGAACACTATTAACAAAAGTGATGCAACCTCCAAAGCAAAGGAACCAATTTTCCCAATTGAGAATGTGACCCATGATCATTCCCACGAGCTTGTAAAAGTGATGAACATGAATGGAGTTTGGACTCACCAGGGAACCAATATAATCCACGAGGAAGGATCCTCTACTCATATTCAATCTGAATTCTAGAGGTGCAACCCTCTTGGACACAAGATCAATAGCATAGAAAAATAATCTTTTGTCCCCATTCACCTCCAAACCACACCACTTACAATATTCTTTCAGAACCCCATTCAACCCATTCACTATTCTACTACTACCATTGATAAATAAAATGGTATCGAGTGCAAACATTAGGTGCGATATTCCCTTCAGAGCGTGGCTTTCCCGAAAAAAAAAGATTCTCCCCAAGTGAATGCTCTTATTTATAAAAAATCTTAGCACATTTTGGGATAAAATGAATATTGTTTAAGAAAAGGGATCCCCCAGCCTCAAATATCTACATGCCATGAAGAAGCTGAAATGTTTGCCCATTAATGAAGTGGAGATCCACGTCGAGATAATACAGCGGAAGAGGAGATCTCAGGTCTAATTTGAGAAACCCATAAAAGTAAACACATTTAGAATAAAACCCCATTCCATTATATCGTAGGCCTTTCTCATGTCAAGCTTGAGAGCTAGGTTATTACCAAAAGAATTATTGGTTATCCCACTTATCATTTCATGCACCACTCTAATAGCACCCTGAATTGACCTCCCTTTAAAAAATCCATAATGCTCTGATGCCAACTAGTAATTTAAGTACACAATAAGAATTTTTTGGAAAATGATCATAAATACCTTATAAAGAATGTTTCACATGCTGATCAGCCTATACTGATCTACAATATGGTGGTTTCTTACCTTTGGAATCATAACCACCTTTGTCGCACTGGCTATGCGTGGAAGATGGCCACCTTGAAATAAGTCCTACAGAGATCTCACTAAGTCCCCGTTGATTGTATCCCATGGAGCCCTATAAAAAGAACCGGGAATCATGTCTCACCCTAGAGCCCTGACAGGGTCCAAAGACCACACCACTTCTCTCACATCATCCTCTTTCGGAGACCTCCTCAACCCCACATTGATAGCCACAGAAACACAACTAGGATGGTCCTAAAAAACTATTGTATCCTCACTTGGAATTTTTTTTTATATTTTAGAATTTGGACCTGCAAGAATATTTTAACAATGTAATTGGCCATATTCCATACTTCATTCTGATCATTGGTGTATGATACATCTCCTCTCAGAATATTGGGCTTATGAGGGCGACACCTTTATTTTATGCATGCATGAAAAAAACCAGTGTTCTTGTCCCCCTCACGAAGCCACTTAACCCTTTCTCCCTCTCTTTCAAGCCTCTATTGCTTTCATAGAAGATCAGTTAAGAGAACCTTCCTAGCCCTGAGGTCAAGAAACAAGGACTTATCCCATCTTTGATTAGGGTGAGCCTCCAAGAGTTCCACTTCCATACTAATCACAATTAGCTCCTAGTCATGAGCAGGAACCAACTTCCACCACCTTCGAAGAAGCATTTTTACCCTTATAAACTTATTATAGAAGGATATCCATGGGTTTGGTGAAATAATCTAGTCCCTTGCATCCTTGAATACATCATTGGATCCCAGATCTTCCGTCCAAAAGCTTGAAAACTGGGTGCATTCACCTTTCTGAGGACTGTAGCCCAGACAAAGACACAGAGGATAATGATCAGACAAGATACCAACTAGATGGGATACATTAGCATCCTAGAATAGAGAAATATATTCATGGTTCATCAAGCACTGATCGAGCCGAAACCAAGTTCTCCTTCCTCTACGTTGGTTATTACACCGGGTGTAATGATCTTTCTTAAATACAATATCCATCAGCCTATAACTTTCTAAGAAAGAAATAAGGGTCTGGATTTTAGTTCATGGGAATGCCCCTTCGCCTTGTTTCTCCACTGGAGATTCTACTGTGTTAAAATCATCTCCAACAATCCGGGGATGTTATCATCGAGAAGGCCATCAAGGTATCTACAAAGGATCTCTCACTCTTGTGCATTTCACTTCGCATAAATAAAAAAGAAACAAAAACATTGAGATCTCACTGTTATTCTTGTGGAAAGGTATTGTTCTGTCATTTTAATCAAATACACTAAAAATGTTTCCTTCGAGAAGAGATAGATGTGTAAGATGGGAGGTTTCCCATTCAAGAAACCACAAACTTTAAGCCTTTGAGTAGACTAACATATTCTGCCTAAACCTTGTTTTGGTTACAGAACTACCACCATTGTAACTGAGTGAATAGAAAATTCATTACCAATAAAATCATAATTCTCCCTTTTCCCAAACCCTCAGTCATTCCATATTAATATCCTTGACATTGAGATGTTTGTGACTGACTTTGGCCCTAGACTCCGGGCCATTGGATTAGAGAAACATCTTTGGGGAAGCGGAAGCGCATGATTTTGAATTAGATTGACTACACATGCCATTGATTTTGATTATGTTAAAAGATGTAGGAGTAAGGATTTCAATTTTCCAATCACTAAGAGAATCCTATTATGAAACTATGAAGCTATCAGGCACTACACACTTGGCTTGAGACACAGGAACCTGGATCGCTGGAGATAACATCGGATATACTGGAGGCAAGGGGGATATCATATCTTCTGAAACATGTAGTGAACAAGACACTGGGAATAACTGCGAAGAAGATAGAGAACGAAGATGATGCTCATTGGCTAAGGGCAAGGGATCCCCTCCCAACAGATCAGGCCCCATGTCCAAAGATTATAGAAGGGTTTAGTTTACCTTTTGAGGTTATGATTTGATAAATTAGGTGAAAACCATTCGGATAAGCCTAATATTATGATAACATACTAAATCATTCATATCTTAAGTATTATGTGGTTTTACTAGAAATGAAATGATGTCAAGATACTGTAATTAGAAATCATTTTCGCTCACATGTATCTAAGGGTAATAACCCTAAAAATAATTGGTTATATATATCATGGTCATTATTTTTGTTCATAATTCCATTACTACTAAAATGGTTTGAGAGTCACTGGTTATTTTCTTGGGTTAGTTCTCATTTTATTTATAAACCATTTTGAAGGATTTGAATAAGTGATGATCATGGATGAAAAAAATATAAAACTAAGGTTTCATAGATTGAAAAAAAGGTTTCATTATTTAATCATACTATAAATGTTTTTTTTTCATTATTATGTTTTTTCCTCTATGATTATTTTTTCTTAGACTATGTTTTTTGGTTTTATTAAATGGATATAACCATGTAGAATCGAGTTGGAAATTGATATGATGAACAATTGAATAATTTTTCTCCGAATAAACTAAATAATATAGGAACAAGAAGAAAACAACTTTTGATTAATCTTATTCAAACAACACAATATAAAAAACAACAACATAAACATAACTATGTTTCCAAATATTTTAAATTAGTGGAAAATGGTGTTTTATAGAAGTTCATGTTGAAATGATCATATATGTTATAAAGATAAATTTTCCTCATGTTAAGAATGTGGTATGAAGAACCTGAGGGAATATCTTAATGTAGGGGGAATATTTTTTCATTTTAAAAATTAAGGATATAGAAAACATATTGTTCAGTAATTGAATGATTTATGCGTGAAGAACATAGAAATTATCCAAGCCAATATCCTAATCATAGTGTTAAGTCCACGATCATGGAGGGATAAATGTTATGAGATTAATTAAATTAAATTTTTTAAATTATTGTTAGATTAGGATTGATGGATTATGTTATATAATTATTTTATTATTTATATTTTTAATATAAAAAAATGAAATATATACGGATTATTCTATAGTATTTTTGCTTTCTGGATTTACAATAATATGTTGAATGATATTTATAGCCTAGAAAAATGATCTAGTGATAAGGGTTTTTTTTAAAAAAAAATCATATTTTAGAGGTATATATAACACTTAATATGTTATAAATGAGAAGATAATTTTTTTTGGAAAAAGATATGATTAATATTGATTTTGTAAATGGGATAATATTGATGACTTTGGAAATCATAAGTTATTTGATGATAGAGTGATTCATATTATCTATTTTAATGTTTTTTATTTTTTTATTTAAGGAATATATTTTATATTAAGTTATTTTATGTTTGGAATAATGATAGAGTTAATTATTCTGAAGTATGTGTGTTTTCATTTAGGTTTTAGGGATATTCATGTTATTTTGGGAATGAATTTTCATTTTTTTAAAAGAATATATGATCCAGATATTCACATATATTTTTGAGACATAAAGACATACTTTCTTGTTTTTGGGTGCTTAATTTTATGATGATATTGGAAAATTAGAAAAAATATTTCTATTTTTTTGGATTTTTAATTTAGTTAGACATATCTAGACAAGTTTTAAGGTTAACTACTTATGGAATGGTTTATATTGATCTTTGGGAACTATTTTTAGAGATTAAATTATGATTTATACATTTAGTATATCCTATACTATTCATTTTTGTTTTGATAAATATCTAGAGACATGAAGAATGAATTTTCATGCTTTTAGGGATCTTATGATCCATTAAAAGTAAATTTTAGTGCCTTAGGCATGAAATATTTATCTTTATTTCTTGTTATAAGAGATGAAGTAGAAATTAATCAATTCACATACAATGGATGATATTTTATTCTTATGAAAATAAAATAAATTATGTATGTATATTGTTCTATGTTATCTATCATGATTATGAAATAACCCATCATCTTTATGAAAATTATATTGAAAAAATGAAATACTTTTTGCATAATTTCTAAGGAATTGATTTTCTTTTTACCTATTTTAGATTTATGGTTTTATATTCCATAAAATTCTCATATCTATGTCCTATATCAGCCTTTATTATAAATTAGATACTAGTTTTATCCTCCATGTATAAATTTTAACTTCCCACTTATGTTCTACTTATATGAGAACCTGATTATGTGTTATTTTAGGAAATTATTATGTGTACCAAATCCCCTTTTTAAAGGATGTATTATTATCCCTTTTATGATGTGTGATTATAACAATGTTATTTTAAAATATTAATCATTTTATTATTGAGATAAAATTCAGTGTTTGCAATTTTATAGGGGTTAGAATATTATAACCTGAGATTTTATAAAATATTTATAAATTTTTATTTCTTCGAATACTTGGGGATCAGGCACCCCAAGTCAATGAAACTATAATATAGTAATCTATTATAACCTATCCATTAAATTGGTTTAATGAATAAGAATAATGACATTGTAGAAAAGAATGTGTATAAATGAGTGGATAAAGAAAATATATTCATTATATTCTTTAAAAAAAATTCTTCCTCATAAATGGTTTTTATTTATTTTTGGGATCAAATAATAAAATTAATTTATACCAATTTTTGGAAAAACACATTGAATAATGGAACATCATATCTGAAATCAGTATGAAAATTTTTTATTATAGAAAATATTTCATAATTTTCTGTAAAATTTTCATTTTTCTGAATATTGTAAATAATCATTTTTATTGAAAATCATTATATGATACAAGAATTTATAAAGTAATATTTTAATTAAAATTGTTATAAATGAAACATTATTTTATTTATATTAGTAATATTCCAATTAAGGTTATTAGAAATAATTTTGTACTGGATTATTTTATAAAAACATTTTATATTTTGGAAAACATTTTTCCAAAAGGTTTATTTTCTTCCTGTTTTGGGTGTTTCATATTAAATTAAATATTTCCACTTTTATGAATTTAATTTTAAAAAATGGAATCCATGTTTGGAATAAATATTTTTTAAAAAATTAACTATCTTCCATTTAAATTTTATCATTATGAATAACAACCTTGATAAATATTTGTCACCTCGGTAAGGGTAAAACTGGTAAAAGAAGTTCAAAACTATTGGATAAGTATTTATAAAATTTCTAACTATAACACCATATAATTTGAATAAAATAATATTTTTGATAGAATATGTGACATGCAACACTAATCCCAAATGAACCGTGAAATATTATAGTTTAAAGAAAAATTTTATAACCGTGTCATTAAATTGGAAGGTATGAATAAGATTGACTACATGATGAAATATATAATGGTCTTACTTAGTATTTATAAATTATTATTAAATTAAAAATTAATTTTTAGTAAAGTAATTTTATTCTTAAAAGTAAATTTCATTCTACAAAATTGGTTTTCATTCTTTTTGTGAGAATATATTATCATTTATTTATGTAACTTTTATAAAAATAATTTAAAAAATAACTTTTTAAATAAATATAATAAAATATACTTATAGTGAAATTTAGATATTTTATGAAATGATTTATTTTTCAATGAACAATAAAATATAATGATATCTTTGAAAGATATAATCTATTTTAAATTATTTACAAAAAAAATTCTATTTTATATTTTTTTTAAAATTTAATTAGTTATTTTTTTATTAAATATAATCTAATTATTGTCTTTTGAATTATGTTTAAACTTTTATTTAGTAAAAAAAACATCTGTATACATAAAAATCTTCTTTTATAATTTTTTTTGAATTCTTCTTTTTATACATATATTTCTTTCATCCACTTCTAGAAATTGAATCCTAAAAATTTGATTTCATATCTTCAATTTAGAGGTTTGTGTTTGGTAAATAGACCCCTTTTATTTTTTCAGTATTAAAAGTAATTATTGAAAATATTTGTCATCACAGTAACTGTAAATCGGTAAATTACGGTTACAAATAATATGATAAGGACTAAAAAGTTACCATAAAACTTGGTTTTATTCTATTATATTTATATAGTTTATCCATTTCAATTCAAGTCTCTAAATGATAGATTTTTTCAATCATATTTCATTGGTTGTTACCTTCAGATTATTTTATTTATTAAAAACATAAAAATATAATACACTTTGTTTCATTATCACTAAAATTTGGAATATGGATAAATAATAAATATGTTTTGATTTTAAAAGGGTAATTTTATATAAAATTTTATATATTATGACGATTTATTTATAATTTTTAGTGATCAAATAATTACATTAAATGCGACACAATGTCGACACAGAATGAATTCAATTAATAGAAAGATAAAATATAATAATTTTATGAAATTATTGTATTATGTAAATATTTGGATAAAAATAAAATTTTAGACACGTTTATATGGATTATATTTAAATTCAATTATTTTCATGTGGTTTTAAAAGTCAAATTAAACAAATAGTTCAAAAAATGTCCCTAATGATATTATATAATAATTAATATCTAATTAAATGAAGAAAAATTCAAAAAAAATCATATATTTATGCATGTGATTGGTATTTATTTATAAATATGAAAAGTGTTTAATTTATTAACCAACTTTCCTTTTATAGTGACTATATTGAACAATAAATATTGAAAACATTGTTATGATGGAAATTTTCAAAAAGGGTTAACACGGGTTAAAACAAAGATGTAAGTATAAAAACCAAATATAAAAATGTAAATTTTTATGATGATATTATGTTGATCCATCAATATCAAATAATTTATTTATATCAATTTGGAAGTATCTTTCATGAAAATTAATTTTTATTAATTTATTATTTTATATAATTCAAAGAGTGCACCTCCCCCCAATTATAAAAGTGAACCTCCTATACTCTTTTATTAACAATTATTAATATTTTTAGATGATAAAATGCCATCATAAATTCCATAAAAAAGTCTGAGAGTACATTTTTAGTATAATTTTCACGATATAGGGTTAAAGGTTAAAGAAAAGAATTTTTTTTCAAGTGGTGTAGACTTTAACGAAATATTTTAGTTTTACTTCTCCCTCTGAATCAATAAAATATTCTTCAAATATGATGAAATAATAACACAAGTATATTCAATATATGTATATGTATTTATTATAATGTAATAACATATATCTATCTTATCTTCTAATAAATGAAAAACGAAATTGTCGTTCATATGTGTGGCGGACTACAACCTTGTGAATCGATGTAATTGTTTTCCAGCAATGCTTCTCATGATTGGTTATAATGATGGATGTAACGTATATATATTATATTCATTACACAATTAATATTATATATAGATAATATATCATCTATTTTCTTACCTTTTCATCCATTGAAATGTGAAAACATCATTCATGCGTACATGTGGAATAAAACCTCTACAAAGAGATGTGATTCACTTCCCATAGTCACATCACATGTCTTATTTATATAAGTTTATTTAAATAAGATATATTATATTTACAATAAAATCATGATTTATTAAATATAAAATAACACTTATCTTCTTTCTATCATGATCATAGAAAAAATTGAAACGTTTCTCATGTGTATGCATGACCTACCGTCTCCATGATTATAACATAGTTAATTTTTCATAACTATCGTTAATGATTGGTTTTTATTTTATAATTTATAAATAAAAATAGTAAATTTTTAAAGAATATTATTATAGTAATGATTAAATAATGACCACACTAACTATATTCATCCTTTAGAAATCATATTGGACATATGAGTCGAATATCATCAATATGTCTGACGTAAGATTAATTGATTAAGTAATTGATTATAAAATGTAATTAAATAAAATAAAAGGAATAATAAAAATGGAAATGTTTCTTGTGAAAATATATAATTAACATTTTTTTATATTCAGGAATATAAAGAATGTACATGATGAGTCATATACAAGGTAATGGAATTTATAACTCAAAACATTTTTTTAAATTTTTTAAAGATTTGTTTTAAAAATATTTTTCATCCCCATATGTTTTCTTGAAATTATTTTACAAATTAAAATAAAATAATTATAAGGGAAATTATATCTCTCTTTTTAATTTCATTCAAATGTTATAAAAAATATAACCTTTTATGTTTTTTATATGTAATGTTTTGAATTTCGTTACAAAATGAAAAAAGGAAGGTTCTATTTTAATATATATGAAATTAAAAAATATTCCTTCACTAAAAATATTTTTTAATAATTGTATTTATTTATATGTATCCATGTTTTATTTAAATAAAACCACATTTTCCTATGTTTTCCATATTTCCAAAATTGGTTTTAAACAGAATTGATATTCCAATATTTGGAAAAACATTATTATGGGTGCAAGGAATGTTTTTATAAGTATTAATGTATTAATGTGTTGTGATTAAGTTAAGATTCAAATGAATTATTTACATAGATAGTTGGTTTTGTTAAAAATTATGTATGTGTAGAGTCACATGCTTAATGTACAAGGATATTACATTAATTTTGAGAATACATAATATATTACACAGAAATACGCCTAAAGATCATATTATTATAGTTCGAATGGAATGTAGGCCTTCATTTTTATTATTTATCAATAGTCCACCTTTATAAGGATGAGGGGGAACCCTCACAAGGCACGAAGGCTCAGAGACAATTACATGACCCGTAGGTCTTAGAGGGAATCACCCAGACAAGAAAACATGGAACTACTCCTCCCCAGCATATGTCATAATGATCAACACTCAACCTTCACATTACTGGTTGGTTAGCTATCCATTGATAAGCTGCATAAGCCTAGTACCAATGTAAAATCCATACCCTCTTGTACTTCCAATTACGGCTAGCTCTGCTCTAGTGAACGCATCAGCCCTGAATCCTCCTCTGGAGCCTTGTTCCTTATAGTCTAACTGGTATATCAGCATAATCAGGTGGCCTGAAGGCCTTGGGGTGGCTCTAAGGCCTTATGGTGGACCGAAGGCCTTGAGAGACAACTGGACCAAAGTCTTTGTGTGGCCTGAAGGCCTTACTGGACTTGAGGCCCAAACCAGTGTCCCAAAGGCCAGTATGGATTAATAGTTTCGGTTGCTACAGTGCCGAATAGTACCTACTATAGTACTGCTACAGTGCCTGCAATAGTACATGCTATAGTGTATTTGGAAATTTGGAACACATTCTTCTAACTTGGTGAAAAATCCTCAATATCACCCATAATGATATTACCTTTTATTTTTCCTATCCAAAACCTTTCTTCATATCCTATGGAAAAGATAGCATTTAAAAAGGGTGAGCTCAAATGCTCAGTATGGGTAGGAATATAATATATCAGAAAAAACCTAAACATAAGAATGTAAAAACATGAACATAAATTTGAAAAATAATACTATCTATAACAAGTATCTAAATCATGATTCTTGAAAAAATCATGGTAGTTTATATGGCAGAATTTATAAAGGAACACGAACCCAAATAAAATTCTCTTGGCATAAAACATGGAATTTTGGATAACACATAATCAAAGAAAATAATTTCCATATTAACCAAGTATCATTTCTTAGACCATTATAGTTAACAAATTCCATTTCTAAACATGGTTTACTTACCATTCAGCCCTATATTACTAAATAGGATTTACTTGACGTTCACCTTGTATTACTTAATTGGACTTACTTGTCATTTAAACCATGTATTACTGAACCAGATTTACTTTTTATTCTTGCCATTTCTATCCCATAAGATATAAATATTTACCCAATGCATTGGAGGGAGATATAAGTACCACCCATCATATAATTAAAACCATACATATGTGTGCCACAAAAACAAAACCATTCATCAAAGCATAACCTAAGGAATAAAATTGGTTTCTTAAACATAATTCCTTGATAAAATAATGCATATATAACAAATGGATTTCAAAAATAGAAATCCATCATATACTTAATCAACCATAAGAGTAATAGGGATAATATACTTGAATCATATCCATAATCTTATATGGAAAGTAATTTTGATAAAACAGTTGAAATAATTCAGGAGGAAAATATCCTTTCATCTTTTAAAACATTTTTTTTCTTAAAAAACCATACAAATTTTGAAAAAATGAATTTAATTGGAAATAACCTTGAAATAGTTTAATAGAAGCTTCATGGAAAAAAGTGTTATGAAAGCATAAAAATCCATTCATGTTGTGTAAGTTAAAAGAGAAAATTCTTCTCATACTTCATTCAGAATGTCAAAAAGTACCTTATACCACAAATGAAAAAATATTCCTTTTGTAACCATTAATAAAAAATCACTAATGGGTAAAATTGACATAAAACAATTTACCCTTTACCATTTTAACACAATTTACAATGGTTACAATTCATATTAGCCAAAACTAAAAGAGACATAATTTCTAAATTTAGACATCTTGAATCCAAATTTGACATCCATTTTTCAAAATTCATTACACATATTTGAAAATTTAAATTTAAAATAAATACAATAAAATGTATTCAAAATTAGTTTTATCTGAAAATTTACCTTTAAAAATGGAATACGTTTTTATAATAAATTCATGTATAAAATAAATTTCAATTAAGATAATTGGATTAAAATGAAAGAATTAAAATTCAAAACTAATCAAGAATATATTTTCACCTTGTAAATACCTTAATAGAAAAGATAGATTTAAAAAATAATAATCATTTCAGTATTTACTAAAATAAATAAATAAAACATATCTGAGGAATAACAATAAATAAACCAAAGTATATTTTGATACTCTACTTTCAAAGAAAATTTTTATTTTATAAAATAGAATATAAAAAGTGTTAATAACTAAATTTAAAATGGGTTTGCCATCAAAAAGTGGAAAAATATTTTTTTTTCAAAAATATATATATATTTTTTGAGAATTTTAATTTGTTCTTATATCATGTCTAGAATATATAAAAGATGCAATTTAAACATTATATTAAATATATTAAATATATATTTCATTAAAAACATCAAGAGTGTTTTCATAATTTTATAAACTTTCTTTTTTCATTTAAATAATTTATTTAGGAGAATGTTAATATTGTTTATACCTATCATTATATTGGCTAGGTTATAAGGTAACATACTAATATTTAGTTTTTCACTTATAATCAGTCTTTCATGAAATTATTATATCAATAGAACTTGAAATTGTGTGTAACAAAAGACAAGCATATAATTTCTTATACCAAAACCTAAGCTGGTGTTATGTATTTTGCAATCTTATCTTGGTGTAGCGTACAAAACTAGAAATGAAAGAAATTAAAAAAAATCTTTGAAATAAAAATTTTGAGGTATTAAAATCCACCCCCCCTTGAAATAAATTTCTCCCTTGAAATTCTTCGGGTTTATAGAGTTTTTAATACATTAAAGTTTCTTTCATAGAATCCCACTTCTTAAAAATGAATATGAAAACATTGTTTTCAAAATGGAAAGCTAAAAATATAATAGTTACCCAAAGTAACTCCTTAATGGGTTTCCAAAAATAAGAAAAATGGTGGGATGTGAAGAAATAAATATTGAAGAAAAATCTAACATTAATGTTCTGAATGAGAGTTATAGATAACAAGGATATGAGAATGTTGATAATCACAAATCCATAAATCTTCATTGATTTAGGGGTCCATTTGATTCATCGGAAATAAAGGTATTAGGGTAATATTTTCTGTTATAAAAACCTTTACCTATATTTCAATAATGAGATGAAATAGTTAATTGATTAATTATAAAATAATCATTTCCTTGTTCATTGATAAATTTTCACTTCATCTCTTATTCCATGAAATGAGGTCGACTTTTTCATTCCTAATGTGTTAGGAGATCATGATATCCATAAATAGAATGATTGTTCATTATATCAATATCTATCACAAAAAAATGTTTGAAGAAGATATAAAATAAGAATTACTCCATATATAGTTACATAATACATTAATCTAACAAACTTTATCCACGGCTTAAATTATACTTTCTATAAATGGATAAATGTTCAATCCTTCAAATGTCGAAAATCTAGAACTTTAGAAAGAGTTGAACTAAATATGTATAAACTTTATCTACCATATGTCGTAAGGTATCTCTTTTTGGTCACCTTACAAACATGTGAACACCATCATCATGTATTCTCTTGATAAAAACTTGAACTTCCATATATCCATTTTTAAAACCTCCATGTTTTCATATTTTTAATTCCAAAAAGCTGCAAACTTCTTCCATGATATAATAAACAACTTTTAAAAAAAATCCATAATCGGTTTTTAGGTAATAATTATCCTTAAATTTACATATTCATAACCAACATATCACTATCTTTTCATCATGATCATATTATGGCTTATCCTTCCCTTAATCATGTCTTTTTAAACTTATCACCCAATCACTTTTCATGGTTACTAGTACCATTCAACATATACTTTCAAATGCCTAAGGAAATCAATAGTGTAACAATTATTATAGGTTTCCTTATTCCATAAAGCCATAAAATTATTTTAAAACATTATTTTTGATAAACATGAAATAATTCCACTATCTTCTCAAACCATTGACCATGCATTTTTAGTTTATTCCTTACCACTTCTTTCATCTCATATTTTTTTCGTAGTCTCTTCATCATAAACAACATAAATAATACTCATAATACCATACTTATTATCTTCATGAGATTTTCCACTAGGGAATTTATTTTTATAATTTTCATTCATTACACATTTAACACATTTAACCATTGTTTATGCCTTATCGATAGCATTATACTTATCAGAACGATTTTCTTTCCATTTATTAACTTTGTGTCCCTATTTTACACACCCAAAGAATCTTAAAGTTCCTTTGAAACAATATCTTTGATGCCACTTCCCACACTATTTACCTGAGGGAAATTGAACCTTATTTCCTCTATGGTCACCATGAAACTACATATTTATCTTATTATGTGGGTCAGTAAACACACCCAAGTTGATATTATTAATCATATTATGAGATTTATGATTATATATAATAATGTTTTTTGGATTTCTATCTCTCATTTCATTTAATTTACAATGAGGAATATCATTCCATTATCCATGATCCTCATTATTAACATAAATCATCTTGTTTCTATCCATTTTATAAAACCAAAAAAGAAAATTGTTAGCAAATAAAATCAAAATGTAAAAAACACACAATTAGGGAAATTTAATTTCAATCTCTAATATCTTAGGTTTTATCCTATATTATTTATGATCTTTACCATAAATCTAGGAATGTGACCTATAATTTTACTAATCATTAGATAATCCCTAGAAATTTATTAGAAATATATCTACAGATCTCACTAATGTTTTTGCATCCTAGTTTCCATAGGGTGACTAAACATTCTCTCTGATACCAATTGAAGAGACCAAATCTTGATGTTTATCGATATTAAAATACCTTTGAAGAATATTTTTTAAATTATATAGAAATAATCCTAAATGTCATATTAAATTTGTGTCTTTGGAAACTGGGAACATATTATGCTAACTTGGTGAAATATCTTCATCATCTCTTATAAAGACCTTCCACTTTAGGTTTACAACCTAAAACCTTTATTTATATCATGGGGAAAAGGAAATATATAATAAGAGTGAGATCAAATTCTTTGTAACTGTAAGAATGGAAAATATCATAAAAAACCTAACCATAAGGATGTAAAAAATGGACATAAATTTTCAAAATCATACCATCTACAACAAGTATCAAAATATTCAGTCATGAAATAAATCTTGGCACTTCATAAAGAATTAATTATAAAGGAGCACACACCAATATAAAATAGCATTGGCATAAAACATGGAATTGTGGAAAACATATAAGCTTAAAAATCATTTCTATATTTTCCATGGATCATTTATGAAACCATTATAGTGGAAAAATTCCATTACTGAATTGGGTTTATTTAGGGTTCCATCACTGTATTACTGAACCTAATATACTTTTCGTTATGGCCCTGTATTATAGAACTATAATTAATTGTCATTATGACCTTATATTATAGAACCGTATTTACATGTTGTTCTAACCATGACTATATCATGAGATATAAATATTTACCCAATGCATTGGAGGGAGATATACATTACACCCATCACAAAATGAAAACCATACATATATGTACACACAAAAATCATTCATCAAAACATAATACAATGACTAAAATGTTTTTCTTAAACATTATTAATTTATAACAAAATTCATGTAAAATAAATGGATTTCATAAATAGAATTAAATCATAAAAATAATCAACTATAATAATAATAGGGATAGTATATTTGAAACATATCCATAATCTTAGATGGAAAATAATTTTGATAAAACACTTGAAATTAATTATTGAGGAAAATATCCTTTCTTCTTCAAAAAAATTTATTTTCTTAAACCACCACACAATTTTAAAATAAAGAAATTTCATTGAAAATAACCTTGAAAACTTGTATGATAATATTGATGTAAATAAGGTTTTATAAAACCATAAAAATCAGTTCATTCTTTATATGTTAAAAGAGAACATTATTCTCATACTTTTTTCGGAAAGTAAAAAAGTACCTCATTTTGAAAATAACAAAAGATCACATTCATACAATTTATTAAAAATTTACCAATGGATAAAATTAACATTAAAAAAATAATATGGATGGAAAGAATATTTTTGGAATATATATTTAGGAAACATGGTTGTGGATGATAAATATACCCCAGTAAATACATGCCAATAAAGAATCTCAAATAATAATGAGATAAAAAATTATCACATAACAATTTATAAACAGTTGAATCATATGCCTCATAAAATAAATAAAACTGTATCCATATTTAAATAACATAACATTAATAATAAGAATCATAAAAACATTCATGGGTAACATAAATAACACAAAAAAGATATAAATTGTGTATAAGGCATATGTCACATAGAAATAAAAGTGAGATAAAATATCCCTTACCCTAGGTATGATATACAATATATGTATTTGAAACATATTTATAATGATTTAAATGATTCCATTGACTTAATACATAATCTTATTAATTCTTATGATATCATATATGATCATATTATTATCTGTTTGGTAATAATATTACATTTTTAGTTGTTATTAGGGTAATACGTGCTTCATTTTCTTCTGATTGTTTTGTCAAATAAGTTCTGGATATCCTTACTTGTTCATAGTTATATCATTAAAAATTATATTAAAATAATTTATATCATATTTATTCATTTAATTTATTTATATAATCATTTTCTAATTAATATCATGTAGAATGAATTGCATCACATCATAGAGATGGTAGGTCATACGTAAGCACGGGCGACGATATCATTTCTATAATAATGAAATGGTGTGAAAGTGGTTGGTATATATTTTATTCTAGAATCCATATAATTTTATAATAATAATATATAGATATTATTTCCATAATTATATCTATCCATGTAATATGGTTTTGAAAAATGTATTACATCACGATGTGGAGATGGTATGTCGTATGTACGCACATGTGGTGATTTCATTTTTCTTAGGATGGATAGAATGTGGAATATGGTTTTCCATAATATTATTAATATATTAATATATAATTTATACTGTATTTATTAATTAAAAATAGAAACAACTCACAAATTGGTAGTAGAAGAGGAAATAATTTAAGAGAATCGGTATAGGAGAATACCTCTTCTACGATGATCTCCCACTACATCTCCTCTTAAATGAACTATTGATGGTATTTTGAGAAGAAATGAATCTATAGAATGTGACTAAGGAAGTAGATAAGGTAATTGGGTAGGGTATGGATGAACTACGAGGCTTAATGAGTTTTCCTGAAATGAGGGGGGATGTTCCCTTTTATAATTGAGGTGAGGGTCACATTTGGAATCACCAAAAATATTAATTGACAATAAAATCAAAACCAATCTAGAAACATATAAAACATCTTATTTTATAATATAATATTATATAAGGTTGTAATCTCATTAACCTATTATTTTTATCCTAGTTTAGATATCAATTTATACCATATCTTTTAATTTAACATTTAGTAACTCTATTTTAATTTTATATAAGGTAACATATTGTCCAATATTACAATAGGGCAATTCCAACTTATTTGATGTAAATTAGACCATAAATTGATACCTTTGAACATTTTACAACATTTAATAATTATTCTATATTTTTGAAATGTTTTATGATTTTTAAATAATTAACAAAAAATATTTTGATAAACAGTCAATAGTGTCCATTTTGACACTATTTATTTCATGGATTTATAAAAATATTAAGATATGATTTTATCATGGAATAAAATATTTTATCATGTCCTATTGTGTCATATAATTCTATAAAATTAATTGGAAATTTGAATTATTTCAAATTATATTTATTTTAATATTTTCAGTTACTTTTATTTTATATTTTAATTATTAAAACAATTACTACATCATTTTTGTGTAATTATTACAGAAACATATTTATTGGGTAAATATTAAAAATAAAATTCTATAATAAAGATAAATCTACTATAATTTATAATAATACATATTTTCTAATATATATTCTAAAAAATACTACATTAAAAATGTTATAATTATTAAAACTTGAATATGAAAACATCAACATTAATTTAGAAAAACTATTATAAATGTGATAATATATTCCATATGGATAAAATAGTAATTAATTCCACCCTTGGAAGATTTTGGAAGATATTTAATTGAGAAATAATATTGGGTAATGTGTTTTATTCATTATATTTATTATCATATTAATGAAAATTATTTTAGTGACTTTTTAACCATTAAATAATTTCTCCATCATCAATGTATAAGCAATTATGGTAATTATTTTTTTTCTAAAAAATTATAAATAAATTACCATGATAGATAAAAACATTATAGATTTATAAAGATTATTTATTGTCAAATTTAACTTCAATACAACCATATGTTAAAAATTATATGTTTATTAAATCATGAATATGACATCTTTAAAATTATAATAAATAAAACAATATAAATATTATAATTCCACCCAAGTGGCCAAAAAAGTCAAAATTATATTTTTAACAAGAATATATGTTTCATAAGTTAATAATTTGCATTTGTATTTGTTCGTAAATGAAATATATCTCATTTTGGACACATAATAGATATTAATGTAAAATAAAGTGATAATTTGTGGATTTATTTGATTTTAATATTATTTATGTCATTTTCACAAGAAATTATCCATTAAATGACATAATTTCGAACCTCAACTATTAAGGGTCGAGTTTCATTCATAAAATAAAATATTACAATTTTTAGGTTCATTTTATAGATGTTATAATTTTATTTTTAACCTAAATTACATAATTTACCCTTTAATGTGGTAATTGTTTTTACCTAGGTTACTATTCATATTGGCCAAAAATAAAAGGGACCTACTTATAAAATTTAGACCTATTGAATCCAAATTTAACATCGTTTTTTCAATATTCAATATGTAACACCCCAAGGATTTGCAAATAAATTTAATATTGAATGAATGTAACACTAAATATCTACAAAACACCACTTTTTAATAACCTAGCATGTAAGCATTATTTTTACACCTTTGTGATTTTAATTTCGAGAAATGATATATATATATATGGTTGTGTTTAGTTTGATATTTAGAGCCTTATAAGCCAAAAATAATTTCTAGAAAATAGTAACATACCCATATGAATAGAAATATTACCCTTATAAATAGTAAATTATATTATTATTTTATTATATTAAGGATATAAAATTATGAAACCTTGATTTCTTTTTCATGGTGATATAAAATGAATTATAGATTTCAAATTGCTACTTTTCAAATAAATTATTATTTATTCAAAAATAAAATTATTTAAATTTAGAAATTTATTTTCAGAAATCAGAGTTTATTTTTGAATTCTACACATCAAAAAAAAATTTGGTTAATTTTTTGGATTTTTCTAAAATAGCCACATTTTTTATGAATAATAAAATACTGTAATTTACCGTATATATACATTATCAGTTAAATTCAATATTCCTAGCATCATTGATAATGTAATAACATTTGGCTTAAACTCACATGCACTTATTACTAATATGGGTCACATTATTCATCAATATTGGTTATCTTGAGGGAAATAATAAAATAATGAATAAGATATTCAAAAATCACCCTCTCCTCCACTATAAAACCCCCCTCACTCCCTATTCTATTCACTTCTAAAAAGTCATCCTCCTTATCTAAATTATAATCAATTATCCTCAAAAGATCCTCCCCGACGTCCATCATCCCATGGTCTCGTAAAAATATAAAAACCTCTACCCTAAAGACACTATCAAGGAAGATAACTTCAATAGGTAAATTCTTATTTTCATTTCTTTTATTTCAAGTTAATTTATTCTATTTTTATTTCCTCACCTCATTTCATACAATTGTTATGATAATTCTTTTACCATACATGTACTTTTATTTTGTTATGATGATGGAATATTTTGATTATCATATATCCTTTCCCCTTATTTTATACAATAAATGAAAACACCATCCAAGATGTTTCATTTTTCACATTAAATGGAGACAGGTTTTAAATTACAATTACCATCATACATTCTAGTCATGAAACCATTTTTAGGGTTGAACCAGATTATAATAATTGAATTATAAATTATTTAAGGTTTTTGAATCTTTTTTTACAGATGATATTAAATTTTAAATCAAAATGAGTTCGTTGTGACCAAAACCTGCCAATTAACCCAAACTATTATTATTAATGTTTTGTATAATGATTCATCTTCACTTTCAATAACCAAATAAATTTTATTACCATGTAATATTATTTATGTTAACAAATAAAATAAAATAGTTATTTTAGAAAACTATTTTCATCTTACATGTTTATCCTTACATGTATATAAGTAAACAGGTCATGAATACCAAGGAAGAAAATGCTCCAGAACAATAAATATAAACCTCTTAAACCCATCAAGACGACTATGAATTAACTTAATAATGATATTATAAATATATTTCTTAATAAATAGGTTATCTAAATATTAATTAATGAATTTAATTTTTTTTTCAAGACACTACGATTAAGTGAATAACACCATCAGACTTAATGTAAGTGTTTCCTCATCTCAATTCCATTTTTGTGATACATTCCATAATCAATAATATTACTTGAGTATGGGGTATATATACTTACCATTGATGTATCATGTCATTTATTTCATTAATTTCTTGGTATTATCTGAATAATTTTATGGTTATTAGTTTTGGGAATATGGTTCAATTGATTACAAAGTGGTAAGGGTTTTCAACTCGAACCTCCATTTTCATTCAGGTTACTCTTATTCTCTACTTACCTCAATTAAATTATTATTTATTGATATCCAATACTAAAAACATATGATTTAATGTTATATATATTTGTACCATATAGAATCCTACTTTCATTTAAGTGGAGCAATAATTTTTAAATGGATCATTCAAAAATGATTCCTGAAATAGATGCAAAATTCAATGGAATTTTTCAAATTCATACATATTTTCAAAGGCACTCTATAATCATATTTTAGAAATTATTATCTTTATAAAATAACTATTTATATTATGAAAATACTATCTTAATTGACATCTAGTTTTGTAAAAATATTTTTTTTAAAAGAACTCTTCTTTTCAAGGTAAAAGATTATTTATCTCAACAATTACCCGATGATTTTATTAGAGTATATTCATATATTTCAAAACACTTGTTAATTATATTTTATTATTTGGGTTAATAATTTATGAAATCATCTAACATATTTAATTTAATGGATTATGATTAGTTTGACTATGGATTTCCAATCACAAAACTAATCAACAATTTACACTGTCTGGTTAGTGTTTATGCTTAACATTGAAGAAAAGTTATTTACATTTCACATGATAGTTTCAATATGAATATATATTTTTGTATGTTTAACCGCATTAATATTAGGAGTGAATTGGATGTATTAAGTGATGTGTGGGGCCCAAACGATCCCCTTGATGAATCGGTAGGTCTAATGAGAAAAACTATGGTATTAGCGTAAGGCCTTGAAAAAATGGTTATTTATGGTCTTCCCATTAGGCCTTGATTGTATGGTCATGAAGTCTGGAATTATGCAAACCCTCACTACGAAACTAGTAATTGAATGTTCATGTGGTTATTCAACTAGTTGAATACCCATGATTATGTTTTATTGTGGCATTATTTATTCTGCTCTTATTCCTACCATAATGTGTTCAATTTTATTTTTAAAAGCATGTGTGTTTAGTTATTCACCATGACTAATGTTAATGTTTATGATATCTTATGTTGTATTGATTACCCACTTCAGAGCATTTGAGCTCACCCATTTCTTATGTTTACTTTTCCCAAGACATGAATAGGTATATTATTAATGACATGGAGGGATAACCAAGGAGTTATAGACATTGTCAAATGAATTTATATATTTTATTTTTTCCAAGTTGTAATATTGAACCTGGGTTTGTTTCTGTTTTCCCAAAAAACTAAACTATTCATTCTTTTTGGATATGAATTTCTTGTAATCAAGCTAATATAATGAATTAATGAATTCAATCTGGGAAAATAGGTTCAGGTCATTATATTTGGTATTAGAGGAAGTTTAGAAAAAAACATTAAAACTAGATTTTGAAAATTATATTAGGGAATAAAACCCTTAGATAGAATTTGGGGATAACCATGAACGAACATCTTGGAATTTTGGTAAGGAATATATTATGTGGAAATTTCTGGAAAATACAACCATGTTAGGATACTACAAGGGGATGTGGTTTTGGAACATATGTTCCAATGAGTAAAAAATATAATATTTAGTTTTGGGCTTGACCCGGGGTGTCCTAGTACACAACAATGGGCCTTATTGGGCACCTGGTTTGACACTCCCGGGTGATATTCTTGAGATAATACACATTTTCATTACAAGACATTTTGAAGGGTTTAAATGTTAATTTTTATTTAATGAAACCATGTTTATAAATATGAGATTATATAGGTGTAGGATTTAAATTTGTGTTAAGTATTGTTTTACATTGAGATTATTTATTATGATCCATAAACTACTCTAGTTTATGCCATTATTTAGAAATGGGGCCTAGTGAAATGATTGGAAATTGTGTGAACGTTTCTGTCCCATAGAGGGATTTCCCTCTAACACAAGATAGTGATGTTGACTCTGGTTCTGTTACTGGATTTGAGAAACTTATAACTAGACTTGGATAGTTGATTTAAGTTATTGAACAATAACCTTACCCATATAGAGCATTCCGACAGACAACGTGTAGGATCATTTTTAGACTTTTATATATTACAATGAGATCCATCATTTTATTGGACTAGAAACCCATCTGTAGTAGAGTGGGGAATAAAATTATTAGAGAATATATTTATCTCTTTTGGATATGAAAAAAGAGATAATGTTGTCATGGAATTTTATCATCTTTTGGGAGATGTGGATCAGTGTAGGTATTTAATTCAAAACACATAGGTGGAGGAAAAATAGAATAATTGGAATGGAAGGATTTTAAAGAAATATTCTTAGAAAAATACTTCCCTCGTGAATAGTGATAAGATATGGAAATGATGTTTTCAAATCTGCGGAAAAAAGAGGATGAGAATATTGAAAAGTATAAAGATAACTTCACAAGGTTAGAAATACATTCTATGGAATTCATATGTAATCCTTTGAGCAATATTGATCAATTATTTGATGTGTTAAAAAATTTCCTCTAAAGGGATCTATTCTCCAAAATAATATAATCATATGAAGATATAGTCTCGTGTTCTATCAAGATGGAAAAGGAATTCTCTATGTCTTAAGATTTTAAGGAAAATAAAGAGAATAATAGGCCTCTGAAAAAACTCTAGAAAAAGAAAATGAGGAAATGGGGAAGAAGGGAGGATTTGACCAACCACCCTATGATAATTATGGGATGGGAATCCATGGTAGTATTTTCAAGGGTATGGGTGTTTGTTACGATTGTGGATAAAAAGGCCACATTTTCCTGGGATTTGAAGGAGAAGGAAAAAGATATGAATTATTGATACTACAATTCATAAGATAGGGGAAATTATGGAAATGATTGTCCTAGGAGTCAAGGACACATTCTATAAAGAAGGATAAGTCACAAGGCCATGCTTATGTGATCACAACTGCTGATATTGAAGTCCATAATGATGTGGTAGATGATATTTTAATTGTTTCCTCAAACTTATCCAATGATTTATTTGATTCTGGATCATCGTATTCTTTCAAATCATCCCAGTTTTACAATAAAATTAGATATTTCCAATTTGATTTAAAAAGGGATTTGTGAGTCACAATACCTAAGGGAAGTATCCTTGCAAAAAAATATGTGTCCCGCAATCCCCATTATAGAATATGAACGTGATTTGTCTACTGATATTATCCTCATACCCATGATTGAATTTGAAATATTCCTAGGAATAGATTTGATATCAAATTATGATGTGAAAATACATTTTAAGAAGAAGGAGTTAACAAAATTTTTAGGATAATGTGGAGTAAATTATCTGTTGAAACATCACTATCTTATTTTGATCTAGACACTCCCCTATAGATCTACTAAATTCAATTATTGGGGAGGATGAGAACTCAATATCTATTAGTTTGAAAAGGAATACTCAAATTGAGTATGTACCTATTTTTAATGAATATATTGATGTTTTTTGAAGGATTTACCATGTCATCCTCTAGAATGGGAAGTTGTGTTCTCTATTGATTTAATTCTTTATTCAGTGCCAATATCTAAGACCCCTTATATAATGTGCACTATTGAATTAGTAGAACTGAAGAAATAACTAGAGGAATTGAGTTATAAATGATTTATTCTCCCTAGTGTCTCTCCATGGGGGCCCTTATTCTTTTCATTATGAATAAATGTGGATCTATGGGGTTGTGAATTGGATATAGGGGAATCAATGATAAAATAATAAATAACAAGTATCCCCAAACTCGTGTAAATGATTTATTTGATCGACTTCATGGATCCCAATATTTTTCAAAGATTGACCTTAGATCTAGATATCATTAGTTGTGAGTGAGGAAAGAAGATATTTGAAAAACATCATTTCAAACCACTTATGGGCATTATGAGTTTTCAATAATTCCTTTTTGACTGACTAATTCTCCCTCTATTTTAATAGATCTATTGAATAGTTTTTCATAGAAAAACATGATGAAATTTTGGTGGTATTTATTGATGATATCTCAGTATACTCCAAAAGCTATAAAGATCATTAAAATCACTTTTGATCTATTATGAAGACTCTTAGAATAAACGAATTATATGGAATGTTTAGAATGTGTGAATTTTGTCATCAATTAGTTTCTTTTTTTAACTCGATTGTCTCTAATGATGGAATATATATTGATCCTTTGAAGACAATTTTTGTTCATTAATTTCCTACACCAACGAAAATAACGAAGGTATATATTATTATTGGTTTAAAAGGTTATTATCATTGTTTCATTTAGAAATTATCCCGTTTATCCATCCCGTTAACCAAGATGACTCGTAAATGGGTTAAGTTAATATGAAAAAAAGAATGTGAGGAATTTTTTAAATAATTAATGATAAGATTAGTGAATTATCTAATTTTAACTCTACCATCAAGGAATGATGGATTTGTTATTTATAGTGAAGCATCAATGAAAGGAAATGGTTATGTCCTCATACAGAATGATAGAGTTATTCCCCATACGTCCATGTAGTTAAAATTTTATGAACAAAAATATCCTACTCCTGATCGAGAATTAGCTACTGCAATCTTTTCTCGAAAAATATGGATAACTTATCTTAATGGTGAAAGATGTGAGATATAAACTGATTAAAAGAGTCTAAAATATATCTTCTCATTTAAATAACTCAACATGAGAAAAAAGGGTATGGCTTGAGCAACTCATGGATTATGATTGTTCTATACACTACCACCAAGGAAAGGAAAATAAGGATGTTGATGCATTGAGTAGGAGAGATCATCAATTTTTAAGAAAAATGAGGATTGAAAGAGATCCTGTATTCATGGATCTAGTAAGGATAGACCTAGGAATTTTCAAATAATGTGAAACTTCATTATTTATTCAATTGGTTTCCCATCCATCTTTATTGGAAGGAATAAAAAGTTTTGAACCTAATGATGAGAATATTCATATAAAAATTAGTACTATGAATGATGGGAAATCTTAATATTTCTTATAATAATATGTAATTCTGAAATTTGGGAAGAGGATTTGTGTTCCAGCTATACCTGTGCTAAAAAGGGAGTTATTGGATGATTTCAATAGTTCAAATTTCTCTAAACACCATGGTATCAATAAAATCTATTAAGATTTGAAGTAATATTTCTAGTGGGACAACATGAAGATGGAAAATGATGATTATGTATCGATATTTTTAATCTTTCAACATGTGATAGACGAGCAACAAAATTCTATAGAATTCATGCAACCTTTACCTATTCTTATAGAGAAATGGGATAACATCACCATGTATTTTGTCCATATATTTCCCAAAATTCCATGAAAGAATGATGTAATATGTGTAATTGTGGATCAACGTATGAAATCTACACATTTTCTCTCTATAAGTAGGGATTTTACAATAGATCTCTTTGTTTGAAACTATATAAATGACATTTTAAGACATTATATAGAACCTATTTCAATAGTTTCTAATCATTATCCTCTATTGACATCAAAATTTTATAAAAATCTTCAGAAATCCCTGGATATTGATCATTAATTAAGTGCTTCATATCATCCTCAAAATGATAGGAAATCAAAAATTATAATCCAACCATTAGAAGATGTGTGGAGATCATGCTCACATGATTTTTATGGTATGTGTGATAAATATTTACCTTTGGTGGAGTTTTTTAACAATAATATTTTCCATTCAAAAATTCAAATGTCACCATATAATGCATTTTATGGAACGATATGTCATCCACCAACATGTTGGGATGAAGTCGTTGAAAGGAAGCTTGTGGGTCTAATGTTTGTGGTGGAAACAATAGCAAAGTTATATACTATTCAAACCCATATAAAAGAATCTCGAAATAGAAAAGAGAGATATACTGGAAATCAAAGGAAGGAATTTGAATTTCAGGTGGGAGATCATGTTTTCATAAAAGTATCTTTATGGAAGGATGTTATAGGATTTGGGAAGAAAGGGAAATTGAGCCCTAGGTACATTGGAACATTTGTATTCCTAGAGAGAATTATATTCATTGCATATTTTTTGTCTATGTCACCTAGCATGTCTAAAGTACACAATCTATTCCATGTCTCATTCTTGAGAAATTACATGATAGACCCAATTCATGTATTCAATTATGATGGTATAGAATTGGAATCTGATGCATCTTACTGAGAAGAGCCTATCCGTATTCTTAACTCTAAAGATGAGCTATTGAGGAATCATATGGCACGACTGGTAAAGATACTTTTGAAAAATTATAGAATTTAAAAAGAAACATGGGATCCTAAGGAGCTTATGATGAAGAAGTACCCAAATAATTTTGTGATGTAACATTCTGGTAATTTTGAGGATGAATGTTTTTTAAGGAGGGGAGAATGTAACACCCCATGGATTTGAAGATAAATTTAAAATTGAATGTATGAAACTCTGAGTCTCTAAAAAACGCCACTTTGTAATAACCTAGTGAGTAAAATTAATTTTTGAACCTCTATGACTTGAATTTATATATACTCACATACATTGTTGTGTTCAGCAAAATATATTTAAAGACTAATAAGACAAACAGAATATTTTGTGAGTAGTAACATACCCTTATGAATAGTAATATGAATAGTAAAATGAAACATATGAATAGTAAATTATATTATTATTTTATTTTTATAATGTTATAAGATAATGAGATCTTGATTAATTTTTCAAGGTGATATAAAATTTATTATAGTTTTAAAATTATAATTTTTCGAATAAACTGTGATTTTATTTAAAAATTAATTTAATAATATTGATAAGATTAGTTTCAAAAAATGGTGTTCTTTTTTTAATTCTACACGTCAAATAATGGGTTGGGATAATTTTGGGATTTTTTTAAAATACTTGAATTTTTATGAATATTAAAATACAATATTTTATCGTATATATACATTATCAGTTAAATTCACTATTACTAGCATCATGAATGATTTAAGAACACTTGGTTTGAACTCACATGAACTTATTACTACTCTAGGTCACATTAATCAACACTATTGTTAGACATGAGGGAAATAATAAAATAACGAATAAGATATTGATTATCACCCGTCTCTTCTATTATAAAAACCCCCTTGCTCCCTCTTCTCTTCAGTCCTATAAAGAATTTTTCCATGAATAAACTCTACAAAAATATCCTCAAAATACCCTCCCCCACTTCCAATATCCCTTAGTATCATAAAAATTCCATAACCTACCCTCTATAGAGGCTCTCAAGGAAGATAACTTCAATATATTAACTTCTCTTTTCATTTCATTTATTCTGTGTTGCATTATTTTCATTTTATTTCCTCATCTCATTTCATCCAAATGTTATTATAACTCTAATTCCTTAAATGTGATGAATTTTTTTTATGATAATGTTACAATTTATCATCGTCTCTCCTTTCCCCGTATTTTATACCAAAAATGAAAACACTATCCGAGTTGTGTTAATTTGTCACATTAAAGGATGAAAAGATTTCAATTTATATTACCGTCTTCAATTCTGTTAATTAAACCACTTTGATGGATTAATTATACTATAATATATGTATTATAACTTATTTAAGGTCTTTTAATCTTTTATTACACTTGATACTAATTTATAAATCAAAATGACTTTCTTGTGATGAAAAACCACGAATTAACCCATAATATTATCATTAATGTTTTATATAATGATTCATATTCACCCACAATAATAAAATGAACTTCATACATAAGTAATCTCTTAGATTTTAACGAATAAAATTCAACTTCTATTCTAGAAATCAATTCTCCTCTTACTTGTTTATCCTTACATGTATATAAATAAATAGTTCATGAATACTATGGGAGAAAACTCTCCGAAACCATAAAATTGAACCACTAAAACCCATAAAGAAGGCTGTGAAATAACCTAATAGAGATAAAATAAATCCATTAAATAAATAATATTTTCATGAAAAATTAATTAATAACTTTAATTTTGTTATCTAGGAAACTAATAACATGTAAAGAACACCATTTTACTTAAGTTAAGGGCTTCCTCATCTCACATCAATTTTATGAGACATTCCTGACTGACTACTATTAAAAGTGTATGGTGTATGTATAATTCCCATTTATGTATCATATCATGAATCTCTATAATTTCATGGTATTCAATGAATAATTTTATTATTATTAGTTTTCTGACATATAATTCGATTGATTAAAATGTGGGAAGGGTTTTCTACCAGAACATCACTTTTCATTTGGGTTACTCTTATTCTCCAATTACCTTAATTAAATTCTAATTTATTCATATTTACTCCCCAAAAATTCTGTGTGAATTATATATATATTCCTGTACTAACCATAATACTTCTTTCATTTATGAGGAGTTATATGTTTTAAAAGGATATTTGAAAAATTCTTCCAAAAATACAAGCCTGGTTCAAGGGAGTATATCAAATTATTACCTATTTTCAAGGGAACAATATAATATATTTTTAGTGTCCATTATCACTATATAATAAATATTGTTATTATGAAAACACTATCTTACTCCACTTATTGTAATATAAATGTATTTTTCCAAAATTACTCTTCTTTTCAAAGTAAAATAGTATTTATTTCAACAATTATTCGATGATTTTATAAGAGTATCATCATATATTTCAACATTCATGTTGATTCATATATATTATTTGGATTAATATTTGATGATATCATCTAAAATATTTAATTTAATGGTTTATGATTAGTTTTAATTTGGATTTTATATCTTAAAACCATCCACCATTTTACTCTGAATGGCTAGTGTTTATGTTTAATGTTCTGGAAAAGTTATTTACATTTCATATGTTAGTTTCAATATGAATTTATACATTGTTTATGTTTCTACCTGTTTGTATGAGGAATTCAATGGGTGTTTTAGGTGATTTTTGGTGCCTGATATATCCCCTCGATGCATATGGAGGTCTCTTGAGTCAAACTACGATCTTCACACGAGGCCTTGACAAAATATTTATTTATGGCCTTATCATGGTGCCTTGACATTATGGTTCTGATGTATTAAATTATGCATTCCCACATTATGAAACTAGTAATTTAAAGTTTATGTGGTTATTAGATTAATATAATATATATCATTATACATTATTATGTAATTATTTACTCATCTCTTATTCCTGCCATAGTGTGTTCACCTTTATTTTTAAAGAAATGTGTTTTTAGTTTTTCACCATTCATAAAGCTTATGTCTGTGAAATCTTCCACTGTATTTCATACACGGACTGGGCATTTGATCTCTTCACTTTATTTTACATCATTTTCCCAGGACGTGAAGTGGTTTATAATTATTTACATGTAGGGATAACTTAGAGGATATGGATGTTGGTAGAGGAATTTCTATATTTTACATCCTTTCAAGTTGTAATGTTAATCTTCTGTATGTATCTAGTTTTCCAAAACTACTAAATTATTCATTCCTTCAAGATAAGAGTTTCTTTTAATCTTGCGAATGAAATGAATTAATGCATCGACCCTAGGAAACTAGGGTCGGTTCATTACAATTGGTATTAAGGAAAGTTTGGTATAAAACATGGAAACTAGATTTAGAAAATTAGATTAGGGAACAAACCCCTAAGATTGACTATAAGGATAAACATACAAGAACTTCCTGGAATATTGGTAAGGAATACATTTTGTGAATATCTCTTGAAAATGCATCCCTCTCTGGATAGTATTAGTTGACAATGTTCTGGAACTGATGTACCAAGTAGTAAAAAATCCAACAAGGAGTTATGGGCTTGACCCAGGGTGTCCCGACACACTACATCGGGCCTTACTGGGAACCTAGTTTGACACTATTAAGGGATATTATTAGGATAATTCACATTTTCTTTATGATCCATTAAGAAGGATTAAATTATAAATGTTTCCTCAAAGAATCCAATTTTATGATTATGAAATTATCTATGTATAGTATTTCAATTTTTGATATGTATTTTTCTATTTTGAGATTATACATTATGATTCAAAACCTAATATAGAGTATGCCATTGTTTAGAAATGGTGCATTGGGGAAGGAATGGAATCCATATGAATGTGTATTTCCCATGTAGGGACTTCCCTTTTATGAAAGATAATGATATTGGATTTTGTTACGTGAAATATGCTAAACAACTTATAACTATAATGGTAGAGTTGACTCATGTTATAAAGAATAACCTTACACATATCGACTATCCAGATCCACAATGTGGTGGAGCGATGTTAGAGCTCTTTATGCAACAACAGCCTCCATCATTTAATGGGACTACAAACCCATTCGTATTAGAATAGTGGATAAGTTCAATAGGGAATATATTTCTCACTTTTAGATATAAAAAAAGAGATTAGGTATTCATGGTGGTTTATCATTTATAAGGAGATGCAGATTAGTGGTGGTCCATCATTCAAGAAAAAAAGGAGGTGGAAGAAATATATGAAATGGAATGGAGGGATTTCATAGAAATATTCTTAGAAAAACACTTCCCTCTTGAACAGTGAGAAGATATGGAATGGTAGTTTCTGAATCTTAGGAAAAAGAGGATGAGAATGTTTAAAAGTATAAATCTAACATCACAAGGTTATCAAGAAATGTTGCGGACTACACAAGTAATCCAAGGATAAATTTTTACCGATTCGTTGGTGTTTTAAAACCATTCCTTTAAAGAGAACTAGTCTCCCAATGTTTCTCATTATATGAAGATATAGTCTCTTGTACTATCAAGATATAAAAGTAATAATTTATGTCTTATGATTTTAATGGAAATAAAGAGAAAAAGAGGGTTGATAAAAACAATGGAAAAAGAAATAAGGAAATCAGGAAGATGGTAGGATTTGACATTCCACCCTATGATAATTGTCGGAATAGACACCCTGGTACTTTCTTGAAGGGTTTGGGTGTTTTTATGAGTATAGAGAAAAAGTCAACAAATACTGAGATTTTAATGGGAATGAATGATGATACCAATGTTAATTGATTAAATTGGAAGGATATGGTAAATTATGAAAATTAATGTCCTATGAGTAAAGGAAACATTCCCTGAAGAAGGGAAAGGGATAAAGGCCAAGTTTATGTGATCACAAATGCTGATATTGAAGTCCCTAATGATGTGGTGGTTAGTATTTTAAGTATTTCCGAAAACATATCCAATTATTTCTTTGATACTGGATCATCTCATTATTTCATATCTTCCCAGTTTTCCAAGAAAATTAGATATTTCTCATTTGATTGAATAAGGGAGTTTTCAATCAAAACACCTAAGTGAAGTATCATTGCAACAAAGATGTGTTAGCCAGTACCCATTATGGCATATGAACATTCTTTAACTTCTGATTTAATCATCATAACCATGATTTTATTTGATGTAATCCTCAGTATTAACTGTCTTTCAAATTAGGATGCAAAAATATATTTCATTAAGAAGGAAGTTACAATTTTTTATGATGATGTGGAATCCCTTATATTTAGGGAAGAAACATCACTATCTTATTCAAATCTAGATCCACCCCAGTAGCTTTAATAAATGAAATTATTGGGGAGTATGAGAACTTAGTATCTATGATTGAGGAATGTAATATTCAAATTGAATATATACCTATTATGAAATAATATATTTATGTATTTTGGAGGATTAACCTAGAGATCTTCCACAGTAGAAGTTGAGTTCCCTATTTATTTGTTTTATGGTTCAAGCCCTATAACAATGACTCATTGTAAAATAGCCACTGTGTAATTAGTAGAACTGAAGAAAAAACTAGATTAATTTAGTGATAAATTATTTTTTCCCCTAGACTCTCTCTATGGGGAGCCCTTGATATTTTTGTTAAGAATAAAATTATATCTACGTGGTTTTGCATTGACTACAGGTAGATCATTTCTATAATAATAATGAAAATGTATCCCCTACCTCACATTGATGATTTTTTAAATAAAATTCATGGAGACTAATATTTCTCAAAGATTGGTGTTTGATCTGGATATCATAAATTGTGAATGAGAAATGAAGATATTCTAAAGACATCATTTCGAATGAGGTATGGTCATTACATGTTTACAGTATGGAATTTTCGACTAACTAATGCACCCTATATTTTAATGGATCTAATGAATATAATTATCAAGGAATATATCGATGATTTTGTGTTGGTATTTATTGGTGATATCTCGGTAAACTCAAAATTCTATTAATATCATGAAAATCACTTGCACACTATTCTAATGATTCTTGGAAGAAATGAATTATATGATAAGTTTAGCATGTGGGAATTTTGGGTTCAGAAGTTTCTTTGTTGTTCACATTGTATCTATGGATAGAATAATTGTTTATCCTTTGAAGACAAAGGTTGTTCTAGAGTGGCCTACACCAACAAACATAGCCGAAATAAGTAGTTTTATTGGTTTAGAAGGTTATTATCGGTGTATCGTTTTGAACCTCACCTATTTAGCTAACTTATTAACAAGGACTACTCGTAAAGGGGTTACATTCTTATGGACAAATTAATGTTAGAAATGTTTAGAAGAATGAAATATAAAATTAGTGAATGTTATGATCCTTACTCTACCATTAAATAATGATGGGTTTGTAATCTATAGTGATTAATCAAAGAAAAGACTTTGTTTTGTCCTTATTTATAATGATATAGTTATCGCCTATGCATAATGGCGGTTACAAATTAATGAAGAAAACTATCCAACTCATGATCTAGAGTTATGTTTTTTGATAGTTTCTCTAAAATTTTGTTGCCACTATCTCTGTGGTGAATGATTTGCGATATCTACCGATCAAAAGAGTCTGAAATATATATTCTCACAAAAATACCTCAACATGAGGAAAAGGATATGGCTCAATCTACTCAAGGATTATGATTATTCCATACATTTACATCTAGGAAAGGAAAATAAGGGAGTGGATTCATTGACCAGGAAGGATCATAGAGTTTTATACAAAATGAGGATGAAAAGGGATCTTGAATTCATGGATCTAGTAATTATGGACATGATAATTATTAATGAAGTTGAAACTTCATTACTTTTTCAATTGGTTTCCCAACCATTGCTATTAGAATTAATTAAAAGTTCTCAGCCTAATCAAGAGAGTCATCAAAGAATAATTAGTGTTGTGGTTAATGGGAATTTGAAATACATCATATATGAAGATATAATTCTGAAATTTGGGTAGGGGATTTGTGTTCTAACTATACCTGTAACACCCCGAGATTTTATGAAAAATATTATTTTTAATTTCATTAATGTCTTGTGTTGTACGCTACACCAAAAGGATCTTTCACAACACATATCATTGACTTGCCTTGCATTACACACAATCGTGACCTTCCTCGATAGCGTGTGTAGTACACAATACAGAGTTTCACTAAACAATGATATGCTATTAAAATATTATTAAAAATAGCCGTTATGAATAGTAATAACCACTTTTTGAAATTTTATAAATTTTATTGTTCAAAATGGACTTCATTTTTGGATTCGGAATATCGAAATTAGCTTAGGGTGAAATTTTGGTACTTTTCGGATAACTTTCATTTACTAATGAATAGTGAAAATTACTAAATTTTAATTAAAAACAAATTTTTTAATCGAAATAATTAATAGTGATAAATTATTAATTTGATTGGTTTTAAAGTATATTTAGAATATATTTTTACAATTTAATACAATGTTGGTCATTGGATGTAATTTCACATTTAAACAAGTTATAAACAAGTGTCAATCTTTTGATAGTTATTATCTCTTAAAAACATGCTATTTGTTTTGACGACGAGAATTAATTTTTAAATTAATTAATGCAACTGATATGTTTTGAATTTGATAAAATAGACATCATTTTTGAATTCATAATATCAAATATAGCTTAGATCTAATTTTTGTTATTTTTCTGGAAACTTTCATTTTTTGATGAATAGTGAAACCACTAAGTGGTAGTTAAAAAACTGAATTTTTCATAAAACATAATTTTACCACTTCTGTGAATGGAATTTTAAAAATCCGAGTGACACGGTTGATGTCAGTAAGTAAAATGTGGTTCAATGAGATGAAAATAATTTTTGGTGAATAGTAACTTTTTACTTTTTTTTACCACGGTTAAAAGTAAATAATGTAATTAAGGGTAAAAATGATATTATTATTACCCTAAAACATGTCCTAATTCTATTGGATAAGTGTAATTCGACCAAAAACAACCTTAGGAATAAAATATGATCATTTAGGCCCACTTTGATTAGATTAGGACATTTATTATTAATTTATTTAAAGAAGGGTTAAAATAGTTAAAATCAAAGTTTAATAAGTAAATCATTTTTAATATGGAGTTATACATAAGATAAATTCGACTATAAATATTCATTAGAAAGATAAAATTATTTCATACATGATAGTAGTTTTTTTAGAATTTTTAGACATTTAATAAATTAAATTATTCATGACACAACGATGATGCAGTAATTACCTTTTTAAGAAAATATTAACATAATTGATGTTATAAATGCCCAAATAATTGTAATTTGAGACTTTTTATGACTTAAATTAATTTTATAGGTTAATATGACATGTTATTGTTGATATAAGTAACTTGGTTCTAACTTATCATTCTGTTATGAATTTCATAAATATCATGTACCAAATAGTGTCAAAATTGACATAAATTAGATTTTAAAACAAATATTATATTATTAATTGTTATTTAATTCATAAAAATCTAAGGTTCGGCCAAATGACTTAGATAAGGTTATATATATTAATAAAACACAACTTGAGGGTCTCTTGGATGTATATGGTAAGTTTATTAACTATATAATATAAAAATACAAAGTGACATGGTAAATGTCAATCTAATTAACTAAGAGTTAAAACTAAAAGATAAGGTTAAAATAGGAACCTAAACTTGTATAAATTATATTTGATGAAAGGCTTTAGAACCATCCTAACCTTAGCCTCTAAATAAATCAATTTCGAGATATTTAAAACCGAACTTGACTTTATAATAAAATAATATTTTTAGTTATTCCAAAGGTGCCCCTCTCCTCCCTTATAAAAGGGCACCTCCTCCTTCTCTTCCTCACACCACTTTGAGCCTTAAAGCTCAGACAAACCCTACAAAATTCTCTTCTCCACTTCCCTATAAACATCCTAGAGGTTATGGTCTTCCTCAAAGACCAGTTTTGGTACCCTAAGAGGAGGTCTCAAAGAGGCGCTTCAAAGAAGAGGTAATTTCCATTACCAATTCTTTCACCTTTATTTCTACTTCCACTTCTTCTTCTAAGGTTATTTCATTATGAAGTAATAACATCAGTATCACCCATATAATGATATGTTATTATATGTATTAAACAACCCTATTTCACCATCTATCCATCCTACGGAAAACGAAATCACCGCGCGTGCGTACGTACGAAATACCGTCTCCACGCCGTGGTGTAATCTGTTTTTCCACCAACACCTTACATGGATGGGTATTATGGTGTAAAGAATAACTATACATAGTTATTATAACATAATAATGATTCTGATATATTGTATCATCCACTCCAATTCAATTCAATAATTATGGAAATGATATCATCGCACGTGCGTACGTACGGACTACCGTCTCCACGACGCGATGAGATTCATTCTCCATGTTAACCATTTAAGAATGATTATAATGTATATATAAGCAATAATAATTAAATATATGACATTATAAAGCTACTAGATTTATGTTTATATATATGTATTTCATCTTCTTAATTCCATTCAACTAAATAAGGAAACGAAAACAACGTTCATGCGTACGAACAGTCTACCGTCTCCATGAACGGTGTATTTCTTTCCATTTACTGATCTATTATATATATATATATATTCTGAATATATATTATATATAAATCATGTTTTATATTCTGGAATTAAGTAATCATTATCTAAGTAATCATATGAATAATTACAAGTTAAAACACGAACGACAAATGAGATGATTTTACCCAAAACGCTACTTTAACATGAATTTACAAAAGAACGGGTAATATAAAGTCATAAGTGAACCATATATGATATAATAACAATGAATATGATTCTGTAATAAGTCAATGACATTATTTAAATCATTATACAGGAGGTTCGGACACTTACGAAGCAAATCGGACCTAAGGTAAGGGAAATATCACAATCTCATTTTTATCTGAGATTGTTTATACTTTGGTGTTTACTGGGGTGTATTTTATCATCCACATCTATGTTTCCTCAATATGTAATATTATTTCCATCCACCTACTATTGTTTAAATCCAATTTTACCCTTCGGTGAGTTTTTAGTAAAAGATATGAAAGGAATCTTTTGTCGTTTTTCGTACGAGGTACTTTTTGACTTTTCCGACAAAAGTACGAAGAATGTTTTTTTAACTTATACGACATGAATGGATTTTTAAAACATTATTTCCAATATGCATCCTTTACATGTTTTCAAGTTTATTTTTAATCAACTTCTTTTAGTTTAAGATTGTATGACATATTAAGAAAGGAAAAGTGTTTTTGAAGTAGAAAGGATATTTTCCTCAAGAATGAAGTTCAAGTGTTTTATCAAAATTATTTTCCATATAAGATAATAAAGGGTTCTGTTTTTATCCCTATTATTACATTGATTTTATTATGTTTTGATGAAATTATTTTTATGAATTATTTTAACTTATATGAACTGTTTTATGATGTCACGATGTTTAAGATTCCCATTTTTATTACATAGGTTATGCTATGATGTATGGTTTATGATTTTGTGGCACTCATAATAATGGTATCATTATGAGATGGGTGTAACCTATATCTCTTTCCAATGCATTGGGTAAAGATTTTATATCTCATGAGATAGACATGGCTGGAATGGTAGGTTATACCGGTTCAGTGAAACAGGACTGAAACGAGGGTGACTCGGTTCAGAAATGGACTTTGTCCACTAAGATAGTCTTGGCAATGAGTCTTGACTAATAAGATATGATTCTCTATGATTATGTGTGTATTCCACAAAGTTTCATGTTTTATGTTTTGATTATTGGGATTTCATTTCACTACTATGATTTATCCCATGTTATGAAATTATGCTCTCTTTTGCAGTTTAAGATTTCCAAAATGTTATGTTCTTATGAATATGATGTGATTGATATTTCTTTTGTTTAACCTTACTGAGCATTTGAGCTCACCCTTTTATGTTTTCTTTTCCCCAGTACATAAAGAAAGGATTTAGGTTTAAAAAAAAAGAAGATCTTTATGGGAGATGTTGAAGATCTTTCACCACGATTAGAAATTATATTCTAAGTTTCCAAAGACACTAAACTATTACGATCCTTGTGTGTGTGTTTTTGTTGTGTACTAAGTATTCTGCAAAAGTAATTTAATGTCTATGTACGACAAGCTTTGGGTCTCTACAGTTGGTATCAGAGGAAATGTTTAGTCAACCTTTGGAAACTAGGATGTGAGAACGTTAGTGAGATCCCTAGAGATATTTTTAAGGTATGTCTAGGGATGTCCCTAAGGATAAGTATACGTATAGGATATAGTCCTAGAACTATGGTAACGATATTAGATTAAACCAAAGATGTTAGATATTGAAGTTACTCCCCCTTTATTATGATTTTTGCATCTCACACTATTCTTTTTGGGTTTTAGAAAATGGCTGGAAACAAGATGATTCACGATAATGGAGGATATGATGGACAATGGAATGATATTCTTCATGAGAAACCAAATGAAATGGGATTTGGAAAGCCAAACATCATTATTATGCCGAATCAGCAATCTCATAACATGATCAATAAAGTAAAATTTGGTAAGTTTCTTGGCTCGACTAATAAGAGAAAGATAGAGTTTCATGATGATCATAGAGGAAAGAAAGTTCAATTTCCCCTATGTAAATCATGTGGGAAGAGGGATCAAGGAGAATGTTTCAAAGGAACTGGAAGATGCTTTGGGTGTGGAAAAGAATGACACAAATCCAGTAAGTGCAAAGGAAAAAGTTCAGTTAACACCAGGTATTAGGATAATGGTGTTTCTACGACATCAACAATGGTTAAATGTTTTAAATGTGGAATGTACGGGCATTATGCAAACCAATGCCCTAAGGGAAAGTCTCATGAAGAGAATCAGTATGGCCGTATGGGTAGTATTTATGTTGATGATGATGAAGAGACTACAAATGATATGTGAGATGAAAGAAGTGTTGAAGCTCAGTCAGTTGTTTTAGAAGGTAGTAGAATGATTGTATGTTTATCGAGAGTAATGTTGTATAGTTAATGGTACTATGGAATAAAGAATCATCTAAAGATTGTTACACTATTGTTTTTAATAAAAGTATTTGAAAGTATATGTTGAATGGTACCAGTAACCATGGAAGGTTAAAGTAGATAATATGCGCATAATGAAGGAATAAGAAGATAATGAGATGTTTGATTGTAATCATGAGCTCATGATTGATATAAGGACTAAGTGATATCATGGTTTGAGTATATAGAATTTTGAGGATTTTGGTATGTGGAAAGAGTTAACTTTTGACAGCACTCATGTTTTCACTAAGATTCAATGGGTATTCATTTTTCAAGAGAATACATGATTAAGGTATTCACATGATTGGAATGTGACCGACAAGATATATGGGGGATAAATGATGGTATTCACATGCTGGGTTTATGACATTTCAAGTAATCGTTTCTTTATACTATGAGCTTGGACCGAAGTATTTTAGATATGCCTAAATATTGGAATGGATTATGTTGGACATAAGTTAGTATTGTTTAAGGATAAAACTTTTTTTTATATTGTTGATGGGATATTATAGTAATATAGTTTTAGAAAAAGGACAACCTACAGGACGGGGGGCATCCCATCGCGTCGGACAAGGCCGTGGGAATCGAACCCACAACCGAAGTGCGACTGGACTTTATCGCATACCACTGGCCTACAGGAAGTCCCTGGTTAGTATAAACTAGTTTTATTTTATTAAGCAGTATGATATATGAAGTATAAGTTCATTTTTGGAACCATATACGATTAATCTAACCATAAGATGGACTTATAACTTTTGCTAACCTTTTGTTTGAAAGAGATGGAATGACCCATCATTCTATCACATGATCTGCTAACACATCATGAATAACAAATTCAACTTCATTTCTTTAAGGGATGAAGTGGAAATTTTTCAATTCACAAACAACAGTGATATTGTACCAAAATCATGCAAGTATTTCTTTTAATTCATCAACTTTAGGGAAATGATCTTGAAAACCAAAAATGTTATATCCGATTAATTAGATGGTACCTTAGATCATCACAAATCAATAGCTTTTTGATTGTTGGATTTTTCATATCCATGTTCTCTACCACTCTCCATCAGAACTTGATGGTTAGATTTCTCTTCCATATCCATATTTTCACCTATGTGGAAACCCAGTGATTCGTTTATTTGGGTAACCATTACATTTCATACTTTTTTTTTTAAAGATTGGTTTTGGTATTCCTTTTTACGATGTGGGTTTCTATCAAAGAAACTTTCGAATAGTAAACCATTTATAACCCCGACGAATTTCGAGGGTGAAATTCATTTTAAGGGGGGTAGAATGTAACACCCCGAGATTTTATGAAAAATATTCTTTTTAATTTCATTAATATCTTGTGTCGTACGCTACACCAAAAGGATATTGAACAACATTCACCCTTGACTTGGCTTACATTACACGCAATCGTGACCTTTCTCGATAGCGTGTGTAGTACGCTATACAGAGTTTCACTAAACAATGATATGCTATTAAAATATTATTAAAAATAGTCGTTATGAATAGTAATAACCACTTTTTGAAATTTTATAAATTTTATTTTTCAAAATGGACTTCATTTTTGGATTCGGAATATCAAAATTAGCTTAGGGTGAAATTTTGGTACTTTTCGGATAACTTTCCTTTTCTGATGAATAATGAAAATTACTAAATTTTAACTAAAATTAACTTTTTTAATCGAAATAATTAATAGTGATAAATTATTAATTTGATTGGTTTTAAAGTATATTTATAATATATTGTTACAATTTAATACAATGTTGGTCATTGGATGTAATTTCACATTTAAACAAGTTATAAACAAGTGTCAATCTTTTGATAGTTATTATCTCTTAAGAACACGCTATTTGTTTTGACAACGGGAATTAATTTTTAAATTAATTAATGCAAATGATATGTTTTGAATTTGATAAAATAGACATCATTTTTGAATTCATAATATCAAATATAGCTTAGATCCAATTTTTGGTATTTTGCTGGAAACTTTCATTTTTTGATGAATAGTGAAACCACTAAGTGGTAGTTAAAAAACTGAATTTTTCATAAAAATTAATTTTACCGCTTCTGTGAATAGAATTTAAAAACTCCGAGAGACATGGTTGATGTCAGTAAGTAAAATGTGGTTCAATGAGATGAAAATAATTTTTGGTGAATAGTAACTTTTTACTCTTTTTTACCACGGTTAAAAGTAAATAGGGTAATTAAGGGTAAAAATGATATTATTATTACCCTAACACATATCCTAATTCTATTGGATAAGTGTAATTCGACCAAAAACAACCTTAGGAATAAAATATGACCATTTATCCCCACTTGGATTAGATTAGGACATTTATTATTAATTTATTTAAAGAAGGGTTAAAATAGTTAAAATCAAAGTTTAATAAGTAAAGAATTTTTAATATGGGGTTATACATAAGATAAATTCGACTATAAATATTCATTAGAAATATAAAAAGAGTTCCTACATGATAGTATTTTTTTTAGAATTTTTAGACATCTAATAAATTAAATTATTTATGACACAACTATGATGCAGTAATTACATTTTTAAGAAAATATTAACATAATTGATGTTATAAATGCCCAAATAAATGTAATTTGAGACTTCATATGACTTACATTAATTTTCTAGGTTAATATGAAATTTTATTGTTGATATAAGTAACTTGGTTCTAACTTATCATTCTGTTATGAATTTCATAAAAATCATGTACCAAATAGTGTCAAAATTGACATAAATTAGTTTTTAAAACAAATATTATATTATTAATTGTTATTTAATTCCTAAAAATCTAAGGTTCGGAAAAATGACATAGATAATGTTATATATATTAATAAAACACAACTTGAGGGTCTCTTTAATGTATACGGTATGTTTATTAACTATATAATATAAAAATACAAAGTGACATGGTAAATGTCAATCTAATTAACTAAGAGTTAAAACTAAAAGATAAGGTTAAAATAGGAACCTAAACTTGTCTAAATTCTATTTGACGAGAGGATTTCGACCCATCCCCACCTTAGCCTCTAAATAAATCTATTTGGAGCTATTTAAAACCGAACTTGACTTTATAATAAAATAATATTTTTAGTTATTCTAAAGGTGCCCCTCTCCTCCCTTATAAAAGGGCACCTCCTCCCTCTCTTCCTCATACCACTTTGAGCCTTCAAGCTCAGCCAACCCCTGCCAAATTATCTTATACACTTCCCTAGAAACATACTAGAGGTTTAGGTATTCCTCAAAGACCAATTTTGGTACCCTAAGAGGAGGTCTCAAAGAGGTGCTTCAAAGAAGAGGTAATTTCCGTTACCAATTCTTTCACCTTTATTTCTTCTTCCACTTCTTCTTCTAAGGTTGTTTCATTATGAAGTAATAACATAAGTATCAACCATATACTGATATGTTATTATAAGTATGAAACAAACCTATTTCACCATCTATCCATCATACGGAAAAGGAAATCACCGCGCGTGCGTACGTACGGAATACCGTCTCCACGCAGTGGTGTAATCTTTTTTTTCACCAACACCTTACATGGATGGGTATTATGGTGTAAAGAATAACTATACATAGTTATTATAACATAATAATGATTCTGATATATTGTATCATCCACTCTAATTCAATTCAATAATTATGGAAATGATATCATCGCACATGCGTACGTACGGACTACCGTCTCCACGACGCGATGAGATTCATTCTTCATGTTATCCATTTAGGAATGATTATAATGTATATATAAGAAATAATAATGAAATATATGACATTATAAGGATACTATATTTATGTGTATATATATGTATTTCATCTACTTAATTCCATTCAACTCAATAAGGAAATGAAAACAGCGTTCATGCGTACGAACGGTCTACCGTCTCCATGAACGGTGTATTTCTTTCCATTTACTGATCTATTATATACATATATATATATATATATATATATATATATTCTGAATATATATTATATATAAATCATGTTTTATATTCTGGAATTAATTAATCATTATCTAAGTAATCATATGAATAATTACAAGTTAAAACACGAACGCCAAATGAAATGATTTTACCCAAAACGCTACTTTAACATGAATTTACAAAAGAACGGGTAATATAAAGTCATAAGTGAACCATATATGATATAATAACAATGAATATGATTCTTTAATAAGTCAATGACATTATTTAAATCATTATACAAGAGGTTCGGACACTTACAAAGCAAATCTGACCTAAGGTAAGGGAAATATCACAATCTCATTTTTATCCGAGATTGTTTATACTTTGGTATTTACTGGGGTGTATTTTATCATCCACATCCATGTTTCCTCAATATTTAATATTATTTCCATCCACCTACAATTGTTTAAATCCAATTTTACCCTTCGGTGAGTTTTTAGTAAAAGATATGAAAGGAATCTTTTGTCGTTTTTCGTACGAGGTACTTTTTGAATTTTCCGAAAAAAGTACGAAGAATGTTTTTTTTAACTTATACAGCATGAATGGATTTTTAAAACATTATTTCCAAGAAGCATCCTTTACAAGTTTTCAAGTTTATTTTTAATCAACTTCTTTTAGTTTAAAATTTTATGACATATTAAGAGAGGAAAAGTGTTTTTGAAGTAGAAAGGATATTTTCCTCAAGAATGAAGTTCAAGTGTTTTATCAAAAGTATTTTCCATCTAAGATAATAAAGGGTTCTGTTTTTATCTCTATTATTACATTGATTTGATTATGTTGTGATGGAATTATTTTTATGAATTATTTTATCTTATATGAATTGTTTTATGATGTCATGATGTTTAAGATTCCCATTTTTATTACACGGGTTATGCTATGATGTATGGTTTATGATTTTGTGGCACACATAAGAATGGTATCATTATGAGATGGGTGGGACCTATATCTCCCTCCAATTCATTGGGTAAAGATTTTATATCTCATGAGATATACATGGCTGGAATGGTAGGTTATACCGGTTCAGTGAAACAGGACTGAAACGAGGGTGACTCGGTTCAGAAATGGACTTTGTCCACTAAGATAGTCTTGGCAATGAGTCTTGACTAATAAGATATGATTTTCTATGATTATGTGTGTTTTCCACAAAGTTTCTTGTTTTAAGTTATGATTATTGGGATTTCATTTCACTACTATGATTTATCCCATGTTATGAAATTATGATCTCTTTTGCAGGTTAAGATTTCCAAAATGTTATGTTCTTATGAATATGATGTGATTGATATTTCTTTTGTTTACCCTTACTGAGAATTTGAGCTAACCATTTTATATTTTCTTTTCACCAGGACATAAATAAAGGATTTAGGTTTTAAAAAAAAGAAGATCTTTATGGGAGATGTTGAAGATCTTTCACCACGATTAGAAGATTATATTCCGTGTTTCCAAAGACACTAAACTATTACGATCCTTGTGTGTGTGTTTTTGTTATGTACTAAGTATTCCGCAAAAGTAATGTAATGTCCATGTACGACAAGCTTCGGGTCTCTACAATACCTGAGCTACAACGGGAGTTATTGGATGATCCCCATTGTTAGAATTTCTCTATATACCCTAGTAGCACCAAAATGTATAGATATTTGAAGAAACATTACTATTGTGACAACATTAAGTCGGAAATTTTTGATTATATATCAACATGATTATCCTATCAACTAGTAAAGGTCAAACAACATCATCTAGAGGATTCATGAAATCTGTACATATTCCTAAGTGGAAATGGGATGACATCACTAGGGATTTTGTCACTTTATTTCCCAATACACTAATAAATTATGATTAAATAAGTATAATTGTGGATCGACTAAAGAAATTTTCACATTTACTCTCTATAAGGGAGGATTTTCCACTAGAGTGCCTTCCACAACTCTATATCCTTGATGTTGTAAGACTTCATGGAGAAACTCTTTCAATAGTGTCTGATCTTGATCATCGATTAAGATTAAAATAATGGAAAAATTTTCAGAAATCCCTGGATACTAATCTTTGATTGAGTACTTCTTATCACCCTTAAACTAATTGGAAATCCTAAAGGAAGATCCAAAATTCATAAGAAATGATGAGATCATTCTCAATTGATTTTCAAGTTATGCTGGATCAGTATTTACCATTTATAGTGATTTCGTACAATTATAGTTTCCATTCAAGTATTAAAGTTTAACCATATTCTGCATTGTATGGTAAGAGATGTCATAGATCAACATGTTTGGATGAAGTCAGTGAAAGGAATCTTGTGGGGCAAGATCTTGTTGAGGAAATAACAGTGAAAGTGAAGAATATTCAAACCCATAACAAATCATCTCAAAGAGGACAAAAGATATAAGATAAAAATATATGGAATTATTTGGAATTAAAAGTGGGAGATCATATTCATAAAAGTTTCTCCTTGGAATGGTGTTATAGGATTTTTGAAGAAAGGGAAACTGAGACCTAGGTTCATTAGACCATTTTAAATCCTAGACAGAATTTGATCTATTGCATGTTGTTTCGTTCTTCCACCTGGCATGTCTAAATTACACATTGTGTTTTATGTCTCATTATTGACAAATTACATGCCTTACCCAAGGCATGTCCCTACTTTTGAAGGTATGGAATATAAAACTTATCAGGAAAATACCAAAAATTCCACCAAAGTAAAATTTGATACTCCACTTTAAAATAAAATGTTTATTTTGTAAAATAAAATATTAATTAGTGCCAAAACTATATTTAAAATGGTTGTTCAATCAAAATGCATCAAAACAAAAAAGAAATTAATAAAATATCTAAAAAATGAATTTGTTCTTATATAATATATATAATACATATAATATGAATTTTAAATATTATACTAAATATACTAAACATATATTCCATTAATGAAAACCATTAAGAGTGGTTTTATTATTTTATAACCTCACTTTTCAGAATGGCCTGAAGGCCTCCATTTTTTATTATTTTGATAATACACCTTTCAAGGGGTGAGGTGGAACCCTTACAAGGCCTGAATGATTAGAGACAATTACATGACCCGTAGGTCTTATAGGGAATCGCACAGACAAGACAACTTGGAACTACTCCTCCCTAGTATATGTCATGATATCAGTACCCCACCTTAATAGGGTTAGTCGGCAGGTTGTCCTATGCAAAGCTGCACAAGCCCGGTTCCAATGAAAATGTAATACCCTCTCATTCTTCCAATTACAATTTTCTATACTCCAACTAATGTGCCTACCCTATATACTCTTCGAAAGCCTTGTACCTTGTAGTCTGATTGGTACAACTACATTTTATGTGGCCCGGAGGCCTTGAGAATCAACTGGGATTATAATGACAAGGTTATAAGGTCACATAATAATATTTATTGGTTCAATTATACTCAGTCTTGTGTGAAATTAATTAAATCAAAATAATATGAATTTTTTTGTAAATAAATCTAGGAATAGTGTTTTTTATACCACATTATAAACTAGTGTTGAATTTTACATGATCTTATCATTTTGTGGCATTCAACACAATACATCAAAAAAAAATTAAAAAACTCTAACTAATAAATATATCAGTGTGTTATAGTATAAGTTGTTTCATTATAAAAAAATTAATGGTTGGTTCCATATAAAACCATTGAATGGTTATTTAGTTATAAACCATGGATTGATAGTTCTATTTTAAAAAAATGATGGCTGGTTATGTTATAAACCATGGATGGATGGGTCATTTATATCCCTCTAATAATTTTTATAATGATTAAAATCTATATATAATTATTATGGAAGTTAAATGATGTTCCATGATACACTTATTGTTTATTAAAGATTTTTATGGTTTTTTAAAAAAAATAAATATTTTACAATGTAATTTAATGAAATTATGTATAAGGAAAATAGTACACTACATCTTAAAGGTGAAATGTATATGTTTGTGAAAAAAAATCTCGATTTTAATATGATTTCAAGGAAACCATTATGAGATTTATTTTCCTATTTAATATTTCTTGTATAATGTTTTATGAAATTTTTTTGGCATAAAATTTGATTTAATTGGTAATAAAATGTTTATTCTGATTCCATTCATATTTTTGAATAAGGGAAAAAAATTATGTATTTATGAATTATTAGGTTTCATTTTTTCATCCTTTTATGCCCCTTATTGATAATTTTTATGCTCACTCTACATTTAAAAAAAATATCATATGGTTCTAATGATGTGTATATACAAGGATGAAGAAAATATAAATTTTTTTAATATATGACATGATAATAAATTTTTTATATAATAAAATAATTTTATGGGAACAATGGATACTATGTTAAATCCACCACTTTGATAGATAATATCTATTTATATAAGTGTGATTTCATAATCCTTGATAACTATAAAGAATAAAGTTCCTCAAGTTAAAGATAATGAATTCTTGACATCAAACACATGAATATTTAATGCTTAAGGATGGGTATATATAATCAGTATCAGAGGATATGTCTAGATAATGGTAAAGATATAGATTTTTTCCTGAGGAATTTACTTTATAGTTATGTATAACATCATTGGATTATAAGATTAAGGATTATCATATGTTAAAAGTCATATACACCAATTTTTATGTTTTACATGAAGGTATTTTAAGGTGACTAATGTTTTTAGAGATGTTTTATTTGTTTGAGGTATATATAATTCATAGGGTTAACAAGACATAAGATTTAATAATAAATCTATTACATTTTTTAAGATGTTATTTTTTGTTGGATTTGTTGTTGGTATTATATTAATAATTTTTTAGTAAAAATGGAAAATTGGTAGGCTAGAAAAAAATCTTTAATATCAATTAGGATAAGAGTTTTTAACCAAAAGCTTATGGGAGACAATGGTGAAACACCTACCACCGGCCTACATGATTCCCTGGTTAGTATGATATTTCGTTTTCTAAATGTTTTGATAGAAAATATTAATTTTATTTTTGTAACATCTCTTTTATCATGTAGATAATAATAGGATTTAAATTCTAATTGTTTATTAATTGATTAATGATATTTTGGAAAAATATTACAATTTTGGGAACCATATATGAGTATATTAAACATAATATTTGGGGATTTTATTTTATGTTTAAATATTGAATTATATTTTAGATGCATACTTGATTTTAATATTCATTATGGTGATATAGTTTATTTATTGAAATAATTAACATATTTTAAATATTATATGATTGTGTCATATGAATTTGTGTTTATATGACATTATGAGTGACGAATTTTGATTAGAGATGAGTATTAAATTAATTACGGAAGAATATGTAATAAAATATTTTTGATTTTTGGTTTTCAAACATGTTTGGGAATATTTTTCAAGAATTTTTATTTTAGTTATTTTTAAAATATTATACATTTAAATTACTTTTTTTATGATTTTATATTATTGTTGTATTTATTCATTTGAGGGTCTATTATTTTATGGAATTATCTAAACATGTGATAAATGTTTTTTGTTTTGTTAGTTTCTAAATACTGGATGAATATATTTTGTCCTTTTTTTTGCATTATTTGATCTATTATAAGTTTATTTTAGTGATTTCGTAATGAAAACTTCATCTTGAATACTCATCAGTTGGATAAAAATATGATATAGTGTTAAAAATTTAATGAATGATGAAATTATATTAGTAAATTGATTGGATTACCATATTTATTCAACCAAATAGTGGAGGAATTCCTCAACCATATGAAAAGTATTTTGAGAAAAAAATATTGCCTTATTAGTTTTATTTCTAATGAATCGATGCCCTTTTTCACACCTATTTGGTTTAGGTTTTTGGCCATTAACTTTAACATGATCATTCAATATCATGAGATCAATGTTCTCTATCACTCCCCATAATTATTTTGGACATTATTGTTTCCTTCATGTCCATATTTTCACTTCACCCAAATTTTATCCTATTTGGAATTCAATAAATATGTTATTCTATATTACCTCTTCATAACATTTTCCCTCTTTTCAAGATAAAGTTTTATTGACCTTATTTAGGATTTTGGATATAAATTATCATATTTTCAGATTTAAACCATCAATTATTACGATCTAGTTTCAATAGAAAAGATACAATTTATTAAAGGGATAAAATGTTACAACAAAATATTTGAAAAAGAAAACATTGTTAGATAGTATATACAACCCACACAACAAAACATAAACATACCATGAGATATTATTATTTAATGATGCCCATTATAACCATGCTGTAAAATATTTAGGTATGAATAATATTAACTACTTTATGAAATATATAGAATTTTCTAACTTATTATTGATAACAAAAAAGTAAATAATCACTCAATTTTTTGTAATGTCGTTTTATTCATAAAAAATATGTTATCTTAAAAAATTATTTTATTTGTTTTCCTTGAAAAATAAAATAATTAATTTTAGAGACTATTAGAAATATTATTTTACAAAACATATATGCTTTTTTAAGTTATCATAAAAAATTATCTTATGGTGAAATTTGTAGAGTTTTATGAAATGTTTTATTTTAAAATGAATAGTGAAAATGCCAAATTTATTTGAAAATTGTATTTTTTCTAAAATTATATACAAATAAAAATTCATTTTTTTATTATTTTATAGATTTCATTTTTTCAATTTAATTAATAATAATTCAATTATAAACATTAGAAATAATTATATACTTGATTTTTTATGAAGAAACCTTAATAAATAAATCATTTTTCTGAAAAAAACTATTTTTCATTGCATTATATATTTTAATATTAAAATAATTTAATCCACTTATAAAAATTGAGTATTAAACAAAATTAATTCAATTTTTTTTAAATAAGGATTTTTAGATATGGTAAATAAAATCTATTTTATTTATTATAATTTTAAATAGTACCCATAATAAATAATTGTCACCAAGGTAAAGGTAAATTGGTTAATTAATGTTGAAAATAATATTTTGTGGACTAAAAATGAGGTCAAAAATTTAATTTATTCACTTTTATGATTTTATTTCATCTATTTCCATCCTATTTTTGAACAAATATAAACAAGGTTCCTTATTTCTTTTATTTTACCATTATATTATTTAATTCAATGAAAAGTCAAAAATATCATTGTTATAATTTTATTATCTCTAATTATTTTTAAAGTGTGATAAAAATATGAATTCTTTAGTTTTAAAGAGGATTATTTGAGAAGTAATTTTTTTCATGGTATGTTATATATAATTTTTCGAGATAAAATAATTATTATAAATGGTTATACAATGCTAACACAATATTTATTCAATTAATAAAAAAATAATGTATATATGGAAATAAAATTATATATAATCAATTAATTATTTTTTTTCATGAATTTTTTAGATAAATATAAAATTTTAGGAATTATTTAAGGTATTATATTTTAATTCCATTATTTTCATGTTTTTATTAATCTCAAATTAAATTAATTGTTTCAAAAATGATATTAATGTTATTTTATAATAAATTATATATTATTAATAGTTCTAAATTTCAATGAATTAAAATAATTATCAAATTGATTTTTATAATTTAATAAATATAAACAATGATCCATTTTAAAACCAATTATCCTTTTATAGTAACTATATTGTCCCTTAAAGACTAATAACTTCATTATTCTTATAATTATTAAAAAGGGTTAATCCGGGTTAAAATCAAGAGATATGGGTAAAAACTGAATATGATTTATCCAAATTCATTTTTATGATAGTATTTAAACCCATAATCATTCTATTTTATAATTATATAATTATGGATCTATTTTTGATAAATATTAATTTATATTAATTAAATATTTTTTGAAATTCTAAGAGTACCCCTCCCTCACTTATAGAAGGAAACCTCCTCTCCTCCATTATTCACCCATAAAAATCCTTTTAAATCATTCAATACATATCCAAATACATAAATAACATCCCTGCCAATGTTATATATTCTTTTTTTTTTGTAATAAAATAAACCTTTTAGGGTTTAATGTGTAAAGGACTGGAAATTTTTTGTAAGATGTATAGTCTTCAAATGAATGTTTTAGTTTTATTTCTTCTTCAACCTAATTAAAATATCATTAATAAATGATAAATTGTATCACTAAAATATTATATATTTATATATTTTTTATGGTAATTTAATACCGTATATCTATCTTTTATTCCATCAAATGGGAATTGAAACTATCATTATTGTGTGTGGTGGGCACCCAACTCATGGACTAATATAATTTGTTTCAATCGCCACCTACCAAGGATGGATATAATGAAGAATTTAATATATATATATATGATATTAATAAATTAATTAAAATTATATAAAGATAATATATCATTTATTTTCTTACATTTCCATCCATTTAAAAATAATACAGTCATTCATGCGTATATGTTGATTACCTCCTATACAAAGTGTTGTGATTAGTTTTTTATAACCACATAACATGGATACTATATATATGTATATTTAAATAAATGATTCTATTTTTATAATATAACTATCATTATAGGAAAATAAAATTACACTTAACTTCTTTCCACCGTGATCATTGAAAAAAGTAGAAATGTTACTCATACGTATATATGTCATACCATCACTATGATTATAACATAGTTTATTTTTAAAAATCATGATTAAATATTTATTTTTAAAAGTATAATTGATTTATAAAAAATTATAAATATGGTGTGATTATTTTTCTATATAAAAATAAATAATTACCTCATTGACCATACCAAATATACCATTGTTATTTTGGACTTATGAACTGAATATCATCATAACATCCGACGTACACTTAATTAATAATGAATTTGAATATATCGTGAAAGTAAATAATATAATAGAAATAATATACATATGAAAGGTTATAAATAAAGTAAATAATTAACATAATTTCATTATTTAGGAAGATAATAAACCTTTATGATGTGTCAGACTCAAGGTTATGGTCAATTTAACTGATGACGTCATTTAATATGATCTAAAGATTTATTTTCTAAAGTAATTTCTTCAATTGAAATATTATTTAAATTATTTAATGGATGTAAATAAAATAATTATATATTATATTTTTTGTATCTTTTTAATATCATTCATTTTTTTTAAATGGAATATTTACCCTATTTTAAACATAATGTACTGACATTCATTAAGAATAGAAAAACGAAATGTTATATTTTAGTGTATACAGTGTTAACATTATCACAACCATTATTTTATATTTGCATTCCTTTACAATATTTCACATTTTATCAGAATAAAAACCATCATTCCTTATATTCTAGGTTTTTCAAAAGGGTTTTAAATCGAATGGATATTTATATTTTTTGAAAATTTTTTCTTATTAATACACAAAATATTTTTCTAACTATGGAATGTTTCCTGTGTTATGATGTTTTTATTGTTATTGGGAATTTATTATATTTATGGGTGGTTCAATTATAAATCGACGATAGTTTTTTCACCATTGACAAATTATAGGTGTTTCTATTATAAACTATGGATTGGTGGTTATGTTATAAACCATGGATGGTTGGTTCCATTATAAACTAAAGACATGTGGTAATGTTATAATCCATGGATGGGTGAGTCCATTATAAGACTCCAATGTTTTGGGTAATGATTTTTTAATCTGTATTATTATTGTGTATATTAGGTTATTTCCTATGCTAACTATATGTTTTATTTATTCATAAAAAGGTTTTTACATAATCCTCATTATTACATAAGGTTTGATTATGATTTCTTGTATTTTCCACTTCTAAAGGGTGAAAAGTATAAATTTGTGAAAATATTTTCATTAGTTTACATTGATATCAAAGAAACCTTTATGACTTTTATTTTGAATTTATTATTTCTTATGAAATTTTTTTTGAATATATTTGGGTATGAAAATTCATTCCTTATGTAATTTTTTTTATTTTAACACATATGTTTATTTTTTATTTAAGAAATGTTTTTCTAAATATTCATAAACTAATTATTTTATTTGTAAATTTATTATTTTATTTTCCTTAATTATATTTTTATTATTATCATTCCACGTTTTAAAAAAATTTCATATTATTTTAAGTATGATTATAGACATGTATGAGGTCATGATAAAAAATTTGAAGATTTATAATGAAAATAAAACATGATATATGGTAAAAGTTTTTTAGTGGGAACAATTTATAATAAGTTTAATTTTAAAATGTTTGATGTAAGATTTATTTATATAAAGATTATTTTCTAATTCTCTAATACTCAAAATTGTGAAGATTCTAAAATGTAAGTGAATGAATTATTGACTTAAAACTCAAGATAATGTAATGTTTAAGGTTTTTTCGTTACAATAAAATATTCCATTATCATATTGGAGTAAACAATTTCATCCATTTCGATAAAATCCTAAAATATAAAAATAATCTGTTTCATTTTTTTTAATTATTTACTTAATATTTATTTTAGAAAATATTAAATACAAAATGTCACTCTCTTCACATTAATATATCTATAATTTTTACATAACTATAAAATGATAATATTTTTTATTATAAATTTTTATTTTAAATAATATTTAATTTTTTATTATAATAATTTTTTTAGTGATTGAAAAATTACCTTTCATTCTTAGTAAATGCTGGAAAAGTGCTTGTTTGAGCTTTTGAAAAATCATGTAAATGTATTGGAAAACTAAAAAAGTAGTATTTTTTTGGGTGAGTTATAGTAACCAAGGATTTTTTAAATAAATATATTATTATGTGGATTTTTTAAATTAAAACATTAAAATCCAATAACTATATTTCAAATATAAAAATCAATGTAAATAAAAAATGTCAAAAATGAAATTGACAATATTTTATGAAAATATAAATTTTATTAAATTTTTAAAAAATAAAAAAAATATTCAAAAAAATTATGATGATAAATTTTCAATATATACGTAAATAGTATATTTTTTAGCTAATTTTTACTTTATAAGTTAAATTATAACCAATTATTATTAATGAATTTGTTAATGTGGTTAAGGTTGAAATCAGTTAATGATGTGGCTAAACCAATTGATAATGTTTAAAATAACACCAAAACCTATCTAAATATTTTTTTTGTTGAAATTTCTACCTTATCCTATTTTAATTTGAATATTTTATCATTAATAATAATCTAAATTTAGAATGAATTAATTATATTTTTATCTATTTAGTAATTTAAAGTGTGTTATTTCCCTCCCTTATAAAGGAAAACATGTTATATCATTTATTCAAAACTCCTTGAGCTATATATATTTAAAAAAAATTAACCAATTATATTATAAACATTATTATCCATTAATTATATGAAATTGTATTCTATAAGAACCATTATATGGGTCATTAAGAATGGTTCTGATAGAGTCATAAAAATATGAGGTAATATTCTTACCCAAAATCTGTAACTTTATTTCTTCTAACTTCACTAGATATATGGTATTAATCATAAATGTCACACCCCCACACAATTATCCTGAATTTAGTGCCTTTATTTTCTAAATTATCATAGATTGAAGTTTCAAATCTCAAATAACAGATTAGTTTAGTAGTCATGGAAAAAATATTACATACATGAACCATACATTATAATTCAAAACATGAAATAAAACATAGATAATACTTTTATAATTACATTAATATCCCAGATAAATACTTAATATTAGTAATAATACAAATCATTTCATATTAGGAAAACAAAACATAAGAAAGTGTTGAGATCAGATGCTCAGTAAGGGTATGCGTACAACAGGGGATATTGTGAGTAAATAATCACAAACCTTAATGAAAGTTTTATAATTGAAACATAAGACACATAAACATAATCTTTTGCATAATATGGAAATAATAAATCAAATGACTCTATATAAACATTCACTTGAATATTCTACCAAACAACGAATAATGTGTAATTTAAATAACGAATCTTATGATGAGGGATTATATTATGTCAGACATCATAATCATACAATCTAGGCTATGGAAAAGAAACCATACATAAATGTGTAAAAGCACTAACTGGTTTGTCTCATTAGACCAACCAATTCATTTAAGGGATAAATAATTCCACACCCATCACTTAATAAATCTAATGCATTCCTCTTATGAAAAGGGTGAAACATAACCATCAAAAAATCATAATAAAACCAATATATGGAATGTAAACACATTAACTATCAACAATGAATGTTATTAAAGTAGAGCATCCATAGTCAAACACATCCTAAAACATTCAATATAATATGGTAGATTTCATCATAATAAATCAACCTTAATTTAGCAGAAAATCCAAAAATGATATTGAAAAATATAAACAAAATATAATAAAATCTTCAAACAATATTGAGAGAAATACCCCTTTTTATATTTAAATTAATTTAAAAGGGGCGTGAAATTTTCAAAGAAATAATTTCATTGAAAATAATATTTTAATCTTTTAAATCATGTTTCTATCATTCTATATAAATTAAGAAAAGAGCATTCTATTTTTATTTTTTCAAAAAGGCCATATTTTACACTATTGGGAAAAAAAAAAGATTCCATTCACAAAATTTATAAAAAGTTAAACACGATAAAAAATATTTTAATTTTTTTAGTAATATATAGAGATAAATATTTTAGAAACATGTAAAAGGATTATAAATATGTCATAGAAGGTAATTACATATACACAATCCTAGATAACAATGAGATTATGAAGTTAACCCTTAAGTTTTACATTCATTTAGTAAAGGGTGTTATAACCTAAATTATATTGTATTTATTATGTTATTAAATTATTCCATAAATATATCCACATTTATTATATCATATATAATCCTCTTATATTGTTTTGTTAATAAAATTTCATTATTTCCCCTATTTCAGGTTTTAGCTACTTCATTTTCTAATGTTTGTTTTCTTGTGTAAGTATTATTTCCTATGAATATGATCTATTTTTATCATATCCACAATGATATTAAGTTAATAAATATTATATTCACTCAACATATATATTTTTATTAATATTTTTTGAATGTTTAACGTGGATAATGAATCTCATCACGTCGTGGAGATGGTAAATCGTATGTATGCATGAGCGATAATATCATTCCCTTAATGGTTTAGTGGTAATGACATGGATCATATATTAATTTTAAAAATTTAATATCATATCCTACATATTATTTAAACCATTATATTCATCATTATACCTATCCGAATAATGTGGTGGGGAAAAAAATTACACCACAATGTGGAGATTGTAAGTCATACATACGCACACATGGTGATACTATTTTTCATAGGATGGTTAAAAGGAGAAATATTTTTTTCCCATAATCATAATTAAATATAATAATATATATTTTATTTTATTTATTACTTTAGCATGGAATGAAAATAAGAAGATAAAGTAGAATAAGAAATGAAATTAAATAAATTGGAAAAAACAATTACCTATTCTTCGGCAGACTTCCTTTTCATCACCAATTAGGGATACTAGGATTGGTAATTTTAGAAGATCATGAACTCTAAAACATAAATAATAATTTTTGAGGAGTAATATTTAGGGTTTTTTTGAGCAAGAATTATCAATCCGATGTGTGGAAATTAGGGAGGATGAGTCTTTTTATAAGAGAGGGGAGGGGCAATCTAGGAATCCTTTAAAATATTAAATTAATATAAATTGATTTTTGATTTAGGAAATTTCAAAAGTGATTTATTTAGAATATAATATTCTTATGGGTATAAATTATCCAAACTAATTATTTTTAGAAATTTTTTGGTAATTTTATTTATATTATATTTTGGATTTAACCCTTATTTAAACCATTTAACTCTTACCATGATAACTAGGATGTTTTAATCTTTAGGTTTAATATAGAAACTATAAAATTCCAAAAGAACCCCTAATAGATCATTAATAAAATATTTAACCTTATTATAAATTTTTTCTAAATTTTATATTTTTATTAATTTTATATCATTTAATAAAATATTATTTATTTAAAAGTTTTATTTTTATAAATTTTTCTAATATTATTTACTATTTATTAATTCATAAAACATGATAACATAGAACCAAAACTAATAATACATCACTAAAATGTCTATAATATCAATATAATTCATTTATGACATTAATTTTATCAAATTATATTTATTTTAATAGTTTTAATATCATTTATTTTATATTTTCATTATTTAAATAATTACTACAACATTATTATGAAAGCATTTAATTAAATTATTTATTCTGTAAAAATTTAAAAAAAAATTTCATGGTGAAGTCAAGTTTATTATATTTTAAATTTATATTTATAGCCTAATTTATATTTTGTATAACCATGTATTAAAAATTAAATGCTTAATAAAAAACATGAGTATGAAATTTTTAACCTATCTTTAAATAAAATATTATAAATGTCATATTTTAACCCACATGGAATAAATTTTTTTATAATTATGTTTTAAGGTTTACTGTTTTTGAATCCAACTTATATATTTAATATCATGAAGATGTTAGGCAAATTTTATTATATTATATATTATTTTTACCATAAATTACTCGATTTACCCATAACCATGGTAAATAAGTCATTTATAAAGTTACTATTTATAATATATAAAAATTAAGTAGATCTTATTAGACTGTAAATATCATAGTGATTACAAATATCTTTGTTATTTTTCAAAATTTAGTACACCTAATTCGATAAATTATTTTTAACAATAATTTCGCAGATGTTGCGAGAAGGTGGGTAAAAGGAAACATTCAATAGTTCAATATGTTTTATATCTAATTTCAATATAAAAATTAATCCAATACAATAAATTGTATTGATATATTTAATTTTGTTATATTACTACATTGGAAATTAATTTTATGTATAATTATTATTTACACAGAAGTTTTTTTATCTACAATGTAGTATTTTTCATTATTCATCAAAAAATGAAACATCTCATAAAAAAACAAAATTCACCCTTATATAATTTTTATATTTCACATTAAAAAATGAATTATATTTTAAAAAATAATATTCATAAAATTTCCAAATTTTTGTTTTAAAATAAGTGTCATTAACAGGTGGTAAAATTCCCCTTAAAATGTATAGTTTTTATGCATAAAATTAAATTTGTTATAATATAATTTTCTATAAAGAACTTAAGATAATTGATAAAAATATTGGGAATATAAGTAAATTTCATAATCTTCTTAATACTATTCATAACCATCATTTAAAAGGTTATGTCAACAGATCATGGTGTGATTGAACTCATTGTTGCGTGCAAAACAAGTGAATGAATTTATTTGAAAAGAAAACCTACAGTAAAATCATTGGATATCACATTATTACCACTTAAAAAATTACATCCTTGAAATGTAAAATATCAATTAAAAAATATAAGGTTGATAATTTAAATTTTTTTTGTGTTGAATCCCATAACAAAAACAGGGTTAAAGAGACCTCCCCATTAACATAAAAAAGGGTAGTTCGAAGGTCCCTGGAGATAATGCATAATAGGGTTCCATATATGGAAAACATTAACATACAAGATAATTATACAAAAACAATTATGATGGTGATTGACAGAGAACAATGTCAAAATAAATTTAATAATCATGAAACTATAAATCCTTGATGAACTAATGTGATGATTGATTCATCAGAAAAGAAGGTACTAGGATTTAATTTATGGATTCAAATTATTTTCCCTAGAGTTGAAGAATTCATTTACTACCTAGAATAATAATATAAGGAAACATAATTAATTGAAAATTACAATTTCACCCTTTAATAAATTTCCACCACAAAATAATCTTTTTTTATAAATTATGATTACTCAAGATGAATGTTTCATGCCTGAAGATTTCAAATCAACTTCTAATGATCCAAAAATCCCAAAATGTATAACTATATATTCCTCATAAGTTAATATATTAACAAAAAACACAATGGTTATGTTAAGATAATATAATTCCGCAAAAAATAATTCTCAAAAATTTAATAGTAAAACCCCAAAGATCAACATATATTATTTATTAAATAACCACCCTTCCTCAAAAATATTCTATTCTAATATTGAAACACAAAAACAAGAATGATTTTATCATATAGTCATCCAAATAATCATCCTTTCTCAGTTCATGCCCCAAAAAATAAAAGTAGTTACCTTGAACTCTCACACCATTATTAATGTACTCCATCCCAAAAATACCCCTCTATCAAAAAATTGTCAATATTGGCTTCCCCATCACATTACCTCTCATTCATAAGGTGTATCCCCTACTAGGAATATTCTTTGGGATAGGGTTAGTATCATTCTAAAATTATAAATTAAATAATAATCAATTTATTTCCCAATTTGAGAATCAGGATTCAACATCCCAATGCTTCCCCAGGACATCCATTACCGATCAGTTAAAACCATATCACAATTCCATTAGATAATGCATGGAATATAGTCCTAATACCCCTAAACCCTTTGTCCATAATTTAAATCCTTATTATCTCTAAATTTTATTTTATTTAGACTCACAAATATTCGTAAGTAAAAATTTTAGTATTTTAAAAGATTGAAATAGTTGTTCCTAAGATAATAATGTTATGTAAAAGGAATGGTTTTCTTTCCTCTATCCCTCTCTCTGCCCCTCCATCCCTTTATTTTCTCTTTGTAACTCCTTTTTAATAATACTATCAATTTAATTTATTATTAAAGTGTCATTTTATATCTATATTACCACTCTCCATATATATTGTTGTACCCAATAGATAATTATTACCTTTCTATATATTCTTTCATAATAAATACATGTGTTCATCATAATAATTGTAACTCCTTAGAAAAATTATATAGGGAAAGGGTATTAGAAGGTGATTATTAGTTAGTGGAGTGTTACTTGGCCTTTGTGGTGTTCTAAGTAATTATTAAATGTTCTATGAATTCTTTATTAGGGACTATTTTTTTCTTAGTTTCCTTTGATTCTTCTTCATATTTTGATACATTATTTTAATACATTCATGTCTCTTTGATATTACCTTTTTAAAAAACATTATTGAGTTTACCTTTATTTTGTACCATAAATTTCTTTTGTCCTATACTTTATTATTAATTTAATGGTCATTGTGTAGAATTGAACAAATTCAATTTATTATGGATATATATTTGAATTTCTATATATTATTTAATTTTTTATGGGTAATCCTTGTAATCCAATATTTATGAAATTCTAAAAATATTTATTGTAAGTTATTAGAAATTATAAAAATTATATTATAAATAATTATTCAAAAATTATGAAATTACATTGGATCATATATGAGATAGGTTGGGACTACATTAATATAGTCACTCGATATAGTGATAGGTATCACGAGATTACTAATAAGGGGTAATGGGATAATCCTAAAACTTTATTTATGATAGTTTTCCATAAGGACTTATAGGTGTGTAATGATGTAAACAATTATGAGTTTTTATAAATATAATTCATTATGTTATTAATAATAATTTATTCATTATATTATACTAATTATTATTGATTACTCATTTATGAAATATTATATATTCTATGATTGGGATGTATATTTATTCGTTGATATGATTTTCCTTACTAAGAATTACAACTCTCCACTATCACATGATTCCATATATCCCCACATAAAGAATTTTAATATCAAGTATGATGTTATAGAGAACTTATGAACAATTAATAAGTATTTATTGTATAATTTTCTATGTACCATGTACTCTTAGTATTTTAAATGTAAATGTAACTATAATTTATGTATCTTATTCCATATGGAATATTGGATTCTTGATCCTATGAATACGATACTGTATATTGTGTCACAATTTAATAAATATCTATTATTACTATCTAACTATATCTCAGGTGTATTACACTAGGTCTCCAGTTTCAAATCCAATAATCTATTTAAAAACCACTGAAAATAAAAAATTATGAGAAATTAAATAATATAAATCTGTTATATGAATATATTTATTCACCATTGAAATAAAATCTATAGTATACATGACAATATAAAATTTTAATTAATCATTCATAATCCTATCATAGTTACAATATTCACTTAATTAAATAAATCTGAAAAAATAATACCAAAAATCATTAAAAATAATACTTTAGAAATAATTTTTCTTTTTTTTCAATTGGAATTGACTCCAAGGGTAATGTTTCATCCCTCGGTGTTTACTAAGCTCATGAAACAATAATAGTCACATGACATATGTATTTAACATCCACTATCCATGTAAAATATACTCTTACTATTGATTTTTAAGAAGATAAACTACAATAATAAAAGTACATGATTTTTTTATACCCAAACCTATTTGGGTACAAAATAGTTATCGATTAGTTCCTTGGAACACAAACATGTTGAAAATTATTTATTATGAAAATGAAATTTTTTTATTAAAAAATATCTCTTAGTTCCATAAAAATGGGATTTATTTTCTATATATTATTGGAATTCTTCCCACACACTCTATTATAATTTAAAGGATATAGATCTATTTTTTAGAGTATAACTAGAACAAGGCATAATATAATTTCAATATGACTTTATTATATGACCATATTGATAACCAAACCCAATTTTTTATTTTTGTGGCCTTTAGGATTCTAGAATCATGATTATATTATTTTTTACCTTAGTAAACTTATATATAACTTTTCAAATCTTATTTATTTTTATCTTAGACAATTTTATTCTAACCTTCCAAATTATTTTCATTATAATTTTTATCATTCATAATATTATTCTTATTAACTATAAATGAATATATATTTTTAAGACTTTTATAAGTATCCTTAATTTAATTCATGGTATCCTTTAGCAAAGGAAAATATTATAATAATTTATTATAATACATAAAATAATAATAATGTCTTTCACTTTCTTATACGGAAAAAATATAATGTGTCTCTCTGTTTATTCTAATAATGAATAAATTGGAATCACCTTATGATTAATCACTTCCAAAATTATAAAAATCACTATGGTATTGGAACAAATAGATTTTGTGAATTTTTTTTGAATTAATTTAATCATTTCAATATTTTTTATTTCACACAACGAAGAATATAGATTTTTTTACTATAGTAGTGAGTTTAGATTACATTATATGAAACACTATGTTAATCTTTGATTAAAAACAACACTTGGATTAGCTTTAGGTACATAATTTTTTTCCCCTGTATTATAAATAATACCGAGTCCCTCAGACATCTTGTGTTCACACAATAATTAGTTTTACCGAACTACAATATACTAATTTTATTATTATTAAAATTTTATTATAGCTTCCACAAAACCATTGGAATTGATGTTATGAACAAGATTAGCTAAATTGTGAAAGTAATATTTACACATTTATAAAAAAATTATTCTTTTTGTTATCAATTAGTATAAATGAATGTAATAACTATTTGAAAATAATTAAATTATTGTTATTAGAAAACTATTTTTCTTTGTAAAAACGCTATTTTTACGCAATAAAATTTATTTAATTTTTTAAATAAAATTTTTATATTATATATTCAATATTTATTTTTTATGATAATACAATATATTTGATAGGTATAATATAAGAATATTCCAATTTTATGAATAAAATGTATTTTTGAAAAGGTAATGTTACCACAGTTTAAGGGAGAACCCATTTTAAATATAATTTTTTAAAAATTTTAAAATTTTTATTTGAAAAAATAAAATGTTTTCTGAAATAGGAATAACATAATTAAATTTGGGTAAATTTTTTGTATTTTTATAAGAGGTATCATTTTTTGATGAAAATCAACAAACATTTAATTTTAATTCAAAACTGATTATGCATCTAATATATTTATATATTTAAACAATATTTTAACGTGGTTATAATGTAAAATTACATCAATTATAAATTAATTAATTGAATTTTGGTCATTTTACCTAATTTAAAATTGATATTGGATATAAAACATTTCAAACTTTTGGACCTTTTCTCCTTAAAAACATTTCGTCTCGTCTCATCTTTGGGATTAATATGAAATTAATTTCTACCACATATGGGATTAGAATTTTGAAAAATGAATTCATAATTCAGATTCAGAATAATCTATAATTTATAATTGTTCAAATTATTTTTTTACCAAATTTATTAGTGAATGTAATTAAATTTAATTACAGTGATTAAGGAATAAATGAGTTTTCTTAGTGGTTGAACATTAATCTTAAAGTGAAAAAATAACCTAGACACTTGTCAAAAAGACATTGTTCAGAAATATTTGAACCAACTCCCCACATGTATCCCAAATGGAAAATTAATTGAGGCACATTATGTAAGGGAGACCTATCAATAGTTTTTAACGTTTTATATTTACACGAATTCCACTCCTGCTACCTTAAAAAAGGGAACTCACCCCCCTCCCCCCCACATCCTCACACCTCCAAATGAAATTTTACTTAGGAAAAACAGAACAAAATATCCCTCCTAATTCTATCATTTCATCCATGAAACATATATTTTGGAATAACTCCAACCAAGGAATCACATAGGTGGAAACCAAGAGGAGTTACCTAACTAAGAGGTAACATCATTCCATAAGCTTTATTGTTTTATTTTCATTCTCCACCCCCTAACCTCTTATTATTACAATATTATATAATAAAATAAGTGTCCTCAAAATATTATGATTGTTTTTTAACATGTTGGTTCTACCCAAACCTACACACACTTCAACCAAATGGGCAATCGACTTATCATTCAATTGTACGATGAACTATAGCCTCACAAAATATTGTCATTTATTTATCCTTTACCGCCTCTTTTAGTAGGTAATTATGATACAGATAATATTTAAAGAAGATATATATGTTATTTATTATGTATTTATTTTTTGTAAATTATTTTATGACACAAACCTTCATTAATTCATTTTTTTAAACACAATAACACATTTTGTGGGCATGTGGACTACTCCCTCCTCAATGTGATGCATTTCGATCATAGATTACATGGAATATATTGTGGATGAGTTTAGTGAATGTATATGAAATAATAATTCTACTATAATTATAGTATATATAAATATATACATATATTTCATTTAATTTATTTCCTTCAAAACAACAATTAAATGGAAATAATATTCATGTGTACGTATGACCTACCGTATCCATGAACAGTGCATTTCATTTTCTTTTTCTCTATTTCATATATTATTATAAATATTTATATACAGAATATATATTATATATAAATAATGTTTTAAATTCTTTAAATAATTAAATCATAATCTAATTAGGAAGATCAATATTAATTATCCAAAACGTATAGTAAAAACAAAGAAGATATTACCTAAAACGTAGAAATAACATGTAATTATTAATAAACATGTAATGTAATGTCATAAAAAATCGTATATAGTATTAAATATAATAATTTGGTTATTTTTTATATAATAATAAAATTTCTTTAGTATACGAGCGTTTTTAACGATTATGATGATAGTCAACACATAAGGTAATGGGATCTCTAGTCTCACATTTATTTCAACGAGAATTATGCCTTATTCCCAACCTATTTAATTTTTGTGGTGTATATACTTATAATGAATAAATTATATGATACACATCATCATATTTTTTGGGTATTTAAATATCCATTTGAGGATCTCTATTTCTTGGGGTTTATGGTTGCAACGTTACTAAATCACTAAAGAAATTTTGTCTCAATTTTCCTTCTTTGAGACACAAGCCATATTATACTTCTATGTTATTATAACATGTGTATAGACTTCAAATTGACATTATATATCATGAATATCATTATTTTAATGATATTAGAATCTTTATATAATGTTATTATTTCATGAGAATTATGATTCAATGTATCCACAGTGGTACGATTTTATTGCTACAATCTCATCGTTTATTAAGATTTCTTATGATTATTCTTATATTGATTAAATTTTAAGATAAATATGTTGAAAAAAACATGAATTTTATTCTAATCTATTATTTAATGATATCTTCATGTGATAGTATGATTTTCCACTCCTTGGTTCATAAGATAATTAAGAATATGTTTTTAATAAAATATGACTTTATATCCCTCTTTGTTTATAAATATGTGTTTCTTTAAACCATGTTTTCAAAAAATGATGTAAAAAAAGATCAAATATTATTCTTTTATCTTTAAATAATTTCCCCAAATTTTTTACATTTAAAAAATGGATTTTAAAAAAGAAACATTCTTGGAATTTTTTTGATTGAGATATTTTTATAAACATTTTAAAGTTTAAAAAAATCTTCAACATGTTTACATTTATCTACCATCCTAACAATCCTTCCATTGAAGAATCCTTTGAATGTTTGAATGATTCATTTTTATTTAAAAAATCTTCATATTGTAAAAATTATTTTTTTCAGGAGGTTTTCGAATAAAAAGGTTTTCAACATTTGTTTGATGTTTAAAAAGTGTCTTAAATGATTTGAAATGCTTCAGTAATAATTTTTCCAATATTTACTGTCAGAAAACAATATTTTAATAATTTAAAAAACTTTTATATATTTTTTTACAATATAAATAGTATTTAATTTTTTTTTCAAACTTTCATTATATGTTTTCATAGTATTTTAAAATAATATGGATTTGAAAATAATTCTTTGATTTAATTATAAGTTAAATAATATTTTTCATGAAAAGAGTTTACAAAATGTTCTAAAGTTTTCTTTATATGTTACCACATTATTTTTAAGAAAAAAAATTTCAAAATTCTTTGAAGATTCCCTTATAAATTTTTAGAGTAAAATATTTTCAAAATGTTTTCAACATTCCTTTATAAGTTTTCATGGAAAAAGATTTTAAAAATGTTTTATAGATTTTTTTATATGTTTTAAACATTAGTTTCATCTAAAATGATTTCCAAAAGTTATTTTGTTTTAAAAATAATTTTTCAAAGAATAAATTATATTTTCCTCATGAATTTTTATTAAAATATTATTCAATATTATATTAAATTTATGATAAAATAATTTGGTGTTATGCATTTCTCTTCTGGGGATATGATCCATGGGTTCCATTCATATTATTTTTTAATGGTTTATGTTTTCATTTTATGATTTTAATTAAATCCATTTCTATTTTTTGGGTAATATATTTAGGAAATCTGTATCTATTTCATGGTTTATATTCTTATGAAACCCAATTATTTTCACATGATATACTTTGAAAAAATAATTTTGAATCATGTTACATTTCCACATGTTAGGATATGATGACATGTTTATGACACCCATTTAATTTCATGGATTATGAAATTATTTTTTAATATCTTATGGATGATGTATGTATAATTAAATTATAAAATGGGTGGGACCTATATCTCCTTCCAATTATTTGGGTTATGGTTTATATCTTCTGATATCTACATGGCTGGAATGAGGAGTGAAATCTATTAAGTAAAAGGTATTTCATACTATGATGGTCTTAGAAGTGAACCTTGACTACCTGGATGGTCATGGGAGTAAACCATGACTAAAATAATGGTTTTGGGAGTAAAATTATTCAGTAATATGTCCTTGGAATGAGGCCTTGACTAATATGGAAATCATTTTTATATTCTGAATTGTCTGCAAAAAAAATCTATCTCTTATTCTTATTTAATGATTTCATGGATTATACTCTTTATTCCGTATGATTCTTGTATTATCAATTGTAATATTTATTTCATGATTCATGTTTGTGATTGTTGATATTTATGGTATGTTATTTCAATGTTTTTATCATGTTCTCACATCGTTATTCTCATGTTATGCTCAATTATATCCTTCATTTACTATTATAGATTATATGAGTTTAGAAATTTATTATGTTTTTTTTCAAAGTTACGATTAATGGTTTTAAGTAGGATTACTAACAGAGAAGATCTTTTAGGGTGATATTGAAGATCATTCACTAGGATATATCTTTCGGTTTCCAATTATACAAATTCACTAAACTATTATGGTCCCTAAGCATATAATTCATAATTTTCTAAATATTTATAATAAATAATGTAATATCAATAGATGTTAATTCTTGATTGCTATAGTTTTTATTAAAGGATTGGTTTAATAAATATTTTGAAAAAATGAGGAATAAAATTTAGAGAGATCCCTTGGGATATTTATAAAGATATTTATTGGGATGCGTCTAAGGATATTCCTATGGTGTAATATATTTCAAATATCATTTCATAATTTATATATCCTCTATGTTTTTTAATTATTATTTGATTTTCATCTATGATAATTTCTTCTCACACTATGATTTCTTATTTTAGTCAATATAGGGACCCATAAGAAACTAAGATAACATTAAATGTGATAGAATATTTTCTTATGAGAAATCAAATTGGATGATCACTAGAGAGAAGGATTAGGGGTCATGCTTAAAAACATTTCTAGGAATATGATTAAAAATGTGTGCCATAACCAACTCTCACAATACTATAAAAATAAGCTATGGGAACGGACCTATAACCACCGTTTTAAAATTATGGTAATTGGTGGCTATGGAAATGGTTATGGGGCTTATAGACACTATTTTAAAACTATGTCTATATGTATTTTTTCATTAGCTATAGAAATGGTTATGTGGCCTATAGACATAGTTTTGAAAATCATGGCTATACGTATCCTGCCCTTGCGCGGGAGAAAACATTTCCCTCCAAAAAATGGCAGGAAGAACCATTTCCACAGTTTTCAGGATATTTGAATGGTTTTTAATAATATATATAACATATTATACATATATATATATATATACACAAACTCCTTGGTGGTGTAGGGGATAGGGTGCTGAAATGTGAAGGGACGATGCTGGGATTAAATCCGGCTAGGCACACATTATTTTTATGCTATTTCCACAATTTTCTAAGGCTATATCCATGTTTAAAAACTTAAAAATATGCCACCTATTGCAACATTTAAAATAGTGTCCATAGGTCAACTGCCACATTTGAAAATGGAGACACTTATTGCCATAGTTTTATAAACCATGGAACTAGGCCACCTATTGCAATGACTAAAGTCATGGCCACAGGTCAGACCGTACTGCCACGGTGACTGTGCCAATGATGGGGAAAAACAGAGGCCATAGCCTATGGCCACTATTTTGGGCCCTATTTCCATTGTTTGGAACTTTGGAAATAGCCCATTTGTCTTGTTGTGTCAAACTCACCATTGAAATGAATGAAATAATTTGCTCAAAATTTAGATATTAGATACTACATAAGAATTTAGGGTTGGTTTCCTTTTTGTTATGAATGTGGAAAGAATAACCCAACAGAATTTCTTAGAGGAACAAGGATATTTTTTTATCCCAAATGTCCCTACATACCCTTAGAGGGGGGTGAATCCAGGTATGGATATTCTTTTAGAAATTATTCACGCCCCACTAGATCTTGACCTCTTTGTTATAAGGGTATCTTTGTTTGCACTTATGTATTAATGGTTATCTTATTATTTCCATCCCTATCTGATGATGATAACTTAAATGTAATAAAAGAATGTAATTAGATTAACCCAATATTTTTATATAGTTTCCCCTCACTGAGCTACGTCATAAGAGTATACAACATTGATGTACCAATGTACCAAATCCACTAAAGCTCACTACCAATTACATAGTTCAAGCAATATGACTTACATGCCCAAGCTCACTACCCTTATAATCTTTATGGTCATCTCACTACTTTCCCAAGGGTCCCTCCTTATGTTTATTTCTTTTTCTCACTACCAATGGAAAGGATAATTGTATTAATATTCCTCTTCTTGTTACTCTAGGAAGGGATCCAATCCTAGTCTATAGACTTATTGGTCCCTTCATTATATCAAATTAATGAATCCTCCACTTTATGTAGATTCTTTATTGAAGTCCCACATTCATCCACTTATGAGTTCCTATATTCCAAAATATTACTATGCTACGTAAAAAATTATCACAAATTTTCTATGACTTTTATGATAGTTTACTTCATTGTATCTAATATTTTTACTTTATTGAAAAAACCCTCTAGTGTGTAGCTCCCTTCTTATGTGAAACTCACTTCATATGTTCAAATCCCTTCTTACATTACTCTGTGCTCTAATTTCCATTATCTTTTGATATAATAAAATAAGTGGGGAAGCAGTCCACTTTTATTCCTTGCCAACCCTTCATGAAAGATCCTCATAGATCACACAGAACCACATATAACATCGTATTGGGTGTTAATCCACTTTCATGCAACCTTGTCTTTCACACAAAATAAAAATATTTCAAACAATTCATTCCTTTGTAATATTTTGGAATACTAATCTGAGAAAATTTCATGTGCGTAACATTCCAAATAATCTTAAATATTGCATTCAACATTCTTTTTTAAAATCTTACTTCTCCATTTTTCTGGTTTTGAGACCCAAAAAATATACAAACTCTAGAAAATTGTGCCACCTTGTATAAGATATTTTTCCTTTACCTCTGTGTCATCCATTCCTTTCCATGGATCATTATCAACAAAACTTATCTAAAATATCTCTAGAACTCCAAAACATATCATGGAAACCCACTTTTTCAACAAACACAATCAACCCAAAAATGATTCAATGTTACCTTAATAGATTTTTATGAAAATATATTTTGACTCTTGAAAATCAAAACAAAAGTAAGTAACTAAAAAGAAAAAATGTAGAGTTTGGTTGGGAATATTGTACTCTCTAATACATCATTGAGGATTAAATGATTTAATTATATAACGAATGGTCATTATAAAAATCAATGCCCCAAGAGGAAAGTTTTTGAAGAGAATCATAATGGTGGGAGATGTAATGGTTATATAGATTATGATTATGAGACTACTGGTGAAATGTGAAAGAAATGAGGTATTATATAGGAGGAATAAGTATCCTTATTAATATGATATGTATGAAGTGGAATAATCGAAGTGTCATTGTATTTGGATTCATGAAATATAGATTGTAAAATATATAATGTTTATTCAGTTTATGATTTTTTCAAAGTATTTACTTGAATATATTTAATGGTTCTGATGGACTAGAAAAGTGGTTTAATGGAAATGTGATATTCTTGGGGAAAACATGACTAAGGGAAAGATAACCCTTAATATGTTACTTGTGTTGAGATAGTGATGTTTGTATAGAGATATGTTTTATATGAATAAGTAAATTGGATAGAACTCATTACGTTGGAACTAACTATAGATTTATTGAAAAAAAATTAAGTTATCATGGATTATGTTTAAAAAAATTAGATATAAGGAAATTACCAATAATAAATCATTTATGTTTTCAATAAGGATTTATGATAATCCAGTTATTACCATGTTTCAATAGAATGCACGATGAAAGTTTTCAGATGTTTGGTATGTGACAAATAAGAGCTACTTTATTATATATGGGGGATCAATGTTATGCTATTTTTAAATATATTGAACATATTTCTAAAGTTTTGGACATTCATTATTCTAAAGAGTTAAAAGGTTAAATATTTATGGAATTGTTTATCTTAAAATTCTAATGGATTTTAGATATTAAATTATTATCTCTACATATTTGGATTTTTTCATACTGGATAAATTGTGATAAGATATTTTTTTATAAAGTCATATGGAATGACCTATAATTATATTTATGGATCTCTTGATATTATAATGCTTCAAGAATGAAAGATTCACCTTTATGTAATGTAATAATAGATGAAGTGGAAATTAATCAAGGAACCACAAAGGGTGAGTTTTTCTTGAAATAATGTAAGTATATCTTTTCATGAAAATTATTCACTTTTTTTAAAAAGGGTCTTAAAATAATGATTTTCATGTCATTGTTAATTTTGATGATATCAATGACCTTTTTTAAACCTCTTTAGGTTATGTATTTCTTATCATCAACTTTTTTCTAACCATGTTCTCTTTCACTTTACACCAAAACTTGATATTTGTATTTCTCTTCCACATCCATGTATTCACATTAGTCCTATATTCTCGTATGTGGAGACCTAGTTTTGGGTTACATTGGGTATTCTTTATGTTTCTAAAATTACCTTTTTAAATAATGTTTTACAATTCATTTTTATGATGTGGGATTCAATGAAATGAACATTCAAGTATTAAACAGTTGATAACCCATAAAACTTTTGATTGATACATTCATTTTAAGTGGGCTATAATGTGAAACCCTGATATTTTGGGAAATAAAATTTGAATTAATTTAATCTTTTTGATTTTTTTTCATTTCACACAATAGTGAATAAAGATTTTATTATATGAAAGCACTATGTTTGGATTGCATTATACACAAAACTAAGTAAACCCTGGACTACACAATACACTATTACTGTCATGAGGTACACACAACACTGTGTTTGGATAGTATTACACACAATATTGAGTCGTGTTGATATATTTTTTCACAAGAAATGCTGATTTTTATCAAACTACAATATACTATTAATAATATTATAAAAATATTATTATAGCTACCACCGAATAGTTGGAATGGATGTTATGAATAAGATTAAATAAACATTGAAAATATAAATTACACATGTATACCAAATTAATCCTGTAATTTCCAATTATTATAATTGATTATAGTAAATATTCTAAATAAATTAAATTACTTTTCTAAGAAAACTCATTATCTATGTACAAAGACAATTAAATATAAATAAACTATGAAAAAATCTTTTAATTAATTTTTCTGTAAAATTTATATAAGAAATATTCAATAAATATTTTTTATACTCATCCAATAGATTTTATAGGAATATGATAAGAATACATCCATTTTTATTAATATAAAGACATATTTTTATAAAAGATAATTTTACCGACTTTTAATAGGGAACTCATTTAAAATATAATTTTGGAAAAGTTTATAAAATTAATTTCAAAAAATATTATTAATTTTGTAATGTGGAATATCAAAATTTACTTTAAGTAATTTTTTGGTAATTTTCTATGTAGTTTCATTTCTGATGAATATTGAGAAATAATTAATTTTAATTCCAATTTTATTTATCATATAATTTATTTTTGTAGTTTAATTATATTTTGAATTTTTTAATTTATAATTATGGAAATTATTTATAAATTGATAAAATTAATTTCATTGGAACTAATTTATCATAGAAATTGGATAAAAAAGAATTTCAAACTTTTACACATTTTCGCTTTCAAAACATGTTCTCTCATCCCATCTCTGGGATTAGTTTTAAATTAATTTATACCACTTATGTTATTATAATTTGGATAAATGTATTCAAATTAGGAATATTAATGATTTATAATGTATAGTAAGTTCAGAAATGTTTTTTACCATTGTGATTAGTGAATGTAAATACAATTAATTATAGCGATTAAGGTAAAAATAAGTTTACATAGTGGTTAAAATTAAATCATAAAGCACCATATGACCCAAAAGATTATCTAAAAGCTATTTTCTGGCCCTATTTTGAAAAATGACCCACTTTTAACAAAAATGGACATTTATTTTAGGATTATCATGTAACTTAAACCTCTCAATAGTTTTTACGTTTTTATATTTACATGAATGACACTCCTCCTCCATTATAAAAAGGAACTCACCCACACCTTTAACTTCCCCACACCTCTCAAGACACTTTTTGTCAGAATAAACCTAAAAAATTCCTCCCAAATTTAATAAATTAATCATAGATTCCACCATTTTTTAATAAATCCTTCCTAGCAATTCCTTTGGTGCAAACTAAGAGGTGTTTTCCAAAGAATATGTTATATCCTTCCAAGAGATCTTTTGTAATATTATCATTACCCACCCACTAAAATAAAATTAATAAATGCTTAAATAATAACCTTAGTATCATAAATATGAGGATATTTTTAAATGTAATTTTTCAACCTACACATACACGCAGCTTCATCAAATGAGAAACAGACTTAATATTTGAGTGTAAGGCGGATTATTTCCTTGCAAAATGATGACGTTCTTTTTTCCATTACCACCTATCACATTGGGTGTTATGATGTAAATACTATTTATAATTTTATATATCACATATATTAATTTTTTATGCTTCTTTAATTATTATATAACACATACCTTAATTCTTTTCATTTTCTGTAAATATGGTATAATCGTTTCTGGACGTGTGGACTACTACCTCGTCAAAGCATTGTGACTCAGTCACACATAAAATAGGACACATTAAGGGTGGGTTTAGTGAATGTAAATGAGATATATAATATAATAATGGTAATTTAATTATATTATATATATATATATATATAATTTCATTTACTTTCATTCATTCAAAATGACAATAAAATGGAAACAAGGATCATGCATACGTATGACCTTCCGTCTCTTTGAACAATATATTTCATTTTCTCTCTCAATATATTATATATTATTATAAATATTTATATAATTAATAATGTATATATATATATATATAATATTTTACATTATGTAAATAAGTAAATCAAAAATTAAGATAGATTATCAAGTATAATAATTCAAAACATATACGAAAACAAAGGGGAAGTTACCTGAAACATAACATAAACATGGAATTGTTAATAAGAAGACAATAAAAAGTCTTAACAAAAAAAATATGGTATTTGAAAAAATAATATGGTTCCTTGCAAGATTTATTATAAAATAATATTTTTTATACAGGTGTTTTGAATGAGTTCAACGAAGGTCAATACATAAGGTAATGAGATTTGTAGTATAACTTTAATTTCCACAAGACTTCTGTATTATTCACTACTCATTTATTTTTTATGGTGTATATACTGCCCATTAATATATATTATATGATACTTATCCTTAACTTTATTGGTATTTAAATTTACATTTAATGATCTCTCTTTCATGGGGTTTATGGTTCAAAAGTTACCAAACAAGTAAATTAATTTGGTCTCAGTTTTCCTTATTGGACACACATGACATGTTATGCACCTATATTATTATGCGGTGTGTATACACTAATATTTTACAGGTCATATAATGAATATTGTTATTTTCATGATATTTTATGATTATTTTAATGTTATTATTTCATGAGGATTATGATTCAAATTTACCAAAGTGTTAATAGTTTATTTTAAATATCTCTTCATTTATCAGAATTGTTTTTGATTATGATTCCATTTATGAAATAATATGATCAATACCATAATAAAAAATATATTTTCTTCTCATATGTATGTTAATGATATCTCCATATTATGTAACCAAATTCTGACTCTTTGGTACTTAACAAATTAATAATGTTTTAAAATTATCCCACTTTATCTCCCTCTATGGTCAAAAATCTGTATTCCTTCAAAAACATGTTTTCTAAATATTTTTTCAACACCATTCTATTATTATACTATTATCTTTAATATACATTTTTAAACATTTTACCTTTAAAAAATGGGTTTTTAAAAGGAATATTCTAGTCATTTTTCTGATTAAGGAACTTTTCAAAACCTTTTACAACACAAAAGGAATATATGATGTGTAAGGATTTATCTTCCATATCATGAATTTGTACTTTAATGCATCCTTTGAACGTTTAAATGCTTATTTTTTAATTAAAATATTATTAATATTCTTTACATCCATTTTTTTAAAATATATTTTCAATATAAAATGTTTTCAATGAATGTTTTTTGTTTAAAAAGTGTTTTAAATGATTTTCCAAGCTTCATTTATATTTTTTCAAATGATTATTTTAAAATAAAAGGATCTTAATTTTTCAAAACCTATTTTATAAGTTATAAATGTGTTTTTCAGAGAAAATTGGATAGAAAATGTTTTCAAGATTTCTATATTAGTTTATATAGTATTTTTAAAGAAAATAGTTTTCAAAATGTTTTCAATATTTATTTATATATTTTCATAGTATTTCAAATGAAAATGGTATTTAATTTTTAAGAGATTTCTCAATAATTGTTCATATTAGTTTCAGATAAAAGGATTTCAAAAAAACATTCTTTATAATTCTTTTTATTACTTTCAATGAAAACGATATTCAAAATGTTTCTACGATTTATTTTTAAGTTTTCAAAGTATTGTCAAAGAAAAAAATTCTAACATTTTTTCAGGAATCCTTTATGATTTTTCAATATTTTTTTTTCAAAATGTTTTATTGCGTCCTTTATATGTTTTCATGTTTATATACCTGGAAAGTGTTTTTCAAAAGGATTTATGTAATGACCCCGACCCATGTATCCCCACGTTAGTGCATTAATTTATTAAATTACTATAATAAACAAGGATGTCACATCCTGTAGGACTAAATTTTTTAGTAGATTTGGATAAATAGATACGAACATATGTATAACATTATAACATAAAATGAAAATCAACATATCTAATCTATTAGAAAAATTCACAGACTCCTAGATTATTTTGTGCAATTCATTCAAAGTATACATCTTCCCATCCTTAAGAAAAATAAAACATAATAATGGGGTGAGCTCAGATGCTCAGTAATGTTATGTAATACAGAAAAATATATCATAAATATAAACAATAAGGTAAGGTGATTAAATAAAAACACAATCCATTAAAACATAATCTTGGGCATAATATGGTAGGAATAAAAGTAGATATAATAATTCCATATAAATAATTATACGAGAATGAAACTTTAAAATGGATATTATAATAGTTTAATAATCACACGGATTATAAATTAATAATATTATAATGATGTAATGTATAATGTTGGATATATAAAACATACTATCAAGGGCTTGGTCTGGACATCAGAAAATAAATGCTTAAGGCCTCGGAAAAATCCATATCAGTTTTGTTTAATGGGAGCTACTAATTCATTGAGGGGATATACGGGGCCCCACCCATATCTTACTAAGTACAATAAATTCATTATATAAAAAGGGTGATACATAAATAACAAATTCATAAATTTTCTCCAATCGGTAAACATAATCACTAACCATTTTGAGTAACATATTGAATGGTATCAATATAGTACTTCTATAGTCAAATTTATCGTAAACCATGTAATAAAATGTGTTAGATTATATCATAAAATTTCCAACCCAATTAATAATTAGATTAGTCACAGTGTGTTTAAATATATTAAAATAATCTAATAAAATTAACAAGAAATTGTTGAGAGAAATACCCTTTTTTACATTGCAAAGTATATTTCATTTGAAAAAAAATCATTTGTATTTTTCAAATAATCAGATTGAAAAAATGGATATCCCAGAAAAGGGAAGGGAAGTAAAAATAAATTATGTTTTTGGAATAAAATTTTTCTCAATTGAAATAGAAACATGTAAAAATATTGTTTTGGAAATTTTACAAATGGGCAACTCTAGTACGATTTTAGAGAAAATATAAAAAAGACATTAGAGGGGAAAATGAATAACTATTTACGTAAAACCAAAAAGGGGAAACATAGTTTTTAATGTTAAAAATAGTTATATTAGAAAAACATTTCTGTCTTAAAATATATTATAGAGTGTACTTAAAAATGGGTGAGAATATGGGATGTTCCTTTTAATCGGGCATGCTTATCGAGAGTAATTGAAAAGGGATACATTATAAAAATATATTTCCCTATAAAAAAGGATGAAGCGATCTTGATACATGAGTTTAAAACATATAATGTTGATTTAGGGGAATTATAAAAATAATGATGAATCACATTGGTTTAACTATAGATAATGCTTAACCTAAATGTAAAAATTGAGATTCTAGTAGGATCCTTACCTTTTGACATAGAGTGCTCATAAACTTTAATTAATGTATTGGATAATATAATTTGACTCATTAATAATTTATCATTGAACCTATTAATCTTATAATTGTATTATTATAATTTTATTATGGTAAATTCTCATCTTTTTGATGAGTTATAAAATTAATCATTATCATTCTGAAGTGTTTGTTTCCTTGGTTTTCATGACTGGATCATTTTTATACATGTAGGAAATATAATGTGAAATATAAATAGTTATCCAAAATTCAAATTATATGTTATTAATTAACATAAATGATATTTAATGGTCTTATATATCATTTTTTCATATATGAATATGGTTCCTTAGATAAAGTGTTAATGATAACCATTTAGATTATTCTGGAATTTTCCAGTCAAAATGAAGTAAATTTAAATTATGTATTAATAATATATATATATAATGGTTCTATAACATCAAATAAGTTGAAATTAGTATCTAATTAAAGGATAGAAAATAAATTAAATTTAATGAAAATGAAAAGAACGATAGAGGGGTTTACCTCTTGAATTTATCTCCCTGAGAAAATCAATAATGAACATTGAAATAGTATTCTTGGTGAGACCAGAAAGACCAGAATTTGTGGCAGAGTTTTTGGAGTGGGATTGGGGATAAATTGGAAATGATTAAATTCTATGTATGTGGGAATATAAGAGGTGGTATTTATAGGGGTGGATATGGGGTTTTTTATTATTATTTGATTCATATGTTTATTATTTTGGATCAAGATTATGAATCGTTTTGATTCCCATGAATAAATAAATTAAATAAATAAAGATTGCCTTTTATTATCGTATTATATCATCCATACATCATACTTTTCTCAATAATTATTCTATTTTTAAAATAACATAAATTATAATATGCCACTTTTCATAAAAAAAATAAACTAATTTAGAAAACTCCCAACATTTCACCCTAACAATTTTTAGATGTGTATAATTCAAAGATGGACTCCATTTGTTGAAAATAATTTTCTAAATATGAGAAAGATAATTTTTTAATAAAAACATAATTTACTCAACAAATACTGATTTTAATATTATAGGTGTTTTTATGAATCTTTTAATACTTAATTAAGTCCTCATAAAATTATATTAGAATTATAAGACAAAAAAATATTAATTAATGAATCTATTTTATAAAAATAAATCTCCATTAAAATTCATATATTTATTATTAAATTTTAAACAAAAACTTATGTTTCACAAAAGTTCCAACAAATTAGTTTTCATTTTTAAAACATTTATTTACTTATTTAATGATATAAATATAAAATATTTTAATTTATAAGTTACCCAAAATTTATTTATACTTTCATAGGTGAAGTTTATATTCTATTGATCATATTATAATTCCTAATGGTCACATTATTATTCCAATGGTCATATTTAATAGTATATTATAGTTTTATACTCATTATTGTCGAAAGCATAAACTATTGAGGATATTAAATTTTAAAAGAGACATGTAATGAGATCTTGGGGTGTCACATTCTCCCCTCCAATAAAATTTTTCATTGAAATTTCTATAGTGTCTTTACAAAAAAACATTTGGGTAATTCTTCAATCAAATATTTTCTGGTTCCCATGTTGCCTCTTCAATTTTATGATTTTTCCAAAGTAAATATACTAGAGGAGTCGTCTAATTACTCAAACTCTATTATTCAATGTGGATATTCATGGATAGAATCTTCATAGTATGATAAATCAGGTCCCAATTATTTTCATTCATAACTGAGGACGTGCTTTCTGTCTAGCATGTACTTCCTTAATAAATAGATGTTTAACACATTGTGTACTTTTGAAATGATAGGTGTCATAAAAAAATGATAATCCATATATCCAATTATATTTAGGATTTCAAAAGGTAAAATTTACATTGGTCTCACTTTCCATTTCATTCTAAATATTATAACACCCTTCCATGGATATACCTTCAAAAATACATGATCTCCAACTTGAAACTCGAAATCCATTTTCAATTATTGGCATAGATATTTTTTCTAATTTGAGCTACTATAATATGGAATTGAATAGTTCATACCATTGATGTTGTTTCCTCCAAATATTTTGGCCCTATAAGTTTCCTTTCACCAACTTCATCGCAATAAGTTAGTGTACGACATCTCTTTCCATAAAATGATTTATACGGTTCCATTGGAATATTTGAATGGAAACTGTTATTATAGGAAACCTCTACCAAAGTAAAATAATGATCCCACCTACCTTGAAATTCATGTGAGCATGATCTCAACATGTATTATAATGTTTCAATGGTCCTTTCAGACTACTCAAAAATTTACGAGTGAAAATATGTAATCAAATGAAGCTCAGCTTCTAAATCATTCTAAATATTTTTTCAGAATTTTGAGGAAAAATGTTGATCATGATTAGAAAAAATTGAAATATTTTGTCCATTAAATCTTATAACATTATTAATATAAATTTATACAAGGAAATCCATTTTAATTTCATCCCTTATAGAGAGGAAATATATATATTTAGTAAGTCAGTCAATAATTACACATATTTCATCATTATTTTGGGTATTTTTGGTAATACAGGGACAAAATCCAAAACTAATATCATATCATTTCCATGTAGGAATGTTCATAGATTTCATGAATATTATTGGATGTTGTCTTTCATCCTTCACCTATTGAATAACTAAGCATCATGATACAGAATCAGTAATTTCCAGCTTCATATTATCCCACCAATAATTTTCCTCCAAATCTCTATTCATCATGGTTCTACTAAGGTGTATCGATAAATTTAAGGTATGGGAATCATCTAATAATTCTATTTTTATCTTGGGAAAATAGGGAACAAAAATAATCTTCACAAATTTTAGAATTCCATCCTCATACACGAAGTATGCCAACTTCCCATCATTCAAAACATCAATTTACCATTAAAAATTCTCATCTACAGACTATGAAATTTTAACTATTCCCAATAAATATGGATGTGAAACCAATTAAAAAAGAAATTATGTTTCTAATTCCATGATAATTCTAATATTCATATTTTCTATACCTATGTACACAGGGTCCTTTTCAATCCTTATTTTGTTAAGAACTCCATGATCTTTCCTCCTCAATGAATATATTTCCTTATTCTCCCTACCAGGGTGACAATGTATTAAACAATCATATTCCTTGAATAGCTCAAGTCATTTTCTTTTCCTTGTGTTGAGTTATTTCAATGATTAATTTTATTTCGAACTCTCTTGATCTGTATATATCTCACATATTTCAACATAGATATTGTGTCTCTATAACTTTGGAGAGAATATTGTAGTTTCTAACTAATGTTCAGGAATTTGATAGCCATTTTAATGAGTTCATAACTTCCATGATTCATAGGAAATAACTCTATCATTATGAAAAAGAACACAACAAAGTCTAATCTTTGATTCATCACTATAAATAAAAAATCCACCATTTCCCAATAGTGGAGTCAAGGTCATAGAATTCACTAATATCCTCTTCAATTATTCAAATATTTCATCATATTAATTTATCAAAATAAACATAACCCATTTATGAGTATTCTTGGGTAATGGGTTATCTAATTATTAAATATTATAAACGAAATGATGAAAGTAACCTGCTAAACCAATGAAACTATGTAACATTGTAATTTTTTTTTGGTGTATTACTTTATTGAACATCCATTTTCTTCATATGATCAAGTTATATTCCATCCTTAGAGACAATATGGTCAAGAAAAGAATCTATTTTAATCCAAAATTCACACTTTCTGAACTTCACATATAACACATTTTTTGTAAGTGACATTGGAACAATCTGCACGTGGTTATCATAGTCCATGTAGCCTTTGAATAATACCAAGATATTATCAATATATATCACAGAAAATTCTTCAAGATATTACTTGAATAATTTTTCCATTAGATCCATAAAAATATAGGGTTAATTAGTCAGGGAAAATAGTCTTACTATAAAGTCATAATTTCCATACTTGGTTTGAAATGATGTCTTCAAAATATATTCCTTCTTTACACTCTATTCAGGATATCCATAATGAAGGCCAGTCATTGAAAAATATTACTATCTATCAAGTTGATAAAATAATTCAACAATAACTGGAAGAGGATACTAATTATTTATTGTAATGTAATTAACTTCTCTATATTCGATGCATAGACTCATGTATGCATATTTCTTCTTGAAAAAGAGAACATGGACCCCGGGATAAACACTAGGGTGAATAAATCCCTTATTAAAACAATCCTCTAGTTGTTTCCACATATATACTAATTCTACATTTGGAATTCTATAAGGTTTCAATTATTTTAGCATTTCATTATGAATTATATCATTATAAACCATAACTTCTTGATCTAGAGGATTTCAAGGTAAATACTTTGGAAATTAATAAATTTATTCCTATAAAATATATACATCCTCAATTTGAATATTTCATTCCTCATCCATAGATGATTTTTTCTAATCCACCCAAAAAAATTTATTTAGAAGAGCTACAATATGAGGATTTATAAATGACTCAAATGGTGATGTATCACTTATAAAGAAGATAAATTACATACCTTCATCAAGAATCATAATTTCCTTATGTTTGAAATAAAATTTTGAATTATATTTCTAAAATAAATCCATATCTATAAGGCCCCAGCCTTAAACCTTACTTAATATTGAATTAAATGAGTAATTCACATTGAGGATCTTTTCAGGTTTAGAGTTTTAGAGAATTAGGACATAACTATTACATCTCAAAAGATTACAAAGTAGTCGCTTCTACTAAATTTCCATAAAATAAAAACTCTTTAAAAGAAACATGTATAGTTCCATGTTTTAGGTAGCATGAATTTCCCTTGATCCCATCCTTGACCCTATTCCACACTATGTCCTGTGAAAAACATTTCAAAAACTTGGGATGAGCATAAGAAGCTCAGTAAGGGATACACAAAGAATGAAAACTGTTAGTTTTTCAAAACAACAAGTAAACCATGAATACTTTATCAATGTAATACTTTTCACCTTCATGAAGTAGTAAAAACTTTTCACTGAAAAAAAGTATCATTACTTACCTTTTTGTAACCAAAGGATTACCATAAAACCCATATAAAGAACACATAACATATATAAAGGTAACTTGGGACATAAACATACTTAAGTGGAATAACCATACGGTCGACTTCCACACATATCACTTAATGGAATAGCCATACGGCCAATTTCCATACATACTTAATGGAATAGCCATACGGCCGACTTCCATACCCAATGCATTGGAGGTTATAACGTAACCACCCGTCCTGGTATTCACGGCACCACCCGTCATATGGTTTATAACGTAACCACCTGTTAAAATGTCCAAGTACCAATATAAAATCATAAAACTTAAAACCAATATAAAGGAATGATAACATTTCCACATCACAATATATCATAATAGAATCCTTTATCAAAACCATTTTCAAAACCCTTTAAAACATTTAATACAGAGAATTTTGAATCAAAGTGTCCCATACCACCTTGAAGCTTAAAATTTTAAACCATTAATATCCATATAAATAAATCCTTAAAACCATTTTTAAAACATGGATATTAATAAGAACAAATAATTAAAACATTTAAAATGACATTTTGGTTAAAGGGGTTTTTACCAAAATTAGAAACACTTGAATACAATAATTGAGGAATAAAATTTAGTCAGAACTTTATAATATAATGAGGATAAATGGATTCATGATATAATACTCCAAAGGACAGTATATACACCATATAAGAGTGAATTGGTGCATAACAACAATGAACCCTCAATAGAAATGTCAAATGTGATGAAATCCCTTATAAAGAAGGTACCCATAAATTAAGGACAAATCAATCTCAAAAATATATGTGACAAATATTAATACACCCAATATAAGTGGATATTAAGTGTAAAACAATAAAAGGTCATTCACACATATTCAATGGATGACATATTCAATGACTACATGTTGAACCCAAAGAAATCGAAATTGGGTTAACAAGTTCCCTTGACAGCCTAACGACATCACATAAAAATGAGTTGATGAGAGATAAAAAGTGTATCTCATCACTTGGAAATAAAATTTACATCAATAAGGATATATGAGAACATATCCCAACATAACAATATGTAAATTAAAAGACCCAACAAAAGAAGTCTTTTAAAAAATAGGAGGGTGAAAGGTTCCCTTATCGACTTGGGTATCTTTCAAAACATACACCCCATGAAATAAGGACAATAGATCATTGATGTAAATACTCATAAATGAAATTATATTACACAAAGTGTAGAATAATGGGCAGTACATACACCACTCAAAGGAAATTGTGGAAAATGTAGCATAAATCTCACGGGAATAAAAGTGAGATGAAAAATCCCTTACGAAAACTCGGCAGCCTAACAGCGCCACATAAAACTTCCAAAATGGATTGATGAGAAAGAATAGGGTATCTCATCATATGAACAATAAAAATTACAGTAAGATTAATATAAAATAACATCCCAATAACAAGAAAGATGATCTTTAAAAGGAATGACATAAAAGAGCATACTTAAAAATAAAGAGAGGAGTAGGATCCCTTACCTCGGGTCCGACTTGACTCGATCGTTCTTTAATCTCCTGAATAATAAACTTGAGTTAATTTATACTTCATTAAGAACCTTTTTCAAGTTCATTATTCCATTTATATCACTTATTACCATGTCATAAACATTATGTAATAATTTAAGTTAATAATATTTGTTTTGCCGATATTTGGTTCTTAAGTCGAAAGTAGACTTCTTATAATTACATGTTGTTCGTGTGGCCAAATGTTTATTATATCCAGAATTGTATTCATCATTTAGATATCATATATGTCATATATATCCAGTACATGCATGCATTTATAACATTACATAATCATTTAGAGGTAAGAAATGAAATGCACCGTTCATGGAGACGGTAATCCGTACGTACGCATGAACGCTACTTTCATTTCTATTTCGTATTTTATAGAATGGAATCATAATTATATAAAGGTATATTATAATTACAGTATAATATCATATATAATATCATAGTTCCATCCTTTATACGTCCCACATATGGTATTTAACGAATCAAATCACTTTGAGGGGGTTGTAGTCCGCACTTCCTAAAATGAAGATATCGTGTATACCCATAATGGAAGCCATAAAGGTAAGACACAAATGAAAAATAAAGAAGCATAAGTAAAACATAAACATATTATATATCATATATAAAAATAGTGACATCATAATGGCCACCTTTGAAGGTGTTAAATGAGTATTGAACAATCATCGTTTCGGGAGGCACAATTTCGCCATCCACGGAAACCGTATGTTCTTTAACCATTTGATATAGTTGTGTGAGAGTGTAGATCGAATAAATATTATAACAAAATCCTAGTATATTGAATATACTGGTGTTGTTACAAAAGAAATAAATAAAAAGAGTTTAGGGGGTTGGAGAAGCAAAATAAAACAAATGAACATGAGAGAATGAATTACCTTTAAAAGTGTAACTCCTTTTGATTTGAGCCTAAAGGCTTCCTTTGAAAGGATTATGCCCAAAGGGAATCCTCTAGGATGAGGGGAGGGATGTGGAGAGAGTAAATGGGCAGGGGTTGGCCGAGCCAAAGGCTTGAGGAGTGTGTGAAATGAGGTAGAGGTGGGGGCCTTTTATAATAGGAGAGGAGGGGCACTTTGGGAAAGTAAAGAAATATTACTTTATTTGAAAATGTGTTTCGATTTTAAAAGGTCCCACATTGATATAATTCGTGTATAAGGTGATAAGGGTTCGAAATACACTCATACTATTGGTTTTTGACATGTGTAGTTCATAGATTTTACATTATCTTTCCATTTTATTTAAATCGTCAAATAATGATGTCATCGCTGCATCATTATTATGTCATAAATAATTTAATTTATTTAATGTCTAAAAATTATAAAACAATTACTATGATGTAGAAAATCTTTTTATCTTTCCAATTACTATTTATAATAAAAAATCTGATCATTATTACCCCATGTAAAAATTGGTTTCATAAAACATATGATGTTTGTGTCATTTTGACTTTTACATTAAATAAAAAGCTATTTATGTCATTTCCCAACCAAAGTGTCTCCATGGGGTCCCCAAGTTGACCCATGGCTTGTCTTGGTCGGCCATGACTCACCAAATAGGTGTAGGACAAGTGTCATGGTGTTTTCACATTCTTATAATATCATTTTTACATTAAATTACACTAATTACCACTAATCGCGATTAAAAACTTAATAAGTTACTATTCACCAAAAAAATATTTTCATCCCATTGAACCACATTTTACATAATAATGACAACCATGTATGTCGGATTTTCAAAATTCAATACACATTAGTGGTAAAATTTCATTTAACTGAAAAATCAATTTGCTTGATTACCACTTAGTGGTTTCACTATTCATCAAAAATTGGAGTTTTTTAGAAAAATACCAAAACTTCACCCTAAGCTATATTTGATATTACGAATTCAAAAATGAAGTCCATTTTACAAAATTCAAAACATATTAGTCACATTAATTAATTTAATAATTAATTCCCGCTGTCAGAGCAAATAGCGTGTTTTTATAAAACAATAAGTATCAAAAGATTGACACTAGTTTAAGTTTGATTTCAAAGTGAAATTAATTCCAACGACCACTATTGGATTTAATGGTAAAAATATTTTCTAATTTCACTTTAAAACAAATTAAAAATATAATCTAATCATATAAATAAATTAGATTAAAAAGAGGTTTTGAATTAAAATACAACATTTTACACTATTCATTAAAAAAATGAACATTATCGGAAAGATACCAAAAATTTACACAAAGTAAATTTTGATGTCCCGATTCTCAAGAAGAGTTTTATTTGGTCCAATATAATGTATAAGAGTGAAAAAAACTATATTTAATGATGGTTCGCCATCAAAAGGTGATAAGTGAACCTTTAGTGAAAACTAGGGCATATATGCCTAAAATTGAATTCTTTCCGTATTTTAAGCCTCTATCCTTTATTGGATAAATGTAAAAACATTTAAAAACATATATAATCATATTTTAGTTATTTCTATCCATTCCTGCCATTACAACGACTACATGTTAACTACCATTTAAAATAATATTATTTTATTATTAGAGTGCAACGTAAGATTCCCAAAAAACTCGTTGTTGCGTGTTGGGTACGCCATCGAGCATAGAGTTCCCTTTAAAGTCATTTAAATATTTTATTCACAAATATGGATAAATATAAATATGACATATTCTTTATTTACCTGGGGTGTTACATCCTTCCCCCCTTTTGGAAATTGCGTCCTCGCAATTTTAAAATTGCGCTTGGAAACATCCTTGAAAGTCCCACATCAGAACAAAAGTTGGTAAAACAAACACTTTAAAATAAAGAGAGATAAGTACAAAGGTCACCCGAGTTAACCCATACTAGGATTCCAAGTATGAAAATATGGACACGGAGGAGAAAACATAGGGTCATGTTCCGATGGAGAGTGATAGAAAACATGTTTAGGAGAAAGTTAACAATAAGAAAATCACAAACTTGTGATGGGTTAAACGGTGTTGGGTTCCCCAGTAGGAAAAGTTAATAGACAACATTTTTGTTTTAAGTTACTTTTTATTGAGGAATTTATTCATAAGGAAGCATAATCACTTATCATGTTGACTTTCAACTTTTACTAGATTCCTTAGTCAAACTCATATTTTTTCCAAAAGACGAGTATTTAGGGAGACTTGTTCGCATTAAGAGTACTATAATCAACTTCTAGAGAATCACCTAATCCCCAAAAGAGAACTATATACATCCCATGTATTTAGGCTTTAACCAAAACCAAAACCAAAACCAAAAAGGTTAGTACAAGATCAGATAATCCAGAAAAGGATAACCCCTTATAAAAAGAAAATCTATTCTTAATCTCCAAAATTTGTCCAACAAAACCCAAAGTTCAACGAGGACCATCCGATAAACAACTTGTCCATAAAATTCTTCAAAGTAAACCAATATAAGATTGAAACCCAAATATTTGAAGGATTTAGTCACATAGTCTTCCAAGTTAAATCGTAACATTTATCTCCAAACAACATCAGTTGCTCCTAAAGTCTCACATTGAAAAGTAATTATCCTAATCACATATCCTCCAAAATAAACTTACTCTTAATTCATAAAATCATATAACTAAAAAGAATCAGTCAAACTAACCAGGGACTTCACGTAGTCCAGTGGTAGGCGATAAATACCAGTCGCACTTTGGTTGTGGGTTCAATTCCCGCAGCATTGTCCGACGCGACGGGTTGTCACACGGTCTGCGTGTCGTCCTTTTTCCAAAACTACATAATTCTCAAAACATTCCCCAAAATGAGATAAAATCTTCAAGAATAACCATAACATAATTTATCCTCAATTTTATCTCATGCCTTTCACTTCAATCATAACATATATTAACCCATAATTACCTCAAAAGTTAGGATCATATAAACCCAAATGGTTACCTTAATAATTATTACCTGAATTTCCACATCGGGTTGGCCATCTCGAACATGATGCATTAGAGAACTCACCAAGGTTGAATTGGTTGATCATGACTCCTTGATATTTGGTTTAGAACAACCACGAGTTTCCTCATTGAATCCTCCATTTTATCTAGTATCTTAATCAGAGAACCACCACAGTTTCCTTCAAACCTGTTGTCTCTTTGGTACCTGCTAGATCCATCCATTCACTAAAAATAGAAATGTCAGTGTGAGTATATCAACAAAACCATCATGTACTAATGAGGAAGGTAAACACTAAGATACACTTACTCATTCACTTTATCTAAAACTAGGACTCTTTCTGAAATCCTAACCATTTTGGTAATGTCACTTATGCTTAAAGAATACCCTAACCTCTAAAGTTATCTAAACCGACCTTTGATACCAACTATAAGGCCCCAGCCTTAAACCTTACTTAATATTGAATTAAATGAGTAATTCACATTGAGGATCTTTTCAGGTTTAGAGTTTTAGAGAATTAGGACATAACTATTACATCTCAAAAGATTACAAAGTAGTCGCTTCTACTAAATTTCCATAAAATAAAAACTCTTTAAAAGAAACATGTATAGTTCCATGTTTTAGGTAGCATGAATTTCCCTTGATCCCATCCTTGACCCTATTCCACGCTATGTCCTGTGAAAAACATTTCAAAAACTTGGGATGAGCATAAGAAGCTCAGTAAGGGATACACAAAGAATGAAAACTGTTAGTTTTTCAAAACAACAAGTAAACCATGAATACTTTATCAATGTAATACTTTTCACCTTCATGAAGTAGTAAAAACTTTTCACTGAAAAAAAGTATCATTACTTACCTTTTTGTAACCAAAGGATTACCATAAAACCCATATAAATAACACATAACATATATAAAGGTAACTTGGGACATAAACATACTTAAGTGGAATAACCATACGGTCGACTTCCACACATATCACTTAATGGAATAGCCATACGGCCAATTTCCATACATACTTAATGGAATAGCCATACGGCCGACTTCCATACCCAATGCATTGGAGGTTATAACGTAACCACCCGTCCTGGTATTCACGGCACCACCCGTCATATGGTTTATAACGTAACCACCTGTTAAAATGTCTAAGTACCAATATAAAATCATAAAACTTAAAACCAATATAAAGGAATGATAACATTTCCACATCACAAAATATCATAATAGAATCCTTTATCAAAACCATTTTCAAAACCCTTTAAAACATTTAATACAGAGATTTTTGAATCAAAGTGTCCCATACCACCTTGAAGCTTAAAATTTTAAACCATTAATATCCATATAAATAAATCCTTAAAACCATTTTGAAAACATGGATATTAATAAGAACAAATAATTAAAACATTTAAAATGACATTTTGGTTAAAGGGGTTTTACCAAAATTAGAAACACTTGAATACAATAATTGAGGAATAACATTTAGTCAGAACTTTATAATATCATGAGGATAAATGGATTCATGATATAATACTCCAAAGGACAGTATATACACCATATAAGAGTGAATTGGTGCATAACAACAATGAAACCTCAATAGAAATGTCAAATGTGATGAAATCCCTTATAAAGAAGGTATCCATAAATTAAGGACAAATCAATCTAAAAAATATATGTGACAAATATAAATACACCCAATATAAGTGGATATTAAGTGTAAAACAATAAAAGTTCATTCACACATATTCAATGGATGACATATTCAATGACTACATGTTGAACCCAAAGAAATCGAAATTGGGTTAACAAGTTCCCTTGACAGCCTAACGGCATCGCATCAAAATGAGTTGATGAGAGATAAAAAGTGTATCTCATCACTTGGACATAAAATTTACATCAATAAGGATATATGATAACATATCCCAACATAACAATATGTAAATTAAAAGACCCAACAATATAAGTCTTTTAAAAAATAGGAGGGTGAAAGGTTCCCTTACCGACTTGGGTATCTTTCAAAACATACACCCCATGAAAGAAGGACAATAGATCATTGATGTAAATACTCATAAACGAAAGTATATTACACAAAGTGTAGAATAATGGGCAGTACATACACCACTCAAAGGAAATTGTGTAAAATGTAGCATAAATCTCACGGGAATAAAAGTGAGATGAAAAATCCCTTACGAAAACTCGGCAGCCCAACGGCGCCACATAAAACTTCCAAAATGGATTGATGAGAGAGAATAGGGTATCTCATCATATGAACAATAAAAATTACAGTAAGATTAATATAAAATAACATCCCAATAACAAGAAAGATGATCTTTAAAAGTAATGACATAAAAGAGCATACTGAAAAAGAAAGAGAGGAGTAGGATCCCTTACCTCGGGTCCGACTTGACTCGATCGTTTTTTAATCTCCTGAATAATAAACTTGAGTTAATTTCTACTTCCTTAAGAACCTTTTTCAAGTTCATTATTCCATTTATATCACTTATTACCATGTCATAAACATTATGTAATAATTTAAGTTAATAATATTTGTTTTGCCGATATTTGGTTCTTAAGTCGAAAGTGGACTTCTTATAATTACATGTTGTTCGTGTGGCCAAATTTTTATTATATCCAGAATTGTATTCATCATTTAGATATCATATATGTCATATATATCCAGTACATGCATGCATTTATAACATTACATAATCATTTAGAGGTAAGAAATGAAATGCACCGTTCATGGAGACGGTAATCCGTACGTACGCATGAACGCTACTTTCATTTCTATTTCGTATTTTATAGAATGGAATCATAATGATATAAAGGTATATTATAATTCCAGTATTATATCATATATAATATCATAGTTCCATCCTTTATACGTCCCACATATGGTATTTAACGAATCAAATCACTTTGAGGGGGCGGTAGTCCGCACTTCCTAAAATGAAGATATCGCGTATACCCATAATGGAAGCCATAAAAGTAAGACACAAATGAAAAATAAAGAAGAATAAGTAAAACATAAACATATTATATATCATATATAAAAATAGTGACATCATAATGGCCACCTTTGAATGTGTTAAATGAGTATTGAACAATCATCGTTTCGGGAGGCACAATTTCGCCATCCACGGAAACCGTATGTTCTTTAACCATTTGATGTATTTGTGTGAGAGTGTAGCTCGAATAAATATTATAACAACATCCTAGTATATTTAAGATACTGGTGTTGTTACAAAAGAAATAAATAAAAAGAGTTTAGGGGGTTGGAGAAGCAAAATAAAACAAATGAACATGAGAGAATGAATTACCTTTAAAAGTGTAACTCCTTTTGATTTGAGCCTAAAGGCTTCATTTGAAAGGATTATGCCCAAAGGGAATCCTCTAGGATTAGGGGAGGGATGTGGAGAGAGTAAATGGGAAGGGGTTGGCCGAGCCAAAGGCTTGAGGAGTGTGTGAAATGAGGTAGAGGTGGGGGCCTTTCATAATAGGAGAGGAGGGGCACTTTTGGAAAGTAAAGAAATATTACTTTATTTGAAAATGTGTTTCGGTTTTAAAAGGTCCCAAATTGATAGAATTCGTGTATAAGGTGATAAGGGTTCCAAATAAACTCATCCAATTGGTTTTTGACATGTTTAGTTCATAGATTCTACATTATCTTTCCATTTTATTTAAATCGTCAAATAATGATGTCATCGCTGCATCATTATTATGTCATAAATAATTTAATTTATTTAATGTCTAAAAATTATAAAAAAATTACTATGATGTAGAAAATATTTTTATATTTCCAATGAATATTTATGATCAAATATCTGATCATTATAACCCCATGTAAAAATTGTTTTCGTAAAACATATGATGTTTGTGTCATTTTGACTTTTACATTAAATAAAAAGCTATTTATGTCATTTCCCAACCAAAGTGTCTCCATGGGGTCCCCAAGTTGACCCATGGGTTGTCTTGGTCGGCCATGACTCACCCAATAGGTGTAGGACATGTGTCATGGTGTTTTCACATTCTTATAATATCATTTTTACCTTAAATTACACTAATTACCACTAATCGCGATTAAAAACTTAATAAGTTACTATTCACCAAAAAAATATTTTCATCCCATTGAACCACATTTTACATAATAATGACAACCATGTATGTAGGATTTTCAAAATTCAATACACATTAGTGGTAAAATTTCATTTAACTTAAAAATCAATTTGCTTGATTACCACTTAGTGGTTTCACTATTCATCAAAAATTGGAGTTTTTCAGAAAAATACCAAAACTTCACCCTAAGCTATATTTGATATTCCGAATTCAAAAATGAAGTCCATTTTACAAAATTCAAAGCATATTAGTCACATTAATTAATTTAATAATTAATTCCCGCTGTCAGAGCAAATAGCATGTTTTTATAAAACAATAAGTATCAAAAGATTGACACTAGTTTAAGTCTGATTTCAAAGTGAAATTAATTCCAACGACCACTATTGGATTTAATGGTAAAAATATTTTCTAATTTCACTTTAAAACCAATTCAAAATATAATCTAATCATATAAATAAATTATATTAAAAAGAGGTTTTGAATTAAAATACAACATTTTACACTATTCATTAAAAAAAATGAACATTATCGGAAAGATACCAAAAATTTACACAAAGTAAATTTTGATGTCCCGATTCTCAAGAAGAGTTTTATTTGGTCCAATATAATTTATAAGAGTGAACAAAACTATATTTAATGATGGTTCGCCATCAAAAGGTGATAAGTGAACCTTTAGTGAAAACTAGGGCATATATGCCTAAAATTGAATTCTTTCTGTATTTTAAGCCTCTATCCTTTATTGGATAAATGTAAAAACATTTAAAAACATATATAATCATATTTTAGTTATTTCTATCCATTCCCGCCATTACAACGGCTACATGTTAACTACCATTTAAAATAATATTATTTTATTATTAGAGTGCAACGTAAGATTCCCAAGAAACTCGTTGTCGCGTGTTGGGTACGCCATCGAGCATAGCGTCCCCTTTAAAGTCATTTAAATATTTTATTCAAAAATATGGATAAATATAAAGATGACATATTCTTTATTTACCTGGGGTGTTACAATATCAATGATTTTATTTAAATAAATTATATGTGTTATTATAAAATTAAAAATTAAATCAAATTTACATGTTATAAATGCAACTGATTGACAAATAATTATTTCAATAAGGTTTCTATGATATTTAATTACTGAAAAATGTCTTGTAAATATGAATTCAAAATATCAAATATTTAATGAAAACTAGAAAGATATAAAGGGATGTGATTATCTAGAATCTAATAAATATTTATCCAAAATTGGGGAGATAATTAAAGTACATACCACCACACCATTGTCAACTTAAACATCAACTATTTTATTTCCATAATCTTGTCCTTGATCTCATGGACTATACTTAGTTAAGTTTCCTCGATGCTATGAACAATCATTTTTATAGTGTCACATATCCCTACAATTGTAGAATTGAACATCGATATCTTTTTTCTCTCCTTTATAATAATGAGAATCATGTTATCTCTCACCGTACATGGAGAAAAATCCATTACCTTTTATGAAGTAACAAGGGTGTCTCCTTCCCAATGTATCATACGTTAGAAAATTCCATTTTTTTATTCCTCCATTTATCCATTCTCTTTACATCTACCTTCTTCTTCTCTTATTTCCCTATAAATTTATAAGACCTAGATAATTATTTTTCTTCAACAATATAATAATAGAATATATATTAATATGATGAGAAATTTTGGTAGATCAGTGCCCTTCAGAGGAATGGTTATAACTCATCAATGAATCGATCAATATTGATCATTGGATTACCTACATAATCCATAGAATGCTTTGTTAACCTTGTAATGTTTTCATCATACATAGAAACTTGTTCATCCTCTTTTTTTCTTATAATAAATAAATGACTCTCTATATCTGATCAATGTTCCTAAGGGATATTATTTTCCAAGAAAATTTATTTAAAATCTGTCCATTATGTATGCACAATTTCATTTCTTTGACTTTATGTTTTGAATCAGCAACCACCATTGATCAGTATCTCCTGAGTGATAATAAACATAAATGATAACTTTCTCCCTTTAATTACATTCCAAATCGGGAAATATCTTCTCTAAGGAACGTACCCACTTCTCAACAAAAATGTATTTGTAGTCCCATTGAATGATATAGTCTATTACATCATAAATAATTCTAACATTGTTACAATTAATTGTGGATCGGTCTATTCTATTCTATTAAGTTTGTTTCTCATAACTCGATTTAGTTCTCCCAATATAGTTATAAGTTTATCATCTCCAATTGCAGCTCCTAATCCAACATCACTATCATGCATATGAGAGAAATACCTATATAGAATATATATGTTGATATGGTTTCTATTCCTTCCACTAGGCTCTATTTTTAAACACTTACATACTCTAAAATAGTTTATGAATCATAACATTAATGGTATTTTTATGAACATCTAATCTTGTAATCGAAAACCTGGTTTCTTTGGGGACTTTTTTAATTTTAAATACATCCTATTTTTTGAAATGAAAATGTGAAAAATATTTAGAATATCCCCTAGGAGTGTCAAACTAGCTGCATAGTAAGACATATTATCTTGTACCATGTTACCAAAATGTTTTCCCAGTGTACCTTGTCAGAGTTTTTACACCCATGTATGTCTATTTCAGAATAATTTTAGTTTCCTGATGAGAACTTATTTCGAGGAAGACCCACATAATATCTACCATAAAATAATTATATAATGGTATTCTATTCTTATCTTCAAATTTTATCTTAAGGTTTTGTTCCATAATTTTATTTCAATGGTGTCTTCTAAACATCCTCTAATAACAACTATAAAGACCATGACACGAGTAGCTTAGATCGTGTGCCTTACATTAATATATTGGTATAAAAAAGGACTTCACATACTAATGGACTTAATAGTTTAGAATCTTTTGAAAACCAGATACAATCATAATTTTTACACCAAACATGAAAGAAAAATCAACATAGTAACTCCGTTGGAAACATCCATAAAATCCTAGATTATTCATACAAGTCATTCATAGTATAAATCTTCACATCCTAGTGAAAAATAAAAAATAAGAAAGGGGTGAGATCATATTATAAATTTAGGTAACTAATATGGAGGAATCTATAATGAATATAAACAATAAGGAATGGTGATTAACTAAAAACACATCTAATTAAAACATAATCTTTAGCATGATATTGGAGGAACAAAAGATAATTGAATAATTCCATATAAATAATCATATGAGAATGAAACTTAACAATGTATATTATTATAGTAAAATAATGACATGGATTATCATCTACTAATATCTTAATTATGGAGTTCATAATTATGGTAATCTAAAAAATAACATCGATGCAATGTCTAAGACATCTGAAAATAAATGGTTATGTCCTCAGCCATATCCATTAATGTTTTGTCTCTTGATGACTAATAATGAATACAGGTGATATAACAAGACCCTATCATCACATAATAATTCCATATCATTACTGATGTATAAGGTTTGAAACATAAATAATATATACATAACTTTCCAAAATTAGTAAACATAATCACTAACTGTTCTGGACAACAAAGTGAATGGTATGAAGATAGAACATCCACATTTGAACTTATCATGATCATTTTTGTAAAATATCTTAGATGATATCATAAAATATAAATCCCAAATAAGAAAAACATTTATCATATGCTGTTGATATTGATCAAAATACTCTACCAAAATCATTGAGGAATTTTTAAGAGAAATAACATTTTATACTTTACAAAGAAGAGTTCCTTTGAGAACGTCAATTTTATTTTTTATGAAATCATGTTTTAAACTAGTATATACAATGAAATAAAATTAAAATCTAATTAAATTACTTTTTAGGAATAAATTATAAAAAATTAAGTGAAAAAATGTAAAAAAGTATTTATGAAACATTAAAAATGGGCCACTCTATTTCATTTTAAGAGAAAACATAAAAGTGTCTTTAAAAAGGATAGGGATAAATTTTTTACATAAAGAAAAAAAAAGATAAGATTTTTTTTATTGATAAAAATATTTCCTTTTTAAGAAAATATTTCTGTTTTAAAATAGATTATGGAGTGTATTTTAAAATTGGTGATAAATTGGGAAGTTACCTTTTATCGGGATTTATTATCGAGAGGAATTGAAAGAGGAAAACATAAAAAAGAAATACCCACTCAAATTTTTTTTTCTAGGATCTGGATAAATAAAATTTTAATATATGCATAAAATTTAGAATAATTATAAAACAAATACGAATTACATTGGTGTAAAGACAGATAAATCGTAACCAGAAGGAAAAATTGGACATTCGGGTTGAATCCTTACATTATGTATGTAAGTATTATGAACTTTTATTTAAGGTCATGGATAATTAAATTATATTAATTCGTAATTTAATTAATATCCTATTAAAAAAATAATTTATTAATTATAATTTTATTTAGTACATTTATTCTATTTTTATGAGTTGTATGATTTTGTTTCGTCTTTCGGAAGTGTTTGTCTCCAAGGTTTTCATGATTGGATCACATGTATACAGGTAGGAAAGAACATGTGAGATGGAAATAGTTTTCCAAAATTGAAAATATATGTTATTAAGTAACATCCAAGATATTTAATGGAATTATATTTAATTTTTTTCTAGATATGAGGATGATTCATTACACAAAGCATTAATGATAACCATTTATATTATTTTGGTGTTTTTTCAATCATAACAAACTACTTGGTATTATGTATTAATATTATGTATATATACTTGTTATATAAAATTAATTATGTTTTAATGCATTAATAATATTCTAGTTTTACCATAAATTTCTGTTTGTTGGGACCAATGAAAGATGAATTGAAAAATGAAATCTCATCATCCACGAAGGTGGTAAATCGACACCCCACAAATGATGGTTTCATTTTTAGAATAAAAAGGGGAAGATAAAATAATTTATGGTTGATATTCCATTAAAATAAATAAAATTATATTATATATAAGATACTCTATTTATCTTATATATTTTTACAGATCATGTAAGGATTGTATAAGAAAAATAATTGAATGAAAATTAATAGAACAAAATGGGATTTTACCTCTTGAATTCCTCTCATTGAAAACCTCCTTACGAAAATTTGAAATGGTTTTCTCAATGAGACCAGAAATACTAGAACTCGTGAAATATTTATGAGATATTTATTGGGAATAAATTGGAAAATATTCAATGCTTTGGAGGTTTGACAAGAATAGGTGGTGATGGATGATATTTATAGTGGTGGAGAGAGGTTTTTTTAATTATTCTATCAATTAATTTATTTATTTGGATTGATACTATGAAATTTTTTATTATCTTGACTAAATATAGTAAATAGATGTGTAGAGTTCGAGATTATATTCTTACATCATCCATAAATCATCCATGACTAAATAATTCATTTAATTTTTAAATACCCTAAATTAATGAATGTCATTATTCACCAAAACTTCAACTATTTTATAAGAATACAAAAACAATACCATAACAATTTTTCAATGTGTTGAATTAAAAAATAGACTCCATTTAAAGCAAATAATTTTCAAAATATGAGAACATTAAATTATAAATAAAATCGTTCTTTACATGAAAATACTGATTTCAATATTATTACTATTTTTATAACACTTTGAAAAAATACAAAAGTTTCATAAAATTACATGATATTGACAAGAAAAAAAATATTAATTTATTAATCTATTATTGGAATATAAATATTCATTTTAACCATTATATTAATTAAAAAAATTTAAATAAATATTTATGTTTCACAAAAATTTCAACACTTAACTTATCATTTTTAAAACATTTATTTTTTATTCCATGATATAAATATAACATATTTTCATTTTTATGTTACCAAAAGTTTTTTATTCTTTATTATGTGATTTTCAAGTACAATTTTTCATATTACTCTTCTTAATGGTCATATTATTATTCTAAAGATCATATTTAATATTGTATTATGTTTTTAAACTCACTATTTCATAAATCATAAACTATTAAAAATATTAAATATTATAAAAAACATACCAAATGAACATGGGGTGTTACGATTTTTGATTTAAAAATAATTTTTCAAATAATAATTTTTTTCCTCATAATTTTTTTGAAAATATATTTCAAGATTATTTTCCATCTATGATGACAAACATTGGTGTTACTCATTACTTTTTTCGGGATATGATCCAAGGGGTTTATTCATATTATTTATCTAAATGATTTATGTTTTGATGTAATGATATTTATAAAACATGTTTCTATTTTTTGGGATATATAATCATGAATAATGATTCAATTTCATGGGTTATTTTCTCATCTAACATTATTCTTTTCATGGGTTATTATTTGATGAAATAATTATGAAACTTGTCTCTTTTCCAAATTTTCTTATATGATGACATCTTTATGACACCAATTTCATTTCATGGGTTATGATATGATTGTTTATGATATTACTAAACATATATATATGATTTCATTATAACATGGGTGGGACCAATATCTCTCTCCAATGCAATGGGAAAAGATTCATATCTCATGAGATATACATGGATGGAATTGGGAGTAAACTCAATTTAATAAATGAATTTGTCCACTAAGATAGTCTTGGTAGTGAACCTTGACTATATAAATGGCCCTGGAAGTGAACCATGACTACCAGATAGTTTAGGGAGTCAACCCATTCCTAAAAGATGGCCTTATCTTTAAGCCTTTAATAATATGGAAATAATTTTTATGTGCTTATGTTTCTACCAAAAATTATCTCTCTTATTCCTATGTTATGATTTCATAGATTATACTCCTAATTCCCTTATGATTCATGTATTATGAAATTCTAATATTTATTCCATGAATCATGAATATGATCTTAGTTATGTAGGGTATGATCTTTAAATATTATTATCTGGTTCTATTATTCTTATTCTCAATTTATGTTTACATAGCACTCTTTTTCACCTTTACTAAGCATCTATGCTCACCCCTTTATTATGTTTCAATTCCCTAGGATATGAATAAAGTAATTAAGTAGGTTTAATAATGGGGAATATATTTATGGGATTTGTTGAAGATCATTCAAACTGATAGAAGTTTATGTTTCCATGTTTCAAAAGACACTAAAACTACTATGGTCCTCAAGCATGTAATTTTTAAATTTTTTTAATATTCCAAAAAATGATTTAATATCCATGAAAATTAATTTTAGGCTACTATAACGTTTATCTCTTTAATAAATCAAGATTTTTTTTCATTTTCCCCCTTGAATGCATTACCTCATTATAAATTTTAATATTAATGAGTTTTTTAAATTTATACATTATTTTTTTCATTCATATATCATATATAGAAAGACACTTCACTTGAAGTGATTTCCTTTTTCCATTACCACTTATTTTAACACCATTACATGAAGTTTGTGGATCACTTGCATGGACAAATTTTATTGAATAATTTCAAAACTCTTCTGGATAAATGAGATTTTTCCTCATTATTTTCTCTATCTATTTCACTACTATTAGATCCCACAACATTTTCCCAATATTTGGTAAATTATTTAAATGAAATATTCATATTTTTTGGTTCATCCTTTTCCTTGTTCATATACATTATATTCTCTTCATGCATTATCTAGTTTTCCACGTATACCTTTATAATGATTTTATTAATGTCGCATAATTATCTAATGGAAATTGAAGAAATTATCTATTTTTTCCAAATCTATTTAGATGTTTTTAGATCAATTATTTTGGAAAGTATTTATGTTTAGATATATCATGGTGTTTATTGTATCATTAAACCCATAAACATTTAACAAATTGATTCATTAATTTTTGTAATAAATTCATCATGTTATGTGGTGTATATAATTAAATCCATCTCATTTATTTTTATAATCATGCATGGTAAACATACTACATGTACCACCTTTTTTTGGAAGTGTATTGAGATGAATTATGGTTATATTCACATTTACCCAATTCATATATAATAACATTCATATATTTGAAATTATAATCATAATTTTCTAGAGTAGTACTACTCTAGACCCATATTGGAGCATTAGTTTATTCATACTAATAGTAAATACTATCTTATATATAAAATCAATGGATTTCCTAACATATTTTACTATTAATTTTAATTAAGATGAATTCGTACGATTGATTTGTGGTAGTTTTTTTTGGTAGCACGACCTTCTTGTCCAAAAAAATAATTTTATTTGAATAAAATGTTCTTCCCTTTTATGGACTTGGTTATGGTATAAAAATAAAATTCCCACAGAACAAGTAAATAGTCTAGATATTATATATACTAAATATTATGAGAAATATATTAAATATGGGGAATTAATTTTTATACTTTTAAAATAAAAGGACTAAAATCCATAAAATCCATTTAAATTCCACTTAATTAAAAAAAATTAGTTAATAAAATAATTATATAGGATGAATTGTATTTTAAAATTATTTCATAAAAATATTGATCAGAAATCAATTAAATAAATTAGATAAAATAGATAACTTTTTAAATAAAATTACTCATGGAAAATCTATAAACCATATTAGAAGAATTAAAAATTCTAATTAAGAAAAATTTTATTATAAAATTAAATTTATTCATATTAATATATAGTTTTCTAGTATTATAATTAATGAAATTATAATTATATGATATATACAATATCCCCCAGATTCAAAGATAAACAATAAATAATTTAGGAATCAAATAATTCTATCAAAAAATTCTAATTAATGAAGAACTTAATCCCTTCTAGCTTATTGAAACCACAATTAAAAAAAGTATTATGAAACTGAGATTTAGCTTATAACTAATGGATGGTTCCACAACTAGGACCATGATAGAGGACCAGTTAAAGAACACTACCCAAATTCTAAAATAAGAATATCATCCATAATTCTACATGGAAATGAATAAAAAATTATTAAATAATAATAATTTATTTAACAATAAACATATACATTGAGATAATAAAATTTATTAAATTAATAATTTAGTTTAATAAATAACGAGAGAAAGTTAAAATAATAAAAAGTAATTTTAATACTTTTATGTTATTATTTTTTAATGTAGGTTCTATAAAAATGTAATCTGTCTTCTATAATTCATTTCTTTTATGGAGCTAAGAGAAAAACAGTGAAGAATTTTATAGGAATTGATGAAATGAGATTCACCTACATTAAATCTATATTTTTTGGTCAAAAAACATTCTCATTTTATTCCATGTTATAAATATATTCAACATGATAGTGATCCAAATATATTATTTATTTCTTATAAAAAAGGTTTAATTAAAACTAATCATAGAAATGTTATCACATACTAAAACAATGAAATAATAAAATATTCATTTGGTTTACTCTTTGGTCATAATATTTAATTATATTTTAGGATGTGAAATTGACCATTAAGTTGATTTATTTTAATTATATTAAATTTTAAAAGTTCATAACAAATTCAATTGAGAGTTTTTAGTGGTAAAATTATGTCTTTTACATGTCTAGATAGGTTGCAACACTTAATCACTATATTATAACTGAATTATTGAATGTAATGTTTCAAAATATACTCCACCTTTTAAATGTTTTTCATTTTCAACTTCATTGAAATACATGTCAAAATTTATTGAATTTCATGGTTGACTCTGATGGTCTTCTTGATTGACTTAGTTGACATTTCAATAGACTCGATTTCACTAAATAGTTTACATAGGAAAACTAAACAGCTGACTAAAATCATCTTAAATTTTAAAAAATTTATTCACATTTAAAACTATCCTTTTATAAAGAAATTCATGGGCCCAACTTCTCTAAAAATTATAAAATTATAAAACATACCTTAATATTGTTTTTTTATTCCAAAAAAATCGTCACAAAAAAATAATTACATTAAACATACTGTAAACCAAATTATTGAGTATTAAAAAAATGAATTTCATGAATTATATGAATATTAATTATATTGATTTAATTATATTTTTTACTTATAAAACATATTTAATAAAATATTATTCGACATGACAAACTTGATTTCATAACTATTTGTGTGATGGGATGTCGAGGTTACTCTATAGATGGATGAGGTTATTTTAAGTATATTTTTGTATTTCCCAAAAAACAATCTAGAGAGAGGATGGTTGATTCTATATTTTGATTTTTATTTTAGAGTTTTATGCAATAAAAAATTGAATATGTAATGAATTTTTAGATATTTTGGCAGAATAATGGATGATTATAGAAGGAGTTTTGAGGAAAATGGAAGAAGATTGAATTTAAATTGTGCTGACACAAAACATATCATATTGATTGTGGTGGTTCGTATTATTTATAAATGAAAAAATATTTTTAGGACAACTCTGGTTTATAATTAATTCATTTTAATTAAGGTGTTTTGGATAATGAGGTGTTGAAGAAAAATGTTACTATTTATAGGTTTTGTACATGAAAAAAATTTCATAATTTTAAAATGAAAAATATATTTGAGATGTAACCGGTGTCTGATCGCAAGATAAATTTTTTAGAGTGTTAATGATTTATATTCATCCAGAGGAGTGGTCATTTTATGATGTGAATATTATAGGAATGACATGTTATGTTTGAAGTGTTTGATTTATTTTATGAATATAAAATAGCCAATAGTAATGCACTACGTTGTGGTGACTGTTATTATAAGGGTATTAAAAATTATTTCATCTATTTAAAATTCATATAAGAATGAAGAAATATCATGGTTAAATAGTTATTTTATTGAGAATGATAAATAAAATATTGTAAAACAATACAGGTTAATTAACATGTTGTTGATGTAAATAATGTTGTGGTTTTCAAATTAGAATTTTGGAAAGTCAACAAATTTTCTCTCTTGGTATTTCTTATTAACTATGATTTTTGGGATTAGAAATTTTGAATATGAGTACGAAAACTAATGAGGTATAAAATGTTTTTATTATTACATTAATAGTAAATAAATCCAAAATGAATAGTTTTTTTATTTTCATTGACTGGTTCCATTTGACTTCAGTAGATGAATTTAATAGGAATTTGACTATGGAATAAAAAATTGAAAAATGGTCTAAGGTTATTTAGATATGATATATATATATATATATATTATTACATGAAGACGATTATATTTTAACTAATTGCGTGGAAATTAATGTGAAAAATAAGTATGTGACCATTATTGAAAATACAAGGAATTTGAGTTAGATAGAATGTAAAGGATAATGTTTTGATTCATTTTTATCACTTTTAATTAAAGGTTAAATCAATCCAATTCTTTGTTAATTGTTTCTATAATTTATTTTAGTCAAACCTATATGATATGAAATTTTCAAAAAGTTGTCAAAATAAATGTCTTGGGCCTATAAAGAGTTATACACTTCAATGTATTATAATCGTTATGGTAAAAAAACCAATTTTATATAATCCAATAATTTTGAATTTATAATGTGGATCAACGATGAATGAATATAGAAATATAATTTTTAGAAATGGAACCCCCATGTGTGTCTTTTTCGAACCCTCTATGCAAGGGAACCCCCCTCACCATGAAGAGATCACTCCGGAGAGCGCCCTGAATGGGAATTAGTCATTTCTAGCTGAGGTGACATAGCTGCTCAGAGGGTGACAACTTAAATGGAGATGGTTAAAAATAAAAATACATTACCATGAGTGGGTTGTACCTCATTTCACCCACCATTTCAGGAACTATGTGACCTTCCAAAAATATTGGATCTTGGATGAAGCAGAAATTCACACAAGAGCGGACTCCTAGAAATCAAACCCTAAACCGTCGAAATAATAGTGTTGGTATGCCCCTCATCATCACCACTAAACCACATCTAAAGTGGAAACATATATAAATATAATAACACGTGACCTCCATTTTTTGAAATATAGAATACCCCACACCCCAACCACCTCATCAAATTGTCTTCAAGAAGGAAATGGGTGTCCCAATATAAAAAAAAGTTAGAAAACACTCCACACAAAAAAAAACCAAGAATATAATGGTATATAACAACATCCTATTTAAATAAATAATACAGAAACATTACACCAATTAAATAAAAATAGGTAGGGATATATAACAATACAAGTAATAATAGAACCCACATATCAAAACCCATAAATGACTCTAATTTATATGGGATTATCCTTTAGAAAACATGTTCATACATGGAAGAAGATGTGTCCAAATGTTATCCTTGAAAAAATATTCCATTGGAACTCCCATTGTGATGGGCACACATAAAATACTATGGATATTTTCTAGACTTTTTTAGTCCCACTAGTAACTGTTGATATTTAAATTTATTCATCTCCTTCTTCTAGTCTACCTCCCTCTTATTCTATAACCATTATGCTTTAATCACTTGTGGTATTATAGAAAATGTATTTTTGTTCTATTATACCATAGAAACTAACTTTGAATAGTTTTCCCCAATACATAATTTTATCAAAAATATCTATATAATATACACCATTTCACCAATTATAGTGTCATTCATCTTCATGTACATCTCTCTACATTATCATAGATAGTTACCCCTTTCTAGAAATGAATTGTATCAACTTCTATTATCTGTTGAATAGATCTAGATCTTGATTCATCCTCCCACATTTCTTATATAAGAGAAAAAATGAACATTCTATTTATATTTCTCACTTGTTCTAGTATCCAGATTCATCTATCAAGTCAGACTAATCTCTTTTAAATCTTAATATTAATATTACATTCTATTTTTTATTCATATATTGTATTCATTACCCACAATCTAATATTTACTTGTCTTCCCCACTTCTACTACAAACCCATGGTGCATCTAGAAATTCCCGTTATATCACTACCTTTATAAGTGCATATTTTTGTTATCTATATCTATACTTCTCTAGTTCTCAAGAAATATATCTATCTATTCCTAGACTATAGATTCAAGAAAAAACTTTATGAAAATTACAGGACTAATCCAAATACCATTGATCCCATAATAATCGATTGATATCCAATTTTATAATTGTTTTCATAACCATGTCTAACAAACTCCAATATGAAAATTATTTTTCAATATTTTACTAACTAGTCTAGAAATTTTTTTTTAAAAAATATTTTTTTCTCTCATCTAAGACTGTGTCTTAATGGTCCTTCCCCATTCAATAAATCATCAAAACCCGACTAAGGCACAATATGAAACCCTATAATTCATTGGATTTTATCACCAATTATATTTTTATTAATCTATACTTATTACTATATTAAAATTTCTTTATAACAATAACTTTTAGCATCATATGATTTTTTTACAACATCCATCAGTAAGTTGTGTCATGTACCATTTACAAGGTCCTACATCTTCTATATCTAACATTTCATCACTCTATACCATTATTCCACAATACTAGGCCTTTTGTAATATAAATATTTAGTTATACCAATGAAATTGAAAACTATCCAAAAACACATTTTGAAAATTCTAGTATCCTCAAAATGATAAAATTGTTAGACTATCTCTAATTTAATCTATAATTTAATCTCATACCAAGATTAGTATGTGTCATTACTTTGTTCCCAAATAAATATTCTATATTTTTTTAATCTATAATACAATCCAGACCCTACCATAGAAAACACCCAAAAACATGGATGACGTTTTATAAGTTGTTATTCTAGAGTTCTTACCAAATTCTTCACCAAAACACAATATAAACACTACCCCTGAGACTTTAAGATGTACCAATACATTCGAGAATGTATATGGTTAGTTAATTAATCTACAGAATAATTCTTATTGATATATTCAACACGACCTACTAGACTTAATTTATTCTTGAATCTCCCCCTTCCTTGAGAAAATATCTACTGCTTCGTGACAAATATCTTTGGTTTTTTTGGTATGGCATTCTCAACTAATTGAATCTCGGGCTTATAGATCCTCTATAACTTATATTCATCCAAAATCATCACCTAAAAACGGAAAAAAAATTGTTAAATGATTCATTTATACTATGGTTCTTTATTTTATGATTATTCTGTAAAGACTTCATAAATTTTTTATAAGAAACACCGACATATTTTGTGTTTCATCACTCATGAAGGTACAAAGTATTGTCACACTCCATGAAAATGAACTGGTTACTTTTCAATCCTCAATATGTACATATTTTATAAGTTAATTTCATATTATTACACTTATATGGTTCTAACTGAGACATGTTTTTATACTCAATATTTTGATACTTAAATATTCCATTATTATTAGGATTTTTATCCCCTTCCCACTTAAGTGATAGATGCTCCAATTCCATAGATCCCTACTTCTGAAATTCTATATCATATACATTACTCCTTTCTAAACCTCAGTTTGAAAAAATGATTCATCTCTCACTTTTCCCTAACCATGGAACACCCTTCGTGTGAATTTAAATATTATATTAACAAAACATCAATACAAAACCCGAATTTTTTTATTGTTCAATTGGGAATAGGCCACATTATGTTTTTCCACCCTCATTAACGAAGAAATAATTTTTTCTATGATATCAATGGAAACATAACTATTCCATGTTCATGAGGGAATAATATTATTGTATTTTATCCCTTTAGAAAATTCCTAGCCTCAATTACCTTGAATTTTATCTCACAAACAAAGAATAAAAATCCATGGAGTCAAAGCCCCACAACTAAAGAAGTCAGGAGACACCCTGAAACAAGTTTATAAAAAGATATGGAATAGGATTTTTGAATGAAAAATTTAGAATAATACCTTCTATAATGATCTTATAGAAACTATAGAACATCCTATATAAAATACAATTAATTAGACCACACCAAATATATTATTAGGCCTAATCGAATCATGTTGACTCAATCACAATGAAAATGTTTTCCAATCCTAATGTTAAATATACTATCTATTTGTATATTCATTTCATATATTCCACCTTCCCAAAAATTACGTTCTAAAAATTCCTTTCAGGTGTATTCTAATATATTATTCCCATTCTTCATTAACCAAGATTCTAGATGAATCCAAGAAATTTGAACATTTCATTTATCTAATTTCATCCATGTTTATTTAAACATCCAATTAAATTAACATAAATATAGGAACTACATTTATTTATTCTATAATCCCATATTTATAAAGTCTCTCTACCCCACAATTTGAAACCCCTAAATAGGATCAGACATACTGAATATTTTAACCTTCTTTTGATACCTCTTTTTGTGTTAGAACTTCCCAATTTAGATGATTTCATCCTTTAGAACCACCAATGAAGAATAGTGTTTAGAATATACCAGAACCAACAATGATGGAACATTTATGTGTCTATAACTAATAAAACTGTACAACTCATCCACCACACCAAATTATCTACATTACAAGAAAGACATTCCCAGGATCAATGAAATAAAATAACACACTCCACACAAGAACACTAGGAATAATATGTTTTTAATCTTAATATAAATCCCTAGGATAACACTGTAACTTTATAAATTAATGATAAAAATACAAATTAAAATACATTTAAGTTATAAGGAAAGTAATCTCTTAGAAACCATACCCATAATTAGATTTAGAGGGGATCTTTAATTAATAAACCCCACTAAAACATTGAAGAATATATCTCCAAATGCTATCAACAAGTAACTCCTTCAATAAGTGATCCTACTATGATGACTCACATGGTAGAATATGGGTCGTTCCTAGACTCCAAATTTACATAAAATAGATCTATATTATTTTCTTCATTATTTTTTCCTTTTACTCTACAACTTTTATGTAAAACATCATTCATTCATCAAAATCTTCCTACATCACATATTTTAGATAATGATTCAACTCTTGTGTATAAAATTCAAAAAAAAACAAGTAACACCTAACCATAATTTAAAAGGTAATATCTAAAACATCCAAAAAATATCTACCATTTTATATTCATGGATCTACCTCTATTAGATATTGGAAACCTATAATTTTAATAAAATCACACCACCTCAACATTCACTATTTGATAAATAGTTCCATATATGGACTCAAATGCTATATTTTACCAAAATAGTGAATGCTTCCAAAAAAAAATCCACTATATTCAAAGAATGCGATATAATCTATATTCATGCTAAAGGAAAAAAATTTATTACCCTTTTGATTAATCTTAAATAAGACTAGTTCAATAATACTTAGTTATTGTCACTCACAATCAGTGTCCATGTCGATTTCACAACTTCTTCAATAAACATGTGTTTTATTCAAAAATATCTCTTATATATATTATTTTATAAGTAAATGTTGTTGCATCATGTTAATATAATTACTCTTTAATTGGTGAAATTCCTCAATCATGTTTAAGAATGTATCTTATAGAAAACAACATATAAAATTTATATTACATATATAGAAAATATTTATCATAGCAAAAACCAATTCTAATAAGTGATAATAATAATAAATTGATAATGAAAAGTGGTTGATTGTTCTCTTCATATTAGACTCCATTTTATAGGTAAACCAAGTAAATCATTATGCACCTTGAGTTATTTTTAATTCTCTTTTATGAAATATTGAGGATATTATAAATAAATGTTCTATAAATCAAGTAAAAAGGAAAAAAGGAAAAAAATTCAATGTATCTTATTCAATCCCCCACTTATTTTATTCCATTCAAATTTTTATTTATTTATTTTAATATTTTTTATAGATTATTGAATATATCTAAAATTATTATTTTCTAAAATGATTCATGTTTAATTTTGTATTTTTTTATTTATTCTTTTATTAATTGATTTTTTCCCTCTTAATATTTTCATTAAATTTTTTATTTTAGAAAAATATTATATTTTATTTTTTCATTTATAGTGTTTTAATAATCATTTAGATATTTAGTGGGATTTTTATAAATATTAATTTTTTAGATTTTATTATTTATATTTTTCACAATTTTCATTTCAAAAAGATCTAGACTAAAATAATTTTTGATATTTAGAAAACAAATTATATAATATCTCCACTATAAACATATGAGGATTTCATTCATTATTTTAGTTTTCTATTAAGTTTTTTTATGTATTTGAGTTATAGATTGTTAAATAAATTTAAAATAATATGATTTTTAAGAATGGTTTTTAAAATAAAATTATTTGTTTTGAATAATCCACTTTTCACTTATTATGATTTTTTATTCTCATTAATGATGAGTTAATTTTTTATAGGAAACCATATGTAGTTTATTAATTTAGATTTAATTTAAGAGATATATTTTCTTCCTTTGAATTGAATTTTAATTATACAATTTTTATCATTTAGTATTAATTCTAGTGGAACATTATCATCTATATGGTTCCCATGCCATGGCTTGTATTTTTTTTTGCTCATTTTGGTTTGTATTTTTTTGTTTTTTAATTAATTTATTAGTATTTTTTGTATTACTTTTAGTTTTTTAAATATACATTTTTCTAGTTTTTTGGAAATTCTTCTCTTATAATTCAAATTTAGATGAAATCTACAATTTTTGTTTATTCGAAGATGTTTTTTGTTTTCATTCTAATTACCATAATTTTCTCCTTTTTTTCATCACATAATTTAAGTAAAAAAGATATGGTATAGTGTCTATATAAATAAAGGGATTCAACAATTTCAGTCAAGGATCCTTTGTAATAACATTTTAGGTCCACATACTTTGGATTCAACGGTTGAGAATGTGCCACCTCTCCATTGTGGCCTTGGGAACTCTCTTGAAAATGTTTTGAAGGGACAATGATAGTTATGCCATACCATGAGCCTATGATTTACCTCAATATAACCCACCAAAAATACAATGAATACATCAAATAGTCAATATATCATAGAAACCCACCATATAATACATTCTCCCTCTAACTAATAGTTGTTTTCAAATCTATTTTTAGGATATCAAAATACCATAGTAAAATATCTGATGGAAAACCCAATTTTTTATTTAATACATCCATTACATTACATATAATATCAATTTTGTCTTGTTTTATTCCTTGATATTACACCCACATTCCAACACTTCTAAAATTCCAGGCCCAACACAAATATTCCATCAATACATCATAGAATGATAAATTATAAAACGATCTTTTTGGGAACCCCTATACATCGTTTTATTTCATTATAATTTTCATGGGAATCAATTAAAGGGTTGGATATACTATTTTTGATCCATTGATATCATCCCATTCCTTATGGATAATATATACAAGGAGGGGTGTCTCTATTCAATCTATTTACTAAATTAATAAATGGTGTATAGACCGCCAAATGGCTTGATCCTAAATAAAAATGAAATAATACTTGTACAATTTAGATGGTAAAATTAGTGGAAGAAATTGTAATAAAAAAGGAGGTATGTAAAACATGAATGTAATCCAAGATTCAATATAAACATGTTCAGATCACATTATTTATCACCAAATAAAAAATAGGGATTTAATATCTATGCTGGGATGAGAAACACACAAGGGAGAGTCTAGGATAAAAAATTAAGAATAATAGAAGAATGGGGAGTTATATAAGTCCAATTAGGAGCCTTAAAGTAGATGAGTAAACCAAGAAGATCACTATCACAGTTAGTAGGAATCATAAAAGAGATCTTTATGTGGATTCCTAGGCTTTAACTTCCCTTTATTATGCTATTATATTTTATTGTAGTGTAGTACAAGATTATTATTACTATAAATATTGGGTGGTGTTCAATGTAATTTTCTATATTATATTCTCCCTGGAGTGATAATGACTTTTGATCTATTCCCATTTACCTAATACTTATCCCATCTGATTAATGGGCAGATGAATATAGGATCCTTCAGAAATAAATATGATTTAGGTTCTATGCACTAATGTTTATGAAAGTATCACATTGGTTATGGTCAAGTATCCTCATAAAATATCCTTATATGTCCTTGACATCAATACCAATCCCTTAAAAAATAGTAGCATTCAAGAACTATGGAATCGTTGTACTCAATTCACTTTAAGGTATTTTACTAGGAAACTGTAAGAGGACAAGTTTCTCTTTTAAAACAGATCTATGATATGTGGAAAGATATTTTTATAGGGAAAACATAGTTTCCCTGAACTCATATTCACATCCTTTAAGAGGGATTGAGTGATTTTTTGGATTCATTTTCACTTAAATTAGTTTACACTTAAGGAAGAATTTTTAATGGTTTTTGAATCAATGTCTAGGGAAAACCCCAAATATTTTTTCTCTATATCATTCAATAATTCCCATTAATTTATTTATGTTTTTTTAAAAATGAAAATATATAAACTTTTTGTGGTACATGTCCCTATGAAGATGACCCAGTAAATACTGGTAAATTTACCAATTTTTAGTGACAAAAAAGTAGAATCAAAATTATGGATAATAGTAATTTTACAAGTGTTTTCTGGAAAACAAAACAATTATACTACTAGAATATGAAAATGAAAAAGGACATAGTTTTCATATATTTTGAATGAAATGTTATTGTTTATTTAAATTAATTATATATTGTTTCATTTATATTTACCCTATTATAATTCATTTCCACATATTTTTTTTCATTAATGATGAAGGCTCATGTTTAGTAACCATTATGTGGTGTCCTGTGACATTTATATAGGAACTTAACACCAAAAGTTTCTCTAAAGTGGATTGAGGCAGAGCCAACTCTCAACCCTAGAAGAGAAAAACAATGATCTTCCATAAAAAACTAATTTTTTTTAAATAAAATAAATTAAAGTGGACCAAGATTGATGGAAAGACCAATATGTCAATTTCTCTACAATTTATAAAGAAAACATATTGGATTTCCTTGCTCTTAGATCAGTAAATTTAAACTTAAAGAATATAAGTTAATTTTTAGATACAAACACAAATAAATTGGAGTTGTCTCATTCTAAATAGATGTTCAAACCTATATAGTATATAAAAATTCAAGATAACGATGTACAAATAATAAAAGAAAAATTGAAATTTCATATAATAAGTGGTTAGAAGTTGTATAGAATAAGGTGAACTAGAGGAGTCCATTCCAAAACTCAAATAACATTCATGAACCTTAGTAATATTGTTTATAAAATGGAGTAAGTGGAATGTATGTTATACTTTACATGAAAATGACAACATCAAGGGACAATTATAGTGTGGGTGTGGATGGTTTCTTCGATAGATCTTCTTGGACAAAAGTTATAAGTTTTCATTTATAGGAGTATAGGATTAACCCACTATTAGTGGTTCCAAATAATGAATCCATACCCCCATTAGACTGGGGATAGGTTTTGGAGAATTTTAGGTTAAGGGAACAAAACCCAATCACTAGTTGGGGGTAACTACTGGGCCATAAATATTGAATAGATTTAAATAAATCGTTTATAGGAATTTATATAACCAATGTGGATATAAATGGGGTGAATAGAGTATTAGTAATTTGAAATGGAATGATATTTTTCATATTAACCTGATCACTCTATGAATAAATTTTTGTTATTTGTGAAACAACTCTTCTATTGTGATGTAGTTCTTCTTCCAAGAAGCACCACACCTAATATGATGTATTTTAATTAGTGGGAAGATGATGATTTTTCCCTACCACTAAGAATTTTCATCTCATGGATATTTCAAAAAAAATTATACAAAATGAAAATGATCATGAATCATTTCAAGGAATCCAAATGGATACTAAAACACATCATGAAGAGAATAAATTTCTTCATAGAACCCCATTTACTCTCTCAAAACATTATAGTTTTCTTTCAAAGGAATACATTTTTTACCTCACACATATGAATTTCATTCTCTAAATTTCACAAAGGATGGGTGGGAATATATCACCTTTATTCTTTTATAAACGATTAATCCTCCCATAAAGGATTTTGTTCTGTGAGAGGTGATTATTTTTTTCTTCCCTTAATGTTTTTTTGTTTGTCAAAAATCATTGATTCTGGGTCTATCATAAGGAATTTTCCTTCAGGTTATTAATTTCTATACAAATATCATTTTATGGGAATATACTACTTCAAGGACCACCATGTTTCCCCATATTTCCGGATTGTGGATTACCCAACACCACATATAAATACCACTCCACTTCATAGAAAAAGAGATAAGTGAGAACCCAAAGATGCCTAGAGGGAGAAAAGTAAAATAAATTCATATTTGGAAAACATGAGTGTCAAATATCCCTTGGAAAAGAATCCCTTGGGTAATAAACTTATTATAATGGATAAAATGAATCCCTTCAAAAAGGAGGCCCTTTTTGATCCCTTCATGAATGAGGTTCTTCTCAAGACCTTCATGAGCAATTTGTGAATCCTTTATGAAGGAGGCCATTATGAAAGATACACTTGTACAAGGGAACCCATTTTTGAACACACCATTCAACAAAGAAAGTACCATATAAAATATTGTTTGTCCATAGGGTATTCATTACTCCCTTCGAAATTATCTCATCTTAAATAGAATTTGGATTCACTATATCCCCTTCAGAAAGATCCCAAATAACCTATGTGCCATCCTTCTACAAAGGTTAAAATCAAGAAAATTCCAATTTTTTAATACTTCCAAATATACCAAGTATACATTTTCTAGTTTTTGGGAATATAAAAATTAAACTCCTTCAATCCCACATTCACTTAATACAGGGTATCAAATTTTTATCCACCCAAACTGATAAATCCCTCGTATCATTTTTAATCCTGGATTCCCTTTATTACATGGTTCCTATTTGTTAGTACAACAGTGAGACCATAATCGAGCCAAAACAAACTAATCATTCCAACAAAAGATAAAATTCCATTTTATCGGCCACTTACTAGGTTTTTGAGTCTATTAAATAAGGGAGGTATCCAATAGTTAGTGTAATCCCCACATCTACCCTTCCATTACCCTAACAAAGAATGTCCCCATATATCTCCCCCAACCATTCAACATGTAGGAATTTGGGAGGATGGGACACATACTATATTTTATCCGTAACTATACATGAAATCACCTATATAACTTATTTTGCTATGAATTTAAGGGAAACAATATATGTATAGGCCCTTCAATATCAAATATTTTCATAGATTCAATAACATATATTTCCCCATATTATGATGTTAAACTGCATGGCCAAAATCCTAGTGGACTAATAGAAAACTACAAAGATATCATTGTTTCAAACATAAATGGAAATTAGTTGAGAAAACAAATGTTTATGAGATTCTAACAAGTACATACCTTTTATTAATTGAAATTTCATATTCAATTAATTCAAATTGCATTCACCATTTTTGTTTCGCTCATATTTTTCACCCCATGATGGTTTCCTATTTATAAATAGTTTCCAGTAGGTTTTTTCATGGAACTGGAAACATGAAATAGTTCTATATATGTGGGTACCTTCACTAAAAAGAAGGAACTCATTAGGAGTTTTAACCTATGATGATTAATAATTTGTATTGTTCAAGGGAATTGAAGGTTGGACTCAACACACCCATTTGGTGGGAATTATTTCCTACTCGGGGAATCTCTTATAGATTTAATATATTTTTATGAATCCTTTATTAATACCCAAGTATGATGTTGTTCATCCCAAATTAGCAATAAATTATTACCAAATGTGGAATTAAGAATCATCTGAATGTATACGGGGTTCTTCCATGATAGAGATATTTGTATGTGTATGAGGTTTTCTATCAATGGTATTGTCTAATATAATACATATATATTGTTTTGTCACTATTAAAATTATGTTTGTTTTCTACCCACATAGCGGGGAACTCTAGAGTTTATTTTCATCCATGTAGATGAAGGTCACACTGGATTTTATTATTGCCCAGGTAGACAAAGGCCATATTGGAATTTATTATCATATTGGTAGACATGAATTGTTTGATGTTGGGATAGAACAAATAAGTAGTATTCCTATGTACATTGAGAAAGGAAAAATAACCCACATAGATAGGTCTATAATAATGGGGCAGATCATACCTTTTAATGTCATGTGATGAGGACCAAACTATAGAGTTTAAATTCATGTGGGAAGGGTATCTAGGGGAAAGGTACCCAGTCAATGTTTAGTATGGGACTTATCCTGAAATATCCCAAGGAAATTTTAATCAATATAAGTTCCAATGTTTAATTAGTCCATGTTGGGGATATGGCCAAAAATAACAAGGATGGTTTAGAATGTTGGGTTTGAACCTCAGTGATGCTTCCCATGTATCCCATTTTGATGGTAATCAAAGCCCATGAAGTTCATCAGTGACCCTCATATATGGAGTCCCTCAAGGGTTTTTCTCATAGGGTAGTATGTCCCTTTGAGAAAATAGGTTGGTGTATACTCATGATAAGGATATACCTAATGAAGTGACCATGATAGAACTTTTTAACTCGTGGTGATTTTAGGGATTAAATCTAGGTTTAATCAAGATGAGGATACCCAGATTAAGGGGACTAGGATTTGGGATTATTCCTAAGGAGGATTCCTATTGAGCTCGGAACCTTAGTGGGTTTCCAACATATCTTTGTTAACATGAATCAAAGTACTCATAGTTCAATCGTTCTAGTGGACTGTGTGGGTGTCGTGATCATCACTAACCTATAATCCCATGTGATTTATGCACAATGTGAGAAACAAGAGGAAGAATAATATTTAACAAACCTCAAACATTTCATCCTTCACTGGTGGAAGTGGTCGGGCTACAAAACATCCCTCCCATCACTTTACATTGGACGACAGTTCCTGGTAAGAATGGGATGAAAGTTAAGTATGAAGAGGTGGAGAGGAGAAAGATTGTAACCTCCCACAAGAAAGGCTAAGGGCTTATACTATGATGGTTTATCTAAATTCATTCCACAGAAGTAGGAGGATATCATTCTATATTGAATGGAAAAGATAGTGTGATTCTTACCCTCCCCACTGGGAATTATAGTCTTCGAGTCGCAGTGACAAGAAGGGACAGATAGAGTCTATCCCCATAATATGAGATTGGGAACTCTTCAACACTATTCCTAGGGTAGGGGTCCTCATGAACATTGATATAAAAAAATAAATATGTATCGAGGATCTTGACCCATTGATAAGAAAATTCTAGAAATCTTATGACTATATAAAGAGAATCCCAAATCATAGACACATTGTTTTAACTTTCCCCAAGATTTTGTATATCATAAGGTCTTGGTGCAGTATTTAAAATGATCTCTCTCAGAGAAGGGACCCAAAAAATGAATATCCCGTCCATGAGAGAATTTGAAGAAGGTTTAATGAATGGATCACATATATTGGAGGGTATGTTGAACCAAGTATGCTCAGTCAAGGGGTACTCTATGAAATTGGTTATTCGATCAATTATGATTGTATGAATGGGAGCATATCTGGAGATAGACCACCTATGAAACTATACTTCGGGAAGAAAGTTCTCAAGAATTAAAGGGTTTCTACTGTTGTTATTGGATGTAATTCACATATATCTCTAGTTAAATAAGGGATCCTCATGCAAGGATTCATTAATTATGGGTTGGTTGAATGCCTCACACTTGGATTCATTAATTTGGGGTTGGGTGAATGCATCACAGAGGTGTTTTTTACTTAAACACATGAAGGAATTGTTTTCTACTATCCCCATATAATTTCCCTTTAATTAGGTGACTGAAAACGACCATGAGGGTTTTGGATGACTTCAGGGAAGAACTTGGGTGGTCATAGCTGTAATCGGCCTTTGAGAAAATCCATTCATCCAAATGAAGACCCCTGGAGTCTATTTATAAGAAAATATAGGACCTTGGGTGAAAGGTGTTTGTTCACACATGTGGGTAGCATGAATGTTGGTGGTGTGCAGTTTCTTGTTTTCAGACATAGCTTGGGGATACCCTAGGTGAACTACTCTTTAGGGATTTTTGATTCTCGAATTTCTTCATATAATTTCTCCTCCATTTTATAAGGTCTTTCCTTTTGTTTCATTTTCATCTGAGTGATAAAATAGAGTGACAACAATCATATTTTTTATATGATGTTAAATTCCATGGCATGGTCATATCACATAACCTAATATTATGTCACCTAAACATTAAGGTCATCGATTATTGTTAACCAGGATATATCAGAAACCTTTAGGAGTTAAAATTCAATATCCTCAACCCCTTAATTATTATCCTCATGGTGCCATATTCTTCCTAAATCCAATTATTTCTTTCATTAGTGGGACATATTCCCAGGATCATAGTCATCCCATTCACCATGGTCATATTCCATGTGGATTCTTCTAATTAGGTTATATTCTGATTAAAATATTCCCCAACCAGTATCCATATTACTTTTAGGTATCAGCATACATCCAGTGAAGGTCCATATTCACTATAAAATCAACATATACTTTTGTTCCATATTCTCTTAGTTGTAAACTATAATGGACTATTCACATAAAATTCACTCATAAAAATTTTCTAAGAAACTTTTTTATAAATCATCCTTACCACATTGTATAAAAATGAACGAATCAGTACTCAACATATGACCTTAAAGGGTACATCATGTCCAACTAAGTGTCACTGAACTACTTGTGTTTTGATTCCTTTTATATAGATAGATAAGTTTCCATTATTACTTATTTTATAATGACACCCTAAATTTATACTACCTTATTGGGTAGAATCAAGCTCCATAGTACCCCCAAATCTATGGATTTAAACCATTGATACATAAAAACTAAGCATCATAATATAATAAAAGAATGAATTTACAAGAATATAAAATTCATATAGATGTTCACATTGATGTATATTTATTTATGACTATAAGGATGAGGGTAATTAGTCCCACACTAAGATATTGGAAGGATTCATTAAATTGAATTAAACTAATATACAATTCCATATTTATGCATGAATTCCCTAAAAATTATAGATGATATTGACCTCCCATCCTCTGAACAAATGCATACAACCATGTGTGTGGGAAACACACATTACTTACCACATTCCTTGGAAATTCAGGCCTAAAATGTTGTTCACATAAAACTACCATATATTCAAGGGAACATCATATTTTAAATAAACAAAAATTGGATAACCTCATGGGAATCTTCCAAATGTGGCATTCCATTCATAACCATGTAACGAGCCATTTTGTTTCACATGATCCATGGGAATAATAAAGGTGATGCCAATATGTATCTTTTACCTGTGGAATTAATTATTTAAAAAATACATTAAATTTTGATTATATATTAATTGGGTTAATTATTTATTTTTTGATTTCTCATGACCAATATAAATCCATTCAGTCCATACTCAAGGAATCAAATTAATGTAAAACATATTCTTTGATAAATGTAAAATTTGGGGCCACATAAAACCAGAAGACATTTTCACCAATACAAAATCATAAATAGTGGTTGGAGAATGAATTAGTGAGGGAGTATCTCCTCAATGCTACCATTCCCACATTATAAGTAATTTTTTAATACCACCTCAACATGAATCATCATCAGTTTTTGGCTCAACGACCAACCATAAAGGATCAGGTGGAACCCATTTCCACCTCAACAATTTTTTTGATCCTTTCCCCAAAAAATATAAATTACGGTTTCCCTTTTCATAAGGATTTTGATTTATGGTCAACTATAGTTTCACCATAGTATATGAGTCACAAAAGAGCGATCCTTTCAACAGTCGACATTTATAGCATCTTAAAATATTAATCCCTGAACAACCCATTGTGGACACCACCTAGTATGTCCCTAATTTGGTAACTCAAACCCAAGCATCTAGTAGATCTCACCAGGGAATGTGATTCACTGACCACATTGAGTGGGATTATATCCCGAATTCCAACAAAGAATCCTTCCAAAATACTATAGTAGAAATTGACGATCAATCCCATATCCTTTTTTATCACAAATCCAACTATTATACTTTTGAGACATCTAGGGAACCATGTCGACATATCCCTATAGAAACCACTGTCTGACACGTGATCCTTCCAATTCAAATGAATCATTTTGGTATATCCTAACTGAAATTGGAGGATTGTAGAGGGCTCATATCCCCACTCTCGTCAAAGAAAAAGATTATATCCCTACCATCAAATATAAATCAATCCACATATCATAATGGAAATAAATCGAATAGAGTGGGATAATAATAAAACTCTAAAGAGGGAATGAAATAATAACACCATTCATTCTTATGAATCCCAACAACACATTTTGGTGCTAATAGATGGATATGCTACATACCTACTCAAAATATACAAAACTATCAGACAATCATGGAAGTGGGAAAAAATGTTTTTTGGAATTTTCGGAAAACCATTATATTGAATGAACATATTCCTAACCCATACCCTTAGAATTATTCTCAACATAATTTGTGAGATACTCAATAGTGGGAAGATATTTCCTCTCCAATTTGATAGGATCATCATTAAATATTGGTGAAGGATGAACTATAATATTGGGATTATATTCTCATTCTAAATACAGTCCAATGGACCATTTCAGCAAAACAATTCTAGGTATTCCCATATTCCTTACAACTCTATAAAAATCTATGGTATATTTTTACGATCTCTCATTATTAAGAACATATTTCTACTATCACATGGATGATCATCAACATATCCTGATAGTGAACAAGTTATAGTTCAAAATTTCTACCCATTAAGAAAAGGTTTATCAGTATATAATTCTGAAAACATGGGACTAATCTAAGAGGGATCCCATATATGAAGCTCTTTTTGTAGAACATGAATCCCTACCCACCTATAGAGAGATAATCTAATAAAAAATCAATTAGGGTATTCAAAATATCAGGGGTAAACCCATATATCTAGCACAATCAATTATAGTGTACATAAGGCCACTAAGAATCATTTAATAGTGGTATAAGTTTATACTAACTCATCATTAGATATATAAATAAGTTTTAGTTTTTGTGGCCCTCCTCTTTATATTACCATCATCTCTAGAGATTCCCATTAGAGTTCTCTAAAAAAAGTCATCCTCATGGAAATATAAAAATAAATCATGTGAATTATTATATTATTTGGAGAAGCTAGAATACTCTTCAGGAATGGAAGATCAAATGGTATAATAGTCCTCCCATTTACCACACTAACAACTATAAGGGTAATTCCTAATGAATGTTTTATAAGACTCCTCATAGTTACCAGAAATTGATCCATTATGATATTTCACCCCATGATGGAATTAATTTTTAATATCTTCCACACAATGAAATATCATTTCAACAAGATGGTCCTCCCCATGTGAAAATATCATAGAGAAGGATCCCCATTCAAAAGATACATAAGATATTGAGTCCATCTACAACAAGTTACATATCTCCAGTGAGATATTTTCTCTATTAGCTAGAATTATTCCCTAGGTATAAGTCAGTATCCCTACCACCAATGAATTTGAAATATTTCAACATAAAAGATATGATTACAAATGATGACACACCCTTTAATAATGTAGATGTGACATTTTCTATAGTAAAATAAAGCAAAATAATCTCTCATTTCTGATTAATTGAACCAATTTTTTATGAGAAAAGTTCTATATTGTAACTATATATCATCCATATTCTCGTTCAAAACCACTTCTCTATAAGAAATATTAAATACCCTGATAGAAGAATGTATACACATTCATCGTTTAAATATACAGATGGATTTTTTCCAACTAATTGAAAAAACCCTGACTTGTGAGGAATATAATAATTATGCCATAGTTATAGGATAAATCATTTATCAAACCAACTTAGCTACACATTCAGTTGTGTGGTACCCATAGTTCGCAAAGCAGTGTGAAAACATCTTTAGGGAATGCATAATTACTTTATGATCTCTACATTATTTGATTGATGATATTCCATCTAATGTATACATATGAAGGTGCAGTGATCATTGAGGGATAAATTTTACATCATTCCCTAGTTATTATATTCCACTAAGAGGGACATTATGTTATGTCATCACATCAGTATCGAAGGAATGATCTCTCTACATACTAATTATTCAAACCAATAGGGCCCCATTATCTCAAAATACATTAAATAAATATCCTAGGGTGAACAATCTACAATGATACTCCTACATCAAGCCTTTTAAAAGGTTGAAAAAGATCATAATTTATGGTTCCAAAATATGAGGCTTGGGAAAAATAAATGAAGGAACAGAAACATTTCCAAAAAGTTCCACCCCACTAAGCTCCTCCACAAAGCCTCCAACCACATGAAGAAGCCTGTATTCCACCTCTATGACCACTATGGAGGCATTTTCATACTCCTCGGTGAGTCCGTAAAACATTATAGGAGTCAGGAGCCTCAGTGACTGCCATAGAGGAAGTGACAGACTCCCATGGGAGTCCGAGGAACATGATTGGAGTCATGAGCCTCTATGACCACAATAGAGGGAGTGACAGACTCCTCTATGACTCTGAAAAAATTGAAATATTGACCTCTTATTGATAAGTGTGAGTTGCTTCATGGTGTTCCCTCAGCACATCCCCCCCATCTCCTATAAATACCCTGATCTCCTCAATCTAAAGGGGACCCTAACCATTCACATTCAGAATTATTGAATCATAAAAAATATTCTAATATGTGATTCACTGAGAGATTGAATCATCCAAGGTACTTGAGAATTGGGAAGCCCATTTATCTTTTCTCAAATTTACCGCTGCTTCAAGCAAGGACGCCCTTCGCAAAGCTGTTTGGGCATCACGAATGAAGAAGACCCTTTTGGGTACTAGGTAAATTACAAATCACTCAGTCATTGTGATGAACCCTCCAAGAATATATATAATACATACCTAGGCTGGGTCACTATGATTCACCATGTACCCTCCTTGAATCTCCGTCACTTCATGAAGCCCCTCTTGGCGAAGCAGTAGAGCTCTTTGAGTCCCCTCCTTGTGAGGCTCTACCCTTCACGAACCCTTCTTTTATGCAGCCCTTTAGGCGGGTACATAGTGGTTTTACTGTTCTACATGTGGTGCTCTATGTTTTGTTTCCCTGCCTCATGCTTCTTCTCATAGACACGATAATGGATGTTTATCCTTTTCATAGCCACAATAACAAGTACCCCTCAATTAAACACTCCACAACACCATACATGGTATTTCGTATTCCTTCCCTCCCTAAAGTGTGGGTTAGTTTATGTTTTGTAAGTCCTAATTGAGAGGAGTAAATCCTTATCATCTGAGCTACAGTATGTTAAACTTCCAAGCTACCCCACATCCGCAACACACATCATTGTTCTATGATCACAACATAGATGACAAGTCCTAAGAGGACAGTGGAAGGGATAATCATGAGCACCTTGTCACTCCCACTCACCCTATGTGATTTGTTTCCTTGCATTCCATGTGAAGCACTTTTATAAACCCTGAGACCACTTGATAGGGTTCTCCATGTACGGTGTTCATAGCCTCCTCATACACCACTAACCTTACTCAAGCTTCCCTCTGAGAGTAAGACCCAATATTCTTCTCATGGGTTGCTAGTCATGAATAAGCCACACTCCACTCCTTGTGGTGTCAGAATTCATGACACGATAATTAGGCATGATGCTACCTTTTGTGTCTCACACCGAGTATGACTCATGTGGGATTAGAGTAAACATTTAACATGACATCTTATTGGATTCTAGCCATGCATATGCCCCATGACCCCCACTACTGAACTATGTGGAATTTGATCCTTTCCCCTTTCGATAAAGGTACGTAGGAATCATCTCTGAGGTTCAATCCAATCACCCATCAGTATTTCCCACTTAACATCAGTTCACTATTTTCCCTCATGACTTTAAATTGTATGCTTTTGAACTACATCGGTTTTTATCCCTTTCTCCAAGGCAGGGTACATATGAATCCTCCCTAAGGTTCCACCCCAAACACTGGTAAATTTAAAGTCCCATTTCTTGGGACCTACATCCTTGGTCTTCCCATTACTTTTGTTAGACCAGTTCTGAAGTAGCTAACCACGTGTTGGAAGCCTCACTGAGGTTCAAGCCCATAATCCATGTCCAATCCTAGTCTCTCCCTTGAGCCTTTTTGTTTCTAGAAAATCATGCCTTAACCTGAAGGTTCTACTTCCTTAGGGTCTCATCCATGCATCCATGCTCATGAGTTTCCTCCAAAAAGTGTCTCATTTCCCCATCCCATAACTATGTAGACTATGATTCCCTTACACAGGGATACATATGAATCCTCACTTAGGTTTGATCCCAACACTTCCACCCTCATACCAATTCTCGGTTCCATCGCCATACATTCCCCCTCTCGACACATCATCCATATCCATCCAGATTTTTACATAGGCCACCACATCCTAGTGAAATAATTCCATCTACATGGGGAGCTAACCATGTGTAAGCCCCATTCATATCATTTCCATTTTTAACACCTAGGCTGCTAAACATGTGTAATCCATGTCATATCATGGGATCATTTTTCTTTTGTGTATACCTCAATTTTCGGCTTCACCCATTCAAATTGTGTGAGTTTTGATCCTTGTATTGTATACATGGTACATAGGATACCTCCTCGAGGTTCAATCCCAGCTAAAGGTAATCCTTACTGTTACTATCTCTAGGTTCCACCATCCTGATCCACCCTCAGTGGTGCCCATATCAACCCTCACGATGAGACATCTTACCTTTTTGGGACACACCACCCCAAGTCCACCCCATTTTGGGGCATTCTAACCCATCAATCCATTAAACATTTTAGGTGCTCCCTCATTAGGATGTACCCATTTTATCCACTCTAATCGGTGTTTGGATCAGTCTAATATGTCTCTGCTAGACGTTATACTCACGAAATTCACCATGTTAATCATGGGAAGCTAAGGAAAACTATAGAGACATTACTCCGACATATAATTCACTATTTTCGACGCAGGATTCCTCAAGATTCCGTGCCCTTGAAAATATATTTTATAAGATATAATCCTGATGTAATAGTGTTTCAATGTCCAAACACACACGTGATGCTCAATTTGACTACTCCTCTTACCAAAGGATGCTGCTCTAGCTTGACCCATTAGAGTGTACTTACAAAAGTAGTGTAATTAACAAGATTCCACACAGATATGGCACCGGGAATATTTTTATGAACAAAATATTAATCATTAAGGGATACCAAGACTCGGAAACACTTTGCAAAGTGGAATCCATAGAATGATAGACTGACATCCCATCATCACATTTTAATCAAAGAGGAAACATTACGGAATAAGTGATGAATAATGTCTGCCTTTGGAAAGCGGGATTACGGAGAGTTAATTAGCATGTAACCACCAATGATGCACGCCCCTATGGAAAGCATTATTAATAGAAATGGTGTAGCCAAAATGAATTTCTTCTCCTCAATATGGAGATTAGTATTGTTCGAGAATCCATAGTTATGTGTGTCACCAGATCGAGCTATCTCACTAGGTCCTAGGATGAAAATAGAGGGATTGGTGTGAAAATAACAAGGTTTTGGTGTAGTTAATCATTGAGAATCCCAATATGTGACTTTTTCATCATGGATATTTTTATCCATATATGGATGACTGAAAAATTATTGGGAATTTGGTAACTCTTTCTTATTATATGTACTGATGGATGAATCATCCTGCTTTGCAAGAACCAAACTATAGTCGTAGGAAAGAGATCAACTACCACCCACAGACACAGGGGCCTGGGCAATAAAAATTTTAACATCCCTCTAGGATTAATCTCTTTTGTGATGATTCCTATATCCACAACTACTAGGCATCCACGTCAGGAGTCTCTCCCCAGAATTCCATTATGAATAACTCCCTAATGCTGATGATGTAAGGTGTGTCCTAGTCTTTCGTGCTATTACTGCATCCATGAGACCAACAAGGAGGGATCCCACCTGGTCATGTTAGTTCCATCATCAAGTCCCATAGATAAAAGAGAAGGTATCGCACACCCCTGCATAGATGGACCTAGCTTGGCTGACCCGAAGGCAACATCGGGTGCAAGCTCAGGGGGATGCCCTTGAGGATGCATCATCTTCCATGGTTGTAGTTTCTTGAGCCACCACTAATGTATGATACCATCTCCATAATATTGTAGAGTAGGGGATCCACTATGCCAGAGTGGGATTGAGATCCCAACAAACCCTTGTACAGGCTGCGTTGACTCTTCCAGTCACTGTCGCAGCTGATAACCATTGTGTGCTGACCTATGGCAATGACATTCAAATGGAAGTCTTATACCACTGCCAATGAGAGTGAAGTTCCTCCCCACTCCCATGTTTGGTATGGAGGTCCTCCCCATGATACCATTATCAGTCTGTGCGGAGGTCATACCCATCTTGTTGACACCCAACATGAAGTTCCTCCTCATTCTCATGGTTTCATTTATGGAGGTTATCCCCATGTTTCAGGATATCAATGAGAAGGACCTTTTTGTGTCATCACTTCATCAAGCAGAGTCCCTCCCCACTCCAGTATTCTCAACCATGAAGGCCCTCCACATGCACCATTCGAATTTTTCACAGGTGCTCCCTGCACCCCAGCTCATCCAAGAGGATGTTTTGCCCCCTCCAACATCAACCCACATTGTGGTACTCCCTATGTGGAAGATATACCATTGTATAAAGAAACTTCCTAGGGAAGGAGGATAGGTCATCTCCGCCAATGAAAGAACTCTACGAAGCCTGAGGTTGCAATCGGTGTTGTTCGCTTTTCAAAATTAGAAGCAGAGTGTGATCTGATGATGCAACATTCACCTTGATCCTCTATGTCATAGACTCAAGTAGGAACTCAGCGTATCAGCATCGTTATCCAAAATCCAAGATGCACTGGATCCCTGAATCCCTCTACTGATACATACATGAGGAGGAAGATTTGACTCCTTTTCTATGTTTGGTTGTACAATCATCTCTATCATCACCGGGGCCTTTCTCTACATCAATAAGAGATTATAGAAAATTTTTCTTGGGACTAGTCAGTGACGAGCACCATCCTGATCCATCTCCAATGACCTCCACCCCTGTGAGGGATGTAGTGTTTAGTACCACTTCATACATGGATGTGGTGATAGGGTCAGAGGAGTCCCCAAGAAGTAGCCCAAGATGTAGCGGTTTGTCATATCAGTCACCGTACTCTCACCAGCTGGTCCACCATCACAAAATTCTATCCTAGTACCATTACCAGTCCCTCCACTTCCCAAAATCAATGAGTGGGGAAACCAACAGCAGGATCCTGAGTCTGAGTGGAGAAGCTTGTGTGAAATTCTCATTATGGACAATTTTCATTAGATGATCTAGCAAATTTAAACTACAACATTCAACGTTCTGGAATCCCTCACCCAATATAAGTTTATGTGCTTCCACCAAACAATATGGATAATGCATTTCCATATCCATTGTCAATAGTTGTTTTACCCCAAGAGCCAGGAACACTATGGTGACATTGTCTAGTAGTGATGCTTGGTTGAGTTGGCCGCACATCCCGTCCCTCAGCACCATGCATTACCCGGTTATCACCATCCCCTCAAACAAAGATGTGTCTGGAGCTATATGATGATTCAGAAAATTGTTGATGAGGATTCCCCATTTGTTTAGATCTGTGGAAGGGGAAAGTATGCTACCGTTCATTTCAGTCCAATCCTATTCCAACCTAGTACATCTGGTGATATTGAGATATGACTTTAGGCACCTTCATAGTAAACATGGTTGTACCTAGGATATACTGGGAAGGGGGAATTGGTATAGGATATGTAAAAGAGGAACAAACCACTTGGGAATCAAAAAACCTGGAAGACCCTGATGTTGTCTGAACTCTCCACCAATGGCTGACACTTGGCATCAAAGATCCTAATCAGTCAATACCTTTGGGGTGAGAGCTCAATAAGGGAAGATCACACACTAGTAAATTAAATCCCTCTAACCCATCTCATTTATCCAAAAATACGGTGAGGATCCTGAAAAGGATACACTATGAACACTTCTCATTGAAAAGAGAAGGATTTTTGATCAGTTTCTCACTGATCATGTTGCATAATGGCGACCATATTATAGTAATCCTCGATAGGGGTAGCAAGGGAAGAGATAAGTACAACTTCCCCTCAGTTATTTACCTAATATTGATGTCAACAACCTTTCCCATATAGATAGTGTAGAGGCTGGTACTTATGGAAATTTTATGTCATATGCATCACCAAATCCACCAGAGTTGTGTGATGACCAACCTCAGGACCCAACTCAGGTTTTTTTGGCCACTCTGTAGGATCCACCGACTGATCCTTAGTTTTCTCTAGTTTCCATGCAAGTTATTCCCCTAGATCCATAGGTAATTCTACCAGTCGCTCCATGATCCTCTATGCATACTTACAACATTGAAGAAACAGCTAATGCTTTGGTGGTCAGGGACCCTTGTCATGACCGGAATCATAGCCAGGATGATCCAATGACCACTCTTACTACTCGCCTTGAGGTTTTGGAAACTCGACATGTGGAAATCCCACTTGATGGATAGTCATATCTAGCATGGGTGGATGATATTCCATCACCCCCGGGTTTCAGAAATCTTAGTATCTCCCATTTATATGGGATGGGGGATCTATTGAAACATCTATCCCACTTAATTTAAGGTGTAGACCCATGCTAGTTACTCCATCACATTAGGAGGACGCTATGCTACAGTTTTTGCTACAGACACTGGAAAGGCCCTCAATTGTATGTTACAACTGGTTACACATTGGGTCAATAGTTGGTTGGGAGGATATTCTTAGGAAGCTTCTCTACCAATTTAGTTCCACCACCCATAAGAAAAGAATTTACAGCCTCTTCATGTGCATGAAATGGCCCAATGAGTGCATTGTAGATCTTTCCACTAGATGGAATTGCCACATATATCCACTCGATATGTCACTGAATCGGGAAAAGTTTATAACTCTGTGTGTAGGGAATGTGAAAACATAATTAGTCACCTCTATCATCACTCAAAACTTCCTAAGTGGATATCAAGATTTCTCTATTAAATCATGGTGTCTAGAGTAATCCTAAAAACATTACCAACTGAGGGCCACCACCTCAGGCTCGACCTCTGTCTTGGAATTTCCTACCCCAAAGTCTGCAGGCGCTGCTGCATAATGCACCACTTTTTCCTAGTAGAGACAATAAGGTTCCACCACCTCGCAAGGATTCAACTCCTCTTTAGGGCTAGGCTTCTAGGTCCCCTTTCTGGGATTGAAGAAACCTCACCTATTTCTTCATTGAGTCAAAGGTCTCCAGCTATTTCAGAAGTTCCTTAGATCATGTGATCCTTCGGTTATCATAATGAAAGAGACCTGAATAGGCGGATCTCATAGATCGACCCAATTATTGACTGTGTCAATAGTTCATGGGGAACACCTTTAAGTAGTGCTATGTGTTGAAAAAATGGCTCTAGTTCTAGGTCGACAACATCATAGTAAGATTAGGTCGGGCCCCAGCACAAGTAGATTGTGTGTTAATAAAGATTAATAGTGACATTGAGCGTGAATGGGAATAGTTTTATAACTATGGGGCTGAAAAGTAAGATTCATGGATAGTTCGCAAGACAGATGCACAGGCCCATGGTATTATCTATGTACATTTTAATCAACTTGATCCGTCAGGACTCATTATGATACCTTCATATAATACCTCTATGTCAACATCTCGGCCTTCATCCTCCTAGAGAAGCATGCATCGACAATGCAATGGGATGAAAATCCCCCCTATAGTACCAAATCCATCTTGTACTCTTCACGACATCATGCCACTAGATATTTGAATTGACCCCAGAATTATCCCAACAATGGAGGACTCTTCAAGTGATGGCCATGAGTATGCTTTTCTAAATACCATCAAATTAGTGAACCCATACCTGGTACCCGGTGAAAAAGTTCAATAAAGACCCTCCCATCATCCCCAATATACTCCAGCGTCAATGATTCCATGGGCATGTGAATTGTGAGAATGCATTGTCAAGTGATTAGAGCAATTTAATGCATGCCATCGAGACTAGATAGCTAGCTCGATGCAGAGATCAACACGCACAATCTTCTCATCTTGGTTCATCATATTCACCCATGTATCTATTTGTATTCTTCATCAGGGATATCCACCACGATAATGCTATTATCAGTCATGTTTCTTTGTGGATAGACCTCAGTCATCAGGTTATCAGTCGATACTCACTCTACACGGTTTTACTATTGAGTAGCTGGACATTCCTAGCACCATCCAGAATCTACCAGTTTAACCAGCAATGCCTGCCACACCTCATGTAGTTGAGTGACCTCCTGTCAACATAAATATGATCATGGAACAGAAATAAGATGCCCTCTAGAACATTTCCATCATTCTAGACTGGTTCTCCATCCTTGTGGTCCTCTTCCTTTTAGAAGATATGTGTGAAGTACTTGTGGATGCATTAAAAATCCCCATATAATTTGAGATAGAGGTAGCAGTTGTATAGGCCTTCCATTCTGAGGAAGTTTAGCATATAGTGTATCATTCTATCATATCATTTTTAGGAGAAGAAGAAGGTTCTCCCATATAGGGTCACATCCACCAATTTTACGTCACTTACTAGATCAATGGTTTGGAGGTCAGATGTTTTCTCATCGACACAGGTTCTGGTATGAAATATATCCTGACCAAAAAATTCTGCAAGTTCGGTCTATCTGAAACAGACACAAATCCATCTAACATGAATATTCAAGGTTATGATATGATGGAGTAGAAATCAGTTTGCAAGATCCTCCAAAAGAACCAGTTTGGTGGCCTAGTTTCTAGCATTGAGATCATGGTTGTCTCATATGAAACCACTTATAATGCATTTATGGGTAGACTATGGCTCCACCTTTATGAGGAAGCCCCTTATCATATCACCAATGCCTTATGTACTACCTTAATTATCGAGTAAGCATAATTCAAAGTGATGTGCCTCCCTTTTCATCTTGTGAGACCCACTAGTTAGATGTCGACTATTACAAGAGAAATGACAAGAAGGATCAGGAAAATGGGGTTCAGTAGGCTATCGCTTTGGACAATCTTTGGACAGACCTCGACGATGCCATCATCCTCCCAATTCACCAATTGGAGGCCACGAACCTGAACCTAGGATAATAATTTTTTATCTCTAGGATGAGAAGAGAGTACATTCCCAAGATCAAGGAAAACCAAATGATTACATCATATTCCTACAAGAATCAATATCATGTGGTTTTTGTTCCCCTTACAGCTATAATTTATCAGGATGTTAACCCCAAGGAAACATCAATACGCCATACATGCTTGTTTTACCTATCTGGGTTGAACCGACTCTCGACAACACACCACTACTACATTGATATTATCAAGAATGACCCCTTGGGATGAAGGCCTGATGGGATCATATCTACTGCATTTATTTCAATGGTTTATGTAGTTCAGGTGCCCTTCGGTGAGGATTCTATGACCACCCACGCCAACACCAACATTATATCATGGTTAGCCAACTCATAATAATTTCGCCCTGCCAATTATCCTCTCAGAATATGAAATGAAGAGGATTTAGATGATTCCTATCCCATGTTTGAATAATGTGTCTCCAACACCGTTGACGATTTGATATAGGTGAACCTTGGCACCGAGACCATTCTGAAGCCAATTCTATTTAGTGTAGATATTCCTACAGAAGAAATATAAAAATATGTGGATTTCCTGATATAGCATTGAGATGTATTTTCCTAGATCTATGGTGAGATTCGATGACTCGGTCCTCAGGTCATCATCCACCATCTTGGTTTATTGATAAACTATCATGGGTTCAAACAACCTCCCAAAAAGATGCACCCCTCAAATAGTTCCTTGATCGAGACCAAAGATGATAATCTAAAAAATTACAACTTTATCAAGGAATTCTATTACCCCAAATAGTTAGAAAATATTATGCCTATTAGGACGAATAATGAACAAATCAGAGTCTTCATCGACTTCCAGGATCCCAACCATCACTGTCTGAAAAATGATTTTCCCCTTTATACGATAGAACTATTGATTGACGCCACAAATCAGTTCCAGGATCTCTCATTTGGGGATGCATATTTTAGATATAATCAAATATGGATAGTCCCTGAGTATATATATTTTGATACCTTCACAGTACCACAAGGTTCCTTTTTCTATCATGTAATGCCTTTTGGTCTGATGAATGTAGGGCCCACCTTTTTGTGTGCCATGCACCATATATTCAAACCGATCCTCGGGGCATTGGTGGAATTCTATGTGGAAGATCCGGTAGTTAAATCCTGTCACAGTTAGGACCATATCAAGGATCTTGAGAATGTTTTCATATTCCTCTGATCCCATCATTTAAAGATGAACCCATTGATGTGTTCCTTCAGGGTTACCTTTGGAATGTTTCTTGGCTTCGTCATCAGATATAGAGGAATTGAGATTAATCTAGATATGATTAAGGCTGTCAGTGAGATTTCTCCTCTAAGGATCATTTGGGAGATTCGATGCATTCAAGGCCACTTAGTCTACATATTCTGATTCATTTAATATCTATTTAGCAATTGTAAGCCCCTTTTCCATCTCATGAATAATGTTAAAAACTACAAGTGTGATTATGTGTTCCAGGAAACCTTTCTAGAGATTAAGCATTACCAACTACATCCTCCAATTTTGATGCCTCCCATTTCCCAAAATCCACTAGTCCATTATTTTACTGCCCTGGAACAATAGCTTGGTTCCCTTATTTCCCATAAGAACAAAGAGGTAGTAGAGAAATGTTTATACTTTCTCATATGAATTCTCCTCAATACAGAGACCGGATATTCCTCTATTGTTAAGAGATACCTCGCACTGGTTTTCATAGTGTATAATTTGAGAAATTACTTAAAACACCATGAGAAACAGTTGGTATCTCATGTGGACCCACTGATGTACATTCTAAACTGCCCCATGTTGACAGGCCATCTAGCTCAGTGGGAAGTGATCCTCTAACTTTTTGATATCAAGTCTTTCCTCCAGATGGATATCAAAGGGAAGTCCCTTGTGGACATCCTTGACACTAATCTAGACCCTATAGAGCAGCCTCCAAATCATGATTTTCTAGATGTGGAAATCTACTTGGTGGATCATATCGTACCATGTTGGTGGATGCACTTAGATGGTGATTCATGAAGCCCTATGAGTAGGAGGCTCAATGATCCCAGGCTTAGTGGGGTAGGCTTGGGAATCATATTCACCACACTTACAAGGGTTTTTTTCTATTAATTTCTGTTTTCAGAAGGATACACCAATAACGAGTTAGAGTATCAGGACCTTATTTCTTACCTCAAGCCAGCCCTCAGGATTGATAATCCCCACCTACATGTGAAGGGGGACCCTAAATAGATCACCAAACATATTAAACGTGAAGGTATTATTAGGAAGCCAGAGTTCATACCCTTTCTAGAGAAAACATTCTAGCTTATGGACCAATTACCTTCTTGGCTAGAAGTTACCCATGTTCCTCAGTCATAGAATGGTAAAGTCAAGTCTACGACCAGCCTTACCGCATCTCTTGTTTTGTCTAACTAGGATGAATTGATTATCCATGTGGATCATTGAAGAGTCATTGCACCCGTCACCCCAGATGATGGATATAACTAGCTTGTAAGTCATATCACCACAAATGAATCCACATCAGGCCCCCCAGATCCTACTTAAATATTGCTGGAAGGAACCCATGATTGGAAAACGCCCTTTATCAAGTATCTCCAGCACATTAATCTACCTATAGAACAAGCCCAACTTGATCAATTCTGTCAGTGTGCAGTGCATTTCACCCTATGTAGTGGTCCCAATATTGATAAGATCCTCTAAAAAAGCAGTTTTGATGGATTTCTCCCCCACTAAATCCGAGGAGATGAGATTTCCCTGGTCATTCAGAATGTTAAGGTAAGTTCCTGCAAAGCTTATCAGGTAGTTCCTAAACTCTCTCATTAGATCTGAATGTTGGGATACATTCGGCCCACCAAGATCCATGACTACATCAATTTCTCTAATAGGTTCGATGCGTGAAAATTCCAATCTAATTTTGTGCATTTGCTTCCAAATCCCTAGAATACTACCAATTACTCTTGGACCATTGTAGTCTAGGGGCTTGATGTCATGGGACCATATCCACTGTTGACAGCTCGCAAGTGAAAGTTAATCCTGGCCACTATGAATTTCATTTATTTACAGTTAGAGGTATCTCTTCTGAAGAAATTAAAGGTATGTTCCAACATTGACTTTGTGAGCTCCAATATCATCCACCGATTCGGAGTCCCTCATGTTGTCCTCACCGATAACACCACCATCTTCTAGGAAACCGAGTTGAAGAAATTTCACACCATATACAATATCCGTTATTATCATACCTCTTGTTATTATGAATATTCATTTGGGTATATCGAGGCGTTCATCAAAACCCCCTCTAATATCCTGTAGAATATGGTTGGTCCGAACAAGAAGAGTTGGCCAGAAAATATCCCCAATGCTCTATGGTCTTACCAGAAAATGACTCAAAATTCCACCTGAGTGACTCTATATTTCCTAGTGAATGGATCATAGGAATTCATGAACATAGAGATTCAGTTACCATCACTACGCATAGCCATCTACAGTTATCATATTAATGATAGAGTAGTAGAATTCTGTCTACCTGAATTACAAGCTCTCAATGAGAACAATCTTAGTGCCTTGCACAGTCTAGAGAGGTATCAGAAGAATATAGGTAGAGCATTCCAGAATAAGGTTTTTCTTCATTATTTATTTAAAGGTGACACAGTATTGGTCATTATAATTCCAATGATACTAAAAGGAATCCACCAGTGTTGGAGCCCAAAAGGGGGGGACCTTATATCATTCACAAGGTTTACCCCAATGGTACGTACTCCCTGATCACTATGGATGGTGACTTTGTTACTCCTCCCACCAATGCCAAATTTCTCATGATGTACTTTTTATTAGTGGACCTTTCTCCCCGCAAGACATTAAACTGTATATGGTCCAATCTTGATGACCTTAAAGTATGATCACTTTCATCCTATATGACGATAAACTACAAGCGATAAATACACTTTAATGTCTGAGCTCTATAGCCTTATACTAATATCTATATCATATTTACAAAAAGATGATAAACTACATGGGTACTTCCATGATTCAAGCATGCCCCTTATTTTGGCGTTCTTCACCTTTCATATCCAAAGGGACCCCTAGTAGAATGTTCTCTTGCCACCTTGGCTCATCTAATGTTCTAGACCAACATCCTGGAAGATCTTGAATGACATTTAAGATTGGTCCCACATTGTGATCATGGTCAGTGGATGACCCTTACTTGTTTGTTCCCATTCCAGGTCACACGAGGCAGATACTGTGTTGCAAACATGGTTAGCAGTTATCCTCTATCATTATCTCCATCCCCATGGTGTCCCAAATATTAGGCTTGGCGATTCACCTTTTTCTACTCTTCTATCCCACACACACTACATTAAATTAGGAATCTATGGTCCAAGACTTACGACCATAAACATAGATATTTTAAAACCTTGTCAAATGATGATTTAATTGGATTAAATTTCAAGAACTATGTATCGATTGATTCACATCCTTATGGGATACGTTGTGACACCAAGACATTTTTGTCCATGGCCCGGCCTCAGGTCCTACATCCTTTTCGGCCTCTTGGACCATGTTCTCTCCTGGGAGTTTATGGTGTGGTATGAACTCCTCTATCCCTCATGCCAGGTTTACTTTTACATGACACACACATCCCATTGACACACCCTTTCACCTTCATCCTTACAACATGATGTTAAAAAACATGGCATTTCAGAACCATGTACGGCTTAATCCTTTGCTCTCATGATACGTAGGAATGCCATGACATTTCATCTTCATGTTTAGCTCAAAAAATATATCCATCCCCAAAATATCCCCCCTAAGGTTTCAGTTCTCGTAGAGGGATTCATATTTAGTGATGTGGAATTATTTGTTCCCCATTCAAGATGGGTTTACAATAGCCAAACCATGTTCCCCTCCCTCTATAACATCCTCATTTCCTTCATATCCTTACTTCATGATGTCAAACATCACAGAATTCAAGAACAGTAATGCCCCAACCCTAGTTACCCAGAGTCAGTGCAGAATTACATAACATTGGCAAGATAATAATAGATCAAGTCTCAAAAAACCGATTAGTTTAACATCCTTGGTAGAATTAGATACATACATAATATTTACATTACATTATCACAGGAAAAAAACATCATTTTGTCTCCTTTGAACAACATTTTTTCCTCATTATATTCATATAGGTCAGTCATAATATACTTCTTCACATCCTAGAAAAAATAAAACATATGAAAGGGGTGAGCTCAGATGCTCAGTAAGGAAAACAATATAGAGGAACTATTATAAATAATCATAAGTGTTTAAGGAATTGTATAAGACTAAAACACAAGCCTTTTAAATATAAATTTCAGCATAATATGGAAAGTATAAATTAAATAATTCCATTTAGTTATTTACATGGATATTCTAATAGCTAAATAATGGAATTTCATATCAATAGATAATTTTATAATGATGGTATGTGTAATGTCAAACATCATAACCACATATTAAAGGCCTCGTTCCAAGGCTAAAAATAAGATTTTTCATGGCCTTATGAAACACCCCAACCCCAGTTACCCAAAGTTGGTGCATTATTACATAACATTGGCATGATCACAAAAGATTAAGTCTCGAAAGACTGATTAGCTTAGTTTCCTTTGAAACACTAGATACATTCGTAAGTATTACATTACATGATAAAATGTGAAAATACAGCAACATAGTCTCCATAGTCCACACTCATATCCCCTCAAACTATCCATGGAGGCCAGTCATAAAATACTTCTTCACACCCTGGAAAAAATAAACCATAGAAAGACATGAGCTCAGATGCTCAGTAAGGATAACAATATAGTGGAAACATCAATAACTAAGCATAAAAAGTTAAGTCAATGTATAACTAAAACAAAAGCCTTTTAAACTTGAACTTCAGCATAATATGGAGAAATAAAATGAAATAATCCCATTTACTTATTCACATGGATATTCTACTAGTTGAATAATCACATACAATATCAATATCCACTTTCATAATGATGGAATGAATAATGTCAGACTAACATAACCACGTAGTCAAGGCCTTGTGCCAAGACTACAAATAAGATTTTGTCAAGCCCTTATGCCAAGACACTAGTTTTCCTCATGAGACCTAGAGATGCAACTAGGTGCTATAGTGGGATCCACCCATCACTTACTAAGTCCAATTCATTCCTCATATGAAAAGGTTTAAAAAAACATAAACATTCATATTTGAAATAGCATACGAAATGTCAATACTTTATCCATAAACCATGAATGGTGTAAAAATAACACATCCATAGTCAAACATATCAAAAAACCTTCAATACAATATGGAAGATTTGTATCATAATAAATAAACTTCAAATAATCATAAAATCCATCAAAGGACGTTGACATAGATGAAATCAAAACTATTTGAGAGAAACATATCTTTTCTTGAAATCATTTAAACGTCACATAATTAAAAAAGAAAACATTTACATTGAAAATATTCTTATAATTTGGAAGGGGAAGATTCGATGATTTTATAACAGTGGAAAATAGTTGCACACACTGTCTAAGTTAAAAAAGACATTCATACCTTAATTCTGTCAAAAAGGTTAGAAAGGACATTGTTTGAAAAAAGGAAGAAAGATTACTTTTTAAACATCTTATAAAAAGTCAAAAAAGTGTATAAATGACTATAACCCATATTATATAAAATAGTAATGATGTTTTAAGATACATTTTTAAGAAACAGGGATGTGGAGGATAAAGAGGTCTCATTAGATACTTATGTAAAAAAAACCTCAGATAATAAAGCGATTGTGAAATTAACCCTTATCTTATGCTTTTCCATTGTCGAGGGTAGGTTAACCTCCTGTATAATGATGAAATAATTGTTATTAAATTATACAAGAATAATATAAATTAATATTATATCATATATGATCTTTTAACATTGTTTTGTTATTAATATCTTAGTATTATCGTTGTTTCGGGTGTTAACAGATTTGTTTTCCTTTATATTATTTGTTATGTGAGTCATATTTGTTATGGAAGGGATGTATCATATTAATATCCAGAATCATATAAAGTCTTTGAAATTTATTTTTAATCATCTAATGAAAATTAGTCTTAATTGGATACGATGGGGAATGAATCTCATCGCATTTGTGGAGACGGTAATCTGTACGCACGCACGAGTGACAATATCATTATTTTGATATTAAAATTATATATAATTGGATGGTATATCATATATACAGGATAATTATCATGTTAAATTTATTATTTAAATTAATTTCACATCATTATTATAAACATCAAAATAATAATGTATCGAATAACAATTACACCACGACGTGGAGACGGTAATCCGTACGTACGCACGTATGGTGACATGTCATTCAAAGGATGGATAGAATAACAAATATGGATGTACCATATTCATAATAACATCACAATATATAGAAGATACTGGAGTTATTATTTTATAATGTAAATAAAAAAGAAAGAATATGTGGAAGAAGTAAATAACTTGAAAGAGGGTGGTGAAATTATTACCTCTTCTTCGAGATCTTCCATTTCATTTGATCAAAATGGCTCTTTTAGTTAGCTTTTTGACTAAAGTAAGGCTAATAGTGTAAATACCCGAAGAATTACGTACATGGACATTACATTAATTTTGCGGAATACTTAGTACATAACAAAAACACACACACAAGTATCGTAATAGTTTAGTGTCTTTGGAAACTCAGAATATAATCTTCTAATCGTGGTGAAAGATCTTCAACATCTCCCATAAAGATCTTCCTTTTTTATACCTAAAACCTTTCTTTATATCCTGGGGAAAAGAAAACATAAAAGGGTGAGCTCAAATTCTCAGTAAGGGTAAACAAAATAAATATCAATCACATCATTTTCATAAGAACATAACATTTTCAAAATCATAACCTGCAAAAGAGAGCATAATTTCATAACATGGGATAAATCATAGTAGTGAAATGAAATCCCAATAATCATAACTTAAAACATGAAACTTTGTGGCATACACACATAATCATAGATAATCATATCTTATTAGTCAAGACTCATTGCCAAGACTATCTTAGTGGACAAAGTCCCTTTCTGAACCGAGTCACCCTCGTTTCAGTCCTGTTTCACTGAACCGGTATAACCTACCATTCCAGCCATGTCTATCTCATGAGATATAAAATCTTTACCCAATGCATTGGAGGGAGATATAGGTCCCACCCATCTCATAATGATACCATTCTTATGTGTGCCACAAAATCATAAACCATACATCATATCATAACCCATGTAATAAAAATGGGATTCTTAAACAACATGACATCATAAAACAATTCATATAAGATAAAGGAATTCATAAAAATATTTCCATCACAACATAATCAAATCCATGTAATAATAGGGATAGAAACAGAACCCTTTATTATCTTATATGGAAAATAATTTTGATAAAACACTTGAGCTCCATTCTTGAGGAAAATATCCTTTCTACTTCAAAAACACTTTTCATTTCTTAACATATCATAAAATTAAAACTAAAAGAAGTTGATTAAAAATAAACTTGAAAACTTGTAAAGTAAGCTTCTTGGAAATAATGTTTTAAAAATCCATTCATGCTGTATAAGTTAAAAAAAACATTCTTCGTACTTTTGTCAGAAAAGTCAAAAAGTACCTTGTTAAAGAAATATTCTATACATACCATGTAGTAAAAGTCAAAAATGGGTAAAAAGGAAATTAAACATACATGAAACAATTTTTAGGAAACATGTACATGGATAAAAATACCCCCAGTAAATACTTACGAATAAGCACTCTCGGATAAAAATGAGATTTGCGAAATTATCCCTTACCTTAGGTCCAATTTGCTTCGTAAGTGTCCGAACCTCCTGTATAATGATTTAAATAATGTCATTGAATTATTAAAGAATCATATTAATTGTTATTATATCATATATGGTTCACTTATGACTTTATATTACCCGTTCTTTTGTAAATTCATGTTAAAGTAGCGTTTTGGGTAAAATCATCTCATTTGTCGTTCGTGTTTTAACTTGTAATTATTCATATGATTACATAGATAATGATTACTTAATTCCAGAATATAAAACATGATTTATATATAATATATATTCAGAATATATATATATATATAATAGATCAGTAAATGGAAAGAAATACACCGTTCATGGAGACGGTAGACCGTTCGTACGCATGAACGCTGTTTTCGTTTCCTTATTGAGTTAAATGGAATTAAGTAGATGACATACATATATATAAACATAAATCTAGTAGCTTTATAATGTCATATATTTCATTATTATTGCTTATATATACTTTATAATCATTCTTAAATGGTTAACATGGAGAATGAATCTCATCGCGTCGTGGAGACGATAGTCCGTACGTACGCATGTGCGATGATATCATTTCCATAATTATTGAATTGAATTGGAGTGGATGATAAAATATATCAGAATCATTATTATGTTATAATAACTATGTATAGTTATTCTTTACACCATAATACCCATCCATGTAAGGTGTTGGTGGAAAAACAGATTACACCACGGCATGGAGACGGTATTCCGTACGTACGCACGCGCGGTGATTTCGTTTTCCGTAGGATGGATAGATGGTGAAATAGGGTTGTTTCATACTTATAATTACATATCAGTATATTAGTGATACTGATGTTATTAATTCATAATGAAACAACCCTAGAAGAAGAAGTGGAAGAATAAATAAAGGTGAAAGAATTGGTAACAGAAATTACCTATTTTTTGAAGCGACTCTTTGAGACCTCCTCTTAGGGTACCAAAATTGGTCTTTGAGGAAGACCAGAACCTCTAGGATGTTTCTAGGGAAGTGGAGAAGAGAATTTGGTAGAGGTTGTCCGAGCATTAAGGCTCAAAGTTGTGTGAGGAATAGAGGGAGGAGGTGCCCTTTTATAAGGGAGGAGAGGGGTACCTTTGGAATAAATAAAACTATTATTTTATTATAAAGTCAAATTCGGTTTTTAATAGATCCATATTGATTTATTTAGAAGCTAAAGTGGGGATGGGTCGAAATCCCTTCATCCAATATAATTTAGACAAGTTTAGGTTCCTTTTTTAACCTTATCATTTATATTTAACATTAAGTTAAATAATTTTACTTTTACCGTGTCTTCTTGTTTTCTTACACTATAAGGTTAATAAACTTACTATAACAAGCCAAACGAACCCCAAGTTGTTAATTATTAATATATATAACCTTATCTAAGTCATTTTTCCAAACCTTAGATTTTTAGGAATAAAATAACAATTAATAATATAATATTTGTTTTAAAAACTATTTTATGTCAATTTTGACACTATTTAGTAATTGATTTTTGTGAAAATCATAACAGAATGATAAGTTCGAACAAAGTTAATTAAATCAATACTAACATGTCATATTAATCGATAAAATTAGTGTAATTCATAAAAAGTCTCAAATTATATTTATTTGGGTATTTATAACATCAATTATATCAATATTTTATTAATAAGATAATTACTGCATCACCGTTGTGTCATATATAAATTAAATTATTTAATGTATAAAAATTACAAATAAAATACCATTATGTAGGAAATATTTTTATATTTCTAATGAATATTTATAGTCGAATTTATCTTATTTATAACCCTATATTAAAAATTAGTTACTCATTAAACTTTGATTTTAACTATTTTAACCCTTCTTTAAATAAATTAATAGTAAATGTCCTAATCTAATCCAAGTGGGCCTAAATGGTCGTATTTTATTCCTAAGGTTGTTTTTGGTCGAATTAAACTTGTCCAATAGAATTAGGACATGTGTTAGGATAATAATAATATCATTTTGACCCTTAATTACCCTATTTACTTTTAACCGTGGTAAAAAAGTAAAAAGTTACTATTCACCAGATAATTATTTTCATCTCATTGAACCACATTTTACTTACTGACATCAACCGTGTCTCTCGGATTTTCAAAATTCCACTCACAGAAGCGGTAAAATTATGTTTTATGAACAATTCAGTTTTTTTAACTACCACTTAGTGGTTTCACTATTCATCAAAAATTGAAAGTTTTCAGAAAAATACCAAAAATTAGGCCTAAGATATATTTGATATTATGAACTCAAAAATGATGTCTATTTTACAAAATTCAAAACATATCATTTACATTAACTAATTTAAAAATTAATTCCTGTCGTCAAAACAAATAGCGTGTTTTTAAGAGATAATAACTATCAAAAGATTGACACTTGTTTATAACTGGTTTAAATGTGAAATTACATCCAATGAACAAAATTGTATTAAATTGTAAAAATATATTCTAAATATACTTTAAAAACAATCAAATTAATAATTTATCACTATTAATTATTTTGATTAAAAAAGTTGTTTTTAATTAAAATTTAGTAATTTTCACTATTCATCAGAAAATGAAAGTTATCTGAAAAGTACCAAAATTTCACCCTAAGCTAATTTCGATATTCCGAATCCAAAAATGAAGTCCATTTTGAAAAATGAATTTTATAAAATTTCAAAAAGTTGTTATTACTATTCATAATGGCTATTTTTAATAATATTTTAATAGTATATCGTTGTTTAGTGAAACTCGGTATTGCGTACTACACACGCTATCGAGGAAGGTCGCGATTGTGTGTAATGCAAGGCAAGTCAAGGATGCGTGTTGTGAAAGATCCTTTTGGTGTAGCGTACAACACAAGACATTAATGAAATTAAAAAGAATATTTTTCATAAAATCTCGGGGTGTTACATTCTACCCCCCTTAAAATCAATTTCGCCCTCAAAATTCGTCGGGGTTATAAATGGTTTACTATTAGAAAGTTTCTTTAATAGAAACCCACATTGTAAAAAAGAATACCAAAACCAATCTTTAAAAACAAAAGTATGAAATGTAACGGTTACCCAAATAAACTAATCACTGGGTTTCCACATATGTGAAAATATGGATATGGAAGAGAAATCAAACCATCATGTTCTGATGGAGAGTGGTAGAGAACATGGCTATAGAAAATCTAGCAATCACAAAGCCATAAATTTGTGAAGATCTAAGGTACCATCTGATTCATCAGATATAAGAGCACTAAGACAACATTTTTGGTTTTCAAGATCATTTCCCTAAAGTTGATGAAATTGGAATTAGAAGAAATACTTTCGTTATTTTGGTATAGTCTCACCGTTTGTCGTTCTTTGGACAATTTCCACTTCATATCTTAAAGAAATGAAGTTGAATTTGTCATTCGTGATGTGTTAGCAGATCATGTGATAGAATGATGGGTCATTCCATCTCTTTCAAACAAAAGGTTAGCAAAAGTTATAAGTCCATCTTATGGTTAATTGTATATGGTTCCAAAAATGAACTTATACTTCATATATCATACCGCTTAATAAAATAAAACTAGTTTCTACTAACCAGGGACTTCCTGTAGGCCAGTGGTAGGTGATAAAGGCCAGTTGAACTTCAGTTGTGGGTTTGATTCCCACAGCCTTTTCCGAAGCGATGGGCTGTCGCCCGTCCTGCAGGTTGTCCTTTTTCTAAAACTATACTACTATAATATCCCATCAATAATATAGAAAAAAAATTCTATCCTTAAACAATACTAACTTATGTCCAACATAATCCATTCCAATCTTTAGACTTATCCATAATACTGCAGTCCACTCTCATAATATAGTGAAAATGATTACCAGAGATTTAATACCATCGTTGATCCCCATATATCATAAGATATGTCTTGTTTTTTACATTCCAAACATTCAAAGGCCTTAATCATGTATTCTATTGAATACCCATTGATCCTTAGTGAAAACATGAATGCAGTTAAAAGTTAACACCTTCCACATACCAAAATCATCAAAATTCTATATACTCAAACTATGATATCACTTAGTCCTTATATCAATCATGAGCTCATGAATACTGTCAAACATTTCATTTTCTCCTTATCCCTTCATTATGCGCATATCATATTTTTTTTCAAAAAATATCTCAATCACTTTCCATGGTTACCGGTACCATTGAAAACCACAATATACCAATACATAAATATTCCAATATTCCATGATATTATATACAACATTATTTTGGAATCCCATTACATAAACACTTAATCATTCCACCACATTTTTGTCATATTCAACATCGCCAATAGTGATCGCATGTGACTTCCCTTTGTCCTTTGCATTAAGTGGTTGCTCATGTCGATCATCACTAACCCTTGTATTAGGGCATTTATTATTATAATGCCCCATTTCCTTTCACTTGAAGCATTGAAGTGTTGGTGGTGCGTTCTCTGCAGTCTTTTCTTTATTCCCATCATTAGAAACCCTTTTTCCATTACTTCGACACTCAGCTGCTCGATGACCTTCTTTTCCACACTTAAAACATTTTCTAGTCCCTTTATGAAAATCTCCACCATGCTTCTTTCCACACTTTGAGCATAAGGAAACATTCATCTTCTTTTCACCATTATTCTGAGATTTCTCCTTGAACTCCATCTTTCGTTTCTTGTCAAAACTATGAGATGGATAAGTAATACCAACTTCCATTTCTACCTTGAGAGCACAACGCACAATTTCTTCATAGCTACTGAAGTCTCTTATAGCTAATTCCCTTCGAAGATTTGGTTTTAAGCCACTGAAGAATCAATCAACTTTACTTTCAAGTTGGATGATAAATCCAGATGCATACCTTGCAAGCCTTGTAAAATTCTCTCCGTATATACCAACGGATTCATCATCCTTTTTCTTTAGTTCGAGAAACTCCTTCTCCATCTTTGTCCGAAGAATACAAGGGAAGTACTTATTGAAAAATAAGTTCTTGAACTCGTCCCATTCCATGGACTCAATTTCATCTCTTGGACTCGTATTCTTGATAAGATTCCACCATTGATCAGCATCACCTTCCAAACGATATACTGCTAAGATGACTTTATCATGTTCAGAACATTGAAGAACTGAAAATATATTTTCAGTGGTAATGATCCATTGTTCAACAACAAGTGGATCAGAAGACCCACTGAAATAAGGTGGACGTTGCCTCATGAAGGACTCAATAGAATATCGTTCCCTTCTCTTCTCATTTGGAAGTCCAGAATGATTCATAGCTTGTGTAAGTATAGAAATAAGATTTTGCACTCCATCTCCCATAACATTTGTTTGTTCAGGAGGACAATCATTGCATTGATCAACACGGTTCCTTCGGGTTCTAGCCATCGTATAAAACCCAAAAAAAATAGTGTGAGAGGCAAAAATCATGCTAGGGAAAACAACATAATAAAAGAGGGAGTACCCTTAATATATAACATCTTAGGTTAAATTCTAAGATCTTTAGCGCAATTCTAGGACTATAACCTATATGTATACTTAACCTTAGAGACATCCATAGACATACCTTAGAAATATATCTAGGGATCTCACTAACATTTTCGCATCCTAGTTTCCAAAGGTTGACTAAACCTTTCCTCTGATACCAACTTTAGAGACCCGAAGCTTGACGTACATGGGCATTACATTACTTTTGCGGAATACTTAGTACATAACAAAAACAAACACACAAGGATCATAATAGTATAGTGTCTTTGGAAACTCGGAATATAATCTTCTAATCGTGGTGAAATAACTTCAACATCTCCCATAAAGATCTTCCTTTTTTTACCTAAAACCTTTCTTTATATCCTAGGGAAAAGGAAACATAAAAGGGTGAGCTCAAATGCTCAGTAAGGGTAAACAAAAGAAATATCAATCACATCATTTTCATAAGAACATAACATTTTGGAAATCATAACCTGCAAAAGAGAGCATAATTTCATAACATGGGTTAAATCATAGTAGTGAAATGAAATCCCAATAATCATAACTTAAAACATGAAACATTGTGGCATACACACATAATCATAGAGAATCATATCTTTTTAGTCAAGACTCATTGCCAAGTCTATCTTAGTGGACAAAGTCCCTTTCTGAACCGAGTCACCCTCATTTCAGTCCTGTTTCACCGAACCGATATAACCTACCATTCCAGCCATGTCTATCTCATGAGATATAAAATCTTTACCCAATGCATTGGATGGAGATATAGGTCCCACCCATATCATAATTATACCATTCTTATGTGTGCCACAAAATCATAAACCATACATCATAGCATAACCCATGTAATAAAAATGGGATTCTTAATCAACATGACATCATAAAACAATTCATATAAGATAAAGTAATTCATAAAAATATTTCTATCACAACATAATCAAATCCATGTAATAATAGGGATAAAAACAGAACCCTTTATTATCTTAGATGGAAAATAATTTTGATAAAACACTTGAGCTCCATTCTTGAGGAAAATATCCTTTCTACTTCAAAAACACTTTTCATTTCTTAACATGTCATAAAATTAAAACAAAAAGAAGTTTATTAAAAATAAACTTGAAAACTTGTAAAGGAAGCTTCTTGTAAATAATTTTTTAAAAATCCATTCATGCCGTATAAGTTAAAAAAAACATTCTTCGTACTTTTGTCGGAAAAGTAAAAAAGTACCTTGTTAAAGAAATATTCCATACATACAATGTAGTAAAAGTCAAAAATGGGTAAAAAGGAAATTAAACATACATGAAACCATTTTTAGGAAACATGGACATGGATAAAAATAACCCCAGTAAATACTTACGAATAAGCAATCTCGGGTAAAAATGAGATTTGCGAAATTATCCCTTACCTTAGATCCGATTTGCTTCGTAAGTGTCCGAACCTCCTGTATAATGATTTAAATAATGTCATTGACTTATTAAAGAATCATATTCATTGGTATTATATCATATATGGTTCACTTATGACTTTATATTACCCGTTCTTTTGTAAATTCATGTTAAAGTAGCGTTTAGGGTAAAATCATCTCATTTGTCGTTCGTGTTTTAACTTGTAATTATTCATATGATTACTTAGATAATGATTACTTAATTCCAGAATATAAAACATGATTTATATATAATATATATTCAGAAAATATATATATATATAATAGATCAGTAAATGGAAAGAAATACACTATTCATGGAGACGGTAGACCGTTCGTACGCATGAACGCTGTTTTCGTTTCCTTATTGAGTTGAATGGAATTAAGTAGATGACATACATATATATACACATAAATACAGTAGCTTTATAATGTCATATATTTCATTATTATTGCTTATATATACTTTATAATCATTTTTAAATGGTTAACATGGAGAATGAATCTCATCGCGTCGTGGAGACGGTAGTCCGTACGTACGCACGTGCGATGATATCATTTCCATAATTATTGAATTGAATTGGAGTGGATGATACAATATATCAGAATCATTATTATGTTATAATAACTATGTATAGTTATTCTTTACACCATAATACCCATCCATGTAAGGTGTTGGTGGAAAAACAGATTACACCACGGCGTGGAGACGGTATTCCGTACGTACGCACGCGCGGTGATTTCATTTTCCGTAGGATGGATAGATGGTGAAATAGGGTTGTTTCATACTTATAATAACATATCAGTATATGATTGATACTGATGTTATTACTTAATAATGAAACAACCTTAGAAGAATAAGTGGAAGAAGAAATAAAGGTGAAAGAATTGGTAACGAAAATTACCTCTTCTTTGAAGCGCCTCTTTGACACCTCCTCTTAGGGTACCAAAATTGGTCTTTTAGGAAGACCCGAACCACTAGGATGTTTCTAGGGAAGTGGAGAAGAGAATTTGTCAGAGGTTGGCCGAGCTTGAAGGCTCAAAGTTGTGTGAGGAAGAGAGGGAGGAGGTGCCCTTTTATAAGGGAGGAGAGGGGCACCTTTGGAATAACTAAAACTATTATTTTATTATAAAGTCAAATTCGGTTTTAAATAGCTCCAAATTGATTTATTTCGAATCTAAAGTGGGGATGGGTAGAAATCATCTCATACAATATAATTTAGAAAAGTTTAGGTTCCTTTTGTAACCTTATCATTTAGATTTAACATTAAGTTAAATAATTTTACTTTTACCGTGTCTTCTTGTGTTCTTACACTATAAGGTTAATAAACTTACTATAACAAGCCAAATGAACCCCAAGTTGTTAATTATTAGTATATATAACCTTGTCTAAGTCATTTGGACGAACCTTATATTTTTAGGAATAAAATAACAATTAATAATATAATATTTGTTTTAAAAACTATTTTATGTCAATTTTGACACTATTTAGTAATTGATTTTTTTGAAAATCATAACAGAATTATAAGTTCTAAAAAAGTTAATTAAATCCATACTAACATGTCATATTAACCTAGAAAATTAGTGGAATTCATAAAAAGTCTCAAATTATATTTATTTTGGTATTTATAACATCAATTATGTCAATATTTCATTAATAAGATAATTACTGCATCATCGTTGTGTCATAAATAAATTAAATTATTTAATGTATAAAAATTACAAATAAAAAACCATTATGTAGGAAATATGTTTATCTTTCTAATGAATATTTATAGTCAAATTTATCTTATTTATAACCCTATATTAAAAATGATTTACTTATTAAACTTTGATTTTAACTATTTTAACCCTTCTTTAAATAAATTAATAGTAAATGTCCTAATCTAATCCAAGTGGGCCTAAATGGTCATATTTTATTCCTAAGGTTGTTTTTGGTCGAATTACACTTGTCCAATAGAATTAGGACATGTGTTAGGGTAATAATAATATCATTTTTACCCTTAATTACCCTATTTACTTTTAACCGTAGTAAAAAAAGTAAAAAGTTACTATTCACCAAAAAATTATTTTCATCTCATTGAACCACATTTTACTTACTGACATCAACCGTGACTCTCGGATTTTTGAAATTCTACTCATAGAAGCGGAAAAATTATGTTTTATGAACAATTCAGTTTTTTTAACTACCACTTAGTGGTTTCACTATTCATCAAAAATTGAAATTTTCAGAAAAATACCAAAAATTAGGCCTAAGATATATTTGATATTATGAACTCAAAAATGATGTCTATTTTACCAAATTCAAAACATATCAGTTACATTAACTAATTTAAAAATTAATTCCCGTCGTTAAAACAAATAGCGTGTTTTTAAGAGATAATAACTATGAAAATATTGACACTTGTTTATAACTGGTTTAAATGTGAAATTACATCCAATGACCAACATTGTATTAAATTGTAAAAATATATTCTAAATATAATTTAAAACCACTCAAATTAATAATTTATCACTATTAATTATTTTGATTAAAAAAGTTGTTTTTAATTAAAATTTAGTAATTTTCACTATTAATCAGAAAATGAAAGTTATCCGAAAAGTACCAAAATTTCACCCTAAGCTAATTTCGATATTCCGAATCCAAAAATGAAGTCCATTTTGAAAAATAAAATTTATAAAATTTAATAAAGTGGTTATTACTCTTCATAACAGCTATTTTTAATAATATTTTAATAGTATATCGTTGTTTAGTGAAACTCGGTATTGCGTACTACACACGCTATCGAGGAAGGTCGCGATTGTGTGTAATGCAAGGCAAGTCAAGGATGCGTGTTGTGAAAGCTCCTTTTGGTGAAGCGTACAACACAAGACATTAATGAAATTAAAAAGAATATTTTTCATAAAATCTCGGGGTGTTACAACTAGGATAAAGTGAGGGAAGTTGAGAGGATATCTGGGCAGGGTTTGGCCAAGAAAAAATGCTTTGAAGGTGTGAATTAGAGAGAAGGGGGAGTTCCCTTTTATAAGAGGGGTGGGGGCACCTTAGGAAAAGCTAGAAATATTATTTTATAAAAAATCATTTTCTGTTCATAATGGATCCAAAATGGATTATATAAATTCTATGGTGGGGATGGGTCAAAAAACACTCAACCAATAGGTTTTAGACCGATTTGGGTCACTATATTAACTTTATCTTTTAGATTTAACTCTTAGTTAAATAGTTTGGCATTTACCATGTCTCTTTGTATTTTTATATTATATGGTTAATAAACTTACTATATACTTCCAAGAGAACCTCAATTGGTTCATTAATGATAAAAATATCATTATATAAGTACTTTGACCTATCCTTGGATTTTTAGGAATAGAATATCAATTAATAATATAATATTTTAAAAAAAACTCTTTTATGTCAATTTTGACACTATTAGGTATTTTGTTTTTTCTAAATTCATAAAAGCATTATTGATTCGAAATTTTTTTTATCTAACCAACCCTAATATGTCTTATTGACCTTTAAAATTAGTTTAATTCATAAAAAGTTTTAAATTCCATTTATTTGGATATTTATAATATCAATTATTTTTATTTTTCATTAATTAGGTAATTACTGCATCATTAGTGTGTCATAAATAAATTAAATTATTAAATTTTTAAAAAATATAAATAAAACAAATTATGTAGGAAATAATTTTAGCATTCTAATGAATATTTATAGTCGAATTAACTTATGTGTAACCCTATATTAATAATGTTTTATTTATTAAACATTGATTTTAACTCTTTCAACTCTTCTTTGAATTAAATAATAATAAATATCATAATCTAATCCAAGTGGACCATAGGGGTTCATATTTTATTCATAAGGGTTTTTTGGTTGAACTATACTTATCCACTAGAATTAGGACATGTATTCGGATAATAATATCATTTTTACCCTTAATTACCTATTTACTTTTAACCGTGGTAAATAAAAGTAAAAAGTTACTATTCACCAAAAATTATTTTTATCTTATTGAACCAAATTTTACTCCTTGATATTAACAGCGTTCCTCAGATTTTCAAAATTTGACTCAAATTAGTGGTAAAATTATGTTTTATTTGAATTTGCATATTCTCCTAAGAGTTGGGTAAAAGATGGTGAAAAGTTCAATAAAATTTTTATATATCAAAAAATATTATAAACTAACTCCATTGAATTACATTGAACTTATATAGGTATTATGTATCTATTTTTACCTAAACTAAATTTAAATAAAATAAATAATTATTTAAATAAAAATTTTGTTTTAAACTATAACATACTATTTTTCAATATTCATAAAAAATTAAATGTTTTCAAAAAAATACAAAAAATTCCGCCTAGGCTAATTTGGATATTACGAATACAAAAATGATGTCCATTTTGAAATATATAATTTATAAAATTTAAGAAAGTGGGTATTAGTATTCATAAATGCTATGTTGATTAGTTGTGGTGTGTGTTAGTACTCGAAGTTACGTACAACACATGCTACTATATTATTCAAAGAGAAGCGTATCATGGAAGCTTGGGGTGTTGCATTCTCCCCTCCTTAAAATAATTTCATCCTTAAGATTTCTAGAATATTACTGCATAAAAAGACTAGGGTGGTTCTTCATCATAAGTTCCTGAGGTTCCCATGTTGCCTCTTCCATCTTATGATTTCTCCATAGAACTTTTACCAGACAAGTCGTCCGTTTTCTCAGCACTTGTTCTCTTGTATCAATAATCTTGACAGGCTCTTCGCAATAAGATAGATCAGGTTCCAGTTCTAATTACTCAAAAGTGAGTACATACGTTGGGTCAGACATGTATTTTCTCAACAGTGATACGTGGAACACATCGTGAACATTGGAGAGATTTGGTAGCATTGCCAAACGATAAGCTATAGCCCCAATTATTTCTTGAATATTGAAAGGTATGATGTACATAGGACTCAATTTACCCTTCTTAATGAAATGTATAACACCCTTCCATGGAGATACCTTCAAGAAAACATGATCTCCAACTTGAAATTCCAAATCCTTCCTTCGGTTATCAGCATATCTCTTCTGCCTAATTTAAGCTTCTTTGATGTGGGTTTGGATTCCCTTTATCTTTTCTATCATTTCCTCAACAATTTATGGGCCTATAATTTTTCTTTCACCAACATCATCCCAACAGGTTGGTGTACAAAATCTCTTTTCGCATAATGCTTCATATGGTGCCATCTGAATACTTGAATGGAAGCTATTGTTATAATAAAATTCCACCAGAGGTAAATATTGATCCCACATACCTTGAATCTCATGTGGCCATGATGTCAACATGTCTTCTAAGGTTTGATTAGTCTGTTCTCATTTTCCATCAGTTTGGGGGTGGTAGGCAGTGCTCAAATGATATTCAGTATTCAGGGATTTCTAAAGAGTTTTCCAGAATCATGAAGTAAAACATGGATCCTGAACAGAAACAATCAATATGGGTACTCTAGGAAGTCTCACTACTTCATTAATATATAGCCTTTCTCAACGTTCAATTGGTAAATCTTCTCTTATAGAAAGAAAATGTGATGACTTGGTATGACGATCAATAATGACCCATATTGAATCGTTCCATCTAGGATTCTTTGGTTGCCACATGACATAGTCCATCGTGATATTATCCCATTTCCACTCAGGAATGGGAAGAGGTTGAAATAATCCTCCAGGATGTTTCCTTCTAACTTTCACTTGTTGACAAACCTTACATCTTGACAAAAAATTAGTAATCTCCTTCTTCATGTTGTCCCACAAAAAATGTTCCTTCAAATCTCTATACATCTTAGTGATACCTGGGTGTATAGAGAAATTGGAACTATGAGCATAATCCAACAATTCCATTTTTAGATCAGGTATATCGGGAACACAAAGTCTCTTCTAAAATTTCAAAATTCCATCTTCATATATGATGTTACATAATCTCCCATCATTCATAGCTTTAATCTTCTTTTCAAACTCCTCATCATCAGCCTGAGAACATTTTTTCCTTTCAAGTAAAGATTTTTTGGAAACCATTTGAAAAAGTATTGATGTTTCACCTTCCATGGTTATTCCCATATCCATCTTTACTAGATTTATGAAAATAGGGTCCCTTTCAACCCTCATCTTGTTCAAAACTCCATAATCCTTTCTACTCAAATCATCAGCCACCTTATTTTCCATCCCCGGGTGGTAGTGTATCGTGTGATCATAATCCTTGAGTAGTTAAAGCCATCACCTTTTCCTCATGTTGAGTTCTTTCTGTGAGAATATATACTTCAAACTCTTATGATCGGTATATATCTCACATTTTTCACCATAGAGATAATGTCTCCATATCTTCAAGGAAAATATTTCAGCAACTTACTCAAGATCATGAGTTGGAATGTTTTTCTCATGAATATTTATCTTTTTTGATGCATAGTAAATAACCCTATTATTCTATATAAGGACACAACCAAGTCCTTTGTTTGAAGCATCACTATAAATAACAAACCTATCATTCCCTGATGGTAGAGTCAATATTGGACGATTGACTAATCTTTTCTTTAGTTCTTCAAAACATTCTTCACAATATTTTTTCCAAACAAATTTAACCCCATTACATGTGTGCTTCGTTAGTGGGTTAGCCAATCGTTCAAAATTCTGGACGAAACGTCGATAATAACTTTCTAAACAAATAAAACAATGTACCTCGGTTATACTCATTGGAGTAGGCCATTATTGGATTGATCTTGTCATAGAAGGAACAATAGAGATTCCATCCATAGTGAAAATTTGTCCATGAAAAGAAATCTCTTGAATCCATAATTCACACTTGCTAATCTTCCCATATTATTCATGTCTTCTCAAAGTATTCAAGATAATGAGCAAGTGATTTTTATGATATTCGTAGCTTTTTAAGTATAGAAAGATATCATCAATAAATACCTCTACAAAGTCATCAAGATATTTCTTGAAAACTCTATTCATTAGATCCATGAAAACAGAGGGTACATTAGTCTGCCCAAAAGGCATTACTGTAAACTCGTAATGCCCGTACCTAGTTTGAAATGCTGTTTTTGGAATGTCTTCCTTCTTTACACACAACTGATGATATCCATATAGAAGTTCAATCTTTGAAAAATATTGAGCTCCATGAAGTTGGCCAAATAAATCATCAATGCGAGGTAGGGGATACTTGTTCTTTATTGTTATAGCATTGATCTCCCTGTAGTTAATACACAACCTCATAGATCCATCTTTCTTCTTAACAAATAGAACAAGGGCTTTCCATAATGAAACACTAGGGAGAATAAATCTCTTATTACTCAATTACTCTAGTTGTTCTTTAGTTCCACTAATTCCACACTGGACATTCTATAAGGGGTCTTCGATATGGGCATTGAAACAGGAATTAAATCAATAGAAAACTCAATATCTTGTTCTGGAGGATGTCTAGGTAAATCTTCTGGAAACACGTCACCATATTCTCTCACAATAGGTACATCCTCTATTTGATCATTCCATTCCTCACCCATAGTCATTACATTCTCTACCTCCCCAATAATTGAATTTTGATGATCTACAGGGGGTGGATCTAGATAAGAATTTGGTGGTGATGATTCTTCTCTAAATATAAGGTGTTCTTTATCATCATCAACAAAAATAGTAACCTCCTTCTTCTTACTATAAATTTTTTCATCATGATCCAAAATCCAATACATACCGAGGATTATATCAAATTCAATCATGTGTATGACGATGAGATCATAAGATAAAGAAAATTTATATTCTCTAATGGGAACTGATTCACAGAACATTGTAGCAATGATACTTCCCTTAGGAGTTTTGACTGACAACTCCCTTTTTAAATAAAATTTGAAATATCTAATTTTCCTAGAAAACTGGGAAGATATGAAACATTGTGATGATCTAGAATCAAATAAATCATTGGCTAAACATGAAGAAACCATTAAATTACTTGTCACCACATCTTTCGGAGCTTCAACCCCAGCAGTAGTGATTGCATAAGTTAGCCTTGATCTCTTGGACTTTTTTAGGTAAGTTTCCCTGGTGCTTAGGACATTCATTTTCAAAATGCCCCATCTCCCTGCAATTGTATCATTGAAATCAGTAGCTTCCTTCTTCCCCTTGCAATCACAAGCTTGGTGGGATTTTTCACCACATATGTAACAGACTCACATTCCCATCAAGCATGTACTGGGGTGTTTGTTCCCACATTTACTGTAGGATGGATATTCAACTTTTCCCTTCTTCCCATTATTTCCTTTTCCCGAGTGATCAGTAGATCTCTTTTTCACTTGCTTTTCTTTAATGTCGTAAGACTTAGAGAATTCCTTTTCTGTCTTGATAGCGTATAAGACAATATCTTCATACGACGAGAAGGATTTTGAGACTAATTCTCAACGGAGAAATGGTTTTAACCCATCAAAGAAATGATCAATCTTACTTCTTGGGTTATGTATATAATCTGCAGCATGCCTTTCTAACCTTGTAAAGTTAGAATCAAACTTTGCAACATTCTCGTCTTCCTTTTACCTCATATTCAGAAATTGTCTTTCCATACCTGCTCGATGGTCATGAAGAAATAATTTTTCAAATAAAATATCTTTAAACCTAGTTCATTCCATATTTTATACTTCATCATCTTCCTTCGTGTTTTGATTCAATGACCACCATTGATCAGCATCTCCAGTGAGGCAGTAAACTGCCATAACAACATTTTCCCTTTCGCTACTCCCCATGGCGTGGAATATTTTCTCTTAGGAATTTATCCTTTTCTCATCTACTAGTGTATTTATACCCCCCAATTAAATATTTGTTGTTTTTTCCACATGAATCAATCTAACATTGATCGTCCACACTGCAGATCAGGGTGCTCCATACGGGTATGGTTATTATTCATAACCAGAGTGAGTTGTCCTAGTATGGTGATTAGCTGATTAGCACCAGTTGTATCAACAGCTCCACTATAATTATCTTGAGCAGGAAGGAAATCCCTACATTGAGTGTGTGCATTGATATGGTTTCCATTCCTTTCACTAGGAACCATTTCTAAAAAATGGCATACACTGGATTAGTTTATGAATCCAATCTAGTAAAACACTTATCATAAATTGAACAATTTATTGATATAATCCATAATCATAAAAATGTTTTCTTTGAGGAATTATATACTCATAAACCCTTCATAATTGTTTTCAAAGAAAATGATAATTATACAAAACATATAACCTGGGAGTGTCGTAACCAAGAGTGCATCATGGCCCATTGTCGTGCACCAGTTCCCGTTCGAGTCTAGCTCAAAGTGGTGTTTTTGAGTTTTAACCCTAGGTACATTTGTGCCCGAGCCTCCTCTACCAACTCATATCTATAATGGGATATATTGCTTGGAAAACTCACAAAATCTCCACAATACCAAAATTCTAGGAAGTTCTTCTATACTAATCCTCAAAATCCATCTATGGTCTATGTGCTCTAAGAAGAGTTTATCTAAATCTAGCTTCCAAAGTTTGTACTAAAATTCCTATGATACCAAATGTAATGTCCTGACCCCAATTACCCAGACTCGATGCATTATTACATGACATTTTCATGATCACAAAAGATCACGTCTCGAAAGACCGATTAGTTTAGTAGCCTTGGAAACACTAGATACATTCGTATGTCATAAATTACATGATAAAATGGAAAACTAAAACAATATAGTCTCTATAGTCCACACTCATATCCCCTCAGACTATCCCTACATGTGAGTCATGAAATACTTCTTCACATCTTGGAAAAATAAAACATAGAAAGGGGTGATCTTAGATGCCCTGTAAGGATAACAATGTAGCAGAAACATTTATAAATAAGCATAAACATTTAAGGCAATGTATAACTAAAACAAAAGCCTTTTAAACATGAACTTCAGCATAATATGGAAGAAATAAAATGAAATAATGCAATTTAAATATTCACATGGATATTCTACTAGTCGAACAATAAAATGAAATATCAATAACCACTTTCATAATGATGGAATGCATAATGCTAGACTATCATAACCACATAGTCAAGGCCTTGTGCCAAGACTACAAATAATATTTTGTCAAGACCTTGTGCCAAGACACTAGTTTTCTTCATGATACCTACTGATGCGTCAAGGAGATATAACGAGCTCCACCTGTCACTTACTAAGTCTGATTCATTCCACATATGAAAAGGTTTAAACATGACATAAACATTCGTATTAATACTAGCATACGAAATGTAAATATGTTATCCACAAACCATGAATAGTGTAAAAATAACACATCCATAGTCAAACATATTAGAAAAAATTCAATACAATATGGATGTTTTGTATCATAATAAATCAACTTCAAATAAGCATAAAATCCATCAAAGGATGTTGACATATATGAAATCAAAACTATTTGAGAGAAACATCTCTTTTTTTGAAATCATTTAAAAGTAACATAATTATAAAAAGAAAATATTTACTTCAAAAATGTTATTATAAGCTTGTAAGGGAAGATTTGATGATTTTATAATGGCAGAAAATAGCCACACCAGCCGTATACGTTAAAAAATACATTCTTACCTTAATTCTTTCGAAAAGATTAAAAAGGACCTTAATTGGAAAATGATGGAAAGTTTCTTTTATAAACATCCTAAAAAAGTCAAACATGGGTATAAATGAATCTGACTCATATTCTATAAAATTGTAAGAATGTTTTAAAATACATTTTTATGAAACATGGATGTGGATGATAAAGAGGTCCCCGTAGTTACTTACGTAAAAACAACCTCAAATAATAAAGAGATTGTGAAATTAACCCTTACCTTTTACTTTTCCTTGGTCGAGGGTAGTTTAACCTCCTATATAATGGGGAAATAATTTTTATTAAATTATAAAATTATAATATACATTAATATGATATCATATATGATCTTTTAACATTGTTTTGTTAACAATATCTTAGTATTATTGTTGTTTCGGGTGTTAACGGATTCATTTTCCTTTATATTCTTTGTTATGTGAGTCATATTTGTTATGGATGGGTTGTATGATATTATTATCCAGAATTATATAAAGTCTTTAAACATTATTTTTAATCATATAATGAAAATTAGTCTTGAATGTATACAATGGGGAATGAATCTCATCGCATTCGTGGAGACAGTTATCCGTACGTATGCACGAGCAACAATATCATTTTTTTGATAATAAAATAATATATAATTGGATGTTATATCATATATACAGAATCATTATCATGTTATATTTATTATTTACATGAATTACAAATCTTTATTATAACCATCCAAATAATAATGTATTGAATAACAATTACACCATGACATGAAGAAGGTAATCCGTATGTATGCACGTATGGTGACATGTCATTTAAAGGATGGATAGAATAATGAATATGGTTGTACCATATTTATAATAACAACACAGTATATAGAAGGCACTAGAGTTATTATTTTAGAATGGAAATCAAAAAGAAATAAGAAGTGGAAGAAGAAAAGAACTTGGAAGGGGGTGGTGAAATTATTACCTCTTCTTCGTGTTCTTCCTTCTGATTTGATCAAAATGGCTCCTTAATATGGCTTTATGACTAAAGTAAGGCCTCTAGGATTAGGTTAGGGAAGTTGATAGGATATTTGGGCAGGTTTTGGTCAATCCAAAAGGCTTTAAAGTTGTGAATTAGAGAGAAGGGGGAGTACCCTTTTATTAGAGGGGTGAGGGGCACCGCACAAAAATCCAGAAATATTATTTTATAATAAAACCATTTTCGGTTTCTAATGGCTAAAAAATGAATTATTAAAAACCCAAGGTGGGGATGAGTTGAAAACTACTCAACCAATAGGTTTTAGATAGGGTTTTGTCACTATGTTATCTTTATCTTTTAGATTTAACTCTTAGTTAAATAGAATGACATTTACCATTTCTCTTTGTATTTTTATATTATATGGTTAATAAACATACTATATACATCCAAGATAACCCCAAGTGGTTCATTAATGAGACAACTATCATTATATAAGTCCTTCGGCATAACATTAGATTTTTAGAAACAGAATATAAATTAATAATATAATATTTATTTTAAAAACACTTTTATGTAAATTTTGACACTATTTGGTATTTTGTTTTTGCTAAATTCATAACAACATTTTTTCTTCAAAAAAAATTAATCTAAACAACCTGATTATGCCATATTGACGTAGAAAATTATTTTAATTCATAAAATGTTTCAAATTACATTTATTTGGATATGTATAATATCAATTATTTTGATATTCCATTAATTAAGTAATTATTACATCATCATTGTGTCATAAATAAATTAAATTATTTAATTTATAAAAAATATAAATAAAATACCATTATGTAGGAAATAATTTTATATTTCTAATGAGTATATATAGTCGAATTTATCTTATCTGTGACCCTATATTAATAATGTTTTAGTTATTAAACATTGATTTTAACTCTTTTAACAATTCTTTAAATTAAATAATAATAAATGTCCTAATCTAATCAAAGTGGACCAAAGAGGTTCATATTTTATTCCTAAGATTGTTTTTTGTCAAACTATACTTATCCAATAGAATTATGACATGTGTTAGGGTAATAATAATATCATTTTTACCCTTAAATACCCTATTTACTTCTAACCGTGGTAATTAAAAGTAAAAAGTTACTATTCACCAAAAATTATTTTTATCTTACTGAACCACATTTTACTCCTTGATATTAACTGTGTCTCCCAGATTTTCTAAATTCAACTCACAGAAGTAGTAAAATTATGTTTTATGTGAAATTGAAAGTTCTCCTTGGAGATGGGTAAAAGATGGTGAAAAGTTCAATAAAATTTTGATATATCTAAAATTATTACAAACGGACTCCAATGAATTACATTGAACGTATATAGGTATTATGTTTATATTTTGACCTAAAATAAATTTAAATAAAATAAATAATTATTTAAATAAAATTATGTTTCAAACTATAATTCAGTGTTTTTCACAATTCATCAAAAATTGAATGTTTACAAAAAAATAAAAAAAATTCACCCTAGGCTAACATGGATATTATGAATCCCAAAATGAAGTCTATTTTGAAAGATAGAATTTATCAAATTTCAAAAAGTGGGTATTACTATTCATAGCAACTAGTTAGATTGGTTGTGGTGTGTTATAACTCAAAGTTGCGTACAAAACACGCTACAGTATTATTCAAAGAGAAGCGTGTTGTGGAAGATTAGGGTGTTAAATTCTCCCCTCCTTCATATAATTTCATCCTCAAAATTTCTAGAATATTACTTCAAAAAAATACTCGGGTGGTTGTTCATCATAAGTTCCTCGGGTTCCCACATTACCTCTTCCATCTTATGGTTTCTCCATAGAACTTTAACCTGACGAGTCTTCCGGTTTCTCAGCATTTGTTCTCTTGTATCAAGAATGTTGACAGGCTATTTGTAATAAGACTGATAGGGATCAAATTATAATTCGTCATAGGTGAGTATATGCATTGGGTGAGGCATGTTTTTTCTCAAAAGTGATACGTGGAACACATTGTAAACTTTGGAGAGATTTTGCGGGATTTCCAAACGATAAGCTACAGCGCCAATTTTTTCTAGAATTTCGAAAGTTCAGATGTAAGAGAGACTCAATTTACCCTTCTTATTGAAATGTATAACTCCCTTCCATGGAGATACCTTCAAGAAAACATCATCTTCTACCTGAAATTCCAAATCCTTCCTTCTGTTATCGGCATATCTCTTCTGCCTGCTTTAAGCTACTTTGGTGTGGGTTTTGATGACCTTTACCTTTTCTATCATTTCCTGATCAAGTTCTGGGCCTACATGTTTTCTTTCACCAACAACATCCCAACAGGTTAGTGTGCGACATCTCTTTCTGTATAACACTTCATATGGTGCCATCTGAATTCTTGAATGGAAGCTATTGTTATAAGAAAATTCTACCATATGAAAATATTGATCCCAAATACCTTGAAAGTAAACTGAGCATGATCTCAACATGTCTTCTAAGGTTTGAAGAATTCGTTCTGACTATCCATCAGTTTGGGGGTGGTAGGCAGTGCTCAAACGAAGTTCAGTATCCAGGGATTTCTAAAGACATTTCCATAATCTTGAAGTAAAATGTCGATCACGATCAGAAACAATCGATAGGGGTACTCCGTGAAGCCTCACTACATCTTTAATATATAGTCTTTCCAGATATTCAAGTGGTAAATCTTCTCTTATATCAAGAAAATGTGCTGACTTGGTAAGATGATCAATAATGACCCACATTGCATCATTCTTTCTAGGTGTCTTTGATAGTCCCATGACAAAGTCCATCGTGATATTATCCCATTTTCACTCAAGTATGGGAAGAGGTTGCAATACTCCTCCAGGTTGTTGCCTTCCCACTTTAACTTGTTGACAAACCATAAATCTTGACACTAAATCAGTAATCTCTCTCTTCATGTTGTCCCACCAAATATGTTCCTTCAAAATATGATACATCTTAGTGCTACCATGGTGTATAGAGAAATTTGAACTATGAGCATCATCCAACAATTCCCTTTTTATATCAGGTATATCGGGAACACAAAGTCTCTTCCCAAATTTAAAAATTCCATATTCATATATGAAGTCACTCAATCTCTCATCATTCACAGCTTTAATCTTATTTTGAAACTCTTCATCATCATCCTGAGAACTTTTAATCCTTTCTAGTAAATATGGTTTGACAACCACTTGAGAACACATTGATGTTTCACCATTCATAGTTATTAACATATCCATCATTACTATATACATGAAAATATGAACCCTTTCAACTCTCATCTTGTTCAAATCTCCATGATCCTTTCTACTCAAAGTATCATCCACCATATTTTCCTTCCCTGGGTAGTAGTGTATCATGCAATAATAATCCTTAAGTAGTTTAAGCCATCGCCTTTGCCTCATGTTGAGTTCTATCTATGAGAAAATATACTTCAAACTCTTCTGATCGGTATATATCTCACATTTCTCACCATAGAGATAATGTTTCCATATCGTCAAAGAAAATATTACAGTAGATAACTCAAGATCATGAGTAGGATAGTTTTTCTCATGAATTTTTAGCTGTTGTGATTCGTAGGAAATAACCCTATTATTCTGCATAAGGACACAACCAAGTCCTTTATTTGAAGCATCAAAATAAATTACAAACCAAACATTCCTTGGTGCTAGAGTCAATATAGGATAATTGACTAATTATTTGTTCAGTTCTTTGAAACATTCTTCATAATCTTTTTTCCAAACAAATTTAACCCCTTTATGTGTGAGCTTCATTAATGAGTTATCCAATCAGGCAGAATTCTGGACGAAACATCTATAATAACTTACTAAACCAATAAAACTGCATACCTCGGTTATACTCGTTGGTGCTGTCCATTTTTGGATTTCTCTTATCTAAGAAGGATCAACAGTGATTCCATCCTTAAAGACAATATATCCAAGAAAAGAAATCTCCTGATGTAAGAATTCACAATTACAAAACATCCCATATAATTCATGTCTTCTAAGATTCTTCAAGACAATGCGCAAGTGATTTTCTTGATCATCATAGATTTTGGATTATACCAAAATATCATCAATAAATACCACTTCACAGTCATCAAGATATTCCTTGAAAACTATGTTCATTAGATCCATGAAAATAGAGGGTTCATTAGTCAGCCCAAAAGTCATTACTGTAAATTCGTAATGCCCATACTTGGTTCAAAATGCTATTTTCAGAATGTCTTCCTTCTTCACAAACAACTGATGATATCCAGATTGAAGGTCAATCTTTGAAAAATATTGAGCTCCATGAAGTTGCTCAAATAAATCATAAATGCGAGGTAGGGGATACTTGTTAAGTGTTTTACAAGTTTGGAAACAACCAAATCATCCATGTGAGGTAGGGGATACTTGTTATTTCATAAATAAGCATAAACTTTTAAGGCAATGTATAATTAAAACCCAATCCTTTTAAACTTGAACTTCAGCATAATATGGAAAAAATAAAATGAAATAATGCAATTTACATATTCACATGGATATTCTACTAGTCGAATAATCAAATGAAATATCAATAACCACTTTCATAATGATGGAATGCATAATGCTAGACTATCATAACCACATAGTCAAGGCCTTGTGCCAAGACTACAAATAATATTTTTTCAAGGCCTTGTGCCAAGACACTATTTTAACTCATGAGACCTACCGATGCATCGAGGAGCTATAGCGGGCTCCACCCGTCACTTACTAAGTCCAATTCATTCCTCATATGAAAAAGTTTAGACATAACCTAGACATTCATATTAAAACTAGCATGAGAAATGTCAATACATTATCCATAGACCATGAATAGTGTAAAAATAAAACATCCAAAGTCATACATATCACAAAACCTTCAATGTAATATGGATGTTTTGTATCATAATAAATCAACTTCAAATAAGCTTAAAATCCATCAAAGTATGTTGACATAGATGAAATCAGAACTATTTGAGAGAAACATCTCTTTTATTGAAATCATTTAAAAGTCACATAATTATAAAAAGAAAACATTTATTTTGAAAATATTCTTATAATCTTGTAAGGAAAGCTTCGATGATTTTTTAATGTCAGAAAATAGCCACGCATGCCGTAAAAGTTAAAAAAGGCCTTCTTACCTTAATTCTGTCGAAAAGGTTAAAAAGGACCTTGTTTAGAAAACGACAGAAAGATTCCTTTATAAACATCTTATAAAAAGTAAAACAAGGGTATAAATGACTATAACCCATATTCTTTAAAATTGTATGAATTTTTTAAAATACATTTTTAAGAAACCTGGATGTGGATGATAAAGAGGTCCTTGTAGATATTTACGTAAAAACAACCTCGGATAATAAAGAGATTGTGAAATTAACCCTTACCTTGTACTTTTCCTTGGTCAAGGGTAGGTTAACCTCCTTTATAATGGTGAAATAATTGTTATTAAATTATACAAGAATCATATACATTAATATTATGTCATATATGATCTTTTAATATTGTTTTGATAATAATAACTTTGTATTATCATCATTACGGGTGTTAACAGATTCATTTTCCATTATATTCTTTGTTATGTGAGTCATATTTATTATGGATGGGATGTGTCTAATTCTTATCCAGAATTATATCAAGTCTTTAAACATTATTTTTAATCATCTAATAAAATTTATTCTTGAATGGATATGATGGGGAATGAATCTCATCGCCTTCGTGGAGACGGTAATCTGTACGTACGCACGAATGACAATATCATTCTTTTGATTATAAAATAATATATAATTGGATGTTATATCATATTTAAAGAATAATTATCATGTTATATTTATTATTTACATGAATTACACATCATTATTATACTCATCCAAATAATAATGTATTGAATAACAATTACACCACGATATAGAGATGGTAATCTGTACTCACGCACGTATGGTGACATGTCATTAAAAGGATGGATAGAATAATGAACATGGTTATAACATATTTATAATAACATCACAGTATATATAATATGATTATTTTATTATTTTATAATGGAGATAACAGAGAAAGAAGAAGTGGAAGAAGAAACAAGCGTGAAAGAGGGTGGTGAAATTATTACCTTTTCTTCGCGTTCTTCCTTTTGATTTGATCAAAAGGTGTCCTTAAGTTATCTTTCTGACTAAAGGAATGACTCTAAGATAAAGTTATATAAGTTTAGAGGATATTTGTTTAGGGGTAGGATGAGCTAAAAGGCTTTGAAGGTGTAAATTAGAGAGAAGGGGGAGTTCCCTTTTATAAGAGGGGTGAGGGGCACCATATGAAAAGCTAGAAATATTATTTTATAATAAAATCATTTTCGGTTTCTAATGGCTCCAAAATATATTATTTAAAGTATAAGGTGGTTATGCATTGAAAAACACTCAACCAATAGGTTTTATCCAGGTTTGGGCCACTATCTTAACTTTATCTTTTAGATTTAACTCTTAGATAAATAGTTTCACATTTACCATGGCTTTTTGTATTATTATATTATATTGTTAATAAACATACTATATACTTAAGAAATAACCCCATGTGGTTCATTAATAATAAAAATATCATTATATAAGTCCGTTGGCATAGCCTTAGATTTTTAGGAATAGAATATAAATTAATAATATAGTATTTGTTTTAAAAACTCTTTTATGTCAATTTTGACACTATTTGGTATTTTGTTTTTGCTAAATTTATAACAGCATTATTGCTTAGAAAAATTTCATCTAACCAACCCTAATATGTCATATTACCCTATAAAATTATATTAATTCATAAAAAGTTTCAAATTATATTTTTTTGGATATTTATAATATCAATTATTTTGATATTTCATTAATTATGTAATTACTACATCATCATTATGTCATAAATAAATTAAACTATTTAATTCCTAAAAAAATAAATAAAATACCCTAATGTAGGAAATCTTATTATCTTTATAATTAATATTTATAGTTGAATTTATCTTATGTGTAACCCAATATTAATAATGTTTTAGTTATTAAATATTGATTTTAACTCTTTAAACTCTTCATTGAATTAAATAATAAGAAATGTCCTAATCTAATCCAAGTGGAACAAATAGGTTCATATTTTATTAATAAGGTGGTTTTTGGTCGAACTATACTTATCCAATAGAATTAGGACATGTGTTAGGATAATAATAATGTGATTTTTACACTAAATTTCCCAATTTACTTTTAACCGTGGTAAATAAATGTAAAATGTTACTATACACAAAAAATTATTTTTATCTTATTTAACCACATTTTACTCCATCATATTAACCGATTCTCTCATATTTTTGAAATTCAACTCACAAAAGTGGTAAAATTATGTATTATGTAAATTTGTAAATTCTCCTAGGAGATGAGTAAAATACGGTGAAAAGTTCCATAAAATTATTATATATCTAAAATTATTATAAACTGATTACAATTAATTAAATTAAACATATATAGGTATTATGTATCTATTTTGACCTAAAATATATTTAAATAAAAAAAATATAAATTTAAATAAAAATTCGGTTTTAAACTATAACTCAGTGTTTTTCACTATTCATAAAAAATTAAATGTTTTCAGAAAAATACCAAAAATTCTCCCAAGGATAATTTGGATATTCCAAATCCAAAAATAAAGTCCATTTTGATAGATAAAATTTATAAACTTTCAAAAAGCGGGTATTACTATTCATTACTTCAAGTTTGATTGGTTGTAGTGTCTGTTAGAACTCGAAGTTGCGTACAACACACGCTACTGTATTATTCAAAGAGAAGTGTATCATGGAAGCATGTGGTGTTAAACCCTGTGCCATGACACTAGTCTGTCTCATGAGACCTATCATTTCATCGAGAAGCTATAGAGGGCTCCACCTGTCACTTACTATGTCCAATGCATTCGTCATATGAAAATGATGAAACATAAAATAAACATTCGTATTAAACCTAGGATACGAAATGTTAATACGTTAACCATATACCAAGAATGGTATGAAAATTACACATCCAAAGTCAAACATAACTCATTTAATAAAATATGGAAGATTTTATTATAATAAATCAACCACAATCAAGAATAAAATACAATGAAAGATATTGAAATAGATGAAAATAAATAGTAAAACTATTTGAGAGAACTGCCCCTTTTTCTTGAAAACAATTAAATGTATCATTATTTATCAAGAAGATATTTAAGATTTATTTTTGAATCAAAGTGTCTCATACCGATTTGGAAATTTTAAAATGAATTATAATTTTAAAACATTCATGTCCAAATAAAGAAATCCTTAAAATATATTTTTTAAAACATGGATATTAATGTGAAATATTTAGAAGAATAAATCTTTAAAACATTTAAAATGATATTTTAGTTAGAGTTCCTAAAAAATGAGAGACTCTTGAATAAAAATAATTTATGTAATCAAAACATTATAATATCTTGAGAATCAAGGGAATCATGATATACTATGTCAAAGCATTATACACAGACGATATAAAAGTTTATTGGTGCATAATAAAAAAATCTCAATGGGATGTTAATTGAGATGAAATACTTTATAAAGACTATGTCCTTAGATTGAGGATAAAGCAGTTACATAATTATTTGTGAAAAATATAAATACCCTTATCAAGTTCATATAAATGACTTGGATGTTTTACTCAATGAATAGAAATTGAGTTAAGATTACCCTTATCATGTTCATATCAATGACTTGATAATTTATCAGTGGAGTGATTATGTGTATCAATAGTATATCTAGACAAAGGGGAGTGGAAATTACTACATAAATAAATAATTAGTGATTCCACACATAATATTGGAGTAAAAAAATCAATGAAGTATAAGTGAAACCCAATGAGTGGAAATTGAAATTTGGTATTCCCTTACTGATTTGGTAACTTACGAAACATACACCCCATTAAAGAGTGATCATAAAATGAATATGTAAATACCCAAAAAATATTGTATATTACACAATAAATACACTCATGTGTAGTACATACACCACACAAAAGGAAATAACGGTAAATATAACATGAATCTAACGAGAATAAAAAATGAGATGAAAATCCCTTAACACGTTGTAATCAATCAAGTCATATGAAAAAAAGTTAATAACCACCAAATGAATCACAAAAATCCATGAATATAAAGATAATCATGATAATATATCAAATGGAAGTACACAATAAACCACATGCAATAAATAAGTGACGAATAATGGAAATCTCACGGAATTAAATGTGAGATAAGAAACCCCTTACCTCATACTTTTCCTTATTTGAGGGTAAGTTAACCTCCTATATAGTTGTGAATTTTTTTATTAAATTATAAATAAACCATATACATAAATATGATATCATATATGATCTTTTAATATTGCTTTGTTAATAATACTTCTGTAGTATCATCATTTCAGGTGTTAACTGATTCATTTTTCTGTATATGTTTTGTCATGTAAGTTGTGGTTATTATGGATAGTATGTATATAATTCTTATCAAGAATGATATTATGTTCTCAAAAATTATTTTTAATCATAAAATGACATTTATTCTTGAATGGTTACGATGGAGAATGAATCTCATCTCCTTTGTGGAGATGTTAATCTATACATATGCATGAGTGACAATACTATTCTATTGATGATGAAATCGTATGTAATCAGATGGTATTTCATATATACAGAATCATTAAAATGTTATATTTATTATTTACATAAATTAAACTCATTATTATACCCATCCAAATAATTAAGTGTTTAATAACAAAATACACCACGATGTGGAGACGGTAAGACGTACGTACACACATATAGTGACATTGTCATTCATAGGATGAATAGAATAATGAATATGTTTGTACCATATTTATAATAACATCACAGTATGTATAAGGTACTGGACTTATTATTTTGTCATGGAAACAACAAATAAAGTTGAAGTGGAATAAGAAAAGAACATTGAAAGAGGTGATAAAATAATTACCTCTTCTTCGGGTGGTACCTTTTGATTTAATCAGAAGGGATCAATTGGTTATATTTATGATAAATGTATGGACTATAAGATTATTTGAGGGTAGTTGTGAGGATATTTGAGTAGGTTTTGGTCGTTCCAAATGGCTTTGGAGGTGTGATTTTGGTAGAAGGGGAAGTACTCTTTTATAAGAGATGTGAGGGTCACTTTAGGAAAACCTATAAATATTATTTTATTATTCCATAATATTTGGTTTATAATGGCTCAAAAAAGATTTATTTTTATATTAAGGTGGTTATGGGTCTAAAAAAACTCAAAAAATAGGTTTTAGACATGTTTAGGTCACTATATTAACCTTATCATTTAGATTTAACTCTTTGTTCAATAGTTTAGCATTTACCATGTCTGATTCTATTTTTATATTATATGGTTAATAAACTTACAATAAAATAAAAAGTGAACTGAAAATGGTTAATTAGTGATATATATATATTATAATATCTGTCCTTTGGTCGTGCCATATATTTTTAGGACTATTATATCATTTAATAATATAATATTATCTTTAAAAACTCATTTATGCCCATTTTGACATTATTTAGTATTTGGTTTTTTTGAAAGCCATAACAATCTCATCTCTTTGAAAAAATAAATTTAATCATATCTAACATGTAATATTAGTCTATTAAATTCATGGAATACATCAAAAGTATCAATTTACATTTATTTTGATATCTATAATATCATTTATTTTAATCTTTCATTAATAAGGTAATTACTGCATCATCATTGTGTCATAAATAAATTTAATTATTTAATGTATATAACTTATTAATAAAATACCATGATGTAGGAAATCATTTTATCTTACTATTTAATATTTATAGGCAAATTTATCTTATATATAACCCTATATTATAAATAATTCAGTTGTGAAAAATTGGATTTAACACTTTCACCTTTTCTTTAAATAAAATAATAATAAATGTCCTACTCTAATCCAAGTGGACCAATGAGGATCATATTTAATTCATGAGGTTTATTTTTTTTTAAAAAAAAACGTATCCAATAGAATTAGAACATGTGTTATGGTAATTATAATATCATTTTTACCTTTAATTACACTATTTAATTTTAACCGTGATAAATAAAAGTTAAAAGATACTATTCAAAAAAATTATTTTTATCTTGTTGAACAAAATTTTACATACCGATATCAGACGTTTCTATTTTATTTTTGAAATTAAATTCACATAAGCGGTGAAATAACATTTTATATAGATTGGCTAACGTGCCTAGAAGGTTGGTAAAAAAGGTTAAAAAAATCAATAAACTTTTACACATATAATTTTATTATAAAATGACTACAATGAATTACATTGAAATAAAATTGGTATTATGTATTTATTTTGACTTAAAATTAATTTAAAAAAAATAAATAATTATTTAAATAAAATTTTAGTTTTTAAAAAATATCGCATAGTTTTTTACTATTCATAAAAAATTGAATGTTTTCAGAAAAATATGAAAAATTAACCCTAAGATAATTTGGATATTAAATATCCAAAAATGAAGTCTATTATTTAAATTTCAAAACATAGAAGTTTTATTAATTAATTTAAAATTAATTCCCATTGTCAAAACCTGAAAGCGGGTTTTTGAGAAGTAAAAATTATCAAAAGATTGATATGTGTTTATGTCTGAATAAAAAGTGAAATTACTTCCAATGAACAAAATATTATTAAATGATAAAAATATAATCTAATTATCTTAAAAACCATTAAAATTTATAATTTTACAGTATTATTTATTTTTATTAAAAAAGTTGTTTTCAATTAAAATTTAGAATCTTTCACTATTCATCAAAATATGAAAGTTATGAGAAAAACACAAAATATTTATCGAAACTAAATTTTTATATCCCTCCTCTAAAAAATAATTTAATTTAATCAAATCAAATAAATAAAATTTCGAAATATTGGATTTATAAAGGATTCTTCCTTAAAAGGTGGAAAATTGCATTTTTTTTATAAATACTTCTTTTATCTGAAAATTTGAATATGTCTTTACATTATATCTATGAAACACAAATTATTAATTTCAAAATTATATGGTTTATATATATATATAATTCAAAATTTGGTTATTAATATTTATAACCACTTTCTAAAAGTCTAGTTTGATAGGTCGTGGGGTGTTTGAACTCGGTGTTGCGTACATCACACACTATTGTATTATTCAAAGAGAAGCGTATCATAGAATCTTGGGGTGTTACATTATTCCCACCTTTTGGAAATTACATTCTAGAAATTTTTAAAATTGGGCTTCTGAACTTCACTAAAAAGTCCGACATTGGAAAAAGATTCAATAAAACTATCACTTTAAAAGAAATAATGGGATGTACAAAGGTCACTCGAGATAACCCATACTAGGATTCCCTGTAGGAAAACATGGATTCGGAAAATAAAATAGATGTTATGTTCTAATGGAGAGTGATAGAAAACATTATTAGGAGAAATTTAAGAACAATAAAACCACAAACTTGTGATAGGTTAAACAATCATTTGTTTCCCATTAGAAAAGTAAATGAGAAAAATTTTTTGGTTTTAAGTTCCATTTCATAAAGTAAAGGAATTTATTTATGATATTGACTAAGAACATAAATAAATATCCATAATTTTTAAGTAGAGTTTCATCCTTTAATAAATTTCTACCACTAACTCGTCTTTTCTCCAAACGATGAGAATTCAAGATGACTTGGTCAGACCTGAAGCACTAGAATCAACTCCTATAGAATCACATAATCCACAAAGGATGAACTATATATTTCCCTTGTCTTTAGATATTAACCTAAACTAAATGGTTAGTACAGGATTTTATGATCCCCAAAATGAAAAATCCTTTATAGAAATAAATAAAAATCTTAATATCCAAAATTAAACAAACAATAACCAATTTTCAATAAAGAACATTCAATAAAAATTTGTCCTCAAAATACTTAAAAAAATACAAACTAATATTGTAACCCAAAAATCAGATGAATTTAATTATAGTCTTCCATAGTAAATATTATCATTTATCTCTAAATAATATCAACTACTCTTAAAGTTTCATACAGAAGGGTAATTAACAAAATCACATATTCTCTATTATAGGATAATCGTTCCCATTAATAACTTGAATCCGTAAAAAACATAGAGTCTTCCAAATAAAAAAATACGCCATTACTCCTCAAATAAAATTCCATAGTAATATATTTTCATTGGGCATATAGTGTTCTCAATAGAGTTTACGTCTTCCAAAATAACATTTATCACTTAATCACCATATCAGTTTCCTATACCAAGGATATCCATTTAATAAAACAAAAGATACCAAATCAACTTATTATAAATCAATAAAATCATTTAACTAAATAGAATTAGTCACACTAACAAGGGACTACACGTAGTCCAGTTGTAGGCAATAAATCCCAATTGCACTCTGGTTGTGGGTTCGATTCCAACAACATTGTCCAATATAACGGGTTGTCACAGGGTCTGTGTGTCACCCTTTTTCAGAAACTATTTTTTAAACATTCCCAAAATGAGATAAATTCCTCAAAATAACAATAATATAATTTAACAACAAATGTTATCTCATACCTCACATTTTTATCCCCAAAATTAATAACATCTAATTGCCGTAAATTCAAGGATCATATAAACACAAATGGTTCTTTATAACAATATCCACAAAAGAAAATATAATTCTTCCTCAAATATCATTTTCACATGACAAACTGCATGCTTACACATACAATAGAATATTCTCCCAAATTAATCCCATATATAAAGATCATTAATACATTTAAACATTTATCCATCCATTTATTTCTATATAGGTTATTAATTGACCTAGAGGTTATCAGATAGAATTGTCTATTGGCTTGGGAAATCCCAAGGTCCCTTACATTTACAGAAAATGACTATAATTGGATTATTAGGATCTTTTTTTCTTCCATATAACTCTCATTTTCCTCAAAAATTCTTTACATTATTTCCTTCATTACCACACATACAGCATTTCATTGTTCCATTGAGACATTTTTCTAGGTGTCTCCTTCCACATTTCTTGCATGATGGAAATTGATCTTTATTTTCTCCATGTTCTCCAATGCTGGACCACTTATAATTCACCACCTTTCTCAACATTGTTGAGTCCAAGATTTGGTTATTATATATTTTGTTCATCATATTTTTGGAAAATCGATTCAATATGTACATGATATCTATTATAATCATTAACATTCCATTTATTTTCTCATTGTCATCATCATTCTCACCTGTTACATCATGTACAATATTACTATGACTTCCTTGAAATCCATCCATTTATTAATACAAGAAAGCATATTATGAGTCATAAATTTTTTTAGAGAATATCACGTCACCATATTTTCAACCGAAAACACCTTCGGATTAACCAAGGTTATTTATTCTCATATTATATTAAAATCCTTCAAATCTGTTTGTAAATAAAATGTGAATTACCCTAAGCATATCCCCCGGGAGTGTCATAACCAAGAGTTCAGCAAGGTCCGTTGTTGTGTACCTGGATACACTGGGTCAATCCTGAAACTCCTTATCGAAGTTTTCACTCCTAGGTAAATCTGTGCCCAAGCCACCTTTACCTACTCATATCCATATAGGGATGTATTTCATGGCAAAACAACACAATATTTATATTACAGAAATATTTGGATGTTCTTCTATACTAATCCTCAAAGTCTATCATATAGTAGTGTTTTCTAATCAGAATGTTTCTAAATATAGCTTCCAAGGTTTGTATTAAACATCCTCTGATATGAACTGTAATTCCTTGACCCTAGTTACCCAGAGTCGGTGCATTGTTACTTAACGTTGGCATGATCGCAATAGATCATGTCTCAAAATACCAATTATTTTAGTATCCTTAGAAGTACTATATACAAACATTAGTTTTACATTACATTATCAACAGAAAAACAACAACATTGTGTCTCCTTTGAACACTCTTAATCCCTTAGCCTATTCCTGTAGGTCAGTCATAATATACCTCTTTACATCTTGGAAAAAATAAAAAATAAGAAAGGGGTGAGCTCAGATTATTAGTAAGGGAAACAATATAGTGGAAACTATCTTAAATAATCATAAATGTTTAAGGAAATGTATAAGACTAAAACACAAGCCTTTTAAACATAAATTTCATCATAATATGGAAAATATAAATCCAATAATTCCATTTACTTTTTAACATGGATATTCTACTAGTCGAATAATCACATGTAATATCAATAGAAAATTTCATAATGATGGAATTCATAATTTCGACCATCATAACCACATTTTCAAGGCCTTGTGCCAAGAAGAAAAATAATATTTTTTCAAGGCCTTGAACCAAGACAGTAGTTTTCCTCATGAGACCTACCGATACATCGATGAGCTATAGTGGGCTCCACTCATTACTTACGAAGTCCAATAAATTCCTCATATGAAAAATTTCAAACATAACATAGACATTTTAATTAAAACTCACATGAAAAATGCTAATACTTTAACAATATACCATGAATTGTATAAAACTAACACATCCACAATCAAACATAACTCATTCAATACACTATGGAATATTTTATTATAATAAATAAACCTCAATAAAGAATATAATAAAATGATGTATATTGACATAGATGAAAATAATTAGTAAAACGATTTGAGAGAACTATCAACTTTTTTCTTGAAATCAATTAAAATTATCACTATTTATCAAGAAGCCATTTAAAATTTATTTTTGAAAGAAAGTGTCTCATACCACATTGTTCCTTTTAAAAGGAATTTTAATTTTAAATCATTCATGTCCATATAAATAAATCCTTAAACAATTTTTTTAAAACATGTACATTAATGATAAAGATTTAAAAGAATAAATCTTAAAAACATTTAAAATGATATTTTAGTTAGAGTTACTAACCAAAAGAGAGATGCTTGAATAAAAATAATTGAGTTAATAAAAACTGTATAATATCCTGAAAATAACGGGAGTCATGATATTCTATGTCAAATTATTGTATATACACCATAAAAAAGTGAATTGCTGCATAACAAAAAAGAATTCTCAATGTGATGTAAATTGATATGAAATCAATTATAAAAATAGTATATTTAGATTAAGGATAAATCAATGACATAATTATGTGTGAAAATTATAAATACATAAAATATTAATGGATATTCATTGTAAATCAATCTGAGGAAATTTATACATATTCTTGTAAAAACCAAACCAATGACTTGGATGTTTAACACAATGAATATAAATTCAGTTAAGATTACCCCAATCATGTTCATATCAATGACATGAGAATTTATAAATGGAGTAATTATGTGTATACAAAGTATATCCACACAAAAAGGAGATGAATCTACTACATAAATAAATAAATAGTGATTCAACACATAATCTTGGAGTAAAATAATCAATGATGTTTTAGTGAAACCCCATGAGTGGAAATTGAATTTTGGTATTCCCTTACTGATTTGGTAACTTATGAAACATACACCCCATTAAAGAATTATCATATAATGAAGATGTAAATAAACATAAATTACTGTATATTACATAAATAATACAATCCTGGGTAGTATATACACCACACAAAAGGAAATTTTGGAAAATATAGCATGAATCTCGCAAGAATAACAATTGAGAAGAAAACCCCTTACCACGTTGCAATCAATCAAGTCGTATGACCAAAAGTTAATAACCACAAAATTAATAACAAAATACCATTAATATAATGAGAACAATGATAATATATATCAAATGGTAGTACACAATACACCACATGCAATAAATAAGTGGCGAGCAATAGAAATCTCACAGAATTAATGTTGAGATAAGAAACCCCTTAACTTGTAATTTTCCATAGTTGAGGTTATGTTATCCTCTTGTATAATAGTGAAATAATTGTTATTAAATTATACAGAAACCATATAAATAATTATGATATCATATGTGATATTTTTATGTTTCTTTGTTAATAACACTTCTGTTGTATCATTGTTTCGGGTGTTAACTGATTCATTTTTCTTTATATTTTTTGTTACGTAATTCATTTTTGTTATGGAAATGATGTATTTGAATCATATATAGAATGATATTATGTTCCTAAACATTATTTTTTAATCATAAAATGATATTTATTCTTGAATGGTTATGATGGGGAATGAATCTAATCACGTTCGTGGAGACGGTAATCTGTATTTATGCACGAGTGACAATATTATTCTATGGATTATAAATTCATATGTAATTTAATTTTATTTCATATGTAAATAATCATTAACATGTTATATTTTTTATTTACATCAATTATAATCATTATTACACCCAAACAAATAATTAAGTGTTGAATAAAAAACTACACCACGGCATGGAGATGGTAAGTTGTACGTATACACATATGGTGAGTTTGTGATTAATAAGATGGATAGAATAATGAATATAGTTGTACCATATTTATAATAACATAATTGTATTTATAAGGTAGTGGAGTTATTATTTGTCATGGAAACAAAAAATTTAGAGGAAGTGGAAGAAGAAAGGAACATTGAAAGAAGTGGTGAAATGATTACCTCTTCTTTGGGTGCTTCTTTTTTATATGATCAAAATGGATTTTTTGGTTGGATTTCTGATCAATGTAAGCCCTCTAGGTCGAATTTAGTGCTGTTAGGAGGATATTTTAGCAGGGTTTGGCCTAGTCTAATGGGTTTGGGTGTGTGATTTTGAGAAAATGGGATGTACCCTTTTATAATGAGAGGTGAGGGTAACTTTAGGAAAACAGTGAAATATTATTTTATTATACAATCATATTCAGTTTATAATGGATCCAAAAGGATTTAATTTCAGGATAAGGTGGGTATGGGATGAAAACCGCTCAAACAATAGGTTTTTATGGGTTTTGATTAGTATATTATACTTGTATTTTAGATTTAACTCTTCGTTAAATTGTTTAACATTTACCATGTCCCCTTTTATTATAATATTATATGGTTAATAGACATACTATAAAATGAAAATCAAACCCCAAATGTTGTCAAAGTAAGGCCTCTAGTATAAATTTAGGGTACATGGGAGGATATTTCAGTAGGGGTTGGATGAGAAAAATGGATTTTGTGATTTGATTTTGAGAGAAGAGGAAGTACCCTTTTATAAGAGAGGTGAGGGTAACTTTAGGAAAACCTTGAAATATTATTTTATTATACAATTATAATCGGTTTATAATGGTTTCTAAAAGATTTATTTTGAGTCTCAAGTAGGTATGGGTCAAAAAAATATCCACCAATAGGTTTTAGACGGATTTAGGTCAGTATATTAACCTTATTTTTCAGATTTCACTCTTGGTTAAACAGTTTAACATTCACCATGTCTCCTTGTATTATTATATTATATGGTTAATATATATACTTTAAAATTACTAGGGAACTAAAAATGGTTCATTAATGACATATATATTATTATATAAGTCCTTTGGCCGAAAGATAGATTTTGTGGGCTTTTAAATCATTTAATAATATAGTATTTGTTTTAAAAACTAATTTATGTCAATATTGACATTATTTAGTATTTGGTTTTTGTGAATGTCATAAAAATATGATTTCTTGGATAAAATAACTTGAATCAACCCTAACATGTCTTGTTTATCTATAAAATTGGTGTGATGCATCAAAAGTATCAATTTACATTTATTATCATATTTATAATATCAATTATTTTAATCATTCGTAATAAGGTAATTACTGCTCCATCATTGTGTCATAAATAAATTTAATTATTTAATATCTAAAAATTATAAATAAAATTCCATGATTTTGGAAATATTTTTATCTTTCTAATGATTTTTATAGTCGAATTTATCTTATGTATAACCGTATATTAAAAATAATTTATTTATGAAAATTTGAATTTAACACTTTTATCTCAAATATAAATAAAATATTAATATATGTCCTAATCTAATATAAGTGGACCAAAGAGGATCATATTTTATTCCTAATTATTATTTGGGTCTAAAAACACTTATCCAATAGAATTAGGACATGTTTTAGGGTAATTATAATATCATTCGTACCTTTAATTACTCTATTTACTTTTAACCGTGGTAAATAAAAGTCAAAATTTACTCTTCCCCAAAAATTATTTTCATCTTATTAAATGACATTTTACTTACTGATATCGACCTTGTCTCTCTGATTTTTGAAATTCAATTCACAGAATTGGTAAAATGACGTTTTATGAATATTTTCTAATGTGCCTAGAATGTGAGTAAAAAATGTTAAAATTTTTTAATAATCTTTTATACATCTAATTTTATTATAAGACAACAGTAATTAATTACATTGAAGAAATATAGGTATTATGTGTTAGGTCCACTAGGTTAGATACCCTGATAGTGGGTGAATCAGGGTATGAGAGATTAAAATAACTTTCTTTATTGATCTTGTTTCACAGTTAAGCTAAACTATCTTCTCTCTCTTTCCTGTAGCAATGTATAAACAAAAATTAAATCATGCGCAGGACACAACGATTTTTACTTGGTTCACCCTCACTGGGCTACATCTATGGAGGATACACCGGTGATGGGCCGATGTACCAATTTAAATAAAAGTGCTCTGCTGTTTAAAAAGTTCTAAGAGGACTCACTGTCCCTTCCGGTTTATAAAAATACACAATATGAAAGCTCACTAATCTCTTATATGATGTGTGCTCACTACTTCTTTAGAAGATCCACTCACAGATTATAGACCTGTAGGACTCCTCATTATCTATAATGAAATCTACATCCTTAACTGTTGATAGATGTTATGTTGAAGTTCAAATTTCACCCCCAGATGATTCTCAATTTGAATCAGGTGTAACGGGAAACCCCAATTTTTATGTGCAACCTTTACTGGGCCTTGCTCCTAATTCTAATCTATTGCGCGAAGTCCACTTTTTTTGCAACACCTCTTCTATGCACAAAATCTTCTTTTATGCACAACTGTTTCTATTAAATGCAACGTTAACCTTATGTGCAAATACTGATTTTACGTGTAACTACCATCTTTTACGTGCAAATGTTTTTTTATGCACAAACAATCCGTTTATGCACAAACTTGTGGTTTACACGCACCTTCTTTGCATACTCTAATTTAACGTTCCAGAGCACAGATAATCTCAAATTCTTGAGCAACTCCGAATGAGAGGAGTCACTACATATTTATAGGAAAAATTTACCCATGCGTGAAAAAACCACCTTCCACGCGTAAACCTATTTGAGCACAAAAAACACATCTTCTGTGGAACATCATATTTCACGCAATTCTCTAATTTTTCACGCACCTCATGCCTTTTCCAATTTTTAAGTTTCTAATCTCAAAACACCTCTCGCGCAAAAAACTTCAATGCTCTATTTCGTGCACCATTCCAATATTTTGCGCACCACTTTATTTTTCGTGTAGTACTCTAATTTTTTACGTACCACACTTTGACAAAAACACATCTCTCCATTTTCTGATTTTCATCCCAAAAATTTGGCAAACACAAGAAAATGGTGCCACCTTGTATCTGTACTTTTTGTACCACCTCTAGATCATCCATTCCTCTGTCGTGGTCCTTCAATAAAACATGAATTGTTTACAACAATCATTGAACTCGAAAAATCACCATGTAAACCCCCTTTGTCAATAAATTTGTATATCTAGGTCTGCTTTTCCAACAAATACAACATGGAGGCCCACTTTTTCTACAAAAAAAATCACCTCAAAAATGATTCAATGATACCTTGAGTGTTTTTTCCCAAAATTATGTACTTATTTTGACTTAAAATCAATTTAAATAAAATAAATAATTATTTAAATAAAAATTTGGTTTTTAAACAATAACACAATGTTTTTCACTATTCATCAAAAATTGTAAGTTTTCCAAAAAATACAAAAAAAATAACCCTAAGATAATTATTATATTCAGAATCCCAAAATGATTTATATTTTACCAAATTCAAAACATTTAAGTTGAATTAATTAATTTAATATTAATTCCCGTGTTCAAAACCAGAAAGCTGGTTTTTCAGAAGTAAAAACTATCAAAAGATTGATATGTTTTTATGTCCGATTTAAATGTGAAATTATTACCAATGACCATAATTGTATTAAATGATAAAAATATAATCTTAGTATACTTCAAAACCATTCAAATTTATAATTTTACACTATAAATTATTTTCATTGAAATAGTTTGTTTCAATTAAAATTTATTATCTTTCACTATTCATCAAAATATGAAAGTTATTAGAAAAATACCAAAAATTTATCCAAGCTAAATTTTTAAGTCTTGCTTTTAAAGAAGAATTTTATTTCATCAAATTTAATATATAAAAAATCCAAATATTGCATTTATAAAGGGTTATCCATTAAAATGAAGAATAACTATATTATTTGAAAAATAAATCTTTTATCTGAAAAAAGGAATTTGTCTTTATATTATGTCTATGAAACAAAAAATATGAATTTTATAATTATATGGGATATATATATAATTCAAAATATAGTTATTACTATTCATAGCCACTTTCAAAACTGCTTGTTTGATAGGTCGCGGTGTGATTGAACTCGGTGTTGTATATATCACACGCTATTGTATTATTCAAATAGAAGAATATCGTGGAAACTTGTGGTGTTACAAGAACTACATGTGGCTTTATTCTCATCCTTATGGGATACAAAGGAATGCCCGATCATTTTATCTTCGGGACCAACTCAATTTTCCCCATTTTCAGTCTGACAGCCTGAAATTTCTTCTCGATGCATGTGGTGGGATGTGGACTTCTATGGTCCTCATTCACATCAGGTTTTAAATATCCACACCATGTCCCTCCATTAGGAATACCTCCTCTTCATTTGTGTCCTTACTACATGACGTTAAACTACTAGTCTCTCTATAAATACATATGAATTGATTTCTATCCATGCAGGATACATAGTAATTTCCATACATTTTGTTCCTAGTTCAAGCTCTGGCTTTAAAAATTATCAATTTTGTTCCGCTCCTTGAACATTATCATTATCGTATTATGTGGTGATGCATGTTTACTTCTTTTTTCCTCATTCATGTTGTGTTTATAATAGTCACACCATGTACTCCCCCTATGGGATTTTCCATTCCACCTATACCCTTACCGCATTAAGTTAAACTACATGGAATTCCAGATCTATGTGTCGCTTGATTACCCTCCTTATGGGATGCGTAGAAACGCATAAAAATTTTGTTCTTTGGTCATTCCCCAGGTTCATCAAACCATTTTCCCCTATTTTTTTGGAGTTCTTGACCTCTATTATGCCTCATCAATAAGCTCATATGCACTATGGTTTAGTACTTAGAGTGTTGGGTTATGCATGGTAATGCATTCACCCATTTCCATGCTTTACATGATCCTTGATTTGGTTTTTCATCACATTTCACATTTTTATGTACCCCTGAACGGTATATATTCTCAACCTTAATGCTCACATGTTGTTTCGTGCCAACATCCTAGATGATTTTGAATGACATTTTGAGACTGGGACTACGTTTTAAATACAATCATCAGAAAATGCTCGGGTGTTTGTTGCCATTTCGTCGCATAAGATATGGATAAAGTTCTTCGAAAACTGTCAACAACAATCCTCCATTGTTATGCCAAACCCCATTTTTCCTAAATATTGATCTCATGATTTCCATCCCATTCCATCTCATAATATTAAGATAGAGCTCTGACACCCTCGGTTTTATCCCTCTATTTTCCACAGTGCGCTGAGAGGACGAACCACTATAGTGGGTTCATCTTTGACTCCACACCGTCATCCCCTACCATGTTCTTCCATTTTCTATAAATACATTTTACACCCATGTTTCCCACATAGATCATGGAGCATGTGGGATTAGGGATTTTGGTAGGGTTTGTGCTTGCATGGAAGAGTCACACTTCCGTTTAGTTTGAACTCCATGAAATTACTCTAAGAGATCATATCCCCAAGTCTAGGTATCATGTCATAAAAATGTGTGAATTATATTAGAAATGTGTAATGAAGTGTGTACTACCTTGTCCTCATTCATGTTGGGTGGAATTGTGGAACAACATCACATATTTTCTCTTAAGGAATACTCCCCTTTTGTTCTGATCTCTATGACTATAAACTAAGATCTCTTACATCCTTATCATATGAAGTTAAAATATGACTCTTTGATCCAGGTTGTGTATTGATATACTACCAAGTTTTATGATGTATTTGTTCAAGAAGACATTGACCCTTTGTCATTTTACCTCTAAAAATACACATTTCAGAACTAAGGCTAAACTGATTCCCATTCTTATGAGATATGTAGTGATGCCTAGACTCTTCATCTATGGTCCTATCATAACACATTTCATATTTCTAGCCTCTTGTCCATGGACCCCTTTCAGAAATGTGTGATGAGGCATGTGGACTTATTCTATCCCTATTCATATAAGGTTATGTACCACACCACATGGGTTTCTATCATCTACACCATATGACGCTAAAATTGTGTTTCTATCATCTTCATTTTCATGACGTAAAACTGCAATATATTCTTGGTCATCAACAATGGGGACCTGTCTAGAAATAGGTTTGATCTTGGTTTAGAATGATAGGCTAACCTGATGTGCTTTCATCACAGTGGTGTAATTCCAAGAGTGTTTGACTTTATTCAGGCAACATATCATTCCATAATTGTTCTTTGTGTGGCCTCTATTTCAAATCCTCATTCCCTTTCATGTTTGAAGGAACCCCTAGAGGGTAGGATACATTTCCTCAAGGATTTCTACTTTTCTTCGGAAAAAATTCCAATGACCATGGGATGACAATTTGAGTTTGGCCCCACATTTTTGAATATGGTCGTGGATGGCCCCCATATTTTTGTTCCCATTTTAGTACAATGCAATGTGGATGATTTGTTTGGAATTTTATCAACAGTTATCCTCCATCTTCATTCTACTCTCATTTTGTTCCATGTTTTTTTGGGTATAACAATTCAAACATTCCATTCCCATTAGTTCGATTTTATTCCAACGACCCTAGAGTCATCCCTCTTGTGTGCTATAGAAAGATGGGAAAGGGCATATTGGCTATTTTGAGAACGCTTTTCTCTAAACAATGACCACCAATTTTTTCCCATATAAGCATGGAGTGGTCATTGTGACCTTGGATATCTGGTGGTTGGTTGTTGGTCTCGTATTAAAATAAAATAATCATGTAGTCATTCCATGTTTCTCACATCAGGAATGATCCACATGATCTTAGGGATTGATCACTGGTTATTTCATGAATATGATTGAGATGAATCACTAAAAGTAGATGAAGAGACTCGTTTACTCATCCAAGATAAGCAGGTATGCATAGAAATATGTTTCTAAGTTAGTGATAATTATAGGCACCATGGATAGGCCCCTATGATAGATGGTTTAACCTCTTTAATAAAGTGTCCCAACTCAACCAATCTCTTGCTTCTGGCCTCAGGGATTTATTGTTTTCTGCTAATCTCCATCTCTTCTTTTCTAGAATCATGGCACAATTCATCATCTGTGATCCATTACTGATCTTCCTTAGATTAAATCTTAACCATTTCTTTGGATGACCACCTCATCTTCTCCTCTACCTCTATCAACTGTGCCTTCAATCGCGATATCAGTTTCGATTGTGCATCGATGAAAGTGGAATTTTTGTTTACTCGTTCCATAAAGTGTTGGATCTCTTTCTCATCCTCCTAGAGTCTCTTGGTGTTGACGGATATCCTTTTCTATCAAAAAACATCGAGTCCATGTTCATATCCATTTATTTTGTCCTGTATGTAATCTCGAATGAGCTTATTAGGATGTTGGTAATCCACTACTCTAGCATGTAGTTCATGCATATGGGAATGAATTATCCCCATATAGGTTACCCACTCTTATTGTGTGGAGTAATTGATGACATGCTTCATCAGTCTACATGACTGGAGATAGACTACCTTGCTATACTCCTCTTCTAAATTAGTCACTTCCAACTCTCCTAGATCAGCGGGTTCATATTCTGGGAATTCTTCAAGGAGTTCATCAGCAAGGTATACCTCCAGAGACCCATTATATGGGCTGGGATCCATATCTTGTGTTTGGTCTTCATCATTGGATTCCACCTCAACAATATCTTGTTTGGTTTATCCGGTAACCCTACATGTGGCCGCAGCTGTCATGAGTTATTCATCTTTGGAATCTAATTCCACAACAATCAGAATTCCCCTAGGGATAGGGGCACCAGGAGCCCCATATATCCTCCCCAGTATGGACCACGCAATTTGAAGAATTGTTTAGATATTAATAAAAAACTATCAATTGTCCTCGATCGATGGATAATAGTGTGGTTTTTTGAGGGAGAGGACACACTAAGATCGAATTGTTGGTCTCTCTCTCAAGTCTATGTCATTAGAATCCCATGAAAAGGCCCCCAATATATGGTTGGATGATCCAATGGTTTCGAAAGGGTCTCCTAGGTTATCTCAACCCTACTGGATTTTTCACTAACCATTTCCCTAGGCGTAGAACTCGAAGCAATGTCCACTATGGTGTGAGAATAGGTGAGGTGTATAAGGCCCTCATGTATAGAAAAATGTCAGTTTAGAAAGAATTTATGACATATTTAAGTTTCACAATGGAATTTTTTGGCGTTTAACTCGAGAGTCTCAGAAAACTCTTCCTGCTCTGAGGTTGAAACCCCGCCTTCTTACATAGGTCTCCCTCTATTAGCCTCTTCTCCCAAAGAGAACACCTCAGATACTTCCGGGAAAGGGAAACCATCCCTCATCTCAGTAAAGGATAGTTGGGGTGGGATAGTTTGATCATGTAGTATTATCACTCACCCTGTCATTGGATGTGCGGTACCCCGAGAATGAAAGAAATCCACTATATCGATGACATATATCTTCTCTTCTACCTAAGACACAATAAATCCAACCATGGAATGGATTATATATTAAATTTCTATCCCATGTTGGTTGAGGCGGTCCCACATCCATTAGAGACTATAAAATTGCCTGTTTACTTCCCAGTTCTCCCAAGACATCAGAAAAACAGTATCTTTAGGCATGTATATGTGGCACAACCACTTCCTGAGAGACTGAGTAGATATCCTATGGAATCCCCTTTGTGGTCTTCCTTCCAAAAGGAGCTTTTCATCTTGGATCACCAGGTCCTCCGCTACCACTTTCCTTATGCTCGGTGTAGGACCTTGAGTTAATTGATTTGTAACAATAATATCCCAACCATCATGGAGTGTTGTTTCCATTTTCTAACCCTGACCTCAAGGTTGAGGAGGAACCCCATCATCAGCAGGAAAAATTCATGGATTCAACATTTCTCCTGGGTAGGCTACCTCTCAGATCTTGTAATATTCCTTGATTATCCTATAAATAGTTGTGGGTAGAGGCATCTCATTCACGACTTTTCTATCCTCCCACATAAACATGATCCACATCTACCTCATCACGCATGGATCATCCTCGTTGTGTAACCCTATGATGAATTCTATGGTTAATCTCTTCTTCAACTAGAACTGCCTCTCAAAGCAATGTGTGTTATATGGATCACAGATGGGATTGGGGTCAACCTGTGCCACCAAAAATCCACCTCATAATGCCAAGAGATAGTAATGATACTCCTTAGTTCACCAACCGTCATCAGTGAATACACCGGTTTGTAGTGGAAATGGATGGAATTTGAATTCATCCACCTTCCAGACACTTTTTATCACCATCGACATAGCCATCATGGTCAAAAAGGTCCTTACTGCATTCAAGATAGTTGGTCAAAAGTCTTACCTGAGGTGGAGAAATTGGGTTGCAATATTCAAAGACTCCCATGTGTGACTCTGTCCATCTATATAAAAAATTGAGCGGTTCACACACCCATTGTGGCTTCTTCCCCTCGCTGATGTTCCACAGTACATTGTACAACATTTCCAACACCTCAATCCATAGGATCGAATGTTTCCCCATCACTAGCATGGACTCCATGATGAATTTTCATGGTTTTATGCCCATTTTCATATCCTTGAATCGCAAGATCTTGCTGCAAATTAGTGCAATGATAAATTCATTCAACCTGACCATTGGTTGATGCTCGATTCTCACATGGTATCCCCACCACATCCATTGGTCTTCCTTTAGGATTCACCAGTAGGAATTATCTTTTCTACTCTAAGCTCCCTTGGGATAGGTGGTAGGCCATACTGGTAGATTCTAATGTGCCTCCTCCACTTAAGTGTTATTCTTTGGGGGGATGTTTATAAAATTTCTTAACCACAGCTTGAAATAGACTTCCTCACCAACTGTTTTTCACCATCTGGCACTCAGTCCATTGGTGCTTTTTCCAACCATGAATTTTTTTCTACATCCTCCCATCTGTTCTCCACAAGGAGGAACTCGCCGTAAATTGCCTGAAAAATGGGAATCCATGATATCTTCTAGAGATCCCATGTGTCTATGTCGACCTCCCCTTTATAATTATAGGATGTGATGGTCCTCGATGTCCACCTATTTTGAAGATTTGAAATCATGTGTTTTGGTTTGTTAGATATGGAATTCGGTAGCCCATGTAGCTTCATTAAAGCCTAACAACTTCTATTATGCCCCAAAATTCTCACAGTATGCACAAACCCAATAGGCACAGACCTTGTCATCCATGAAGTTTCCACCCTAGCACATGTCCCAATAATTAGACATCCCCTTATCAGGGTTCCCTAAAGCTTCCTTGAGGATGGTGTGATATTGTGGGGGAGATACCTCTAGATGCAGTGACATCTCATCAACATTGTTGACATAGTTGTAAAGGAAATCAGAATTTATGGGCATGTGGTCTTCCCATGTATAACCCTCGGTAGCCCAAAACAATTGGCACTAACATGGCGTACTCCTAAACAAGTAAGACAGTTCATCTCTACTTGCTGTATGAATGAGAACATTGTCCCTCAGAATGAATCCATTCAGTGGAATTCACTTGTAGAGTGGTTAATTATTTTTCCCTTCCGATAGTAATGCCACCATGGACATTTGGTTAGAATGGATTCACACATATTATCTGACCCCTAGATTGACAAAAATCTCTTCCCTTCGAGAAACATCCGCAAGGACCTGCTGAGAAGCTTCTTGTTTGAACATTTTATCCAATATATTTTGGTATTTTTCTTTCCTGATCATAGAGATTGATCACATAGATCGATCGAAGAGCTAGCTCACATAGAGCATTCGTAAAGATGAGAATCACGAAGTACACAATCAGAGAGCCTAAGGGCATGCTGCATGACACCAAGCTAAAGGGGATCACAAGGCCTAAGGACTCGCAAAGAGACTTTGAGTTGAGTGATGGAGATTCACAAATCTAGATCTCAAAATGTGATTTTTAAAGGAGATATGTAGATAAAATAGGGTTCATCACACTCTATTTATAGGGGATGACCCCCTGAGATTTCTGGCTCTCTTTTCTACGACGTGCTTCACAGTGCTCTCAACTTGTGCTCAGACTACCCGCATCGCAACTCCACTTCACAATCTTCCTTATTTGGGTGATCTGCCCTCAGAATATGACCCTCATTTTCTCCTCGACTCCCATTCTAGAGGGGGGTCATTTTTTGGCACTAAAATATGAGCCTTGGTAAAAATCAATAAAAGAATATAAACATTTCGAAAAAGGACTCCCTGTGAAGCTTCTATGAAAAGCATCAAGCACCGTGAAACTGCCCTTGTGACCTCCGTGGAGGAATTTATGAACTCTATATTGATTTTGAGGAACTTTAAAGGAGTCAGGATCCTCTATGACCATTGAGGAGGAATTCGTAGACTCCTCTACGAGTCTAAGAAACATGGTGGGGGTCAGGAACCTCTGTGACCCCCACAGAGGGAGTGACGATCTCCTCTATGACTTTGAGAAACTTTACATATCATCCTGTTGTGGTGAAGCATGATTTTCCTCATGGAACTTTCGTAGAACATCCCCCATCCCCTCCCTTAGCACTTATAAATACCCGACTCTACCCACTCTAAAGAGGGCCCTGACCATCGCCTTCCAAATTCTCGAATTTGTAAGCATCATTAAATTTTTGATTCATTGATAAAATGAATCATCTAAGATACTTGAGCTTTGAGAAGACCCTTTACCATTTCTCAAATTTAACTTTACATCAAGTAGGGGTTCCATCAGTGAAGGCTTTTGGCCATCAAGAAGGAATAAGACCCCTTAGTGTACTACGAACTTCAAGAAGCACTCCATCTTCTTGATGAATACTCCAAGCTTGTATAGACTCCATTACTGGGTTGGGTCACTATGATTTGTGATGTTCCCTCCTTCACAAAGATCCTTCACAATGGGAAGCACTAACGCTTCATGAATCTCTTATTTGTGGAGCACCAGAGCTATATGAATTCCCTCTTCGTGAAGTGATAGAGCTCCATGAATCCCCTCTTTGTAAGGGCATCTACTTCACGAACACCTCTTCCCTATAGCCCTCCAGGAAAGTACATACTGGTTTAATTTTTCTACAATTAGTGCTCCATGTTTCATTTCCCTACCTCATGATTATTCTCATAGGAATTCTAATAGCTATTTCTCCTTCATATAGCCACACTAATGTGGACCCCTCAACGGATCAATCCAGAACACATTACATGGTATTTATTGTTCCTTCCCTCCCTCAAATATGGGTTTTTATGTGTTCTATAAGTCATAGGGGTGAGTAGTAAATCCTCATTGTATGAGATGCATGAAGTTAAACTTCCATGCAACCCACATCCTTGACACATGATGTCAGTCTATGATCACCACATAAGGTACAAGTTCTGATAGGATAATGAATGGGGTGGGCACCATCTCCCTATCATTCCCTCTCTCACTATACTCTTTTCACCATTCATTCCATAGGAATTCCTTGCATAATCCTGACACCCCTTGATAGGGTTATATATGTATGGTGTTCATATCCTCCTCGTACACCTGGACCCCTACTCGGGCTTCCCTCTCAGAGTAAGTCCTAATCTTCTTATCTTGGGCTGCTAGCCATGTGTAAGCCCCGCGACACTCCTCATAATAGCACATTTCAGGAAAAGATCGTCAGGCCTGATCCTACCTATTGTTTCTCACAGTTATAATCACTCATATCTTCTTAGAGTAAGCATCAACCATGACATCCTATGGGCAGATAGCCACGCATAAGCCCCATGGACCGCAGTAAAGAACTATGTGGACTTTGACCCTTTCCCCTTTCAAGAAAGGTACGTATGAAGGATCTATGAGGTTCAAGACCATCACCCATCGGTCTCGACCACTTCACATTGGTTCAATCTCATCCCACATGATGTTAAACAATATTAATTCAAACTATGTGGGTTCTGATACCTATATCTTAGAAATGGTATGTATGAAGCCTCCCTGAGGTTCAACCCCCAACACTGGTAAAATTTAGAGTCCCATTTGTTGGGACCCACATCCCTGGTCTTCGCCATAGTGGTGTTAGACTGGTTCCTGGGTAGCTAATCATGTGTAACACTCACACTCATTCCATACTCCTCCTACCCTGAGTGTCCTTCTTGTGAAGGGTTGATAACCATGAATAAGCGCCAACATTTCTTTGGTAATCTGTCTTTTGTGTACACCCAAATCCAATTCCCCATTCCAAAACTATATGGAAATTGTTTTCCTTCCATGAGGATATATAAGAACCCTACCTGAGGTTTAATCCCATAATCTATGTACCATCTTGGTCTCTCCCATGAGATTTTGTGTTACAGGTAGATCATGCCTTAACCCGAAGGTTCTACTTCCTTCTTGGTCTCATCCATGCGTCTATTCTCATGATCCTCCTCCCTAGGTGACTCATCTCTTGATCCCATAACTATGTAGACATTGACTCCCCAACATTGGGATATGTAGGAAACCTCCCTGAGGTTCAATCCCCACCCCACCACCCCCATATCAATTCTCAGTTCCATCCCCATACATTCCACTTTTAGACACTTCATCCATATCCATCCTGATTTTTACTTGGTCCGCCACATATTGGTGAAACCATGCCATTCATACTGGGAGTTAACCATGTGTAATACCCATTCATCTCATTGCCCTTTGTGTCACCTAGGTAGCTAACCATGTGTAACACCCAATATATCATTGGGTCATTGTCCTTTGTGTACACACTGATTTCATGTTTCACTCATTTGAATGACTTGGGTTTGGTTCCCTATATTTTATACAAGGTACGTAGGAAGCCTCCAGGAGGTTCATCCCTAGCCAATGGTAAACCACAGTGTTCCCCTCTCTAGGTCCACCACCCTGATCCACCCTCAGTGGTGTCCAGATCAACCCTCACGGTGTGACATCTTCCCTATTGGGACACAACACCCCGAGTTTTCCCCTTTTTGGGATGTTCTAACCAATCTATCTGGTAATTTTTCTTGGTGATCCCTCTTTGGTATTTACCCATCTGGTCCACTCTTATCAATGTTCTAATTAGTTTGATCCATCTCTTCTAGATTTTAATCTCACGTCATACCCCATGTTAAATATGGGAAGTAAAGGAAAACCATAAAGACATTACTCTAGCATATAATTCCCCATATTAGAATTGGGATGACTCAGGCTTCCGCACCCTCGAAAAGATCGATTATAATATAAAATTCAGACATACCAGTGTTTCAGTGTCCATACATTCCAACAATTCTCAACATGACTATTCCCCTGGCCAAAGGTTGCTTCCCTGACTTGACCCCTTGGAATGTCCTGGAAAATGTAACATAATTAATTGGAATCCAAAAAGATATGGAACCAGGAAGAGTTTCACGAACAATGTATTAATCATTAAGGGAGACATAGAAAAGGTGGAAAATTTTGTAGAGGAATCCATAAAATGAGAGACTGAAATCCCATCATACTATTTTGATCAAGGAGTAAACATCGCTGAATAATTGATGAATGTTACTCGCCTTTAGAAAGTGAGAATACAGGGAAACAATTATCGTGTTTCCACTGATGAAGCACACCCCATCGAAAAGCATCGTTAACACTCATTTAAGAAAAGTCAAATCCTCAACTCATGTGTTTTCCTCAATAGTAAGTGGATGAAATTTTGAACATGAACCACAATTATCCCATGGTCAGAAAGCATCCCACAAAATCATAAGGGTTGTATTAGTAGCTATAGCTATATAAATACAATAACAACCTCATCCCCTAAGGTTAGGGGAACTTTTACTATCTCCACCACCCTATAGATCATCAAATCCCCAACTGTTTCTTGATTTTATATTGGAAAGACCAAGAGAGTATGATCCCTCATACATAGGGGAATTTTTATCACAACCTATTCCAGGTCAATGAAAGTTAATCTTCTCAGTGATGGGAGGAACATATCAATAGATGCCTTTATATTTTATCTCATCACATGACCTATATCTATCATCGAGGATGCAATCAATATGGACTTCTAGAGACTCTCGATATTACACTCCAAAACATAGTTTGAAGGATGCATTGGGAGGAGAAATGAAGGCCTTTCAAGGGTTACCAACCAAAATGGTTTGCTAAAAAATTACCCAAGATAGTTGTGACATTCCTCTTGATTTATTTTTAGAGGTAACCCAATATATTTATTCTTATGAAAATGAAATGGTTCTAGAAGCATGTTATGCATTGGTGAATGTTATCAAAATTACCCTCACCAAGAATATGATGCATGAATCTGATATAAAAACGTAGGAATATGAAGTTAATTAAAAAAATATAGTCTGTAATAAAACATTATAAGAATTTCAGTGTAGTTATCAATAGAGGAAAACCAATAATTCCTGGATCCCATAAATTTTATATTTCCAACTCATCGATACACTTCAACTAAAGAAAAATGGAATTGTGTGGCTACATACCACATGGTACCTATATATGTTGAGCCTCAAACTATAGAATAATGGGTTTATATATAAAAATTATACATAACGGAGTTAATGTGACTCAATGAATAGTTACAAATGGGTAATATTCTAATTGAGTATAACCCCCATGTAGAGACTCATGTTTGTCCTCTTGTAAAACTCTCTCAGCATGATGAGGGTACTCTACTAGTGATAGTGGAATTGGCCATATGACCAACCCATAATTCAAATAGTTAGTATAAATGTACCCATTGGATGTGGGATAAAAAAAAATTTCCCCTCAAAAGAGAGATTAAACCACATATAGAAAACTACCCTAGAAAACTCATACAAGTGACTAGAAATAAATATGGGAAATTCAACCATATCATTCTATAATAACTACCTCTATTTTTGTTCTTGTCTATAAAAAACCCACTAGAACATATTAACTCCATAAAATCTTCATAAGATCAAATGGAGGTCATCGAAGGGAGGAATAGACTAGTATAGATGGAGAATAATCCATGACCTGGCTTGGTGGATGCAATAATCATACCCCCTAACATTGGAAAAACAATTTTCATGTCCTTAAAAGACACCAAGGAACTACAGTTTTATTTGATACACTTTGTATTTCAATGTTTATTCTTGATGTGATCCCTTAACCAGTAAGTGTAAGATTTAATTGGATAAATTGTATGAACACTAAAAGACCATAATTTCTATTATATAGAAAACTTCCATCTAGATGATCCCCTAGATGGGAAGACCTCCTTTGGAAATTCCTCTATTAATTTAGCTCAACACTTAAAAAAAAATATTTTCCTCAATCTCTTAATTTGTAAAAAAAGTGAGAATGATGGGTTCATGGGATTTATTAACAGGTGTAAGTGTTTAACTTGTTTATTTACATTCCTCTCCCCCAAGAGTAGTATCATGGAATCTAGGTTGAAAATCTATATAATGAGTTTCATATAAAACTCATTTCGGTAAAATACTGATACAAATATCATGAGTTCACCATTTTTTCATAGATACTAGAATAATTCATTCTTTAGAAAAATATTATTTCCCATACCATTTAAATAGGTCAATGGAATAGGGTTGGAAAAGAAAAAAAATTAATTTTTACACTTAAGTGAGCTCTTACACAAGATCTTTCACCCAAACCCCTGAAATGAAATGTGGTCCCCTCCTAAACAACAATAAAAATAGAAGTTATAATATCATGAATGATGAAAATAGTTCATATTCAAGTCGTATAAATACTAACATAATAATGTTTATTCTTTCTAATAAAATAAGGTTCCTGGATACATTACTATAATAATGAAGAATATTTATTTATGCTTCTAGATCCTAGGAATCCCAATGAGTTTTGATTTAATAAATAAAAGTATTATTATACCTTATAATTAATATTGGATCAAAAAATCCATGAGTTATTCATCTCTAATGAAATACACCAAAAGATTGTGGATTATGGTCTATTAAAGTTGGTAAGACCACCATCACATGTAACATTAGTCTCTTACATTCCACTGGAAGAATAATTGGAATATAAGAGAGTTTCGAATAAGGATACATGTATTTTTTATTATTGAATGGACATTAAGATATTCAATGACATGGATGATATCTGCAAGGAATACTTTCATATAATATTTTTTTACCAGAACTCCCTCTATCATGATTGAGCCCACTAATTTGTGAAAAATTCCACCAATAGTGGATCTTCTAAAAATCAATATAATCATTGTAATAAGAGAAATCCATAATATTTTTGACTTAATTTATTCCTAATTTAATTCAAACCATCTAGAATACATAACCCCAATACTAAGAGGATTGTAACCTCCTTACTAAATTGTCCAACATGAACAAACCCACTATATGGAAACCTCATCAGCTGAAGAATCCCAATATAGATCTATCAATGTAGTTTACGTAGTGGATACATTCTAGGATGATGAATATGTGTATAAATTTGATTTAATATATAATAAATGGTAACAGAGAGTAAGAGGCCACCCAAGAAAATAGGTTTGAGGAAAGAGAGGTCAGAATGGAACTCAACATTTATGTAACATTACTTTTGAGACAATATATGTTATAAAGACCTTAAAATGGGCACTCAAGCATGCTAATCAGGAGAACCAAGTTACACCTGAATAATAAAAGTATTATTCCATACCAATCATATTGGGGGACCTATTTGAGAATATTATATTTTTAGAAAGCATAGTAATATGAGATTTCAACTATTCCCAGCCTAAAGATGAAATGGTTCCGACAAGTTCTAATCATGGAAGGCAACCTCCACCATATATAACTTCATCTCCCAAGTGTCAAACTAAGCACAATACTCATACAGGGAAGCATGGGCATATTCATTAGGATTAAAAAAATATTAAAATCGTGAATTGTTATTCTATCTAATATTTTAATTCCCAAAGTCCTTATTTTGTCAATGTAAATGTTTGAATTGCTTATTTAGGCTCTTCTAATCCCTCAAGAGTTTGAAGCTAAGGTTATTAAAATTGAAGTATATCATGAAGAGATCAAAACTATTGAATATAATGTGATAATATCCTATATAAATAATTATAGGGAGTCCACAATATAGGGAAATATCAATCACCTTGTATATGTCTATAATGTTAAAAAATGTTGATGCTCATCGATCTCTCGATAACAATGGATCTAGAATCAATCACATCTCTATCCAAATTATCTAATGCATGGTACATAGAAAACCTAATTTTTCCTCATCCACATTGGACATGAAATGGTGTGATAAGATAAATAAACACAGTCTTGAACAAATCAAAATCAATTCCCATTTTGGGGACCCTCTCTCAGATTCAGAGTGTATGGTGGTCCATCATGATTAAATTATCAATGTCTCGTTAGGAGGGCTATGGATTCATTACCATGTGATAGTTACCACATAATACTACCAGTTTCTCATGTACTCAGACAATGGATTGGATGAATTTTTACATACAGATGGAACTACTATCAATTACCATTAATATATGGATATATATTTGGAATTCTATGAGAGTGTAGGAAAACCACCTATAATGGGTGATACTATTCGGTTCAGAGGCCCCAATGGTCTTAAAATTTCCCATATCTAACTAATCCATGAACTTAGGGAAGATTATGTATTTCCCACGAATCTAGTCATGGTAGTTGATCTATATTTGTGAGTTCATTGGGACATTAAAATCCATCTTAGAGGATGAATACTATAATCACCTTTTTTCATATGATGGTTAAGAAAATGTTCCCCTAGAATAACCACCACCAGTAGAGAGGAAGAATACCACACAATATGTGAAGATCAATATCATTCATCGACATCTTTATAAAAAGGATAGATTTACTTATCTCTAGCTATAGTAAGCACATCTAAGACTCTTCTACAAATAGAATATAAATCCCATGGAAAGAAGGAATTATCATGGTCTAGGCATGTTAACCTCTGTCTTCGTGATATAAATTGATTAACTAGATATAGATGTCAAAAGAAAGAATCCAATCCCACTAATCCTTATAATTTTATAGAAAAAAATATTATCACTTTGTCTCTAAAATCTAAGGAGATCATTTCACCACCATCTAGATAAAAAATACCTCCATGACTACAGAAAAGACTAAAAAATATCCCTATGTTATCACCCAAATAGTAGGATGATATCACCTCTTATAACCCTGATGATAGTGGTGAAGAATGGTATAATATCTATAATTCCTTAGATAATGATTCCAATGAATTAGAACCTTCAAAGTATGGATATTCCTCCTTATAATTCAAGAATTATTTTTATTCCCCCACATCATATTCCAATTCAAAAAATTACCTTAATCAACCATTACCATAAAAAAATGAGGTAGATGAAGAAGATGGTTTGGAAGATCACATTGGAGCCCCTCTGATATTTGGGGAAGGTATCTCTCCCACAACATATGAACACTAATAAGTGAACATGGGTACAAAGGAAGACTGTCACCCTACCTTAATTAGTGTTTCCATGTATCTTAAACAACTAGAGACATATGTCTCCTTCTTGATGAATCAGAGAGATTTATTCCATTGGAATGACACATAAATTCATGGACGACATCTTAATGTAGCCACCCATAATTTGGTTCTTCCTAATGATCACCATGTTTAAAAACATACAACTTGGAGAATGCATCTAACTTAAACTAGCATGTTAGAAGCCAACATTGACAACACTACAACAAAACAGGCCTTTAACTACACTAACTTTTATCTAAAGAAGAAAAAACATGATGATAAAGGGTACCTTTAATCTGTACTATACAAAATCTCTAATGAATGGTAGCCTTTACTAGGGCTTTTTTTGTGCCAATATAGGATAAACCATTATCAATTATTTTCTATAAAATAAATAAAATATATTATTTTTCAACACATTATTTTTTGCTCTGATAAAGGGTAACCTTTATTAGTGCTTTATTTTTAGCATTGATAAATTGGATAACTTTTTAGTGATATTTAGCACTATGAAAGGCCCTGAATAAAATCTAATTATTTAAAAAATAAAAATTTAGAACGAATAAATTAAAAAATATTAAACATATTATGAATTAAATAATTATTAAAATGAATAAATTTAATATATATAAATATAAATTATAAATATTATTTAATAGAATATATGAAATATATAGATATATAATTTGAATAAAATTAAATAATTAAACTTATAAAAATTGAAAATTATTAAATTAAGAAAAATATTACACATTTTATTAATTAAATAGTAATTAATAAAAATAAATAAATTTAATAAACATATATATAGAATATAATCATTAATAAATGGTATATATTGAATATGGTTATACCAAATGAATCATATTTAATAATTAATTTGACAAACTAAAAATGAATAAATAGAAAAATTATTAAAAAAGTTATTAATGAAACATCTATAATGAAAAATGGATATGTTTAATATATATATATATATACTAACTATAAATAGTAATAAGTAATAATATATATATATATAATGAATAAAAAGTAATAATTAAATAAATATTAATGTCTTATTCCTTTTTAATGATTTTTGTACTTATGCATTCATTGATACATTTAATATAGAAATTTGTTCATATATATTTCTATATATTTATATATATAATATTTCTTAAAATATAATTTATATAATGAAAAATATTTAGTTTTACATTAAATAATTCATATATTTAGTGAATAATGGTTTATAATTAAAATTTAATATTAATTAAAATTACAAACTAATTGTATCGAGTAAGGAACCTAGTTGAATGTTCTTTGATTTTTCAATGTCATGTATATCAAAAGAGTGTTGCATTAATTTCACATACTTATATGTAATTAACGAATTTTTATATACATCACACACACAAATATTTAATTAATTAGGGAAATCTTAAAAAGAAACACATATACCTAATATTTATATAATTTATTCAAATTTTAGTATTAATTTCAGAATTTCATTTTAACAAGTTACATAAAATATTTTCTTCATGAGTAAATTTTATTTATTTATTTTTAATATTATTGGAGTCGGGTATTATTTATTCATATTTAATATATATATTTTTTGTTTTTTGATTTTTTTCAAAATTTAATCATTTCCTTTTATATATATATTTTTCTATGTTTTAATGTTATCAATACGTATTCATTTTTATTTCAATATATATCCATATTTTTTAAATAATTTATATTTAATTAATAAAAATTATCCATTTTTTCAATTTTTTTAAATTTTACTCATATTATATTATTCAATTTCAATCATTTTTTACCACCATGCATTTTAGATTAAATATGATTTAACAATGTTAGAAATATATTTATAAATGAATACTTATACATTTATAAATTTAATTATTTATAATTATTAAAATAATATTTTCTTAAAGTTCATAAATAATTATAAATATATATATATATATATATATATATATATAATATTTTTTTAAATGTATTTAATAAATTAATATATTTACTATATTTATATGTATATTTACATTTGTATTTATTTATTGTGTATATATATATAAGTATATAAATATACATAATGATATAAAATATAAATATTTTTTATAAAAATATTAATGTAATAATAAATAAATAGTTATATATTTTAATAATTATAAAATTATAATAAATTTATTTATATAATTAATATTTTTACTGTATTTAAATTTATATTTATATTTGTGTTTATATTTATATTTATATTTATATTTAAATTTTATATATATATATAACTATATAGATAAATATAATGATCTAAATATAGTTATATTTATAAAATTAATATATATATATATATATATATTATGTTTTGGGGGGTATAATAACATTTAACACACACACATCACATACACAGACTGGAAAGGTGGGTCGTGGACCCCCAAAGGATAGCCCACCCATCAAGCCATATTTATTCAGTACATGGCTTGAAGGTCTAGGGGCATGATACCCATTTCAGGGACCAAATACATGCAAACTGTCCTACAGGACTAGTGCAGCATCATTCTTGTATCACCATCAACCTGTGTCATGGCCGCATTACTGCTACCAGTGTCTTGCATACATCACCGTCTGCCTGCATCATGGTTGTGTCACCGCGTGTCTAGGGAAATTTCCTCGTACATGGATTTGAACTGGAGTCTGATGAATTATTACGAGAATCCTTTTCCAATCTGGTATGCCCCCAACTAAAAATGTGTTATTTGGGTACCAAGGTATAGATGGGCGCCCCACTACGCTTGTCCTGGGCCCAACCCTCCCCTAGTTTTCCACACACCCCCACATAATTTCAAGTGTCTCTTGACTTAAACCCTAGCCAATTTCGTTGTCATGGAGTGGCTGCCTTACACGAAACCAATAAGCCGACCCCTGTCAATATAATGAGTATAAATAAATACTGAATATATTTTCTATATTTTCATATATATTTGTATCTATTTATTAAATATGAATATATATATATATATATATATATATTTGTATAATTATAAAATTATATATAAATATATAAATATATTATAATTATATAATTATTATAAAAAATTTAAATAATGAATATATTTCCTATATTTATATTTATATTTACATTTAATAAATATATATTTATATTTATATTTATATTTATATAAATATATATATTGACATAAATTTTTTATAATTAAAAAATATAAAAAATAAGTTTATAAAAAAATATGTCTTTTCTTTATATATATATATATTTTTAAATATTTATAATTATATAAAAATATTTATAATAATATCTAAATATTTATAATAATATCTAAATATTTATAAATATATTTAAAAATATATTTTTTTATAAATATATTTACTATATTTATAGAATTTTATATTTATAATTATATATAAAAATTATAATATTTTATAAAATTTTGTTTTATAATTATTAATACATTATTATATTTTAAAATAATTGTAAATTTTTTTTGAAATAACTAAATAATACTACATATATATTAAAAATAATTATTTATATATATAATTTAAATCCCTTATCAGATGTATGGTTTTAGTATTGATAATGGTGCCCTTTATCAGTGCTTCTTTAGTAGGGATAAAGATATCTTTGAGCAATTATTGTTAATTTAGTGCGAATAAAAGGTATATTTGTTAGTTCTATTTTTGAAACATTGATATAAGTCTCCTCAATCTATTTAACAGACCCTAACACACTGATTTCTATATGTTATTTCCCTTTTATGGGATGTGTATTCAATATTGTTATGCGATTCTTGTATGATGTGATAGGTGGATATTTCATTAGAGGGTTTTGGAGGTGACACAATGTTTATTTCTTATGTTTTATTGTTGATTTACAAACTGAACATGTTCATATTTTTTCTCACCTCCTCTATTATTATTCCATGGGAACCCTAGTTAACTATGTTAGTGATCTTTTATGTGTTATAGTGTCGTGACAGAATGTCCTTATTTCTTTTCCCATACTATTAGTGATGTAATATCCATGTTTCATCACCTATAGTGATTGGTATGTGATAGCCTTATTTCTTTGCAGATGGTGTTGTCATATATGGGAATCATTGGGTTGTTATTTCTACTATTATATGTTTAATATTGTTAAACCCTATGATCCAATGATATTATCGTGATGATTTTTCATTTGATGATATTATATTTCTGATTCCTGCTACAAATAATATTTTCATCACTTTTTACATTTGATTGACATGCTGCAGCAATTTATTTTTTTAATATTATTATTCATGATTTTTATAATGGATCTCATTTGATCTATATGCATTTATTTTTTACCTATAATTTTTTCAGAAATGTTTTGAATGAATGTAATTTATTTTCTATTTATTTTCAAAATAATAGGAGTCCATATTTTTTATATTTTAAATTGTTTTCTCTTTTGAATATATGATTGTATCCATTCATTGGTAGAAATTGTATTTTGAATGAATTATTTTATATAATTATTTTTTATCTAAAATAGTATAAATATACAGATCATAAACAGTGTTGAATATTATTTTCAAAAAAATTACCTTGATATTTCAAAAGGAGATAAATGTATGAAATTTCATTCCATTATAATTTCCTTTTTTGAAGCATTTTTTAGAATTGTGTCCAGGATGCTTATTTTCAAATATTTTAGAAATGAAATTTAATTGGCTATTTGGTGAAATTTTATACGGCTTATTTCTATCACACCCTATACACACAAATGGGTATATATAGATTTTATTTTTTCATATACATTTTGAGGTTATGATCTAAATTAGGATGTAATTCATGTAGTCCATTTATGGAACTTTTGGTGGAGGTAAGTTACCATGGATCACCTGGAGATATTGGAGTTCTGTCTTAGTTGTTGGTTTTTTTATGTAATTTTGTTGTAATATTGGAAAATATTTTCTATTTGAATTTTATTCTCCTTTATATAGAGATTTAATTATGTATTAATCTGATAATTTATATAAGAAGTGAGTTTTTAGTTATTTTTAAAAGGAATCATTAGTTTTGATTATTTAATTTTAACTATTTAATTTATATCGTTAGATGTGTAATGTATACACACACCGTGATAGACACATAGAAATTTTTACAATGGTTGTTTAATGTTATTAAATGTTGAATTCAATACCAATTTTATATATATTGACAACTTAGTTCATTCACTAATAGAATAAAAAGTCATGTTATTAATTAAAATTTATGATTTGGTAAAACATTTTAGAGAATTCAAATACCTAATGTTGTGGTATTATGAAAAACTCTATTTATTTAATGTATTTATATAAAACTAAATTAATATATAATTATTTAAGAAAACAAAAAACATTTAGTAGTTATGATTTTATTTGTTTAATTTCAAAAATCAAACAATTTGATGATACTAAATAAGTTATCATAAAAAATCATTCCTCCCACTTAGTCACCAAAACCATTATCTCATCATTGATGAAATCTCTAAATCATATTTATGTATTGTACATTGAATTATAATTTATTTAGGTTTTAGGGATAGGAAATTAATTTCCTTGAAATAAAAGACAATGTTGAAAAAATAATACATAAGTAGGTATATTCATATGATTTAATATCACGATTTAAAAATAAATTCATGTCTAGTAAAACTACTCAAAGATATAATAACATAAATATATAACAAAATTTAATTTCCATTCTTGAAAAAAAATTCTATGAAATGTGAATATTCATGTTATGTTATCAAAATAAAACAAGGTAACATAACTCCAACATATGAAAGCTACACTAATTTATGGATCTTAAAATTAGTTTGATATTATATAATTTCTATGGAAGAACTTATATAAATGAATGAATGTAAATAATTGAAGAACACACGTAAAAACATTAATTTCATAGAATCATTTGTCTTAAAAAAAGTAAACATGTTTAATAGACTTTACTCAATAAACCAAGTATAAATTTATTATTTGAACAAATAAATGACGTGTTTTGCATCTCACCACACCCTATATCTTGAAAAAACAATTATTTGGCCCTCTTATAGCTAAATTTTCACTAAAAACAATCAGTTTCACCGATCAACATGATATATCATCACCCAATCCTGATTCTTAAAAACCGAAACAATCCCATGATTTTCTAAACCTCAAATTTTTTTTCCAAACTCAAATCTTGGTGTAACATCATGGTTGGTTCTTTTCCAAAAGAACAAAAATTCATTATCATTATTTATCTCGGGTACTAGAACATGTAAAAATAGAATCACCTTTAGATAGATTAGTGTCAACCCTAATCCCAATATCACAAACACACTCTATATAACCCCTCATTATCTTCCAAAAAATACTTTTCAATTCTAGGATTTTTTTTGAAACCTTCTTCGTGTTGAGTTTTTAATAAATTATATCCCATGTGAAAGCTAGGTTTTGTGGCTCCTTGTGTGATATTTCATAAAACTTTTTTTTTGAAAAATGAACAGGCACTTGATTTAATTTTTGAATAATAGCACAGGAACCTCAGTATTTAGTTTATTCATCTATGAAAATCATGCTATGATTTAAATTATAAATTTACTAGTGCCTTCTGAATTTTTTATTGTCTTGTCAGATTTAAAAGATGTTTATGTAATGTCTAATAATCATGATTTTCTTTAGAATATGTGGTGTAAAAAATATATTTTTTGTGGTCATTCATTTTTAAAATTTTATTTTTTAGAAACAAAACTTGGTTTTAAATAATAAATGGGGGGTTTCACTGCAAAAAATTAGGTTTTTCCATTAAAATGAACAAAAAAGGATTCAATGGTTTAAAACTAATGATGTAATTTTAAAGTGTACTTTTAATGTTTTCTACATTTCAATGTATAAATATTTCCATGGAAAATATTTTAATATTTAAATTCATTGTTAAGGTTTTTTTAATATAATATTAAAAATTATTACTTGAATCTTTTAGTTTTTATAGAAAATGGGGTCTCTATCCCATTGATTATTTAAAAAAATGGTATATTTTCATATGGGATTTTAAAAAATTGTATTTCAAGTGGGGTTTAAAATATTAAAAAAGTAGCCTTTATAAATTAGAAAATTGTTTTAATAGGATAATTGAAATTTTAAATTAAGATAGGGTAATTTATATATTTTTAAAGAGACAACTATCATTATCATCTTAAACATCTCTTGAATTGTTATTATTGAATAGTTTTTCTTGGTACTCATCGAACATATCCTCTGAATATGAACCTATGTTTATTGAACTACTCTGAGGAATACTCATCACATATCAGGTACTGGTGATCATTTTGGATAAATTTAGAGGATAAAACCTACCATAGTGGATTTATTATTTTCTACATTTAATTACACATTTCGCTCAATGAATACTGAAATTATTTGAAATAATCAAAATTTAGGGTTCTTCATTATAATTTTCTATAATTTCCACATTTAAAGATGTATACATTCCATATATTTTTTTGATTTATTATTAAAAATGAATATTTTATGAACCTAATAGGATGGATATGAATTGAAAATGGATGCACTTTAATAGTATTACAAAATACTATAAATATATAGTTAAAGGGTCCATAATGATTTCAATAGAGCAAGTTTACGACCCTTACTAAATACTTTGTCTATGTTTTCATTATTTTTATTTAGGTAAAATTCGTCTGGAAGACTTGTAAGAACATTATATTTTTCAATGAGTTGTTTAGAGCTATAAATGTTGAACTATACATGGGGGGAAATTAATCTGCACACTTTTTTGGATGATACTAAAATTTTTAGATCATTTGATATTAATACTAGTGTAAATGAAGATAAAAATTATATAGATGAAAAGAAAATTAAATTAAATATGACCTTTGTGATTATACAATATTGATTGAGAAGTTAAATGGTTATTCTATGAGATCATTGTATATCAGTTGATCTAAATACACAACATTGTCACCTATATTGATGTTATATATTTTCAATGCTGGAAGCTGATGGAGAGTCACTAGCTTCTTAGAACTAATTAGTCTCTCGGATGACATGTAACAAATGAAAATTAACTTCCATGTTTAACATATTATGATAAACAAATTTTATATTCAATGGGTATTATTTATAAAAAATACATTCTTTCACAAAATTATTTCATATTGTTTCATAAGAACCATGAATCACTCATAAAATTCCCCATATCTAGTGCAGATCAATACAAGAAAAATGAATCATGTCACTAGGAACATTTATGGTAGTTTCCTATCATTCCACGATTTAGAAGACTATATAGATTTCAAAATCCATGAAATAGTTGACATAGAATACATATTCAAGAATTAAATATGGGAACCTATGTCATCCAAAAGATTTTCCTTAGTGGAAAAAAATTATTATGCGGATCCTAAATTTGGAAAGAAGCTGAGAAACTTTCATCTAGAAGCATCTATATATGGAATAAATCTTTTTATTGTAAATAGTATTACTCATAAAACATAGCTATTCATGTTGGAAAATTATAACTTTCCACCATGGTTATGAATGAAGTGAAAATAAATTATGTTGTCTCTGCATATATTTGTTCCAAACCAACATGGCAATGATATTTATTTCTATTTGTATCTATTGATTAGAAATCTGAATTTAAAGTGGGATATAAGAGTTACAATGTATGATGCTCATAGAAATGAAGAATTTAAGTTGAATACCATGTTGTATGCGGTGACAAATAAGCTTTATTCTTATTAAAATATTCCATCATATAGAATTAAAATAAAGTTGGGGTGTCCCATTTGTGAATAATTCACAAGCTCAGTTTGGTTAAATCATTCCTTGAAGAATTTTTCTGGGACATCATAGTTAATTACATCAACTAAATAAATAATGATCTAGGACAAAAACATTCAATGGGAATACCAAATAAGATTAAAAACTATATCCACTAAAGGGTGGTCAACTTTTCAATAAAGTAATTATATTGACACTTTTTTTGGTAAACCATTTTATAAAAAAATTATGAAATCAGGTTGTAAAATTATCTTAATTTTCTATGAATTTCCATATTGGAATTTTTTATATGGTAGAAATTTTCATGATGTTATACATGAAGAAAAAAGTGTATTTGAAAGTGTTATTATCATTTTAAAAAATGAACCTGGAAAAACAAAAGATGACAAAAAGGATTGGTTGGGCTTGATTATCATGGTCGTAAGGGATGATTTGGAACCGGTGAAAGGTAAAGGGTGGAATTTTAAAGACCCATAAATTTCAAGGAATTTTTTTTTTCTTAATTTTTTTTTTGGAATTTTACAAGAACGCAGTTTATGACGGCGCCTGATTCCGAGGCCCGGTGTGCCCGGAATCATTTTCCGAAGTTTGGCTCGGGTACGTTCAGTGAACGAATGAGCGGGTTTTTCAAACTTTTGAACCGGTGCTCGGAATCGAATTCCGAGGGCACCGATGGAATCGCAGCGCCGATTTTTTCTTAGAAACGCCTCTTCCGGAGTTGCGTTTTCTCGGGTGTGGTTTTTAATTTTCGGGCATAAGGTTAAGAAATAAAATAATTATACCTCAAACTTTATTTTATTTCACTTAAGCCGCTTGGAAGCCACTTGAAGCCACTTAAAGCAGCTTAAGCTGAGTTGTTGCGGATAAGGTGCTTTCCAAAAATATCCTACCCTCTTGGTAGGATATTTGTGAGGTGGGACCCGCACGAGCCACACTATTTCTTTTCCGCTAAGTAACGCTCCCGTGAAAACCCATCATTATGAAAGTCAACTGACGCGTTTTCATAATTTCTTAACGCACCAATTAATTGGGCAGTTTTCTTCTTTGAATTAATTGGGCGGTTTATTTCGTTGAATTAATTCTACGAATTAATGGGTTGTTACTTATCTCTTTATTCGTTTCTTAACCGGTTTGAAATCCATTGGCGTAGTAATAAAATAAGACCAATGCCACATCTTGAGGATTATACGTTGGGAGGCCTTTGACAGAATTCTTTGTGCCTTCATCCTCCTTCGCGAAGAACGCGAGGAACGCAAAGAACGCAAAGAACGCCGTCACCCTCCGAGATTGACGACGCTTCTTCTGAGACGTTCTTCCCCGCAACGATCTCCGATCACCAACTTCTTGAGGTAGGAGATTTCGGGTTTCTTTTAAATCTTCTTTGTAGTTTATAGAAACACATGGATTTAATTGATATAATTAAATCTTCATGTTCTTGAACCTCGCAGTTCTTCGACGCGTCACCTTCCGCGACGACGCGATGCCCTTCCGCGACGACGCGACCCCTTTCCGCGACGCGACGATCGCCTCCTTCCGCGGTGATCAAATCCGCGAAGAACGCGCGTGCGACGACTTGACGAGGTAGGGGTTGTTGTGAATATTTTATATTCCCGTGAACGTTTCTTTTAATTTAAAGAACCAGTTTCATAAGAACAATTTTAATTTATTAAAATTGTTGTTTGATGTGTTGTTTAATTCTCCCATTGATACCGTCTAACGCGGAGGGTGCGGGCCAAACAAACACGGCCCGACAACCCTCCGCCTTTCTTCGTTGTTGTGTGGATTTGGCGGGCGACGAAAAAATGTGATGCAAGGGTGATTTGATGATTCCGTAGTGAAGAACGGGTCCCGGGAGGAGCAGCGGCGCAGACGGGAAGGAAAACGGACCACTGGAGCAACTCCGGCGGCCGGAGGCGGCGGCGCCCCGGCGCGCCGTCGGAAGAAGCCGTCGCGGCTGAAGCCATGGCAGCTGAAGCCATGGCGGCAGCGGCCAGTGGACCCGTGGCCGCGCGGGTCCGGCTCGTCCACACGGGATGCGGCAGAAGCCGCGTCCGCTGTTGCCCAACGCGGCCCCTCGAGGGTCGCGGCTTCCTCAACCCGCGGGGGAGGCGCCCCGCGGCTGCCGCGCTCGGCCGCTCGGTCAAGCCTAGCCAGGCCGGTCCGACCGGCCGGGTCACGACCTGGCCGGACCGGACCGGGTCTGGTCGACTAGGTTCGGCCGACCCAGGGGGGGGGGGGGGGGGGTCGGCCCGGGCCCAAACCCCCCGTCTTCGGACAGTTTTCGGTCTTTTGCCCGTATCAAGAGCTACGGGCCTCCGAACGACGCGCCGTCAGCAGCGATGTGATCCTTGGAACGAGACGGTCGTTTCGGTATATTACACCTTAGATTTTGGGATACTTTGGGTTCGTCCGGGTTGGTTTGAACACGAAACCAACCGGGCCCTCGGAGCGGAAACCCTCATATCTTGAGCTTCAGACGTCCGATTGACGTGCCGTCGACTTTGTTGAATTTCTCTAAGTGAGACGGATCTTTTGGCTCACTCCGCCCGAGGTTTGGATGCAGGCGGGGTATGGTCGGGTTGGTTTTTCCTTAAAAACCAACTGGGCCCCTGGAATGAAAAAGCCAATAACTCACAGACGGGGCGTCCGATTGACGCGTCGTCTGTCTCGTTGAATTCCTCTTGAAGAGACGGAACTTTTGGCATACTTCGCCCGAGTTTTGGATACAGTTGGATAGTGGTCGGGTTGGATCGCACCCGAAATCCAACTGGCCCCCTGGAACGGAAAAGCTGATACCTTTCTGACAGGACGTCCGTTTGACAAGCCGTCAGCGGTGTTGGTGATCACGTTGAGAAACGGTCCCTATGAGCATACCCTATGAGAGTTCAGGGTACAGTTGAGATATGGCCGGGTTGGTTCGCACACGAAACCAACCGGGACCCTGGGACGAAAAGGCTAACAACTCACAGACCGGGCGTCCGATTGACGCGCCGTTTGTTGCGTTGAGACCCCTATGACGAGGCGGTCCTTTGAGATACTTCTTCGTGGGACTTTGAGATACTTGGAGTATCGACCTATAGCTCATGGAGCGGACCCTCCAGGAGACGAGCGTACGGAGTACGGAAACCGTGTAGACAGCTGAGACCTGACGACTGCTTGACCGACTCGACTTGGAGTGAGTCGACTGGCCCAGTGGACAGAGCGCCCGGTATTTGGCGACAGACCCACGGCGGACGGAGCACCCGGTAGTTGGCCGCAGACCCGCGGTACTCGACAGGAGGAGTACCTATGTAGGCTATTAGGGGGAGCGCCCGATATTTGGCGACATACCCTCAGCGGACGGAGCACCCGGTAGTTGGCCGCAAACCCGCAGTACTCGACAGAAGGAGTACATCAGCAGTGTTCGGTTAGTGAGCAGTACCTCGGAGTCGTGATAGGACCACTGTACACTCCAGAGACGGGGCTCTTCAGCAGTTACGGTTTCGATAATGAAAATCCTGGTTTGAGCTGAGACTTTTGACCTTTGTGTTTATCTCATGATTGAGATGGGTCACTTGATAACTTAGGTATATGTATGGGCATATACCTGGGTAGTGGTTATCCGTTGATTTCACAATCCTTTTGTTTTCTCATGATTGAGATGGGTTACTTGATATCTTAGGTATATGTATGGGAATATATCTATGTAGAGGTTATCCTTGTTGGTTTAGTGAGACCTTGAGGGTCTCGGGGTCCCTACTGAGTATCGTTATACTCACCCCTGCACGGGCTATGACCGCACCTAGTTGTGTTGGTTGCAGACGACGAGCAGTGCTGACGGAGGCCGAGTGTTCGAGGACTAGTCGGTACCCGGAGGTGGACTACACGACGAGTCAGTACCCGGAGGTGGACTACACGACGAGTCAGTACTTGGAGGTGGACTACACGATGAGACGACACACAGAGGAGGTTGAAGGACGAGAGCGTAGAGGAGGCTATCTGTACCTACCCTTCAGGTAGGATCCGTGGTGGACGACCAGGAGCTGCGCTATCTGTACCTACCCTTCAGGTAGGATCCGAGGAGGACGATCCAGGAGCTGCTTCCTTCTTCCAGCTGTTTGTCTTTTTGCTGTTGTACCTTGTTCAGTTGTAGTTGTACTTTCTTTTGGGTTTGTATTCTGGCCCATTTAGTTTTCAGCATTTCTTTGTACTTAGTGTTTTGCTTCCGCTTGTACTCTGTGGTGATTGTTTTCTTTTATAAAGGAAATGCCTTCCCAGTTATCGGGATTTACACCTTTGGTGCTAGTCGCCAGCCCTTGGCCTATGGAAGGCGGGCTTGGGGTAGTCACAGCACGGGCCCCGAGGACGGGTCGTGACAAATTGGTATCAGAGGAGTTCAGTTCTACCGCAGAACTTATAACTCTGATGTTTCTTTCTGTGAAGCAATAGTGTTAAGAGTACCAAGTGTGGTTTTCAGTTCAGGGAGTCCAGTGTTGGTGCGGGTGGCTAACGTATCCATACACCAGGACCCTAACAACTGATTTCCGACTTTGTGCACGAAAACACTGACTGCGTGTGTGTTTTCTAGGTATCTCAACTGAGGATATAAATGCTCGACCATGAGGAGCAGGACAATGGAGATGGGGTTACTTCCACGGAGGTTCTAGTGAGGATCAAGGATCGACAGGAGCAGATCCTACGGGGACGATCGATTCCTCTGGTACACTTTCTTTGGCCGCACGGGAACCTCCAGGTGAGCACATGGGAGCGGAAGGCTCAGATGCATGCTCAGTACCGCCTTTGTATCCCTATGTTTGTGGTAAAGCATTACGGGGACGTAAACCCTGTGGTGGGAGTAATGTAAAGACCCGTAAATTCCAAGGAATTTTTTTTTCTTAATTTTCTTTGGAATTTTACAAGAACGCAGTTTCTGACGGCGCCTGATTCCGAGGCCCAGTGTTCCCGGAATCATTTTCCTAACTTTGGCTCAGGTACGATTAGTGAACGAACGAGCAGGTTTTTCTAACTTTTGAACCGGTGCTCGGAATCGAATTCCGAGGGCACCGATGGAATCACAACGCCAGTTTTTTCTTAGAAACGCCTATTCTGGAAATGTGTTTGCTCGGGTGTGGTTTTTAATTTTCTGGCTTAAGGTTAAGAAATAAAATAATTGTACGACAAACTTTATTTTATTACACTTAAGCCACTTGGAAGCCACTTGAATCCACTTAAAGCAGCTTAAGATGAGTTGTTGTGGATAGGGTGCTATCCAAAAATATCCTATCCTCTTGGTAGGATATTTCTGAGGTGGTACCCGCACGAGCCCCACCGTTTCTTTTCCGTTAAGTAACGCACCCGCGAAAACCCATCATTATGAAAGTCAACTGACATGTTTTCTTAATTTATTAACGCACCAATTAATTGGGCGGTTTTCTTCGTTGAATTAATTGGGCGGTTTATTTCGTTGAATTAATTCTACGAATTAATGGGTCGTTACTTATCTCTTTATTCGTTTCTTAACCGGTTTGAAATCCGTTGGCATAGTAATAAAATAAGACAAACGCCACATCTTGAGGATTACACGTTGGGAGGCCTTTGACAGAATTCTTTGTGCCTTCATCCTCCTTCGTGAAGAACGTGAAGAACGCGAAGAACGCCGTCACCCTCAGAGATTGACGGCGCTTCTTCCGAGACGTTCTTCCCCGCAACGATCTCCGATCACCAACTGCTTGAGGTAGGAGATTTTGGGTTTCTTTTAAATATTCTTTGTGGTTTATAGCAACACATGGATTTAATTGATATAATTAAATCTTCATGTTCTTGAACCTCACAGTTCGTCGACGCGTCACCTTCCGCGATGACGCGACGCCCTTCCGCGACGACGTGACTCCTTTCATCGACGCGACGATCACCTCCTTCCGCGGCGATCAAATCCGCGAAGAACGCGCGTGCGAAGACTTGACGGGGTAGGGGTTGTTGTGAATATTTTATATTCCTGTGAACGTTTCTTTTAATTTAAAGAACCAGTTTCATTAGAACAATTTTAATTTATTAAAATTGTTGTTTGTTGTGTTGTTTAATTGTCCCGTTGATACCGTCTAACGCGGAGGGTGCGAGCCAAACAAACACGGCCCGACAACCCTCCGCCTTTGTTCGTTGTTGTGTGGATTTGGCGGGCGACGAAAAAACGTGATGCAAGGGCGATTTGATGATTCTGTAGTGAAGAACGGGTCCCAGGAGGAGCAGCGGCGCAGACTGGAAGGAAAACGGACCACCGGAGCAACTCCGGTGGCCCGCGAAAGTCTTCGGCAGCGCGGGTCGCCGGCGCGGCGGCGCTGACGTCCGGAGGAGGCGGCGCCCCGGCACGCTGCCGGAAGAGGCCGCCGCGGATGAAGCCGCGCGGGTCCGGCTCGCCCGCACGGGACGCGGTAGAAGCCGCATCCGCTTTTGCCCAGCGCGGCCCCTCGAGGGTCGCAGGTTCCTCAACCCGCGGGGGCGGCGCCCCGCGGCTGCCGCGCTCGGCCACTCGGCCGAGCCGAGCCAAGCCGGTCCGACCGGCCGGGCCGCACCCTGGCCGGACCGGACCGGGTCTGGTCGACCCGGTTCGGTCGACCCAGGGGGGGGGGGGGGGGGTCGGGCCGGGCCCAGACCCCCCGTCTTCGGACCGTTTTCGGTCTTTTGCCCGTATCATGAGCTACGGGCCTACGAACGACGCGCCGTCAGCAGCGATGTAATCCTTGGATCGAGACGGTCGTTTCGGTATATTACACTCTAGGTTTCGGGATACTTTGGGTTCGTCTGGGTTGGTTCGATCACGAAACTAACCGGGCCCTCGGAGCGGAAACACTCATATCTTGAGCTTCGGACGTCCGATTGACGTTCCGTCGACTTTGTTAAATTCCTCTAAGTGAGACGGATCTTTTGGCTCACTCCGCCCGAGGTTTGGATGCAGGTGGGGTACGGTCGGGTTGGTTTTGCCTTAAAAACCAACCGGGCCCCTGGAACGAAAAAGCCAATAACTCACAGACGGGGCGTCCGATTGACGCGCCGTCTGTATCGTTGAATTCCTATTAAGGAGACGGAACTTTTGGCATACTTTGCCCGAGTTTTGGATACAGTTGGATAGTGGTCGGGTTGGATCGCACCCGAAATCCAACCGGGCCCCTGGAACGGAAAAGCTGATACCTTTCTGACAGGACGTCCGTTTGACGAGCCATCAGCGGTGTTGGTGATCACGTTGAGAAACGGTCCCTATGAGTATACCCTATGAGAGTTCGGGGTACAGTTGAGATACGGCCGGGTTGGTTCGCACACGAAACCAACCGGGCCCCTGGGACGAAAAGGCTAACAACTCACAGACCGGGCGCCCGATTGACGCGCCGTCTGTTGCGTTGAGACCCCTATGACGAGGCGGTCCTTTGAGATACTTCTTTGTGGGACTTTGAGATACTTGGAGTATCGACCTATAGCTCGTGGAGCGGACCCTCCCGGAGACGAGCGTACGGAGTATGGAAACCGTGTAGAAGGCTGAGACATGACGACTACTTGACCGACCCTACTTGGAGTGAGTCGACTAGCCCAGTGGACGGAGCGCCCGGTATTTGGCGACAGACCCACAGCGGACGGAGCGCCCGGTAGTTGGCCGCAGACCCGCGGTACTCAACAGGAGGAGTACCTCTGTAGGCTATTAGGGGGAGCACCCGGTATTTGGCGACAGACCCTCAGCGGACGGAGCGCCCGGTAGTTGGCTGCAAACCCGTAGTACTCAACAGAAGGAGTACCTCAGCAGTCTTCGGTTAGGGAGTAGTACCTCGGAGTCGTGACAGGACCACTGTACACTCCAGAGACGGGGTTCTTCAGCAGTTACGGTTTCGATAATGAAAATCCTGGTTTGAGCTGAGACTTTTGACCTTTTTGTTTACCTCATGATTGAGATGGGTCACTTGATAACTTAGGTATATGTATGGGCATATACCTGGGTAGTGGTTATCCGTTGATTTCACAATCCTTGTGTTTTCTCATGATTGAGATGGGTTACTTGATAACTTAGGTATATGTATGGGCATATATCTAAGTAAAGGTTATCCTTGTTGGTTTAGTGAGACCTTGAGGGTCTCGGGGTCCCTACTGAGTATCGTTATACTCACCCCTGCACGGGCTATGCCCGCACCTCGTTGTGTTGGTTGCAGACGACGGGCAGTGCTGACGGAGGCCGAGTGTTCGAGGACTGGTCGGTACCTGGAGGTGGACTACATGACGAGTCAGTACCCGGAGGTGGAATACACGACGAGTCAGTACCCGGAGGTGGACTACACGACGAGACGACACACAGAGGAGGTTGACGGACGAGAGCGTGGAGGAGGCTATCTGTACCTACCCTTCAGGTAGGATCTGTGGTGGACGACCAGGAGCTGCGCTATCTGTACCTACCCTTCTGGTAGGATCCGAGGAGGACGACCCAGGAGATGCTTCCTTCTTCCAGCTGTTTGTCTTTTTGCTGTTGTACCTTGTTCAGTTGTAGTTGTACTTTCTTTTGGGTTTGTATTCTGGCCCATTTACTTTTCATCATTTCTTTGTACTTAGTATTTTGCTTCTGCTTGTACTATGTGGTGCTTGTTTTCTTTTAAAAAGGCAATGCCTTCCAAGTTATCTGGATTTACGCCTTTGGTGCTAGTCGCCTGCCCCTAGCCTATGGAAGGCGGGCTTGGGGTAGTCACGACACGAGCCCTGAGGAGGGGTCGTGATAGGAATTTTATTCCTTCAACATATTACGCTCTCCAGACTGTAAAAGTTTGAATTTTTTTAACTTAAAAGTGAAAATGTTCTATAGGTGTATTCATAAAATATTATGAACATCATGTCAAAGATTAATTTAAAGTTATGGGTAGTAAAATCACATTAATGTCATGTTTTGATGAAATATTTTATGATTGTTACTTTACGTTTCATTCTGGATAATAATGCATGACATACATTAACAGGGATCCTCTTATTTTTCAAATCCATAATGCAGAGTTATAGACCTAGTGATGTTTCCAATCAGGAATAAGAAGGTTTTAATATTACTATTTGAATAAGAGATGTTATACCCACAATAAATCATTGATATAATGGTCCACCGGAAGCTTCACATGGTTAGAGAGCTTCAGCTATGTGGTTATATCCATTACATATGGATGTACAACATTTAATGGTATATGATTATTTTGAATGGGTATTTCAATGATCAACATCCTTGAGATGGTTTTATTGTATAAAAATATATTGTGGAAGAATATGTTGAATTCTGTATTGATTACCTATCAGATGTTGACCACATCTATCTCCCAAAGTCTCATCATAGTGAATGCCTTATGGGTGAAGGGATTTACAAATGATATGTTGGTACAATTATCATCATTGAGCGTGAGAAATAAAACCTTTACATTTTACATAATAGGGAGGATTTTAATCCATATGTTGAATCCCACTAAGTAATTCTTTGGGATTTAATCCATTTATAGATGAAGGATGAATATCTAATATACATAATCAATATTTCATAGGATGGTTCTTAGATAAAATTTCTATAGTGTTATTTGAAAAAAAAAATTCAATTGTTCAATGAGTTTGATGGCTAGCCATGGGACCAAATGAAAATGATATATGTTAAACTGTTTTTGTACTAAATGGTTATAAGGTCAATACAAAATAACATGATGTTTGAAGTGTGATGAAAAATAGTAAAGTTACACTTGTAGTGGAAGAAATGCACATATCTAGTTCTAAATATAGAAATATAATTTATATGAATACATCTTACTTAGAAATTATTAAATAGATATCTGAGTTGGATTATCCAAAATTTTAGGTTCTGATTTTTTGTTTAAATATGTTTTATAATATGAGTGTAGTGAAAGTTGATGGAATGGGATTCGTGATGGTGAATTTCAATGTTGAAGGGGGAAATGAAGATCCATCCATAATGGAATCACAGGAAGTACACGTATTTTATATCTCTGATCCAACAAACAATAATTGGTTTTTTTCCTGTTGGTCACTAAAATAATTGATGGGTAATATAAAAATTCAAATGAGGTTGAACCATTCATTGGGAGATCACAATCGGTTCCTGGAAGTCCCAATGTTGATAATGTATGGTATATTATAAGGGTCCAAAAATAGGGGTTTTAGATTCTTGATAAAGGATCTAATCCCTTCAACCATTAAAAAAATAGAGTTTAATTAAATTGTGAAATTGTTTTAATATACTATGTTTTTTCTCATAATATAATATGTTCTAATTAGCATTTACATAAGACAAATTAAATGTTAATCTCCTCTCGTAGATAATGTCTACTATTGGTGATGATTTTTCCAATCCTGAGGAAGAAAATACTACTGATGCTAAAAAATCCAAATTATTAGGTGATCAATAGCATGTTGATGAAAAAACAAGAAGTATGAAGCATCACAGTGTTGAATAAAATTATCTCAGGAATATGTAAGGGTATAAAATTGGAGGTTGTATGGAATAAGCATAGCCAAAATGTTGACCCCAACAAGTCAATTTTCATTAGTTATGTTGGGTTTTCAAGGAGAATTAATGTGCTGGTTGATATGTTTTTTTGGTGTGACAATCTTCTAATAATGAAGGAAACTCTCTTGGAAGATATAAATGTAACGTTTCGATATACTTTCCATATTTCACTAAAAATATATAATTAAAAATGGATTTAGTTTTCATTATTCTTTATTGATTTTATTTATTTTAGATAATTTATATCCAATATATGTCATAGTGGATGCTGGAAAATATTATAGAGGCTTTTGGACATTTTATACAATGTCAAATCTTAGGGATTCTGAGGGGAAACTAAATCTCCATTGACTAGTTAGTTATGCACACATTATGAAGCATTAAATATCTAATACATTCATCAGTCGTAGTGATAAGAAATCATTTCAAGAGCATTATTTTTGATAATATATTATTTTAAGTTATTTATTTTATCCAATTGGATTCAAAATTGTTAATTTATGAAATATAAAATGAGTACCAAAAATAAATAGCGTGCATTAATTCCAATATAGCCATATAAAAAAGAAATAATGGGGTACACTTCACTAGAGAGTAAATTGGTGTGTATTTAAAATCAATAATAAAAGTTTTATGTGATATAAAAAAAGACATATGTTACTTTTTTATGTGTATATTTATGAATAAAAACTCAAAGCCACTTCCACGCCACATCATGTAAAATGGAAGAAGTGTCACATAAGTATGGTCGGTAAACTTGTTGACAAAAACAAATAAAATCATTTTAGGAAAATTGTATAAGTATTAAATAACAGTCATTTTCTTTTGATTTATAATAGTATTACATATTATATTCATTAAAGATCATATTTATTTTATATGGTATAAAAACAAGAATCGGTAGTGACTGTACATGATGAAAAAAATTACTTTTAGTATCCTTAAAGAGTCCGAAATAATATGGTTGGATTAGAGGGGTAGGTTTTTGATTGTCTCATTGAACATATATGGAGAATATAAACCCACATGAAGATATATATAAGACCATTAAATTATTTAAAGTATAAATAGATACTTTTGAAGATATTATTTTTCGGTCTAGTTTGGCAGACCAATACATGAGAAAGGATCAATGCAAACCGGTAGTGGAACAAATATCCACACATGAATAAACAAATGAACCTACAAGAGTTAAGTCTATTCCTTCCCCTCTACCACATACCATACCCAAGGTAATCAATTTTTTCATTACTCTTTATCCTAAATGTGAATCAAATTTCTATGACATCATTATATTTCTAAATTTATGCATGGTAATGTTGAATGCGATAACTATACGTCAAAAACCATGCACCAATTTATTATGACGAGTGTGGTTTATAATATCTCAGGAGGCAGGTTACCCAATGATAACCTCCCAAATTATCACATGATAGTTGGTATTGATGTAGCTCAAGATCCAACCAATGAGTTTTCTATTCCTCTTGATGACCCAGATGTTACAATAGTCAATGCTGCTATTGGAAATTTCATAGTATGGATATATAAAGATACATGAGGTATGTCTTAAATAAATTTTGTATTATGAAAAACTTGTAATAGTTGATGAAAAATGTTTAGATGTGGGGTGGAGTATTACAAATCGATAAATTGATGTGGAAATGGACGTTCAGATCAAGATAATCTAGTGAATCAACCAATAAATCGATAGGAAATTCTAGTAGTACCTTCCCTCCATAAGTTCCAAACAAAAATTTATTTTTATTACAACTTGATTAATTATCCACAGTTAATTATTAATATAATTATTACATTCCATATGAAGAATAAATATTCTAAACATTCATTACATGTGAAGTTGGTATTGAGAGTATAAATGTGATAATCATGTTTTAATAGCTTGGAGACTCAGTTTGGAATACATAAATAAGGTATATTTTCATAATATGTTTCAGGAACCAACCCAGGTCAACCCCAAACTGAACACTCAATTAGGGCCCCAACAAGAATCGAGAGGCATTCCCAATACTCACAGGATAGAAACTGGTGTTAGCTATCATGGATAAAGTAATTGGGGTTGAATTGACCAATAAAAATGACAAAAAGTAAATATAAACTGAACAAAAAAACCAACACTAGAGGAAAAAAAACATCACATACCCTGATCTGACTCTCCAATTCACCAACGGCCACTAAGCCAACATCAACCCATGGAAACAGAGTCTGAGTTGGAAAGAACACTAAATTCTAAAAAAGATAAGGTGATATGCATGATTATTAAAACTCAGTAGGCATGACGGAAGAAATTGTTCCCTATGTCTTACAATTTAGAAGAAAACTAATATCTGAAAATTTGAAAATAAGACATAAAATAAGGTCCACTATTATTTTTAAAATATTAACTAACGGGCTTCTATTTTTAAGAAAAAACCAATTTTCCATTACATTTTAAAAAAATTCCAAATAATGAAAATTAATTTAAATAAATTATTTTTGAATTCAAATAGTGATGGGATGGTAAATTTTATATCTAATTCAAATACAAGGTTTTTCATTATATAAATATTAGAAAACAGGGTAATGTATCATATGTAGGAAAACTGTGTCACAGAATCAAGTAATAAAAGTGCTAAAAATGAAACAAGAACATAGAGATATGTAATAATTGTAATTTCCTAATCATATATATAATAAATCAAAGTGCATACTTACTTTGGACTCAACTATCAGTGTATGGTGCAGCTATATAGTCTATAACCAATTGGATTCTCTATAAAAACCTCAGTATTGGAAAATACCCTCTAGAATTTTCGAAAAAACATGGGGGTACTAATCAATTTAATAGGTACTATTAAGAAACTATTACTCGACACTCTAGATTATACCCATGAATCCCATGAGAATAGTATAATGATGAATGAGGTTGTACTCTCATGCATGTCATTAACCATAACCCATATATGCCACCATACAATCCTAGATAACACTCTAACAACACCTATGAGAAGACTCTCTCATTGAGAGGGTAACCATAGGGGTTCTCATCACACATAGATCCTCTCAATGTTCCAAATGGACCAAAACATTTTCTATTTGAAATCCATTACCCAATATGAGGGTGAAAATATCATTCATGTTAGGAAGATTCCAAATCATCCATTCATGTCGTTTGATTTCCAAACTACACTTTAAGGTGCCAATTGGGACATGTTTTTGGTAAACACATTTACCAAAGGATTTTAGATCAAAAAAATACACATCACAAGTAAGGAATCATTTATAAAGATATTTTAATCATCTATGATAATTCAAATTTAAAGGCAATATTGTAAACATTCATAGAATTTTTTTTACATATATAAAAAACCAATTCCAAGAAGCACAATCAATTTTTACAAACATATATATATACCACATAAATATAAATAAATACATTTAATATGATCAACCAGTCATGGAATTTAAATTAAAGGATCATCATTAGATAACCTACCTCAAACCACCGATATTTAACAATAGAAACTAGATTCATCCCTTTTTCTACTTGAATGCATATGCTCCTTCTCATATATATAATGGAACCCATCCAACATCTATATATTCCCATGGGAAAATATGTACAATGGGGTCCTTACATATATGATTATAGATGCATATACCCCTTTACAGATACACACATATGTATTTTAACATATATACAAAATCACACATATCCCCAATGTATATATGAGCACTTCCCTATATGAATATAAACAATGTGTGAAATTACAAATATACATGCCAACCAATGCATACACATGTAAGTAACCTTCAACTCTGGTGACTCAAAACTGCTTCAAATATGACCAAGATGTACTACACAAATACAAGGAACCCAAATCATCAAAATAACACAACAAACATTTGAACAAACAAATAGGGTATAAGAAACCAACCTCAAATGGTGGTGAAAAAGATTAAATTATCTGATATACTTTTCCTTCATGGATAATTTCAAAACACACCCAAATCAGACCCAATGAAATCATTATGAAACATAAAAATGTGGGTGAAATAGAAAAATCAGGTGAACACACACCCTTGGGTTTGACTAAATGAAATTGTGTGGTGAAAGAGGGAAAAAACTCCAAAAAATGAAAATAGGGAAGAGGAGGGATTTCATTAGAGAGTTGACCAAGACTCATGAAATAATTTCTATGAAACGACATGGGGTGGGGGGAGCAAGGAGGGTGGTGTCTAACTATAGAGGAAGGTAGGGGCGGGTTCCATACAAGGGAGACTGGAAAGGGGGGATTAGGTTGCGCGAGGTAGTGGTTGGGGGAGGTATTATGATAAGATAATAATAATAATAATAATAATAATAATAATAATAATAATAATAATAATTATTATTATTATTAAATTATTTCGTTTATTTTATTTTTATTTTTAAAACCAGTTAGGTCACGTGGTTTGGTACACAATTTTCTAGACCATGTGCCAATCATGAACTAGCCACTACCTCAACCAATAACCGTTGGACAGTTACCACTAAAAAGATGAATTACTAAGAAAGTTTTGCCTTATTAGTTCCACTTTTCATTGCAAACTCAAATAGAAAAACCACATGCTTCTACATGATTTCATAGACCATATGAAAGTGGTGTGGATACAACACCAATGAACCCACATGGGGAACCTAATTGTTACCCATAACAATGTGTGATAACCGTATAAAAGGTAGAAGTTTTAAAAAAGAAAATTTGGTCAACCAACTATTGGGATTCAACCAGAATCATGAAAAAGAATGAATGATACCCAAAAAATAAAAAAATATGTGTCAGATCAGGGTGTGACAATTCTCCCCACCATGAAAATTTATACCCCCTGAAAGTCCCAAGTGACTCGATTGGTTAAATATCAAGTCAAGGACTGAATGAACCTTAATACATATTCCACCCAATGATAGAAAACTATGAACTCAGTGTCTTCTTAATGAAAAACATCAAGATAGATAAATGAGACTGAAATGGTTATATCAATAGAAAAAACAACCCCATAATAAAGAAAATTAGATACACAATAACTCAAGTATCACAAAAAATATTTGATGAAGAATGTAAAATTCCCAAAAACAACCTCAACATTGAAGAACTTGAACCCTAGAATAGAAATAAACTTATCTTGTTCAAGGTCTCCAGGAACATTCATCATGTTACCCATTATCCAAGCCAACGAATTAACATAATCATGGTATGGACAAGTATAGAAAAAGAATTTCCCCATCCAGGAAACCTTGATCACTATGTTTACCATGAAATCCTCATATTCTAGTCTCCCTACCAAATTAAGACTCTAGAAAAACATTTATTTTCCAAATTGAAACCGCTCAAAAATCCAAAAATGAACCTTTAACACTAGTATGACATCTTAATTTCCAAATTCAACACCCTAACAACTTAAAAGATTATATCAAAGAGAACTATAGTGCGTCTACCCACCATTTAAAAACTAACTATCATGGAATTAAAACCAACATATGGTTCCACAATGAAAATGAGAAAAACTAAACAACAGAACAAATCAAGAGTCATTATTTCCATAAGAAACAAGAATCCCAAATAGGTGCATCCCAAAAAACAAAACCATTCCAAAATCAAGATATGACTACCACCAAAGAAAAAATGGGTTCCAAAATAGGCAACAATAGGAAGGTAACAATTAAAAGACATCTTCTCTAATGTGAGATACAACGTGTTGGTTGCATATCCACTACACCTGATAGCTCCACAACTACATGAACAAATTCACTCTAATATCTATTGATAGGGCATGGATGTATTGAAGCGTCTATTTCATCATAGTTGGGAGCTGATAATCCCCGACTGAAACTTCCTCTTTCGATTGAGAAACTTATAGAACCCCCTTTAGGCAACCCAAGGGGACATGCCATATGAAACATCTTCTCATAAACGTAATTCTAACGAGGTATTATTTTATTTTTTTGGTAATGAATTTGGGAAGCAACCCATTAAAAATTAGGTGAAATCCAAAGTTATAAAATCATTTGGCTCCACAAATAATTTCATAGTCTGCATAGATTCATCAACATGAATACCCATAGAATCTTATTCAGAATTTTCTCAAAGACTCCCGCCAACACAAATTTGATAGGCTCAAACCACAAAATGACGACCAAAACAAATTCCCAAAATCCACATTCACATCGACTAATATGGATGATACTTGAGATACTTTCCACCCACTCCTCAATTGTAAATTTCTTGGGAATACACTAGAAATAAGAAACACAAAATAAAATCACAATGCATCACAATACAAAATTCTATATCCCAATCACGAGTCCACAACTCAACTCAAAAAATACCTCAACAAAACTTCCAACACACACAAACCAAAAATTCCCAAAATGGAAAAATAAAAAATGAAAAAAGGAAACCCCACAAAACTCTAACTATTTGAATCATTCAAAACACCCATTTTCAAAACCCAATTTCAGAAATAAAACAACTTTAATTGGTTAAGTTTTTTCCATTTTTATTCCATGAAGAATCATATATTTATATATATATGTATCTCATGGTGGCTCAAAAACCCATCCACACATTCCAAAAAAAATATGCTTACCATATTCATACATCCATACATGTGAAAATCCATAGGAACACCAAGGGTCAAATAGAAAAAATTACCTTCCAAAAAACTCTATAAAACATGAAAATTTTCACAAAACCCTTGAAAATACAAAATTTATTTCCAAAATTATTCCTATTTCAATACACCCCCATAACATTTAAAAAAATATTTCCAATTTCCCAAAAGTCATCTATCCAACTTTTCACAAAACCATTCAAAAATCTAATATCACTTTCCAATATGACTCACGTCTTTGAATAAACCCATTTCACTTTCAAAATTATTAAAATATTTCACTTTGTAAATACCATTTTTTATAAACAAATCTCCACATTTTTCAATCAAAACATAATTTTAAAATATAAATAAAATCCCCACTTAAACCATCCTAACACAACAATAAGAATAAATAAGAGAAACCTATAACTAAACCAGTGAAAATCCCAAAATATCAAAAGATAACTGTTACACATAACTTGGTCACATAGACTGGTAGGCCATTTTCCAACTTGGTGACCACATAAGAGGTCGTTGGAGTATTTGTATGGTATGCACATGGTTTTACAAACTATTCACAATAAACAAACATCCATTGAATTCCTTCAAAACTATCACTTTAAACCTTGGAGTTTCTAAAAATGATACACTTATACTCAAATCTAAACAATTCATCCTTCAAAAACTAAAATCCTAAAAAAATGAGAAGAAAGCTCATATCTTGAGGCACAAACATCCTAAACTACCCTATAAATTTAAGAATCCTTTTGAATAGTTGTTTATCAAAAACCTACCCACAAATGTCCACCTGAATTCTAGAAACACTATCTATGAACAACTGGACATCATAAAATCACACGGGATATGGTACTCTAATACTATTTTGTTACAAACCATCCATGTTTAGTCACCTTAGACTTCTTGCAATAAGGCATGAGAGTCATTCTCAATCCTCCCAGACTGTAAACTAGTGTCGAGCATCAAAGTGTTGTACCTCTCGTACCCCTCGTGGTTTAATTTTCATGATCACAATCACTCTCTTATTTATCTAATCTTGTTTTAAGTGTTTTTGGATGATAGGCATGATTTCAGGTGGCCAAGGAATTGGGCCAAGAAAGCAAGAAGCCAAAGTGGACTGATTTTCAGTCCACCGGCCAACCGGTGGCTTCACCACCGGCCAGCCGATGAAACCCAGACAGAAGGCTGAGCCACTGCCTCAGCACCGGCCAACCAGTGGCCTCAGCACCGGCCAGCCGGTGGCACCCAGCCAGAATAGTGTCAGCCACTGCCTCAGCACCGGCCAACCGGTGGCCTCCTCACCAGCCAGCTGGTGGTGCCTGAGCCCGAGCCCTCTTCCATTTTCAAAGCACCGGCCAACCGGTGGCCAAGCACCGGTCAGCCGGTGGAGCCAGTCAAACTAGCCGTTGGGCTTTGACCAGACCTGTCCACTTGCCTCCCAATGGCTCCGAAGGCCTCTCCAACGGCTCCGAAGCCTCCCAAAGGCCATATGAGGGTTCCCCCTCTATAAATAAAGGACTAGGAAGCCCCAGAACACTAGCGAAACACACGGAAGCCCACAGAACACATTTTACATCATTTGGCGAACCTCCGGCGGATTGCTTCAAAGAACCCTCACCTGCTCCAACCTTCTTCCACATCCAAGGAGCACCACCATAGAAGCTTGGGAGAGCTCTTCATCAACCCCATCAATCCTTTGGCGCCCAAGGCTTCTCCCATTACGGTTTTTCATTGTTTTATTATTTTGAGCATCAATTTGGGTTTGTGCCTACAAACCCCATCTCTTTCTTTCATTCTCTCTTTTGGGTTTTCACACCACCTTCAAGGTGTGAAGAGGTTAGTCAAGCCTTCCCTTTAAAAGGCTTGAGACATAGGTGAGCTAGCCTTCACCTATAAGAAGGCTAGTGGGTTCTTGCTCAACCATTAAAAGCAAGTGGGTTCTTGCATAACCATTAAAAGCAAGCTGTAATAGGATCTAGACTAACCTTAAAGTCTAGAGGGTTTCTTTCTAAAACCATTAAAAATCAAGCGGTAGTAAATCTCTCAACGGTTGAGTTGGGAGCGGAGACGTAGGCTTGGGTTTAAGCCGAACTCCGTTATCAAGTTGTGTGTTTTGCCTCTTTTATTTCCGCTGCACTTTCACTTTGTTTTTAAATTGTTAATTAATTTTTAAAAGGCAATTAACCCCCCCTCTTGCCATCATTTCTTCCCTTCTCTGCCCAACAATTGGTATCAGAGGAAAATTTGAGTAATACCTTAACCGGTTTCAAATTCAAGATCCATTGTGATGGCATCAACCTCTTTCGCCCCCGAAGGCTATTCTTTGGGTCGTGCTCCATTTTTTGATGGAACCGACTATACCTATTGGAAAACCCGCATGACCACTTTTCTTAGAATCATTGGTTATCCGATTTATAAAATTGTCATGCATGGTTACTCTCTTTCTTCTCCCGATGAATCCAAATGGACTCAAGCCGATATTAAAAATTTCGAGCTTGATGGAAAAGCCATGAACGCTCTACATTGTGGCCTTGATCGTAATGAGTTCAATCGAGTTTCCACATGCACCTCATCACATGAAATCTGGAAACTTTTGGAAGTTACCCATGAGGGGACCAACAAAGTGAAGGATACTCGATTGGATATGTACCGTCAAGATTTTGAGTCTTTTACCATGCATCCATCCGAATCTATTTCTGAAATTTTTACACGCTTTACTGACGTTTTCAATGGTAGAAAGTCTCTTGGTGATGATGTGTCTGCAGAAACAATGGTCAAGAAGATCCTTTGGATCCTACCAAGCTCATGGGCACCGAAAGTCACGACAATCCAAGAAGCAAAAGACATCAAGAACATGCCTGTCGAAGAGCTCATCGGATCCCTCATGACCTACGAGATCACCATGAGGAGGCAAGCTGAAAAGGAAGGCAAACCGATCAAAGTTCCAAAGAACATCGCCTTCAAGGTTCAAAAAGAAGAAACCTCCTCCTCCTCATCATCTTCCACTTCAAGCGGCGATTCCGAAATGGAGAACCTTTCCCGCAAAATGCACAAGTTCATGAAGAAGCACAAGAAGAAGAAATCCCGCAAGGCTCAAAAGGAAAAACACGACGAAAAATCCGAGCCCGAGGTAACATGCTACGGGTGTGGAAAGAAAGGCCATTACAAGCCCGATTGTCCACTCAACAAGAAAAAGGCCAAGCTAAAGGAGAAGAAGAAGGCTTTCAAGGCCACATGGAGTGATAGATCCACATCCTCCTCATCCTCCTCCTCAAGTGACAACAGTAACAAATGCCTAATGGCATTTAATGAGGTATCCTCTTCCGACTCCTCATCCTCTAGTTCTTAAAATTCTTTTAATCATTTATCCTACGAGGATCTCCAACATGCTAGAGATCAATTGGAGGAAGGTTTTCATGAACTTTCTTCCAAATTTGTTGCTTTAAAAAAGAATTTCAAAAAACTTTCTTCCGAAAAAGAGCAACTTCTCAAAGAGAAGGAAGACTTGACCCTTAAAATCCAAAACCTTCCCGATGTTGAGTCTATGGAATCAACAATCAAAGATTTAAGGGAATCCCTTGCCAAGTTCACCCAAGGTGAACAAAATTTGACCAAATTACTTGGTTCCCAACGCATATCTAGAACCACCGAAGGGCTTGGCTATTCCAAGAAAGCTTCCTCTTCCCATGCTCCAACTATTTTTGTAAGGGGATCTCTCAAAATAAATTTTGCAATTATTGTAAAAAACCCAGGCACTTAATTTATGAGTGCGATTGCAAAAATTCCCGGTATGGAAGGCCCAAAACCTTTTTCTTTAATGATGAATTTCAAAGGAGAAGACCCTCCATAAGACAAGTGTGGATTGAAAAATCCCTTTTAGCGAGTCTCTCCAGGCCAAAATTTGTCTCGGTTTCAAAAACCTCTCCCCGGTGATCTGTTGTTTTTATTTAGGGGGAGTTAGGATCGTTTTAACCTTTTTGAGTTTTTCATTTCAAATTTTCATTTCAAAATTTTCAATTCAAATTTTTGATTTCAATTTCAAATCTTTCAATTCAAATTTCAAAATTTTCATTCAAAATTTTCATTCAAAATATTCAATTTAAAACTTTCAATTCAAAATTTTCAATTCAAAATTTTCAATTCAAAACTTTCAATTCAAATTTCAAAAATTTCAATTGGTTTAAAATTTCTATCTTATTTTTCAAACTTTTCCCTCAATCAAGTTTTATGCCCCGTGCTATTTTGATAATCACAAAGGGGGAGAAATTCTTGGTTGATTGGGGGAGAAATCTTTCTCTCATGCTTTGCTTTACTTTCCCATTTATCCTTTAAAGCATGTCTTTCATTTAAGTATTTTACATTACTTGTTTTGGTGATTGTGATCATCAAAATAGGGGGAGATTGTTGTACCTCTCGTACCCCTCGTGGTTTAATTTTCATGATCACAATCACTCTCTTATTTATCTAATCTTGTTTTAAGTGTTTTTGGATGATAGACATGATTTCATGTGGCCAAGGAATTGGGCCAAGAAAGCAAGAAGCCAAAGTGGACTGATTTTCAGTCCACCGGCCAACCGGTGGCTTCACCACCGGCCAGCCGATGGAACCCAGACAGAAGGCTGAGCCACTGCCTCAGCACCGGCCAACCGGTGGCCTCATCACCGGCCAGCCGGTGGCACCCAGCCAGAATAGTGTCAGCCACTGCCTCAGCACCGGCCAACCGGTGGCCTCCTCACCGGCCAGCCGGTGGTGCCTGAGCCCGAGCCCTCTTCCATTTTCAAAGCACCGGCCAACCGGTGGCCAAGCACCGGTCAGCCGGTGGAGCCAGTCAAACTAGCCGTTGGGCTTTGACCAGACCTGTCCACTTGCCTCCCAACGGCTCCGAAGGCCTCTCCAACGGCTCCGAAGACTCCCAAAGGCCATATGAGGGTTCCCCCTCTATAAATAAAGGACTAGGAAGCCCCGGAACACTAGCGAAACACACAGAAGCCCACGGGACATATTTTACATCATTTGGCGAACCTCCGGCGAATTGCTTCAAAGAACCCTCACTTGCTCCAACCTTCTTCCACATCCAAGGAGCACCACCATAGAAGCTTGGGAGAGCTCTTCATCAACTCCATCAATCCTTTGGCGCCCAAGGCTTCTCCCATTACGGTTTTTCATTGTTTTATTATTTTGATCATCAATTTGGGTTTGTGCCTACAAACCCCATCTCTTTCTTTCATTCTCTCTTTTGGGTTTTCACACCACCTTCAAGGTGTGAAGAGGTTAGTCAAGCCTTCCCTTTAAAAGGCTTGAGACATAGGTGAGCTAGCCTTCACCTGTAAGAAGGCTAGTGGGTTCTTGCTCAACCATTAAAAGCAAGTGGGTTCTTGCATAACCATTAAAAGCAAGTTGTAATAGGTTCTAGACTAACCTTAAAGTCTAGTGGGTTTCTTGCTAAAACCATTAAAAAGCAAGCGGTAGTAAATCTCTCAACGGTTGAGTTGGGAGAGGAGACGTAGGCTTGGGTTTAAGCCGAACTCCGTTATCAAGTTGTGTGTTTTGCCTCTTTTATTTCCGCTGCACTTTCACTTTGTTTTTAAATTGTTAATTAATTTTTAAAAGGAAATTCACCCCCCTCTTGCCATCATTTCTTCCCTTCTCCGCCCAACACAAAGTACAATAAATTATGAATTATTTGGAACATAAAAATTAAAAATGAAAAAAAATAAAAAATAAAATAAAAAAACACTAGAGAGGAAAAGAATATAAAACATCAAAATAGTCAATCTTACACTGCAGGTCACCACTAACCACTAAACTAATGTTGCCCCATGTTGACTGAGTTCTAGTTGGAAGCAACATAAGAGGATAAAAACATGATTAATCCATAGACATGTGTATGAAAAATCATTAGGAACACCTCAATAAACTATTCACGTTTTCTCACCATTTAAAAGAATACTATTCCATGACTGTGTGAAAATAATATATATAAAAATATGTTTTTCACATTTTTTAAAAACCATTTAATAGGCTTAAATTTTTATGAAAACCACCTTTCACATTACATGTCCATAATAGTTTCCAAATCACAAAATTTAATTTCAATAAATTCTTTTTAAAGATAAATAGTTATGGGACATGTTTTTTAATTTTAATTTAAAATCAAAGGTGTCAATTTATAAAAAACCATGAAAATATGGGAAAGTATTGTATGTTTGAAATGTGTGTATTTGGATCAAGTAAAAAAGTGATTAAATGAAACATAAATATATAGATAAGTAATTATGGTAATTTCATAAACATATCTTGGATAAACCCATTGACATAATTTGTTCGGAATCACCTATAAGAGTTTGGTTCAGCACCATAGTCTACAACCATCTGGATGCTCTAAACTTGCCTCGCCAGTGGAAAATCCCCTTTATGCTATCTATAAATCCAAGGGGTATTAATCTATCTAATCAGGACTAGTAAGAAACTATCACTCAACCCTCTATATGATTCCCAGTAATCCAAAGATAATAGTGTAATGGAAAATGAGGAGGTTCTCACCGGCATCTAATAAACTATAACCCACAGATGTCACCGTGGTTTCATAGCAAAGACTTTGACACAAACTATGAAAAGACTATCTCATTGAGAGGATGACTATATGGGTTGCCAACAAACATAGAACCACTGACTGAATGTTAACATTTTTATTTATTTTGGGAGATCGCCATACACAGAAATGGAAAAGCATCACAGAGTTCCAAAGTAATGCAACCCCAACGAATCATTGACAACAAACTTCATCCCCTCACTAGTAAATGATCCCAAATTAAAAAATGAAACAGTACCGCTATAAGATGTGACCATTAACGCAATAAAATCCGCTACTGTGTTTTCCTCCTGACATGTATCCTCTCAAAGTTCTAAACAGGCCTACACATTTACCATTTTATAACCATTCATCAAAACTAGGGTGAAAATATCATTCATGTTCGAATGATGGTAAATGGTACTTTCAAGTGACATGATTGTAAAACTACAAATCAATGTTCCAAACGGATGAGGTTTTAGATTAAAAAAATTACTTAAGTCTTTGATTTAAAATAATCCTACTTCACATGTTAGTAATCATTTAGAAAACTATTTTAAAAATTTAGGAGACTTCACATTTAAAGAAATCTTGTAAACATGCTTATAAAAATTATGTAAATAAATTAAAAACTATACCAAGAGGTGAAATAAATTTTTAATAACATATATATACCATATAAATATAAAAACATTCCATTAAAATTATTAATTATTCAAGGAATTGAAATTACAACCTCTTTCATAGGGAACCTACCTCTAAATGAAGGCGTTTTAACAATAAAAACTAGAATCATCCCTTTTTCTACATTCACCAATATGTACCTTCACACAGACACACACATACACACACATATATATATACAGGGAAAAAATAGTTGTGTGCATATTCACATGTCTAAATATGTAAAATGGGGTCATTAAATATATTCATATACATGAATTCACCCCTTCCAACCTTTATAGGTATTAATTGTTCAAATATATACATTATAACACCTAGCCCCAATGTTAATATTTTCACTACCATGAGTGAATATAAATAAAGGGAGAACATACATATATGTTCCTACCCATGCATATTCTTGTAATTCAGCTTCAACTCTGGCAACTCAAAATAACATCATGGATGACCATGATGCACTACAAAAATTCTCAGAACCAAAAATCACAAAAAGAACACAAAACATTGGAAACCCCCAATAAGGAAGAATAAAACGACCTCAAATGGTTCCTGGTGAACCAAAATGATCTGATATGATTCGTCTTCACTAGATTATGTTGAAACATGCTCAAAGCTGACTCGAGAACCACATTTCACACCCTACCAATATAAGAGAACTGTAAAAATCAAATCAGCCCACACTCTAGGGTTTGGATGAAAGAAACCAGGTCACAGAAGAGGGAAAACTGTAATAAATATAAAGAGGTGGTAAGGTTAGGGATTACATCAAATATTTGACCAATATTCCCAAAGTAATCATAGAGAAAAATTATGTGGAGGGAGTTCAAACGGATGGGGGTGGAATGTGGCTATAGAGGAAGCGAGGGGGGTACTTGAGAGAGAATGGATATGGGGATCTAGTTGTGCAAGGTATCGAGGTGATTAATTAAGAGATAATAATAATAATAATAATAATAATAATAATAATAATAATAATAATAATAATCCTTTTCATCATCATGATCATCGCCATCATCCTAATAGTATTATTATTATTATTATTTAAAAAAAAATTATTATTTTTTAAAAAGCGTGGCTCGACGTTGGTCTTCAAGAATACATTCCAACCCTGAAATAGCAAATAAATCAGCTAGTAACCCTCACATAGTTTCCCCTAGTAAGATTTATGATTGGGAAAAATGTTCTCAAACAATTTCACATGAAATTTTCAACTCACCTAGCCTAACTGTATTCATTCTACATTGTTTAATAGACTATATGGAGATCGTTCACCACACCATTGACCTACCTAGGCACCCTCTTGGGAATTTCAAGGCTACTCCTAAGTGTGCGGGCCAATAATAAAACACCTAAAAGACTAAAAAAATAATCTTGAGCCCTCAAGCTAAAAATATTTAAAACACTCTCTAGAAAAAGATAAAATAATACAATGAATAAATTTAACAAATGAGAGGTTTCAGGTCACTATGTGATAATATGTTTTTTAAATAGTCATCCAATATATTCATTAATGTTAAAAAGTTTTCATTTTTTCTAAAAAAATTTATATCACTGCTATAGAAATAATTTTTTTTGAGAAACATGATTTGGATTCATTAAACCCTATATCATTTCAACGGATAAGAATTTTTTAGAGAAGGAAGAAATTAAACAGTTTAAAGATGAGTTATATGATGTGTTTGAGAAAAAATAAATAGACAACATACTCATTATGATTTCTATAATGCATGGGTAGAACACTTCAATCTAATCACATGAAATATATTTTTTATTTTTTGGTCAATTATTTGTTTTTGTTTTTTTGGAATCACTAGATGTGTATCAATCTCAATCAAGATACCCCAAATTATTATCATTTGGATCCAATTAATGGATAGGAAAAAAACCGACCACACATGATGTGTATTGTAAATTTTAATACACTTTAATCAAAATTTTATAGGGAAAGATTGAATTGTATTTTCCATTATTTTTAAATAAAAAAACTTATGATTGGGTGGTAAATATATATATTCTAAATTGTGGCATGAATTTTTTGACTGAATATAAAAAGTATCTGGATTACCTCAAATAGATATATATTAAGATATATATGTAAATATTTAACTTCAAAATCATATTTCAAAAAAATCTTATTTATCTCAATGTTTCTACATTATCTAAAGAAGGAAATATCAATAATTGTGGATATTATATTATCATGTTTATGAGAGAGATCATAAACCATGAAAATATGAGCACCCACAAATAGGTAATTTCCATAGGCAACTAAAATTTAATTAAAAATAATTCTCAATCGTTTTTTTGTCAATATTTTCTTTGTACTACCACTAAATTCTAAAACCTTTGTACTCAATAGAAAAAGTAAATTTGATTATAAATTATTGTATTTACATGGTTTCAAAATGTTTCCAAAAACAAATTTAAATGACAACCTTCTATTTTTTTATCTAGTACGAGCTATGACCCTAGAAATAAATTTGGTGTGTGAGGCATTAGTATCAGAATGCTTATATATTATTTTGGATATATTTCTCAATGATAAGTATAATGGTGGAAATAATTTCGTTTAAAAACGAGCTAAAAACATGGTCTCTTAATGTATTCTTCCATCGTGAAGATGTGACTTCCTACAACTTATTTAGATAGTTTTCTCAACAATTTATATACTTTTTTATTTAATTTCATTATCAATTTTAGAATAAAATTAGACTAATCCCTATCTAGTGATTCATCATGGGCAGTGGTGAATAATAAAACAAAATAACAATATATAGGTTTCAATTTGGTGGATGGTGGAATTATTTGGGTGATTTGATCATTGATTTTATGCATGATATAATATCACACATTATTATGAAATCCAAAAAATTAACACAACATATGTAAATTATTAAAATGGATTGACTAAAACTAATTATTTTGAATTCACATGTTAGGAAATTTAGTCTTCCCACCATTATATAAAAAAGAAATCCACAATCATTACATGAGTAGTGGTGTTTAACGTATAATTATTATGTATATATATAAATTTTTGATGGCTCTCTGTCAAAAAATGTGTCCAATAGTTCCTAACTAATATGATATGAACATTAACTATGTAACATGATCCATCTTCGTAAGATCATTAATAAAAAACTCATATTTATTCTCAATAAAAAATAAATGAGAATATGGATGTTCCCATTCTAATGAAAAAATAATGATGAAGTTCTACTAGCATTTATCATCACCCAGAATATTGAAAAGGATATATTAACCTATTTCAGAATCTAGCGAGTCTTAAAGGATTTTCTAGATTTTTGTTTCATATTGATTCTATAAAATTCTATAAAATTTTTTAATACTATCAATAAGGGGTAACAACTTTATAATTGAATTTAGTGTATTTTGAAAATATATAATGGTTTACACAGAGGTTTTCTCCATCAATTAAGGTAAATGGTTTATCATGGAGTATGTTCTCTATATTAGGGAGAAAGGTAAATATATATTTTTTTATGTTCCATAAAAACTCAAATGTAAATATTTATTTTAGTTTAATAAATGAATGATAACAGTTTTACCCTAATGGTTATTCCTTATAAGGAATAGATAAATATAAACATTAATCTTTAGTATAATCCTAGAATATAAAATGTGTTTTACATGATTTTTATTGAAAATACAATGGGAAATGTTTATATATGAGTTTTACACGAAACCAAACGGATAAAAGTTATTATGGGGAATTTTTGAATTATTTAAATGTTATGTTATTGTAAATTCGTTAAATATATCATGTTGTTGGCATTGAGCTTATAAAATATTTCATATGTATCCATAATGGGTGAATCAAAAGTTTTATGTTTTGGAATGAATGTTTAAAATAATTGGACAAGGAATGCATTATTTCATATCTATGTTTATTTTATTTGTTATTGTATTTCTAACATATGAAATGTATTATTATACAGGTGGGTTTTTTTCTTAAGTTGGTGTAATTTGTTCCAATCTTTTCATGATCTTGAGAGATTGGAATTTGAGGCTACAACTGAGATAATTACAAAAATGGAGGGGGTATAGAACATGTTCCTTTGTGGTAGAAGAGGAAACATCATCCTTCCTAAAATGTGAAGTGTTTGATGAAGAATTAGGTTTCATCTCCCATCAGAATGGAACATGTTCCATTTTTTGGAATTTTTTAATCAATTAAAAGAAAAATATATTATGTGTACTCAATTACACGCTCCTCAATCTGAAACACATTATTCTCTTTATGACTCTGACTGTATGTTTTTAGTTTATAATTTAAATTTTAGTTCAAAATAAGCATCAAATAAAAAAATAAGGAAAATGAGTTAATATTATTTTGATACTTTTGAAAAACAATATATAAGTCATTTTTGACATGTAAGAATCATTTTTAGCACAATCTGATGCACGATGTGGCCAGTATGACTTCATATATTGATTTTTATTTAAAATTTACATAAAATATTATTAAAAAAAAATTTATATACTCAAAAATAGGAAAACACAACCACATTATTTTGATAATTTTGGAAAAAGATTCATACGTCATTTGTGACACGTAGGAATAAACTTCCCTCAATCTGATACAGAGTGTCGGGTATGACCTCAAGTGTCCATTATCAGTTCAAAATTGGAATAATAGTGAAAATTAAGTGTCACTCACTAAAAATAGAGCAAAAAACATTGTATTGAACTAATAATTTAGTAAAACGATTTATAATTCGTAGGTAATTTGTAAAAAATAGTCTCCCATCAAACCGACACAAGATGTGATTGGTATAACTCACATACTTTTTTCTAATTTAGAATGACATTTTTTTAAAAAGGTGACATACTCAAAACCAGGAAAAAACATTTTGATTGTTTATATTCATTATTAAAAAATTTATATATGATTTTTTATGTGGAGGAATCATCCTCATCTCAATATGACACACGGTGTGACTGGTAAGACTCCATGTGTGTCTTTTTATTTAGAATTTACAATAATTTCTATAAAAAAAGAAAATTAAAAAATTCAAAACTGATCGAATGAATTCAAATTTGTTTAATGATTTATTAAAATGATCTATAAGTCATTTGAGACCTATATTAATTAGCTTCATCTCAATCTGATACAAAATCTTCCCGATATGAATTAAAGAGTTTGTTATCAGTTTAAAATTAACATTTTAGTTCAAAATATTTCAGTCACTAAAAATCAAGAAAACATTCTTTGATTGTGTTGGAAATTAATTAAATTGATTAATAATTAATTTTTGACATTTAGGAATCATCTTATCATCAATGTGACACATTATGTGACTAATATAACTCTATGTTCTTGTTTTGTGTTTAAAATTTCATTTAAGTAAAAAAGGATAGTGACATACTCAAAACCAAGAAAATGAATTAGTATTATTTTAATAATTTGTTAAAATAAAAAATCAGTCCTTTTAATGTTTAGGAATTATTCTCTCAGCAATCTAATGCATGATGTGACATGATTGACTCCAACTGTGTCTTTTTATTTAAAATTGATATTAATTTTTGTAAAAAAGACTAGTGACATACTCAAAACCGATTAAACTCATTAGTATTATTTAAATATATTAGGAAACGATCCATAAGTCATTTTGTGATGTGAAATAAGAATCATAACCTTAATCTGATATAAGATATTCCTTGTATTACTCAAAATTTCTCTTATATATTAAATTTTTATGATTTAATTCAAAAAAATTTACTCAATAAAAATAGAGAAAACACAGTCATATTGAATTAAAGAATTTTAAAAATGATTAGTAAGATATTTTTGATTTATAGGAATAATTATTATGTAAAATAGATATAGGATGTGACCAGTATGAATCAAAGTGCTTATTTCTAGTTTAAAATGACATTTTATAAAAAAACACAAACAACATACTCAAAATCAAGAAAATGCATTAACATTTTCTTCAAAATTAAGTAAAATGATATATAAATCACTTTATATGTGTATGAAATAGCCTCCCCTCAATATCAAATAAGATGTGATCTATATGAATCCAAGTGTCACTTTTTATTTTAAATGTACGTAATTTTTAGTAAAAAAGACAACTAACATGCTCAAAACCAAGATAAAACATTCACAATATTTTGATACTTTATTAAAATGACCCATAAGTCATTTTTTATGTATAGGAATCAGTCTCACAAAAATCTGATACACGATGTGCCTGGTTTGACTCAATTTTTGTATTGTCAGTTTAAAATTGAAATTTTAGTTCAAAAAGTGTTACTCATTGAAAATAGAGAAAACACACTCCTATTATATTGATAATTTTGTAAAATGATTCACAAGTCATTTTTTGATGTATGTGTGTTAGTATCATATTAAATAAACACATGTTGTGGCCAATGTGAATCAAATTGCAGTTTCTAGTTTACAATGACATTTTAGTAAATAAGAGAAGTGACATACTGAAAACCAAGAAATTTTTATTCTTATTATTTGGATTATTTATTAATAGTATATATAATTCGTTTTAAATGTCTGGAAATCATTATTACCACAATCCAATCCATGGAATGATCATTATGATTCTAATTGTGTATTTTTATTTAAAATTGACATCAATTTTAGTAAAAAAGACAAGTAAAATTCTCAAAACAAAGAAAACGAATTTGTATTACTTTGAAACTTTATAAAAGTTATCCAGAATAATTTTTTTATTTGTAGGAATAAGGAACACCTTAATCTGATATATAATTTTTATTTTATACCTCAATGTGTATGTTATCAGTTTGAAATTAACATTTTTGTTAAAAACATCATTCACTCACTAAAAATTGAGCAAACTTGTGTGGATTGTCTCGATATTTTAGTAAACCAATTCATAAGAAATTTATGTCATGTAGGAATTGGCCCCACATCAAACTGAAGCAATATGTGGCTGGTATCACTCAATGTGTGGGTTTCTAGTTTAAATTCTATTTTAGTAGAAACCACAAGTTACAAAATCAAAACCAAGAAAACACATTCAAGATTATTTTGATACCTTATGAAAATAACATATATGTAATTTTTGATGTGTAGGAATCAGTTGTACCGCAATCTGATGCACGTTGTGACTGATTTAAATCGTGGTGTGTCTTTTTTATATAATATTGACATTAATTTTAGTAACAAAATACAAGTTATTCACTCAAAAAAAGATAAAAACATTCTTATTATTCTGATAATTTAGTTAAATTATCTATAAGTCATTTAAGATTTTTAGGAATTTGCCTCACCTCAATATCATACATGATGTTCTCAGTATTACTTAAAGTGTCTGTTATTTGTTTAGAAATGACATTAATGTTACAAAAGTATCATTCCATGAAAATTGAGAAAACATTCTCAAATTGTCATGATAAATTAGGAAAATTATTGAAAATTAATTTTCAAACTATAGGAATAAGTCTCACATAAACTAACACACTATGTGACTGTAATGACTCAAGCATCTTATTACGAGTTTAATGTGACTTAAAAAAACAAAACTCACATATTAAAAGCTGATAAAATGAATTTTTATTATTTTGATACTTTATTAAAATGATCCATAAATAATTTTTGATCTTTGGGAATCATCCTCACCTCAATCTGATTCATAGTGTTATTGGTATGACTCCATGTGTGTAGAAAAATGGAATGTAAATAATTTTAAGATTGTTTTGATAGGGTATGAAAATGGTTTTTAATTCATTTTATTCATTAAGGACTTAGATGCAACCAATCTGATACATGATGTGCCTGGTATAACTCAATGTGTATATTATCAGTTTAAAATTGATATTTTAGTTCAAAAAGTGTCAGTCACTAAAAACCCATAAAACACACATGGATTGTCATGATAATTCAGGAAAAATATTCAAAATTAATTTTTTTATGTTTAGGAATAAATATCACATCATACTGACAAATTATTGTATGGGTATGACTCTAAGTATGTATTTCCAGTTCAAAAGAACATTTTAGTATAAAGGATAAGCGACAAACTCAAAATTAAAAAAACACACTCATATTATTCTAATTGTTTATAAAAATGATTCATAATTTTTTAATGTTCATGAATCCTCCTCCCATAATTTCGAAGCACGGTGTAACCAGTATGACTCCCAAAGTGTTTTTTTAATTTAAAATTCAATTTTTTTTAAAAGGCATGTCATGTCCTCAAAACCAAGAAAACATATTCATATTGTTTTGATACTTTATCAAAATGATTCTTTTGTCATTTTTGATGTCTCAGTATCCATTTCACATTAATATGATACATGATGTTCCTAGTATGACTCAAAATGTGTGTTATTAGTTTAAATTTTGAATTTTTGTTCAAGAAACTTTCACTCACTGAAAACAAAGAAAACATGCTCATATTGTTTTGATAATTTGGTACAATTATTATTATGTAATTTTTGATATATAGGATTCATTATTATATCAAACCGACACATGATGTGGTCGATATGAATCTATGTGTGTGTTTACATTTTAAAATGGCATTTTTGTAAAACAAATGTGACAGATATAGATCCCAGAAAACACGTACATATTGTTTTGACAAAATATAAAAATGGTCCATAAATCATTTGTCGCCTGTAGGAATCAACCTCACCTCAATACAACAAATGACAAGACTGGTATGACTCCAAGTGTGTTTTTTATTTCTAATTGACATTAATTTTATTAAAAAAGATAAGTTACATACTCAAAACCAAGAAAACATATTTTTATTATTTTTATATATTATTAAAATCATTTATAAGACATTTATAAGGTGTAGTAATCCACTGCAGCTTTATCTAATAAACGATGTTCCTGGTATGACTCATTGTGTCCATTATCATTTTATATTAATATTTTTGTTGATAATTTACCACTCAATTAAAAGTGAAAATACCCACTCAGATTATCTTGATAATTTTTGGAAAATATTCATAAGTTATTTTTTATATGTAGAAATCATTCTATCTAATACATTATTAAAATTATCCATAATACATTTATAATGTGTAGGAATCAACCACACCTCTATCTGATACACGATAATCCTGATATGACTCATTGTGTCCATTATCATTTTATAATTAGCATTTTAGTGTAAAAAGTGCCACTCAATTAAAATTGAGAATACCAACTCATATGGTCTTGATAATTTGGTGAATATATTCATAATTAATTTTGGGAATATAGAAATCATTCTCACACCAAACTGGCACACTATGTGACTACTATCACTCAATTTGTGTGTTTCGTTTTTAAAATTACATTATAATAAAAACACAAGTGACATACTAAACCCCAAGAAAATACATTCTTGTTATTTTGATACTTAAGGAAAAAAATGATAATTCATTTGTGACTAGTGGGAAGAAGCTTCTCATCAATATAATACATTTTGTGGATGGTATTACTCTGTGTGTATTTATTTAAAATTGACATTAATTTTAGTAAAAAAGAAAAAAGAAATACTAAAAACTAAGAAAATAAATAATGATTTTTTATACATTAGGGGAATAATCCATAAGCAATTTTTGATGTGTATGAATCATCCTAACCTCAATATGATACATTATATGCCCAGTATGAATCAATGTGTCTACTATCATTTTAAAATATACTTTTTAGTTAAAAAAGTGTCACTTATTTAATACCATTAAAACGTTCTCAGATTGTCTTGATAATTGAAGCAATGATTCATATGTAATTTTTGATCTATAAGACTTTTTTTCATGTCTAACTGACAAACGATGTGACCAGTATGACTCAATGTGCGCATTTATAGTTTACAATGACATTTTAGTAAAAAACACAAGTGACATGCTCAAAACATAGAAAACTCCATGGGATAGTTTTAATACTTTATAAAATTAATCAATAATTTTTTTGAGGGTGTAAGAATCAACCTCGCCTCAATCTGACACATTGTTTGACTGGTATGACTCCATGTGTGTGTGTATCCAATATATATGTGTTATTTTAGTTTAAAATGTGCATTAGAAAACCAAAACTCATCAAGTGGTACTATATTGTTTTCTCATCATTCTATTTTCTATTAATTAATTAAATTCCTTGTCATTTTTATTTGATCCTTATTTAGTAAATTTTCACATAAATAATTCTTTATGACTAACAAGAAAAGGTTTGACTTACAAGAATCAACTTCAAGTTAATAAAATAATTAATATTCCTGGTATGAATCAAAGATTAGTTTGAAATTAATGTATTGTGATTACTTTATATCATTATATTGTAACTAGCATATGAATTATATTCATTTTCAGGTGCATTATTTTTCTCGAGTTGGGGTCATTTGTTTTGTAATAACATCAGTGGGGGTTAGGATCCAAATACAAAGGTACATTGATGTTTTTAAATGTCAATGGTAATTTTTACATTCTCATGTAATTGAATAAACCAATGTTTTAACTGTCTATAATATTTTATTTTTTCTAATATTTGAGTTATAAATTTTATTTCACTTATAATATGTATTTTTACCATTGATATATTGTTTTTAGTGTAGAAATATATTCTAAATTTATCATCACATTGTAGTATCCCGATGTATCAGTGCTTTTACAATCATTTATTAAGGGTTACTTGATTAATAGAAGCACTGATGAAGGGGATATTTCTCAACGCTAAATAAAATTGTAGATAAATGGGTTCCTTTATTAGTATATATAAAAATAGTAATAAAGGAACCATTTATGAGCAATTTTTCAGTTATAATAATGGGCAGATTTATCAATTTTTTTCTTGTGCTGATAAAATCCTAGGGTTTTTAATCATTCTCCATCAGTCAATTCTTTTTTTACATTGACATTGGCCAATTTTAGCAATTTTAAAGGCATGTTTTTTTGTAATGAAAGTTAATAAAATCCAGCATCATTTGGGTGGTTCAATACTTGAAATGGATTGTAAATAATGTCCCAATCGAGAAGAATAATATCCAGATTATGGTTTTCCTCAACACAAAGAATATCAGTCAATATTTCCTGAAACATTATTTCATAGTTCCTATCAAGAACATATTAATAATGAAATTTCTAGTTTCTATGGCATCTTTTTTAGGTAAATATATTATAGTTACTAGAAAATATGTATATCCTCAAATGATAAGGAGTTCATGAAATTTTGGGATCCCAAAGTGGTCTATTTCTATCCAGTGAAACAATTTGTTTTAAGGAACACACCTGAAACATATTAGTGTTCCATTCACCATATTTTCTATTCTTCTCTTGGAATGAAAGGGGAATTATATGTGTAAAATTTGGGGTTCAAATCTCAATAGTGTTTTGATTATATTACCAATAATGATTCATTTTTCAACAACCCATGGAAACACATCCTGAAAATGAGTCCCCAAAAATTCACTTTTAGGGTGACATCATGAAAATTTATCCGCTTTGTGGTATGTCATCGTTGCATGAAATTTGATCCCAAGAAAACCAAAGAAGCCCTTAAAATTATACCTCATCACAATCATAAATATTTGAGGTGGACTAAAGAATGAATATCCTATGATAAATATTTTATAAAAAAACCTTGTAGTTATGTTCCAAAACTTCACCAAGTTGATGTATAAAGTAGTTACCTATTGGTGGGATGAATAATATCAATAGGTTTTTAAAAATCTCAATAAATACCTATGGGGAACACAGGATATTACTTCACTACTAGAAGATAATATAATCAAATTATACAAGGAAAACCTTGATTGGTCTCTTGGTTCCCTCCACACGTATAATAATGATTTAAGTAGAAAAAATAGTATACACTATGTTACAAAAACAATTCTAAATACCAGGACATTATATTCTTCCTTTGAGAAGAGTTAACTCACATTAATCTCAATGAATTTAAAATTTAGACACTACTTATAACATCATAAGATCTATTTTTCATCTAATATTTTCCCTCTAAAATACTTTCCCAATCATCTTGTGTTGGCAGGATTGATGGAATTTTTGTTGGCCATACTATAGTAGTTTGATATCTAGTTCATGACACATAAATCATTCAAAGGGAAAGAATTAACAAAATTTATTATATTTTATCAGACCTTATAAATCACATTGGTGGATACTAAAATACTAGATGAAGAATTGAAATCCATTGTTGACACTCCTAAAAAATGGTAGATTTATTGTAATGGTGCTTCTAGAATCCCAATATAAAGAATAATAGAGAATCAAAAACTCAATAGAGCCAGTTTGGAAATTATTCTCATCACTTCATAAATATCATTCTTAACATATTCCTTCATATTTTCATATGGATTCACCAATATAAATAACTGTATAATCATTCCTCACTGTCTTGTAATTGGTCCTACAAATACTAGGGTCCTTACATATTATCATGGATATTTCAAATATTATGATCAAGAATAATGATTCAGAATATGTTATTATAAAAGTGGAAAAATTCCCATGTTCAATAATTCCATTATGTTTCCCATTCATTTATAGCCATGAAGATTATATATATTATAAAATCACAACTTTGGCATATTTAGACAATTAAGAGACATTAATACCCATTGCACAACTGATGGTGGTGTCCCAATTCATTGAAAATAACATGGATTTGAATAATGATATCAATACCACCCCTATGAAAGGGGAGTCAATATCCTCTCTTAATCACACCATAATTGGATTGATTTCCCCCATACTACGATACCTCTATAAAATAACTCTTTCATTATATTGAGCACTAAATGAGTAAATTGGATGATAGCTCATAATAATTGACTATTATGATGGATATAATTCTCATAAATTCATCTAAAAATGAAGAATGTATGGGTTCATCCTTATATAAATTGATGTATGAGAGACTATAATTATTGTACAGTAATTCCATGAAGATTCATGTGATGCACATAAATTTGAAACTATGATTTCTCCCTGATCAGATGACTTTTATACTTTTGGCCTTCAATGTCATGTGATTGTGTTGAATTCTGAAATAAGTGACATACCTTCAAGATACATACATATTTCATCCATCAACAATCCAAGTTATTAAATTATGATAAACATTTTACATACTTTTCTTTCTTGTAATTAGATGACATTGGGCTATATCCCCCAATAATAATTAGGTATTTCAAGTGCATCCTTACTTATATTAGCATCTTCAACTTGTGGGTTTGGTCTTTATCCCTCTAGGAATTATGGATGAAGGGTAGACTCAACATCATGATGGAAAATATAACCACTGTATTTGGTTTTCAACACTTCATACTGAAGGAAATTGGAACCAATTTCTACTCTTCTATTATGAAAAGGTTTTGTTAGTTATATAGAATTCATTCCAACCACTCTCCCTTCTACCATAAATTAGAAAAATTTTAGATTGAGGATTTAAAAATTCTCTATCAAGTATAATCTAAATGATGGTGGATAAAGTCATGAAATTATATCCTTAAAAAAACATGCTTTCCCTATGGGCCTATCACAACAAAACTAATTCTATTATGAAAAATACACCATATGAACTTATAAATAATACATAGGAAGATATGTACATAGAACATTGTTTTCCTTCGCTTCACATCACCTTCTTTAATAATTGTATTCAATATGATCAGTCTATAAATTAGGTGTATGAGGTTTAATGACATGATGAGAAAATATTTTTGATTGTGTATAACTATTAAATTCATTAAAATGGAATTTCAGGATCATTCAATAAGAAACATCACCAGTTTTGTTCCATCCATGGAGTAGCAGTATTGGTTCTTATAACATTAATGATACTAGGGAAGAATCCTCTACATATCTACCAAAATTTTTAACGACCTTATATTACACACATGGTCTACTATAATTTTGATTAATAATTCACCATAATGGATGGTGAGTTAATCACCACCCCCATTTATGATTTCTTAATAGATATTTTTCATTATTACATATTGGTTCACAATGTTTTAGTTGTAAGACTTTAAACTACATATTGTAAGACCATTTTTCATAAAATTAATCTACTTAATTCTCCTCCTCAGAAAATGATTATAAAATATATGGTAATAATTTGTATCTCATGATGAAAAACTATATGATAACATCCTTTTTGTATGAAAAACAAACTATATAGTACTTTTATCCTAGTTACCTGGCATTAAAAAGTATGAAAATGTCCCAACAAGAATATCTTAAACCGTGTTTTGTGTAATTGAAATGTCCATTGGATCTCTTATGAAATAAATGTAATATTACAACCTTATCTTGTTAATCACAGTAGGAATAGATCTTGTGATCTTAGAGGTCCTATTAAATTGCTAGGATTTCTATAACTAAGTGGCACCAAAGGAAGGGAACCATATGGTATACCCTTTATGACTATAAAATTACTAGATAAAACTAATCTCAATTGTCTAATACCCCTACATAATAGATATATCTATATAGGGATTCCAAGAAAACCATCTATCCATGCCTAGAAAAACAAATTCCCTTGCCCCAAACAAGATCTTCATCTATGAAATGGAGGAAATATTGGAACTAGGTGGGTATTGATTCTAGTTACTTCATGATACGTAGTGATTCCTAGATCTATTATCCATGTCCATGTTATGAAATAAAAAATACCCATTTCCCTACATACGATCTAGATCTATATGGGAAATTTCTCCTTAAGAACTAGGTGGGTCATGATTCCTATTCCATAAGGATACATAGTTATTCTTGAATATCAAATCATTTAACCATATGTAATTTCCAATAAAGAAAAATCCCTCTTTGACCTTATTGTATTTGACCATTCACAATATTTCATTTCCCTGATATAACTAAACTATGGTAAATATATTTTTCGTTTACAACAACATGAGACCAATCATTAATAAACATGCCCCATAAAAACTTTTTATGGCTCGATAAATTATTATTTCTAAAATATAAGTGGATTTATGTGGAAAACCCCAATATAGATTCTTCTTGAAATATATCTTTAAAAATTACCCCTCTTCTATGTATAAGATAGGTTTACCTAGGAGTCTTCATCATGGAGTTCATTATCTGGGAACCTATGTTAAAACTTCTCAACCTTATATAGGATATTGATATGCATAGGGAACCTGATATAAGAACAATGTGTTTCTTGTTTTTTATTCCATCATGATATATTTTGTTTCTTGGATTCAATATCCAAGTCCTAGTAATAAATTCCACCAACCAAAATAGAAGTATCTTCAATGTATGTGTCAAATTTTCATAGGATCATCATGTGAAGATTTATTTGTGAACCTATGTTGACTAAAAAGATAAAAAACCTCAAAAATATAAACTATATATATGTAGTATTATTCATCATGGAGTTATTAATCTATAAACCAATGCTCAAATTGATTCCCCATATAGTGATGAGTGTATCTTATATAAAAGGCTCTGCTATAAATTCCACCAACCAAAATTCCCTTATCTATTTTTTATGATTTATATATACATAAAATATATGAGTGGATATTTTTTTATGAACATGCACTTACATATTAAGGAACAAAAAAATCCTTCATCCTAGTTTTTAAGTACTCTTTATCAGTATCCAATACTTCCCAGTGGCCTCTCTCTCCTGGAAAAATAAAAAATACTTATGGATTTATTCCTATCCTCGTATAATATTTACTAACATTAATATTTTAAACCGTGAGGACAAATATGATTTATAATCAAAAAATCAATCTTTCAGGGTGTTTAGACCCCTCCACATACATTGGGATTCCCTTTACCACTGCATCACTGAAAAGAATCCATATTATTTTCTACAAGTTCCATATATGTAAAAATACTTTATCCAAAGGTCCTCATCATATGACCCTAAAATTTATGGAATATGATTCTTTACCACATGAAATTAACCTAAACTACATGAACTTGATATCGAAGAAAATTATTATATTCATAGGGGACTTATATATTGTGACACCCGAATGTTTTTATAAAATATTTTAAATAATTGTAGTTGTTTAATAGCTTGAATTGCTTGCAATAATGACTGTAAAAGAACCGCGAGACTTCCCTAGAATAAAATGACCACTATAAACTTGTCATTTGGTTAGTGGGAATAAATATAACTAACTTATGAAAAATAATGGTGATTTTATTGGCTAATAATTAATTTTGAATGAAAAAAAATCAATTATATATTTTTATTTTTTAAGTGATTTACAATTAATAATTTAAATTAATGTAATATATTTGTTATATATTTAATATTTTTTATGATGCTCATCTAATAGATATTTTGGTTATAGGGTATGAATAAACACTAGTTGATGTATCAAAAAATATATTTTTCCAGAGGGTAATTTTCTACCTCTTACTAGAGAACCCATTTTAAATTATGTTTTTTACAAACAAATAATTTTTATATTACAAAATAAAAATGTTATTTGAAAGAGGTATATAAAAATTTACTTTCGATGATTTTTTGATATTTTATGATAACTTTCATGTTTTGACAAATCGTAAAAATACACTAAATTTTAATTGAAAATAACTTTTTCAGCAGAATAATTTATATGGTTAACTATAATATTTAATGGTTTAAAAGTATAATAGAATAAATTTTTATCATTAAATATAATGTATTTAATTATCCTTACTTTTACATTAAACTCATATGTAAAAACATTTCAATCTTTTGTAATGTTTTAATTTTTAAACCCGTTCTCTCTTTCTACCACAGTCCATATTTTTTTACAAATGTAAATTTTAAAAGGGAAGTGTGAACTAAGTAAAACTCCAACTAGATAAATCCATATTACAATCAAAACACCATATCTTGCAAATCCATCCCATAATGAAGACCAAACATATTCCATATACAAAAAAAATCAAATTTCGACATTCAAAAAACAACTAGTCATGGTCAACAATCCACCCTACAACCCATTCCCACCTAAGTCGATGATAGCTATCAACCGCCATCCACAACACATCATCATCTCTAGAGAACAAAATCTCTACATCATGAAGACCTCATACCAGGGGTAATGAACAACCTGAAGGAACTGGACAAATCAAACCATGGATAACGAGCCTCCAAAATCAGCCACACTGACGCGACCTTCTCCATCATCCTCGAGCAACAAAAACTGACAATGAATTCAATATCCCCTTGAACCCTCCAAAAAATGGTGAAACAGAAACGCTCCATGACGACCATTGAGCTATCGAGGAAACCTACATTGAAGAGGATCATGACCAAATAGACCCCCAATCATCACAACACCTTCGACTCAGTAAAACTTTCCACACTACCACTTTTTCCATTTTCTATCACCACATCCACACAAAACTAACACTCCTTGTCGGAACCATTATGAATCTGTCACCACAATGCACCACACACCCAAAGCCTCTTGCAGACCATCCCAGCCAACCGACCTTGAAGGGGGAGGTGGTCTTGGAGTATTATTATGAAATATTGAGAATTTTTCTTGTTCATGGAAGTTTGTTTATAATTTTTCCTCAAAACATTGTCATATTAAATAATTAAACAAAATTGTTGTAATAATTATTTTTTTAAGTTAAATATCAAATAAATATTATTTAAAATATTAATATAAATATAATTTCTATGAATTAATGGGACTAATTAATTTTATAGATGACATTGAAAACTTAGGAATATAATACAATAATTTTTTCTATATTAACGTGTTATATTAATATTTTAAAAATTTATCATTTGAATAGTGTCATAATTGACACAATTCATTGTTTATCTGATAATATTTTATTAAATTATTTAAAAATCATAAAAAAAACTTAATAACATATAATAATTATTATATAGTCTCAAATAGTCTAATGTATTTTTTTATGGCTTAGTTTATATCAAATTAGTAAATATTTCACCTTTTAAATATTGGAATATTAGTTACCTTATTTAAAATTAAATTGAATAACTATGTGTTAAAGGAAATTGATGAATTTTAAATGAATATTAAATTATATATATAAAAGTTGTGTTTTGATAATATTACAACCCTATATCATATAAAATTAAAAATTGGGACATTTTATATGTTTTTTATGGGGTTTGTTTTTATTTTAAATTAATACTTTTCGATTTCCCAAAAGTTCCCCTCACCTCAATTATGAATGGGAATCTCCCCCCCCCATCTATTCAATTCACATTAGATCATAAAACTCCAATATATCCTATAATTTTCCTCTACTAACTTCCCTATTTACATTCAAGAGGTTTTGGTATTTATAAAATATCAATTATAGTTCTTTAAGTGGATATTTAGAGGGATCACTTTGAAGAAGAGGTAATCTCATCTACAAGTTCTTTCAAAAATTGTTCTTATTCTACTTACTCTTCATGAGTTATTTCATTATATGTAAATACTCCATTATCACTTATATAATTAGATATTATTATGATAATGAAACAACCATAATTGACCTTCTATCCAGCCTACAAAAAATGAAATCACTACACGTGTGTACGTACGGCTTATCGTCTTCATGTAATGGTGTAATCTGTTTTTCACCACCAACATAAATGGAGGGGTATAATGATGGAAATAATAACCAAATATTATTATTTTAACATGATATTTATTCTTAAAAATTATACACCATCCACTTCAATACCATTCAACAATTAAGAAAATGATATTGGTACTCGTGTGTATGTACAACCAACCGTCTCCATGATGCGATGAAATTGATTCTATATGATCTTAATTAAAGACTTATTATATAAGTGAATTGATTGAATAAATATGAAATATATTATAATGTTATTATTCTGTAAATTATATAATAATAACCTAAAAATATAAACAAGAACTTATCCGAGAAAACATGCATAAGAAATTAATGAAGTTCACACCCAGTGGATGCGTAATAATGTTACCAACAAAGAGATGATAATATGATTCAATATGTTATCATAAAAATGAATATTATTATGTAAAAATTTTATTACCTAATTTAAATAATTATAGAGGATATTCAAATACATACAAATGAAATGGGACATAAGGTAAGGGATAATTTTGCAATCTCGTTATTATACGAGATTGTTTATGCATAAGTATTTACTGGGGTATATTTATTACCAATTACCATTTTTCCTATTTATGTATTCCAAAATATTATTTATATTATCCTACAATATTTTAGAGTCAATTTTACCCATTAGTAAATATTTAATAAACATTTTTAATGGAATATTGTTTTGTTTTTGATACGAGGTACTTTTTCAATTTTCTGGCAAAATTACATGGATAATGTTTTTAAACTTATACATCATGAACTTATTTTTACATTATTATAAATACATTTTTTCATGAATCTTACACTATATGATTTCATGTTTATTTTCAAATAATTTCTTTTATTTTAAAATTTTCCATCATTTTGAGAAAAGGTCGAGTTTTTGAAGAAAACAGATGTTTTCCTCAAGAATTAATTTCAATTGATATATAAAATTTTTTCCCATATAAAATGAAATTATTTAATAGGTTTGGGTTTCAAGTATAATATCCTAATTATTCCTATGTTATTATTGTGTTTTATATGGAATTATATTATGAAATCCATTTATTTTACATGGGTTATATTATGGAGTATATAAACCCCATTTTATTCTTTAGGTTATGATAGATGATTTGTATTATTGTGGAACACACAAGAATGATTTTATTATGAGATTGATGGCTGAAATGGGAAGTGATCTAGGTTCAATCATACAGGGCAAAAACGTGGAGGGAACACTATTTAGTAATGTCCTTGACTAATATGAAAAGATTTTCTATGATTATGTGCATGCCAAAAAATTATATAGTATTTTATGAAATTTGGGATTTCATTAATTGATTATTATGAATTTTTATGATTTATCCCCTTGCATGATATCATGATCATTCATATATTGGTTATGATTTTAAAATTTTATGTTCTTATATATTATTATTATTATATGATTAATATCTCCCTTGTTTACCATTACGGAGAATCAAGTATCACCATTTCATAAGTTTCTTTTCCCCATGTCATGAATAATGGTGTTAAGTAAGATATGTCAAAAAGGGGTCTAGTTATGATGAAATAAGTGAGAGACAATGAAGATTTCTTCTGAACCATTTATTTATGTTTCCCAATTTCTAAGGACAATATACATATTTGGTCCTATCATGGATTAGTTACATTTTTTAATGAATATTATTCAGTTTTTATATAATATCAATTTATGTAATGTATGGGTTGTTATAGTTGGTATCAATGTAAGGGTATAGTTACCCTTCAGAAACTATGATGAGAAAACTGTAGATCCCAAAGGATGTGTTTATGTATAGGTTACAGTCCTAGTGTTTTAGAAATGGTCATGAATAACCTGGGATAAAATCTAATGTGTCAGTAATTGAAATATTTTTCACGATTATGTGGTTTTCCCATTATGATTAGTGTTCTCACATTATGATTCTCCGATCAAGTCAATGTCTAGATTCTAGAGGAATTGCATTAATGATGAATGTGATGGGAAATGCAATTATCATCCTCACGAGTAACCAAATGTTATGGGAGCTAGAATGGAAAATCTTGTAGCTCTGCTAAAACAACTTTCTCAAGTTATGAATCATTGATGACTTCCAAATGAGCAAAGGGTGGATCATCATTCCATTGATTCCTTCATGAGGTAACATACACTTTCTTTAAGCGGGTCTTATGATACATTAGTTTCTAAACATTAGATCTGTACCACTAAAAAACATTTATTCACCAATGTTCCTAAAATTATAATTTCAACTTATTAGTTTATCATTTGGAAGTTGAAGTTGATCAATGGTGGAACCTTATCAGGATTATGAGGAAAAGAGATGATTTTTAATCCATGGAATGTGATGAATTCCATAACTTATTTTTCAATAAGTAATTAATTCTTATTATTCTAATAAATAAGAATAAAGAGTTACTCAAAGATAATAAAAAGGATGATTAATCCATTGGTAACTACCAAGAAAATTTCACAAGAAATTCAATGTACACTTCTAGATTTATTATCCAACCTAAGAGTAAATTTGATCGATTCTTTAGTGGATTAAAACCAAGTCTCCAACGGGAATTATCCATGAGGTATTTCAATATCTAGAAGGATATTTATTGATGTGCTCTCAAGGTTGAGATGGAGATTGGAGTAACCCATCAGTCCTATGGGTTTGATAAGAAGATAAAAATGGAATTCAAGGGAAAATATAAAGACCACCCTAAAAAGGAGATGATTTTCCTTATTCTAAATGTTTTAATAGAAACATAGAATAAATTATCTTAAAAGGGATAGAAAGTGTTTTTACTATTGGAAGAAAAGTCATCAGATAGTTGAACACAAAAGTTATTGGAAAAAGATTTCTAACGATAAGAATATAGAAACGGCTAAACATAATGCACCTCCTACACATCAACATTACATGTCCAAGGAAATGGGTCATTATGATAATCAATTCCCAAATATAAGGGTTATTTTTTATGATCAACGACACCAAACTCTTAAGTCCAAAGACAAAGCAATCCACATGAGTTCACTAATAGCAATGTGGAGAAATATAATAAAGTGGTGAAAGGTACACTTACTGTACACTTTGAGTTATAAAAATTTTATTTGATTATGGATCCACCCACTCTTTTATTTATGAATAATATTATAGGGGTATATCTATATTAACTCAATAATTAGATGTTGAGATAGCTATGGAAACTCATAATGTCACAATAGTTGCATCAAAAGTTATTCATTATTATTCAGTTGTAGTTTGTGGGATTGTTCATCCTAAAAATCTTGTGATCCTTCTTATAGTTGAATTTTTTGTGATTCATGGCATGTATTAGATTTCTCTACATGGAGATCATATCAATTTCTATGGAAGGGAAGTCACATTTCATATTCCAGATCAATCTACAATCATCTATTGATTCAAGGATGAATATAACCTTATAGTAGAAAGTTATTCAGTATTCTTGGTCTTGATTCCTATAAATAAAGGTTATCTATATCAAATGATTGTGGAGAAACTCTCAAATAAAAATACACAAATTTTATGTGAGTTTGATTATTTCTTTCCAAAAGAATTACCATGTCTTCCACCCAATCATGAAGTTGAGTTTTCAATAGAAATCATATTTGGTGTTTTGAGTATTTCAAAAACAACTTATATATGGAGTTATTCCCCACATTGATTACTTATTTGACCAACTATATGGAGCTCGATACTTTTCCAAGATTGATCTTCATTGAGGATATCATCTATTAAGGTTAAAAAAGAGGATATACCAAATACAACATTCTGTACAAGGTTTGGATAGTATGAATTTATTATTATTCATTTTTTTCTAACTAATTCCCCTAATATTTTGATTGATCTAATGAATACAGACTTTAGAAACTAACTTGATCGGTTTGTGGTACTCTTTATAGAGTATATTCATGTATATTCAACGAGAAGTGAAGAACATTAAGATCATTAGAGAATTTTACTGAAGACCCTGGTAAAGGATAAGAATTTTGAAAAATTTAGCAAGTATCAATTTTGGCTAAAGAAAGTGTAATTGTTTGGTCACATAATCTCAAAAGATGGGATATCTATGGATCCAAAAAAATAGATGTTATTGAATGTTTTCTAAGACCAAAATGGTAACAGAGATCCAATGTTTTCTTGGTTTTTCTAGATATTATCGATCATTTGTTAAATAATTCTCATGATTATATAATCAAATCACCAAGTTGACTCAAAAATTACATATGTTCGTGTGGTTTGAGGATTGTCAAGATAATTTCATTGATCCCCAAAGAAGATTATCCAGTGCACCTGTGATCACACTACCTTGTGTTGAAGAAGGTTTTGTGATTTATAGTGATACATACAAGAAGGGTATGGGTAGTGTTTTCATCAGAAATGATATGGTGATAGCTTATGCATCACGAAAATTGAAAATATATGAGAAAAATAACCCAACTCATGATTTGGAGTTAGATGTAGTAATCATTTCACTAAAGATACAGAGGCAATATATTTGTGGTGAATAGTGTTATTTTTATACTGATCTTAAAATATTTGTGTATATTTTAACAAAAAAAAGGTGTTAAATATCCACCAAATAAGATTGTTAGAGTTTTTTAAAAATTAATATTTCCCAATACATTACCACCCTTGGAAAGTGAACAAGGTGGAAGATACTTTGATACAAAAGGACCATACTACCCTATTCCTAATGAGGATCACAAAATATCCAATATTTATTGATTTTCAATGGATGGATCATGAAATTTTAAATGAAGGGGAGAAATATTAACTTTCTCAATTAAATTTTCGACCATCTATACAAGTGAAGATTAACGAGGGGGAAACAGATGATGTAGAGATACAAATGAAAGTGAAAATGTTCCTAAATTCATCCTTGATAATGATGGAATAATATGATTCAGAAATTGGATTTTTATTCCTATAATACCAGAATTAATGAAATATTGTTGGAGTTTATTAAATATTAATATATCCCAAAACATTACCACCATAGGAATGTGAACAAGGTGGAAGATACTTTGAGAGGAAAGAATCATTCTACCCTTTTTATAATGAGGATCACAAAAGATCCAATATTTATGGATTTTCAATGGATGGATCTCAAAATTTTAAAGGAAGGGGAGAAATAATATTTTTCTCAAATAAATTTTCGACCATCTTTACAAGTGAATATTAAAGAGGGGGAAAAGGATGATGTAGATATACAATAGAAGGTGAAAATGTTACTAAATTTATCCTGGATAATGATGGAATAATATGGCTCAGAAATCAGATTTTTATTCCTAAAACACTAGAATTAATGAAAGATCTATTGGATGAGGCTCATAGTTCTTCATTATCTATTCGTCCTGGAAGCAAAAAGATATAAGGGTACCTAAAACAATTTTTCTAGTGGGTTGGTATGAAAAGAGATTATGCTAAATATGACTCTTGGGGATTGGTTTTTCAACATGTTAATGATGATAGATAGAACATTAATGGGATGTTACAACCATTACCCTTACCATAATGAAAATGTGAAAACATCAATATGAAATTTTTCATCAGACTTCCTGATATATTGAGAGTCCATATTTTTATATTGGATATAGTTGACCACCTTACGAATTCAACACACTTTATTTTTATTAAAGATTATCTCTCTCTTGATCAGCTTGTCAGGATAAATTTAAAAGAAGTGGTAAGATTTCATGGAGTACCAATTTACATTATTTCTTACTAGGATCTAAATATTAACTCAATGTTCTAGAAAATTATTTAGTAGGATCTGTATACAGAGTTATGTTTTAGCACTACTTATCATCCTCCTACAGACAGTCAGTATGAGAGGACAATTCAAACTCTAGAAAACATGTTGATATCTATCTCTATGGATTTATATGGTGGTTGGGATTAACACATACCGTTGGGAGAATCTTCTTACAACAATATTTTTCACTCCAGTACTAAGATGGATCCTTATGGATCCCTCTCTTGAAAGAAGTTTAGAGCTCCAACTTACAAGTATGAAGTTGGGGAACGAAATCTAATAGAAACTGATCTTGTTGATGAAATGGAAGAATATGTTAGATCTATTTAACAACACATAAGAGCCTCTCCGAGTCAAAAAAAAGTTATACTAACAACTAATGAAAATACCTAGAGATTGAAGTGGGTGATATAGTTTTTCAAAGAATATCTCCCTTGGAGATAGAAATAATATTTTGAAAGAATAAGTATCTAAGACCGTGGTATATCAATCCTTTTGAAATTTTGGATCGTGTTGGGATGGTAGCTTACTAATTTTCGCTTTCATCGAATCTATATCAAGTTCATGATGTGATCCATGTATCCCTACTAAGAAAGTACATACCTCATCCTTCACATGTATTAAACACAAAAGTCATACTAATGGATAAGAATCTTTCTTATGAATAACAACCGATAAAGATTCAGGATCATAGAGAAAAGGTTCTATGAAACAAAATAAGTTGCGTCGTTAAATTTTTATTGATGAACCACCAATTTGAAGAAGAAAAATAGGAACTTGAATATTTGTTAATGTAGAATTATCCACATCTATTGGTTTCCAAGTAATTAATTTTCAGGGTGAAATTCTATTTAAGGGTGGTAGAATGTAACACCCTAATGTTTTTATACAACATTTTACATAATTTTAATTTTTCAATAGCTTTAATTTAATAAAATTGAAAGTTTAAGCAAATCGTGAGAGTCCCTTGGTATAAAATGACCATTATAAAATATCTGTTAGGTTATCAGGAATAAATAAATCTATCTTATGAAAATGAATATTTAATTTATTGGCTTCCAAATAATTATGAAAAACTATAAATTAATGGTATATTTATATTTCATTACGTTATTTACAATAAGTAAAGGAAATTAATGAAATATATTTGTAAAATATCTAATAAAATATTTCTGATATTCATCTAAAAAAATTCATTTTTGTTATGGTATTAATAAACCTTTTTTGATGTATAAAAACCTATATTTTTCAAAAGGGTCATTTTTCAGCTTTCTATGGCGAACCAATTTTAAATTATGATTTTGGCACATTAATAATTTTTTATGAAAACATAAAAAATTTCATTGTAAAAGTGATTTAAAAATTTACTATGGATGAATTTATGAAATTTTCAAATAACTTTTTAATTTTCATGAATAGTAAAAATAAAATAAATTTTAATTCAAAAAAAAATTTGCATCAAAATAATTTATATGTTTAAATTAAAACATTGAAGGGTTTTAATGTATTAATAGAATTAATTTTATCATTCAAATAATTTATGTCACTATAATTAATTTTACATTGAATTCAGATGTAAAAACATTTCAATCTTTTGTAATGCTTTAACTTTAAAAATTCATTCTCTCTTTCTGATAACACCATTAATTTAAAATTAATTACTAAAAAATATATGAATAGAATTTTTTTAAATTGATTCCATAATTTTTATTAGTAATTCCAAATTATATAAATATATTACTTTTCTTTTTCATCATTATGTGTAGTAACATCAGTAATTTTTATTAATATGGTAGAAGGATAAATAAGATAATTAAAGGTAAAATTAGTGTTATAAAATTTACATAACACTTTTAAAAACATAATTTGATGATTTTATATGACTTAAATAATCCTTGGGTAAAAATGGAGTCCTTTGGTATCAACTTTGTTGATATATGGACTTTTAATTTATTTTATTTAAATAAAAGTTTAATATGTCTTACTCAAATTTTAATAATTATATAATTTTTAATATAATGTTATAAAGAAGAAAAGTTCTATTAAAAATTCTAATTTTAAAGATAAAATATTTTTCTATATCATCATAATTTAATTTTAATTTTTAGGAAGTAAATAATTACCTTAAAGACTTATACTTCAACGATGTAGAAATTATTGAATTGATGACAAATAAATAAAATAATTTTTATTAAAGTGATAAAAGCCATTAAATGACCCAAAACATGCCCAAATATTAATTTTCGAGTATATCACGACCATAACCATCCAAGGGTCGAGTTGTTGACCATTTGGATCCTTATATAAGAGATTATGACCCTTATATTATTTTATTCAAAGTGATGATAAACTTGTCACATGCGTGTTTTAAATAAGTATAACATTTTTAAAGATGGACTATACAAAATATATAATATATTATAAGTATTATTATTAAATATAGATTATTTTTCTTGGTCATAGTATTTTATTTTTAATTTGTTCAATAAATTAATTTATTAAAAATTTACACAAAACTACTATAAAAATTACTTTATTATGGAAAATATCAAATAAGTATTTTCCAAAATATTAAAATAAATATTTTTTTAGATAATTAATATTTAAAATTAATTTTATATATGAAATTTACCTATTAGGAATATAATAAAATAATTATTTCGAAGTTAAATTGTTATAATTATATTTTTAAAAATCAACAAATTGAATAGTGTCAAATTTGACACTATTGATTGGTTATCAAAATAATGTTTTATTAAATTATTTAGAAATAATAAAACATTTCCAAAAATATTTAATAATTATTATATATTCTAAAATGTTCTAATGTATTTATTTATGGCCTGATTTATATAAAATAAGTAAATATTTCACCCTTTTAGTTTTGAAATATTTGTTGCCTTAGTTAAAATTAATAGAATTACTAAGTGTTACAAGAAAATGATATGATTTAAATAGACAAAAAAACATGTCTAAAACATAATTTTTATTATATTACAAACCTATATCATATCATATTTTAAATTGTGACATTTTATAGGGTTTTCCAAAGGGATTTATTTTATTATAAATTATTTGTTTGGGATTTTCCAAAAGTGCCCCTCACCTCAATTATAAAAGGGCACCTCCTCCCTCACCTCTTGGCATATATTTGAGCATTAGATTTTGGCCATAACAAGACAATTTCATTTATTAACTACCCTATTTAGATTATAGAGGTTATGGTCTTCTTAAAAAACTATCTCCAGTGCATTAAGATGAGATTTAGAGGGAGTCATCGAAAAAGTGGTAATATCACCTACCAATTCATTCAAAATTATTTCTTCTTCTATTTCTTCTTAATGGTTTGATTCATTATAAAGTAATAACTATGGTATCACTTATATAATGCGATTTTTTTAGGATTATGAACCAACTATATTCCACCTTATATCCATCTTATGAAAAACAAAACCACAATGTGTACGTACGTACGACTTACCGTCTTCATTCTGTGGTGTAATATTTTTTTCCACCACCACCTTACTCGAATTGGTATAATAATTGAAAAATAACTATATATGATAATTATAATGTGATATTGATTCTAAAATATTATACACCATCCACTTCAATACCATTCAACAATTAAGGGATTTCTATCATCACTCTTGCGTACATACAACCTACTGTATCCACGATGTTATGTGATTAATTCTACATGATCTTCATTAAAAACGATTTTATAAATTGTGGGAATAAATAAATATGAAATATATTATAATAATATATTTATTTAAATGACATAACTATATCCTAATAATATTAGCAGGAAATTATTTGACAAAATGTGCATATAAAAATAGAGAAGTTAACACTTGATGGATGTGTAATAATGTTACTAACAAATAGATGATAATATGATAATATATGATATCATGAAAATGAATATGATTCTGAAATAAGTCAATGATATTATCTAAATCATTATAAAGGATTTTTGGATACATTAAAATGAAGTCATACCTAAGTTAATGGATGATTTTTCAATCTAATTATTATCAGAGATCGTTTATATGTAATTATTTGTAGGGGTATATTTATCATCCTTGTTCATGTTTCCTAATTATTTATTCAAAAATATTATTTCAATTCTTATAAAAATTTTAGATTTAATTTTACCCATTGGTGAATTTTTATTAAATTGTATGAATGGATTATTATTTTCATTTTTGATACAAGGTACTTTTGGACTTTTCTAGAAAAAGTATGAGGAGATTTTTTTAAATAATATAAAATGAATGTATTTTAACATTCTCTAAACTCCTTATTTCAAAGTATATTACTCTATAATATTTCATGTTTATTTTCAAACAAATAATTTTATTATAAAATTATGTGGCATTTTGAGAAAATAAAACATTTATAAAGAACAGATTATATTATCCTCAAAACATAATTTCAAGTGTTATATAGAAATTATTTTCCATATAAAATGTAATTCAATAATTGGGTTATAATTAATGTATAATATATTTATTTTTCATGTGGTTTTATTGTGTGTTTTATGGAATTATATTTATGAAATCCATTTGTTTTAAATGGATTATGTTATGGTGTTTAAACAAACCCATTTTATTCATTGGGTTATGACGGATGATTTATGATATTTTGACACACGTAAGAATGATTTCACTTTAACATGGTTGGGGGATAACTCTCCCAGAAATTAATTTGGTAATGATTTATATCTCATGATATAAACATGTATGGAATAGGAAACGACCTTTTTTCCATAGTACAAGTCTTGAACGAGCAGTTAACTCCATTCAGTAATGGAATCTGTTTGCTGTGATGGTCATGGAATAGAGCCTTGATTAATATAAAATGATTTTCTATGCTTTGGTGTATTACAAAAAATTTTATGTCTTATTTTTTGAATTTTGGGATTATGTTCCTTGATTCTTATGACCTGTTATGATTTGTCCCATGGCATGATATCACAATCTTTCATATGTAGGGTAATATTTTCAAGTGTTATGTTCTTATGACTTAGGATTGTGATATGATCTATATGTCCCTTATTTACCCTTACTGAAGATATGAGATCACCCTTTGATATGTTTCTTTTCCCTAGGACATGAAGAAGGGTTTTGAGTAAGATATGTCAAAAAGGGGTATAGTTATGATGAACTAAGTGGAATACAATGAAGATATCTTATGAACTAGTTGTTTATGTTCCCCAGTTTCTAAAGACACTAAACCGTTACGGTCCTATCATGGATTTTTTATATTTTTAATGAATATTATTCAATTATGATGTAATATATATGTATTTAATGTATGATTCATTATAGTTGGTATCATAGGAAGATTATAATTCTGATTTGGAAACTAGGATGACAAAAAATATAGAAGTCAAAAGATATTTTGAAGTATAGTTTACAATCCCTGTGTTTTATTAATGATAATAAATAACCTAGGATAAAATCTAAAGTTTCATAATTTGAAATTTTATTCTTGGTTATGTGGATTTCCCATTATTATTAGTGTTTCTTACACAATTCATATAGGTTTTAGTTTATAGATAGAACTAGGAGGAACCGTGTTAATGCTCACTAAAATGGGAAAATAAATATTTTTCCTCCAGAGAACTCAAATGTAATGAGGGATGGAATAAAAAATCTTGTAGCTATTCTCACACAGCTTTCTCAAGCTATGAATCATGTTATACTTACAAAAGAGCAAAGAGGGAAAAATATTATATTGAGTCCTTCATGAGGAAACATCCTACATTATTCATTGGGTCTCCTGATCTATTAGTGGTTGAAAATGGATCGATGCCACTTAAATGATATTTTTGGTCCTCTAATGTCCAGAACATGATAAATTAGTCTTATAAGTCTATCGTTCCTAAGGTGTAGAGGATCAATGGTGGGACCTTATCAAGAATACAATCCATTATGATGAAAATGAATCTAGATAATGCGACGAGTTCATGAAAAAAAATTCAATAAGTACTTTACTCTTATTGATTGAACAATTATAGAAAAAGAGATCCTTGAAATTAAGAAAAAGGATTATGAATCCATTGGTACCTCTGAAGAAAATTTTACAAGATTTTCAAGGTATTATTCTGGAATTATTATCCGACTTGAGAGTAAAATCGATCGATTTAATAGTGGATTAAAACCAAGTCTCTGAAGGGAATCAGCCATAAGATACTTCCATAGCTATGATGAAATTGTTCTATGTGATCTCAAGGTTGAGAAGGGTGTTGGAGAAACCAATTAGTCCTATAGTTTTGATAGCAAGAGAAAATTGGAATGAAAAGGAAAATATAAAGACCACATTGAAAAGAATATGAGTTTTTAATTATTATTAATGTGAGGAATGAAGCATGGATAAAATTATCTTAAAGGGACTAAAAATGGGTTATGAATTGAAGATAATGTCCTTGGGACGTTGAATACTGATATGATGGGAAAACATGTCTAATGATGTGAATAGATAAAAGGCTACACAGAAATCACCTCATACACTTCAATTTTACATGTTCAAGGAAATGGGGGATTATTCCTATCAATTCCCTAATCCAAGGATTATTTTTGATGATCTACTTCTGAAAACTCTTAAGTCCAATGAAAAAGGAAGGTCACATGCAATCACTATTAGTGATGTGGAGTATGATAATGATGTGTTGAAAGATATAATTATCATCCAGTCTGAAGTAGCAAATGTTTAATTGGATTTTAGATCGACCAACTCTTTTATTTCTGAATAATTTTCTAAGGGAATATCTTTATTATCTAAATAATTAGATGTTGAGTGATCTATGGAAACTTCTAATTGTATAACAGCTGCATCAAAATTTTAGAATTATTCTATAGTTTAAGTTTATGGGAAACCGATTCCTGCAAATCTTGTGATCCTTCCTGTAGTGGAATTTGAAGTGATTATTGGAATGGATTAGAATGATCTATATAAATATCATATAACATCCAAGAAGGGAAGTCACATTGCATATTATGGATTAATCTATGATCATATATCTATTCAATGATGAATATAACCTTATAGTAGAAATTTCATTCATCTTCTGGGTCTTGAATCCTATAAATAAATGTTATCTATCAAAAATGGATGGTGAGAAACTAAAAATTAAGAATAAACCCATTATATGGGAGTTTGATGATGCATTTTTGAAATAATTACCATGTCTTCCACTAAATTGTATTGTTGAGTTTTCCATAGAACTCATACTAGGTGATATTCCTACATCGAAGACACTGTATAGTATGTCCCCAATTTAGTGATAGGAATTAATGAAAAAACTCCAAAAGAATCTTGGCAAGGGATTTATATGACCTAGCATATCACCTTGGGGATCACCTGTTATGTTTTTAAGATGATGGATTGATCAATAAGACTCTGTATTGATTATCAAAAACATACCTAGATCACTATCAAGAACAAATATCCTATTCCCCATATTGATGACTTATTCGACCAAGTAAGAAACAATAAATAATTAACCAAGATTGTTATTCATTTATAATATCATCAATTAAGGTTCAATAAAGCATATATAACAAATATTACATTTTTTACATGTAATGGAAACTATGAATTTACAGTGATTCCTTTTGATCTTTCTAATTACCCCTTTATATTCATGGATCAAATGAATACATTTTTTAGAGAGTATCATGATTAGTTTTAAGTGGTCTTTATAGATGAAATTCTTTCTTATTATAAGATCAAGGAATAGAATTAATACCACTTGAGAATTGTACTAAAGATGCTGAGAAAGTAGAATCATAATGAAAATTTTACCAAGTGTAAATGTTGGCTTCAAAAAGCTTCATTTATGGGTCAAAAAATCTCAATATATGGGATATCTGTGGATCCATCAATGAAGAATTTATTGAATGTTGGCTGAGACAAAAACTGGTCACTGAGATCCAATGTTTTCTTGGTTTTTATGGATATTATTTATGTTTTGTGAATGATTTTTCATGATTGTCTAATCAACTCACCAAGTTGACTCGGAATGGTGTTATGTTTTTATGGATGTAAGAATTTGAAGATAACTCCAAATATCAAAAAATAAGATTTTCTAGTGCACCTTTTCTCACACTGGCTTGTAGTGGATAATATTTTCTGATTTACATTTATGCATTCAAGAAGGGGTTGGGATGTGTTCCCATGAAAAATGTTGTGGTGATATCTTATAATTCACAAAAATTAAAAAACCAGGGGAAAAGTACACAAATCGTGATTTTGAGTTATCTATGGTAATATTTGCACTAAAGATATGTAGGCTTTATCTTTATGGTGCGAGGATTGAAATTTATACTTATCATATAAGGCCCCAGCCTTAAACATTAATTAATCTTGAGATAAGTCAATAATTTGGACTTTAATTCACATATAATATATTTTTTGGTTTAGAGATCTAGAGAATTATGTAATAACTCATACATATAAACATAAATATTACAAAGTAGACACTTCTACATATTATCTATTTTTTCATAAAAAACTCTTTAAAAAGGAACATGGAATCATTTCATTTTTTAAGAGCACACCTTTTCCTTTATCTAATCTTTGACTCTATTCTTCTACAAGTCCTATGAAAGACATTTCAAAACTAGGGATGAGCCTAAAAATATTAGTACAAGATAGAAAAATAATGAATACTCTTAAACATTTAAACCATTAATACATTATCATAAAGTAATACTTTTCACATTTAATAAATAGAAAAAAACCTCACTAAATATAAACTCATTTGTTACCCTTTTTATAACAAAAATATTACCATAAATCCTATAAAAAGAAACATATAACATATAAAGGTAACATGGGACATTAAAAACTTAAATGGAATAACCATACATTCTAACTTAACACATATCACTAAATTTAATATCCATACGACCGACTCCCATACCCATTGCTTTGGAGGTTATAATGTAACCACTCGTCATGGTTTATCACGAAAACACCTTTTATTTGGTTTATCATGTAACCACCCATATTTGGTTTATCATGTAACCACGCATGAAATATAAAAGTACCATTTAATAATCATAACACATAAAACAAGCATAAAGGAAAAATAACATTTCTATACAGTAACCAAAAGAGATCATTTTAAGAAATATTCTACCCATTTACAAAACCATTTAGAACATTTAGTAAAGATATTTTTAAATAAAAGTGTCCCATACCACTATGAAACTATTGAAATAAATAATCATTTTAAATGATTCATGACTATATAAATAAATTTATAAAACCATTTTGAAAACATGGACATGAAATATAAGGTTTTAAATGAATAAATCTTTGAAACATTTAAAAATATGTTTTTGTTAAATAGCCCCCTACCACTTGAGAAACACTTGAATAAGTAAAATTATTGAATCAAATTAAATATAACATTAAATATAATGAGAATATACTAATTCATTATATAATGATCTAAATGGTTTCATATAAAAATTATAATAAGTGTTCATAACAACAAGTTATGCCACAATGAAATGGTATTGAGATGAAATCCATTAGAAAGATCATATCATTAGATTAAGGAAAAATCAATGAAATAATTATGTGTGAGAAATCTAAATAAACATAATATAAGTGGATATTCGTTTCAAAACAATTATAGGTCATTCAAACATATTTTTTTAAAAACAAAACCAATGACATGGATATTTATCTCCATGAAATTAGATTGAGTTATAATTTCCCTTACAAAGATCATTTTGTTAATAAACTAGATTGATTATGGGTGTTAACTATAAATACACATATTAAAGTATAAATACATTATAGGATATCAAAATTTATTTATCACATAATCATAGCATGACATAATCAAGAAGTAGAATATTAACCAAAAGAATAGAAATTGGGTTAAGAAGTTCCCTTATAAATTTCATATAAATGAAGTAAGAATTTATCATTGGGGTGATTATATATTGAAACAGTATATCCACACAAATGGAAGTGTAAATTAAAAAATAAATAAATAATCAGTGATTCCACACATAATCCAGGCATAATATAATCAATTAAGTATGCATAAAACCAAATGAGTGGAAATTGAGTTTAGAAATTATTTACTTTGAGTCCTACTTGTCTTATTCATTATCTAATCTATTGAATTATAAATTTAGGGTAATTTATACTTTCTTAAGTACCTTTTTCATGTTTAATATACATTTTATATCCCTTATTACATGTTAAAACAATTAGTATATTATTTGAGTGTATATCAGACGTTCTGTCGATGTATGATACTTGAGTTAAAAATGAACTTGTTATGATTACAAATTGTTCATATGGTCCCAAGTCCATGATCTATAGAATTATATTCATGATTAAAATAACAGAAAAATATTATATATATATATATATAATAATCCATAGTATTTGGAGATAAGAAATGAAATACATTGTTTATGGAGATGGTATGTTGTACGTACGCATGAACAATAATTTCATTTCGTTGTCATATTAGAAGAATAATAATCAAATTATATAAATGTATAATATATAATTACATTATTATATTTCTTTCATTTATGAATCATAGTTTTAAAAAATCATACATTATATGTTCCATCTTTAGCATGAATGAGTGATATCACTTTGAGCGGGCGGTAGTCCACACTTCCTCAAATGAAATTATCATATCTACACATCATGGAAAGAATAATAGTATGTTCAAAATAGAAAATACTGAAGTATAGTGACAAAAAAATATAATATATATGATATATAAATACAGTTCCATCATAATGGACACCATGATAGGTGGTAGGAGAAAATTGAACAATCATCGTTTCATGAGCCAGTAGTTCACCGTACACAGAAATAGTATGTTTGTATCCATTAGATAGAGGTGTTTGTAAGTGTAGTTATAATAATTCTCATAAAAATATCCTATCCTATTAAGGATAATGTTTTTTCTATGTAATAAAATAATAATAAGATCACAGAGAGTGGATAGGAAACATAATGGAATGGAACTTCAGGCAAGACATTAACTGTAAATCAGGTAACTTCTTTTGATTTGAGCCAAAAAGATTTATTGAGTCACCTTATACCCAAGTTAATGATTCTATGAGGAAGGGAGGTATGTTGGAAAATTATGTGAGATGATGTAGGAATATCTAAGTGGCTTTAGAGGTGTGATTAAGTGCGTAGATGTGGTGTCCTTTTATAAGAGAGTGGATGAGTATTTTAGGAATGTCTTGAAATATTATTTTATTATAAATTTATATTTCAATTATAATAGTTCCAAAGTGATAAATTTCTAGAATAAGATGATTACAGGTCAAAATCATCACAATCAATAGGTTTTATAAATTCTTAGGCCACAAGTTTAACATTATCCTTTGGCTTCAACCCTTAGTTAAAACCATTAACCCTTACCACATCTTTTTAATTTTTCACAATATATGGTTAGTATAGTAACTATAAACTTCCAATAGAACTAAAAGTGGATACTTTTTCATATTTTTAACATTATATAAGTAATTTTTATGAATAACTGATTTTTAGGTCTGTTATATCATTTAATAAAATAGTAATTTTTTAAAACTCATTTTATGTTAATTTTGACAATATTTAGTAATTCCATTTTTAAAGTTATAACAACTTGATTTCTTCCAACCAAAGGAATTTAATCTAAGATAATATATCTTCATAATCAGTAAAAGGTATGGATAAAATAAAAATATTCAAAATATATTTATTTAAATATTTATTATATCATATATTTTAATCATTCATTAATAAGTTAATCCCTGCATCATCATTGTGTTATAATTAAATTTATTTATTAAATGTCTAAAAATATTAAATAAAATACCATGATTTTGGAAATATTTTTATAATTATAAATAATCTATATATTCAAAGAGATAAATTATATAACCCCACCTTAAAATTTCATTAGTTAAAAGATACATGTTTATGTCATATTTATGTTTACTTTAAATTAATTATTATAAAAGGTCACTATCACACCCATGTGGATCCATGGGGTCCTAAAATAGACCCACAGATTCTCATGGTTAGATTTATCTTATTAAATAGTATTAGCACACAATTTATGGTCGTTTTATATTATTATAATATTATTTTTGACCCTTATTTACCATATTTACCAATTAAACATTGAAAGTAAAAATAATTACTGAAGTTACTATTAATAATGTCCAAAAATAAAAGGTTCCTATTTACACAATTGCGACCTTATGATTACAAATATGGAATCAATTTATTCAAATTCAAAAAACAAAATTTTCAGAAACAAATTGTAAATAAATTCCCATTTCCAAACCCAGAAAGCAGTTCTTAAAAAAGTAAAAACTATCAAATGATTAACATGTCTTTATGTCCAATTTCATTGTGAAATTACTTCCAACGAAAAAACATGGATTAAATTATAAAATCATTATCCCATAACACATTAAAACCAATTAAAATGAAAATATAACTATATAAATAAATTATATTAAAGGATATTTTTGTACTAAAATGAAATATTTCTCATTATTCATTAAAACATGAATTTCATCATAAAAATACCCCAATTTCAACCAAAATAGATTTTCATGTTCCTGTTCTAAAGAATTAGTTTATTTTGTCAAATATACAATATAAAATTTACAAAAAATATATTTAAGAAGGGTTCTCCATTAAAAGGAGGTAAAACGGCCTTTTAAAAATATTATATAATTTTGTGTTTAAAATTGGATTCATTCCCATTTTAAGCCTCTAAAAAGTATTGTGTAAAAGTAAAAGCATTTAAAAAACATTATATTCATATTTTAGTTAGTTCTGTTCATTTCCGCCAATACAACACCTTTCCCATAACTACCATTTAATATAATAATAATATTATTATATTATTTTTTGTTTTAACTTACAATTGTGTGCACCGTAAGATTTCGGATAAACCTGTAGTTGCATTTTTATTATGTCACTAGAAAAAGAATTTCCTTTAACATAAATTTATTATCTTATTTATAAATATTAATATATATAAAAAATTATTATTCTATAAATACCTAGGATGTTGTATCATTCCCCCCTTTCAGAAATTGTATCCTCTCAATTTTAAAAATTGTCTTGGTAACTTCATTGAAAATCACACATCGGAAAAAGTGTAAATAAAAATATCACTTTAAAAGAATTAAACATAAGTAAAAAGGTCACCTGAGATAACACATACTATGATTCCATGTAGGAAAACATGGATATGGAAGAAAAAATAAGTGTGATGTTCTGATGGAGTGTGATGGAAAACATGATCAAGAGAAAGTTATCAACCAGAAAACCACAAACATATGATGGGTTAAACAGTAATTGATTTCACAATAGGAAATGTAAATTGAAAACATTTTTTTTAATATCCTTTTAAAAAATTTGTGGAATTGTTTTACTACATATAATAATAACATAAGGTAAAATTTTTACATGACACGTAGAGTTTCATCCATTAATAAATTTCTTCCACAAAAATCATATTTTCTTCAAATGATGAGTATTCAATATGACTTGGTCCCACCAGATGTACTAGAATAAAATTCTAGGGAATCAAAAAAATATAGAAAATATTAATTATATATTTCCCCCATCTTTATACATTAACTAAAACCAAAATTTTTAGTACAATATCAGATAATTCCCCAATAATAATAATCCTTTATAAAGAGAATGACTACTTTTATTTCCCAAATTCAACAGTAATACTGAAGTTCTAAATTGACCATCCATCAAAACAAAAGTCCTTAAAATTACTCAAAATAATAAAAACTAAGATTGAAACCCAAAATTTAGAAGGATTTGATCACATAGTCTTCCATGATAAATTTTACCATTTATGTCCAAATAACACCAACCACTTTTAATGTATCAGACCAAAAAATAATTAACCTAATCACTTTTATTCCATGATAGGTTAATCAGTTCCACAAATAACTCAAATATCCATTTTCCGCAATAAAATCATATATTATTCCAAAATAAAATTCATCCATTACTCCTTAAATTAAATTCTATTGTATTCTATTTTCCTTATGAATATAGTGCTCCCAAAAGAGATAACTTCTTACAAAATAACATTGTTCTCTTAATCACCAAATCATTTTCCTATGCTTAGGATATCCATTTGATAAAACATAAGTTCACAAAATAAACTATTTCATAATCCATAAAATTATTTAACTAAATATAATAATTCATACTAACCAGGGACATCACGTAGGACAGCAGTAGGAGATGTTCACTTACCTCCCTTCGATTGTGGGTTTGATTCCCACAGCCCTGCAGTACGTGATGAGTTACCACACATCCTGAAGGTTGTCATTTTTCTAAAACTATATTACTCTTATAACATTTCCAACATGACATAAAATCATCAAAATAGCCATAACATAATTTAACCTCAAGTTTATCTCATTCTTTTCATAGTGTAAAAAACCCTTAATTTTCTTAAATTCCATGATCATATAAACACCAAAGGTCCTTTATAACTATATACACAAAATAAAATACAATTATTACTCATTTTTAAATAACAAACTAAAGGGATACACATACTATAAACATTCCAATTTTATCCTCTAACGACCCAAGCTTGACGTACATGGACATTATATTTTTTTGAAATACTTAATACATTACAAAAATAGACTCCCAAAAACAATATTAGATTAGTGTCTTTGGAAACATGGAATATAATATTATAACTCGGTGAAATATATTTAACATCTCCCATAATAATCTTCCCCTTTTTTCTTACCTAAAGCCTTTATTTATATCTTTGGGAAAAAAAGAAATCTTAAAAAGGGTGAGATCAAATGCTCTATAAGGGTAAAAATTGAGAGCATAAAACAAACCTGAATCATTATAAGGTGAAAAACATGAAAATAATGATTAAATATCAAAATCCTAAATCCTTAAATAAATCTTGGTTGTTTGTTATTCATAAATCCTAAATGAACATGAACCATGAGATCATATCATTGACAAAAAACATGGAACTGTGGAAAAAAATAAACACATAATATGATTTCCATAGTATCCAAGGCAATACATCCAAGACTATAATAGTGGATAGAGTTTATTTCTAAACCTAGTTTACATGTCATTTCAGCCATGTATTAGTGAAGTAGATTTACATGTCATTCCAGCCATGTATTACTGAACCATATTTACTTGCCTTTCCAACCATGTCTAGCTCATGAGATTGGAATCTTTACCAAATTAATTGGATGTAGAAATATATCCCACCCATCACATAATGAAATCATTCATACATGTGCCACAAAACATAAATCATTCATCATATCATAACCCAATAAATAAAACGAGCTCCTTAGACATCATTTCATCATAACATTATCCATTTAAAATAAAATTCCATCAATAACATAATAAAATAATAGTAATAATAGGTATAGAAACATAACCCTATTTAAATATAATAATCTTATATGGAAACTAATTTTGACAAAATACTTGAACATAATGCTTGAGGAAAATATCATTTTGTTTCAAAAATGATTTCTTTTCTCAAAGTGTCGTGAAATTTTAAAATAAATCAATTTAGTTGAAAATTAACATGAAAAATTGTATAGGAAGCTTCATAGAAACAATTAATCATTAAAGAATAAAATTTCATTCTTTCTATATATGCTAAAAAATCCTTATCCTCATACTTTTGCCGAAAAAGTCAATATGTACCGGGTATGGTAAACAAAAGAAAGATTCCTTCCATAACATGTAGTTGAAGTAAAAAATGGGTAAAAATTAATTTAAACATACATAGAATAATAGTGCACATTTTATGAAAACATGGAAATGGATTACAATTATATCCCCATTAAATACCTTCATATAAACAATCATGAATAAAAATGAGATTGCAAAATTATTCTTTACATTCAGTCTAATTTCATCTATATGTGTCTGATAATCCTGTATAGTGGGTTCAAATATATTATTAACTTTTAAAAAAACCATCATAATAGTTATGATATCATAGAAGATTCACTTATGACTTTATATTACCGGTTTATTTATCAATTCCTTGTTTAAGCAATGTTTTGGGTGATAATCATTTTATTTATCGTACATGTTTTGACTTCTTATTCTTGATATTATTACTTAGATCTTGATTTACATAATTCCAGATTTTAAAACAGGATTTATATATCATAAATATTCAATATATTAATATATATGATAGATAGATAAATTTAATGGAATACAACATTCATGGAGACCGTAGGCCTTATGTACCCCTGAACAATGTTTTTGTTTCCTTGTTGAATTGAATAGAAACAAGTAAATGACATATATATATATATATACATAAATCCAGTAGAATTATTATTTCATATATTTAATTTTTATTTACTATATATACTTTATAATCATTTTTAATGGTTATCATGGAATATGAATCTCATCGCGTCGTGGAGACGGTAAGTTGTACGTACGCACGAGCGACGATGTCATTCCCTTGATGGTTAAATGGTATGGAATTGGTTGGTATATAAATTGTAAATAAATAATTATCATGTTATATTCATTATTTAAATCTATTATACTCATCATTATACCCATCCAAATTAAGTATTGTTGAATAACAACTTACACAATAGCGTGGAGATGGAAAGTCGTATGCACGCACACATGTTGATATTGTTACTCTTATAATGGATAAAAGGATCTATAATATTGTCCTATAATTATAATAAAATCTCATAATGTATATGATACTGGATTTATTACTTTATTATGGTAACAATGTAAGAAGATGAATTATAAGAAGAAAATAATTTTGAAAGATGTGATAAAACAATTAACTCCTTTTCAAGTATCTCTTTTTTATTTTGAAAAAAGGTCTCCCTAAGATGTATTTCTGCACAAAGTGTGGCCTCTATGATGAATTGATAAAATATGGAAGAGGAAATGGGTATATATTGGCCAAGAAAAAGGGAATATGAATTGTGATTATAATTGTATATATTTCCTTTTATAAGAGAGGGGAGGGGAACATTTAGAAATTCCAAAACTATTAGATTAATAAAAATTAATTTTTACATTAAAATTTAGTAAAATTGTATTATTTCTAAGATTATATTATTTTGGGTTGAAATAATCTCAAATAATAAAAATTATAAATGTTTTTATCTTATTTTAAACCTTATCATTTTGATTTATCCTTATTTAATCAATTAAATTTTAATTATGGTAATTATATTCTAAACATTAAACATTTATAAATATTTACTATGTGTTTTCAATTGTACATAATTTTATACTCAATGAAATTTTTTACAATATAAAATTCAATTATTAATTTTTACATTATATTTGTGATTTTTAAATATTTTAATAGTATGTTATTTTTATAAAATAACAATACTTTCAATTTTGACACTATTCATTTATTTGACTTACAAAAAATTAAAAGAGAACATAAGTAAAAAATATATTTAATACACTTATAACATATAATATTAACCTATAAAATTTTATTGATCTCATTAATTAGTTCATATGATATTTTGTTTATCATTTTTAAAACCATTTATTTAATATTTCTATCAATAAAATAATTTCTCCATCACTATTATGTCATAATTAATATTAATTATTTAATCTATAAAAATCATAAATAAATTCACATGATGTTGATAATTTTATTATCGTTCTATATACTATTTATTCTTATAGTTTTATCATTTTTATCTTTATATGAAAATTATTATACTTATAAGAGATAAGAGTGTGACATGTTGTAACTTTCTTTTGTTTTAATTATAATTACATCACTTTCATGGACAAAATCCCATTAAATTAATAAATTCCTACACTTAAGTGATATTGGTATAATTTAATTCGTCCAATAATATTTCTTTAAGAGTTAGAGTGATTTTATTATCATTATCATATTGTTTGTTACCCTAATTTACCTGATTTACCTTTAACCATGGTAAATAAAAATTAACATAGTTATTATTCATAATATCAAAAAAATAAAAGAAACCTATTAACATAATTTTGACCCCCTGATTCCAAATATGGTATCTATTTTTGAAAATTTAAAACACCAATGTTTCATTAATTAATTTAAAATTAATTCATGCTGTTAAAACAAGGAAGCGGGTTTTTAAGAAGTACAAACTATCAAGAGATTGACATCTGTTTATGTCCAACTTAAATGTGAAATTACTTCCAATGACAAAAATTAGATTAAAATATAAAAACATAATCCAATTAAACATTAAAACAAATTAAAGATAAAATCAAACTATATAAATAAATTAGATGAAAAATCACTTTTGAATTAAAATACAATATTTTTCATTATTCATTAAAATGTGAATTTCATCATAAAAATACCAAAATTTCGAACAGGGTATAAATTAATGAACCAATTCCATGAAAGAAGTTTATTATGTCAAATATTACTTAATTTTTTTTTCAAAACTATATTTAAACTTTTTTCTCCATCAAAAGGCGGTAAAACTGTATTTTTCTAAACACTTATTTTATCTAAAAAATTGAATTTCTTCTTATATCATGTTCTATAAAATAAATAATATGAATTTTAATGTTAAATAAAATAAAAAATATGGTTAATAAAATTCATAACGTCTAATTTATATCCCATTTAATAAAAATATATTAATAATATATCTTTGTTTTGTGAAACTCGATATTGTGTTCAATACAAGCTATCGAGGAAGGTCACCCTTGTGTGTAACTCAAGACAATTCAGTGTTCTTTTTAGTGAAATCTTCAATTGGGGTTCTTTATAACATAATCCAACAATAATTTTTTTAATTTGAAAAAAAAATCTATACACAGTGTTGCATGAAATGAATTCTATCAAAAAACTTGAAATTGTGTGTAACACAAGACAAGTATAGTGGTTTTTATATTCCAAGCTAATATGTTGTTATGCATAGCACAATATAATCTTGGTGTAGTTTACAAAAAAAATACATCAATGAAATTAAAAGTCATCTATCTCATAAAATCTTGGGGTGTTACATTATACACCCCTTAAAATGAATTTCTCCCTCAAAATTCACCAAGGTTACAAATGATTTACTACTTGAAAGTTTCTTTCATAGAAAGCTTCTTCGTAAAAAAATACTAAAACATCATTTAAAAAATTAATTTAGTAGAATAATGGTCACCCAAAGTAACTCATCACTCGATTTCCACATAGGAAAACATAGGTGTGAAGTGAACACATGGATATGGAAGAGAAATCTGACCCACAAGTTCTGATGGATAGTGATAGAGAATAATTTTTGGAGAAATTTAACAACCAGAAATCCATAAATCTGTTGTGATTTAAGTGGCCATCTAATTCATCATATAATAAGGTACTAGGATAATGTATTTGGTTTTAAATATCAATTTCTTATAGTTTAAGAACATGAGTAGTAATACATACTAGATTTTAGTACAATCAAATTTTTGGTTGTGCCATGAACAATTTCCACTTCATCTCTCATTCATGAAATGAAGTTGAATTTTTCATTCCTAATGTTTTATTAGATCATGTGATTCATAAATATAATGATAGGATATTCCATATGTATAAATAAAAAGGTAATAAGATGTTATAAAATATGCACATGTCTACCTATGGTGATATAAGACTTTATTATAACTAATTTCATCAGATGTTTAACTTTAATATTATATAAATTTATAACCTTAAAATCCTTATAAAATATGAAAATCCAAAACTATAGAAAAATGTTCATAGACTTGGCTTTACATTTATCCACCATATATCACAAGGTATCTCTAGTTGGTCACGTTCGAAAAGTGTGAACACCTTCATCATTTATTATCTTGAGTCATGGTAAAAACCAAAATTACCAAAATTACCATATATCATTTTTGAAAACATGCATGTTTCCTTATACAAAAACATATTGGATATATTCATTATGTCCCAAAAATTTTCATACTTCATCTAGGATAGCATAACCATCTTGTGAACAACTCCATAGTTAGTTCCCAATAAACTATCATTGTCCAATTTACTTATTCAAATATATCACATATTTATCCAAACATCATTATCTTAATGTACCATTTAACAATTTGTTCTCAAAGTATATCACCTTACCCTTAAATTATATTTTGGCTCCTTCTAATGATTCAACATATCCTTTCTAATCAATAATGAAAAAATTATACTAAAAACACTTGTATATTTCAGGACACATAAAACATAATCTTTGAATTCTGAAACATATCCACATCAATCATCCAACATTATTTTTAAACCATTACTCAAGATCCATCATCTTCTTTTTTTATAAAATATTAATCATGTCTTATGGTTTCTCAACCTTAGTATTCTTTGGATTAATTTAAACAATATAGGAGGACCATCACATACCTTTCACATGTCATTTTCATTCTCTTTATCCTCAGTATAATGACCAATACTCATACCATCGTCATGGTATTTCTTCATAGTATATCGATCATATTAATCCCTATAATTTCTACAAATGAAACATTCAATGGTTAACTATGTTCTATGTAGTTATAGTTGCTGACTATGAAAAGAAATCAATGGGTGAGAAATACATATTGGAGATTAGGAATACATAAGTAAGGAAAATTACTTATAATATTTCAATCTTTGATATCATCGGCTTAACCCTAAGTTAGTGTGGATTATAAAAAAACCCTAGGATTGTAACCTACACATATAATTATCCTTATTACATCTCTAGACATATCCTTAGAAATATAACTAGGGATATCACGAAATTTTTTAAATCCTAGTTTCAAAAGGTTGACTAAAACTTTGCTCTGATACCAAGTATAAGGACACAAACATGACGTACATGGACATTATATTTCTTTCACAGAAGACATAATTTATTACACAAATAGAACCCCAAATACCATATTAGTTTTGTGTCTTTAGAAACATGTATCATAATCTTAAAACCTGGTTAAAGATATTCAATATATCCCATTAAGATCATCCCCTTTTTTCTTACCTAAACCCTTCTTTATATTAGGGGGAAAAGAAAACATAAAAATGGTGAGCTCAAATTCTCATTAATCTTAAACACATAGAACATAAAACAAACCATAATCATTATAATGTAAAAACATGGACATAATATTTAGATACCAATTTCTTGTGTCATGAAATAAATCTTCAAAATTATGAAGTCATAAATCATAAATGAACATGAACCATGATAACATATCATTGACAAAAAACATGGAATTGTGAAAACAATAAGCACATAATATTATTTCTGTAGTATCCAAGGAATTTCTTCCAAGACCATCATAGTGGACAAATTCCCTTACTGAACCCGATTTACTAGTCGTTCCAGTCATGTATTATTGAACCATATTTACACATCATTCTAGACCTGTATTACTGAACTAGTTTTACATTCCATTCCTGTCATATCTATCTAATGAAATATAAATCATTACGTAATTCATTGGAGGTAGATATAGGTCCCACATATCTTATAATGAATTCATTCTCAGATGTTCCAAAAAACATAAATCATTCATTATATCATAACCCAAAAAATAAAATGGGTTTCTTAAAGATCATTCCATCATAACATAATGCATAAAAAATATCAATAAACAATTATCACAATAAAATCATAAAAATAACAAATACAAATACATAACCCTATTTAAATAGTATCATCTTAGTTGAAAAATAATTTTGATAAAATGATTGAACTTAATTCATGAGGAAAATATCCTTTATTCCTCAAAAACATTTTCATTTCTTAAAATACCACACTTTTTTAAAAGAAAAAAATTTATTTGAAAATAAACTTGAAATAGTGTATAGGAAGCTTCATTAAATTAAGGTTTCATGAAACCGTAGAAATCCATTCATGTCGTATAAGTTAAAAAAACCTTCTCCTTGTACTTTTTCCGAAAATGTCAAATAGTATCTCATATGGTAAACAAAATAATGATTCCTTCCATACCATGTTGTAAATTTAAAAAATGGATAAAAATGTATTTAAACATATATATAATAATTTTAAACATTTTTTAGAAACATTTTTAGACAACATGGATATGTATGATAAATATATCCCCATCAAATACTCTTGTACAAACAATATCAGATAAAAATGAGATTGTAAAATTATCATTTACCTTTGGTCTGATTTATTCCATATGTGTCTTAAACTTTTTATAGTGGGTTAAACATATTATCCAATTGTATCAGAATCATAATAATATTTATCTTATATGATTCATTAATGACTTTATATTATATGTTTATTTATCAATTCATTGTCAAAAGACCTTTTTGGGTAATATTTGTTTTATTTAACGTACATATTTTGACTTGTTATTCTTGATATTATTACCTAGATCATGATTTAATTAATTATAGAATGAAAAAAAAGATTTTTAGATCATAACTATTCAGTATATAAATATATATAACTGATAAATAAATGTAACGGAATACACCATTCATAGAGACGGTAGGTTGTACGTACGTATGAACAATGTCTTGGTTTCCTTATTGAATTGAATGGAAGAAAGTAAATAGAATATATATATATATACATAAATACAATAGAACAATTATTTCATATATTTAATGATTATTTATTATTTATAATTTATAATCATTCTTAAATGCTTAACTTGGAGAATGAACTACATCATGTCGTGAAGATGGTATGCCATACGTACGCACGAGCGACGATATCATTTCCTTAATTATTAAATGGTGTGGAATTGGATGGTATATGAATTTAAAAAAAACAATATCATGTAATATTAATTATTTAAATCCATTATACTCATCGGTATACCCATCCAAATTAATTATTGTTGAATAAAAAATTACACCACGACATGGATATGGTAAGTCATACGTACGCACGCATGGTGATATTGTTATTTATAAAACTGATAAAAGGATTTATAAGCTTATACCATAACAAAAATAACATCTCATCATGTAGAATATACTATATTTATTACTTTAGTATGGGAGAAAAATAATAAGTGAAGTTATAAGAAGAAAATAATTTTGAAATAGGTTATAAAACAATTACCTCTTTTTTGAGTATTTTGAGGTGTGATTAAAAGAGTAGAAGAGATACTCTTTTATAAGAGAGGGGAGGGACACCTTTTGAAAAAATAAAACTATTAAATTAATATAGATTTATTTTTAAATTAAAATTCCACAAAATTGGATTATTTCAATGATATGAAAAGGTTAGGACAAAATCCTTTAAACTAATAAAATTTATACTTTTTTCGATTTTATTTTAACCCTTATTGTTTTTATTTATCATTATTTAATCTATTTATTTATTTTTGGTAATAATTTTCTTAACATTAAATGGTTATAAATATTTACTTATGTATTTTAAATTTTATTTAATTAGATACATTATGGAATCTTAGACCATATAATTTTCATTTTTTAATTTTTTTTAAATAATTTAATAACATGTTATTCTTATAAAATATTATTAGTCTCAATATTAACAATATTCATTTATATGACATTAAATAAAATCCACAATGAAGATACACTGACAAAAAATAATTTAATACACTCTAAACTTGTCTCATTCACCTAAAAACTTCATGGAGAACATTAATTAGTTCATATTATATTTATTTTAATATTCATAAAACCATTTATTTGATATTTCTGTCTATAAAATAATTTCTACAACGATATTGTGTCATCATTAATGGTACTTATTTATTCTAAAAAATTTCCAAATAAATTCACATAATGTATATTATTTTATTATATTTCTGGATACAATTTATTTTTTTAGTTTTATCATTTTTTCTTTATATTATAACTATTATACTTATAAGAGATAAGAGTGTGACATGTGGTCACTTTAATTTGTTTTAATTATAATAACATCACTTTCATGGACAAAAATCCATTAAATAAATTAATTCAAACCCTTAGGTGATATTTGTTTACTTTAATTCATCATTTAGGATTTTTTTAAGTTTTAGGATAATTTTATTATCTTTTTCATATTTTTTTACCCTAATTTACCGGATTAACATTTAACCGCGATAAATAAAAACTAGAATAGTTACTATTCATAGTATCCTAAAACTAAAAGTAACCTATTAAAATAATTTGAACCCAATGATTCCATATGTGGAATCCATTTTTCAAAATTCAAAACATAGAAGTTCTATTAATTAATTTAATACTAATTCCCTTTGTCAAATCCAAAAAGTGTGTTTTTAAGAAATAAAAGCTATCAAAAGATTTGACATGGGTTTATGTACTATTTAAATGTAAAATTACTTCCAATTACAAAAATTAGATTAAAAGAAAAATACATAATCCAATTACACTTTAAATCTAATTAAAAATATAATCTAAATATATAAATAAATTAGATGAAAATACATTTTCAATTAAAATGCAGAATTGTGTAATATTCATTAAAATATTAATTTCATAAGAAAAATACCAACCATTCAACCAAGGAAATTTTTATGTACTCCTTCCAAAAAAAAATTATTTTATAAAATTAACTTCATAAAATTTTGAAAAACTCGATTTAAAAAGGGTTCTCCATCAAAAGGCGTTAAAACTATTTTTTAATACTTATTTTAACTGAAAAATTGAATTTTTTCTTATATCATGTTCTATAAAATATATATGATATATGTTAATGTTATATAAAATTTAAAATGTGGTTAATACTAGTAATAATAGATAGTTTCAATCCCATTAAATAATAATATGTTAATAAATTATTGTTGTTTAGTGAAACTTAGTATTGCGTACAACGTAAGCTACTGAGGAAGGTCTCTCTTGTGTGTAATGAAATCCCAGTAAGTGTTTCATTTAGAGAAACCTTATTCAGGTGCTTTGTATAACATAATCCAAATATAGTTCTTTTATACATTGGTAAAAAAACAATACTCAGTGTTGCGTGAAATGAATCCTATCAAAATAAATTAAAATATTGTGTAACACAAGCCAAGTGTAATGTTGCATATTTTACAAGATAATACGGTGTTTCATAGAGTGTAAACAAATCTTTTCATGGAATACAACACAAGACATCATTGAAATTAAAACGATTCACTCTCATAAAATCTCTAGATTTTACATTATACCCAAATTAAAATGAATTCTTCTCTTGAAATTCTTCAGGGTTATAAAAGGTGTAATACTTGATAGTTTCTTCCATAGAAACCCACTTCATAAAAAAGAATACTAAAAAATCCTAAATTAAATAAATTTATAAACATAATGGTCACCCAATGTTACTCATCACTAGGTTTCCACACAAGATAACATAGTTGGGATTGAAAACATGGATATGGAAGAGAAATATAACTCTCAAGTTATGATTGATAGTGTTAGAGAACAATGTTTGGAGAAAGTTAACTACTAGAAATCAATAAATATATGATTATTTAATGGGACATCTGATTCACTAAATAATAAGGTACTAGGATAACATTTTTGGTTTTCAAGATCCTTTCCCTAAGGATGAAGAACCTGAGCAGAAATACATACCTTATTTTAGTACAATATCATCATTGGTCATACCTTGAACAATTTACACTTCATTTATTATTCAATAATTGAAGTTGAGATTTTCATTCATGAAGTGTTATAAGATCATGATATTTAGAAATATAATGATAGGAAATTCTATATTTCTTAATAGAAATGTTATCATAGGTTATACAATATGCATAATTCCACCTATGGTGAGATAAAACATTATTCTAACTAATTTCATATGAATCTTAATTTAATCATTATATAAATTTATAACCTTACAATCCTTATAAAATATTAAAATCAAAAACTATAGAAAAATGTTTACTTGCTCAGATAAAAATTTATCCCCCATATATCACAATGTATTTCTGGTTGGTCAGATTCTAAAAGTGTGAACACCTTCATCATGTTTTCTCCTAAGTCATGGTATTAACCTAAAATTCAATATAATCTTATTGAAAACATGCATGTTTCCTTATCTAAATATATATTGGATATATTACTTAAGTCCCAAAAGGTTTTATACATGATCCATGATAATATAACCTTAATTTCAACAACTCCATAATTAGTTTCATAGAAACTAGCATCATCCAATTAACTTATTAAAATCCAACATATCTTTTTCCAGACATTATTATCTTAACATAAGGGACATATTAATGGGTATACATCCCTTAATCATGTTCCCTAAATGTATATCACCTGACCCCTAGATCATATTTTCTCTCCTTAGAAATATTCAACATAACCTTTACAATCCTTAATGAAAAACATATATAGAAAGCACTTATATATTTTAGGATTCATATAAAAAAATCATTGAATTTCGAAACATATACACCACAATCATCCAACATTATTCTTAAAATGTTACTCAAGATACATCATTTTTATATTTCCTTGAATATGAATCATGTTTTATTTTTTCTCACCCTCATGATTCTTAGGTTCAATATAAACAATAATGGAAGAATACCACAGACATTTCAAATGTCGTTTACAATCTCTTTATCCTCCACAGTATGACCAATACTCATACCATATTCCTGATATTTTCACATAGGAAATCTATCTTCATAATTCCCATAATTTCCAAATCTAAAACATTTAACTATGATCTATCTAGTTTTGGTTATTTACTAAGACCAGAATATAAAGTGTGAGAAATATATATCAGATAATAGAAACATATACGTAAGTAAAATTACATATAATATTTCAATACATGATGTCTTTGGTTTAAACGTAGGTTAGCCATGATTATTAAAAAAATACCCCAAATTGTAACCTATACTTATACTTATCCTTAGTACATCCCTAGAAATATCAATAAAAATATCTCTAGGGATCTCACTAATTTTTTTGCATCCTAGTTAACAATGGTGGACTAATCCTTCAATCTGATACCAACTCTAATGACCCAAGCTTGATGTACAAAGAAATTATATTTCTTTTGTTGAACACTTAATAAACTAAACAATTAAACTCCAAAAGAATGTATTAGTTTAGTGTATTTGGAAACATGGAACATAATATTCTAACATGGTGAAAGATATTCAACATCTCCCATAAATATCTTCCCCATTTTTCTACCTAAAACATTTCATTATATCCTGTGGAAAAGAAAACACAAAACGGGTGAGAAAAAATGCTCAGTAAGGGTAAACATTGAGAACATAAAACATACCATGAACATTATAATGTAAAAACATAGAAATAATATTTAAATATCAATTTCTTGAGTCATGAAATAAATCTTGGCAGTTCATAACACATAAATCATAAATGAACCCGAACCCTGATATATTGGAATTGACATAAAACCTGTAACTGTGGAGAAAAATAAGAACATAATATGATTTATATATTATCCAAGGAATTTCTTCCAATACCATTATAGTGGAAAATGTCAATTACTAAACATGGTTTACATTCCATTATAGCCATGTATTATTGAACCAGATTTACTTATCATTCCAACCCTATATTATTGAACCTGATTTACTTTCCCTTAAAATCATGTATATATCATGAGATATAAATCTTTATCCAATGAATTAGAGGCATATATAGTTCCCACCCATCTCATAATGAAATATTTTTTACATATTCCACAAAAACATAAATCATTCATCATATCATAACTGAAGAAATAAAAGGGGCTTCTTAAACATCATTCTATAATAACATAACCCATATAAAATATTATTTCATCATTAAAACAATCAAATAATTGTAATTATAGGCATAAAAACATAACCTTATTTAAATAGAATCATCTTATAAAGAAAATAATTTTGGTAAAACACTTGAAATTAATTCTTCAGGAAAATATCCTTTCTTATTCAAAAACATTTTCTTTTCTCAAATTTTGATGCAATTTTTAAAAGAACTAATTTATCTGAAAATAAAAATGAAGTAGTTTAAATTATGCTTCATAGAAATAAGGCATCAGTAAACTGTAAAAATCCATTCATGTAGTATAAGTTTAAAAAAACCTTCTTCTCGTACTTTTTCTATAAAAGTCAAAAATTACCTCATATGGTAAACAAAAGAAGGATTCCTTCCGTACCATGTAGTATAAGTAAAAAAAATGGTTAAATATTAAATTAAACATTAATAGAAGAATTGTGATCATTTTATGAAATAAAAATATAAAACATGGACATGGATGATAAATATATCCCCATAAAATACTTATGTATAAACAATCTCGGATAAAAATGAGATTGTAAAATTATCCCTTACCTTCTGTCTGATTTCTTCTATATGTGTTCGAAACTCCAGTATAGTGGGTTTAAACATATTATTAACATGTAACAGAACCATAATAATATTTATTATATCATATATTATTCACTTATGACATTATATTACCCATTTACTTTTCAATTCCTTTCTAAAGCAATGTTTTGGGTAATAATCGTTTTATTAATCTTACATGGTTTGACTTGTTATTATTGATATTATTTCATAGATCGTGATTTAATTTATTCTAGAATTTATAACATGGTCTATATATCATAAATATTCATAATATAAATATATATAATAGATAGATAAATGAAATGGAACACATCATTCATGGAGATGGTAGGTTATACGTACGCTAGGACGTTGTTTCTGTTTCCTTATTGAATTGAATGGAAGCATGTAAATGAAATATATATATATATATATATATATATAAATCAAGTAGAATTATTATTTCATATAATTAATGATTATTTATTATATATACATTATATTAATTCTCTAATGTTTAACATGGATAATTAATCTCATCACATCGTGGAGATAGTAAGTCGTAGGTACGCCCGAGCAACAATATCATTCCCTTGATGGTTAAATGGTATGAAATTGGTTTGTATATGAATAGTACAAAAATAATTATCATGTTATATTTATTATTTACATCCACTATAATCATCATTATACCCATCCAAATTAAGTATGGTTAAATAACAAGTTACACCACGACATGGATTTGGTAAGTCATATGTACGCACTCATGATGATATTGGTATTCATAGGATGGATAAAAAAAGTTATAAGGTTGTAATATAATTATAATAACATCTCAGAATGTATAACATACAATATTTATTACATTATTATGGGAACAAAATAGTATGGGGAAGTAGAAGAATAAATTAACTTTTAAAGAGGTGATAAAACAATTACCTCTTTTTTGAGTGTCTCATATTGATTTTCACAAAATGTTTCCTTATGATGGACTTTGGAAAAATGTGTGGCCTCTAGGATGAATTTATGGAAGTTTTTGGAGTGAATGGGAAGATATTTTCCACAAAAAAATGAATTTATAGGTGTGATTAAAATAGAAGGTAAGGCACCCTTTAATAAGAGGTAGGAGGGGCGCCTTTGGAAATACCAAAACTATTAAATTTTTATAAATTAATTTTTAATGTAAAATTCCTCCAAAGTAAATTTTTTAGAATAAAAGTTTATTTTGTGTTGAAATATTATCAAAAAATAAAAATTATACATGTTTAGATTTTATTTTAAACATTATAATTTTGATTCTTCCTTATTTAATCTATTTAATTTTTTTATGGTAATAATATTCTAAAGATTAAATGGTTATAAATATTTACATATGTGTTGTCAATTTTCAATAATTGGAATCTTTATGAAAATTTCGACTATATAATTTTCACTTTGTAATTTTTCAATATTTCTTTTGATTTTTAAATAATTAAATAATATGTTATTTTTATAAAATATCAATAGTATCAATTTTGACACTATTCTTTTATTTTAATTTAAATAATATCAAAACATAAGAAAAATTTGAAAAGAAATTTTTAATACACTCCTAACATGTCATAGGAACCTATATAATTTCTGTCTCACGTTAATTAGTTCATATGATATTTATTAAAATATTATCAAGACCATTTATTTGATATTTATATCAATAAAATAATTTCAACATCACTATTGTTTCATCATTAATGGTAATTATTTAATCTATAGAAATTCTAGATAAATTTACATGATGTAGATAATTTTATTATCTTTCTTTTGACTATTTATGTTCGATGATTTATTTTTTTATCTCTATATTAAAATAATTATACTTATAAGAGATAAGGGAGAGACATATTGTCACTTTCTTTTGTTTTAATTATAATTACATCACTTTTTGAGAAAAAAGTCCTTAAATTAATCCATTTATACCTTTATGTGATATTGGTCCACTTAAATTTATCTTATAGTATTTTGGCAGGTGATATGGTAATTTTATTATCAGTATCGTATTGATTGTTACCCTAATTTACCGGATTTATGTTTAATCGTTGTAAATAAAAACTACCGTAGTTACTATTAATAATATCCAAAAAATAAAAGTTACCAATTAAAATAATTTGGATCAATTGATTTAAAATATGGATTCCATTTTTAAAAATTATAAACAAATATTTGTCATTAAATAATTTAAAATTAATTCCGGTTGTTAAAACCAAAAATCGGGTTTTTCAGAATAAAAAACTATCAAAAGATTGACATGATATTATGTCGCATTTAAATGTGAAATTACTTAAAATAAACTAAATTAGATTAAATTCTAAAAACATAAACCAATTACACTTGAAAACGAATTAAAAATATAATCCAACTATTTAAACAAATTAGATGAATTGGCAGTTTTGAATTAAAATGCTCTATTTTTTACTATTCATTAAAATATGAATTTCATCAGAAAAATACCAAAATTTCAAAAAAGGTAAATTTTGATGTCTTGATTCCAAATAATAAGTTTAATACATAAAATAGAACATATTAAAATTTCAAAAACTAGATTCAAAAAGGGTTCTCCATCAAAAGGTGGTACAATTTTATTTTTTTAATACTTCTTTTATCTAAAAATTTGAGTTTGTTCATATATCATGTTCTATAAAATACATAAGATAAATTTTAATGATATATAAAATTAAAAATATGGTTAATAATATTCATAATAGCATGTTTTTATCCCATTAAATAATAATATTTTAATAATATATCACTGTTTAGTGAAACTCGATATTGCGTACAATGCAAGCTATCGAGGAAGGTTGCTTTTATGTGTAATGCAAGGCATGTTAGTGTGGAATTTAGTGAAAGATTCCTTTGTTGTTCTGAATAACAAAATCCAAACATATTAATTTTATACATTGAAAAAAATCTATACTCAGTGTTGCGTGAAATGATTTTTATCAGAAGAACGTGAAGTTTTTTGTAACACAATCCAAGTATAGTGTTGCGTATACTGAAAGCTAATACTATGTTGTGTATTGAAAAATATAATCATGGTGTAGCATAAAACATAAGAAATCAATGAAATTAAAAATAATATGTCTCATAAAATATTACGGTGTTAAAAATCCCATCATTTATACATTTTAACTTTTGATTATCCGTGGATCCAATATAACTCTTAAATTCCTAAAATGTAGACATCCAAATCATGGAACATTATTCCTGATCCTTTATCCATGTTTTTTCATCTTATTTTATAATACTTTTTTCCTACACACATTATCATGCATAATGTCCTAAGATTCAATAATGTCAAAACATGAGCTAAAAAATAATTCATTCCATTCAATGGTCATTTTCAGTTTCCACATCTTCAATTGAAATGACATTAGGTTTAGTTAAACATATATTTGTATGGTCCTCCTGATACATTTCCCCAAACTTCTTTATAGGACTTCTGTTTGTGTAATGACAATGCACACCACATTTAATACATTCAATTGATCCCTTGGAAATAAATTCTTTCCCTTTCCAAGAATCAAATGAACGCTTCCTTTTTCCATGGAAGGTTATTGCTTTATGACCTTCATGACCACATCTATAAAATCTACCCATCCCTTTGAAACATTTTCCAAGGTTTTTCTTTCCACATCCTTGAAACATAGGTGGTTGAATATACATATCGTTACGATTCTTACCTAAACATCAATAGGGACTTTTTTGTCATATATATGATTCCATATAATAATCACAAAGGATCAAGTGGTCAATCAGGACTCCATATAGTGGGTTTTGCATAATCAAAATAGTTCTAATTGCTTCTCCTATTTCATTCATTGGTAATTCATAAAACCAGCAATGTTTCCTTCACATCCATTGTTACTTTAGTGCCTTCTAGATCCATCCATTTACAAAAACCATAAATTTTTAGTGTGAGTATATCAATAAAATCATCATATACTATCATATGAGGACTGTAAACACATGAAATACTTATTCATGTTATGTTAAACTCATACAACTTATCTAAAATAAGAACTATTCTTTCTTATATGATAACCATTTTTGTTATATATAAATTTTTTATTGTTCTTAAATAACACCCTAACCCTTAAAGTTATCTAAACCAACCTCTGATAGAAACTATAAGGCCCCAACCATAAACATTATTTAATTATGAGATAAGTAAATAATTTCGACTTTAATTCACATCAAGGATCTTTCCAGGTTTAGGGATTTAGAGAATTAAGTCACAAATCATATATAAAAACATAAATATTTAAATTTTGAAACTTCCAATAACTATCATTTTTTTAACAATACAAAAACTCTTTTAAAATAAACATGGTATCTTTTCATGTTTTAATGGCTTAACTTTAACATGTTCTCAACCTAGACTCTATTATTCTTTAAGTCCTGTGAAAAACATTTCAAAACATGGGATGGGTATAAAAAAATCAGTAAGGGATACATAAATAATGAAAAATATTAAACATGTAAGCCTTGAATACTTTATCATAAAGTAATAATTTTCACCTTAAACATAGCAAAAACACTTCACTAAATATAATCTCATTGGTTACCCTTTTTGTAACCAAAATATGACCATAAATCCCATAGAAAGTAACATATTGCATATTAAGGTAACATGGGACATAAAGATACATAAATTTAATGAGATTATGTTCTACTTTCACACATATCACTAAATATAATAGCCATATGGTTGACTTACATACCCAATGCATTAGAGGTTATAACGTAACCCCTAGTCTGTGGATTATCATGGAACCACCCGTCATTTGGTTTATCATGTAACCACTGATCATTGGTTTATCACATAACCACCCATAAAATTTTCAAGTACCATTTAATAATCATAACACATGAAACAAGCATAATAGAAAAATAACATTTTCACACTGCAACCACAAGAGATTACTTTATGAAATATTCAACCGATTTCTAAAACTAATTAAAACATTTAATAGAGTGATTTTTGAAGCAAAATATTCCATGCCATTATCAAAATATTGAAATAAATTATCATTTTAAAAAATTTAGTACCTTATAAATAAATTTTTAGAAACCATTTTTGAAAAAAAGGAAATATAATAGAATGTTTTAAATGAATACATCTTTAAAATATTTAAAATGATGTTTTAGTTTAATAGTTCTTTACCACTTGAGAAACACATTAATAAAAATAATTTTTGAATAAAATTATAATGAACATTAAATATCATGAGAATATACTAATTAATTATATAATTACCCAAAAGGCTTTTATATACATATTAAATGATAATAAATGTGCATAACAACAAGATATGCCTCAATAAAAGGAGATTGAGATGAAATCCCTTAAAAATATTTTATCCATAGATTAATGATAAATGAATGTCATAATTACGTGTGAAAAATATAATTACACCCAATATAACTGGATATTCATTGTAAAACAATCAGAGGTCATTCACACATATTGTTGGAAATTCAAAACCAATGACATGGATATTTAATTCAATGAAATGAGATTGAGTTAAGTTTCCCCTTACAATGAACATTTTGTTAATAAAATATATTGATTATATGTATTCAATATAAATACACATAAATCATTTATAAATAAAAGATATTATATAAATAGTTATTTTCCACATAATAATAGCATGAAATAATCAAGAAGTATAATATTAACCTAAATAATGAAAATTATGTAAAGAAGTTCCATTACAATGTTCATAAAAATGATGTAAGAATTTATAAATGGGGGTATTATGTGTTGAAAAATTATATCCAAACAAAGGGAAATTGATATTACGACATTAATAAATAAACACTATTTCAACACCTAATCATGTCATAATTTAATCAATGAAGTTTTCGTAAAACCCAATGAGTGGAAATTGAGTTTAGAAATTCCCTTTCCTTGAGTCCGACTTGTATTTTTCGTTGTTTAATTTCCTGAATAATAAACATAGGTAAATTTATACCTACTTAATAACATTATTCAGGTTTACTATTCATTTTATATCACTTATTACCTTGTTATAACAATTATTTAAATATTTGAGTTCATATCGGATGTTTTGTCGATGTTTGATACTTGAGTAATAAATGAACATGTTATGATCACAAATTGTCCATATATTCATAATTACATCTTATAAAGAATTATATTCATGATTTAAATAAAATATAAATATCAAATTTTTCTTTTGTATATTAATCCTTTGTATTTGGATATAAGAATTGAAATGCAATGTTCATGGAGACGGTAGTCCCTATGTATGCACGAATGGTACTGTCATTTGTTTTTCATATTAATAGAATTATAATAAAATGATATAAATATATATTATATAATACTATTATTATATTTATGTCAGTTCTGTATCATAGTATTTATAAAATAATAATTTATATGTTCCATGTTTCGCATGAACGATTCATATCACTTTGAGTGGGCGGTAGTCCACATTTCCTCAAATTAAATTATCGTATTCATGTATCATATACCTAGTCGTGTCTAAGTACCAGGTTGGGCCTGTGTACTTTAGTCATTCTCGTATACATGGTCATATCCATTCCCGTGTAACCTCTAGGGTATATTCCAAGCCATCAGGATAAGGTCATAGAGAATGTTTCCTATCACACAACCTATGATATTTTTTTCAACACAAAAACTATAGTTCCCAATAATGGGATACAACATGGTGTGTGTTGTCACGACCCGTCCTCGGGGCCCATGTTGTGACTACCCCAAGCCCACCTACCATAGGCCAGGGGATAGTGACTAGCACCAAAGGCATAAATCCCAAGAAAAGGGAAGGCAATGCCTTTACGAAATGAAAGTGCACACAAACAATGTACAAGCAGAAACTACACTAAGTAAAGAAGTATAACAAACGTACTGAAAGTAAAAGGGGCCAGAAATACAAGCCCAAAAGGAAGGTACAACTACACCTGAAAGTAAAGTACCACTCAAAGGACAACATCTGAAAGGTGACAAGCAGCTCTTGGATCATCCTCCGGGTTCCTACCTGAAGGGTAGGTACAGAGTTCCTCCTCAGCACTCCATGTCTGTCCATCTCCTCCAGGTACCAACTCATCGTGAGATCCACCTCCGGGTATAGACTCGTCCTGAGATCCACCTCTGGGTACCGACTCGTCGTGTGATCCACCTCCAGGTACCGTCCGACTCTACAAGCCTCAACCTTGATCAGTGATGTCCGTCATCTACAACAAACACAACGAGGTGCGGGCAAAGCCTGTGTAGGGATGAGTATACGATACTCAGTAGGGACCCCAAGACCCTCAAGGTCTCACTAAAATACAACAAGGATAAACACAAAGAAAGTTCTCAACAGATAACCCATAATTAGGTATAAGCCCATACTTATACCTAAGTTACCAAATAACCCATCTCAGCCCCGAGGAATCACACAAATATGAAGACGAAAGATAACCACTACATAGGTATATGCCCATACATATACGTAAGATATCTAGTAACCCATCTCAATCATGAGGAAAACACATAGTTCGTTGACTCGGCTCAAACCGGGATTTTCATTATCAAAACCGTAAATGCTGAAGAGCTCCGTCTCTGACGAGTACAGTGACCATGTCACGACTCCGAGGTACTGCTCACTAACCTAAGACTACTGAGGTACTCCTCCTGTCGAGTACCACAGGTCTGCCACCTCACAAAGTAGTGCTCCTCCGACATGGGTCTACCACCTCACATAGTAGTGCTCCCCCTCATAGCCTACAGAGGTAATCCTCCTGTCGAGTACCGTGGGTATTCCACCTCACAAAGTAGTGCTCCTCTGCCATGGGTATACCACCACATAAAGTAGTGCTCCTCACTGGGCTATGTAAGTCACTCCGAATCAAATCGGACAAGCATTCATCAGGTCTCAGCCAGCTAAATGGTCTCCATACTTCGTACGCTCATCTCCGGGAGGGTCCGATCCATGATCTACAGGTCAATACTCCAAGTATCACATGGTCAAACGAAGAAGTATTTCAAAGGACCGCCTCGTCATAGGGGTCTCAATGCAATAGATGGCACGTCAATCGGGCGCCCGGTCTATGAGTTATTAGCCTTTTCATCCCAGGGTCCTGGATGGTTTCGTGTAGGAACCAACCCGAACGTATCTCAACTGTACCCTGAACTCACATAGGGTATACTCATAGGGACCGTTTCTCAACATGATCACCAACACCGCTGACGTTTCGTGAACGGACGTCCGGTCTGAAAGTTATCAGCTTTTCCGTTCTAGGGGCCCGGTTGGTTTTCGGGTAAAATCCAACCCGGTCATATTCCAACTGCGTCCAATCCTCAGGTGATGTATACCAAAAGATCTGTCTCACCGAAAGGAATCCAACAAAGTCGATGGCACATCAATCGGAGGTCCAGAGGTCAAGTTATAAGCGTTTCCGCTCCGAGGGCCCGGTTGGTTTCATGTTCGAACCAACCTGGACGTACCCAAAGTTCTCCAAAACCCGGAGTGTAATAGACCAAAACGGCCTTCTAGATCCAAGGATCACAACGCAACTGATGGTGCATCGATCAGAGGTCTGTAGCCCATGTTTTTGGACTTTTAATGAAGCTATTTGTTTTTTATGGGGGTTTGGGCCCGGACTAACCCGGCCCAAGACCCCCTGGGTCGGCCCGAATCGGGGGGACCCAACCCATGTCTGGGTCTAGCCCACTAGGGCACGGCCCGTCCCGGCTGGTGCGGCCCAGTCAAACCAGTGCAGCCCGGCCCGGCGCGGGGGTCCGGCCCAGCGCGGGCGGCCCGACACGGAAAGGCCGGTCCGTGCGGTGCAGCCGGTTGGCCTGGCACGGGCGCGGCCCGTGTGGCCAGTCAGGTCGGCCGTTTCGGCCAAGAGGGAAATGGGGGGGGGGGGGGGGGCGCTCCCCCCCCTCCCATGATTGAAACGGCGCGGCTTCAATGTCGCACCCTCCCCCAAAACCCGGAATGGCTGTCCTCTGGCGGCGCGTCGCCGCCGCTCTCTGCGGACCACCAGACACGCACCGGTGGTCGATTTCGGCCGCCGTCTGTGTCTAAGGTCATTATGCGACACAAAATTCACTGTGGAGTCTTCAAATCGCCTCTGCACCCCGTTTCGTCATCGCTCGTCGATCCGCACATCAATAAACAATCTGCAAAGGGTTGTTAGGCCGTGTTTGATAGGCCCGCACCCTCCGCGTCAGGTGTTTTAAAAAGGCAGTCATTAAAACACATGCTTTTAGTATCAATGAGGGTATAATTTATTCAAGTATAAATTATACTAAGTTCATACCATTAAACGCTTTAGCATGTGAGATTAAATAACTTGAAGAGCATTAAACAAAATTCACCTACGTTTTTCCCCACAATCAAATATTCCCAACCCGCAAACATATTCTTTCCTGAATCAACTTAATATTGTGTTGATCCGCGCTCTTTGATTTAGAAGGAAATAAACATGGGTATATTAATATTCACAAATTAATCCCCTACCTCAACAATGGTGGAAAAAGTCGGTGTCGCGGTTGACGGCGTCGCGGGGAAATGATTCGTTGGCGACACTAAAGTGTATCCGAAGATTTGGTGTCCTCCCTCTTGTCTTGGAGAAAAGAAAAAGAATCACGTCAGTCGTTATTCATCGAGGGAGGCAATCGTTCTTTGTCGATGAAGGAAGATCCCATAAAATTCTCCCAAAATATTTTTCAAAAAAATATTTCATTAAGTCTCCTTCTTTTAAAAGATCTCCAAGTAATCCAAAAAGTCAAAATGAGTGACTAGGATAATTAATAAGGTTATTAAATCCCCCTAGTTGGATCATTAAATTTGGGAGGTGGAGGGGCTCCTCTTTAAGAAGGGAAGTTTCCAAGAAATTAACACGAGAGGATTTAAGAGGTTAAGGGGAGTTATGGGGAGGTGGGGAGTTAAGGGTTCATGTGGATCCCACTACACTAACCCTCCCATTGGAGGTTAGGTGGGTGTGGGCCCCACCTATAACTCCCCCTTTGTTGGATTAAAACCCACATTCCTAATATAAAATTTGTACACAACAAATTTTATCTATTCTATTCTCAATCCCCATTTATTAAACCTCAACCCGCACAAAACGCAACTATGGAAAAGGTCCCCCTAAGCAATTATCAGCGTTGCAGTTTCATCGGTGCCCTCAGATTTCAATTCCGAACACCGGTTCAAACGATAGAAAAACCCACTCATTTGTTCACTGAACGTACCCGAGCGAATCTTCCGAAATTGATTCCGGGCACACCGGGCCTTGGAATCAGGTGTCGTCAAGAGTCCCACACTCATAAAATTCCATAAAAATTAGGAAAAAAATTTCCTTGAAATTTCCGGGTCTTTACTTTACTCCCACATCAGGGATTTATGTCCCAGTAAAGCTATAACACAAACTAGGGAAACAAAAGTGGTGCTGAGAACGCATCTGAGCCTTCCGCTCCTATGTGCTCTCCTTAAGGTTCCCATGCTACCAATGAAAGTGCACGTAAGGAATCAACCGTCCACATAGGACCCGCTTCTGTCAATCCTCGTTCTCCACTAGAACCTTTGTGAAAGTCACCCTTTCATCGACGTCCAACCCCCTGTGGTTGATGATGTGAGAAGGATCATGCAGGTATCTCCTCAGCTAAGGTACTTGGATGATATCATGCACCCGGTGCAACTGAGGTGGAATGTTCAAGCGGTAAACCACCTTGCCTACCCAACTGAGGACCTAGAAAGGTCCATTGAACCTTGGAGATAACTTCCCGCCTCAGCCACATCTCTGTAAAACTCGTCGAGGTGAGACCCATATAAGAACATGGTATCCATCCTCGAACTCTAAGGGCCTCCATTTCCTGATTACAACTGAAACTCAAAACTCCTTCAGCCACGAGGGTAAGGTTAGCTGACCCAAGAGTGATCGGTTACAACCTCTTATGCATGAGTTTATCTTGTGCTGCCTGGGGTTTCCTTTTCGCCGACCAAGTAAAACTCATCCCGACGTTGTAGATAGACCACAACCTTTTTGCCTAATACCGTCAATTTGTGTATGAACTGTGATTTACCAGTCCATACTCAAACTAATGTCGTAAGGCCTCGACACTGCCACCAAGAGGTTTCAATCAAAACTCTCACCTCAAGAGCTAGATCACACCGTCTTCGTAAGTGTGATTATCGAGTCTCCTCCAAAAGGTATCTCCAGACGTGATGGTCAAGTCAACGGCTTAACCAGAAACTCTAGGTCTGGGACAAGATTCGTGGAAGGAAGGGATGATTTGTATCGATGTCTGTTGTTACGTAAACTAGTAGAAGACACAGTCCGTACTTCAAATCATCCTTAGAGCCTTTCGGTCGCACTCCTTTACCGCATGCAGCTACTCTTTCCTCTGCCCTCCAGCTCCCTGAGCCTAGCGGGGATTACACAGGCAGGTGGTTGCAATATGTAAATTTGTTAACCACTCTATGCTGCTCTCCCAGCCCTTCTTCCAAGTCTACTGCCTGTAGATAAATATGTCCTTTTTACTTCCTCTAATTGAAACATTTTAGACGCCCAAGTCTTCGAGACTGGCGCTAGTTTCCTGCTTCCCACTGCTAACCATAACTGGCTGCATCCAGTTAGCCAAATAATTCTCAACCAAAAAGGTTATTTCTATCACCCTAGAATAAGTAGGAATGCATAGAGAAAAGGTGCTGGCTTGGATGTCCTTAAATATACCTCTCTCGGATGTCCGAGCCCTGAAGCACCAATCACATTGTATTCATCGAGTACCAGGAATGGTTTGGTATGACCCGATGAATTCTCAGCTACCGACATGCCATCCTGCCAAAGCTTTATATGCTCTAGAAAACTACCTACCACCTCCTCAAGCCAGTCCTCAGCCGCCTGTCAGTCGGGATTTCCTCAGAACTTGAGGGATATCTGGTGTTGTAACATAAGTAAGGAACTAAGAATACGAGTATCCTATACTGGTACTGCCGGTAGTGTCTGCTGACCAAAAGGTAGTGATATAGCTGGAACACAACCCGATGGTACTATCTCAAGCATAGGTCCACGTACCGAATCCCCATCACTATACGGACCAACCTCAAGGTCTCCCACTAGAAAACACAAGTAGCTAAGATCTCCATCTGCTCTACCATTGTCTAAAATAGGCGTAGAACTCTAGCAATCGCCTCCATCCAGTCCACTACTACCTGGGAACCTGTCTCGCCTCGTAAACTCGGAGGTCTCTACTGTTGGAACTCGTGCAATGCACTCTATCAGCGTGAACCATCCACTATTACAACTGGTGGAAACTGCTGCCTAACAGGTGGTGGTGCTGCTAGTACACCACCCGAAGGTGCCAACACAAAAAGAGGGCCCTGCACCGATGTCTCGTCACTCGGTGGGACATCATCGAGTACTCTCTCAAAACTCCAACTGACTGTCTACATGGAGACATCCTTAACAGATGTGACATGGTCAATGATTTATACCTGGTGAGCTGACTTGGTTTGAGCTAACTTTAAAACTTTTGGAAACACACATGCAATCAATGTCTTCGTGCACAAAGTCGGAAATCAGTAGTCAAGGTCCTGGTGTATGGATACGTCGGCCGCTGCACCAACAATGGACTCCCTGAACTGAAGACCACAATCAGTACCCATAACACTATTTCTTCACAAAAAGGAAAGATCAGAGTCCTGAGTTCTATGGTAGAACCGACTCCTCTGATACCAATTTGTCACAACCCGTCCTCGGGGCCAGTGTCGTGACTACCCCAAGCCTGCCTTCTAAAGGCCAGGGGCTGGCAACTAGCACCAAAGACATAAATACCAATAAAAATGGAAGGCATTGCCTTTATAAAATGATAGCACACACAAACAGAGTACAATCATAAGTTACACTAATTAAAGCAGTATAAAAAACATGCTAAAAGTACAAGGGGCCGGAAATACAAGCCCAAAAGAAAGGTACAGCTACAACTGAAAGTAAAGTACAACTCAAAGGACAATAGCTGAAAGGTGACAAGCATCTCCTAGATCATCCTCCGGGTTCCTATCTGAAGGGTAGGTACATATGTCCTCCTCAGCACTCCACGTTTTTCCATCTCCTCCAGGTACCGACTCGTCATGAGATCCACCTCCGGGTACCGACTCGTCGTGAGATCCCCCTCCGGGTACCGACTCGTCGTGAGATCAACCTCCGGGAACCGTCCATCTCTACAAGCCTCAACCACAATCAGTGATGTCCGTCGTCTGCAACCAACACAACAAGGTGCGGGAAAATCCCGTGCAGGGGTGAGTATACAATACTCAGTAGGGACCCCGAGACCCTCATGGTCTCACTAAAATCCAACAAGGATAATCATAAAAAAAGTTCTCAATAGATAACCCTTACATAGGTATAATCCCATACTTATACCTAGGTTAACAAGTAACCCATATCATCCTTGAGGTATCACATAGATATGAAGACGATGGATAACCACTAATTAGGTATATGCCCATACATATACGTACGTTATCTAGTAACCCATCTCAATCATGAGGAAAACTCATAGTCATTGAATCAGTTCAAACCAGGATTTTCATTATCGAAACCGTAACTCTTGAAGAGCTCCTTCTCTAACGAGTACAGTGATCCTGTCACAACTCTGAGGTACTACTCACTAACCTAAGACTGCTGAGGTACTCCTCCTGTCGAGTACCGTGGGTCTGCCACCTCAAAAGGTAGTGCTCCTCTGCCATGGGTCTGCCACCTCACACAGTAGTGCTCCCCCTCATAGACTGCAGAGATACTCCTCCTGTCGAGTACCATGGGTCTTTCACCTCAAAAATTTGTGCTCCTCTGCCATGGGTCTGCCACCTCACAAGGTAGTGCTCCTCACTAGGCCATGTAAGTCACTCCGAATTAAATCGGACAAGCAGTCATCAGGTATTAGCCAGCTACACAGTCTCCGTACTCCGTATGCTCATCTCCGGGAGGGTCCGATCCATGAGCTACAGTTCAATAGTCCACGTATCACAAGGTCCCACAAAGAAGTATCTCAAAGGACCGCCTCATAATAGGGGTCTGAATGCAATAGATGGCGCGCCAATCGGACGCACGGTCTGTGAGTTATTAGCCTTATAGTCCTAGGGGCCCGGTTGGTTTCGTGTATGAACCATCCTGACCGTATCTCAACTGTACTATAAACTCACATAGGGTATACTCATAGGGACTGTTTCTCAATGTGATCACCAATGCCACTGATAGTTCGTCAATGGACGTCCGGTCCAAACGTTATCGGCTTTTCTGTTCTAGGGGCCTGGTTAGATTTTGGGTACAATCCAACCCAGCCATATTCCAACTGCGTCCAAACCTCAGGTGATGTATACCAAAAGTTCAATCTCACCGAAATAAATCTAACAAAGTCGAAGACATGTCAATCAGACGTCCGTAGCTCAAGTTATAAGCGTTTCCGCTCTGAGGGCCCAATTGGTTTCGTGTTCGAACCAACCTGGCCGTACCCAAAGTTCTCTGAAACCATGAGTGTAATATACCAAAACGACCTTCTAGATTCAAGGATCGCATCGAAACTGATTTTGCATCGATCGGAGGTCTATAGCCCATGTTATGGGACCTTGAACAAAGTTGCCCATTTTTAGGGGGTGTTTGGGCCCGGACCGCCCGGCCCAAGACCCCCTTGGTCGGCCCGAACCGGGTCGACCAAACCCGTGTCCGGGTTCGGCCGACAAAGGCGCGGCCCGGCCCGGCCCGGCGCGGGGGTCCGGCCCAGCGCGGGCGGCCCGACCCAGCGCGGGCGGCCCGGACCGGCCGCGCCGGTCCGTGCTGTGCGGGCGGTTGGCCTGGCGCGGGCATGGCCCGCGTTGTGAGTCAACTCGGCCGTTTTGGCCGAGTGGGAAATGTGGGGGGGGGGGATGCCCCTCCTTGATTGAAACGGCGCAGCTTTAATGTCGCGCCGTCCCCCAAAACTCGGAACGACAGGTGGTGTGCCGCCGCCGCCGGTCTCCACTGTCGCCACTCTCCACGGACCACCGGACGCGCACCAGTGCTCCGTTTCGGCTGTCGTATGCATCTAAGGTCATTACAGGACCCAAAATTCACTGCGGAGTCTTATAATCGCCTCTGCATCCCGTTCTTTCATCGCCCGTCGATCCGCACATCAATAAACAATCTGCGGAGGGTTGTCGGGCCGTTTTTGTTCAGCCTGCACCCTCCGCGTAAGGTGTTTTCAAATGGTAGTCATTAAAACACATTCATTTAGTATCTACAAGGGTATAATTTATTCAAGTATAAATTATACTAATTTCATACAATTAAACTCTTTAGAATGTGAGATTAAATAACTTGAAGAGTATTAAACAAAATTCCCCTATGTTTTTCCCCACAATCAAATATTCCCGACCTGCAAACATATTCTTTCCTGAATCAACTTAATATTGTGTTGATCCGTGCTCTTTGATTTAGAAGGAAATAAACATGGGTTTATTAATATTCACAAATTAATCCCCTACCTCAACAACGGTGGCAAAAGTCGGCGTCACGGTTGACGGCGTCGCGAGGAAATGATTCGTTGGCGACGCTGAAGTGTATCCGAAGATTTGGTGTCCTCCCTCTTGTCTCGGAGAATATAAAAAGAATCATGTCGGTTGTTCTTCGTTGAGGGAGGCAATCGTTCTTTGTCGATGAAGGAATCTCCCCTCAAATTCTCCCAAAATATTTTCCAAACAAATATTTCATTAAGTCTCCATCCTTTAAAAGATCTCCAAGCAATCCAAAAAGTCAAAAGGTGTGCCAAGGATAATTAATAATGTAATTAAATCCCATTAGTTGTCTCATTAAATTTGGGAGGTAGAGAGGCTCCTATTTAAGAAGGGAAGTTTCCAATAAATTAACAAGAGAGGATTTAAGAGGTTAAGGGGAGTTATGGGGGGGTGAGGAGTTAAGGGTTCGTGTGGGTCCCACTACACTAACCCTCCCATTGGAGGGTAGGTGGTTGTGGGTCCCACCTCTAACTCCCCCTTTTTAGGATTAAAAACCTCATTCCTTATATAAAATTTGTACACAACAAATTTTATCTATTCTATTCTAAATCCCCATTTATTAAATCTCAACCCTCACAAAACACAACTACGAAAAAGGTCCCCCTAAGCAATTATCGGCTTTGCGGTTTCATCCATGCCCTCAGATTTCAATTCTAAGCACCAGATCAAAAGGTAGAAAAACCCACTCATTTGTTCACTGATCGTACCAGAGATAATCTTCAGAAATTGATTCCGGGCACACCGGGCCTCAGAATCAGGTGTCTCCAGAAGCCACACACTCGGAAAATTACAAAAAAAATATGAAAAAAATATCCTTGAAATTTCCTGGTCTTTAAATTACTCCCACCTCAGGGATTTACGTCCCTATAAATCTATAAAAAAAACTAGGGAAACAAAAGTCGTGCTGAGCAGGCATCTGAGCCTTTTTCTCCCATGTGCTCTCCTGAAGGTTCTTGTGCTGCCAGGGAAAGCGCACCTGAGGAATCAACCGTCCATATAGGACCCACTCCTGTCAATCCTCGTTCTCCACTAGAACCTCTGTGAAAGTCACCCCATCATCGACGTCCAACCCCCCCGTGTTCGATGATGTGTGAAGGATCATGCATGTATCTCCTCAGCTGAGGTACGTGGATGATATCATGCACCCGATGCAACTGAGGTGGAAAGGTCAAGCGGTAAACCACCTCACCTACCCTGCTGAGGACCTAAAAAGGTCCATTGAACCTTGGAGATAACTTTCCTCCTCAGCCACATCTCCATAAACCTCGTTTAGGTGAGACCCATATAAACACATGGTCGCCATCCTCGAACTCTAGAGGCCTCCATTTCCTGATTAGAACTGAAACTCAAAACTCATACAGCCACGAGGGTATGGTTGGCTGACCCAAGAGTGATCGGCTACACCCTCATATGCATGAGTTTATCCTATGCTACCTAGGGTTTCCTTTTCACCAACCAAGGAAAACTCATCCCGACGTTGTAGATCGACCACAACCATTTTTCCTAATACCATCAATTTTTGTATGAACTGTGATTTCCCAGTCCATACTCAAACTAACGTCATAAGGCCTCGACGCTTCCACCAATAGGTACCAACCGAAACTCTCGCCTCAAGTTCCAGATCACACCATCAGCGTAAGTGTGTTTATCGAGTATCCTACCAAAAGTTATCTCCAGACATGAGGGTCAAGTCAAAGGCTTAACAGAAAACTATAGTTCCTGGGACAAGATTCGTGGAAGGAAGGGATGATTCGTATCGCTATATGTTGTTATGATAGCTAGTAGAAGATGCAGTCCTTACGTAGAATCATCCTTATAGCCTTTCAGTCGCACTCCTCGACCGCATGAAGCTACTCTTTCCTCTGCCCTCCATCTCTCTGAGCCTAGCGGGGATTACAAAGGCGGGTGGTTGCAATATGTAAATTTGTTAACCACCCCATGCTACTTTCCTAGCTCTTCTTCCACGTCTGCTGCCTGCAGATTCATCTGTCCTTTTCACTTCCTCTACTTGTAACATTTTACATGCCCAAGTCTCCGAGACTGGGGCCAGTTTCCTGCTTCCCACTGCTAACCTTAACTGGCTGCATCCACTCAGCTAAAGAATTCTCAACCACAAAGGTTCTTTCTACTACCCTAGCATAAGTAGGAATGCATAAGGAAAAGGTTTTGGCTCGGATGTCCTTAAATATACCTCGCTCAGAAGTCCGAGCCCTGAAGCACTAATCACATTGTATTCATCGAGTACCAGGAATGGTTTGGTACGCCTCGATGAATTCTCAGCTATAGACATGTCGTCCTGACAAAGCTTTATACGCTCTAGAAAACTCACTACCACCTCCTCAAGCTAGTCCTCAGCCACCTGTCAGTCAGTCTTGCCTCAGAACTTGAGGGATATCTGGTGTTGTAACATAAGTAAGGCACTAGGCTTACAAGTATCCTATACCAGTACCACCAGTAGTGTCTGCTGACCAACAGGTAGTGATATTGCTGGAACAATACCCGATGGTACAATATCAGGCATAGTTCCACATACCTAAGCCCCACCACTATACGGACCAACCTCAGGGTATCCCACTGGAAAACACAAGTAGCTAAGATCTCCATCTGCTTTACTAGTGTCTAAAATACGCATAGAACTCTAGAAATCGCCTCCATCCAGTCCACTACTACCTGGGAACCTGTCTCACCTCATAACCTCGGAGGTCACTACTGTTGGAACTCATGTAACACGCTCTGTTATCGTGCACCGTCCACTAGTAAAACTGGTGGAAACTACTGCCTAACAGGTGGTGGTGCTGCTAGTACACCACCCGAAGGTGACAACATAGAAAGAGGGCCATGCACCGAAGTCTCGTCACTCGGTGGGCCGTCATCGAGTACTCTCTTGAAACTCTAACTGACTGTCGGCATGGAGACATCCTGAACAGATGTGACATGGTCAACAATTTATACCTGGTGAGCTGACCTAGTTTGAGCTGACTTTAAAACTTTTGGAAACACACACGCAATCGGTGTTTTTGTGCACAAAGTCAGAAATCAGTAGTCTGGGTCCTGGTGTATGGATACGCCGTCCGCCGCACCAACACTGGACTCCCTGAACTGAATACCACACTCGGTACCCTGAACACTATTGCTTCACAAAATGGAAAGATCATAGTTTTGATTTCTGTGGTAGAACCGACTCCTCTGATACCAATTTGTCACGACCCGTCCTCGGGGCCCGTACCGTGACTACCCCAAGCCCGCCTTCCATAGGCAATGGGCTGGCGACTAGCACCAAAGGCGTAATTCCCAATAAAAAGGGAAGGCAATGACTTTACGAAATGAAAGCACACACAAACAGAGTACCAGCAGAAGCTACACTAACTAAAGAAGTATAACAAACGTGCTGAAAGTACAAAGGGCTAGAAATACAATCCCAAAAGAAAGGTACAGCTACAACTGAAAGTAATGTACAACTCAAAGGACAACAACTGAAAGGTGACAAGCAGCTCCTGGATCGTCCTCCGGGTTCCTACCTGAAGCATAGGTACAAACGTCCTCCTTAGCACTCCACATCTTTCCATCTCCTCCAGGTGCCAACTCGTCGCGAGATCAACCTCCGGGTAACAACTCGTTGTGAGATCCATATCCGGGTACTGACTCGTCATGAGATCCACCTCCGGGTACCATCCATCTCTACAATCCTCAACCACAATCAGTGATGTCTGTCGTCTACAACCAACACAATGAGGTGCGGGCAAAGCCCATGCAGGGGTGAGTATATGATACTCAGTAGGGACCCCAAGACCCTCAAGGACTCACTAAAATCCAACAAGGATAATCCCAATGAAAGTTCCCAACAGATAACCCATACTTAGGTATAATCCCATACTTATACCTAAGTTACCAAGTAACCCATCTTACCCACGAGGAACCACACAAATATGAAGACGACAGATAACCACTACTTAGGTATATGCCCATACATATGCATAAGTTATCTAGTAACCCATCTCAATCACGAGGAAAACACATAGGTCATTGACTCAGCTCAAACCTGGATTTTCATTATCGAAACTGTAAGTACTGAAGAGATCCGTCTATGATGAGTACAGTGATCCTGTCATGACTCTGAGGTACTGATCACTGACCTAAGATTGCTGAGGTACTCCTCCTGTCGAGTACCGTGGGTCTGCCACCTAACAAAGTAGTGCTCGTTCACCATGGGTCTGCCACCTCACACAGTAGTGCTCCCCCTCATAGCCTACAGAGGTACACTTCATGTTGAGTACCGTGGGTTTTCCACCTCACAAAGTAGTGCTCCTCCTCCATGGGTCTGCCACCTCACAAAGTAGTGCTCCTCACTGTGCTATGTAAGTCACTCCGAATCAAATCGGACAAGCAGTCATCAGGTCTCAGCCAGCTACACGATCTCCATACTCCGTACGCTCGTCTCTGGGAGGGTCCTCTCCATGAGCTACAGGTCGATACTACAAATATCACAAGGTCCAATGAAGAAGTATATCAAAGGACTGCCTCATCATAGGGGTCTCAACGCAAGAGACGACACATCAATCGGACACCCGGTCTGTGAGTGATTAGCCTTTTCATCCCAGGGGCTCGGTTGGTTTCATGTACGAACCAACCCGAACGTATCTCAACTGTACCTCAAACTCACATAGGGTATACTCATAGGGACCGTTTCTCAACGTGATCACCAACGCCATTGACGGTTCGTCAACGGACATCTGGTCCGAAAGTTATCGGCTTTGCCGTTCGAGGGGCCCGGTTAGATTTTGGGTAGAATCCAACCCGACCATATTCCAACTACGTCCAAACCTCAGGTTATGTATACAAAAAGATCCATCTCATTGAATGGGATCCGACAAAGTCGATGGCACGTCAATCAGACGTTCGGATCTAATGTTATATGCATTTCCGCTCCGAGGGCCCGGTTGGTTTCGTGTTCGAACCAACCTGGCCATAGACAAAGTTCTTCGAAACCCTGAGTGTAATATTCCAAAACGACCATCTTGATCCAAGGAACACATTGAAACTGACGGTGCGTCGATCGGAGGTCCGTAGCCCATGTTATGGGACTTTGAACGAAGCTGTCCGTTTTTTAGGGGGCTTAGGCCCGGGCCGACCTGGCCCAACACCCCTTGGGTCTGCCCGAACCGGGTCGACCCGATCCATGTCCGGGTCCGGACCGCTAGGGCACGGCCTGGCTCAGATGTCGTGGCCCGGCCCAACTGGTGCGGCCCGACCCGGCGCAGGTGTCCGACCCAGCGCGAGGGTCCGGCCCAGCGCAGGGGGTCCGACACAGCGCGGGCGGGCCAGCCCAGCATGGGCGGCCCAGCCCGGCGCGGCCGGTCCATTTGGTGTGGCCAGTTGACCTAGCGCGGGTGCGACCCGTGTGTCCAGTCAGCTCTGGCGTTTCGGCCGAGTGGGAAACAGGGGGGGGGGGGAGGCGCTCCCCCCCTGATTGAAACGACGCATCTTTAATTCCACGCCCTCCACCAAAACCTGAAACGGCAGGCGGCGTGCTGCCGCTGCCGGTCACTGGCGCCGCCGCCGCTCTCCGCGGACCAGCAAACGTGCACCACTGGTCTATTTCGGCCTCCGTCTACATCTTAGGTCATTACAGGACCCAAACTTCACTGTGGAGTCATCAAATCACCTCTGCGGCCCGTTCCGTCATCGCCCGTCAATCCGTACATCAATAAACAATTTGCGGAGGGTTGTTGGGCCGTGTTTGTTCGACCCGCACCCTCCGTGTTAGGTGTTTTGAAAAGGCATTCATTAAAACACATGATTTTAGTATCGACGAGGGTATAATTTATTCAATTATAAATTAAACTAACTTCATACCATTAAACGCTTTAGCATGTGAGATTAAATCACTCGAGGAGTATTAAACAAAATTCTCCTACGTTTTTCCTCGCAATCAAATATTCCCAACCCGCAAACATATTCTTTCGTGAATCAACTTAATATTGTGTTGATCCACGCTCTTTGATTTAGAAGGAAATAAACATTGGTTTATTAATATTCACAAATTAATCCCCTACCTCAACAATGGTGGAAAATGTTGGCGTCACGGTTGACAGTGTCGCTGGGAAAAGATTCGTTGGCAACGCTAAAGTGTATCTGAAGATTTGGTTTCCTCCCTCTTGTCTCAGAGAAAAGAAAAATAAGCACGCCGAACGTTCTTCGTCGAGGGAGGTAGTCATTCTTCGTCGATGAAGGAATCTCCCCTCAAATTCTCCCAAAATATTTTCCAAACAATTATTTCATTAAGTCTCCTTCCTTTAAAAGATCTCCAAGCAATCCAAAAAGTCAAAATGTGTGATGAGGATAATTAATAAAGGTATTAAATCCCCTTAGTTGGCTCATTAAATTTGGGAGGTGGAGAGGCTCCTCTTTAAGAAGGGATTTTTCCATGAAATTAACAAGAGAGGATTTAAGAGGTTAAGGGGAGTTATGGGGAGGTGAGGAGTTAAGGGTTCGTGTGGGTCCCACTACAGTAACCCTCCCATTGGAGGTTAGATGGATGTGGGCCCCACCTCTAACTCTGCGTTTGTAGGATTAAAAGTCACATTCCTTATAAAAAATTTGTACTCATTTTTTTTTCTATTCTATTCCAAATCCCCTTTTATTAAACCTCAACCCGCACAAAACGCAACTACGGAAAAGGTCCCCCTAGGCAATTATCGGTGTTGTGGTTTAATCGGTGCCCTCAGATTTCAATTCCGAGCACCAGTTCAAAAGATAGAAAAACCCGCTGATTCGTTCATTGAACGTACCATAGCTAATATTCGGAAATTGATTCCGGGCACACCGGGCCTCGGAATCAGGTGTCGTCAAGAGCCACACACTCGTAAAATTCCAAATAAATTAAGAAAAAAAATCCCTTGAAATTTCCAGGTCTTTACATTTGTTCTTTAGATTACAGTCCATGTAGTTGTGAATGTTAAAAAATATTAATTGTGATGAAACCTTTTTATTAATTACACGTTCATGCCCAAACATACCACTAGTCCCACCGATGAACATGGATATTAATCCTTTGGATCCCTTCTGTCACCACCATCCATATTCCATCTTCGCAAACCATATAAGAATTAGCTCATGTTGCACTAGGTCATCACCTTACACCAAACTCGGAAGACTGGGAAACCCAATCCACACATGTTCTAACTTCAATCATCCACCATCACCATCCCACCTTTATCTATCCATTAAATTCAAAATCGAACTTGTGGTATAAATTTTTTTATTATGAATGGTCAAGAAATGATCAAATATTGGGTATTTTTTGAAACATCAGTCAATATAATTTTCAGTGTTGAATGTGTGAATAAAAAATAATAAAACACACTACCTTGGATTAAGATTTATAACTAATGAAGAATCAATTTTTATTATCATCATTGGTTGGATCCTGGAATTCAATTAGAGAAAAGGATCCTAACGCAATTGATCACAATCCTCTATTAATTTTTGTTCATTAAGATCTCCTATAATGAATAATCTCTCAATCCCATGCCTATGTTTTTAACCCTGAAAATTCTCTATTATAATTTTTATATATATGGTAATTAGGCTAGAATTTTGATTAAATAAATATATTTAATTTTTCAAATTATTTCACCCACAGTAACACTCAATTCAAAAACTCGATGTCGATAATGATTATGTCATGACTAGGGTAAAACATGAATTCTTGACTCAAAGTATGCCTTAAATTTTCTATATGAGTCTTTTTTTTGGATTTATTCCATTATTTTCAAAAAAATGTGTCTGAGAGATATAATATTTTTTTTATATCAACACTGAGGCTCTACAGGCCTCATAATTTCTTGTCGTCTTGGAACCTGGCTCCCAAAAAATTATTAATATATTACAAAGTCCTATAATGAAAAAACTAGGATGGTATACTTATTATCTTTGATAGTAACATGTAACATAATGGCATGACTTGTATATTTTCATAGGACCTTGAGATGGTGTACATGATGAGACGCGTAACCAGTCACATCATCACATTTCCTAATGTGGGGACTCATTTGGTTTCTTATCTTAATAAGATTTCATATGTTTTGTTTTGGGTATCAATTTGTATTTAATACATTAATCCATGTTCCTATATAGTTTTTTATTTGGGATAAAATTTGTAGTTTTCAACTTTTAAATAAGATATTTATTATAATACATTATACTATTAATTAATTGGAACTTTTAATTTACTGGAAACAATTTAATTCTTAATAATAGTATTGACATAATATGTTTAAAAACATTTATTCCACAATACATGTAAATATCTTACCACCCTAATTTTTTAAACCTTATTGGTTTAATAGAATAAATAGAAATATAATTCATAAGTAATGCCTTGTAAATGATACCATAACACTTTATATGTAAATATAGAAAAATTTGATACATGAATTTAAAAATAATAAATTATAATTTAGACTAAATAAAAAATTAATTAGAAAGACCAAGTAAAGAATTATACAAATAAAAAGAATCTAAATATAAACACATACAAGGTACATAAGTACTCAAACACTTTTCCTCATGTGGGAGAATATTTTTATATGTTACTCAAACTCATATGGATGAAAATGGATAAATAAGTGTTATAAATATCATATTAGTCCATATATGTACTATATATGATGTAAAAATAGCATAGAAGTGGGTCATTCTAGAACAACGTTGATATTTTTGAAAAATATACCCTTATGCATATTTTAAAAATTACATATTCAACATGACCTTTAAAGTAATAATAATTTAAACAAATATGATTTTTTGATTATGCAATCAAAAAGAAATATTTGAAATATAATATCTAAGATATTTTTCTAAAAATGGAAATTGAGAGTTCATTTTGAGGAATATTGAGTGATAGGCCATTTTACATATAGTAGTGTTAACAGTGGATTTGTCTCTAAGGTAAAATTACATTACTAATAATATATAGGTATTAAATTTGTTTAATTAATTTCATATATGTATTCAAATAAATTGAATATGGATATTGTTGAAAAGGATGGGAACTAAAAACTGCAAAAATCACATAAATCTACAAATTTTCTAAGAGAACATCAATACCATAATAAATACTGTGGTAAAACATTAGAGTTTTGGATGTATTGTAAATGTGTCACTAAACACCATAGGGTGGATAATGGTGGGACTAAGGATCTAGTTGGAACCATGAATCCCTATTTTTTTATTGTTATTTTGTTAATTTTTTTGATATAATTGTCTTTTTATTCATTATTCCTCCCCCCTAGACCCTAAATACAGAAGATGAATTCCCATTCTCTTATTCCACAAAATAGGATAGCTTTCTATTATTTAATATCTAGTTTAAGTTTCATTACATGGATTAATTTTTATTTGGTGTGGATAAACTAAGGTGTCTTATAATTTTTGGTCTCTATCAATCCATTATGTCTCTTTATTCTAAAAATATATTAATTTTATTTTATAATTGATCATGTTTTTAATAGATAAGCGGGAAACCGTATAACTCAATCTTAACTAACATGACAAATTCAACTAAAAAAATAAAACTGGAGAGATCCACTGGTGAGAACTGAGAAAATATACTCTCATAGATAAAAAAATTACAAATTAAAAAATAAAATAGGTAATAATCTTTGATCCTTGTACAAATAGAATGAATTTAAGTGAATTCCTTGAAGAGATGTGAGATGTTAGGCCCTATAAAAAAATCAACAATGGAAACCTACCAATCATTATCGTACCATGTTCACAACCAGTAAAACAACTAATATATTGAATTGTCACAAGATAAAATATCCTAGGGGAAAACTAACATTTCATCATCATAATAAAAAGAAATAACCACCAACTAGGAACACATGATTAGTGTTAGTATATGGCTTTATTCAAGTACACCATAACCACCACTATAACCATTAATAATTCCACCAAACTAGGGAATACGATATAATAAGACAGTATCATAACCTACAACTAATAAAATTAAATTATATATAATTTTAAAAATTAATAAAAAATAGAAATCTTTGAAAAAGAGTGAAAATATAACCAAGAACCTCACTCATATGATCCAATGCCAAAAAAACCCACCAAACTGTACTCAGACCACCGTGAACTCTATCATACTAGACCAAGAATGGGGACATGAATTATGGGTCTAAAATAAATATAATCATTGAGGTATATGATTTTTTTGGTAGGAACCCAAAAAATATACATAATAAATGATTTATAAAACCTAAATTTATGGTTAACATCAAGAAAAACTAAAATCTGTAAGTGGAAGAGATTATCATAGGTATTTCACCTAACACATAGATAGGAAAATTCCAAATTAATTGAAAAAAACTCCTTCTAGACTAAGATAACCATATATTGTGTGGATTTAAGTATCAATAGTATTATTCAAAGTTGGTCAAATTCCTCAAAAGTGTTCAACAACTGTGCCAAGAACACAAATAAAGAAACAAAAGGAAACCCCTTAAAAAAAATTGAGAAATCCTAAAAAAACAATGAATAGGAAATAAATAAGAATGATTGGAAGAGGAATATTAGATGAAAGTGGAAATGGAATTTACCACAATGAATAGATAAGTGGTTAGATTATGTCATCAAAGATATCCTTGGGAGAGAGGTTACATTATTCGATCATCTTTTGGTGTTCTATCACTAGTAAGTGAGAGGTATGTGGAACCATATTTTTAAAATTATTTTATATATGATGTTGTCCCTATGTGAAATGATATTTCAGGAGAGTAGGAGTTATAACCCTATAATGAAACCAAAATGGTATTCTATTTGTTTTTATATTTGAGTGAGGGTTGAAAAAAAATAATATTCCATCTAAGCACTATTAATTGGTCACAAGGTTATTGATGGCAATTCAGTCTATGGGAATTTTTGGATAAATTAAAATTATAACCTGTGTAGGGTGCAATTATATTATTTGAGTTATCCTTAATAGTTCCCATGGGGTTTTGTTCCATGAGGGTAAAAAATTCTGGTGTTTGATATGCTTGTGCGAACATGTCATCTTCGGAATGATATGGCTATTTAGTGGCCAATATGGCTTAGTACTTATGTAATGGCTGACCAAGTTATATGTGGAGCCATGATAAGGGTAACCAGATTAAATTGGGGCCTATCAAGGTCATAACTGAAGGGATATTTTTGGGTAGTATTCTAGTATAAGTGACTACCTTCTGGATAGTTTGGACCAGTTTAGCATATGGTAACTAGGCCACATGATTATTATAATAATAGATAGGCTGGATACATGTTGACCTAGTCTCTCAATAGTTTTGATTACAATATGTTGATACACATGTAAACCTAGTATCCTTATTTGGATATTTATAGATAGGTTGCACATAGGAAAACCTAATATATTGACTACAAGGAGCATATATAGGTTGGTCATAGGGTGACCTAGTCACTTTATTTTGATGATCACAGACAGGTTAAATGTAGGCTAACCCAATCTATCAATTTTAAAGATCATAGATAGGATGAACAAGAGTTAAACAAGTATTCGAATTAGGATTAGTATATATAGGTAAAACACTGGTTGATATAATTTATCAATTATTATGAGTACATATATGTTGGACATTGGACAACCAAGTATTATGATCGAGATGGGAATAAGAAGGATGAATGAAATATGACTTATCTTCTAATTAGTGAAGTGTATGGATGGTTAAGATTTAGGTTTATCCACCTTCATATTGATGTTTTCAGGCCATATGAATTCCATATTAATACACAAACATGGGATAAAGTAGGTAATTCCCTTTATCAAGGTGGCTAGTTTATCACTCAATGGGAGAAATTGGTGTTGTATGTGGGTTATTATTACAAGATATCACATTATACATAGAATACATAAATATTTGATTGTTGTAAGGTTATGATTGTGGATAATAACTAATCTTATTTCTAACACCCTACACATGCTTATTAATGGGTGTGCAGAATATATAGTTGATGATACTGGAAAGTTAAAGTTCCAATTTAATGATGGGTTAGATGGAGATAGATTCCAAATACTACTCTATATTACAAGAAATGGTCTCAAACTAATTTTTACATTTGTATCCATTATTTTTAATTTTTATCATATATCATATTTATGATTGTCTCATCAAGAACTCATTATATTGATGCATGAATTTTATAGGATTACACGGGTGTCATAATTTTTATAGATTTTATGTGATTTAGATATGTTTAAAGTGTAATTTTAATCTCTATATTATTTTGGGATAATATATATGAACATTTAACCTTATTTATAATTATTTTGGGTTTATTGATTCATTTTTAGTGTCCCCATGGCCCAATAATTACCTTATCTAAAGTGGAAAGACTATGTGGTGTATGATGAGGCACATATGAGGTATGTCATGCTCCGGTATTTGAAAAAAATAATGGATCCAAGTTGGGAATATTATAAAATAATACCACATAACTTTTTTTATTTATTTAAATATGTTTTACATGGTATATAGATATATATTTATCATAACATGTGATGTACATTGTTCATACGTGTAGCTAAAATCTATATAATGATATTACAATGTACTTTGTTTTTAGGTTAGTGATTTTAGGGTTTTTGAGTATTACAGTTTCATGATTTCGGAAAATATAATGTTTTGGTAACAATTTATTGATTTATCATAACTTGAGGGATAATAATGGTGTGTGTAAATGAATCATATTTAATATGTAGTTTAGTAGGACATGTTCATGACTATATATGAATTATAAAATTATTTTGGAAAATAGGTCTATTTAATTAAAAAAATCTATAATTTATTTTATTTCTTCATATTCAAATTATTAGTGGTACATTAATTAACTAAACTACTAATTAGTGTTTTTTAGATGATTATAATTTAATTACTAATGATATAAATTTTATCATTATAAGGAACTGAACATTATTTTCTTCATGAATATGTATTGATGTGAATGAAGCCCCTATGTAGGTTCGGGATGTGATCCATCAATGGTTATATATAACCCTTATAGGGAATTTTTTATTTGGATAATATAATAATAGTAAACATTAACTACTAATAAATTTAAAAATCTAGTAAGATTAGTGATAGAATTTTTATGTGCCATGTGTCTATACTTTTCATGATATTACACAATTATGGAAAATAAATCAGTATTAAGAGAAAAATATGGGAATTTTCCACTTATATCTTCCTAGAATCTTATGATTGATCCATAGCCAAGGGTGATCTTTCAACAGGCGATTCTTCATATGGATTAGGATATTATTAAGATTGATAGATCTGTTTCATAAGATACCAAATTTTCTAGTTACAACAACAACCCGTATTCTAATGTAATAGAAGACCGCAATATAGAGAACTAGGTTTATTAAAATCAGATATCCATCATCCAAATTGAGTTCATAATTGAGATGTGTGTAAAGCTTGATTCTTATATGTTTTTAATATATTCTCACAAATAGTGGAGAGTTCATGTTCCCATTTTATTTCATGAGGGGTTTTCATATAATAACATCCAAACATACTCTTTCAAGTATTGTTTTCTTTAAAATACTAATTATGGAGTAGGAAAAAGTTCTCATACAGCTTAATTTGGGTGATCAATCTGCGAAGATGCATGTTACCTGATTTATGAAGATTCACTATTTTCATTAGTGTTAATCGATGATGAAGCTATAGGGTTTATAAGTTTTTACATACGGATGAAGAATCCTATTTATTTTCAAGTAAAATTATTTTATTTGACTTCTTTTTCAAAGATAGCGAATAAGGTACTCAACACTGAGGATAACCTAGTAGAGGGTAGTGTGCCAATATAAGTATTTATGGGTCTTAGTGGTAGATACTTGGGTAACTAAAAGAATATATTTTAAAGTTCTCATTAGGGAGGAGGAAAATGGGGTACACAATATAGATTATGGTTTGTTCCACCATAAGTAATGACCGATTTCAAATGATTTTAGTGATATATTATTTGGAATAACAAACCCATGTGTTAAAAAACAACAACTAAGTTCCTATTGTTTGTACAAATATGGAACATATTGTGATTCTACTCTACCAAACCTTAGTCCATATGCGGTAAATGTTCTAGTAAGATATATAGAATGAAATATTGGTTTTAGGTGTCCCCTTAGAGTAGTAATCACGTGTCTTCAGGTTGATCAAATAATTTCATTAGATGAGGTCACAAGGGTGGCCTCAACATTAGGGATGGAAAATTATTGGTATTCGGTTATCTATAAACTGTGATAAAAACATTTTTTTATGAAAAATTTTCTTGCTAAGTAGATTCTAGATTTTGGAGATGAGTGACCGTTGTTTTTGTGAAATATGATCTGTGTTTAATTTATATGGATATAGTTTTCATTGATATAGGTATATAATATTCATTCGGTTTTTCCTAGCCGATTAGTGATATGAAATTTGTGTTTGGGTGTCTGATGTGGATGTTGATCAATGATGCACTCTAGGGGAAGTAATCAAAGAGTATTAAGAGAGCCTATGATATGACATAGTGATGAGAGACTATTGGAATTCATGGGACTTCATCATGTCAAATCTATGAATATTTGATATTATCATGGTATGGATTTAATTAAAACACTCCAAATATCTAATGATCAATTATTTGAAATGGGTTTCTTTCACATCCCCTACAGCAGATCAATACACTTTTTTAGGGAATGGAATTTTAATGTAGTTTTATCCATACCTGTTCATCAATAGACATGAAAGAATAAAACTCAGATAGTATCCATTGTTATGGTGAATTATAAGGGGTAGGATAAATTTTTAACCCTATTATTTTCAGTTGAATTCAAAAAATTCATAAGGACTTATTAGGATCTCTTCATGATGGATGGTTGAGTTTGTGATCTCCCTACTGTTATATAAAAACTTCATATTGAAACCACATTATCGAATTGAATCATATGAGTTAAGGAAACATACAGTCTAATAAGAGGACCTAGAGATAAAGGAATTCATTTTTTTAGAACTTTTTTATTTTTGATCAACTCTTATTCACTAATAAATGATGTGGTATCCAATATTTGTTTATTTATTATCATATAATAAACATGGTCAAGATCTAGAAAGAATTTCAACTTCCAAAAATTGATTACCTTTTTGATTAATTGATGGAATTTATGTTCTCCATGGTTAATCTAAGGTTGGGTTATCAATGTCTTAGTGCATGGGAAAAGTATGTTCCATAGACTACATTGCAGTATAGATTTGGATTTTATGTGATTCTTCAGATGTTATTTGATATAATAAACATTTTATATATACTCAATAACTTAATAAAAATGAATATTCATCCATATCCTAACTAATTCATGATGTTTTTAAATGAAATTTTTGTGTATTTATAGACATAAGAACATAATAGAAGGAATATTGTGATTATGATGGACAGACTATAAAAACATGAGATTAATGTTACACTAAAAAAATTAATCTACAAATCATGATTATTGGGATGTTTATATTGATTTTCATAATATTAGTAGACCTTAGTAATGATGATGTTAAAATTTCATGATAGATTCTCATGAATGTTTTTGGGATATGTAATTTCTTAGTTTTGGAAGGATACCATTGGAGGTTTATATGTGAAAAATCCTAATTGGATGTTTCCATAATTTCCCTGACAAAAAATGGGTGATATTTGAGTAGAATAATAGGTGATAGTACTATTTTAAATAATGAAAGATTTATTTTTTTCTAATCTTGAAATTACATTACCCGAGTAATGAGTGACTTTTTATTGTGAATAATTATGAGTATGAATCAATGGAATCATGATATATGATTTTTTTTGTTATTTGTGGGTCTAGAATTTGAGGATGTATAAGCAAAAAAATCTGACCAATGATCCGGAGTTTGATAATATTGTGGTTGTTTTGAAATTTTTAATCCATTATCCCCTTGGAGATATATATTTTGTTTTATACAAAAAAACTTATTAGGTCAATATTCTCTTAGAATGGCCAAATCATTGGTAGAGGAGATGGGTTATGTTCCAGAAACCATTGATTTTGAGATATCTTACACCCCTAGTAAGGGTAATTCAATAGTAATTGACTGACTGGGATGACATAGTTTTAGTTGGTACATGATTTCAATGAACAGTGGTAGTTTATGATCCTCTTACTAAGTTTCATTTGGATATAAAAATGTATTAAGGCATGGTTGTAATTATTTTCTTGATCATAACCTCAATATTAGTGGATAGGGTGAAGGGGAGTCAAATTAATGAATAAAATATACAAGTGATAAGGGACCGAGTGTAATCTAGGGAGAAATTTATAGGTTTTTCATTGGGTGATGATGATAACATGTATGTTCATGGTAGGGTGGGGGTCCAAATGAGCATATTGGAGAAGTGAAATCAGTATTCTCATGCCTTGTGATAGGAGGTACATATTTGGTTGATAAACATGATATATAATAATAATTATAGTGTCCAAAAATGAAGAAAGATATATTGAACTTTTTGTATTGTTACTCACTTACCAATAGGTAAAGAAAAATCATAAAAGGTATAATGGTCATTTATAACCACTTTTTATTTCTTCATTAGGTACTCAGATAAATATTAATGAAATATAATATCCATTAAAAATGGATTTTTGAGTCTATAATTATATAGCAAAATGAAATTATTTTATTGTGTGCACTAAATTTTTGTCAATACAATGGGGATAAAATAAAACATGATTTGTTTTCCTATAAAAATCTTTCTTCAAAATAAGTTCAAATTGAACCCTTGAAAGAATTATATTTAAATAAATTATGTTCTTTAGTATAATTCCCAAGTGTAGAGGTGTCATCGGTGATTGGACTGAGTCTAATGTAGATGAATTCATTATGTATCTAGATTAATAGAAAATGGTTTCAGATTTATTAAAGTAAGAAATAGTCTTAGACACAACAAATAAATTTACATCTGTATATTTAGGTAAAATATCTAGTGTTATAGAGAATTTTCCCACGGTTGGGACCCCAATGATATGGAGATAATCAATTTTTGTGTCTTGTTCCATTGATTTGTATGAGATTGCTACCTACATTGATACTTTTGTGTAATAATTGGTTCATTTTATGTGATATTCCATGAAATAAGACTTATTCTGTGTATCTTATAATTGTAGATTTGGGTTTTATCACTCTAATTAGAATACCATCATTGAAATAGAGTCAGAGGTCGATGTATCTTTTAGGGAATGACCAGCGCATATAGTTAATCAGAGTCAGAAGATACACCATGGAAATATGGTACCCATATAATGATTATAGTGTAGGAATGAGTGAATCTATTATGAGAAATGGAGTGGGAGTATAATATGAGAGATAATTGATCAAATACATTTCCAAGGAGGCTTGATGATTCATCTCAAGGATGAGAAGATCTATCGAAGGTATTTTTTAATAACTCAAGAATATTAAGGTATGTATTTGAGTTAGTATTGGTAAATTCATTAAAATTTCTATGTATTTTTTATTTTTCGTGTGGTTGGAAGAGGTTGGAGACAAAAAATTATAGAAAATGGGGAAAATAAATTATCAGAAAAGTATATTGACCCATACTTCATTTACATTGATATTACATCCAAATTAAATTATGTTCATTAAAATATACAACAAATCCATGGTAGGACCGTGTAGGTATAGTTTCTTTAGAAGCTGGGAAACATAAACAACTAGTTCATTAAACATCTATATTGTATCCCATTTATTTTTTCATAACTAGACATCTTTTTGGCATGTCATACATAATTCCCTTCTTCAGGACATGGGGAAAATAAACATATGAAAGGGGTGAGTTAAAATTCCCTTTAAGGGTAAAAATAAGATAATATCAATCATTTCACAATCATAAGACATAAGAATATAACATTTGGAAGTCTTACCCAGCGTATGAAAGATCATGATATCATGTCATGGGATAAAAGTTCATAAAAATTAATGGAAAAAATCCCAAAAGTAAAAACATAAGACCTGATGTTTTTTTAATACACCTAATCATTGAAAATCATTTCATTGTAATCAAGTCTCATTTCCAAGACCATCATATTGGACAAATCCCACTACTGAACCGACTTTAATAGCCATTCAAGCCTTGTATTAATGAACCAGATTTACTTGTCATTCTATTCATGTCATCTCACGAGATATGAATATTTTCCCAATTCACTGTCAAGAGATATATTTATCACCCATATCATAATTAAATCATTCTTATGAGTACTACAAAAACAAAAATCATGGTATAACCGAGGGAATAAAATGGGTTTCTCAAAAATCCTTCCATCATAATCCTTATAAAACAAACTATGTTCATAAATAGAATTTCATGATAACTTAAATCAAATTTAGAATTAGTATAAACACATAACCCTTTTTAAATAATTTCATCTTAGATGGAAAATATTTTTTATAAAACACTTGAATTTATTCCCGAGGAAAATATCATTTCTTCTTCCAAAATGTCTTCCTTTCTCAAAATTCCATGCAATTTTTTTAAAAAAATAATTTAATTGAAAATAAAGATGGAATATTGTAAATTAATATACATGGAAATAAGGTTTTATGATAGTGTAAAAATTCATTCATGTCGTATAAGTTAAAAAAACATTCTCCTCATAATTCTATCAGAAAAGTCAAAAAGTACCACATATCGAAATATGATAAAAGATTCATTTCATACCATTTATGAAAAATTTTACAATGGGAAAAATTGACATTAAAATATTTCAGAAGAATAAAAATAATATTATATATTTAGGAACCATGGACATGAAAGAAAAATATACCCCAATAAATTCATACGAATAAACAATCTTATATGAGATTGAAAAATTATACCTTACCATAGGTATGATATCCTTTGTATATATCTGATCCTCCGGTATAACGATTTAAATAATGTTATGGACTTGTTCCATAATCAGAAAAAAAAATTGATATCATATTTTTTTATATTATCATTCTTTTGACAGTAACACTTCATTGTCACTCATAATTCAGATATAAACTACTTTATGTTCTTATGCAAAATTTGTCGAATAAGTTAATGTTTCACTTATTATGTTAAAGTTAAAACATTTAAAGAATTATATTAGTATAATATATATATAATTTACTTATTAAATAAATTTATATAATCATTTTTTAATGATGTTCATGTAGAATAAATCGCATCGCATCGTGAAGTTGGTAGGTCGTATGTACGCACGAGTGATGATATCATTCCCAAAATTGTTGAATGGTATAGAAGTGGATGGTCTATAATATTTAATAATTTGTATCATCTAATAATAATCATTTATAGTAATTATTTCCATCATTATACCCATCCATGTAAGGTGGTAGTGAAAAAATAGATTACTCCACAGCGTGGAGATGGTAAGTCGTACGTACGCATGCGCTGTGATTTTGTTTTTCGTATGATGGATAGAAGGTGAAATATGGTTGTTTCATATTTATAATAACATATAATTATATGAATTATACTGATGTTATTACAATATAATTAAATAACTAATGAATAATAAGTAAAAGAAGAACGCAATTTGAAAGAATCAGTAGAAGAGATTACCTCTTCCTCGAGGTGATTCCTCTAAATCTCTTCTTACAGCACTAGAGATGGTATTTGAATATGACCATAACCACTAGAATTAAAATAGGAAATAATTTAAGGAAAAAGGGAAGGGTATGGTCGAGCTTTAATGGTCAAAATAAAGTGGATATGTGAGGGAGGAGGTTCCCTTTTATAATTAAGGTGAGGGGAACTTTTGGAAACTCCATAAATAATAATTTATAATAAAATAAAACCCTACAAAAAAACATCAAAAAATGACCCAATTTAGAAGACTAGATGTTATAGGTTTGTAATCAAATCAACCAATGAATTTTGTAAAATTTAGTTTCTCAATATGAACCATATCTTTTTAATTGACGCTTAGTTATTCTATTTAATTTTAATTATGGTAATAACATTCTAAATATTTAATGGATATAAATATTAACATATATGGTGTAAATTGAACATAAATGGATATTTTATGACATTATAGACCTTATAAATATCACTTTGTAATTTTAAATAGTTTTATTATTTTTAAATAATTTAATAAAATGTAATTTTTATAAAATATGAATAGTGTCAATTATGACACTATTCATTTATTAGACAATAAATAAAATCCAAATATAAGATAAATTCAAAAAAATGTTTAATGCACTACTACCATTTCATATTCACCAATAAAATTCTTTATCACATTAATTAGTTCATCTGATATTTCATTTAATATTTTTTTAAACCATTTATTTTATATTTATATTATTAAAAAAATTTCTACATCACAATTGTGTCATCATTAATGGTAATAATTTAATCTATAAAAATTATAAATAAATTTCTAAGATGTAGTTAATTATTTTATCTTTTCATAGACTATCTATAGTCAAAATTATCTCTTGTCTATCTATATATTAAAATTAATAGACTTATATAAAATGAGATTCTGACATTTTGTCACATTCATTAGTTTTTATTATATTCGTGTCATATTCATAGTTATGTGGCCATTAAGTTATTTTATTTCAAAAAATAGATGAGAAGTGTCTAATTTAGTCATCCAATTATATTTTTACATGTGTTAAGGTAATTTTATATTATTTTTCTTACTTTTAATTACCAGATTCACCTTCAACCATGGTAATAAAAATTATTACCAATGTTATTATTCATAATGACCAAAAATAAAAGTATCATATTGATGTAATTTGGACCTATTTATTTCCATTATAGAGTCAATTTTTAGAAATTCAAAGCACTTAAGTTATAGTGATTAATTTAAAATCAATCCCGATTTCGGAATGAGAGAACAAGTTTTTAAATGTTAAAACATTACAAAAGATTGAAATGTATTTACATATGAATTCAATGTAAATTTAATGATAATAACATAAATTATATTTAATAATAAATATATATTCTATTTATACTTTAAAACCAATAAATTTAATATTTTATCCATATAAATAATCTTAATGAAAATATTTGTTTTCCCTTAAAATTTAGTATGTTTTTACTATTCATCAAAACATGAATGTTATCAGAAATTACAATAAATTCAACCGAAGTAAATTTTTATATACCTATATAAAATAACATGTTTATTTTTTCCAATAAAAAATATTAATATGTTATAATATTAATCTAAAATGTGTTCTTTGTCAAAGGTGTAAGATCACCCCATAAAAAATTAGGATTTCATACAACAAATAGGGTTTATTCACACCCAATGATTAAAATATCCATTAGATTAATATAGAAACTATGTTTATTAAGTATATATCGTATATATCACACTAATTTCATTACCAATAGTAATTCACTAAAAATTAAAATATCTAATTTATAATTTTTATAAATAATTGATAGTCAATGTATTCACAATGTTTTTTCCTCAGATAGTTATAATTATTCAAAATAACCTAATGGCTAGGCTCTTAAATTAATTTTATACAAAGGTATTCTCGTAATTAATTTAAACTCACAGTTGTGTGTAATGTATGCTAAAGAAGAATAATTTTTTTTAAAGAAATGTTTTCATAAAAAATATCTAGGTGTTACAATTTATCACCCTTAAAGTAAATTTCACCATCGAAATTCATCACTTGGAAACAAATAGATGGTGATACCACTCCCTCATCATATCCTCAAGTTCTCATTTAGCTTCTTGAACTAGGTGGTTCCACTATAAAACTTTAACCATGCAGGTTGTTTTGTTTCATATATCATTTTTTCTACGATCCAAAATCACTATCAGTTGTTTTTTATAAGAAAGATCTTTTTCCAGTGGTATAACTTCTAAGTTTAGTACATGTGAAGGATCATGTATGTATTTTTTTAGGAGAGATACATGGAAAATTTTATGAAATAGATAGATATTTCGTGGAAGAACCAATTGGTAAGATACATTCCCAATTAAATCCATAATTTCAAAAGGAGCGATATTCCTACGGCTCAACATTCCTTTATTTCCAAATCCCACTACTCTCTTCGAGGGAGATATTCGTAGGAAAACCGTATCAGCCACTTCAAAGTCTAGGTCTTTTATTCAGTTTTCAAAATAACTTTTTTTTGGACTCTGATATTCTCTTATGTGTTGAATAGATCCGACCATTTCTTTTATTTCATCAACTAGATCTGGTCGTAGTAGCTTTCTTTCCCCAACATCATCCTAAAAAGTTTGAGTTCTTTACTTCTTTATGTAGAGGGATTAATAAAGATCCATCTAAATACTGGTGTGAAAGTTATTATTGTAAGAAAATTCCACCAAGGGTAGGTGTTGATACCAACCACATTTAATATACTTCGATCAAGCATCTCAACAAGTCTTTCGGAGTTTTAATTGTTATATCAGACTGACCGTCTCTCTGAGGATGATAAGAAGTACTAAAACGCAACTCTTTATCTAGAACATGATGAATAAATCACTAGATATTCAAGGTAAATCTCAAATCTATATCTGATATAATGGAAAGTGTTACTCCATTCAATCATACCACTTCTTTTACAGATTTCTTGGTGATCTGATCAAGGAAAAAATCATCTCTAATAGCAGTGAAGTGTGCCTACTTCTTAAGGTGATCAACTATAACCTAGATATAATTATTGCCTTTGGATGTTTTGGGAAGTCTGATGACAAAGTCCATAGTGATGTTTTCCCATTTCCATTCTAGTATGGGTAATGGTAGTAACGCCCCCTTAAACTTCTGTCTCTCGGCCTTAACTTGTTGACAAACCAAGCATCGAGAGACATATTCGGCGACATCTCTTTTCATTCCATCCCACCAGAAGTACTCTTTTAGGTCCATGTACATCATTGTGATTCCAAAGAAAATAGATAATAAAGAACTATGAGCCTTAACCAATAGCTCCTTCTTTGAGTATGATATGGGAGGAATACAAACCTAGTTCCTGAACCTTGTTATTTCAACACAATCAAGGTTTAATTTAGGATAATTTCTCACCTTATTTTGTATCTCTACATATTTATTCTGTTCCTCCTTAATCTTCTCATGTATTGATCATTGAACATTCATTTGAGAAAGATAAGATTTTCCCCTTCCTTTAAAATTTAAAGATCCATCGTTTTCAAATCCATAAATATTGGATCTTTTTGGATCCTCATCTTGGATAGGATAATAGTGTCTTGTCAACTTAATGCATATGTCACCATGTTTTATTTCCCAGGGTGGTAATATATTGAGCCTTCATAATCCTTAATCAACTCCAACTATCTTTTTTGGCACACATTTAGCTCCTATTCTGTGAAAATATACATTAAACTTTTATAACCAGTATAATATCACACCTTTCACTATAATGACAATATATTCATATATTTAATGCACAAAATATTATATCTAACTATAAATAATGAGTTGGGTAACATTGATCATGGATTTTCCACTTTTTTGAGGCATAATCTATTACCATATCATTTTTCATGAGAAATCGTCACAGCCCCTTCTTGGATGCATCACTGTAGATCACAAACTTTTCTCCAGTACAAGGTATTGTGAGAATAGGTGCACTAGCTATCATTATTTTAAGATCATTGAAATTATCTTCACATTCTTCAGTCCATATGAACATAACTCCTTTTCGAGTCAAATTGTATAGTGGATTAGAAAATCATGAAATATATTTCACAAAACATCGATAATATCCGGCCAAAACCAAGAAAACTTCGGATCTCAGTTACCGTTTTTGGTCTCATCCAACATTCAACAACTTCTATTTTTGATGGATATATAGATATCCCATATCTTGAAATTATGTGACCCAAAAATGAAACATTCTAAAGACAAAATTCACACTTGGTAAATTTTCCATAAATATTCTATTTTCTCAGGGTCTTTAGTAAAATTCTCAAGTGGTCTTCATGTTCATCCTTACTCTTCTCATGGAAAAGAATATCATCTATATAGAATACCACAAACTAATCATGAATGTCTCTAAAGACTCTATTTATTATATCCATGAAGATTTTAGGGTAATTAGTAAGACCAAAAGGCATCACCATAAATTCTTAGATTCCATGCCTTTTATGGATTATTATATTTAGTATATCGTACTTTTTGACCATTAATTGATGATATCTGGAATGAAAATCAATCTTGGAAAAGTATTGAGCTCCATGTAATTAGTCAAATATTTCATTTATATGGGGAAGAGGATATTTTTTTCTTGATACCGATCATGTTAAATTCTTGATAATCAATGTAAAGTCTCATTGATCCGTTTTCTTCTTAAAAAATAGAATAGGTGATCCCCAAGGTGATGCACTAGGGAATATGAATACTTTATCAATATTTTCAGGGAGTTTCTTCTTCAATTCCTGCAATGTAATTGGAGTCATTTTATAAGGTGTCTCTGAAATAGTCATAGTACCCGGTATGAGTTGTATTGAAAAATCAACTTCAAGATTTGGTGAAAGACTCAATAATTCCACTAGAAAGATATCATCAAACTCCTATAAAATGGGAGTATTTATAATCATTATCTTCTCCCAAACCATTTGATATAAATAACCTTCATTTATTGTAATAAAAACTTACAAGATGGAGGAAATTTCAATTAGATGGTTATATTCATCCTTTCATCTATAGATGATCGTAGATTGATCTTGAATATGAAATGTGATGTCCCTTCCTTGAAAATTGATATGATCTACATATATATAAATTCAATTCATGCCATGAATCATATCAAATTACACTATAGCAAATATCACAAGATTTCAAGGAAGTACTTTACCAAAATCTTCAACTAGAGAAGAATTATAAAATTTTGATGCAACTGGAGTGCCATTAGGAATCATCAAAACTAACTCAACATCTAATTTTTTAGGTAATACAGCAATACCCATATAAAAATATTCAAAAATAATAGAGTTGGTGGATCCAGAATCATATAATACATTTTCTACCTTAAATTGGATGGTAATTGTACCTTTAACCACTTCATTATCATACTTTACATCGCTGATAGTGATTTCATGTGACATTCATTTGTCTTTGTCCATAAGAGTTTTTAACATGAATCATCTTCAATAACCATTGGATTATGGTATTTATTGGCATAATTCCCCATTTACTTTCACTTGTAGTATTGGAGTGTAAGAGGTGCATTATGTGTAGGCATGTCTTAGATCACATCATTAGACATATTTTTTCAATCACTTCAACATTAAACTACCTGGTGACCATCTTTTCCACATATACAACATTTATTAGTCCTTTTTAGACACTTTCACCCATGTTTCTTTCTACACATTGAGCACAAGGGAAAACATATCTTCCTTTCTATGTGGTCTTTATATTTTCCTTTTAATTCCATTTTTCTCTTCTTATCAGACCCATATGACTGATGGGTTACTCCAATATCTATCTCAGTATTGAGAGAACATCAAACAATTTCCTTATAAAAATTAATATCTCTTATGGCTAATACCCTTTGGAGACTTGGTTTTAAGACAATAAATAATTGATGAATTTTAATCTCAGGTTGGAAAATAATTCTATAATCAGACCTTAGAAGTCTTCTAAAAATTTCTTTATAGGTACCAACATATTAATCATCATTTTTCTTAATATATAGGGACTCATACTCCATTAGTATTAGAAGAATAAGAGGAATGTGCTTATTCAAAAAGAATGTTCTTGAACTCTTCCCATTCTATTGACTCAATTTCGTCACTTTTAATCATATTCTTGATAAGCTTCCACCATGGATCAGCTTCACCTTCCAAATTATATACTGTTAATATTAATTTATCTTGTTTAGAACATTGTATAACTAAAAATATCGTTTTAGTGGTACTGATTCTTGTTCAGACACTAATGGATCAGAAGAACTACTGTATGAGGTGGATGCTGCCTCATGAAGGACTCAACCAAATGTTTCTCCCTCGATTGATAGTTTGGAAGCCCTCCCAGATTCATATCTTTATAAAGTTGTGTGATAATGGATAAAATATTTTTCATTCCATCTCCCATAAGATTTGGTTTCTCAAGGGTACAATCATTTCATTGCTCATCATATTCATAATTAATGTGGATCCTTCAGGTTCTATCCATTTACTAAAACTAAGAAGCCTAGTGTGAGAAACACTAATGATAACAGTAAAACCACATAATAATAAATAAAATTTCAATTTCAGAAAATTTAGGTTTTATCTTAGGTTATTCATGGTCATTTTTAAAACACTAGGATTGTATCCTATGCTTTGAAAAATCCTTAGGGTTCTTACTAAGGCTTTCTCATCCTAGTTTCCAAAGGATAACTATACCTATCCTTTGATACCAACTATAGTGACCCATAATTTACAAACATTGATATTAATTCAAAATTGATTTATATTCATTACAACATATAAAAAATCCATGACCAGACCATGTAGGTATAGTTTCATTATAAACTAGGTAACATAAACAAATTGTTCATAAAACATCTACATTGTCTCCCATTTATTTCGTTATAACAAGACTCCTTTTTGGCATATCATTAATATTACACATCTTTATGACTTGGGGAAAAGAAAAATATGAAAGGGGTGAGCTCAAATGAATAGTAACTGTAAAAAAATGAGAAAAAAATCATTCCACAACAATAAGACATAAGAACATAACATTTGGAAGTCTTATCCTACGTATGATTGATTGTGATATCATGTCATGGGATAAATGTTTGTATAAATTAATAGACATAATCCAATATTTATAAACATAAGACAAGAAGTTTTTTTGAATACACATAATCATAGGAAAGCATTTCATTATTGTCCAGACCCATTTTCAAGACCATCATATCTGACAAAGTCCATTACTGAACTGGATTTACTTGTCGTTCTAGCCCGGTATTATTGAACTAGATTTACTTTTCGATCCAGTCATTTCTATATCATAAGATATAAAACTTTACCCAATCCATTTTAGAGAGATATAGGTCCCAACCATCCCATAATGAAATCATTATTATGTGTTCCAAAAAAAATCATGGAATAACCCACAGAATAAAATGGGTTTCTCAAACATCTTTCAATCATAAACTATATAAAACAAACGATGTGTAAGAAACTAGAACTTCTTTTCTAGTATGGGTTTTATTTTCTACTATTTTTTAGAAATTTAAGAGAATATAGAAATTTATGGAGTACACGCCATGTACATTTAAGTACACGTGGTGTACCATGTTGTTGCAGGTGATCATGTACTGGCCATGTAACGGCTGAGTACATGGCCATGTGGGGTGACCTGGAGACTGAAGAAGAGGGGGCTGGTTAAGTAAAGTACACAATATGTATCATTAAATAATACACTAGGTATTTTTATTTTTAATTTTTATATCGTACTGGGGTCGCGTCTTGTTCATAGAAACATGTTTTCTAATGACATCTCATCCAGGAGTGATCGAGGAGCACGATTCTTCCCGAATCCCCTGATCGATCATTCGTTCTCCAATTCAACCTATGTCGACTGTGTTGGAATCGACATGAGGAAATATTCTTTCTTCTAGATTCATGTTTCCTGATTTCTCTCGTTTTTTAAGATTTCCTTAGTTGAACATTTCAGATGTTTTTGTAGATCTATCACATCATAGGATGATTCAAGGGTCGATACCAGAGTATATCAATTGTATAATTCCAAGGAAGGTTTTTTGTGCCTTTTCATAGTTAGCCTTTGAATAGTATTTTCAAAAGAACCCAATACCCTATAACAAAGTATTGTGTGTTTAGGGATTTTAGCCCTGTTAATGTGTGACATGCCTTGTGTTCATGAGTAGATGTTTTTTGATTGTGAATAGGGTTATTTTCAATGATATGGATGTGTTACCTATATTTGATTTGATATTGACTATTTGGTATAGCTTTTCCGGTTAGCCTACTTGTTTTCCATGCCTAGTGTTGTTAGGATGGAGTGATATTATCTGATGATTTCATATTCTTTTAGTTTTTAATCAAACTAGTTCTTGAAATCTATTATCCATAGAGTTCATTATGTTTACATTGGATATTGAACATCGTTGTGCACGTTTGAAATACATAGGGTTGTGGGATCTTGGTGTAGTAGACAATAGGGGGAATAGACGCAGATGACTTCTCGAGAGTCTTTTTTACTTATATGTTGTGATACTATAGAGGGATAGACATTGTGATCCCTAAAAGTGTCTATATTTACATGTTGGGAGAACACATGGGGAATTTTATGTTGAATGATTCCTTATAGTGTCTATAGTTACTGATAAGAGACCACATGGGGAATTAATGGTGAGTACTTCCTCTGAGATTATTTGCTAATGATGAAGCAGATGGGTTAGACGATGAGTAGGTTCCAGAGGGTTTCTTATGTTTGATTGGTTGAACCATATGGGTTAGGCTGGGATTTCTTCCTTGTGGGTTACTTTTTTTATTAGCTTCTTACTTGAAATAGGAAAATGAATGCAATTGAAACTATATGATTTTTTTACTTTTGAGTACTTTCTTGTTTACTGCTTCATTTTTCTTATTAATTTCCATGTACATTCTCTAACTGTATGGCCCCGATATTTGGGTGGTGTCCTACTGGGATTCTTCTCACACCCTATTTGGATGATTCTTTAGGGACTAAATAGATTATATTGTTGCAGGTATAGAAAAGGGCAAGCACCCTTCTCCGTTAGGTGCTTGACAGTTGTGGATCTGGAGATCATGGAACCAAGATGAGGCTTGCGATGCTGTGAGAGTTTATTAGTATTCCTTTCAAATTGGTTTAGTACTTTATTCCATCATTTTGACTTGTTAGGCTAGTTTCCTACACAAATGTATCATGCATCATTTATATATTTGCTCCAATTTTTTATTAGTTTCTGTATTCTTTTGTTCACTGATTCCATGTTATAACTACTTCTGCTATTGTTATCTATTTATATCCACTGCATTACTCTGCCAATGAGGGCACAATTTCCCCACTATCAAACCCATGGCCCTCACATCTAGTAAGTAGCCTCTGACATTTGGGGAAATATGATTGAGGCCATATGACCAACTGGGTATGGGACACCTCTGGGCACTACCCAAAACCAGGAAGTTACATAGTGGTATCAAATTAATTATTTTCTTTATGAATTTCTGTTTGGAGAATATAGCCCGAGATTGGAAGGAATATGGACTTGGTAGTAAGAAATGCTCGGGAGTAGCTTACTTGGGTATAGGGAAATACTTATTTACATCGATTATGGGAAAAACTTTTCTGCCTTTTCAATTATTATAGTTCATTTGATTTCACCATTGGGTGATTCACATGTCTTATATTGTTAACATGGATAATATTGATGTTCTATTTCTATTGAAACCTGATGAGTTGAGGTTATTCCATCTCATGCATCATATAGGCACCTGTAACATATCACATGTCATATATTCTTTCCATTCAATTTAGGATTAATTATTGGTTTCACGTTTTTGTGATATAAGTTGTGCAAGATATGAATGTTGTTGTGATATATGGCTTGATATAATACCATCTATTTCATAGGGTGTTTCTAATATGTATGGTTTCGTTTGAATGAGCTCCACAATTTGGTTCTTGAGGTGTTATGGGCCCTCAAGGGTCGGAATTTAGTTGACCATTGCTTTGTTATTCCTTATATACGAAATTAATATGATTCCAAGATTTGACTCATGGGGATTATAGGCCCCCACAGATCCGAATTTGGCACTTTGATGTCTGTTTCAGTGTTTTATGGGCTTTAAGAGGGGTTTCTAAGGCTTACTGTATGAAAAAACCAACAATACACGGTTTGTATTACCAAATACATGACATGTATCCATCTATTATGAAAGGAAATATTTTTCTTTAGTACACTTTGTATAATTTATATACATGCCATGCATTATCTAACAGTTCCAATGGTTTTGTGGGTAGATACACAGGGATGGGAAATTTTTTGTGGGACACACCGTGTATCCTATGTGCATGTCGTGTCTTAGGAGCCATGTGTCTGTACATGTGACTAACGACATAGGTGGATTATGGTTAGTTAGTACACGTTGTGTCTGGTACAAACCCACCATGTAGAGTTAGCCGTGTAACTGGACATGTGACTAACAACATGAGTTAATGAAATCCTTCTAGTACACATCGTATCTGGCCTGAACATTCCATGTAGTATCATTCTAGGAGAAAAATTTAGGATAGTCATGTACAAGAACTTGGGAAGGGGAAAATGATTCAAGTACACACCATGTCTAGGGCGAACACGTCATGTGTATGGGGTGTTACATGACCTGGGTCTAAAAGAGTGAACACCCATGTGAAATCTTAAGGGAACACACCATGTAGAAGGATTACACACCACATATCCACCTTTTAGAAATCTTGAATGATTTCTTTATCTTTTTCACTTTTTTCACTTATATATTTTAGTCCTTTATAATCTTGAACTAAGGTATATGTTTGAACTTGCAGAGTCATTCCACCAAGACATCCTCCGGTTGTATGCCAGTTTCAGGGCAACTTGTAGACAGAGGACACGATATATCAGGGACTACTAGTTGATCCTCCAGTTGTTCCCATATTTTCACCATCCATTATCCCAGATACAAGTGTTGATTCATAGTTCTTAGATGGATTTATGATGTTATTGTAGACCTTCCAAGGAGTACCACCTCCCGCCCCTTCTATGGTAGAGTTGACGTGGGTCATTCAACAACAACATCCGACCTCCATCTAAGGGGAAGGACGACATCAGGCTATAGAGTCATGGTTTGAATCCATGCAATTAATCTTCGAGAATCTCGAGATGCCTCCATAGAGGAGGGTGATTCTCGCTAATTATATTCTTTGGGATTCCTCCAAGAGTTGGTGGGATGTGATCTCACATGTGAAGCGCTAGCAGGATAAAGTGTGGGATGAGTTTCGGCGTACCTTCTATGATTATTTCTACCTGGAGGCTTTGAGGGCTGATTGAGCCTATGAGTTCTTGAGTATAGAGCAAGGTACTCTTTCAGTTATGGATTAATCTATTCAATTTACAGAGCTGCAGCGCTTCACACCCATCCCAGGAGGTGATGATTTATTCATGGTAAGGGATTTTGAGGATGGTCTCAAGCACTACATCTGAGCTCAGGTGAACATCTTTAGGTTGAATTCTATAACCTCTATAGTCAATGTGGTGCTGATCAAAAAGTGAAATCTCAGGGATTCTGGGGATGTGAGCTAGAGTGTCTCAGAATCCGGAGTTGGTACCCCTCCAACTGATAGTAGGAAACTCCATAGGGAGTCTACACGCAGATATATGAGGAATCGAGACACTTATTCTGGTATCTAGGTGGTGTGCTATCAATGCGGGAAGATCTGGCATACAATACCACATTTCCTGAGAGACCCTGTTCTGTTCTGATCTTGCAGCAAGATGGGCCATCTTTAGCGGTACTGTCAGTTTTTATCACCAGTAGCTGGTGACAGAGGTTCTTCTATGACTCCTCATTTAGGAGCAGGACCACCATCTTCTCATCACTCTGGGAACTGATGTTCGTCCAGTCGCTCAGGCTGAGGTGGAGTTTGTGGCATGGGTAACCAGTCACCATGATTTTAGTGACAACAGTGTGGATCAGCGCAAGGTGGTTAGGTAGGGTCTGAGGGCCATAGTACAGGCCAAAATTTTGCAGTGGAGGAGACCTAATAAGAGAAATATCAAGGACCCTCTATAGTACGAGGTACGATCCAAGTTGCCTCAGTATTAACTTATGTACTTTTATGTACAGTGTCTTCCCATAGTTTTATATATATTTTTGTTGGGGAGAGCCTTGTGCTCTGTATCTTTACCTCTGCTGATGTCTTGATACTGGACACATCGATGGGGACTAGAATGACTAGTGTATGTCAGTTCAAGTAGTTCCCTCTTGAGATCGGCAAATGTCATTTCTTATGGGAACTCTATGTCTTAGAGATGTCAGTATATGATTTCATTCTCAGAGTGTACTGGTTTGTTACCTTCTAGGTGGTTATTGATAGCTATAACCATAGGGTGAGTTTCACATCACTAGAGGGAGGTTCATATTTTAATAAGGCCGAATAGGATGTCCAAGCAAGCATAGTGGGACCCAAGCATCATGGGTTAGGAGGAGTTACAACCCAGGTTTCTAGTCTATATCATGATGATTAGGGGACTTCCCAGTTATAATTTCTTCTAGTGGTTGATCATTTTAGGGATATCTTTCGAGAGGACTTTTCAGGTTTTCCTCTAGAGATAGAGGTATAATTTTCTATTGAGATTGTTATAGGAGAAGCACATGAGTCCATTTCTCCCTATTGGATGGATAAACTAGAGTTAAAAGAGCTAATGAAGTAGTTAGAGAAGTTACAGGATAAGGATTTCATATGACCTACTACTTATTCGAGGGGTTCGCATCACTTGTTTGTGAAAAAGGCAGATGGTACCCTCAGGCATTGTGTGGTTTATCAAAAACTGAACTAGTTGACAGTCAAGAACTGATATCCCTTGCCAAGGATTCTTGATCTCTTTGATAAAATTTTAGGATCCCACATGTTCTTGAAGATTTAATTGAGATCTAGTTATCATCAGTAGCGCATTAGACCATCTGATATATGTCTTACAGCTTTCAGAGCAGGTATGGTATATACAAGTATGTGGTTATGTCATTCAGTCTCACGAACATGCCTGTAGTTTTAATGATACTGATTAACCGAGTGTTCCATCCATACTTTGATTCTTTTAGAGTAGTATTCATGGATGATATCTTTGTGTAATATCACACTCATCACGACCATGATATCCATCTTGATATCGTTTTTAGTACACTAATAGAGAAAAAATTGTTTTTTAAGCTCTCAAAATGACACTTTTGGTTTGACAAAATTAACTTCATGGGTCATGTTATCTCAGAGACAAGAGTATTAGTAGACCTGGATAGAGTGAGAACAGTAGTTCCCTAGGAGAATCTGAATAATATATTTGAGGTATGTAGTTTTCTATGGATGGATTGTTACTACATACATTTTTTACAGGACTTTTTATGCATATCAACACCACTGACGGGCCTGACTAATAAGGATGTGAAGTACTTATGGTTAGTTTCATGCGAGGCTTCCTTTTAAGAGAAGAAATGTAGGTTGAATTCCACATTGATAGTAGTATTTATAGAGCTAATAAATAACTATAATATATATTGTGATGCGTCAGGTATCGGGATGGGATCAGTTCTTATGCAGAGGGAAGGTTTCATTGCGTATGGGTCTCGACAGTTGAGGCAACATGAGAATAATTACCCGACTCTTGATCATGAGTTAGTTACAGTTGTTCATTCTTTGCACTGTTGGAGACATTATCTTTCGGGAGAGCATTTTCTGGTTTTAACCAACCACAAAATTCTCAAGTATATCTCTACTTACTGTGATCTGAATTTGAGACAATGAAGGTGGGTTGAGTACCATCAATCCTTTGACTTCGATATTTCCTACCCATCGAAGAAAGGAAATGCAGTAGCTGATGTGTTGAGTTGAAGGACTTAGATATGTGCAGTTTAGGAGTCTAGTAGTGAGTGGAAGCTTATGGCCATGTTCATTGAGATGAATTTGGAGGTGCACAACAAATAGGTTGAGATGTATCTATCTTCTATAGTTGTTACCTATACTCAACATGATCGAGTGAGAGTGAGGAAGCTATCAAATTATAATGGCCTTGTCCTTTGGGAGAGCGTGTTAGGGGAGTACTCTATTCTTGGATGGACCATAGGTGAAGATGAGATCTTGTGATTTCATGGGTGTGTGTGGGTGTCACCTGAAATACGTGATGAGCTGATACGGGATTTTTATTCCACATTTTGGGAGGTTCATCCTACAATCACCAGGATGTTTCCACATCTACACCATCAGTATTGGTGGCCAGGAATGAAGAGATATGTTTCTAGGTTTGTCATGTGGTTTTTCCACATGTCCATAGGTGAAGGTGATGCATCAGCGACCAGCAGTGCTTTGGATGCAGTTTCCCATTTATGAGTGGAAGTGGAATGATATCACGATGGACTTCATGATAGGTTTAATAAGGTCACCTCAAAAGAATGAGGCATTTTGGGTTGCCGTTATCAAAATCTTGAGGGTTGGACACTTCTCTCTGGTTAAGGAGACGTTCATAGTTGATGATCTATGAAGGTTGTATATAAGGGATATTTTATGTCTACATGGGGTTTCTCACCCCCATCGTTTCATATAGGGATGCCCATTTTACTTCTCTGGTTTAATAGGGACTACATAGGGTTTTTTGTACATAGGTACTTATGAGTATAGCTTACCATCCCTACACAGATGGCCAGTCTAATCGTACGATTCAGGTGCTGGAGGACATGCTTCAAGCATGTGTCCTAGATTTTGGAGGTTCAAGGGTGAAACACAAACCTCTATTGGAGTTTTCCTACAACAATAGATTTCATGAAACTATTAATATGGAACCTTATGTGGCTTTATACGGAATACGTTGGCAACAACACAGTCACGACAGAAGTCTTATGCTGATTGATGGAGATGACCTTTGGAGTTCGAGGTCGGAGATCATATTTTCATATGTGTCACACCAATTTTGGGACAAAAGAGTATTTGGAGATAGAGCATGCTTACACAGAGATATGTTGGACCATGTTTGGTTTTGGAGAGAGTCGGACTCGTTTCCTATCAGTAGTAGTTACCTCATAGGTACCTGGCTATGCACAATTTATTCCACATTTCTCAGCTATGGCGTTACTTCTTAGACACATCTCTTATTTTTCAACCAGAGGAGGATGAGCTGGAGTTCGACGCATCATTCAAGGAGCATCCTATCTGAATTATTGAATGCAATGAAATGGTTTAATGTGGATGTTTTTTTCCTCCATAGCGGGTGCTATGGAAGCATGGGTGATTACAAGAAAAGACTTGGGAGAGGGAGGCTAATGTACTATCACAGTGTCCAGAGCTATTCGAAGATTATTCTTCTACGATGCCTTGCTAGGGAAATTCGGGGTTGAATTTCTTTAATAATGGAAGATTATAAGAACCCAGACCTTCTTTTCAAGTATGGGTTTTCTTTTTTAGTGTTTTTGAGAAAAAGAATAGAATCTTTAAATTTAAAGAGTACACGTTGTGTAATTTGGAGTACACGCCATGTACCTGGTTACTGCGGGTGACCACGTACTAACCTTGTAAAGGCCGAGTACATGGCCATGTGGGGTGACCTAGAGACCACCTAAAGTGGGGGCCGGTTATGGAAAGTACATTCTATGTATCATTAAATAAAACTATGTGTGATTTTCTTTTTAATTTTTATATTGGACCGGATTCACATCTCATTCACAGAAACCCCCTTATATAACTATGTCTCATCCTAGAGTGATAGAGGATCACGATTCATCCTGGAGCCCCCGATAGATCATGTGTTCTCTGATTCAACCACCTTTGATTGAGATGGAATCTGCACAGTGAGATCTTCCTTTTTCTAGAGCCTCGTTTCCTGATTTCTCTCCTTCCATGAGATATCCTTGGTTTAACATTTTGGAAATTTTTGTAGATCTACCACATTCTAGGCCAATTCAAGGGCTGACACCGGTGTATATAGATCGTACAATGTGAATGTTAGTGGTTTGTTCCTTTATATAGTTAGTATTTGAATAATATATGAAAAAGTGCCCAATACCCTAGAACGGGGTATTACGTATTTTGGTATTGTAGCCCTGTTAATGTCTGATATGCCTTGTGTGCCTGAGTATATGTTGTTTTATTATGAATAGGGATATTTTCCATGCTATGGATGTTTTTTCCATGTTTTTTTTGATATTGACTGTTTGGTCTAGCTTTTTCGGTTAGGCTTCATGTTTTTTATGCCTAGTGTTGTTAGGATGGATTGATATTATCTGATGTTGTTATATTCTTGTAGTTTTTTTGCCTATTAGTTCATGAAAGCTATTTTCCAAGTAGTTCTTAAAGTTTAATTTGACAGCTGAACATCTTTGTGCATATTGGACTTACCCAGGGTTGTGGGAACCAGGTAGCATAGACCATAGGGGGAATGGGCACTAAGGGATTCTCCAGTGTGCCTATTTACAATTGCATTGAGAGACCATAGGGGGGATAGACATTGTTCTCCCTCAGAGTGTCTATAGTTCCATGTTGCTTGAACACAGGGGTAATTTCACATTGAGTGCTTCCTCATAGTGTGTATAGTTATCGATACAAGACAAGATGAGGAATTGATGGTGAGTGCTTCCTCAGAGAGTCTTTTATAAAGTTGAATTAGAGGGGTTAGATTGTGAGTAATTTTTAGAGGGTTGCTTGTGTTTTATTGGATGAACCAGAGGGGATAGGCTGTAAGTTATTCCTAGAGGGTTACTTTTTTGGATTAGCATATTACTTGATATAAGAAAACAAATGAAATAAAAACTGTAAGATTGTTTAATTTTTAGTAATTTATTATTTACTACTTCATTTTGATTATTGCAAGACAAATATATTCACTGAGTATTTGGAATAGATCGTAGGGTGGTTTCCTTCTAGGATACATCTGACACCATTTTTGGGTCATGCTTTTGATCCTAAACATATTATATTGCAGTAGGTATAGATAATGGAAAGGTCCCTTCTACGTCAGGTACTTGACTATTTTAGAGCTGGATAGCATGGGAACAAGCTGAGGCTTTCGATGCTGCTGGGTTTTATTTATTTTCCTCCTAATTTGGATTGGTACTATATTCCAACATTTTGACTTGTTTGGATGTTTTCCTAAACATATGTATCATGCATCATTTATATATGTTCTCCAGATGATTATTACTTTCAATCTTCCACTGTTTACTTATTGCATGTTATTACTACTTCCGATATTGTTATCGGTTTGTTTCTACTACATTACTCTTCCAATAAGGGAATTGTTTCTTCACTATCACACATAAGGGACTTTATTCTAGTCAGTATCCTCTGGAGTTTAGGGAAATTTGCTTGGGGTTATGTGACCAAACGTGTACGGTGCACCTCTTGGTGGCACCCAGAACTAGGACATTACATGATGTTCATAAATACCAATTCAATCATAACTCAAATTAAATTTATAATAGGGATAGAATCATAGAACTATTTAAATAATTTCATCCTATATGGAAAATATTTTTGACACAATAATTGAAATTAATTCCTAAGGAAATATTATTTCTTCTTCAGAAATGTCTTCCTTTCTCAAAATTCCATTTAATTTTTTCCAAGAAAATAATTTAATTGAAAATACATTTGAAATATTATTAAGTAATCTAGATGGAAATAAATCGTTATGAATGAATAAAAATCCATTCACCTAGTATATGTTAAAAAAAATTTCTCCTTTACTTTTTCTGGAAAAATAAAAAAGTAACTCATATAGAAAAATGACAAAATATTCATTTCATACCGTTTAGTAAAAACATACCAATGGGTGAAATTGAATTTAAAAAACTATATATGAATAAAAATAATAATACATATTTAGGAAACATTGACGTGAATGATAAATATACCTCAGTAAATACTTACGAATATACAATCTTGAATAGTATTGAAAAATTATCTTTAACCTTAGGTCTGATATCCGTCGTACGTATCAGAAAAACTTGTATAATGATTTAAATATTGTTATTTATGTATTTTATAATCATAATCATTTTTTGATATCGTATATGATTATATTATCATCTATTTGTTAGTAACATTTAATTGTCACTTGTTATTCGGATATTGACTGCTTTTTATTCTTATGTATGATTTGTTAGAGAAGTTCGTGTTCCACTTCTTAAGATATAGTTAAATAATTAAAATAATGATATTATTATAATATATATAAAATTTATTCAATAAATTATTGTATATAATCATTTTTTAATTATTAACGTTTATATTGGATCGCATCGCATCGTGGAGATGGTAGGTCGTACATACACACGAGAGATTATATAATTCCCATAACTATTGAATGGTATTCAAGTGGATGGTGTATAATATTTATGAATTAGTATAATTTTATTATTATCAAATATAATTATTATTTCCATCATTATACCAATTCAAGTAATGTGGTGGTGAAAAATAGATTACACCAAAGTGTGGGGACGTTAAGTTGTATGTTCGCACGCTCGGTGATTTCGTTTTTCGTAGGATGGATAGAAGGTGAAATATGGTTGTTTAATATTTATAATAACATATCCATATATTATTGATTCTGATATTACTTTATTATAATGAATGAAATAATGAAGAGGAATTAGAAGAAGAACGACGTTTGAATGAATCGGTTGAAGAGATTACCTCCTCCTCAACGTGTTTCCTCTAAATCACTTCTTAGTGCACTATATTTGTTTTTTGAAGATATATAGAACTTATAGAATGTAAATAGGGATGTTTATACGGAAATATAGAAGGTTATGGGAAACCTTGAATGCTAAAAATGAAGTGAATAGGTGAGGGAGGTGGTCCCCTTTTATAACTGAGGCGAGGGTTACTTTTAGATACTCCATAAATAATAATTTATAATAAAACCAAAACCTTCACAAAAATATCCAAAATGTCCCAATTTCAAAGATTAAATGATATATGGTAGTAATATAATCATACAATAAATTATTTACAAGTTATTTTATCAATTTAAAGCTTATAATTTTAATTGACACTTAGTAATTTTATATAATTTTAATTGTGGTAATAAGATTCTAAATATTTAATGGTTATAAATATTTACTTATATGGTATTAATTTACCATAAAAGGATATTTAATGGCCTGTTAGACCTTATAATTATTACATTGTAATTTTTAAATATTTTTATGATTTTTAAATAATTTAATTTAATATTATTTTTATAAAATATCAATAGTGTCAATTTTGACACTCTTCACTTATTTGAAATTAAAATAACTACAAAAAAATATTAATTCAAACAAAAATATTTATTATAATCATGACATGTCATATTCACCTAGAAAATTCAATGAGAATATTAATTTGTTCATATGATATTTCTTTTAATATTTTTAATACCATTTATTGGATATTTTTATTAACAAGGTAATTTCTACATCACTATTGTGTCATTATTAATTTTAATTATTTAATCTCTAAACATTATAAATAAATTTATATAATGTATGTAATTATTTTCAATTTCTATATACTTTCTATAGTTTATATTATCTTGTATTTATCCACATATTAAAATTAATATACTTATATAAAATGAGACTATGACATTTTGTCACATTCATTAGTTTTTATTATATTCAAGTAATTTTCATAGGAAAGTGGCCATTAAGTGATTCCATTAATAAAAATAGATGATAAGGGTATAATTTATTCATCCAATAGGATTTTTTAGGTGTTGAGGTAATTTTAAAATATTTATTTACCTTTAATTACCTGATTCACCTTTAACCATGGTAATAAAAATAATTACCAAAGATACTATTCATAATCCCCAAAAATAAAAGTAGAAAATTCAAATAATTTGGAACTAATTATTTCAAATATGTAATTAACTTTTGAAAATTCAAAACACCGAAATTGCATTAATTAATTTAAAATCAATGCCATTATTGGAATGAGGGAACAAATTTTTAAAAGTTAAAACATTGCAAAAGATTGAAATCCTTTTACATATGAATTGAATGTAAAATTAATGATAATTACATAAATTATATTGAATGATAATTATATATTATATTTATAATTTAAAAACATTTAATATAATAATTGACCCAAATAAATTATTTTGATGAAAAAATTTGTTTTCACTTAAAATTTATTGTGTTTTTACTATTCATCAATACTTGAATGTCCTAAAAAATATCATAAATTCAACAAAAGTAAGTTTTTATATACCTATATAAAAAATGATTATTTGGTCATATAAAAATTATTAATGTGTTAGGATATTAATTTAAAGGGGCCTATCTATTCAAAGGTGTAATATTACCCTTAAAAAAAGAATGTTTTTATACAACAAATATGGTTTATTCACACCATATTATTAAAATATCTATTGGATGAATATAAAAAATATTTTATTAATAGTATAACATATACACCTCATTAATTTCATTACCAATAGTACTTTACTCAAAAATACAAATATCTAATTTATATTTTTCAGAACTAATTGATTGCTGAATAATTCACAATGAATTTCAATAGGTAAATTATAATTATTCCTACTAACCTAATGGCTAGGAAATAAAGGAAATTTTATAATAATGGAATCTTATATTTTGTTTAAACTCTTGATTTCATGGAATGCAAGATACTAAAGAATAAAAATTGTTTAAAGAAAATTTTTCATGAAAACATTTGTGTGTTACAGAAATAGTAAAATAGAACATCTAGAAACTAGATGGTGGACCCCCAGAGTTTTTGTGGCCCTTGAATTGAGTCACCTACCCCCAACATGGTGGCCAATGATGGGAACGAGTGACCCAATATACCACTAGAATAGTATAAGATGATACCAAATTTTAATGTGATACTCATCCCCACATTTTGAAAATAATGTCTTTGTAATTTAGGTCCATCATTTCACATTTATTGTTTTTTATTCCATCCCTTAGACCCTATGTGTAGTAATTAACTTCCTCTATATTATTTAATGAAAATTCTCAATTTATTTATTTTGACACCTATTAAAGTGTTTTTATTTCATTGATTTCTATTTGGTAAATATAACATCATGTTTTTTGTATTTATTTGTTTCTATCACTAATTTGAGATTTATTTCTCGAAATCACTAATATATGATAAACATTTTCATTTCATGATTATTTTTTATTAAAGGAATTTTAGGCTCTGACCTTTTCCAATATGTTAATAATAGTTGATAGGTTATAGGGATCTAGGTTTTCTGCATGTTTTATATGTCATTATTGTTTCTTGTGGAATGAGAGTGATGAAAAAAATGGGAGATTGTCCCAAAATATCACTAAAGTGGGTTTCCATGTTTGGTGAGATATGAGTGAGTTTCATTAGACTACTAATGGCTATATTGACTTTGGTAATTCATCGTTATCTTTTAAATATGAACCAAAAGAGGGTTTCCTTTATGTGACCTGAGTTACTTCACCTTTATAGTCCTCTTGGGGTGTTCCTTTATGAGGGGAGGAAGTCACGACCTATGATAGGCTTGTGTGAGAATATCCTATGAAGTTCAATTTGATTTTTTAGTGTTATTTATAGCTTGGTCTTCATGGAATAAGTCTCCATGGATTATATTGATTCATGTTGTGGTTGGTTGATCTCAAGTGGGGTGTGTTGAGGGTATAATGATTGGGTAGTATTTTGGTAGGAGTGACTACCTTATGATGGGCATAGATAGGTTGGGTGTAGACCAACCATGTCTCTCAATTTTACTGAGTGTGGATAGGTTGGTAATTAACTAATCTAGTCTCAAAATTATGAAGAGTGTGGAAAAGATTGATACAATCTAACATATTTTGTTGATTATATTGAGCATTAATAGGTTTGATATAAGCCAACTCAGTCTCCTAATTATGACAAAAATAAACAGGTTAGATGTTGATCAACCAATACATTCAATTATGATTGAAATATATGGATTAAACCTTGTCTAGCCTTGTATTAAGATAGTGATGAGTATAGATAGGTTGAATTCATTCCAAACTAGTAATATAATCAAGATGGCTATTAAATCGTGGGACAAAAGCAAGCATAGTATCTCTTTGGGGATCAATAAGTATGCGCTGGACATGGGGCATTCCACCTATTTAAAATGTGTCGAATCCTATTTATGTCACCCTAATACGTGATTACTAGATGAAGTCGGTAAGTTCACTTATCAGGGTTTCTTGTTTAGAACTTTATGATATGACTTGGTATTTTATAATGGATGATACAACTTACATATCATGTTATAAATGACCCAGAAATATATTGGGCTATTTCATAGACATGTATAAGGTGAATTAAAATGTATATTACTAACATCATGTATGTACAACTCAACATGTGTGTATACATTACAGTCCTTTCTATATGAAGGGAAAGGTCTTGTGGATTAATGGGGTATGTAGAGGAATAAAATTATTATTCCTATATTATGTTTGTTATAAGGTGTTATAGAAGTAATTGGTTAGATGAAGGGAGTATTTTATGATTTAGATTGAAATTTATGTTTTGGATAAAACCTCAAAATGGGTGGGTCTTCATCAACTTGGGGTTTTTGATTTCATCATGGTTCGTAGCATCATCATAGTCTACAATATTGGTTTTAGACAAAGAGTATCAATGTTTTTTATATTCTATGAGGATATAACTACACCATAGTTTAAATTAATATGATGTCATTAATATAATTTTTTTTGTAATCTATATTTTGGTTATAAATATTATTTTGTTATGTTTCTACCCAAAATTGTATGAGAATAAAATTTTGGTTTTTTATAGTGGTTTGGAAAAATAACATGGTTTTAAGGAAGGTTCATGGTTCTATAATATGTATTATATGATAATAAAGGAAAATATATCATGGGTTAATTTCTATGTTTTATTGTTATTTAATTCTATAATTACATAATGTAATCGGCATACTAATTTAAGGATGGGGTTCATGGTTTAAACGTCATGGTTTTTCAAATTGAGTTTTGAAAACCAAAATCATAATGTACTTTAGGTTACCATGATATGGTTTGGTTTATTTTTTATGAATTAAAAATTAATCATAAATGGTTAAGATTGATATGAAAAATTACTTGGATAAAATGGAATGTATCTTCATTCTGAAATTCTCGAGAAGATATGGCTTTTCAGAGTATATTTTTGATATCTCCGTACACAGATATTCCTCACCACGGTTCATAGGCACTCTAATGTGGAAATGTTTTTGATTAATTAAGTAAATTTTAGGGATCCATCAAGGATATACCCTCTCATAAAACTTATTTAGCTTGTTCTATAATGTACTAAGTATGAATAGTAATCATGACATCTTCAGATTCCTAGTGAAACCCTTTAGAGGCAGGTAGGTATTCATTAGTTTCTTATGTTTACTTTTTTATAAATGAAATGTTATTTTTTATTAATGGTAAAATAAAATCAATCTAATGGTTTAAATTGGCCTTAAATTCTCACAATAGTAAGTGTGGTCAATTTATCAATATATCTAATGGAAGTGTATTTATTTCTAAAAAATGATTTGGTAGACATTCCCAAATCCATAAATTCCATCTTGGGTTCTCTAGAGGTAACACTACAATGAAATATATGGGTTCCAATTTATAAAATTTTAAAATATATATTCCATATTTTGAGGGAATTTTTAATAAAATCATGGTAAAACCCTAATTAGAAAATTCATTTCCTATCCTTTAGTGTCCAAATCACTCCAGTTAATAGTGTTCTCAACTATATTCCAATACATGTCATATCAGTTATTCAGGACCCTAAATATATGATTAAAAGGATTGATATTACAATGAATATCTTCATTTTGTATTCAAAATAAGATTTTAGGAACCACTAGGATATTTTTTCTAGGATAATGAGGTATTATGATTAATTAAATATTGACCTCATAAGGATTGATAAAAATATACACTACATGAAAGAAGATATTTCCTATGAATAATTTTTCATGCATTCCATTTGGAATAATTTCTTTGAAATAATATATGTGATCTCTATAATATTATATCCTAAAGTGGTCTATATGAATTCCCATTTATGTTACATATTTTGGGATTGATATTTGATGATTTAAGATCACTCTTGGTGAATTATAGGTATGGGATATTTCTTTCTAGAAAGGAAGCTGGTCAAGAACCTAATCTTCTTCATATAGTTCCTAGTTTCAAATATAAAATTTATGTAATGTAGTAAACATCGAGGATTTCACCTTAAATATGATTATAGATTCAATTTTCCCCCATTAAACTCACCGATCAACCAAGAATATATATTCACTCTCTCCTCTTCAGGATCCTTTAACATCTCATATAACCATTTTATGATTGGAAAGTAGAAAATCTCTAATGATTGGGCTCATGGGCTTAGGTGTAACTCCATTCATAGTGAAATAATATTCTTCATGTAGAATATGTGGAATCATTCCATTTACCATAGATGAATAAGACCAAAATAAACATAACAATTTACCCTCCAAATGCATGAGTTGTATAAAATACAATTTGTAACAAGTTATCCACTTGTTTGTTGAAGGTTAGTGGGAAACATATATTTTTTTAATATATTTGGGGATACGTGAAGGAAATTATCTGTAATTAATCATTGTAAAATAACCATGGGGCTTATCTATATGTGGGATCCTCTCTATGAAACAAGAGCCTAATGTTTATCTTAGCTGCTGTATATTGGATTTTATTGGATACATACAATGCAGTGTCTCACCCAGATTTGGGAATTATGAATTCCTATATCATATTCAAATTTATATCCCTTATTTTCTTCTTTAAGACACTATAAAAGAATATTTTTATCCTTTTCATTAAGGATTATATTGATTTCTATCCACATTTTACATACATCTATAGTGAGGTTCAAGGTCGTTGGATTTGTTGGAAGGAACCTACTTAGGGGATCAAACATAAATCCAAACAATAATGTACTATTGAGATCATTCATGGTAGAGGTATTATTCGAGACTAATAAGGTTCTATTATTATGTATTTTATTATGTATTATTCATAGGTATGTTATATTCTAGTTTAAGCTCTTGTAAAACTAATCGGACTATACCTATATACCAATCACAAAATTTCACTCTTAGTGGTTGAACCGGACTCCACCGTGGTGTTCAAGTACCTTTTGGGTCTCAATAATAACCTTTGGAGAATTTATTATATCATTAGAGAGGTAAAAATATTGATTCATCCTGATGTAGAGATCCTACACACTTTTCATAATGGCATTTTTTAACCTTTATTATTTCAAAAGTAACCATTTTGTAGATCTTATTATTTATTCGAGCACAACATCCATACCAATAGATTTTATAATTTTTGTTTATCAGTATTCTCTAGGGATCCATCATATTAGACCATATAGACATTTATCTATTTCTATTCCTTTTTCTCTAGTACTAGATCTCATTCCATAAATTTTTTTTTAAATTTTTAGTCATTTATGATTTAATTTTTTAGGTTATCTAAAGGTTCTTATAAAAATGGAATGATATGAAAAAATATAATTTTTGATATCAGTTAGAAATGGGAGTGAAGTATAAAAAATATAGATATTCATGGAATAATTATATGAATCTGTATATGTGAATGATATCATGTGGAAACGAAAAGAAATGTCATTCCAATATAATGTTAAAGAAGTAGTGATCATGGAATGAATGGGGAATATGTGGAGTTTACTAATTTTTGTGAATTTTTACGATGAATTGGTGTGTACTAGTGGATCTGGAGTTTCATGGATAAATTATAATCATGGTACTATAAAAAGTAATTTTTTTGAGATATAATTATTTGGAAGAATTGTGGATTAAAACAATGGATTGAATGAGTAATATTGAGGATATAGTAGATTGTTAAAACTATTTTTTCATGATTATAATTGTGACATAAATAATGATTAATTATTTCTTTTTTTATGTATATATTATTTGATTAATGATATATTGTTTATAATATTTGTTATGGTGATTTGATATGATTTTTATCTTATTTGATATTTATATTATGTTTTTGAAATTTGAAGACATTTCATTTTATGTTTATGATTTTTTTGGAATTATATGGGATTTATTAATGTTCATGGAATGTGGGAAATGTTTTTTTAATACCAAGGATGTGGAAAAATTACCTTTTTTATGTGTAGGATATATGTTATGTTCAGCCAAAAAATATAGTTTTTTATTATAGTAACATCATAATAGAGTTTTTTTTGTAGTTTTATAGTCCTCAAAATGATAATAAGTAATTTTGAGGTTGGATATAATATCATTAGAGGTGTAAATAGTATTTTATAGTTCTGTTAACATTTGTGGAGGCACTATATTTGTGGTAATGTGTATGAGGATTTGTATGAAATGCCTCAGAGGGTAACATGTGTTTCCATTATCATTGCATTATTATTTTTAAATAATTAATATTTTCTTATTTAATTTACTAAGAAATTATTATGTTTATTCACTAGACATAAAATTGATAAGATGGGGAACCTATATAGTGTAATTTTATACTCATTCCGTTATGTTTTGTTGTTTTTCAAAATACAGAATCATATTGAGAGTTGTGTTTGGAGATATTGGTTTGGGTATGGGTTGATCAAACTAGGGGCAGGTTGAGTCATATGGTGATAGTTGTTTCCTATATTTGAAAAATATTATTCCAGTATGGTTGTTTTTTGAAATACTCATTCATTCATTTACTCTCAAATATGAGAATTTATTATTCTATTTATAGTTATCATGAATATTTTATTCGTTGTTATAGTGATTTATTATTGTATTTTCTCTCTTCTATGGGGATTTACTATTTTTATATATGTGATAATATGTTGGTCTGTTAATTATTTGTATGATAGAAAGATAAAAATATTGATGATGTAATCATGTTAATTAACGTTGTTTTGAAGTTATTTAAAATATATTTTAACAAAAATATGGTTTATTAAGTTTTGTTTATATATGATGAATTTTTTATACAATAATAATCATTATTTTTTTTCAAAGCATGTCAAATGATAAATATATATTATTTGTTGAACTATATGTCTTTTTATTTTAATTATCACATTATTCTTGGAATATACAATGGTATGTTGTTTTTATTATTAATCAATGGTGATATGGTTAGTGGAAAACATGAAGGGTAAATTATATATGTGTGGTTAATAGGAAATGAATAATGATTTTTGAAAATGAGACTAACACTTTTTTATGATGTTAGTTTCATTATCATAATATGTCAATATGTAGTTTGTATAATAGCTCATGGGTGTATGAGTGATTATTTCATGGGTTTGTTTTGATGGATGGAGTTTGATTATGAGTTCATTATAGTTGAAGTATTATTTACTATTTTTAAGAGGTTTTGAGTGTAAAGAGTAATTTTTATGCTGTCAAGATGATTGGCTGTAATAAAATAGTAAATAAAAATACCAGGGGCGGGCCAGAAATTTTATTTTTTTATATTCTATGGTTTGTTTTTTGAGAGTTACTATTTTGGTTCTCTTTGTTTTTGATATGAGAACATGTTGAAAAAGTTAGAGTAATGAGTTATGAAGAAAGTAAAAAAAGATGAGGGATGGTTCTAATGGATAGTGGTGATTGTATTAATTATTAAATATTATGAGGGTTGTTAAAATATGTTGAGTTATAAAGGATGATCCCATTGAAAGAAGATGTAAAAATGTGAGAGATAAAACCTAGAAAAAGTTATCTACCATTTTACATATTCTTGGAAACTTATTTATATTTTGGTAATATAGAAACTATTGATATAGATATGTGTTAGGATTATAATATCAAAAATATAGTGACTGAACTATTTATCTTAATGAGGATAAAATACAAATGATATTGCATGTAGACATCACTATCAAACATATAAATAATGCTAATGTATTAAATTATAATTATTGATGTAGGAAAAAATCATCAAAGGAATCAAAGCTGAGTGATAAGATGTTATAATAATTTGGAAATATCATTGAATATTTTTGGGAAATTATAATAATTTCCAAATTCATTTTAGTTATTTAATGTTCAAGTGGACTGAATTGAGATGCCTTGAGTATTTGTAATGATATTTTGAGCAGGTTAGTTGAAGTTCAGTAATTTTTAGTTGGATATAAAATTGGGAAAATTCATCAATATATAATAAATTCATGTTGATATATAAAAGTAACCCTAAGATTGTTCCTGATATATAAGAGTAACTTCTTGATTTGGATATGAAATTGTAAACGTGTTAGAAACTCATTGTGATATATAAAAGTTACTTTCAAATTCAGATCTGAAAATTATAAATGTATTGGATACTCCTTATGATATATAAATGAAATATTCCCAATACATAGGGTTTCACTAGTAAAAGAAAAAAATTAATAACTTTAAAAAACCTCAAAATGATTCATAATATGTTTTGGAGAATATTTAATATATTTTTCAAAGCTTATGTGGAAATTCGGAAAAATCAAATACAATATATTGATATAAAAGAGAAACTTCAACAACATATGTAACAATTTTCAGAGAAAATAAATTGATAAAGTATTAAATCTCACTATGATACATAGTATCTTTTGTAGAGCACATAAGATGCTTCATAGTGAATACAAAAAAATTGTAATGTAATTAACACCTTCTAATACAAAAGAGTAATAATCTATTACATATGAGTTTTACACTAGAACATTGATAAAGTCTTAAATTACACCACAGATATATAATATCATTCATTGTGATATGTAATATTCTTATAGAGTGGAAACTAGAAAATTATGTATTTTCAAAGGACATGTAAAATATTTCATACATAATATTTTGCAGCAAGTGTGAAAATTGGTAATATATCATAAGTGTTTATACTTAATATATTTTCATATCATTATTGTGATGAATACGATATTAATTTTATTATGTATGTTTTATCATTTTATAAAAATGGGATGATGTTTTGATTGGATTTAAGGATAAAATATCATGATTATTTGAATATTAATGATTCTATATAAGAATAATGGATGTGAGAATTAATGCAGATGGCTGTTCCATGATGACAGTCTCCCTAACATGAGGTTTTCTATATATTACCATAAATACATACAGAAATGAGAATGTGTATTTCCTAGAGAATAAGATTCAGATATTATTCTGAGAATCATGGGAAATATAAGAAGTTAGATATGGATATTTGGCCTTTGTAATTTGATATTCTCTATCTATTTGTGAATATTTAAAAGATTTAGAATCATAGGCATGTTCACATTTCTAGGATTGATGTTGTTATACATTTTAAAACATGGAAATATTATTCAAATGAATATGAGGATATGAAAGGAGGAATAATAGTATAATGAAATTTTAGAGATAATAACCAGATATAGGAAACCGATTTATAAAATTTGTATCCTATAAAGGGAGTTTGTAGAATACACATATTATATTACTTAAGAGGACAATATGCATCAATTTTATAGAACTTGATTATTATTTTAAAACAATAGCTCATGTGAACTAAATAATCGGTTGAATAATTTTGATTACCTAAAAATAAGAGAATGCAGAAGAAAATTCATTCCCTATGATATCCTTATATCATAAATGATTATTCATGGGAAAGAAGATAAGAGTTGAGGTAGGTGGACATTGTTGTTGTTGTTATGGATATAGGTTTTGGGGATTTTCTAGAAGAATATGATTGAGGAAGAATACACAATGGAGTATCCTTCAATATAAATTCATTTATCATTCTTGTATTGATCCAATAAAATATTATTAATGGGCATGTTACTATTTTTGATCATATATTTAAAGTCAAATAATTTTTGTTGAGGAAGAATTTATCATCATTCGATGTATTGAAATCTAGATATTGATTCGAGATCATGTTTTGGAGTTCATTGTGGAGGACCATTGGTTACTATATTAAACTAGTATAATTATATATAAACCATTCAAGAGACTAGTTAATAGTGGGGGATAGTATAATGAACCAATCCTTAGAAGGATATTTTCCAAGGGATGTAGATGTTGACCCAATCTTAAGGATTCCCCTATAGTAAAAAACATCAGTTTGGGTGTTAAGTTAAGTATGATACCTTCTCACTCCTTTTTAACCAATTTTATAAACATGTGATAATATAATTCCTAGACTCGACTCAAACACAATAAGGAGTGGATTCCCACATTTGGTGTAAACCTTGTAAACATCCTCCATGTATTTGTCTCTTAATTATTTACTACATAGCATCTAGGAGTTTGTTTTGGGAGAATGTAAATGGTTAAATACATATTAATTGATAAGTAGGATCAAATATCTATATATGGTAATTAAAAGTTAATGTAATTTAGTAAATATGGCCACAAAAGTTCACCCCCCTCGGGTGAAGGTAGGATTTATTAGGCACTTTATATGGTATCTGATCTCATAAAGGATTAATATTATTATATCTATTTTATTTCATAGTAATTTTTTATAGATATAAATTATGTTAATAGCTGGATAATGTTATAAGTTACCTCGTATAGAAAATATTATTCTCATCCAATACAACATGGAGGTTTCTTCTAAAACCATAAAGAATAGGAAGAAGAAATATGAAAATATGTTATAGAATAATTCTAATAATAAATAGTTTACAATAATAATTACAGGTAATCAATGTCGTATTTTATTTTGAAAATATTTTTACAATGATACCCTAGAACTATATATTTCTTTTTATGAATAGTATATGAAAATTGAGTTTATTGAATAAGTTAATGAACTATAATCTGTAGTGAAACACTACTTGAAGAAAGATCCCCTTGATGTTTTCACTTGCATATTTGGGTTTATAATGGGTATATGTGGTTAATGGAATTAAATGATATGGATAAATTTATTCTAAAAAGTTATAAAATTTAAAAACTCTCACCCAACATCTTGAATCCAAGGTTTGATATTTACTGCTTTATAATGAAAATTATTCCCCTAATGAGTCAAAATTATAAAGGATGGTTAGTATAATGACCTGGACTTAAATATTACATAATATTGAATTAAATGAATAATTCACATTAAGGATCTCTTCAGGTTTATAGTTTTAGAGAATAGGGCCATAAATATTACATATCAACTTGAAAATTACATGTAGACACTACTACTCAATATCCATTTTTTTCATAAAATAGAAACTCATAAAATGAAACATGTCTACTTCCATGTTTCAGACAGTATGACTTTTCCTTGATTCCATCTTTGACCCTATTCATCTTTTAGTTCTATGGAAAACATTTCAAATACATGGGATTAGTATAAAAAGCTCAGTAAGGGTTATAAACTAATGAAAGGAAACATTAACCTATCTATAAATACAAATCAATCAAACCAATACTTTTCAATCATAACATACCTTACGAAATCATAAGATTTATGAATAACACACAGAAATCATAAATCATGAAGGTAACTTAGGGAATTCATAACATACATACATTTTAGTTATCACAGCTACATATGAAGTCACATTTGGAATACACATCATAGTATATTCCCTAAATCTCTTAGGATAAACATTAACGTTTACATCATTATCGTTGCCCAATGCACTAGAGAGCTATATCGGGCTCCCCCGCCCAAGGTTTATCACGGAACCACCCGTATACGTAAGAAATTCCCAATAACCATAACATAATAATAACACATAACACATGTTTAATGTATTGATAACATTTCCACATTCCAATATATCAAATCAAGAGATTGAAATAAACAATTCTTTATCAAATCATTTTCAAAACCATTTAGAAAGAGATTTTTGAATCAAAGTGTCCCATACCACTTTTGAGGTTTTAAATGAATTATCATTTGAAAACATTAATTTCCATATAAATAAATCCTAAAACACATTTTTAAAACATTAACATTAATGAGAAATATTTGGATGAATAAATATTTAAAACATTTAAAATGATATTTTTTTAAAGAGTTCTTTTTACAAAAAGAGAGACACTAGAATACAAATAATTGAGGAATAAAATTTAGTCAGAACATTATAATATCATGAAAATAAAGTTATTCATGATATAATATATCAAAGGATAGTATATGCACCATATTAGAGTGAATTGGTGCATAAAAACATGAAGTCTTAGTGGAAATGTAAATTGAGATGAAATCTCTTATAAAGATGGTATCCTTAAATTAATGATAAATCAATCACATAATTATGTGTGAAAAATATAAATACACCCAATATAAGTGGATATTAAGTGTAAACAATCATAGGTCTTTCTAACATATTCATTGTATGAAATATTCAAAAAGTACAAGTTGAACCCAAAGAATTGAAAATGGGTTAAGAAGTTCCCTTGTAAAAATTTGGAAGCCTAACGACGTCACTTTAAAATTCAGAAAATAAGTTAATGAGATAAAAATCATATCTCATCCCTTGGACATAAACTTTACATAAATAAGGATATATAATAACATATTCCAACAAAATAAGGTGTAAATTAAAATAAATAACAAAAAACGTCTTTTAAAAAGAGGAGGTTGAAAGGTTCCCTTACCGATTTGGTAATTTACAAAACATACGCCACATGAAATAAGGATCATACAATAAATATTTAAATACTCATAAATGAAATTATATTACTCAAATAGTACAATCATGGTCAGTACATACGCCACAAAAAAAGAAATAGTGGAAAATATAGCATGAATCTCACGGGAATTAAATGTGAGATGAAACCTTTTACCACATTGTAATCAACTGAGTCGTAAGAAAAAAAGCTAATAAGCAAAAAATAAATCATATATTAACATGAATATAATTAAAATCATGATAATATATATCGAATGGATGTACAAAATACACCACATACAATGAATAAGTAGCGAACAATGGAAATCTCACAGAATTAAAAGTGGGATTAGAACATCACTTACCTTGTGTCTGACTTCACCAGTTAATTCTTTAATATCCTGAATAATAAACTAAATTTAATCTCTACTTTATTAAGAAACTTTTTAAAATTTTATAATTCCTTTTATATTACTTATTACCATGTTATAAACATTATATAATCATTTATGTTAATAACGGTCGTTTTGTCGATATTTGGAACATGAGTAAAAAAATGAACAATTTATAATTACAAGTTGTTCATGTCGTAAGATATCCATTATCTTCAGAATTATATTAATAATTTAGATATCATATATATAAAATATATACACTATATGCATGTATTTATAATAGTACAAAACATTTAGAGGCATGAAATGAAATGCACCATTCATAGAGATGTTAAGTCGTACACACGCATAAACGCTACTTCCATTTCTATTTCTTATTTTAATGGACTTAAAAAAATGATACAGAGTTATATTATAATTCAAGTATAATGTCATATACAATATTATTAACTACATCCTTTATATATCCCACATAAGGCATTAACGAGCCATATCACTTTGAGGGGGCAGAAGTGCGCACTTCCTCTAATGAGATTATCGTATTTACCCAATATGGAAATCATAAAATAATTCTATAAATAAAATAATACAGAGGCATAAAGAAAACATAAACATAATATATATCATATATAAATATAGTTCCATCTTAATTTCCACTATGAGAGGTGGTAGGAGATAATTGAACAATCATCGTTTCGTGAGGCGTTAGTTTTCCATCCATAGAAACAATATGGTCTTCACCCATTAGAAGGAGGTGTGTATAAGTGTAGTTTAAATCCTTCTCATAAACAAATCCTATTATATTGAGGATACATGTTCTGTTTTAAAATAATGGAATAAAAATATTTTAGGGGTTGGAGAATTAAAATAAAAGAAAAGATGTTAAGAGGAAAAGTTACATTTAATTTGGGTAACTTCCTTTGGGTTGACCCAAAAGGACTTCTTGAAGTGACTTATGCATAAGGTAAGGCTTCTAGGAGAGGATAGGGATGTAGAGAGATTAATTGGGCAGATTTTGGATGATCCAAAAGGCTTGAGAGGTTTGAGAAATTGGTTAGAAGTGGTCTCCTTTTATAAGGGATTGGAGGGGCTCTTTAGGAAAGTGTGAAAACATTATTTTATTATAAACTTATCTTCGGTTTCAAAAGGTCAAAAAAATCATTAAAGACTAAGCTAATATGAGTCATGGTTTAAATAAAATCATCCAATTGAAATTGGACTGGTTTCGGATATTATTGTAATCATTATAAACTTATTTATTTAAATCATTTATCATTGAGGTAAATACTGCATCATTATTGTGTCATAAATATTTTAATTTATTTTATGTCTCAAAATTATAAAAAATATTACCATGATATAGGAAATATTTTTATCTTTCTAATAAATATTTATAGTTGAAAATGTAACTTATATAACCCTATGTAAGAATTACATTATTAAAAGATTTTTGTTTCTATAATATTTGCCTTTACATTAAATTAATTAATCTAAAATAACATTATCACTCCCATGTGGCTCCCTGGGGTCCCAAAATCAACTCAAGGATTCATGTGGTCGGCCATGACTCATCAAATAATGTTTGGACAAGTGTTAAGGTAATTTAAAATAATTATAATATCATTTTTACCTTGATTTACCCTATTCACCTTTAACTATGGTAAAAAGTCAAAAGTTAATATTCACCCAAAATTTATTTTCATCTTATTGAACCAAATTTTACTTAATAATAACAACCATGTATGTCGGATTTTTAAAATTCAAATCCCAAAAGAGGTAAAATTTCATTTAAATGAAAAATTCATATTTTTAACTAATACTTAGTGGTTTCACTATGTATCAAAAAAATTGATGTTTTTCAAAAAAAATACCTAAAATTCAGGGTAAGATATATTTGATATTCAGATTTCAAAAATTATGTCTATTTTACCAAATTAAAAACATATAATTTGGATTAATGAAATTTAAATTAATTACCGTTGTCAAAACAAAAAGCGTGTTTTTAAGAAACAATATCTAAAAAAAATTGACACTTTTTTATGCCCAATTTCAAAGTGAAATTAATTTCAATGACCACCATTGGATTAAATAGTAAAAATATATTCCAATTACACTTTAAAAATAATTAAAAATATAATCTAACAATATAAATAAATTTGATTAAAAGGCATATTTGAATTAAAATACAATATTTTTACTATTCATTAAAAAATGAATTTTATCAGAAAAATACCAAAATTTTTCCCAAAGAAAATTTTGATGTCCCAATTATAAAAAAAAAATTAATTTGGTCAAATATAATATATAAAAGTGACCAAACTAGATTTAAATAGGGTTCACCATTAAAAGACGATGAATCGACCTTTTAGTGAATATTTGAGTATTTATGCTTAAAATCGAATTATTTTCTTATTTTAAGACACTATAATTCATTGGATAAATTTAAAACCATTTAAAAACATGTATAATCATATTATAGTTATTTATATTCATTTCTGCCATTATAATGTCTAGGCGTTAACTACCATTTAAAATAATAATATTATATTATTAGTGTGCAACGTAAGATTTCAAAGAAACCAATTGTGGCGTTTTGGGTCCGCCATAGAACAGAGCATCCCCTTTAAAGTATAATTAATATATAGTTCATAAATATTAATAAATATAAAAAATTTCATGTTCTATGTTACATCATTCCCCCCTTTTGGGAATTGCGTCCTCTCTATTTTAAAACTAGTCTTGGAATCATCATTGAATGTCCCACATTGGAGAAGAGTAAATAAAACTATCACATTAAAAGAAAGAATGAAAAGAAAAAAGGTCACCCGAGATAAAAGATACTTGGATTCCATGAAAACATGGATATGGAGGAGAAAACAAACCATCAAGTTCTGATGGATAGTGATAGAAGACACGATTTGGAGAAAGTAAAGAATCTGGAAAACACAAACTTGTGATTGGTTAAAAGGTATTTGATTCCCCAGTAGTAAAACATAACAGAAAACATTTTTTTATGTTCCTTTACATAAATTTGAGGAATTTATTTATGCGATTAACTATAAACTTAACGAAACCGACTTACTTATCATATATACTTTCATCCATTACTATATTTCTAACACAAATTCATATTTTCTCCAAACTATAGTATTCAGGATGACTTGTTCACATTAAAAGTGATATAATAAACTTCAAGAGAATCACATAATCCTCAAAAGTTTAACTATATATTCCTCATGTCTTTAGAACTTATCCAACACCAAAATGGTTAGTGTGAGATTAGATAATACCCAAAAGGATAATCTTATACAATAACAAAAACTACTCGTAATCTCCAAAACATGTCAAACAAAACCTGAAGTTCAACAAAGACTATTTAATAAACATCCGTCCATATAATTATTCAATGTAATCCAAACTAATATTGAAACCCAAATATCAGAAGGATTAAATCACATAATATTCAAAGATAAATCTTAACATTTATCTCCAATTAACATCAGTTACTCTTAAAGTCTCATATTGAAAAGAAATTAACCTAATCACATGCTCTCTATGATTGGTTAATCATAAACAACCAAAACTGTCATATGCCCACAATAAAAACATAGATTCTTCCAAAATAATATTTCAACCCTTACTCCATATATTAACTCCCATAGTATACTATTTTCCTTGAGCATATATTATTACCAAAAAATAGGATGTCTTCAAAAATAACCTTTGTCACTTAATCACAAAAGCATTTTCCTATACTAAGGATGTCCATTTGATAAAACATGAGATCCCAAATAACCTTATTCTTGATCCATAAAATCATTTAACTAAAAAATAATTAGTCATACTAACCAGGGACTTCATATAGTTCAGTGGTAGGAGATAAATCACAATCACATTTTGGTTGTGGGATCGATTCTTGTATCTTTGTCTGACGCGATGGGTTGTCACACAGTCTATGTGTTGTCCTTTTAAAAAAACTATAAATTTTCATAACATTCCAAAACATGAGATAGAAATTCCTCAATAATAATAATAATGTATTTTATCCTCAATGATTATCTAATACCTTTCATTTTTCACCCCAAAATATAACAACCATTTTTCAACACTAAAATTACTATGACTCTTTCTAATATTCTAGCCATTATGGTTATGTCACTTATACTTAAATAACACCGTATCCTTGAAAGTTATCTAAATTGACCTCTGATACCAACTATAAGGACCTGGACTTAAACATTACAAAATTGTGAATTAAATGAATAATTGACATTGAGGATCTTTTCAGGTATAGAGTTTTAGAGAATTAGGCCATAACTATTACATATTAACTTGAAAATTACATATAGACACTACTACTCAGTATCCATTTTTTCGATAAAATAAAAACTCTATAAAATAAACAAGTCTAGTTCTATGTTTTAGATTGCAAGACTTTTCCTTGATCCCATCCATGACCCTATTCATCTTTTTTCCTGTGGAAAACACTTCAAATACTTGGGATGAGCATAAAAAGCTTAGTAAGGGTTATAAAATAAGGAAAGGAAACATTAACCCATCAATAAATACAAATCAATGAAACCAATATTTTTTAATCATAACATACCTTACAAAATCATAAGATTTATGAATAACACACAGAAATCATTAATCATAAAGGTAACTTATGGCATTCATAACATACATACATTGTACCTGTCATTGCTAAATAGGGAGTCACATTTTGAATACCCATAATAGTATATTCCCTTAATTTCTTAGGACAAACATTTATGTTTACATCCGTCTCGTTACCCAATGCATTGGAGAGCTATCTCGGGATTACCCGCCCTTGGTTTATAACGAAACCACCCATATACGTAAACAATTCCCAATAAACATAACATAATCATGACACATAACACATGTACAAAGGAAAGATAACATTTCCACATTCCAATATATCGAATCAAGATATTGAATTAAACAATTCTTTATCAAATCATTTTCAAAACAATATAAAAATAGATTTTTTGAATCAAAGTTTCCAATAAAAATTTGAATCTTTTAAATGAATTATCATTTTAAAACATTAAGTTCCATAAAAATAAATCCTAAAACCAATTTTTAAAACATGGAAATTAATGATAAATAATAAGAATTATAAATCATTAAAACATTAAAAATGATATTTTAGTTAAAGAGTTTTTTTAACAAAAAGAGAGATGCTTGAATACAAATAATTGAGGAATAACATTTAATCAGAACGTTATAATATCACGATAATAAAGGGATTTATGATATAACATGTCTAAGGATAGTATATACACCATATAAGAGTTAATTGGTGGATAACAATAATGAAGTCTTAGTGGAAATGTAAATTGAGATGAAATCTCTTATAAAGATGGTATCCTTAAATTAAGGATAAATCAATCACATAATTATGTGTGAAAAATATAAATAAACCAAATAAAGGTGGATATTAAGTGTAAAAAAATCAGAGGTAATTCACACATATTCATAGGATAACATATTCAGGAAGAACAAGTTGAACCCAAAGAATTGAAATTGGGTTAAGAAGTTCCCTTGTAAAAATTCAACACCCTAACAACGACACTTTAAAATTCATAAAATTAGTTGATGAGATAAAAAGGATATCTCATAACTTGGATAAAAAATATAAATCAATAATGATATATAATAAAATATCCCAATATAATAAGATGTAAATTAAAAGACTGAACAAAAAGAAGTCTTTATAAAAGAGGAGGGTGAAAGGTTCCCTTACCGATTTGGTAACTTACAAAACATATGCAGCATGAAAGAAGGATCATAAAATGAATTTTTAAATAATAATAAATGGAAATGTATTACACAAAGAGTACAATCATGGGAAGTAAATACACCACAGAAAAAGAAATAGTGGAAAATATAGCATGAATCTCCTGGGAATAAAAAGTGAGATGAAACCCTTTACCACGTTGTAATCAACTGAGTCATATGAACAAAAGTTAATATCCCCCAAATGAATCATAGAATAACAATAATATATTGAGAATAATTATAATATATATCAAATTTCAGAACACAATACTCCACATGTAATGAATAAGTGGTGAACAATGTAAATCTTACGGAATTAAAAGTGAGATAAGAAAACCCCTTACATTATGTTCGACTTGACCCGTTCATTCCTTAATATCCTAACTGATTAACTAAAGATAATCTATACCTGCTTAAGAAACTTTTTTAAAAATTATTATTTCTTTTATATTACTTATTACCCTGTTATAAAAATTATGTAATCATTTAAGTTAATAACGGTCATTTTGTCGATATTTGGTACTTGAGTGAAAAATTGAACACCTTATAATTACAAGTTGATCATGTGGTAAGATATCCATTATCTTCAGAATGATATTAATGATTTAGATATAATATATATCACATATATCTAGTATATATTTGTATTTATGACATTACATAATAATTAGAGGTAAGAAATGAAATGAAACATTCATGGAGATGGTAAGCCGTACATACGCATTAATGCTACTTCCATTTTTATTTCATATTTTATTGGAATTAAAAACATAATTATACATAGTTAACTTATAATTATAATATAATATCATATAAAATATTATTAACTCTATCTTTTATATGTCCCATATAAGGCATTAATGAGTCATATCATTTTGAGGGGGAGGTAGTCCGCACTTCCTCTAATGAGATTATCATATTTACCCACTATGGAAACCATAAAGGAATTATATAAATGATAAAATACAGAAGAATAAATAAAACCTAAAAATAATATATATCATTTATAAATACAGTTCCATCTTAATTGCCACTATGAGAGCTGGTAGGAGATAATCGAACAATCATCATTTCGTGAGGTGTTAGTTAGTCATCCACAGAAACAATATGTTCTTCACCCATTAGATAGAGGTGTGTGTAAGTTTAGTTAAAATACCTCTCATAAAAAAATCCTAGTTTATTTTGGATACTAGTGTTGTTATAAAAGAGTTGAATAAAACGATTTTAGGGGTTGGAGAAGTAAAAGAAAAGAAAAGATGTTAAGAGGAACTGTTGCCTTTAATTTGGGTAACTTCCTTTGGTTTCAACCAAAATGACTTCTTGAAGTGACTTATGCCCAAGGTAATTCTTCTAGGAGGAGGATAGGGATGTAAGGAGCTTAATTGTGTATATTTTGGATGAGGAAAAAAGCTTGAGAGGTGTGAGTAATTAGTTAGAAATTGTCTCTTTTTATAGGGGAGAAGAGGGGCTCTTTAGGAAAGTGTGAAAACATTATTTTATTATAAACTTATCATCAGTTTCAAAAGGTCAAAAAATCATTAAAGTAGATGATAAGATGATTAATGGTAGAAATAAAATCATCCAATTGAAATTGGATAGGTTTTGGATATTATTTTAATCATTATAATCTTATTTATTTAAACATTTATTATTGAGGTAAAACCTACATCATTATTGTGTCATAAATAATTTAATTTATTTGATGTCTAAAAATTATAAAAAATATTACCATGATGTAGTAAATATTTTTAGCTTTCTAATTAATATTTATAGTCTAAAATATAACTTATATAACCCTATGTAATAATTACATTACTAAAAGATATTTGTTTTTTTCATTTTTGCATTTACATTAAATTAATTAATCTAAAATTACATTATCACTCCCAAGCAACTACATGGTGTCCCAAAATCAACTCAAGGATTCCAATGGTTTTTAATTACTCATTCAATAAGTTTTGGAGAAGTGTTAAGGTAGTTTGGAATAATTATAATTTTTTTTACCTTTAATTACCCTTTTTACAATTAATTACGGTAAAAAAAAGTCAACATTTACTATTCAATAAAAAAATTATTTTCATCTCATTGAACCAAATTTTATATAATAATAATAAATATGTATTCTGTATTTTCAAAATTCAATTAACAAAAGTAGTAAAATTTCTTTTAAATGAAAAGTCATATTTTTAACTACTACTTAGTGGTTTCACTATTCATAAAAAATTGATGGTTTTCAGAAAAAATACCTAAAATTCAGCCTAAGATAAATTTGATATTACAAATTCAAAAATGGTGTCTATTTTAAAAAATTAAAAACATAGAATTTGGATTAGTTAATTTAATATTAATTTTTGTTGTCAAAATAAAAAACGTGTTTTTAAGAAACAATATCTATCAAAAGATTGACACTTGTTTGTGTCTAATTTCAAAGTTGAATTAATTCCAATAACCACCATTGGATTAAATGGTAGATATATATTCTAATTAAACTTTAAAACTAATTAAAAATATAATCTAGCCATATAAATAAATTATATTAAAAATAATTTTTGAATTAAAATACAATTTTTTTACTACTCATTAAAAAATAAATTTTATCAGAAGAATACTAAAATTTTTCCCAAAGTAAATTTTGATTTCCCAATTCTAAAGAAAATTTTAATTTGGTCAAATATAACATATAAAAATGACCAAAACTAGATTTAATGAGGGTTCTCCATCAAAAGACGATTAATCGACCATTTAGTGAATATGAGAGTATTTATGTTTAAAATCGAATTCTTTTCTTATTTTAAGCCTCTAACATTTTTTGGATAAATGTAAAACCATTTATGAAACATGTATAATCATATTTTAGTTATTTATATTCATTCCCTCCATTACAACGGCTAGGCGTTAACTACCATTTAAAAAAATAATATTATATTATTGGAGTGCAATGTAAGATCTCAAAGAAACTCATTGTTGCGTATCGGGTACACCATCGAACATAGTGTATCTTTTAAAGTAAAATTAATATTTAGTTCACAAATATTAATAAATATGAAAAATTTCATATTCTTTATTTACCTGGGATGTTACATCCTTCCCCTCTTTTGGTAATTGCATCCTCGTAATTTTAAAACATGTCTTGGAAACATCATTGAAAGTCCCACATCGGAAAAGTGTCAATAAAACTATCACATTAAAAGATAGAATGAAAAGAAAAATGGTCACCCTAGATAACAGATACTTGGATTCCATGAAAACATGGATATATAGTAGAAAACAAGCCATCAAGTTCTGATGGAGAGTGATAGAAAACACAATTAAGAGAGAGTAAACAATCTGAAAAACACAAACTTGTGATGGGTTAAAAGGAATTTGATTCCCTAGTAGGAAAAGTTAACAGACAACATTTTTGTTTTAAGTTCCTTTACATAAATTTGAGGAATTTATTTATGATATTAACTATAAACATAATGAAACATACTTACTTGTCATGTATACTTTCATCCATTACTATATTTCTAACACAAACTGCTATTTTCTCCAAATGATGAGTATTCAGGATGACTTGTTCACATTAAAAGTGCTTAAATAAACATCGAGAGAATCACATAATCCACAAAAGACGAACTATATATTTCTCATGCCTTTAGACCTTAACCAAAACCAAAATGGTTAGTTCAAGATCAGATAATACCCATAAAGGACAATCTTTTACAAAAATAAAAACTACTCTTAATCTCCAAAACTTGTCAAACAAAACCCAAAGTTCAACAAAGATTATTCAATAAACATCTGTGCATAAAATTCTTCAAACTAATCCAAACTAATATTGAACCCAAATCTTATAAGGATTTAATCACATAGTCTTCAAAGATAAATCGTAATATTTACCTCCAAATAACATCAATTACTCTTAAAGTCTCATATTGAAAAGTAATTAACCTAATCACATATTCTCCATGATAGGTTAATCATAAACAACTCAAAATCATCATATGTCCACAATAAAAACATGGATTCTTCAAAAATTATATTTCAACCATTACTCCATAAATTAAATCTGATAGTATAGTATTTTTCTTGACCATATATTGTTCCCAAAAGAGATAAGTTCTTCCAAAATAACCTTTATCATTTAATAACCAAATCATTTTTATACTAAGGATTTCCATTTGATAAAACATAAGATACCAAATAAACATATTATTGATCCATAAAATCATTTAACTAAAAAATAATTAGTCATACTAACTCGGGACTTCACGTAGTCCAGTGGCAGGCGATAAATCCCAACCGCACTTTGTTTGTGGGTTCGATTCCCACAACATTGTCCGATGTGACGGGTTGTCACACGGTCTGCGTGTTTCCCTTTAAAAAACTATACAATTTCATAACATTCCAAAAAATGGGTGAGAAATTCCTCAAAAATAACAATATCATATTTTAACCTCAAAGGACATGTAATAACTTTAATTTTCCACCCCAAAATATGACAACCATTTTTAACCTCTAAAATTACTATGACTCTATCTAATATTATATCCATTATGGATATGTCATTATGCTTAAATAACACCCTAACCTCTAAAGTTATCAAAACCAACATCTGATACAAACTATAAGGACCTAGCTTTAGACATTACATAATCTTGAATTAAATGAATAATTCACATTGAGGATATTTCTAGGTTTAAAGTTTTAGACAATTAGGCCATAACTATTATATATCAACATGAAAATTACATATAGACACTACTACTCAGTATCCAGTTTTTTCATAAAATAAAATCTCTTAAAAATAAACATGTCTAGTTCCATGTTTTTGACAAGAAGACTTTTCCTTGATCCCATCCTTGAACCTATTCATCTTTAAGTCCTCTGGAAAATATTTCAAAATTATTTGGATGAGCATAAAAATCTCATTATGGGTAATAAAATAAGGAAAGGAAACATTATCCCATCAATAAATACAAATCAAAGAATACAATAATTTTAAATCATAACATACCTTACAAAATCATAAGATTTATGAATAACACACAAAAATCATAAATCATAAAGGTAACTTATGGCATTCATAACATACTTCCATTGTAGCTATCACAGCTATATAGGGAGTCACATTTCAAATACCCATCACAGTTTATTGCCTAAATATTTTTGGATAAACATTAACATTTACATCAGTCTCGTTACCCAATGCATTGGAGAGCTATCTCGGGCTCACCTGCCCTATGTTTATCACGGAACCACCCATATATGTAAACAATTCCCTATAACCATAACATAATCATAACACATAACACATTTATAAAGGAAAGATAACATTTCCACATTCCAATATATCAAATCAAGATATTGAAATAAACATTGCTTTATCAAATCATTTTCAAAACCATTTAAAAGTGATTTTTGAATCAAAGTGTCCCATACCACTTTGAAGCTTTTAAATGATTTATTATTTGAAAAAATTAATGTCCATATAAATAAATCCTAAAACCCACTTCAAATACATAGACATTATTGATAAATATTTATAAGAATAAATCTTTAAAAAATTTAAAACGATATTTTAGTTAAAGAGTTTTTTTATCAAAAAGAGAGACACTTGAATACAAATAATTGAGGAATAACATTTAATCAGAACATTAAAATATCATGAGAATAAAGGGATTCATGATATAATTTGTCTAAGGACAGTATAAACACCATATAAGAGTGAATTGGTTCATAACAACAATGAGGTCACAGGGGAAATGTAAATTGAGATGAAATCCCTTATAGAGATGGTATCCTTAAATTAAGGTTAAATCAATCACATAATTATGTGAAAAAAATATAAATACACCCAATAAAAGTGGATATTAAGTTCAAAAAAATCATAGGTCATTCACAGATATTCATAGGATGACATATTCAAGAAATACATGTTGAACCCAAAGAATTGCAATTGGGTAAAGAAGTTCCCTTGTAAAAATTCCACACCCTAACAACGTCACATTAAAATTAAAAAAATGGGTTGATGAGATAAAATGAAAATCTCATCACTTGAACATACAATTTACATCAATAAGGATATAGAATAACATATCCCAACATAATAATATGTAAATTCAAATACATAACAAAAAGAAGTCATTTAAAAAGAGGATGGTGAAAGGTTCCCTTACCCATTTGGTAACATAAAAAACATACGCCACATGAAAGAAGGATCATATAATTAAGATTTAAATACCTATAAATGAAATTATATTACACAAAGAATACAATAATGGGAAGTACATACACCACAAAAAAGTAAATAGTGGCAAATATAGCACGAATCTCACAGGAAAAAAAAGTGAGATGAAACCCGTTACCACATTGTAATCAATTGAGTCGTATGAACAAATGTTAATATCCACCAAATGCATTGCAGAATACCAAAAATATAATGACAATTGTGATAATATAAATCTAATGGCAGTACACAATGCATCACATGCAATGAATAAGTGGCGATCAATGGAAACGTCACGGAATTAAAAGCGAGATAAGAAAATCCATTAACTTGTGTCCAACTTGACCCGTTCGTTCTTTAATATCCTAAATAATAAACAAAAGTTAATATATACATTCTTAATAACCTTTTTTAAATTTTATTATTCCTTTTATAATACTTATTACCATGTTATAAACATTATGTAATCATTTATGTTAATAACGGTCGTTTTGTTTACATTTGGTACTTGAGTAAAAAAATGAACACCTTATAATTACATGTTGTTCATGTGGTAAGATATCCATTATCTTTTAATGATATTAATTATTTAGATATCATATATATCATATATATCCAATATATACATGTATTTATAAAAGTACATGTTGGACTCTTCATGTGTTAATCATGTTTTAATGATCACAAATCTCATTACTGTTAATTAATCTCGATCTTCATTGCACACCTTGCTAATGCTCTTCAATATCAATAATAGTTACACATCATGTTTTTATGATAACAAATCTTATGATGTTAATTACTCTCTTTATTATTTACAAGTCTCATACATGATCACAATTCACACATATTTTATCACACCTTTATATTTATGATTCACATTCTCTTACTCTCTAATGATTAACCTTAATCCATATTCTGCATATCATTGTCTTAGTCCAAATGAAGATATTTGTCTAAGTACCCAGACACCGTGACCAGACACCGTGACCCAAACACCATGACGAGACACCGTGACCCAAACACCGTGACGAGACACCATGACCCAGACATCGTGACCCAGACACCGTGACCCAGACACTGTGACCACTCACCATGACCAGACACCGTGAAGGAAACACCGTGAAGGAAACACCGTGAAGCTCACACCGTGAATCTCACACCATGAAGCTCATACCATGAACCACATACCATGAAGAAGACATTGTTTCCATAATCATTGTGACACTGTTTCTTAAGATTTTATCAATATTATATTAAATAATGCTAACGGTCATATTTGTTGTTTTTAATGCAATTAATGTTATTTAATGATAGTTGTTGGCATGTCCGAAAACCGTATCTCATACCTATGAGAAGGGAATGATTCCTACTGCCAGAACTTTTGGAATATAAGAAAGACTGAGATGCAGTACACAAAAAATGCCACAAGTACACGTGCAAGCAGTGATGCGGGAAAAGTGTGACGATACAACAAGAATAACTTGCATACACCCGAGAGCATGATGGTGAACAAGAAGAATAATCCCGAGAATGAAATAGATTGCAAGACATTCAAAGAACTCTCATGGATGCAATTCAATACTAATGAAGAACACACGACGAATCAAGAGATCTTTCTAACTCTTGAAGAAGACAATCTGAACTACGACACTCTGTTTTTCAACAGAAAAACCAGAGAAGAAATTTGAAGCATTCCTGCTGAATCCAACGAGTCTAGACCTACATTGATAATCACTAGAGCTTTCTGAACTCTCATATATCTTCTCTACGTGATTTATTTATTAACTTTCAAGTAGTGTGGTGTAATTTGTATATCTTTACACACACTGTCTCCTGCACTGAACTGGAGGATATCAAAATCCTCACTCAAATTCTCTTAACTTCTGTTTACCCATGTCAACTGTAGAAGAGGTCCTTGTGTGACCTGGTCATTGTTTTGTTTCCCATGAAGAACAGTGGTAGAGGTCCCTGCGTGGCCTGGACAGTTTTGTAAAACTGTTGTTAACCCCGATCCAGGGTGTGGATAAAATTTATATATATATTTGAGAGGACTAAGCCTTGGCTTGAGACTGAACCTCTTTTTATACTTGCTCTGTATCTTTTATTTAAGTTTAAAGTATACTACATATATCTTATTTATTCTTCTTCTATTACTTTGAATACACAACTATTTTGAAGCTACTTTGATAGTTAAATTAGTAAGTGTTTACACTTATTGTAAATCTATAGGTTAGCTTCAAAAGCTAGTTTGACCTTGTGTTTAAATTAACTGAGACCTAATCAATCTTTGAGAAGCTTAGTGAACATTTACAATCTGTATAAATTCACTACAGTTTAACTTATTTTATAAATCGGGGGATTTTAACTAGACAATATTTTAACAAAAATTTTAATTGGAACTCAATTCACCCCCCTTTTGAGTGTCCATTCCGACCAACATTTGGTATCAGAGGATTGTATTTTTGTTCAAAGATTTTTGAAATACTCTGTTTTTCAACTGTGATTTTAGTTGCATCTTTAAAGATCTTAAATTTCTATTAGTTCTAAATTTTTATCTCTTTAAATTATCGTTCTAAAATATAGTTATGGATAATAGACTAGAGGGTGCTGATACTAACAGGCCACCTTTCTTCAATGGTATAAAATATGCTCAGTGGAAACTTAAAATGAAAATTCATTTAGAAATCATAGGTTTTGATATTTGGACTGCCATAGATTCAGAATATAAACATCCCACTACTGCTAGATCCACTTGGGATGAACCTACAAAGACTGCTTAAAATAATAACTGTAAAGCTATGAATGCCCTGTACTGTGCTTTAAGAGATGAAGAGTTTAACAGAATTTCTGCTTGTAAAACTGCTTTTGATATTTGGGATACTTTGGGTGTTTCTCACAAAGGAATAACCAATGTAAAAGAAATGAGATTAAATACTTATACTATTAAATATGATAATTTTAAAATGAAGAATGATGAAATTATTTCTGATATGTATCTCAGGTTTAATGAGATAGTCAATACAATTAATTCATGTGGAAAAGCTATTCCAGCAAAGGAACAAATTATGAGAATCTTGAGATGTTTATCAGACCGATGGAGAGGAACATCTGTCTCAATCAGAGAGTCATGTGACATTGCTACTCTACCTGTCAAAGAACTCATTGGTAAGATTATGATGTATGAGGAAGAAATCAAGGTGAATAAAGAGGAAGACGATGAACCTAAGAGAAAATCAGTGGCATTCAAGACTTCTGCTTCAAAGAGCAAGGACAAAGATAAAGCTCAACTACCTACTGACAGTTCAACTAGTGAAAATTCAGACTCTGATAGTGATGCTGAAATGGATCAGATTACCAAAAGGTTTAAGAAATTTTACAGGAAGAAGAAATTCTTCCAAAAATCAAATTACCAAGGAATGTATGACAATAAGGGACATTGGAATAAGGATTGGAAAAAGTCAGATAAAAGTGATGAAGTTGTCTGTTATGAGTGCAAAAGAAAAGGACATATTAAAGTAGACTTCCCAAAGCTCAAATTCAAGATGAAATATGATTACAAGGACAGTAAGTACAAAAAGGCTATGAAGGCTACTTGGAGCACTTATGAGGATAGCTCCAGTGAATCTAAAGCTTCTGAGACTGAAAACAGAAATAAGGAAAACATGTGTTTTATGTCAAACACATCTGAGTTAACCCTGGATACTTCTACTTTAAATTCTTATTATTCTGAAGATAGTGCAGAATCTGATTCTGATTTTGAAAAAATGACTAGTGAGGAATTGTTTGAAAATTGTAATATGATGGAAGAGACATGCAATGAACTTAAGGATAAATACAAATCATTAAAGAAACAACATGCTCTCACTACTACTTTTAAAACTGAACATACTATTGAGAAAGGGAAAAATGCTCAACTGTTAAAGGAGAACACTGAACTGAAATTGTCTAATGAGCAACTCAGAAAGGATTTAGAGAAATTCACAAATGGAAAGTATACACTAACTCAAATGCTAGAAATTAAAGTTGCACTAAAATACACTACTGGAAAAGGCTACAAACCTGGACATAGATAGATTACTAAGAATAGATATATTCCTGAATCTGGACAGAATATTGCTAGTTCTAGTTCTGGACATTTATATGCTTCAACTAGTTATATTCAAAGTTACAGATCTAATAAGGTTTATCTTTCAAAATCTGTTGATTATACAAATTTTATGAGACCCATAATACAAATTTGGGTACCGAAATCTTTGATTGCTAACCTGTCTGGACCCAAGAAGATCTGGGTACCAAAATCATTTCATATCTAAATCCGTTTTGTAGGAAACCTGGTTGAAGAGCTCCTGTAGGAAGACATGGTACTTGGACAGTGGATGTTCAAGACATATGTCAGGAGACTTCTTATGCTTTAAAAGATTAGTCAGAATTGATGGAGGCTTTGTCACCTTTGGTGATAATTCTAAAGGGAAAATCATCGGCTTAGGCCAGATTGGTAACACTGACTCAGTATTAATTTCTAAAGTTTTATTCATTGATGGAAATAAATATAATCTGTTAAGTATTTCTCAGTTATGTGATGATGGTTTTAATTTTAAATTTTAAAATGATTCGTGCAATGTTTTTAATTCTAAAAATGATTTAGTATTTTCTTACCTATGAAATGAAATTGTTTATGCTATCAACTTAAATACTTTATCCATGACAAATATTACCTATTTAAATGCTTTTCATAAATAATCTTGTCTTTGGCATAGAGGATTAGGAAACTGCAATATACACTCACTTAGAAAACATACTAGGAAGAACTTAGTGAGAGACCTACCCAATCTTGAGTTTCCAAATGACAAAGTTTGTAATCCCTATCAAAAGGGAAAGCAACACAAAAACTCTTTCAAACCAAAGAAAGAATATTCAACTTCTCAACCTCTTTAGTTGGTTCACATGGATTTGTTTGGACCATCTAGACAATCTAGCTTAAATGGGAAGCACTATGTCTATGACTTAGTAGATGACTTTTCTAGGTATACTTGGGTATATTTTCTAGCTCACAAAAGTGAAGCTTGTTCTTACATTGTTAAATATTCCTTGTCTGTAGAGAACCTTAGTGGACTTAGGATTAAAACTCTAAGAAGTGATCATGGATGTGAGTTTGAGAATCATGAATTTGAATCCTATTGCTCACACAATGGCTATAGTCATAACTTTTCTTCCCCTAGGACACCTTAGCAAAATGGTGTAGTAGAAAGGAGAAATAGAACCCTTCATGAAATTTCCAGAACCATGCTCAATGAGTATGACCTACCTATTTATTTTTGGACTAAAGCTATAAATGCAGCTTGTTATAATATCAATAGAGTCTTGATCAGACCTATTCTTAAGAGGGCCCCTTATGATTTGTGGAACCATAAGAAACCTAAGGTAAACTACTTCAGAGTATTTGGCTGCAAAGTCTTTATTCTTAATACCAAAGATAATCTTGACAAGTTTGCCTCCAAGAGTTATGAAGGAATTTTCCTAGGTTATTATAATTCCAGTAAATCCTATAGAGTTTTCAATAAAATAACCAAGTGTGTGGAAGAATCTATTCACATAAAGTTTGATGAAACTGGTCCACATGAGCCTAAAACCACTCTTGAAGATCTTGAAGAAGACTTATCTGTTCTGGACCTTAATGGAAAATCAAATGAACCTACTATAAAGACAACCAGTTCTGGAAATTTTCTAGAACCTGCTTCTGTTGATTCCCAACCTGTTGATGAACCTGAAATTTCTAGTCCTACCTTTACTAGATCAACTAGAATTCTAACGAATTGTCCTTTAGATGCTGTTGTAGGAAATCTTGATAGAGGGACACAAACTAGAGCTTCTCTTAGAAATCGGGTTGAACATCAAGCCTTCTTGTCACATCTTGAACCTAAAAACATTGATGATGCTATTAATGATGAATTTTGGGTAATTCCTATGCAATAAGAACTCAATCAGTTTGAAAGAAATAAAGTTTGGAATCTTGTTAAAAGACCTAAGGAAACTTTCATAATAGGCACTAAATGGGTGTTTAGAAATAAAGTAGATGAATCCGAAAACATAGTTATAAATAAAGCTAGACTAGTTGCACAAGTCTATAGTCAAGAAGAAGGTATTGACTATGAGGAGAATTTTTCTCTAGTAGCTAGATTAGAAGCCATTAGGATTTTACTTGCTTATGCTGCACATCTAAATTTCAAACTATATCAAATGGATGTCAAGATTGCATTCTTAAATGGATATATTGCTGAGGATGTTTCTGTTGAACAACCACCTGGATTTTTAAACCCTCATTTTCCAAATCATATTTTCAAATTATCAAAAGCTTTATATGGTTTAAAGCATGCTCCAAGAGCATGGTATGATAGACTAAGTACTTTTATAATTTCTAAAGGTTTTACAAAAGAAATAGCTGATCCTAATCTATTTATAAATTGAATTTATAAAGATGTTTTAGTTGTACAAATTTATGTAGATGATATTATTTTTGGATCTTCAAAAACTACATTATGTACTGATTTTTCTAAAATGATGCAAAATGAATTTGAAATAAGTTTAATGGGTGAACTTAAATTCTTTCTTGGTTTTCAAATATTTCAAAATGATGATGGAATTATTTTAACTCAAAGTAAATATACTAGAGATCTTTTAAAACATTTTGGACTGGATATCACAAAAATTAATGACACTCCCATGAGTACCACCTATAATATGGATCCTGATGAAAATGGTAAATCTTTTGATCAAACCACTTATAGAGGAATGATTAGAAGTATACTCTACCTGACTACTAGTCGTCTTGATATTATGTTTAGTGTGTATATGTGTGATCATTTTCTAGAAAACCCTAAAGATTCAAATTTAAATGTTGTAAAGAGAATTTTCAAAAACCTCAAGCATACTCCCAATTTTGGACTATTCTATCCCAAAGGACAATCATTTGAATTAGTTAGTTATTCTGATGCTGACTTTGTTGGATGTAAGCTAGATAAAAAAATCACATCTGGAACATGTCACCTTTTAGGCAAGTCACTAGTATCATGGGGTAGTAAAAAACAAAATTCGGTTGCATTATCTACTGTAGAAGCTAAATACATAGCTGATGGCAGCTGTTGTGCACAAATTTTGTGGATGAAACACACATTACTAGACTATGGATATCAATTCAGACATGTCTCAATAAATTGTGACAACACAAGTGCTATAAATATTTCTAAGAATCCTGTTTCACATTATAGGACAAAACATATTGATGTAAGACATCACTTTTTGAGGGATCATTATCAAAAAGGTGATATCACTTTTGAATTCATTGGTACAGAATATCAACTTGCTGATATATTCACTAAACCATTAAATTCTAAAAGATTAGACTAAATCATACATGATCTTGGTATGATTAATCATAAATGAATATCTTACAGATCTTAATGTTTAATACTTTATTGTAATTTACCTTACAGTTTCATACTCACTGTTTCAAAATTACTGTTTTATGCTCATGGACTGACAACTCACTGTCTCACTGTGACTATATAAAATTCTCACTGTCTCACTGTGACGACTATAAACTATCTCACCATGATGACTAGTTTTCATCTCACTGTAATACCTACTCACGGTCTCACTGTGAAGATTTATTTTTAATTCTTATTTTTAACCTGTATCGCGGTAATTTTTATTACACCGCTATTTGATTTCCCACATTTTTTATGACTTTTGACATTACCAAATGATAAAACATAAGGGTTTCATTCGATTCCTTACCCGAACTCTTTCCTGAACCTTCTCTTCCCTCTTGCCCGAACCTTTAGTAAATGCCATGGATGAATCGTCCATCTTCCCCCTCATCTGAGAAGCGTTGATCTATGAAACAAAAGAGGATACCGAGGATAGCTCCCGAAGGACTGCTAAACCCAATCCTAGTAAGCCGTACCGTTTTACCTGAAAAGGAGGTTTTCCATGAGTGGTTGCTGTCTAGAAGATCGTTGGTTTTGAACGTTTTAAGAGAACAAGGATGGCTTGAATGGTTTAATGGAAAGAATAGACCGATTTACCCGAGACTGGTATTTCAATTCTTTCAGTATGTGAGGTTCTCTTTTGAGTTTGGAGAAAGCTTTATGGTGACCAGCTGGATCGATGGTTAGAAGAGCTCTTTATCTTCAAGTCTGTGGGATACATGCCTAAGAATTCCCCATGAAGGAGTTTTTGAAGATTACCAGAGAGACCCTCCTCCAACAACAGACATCTTTGACATGGAGACTGCTTTGGAATGTCTAACTAGAAATGGAACCAAGCGAAGGGCCATAGCTGCTGAACTAGATGGGGAGACAAGACATCTTTTCAAGTTTGTTCAGAATTTTGTTAGTCCAAGAAAAGGGGATTTTTCTGTGATGAATTATCAGGATGTGTTCCTGATTCACCTGTTGAAGAATGGCCATAAGATCAATCTGTGTAAGTATGTTATCAACCATATCTGTGAGCTGATCAAAGTAACTTCCCAATCCACCTCCCTATTTTATTCAAGGATGATTTCAGCTATGTTAGTTGGAAAATGGATTGTTGGACCGAATGAAGAAAAGTTAGAGGACCTTCATTTCTGAATATCCGTGCCTATGATTAGAAGGATGAAGATAAGCTGGAATCCCTAGAAAAAGCAGTGTGTTGAGGATAGTGATCAACTTTATAAAAAGTTTAATCCCGTTGACTATCCGAGAAGGCCTAAGAACCTAGCTGATCCTAGTTTGAAACCAGATGAAGTGGCTGAGTATTCAGAAGAAGAATAACAAGAAGAAGTAACAGCTGAAGTACCACCTAGAGAAGGACCTGTAATACCTCCAATGGAAACAGTTCCAGTTGAAGAGGAAAGGGATGTTGTCCCTGCTGTTATCCCTGCTGAAATACCTCAAGGAGAGGAAGTTGTTGTTGAAAAGTAAAGGACTAAGGATCCTTCAGTTTTTCTTTATGAGGAAGAATCTCATCCCAATGATTCATGGAAATTGGTTTTTCCTGTTTCAGAACAGCAAGAAACCTTAGAGGTAGATCCTGTTGAAGAGGATCTTTCTGTTGAGAAAGAAGCAATTCTGGAAGCTTATCCAGTGGAACAATCAGTTCCTGAAGTTATTCTTTCTGCTAAAGAAAGAATGGAAATTTCCTTTCAGTTGGCAAGGAAAGAGTTTTCTGAAGAGGTTAGGGATGATCCTGTGGATCCTGTGCATGTTCCTGAACCTCAAGAATCTGGAAGGGAAGCACAAGTTGAGGGGGAGGAACCTCAAAACCTTGATATTGAAGAAGCTGGATCTGCCGAAGCTTCTCAACCCTATATCACTTACTCTGTGGAGTCCTGATATGAGTTCCCAAGCTTTTATGATGTGAATGAGTCCCAGAAAGTGACTGCAATTGGAATGGATCTTTCTTCTCTGTTTCAAATGAAGTCCTTAGCTCATTCAGAACCAGAATTAGATCCCCATCCTTAATATGAATTAGAATCTGAGTCTAAAGAAGACTCGGAACCTCAACCAGAATCTGAACTTCTACCTTTACATGCAACCTTACCTGAGCTTCACTCCTTTGTGACCAAAGATGATCTGAATGTTTTTGGAGAGACTTTGTTAGCTAGAGTTGAGAAAATTGTCTCCAGTCATCCTCGCCCAGTGACTCGGTTAAGTCAAGAAGATGTATCAATTCTCTTGGAAAATATTATCTTGCATATTAAACCAAGGATGATCTGATAAATTCAAGAAGTCAGAGTAGAGAATAAGCTGCTGAGTGATGATGTTGCAGATCTTAAAAGTATGGTAGCAAGTCTGCAGAGTGAGTTGTCTTTGAGATCAGTGCCTGCTCCTGTTTCTGCGTCTGCACCTGTTGATGTTTCTCATGAGTCTTCTGATTCCCTCCTTACTAGGGAGATTGTGTTTCATGTTCATCCATACCTAATTTCATTTGATGAAAATATTGGAAAAAGGCACACCAAGATGCTAGAACGCATGAGAGAGCTTGTTGAAAATCTGAATAAGCTTACAGATGAATACACTGGATGCCTGCAAAAAAGTTCTGAAACAGCTCAAAGTTCTAACTGAAGCTGTCAAGGCTTCACCTGTTTCTGGTCAGACGTCCACACCTTCATTGGATGATTCTATGCTAAGATCCATAATAAAAGAAGAATTTCAGAATGCCTTCAGTAGCTTGGATCTATTTTCTTTATCAGCAGTGATTCAGAACAGTGATAGAGCATTGGACTTGGTTAGAATTCAATCTAATATAACCAATGATGCTCCACAAGAGATCTCCAAGAAAATAGATTTGTATCTTTCCCGGATTTTCTCTAAAAGTGATATGACAGATCACTTTAGATATCTTGTGGAAAATTTGAGAATCCCTCCGGTGATTCAAGCTTTTAAAGATCATATTCAAAAACTTTCAGAGTTCACCAAATTGTTGGACAGATTTCTGGAGAATAAGGATGATTTTGAAAAGGCTATGCAATATAGTGGTGAAATCATTACTGATTTCATCAATATTTTGAAGTCGTATCTTCATGTGTAGAGTACTGCTATAGTAGCTCCAGCTGCTGCACCCTTTAGACCTAGTCTACCTGCCTTAGCCTCAACTGCCATGACAGTATGCCAAGATCTTTCTCAGATCCGTCCAATCATTCTTGACCAACCACAGCCTAGATCTTCTACTGCTCCTACTTTGGCTCCATATGTTTTTGAAGGTCTACCATTACCCTCGTTGTCTACAACATCTATGCCTTCTTCTACTTCAACACCAGCTCCTGTTGCTGATAAAGGCAAAGCCAAGGTGGATCCCTGAAGCGTCTGTGGACTGTTTTTCTTTTTGATGGGATGTTTTTGTTGTTTCATGTTTTATTGTATTATGAACCCTTTGTTTAATGCCAAATGCAGTGTTTCATTTCCTTCTCTCTACTTTTTGATAATCCCAAAAGGGGAGAAAAACTACAAGTGTCAGTTCTATAATAGTATAAATGGGGGAGAAAAACTACAAGTGTCAGTTCTATAATAGTATAAATGGGGGAGAAAAACTACAACTACCAGTTCTATAATGTTTTTTCTATGCTAGTATCTTTAATATTACATGTCATTTATTTTCTGCCTATATATGATTTTTGATCATCACAAAGGGGGAGATTGTTGGACTCCTCATGTGTTAATCATGTTTTAATGATCACAAATCTCATTACTGTTAATTAATCTCGATCTTCATTGCACACCTTGCTAATGCTCTTCAATCTCAATAATAGATACACATCAGGTTTTTATGATAACAAATCTTATGATGTTAATTACTCTCTTTATTATTTAAAAGTCTCATACATGATCACAATTCACACATATTTTATCACACCTTTATATTTATAATTCACATTCTCTTACTCTCTAATGATTAACGTTAATCCATATTTTTCATATCACTGTATTAGTCCAAATGCAGATATTTGTCTAAGTACCCAGACACCATCACCAGACACCATGACCCAGACACCATGACGAGACACCATGACCCAGACACCATGACGAGACACCGTGACCCAGACACCATGACCCAGACACTGTGACCCAGACACCGTGACCACTCACTGTGACCAGACACCGTGAAGGACACACTGTGAATCTCACACCGTGAAGCTCACACTACGAAGATCACACCATGAAGCTCACACCATGAAGCTCATACCGTGAACCACATACCGTGAAGAAGACACCATTTTCATAATCACTGTGACACCATTTCTTATGCTTTTATCAATATTATTTTAAATAATCCTAACGCTCATATATGTTGTTTTTAATGAAATTAATGTTATTTAATGATAGTTGTTGGCATGTCAGGAAACCGTATCTCATACCTATGAGAAGGGAATCATTCCTACTGCCAGAACTCATGGAATATAAGAAAGACTGAGATGTAGTACACAAAAAATGCAACAAGTACACGTGCAAGAAGTGAAGTGAGAAAAGTGTGACGATATAACAAGAAGAACTTACATACACCCGAGAGGACACTGGTGAACAAGAAGAACAATCCTGAGCAAGAAATATATTGCAAGACTTTAAAAGAACTCTCATGAATGCAATTCAATACTAATGAAGAACACGCGATGAATCAAGAGATATTTCTCACTCCTGAAGAAGACAAGCTGAACTACGACACTCTTTTTTTCAACAGAAAAACTAGAGAAGTACTCAGAAGCATTCCTGGTGAATCCAACGAGTCCAGAGCTATATTGATAATCACTAGAGATTTCTAAACTCTCATCTATCTTCTCTATATGATTTATTTATTAACTTTAAAGTAGTGTGGAGTACTCTGTATATCTTTACACACACTATCTATTACACTGAACTGGAGGATATCAAAATCCTCACTCAAATTCTCTTAACTTTTGTTTACCCAAGTCAACTGTTGAAGAGTTCCTTGTGTGACCTGGTCTTTGTTTTGTTTCCCACGAAGAATAGTGGTAGAGGTCCCTGCGTGGCCTGGACAGTTTTGTAAAACTTTTGTTAACACCGATCCAGGGTGTGGATCAAATTTATATATATATTTGAGAGGACTAAGTCTCAGCTTGAGACTGAACCTCTTGTTATATCTGATGTGCATATTTTATTTATGTTTAAAGTATACTACATATATCTTATTTATTCTGCTGTAATTACTTTGAAAAACACAACTATTTTGAAGGTACTTTGATAGTTAAATTAGGAAGTGTTTACACATATTGTAAATCAATAGGTTTTCTTCAAAAGTTAGTTTGACCTTGTGGTTAAATTAACTGAGACCTAATCAATCATTGAGAAGCTAAGTTAACATTTACAATCTGTATAAATTCACTACAATTTAACTTATTTTATAATTCGGGGGATTTTAACTAGACAATATTTTAACTGAAATTTTAATTGGAACTCAATTCACCCCCTCTTGAGTGTCCACTCCGACCAACAGTACATAACATTTAGAGGTATGAAATGAAATTCACCATTCATAGAGACAGAATTTCGTACGTATGCATGAACACTACTTCCATTTCTATTTCTTATTTTAATGGAATAAAAAACATAATGATACATAGTTGAATTATAATTCCAGTATAATATCTTATACAATATTGTTAACTCCATCCTTTATATGTCCCACATAAGGCATTAACGAGTCATATCACTTTGAGGGGGTGGTAATCCACACTTCCTCTAATGAGATTATCGTATTTACCCACTATGGAACTCATAAATGAATTCAATAAATAAAAAATACAGCAGCATAAAGAAAACATAAACATAATATATATCATATATAAATACAGTTCCATATTAATTTCCACCATGAGAGGCAGTAGGAGATAATGGAACAATCATCGTTTCACGAGGCATTAGTTTTCCATCCACATAAATAATATGTTCTTCACCCATTAGATGGAGGTGTGTGTAAGTGTAGTTAAAATCCATCACATAAAAACATCCTAGTATATTGAGGATACTGTTATTTTTATAAAAAATGGAATAAAATGATTATAGTGGTTGGAGAAGTAAAATAAAATAAAAGAAGTTAAGGGAAACTGTTACCTTTAATTTTGGTAACATTCGTTGGTTTGAACCAAAAGGACTTCTTGAAGTGCTTTATGCCTATGGTAAGGCTTCTAGGAGGAGGATAGTGATGTAGAGAGATTAATTGGGTAGAGTTTGGTCAGGCCAAAAGACTTTAGAGGTGTGAGTAATTGTTTAGAAGTGGTCTCCTTTTATAAGGGAGAGGAGGGGCTCTTTAGGAAAGTGTGAAAACATTATTTTATTATAAACTTATCTTCAGTTTCAAAAGGACAAAAAATCATTAAAGACTAAGATAAGATGATTCATGATCGAAATAAAATCATCCAATTAAAATTGTAACGGTTTTGGATATTATTTTAATCATTATAATCTTATTTATTTAAATCATTTATTAATGAGGTAAACACTACATTATTATTGTGTCATAAATAATTTAATTTATTTTATATCTAAAAATTATAAAACTATTACCATGATGTAGGAAATAGTTTTAGATTTCCAATGAATATTTATAGTCGAAACTATAACTTATATAACCCTATGTAAGAATTACTTTACTAAAGGATATTTGTTTATGTAATTTTTGCCTTTACATTAAATTAATAAATCTAAAATATCATTATCACATCCAAGTGGCTCCATGGGGTCAAAAAATCAACTCAAGGATTCCCATGGTTGGCCATGACTCATCCAATAAGTTCCAGACAAGTGTTAAGGTAATTGGAATAATTATAATATCCTTTTTACCTTGAATTACCCTATTTAACTTTAACTGTAGTTAAAAAAGTCAAAAGTTACTATTCACCAAAATATTATTTTCATCTCATTGAACCACATTTAACTTACTAATAACAACCATGTATGTTTGGTTTTTGAAATTCAATTTTTAGAAGCGGTAAAATTTCATTTAAATGAAAAATTCATATTTTTAACTACTACTTAGTGGTTTCACTATTCATCAAAATAACTGATGTTTTTCAGAAAAATACCTAAAATTCAGCCTAATATATATTTTATATTCCAAATTTAAATTTTTTTTCTATTTAACAAAATTAAAAACATAGAAGTTGGATTAATTAATTTAAAATTAATTCTTGTTGTTAAAACAAAAAGCGTGTTTTAAGAAACAATATCTATCAAAAGATTGACACTTGTTTATGTCCAATTTCAAAGTGAAATTAATTCAATGAACAACATTGGATTAAGTGATAAAAATATATTCCAATTACATTTTAAAATAAATTAAAAATATAATCTAACCATATAAATAAATAATATTAAAAGGCATATTTGAATTTAAATACATTATTTTTTACTATTCATTAAAAAATGAATTTTATCAGAAAAATACCAAAATTATACCCAAAGTAAATTTTGATGTCCCGATTCTAAAGTTGAATTTAATTTTGTTGAATAAAACATATAAAAGTGACCAAAACAAGATTTAAAGATTGTACTCCATCAAAAGGTGATTAATCGACCTTTTAGTGAATATTAGAGTATTTATACTTAAAATCAAATTATTTTCTTATTTTAAGCCTCTAACATTTATTGGATAAATGTTAAAACATTTAACAAACATGTATAATCATATTTTAGTTATTTCTATTCATTACCTCCATTACAACAACTAGGAATTAACTACCATTTAAACTAATAAAATTATATTATTAGAGTGCAACATAAGATTTCAAGGAAGCCCATTGTTGCGTATCTGGTAAGCCCTCAAACACAGTGTCCCATTTAAAGTAGAATTAATATTTAGTTCACAAATATTAATAAATATGAAAATATTCATGTTCTTTATTTACCTGGGATGTTATAGTTAGTGAGAAAAAATGATTGGGAATATTAAAGAATAAGTGTTACATGAATTTTAATAAATACAGAAAACATAAATGAATGTTAGAAATTCTTAGTTGGAAATTAAGAAAAAGAGGAAAAATGAGCTTTACCAATCTCTACAAGAGGTAACCAAGATGTTTGAAAATCATATAGATATGATAATAAAGGAATACTATGATAGGGTGAAATCTAATGTATATCAAAAGAATATTCTAAATCTAAAATGTGTTAGGCTAGAGGATAATTTTGCGAAATTTGGAAATCTAATAGGATGAATCTTCCAAAAATGATGTCTTAAGATATGCTTCCATGGAAAACTATTTCATATAAAAAGCATAAATCTAGTGATAAGAGAATCCTTAGATTATTTATAAATATATCTAATTTAATATAATGGAAGAAGGTTCCCTTATCCTTAAATTTTTTATGTACTAATGATGTTTAATATTCTAATACGTGTTACTACGAAAAATAAAAACAAATATAGTTTAAAAAATATTCTAAAAAAATACACCATAATATCAATGGTTTATATGAGAATGTCCAAGAAAATCATCTCCCCAATAAAATCATAAAAGCATTTTTTTGTACCAAAAAAGAACAAGATGGAAAAGTTGTCTAGATTGTTACCAAATTTCATGGAATATGATTTAATGGTGATTGTTTATGCTTTTTGAGGTTTGGTCCTAATCCAATGAATATTGGAATAATTTTTCAATTTATTAGATAATATAAAGGGTTTATTCAGGTGGTAAATTCTAAGAATAAAAAATTTCACAAGACAATATGGGAGTGAATTTGTCTATTAAAAATATATTTGTATTATTACAATACTCATCTTGATTACATATTATTTCATGATTTATTATATTATATTAAACATAATACAACCCAAAATATTGATAAGTATAGTGAATTTTCAAATTAGGTATGTTACATAGAAAAATAATTCAAGAAATACATAATATTTATTGAAAACTTATTGAACATAATCATATTATTCCATAATACTTAACACTGTATGGGATAACCCGAGAATATACAAAAGAAATAGATGAGATATAAAGCCTAATAAGGGGAAAAAATTGAATAACATGAAGATAAAAATACATGTTAGATATTAGGAATATAATTGGATCATAAAGTGGTGAGGATTATGAACATGATCAATAAGACTTGATATAACATGATAACATGGGAAATGTGGAAACATATTAAAACATTTCATCATGAACATTGGTCAAGGATAACTTCTAAGACATCATGATGGAAAAGTTACTATAAAAGAATCAAGTTCACTCAATGTCACAACATGATCTCTCATGAGACAAAATATTACCCAATGCATTGGAGCACTATATAATTCTAGATATACCTGTCAAATTCATTTCATTCTCATGCTTAAGTCTTACACATAGATCATAGAAAATGGATTCATTAATTATCATATATTATTACATGATCAAGTTTATTCGAATACAGAAATTTTATTCTCATGTCAAATAGGTATAATTGTATAAAGTTGAACACTGTTGATAGAAAATGGGTATGGTATTAACTACATAACGGTTTTGGTATAGAAAATATTGGGGAAATATTAGAAGCATAACGACATCACTTAAAAATTCATAAAATTTATTTTTGATATAGATAGGGGTATCTCATCATTTGGAAATAAAATGGGAAGTAATAGGGACATAGAAAAACATTTGTCAACCTTAAAAATTGGAAATTTAATTTATAATATAATAAAGAAACTCGAATAAAGAAGAGAAGGTACAGATTCCAAACTCCATTTTGGTATGGTAACAGGTGTACATAAAGGATCATGGGAGGGATTAATGAGTGATAACGGTGTATCATGTCCTTTAAAAATCATATTCATTGTAAGTTATGTTTTTTAAATAAATCGAAATATAACCAATTGAAAATAAAAATGGTTATTTTGAAGAAGGTGCTTGAATTGAAAGGTGGATAGGAAGGTCCCTTACCTTGAGAGTGTGAATAAAAATGCTAGGTAGGAGCTTATTCAGAGTTTGGGGGGACCTTTTGAGGACTCTAGATAAGGTAGGGAAGAAACAAGATGAGTTACAATGATTTTTAGTGATGATAGATGGGATCTTGGTTGAGTTTTTATGGGAAATTACTGGGGAATTGTTTATCATTTCTAAAATACAGGTTTTGGACTCTATATAGTAAAATAAACAAAACAATAACCTTCCCATTTTTTACCCATTATTTCTACCAAAGGGGAGTGGTTTTAATTATTTTGTATTAAAAGAAAATAAAACAATACCCTTTATAATGTTTATATTAGTCATACTCTTAATGAAATGATTTTAAAACAAAGAATATATTAATGGTTTTGGAGGATTCATAAAGGATTTATAAAATTAATAAAGTCTCATTATTTTTAAGTTAAAACATATATTTGGTTTTGGATACCAATAATAGTATTTATTACATCACATTAGGGTCATTATGATGTCATAATACACACCGTATTTGTATACGGTATTTATGTTTTACCTAAAAATTAAACTATCTAAGGAAACTATTAAAAATTCACGGTTGGATAATTTCAATGTTAATTTACCAAAAATAATATAAATTTTATCTAAATAATTTTATAAATATTTGAATTTACACTTTTAATATAAGAATCGGCATTTATTATGAAATAGTGGTATTTTGAAAAAAATAGGTTTTGAATGGTTATAAAAATTACATATGACTTCATAATAATTATATCATCATTTAAATTTAGTTAAAAAATTAATAAAAATATTTCATAAATATAAAATTTAATTTAAAAAATAAATTAATTATTCAAAATAAATTACATAATAAAATTTTATTAATACCAAAAATAATTTGTCTTTTATTATATCAAATTATAATTTTTATGAAACTAATTTCTTAATCATTTTTAAAGTAAAAAAATGAAGAGTGAATATAATCAATATATAAATGAAAATTAGCTATTAATATTAGGGTTACTTTTTTTCTATTCTTTGTTAAATTAGTTTTACCCTTAATTAACATATTTTCAGTTTGTCGTGCTTATTATTATTTATTAAATTTACTATTGATGTTGTTAAAAAATTATGTTGACCTTATTACCTAATATGAAATAATATTATTAAAAATATGAAATCTTAATAAATTTATTGTGGGGGAATAATATAATTTTAAATAAAACCCGCAAGCATGATGGAGTGCATTTTTTTGAAAGATATATTTTTTAGGGAAAAGTGGATTTTACATTAACATTATAACTAGTAATCTTCCGTATATAAATTCAAATTCATAATGATATATATATATATATATATTTATAATATAAATATTACATTTATATCATTTATTATAAGTGTTTATTTTAATTATATATAATCGAGGAGCATTATGAATTCTATAATAGTTTTTAGATAAATGCATTTTTAATCCTAGAAATAAAATTGTATTAAATTATTATATAAAGTTGATTAAAGTGTAATTAATTGAATATAACTAATTAATACTCATTTTAACTTGATATAAGATTAAAATAATAATTTTACCTTTAAATTAATTCATTGATCCAAAAAAGGACAATTTTCAATAAAAGTGATATTTTTTTCTATTCACACACACACATATATATATATATATATTCTAGAAAATCAAAAAATTCAAAATAAGTTAATTTTTATATATTGATATAAAAAATATAATTAATTTTATCAAATAAAATTTCTAAATTTTATATTAATTAATTATAATATTTATTTCATAAAAAGAAATTAAAATATTGATGAAAACACATTTTGAAGAACAAAAATACATTTCCCAAAATTGATTGACTATTTACTATGTATTTATAAATATTTCAATGAAATATATATTTTTTATATGGTAGTTAATAATCTTTATAAACATAATTTAATGTAAATGTTAAAACGATCATCTTAAAATAATCATTGTTTGTTTGGGTTTGGTGTTGCATATCGCATATGCTATCGAACATAGTTTTCCTTAATAATAACTCAAGGTGTTGAATTCACCCCCCCTAATGAAATTGAATCCTCCAAATTTAAACATGGACTTGTTAAGGCATGTTTTCAAACATGAAAAAATATTTATGGAAAATATGCATTGTAAAATGGGTTCAAAAAATCATCTTAAAAAGAGGGAAAATGTGAGTATAAAGGTAATTATAATACTAGGCTCTAGAGTAGGAGAAAATTTGTGGGAATTGAAAACATATACATATAATAGAAAACTGACACAAAATATGTCATTAAAAGTGATACAAAACATGGTCTGGAGAAAGTAGATAACCACAAAATCATAAATCATTGATGGATGAAATGAAAATCAATCCACCAGAAATGATAATAATATGAAGAAGAAAATATTAAATTGAGATTATTTTCCTTGTATTAGGGAATGTATTTATCATCTAGACTAGGGAAACAATGTAATAAAATTTCTTGAAATGTAATTTTTTTTATTTAATTAATTCCCACTAAAATATTATCTTTTTCTCCAAACGATGAGAACTCAATATGATTCTTTTTATACCCGAAACACTAGAATAAACCTCTAATAGATCACATAATCCATCAAATAATAATAGGATATTCCTCTTATTTCTATTTATTGACCATACTAACGGAAAAAATTAAGAATGATCATTTTTAAATAATTAAAAACATAGATGATAATCCAATGACATTAAGGGGATAACATATAAATGATATTTCATTCTTAATTTATAAATTTCTTGGATCCCAAATTTTATCCATGATCTATATAATAAAATATAATTTTATATAATATTTTATATTTTAATACTGGTTTATAATGAGCTTGGGAATTTACCAAAGAATATCTCCCAGGAGTGTTAAACCTGTTGTGCAGTAAGGCTCATTTTTGTGAACCAGTTCCTGATCGAGTCTATCTCAACAAGATGTTTTTGGGTATTACCCCTATATACATCTATTTAAAATCCACATCGACTTATATTATCTATAAAAGGATTTATTTTCCTCATAAACCACTTACTCCCTACTTAAAAAATTTATGGATGTCTTCTTATACTTAGTCTTATCCCTCAGTCTTTTGGAAAAGTTTTCTAATCCTATACTAAAAGAAATAATCTTTTCCTTTGATACCAATTATGACAACCCTAATATTTATTACACATTAATTCATGACTAACTACATAATATTACACATAATACAACCCAAAAGATCAATAACCCTATTGTATTTTGGAATTAGGTACATTACATAAAAACTTCAAACAAGAAATATGTCATCTTTATTGAAAACATTCTTAACCTGATCATAATATTCCATCATACTTAACATTTTATGAGATAACCATGTACATACATAATAAAGTGGTGATCTATAAATATTAAATATTGAAACTACTATGGAATTACATTAAGAGAAAAAATATAAAATAGGTATATCAATGGAGAATAAAAAGGGTGAGAATCATGAACATGAACAATAAGACATTATATAACAAGATATCATGGGAAATATAGAAACATATTAAAACACTGCACCATAAAAATTGGTCTAGGATAATTTCCAATAAATAATGATGGAAAAATTCACATAAAGGAATCAGGTTCACTCCTTGTAACAGCATGACCTCTCATGAGACTAAAAATTCAATTGTACAAAAATAATTTTTAATGTCACCTTTTTCAGGTCGGTGTTTTAGAACTAGCATGGATATCTCTTAAAATTGAGTTTTTATTTCAGTTATTATATAACTAAGCTGAAAATCCATTTTTTATGATTCATTACGTCAATTATATAAGAACCAATGAGAAAAATAAATTTTCATGACCTCACGTCGACTCTATTTAACCGACATTAAAAGGAAATTTTCACTTCGTTTATTTGAAAATTGTTGTGACAATACCTTTTAAAAACATTTATTAAATAACAGATATGAATAATCGATTTTTCAAGTTAGTTATTTAGAACCAACATGAAAAATTCATGAAAATTGATTTTTCATATCAGTTCTTAAATAATTGACATGAAAAATCAGTTAAAATTCTATATCATTTCCTAAAGGTTATCATAAAACTGACGTGAAAGATAATTTTAATATCCTACCAATGTGGGATTTCAATTTTTAACATCATGACATCAAATATTTCAATTACTGCTTAAAATTTTTAATACCACATTTTCTTTTACTATATCAATTATATGTTTTCATTATACACATATAATAATTTAACGATCATTTCTTTCAACAATCATCATTACACCAACTTGACTTGTATTATTTTCCATGTGAATCCATTATTTATTCATTCCATTATCTCGTCAAGGTATATGTAATTATTTCTCCATGATTTTACGTTTTTTATGATTAGTTTTCTTAACAAATATACCATTTAATGAATCTTCATTTATTATAATGAAGAATAATTCTTAGTTTCATGGTAAAACTAAAAATCCTCCATCAAATTCTAAAACTCCTTCTCACATGAAGGTTTGGTTGCATAATTTGATCTTTCCTCAGTAAAAATATATCAATCTTATTAAGGTCATAAATTTTGATTCGTAACTCGTTTCGAGCTCTAAAACCTGCCAAATTTAAACATAGGAAATTACCTAAATGATGATAAACATTTTTTATGTAGATTTGTAAATAAAAAATGTCAATATTGTATTTTAAAATATTTTTTTTTAATAACAGATGTGAAAAATATCTTTTTAACTTATTTTTTTTTGTGTAAAATTAATGTATTTCATGTCAGTTTTTAAAAAATAGATATAAAAAATCATAAAAAATATTTTTAATGTATTTAATTTGATAACTAATGACAAAAAACTTATTTATAACAAAACTCTCAATGATATTGTCGAAAAATTGGTTTAGAAAAGTTTTAAGAAGTCAACGTAAAAAAGTTTTTTTGTACTAGTGAATACCCAATGCATTGTAGGACTATATAATTATGGTCACACTTGTCACATTCATTTTATTCTCATAATTAAATGTGTCATATAAATCATGGAACTTTGATTCATTCATCATTATATTTTGTTCCATAGTTAAGGAGTGTGGGGTAGATAAATTTATCTCTTGATTCAAATAGGTGTAATTTATAATTGTGAACACCTTTGATACAAAATGGGTATGGTATTCACTACACAATTTTTTTGTCATTTAAAATCTTGATTAACTATCAGCATAATAACAGTGTCACTTAAAATTCATAAAATGGTTTGATGATAGAAAAAGTGGTATCTCATAATTTGGCAATAAAATGGTTAGTAATAAGGACATGGAATGACATATACCATCCTTATGAATGATAAAAAGAAGGCATAAGATAATAAATAAACTTGAATAAAGAAGAGAAGTTGAAGTTCCCTTACTAAAATTTGGCATTGTAGTGGGTATACAAAATGGTTTATGGGAGGTCTTAATTAGAGTTAATGTTGTCTATCATAATTTTGAAATAAAATAGATTGAATGATATTTTTTTATAAACTATGGAAAATATAACCCATTGGGATTTATAAGTCTAATCTAAAATATTGTTATTAAATTGAAAGGAGAAGAGGATTGTCCCTTACCTTTATAGTGTGACTCCAAATAATTGGGAGAATATTCGCAAGAGCTTCATGGAACCATGGGAGGACTCTAGAGAGGGTCTGTAACAAAAAGTATTAGATACATACTATTTTATTGAAGATAAATTAGATCTTGGGTGGGCTTACAAAGGAAATGAGTGGGGAATTGTTTATCATTTCAAAAACATTGGATTTGGAATCTATATAATAAAATAAAAAAAACCACAAACCATACCATTGTTTTCCCCATGGTTTCTGCCAAATGGGAGTGGATTTTATTATTTTATATGGATATGGGTCGTCATTAAAATAGTAATACACGTACTTCTGTTAAAGTGAGTCATACTCTTAGAAAAACGTTTTTAAAGCTTTAAAATATATTATTGGTTTTGGAGGATTCCTAAAAGCATTATAAAATTAATAAAATAAAAATTAAATCAAATTATTTTAAATGGAAAAAATAAATTGTGTCTTTTACCCAATATATTGTATTTATTACATCACTTTTGGGTCATTCTGATGTCATAATACACACTGATTTTTCATACAAAATTTAATTTTTTCTCAAAAATTTGATAATCTCAATACAATTATAAAAAATAACCATTGGATAATTTTGAAATTATGATTCAAAAAATAATATTTATTTTACCTAAATATTTTTTAAAATTAATTAATTTTCACTTTTAAAATAATAATTTAAATTTATTGGGAAATGCTATGTTTCTTATGAAAAAAGTATTCAAACCCTTATAAAAATTACATTTGACTTCATAAAAATTATATAATAATTTAAATTTAATAAAACTTATTTAATAGTAATAATTCAATAAAATATTATTTATTTCAATAAAATCCATTAAAACATCAAAATAAAAAAATTAATAGAATTTGAATATTTCCTAAAACAATTTTTGTTTTCTAAATGGAAAATATAATTTTTATCAAACTAATTTCTTAATGTTTTATAAATTTATAAATTAAGGAATAAATATAATCATCATTTTAATTAAAAGGATATATAAATATTATGGTTTTGTTGTTTCTATTCTTTTTTAAATTATTTTTAGTCTTAATAAACCTATTTTTCTTTTACCTTCATAATTAATATTTACAACATTTATTATATATATTTTTCATAAATTAAGTTTACTTTATTGTCTAATTTTAATTGAACATGTTAAAAATGAGGAATAATAATAAATTCAAAGATTTGGAATTAGTTAATTTAAAATAAAACTTGCTAGCATGATGGAAATTTGTTTTCCAAAAAATTTATATTTTTATGGAAATGGTGATCTTACTTTAATATTATAAATAGAAATATTCATTATATGATTTTCAATTAATATATATATAAGTAATCTAGATATTTATTTTATATAATTTCTCATTATAGGAAATTTTAATTATTTATAATGTATAATTATTATGCATTTTAAAATAGTTTTTAGAAAAATGAATTTGTTATTCTAAATATGAACTTGGATTAAAATCTGAAGTAAAAATGATTTAATTTTAATTAATTTAATATAGAAAAAAACTAATTATCTTAGCTTGAAATAAAATAATAAATTAAAATTATAATTTTAAGTTGACTTAGTTATCAAAATAAAGGGAAATTTTAAAATAAACATCATTTTAAACTATACATTAAAATATATATTTTTTTTTGAAAAAATTCAAGAAAATTAAACCCATATTAATTTGTATATGATGATATAAATAATGGATTGAATTTTCTGAAATAAATTTTCTAAATTATCTAGAAAATAATTAAAATATTTTTGTCATAAAAAGAAATAAAAATCATTTTTATGAATACACATTTTAAAGACATAAAAAGAGGTGGAGAAAGAAGAACATCCTATTTTTCTAATTCGTACATTCACAAACACCCAAGGTTCCCCATGTGCTATTTAATTTGAATCATATCAACATCAATAAGTTACAAACATAAAATCCATGTCAAATTTAAATATAATAAGACTATATTTCAATTTTAATTCAAGCATCAACATCATGAAATTCCTCACTAAAACCCCTTTGAAAAACCCATGGAAAATAATAAAAATTTTATGATTAATTTCAACAAACACTTGGAGTATATTTTATCCAACTCCATCTAAAAAAAACTTTAAACTATAAAATTTCCAACAAAACCTTTTGTTACATGAAACATATATAAAGAATCTATTATAATTCAACTTTTTAGAAATTTGGAAAATAATATCCAATGGTTATCGTGAATTGGAGGCTACCCCGGGAAAATACAATTAAATATATATACCATCATTGAAATGAATTCAAAACTATTCACCTTCAATGATAACAACTAGATTAAATATGGGGAGGCCCTCACACACCTAAACCACAAAGAAGCAAACTAAAAACCCCATAAAAAATCCCACATTCAGCATAATACATGGTTTATTATTAAATAATTATAAGAAAAAATATATAAAATTAATGTTAAAACATTTTATTTACTATAGAATACATTAATTTCATTAAAATCATTCACCAATTGTGATTAATTTAATTATTAAGACAAAAATACAAAGTTCATATAAAAATAGTTTTTCAAAGAAATAGATCTTTTACTTCAAATGATTTTTATTTTTAATTGGAAATACTTGATACCCAAATAACTCATTTATACCAATGTAACCATGAATTATTCATAATTTTGTTATTATTATTCATATACTCAAGTAAAACAACTATCTAACAACTATAATTTAATATTATATCATATTTTGTTTAAACTCAGTGTTGCATATAACACAAGCTATCAAATAAATTAAATTAAATTGAAAAAAGATATTTCATAATATATCAGGGGGTTAAATTATAAGCACCATAAAATTATTTTTTACCTCAACATTTTTTACTCTGATACAAATAAATGAGTATATGTCGGTTTCATTACATCCTCGAGTTCCCACATTCCCTCTTAGATTTTTTTATCTCTCTAGATAACTTTCACCATCTGTATAGTATTGATCCCTTGAAAATTATCTATATGATCCAAGATCTATTTTGATTATTATTCATAAGAAATATCATGATACAGATTTATGAAATTTTATTTTAGTACATGTGATATAACAGGTATGTAGTTTGTGAGGAGAGATACATGGAACACATCGTGAACTAGAGAGTGGTTTTATGGAAGTGTCGAGTGATAAGTTACTATCCAGACTCAATCAAGAATCATGAAAGGTAAAATGGACCGAGGAATTATTTTCCAATTATTTATGAATCTAATAACCATCTAAAATGAATAAATTTATAGAAAAACATTATCAACAACTTTCAATGCTATGTTTTGCTGAAGATTGTCAGTGTAACATTTCTGTAGGCTATGAAATTCTATAATGTGTTTTAAAATGGAAAAAACGTTATATGTTATTTCCTTAGCTATATTAAGTCCTAGTAGATTTAATTATCCGATATCATCCCCGTGTTATATAGTTACACACTTCTTTCCATACAGGTCTTTATAGGGAGTCATCTGAATTCTCGAGTAAAAGTTATAGTTTAATGAAACCTCATCTATAGAAAGGTGTTGATCCCAACAACCTTCTAAATATATAGACAAAATATTAGTATATCCTCTAGGATTTTAATTTTTATCTCAGTCTAACCATCTCTCTGAGTATGATATGTCATACAAAAACTCAAATATGTGTATAGAGCCTCCTGAATACATCTCTAGAATATCTAGGTAATCCTTAGTTCATAATCATATAAAATAGAATTTGGTAATCTATGAAACCTTTCCACTTTCGTAATATAAATTCAAGAAATATTATTCAAAGATAAATCTTCTATTATGGAAAATTAGTGTTCTAAATTTGTCAGTAAATTAACTACAACCAATATAAAATTATTCCCTTTTATGTTTAGGTGAAACTAATGAAAATCCATGGTGTTTTTATTACACCTTCATTTTAGTATGCGTAATGGTTGTAACATCCCCGTAGAACTTGGTCTCTCATACATAACATTCTAACATACCAATCCTCGAAATAAATTCTCTAAAATATCTATCATTAACTTATACCACCAAAAATACTCTTTCAAATAACAATACATATTTTTGCTTCGTAGATGAATAGATAATGATAAACTATGAGCATTATCCAACAACTCTATCAAATCTGGTATAGAAGAGACACATACTCTTTTCTTGAACCTTATTATTCCATAAAAATCAAGGTTGAACTTAGGAACATTTCATACCTTCTTTTAAAACTCAAAAACTTTATTTTTCACCTCTTTATTTTTTACATCGATAGAAAGTTGAACACCCATTTAGGAGAGATAAGGTTTTACTCTTCCTTCAATATTTAAAGATCCATCATTTACAAAACCCAAAAATATTGGATCTTTTGTAATCCTCATCATAGATAAAATATTATGATCCCTTCGACTCAAAGCATCTAGGACATTTTTTTCTTTACTAGGGTTGCAATGTATATAGTATTCATGATATTTATTCCTACCTAATCATCTTATCATTCATATGTTAATATATTTCTAAATGGAAATATACTTTAACATTTTGTAATCATTATATTTATACAATACACATCCATGTATATATAAGATATCCATATCTTTAAAGAAAAAATCACTACAGCTATCTCAAAATCAAGAGTTTGGTATTTTTTCTCATGAACAGTCAATTGGAACGAGTCATGAGCTGTAAAAAACCCATTCATCAAGATAACACATCTCAATCATATATTTAATTCATCACTATAGATTAAAAACTCATCCCTACTACATTTTATTGTATTTATAGTTTCAGTAGATAGCATTCTATTCTGTTTCTTGAAATTATATTTACATTCATCTATCCAAAGGAACTTAGATTCGATCCTTGTTAACTTGGTGGGTGGATTATATATTCATAATAAATTATCCAAAAAAACATCAAAAAGATCTAGTTAGACCAAGAAAACTATAGATCTTTGACACACTTGTTGTTCTAGGATAACATTCAACTTATGTTATTTAAGGATCTATTGATATACCCTCACTTGAGATTATATAAAATAATCAAGAATCCTTCCAAATACAAAATTCATACAATTTAAATTTTTCATAATGATTCTACATTATAGGGTCTTCAAAAAAATTATCAAATGATCACCATGCTCTACATTTCTCTTTGAATATATAATAATATCCTCAATAAATACTACCATAAATTGTTCAAGGTAATATTTAAAGATTTTACTAATTTAATACATTAAATATTAGAATATTTATTAAGACAAAATAGTATCACTATAAATTCATAGTTCCCAAACACTGTACAAAATGTTTTTTGGATTATATCCTCCCTCATGACCCTGAATTAATGATATCTGGAATGTAGATTAATCTTGAAAATGTATTGATATTTTTTCAATTGATGAAAAAAGTAATCAATATGTGGTAGATAATACTTGTTCTTGATATTTATCTTGATAAGTTATTGAGAATCAATGTAGATTTTATTTGATCCATTGTTCCTGTTAAGAATAAAAACTGATACACCCCATGTTGATGTACATGGACAAAATAATCCCTTGTCAAGATTCTATTGGAGTTATTTCTTCAATTATCTTTACTCAATCTAGGGTTATTCTATATGCAGTATTTAAAATCAGTGTAAAACTTGGTACAAAATCTATTAAGAACTCAACATCCCAATTTAGTGTATTATAGAGAAATTATTTTGAAAATATATTTATAAAACACTCAGAAACTATTCATATATTTGATATTGAGTTTTCCACAACCATCTGAGATAAATATACCTTTGTAATAGAAATCATGACCCATAAAATGGATTTGATTTACATAAGAAGTTAATATTTATCATCACAATTATATACAAACATAGGTTGGTTTGGAATATCAAATGTGACTTCCCTTCCTTGAAAATTGATGTTGTATTTATGTAATGAAATACAATCCATTCCTAATATAAAATCAATCTCAACCATATAGATAATAACAAGATTTATAGGAATCACATTCCCATAAACTTAAACTAGAGAATAATCAAAGATGTGGCATGAGATCATCATACCATTAGGTGTATTCACTGTTAATTAAATTTCTAATAATTGTGGTAGTATTATAATACCCTTAAAAATTATTTTGATATAAAAGTATGGGTAGGTCCATAATCAAATAAGACATTATTGATTCTATAGTGGATGTAAATTGTACCTTTCACCATGTTTTTATGATTACCCTCATCATAAATAGTGATCAAAAGATACTTACCTTTGTCTCTAGGCTTAAGATGTTGTTGAAATTGATCATCCTCATTATCTTTTATATTTGGATACTGGTTTTCATAATACCCATACTCCTTACATTCAAAACACTGGAGTGTAGGTGGTACATTCATTTTATCTTTCACTCTATTTGCATCACTTGATAGCTTCTTACCATCAAATTGATATTCAACAGCCCAATGACCTTTAATTCCACACATGAAACATTTACCATTTAACTTAACAAAATTTATTCCATATTTACTTCCACAATATGATCAGAAAGAAAATATCATATTCTTCTCAACATTGGTTTTTATAATTTCCATTGAATTTACTATTTTTTCCCTATAAAAACAATGAGATTTAGGAGTAACTCCACTAACCATTTCCATCTTGATAACAAATTGAACAATTTCTAAATAGATATTTATGTGCCTTATGGTTAGCTCCCTTTGAAGACATGGTTTTAATGTAGTGAAGAATGGGTCAACCATAATTTCATGTTACATAATATTATCATATGTGTACCTACCGTGTCTTGTAAAATTTTCCTCATAGGAACCGATGGATTAATCATCCTATTATTTCAGCTAAATTAATTCCTTCTCTATTTGATTATAAATAATAAAAGGAAATTACTTATTGAGAAATAAGATATTAAACACATCCAAATATATAAATTCAAATTTATAGGTATTGTTTTCTATTCTTAATAAGATTCCACCATTGATATTCTTCTCCTTATAGACAAAAAACACCCAAAATAACATTCTCATGTTTAAAACACTGGATAATAAAAAATATTATTTAAATGGTATTTGTCTATTTCTCTAAAAGTAGTGGATTGGTTAACCCTCTAAAATAATATGTACATTTCCTCATAGAGGACTCAATAAAACATTATTCTATCATTTCCTCATCTATAATTTTACTGTGATTCGTATCTTGATATTTTTTTATCATATAAATTAGACTTTACATTCTAGCTTCCATAACATTTTTTTCTCAAGAGGACAATAATTTCTTTATTGGTTTCAATTATAATTAACAAGATTCCATTTGGTTCTATACGTTTATTGAAACCTAAAATCGTAGTGAAAGAAACAATAATCATATTGGAAAATCATATAGTCCTAAAAAATCATTTATAGGATATCTAAATCTATACATGTTATTTTCAATATATGAAACCATATGTTTAACTAAGTTCATATGTGATCAATACTAAAATGTTAGGCTGTTATCCTAGAGTTATAATTATCCCTAGTATTATCACTAAATGTTTCAATTCCAAATTTCTAAACTTCAACTACGCCTTACGTTAATTCCAAATATAATGACCAATACTTTTCATACATTGATATCACATCTTGATAGATGAAAATTCATTAAATAGAATAATAATCCATTTTAGAATCATACAGTTCTAGTGAATTTGAAAACATGGACACATAAACTAATGGGTTTTAAATATCTCTATCAAATAACACTAAGTTATTAATAACTATAATCATTATTATAAACATCATACAAAGTAAATTTCTTCATAACCTAGGGAATGTAAATATAATAAAGGGTGAACTCAGATGATCAATAAGAGTAAATAAAACAAATATCAATTATCACTTGTTCATAACATGAAGATAATGGTATGAAAACATGATAATAATAATTCAAAATCATACCCATTATATCATAGATTATAATCATGAGTCATGGAATAAAACATGGAAAATTATAAGAATTGAATCATAATGAAATGAATGAACAAGATCCCTCATATAAAAACATTTGAATATGATATAAGTTTTTTGAATACACATAAGTATATAAAATTGTTTCCTTGATAGTTAATGATTACCTCTAAGGATATCATAATGGAATGGTTTCACTTCCAAAACCACCATAGTGGTCAAGGATTTATCCCAAGACTATCATAATAGATTTATTCCCTTACTGAAATGGGTTTACTCCCCATTACAATCCTATTTATCTCTTGATATATCAATCTTGACCCAATGAATTATAGGGTGATATAGGTCCCTCCCATCACATAATTAAATTCACACATATGTGTTCCACAAGATCATATACCATTTATCAAATAATAACCCATGAAAATAAATGGGATTTATAAACATTTCATCATAGAAAACATCATGGAAGAGGAATGGGTTTCATAAAAAACTCATCATTTCAATATAGAATAACCTAGGGAAAAGGAATATGTTTCATAGACATGTTTTCATGATAGAAATAAATTTTCTAAATAAATATAAAGGATTCTATCCTCTGATCATATTCCCCATAAATAATAATTGAAGTCAAGTGTTTTTATCTTTGATGAATAAAAATATTTTTACTAGATTATTAAATAATTCTTGAGAAAAATACCCTTTCCCCTTTGAAAATAACTTTTCCAAAAATTGAAAAAATATTGTCAAAATAATTCTATGGGTAAATATCCTTAGATTATTATAAATTAATATTTTTATTATTAATAACACAAGATGTTAATAAATTATATTCATGTCATATATGTTAAAGGAAATCATTCCTATCATATTTTTGAAAAAAGTCATAAAAGTCCCTTCATTAGAAAATGACACGAATATGAATTATGAAATTTGATGTAAAAATTAAAAAAAGGTAATAATTGAATTTTGGAAATAATTTTATTTAATAAAAATAATTATTTAAAAATATTTTAGAAAATATGGATGTTGAAGAGAAAAAGTTTTTTGATTGAAGAGAGAGATAATGTCAGTTTCCCTTAAAAATGTATTTTTTGTCTCTTATGAACATAATATGTTAAAATGAAAGGGAGTCATGTATTATCAAGAAATAACTATAGTATAGTAAAATTAAAGAGTTTATTTAGAATTATATCAAAATATTTCATCATCATTAACTTAGTCATAAACAATCCAGATAAACAATGAGTTTGTAAAGTAAAACCCTTACCACTTAGGTAACTTTTGAATCATAAGTGTTATTAATGAAATATCAATATATGGATATTCAAATCTTAATAATTTTTATAATATTAATCATTAAATTAATTTATTGTCATTATATACATCACAAAAAATCAACAAATGGTGTATAAGGCATGTGTCCCCCAAAATAAAAGTGGGACGAAAATTCTTTACCTTACATCTGAATTCCTTCAAACACACTAGAATCAAATATATTAAAAATATATATTTATTATTAATATATAAAAACCAGAAATAATATATATAAAACCACATATTATTTACTTATAACCATTTATTAACTATTTATTACCAATTATTTATTAAAATTATTGTTCTTCGTGATATAGGCTTTGTTTTTTCATGTAGGTTTTTGTTCAATCGTTATTGTTCTCATATTTTCATCATAGTTACATAATATACTAGATTATAATAATAATACAAATATAATAAATATTCATTATATAAATGATAATATTAATTAATAAAATTAGAAATAGAAAAATTAACTACACTTTTCATAGAGATAGTAGGACCTACGCATGCATGAACGTAATTTTCATTTTTTTGACAGATGGTATAAAAAATTTAAATAATACATAATGATTAAAAAATAATTAATAATTAATATATATCATATATATTCATTAAATACATCCTTATTACCATCCAAGTAAAACATAAATGAAAAATAATTATATTTCTTCATATTTGTGGTAGTCCACACATACGCGCAATTAACATTATTAATTTTCAACTATTTGGAAGGTAAAAAATAATATATGATATTATAATCCCAAAAATATAATTATTTAATAATTATCATATATTAACATTAGTCTTATAATAATACTCATCCGTAAAATTTGATGATGAGAAATGAATTGCATCTCTATGTGGAGATGGTAAGTCTTGCATATGCAGATGTAATATTTACAATTCTCATTTGATGGAAAGGGGGTGAATAAAGTGGTTTAATAATCCTAATAAAATTTAATTAAATTAATAATATTTAATTTATTGTTTTTTGAAGAATATTACATATTTAATGGATGTTAAATAAATATTAAAAAATAAATATATCGATTAATGTGATTACATATTTATTGGTGTAACAGCTTTAATTATCATCTGAATGGATTTACGGTTGGTCTTTTGGGAAGATGAGAAACACTATAATGTGTATAGGGTAGGTGAAAATATAAATATTTAGATTTTGGTTAAGATATTATGCTCAAAGTCATTTTTATAAGATAATGTAGGGGTACCCTTTTATAATAGTGGGGAGTGGCACTCTTGGAATTTTTTAAAAGATAAAAATATATTAAATTCATTATCAAGATAAATGGTTCCAATTAGACAATAAATGAGAATGGGGTTAAATTTTATACTATATATTATAAAAATCTTCTATTTTTAATATTTTTATGATTTTTAAGAAAATTAATAAAATATTATCTTCATAAAATATCATTATTGTCAACTAAGACTATTCATTTTTTTTTGAATTAAAAGACATAAATAAAAGATTTTAATTAAATTTTATTTCTTTGAAATAAAAATAATATGTTATACCCATGTAAATAATTCATGACATATATTTACTCAATGAAATTATATTATCAATAATGTTTTTAAAATGATTTTATATATTTTTTTTTTATAAATTAGTGAAATACTTCATGAGTGTTGCATAAGAATTTAAGTTCATTATATAATTAATAAAAAATTATAAATAAAATTATATAACGAAAATAATTTCTTTATTCTCAAAATAGACACTTATAGTAATTCCTAAATTTATCTTCTCCCCATTTGAAAACATAAGGTATATTTAAAACTAAGAGAATTTCATTTTGTAACTTTCTTTACATTATAAATTATATACCTCATTTCTATGGGGATTTTTTCATTAAAAACTCAATTTAGATCCTATGTTGATAAGGGTAGAATTACCTTCATCTAATAATAATTAGGTTGAAAAATTATGGCCTTATCAAATTTTTTAACCTAGATTAACCTAATTTACCCTTTACCATGGGGATAAATTTTACCATGGTTAATTTTTATAATGAAAAAAAATAAAAGGGACCTATTTAAAAAAATTTAAACTATTGATTCAAATTATTTAATCTTTTTTATAAATTTCAATTTCTATATGTGGTAGAAGTTAATTTTGAAATAAATGTGCAACATGAGATGAAAACATATTTTTAGAAAAATATATTTTTATTCATAAAACATGGTTTATTCTTATCTCATGCATGTAAAAAATTATTAAATGAATGTTAAAACATTTTATTTAATATATAATATCGTAATTCCATTAAAATAATTCACCAATAGTTATTAATTATATTTATTGAGATAAAAATACATTTTGTTCATAAAAACTATTTTTTAAAAAAATTCACTCATTATTTTCAAATGAATTTTGTTTTTACTTATAATTAAGTGATATCCATATAATTCATTCATATAAATATAACCATATATTTATTAAATTTTTTATCTCTATTCACACTCTCCAATACAATGGATTGGAGATATCTATAATTTAATAGTATATCATAGTTCCATTTAAAATTAGTGTTGTGTATAATACGAGATATCAAAAAATTAAATTTATTTGAACATAATATTTCCTAAAATAACAGAGAGTTACAGTTATATCATATAAATGACCTCATAATGTTTTTTTTATCGTAAGGTTTTTGGGTTTGGCTATGTTTTATAGCTTTTTTTCTAGGGACATCTCTATGCTTTATTCACTATTAACAGTGTGGAATCAGAGTGTTAAAGTTTGAGTGGGGTGAGAATTTCCAAATTTATTTTAAATATTTGCATGCCCATTTGACATATACACTAGTTTTGACTCTTCTTGATCTTGTAAAATGTAATTGAATGTATTTTTATACCTCATGTGCGGGGTTGGGGCGTGTACTAATACATGATGACCATGTTGTGGCTTATTGCTCATGGAAGCTATGTCCGCATGAATAGAATTACCCCACCAACAATATAGATTTAGATATTTTCATTCATGTGTTTCATTCATGGTTTCATTCCCTTTTTAGTGATTTTATATAATATAATTGGGTCATAAGGGATTTAACAATATCTTCATAAATATAGAATTGATCCTTGGGCATAGATTTTTGTGTAGAGTATCCTCGGAACTATTATTGGAATATATCTTATACCCTCAAAAGGGTAACATGGTTATTAACACCTTGATAAAAATGTTTCATGCCTAGGTTGCTTGAGAATTAGTAAATGAGTGGAGTTTAATAAGCATATTTACTAATCAGAGGATATTGGTGATGGAGCATATAGACTATGTGATTTAGCTTATGTGAAAGTCACACCCTCTCTTCTTGACTTGGTTCTATGTGAGTATGCATTGAACCATGTGTTCTAGTATACTATCCATGTTAAAATGGTGGGCAGGCCTTAGGTGATGGTTTCTGTGTACCGATAGTTCTCTACTCTTCGAGAAGTGGATGGTGGTTCCTCTAACCTTGAGGTAGAAGGTTATTCAAGATGGGAATTATTCTAGTTGGGTTGTGCACCCCAATGATTAGAATATGTTTCATACCATGAGGAGGAGGTATTAATGTTCTAGGTTGTGGACGTCAATTGCTAATTTTGTTTCCAATTGTTTTACCTTCTTATGGATCAAATTTGAGCATCATAGATCTATCAGGATTTTTCATCCTATTCCCATTATAGTGTTTACATGGGACAAAATCAATATAGATTTTGGGAACTTCTTACCTCATAATCCTAGTGGAAAACAAACTGCATGGGTTATTTTGGGTTTACTAATGAAATAATCAAATTATGTTCCCATCAAAGAGTCAAAAAGGTATAAGATCAACATATCATTTATGTATGAGAGGTTTTTAGGTTTGATAGGGTTCCATAATCAATATTTTCTTACTGGGATAATCATTTAACTTATATATTTCATAATTGACACTAGTAAGCTATGAAAACAAAGCTAAGGTTGAGCATACCATACAACCCGAAGACTGATATTTAGTTTTAGTGGAACATTCTGACTCACAGGGATATTTTATGGGAATATGTTATTTCCTTTATAGGTTCATGGGAAAGGAATATTCAAGTCTTTGTTTTTATTCAACAATAGTCATCATGCCTCAATTGGTATGGCTTAATTTGAGGTGTTATATACAAATCCATTCAATAACCTATTATTTTGGGCTCAGGTGGGTGATCATTCATTACCAAGACCAAGTCTCATCCAAGAGATGATATATAATGTTTGGTTTATTTTAATGATCTTAAAAATAGATCAAAGTCACCACAAGTCTTGCATAAATCGATTCCATGTCCTATTATAGTTTAAGGTTTGTGATCATGTTCTTTATTGGGTTTTGATTCAATTAGTACATTGTCACTTGTGAAAGAAAGGAAATATTATGTCACATTATGTTAGAACATTTTGAGTTATGGAATGTCTTAAGAAGTTATCCTGTCAATTGGAGTTTCCACCATGTTAGACTTAATTTATAAGAACATTCATGTATCCCAGTCCAGAATATATCATCCAGACCATTCTCATGTGATATAGTGGGTAGATTTATAGGTGGATCATGATTTCAACATTGTTCAGAAGCTAATACTTATCTTGGATTATCAAAAAAACATTCTTTGTGGTAAATAGATCCTATGGGTCCATGTGCTTTAAAAGTTTTGTTGTGATATAAATGAAACATTATATATGTAATACTTAGTGGGGGATTAATGGCCTCACATTTTTTATTCTAAGGATGCATAAGGACAATTTATGGTAAAAAAGGGACATAGTGGGGTGAATTATGAAACCTTTAGGGTCCTTAGTGTGGTTTATTTTGAGATTATATTATAATTTTTTTATATCAGGTGTTTCGATGAGTTTTTTGGATAAAAACAATGTTTTTGTGGAAGCACACCCTGGATCATGATCAGATCATGATTTTATTAACTGTGTAGATAACCATGTGACAGTGATGTTTTGGGGATATTGTTATTTTTTAAAGTGTGGGAATGGTTTGTCTAACTGTGTGAGTATATTTAGAAACCATGTGGGTTGTGTTTGAGGAGGCAGAGTCTCCTACATGGTTGGTGTACATTTTTCTATTTGTGAGGTCAAACATTGTGGTATGTACATGTCATTAAAATGGTTATGTTGACAATTTTTCTATAATAATCTTTATGTTTTCCCTCATTTCTCATCCCCATAATTTTTATCCCGCTCCCATTATGTTGGAGCATCACTAGTCTCTTTTATGTTGGATTTCTCTTGATTACATGGTGTTTTAGATTGATTTATGACTTTTTCATCCTAATATCACATTCATCTCCATTTAACCTATATTTTCTTACATTTTGATGGAAGTGTGAAACTTTATCTTCCCCAGGGAAAAATATACAGTTGTTAATGGTGTTTTTTTACTTCGTTTTAGGTGTTTGAGGTCCTCGAATTCTTGAAACTATTAGTTTACTTCAAATGTGACAAGTTTGGAATTAATTTTTATGTAGGCGTCTCAATTTACATGTGTTTTCCATGTCTAACTACTAATTTTCTATGAACATTGGTTTTTATATATCAAATTTCCTTTAAATTGATTTATGATTGTTGGGTATCTGTTATTTATGAGATGAAAAGTTTTTTTTGGAATTTTTATTTTGTGAGGTGGTTTCAAAACGGAGTTTGATTTAATGCACACTGAGTGTTTATTAAAATGTATCAAATGTGTTTTATGATTTCAACAAGATTTTTTAACGGGTTTTAAATTAGATAATTCATGGTGTGGATTATTATAATGAAATTGGAATTTTTTATTAACATTTTTTTAAATGGAGTTTATGATTGGAACTTGTTAATGTAGATATGTTTGGAATCGAGAGGAATGTGGGGAACCTTGGTTGTGTGAGAGTGCATGAATTCGAAAAATATGATTTTATATAAGGTAATATGTTAGCCTTTTTTAAAAATACCATTTGAGATTTTAAAATTTTGTCCAAGGGCCCAAGTAAGACTCTAAGAGCAAGTTTGACTATGTTTATAAATTTTTTACCAATAGATCAAATAAAATCTTGTTAATTTAGTCCAATGGAAGACCTAGATAAATTCAGACTTGTTATAATTTCTTATTAGGATTGAAAACCATATTATAGGCTAAATAACACTATAACCTTAATATTTGATCCTATGTTGTATTTTTCTTGTACTCAGTTGATTTATATTATTTCATGCATTATGTTTTATCCATGTTTGATTGATATAAGTTGCATTATGACCACATACACATTTTTTGGTTATATGATGTTGATTATTATTATAACTTTATTTATTACTTTTTTGGTAATATTGAGTGAAACATCCCACCCCTCGTCATTGGATTGAGTTGAGGATGAAGTGATACTTGGCCTTAAGTGATGTCCCTAAGTTGAAAAAGGTAGACAATAAATTCTAAGGGATTCAATAATGGAGGGCGATGATTTTCCATTTAAAATAAAAATAACCAACAAAACGTTTCATTACCAAAAACATTACAAGATGCATGTCAACAATATATTACAATTTGACCTCATACCAAATGAAAAAAATACAAAACCATACCAATACCACGTCAGAGTACCAAGATGAAGAATAAACCTAAAAAACCCACGACATAATGAAATAACTACACAGATCCATACCAAGCTCGATACACCAACTCCACAACTGTCCTAGCATCATGATGATCAACTAAATATGTATGATGATTTCCTTTTACTTGATTCCTAGAATACAATATCTAAAAAAATTAACTAAGTTCCAAATCTAGGTATGTGTAATAATACTTAGTAGTTTCTCCCCAAATTACTTCCCAACTCACACCATTATGAAAGAATACATTACCACATTTATATTAAACAATTTATATAAAACCAATAAAATAGTTCAACATTTACCCATAGGCCAAACACATTACTACCATAATATTTTATCTAAGCAACCACATTTTATGGAAAGTAACCAAACAATTAATTAAATATTTCCCTATTTTTCATTTTCATAACACATTTAATTTCATATGACATAATTCATAAACCTCAAATACACACACAACTCAAACACCCAATATTGGTGTTACCATTGATGGCGGAACTTCATGTCCATAACCAATCCACTTTTTATTATGGTACTTCACTACCACATTCCAACCCTTTAATGGTGGTACTTCCTGAAAACAAATCATCCCCATTTTATCTCATTCTTAACCATTCATTCCAAACATTCCAAATCCACTATTTGAAACAATTTCAATAAAATTATCACTTTTTATTTAAAACACTCAAGAGCCAAAATCCCTTCCAAACAATATTATAAACAAAAAAATGAAAAAACCATTTCCAACATCCATTCCAAAACCAATTCCAATAAAACAGCATTTTTATTTATAATCCATTCATAATCCATTTTCCAAATGAAAAGGAAATAGTCGATTTTAAAATCATCATTTTAAAATCCCATAATGAATCATATAGAACAACAATATAAAAATTTCCCCAAAATTCAAACATATCACTAAAGGGGTTTCAACTAATATTATCAAAAATATTTCACATTCAATTTCAAGAAAAAAAATTAATTTGAAATCAAACCGTACAGTTTTAGTAAGAGGATTTGAGAGTGCAGCCGCCTACCATTGTGGTTTTGGAGAAAATGAACAATGGTAGAAACACCCAAAAAATCAAGGTGAAAACATCCAATATCCCTTTTAGAATCCTTACCCTAACAAAAGGTCCAATTATAATTTTTATTGAAAAATATCATAAATCTATCTATTAAATAACTAGAACTTTGAAGCCAAGAGAGTGATAAGAGTAGATTTATGAAAAATCAAGAAACTACCTGGAAAGGTGATTTATAGAGGGATATTTTCCTTCAAAACATCAAGATAAACCTTCAAATCGCTTTCAAAGTGAGTGGTAAAGATTCCCTTACCTAGTAGAAGAGTAAATCCTAAGTTAGGGCTACATGGGAGCAAGAATATGGTGTTTAGGGTAAATCCAAACCAAGCCCCGTTTTTTTAAATCCTCTTTTTATGAAATGAATGGTCTGGCCTCATGGTTAGACAACTTGTGCGCTAACTATGTACATGATACTACCTCATAGGATACCTCACATGATTGGACCACATAGTTAGACAAACCATTCACCAACCATGACAAATCCTATTTTCATGTTTTGCAAGGTTTCCTAGATATTATATATGATTCTCACTAATCGTGCTGAAACTGTGCAGTCTTATAGAATCCCAAAACCTTCCCAAAAACCTTCAAACTCTCGCAAAAATTTCCCAAAAAAATTATATACATAAAAAACAATAATTAATTGGTCATATAACTCCAACCATGGGTGCTAAATTCTCTCCAACATTGGACATTTCATCATTGGAAAGTAGAAAATCATCACTTTTGTGAAGGATCTCTAACCATTGGTTATCCCTTTCATTCTCTTGTTCCAAAATATCCTCTTGAATTTGACCATGCTACCATAAAACCTACACAAGACTGATAATTTTCTCACACATTAATTTCTCTTTCCTTTCAGAAATCTGCGCTGGAACATGCACCAATGAAGCATCTGGATCTATCTTAACATGATCACTTAAAATCACAAGGTAAAGATCAGGATGATACTTTTTTAACTGCGATACATGAAACACATCATGCATCACACTAGACCATGGTGGCTAGGAAAACAGATATTCATCTGCTCCAACATGTTCAATTCTCTCTAAAGGGTAAATATTCCCTGGAGATAACCTTCCTTACTTTCCAAAAATGTTGATGTCCAAGCCTAGGAGATATTTTCAAGAATATATTATTTCCCACCTGAAATTACAACATTCATTAACGATGATCCACATATGATTTATGATAAATCTGATCCATCTCTATTTTCTTTCTAATCAAATTATTCTTCTCTTTTTTCTCTTGTACAAGGATCATCCTAATCATCGAAGTCTCACCTATTTCAACCCATCAAAGTGGAGAACAAGAAGGATGACTATACAATGTTTCAAAAATATCTATATGTATCAAATAATGATAGCTATTATTATATGATAATTCCCTAAATTGAAATTACTCCTCCCATGAGCCACAAAAATTCATCACAAAATCTAATAGCATATCTTCAAAAATTTGTATCATTCTCTTAGATTAAACAAATATATAAGAATGATATTCTATACTTATTGTCAACTGAGTCCCAAGGGATTATTTTAGGGATCTCTAAAAATGAGATGTGAAACTCATATCTTTATCTAATACAATTGAAACTTTCATACTATTCCTCATTAAAACCTCTTTGATATATATTTCCGGTAGATCCTCCACCATATGAGATTCACAAATGGTGATCGAATGGGCTGACATTTTGAGATGATCTACAATCACTCATATGGAACTGTGTTTTCTGACCATAATTTAGAGAACTATACAAAAATCTATAATTATCTACTCCAAGTTCTATATAGGGAAAGGTAAAGGCTACAACATTCCTACTGGTCATGGATTCCCTATATAGAATTGTTGACAAGTCATGCATCTCGACACAAAATCACTCACATTCTTTTTCATACCCACCCACCAAAACTACACTTTCAATGCCTTATACATTTTTTAATTCTAGGGGGGAAGACACATTTTCAATGATGATATTCACTAAGAAGTAGTTTTTGAAAAGATGTTGGTATAACCATCCACTTCTGAAACAACAATACGAAATTCCCTTCTAGTTTATGGCCCTCAATGTTCTCCCATCCATTGAGCTTTGACCACATAGACACACATTCTGAGTAAAACTATTATGCCTCTTTTACCAATCAAACCTAATCTGGAACAAAAAAAATTGGAAACAAAACTACTACATCACCTTGATTTTCACATTCCAAATGCATTTTGGTTCTGAAGGACATCAACTACCACCAATCTGAAGCTTCCTTTTCCTCATAAGAATTTGAATTTCTACTTAATGCACCCTCCAATCGAATTTTTTTACTATGTGTGTACATCAATTAAAAGTCAAACATCATGACATACTCCATCCCACTCCTCTATCTCAAATTCAAATCCATTTGTCAGAAAATATGATTCATACTTTTATGATTAGTAAACACTGTTAATTTATCATTAAAGAGATATTGACACCATCTTTTCGATGCATGTACCAAAACCACTAACTCCAAATCATATGTTGGGTTTTTTCACATTAAACCTCAACTGGTGTGATCCATACACAACCATATGATCTTGTTGCATGAGAACACACCCCAACCCTGATCCTGATATGTCACAATACACTGTGTACCGTTTTCTTGGTTCTAGAAAAAACAAAATTGGTGTAGATGTAAGGTTACCCTTAATCTCTTCAAAATACATAGGATTCTTCTCATTCCATTGAAATGAAAAATTATTACGTCTCAAATTTCTCATCAGTGAATTAAATCATGAGAATTCATGAACAAAGGATCAATAATAACCAACTAGACCCATGAATATTCACATCTCAAAAAAATTCTTTGGAGGTTGCCAAGATATAACCAACTATATCTTTTCAGGATCCACTAAAACTCTTTTCTCATAAGAAAATGTCGAAGTAAATGTACATATTTTGTATAAAAATCACACTTTGATAATTTGGTATACAACTAATAATATCTCATGATTACAAACACTGTCTCTAACTTTGGATCATGATCACCCATTTTCCTTGAATATACCAATATATCATCAATAAATACCGCTATTAAAGAATTAAAATATCTCTAAAATATTGGATTCTTAAATTCCATAAATACCACTTGTGAATTTTTATGACGAAAGGGAATAAACACATTCTTATTGCGGTCATATCTACTCCTAGATTTTTTTTGGAATATCCACCTTTCTTACACACAACTAAAGACATCCTGACTGCAATTAAATTTTGGAGAGTAATCGATATCCCCTCAACTAAATGAATATATCATCAATTCATTGGAGTGCATATTGATTCTTTATGATAAAATAGTTATTCTTATGATAATCCACACACAACTAGAGAGTTACATATATCTTTTGGAAGAAAAAAACAAATGCTACCCATGGAGAGTTTCTAGTCTGGATAAAACCATTTTTAGCTCCACCAACTACCCTTTCAATTACCTCAATTCTATTGGTTTTATTTTGTTAGATAGAAGTCAAAAAGTACTAGTCCCTAGGAGGATATTAGTCTAAAAATACACTTCCATTGTGGGTGGAAAACTAGATATGTTTTTAGGAATGTAATAATGAAATTAATCAACAACTATTAGAATATAACTTCTCCCGATAACATCCATCAATTCTAAATATAAAGCCATTAACTGATATGATATATTCCCAAAAACTGGTGCCAAAAATACTATTGCACCCAACTTTTCATTTTTCATCCATCTAAAGAGATGCTTGACACAATCTTAAGTATTGAAACTAACCATTCGCACATAGAAGTCGATGTCATCCTTAAACATCATAAAAATACCCAAAAATTGGTCTATGTTGTTGGAATCCTTCTCAGGTACTAATAAGTCCCATATCAATTCAACCTAATAGCTATATGACATGATCTATAAATAATGGATTCAAACTCTCTTTGACCCAGATGAGTTTTATGTTTCAGAACAAAATCCATCATTTTGACATTTAATCCTGATTGATAAACAGCACATGAAGAAATGAAATAATGATATGTACTCATATGAAACAACACTTTCATGAAGGTAGAATTCAAAAAAAATTTACCTCTCAACATATATTTTCCAAGTTGATCAACGATCACTACAATATCAACTCTAAAAAAAAATTTTATTGTTCACATATTTCTCTTTATTAATATAATTAAACTATCCTTTTGATGATTCCTGGTGTTCCTAAAATAATCATGGTTAACTATTTTCTTCTAAAGAGGGGTATGAGGATTCCCTCATCCGGTGGACGAATAAGAGGTCGGTGACCACTGAGAATTTTCACAAATATCAAACCTAAAATCATTCCAATAGTAACATTGAATATGTCCCATATGGTTAAAATTTTGACATTCTCTAGGTCGTGTAACACATTCTTACTTCATGTGGCTTATTGGGACAAATTAGAAACATCTAGGATTACTCATAGGCTTCATATGATGTTTCACTTATCCTACCGACTGATTTTAATCCACACTCCAACTTTGTAAATAAGTATCCCTCTTCTTCTTGCTCCTCACGTTAGAGTTCCAAGAATTTAAAATGGGTATCAATATACCTATACAAATCCTATCCCCCAAGATATCCCTCTCAGCCACAAAAACTCTATTTTCCATCTCTATATAATTCATTATACAGAGCACTGAAATATTGAAAAAAAAATCTTACCTCATCCTAGATTTAAAAATACACACCTTTAATGATGTACTAGTCACAACCTCTAGTGTAAATCAGAAAAAATTCATGAATTTATCCTAATATTAAATAATTGAATGGTTTTATTATTTCAAGATAAAGTAGTATGTTATTATCTAAATTCTAATCATGTGAGGATAAAAATAATTTCTTCAACAATTCCCCAGAATCCTCCCATGACATGCGTTATTCATATATTTATTGGACCACTAACTCCCACCACAAATGTGCAAGGTCTTCCAAAATGAAATTTCCTAAATTGAAACTCAACTCCCTCAGTGTGCCTAGGAAATTAAAGATTCTATTAATCCTATTAATCTACACCTTTTCCTTTTATAGTTCTAAACCACACCAAAAGATAGTTGGACTCTACTTCTAAAACTAAAACAAATGATCTATATTCCTCTATTTACCCCTTTTATTCCAATTACCCATAGACTAAAAGGATTTAACTATACTATGGACTATCTATTGGTTCACCTAGGGCTTTGAAGACACTACGTCTTTATTAGTTCCCTCTGGTTGGTGTATATGACGCCTACTTAGTTCCATTTCTTTCTACACAACACAAGCATCATGAGTCTCACTCTATAGAAAATAAAAGAATTTAATTTTTAAATTATATCACATAGAAACTATCACAACCATAACTTCCAAGATTCAACAATTTCAATGTTCAATCACATTTGAAAAATTCACCATTTTTTGAAAATAACCTCATTTTAAAAATACCACGTCCTTTCTCTTTTCAAAAGCACGCATTTGAAAACAATTTGAATTTTTTTCAAAAATTAACACATTCTTACCACAACATAAATTATTACTCCATGTTAGTTATGGAATCCTACTTGTAAGTCACTTATTCAAGGAACGTCATTCTATTCTCATTTGTTAAACCCACAAAAATTTGATTTGTATAAAATTAGTGTTTCCAAGAAACTTTTGTTTCTAACTCCATAGAAACATGATGTTCAACATAAAAAGGTTAGATATGTATTTTATGATATAAATTGAATATTCTTACAATACTAGTACTCTATACCATCCCAACTCAAGGAATAAAAAATGAATAAATGTAAACTCTTAGGCCAGTGATTGATGCCAAATGACTGAACAAACTGATACCACTTGTAACATCCTGTCCCTCATCAGTGAATTGAGTTGAGGAAGAAGTACTACTTGGCCATGGCTACATCTCTTAGGATTCAAAGGATGATAATAAATTCCAATGGATTCAAGAATGGTGGGGTTGATTTTAACTTTAAAATTAAAATATCCAACCAAACATGTGATTATCAGAAACCACTACATGATGTATGTCAATAATTCATAAAAATTCAACCTCATAGGAAATGAAAATAATTCAAGACCATACAAATAAAACATTAGAGTATCTAGTGGTAGAATAAAAAAATTAAAAATCAAGAAACAAGGACATAAATCCATAGATCTATGCAGAGCTCCATACTCCAAATCCACAACTGCCCTAGCATCATGATGTTCCACTAAATAAATGTGATTCTTCACTTTTACCTGTGTCCCGAAATACAAATTTTGAAAAACTACAAAAGTTCCAAAGTAAGGAGTGAGTAGTAATACTTAGTAGGTTCTCCACAAATTAATTAAATACTCACGACACTAGAAAATAACACTTTATCACATTAATATAAACCAATTTATATAAATCCAGTAAAATAGTTCAACAATTACTGACAAGCCAAACATATCACTACCAAATCTGTTTATCCAAGAAACCACATTTTAAGAAAAGAAACCAAAAAAGATATTAACCATTTCCAAATTTTTAATTGTAATTAAATATTTTATTTCATATAACCCAATACATATACCTCCACTACACACATAACTCAACCCCAAGCTTGGTGTTACCTTTGATGGTGGAACATCACGTTCATAACTCGTCTTCTTTTTTATTGCGGTACTTCATGACCACATTCAAACCTTTTGATGGTGGTAATTCATGATCACTAACCATACCTATTGCAAATAATTCTTAGTTGTTCAATTCAACCATGGAAAGTAAACTATTGGCAACCATTTTAATAAAATTATTGCTTTTTATTGAGAACACTCAAAATCCAGCATCCATGCCAAACAACATTGTAACCAAAAAATGAAAACACCATTTTTAACATCCATGTCGAACATAATTCCAATAAACAAATTTATTGAAAAATTCATTAACAATAAATTTTCATAAATCAAACCATGCAATCAATTTTAAAATACGTATTTGAAAATCCGACAATATAGCCTATTTCACAACAATACAACAATATCCCCAAAATTCATAGATCATCATGAAAGGGGTTTCAACCAAGCATCACACATCAATTTCACAATCAATTTCTAAAAGCATAATTAATTTAAAATCAAGAATTATAGATCCAGTAAGAGGATTTCAGATTGAATCCACCTACCTTTTGGGTTTTTGGGAAAATGACCAATGACATAAATGATCACCAAATCTAGGTGAAAAAACCCCAAATACACATTAATATACTTCCCTTAGAAATAAGGTATAATATAATCATGATTGGAAATAAAAACACTAGATATTTCAACAATATTACTAGATCTAATAATCATGGAGAGATAGAAGAGAAGATATAATAGAAACCAAGAAACTACTAATAAATGAGACGTACTAAGGGAGCCTTCAAAGCACCAGGAAAACACTTATTATTACTTCCAAGATGAGGGGGATAGATTTACTACCTTTATAGAAGAGTAAATCCAAATTTATGGCCACATGGGTGCAAGAACGAGGTGTTTAGGCAAAATCTCAAATAAGTCCCATTTTTAAAAAATCACTTTTTAAGCAACACACGGTTATACAAATCATGTGCTAACCATGTGAATGCTACTATATCTATGGTACCTCTCATGGTTGGCTCGTATGGTTAGATATAATATTTTCCAACCATTCGAAATCCCATATTCCCATGTTTCACTATTTTCTATAGATTCTCTATGGTTTTTAGTAACCGTTCTCAAACCGTGTGCCCATAGAAAACCTCAAAACCATAAAAAACCTTCCAAACACTCCCAAACATTACCCAACCACTATATATACATGTAAAACATAATTATAAGGCTTATATACCTCAAAATGGTGTGCTACATTGATCATGTTTATGTCAGGGGTATTAATATTGTAATTTGACCCTTCTAATGAATTTTTTGAAACATGGATTATTTTGGGAAAACTCAGAGGGTTTTAAAAAGGAAAAATATTTTCAAGAGAGATTGTTTTAAAAATTGACTTTTTTTTAAATTTATTTTAAAATTAAATTTATTATTTTTCATGTTTAAATTCATTATATAATTTATCATGGTGTCCTACTCTAAATTTCTCCTCAAACCCTCCATATTCATTTGGGCATATGCAAAATTTTTCAACAGAACATTGGTAAATTAAAGGGAATCGTGCATTACAATATCACATAATAATTACATTTTTTGTTTTTTTTATTAGAGAAAACTTGGTCTCATGGGGTTTATCAAATGAGGAGCTATTTTATTAGATTTTCTAGGGTTGGGATGTTATTTATTAGTTGTCTGGGTATTGATCTTGGTTTGTAGTTTTGATCTTTTGACTGTGGATATATTGTATAGGTCTTGTATTTGACTTGATATATGTAGTGATGTGATGATTTTTATGATATGTTCATTAAGTAATTGTTGTTATTACTCTATTATATGTTTACATCTGTTGATAATGTTTACTCAATTTATGTGGTTAACTAATTCATGGATGTTTCAATCCATATTTTCAGGGGATAATTTTTTTTAAAGGGTTATTTATGATTCCCTTGTACTTATATCCAATATTTGGTGATCTAGAACAATCTTTGAGCCTTATGGTGTTCTATATTAGGTGATGGGTTGGGTTGACCTAGGATTGGTCATGATAGATCTAGCTCACTAAGAACTAAGAATCACCCTTTTCTATCCATTAATTAGTGATGTAATTATTGATTGTTTTCAAAAGAACATTATTCAATATAGTACTCATTATATTCATGGAATCATTTTAGATGATGGTATTAATGAACAAAAAGTTTTACATCTCCTACACATGTCCCCTAGTAGTCTTAATCTCTAATGATTCAAATTTTGGTGTCCCTGCAATTCAAAACTATAAATACCAAGGTCCATTCCAAACTCGTTAGGAAACATTTTTTTACTATTTTCTACTAAGTTAAATGTATTGAACTCCAAAAACAACTCTAATATTGTGAGAAACTCAGGCATAAAATAATTGAAAACATTATCCCTTACATAAAGGATTTTATCTAAGTAGGTAACCTCCAGGGATTCCATGATGTTTAATTTCATCCCAATTTTCCACATGACCAATAAATCCAGTGTCTTCATCAGTCATATTGGCTTCCATTTTAATTTATCCATAATATAGAAATGATCTCAATCAATGATGATGAGGCACGAATGGTGTTGGTATTAGGATGATTGTGTTAAAGAGGGGTGTATTTGGTTATGGGGTATAATATATTGTTGGGAGGGGTTGGTGATGAAGATTTGGTTGTTCCAGGGATGTGTTCATGTTAGGGTACTAGCAAGGGGGTATGATGTTTCTTTAAAAGAAAGCAATAAGCATGGATAGTAGGGATAAGGGTTTTCGGGTGGGTTTTTTTATAAGTGGTGGTTTAGTATTAGAAGAAGGTGTGTATTTGGGAGGGTTTATTGATTTGGGATGGGGGAATAAGGAGGATTTTTGTTTGAGTATGATGATTGATGGATCTAAAGAGTGGGTAGTAATATGTAATGCTCTAGTCAAACCATAATAGAAGGATTATAATTGGATAAAAGGATGTGGGATGTGGTATAAGTGTAACGACCCAATGTTTCATTAATGGAAATCCCTCTTGATCAAATTAAATGTCCCTTTATGTTTATATAAAATGTCATATTTTTTGGTTTTATGTTAATAATTTTGACCGTTGCTAATATAGACATTGAACAGTGATCACATGATTAGTATAAATATAGGACTTTAAAAAATCCAATTTCCTCAGAAAAAAGAAGTGATGGCCTCATCCAGTAGAATTTCCCCATACGAAGCCCATTTGTCAGAGCTCGGAAAAGAGGCGGAATCCTTGGGCTTCGCTCTTAACCAATCCCAAGCTGAGCATCACCATGTTAAGATCGAACGGGACCGTCTACGGGAGAAGTGGAAGTTGATAGAAATTACCACTCGAGCGATGTTATCCGAGCCACTCAAGTTCACTCAATTTCACAACATGATCTTTCATGAGACAAAATATTACCCAATGCATTGGAGCACTATATAATTCTGGATGTACCTGTCACATTCATTTCATTCTCATGTTTAAGTCTTACACATAGATCATAAAACATGGATTCATTAATTATCATATATTATTACATGATCAAGTTTATTCGAATACAGAAATTTTATTCTCATTTCAAATAGGTATAATTGTATAAAGTTTAACACTGTTGATAGAAAATGGGTATGGTATTAAATACATAACGGTTTTGGTATAGAAAATATTGGGGAAATATTAGAAGCATAACGACATCACTTAAAAATTCATAAAATTTATTTCTGATATAGATAGGGGTATCCCATCATTTAGACATAAAATGGGAAGTAATAGGGACATAGAAAAACATTTATCAACCTTAAAAATTGGAAATTTAAGTTATAATATAATAAAGAAACTCTAATAAAGAAGAGAAGGTACAGATTCCAAACTCCATTTTGGTATTGTAACAGGTGTACATAAAGGATCATGGGAGGGATTAATGAGTGATAACGGTGTATCATGTCCTTTAAAAATCATATTCATTGTATGTTATGTTTTTTAAATAAATCAAAATATAACCAATTGAAAATAAAAATGGTTATTTTGAAGAAGGTGCTTGAATTGAAAGGTGGATAGGAAGGTCCCTTACCTTGAGAGTGTGAATACAAATGCTAGGTAGGAGCTTATTCAGAGTTCTGGGGGACCTTTTGAGGACTCTAGATAAGGTAGGGAAGAAACAAGATGAGGTACAATGATTTTTAGTGATGATAGATGGGATCTTGGTTGGGTTTTTATGGGAAATTACTGGGGAATTGTTTATCATTTCTAAAATATAGGTTTTGGACTCTATATAGTAAAATAAACAAAACAATAACCTTCCCATTTTTTACCCATTCTTTCTACCAAAGAGGAATGGTTTTAATTATTTTGTATTTAAAATTTAATAAAACAATACCCTTTATAATGTTTATATTAGTCATACTCTTAATGAAATTATTTTAAAACAAAAAATATATTAATGGTTTTGGAGGATTCATAAAGGATTTATAAAATTAATAAAGTCTCATTATTTTAAAGTTAAAACATATATTTTGTTGTGGATACCAATAATAGTATTTATTACATCACATTAGGGTCATTATGATGTCATAATAGACACCGTATTTGTATACGGTATTTATGTTTTACCTAAAAATTAAACAGTCTAAGGAAACTATTAAAAATTAACGGTTGGATAATTTCAATGTTAATTTACCAAAAATAATATAAATTTTATCTAAATAATTTTATAAATATTTGAATTTACACTTTTAATATAAGAATCAGCATTTATTATGAAATAGTGGTATTTTGAAAAAAATAGGTTTTGAACGGTTATAAAAATTACATATGACTTCATAATAATTATATCATCATTTAAATTTAGTTAAAAAATTAATAAAAATATTTCACTAATATAAAATTTAATTTAAAAAATAAATTAATTATTCAAAAAAAATTACATAATAAAATTTTATTATTACCAAAAATAATTTGTCTTTTATTATATCAAATTATAATTTTTATGAAACTAATTTCTTAATCATTTTTAAAGTAAAAAAATGAAGAGTGAATATAATCAAAATATAAATGAAAATTAGATAATAATATTAGGGTTACTTTTTTTTCTATTCTTTGTTAAATTAGTTTTACCCTTAATTAACATATTTTCAGTTTGTCGTCCTTATTATTATTTATTAAATTTACTATTGATGTTGTTAAAAAATTATGTTGAACTTATTACCTAATATGAAATAATATTATTAAAAATATGTAATCTTAATAAATTTATTGTGGGGGAATAAAATAATTTAAAATAAAACCCGCAAGCATGATGGAAAGCAGTTTTTTGAAAGATATATTTTTTAGGGAAAAGTGGATTTTACATTAATATTATAACTAGTAATCTTCCGTATATAAATTTAAATTCATAAAGATATATATATATATATATATATTTATAATATAAATATTACATCTATATCATTTATTATAAGTATTTATTTTAATTATATATAATCGAGGAGCATTATGAATTCTATAATAGTTTTTAGATAAATGCATTTTTAATCCTAGAAATAAAATTGTATTAAATTATGATATAAAGTTGATTAAAGTGTAATTAATTTAATATAACTAATTAATACTCATTTTAACTTGATATAAGATTAAAATAATAATTTTACCTTTAAATTAATTCATTGATCCAAAAAAGGACAATTTTCAATAAAATGATATTTTTCGCTATTCACATATATATATATATATTCTAGAAAATCAAAAAATTCAAAATAAGTTAATTTTTATATATTGATATAAAAAATTATAATTAATTTTATCAAATAAAATTTCTAAAATTTCTATTAATTAATTATAATATTTCTTTCATAAAAAGAAATAAAAATATTGATGAAAACACATTTTGAAGAACAAAAATACATTTCCCAAAATTGATTGACTATTTACTATGTATTTATAAATATTTCAATGAAATATATATTTTTTATATGGTAGTTAATAATATTCATAAACATAATTTAATGTAAATGTTAAAACGATCATCTTAAAAAAATAATTGTTTGTTTGGGTTTGGTGTTTCATATCACATATGCTATCGAACATAGATTTCCTTAATAAAAACTCAAGGTGTTGAATTCAACCCCCCCCCCCCCCCCTAATGAAATTGAATCCTCCAAATTTAAACATGGACTTGTTAAGGCATGTTTTCAAACATGAAAAAATATTTATGGAAAATATGCATTGAAAATGGGTTCAAAAAATCATCTTGAAAAGAGGGAAAATGTGAGTATAAAGGTAATTATAATACTAGGCTTCAGAGTAGGAGAAAATTTGTGGGAATTGAAAACATATACATATAATAGAAAACTAACACAAAATATGTCATTAAAAGTGATACAAAACATGGTCTGGAGAAAGTAGATAACCACAAAATCATAAATCATTGATGGATGAAATGAAAATCAATTCACCAGAAATGATAATAATATGAAGAATAAAATATTAAATTGAGATTATTTTCCTTGTCTTAGGGAATTTATTTATCATCTAGACTAGGGAAACAATGTAATAAAATTTCTTGAAATGTAAAATTTTATTATTTAATTAATTCCTACTAAAATATTATCTTTTTCTTCAAACGATGAGAACTCAATATGATTCTTTTTATACCCGAGACACTAGAATAAACCTCTAATAGATCACATAATACATCAAATAATAATAGGATATTCCTATTATTTCTATTTATTGACCATACTAACGGAAAAAATTAAGAATGATCATTTTTAAACAATTAAAAACATAGATGATAATCCAATGACATTAAGGGGATAACATATAAATGATATTTCATTCTTAATTTATAAATTTCTTGGATCCCAAATTTTATCCATGATCTATATAATAAAATATAATTTTATATAATATTTTATATTTTAATACTGGTTTATAATGATCTTGGGAATTTACCAAATAATATCTCCCAGGAGTGTTAAACCTGTTGTGCAGTAAGGCTCATTTTTGTGAACCAGTTCCTGATCGAGTCTATCTCAACAAGATGTTTTTGGGTATTACCCCTATATACATCTATTTAAAATCCACATCGACTTATATTATCCATAAAAGTATTTATTTTCCTCATAAACCACTTACTCCCTACTTAAATTTATGGATGTCTTCTTATACATAGTCTTATCCCTCAGTCTTTTGGAAAAGTTTTCTAATCCTATTCTAAAAGAAATAATCTTTTCCTTTGATACCAATTATGATAACCCTAATATTTATTACACATTAATTCATGACTTACTACATAATATTACACATAATACAACCCAAAATATCAATAACCCTATTGTATTTTGGAATTAGGTACATTACATAAAAACTTCAAACAAGAAATATGTCATCTTTATTGAAAACTTTTTTAACCTGATCATAATATTCCATCATACTTAACATTTTATGAGATAACCATGTACATACATAATAATGTGGTGATTTATAAATATTAAATATTAAAACTACTATGGAATTACATTAAGAGAAAAAATATAAAATAGGTATATCAATGGAGAATAAAAAGGGTGAGAATCATGAACATGAACAATAAGACATTATATAACAAGATATCATGGGAAATATAGAAACATCTTAAAACACTGCACCATAAACATTGTTCTAGGATAATTTCCAATAAATAATGATGGAAAAATTCACATAAAGGAATCAGGTTCACTCCTTGTAACAGCATGACCTCTCATGAGACTAAAAATTCAATTGTACAAAAATAATTTTTAACGTCACCTTTTTTAGGTCGGTGTTTTAGAACTAGCATGGATATCTCTTAAAATTGAGTTTTCATTTCAGTTATTATATAACTAAGCTGAAAATCCATTTTTTACGATTCATTACGTCAATTATATAAGAACCAATGAGAAAAATAAATTTTCATGACCTCACGTCGGCTCTATTTAACCGACATTAAAAGGAAATTTTCACTTCGTTTATTTGAAAATTGTTGTGACAATGCCTTTTAAAAACATTTATTAAATAATAGATATGAATAATCTATTTTTCAAGTTGGTTGTTTAGAACCAACATGAAAAATTCATGAAAATTTATTTTTCATATCAGTTCTTAAATAATTGACATGAAAAATCAGTTAAAATTCTATATCATTTCATAAAGGTTATCATAAAACTGACGTGAAAGATAATTTTAATATCCTACCAATGTGGGATTTCAATTTTTAACATCATGACATCAAATATTTCAATTACCGCTTAAAATTTTTAATACCACATTTTCTTTTACTATATCAATTATATGTTTTCATTATACACATATAATAATTTAACGATCATTTATTTCAACAATCATCATTCCACCAACTTGATTTGTATGATTTTCCATGTGAATCCATTATTTATTCATTCCATTATCTCGTCAAGGTATATGTAATTATTTCTCCATGATTTTTCATTTTTTATGATTATTTTTCTTAACAAATATACCATTTAATGAATCTTCATTTATTATAATGAAGAATAATTCTTAGTATCATGGTAAAACTAAAAATCCTCCATCAAATTCTAAAACTCATTCTCACATGAAGGTTTGGTTGCATAATTTGATCTTTCCTCAGCAAAAATATATCAATCTTTTTAAGGTCATAACTTTTGATTCGTAACTCGTTTCGAGCTCTACAACCTGCCAAATTTAAACATAAGAAATTACCTAAATGATGATAAACATTTTTTATGTAGATTTGTAAATAAAAAATGTCAATATTGTATTTTAAAATATTTTTTTTAAAAAACAGATGTGAAAAATATCTTTTTAACTTAATTTTTTTTTGTAAAATTTATTGTATTTCACGTCAGTTTTTAAAAAATAGATATAAAAAATCATAAAAAATATTTTTAATGTCTGTAATTTGATAACTAATGACAAAAAACATATTTATAACAAAACTCTCAATGATATTGTCGAAAAATTGGTTTAAAAAGGTTTTAAAAAGTCAATGTAAAAAAGTTTTTTTGTACTAGTGAATACCCAATGCATTGTAGGACTATATAATTATGGTCACACTTGTCACATTCATTTTATTCTCATAATTAAATGTGTCATATAAATCATGGAACTTTGATTCATTCATCATTATATTTTGTTCCATAGTTAAGGAGTGTGGGGTAGATAAATTTATCTCTTGATTCAAATAGGTGTAATTTATAATTGTGAACACCTTTGATACGAAATGGGTATGGTATTCACTACACAATTTTTTTTTCATTTAAAATATTGATTAACTATCAGCATAATAACAGTGTCACTTAAAATTCATAAAATGGTTTGATGATAGAAAAAGTGGTATCTCATAATTTGGTAATAAAATAGTTAGTAATAAGGACATGGAATGACATATACCATCCTTATGAATTATAAAAAAAGGCATAAGATAATAAATAAACTTGAATAAAGAAGAGAAGTTGAAGTTCCCTTACTAAAATTTGGCATTGTAGTGGGTATACATAATGGTTTATGGGAGGTCTTAATTAGAGTTAATGTTGTATCTCATAATTTTGAAATAAAATAGATTGAATGATATTTTTTTATAAACTATGGAAAATATAACCCATTGGGATTTATAAGTCTAATCTAAAATATTGTTATTAAATTGAAATGAGAAGAGGATTGTCCCTTACCTATATAGTGTGACTCCAAATAATTGGGAGAATATTCACAAGAGCTTCATGGAACTATGGGAGGACTCTAGAGATGGGTTGTAACAAAAAGTATTAGATACATAATTTTTTTATTGAAGATAAATTAGATCTTGGGTAGGCTTACAAAGGAAATGAGTGGGGAATTGTTTATCATTTCAAAAACATTGGATTTGGACTCTATATAATAAAATTAAAAAAACGACAAACCATACCATTGTTTTCCCCATGGTTTCTGCCAAATGGGAGTGGATTTGATTATTTTATATGGATATGGGTCATCATTAAAATGGTAATACACCTACTTATGTTAAAGTGAGTCATACTCTTAGAAAAACGATTTTAAAGCCTTAAAATATATTATTTGTTTTGGAGGATTCCTAAAAGCATTATAAAATAAAAATAAAATCAAATTATTTTAAATGGAAAACATAAATTGTGTCTTTTACCCAATATATTGTATTTATTACATCACATTTGGGTCATTCTGATGTCATAATACACACTGATTTTTCATACAATATTTAATTTTTTCTCAAAAATTTGATAATCTCAATACAATTATAAAAAATAACCGTTGGATAATTTTGAAATTATGATTCAAAAAATAATATTTCTTTTACCTAAATATTTTTTAAAATTTATTAATTTTTACTTTTAAAATAATAATCTAAATTTATTGGGAAATGATATGTTTCTTATGAAAAAAGTATTCAAACCCTTATAAAAATTAAATTTGACTTCATAAAAATTATATAATAATTTAAATTTAATAAAAATTATTTAATAGTAATAATTCAATAAAATAATATTTATTTCAATAAAATCCATTAAAACATCAAAATAAAATAATTAATAGAATTTGAATATTTTTTAAAATAATTTTTGTTTTCTAAATGGAAAATATAATTTTTATCAAACTAATTTCTTAATGTTTTATAAATTTATAAATTAAGGAATAAAAATAATCATAATTTTAATTAAAAGGATATATAAATATTATGGTTTTGTTGTTTCTATTCTTTTTTAAATTATTTTTAGTCTTAATAAACATATTTTTTTTACCTTCATAATTAATATTTACAACATTTATTATACATATTTTTCAAAAATTAAGTTTACTTTATTGTCTAATTTTAATTGAACATGTTAAAAATGAGGAATAATAATAAATTCAAAGATATGGAATTATTTAATTTAAAATAAAACTTGCAAGCATGATGGAAATTTGTTTTCCAAAAAATTTATATTTTTATGGAAAAGGTGATCTTAATTTAATATTATAAATAGAAATATTCATTATATGATTTTCAATTAATATATATATAAGTAATTTAAATATTTATTTTATATAATTTCTCATTATAGGAAATTTTAATTATTTATAATGTATAATTATTATGCATTTGAAAATAGTTTTTAGAAAAATGAATTTTTTATCCTAAATATGAACTTGGATTAAAATCTGAAGTAAAAATGATTTAATTGTAATTAATTTAATATAGAAATAAAATAATTATCTTAGCTTGAAATAAATTAATAAATAAAAATTATAATTTTAAATTGACTTAGTTATCAAAATAAAGGGAAATTTTAAAATAAACATCATTTTAAACTATACATTGAAATATATATTTTTTTTTGAAAAAATTCAAGAAAATTAAACCCATGTTAATTTGTATTTGATGATATAAATAATGGATTGAATTTTCTGAAATAAATTTTCTAAATGTTCTAGAAAATAATTAAAATATTTTTGTCATAAAAAGAAATAAAAATAATTTTTATGAATACGCATTTTAAAGACATAAAAAGAGGTGGAGAAAGAAGAACATCCTAATTTTCTAATTCGTACATTCACAAACACCCAAGGTTCCCCATGTGCTATTTAATTTGAAACATATCAACATCAATAAGTTACAAACATAAAATCCATGTCAAATTTAAATATAATAAGACTATATTTCAATTTGAATTCAAGCATCAACATCATGAAATTCCTCACTAAAACCCCTTTGAAAAACTCATTGAAAATAATAAAACTTTTATGATTAATTTCAACAAACACTTGGAGTATATTTTATCCAACTCCATATAAAAAAACATTAAAATATAAAATTTCCAACAAAAACTTTTGTTACATGAAACATATATATATAATCTATTATAAATCAACTTTTTAGAAATTCGGAAAAAAATATCCAATGGTTATCGTGAATTGGAGGCTACCCCGGGAAAATACAATTAAATATAGATACCAGCATTGAAATGAATTCCAAACTTTTCACCTTCAATGATAACAACTAGATTAAATATGGGGAGGCCCTCACACACCTAAACTACAAAGAAGCAAACTAAAAACCCCATAAAAAATCCCACATTCAGCATAATACATGGTTTATTATTAAATCATTATAAGAAAAAATATATAAAATTAATGTAAAAACATTTTATTTACTATAGAATACATTAATTTCATTAAAATCATTCACCAATTGTGATTAATTTAATTATTAAGACAAAAATACATAGTTCATATAAAAATAGTTTTTCAAAGAAATATATCTTTTACTTCAAATGATTTTTATTTTTAATTGGAAATACTTGATACCCAAATAACTCATTTATAACAATGTAACCATGAATTCTTCATAATTTTTTTATTATTATTCATATACTCAAGTAAAACAACTATCTACCAACTATAATTTAATATTATATAATAGTTTGTTTAAACTCAGTGTTGCATACAACACAAGCTATCAAATAAATTAAATTAAATTGAAAAAAGATATTTCATAATATATCAGGGGGTTACATTATACGCACCATAAAATTATTTTTTACCTCAACAATTTTTACTCTGATACAAATAAATGAGTATATGTCAGTTTCATTACATCCTCGAGTTCCCACATTCCTTCTTAGTTTTTTTTAACTCTCTAGAGAACTTTCACCATGTGGGTAGTATTGATCCCTTGAAAATTATTTATATGATCCAAGATCTATTTTGTTTATTCTTCATAAGAAATATCATGATATAGATTTATGAAATTTTAGTTTAGTACATGTGATATAACAGGTATGTAGTTTCTGAGGAGAGATACATGGAACACATCGTGAACTAGAGAGTGGGTTTATGGAAGTGTCGAGTGATAAGTTACTATCCAGACTCAATCAAGAATCATGAAAGGTAAAATGGACCGAGGAATTATTTTCCCATTCTTTATGAATCTAATAACCATCTACAATGAATAAATTTATAGAAAAACATTATCAACATCTTCCAATGCTATGTTTTGCTGAAGATTGTCAGTGTAACATTTCTGTAGGCTATGAAATTCTATAATGTGTTTTATAATGGACCAAACATTATATGTTATTTCCTTAGCTATATTAGGTCCTAGTAGATTTAATTCTCTGATATCATCCCTGTGTTATATAGTTACACACTTCTTTCCATACAGGTCTTTATAGAGAGTCATCTGAATTCTCGAGTAAAAGTTATAGTTGAATGAAACCTCATCTAGAGAAAGGTGTTGATCCCAACAACCTTCTAAATATATAGAAAAAATATTAGTATATCTTTTAGGATTTTAATTTTTATCTCAGTCTAACCATCTCTCTGAGTATGATATGTCTTACAAAAACTCAAATATGTGTATAGAGCCTCCTGAATACATCTCTAGAATATCTAGGTAATCCTTAGTTCCTAATCATATAAAATAGAATTTGGTAATCTATGAAACCATTCCACTTTCGTAATATAAATTCAAGAAATATTATGCAAAGATAAATCTTCTATTATGGAAAATTAGTGTTCTAAATTTGTCAGTAAATTAACTACAACCAATATAAAATTATTCCCTTTTATGTTTAGGTGAAACTAATGAAAATCCATGGTGTTCTTATTACACTTTGATTTTAGTATGGGTAATGGTTGTAACATCCCCGTAGAACATGGTCTCTCATACATAACATTCTAACATACCAATCCTCGAAATAAATTCTCTAAAATATCTATCATTAACTTATACCACCAAAAATACTCTTTCAAATAACAATACATCTTTGTGCTTCGTAGATGAATAGATAATGAGAAACTATGATCATTATCCAACAACTCTATCAAATCTGGTATAGAAGAGACAAATACTCTTTTCTTGAACCTTATTATTCCATCAAAATCAAGGTTGAACTTAGGAACATTTCATACCTTCTTTTACAACTCAAAAACATTATTTTTCACCTCTTTATTTTTCACATCGATAGATAGTTGAACACCCATTTAGGAAAGATAAGGTTTTACTCTTCCTTCAGTATTTCATGATCCATCATTTACAAAACCCAAAAATATTGGATCTTTTGTAATCCTCATCATAGATAAAATAGTATGATCCCTTCGACTCAAAGCATCTAGGACATTTTTTTCTTTCCTAGGGTGGCAATGTATATAGTATTCATGATATTGATTCCTTTCTAATCATATTATATGTTAATATATATATAAATGGAAATATACTTTAACATTTTTTAATCATTATATTTATATAATACACATCCATGTATATATAATATATCCATATCTTTAAAGAAAAAATTACTACAACTATCTCAAAATCAAGAGTTTGGTATTTTTTCTCATGAACAGTCAATTGGAACGAGTCATGAGCTGTAAAAAACCCATTCATCAAGATAACACATCTCAATCATATATTTAATGCATCACTATAGATTAAAAACTCATCCCTACTACATTTTAATGTACTTATAGTTTCACTAGATAACATTCTATTCTGTTTCTTGAAATTATATTCACATTAATCTATCCAAAGGAACTTTGCTTCCATCCCTATTAACTTGGTGGGGGGATTATATATTCATAATAAATTATCCAAAAAACATCAAAAACATCTAGTTAGACCAAGAAAACTATAGATCTTTTTCACACTTGTTGTTCTAGGATAACATTCAACTTATGTTATTTAAGGATCTATGGATATAACCTCACTTAAGATTATATAAAATAATAAGGAATCCTTCCAAATTCAAAATTCATACACTTTAAATTTTTCATAATGATTCTCCATTATAGGGTCTTCAAAAAAATTATCAAATGATCACCATGCTCTACATTTCTCTTTGAATATATAATAATATCATCTATAAATACTACCATAAATTGTTCAAGGTAATATTTAATGATTTTATTAATTTAATACATTAAATATTAGAAGATTTATTAAGACAAAATAGTATCACTATAAATTCATAGTTCCCAAACACTGTACAAAATGTTTTTTGGATTTTATTCTCCCTCATGACCCTGAATTAATGATATCTGGAATGTAGATTAATCTTGTAAATGTATTGATATTTTTTCAATTAATGAAAAAAGTAATCAATATGTGGTAGATAATACTTGTTCTTGATATTTATCTTGATAAGTTATTGAGAATCAATATAGATTTTATTTGATCCATTGTTCCTGTTAAGAATAACAACTGATACACCCCGTGTTGATGTACATGGACAAAATAATCCCTTGTCAAGATTCTATTGGAGTTATTTCTTCAATTATCTTTACTCAATCTAGGGTTATTCAATATGGAGTATTTAAAATCAGTGTAAAACTAGGTACAAAATATATTAAGAACTCACCATCCCAATTTAGTGGATTATAGGGAAATTATTTTGAAAATATATTTATAAAACACTCAGCAACTATTCATATATTTGTTATTGAGTTTCTCCACAACCGTCTGAGATAAATATACATTTGTAATATAAATCATGACCCATAAAATGGATTTGATTTACATAAGAAGTTAATATTTATCATCACAATTATATACAAACATAGGTTGGTTTGGAATATCAAATGTGACTTCCCTTCCTTGAAAATTGATGTTGTATTTATGTAATGAAATACAATCCATTCCTAATATAAAATCAATCTCAACCAAATAGATAATAACAAGATTTATAGGAATCACATTCCCACAAACTTAAACTATAGAATAATCAAAGATGTGGCATGAGATTATCATACCCAGAGGTGTATTCACTGTTAATTAAATTTCTAATAATTGTGGTAGTATTATAATACCCTTAAAAATTATTTTGATATAAAAGTATGGGTAGATCCATAATCAAATAAGACATTATTGATTCTATAGTGGATGTAAATTGTACCTTTCACCGTGTTTTTATGATTACCCTCATCATAAATAGTGATCAAAAGATACTTACCTTTGTCTCTAGGCTTATGATGTTGTTGAAATTGATCAGCCTCATTCTCTTTTATATTTGGATACTGGTTTTCATAATACCCATACTCCTTACATTCGAAACACTGGAGTGTAGGTGGTACATTCATTTGATCTTTCACTCTATTTGCATCACTTGATAGCTTCTTACCATCAAATTGATATTCAACAGCCCAATGACCTTTAATTCCACACATGAAACATTTACCATTTAAATTAACAAAATTTCTTCCATATTTACTTCCACAATATGATCAGAAAGAAAATATCATATTCTTATCAACATTGGTTTTTATAATTCCCATTGAATTTAATGTTTTTCCCTATAAAAACAATGAGATTGAGGAGTAACTCCACTAACCATTTCCATCTTGATAACACATTGAACAATTTCTAAATAGATATTTATGTGCCTTATGGTTAGATCCCTTTGAAGACTTGGTTTTAATGTAGTGAAGAACGGGTCAAACATAATTTCATGTTACATGATATTATCATATGTGTACCTACCGTGTCTTGTAAAATTTTCTTCATAGGAACCAATGGATTAAACATCCTATTATTTCAGCTAAATTAATTCCTTCTCTATTTGATTATAAAGAATAAAAGGAAATTACTTATTGAGAAATAAGATATTAAACTCATCCATATATATAAATTCAAATTTATAGGTATTGTTTTTTATTCTTAATAAGATTCCACCATTGATCTTATTCTCCTTATAGACAAAAAACACCCAAAATAACATTCTCATGTTTTAAACACTGGATAATAAAAAATATTATTTAAATGGTATTTGTATATTTCTCTAAAAATAGTGGATTGGTTAACCCTCTAAAAGAATATGTACATTTCCTTATAGAGGACTCAATAAAACATTATTCTATCATTTCCTCATCTATAAGTTTACTGTGATTCGTATCTTGATATTTTTTTATCATATCAATTAGACTTTACATTCTCGCTTCCATAACATTTTTTTTCTCAAGAGGACAATAATTTCTTTATTGGTTTCAATTATAATTAACAGGATTCCATTTGGTTCTATACGTTTATTGAAACCTAAAACCGTAGTGAAAGAAACAATAATCATATTGGAAAATCATATAGTCCTAAAAAATCCTTTATAGGATATCTAAATCTATACACGTTATTTTCAATATATGATACCATATGTTTAACTAAGTTCATCTGTGATCAATACTAAAATGTTAGGCTGTTATCCTAGAGTTATAATTATCTCTAGTATTATCAATAAATGTTTAAATTCCAAATTTCTAAACTTCAACTACGCCTTACGTTAATTCCAAATATAATGACCAATACTTTTCATACATTGATATCACATCTTGATAGATGAAAATTCATTAAATAGAATAATAATCCATTTTATAATCATACATTTCTAGTGAATTTGAAAACATGGACACATAAACTAATGGTTTTTAAATGATCTCTATCAAATAACACTAAGTTATTAATAACTATATTCATTATTATAAACATCATACATAGTAACTTTCTTCATAATCTAGGGAATGTAAATATAATAAAGGGTGAACTCAGATGATCAATAAGAGTAAATAAAACAAATATCAATTATCACTTGTTCATAACATGAAGATAATGGAATGAAAACATGATAATAATAATTGAAAATCATACCCATTATATCGTAGATTATAATCATGAGTCATGGAATAAAACATGGAAAATCATAAGAAATTAATCATAATGAAATGAATGAACAAGATCCCTCATATAATAACATTTGAATATGATATAAGTTTTTTGAATACACATAAGTATATAAAATTGTTTCCTTGATAGTTAATGATTACCTCTAAGGATATCATAATGGAATGGTTTCACTTCCAAAACCACCATAGTTTTCAAGGATTGATCCCAAGACTATCATAATAGATTGATTCCCTTACTGAAATGGGTTTACTCCCCATTACAATCCTATTTATCTCTTGATATATCAATCTTGACCCAATGCATTATAGGGTGATATAGGTCCATCCCATCACATAATTAAAATCACACATATGTGTTCGACAAGATCATATAACATTTATCAAATAATAACCCATGAAAATAAATGGGATTTATAAACATTTCATCATAGAAAACCTCATGGAAGAGGAATGGGTTTCATAAACAACTCATCATTTCATTATAGAATAACCAAGGGGAAAGGAACATGTTTCATAGACATGTTTTCATGATAGAAATAAATTTTCTAGATAAATAAAAAGGATTCTATGCTTGGATCATATTCACGATAAATCATAATTTAAGTCAAGTGTTTTTATCTTTGATGAATAAAAATATTTTTACTAGATTATTAAATAATTCTTGAGAAAAATACCCTTTCCCCTTTGAAAATAACTTTTCCAAAAAATGAAAAAATATTGTCAAAATAATTCTATGGGGAAATATCCTTAGTTTATTATAAATTAATATTTTTATTATTAATAACACAAGATGTTAATAAATTCTATTCGTGTCATATATGTTAATGGAAAACATTCCTATCATATTTTTGAAAAAATTCATAAAAGTCCCTTCATTAGAAAATGACACGAATATGAATTATGAAATTTGATGTAAAAATTAAAAAAAGGTAATAATTGAATTTTGGAAATAATTTTATTTAATTAAAATAATTCTTTAAAAATATTTTAGAAAATATGGATGTTGAAGAGAAAAGGTTTCTTGATTAAAGAGAGAGATAATGTCAGTTTCCCTTAAAAATGTATTTTTTGTCTCTTATGAACATAATATGTTAAAATGAAAGGGAGTCATTTATTATCAAGAAATAACTATAGTAGAGTAAAATTAAAGAGTTTATTTAGAATTATATCAAAATATTTCATCATCATTAACTTATTCATAAACAATCCAGATAAACAATGAGTTTGTAAAGTAAAACCCTTACCACTTAGGTAACTTTTGAATCATAAGTGTTATTAATGAAATATCAATATATGGATATTCAAATCTTAATAATTTTTATAATATTAATCATTAAATTAATTTATTGTCATTATATACATCACAAAAAATCAACAAATGGTGTATAAGGCATGTGTCCCCCAAACTAAAAGTGGGACGAAAATTCTTTACCTTACATCTGAATTCCTTCAAACACACTAGAATCAAATATATTAAAAATATATATTTATTATGAATATATAAAAACCAGAAATAATATATATCAAACCACATATTATTTACTTATAACCATTTATTAACTATTTATTACCAATTATTTATTAAAATTATTGTTCTTGGTGATATAGGCTTTGTTTTTTCATGTAGGTTTTTGTTCAATCGTTATTGTTCTCATATTGTCATCATAGTTACATAATATACTAGATTATAATAATAATATAAATATAATAAATATTCATTATATAAATGATAATATTAATTAATAAAATTAGAAATATAAAAATTAACTACACTTTTCATAGAGATAGTAGGACCTACGCATGCATGAACGTAATTTTCATTTTTTTGACAGATGGTATAAAATATTTAAATAATAAATAATGATTAAAAAATAATTAATATATAATATATATCATATATATTCATTAAATACATCCTTATTACCATCCAAGTAAAACACAATGGAAAAATAATTATATTTCTTCATATTTGTGGTAGTCCACATATACGTGCAATTAACATTATTAATTTTAAACTATTTGGAAGGTAAAAAATAATATATGATATTATAATCCCAAAAATATAATTATTTAATAACTATCATATATTAACATTAGTCTTATAATAATACTCATCCGTAAAATTTGATGATGAGAAATGAATTGCATCTCTATGTGGAGATGGTAAGTCTTGCATATGCACATGTAATATTTCCAATTCCCATTTGATGGAAAGGGGGTGAATAAGGTGGTTCAATAATCCTAATAAAATTTAATTAAATTAATAATATTTAATTTATTATTTTTTGAAGAATATTACATATTTAATGGATGTTAAATAAATATTAAAAAAGAATTATATCGATTAATGTGATTACATATTCATTGGTGTAACAGCTTAAATTATCATCTGAATGGATTTACGGTTGGTCTTTTGGGAAGATGAGAAACACTATAATGTGTATAGGGTAGGTGAAAAGATAAATATTTAGATTTTGGTTAAGATATAATGCTCAAAGTCATTTTTATAAGATAATGTAGGGGTACCCTTTTATAATATTGGGGAGTGGCAGTCTTGGAATTTTTTAAAAGATAAAAATATATTAAATTCATTATCAAGATAAATGGTTCCAATTAGATAATAAATTAGAATGGGGTTAAATTTTATACTATATATTATAAAAATATTCAATTTTTAATATTTTTATGATTTTTAAGAAAATTAATAAAATATTATCTTAATAAAATATCATTATTGTCAATTAAGGCTATTCATTTTTTTAATTAAAAGACATAAATAAAAGATTTTAATTAAATTTTATTTCTTTGAAATAAAAATAATATGTTATACCCATGTAAATAATTCATGACATATATTTACTCAATGAAATTATATTATCAATAATGTTTTTAAAATAATTTTATATATTTTGTTTATAAATTAGTGAAATACTTCATGAGTGTTGCATAAGAATTTAAGTTCATTATATAATTAATAAAAAATTATAAATAAAATTATATAACGAAAATAATTTTTTTATTCTCAAAATAGACACTTATAGTAATTCCTAAATTTATCTTCTCCCCATTTGAAAACATAAGGTATATTTAAAACTAAGAGAATTTCATTTTGTAATTTTCTTTACATTAAAAATTATATACCTCATTTCTATGGGGATTTTTTCATTAAAAACTCAATGTAGATCCTATGTTGACAAGGGTAGAATTACCTTCATCTAATAATAATTAGGTTGAAAAATTATGGCCTTATCAATTTTTTAAACCTAGATTAACCTAATTTACCCTTTACCATGGGGATAAATTTTACCATGGTTAATTTTTATAATGAAAAAAAATAAAAGGGACCTATTTAAAAAAATTTATACTATTGATTCAAATTATTTAATCTATTTTATAAATTTCAATTTTATATGTGGTAGAAGTTAATTTTGAAATAAATGTGCAACATGAGATAAAAACATATTTTTAGAAAAATATATTTTTATGCATAAAACATGGTTTATTCTTATCTCATGCATGTAAAAATTTATTAAATGAATGTTAAAACATTTTATTTAATATATAATATAGTAATTCCATTAAAATAATTCACCAATAGTCATTAATTATATTTATTGAGATAAAAATACATTTTGTTCATAAAAACTATTTTTTAAAAAAATTCACTCATTATTTTCAAATGAATTTTATTTTTACTTATAATTAAGTGAAATCCATATAATTAATTCATATAAATATAACCATATATTTATTAAATTTTTTATCTCTATTCACACTCTCCAATCCAATGGATTGGAGATATCTATAATTTAATAGTATATCATAGTTCCATTTAAACTTAGTGTTGTGTATAATACGAGATATCAAATAATTAAATTTATTTTAACATAATATTTCCTAAAATAATAGAGAGTTACAGTTATATCATATAAATGACCTCATAATTTTTTTTGTATCATAAGGTTTTTGGGTTTGGCTAAGTTTTATAGATTTTTTTTCTAGGGACATCTCTATGCTTTATTCATCGTTAATAGTGTGGAATCAGAGTGTTAAAGTTTGAGTGGGGTGAGAATTTCCAAATTTATTTTAAATATTTGCATGCCCATTTGACCTATACACTAGTTTTGACTCTTCTTGATCCTGTAAAATGTAATTGAATGTATTTTTATACCTCATGTGCGGGGTCGGGGCGTGTACTAATACAGGATGACCATGTTGTGTCTTATTTCTCATGGAAGCTATGTCTGCATGAATAGAATTACCCCACCCACAATATAGAGTTAGATATTTTAATTCATGTGTTTCATTCATGGTGTCATTCCCTTCTTTAGTAATGTTATATAATATAATTGGGTCATAAGGGATTTAACAATATCTTCATAAATATAGAATTGAACCATGGGCATAGATTTTTTTGTAGAGTTTCCTCGGAACTATTATTGGAATATAGATTATACCCTCAAAAAGGGTAACATGGTTATTAACACCTTGATAAAAATGTTTCCTGCCTAGGTTGCTTGAGAATTAGTAAATGAGTGGAGTTTAATAAGCATATTTACTAATCAGAGGATATTGGTGATGGAGCATATAGACTATGTGATTTAGCTTATGTGAAAGTCACACCCTCTCTTCTTGACTTGGTTCTATGTGAGTATGCATTGAACCATGTGTTCTAGTATACTATCCATGTTAAAATGGTGGGGAGGTCTTAGGTGGTGGTTTCTGTGTACCAATAGTTCTCTCCTCTTCGAGAAGTGGATGGTGGTTCCTCTAACCTTGAGGTAGAAGGTTATTCAAGATGGGAATTATTGTATTTGGGTTGTGCACCCCAATGATTAGAATATGTTTCATACCATGAGGAGGAGGTATTAATGTTCTAGGTTGTGGAGGTCAATTACTGATTTTGTTTCCAATTATTTTACCTTCTTATGGATCAAATTTGTGCATCATAGATCTATCAGGATTTTTCATCCTATTCCCATTATAGTGTTTACATGGGACAAAATCAATATAGATTTTGGGAACTTCTTACCTCATAATCCTAGTGGAAAAAAATGCATGGGTTATTTTTGGTTTACTAATGAAATAATCTAATTATGTTCCCATCAAATAGTCAAAAAGGTATAAAAGCAACTTATCATTTATGTATGAGAGGTTTTTAGGTTTGATAGGGTTCCATAATCAATATTTTCTTATTGGGATAATCATTTATCTTATATATTTCCTAATTGACACTAGTAAGCTATGAAAACAAAGCTAAGGTTGAGCATACCATACAACCCGAAGACTGATATTTAGTTTGAGTGGATCATTCTGACTCATAGGGATATTTTATGGGAATATGTTATTTTCTTTATAGGTTCATGGGAAAGGAATATTCAATTGGATTTGTTTTTATTCAACAATAGTCATCATGCCTCAATTGGTATGTCTTAATTTGAGGTGTTATATACAAATCCATTCAATAACCTATTATTTTGGGCTCAGGTGGGTGATCATTCTTTACCTAGACCAAGTCTCATCCAAGAGATGATATATAATGTTTGGTTTATTTTAATGATGTTAAAAATAGATCAAAGTCACCATAAGTCTTGCATAAATTGATTCTATGTCCTATTATAGTTTAAGGTTTGTGATCATGTTCTTTATTGGGTTTTCATTCAATTACTACATTGTCACTTGAGAAAGAAAGGAAATATTATGTCCCATTATGTTAGACCATTTTGAGTTATGGAATGTCTTAAGAAGTTATCCTGTCAATTGGAGTTTCCACCATGTTAGACTTAATTTATAACAACATTCATGTATCCTAGTCCAGAATATATCATCCAGACCATTCTCATGTGATATAGTGGGTATATTTATAGGTGGATCATGATTTCAACATTGTTCAGAAGCTAATATTTATCTTGGATTATCAAAAAAACATTCTTTGTGGTAAATAGATCCTATGGGTCCATGTGCTTTAAAAGTTTTGTTGTGATATAAATGAAACATTATATATGTAATACTTAGTGGGGGATTAATGGTCTCTAATTGTTTATTCTAAGGATGCATAAGGACAATTTATGGGAAAAAGGGACATAGTGGGGTGAATTATGAAACCTTTAGGGTCCTTAGCGTGGTTTATTTCGAGATTATATTATTCTTTATTTATATCAGGTGTTTCGATGAGTTTTTTGGATAAAAACAATGTTTTTGTAGAAGCACACCCTGGATCATGATCATATCATGATTTTATTAACTGTGTAGATAACCATGTGACGGTGATGTTTTGGGGATATTGTTATTTTTTAAAGTGTGGGAATGGTTTGTCTAACTGTGTGAGTATATTTAGAAACCATGTGGGTTGTGTTTGAGGAGGCAGTGTCTCCTACATGGTTGGTGTACATTTTTTTGTTTGTGAGGTCAAACATTGTGGTATGTACATGTCATTAAAATGGTTATTTTGACCATTTTTCTATAATAATCTTTATGTTTTCCCTCATTTCTCATCCCCATAATTTTTATCCCACTCCCATTATGATGGAGCATCACTAGTCTCTTTTATGTTAGATTCCTCTTGATTACATGGTGTTTTAGATAGATTTATGACTTTTTCATCCTAATTTCACATTCATCTCCATTTAACCTATATTTTCTTACATTTTGATGGAAGTGTGAAACTTTATCTTCCCCAGGAAAAAATATACAGTTGTTAATGGTGTTTTTTTGTTTTACTTCGTTTTAGGTGTTTGAGGTCCTAGAATTCTTGAAACTATTAGTTTACTTCAAATGTGACAAGTTTGGAATTAATTTTTATGTAGGTGTCTCTATTTACATGTGTTTTCCATGTCTAGATACTAATTTTCTATAAACATTGGTTTTTATATATCAAATTTTCTTTTAAATTGATTTATGATTATTGGGTATCTGTTATTTATGAGATGAAAAGTTTTTTTTGGAATTTTTATTTTGTGAGGTGGTTTCAAAAGGGAGTTTGATTTAATGCACACTGAGTGTTTATTAAAATGTATCAAATGGGTTTTATGATTTCAAAAATATTTTTTAACGGGTTTTAAATTAGATAATTCATGGTGTGGATTATTATATTGAAATTGGAATTTTGTATTAACATTTTTTAAATGGAGTTTATGATTGGAACTTGTTAATGTAGATATGTTTGGAATTCAGAGGAATGTGGGGAACCTTGGTTGTGTGAGAGTGCATGAATTCGAAAAATATGATTTTATATAAGGTAATATGTGAGCCTTTTTTCAAAATACCATTTGAGATTTTAATATTTTGTCCAAGGGCCCAAGTAAGACTCTAAGAGTAAGTTTGACTATGTTTATAAATTTTTTACCAATAGATGAAATAAAATCTTGTTAATTTAGTCCAATGGAAGACCTAGATAAATTCAAACTTGTTATAATTTCTTATTAGGATTGAAAACCATATTATAGGCTAAATAACACTATAACCTTAATATTTGATCCTATGTTGTATTTTTCTTGTACTCAGTTGATTTATATTATTTCATCCATTATGTTTTATCCATGTTTTATTGAGATAAGTTGCATTATGACCACATACACATTTTTTGGTTATATGATGTTGATAATTCTTATAACTTTATTTATTCCTTTTTTGGTAATATTTAGTGAAACATCCCACCCCTCGTCATTGGATTGAGTTGAGGATGAAGTGATACTTGGCATTAAGTGATGTCCCGAAGTTGAAAAAGGTAGACAATAAATTCCAAGGGATTCAATAATGGAGGGTGATGATTTTCCATTTAAAATAAAAATAACCAACAAAACGTTTCATTACCAAAAACATTACAAGATGCATGTCAACAATATATTACAATTTGACCTCATACCAAATGAAAAAAATACAAAACCATACCAATACCACGTCAGAGTACCAAGATGAATAATAAAACTAAAAAATCCACGACATAATGAAATAACTACACAGATCCATACCAAGCTCGATACACCAACTCCACAACTTTCCTAGCATCATGATGATCAACTAAATATGTATGATGATTTTCTTTTACTTGTTTCGTAGAATAAAACATCTAAAAAAATTAACTATATTCCAAATCTAGGGATGTGTAATAATACTTAGTAGTTTCTCCCCAAATGACTTCCTAACTCACACCATTATGAAATAATACATTACTACATTTATATTAAACAATTTATATAAAACCAATAAAATTGTTCAACATTTACCCATAGGCCAAACACATCACTACCATAATATTTTATCTAAGTAACCACATTTTATGGAAAGGAACCAAACAATTAATTAAATATTTCCCTATTTTCCATTTTCATAACACATTTCATTTCATATGACATAATTCATAAACCTAAAATACACACACAACTAAAACACCCAATATAGGTGTTACCATTGATGGCGGAACTTCGTGTCCATAACCAATCCACTTTTTATTATGGTAATTCACTACCTCATTCCAACCCTTTAATGGTGGTACTTCATGAAAACAAATCATCCCCATTTTATCTCATTCTTAACCATTCATTCCAAACATTCCAAATCCACTATTTGAAACAATTTCAATAAAATCATCACTTTTTATTTAAAACACTCAAGAGCCAACATCCCTTCCAAACAATATTATAACCAAAAAAAATGAAAAAACCATTTCCAACATCCATTCCAAAACCAATTCCAATAAAACAACATTTTTATTTATAATCCATTCACAATCCATTTTCCAAATGAAAAGGAAATAGTTGATTTTAAAATCATCATTTTAAAATCCCATAATGAATCATATAGAATAACAATATAAAAATTTCCCCAAAATTCAAACATAATCACTAAAGGGGTTTCAACTAATATTATCAAAAATATTTCACATTCAATTTCAAGAAAAAAAATTAATTTGAAATCAAACCGTACAGTTTTAGCAAGAGGATTTGAGAGTGCAGCCGACTACCATTGTGGTTTTGGAGAAAATGACCAATGGTAGAAACACCCAAAAAATCCAGGTGAAAACATCCAATATCCCTTTTAGAATCCTTACCCTAACAAAAGGTTCAATTATTATTTTTATTGAAAAATATCATAAATCTATCTATTAAATAACTAGAACTTTGAAACCAAGAGAGTGATAAGAGTAGATTTATGAAAAATCAAGAAACTACCTGGGGAGGTGATTTATAGAGGGATATTTTCCTTCAAAACATCAAGATAACCCTTCAAATCGCTTTCAAAGTGAGTGGTAAAGATTCACTTACCTAGTAGAAGAGGAAATCCTAAGTTAGGGCTACATGGGAGCAAGAATATGGTGTTTAGGGTAAATCCAAACCAAGCCCCATTTTTTAAAATCCTCTTTTTATGAAATGAATGGTCTGGCCTCACGGTTAGACAGCTTGTGCGCTAACTATGTACATGATACTACCTCATAGGATACCTCACATGATTGGACCACATAGTTAGACATACCATTCACCAACCATGACAAATCCTATTTTCATGTTTTGCAAGGTTTCCTAGATATTATATATGATTCTCACTAATCGTGCTGAAACTGTGCAGTCTTATAGAATCCCAGAACCTTCCCAAAAACCTTCAAAATCTCGAAAAAATTTCCCAAAAACATTATATACATAAAAACAATAATTAATTGGTCACATAACTCAAACCATGGGTGCTAAATTCTCTCTAACATTAGACATTTCATCATTGGAAAGTAGAAAATCATCACTTTTGTGAAGGATCTCTAACCATTGGTTATCCCTTTCATTCTCTTGTTCCAAAATATCCTCTTGAATTTGACCATGCTCCCATAAAACCTACACAAGACTGATAATTTTCTCACACATTAATTTCTCTTTCCTTTCAGAAATCTGCGCTGGAACATGCACCAATGAAGCATCTGGATCCATCTCAACATGATCACTTCAAATCACAAGGTAAAGATCAGGATGATACTTTTTTAACTGTGATACATGAAACACATCATGCATCGCACTAGACCATGGTGGCTAGGAAAACAGCTATTCATCTTCTCCAACATGTTCAATTCCCTCTAAAGGCTAAATATTCCCTGGAGATAACCTTCCCTACTTTCCAAAAATGTTGATGTCCAAGCCTAGGAGATATTTTCAAGAATATATTATTTCCCACCTGAAATTCCAACATTCATTAACGATGATCCACATATGATTTATGATAAATCTGATCCATCTCTATTTTCTTTCTAATCAAATTATTCTTCTCTTTTTTCTCTTGTACAAGGATCATCCTAATCATCGAAGTCTCACATATTTCAACCCATCAAAGTGGAGAACAATAAGGATGACTATACAATGTTTCAAAAATATCTATATGTATCAAATACTGATAGCTATTATTATATGATAACTACATAAATGGAAATTACTCCTCCCATGAGCCACTAAAATTCATCACAAAATCTAATAGCATATCTTCAAAAATTTGTATCATTCTCTTAGATTAAACATATATATAAGAATGATATTCTATACTTATTGTCAACTGAGTCCCAAGGGCTTATTTTAGGGATCTCTAAAAATGAGATGTAAAACTCATATCTTTATCTAATACAATTGAAACTTTCACACTATTCCTCATTAAAACCTCTTGGATATATATTTCCGGCAGATCCTCCACCATATGAGATTCACAAATAGTGATCGAATGGGCTGACATTTTGAGATGATCTACAATCACCCATATGAAACTATGTTTTCTAACCATAATTTAGAGAACTATACAAAAATCTATAATTATCTACTCCAAATTATATATAGGGAATGGTAAAGGCTACAACATTCCTACTGGTCATGGATTCCCTATATAGAATTGTTGACAAGTCATTCATCTCGACACAAAATCACTCGCATTCTTTTTCATACCCACCCACCAAAACTACACTTTCAATTCCTTATACATTTTTTAATTCTAGGGGGGAAGACACATTTTCAATGATGATATTCACTAAGAAGTAGTTTTTGAAAAGATTTTGGTATAACCATCCACTTTTGAAACAACAATACGAAATTCCCTTCTAGTTTCGGGCCCTCAATGTTCTCCCATCCTTTGAGCTTTGACCTCATAGACACACATTCTGAGTAAAACTCCTATACCTCTTTTACCAATCAAACCTAATCTGGAACCAATAAAAATGGAAAACAAACTACTACATCACCTTGATTTTCACATTCCAAATGCATTTTGGTTCTGAAGGACATCAACTACCACCAATCTGAAGCTTCATTTTCCTCATAAGAATTTTAATTTCTACATAATGCACCCCCCCCAATCGAATTTCTTTTACTAATTGTGTACATCAATTAAAAGTAAAACATCATGACGTACTCCATCCCACTCCTCTATCTCAAATTCAAATCCATTTGTCAGAAAATATGATTCATACTTTTATGATTAGTAAACACTGTTAATTTATCATTAAAGAGATAGTGACACCATCTTTTCAATGCATGTACCAAAACCACTAACTCCAAATCATATGTTGGGTTTTTCACGTTAAACCTCAACTGGTGTGATCCATACACAACCATATGATCTTGTTGCATGAGAACACACCCCAACCCTGATCCTGATATGTCACAATACACTGTGTACCATTTTCTTGGTTCTAGAAAATCAAAATTGGTGTAGATGTAAGGTTACCCTTAATCTCTTCAAAATACATAGGATTCTTCTCATTCCATTGAAATGAATAATTATTACGTCTCAAATTTTTCTTCAGCGAATTAAATCATGAGAAGTCATGAAAAAAGGATCAATAATAACCAACTAGACCCATGAATATTCACATCTCAAAAAAATTCTTTGGTGGTTGCCAAGATATAACCAACTATATCTTTTCAGGATCCACTAAAACTCTTTTCTCATAAAAAAATTTCGATGTAAATGTATATATTTTGTATAAAAATCACACTTTGATAATTTGGTATACAACTAATAATATCTCATGATTACAAACACTGTCTCCAACATTGGATCATCATCACCCATTTTCCTTGAATATACCAATATATCATCAATAAATACCGCTATTAAAGAATTAAAATATCTCTAAAATATTGGATTCTTAAATTCCATAAATACCACTTGTGAATTTTTTTGACAAAAGGGAATAAACACATTCTTATAGTGGTCATATCTACTCCTGGATTTTTTTTTGGAATATCCACCTTTCTTACACACAACTAAAGACATCCTGACTGCAATTAAATTTTGGAGAGTAATCGATATCCCCTCAATAAATGAATTGATCATCAATTAATTGGAGTGCATATTGATTCTTTATGATAAAATAGTTATTCTTATGATAATCCACACACAACTAGAGAGTTACATTTATCTTTTGGAAGAAAAAAACAAATGCTACCCATGGAGAGGTGCTAGTCTGGATAAAACCATTTTTAGTTCCACCAACTAGCCTTTCAATTCCCTCAATTCTATTAGTTTTATTTGGTTAGATAGAAGTCGAAAAGTACTAGTCCCTAGGAGGATATTAATCTCAAAATACACTTCCATTGTGGGTGGAAACCTTGATAAATTTTTAGGAAAGTAATAATGAAATTAATCAACAACTATTGGAATATAACTTCTCTCGATAACTTCCATCAATTCTAAATATAATTCCATTAACTGATATGATATATTCCCAAAAACTACTGCCAAAAATACTATTGCACCGAACTTTTCATTTTTCTTCCATCTAAAGAGACGCTTGACACAATCTTAAGTATTGAAACTAATCATTCACACATAGAAGTCGATGTCATCCTTAAACATCATCAAAATACCCAAAAATAGGGCTATGTTGTTGGAGTCCTTCTCAGGTACTAATAAGTCCCATATCAATTCAACCTAATAGCTATATGACATGATCTATAAATAATGGATTCAAACTCTCTTTGACCCAGATGAGTTTTATGTTTCAGAACAAAAGCCATCATTTCGACATTTAATCCCAATTGATAAACAACACATGAATAAATGAAATAATGATATGTACTCATATGAAACAACACTTTCATGAAGGTAGAATTCCAAAAAAAATACCTCTCAAAATATTTTTTCCATGTTGATCAATGATCACTACAATATCAACTCTAAAAACGTTTTTATTGGTCACATATTTCTCTTTATTAATATAATCGAACTATCCTTTTGATGATTCCTGGTGTTCCTAAAATAATCATGGTTAACTATGTTCTTCTAAAGAGGGGTATGATGATTCCCTCATCTGGTGGACGAATAAGAGGTCGGTGACCACTGAGAATTTTCACAAATAGCAAACCTAAAATCATTCCAATAGTAACATTGAATATGTCCCATATGGTAAAAATATTGACATTCTCTAGGTCGTGTCACACATTCTTACTTCATGTGGCTTATTGAGACAAATTAAAAACATCTAGGATTACTCGTAGGCTTCATATGATGTTTCACATATCCTACCGACTGATTTTAATCCACACTCCAACTTTGTAAATAAGTATCCCTCTTCTTCTTGCTCCTCACGTTAGAGTTCCTAGAATTTAAAATGGGTATCAATATACCTATACAAATCTTATCCCCCATGATATACCTCTCTGCCACAAAAACTCTATTTTCCATCTCTGTATAATCCATTATACAGAGCACTGAAATATTGAAAAAAAAATCTTACATCATCCTAGATTTAAAAATACACACCTTTAATGATGTACTAGTCACAACCTCTAGTGTAAATCAGAATAAATTCATGAATTTATCCTAATTTTAAATAATCGAATGGTTCTATTATTTCAAGATAAAGTAGTATGTTATTATCTAAATTCTAATCATGTGAGGATAAAAATAATTTCTTCAACAATTCCCCAGAATCCTCCCATGACATGCGTTATTTATATATTTATTGGACCACTAACTCCCACCAAAAATGCGCAAGGTCTTCCAAAAGGAAATTTCCTAAATTGAAACACAACTCCCTCAGTGTGCCTAGGAAATTGAAGATTCTATTAATCCTATTAATCTACACCTTTGCCTTTTCTAGTTCTAAACCACACCAAAAGATGGTTGGACTCTACTTCTAAAACTAAAACAAATGATCTATATTCCTCTATTTACCCCTTTTATTCCCATTACCCATAGACTAAAAGGATTTAACTATACTATGGACTATCTATTGGTTCACCTAGGGCTCTGAAGACACTACGTCTTTAGTAGTTCCCTCTGGTTGTTGTATATGACGCCTACTTAGTTCCATTTCAATCTACACAACACAAGCATCATGAGTCTCACTCTATAGAAAATAAAGGATTTAATTTTTAAATTATATCACATAGAAACTATCACAACCATAACTTCCAAGATTCAATAATTTCAATGTTCAATAATATTTGAAAAATTCACCATTTTTTGAAAATAACCTCATTTTAAAAATACCACGTCCTTTCGCTTTTCAAAAGCACGCATTTGAAAATAATTTCAAAATTTTTCAAAAATTAACATATTCTTACCACAACATAAATTATTACTCCATGTTAGTTATGGAATCCTACTTGTAAGTCACTTATTCAAGGCATGTCATTATATTCTCATTGGTTAAACCCACAAAAATTTTATTTGTCTACAATTAGTGTTTCCAAGAAACTTTTGTTTCTAACTCCCTAGTAACTTTATGTTCAACATAAAAATGTTAGATATGTATTTTATGATATAAATTGCATATTCTTTCAATACTACTACTCTATACCATCCCAAATCAAGGAATAAACAAAGAATAAATGTAAACTCTTAGACCAGTGATTGATGCCAAATGAATGAACAAACTGATACCACTTGTAACATCCCACCCCTCATCAGTGAATTGAGTTGAGGAAGAAGTACTAATTGGCCATGGCTACATCCCTTAGGATTCAAAGGATGATAATAAATTCCAATGGATTTAAGACTGGCGGGGTTGATTGTACCTTTAAAATTAAAATATCCAACAAAACATGTGATTATCAGAAACCACTACATGATGTATGTCAATAATTCATAACAATTCAACCTCATAGGAAATGAAAATAATTCAAAACCATACAAATAAAACATTAGAGTATCCAGTGGTAGAATAAAAAAATTAAAAATCAAGAAACAAGGACATAACTCCATAGATCTATGCAGAGCTCCATACTCCAAATCCACAACTGCCCAAGCATCATGATGTTCCACTAAATAAATGTGATTCTTCACTTTTACCCGTGTCCCGAAATACAAATTTTGAAAAACTACAAAAGTTCCAAAGTAAGGAGTGAGTAGTAATACTTATTAGGTTCTCCACAAATTAATTCAATACTCACGACACTATAAAATAACACTTTATCACATTAATATAAACCAATTTATATAAATCCAGTAAAATAGTTCAACAATTACTGACAAGGCAAACCCATCACTACCAAATCTGTTTATCCAAGAAACCACATTTTAAGAAAAGAAACCAAAAAAGATATTAACCATTTCCAAATTTTTAATTGTAATTAAACATTTTATTTCATATAACCCAATACATATACCTCAACTACACACATAACTCAACCCCAAGCTTGGTGTTACCTTTGATGGTGGAACTTCACGTTCATAACTCATCTTCTTTTTTATTGTGGTACTTCATGACCACATTCAACCCATTTGATGGTGGTAATTCATGATCACTAACCATCCCTATTTAAAATCATTCTTAGTTGTTCAATCCAACCATGGAAATTAAACTATTGGCAACCATTTTAATAAAATTATCACTTTTTATTGAGAACACTCAAAATCCAGCATCCATGCCAAACAACATTGTAACCAAACAATGAAAAACCCATTTTTGACATCCATGTCTAACATAATTCCAATAAAAAAATTTATTGAAAAATTCATTGACAATAAATTTTCATAAATCAAACCATGCAATCAATTTTAAAATACGTATTTGAAAATCCAACAATGTAGCCTGTTTCACAACAATACAACAATATCCCAAAAATTCATAGATCATCATGAAAGGGGTTTCAACCAAGCATCACACATCAATTTCACAATTAATTTCTAAAAGAATAATTAATTTAAAATCAAGAATTATAGATCCAATAAGAGGATTTCAGATTGAATCCACCTAGCTTTTGGGTTTTTGGGAAAATGACCAATGACATAAATGATCACCAAATCTAGGTGAAAACACCCCAAATACACATTAAAATACTTCCCTCAGAAATAAGGTATAATATAATCATGATTGGAAATAAAAACACTAGATATTTGAACAATATAACTAGATCTAATAATCACGGAGAGATAGAAGAGAAGATATAATAGAAACCAAGAAACTACTAATAAATGAGACGTACTAAGGGAGAACAGCCTTCAAAGCACTAGGAAAACAGTTATAATTACTTCCAAGATGAGGGGGATAGGTTTACTACCCTTATAGAAGAGTAAATCCAGATTTATGGCCACATGGGTGCAAGAACGAGGTGTTTAGGCAAAATCTCAAATAAGTCCCATTTTTAAAAACTCACTTTTTAAGCAGCACATGGTTATACAAATCATGTGCTAACCATGTGAATGATACTACATCTGTGGTACCTCTCATGGTTGGCTCTTATGGTTAGACATAATATTTTCCAACCATTCCAAATCCCATATTCCCATGTTTTACTATTTTCTATAGATTCTCCAGGGTTTTTAGTAACCGTTCTCAAACCGTGTGCCCATAGAAATCCTCAAAACCATAAAAAAACCTTCCAAACACTCCTAAACATTACCCAACCACTATATATACATGTAAAACATAATTATAAGGCTTATATACCTCAAAATTGTGTGCTACATTGATCATGTTTATGTCAGGGGTATTAATATTGTAATTTGACCCTTCTTATGAATTTTTTGAAACATGGATTATTTTGAGAAAACTCAGAGTGTTTTAAAAATGGAAAATATTTTCAAGAGAGATTGTTTTAAAAATTGACTTTTTTTAAATTTATTTTAAAATTAAAATTATTATTTTTCATGTTTAAATTCATTATATAATTTATCGTGGTATCCTACTCTAAATTTCTCCTCAAACCCTCTATATTCATTTGGGCATATGCAGAATTTTTCAATAGAACATTGGTAAATTAAAGGGAATCGTGCATTACGATATCACTTAATAATTACATTTTTTGGGTTTTTTTATTAGAGAAAACTTGGTCTCATGGGGTTTATCAAATTATGAGCTATTTTATTAGATTTTCTAGGGTTGGGATGTTATTTATTAGTTGTTTGGGTATTGATCTTGGTTTGTAGTTTTGATCTTTTGACTGTGGATATCTTGTATAGGTCTTGTATTTGACTTTTTATATGTAGTGATGTGATGATTTTTATGATATGTTCATTAAGTAATTGTTGTTCTTACTCTATTATATGTTTACATCTGTTGATAATTTTTACTCAATTTATGTGGTTAACTAATTCATGGATGTTTCAATCCATATTTTCAGGGGATAATTTTTTTAAAAGGGTTATTTATGATTCCCTAGTACTTATATCCAATATTTGGTCATCTAGAACAAACTTTGAGCCTTATGGTGTTCTATATTAGGTGATGGGTTGGGTTGACCTAGGATTGGTCATGATAGATCTATCTCACTAAGACCTAAGAATCACCCTTTTCTAGCCATTAATTAGTGATTTAATTATTGATAGTTTTCAAAAGAACATTATTCAATATAGTACTCATTATATTCATGGAATCATTTTAGATGATGGTATTAATGAACAAAAAGGTTTACATCTCCTACACATGTCCCCTGGTAGTCTTAAGCTCTAATGATTCAAATTTTGGTGTCCCCGCAATTCAAAACTATAAATACCAAGGTCCATTCCAAACTCATTAGGAAACATTTTTTACTATTTTCTACTAAGTTAAATGTATTGAACTCCAAAAACAGCTCTAATATTGTGAGAAACTCAGGTATAAAATAATTGAAAACATTATCCCTTACATAAAGGATTTTATCTAAGTAGATAACCTCCAGGGATTCCACGTTGTTTAATTTCATCCCAGTTTTCCACATGACCAATAAATCCAGTGTCTTCATCGGTCATATTGGCTTCCTTTTTAATTTATCCATAATATAGAAATGATCTCAATCAATGATGATGAGGCATGGATGGTGATGGGATTAGGATGATTGTGTTAAAGAGGGGTGTATTTGGTTATGGGGTATAATATATTGTTGGGAGGGGTTGGTGATGAAGATGTGGTTGTTCCAGGGATGTGTTCATGTTAGGGTACTAGCAAGGGGGTATTATGTTTCTTTAAAAGAAAGCAATAAGCATGGATAGTAGGGATAAGGGTTTTCGGGTGGGTTTTTGTATAAGTGGTGGTTTAGTATTAGAAGAAGGTGTGTATTTGGGAGGGTTTATTGATTTGGGATGAGGGAATAAGGAGGATTTTTGTTTGAGTATAATGATTGATGGATCTAAAGAGTGGGTAGGGATATGTAATGCTCTAGTCAAACCATAATAGAAGGATTATAATTGGATAAAAGGATGTGGGATGTGGTATAAGTGTAACGACCCAATGTTCATTAATGGAAACCCCTCTTGATCAAATTAAATGTCTGTTTATGTTTATATTAAATGTCATATTTTTTGGTTTTATGTTAATAATTTTGACCGTTGCTAATATAGACATTGAACAGTGATCACATGATTAGTATAAATACAGGACTTTAACAAATCCAATTTCCTCAGACAAAAGAAGCGATGGCCTCATCCAGTAGAATTTCCCCATAGGAAGCCCATTTGTCAGAGCTCGGAAAAGAGGCAGAATCCTTGGGCTTCTCTCTTAACCAATCCCAAGCTGAGCTTCACCATGTTAAGCTCGAACGGGACCGTCTACGGGAGAAGTGGAAGTTGATAGAAATTACCACTCGAGCGATGTTATCCGAGCCACCCCAAGAGTCTGTCACCATCGCACACCTTACCCTTAGGTCTTATGCGGCTATTTTAAGGGGTTATGCAACAAATAAGTGGTACTATGTTCATGTACATTATTTTTTTATATAATAATGAATATAATTTCTAGTCATTTTTGATACATTGTAAATAGTTTTTAATGTACAAATGGTGTTTTTAGTTATTATTTAATTAAGAAATCTATTTTATTAAACTAATGGATTTTTGAATTAAATAATATTTTAATAAAATATTATTATTATTATTAAATTAATTTTTATTAAATCTAAATGATCTTATAATTTTATGAAGGTAATTAAAATTTTTATTAAGGTTTGAAAGCCATTTCTGTCAAAATCCGAGAATTTCTTTACAAATGTCGGTTTTTATTTTGAAAGTGAAAATTAACATATTTAGAAAATTATTTAGATAAAATAAATTTTATTTCTAGAATCAGGAAGTCAAAATTATCCAATGGTGAATTTTTTATAATTTTATGAGACAGTTAAATGTTTTGGGTAAAAATTAAATACCGTTTAAATATTTACTGTGTTTTATGACATCATAATGACCCAATAGTCATGTAATAAAATAATATAATCATTATGTTCGGACAATATATGTTTTAACATTAAAATAATTTGATTTTGGGTTTGTTTGACTTACTTTTCAAAGCATTAATGGACCCCTCAAGACTTATTCAACACCTTGCCTTTTTAAATTAATTTACATGGGAGTGTGACTCGCCTCCACATAAGAAACCCTAATATTTTAAGAAGTTCGGAATTTGGACTTATAAAATATTTTTTTTCTATTCCCTTTTCCAAAAACCATGGGCAAAAACCATGGTATGGTTTATGGTTTGGATTAACTTAATATAAGGGGTCCCAAACCAAAATAATAAAGAATTGTTTCACCTTTCCTATATAAACCCACCCATGTTCCCACTTCCTCCTCACTCAAAGCCTTTGGAGTTCATCCAACCTATGACCTACTCTCTCTAGAATCCTCCCAAGGTGCCCCAATCTCCCATGTAGCCTCTCACAAGCCTCTGTCTAGCCGTTGGAAGCACACTTCCAAGTAAGGGTTTTTTTCCTTTCTCATTTTTGTCAATTTTCATTAAGTTTTATTTCCCTTTTAATTTCAATTATGAATGTTGAGGTATGGTTTCTCACCTCCCCCATACTTCCCTATTATTGTTTTAATTATGGGATACCCCTTTCTCTCTCCTTAAATGCCTCCCATGTACACTCGTTACTATGCTGAAATTCTGAGAGGAACTTCTCTCTCCTCATTTACATTCAAGAAATATTTTTGTATCATGAATCTAAATTCTATTATAATTGTTGGGACATGTATCTATATGACCTTCTTATTGTCCATTACATGTAAATATGATGAGGAACCTCTTTCTCTCTCATCAACCATTTTTATGAATTCTTAGGTCATGCCGTTATGCAGCCGAAATCGCACAGATTTTCTAAGTCAATGCCACTGTGTAGTGAATACCATGCCCATTTCTCCATAAAGGGTATTCACCTTTATTCACATTTACTTATTGATTATAATGTTTCATGTTTTAATTCCACATTACTTTTTCATGTAATAAATGATTATGTTTTAGGAATATATGTTTTATTATCCATGTGGCACACTTATGCATGAAATGAAATGTTTTAGAAGGGTGTGCCCTTATAGCACTCCAATGCATTGGGTAAAGTATAGTATCATGATACGTCATGTGCAATGAGTTTTGACTAATTCTAATTCATGTGAAACTAGGGTTTACTCATGCTTCATGTGCAATGATGGTTTACTCATGTTCTATGTGCAATGAGCATTGGCTCATGCTAATTCCATGTTAAGTGTTGTTGCCACATTTCCATGTTATGATTATCATGCTTTATCATGACTTTATGTTCATGTTTCTCTTATGATATATTGATATTCCTATTGTCTGACATATATTGTACTCCTCATGTTATTCCATGTGTACTCCCTTACTGGGATTTATAGCTCACCCTTTTCTTATGCAAGTCCTCAGGTTATCCCATGCAATGCTAAGTACGAGGGAATGCAGTGGTCATGTAAAGAAAGTTTTCAATAATGATGTTGTATTTCATGTTTTAAGTTTTTATATAATGATCCTAATCCCCAAAGACACTAAACCTATCGATCTTCTTTGTTGTATCAAGTGAAGTTTTATGTAATAAATCATGTTTAAGTTTGTAATAAAAGCAGGGTTGTCATTGTTGGTATCAGAGGATAGGTTTAATTATTTTTGGGATTAACAAACCCTAGTAAATACTTAGAGACAAGAATAAGTATAATAAAAACATCTCTACGTTTTGGTAAGTATTGACTAAGTGGTTTATCAGAAAAATACATCCCTGTCTGGATACGAGTAGGTAGAGACGACTCTGGCACAGATGTATCATAGGGGTAAAACCTAAAAACACCGCTTTGAGATAGACTCGAATGAGAACTGGTGCACAACAACGGGCCTTGCTGCACTCTTGGTTACAACACTCCTGGGGGTATGTTTTGATAAATTCACAATCTTAGTATAAACCCTTATTAAAAAAATTCCCATAAGAATATATGTTAGAAAGTAGATCATGAAAAGCCTAGATTGAAGCATATAGACTCATGAGTAAAGAAATAAAAGTTTATTTATAAGTCATCAACTTTTTTCTTTGGATTACACTTTATGTGTTACCCCTAACTTTCCTTTTATTCCAGCCAATGGCCGGTAATAGGAGGACTTGGGCTAACAACCATTGTGAAGATCAGTGTGATGACTGTACTAATGATATTTCAAATCCAATGGGAGCGGGAATCGCAAACTTTGTCACGATTATCTCTCAGCTAACTCAAGTTTTTAATAGAAACACGGGTCAAGAGGAATGTTCAGCACCCCCTAAGAAAGAACAAGTCGCTATCGAGAGCTTCATGAGACAAAGGACTCCTAATTTTAGTGGATCATCCGATCCCACAATCACTGAACAATGGATCAACTCCATTGAAAAGATCTTATCCATCCTTCAGTGTTCTGAACAAGGGAAGGTTCTCCCGGTAGCTTATCGTATGGAGGGTGAAGATGATCAATGGTGGAAATTAATCAAAAATATGAAGCCTGAGGAGGAGATCAAGGCATTGGAATGGAAGGATTTCCAGAAGATGTTTTTCGATAAATATTTTCCACACACCCTCCGGCTTAAGATAGAAAGGGACTTCCTTTCCCTAAAGAAAAAAGATGAAGAATTTTTTGAAGAGTATGAGGCAAACATCACAAGTCTTGCACGATACGCTTCCAGCTTTGTTGTTACCCGCAAATACAAAGTTGACCGCTTCTTTAGTGGGATGAATCCTAGCTTGCGAAAAGAATTAGAAATCCGTGACTTCAACAGCTATGAGAAAATTGTCCAATGTTCCCTCAAGGTCGAAATGGAGATCGGAGAATCACAGGGGTATCATGGGGATAAGAAGTGTAAGGTGTACTTCAATGCTGGTGGTCCGATGGATAAATCCAACAGTGCTATGAAGATCCAGCACCCCACTTGCCAAAAGTGTGGAAAGAAGCACCCTGGAAATTGCCTTAAGGGGAAGAGAAAATGCTTCAGGTGTGGAAGAGAAGGGCACCTAGCTGTTAACTGTCGGCAAGAAAGACCTATGGCTGTGACAGAGGAGAGGAACGCTCAGTTCGAACCTCAACGCGTTGTTCAATGCTACAAATTCAAAGAACTAGGTCATTTTGCAAATCAGTGCCCTAATCCAAGGGTTTTCGGATACAACCAACAACCTCCAAGGAAGCAAGGAAGAGCTTTTTCCATCACTTCTACCAACGTGAACCCCGACAAAGAGGTGGTGACAGGTACGCTAGTTATTCATTCAAGAATAGAGAACGTACTTTTTGATTCAGGTTCTACGCATTATTTTATATCTTGAAAGTTTAGTAGAACAATCCCAGCACCACCACAAATCATGGAAGTAAAGATGTCAGTGAGTATGGAAAATGGGGCAATCATTGCATCCCATGAATATAAGTCCTCCCCTATTATAGTCTGTGGATTGAATTTCCCGGCGAACCTCGTCATACTCCCTCTGGTGGAATTTGATGCAATTCTTGGCAGGGAATGGCCTTCCTTATATAAAGCCAACATAAATTGTCGGGAGAGGGAAATCAAACTCCATATGGAGAATCTACCCCTGTTTCTTTACAAGTGTCAGGAGGAAGAGGAATCTCTTTTAGCTCCATCATCTCAAGCATGGATATTACTACCTTATGAGCACGCGTATTTGGCTCAGATTATTGAGTCCAAGGAAGAAACCATCCTTGAAGAAATGCCTATTTTGAAAGAATTTGCAGAAGTGTTTCCTGAGGAACTGCCTGGTCTTCCTCCTAAAAGAGATGTTGAATTCTCAATTGAAATTATACCCGGGGATTTACCAATATCCAAGACTCCATATAGAATGGTTGTTGTTGAGCTTGAAGAGCTAAAGAAACAGCTACAAGAGAATCTGGATAAAGGGTTTATACCCCCAAGTACTTCACCATGGGGTGCACCAGTCTTCTACGTCAAGAACAAGGATGGGTCAATGTGAATTTGCATCGATTATTGTGAACTTAACAAAATCACGATAAAGAAAAAGTATCCTATCCCAAGAATCGATGACTTGTTTTATCAGCTGCGTGGAGCACAATACTTCTCCAATGTGGATTTGCGGTCGGGATATTATCAAGTAAGGGTGAAGAAGGAAGTAATCCCCAAGACTGCTTTTCGCACAAGATACGGGAACTATGAATTCATAGTAAAGCCTTTCAAACTCACCAATGCTCCAGCAATCTTCATGGACTTAATGAATAGAGTCTTTAGAGATTACCTTAAAAAATTTGTGGTAGTCTTTATAGATGATATTCTAATATACTCCAAAACCAAGGAGGATATTGAGGAGAATTTAAGAACTGTACTAGAGACTTTACGCAAGGAGATGCTCTATGAAAAGTACAACAAGTGTGAGTTCTGGTTGAAGGAGGTCTCATTCTTGGCCCATATCACCACAAGCAATGGGATATCTGTGGACCCATCCAAAACAGAAGCAATTGAGGGATGGCCAAGGCCAACATCGTTAACAGATATCCATAACTTCTTGGGGTTAACTGGATATTATCGACTATTTGTGAGGAATTTATCACGATTTTCCAACCCTCTTACCAAGCTAACTTGGAAGGGAGTAATGTTTTCTTAGAGTGATGAATGTGAAGAAAGATTCAAGGAGTTATGAGGCTTATCACAACGCCCGTGCTCACTTTACCCAAAAGTGGGGAACTTTTTTGGTATTCAGTGATGCTTCAAAGAAGGGCTTAGGCTGTGTGCTGATGCATAATGATAAAGTGATATCCTATGCCTCAAGGTAGTTAAAAATCCATGACCAAAACTATCCAACGCATGATCTGGAGTTGGCGGCGGTGATCTTTGCCTTGAAAACCTGGAGGCATTATCTCTATGGAGAGAAATGTGAGATATATACTGACCACAAGAGTCTTAATTATATATTCACATAGAAAGAGCTTAATATACGCCAGAGAATATGGATAGATCTCATCAAGGATTATGACTATTCAATCCATTATCACCCTGGGAAAGCGAACAAGGTGGCAGATTCCCTAAGTAGAGAGGATCCAGCGATTCAATCAATGATGAGAATTGAGAAGGATCTAATCTTCTTATACTTGATGAATATGGACATAGGAATCATAGATAATGGAATATCATCAATCCTTTCACAAATGATTGCTCAACCGTTTCTTATGGAATGGTTAAAGGATGCTCAAAAGGATGATGTGGGAATTCAAGAAAAAGTGGAAGTAATCAAAAAAGGGAAATCCTCAGAGTTTAATGTTAATGAAGAAGGAATTGTGTGGTTTGGGAAAAGACTATGTGTTCCATCAAGTCCGGAGCTGAAGAAGGAACTTTTTGATGATGCACATAGTTCAAATTTCTCTATTCACCCAGGGAGCACAAAGATGTATCAAGATCTCCAAGAAAACTTTTGGTGGGATAATATGAAGAAGGAGATCGCTGAATATACATCAAAGTGCTTTGTGTGTTAGCAAGTGAAGGCAGAGAGGCAGAAGTCTAAGGGGATGATGCAACCATTGGCCATACCAGAATGGAAATGGGAGAACATCACCATGGACTTTGTCACAAGACATCCAAGGAAATCCAAAGGAAACAATGCAATCAGAGTTGTTGTGGATCGTCTTACAAAGACTGCACACTTCATTACTATTCGGGAGGATTTCTCTTTGGATCAACTGGCACGGATATATATTAGGGATGTGGTAAGGTTGCATGGGGTACCACAATCTATTGTGTCTGACCGAGATCCAAGATTCACCTCAATGTTTTGGAAGAGTCTTCAACATGATCTGAATACTGAACTAAACTTCAGTACGACCTATCATCCTCAAACTGAAGGCCAATCCAAGAAGAATATCCAAACACTTAAGAACATGTTGAGAGCATTCTCAATGGACTTTAAAGGAGGGTGTGATCAACATATTCCTTTGGTTGAGTTCTCTTATAATAATAGTTTCCACTCAAGCATCCAAATGGCACCATATGAAGCCATGTATGGGAAAAGGTGCAGAACACCGGCATGTTGGGATGAGGTCGGTGAACGTAAGCTGCTTGGACTAGAAATGGTCAAGGAAATGGTGGAGAATGTGAAAACCATTCAGCAGCATATCAAGGCATCCCAGAGTCGACATAAGAGTTATGCAGATAACCGTCGACGGAACCTTGAGTTTAAAGTTGGATACATGGTGTTTCTATGCATATCTCCGTGGAAGAAGGTCAGGAGGTTTGGAAAGAAAGGGAAGTTAAGTCCAAGGTACATCGGCCCCTTCGAGATTCTTGATTGTGTTAGGGATATGGCCTATAGACTATCTCTTCCTCCTACTATGGCCAAATTACATGATGTCTTTCATGTATCCCTCTTAAGGAAGTACATACCGAACCCTTCACATGTACTCTCTTCTGAGGTGGTACAATTTGAAGATGATATTTCTTTTGAGGATCACCCAGTGAAGATCTTAGATCGTAGAGAAAAAGTTCTATGAAATAAGACAATGCCCCTCATCAAGGTGTGGTAGAGAAACCACAATTTTGAAGAAGAGACTTGGGAATCGGAGTAAAAGATGAAGCTGAGTTACCCACATCTGTTTTAGTGTGGGAAAAGGAAAAATTCAAGGGCGATATTTATTAAGGGGGAATATTGTAATGACCCAAAGATTAATTAATGGAAATCCCTCTTGATCAAATTATATGTCTCTTTATTTTTATATAAAATGTCAAATTTTTTGGTTTTATGTTATGAATTTTGACCATTGCTAATATAGTCGTTGAACAGTGATCACATGATTAGTATAAATATAGGACTTTAACAAATCTAATTTACTCAAACAAAAGAAGCGATGACCTCATCTAGTAGAATTGCCCCATACGAAGCCCATTTTTTGGAGCTAGGAAAAGAGGTGGCATCCTTGAGCTTCACTCTTGACCAAGCCCAAGCTGAGCTTCACCATGTTAAGCTCGAACGGGACCGTCTACAGGAGAAGTGGAAGTTGACAGAAATTACCACTTGAGCAGTGTTATCCGAGCCACCCCAAGAGTCTGTCACCATCACACACCTTACCCTTAGGTCTTATGTGATTGTTTTAAGGGGTTATGTAACAAATAAGTAGTACTATGTTCATGTACATTATTTTTGTATATAATAATGAATATAATTTCTAGTCATTTTTGATACATTGTAAATAGTTTTTAAAGTACAAATGGTGTTTTAGTTATTATTTAATTAAGAAATCTATTTTATTAAAATAAGGGATTTTTGAATTAAATAATATTTTAATAAAATAATAATAATATTATTAAATTAATTTTTATTAAATATAAATGATTTTATAATTTCATGAATGAAATTAAAATTTTTATTAAGGGTTGAAAGCCATTTCTATCAAAACCCGGGAATTTTTGATAAATGTTGCTTTTTATTTTAAAAGTGAAAATTAACATATTTAGAAAATTATTTAGATAAAATAAATGTTATTTCTGGAATCAGTATGTCGAAATTATCCAACAGTGAATTTTTCATAATTTTCTGAGACAATCAAATATTTGGGTAAAAATTAAATACCGTTTAAATATATAATGTGTCTTATGACATCATAATGACCCAATAGTGATGTAATAAAATACTATAATCTTTATGTTCGGCTAATATATGTTTTACCATTAAAATAATTTGATTTTGGGTTTGTTTGACTAACTTTTCAAAGCATTAATGGACCCCTCAAGACTTATTCAACACCTTGCCTTTTTAAATTAATATCCATGGGAGTGTGACTTATCTCCACATAAGCAACCCAAATATTTTAAGAAGTTCGGACTTTGGCCTTATAAAATATTGTTTCCCTCTTCTGTTTTCCAAAAACCATGGGAAAAACCATGGGATGGTTTGTGGTTTGGATTAATTTAATATAAGGGGTCCCAAACCTAAATAATAAAGAATTCCTTCACCATTCCTATATAAACCACCCAAGATCCCACGTCCTCCTCACTAAAAGCCTTTGGAGTTCATCCAACCTCTGTACTAATCTCTCTATAATCCTCCAAAGGTGCCCAAAGCTCCCAATAATCCTCTCACAGGTCTCTCTCTAGCCTTTGAAGCACACTTCCAAGTAAGGTTTTTTTTTCCTTTCTCATTTTTGTCAATTTTCTTTAAGTTTTATTGCCCTTTTAATTTCAATTATGAATATTGGGATATGGTTTATAACATCCCACATACATCCCTCTTATTGTTTTAATTATGGGATACCCCTTTCTCCCTCCTTAAATGCCTCCCATGTACACCCGTTACTATGCCGAAATTCCGAACGAAACTTCTCTCTCCTCATTTACATTCAAGCAATAATTTTGTATCATGAATCTAAATTCCATTAAAATTGTTGGGACATGTATATATATGACCTCCTTACTGTCCATTACATGTAAATATGATGAGGAACCCCTTTCTCTCTCAAAAACCATTTTTATGAATTCTTATGTCACGCCGTTACGCTGCCGAAATCGCACCGATTTTCTATGCCAATGCCATGGTGTAGTGAATACCATGCCCATTTCTCCATCAAGGGTATTCACCTTTATGCACATTTACTTATTGATTATAATATTTCATGTATAAATTCCACATTCCTTTATCCTGGAATAAATGATTATGTTTTATGAATCTATGTTTTATGATCCATGTGGCACACTTATGCATGAAATGAAATGTTTAAGATGGGTGTGCCCTTATAGCGCTCCAATGCATTGGGTAAAGTATAGTATCATGATAAGTCATGTGAAATGAGTGTTGAATAATTCTAATTAATGTGCAATGAGGGTTTACTCGTGCTTCATGTGTAATGAGGATTTACTCATGCTCTATGTGCAATGAGCCTTGGCTCATGCTAATTCCATGTTAAGTGTTGTTGCCACATTTCGATGTTGTGATTATCATGCTTTATCATGCCTTTATGTTCATGTTTTTATTATTCACTATTGATATGCCTATTGTATAACATGTATTGTACTCCTCATGTTATTCCATGTGCACTCCCTTATTGGGCTTTATAGCTCACCCTTTTCTTATGTATGTCCTCAGGTTATCCCATGCAATGCTAAGTATGAGGGAATGTAGGGGTCATGTAAAGGAGGTTTTCAATAAAGATGTTGTATTTCATGTTTTAAGTTTTTATGTAATGATCCTAAGCCCCAAAGACACTAAACCTCTCGATATTCTTTATTGTATCAAGTGATGTTTTATGTAATAAATCATGTTTAAGTTTGTAATAAAAGCAGGGTTTTCATAATAAGAATGGTTTTGGTGTACTTTTTTGGAAATGGGGGGGGGGGTGATATTTTGTAAAGAAAGGGTATGGGGTGGAGGTTTAGGCAAAGGGGAAAGAAAAGGGGAATTAAACATCTTTTACATGGGTGAAAAGGAATGAAAATGAACATTAAAGCGATTGTGTGACACATTCCAATCATAGGTGTAGAAAAAGAAACTATTTACAAAGTTCAAATGAAGTATAGTGTTCAAAATAGGTTTTTAGCTTATATTATCACACAAAAATCAAGTTTTCAACATATAAAGTAAATAAAATGGGTGTATTTTTTAAATTGGTTGATTTTGAAAATGAAATAAAAAAATAAAAAATAGGTTGAAAATAGTTTAATGAATCAAATTATGGGTTCATGGTTGAATTATATTTTTCAATGCTATCATAGTCAGAAAAATAATACTATCTCTCTTATAATTGAATTATTATTTAAGGGCTCATTGATCGAGTTTTCAATCACCCATGTTTGAAATAAGTAATGGAAACCACTCATCTGTTCATGAATTTTAGTAAACCATTATTAAAATACAAATTAATGTCCCAAAGGAAAATTTTTCTTCCATATAAATATAGAAACAATTCAATTATTCTACACATGTTCCAATGATATCTAGACACTCACCACCCAACACAATCTTCTCAATCAATACAAACTAAACTGGGTGGAGGGAGTTTAAAAAACATCAACCAATTATTTAAAAATTGAATGACACCAAAATCCTAAATAAACTTTCATAAATAGAATTGTGAACCAATAAAATATAAATAATATAATATATAAGTATAATTATAAATTATATCATAAGACTAAGACATTATAACCGGAAAACACTCCCTTCCCCAACCACTCAATTTTTTTTCTCCTCCATATGAGGGTAATATAGTTGAATGAGTAATAGAAGAGAATTGACTAATAAAATAGAAAACCTAAAATCAAAAGCACATCCTTATTTGAATTATCAAGCATATAACTTCTCTCTAATTCTCTTTAAACAAATTTTAATCTGAGTGGATACACATATTTACATGGTAGTGTAGTGGAAAATATTCTATATAGATTCTATCCACAAAAAGTTTGAGATTATTTAACATATTAAACGGTATATAATTGGAATAGTGTATTAGGACGATATGTTCCAATAAATATTTTTCAATGTCACTTAAAATATCAACATCTTTCTACATGTTTAGAAAAAAGTTGTAATTGAATAAATGAAGTGTGCTTTTTCTAGGTGAATAGATTCTTCATTATCCCCTAATTTGATGCATCAATCACCTACCTTAAAGAGTGAATTTATAAGCGATATTTAATTTATATATGATACTATGAGATATATTTCATTTCCATCTAAAAACCACATTTGGATCAATGTATCCCATGTTATTCCTCATTTACTGAGGAGTGTTCCATTTTATCTATCCAAATAGTTTTTCACATGTATTGGTTTATTTTCACCTCTTGGAGTTAAAATTAGAAGTATACCTAGAATAAGAAGTTTATTATCATAAATAAAGGGATACTAAAAAAAATAATCACACTATTTGGATAAATATTCAAAAACATTATGCTAAAAATATAGACATGATAAACAAGTATTAAAATTACAGAATTAAATTTTTTTTGAATTTAAGATCAAAACTTACCAAAAAACAAAAAAATAAGGTATTTAGGCACAAATTGATAAATATTTGGGTTTTAAATAATTTAAATAAACAATAAAAATAATTAAAATATTAGGTCTACCAATTCCCCCCACACTTACCACTTGGACTCATTGACAATTAATAATAAAAATAAAATCAAAACAAATTTTAAACACATAACCATGGGATCCCAATAATTAACATAAAGATAAAAAATATATCATGTGTATTAAAAATATTATTTCATGTTATATATTCAGTTAATTCAATCCATTTTCGAAAACACAGTTACCTTACATTAATTTTCTCTTATCATACAAATGTTAATTTTCAACAAGACATTTCTCATCCAAACTCATGAAGGACATAACATAGGCCTGATAAATTCATATCTCTCCAACAAATGTGATTCAATAATGTATATTTAACATGGAAAAATATTAGTGTTGTTTAGTAGATATTGTTTGGTGGGATTAATATGTAAAAAAATGAGATTGAATAAAGAGGGTTTCTATCTTTTGGAATCAAAATTTCATGATTCAAAATTTTCAAAATTATGGCCTCCTCCTCACTCCCCTTAGTAAAAAATAATATCCAATAATCACAAAACCATTAATTTATGTGAACAGAATTTATCTTTTCATCATAAAAAATAATAATCTTCACATAATTTATTTTTTGATTTATTATTCTAATATATTCTGATCAGGATTGTTTTTAGAATTCTACTCTTGAACATCTCTAAGAAGGAATATATTTTCGATAAATAAAATATTTATAAATGCATAGATTAAATCTTAATAATTTTTTCATAAGAAAACAACATCTTAATCATTTGTTTTTTATCATAAATTATCTCTAAATAATGTATCCCACCATAATACATCTTCCCCCACACTTAATTTAAACCAAAACATGAATTTTCACTTCTAATAATGATTGGATAGGGAAAATGGCTTTTAATGTGACTAAAATAACATGTTTTTAATGTATTTTAAGTGTTATAAGTATTAAATGTATAGGTAAGTATATAATAAAAATGATTCTCTAAAAATAAGGTTTTTATAAATAACAAAATTCCCTAATCATGTAAAACAAAATTACATCAAATCTTTATGTTTTGAAATAAATAAATCAAATTCTAGTCAAATTAATCATGGATTGGTTCTCAAAATAAATGAGTTTAAATGTATATAGTATTTAAAATTTTTTCAAAAATACTAATGGTAAGGATATTTTAATGGTAAATTCAATGATATGTTGCATTGGAATAAAAAATTATTGTCACGTCCATGAAATTCTCAAAATTTTCAACTTGTGGAAAAGTTATTTCCATCAATCAATTATGTTCAATTTCATCAGATGAATTGTTTCACTCATTGACATGGGTTTCAAAAATCTAAAATATAATAATTCGATATCAAAAGTTTCAAAAACACAAAAAACTGAAAATGAATGACACAAAAACACAAAAAATTTGATTTTTTTTTTAAATCCTACGTTACAAAGGTTTTTCCCACACATTTAAATTTGGTTGTTTCCTTAATATACTAAATTGGATTTAACATATAAGTAGATATTTTAAATGAATCATAGTAATATAGTGTTAATTATAGGTACAACCTTACTTATTGGTAGAGAAATATTGAGTGAATCTCATAATTTCTACTTATTTAAAACATTCAATAAAAACCGAAAAAAACATTATAAATTTATTTAAATAACCGAAAATATAAACATAATTATAAATGGAATAAGAATAAAAATAGATCTTTGTTTACCCCCCCCCCCCAAGATGGACATAGGTTTTGACTACCTCCATAAGGGAATTGAGGATGTGGTTTTTTTATTTTAAACCACTAATGAATATTCAATCTAGAATGCACTTCATCCTTTTTTAGGACTCCAGGGATATAGTTCATCAAATCCATCATTATAACAATGATATACAACATAAATTTTGTTTTTAGTATGAAGTATGATTCTTCCTCCTTCTCGGTTTCCACTTCAACAACCCATTCTTTATTTTCTATTAGTTTCTCAACATATTATCCCTAAATTGAATAGTCAATGGGTAAGTAAATGAGTAAATATATTTGAACAAAATTCAAACATGAAGATGAAATATTAAATTATTTCCCTTAAAATTAAGCCTCTTATGTCTATATTTATTTAGGAAATGTATCTTGTATATCCTTTTATACTCCCTTTAATAGTTGTTCAAAAAATTTGTTGAGATCCATATGTTCCTCATCAGGTGCATCCTTTTTTCATCATCATTCTCTAAGAAAAAATACGAATAATCTGATTATGAGAATTAAAAAATGAGATGTGATACTCAATTTAGTTTTAATAAAATTAGATTAGAATTTATTCAAAAAAATATCATCTCCCTATGTTTTTTTAGCTTCTATTTATTCTTTATATAAAAGTTACTCTTGGAGTTGAATTTCACTAGAAAGAGGTAGGTAGTTAGGATCCTCTATTTGAAAGATTAGCTGGGAAATATCTTCCACCAATCATTCAAATTAATGCTTAGGTTAAGGTCCCTTGTCTAATATAAAGTCATACTTGACCTTAAATATTATCTCCTTGGTCTAGATTTTATTGGTTATGTTTATAAGTTCTTGAAAGTGTAACCTATATCATGTACATTCAACCATTCATTGACCAAAATAATGAGCTCATCAGTCTTTTATGAGAGGGCCTCCTTAGTAATTTCAACCACTTATTTTTTCACCTATGAGTAATAAATTAATTATGAATAATATTAATTTTAATATAGCATGGAAAAATATTTTTATAGTTTTTTTAATGAATATAATGAATATTATTTAAAGAATTTCAGAATTAGATTTTTGGAACCAACTCATATGGAACACCGTTAGGTTTTGATGCATGCAGAAGTCAGGGTGTGTACAAATAAATTATTTCCTATATTAAAATACATTATATTTGAAAACCTATATTTTATCTAGATATTATTCCACAATAATCATATTTGTCACTTAAAAATTAGTGGAAAAAATTGGATATTTTTAAAAAAATTTGATTTTTAAAATGAAAGAAAGTAATAAAATTGAAGATAGAAAATAGATTGATTAAAAAAATTAAATGGGGAAAGGTTATATAACCTATCTAGATTCTATAATATATATAAAAATTATACTTTATATATTCTAATTTAATGATAGATGAAATTTTCCTTGACCGAATTTTCAATATCTCTTGGTTGAAGAAAGTGCCGAAAACAACTATTGTGTTCATGAAAGTCAGTTAATCATTCATAAAATAGTATATAAAGTCCCAATTATTAATTTATTATCCTTATAAATCCAAAAACAACTCACTTATTTGACACACATTCTAATAATCATTAAACACTCACCACCCAAAACAATATTCTCAATCTAGACAATCTACACTAGGTGGAAGGAGTTTGAAGAACATCTGCCAAATATGTAAAAAATAATGACAAAAAAACCATAAATACAATAACATAAATAGAATTGAGATCAAATAAAAATAAAATAATTCAATATAAAAATTTAATTAAATATTATTTCACATTACTCAGACATTATAAAAGGAAAACTCATCCTTCATCGATCACTCAAAAGTTTTACCCCTCCATATGAAGGGTAATAGGGAAGAATATAGAAGATAAGATCATTATGGATATAATAAAAGAAAAATATAAAATAAAAATAAATTCAATGTTTAAACTATCTATCACATCCCGTCTTCAACATTCTATTTGGCAACTTTTAATGGGGGGATACACATATCTATAAGGTTGAGAGGATGAAAATTTTCCATCCAGTTTCTGTCCAGCTAAATATTGAGCATTTTTTTCATGGTAAATGGTAAAATATTTTATTTTTTTCTACTTAATTTATTTCTATGAATCTATTTCATTATCTCTCAAAATATCATAATCACTAAGCATGTGTATTAAACATTTTATGTGAATTAATGTATCAAACATTTTCAATAACACAGATTCTTCAACTTCCTCAAATTTTATACATTAATAATCTCCCTTAATGAGATAATTTTCCAATAAGATTTACTAGGGACATGAAACTCAGGTTCCTATTTTAATTAGAACTTTAATAAACTCATTGGGTTCCATGTAGCTTGGGTTATTATTTTTTCAATGAGGAGTGATCCATTCTATCCTCCTAGATAGTTTTCCACATTGATTGATTTATTTTAGCCTCTTGGATTTTGAAATAGCACTGGGTCCAGAAGAAAAAGTTTTAAATCATTAACAAATTAAGCCTAACAAATAATTACTCCATTTAAATCAATATTTAACAATTTATGTTCCAAATACGTAAGTGATAGAAAATTTTGAAAATTCCATAATTATGAATTTTTCACATTTATGCTAAAAAAAACCAAAACATCTAAAATAATGTATTTCATCTCAAATTGATAAATTAGTGTACATTAAATAATTTCATTATACAAGAAAAATAATGGAAATATTACCTTTATTGATGTGTCACCTTACCAAGTCCCAACAGATGCTAAAGAAGGAGGTGACGAGGCTTTAGAGGCATACCAATGAGAGGAGATGAAGTTAAAGATGATATGAGTTACAACACCAAATTAAGGTTTCATCCAAATATATATAATAATTAATTATATTGAAACATTGATTTTAATTTTTTAACATGGAATCTACTTCATAAATGTGCAATGTCAATCATCCATCGTATCTTTCCTCAAGGAACAATCTATTGAAGCGTAAAACCTGATTGACCTCTCCTTTGAAAGGAAAGCTGCAATGTGGACCACTAGTTATGGTTTGAAGGTTTCAAATTTTCCATATACCAAAATTCATGAATATATTCTCCCTATATAAAACTATAGCATAGAGTATAACATTTCATCATAAAAATCTCATAATTTCCTTGTAAAATTTTATTTAATTGGGATCTCATTATGTGAACCCTAAGATGCATTATGGATTTACAAATTGAATATTAGTAGTTCCTCTGATGCATTATCATTACATCATCACCTTAGTCTTTCATTTTTTCACTTAAAGAATCTCAAGACTAACAAAATGGTCACATCACCACACACTATATCTCTACAATGTAATTCATTAGCTACATCATAATCATCAGCCTCTTTGAAAAGTTTCTTCTACCTCTCCATCTAGTCTCTCCATATTCTATAGTACAATTACATTATTCTACTAGAATATTTTTATATGTATAATGGGGAATTTGGATAGAACATGTCCTAACCTCAAGGAATAAATGGATAACAATAACATTTCTAATAAATGACCCAAAAATTTAAATCACACTAATGAAATAGAAAACATACCTAGTTTTTCTCCCAATCAGAACATTACATAAATTTTAAGGCTCAATATACCATGGATATTTATTAAAACTTCGGTGAATGAACACTCCAAACCTTATATTTCTCAAAGTATAACTTGATATGATTTCCATTAACATTTAAATGTGTCTCTCCATCATTATGAATCTATAAAATTACATTTGGGAATTCTTTCACAATTATGAATATCCCCATCCGTCTTCATCTTAGATTCGATATAAATAATCTCAAATGTGAATTGGTGTAGTAATTTCCATTGGAAGTACAAATCATTCCAATATCCAGTATTTTATTTTTAGATTTAATTTTAGAATATAATTCATTTGGTAACATTCCAACTCATCTAGTTCTATAAATTTTTTCCTTCTATCTCCATATTCACTCTATTTCACATCCATTATCTCCAAAAATCATTGGTTGGAGAGCTCCATAAAAGGTGGAATGGTTTTCAACAAAATTTTCAGAGTTGATAATTCCCGAATTGATTCTCATAGAAAATTACATAATATTAATAATAATTGTCAAGTTTTCTAAAAAAATCCTTTGGTCTAGAGTTAATGGTAGTATCTATAATCTATTTCTACTCTTTGTTAGACTGATCCACTTATCTATTGGTCTGTGGAGTATATGAGGACCTTGTGTTTTAAATAAACTCTTATTTATTTATAAATTATTTTAATAGATAAATTTCAAAATGGGTTACCCTATCAATGATCAGTAATATTTAAACACCAAATCTAAATAATTTGTTCCTATTAGGAAACGTTGTAACCATTTTTGTAATGTTGGTTGTGGTGGATTTTAATTTGACCCCCTATTAATCATATTCAACACACACCAAGATTCAGTTGTAGATAAAATATTTCATGAATGGTACTATGAATTCCATTCTCTAATAATAATATTCCTCATGTTTCAGGATTCATTTATATGGTGTTTCAACTACATTCCCAATGTTCCACATTCGTTTGAATTTTTCACATGCATCCTTGAAGCACCTTGTACCTCAGTTTAGTGATGGATAGAAAAATACACTCGATATATTATCATCCATATTGATTTAATGCCCATAGTTTCCTTCCATTATTGATAAGTGATACAACTCTAGCACACTTTCAATTTCACATTCATTAATGCATGTCTAGGTCAACCCTTTTCCTTACTTGTTAAATGGTAGTGAATCATCCCTAAAGTAGTGATTAATATCACCTAGAAATTTCATTCATTTTATTGATCAAATAACTATGAGTAGATAATCCAATTTAATAATATGTTCATGTATCAATGAAACATGGTTTTTTGGTGACTTAAAATTAAAATTTATTCTCATTCAGAACGCATCTATAATATCCACTTATTTTTCTCTAGATGGTTTTGGTAACTTTTTCCTTAATAGATGATCAGAAAAAATATTTTATAAAACTTTTTATCCAGAATATTAATAAAAAAATATTACAATAACATGATCTGGTTGAACATGTAGGTCTTGTAATCCTTATTCTTAATAATATAGTTCAATGAGGTATGATCGTTATGGACCACCACCTTGGATATTATGATTTGGGGTCTAAACTTATCAAAATAAAAGACCACTACAAGTAAATCATTCTCCATACTGGGGTAATTTAATTATGATTATGTTATGGTCCTAATTTCAATGAAAATGGGCTGGTAGATTATTTTCTTCCATTTTACAATTACGTCCCCCACTTTATAATCACCCCCGTCAAACATTAACTCAAAAGTTTCTTTTCGGATTGGTGGTAGCATGATGGAATCAGTGACCAACATTATATTTAATTCCATGAAAACTTATTGGAATTATCTATCAAATTTTAACTCCACTTATTTTTCTAAAAGGTGTGTTAGTGGTTGAGCTATTTTTTATAATTATTTTATATATCCATAGTAAAAATATATCATTTTAAGAAAACTCCATATCTCTAACACTATCTTTGGATCTTGAAATTTTTTTATCACTTTTATTTTGGTGGTGTCAACCACAATCCCATATTCTAAAATATGGTGGCTAAGAACAACACTATATATCCCCATGAAATTTCATTTCGTCCAATTTACCGTAAGGCATGTCACCTAAAAAATGTCGGGCACTAAGTCTAAGTATATCATACAAACTTATAATGACCACCCATAGACCTAAAACACATCCTTGAAAACTTTAATGAAATCCTCCTCCATCCCATGAATGAAATGTTTCATGCACCAAAAAATATGTAAAGTTTATAAGTCATTCCAAAATACAGGTTTTAGTAATTGAAGGTTATGTATAGGTATGTGAATGTTTTTCCTCAGGGTCATTAGATACCATGGTAATTTATTTATACCCATAATAACCATCTAATAAGTAATAATATTCATGTGTGACTAACCTATCCAATATCTTATCAATAAATGGAAGGGTGAATGACCCTTCCTTTTTTGAATGATATATATTATATAATAAACACAAACTCTCTATTATGAAACCATCAATGTGTAGATAGTATCATCATCTTTCTTTGCCATATTCAAACATACTTTCCGCAAGACCACCAAGAGTGGGATCACCCATTATATGTCTAATGTAGGGTGGATAATTCCAGATTCTATGAACAACAACACTTCCATTTTCATGACCTCATTAATATGAGTTTTTAACCTCCACTAGATTGGTATCTCATCTTCCACCCTTATTTCATTATTAAATTACATTTAAAAATCGATGGGTTATTTCCTTTATAATATTTAATAATATATTTGATTACCTTCTTCATTTGTTTCCTAAACATCAGAAGTAATTGATCTTGGGCTTTTCATATGGGTACATTAAAAATCACTATCATCACCCAATTTTATCCCAAATTAAATTATCTAAGACTACTTAAAAGCTACATTACTTTCATCTTTTTGTGACATAATAATTTTTTTGTTTAGATCTAGAAACATTCCCCTCACAGGTTGTTCAATGGACTAAAATTATTCTTTTATATACAACTCTCTATTGTTGTCCAACTCTTGACTAATGTTTTATCAAAATATTATTCCATTTTATCTTTGGTTTCATTGAATTTTTAGATCCCTTTAGTGGTTTTGATGGATGAAAATCCTCTAGTCCATATATATGTTTTACTACAATAGTAAGATCAAATTAAACCAACTCATCTCCCACTTAGAAAATCATAAATCCATAGATGAAAATAATGAGAAAATTATTAACAATTAGGAAAGGGAAACAGAGTATTACTAGAACCAATCCTTTTTAATCCACCTCTAAAATCAGAAAGTTAGTGGTAAAGATATATTCTCTCACCATCACTATGACATATTCAAGTATTTCATATAGATATTTCATATACCTATACACTAACAATAATGTGACTCTTATGATTTAATATTTCATAATCTAGGAATATTAAACATATTTAGTATCCTTAAATCTATAATTTCTCTCAAATAATATATAGGCTTACTGAATGAGAAAAATATGAGTATCTGAAGAATAGAAAAAACCAACTAGATCTCATAAATTTGGTTCAAATTTCTACTACACCACTACTGAACATTATTCACATGGTGAAATTACACCCAATTACTTAACCTTTTTCAATAGAGAGCATCACCTTGAAAATTGGTGTATTATGACAAGTGGAAATTAATTTTCTTAATTTTATATTTGTTTTTATTTTATTTATTGTATAGAAACAAACCCTTGTAACCTAGATCTCATGATTACTTTATTATGATGCCACTAGATATGAGGAACCACTTCTTGAAATAACGAATACATTAGTAGTCTTAGAAAACAAGATACATATTTAAATTTTATATTACATATGAAAATAATGTATAAGATAGTATTTTATTTAAGAGAACCATTATTACCATTATTATATATCTATATATCATTCAGAATACAATTATTTGTATTCTATCAAACGGAAAAAAAGAAAGGGGTGAGGTCAGATGATTAGAAAAGTTATCTGTATAACAGAAGCTAATAAGGCATGAATAATTTGGAAAGAATAAATGATGATTAAATAATGACCTATAAATAATCACATGAGCCAGCTAATTATCCATGGATTTCTTAAAAATTAAATAATCACATGGAAATCATTAATTGATTTAATAATGATGGAATTCATAATTTCAGACATCTAAAACTTATCATCGATGAATAATGCCAAGACCTATTATATAATTGGGAAAGGCTTCGACAAGATACCAAATCTAGTGGGTCCAATGAGGAAAATTTATGCATCAAAAGGATATTTAATTTAAATCCCCACACATCAGTTAATAATTTCAATTCATTCATTATAGGAATAATTAATACCACTTCATGATCACTCCTTAAAAATAAATAATTTCCCATAGATTAAGAACTAACATATGAATTATCAATAATTTCAAAAGTCAAACTAATCATAAACCATATAGGTAAATAAGGTGTATGGTATCATTGTATTATATCCTAATTATTAGATTCAACAATTTTTTTGACTTAAATGAAAATACATTAAAAAATCAATGGAATATTTTTTGAGGAAAATACCATTTTCAATTTGAAATCTCTTAATTGAAGTATATAATATTTACAAAATAGGAAGGAAAACATTTTATTTGAAAATAAACTTGTAAAATTGTAAATTAAGTTTCAAATAAATGAATTTTCATGTTCTTATGTAATTCTGTTCTTGACAAATAATTTAAAAAACATTCCTTTCACATTATTGTAAAATGGTTAAAAAGTTCCTCATTTGGAAAATAATAAAAATATTCATTTAAAGAAATTAAAAAATGTAAAACAAGATTAAAAATGAATTTAATAAATAATTTTATAATGTTAAAAACAATATTTTTTACCTTTTTTGGAAAATATGGACATGGAAGAGAAAGTATTATAACTTAGTAGAAAAACAATGTCGGTTTTACTTTAAAACATTAGTTTGGTATATTCAGTCCATAAAGAGGGGAATTTGAAAGGAAACATACAATTTTTAGAAATAATAATAGTAAAAGATAAAATATTATGATTAATATAGATATATAAAATAATTTCTCCATTGGAGTCATAAACATAAAAGACCTGATTGCTTGTGGGATTGTGAAATAAACCCTTACCTCAATTACAACATCCTTCAAATGCATTAGAAACTCTTTTATAGTAAATATATATTTATAAAACATATATTATATAACTATAATAATATATATAACATCATATATGATTTACATATAATATTTTATCATCCATTCATTAATAATTCTTTATTAAAATAACTATTTTGGGTATAACTATATCGTTTTCATATATGTTTTGGTTTAGCAGTTTTGGTCCTTGTACTTTGACCATGATTCATTTAACTGGAATATTTTAATCAGGATATAATAATAATTTATATTTATCATATATAAACTTATATAAATTCATAAAATTTGGAGATAGAAAAATGAATTACACCATTCATGGAGATGATAGGTCATACGTACGCATGAACGTCATTTTTATTTTTTGATGGATGGAAATAAAGAAATATTAATAATAATACACTGATAAAAATCAATATTATATAATTTATATCTTATATATTAATTAATTATATCCTTATTACCATCTATTAAATAATAAAATGAAAAACATATCACATCTCTTTGTGGAGGTAGTAGTCCACACGCACACACGAGCAATGTTAATGATATGAAACAGATTAAAAACCAAGAAGTTGGATGTGATATAATAATTAATGAAGTGAAATTATAACATAAATATAGTATACATATATATATATTAAATTCATCACTATATCGAGTCATGATTTGTGGTGATAGAAAACAAATTACATTTGTTCGTGATTTGTTAGCCTAATGTTTATATGATCAACAATTTTGTTTTCTATTTGATGGAAAAGGAGATGTAAAAACCTTATTCCATTAACATAATAACATATCAGTATATGTATGATATTTTTGTTATTATTTTAACATATTTTATGATTATTTTAAGGTGGTGTTAGAAGAAATAAAACAAAAACACAGGGATAATAATGATACCTATTCTTCGAAGAACCTATTTTGTTTTTCTCCAAAATTATTCATGTGAGGGTTTGATAATAAAAAAATCAATATCAGATATGGTGATGTAATTAAAGAATGTATTTTTGTATTTACTATTTCAACCAAAACATTTTCTAATCGTGAATAAATGTGGATAGGAGGTTCCCTTTCATAAGTGATAAGGAGTTATATTTTTTTAAATATCAAAAACTATTCAATAATGGGAAGTCAATCTCAAACCAAGTGGCACAAAAATTAATAAATAATATATTATATGGAAATTAAAGTAAATACACACCTCCACCACTAAAAAATAAAATTTTTAAACATGTTTTTTCTTTTACTTTTATATTTACTCACTTTTACAATTTTGTTTTTCCCTATGATAACTAGATTTTTTCGTCAGTGATTTTTCCAGTATATCTAAAATTAAATTTTGAATTTTTATATATTATTTACCCAATTATTATAAATATTAAATAATATTTATCAAATAAATAACTATGTGTGTGGAAAATATATTATAACAAAAATGTGTGTAACATGAAAATCCTCGTTTTAACCAAACTTAGGTAATTCATTTATACTATTTTTACTAATCATTATGAAAAAAAATAATTTAACCTTATAAAATAATATTAATTATTATGATTAAATATATGGAATACATATTTTTAAATTAAATTCATCTAATTAAGATAATTTAATTTAAAATTAAACACATAAATGCAATAAAAAGTGGTTTTCCAAAGAAACAGGTTTTATAAGTCTTAAAAGTATTTATATAGAATTTAAACATAAAATTGATTCCAATGAAAAAATCGGATTAATAATAATGAAATTTTAACTTATTTCACATTTAAAACATTTTTAGAATAAAAGTTAATACTATAAATTTTTTAACCGAAAAGATAATTTTTAAAAAAATCTGTACATTTTATTATACCTTGAAAGATTAATACTTTCAAAAATTTATCAAAAATAAAACCTAAAATATTTTTTAAAATATTATTTAAAAATGAATTTTATTTTATCAAATATTTTTATATAAATTTAAAAAAATAAGTTTGAAATAAGTGCTGAAAACTAGAAGAAACTGTTTTTTAGAAAAATATTTTTTTAGCATTAAACTAGATTGATTCTTATCCCATACTTAGAAAAATAACATATAAATGATAAAAAAAATTCAACACATATTATATATATTTCATTAAAGTCATTCACTAATAGTGATTAATTTAATTTATTAATATAAAAATACATTTCATGCATAAAAACGGTTTTCATGAAAACATTTATTTTACTTTTAAATAATTTTTATTTTCATTTCTATTAATTAATAATTGTTGAATTTATTTTATAAATGTATAAAAATTATAATTTTAATAATTTAGTTAGTATTATTAATACCCACAATTTTAATGGCTTGGTTATAATGGTATTTCATATTACGGTTGTTTTAGAATCAGGATTTTGGGTATCACAAGCTATTGAAGTGATTAAATTTATTTAAAAAATAAATTTATCAAAAAATATTAGGGTTTTATATTATGGATCTCAAAAAACTAAATCGTATTATAGAAATCCTCTATTGGAATGGAATATATGGTATGTATGGATACACTTTAATTTTTTTATCTCCATTTTAGCTCTATTTTCATCTTCATCTTCTTCACTCGACTCTCGATCCTTCACTAATCTTCTTATCAAAATATATTATTTCACTTGTAAGTTAACCACTAATTTAATTTACTAAATTTTTCTCTCAACCTTCTCTTGTATCTCTCTTCCACTGCCTAATGTTATTATCCTTAAATCTTCTCTTGGGACCCCTATATTTCTCAACAAGACTCCAAGTGGCTAATCGGTTTGCATTTTATAAAGATGAACCAACTATATCTATATGTTATATGGTATCCTCTAATGATTGGATAAGTAGTTTTAATGTTTCTATAATTTTATCTAAATCTTCTTTAGGCACTGGTCACTTTTCTTAATGTACTTAGTTACCTTCTCCTCAAAATAGTTTTGATCCTCTTATAGTTTTAATTTGGATTTTTATTATTTCTCTCTGAAAAATAAAATCCTACTATTCTAAAATTATTGACTTATAGTTAGGAATGTTTTATTCCATTAGTAGAACTATATAGGACCTTAAGTATACATTAATTATTCCATCCTCTCACTCTCTAAACTTCATTGTAAATAATCACCATAACCCCATATTTGAGGTGATTTAGAAAATATGGTTAAGTTTGGTTATAGTTTATAAAATTTACATTACCTAATGATTTGAATAATTCTTCCTATTAATATTCTTGTAAGAGATGGTGGCCTCCAAACATCTCACATGAGAGTACTTGAGGAGTCTCAAAGGGTTATCCTTGATTATGTATAGTAATCAATGGATCAATATTATTATATATTTCTTCTATCTGAGCAGTAAGATTGGTTGTCTCATCTAATTGGTGTACACCCATTTCAATTAGACCAATGTTACATTTCTATTGAAAAATATTACCTTCATGGTCATTGGGGATTTATTAGGAATCAGTGGGGGTGTTCCCTATCTTTCCTCCTCTATCAGATGAATCGACTATGGCCTAAGAGTTATTTGTCAACATAAAATAAAATTTCTATAGATACATTGAAAAATCACTCTTTTGTGTATTTATATAAGTAAAATATTATTAAAACACTCCCACAACTTCTAATTTGATTCCCTATATTATTGTATGATCTTTTAAATATCACTCCTGATTTTCTCAATGTTCTTCAATGGAAATTATTTATCTAGAAATATTTAGGAGATTTCATCCTAGATTATGATATATCCTAGTGACTATGACTTCATTAACTCATTTTAACACCCCATTCGTGAAAATGATAATTCAAAAAAATAATATCACAACATAAAATACTCCACTATTCTTGAATGTGTCACAGATTTCTAAAAAGGTTGGAAATATTACCTAGAGGTTCATCATTTGGCATGCCTCCTTAGGTTTCCTTTGTTGTTTTGTTAGATTTTTTTAAATACAGGATGTAAATATGTATATTGTCAATGAGTATAGATAATTGGATGATGGAATAAGAATCTCCATAATAGAGATCTTTAGAAGCTTCCCAAATATTATAAGAAAATTAAAGAATAATTTAGTGCTTCCATTAGATCTAAAAAAAGATTAATATTTTTTAAATGAGTTTTGGAGGCGTTGGGTACTATATAAGATGCCCCTAATAATCATATGATTGAATAAGATTATATTCATGATGAAAATGAGGACTTCTTAAAGAAGTAATCTAGTAGTATCTTGTAAATTGAGGGTAACACTAGCTATACAAGGAAATTCGGAACCTATTTTTAATGTAGTAAAATCATATTGTTTATTTTCAAGAATTGTCATGACCTGTCCTCGGGGCCCATGTCGTGACTAACTCAGGCCCTCCTTCCATAGGCCAGGGGAAAGCGACTTGCACCAAAGGCATAAATCCCTAAACTGGGAAGGAATTGCCTTTATAAAAGTAAACAAACACAATAGAGTACACAATAGGAAGTAACCACTACGTAAAACTGAATACAAAAGAGTGTGCTGGAAAGTAAATGAGCCAGTATACAAACCCAACTGAACAACAAGTACATGTAAAAAGGAACAAACATCTGAAAGTAAAGAGCATCTCCTGGATCGTCCTCCGGGGTTCCTACCTGAAGGGTAGGTAAAGATGGCCACCTCAGCACTCACATCTATCAGTATCCTCTATGTGTCGACTTTTCATAAGGTCCACCTCCGGGTACCGTCCAGTCGTGGCACTCTCAGCCTCCGTCAGCACTATCTGTCATCTGCATCCAACACAACGAGGTGCAGGCATATCCCGTGAAGGGGTGTGTATAACGATACTCGGTAGGGACCCTAAGACCCGTAAGGTCTCACAATATCCACTAAGGATAAGAAAAATAAGAAATATACAATCACGAAGTATCAACCAACCCTACTTAAGTATATGCCCATACATGTACCTAAGTTACAAATCTCAGTCCGGCTCCATCTCACGAGCCCAAGTACAAACCAATTCCACAAAGGAAGTAAATTCAATCACCGTGATGATAATGGTTGAAAGTCATGACTCATCTCATAAAGGTATTCCATAATATTAGGGAGATATAGATGATTTGATGTAGCCACTAGATCATCTAATATGTCAGACCCACACAGGATACAAGACCAGCTAAGCTATCAGACCCACATAGGATACAGGACCAGCTATCTCGTCTAAGCTGTCGGTCCCACACAGGATACAGGACCAACTATAATTCATCTCAGCTGTCGGACCCACAAAGGATACAGAACCACATATTCTATTGGACCCACAAAGGATACAAGAACAGAAGTTAGAATTGTAGAACCCACATAGGATTCTAGTACAGTAGTCATCGTCATCAAACCCACGGAGGATTCTAGTACATTAGTCGTCGCAGTCACAGCCATCTCTAGGGTTCCCACACACACCATGCTCAATTTCGGGAGGATCCGCTCCTCGAGCAAAGGGTTCGATACATAAACTATCATGAAGTCCTAATTTGATGTATCCCGAAGTTCCGTCTCATCAAAAGAAACCCAATGCGACAGATGGCATGCCAATCGGACGCCCAGTCAAAGAGTTATTGGCATTTCTGTTACAGGGGGCCTGTTGGATTTATGCTCGATCCAAACCCAGCTATTTTCCAAAGTCATCCAAAACTCACTTATAGTATTGAAAAATGACAGCCTCATCGCAAGGTTCACAGTGCTATAGACGGTGCGTCGTTCGAACGCGCGGTCTTAAAGATATTCGCATTTAAGCAAAGTCGGGTCTGGCCCGTCAAGCCCAGTGGGATGGCGGGTCGGTCCGACACGGTTCGGTAGGTCTGACTCGGTTGGGGGTCAGCCCAGCTCGGTGGATTGCGGCAAGCCCGCAGACCTGGCCCGATGGGTCCGACCAGGTTGGGGGGGTCGGCCGAGCCCGGTGGGGCGCGACCCACCCGCAGACCCGGCCCGCGCTGCAGGCCGGATCGATTCGCCCAACGGCACCGCCCATCCTCTCTCCGGTTGGTCGTAGCCGGCCAGTTCTATCCTTCTCAAGCGACCTGCACAACGGGCCGCTTTTCTTCCCACATGGTACCAAGCGGCGCCACGTTTATTCAGTCCGGAAGGCAGGTAGCCGGCCGGTTCGGCCGGAGAGCGGCCCGCGGTTGGGGGCCGCAATCCCCCCCCCCCACACGCACGGTGCCCTGCGGGAACTGCGATCCCCCTTCCCGACTGGGCGTAGCCGGCCAGTTCTTCCAGCTCGACCATCATGAGGCAAGCCGGTTCTTCTTCTACCGAGCAACCCGTGGATGCGGACCGCGATTTTCATCCACGTGACGCCTTCAAGAGCCACGGTCTTCCAGTGGGCCGCCGGTCGGCCCGCTTCTTGGCTACATGGTGGTTGGCTCGAGCTGCCACCTCTACATCTCCACCACGGCACGACAGCACCACGGACCCACTACCCTCTTCGTGGCGTGACGGCGCTACGCCTCCTCTACCTCTGATGTCAAACAATATGAACCAATGGAGGGACATCTGGCCATGTTTGTTCGGCTCACGCCCTCTGCGTTAAATGATAACAAATGGGCACCTTCGAACAAAGTAAGCATCGAAGTGCGTGGTAATAATTTAAATCAATCAAATCCCCCTATTCTGATTTCAATGTTCACTTGACAGTGTCGCGGGAAGATAATTTGATGATGATGTCGTACGTTGCGCCCATCACATGCCACCGATTCCGGGCTTGAACGTCTTCCTTTTTCTTCGTCGGAAAGGACGTCGTTCTTCGTTGAAGATTTTCTTCGTATAAGAACATTTTCTTTCTAATTCTCCCAAATCTTCCAATCAGAATATTTTCCAAGAAATTAAAACAACATGCTCTCTCATATTTTAATGATTCCAAGCAATTCAAATGAATTCAAAAGAATTCATCACACCAAAAATTAATTAATTATGGCATTAATTAATTTTGTTGGCACAATTAAGGGGAGGGAGGTGGAGAGGATCCACCATAATGTGGGAGTTAAAAAGTTAAAAAGGGGGGTTCAAGGAGTTAAAGGGGAGTTTAAGGGTTAGATGCATTTATGGGTCCAACCACATATTATCCTACCATGAGAGGTTATGTTGGAGTGGGCCCCACCTCCAACTTCCCTTTGGAGAAATTAACTTCCATAAAAAAATGTCACACATATTTTTATCTAATTTATTTAGGAACCCCCAAAATTAACTTCCACTCTCAACCAAACACAACTGCGGTAGACGTCTCCTTAAGTGAATACCGGCGCTGTGAGTTCTACAGTGTCCTCAGATTTCAATTCCAAGAACCTGTTCGAAAGATAAAAAAACCCGCACGTACGTTTTCTAAATGTACTCGAAGAAAACTTTAGAAATTAATTCCAGGAACACCGGGCCTTGGAATCAGACACCATCAAAAAATTCAGACTCATAAAATTCCAATGAATTTATGAAAAAAATTCCCTTAAAATTCCCGGGTATTTACAAGAATCTATCCAAGTGTGTTTTGGATATTTACTATTTAATTTGAAGTATTCATATCACATGGATGGTGTCTTGATTAAATGAGATCATATAGAGTTGTGATGTTAATTTTAGCTCCTTGTAATAAGTAAAATCCGAGTAAATATGTTTTGGGGGTTCTTGGGAAGGAATATAAAAAGGTTTATAAGTGTCGATATATACTAAAAATAGTTTTGAAGAGATTTGAATATATTGAGGAGGTACTGGTTTGATTTTAATAGGTTCTGAGATTAATTATTAGAATTATAGATTTTGAAGTTTAATGTTGAATTTTGGGTAAGTCATAGATATTTTATAAACATCATCTCAAAAACCAATTTCATGTGTATTGATGATCTAGTGCTGCATATCCATCATATAATATAATTTGAGACAGGAATGAGCATTATATTCATTCTATATAAGCATGAATCTACTCATCTGCAATCATTATACAGTCTCTATGTAAACATGATCCAATATCTAATTAATCATCATAAACCAAAGATTCTTATTTGTAATTATGAATTGCCTCAATGTAAGCAAGAAACCTTTCAATGAAAACATCATGTTAATCTTCTTAAGAATCATATATCTAACGTATCATTATTCTTAAGAATGTATCTATTCTATGTAATCACAAACACTTAAAAAATATAATGATTTATTCTAGATAAAAACTAAAATTTTTAAACTTAATATATGCTGAATAAATTGATTGGGAAGATGCTTGAAATAGTATTAACTTCTTAGAACATCATAAAATGAATTTTGGTAAGAAAATAATTTTTTAGTTGGTGATCGTTAATATTGTACAAGAGGATCAAGGGAAGAATAAATTCTATAAGAACATAAATATTGATTTGTTGTGAAATTTAATAAATATATGGATATTATTTATATGTTTTTGATTCATATTTTAATGTTTAAATAATCATAAAATATTGATATATAAACTATTTTTCTAAGAAAAGAGGAATATGAGATCAGGATGAATTTATGAGAAATAAATTAAGCCTTAAGAAGAGGTTCAAAATTTATCACTTTTGGAAATGAATTGATTTAAATATGATGAAGAAATATATATTTTTACTATAATGTAAAAAATATCAAAGAGAGATGTCATTCATAGTGGAAATGATTAGTATGTTATGAAGTTTTTTCTTGAGTGATTGAGGTTATTATTATTGATTTTACTTGTATACTATTGGGTTTTTTCTCCATCATATTGAAGAAGAATGATATTTTTACGGCATGATTGATTAATATATAATTTTTCTACAATAATGTTGAATATTAATTTATGTATTTTAGTGGAGATATTTTTTAGGTTATTATGAGAAATTTAGCCTATATAAATGACCAATAAGATCATTTTTCTGAGAAAAATGATGAAGAATAGAAAAAACAATTTCACTCATGTCATTCTATAAGAGAAAAATGTTTTTGATATAAAAAAATAAATTTGAAATCTAGAGAGTGCTACAATATATAGAAAAAGTATATAAATATTGAGTGAATGTAATGGGAATTATAATTGGATTGGATTTTTTATATTTTCAAATACATAAATATTAATATGGGGACCTAAAAATAAAAAATAAAATGAAAAATATAGATTAAGTGTTCAACCTTATGAAAGTTAAGAGGATATGTATAGTGACGAACCTAAAAATATTGAAGGTAAATTAGTGTTAACATAATAAGAGTTTAATAATATTCATAGTAGAAATGATTTAATAATAGTAAACAAAAAATATTAATAATCACAATATTTTTTTTAAATCAGAGTATTAAAAAATAGTGATTCTATCTTAAAGTGTGTACAATCATAAATATCGTAAATCATATTCCCAATGAAATAAAGGGTGGAATAATTGTATCATAATAAATGTTATTACATGAAAAAAAATATAAATTGAAACATAAATATAAAAGGTTTCACTTTTTATTAAAAAATTTGTTGAAATAGAAGACATGTAATAAAATAAGTACTAATATGAATTAAATTTGTTTAACCCAAAAATTAGGGTATCCAATAACCTAGGATAAAGCACCCTTGTTATATACTTACAAGAAAGTAAATATTTCCCTTACTAGAGAAGTCCCACTATATAAAGATCAGTATGTCTCGCTATCCTTATGATCCCATGATATGATGATTGTCTTCTCTATCTCATTACCCCCACGATCCCTCAATATGATGATCGACATGTCTGTCGTGTTATCCATGTGAACCCCAGATCGTATTTACATGATCGAACACACAAAGTAATTACAACAACTACCTCAAAAATATTTCAAGTATTAGAACAAGTAGTTCACTCCTATAATCATGAGATCTCTCACACACTATGAGTTTTTGAAAATGAAATGATCGTCATTTTTTCAAAATCTTTGAATGACTAGGTATTTATTTTCATGCTTCCAATGGTCATCTTGATCCTCTAACCGTCATATTTTCTCTCTATTTTCTTCATGTACTCAGATATCTGGCACTTCAATGGTCATATTATAATAGATTTTACAATTTTGATTTCATGTACACCATTATCAGTGTAAAATGTATTCTATTTTAATAAAATTATATTTTCTGTATTGAGCATTTAAACATACATAATTATGATGGATTTACTTACATAATTTCACTATGAATTTCATTATGAATATGATTCTGATGTTATCTATTCCAATTTCATTTCCAATTATAAGAACATTTTTCTGTACAAATACAAGACATAAAGTCTTAAATCTGATTTAAAAAAGTTGATTCTGATCTTTATTCATTCCATACCCATTATGGTAAATGTAATAAATGAATTGGTTTAAATTCATGAATACATTCAAATAAATTCTAGTTATTGTAAAACATTTTTATTTTTACAAAAAAAAAACTCTTTAAAAGAATTTGGACAAGAAAGTATTAGTAATTTAGTATTTAATAAAGAGTTTGTGATTTCAAAAACAAAGGAATGGGGAAGTCAAAAGATACATTTGACTCAAAATATCCCCCTTTTAGGGAAGCACATACCATAAGACTTAAATAGATAAAAAATAACTTTTTGAAACATTGTTCCATTATCATTTAGTGTACATCGTATTCATAAATTAGATAGTAATACTTATTTCCACTAAGTTTATAACTCATTTGAATACAATAGTGAATACGAATAAACCCCATACGATAGGAACATACACTAAGGATAGTATTCTCTTTATTTGAATTATTTCTCCCTCTTACATAAAAAACCCACCATTTCTATAAAATTCTCAACCATTATATAAATTTATCCCCCTTTGGGATTTTAAAACGGTAATGGGGAAGATTATTATAATACCTAAAATTTGTTAGAGAAAGAAGTATATGAAACCATATAATAAAGCACTTGATTATCCAAAAAATTGAAATAAATCCAACCCATAAGAATTGGGAGTTATTCCAAAAATTCTTAATGATATGAAATATTTCTTCATTGATAATTTTTTTAAAACAAATTCAACAATATTTTATAGAAAAAAAATCAATCATTCTCCAGCATTAAATATCTCACAACATTTTTTAACTTTTTGACCTCCTTTCTAACCTCTTCTATCTTTACAATTAACTCTTCCTAAGACCAAATCATCTTTTCAAGATCTTGTATCCCTTCCTCTTAAATTTTAATATTTTCATCTTGCATTTAAAAAATTTCTTCTTGGTTATGATGTTTTTGGGAAAACTTGTTGTTCATAGTACCAACTTCCACATTATGATTTTTCAGTCTCCTAATCTGGTCCTCCAAATAAATCATCAAGAGTTAGATTTTTATATTCCCACTCATTGAGAATGATATAAATTATCTTTTAAACAATGATTTCATCTACTAATCCTTTATCACCCATATATTATTGAATATTGACTATTGTCATAAACCTTTGTTGTACCATTGTAATAGGTTTACCAAAATTTACTTGAAATTATTGATAGTCATCTCTAATAACTGATCTTATAGTTTCAATTGCCTTCTAATATCCAAAATAATTGATCTCTAACATCATTAAAATACAGTTAGTAGCTTCAAAAGAAAAAATCTTACTATAAATTCTTCTGGTCAATGATAATAAAAAATTACTTTTAAATATGTAATTTAATTGATTCTCTTGATTTTCCTGATTTGAAAAAGTAGTCACCTCCTTGTTAGGAATATTCTAATATCATGTTAATAGGAAGAAATTTTTGACTCCATTATTTATAATGGATATCTTCATTCTATCTCTTCAATACTCATAATTATCTACATAAAAAATAGAAGGTCTATTTGGATTGAGGTTATCCATTGAACCAACATTGAATCCATCAATATTTAAAAAAAATACAATAAATATATTATATAGTACACATTTTTGTAGTAGTTATTTAAAACCAAAAAATTTATACATTTTTATAAAAACACATGCAAAAGTAAAGAATAAAAATGTAGCAAGTATTATTAGTAGAATCCTCATCTGATACCAAATGTGAGTATCATTATAACATATAAGTATATTTGATACCAAATGTTGGATAGTAAGGTATATAAAGATGAATAAATACATGAGGGGGTGATTTAAAATTTTAACAACTTTTCTTTTTAATTGTAAAATAAACATAGACTAAAAATGTTAAAAAAACAGTATTCACAAAACCTCTTATGTAATTAAATGATAATATGAATTGTCCATTGGGACTAATAAACAATGTATCTTAATAAATTAGATTTTGATATATATTCAAAATATTTTAATGATAAATGTATTCTATCTAAATAGAGAATAGAATAATATTATGTAAGAAATGGTAACGTAATTGGATTTTAGTCAAATTCATAGTAGAAATTGTTTAAGCACATTAAACACAAAAAGAATCATATTTACAATAGTTAAGATAAATCAGAGTATTACAAAAGTAGTGACTCTATCATAAATCATATAAATCATAATCAGAGTAAATAATATTCACAATGAAATACATGGTAGAGTAATTGTATCACAATCAATGCAGTTATGATAAAAAAACAAATAGAAATAAGAATATATAATAATTCACATTCTATTCCAATTATATAAAAAAAACAAATAATTTTAATAAAATAAGTAATACAAATGAATACAATTTCTTAACCCAAAGAGTAGGGTATAAATAACCTATGAAAAATGTCCCTTGTTTTATATTTACAAGAAGTTATGTCTTCCCATTACTAGGTAAGGCCCTCGATATGATGATCGATCTATCTCACTATCCCTATGATCCCTCGATATGATGATCGGCTTTTGTGTCTCACTCTCCCTACACGACCTCGATACGATGATCATCTTTTCTATCTCGTTATCCCCATGATCCCTCAGTTGTATTTTCACGATTGTATGCCCAAATAAATTACGAAAACAATCTGAAAAATATTTCAAGTATTGGGAACATGTAATTCAATCTTGTATGCCTTAGAGCTCTCACACACTGATATTTGTTTCGAATGAAATGACTTTAATTTTTCTAAACTCTTAGAATGAAAATGTATATATAGGCATGCTTCCAACGGTCATCTTTATCCTCTAATGTTCATCTTTTCTCTCTACTCTTTTCATGTAATTGGATGTGTGTAACTTCAATGGTCATATTATATTTGAATGTCCAAAATAATTTTGATGTACTCAATTTTTAGTGTAAAATGTATTACATTATAGTATAATATGGTTTTCCATATTTAGTATTTAAACATAGATAAATCTAATGAATTTCCTTATAGAATTTCATTATGATTTTCTTTATGAATATTAATCTAATGCTATCGATTCTAATGTCAATTTCAATTATAATAATTTTTTTCTATATTAAGACAATGGAGAAATTCCCAAATCCAATTTGATAATGGTGATTCCAATCAGACTTGGTTCCATACCCATTTGGATAATTTTAATGAATAAAGTTTTTTTATATTCATGAATAATTTAAAACTAATTCTATGTATGATTAAATATGTATGTTTTCTACAAAAACCCTTTTTAAGAAAATTTGGGCATGAAATAGTTAGTAATTATGTATTTAAAAAAGTGTTTTTGATTTCAAAAATAGATGTAATGGGAAATTAAGAAGATAATTTTGACTCAACATGAAGGTTATAGGAGATCAGTGAGTTTATAATCTATAAAACCAATTCAGTTAAATATCTAGAGCTAATTTGAAAATGTTGATAATGTAGGAAGAATGAATTTTGGAAGAACAAGTGGAATTCAAAGACTCTATGTGTGATGAAGAAGCTCATTATTGATGGTGTTGAATCGCAGTATAAATATTTTTTGAACATATTGAAGAGGATAAAGAAATAAAACACTTGTGTATACATGGTGAGGTGTTGTGGAATCTATGGGATATGTGGTATGAAAGGAAAACACATTGTGAAGTTGAAATTTCAATGTGAAGCTTAGTTTATGTAATTCATATGAGAAGTGAGAACTCTTATACAAGATGTGTCTCTAGGAAGGTGTGGGAAGAAACAACCATTATATTCAGTGATTCATTATAGTAGATAATCCATGATTAGTTCATAGAACCAATCTAGAAGAAATAGTGGGTCTTTGAGTCTAACCATTAAAAAAATTGTGTTATCTATTTATTTTATTTAATTCCATTTATATAGTATGATTACTATTAAAAAATTCGATACAATTTTTCTAACAAAAAATAGAGGTTCATAACAAAACGTAGAAAAATTTTAACAAAATTTGGAATTTCTTGAAAATATAAAACACCTTTCCCCCCCCCCCTTCTCTCAGGTGTTTGCACTCGATCCCTAGGAGAATTTCAACTCATATTAGCTCATAGGTTCCCTCTTATTCAAAATTAATGTTAATATCCCATGTTTTTTATCAAAATTTAATGAAGTGCAGGTTTTAGTTTTCTGAATAATATTCATAGATAGAGAGATCAATCTCTATTCCAATTAATATATAATCTAAAATATCTTCCAATACATTGAAAAATAAGAGAAAGAAATAAGAAAACAAAGTGAAAAAAATGTTAAGGAGTAAAAATGATCAACCGTTATATGAATCTACTCAAAGATGTATGTGATTTTCTAATAAAACTATTGATAGATATCCTTTTTATGACTCTTGTATAAAATTTATAGAGTATTAATAGATAAAAATATATGAAAACATATCTTTTCCTGTTGAATTTTATTTTAGTTTCTTATTGATGTGGTATCTTATACACTTTTTTATTAGTGAATTATTTGATGATAAATCAAAGCCTAAAAAGGAATAAAATTTCATTAAAGAGGAACTAGATTAAAATATAGGCACATATAACACCCCTTTAAAACTAGTGATAGAAAAGGATGGAACAACATTTCCTTTCAATGAAATTTATTATTAATCATTTAAAGACATCCAAAGGGAGAAATTAGAGAAATAAGTGTTTAAATATATTTTCACCAATGTAATACACGAATTTGAGAAGCTACAGAAAGTCATAGTGAATATAAAAGATATATTGATAGAATTGAAAACAAATAAAGTTAAATATCTTTATAGCTCTCTGAATGAAATTTACAAGATGGATGATGAACAATTTCAAAATATAAAGATAAATTATGAAGAGAGATTGAAGTTGGTTGAGGAAGATAAAATTTTTATAAATATGAAGTTTCTATAGCTTGTGGTAAAGATGAAAAATATGGAAGATACAAAACCTAAAATTTTCTAATGAACTAATAAAATAAGTGTTGATACTCAAGTGTAGATATGACTTTACCCTCAAATGGGACTTATAATAGTGGTAAATATAGATTGATAACATCATGAGAAGAATCCACATCATCATAACGAAGAATGGTATCCCAAAATCATGGTCTATATTGATCTATAAAATCTATATTAATGAATAGTACAAGATTAAGGTAATAAAATTTCCACATTTATGAGGAGAAAATTATAATAAACCATTTGATACATTACGGGTGGATTGGAGGAGATATATAAATAATGGTTCCCCAAACCAGTCCTAAATGTCTTTCAAATATATCCTAATATAGGAAGGTGGTAAATCTTGAAAGGCTCCATTAAATAAAAAGAAAAAAGTATATTTTTCAGTTATTATTGCTGTTGCGAGATGTTTGGACATCACAACAAATATTGTTAGAATAAATTTTCAACTTCTTAAAGTGTTGTATCAAAATAATAAAGTGGGATAAAGGCTGTAGAAAGAAATAAACCTTCTATATTGAAAAAATATTAATAAAATAAAATAAATCTATAAAATATAGATATAATTTTATTATTTTGAAAGACCGTATGATTTTTAACGCATTTATGACCACACATATGATGAATGGTGGTATGTTCCAACATGTCATCTCAAATATATTGATTTTAAAATTTGGTAAAAAGATTAAATGAAAAAGAAAAATAAGAATAAAATAACGTCTACCTTGAGGAGTGTGCTAAAGAAGAAAGATATGAGAAGACACTCCCAAGAATTTATTAATGATGGTTAAGATTTATGTATCACAAAATAGAAAAATATGATTCCATTTTGGTGGAAAATTACACATCATGGATCATTTTAAAATGACCATTAATTTTAATATTCAAGGGAACAAGATGGAATCAAAAGAATAGTCAATTGTAGATATGAACATAAATATTGTAATTATGGAAGATATCATTGGTGATTAGATTGAAATGCTGTATAAAATAGACACTTGAGATTTAAAGAAGAGGTGTGTTGAAGGTGTAATTATGGTAGTCATTGAGATATTAGATGTGTGACAAGGATACCTATTTGAAAATATCTGATGTGTGATAAAGTTAAACCACCATTGATTTAAGGTCCCAAATATAAAGTTATAATGATGGGATAAACACCTATGAAAGAATCTAAACATAGAAACAAAATAATGTTTTATTGTATGGATTTATCAACAAGAAAAGGATAAAAAATGAACTATCTAAAAACAATAATAGATCTTTATTTTCTCAAATAAAAAAATATGTTTCCAACTATGATTAAATTTGAAAAGGTTGATGATTCTATAATTTCCATAGGAGAACAAATCTAGAAATATAAATAAAAAATAAAACATGAATCATTCCAAAAACATTACCCCTGAAGTATTGGATTTTATAGTTTGATAAATACATCTCATCCAAAGTTATATAACTAAATATATTACATAAGTCCACTCACTTACCATACCTGATTATTTATGATTCTTGGAAAAGTTATTAGAAGATGAAACTATAAGAAATATATCAATCATGGAGATTATCAATTTTTATTCATGTTTAGTTGGTTTCAGTTAACATTGAATATCAATATTTACATAATTATGTTTGTAAAAGATCATTACAATGAACAATAAGTATAAAGATCATCCCATGAGGGGGACATCAAAGGAATGTTATATTATAGAGTAAATATCATTTTAGTTGAAATAATAAATCTAGATAGCCCTATAAAAATATGAATTTTGTGGCATGATTTTCACTCTCCTAACACAATTTTTTATTTTAATTACCAAGGGGATATAATTGTATAAAAATAGGGAGTAATATCACTTTCATAGTTTTTTATTTATTTGTTTGTTTTGTTGTATGTATGATGAAATATCTCTTGAAAATATATTTAAATATCATCAAATATGATTAATTCAGACTCTTTCTACTATGATAATCTTATATGGACATCTATGATTATTTTTTAAAGTTTATAATGTTTTGTTTATAATGGGTTATCCCATGTTTATATAAATGTGAATTACCTAAGTCTCTTTTCTATGAATTAGGTGGATACATACTTCTCTCATTAGAGAAACATAACATCAAGGGAAAATATGATTTTTATATTAATTAAGCTGAAAGGAGGAGATATCTTTCTGATGCACTTATAGTATGAACAAGTTGGAAAAAATCCTTTTGTATTATCATTAAGGAGTGGAAGAAAAGAAAACATATAATATTCTATTGACATTAATTTTTTTATTTTTTATGTTCATAGTATTGAAAACAAATCTAAAGTGGGATATTGAAGTTCCCTTTATCATGTGATAGTGTATGTTTTCAATATAGAATGTCAATACATATGTTTCCAATGAGTATAGAGAATTGGGTGATGGAATTATAATCCACCAAATGGAGACAACTAGAATATTATCATGTATTATAAACATAGTAAATTAGTATATTTGGTTTCCATTATAGTTTAAATGTATGATTCATATGTTATAATGGATTTTAGTGGAGTTGGATCCTATAAGTGAAGGACTTGAACATCATATGATTTAATTATGTGATATTTTTTTTATAAATAATGACAAGAAATTATAGATTTTATCAACTAATAAATAGAAAAGTGAGTATGAATCTAGGTATGTAGGGATCTTTAGAATCTTAGTTTAAAGTAATGAAATATAGTTTTTTAGTTGAATGAATCCATCTTTGTGTGGTTTTTTTGAATATTGATTTTATAGTAGAAAAATCACTTTTATAATTGCTAAATTTAATGATATCATAGATATATTTTTTAAGTGTAGTGAGCTAATTTGGAAAACTCAATGAAGTGTAAATATGTTGTGAGGGTGCTTGACAATATAGATAAATATGTTTAGAAGAATTGATAAATTCAAAAAAAATAATTTATTTCAATAGATTAAATAGGTCTTCAGTTTATTTTAAAGGATCTAATATTAATTAGATGATTTCAATATTTTTATATATAATGTTAAATTTTGACGATGTCCTATATTCTATGTAAGAATCATCTTAGAAACCAATTTTATGTGAATGGACAATCTATTGTTTCATAAATATATTCCGATTCAATCTAGTTTGGGCATAATAATAATCTTCGTTCATTTTAATCATGAATCTAGTCATCCATAATAATCATTTAACCTCTGGATAAACATGATCCACTATCTATCTAAGCATCATCATCTGAATATTCATCAGTGTCATCATTAATTTTATCCACATAAGAATGAATATATAATTTATAATTATCATGTGAATATTCAAGATAATTATATATCAATTGGATAAATCGTTAAATGAATGAATCTATTCAATGTAACAATCTACACATAGATAAATTTTATGATTTATACTAGATGAAAAATTATATTTCCAAATATAATATGTCATGATGAAATTAATTTTAAAGGTTCTGGGAATGTTTTAAATGCATACAAACAACAAAAAATACATGTGATAAAATCAATAAATTATGGATTTTGTAATCCTCAAGCATATATAAGAGTACCAAATGAAGAAAAAATAACGGAAGAACCTATATGTTGATTTACTAAGAAATTCCAAAATTATGTGGAAGTTATTAAGAAGTTGCTTGAGAGAAATTTTAATGTTCAAATCATAAAAAATATTTAGATTTAAGATATTTTCCAAATATAATATGAATATAAGTAGAGGATAAATTTTTGAGAAATAATTTAATCCTGAAGTTATGATTCTAGATTTATCAAATTGAGAAATCAAGTTAATAAAAAATGAATATAAATGTGTTTCACTTTAATTTCTTAAATATCACAAGGAGATATGATTCATTTTGTGACAAAGTTAGATGATATGTAGATATGTTCTTGAGTTGCTAATTTTCTTATTGCTTAGTTGAGTTATCGAGTTATGGTTTGTGTTAGTAGTACATTGAAGAAACTGAGCCGGGTTGGAATACTATTAGCTATATATTTTTTGTACAACATGTTGAATATTTATTTTAAAATTTCATCATAGTTATTTTTGACGAGATAAAGAGAACTCAAGACTTGTGGAATAACCTAGAAGTTATTTTGGAAGAAAATGAGAAATTGGAGAAAAATCAAGGTCACTTGTACCATTCTATATGATACAACCATTTAGGAGGCAAAAAATAATGTGAAATCATTAGATCACTCCCATATAGAAAGAAATAGAAATATGGAATTGAGATCCTGGGAACTGAAAGTGATGTGGATTTTTATAATTTTAAAAATATGAAATATTATTTCAAGAGGATGATATATAAAAATAAAATGAATGGGAGAGAATAATTATTAGATCTTATGAAAATGAAGAGCATGTTTATAGAGAAAAAACTAAAACTCTTAAAGGTAATATAAAAGATAATTTTGATCATGTTAGGTAGAGATAATTATATAGGTATCAAATATAATGAAAAGGAGGATAATGTGATAAATATAGCTATAGAATATTATAATGAATAGGGGAAAAGAAGTTGATGACAGAGCATCTTTTTGTGTTCAGTGGTCTGGTGGTTTTCATATATCGAGGAGTAGTTATATTATGGATTATAGTAGGATCTCCGTGATTTGAGAAACTAGTAAAACAATTAAATTCATGATCTATAAATAGTAATAAAAAATAAATCTATAAGAATGAAATTCTTAAGAACAAGTTCCAATCCAAAACACTATGTAAAAGTAAGGAGATCGACATTGTTGATTTTAAAGGATCATCAGAACATCATTTCTTCAAATTCAATTGGAGGTAGAAGAACAAAAGTTTTGTATGCACTGGGAAATACAATAAAGCCTATGGTACTCAGGTTAAGAAAGCTGAAAATAGTCTGAAGGTATTATTTTTTTGTCAATATGATTTTTTGGAACTCTAGGGAGAATATGACAATTGTATAGACAATGAGACTCTGTATAGGTGTGTTAAGAACTAGCCATTTTAGTCGGTGATTGACTATAGTAGAGAATCCTTGATTGGAGAAAATATTTATTCATCTAACGAAGTGTGACTTCAATTTGAACCTTATAAAATTATTATGTGAACTCTTTATTTACGTTACATGAATTTCATGTAGTATGATTTCTTGATAAAACATACATTTATCCAACTATTCTAACCAAAAATGGATGTTCATAACCAATGGGGGTTAAAAGATTAAAATATAATATTAAATTTTGTAGACATGAAAACACCTGATTTACCCACTCAATAATCTAGACATGATCCTTAGGTGAATTTGAATAGGTATTAGAGCATAGGTTTCCTATAGATAAACATAAATTTTAATTTCCTTGGTATTTTGATCATAATCTAATAAAGTTCATATTTGAGTTGTTCGAAGAATATTGATATTTGGAGAAACATATCTATTTTCTTAGTAATATATATTATGAAATAATATCCTAGATATTGGAAAACTAGAGAAATAAATAATAAAATAAAGTGAATAAAAATTTGTATAATGAAAAAGATCAACTACTGATTCAATCTATTTAAAGTTGTATGTTTTTTCTAAAGAATTTATTTATTGAGATACTTCTAATGAATCTAATACAATATATAGAGTGTATGAAGAGATAAAAATAGTTTATGACATATAATAATATGTTAATGATTATTTTAAGAAGTTTCTTATCAAAATAGTATCTTATATATATGGTTTTAGAAAAGAGCAATTTGATGAAAAATCTTATCTTGAAAAACAAGTTAACATTTTTGAAGAATAATTAGATAAAACGAATGTCGTATGAATCACCCTCATGAAAATAAAAGGGTAAATGGTTAGAATAGTCTCACTTTACATTGAAATATATTTTCAAGGTATTTAAGACTCACATATAATAGTTCATGATAATTATGTGTTGTGGTAATCTATTAATTAGATGAGCTATATAAAGTCATAGTGAAAGTCAAATATGCATAGATTGATGTTAAATAAAATGGGGTAAAATTGATTAATAAATCACTATAAAAAATTAATAGTATTTATGTTAGATATGTATATAATGTTAAGATAAATAAGTAAGAGTGACTGAAATCAATTGCTGAAGAGAAATATTCCATCATATTGATGTGTCTAGTGTCAGATGTAAAGTTGAATAATCTAGAAGATACACAACTCGGGCCTTCCCAAAAAATTGATAAAAATGATTCTACATATGTTTTATATATGATTTTTTCCTAAAAGGATTCTTACACTTGTTTTAAATAGGGATTGATAACATGTGTATAAGAATCCACCTCATCCTTAATGAGAAATGTATCAAAAAGTCATAATGAATTTTCTAACAAAAAATATTTCTTGATTACTAGAACAATATAAAATATAAAATTACACACATTTGGAAAGTGAATATTTTTGATAAATACACTTATATATTATATGTGTATTTTAGAATATTTAAAAAAAAAATATGTTCCATGAACCAAGACAAAAAAATTTATGAATCTTTCCAGAGAGAGTAAGGTGGTAAATCTAGACAGACTACATCAACTTGTCAGAAAATAAGATTTGTGGGTTATTGATTGTGTTTTGGAAGTTTATAAATTAATTCCTATATTTTCTTCATAGTTTTAAACTTATTTTAGCTATATATGGAAAGAAAAAAGTGTTATAAAGGTTTTAGAAAGAAAGAAACCTTCTAGTTTAATGTAATCTTCATAGAATTTTTTTAAAAGAAATAGATTAGATTTTATTGAATGACTCAATAATTTTTTCAATATGTATTGTGAAAACTATGATGTATGGTGGCATGTTGCAGCCATCCAAAACACTTATAATTATTTGAATAGGTGGTAAAAATATGATATGAAGAAGAATAAATAAAAATAAAAACAACTCTGCCTTGAGGAGTGGACAGAAGAAAAAATATAAGAAAGACTCTCACAAGATGTCAATGATTAAGGATAAGATAGTTGTCTCTGCATGGAAGATAATATGATTTTATTGTGGTATAAATATCCATATATTGTGCCATTATAAAATGTATATGATTTTCATCAGTCATGGAGGAAAATATGGAATTAAAAGGAGATTCAATCAATGAAATTCACAAGAAGATTGGCATGGTTGAAGCCCATATTGGGGACAAGATTCAGAGGCTGGCCAAGAAGGGGTAACTAAATAGAAAACGAATAGGTGTGAGTAAGGTGAAATAAAGTTGGTTATAGAGATTTCATATGTATTACATTTATACCTAGTCAAAAACAAGTATCATGGGAAAAAGTTAAATAACCATTGGTTTCAAGTGCCAAATATAATGTTACAAGGAAGGGATACATGTATATGAAAAATACTATACCTAAAAGGAAATAATATTATATTAAATTTTATGGTTTATTTGAAAAAGGATAAATAAAAGGAGAAAGATGAATAGAATTATAATCATCTAGTTTCTCAAGTAAATTAGATATTTCCAACAATGATGATACTTGAAAAAGAAGAAGATTTTATGATGTATAAAAAACCACGGAGCTAGAAAAATAATGGAAAGAAAATAGTGAATCCTTACAAACATGTTAGACCTAAAAATAAAATAATTTTCAGTTTAGAATTCAATATCAGCACCATCGCTACAAGTAAGGAGTTTATAGAAGTCCACCTTATTCCCAGACTAGATTATTTGTGCTACTAGAAAAAGGAACTTGAAGGATAAGATGGAAGAAATTTAGTTATCACGGAGATTATCAATAGGTATTCATGTTCAATTGGTGTCAGTCATAAACTAATACAAGAAATTCCATAAGTGTGTTTCTTAAATAACATTCTAATGGTAAATAAAGATATAGATAATCTTTTAAGGTAGGTATATCAAAGATGTTTAAGATTCTATTGTTAATATCAATTATATTGAAATTATAAATCTTGACATTCCCATGAAGAGTGAATATTGATGTATACTTTTTATCTCTCCTAACATAGTTATGGTTTTTTCTTTTTCTAATTTCCAAGAAAGAGTTATTATCAAAAAATTGGAAGTAATATATCTTGTACATGATCTTATTTGCTATTTTTATTGAGATGTATGTACGATCAAATATCTATTTAATATTTTTTTAAACTATCCTAAACAATTTAGTTCATATTTTGTTACACAATAAGAAACATATCATAAAAATTTTGATAATTTTTTAACATATTTATATTTGTATACAATTGGATAAACTGTGTTGACGTAGAGTTTACCTGCCTAAACTTTTTTTCTAATATTTCAGTGCTTTCATCCTTCTCTCATGATAACAGTAGAACTTCAACAGAATAATATTTTCTTCAAATTATATATATTTAAAGGAGGAGATACCCTTACCTTTAACTTATGGTATGAACTGGTGGATAGAGAAACCTTTTCCTCCTTTTTATTTATTTTTATATAGTGGTATAAGAAAATTGAACTTCCAATGTGTTATTGGTACTAGTGAAAAGGTATTTAACATGATACATTTTTTATATTTTAATATTATTTCCAACAAAAATAATTATCATGTTAATTTTTTCACATCTGTTATATTATAACTAACATAGTAAATTTTCATTCCAAATTTTCCATGTCTACTATATAATAAATTAGATTGAAAGTACAATTTTCAAATCAATTATAATTTAAAAAATATAAAAATTATTTTCAATGTTTTTTTTCTATGTCCATTATAAAATATATGATGTATGGAACCTTTAAAAAAAATATTTTTAACAATAATGTTTAAATTTATTATTTCTATCTTTATTTCTCATCTGATACGAACCCTAATATAAATTCATTGAAACCCCTATACCTGAATATCTCTTCTTCTTCCCCGTCATATTCGACATCATTCTTTACTACCATCTCTATCACCATCGACATAAGTTTCTCCTTTATCCCATGCATCGCCATGATTCTCTATCGTTTTCATCTTATGTTTTTTCCAATATTATTTTTTTATATTCTAAATAATTTGATTCCCCTTATTTTATATTTTTCATGATAGTAAAGGTATATTTTTTATATATTTTTCTCATATTTAAATTATATTTCATCATGTTTCAAATATTATATGGTTGATTGAGTTTCTATAAAACATTATAATGTAAAGAATATATTATAAATGGAATTTTCACTAAGAAACATTTTTATATATAGCATTTTAAAACATTGTCATCATGTTAGTTAGATGAATATAAAATGATATGTATTTCATTATTATTGGCCTTTTTATATAGATGAATGTTTTTCTATGAAACATTTTGAAACTATTTCATTTAGTACATCAAACTATCACTATCCAATTTTCTATTTTCTTATATTTTCTTATATTTTTGGGAATACATAGAAAATTATTCATGAATTATTATATTTTTATTCTAAAAAGTGTGTCTAGATTCCCATTGAATATGTTAAATCTACAAAAAAGATATCTAAAATCATAAATCAATTGGACATCTATATAGTTTGATTTACATATATATATTGAAAAAAATATATATATAATTAATGAATTACATAATAATAATAATGAAAATTTGTGTTTTACTAGTGGTAGACCATTTAATGGACATGAAAATATTTCCACTTTCATAGCATTATATTTTTTTGAATTTTCTTCTTTATGAATTCTTTTCCTATATTTATGAAATATTTTAGATTTATTTGTTTGTATTATTATTTATACAAGTAAATTTTAAATTCATTTTTAATAAACAATAACATATATTCAATATTTTAAATTTTAAAGAGGTGATAATTAGTTATGGTTTGATAAATGATAGGTGAATATATGATTAATATATGGTAGGAGTTGATTCTTTTTTATAATTTTCCAAGAAAATGATCTAAATAATGAACTATTTGAATCACCATGTTTGAAATGTTTAAATACCACAAACTTATAAAGTAGATAAAATAAATATCATTCATGTTTTCTTAATTTTAATCCCGAGATATAGTCTTTGTATTTTTCAGGGTAAAATTTGTTAAAATTAAAAAACAATTAAAGAGGAATATTTAAAGCATGATAAGTCGCATTAAATTAACAAAATGATTCATAATATTGAAGTCAAGGACTTTGAAAAATAATTTATGATCGAGAACATATATGAGGATTTTGAAAAACCATTGTATCCAATTAGTATAAAATTTATGGTTTTATAAATGGTATTAAGATTGATTAACTTTAAGTATATAAAGGGATGGAGTTACAAGAGTTTTATATAGTTTCATTAGTTTTTGAAAGACATACGTCCTGAAAAGGTGATCTTCTATCTTCATATTATAATGAGAATAAAATATTATTCATAATGGGTTTGGGGTATAAGAATATAAATTCATACATGAATGATTGTATTTTATATAGGAAGGAATATGAAAGTCTATAGAGTAATATAAATGTCATACACCATGGTATATGTTTAAATAAAACTCACTAGTTGATTTAAAATTTACTATGACTCTAGATAATGAAATTTGGTGTCTTCTAATAATTCCTTTTCTAAAATATAAATTTGAAAATTAAAATCATTCAAAAAGGTTAAGATGGCATGCCAATGATAGAATATCTGATCGAAAAATACATTATCTAGTGGATAGTCTATAGTGGAAGAAAATTGTTCAAAAGTTTCGTACATGAAAAAATGAAGTTATAAATCTCAAAATGGGGTTTTCTAGAGATAGAATGAATCCATATCAGAGCCTTAGTAGTAAAAAAAGTTCATGTCCTATTTTATTGGTTATTTATAAATTTCCTCGTAGATTTATTATGGAGATGAAATGTATAATATTGAGTTTATAGATTTTTAGACCAAAATAGCCTTGAAATGATATTGATGTTTTCTTGTAAACATTAGTGAATGATCTGAAAAAAAATATATAATAATGGTATTGGTGTTTATGATTCTTATAAAATGGAATATTTTTAATTATAGTCAATGATTATGCTCAATATAAATTCCTTACTAACATATAGAAATTTTTCATGATATAGTGTTAAGGTCCATAAAGCTCATCCAATTTGTGAATAAGGGACTTCATATTATCAATTGGAATATGGGATGAAAAAAATATACATGGGTCATAGAAGGATTTTATCTATAAATAATTCTTATCAAAGATTAAAAAATAAATTAAAAATTTCAAAAGAATTTGATATTTCATAGATTTTCTTTTTAAATAATCATTATTTTTATAGGGTGGGAAACATTGTTGTATTATTTGGAAAGACACAAAAATATGGTAATGATAGAAATATTTGGAATAAATGATCAATGTTTTTTAAGCTTTGATATTTGAGATATCATGATTTGAAAGACAACATTGATGGAATTTATGTTGAGAATAATATCTATGATAGTTTTATTAAAAAACAGTTTGATATTAATGTAAATACTAAGTATGGGTTGAATGAATGATTGGACTAACTGTCAATGGGAATAAATTTATAGTTATCCTCAACTCCTAATGAAATATGGACACACATTCCACCATCTTTTTAAACATTATTCAGGAGGGATAAAATTAATATTTTCCATTTATTTCATGATATAAATGGTTCCTAAGATTATTCATAAATGTAAAATAGTTTGAGTCACTAAAATATTTTATGTTAATAGGAATAAAATATCATGATTTCCATGTCATTATGGAAACAAACCAACCAATTTCATTGCATGGAATACTACCCATATGTTTCATAATGATCATCATAATGATGTGCTATTTTTTCAATTCCATTTATAATAAATTGATTGATCTGAATTCATTGAAATGTTTTGCGAATTATGAATTTTCAAAAATTATTCAACTGTACATGTACTTTCCACCATATTTTTTTATATCATGGTGCATTTAATAGTGAACTTTGGGTGATAAATAAAGAATTGTTTCATTGTATATCATAATTGGATGTGTCCTTCTCAAAGATATATAAGGAAATTTAAGGGGTATATTAAGAATATATTTCAACAATAAACCTCCATTATTGAGAATTATATTTATAAGGGGGTTTTTGATTGTCACACAAACTGCTTATCTACAATAGAGAACACCATTTTAACTATATCTTTCCATGAATGAGTTATTTTTGAGGAAAAGAGGATTCATGGATTGAATGTAAAATCATTTATAGGTGAAAAAATAAAATAGGTACATTTATAAATCTTGAAAACCATTCATGATTCTTATTATATATAACATTTCATATTAATTTTTAAAACTGTCATTTGATATAGAATAACTATATTTAATTATTTAATTATCAGGATAAAATATTTTCATCCTTGGATTAAATATATCATTCATTTCAGATCATATTCTTAAAAAACATTAATAATATTATGAGGTGACCCGTGTTTAAATTTTATAACACGGTCCGGATATGAAATTAATGACAATACATTATAAATAGAAAATCATGACAATAAATGTTATTTATAGAATACTAGTGTATTGGTGTTTATATAATCAAAGATATTTTTCAAGTGTAAACGACAAAAACAAAATATCTATATAAATTGTATATTGTGGAACTGTTGAGGAAATGTGCGGGATTTATTATAGTAAATTTTGAGTTATGGTGTTTAACTACAAATGGAATATCAGTAACAACAAGGTCAAATGTTATGAATTCGGTATGAAACTAGTCAATTTGAATAGATTAGAATAAATAGCTAATCCTTTTATCTGGGAAACACATGGGAAAACATTTTCTATTTTATTGATCAATCAAATATAAAGTTGTTTGTTGTTTTTTAAGTTAAAATAGTATTTTGTGATGGAAAACAAGATGACTATGATGATTTATATGATATACCAACATTAAGGGAAAGATTATTAGAGAATATTCCCAATCAAGTCATACACATGGTTTTTCCATATATAATAATCACAAGGAATATGGGAAAATAATCCTTTATCAATTTATTAATATTAATGGTAAAAATATTTATTTTTTTTTATTTTTTTTCATTAAATTTTATACATATTAGTTTTCATTTTTTATTTAAAATAAATATTTGAACCAATATTATAAACTATTTTTTAAATTAGTATAGATTTCTTTGTATCATTTTTAAGTTATTCATATTTATATGTAACAGTATAATTTTTATAAAAAATATTAATCTTTGTTTTCTTCTATCTATATCATTTTTTTTATTTCATATATATTGTTGTTATTATTTTTATATTTTTAACTACAATTAAATATTATAAATTTTATTTATTTAGTTTTTTTAAATCATTTCTTAATTTTTCTCTAAATTTATCTATAACAATTATATTTATATAATATTTTATAGATTTGTTTATTTCATCTATTTTATTTTATTTTACATAAATTTATCTTCTTTTTTAAACATTTTTTTAACTACTCTAATGAATATGATAAAGTGTGTTTTGTTTTTTATCGTTTTGATTTTTTTATTTTAAAAAGGTTATTCAAATGTTTATGTTATAGTTAGATTTCAATAATCTGTTAATTTTTTATTTTATTAATATCATTTCAACTCTAATTATTATCGTTATTATTTCTTTTCTAATTTAATTAATATGAAAAAAATTGATTAATTTACTTTTTATGGATTATTTTTTATTTTTTAATTAATTTTATATATAACCATTGGATTTGTATATTTTTGTACTGATTGTTTATTAATTTAATTTTTATGATTGTACCATATTAAATGGTTGATCCCCATGATATTCTAGGGAGTTTTTTTACACATTCTTCATCTAAGGACCCTCCTTATCCTTTTCTACCAGAGCCTTCTACATCTAACGGGAAAGAGAAGGCATGCAGGGTTTGTAAATTTATAGCATATATTTATCAAAATTATCAATTTCTTGTAACATGGATCATTGGATATAAATTTAGTTTAACGATAATGATAATCCTAGGGGTCCAACTTCAAATCAATTTAAGCCTTTTTTGGTAAATAATTTTTTGGTGAAAGTTACCATTTTGATAAGTTATTAAAAAAGATCCAATAAGGGGAAAATATCTGAATTATGAGAGATAATTTTGGAAATCTCATTTATTATTATTTTACATATGATGACATGTTTTTACTAATATAGGTTTTTTCTATTCTTATCAGCTAACATATGATATACTTTATAATATAGAAGTCATAAATAAATGTTTACCATTATATTATAGGAGATGTAGTTTTCTTAGATACACCCTAACATTAGATTTTATTTTTTCCACAAAAAAAATAACAATCTATGTGATATATATAAATTTTAGAAGAATATTTATGGATTTGTTTAGTTGAAATTAGATAAAAGAATTATTTTTGGAAAGTGAAATGCCATCTTTTAGGTGTTTTTATTAATTATCATATCAGTGATATTTTTAATTAATTTGTAGTAACAGATGATATATTATTAGTAGAACCAATACAAAATAAATATACCCCCATAAATTTTTCTCATGGAGGGTATATGTTATTAAAAGAACAAATTATGGTTGAAAATTATCAAAATATGATATTTAAATATTCAGGCTCCGCAGAGGTTGACTCACCTTATCCTCTATCTCGATATGAAAAATGAAAGAAGGTCAAATTAGGAAAAAAAAGAAAACATAAATTATAGAAGACTTGAGGGTTGTAGCTGAGTAGATTATAAGGTGTTATTTAAACTATTTGTGTTTTTAGTCATTCCAAATATTTATTTAATGTGAATCACTAAAGAATTTATCCAATATTCTATACATGAATCCTTTGGGAAGATTAGAATATAGAGGACCATCATAACTGATGGTCGGATGGATATTATAGATACTATATTAGTAAATTATAAACACCTAATATGCATATGAGGATATGAGGTGGGTTTATTGGTTGAACTTTTTTTTGGACATTTTAGAGCTTCTTAAAATAAGGATGTATATAAAAATAAAAAAGGACGCATTATAAGATAAATTTCATGAGATAGGTGATACAATGGATAATTTTAATTGAGTTTTGATATATTATATTTTTATTGACATTCAAAGATAGTTTCAAACTCTATATCTCACTCCTCCACCTCCTTACATCTTCAACTCCAACACCTACTCCTCCACATCTTCCCATAAAATGTGAGTTATTTTTCTTGTATCCCCAGAACATATTTTTTCATATGGAATTATTTAATATATTAGGGGTATTTTAAATTATACGTGGATAGATATAGATTAATTTTTTGTAATGGTACATAATATTATATATATATCAGAAAGAGTACAATTTCCTAGAGATGATGTCAGTAAAATTGGGAAAAAATTATACATTTTTTACTAGAGCCATCTAGACTTATCCAACAAATTACCATCAAGGTGTGTATATATTATATTATTTATTTAATATTTGTCTTAAAAAATAACCTTTCAATATATTTATATATATATATATACATTAAAGGTAAAGACATACAATATATACAACAACAAGTATATGCCAATATTACTTTTGATACCACTTCCTTTGAACTTGATAGATTGTCAACATATTTTTCATTACTTTTAGACGTTTATAATCTTATAATGGATTGAAATTTTTTTGGGTGGGATATGAATATGATGATTTTACATATACATATCATATAGATTGTAATTAATGTTTTTTTGGGCATCAGTGTGGTGCAAGTACTTTCAATGAAAGTCAATTATTATATTTATTTTAATTATTTTAATTTTATAAACATAGTAATTATGTTGTTTGGTATTAGGGTTCCTTATACACTTTGTATTAAATATGATATGGCATTGATATATGTATTTTTTTACACAATGTTTATTTCACCAATAATGAATACAATTAATGATGTAAAAATAGAGTTATATATTTTTGAAAGACTTCAGAATTTTAATTCCTTGACTAAGTCATCGGGTTTTGATGATGGGTCACATGACCTCATGCATATCTTCACTTATATAAGAGGCTATCGACTAGTAGTGAGTGTATGAATATTACCATGGAGATATTATACCCTCATTTTAAATATAAATTCATAGAAATCATAAAAATAAAATAATAATAACCCAAATTTCCTAGAAGAACTAAATAATAAAAAAAATTATAACATATGGAATTTTAGGTATCCTAGTGTCATATAATGTAATAAACAAAAGACCCAATGTCTAGAAGGTGGTGTTAGGGTATAGAAAAAATTCCATAGGAAATAAATATAAGAATTATGGTATCTATCCAAAGTCTTTCTCAGTACTTCCACTGAACTCCAAGATCCATCTCCTCAGCTACCTATTATTGGGCCATTTCCCTTCCCCAGACCTCTGATCATAAACTCTACACATGCACCAATATATTTATATAGGGTGTGGTTATATACCTAGTAGGACACCACCAATGAATCCTTATAATAATACACATATATAAAAGGTTTATTCTATCATAATAAGTAAATTCACAAGTAAGAAACAATCAATCAAGTGTTGAATGATTGTGCACTAACCAAGTCACCATGAACCATGGATATTCCTACTTTAACACTGCAAAAATGAATGTGATAAAAGAAGTCATGTTCTGGGGTCATACCCAATGCTACCATATATCTCTTATCATCCACATGAATAACAATCATTTAGTAAGGCCACAAGGTTATTGTTCCCCATATTTGTAATGGGTTAGGCCACAAGGTTATCACACCCTGCCCCTTCCTCAGGTTGGACCTCAAGGCCATCATAACCTTAACCTGTTTCTAGGTTTATCATAATCACCATCATTGCATGTTTCATATGATACTCTTATAAGGGATAACCCATCCATAATGATCCACATATCACTTGTTAATATAATAAAAACATCCACATGCCATACATTCACACGCATCAAGGAATATGAGGTATACGTACAAACATAACATATCAAGAATGAGTCTTTATAGCCATACACACACATGTAATAATCATCAATAATAGGTATTATGATTATGCATGCACACACATGAGATTAATATCAATGAAACAACATTGCAACAAATCTCAATATGGTAAGGTACTTCTGACCTAAAGTGTGTTCATTCTAATGGATGATATTTATCATGTGTTGATACCCAATTACTACCTACAAAGCAACTGGATAAACCCATATGAAAATTATCCCTATATATAATCCCTATTCATCACAAAATAGATTCTATAATACAATTCATGAAATACATGGTGACATAACCTTAGAATCAAGTCAACTTTCTATGAAAAAATATCATCAATTGAAGATCTATATCTAATAGAAGGAAATGTTACTAGTTATATAGATTTAATTTAAATATAATGGAAGAGAAATATTGATATATAGTTTTAGTTCAAAATATAGGAGAAGGATAACATCCCAAAACATTACCTTATACTCATATGGATTGTCCTCCCTTATGATAAGAGTCATAATAATGGTAATCAAGGGATAGATCGAGTCAAAACAACATCAATAACTCCTCGGATTAATCGTATATTGTTTTAACTTGGAATCACAAAAAACCTATGCATAATATTTCCTAATTTGGATAGTTTATAAAATTTTAATAGACATAACCATGGTGTGACACCCTGATATTCTAAAATAAGACCTCATATTCGATACCATGCTTGACCCGCGACACCAAGCACATAAGGGGGTATAAAACCAAGATACATTAATATATATTTTTGATTTAGATATATTTGGTATATTCTATAGTTTTTAATTCACTCTACACTGATTTACCCTACTTTACACTCAATATATACATTCTTCTATGGATTGTATTACACATAAGATCAAGTTTTACCGAAAAATTATATATTATTAAAATATTATTATTTAATATAATAAGATATAAACTTGTTGTTATTAATATTATTGAATAAAATATCAAAATATAAGGTTTTGATAAATATAAAATTAATTCATGTGTTACAAATTAATGAGAAATGAAGATAAGAACCAATTGGATATAAAAAGAAATGTTTTTATTTTTATGGTTCCAAAGGAGTTTTATCATAATAAACATAATTAACTACAATAAATGAATTATTTTAATGAAATATATATTTTATACATTCAATAATATTTTTTATACTCATCCATTATTTTTTATATACATAAGATAGGAAAAAAACCTACTCTACACATAAAAACATATATTTTTATAAAAGTAATTTTACCTCCTTTTAATAAATAACCCATTTAAATTATGAATTTTGTCACTTTACATGATTTAATATGTCAATGTTAACTTATTTTTTTAAATAGAAATATAATAATTAGTATTGGATTATTTTTTATATTTTCCTGAAACATTTCATTTTTTAACTAATAATTAAAAATACATAATTTTAGTTCAAAATAGTTTTTCATCATATTTATTTACAATGATAAATTATAATTTTAAATGGTTTTAAAGTTTAATTATATTATATTGTTATAAATTAATATAGTTTAGGTCATTGCAGTCAATTTCACTTTGAAATTGAGTGTAAAAATTTATCAATTGTTTAACATTTTTACTTTAGAAACCTGCATTGTCGCCCCACCTGCGAGATGAATTTTAAATACCTTTATTCCACATCAGTGATTTTAATTTGATAAAATTGATTACATATTTGGAGTAATAATAATTTATAATTTAAAATAAGGTAAAAACGTTTCTTACCAATAATATTAGTGAAGGTAATTAAAATTAATTACAATTATTAAGGAAAAAGTATGCTTAACAAAGAACTAAACCATTATCATAAGAGACCAAATAACCTATAAAATTTTTCAAAACCTTTTGGATGGACATATATCAGTAATAAAACATAAAATATTGAGTTTTATTTGGTTTTTTATAACTTTTTTAGGTAATAACATGTGTACAACTATCTTGTTTCCAAATATTTTAAGTGAGTCCTTTTCCTTCCGTATAAAATTCCATCACATATCCCAATTCTTCACACCTATAAAACCTGTTACTTTCGCCCAATATCTTCCCAAATAGCTTCCCTAAATACCTAAAAAATACATTTAAGCCTCCACTTTGGAATAAATCCTTCAAAGGAATCCTTTTTGTATAAACCAAAAGAAATTACCCGATTAAGAGGTAACATCTTCTATCAAGTTTTTTAGCCTCATTTCCATTCTCAACTCCCAATACTCTTCTTGTTATTTGATTACATAATAAAAAAATTATCCTGAATATTCTATTTTTTTTTTGTATTTTGACCTTCACTTACACGCACTGTCATCTAATGGTTGATGAACATATTGTATCTTTGTTTGGAGAACAACTACCTCATGAAATAATGATTGTTCATTTCCACTTTAGAACCTCTCATGGTGACCATTATAATGGAAACTATATTTATATATAATATTTATGATATTTATTATGAATTTATACATATTTAATCCTTTTATAACATATTCCATTATTACATTCCATTTGTTGTAAATACTATAACATCATTTGAGGAAATGTTGACAATTTCCCCGTCAAAGCGACATGACTCAGTCTTCCCATATAACGAATGTATAAAGGATGGTTTTCATAATGACATTTAACATATATGAAATATTTGTGATAATTGAATTATAATATACATATTTTTCATTTCTTTTTCATTCTTTTAATACAACTGAGAAATTAAAGTAGTGTTCATGCATACGTATGGCCTACCGTCTCCTGGAACAGTGCACTTAATTTCTAATATCCAAATACTATGGAACACTATAAATTCATAAACACTGTTTATATATGATAACTATTTCTTTTTTTAAAATTTATTAGTGATGAAACCATGATATAATTAATTTTAACAATATATAATAAGTTAAAACATACTCGAGCAAACTAGGAAATTGACACCCAAAATAGTGAAATTAATGAAAGTGTGTTCACAAAAAGGTAATAAAATATTATAAAGAAATATTATATGATATCATAAACGTTATTATGGTTCTGGTATATGTCATTAATATATTTTAAACCTCTATACATGAGGATAAGGACAACATAAAAAATTATTTTTAAGGTAAGGGAATTTCATCTCAATTCACAATTCATTGAGACTTATTTGTTATTATATACCAATTCACTTTTATTTGGTGTATCTACTACCTTATTCTTGTTATATCATGAATAACCTTATTCTTATAATATTATAAGTTTCATTTAATGTCATAAATTATTGTATATTGGGATTCAAATGTTTCAAAGTGGTCTGGGACACTTTAGAATGTTTTAGGATTATTCTCCTCAACATTGTTCTTAAGGATTTTCTTTATGATCTCACTTCATTTTGTGATTGTAACCTTATATTGAAACAACAACAATATTAAAATCATTTCTTATTGGAAATTTACTTGAATATCCATATTTTAATACATTGGTAATTAGTATTTCCTAAATAGTATTCCATTTTACGCATGATGTTTACATTGAAAGTTATTTGATTAACTGGGAAATAAATAATCAATTTGTATTTCTCATTCAATACACTTATTTGACAAGGTAAATTATTTTTATTATTAAATATTAGGAATTATTTATAATGGATATTCCAGTTGGATATCAGAAACTATATAGCTCCTCGATGCATCGACAGGTTCTCATGAGATGAATAAGTTGGCCAAATTAAATGGGTTTTTATCCATAGTTTTAAACCATCTTATGAAATGTCTTAACTGTATAAGATTTCATGTGCCTCAAACATGATTTCTGTTAATAAATAATTTCCCTCATTTAGTTTCAGTTATTATTGATCCATGATATTTTCCATCAATATATCTATGGATACATTTCAGTTTAGTTCATTGATTAAATGGAATGTGTTTTAGTTTATTACGATTCCATATTTATTTTTCCTTATCTAGTTATTTGAATGGAATGTGTTATCAGTTATTTATCTTTCCATGTTAATTTATTCTCATTGATTCATTATTTGTTTCTCTTTAATTTCCCTTACTGGTCATTTGAGCTCACCCTTATTATATGTATATCCTCGGGTTATGAAGAAGAGTACATTGAATAAGCCTTCAAGAATGCAGTTTATTATAGTTTATAGTTTAGAATGTTTTATTTTGTTTTCAAAATTTATTATGGGTATCATATTTGTAATATGGATTTACAATAATGCTAAATGGATCTATCCTTTCAGATTTTATTCCTTATAATCATACCAATGTAATAATGTAATACACAGGCTTCGGGCTTCTTGGGTTCGGGTGTTACAGTTGGTATCAAAGTATGTTTAGAATTAACCTTAGAAACATGATTTAGAAAACATATATTAGGTAGAATATCCATAGATAAAAATTGAGGATAATTATATAAGAGCATCCTATGCTTTTGTTAAAAATAGATCATGTGGGTATTACTATAAATACATCCAGGTATGAATACTACAAGTGGATGTGGTTCTAGAATAGATGTTCCTAGGAGTAATAACTCTGAAAAGGGGTTCCAAACCTAACACAAGGTAACCTAGTATAAGACAACGAGCCTTACTGTGCACCTGTTTTGACACTCCTGGGGGATACACTTAGGATAATTCATATTTTCTTTTCAAACCATTATGAATGAATTGAAAATAATGATTCCCCCAATGAAACTGTGTTTATAATTATGAGATTAGCTATGCATATATTTTTCAATTTATTTTATGGTTTCCTATAGTTTATATAAGATATATTATTTTACGGTTTAATCTATTGTATTCCATTTTTATGAAATGTTTCCTAGTTGAAAGAATGTGAAATCCACCAGTGCACATGATCCAAAGAGTAAGAAGGATCATATATTTCACAGTAATAAGACAACATGTTAAAGGGAAATTGTATCCCAAGTATTATCATCATATGAGGAAATAATATCATGTTCTAATGAGATAGGGAAATAATTATCTGAGTCCTATGTCTTCAATGGAAACCAAGTCAATAAGTGTCCAAATGAGAACCATGAAAAATGAAATGATTTGAAGAAGATGAAGGGAACGAAGGATTTTATGACATGTGATAATTGTGGAAAGAAACACTCTAGTACATTCTTGAAGGAAATTGGATATTGTTATAATTGTACAAAAAAGGACACCAAGTTCTTCATTTCAATGGAAATAAAAATTATACAATGTAAAATGCTTCAACTACAAGGAGATGGGATGTAATGAACCTCTAATTCTCATTGGATTGAGAGTACAACGATTCATTACATGGCCTTAACCGACATCCCCAAGATTCCATAGGATGTAAATAAATACCAAAGGGTATCAAATAAAAGTGGTGGGCAATTTACCCTTTAAGAATAAACCAATAATCTAATAAACCATAACCCAAGCTTTCACTAAATGATGCATGAACAAAATAAAGACATCTAAACAACTTCATGTATCTCAGAACCACATCAAACTGTACAATGGTTGAAGACCATACAAGTGTCAATATAAATATTAAATAAAAGACTAAAGACTCTCAAGGGACCACATGACTCCATGCATCACAATCTCTAAGCTCCCCAATCACCGAACATACCAAGTATCATGAGGTAGTGCTAAAAACATGGGAAACGTTACCTTTCCTCGTGTCCTAGAATATAAAATCTACAAAAGAACCAAAGGTACAAAGCAGGGGTGAGTATAAAACTCAATAGGTTCTCCCCAAATGACTTCCTTACTCACGCCACTAGGAAATAATGGTTATTAGATTATATAAAATAGTTCATATTAAACAATTAAAAAAAACAGTTTGTAAGAAAATATAAATAAGCTTGAAAACCAACTATAACCAAGTGAAAACAAAGGTAATTAAAACCAATTTACAACAAATTATTTTTGAAAAAAAATAAATAAGAAAATTTTAAAAACCAATTATTAATATCATTTTGGAATACCCATTCAATATTTCATCACAATGCATTCTCGTTCAACAGTTCCATACTCATGAGTTTGGTGTCATCTAATTACATTGTGTCCCAATGACACATTCACCCGATCCAGTGTCATGTACCTTCTACGCCAATGTTACTCATCCCATATTCAGCTCACATCGAACATTAACTCACCCAACCCCTATCATTCCAAACCATTTTGTTTTACCACAACCTACCGTTTCAATAAAACTATATTTTTATTGAAAACCAAATAACTAACAAATTTTGAAGCAACCATTTCATTTAAATAAAAAATTCCCTTTTATTGAAAAATAATAATAATCTAGACCATGTTCCACAATTCTAGAAAATTTCCACTCTAAAATCCCTATTTTAAAACCAAGAATAAAATGACATTATTCAAGACACCCAATTTTTTAGATTTCTACAATTTACCAAACTATCACCAAAGAATGCATCCAAAAATTCATACCCAGCCAATTAATGATAAATTAATACTAAGGAAATCAATTTTAAATCATTCACGCCAGTTATACTAAGTGGAGTTGAGAAAGAAGCCTCTTACCTCAAAGGTCTTGACGAAAACCACAACGAGCAAAGAACGCACAAGACAACCGGGTCGATTCTCTAGGAACCCACCTTATGTATATTATCTTAGAATGATAAAGACCAAATCTCATCATATTTTTCATCCAATATCCTAGATATACACATAACTATAATAGATCTAAGAAAATAAGAGAATATTAGAATTAGATCGAAGTAGATCGAAGAAACCGATCAAGAATGAAGACGAATGATCACATACCACAAGAATACGGCTTTGATTCACCACGAAAAGTATTCATATTGACTCTAAAATTGCATGGATGAGCTTATCCTACCATAAATGTAGAGTAATCTAGAATTAGGGATATTTAGGGGGAAAATGATGGAGTTATGAAAAGCACAAGTGAGAGCCTATTTTAAAGGATCTTATTTTGACTATGCCCACGGTTTGACCAAACTTTTAGGCCAACCAAGTTATAACCATTAGGTATCCACTACCCGAACATCTTCCCCTTGAATGGTCTCCCAAATCATGATCCAACCATAATAGAGCTACTACCTCAAGAAAACCATTGTGCATAGTTTGGTCGTATGGTTAGGCAAACTGTATGTTGCCCGTGCGACCTTCAATTACCCCCAAATACAATTCCAAATTTCGCTAAACTCTCCTAACTTCCACCCCTAAAAATTATAAACATAAAATTATCGAGTAAGGGTTACATACTAGAAACTGTGGGTACTAAAATCTCCCCACCATTGGTCTTTCCATCCTTAGAAATTTGAAAACATTCACTACCCTGAAATCATTTTGTCCACTACTATTTCATTTCCCTATCATGTTCATATGTCTCTTACGAAATCTGACCATCCTACCATAAAACCCACACCATACTGATGATTTTTTCATGAAAGACATTCAATTTCCTATCCAAAATCCATATCGGTATATGTATCTATGAATCATCTAGTTCTAGGTAAACATGATCTCATCTAATCACATGGTCATAATCAGGAAAATACTTTTTCCACTGAGATACATGGAACACATTATACACCAAACTAAACCATAGTGGAAATTCCAACCAATATTCCACCTCTCCTACGAGTTCTAGAATCTCAAAAGGGACAATTTATCTAAGAGATAACATCCCCTTCTTTTCGAAAAAATGATGTCCCATCCTTGGAGATATCTTCAAGAAGACATGATCACCAACATCAAATGGACAACAGTCTTCGAAGATGATCTGCATATGATTTCTAAAAACTCTAAGATGTCTCCATCCTATTTATAATCAACTTGTTCTTATAAATTGTTTCTTGAACAAGGATCCATCCAAATAGTGATGTCTCACCCATTTCCACCCAACACTGAGGATAAAGACAAGGACGCCCATACAGTTCTTCAAACGGAGCCATAGAAATTGAGGCCTGATAGCAGTCATTGTATTAGAACTCCAAAAAGGGTATATGCTCTTTCCATTAGCCACTAAAATCCATGATATAAGCCTGAAGAAATTCTTCCAGCATCTATATTGTCCACCCTGACTGCTCATCTATCTGAGGATGATATATCATGCTCATAGTCAACTTACTCTAAAGGGAAATCTGTAAGGATTTAAAAAAAACGAGATGTGACCCTATGATCTTTATCTAAGACTATTTACACTAGTACTACATGAATTTTTACCACTTCTCATATATTTATTTTTGATAGATCCTCAACAATATTATTTTTATGAATTGGAATGAAATGGGTCACCTTGGTAAGATGATCCACAATCACCCATACGACATCGTGTTTCCGAACTATTTTTGGAAAACCTATAACAAAATCCATCTCTATTAGCTGTCATTTCCACAAAGGGATAGGTAAACACTCCAACATACCCAGTGTTATCTGATGCTTTGCCTTAACTTACTGGCAAGTATATAATTTAGAATGTAAAATCATCCACCTTCCTTCTCATGCCTCTCCACAAAAATGGTACCTTCAACAACCTATACATCTTTTGTGTGGCTAGATTTATAGACCATATCGAATGTTAGATTGAATGAAAGTATTTTTTTCAGACAATCCATAGGTACAACCATTTGATCTCTACAACACAAATCTAAACTCCCATCAAGTTTCCAGCCCCCAATGTTCTCCCGACCATTGTGTTTTGAACTCATAACTAGACATTCTACATCGGAGTTTTTTGAGTCTTTGACCACATTTACCAAATCAAGAACAAGTGTAGTTGAAAATAATACTGTTATCACCTCAATCCTCACAATCCACTTTAATGTCAACAAGAAATGAAATCAACTTCCATTCATCTAAGGCATCTTTCACCAACTGAGCATATGAATTTATACTCAATGCATCTGCCACTAAATTCCCTTTTCCTAGTGTATACATCAAGTCAAATCCAAACGTCTGGAGATACTCTATCCATCTCCTTTACCTCAGATTCAAATATAGTTGTGAGAAATTTTTTTTCAGTTCTTGTGGTCTGTGAAAATAGTGAATTTATTACCAAATAGATAGTTTCTCCTTGTTTTCAAAGAATGAACTAATAAAACTAACTCCCAATCATTTTTTGGATAATTATTCACATGCATCCTCAACATCATTGAACCATAAGGAAACACATGGTTTCCTTTCATGAGAGCATATCCCAACCCCAATCCCAAAGCATCATAGTACACCACATACCCCTATCCAAATTCTGGAAAAATCATTATAGGTGATCATGTAAGATAGACTTTTTTTCTGGAAGGATTTCTAGCATTCTTCTGTCCAATGAAATGTTGAATTATTCTTTGTTAGAGATTTAATTAGTGAATCTAGTCATGAGAAATCACACATAAATCATCTATAGTGACCATCTAGGCCAAGAAAACTTTGTATCTTGAATATATTCTTCGGTGGTATCCATGAGATGACAACTTCTATCATTTTAGGAACAACATAAATTCCTATTTCTGAAATGAAATTTCCAAGGAAATGTAATTCCTTTATCCAAAAATCACACTTTGATAATTTTAAATAAAAACATTGATCTCTCATGATTTGTAACACCATTTCCAGGTGTTCCTCATGGTCATCACATGTCATTAAGTACACCAAAATTTCATCGACAATAACCACAACAAACGATTCTAGATATCACTGAAATATCGGATTCCTTAACACCGTAATGATTGTTGGTAAATTTGTTAGACCAAAAGGCATGACTACATATTCATTGTGGCTATATCTACTTTTGAAAGATGTATTTGGAATATATTCCTTCAAAACTCTCAGTTGGTGATATCCTGATCGCAAGTCAATCTTAGAGAACCACTGAGTTCCCCTTAATTTAATGAAAAGATCATCAAGGCGTAGAATTAGATATCTGTTCTTTAGCATAACTTAGTTTAACATATGATAATCAATGAAAAAACTAAGGGTTTGATCCTATTTCTTCACAAACAATACCAGTGATGCCTATAGAGACATACATCATCGAATGAAATCCTTCACTTCCAGTTAATCGAACTACACTTTCTGTTCCCATAACTCTATGGGTTCTATCCTATAATATAGAAGGGAAATTGGATTGGTCCCCAAATGAAGATCAATTATAAACTCCACTTACCTTATAGGTGGTAACTCTTAGATGTTCTCAGAAAATACATCTAGGAAATGATCCAACATTGCTGGAAAATTATTTTTCTCAATCTCTTTCCTTGATTTCAAGGTCAAAACTGCCAACTTCTAAGAGATTATTCCCACCATTGATGCCAACAATCTCTTCTCACCTTTCTTTACCATCATCTCTCCTCTAAAGAGATGCTCAATGTTGTCCCCAGTCATGAAACTAATTGTTCTCCTATAACAATCGATGTGATACTTGAACATTTTTATCCAATCCATACCCAGGATTACATCATATACATCCATGTCCAACGTCGAGAAGTCCTGTATCTACTCAACTACATCAATTGTTATAGCACATGATCTACACACAAAGGCATTAAATTCTCTTTCCCTGAGATTATTTTAGATTTTTTAAATAGAGGGAATCATTTTCAACTTTAAACATATACAATCAATACCATGAGAAGAAATGAAAAGAATTTGAGGCACCGGTATCGAAGATCACTTGCCCAAGGGTTGAAATAAAAAAATCATACATCTATCCATAAATGATCCAACCTAATCATCGACAATCATCTGCTCATCCCCATATAATTTCTTCATCGATGCATTGTTCCCCTTGTTTCCTTGTTGAGATTTCCCTGGTTGATGAGTCAAGGTATTTCTAGAATCAACATGGATATCTTTACTCTACTGATGGCACTGGTTCTGTTTTCCATTCCTTTTCAAATCATATGATGCTTTTGGCACCTAAGAAGTGTCTCGGGCACCTGACCTTGGAGTAATGAGACAATAACATAGAAGATGCTACATCTTCTTGTAGTTATGTCATGCTCTAGGTTGTGTCGTACACTCTCTATTTATGTTTTCAAACGAACCACATAGAAAACTACCAGATTTTCTCTTAGTTCATGGAGGAAAGTTCACTGATCCAATCATATGATTCTGACTTCCACTTCCTCCTTGGAAATAGTTTTCCATTTTCTTCTTGCTCCTAGTAGTTGAGTTCCCATCATTCCCTATAGGTATCATTATACCTCCTCCAATATATCCTGAGATATCATGTTCAACCAGAATCATTTTATTCACTATCTCTGTCTAATATGTAATAATGAGCACTGCAATATTCAATCAAATCCTTTTCCTTAGTCTCAATTCAAAGATTTCATCCTTCAAAGACGTAATTACCACAACTTCTGGTGAAATGTACACTGAATTCGTAAATTTAGCAACATACTATGTGATAGTGAGACTCTCTTTTCCAGGCTGAAAAAGCCCATCGTTTTCTGTATCTTGAACGTGTGAGGATAGAATTGTTTTTCGAACAATTCATCAATATCCTACTTGGCAAACCCTTCATCGAATTTAGCATGCACTACTAAATCCCACCACTGATGTTGAAGATCCTCAAGCATATATGTCACCAAATTGGCCTTTACTCCACCAGTGTATCGACGAAATCAAAGATACAATTCATCCTACTGAGACACACCTCTACCTTTTCGGGATCAACATCACCCTGGAAATTTGGTGGATTTTGCTTCATGAACTATGTTGTATGATCCACATGCCTTGGCTCATTCCTCTAGTTCCCCTTATCCGCAGCATGAAAATCCTAGACAATACTCTGAACCAGATATTAGTACACTCATGGTTTAAGTGCAACCACATTCTCCGTAGCTTCTTCGGGTTGGTTTGGATGACGCATATCAAGTGCTATTTTCTAAACCAACAACAAACTCCACTAATATCACTCTTGAGAAACTAATGGCTTTGCATTTCAAATTCTATCACATCACCTATCACAACATTGTTTTCCAAAAATAACTATTTTTCATGGTAAACCATTTTTGAAACTTTGAACATTATTTTTGAAAATTTAAACATTCTCATAATATTTTTTACTTTTCCTTTTTCAAAATAATTCATTTGAAAACCAGTTTCACACTTTTTAAAAATTCAATAATTTTTTACAACATGAATCATTCCTCAAAATGATGTATGGAATTCTAGTGGTAATTCATTCCTCTACAATACATTTCATGCGCATCATATTGGATAAAATCTTAACAATGATATTTCCAACATTCTAGAAGTTTCTCCAAAACACTTATGTTCCTAACTAATTAGTAAAATGAGGTTCAACATAAATGGGTTAGCTGCGTCCTTTTGTGCTATACATTTCATGTTCCAAAAATCCAACTCTTATCTTGGATTCCAACCCAAGGAATATATGAGAAATAATTCCAACTCCAAGACCAAGAACATTGATGACTACTTGTTAGGCAAGGACCAAACAATCTGATAACATTTTTACCACAAAGGAAGGACCAGACTGATACCATTTGTAATGACCCGAAAATTCTTATTGGGTTGAGAGTAAAATGAGTCATTACATTATCTTAAACAATATCCCCAAGGATCCAAAGGCTTAAAATAATCATTTAAAGGACTAAAATAAAAGTGGTGGATGATATACCCTTTAATAATAAACCAGTAAACCAAAATACCATAACCCAATTGTTCACTAAATGATTCATGAAGAAAAGAAAGACAAATAAACAACATTGTGTATCTCAAAACCACATCAAAGTTTACAACAACGGAAGACCAAACAAGTGTCAAAGTAAATAGTGGATAAATGACTAAAGACACTCAATATACCACAAGACTCCAGGCTCCCCTTGATTCAATCTCCATATTCATAGAACAGCCCATGTATCACGAGGTTCTGCTAAAAATGTGGGAAACATTACCTTTTCCTCTGTCCAGGAAGATAGCGTCAACAAAAGCACCGAACTGCCAAAGAAGAGGTGAGTATAAAACTCATTAGGTCTTCCATCAATGACTGACATTCTCATTCCACTAGGATATAATGGCTAGCTCATTATATAAAACTATTTTTATAAAATCATTTACCAAAAAATTTTATAGCCAAATATAAACAAGCTTGAAATCCAATTATAACCATGTGCAAACAAAGGTAAATAAAACCAATTTCAAACAAGTTATTTTCCAAAACAAATAACTAATCAAATATTAAAAACCAATTATAATTATTATTTTTTCCTACCCATTCCATAATTCATGATGCACCCACAGATGCATGCTCATTCGACAGTTCCATACTCATGAACGGTATCTCATCCAATTATCATATGTCCCAATGAAACATTCCCTCGATTATAGGTCACGCACCTTGTACCCCAATGGTCCTCTTCCCTTATTCAGGGAACAATGAACATCAACTCACACTATCCCATGTATACCAAACCATTTCAAATCACCAAAACAAATCATTTCAAAAAAACATTATTCACTTTTTTAAAACCAAACAACAATGAAATTTCAAAGCAATCATTTCATTTCAATAAAACCCACCATTTTATTGATAAAATATAATTTATTCCATGTTCCAAAGTCATATAAAATTACCATTTTAAAATCTCTATTTTAAAACCAATAATAAAAAATATTTATTAAAAACACCCAATTTTCAATATTTCTACAATTTACCAAACCATCATCAAAGAAGGTTTCCATGAATCGATACCCAGCCAATTCCTAATAACTTCATCATAAGGAAATCCATTTGAAATCATGCCCATCATTTATACTAAGTGTATTTTTTTGAAATAATCCTCTTACATTAATGGTTTTGAAAAAACCACATCGAGTGAAGAACGCACAAGAAAACTGGTTTGATTCTCTATGAACCCACCTTAGATATCTTCTCCTAAAAAGATAAAGACAAAATATAATCATATTTGGAATAAAAAAACCTAGATCTACCCATAATGGGCATAGATATATGAGAACAAAATAATAGTAGAAGTAGATACAAGTATTTCTAAGAAACCGATCAAAAACAAAGATGAACAATCACAAACCTCAAGAATCTGATTTTGATTTACCAAGGGAAGGATTCAGATCGACTCCAAAATTCATAGAAGATGTTCTCCTACAATAAATTAAGAGTAATATAGAATTAAGTCAATTTATGGGAGGGTATGAGTGACTTATGGCATAAAAAATTGAGATCCTATTTTTAAGGATCTCATTTTGACTTTGTACATTGTTTGACAGCACGGTTAGGAAATTGTGCACTAACCATCACGTAACCACTACCCACATGGCTTCCCCTTTCACATTCTCCCAAGTAGTGCTCCAACCATGATGGGGATACTTCTTCAAGAGGACCACTTCATAAGGTTTGGATACATGGTTAGGCAAACCGTGTGTCTCCCGTCCGACCTTTACTTAGCCCCAAACACTCTTCAAAATTTATACAAACTCTCCCAACCTCCACCCCAACACATAATAATGATAAAAGTATCAAGTGTCACAAAACAGAATCCATGTCAAATACATGAGACATTATGTGAATCAATGTCCCAGGAATCAAAATAATATACCCCAAATGATGCTATTGGATAATGATCAAGCTATGCTACTTTCGCAGATGAAGATGAATGATAAATATGCATATTCAAGAATTTTTTCATTGGAATATTTTATCATCAATGTAATGGTAATATGATTTATGACATATGTAAGGATTGTACTTTAGCAATTTCTCATTAACTATTTGAGGCCGTATTCCGAATGGTACCAAAAAATGCAATTCATTATAATGGTAAACTTTTTGGAAAACACATAATTTATGGAAATAAAGTCATTAATATGTTCCTGATGTTGAGATAAGGATGGAGAAATGATTGATTTAGATAAGTGCTAACAACCTTGGAACATATTAATGACATTTCAACAAGTGGTCTATTATATCCCTAATGGATTTTAAAACACTTATGGAATAATGAAAGATATCAAATAACTAATGTTTTACATAGGTAATAGGAAAGGATTTATGTTTCCATTAAGTTTTTATGGTAGTTATATTAATTACCATATTTCAATAGGATACCTGATGAAGTTATTCACATGGTTACAATATAAAACTTTAGTGGTGCTTCATGTTGAATAAAGTATAATTATATATTCTTTTTGTAAATTTAGTGACTATCCTTCAAAATTTATCATATCATAATCTATTGTAAAAGTTAACTATTTATAAAATTATTTAAGTTGATCATTACATGATATTTTAGAGGTTAATGTATTACATCACCGTATGATGCCTCTTGTGCAAAGAGATGGAGTAGAAGTATTTCATGTTGTAGTAAATAGAAAAATATTAGGTTTACAGAAATGTATATTTATTATATTCTTATGGAGTGAAATAATTCCTTAACTATAGAAAAAAATGGTTTTGAGACAAAAATGTTGTCATATTATATTGATTTTTTGTGATATCAATGTTTTTTATTCATACCTATGGTTTATGGTTTTGTGGTCAATGATATTAATCTGAAAAATTTCTCTATCACTCTCCATCAAAACTTTATTTTTGGACTTTTTCTTCCATATCCTTGTTTCCATTTCCCACCAATGTTCTCCTATTAGGGAACCTAGTTACATGATAGTTATACATTACTTTCCCTTTAATTAAGAATATATGATTTTAACCATTTTTACAATGATGACATTTTAAAATTATTTTATTTTCAATCCCTCTATCATTGATATTAGGTTTAAATTGCGAGGACGCAATTTAATTATGGTGGGGAGGATGTAACACCATGAAATTCTAAAAAAAGAATCTTATATTCATTAGTGTGCATGACACACAACACTATGCATATAATGGGATATAATACATTGATTATTTAAAATATATTTCATATTCCAAATATATTTGATATATTCTATATTTGGCAATGAAATCGACACCGAGTTACCTTTCGTTACACTCAAAAGTAACCTTCTTTAATGCATTGTGTTACACGCAAGACCGAGTTTTACAAAAAAATTAATATATTATTAAAATATTATTATTTAATATAATATGATATAAACTATAAATTATAAATAGTTTTGACTAGATTATTAAAATATATGGTTTTGGTAAATATAAAATGAATTCATGGGTTATGAGTTAATATGAAACGAAAATAAGAACCAATTGGATATAAACAAAGAAATATTATTATTTTATGATTTCAAAGGAGTTGTATCTTAATAAACATCATTAATTAAAATTAATGAACTATTTTAATGAAATATATTTTTTATATATTAAATTAAATATTTTACATATTCGTCTATCATGTTTTATATGAAAAATAAAAATCTATATTTTTATAAAAGCAATTATACCACTTTTTGATAGAGAACAGTGTTTAAATCTGTATTTTCAAACAATAATTGATTTAATATATAAAAAAAATTTCATATTTAAAATACAAACATAATAATTATGTTAGGATGAATTGTTTATATTTTTTGAAAACCTTTAATTTTTTAATGAATAATTAAAAGTACAGAATTTTAGTTAAAAACAGCCTTTTCATGTTATTTATTTATAAATTTATGTTATAATATTTATTTGTTTAAAAGTTTATTTATATTATATTTTTAAAAATTAATAAAATTTATGTCATTGGTATAATTTTCACATTGAAATTGAATATAAAAACATATCAATCTTTTTGAAATTTTTACTTTAAAACTGGCATTGTCACTCCACCTGCAAGATGAATTTTAAATTAATTTCAGCCACTTATATGGTTATAGTTTTTTAAAATGGATTATATTATTTTATTGATCATAATTTATATTTTCTAATTAGGTTAAATTTTTTCATTTACCAATAATATTGGTGAAAGTAATTAAAATTAATAACAATTATGAAGGAAACACTTAATATTAATAAAGGATTAAACCTTTAACGTAAGGGACAAATAACCTAACCACATGTAAACAATCAATTGGATCTAAATATCTAGTATATAAACATAAATTCCTGATTTTGGTTTTTTTTGTATGAATTTTGTAATGTTTGGACATGTTTACAACTAACTTGTTTCCAAAAATTCCAAATGAGTCATCTTACTTCACTATAAAAGATCAACACCTCCCCCACATATTCACACCTCTAAAACCTATTAGGATAGGAAATTATCTGAACAAATAGTTTCCCAAAATCCCTCACATCTACCTTTAATCCTACCTTTCTTCAGAAATCCTTTCAAGGAAGTCTTTTGGTATAAACCAAAAGAAGTTACCCCATTAAGATATAACACCCTCTATCAAGTTTTTTAGTTTTATTTCAATTATACACCACCTATACCAATATTATTATATTATTAAATAAAAAAACCTGTATACACAATATACTAAGATTTTTATGTTAATAATTCAACCTACACTTACACACACCTCGATCTAATGGATAATGAATATACTGTTTTGGTGTACGGTGAACTACTACCTCACGAAAGGATGACTGGTAATTTCTCATTTACCACCTCTTATGGTGGTTATTAAATATTTTTATATATGATATTTATTATATCTTTATACTTATTTAATCCTTTTATAACACATTCCTTTCATACATTCCATTTTTTGTTAATACGATAACATCGTTTGAGGAATTGTGGACTACCGCCCCCTCAAAGCTATATGACTCGTTATTTCCATTCATGGAACATAAAAAAGGAAGGTTTAAATAAAAATATGTAACATTTATCACATATATATGATAATGTAATTATAATATACATATTAATCATTTAATTTTCTTTATTTAAATGCATCAATGAAATGAAAGTAGAATTCATACGTATGTTTGGCCTACCATCTCCATGAACGGTGCACTTCATTTCTAATATACAAATATTATAGACTACAATAAATACATATGTACAGATTATATAAGATAATTATTTTATGTTTTACATTCTTGAGATTATTATGCCATAATTTAATTAATGATATAAACAAATTACAATATAAAACCTACTCGAGCAAACTAAGAACTTAACACCTAAAATAGTGAAATTAATAAAAGAGTGTTCACAAATAGGTAATAAAATATTATAAGTGTAGAGGCACAAATCTTGAAGTACATATACATTAAATTACTTTTGCGGAATATATAATACATAAAAAAAACAAACACCAAAGGACCGCAATAGTTTAGTGTCTTTGGAAACTCAGAATATAATCTTCTAATCTTGGTGAAAGATCTTCAACATCTCCCATAAAGATCTTCCTTATTTTTACCTAAAACCTTTCTTTATATCTTGGGGAAAAGAAAACATATAAAGGGTGAGCTCAAATGCTCAGTAAGGGTAAGCATTTAGAGAATAAAACAAACCATATACATTTGAACTTAAAAACATGAACATAATGTTTAAACAGCAAAAGCTTGAGCAATGACATAAAACTTCATAGTACATAAGGCATAGATCATAATGGAACATCAATCATGATAAAATAGAATGGAAAAAAACATGTAATTGTGGAAACCATTAAGCACATGTTAGGATTTCCATAGTAGCCAAGGCATTGCTTCCAAGACCATCTTAGTGGAAAAAGTCCCTTACTTAACCGGGTTTACTTGTCGTTCCAGCTCTGTATTACTAAACCGGATTTACTTTTCGTTCCAGCCATGTCTATCTCATGAGATATAAATCTTTACCCAATGCATTGGAGTGAGATATAGGTCCCACCCATCTCATAATGAAATCATTCTTACTTGTTCCACAATATGACCACAAATCATTCATTATTACCTAAAGTATAAATTAGGTTTCATAAACATCATCCCATCATAACATAATCCATACAAAAAAAGATATCATTTCAACATAATAAAAGTGAAACAATGTACATCATAGAGACATTATACAAGAAACATACACATATTAAATAATTCCATCTTATATGGAAAATTGTTTTGATAAAACACTTGAAATGAATTCTTGAGGAAAATAACCTTTCTTCTTTAAAATCATTTTCTTTTCACAAAATTCCATGCAATTTTAAAAGAAAAGGATTTTGTTGAAAATAATAATTAAATATTTTAGATTAAGATTCATGAAAAAAGGCGTTATGAAACTGTAAAAATCCATTCATAACGTATAAGTTAAAAAACATTCTTCTTGTACTTTTTCCAGAAAAGTCAAAAAGTATCTCGTACTAAAAACAAAAAAATATTCCTTTCGTATATTTTACTAAAAATTAACCAATAGGTAAAATTGGATTTAAACAATTTTATAAGGATAGAAATTATATTACGCATTGAGTAAACATGGAAGTGGATGATAAATATTCCCCAGTAAATACCGATGTATAAACAATCTTGGATAAAAATGAGATTGCTAGATTTTCCCTTACCTTATGTCCAATTTCTTCCATATGTGTCGGAGACTCATGTATAGTGGGTTTAAAAATATTAATTACTTGAAATAGAACCAGAATAATAATTATGATATAAAATATGATTCACTTATGACTTAATATTACTCGTTCATTTGTCAATCCCATGTTAATGCATCTTTTGGGTAAAATCATTTCCTTTGTCAGACATGTTTTGACATGTAATTTTTCTTATGATTACATAGATCATGATTACTTACTTCCAGAATGTAAAACATTATTTATATATAATATATATTCATAATATAAATATATATAATAGATCCATAAATTGAACGAAATACACCGTTCATGGAGACGGTAGACCGTACGTACGCATGAACACTATTTTCATTTCCTTATTAAATTGAATGAATGTAAGTAAATAGCATATACATAAATATAGTATCATTATTATTTCATATATCTCATTATTATTCATTATATTTACTTTATAATCATTCTTTAATTGTTAACATGGAAAATAAATCTCATCGCGTCGTGGAGACTGTAATCCGTACGTACGCACGAGCGATGATATCGTTCCCATATTTATTAAATGGAATTGGAGCGGATGATACAATATCTTAGATTCATTATGATTTTATAATAATCATATATAGTTATTCTTTACAACATTATACCCATCCATGTAAGGTGGTGGTGGAAAATAGATTACACTACGGCGTGGAGACGGTATTCCGTACGTACACACGCGCGGTGATTTCGTTTTTTGTAGGATGGATAGAAGGTGAAATAGGTTTGATTCATATTTATAATAAAATATCAGTATATAAGTAATAATTATTTTATTTCTTTATAATGAAACAACTAAAGAAGAGTAATTAGAAGAAGAAAGAAACTTGAAAGAGTCGGTAGAAGAGATTACCTCTTCCTCGACGCACCTCCTTTAAACTTCCTCTTAGGACACTAGAGCTGGTCTTTTGAGAAGACCAGAACCTCTATGATATAAATAGAGTGGTTGAGAAGAGGAATTTCTAGGGTTTGGCTGAGCTGCAAGGCGCAAAAGGGTGTGAAGAGAAGAGGGAAGGGGTGCCCTTTTTATAAGGGAGGAGAGGGGCACCTTTGGTAACATAAGAAATATTAATTTATATTAAATTCAACCTCAATTAAAAACATCCAAAAATGACTCAAATCCAAATATTAGATGATATAGGGTTTTAATCTCTTCAAAAATAAAAATTTAGACATGTTTGGAATTTATTTTAAACATTATCAACTTGATTTATCCTTATTTAATCTATTTAATTTTATTTGTGGTAATAAGACTCTAATTCTTAAATTGTTATAAATAATTACTTATGTGTTGTGAATTGTCCATAATTGGATAATTTATGACATTTTAGTCAATATAGATTTCAATTTATAATTTTTAAATATTTTTGTGATTTTTAAACAAATTTATAATATGTTATTTTTATAAAATAACAATAGTGTCAATTTTGACATTTTTCATTTATTTTAATTTAAAAAAAATTCACATAGAGGATATATTCTAACCAAAATATTAAATAGATTCCTAACATATCAAAGTTTTCTAGAAAAATCGTGTAGAACATTAAATAGTTCATATAATATTTATTTTAATATTTTAAAAAACATTTATTTGGTATATCTCTTAATAAAATAATTAGTACATCATTTTTGTATAGTTATTTAATATACTTATTTGTTGCATAAAAATTAAAAATAAAATCATATAATGAATATAAATCTCATAGATTTCATAATAATACTTTTACTCGAATTTATCATCTTAAAATCACAACATGTAAATTGTTATATTTATTAAATTATGAAGGTGACAACTTTGGAATCATTTAAAATAATATAATATAAGTGTCAAAATCGCCTTTATAAGGGTCCAAACGGTCAAAAATTCGGCCAGTGGATGATTAGGGTTTATATATACACTACCACTAAGTTTTTTTCATATTTGTGGTCATTTTGATATGCATTACTATTTCAATAAAAACAATATTATTGATTTTTCCCTAAATAAATAATTTCTACATCATTAATGTATAATATAATAAGGTAATTAAATAACACTTAAAAATTACAAATAAATTACCATGATAAAGAAAAAAATATCTTTCAAATGAGTATTTATAACTAAATTTATATTCTGTATAACCTTATATTAAAAATAGTTTAATTATTAAAGTTTGAGTGAGACATATTTCACTTTCTTTTAAATAAAATAAATTAAAGGTCTTAATAATATCCAAGTGGGTTCCAATGGATTCCATTTCGACCCAAGTATGATTTAGGGTAAAATATAATCATTTAATTATATTAGAAAAAGTGTTAGGGTAATTTTATAATTTTATATTTTCCCTTAATTGCCCGATTTACCTTTAACTATGGTAAATAAAATTTACCTTAGTTACTATTCATAATAACTAAAAATAAAAAGTAGCTTATTAAAATAATTTGGACCTACTGATTCCAAATATGGAATCCATTTTTCCAAATTCAAATCACAGATTTTGCAGAAATTAATTTAAAATTAATCCTGCTGTTAAGAAAACGAGTTTTAAAAGTTAAAACATTACAAAAGATTGAAATGCTTTTACCTATGAATTCAATGTAAAATCAATGCCAATGAAATAAATTATATTAAAATGTAAAAAAAAATTATATTTATACTTTAAAACCAATAAATATTATAATTTAACCATATAAATTATTATGATGAAAAAAATTGTTTTTAATTAAAATACACCTTGTTTTTATAATTCATAAAAATATTAAAGTTATCAGAATAATATGAAAATTTTATCCAAATTAAACTTTTATATCATGATTCCAAATAAGAATTTTATTTTGTCAAATTGAACTTATAAATATGTCAAAAACTATATTTAAATTGGTTTCTCCATCAAAAGGCGGCAAAACTGCATTTTCTGAAAAATACTTATTTTACCCGAAAAATTTATTTTGTTCACATAACCTGTTTTAGAAAATGTATAAGATGAATAATAATTTTATAAAATTCAAAATTTAGTTAATAATATTCATAATGGCTAGTCCATAATAATATTATAACAATATATCTTTGTTCTGTAAAACTCGGTATCACGTACTACACACGCTATCGAGGAAGGTCGTGATTGCATGTAATGCAAGCCAAGTCAGGGATGCATGCAGTGGAAGACTCCTTTTTTGTTGCATATAAAATAATCCAACCATATTTCATTTATACATTGAATATATATATATATATACACACACTCAATGTTGTGTAGAATAACTACTATCAAATGAAACTGAAATTGTGTGTAACACAATCCATGAATACTGTTGTGTATACTGCAAGCTAATACGGTGTTGTTTATAGTGCAAGATAATTTTGGTGTAGCGTAAAACAGAAGATATGAAAAAAATTAAAAGGAATATATCTCATAAAATCTCAGGGTGTTACATTCTACCCCCTTTAAAATGAATTTCTCTCTCGAAATTCGTCAGTGGTTATAAATGGTTTACTACATATAAGTTTATTTAATAGAAACCCACATCGTAAAAAGGAATACCAAAACTGAACTTCAAAAACTAAATTATGAAACGTAAAGGTTACCCATATTAACTAATAATTGGGTTTCCACATAGGAGAACATAGATGAAAATATGGATATGTAAGAAAAATATAACCATCATGTTCTGGTGGAGAGTGGTAAGAACATGGCTCTGAAAAAGCCAAAATTCAAAAAGCGATAAATTTGTTATAATATAAGGTACCATCTGATTCATCAGATATAATAACACTAGGAAAACATTTTTGGTTTTCAATATCATATCCCTAAAGTTGGAAATTTCGAATTAGAAGAAATACTTACTTGATTTTGTTACAATCTCACTCTTGTTTGTGCCTTGATCAATTTCCACTTAATCTCTTAAAGAAATGAAGCTGAATTTTTCTTACGCGAAGTTTTAGCAGATCATGTGATGGAATGATAGGTTATTCCATCTGTCTCAAACATAAGTTATCAAAAGTTATAAACATAAGTCCATCTCTGGTGAGATTAATCAGATACAGTTCCAAAATGGACTTATACTTCATCTATCATCCTGAAAAATATAATAAAACTTGTTTCTACTAACCAGAGACTTCCTGTAGACCAGTGGTAGGGAATAAAGGCCTGTCACACTTCGGTTGTGGGTTCGATTCCTGCAACCTTGTCTGACATGATGGGTTGTCGCCCATCCTGCAGGTTCTCCATTTTCTAAAACAACATTATAATAACATTCCATCAATAATATCAAAAAAGTTATATCCTTAAACAATACTAACTTATGTCCAACATAATCCATTCTAATCTTTAGGCTTATCCAAATTACATCTATTCATACTTAGAGTATAAAGAAAACAGTTACTAGAAATGTCATCTACCGAGCATGTGAACAACATCATTTATCCCCCATATATCATATAATATATCTTGTTGGTAAAATTATAGACATGTGAATACCTTAATCATGTATTCTCTTGAAAGATGAATACACATTAAGCCTTAGGGAAAACATGAATGTTGTCAAAAGTTAACTCTTTCCACATACCAAAATCCCAAAATTTCTATATACTCAAACCATGATATCACTTTGTCTTTATATCAGTCATGAGATCATGAATAGTATCAAACATCTCATTATCTTCTTATCCATTAATTATGCGCATATCATCTACTTTCCAAAAATATCTGAATAACCTTTCATGGTTACTTGTACCATTCAACATATACTTTCAAATACTATAGGAAAAAAATAGTATAACAATCCTTAGATGTGTCTTTATTCTATAGTACCATTACCTATAAAACATAACTCTTGAAAAACATAAATCATTCCACTAACTTCTTAAACCATTGATTGAGATTCAACAATTATTTCATCTCACATAACATTTGTAGTATTTTCATCATCATCAACATAAATGCTACCCATACGACCATGCTGATTCTCTTCATGATACTTTCCCTTAGGGAATTCATTTGCATAATGCCCATACATTTCACATTAAAAACATTTAATCATTATTGATTTCATAGCAATACCATTATCCTTGTCCATGGTGTTAAATGAACCTTTTCCTTTGCACTTACTGGCTTTGTGTCCTTCTTTTCCTCACCCAAAGAATCTTCTAGTTCCTTTGAAACATTCTACCTGATACCTCTTCCCACATAATTTACATGAGGTAAATTGAACTTTCTTTCCTCTATGATCATCATGAAACTCCATCTTTATCTTATTAGATGAGTCGGGAATCTTACCAATGTTGATATTCTTGATCATATTATGAGATTGATGATTAGGCATAATAAATATATGTGGACATCCATATCCAATTTAATTTGTCTTCTCATGAAGAATATCATTCCATTGTCCATCATATCCTCCACTATCGCAAATCTTTCTATTTCTAGCCATTTTCTAAAACTCAAAAAGAATAGTGTGAGAGGCAAAAATCATAATCAAGGGGGAGTACCTTAAATATCTAACATATTAGGTTAAATTATAAGATCGTTTCCGTAATTCTAGGACTATAACGTATACGTATATGTATCCTTAGCGACATCCCTAGACATACCTTAGAAATATCTATAGGGATTTCACTACAGTTTTCACATCCTAGTTTCCAAAGTTTAACTAAACCATTCCTCTGATACCAACTATAACGGTCTGGAAATACTTCTAGTGGACTATAATTGATACATATCGGGGCACTCCATGGGTGGCTACAACCCCTGGGTGGGACACGCCACTATCCCTAGTGGCAGTCATTTCCTCATGAAGCCCTTGGGTGGAGAGCCATGCTTCGTCCATCGCTCACATGTGAGAGTTCCTAAGGATCGGATACATTCTAACCTCCTTTTCCTCGGATACCAACTATAGAGGCCCAAAGCTTGATTTACATAGACATTACATTACTTTTTTTGAATATCTAATACATAACAAAAACAAACACAAAAGGATGGTAATATTTTAGTGTCTTTGGAAACTCGGAATATAATCTTCTCATCTTGGTGAAAGATCTTCAACATCTCCCATAAAGATCTTTCTTTTTTTACCTAAAACCATTCTTTATATCCTGGGGAAAAGAAAACATATAAATGGTGTGCTCAAATTCTTAGTAAGGGTAATAATGGAGAGAATAAAACAAACCATATACATTTGAACTTAAAAATATGAACATAATGTTTAAACATCAAAAGCTTGAGCAATGACATAAAACATGGCAGTACATAAGGCATATATCATAATGGAACATCAATCATGATAAAATAGCATGGAAAAAACATGTAATTGTGGAAACCATTACGCACATGATATGATTTCCATAGTATCCAAGGCATTGCTTCCAAGACCATCTTAGTGGGCAAAGTCCCTTACTAAACTGGGTTTACTTGCCATTCCAGCCCTGTATTACTGAACTGGATTTACTTGTTTTTCCAGCCATGTCTATCTCATGAGATGTAAATCTTTACCCAATGAATTGGAAGGAGATATTGGTCCCACCCATCTCATAATGAAATCATTATTACTTGTGCCACAACATGAACATAAATCATTCATCATTACCCAAAGTATAAATTGGGTTTCATAAACATCATCCCATCATAACATAATCCATACAAAAAAAAAGATATCATTTCAACATAATAAAAGTGAAACCCTGTAAATCATAGAGACATTATACTTGAAACATACATATATTAAATAATTCCATCATATATGGAAAATGGTTATGATAAAACACTTGAAATGAATTCTTGAGGAAAATAACCTTTCTTCTTCAAAATCATTTTCTTTTCACAAAATGCCATGAAATTTTAAAAGAAAAGGATTTTGTTGAAAATAGTAATTATATATTGTATATTAAGCTTCATGAAAATAATGGGTAATGAAACCGTAAAAACCCGTTCATACCGTATGAGTTAAAAAAACATTATTCTCGTACTTTTGACGGAAAAGTCAAAAAGTTTCTCGTACTGAAAATGAAAAAATATTCCATTCGTATATTTTACTAAAAATTAACTAATAGGTAAAATTGGATTTAAAATTTTTTATAAGGATAGAAATAATATTACATATTTAGGAAACATGGATGTGGATGATAAATATGCCCCAGTAAATATTGAAGTATAAACAATCTCAGATAAAAATGAGATTGTGATATTTTCCCTTACCTTATGTCCAATTTCTTCCATATGTGTCGGAGACTCCTATATTGTGGGTTTAGAAATATTACTAAATTTTAACAGAACCATAGTAATATTTATGATATCATATATGATTCACTTATGACTTTATATTACCTGTTCATTTTTCAATCCCATGTTAATGCATCTTTTTGGGTAAAATCATTTCATTTGTCGTACGTGTTTTGACATGTAATTTTTCATATGATTACATAGATCATGATTACATACTTCCCGAATGTAAAACATGATTTATATATATTATATATTTAGAATATAAATATATATAATAGATTGATAAATGGGTTGAAATACACCGTTCATGGAGACGGTAGACCGTACGTACGCATGAACGCTGTTTTCGTTTCCTTATTAAATTGAATGGATGTAAGTAAATAACATATACATAAATCCAGTATCATTATTATGTCATATATCTCATTATTTTTCATTATATGTACTTTATAATCATTCTTTAATTGTTAACATGTAAAATGAATCTCATCGCGTCGTGGAGACGGTAATCCATACATATGCACGAGCGATGATATCATTCCCATATGTATTGAATGGAATTTGAGAGGATGATATAATATCTTAGAATCATTATGATGTTATAATAATCATATATAGTTATTCTTTACACCATTATACCCATCCATGTAAGGTGTTTCTGGAAAACAGATTACACCATGGTGTGGAGACGGTATTTCATACGTACGCATGCGCGGCGATTTTGTTTTCCATAGGATGGATAGAAGGTGAAATTGGTTGGCTTCATATTTATAATAATATATCAGTATATATGTAATAATTATGTTATTAATTTATAATGAAACAACTAATGAAGATGAAATAGAAGAATAAAGAATCATGAAAGAGTCGGTAGAAGAGATTGCATCTTCCTCGACGAACCTCCTTTAAACTTCGTCTTAGGGCACTAGAAATGGTCTTTTGAGAAGACCAAAACCTCTATGATATAACTAGATAGGTTTAGAAGAAGAATTTACGGGGTTTGGCTGAGCTTCAAGGCTCAAAAGGGTGTGAAGAGAAGAGGGAAGGGGTGCCCTTTTTATAAGGGAGGAGAGGGGCACCTTTGGTAACATAAGAAATATTAGTTATAATAAATTCAAACTCATGTGAAAACCTCCAAAAATGTCTCAAATACAAATATTTTATGAGATATGGTTGTAATATCATAAACCAATAAAATTTAGACATGTTGGGAATTTAGTTTAAACATTATCAACATGATTTATCCTTATTTAATCTATTTATTTTTATTTGTGATAATAAGACTCTAATTTTTAAATTGTAATAAATAATTACATATGTGTTGTGAATTTTCCATAATTGGATAATTAATGACATTTTAGACCATATAAATTTCAATTTATAATTTTTAAATATTTTTGTGATTTTTAAACAAATTTATAATATGTTATTTTTATAAAATAACAATAGTGTCAATTTTGACATTATTCATTTATTTTATTTTAAATAAATCCACACAAAGCATATATTATAAAAAAAATATTTAATAGATTCCTAACATATCAAATTTGTCTAGAAAATTCTTGTATAACATTAAATAGTTCATATAATATTTATTTTAATATTTGTAAAACCATTTAATTGGTATATCTCTTAATAAAATAATTAGTACATCATTTTTATATAATTATTTAATATACTTATTTGTTGCATAAAAATTAAAAATAAAATTCTATGATAAAGGTAAATCTCATAGATTTAATAATAATACTTTTAATCTAATTTATCATCTTAAAATCAAAACATATAAATTGTTATATTTATTAAATTATGAAGGTGACAACTTTGGAATCATTTAAAATAAAATAATATAAGTGTCATAATCTCGTTTATAAGGGTATAAACTGTCCAAAATTCGGCCAGTGGATGATTAGGGTTTATATATACACTACCATTAATTGTTTTCAAATTTTTGGCCATTTTTATATGCATTACTATTTAAATAAAAAACTATATTATTGATTTTTCACTAAATAAATAATTTCTGCATCATTAATGTATAAGATAATAAGGTAATTAAATAACACTTTAAAATTAAAAATAAATTATCATGATCAAGAAAAACATTTAGCTCTCAAATGAGTATTTATAACCGAATTTATATTCTATATTACCTTATATTAAAAATAGATTAATTATTAAAGTTTGAGTGAGACATATTTCACTTTCTTTTAAAAAAATAAATTAAAGGTCTTAATCATATTCGAGTGGGTTCCAATGGATTCCATTTCTACCCAAGTATTATTTAGGGTAAAATATAATCATCCAGTTATATTAGGAAAAGTGTTAGGGTAATGTTATAATATTATATGTACCCTTAATTGCCTGATTTACCTTTAACTATGGTAAATAAAATTTACCGTAGTTACTATTCATAATGACTAAAAATAAAAAGTATCTTATTAAAATAATTTGGACCTAATGATTCCAAATATGGAATCCATTTTTTCATATTCAAATCACAGAAGTTGCAGAAATTAATTTAAAATTAATCCCATTTTTAAGAAAACGAGTTTTAAAAGTTAAAACACGGCAAAAGATTGAAATGATTTTACCTATGAATTCAATGTAGAATCAATGCTAGTGACATACATTATATTAAATGGTAAAAATATATTCTATTTATACTTTAAAACCAATAAATATTATAATTTAACCATATAAATTATTACGATGAAAAAAGTTGTTTTTAATTAAAATATAGCATGTTTTTACTATTCATTAAAATATGAAAGTAATCAAAATAATATGAAAATTTTATCCAAGGTAAATTTTCATATCCTGATTCCAAAGAAGAATATTATTTTGTCAAATTGAACTTATAAATATGTCAAAAACTAGATTTAATGTGGGTGTGCCATCAAAAGGTGGCAAAACTGTATTTTTTGAAAAATAATTATTTTACCTGAAAAATTTATTTTGTTCACATAACATGTTTTAGAAAATGTGTAAGATGAATAATAATGTTATAAATTTCAAAATGTAGTTAATATTGTTCATAACGGGTAGTCCATAAAAATATTATAACAATATATCATTGTTTAGTGAAAATCGGTATTGCGTACCACACACGCTATCGAGGAAGGTCGCGATTGCATGTAATGCAAGACAAGTCAGGGATTGGTGTAGTTAAAGACTCCTTTGTTGTTGCGTATAAAATAATCCAACCATATTTACTTTACACATTGAATATATATATATATATACACTCAATGTTGCATAGAATAACTACTATCAAACGAAATTGAAATTGTTTGTAACACAATCCAAGAATAGTGTTGCGTATACTGCAAGCTAATATGGTGTTGCGTATAGCGCAAGATAATATTGGTGTAGCGTAAAACAGAAGATATGAAAGAAATTAAAAAGAATATATCTCATAAAATCTTGGGGTGTTACAATAAGTAATTATTATATGATATAATAAACCTAATTATGGATCTGGTATAAGTTAGTAACATATTTTTAACCACTATAAATGAGTATAAGTAGCACACACAAAAATGATGGTTAAGGTAAGGGAATTTCATATCAATTTACATTTCATTGATACTTATTTGTTATTATACACCAACTCACTTTTCTTTTGTGTATATACTGCCTTTTTATTGTTATATCATGAATCCCATTATTCTAATTATATTATAAGTTTAATTTAATTTCATGCTTTTCGGTATATTAGGATTCAAATTTTTCAAAGTGTTATGGGACACTTTTGAATGTTAAAAGATTGTTCTTAAGTATTATCCTTGAAATATCACTTAATTTTGTGATTGAAAACATTTCATGTCACAATAAATTTATTGTAATAATATTTCATTGAAATTGTAATTTAATATCTATATTCACATACAATGGATATTATTATTGCCTAAACTGTATACCATTTTATATACAGTGTTTACTTTGATACTTATTTGATGAATTTGGGAATAAATAATAAATCCATGTTTCTCATTAAATATTATTATTTGATAAGGTAAATTATTTTTATTATTCAATATAAGGAATTATTTTAATTGGAAATTAAGGGTGGAGACTGAACTTTATATAGATCCTTGATGTATCGACAGGTTCTCATAAGACAAATAATTTGGCCAAATTAAATGGATTTCTATATGTAGTTTTAAACTATCTTTTTAAAGGTCTTGACGGTATAGGTTTTCATGTGCATCAACCATTATGTAAATTACTAAATCACTCCCCTCATTTAGTTTTAGTTAATATTCATCATGAGATTTTTCATTGACAGGTCTCTGGATACATTTCATTTCATTTAATTGATTAAATGGAATGTGCTACATTTTATTAACTTTCTATAGAGATTTTTCCTTATCTAGTTATTGGAATAGTAGGTGTTATAAGTTATTTTCTATTCCATGTTAATTCATTTTCATTGATTCATTATTTCTTCTTGTTTACAAACCCTTATTGAGAATTTGATCTCACCCATATTATATTTATTTCCCCCAGATATGAAAAAGAGAACATTGAATAATCTTTCAAGGATGATGTTTATTTCATTTTATTGTGTAATATGATTTATTTTGTTTTCCCAATGTATTATGGGTATCATGAATGTAATATTAATTTCCAAAACATCTAATCTGATGAGTCCTTATATCTTTTATTCCTTGTAATCATGACAATTTAATAAAGTAATGCACTAGATCTGGGATTCTTATTCAGGGTGTTACACATTGAATCATGATTCACACTAGAGTAATGGTGTCTTCTATCGCACCATTCCAAGGGCATTCACCATGATGACCCACCATAGGGTAGTGCAGAATCCCTTTTCATTTTTGACAGACCATATCATCCATAATGGCTTGGTGAGGTCATTATATTCATGGTCCATAGGAAAACTCTCAGTGCCTCCTACCTAAGACCATTCCTAGCCATTGGTTTTTTGGTATCCCTTTCCACATAGTGATATTCTAGGCACACCACATCTCCCCCCATGTTATGTTCTTTCCCATGATTCATTTATAAATTCCCAATTTCCACCTAAAACCAACATGAACCATTTCCAACATCATATACCCAAGTTAAACTATTATGAGGATCAAAATTAAATTCCTCTCAAATTCACAATGATTCAAATCCCCCATAATGACTTCTCATCTTCGAAAATTGTCTTTAGAGTTTTTCTTAAAAATCACTTTCCACTGTACCTACACATCTAATTCTTCCACCAAATACTCATCTTGGATACATCCATGTTACTATAAAACTTAAAAAAATCATAAACATATTCTCCCATAATAATTTCTCACTTCATACCTCAATCTAAAATGGTCACTCCATAAATGATGCATCCCCCTTTTCAATCACATGTTCTATATCGAGCTCATACTTTTAAAGATGAAAAATATGAAATATGTTATGCATACCTAGATATCATGAATGAAGATTAAATTGGTAAGGAACTATTCTAATACACCTGATAGTCTTAAATATTTCAAAAAATACATGGTATCAGCTTCCCTTTCTTCTGTAAATGTTGACTCTCCAAACGAGGTGACACCCATAAGAAAATATAGACACTGATAATGAACTCAAATAGTAATCCCCACTTATTAGAATGTTATTTGTGACTACAATATAATAATAAAAACTCAATTATACCCTCTCATAGGTCTCATTATCAATATTTATTCTAATGATAAATACATTTCCCAACTCATTCCAACACAATGATGACTGACGTGGTCGACCACAAAGAGCCTCAAACGGTTTAATCTGAATCAAATCTTAAAAATAGTATTGTACATGAACTCTTCCAAGTCCATATAATCATTCCATGCTTCAACAAATTCTATAATTAATGCCTATATAATATCCTCCAATTTTATGATCATCCTCTTAGACTATCCATCAGTCTACAGATGATAATCTACACCCAAATTTAACTAGGTCCTCAAAGCCTTCTATAATCCTTCCTAAAAACATGATTTAAAATGCACATGATTGCTCAATATGATAATATAAGGAATACCATGTAGTCATATAATCTCATAGACAAAAATATTTCCCAACTCATCTATAGGGAAATACTCTTAGATCAGAAAGAAATGTGCCTAATCATTTTCCAATCAATTATCACCAATACAGAATCTTGAATCCATAGGGTCCTATGAAACCCCCTCAAAAAGTTCATTTTCATTTAATCCCACTTATATATAGGCATGGGAAATGGAAAAAATAATCTTCCTAGGGGTTTATGTTCTGTTTTGATCCTTTTATAGCTGTAGAAATGAGATTTGAAGTATATGATGTCTCTCTTTATTCCTATACACCATACATGTAAAGAACCTAACCCTAGTAACCTAGAGTTGGTACCATACTTTTTTACATTGGCATGATTATAAGGAATCATATACCAATGGGATGAGTAGTTTAGTAGTCTTAGTAAACTAGATATATAATTGATACTAATATTACTTAGATAATAAAACAAAATACATAACAAATTCTAATAAATTTCATCCTTGAAAGCACATTCAAAGTTATCTTTTCATAACCAGTGGAAGGTAAACAAAATAAGGTTGATCGTTAATTCTCCATAAGTTTTAAGTACAGTGGAATAAATAATGAATCAAAAATAATAATCAATATGGAAAGGTAAATAACTAAGAATTCTTTCCATTTAATCAATAAACATTAATGAAATGCATCTATAGATTTTTTTCATAGTGAAAATCCTCTGGTTAAAATGAAAGAAATATGAATATTGGAAATGATTAATTTTTGGGCATCATGTATCTAGAATATGAACCACTACTATAAATTCCTTTCATAGGACTACATAATCTAAAGGAAATAACATGTTTACAACTAGCTTAAAGGATTAACCCCATGAGACTACCTATACATTTACGGGACATCTATAATTATGCCCAACCCATGACTTACAGTCCAAATCATTCCACATATATCAAATAATATATTTAATTAATAAATAACATTCCTTATCATCAAATATCTCTATTCAATAAAATATATGGATTTATCGACACATATCTAAAAACATTCAAAGTAAAAACCACATGTAAAAATAGAATATGTTTTTGGATATAATCATATCCATCATAAAAGAATATGTATATTTAATATAAATGAAATTTAAATTGAAAATGATAACACTGATGTTATTTTTTCAAGATAATGTTAACAATCGTAAAAGAAGTTGATATTGTGCAATACCTTTTATAATTTGGTAGTTTTCATATAAAATACACTTGGATGAAATAATTCAAATTGAAATATAGAATAACATTAATAATGAAGAAATTGTGATATTACATGTCAATGGTATTGTAAAAACACCAAATATAATTTAATTAGTTCATAATAAAAAATATGTCTCAATGGAATATAAATCGAGATCAAATCACATACAATTAGTAATCAACCCAATTGTATGACCCATAAAATTAATAATTAACAAATAACACATTTAAGAACATTATTATAATGTTATTAATGATATGATATATCAAATTACAATATAAATACATCATACATGAGAAATAAGTGGTGAATAATGTATATATCTCATAGAAATAGAAGTGAGACTAGAAAATTGTTGCCCCACCATTCTAATTAGTGGTATGTACATTAACCTATTATATAAAGGTTTAAAGAATGTTATTAATCAATTAAATAATTATATTAATATTTATAATAACTTATGTGACTATTTTAAAACATCTTATGACCCATAAATTATTAATATCTAATTATTTTCATGGTTTTAGGTTTGTTTTCATTGTGGTTTCATGATGGGTTCATTTGAATATAATTATGGATTATCTTGTTAAATTGGAATAAATCTATAGAAGTGGAATAAAATAGTATTAATAAAATTATATAATAAAAATGGTACCATATATCATTTTTCTTTCTTATATGAGGATGATTCATTTGAAAAAAATTCAATGAAGGTTTTTTTGTAAATTTTGGTAGTTATTCAGAACAACACAGACTAGTTTCTTTTTATTTACTATTATTAGTATTTTTTAGTTACATAATAAGAAATAAATTATTATAATATTATTTATTTAATAATAAAAATAGTTTTATGACCAAAAAATATGGCTCTAGTGGAAAACGTAAAAAAATATTATTCACGGAGACCGTTAATCATCATAATTTTGACAATGGTTTGGATTCTTTGAATAAGAGAATATATTAAAAAGGGTGGATAAAATATATTCCATTATCAACATTAAATTAAATTATTTACATGATTATGGAATTTTTATGTCTTTACGGATGAATTATATGAGGAGAAAGAATAATAATAGAAGAAAATATGATAAGTGTTTGATGAAAATTATTTCTTGAATATCACCCCCTTAAAGAACCCCTTGAGGGATGTGGATTTGGAATTTTGGTGAGACCAGAAAAACTTAGACATGGTAAGAGTGATTAGGATATGTGTTTGAAGAAATTTTAGTTTCTTTAAGGATTTTGGGTCAAAATGGGGATGTGAGGGGTGGTATTTATACTTGAATAATGGTGAGTTTAAATGATTAAAATAATGATTACTTTATATCTGAAGCCAACCACGTTGAGGTGGTATTAATTTCCATGACTTTTAATAATAATTAATATTATATATGATTTTTATGTTTGATAAATACATCAAATAACAATTAAATGTTTTATTTTTTTAGGTATTTAGTCTTTTTCCCTTTTAACATTAACACGTTTTGGTTTTTACCTATTCTATGGTAAATAAATTTTTTACCATGGAATATATCTTATTTATATAAATGAAAATGAAATTAATACCTAAATTTAACCTTATGAATAAAAATATGTAATATATTTTACCAACTTCAATTCACATAATTAGAAATATTAGATTTAAAATTAATCCCTATGATAAAATGAAAAAGTTGGTTATAAAGTGAAAGGTTTAGATGTTTAATTTTTTTTATCCATTTTAAATGTGAAATTGATTCCAAAAAACTAAATTGGGTTTAATTATGTATAATTAATCAAATTATACATTAAAAAATTAAAATTTAACTATATAAATAAATTATATGAAAAATCAATTTTCAGTTAAAATTCAATATTTTTCACTACTCATCAAAAAAAAGAAACTTATCATTAAAATACCAAAAAATTACCGTAAGATAATTTTGATATCACACATTCAAAAATGAAGTTTATTTTTGATAATATAATATATAAATGTTTCAAAAATTAAATTTTAAATAGTTTTTCCATTAAAAGGTGTAAAATTTACCTTTTAAAAAAATATACCTTCTTAAGCATAAAACTAGATTTATTATTATCATAAGATTAAAAACATAATGAATGAATTTAAAAACAATATTGGATATATAACATATTAATTGAATTAATATATTTTACTAATAGTTATTAATTAAATTTAATATGATATAATATCATTGTAGGCATAAAAATAATTTTTTTATAAAAAAAACTTTTATGTTGAATTGGTTCTCATTTTTATTTCTCATTAATTAGTAAGAAATGAATTCATTTTATAAAAATTTATAAAATATATTTTCATAATTTATATATTTTCATTCATTCCTAATATTCCAATGTATATGTGATAACTATCGCATCTAAATAAAAATATCTAATCATTTGTTTATGATCGGTGTTATGTGCATGCATGTTGTCAGAGAAATTTACTTTATTTAAGAAGACGCATACCATAAAACCTTGGGGTGTTATAATCTCCCTTCCTTTAATAAATTTTTTCTTCATAATTTGAAATTACACTTTCAAAATAAAAGTTTTATACTTGAAAAATCCATTGTGGGAAACCCACATCGTAAAAATGGTTAAGAAAACATCCATATAGTTAGAGAGAAAAAGAAATTTGAAGTTCAACACAAAAATAGCCATTTTAATAGAATAGAATTAGTGGGAATTGTAAAATGGGACCTGAAAGAGAAATTAAACTATGATGTTCTGATAAAGAGTGAAAGAGAACATGGTCATCAGAAATTCTACCATCACAAAATCGTAAATATGTGATGTGTTAAAGAGGCCATTGATTTCCTTTAAAAAATTAAATAAATAGTGTTTCTCATTCAAAATTCATTTCCTAGTGTTGATGGATTATTTTATTATTTAGATAATAACTTCATACAAAATAAAGTTACTTGATTATATTTGATTTCATATGAATAACCTAATACTTTGGTTGTCCTTTGATCTACTTTCATTTCATCACTTACACTAAGAAATGAATGTTAATGATGAATTTTTTTATACCTGAATCACATCAATGGATCATAAGATCCTAAATTCATTACTTAAATAATTAAAAATTTACTAAAACCAAAATGGTGTGAACATGATATAATATATAATAAATTGTACTTTAACTACAAAAAATAACAACTGATGTTAAACTTTATCCATTTCATAAGTAGTTAATCTGAAGACTCATCCAAAATATATCTATCCAAATTCACATTATAAAAAGGACACTAAATCAAAATAACCTTATATTCCCTAAACATTATAATGTAACACTATGTGTCATATTAAAAATATATAAATACCTTGATTACCTAAAAACATAATGAAAACAATTATTCATCTGAAAAATAAAATCCCAAGTTGTTGAATATATACTTTAAATCCAAACATTTTGTTAAAAAAAATATAATATAAACCATAAAATCACTAATCACTTTAATAGACACCAATAATATCTAATAAACATCTATTTATCAATTTTATCTCAATACTGGTCATAAATCTAGGGTTATCATCCCCAAATCATGTGTTTTACAAAAGGTTATCTTGAAATAGAATCACTCCAATTAGATATTAATATTATTAAACATGTCTTATCAAATATGTAAATAAGATGTACTATAGTAAAATATTTATATATCTAATTATTTTTATAACAAGAGAATCATTGACAAACTAATTTTTTAATCCAAATGCTCAATAAATTTATTCATTATACTTCGTTCTTAAACCATTGAATTTTCTTTATTATATTATTTCTTAATATTTCCTTCCTTTCATTTGTTATTTGTAGTCTCGTCATCATCAGTTGTTTATAAATTACATTTATAACCATTATGATTATCTTCGTGATTTTTCCCCTAGGTCATACGTTTTCATAATTCTCACACTTTCAACATTTAAAACATTTAACCGTCGATGATAACATAGGGAAACTATTATTCCAAAAATTTTATTTTTTATCATATATTTCTTGCTTTACATACTTATTCCCACTCCAAAAAAAATCTTATTGTTCTTATAATACGTTCACTTGGTTGTTTCTTCTCACATTATCAGCATATATGAAACTGATTCTTCTTTTCTCTAGGGTCTTCAATACCCAATATCTCAGCAAACTTCTATCATTATCTTATGTGATGATTCAATGGGTTGGTGATGGTGTATGTTTTTAATTATATATCACTATAATTGTTTGATAATAATCACAATATCCTCTAGTCATCATCTCATTTAGTTTTTCATCAATATAATGTCTAATGTATTCACCATTAACTTTTTTCCTCCAAGTTTCATCCATTGACTAAAACCAAAAAGCATAGTGTAAGCATAAAACTACACTAATCCGAGTGAGATAATATTATGAAAAGTTTGTATCAAAAATGACACATTCTTTTCAATATATGAGTCTTTATTTTTAACCAAGGTTATACATGGAAATTACGTAATCTATAAGTTATTATCATATACTTATCCTAAAATTCATTCGTAAGGTTATATGTCCAAATCTATATTTTCCTAAATTTAGTTCCCAATGTTTCTACTAAACTTCCTCTGATACCAATTATAAACACCCAGACCCCAGTAACCCAGATCTGGTGCCTTTATTTATTACATTGGAATGATTACATGGAATTTCATTCCAAGTGACCAAAAAGTTTAGTAGTCATGGTAAACTAGATACATACATGATACCCATTTTACTTAGAAAATAAAACTTAATACATAACAAAATATATCAAATAGAATCCTTGATAACTCATTCGACAATCTCTTCTTCATAGCCTAAGTAAAGAAAAAAATTAAGGGTGAGATAAAATACTCATTAAGGGTTAATTACAACATAATGAATATTGAATCAATAAGTATAATCAATATGGAAATGTGAATATATGAGGAGACATTACCTTTAATAAATAAACTAAGAATTAAATGAATCCATATATTTTTTCATAGTAAAAATACTCAGGATCATAATGACTAAATTATTAATATATAAAACGTTTAAATATTGGATATCATGTTTCTAGAACATGAACCACTATTTTCAGGACCATTCACAAGACAGTTTAATATACATGTAATAACATGTTTACTACTAGCTTAGTTGATTCGTCCCATGAGACTGCTGATGCATCAAGGGGATATCTATAATTGGGACCCACAAATGTCTTTCAGTCAAAATAATTCATCACATTTAAAATAATTGATTTAATTAATAAACAATGTGTCTTATCATCAAATATCCATATTGAATAAAAGATACAGATTTTTCAATATTAATAAAATAAATTTCAATGTAAACACCATATAAAAAAAATAAAATATTGTTTTGGATATAATAATACCCATTATAAAATAATATGTATATTTAAGTGAAATTAAATTTCAAATTAAAGAAAAGTATAATGATGTTATTGTTTCAATATAAAGTTAACAATACCAAAAGAAAGTGATATTGTGCAATAATTTTTATCACTTAGTAGTTTTCAAGTCAAATACAGTTGGATGAAATAATTTAAATTAAAACTTAAAATTCCCTAAGTAATTAATAAATCATGATATTAATTGTCAGATTGATTTTATATACACCACATAGATAGAAATTGGGGAATAATTACTAATAAGACTTAATGGAATGTAAATTGAGATGGAATCCCTTACCACTTGTAATCAGTCGAATCGTATTCCCCATAAAAATAATAATTATCAAATGAAACATTTAATAATTTGAATAGAATTAGATTCATGATATGATATATCAAATGGAATTATATATACAAAACTCATAATAAATAAGTGGTTAATAAGCCACATATCTCACGAAATAAAAGTGAGACGAGAAAACCCTTACCTCACACTTCCCTTTAGTGGTATGTACTTTAACATTATGTATAATGGTTTAAATAATATTATTAACTAATTAAATAAATATATTCCTATTAATATTACCATATTTGATTATTTTATAACATCTTATGACCCATACATTAATACTATTTCATTATTTTCATGGTTTTGAGTTTGTTTGTGTCATAGTTTCTTGATCGGTTCATTTGTGTATAATTATAGATTATGTTGTCAAATTGGAATAAAACTCTAGAACTGGAATAAAAATTATTAATTAAATTATATAGGTATAAATAGTCTCAAATATCATTTTCATTTCTTTTATGGGGATTATTCATTAGGTAAAATATTATTGATAATAGTTTAGTTAATTTTGGCGATTTTTTGAACACTATGGACTAGCTTCATTTTTTTACTATTAAGATTATATATTAGATATATAACATTAAATATGTTGTAATATAATTATTAAAATATTATTTAACCATAAAAATAATTTTTTGACCATCAATAAAGGTGGTAATGGAAAATAGACAAAAACATTATTGACCGAGATGATTAACAGCCATAACATGGATAATGGTTTCATTTCATTGAATAAGAGGAATAAATAAAGGGGATGGGTATGATTTATTCCATTATAAATATAAAATTCAAATATTTAAGTTATTTTTTAATTATTATTACTTTATGGATGAATTATATTAGTAGAAATCATAAGTATAAAATAAAATAAGAGAGATGTTTTGAGAAAATCACTTTTTGAATATCACCTCCTTAGAGAACTGCTTAAGAATATTGGATTTAGTATTTTGGTGATAACAGTATCACATAGTTGTTATTACATTGGGGAGGAGATTTTTTTTTAGATATTTTATGATATTCAAGACTTATTTCGAAATGGGGTGTTGAGGGGTGGTATTTACACATGAAGAGAAGTGGGTTTAAGTGATTAAAATAATGGTTGTTTTTTATTTGAAGCCAAAAAATTGAGGTGGAATTAATTTACAATACATTGGTTGAAAATTATTATTTTAGAGGATTTTTTTCAAAAATAAAAACCCCAAAACTGCAATTAAATTTTCTATTATTTAGGTATTTTAAGCCATTACCCATTTAAATTTAACTCAATTCATTTTTTACTTATATTGTGGTAAATAAATTTTTTACCATGGTAAATTTTTAATTGCTAAAAATGAAAAACACCTCACTAAATAATTTTAAATTTATTATTCCAAATATGGGATCTAATTTACCTAATTCAATTAAAAAACTTTCAAAATTATATTTTAAATTAATCCAATGGATACAATGAAAACCGGGTTTTTGAAGTGAAATGTTCAAAGGTTTGTATTGTTTTTATATCCAATTTCATTATGAAATTGATTCCAATAACCAATATTTGTATTATTTATGTATAATTAAACTAATTATACTTTAAAAAAATTAAAATATAATTTAAATATATAAATAAATTAGAATAAAATGTAGTTTTCAATTAAAATTCAATATTTTCACTATTCATTAATAAACGAAACTTATCAGAGAAGTACCAAAAAATCACAATAAGATAACTTTAATATACCACTTTCAAAAATGATGATTATTTTTTGAAAAAAAATAGTAATTTCGAAGTTTACTTTTAAAATAGTTGCACCATTAAAAGGCTACAAAATTACCTTTTAGAAAAATATACCTTTTTGGCTTAAAACTGTATTTACCAAGAAAATCCGGAGACAGGTGAAAAAGCCTGCTCCTTCAAAATAAATTAAAATTACAAAGCAAGAGTACAGGCATGTTCAGCAAGGTTCTTTACAAATACGTGTATAAACATCACCACGTAAATCAGCTTGAACAAAGCTATCACAAAAAGAAGGCGTAATAAAGGACCAACATGACCCTACCTCCATAATCGCTCGTTTGGAGAGAACATCTGCAACCTGGTTTGCTTCATGATAGACAAGAATAACTTCCATATAAATAGAGTCTGCAAGCCGAAGGCACTTGACCCACGTCGAGAGCATCCTCCATGGAAAATTTCGGGATCGCTCTTGATGAATTTGCACAGTAGTGGATGAATCTAATTCAATCCAAATATCATGCAATCCATGGAAGATAGCATACCAGATAGCTTTAATGATCTCCCATATCTCCACTTCAATAGAAAATGCATTTCCAATGTAATGATAAAAACATCCTTTAACGAACCCCCTATGTGTGTGGAATACTCCTCCACAGCCAGCCAGGCCGGGTGCCCCAGATGCTACACCGTCAACATTCACTTTTAGCCAGCATGAAATTGGAGGGATCCATCTGACATGCTTCATCATTCGAGGCTTCTTCACCCTACCTTTAACACCAAGAGCTCTAAGCAGTGTAAAATCATCAACATTATTTTTCATATCCCTTGTTTGGATACAGTTAGCAGTCCAAACAACACAATGAATGGGCAAAATTCTAACACGCAATGAAGGGGCATGACTGCTAAACACTATTCCATTCCTGGATTTCCAGATAAAACAAACCATCCCAGCTATCGCTACATATAGCTGTGATGTAATCTGCTCACTGCATTCTAAATTGTGTAGTTAGCAAAATAAATCATCAAATGAAGTGGTTTTTAACCTACATTTGAAAATCTCCTACAAATACTTCCAGATTTTGATAGAAAAAGTGCATGTGAAGAAAATATGAAAATCATATTCAGCCACATTTAATCAGAAAAACAAATAGGGGCAAGTTGGATTCCAACTTTCTGCAAAGCAGGTTGAAGGGGAAGCCTCCTGCTCCATATCCTCCACAAGAGCAGTGACGAAGCAAGTGGAATAAAAGGCTTATGAAAAGCTATAACCCATGATGGTGGCTGCAAGGAATACCCAAAAAGAATTCTATAACAATTTTTGGTAGTGAAGTTTCCATTCAAATTAGACATCCATATTAGTAAATCATTGTCATGTAAAGGATATCTTTCAATTTCATAAGCGACATAACTCGGGAGAGTGAAAACGGTGGTATTATTTTGGTAATCAGGAATAGTCAGATCCATTAAATGGTGAGGGATGGAAACAAGATCAGCTATCGACCTCAATAACCAATGAGTATTCCAGAAATTTAGAACAGAATTTTTCAAAACCAGCCATTTCAAAGATAACATCAATTCTGAATAAGACTTCTTAATTGCATGCCAAATGGTTGAACATAATTAATTTGAATACCCTTTAAACAATTTGTCAACAAATATGCTCTGAAGAAATTCCATAGAGACACTAGGAGACATAATTAAATTCTAGGTAAACTTGTTTATCAATGTATCCTTGAAAAGATGAATGTACTTAACGCCCATTCCTCCCATTTGAATGGGCTTGATGTATTTTTTCTAGGCAACAGTGATCAGCTTCCTCTCATTTATAGATCCAGTCCAGATAAAATTTCTGATCTTACTAGAAATATTTTTAATTAGAGCTCTTGGACAATGGTAAACTGAGAAGGAGTACACAAATATAGAAGTTATCACAGCAATGATTAAGCAGATTCTTCCTGCATGAGATAGGTTTTACACTTTCCAATTGGAATTTTGATCCATAATTTTTGACATTATATTCTCAATAAACCCTCTCCTGATTCTGCCCCAAAATAGAGGTACATCAAGATAAATAAAAGGTAAAACACCCTTCTTAACCCTAAGTTAATTCCCACTTGATGGGAATGAGATTCCCTTATCAACTCTTCTCACATAGAAGTAGGATCCACCACTCTCTCATGAACATAGATCACATCATCACTATTCATTGACAATATTAAAACTAGGTCACTTCCCAACAACCATTGCCACCTCAATAAGAATTCTGGATCTGAATCCAAGCTATCCTCACCAATCCCACCAATGTTGACATGATAAGAAAGGGGGAAAATGTTATCATCCCCCGATCCTTGGATTCTTCCACCAACAATTCTCCTAATAATTTCATTAACCACCATCCCCCATTTGAAGGACTCTCTCCAAGCTCTTTTTTATATTGATAGAATCTGCAACAACATTACCATTTCCTAAATCATATGACACATCAAAATAAAATGTTAATAAATACTCCACCCAATGCCTTTGTTTGAGATTCATGCCCCACTTATAGAATATGTACCTATATATTTTTTATTTGCATATATAAAAATATCTCACCAAAGATATAATTTAACCAATACATCTGATCATGGACAATTTCTTCCTACTCAATGTCATGAATTGGGTAATTCCACTCATGGGGCTATAGCTGACAAGACCCATAAGCCACCAATAGATCCCTCTACATCAGAATAGCTCCCAGACCAACACTTAAGGCATCATAGTATAATAAATATCTAATATGAGGTTTGTAGAAACATCAGGATCAGATCAATCAAAAATATCATCTCTATCTCTAAGAAGGTATCTTCACAGTAATTAGTCCATTGAAACTTCACCCAATTCTTGGTAAGTCCTATAATTGGTGATTCCCAATAGAGAAATTCCTAAATTAATAATCTATAACAACCTACTAAACCAAGGAAGTTCCTGATCTCAGACATGTTCCTAGTGTGAACCCATGACATTAATTCCTCTAAATTCTCTAGGTCCAAAAAATTCCAACATTACATGCCCAAGAAAACATACCACCTATATCTATAAGTAAATATTTAAAATAATGTAATATATTTGATGTTCTCAAACTATACCTAGCATAATATTGAGTTGTTTAGAATGAAACTTTGAGGTTCATGAGTACATAAAAATATCATAAAAAAACACCACAATTTAGTATTCAAGATATGGATGGAATTTGTTATCCATGAGATCCATGAATATCTTTGGTTCATTTATTTTACTAGAATAGCATGGAAAGATATGCATACATCTTGTATATACTCATGAAAATTATATTGGGAATACCATTCCCTTTGACCTGAAGTTAGTAGTAGTTGAACCATAGATCAAACTTGGATAACCATCAGGTTTCAAGAAATATACCAAACAAGTCATTTATCCTCAGCAATGGGAATTTATTATTCATGATAACCCGGTTCAAATTCCTATAGTCCACACAAAAAAAGTCTACTTTCTATATTCTTTTCAAAAAAACATTAGAGCCCCCAAGGGAGATGTGCTCAGTCTGATAAAACCATTCCACTCCAAATTATCATGTTTTACCATTATACCATTCAAATCGGTTAGCACCAAGTTATTAAGAGGAATTAATATTCTATGTGTCCCTGACATGAGTTCAATCTACTAATCTTTCCCCTGATTAGAAGGAATCTTGAGTATGTCATCAGGGAATTCATCAAGATATGGGCCTAATATAAGTGGAATAGATGAGGGATATATTGCCTAATCCACCATATGAATTATTCATTCCACCTATATTATTTTTTTATCAATATGACTTCAATTTCGACTACTTTAATGTCCCATTATCTAATCAAAATTAACTTCTTTAAATTTGGTGAAAAAATGATACCATATCCTATATTAATTGAATTGATCTTGATAAATAGTCATTTGTATATGTAAAGTAAAAATAATAATATCTAGTCATCTTAATAATCAAGATATCCAATATATTTTTATATCCCTAAACAATTATGGGAAAATCTAGAAATCTTTAGAGATGACACACATTCTTCCCTAAGTGTGTGTAAAGGGATAACAACTCAGAAGATAACATGACTGGAAAATCAAGATAAATAACAAATTTAGTGGATATAAACAAATTGAAATCTATTATATCAAATAAGGTAGGATATAGAGTAGATGTTATCGAGAACATATGTTAAATAGTCGATGGCCTCTCTTCAACATTATCTAGGGTATGTTCCTCTGTAAAAAAGTAGTCTTCCTCACCTCCACTGCTCTACACCAAAATCACATAACACACATGGGTCATCAAATTCAGTGTAATTTGAATCTACTATTGATTACCCCTACCAGTTCCATGGTTTATAGTTCATGTATTCTCCACACCCCTATAAGAGCTTTTACATGATTCCGTCAAATATATTACTAATTATTCCCCATATATACACATAAATAAAAATTGTTATGAAATATTGATAAAATATTATGATAGTTCCCATTTTTTATAATGTGGAAACACAATGGAACCCCCTCCTACCATATAGGGTACTAAAGAAACCCTTCCCTAATCAAATTTCATTCCTGTACTCAATTTTATATCTTTTCTCTCCTGCTTCCTTCTACTAGAAGTGGAACCTAATGTAGTTCTAGGAAATCCACAAGTTGATCCACTATGATTTTGAAGAATACCTATAGCACTTCCCTCCTCTAGAATAATTTCAATTAGTGTGGACTTATGAAGCACCTATGGATATATTATTATGTCAATACTCCGAAACTAAAACTTTAGCTCTGTATGAAAGACAATCTCAAAATTCATTCCCTTCTTCACCCCATTTATTAACAAGAGGGAATTGAATCAAAGAAACGCATTGAAATATGTAGAGCATAGAGACAATGATATCATCCCTAGTTGAATCTTCACAAACTCCTACATGTGATCCAGGTTAAATGTGTATGAGAAATACACCTAAAATTTAATTTCCTTGAAGGTAACCCATGAAATACCTTCATGTCTACCCGTCTGGTTAATGATTCCCCACCACCTCTTCATGGGTCCTTGATGTTTGAAAATAGACATCCTAATATGTCGATCCTATGAAGTATTCACTGGGACAAAGATTCCCATGTTGAAATAGATCCAATCCCCAATTTCCTAGGTTCTTATAACACCTTGGAAGGATGGGGGTGATGAAGCTATAAAACCAAAGCATAATTGAACAACGTCCCCTGACATCTTATCACTTAAATAGGTATTATCTAAAATAATCTAGGATAAAGAAGTTATGTTGCATGAAATATTGGGCTGGGTATGTGAGAATACTCAAATGGATTATCCCACTTTCTTGGTGGGAAGATAGGAACATCCTTTCTTATGGATGAGTTTTTAACCACTTCCCTATGCAGTTTCACAAGAAAAATTTGAGTTTAAATTATCATAAATACTAAAATAACACCTAGAAATTCCAATAATAGCTCACTTAAGCTAGAAACTCAAACATCTTAAAAATTCACAATGTATTTATACTCGAGGCCTATCTGAGGATGCTACCCAAAATGATAAGGCATAACACTCATAACACTAACAAAGACTCAAGCCTAGTTCTCTATACATGCATGTTTGTTATAGTAATATATATACCAAAACAAAACAATCATGCTCAAATTCAGGTAATATAAATGTATGAATATTATATTACAAAATCACATATCAAAAAATTAATTTAATGAACTACCATGCGTAATATACAATATGTATATATAAAATGTGATCCTATGTTCATTTTTTGATTCATGAACTCACCCAAATCCCACAAACATTGAAAACACAAATACTAAAGATCATAATAAAACCATAAATTTATAAATGTGATTTAAGTCCCATCATCAGTAACTCAGAAGTCTATTACACATGATTTGGCCAGGCACACATGCAACTCCCCAACCTGAGCTCTATGTAGCCTAAATCCTTTCTACTATGTCCCCAAATATATCCAAGTTGAAAAAGGAAATAAAACATCCTTTGATACATGTTTCTGACGCTTTCACCAGGGTGTGTGTCTGTCTATCTAGGACATGCTGATTATTACCATGCATTCCCTCTTTCCAAAGGCTGGTAGCATCTGTCGCTTGTTTAGGGACATTTACTCCATGATTGAAACAGGATGATGGGATGTCAGTTGTTTATTACATGGATTCTTCCTCAGAACTTGTCACCTAGTTCAGGTCTCCCTTATATATTTAAGTTGTGGTTTTTGAATCTCGTTCCCAGTGCCATATCTTTTTGGATGTCGGTTAATGACACTACTTCTGTCAGGACATTCCATGGGGTCATGAAATGGTAGCAGCCTTCAGTTAGAGTAGATGGCAAAATTAGGCATGTCAGGGCATCTCTAGGTCCATGGACAATGGGGAACCTATAATATTCATCATAAGAGGGTATCTCAAGGGTACAAAACCCTAGCCATCCCACATTGGTTGGGGGGTATATTATGCCGGAGGCATGTCTCTGTGGTTTTCCTCATCTTCTTATGTTTAACACAGGGTATACCATAGTTTTAATGTCTAGATGTGATGGTTACACCAAAGGTATGTCTTCCATAGTTTTCCTCAATCATCTCATTTTTAACATGAGGTTGGATGCGAGTTAAACATCTTTTGAAGATGGAAGGAGAGTGATAAAAATGTCCCATGGAGACAGATCAGATTGGTACATACCTAAGAAGGAGTTCTAGGAGTGTTGACCTGGTGTATGGATCAGAACACTCAATAAGACCAGACCCAAGATGGTGTGTCCCATAAAGAGAAGATTTCACACCATGAAGGCAGTTCTAGACACCACTGAAGGCGGATTAGTGAGTGTGTTCCCAAAAATGGGGTACACTAAGGTTTACCATTTGCTGGGATTGAATTTTGTATAGGTTTCCTACGTATCCTCTGTAAACAGAAGGGATCAAAACCCACATATCTCAAAGGGGGGATGAATCGGCGTGTACACATAGGAAAACGACCCGAATACATGTTGGGGCTTACGCATGGTTTGTGGTCCATCACAAGAGGTATACTCTTCGGTGTATGGTTATGGATTGTGTAGGGATTTTGCATGGTTAGCTGGGATGTGGAGGTCCGAGTGAGAATTAGGATGGATGATAGAGAGTTGAATGAATTAGAGGTAGAGTGATATGGGACCGTCTGGAGGGAGACGGTGATGTTGGGATTGAACCTCGAAGTGAATTCTTATGTATCCCCATGGCAGGGAATCAAAGTCAATGTAGTTCATTTGACGACGTCTTGCCGTCGATTGGGGACTTCAATGACTTACCGTTGAATGAGGTTGAAAACATCTTACCACTGAATGGGGTTGACATCGGCTTACCGTTGAATGGGGAAGAGACTCAGGGAGGATACCTACGTACCCTGTCTAGGAGATAGGGATCAAAGCCCACATAGTTCTAGATAGTGTTGGTGCACCGATGAGAAGATGGTCGGAACCAATGGTTGTTGGGATTGATCCTCAGGGGGGCTTCGTATGTACCTTGCCTTGGCCAGGATCAAAGTCCATGTAGTTCGGGATGGGGTAGGTAAACCGACATTAATGGGGTCCTAATGACCAGGTATTGGGCTTGAACATCAAGGAGGCTTCCTACATACCATTCCTTGGCAAGGATCAAAGTCCATGTAGTTTGGGATGGGGTTTGGTGAACTTACGTGAAGGGGGTAGGAACAACCGGGTGTTGGTCTTGATCCTCAAGGAGGCTTTCTACGTACATTAACTTGAAAAGGGTCAATGTCCACGTTCGTGATGGGATGGGGTGAACTGATGTGAAGGGGGCGGAACGACTAGGTGATGGGCTTGATCCTCAGGGAGGCTTCCTATATACCTTACAGTGGAAAGTATCAAATTCCACATAGTTCAGGATGGTGGGAACCGACGTGATGATAGTCAGAACCAATGGTTGTTGGGCTTGAACCTCATAGAGGCTTCCTATATACCTTACCGTAGCAAGGATCAAAGTCTACATAGTTCAGGATGGTGTGGGTGAACCGATATGAGGGGGGTCAGAATGACTGGGTGTTGGGCTTGAACCTCTGGGAGGATTCCTACGTACCTTTCCTTAGAAAGCAGCAAAGTCCATGTAGTTCGAGATGGGGTTTGGTGAACAGATGTGAAGGGGGTCGGAATGACCGAGTGTTGGGCATGAACCACATTGAGTCTTCCTACGTACCTTACCTTAGCAAGGATCAAAGTCCATGTATTTTGTGATGGGATGTGCTAAAATGATGTGAAGGGGGTTGGAATGACTGGGTGTTGGTCTGGAACATTAGGGAGGCTTCCTATATACCCTACCATGCAAGGATCAAGGTCCACATAGTTCAGGATGGTGGGAACCGTCGTGAAGATGGTTGGAACCAATGTTTGTTGGGTTTGAACCTCGTGTAGGATTCCTACGAACCATACCTTAGCAAGGACAAAAGTCCACGTAGTTAAGGATGGTGTTTGGGGATTAAACTCTAGGCTTACCTGGGGAGGATGTCATGGTCGCTGTTTACTCTAATCCCACGGTAGTCATGCTCGGTGTGAGAAAAAAGAGGTAACAACATATCTGATGATCATGGCACAAAGGTGAATCCGTGAAGGGTGGTGAATGGGGCTAGGTGCCGCTACAGAGCGACAATGATTAATGGGGCTCGTGAAATGAAGCTGCACGGGGTTCCAATGTAGAGAGGCAATGGTTTTTTTTAAATTTGGGATTGAAGCCTCAATTTATTATTTAAACTAAATACCTATTTAGACTGGGTAGAGGGAGACCCATTACATAGCCCGAAGGCCCATGGACAAGTGGCCTAAAAAAAGGCTTGAAAGCCCATTTTTTGGCCCAAAGGACCCCTCAGTTAATAGTACTACTACAGTACCCATGCTGCTACATTACCAGTTCCAGTACAACCGCCACTATATTACCTGCTACAGTCCCTCCACCGGTACAGTGTCACCGCTTCTGTAGTTCCGCCACTACTACAGTACTCTAATACAGTATTAGGAAATTTTCCCATGCACGGATTTGATCCTGGGTCTTTTGGATTCCAAGAAAGAGCCTATACCACGAGGGTACAGTCTCGTTGGCATGTGGAGCGGCAATGGTGACTAGGGATTACAGAATGAAATTGTATGTCTGCCACAAAGGTGCAACAAATGTGGATGGGGCTTACACAAGGAAGATGCTCAGGTTCTGTTATGGAGTGCCAATGGTGAATGGTGCTTATGCATGGAAGCTTCCCAGGTGCCGCTATAGAGCGACAATTGTGAATGGGGATTACGAATGGAAGCTGCCCGAGTGCCTCTATGGAGCGACAAGGGTAAATGGGGCATATGAAAATAAGATTCATGGGGTGCCGGTATAGATAGACAATGGTGAATGGGGATTATGCAAGGAATATGCATGTATGTCGTAAACGTGCGGAAAATGTGTATGGGGATTATGTAAGGAAGCTGCCTAGGTGTCGTTATGGAGATGCAATGGTGAAGAGGGATTACACAAGGAAGATGCCCACATGCCGCTATGGAGTGAAAATTGTGTGTGGGTATTACGCATGGAAGCTACTTGAGTGACGCTATGGAGAAAAAAGGGTGAATGGGGCGCTTGAAACGAAGTTGACTGGGGTGCCTCTATGGAGCAACAATGGTGAATGTGTCTTACTTAAGGAAGTTGCATGTCTACCAAAAAGGTGCGGTAGAGGTGGATGGGGCTTATGCAAGGAAGCTACCCAGGTACTGTTATGGATTGACAATGGTGGATGGGGCTTACGCAAGGAAGCTTCCAAGGTTCCACAATGGAGCGACAATTGTGCATGGTGATTACGCATGGAAGCTGCCCGAGTGTCTTCGTAATGTGTGGTCATGAGGGCATCTCAACTCTCTGGTGGGTTAAGGCTTATAATTGAGGTCTACACTTATGCTCTAGTGCACAAGCAGGATAATGCAAAGGGCATTGGAATCAGTCTGAGCAAAGGGAGATAAAATGTGTGAATCACATGCCCAACATTTGGAACACAATGAGGGTGGTGTGATGATTGAGGATAACTGTTGACCATGTTCAAAACAAAACATCCATATCACATTATCCTGAAATAGGGACAAACAAATGAGGGTCGACTGCGGACCATGTTTGAAACATAGGTCCAGACATGAAGTGTTGTCTAATGTCTTCTAAGGCGGTGGCCTAGGATGGTAGGTTAGCCTAGGCAGCATGGGACCAAACCATTAGGGGTTCCCTTCAAACATGAAATATAATGAAGATCTGAATAAAGGACACCCAAAGCATTAGGTGGAGTGATGAAATGTTTGAATGGATTCTAACTCTCTTGAAATTATGCCACTGTAATCATGGCCTGAGGCATCTTATGCTTGGTGCATAAGGCATCTCTTATTTATAAGAGGAGGCATCCTATTATTGAATGATAGGAAATGATATAGTTAAAAATCATGTAGTGTGGAATGTTGAAATCTTATGATTGGTGTATAAGGCATCTCTTATTTGTAGCATGAGGTATCCTATGTTTGGAAGAGAGGGTTTACTACACTTTAAAGTCATGTATATAAGACTATTTTAATCTTATTCTTGGAGCACAAGGCATCACTTTTTTGGAGAAAGAGGCATCCTATATTTGGCATATGGGGTGCACTACATTTTATATTCATGTAGGTAGGACTGTTATCATATTATTCTTAGAGACTAAGGCATCTCTTGTTTGGGGAAGGAGTTATCCAATGTTTGTTACATAGGGTGTCCTATAGTTTATAGTCATGTATAGAGGACTATTGGCATAAGGCTCTTAGAAATGGCTAGTGTTGGGACTTTTACAAGAGCATCCCTTTCTGGTTCAACATGGAAAATGAGTCAGGTGATGGGGTTTGGATGACTACTTGAGGAATTGTTTGTCTCAATGAACACGAGAATTATTGATGAGAATCTCAATGCATGACATGTGAAAGGGACCCCAAGGAATATGTCGACTCAAGGTATTTCATTGTGTTTGGAGGAGTATCTCGAATCATGGTATTCCATAGTTGGAAGGTTGTTACGCATTATGGCGCTATGGAAAATTCCGACATCATAGCTAGAAAAAAGTTCACGGTGCGACTCCCCAATTTTCAAGTTGGTGAGTGACGGAAGTGAGGGGACCAGCCTGGAGGAGATAGAGGATTCTCATGTCACCCCAAAGATGACTTATAACATGGAGATTCCTATGTGGGATCTCAAAATGCATCACTAGTGCCACCAAAGATTGGTCCCTCAGGTCGATGAACATCTGGTCTACACCCCTGCTTCACCGACCCCAATTCGAATGACCTGACGCCAATGTCAGGCATAGTCGTAGAGGATGAATAATAGGGGGAATCATCTTCCACAACTTCCATGTCCCATTCCACCACCGATGCATTCCAAAAGATCCCTGTCACTATATAGTAGGGACACATCAGCACTTGATCTCAATCAACACCTCAACCTACTCACATGCAAGCCGGGTTGACTCTTTAGATCGTTGTCACCCCCAACAGCCATTATGGGTTGACATGTGATGATGAGATCCAATACAGATGCCCTACTTGTTCCATTTCCATCCAAGTTGGAGGTCATACCCACTCTCTCACCCAACATGGATTCCCTCCCAATTTTCCCAGCATTAACCGAAGTAGAGGCCCTCCCCACCACATCAACATCCAGCACAGAGGTCCTCCATGTGCCTATAGTCCTAGATAAAGAGTCCCTCCCCATATCATGAATCATCTAATTGAAGGTCCTCGTTTCTCTATTCCTAGATCAAGTAGATGTCCTCCCTATAGCATCACTAACCAATGAGAAGGCCCTCCTCACTTCTTTATTAGGTAGTATGGAGGTCCTTTATGTACTATAGCCAAACAGAGTAGAGTTATACCTTAATCCTACAACTGTCAGCATGTAGGTCCTCCCCATATCACAATTAGCTCAAGAAGAGGTCCTTCCCACTCCAGCTATAATAAAAGAAGAGCCCTCCCCACTTCATCAATGACCCAGATGACGGTCCTACTCATGATATCACTATCAAACAACACTGAAGTCCTCATCATGCCACTAACAGTCGACATGGAGGTCCTCCCCATGTTTCCATTAGCTTAATAAGAGTCCATCCTTTCTCTATCACCTGGAGGTCCTCCCTATCCATCCAATAAATAGTATGGATGTCCTAACCAGACTCATGTTTCCCAACATGGAGGTCCTCTGCATGTCCCATTTGATATATGACCATGTGATCCTTATGCCTCAACTCACCAAATAATATGTCCTCCTTTATCCACTAAAAAACATGGAGGTCCTCCCTATTTTCTCGGTGACTCACAAAGAGGTCCTCCCCTAATATGTCAATAACAAGTTTCACAAAGGTCCTCCTCATTTCACCCATAACTAGAGATGTGTTCCTCCCTACTACAGTGAGAACTAATATGGAGGTCCTCCATGTATGTCAAAAAATAAAAGAGGAGGCCATCCTCATGCAATCAACCCACAACATGAAGGTACTCCTTTTGTCAAGGAACTTCTATATCTTGAATAACCATCTCATGGAAGATGGGTGAACCTTCACTGCCGAAGGAATAACTCTTCAAAGAACTAGGTAATTTTCAATACCATCATTTTCCTAGATATTTAAACTAAATGTGACTCAATGACGAAGCCATCACCCCTATACTCGGCATTAGATTTTGGGGCTGGATCCTGATAGGTGAGATTCTTTATCACTAAAGGGAATGGTCAAAAGATCCTCAAATCTCTTCATGGGTATATTCAAGAGGAGTAAGACATAACACCCTTACAGGGTCTTGTGGTGCAGTACTTTCTATCATTTTCATCTTTATTATCTACAGTTACATGAGATCAGAGTGAATATTTCTAGGATATGATAGACCGTGAGAACATGGTGGGTCTATAGATGTCTGTTGCTTCCCTCTCACATGAGGAAATGGTTATCACTATGTCAAAAAGATATGTGATGATGTGGTCAACACCACCTTTGAGAGACAACCCAACATATTGTGATTAGTTAGTGCATGTAGTAGTATCTCCACTGGCCAGTCCTTCGCCACAACAGTCCACATCTGTGTCATTTCCAATTTCTCATCCAGAAAAAATCGGAGCCTGGAGTATCCAAGAAACAAGTCCCACTTCCGAAAATAGAATTCTTTGGGACACCCTCACTAAAGAATAGTTTATTGAGATGTTCTGGGTGATTATAGTTCTTGACATTGACATTCTAAAGACACTCACTCAGGATGAGATTTCATGATTTCATCAGATCATCTGGGCAATGGATTTCTACCTCTGTGACTATCAGTTGGTCTACTCAAAGATCTAATATCACTTTGACAAAGTCATCTTATAGTACCACATGGTTTTGTTGGAAGCACTTCTAGTGGTGTAGCATCCTACGCCTCCCGGTTACCAAGAGACCCTTCAATATAGATTCATTCATAACATCAGAGTGCTCAGCAGAATCATTGAAGAGGAATCCCCATATGTGAAGTTCTGTGGTTGGGGGTAGTATGCTACTCTTCACTTCAGTCCTATCTTGTGACAGCTTAATATTCCTAGCGATGTTAAGGATATTTATTTGGGCCCCATCATAGTAAACATGTTAGTCCCCGAGATAAACTGAGTTGGGGACACCGTCGAGGGATTTGATGAAGACAACTCGCTCCCTCGGGTAGAACATGATTAGGTGGACCCCACGGGTGTCCTTACTCACCATAAAAGGTAGTTACATGGACTTGGATACCACTATTTATAATTTACCATTAGTAATAATGCCAACAAAGGTATGGATTAGATCAGAAACTCCAAAACACCAGACTCATCCAATGCCGCACAAGAGATAGAGGTTGATCTCTCCATGACTACCTTTCTCTAGTAGATCGCAGATCAAAGGAGTCTCATTAATGACCTCCCTAATGAGTGACATTTAGAGAGTTTCATGGACTATAGTGATCCTTGGAACAATCTTTCCCCTCCTCCACTATGATAATAGGTAGATCCATAGGTCCTTCTCGTTCATCTACCTCCAATAGATCTCAATGATCATGTACACCCTGACAGTGTGGAGACTAGATTTTATGGAAACCAAGTTGGGTATGTGTCATTGAGTCCACCCAGCTACCATGATATCCCTCCCCAGGATCTAGATCGAGCCTCTCTAAAATCTTCTCCACCAGCTGTTCCTACAGCCTTTCTACAGTTCATTGAGCCTGCATATCATGGTGATGATCCTATCAACACATTGGTGTCCAGAAATCCTCATCAATACGGGAACAACTGAAAATAAGATCTGATAGATACTTTCAATTTTCTCCTCAAATCCCTAGAAATGTGACATGTGGAAATCCCACCTGATGGCGAGTCGTATCTATAATGGGTGGATGACATGCGAAAACCAATGGGTTTTGGGTAACCTACATTCATCTACTTCAATGGGATGGGAGACCTACTGAAATATCTGGTCCACTTCATCTCAAGGTGTTGACCCATGTTGGGGACTTTAGAAAGTAAGAGACTACCAAGATCCAATCTTTTGTTCAGACATTGGAATGGATATCATTCATCTGGTATAACCAGCTACCCATTGGGTCCATTGCTGACTGAGAAGATCCTTTCATGTGGTTTATCTACTAGTTCTGCTCCCTCATGCACAATAATAGTATTTATGACCACTTTAACTGTATGAAATGGCCGGATGAGTGAGTTACAGACTTTGTCATCAGGTGGAAGAGTCTCGTGTTTTTGCTCGACATGCCACTAACTCAAGAGCAGTTATTGATGTTGTGTGTGGGGAACATTAAGACTAATATGGTCCCCTGTCTCATTACTCCGAACCTCCTAGTTTTTTTCAGTATTTCTCTGAAATGTCTCACCACCTAGAAGAATCCTTGCTTCAAGCCAAGAAGGCACATATGTTTCTGCATCCACCTCCAACCAGAAGAGTCTCCAAGGAAGAGAATATTTTCATCACACAAAAAGAGTCCCTTAGGATTCTAGAGTTATTACTAGTAGAGCCTCATCCCTAGACTCACTCAAGGAAATATTCTTTGGGCTAGCCTCAGGATCAGCAACACCGAACAAATAATCTTTAAGCACCACCCTGTAATGTACCTCCACCACCTAGGCCAGATAATTAGGCTCCATCACCTCATCAAATCCAAGTTCACATAGCTCCCTTACTACACATGAGAAACCATACTTACTCATTCAATGAGGCATAGGTTCTTGATTATTTCTAATGTTCCCTTGTGTAAAGAATTTTTATTCTTTTGGAGAGTAGGAATCCATGGGAGGCTGATCTCTATGATCATCCTACTACTGGCCTTATCACATGATCCATGGGCATGCAAAAACGTGATGTTATGTTTTCAAAGAGTATCTCCATAAATAGTTAGATAAAAATGTTTTAGTATTGGACCCTTCCTCATTATAGGTGGAAGTTATCTTTGTAAAGATCAAAAATGACAATGCAGGTGAGTGGCAGTAGCTCTCTATCCACGGGACTCAGAATTATGATGACTGGTTAGCTCGTAGAGTATTCTCTCATGCCTATGGTATCATCCACACCTGTTTGAATCACCTTGAGCCTCCTAAAGCTATTGAACCTCCTCTGGTTACTACATCTGCATCTGAGATGTCCACATAATAGTCTTCCACCTATCAAAAGAGTGGGAACTAATAGCATAATGGAAATAAAAATACTCCAATAGTGGAAAATCCATCCCACACTCTTTTTGATTTCATGCCTCCATATATGGGGATCACCCCAAGATTATTATTGGTGTTGGAAGATTCCTATGATGATGAATATGAGTATGCCTCTATGAGTACCATCGAGTAGGTGGATCTCGATATGGTTCCCAATGATGAAGAGTGTCAGAAATGTCCTCTGAATATCACTGGCCAACACCACCATCGAAGGATCCAATGGTATTAGAATTTTTAGGATGCATATTTTAATGATTCAAACCAAGTCACGCATGATACAGAGACTAGGTAGCAAGATCTATAAAGGACATAAGATACATAGTCCTCTTAGCCTATCTTATTAGTTTCATTGCCACCACCGATCATCCTACTCGGCCAGGAAAAATAGATGCGACCGCATCATAACCATTTGCATCGACCTATGTCCGGGCCTCATTCATCTGATAGTCATCCAGTAGTGAAATTGTTTGGTTCAGTAGATGAGTAGCATGATATTTCCAGCATAAATCAGAATCCACTGATTCAACTAGCAACACCCATCATACCTCTGGCTAGTAGAAATATGTGCATGCAATGGAAGGATGATGTATTTAAAAATTTCACCAAAAGTCCGACAAAGATATATATTCTCATTTCTATATGCATGTCAAAATACATGTGATAATCCCTCATAGAATCTCTAAGAACCCCCCTTGAGATTGAAATAGAATTTGAGGTCATAGAGGACTTCCATGGTAAAGAATTCGAACGAGAGGAATTCCAAGTCATCTTCTAATTCTTAGGAGAAGATGAAGGATCCCCCATAAAACAGAATATTTGAAAATTTAACATCACCGTCTAGTTCAATAGAATGAATTTCTGCCACTGTCCAGTCGGCATAGGTTCCAGAATCAATCTCATCCTGACCAGGATTCTCCATAAGCTACGACTAACTGAAGCAGATTTGAGTCCCTCTTACCCAAATATACAGGGTTATGAGAGGACTAAACTGAGGATATATGTCCTACTCCACTTGAATACCTAGTTTGTGGGACGTATTGCATGCACTTAGTTCATGGTCATCTAATAAGACATCACCTAAAATGCACTGATGGGTAGACCTTGGCTCTGTTTTCTTGTAGAAATTCACTCCTCGTATCACCAATTCCTCAAGTACTCCCTCAGTGGTCGAGTTGGAGTGCTACAGGGAGATACATCTACCTTCTCCCCATGTGAATTCTACTATCTAGATTCCAACTACTACAAGATAAAGGAAAAATGGGTTCAGAACAATGAGGTTGAACACAATACCATTTTTTCCAACCCATGGATATACTTGGATAATGCTTTCATCCTCCCGATTCACCAACTAGATCCCACAACGCTAGACCTGGGACACAGCTTCATCATTTCTGAGATGAGGGGAAGGAATGTTCCAAGGTACAAGTAACATAATAATATTTCCTCATACTAATACATAGGATATGCTCAACTAATTCTAGAACCCCTACCCATTTCAAGTATTAGGATGTACGCACTATAGTTATAGTTTGACAAAATACATTAATATTATTTTGGAAGAGTTGAGCCAACTGAGATGAACCTATCACCATTTCTTCCACATCAAGATTATACCCCTCATTCGGAGGTTGGATCGAATCAGGTTGAAAGCTTCAACCACCATGATTTCAGCAGAACAGTATTTCCAAAGTGAGGAATCCACATCCACCCAAGCATGCACTGGTGTTCCTCCAGAATCATTTGGGTTAGATGAACCATAGCCTCCCATTGATTACCCCACCTCATACAATGAAGAGGGTTTGGAATGTACTCCTCCCACAATTGAATATGGTTTCTCCAACACTGTCATTGAGTTAGTTCAGTTAAATCTTGAAATAGAGACATATTTGATTCTAATTATGATTAATGAAGCCATGCTGGTGGAGGAACAACAATATTATATGGATTTCTTGAAGAAAAATCATTATGTGTTTTCTTGTAGCTATGGATAGATTCAGGTATCAAACCCTTAGGTCACCTTTAACAATCTATATCTTCCTATAATCAATCACAGGTCCTAGAGGACTCCCATAAAGATGATCCACCCTCATGGTACCATAGTTGAGGCCGAAGTTGATAAGCTCATAGAAAACAAATTCATTAAGGAATTTGCGTAAGTCAAGTTGCTAGAAAACATAATCCATGTCAAAAATAAGTATAGATACATCATATTCTACATAAACTTATGAGATCTCAACCACCATTGTATGAAGGATGATTTTCCCCTTCTAGTAAGAGGGTTGTTGGTTGATTCCACCATCGGGTTCTGAGATCATTCCTTCATGGATGGGTACTTAGCATACAATGAGATTTGGATGGATCCCAAATATAAAGTGTCCATAACCTTTAATGTTTCATAAGGAACCATATGCTATCAGGTAATTCCTTTAATTCTAAAGAATCCCGAAGCTACTTAACACTGTACCATGAATCACATCTTCAAACGGGTTATTTGGATGATAGTGGAATTATATGTGGATGATTTGGTTGTCAAATCCTACTAGAATTAGAACCATCTCAAAGATCTTGAGAAATTTTTTATCTTCCTCTGCTCCCACCATCTGAAGATGAACCCTTTGAAATGACATTTCAGGGTTACTTCTAGGAAGTTTCTAAATTTGATTGTTATTTATAGAGGCATCGAGATAAACCCAGAGAAGATCAAGGTCATCAGTCATATTCCTCCTTCAATAAACCTCTACGAGCTTCGAGGACATTAAGTCCACTTTTTCTACATATATCAATTCATCACAAATCCAACTAGAAATTGTAATATACTATGTTCCAAGAAATATGATTTTAATTATTTTCACAACCATGGTCATTTCCCTGAGTCAAGGTATTTCCTACCACTGACATGCTCTGATGCACTGGGGTTTAAAACCTAAAGTATTAGGTTTCATACAGAGACTTACCCAATCCATTACCACACTTTGATTCTTTTCAGTTTTGGTTCCCCACCATCATTTATACCCAGACAGATCCCCTAATGGTAATGGTCTCATGACATCTTTGGCACACCTCCCATCTTAGTCCAATGACCTAATAGATCTCTGGAAACAAATAGTCGGTCATGTGTTTCAAACATGGTCAGCAGTCTATTATGCCCTGCATTCCCTATGCCTGGCTGGTGTGGTTATTGATCCTATGTTTCAAATTTGGTAAATATGGGTCCCTACTCATCAGTCTCCCCTCTTATGGTACAGACCTCAAAAGTCTTAATTTACATCTTTTCCACCATCATGTGTCTTGGTGGAACCCAAACACCCTTGTTGTTTCCCCTTCATGCATCTACGTGGATTGAGTAGGAAGGTCGGTATCATCAGGATTTTCCCACCTGGCATTACCTTATCCTTTATGTGCACATTCATGTGATGGGGAAATCCTGACACCACTACCTTATTCCCACACTAATCAAGACTCACATGGTCTTAGGGGTTTTGGTAGGGTTTGTACTCATTTAGTGGATCTTCACAACCCCCACAAGAATATGTGGTGCCATGACGGACCTTCTTTGTCCTCATTCACATCAGGTTGTTCCTACAGCACTAAAAATTCTTATTATTTTGGATCCCATTCCTAATAGTCCAAGGATCATGACTTTGAACTATATGTATGCTCTCATAGGAATGTGTTGTATGGAATTTTTCCTCCTTATAAATTCATGATGGGTGTTTTCACCCCCACCACACTACACATATCCATATGAGATCCCTACCCTTTATGGTCCAAACTCTATAAACCTATACTAAGAGCCAATAGTCCAAATTATATGACCATAAACTATGAATTTTATAGTGCATGATCTAATGAAATTAAACTACAAAGAACCATCATGATGTTTTTTCTCAAGAGGACATCACTTATAGCATTGGTTATCTAACATGTCATGTTTCAAGAACAATGTATGGATTTATTCTCATCCATATGAGATATATAGGAACATACAGAAATTTCTTCATTGGGCCCATCCTTGGAGTAAATCTTTTTTACACTTGTCCTAAGTTTCCCTATGGGGTGTGCAGTGTTGTGTTGGTCTCCACGCTCCTCATTCATGTCAGTTTAATGTTATTGTGCCCTGAACGCCCCCTGGGAACACTCCACTCCCCCAACATCCTAACTGTGAGATGGTAATCTATTCTAAAAAAATATTCCTCACACATGATGATAAGAGGAATAGAAAATGGTGTCATTATTGGATGATAATAAATTGCATGGACTAGTCTTGTCACACAACCCTAAACTGTGGTATAATCATCCTGGCTACGTGAAGAAAAATCGCACAGTATTGTGGTATTCTTTCCTAAGAGGAAATCAACATTGGAACCAGTCATCCACCATGCCATATGATCAAGAACTATATATGGCTTTATTCATATCCAAATAGGATATATAAGAACTTCCATGTTTCCCATCTGGGTCCATCCACTCAAAAAAAAGAGAAGAAAAAAATAACAAAAAAATCCCCCTATCTATGTATGGGTCAGATCTGTGCTGGGAGATTTCTCCTCATGAAATCTGTGTGGCTTGATTCACATCCTCGTGTTATGAATAGTGACACTTAAATCATCAATTTTGTGTCCAACCATAACATTCTTTCTCCTTTACATCAGTTCAAAATTGTCCTTACCGTATGCCCTTAAACTAAACATAACTCCACAGTTATGCATGTCATGACTCTTATTCTCATGGGATACATTTTGATTCTTGAATCATCATTTCTAGGTCCAGGTGTAAGGTTATTGGATCTATGGACCCTTTAGACTTAGCATAGTCCAAAAATATGACTTTAAACATTATGAGAGCATCCTTAGGAATGCACCTGTTGTTTGTGTGGGCCTCCTTGGTCCTCGTTCATTTCATATTTTTTATTCCACCACATTGTTCATATTAATCTAGGAAGGACTCCATTACAGTACAAAATATATTAATTTAAAATGAGGTTTAACATCCACAACACTCAACTTTAAGCTAGGAGAAAACACTAAATATTTTTAGAATGCACCATGATAATTATGGGATGACTCATCTTCCTCAACAGAGTGGTTATACCCCACCATTGTTGGTCTCCCACCACACTATGTTGCAATAAATATTTATATATTGATTACCATTCTTATGGGATATGTAGAGACACCCTGACATTTTGTCATCAGGCCTAGCCATAAGTTCATTAACCTTTTTGGGCCCTTTGGCCTCATTTACAGTCCAAGAATTGTGGCCTTAAACTTTATGTCATTCTTAGCAGGATGTGTATACAACACATGATCCACATTGGCCTTAGTCATGTTTGGTTTTACCCCCATCGTGTTGTGTATATACCCTGAGACTATAAATTTTCCATTATTCTGCGAAACATGACATTAAACTATTTTCCATGGTTCGTGAAATATGACCTAAAACTGTTTTCACACCAGGCACTGAATCCCACTCTTTTATAGGTTCAATCCACATATCATGTCCTCCTTGGTTTGGGTTTTCCATCATCCTTAAACTCTATATGGGCCCCCTAATAGTGATAGTATTATGATAATTTGGCACAACTCTTGTTCTAGGAAACACCCTAATGGATCTTCTGCAGAAAATAGAAAATCATGTGTCTTGAACTTCATCTTCAGTTAATTTTTCCTTTGTTCTCCTCATTCATAGATAGTGTTGTTGTTATCCCTGTGTTTTGAACATGATCAATCTTCGATCCTTTCTTACCAATCCCCATTTTATCCAAACCTTATAAGTCTTGACTTACCTTTTTTTTACATCCTTGTATCATGGTAGGATTTCATCATTGATGTCACCCATAATGATTTCTCCCACATGTTAGATAGAATCTTGTGGCTTTTCATATTTCCCACATGGAGAGTTGCTCATCTGGGCTTAGGAGTTATGTTGTGGTTTTTATAAATGTTGTTGAGTTACACCTAAGATATTCAGTTCAAACTATATGAACTTAAAATAAATTCCTCATAAGTAAAGTGTGGTGTGTCAGAGTTGTCACTCTACCCCACCATAGATACCCATATTAGGGAATCCTTCTTCCCATCTATTTTTTATATTATTTTAGTATCCAGGACTCTTTGGGCTCATTCACATCGTGTTTCGTCCCTCCATAAAACAAATACACTTTAGAACATTCCTTATTCTATGAACCATGACATTAAACTATTATATAGGGTCTAGAATGTATGACCTAAAACTATGAGAAACATCCAAATCCCGTGATGTTAAATTATGGGACATGTCCTAATCACATGAAATTAAAATATTCCATTTTTCTTCATCACCGTATGAAATTAAAATATGTGTTTATCCTCTTCTATTACTTGATGTAAAACACTAAAGCAGAGTAGACCTCACTCCAGAAGTCTTCTCCCTTGATGTTTTACATCTTTCTCATTGTTCACATCTTTAGTTTTCACCCAGCATCCAAGACAATTCTCCCCTGGAAAATAGGTTTTATATTCATTTATACCATTAAACCCACAATAGTGTGTTCTAGGCCATGGTGGAATAATATCGAGAGTTTTTTAATTCATTAGAACATTATGTCACCCCATTTATGTGATTTGAGTTCTCTTTTATTGAGATATCCATCCTCTTACACATATGAAGGGACCCATAATAGCATGTTGTCTAGACACGGCTCACCTTCCATCCTATTCAAATGTTCCCAATGACTTTTGGTTCCAATTCAAGACATGTCCAATGTTTAGCGCATGATCAGAAGTTGATCTTTGTTTTTTTGGAACCATATCAGGCTAACTAATATAGATACTGTGTGTTGAACATGGTCAATATTTTTTATGTATTGTTACTCTTCTCCCATTGTGTTCTGTATTTTGGGTATCATGATTTAAACTTCTCAATACCCTTTTTTTGTATAAATTGAAACACCTCTCACATTATCTTGTTCCTACGCTAGTGCGCATCGGGAAAGGAATGTTTGCAGCTTAAACATCCCTATTATCCAGTCACATCCTCTCCCATCCTAAAAAAACTTGGTGGTCAGTCGACAACATCAAACCCTTAGTGTTCGATGATTACATGAAACTCTCATTCAATGTGATCAATTATATAGTCTTCTCTTATTTCTCCCACCGGGCATAAAACATGTGAGATTAGGTATTGATCAATAGTTTTCTCACACATATGATTGAGATTTAATAATTAAATGAATCGTGAATTTTTTCCATTCATGAAATTCATGGAAAGAAAACCAAAATGTATATTTCTACAGTTTGGAAAAAAATCGCCCATATAGATATGCACCTTCAATAGAGAGCTTCAGCTATGCCAACATCTAGTGTTTGGCCTCCAAAGTCCTTTACTACTGCCTCATCCCCCTTTCATCATCAATGCTCACTGGGTGAAGCTCATTCTCCTAGATTCAAACCTAGTCCTATTCTGCTTGGAGAAAATCCACTTGACAGCTCGCCTATTTTAGCTGCTCTTGGGCCTCTGCTATAAGGACCTTAAATTGTGTGGAAAGTTCCTATTGATTAGTGTTGAAAGAAGAATACTCGTTCATATATTCTTCTAGGTGTTGGATATCTTTTTCAGCCTCTTGAATCTTTTGGATGTTATGAGACATATTCTATAAACAAGCATCATCCGAGGGTTGACTGCTTTCCTAAATCTTCTCGGCAATATGGTCATGGAATGTTGTGTGAAGATCATGAGAATCTACCACTATAGCACATATAATTTGCATCCAATGGATATTTGAACCCATATAACTCATCCATTGTGATTTTAGAGTTTTTTATGAAACATTTGATCAACTTCCACACCCAGCACAAGGTGATGTGATTTTATTCACCCGCCTCAGGGTTAGAGTCATCCATATCTTTAGAATCTTTGGGCTCATATTTTTGGAAAGAAGAAAGAAATATAGTAGCATGATCTTACCCAAACATACTCTCTAGAATACTAGGATAAATGACATGTGTATGGCCATATTCACTTTCTTTATCCTCAACAACCCCATGTTCATTATCTTAGAGCTCTTCCCTATCAATGGAATCATCCATAACAACCTCCTCCAACTCACCTATAGCCAATACAAGATCATCTTGGATGACTAGATCGTTATAGACAAGCATTGTCATCAGTAGGTATCCAAAGAATTCCCCAGCCTTGTCTATTTGTCTAGCCTATAGTCTCTCGATAAATGTATAGGATTAACATTTAATTAAACCTGATCCTTGAGTGATAGGTATATGACTGTGAAGGTAGAGACTTCTGAGAGATGATTGCTACTGGATCAAGATCTTGAGTCACCACAAAAACTTCCACCACCGGATAATCTTTAGTGCTTGTTACTTCAATGACCAGAACATTCTCCCCATTGGGATTGAGAATATCCAATAATTCTGATGTTCTTTCCCTGACTGCCTCGGTTGGCTCCCCACTAAATTCCTTGGTCGTGACTATTTCTTGGCCTAGATTTTCCTCAAATGTACTTCTAGGGATATGTCCCCCCACATTTATTTCTACGTTCTCACCCCTGTAGTGGGGAATCCTTGATCAACACTAATTTTCTAATGTATATGGAAAGGTTTGATGAATGAATTTGAGTATTGGAAGGGAAGGGGACAAAAGAATATGTAACTTAAGAGTTTCTAAGAGATACTCAATGAGAGCCTCATTTGAAACCGAAATCTCGCCGCTCTCCCGTGGACTCCCTTGATGATTTATTGTCCCCTGGGTTTCCCCAACAATAGGTTCTTCTTCCTTAACCTCTTCTTCTTCTCCTTCCTCAGCCCCTTCATCTTCCTCTTCTTCCTCTCTCCCTTTTCCTTATTGTTATTATTATTATTATTCTTAATGTTTTGCATCCTCAAGCAGCTTCTCTTCTGGGTCATGTTGTTGACCAAGCATCACCTTCCCCGGGACATGCGGTTCTTTGTATTTTTTCAACCGTCATGCAATGACATCCATGGTTATCAAGTATGCATGTCGCCGATGAAATTCCACCATGTCTTCTAGTAGAATGTTCTTTATATCTAGTATCATTAATACAAAAATGGCATTTAACAATGTAGGTATTTATCAATGCTATAAAAAAGCACTGATAAATGCCATCTTTATCAGCGCAATAGAAAGTGTATCTAAATTTAAACTTTTATCAGTGCTTTTTTTAGGACTGATATATTGGAATTTTATCGGTGATTTATTTTTAGCACTGATAGAAGGTACCCATTATCAGCCCATTTTTGGTAGCCCTGAAAAGGGAATTTTTTATTAGTTATTTATTTCTAGCACTGATAATGATACATTTTTCAGAACTTTTTTAGCACTAATAACGATTATAATACATAAAATGAATTAACATAATAAAGAAAAATTAAAAAAATGAGTTTACTAGAAAAATATTACAAATTTTATTAATTAAATAATTATTAATAAAAATGAATAAATTTATTATAGATTTTTAAATATTAAAAATTTTATTAATTAGATAATTATAATAATTAATTTTAATAAATTTTATATATTAAATATATATATATATTAATGCATAGAAACATGATTTATATATTAAAAAATATTTATGTTCTTTATATTAAATGGTCATATATTTAGTGAATAATTATTTATAATTTTTAATTTCTATGAATTAAAAATATGGACTAATTGTATAGTGTAATGGACATATAATTGAATGTTTCATTTTATTTTTCAATTTAACACAGATCAAATGTGTGTTATATTGATTTCAGATATACGTAATTAATACATTTTTATATACAATGCGGACAAACAAAACATATCCATTTTTTCAATATTGGTAAAGTGTACTTATTTTTAATTTATTCAATTTCAATAATTTTTAACATATATGCATGCATGTGCACTTAAAATTGGATATAAATATTATTTTTCAAAAATGATTCTATAATTATAAATAATAATAATAAAATTATAATTAATATATTTAAAAATGAATATATATACTATATTAATATTTACATATATATATATACAATTTTTATATTTATTTATTATATCCATATATATTTAAAGTTTTTTTATTTAAAATTATAATTTTAAATCTTTTATCAGTGATTATGTAAGAAGCGCAGATAAAGGTAGGTCTTTTTCATCACTTTTTCACACAGAAAAAGATGAGACTTTATCAGCACAAAAACATTAGTGCTGATAAATGTGGATTTTATCAGTGCTAAAAAACCATTCATAAATATTTGTTTTATCAATGCTTGTTACTTAATTGATGATAAAATTACTCTTTATCTGTAACACCACTAGCTTCCACAGTACATTTCTCTTTGAATAAAACAATAGCTTGTGATGTACGCAACTTCGATTTCTAGAACACCATGACCAATCAATATAGCCGTTTAGAAAACTAGTTATGAATAGTAATTCCCACTTTTTTAGAAATTTCAAAATTTTTATTTTTCAAAATGGACTTCATTTTTGGATTCATAATATTAAAATTAGCTTAGGGTGAATTTTTGGTATTTTTCTGAATACTTTCAATTTTTGATGAATAGTGAAAAATACTACGTTATTATTTAAAATAATCATTTTATTTATATAACTATTTCTCAATTTTAATTTATTTTAAATTCAAAATAGATATATAATACCTATATTAATCCAATTTAATTCATTGGAGTCTTTTTATATTAAGATTCGATATATAAAATTTTATTGATTTTGTTAACGTCTTTTACTCACCTTCTAGGCACATTTGCAAATTTGCATAAAATGTAATTTTACCATTTCTGTGAATTGAATTTAAAAAACACAAGAGACACGGTTGACATCAGTAAGTAAAATATGGTTCAATATGATGAAATTATTTTTTGTTGTATAGTAATGTTTGAATTTTATTTACCACAGTTAAAATTAAATCGGGTAATTAAAGGTAAAAATGATATTATAATTACCCTCACACATGTCCAAATTCTATTGGATAAGTTTATTTCGACCAAAATCAACCTTAATAATAATATATGATCTTTTTTGATCCAATTCTATTGGATTAGGATGTTTATTATATTTTTTTAAAGAAGAGTTAAAAGTGCTAATTCAAATTCTAATAAATAAAAAAAAATTAATATAGGGTTTTACATGAGATAAATTCAACTATAAATATTCATTAGAAATATCAAAACATTTTGTACATAAGGTAATTTTATTTATAAATTTTAAACATTAAATAATTAAATATTTTTATGACACAATGACGATGCATTAATTACCTTATTAATGAAAGATCAACATAATTGATATTTTATATATTAAAATAAATTTAAATTGAGGCTTTTGATTCATTACACGAATTTTTAGGTTAATATGACATGTTATGGTTGATTAAATAAATTATTTTATATGTGATAAAGTTTTTTTCACTTTCACAGAAACCAAAATACTAAATAGTGTCAAAATTCATATAAATGTGTTTTTAAAAACAAATACTAATTTATTAAATTATATAATAGTCTTAAAAATATAAGGATCATAAAAAGGACTTGTATAGTTATTGATATGTAATTAGTGAACCACTATATGTTCTCTTGGAATTTTATAGTAAGTTTATCAACCATGAATTATAATAATACAAGATGACATGGTAAAAGTTAAACTATATAACAAATAGTTAAATCTAAAAGATAAGGATAATATGGTGACCTAAACTTGTATAAAACCTATTGATTGATAGGATATCAACCCATACCCACATTATCCTAGAAATAAATTCATTTGGATCCATTTAAAAATGAAAATTATTTTATAATTAAATAATACTTCAAATTTTTCCCAAAGTGACCCTCACCTCTCTTATAAAAGGCTATTTACCCTTCTCTTACTTTCACACCGCCAAATCCATTTGGCTCGGCCAAACCCTGCTCAAATATCCTCCAAAATACCCTAAATTTTACCTAGAGGCCTTACATTGATCATAAAGATATCTTAAGGATCCCTTTTGTTCAAATCCAAAGGAAGAACTGAAGAAGAGGTAATTACTTCATCACCACATTCAAAGTTCTTTTCTTCTTCCACTTACTCATTCCTTGTTGTTTACATAAAAAAAATAATAACTCTAGTACCTTATACATAATGTGATTTTATTATAAATATGGTACAACCACATTCATTATTCTATCCATCCTATGAATGAAAATTTCACCATACGTGCGTACATACAACTTACCGTCTCTCCGTCGTGGTGTAGTTTTTTATTCAAGGATTCATTATCTGGATGGGTATAATAATGAGTATAATTGATGTAAATAATAAATATAATAAGTTAATGATTATATATATATAATATACCATCCAATTACATAATATTTCACCATCAATAAAATGTTATTACCGCTTGTGCGTATATACGGATTACCGTCTCCACCACACGATGAAATTTCATTCCCTATCATAACCTTACAAGAATAATTATCATTTGATGATTTAAAATAATGGTTAAAGTAATTAATACCATTATGTATATAAATAAAATACATCATATCCATAAAGATCATGACTTCCATAACAAAACATATAACGGAATTCGAATCAGCTAACACCCGAAACAGTGATACTACTGAAATATCATTAAAAAAGAAATATTATAAGATCATATATGATATCATATTTTTGTATGTGGTTCTTCAATAATTTAATAACAATGATTTCACTATTATAAAGGAGGTTAACTTACCCTTGACTAAGAAAAAGTACATGTTAAGGGTTAATTTTACAATCTCTTTATTATTCGAGATTGTTTGTACGTAAGTATCTACTGGGACTTCTTTGTCATCCAAATCCGCGTTTCTTTAAAAATGTATTTTAAAACATTTTTACTATATCCTAGAATATGTTTTAAAGTCATTTATACACTTATTTGAATTTTTATAAAAAAAATTAATGGAAACTTTCTGTTGTTTTCCAAACAAGGTACATTATGACATTTTCGACAAAATTAAGGAAAGAATGTTTTTTTAACTTATACGGCAGGTGCTGTCATTTTCCACTATTATAACACCTTAAGAGTTTCCCTTACAAGCTTATAATAATATTTTCAAAATAAATTTTCCCTTTTATAATTATTTTACTTTTAAATGAATATAAAGTAGAAAGATATATTTCACTCAAATAGTTTTTGGACTGATTTCATCTCTATCAACATCCATCATTGGATTTTACATTTTTTGGAAGATGATTTATTATGATACAATATTTCATATTGTATTGAAGGATTTTTGATATTTTTTACTTTGGATGTGTTATTCTTATACCATTCATTGTTTGTGGTTAAAGTATTTACATTTCGTATACTAGTTTTAATACGAATTTTTATATTATGTTTCAACATTTTCATATGAGGAATTAATTGTACTTAGTAAGTGACTGTTGGGGATCGCTATAGCCTCTCAATTCATCGATAGGTCTCATCAGAAAAACTAGTATCTTGGCACAAGGCCTTAACAAATTCTTATTTTTAGTCTTGGTATGAGGCCCTGACTATGTGGTTATGATGTTCGGCATTATGCATTCCATAATTATGAAATTAGTTATTGATTTTACATGTGATTATTAGACTAGGAGAATATCCATTTAAATTAGTAAATGGAATTATTTTATTTTTTTCATATTATTCTGAAGTTTATGTTTAAAAGGGTTGTATTTTATTCTTATACATTGCCTTAAATGTTTATGCTTATTTATGATAGTTTATGCTATATTGTTATCCTTAATGAGCTTCTGAGCTCACCCCTTTCTTCTTTTTTATGTTTCCTAGGATTTGAAGAAGTATATTATGATTAACCTACAAGAATAGTATAAGGGAAATTATTGTGTTCAATGGGGACACAATGTTATTTTTTTCCCATTTCATAGTGTAATGTAAAACTTATGTACATATCTAGTACTTACAAGGCTACTAAACTAATTGGCCGTTCGGGACTTAATCTCTTGTGATCATGCCAATGTTATGTAATAATGCACCAACTTTGGGTAACTGGGTTTGGGGAATTACAGTTTATATGAAGAAGAAGTTTAGTACAAACCTTGGAAACTAGATTTAGAAAAACTCTATTTAGAGAAAATTACCCTAAGATAAACATTGAATATTAGTATATAAAAACTTTATATAATTTTGGTAATGTAGTGGTTTTGGGAATTTTCCAAGAAATACATCAATGTATGGATACGAGTAGGTAGAGTTAGCTCCGGTATAGATATATCTAGGGGTGAAACCCAAAAACACTGCTTTGAGCGAGACTCGAATGTGAACTAGTGCATGAAAATGGGCATTGCTGAACTCTTTGTTAGGAAACTCTTGGGGGTATGCTTAGGATAATTCACATTTTATTTACAAACCATTTTTAAGGATTTATTAGTAAAACATTCCTTAAAGAAAACATTTCCTTATGATTATGGATTATATGCATAAACTGTTCAATTTATGTTAGGTATTTTAGTAGTTTGGAATTACGTATTGTGATTCATAAACTAATCTAGTGTATGTCATTGCATATAAATGGCTCCAAGTATGAGGAATGGAAACCATATCAAGGCATGAAATCCATGTAGGTATTTAATTCATACTCAAGATAATTATAGTGGAGATGGTGATACAACTGGTGCTGAACAGTTTATAACCATACAGGGACAACTCACTTAGGTTATGAATAATAAACTTACCCGTATAGAGCACCCTGGTCCACAACGTATAGGATCAATGTTAGACCACTTCATGAGGAAACAACCACCAACATTAAATGAGAATTAAAATCCATTTTTAGATGAAAAATGGATAATTTCCTTTGAGAAAATATTTCATGCTTTGGGGAGTAGTGAAAGGGAAAAAGTTTTCATGGTAGTTTATCACCTCACAGGACATGAAGATTAATGGTGGGAATTAATTCAAAACAAAAAGGAGGACTAAGATGTATAAAATATATAATGGATATACTTTAAAGATATTTTATTAGAAAAATACATTCCTCGTGAACATAGAGTGGATATGGGAAGGAAATTTCAGAGTCTATGGAAAAAGGATGATGAGAATGTCGCAATGTATGAGGCTAAATTTACAAGGTAAGAAAGGCATGATTCATATAATATTGGTAACCCAAGGATTAATATTGATTGATTTATTGATGAGTTAAAACCATTTCTCTATCGAGCATTAGTCTCACAATCCTTCTCATCATACGAAGATATAGACTAATGTGATATCAAGACAGAAAATAAATTCTCTAAGTCTTAATACTTTAAAGAAAAGCAGGAGAAGAAGATATCTTTTGAAAACTCTAGAAATGTAAATATGGGGAAGAAAGGAAGATTTTAATTTCTATCATATAGTTAATGTGGGAAGAAACACCCCGGTACTTTCAGGGAAGGGATTAGAGTTTTCTAAAAGTGTGGAGAAAGAGGCCACCAAGCTCGTGATTGCAAGGGAGAGAAAGCAATTGTCAATGTTAAATGCTACAATGGTAGAGAAATGGGGAATTATGAAAATAAATTTCTTAAGAGTCAAGAAACCTATATCCAAAAAGGCCAAGGGAGAAATTCCAAGCTTATGTGATCACAACTGCAGAGGTTGAAGTTCAGAATGACATGGTGGAAGGTACATTAATCATTTCCTCAAATTTAGAAAATACTTTATTTGATTCTGTATCATTGCATTCATTCATATATTCCTAGTTTACCAGGAAACTTAGATATTTCCAATTTGACATAACAATGGAGTGGTCAGTTAAATATCCTAAGGGAAGATTCATTGCAACAATGTTTTGTGAATTAGTTACCATAATGTCATATAAACATGCTTTATCTACAAGTCTTATTTTTATACCCATGATTGAATTTGATATAATTATCAGTAAGGATTTTCCTTTAGACCATGATACATAAATTTATTTTAAAAATAAGGAGGTTATAATGGTTGATGATGATAAAAAATACCTTATCATTAGAGTAGAAACATCACCATATGATTCTTATCTAGATCCACCCCCAGTAGTTCTACTAAATTCAAATATTGGGGAGGAAGGAAGTGAAACAACTATGGGCGAGGAAAAGAATATTCAAATAGAGGATGTACCTACTGTGAAAGAATAAGTTGGTGTGTTTCTATAATATTTACCTAGACTTACTCTAGAATTAGAAATTTATTTTTCTGTTGATTTAATTCTTATTTCAAGGCCCAAATCGATGACCCCTTATTGAATTTCCACTGTGGAATTAGTGGAACAAAAGAAAAAAATAGAGGAGTTTAGTAATAAAGGATTTATTCGCCCATGTTTTTCTCCAAGGGGAGCCCATGTTCTTTTCAATAATAAAAATGATGGATCTATGACTTTGTGCATTGACTACAGCGAGATCAATGTTCCAATAATAAATAACAAGTATCCCCTTCCACGTATATATGATTTATTCGATAAACCTCATGTAGCTCAATATTTTTCAAAGATTGACCTTGAATCTGGATATCATCAGTTGTGCATGAAAAAGGATGACATTCCGAAGACAGCATTTCGAACCAGGTATGGGCATTATGAGTTTACAGAAATTCCTTTTGGACTGGCTAATGCACCCTCTGTTTTCATGGATCTAATGAATAGAGTTTTCAAGGAATATCTTGATGCCTTTGTAGTGGTATTTAGTAATGATATCTTGGTATACAAAAAAAGGTACAAAGATCCTGAAAACTACTTGTGCACTATTCTAAAGACTCATAGAAGAAATGATTTATATGAGAAGTTTAGAAATTGTGAATTCTGGCTATAGGATATATTTTTTTTGGACATATTTTCATTAATGATGCAATCTCTATTGATCCTTCAAAGACAAAGGCAATAAATGAATGGTCAGCTTCGATGATTATAACTGAGGTATGCTGTTTTATTGGTTTTTCAGATTATTATTGACGTTTCGTATATAATTTTGCCCAATTGGCTAACCCATTAAGCAAGATCACATGTAATGGGGTTAAATTTATTCAAAAAAAAGAGTGTGAATAATGTTTTGAATAATTGAAGAGAATATTAGTCAATGCTTTTATCTTGACTCTACCATCGGGGAACGATGGGATTGTTATTTATAGTGATGCTTCAAAGAAAGGACTTCGTTGTTTCATTATGCATAATCATAGAGTTATTACCTATGCATGACGAAATCTAAAAATTCATGAACAAAACTCTCCTACTCGTGATCTTGGGTTAGTATCTGTAATATGTTATTTGAAGATATGGATACACTATCTCTATGGTGAAAATGTGAGATATATACCGATCACAATAGTTTGAAGTATATATTCTCATAGAAAGAACTCAACATGAGGCAAAGGTAATGGATTTAACTACTCAAATATTATGATTGAACTATACACTACCACTTGGGGAACGATAATAAGGTGGAAGATGCTTTGATCAGAAAGGATCCTGGAGTTATGAACAAGATGAGAGTTGAAAGGAATATTATATACATGGATCTAGTAAAAATGGATTTTGGCATTATCATGGAAGTTGAAACAATGATACTTTTTCTAATGGATTTCAATCTATCTTTACTAGAAAAGTATAAAAAGTTCTCAGACTAATGATGAGGAGTTTCAAAATAAAATCAAAGCTATGAATGATGGGAGATTGATCAATTTCGTATATGAAGATGGAATTTTGAAATTTGGGAAGACACTTTGTGTTCCTGATATACCTAATCTGAAAAAGGAATTTTTGGATGATTCTCACAGCTCCAATTTCTCTATACACCCAGGTAGCACTAAGATGTATAGATATTTGATGGAACATTTATGGTGGGACAAAATAAAAAGGGTGATTGCTGATTGTATGTTAAGATTTGTGGTTTCTCAATAGGTTAAGGCTAGAAGACAACACCCCGGAGGAGTCATGCAACTTCTTCCCATACCTGAGTGTAAATGGGATGATATTATGATGGACTTTTCTTGGGGTACCAAAGACTCCTAGATGAAATGAATCAATAGAGGTCATTGTTGATCTTCTTACCATGTCAACACATTTTCTTGCTATAAGAGAAGATTTACCACCTGATCATTTAAAAAGACTATATATTAATGATGTTTTAAAACTTCATGGTATACCCCTATTGATTGTTTTTTATCTTGATCCCAATTTTACATCATGATTCTAGAAAAGACTTCAGAAAGCCCTGGATACAAAACTTAGTTTGAGCACTGCCTACCCCCTTAGACTGATGGATGATCAGAATGGATTATTCAAACCATAGAAGACATGTTAAGATCTTGATCACTTGACATTCATGGTATGTAAGATTATTATTTACCTCTGGTGGAATTTTTTTATAATAATATCTTTCATTCAAGTATTCAGATGGAACTATATTAAGCATTATATATAGAGAGATGTCGCACACCAATTTGTTGGGATGATGTAGGGGAAAGAAAACTTATAGGCCTAGAACTTGTTAAGGAAACAATGTAAAAGTTGAAGATTATCTAAACCCACTTTAAAGCTTCTAAAAGTAGGCAAAAGAGCTATGTCGATAACTGAAGTAAGGATTTGAAATTTCAAGTAAGAGATCATGTTTTCTTGAAGGTATCTCCATGGAATGGTGTTATATGATTCAGTAATAAGGGTAAATTAAGTCCTAGGTACATCGGAACTTTTGAAATTCTAGAAATAATTGGAGTTGTATCTTACCTTTTTTCAATGCCTCCAAGTCTCTCCAAAGTTCATGATTTATTACACATATCACTGTTGACAAAATACAAGCATGAACCAACGCATGTACTCACGTATGAAGAAGTAGAACCGAAACCCAATTTATCATATTGTGAAGAGCCTATCTGGATTCTTAATACCAGATAACAAGTGTGGAGAAACTGGATGACTCATCTAATAAATGTTCTTTGGAGATACCATAAAATGGAATAGGCAACCTGTAAACCTAAGGAACTTATGATGAAGAACCGCCTGAATCTTTTTATGAAGTAATATTCATGAAATTTTGAGGAAGAAGTTATTTGAATGATGGGATAATGTAACACCCTAAGCTTCCATAATATGTTTCTCTTTGAATTATACAATAGCTTGCGATGTACGCAACTGCGAGTTCTAGCACCCCACGACCAATCAAACTAGCCATTTAAAAAAGTAGTTATAAATAGTAATACCTAAATTTTTGAAATTTTATAAATTTTATTTTTCAAAATGGACTTCATTTTTTGGATTTAGAATATCAAAACTAGCTTAGGGTGAATTTTTTGTATTTTTTTGAGAACAGTCAATTTTTTTATGAATAGTGAAAACACTGTGTTATTGTTTAAAACCAAATTTTTATTTAAATAATAATTTTTAAATTTTATTTTATCTTAAACTAAAAATATATATATATAAACTATATTAATACAAATTAATACATTGGATTCGTTTTATAATAATATTATATATATTAAATATTATTAAATTTTTTAACGTCTTTTACCCACCTTCTAGGCACATTTACAAATTTTCATAAAACATAATTTTTCCTCTTCTATGAATTTAATTTCAAAAATTCAAAAGACAAAAGTGAAATTGTAATGTAAAATTTGGTTTAATAGGATGAAAATAATTTTCAGTGAATAGTAACTTTTGAATTTTATTTACCACTGTTAAAACTAAATTGGGTAATTAAAGGTAAATATGATATTTTAATTACCCTAAAACATGTCCTAGTTATTTTGTATGAGTTTATTTAGACCAAAATCAACATTAGGTATAAAATATGATCAATTTGATCCACTTGGATTAGATTAGGACATTTATTTTATTTTATTTGAAGAAGAGTTAAAAGTTTTAAATTCAAATTTTAAAAACTAAATCATTTTTAATATAGGGTTCTACATAAGATAAATTCACCTATAAATATTAATTATAAATCTAAAAAAAATCATACATAATGTTATTTTATTTATAATTTTTATACATTAAATACTTAAATTTATTTATGACACAATGATGATGCAGTAATTAAATTATTCATGAATGATTAAAATAATTGATTTTTTAAATTTTAAAATAAACATAAATTGTGACTTTTTACGCCTTCCTCAAATTTTATAGGTTAATATTACATGTTTAAATTGATTAAATTAATTTTTATCAAATTGATAATGTTTTATGACTTTCAAAAAAACCAAACACCAAATAGTGTTAAAATTGACATAAATTAGTATTTAAAACAAATAGTATTTTATTAAATTATATAATAGTATAAAAAATTAAATCTTCTGCAAAAGGACTTATATAATGATATATATTTCATTAATTAACCACTTGAGGTTATCTTTTCATTTTATAGTATGTTTATTAACCATGAATTCTAATAATACAAGAAGACATGGTAAAAGTTAAACAATTTACCTAAGAGTTAAATCTAAATTATAAGGTTAATATGATGACCTAAACATGTATAAAACCAATTGGTTGAGAGTATTTTAACCCATCCCCACCATATCCTATAAATAAATCCATTTTTATCCATTAGAAACTGAAAATAATTTTATAATAAAATAATATTTCAATCTTTTCCTAAAGTGACCCTCACCTCTCTTATAAAAGGGAACTTCACCTTATCTTAATTTCACACCTCCAAATCCATTTTTCTCAGCCACCCCCTGCTCAAATATCCTCCCAAAAACTGTAAATTCAACCTAAATTCCTTACTTTGATCATAAAGACAACCCAAGAAGCCCTGTTTCTCAAATCAAAAGGAAGAACCCGAAGAAGAGGTAATTACTTCATCGCCACTTTCAAAGTTCTTTTCTTCTTCTACATCCTATTTCTTTATTGTTTCCATACCAAAATAATAAATCCATTACCTTATAAATACTGTGATGTTATAATAAATATTGTACAACAATATTCATTATTCAATCCATCCTATGAATTATACTGTCACCCTACGTGCGTACGTACGGCTTACTGCCACCACGTCATGGTGTAGTTTGTTATTCCACGATTCATTATTTGGATGTGTATAATAATGATTATAATTGATGAAAATAATAAATATAAAATGTAAATTATTATTTATATATAATATTCCATCCAATTACATAATATTTCACCATCAATAGAATGATATTGTCTCTCGTGCGTACGTACAGCTTACTGTCTCCACGATGCGATGAAATTTCATTCCACATTGTAACCATTTGAGAATAATTTTCATTTGATGATTAAAAAAATGTTTATGGAATTTAATATAATTTTGGATATGATTCACATACATCCTATCCATAACAAACATGACTTATGTAACAAAACATATAATGGAAAACGAATCAGTTAACACTGGAAACAATGATACTTCTAAAATATCATTAACAAAGCAATATTAAAGGATCATATATGATATCATATTTATGTATTTGGTTCATTATTAATTTAATAACAATTATTTCACCAATATACAAGAGGTTAAATTACCCTTAACCCAGAAAATGAATAAGGTAAGGGTTAATTTTAAAATCACTTTACTATCCAAAGTTATTTGTACGTAAGTATCTACTAGAAATTCTTTATCATTCACATCCATGTTTCCTAAAAATTTATTTCAAAACATTTTTTATATTTTCTAGAATATGGGTTAATGACATTTATACACTTTTTTAACTTTTTATAAAAATTTTGTAATGGAATATTTCCATTATTTTCCAAACAAAGTACTTTATAACCTCTTCAACAAAATTAAGAAAAGAATGTATTTTTTAACTTATACGGCAGGTGCGGCCATTTTCTACCATTATAACACCTTCAAAGATTCCCTTAAAAGATTATAAGAATATTTTCAAAATAAATGTTTTATTTTATAATTATGTGACTTTTAAATGAATACAGAGTAGAAAGAGATATTTCACTCAAATAGTTTTTGTATTAATTTAATCTATGTCAACATCCTTCCTTGGATTTTATGTTTTTTTTAAGTTGATTTATTATGATATAATATTTCATTTTTTATTTATAGTTTTGTGATATGTTTGACTGTGGATGTGATATTTTTATACCATTCATTGTTTATGGTTAAAGTTTTGACATTTTGTATACTGTTTTTAATACAAATTTTTATATTGTGTTTCAAACTTTTCATATGAGGAATGCATTGGACTTTGTAAGTCATGGGTGAGGCTATCTATAGCACCTCGATGCATTGGTAGGTCTCATAATACAAACTAGTGTCTTGGCAAAAGTCCTTGACCAAATATTATTTGTAGTTTTGGTACGAGACCTTGAAAATGTGTTTATGATGTCTGGAATTATGAATTCCATCATTATGAAATTAGATATTGATTTGACATGTGATTATTCAACTATTAGAATATCCATTTAATAATTAAATGGAATTATTTTATTTATCTTTTCTATATTATGATGAATTTTAAGTTTAAAAGGCTTGTGTTTTATTATTTACATTTCTTTAAATGTTTATTCTAATTTATTATAGTTTTCAATATCTTGTTATCCTTATTAAGCATATAAGCTCACCACTTTATTATGTTTTATTTTTTCCAGGATAAGAAGAAGTATATTATGATTAACCTTATAGAATAGGCTAAGTTATATGAGTGTTTCCCAAGGGGACACAATGTTTTTGTTTTTTCATTTCATAATGTAATATAAAACTTATGTATATATCTATTACTTCCAAGGGTACTTTACTAGTCGGTCTTTTGGGACACGATCTCTTGTGATCTTGTCAATTTATGTAATAATGCATAGACTCTGGGTAACTAGGGTCGGGGTGTTAAATTATCAGTGCTTATTTTAAAGAGCTGATAAAATTTTACCTATCTATTTAAAAAACATAACCATTTGTGAACCTGTCACGATATCAAAATCCTTCCATGGAAGCCACCCATTATCGACGCTCATCCTAGGTTAATAGAAGCTCGAATCACACCACTCAACTGCCTCATTTTCCTCAAAAATCATTGGATATCTGATGTTCAGTTTCAGTTATGGATTCTAAAGTGGATTTTCTTCATCCTAGTGAGGTAGGCCTTGCGATTTTCTTTGTGTATTCTTCATTTCGTTTTTGATTTCTTATTCGATAATGTCATGAGTTATTTTTAGTCCAGTCGGTGTATACTATTTTCTTTTAGATTACGAATGAATGATTTTTTTATGATCTATTATTTTATTGACTACCAATTTGGATATCCTATTTTTTTCTTTTCAAATTGTTTTTTTGAATCAATTTTCTTCATTGTTTACATTTGTACCCTAGCTTGCTCCGCAAGCTGAATTTTTTCGTTGTTTTCAAATCATATAGAATCACATCTGGTGAATTCGTTCTCATTGATAGAATGAAATACTTGATTCACACCTCCAATTTATCCTAAACTATTTATATAGAAATATTGAATATTTCTAAAAATCTGATTTATTTTTATAATCATCACATTAGTCATTATGGTAAAGTAATCAATAAATGTGATGAAATAAAGATCACCTTGAGTGGAATTGTATCACATGGGTCTAAAATATTAAAAAAAAATTCAACTAAATATTATTGTTAGATTGAATTTCCACCCTTTTATGACTGTCTTAAATGATTTTACCTTTGGATTTTATCACAAATCAATCCCCTTTAGTTTTTGAGATTAGTCAGGTCTCTCAACTCATCTCAATTTTAATTTTTTCAAGAAATTCCTTGTAAAATATTACTCAACCTCCTATAACATCATTTATTCTCATCAATTGAACTCAGATAACTGGAATGGTTGGAGTCTCTATTTGGAAATAGATTTTCATGGGTCCTCTCATTTGGGGTAAAAATCATTCCATATTTTATTTTTCTTTGTAGGAATGTTTTCTTTCTAAATAAAACCTCATTACAATCATCACATATAGAAATTAACCTCAGAAAAATTTAACACCATCAAAAAATAGTAAAACTTTTGACTTAAAATTAGTATGGGGTGGTATTTACTTTACTATGTTTTGATATTCTACTATAAGGGTTACATATATTTTTTTATCTATTTTGATTTATTTTATAAAGATACATATATATATATACTTACAATAGTTATGGGAGGGGGATAAATAGAACGAAAATCCTACTCTACACCAATAGGGAATAACTGAGTGAGACTCGAACCCAAGACCCTATAGAGCCACTACCAATTAAGTTAGACCTTGGGGAATATATATATATATATATATATAATTTTTTATTCACAAATTATGGTTCAAGATTATCAAATTAGGCATATAATTAAATTATTTTCATTAAAATATCTATTTAAATCTGCATTTGTTTTGTAATTATATGAATTATAATTTCCAAGATATATATATATGTGTGTGTGTGTGTGTGTCTAAATGTGTATGAGATAGATGTTTCAAGGGTTGGTGTGTTTTTATCCCTTGTGTGTGATATATCATGTTGATGTGTATTATTACTTTATGCTATATTCTTTATATACCTTGTTATGATCTATAGGATGGGTCAATGTGAACTAGATATCCTCCCTATAATCCTTTAGATGGGTAGATATGATCTGAAAACCTCTCTAAAATCCTTGGAATGGGTCATTGTTGTGATAAGACATCCCAAGAATCATGATGTTTTTTCAAATATTTGATGTACCATTAATTATAAAAGTAATAATTCCAGAGGATTCTACATCACTTATTTCAAAACAATGAATGGAAGTTATCAAGTTCTATATATTAGAAATTATTGCAATTTTTTCTTAAGACTCATCCCCAATATCTTTTAAAGACAACTATCATCCTCATCACCTTCATCTCTTGAACAGAAATTATTTAAATTTGTTGCTTGAAACTCATATTCCATCTCTTCTATGTTTCTTGTACTACTCTGAGAATTATTTATCCTACAGATGACTACTTCATAGAGTATTTCAAGCAATATAGGTTCATGTTCATAAGAAATAAAGGACATGTCAAATGATAAAATTCAAGGATAAAAGTATGGGAGATTAGGTTATGAGGATGATTTGTCTATAACTTTCACCTTTTAATTAATTCATAGGATAAAACCTTCTATGGTGGACTAATTATCTTCTTAATCAAATTACCCATTTTTATCAACTTACTGAAATTATTTGAAATAATGAAATGTTGAGTTTCCCTTATTCGAATTTTCTATAACATTCACACTCTATGATTAATATCTTATGTGGATTTCTTTATATATTGTAAAAAATTAATCATTTATGAACCCAATAGGATGGATAAGAAATTAAAATGGATGAATATTAATTTTTTGAAAAGCAGGTATGAATATGGAGTTAAATAGTTCATCAAGATTGAAATAGATTGTGCAGATAACCCTTCTAAAATCCTATGTCCATGTTTTAATTGTACTTATTTAGGACAAATTTTCCTGGAAGAGTTGTAAGAAAATTTGATTTGTCAGAAAATAGATCAAAGATATAAATTTTGGACTAAACATGTGGAAAAATGAATTTGGACACCGATTGGGATGATACTGTGGTTTACGAATCATTTGATGTGAATACAATTTTAAATAATGATGGAAATTGCATGGAAGAAATGAAAATGGCAATTGAATATGACCTTTGTGATTTTCAAAAGTAGTTTGAGGAGTAAAATAGTTGTTCCAAGAAACCATTGTATACCAATTGTATTAAATACACAACATTGTCACATGTATTGAAGTTATATAATTTGAAATATGGTAGTGGAGAGAGTGACACCGGCTTCTCAAAACTATTTGGTCTCTTTAATGATAAGCTAACACAAGAAAATAAACTACCATTCCAAATATATGATGCTAAAATAATGTTATGTTCAATGGGAATGATCTCTAAAAAATAATTTCTTGTCCAAAAAGTTTCATATTATTTCACAAGGACCATGAATCACTCATAAAATTTCATATGTGTGGCACAAATTGATAAAAGAAAAATGAATCAAGTCCTTCAAAATCTGTATGGAACTTTCCTATCATTCAACAGTTTATAAGACTATACGAATTTTTGGAAACCACGATACAATTAACATAGCATGAATATAAAATAATTAAATATGGAAACGTACATCATCCAATAGATTCTCCTCAGTGGAAAAACTTTTATTACGAGTTTACTGAATTTGGAAATGATACGAGAAACTTTAGTCTTGCATTATCTAAATATGGAATAAATACATTTGGTGTACATGGTAGTACTCACAATACATGGGCCATAATGTTGGTAATTTATAACTTACCTTCATGGTTATTCATGAAGCTTAAATACATTATGTTGTCTCTACTTATATCTGGGCCAAAGCAACTCAGTGATGATATTGGTGTCTTTTTGGCTCCATTGATCGAATATATTAAATTGATGTGGGATACATGTGTTAGATTGTATGATTCTCATATATGTTAAGAATTCACATTGAGGTCCATGTTATATAGAATGATAATTGAATTCATTGATTATGGATATTTATTAGAATATAGCATTAAAGGGATGTTGGGATGTCCCATTTGTGAAAAAACTCACAAACACAACTCAGTTGAAACATTCCTCAAATACTTTGTTTTTAAGACATTTTAAATTCTTAACTCGATGACATAAATACCCATCCTAGACGATATCATTCAATGGGAAAATAGAGAAATGTACAACATCATCTCCAGTAATAGGTGATCAACTTTTCAATAATATAAGAACTATTGACACTATTTTCAGTAACACACTTTTGAAAAACATTTCAAAATTATGTTGGAAGAATAGTTAAATTTTCTATAAATCACCATATTATAATTTCTTTCATGTCATACATTTTCATGATGTCAATCATATAGAAAAAATATATATTTCATAGTGCTATTTGAAAGTTACTAAATGATTCCAGAAAAATGAATTATGTTATTAAGGATTGGTTGGACTTGATTGAAATAGGGATAAGGGAAGAGTTTTCACCGGTGAAGGGTAAAAGGAAGTTTTTTTTTCCACAGGTAGCTTACATTCTATCTAGATAGGAAAAACATCAAATTTAACTACTCATTTCTAGTGTAAAATTTCTACAAGGGTATTCATCAAATATTGATACTGTCATTTTAATGACTAATTTGAAGTTACAAGGACTAAAATCACACAATTTTCATGTTTTGATGCAAGATTTAATGCATGTTTCATTCCAATGCATTCTACCTCAAAATGTTTGACATACATTACCAAGACTCTTATTATTTTCTAAATCCATATGCAGTATTGTTAAAGATCCTAAAAAGATTCCCTTCTTGAATTTGGAGATATCAGTCATCTTATATGAATTATAGATGTTCTTACCATCATAAGTCTTTGATATAATGGCCCACCCAATGGTTTACTTGGTTATAGAGGTTCGACTATGTGTTCCTATCCAATAAAAATGGATGTACACCATTGAATGGTATATGAAGATTTTGAAAGGGTATGTCAATAATCAAAGTAATTCAGAAGTTTGTATTGAAGAACGTTATATTGTGGAAGAAGCTATAGAATCCTATACCGATTACCTATCAGATGTTGAAAGTATTGGTCTCACAACTTCTCTTCACAGTGAATGCCTTCTAGGTGAAGTAATTTCTAGATGAGATGTTGTTACAATTACCTTGATAGAGGGGGAGAAAGAACACTATTAAATATCATGTAATAATGAATATGTTTATTCATACATTGAATCCCACAATGAAATTCTTAGAGATTTTAATCCATAAAAGGCTGAATGATTCATTTCTAATATACATAATCAACATTTTATATAATGGTTCATAAATATAATTTATAAGTATTTATCTGAAAATATGAATTAAATTGTCAAATGACTTAAATGGTAAGCCAGAGGACCAAATAAAAATGTTATTTCTTACACTGGTTTTGTAATAAATGGTTATATGTTCTATAAAAAATAACTTTATGAATTTATTATAATGCATAATAGGGGTTTTATGCTTATGGATGAAGTGATTCACATATCTGGTTCTAAGGATTTAAATACAATTTATGAAAATATTCCATATTTTTTTATTATTGAATAGATATACGAGTTATATTATGAAACATTTCATTTTCCATTTTTTCATTGCAAATGGGCTAACAATATCAATGGCGTGAAAGTTGATGACATGGGATTTATGAATGTGAATTTCAATGTGGAAGGTGAAAAAGAAAAACCTTTCAAAATGGAATCACAAGAAATAAATTTATATTATGCCTCTAATATAACAAAAAATAATTCTTCAATTGTCATACTATAGACTAAAACAAATGTCGAGTCATATGAAAATTAAATCAAGGATGACCCTTTAATTGGGACATCAAAATCAGTTCATGTCAGTCTCGATGTAGACAATGTCTTATATGTTATAGGGGACCACAAATAGGGGATTTGGATTCTTGATAGGGGAATCAGATCCTTAAAACCTTTTAAAAAGGATAGTTAAATGAGAGGGTTTATGTTTTTTTTAATATATTAGGTTTTTCTTCATAATATTATATTTTCCATACTGTATTAACATAATATAAATTAAATGTTTGAATACTCATGATGAATATGTCTTCTAAACATGATGATGATACAAATCCCTTATAAGAACAATCTATATTGAAATATATATTTGTGAAATTGACAGTTAGTATGTGTTTGATACTTTGGGACTTGTAGGAATTAGCTACACCTCAATCTGACAAAATATGTGACTTGTATAACTCTATATACTTATTTTTATTTAAAGTTGACATTAATTTTAGTAACAAATAAAAATTAAATACTCTAAAAATCAAACATATTCATATTGTTTTGCTACTATAAAAACAATATATAAGTCATATGTGATGTCTATGAATCAGCTACACCTCAATATGATACATGATGTTTCTGATATGACTTTTTGTGTTTGTTATTAGTTTAAAATTGAAATTTGACTTTAAAAAGTGTCCCTCACTAAAACTGATCAGATTCACTATTATTTTCGGGATAATTTAGGGGATCAATTCATAAATAATTTGTGACGTGTAAGAATCGGTCTCACATAAAACTGATACATGATGTGATCCATAGGAGTCCAAGTGTGTGTTACATGTTTAAAATGACATTTTAGTAAAAAAAAAGAATAGTGATGTAATTAAAATTGAGAAAACGCATTCATGTTTTTTTAATACTTTAGAACAATAATCTATATGTGATTTGTAATATGTAGGCATTTACCACACCTCAATATAATGTGTGGTGGGACTGGTATGACTCTAAGTGCATCTTTATTTACAATTGACATTAATTTTAGTAAAAAAAGAAATTTCCATACTCAAAATAAAATAAACACATTCAGATTATATTCATAATTTAGGAAAACGAACCATAAGTTATTTTATTTGTGCATGAATCATCCTCACCTCAATATGATACACGGTGTAACCGTTATGACTCCAATTACATCTTTCTACTTAAAATTGACATTATTTTCAGTATAAAATGAAACTAACATACTCAAAACCAAGATTAAATATTCAGATTGTTTTGATACATTAATTAAATGATCCATAAGTCATTTTTGAAGTGTAAGAATTAGATGCACCTCAATTCGATACATGATGTGACCAATATGAGTTGAAGTGCAAGTCTAAATTTTAAAATGACATTTTAGTAAAAAAGACAAGTTTCCTACTGAAAACTAAGAAAAAAACATTAATATTGTATTGATACTTTAGTAAAAGTATCTATAAGTAATTTGGGATGTGTATGAATCATTTTCACCTTACTTTTATGCATGGTGTGACAATTATGACTCAATGTGAAAATTTTCATTTAAAATTGTCATCCATTTTATTAAAATGGAAAATTGTCCCACACAAAACTATGAAAACACATTTGTATTTTCATGATTATCTAGTAAAACAATATATATGTTATTTTTGACATGTAGGAATCATCTGAACCTCAATTTGATACATGATGTTCTTAGTATGACTCAAAGCATCTTTTATTAGTTCAAAATCAACATTTTAGTTCAAAAAGTGTTAATCGTTGAAAAATAAATCAAACACTATAATATTTTATTGATAATGTAGTAAAATGATTCATAAATCATTTCTAAAATGTTGGGATCTATTTCATGACAAACTGATACACGATGTGATCAAAAATTTTCAAAAGTGTGTGTTTCCAGTTTAAAATGATATTTTATTAATAATGAAAACTGACGTAATCAAAATTGAGAAAACATATTCATATTAATTTAATACTTTGGTACAATGATCCACACATCATTTGAGACATGTTGGAATCATCAGGACCTCAATATAATGCATGGTGTGATCGGTATGACTCTAAGTTCTTTTTATTTAAAATTGTCACCAATTTTAGTAAAATTAAAACATTCTATTAATTTATTTCATTATATTATTACTAACATGAGAATTGTTTCATCGTATAGGTGTCTTATGTTGATTAATAATGATTGGTTTGTTGGAAAATAGAATGAGTCAGTTTAGAATTAAAAGATAAAGGAACATTGATGTTTTTTGTGTATGTAATAATTTGAATTTATGTAATTGTATAAACCAGTGGTTAAAACGTCTATAATATAGGGTTTTTTGTGTTTTTGTTTTAAATATCATTTAATTTAATTCCTATATTGGTACTTGTTTTTTTTTGATATTTGGTGTGTTTCTAGTGTTGTGGTGTGTTGTTATAGCACAATGTAGTGGTGTTGGAGTTTGCTATTACAGCACACTGCAGTATGGCCCTTTATTGCACTATTAAAAGAATTGATAATGGTCTAATTTTTTAGAGCTTCTATTAGAACTGATAAAAGTTCATTTATCTAGGATTTTATAAGCACAGATAATGTTATACCTTTTCATCGCTTCTATAATCCTAGATAAAAGATCCTTTATCAGTGCTTTCTCAGCACACAGAAAAGATTGGGTCTTTAATCCTCACTCATGTAGTCAGTGTTTATCAAGTTTTAATAAAGTCCATTTCTAGCACTATTAAAGGCCTATTTTGTAGTATTTTAGTTCAATCTTGCAACATGTCAGTCTCTACTACATTTCCAATGTTGATAATAATTGTTGCAACATCTATTAGGAAGACCAGATGGCCGAGAAAATGGCATTGGCAACAGGCTACTAGAAATATCTTAATTGCTTCTTATGATATTTATTAACTGGTCCTAGAGGCTGCTTTTGGAACCAGCCCTCCTATGAAGGTGGACGTGTGGACACACTTAGTCATCCCCCCACTTCTGAAGTTCCAACTTTTTCTACCCTAGTGGTTTATCTTGACTCCTAGTGTAAAGTCCCATGTTTTTTAACCAGGTTAAAATATGAGGGTTTTAGAATTTTTCTCAGTTTAGATATGGGTCAGTTTTTAAACCCAACTCCAGAATTTTATTCCAGGTGTTGGAACACCTAAAGGTGTCATTTTTGGACTTTCATAATCACCAGATAATTTTAGCGGGTGTCCCAATGAGTCTTGGGATCACTGGATCCAGAAAGGGGTGGTAATAATAATAGCTTTTATTATTGTCAAAAATGATTTTGAATAAATTTAATTTTATTTTATTATTGGGTTTATCAAAGTTCAGTTTTTATTAAAAAAAATTTGGTTTTAATAATATAAATAGAAATGACAATAAAAATATTATGACTATTATCATTAATATTATTATTATTTGTATTCTTCTTATTATTATTATTATTTAATATATTTAGTATAATTAAAATTATTTTTTTAAAAGGGGGAGGAATTTTACGAGGGAGGTGCACCCCCCCCATTGGTTCATCTTCTTCTCCCAAGAGGTGTGACCCCCCCTGTTTCTCCTCCTCCATGCGCAACGTAGGAGCTTCCATGTGCAGCCTTCTTCTCTCACTCCCATTGCTGGCTTTCACAAGGTGTCTATCACCAGCAGCGTGCCCCCTACAACAGTTGCACAAAATCACCTAGAAAAAACCCGTGAGCGCATCACTATAGTGTGTGACCATATTCTTCCACAGCTCTTCCAGACCTCATCCTCCTTTTGGCGCGACCATCACCTGGCGTGAAAGACCCCTGGATGACTTGCACCAGTAGGGCGACCCTCTGGGCAGAGCTCCTACAGCGCACAACCCTCCCTATCTAGGTCCTCCATACGTGGATTATTCCTCCTATTTTTCTTCATGGATATGGTACGATTACTCAAGTTGAGGTCTTTTCTCATGGTCTCCTTCATCACTTTTCTGATTTGACAATGTTTCGGCAACCAATTTTGTTTTGGCCGATTTTTTTTTAGGTTTTGGGATAATACATGTCTATTATGTTCTTCCTCCAATAGGATATGTGATTGATGTTTAGGGACCCATTGGTCCATGTTCCAGAATTCACCACCAAGGGAGAGGAGGATGAGCTTGATTCTCTTTGAATATGTTGGTATGAGTATGCTTCTAAAATCTGATGTTTGGTTTTTCACCAGTTAAATTAAGGTCTGTTGTTTTTTTATGAGTCCCTACTACCAAGTTAGAGATGCGTTGATCATTACTAATTTAATTATGGATACTAGTTTAATATATTGAATTTTATTTATCAACTTAGACAACACACACACACACACAAATATATATATATATATAGGTGTGCATCTGTGTGACTGCAGACTAGTTCTGGATTGGTTACCAAAGCGTGATGAAGTGCGGCATGTTTTGGTTCCACCCCGAGGTAGGGTCCCAAATCACTTTCACCTTAATTAATAATTAGTTTCTACTTTTAATAATTTTAGAATAGGGGTTTCCTTGGTTATCAAATTGCTATGTTTTCCTTAAACGATGATTAAAGATAAATTGTTGGATGACGGTAATGGCATTTATTGAATATTGTGAATATTGAATATTTTGACATGTTCGGAATATAAATCAGAAACTGGTTATAATTAAGGGATGGATTAATTATTACATGATAAATGGTAAATGGTTACATGATTGAAGAACTGGTTAAATTGGTATGATTTAATTAATTAATTATTGAATTAATTAATTTTCATGCATTAATTTAAGACTGTGAATTGATTGATTGGTATGAATGTTGGCCAATAATACATTTGGGTGCATGGTTATTTTCCTTGACTTATTTTGATTAGGATAGATTTTTTTAAAAAATATGATATGCTATTTAATATGGTTTCTAAATATCTGGGCCTTGTTCTGCATGTTTTGAGTTGATTATAACATGCATGTGAATTGTTTAAGTCCTGGACGAATCACTGTTTGAGTGGACGGGTTCAGACTTGTTAAAGAATAATTATAATTAACTATTGAGTTAATTATTTAGATGTATGTCAAAGAATAATTAGTTGTTAATTAATTTTTAACTATTGATATTATGAGGGGTTAATTAATTGTTGACTTATTTGATAGGTGATTTATGTTTTTAATTAGTTGTCTAATTAATTAAATGATTGGATTAATTAATTTATGAATTAATTAATGGATGATTTTGGGGTGTTAGACATTGTCTTCTACAACAATGATAAATACAAATGTATGATTGACTAAAGGGTTGTGAGGCAGTGAATGATGCTCCAAATACTCACATGGGGTTAGACATGGTGTTCTACACACATCTTGCATGAAAATATTATTTTATGAGATAGGGAATGATGCTCTAAATACCCATGGGTTGTGAGTTAAAGACGGATGCTCCAAATACTCACGAGGGTTCTAGAAATGATGTTCCACACCCATTAATTGACATTGATCTATATGTCCAATTGGTCATACATGAAATGAATTAATTCATTAATGAAAAATGTTTTGACATTATGATTTTTTAATTGAATATGAGAAAGGGTTCAGACTTATCAATGAATTGGGTGAATCACTATTAGTGGATGAACCCAGGAGCGAATCACTATTTTTAGTGGATGGGATTAGATATATTATATGAAAGATTAAATTGAATATTTTATGATGCATTATCCAAGCCAAAAAACATGCTTGGATTCGGTCTTTACTTTGATTAAAAAGATGGTTTTTAGATACATATGTGGTTAGTGAATTATACGGGGGATCGGGCTTAGGCCAGATCATGATAATTATGTAATTTAATTTGGTTTGAATAATTGATAAATGAAAATGTTTTTGTAATGATTGTCTAGTAAGCATGAAAAATGTATAATTCTGGGTCAGACACAAGATGAGGGCAGAATCAGGTACTTGGGAATATAGTTACATTTTACTAATTACATTAATTATGCATTCTTTCACACGGTTTAAAATATTTATTAAATGTCTAGATTTGGGGTAGACATTGGTTGTCCCGACCTGCTGAGATTTATATCTCACACCCTACTCAGTCCTCCATTCCATTGGGGTACCTGGGTAGATTTTATTTTGTTTCAGGTTGTGTTGTTTGCATTTACTTGGGAGATAGCAGCAGAGGACTGAGTGGAAGCCCGAGATGCTTGAGGAGACTACCCCTAGGGATTTGATTCATTTTTTATTTATTTATATATTGGGATGTAATACAAGTTGTTTTGTTTGATTTATTTCTTTTTTGTATCATTAACATGTCATGCATGCATTTTCTATATAATTGGTGTTTGCCATTTGTTTTGTACACGATTTTTAAAATCTACCTTTGACTACTTTATCATTTATTACACTTCTTCCTCTATTTATTTCCATTTTCGATTATTGAACTCTGATATGATGGTATAGTTTCCCCATTGACTATCCATAAACCCTTGCTGTTAGTCGGCAACCTCTAGCGTACAGGGAGACACGCTTGAGGTTATGTGGTGACCAGTATGGCCACCAGTTTTGGGGTGATTTAGGTTGGTACATTACAACGTGGTATTATAGGACTTATTTTCCTTTGTCTTGTTATTTTGGGGTTGGTAGACAAGAGACTAGGAATGTGTTGGCGCTTATGTTAATAGCCTTTATTGGGACTGATCACCCCATGTATGAGAAATGACCAAGTGTCCAGGGATAAGAATTGGTGTTTATAATGTTTGTGGTTACAGTTGATATGATTTCACCTTGATTGACTAGTATATTTTTTGATGTTATTGATTTTGAGAATTTTGAAAATTTTCTTTATCCTGATATGGCATGGAGGTTGAGTAAATGCATCATCTTAGGCACTTAGAGATTCACATTCCATGCATATAACATGCCATTTAGTTTCATTAGTAGGATACCTACAAATTTGATTATGTGCCTTAGGTGCAATTCTATGTTTTGATCTAATTTAGCATGGCTCTGTAGATAGCATGTTTCGGTGATATATTTAATAAGATTGAGTGATTATATGCCATATTGCCTATGTTATTAGCATGTTTTATAATTATTCAATGAGTTTGTGTTAGAACATGATTTAGTGTTACTGCTTATGGTAACATACTAGAGATATTTTGATTTGTAAAAAGGGCTGCGAAAATTAAAATTTTAAATGAATGTAGATTGTAATAATTGGGATCCATATGCCATTGATGAGGTGTATGGGTGCCTTATCGATTGGTAGATGGTCACCCATGGTTCTGAACCTTATATAATCATTGTATGTTTGAAAATGGTTATAAATGTAAAATTGATGAGTTTTAATTGAAATGAACTATTATTTGGTAGCTTTTTGAAGAAATCGGAATGAATAAATGAGACCCTCGAAGGTATCATTTTCGGTAAAAAAAAATTAGATGCTAAATTTCTTTTTTATATTTGGATAACACTATATTTTTAATGATTAAGTATGATCTTTGTGATAGAATGCCTATTTTTGTTGTAGGTAATTGTTTTGAAAACCAATTTACTTGTTATGAAAAAATTACTTGGTGTTTGTTGAAATATATTAAAATCTTTAAAGGTTCAAATGAATTACATAAATGTCTAAAATGAAAAAAATAGATTTTGAGAATATTGATATTGGTTTTTCATGACTGATAGAGAGGATCGACGTTTATGTTTCATAAGAGACTAGCCTGTGGGACTTGGGTGTTTTGACAAGCTGGTTAGTTTTAATATTGGATTTCATGTGAGAATGTTTGACATAGTGATAATGGTTCTAGGAACATCCCATGAAAGAGTTAATGTGTTTTTAAATAGTGTTCTAGTGAGTGGATGATCTTTTCTTACAATGACATGGACAATCCTAAGGTGGGTTGTGTCGCATTGTTTTCGTTAAACATGACGATAGGAGATGTCGAGATTTTAGAACAGAGTTGTCTGGTAGTAGTTCGACTAATCTTCTTCAATGACCTTGGTTTTCTCTTAGTGGGATCTTCTAAATATGAAGAGAATGTCCCCTATCTTGACCTTTTCATAGAAACACTAAGATATCATTGGTCTTATGATGCACTACAGTTTAAATGTTTTTGGGCGTGACCAGTATTTGTTATTTGGGTAGTACACGGGATGTGTGGTTTCTTTTGTATACTCCATTATTCATATTGGGGCACAGTTTTTTTTAAAATAGACTTGCGATGGATTGACTTGGAAATTTCACCAGAGGAATGGAAAGGAATTCGTTATACATGCATATGGTTTTGGAATAGTTTTATAGGAATGTCATCAGATAAAGGGAGAATGTGGGTTTTGGGTCTGTGACGTCTTTATAGGGAAGCAAGCACAACCTATTCTATTGGTTGATCGATATTCTACCGTTTTCATTGACGAGGTTCATGTAATGGCCTTATATATAATATTTTTATCGATGTTTAAGAAATAAAGGGAGCTTAGACTCTAGTTTTAAAGGATTATGAGTTAGGCTTCTGAAGGGTTAAAGATGTGTTTGGAATTAGGAATACAACACATCCATTCTAACGAGATTAAGTGACCATGGAAGGTCAGTTGTTTTAGTAGTGGTTCCAGATGGCTTCTTGGGGATGCGATCTTTTTAAGGTGGGTAGATTTTAAAGTCCCATGTTTTTTAACCAGGTTAAAATACCACGGTATAAAATTTTGTTTTGGTTTATCTATGAGTCATTTTATAAACTAAACTCTATAATTTTATTTCGAGTGGTGTAACACCTAATGGTGAATTTTTTGGACTTGCATAATTACCTGATAATTTTAGCAGGTGTCCTAATGAGTCTTGGGAGCACCGTATCTAGAAAATTATACATTAATGGATCTTTATGGGTAGCGCATGGTTACGGTCCAACTCATGCAGTTTACCCTATTTAATAAATTATTTAATTTAATTAAATTAGATTATATGACTGTTTGTGATTAATAAAAATAAATTTTTAATAATAATAAAAATAAAGTAATTATTATTATTATCATTACATTTTTTTGAATAAATGAATAATAAATAATTAATTAAATGATGGTTGAAGAAATTAATGTGGCTTTTGAGTTTATCAAAGAACCATTTTAATTAAATAAAGAGTTTTAGAATTATTAAAATACCATTTATTATTAAATTGAGGTTATGGATTAGAGATTTTATCAATAATATCATATAAATTATACTATAATAAATTATTTGGTTTGGTTTTAATTAAAGAAAAGTTATAATAATAATGATGATTATGTTGTTATTATTATTATTATTATTGTTTTTTTATTTAAATAAATAAATGTTAAAATAATTTAATGTGGATTTTAGGAATTTAAAAGAAACATTTTCCTTTAAGAAGGGTTAATTGGGAGTTATGGTCTTAATAAATGAAGGATGGTGGAAATAATGATAATGATTTATTATTATTATTATTATTATTATTATTATTATTATTATTATTATTATTCATAATATTATGGTTATATTTATTATTATTATTAACTTTTTATGGTTGTTTTATAATTAATAATAATAATATATTTTGGGGGTATTGGTTGGAAAGGAATAAATGTTTAAAGGGGTGGTAATAATAATAGATTTTATTATTGTCATAAATGATTTTTAATAAATTAAATTCAATTTAATTATGGTGTTTATCAAAGTAAAATTTAAATTAAATAGGGTGGTTTGGTTTTAATGATATAAAAGGAAATGACAATTATAATATTATGAGTATTATGATCAATATTATTTTTATGTGTATTGTTATTATTATTATTATTTAATATATTTAGTATAATAAAAATTTATTTTTTTAAAAGGGGGAGGTGATGTAAAAGAGAACCCCCCCCCCCCATCGGTTCTTCTTCTTCTCCCAAGAGGCCCAACCCACTTTTTCTCCTCCTCCATGTGTGAAGCAGGAGCTTCAATGAGCAGGCTTCTTCTCACTCTCCCATGGATGGCTTTCCCAAGGCATCTTTCCCCTACAGTGCGCCCCATAAAGAAGCTGCACAAACTCACCTAGTGGAAACCCTCGAGTGCATCACTATAGTGTGTGACCAACTTCTTCCACAGC